>OZ010653.1:29497721-39497721 GCA_963932375.1 Phania funesta
AAATGGATGAAATTGAATTAATTCTAATAGCCAAGAGACATAAATATATATAAATATATATAGGGAATACAAAGCAAATTATGCAAAAATAGAGAGAATAGAAATGTGTTTTAACTGCAGCAATAAATTGGTCGGGGTATATGCGTTTAACTCTTCCTTATATAAAAGTGAAAAGTATCGGAAAAATATAAATTTACATTTAAATTTATTAGATGGTGAAGCTTTCCAACACCATTTATTATTCAGCCTTATTCCACCGAAATCATAGAATAACTACTTAAGTCACACTCGCTGAATTCCATTCTTTCGGTTACGCGCAAATACAAACTTGATGGTGGTATGATCACTTCAACTATATTATGTTCTGTACAATGATATATTGTTGTGGTAAACATATTATGGTTATTTTTACAATCTTTAAAACAGTTCTTTAGTTGCGATAAACAATTTTATTGTTTATATTAAATCATTAAATGGTTAAATGTCATCCATAAAAATTACAACATGGTTGAGCTGAAGAATATAATTTTTACAAAAACTATTGCCACAACCAAAGAATTTTAACTATTCAATAATAACGTTCTTAATCTAACCATAAAATATTTATATCAGACGAATATGTAAAATTCCGTTGGTGTTTAATCAAAGTATGAGGGCGATGTCGCTTAAGTCGTTAGCGCGTTGACTATTAAGTATTCACATGTTTTTGTACGTCAGATACTGCCAAACAGTAATAACAATATGATTTGCTTACAACCAAGCATGAATCATGGTTCCCTTCACGCGTAGAAAGCACTTTTCATAGAGAGCAGTAGTCTCTACCTCATAGGTCAGACTGAGTTTGAACAATGGCCATTCAGTAAAGTGAATATTAAACGTCTACATACTGTTCATGTCCATTATCATTCAATCCGGGCTAAAACAAATTTAATACCATTGACTTTAAGCGCTCATCGTTAATTGCCTCATCAATGTGTTTTTGAAGGAGTACGAACAATTCATGCCTTTAGTAGATGTATTGCCATTTGGTGAACCTCGAGTGTATTAAAGTCAACCAATATTAATTCATTGTTCGGCTTAAACACTGCGAAATCCATTCAGTGAACAAACGACATTGCCTATGGTCAGTAAGTGTGTGCACCTGTGCCGGTAGATTCTTGTACGACTGCAGGCCCGACTCCCGAGGCAAAATTTGCCAAATTCTCTGACTAGCGCGGGCTTCACTGGCAACTTTCACAGATACCGGGGATGTTCCTGGTCTGTATGACCTTCCTATGATGTACAAGTATTGTCGGATTTACCAGACCTATTTTATCGAATTTAGAGTGATCAAACTTGTAACTTTCTCTGGGGATATGGCGTCAGTTGTCAGATAATAAACGGCATATTTTATATACGCTGCCCAAATATATGTGTAATTGTAAAAATGGAATGATAGGCTTTAAGGAGCTAAGCACTTCTTACTTTTCATTGGCATATTTAAGTAATTTTCGCATATACTTTGGAAGTTCCTCCTCTAATGGATTAATGGTATAAATGAAATTTATACCAAATGACACTTGGCTTACACTTTTGTGGTAGTACATAATATTTGTGTTCATTTTTCTATGATTCCATCTGCCTATCAGGAATTTTCGAAACGAATTGTTGAGACCCCTATATTCTGCATCAAAAACTTCTGTATATTTCTTAGTTCCCGCTTCGCTATTTGAGTGATTAAAGAGCAAAAAAGAGACAGGATATGAGTATAAAGCATAAGATCTCTTTCCACAGCATTTAAGAGAATCAGTATGAAAAATTTAAAAATTTAAAAAAGAGAACAACGTTCATTTAACTAAAGTTTTATTTAAATATTACGAAATACTTAGCAGTTCGTCTTTTGAAAGTATTTTTAAAATATTATTAAAAAATCTGAACTGTGGGTTCATCTTGAACGGCAGGTTCATCTTGAACTTTCATTAGAAACTTCTCAACCTAATCAAAATTCACTCAATGCTTTGAATTTCAATTTTACTCACATTCTATTTAAGATTTCTCACATCAAACGACGTCTAACCAAAGGCAATTAGAAAATTATGTTACAAACCCAAGAACAACCAAAGTTTATCCTTCACTGTTTGTAGCATTATGAGTATGAAAAAGTAATTATTTTAATTATACATTTGTGGCTGCAGGGGATTTCCGCAGCAATGCTAGAAAAACTTAATCTCTAATAACCAGCAGAACAAAACAAAAGTAAATTATTGCGCAGCACTTTATAAATGCCAGAGCATTTGATATTTTCATAAACATCTACCACAAATCTAAAATTTGGGAAATACAAAATAAATTAAGAAAACAATACAATGTTAGCAAATATTCATTTAACTTATAGTAATTAAATTATATTTTAGGGGCCATTTCTATTATAAAGAAATTAAGGCTAAAATAGTGAAAATGGAAAATGTGAAAGCCAACATAAGGTTTGGTTAAAAACAATGTTAATTTTAAAACGTTTTTGATAGCAAAATAAAAAGTTTCATAACTTGTCTTTGAAGATATAAACACACATGTATTTGAAAATAAATTCGTATTTAACTAGCAAAGACACAAACTGTTAGTTATTTAACAATAGGAGTAATTTTCACCATATTTTTAGAGGGCTACAATAGGATAGTGGGATATTGGTACCCATCCCATTTTTCCATAATGACTACTGGAAGTAACTTAATGATAAACAGTGTCATCAAAAGAGCTGTTTTAAAATTCAATTTATTTATGTTCCGAAAATATTTTAGATTTCATAGAGTTATGGGTCAATTATTGACACCTTGGAGCAGTGTTTACGGTTGGATTTTTTTGTAGACCTAATTCCTGTTTCATGTTATAGGCGTCAGAAGATAAGGTCAAAATTGCTTCTGCTGTTAAATCGCTAACAGTGCTCTGTTGAGTTCTAAATCAGCAATGTTAAAAATTTGGGTGTGTGTCTCTGCTAGTTAAATTAAAATTTATCTTCATACACATCCAATGTGCAGTCATTCCAGAACCGGTTGCTGCTTCTTTAGTCCCACCTTCGAAAGTACGGAGAGGATAGGGCAGACGCCCGGGAGTTGAAATTATGTCTTCTTTTCCTCCTCATTGTTACATCCTCTACAGTAGTCTTTTGTTGGCAACACGTCTATTGGCGTGATTTACAAATCTGGAATATCCAGCAACCTTTATCGTAATCTCTTGAAATATTGGCAGGTCTCTACTCCGAATCCGTACTAATCTCGGCTAGAATATCTTAGTGTTGCTGCATATAGGTTCCTCCTAGCACTTGGCCTAAGCCATGTTATAAAAAGCAGTGTTTATTTGCCTTTAGCACGCCGAGATGGCGCTGAAGTCGCCAATATGCAAACTGCCATGCACCTACTTTAGAGTGATGCTTGATTGTCTCAACATCCGATTAAAGAACGCTCCGCATTTCTGAACAAGTTTAGATTTCGAATAGACACATATCAGAGACCTAATTGCGACGTGGCTGACGCAAAATATCTGAATATTTCTATCAAATATTTTGTACTACAACAGCCAGGTTACCACCTTTAACACCGCTGGTATGTCAGCTTGTAAAGCGCTTTAGTCATTGGGACTCAGAAGGCTATAATAACCCCCCCCCAGTGCCGCCTTCATCATAATGTCATTTGGAGCCATCTGATCGAAAACTTAAAACCTCCCAAGTAGCAAAATTCCGGAAGTGTTTTGAGAAATGATTTTAACTGCATACAATTTCTTTATCCGATATTATGTCTTTTCTTCGGTAGGATTTTAATCTTATACGATTTTTGCTATAAAATGTGACAGAAAGTTTTCATTTTCATCGAGAAAATTCATACCAAAAGCATAGTTTCAATTTAAAAAAAAGTTTTCTGGCGCTACTGAACATATTTATTTTACAACATACTCGAGTAATTCATGATCAACAACCACAGAATGACTTGTTCAATATGAAGTCCTGCGTTAGAGTTTTCTTTCTTCTAGAGGCTACGGGTACATTTTGGAATTTTTTTATTTTTCAAACTATAAAACTAAATCATCATACATTCCATTATACTCTCTCTTGTAGGATTTCCTGCAATTAAAGGTCTATGGCGATAATAAATGAATCCATTACCACTCTACTGTAGTGTTTGCGCATTACTTTTCAATTAATTGAAATTTTGTTAAATAATTTTGCTCATCTAAACAAGTTATTTTTAACAAAAGTTTGTTTTCCAAAAACTCTGAACTACGAATTAGTTGTAGTAATACGTGCTGCAATTCTAAATAAATTTTATAAAGTTCAATTTGATTTCAATTATGTTGAAAAACTTTTATCTGCAAATTCAACACACTTCCTCACGACCAAAAAAAAAAGTTTTCCATTCTAAACACATACTCATAAAAATTTAACTACATATCATTTTCATTACCATTATTTTCATTATTGTTATTGTTATAGCTGTCATTGTATTAGTTTTTTACATATAAATATTTGTTTGGCTAAACTTTTAAATGTGATTTTATTTGCAGCAAACTTTTACGCTCTTCCAGTGTTTGTTTATTATACTAATTAAATTTTGTAAAATTGTGATTGTCACTATAAAAAAGATAAAATTTTTGTAACTACCCTGTTGGAAAATAGCTACTTATTATGCCTGTAATTGATATTATACTGCGTTCAGGTGCACCTTAATTTAGGCAATTAAGTGCTAAATTGGTGTTCCCACATATTTAATTAAGCTTACTAAATTAGCCTTAAAAAATGTTATAATAAAAGAATACACTAAAATGGAGAAGGGCTTAGTTTTACGTATTCTTAAATTTTATATAGAGGACAATAGAAACTAATAGTTTTGCGTTTTATTTTTGTTTTAATATTTTATACATAGAGTTTGATAATTGAAGATTAAGATATTGTTTTACCTGGGGATGCAGTCTCCTCCTTAGAGGGAACGAAACTGGAATTTTTCATTGTACAGAGTTTTTTTCTCACTGCACAGTCTTTGACGAGCTTCATAAGGAGGTTGTTTGTATTTATGGTGCAATTAAATACTAATTACTCAATTTGTTAATTGAGTTCTTATATGATAATGTGGGTTGAATTAAGGCCTCATTTCCGTAAATTTCTTAATTGAGTAATTAAGGTGCATGAACTTAATAATGTACCCGAATGTTTTCAATTGAAGCAAATCGGTGAAGTTATGCATTATTTCCATCAAAATCCTTTGAGGGTTATTTCGGAATACCCATATACGCCTACTGAAGATGTTATGGTCGCAATCATTCCAAGCTTCTTTCCTAGAAAACATAATTTGCTTTGAGAGAACAAGATTTTTTTGCCCAACAATTTATGTTGCAGTCGTAGAGAAGAAACTACAAACAATTCTGGCTGGTTGACATGAACATTTTCCTATAATCGAATTAATGCGCGGTACTGCGACAAAGTCATTGTCTTTAATTTCGTCACGTATATTTCTACTAGAGCCGACGGTGGAATCACCTCTGTGTGAAAATAATGCAACCACCAATGCCCCTATACGTGCTTGCATAGGTGGCAAAAGAACCATGACTGCCTGGACCATGAACGTACTCCTCGGTGCGATATCATTGACGGCTTACATTGCCATGCAACGCCGCATCGATTATGCATCACATTCTTCCCGCGATTCGCCTCTAAACTACTGCCACCACACGCACTTACGAAGGAGCCTCAAGCAGTCGGAGAAGTACTGGTTCCTGTGGTATCAGTAATTTAGTCACTGGTCGAACCTTGAAGTTGTCCTCCAACTTTTAGTCCAAGACAACTCCCGAGTACTGGTTCCCCTATATCCTCCGGGCAGTAATACGTCAAGTTGACCGGATCACCAAGAAGTCTTGCCTCCAGGGGCAGCCACAGAAATTAAACCAAAACTCTTACTCTTTTTGATTCGGCTATGTTTGTGGTTAGGAAAGAATCGTCACTCCACTTATTGTTGATTAGCTTGGGCTTGTATCCACACAAAAATATTATGCCTCCAGTAATATTTTGCCACAAATAAACCAATTCTCTACCAAAAATTAATGCGTTGCGAAACGATCTAAAGATAAGCCAAGACCGGTCTGAGACTCACTCAACAAATTTCGGGAAAAATTATCTTTTCCGAAATTTCGTATGGTTTACAAAGGTGTATGAATGACCAAGATTTGTGAAATGCCAAAATTTGTATAATTTAATTGAAGCAAACGCACACTAATGTTACTACGGGAATTGAGCAATCTCTGCATATTACACCCGACTAAGAATTTAACGATCGAAACAGGAGGAAAGACCGGCTACAAAGTATTCCGAAATCCAAACTTCTTCAACTGACTAACTTTAACTAAAATTAGTATTATAACTCGCTTTTAGAAAAACGTTCATTTTTTCCTACTGGCAGTTCAAGTGAAAAAGAAACAAATGCGTATAAATTTTAATTACAAAAAGTGGCAAATATCCATGCACTCATTTTTAGTTTTATATAATGAAACATTTTACAAAATTATTTTAATATTAATTGCAAAGCAAATATTGCTAATTACAGTGATTATAACGGCCTTTATATATTTTGTTAATAGAAAACAAGGGAAGTTTTAATGCATGTTTAGCAATTATATACACTGTGCTACAAACAAACAAAATATATACCCACTAAAAGATTCTAGATATAGCTGACTGTGCCAAAACCTCATAAATAGGGCTTCGTCGCTCTAACCGTCATGGAAAATAAAGTGATCAATATATGGAAATGTTCTCATGTCTACACAATATGAAGACTGCTGGCAGATCCACTGACTGCATATAATAGCAGAAGTCCGGTAGATATGGGGAGAACCTCGTGACGCTACTTACACAATTAATAGTTTCCAGAGGCGAGTCTTAGAGGAATTTTAAGTTCGTGTTGGGTTCCGAACAGATACTAGGATTCTCAAGGCATCGCAGCAAATGAGTGACGCATGTAAAAAAAAACAATAACCGAAAAAACGTTACCCACTCTTCGCTACGTCAAAACCGAATAAGAGCAGTCATCAGACCATGCCACGAAATTCCGCAATTAAACACCTAAACCAAATGCAGATAGACAGGAGGTAACAAAGTGAGATAGTTTACCACAATTAGATTACGATTTTCGACTACCCGAAAATTCTGGGGCTTGAAGATAACTTGCGCACCAACGCGATTTGTGGTTGTTCCTAATATTCTACAACCGCAAGTGCCTGTAGTCCCTGTCATCGATGGGTTGTGTGACAGCTAATGTAGCCTGCCTGAAGAACATGCTAGTTGCTTCAGCACAAAGATCGTACACCTTAACAGTTTAACATCTCTAAGCAACTAATTGCCAAATTTTATAGGGACTTTAACGGCTTGACCAATATTTTCCAATAGTTTTTCTACGATTTGGTGGGACACCTTCCGTAATACCAAATGCATAGTTGGGTTGAGTTCCCCACATGGAACAATATTAAATAATAGTAGGGAGGATATTGAGGTATTTGTCGATTTTCTGCCTAGTCATTTATTTTCAGCACTAGTGATTACTGGCAATGTCTAAGCATGTTAAATAAGTCTTAGCACCTGCTCTACTGTTACAAATGTCCTGATCCCGGTTCAGCTCTACAGAAATCCATATGGGAATCGTCTTCTAGCTTATTTGATGCTGGTTTTGAGTTTTTATTGAATGAACTAACGAATCTTAGTCAATGTCTTCTATTTCGCTAGGATTGCCCACCTTTTGCACTGAATTTCAGTCAGCGCATACCTCCTCGTTACATAGGCAAGGCTATATCAAAACTAGGGGTCAACGAGCATCTTGACCATGCATTCTGTTATATTTGATCGGTGACAGACTTATGAAGTCAGCTCTGGCATGGGAAGCCAGCTTTGTATCGTGCAAGATGGTATAAAAGTCGCACCGCTTCTGTGTAGATGTCGGCTGACGATTACTTTAGAAAGAAAATCCTTATCATGTAGCTAACGAACTGTAGCTGCTGGAGTCAGATTCGTGCACATAACCAGGTTAAAAATTAGAGGAAACACCAAAAAGGACCTTCAACCGGTGGTGTGGTGCTATTATCAAAAAGTATTTCCGTGCTCTTATTTATGATACAAAAGGCACATGAACGGCTTAGTGCTTCCGTACCCCGGCCAACTTCATAGCAACTTGTCAAGAAAACTATTTCATAATTTAGCGGAAAAACTTGCACTTTGTACAGTAAAACTTACCTTTAGTTTTTCCTAAGATTAATTGCGTTTTCACAGTTTCACAAAATCATTGTTGAACTTAAATGTTAAAACAAAAAGACTTCCTTTACGGCATTAAGTTCCGTTAAATTTACATAGTTTCATTTCATTAGCGAATTTCAATTTTAATGCAAAATAAATTTTCCAGCATCAGCTTGAGAGAGAGTGTGTATGTGTGTATGTGTGTGTGTGTGCGTAGGAGTGCTAAGGCTTTTGTAAATGAATGTTTCTTAGGACAAAATTGATGTGCAAAAGTGCATTAACTTGCAAGTCATTTATAAATTTATGACAAGTTTTTCGCTTAAGGCTTAACTTTTGCAGCAAATGCTTAAGACGCTCATCTTTTACAATTGAATTTTTTAGTTTGATTCCATAAAAATGGAAGAAACATTCGCTGTAGCAGAGCAAAACAAAGGGGTGCATTATAAATTTTCACACTAATTATAAGAAAAGCAAGAACTTAATCTATTTTTTGTAACTTTTCCAAGTCGTTTCTTAAAAGATTCTTAAAAGGGAAACAACAGAATAAAGGCACAGTGGTGTTAATGAAGGACAAAATTAGAAAGCGTCTCAATAAGAATCTTTCATGCGCTGCATGTGATCCAGTTCCATACATACAGTTAGGGCCACAAGAATTCCGTTATGATATTTCGGCGACACTCATTTACAGAAAAAATGTTTTAATGAAACTGGCCAATACGTCGGCGCAAAGAACTATTACTATCCATTAATAACTTTCTCAAAATATTTTGACCACTCTACGAATTGGTAACACCCTAGGTGCACTTTCTCCGTCAAAAATTCTGCGAAGTTTACGGGCTATCTCAATGTAATAGGGTTTTACAATGATACTGCGTTTTTAGTATCTGTGAGCTTTAAAAGTTTAACAGTAGGACCCCCTATACAAAAATTAAGTGCTCGTTTTAATTAACTCAAAATAACTAGACTTTTTCTTTTTCTCTGATAAAGAAAAAGTATTGCAGTTCCCAATTTGTCGGAAATTCAAATTTTTTAGGTTAATGCGTTCGTCAGCTGCCGACAAATTTTACATATTGAGAGTTTTTGCGAGGTATCTTTGGAAAGAAGTCACTGTTCATGGGATGAATTTGATTGATTAGAGATTACATTTTGTGTTTCTAACTTAATATTAAGAGCGCAAATATTAAAAACATTAAAGAAAACTTTAAAATGTGATTGACGATCTCATTCATTCCGGTAGGTTACCCAACTCTGCGCCCAATGATAACATTAAAAAAGTAAAAAAGCTAAAAAGTTAATAGACTATCCGATAAGTTTTCGTGCTTTAAATTCTCAAAAATCTAAAGGATTAAGGATCATTCAAAGAGAGCAATGCAAGGTTGTATCTAAAAAACAGAGAATAATTGCGATATTAAACAAAAATTAACTTCAGTACAATGCGAATTTAGAGCCAACTTTTCACCAATTTTTCACAGATATCGATCGGACCGTTACATTTTTTCCGTTTAATATTTCAACTGAGTTCTTTTAATGCTTAAAGTGGGCATTCCATCAGACCATTTATCTTAAATACGCGTCTGCCGATTTTCGCCTTAAATAGTTTAGTAATTTCACAAACTCTGTAGCATCTCGATACAACTCTGGCCAAGATAAGTTTTGTCAATATGAACCTGAGCGACAGCAACTTGCTAACCAATTTTAATATCAATCGCTTCTTGTGATTTCACACATGTCCAATAACGAAAATTTGCCTTCTAGAAAAAGCCATTAAGTCCAACATGAATTTGAGAAAAATTGAGAACTTTCCTCAATCGATAGCGCAAAGCAGTTTTAAAATAATCGATAATGTTGGTACGAGAGATTTCTAATGCCTGTGAGCAGTGTGGAAGAGACCGAAATGATTTTAGGTGCGATTTGAAGCTAAAGTGTATTAGGTTGCGGTAGTTTCGGTATTTAGAACAAAGCGTTTGCTTACACAAGAAAATCTAACAAGTTGAAATTAATAAAAAAATAGAATTTGTTTTTTGTTCTAATTCCTATGCTTTTGAAAGTGTGTCAAATTCCATCTTTTTCGCTTCCAACCCACTGCGAATTTGCAAGCAAGTTTATTTTTATTACACTTTTTCTTGCCTTCTTTTCCTCTTCGTACTAGTAGTTGTACTCTTATAATCAAGAATTTGATAACAACACTTATCTCACTACGTACAAGTAGAAAATGATTAACTGAACAAAAAATAAAAATAAGAGAAAAGTGCGTAAGGATTTTTTTCAAGGTAATAAACGCCTGTGTGCGTTAAAGATCTAAAGGAACTTGCTTCTGTTTCAATCACTGGGCAACTAGTTTGTAGCAAAAAGAAAAAAAAACATTCACATAAATATGACTGAGATGGCATAAAGGAAACAGAAATTTTAACAGCAGACTAATGATGCTCTTAACAAAAGAAAAAACGTATAAATAGCAACACACTAATGTCACTTATACTCGTAAAGAGTAAAAATGTAATAAAGACAAAATGTAATTAGGATGACAGAGATTACGATATTATGATGATGTTGCAAAAAACACTCAAAGTTAATTACTAAAGTTTGAAATTGAAACTTGTGCTGCAATTTGGAATTTAAGTTGAAATTTCAGGCCTTTTCACTTATTCGAATCGTAGGCTTTAATTTGTAATAAAAATAAATTCAGTTTCATTTAAGAGGACCAAGGTAAAAAAATCTAGTTTCTTAAAAGGTAACAGTTTTGGGCAGAAAGATATTGAAAAATTTTTTTTATGCTACAAATGTATATCCCTTGGTGAATGAAGCAAGCCGCTGTCTTAGTGAAACAAATCGCAAATTTATGAATATAAAGTTCAAAGTGTTGCCAAATTTTCAGAATAAAAATGACACAGCCGAAACCGGTTTGCATCAAAACGAAACTTTACAAATGAAGACGGAAATTCGTTTCAAATTTCTATAAATCTTTATTGCTTTAGCAAAATATTGTTTGATGTATGGATTTCTAAAGAGTTTTTACTTTTTGGGTAAATTTCCGATAAGTCAAAAAAATCGTATATATTTGGATGAAAGTTTGAACTTTGGCTAAAATCTTTTTCGGGGAATTTTCGATTTTTTTGGTGAATTGTTAATCCTGTGATAAAAATTCGTTTATTATTTCCGCCTAACCTCGACTTAATTTTTGTTTTTTCGTTAGCATTGACTTACTGACAAACTTTTTTGTTTTGGAAACGTTAGGATTTTTTGTGAAATAGAATTTTTCAAGAAAAATTCATTTATGTATAAAAATTCAAAACTTTAAATTTTTTAGAGTATTTCCGAAAAAATTATTTTTTTTATTAAAAAACTCACCCAAATAAAAATGGATGTAGCTAAAGGTAGCTCGCGTAACAGGGATTATATGGGTTTACTTCATAATATTGTAGCATTTATGTATTTCGTCGTGATTTTTTTGATTGAAATTTGTGAATTCTGAATTTTTTGCGAAATCTCTATTTTTGGCGAATTTTTAAGTTTTGGTGAATCTTTGCCTTTTCCGAAGAAATAGCGACATTACTGCTTCTTTGTGTATTTTTCTCTTTGCTGTGGGGAATTGTAAATGCTTTGGTGATTATGTGACTTTTGTTAAGTTGTTGTTAGCCTGTTTACTGAATAGCAGATTTTTTAAGAATTTAAGATTTATTCAAACGCTAATGGAAATAAAAAACCTGAAATTACAATTTATTTAAACCAAATATTTCTAACAACGATATGTGGCACATTAGTCCAAGCAAGTCAGTAAGTTTCTTGAGATCGACGAAAACATAGTTTTTACACCGTAGAATTAAAAAAAGCCTGGTTGTAACATGATCAATATAATTATATTATGTTATCTGCAAATATATTATTATTATTTTAAGAATTACTATAAACAAGTGCTTGTTTACATTTAATCATTTAACTATAAAAGAGTTGAATAATACAATTTTACGAAAATACGAACCACAAATAAATTATTTTAACTGTATAAAAATAGCATAATGCCTCTAATCATAAAATTTTAAGCATTCAATGGATTTAGCCGCATGTTGTCTTATTTCAGCTGCTGCTAATCAGTAACATAAATTTTGTCCCTTTGTTGTCTTAAAGATAATAACATGACTTGTTCGCAACCATATACTTCAATCAGAAATGTTGTGAAATGTTGGACCGATCTCAAATAATTTTTCAACGGCGGGTGGCTCCGTAGGAGGTATGTATGGAGGTCATGTTTAACATTTCGCCTCTTTAGGGTCGACTACAAAGCAGTGAGGCTTTTTTTGGACTTTTGCCACTTTTAATGCCGGTGAGGTGCCATTTGCCCTCATCCCACCTCCCCCATTTATTGACTCATGCTTTTTTGAGAACCTCATAAAATTAGGGTCCTAGCGCATCCCACCCGTGATATGGATGTAATGGCTTTAAGCCGGGCTTTAATAATAATTTAATCATAATATAATTTATTTACAAAAGTTTTAATTTAATCATAATATGTTGCTCTTTGATTATGTTTTTGCTTGCATATTTTTTTAAAATCAACAAAAACCCTCCTCTCAATTAGTTAAAACACAAATATCAGACTGTTTACAAATCAAAGAAGAACAAATCAAACAACAAAAGTGTTCAGAAGCATAAAAATTAAAAAATATACACATTATTAGGTTCATAGCAAATTTCACGTGCTTAGTCGCATAAGTCGCTTCAATGTCAATATAAAAACAATGTAAAACGAAAATTTAAAAAAAAAAAATAATGCCATGAACTTTTATAAATGTCAACGATGTTATTGATGTTGCTGAAGTGGCAAGAAAGCACAAAAATAACGCCTCTCTAGTGTTTTAATATCGTCGATAAAAAAACTCGTGTGTAATTAGTCGAACAAATATTTTACCAGCAGCTTAATTACATCCAAAATACTTGAGCCACCAGGCAATCACTCAGCCAGCCAAACATATATTAAGTAAAGTCTCCAAATATTTGGTCATATAAAGGGTGCTGTAATTTGGACTACCACATTAAACTACGAAGAAGATTAAGTTTTTTATTTATTTTGTTATTACAACATTTTTTTCCAATTTATTATATGAACTAAAACTCGCCTTTGCTCATGTGGCGTGACGTCATAATTCGCAATAAAATTTCGATAAAGCCCAAGTTCGACATCAGATCTTTTGTTTGGGTTCTGCAGTCGAGTTCGGTTTTCCTCGTATACCGTATTTTTGAAATAGCCTCAAAGGAAAAAATTGGGACAGATTTAATCGGAAGCCATTTACTTTTGCGTTGTCGCGAGATGATGTGGCCTGGAAGTTTGTAGCGCAGTAGAGCATCGTCTTTTTAAGACTACAAGTCACCAATATCCTTATCTTCCACATACTCGTATACAGAATCGTTATGTTTCCGATGCCAATTATGCCTTCAAAGCACAAGCACATCAAACAGTTGGTAAATCAATATTGGAATTTATGATCCCAAAACGCGGCAATTTTTCTTAGTTACAAGTCCGCTGAGGTGAAAATGAACAAAATTTTCTTCGAAAACCGAGCTCTTGTTCATGCATTCATTCGACAAACACACGACGTTGTTGAGGGTTCTAAATTCGTTACGTTGTGAAATGCGACAGTTGCAGACATTGACGAATAACCGATGTGCCTGGTTCGCCGATCAGACTTTTACAAAGTCTGTCAACATTCTCTTCCAAACTATTTTTCCGAATTTTCGGACCAAGTACGAAATTGTATAATCACGTAAAACACGATGCCCATTCATAATGATTCGAACACGTTTCGCAGTTGCGTATTGCTTCATTACCAATATTAGAAAAGTAACTAGAATATTGATATCATTTTCTTAGGGATCCATACTTTAATGTTTCGAAAATAGTTGCCAGTATCATGTGGAATCGCAACTCCCTATATCAACCATCCTATAGCATTGTATGCTGTATTATAGTTGTTGGCAGTTATTATTTCATATAATCTGCTGTTTTTTCTTTACAGTGTAGGCGAACACAAGTTTAAAAAAGGCAATCATTTTCTGTCTAGGCCTGCGAAAATTTTCCCATCCTGATTCATCATTCGAGCAGCCTCATCATGAAGAATTTGAAAGTTTTTGTTTAAGATATAAAAATTAACATCTAACGATTTTATGAAGAATTTCCCTGCTATTACCTTTTTCAAATAATGCTCAGTGTGAATACAATATGTTCTCATAATATATGAGCAAGGATCTTAATAGATATAAAAGTTTTGTTTGTTTTTTCTTTCGGATTCTGTATAAACAGTCATCGCACTAAAACGGGCGAGTACTCTTCATATTAAAATACATGTCAAACATAAATATTTGTACACAAGAGTATTAGAGTGAGTATGTTTGTTTACCACGACTATAAGTTGATGCATATAAGCACATTTGTATGTGGTAGTATTAAGGTAATGATTCTTTTTAACCACACTTTTGTTATTAACTATTCCCTCAAGACTCGACATTAAGCAATGATGTTGTTTTAAAGTTGATTTTAGCTTGAAAGCTTTTTGCTTATTTTCGTTTTTTTTTTTTTTTGGTTTTCTCTACAGCTGGTGTGCACATTTATACTTTATTTGTAATGTGTATGAATAGCTAAGTTGTACAGATTTTTATACACCAACCCTTTAGTAGAGGAGGGGATATTATATGTAGAATTTTGGAACGAATTTCCGTCATCCCTTGTCAAGTTTGGTTTGGAGACAAACCGGTTTCGGCTATGTGCCATCTTCAGTGTCATTTTTCGTTTCAGAACGTAAATTTTTGAAAAAAATTTAATATCCCTCTTAGCTAATTACGAATCAGCACTGTACTCGCCAATATTGAACAATCACCGCCGATTACTTTGTGAGAGAAACTTTTCAAATCAAACAACCTCGTGCATTTTTCCAAATTCCAAACGCTGGTAAAACATAATTTTTTGCAAAGGAAAAACCTTCACACAAGCCAAAAGCTTAACAAATGCTATGAGGATCCTACGAAAAACTCAGGGTATGGAGAGTAGAAGTCCTTAAAATGGTTGATGTCATGAGTTCATCATATGGTTCTGATCCGGCCGTAAGAGGATTTGGTAGGATGGCGCTACGTAGCAAAATGCGACCGCAACCATCAACTTAATGAAATCAAAATTTGGCGATAGGTTGATTTCGAGAAATCATGTAATGATCTTTCAAATAAAAATAATTGGTTTATTAAAATTTGATATTTGCCTTATAATGCCCTCTATGGAAATTTTCCTATATACCAAAGGTCGCAGAAGATTTGCAGTGCAATAATAAACTGTCTACTTTGTAACTTTTCGACGTTTGATGCCCAAGCAGTACCCCACGTTTTGATTTGTATAAGAGAACCGTTTATTCCCAAGCCAAGATTGAGGTAGTATCTATTAACCCGTTTAGTTGATTTGCTTAGGTATTACGAGCGCTATTTGTGTTTGTATGTGTGTAGATATTTAACGAGGTCCTCTACTGGAAGAGTGGTATTAGAATAAGTTGTGTTATTTTAGTGAATAGCCTTAAAAAATTTTATAAACTAAGCTGAACAGTATTACTTGTTCTCAAATGGCGATCTAATAAGGGTAACAATTTCATGGACCTGCTCAATAGTATCGGGTGTTTTTTAGAGGTGTAGAACTTTACGGTACTGCTAGATATGTGGGCAATTTCGATAGCTGTTACTTGGTTAATCTTTAGTTTGGTTTGCCGTTTTATTATAAGCAGATTGACACGCGAAGAACGCCTTGTCCAAATTTATTTCGAATATCGGTGTATCGGTGTTCAGTTCGGGAATTTTACCCGATGTTTTATCGAAATATTCTGTTTAGTGACAAGGCTCATTTTGGAGCAAGAGATTCTGCAGGCCTTGCTTTATAAGCCGGTAAAATCATTGGCCCATATATCTTCAAAACCAATGCCGGGCAGAAGGTTAGAATGGTGTTTGCTACAGGATCATAATCACTGACTTTGTTGTACCACAATTGAATGACCTTAAAATGGGGGAGCTGAGGTTTCAACAAGAAACGTTCGGTGAATTAACTATTTCGCGTAATGGACTCGTGACATCAAAGATCGTGTGATATACAGCCGTTGTACTATTTTTTGTGGGACCATGTGAAGTTTCTGTTGTACGCCGATAAGCCAGAGTTGATTGGAAAACGACTTTTGTCACGTTTTCACTGACATACGGTCTCCATTGGTCTAAAAAGTGATCTCAAATTGGACTTGCCGATATGCTTTGACATCTTTCCTGTTTTAGAGATCATAACAATATGTCAGACAATTCTCACAGTGAAATTACGTAAGTTTGCTATCACTGATTCTATCTGGGAGATATTCTCAAATCCAGGTTTTTAATCGTCGATTTTAATAAAGATAACCGACATTCAATTGGCCCAAGTGCGACTGTCAAATCTTAGTGGGTATTTGTAGGCAATAGAGCATTGTAAGTGCCTTACACTTTTCCACAGGCTACGATCCTTGATTTCTTTTATGGATCAATACTGTTAAATTAGCTTTCGATAGCGGGCTCATCGTGCTTGTGTCTCAGTTTATAACGTAACAGAAGGTCGCGTAGCATGGAGTCTTTATGCCAGAAGAACGAATAAATTAATTATTTCATTTTTTGAATTTCTTTAATAAACTAAAAATCTTCATAAAAAGTTCGTCTCTCGTTTTTACACCTGCTACTGAAGATACATTTCATTGTTATCATTCTCAAACTTATACTTTTACGTTTATTACTTTTGAAAAACTAATCGTACGTATTCATGAAAAAGATGAATGAGTAAAACATTCATTTAACTACAAGTATTTATGACGTTTAACAAACGTTCCTGTACTCATAAGTTTCATGCAGAATATGTAAGAAGAAACATTGTGAGTTGAAATAGTGGGAGCATAGTGATGACTTACTGGATGCTTAAATTTCTTCTTATTAATTCCGCAACCAGCAAGTAAAACAGTTTAGATTAACTTTTGCGCACCTTCTTCACATGTCGAAAGGCACTCCTTCTTCTGTTGCCACCGGTTTTTTTTTTTTTTTTTTTGTTTTCATAAAGTTTTTTTAAGGTTTATTGGCTTTTTGACTAGAAATATTTAGCTGTTAACGTACTTTTTTCTTTCTACACTTAGCATTTTTTTCCTGCTTTGCACTTTTAGTTACTTTATGCAAAAACTGAAAATATCCCTTCGAGGAACGCGTTTTTTTCTCTTACGTTTTCTCCACAGAGATTTATGGTTTTCCAACAACAGCAACAACATCAGCACACTTGAAAGTTTTTAATATTCCCGACAAGAAAAAAAGTATGTAGATGTTGTTGAGTTAGAAAATTACTCACTCACACATTTTAAAAAGCAAAGGACTGAAATGAAAAAAATAACATTTTGCTACAAACTCGTATTTGCTTTCACTTATATGTGTTGGTTGGTATGCGTGCGTGTTAAGGTTTTTAAAGAAACAGACAGTTTAATTACTTGTGAGTGTTGAAGTACAACTACAAATATACTTTTGCTCGCCTCATAGTGCCATAGAATACTCGTATCACACATTGTCTAACAATTACAGCCGTACAAAAACAAATCCAAACTGGGAAGGGCTACAGTAGGCACGCCAACTTCAGTTTTAAAATCACTTCTTCATTTTCAAATTCCTGATATTGCAAGGCGTTCGAGGGATGTCAGTAGGAAAAATTAAGAAATATTATCCACAAATTGTGCAAGAAGAAACAAAACTAAACAGGAACACGTTCCAAGCGTTTTAAAACTTCATTTCAATATGATATTTGGATGCCCTCTAAGGCTTAAAAAGCCCCAAGCCTTCTGCATTATTATCATTTTTATTAAAGTTCAACCCTATCTTAAAGAGGAGAGTATATTCCACAAGCACGGCTTCCCTTAATGCTGTTGATAGTCAGCGAAGACTTTCAAACAAAAAAATCGTTGTATTTTACTCATGTGCTTAAGCTTTCCCAGCTCGTTTTTAATATTTTCCAAGCCTCATCCTTCTCCAACTCTTTGGGAAATTTCTTAGCAGCCGTGTGTAAAAAGCGGTGTTGTTGTTTTTGGCTGACTTTTAGTTTACTAGTTTGTCACAAACTTTTCAGGAAAATATAACTTTTAGTTGCGTGTGCGTTTTTATCGCATTGTGAGGATTATAACCGGAGGAAACAAAAAAGAAATACCTGCCTATAAGGAAAACGTGGCTGCTACTTTGCACGTTTTAATTAAAGTTGAAAGACTTTTTTCACTTTTTTGCAAGCACGTTTTTGTCTTCTCTCTTTCAATTTGCATACAAATAAATCTATTCATATATAGAGAGAATTGAGTGCCTAAATTAGGGTGGTCCATATTATTTGAGTACCACAAAATCTTAATTAATTTTATGCCCTATATTCAACTTCAGTCAGCAATGCATAATTAAAAGCGAAATCAATAATCAAACCCCTCTTCTCCAAGTAAACACACAAAATTTAAGAATTAATAGGGTTAATTTCGGATCCTCCCTAATATCTGTTCGCATACAGTAAAACTCAGAAAAAAAATTCGCAAGCCGTGGGTTTGCGCTAAGTGGATGTGGGTGTAATGTTTTGGAAGTGTGAGTATCTTGTGGGCATTGAAACACAAAAAGAAAACAATTTCACATACTCGCGCGTTACCTTCCGGAATAGTTTTTACTGAAAGTTGTACAATTTCGAAAAGTTTTATTCTTCATATTTGGAATTTATTTTCATAACGGATATGCAGACATTTTGACTTATACTTTTAAGTTTCTTGTTTTCAATTTCAATATTCATTTTTATTTGTTTGCTGGTTGCATGGCGAAAAGTATTTAAATAAACGGATTTTGGCGGCATAAAAAGTTTGTGACACTTTGCTTAAGGTGAATTATTAATTAAATATTTGCAGAAAGTTTTGCACATATATTGCATAGGGTATGAAAAAAAAAGATCTTCGCATAACTCGCCTCCATGGATTCGTTGGCACATATGAAGCTTTTTGTCAAACGTATGTTGGAGATTGGCCTTTAACATCAAATGACCCCGAAGATAAAAATTCAACGATGTTAAATCACATGGCTCATGCGAAAGCAGGGATTAGCGGAACCAAATGTATCATCGGGAAACGAAATAAATGTCGGCTAATAGCTGACGCTGCGAGCCGCCGAAGCTTATTAGGACCACTTAGCCGCCGCCGATTGATACGGCTTAATACAGCTACAATACTTTATCAACTAATACTTTATCAACTAATATTTCTGAAATAAACACCGTTTATTTCAAAAATATGAAAACGTTCATGTAGCGGACAGTTGTAGTAAAGCCGCCATCGCCAAAATGTGATTCTTTAGTCAACTATAGTCGCCACCGAGTTTTTTTTTTTTTACTAGACCGACGGAAGTTTCTCAATTGTTAGCGGCTTCGTGCTCTGCTCTCGAACTATATGGAGAAAATGCTTTTCTGTATCATTAATTACAACAACATGGATGCGCCAGGATGTTAAAGGTGCATTTTTATTGAGGAAGTTTGCAAAATATGATCTTTTAATTATTCTTTAGGAACTGCGTGCATTAACCTATAAAGTTCCGAGTGTATAAAGGGTTTTCCAATATGTGTGAGATGTTAGCGTATTTTTTTATTTGAAATGGCAACGGAATATGACATCGTTTAAATTCCTGCCGGGTCATCACAAAGTTGCGCGGATCCGAGAGGACCAATTTTCAATAAACCTGCCGAATGGATCCAGTTTAATTAGAGCAATTACCTTGATCATATTGACTTAAAGGGTATCGACTGTTTCATCTTCAGAAAAGTCCTAACTAAAAGGTAGCGTCATCAAGTCGTACGATTTTTTTGGGTTCGCGTAAAAGAACTATAATATTAAGCCGTCTAGTGTGACTTTCTCACTGTAGCGTCGTCCATAAACAAATTGGCTGTCACTAATCTGTAGCAGTGGTCGTTGTTTCGAAAAAGTACAGAATCTGCGCTAAAAAGTATCTTGTATTGTATCAATTGGCGTCTGCTGGACCCCGTGCAGGTTATTTTTTACTTGTAATGTCACTTTAGCTTGATAATAGAGCCTCGTCCCTAAAAGTGATTGTTCGGCAGTAATTGGAAGCCTCTTCCAAGTGCTCATCCAACAACAAAAAATAATTTAGTATCGAGATTAGTTGGGATTTGGAATACAAGGAATTTGATGGCATCAGCATGTTTATTGTATCTCAAATTCTAGCATCCTGATTGGTGTATTGTGGCAACCACCGGTTCCATGCACTAGCTCAGTCTCTACATAGAGGTATCAAGTTAATGGCATCTGCAGGCCAGCTACATAAAACGTCGGGCAAGTGTTTCTCTGGCATAACTGTAGGAAGTAGTTCGATTTATATACAAAGGACCGGGATAGTGCTCCTCAGACGTAACTGTAGGGCGGCGTATTGTTTCGATAGCATCTACCAGTTTCATAACGTAGTTCCATCCGTCCCTATGTGGAGTTATCGAGTTAATAGCATACGCTAACAAGATGTAAGAAACGTTAGCTACTTTCAGAGGTTAGATAACTGTGCCAATGGTTTGGTCCAAGAGCAGTCAGGCAATGCCTATCTTTACGGAGGTGGTGGCTAGGAAGCACGCGAAATGAGAGGCTGAAATGCGTTCTGCGAGCGTGGTAGCTAAACCTTGTTACTACGTAGGTAGTACGGGGTCCACAAGAATAACTATAATGTGATAGCATCTACTCTTCAAAATAAACGTGATTACTGCTTTTGAAACTCTATAAAAAAATATTTTCTACTGTTTCTTAACGTTTGTTGTTTGCAAATTTAATGACAGTAGGTCACTTATTACTTGTATGTCTTCCTTCATGCACAAGAAAGAAATAATTGTTTTTCATTTACATTCGCATTTAATAAAACTGGTATTTTCCTACTGCTCAAAATGCCATCAATCTACATTCGTCTAATGTAGAGGAAAAATTAAATAAACAAATCAAGAAAAAACGCCAAAATTTATATAAAAACATAATTTAAAATATTGTTTTTGTTGTTAATATAAACTCTAGCATTGCCTTGCGTTTCGTTTTATAAAATAAACACATTAAACTTGTTGTGCCAGACTTAGCTACGCCAACAACCATTGGTGAAAGTTACACACACATGCATATTTTTTCTTATTTGAAGCTAACTCATGCATCTGTGTAAGTACTAGTAGTAAACTTAAAACCTTATATCTTGTAAAATACTAAAACGATTTAAGTAAAGTATATATTCTGCACATCTGCATATAAATAGCATTGGCATCCGTAAAAAGGATAACAAAGTATAACTATAGAGGTGTAGATGCCAACTACAACTTTCATTATTATTCTCAACATACGAAAATACGAGTAGTTCGAAATACTCATGTTATCATTTTCAGCCTCGCTTTCATAACGTATAAAACTCTAATAAATTCATGTTTAAATATTGATTTTAGCACAAAAGCCAATCGAAGCACTCATTAAATTTTCTCCTCCGTTGCAGTTTTAATTTGGCTAAATGCATTTTATCATTAACCTTGTACGATTTTAAAATTCCGAACAGTCTTCTTTTTTTTGTTAAATATAAAAACATTTGTATGATTTTAAATAAAGCAAAAGAAGAACTCTATTGGTTTTCTAAAACAAAAGCAATTCTATATGTAGAAAAATATTTTGTATGTATATTCGTCCCATAATATTAAGTAGAGTAAAGAAAGCAGTTTAAACCAACCAGTGTAGTGGACGTTAAAAAAATCCAATAAAAATTGTATCGAATGCAAAAATGAAAAATGTTAAACTCTGAAAAATAAAACTGAATTTATGGCAATTGCAATAAAGCCATATGCGACCTTTGGTTGCTGTGGAAAAATTATATGCTACAGAGAAAGAAAAGCATGTGCAAAAGAAATTTGTGTAATAAATTATCGAAACAATGTAAAAAGTTAAAAGAACGACAAATATAGGAACTGTATTTATTGCTTGCCAATAAAAAAATATTCCAAAAAATTTAGAAAAAACTTTGTACTTGGAACGCAACATTATGCAACTTGTAAAAATATGGAATTTATTATATACATTTACGCGGCCATAGAAAAACTAGAAGAACCAACCGAGGCCAGGCTTAATTTTCTTAGAATCCGGCCGCAGAGTGATAGTTTATTACTTTTAATATATTTGTATGGAACTCCATCCTCCTATCAATATTTTTGAATAAAATTTTGCCTGTTCAAAAGGCTTTTGGAAGTAGAGCACATGGTGAAGATTAGTCTCGTTACAACTATTAAACGATTAAAGTGGGCGCTGTCACAGTTTCTTTTGAATTCGTTACACATGCATAAAAAATTTTAGTCGAAAAGAATATTAATTTGTCGAAAAATGACACAAAAGACTAGCCCGCTTTCTACATATCCTACAATAAAAAATATTTATTTTTTCTATAGAAAATTCGCATGGGAAACTCGTCGAAAGTTGTCTGTAGGGAACTTGTCGAATATTTTGGTGTCTATAGAAAATATTGTCTATGCAGAACTCGTTGAAAAGTTTTCTGCAGGTAACTTTTGCAAAAAGTGTCTTATAGAGAACTTGTCGAAATGTGTCGTAAATTGTCTCCAGAAAACTCATGGGAATGTTGTCTATGGAAAGCTCGTCAAAACTTGTCTTTGGCAGAGACATCAAAATGTTGGCTATAGAAAACTTCTAGAAAAAATCTCAGCATAAAATCTCACGAATAGTGGACTTCTTTCTTTTTGTATATTTAAAAGAAAAAGTGTGCGTCAATTTCTATTTTTCAAGCGCTACTCCTCCTTCCCTCTTCCCCTCCTCCTCACCCCCTGGATCGCGAATAATTTACAAAAACAACATTCAAATATTTTCTATACTAAACTCCAAAAAAATTACAAAGGCTTAAAAAACCAAACATTTTCGATAAAAGGTATCTGGATGCAAGGCCCCTAGAGAGTATATGGTAAGATACGAGCAGGTAAGATACTTTGGCAGGAAGTAAACTTAGATAATGCAAAGATTTTTGATGCTATTAGAACTGAGTGAAAAAAATTTAGCAAAGACATATCGCACTGTGGAACAAGAATCTTGCTGAGTGACCAAAACACAGATAAAATAAAGAGCCTGCTAAAATTGAACAAGATGTTTAAGCAGAGCATCTGCTTTTAAAAGCTAGAGCAGACAATAGCGTCTACAGGGCAAGCAAAAAATACACAAAAGATATAAATAATCGGGTACGCCACTGCCCAGCTTTCGCACAAAGAAGAACACTGTATTTTATGGTTGCCACTATAGCAATTATATTTCATGAACTGGAAAATGTTTACCAACTTAAGTCGGAACACCGAGTTCCTCTAATATGCAAAGGTGTTGTTTTTGGTTCATAATGGCGAGCTAACTACCATCCAACGAGAGGTTTAAGTGTATACCTAGGCTAAGAATCCAATAATTGGCTTATTTGCGCAACGTAACCTAACATAAGTGTTTTTAGAAAAATTCATCCGAAAGTTCTTAAATTAATTTTTGAAGATTTTACACTGAATATGGCACATAACCGAAACCAGTGGTCCACCAAATATCTATATTTTTAAATTATATTGGCAGTATAAAAAAGTATCTGATGAAAACTCTCCTGAAAACCTTTCTTATAAAATATTAGTCAATGTTTTAGCACAGTATTTACAAAAAGAAATTTTATATTCAATTTTGATATATGTATTTGATTTATTGTAAAAAAAAATTCTTTAAGATTGTCCTAATTTACCAAAAAAATCCTATTTCTAGCAGTTGTTCCCCAGAATTTCTTTAATCACTTCATTTATATTTCTTTGCAGTGTGTTTGCCGTTTTGATCGTCAAGGTGCTTTATGCGAAACGCCCATCATCATTAAAAATGCTGCCTTCTCGGGTGATTCGTATGTTTCACATCGCATCCACAAGGATATACCGCATCATGATACATTGGATACGGTGTTGCCAATGCATGTTCAACTTAAAGTACGCACACGTGCCACCAATGGTCTCATTATGTTAGCTGCCGCACAGGGCACTAAGGGTGGTCATTATATGGCATTATTTTTGCAAAAAGGACTATTGCAATTCCAATTTTCATGTGGCTTGCAGACAATGCTGTTAAGTGAACTTGAGACTCCAGTGAATACAGGCCATGAGATAACAATACGTGCCGAGTAAGTAGCAGTATAATACGCAAAAAGTTCTAGTTACTTTATATTAAACACTCAAACATACTACTCTTTTTATTATATTGTGGATGTTATTTATGGGAAAGAATAGAAGAAAAAATTGTTATATGCAGCGGCTATTTTTGCAAACTTAACAAACCGGCGAAAATAGCCAGAAAAAAGCCGCAAAAAGCAAACAAAAAGTTGGGTGTTTATAATAATAATTTCTATTATACAAATACATTTGTAAATAATAGAGGAGTTGGATGGTTTTCTTTTTATTATTGTTCGGTCATATTGCCACACAGCTGTGCGTGTGACCAGTGCCATTAACACTTTTACATGCTCTAATGACTATCATAAATTTAAAGATTCTTTTACAGTGGTACATCGTGCGAGTTGAAAGAGAAAATTGATATTTTCTATAAAATCCACCCACGTTTATCGAACACGTAGATATAGTGTGTTTTACAGCTAATTGTAAAATAATTAGAAATATTAAAAAAATTATTTATGGTCATGATCAGGCACAAATGTGTGTAACGGTTTTATAGTTATCCTCGCTTTTTGGAAGGCCCATTATGTATGGAATGACAGCGTTCAAGTGTTTCCAGTGGCACGGATTTGAAAGATGCAATTTCGAGAATGCGATGCCAGCTGATGAATTTTGTATGAGTTGACGTCCCCTAGTACACTATAAACTTGCTTTTTAACATAGCCATTCATTATAAATTACGCCTCTTCGTAGAGGATGATTATACGGCAAAAATTGGAATCCTCTTCCAAGCCCATTCAACAAACAAACGCCGTCCTATATCCCCATTAGCTTTGATGGGTCAGTGGGATCTTGAACGGTTACAGTTGAAAGTCCGAATACCGAATTCGCCAAATATAGCATTCCGAAGGTTTGGGTTCTTGCGAAAGCGAAAAAGTCCCTGCTTTAGGTTCGCGGATAGCGGCGATATTCTCACCGATCTGGTGCATATTATCGTATTTCTAAACTCTTATTGTTTCTGGAAAAATAATAACTTGATTTTTCTATTTGTTCTAAAATTTTAAAGCAATTTCAAAAATGCATATGTGTTCTAATTTCATATTTTCTGTTAAAACGGTTTCTCGAACTTTGAACTAAACGTGAAAATAACAAAAAAAAAACAAGTGTCAAACTTTTCTTTACTTCTCTGAGGAATTCTGTGGTCTTTATAATTAAGAGCCCCATATAAAAATGAAAATTTATTTTAATTTTCAGAAACACTACCTGTAATTCTTGGATCGATACCCGCCGATTAATTAAATGTCTGTCTTAAAGTGTCGCATCTTTGGCAGCATGCGCACAAAATTACGCTTTCTTCAAATATGCACATTCATTTGAAAATAAATATTTCGGCAAAAGTATTTTTGAATAAGCCTCTGCACAGGGGAAGTGAAAAATTCAGTGTAGATGCTGGTACTGGTGTAATATTCCTACCAGAATTTAAAACTTGGTACCGTTATTGCAAGAAGTGGTTCAAAAAATATTTCCGAAATGAACATTAATCTTTAAAACCCCACAAGGGCTATATGAACGGGCAATTTTATTACCCAAGACTTAAAAGCATTGCAACCATAAATCTCCAAAAGCAAAACGGTCTTCCAGGGACTTCAAGGAAATATAAGTCTGTTGATAGTCATGGGCCCAGATCAAGCTGTTGTTTATTCCACGGAATTAATTCACTAAATCCACCGGAAATGAACTAGCCTTAAGAGTTGACGCGGCAATTATAAAATATTGAACTCCCCAAGCTTTGCAATGGTACAAGACTATTTGTGGAAAAGCTATTATCACATGTTTTAGAAGCAATCATACTAACAAAAACTTTAATCAATAATAACCAAGATTACGACAGATATAACCTTTGATTTTTAAAGACCACAATTAAGAAAGGACAAGGACAATCTCTTAAGATAGCAGGTATCAACTAAGAGTATCACTGTTCTTATTGTGGACAATTATATTTTCGTTAAAACGCCAGAAGGAAAAACAATAAATTTATTACATCCTTAGAATAAGTAAAATTCGGAAATTCTCTTCGTGTTTTCGTTTCTAGAAAAAATGTGTGCCTTTTTGTTATACCTGAAATATGATTAAGCCCACAAACAGTGGTGTTTTCATTCAAATTCATTCAAATCTCGCCCTTGACTACGCCGTAGGTGGCCCATCCGTGAGCTTCAATTTCGGCATACTTTTTCCAGCATTTCGGCCGGTATTTTATCAATGGCAGCTGTAATGTTGTCTTCTGGGGCTGGAATTGTGGCTAGCTTGTCCCTGTACAGGAAAGGCTTCACGTATCCCGACAAAAAATAATATAGTAGGGTCAAATCATATGATCATGGACTGCTCCAAAACGTAAATTAATTGCTTACTAAAATCGCCTGCCAATACGTTCATCAAGTCGCGTTGCGATTTTCATCGTTTTAGAAAGACGGTCTCATGATGCCGCTGGTCTACAAAGCGCACCCAACAGTACATCTGTCAGAGTGCACTGGCAGCTCTTCACACCAAACTCGGCAATTCAGTACCCAATGAAGCAAAAATTAGCTTCATCACTAAACAAAATTTTTCGATATAAAACGCATTTCTCTCGCCATTTTTGATAATAAAACCCAATGATTAGCAAGCGTTGTTCGTTTGATAGTATATTCAAGGTGAAGTGGCAAACCTTATTGAACATTTTTGGCCTTGCCTATGTCACCATCTTTTTGTACACTGAAAACCCAAATAGGAAAACATCACCCGATATATAAAGATTCCTCTTTTACATATTTTATATTTTATGCAATTTTGCTAAAAATATTGAACAGCTGAGTCGGATGAAAGCTAAAAAAATTGGCAAAATTAATCTTAAGTTCATCAAAAACATTTCGCCTCTGACACACTGTGCAATAAACCTTGCACCAAAAATAAAACTTTTTAATGTTGCACTGGCACTTGAGAGAGCAAGCAGAGTTTGTCGATAAAGTTTTGAACTTGCTATTGTTTTTTTTTTTTGCTACAACTTTAGCAAATAAATATTATTTTTGTTTTATTCGTTGCTTGACTCCGTTGTGTAGGTTGTAATATCAGACAAGTTGGTAATTACCCAAAATAAATTAACGTCTCGTTTACGTGTAAAATTACAATATTTTATTATTTAAAGACGCACTATATTAAGGAAAAAAACGATAATACGTCGTCGAATAGCTAAGGTAAAGTAAATCCTTAAAAATATATAGAATGTAACCATAAATAGCCACTTGTTTTGCTCCACCTTAATCAACCAGGAACCAGGAAGGTATTAAGCAACTACCAGACCCAGGCTTGACGCTTGGGAGTTACTGGTTCCCCTAACACCAGAACAATTATTTACTATTGGGTCTTTGAGCCCTTCTCAGGACATCACCAGAGCACATACTCCTGTGTTAAATAAAATTTTGAAACCAAAAAGTTTAAAACAAATACTCAAAACCAAGTTTTCATTACACGTTTGTTTTGTTTCGTCTAAACGCCCATAAAGACTGTTCAATATTCGTAACAAAAAGTTGATAATAAACAGGATGCCTAAAGTGTTTTGTGGGCATCAGCAATCATGATTTGGTGTTGTTGCCTTTTATATTGTTGTTATTGCCTTTGTGTCTCATATTATTACCCTTTCAATTTTCTCTACCCAGTCAAAACAACCACATTATCAGCTATTTTAACCAACAGCTGGGTTTTAAAGGTTTTTCGTTCATTTAGTACAATGATTTCTGTAGTTTTGATTTTTTTGGCAGGCGTGTTAATGTTAAAATACCCATCATTAGTTTTCGTTGCCATTACTGGTGGTTTTTAGTCGATAATCAACCATAATGGGGAAAGGAAAACATAAACAACAAAAAACCACACAAATATTTGCTTCAAATTAGTCTCCTGGGATTTTTGGGAGGCAAAACTATAAAAGCTAAACTATAATTTAGTATGAAGGAAACATTTCCATTTAAAGCTAAATTTCCTTTTTCTATAAACACAAAATATATGCGTACGTACGTACTTTATGTTTGTATAAATAAACTAAAACAAAAGTACTTTATTAAGAGCAAATTAGTGGAATGAGAAGAAGAAAGAGCGAGAGATGAATATTATTTAAAGGCGAGAAAGATCAAATTTTAAATATTAAGAAAATTATAAAAAAAAAAACATATGTGAGTCACGAATTCTAAAATGATTTCAGATTAAAAAATATAATTATAATCGAATAAAAATTAGTTTAAAGCATAAAAAGTACCTGTAGAATAAGAACCATGTTACGAAAATTAAGTACTGCGCTCGGTCTCCCGGTTTTAGTTCTAGAAACACTAGTGTTTTCTATTCTCCTAATTGCTTACCGACAGCGACAGTAGCACTCTATACGACAACTCTTTAAGTCACTTTTGACGATGAGACAGTGGTCGAGGTATCTGAACAAAATTTCAGTTTCCGAAAAAGTTTCAATAATCACAGAAAATTAATGGATTTCCAATTGGGTCAGTTGTAAGTAAGCAATTTGACTTCAATTTTTGGGCATTCGCATCGTACCGTGGAAAACTTTGACTGCGAATGCACTGTCTTCGATCTAAAGCCACAAAACAGAGATTGCTGCGAAATGATTGCATACCCGCCATAGTGACCAGTATCGAAACAATCCTGGAACTATCGATTGGGCGCCAATCAGCTGGTTGGACATGGGAAGAGTGTGAACCTACATTCGTATAAGATTGACGCAAAATTATTCAATTTGTTGCTTGAAAATAAAGCTCGAATCCAAGTGATATCCTTAATTAAATATCCTTTCTTATCATTTTTATTTGGTTCGTATAAAACAGAATATAACAACGTGTTTTCACCGTTAGCTGGAGTAGAGTTCGCGGCTCCCAAGTTTCGATACAAGAAAATATTTATTTGTTTCCAAAAGAGAGACGAGACAGCTTATTTTAATGTTATGTAATAACGTTATTATATTCATGAACTTTAATTACTAAGTACAACGCGACACGACATACGGTGAGCCTTCGGTGGCCATTGACACATTCGCTGGTACTCTCATCAGCTTCTTACACCATCCGACGCTTACAGAAGATATCGTCACTACTCATTGCGAGTGCACCTGAGCCGATTCTCTCTACGGGGCGAATAAAATTCTGGGCCGATGGTAAGAGAGCACTTCTTATTCTGGCCTCTCTTGTCAAGGCGAATAATATTCTGGCCTGTCTCGATAATACCGGAAGCTCTGTGCCTCTCACTCAGATGGACTCTCTTCGTCTGGCTACTGCTCTAGGTGAAAGGACAAGGATTGACTCTCTTGTCACAAGATACAGAACTAAAACAAGCACAAATAAAAGCTCGCACTGAATTAAAATTGAACTGGAATCGGAACAGGAACACTATAACTGGATAAAAAAACCGAACTGAGTGTTAACTAGAACTGCAATAAATTTAAACTAGAAGTGAAGAAGAACTTATCAACAACATAACGAAACTAAAAAGCTGAACTAAAAGCAACTTTGAACTGAAATAGCAGTAAGCTAGAAGTGAACATGAACTTCACTAGAGTTGAAATAGAACAGGAAGAGAACTAAGCTACAACTAAACTAGAATTGAATGAAAACTTAACTAAAATAGAAGCAGAATTAAGCAAAACGCAGAAATCAAATGGCATTAGAATTCAACTGGAATTAAACTAAAACTGAGCAAGAACTGTAGTACACCTAAAGTAGAAGTTAAGCTGAATTAAACAAAAACTGTAATAAAACTAAATTAGAACTGGACTATTATTGAAACAGAACTAACTTAGAACTGAACGGCTGACGATTGATTCGAATAAAATTGGAGTTAAACTAGAAGGAGCCAGAAGTTGACGCTAAACTGAATTAGAGCCAAATAAAAGCTTCTTTTTTAATGAGAAGGATATTAGTAAAAAACTTTCCTGTGTAATATTTTTTAAACTACAAATTAATTAGAACTCATTTGTAGTTGCAGCAGAGCTGAACTAAATAGAAACGAACAAGACTTTGGGACAACAAATTGTAAAGGACATTTCGTTCTATATTCAATGATGTAATTTGTATCAGAATTTTAAGTGAATTTGAAACCTAAGTACAACAGAATATCAAATAACCAAATAAAGTGAAGTATATCTATCAGTGTTATACACACAGCTCTGGAACCTGAATGAGTATTTACAATAAGGATATTCCTATCCACCGTTAGCAATAAAACATTTCAATAGATGCAAGTATGAAAACTTGTACTGTAGACCTACTTTTATTTAGAGCTCAACATAATGTAGCTATAGTTTTTTGTGTTTTTTGGAGAAACTTTTATTTGAAGACTGTTGCTATTTTTATTTCATTTTCGATGTCAAGGATACATATTCACGGTTGTTATGTAATTATTTGTTTTATTTCTATTGAAGATGTTGTTTAAATTGTTTTTCTTTGCTAAATAAATTAATCTCCCATTTCTCTAATGGATGAATACTCATGCATATGCTTACATAAATATAAATACAGCTGTGTCCAAAATAATGGCCGTACTTAATTTTTGGCTATGTTAAAATTATTTCATTCACAACTCTGATACACTGAAAGGTAATTAAGAATCTTGGAAGTACAGAAAACTCTTATAGGGCAGGTAAAGAAATCTAAAAAGACCACAGAGAATCCTTTGGCATCCACAGAGAAGAGCCAAAGAAGCTTAACTTGTTCAATCTCATTGCTACTTAACCTCAAGCTCTTGAGTGAAAACAATTTGCGGACTACTGGTCCAAGAACAGTATCGCTGTTGACGAAGAAACAAGCGTAAAGCTTTCCCATATATCAACTTGGGGAGGAAAGTACTATGGTCAGATGGTAAGAAAATTATTTTATTTAGTAAAACCGTGTCGAGCCAGTGTGCTCTGCGGTCCAACAATACCAAATATTATATAAAATATGCAAGAAAGGTGGAGTTGGTAAATTTCACCAAATACAAGTAACCATGAATGAACAACAGTAAGGGAAAATAATTAGCGACATTATAGTGCATTCTGTAGAAAAAAAAAAGCTGCTACCAACAGGGCACTACGTCAAGCACAGAAAAAAAGATTGGAAAGTAGCAATCGGGTTGATGGTATATTGTAGCCTGATCAGTCTAATGATTTCAAATCAACAAAACATCTATTGGGAAGTGTAAAGAAAGCAAAGTGTTTCCGACGAAAGACCTTCGCATTCAAATTGGTTGAGGAATGTAGTAGACGATGTATGGCAATGAAATTCCCTTAAACGATGTCGTGATCTTACTAACGTAATGCTTCGAAGATAGGTTGCAGTTAGCAATTTTAAAGACTGTTCAAGCAAATAGTGAAAGTATTTAACTTTTTGTGGAATATAATAAGATTCTTATATCAAGTTGAGTAATACTCCCAGCTACTTTAAGATAATTTTGTTAAGATTATAAAAAAGAATTTAAATGAGATTATATTTTATATTTAACAATTTTAAAGCATTTTTTAAGTAGCGACGCTGCTATTTTATTGAACACAACTATATGCATGTTTACATAACTGAATTTCTTTGAGGAAACATCCTGCCCATGTTTGCTTGATTCTTTTATTTTCAAAGTTAAAGTTTTATAACTCTTTCTCTCTCTCTCTCTCTCCCTTGCTCTTTCCCACTCCCTCTCACTCGCTTTCTACTAACACTTGTACACTAAAAGTTTTTCTTTTCAGTTTTTTATTTGTTTTTACTTAAAACTGCTGTGTTTATTTTATATTTCGTTTATTTCTCTTGTAAAGAAAAAATTGTATGTATGTATGCGTGTAGAGTACGTGTTTGATTTTAATAGAGTTAATTATATTTGTGTATGGAAAAGAAACAGGGCAAAACTTGAGTGGAGAAGTTAATGCAATACAGTTAGTTAAAGGAATTATGGTTAATTTGTGCAGTTTGCTATTAGTGTTTGTAGCAGTAGTTGTTGTTTTTCATTTTTCTCTTGATTTTTATTGCAGTTTCACCATCAAATTTACGCAAATTTAAAAGATTTTGATTTGTTGGAGCAAAAAAAATTTGCAATGTATTGCTTGCTGCAGAGTATGAATGTTAAAGAATTCAAAACTACTTATTCGTATTAGAGGCGCTATTTTATTTAAAAGTATTCAAGTCGAGTTGGGCCAATTATAAAGCAAATTGTATTAACTGCTAAAGCAAAAGCTACTTTAAGCTGAAAAAATCAGCAGTGGAAGTATTCAGGATTCATAATAAATATTCCAGAAATAGAAAATTTAATTCGTTTAATGTTTTGTGTAGATCTTTAATTCTAGAAGAAATGAATGATGGCAGATCTTGCATAACTCTCGAAAAATATTTTTGATAAAAAATATGGAAAATTTCTCGAACGCCCAGAAGTATCAAAATTCGTGCTCGGTATAAATTCTGAAATTATTTCAGATGTTTAACCTTAAAGAGTCCATTAAGTGCTCGCTGGATAACCATTTCCATATAGTGACTTTATTATTAATAATTTTGTAATTCATATTCTGAAATCATTTTAGATATCATATCATTTTAGGTCCATTAAGTACCCCCTGAACTTTCAGTTTCAATGTGGCTTAGGCCAACCCATCACCATTATTTCATAATGAACATGATTAACAGTGCTGTCAAAATTTTTGAGATCAATTTACTTTTGTTCCCTAAATATTTTCGATTATGATTCCATTAATTATCTCTTAGAGCAGTTTTCACATATTGGTTTCTATCGATCTGATAAGACCAAAATTACTTGCACTGTTAAATTACTAACAGAGCCCTGTTAAGTGCAAAATCAGCGAAGATAAAAAATGCGGTTTATATCTCTGCTAATTAAATTCTTATTTCTCATCAACATATAATTTTACAGCACACTCGGTTGTCTGATTCGAGTCGACATATTCGGTAAACAAACAGCAAACACCCGTGCGTCAAAGGAACAATAGATCAGCCGCCAATATCGACATGGTCCATGAAATTATGCAGGAGTATCCAAGGCAATCGGTTCTTCGCATTTTTAACGTCAAGGCGCATATTTGGAGGAGCCCACGGATCAATACTAACCAATTTCTTTTCGATCGGCGCTATGTGAAATACAGACATTGTGCATAAGTGTCTTGAGGGTATGATTAAGGTTTTCTGAAGTCGGTGTTTCCTGACAACTGCTCGGTTCCCTCCAAGTCTACATAACCCAGACAGTCATTGCAAAACAAACATTCCAGATCCGTGCCTCCGTGCAAATATTTAAACGATGTGATTTTCCACGCATAAGAACTTACAAGGACCTTTCAAATCATAAAATTATTTCATTTATATCTTACAAACAGTTTGTTTTAATGATATGCAATTACGTCCAGAATTGGTCTAGCGGTCTAGTGACTAACCTTTTTAGTATCTGGACTCCTACTTAAGCCAATAGTCAATTTAAAATATGGTTCAGTGTCATCCACAAAAGACATATTAAATATTTTCTATTCGTCATCAAAAATACACGAAACTTAAAAGGAAAATTTTAAGCAGCTACCTTAAGTTGCATTTTGTGGGGAAATTTCCTTTCAAAAATTTTATAACTTTACAAAAAAACAAATTAAAATAAAACAAAAAGTATAAACATATACACAGAACATGAGTACCTTGACAACTAATCATAAACATAAGTTTGTAACAACAACGTCATCATCATGTGTAGCAAAACTAGCAACAAGCACAGGTCGACCACATAATAACCCAGAAACCATTTTAGGTTTCCTGTGTATAGAAACACATAACAAACATACACACACACACACACATTCTTATTTTAAGAACAACAATATAACACTCCCAGAAAATTTGGACAACAAACATTTTACACTGGCCTGCATAAAACAAACTTGAATCAAAGTTTTTAGTTTCCAACATGGCGAAGTATCCGTTTGGCAACACTTTCCCACTTTTACATTGTAAAATATACGAACAACTAATACTTGCAAGATTTTGAAGAGGACTACTGAAATTGTGTGCCGGTCCCACTAGACAGACTGTACTTGCAATGCTTATCGATCACAAATCACTAATGTATGTTACTGGAGTCATGAGAGCACGCTACATTTAAAAACCCGAAAATGTTGCAGCCGTACGTGCTGCAGTTTAAAATAATACGATCCTACTGATCCTCTTCAGTACAGCAACTTCTTTAATTAGGGTTTGCCACAGGTTAAAGAAGATCCTTAATTTCTTCAAAAAGTCATCTTCAGCAAACACGCAAAATATGCGTTACTTGACAGATGAACATACCTTGATTTACATCCTCGTACCGCGTGAATTAATGCGGCCACCGACTCATCTATATGCACTTGTATAGGTGGCAACTGAACCATGGCTGCCTGGTCTTTAGCACCCAACTGTTGCTGAGTGTTGCGGAGCTACCCATTCTTCTGAACCGAAAACTTTCCGCGACTTGTATGTCAACCAAGCCACCGTGTGCACATCCAAAGAAGCCTCACAAACAATCAGTCTCGGACTGTTGCGAAGCTACCCATTCTTCTGAACCGAAAACTTTCCGCGACTTGCATGTCAACCAAGCCACCGTTTGTACACCCAAGGAAGCCTCACAAACAATTAGTCTGGAACTACTAGTTCCCTTGGTACTTATATTGTTACTGGTCGATCTTAAAAACTCGTTCGCCCTAGACCGTCTTCGGGGACTGTTTGGTTTGGAGATAAAGCCGGTTTCGGCCGTGTGTCATGAGACACTGAATATGACACATAGAGGAAGCCGGTTTGTCTCCAAAGCAAACCAAACTTGACAAGTGATGACGGGAATTCGTTCCTTAAATCTATAGGTAATACGTTCCTTAACATTAGAATTCTCAAATTTCCAAAAATACCAAAACCTTAATACTGATAGTAACTAGTTTTTTGTAGGATTGACGTAAGCCGTAAAAATCTTCGAATTAATCTCGATCAATTTTCTGCTCAAGCTAAAATTTACTAAAGAAAATTGTAATACGATGTGTAGCTTTAACAATTTTTAAGTTATTTAAGGAAACCCCCTGAATCCTTTTTAATACATATTTATCCATCTACTAAAATGTTCTCAAATAAATCTGGCTGTTTGTTGCTGTTTTTCCTTTTAAAAAGGCCTTATTATCCTATTACACAAACACATTATGAGTTGAGTTCAAATACAAATACCAACATTTACGTAGTTACACACTCACTGGCGCATATATATATGTATGAGTTTTATATGTTTATACGAGTGCATGTGTTTATGTGCGCGCAAACTTTGGGTGTTTATTATTTGACATTTTTATACCAAAAACTGAGGAACACAAAATGACATGCCAAAAGGCCAAAATGCCAACAACACATCACAAAAATTTTTGTTAGTTTAGTCCTAGTGGCAATAAAATACAGCAATAAAAATGATAATAATGAAAGCTACGAGTATATTACACCATTTCCAATAAAATTTTATTGAGGGCGGCTTTATTTACGACTAAAAGGAGTCTCTAGAATTATTTTTATTAAATGTATTTTAATAATTATTGAATGCTGAATCAGGATTAAGTTCCTAGTTTTTATAATGAAAATCGAAATTGTGCCTCATTTCTTGCTGGACATAAATTCAAATATATGATCATACGAACTAGCGGAGGGTGAGGGTGATTAAACATGTTATTTGCTTGAAGTATTGTTCGGGGGTTATCGCCATCTAGTCGTGTAAAATCAAACTACAAATGCAGTTTTTCACAATTGCTCATCTGACGCACTATCGATTCTAAAAAAATAACCTAATATGGATTGACCCAAACCTATAGTAAAAATTTCAGCCGAAACAGACTAATAGTTAATACAGAATATTTTTCAACGTAAATTAAAAAAAAAAAATTGGCCACGAGTGTACAATAAGCTTTTGCTTTAACTTAATTTTGCTTATTTAAGCAATTGCAATTTGCGATGTCGATAGCACATGCTCAACAAAACACATACACATTTTTTATAGTTGATTTTATATGATCGAATTTTTTCTGTCTTTAAACTTTAATTATATCTTTTGCTTTTGCCTTTTTGAGATTCTTTGATTTGAGAGTTTTTTGAGTTTATTTTCAGGTTTTGCACTTAAAGATCTGTCTGTCTTCGTTTCCATTTTTACGATTTCCGCTGAGTTTGATTCAGCGATTTTCAAAATGTTCTTTTATTTAGCGGCAAGGAATTACCGAAAAACTATTACATCCTGAAATAGTCACTCTTTAGCCAGTAGAATCATTGCTCCTTATTTTTTCAAAAACGGTGACAGCTACAAGGCCATGATCACTGACTTTTTTCTACCACAATTGAATGCCCTTAATGTAGAGGAGCTGTGGTTTTAACAAAACGGTGCAACATGCCACAAAGCGCGCGTCAGAATTTATTTATTGAATACAACGTTCGATGGACGAATAATTTAACACCTCTGAGCTCTTTTTTGCGGATCTGCGCTATAAAGCCACAGACGTTTGATGCCTTAGAACACAACATTCTACTATTTATGGCAGACATACAGCCTCAATCCATTTCACGATTGGACTTTCTCCCAGCCAGGCGAGATGGAAAATTTTTCAAACAAAAATAACAGACAATATCTTTCGAATAAAGCCAAATTCATGGTAATTAACAGCATTTGTTTGTGTTTTATTGCAATCTAAAATTATATTCTACACAAAAACACCCCACAGAAGTAATGTTTGTGGCTGTAAGGCGAAAATGCAGAGAGCGACAGAAAACAGAATTGTTCAAAGAGTATATATTACAGGCGAACGGTGCGACTAAACGCCTGTTACGTCTTATTCAATTCATTGCCAATGAAACCGAAAACACTAACTCAAATTTTATTAGAACATTTTCCATTACACGAGTAGTACGCGATTACACGTAGAATTGTGGCGTAGTTACAGACGGTGCCAGATATCTGAGAGATGCCGTTTTTAACGACTCTTCTACATAGATCTATCTTTACGTTTGTATATATTTCTTATAAGTTTTCATTGATTTCTTGAATTTTATTTCTTCCTTGCATGTGTTTTTTTTCAACTGTAGCGATTTTTAACCAGAGTCGTTACTGCGAGAGTCGATTCAAAAAAATTATTCGGTTTTATAGGCCTCACACATTACTGCGTTTCCAAAATGTTCTATTTTTAAAATCGAAGTCGGCAGTGATCGTTCAGAACTGATTTTCTAAAGGAAGTTTCCCCGTGTTGGCCCAACTATTTCATGTATCTCTATATTATTTGATAATTACGTCCACTTCATTAGGCTTCAGACTTGTACCTTCCACGTTTATACAAAGCAACATTGTAATAGACATATTTTTGAGAGCAAAATTGCCAAATGGCAACTTATTTCTGAACATTTATTCGCCAAGAGCAAAAAACTTTGTAATAGAAAAGTGAGTTTTTTTTTTGGTTTAAATTTTTGTTTTAAGGATTTTGACACTTAACCTACCAGCAACTAAACTATAAATGATGTGAAAGTAAAGAACACACACAACTCGCAAACATTATCTCAGCTCTTGTGCTATTGCACATACACATGTACACGTTGCTTAAATTTAGGTAAATGATAGTTAAGTTAACAGAGTATTAGTGTGTGTATGTATGTGAAATATAAAATAAACGTAGGTACTCATACATACGTGTATCTGTGTGTAGAACTTTTGGGTATTTATGTTGTTATTTTGGGAATTTGTTTAAAGGGGTTTTGTTTGCAAGTTAACAACTTAAACGTGTTAATATGGCCTAAAGGTTGGTCAGCCACATAAGATACACATACATGTATTCATACGATTAGAGATGAGTACAAGTTTTGTCTTGGCTTAAGTTGATATTTAGAGATATCAAGATGATGGCAAAGTGTTAACATTTTATGGAAATGTATTTTAACTTGTCATGCATTTGCAGAAGCCCCCATAACTATAGAGGGTTTTCAAACAACTTATATGTCGGCCCTTTTATTAATCTTTGTAGTTTTAATTAAATGTGTAATAATTTCTTTGTTTTGTAATTTCAGATTAGACTTCAGTCGTAATTACACCCATTGTAATGCTTCGCTTTTGGTTAATGATACATTGGCCATGTCCGGTGATCAACCAACCTGGCTAAAATTATTACCACCACGCTTACATACCCCAGATACCATTTTGAATACTTGGTTACATTTGGGTGGTGCTCCTCAGGCACCAATTGGTCTAATCATCGAATTGCCGCCCTCGCAAAGTGGTACAGGCTTCACTGGTTGCTTGCATTCATTGAGAATCAATGAAGAGTCAAGAGAAATATTTGGGTAAGTGAAAATTTATGTACCAACAATAATATTTGTTTTGTTAAAAAAATACACCTTCATTAAAAAAGTTTATTGACTTTATGAATTCAAAAATAGAGAGTCCTTCGAGTTGAATTTTCAATACTAACGTAATTGTTTTTTTTTAAGTTTTTTAGAACTTTAAACAAAATCCTTAAACAAAAAGAGCAACAACAAACGAACTGATTTATTGTTTAATTAATGCAATTCAAATAATGATAGACTCATTAAAAATAAATGCACAAAAGTACTTTAGTAAAATTCTTTGCTGCATGCCACTTCAATAAGCAAATAAACACAAAATAAAGAGAAAAAAATTATATAATACAACTGATTTTTTAAAAACAAACTGCAAGTTGCAGAACCCGACAAAAAAACCAATTGTGCAAAAAATTAAATAATGCAGAAACAACAAAACATTATTTTTAAATAGAATTTATAATTGATCAAATAAATAAAAATAGAAAACTCAGATGAGTTTAATAATTAGCGGTTGAAAAGGTTAATCTCACTATCGGATACTCAACGATGTTTTACTTACCCGAAAAATTTATTATAAGCTGTTCGTTATTACACAGAGACACAACATTTCTAGACATAACGACTTCTATATTCTGTAACGACGTATTTGCTCAGTTAGCTGGAGAGAACTCCCGGCTCCCAGGGTTGGTTACAAAAAGATTTGTTTGATGTTTTACATGAGAGCAAGAGAGAGAGAGATATGAAGCAGATTCTTTTTAGTTTTTCAATAAACGTCATAATCTTTACTAGCAAACTTAAATTAATAAATGTAGCATGGCTCGATGTACACTTTCGACCTCTATTTGTCACGGACGTATTGAGTAATACTTCCACTAGCCTCTCACACCATCACCCGCTTTCGTTGGAAGTGGACACGAACCGACTCTCTCTTCGCGGTGAATAACATTTTATACGGTCGGTAAAAGAAATCTTCTCACTCGGTTGAGGCGTATAAAAATCTGGCTCAACCGTTGGCCAACTAACACACTGGGTTCTCTTGTCAGGGAATAATATTCTAGCCTGATTCTGCAATAACAAGAACTCTGTGCCTCTCACTGAGATGGGACTCTCTTCGTCTGGCTGCTCCTCTAGGTGAAGGCACAAGGGTTGACTCTCTAATAATATTCTAGACCGAAGTTAAGAGATCTCTCCTCTGCTCACTTAACTCCGGCCACACTCGGTTGGGGCGAATAAAATTCTAGCTCAACCGCTTACCGCCACTACTTACCTACCACTACTTGCCTATACCAAGTGGGGCATATAAAATTCAGGCCCACGGGGTATATCATCGAAGCCAGTGATTATTTTATCAGAGTGAATAAAATTCTGGCCTGACACGACAACACGAGTAGTTCCATTACCAGTTGGTGGCAGGTGAGACTAGCTCAATCATAATTAAGCTACATGTAGTTGAGTCAATAAAAATTCTGGCCCAAATATTTGTTATCTACCCAACCATTTGCTGTTTGCTGAAGTAGGTCTTCCCGCCTTGCTATCCATAGGCTAACTGATTGTTCTAAGTCAGTCTCATAGTATACACCCCATCACACAATACAGAGCTGCTGATCATTTGAGAGTCCTGACAGTGTGGTATCAAGTAGTATTATCACAAGGAAGTGGTGTTACCTAAACATTTCCGTTATTTTAAATTATAAACTACGATTTTAATTTGGTAAACAAAAGACTAATAATTACATGTGACCCTAAAGCGAGTTAAAGGACTTTTGGTCGTCACAATGCTTCCTAGTTCCTCACCACCCTGATGTGTTACTTGCCGGCATCTATGGGGTAGCTAATTCCCGAGACTTGTCTAGGTCTTGATATTGGAAAAAGAGAGCTTTTAAGATCAAGCACGTTTAGAGCCACATCGCGGGAAGATTGTGGTGTGTGATCGATATGGCATTGCATTGCAATGCAATAGTTCCGAATCCCTCAACAAGAGCTCAGTACATTGTACAAGCAGCCATCGTCCTAAAATTGCTACCTTAACAACGTAGAGGAGCGCTTTTAGTTTTATCCGGTGCTAGGACCTCCCTCCGATGCTTCGAATAATATCGATGGACTGTTCCCTAGTTAGAAGAACTTATTGAAATATTAATGATACGCAAATATCTATCAAGTAAAAGCTAAATTGAGTTAAAGAAATATTAAAGTTTTCGTAAGAGGGTGCACCGACCTTGTGGCACCTTATGGATCTTTTGTGCTTCAGATCATATGATAAACCAACTTTTGTAGAACGCACCCACGAAGTTCAATATTCAGGTCGGAACAGCTTTCCTGAAATCATCCAAACACGAGACCACAAGCAGAACTAGTCTGATTTCCCCTCCACAAACGATAGTTCAATCAAATATGTCTGGACAGAAAGCCGATCAAAAGTAAGAATTAACAACTTCCAAGTAACAACCCTCTTTCTATTCTACCAAATTTTATTGGTATTTTCTTCTCTCCATTATTTTAATTGAAATTATAAAAATTTTTTTCAACTGCTCAAGGGTGGCGTGTTTGACAGGGACAGCTCAAACCTCATAATGTTGTTTTTTAAATTGCTATTTGTTGCAACACACATGCAATTCGACAAAGATATTTTTTACGTTGTTCACTACTTTTTAGGGAACACGTATGTGTATGTAAGCCATACTATGTATATTATTGTTAAATGTTAAAGTCAAAGCCAAGTCCATTTAACAACATGTAAATTTATGCACAGAAAGCAGCCGAGGCCATTTAGAAGGCAATAAAAAATTTAGAGGTGCAAGCTCATTTTGCTTTGAATCATATTATAGTATGAGAATTTAAAAGAACGATTTTATAATATGGTGTTGCCGTTAGATGATAAATAGGGATTTATCAGAAATGCTGTTACAAAATGAAACTCTCATTGGGATTAATCACGAACAAGTAAAAGTGTTTTTTTTTAACGGGAACATAACAATTTTAAGGCGCGCATAAACTTTTCCTATAGTCTGGCAACGTTAAAATATTCACCGCTAAAGAGACTTTTTATTGTAGAATTTTGGAACGAATTTCTGAGAACGAAAAATGACACTGAAGATGGCACATAGCCGAAACCGGTTTGTCTCCAAACCAAACTTGACAAGGCATGACGGAAATTCGTTCCAAAATTCTACATCAAAACACCCTGTCGTAATATCAAATCAAGAATCAGACTTTTTATTCTTAAAATATACGCTACGTTTTTTCAATGAATATTTTTTCATAATTTTTTAACTTTCACTTACAAAAATATTTCTAAATTTTACATTTTCACCCTCCTAATTTTCACCCGCTAATGTACATCGTATATCTTGAAAACGCTAATGATCATGCCCATGCCAAAGGACATGCCCACGTCCCAGCTGTCCTTAAAATTCAAACTGTTATTTTAGCTACAGTTGAGAAGTCAAAGTCCTGAAAATCTGCACGTGACACCTACCCTGTTAATTTTCAATGTAATTACAACAAGGATTATAGGTATCCGTAAAAATGCTATAACTCCTATAAAAATTATCAGATTACTGTGAAATTTGGCGCGGGAGCTTATGTTTCCTAAAACGTCACTTATTAGGAAATTAATATATATTATTTTTTTAATCTTAAGTTTACACATTTTCATTTAATTATCCAAGCTTTAAGGTCTTAAATAAACCAATTTTCTTCCACAAAATATTTTTATTCACACGATGCGAAATATCGATAGTGATTAAAAATATATTGCGAAGAGACAGATAAACAATGCAGTTAAAGCAAATAATCTAGACGTCATATATATTGAGATAAACCCACTTATTGCCCAACAGACTTTAATAAGCTGCCAGACCTTACTGGTTTTTCTATTGTTAAAAATATCAGACGTGATCAATTATTAGTAAGTTCATAGATCGATTTATCTTCTAATCATTCACTTATAATCGCTATTTTACTCGATAGTTTTATAATAAAAACTCGAATTGGTTAAAATATAAAATATATGTGAGCTCTCACTTATCTCAGAACATTGCTCTGAGAAATTTGGCTGATGTTTAAGCAGCTGTAGACCATTTTTTAATTTTTTTTATAATTAGAAAAAAAACAATTTTATTGTTGGTTTTTTTAATGCAACATGGTAAATTTTATTTGCTTTTTGCGTCTGTGTAGTGACCAAGTAAAATTTCTCCACGAGAAATATATTTTGTCCCATCTGTCGAACGAGGCTACGTTTAAGGTCATGATTTACTATCAGATATAGTCCTTAGATCTGCCCAAACTTTCGAAGGGTAGATTAAAAGTGACTGCCTGTGACAGATTTTTAGAAGGGCCTATCCACATTGAGAAATTTTATAAAACAATATTTTCTATGCGATCAGAGTTGCATGGTATTTTCAAATTAGTATTTATATATTTATATTATTTTCGTACGATTTTATTTTTGAGTGGGACACAATTCCGTCAGATTTTTTTCTTTGTGGGGTAGTGAATCACGGTTTTTAATAAGCTATTAATATTTGAACAAAGAGAAAGAGAGCAAAAATGTGAATTCTTTCTTTTAGTTTTTTTATAGACTTTGACAGATGGAAAAGTTGACTAACAAATTCTGTTCACGGAATTATCCCGGCTCGACAACAGAATCTAACATCGCCAACCACATATTCAACAACAAATATAATCCAGCGCATATTAGAAAAACGGTAGAGCTACTACACACACGGCACAGAGGACGACGACTAAGCATCCTAGAAAACATGAAAATATACAAGCAAAATCTATTTAACGGACGCATCCATAAAGGAACAAGGAAAGTCCAATTCAGACGTTATATTCGAACCTCTAAAATTAATCTCCAAAATACACAACAAAAATAACGGAGAAGATACACAAAGCAACAAAACAATAAAAACACAATACCAAATTAAAAAACAATTTCATAATCCAAAATTCACTGACTTCATCCGACACCAACAAAAAACACGATTAATACCATTTACGTGCTAGCCGCAAACACCAAGTCAGATGCAATAAAACAGTTATCACCCGATTTACGAGATTTACCTGGCACCTGGTCGCACCTATTAGATGCCTACGTGATAATCCAAATAAACGAAACTCTGCCCAACATTCTGACGCAATACAAAGCAATAATCAGTAACGACTAGCAATCCTTACAAAAAAAAGCCGACCTACAAGCTTTCTCTGCTATATGGTTACATGACAAATAGATACTTGACAAACAATAAAACACAAACGAATTGTTACCATATCAGGTAATTCATATCCGTTATCAAAAAAGTTGTACAATCCAATTGATAAAATTTTATTTTTTTCTTAGCGAAAATGTATCTATGTTTTACGCAAAACTTTCAGAGCAACCCTCGTGCATGGGAAGCAATAAATTCAAAAAAAGAAACTATATTTACTTCTTTTAAAGCCACCTTATACTGGCTTTTGTGTCAGTCGGTTACAGTTCATTCCCTTTTTGGAACTTTATAAAATGTCTCGGTAGGAAATTTTACTTAATCACATACAAATCCGAAAAGTATTTCTAAAGAGTTGAAAAGCATCCCGCATTTTTTAAGTTCTCTCACATAAACAACTTTAGGTCAAATATATGCACAGGAAATTTAGCAGGTTGTCAATATCAGAAACCGAAATGATGTACGAGTTGCATAATAATATATTCATTTTTCATTCCATGTTTTCTATTTTATCAAGTAATAAATTCTTTTGGATCCTCAAAATTTCCAAGTGAGTTAAAATTACGTGTTTTTGTTGGCGTGTTTGGTTTTTTTTTTAAATTGCCCATGACATGCAGCATGAAAAAATTAATTCCTTTTTTAACAACCATAACTCACAGCAAAAGCAACAATAACGCACAAAACACAGCCTTAAAAATTGGTTTAATGTCCTTCCTTTATAGGGGTTGCTGGTCATATATGAAAACAAAAAACACAAAGTTACTACATAGAAATTTTGCAAAGCTATCTTTTTAGGTGCATGCAGCTGTACTTAGTAATGACAACAACTATGTATAACTCGACCGACTGAATGACCGTCCATCAAGCCAACAACCACATACAAGGTTGGCTTGACCAGCAAAGTGCACGCCACGCCGCCGGTTTGTTTTCATGTGTGATTGTGTCAGGGATAATATGATTTCTTTTTTTTTTTTGCTCTTATGTGCTCTTTTTTTAATGAAATGCTCTTAATTTCGTTTGAAGCTTATAGGTCCGTCCTGTGTAATATTTTTTATTTTTTGCTATTTAACTTTCTTTAAAACATTTTGACCTGGATTCTTTATGCTCATTAAGTAAATTTGCAGCCAACAACAAGTAAAGGATATTGAGATAAAAAATTAGAATTTAAAAACAGCAAGTTAAAAGCAAGTTTGTTTATACGAAAGAAATTAAAAAAAAACGTTGGCTTAAGAATAAATGACTTTTGTACACTTCAATTTCAATGGAGGTTTTTCAATGATTTGTTGAAATTATTTTCACTGAGAATGATATGGGAGTTACTTTTCACTTATAAATAGAAAATTGTATGGTCATTTTTAATATTTATATTAATTTCTCAAACACATTGCTGAACAATGTAAATGTCTTATCAAAGCTATTCATTTACCATTAAACGTTTTGTAAATAGGGTACTTTTTGAAAAGAATTACTTTTCGAAAATACTTTTTGAAAATAATATTTATTTAATAATATTGTTGATAGTAAATGGCGATTTTGAAAATATCTATTTTTATTAAAAAAAGATACATTGGATTTTAATAACTACTGTTTACGAAAAGTACGTAATCTAATATATTTTAGTAATTAATAAGACCAACTCCTAAAAAAATTCAGATAGTACTACCTTATAACAGTTCTTAGGTTAGGTCTTCTTAACCTAACTTAAGGCAAAAAAGTATTTTTTTTAATTTAAACATACGTTGTTTAAAAAAGGTAGCTTTTTTAATAATATTGCAAAGGATCCGATATAAAAATGGTACATTTTAAAATTATACTTTTTAATCATTTTACTTTTTTCAAAATTTGTTTCTTAAAAAACTTTCATTGCAAAAATATGCAAAAAATATGTTTTTTGTTAAAAAAGTAATATTTTCCAAAAGTACTTTTCATACTTTTGTTTCAAAGTACTATTTTCTTTAAAAGTACTACTATCTACATAGTAAGAAGGTTAGTTTGTGCTAGACTGAGCTTTATATACCCTTCACTTAAGTATTAAGTACAATAAAATTAATGGGAAATTATAAGAACCAACTCCTACAAGGAAAGTCAAATAGTACCATTTTAATAAAAGCACTTTTTATGTTTCAAAATATATGACTACATGGACGAAAAAAGAAACGTTTCGAAAAATTAAAAGTATTAAAATATTTTGCATAAATATGCAATAAAATATAAGAGAATATAAAGGAATAAATATACAGAATGTCTGAGGATTATTAATTTTATGTTGTGATTTTCCCGTTTTTGTTAAACTTTTGGCTCGTTTTTAATTTTAAAATGATTTCTCTCTTAGCTACTTTTAATTGGTTGACATTTTTTAATATTAATAAAACGGGATGTCTCTTGCAATTGCTAGCAATTGTCTAACGCTTAGATCCCCCATGACATTCACATTTAACAAGTGTTTTCCCGTGGACCTAAGCATTATTATAGTCAGTGCTGGACAATCACAAGCTACCGTCTCAGCCTCTTCTAGGCTCAGTTAGCAAGTATCATCTACTTTGATTTTCTTCTTGGCCACATGATACTAGAAGTTTCCGTGAACTGTCAATAATGCAGTAATCCAACTGAAGGGTGGCCTATTACATATTTGTGTGTAAAGTTAAATTTTAAAATGTTTAATCCTATCCACGTTCTGTTACGATAACAGAGATATGTTAAGAACTTAACAGTACTAATGTTAACGCTTAAAAAATAAATGTATATAATTTGTAACGATATTTTGACACAATAAAGATTAACAAAATATATTTAAACAAAATTTTAATATATTCGCCACAACAAAAACTTTTATTTTCTATTTTTAACGAATCAAAACTATATTTAATTTCTAGCTTCAACAAATTTATGGGCAGTTTTAAAAAATGGCAGACGATGGGTGAAAAATGAATGTTTAGAATTTTTTTAAATTCTTATTCATTTAAAAAAAACCTACTGAGTATACAATTGCACCTGCCGTAACGTCCATAAGAGCCTTCAGTAATAATGTTGATGTCGTTAGCATAAAACTGATCATTTTTTTCTTTTTTGTGAAATTTGAATCTTTTTAAATTTTAACATTTTTGGGAAAAAGTAATACCATTTAGATCTCTTACTAAATTTGATTTATTTAAATTTAAAATGTTTTTGAAAATTTTAAGTTTTGCCTAAAATTTAAAATTTTTTGTTATATTTTTTGTTTTTGCGTAATTTTGGATTTTCGTCACCTGCTGTTTTGGTGAAATTTTTATTTTCTTTTTGAGAGTTTACAATTTTGTTGTAATTTTATATTTTTGATAGTTTTTTTTACGAAATATAAATTTTACGTTTAAATTTCCGTTGTAAATCAAGTTTTGGATTTTTGGTGACATTATATTTTTTTTTATTTTTAAAGAATCTCTAATTTAAGCCTACAATTGTAGATCAGCAAATTATTACTGGATATATTATGGGAACTGCAAAGAAAAGGAATAACTTACATCTTTTAGATCTTTGTTGAAGGATAAAAAAAATAAATTTCTGCCTACAAGTCCCTCAATATTTTTCACACCCAACTTACCCATACGTTTTGCGCTTTAAATTCAATCTGAAAATATAAATCGAAGTAAAAATTATTCACATATGTAAATTGTCAAAAAAAAAACACAAAATATAAAATATATAAAAAAAAAAACATTTGTATTAATCTAGATTTTATTTTCAAAAAATAAATGAACCTTTCCATTCGACCATTTTCTTAATTACGAATAAATTCAAACTCTCTAAAATCAATCATTGTAATATTTTCTATTGACAAAAATACAATTCAAAGACAGGGTGATTTCTTTGTTATGTGGTTTGTGGTACATAAACTTCTGATAGAGAAATGAGCTAAGTTACGATAGTGATTTAATCCTGCAAAGAACTTTTTTGGCACCTAAACCAGCCCTTACATTCGAATTACTGAGTGAGTGGTTCAAGTCACTGTAGCATAATATTGCACCATTTCTATGCTATAGGATATTAGTCCATCTTAGATAGAGAACGTTCTTAGATAAGTTGCTATTCGAAATAATATTTGAAGGAATAACATTTGAATAAGTTCCGTTTGTCTTAAAATTTTGTTTAACTAAGCAACTCATTTCTGATTGCATGAGGATGGTCTTTAGGTCTGAAAAATGACCAAATGTAATCCAACCCTGCACGGAACGAAATTCATTGTCTAAGACAAATGCTCATAACATTTCTTAAAGGCTTGATGGAAGATTTCGAGTTTATTTGTGGTGTAACTTCAAGTCAATTGTCTATGCGGCAGTCGTTATATTCCGAAAAATCAATTGAAGGGCCTTATTTTATAAAACGCAACGCCAGAAATTTTATGGAAAACAAAACCATTTTTAAAATATTTTTAAGTGTTTTATTGTTTTTTATACTAGTTCTTCAAAGGCCTACAAATTTTTATGAAAACAATAAAAACAATTTTTAATTTTTTTAAATAAACAATAAAAATATTTCAAAAGTTTGATTAATTAGTTTTTGTTTTTTTTCATATAAATTTTGGCGTTGCTTTGCGTTGTAGCCTTGGGCATTACCATGAAAGTATCTGAACAGAAGAAAATGGCACGCTCGGTTTAATAGACCTGAAAATTGATCATTTCTTATACGTTTCAATATTTCCTGTATGTTTTTTTTTTTTTTTTTTTGGAAACACAAACGCTTAAAAAATCGTCCTATATAAGCAAACGAAATTTCCTATTCCATAAAAAAGGTCATATGTATGACCATTATTCAGTACGTTTCCCTTGCAAATTTCACTTTTTGTTTTAAATAATCTTTACAGAAAAATAACAACACAGATTGTTATTGCATGTGTGTGAGATTTGCAATTTGTAGATATTTTCAGAAGCTTTAAAAACCCATTCATGCCAACATGCATATGTATAAAGGATTTATCAATAAAACCATACCAATTTTATATTAAAATATAGCTCCGAATAATTGAGATATGTATTCGATACAACTGGAGCTTTTGGGGTGGAGGACTTAAAGTCAATGAATCAAGCAATTTTTCGCATTAAAGATTTGTAAGACAAAATGTTAATTTTTAATAATTTTGGGAGAATAATTATATTTATTGGAGCCTCAGCCTGGGTGAAAATGATGAAGAATGATAATTCAGTTTTGAAATTTTATATCGTTAATATGACAAACACATACAAATATTTTCCAGCGGTCGATAACTGCAAGTTAATTTTTCACCAGCTTTTACATATGTTATCCGAAACATAGATTATTTAATGTTCGTTATTATCGCAGACCATTTTTGGCTTGCCAGTCTAAATCACCATCTTCAGATAGCCCCCGAAAAAGAAGTCGAAGATCAATAAAACGTTCGAGCGGATTGGCCATTTGACCGACCACTTATTTATTACATCGTCACGAGACATCGCCTTCAATGAATGAATCAATTACATAACCAGCTGTGTGGCATCACCTGGTTAGAATCACATATCTCTGATATCAAGTTTATTAGGAGAAGAAAGCTGAAGAAATGCACCAGGATTTTTAATGTCTAATATCGCGTATTTTGCAATTAAATGGCAACATTATTAAGCCGAAAATAAACTCCTTAGTTGGAGACAAAATTTATTAAAATTCAAGATTTACTTTAGCAGAGCTTAATTGGATAAGTTGGGGCACTTAAAGTGAGGAGCGGAAATGTTTTGAGTTCATTTGTGAAAATTCACCACAGTGCACAGTGGCCAATTTGGCTTCGCTAGCGGTATTAAATTCAAAGTTTCAAATTTGAAAAACCGTTATTTTTTTTAACAATCGATAACAAATACATTCACTAGATTTCTATCGATTTTTAAAAGCTCAGCTTACAGGTGATGAACAGCTGTGAGCTGTCAAAGTCAGCATATGTTTCTGCAAGTGTTGTGCAAAATATTTCCGCCTTTTTGATCATCGTTTTGCTATTCGTGTTAAACTCGCAAATTTTATTGTTTTCATTAAGTTTTGTTATATACTAACGCCAAGGTATGTATTATATAAAAAAACTGTGGTTGTGATCTGTGTATACTTATGTTATTTATAAAACGTAATCGTGTTTAAGTGTATTAGCAACTCGCCCATTGTAACGTACACCTGTCTTTCGTGGAGTATAACTTACAAAATTCACCTGCATTCAGTGTAATTGTAAATTTTCCTATATGTGTAAACCATATTGTGTCCAAAATTTACTGCGAGCCTTCAATTTATTGTACTTTTTAGGCAAAATGTCAGTGACAAAACGCACCCTTTTTTTAATATGGCATGAAGAAGCGATCCCCACCACGAAGTTTCTCGCCGTGGAAAATTATGTTCTTGGTACCGTTTTGAGCAAAATTACCTATACTCAGAAGTAGCAGTGCGAAATTGGAAGGAAACTGCGAAATTTTGCTAGTAGGCTTATCCAAAAGTGGAAGGCCTGTGGCAGAAGTAAGGTGTTTTTCGAAAAAATTAACCAAGAATGGCTAGATACCCCATTGGTATTATTGGGAAAAAAAGGAAATGAAAATATTGGACGACCGGAAAAAGAGCTTTCCGAGTGCTGCAAAAAAACGCAAGTCAAAAAGATGTCAGGGCTTACAGAGGAAGTGTCATGTGAAGGATTGTTGGTAGCTGCAAGCTGCAGTTTATATAAAGCTGGAAAGCGCAGTGCTTCCAAAGTTGTAGAAATGGTAAAAGGCGATAAAGATTTTAGCGGAAAGGTAATAAAAAATATAAAAAAACCAAAGCCCCTTCCATCAAAATTTTCGGACGATAAAGCGCTTACGCTATTTGTAGATCCTCAACTTGAACAAGGAATCAGCAAGAAACCAAAACGCCGATATATATCTATGCTACGAAAAATTACGATTCGCCAAAAAAAGTGCTATCCTAGTGAAGTGCCACTACAAAGTCTTGTGGACCATACAATAAATAGGATCATGGAAGCACACCCTGACAATTTTGAAATCCCATCTACCAGTAATAATAACACCCATTTAACTGCTGTCTAGAAATGGGGTTGTGATGGCAGCAGCGGCCATTCCACATATAGGCAAAAATTTAACGACTGCGAAGGAAACATGAGAGACCAATATTTATTTTCAATTTGTATTGTACCACTGCAAGTGCAAAACGGACCGACAGTTTTATGGAAAAACAATCGACCTTCTTCTACGCGATACTTTCGATCAATCAAAATACTTTGCGAGAAGGAAACGGCGGACCTGAGTCGCAGGCAAATTGAAAATATTAAGAGCCAAATAGTAAATATTGTACCAAACACATTGATTATTGATCACCAATTTCACATGACCATGCTTGATGGTAAAACTTTCAGCGTCATTTCAGAATCTTCTTCGCAAATATGCGGAATCTGCAACGCAACACCGAAAAATATGAATGACTTAAATTTGGTGAAGAGCTTTCCAATTAAAGTGAACCTCTTTCAATATGGGCTATCCAGTCTCCACGCCTGGATAAGGTTTTTTGAATGTATTTTGCACATATCCTATAGAATACCAATAAAAAAGTGGCAAACTCGTGGTGCTGACAAGGATATTGTTGGACAAAATAAAACAAATATACAGCAGAAGCTACGAGAAGAAATGCATTTGTTGGTCGACATACCAATGGCTGTTACTGGAAATACCAACAACGGAAATACGGCAAGAAGGTTCTTTCAACAACCAGATTTAGCCGCTCGTATAACTGGAGTGAACGACAATTTAATATATCGATTCAGCGTCGTCTTACAAGCACTTGCGTGTGGATACGATATAAACACGGAGGCATTCAGACTTTACGCAATGGAAACTGCCGAAATTTTTGTTAGTTTATACCCTTGGTTTTACATGCCCTCGTCTGTTCACAGAATTTTAATTCATAGAGCAGACATAATCAATCATTTTTCGCTTCCAATTGGTATGATGTCCGAGGAAGCGCTTGATGCCAGAAATAAAGATTATCGGAACATCCGTGAAAATAATACAAGAAAAAATTACAGGAAAAATACAATGGAAGATATAATTAACGCTCTTTTTGTTTCTTCTGATTCCTTAATATCTTCATTGTCCAACGGCTCATCAATTTCCTATTCCAGAAATATTAGTTTCGATAAGGAAGTTAAAAGCTTGCTTATAATGCATCATTTTGAAGATGATTTCTCTGAATCTGATACTGAAGAATCTGATTAATATTTCTTTTATAATATGGTTTCTCTTTGAGTTGACATTTTTTTTTTTATTTTATATATGAATATATGGTGGAAAATGTTTATTGAATTAAAAACAAAATTAAAATTAAAATAAAAATTGTTAAAATTGTTTCATTTTTATCTCAATTGAGAAAAAAAAATTTTGAAGATATCTTCTTTACTTTGGAAGCTATGAATAAAATGCCGCTAGCGAAGCCAAATTGGCCACTGTGCAGTGTGGTGAATGTGTGTCTTCGCAAGTCTTGTAAATTGCATGAAATAAGGTCATTTATACAGGTGTATTATCGCGCCTGCCGCAAATACATCCAATAGTGAATAATTATTATCACCAAAAACTGTAGCATGCGTTTTTAACTAGCGAACGTCAAATTTAAATTTTGAATGTCACTAATTATCGACAGCATGAAAACTGAACAACTTAAGGAGGTTTTAACGCTGCTAAACCACAACGAATTTTTTGGATGGCTTTCAGACACACAAAAAAACCAAATTGTTATGTCCCCATTGAAATCCCCTTTATATCCGATTGCTTTCATTTAAATACACACAAATCGTATGCTAAGAGTCAGGGTTTTTTTAGTTTATTGTAGTTGTGGTTTTTTTCCTCAATTTATTTAAACTAACAAAAATAGGAGTAGACAAAATAAATGTTGCAAGCAAGAATAAAAACACAAAATAAATATTTTTGTATTTTTATAAAAAATAAATTAAAATGTAAAAGTAATAGTTATTTTTTCTCGATTTCATAAAATGTTGTGAGATTTGAAATGAAAGTCCCAAAAAAAGTTAGCGGGTGGGTCCATTTAACGTTTGGAATTTGAATTGCCTAGACAGAAAACAAATGAAAGGACTGCCACGGCTGGCTGTACAGACCGCTATGCGCTTAACTCCTTCTTCAAACTACTTTTGCAATTGATTTCGAAGCAGATCGCTTATCGACCTCCTTCTTTCCACGATTTGTAATTTACGACCTGATTTTCAATGAGTTTTCTCCTTTCTTCTTCCTAATCACCAAGGTTAGTGAATTTAATAAGAAAGTGTTAACTTCTGTCCGCCCGACTTATGTAACCAGACTCCCACTGGAGATAGAAAGCTGTTACCGGCCGCCACGACGAGGAGTTATAAGTCAGAACTTCTGATAGTGCAGTCATTTACGGTAAGCCATATCTTTATGCCTGTCAGCTGACGGCCAGATTTTACCCTCAATTATTCAGAAAGGCATTGTCTTTTATAATCTGTGTAATTAAATGCGGCTTCAGCAATTTTAACTCGACGCTTTAGGGTGTGAATTATTTGTTTCCTGAGAGCGCCGTTAAATGTCAGATAAGTTACGTCGGCATCAGTCTTGCGACGCAATCCAAACAGGGTCTTACCACCAGGTGTATCAAAATAAGGAAATTGAAAGAAATATTAACTTTTTTCGGAAAACAAACAAATCGTTTTGGGGAGAGATGGAGAAAATTCCTTATTTTTTAGTATCTTTGATCCGCTTCTGGATCTAAATTACATACACTTTTTGTTATCTCAACAAAGATTTGGGTAATGTTTAAAGTTTTCTTCCAGTATTTCCGAACTACATACATACAAGCTTTATGAAGATTCTTGCAAGAATTATTAACGGAGGAACCCGAGAATATATAAAACGTTTCAATGATAGATTTATTTAAAACACAGTAAATTCGAATGTAAACCAATTCTCTAAATTTTATTCCAGCGATGCTTTGGATGGCTTTGGCATAACCGAATGTGGTTCTTTGGCCTGCCTCTCTAGTCCGTGTCGCAATGGAGCAGCCTGTATTAAAATCGAAACTAACGAAGTCGATGAAAATGGTGACAAGTTGGAGAAATGGAAATGTAAATGTCCCACAGGATATATGGGTCCGACGTGTGAGATATCAGTGTGTGAAGACAATCCTTGTCAATATGGAGGAACATGTGTACAATTTCCAGGCAGCGGTTATTTATGTCTGTGTCCACTGGGCAAGCATGGACATTATTGTGAACACAGTGAGTATTTCTTTTTGTAGCAATACGAGAAAGAAATGCCAAAAACACATACCCATTTAATTGTTAATTTGAAGAGATTTTAACTTTTCACTTGCATAACTTTAAATTTAGTTTTTTTGGGAATTTTAATTTTGGGTATCCTGGTAAGTTTGTCTTAGGCTTTGTTGTTTAATTTTATTTTTATTTTCGTTTTGTGTCCACTTAATTCCCCAAAAAATATGCCTACTCTGTTTCTCTAACAAAAGTATTCCTTCCTACTTTATCTTTGTTCCTTGATGCAACTGCGAATTTTTCAGATTTGGAGGTGGCTTTGCCTTCATTTTCGGGCAGCGTTAATGGATTGTCGTCCTTTGTGGCCTACACCGTGCCCATCCCTTTGGAATACTCTATGGAATTGAGCTTCAAGATTTTACCACAGACCATGTCACAAATAGCTTTATTGGCTTTCTTGGGCCAGCCAGGCTATCACGATGAGAAGAGCGATCACTTAGCCATTAGTTTCATACAGGGCTACATTATGTTGACGTGGAATTTAGGTGCTGGCCCTCGTAGAATTTTCACCCAAAAACCTATTGATTTTCGTTTGGATGCTCCACGTGTGCCATATGAAATTAAAGTGGGTCGCATTGGTCGCCAGGCATGGCTGTCAGTTGATGGCAAATTTAATATAACTGGTCGTTCGCCGGGCAGTGTCAGCCGTATGGATGTTATGCCCATCTTGTATTTAGGTGGTCATGAAATGGCCAATTTTAATACACTACCACACGATTTGCCATTACATTCGGGCTTTCAAGGTTGCATTTACGATGTTCATCTTAAGGCTGGCCAAGTAACCGTGCCGTTGCAAGAGACTAGAGGTGTAAGGGGTAGAGGTGTGGGACAATGTGGTACTAGAGAATGCCATCGACATGCGTGTCAACATGATGGTGCTTGCCTGCAACATGGAGCGACATTTACGTAAGTTACACACAAACGCATACTTGCTACAAATTTCCAATGCCATTTCAGACAATTAATAGTTGACAATTGCAAGTATATGAATGCTTGTTTTAATTTGTGTTTCTCTTATTCTTTCATTTCATTTTTCTGATATTCTTCATCATTGGTTGGACAATGCAATTAATATAAAAACAACCACAACAACAATAGCTGCATTTGCCAAGAGGGCTGGTATGGACCATTGTGCGCCCAACCAACAAATCCTTGTGATTCATTTAACAATAAATGTTCAGATGATTCTACATGCGTGCCACTTGTCAACGGATATGAATGTGATTGTCCTGTTGGTAGAACGGGCAAAAATTGTGATGAAGGTAAGAAAATTAAAGGCAGGGTGTACAAAAATATTCCAAAAATTGCAAAAACGTCGATTTAACGTTGCTGTAGAGCCAATTATTGACATGTTGTGGTCATTGATAAATGTTGATGGTGTTAAAATACGGCATGATTATTTGGGAGAAAATAATTTTACAATGCATCAAATTTTCGTGTTTTTTAAGGAAAATTTTATTCGATTTATTTCATGGCACCTGTTTGGTAAATTGTTAAAATTCACGCCAAAAAAAAGGAAACGAAGAAGTATGAATCCTTATTTTTATATTTTTAATATCTTAATTTTATTCATTTATTAATGAAATGGCTGTGATTAAGCTGCTGGCGTTCCAATTGACACAAATTGTTGCGAGATTTATTTTTTAAGCAGATTTATTATGCTGCTAAGTCAAAGATCCTTTACAAATCATGTCTGTTAATTGCAATTACTAAGTTTTTAGTTTTATTTATTAAGTTTAAATACTTATTCTAAGGCCTTAGAGGGCATACTAATAAAGAAATAAACCACTTGATTATAAAATATCTATTTTCGTTTGAAAAATAATACAACATAATTGAAAATCTGGAAAATCCATAGAAACATTCATTAATTTTTCGCATTTTGAAACGAAATCAGCACAAATGTTTAGCGTTTAAATGCAATTTTCTTTAGTAGAAATATTTGAAGGTAGTGGACTTCTTAAGTCTTTCAGTTCAATTACCAGAGCTAAGAATAATATCACAATAATTATTAAAATTATATTAAAATGAGACATGTATTGAAGGAGGAGGAAAGTAGACCCCTCCGCGAATCGCCTCAAAATTAACGTTTCTTCCCTACAAGTTCGAGCTATATCCGCGTCTTCTCAAGTAGACCAATATAATGTTGGGTCTTTTTACAACTCTCTTAGTTCTACAATCAATTTCTTCCGCACAGCTTATCGGGCAATCATTAACTTACATCTATTCCATTTCTCTTTCAATTTCAACATTTGTTATTTTTCAATTCATTTCATTTCAACATTTTGCATTTCAATTTTAACATTTTAAAATAAAAAATTTAGCAGTAACAAATGTTACCTAAAATTTCTCTGGATTTTGACTGAAATTAAAAAAAATTTTTGTCATTTAAATTAACATGATTTTATTGGTCAACGCAGGGAAGTTCCGCTGCAGAATTAGTACCGTTTCGACAAATATTTATATCTTTAACAACCAGCACCATCTTCCGCTTTCACGGTGCTAGTTCCTCCATTATCATGTCTGATAAAACACCTTAATTTGTCAAAAAGCAATTTTTAATGGAAATTAACATTTACGAATAAGGTGAAATAACTTTAACGTCATATTTAAACACAGAACAAATCCTCTCGATATTCGCCTTTCTATGTGTTCTACCATTATCGAGAGTTAAACACATTCCTTGAATATACTTCTCGCCATGCAGAAAAGTACTTCGCACAGGTAAATATCCCGCAAATAAGTCGCCACTAACTGTGCTATTGCATATGGTTTAAGAATGTTGCAAGCCATCGATTGTCATACTTGCTAATAACGGCACTGTACTTCTGCGCACCGTAGGAACAGCTTTAATGGCACGTGTTCCCCTTAATGATCTTCCCTGTCTAACTTAAAGATGTAGATGAAAAAAGACTCATCAATAAGAATAGCCTCAGAATAACTCCCGTTTAAATCATTTTTAATCCAAAGCGCATATTAATTTCTAAAGAAAATTGTTTGCGGCCGATTAACTCTATTCAATGCACGGTGAGTTAACTTAAGTAAGTTAATTTCCTTCATAGCAATATGTTCATCTAAAAGGCAAGGATTTGAAAGCTCTTTCGTAAGCTGTTGAACTCGAATGTTTCTTCAAAAAGAAATATGGGGTGCAAAAACACTGGACAGAAAAAAACGCATTATTGGTGTCAAGTAATGAGTGTGCGAAAGAGAACCTAATCAAGCCAAATTCTTTTGCCATTTTCCAAAGTGGAACATCAGAGTTGTCAATAGATGATTGAATACGTTTTATGATTTAAGATTTGGTCTATACGATCTTGTGTAAAAATCTTCTTCCCAATGATATTAAAGAAGCTATTGACTGCAGGGGAATAAATAGTTACGAACCCCTCAGCAAGATGTGGATTTACAGTCCAGGCAGCCACGGGCCTAAAGTTTTCTATCTGTCCAAATGCGAACAGGTGTGTTGGTGCTCGCAATATATTCACCTGGTACTAAAACCACCGTCGGATAATGTCGAGGAAATTCTGCCGACGTAATTCATGACATACTACTGTGGGCAGAAAATAGTAAGACTTTGTTCATAATTTAAAATTTCTTTATTTATTCTGCCAAATCTATTTCGTCCCCCTTCAAAGTAATCCCTCCCCAGCTGCAATACACATATGCCAACGTTTTTTCCAATCCTCGTAACAGTTGTTAAAGTTAATTTCCGGAATAGCCTTCCATGCGCGAAGCGATTCACGTTTAATGTCTTCACTTGACTCAAAACTGTTTCCCCGAAGCTGTCGCTTGAGTTTGCTGAACAGCCAGAAGGCACACGGAGCTAAATCAGGCCAATACGGTGGTTGTGGAACGATATTGATTGTATTTTTGGCGAAAAACTCACGAGGAATCAATGCGGTATGCGACGGTGCATTATCGTGGTCAAAAACCAAGAGTTGTCGGCCCATAATTACGACCTGTTTTTACGAATAGCTTCGCGCAAACGAGGCATAACACTCAAATAGTATCCTTGTTGACAGTTTGGCCGGTCGGAAGGAATTCGGAGTGCACCACTCCTCGATGATCGAAGAAAACTGTCAACAAGACCTTGATTTTTGACTTGTTTTGACGTGGGTTTCTCGGCTTCGGCTCACCTTTGGCGCGATATTCCGCCGATTGATCGTCTGTTTCCGGGTCGTAAGCGTAGACCTAAGACTCGTCGCCAGTTATAATACGTTTAATGACATCCTGGTAGTCGGTAAACATTGTTTGACAGACGTGATCGCGGCGCTGTGTTCAGCGATTTCACTTTTCTTACGCCCAAATGATATTTTAAAAAGGTTTTCACTGATCCCTCCGATATTCCAACCATATCAGTAAGGTCTCTGACTGTTAATCGTCGATTCTCGAACACCAATTCCTTGATTTTATTGACGTGTTGATCATCAGTTGATGTTGATGGCCGTCCTGGACGTGATTCGACGTCAACGCGTTCAACGACCCTCTTTGAATAATTTGTACCAATCGAAAACACTTGCTCGCGACATACAATTATCACCGAAGGCCTTTTTCAACCTTATGAACGTTTCGGCATCAAAAATTTCATTCCGCACACAAAATTTAGTGAAAATTCTTTGTTGAATAATTTCACTCATTGTAAAAATCGCCGAATGCACTTGTTGTAGTACAGAATGACAAGCGTATACTAAACACTAATGATTGCTTTGATGTGATATTTGGCACAGATGTCACCGGCAGTCATACCAGCGTAGAAAAAAATTTCGACGAATGGATTTCCGCGCGAAATTTAAATTAAAAAGTCTTACTATTTTTTGCCCACAGTAGTATCTGTCTCTTTTTGAATTCCTAATTACAAATCAACTCAAATGCTCTCAAACACGGTTCTTCCTAGGACGTGCAGATAAAAAGCTCATTTTGATTATATTCGTAATTAAAAGAACTTTCATTATTACTCTTTTCGCATATTAGAAATATTGTAGTTAATTTTAGCTTTCTATAAACAATCGTCTATCACAAAGCTAATTAAAAATCTCATTACTCCACAGAAATTCGAGCCCTAAGTGATGTCAGTTTAACTGGAAGACGATCTTATTTGGCGGTTAGATGGCCTTATTTGTACGATAGCTCCGATAAAATAGGTGCCAAACGTTCACAAATTATCAGTTATCGTAATTTCACTAAAAAACTTATGCCTCCAAAGCCTATAACATCAGCGAACCAACATTTTGTTATGAAACTACTAAATGAAGTGGAAAAACAGCGAAGTTTTTCACCTGTGCCCCTAATGGGCTCCAAGTCATTCGAAGAACATCACCGTGTTCAGTTCTTCTTTATTGAATTCCAATTAAGACCCCTATCAGAAAGAGGATTGCTTCTGTATTTTGGCACTTTAAACAACAATCTGGATAAGAAAATTGGCTTTGTTTCACTGTCGCTACAAGGGGGTGTTGTGGAATTCCGCATATCAGGACCCAGTAATCATGTAACTGTTGTACGTAGTGTACGTATGTTGGCAATTGGAGAATGGCATAAGATTAAAATGGCTCAGCGCGGTAGATGGTTAACACTGTGGGTAGAGGGTAGTGCCTCTTCGGCTTTAGCTCCTTCGGCGGAGGTGTTGATAGAACCGGAAGCTCTATTATATGTTGGTGGTCTCAAGGATCTATCGAAATTGCCTCACAATGCAATATCTGGTTTTCCTATACCATTCCGTGGTTGTGTAAGAGGTTTAGTAGTGAGTGGTACAAGGATTGTTTTGAATGAGACAAATATTATAGGTGAGCGTGAATACAATATATTACGAAATATTTTATAATACTTTTATAAATTTCTAATTTTACTTTTTTCATATCAGAATCCCGCAATATTCGGGACTGTGATGGCACTGCCTGTGGTGGTGATTCTTGTGAAGCTGGCGGCCACTGTTGGTTGGATGAAAAACTACAGCCCCATTGCATTTGCCCGGAATATGCCAAAGGTGATCGCTGTGAATATTCGGAAACTTGCAAGTTAATACCTTGCAAAAATAATGGCCGCTGTCTGAGAAGTGGCCGGTGTTCGTGCCCGAATGGTTGGGGTGGTTTCTACTGTGAAATTGGTAAGTTTTGATTTCTTGAAATCTCGAATTATATTGACGCCTCTTAAATGGTGTTTTTTTTTTTTTTTTTTAAAGAGCTATAGTGAAATATAGGGGAGTTAATTAAAAAAAAAAACTTAATGAGTCATTGAAATTTTATGATTTAATAATTAATATTGACGCAAGAGTTCAAAATTTGGCACAAGCTTCGAATAGGTAAACAACCGTAGATGCAAAAAGTCTTAATGATATGATTTTTTAAAATTTGAGATGAGTCTTCTTAGAAACTGATGAATGGCGGGCTTTCTCGGTGATTCAAATCAACTTCAATTAAACGAACTCGTCTAGACGAGAATCCTGATAACTAAAAGTTTTCCATTCACAATTTCCTCTTTGATCCTAAATATTCAGCCGCCTGGTTTTTATTTGAATGAATATGCGTAACAAATGTAAATATCATTTGCAGAAGATAAGATTGACGGTTTATGGAAAATATGAAACACGGCAGGTGGGAGAATTTACTCTACCGCAGTCACTGAAATAATTTTGAACCCATTTGACCTTGAACTAATTTGATTTGATCCTATTTATAGCAGCTCTTTATAGAACAGTAGTAGAAGTATTTCAATATAAATGGAGTCATTATAACCGTCACTAAAAGTAAAATGTATTATTGAAATTATGGTACTTGAGGTTTTGTTAAAAGTATTGATACATGCCCTACAGAGCACTCAATTGAACCGTGGCCGATCAGCTCTTGTCCGTACTCGTCCTCACTTAAAGATCTTCAATTCAGCCTTAGCACAGCACCAAAACTACTGAAACTAACACAAACACACAGACGTGTCAATACAATCCCATCCGTGGTAGAAATTAAGTGTGTTGTAGCTTTAGTAATTACGTTGTCGATTCTCAGCCACTGCCAATTAGTAACACCAATCGAATCCTTCGCCGGTATTACTCTAAATCATCGGCGAAGTAAAAATAAATTACAAGGTGGATAGACTAGCTTCATCTTCATACGTCTCTATAACACCAGTGACACTGCAATACTTTATGTATTGCTATCTGGGAGGTATGAAAGAATCACTCCCCGAAAGTTGTCTGGGGTCTGAAAGTCACCCAAATACTAGGAAGAATGTGCTGTATGGACGATAAGTTGTCAGTCGTACGGCAACAAAATGGGTAGCACCCAACCTCAAAGGTCAAAATCCAGGCAGGCGTGATGCTAAAACTGCCACTTGTGTGCCAGTGGTGGGCGCATTAAGCTCACGCGGTGATGAGACCACCATCAAATATGTCACGCGTGATTGCAGAGTTATTAAGCAACGGAGTTACTCTCTTTCATAACTTCCAAAGAAAGTAACGCAATGATTTAGTAGGCGAAGAACAACTAAATCAACTGGGGATCCTATGCTTGCTAGCCGTTTATTTAAGCGATAGCGTTTATTTTTAACTGATGTTTGATGATGATTAAAAAATACTACCTCAAAACCGTCAGGACGAAACAACCTGCCGCATGAAACTTCTCTTTCTTTAAAAGAACACTTCACTGCACCATCCATTTCCAAAGAAAAGTAATAAAAATTAATAAGTAGACAATAATTATCTAATTGGCACTTCTTTTGTAATTAAAATAACTACACGTGGACTTTTCGCTAATATAAAAGAATAAACTAATTTGAAAATAAATGCGATTAAACACTGTTTCCTCAAAATTATGCCTTAATTCCCTTAAGGCTAATTTTGATCCGCAGCAGTAATTACAAAAAATTAAAAGTCTATTAGTCATTTAGAACCCATTGAAAGTTGTTCTAAAACTCTTATTGCCTATATCGTTTTCCAATAGATTTTAATTTTAAATAATTAAGCAAAATAAACAATGAAATAAAAATAAACAAAAAATACTCTACTTAATGTCTCGTAAAAAGTTTGCATCGATTCATCCAAAAGTTGACAATCAAAAAGTTGAAAATTGAAAACGTTTTAAATAAATTGTTTATAAATGTGCCAGAATATTCTAAAAAAAACTCGGAATGAAATAATAAAATAATGTTGAAGCAAAACACAAAGTACGAAGCCGACGAATTAAACAGCAGAAATAAATAATGACGACAACAATTTATAAACCATACACAATAAACAAAGTTTTGAATTTCAAATTAGGAAAATAATGACGAAGAACATTATATAAAGAGTGTCCCAAAAAAGAGAAACAATTATATCTGGCAGTTCAGGGTTAGTAAAATTTAGCACTACTTTAGCACTACATTTTCAACTGCTTTTTTGGGGGATATCGCAGCAGACCGCTAAGTTTCATTCGAGTCTCGCCTTTACTCTTTACTGTAGTGATTTCAGACCAGTCACTGTCAGCCTTCTTCCTCATCACCGATTCTCTTGTAACTGTTAGCTTCGTCTAAGGCTTTTACATTTAACACGTGTTTGCCTGTAGGCCTAAGCCTTATGCTAGCCAGTGCTGGACGCTCACACATAATGTGCGCAACATTTTCCGCAGGAGTATCTTTGAAGACTTACCCGTCCACCTCTTTTCTCCATAGGACAATAAACATCATAGTTTCTACAGAGATTAACCTTTCCACCCACAGTGATCCTTATCGGAATCATTGTCCAACTCTTTAGAAGTACTTTGAAAATTGCCCCGTTCACCCCTTGTGAGGCATTCTTATCCAGCTCGTCCTCCCCTGGCCAATTAAAACCAACATTTCTTCAAGATTAACCTCTCCGCTACTTGCGAGGCTTCCTCATTCTTCCAATCACACAGAGCTTCATATGCAGGGGTTCGCATACTAGATACCAACAAGCACCCTCTTGGCCAAGCATCCCTGGCATATGCTGTTCCACCATGGGTTAGGGATTTTCTATAAGAGAGTGTTAACTTCTCTCCGCTCGACCTTTTTAGCCAGACTTTCTTGTAAAGATAAGAACCTGTCACCAGCCGCCACCACGAGGAGGTATAAGTCAGAATATCTAACAGGGCACGAGGTTACCGCAACTACAACTGCTTGAAGTATCATTAATAACATCACTCGACCTTTTCCGGGCATGAAACACTTCTGGGATCTCAATAACAGCATTACAATTGGCTATGTTTAAATGGAAATAATTTAATTATTAAATGTTAACAATAACTTGTTTATCACAACGGAAGTAATATACCAAATATTTTCAAATTAACATAATATGTTTGCCACAACAATATTTTGTTGTAGAGAACATTATATGGTTGGTGTGAACCTAACGTTACTGATATATAGTTCTAACAAGATGGTGTCACATGCGACACAGTTGGTTACGCCATACGAAGTATTACAACCGTGTCACCGCGAGAATTGATCAGGTCGAACGGTCCCCTCCATTCAACTCTTTTTAAGGGTTACCGATCATAAATCACCACAACTCCGGAATCATCTTGAGCCTTATATAAATACAGTATTTTTACGTTCTTAGTGGGAAAATGAAATATGAGAACGGTAGTAAAGCGTCAGTTTTTATTTATTCTTAAAATAGTAATGAAGTGTAGTTTAGTTTAAAATAAACCTAAACAAAGTTAATCAATAAAAGGTTATCAAAAATAAATTAAATTAAATCAAGTGAATGTTTTTCTCTATATTTGGTATTTTGGGGCGAGTTAAAACGAAGCAATTTAAATCTAATTTGTTTGATTAAATCAAAGTATTTAAACACCTAATTAATGTTTTAATAAGATTTCATTATCTAATGGAATTTAACAATAAACTAAAGTTTAAATAACACCGCTTTGCCATCTCTGTTACTCGTATGAATTAGTAAAAAAATCACACACGAAAATTTGGTAAAATAACACACACCAAAGAGTTGAGTAAGTATGTTTGTACCCAGACGAGTATTCTCAGTGTGCGAAAACAAAAGAAGCACAATACTTGTAAACAAATTAATGCAATTTGCAGCAATCATAAAAATATAGACAGTATCAAGTGAAGTTTGCAACATCACAAAGCAATGAGAACAGGGTTAAATAACTCCGTTCAAAGACAGGTTTTAATCACTTGTAACCACACGACAACAATAACAATAAACAGCATAAATTCTTCAATTTCTTCTAGACAACAAGTTATTTCTCTTCTGTTCATACAACCATTTGTGATATTTTCTTTCTTTCGACAGCCTTGGGTAAACCAACAACACCAAGTTTTCGTGGCAACAGTTATTTGATCTTGCCACCACCCCGCATACCCATGAAAGACAAACGCAAGGGACCCTCCATGTACATACGATCACGAGAAGCTTTACAAATCTCATTGAATTTCTCAACCATTGAACCAGATGGTTTACTGATGTGGAGTGAACATGATGGCTTGAAATTCTTAGGCTTAGGTTTGGAAAATGGTCATCTGAAAATTGCCAGTAATTTGCTGGGTTCAGATAATGACACAGTGGCAACACCTGCTAGTGGTTTCATTACCGATGGAAGTTGGCACACGGCAAGAGTTATAGTGGATCGAGGAAAATTGGAATTGCAATTGGATGGTGATGTGATATTTACAGAAAAATTGGCATTACAAGAGCTGATACAGAGCTCCAGTACATCATCGCCGTATCGATCGAGCAGAAGGAATTCGCTGGTAACGAGAAGGGGTAAAGAGCCAACCGTTACGTATGAAGATGTTTTCTATGTGGGTAAGTACATTTAAATTCTGTTTCAAAATTGATATTAGAGGGATCTAGTACTTCTAGCGGAATGTGTTACGATGAATGAGCATGAAAAAATGTATTACATTTTGACTAATTTATAAGTATGCCTGTCATGGCTAAATTACCTATTGAAAAGCCAATTGCTTTGGATTCCATATGCGTTAGCTAAGGACGATTCATTCAAAGCTGCCAGATTAAAATCTCTACGGGATTTTTTTACCACTCTAACATCAATAAAAGTACGAGTATATAATGTTTGTAATTGTCTGTATCTTGCCCAACCTCTATTCGAATTGTGTACATATGAGAAGTCTTTATTGAATTCTATCTACACGCTATAGTTCTTAATAGTATTGCAGAATTGCATCGAAATCATCCATCTTCAAGCTATCTAAGCAATTTTTGTGAATTTTTATATTGAGGATGCCTGTTCAGTGGCCACTCGCTTCGAAACTTTCTCTTTTCAGTCAAGACCAGCAGCGTAAATTTGTTTTATCTAATTTGGTTGGGGTTAGGGTGCATGTTGAGCAGCTACTTTGAGGTTTCTTTTAAATTGATGCATGTGTATAAATAGCTATTCGCAAAATAGCCACTCGGGGATACAATTGTTGTGCGATTCCATATAACAACAATTGTGGGTAAGTGTTCTAAGGATATTTCTAGTGAAGCTTTGCATGGGTCGTATACCTAGAGAAGATATACACTTATATAGTTTTATCCTAAATCCAGTCTGTCTACATAAGATCACCTTAAGATCACCTTATATGTGTCGATTTGGGTTCGGGTTCATTTAAAAAAAATGTTTTTTCTTTTATGCAGTTTGAGATAGGAATCATAAATCATTTGCATTGATATTTTTATTAAGGTTTAGAAACAGTGGAATTAACCTGCGATATCTATTAGTCCTCTAAGCTACTTCCACATAATATAATAGCAATAACCTAATTACAGATATACATGTATCCCGGCAGTCTGGCAAATACAGGTTTGATTTTCACCAACGATTCTGGCTTGTTTCACTGCAATGGGTAAAGATCTTTGTTAAACCCCTTTCACACTATTTTACAAGTGTCTAGATTTTCGTTGGAAATTTGTAGAGAATTCTAATGATAATCGTTTACATTGTGTGGCTACACCATCACACTTGAAATGAAATGAAAAAGAAGAAAGCCGAAATTATACTTTCGGCGGCTATGGCTGCGCGATTTTGGGTAGGCAGCAAGGGTTGGGGCGGTTGCTTTTGAGAAATTTCGGCGGCTAATGCTGTCGACTGATTTTTTTTTAAAGAAGTAGCATAATGAAGGGGTAAAATACAATACATTGATAGCAGTTTATTGCCAGTGCAAGCAACAACAAAATTTCTGCGGCAGCGCAATATCGGCGGCGAACCAGCCACCATTTGTATTTGCTCAATAGCTGCTTTTAGTATTTTCTACTTTAGCTTCTGTAAAAATAACCCCTGATAATATAAAATATTTCAGCTTTTAGATATTTTTCTAAAACAAAATAGAGAGAATGTCATCCGTAGTTTTTTACAGTCTGATTACATTTTACTCGAGCCAATAGTGTAAATCGCGCTTCATTATGCCCGGTAGTTGACATTTGTAATTTAATTGTTACATTTAAAAAAAAAAAAGATAACAATTTCAGGCCTGAAATATAATCGGGTCAAATGTACTCGTATTTTTGTGTTATTAAATTTCAACTTTAGCTACGTTTTTTTTCTGAGTAACAGCTGGCATTTTGTTATATTGTTTTTCTTCGTTCATTAATAAACCCATTGATGGTTGTCGGTTTTTTAATACACTTTCAAATTATTGCACATGTTACATTCATTCCTAACAATAATAATAACAACAGCTGGTAAATGTGTAATGAAAACTAAAATTGTACAATATAAAATGCCACAGTGTAAACGCCAAAGGGCATATAAACCAGACATGGGAAATTAAATTTAAAAAATGATACTTAAATTTGTTAAATCGTGTACCTTTTCTTTGAGATTTGTACTAAACTTTCCATCAAGCAAAATATTATAAATGGTAAACAAATTGAAAAGGTTGTGGAAAGATATAATGCTACCGTATGCCCTAGTGTTGTTGAGGATCTTAATTTGTCAATCCGTCGACTACGTGGAATATTTTGTGCTGATATATTGATGTTATTTTTAAGTATAGTATTTTTTTTTTAAACTTTAGGTGGACGATCTAGGAAAGCGTCCAAGTTAAGTAAGTTAAATAGAAACTTAAAGCAAAGCAATGCGAAACAAAGCCTGCTAATGCAAGTTTTATGGCACTGTGAGATCATTGTAGAGTCCATGTTTTTAAATATAGATGAACATAAACTTATCATTTATTGTCCGCGCGATTATTTGAATTTGTTTTTAAGTGAGTGTTTGCTATGGCTTTTTGACCGCAAGATCACTGGTCCGTTCTTCATTAAAAAAATTGTTGATAAGCGGCGAGGGCTTTTTTAACCCCGAACGGAACGTTAGGAACAACAAACGCAACAATGAACATTGCAATTTGATCTGCTTGGTTTACCTCGTTGGATATTCCGAATATGCCAGAATTAATCGATGCCCTTATTCTGATCATAAACCAGGCCGTCACTCGAACTCTGTCGGATGTTGGCAGAGTCATTGAAAACAATACCTCTCGGATCCGAGACATCGTGCGAGGCTGCGTTGGCCATTTGAGGGACATTATATTCTACACAATGGCACAATATCGACCCGCTTTTATACAAAATAAAAACCTTTTGATATATTTAAATAAAAATTATTTCATATAATTCTCGCTACCATCAATATGTATTATCACTTCTTACTTAGTTATAAATTTGACATTATATGAAATTAAAATTGTACTAACAGTAGATGATAGAAAAGCTAGAAATGTTTGTTATTTTTTTTTTATGTATGAAACTTTAAGCTGGCTGCATGACCAACGAGCACGTCATGAATTATAAGCCCTAACACAAGAATGATGTTAAGATTTAAAGCGAAGATAAATTCTTTATTGTTTGTGTTACATCCATTATGGTTGTAACGATCAATAACTTCATTTTTCCGAATTATAATCACCTTGATGAAAACGGTGGCTCAACATGTTATTTGGGGTATGCGGAATTACAAATGTACGTTGATAAGTCTTAGATAACTGACGATTTGGGGAACAGTTTTAAAATATCAGAATCCGTCATGTATATCAAATGCTATTATATGTTATATATAGTATATTTTTTTCCTATATCCGTAGCTAAAGCATTTAGAATACCAAATACAGTTGTCAAAAATTAGGTTTTTCCTAAATGGTGTTCATGATGTAAATATCTATAAAGTCCAAAGAAACTCACTGCGAATCCGATATTAGGCATACACTACATGCCCGGCTGGAGGTTACTTAACTTGAATTATTCTAAACCTTAGACCTGTGAGAACTTAGTAAAACTTTTTGATCGTTGCAGTATTTTCGGCTTTCAACTATTTCTCATCTTTTTTGAATATCTTTCAAATATATTTTAGTTTGATTAATAAAAATCACTATCGAAAAGTAGTAAAATTAATGGCCATGAGTTTTGGGGGCTTGAGAGCCGAACATAAGAAAAATTATAGATGAGAGTGTTCTCTCCACATCTGCCCTTCCCTTGCCACAAAAAAAACGTCTTTTTACTTATTATAATGCAATAAACTTTACAAATAGTGAAATATTGTTAAGCTTTAAAGACTTCCAGCTCAAGTACCTCCTCACTATCTGAATTTCCAAATCATGGCGAAATTTTTAAAACAGATATGTGTTAACTTTGCCATCTCTGAGAGAGACATACATACATACATATGTACATATTTGAGTGAAAGGGTTTCTACTAGAAGGAGGCAACAATTGTTATTCGGAGATGGAATTAAAAATGTTCACTTTATCTAAATATGTATTCTGGTGTTTAGCTTTCAATAAAAGTTTCAGACATAGATACAAACAAATAATTTTAAAAACACAGTTTTATATGAAAGTAAAATTTAATTTTTAAACATCGAAATTAATGTTTTTAAAGACTTACCGAAAGAAATATTGAAAGCAAATCTCTTGCGGCCTTATTTGCTTTTAATGTTAATATCATTGAGGTTGTATTTATATTGCCATTAAAATTTTATTTGCACCTTTAATAAATTTGTTTTTTCACACTTCCAACCTGTTGTTTGTATTACCAACTTTAGAAAGTTTTCAACACACACTACACGAAGTCGGCAAAATTGCTGGTACAGAGAATGAAAAAGGGAATTTAATAAACAATTTTTAATTGCAGTTATTTTCTTAAGACGTTCATAGTGGTAAATCTTAAATTACATTCGAATTATCTCACACAAGTTGATACTGCAGCAAGTAGACAATTATTTTTTTTCTATTGACACTTCCTTTTTAGCTGTATTTCCTTTCTTTAAGCAAAAAACAAACATAATAACGGTTATTGCTTTGATTTTTTTATTTACTTCTTGACATTTGCACTTTATTATTTTTTACTGCATCATTTTTCTTATATGTAATTTCTGATATGTATGTAACATACTTATGTATGTACATATGTATGTGCAATGTACCGACATATTTTTTGCACTGAAAACTTGTATTAAAACAAATGATTTGTTTGTAAAATTAAAGAACCGGCGATAATTGTTTTGTTTGGTTTGTTTTTTTTTTACATTTAATGTGTCTCGTCTTAAAACTTGAGTATGACTGGCTTGTGGTTGATTGTTGTGATGTTGACCAACTTAAACTTACGAACTCTAACACATCACTCTCCCATGTTCTCGTATTTTCCAATTTAGTCAAATGATCCAACACACTCAACCCTACAGTTCTGATGATTCGCACGAAATGTTCAAGTAGTTATTAGTTTTTTTTAACACGTGCATGTGCCTTAGGGAGGTTTACTTTCTTTTCATAGTCAAAAAGTTTAAAATATGTAACGTGGAGTACTGTAGGACAATAAAGACTCAAAGGCGTATCGGTCGGCTTTAGTAAAATAGTCATATGACTGCTTTATTTGTATCAGACAAAATTAGTAATTAGACACAAAAGAAATATAATGTACCTACAAGAAAAGAGAAAAAAAACATTGCTGGCACAAAAACCTCTTGGCACTTTACGAAACGTTATGAAAATTCAACGAATCAACAGGCATCAGCGCAGCAGCAACAAAAATAATAAGATATTAACACAGAAGTAGCAACAACAATAAGCCAGCGAACCATTAACGTTGTATCTTTGGGTTGCACTGTTTCTTTGAACTTTTATGATTCCTTTTTCTGTTTTATTATTTTATTTCTTTGTACCCTACATACTAAACAGAATGTTATTAGCCCGAACTTAAGACTTGCAGAATTTTCCTTGTTCGGTCTTGCCCTCGAATTATAGTTAGTATTTGAAGTGCTCCACCAACTTGTCGTTTTTTTGTGATTTTTTCCATTGTCCACATGCAATTGGTTAGATTTTTGATTTGGTTTTCATTTTAATAGAAATTTAAATAGAAAACAATAGAAATTTCTATCGATATCGAATGCCGTAATTTTCCACCAGGCTTGTATTGGTGGAGTAAAATATAGTAGTTTTTACCTGACTTCAAGCAGGCTCCTTTTTATGTTTATTTTAAAAGTGGCAGAAGTCACTTTTTCCAAAAAAAAAATGAAGCTAATAATCACATAAATTACAAATGTGTTAATTTTTTTTTAATTTAAGAAAAATATCTATCAATATATTGAGAACTAATGAGATTTTGTTGGAGAGAAGTTTTGCTACTTAACCCTGTTTATTATAAAACTGGCACAAGTCATTGTACTAGGGAAATTAATTGCACGAGTTAGTGGGAAAGAAATAGAATTAATGTTTTATTGAAAGCGAGATAAGTGTGTGTGTGTGAAGTATTGTTTTGAATTATTTTCAGGACTTTCTAAAAAGCTGTAATCAGTGAACATATTTTTATAAATGGGAAAGAGTAGAGCAGTTATGTAAATTATATTATCGCGATAATTAATATACATATTATACATAATTAGTATTAGGACGTACTTATTTTAGTTATGGAATTAAGTGGCTTTAATGCTCATTATTATTTTATAGAAATATACCTTGTAATGCGATAAAGCATCAACCCCAGAAAAGACATACGGCAGTTATTTTAGCAGAGGAAAAAGCAACTTCTGTGAAGTCATTGAAAACAAAAACAACATAAGAAAAAGAACAGAACCGAAAGAAGTAGCAACAAAAAAAATTATATTCTGAAATATGAACAGCACAAGAAATAGACAAAATACGATTTCAAAGGACTTATTCACTTCTATTAATAATGACGATTAAATTTATCTGATGTACTTTTATATGTTATATCTTATAATTGTTTATTCCTCAAACAATAATTATTCCTCATTTATTCATGTATATTGGGCTTTTAAAACATCACTTCAGTAAAAAGCATCGGAGAAGGTTAGTATGTCAGTAATATGTCCAAACTATTTATTTTGAAAGTGACATTGAAAAGTCAATGAAAAATTGTGATTTCAACGATGCTATACGAAATTATGCAGAATTGTTTATACTGAGAAAAATATAAATAAAAATATATCCAAGTAAGGACTTAACTTTATAAAGCACAACAAAACGTCAGAATTTATTAAAAACACAAATTTTAATCATTTAAAAAATTTATTTTTGTTTTACATATAATTTTTTACCTTTTTAAAACCTAAACATTTTTATGAAAAACAACACAAAATTTTACAAAAGTTTTATAAAATTAGGGCCTAAGAACCTTATTTTATAAAACACTAGACAACGCCTGAATTTCTATGGGAAAAAATAAATTTCAAACATTTTGAATCATTGTTTATTGTTTTTCTTCAAATGTTTCTGTTTATCAACGCCATGAAATATAAAGCGTATATTTTCTTTTCAAAAACCCAAAAATTGGTTTGTAAAACAATACAAAATGTTTGCAATTTTATTTTGTCTTCGATAAAAATTCTAGCGATGCTCTGAGTTTTATTAAATTGAGTGTTTTCGAAAGCTTGTACAATATTATTGAACATATTAAAGCGCAAGCTTCTCAATAAGTCGATTTAAAAATAAAATGACTTATGATATTTTCAAAATAACGGCTAATAAGCAAAGTACATTAATATATTAATGTACCTTAGCTCATAAGTATATAACAAAATATTCAAAATATTAGAAAGCTTATTTCATACATATGAGCTGTATGGAAAAGAATTACACTTTAATCTTGAAACACTTCTGTATATGTTTTCTTTAACCTCATCTAATTTCCCACATTAGTGACTTCATGCTGTTTATTTTAAAGTATGTAGCACCACTTTGAAGTCACCAATTACCCAATCTAAATCCATTGTACTTGGTTTAATTCAATGTGTTATTTGTGGTTGATTTTTTGTTAATGTTTGAATATGTTTATCTTAACGTTACGCTTTGCTTATTTCCAATTCTTTCTTGTTTTATCTCTCTTTTTTCTCCAGACGTTCTTTTCAAATAAAACTCAGTGGTTGTAAAAGGTTTTTGTATAAGCCAAGTTTAAGAAACTAGAAGCTTGCGACAATAATAAAACTTATTCAGAGAGGAAGAAAGAGACAGAAAGAAAATGGATATATGTTCGTAGAGTGGCCAGATAAACAAAACTTAAAACGCGAAACAAGTACTAAACTATTTAAAAACATATTACTTAGAGTGGAAAATAAGTAAAATTATTACAAAAATCGGATACATTTTCCAAAATAAAATCTGAAAATTTTTTTAAATTAAAAAAATAACAATATACAATATTTGAAAAACCAATGATACAGAAAATGAAACGAAAATATGCGTGTACATAGTACATAGGCTAAGCCTAAAAACTGGCGATTTTGAGTTATATTTTTTTTTTATATATTGAAATAAAAACTCAAGTGTTGGAAAAGCTTTGCCATGATTTCACCACGTTTAAAATAAGCATACATACATACACACATATATTTTCAATACATGCGGAATTATGGGGATTAAAATTAACAAGTACTGGAAAAACAAACGTCTGTGTGGATCTTAAATTTATAAGATGTTATTCGTTGATTTTTTAAATTAGCACGTTTTTTTTACTTACTAACCAAATACGTAAAGTATTTCAGTAAATTATTAAATCTTCCTAAGCTTTAATAAGCTCATCAAACATTATATCCAGCTGTTTACTAAAGAAGTTTAAATGTCCGGCTGGCAGCCTTAATCTACAAATGCATTCATTCTAAAAGGTGTTTGTTTTGCCGTACAGACTTTCGAGTAAAATAAAAAGCTCAGAAATTTATTAATTGCAATGAAAATGTCTATTTAGAAAGCTACATTATTTTCGACCATTTTAGCTAGAATATAAAAACTGGCATAATACGCCCTCGCTTTGGATCTGTGAGTTTCATGATTTTATTCCGGTTTTAAATTAAGTTGTGTGCTATACCAAAGTTTAAAATCACCCTTTAATTAATCAAGACTTACATACACTACATACATATCTTGGCATTGCGTTTTTTATTTGTTCTGTATTTATTTTTGTTTGCATCTTCTTCTCTATTATATTTTGTTATGGTTGTATGACCGAACACATTTTTTTGCTTTGTTTCAATACAAACACCGAGTTGTAAAATAAACTTTTCACTTAAACTCAGTTCACATTTTGCTTTTTGTATTTAGTTTAATTAGCTTTAGACCAACCAGACTGTCGGTTTAGTCTGTGTTTTGAACAAAGACTGTTTCAAAAGCAGCTGTTGTTTGTTTCTCTTTCGCTTATAATTTGACAGTTCCACTTAACGGCATTTTTGCTCCATCTGTTTGTGGCTTAAATCATAGCTGGAAAATTCGATGTGATGGGATTATTTCATGCTAGGTATTGAATTCTATATAATTTAAAAATTGTTTCAGACAATTTATTGTTAATCAATTTGTTACATATAAATCGAAATTTTTTACCAGAAAACTACCTATAAAAAGATAACAACCAATTTAGTTGTTACTAAAGTACAAGCTCGATATGAGTACAATAACTTGGGGTTTTTGCTTTTATCGATTATTTGAAATAATCGACCTTGAAGACATATTGAAACGCTCCACTATATATCCTACGATTACGTTACAATCGTCTTCACTTAACTCAGATTAAGCTTTAAGTACAACATTTAAAAGAATAAAAAATTTAAAACTGTGTCTTTAGTGAGAATTCGTTAATATTTTCTCGATTTTGTAATCTAGGTGTTTGTTTTTGCATTCATTAAAGAAAGAATAATATACAACATTTACAAACTTAATTATTTTCAAAATTTTATTTTAAAATTTCATTTTTAAACTTTATTATAGTTTTTTTACCCTTATTATAATTATGTTTGTTTAATTTTTCCAAGCTCTAGGTCTTCAATAAAATTTCTTTTATTATATAGTATAATAAATATTAACTTTATTTTATTCAATATATCGCTACGCCTTTGTGTAGCATCGTCAGGAAATAAAATAAAATTATATTTTACAAACTTCAAGACAAAAAGCAAATTATGAAAATTATTGAAAAAATTTTTCATATACAATGAAAAATGTTTCAAATTTTCAAATCACAAATACATATGTACATATCATAAAAACTAAAAAACTACAAACTAAAAAATTTTTTACATTTATGTGTAGATGTATGTATGTACATATGTATAAAGAATACATATGTACAGTCGTAAATTACATTATACTATCTTATGTATTAAACGCCTACTTATATATATGAACGACATTATCTGTATCCGCTTTGTAATTCATTTTTTGAGACATTGGTGTCTTACAAATTTGTAAAATTTCCAATATGTAACGTTTCTTATAATTTTTCTCAATATTTAGCACTGACACATTTTCAAAGTTAGGACAGTGATTCCAAACAGTGGGAAGATAGAGCTGTTTTATTTGAATTTCTACATCTATGGTCCGACTTACATATGTCCGGCTATTCTAGTTTTTAGCATAAAAAAATTGAAAAAATTGTTCAATAATTTTCATAATTTGATTTTTGTTTAAAGTTTATATTTTATTTTATTTCCTGACGATGCTACACAAAGGCGTAGCGGAATATTGAATAAAATAAAGTTAATATTTATTATACTATATAATAAAGGAAATTTTATTGAAGACCTGGAGCTTGGAAAAATTAAACAAACATTTCATTTTTAAAAAAAATGTACCATAATGGGTTCTTGATTTTTCCTTAAAAGTGAATAAAAAAATTGTTAACACGTTGAGTGCCGCGTCAGTCACCGGTGGCTGAGAGTATAAAATATGATAATAAAGGTAAAAATTTAACATTTGTTCAGAAAACTTTAATGGATTTTATCGAAACAGGGTAAACATAAAAATGGTTGTCCCTAGCGATTATAATATGGAGCGCCCTCAAATTGTGGTATGGAAATTTCCACATTATATTAAAAGATCGTAATGGGTGAGAGGGATAGGGCATTCGAACAGACAAAACTATTAATTTATTACATTAACATTTTCCCATCGAATTTTGCTCAGTAGGCATGCAAAACTATAATTTTAGCATTACTTTGTTTGAAATAAAGTACTTCTTAAGTGCAATTTTTTACTCATTTCTCTTTTTTATATTGTGTTCCTCTCCAAGTTCATTAAATAATTTTCCACATATTTTTCAGGTGGTTTTCCTAATTCTGAATCGGTTAGCAAACGTACCCAGGGACGATATGGACAACCCTTTAAAGGATGTCTACAGGGCATACAATTTGGAGCCGAACCGAATGCGTTGATAAAAGATTTCTCAACATATCAAGGTGAAAACATTGGGTCCTGTGATTTGCACGGTGATGAGACCATTTTAGTATAGGATTTGAAACGAAACAAAATAAGATAAAAACATATTTAAATCATTTAAATAGAAACATTATTATTAATGGTCAGAACAATATAAAACAAAATATTTTAAGTAAAAATTATACGAAAAAAAAAGAATTAACAAAGAGAAAAAAATAATTTTGTAAATTTTATATAAGAAGAAAAAATAAAATATTAAACAAAATCTGGCTATCAACTGAAAATTTCAATAAAATACATATAAATTGATATTTCTTGGTTACATAAAAATAGAATTAGAAAAATGAATATAATAAACAAAATTAAGTATCAACTGTTCTGAGGTTAATATTAATAAAAAAATTAAGTGCTGAAAATATTGGACATAAAATTATATAAACAACTTTTACAATATCGACAAATTTTTCATAACATAAAAATAAATAAACAAAATTTTAGGAAATTAATAAATAAGTGATAAAACATCTAAAAAATAATAAAAACAAATACTTTAATGTGAAAATGAAAATATTTAAGTAAAGAAAATTATTAATTAACTAAACTCAAATTTATTGTACTTTTTGTTCATTGAAAATATTTTAAAATAAGTTATTTATTAAAAAAAATTTTGTTATTATTATTTAATTGTTAAAAATTTGTTATTAAAACTTTATTTTATTTTTATCTTTCTCCTTCAAACTGCCTTAATATCTGCCAATTTTTCCTTACTTAAAAACATTAAATAGAACCGATATTTTATGGGTCGATTATGGATAGCAACCAAACTTCAACAGCGTTGCTAGTTATTAAAAGTAAAAGGAAACACTCAGCTGCTAATATCAATACGTAAATAGTTATATTTCTGAAAACCGAATATTTCTGGTTGCTATTAGGTAACTTAACGGAAGTTCGGTTGCTTTACACCAACGACCCATTACATTCTTTTACGTGTATACACTAAAAGGAATTATGGAAACGTATTTGCTGGGAAAGTTTTCATTACGAAATTCTATAATTTCAGTACTTGGGCAGGAGCCGACCATTGTTGATTCAAAAATCTATTTTATAAAAATATCACTTTTTTGTTTGTAGTGATCAACCTATTTTATATTCTTCCATTTTTACCATTATTGTAGTCTTTGACATGAGTCTTCATCCAGTAGTATCTCAAATGTCGCATCTTGGGAACCCAATAATATCATTCCTGAACCACTCCAATGAACCCCTACCGATTTCTACACATTTAACCAGAAAACTCTCGCAAAGGAAGATAACAACATTTAAAATTAAACTTAGAGTGGAGTTCTGAAAAACGTTTTGATTTGTAATCGCTAAAATTCGAAAATGAAAAATGGTTCTGTTAATCGGACGACATATTGTAATCGAAGTAAAGTTTGGATAAAATATATTTTTTAGGTCAATTCTTTCCGGAAATTTGGCAATTTCAAAACAAAACATTTTTAGAACATACCTGATAGCTTAATGATTCAGATACTAATTATGTTGTTTTAATTTATTTCGATCACTACTTACCACTAAAGATATATTTATATAGAAGTTCTTACGTAAAGAAACAAATAGTTTTTTGGAACTTTTATTGAGTTTAAAAATTAATTACTTCATTGAAAGCATTCAACAGAATTCTTTATTTCGCTTAATATTTTCCCTTGGTGTATACACTTAAGCCAGTAAGCAAGTATATTTTCGATTCTAAGCCATTTAGTTGCCTTGTAGCTGTAGATAAATACAAAAAAATATATATTAACTTTTTAATCATTAAAATTTGCCTAAATTTTTTTAAATAAAATTTCTTAGTTGATCAAAAATTAATTAATAATCAACGTATCTAATAGAAAAAAAACTTTAAAAGAAAATACTAATTTAAAGTAACTTTACATTAACCTGTCAAAAATAAAAATATATCGATGAAAGATAGAACTATTTGTCATTTATATGAAAGCAAAAAACATCCAGATATGCATTTTCATAAAAATTTTAGAATTCTTAACGTATTCGGAATTGATAACTGCCCTGCATGTCGCAATACTATAGTGTCAGGCCACGCATGTACCGGTGTACTAAAAGTCATACACAAAACTTTTGTCAAGATGCTGCTAATCAAGATTTAGACCAGCAGTGTTAAATAATAAAGATTTGCATTGCTTTAATGAAATTTTGAAAAAGCCGATTAATTTACCATAAATCCTTTAAAATGTAACAAATATAACGCTGTAAATTTAGAAAAAATACACCACTTCCCATTGCAATTAAAAATTTTAATTTTATTTAAAAAAAAAATAAAACAAATCAATAAGAAATATTTGTTTTAATCATGTCATTACAAAATCTTTTCAAACCCTAAAACTTTCAAATCAATAATACTTTTCAAACAATTACATTGAGAAACAATAAATGGTGTATAAAACATAAGTTATATTGTATGGAGATAAAAAATTAATTAATACATTAAAAATCAAATAAATGAAATTATATTTATAACAAACAAGAGAAGAATTATAGAAAACGATTTATGATTTTATGTAAAGGCAACTTAGTTATATTATTTTAAATAAAAATATTAAAAATGTAAAATTTGTTTTAATCATGTTTAGAATTTATCCCGTATAAAAACTGAATCGTAAAAAATTACCAATTTTTAACGGCAAAAGCTAAATTAAAAGCTGTGTTACTTTTAAAATTTTTTAATTTAAAACAAAAAAAAATCTTTAACATATAATAGGTTGACTAATGGCGTTTTCATTTCACAAATAAAATGTTGCCCTGTTAAAGAGAACGTGCTTAATACACCCTGATTTTTTCGGAATTTATACAGATCATAAAAGGCAATGTCTTAGGCCATTATTAAAGGTAAAATCTAAAAAGAAATCGCCACCTTGAATGAACGTGATCATATTTTGAGTATAACGAAAGCACAAAAAACCTAAAAAATTTCTAGAAAAAACCCCTATAAAAGTAAAATCGGCCATAAATTAAAAAAGAATTTTAATTCATTTTACCATGTTCTTTAACAAATTATATCAGATCTTAAAACAAATTTATTCAATATTGCCTCACGTTTCTCTTTTTTTTTTAAATACAATATAGGTTTATTATTTTCAAATGATTTTATAATAAAATAAAATGGACCTAAGCTTCTTCTTCTACTTAAAACAAACACACTCAAGAAGCGCCGACATACATATACCTTTCACAGAATTCTATGGCAATCGAAAGTAGGATTAACTCCATAAATTGGTTATTAAAAAAAGGTAGCACTGAAAATACAATTTTTTTTATAATTTTTAATTATTTATTAATTTCTTAATTATAAAACTCAACGTTTGTCTTTAAATGCATAGTATTTTGAAAGGTATGGATGGCATAAGCAAAATCAATAAAATTCTAGACAAACTTAAAAATTTACTAGAAATTATTTCTAAGAAATCAAAACTTTTAAATTTTAGTAGTGCAGTGAGAAATATTTTAGTAAGACATAATTTTTGCCTCATACATAAATTGCAATTTTCATGCAAAAGCAAATTTAATATTTGTCAGACTTCCTAAATGCAGGTGCTTTGTACTAATATAAATTCCAACCTATTCGTTAATGCAAGCATTACAATTTTACGATGTATTTAGTTCGCAAATGAATCAATCAATCTTGTTGTCGATGCGCAAAGAAAATGAAATTACGCATCCAAAAAATTTTGTTGCCAAGCGTACACGAAGTATTATAAAAGTAACTACACAATGTATTAAAACCGTATTAATACTGTATTAGTACATTGTAAACATTCGTTTAGGAAGTAAGCCCATCTCTGTCAATAAGGAAGTCCTTAATTGTGATTTTGTCGTTTACAGGACAGCTATTTTAAACTATAAAGTTGAATTTAAAACAGGTAAATGCTCCTTAAGTCAAGCTATTAAATTCGTATGGAAAAAATTTTGATTTTGAAAAACAAGTTCCTTTTAAAATATTCTTCCTATCAATATTGTAAGTTGAGTTGTTTCAAATAAAAAATTAAGCAGTAATTCATTTTAGTATAACTTCCTGCAAAATATGGATATATAAATGAAATTTTGCTGGGAGGTACTTCTGAACTATCAAATCGTTTCTTGCTTAAGTCACGACGTAAGCACTTTTACCTTATTGCCACAGATATTATCAGTTACTTGTCCTTAAGGGAGAAATTTTTTAAAGGGGTCCAAACCATTTTCAATTCTACTTAAATACCTCGTTTTGGCAGGAATTTTTTGTAAAACATACACACATACAATTATAGAAAAAATTATATAAAATTGAGAAATCTCATTTTATGTGTTTCCAACGTATCACATATGTTTTTAAAATGTAATTTTGAAAGTATATGTGGAGTATGAAAACGCGTCTATCAGGGGATTAGACATTTAACAATTAGTATGGACATTTTCGAATCGAATGAAGTGAGAGTTATTTCAAAATGTCACATTTGTTAGTTTTATTTTGTATGTAAAAAATATACATATCACACTTGTGCAACAGTTGTGTATTAACTCACATTTTGTTATTATCACTTTTTAGGCAAGATTCACATTTAGTATTCATATCTCCCTACTGAAAAAATTTAATGCACTTTTGCCCTCTTTAAAAAAAAATAATTTAGATTTCACCTTTTTTTCCCATGCCTTCAATGTAAAATCAAAATGTTATTTGCTTCTACTGAACAATTTTTAATTTGTATTGCACAAGTGTGTTAAGTATGCATTTATAAGAATTGTTTTTGAAATCGGGGGGACGACATACTTTCACATATTTTTAACGCTTTCTTATATTTTTTTCTATCTAAATAATAAATACATATTTCTTTTTTTTTTAATTTTCCCTTTCATGTGGATGTGAAAGCCATGGCAGACCTGAATAATCTTTTATTTTTTAATTTGCAACCAATTTTGTTATTACCATATGAGATATCAATATTAATATGATTGCTAATTTAATTTAATAATAACAATAATATTGCAGAAGTGGCCAGCAGATATAATGTGAAGCCACTTGTAATAAAAAGTAAAATTATTAAATAATTATATAATAATAATATTTTAATAAATTTCGTTTTAACGTATGTACTAGCAAATTATGAGAAGATATTTTTCAAATATTTTTTATTCGTTTTTGATTTTAGAAAAACATACATACATATACGAGCGAATGGAGAAATTTTATAATAAATTTTTCCTTAAATAAGTAGTACAAACTACTAATAATGGGTAAAGAAAAACAAAACGTTTTAAAAATTACAAAAATTAAATAAGTGTATATATATGTATTACTCCTTTTAAGAGATGAATGTAATACAGGAAAGAACATACCGGCCTTAAATCCATGATTTTTGCAAAAAAATTATAAACATTTCTATAGGCGAAAGTTTTTTAGTCTGACGATTCTATGAGTTAAACAGACACTTTATCCTGCCACCAAACAATGGTATGTGAACATCTTTTTGCATATAAAATTCAAAAAAAGTTAAGTTCTTAGATTCCAAATAAACAGTTTAATTCGTTAAAGTTCCTTGCTTAGTGGTGGGTGGAGTTTTCCAAAATTTACTTTCTGCAAAAAGAAAATACTAACAACGCATTTCTTCTTTACTGCTCATTAATTATCACCTAATCATGTCGAGTAATTTCAAACTCATTTTAATTTTGATTTTTTAATTCTTACAAGGATTTATCATCTATAACTTTTATTAACATTTATGGACTTTGGATAATTTTGGGGGCCATTGATGTTGTTATTTAAGTTTTAAATTAATCAAATTGTTAACATAATTATCTATTTATGGAATTATAGCTCGTTTGTTCTTGTTTTAAATTGCATAATAGAACACAATAAATTAAAACTACAAAATGTAAAAAAGTTAAAGTTATAAACAATATTACTTTCATTTAATGTTTACTTAAAAAAAAACTTACATTTAAAGAAAAACGAAAACAAACCGTCCCAAATACTAGTTATATATTTAATTAATATGTATGTATATTGCAAGTAAACAATAGAATGAAATTTGTTTAAGACTAAACAAAATACACTAAAAAAGTTTTTACTAGAAAATTTGCAGCAAACATGAAAGTAAAGAAAAAAAGATAAAAAAATCAATGGAATTTTAATTTTTTGTAGACTCTTTTCTGTATTAATGTGACTTTCTTTATTTTCTATTCTATTATGTATTTTTTATCATAATTTTTTTTCTTTTTTTTAATGTGTTGTTGTAGTTGTTGAAAATTTCAATTTTTATTAAAATTTTATTATCTTTTCTATTGATTTCTTTTTATATAAGGGTTGTTTTTGCTGTAGTTCTTTTTTTGTTGTTGTTTCTATTTATGTTTTCAATCTTTAACACATTTCATCATAATTTTGCTTTAATTAAGTTTAAATTTTAAATATTCTTTTATTTATAATTATCAGCATAATAATAAACTTTTCAAATCTCTCGTTGGAAATTTTATTTTCTGAAAAGAGAAAAAAATTTGATTGATAAAAATTATTTAACTTGAAAATAAAAAATAAAATGGTAATAGTGCTTGCTTCTTCTAATCACGTTTTTTGGACTAAAAATATAAGGTTGTACATTGCTGCCCATTTTCCTAATAATGATTTAAGCAGTAAGTAGTGGTCGAAATATTGAGACAAAAAATATAAAATAAAATACAGCAAAATAAGGAAAGAAGTAGAGGATTTAACAAAGTCAACGAATGTTTTTTAGAAGTGTGTTATGTACGTCACCTATAGATTGTTTTTAGTGTCAATAAGTGGGTCCAAATAGCTAGAAAATGTAATGTGTTGCAACAATATAAATAGGTTAGCTGATTTGTATATTTATTTTCAAAAGGTTTCACACTTCTTATTCAGACCTTCAACTGAGGCCACCAAATACTTTTAAATTCTGATGATCTTTTTTTAATTACGTTAGGGTGTAATAAGCGTGAGTATAAAAATCTTTCTTAATTTTGAATATGAAAGAATTATGCAATATCATACAACAAAGGGTAGGTATGAAGAAATTCTGAAATACTTTATGACATTTCGAAACTATTATTAGGAAATTCCGAAATATTAATAGAAATAGTTTATTATTGTTCGTTAGTAATATTTAAAAAAGTTGCAATACAATTTTATGGTTTTACTTTACTTATTTTCCAGTTTATTATAGAAGGAATTAGAAGTCTTTACAACTCTGCAATTGCGCGTTATGTTTAATTTTAGAACAGTGTTGCAGCGCCATTTAGGAATTTTTTTTATTAATTTACTTTACTTTGTTAGAGTGATGACGACGAAGCAGGGCGCTGCGATCAATATACTACTGTGAATAGAAGCTAGTACGCATCAGAAAAATTAATGTTATCGGTAATGTTCAATGTCAACGCGCTAACTATTTAATCCGCAGTACGCTTAGGTGAAGGTACATATGCGAATTGATGCGTCAACGTGTTTCATGTTTTTTATCCTTCCGAAATAAGCTTTCTTCAAAATTTTATTCACCCCTATTCAGCATTTCAATTCGAATTGAAAATGTCTCCGTTTGGCAACTTGGATATTCTGTGTTCCGTTTCGATTGGAATTTTTACGATTGTGCGTATTCTGCATTACGATCGTAGCTACGTTTTTGTAAGTTGTTATTTTGTTGCGGGGAGTTTTTCGATTTTAGTTTGTTTAGCTTCAAGAAATGTGTAATTAAAAAAAGAATGCAATTAAAGGTTTCATTAATGATCCTACATAACATTTTTTTATTTTGTTTATGTTTTTGTACTAAAATATGAAAGTTCTTTTTAATTTATTGCAGGTCGAAAACGTCGTCTTTCTCTTCCAACAACAACGTCGATGCTATCGCATATTTTCTTATAATTAAAACTCAGAAACTTTATTTTTGTGCTACAATGATATAAAAAATATTCAAATATCTAATCCGGCGCGACAGAATTCTTCTTTTTCTTACGAGTCAGTTTTTGGTTGGAATACCTTCTTTCGATTCGTGCGTAACTGAATACGAAAACGTAATCGAATGCCGGAATAGAGGTGATTGGCTTTTTTCGACTTTGTTCAATTAATTTTAAACAAGCATCACCTTTCATGTATATATACAACGGCCAAATTCTAAAGTTGTTCAACTTTATGCATCAGATGCGTTGCGAACTTTCTTATGTCCCTTCATTTATAAAAACATTCCACTTTAACTTTTTACCCTATAACGCTTTGACGAGTTCAATGCGTGGTATGAACCTTCAGCTTTGACTTTTTTACTTTTACGCAGTAAACAATGACACGATTACTTAACTCCGGTTAAATCACAATCAATAAAGAAATATATTTCTTAAAGTTCAAGTTTATATAACGCTTTTTCCCCTAATTCGTTTCGTTGTAAACCAAATCTATAAATAGATTATATTTGGAGGAAATAATTTCCAGAAATATTTTTTTTTACATTTTTATCAAGGATTCGATTGCTATTAAAATTGTTCACCCTCAATAACTTTGTGAAAATGCACATATGTACATTTGCATGTATATCTAAGACTTATATGTCTCACCAAATAGCGATTTTTTAACAAGAAACTAATTTAAAACACTGAAAATTGTCGAAGCAAAGCTGGACTGACCTACAAAAAGACATCACTTGCAGCAATTGTTCGTCTGTCGGTTATTTTCATTTTCGTTTAGTCTTCTACCAGCACCAGCTCCTTGATTATTAGCTCCATCATTCTTAGGTAGTTTCTTGGCTAATATTTTATAATTAGGAAAGAAAAAACTCAATTAAAATGTTAAACATTTAAAACGGAAAATAAGAATTCTATTTACCAATAGCTAAGAAAATATCATTTACGTTCATGCCAGTTTTTGCCGATGTTTCCATAAATAACAAACCATTTTCTTCAGCATATTGTTTAGCTTCTTCATATTCTACGACACGTATATTTGATAAATCTGCTTTATTGCCAGCCAAGGCAATAACAATGTTAGGTGAGGCCTGAAAAAATAATAAATAGTGATTATTTATTTGTGATTTTTTAATCGATTGCTGGTTTATTATAAAAAGAAAGTTTTTACCAGCAAATCTTTACAATATATTAAATCTGGGCTATCTAGTACTACGTATTTAAATTAAATTAAATTGACGTTCTTTTAAAAATATAACTAACATATGTTCATAAAACATGGAATCATAATCGCAAAATACGTATTTAAAATTAAGGAAAATATGCATTTATTATAAATTTGTTTCCTATATAATGGAACAGATATTTTTATACGGCCATGTTCCAACACTCGCATCTCGCACAAAACTTGCGATCGTGATTGCAACTCGCATGTGAGGTGTTCTGAAACTCGCATTCTCAAGAGTTTTGGCGAGTTCAGTATACTGAAGTGAACTGCTGTATTTAAACTAACCTAGTTTATATTAATAGTGTTTTTATTTTAGTCTAAACTAATAACATTTTGTAACAAATTTTTTCTAAAAACATGAAATTTAAAAACGTTCTTTGCTTCTGAAACTTTTGCCTCTGCATTTCTTCTTTTTCACTTATTGATTGTAATCTTTTTAATGCTAACGCGCTTAACAAGAACACTGCTGGCATTTGAAATTATTATTTTATTCTGTTTGTTTTGGTAAAACATATGTTTTTAGTTTTCGAACACAAGTTAGAAAATAAGCAAATCGCAAGTAAAACGCGTGAGTTGCAGAACATGCAGAAATAAGTTTGGCTATTAGCTACTCGCATGCGATTTGACACTCTTGCGAGTGTCAGAACATGTCCGATAATCATTTGAAATACAAAATTTAATTTAGTTTTATTTATGTATATTACCACGTATCATTTTCCAACTGTCAAAAGAAAATCTTAGACTATTCTATCTCGAAAAACAATTCAATTATATTTCCTTTTATAATTCCTTTGTTAATGTTCGCTATTTCGTAAAATACAATATAGGCCCAGGTCAGATTAAAATTTATCTGGTCTATAATGTCGACAAAAAAATTAAAATTCTCGTAAGAGTGGAATTGTTCCGAATTTGTTAGTGCCAAAATTTGGAGTCAAATAACGGCATCCCATATCGATCGAAATTTCAGTAGAATATATGCTAAATGTAAATTTTGATCGTAATTGAATGTCGTAACTTAGAATTTACTTCCGATTTTTTTCATTTTCCTTTCCAGTACATCAAGCTGAACGAATGCCAATAAAATTACATGTACGACCTACAAAAGTTATATTAAAGGATTTATTTTTAGGTTTGATATGCTATCAATCTTACCAATTATTAAGTAATTTTAATTTTTAGGCATGAGTTCGTTTTTCTTTCTATTCAGAAAGAGAATATTTAATTAATATGGACAACCTTGAAAACAGTAAGTTTTAATTTTATTAGACATCTAGCTGAATGGAATGCATTTTCTATGCCGCTACACACGTTATCAACATTTTTCGTGTCTTATCTACAAATTGTGTGTCTAAACAACTTCTATTTATACCAACATTTAAGAAAAATGGAATACGAGAATGAGTTATTTCTTATTTTGAATTTTTCATATTATAGTATTTTTTTCCTTGGTTTAAAATGAAGTTTTACAACACTCTAACTTTTTTCTGTTATTGAATTCTAGGTTACCATATGCAATTTGCTTTTAGCCAACCATTGGTTGGCAATGAAAGCATTGTATGTATTTAAGTTTCATCTTGCATTCCATTCAGCTAGATAACAATAAAACTTATCGATCTTAACTTTATTTATACAGGAAAAAGGAAATGTAAGTATCATTTACCATAATATCATTTATCATAGACAGGGCTCGAACACAGATCTGGTTAACCGTCCAAAAACGCTATTAAGAGATATCGAGGCAACAATATCACCGAACATTGCAGATTTGGTAAACAGCCAAGTAAACAGGGTTGCCGTTACAGTACTGCAGAAGTTGTCACAACGATTAAGAGGAGACAATAGTTTATATCCTATGAATCTATCCTACATTAGAGGGCCTCCGTCAGACTCATCCTGGGATTAGGACCTTTGTCAGCCTCTCCGAGATATCATATGAAACAGCAACGGGCATGGTAATGATTTCACATCGACACAAATGTAGACAATTTTTTAATTCTTTTGTATTACACACCAGTATAAATTGTGCTTTGGTTTTGTATTTTTGCAATGGTCTATAAATTGAACGAACTAGTTCATGGCAGACGCAACGCCACCTGAAGCACAGACTCACGTGGGTTTGCAAATCCGATCCCTTTATCTTATAGTTAAAATACATAATACATTAGAGCGGGTAACGTTTTTTGTCAACCAAGAGTATGCAGAAACGTATTCTGCGAAATATTCGAAGAAAATTTAACTAAATCAAAAAAATCTTTTTTTCACAACAAAGGTACAATATTTAACAAAAATATAAAATCAAGTAGACATTATATGTTTAGGAATCAATCCACAAGAACAAATATTTATTTTTCAATTTCACTGGCATTCCCCGATGTAAAACACATGTTAAAATAAGGCATTTTAACTTTCCGATGTTGTTTTATTTTCTTATAGAACTTATTAATCAAGCTAAAAAAGGTAAAGTTCTATATCTAATTTCATATAAAATGTCCATATGAAAACATTTTGCTTTTAAGTTTATAAAAATCACTAAAAAAAATTAAGTAAGTTTAAAAAAGACACAATGCAACCCAAAAGCATTATAATTTTAACGTAATTTTGATTCAGGTGTTCTAAAAAATCAACCTCCGAATTCAAGGAAACAAATGATCTTTACTAAATATCGTATTCTTACTTTTAAAAACTTGTAGAGAAAAAAAGTAGAAAGGGTAAAGTAAAATTGCTGCATTTTACTGGAGAAACTTCAATTAAAATCAGCAAATTAATACATACTTTGCTTATAAAACAGACGATAAAATAAACAGCCAGCTGTACCTTAAGGGCGTTGAGCTGCATACCATCTATTTACATTACATTTTGAAATATAAATATACTCTAAACAAGATATGTGTTATCCACTTAGGTGTTTTTTTTTCTTTGTTATTTTTTGTTCAGCATCGACCTTTTGAGCCCACTATATCCAATACCATCCGCAAATTCGAGTATTAGTGTAAGTTTTTGGATGATACGAGACCGAAGACATTATCCAACTCGTAGTGATATTTACGCAGCAAGACGGCGCTGCGCTCAAAATAATGGCTTTATTGAAAAATGTTGGTAAGCAGCTTTTTTCGCGATCCGGACCTGTCCACCTTGGTATTTTTTCTTTGGGGTAATGTACAGGCAAAGTCTTCGCCGATAAGCCGGCTAGGATTCAACACTTGGAACCTAACATAAATATCGTAATTCTCGAGATATCGGTAGCAATGTTAAAGAATGAAAGAAATTATCTTTAAAAAGCAAATCTCAGACATTGTTTTTTCGGTTCATAATAAAGATTCCTATATAGAATTCTACTTTAGATGTTTTATTTAAAATTAATATATAGGTTTAAAAGTATCACCCGATACTACTTGGGTATGCTTCAAACAAGTTATATTAATATGAGAAAATGTAAAAAACGTCCTTACGATCACATCTAAGATTTTAGCATTACTTTTCTTTAATGACAAATTAAATTAAAAAAATGGCAGGTTCTTCTTATAAAATACCACTGGTTTTACAAAATTTTTTCCACGCAGGGCTTTATTTTGTAAAACCCACATTTAAAAACTGGCGTTGCGTTTAACGAAAAAACAACGCGATCAAGCTAGAAACAACGGACGCAAGAAAAAAGAATTGAGAACAAAGAGTGGTTTAAGCATCGTTATTGTTATTGGATGATATCATCACCCAACCATTTTCGGCTTCACTGTCTGGTTTTTTCATTAAGATTTTTAACTAGTAGCAAAAGCTTTAAAGGTTTAAAACTGTACCGTCTGGATATTTTAATTTCAGTTTTTGCCGCTAAAACATTCTTGGTATTAACACTCCTGTATAAACATCATCCTTTGATTAAAATTATAGCTCTTCTTAACCTTTTTTGAATTTCATTTATTAAAATTGTCCAAGCTTGAAGGTCTTTTTTTTTAAATTATATTTTTATTTTTCAAGCTTAGACAATTTTAATAAATCATCATTCTTTGATTTACGGTAATAAAGATTTATAATAATTTATTAAATTTATTAAATAATTTACTATTTACTATAGTAGCCTAGTATTTGTATATATAAATATTTCTATAGACTCTGCTAACAATTATTTTGCGTCTTCTATTTTAAAGTTTCGCAACGTCCGCAATATTATTTTGTTCATAATGAATGAATTTTTGGCCACACACAACAGAAAACGGTTTGACAAACTTTAGTATGATAGACAGACAAAAATGTAGACACAAGCGTTAACGGGTTTGTCAAACATCTCTATTCACTTCATTAATGGTTTGTACAAACATAAAAGTTCATTTGATTTGAAAACCCGTATGTAGACTATTTTCCTCTTAACTGGATAATTATGTTTGCAAAAGTAGTCAAACACACGTAAATAAGAGCCACTCTGTATTTACTTAAAAACAATGCTTTTTTATTTTCATACGTGCATACATAAAAATTATGTACTTATATACACAAATTCTTTTGTATTTGACGGTAACACACAAATAAAATGCTTATATTGCATTCCAAAGCAACGACGCAGTTGAATGAAATAAGTTTCATTGAACTTGTGCATTTGAAGAAAAAAATTATAATAAATAAAAAACCAATAAAACATTAAATAAATATTTATAACATTGTAATAAAACACAAAAAATAAGATTGCTAATTTGTTAGTCTTTCAGCTATAATATAAATAATATAGTCAAATAACCCAGTCAGAAACCTCCAAATTTTGAATAATTAAGAATGGAAGAATACAATTTGTTCGACTTAGTACAAAATTTAAGATAAAAAATTGTAATTCCATGTATATTACGTTTTTCTTCCTCATATTAAATACAAAATATAATTTTTTTTGATATTCCAAAAGGGCAGTAAAATCTTAGTTAAAGGAAAAATTAAATAAAAGCAATATTGTGGCCACCAGGCTAAGGACAACTGGATAATAGCAAATTAAAAAGCGATTTAATAATATACTCAATCAACCTGCAAATACACCAAGTATCTATCATGACGTCAAAACCAGTATCGAACGAACCTATTCCAATTAGTTTGGCGGCTATTTTTATCTTAAGAAAGTACAAAATTATACTTATATTAAACTCACTTGTTTATGCAATTCCTTGACCCAGGTTTTTGCACGTTGAAAACTGTCTTGATTTTGTATATCATAAACCACAATAGCGGCTTGCGCCCCTCTATAATACATAGGAGCTAAGCTGTGATATCTGCAAAAATTACCAACACGATTCGTATTTAAAATTTGTATTTATTTAAAAGAATTTTATCTTACATACCTTTCCTGTCCTGCAGTATCCCATATTTCAAATTTAACCACTGTGTCTTCTATACAAATGGTTTGTGTTAGGAATGCTGCTCCTATCGTACTTTCTTGATACTCGTGAAATTGCCCCTTAACAAAACGCAAAACCAACGATGATTTACCAACTGCCGATTCGCCTAATAAGACCAATTTAAATTGGCAACTTTTATTCTGAGATGTACCATTGGGGCGTTGAGCTGTGCCACCTGCTGATCCACCAGTACGTGGTGTTGTAGCCATTATTGCTGCGTGTGTGTGTTTTCTTTTAAATTTGTTTCTTTCGTTTACTTATTCAAACTATTTTCTTTTTTTTTTTTTGTATACAAAACAAACGAACAGTTCTTTTATATAAAAAAAATGTAGTATTGGATTTTAATTCTTAATAGAAGTTAGAGACAAAAAGGAAAAAATATACAAAAACCAAGGGAAATTGTTATAGCTGAGAATGTTTAAATTAATGCTGGTGTGGTAATTACTCCTTACGGACGGTTAATCACACTTTTTTAACTGCTACTTTATTTGAATTTGTCCTTAAGTTTGAGTGATCTGAAAATAGATGTGAACGCATAATATTTAGACCAGGTTGTAGATACAACATATCTTTACTCTTTTGTTTATTATAAATTTAATAAATGAAACTACAAAGTAGTGGCTCTTATAGAGTGATTGTTTTATGTTTATAATCTGTAAAATGGCATAAAACAAAAGTTTATTCCGTTTGAGATAATTACATTAAGAAAAAGAGATTGTTTGGATTACTTTTTGGCCACCTGGAATAATTTGTCTGGTCAGAACTTAAACAATAAATAGTGTCCGCTGTTAAAACACTGATTAAAGAATTATTTCTGAGTAAAATTCCCTCGAAAAAGGAAAACTACTGTGAGGATATAATTTTGCATTTTGGGTCCATAATTTAATCTCGTTCGAGTTGACGCCGCTGGATAGTTTTGATAATTTACGCTGACCAACCATAACGACTGAAGAATCGACAAAGTCAATGCACTGAGTATTTAATTTAATTAAAGCTCGCATTTTTTCTCATTTTCTACAAATTTCTTTCCAGAATGTTATACTTAATTTTTATGCTTTAGCTTACTTTAAATGCTGCAGCAATTAAAACCACAATTTGATAATAAAATTCATTGAGTATAATATTAACGCCCCTAATAAGACACACAAATAATGCACATGTTATTTTTGCTACAGCAACATAGAAGGTTAAACAAATTTCTATTCAAAGATAAACAAATTATGGAGGATTTAAATACTCATTGAGATAAGATTAGTAGCACAGATTAAAGGTGAGTTGAAATATAATCAGTACATAGTAAAAAATTATGCTGAATATACAAGGCTAATTGCTACCTACTTTTAAGCAACATCGACATTAAAATAAAATTGCTGGATTGCGCTGGCTTAACGTTCTTGCTGGCGATAGTATGTAGAATTTTCGGGACTTTAAATCCTATAGACCAAAATTATCTCCACTTTTGTATCTCATCTTCTAGTTCATTAATATAAGACTGACGTTGTTTGGAAGCAACGTTCGGGTCTTGGTTATAACTTATAACTCCAGCGTCATCTATAAACGTTGACGTATACGTATCTGTCAGATAGATCTTCAGAAGCTTGTGGAAGTTTGCAGGTAGAACTCGAGTTATTTTCGCAAGTAGCATGCCCGACTTTATCAAATGCCTGGAAAACTTCAATAAATACAGCTGAACGATATTGTTTATTTCCAAATGCAGATCTAATAGCTATGTTCAGCAAGAAAAGGTTTTAAACGCGAAACGAAAAAACACAACTTTGATCAAATTAACAGTATGCCAATAGGCATGTATGAAGTAATCTGACGTAAGTCCTTTCCTGGCTTAGGGATCAAACAATTTCAGTCATATTCCAAGAGCCAGTTTGCATTAAATACGAATAGCAAAGTTCTCGCAGCATAATTAGGTAATACGATCAGGTCCGGGTGATTTTCTCATATCAATATTTTTAATTGTCGACTTTAATGAAAATAGCCGAAATTTCATAGAATTAATCACAGTGCCACTGATTTATGTCATGTGGTGTGAAACATTTTTAGCCCTCTATTAGCTTCGACATTTGTAGAGTTTTGAGGAATACAAGTCAATTGTTTGTATTAAAAAAAACTGTTAAAGCAAGAAGATGCTGGCATAAATTGCATTTTCGACCGTTGAACTTTGTCTATGCTGCAGTGGTGCATTATTACCGCATTTAAGAACGTAGCCAAAATGTTCTCATAAGTTAGTATTTGGTGGTTTTATAAAAAAGGATACTAAGCATAAATTATGCACTTTAGTTTTATTCGAATACTTATGTTGCGAAAAATAAATAATTTTGACTACGACTTTTGAAATGACTTAAAATTCCCAATTAGTAATATATTTCAAAACCTTTAAGAAAAGTTAGTTATAGAGCTAACACTAATATAAAGCCTCAAAAATTAAAACAAATGTGTTTGGTTCTTTTTAACAGGAAGTTATAAAAGCAGAAAGAACGGAATAGTCTACTTATAGCAAAATTAGCTACCTCGAAAATTTTACATTTTAGCCAAGCGAATAGAATTGAGAATACTGATTTAGCGTCATCGCTAAATTATTTACATTTTAGCGATCGTGACTTAGCTTTGGCTACAAGCATTATAGAATCCGTCTGCTAACGTAACGCTGCTTTGCGTTTTATAAAATGAGGTCCTAAAAGTATATTCTTAAAACAACTTGACATTTAGTAATTAACCATTCATTCATTCTCACTTATGCAAAATGAACTTATCTTACGTAATTTCGTGGAAAAACTTTAAAGTACAATGACTATCTCTCAATTTGTGTAAAATGGGTATCCTTTTTCCAAACACGAATATATTAGGAATCAGGAAAAGTAAAAAAAATTACAGCAGCCGTTTTGTTTAAAAATAGAAATTTAAGAAAATTAAGTAAACTGAATAAATTTTATGATGACAAAGTTGGTATAAAAATCTATAACAAACATTTTTTTCTCTCGCTATTTTATTTATTTATAATTAAGAGGGAAGCAAAATAAGTAAACTCTCTATTTTACAAAAATTCTATTCAAATGTATGAAATTACAAAAATGTAAACAGATGTACCACATCAGCTGTTTTACAACAACTAATCAAATGTATTTAGCTGCCATATAAAACTCAGTTTCCGTTCGTATTTTTGGCTTGAAAATACCTAATTAAACGTAGTCTGAATGGCAAATTAGTTAAAAATTACATATATAGGCATGTGTGTATCTTCACTCCCTTTAGGTATATCGTTCGCGTAATTGTTATCGATAATAATCAGAACTATTGACATCGAAGTTAGGTAAACATTGAGTTAAAACAACTGTTATCAAATTTATAATGAAAGAAAATTCAAACAATATCATTAGTGAATTACAATTTTCAATTCAAGCAGCAACCTACTTCTCTTTCATACACTTTCGAAAACACGTGAATATAAGTGTTGCGGTTTCAGAGATTTAATCTATTGTGGAAAACATAGAAAAATAAATTGTTTGGATGATGAAACAGTTGAATTTTGACAAAAGATTTGCGAAGAATTTCAGCAAATATAATTTGAACCCAATAGTTAGCAACTCTTAACAAGATGTTATTTCATCTTAATTTTACCCAAAATATTTAGTGCGTTGCTCTCTTCCACTTCTGAAATTAATCGACAACGAAAACTATGGATGTTTATTAAAAAAAATAGTCTTGTACATATTAAAATTGTCTTTAAACATGTAACTTTTCTCTTTATTTCAAATAAATACGTATTTGAAAATCCATAATATGATTCATACCTAAATAGCATTGGCGAAAAGAAACGTTTAAAATATAAAACAAACAAAAGAACACAAAAAGTAATCAAAAAGACAAGCTAGAATTGCACACCGATAAGATTGTAAACGAAATTCAAAAAATCATAGTAGAATATTGAATTACGATTTAGAAAATGAAAACAAGTAGAAACATGTATGACGTTAAAGTTTATGCATGTCTATTTTTTAATAATTTTCTATAGTTTTGTAGTGCGCTTCCACTTACTTCATTTGGCCCAAACCCCTTGGTTTGCGCAAATCACATATAGCAATATATATTCATAGTGGCCACTTTTGTTGAATGAGGAATGATTGAGGCTTCTATAATCCAAACACAAGAAAGACAAATATGCTATAATAGTGACTACCCATGAATATTAAATTATTGTCTAGTTCTGAAGATACAATAGCTACAAAAGCTTTATGTTTCTAGCATATTTAGCATTTCTTTCAACAACAGTATTTTTCGATTATGTAAACAAATTTAATAAAAGGAATATCCTCAGATTTATGAGCTAAATTTATTTCATTAACCCATTAACTGTTTATGTCGTGTACACTCGTAATTGCGTCTTTATAAGGAAAACTTTAGCAATGACATAAATTGTCTTATCAAATAATAACACGAGTATTCAAGAATTGGGACTAGAGCAACTTAATTTAATTTAGGGAGCTGAATACAAATGTACATCCATTGATTCTCGTTTCCGAGGTATATTGGCAGAGTAAAAAATTATAAAATTCTGATCGAAATTACCATCAAGTTTACTAATATTGCTCAGTAGTCTCAGAAATATCGAGGATGTTGTGGTGACAAACAAACATTTTTTATGCGAACTTTTAATACAAGGACAAAAAACTTACTGCAGACAAGTTTCAAACCAAACGAACCATTTTGTATTAGAAACGATTAACAAATTTTTATTTTATTCGCGATTAAGTTAAGGATCTCATTTTGAATACAGTTGCGATATGCATACAACAATACGACACTTGCAAATTTTGTTGGAAAGTATTTTACTAATTAAGAGAATAATTATTATTCCGCTTAATTATTCAAATTTTTAGTTCGATCAAGTCGTAAACAAATAATTTTAGAGTGTTTTACTGTTTTGCGCATATGTCATTCACAAATAAAATCAAAGATGTATATATGCTAGTAGAAATAACACGGAATGTATGTTGTTATTTTTTTTTGCCGATTCGATATCGAAACCGATACTCAAACAAAAATATCGGCGATAACGATATACTGTAGAATTAAAACTCAAAGTAAATTAAATAAAATTGATAATGTATGATGTACACATTGCATAATATATCGAAAACATTAACCGTCAGGCATGTTTATGATACTTGCCTCGCTTATTAAAGTCATTTTGGGTTTTTTGATTTGTGAATTATTTTGATTTTATCGGCATTAAAAATATCGCCGATAACGATATATCGGAAATCCTAAAATAGCCCCGATATATCGCTATCGGATCCCTCCCTAATTTTATTTTGAATTTTATGAAAACAAAAATTTGTATGGAAAAATAAATGTTTGGCACAAGTTCTACGATATCTCTGAAACTAATAATAATATTTGCACGGCTTAAATATAATACTGTTGTCGAATTTCGGATTTTTTTTTAATTTAATTTATCGTGCAATTAACTTTCTGTTTGAGATAACGTTACATCTCGAACACTAGAATCAATTTGAAGACATCGATCGTTCAAGCCTCAAACAACACAGGAAACAACTTTCCGTTGCTCTGAATTTGGAAACTTGTTTCTTGGCTTGGCTGAATCTTAGAAAATCATGGCAGAGCACAATTAGATTGTTGCAGACCATAAATCGATTTAGTTGTCGCAGGATGGATGATATTTTACTTCACGCTATTTAATCGTAATTTATCTTTATTTCATATATATTTGCATAAATTTGTACGCTTTAAAATTTATTCTGAAGCGAAATTATGTGATTTAAATAAATTACCAGTGATATGAAATCAAACAAAAAAAGGATAATATATTTAATCAATTTTAAATGGCATAAGTTCAATAACATTTCAAAACCTATAATCAAAATTGTACATGTGCAGAATAAAAAACTTTTTAAGTCGGATGTGTATTCTCCGTTTTATTTCTTTATGTACATACATATATACATCTCCATATATTTAAATGAATAAAGAGATTATAATGTAAAATATTTTTCTCATATCAATTCAGCCAAGTGTTAATTTAAATATTTAGAAAGAGTGTAACGTAAAAAAAATGTATAAAAACTTTAAATGAACTTGAAACGAATAATATAAAATAATAGAATCTGTAACACGACTAAAGAAGGAACGAAATACAAACAAAGCAAAAATAAATAAATATAACTTAGCGATAAATACGTAAAATAATGCTGTTAAAGAAATATTTCATAAACAAATATTTGTTAAGTATTTCTGAATGGTTAATAAAAATAAATGAAAGAGAGAGAGAGAGAGAGAGAGAGAGAGAGAAAAGGTTTTTTAATTTGAAAATTTATTCAGATAAGATTTTTGTTCGCACCCCCTTGAATGAAGTTTGATATAAAAAAAATTTTGTTTTGCGAAAAAAATCTACCTTGCATTTTAAAACTTTGATAAAATTTCATCACAAAAATATGAAAGCATTCAAACTATTTTAATCTAGGCTGACGTAGATATAATGTAAGTTTATTTATTTATTTGTATTGCCGAGTCAAAAAAAAAAAAAAAAAAAAACAAGTCGGTTACCTTCCAACAACATGGCAGTATGAAAAAAAAAACTCAACAGAGCTTTATAAACCATCGTTAAGCAAAACTGTATTCAAAAACAATTAATATCAAAGAAATTTTAAAGTAAAGTAGGTAGACACCTGCAGTAAACATATTTTAAATTTACATTATTTTGGGGAACATTTTGTTTTAGAAGTAATATTTTTCCAGAAACTAAAAAGAAAGCCCAATATACATATATTCCCTCTACCCCTCGATTACAATTTTTACATCTACAATTATATTTTGAAGCCGTTCTTTTCATACAATTGAAACGAATAAAAAAGAAACGTTATTCGAATACAATATTGTCCCATACATTCGACTACCTTTATAAGTTCGTACATATTTATACATTATTAATTAACTATAATTTGTGGCTACGATGTCAGTAAAAATTCACTAAAACATTTGCAACACTAATTTGTCTTACTTTTAATGCATCAATTAACATTACCAAATGTTAGGCATTCGCGTTGTTCTTATAACACGCATAAACTAAATTTTTTAACAAGAACGGTACTATGTTTGAATTACCTACATACATATGTATCTGCCCTCATTCCAACATTACATTTACATTGATTCGATCAGTTTTCGTGTTACACCGACTTCCTGTAAAATGTAATATTTATCGTTTTAAGATCCATTATTAAAATTTAGTGCATTTTATATATGTACATACATATATAAAGAGCGTGATTGGTTGTTTTGTTATATTTCCCAAGTTCACTGATTTTTACATAATGTAACTCTATTTTGCATTTTCCATACACCAACAGGACAAAGTGTGACTTCCACATACTTGTTCTATTGCATGTGTTTACCTTATTACTGGATAGGCAAATATAACTCAATTTTTGCCTTTTGGAATTCTTGTTATTTTGATACAACTTTTATGTTACTGATACAAAAGGTATTAACACAGAACAAAAAAAAAGTTAAGTATCCTGACCTACTATTTGCTAAAAAGCCAATCTCTATCAGTACAGAGCTATCAGTGCCAGAACCACCTCAAAGTTACTACACGAAAAAAATGTAGCCTCATCTAGCAAACCTACTACTATCTCAAGGACACTTGAGATAGTAGTTTGGTTTGCTAGAGACAATTGGATCTTCGCTCCGGAGTAACGCGAGTCACACTCGACCAAAAATGTAAACTCAGCAACAGCTGTATCAATCGGAAGTTTATTTCCAGGGAAGAACTTCCGACAACAGCAGAGCTGTTACAACAACAACAACTATCTCAAGGATATATCAATGATTTAGTTCGTGATTAGCTGCAGTCTTAATACATAAAACAAAGTCTTCTTAGTTATACCATTTACATATAACTCAATAATGGATGGACCGATTTTAATAATCTCTTTCTAGTTGCATTCGGCTCCGCCCCGAATGGCGTATTAGCTATTAAAATATCGTAAAAAAATTGCAAAATCCGCGAAAATCTAAAAAATGTTTTTTTTAATGGGATTTGTTTATGTTTAGGTTAAAGGCCAAACCACAATATGTTTGGAGATCTATCCCCAACAGGTGGTACTGGGGCTCAGTTGTTTTGATGAAACGCATTTTTAGTCCGAACTTACAAGGAGAAATGGCGACGAACTCCGAACAATACTGCAAATCAATGTCATATTTACCAGAAAACGTTTGGCGGAACCAGTTTTTACATTAGTCACGTTTAACCTATTTAGACGTGTTTAATTTTGCGCAGGATCTTTTAATGACAAGAGTTTCCTTTAAATAATTTTGAGAAGAATTTTACTTTACTCACTGGTACTTTATTTTATTTAACACTTAAATACAAAACAGTGGTTACTGCTTCATTATGATGTTCGCACTTTAACGTTTCACTCATAATTAACTTTTGGCTTGACCACCCAAGTTTCAAAGTGGTTAGCTATTTTCACGAAACTTTCAGAATACTCAAGATTCCAGTGACTATAACTATCTTCTTTTCTGAGGTTTCTTTATTATGATGTTTGGTTTTGTAACTACTATCTGCTTCGTTCCAAGACCCAAGTTCCTATCGAAAAATTTTGCAGTTAAAGGTGCTGAGACCAAAATGTGGACTAATAAAAATAAGGGGGTCCCCCTAGATAAAAATGCAAATTTTGAAATACTAGCTCTCTAGTTATAGTGGTCCCATACAAACATGCACTTTTTACATATATATATTGATCCATATATATAGAGTTCTTATGTTTTAAGTTTTATTATTTTATGTTAAAAAAACAAATTTGAGAGAGACAAAACATCGCGAAAAGTTTCGTATAATATACACTGCGTACATAGGCCTGAATTTGGCTTGTCGCACTTCCGGTCACCATAATACATATCCGACTACTGTAAAAAACTAAGCTTAAGCACCCGGTAGGCAAAGCTAGTCTTCATACATTTAACTCAATGTAAACCTTTAAGATGAGAAATAAATTAATAAAAACTCTGTTAAAAAGGATTGACTTATAAGGGAATTAAGTTTTGGTAGGGTATGTTTACTGGCAACATTACGATTTACCTATTAAAGATGAATAACGATAAGGGCCCAAGTCAGCCAGCATATACATATGTATACGAGCACTCTGTGATCTTATATATTTTGTGCATGTATGCATGTAAATCAAGTCAAGAAAGAGATGAATAATTTCTTAGTTATATCTATCCTTTAGTATCAATTAATTAATGTGTTTGAGAAGTGGTAGATAAGGTAGGATCATTTTTCTCGATTCACCGCATTCGTAATGCCCAGGAGACTACAATCTACGGAAGCCTCCGTTTTCAGTAAATTCCTGTTTCTTAGATATTGCTCCACGAAGAAAACTTAATGCCCCCAAAATAACTTAATAAAATTTTGAGTACTTAAATTTCCTTTTTTACACTATTCTAACTTGCGGTTGATAAATATCTAATGAGTCTAGACTATTCCGAGCATTACTGCACCAGCTAAGAGCATGAAAATATATGGTTTATTTAGTCCAACAACGTCATAAATCAAAATATGCATTTCTGGAGTTAATGATGCGGAATAGTTTTTTGTCCATGCGTTATATGGTGTACAAATGTACTACTGATATCTTATATACTTGCCACGTTTGAAGAGATTTTGCCGTTATTAATTGTAGGTAATGGGAGGAAATAGAAAAGTATGTACGTATATGTACTTGTTTTTGATGTTCACAAAGGGTTGTATAAACATAAATTGGTCGTGTGGTGTTATATACAAGTAAAATAAACAAATACTGAAAATTAACTTCATCACAAGTCTGCTCATGAAAGATCATGTGATGCTTAAAAAATAATATGTATGTATGAATGTAGATGCAGTTAAATATTACGAAAAGTAACTACGCAATCTACAGAAAAAGCAATTTTCTTTCCATATAAAAATAATAGAAACCTAATATCAGTACACAAAAGTGTCATAAAATTAACCGGAATTAATAATTCAAATGCAAAAAAGATTTACATTCATATATATATATATATATATATATATATATATATATATATATATATATATATATATGTGTATGTAGCTATAAAAAACTCAAACGATTTTTCCTTAATATTACAAAGAAATCAAAGAAGAATCAATTTCGTTTTTATTTATTTTACTTATTTTTTTCGGGGTGATATTGACAATAGTTAAAAAAAAAATCATAAAACAAAAACCAACAAGATACAGACGACTTACGGCACTAAATATGACAGTAGGTAAAAGAAAAAAACTTTCAACAAAAAAAAACATAAGGCACTATCACTTTATTATCCTATTTTGGCTAGTTTTCACTATTATCTTTTATACAAAAATTAAAAATGTAACACTTCTTTGATAACAAAACAGCTGACAAATAAAACATATACTTCTGAATTTGTTTAAAACGTCAAAGTGATGCGTCATCTATTTTTATGAAACGAAGAGTAAATAAACGAATTAAGAGAAAAGGAGCATTTAATTCACTAGCGAGAACTAAAAACAATAATAAAAACAGTAATGTTCTTTAGAACTTGTTAGCATAGTGTTGCCGTACTATAGCTGTTTCAGTATTAACTGAATTCTTTAAACAGCTACTAGACAAACCAATATTTAAGTTCAATATATGCGTATGTGGTAATGAAATTATTGAAGCTTGTAACAGACGATGTTAATAAGAGGTCTGTAGCAGGTGCATAACAAAATTGTCCGGACTATTGAGAGTAAAAAGAAAATTACTCTCTGAATGTGCCAAAGTTGTCCGAAATTGCTGGAACGCAAAAAACCACAATTGAACATCTTTAAATACTAATGGTGCCTACTTTCTCAAATAAATTTTATTTCAGTAATTTTATACGCTTAAAATGCATATTTTATAAGCAAAACATTTGCATCATCGGCAGCAGCTGTCCATAACTACTTAACTGATCGATAAAAGCATTTTTTTATTTAATAAAGTGATAAATATGCACAAAATATATGTACTTACAACTTAAGTTTATTGAAAAAATTTTCCGTTTTGCTTTTTAATAAATTTAAAATAAAAACTTTCTTCCTTTAAAAATTTTTTGATTTTTAAATATAAACAAAAAACAGCTGATAATTTAATTCTGGTCCGAACTTACCCAAAGTTCGTACGTCTTTGTACAGGAAATGAAAAATTTTACTCTCATTTTCTCTCAAAATTGCACAAAAATTGTTATCTGGAACGCGTTTAGACTAATTCGGACTGTTTTGTTATACACCTGGAACAGACCTAATAGTTATCAACACACAATTTTATTTGTATGTGAAAGAATATAGATAAAATTCCGCGCCCGCAGAATATGGTTTTCAAAGAAAACAAAGAGTAGTCATTAGAAATTGCAGGCTACGTCAAACTGATTCAACATTTTCAAAATAATGGAAAATATTTTGATGATATTCAATGTTGCACACAAACATTAAAATTGCTTGGTTCGAGTTTGCAAGTATCTACATTATTTCTAAATAATTTTGCATTCCAGTGTCAATGTAAATAAAACACGACTTATTATATTTTATAACTCATTCTACTGTTAAATAAATACCCGATACCCGTTTTGGCAAAATATATTAATTCCTTACGTACGTACATATTATATTTCTAGTTCAGTTATGAAATTTGAACTTAGTATAAGTAAACACAATTTATTACAAAATAATAAGCCCAAATCGAATTGAAAGATGGGGGCGAAGGCGGCGACTTCGGTGTTAGACAATTCATAATTATATTTCTAATACTTTTCACCTACGCTCATGAGGCCAAGAAAGAAATTTAATATAAATTATAAAAAAATAAATTTTCATTATTTGAATATCTAATCGCCAAAAAATATATATTTAATAAACGCTATGTGGCAGCTCGTTAATCGTTGATAAAGTTTTATAAAAGAGAACTTTCTCTTAAAGAGAACTGCAACAAGTGCAATGATTTGGCAGCATTTTCATTATACACAAAAGATATCAATCAGAAAAATCCATAAAGAAAAAATGATAAACTAAGCACTTTGTAGAAAATGCAATAACTATAATGATTAGTAGCTTACAATACACATATAAACCAAAATAACCAAAACACAAATTGTGGTAATATTTTTCCAATTTCAAATATAATTGTCGATTTTGTTACCTAATGTAGCCACTTTTGTTTGCAAAATCTGACGCCAGTATTTTTAAAATCCTTCCTAATAAACACTATCCCAAGAGAACTTAAATCACACCGACTTGAATTAAAAAACTAGCACAAACAATTAAAATCGGGCACTCATTTTATAACTTGACAGCACTCATGTAGTATCACTTGTTGTCTCCTTCGCTCTCACAAGTTTTGCAAACGCACCCAAAAATTGGATTTTCATTTAAAACTCTGTCTATTGCAGTTATTTACACTTTGCTAAATGTAATTAACAAAATAAAATTAATTCTGGAATTTTTACTTCCTCTATGTGGCTCCTCTTTTTGCTTTTATTTTTTGCGTATCAAAGCGTTTAAGAGGTGTGAACATTTTGCTGTATTAAGACAAAAAAGTCATCCAACAATGAATTATTGGCAAAAATTTTCCACCAAATTGCTCATTTTATGGGTTTAATAACTTGTTTTTTTGTTCGTAAAAAAATTGTATTCACCTTTTTGCGTTTTAATTTTATTCTTTATCACTTAATTATTGCTTTAAAACTTGTATTTACTTATATTTTTGCTAATGAGTAGCCAATCGTTTGTTAGGGAAAAATTTAATTAATAACTTTTTCTTATTTTTTTCCACTAGCTTGAAAACACAAATATTCTGCAAAAATACTTAAATTTTTTGTACATTGATGAAAAACGACAGAAGGCGACTGAGTTGTCAGTTATAACCCTGCAGCGATTTAAATGTATTTTGGAGGTTTTTAAGATAATTTTGCGTGTAACATTCTGTGATTTTTCTACTAAATGAATGCATTCATTCATTACTGCACGTTTTGACTAGTCATACGTTTTTTCATACATTGAGGTAGCGGCTGCAAAACAACGGGAGAAAATGTGTTCGTGGCTTTCTGTTTGGAGAAAACGTGTAGATGTTCCTGTTCTGTTTGAGCATTATTTTTTGTGTGTCATCGAATATGTATGTATGCTTTTATCATAGTTTATGTACGCATGTTTACAGCCAAGCGCACACACACGTATAATTTTTTTTATTTTGCCTGTGTATTTTGTTTGTGTAATGTCATAACAGCGTTGTGCGAACTATTGTTCTGACAACTCTGATTGAACACGAAGCGACCATGAACAGCGACGGTCTTGACTAGCTAAAAGTCAGTGCGATCAGCCAAATGTGCGATGCCTGAACGGATTTATGGCTAGTCAAGACGCAATGTAACAGGTCACACAATCCCCAATTAAAATCTTCCAAGCTACTATAAACAAAATAATCGATTATATTTTTACACCTCGTAAAAAAAGCAATGTCTGGCTACTATGAATTAATCACATATACACATACACAGATATTTCAAAATAATAGCAGTAGCTACAAGTTTATTGCGGTTAAAAATTTAAAATTTATTTTTTCGTCTACACAAAAAATATATAATATAAATATATTTTTATAGAACTTTTATCTAGACATTTCCTAATTTTACTAAATCTCATCGCCTTTTTGTCACTTCATCATGTCTAATAAGGGCAAATATATTGATCGCAATCCTAATATTCGAGTAGCTGGAAAAATAGAGGAATCAGTTGAAACTGTAGGTGACAGCTTAAAAATTTTTTCTCCGGCGGAGGCAGCTTTTACTATCATGAATGCAGAATGTAAAAAACAAAAAAAGATGGATGAAAATAAATGTTTAGGATATTCCCAGTTTTTACCAACCGAAACTTTAAAGGATTTACTAAGTCCCGAGTTAAAGAAAAGTCGATTTGTTGCATTTAAAGAGAAATTTTCGGAGGACATGTTCTTTAAAACGGCTGAATTAGGTCAAGCTTTAGCTTTGCAATCCAAGCCGCAGGAGTTTACTAATGAAAATTTTACTTATGGCTTGAAAACCAACATGTCGGAAAAGGCTTACGATTTGATTTTTCCCAATAAAACACCACATGAAGTTAAGAGAGAATTTTTAAAATGGCACGATAAATACTTGATATCACATAAAGATTATTTGCCTTCGGAGAGAGTTAAAAGAAAGTATATTAAAGCAGCTTAAAATAGCTCCTAATATTTCTTATGTTAAAATTTTAGTTACAATGACAATTTCAATCCTCATGCGACATTCGGCAGTTCCTATAATGTAGATCAAACTGGTCATAAGCTTAAAAAATGTTTGCAACATTGTGATCGTATGGTGTTCATTAATATGGCTCAAAAAAAATTTCTAGATCGTACCGAAGGTCAACTTGGAAAAAAAATTGATCGGTAAGTTAAAAGCCATAATTTTTAATTCCCATCACCTAAAATTGGCCAATAAAGGCAATAAATTTTTGTACTGAAAACAAGATAGGGCCTTTATGAGAGAAGATGGAACAAAAGTTATGAAGAAATATTTGTAACAACATTTATAGGATGTACTCTATATTCGTATCAGTATGGAGATCTGAAACTGCTAAAAAATATTTCAGTAATGAACTATCTAGCTCGTTGTTAAATCGGTATTTACTTTATAAATATTAAGGAAATGTTAGAAATAACGATGAAGATAATATAAGTATAAGATAGGCAGAAATATTATACATATATAATTGTGATTTTTCGGATTAATATCGGTTTATGAAAAAGTGCGATTTTTTTTAATTATAAAATAGATTCTTGTAGAAACTTTTTTGGTGAATTTAAATTGTTTTTGAAATTGATTTTTTATTTTTTGATAAAACGTCGATATTTTTGTGAAATTTGTATTTTATAGTAAATTTCTATATAAATATGTAAAAATTCGGTTTCTTGGTAAAAGATAAAAAAATTTTTCCAGCTTTTAAGTTTTTGTAAATATTAAATTTTTTTCTTAAAACAACGACTTCTGTTAGCCCTCATCACAATAGAACTATAAATTTGTTTGAATCTTTCGATGTACTTTTCGAAGAAAAGTTTGCTTTTCAGTTTTGCAATGTTACTTCTGCTACAGAGCTGAGATTTGGTATAACCCAACCGTCTGTGCATACATACAAATATATACATTTATTTAAAAAAAAGAAAAACGAGTCAGATCCACGCTAGAACATAAATTGAAACTTAAGGCCAAATTCCTATCCAAAAATGTTGGCCTTTTTTGATCTCAGTACTTTTTACGACCGAAATTTTTAGATAGGAACATACTATTTTTACTTTTATCTTTTTGTTTGATACTATTTTTACTTTTATCTTTTTGTTTGGATCCGTTTTACCGTATACATATATTTTATTGGTTTTTTGTATGGATCTCGGAAATTAATACTTTGATTGTGGTTGGATTTCATTAGCAAACGCTTATTATTACCTTTTAAAAAACTTTTAACATGGGACAGACGTGAACGAATATACTAAAAAGAAGCGGTAAACTTATATACTCTTAATGGTTAGTCCAGTCCTAATGTGTAATTTATAATCAATTTTACTAGTAACCGAAAATAAGTTAGGGCGATCATGTGAAAATTTTTGTATATGATTGATATCGCGCATAGGTTTCCCAGTAAGAAAGTTTAGAGTATGAAAAATAATTGCGGTTATGTTGTTTGATAAATCTTTAATTTTTCTTTCTTAAGTTAAAATAGGAAAACATTTGGCATTCTGATCTACGCGCCACTCATTGAAGTTATACATACTCGCCACATATTATTGATATATTTTTCAATATAAACGTAGTCTGTATATCACAAAACCTTGTTTTAGTCAGTTTTACCAACTAATGGAAAGTCCTTAACCCAAGTTCCTATTGAAAACCAATATATAAAGCATCGCGGTAATATAATACTCTTATTTTATTAAATTTTCAGTTATAACTTAAATCTGAACCCCTACCAAACATTTGGAATACAGACTCAAAAAAAGTATGGTTTTGATGTTCGAGCCCTGATTGAAAATGTCGATCCAAGTGCAAAACAGATTGAAATAATCGAAGCTATTTCCCATATCCATAAATTGAGACGTATTCTCTTTAACCGTAGTGATTTTCATATGTACGATTTCAAAACAATGCTTAATAAATATGAAGGAAAGAATATCGGTTTTATAACACTTAAATCTATTATGAAAATCTTCCGATCGCTACAGATTCCTGCAAATGAACAAAAGATCCGTGTTGCTGTTTCACATTTTGAAATGTTAAATAAAAGTAGAACAGCCGATCTTGTTAGTATAGACGAATTTTGGAAAATTATAAATATACAATATCCCCTGCCGCGAAAACTTAAAATGCCAAACCTTAACAAAGATGAATATAAACAAACCTCTTATCGTTTGTTGTGTAGTGATCGAGAAAAACCCATTGTAGCAGTACCTCAAAAAATTACAAGTAAATTAAATGATGACCCTACCACAACTGGCGATCTTATAGCTCCCGATATTCCATTGCAGTATGGATTGTGTCCAAATGATTTTAAGGTTTTACGTTCAAAAGAAGAATTGGAACGTATTTTTATACGGATATTGCCAGAAAACTTTAATCAAGTGTGGCAGTTCGCATGTTCGAAAATACATGATGAGGCCTCATGTAAAATGTCTGTTAATGCGTTCAGAGTTTTTATGGATGAGTTTAATAATCAAAATTTGAAATAATAAAACAAATTTTTGTTTCCACATATTGTAAACGAATGCATTGATTTTTTACGTTTAAATAGAATACACAAAAAAATTTTAAATGTATGAAGTTATGTACAGAGAAAGCGTATGTATCGCTATACGTCGTAAGTTAACCGTTTTGAAACAATCAGTTGTATTTCAGCAAATATCAACCCCGTTCCTTGGAAGTGTTGCGAGCTTTTGTACGATCATATTCCCGTTCTCGTTTTACATAATTGCTACGTCCGCGGCTGCGACTTCGGCTATTACGTCCTTCATAACGATTACATTCTCTATTACGTATAAAATCCCGTTCACGTTCATATCGATTTTTACGATCTTTATCATCTCTTGCTGAATCACTACGTCGATCTCGAGTTTGAGAACGTGAACGAGAATGTTTTTTGTCTTTTCCACGCCGGTATTCCTCTTCTCGATTACGTTTTTCCCTTTTCTCTCGTCGTCTTTCAACCTCGCTATCCCGTCGTTGAGGTTCTGCGCGTTCACCACGTTCATATTTGTAATCGTTGTTACATTTTTTATCCTCATTGTATTCATGTTCTCGTCTTTGTTTTTTACCCTCCAAACCATTTTCATTTCGTTTCTTTTTTTGCTTAATTTCCGCTGCTTCCAGAAAGTCTTCCTCGTTACTGCTATTATTTTTTTTTGTTTTCCTTCTCGGTTTTTTATTTTGCTTTGCATTACGTTTGTTATTTTTCTTTAACTTACGTTTGCTGTCATTATTGTTGTTGGTACTGTCAGCGCTGCTTTCAGAGCTAGAAGAGGATGTTTCTGTCTCTGTTTTACTATCAGAAGCTGAGGAAGAGCTATCATGTTTTTTAGAATTTTTTCTTCTTTTATTCATTCTTTTCGGTTCATTTTTCTTTTTTTGTAGCTTCCGTTTATCTTCCTTTTTCGATGATGAAGATTTCTTTGTCTTCTTTAGCCTTCTGCGTCTGTGCTTCTTTTTGTCTATTTCCGAATCACTATCAGAATCTGAGAAAGATGAAGACGATGTTGTTGACGACTCAGAAGAAGAATCGCTTGAACTTGATGTTGAAGTTGGGGAGGAGGATGAAGAAGACGATGAAGATGAGCTTTCGGCATTTATTGGTTTATTTGCTAAAATTTCGGCGTTTATAGCTGGCACAGATTTTGGAGCATTTTTCAAAAATTGCCTTAACTCATCGGTTAATCCACCCAAGCCAATGGAAGTAAAAAAGTTAATAGAAAATCTAGTATTTCTTGGATTATCTTTTGGAAATAGACCAGCTAAGCTTTCCGTCAAAACTTCGTCTTTAAGCTTCTTATTTAACTGGCTGAGACCCATATACTCAGCCAATTCTTGGAACAGGATTTTTATGAAAATACGACTCGAAGAGGTTGTGTCATCTTCGTTAAGTTTAATACACTCCAAAATATCCCAACTTATCGCATCCGTAAACAACAAGTGAGCAAAAAATTTACTTACATTTCGTAAACGATTTGTATCCAAGCGGTGGGTTGTTTGATAAGTATCTCTAAAGATCTCTTCAAAAGGTTCTATATAAATTTTGTTTATTGAACAAAAGCGCTGGGCGAGCAATCCATAGAATTTCTCATATGTTCTTTGTTCGGCACAACAATCCAGGAACATGTGACAAAGTTCGATTTCTTGACCTGGTTTTAGTTGCATTTTCATAAGTTTGTGGGCACATTCTTCATAATCCAAACTCGAATTGATGGTCAAGTAAATCGTACGTCTTAGAGCGATTAAATTGGTTTCAGTATTATCTATAATTTCCTCTGCTGTAGGTTTTCCTTCGCCTTCTTTATTATCATCCGAATCCGATGACTCAGAGTCGGATCCATTATCGGAGCCAGAAGAAGATCCAGCAGCAGAATCTGAGGCATCACTACCCAATATTTCTTTGCTCAGACCTTTGTATTTATCCTCATTGGCTGCATATTCTTCATCAAATTTAAAGGCATCTGAAAGGAAAATCAGTCATTTTAGTATCTTTTTATTTAAAAGATTTTGTTTTTTTTATGTACGTAAGTATATATGTATGTAACAGAAAATCGGTTACATTATTTAATATGTATGGAATATTGAACTAAGGGTTATTTTCAGTATAGAAAACTAGGTTTACAATATAAAAAGATATCGCATTTCTTTTACAAAATGGTTTTTAAAATATTTGTTTATGAGTATGATACTTACTTAGCATATCCTCCGTATTTGTTGCGTCATCCAACATTAGTAAATGTGTAAATTGATCATCTTCCTCGACCAATTCCAAAGATTCGATAACTGATTGATGATCTTTAAAGCCGTCCTTGCGCACCTGAAATACTACCTCAATCATATATTGCACTCGTTTATCCAGTTTACCCTCATGCAAGATATTTTTCAACATTTCAAAAATGGCACCAATTCCCTTTGAGGATACTTCAGTTAATTTCATGCCACACTCCTTAAGAAAAGCTATAGCTACTTCAACAGAATCATCGGTGGGTGACTCAACTAAAAGAGTTAAAATTTCCAGAGCCAAAATTTCATGAGCAACGCGTTGATTTACCAAATGTGCTATAAACCGGGACGATGACAAACACACAACTTTATCGTTCCGCCTAAAGGCACGTTTAAATTGAATAACCAAACGTTTAAGTAACAATTCGCCGATATTAGGGAATTTTGAATTGATAATAGAAACCAAAGCAGCATAGACATGGGTAAAGGTGGGCGATGCAGCTTGTGCTTGTATTATGGAACGACAGAGAAGACCGCGTCCTCGCACAATATTTTCTTTTAAGAGTTCTCGGGTAATGATGGCAATATTATCTACATTGACTTTATTAATGTAACCATGTATAGATTTTTTTAGAGCTTCCCAAGCAATACGTTGATAAGCAGCCGATGCTTTATCTGTTATTTCTGCTTGCATAAGGCGTAACTTAGCGGGTGGTATATATGCACCACCAGTACGTGATGTAAGAAGGTCGACAGTTTTTCGTTGTCGTTCCGTAATCTTAGCTTTAGGATTAGTTACTGTAGTATTATCTAGCTCTTTAACTTTGTCTGGATCTCCATCTGGCTTACTGAGTTCTTTCTCACGCCTTTCCACGTTCACTTCGTCTCTTTTTGCTCGTTTAACCTTTTCCTTCTCATCTCTTTCAGCGTGTCTTTTTTTGCGTTCTTCACGCCTTCTTTCCAAAGACTCCGAACGTCGAGATCGTTTTTCATGCTCTGCAGAATACGAACGACTGTGCCCATGACGCCGTTCTGAAGAACGAATATAGGATTTTGATTTGGATCGTCTTTTTCGTTGAGTTTCTCGAGAACGACTTCTGGGCGATCGCTTACTTTTATTTTTCTGAAGTGCTGCACTCCGCTCATTTGTAATCGTGTTGTATTTGGAGGGAGTAAGCGATCTTGATTTAGAACGGCATTTAGTTTGACAGGATTGTTCAGCTTTCGAGCCAACTGTGGAGGGATATCCTGCAGTAGTAGAACTTTTCTGTAAATACAAAACGTTAGTAGAAATTTACATGTCTCAATATAAATCATACCCTCACATCAATTAGTGAACCATCTTTTTCTAGTGTATTTTTAAGTTTATTTCCCGTATCTTCATCAGTAACTTTTTGTTGTTCCTCTTTCTCTGCATTGTTTACAACTTCCTTAGGGCTGTCAAGTTCGTTGCTAATTTCTGTCGAGTTGCAATCAGCTCTAATTGATATATGCTCCTTTTGTTCTTTCTGTGTTTCTGGACTTACTTCAAACATTGTGGTTGCTTCATTTATCTCCTTTTCTCCATTAGCCGTTACTGATTCACTCAATGAATCTGCTTTATATCGCTCCGGCGTTTGTGACTGTTCACCATCACTATCACTGGACGATGAGTCCGTTGATGTTATATTCCCATCGGTACTACTGTCGGTAGAACATGATGAATCTGAAGATGATGATTCTGAGCTTGAATAGTTTTTCTTTGTAGAAGCTTTCTTGTCCTTATTTTTAGGGCTTTCGTCAGAATTATTTTGTACAGAATCATTTTTCATTACGCTAGATATTTCAGAGCTTTTTTTATTTTTTTGCTTAGTGTTTAATTTTCTCTTCTCTACCACATTTTTTCCATCGTGGCCTTTTTCAGTGCTAGAATGTTGCCGACTGCTGGACACTGATGATGAATCGCTGGTATTTGAGGAATTACTTTCGGAATCACTTTTCGACATTTCTGTCGTTTTAGTTATTTTTTAATCAAGATTATTAAATTTTTAATAAACGTTTTCTAAATAATACAAAACACAAACCAATGGCTCACTTACAGGGCTGCCACATTATTTTTTGGAATAAACATTAACACTACGTCTTGACATAAAATTGTTTGCACATAGAGAGCGTCGGCAAAACAACGAGAGGATATATGTTCGTGATCTTCTGTTTGAAGAATACTTGTAGATCTCCCAGTTCAGTGTGAGCATAATTTTTGTCTCTCATCGACATTGTATGGCTACTTTCGAATAGTTTATGTACGAGTGTTTACAAACGAGCGCACACACACACACATACATACTTTTTATTTTGCCTGTATTTTGATTGTGTAATGTCATAACAGCGTTGTGCGAACTATTGTTCGGATAACTCTGTGCAAACTATTGTTTGGATAACTCTGTTTGACTATATGTTAAATGGTCATAAATCTGTTCAGCCGTTGCCAATTTTGCTGCTCGCACAGAAAAATGGCTAGTCAACACCGCCGCTGTTCATGTTCACTTCATGTTCAAACAGAGTTGTCCGAACAATAGTTCGCACAACTCTCTCATGCCATTACACAAACAAAATCACAGAGAAAGAAAAAGTATGTATGCGTGTGTGTGCTCGTCTGTAAACACCTGTCATAAGCTATGCAAAAAGCATCCATACAATCTCGATGAGAGGCAAAAAAAATATGATAAAACTGAACAGGAACATCTGCACGTATTCTTTAAACAGAAAATAATGAACACATTTTCTCTCTCTATTTTGGAGAGGCTCTCTCATTGTGCGAACATATTTATGGTTAGTCAAGACGTAGTGTAAGGCACCACCTACAAAAATAGGCATAGTGCAGTGTTGCCAAAACGGCGTTTGCCCGCTAGATATTGAAGTGTTTCGCCTTAAAAATTGGAAAATGTGTACCTCATATATGTATATGAAAAAATCGGCTGTGTTTTCCTAGCTGTAATATTTATTACAGCCCGTCTTGCCGTGCAATTGTTATTTCTTTACACAAGCAATTTCTTCTCTTTTTTGTTTTGTCGCCTTTATACATAGATTAAAACAAAGTCAAATTTCAGTGAAATGGCTATTAATTTGACAGTTGTTGTCAAAATATTATTGGCCCCGGATGTGATAGAACATTTGTAGCTGTGTCCTCCGGCGCCACAAATACCGCTTAGTTATGTCCTGATTTTTAACGCACACGGTAGAGCGACAGGCCAATTTCAGGCCTATTGCACACAGGCTGTATATTGGCGATGTTTTTACCCCCTTCATAACCTTTAATTATAAAGTAATGAAACTTCAAACATAAGGACACTGCGTATAGTTCTCCTTAGAGCCAAAATTAAGTTTACCATAAGAGCTTCCCGAGATATAAAGCTGAAAAACGTCGAAATTATGGTACCTATTCAGTGACTCACACATCAATATTATAGCTAGAGAGCTATGTATACAGATAGGTCTGGGTAAATAAGTAAACAGGAAAATCGAAAAACGGAGGGTCACTTCCACTATAGCTAGATACCTGAAATTTGGTATACGGGTAGGTTTGCGAGAATAACTAAACATACAAATCCGAAAAGCGCACTTTTTACCTAAAGGGGCTGGGGTTCCCCCTTATTTGTATTGGACACTTCCACTATAGCTAGAGAGCTAAAATTTTGTATACTTGTACGTCTGGGAAAGTAAGTAATCAGAATAATATAAAAACGGGCACTCTTCATTCAGAGAGGACTGCTGTCGCGCCTTATTTGTAAGGAGCAATTCCACCATAGGTGAAATTTCATATAACAAAACCTGTAAGATTTAAGTTTCAAGAAACTTTATACATACATTTAAAAAAAAAATATTTTGAAAATAGGATTAAGATCCGCACAAAAACATAAATGTACAAATAAGGCCAAGTTCGTATCCATTTCGCCCGTTAAAAGTACTTGGATCAAAATTAGGACCAAGTTCTTGATATGTACAATACCATCCCATTTTTAAGCAACTGGTTTGCTTGACAGCTTTTTTTTTAATTTGGAAATTAGGGAGGAATGTTACCAAACTAGAAAGTTGCCTAGAAATAGGTTGGTATTGTACATATCAAGAACTTGATCCTCATTTTGATTTTCTAATTTTAACGGCCAGCATTTTTGGATAGGAACTTGGCCTTATTTTTACATTTTTGGGTTTTTGCGGATTTTGTCTTTCCGTGCTTATTATTAATGTATGGGGGGATATCGAAGCAGACCACTTACTTTCTGAGTCCCTTTTCGACCCCCATTTCGCTCCTCAAATTGATTTCAGGGAACCGATCCGTAATCACAGCCACCTTGCTTTCAATTGAGTCTTGTGTAGTCAATAGTAAAGGGCTAGCCTTTACTATTGACTAAAGTGATTTCAGACTGTCGACTGGTAACTGTCGACACTCTTCCTCATCACGGAGGCTTTTGTAATTGCTAGCATTTGTCTAAGGCTTAGTTCCCCCATGGCATTCAGATCTAGCAAGTGTCTGCCCGTGGTTTTAAGCCTTATGCTAGCCAGTGCTGGACATTCACACACAATGTGCGTTACCGTCTCAGCCTCTTCCAGGCATAGTCTGCAAGTATCATATTCTACGACTTTCATCTTAGCCAGATGGTACTTGAAGTTTCCATGTCCTGTCACTAACGCAGTGATCCAGCTTAAGGTAGCCCTATTATACCCGAGTACCTTGCTGGCCTTCCTGCCGAGGGGCTCTTTGAGCACCATTCTAGCCTGTCTACATGTGGTATTCTCCCTCCACCTATTCAGGTGTAATGAGTTTACCCATTGAAGAACTTTAGCTCGCACTAGGCCATTCCCCACGGCAACCCTGGGTTCTGGTCCATAGAAATCCACATCAGATCCCCTTTTTGCTAGTTCGTCTGCTGCTTCATTCCCAGCTGTGCCTATGTGTCCCTTAACCCACATCAACGTCACCTCGTTCAACGAGGCACCTCTGTTCAGTTTCAGAACACATTCCAGCACCAGTTTGGAATATACGTTCACTTGCTTCATGCGTTTTATAACTGACTGATTGTCAAGTGCAATGAGAACCCTTTTCCCATGCACTCGGCTTTCAAGCAAGTGATCCAACGCATGCAGCAAATCAAGCAGTTCTGCCTGGCAAACTGATACGTACCTCCCCAACCACAGACTACAGGACAAGTTCAGCTCAACTGAGAATACACCTGCTCCAGCCCTGCCACTCATAAGAGAACCATCAGTAAAAATGCTGATGTCGTTCTCCATACACTCATTGTGTATAATGCCCTCCGCAATGAGTGTCCGATGCAGCCTTTCGACTACCTTTCTTCTACTCATGCGTTCCATCGGCATCTGAGCAGCCCTAACCTCTTTCCCAACGAGGTCCAGGATACTGTTATGCCCGATGTTCGGCCCAAAGCTATGCCAAACCGCATCGCTCCTCATTCGCAAAGCTGACAATGCGGCCGTTGACCTAATGAATAAGTCTAATGGCAGCAATCCCAACATTGCCTCGATTGCATGCGTTGCCGCCGTTCGCATTGCACCACTTATACCCATGCAGGCAACCCTCTGAATCCCATCCAACTTACGCTTAATTGTGCCCTGAGAGGCCTTCGGCCACCACACCACGGATGAGTAAGTTATAATGGGTCTCACCATCATTGTGTAAATCCAGAATGTAGCCTTCGGCGAGATTCCCCACCTACGGCCACACACTCGTTTACATTGGTGCATAATCCTTTTTGCTTTCCTGACCTTTGTTTCGATGTGTTCATTCCAGGCAAGTTCCTTATCTAAGGTAACGCCCAGATAATTCACCTTCCTGGACACATTTACTTCCGATCCGTAAAGCTTTAAGGCTTCAACCTCTACGCCCTTCCTCTTACGAGTGAAAAGCATAGCGTCGGACTTACTGGCATTTATGGTTGGACCCTGTTCACTGCACCATGTCTCAGTCACCATGAGAGCCTGTCTCATGCAACCTTGAATGGCCCTAATGAACTTTGCACCAACCATTAGATCGTCCGCATACGCAATCGTATGGACGCCTATTGAGTCCAATCTCCAAAGAAGGCCCTCTACGGTGATGTTCCACAAAAGAGGTGACAATACACCTCCCTGTGGGCACCCCCTAACTACCCTACCTCGAATCTTGGTTCTCCCATCTCTGAGATTTATAGCCCTAGTCCGAAGCATAGCGTTTATCCATTTTATAATAATGGGGTCAACCCTACGTTCAGTAAGAGCATTTCACACCTTCCCAAAAGAGATCTTGTCAAAGGCGCCCTCAATGTCCATAAAAACGGACAGAGCAGCTCCGCCATTGAAAATTTCTCTTTCCGCTACTCTGACGAGCTCGTGCAGAGCGGTGTCAGTAGATCTACTGCTCTATAAGCGTGCTGAAATCTACTCAAGGGCCTATCCATCAGCGTATGGTTCTCCATAAAGTCAGCCACCATTGTCTTCAATAGAAAAGATGTTATGCTGACCGGTCTGAAGGACTTAGCGTCAGTATAGTCCCTCTTACCCGGTTTGGGAAGAAAAACAACTTTAGTTTCCCTCCAAGCCACCGAAATATATCCCGTCGCTAGACAGGCTACGAATATTCCCCTAATGCTATCAAGCAGGGTATCTATTCCCCACTGTAATAAGGCTGGGAAAATTCCATCCATTCCAGCTGCTTTGAATGGTGCAAAAGATAGTATTGCACTTCTGACACCATTCGGAGATATTTTCCTTTCAGCCTCAGCTCGTCTTCTATCACTAGCCCCCCTATTTACAGGAGTCCAAGAGTCACTCGAACTAAAGCTTCCAGGAAATGAACCTCCATAAGCAATTGCAAGGTCATTTCCACTGTCTCAGTCATGTGACCATCGCTATTGCGAATTGGTCCCATCCTAGAGACAGGGTCTTTAGATATTATCTTCTGTATTCTACATACTTCAGATGTATCCCTCATATTAGACCAGAATTCCCTCCACGTACTTCGTTTCCGAAGACGTATTGTTCTCTTCAGCTCTCTCTTCTTATCCTTATACGCATCACATGAGATCGAGTCTCTCTCCCTCATGTATCGGTTAAAGGCCTTCCTTGTTTCCTTTTTCATGGATTCAATTTCTCCGTTCCACCAAGGTGTCGGATCCTTTTCATCCACTACTGTCAAGGGACAAGCATGCTCGAAAGCTAGCTTAACCGTGGAGTTCAATTGTTCCACCGTCCGCTCGATTTCGCCCGTGTTGCGAGGTGCTCTGTATGGAGCACCTCCTATATGTACCGACAGATACTCTTCATAACTGGTATGATCAGTATTCTTCGGTATTCTTATACGTTTGCGAACTTTTCTCTCTCCGTGCTTAACTGATATGTGTATTTAAATAAAGTTCCCACAATATTTAATTCTTATAACTAAGCGCTTAGAGTGGCAAGGAAAAATATTTACAGCAAAATTATAAATAAATTGTGCCATATGATATATAACGAAATGGTTTTTTAAGCCTGCAGGATGTTAGAGAGTAGCTAGGGGTGTAGTATAAACATACTTTACATATAATTGGTAAATTATGGGTTAAGTGGTCTAATCTGCTTCTTTTTGAACATAAAGTGGGAAAAAGTATAAAATCAAGAAACAACTAAGGTTAAAAGAGAGGGTTATCAAATACCAGCAAATTATTTTGCGTGTTATGGTTTAGCAAGTTATTCCAGTTTTTAAATTACCAAAGGCTGCTCATTGAAATTTATTTACAACCCTGAAAACAACGACGAACTAAGCTGGGAAAACAGTTTACCCAAAAGAAATATGTAAAAATCAACTGCAGTAAACTACAACACAGAAAAAATATCAACAAGCCGCCAACCAAGGTGTATTTACCTGCCTTGCCGCCAACTTTGTTATTTGAAGTTTTCTAATGTGGCTATGAAAAAAAAACTGAGAAAACTCACATCACATCGCATTGGTATTTGCTTCAAAGTAACTAACTGCTGTGTATTGTTCTTCAGTTTAGCTAGCAAAATGATAGAGGAACAAATATTAATTAATTTTAGCTTTAAGTACCTTAACAGGAACAAATGTATCATGTATATAAAATATAAATCAAAGACAAATTAATTAGGAAATAAATTAAAAATTCGAAAATTGAATAATTATTCGAATATTTTGTCCAATAGTGATTCGTATACAAACCCAAATTACTTGGAAAATTATAAGGTTTTTCACGTAAACGAATCAATATTAAAAAAGTAAAAACTCGAAAATTTAATAATTTTTATTCGAATATTTATCCGATTAGTTATTCGAATAATCGCCCAAATTACCAATTATTAAGCAATTATTATAACCTATCAATAATGAAAAAATTCAATATTCGAAAACAAATATTTATTCGAATATTTTTTCGAACACTTAGTCGAATATAACCTACATTACCTGGACAATTATTCTTAAAACTAATTACTGAAACACTGTTTTATTGCACTAACTTTAACAGCTTTTTATTAAAATATTTATAAAAGTTCCAAAACTTGTTTTCAAAATACTCTCTTCATTTTTTTCATACGATTAAATTTTTCGTTGAAAACCCCTTTTTCGATACTTGCACAACTGAATGGAGAAATATAATCGAAAGGCGTGTTTATTTGAATTAAAGTAATTAAAATCAAAAGTATTTGTAATTTTTTATTACTAACAAAATAGTTTACAAAATAAACATTAATATTTAAAGAGCAATGATAATTCTCTATGAACGTCAATCTCGATGATGATGAAGAGACCAAAAACAAAACTATGAAGCGTGAATTAAAAGAAAATAGGTTTTTTATAACTGCTGGAAAAATGCTTTTTGTGTTTTAGCAAATATAACAAAAACAAAATTTAATGATAGATAACTTATTACGTACATAAAATTTTAATTTGATAAATTATAAGAAAACATATTTTAATGCTGCAAGAGGTTTTATAAAATATTAGTTTATAAACCTGTTTTAAATTATTATCAACTAATGAAAAATAGTATCCTGTTAAAACTAATACGTTATTAAACGTAAGACATAGATCCAATTCATTCGTCTTTTTTCATAGGCTTCGTTGGTTTTGTTTCTGGTCGTTTGGGAGTTACATCGTCGTCACTACTTTGACTAGACGATGTCGAAGATACACTTTTACTCTTAGCGGTTTTCTTTCCGGGTATGGTGTAAGGAAATTCTTTTTTCTCTAATTCCAAGAGAGATTTAAGACGTAGAAGAGCTGTGCGATTAATGTGTTCCAAGCAAACATCCTTTACTGCGGTCTTAAGAGTGTCTAAAGCCTTGTCAGCATTACCCCTAGTGGTTTGTATGTCAATTAAGCAGGAGTAGGCATTGCCAATGGCTCCTTCGGAAATTTTCGATCCTCTTAGTTGGCTAATAACGATTTGAATCAATTTATCATCGTTTTGCTCACGGGCTGTTTGTAAAACACGCTGGAACATCAGACGCGGAGCGCTTGAAAGGTAACTATCCCAAATTTTTTTGGAGGCAGCCTCATTACCGTTAGAGATATAATGCATCCACAAAACATTTATGGGCCCTAACTGATTATGTTTGGCATACTCGTCAGCTAATTTTTCAACTAAATAAAATAAAGCCTTTTTATTAATAAAATTTATATTATAAATCAGTGTCAAACTTACATTGCCCTATGAATTCTGGATGTTTGTCCAAAATACCTAAAGCTCCTCCTCTGGGAAATTTCTCTGCCAATTTTGCAATTTCTTCGGAAGACTTTGCCGTTGCAATTTCGTCACTTAAATTTTTTATATATTGCTCTACGTTGCCAGCAACTATGTTGGCATGACAATAGCGATTATCGAAACTAACAATACGTTTTTGTTCGTCATTAAGTTTAGCGCCAATGTCTTTTAAAGTCTCTACATCACCAGTACTGGCAATCCGATTTAGATAGAATTTAAAGATTTTGGGAATTGGATAAGACTTCTTATTCAGTAGCTCATTAACATATTTGGTTGCCTCGCTAAGTCGATCAGCTTTTACCAACTGTTCAATTAAATGGGACGAATCATAAATAGAGGGTTGTTCCGAAGGTTTTAATAGATTTTTGTATTTTAAGGCAGCATCTAAATCATAGTTTTTTAATGCTTTGCGTAATAAATGCATATTGAAAGAGGCGTTAGATTGTGATGGATCTGATTTCTTAACCGACTCTTCAACACCCTTGGCTATGGAACTAATATTTTCCTTTTTGTTTTTTTTCTTCTCCACCTGGGGAACTACAAATGGCACACTCATATTGCTAGTTTCTAGAATTTCGGCCAATTTAATGAGGAAATCATCACTAGGTGTGATGCTTTCCTCTTGCATTTTGGTCCACAAACCCAAAGCTTTTTCCGCATCTTCTGATTTGCTATAGCTTTGCAATAGACTAAAGTAAATCTTATTGCGATCAATATGATTTAAATCACGGGTGGCTTCAACTAAACCTTCCAAAGGTTCAACCATACCTTCCTTTTCGTAACGTTCGCAAGCATAATCAATACGATGAGGACGTGTACGCAAGCCGGGGGTTTCTAAAATCTTTCGCGCTTGTCTAATGCGTCCGCATTCTACAAAAGAGAACACTAAATCGTACAAACTGTTTATTTCACCATGAATATTTGTACTAAGATCAGTAATTTTCTGTAAATTAGACGCATCTTCAGCTTGTATAAGACGCCGGGCCAATTCATTTTTCCAGGGAGTGGCTTTGTATTCCTCACAAATCTTTTCAAAAACTTCAATAGCTTTTGGTATGTTATCCGTAACCAAGTGTACCTTTATCAGGGGACCCAACAATACGTTATTGGGCACTATATAGTTTCCTTCAACAAACATATCAAATAACTTTTGCAATTTATTAGCATCACCAGATTCCGCAATAGAGTTAAAAATACGCCATACTTTGGAAACATAATTGTAATTGTAGTCAGTGTCGGCGACTGCCTGAATCTTTTTGTTTTGTTTTAAGAACGCCAAAGCTTCCTCTACGCGTTCCTCTTTCAGTAACAATTCCACTATGCCTACGGTTTTAAAATTATCTAAACAAAATTCGGGATCTTTCGTTTTTGTTTTTTCGTAGGTGGCTAAAGCATCCGATACGCGATCGTGGCTGGAGTATAAGTCAATCAATTGAGCGAAAGTACCTGAACCCAACGCATACTTTTCAGTTTCTAGACGATCAATTACTTGTAGGGTTTTTTCCAAATTCTTAGTGCGGAAGCAGGCTGATAACAAGTGGCGCTTAAGATTGTTAGAGTTCTCCCCTTTGGCCTCAACACTTGCTATAAAACGTTCAAGTTCTGTGAAAAAATAAAATATTAATTTAAATAAAATATAGTTGTGGATAAGTACATGCCTTCAACGGTTAAAGTATCCACACTCCTCTTTTTGCCACTACTATTAAAAACAGTAAGTTCCAATTCCCCAGAGCTTAGTTTGCCCAGCAGTTCCGAAATTATGGGTGTCATCTCAGAGCCTATTTTTTCTGATATCTTTACGGCATTCTGATTGCTAATTGTGAAACCTTGTTGCACTAATTTTGGCAGCAACATTTCCAATATACGAATACAATCAGTGCGGAAGTATGAAGTAACGTCATTCAAAATATCACCAACAATATCGACAGTAGCTTTCTTTGATGTAGGACTAACATTTTCAGTTTCGCTGACAACTTCACTTTCCTCGTTAAATTGGTCAGACTTTTCATTACTTGTGGCGGCAGCAGCATTGTCAACTTGATTAGATTTCTTTTGCGCACTTTCATACAATTGACGTACGCAGCGTACAAAGTCATCATAGTTTTGTGTTTTACCAAAAGCTTGTATCAATGGTTGTCGGAAAGTTTGATAGCTGTAGATGGAGTTGTGATTTTCCATAATGTTGGCGGCATGTTTTATTTGGTTATTTGACAAAGCCGTATAGCTTGCAGCTGCAGCAGCCGTACCATTTGAAACACCAACATCACGCAATGCAGCGATAATTTTTTCCCAATTTTTTTCCTTAAGATTGGGTATAACATATTCTCTTATAGTTTCGGATGATGGAGCCAAATGAAATTCTTCTTGCATTTTCCTGAGAATACCGAAAATTTGATTGTGTTCAACGGAACATATCAACGGCCAGAAATAATGTTGCCGGATGGGTAAACCTGCATTTTTCATTGCGTTAAGCAAAGGTAATGTATTATTGACCAAGCCATACGTTAAACCCGTCTCGGTAGCTACCAGCAATGGCCTGGAATTTAAACCTTGAAAAGAAGAAAATAAGAAAAAACGTTAAGTATTGTTCAAAAACGTGTTGTAAAAATATGTGCTTTACCTTCATCTTGTAATGTCTTGCAAATTGACAAAATCTTCTCCACCGGCCTATTTGCCTTAACCATTTGTCTAATAAAGAAAGTTCCCACATCCACAGGCTGACCATCAGCACGCGTACCTCTTGGCATTATGCGCAACAGTTTTAAGCAAACGTCTTCATATCCCTTATTAGTCAATCTCAGAATGGTATTCACGCAATCCTGATTAAAGCCAGTTGACAAATGAAATTTCCCTAATAAACCATCGATCTTATCACCATAACCATTTGCGGTCAAATGATAAATCACATCTAGGAGATCTTTGTCCAATAATAAGATATCTTTTTTCTCGCATTCCGCCAAAGTTGCATTAATGCTTTCAATATCACCGTGTCTGCCGAAACAACAGAGAAGTGTGGTGTATGTATCAGCACTGGGTTCCAAGCCTGCTTGAATCATAACACCCATAATGCCTTTAGCAGAATCCATGTCATTTGCCTAAAAAGAGTGTGGAAAGGAAAATTTTGTAATAAAAAAGTGAAGTATATCAATAAAAATTAAATTTAATGTGTTTCACAAGAAACACGCTTACTTGATATAATGATTATTAATACAAAATCAGAAATTTAAATAAAATATATTTATAGGTGGCCCTCAACCATAATGTTAGAAAAAGGAACAAATATAAGAAACATAAAACACCTTTTTTCATAAAAGAGATTTAGCGTACTCGAAATGTAAATTGAAAACTTAAAACTTCAGGGTTGAAAACAGAATTTGTAATTGCCAGAAAAAACCTCAGAAATGCTAATTTCGAATACTACATTAAACGATTTAGATCTGCGATTGGCTCTATTGAGACAAGAAAATACCTACGGAAAATTGGAGTTTGTACTACAGAGAATAAAAACAATTGTCCAATAGATGCTGAAGAACTAAACATAATAGAGCTTTCACATATATTCCTTTTACTTTTAATATTTTTATAATATTTTTACTTTTCAATTTTCGTGCGTTAGTCAGTCTGATGTTTTTTCTTATTTTAAATTAGTAAAGTTGTTGCCATTTCTTTTACCGTATATAACACATTTATTTAACATCATTATCATGACAACATGTGCTTTTCCTTCCAGTTGGAAGTTTGCAAAAATAATAATACCACTGCCCAAAACTGAGATAATATTTATACCTATAGCTTTCTTTTGCTATCTATCAAAAGTTTTTACGTTCAATTGTCTTAATTTTTTTTTTTTGTTTTGCAAAATAATTTATTGGTGATCATAGTGTCCTTTTACTAAAGATCAAGCACACTTATAATTTTTCTTGAACCACAACACGCTTTTTATTGTCGTATTTAACTGACTGATGGCAATCGGTTTTCACGAAAATGTTCATTCATGTGCATTGAAAGTATCTAGAGGAGTACCCGAGAGTTACATTTTCGGACCAATACTTTTTTCCATATATGTAAACGACTTGCCAAACCAACTTTTGAACTGCGAAATTCATATGCATGCAGATGACGTGCAATTATATTTAAGATGTCCGGTGCGCAATCAACTGCACAAAATATTGTAAGACTCAACGATGATTTAGGTAAAATTTGTCGCTGGGCTTCAGCAAATGGAGTTTTGCTAATTCCGTCAAAACCAAAGTGCTTAATAATTTCTTAAAAGAAATCTATTAATACTTTTATTAATGTCGACATTTTAAGAAATGATGAGAATATTGTAATTGTAAACACTGCTAACAATCTTGGCTTTAATTTTATACACCCTCACTGGACGAATCATGTCAATACACTTGTAGGTAAAATATACATAAAGTTAAAGTCTCTATGTAGCTATATGGATGTGAAATTCTTGCAGGTTGAGACTCTGACAGTAAGCGGAAGTTGAATGTGTTATACGAAAATATTTTGAGATATGTGTATAAGTTCCGAATATGCGATCATGTTTCTTATTTACCTTCCAAACTAGGGCGTATCTTTTGATAACCTGCTTATGATTCGTGTACTACTATTTTTAAATAAAATTATTTATTCTTAAACCTCCCGATACCTTTGACAAAACCAGGTGTGCCAGATCTCCTAGAGATAAAAATATCATCATCCCCTGTCACCTATCTTATGCCTTGAATGACAGTTTTTCTTGTACGCAGCACGTGTTTGGTATCTTATTCCGGTAACCCAACAATTAAATAGGAAGGCAATTAGTTTTAAAAATGTTCATTTAATTATTTTGTTCAGTTTGTTTGACCGTAAATATTTTCTACTTATTATTTGTTATGTGTTAACTTTGTTTTTCTTTAATATCTATATATTTCTAAATACTAAGTTGAAACGATATACCATGCATTCCTGTACTTTAAATATAAGTTAGTCTAGGTATATAGAAAATGGAAAATATAATAATATTTACAACATTTTTCCCCTATGGAAATTTTTGACACGGTAGTTTTTAAGTCTTCTAACCTTGCAGTATTTTTGTTTTAAATAAACTTGGATTTATTGACATCGGTTATATAAAAGAAAAATTTTCTTATTTCTTAGAAATGGTAAAATAAATTTGTAAATTGTCGCCACCTGTTTATATTTTAATAATTTATTTATAAATAATTTATAAATAAATAAATTATATACTTAAATACAAATTGTAGACCAACAGCCCTACTTCATATTATAACGAAGTCGTGATACTCCTGCCAACATTTGCATAAGAAATATCAATTACAGAAATGAGCGTAGAATTTAAGGTAAGTACAGTCAATATATTTGTCAAAAATTAAATGACCAGCACTTGCAAATGTGTATTTATTTCACAATGGAAAGGAAATTATTGGGGACGTTTCCGATACCGTAACGGCGATATTTTTATTGCCGATACAACGATATATTAACATGCGTGTCGCACACTAAATCAAAAACAGTTACAAATAAAAAGAAACAAAATTGTTCTTTAGTTCAAGAGGTGAGGCAAGTAAAATAAAAACATGCTTTACGACTACTGTGTTTGCTATAGTGGCAATATGTTCATTGTACATTACAAAGTTTGTATAACTTCCCTTTGAGTTTTAATTTACTAGCACATTGATATCGTATCGGCCAAAATATGATTCGAGGCATCCCTAGAAATTACCTCAGGTGAATCTGAAGCAGTAGTCTAAAAAATCACGTAATGCATACCAGCATGCGGTGTTGGCAAATTAAAACTCCACATTATTATAGGGTGTCTCGAAATTTGCGAAAATTTTGATCTTTTCATCTATGTGTTATTTATGTACATATATTTTAAAGAAGAAAATTTTCAATGACCTCTGGAAATGTTTCATTTATATCATTTATTTTTAACCTATTAATTACAATAAAATTTTTGCTAATGGAAATTTTAGTTTGTATTTCCTTTTTATCATGACCCATGGAATTTAAATAATTTATAAATAGATCTCGGGAACAAATACCCGGGGACTAAATTTCTACTGGTGTTTATAGAAATATTTTTTTATTCGTGATTTCACTTACCTGGGAATGTCCTATTATCAAAGAATTAAACACGGCTTCGTTGACGGGCAAATTTTTGCTTCTCATGTGCTCCAAAATCCTAGTGGCACCATCGATATCACCTTCCTGACAATAGCGATGAATCAAACGTTGGTACGTTACACGATTTGGTTCAATTGATTTTGATTCAATTTCAGCAAGAAAATCAGTTGGTGAAAATTGATGTTCATTTTCCAAATAGACACGCAACAAAGCATTATAATGTGAAATATCCATTGGTATATTTAAAGTATTTAAAGTCTTCCAGATTTCTTGTACCAAAGTTGTACGAACTTCGGGCATTTCTTCTGGTACCAAATTGCCGCAACATCTTATAACCAGTAAGGATTGTGAGCTGGTGGCAGAGCGTGTAATGCGTATTTCCTCCAAGACATCTTCAATGTCCCGTCTAGATATGCGTCCAGTACGACGCACATCATTATCTAAACGTTTTAATTGCTTATCCAAAGATATATCTGCTTTGGTAGCTGCTGCACCATTGGCAAAGCCACTAATTGAAAACAAGAATTGAATTTAATAAGGTTATGTCATATAAAACCAATTTTATTTTTTATTGGTATTTTATATAAAATTTAAGGAAAAAATCAAAGACTTTAAACAAAATGACTCAAACAGTTGGTTTGCTTTATAAACGTGCAAACAAATTTCATAAATTTTTTAACTTTCTTTCAAAATTCCTTTTATTGCGTAAGCTTTTATTGTCAAGTATTGAATCAAAAAATATAAGAGCAGAGCACCTCCCGGCGAATACTTACTTATGAAATTGTGTACACATGCAAGGTGTGTTGAGAAGCGAACTGCTTTCCGTATCCCGAATGCTATTAATCACAACATTCCGCGTGAAACCAGTAAAATAACGCAAAAACTTGCCGGTTCTCAATATTGAAGCCATATTTTTAATTTATATATTTTGAAGAAAAAAACACAATTTGCTTGAAAACACAAGGTTAGATCCAATACGTCTGAAGATAGAAAAACATGTAAAAAATAACTGTCATAGAGACTACCAAGCCGCAAACATTTCATCAATTGCGGCGGAGTTTATAATAGTATGACGGCGCGCCGGCTTAAATTAATAATTTAAAATATAGGCAAAGTTCTGTGCACTGTATATTTATTTTACTAGGTAAAAACACCAGCCCAGCTGCCTACTTTTGCTTTCCTTTGCTAGTGCCAGCGAATTGTCACTTCTTTTCTACATTTTTCAAATGAAAAAAATTATAAAAATTGTAAATTTTAAAATTGTGTAAAATAAAAAATATATATAAAAAAAATTTCTGTGAAGATCGTGTGTTCTGTCAGTGGAATATAAACGAAATCCAAAGAAACAAACTTTCATTAATATTAATTCGAAGAAAATTATTGATATTTTTGTTCCTTTTTTTGACAATTCGGTAGTACTACAAAACGATTTTTTTTTTTGCTTTCATCTTAGTACTGCTGCCTAGTGAATAACCTTAGTTCTTTGTTTTTTAATAGTTTTTTTTTTTGAAAGTTCCAAAATATAAGTTTTGAAAAGTAATAATAAATCACAATATATATCATGAAGCAATAAACAACACAATATTTTTACTTTTGATTAATTACATAAAAATTTTAATAAACAAAAATTTTGCTTTTTGACTGGAGTGATTTTGGCGGTTTCGTTTTTCAGTAGTTGCACGTTCAATTTGGATTTCAATTTGTTCGCACGTGACGTAGACTGTACGGAACTTAATACTAAATTTTGTGATGCCGTCCGCAAGAAAAGAAATAAAAATAAATCTTTTAATAGGTTTTAATATTTTGTTTCCCATCTTTGCCAGGTATTCTAATGTCATCAGAAATTGATACATAAGTCTATTTTTAAATTTTTCCGTCAATATGACGAAAGATTCATATTCCATAGAATTTCATGGCTTCCGGTATGAATCGCAACACATCGTTAATTTTATTAGTTTATCATATTATTTTATTGCGGCAGATTATTTATACAACCGAATACGAAAATATCTTTCAAACATTTGGATTTAGCTGTTTACCATGAAGGAAAAATTGAAAACAAGTTGTTGGTTAGTTTCGTAACATGTGTATCATTCGAAAAAGGTTGAGTGAATTAAAAATGTAAAGGCAAAAATTTACTGCGTAACCCTCAACGTCTAGAGAAGCTGATCCGACAAGTATTTCTTAATGTGCCTCTTTTGTTTAGATATTATGTGAGAATTTACTACATATATTCCAATATTTCTCCAAGAACCGTAGAACTTTGAACTACATTTCCCAGTAGATAACATCGGCGGCTTTTATCAAGCCGACGATAGTCAACGGCAGCAAAGTCTTGAGCAAGTAATAATATTACACTAGGTAGTGCTGATGACACAGCTGGAAGTTTTCTTAGTGTTTTTCGTTGTGCGCAATGTCAAAAAATGTTAATGTTTCACAAATATACTTATGTATATGCTAATTTGTAAACAAATAAAAAGAATCCGTGCACAAATTTTGCTCTGACCATTAATGTACTTAAATGAATTTTTAAAAACCGTACTACATAATAAAATTTTTACGAATTCGAAAGCTTTTCTTTTCGAATCGAATTACATAATAAAATTATATTTAGACCCATTTCATCGGATCTAAAGTATTTGATACAAAAAATTTTGTTATCTTTTGCTGTTAATGCAACCATATGAGCTTAGGATTATGTTTGTTTGAGGGGTCATACCAAAAGTTTACAATCCTTGGGCGTTAAATTTGGTCGTGGTATGACCAAAGAGTTTGAAGAGTTTTGTAACAATATGGAGCTGTTTCAGGGGGAAAAGCTAGTTACAAAAAATGAAGGCAGAAAATGTTATTAGTTTTTCAAAGGATCCCTATCTTATTTGGACATTTTGGAACGGGCGATACCCAGCTTATGCGGGACAATGACCCAAAACACAAGGCAAATAAAAATATTAGATTGGCTAAAAAATAAAAAGTAAAATGTTTGGACTGGCCTGCCCAATCGTAGCACCTCAAGCCAATAGAAAACCTGTGGAATATATTGAAAGAAAAATATATTGAGAAGTCCGGTTCCTGAAAACCTTAAAGTGCTTGTGGTAAAGAATCGACGGAAATAGACAAATCCATCGTAATAAATTTATATTATATAACAAATTTTTTATTTATTTCTTAATATCTATTTAATATATTAGGTATGTACTCAATTTAAATTTAGAAGAATAAAAAGTTCATGATGTTGTTATGTAGCTGTTATCGGAAGAATTTGCAATATATTTTTATGAACAGTTTTGTATACATATCGAGCCCTAACCGGGATAGTAATGTAACTGACATAATTTTCGAAATATAGTTTTTGATGCAGAATTATCTCATAGCCTTAACACGTCGTGTAGTAAAATATTGAATCGAAAATATAAATAGTTACAGAAATATACCTTTTTGTGTGACGGCAAAAACAACTCATATTGAAACTTCAAACTCTAAATTATTATTGCCTTTGTTAATATTTTTTTTTTTTCAAATTTACGCAATATATTAGATCCATAGGGATTTCAGTTTTTTAATTAAATTTTTATTAAAAAATTCTGAAGAAAACAATTAAACCAAAAAAATCTCATGTAAAGTTTGTTTTCTGAGGGTTATGTTATTCATATTCGCGATCAATTTACTGTTTAATTTATTGGAAATGTAGACGACAAAATTTACGTAACTGACAAATAAATTGTCCAACGTCAAACTTATCTATAACTTGTATGAGATCATTTGTAAACTACACTTAAATTTACTCAAAATATTAGATTAGATAAGGAGTTTAACTTTTAAAATTTCATTTGTATTAAAAAATTCTGCAGAAAAAAATTCAAATAAAAAATCTCATGTAAAATTTGTTTTCTGATTGTAACATATTCGAGATCAATTTTCAGTTAAATCTGTTAGAAATGTAGACGACAAAATTTACGTAACTAACAACTAAATTGACAAATAATTGTTTATATTGTTTATCTGAACAAATTGAAAAAAAGTCAAATAAACCTCTCCTGTCAAATTTGTGTTTTGTGGGTTACGTTATTTTTAGCGATAGCGCTCGAATTTTATGTACGCAAACATTAAATATTTCTGTATTCGGTATATACGTTTAACTACATATATACATACATACGAGTATGTTTGTATATATCGCCGAATTCCAAAAACTACATCAATGAAACAACTACGAAGACAGAATAAGGCAACATGCTTTAATTAAATCAACCATATAAACCTGACCTTACCTAATATATTTTTACATAATATGAAACTGCTATGAATATTTTTCGTGAGCAGAACAAGTTAATAAAAAATAGTATAACTAATGTTTTCTCAGCCTAATACCCTAATTAGTTAACGGATTGACTTTACCTTTAAATAATATATGCAGGTATAAAATGAGTTGTAAAAACAGTATATGTATGTATGTATGTACATGAAAATAGGCATTAATAAAATATTTATATAAAAGGCACATCGCGTGTAAGTATATTTTATATATGTAAATAATAAGCTCTAGGGGATAAGTTAAAAATGCATGTATATAAGGTAAAATTGAATAACCCCTTTTTGATATAAAAACCTTATATAGGCATTGTATTATTATTATACATATGTATGCATATATGTGTGTAACTATATATGTGCAAAATTTGCACTTGTGCATGCAAAATTCTGGAATAGATGGAGAATATGCTCAACATATGCAACATAAATTCCACTCATTTGGAAGCGCATAACTTCATTTCAAAGGGGAAATAGAAGAGAGAGAGAGATATATGAAATAATTGTGAATGGGACATCAAGAAGAGAAAGATATATTGATTAAAAGAGAGATGCGGTTTTTAACAAATTTTTTCCCCTATAATAATATTAAAGAGCTTTTAAAGCATAGGTAGAAGGCTTAAACTGGGGTTGTATATATGTATGTATGTCCTTAGGAAATATTTCACGCTTTCGAATTATACATACAAATATGTTTTAATTCACCTATCAAACACCTATAAAATCGGTTATATTTATACTGTTGTGATAGTTGCGTATTAGTAAAAGTTTTTCAAATGTGATAAACTCTGTACGTTATAAACTGCAATATTTATCATGAAATATTTTTCGCATATCAATTTGAAAGAGAAACCTGGTGTTGGCTGGCTAAGAATTTATGTCTCATCGACGACAAAATGAAAGAGCATAAAGGAATGTGTGTGAAGTTATCTCTGCATAATTGTGCTCTGAAATGGCTGCCTCTGTTTTAAAGCAAATATTTGTCTCTTGTGTAAACTTTTTTTTAAAAATAAAAATTTGGTTTTTATTATCATTTATATTAAATATTTCTATAAAATTTTGCATGCATTTAGATGGAAATGGTTAACTATGTATGTAAAAATCATAAAATTCTTTTTAACCCTTTGGTAGTATATATGTAATTAAATACTGCTTATCAGTGGTGATTTAATTTAATAAAAATACCAACAAAATGTAGAAAACTTTTGCTTTATATTGCTATTTGTTTCACAGTTATTTCTTAGTTTTGTTATTAGTTACAATTTTACTTTTTATCAAGATCTAAAATATTGTGCAATTTAACCCTTTCAGGGACACCATATTTTTAGAAGAGCTTCCCGTGGGACACTGAAGCAAAACCCCAAACTCTTGGAAATTAAAAATAGAGGCTATCTGAATGGGAGGAATAGTGTATAATTTTTGACGATTTTTTACATCATGACTCTTCATGTGTCTTAGAATTGATGTCCAGGGGCATGACATTGATAGACGGCAGACGTTTATACACACATGGCCTTATACACGTCTAATAAATTTTTGTATAATAATTCGTCATAAAATTCAGATATTTTTAAATTTAAATTATCTTCCATATCTAAGCCTCCTTTCTTCAAATTTTGTTTTGCAACTATAGAAGCCATTCGTTTCCTACATATATGTCCTTAACGTTGCAATTCCTAACATAAATTGAAGCTTTTATAAAAATTTTCCATGTAAGATAAGATTGTCAACTAATGTGTAAATCGATTCTAATACTTTACACAGCCACTTCGATATGTCTCAATTAAGGAAACTCTAAAGATGTTAAATTTTTCTTCCCAACATAACAGTAGAAAAAATTAGATGGAGGTACAAGGAAAACATTTTACGTATTGTAGAAAATTTGATTTTCAGGGGAAAATTTTTCCTAATTCTTCTTTATTTGTACCCTGAATGATTTAAAACAAGAACTGCTCGTTCTGTTTCCTGAGTTGTGAAATAAAATTCGTCCGTATATGTTGGTACAATCGGCAAAATGAGGTGGGTAAAGGGAAAAATGTTCCCACATCTTCTTCATTTGTATGCTCAAATAATTTAAAACGAGAACTTCTCGTTCTCCTTCCTGAGTTGTAAAACAAATTCCACCCGTTGTTGGTACACTGAACGGCATATTAAGTCCAACTGTCACTTTCAGCATCTTCATTTTTTAAATTTATCAGTGAATAAAATATAATTTTAAACATATTCGTATTGATTCCTGACACATACGAATTTTAGCACACACATATAAATTGAAATTTAGTAACAAAATTAAATCTCAAAACGTAATCACAATTAATAAAAAAATATAATCAAATTTTGTTCCCCTTAATTTTGTATGTGTCTTCGCAACCGAAAGGGTTAAAGAAATATAAAAAAATTTAACAGTTACATTTTGCAAGTGGACAATTAAAATAATTTTTTTAAAAACAAGAATTGATTGAAAATGTTGTTAGTAAAGTTAGGAAAATATGTTGAAAAAGTTAATAATTTTATAGAGAAATGCATCGAGGAAGACATTTCAACCAAGAAATTTAAAAATTTGTTTACGCAGAAACTTCACTGTTGTCGAAAAAAATGATATAATGCTGGTAAGCATTAAAAAAAAAACTAAATCGGCAGAAGGAGGTACCGAATTACGAGTACATCCCAAAGAACTGATAAGGCAATATTTAGAATGTGCCGACATGTGATGACCTCTTCTAAAATTCTACAGAAAATTTAACAGGATCTTAATGTCAAGTTCTCAGCAAGTGTTATAAAATATAGACTACGCCAAAATAGAGAGATTCGTTTAAGTTTTGCCAGATAGTTTCGGTTCAGATGGGGACGACTTCAAGCATACAGCCACCGAAAACTTAAATCTAGCAAAATCTTCAAACCTAGACCAGGGCTTTTTGTTAAACTTTGGAAACCAGTCGGTTTCCAGTTTTAATACATGTGCAGCTCTGTTTATGTGGGCATTTATTTATCCATTACTCGTAGAAGGTAGAGGAAGAAGGCCAACAGTTACCAGTCGACCGCTTGAAATCATTACAACCAAAAGTAAGGTCAGAGTTAGCACGAAACTCATTAAGAGTAAGGCATACGTAAATCCTTTGCCTGAAATCAATTTTAGGAAAGAATGGGATCGAAAAGGGACCCATAAAGTAAGTGGTCTGTTTCTATATCTCTCCAGTAAAACTCATCAACTTTTTTTAATGCAATATTTTTAAAACAAATACATACAAAATAACGGAGAATAAAAGAGAAATTGCGTGCAGACATAATAAGAGACTAGCACAAATCCACAGAGTCATCATAAAAAAACGAAAAGAGAAATTAACCAAAACAAAAAAAGAGTTTTACAACCAAACATGTTAGGCTCTAAGAGAAAAACTGCAATTGCTGCATTAAGTAAAAACAAAAATGGAATACAAAATGTAAATATTAATACAAAATCTATACCTACACATAAAATAAGTGCAAAGAAAGATCTTGATATATGAAATTTATAAACGTTGTTTTAATAAAATAAACCACTAGGGAGGGAAGGTTTTTGCTTACAATGTAGCCACTGCTGTTGTTGTTGGTGGTGTTGTATTTACAAGAGAGCTTTGAACTCAAGTTTTTTTTATTGGTGTTGTATTTGGTTGCGGTTATTATATTAATGCATGTACTTATTGTGTGCGTGTGTGTGCTTGTATGTTTATTTTTTGCATTATTCTTTTTCTTGCTGTTATTCATACTGTATTTTGCAGTTATTGTTGTTGTTTGTGTTTTTTTTTGCAAATTGGTTTTAAACTTGATGATATACTTCGCATTCATCACAATTACCGCATACGTTTCAGGTCGTTGTTCGACAACAACGTTGATGATAAAACCAAAAATCATTGTGTCGTGTTTATAAAACGTTATTTCACCGCCGCCACCATTATCATCGTGTTTGTCCAGTAAAATTTATTAAAGTTTATTTTTTCGCCGCTTTTGTAATTTTGCTTTATATTTTAGCTAAACTGCAAACAAAGTAAGAAAAAGGAACGATAGTGATGCACTTTTTCTTCGCTTCGTTTTTTATTATTGCTAGTGTCGGGAATTAATGTTGTTGTTATTAAATAATTGCTAATAAGAAAAAAGAAAAATACAGTGCTGTCGTGTATTACGTTTTGTATGCCAAGTGAAATGTGTTGTTGTTGTTTTCTAGATGCGCCAAGTCATTGTCAAGTCTCCTACATATGCTGAAGGCTTCCAGTGAAAAAAAGAAAAAAAACGAAACTTAAAAAAAAATAAATGCAAAAAATATTGTACCTCTACGAATGGGAGTAAAACTATACGTTCGTTGTTCTCCTAGTTAGTTCGCTGAAAAATCGTCGTCGGGTTTCATCATTATTATTATCTATATCATGATAATCTATTTACATCAGAAAATAACAAGTAATAACAACAACATCACTACAATCGTCATCAGCTCTTTCATCCGCCATCACTGCCAATGCATTTTATGTTAAATACGGTTGTTGTTGTAATTCAATTCGAGTGCTGCCACATGTACGAGAGAATTCAGATAAAATTATGGGAATTCAAAATTTTAAGAAGCATATAAGCAGGTAGGTGCCGATGTATGTATGTAGTTGTTTATTTCACAATAAATAGAAGTTCAAAGTACAGTCAAACTTCTCTATAGACTAAAGCTCTCCCTAGTATGAATTGATTTCAAAAAGTCAGATTTTTCGTTACAATTATAGTGCATTTTGATCTCCTTAGAATGAATTTCCAAAAAGTGAATTTTTCTTTATAACGAACAAATGCTGCAGATGTAAATTTAACTCTCATGCGTTTTTGTCTGCTTCTAACGAATTATTAAAAAAAAATATATATCCCGTTACGCATACTAACTGCAATAAATAACGAGAAGGAAGTAAAATACAGTTAGAGGGTCCCTCCAAATTGAAAGTAAGAACAAATAACACGAAGAAATTCCCATCAATACCAATTTTGACACAATTGCCCGTGAAGTTTAAGGAACAAAGACTCTTCTACAATTGAGTTAGTTCGAATATTTGTGGCGATAAGGAGTAACGATCCGACTAATGTATTTAAGTCTCTAAATGTATCAGATGGTTTTGTTGGGAAAGAAAAATGGAAAAGTGTAATCCAAACTAAAATACCTGATTATGCTAAATAAGAGTGAAAAAATATAATTTCTATATAATAAAGTGACTTTCTGGTTCCATGCAGTTTCATTATAAGGAAGTTCGACAGTATTATATTATTTTGAGTTGGTTTGCTTTTTTTTAACGTTTTCTTGTAAGCCTTCAGAAATGTAGGTAAAATAGACGCAGAGAATTTTTGATAAAAAGTATTTAGAATAACTCGTTTATTTGGAAAAAAAATAACCCTGTTTTAAAATTAGACAAGATTAAAAAAAAAGTGAACATAACACTATGCCTCCGCATTGCACATATTTGATCCATTTCTTGATTCTTAATTTGAAATTCCGACAGGGTGTTTTGACGTAGATTTTTGGAACGAATTTCCGTTATCCCTTGTAGTGTTTGGTTGCTAGGACAAAAATCGCCGCACGTTGAGGGTTTAGAAAATAACTTGAAATAAATCTGCAGTAGCAGTCAAATTTTGAATATTGTGAGTAAGTATTTAGAATAAGTGTTTTTGTTTTCCAGTTCAAAAGTTATACATAAATTAAGTGGAAAATTAATATGGCCAATCTGGCTTCATATTTTGCAAATAAAAAATAATAATGGTGCATATATACTCGTAAGTAGAATAATTTAATATATTTCTGAAAGATGACATCATAGGGAACCAGTGCCCTTATTTCAATGAAATCAATTTCAATTAACATTTTCTCCAGGGTGGCAAAGGAAATATGCAGTCCTCGTTCTTTGCATTCTATCTGAGTGACAAATATATGCCGATAAAATGTGGTTTACTCTCGACTCCTAACGGAAAATGGCAGCACTGGGCAGGAATAGTAGACCAAATTTTCAAGCTGAAACTTACGCCATATTGATTTATACTAGGGAATACGTAAGAAGAAGAATAAGAGGGATAAAAGTCTTTATAATGTCGGATAGCCAGACAACACTCGGGGCCTTATTATCGTTTGAAGTGAGGTCAGGGCTTGTCATGAACTGCATTGGGTCTCGAAATGAACTTGATACTCGAAATAAAGTTACACTATGCTGGGTAGCTGGAAAAGAGGGCCATGCTTAGCAAACGGAGGAGCCTAACGTGTTTTATAGGACAGGACACTTTCTTTAAACTAAATAGTAACTATACTATGGAGAACAAGCTAAGGTTAATATACCACAAGGTGTAAAATTATTGTACTAAAATAATGATCTCGTAGTGAAATTGGTTTACTTAGTATTTCTTGGGGGTCTCCTTACAAATGGACTAGATGGAAATCGTGAATACTTGCGTTCCAATCACAGCATAGTCGCATCCGCTGCAGAATATACATACGCACACCTGGGAGATCTTAATTACATTTCAATTACAATTACATGAAATGTGGAATTATTACAATTACATGAAATGTGGAATTATGTAATTGTAATTAGGAATAACAGTTACGAATTGTTGTAATTTGAATAAGGGACTGAACTCAATTAGCAGTAATTGCTGTTGAAAAAAATCTCTTATAATTACGTGTAATTTTTCAAGCACAACTACGTGTAATTGCATGTGTAATTAATTGTAATTTTTAATTGAAACCCCCAGGTTCGTACATATGTACAGAGCCTTTTTTTAAATTATGTACAACGTTTTGAACTCTGTTGGTAGGTTCTTTATAATTGGCCATCATTAAATCTCGACTGGATTTCCAAGCATAAATGCATGAAAATTTGCTTAACGTATGTGTCGATATGCATGCGAATCATTTTTGTGTGTATCTATCCCATTATTACGAAAAACAATCATCATCGTCATCATCATCAACATCAACTTCATCGACATCTTCACAATCAGGCATATTCAGCTACTACTCAGACTAGTTAAAACTCGTGCATTATTTTTTTGTTATTATCGTTTTCGTTTTTAAACACCAACGTTTTCTTTGTCTGTTGAATGTGCCTGCATTCTCTACAATTGCATTCCAATGTCTAAGACTACGTCCTATCACCGCTACCCGCCTTCTTTTAATAACTAACTCTCTTATTTGTTCTCTTATTTTTTAGATTTTGCATTTATTATTGCTTTTGCTATTTTACCGCCCACCACTACCCAGCCGAGTCTTTTTGCCCAAGCGTTCGTAGACAAATACTGTCTCAGATAGCAAATTCTCGTACTGTGGCAAGTTATGCCAGCATCCTGTAGTGTGATTCTCCAGGTTTGTGTTGAAGCAAACATTTTGTGGAGCCTTTCATCGTTTATGTCTCTTTGCCAATTTGGGCTGATACGAACGAGGAAATGCAAGTATTTATGTAATTTTCTATGCAGCAGAGATGGGAAATAAAAGTTGTTCGTACCAATTTGTATTAAAGAAAGTACTTTTTAATTAAATAGTATCGACAAATAATTAAATTAAGGATATTTAAATTGTAATTAAAATACAAGACTTTTTTGTTATACATTTACGTTTTATCGTACTTGTTCTGTAGTCCGATTGTATATAATTAGACAAGAGTTCTCAAAGCGTTTTAAAATTTATTGGAGAAAATTAATGAAAATTGAAAGAAAACATTTAACGTAAATAAAGATTTACGTTAATGTAATACTGAACAGCTAAAATAATCGAAAACTTCAAATACAATATTGCGGATTCGAAATACACAACAGCACTGTATATCTGCAAATATGACTTATCCCACGATATTTGGTTTCCTCTATAGAAGAGCAAAAATTGCCTACTTGATATTCTTTCAAACAAAAACTGAAACAAAATTATCCATTCATTACAAATATATAATTGGTTAAATCTTGACAAAGCTGCATGATTAAAGCCTTTTTCCTTCCAACTTTTATTTCTTAACTTCCATTCCATTGAAAGATATTCATTTATTATATTAAATTCCCTTTCCGTCTGCTATAAATGACTTGGCAGAGCGCAAATGGTGACTTAGTTACCAAAATAAAATGCTTGCTTAGAAAATACCATAGATTTATGTAAGTCAACAGAGCAGTGGTAGAACAGTTAAGGTTAAATTTTTTTTAGCGAAGAAGGCCGCTAACTTTATGGGTCCTTTTTCGACGCCCTTCTTGTCGACTGGTGACTGTCGACCTTCTTCTTCATCACGGAGTCTCTTGTTAATTGCTAGCATTTATTTAGGTTAGCTCTACTATGGCACTCACATTTAACAAGTGTCTGCCCGTGTACATAAGCCTTATGTTAGATAGTGCTGTACATTTCCACACAATGTGCGCTGCCGTCTAAGGCTCTTCCGCACAAGTATCTCTGAAGACTGATTCGTCCACTCCTTGCAAGGTTTTCTTGTCGATTTCTTCAGAATTCCTCTATTGGTCAAAGGAAAACCTGTCCACCTCTTGCGAGGCTTCATTGTCCATCCCTATCGGAGTCTCACGGTCCAACGCTTTAGAAGTACCTTTACAGATTGACCCGTCCACACCTTCCGAATTCCTCCCTTGGCCAATAAAAACCGTCGTTTCTCTTCAGAGGTTAACCTCTCCGGCTCTTTCGAGGCTTGATAAATCATTACTGTAATTGAGAAAATATGAACAGGTAAGTCGATAATAAAACTGGAGATCGACTGGTATCCAGAAAGCAAGCACCTTCTTGGTCACGCATATATTTGTGCCTGCCAGACGGTCACTGCATAGAGATAATCACAAACTGATTTCTAGCGGTCATTTTGATCTACTCGGGTTATTGTTCGCTTTTACTGCTTTTTATGCATCTTATTTTTATCCCAGTTGTACCAGTAACTGTACAATGGTATCCAATGCTTTATCTCTGTTATACATATATACATTAAGTCTTGTCGGTCGTTTGCTAGAAGTTGTTGCTTTTGCTGAATGCGCGTATTTGAGTGTCTGACGTTGCTGGTAGCAATGCACTTTGATTGCAGATTTCATTTCCTCTAACGTTCTTAAACAGTAAACAACACTGAAAATATTACAGAAAATTAAAATTATTAAAAAGACTTTTTACGCGACCCAGACAACCAGGGAGAGCATAAATAAACGAGAAAGTTGTTTTTTTTTATTCATTTAAACAATAAAATTGATAAAATTGTGATAAACCCATACAATTGATAAAGGGAAACAATTTTTAATGCAAAAAAAAAAAACAGCACACAAAATAAATCAATTCAGTTTTCATACATTTTGCAGCAAAAAAATACGGGGATTTAATAAAAAAAAAGAATAACAAAAAAAAAACATTATTGGACCGCCTGCGTAACACTGTGTTGTATTGTTGTAGTTTGTAGCAATTTTAATCTACCATTTTTGTTTTTTGGAAGAGTACGTATTTGTGTGCGTATACGTGTTTAACACTCACACGCTGTGTCTGTTAATTATCGGGATATGAAATAAATATGTATTAAATAGGTATAACATTGTTTTTTCTCGCGATTCTTTCCCGTCTTTTTTTCGCCGTTTTTTGTTAATTATTAATTTCTGCCCACGTTATACATAAATCTTTCATCAGCAGACATTGAAGTTGGCGTTTTTTGTTGTTGTTATAATTTTGTAATGAAAAAAAGTTTATTTGCATGTAAAATATGCTACAGCAGAAATTAAATAAATATTCGGCAAAAAAGGAAATATTCACAATTACAATTTCATGTACAACAATCAGTTTTCTTTGGCTTTATGGTTAAACATTTTCGTGGGTAAGTTGTTATTTAAGTTATAAACTATTTTCAAGAGCTACTAAAATCAGAAATTCGCCGACGGCTTTTTGATTCGACTTTGTCTAGTGTTTAGCAAGTTACCTCTGTTTATTATTGTTCTGAATAACATACGAAAAAATAATTAGTTTCATAGCTTCTCTTAATAACTGATAAGAAAATGATCGTTTGTATGTCACAATTTGTTGATTTATTATAGTTTTTCGGCCTTGCTTTTCACAGTCGCCTGCGTTAAACCAGACATGTAATATATAAAAAAATAAATAAATAAAAATATGACAAAAATTTAAATAATTAAAATAGAACTTTAAAAAAAAGCTTAAATGAACTTTAGGTTAATTTATTTTTTAAATTACAAATATTAAAATTTTTTTCAAGTTGCAAAAAAATGAATATTTTATTATTCTTTTAAACTGCCTGTCAGCTGGTAGACACAAAGATATGGCTTGCCGTAACTGAGTGCACTGTCAGAAGTTCTGACTTATACTTCCACGTGGTGGCGGCCGGTAACAGGTTCCTTCCTGTCTTTGCATGAAGTCTGGCTAAATAAGTCGAGCGGAGAGATGTTAACACTCTCGTATAAAAAAGGCTAATACACGGTGCAACAGCATACGTCAGGGATGCGTGGCCAAGAGGGTGCTTGTATGCGAACTCTGGATACAAGTCGATCTCCAGTTTTGATACAGATTGAGAGGTTAATCTCTGCAGAAACTACGGTTTTCATAAGCCAAAGGAGGAATCCGGAAAAGATGGACAATAACGCCTCGTGAGGGGTGAACGGGGCAATCTTTAAAGGTACTTCTAAGGCGGTAGATCGTGAGATTTCGACAGGGACGGAAAATGAAGCCTCGTACGAGGTGGAGAGGTTAATCTCCGTAGGAACTCTAATGTTTATTGGCCAATGGAGAAATTCTCTGAAGAGTGGGACAAGAAAAGCTCCCAAGGGGTGGACGGAACAGCTTCTAAAGATACTCCTGAGGAAGAGGCTGAGACGATAGCACACACTGTGTTCATGTTCAGCACTGGCTAGCATAAGGCTTATGACCACGGGCAGACATTTGTTAAGTGTAAATGCCATGGTGGACCTAAGCCTTAGACTAATGCTAGCAATTACAAGAGACTCCGCGATAAAGAAGAAGGTCGACAGTCACCAGTCGGCAGTCTGAAATCCCTATAGTCGATAGTAGAGGCTCGTGGTATCACGAGATTTGACTGAGACTGAGGTAATCATAAATTACAAATCTGTTGCCTGAAATCAATTTGAGGAAAGAAAGGGGTCGAAAAGGGATCCATAAAGTTAGCGGTCTGCTTCGATATTCCTCCTACATTAAAAAAAATTCTTTTAAACTGATTCGATTCATTTAAGCTTTCTTATACCAATTTGCAACTACAGCTTTGTTGTTTATTCGCTCTCTATAATAATTTAATCAGCAACTTTAAATTTATTTTTATGTAGATAATTCAACTTGAGTTATAAACATAACATTTTTTCTTACTCAAAGTTCATCAAAACAATTATCAGAGAATAAAAAAAAAAAGTGTAGTCGTCCTGAGAAAATCTAAAGCTGGAGAAATGGAACAGTGGTAAGAGCGTTGTGTCGAATGAAGAGGTCGTCGGTGAACCAAACGGCTATTTTAAGGGACTTGAAAAAAAACTATGAGTAGTAAGGATTGTAAATATTGTAAAACCGATGCACTAAATATATTGAGCTGCTATATATAAACAATTTTAAAAAGTTCGCTGTCCTATTAGAAGCTATCTCCTTTGTTAGAACTTTTTAATGTAAACAGACATGCAAACGAACTAAAATTATGATTTACCGGTCTTGGTAGAATTATATTATATGTATTCGAGGTAGGACTCTATCTCACTAATGTATTGCGGACAATTTGGTTGAGAGAGAAGGGCAATATGGATGTCGATGTCCTATGTCGCTTTACCCATGGCTCGTAAGATCTAGCCATCGTATTTAATTAATACAAGAAGAGGAAGACAAATTCGTATTAACTGTAATTTGATTACACATACTACATAGTAGCATCAGTTTCTCCTTCAATACATATTGATGGAGCTGTCAGAGCAAATATAAGGCAAAAACCAGGTAGCGAGATTCTTTATTCCTGCCACTCATTCGCGAAGTGGATACAATGAATTCAGTTATAAAACTTAGTGGATACTACCGATACTACATTGGCGTGCAACTGTGTCTTTTTCTTTCTCTTTCTTTTCTTTATTTTCTTTGGAAGTAAAACAACTTCATTACTTCATTAAAGGATTGTTTTTTTGCAAAGATTTAAAAGCAAGAAATATTAAGGCGCACGATAGTGTGCCAGACCACATTCGCGCTGTTTTTACCCCTCTCATAAATTTGCTTCTATAATCATAAAATAATGAAACATAAAGACTCTATGTATAGGTAATCTCTTACGTCAAGTATTACCATAAAATCTTCCCGAAGGCTGACTTATTCATCAATATTATGGGACACTTCCACTGTACCTAGAGAGCTGATTGGCAAAAAACATAAATGTGAAAATAAGGCCAAGTTCCCATCTATAAATTTCGGACGTTAAAAGTACTGATATCAAAATGAGGACCAAGTTCTTCATCTCATTTCTCAGCAACTTGCTAGCTTGGCAAATTTGTTTTTAAATTTCTAATATGGAAAAGGATTAGGGGAAAAATGTTACGCCTAAGACATCAATCGCTTGTGGAGTAGACCATATACTTTACTATATATTCCTACGAAAAATAGTCCAGCGATGATAAATCGCTTGATCATGGAGGCCATTATGTAAAATTATTCTTTCACGAACGCTTCCTTCAATAAATAAATTTTGGTACGCGGTGTGTGGCAGACCGCCTTGTAGAAATCACAGCTCCTCCACATTAAGGGCATTCAATTGTCCTGTAGCGTTCATAACTAATTTTAACGTTCTGGTCGCCAACGTTTTTGAAGATTTACAGGGGCCAATAATTTCATTGTCCCATAATAAGCACAATACATTAATTCTCTGTGGATGTAGCGTCAAACAAAACTGTACACAGAACAAGTAACAGCTGTCAAAATGGCGCATATATCATACAGTATTGCCAACTTAAAATTGTGTAGCTCTAAAAAAATACCGGTTATCATTTTTGCACCCATCTGGCAAGAAACTGTATCTGATAGCTAAACAGTTTCCTTTCTTTTTTGACTTCTTTCTATAACATCTTTAAATCGGTTTCTTCGTATTGCCTCCTTCAGTTTTATTTTCTTTAATTGAATAGTTTACAGATGCATTCCACCATTTTGTAAATTTTCTAGTGCAGTTTTATAATCTTTCTTCTTCTTTAAGAAATTCTTAGATATTTTTTTCTTCTTAATTTTCGATGTTGTTGCTATTTTGCCAGCAAGAGCTGCAGTTGTTGTAGCTACTTAAAACAACATTATTTTTATTATTTTCATTGTTATTGTCGCTGTTGCTGCCGTTGTTGTTGTTGTTATTGCAAATAGTTGGTTGCTATTGTTTATTTGTTTGCAATGCATCGTGCAGATAAATCATTGTGTTATACTTTGCTGTCCATAATCCTCAATTACGAGGTTTTTATCTATAATTTTTTGTTCCTGTATTCTTCGTTTACGTTTTCTTATTCTGCAAAATACCTTAAGACATTTATTTACTATTATGTACATATGTATATACATAGGTACATAAATAGATAGATACATCTATATTGTATCTGTAGGAGAACTAAATAAACACATCAACAAATACTCGTTCAACTGAATTTGCAAACATGTTTTTACTGCGATATACATACAAAGATGAATGTATAGACACATGGGCATGGAAAAGAAAGTCGTGAAAAAATCGCGATGAAATGAAATTCACCATCAAGTGGGATTCAGTTTTCATAAGTCTGATGAAAGCTGTTTGTTTTGGATTTATTTATTGAATATCTTATAGTATATTTTTATATGCCGATATTTAACATTCAGGAGGCCTAAGCTTGAAGTGACATTGAGCTCTTTCATATCAAAAAGGGATGAGTTTTGTCTCTGAGATAGTAAAATTATTTTATTATGTATTTTAAATGGCGTTTAAAAATTCGCGTAAGTTTTCTCAGGTGTATTTTTTAATGAATCATAAAGTATATAAAGTATATTTGATGTCGTATCACATTCTGATCACCAATACGGGAGAGTACACGACGAGAGAATGTTTTATCGATCTGTATGGCTCCCACAAGTTTAAACAACATGTCGTTTATATCAGTATGTATCATTTAATTTAGATAAATAGAACCCGGTTTTCATGATGTTATATCCAGCACCTATAGTATATATATCGAGCTTAATTTTTACCAACCATAAATTGTCAGTTGTTTCCTTCGGGATACGCTTTAAAACAAATTAAAATATATATGAAAAATATAGATTAAAGGGATAATCATTCTAGTGAACGTTAAAAAACAGTAGACAACACTGTTGTCTACACTCAAGAGACCAGGTTTTGACGTGCTGCTGCTACATTTCTTGTGGGTGAGCCTTTTAAATGAGACACGTTTGGTAAAATGTCGGACGCAAAATATCCTCAGATGTGCCAAAGCTGGGCAGTGGCATAGTCGTCGTCTCGACGTCTTTCCTGCATGCTATACGGCGTAGATATTCCCGCAAGCCCGAGTGACCCATTAGTACATTCACCATCTTACTAATTTTAGATTTACTTAGTCTCAGTAACCTTCTTGTTTTATCCCTGTTTGGGTTTCTCCATACGGCCTTTTTTATTCGCCCTACCGTGTTTTCATTCCATGTATGGGCCCACTTTGCCCAGTCTTTCAGCTTGGCCCACCTTCTGGATCTCTCTGGCCTTAAGTGTTAGAACGTTGGCTCTTTCATTTCCGGCTACTCCATAGTGAGCCAGCAGCCATATGATGCGCAGTCTACTATGCGCTGCGTAGTCTTTTACCTTTTTTGCATTCCAGAATCGTTCTGGATCTAACCATATCCCATTCTAGTGCCCTTATTGTTATTTGGCTGTCCGTTAAAATGTTAGCCTCAGACCCTCCGTGATCAATCGCCCGAACTTCCGATTGAAGTACCTTGTTACGATCCGGAAAGATCCCTAAACCCATCATATTCCCTACCTTGGAGCCGTCTGTGAAACAGATAATGCCCTCGGGCATCTCTGCTATGGTTTCGTTTGACGAGGACTATCTGTCTGGTATCAGTGTCATACAATTTGCTATAATTTTTGTTTCAGGTATTCGGTCCGATAATTTTGCGCCTTGCATGCAACCGACCATTACCTCCCATATTTTCTGATGCCGTAATTTGTGATCTCGGTTGATCCACTCACCCATCGCCTGCAGTCTTGCTGCTGTAAGAGCCACTTCATATTTTATTTGGACCATGGCACCCGTAAAGGAATAGTAAATAATTAGCAATATACCTAATGCTATAAAGATATGCTATATACAGAAGTGTCCAATACGGGAGGTTTGTGTTGACACCTGTTCTTTATTACTCAATAAGTTACCCCAACGAGGCGCACACGAACTCCAATGCATGCACAAAAAGTTAGTGTCAGATACATCATTGCACCTTACTTCTTCCAAAATTTTAAGATATGAACGTGGACAAGAACTTTATTCAGGACCGCGCTATATATCATAGCGACCGCCATAATATACATTCTGGCATTAACAAACTTAGGAGGTGATGTATTTTGGCCAGATAATATCTTTGGACATCATCCGACTCGCAAAAGAACCTCACCAACAACCAGTTCGGACCTTACTTTTCGGGGGCTACTGGTTCCCGTGGTAAGTGAGCTTAGTTACTGATCGAAATTCGAAAGTCTTCCTTTCTTCCAGTATTAGGCCTTAGGTAAGCCTAGGGGACTGGTAATCCTATATCTTTGTGCTACTAACCACAAATTCCGTGAGGAATTTCAATTCACCACGATAATCGTACCCACTGAAAATCGGATTCACTAAAGTTGTCTAAGTCAATAAGCCGCGAAGAGCCTATTTTTTCGAAGTGAACATTACCTAGGCTATCGCTTAAATATAGCCAGTTTTATGCGGCAGAAAACATTCAACCTTTTGAATTTTTGCCACCATGCAAAGCCGCGGTAGATATTGGATCGATGTCATATTAGATAAGCCTTTCAAACCTAAAATGAATTGCATTAAATGCCTTACACACAGTCGGTTTTATTCCATTTTAAAATCAACAAGCCGCCCTTATTGGAAACTCTTCACAACTGTAGCTAATTTTCAAAAATCAATTGACTTATAGTGCAATGCAATGAAATTTCCTGCTACATTATATCATCTTCCAAATTCACAATTACCGACGGAAAACTTGTAAATTTTGAGTTGGTAGCCAAAAAAAAAACTTTAATAAAATTATTTCACAATAAATCTATAGACAAAAGAAAACAAAGACGATAAAGAAGCAAAAAAAGATTATTGTAAAATAAAAGTTGTTCTTGTTATTGTTGTTTTCGTATTAAAAAAAATTTAAGAAGATGCAACAGCAACAACAACAAGGTCTACATACTATGACAACGACTTTTAACGAAGTGTAATGCAATGTTCATTTGTACTTTTTGTTGTTGTTGCTGTTGTTATCATACGTTTGTTACTTGAACATACCGACCGACAACAAAAACGTCGGTTTGGTACTTTGTATTTCCACACAATTTCTGTGTGCAAGTATCGCTAGTGACAACGACGTCAGTCTGAATAATAATACATAATAATAATAATAACAACAACAATAAAGACAATAAGAATAGTAACAGAAAAAGTGCAATAATAAGTAGGAGAATATCATGGACATACTCACTTACACGACGTATTTTATTTATGGTATGTATCATGTAGACAGTGAGTGGTGCAAATAAGAAGGATAGGAGATATTAATTAAAAAATTCCATCGAAATGAATATAGTTAATTTTTTTTTAGTGGTTTGGATATGCCTTTTGGAAAAAAACAATATAATTAGTTTAAAACTATGGCAATTCTTTAGACAGGAATTAATTTCTAAAGAATTTCTTAAATAAATCGTACTAGTTGCAATACTTTAGGAGTTTGCAAATTTACCTATCGCAGACCATATGCCCTGATTCTCTTGAGAGATGCGACCCATGACCTTCTTGCATTACAATACAGTTAATATGTATGTTTTTTACTGTCACCGATATAATAGAATATAATTAAGGGCGAGAAACTGAATACTGCGACCTCAAAAAAATGCTCAATAGGCTCTAGTATTGGCAGATCTCCATCCTCCAGTAGGTGCTTGCCCAGCTGGATATATTTTTTGTGAGAAAGTTTCATAATCCTTCAGAATATGCACTACATGTGTCAGTCACTAAAATGGTCAGGTGCTTCATCATCTGTCACCGTTGCTTTGCATACGTAGATATTCGACATGAGGAACCTTTTTCTATGCACAGAGTCAAGACGATAATAACAAATTCGGAAGAGTACAATTTATTTTTGAAAAATTGGGATAACTGCAGAATGTAATTCATTAATCTTGTGTTCGTAAATAGATGTTCCCTAGCTAATTTGACTCATTCAGTAGAATTCAAAGAGAACACTATATTTATTACGAATGAGGTTGTAATCATAAATCATTCCAAATTTTCGCTGCTGAAAGCTGACGCAATACTACCTTTCTCGAATGCATTTATTTTATATAAAATATTTCATCTAAAAAAAAAGTGCGCTTTTTTAAATTGTCTATAAACTAAAGTGGAGAAGGGGTCGTCAGCTAGCAGGCACAAAGATATGGCTTGCTGACTTAAACTTCCACGTGGTGGCGGCCAGTAACAGGTTCTTGTCTCTGCAAGGAGTCTGGCTAAATAAGTCGAGCGGAGCGAAGTTACCACTCTCGTATAAAAAATCCATAATCCACGGTGGAACAGCATACGCCAGGCATGCGTCGCCAAGAGGGTGCTTGGTATCAAGTATGCAAACCCTGGATATCAGTCAATCTCCAGTTTTAATACAGGCTTACCCGTGTATGGGTGGACGTATTTTTCTCCATTAGAGGGATAAATCAGGAATCCTCTCAAGAGGCGAAGAGGTTAATCTCTGCAGAATTGTAATTGGGCAAAGAAAGTATCCGGAAAAGATGGACAATAATGCCCCGCGAGGGATGGACGAGTCAATCTTTAAAGGTACTTCTAAAGCGTTAGACCGTGAAATTTCAACAGGGACGGAAAATGAAGCCTCGTACGAGGTGGAAAGGTTAATCTCCGTAGGAACTCTGTTTTTAATTGGCCAATGGTGGAATTCTGGGCAACAAAACCTCGCAAGCGGCTGAGATGGCAGCACATATTGTGTGTGAATGTCCAGCATAAGACTTAGGACCACGGGCAGCCACTTGTTAAGTGTAAATGTCATGGTAGACCTAAGCAATTACAAGAGACTAAAATCACTATAGTCGATAGGAAAAGGTAAAGGTAGCACGAGAATTGATTTAGAGTAAGGCAATCGTAAATTACAAATCTGTTGTCTGAAATCAATTCGTGGGAAGAAGGGGGCGAAAAGGTATCCATAAAGTTAGCGGTCTGCTTCCATATCCCCCGTAAAAAAACTGGATAATGGATGGCGGAATTTCGTTCTAAAAATCTGCATCAAATCTAGAATCAATTTAAAATGAAAGATGCAAGTTAATTACTAAACAATTTTGAAAATATTTTTGAAGAACGTTGTTTTTAAAAGCATATACTTTTTTATCGAATACACTTTTCAAAAAGTTAGTACTATATAAAAAATATCATTGGTTTCTTCCATTTAAGAACTTTTTTTAAAAGCCTAATTGTAACAAAAGTTTCGAAAACCTTACATTTGGTTGTGCTAAATTTTTCCCAAAAACTTTTATAAGAGTTTTTGTTTTAGAAAAGGTAGACTTAAACAAAAATATTTTTTTAATAAGGTACTCTTTTCAAAAGGTACCATTAAAATTACTTGTTTTCAAAAATAACTTCTTATACTGCGCTCGATTTGTCTATAACTTTTATTTAAAAATATGTTCATATATAAATCCCATTTTCGTTCCATGCCCAAAACTGTTCCTAGTTGTTTGCCTCTTACTGTTTAATTCTGTTCGCCTGTTTGTATATGACATAAGTATATTCATTTAGTTAATGCACACGTATAAAAATATATGTATTGCGTACAAACTGTAAATACCGAGTACTCGTACTTGCACTCATTTCGTCATTAAACAAAAATGCCAATGGAAAGGCAAAGTAGGCAGTCAGAGAGTAGGAAACAATTTTATATTTTTTCCCTTTATGAATATATTTGAGTCTATATGGGAGTGCATACATAAGTTTCCTTTTTGCTGCAGTAACCAGCAGACGAGTGCGAGTCTTAATCAAAAAATATAAAGTTTTTTTTTTACTCATTCAGGCGTACTACTCCACATTATATTTACGAAGCATCATCACCATTGCTGTGCTCGCCTTTAGGAGCATACCACATGTACTCGTTTGGTATGCGCGAAGTGAGTCCAAAGAGTTTTTTTAGTTTGGTCTCCTGGAGCAGAGAATAGGGAGTACAGAATTGTATTGTACACTAAAAAAACAAATATTAAAGAAAAGGAAATGCAAAAAATTCGTATATATGTATGTACATACATATATGTATATATATATATATATATATATATATATATATATATACATACATACGAGTATGTATATGTATGTATGTGTTTTTGTAAGTGCTTTTTTTTACAATTAAATATGTAACAATACACAAATTATGTAGGGTCGTTCCTTGGTGTTTAATTTTTGTTTGTATTGTGTTTTATATTTTATTGTATATATAAAGGGTGTTCTTTTCCATGTACAAAACTTCAAGCTGGCAAGCCTGCCATTTCGATATTTTTTAAGCGAATTATGTTTACTTTCGCTCAGAAATTTCATTATGGCCCAAGTTAATTTTTGGTGAATTTAAAACAACAGTTGCTACAAAATGTTGCTTAGATGCTGTTGCATTTAGAAAAACTGATCCCTTATAGAGCTATAATTTATTCGTTAATCGATTAATGGCCTGTTTCTCTAAACAATTGAGCGACTCGTCTAAGAACTTATTATGGACACCACTAATTTTTTGTTGTTGATTTCTATACAAATTCTCTAGACGAATCGCTCGCTTGTGTTACAGAAACAGTCGCAGCGTAGTAATGGCAAAAAAACTATTAATCGATTAATCAATTATATATCTAATAAAACCGAGAAATGGTTAATTACTATTAATGGGAAAAATAATCGAATAGTTTAGCTAACATTAAAAATTATCACAAATAACATAAAAAATTAATTATAGTATTGCAAAAACCATTATTTAATTTAGTAAAGTTCTTTGTTTGGTTTACAGTTTTCATTTCATCTAATGTGTTAATTATTCCATGCGGGAATTGGAGCGTTGCAAAAAAAAAAAAGGTTAGAGTATCTTGAGAATTTGTAGAGTCACAATCCGTCTTTTACGTTTGTGAGCCAAATACTTGTGGTGAGACGCTTCTTACTTCTCTCATAATTGCTGATAGCGCTAATAAATTTTTTTTTAAATCTGGGGTCTAGTAGAGTTGATGCTGCCAGTGAAAATGATTGGTCCACATTTCTTAACCGGCGTTTAAACTGTTTAAGCCAATATTAAGGTTATTTTTAAATCATTTGATACCAAATTATACCAGAATATATTTTTAGCGTACTGTTTAGGCCCTTATGTACTTTTTTTTTATTATTTCGGACATAATCGATTAATACTCGAAAAATCGCAAGTGATATTTCGATACAATTAAATCGCAACAAAATAAACTATTAATTATGGTTTTTCGATTAATGTTGTCAATACTAGGTTTTCAATATGGTCCAAGCACACAAGAATCGTCACAATCGGTTTGTTGAAGAACCCAGTTGATGGAGGGCATAAATTCTCCTAATGCTTTTGTTAATTGTCTTTTCCCACGCTTGTGAATTACTTTCTGTGGTTTTATCTATGCGATTGATGAAGCAACATTCCACGAGTGCGTGATGCTAAGAAGTATATACAAATTAATATATTAAATTATTATATTTCAATTATATTGCAATTTATCTGTGGTTCATTTTCAATTTATTTATAAATTATGTTCTGCGACTAGGGTTTTGATAAAACTGTTTTTGGGTTTTTAAAATGAAATGGATATTCTAAATAATAACACAGCTTTCCATCCCTGATCTACGAAGAGCTTAAGGTCTAGAAGAGAATTCGCTTTGGTGGGCCATTAGTACCATGATTTATAACGTATTATCATTGAATAAGTTAATTTGTCTCAGTTGCCATTTAATTATCCTGCTCAAAAGTTAATGTGAAACTAGAACAAAAACGCTAAATTAAAAAAGTATTTTAAAAGAAAAAAGAAAAACTGAAGATCCCGAAGCATTTACGCGGGAATTCGTTCATGCACACTCACGTAAGCACACGATCATGCACGTTCATATTAGTTGAAAAAATTGGTCACAATCAGGCGTTATGAACCCTTATCTTATGAGTGGCGAAAAGCTCTAGTCTAATAATATTCGACTATTCTATTGTAAATTTTCGAAATAATAATAACTTAAAAGAAATCATTAGGGGCAGACCGACCCCCTTTTAAATTTACCAAAAGTTCTTTTATGTAAATAGTAGATACATAAATCCTTAAAAACAACATTTAGCGTGTACATTTCTCATTTTCCGTACGCTAACCAATGCAATTCGTAGCATAGAGTTTGAGGTTTTAAGCGGCTTCACAATCAAATACAAACCGACAATAGGTGCAAAGCTTTTGCAGCAAAGCACTGCCACTAAATAGAATAACCAAAGTTGGTATGATGGCAAAAAGCAATACACTCTTGCACAGCGAACTAACTATTTAATGGGAGTCATAGTATTTATACTACTCGTATCCTCCGCTTTACTAACCCTAAAACTCTACCAATACACATGCATACATTCACGCATCCAAATACATGTTAACATACACACATAATATACGCACATACATACATATTTACTCTTATAATTGAATAATAACTATGGCTGTGTTGCAATATATGTTTGAAAAATGGAAATAAATTAAAAAAAACATAATTTACCAACTCCAACAGCTGAGGATCTCCTACGATGAGATTTTTGGTTTCATATTATTATGGGGTTCGAGTATGAGCAGTTGATATAATAAATACTCACTCATGTATTAAGTTAAAAATTAAAAACTTACAGCAACAACATGGGTAAATGCCATAATTTAAACTGAGTTTGTTAGAACATCACAGTGGTTATCATTGCACAAAAGTAATAATAAATTAAAAAGTTATTTTTTTGTCAAATGTATTTATTTAAGAACTTTATTACTTGGATATCGACATATTAAAACTTAAGCGAAGCTTGTAGTCTTTAGCCCGTACTTGTAATTTAAGACATAAAGCTACACGCAAAGAAAACATATGATTGTGTTGTGATTACGACAACCATATTATATCCTCGGCAACTCTATATTGTAGCAAGAAACATATAATGGTTATTTGAAAACATTTCAAGCATTACTTTAGTTGCGATAAACAAGTTTTTGTGTACATTTAAGCCTTAAATGTATTCTATTAATAAATAGTGCAACATGGTTGAGTTGTAGAATACAATTCTAACCACAAACAAAGTATTTTAACTATACAAAAATAATATAGTAACTGTAATCGTCAAATGATCTTAATAAACATAATTTGTAAGATTCTTTTAGATTTAGATTTATTTACAACTGCTCTTAGATTATGGTTACCTCAACCATGTTCTGCCTTTGGAAAATATGTAAAATAGTAAAAAAATATTTTACAAATGACCAAATATGCAGGCTTTCATACGTACTCTCCTGCAGCCTTACGTGAATGGGAAACAAATATTAATGTGATCAAGCATGATTGAGCGTGTACATCTTTAAGAACGACTTCTAAATTAGAAAATAGAAAAGTACCAAATTAATTTGCAGTCTACATACAAAAGTAATAAAAAGTTTCCAATTTGCTGCTACCTATTTTAATAATTTCTTTACCTTTTTGTCCCCAAAATGTTACTAAATAGATTAAATACCTTATGGCAGAGAGAAATTTGTAAATTTAAAACAAAAATATTTCTTGAGGGCCGATATATTTTACAGGCGCTTTTTATATTTTTGAGCACTGCAAGTGCAATATGCTTGAGGAAAACTATGAAAGTTGGTTTTTTTTGCAATTTTTTATTTTCTTATTTTATTTTTTCATTAACTGAGTGTATTTGCCTTGCCACATTGCACTCATCCGTTATATGTACTCGTAGTTTCCAAGTAGTTGTTAATGTTGTAGACGCTGTTATTGCAGTTTGGATCAAAAGTGTGAGTAATTGACTCTGATGGTTGACTCGTCGTACTATATATTGTAGTTTCAAATAGACATACAAACAAATAAAGAAAAAAAAAACACCAAACCAGCCAGCCAACCAAACAACCAGTTAACTTTGCAAAACCAACTCTGGAGGCGAAAAATGTAAAAATGCACAGAAAACGGAAAATAAAATAATAAATAAATACAGTTTTCTCTACCCTGTTAATTTTGTTGCTACTAAATACAGTCAGTATAGAGCGCGACTTTGAAATGAACGTTTGTGGAGCTCTGCCTCACAAATTGGCAAATAAATAAAAATTAAAAATACACTTCATTCAATTGGAAAAAAGAATTAAAGAAAATAAATATTAATTTCTTAAAAAGGTTTTTTTTTTACTAAAAAAGTTTAAAATTGATAATTAAAATACTTTGCTGTTGGAAAAATAGTACGTTTTACAAAGAACTTTTTACCAAACTTTTTTTTAACCATAAATAACAGGCAAAAAAATAAATGCTTGTATATTATTGACCTACGACAAAGGAAATGTAATCAAAATGCATTTGGCAGCAGCAGCAGAGAAAAAAAACGCTAGAACAGAACAGAATAAACAAGTAAAATAAAATTCCCTACCACTACATAGACAAAAGACTTGCAAAAAGGCATAAAACATGTTGGGAAAAAAAGCAATACTAACAACAGTAGGTATGTGTGTAGGACAGAGAGCGAATGCTCTTTTGTAAACAGTGTTACCACAGGGGCTTGTTTTGAATAGTGTTAGTCACTAAATATATGTTAAAAATCGAAAAAAGTTTTTAATGATGACCATAAAAATATTGACAGAATTGTAATTTTTAATACAATAATCTATTTATATATTTAACAAAGTAAAAGCATTCTGTTAAAAGCTTAAAAATATCTGTATTATACATATATACATATGAGCTGCAAATGTAAAAATCATAAAATGATTATTGTGTTGAATAACAAATACGGAAAAGTGATTGTTTTGTTTAGAAAGTACATTTAAACAAATAAAAGATATGTATGTACGCATGTTTATTTTTCCTTTGTTTTTTAATGCACTACAGTGAAATTGCGATAATGTAAACTTTGATTATAGTGAAGTATTTATTCACTTAAGTAAATGTGAACGTTTTCAAATTTCAAGTTTTGTATTATATAAAATAGACATGTACTTCTAAGTATTATAGTGGAAGCTAACGAGATATTCGTGATAATATGTGTCTTTATTAGCATATTTAATAAATTATATGATAATGCCACAAACATTTATTTGATTTGTAGATCATTTAAATATTCAATATTCATGTTTTAATATGTGCCGAAGTTATTGAAAAATAAAATTATGTTGTTCCTAAAACAGGCAAAAAGTTTTGATAAGATTCAAGAGTTTAGAGAATTTTTAACACTTCGAAAAGTTATTAATTTAACGCCATTCCTTACGCTAGGTTAAAAAATTATATTATACAAATAACTTTAGTGCTTAAAAATATAGTCTTAGATAACGGCTTCACTAAGGCTTTCTTAAAAAAAGTCATAAATCGGAAAAAGTAACAAATGATTTCAGTGTACAGCTTTTTTTTTTAAATTCCAAATAAATTTTTCTTAAGAAGTACCATAAACAATTTATTAAAATATTTTATTTAAAAATTAAAAAAGTTCTTATACTGTTCTGTATTTCAAAACTGTCATATTTCATTCAAAAGTGGAAATTTCCGAATGATTAAGCAGTTCTATGTTCCACTTCTGAATAATTTGTTCTGTTTTATTTAAAATATAAATGTTAATGGAGTGAATCAAAATCAGGTTTTTTTCATTTAATACTTTATTTAAATGTTAAAATGACAATTTGGTATTAACATTTTAAAGAATTTCGTTCAGTTTTTATTTTAATTATTAGCGCAGATGACTGCAAGTGCTTCCATAAACAGATAAAAGACGTGTGTGTTTTATTTTACTTAATTTATCGACAAACTGTCCACGTCGTCATTTGAATGTTAGGAAGCATCAATTTATAATAGATTTGATGAGGACGTCGAAACAAAGTGATGTCGGCTAAAAAGTGACGACGATGTTGCCAACGCCAAATAGTATAGGACTGATTGTCTAGTTATTTCAACAAAAGGGAAAATATGTAGAATGTGGAGCAGCTAATTTTCGAATTATTCAATTCCAAATGTTTATACAATTCCACCCATTTTCATTTCCCCCGGAATATAGAACAGGGATGATAGTTACATTTTGTGAGAGTATCTTTCGTTGGATTCGTCTTTCTTTAGTTTCATATTCAGTTACATTTTATCCTTTTGAAAAGTTATAATTTTTCATTACCCTTTTTCAAGAAGAAACAAATTTAACTTTTTGTTTGTTTAAGTGATTTTTTCCCATCATATAATTCTGTATCCATATACATGTGTGCAATTAAAAATATACCAATTTCTTCGTATAAACAATATTAGCTAATATGATTTAAAATAAAATCAAAAGGCATGTTACGAGTTTGACTTGTTATATTAAAGTTGCCCTTTCTTTTCAATGATGTTACTATTGTCCTTGGAAATAAAGTCTTTTGGTGTATGAATTTTACTTACTTCATTGTTTTACTTTAGTTCCTTTCATATGAGCTCATAGTCAATGAACATCGCCAATGTTCAGAATATTGTTTCAAAATAGTGATGTAAGATAAGAATTATATTTCTATAAGCTTCATAATATACGTTTAGATCTTTACATTAATTGATAATTTGTAAAAACCAATATCACTGAATTTTATGAAATTTAAGTTTTTTTAAAGAAAAACTACACAAATTTACTTAATACTTTCAAAAACAATGGTAACACTTTAACAGAAAAACATGTCATAAGTTAGTCACTCAGTTCCTACATAGAAAAAATGCTAGTCGTTTGCTGTGTTTTCAATGCATTCACCCTCTTCTTACACTCTCAATCATTATGTTGTAACCTGCTCTCACTCACTGCCATGACATTCAGAACCTAGCCTAACATTACCAAGTTTCGTTTTGTATGTTGTTTTATATTCCTTTTACTTCATTTCTTGAAAATTGCACATTTTTGTTGTGCGCATGTGCCTTAAACACAAATACTTACACACTGCAAAGAAAAAAAAAGTTCGCATACACAGTAAATGTTCAAATTGTACAGCAATTGCATACAATCGTTGGAATGTATGAGTGAGTGTACTGTTTTTTCTCCAATTCACGTACAAGGACTGAAATTCTTTGTTTGCATTTGTGCGTATGAGTGTGCAATTTCATAGTATTTTTTCGGTATTTTTTTGCGCTATTTTTGCTTTTTCTTTTTTTTAAGTAAATAATAAAATACTAAAAATTAAATATAAAATTATAAAATATAAATCGTATTAAATAAAAACCATAATAACAATATTTTCTGTAGTAAATAAATTAAAATTAAATAAACAAATGATGGGCAGTTTTGTATTACAAGAAAAAAATCATATTTATTAAACAAAGAACTTTTTTGAAAATATGTAAATAGAAACAAGAAGCTCTTTTAAATAAATAAAAACAATTTTTAAATATGTTTTATTAAAAAAAAAAAAATACGCAAAAAATTTGTTGTTCGTAGAAAAGACTCCAGTTATATAAAAATCATTACCTTTGACATTAATGATAAAATTTTTGTGTTTAAAATTAATAAAAAATAGTTTATTAAAGAGCTTTACAAAAACATTAAATAGTATTAAAGTTTTCATATATGGAGCTTAAGCCTCTAAAATAATGTAGGCCGCAAAATCTAAATTTTGCAATTTATTCAGAATTTTTTAATGAAAATTGAATTGTAGCCTACAAATGACCTAATGCATCTAAGATTCTGCGTAAATTCAGAAAATAAAAGCAATTATAATTTAAAGTCCAAATTTTCAATGGCACTCGACTCAAACTGCAAGTTATAGGTCTTACTTACCCAGCGTAGATGTTATAACGAACAAAGAACATAAAAACTATCAAAGTAGAGATAGGGGCCGAGCACGTGATTTGCGTGATCACGCGTGATCATAATTAATCGTGAGTAATTTTTCTTTCCAAACACTATTCTAATTTTTAATTTGAAATTTCGGAAAAATAACTAAAAAGTTATGAAATACAAATAAAAGTGGTGCATTATTGTCGTTCATTGGTAATATTTCTATCATGAACGTGCGTGATCGTGAGTTTCAACTCTATCTAGGTCAAAATAATTTAACAGCTGTTAGATTAGTAACTATAATTAAATGATTTGTTTGTTTCGTTAATTCTTCGGCTATTCTCACATATTTTATGTCTATTACGTTATTCAAACAAAATTTCGTTATTTCTGAAACTATTATCAATTTCGATTCAATATTTTGCCAGACGAAATCATGGAGGCTTTAGAACAATTCTGCATTACAAAGTCAATTTGGAAAAATATGTCAGTTGCGTAATTTTCGAGGTTAGGGCTCTATACTATATATACGTATGTATGTAAGGATGAGCATTCGCAACAAATTACAACATTAAGAAATCGGACAAATTTAACCTTTTTTGTATCAAAATTGTTAGTATAAATATTTTTAAAATTTCCTTTATTTGGAGCAGGTTTTTTTTTCTTAATTGCTCAGGAATTTGTGTTTTACATTTACAACTAAGAAATAAAAATAAAGTTTTCGTTTTCATATTACTGAAATATTTGACAACAAATTTTTATGGAAATTTGATGCCAGGGCAGCTAGTTTAACTTTTGCAACTGTCAACCTCCATATAATAAAAAGAAAAATTTAGGAGAATAAAGGTTTCTACTTTCTATTGTCAGTGGGCCTTGAGATGTGGTTCCTATAGACAAGAATTTACCCTGCGCTTTGCTCCATTAAAAAATTTATAAACTTTGCCCTATTTGCTTTAAAAGAAACCATTAAGACGTTTAAGAGAGTAAATTAGAGGATAGTTCTCTAAGTGAATATATTTTTTTCCTCAAAAACAGGGGTCCTCTTGAACACTTCTTTTGATAATATAGTTTTCCTATTTGGTGATTTGGGATCAGTGAATGAAAATAAACCACAGATTTGACAGACGCCGGCAAAACAACATGTTGACAGACATTCAACATCCACCCGCTTTAAATTCGTATTTAAATACAATTTCAATTTTAAAATTAAAATTCTAAAAAATATCTTCTTTCATATAAGAAGCTCAAAACTTTCTTAGAAGTTCATTTATTTACATATTTACCTATGGTTGCCGGATCATAATCTATTAAGTAAGTGCGAATCTAATTCCTAGTTTCGTGTTGTCATCGCAACCCAAAGACTCCATCGTGTTTGAGATTTTTGCGTAGACAAACATTTTTGCAAATTGAACTGTGCGCATTTGAGTCTAGAAAAATAGAGTTGAGGAGTATTGACTGATTTAACTAACCTTTAATTAAAACACTTAAAGATGATTCAGTTCTTGACAAAAAAATACACCGCGAATATAGAAAATAAAGTTTTTAGAGGGATTTTTTAATTTGTATTTCAATATGTGGTTGAATTTCTTTCTTAACCATTCAAATATTTGCAGGACTCCAAAAAATCTATAACAAAAAAGAAACAACAAATTATATATAAATTATTCTCCATTCGAATACAACATGTCGCAGTGATGGTTGTGCTATAAACAGAAACGGAACCAGTGCATTTTCGCTATCCTTATACTTTTATTTTGTTAAACAATACACTGGTGAAATACTCAAAATAAGCGTGTATGTGTTAATATATTTTGGTGCCTCTGTATGTATGAGTGTTGGCGTAGGTTGTTGTCAGCAGTGTTTTATAAAAATTCCTTTCAATTTGGAATTCATTCCATTGGCATTAGGGTTTGTGTTAGTATGTGTGTATTAGCAGATACATATGAATCCAACGTAGTGTCGAAGTGTTAGTGATATACAGTTATTTTGGTGTGTATTCACTTGCACTTGAACTGTTTGTCTTGTCCTTAAACGCCAGTCATCCTTTTTGCGTAAGCGCCATGGTGTGATATAATACGAACATTTTAACGTATTAAACACACACACACACACAGAAACACCTACACAGCCGCAAACAGACTTGTATTAAAGTTGCGATATATACAACAACATCATCGACAGGTTTACACACAAACACACATGCCATTATAAGGATGCAAATTAACATTTACTCGGCAGTTAGTTTGTTATTGCAGCTGTTTATTCTATTTTTTATTATTTCTAGCTATTCTCTATACAATTCTTTTTAAATAGAATTAAAAAATTTGATTTTATCAAAAACTTTTTCCAGTTTGTTTGTTTGTTTGTTTTCCGCTTTTAAGTTTAACACTAGTTATTTGCATAAGACTGTGTATTGGTGTTGGTATAGTTGTTGTTGGTTGTTTGTATAGTTTTTTTTAAATACGTCTTGTTGAAATGCGCATGTTTATAGTTTTTGCGTTGCATCAATATGTTGTATATACGAGGAAAATTTGTTCAGGCAAATGAAATAAAATGTAAACAAAGAGAGATGATTTTTTTTTAATTTGCTTAAAATATTTGTTAATAAAAAATATTGGTTGGAAGTCCATCGAAATTTGGGAAATCCATATTGTTTCTATTATGCTCGGACTCCTCGTATTGTGATAATGGTGTTTTTAGCCCGGCATTAGTTTTAATAAACATTGGAAAATATTTTGCAATTTTTTTAACCTGATCGTCTTGTAAATAAGAACGTATTGGCTTGTAGTAAGTAAATGGCGGATCTAACGCCATATCTAAATCTGCGAATTCTTTACTAACAAGTTGTTTTGCATTGTCTGACACAATTATTTTTGAAGTCCCAAATTTCTGGAAAACTTTAGAAAAAAGAACTTTGATTTAATTTTTGGTACTAATTTTTGGTAATGTCTTAAATAAATGTATTCTAACTTAGAGAGTCTACAAAAATTGTTTGAGAAGGACGTTCTATAACGCAGAGGCCCCACAGGTGGCCTTAATTTGATATTGGCAGATTTAGTTTTCTTACATATTTGGCAATTAACAATGAAGTGACGCGCTTGAGTGTTTTGGTTTGGCCAATAGAAATATCCTCATCCAAAACCACACCATCATAAGGCCATGCTCTCTTATTGACAAAACTCTCCACCAGGCATCTGTAACAAATTTGCTTCTAATAGTATCAACATCTATATGGTCTGTGGATTTCCCCTGGCTATATAAAATCGTACGACTAGAAGTGGAAGGGCCTGTTCTAAATTTGTATTCTTTAATAGGAATTTAAGTACAGAGTCGTTACTACCTTTAGTACGATATGATCATACTACATTTGCTGTAGGAACGTGACTATTTCTTCTAGTTACATATATATTCCCAAATAATCTCTTTGTATCCGATTTGAAGAACATATGTTTAATTTCTTCATGAAACATTTCGAATAAAATATAAGAAATTAAACATTTTTGCTATCCTTGCAAACTGGTACCTCCATAAACAAAGATGGGGGATATTAAGAAGAAAACGTTCATCCGGGGGGTTTCATTTACAGTATTTCACTTGCTTCATACTGAACCGTAAACTTACTGAGGAGTACTGAGACCATTTGAGCTCTTGTCAAGAATTATAATAGAAGCATTAAAATCTAGAGCTTTCAACGTCTTTCTGTTATTTGGGTTCAAAACAGAACCACAAAAATACCTTTCCTGATGAACTCACCAAAATTTATTTGAAAATTAATTATCCCTTCGGCAGCATCAGCATTGAGAAGTCATTGGTTGAACGTTAAAACGCCTCTTCCATTAGTTTATATGACAATTATTGGGGCTATTCATTAGGCTCCAAAACCATAGAAACGGAGAGTGGCCACCAATGGCCACCGCGACTTGGTTATAAACACATTTCTTCTGTGGAGGATATTTACGTCTATCGGTTACTAGTTGCTAGTCTGAGGCTACTCATACGCAGACGATTTGGGCATAAAAGTGGCGACAAATAAATCTTCCTCATCATCAGTAATAAAATACTTTCATAACTGAAAATGTGGAAACTGGTGTTGATAGTAAGTTTGATCAGTATTAATTTTGTAGATTAGATTAGGTCGAGGCGAGGGAAGTTTCGTCCTTTGCACATAAGCAAACACCTAGGCCAATACTACGGCACGTTGTGGGCTCTCCATTCTGTAAAAGTATCCACCCTCATAGGAAATCTGTTCCCTGAACAAACCTACTGAGTAGTTGCCAGGCAATGTCTCTCAAAAGTAAATTGTCGGCCGCGAGTACCGCGTTATTAGCTGTGTGAAAGCCGGGAAGTGACATAGGAAATGTTCCAACGTCTCGACGTCCTACCTTCGTAGATGTGCCCGCCAGGCTGAGTGATCCGCCAGTACATTAGTAATTCAGACTTGCTTAGTCTTATCTTAACCTTTTAGTTTTGTCCCCATTTGGGCGTCTCTATAAGGTCTTTGGATCCAGCTGAATTCTGGCAGTTGACTGGGTAATGCTGACATTCTTGCCATCAAGCTAAAATTGTAGCGCCATCAGATCGTATGATTTTTGTAGTCAATTCAAATCACCTCCGCGGGAGGTGAACATTTCCTCAAATCGTTTTTGCAAAACATCATATTCGGCGTTGTCTGTGGAATCGAACCTTATCGCTCAATTTAAACAAAACTAATTGGTTACCATTGATTTATAATCTCCAACGATAAGGTTGTGGGTCTCAGTAACGCAATTTCGGAAGCAGTATGGTTCAGGGATGCTGCCGTCCCAAAATACGCACTACAGAGTAAGTTTTTGTAGATGATTTACCCCTTGAAGATCAACATGTGGCTTAAAGTTATTTCGTCAACGGCAATTTTACTTGTTAGGTAGAGATTTTGTTTTCACGGACTTTGTCATCTCCCAGTATACCGGGAAATAAATTGTAATTTTTCGGAATGCAATTCTCGCACCAAACAAGTAACAAGACTACTATTAATATTATTAATTAATAAGTTTTATGGTGTAGAATATCAGAATCTTCAGATATTGCAGGTGCTTTATGAGCAAGGAAAATTTCAAACAAGCTTAAAAAAATTGATTGATCTTTGTTTTAAAATACCTGCATTTGTAGGTTTTGATTAAAAACGAAGCTACACTAAGTGGTTGGTAGAATTCTCAGGAATTTCCGCAATAATTTCCCGGGATTTCGGGATGGGCAATTTTTCTGAATTCTCGTCCGTGAAAAGCTGTTAAGCCTTGTCACTGAAGATGAGTTTTAGGCCAAACTTGGCGCTTATTTTTTAAATATCATTTTAATGCGTAGCTCCATTGTGTAACTTGTCATTAGTGAGTGAATAACAAACAACTTGGCCGCAACAGACTTCATAAACATCAAGCAGCCCTTAATTATGATTTCTAGCCAATTTTCGTGTGCCTTTCTTTAATATTGCTTGAAATTATTTTACTCCGAATAGATCCGAAATTCTTAGTTATTATGTAGAGCTAAGCCTGTATCGCAACAAGGCTTTCATTTCAGTCTTATAAAGGAAAATTGTTTTTTTTTTTTATAAACCATTTTACAAAAATATATTCGTTCTCAGAATTATAAAAAAACACTTACTCTTAGTTAATTAAGTCTTAAAGAAACATACTCGTATCACATGTGTTCTGTTTTGCTATGATTAAGAAGTTTAATGTCTGTTTTCTTGATCTAGTTTCTGGTTGTCTTGATAGAAAATATGAAAATACATACGAGTACATATGTTGTTTAAAATGTAAATTACTATTTCCGGTCAATATGAATTTGTATTTATGTATAGAAATGCAAATTGAAGTTTTTTTTTTAGCTTCACACAGCACAGACACAAGTCAAAAGTCAATCAAATAGAAACCTACATTTGTACGTATAAACATTTCAATTTATTCTTAATTTATTTCCCATGAAATTTTCATTTATTTTAGTGAAATGAACTCATAATTAAATTGATTTTCTAAAACGAATTTTAATTTACTAAAATGTTTCTATTTTCACAGATTATTATACATTTAATAAATATTTATGTCAAAAGTATGACATTGTTTTTTATACTGTTGGCCAATTTTAGAAACCAGAAGAAAAATATGGCCAAAATCATATGAACTATTTATTGCTTTTTGGAGAGATTGAAATGTTATTTTAAAATGAAATATCAAGAAACAAAAAAAAAAAAATTAAACAATAAACAATAAATTTATAGGAATGATTTTTTAGCGAGACTGTACCTATGACAACATCAGAAAAAACCCAACAACGCCGTACAATACAACATGGTAACAAGTAACAAAATGCAGCTGTAACAACAATTTAAAGAACAGCATCATCTCCTTCCTCATCGCCATTATCATGTTTGAAACTTTTGTTTTTTTCTTTTTATCTGAATTCATAGTTTTTGTCCATCGTTAAAGAGAAATAACTATGGACAATAAAAGTTGTTGCAAAAATTCTATTGAGTGAGAAAAAAAAATATGTTCAAAATCCAGCCTGTTTTCTATTAAATGTCAGGGATGGAAAAGTGAAATTTTTAAGTTTAGGGTTTTCAAGTAGACATTTTCTAAAAGCCCCAGAGAAGTAAAAAATACGCTATTTTTTATGGAATTGAAGAAAACAACGATAAGTTACTAAAAAGTTTAAATTTACCAAAATCCAAAATATCACCAACAAATCGTTATTTCGCCAAACAGTTGATATTTTACATCAAACCTGGATTTTTATCAAAAAATTTAAGAGATTAATTTTTGATAAGAAGAAAAACAGAAAATTTGATAAAACTTTTAAAATTTCATGAAGAGCAAGAACTAAAGTGACAAACGAAAAGTTCGACTTAAACAGATCAAAAGGTTAAATGTGCATATAAATACACGGGAAAAACCAAATATAAAATTTTGAACCCATTAAAAGTTTTGAAGGTCGAAAACATTCATTAAAACGAATAAAATGGAAAAATGTGATGTGTGAGTAATATCGTAATACAGTTATGGTGAATAAAATAGTAAAATAAATTTTTATATAAATCTTTAAAACATATAAATACAAGAAACACAAAAGATTTATGTTAATAACTTCATTACTGCTGGTGTTTACTTGTTTTAGTTTCATCAAACTTAAAGTAAAATTCAAAAAAAAAAAAAAATCGCCCTAGCGAAAAACGAGATTAACAGATTTTTAAGCCAGCGGAACTACATCTTGAAATCAAATTTTTTTGCTATGACGCTCGAAATTGTTTCTCATTTCTGTTTAACAGAAAAAAATTTATCTTTACGAATATTATAATTTTATAGAAAATAAGAAAATTTAATTTTATAAACTTCTGAGCCACTACGTACTCCTCAGCACTTATTTAGTCTTTCTGCTTAATTAGTGTAAGTAGCTGATTTAACACATTATCTACATAAAAATTTTCCAGAATTATGGATTTTTGTAGATGTAAAAAATATCGCACATTTTTTGTTTCGCTTAATGTTTCTGACGGAATTCATTCAGTTAATTGTAAGAGAATTTGATATTTTCTTCGTTGTTATACTTCCAATTAAGAAAGAAATATTTATTTTTATTAATACGATAATTTTTAGAATAATGAAACAGTTAAACATTAGATACTAGCAGAAGACATGCATTTTCTGTGCCGCTACGCACGTCATCAGTATTCTCTGTGTTTTCTCTAACTAATGATGAAAATTGAATTCAACGTCATAACTCAAAAATTTATTTTTGGAGTTAACGATGCAGAATTGTTCCTTATGCCAGGTTTTATATTGTGTATAAGTTTTATTTTTCTAAATTTTTACCCTAGAAAAGAGAAATTTTTAGGTTAAAAGACAATGCCGTCATTTTTTTTTAGGTATTGGGAGCAGATAGAAAAGTTCAACCGTGTTTATCTGGAAATGACATATTAGAGTAAATGAGCGATATGTATATGACTATCTTTATTACATAATTTACTTTTTCATGGTTCTCTTATGTAACGAGTCGTAGCTCCCATAAGCTGCTAAAAAAAATGTGTGAACAGTTTAATTTGTATGTGAACTAAAGAGTTTGTTAATAGTACCAATTTATCCATCCCTGTTAGGTGCTTAAGCAACAACATGCAATAATTGCACTTTGTTGTGTTTTATGGTTTTTGTTGCTGCTGTTAATTCTATAAGAAAAAGTTTCTACAACCAAATTTTAACACTAACTATTCGTTTTAAATATACGAAACTATGTTTTTAGTAGTTCCCTGTTTCTTCCACAGCCTTTTTATATTCTTTCTTTTTTCAGTTATTTCCAAATTTTTGCAGTTTTATTGCATTCTCTTTGTTCATTTCTTATTGTACAAACACATGACTACTATTGGGACTAAAATGTTTTAAAGAATTCTTAAAATGTTGATACATACAGAATTCAAACTGAATAAAAAATTCGAAGAAAATAAGAAGAATTATAATTTAACGAGCTACTTTTTACATTAAAACTAATTTTTTAGATCCGACAGTAGGTTTTTGTTTTAAGTTAAAAAAAAGGAAGCTGTTACATTAGATGAATTAATACTTATGGAAAGGGTTGTTTTCTCTTTGATCCAGGCGTGGATTCAACTTAGGCTTTTGGAGCTGGGGGGAAGTATTACTGAACACAAAACAATTATTTTCTAAACTTTTGATAATTTTTAATTGTTTTGGAGGGGAAAACTTTCAATAATCAGATTTTTTTCATCTGACCGACCTAAGTTGCGTTTTAAGACCGAAGTCGAAACCGAATCCGATGTTTTCTTAATTAATAAGAAGTCATAATAAATTTTATTCGAATGTTTAGATATCAGTATATCAATTAGTGATATTTACAATCGTAAAATACTTGTTGTATCTTCTGAAATATCTAATGTGCCCTCAAAAACAATGCTGACAAGTTTTAAGCCTTATGAGGTTGTCTCCTTTCTAGAATTCTTTGGAATATTAATGCAGTGTTGTTCCATCTCGTCTCTATATCTTGCATCAGCCGGTGTTTTGGCAAGAAACATTTAATCTGAAAATCTTTTATTGCTATTTTAAAATAGCCTATACTAGATCTTTTGTCAGATGATCTTACGAACATAACATCTTATTTAAACTGCCATAAATAATTAGTAGAATTATGTGAGAAACAATACTCAGTCTTTTACTTGCTTCGACACATTCACATAAGTATCATTACATTCCTATACCAGCATTCTCTCTTTATTATTGAATTCGGTCTTTGGCAAAACACGGAGTCCAAAGCCGAATAAACGGTCACACACTGCTAAGTAATATGCAAAAACAGATAAACTTTTCGTCTGGATCAAGGGAAAGTTGTTTCTAATGTTATTTGAAGTGCTGAATTCGAATTAGTACTCGTTTTTTTATTGTGTCTAGTTTTGTAGATATACCGTTATGGCAAAAAGGTAGCAGTTGCAGGATAAATATTAACTGGAGAACGGTTTATTCTATTCAGTTATATGCAAAATTCGACAAAATTCGAATTATCTTAGAGCCGTGGATGGATATCTCTGAAACAGCTGAGCGGATTTTCGAATTTTTTTACTCAATCAAATTTCTTGAATTGCTCCTGTCAAAAACGTTGTTTGTGTTATCACCATTAGGGGTCATTATTGCCACTTGCCTTTAAGTGCGTGTTAATAAAATGTAACTTTAGCTGTAGTGAGGAGTAAAGTGACCCTTAATTATTATTCGTCATTACAAATTCCTTGTGAAATAAAATTATTCTTTTTGAAAATATGGCAGTGCAGAAGCGATAATCGACTACTTTTGACAAATGAATTTACTAACAAACAAAACCCTTGTGATATTTTTATTTTCAAAAATATTTTGTAGCTCGTTGGAATAAAATAAATGCGGTCTCCTTACCATTTTTATTTTTGATATGCAAATTAAATTAAAATTGTTTTTTCAAAATATGGCAACTCCAAAGTTCACGTTAAAAGTTAAAGCTAAGAACATCTTCCCTTTAGGTAATCGGTCAGTTTAATCTCAAAGTATACTTGTAATATCAAAAAATGTATAATCTGTCTGGTAACATTTTAGCTTCAATTATAGGCAAGTTGTTGTAATGGCGCTAAAGCAAACTAGTTTTGTTGTATCTGAAGCAACCTATTTTTTCTTGAGAATCAAATTTTTAATTGATTCTAGATTTGATTTTTTCTGGTAGAATAATATTTTTCATAGTTTAGCATAGTTTCACATTTTTGGGGAAATTAAAATTCTTTAGCGAGTTTTTAATATTTAAGGAAAATTTCTATGTCTTGGTCATTGCTATATTTTTAATGAATTTTCGGTTTATTGGCGAATCTCTGATTTTTTTAAGAATTTTCGGTTTCTTGTACATGGTTTAGTGGAATCTTAATTATCATTGCGCGGATTTTCGAATTTCAAGTGAAATCTTAATTTTTGTGTTAAATTTTCTACTGTTTGTTGTATTTTAATATTTTTAATAAAATTTAGATTATTTTGGATCGATTTTTTATTTATTTTTTAAACTCGGCAGTATTCAGATTTTTTTTAGGTTTGGAAATATTTAAATTTTATAAATTTTTGATGTTTTTGCGAAGTTTCGACTTCTTTCGGTGAGATTACAATTTGTTGGCGAACTCCGCTCTTTGAACTTTTTGCTGATAATTAATTTTTTTTATTGAAAATTTTGACTTTTTGGACATTTTTGTGACATTTTGATTCTCGAAAAATATACGTGTGTTTCTTGTTAATTGTCAAATTTTTCAGTTGTTATTTTTTTTAGTTTCAGTATTTTTTTTAGTTCCTCTTTTTTTTTATCGTGACGCTTAAGCTACATATAAGCAAACGCACATCAAAGACAACATAGGCATGTTCGATCAAATGTTGCATCGTCTGCAGCTATGTTGCCTGCTGAAATTAACGTTTCGTATTATATTCCAAAAATATAAAACATTTAGATATTTTTTTTAAGACCAACTTTGGAGTAGCAAGAACGAAGGTTCCAATGTAAAATTTACAAATCTTATCAGCAGCAAAATCTTAAGAAGAAAAGGTCTCAAGCGGGTTAGAAAAATGCTATGAAGGCATCATGATATAGATTTTAATTGAAAAACAAGGACATGTTCAATGGAAATACATTGTTGTATTTATTATTATGCTCAAAATTTAGTAGCTATATTGAGCTCAATTGCTTGGAGAATTTACTTGTGCAAAATTTACTCACTACAATTGTTCTCGTCTAAATACTATTGCTTCTACTATATTGAACATGTACTTTAATTTATTGGTAAACTGTTTAAGTGCTTAAGCGTATAAGCGATTCAATATTTTGTATTTAAAAAAAAATCTAATTTTAATACCTGCGCCTTTTTGTTACCATTTCACACACAAAAAATAAATTGCACATTTCAGTTTCTTTTCTTTTGGTGCAAAATCTTACACGTTAAATTCATGCTTCGGCCAGACTTATATTTATAATAAAATTCCCTGCAGGTTTGTCTCTAGGGAGCCAGCAATTGTAAGAAATGCTTAGAGATATGAAAAGGTAGATAGCAGTAGCTTCAATAATAATTTAAATTTGAGTGGAAAATAAACATTGTTGTAGTGGCATGCAACAGCACGATAAAAACAATGAGAGTAGAATAGAAATTCCAAGTTGCTAGGAAAATGTTTCTTTTGTTCAAAAGTAGTAACCACAAAAAAAATATATGAACAAAAGCGATGACATTGGAAATGGCTCAAATCATATATGGAAAATACAAAAGCAAAACATGCAGATCTCTCCGGGGATGGGAAATTGATATTTTGTATGAAGACTGAAGTTTATTTCGAAGTGTTAACACTTGTAGATATAAAAGTGTACAACTTTGGCATTTATTTATGATTAAAAGTTTTGGTTCTTGTTTGAAAATTGGGGAAAATTGAATTTTCAATAAGTGGAATTTCGTCCCCTTTCTACTTTAACCTCGTTTCTGCAAAGTCATAATTTTCGAGAAATCAATAAATACATTTATTATTATATTTTATTTATTATAACTTAATGAAAATATTCAATGAACTCGAGACAACTGAATTTATTTTTGACAAGTTTACTAACACTCCGCAATAAGGAAACGGCGCCATTTTAACAATTTCGGCGGTACTAACGGTAGATACGATGTTTTCCATTTTGAGCATTTTGATGCGGGAAAAATAAAAAAATCTGAAAAAATTTGAACATTTGAAGTTTATTTTGGACTTCGAAAAAAATATATCTACGAGATTTGCTCGTATATATTTGTTAATTAACGTCAAACATCAAAATTTTGTACGACGGCTAAGCCGGTAAAGTTCCTGGGGATATTTTTCTAAATGTGCCAGGAGAATGGAATCATTGACTTAAATTCCAGGTGCGAGATAAACCGGAAGGCAAAAGTGTCCAGGCGTTTAAGTCAATCCTGTGTATGAGTCAATGTATCAGTAAATGAAACATCCTGGATTTTTATGGTTGAAACAATTTTATTGTATAGGATGCAGTTTTAGGTCCTCTAATAAATGCTCTAGAATCATGTCTAGCTCTGGGCGCATTGTACACGAATCGTTACGACTAGTTAACTTGCACTCCCCATGTTTTCTTTATCATTAACGATGTCCTTAATTTTTGATTTGTGCCGCTTTCTTCTTCCGAGTAAAAAAAAAGGTTGGAGCCACACTAATATGTACGGCAATTGTTGAATCGCTCGTAGCAAAGGGATGTTTCTTGATAAATTTGAGGCGATTTCAACATCGGTCTGCGATATTAATAATAAAACACATTATCGAAACGGCGCTTCTCGGGTGAACAAAAACCCTAAAGCTGAAAGTCCACACCACGCATTCTATCAGATCCGTATGTAGCAAGTTACAGAGCAGAAAAGCGTAAGCTTCAATATCGGCGTGCAAACATATCAGCTGATTTTAAATGTCATAGATGACAAGTTATATATTACGGCGGTAAAAATGTCGCATGTAACTGGAAATGTAGAAACGTGTAGAATGCGTAGAAATTGTGAAATGCGAAGAATGCGAAAACGCGTGCTATCGACTTTCAGCTTAATAATCATGACATAGTTGCACAGAATTTAGAGTTTTTTATCCAGTTTCTTTGAAAGTCGAAGTGTGGCCCATTTAAGTTGTTTTCCGGTACAACGCTACAAAATTGGATGCATCCCTTTGTGTTGATCTCAGCGTTAATTTCTCTATAAAAATCAAAATCATTATAAAATGTTGTTAAATTTAAAATAGAACAAGGAAGAAGGAAGAAGCTTAGACCTTAAATTGAAGTGATTAAGGTGAAATAATTCCTACAAATACACTACAGAGCAATATTAATCATTCGCCCCATTTAACAATTAATAGACAAATTTGGTTGCTAACACAATTTAATTTGATATACTCGTATTATTTTACAACTAATGGACTTGGAAAGAAATTAAAATTAAAAATGGAAATAATGGCATATTGACTCATTTTGAATACTTCAATTCTTAAACGCAAAATCATGATAACTGCCTGTATTAACTAAAATAAAATATTGCTCTGATAAAGGGTACTTTTTTGTACAGACTTTTAGTGCTCAATAAAAAAAATTAAGTCAAGTAAATTTAATTATAAATTTTTTTTAGACTTTAGTATTTTATTTTATTGAATCTTTCGAAAAGAAACTCACAATAAGTATTCAAATTGTATTTCTAAAATATTATATAGTAGTTATCACCAATATAATAACTAATTTTTTGTATTCAAAGGAAGAGCCGTCTCGCCAGGCTCAATGCGTAAGTTTTTTTAGCTTCTGTTTTTTGTTTACGTATTTGGACAAGTTTGTTTTTACTTTCTGCTGGATAATATGAACTTCTAGATCTCAATGGATATTTTTTTTTTCGCATATACCAAGTCGTAAAATCCTAGACTGTCTTCTTTTTAACTTCTAACGGTCATATGGCTGAATGCCATATGACCGTATTGGCTTTTATAACGGTTTTGTATAAAATGACTTTGTATACCAAAACCAGTGTTGAGTTAGGACATATTTACCAGTGTAGTTGATTTTTTTAAAGATTTATGGACGTTATATTTGCCTCACTGTGGCAGGGCCGAGTAAGGCGTCGATCTAAGTGGATACTCAAATATTTAACGTGGGTTTCCGGAGGAAGCGCAGTATTTATTATTGTTATACGTAGGCAATTTCCCTTTCTGAAGGAAAACGTTACGTGAGTACATTTTGATGGATTTACTATTATTATTCTCCACTTTTTTAGCCAGTACTCTAGCTCATTAATATGAGATTGAAGTTGTTCGAACCTCCGGATCTTCGTGAGCACGTATGAATGCCGTGTCGTCTGCAAACTTTGACGTATTTTTATTTGGGCTTATTGGCATATCCGCTGTATAAAGGAAATACAATAGCGGCCCTAGAATACTACCTTGGGGGACTCCTGCATAGATATTCCCATAACTGTCAAATAGCTTTTAAGAAGCTTGTGGGAGTTTTCAGAAAGAACTCGAATTAATCATTTATTTCTGTAGCCAACTGATAATATTTATTTTTGAATTTTTTTTACCATTACCTTAGTGACGACATACAAGATCTTGTTCCTACTTAATCTTTAAATGGTTATCATTCATACGACTTCCAGTTGTTGGTTGAATAATAAATTTGTTTTCAAAATTTCTAACCACAAACAGAGCTTTTCAGCTATACAAAAATAGTATAATATTTTTAAGCAAAAACATTATTAATTTTTTTTTGTTTGATTAAAGTTTGACTAGCAAGAAATCGAATAAATATATATTTTTTAATCAATGGTTCTGTTGATCTTCTGTTCATATTCTACTTGCGAAGCATTCGATAAATTTGTAGAGTCAAATCTTGTTAAGAAAAAATCCAAATGATAAGTTACAGCATACTCTACTGGTACAAAGTAACTAGTATCGTTACTAGTACGCAGCTGTATATAATTGAACCAGAAGGACTTCTAATGCAACCCAATGTTAAAGTTAAGTTTGTATTAGAGATGTGCAGAGTAGCTCATGCCTTAACGCAAGAGATGGTGTTTAATTTTTTTCAGTCACTTTTTATTGTCATCATTCTCCTCTTATTTATATTATCTACATGCAACTTTGTACTGCATACTGACTTATGGTATATTTATACGTTCACGACATTAAAATGACAAGGTAAAGAAATAAATAAAAACAAAGATATTTTAAAATAGATTTACTATTAAGTGAACACAAGAATAACTACTCGCGCTTAGATAAAGAAATGAGGTGGGTTTGAAAATGGCAAAATTACAAAGATTAACGTCTATGTGACAACGCATATATATCGAAAAATACTAGCTAAAAGCGAAAGATGTTGTTGGATAAAATCAAAGTTACAGTAACAAGAGCAAAATTGTCATACTAAAATAATGTAGGTTGTTGGATGTTTGTTTAAAGCAAATAAACTCTTATCAATTTATGTATTTTTATAAAAATTTCAGTTCATTCATCTTATTACTTATCAGACAATTTAATGCCGTTTTCGTTTCGTAAAAAAAATGTTGCCCTATTAAAGGAAATATGTTTAATATTTGAAATTTTATACAAATCATAAAGTAAAATAATTGCCTTTCGCCATTATTGTAGATAAAATCCAAAAAAAAACACACCTACTTTTGTGAGCGTAAACACATTTTAAGTATAAAAAAGAGCAACAAATTGTAAATTTTTGTAGAAAAGAAAACACCGTAAGTATTAATTTTTATTTCCACACGTAAAGCTTAAATTGCAGTTTATGCAAGGAAATTCTTGCAATGTAATCAGTGGAAGATCCAATTGTTTATTGGATTCCTGTCATCTCGAAAGCAAAAGGGGTTTAAATAAATCCGAAAAAATATATTTGTGTATTATTTACATTTTTGAATATTCTAGTGAATTTTATTTGTCAGAGCCAAGTTCATGTGTCACAATTAACACCTTTTCCAATAAGATACTAGCTATTTGAATAAAGATGATAAACTAGGTTTTAAAATTTGTACTTCTAAAATATATTTGTACTAAGTGACGTAACGTAAACACACGGAAAAAATTTATCATTACTTTGCTTACTACATCTACGAAGAACTATTTCTTTATAAATGCATATTCGGTGGCACCAGCATTCAACATTATGGCCCACATCAAGAATATAGCATCACCATGTTGGACTGTGCTCTTCTAGTGGTCAGAATGTAGTGCCTCCAGATCAAAACTCATCAAGCCGAACGATACATACAGAATTAGTTCGCATTACAGAATAACACTTTGTCCCCACATGTTGTTTCGTATACAAGAGCCTATTCATCTTATATACCTACAACTCCTCCTCAATACCCCGATCTTACTTTTATTAGCAATGTAGGGGCGATATCGAATCAGAACGCTAACTTTGTGGTTCCATTTTAGACCCCTTCTTTTCTCGATTTGATTTCAGGCAAACGATTCGTAGTTTACCTTATTTTCATTTGGGTCTCGTGGTACCTTTTGCCTCTACTCTTGACTGTAGTGATTTCAGGCTGTCGACTGGTGACTTTCGACCTTCTCCCTCATCACGGAGTCGCTTGTCATTTCTAGCATTTGTTTAAGGCTTAATTTAATTTAACTAGTATCTGGCCGAGGTTTTAAACCTTATGCTAGCAAGTGCGCTACCCCTTGCAAGGTTTTTTTGTCCATCTCTTCAGAATTACTCCATTTACCAATAAACACCGGAGTTTCTACAGTGATTAACCTTTTGCGAGGATTAATTGCCCATCCTTATTGAAATCTTACGGTCCAACGCCTTAGCAGTACATTTCACCCCTCGGGAGTAATGCCTGACCATTCCTTCTGGATTCCTTTCTAGGCCAATTTAAACTGGGTTTTCTTTAAAGATTATGATCTGCGCCATTTGCGAGGCTTTTAGATTCATTCCTGTAATGGAGAAAAGGATGCCCATCCATACAGGGCCCGGATAACTCTGTATTAAAATTGGAGATGGACTGGTATCCAAGCACCTACTGGGAGAGTGTTAACTTCTTTCTGCTTGACTTATTTATCTAGACTCCTTGCAGGGACAGGATCATGTTATCGGCTGCCACCACCAGGAGGTGTAAGTCAGAACTTCTGACACTGCACTCAGCCATATCATTGTGCCTCCCAACGGACGGCCGGTGTGTTTTAACCATCAAAAAATATATGAATAATCAAAAAATATATAAATGTTGACGTTTTTTTTAACACCGGCTTACCGGCTTTATTATGATTTTTAAAATCGGAACCGGCTTTCTTAATTTCAAATTTTCGATCTGGTCGAAAACCGGTTTTTGAAAAATGTCGATTAATCCATCACCCTAACTCGTACTTCAGCCGCTGTCAATCAATAGCTTTTTGTCTATCATTCTAAGAGGACCATATTATTATCGACACTAATAATATGATTTCTTAACAACCCTATAATTCAATCAAAATATGTTGCTCTTAGATTATGATTACCTCAACCATGTTTTTTCTTTGCGTGTATTCGATTTATGTAGAGACGTCAAGTGTTATTCATAGTTCACTCAAATCGAACCTATAGCATTCCTATGAAAAAAAAACATGACAATAGCAGCAGAAGTGAAGTTCTCTCCATCAATTATTCGAACATTTCCTGAGTCTGCTGCAGTAAAACTGAACTTTTAATAAACTTTGTATGACAGAGAACGTTATTAAAAGAAATTTACTTTCAGTTTGATGCATAAACATGAAGAAAAAATAATTGACATCAAAGTTATTTGCAACTAAAGAAACTCATTAAAAAGTTGCGACGATGTATTCGAGAGCAACAATACATTCGAATAAAAAAAAGTTAGACACACATTGTAAGACTTTTACATGTGTCACTCATTTACTATCTAATGATTGTCATCCGTTAATTTAAATTATGTCGTTTTCTATAGTTTCTAGTTTTTTTTTTTACTCGCATCTCGTTGCACCAACACATTTGCTTACACTTTTATATATTTTTTTTTACGTCAGTCATATGAATTTCGTTTAAAGTGGCTCAGATTAGAGTGGGTTACTGAGGGTGTGTGTGTGTTTCTGTCTGTGTGTGTGTTTTTTTTTAAATAAACGAGTTAAATGTGTGTGTGAGTGTATAACCCTTTTTTGTTTTATAATTTATTTCCGTTTTTGTTGCAGTTTTTTTTTATTTTACGCAGACATTTGCTATTGTCTCTAATTTATCTTTCACTAATGCTGTATTTGGTTAATATGCCTGCTGCTGTGACAGCAGTTTTATTTTGTAGTTGTGTTGAACTTTTTTTGAGTGCCATATTTTGACCTGTAATAATTAGCACAGTTTTGTGAAAAAATACATATGGCAAAAACGTTATAGAGGGCCTTACTAGCCACAGATTAGAATTGTGAAGGTGTTTCCAATAATGCAATAAAATCCATCGCGGCTTTGCACTGTGGTATTTTTCCGAGAGGTTAAATTTTTTAATTGACCCCAGCCGGATGTATGGATTTGAGCGATGGTCTGAGTTGGTTGCTGTTTATAGAAATAGATCTGTGACTTTAGAAAACCGCAGAAAAAGAGTGTAGTGTGTTAAGTCGCCTTCACGAGAGATAACCATCCATCCTCTAATCGGCTATTCGTAATACCGGCTACAGAGGAATGAACCTAAGAAGAAATATTGCCATGCTCCATTTAATGTTCCATTGTGTGTAGCTATGTTTCTTGTCTCAATTCAGTTTTTCCTTGTTTTTGTGTTTCTAAATACAATGCCCCATCGACGATGGGCCATCGTATGTATCACTGTTTACTGTTTTTGATGACTTAGTTCGTTGAAAGCAGTCGTGTTGCGATGATCATTTGCATAGATCTCTAACATTTTCTGTTCTTCCACGTGTATTTGTTTAATAGTTTGTGCGATTTCGACACAGAATTCATGTTTCATTTATGGTTTCCTCTATGGTTGCATCGTCTGTATCAAAAAAATTAAGCTAGTTTTTAAAACATCTTTCCTTTAATGTTCGTGTGTAGCTACCACAATGTTTATCGGGGCAATTGAGGTGTGGCGTGTATCTCCATGCTGCAAGAAGCAAATTAATTCTGGTCAAATAAGTAATTATCACTCATTTGTAGCGCTAGCCGTTTTGGTGATCGTTTTTGGCAAATTTGTTATCAAAAAACAACAGACCAATGAGCCGATTCAAAAAGCGCATACATTGTCACTTGGTCAGTCTCGTGTGAGTTGGCTTGCTACCAAGGCCATTAATATTTTTCGTAACCTTACAAAGCGCATTCAGCGGACAAATTGCACACAAAACGGTTCGACATAAACAAATCAATTAGTACTACTGTGCGGTTTATTTTTTGTGGCCTGATATTTGTTAATTGTGATCGATAGTTTGTTTTCTTACTTTTGTTTTTGTACTGACGAGTTAAGGGGGCTGTGAAGCTCAGCACTTTAAAACGAAATGAAAACGTTTTTAAACAAAAAAAAGATATATATATGTTGCACAAAACTCATGTTTAACACCATGTTAACAGCTGAAGAAAAGCATAAAAATATATTTATTTTTAAATATTCAAGCAAAAAATATTTATTTTGCAAATAATTAAAAAAAATTTGAAAATGGAAATGAGAATTTAATACTTTATTGTGATTCTATCCGAACTTAAAAAATACAACAGTAAACCAGTTAATATATACTAAAAATACAGATGTGATCAGATTTACTTGAGCAGCTGCCAGTGATGGTTCAATTTTACAGTGGTCCAACCACGGGTGTGACATTAAGCGCCCAGACCAGCGCCTCTATGCGATCGCTAAGCACCACCGGAATAGCACTCATGCACATCCCATAGGTAGCAAATTAGGATAGAGGATGTCAGGTCCCCGATCCCACCCCTTGCTGAGGGGTTTGCAGCTAGCCATTCTTCTGTCGTCAATGCTTTAACAGTTGATAGCTGCCACCACGTGCACCCCGGAAGGAGCCTCACCAACAACCAGTCTGGAACCGAAGGTCCAGGGGCTACTGGTTCCCGTGGTACCAGTCCGTTTTCGTTACTGCTCAAACTAAGAAGTTTTACCTTCTCCCAATTTTAGGCTCCTGACAGCCCCAGGAACTAGTGCCCCTGTTTTCCCCCAGTGGCAATCCATGAAGGTGGTACGGTTCACCAAGATGATATATGCCCCCGGGAGGAATACTACAAATACAAAAGATAGCTGGTATTTGTAATGTTGAAATGGCACAGATTGCAGTGCGTCGAAGTATTTAACAGTAGTAAGAAGAATTTCTTGTCGCCGTTTACTAAAGGTATTCACTAAATTTCAAATTTAGTGTCTTAAACTCCATTCAAATATCCTACGCTATTTAAAATTTAAAAATCCATAAGATATAGGTGTCAGTTAAGTTTTGAAATGTTTTAGTATCTCTCATAGTGTGGGCAACTTGCCAAGAGATGTTAGTATTTTAGTGATTATTAGGAAAATAACTTCGTATTTTACATTTCAAAAAAACTTTGGCTTAAATTGTATCATGTCTAGTAATAAAAATTATCTATTTGTTTTTAAATTATGTTAGGTTAAGTTGAAAAGAGGAGCTAATTCATTACTCCCATGCCGGCGGACATACACTTATTACCAAGATGTAAAAGACCTTTGAAGTCAGACCAACCCGGCACTCCCAGCAAAAATCCTTTCAGTGAATGCCTCTAAGGTGGGATGTATTGGGTAAAATACTCTGTTCTTATTTCTGCTTCGTTTCGATGTCCACATTGTATGCTCCCCTGTAGACGCTCTTATATGCTCTTCCTATTCGAATCAGATGTGCCAGTTGAAGATTTTTTATCATTATTACTATTCAAACGGCCGCTTAAACTAGCATTTCCAGACATTCTGGAGTATTAAATCAAGTCGTCGAGACACTTATAATTTTTTCCAAACTTATTTTCCTAATTTGTTTGGATGAATCTTAGATTGGGATAGGTTAGGTGGACAGATCGTACACATCGAGTCCACAAGAAGGCCATTCGGCCCATTGTGATGCGTCAACGATCTATCTATCCCAACAATTAATTATAAACCACCAGGATCTCCACCCCGTAGGAACCACCAGGAGCTTCTCGCAAAGCTTGTCAGGCTCGCCACTGTCGCATCCCTAAGGCAGTCCAGGTTCAGGCAGAATTTTTGTTCCAAATATCTGAGCCTGCGTTCTTGCAAAGCCGTACAGTAGCAGAGAAGGTGGTGAACTTTTCCTCCTCCTCATCACGATAGGTTCCGCTGCTCTCATCACGAGAGATTCCCGTATGATTGGACCAATGTCGGAGGGTATACCCCGTCATGATGCCAACTAGTTGTGATACTTTTCCCGAAGGCCAGTAATACTTTCGTCCTTTCCTGATTTATTGAGGGCCAAAAAATTTTGGACAATCTGAAAAAGGTTATCATATACCACCTGCAGCCCGTTTTTTTCCATAAGGTATTTAAAAGATCGGTTGGGGGGTATTGATGTCCCCCTGTGCATTTAAAACATCCAGCTTTGAGACGTTACTCGAATGCCCTGGAACCTAAAAAATCCTCACAAGATTTCGTCCAAGTAGTGCCAGACATTGAATACACGTCAGTACACATCTCGAATTTCTCTCGAATGCAACAAAAAAATCTTTTTGCAAAATGTTACGGTTCTTTTGATTTTTTTAAAACTTCAAATATTGTCGAAAAGTTTTCGATAATTTCAATATTTCATTCAATGCCGTTCGTTTTTTTTACATGCTCGATATCATTAATGTTCTATGCAGAGTTTTTGGAAACTTTTAAATTCTACAGAAAAGTTTTTAAAATTTCTAAATAAATTGTGCTGATATCAATTGCTTATTTACAATAAAAAATTATCGATAAAATTGCGTATAAATATTGAAGTTCATAACAATTATTATTTTTTATAGGGAGTGTAAATACATCCTAACTTTCTTTAGAAAGTTTTTATATCCTTCCTATAACTGAAATATTTTTAAGAATATCTTTCGTATATCTCTCTTATTTTAAAGGAAAGTTTTCGATAACTTGAATATCCTAAAGAGTACTGTCGATAGTTATAATTTTTTTCTTTTGATTTTCAATAAGTTTTTGCCAAATGAAACAATTTTCAATAATTTTGAGGTTCTAAATAAAGATTTTTTCTAAGTTTTTTTTTTTTGTTATATTCATTTTATTTTGTTTTGTTTCTTACTATAGAAAAGTTAGGTTATGTTTCGTTTACCTAACCTAACATGAAAGATAAAATAATATTGACTTTCAATTGGCTAATTCAAAAAGTCCTTGTACTGCTGTATGAAGTATTGAAATGCGCTTTTCGTTTATTTACTTACGTATTGTATCGCTTGAATTAGAAAGCGGCAAATAATAAATAAGAAGTACAAAATTTAATTTGTTCAAGTTTAGCTGCATGATTTGCCACTTGGAGTTTTTTATCTTTTATTAAATTTATAAAAAGCAAGAAGGAAAAAATGCATTCAATTTTTATTGTTGTCAAGAAACAGACACTCGCATCAGTTTGATTGCATGAAATTAAGTACGTGTGGAAAATACAGGGTGTCCTCCGGGAAGGTATACTACTTTGTTTGTTTATAATTTTTGATTAAATGAAAGGGAATGGATCGTATATTGATAAATATTTTATTTAATGTCGGCAATTGTGTTTGGAATACAATATCAGACAAATGTCCGCCTCTATTAGCCTCACAAATGCGAGCCCTTTTGAACACATTTTTCATTACATTCTCACACTTTTCACGCGGTATTTGATTAATTTCATCACGAATATTTTGTTTGAGTTGCTCCAGCGAATCAGGTTTGTTTGCATAAACCTTGCTTTTCAGATCTCCCCACAAAAAGAAGTCCGGAGCAGTCAAATCAGGCGACCGTGGAGGCCAATCAACATCAACGTTCCTTGAAATAATTTGTTGTGGAAAGAGGTCTCGCAGTAATTCCATTGTAATCCTGGCTGTATGCGATGTGGCACCGTCTTGTTGAAACCACGTGTTAGTCAAGCCCAAAGCATGCAGTTGTGGCGTTAAAAAGTTTTCAATCCCATCACGATATCGCTCCCCATTGACAGTTACCGTTACGCCGTTTTAGTTTCAAAGAAGTGAGGTCCAATGATTCCTCCTGACCAAATTTGAGGGGTTTCAATTGCCCAGAACCGCCTATTCTATTTATTCAGATATCCATTCAAATGAAAATGTGCCTCGTCACTCATTATGATTTTTTCGTGAAAATCAGGGTTGTCATGGGCGAGCTGTAGCATCCTGTTGGCATATGTACGGCGGCGTAAATGGTCTTCTGGAAGAAGCTGAATCTTAAATGGAAACAAATGCAAAACTTTGTGCCAAAGTTGTTCTTTGAAGACCAAGCTCCTGAGCACGGTCTCGAATTGAGGTTGATGGATTGTTGAACACTTTCTTGAACAGCAGTAATGTTTCCAGCCGATCTTGCAGTACGTTGTGGTCCATGCTTGGGCCTATCAGCTACAGTCCCTCTTTCTAAGAAATCATTCACTACACGATAAATAGAGCGTCTTGTTAGCACGTTGTTTCTCCCAAAAATTTCACGTAACTTTCTCATAGTGACAGTAATCGATGATTGATTTTGATAAAATGTTTTAACGATTAAAACACGTTGGTTTACCGAATATTTTTCCATAATAAATTTGCCATGTGTCTACTTCACGACTGCCAAATATGAACTGTCAAGACTAATGTTTACCACATTGGCGGCAAAACAAAGTAGTATACCTTCCCGGCGGACACCCTGTATATTGAATGAATCGATACAAGACTACAAAGGGCTTGTGAATTTAACAAATATATTTTATGTTTTCAGTAACATTCGTTTAGAATTGTTAGAAGAGTTTCTCCATGTTATTTCTTTATTCAATTTTAATGTTAAAAATAATTTTTAAGCCCCACCCCTGCTTATTTCATAGCATTTATTTTTTTATTTTTTGCCAACTAATTCAAATTCATTTCTTCAATTTATTTATTTATTTTCAGAATATACTTCCCTTTCTTACAATTTCTCTGCGTTTATTTGCGCTGCAGTACCATTTTCCATATTGAAGTGAAATGAAGTGAAACGTAAGTATGAAATAAGAATAAAAACATTGACCTAAATTTATTTATGAACATTTTCAGTTAATAAATATTTCAATTACATTTCCATACATGTTTATTTTCTATTTAAATATTTTTTTTCCACTTAAACGGTGACTAAGTAATGCGGAAATTTTTAATAAATCTGATGCCGTTAATGGGGACTAAAAACAATAGATTTCGAATAACAGTATGAAAGAAAATAATATTAAAAGAATAATGTGGCAGCAAAAGAAGGATTAAAAAATGACGGTTAAGAAAATATGAATGCGAGAATTCTATTTTAATGAATATATTTTTTATAGTTCTTTACGTGCATTAGATTTATTGTTCTTAAATACAATAAAGTTCCATTGGCACCATTATTCATTTTGCATACCTTTTGTCAAATAAGCTTTGAAAGGAAATTATTATTTTAGATCTTTCTGATAACAACATTGTTTGAAAAAAATTTTCAATAGACAAGTTTTTGACAAAAAAAAAGGAGTAAAAAAACTTGTCAAAAAGTCAAATAGATTAAGAAAGTGTTATAGTGTGAAAACACTTTATTATGAATCTGATAAAACTACGGATAGGAATTTGACAGCAGTATCGCTCTCACTATTTTTGAAAATCTTTGAAACGGTGAGACTCTTCATTTTATCACGGCTGTATTTTTATAAACAAATAAACAAGTCGATTGGTTTGCCGCCGACAGCGCGCTGCCGCAGACATTTTTTTCCAGCTTCATGCGATGTATTTTTTTGAGGGATCGTTATAGTTATGACTTTCTTATAAAACCAGTAATGAATTGTTCTTGCTTGATCTTTTAATTTTCTTTTTTTTGCCAGAAAAAATTATTATTTCTAAATATTTTTTCGCAGAAATGATTATTATTTTGGCCAAAATAATGACTACTTTTATATAAGATTAAATTTTCAAAAACTATATACAACAGGAAAATATTATTCTTTCTACTAAAAAAATTGGGATACACTTTTGCAAAAAAAAAAAATTAACATCAGAGAATAAAAATTATTTCTGCCTAAAAAATAAAAATCAACAATTTATATAATTTTTAAAAATTTAAGTTTATACGATAAAAATGGTTGGCGTGACATGGTTCTCCGATAATTTTTTGTGCCTGCTTTTTTTCTTTGAATATTCAAAAACAATTACTTTTATCGGTCGGTCCCTGACTTTGTTTACTCCAGTGCTTTTTTATCACTTTATTTTGCTACATTTTTACAAAAATAAATCTTTCAAAAACTTGAGCCGTTGAAAATTTTTAAGAGCTACCTCCAGCACTACCTACTTGAAATTGGTCAGCAATCGCCGGCGAAAGTATCGTTTCAGCTTCTATCTCTGCTACTTGGTCGAAGTATGCAACCACTTAATTTTTATATTATTACAAGTGAGTTTACTTTATATTTCGTTATTTATTCTTATTCTTTATTTCTATTCGCAAAAAAAAAAAAAAAAAATCTTAAAACTTGTAGAATAGTGTGAAACGCCCTTGAATGGTGGTTTAGACTGTGCGCCGTTACGTACGTAAAATTCAAGTAAAATTAATATCAAAATATCACGTTAGGTAAGCTCATTTGGATGAATTTATCTTTACGCCCCACTTTTTTAGCCAGTCATTTAATATGGGACTGAAGTTGTTCAGACCAACCTTCAGATTAATATTAACACAGTATCGTTTGCAAATGTTGACGTGTATATAGGTGTATATATCCGCCAATCCGGGGGACTCCCGCAGAGATTTTAAAATTTTTACCTTAAACGTTCTATCTGTCAAATAGCTCTTTAGAAGCTTGTGGGAGTTTTCAGGAAGAATCTAAGTTGTTGTCGTCAGTAACTCATCATGCCAGACTTTATCAAACGCAAAATAAAGCTGAACACTATATCGCTTATTTTCAAATGCCGCTCTAATAACTGTGACAATTCTGTGGACTTGCTCAATAGTACCATGCCTCCCACGAAAACTAAACTGATGGTTCGGGATAATGTCGCTAATGGGCCTGTATGACGATATCTGGCTTGAGTCCTTTCTCGGTTTCGGGTTCATAATAATTTTAGTCATTTTGCAAGGACATAGGAAAAAGCCAACGTGCTACAGAATTTGGTGGATTTGTTATCATTATTGCTGTAATGCGATAAAGTTCGGGTGGTTTTCTTATATCTATATTTTTAATTAAAGGCTGCCGAAATAGGATATGAACATTCGCAGTGTCACTGATAGTTGGTTAACACCACTATAAATTATAGTTGTATTCTTCCTGCTTTGTAATTTTACTCTTGACTCCAATTTTACCACACGAAAACGACTTTAGCTTTTAGTAATTAAAAAACGAGAAACGTTCAGTTGACGACTCCCTTGAAAATGTTTTTAATTCAATTATTTACATCGACTAATAAATATAGCAGATCCATTGTTATATTTTTAGCATTGTATATTATAAAGGGTGTTTTCTTGAAGTGCTTAGAACTAAAGGCAGCTCCAAATCTCTGTTTTTGAAACATTTGAGACCATTGAGACGTTGCAATAAACAAGTTAATGTTTACATTTAATCATTAAATGATTGCCATGCATAAAAATTGTAATATGGTTGAGTTCAACAATACAATTGTTACTGAAATTTTAACCACAAACAAAGTATTTTAACTATACAAAAATACTATAATAACTCTAACAAGAAAACAATTTCTAAAATTCTTTTTTAGAGTTTTCTATCATTCTAAGAGGACCATATTTATATGATCTACAATTGCAACATTATTTGTTTACAACCATATAATTCAATTATAGTATTTTGCTCTTAAACTATGGTTAGCTCAACCATGTTTTTTCTTTGCCTGCATCCCAAATTCCTTTAATAATGCAAATTGCTCAAATTGCTAAGAAGAAAAACACCCTTTTTTTAAACAATGTAATATGAAACAAACCCTACTCTGTTTATCTGATATCCACACATGACGCTTAAATAAAATAAAAAAGCGATTTTTACTCTCGCCTACATTAAAGAAAAGAATTTGTTGCATAAAAGAAACTGAAGAATTAAATACTGATAATATCACAATAACAACGACAACTGCATGATGTTGTTGATCATGTCTTGACATCCTTTTCCGTTCTCAATTTTTTGTGTTCATTAAGACTGTTTTGACTCTTAAATACTTGAAGACCCTTGAGCTTGATAAACGTTAACTGACGCGTCGACTACGCATAATTTATACAAAATTCTTTAAGTCCGCTGCATTAACAAACTTCATCGTGTTTGTTATTGTTGTTGTTGTTTTGTAGAGTACAGTTATTGTGAGTAAAACACTCGTACAAATTCACACACAAAATTTAAAAAAAAATAAATAAAAGAAAAAGCATAAAAGCGGTATAAAACACCGCCTGCATTTTAGTCGGTCAATAACGGGAATAAGATATTTTCGAAACGAAAAAAAAAGAAAAACGCAGCAGTGCAAGAAGCAGTCGAGAAAAAGACTAACTGACAGACTGACGGATACCACAAAAAACACTATAAGTATTGCCACCATTATTAACAACATCAATTATTCACGGGGTGCGTTGACATTTTAAGCCTTTAATAATGTCGTCTGTTCTTGGTTTGATATTTTTCAACTTTGAGGAAGAACAAAAACACCAACATTAACTCAGGATGTCCATGCGTAGCAAGTTTTTAATTCAGTTACAATTATTGTGCAAATTAAATGCAAGGTTGGTCCGAGAATTAATCGAGCTATCAAGTACAAAATATTTATTTTACAGCAATAGTCTGCATTTAGCTATACTCTTCTTCTCTTTAGTCGCCACCAACTACAAATTCCGCTGTTGTAAGTTTGAAAATATAACAAATTCACTTGAAATATCTTTATTGTCATTTCATCGCCCAAACGCTCAAATGCGAAGGGAATTTTTATTTTTTCTCCTTTCTGAAGAGTGATTCAGCCAAAACACACGATGTTAATTGTAAATAAAACAAAAAGTATTTAAAGAATTATCTTAATTTTTTTTATTCTGATAGAAGGATATATGACAATTATGTGTAAAGCAAAATATCGGCCAAATCCTCGCCACGGCTTCAGTGGCATACCTCTATTCGGTGGTCGATATTTTCAATGACTCTAAAACATAACTGAGGTTCAATGTCGTTAATGCGCTGAATTATCTCATTCTTTAGCTCTTGAATTGTTCTTTACTTATTGACGTACACTTTTTCTTTTAAATATCCCCAAAGAAAGAAGCCCAACGGTGTCAAATTACATGATCGTGACGGCCAATTAACATCGTCAAGACATAAGCTAACACGGCCATTGATTTCTGGGGCAAAAGAGCCATTGTTTCGTTGGCTGTATGGCAAGTGGCACCATCCTGTTGGAACCTCAAGTCGTCCAAGTCCATATCCTCAATTTCTGTCCACAAAAAGTCCGTTAACATCTCACGATAGCGAACACCACTCACGGTAACTGCTGGACCGACCTTATTATCGGCCCGATGACGCCGCCAGCCCATAAACCGCACCAAACTCTTTGTGGATGCATCAGCTTTTCAACAATCACTCTTGGATTCTCATTTGCCCAAAACTCGCATCATGTTTAATTGTTAAGCACGACGAGTCGAGGTTGACGGCTCTTCTGCCACACTATAGCGAACAACAGCAATGTTTTCCGCAGCACGAACTGGGCGAGCGTGTTTTCACATTTCCTACATACCCGGCTTGCTGAAATTCGCGCACAATTCTCCCTAATGTGGACACATTTGGTCGATTATGCTGACCCACAAAATCACGTAGTGCATGAAATGCATTTCGATTTGAAAGCCCATTTTCTTAAAAGTTTTTAACAATCTTAACGCGCCGCTCAATTGTGTACCTCTCCATGATTGAATTTGTCAAACATTGAAACAAAAATTAGTCAAATTAAGTTGGGCAAAAAACTTGACGTTAAGGTGTGACGCACAATTAACATCGTGCATTATGGTTGGACCACACTGTAACAGGAAGCGAATGATAATGCCCGCAGATATATTAGTTTCTCCTTTTTTTTAACACATTTGTATGTAAATATTTTCGCCTTCAGCCTGCTGAATTGATTTTCACTTTCACTGAGCAATTTAGCAGTGTAAAAGTTTATCAAAATTGCTGGCCGAAATCACCTTTCAAGAGAATAATAAGTTTACGATGTGTGTGATTTGTAGCTTCATTTCGCTTAAGCCAAATTTAGCTTTTCCAATAAAAAATCATATAAATGCGAGCACCACGCTTATACTGAGTACTCACGAGGCATATGCGGATACTCAAACCCGTACGTCATGCTATCTAAGGCACATATTTCAAAAGTACAAGTTACAAATTCACAAGTTATATTATTATATTAATATAATTGATTTCAGGAAATCGATTTGTAATTTATGACTACCTTACTTTCATTGAGTCTCGTGCCACCACTAGCCTTTACTCTTGACTGTGGCGATTTCAGACTGTCGACTGATGACTGTCGGTCTTCTTCCTCACGAGGTCTCTTGTAATTGCTAGTATTTGTGAAAAGCTTAGATCATGGCTTTCCCGTTTAACAGGTGTCTGCCTGTGGACCCAAGCCTTATGCTGGCCAGTTCCAGCTCTTCCTCAAAACAGTCTTTGGAGACTGACCCCTCCAACACTTGCGAGGTTTTCTTGTTTATATCTTTACATTCCTCATTGTCTAATAAACTTCGGATATTCTACAGAGATTAACCTATGAACAGGGGAGGAATCATTGTCAATCGCAGGCGGAATTTCACGGTCCAACGCCTTTGGAGTACATTTTGAAATTGAGACGCCCTACCCTCACGAGAAACTATTGTTGATCTCTTCTAGATTCCTCCCTTGGGCAATTAAAACTGACGTTCCTTCATACACATCCAATGAATAATGAACAAAGAGATGGCCACCCACACAGAGCTTCTTGTGTTGACTGGTATCCAGAGTTCACATATTAGAGACACAACCCTGACGTGTGCTGTTCAACCGTGGATTATGGATTTTTTATAAAACAGCTCGACTTGTTTAGTCACACTCCTAGCAGAGATACAAACATGTTGTCGGCCACCTCCACGCAGAGGTATAAGTCACATCTAGTTTCCAAGCAGTAAACTGGCGACAGTGGAGCGAAATCGGCAGAATAAATGCACAGAGGGTAATTTCATAGAAAAATACTATATTCAGACACAATTTGCTCGGCATTAGAGAGATATAGCCGCACCAAAGTAATCAAAGCGGTTTATTGCGTTGTCTCGGAGAGGAAATCCCCAAGGGTTCTGAGGCTAGATAAGACAGAGCTCAGGATACTCACAGACCATCATGAGTAATAAGATATGTGAGTATGTGCTCGGCGATTGTCCAGTTCTCGATTTGGCACGTTCTTACTACTTCCAAGACGTGTGTATAGTCTCTCACTGAACAAGGTAATGGTCTACAGCAAAAGATCCTACAGTTTTCAATAAGATCCAATGGGTCGTAGGTCATACTGATTCGATAATAATAATAATGTTGTCGGAGGCTGTCCACATTATCCACTTTGGCCATGCGGCATTGTCGCACTACTCGGCTTTGTTGCCGAGAGGTATTATACACGAGTATATACTACTATATATAGCAGAAGCGTAAAGGCTGGTGAGTTAGACACAACAGCACGATTTTTGAAGCGAAAGGTGAAAATTTTTTCTTTAGGTTTCTTGTTATCTCATTCAGTTTTAGCACACTTTCCCCTAGATATTCCGGTTAAAGTCCTTTCGCAATAAAATAGTATCTCCAACTGACAACATTTGTCTTTGGAATATGTTACGAATGGCAAAGGGCTTGTCAAAAATTGTACGCTAAAAAACCAAACAACAAAAAAATAACCCTCTGCTACATGTGTACGAGTATATACATCTTTTATGTATTTTTATTTCTTTTGCTTAAATAAACAATTTAAATTGTAATTTAAAAATTCCAATATGTAGATATTTATTTAACGTACGATTATTTTGCTCTTCTGCATATTTTCGATTTTTTTTTTTGTTACGTTTGCATTTTTGCATTCAATTTCACTTTTTCTTCTTCGGTAGATAGTGACTTCAAAACAATTCATTCGTTTATGCAGCAATAAGTATTTAAACTGTCCAGGCAGGCGTACAAGCATTGTTGCATGCCTCAATGCGCAAGTGGTTTTTGTTTCAGTATTTTCAGCACAAATTTGCCTGGGTTTAATTAAAAGAAGAAAAAAAAAGAACGATTGAAAATAAATGCATGGCCGACAACAATGTTTTGATATCGTTGTGTAAAATAAGAAAAAGAAGAAAGAAGAAATTTATTCAAAGATATAATTAATTAACCATATTAGCCCAGCATTTTTTTGCTTCACAAAATGGGTGCGGAGTTTGTTTGTTTTTTTTTAGAGAAAAATGTATCAGCTGAAATTATAAGGAGCCTGTTAAATCGGTTATTGACATTATTAAACATAAATCTCGTTTAACAGTTTTAAAACTGATCTTCCTTTCATATTTTAAAATTAATATAATTTAAGCCTCTGCTGCCCGTAAGTTGTAGGTTTACTTGATCATATCTTCACCACTTTTATGAAACTCGAAAAAAGGACCAAATAATCTGCAGAAGTGATGATGGTCAAACCAAAACGCACGATGTTAATTGTAAATAAAACAAAAAGTTTTTAAGAGAATTATCTTTTAATATTTTTTATTATGATACAATGATCTATGAATATTATGTTTGAAATAAAATATTGGCCAAATGCTCGTCACGGCTTCGGTGGTCCGAGGGTTGATATTTTCAAAGACTCTAAAAGGTAATTGAGGTTCAATATCGTTAATTGTTCTTGGCTTATTGATGCACTCATACTCTTTTTTCTGAAATATCCCTAAAGAAGGAAGTCCAACGGTGTAGAGTTTTGGAACGAATTCGTTCTAAGAAAGAGTGTGCTATTTTGTTTGGTTTCAGCTTAAAATTTATTTTGCATTTAATAAATATTCATTTTGGAACTCAATTAAATTTTGTCCCTTAACGAACTCTTTTATGAATTTATTTATGTAGTTACGGACTAAATAAACTCATAACAAGGGCTATTATTGGGATGCAAATCAGTTTTTTTTATTACAAATCAAGCTAAGATTAATGTTCGAAATCGTGGGCCGACAGTAGGTGTAAATATTTGTTTCTGCCCAAAATAGCTGGTTTTCTATAAAAAAAACGGGTAGTAGCAGGCAATTAAGAGATACTTGACAAGCACCTATTGACATCAAACGTAGTCAAGTCCTCTAATTGTATAATGCGATAATCCCGACAATTCTGCGATTCATCTAGTGAAAAAAACCGCAGCCACTACAAATTACTAAGGCTACGAAGAGGTGCACGCTGTAAATACTTTCAGAATCAAAGGAATACGTTTTTATTCTAAAGGCTCTTCCCTAAACATCTAACGGGTGATCCAATTATAAAAAAGTCTGTTACCATAGTGTAGTGGCGTTCGCCATTGACGATTATTTTCTGTCCGGCCTCATTTTTAAAGAAATAGGGACCAATGGTAGCCCCAGCTCATAAACCACACCACACAGTGCAATTTTGTAGATGTGACGTCAGTTCGAGAATCTCTTTGGCTTGTTCATTGACCCAAAAGCGGTAATTTTGTTTCTTTATGTAGCCATGCGGTCAGAAATGTGCCTCGTCGCTGAACAAAATTTGGAAGGGGAAAAGCGGAGCTGTTGCATATGCAAGTTATTTCAAATTTAACGGATTGTATTCTTGAGCGAGTTTTATTTTGAAGGTCTTTAAACCCTGCCGTAAAGATCGCCAAGTTATATTAAGCGCATAGATTGGTCACGGGCTGGCTGTGGTTCTTTCAATCACGTATGATCGAATAACGTGCACTGAAACTCAATTTTGTGGATGGTATTATCAGTAGTGGATTGGAAGGTTGCTGCAACGGCACGAAAAACATTTCTCACAGGACACTAATTTTCGTAATGCAGCTAATTAATTTGGAGATGTTGTGGTGGCAGCCTCTGCATGATGAATTTTCAAACAATACTGAAGAAAAAATAAGATGACAGTATGACGCCAGTCACGCGTGGTTTATGAATGAAAACAAATAAGAAACCTCTAAATCGGTTACTCATTACATAAATTTTTACATATTGTGAGATCTCCTATATTTAACGAACTGTTTGACATAACACAAATTGACCTAGAGATATTATGTGCTGGGCATCAAGTTCCGGGTCGTTGTATGTCAGTCAATCTGATATATTTTTGTTAAAAAAATCATAATCGCCACTATTTTTTGCAAGTTAACTTTGTACTACGTTAATCGAGCTAATCTTGAGCAAATTTTCTGTCTCAAATCGATAGTTTGCAATTTTTTAAAATCTTTACTCTTGTTATAAAGTACTTTTTTTTAAAGGATCTTTAGAGGTTACATTTACAAAAAATATACTTGTTTAAATATAAGTTTTTATTTAAAGGTAGTTTTGTAAAAATATATATTTTGATAAGAAAGTTAGTTTTGTACAAATATTACTTTATGTAATCAAGTACTTTTATTAAAAGGTACTTTACAATTTCTTTTTATTTTATGTAATTTGTAAAATATTAAATTATTAAAGACCTTTTTTTACAAAAAGATAATTTAAAAAAAAATATTAAAGTACCTTTTCATTAAATTGGAGCGACTAAAACTGAATTTAAATTTTTGTTCTCTGAAAAATTAATTTAAATATTTTTCATTTCTTACACTAAAAGTAAATTAAATAAATTAACTATTAATTTATTTATTAATATATTTAGGTAATTTATTCGACGGTTTTTTTTACCAACTTTCCGGTAAATTATGCCGTCTACAACCAGAGGAACATTAGAAAAAACATAATTTAGAAACATAAGGTATTATGTTATGACACAGACGATGCAACCACAGGGTAAACTATAAACGGTCTTAGTATTACACAAAAGAAAAGCCAAACAAAAGGGAAAAACAGCCACAAATTTTAATATTGGGAATAAAAATGATATATGAATTTTAACAGGAAACATAGCCACAGACGATGCAACTTTAAATTTGATATGTTCCTAATGTTCCTTCGTGTTGTTAAGGAATTGAGCAAAGTTTAAGATGTCTTGAATAAATCAAAATCGTTTTTATAGATGCAGGTTAAAACTTTAGCATTTTTCCAAGAACTCGATACTATCCATAGTTTTACAACAAGCTATCGAAACAATCAAATGGGCTGATTATCGATACTTTTGCAAATCTACAATTGAGTTTGTCTGCGGTACTTTTTGAATCGCAGAGATTTTGGTAACGAAATAATTGGAGTATTTTAGTTATTATTATTTTTTGCCTTATGCAACTGCAATTCCAATTCTGCACTTTCTCTGTTGATTTAAATAAATCTGAGTCCTCAACCTAAACCCACAATTACAAATACAATTGCGGTTGCGATTACTGGTCGTCCTTCAACGTTGCTCACTTATAAACGTTAATGGCAGAATTAGTTAAAGCGATATTTTCCCTGGTAATTCAATAACAGCTTTTTTCCCTTTATTTTTATATATTTTTTTTTTGAGTTGCATGCCTCATTTAATGTCCATTTAGGTGTTTTATAAATTTATTTAATGCGTATTATATATTTGTGTGCGTGGCCTCGTACGTGTACGAGATTTTATTTAGCCAAAAAAAGTAAAAACAGTTAAAAGGAGATAAAACATCGATACCACTTTTCAGTTTAACAACAGCTGCAACATGTAGGAAATAATAATTTTCCATTATGTATTGATACATCTCTGGCATTAGCATTATCGTTATTTGTTAGAGCGAATTGTTATTATTATGCTCGTTTTAATGTCAACGATGATTATGTGTTACGTTATATTTATTCGCATTAAAATATCCTAAATGCATCCTAATGATGGGCAATTATTTCTGAAAATCTACATAAAGTGCAGAATATCAGTTATGAAGTTGCATTTATGTATGTTAATGAATGAGACATGAATAAGACATGAATAACATGACGGTAGAATGTTTAAAACAGCGAAAAGGGCAGTGTGATTTTTTAAATGCACCGAACTTTATAATAAAATAAAACTGATTACTTTTAAAGAAATTGGCTCTATTTTTGCACATCCCTGAAATTTTTATTGTTCGCGATCGTGTAAGGATAGAAAATAGGACTTTTAGGATAAAAACATTGCGAGCAACGTTTTTTTGGCTCAGCTGCTAAGAATGAGGATCGGGACAAGTACTAAAATTTTAGCTGTTTGTAAAAATGGGCGATATTTTTTACTTAAAATTTATTTACGATAAAAGTGATTTTTTGTGAGGCCTAAAATTTTGTGTACAAGCCTCAGGTTTTAAAAAAGGATATAAATTTTTTCAAAAGATAGAACTTCAATATGAGAGTTCCTTATATATAAAAACCAAGTCACAGGTAATCAGTAATGTAAGACAGTATTGCTTCACTGATTTTTCGTGTATACCTTTCTATCTTGTTGCGAAGAAGATAAATAACAGTTTATTCAATAAGTCCGTAGTATAAGTAAGAAAAAAACAAAATTTTGACAAAACTCGATATTTATTCAAAATAGTTGCTACTCCCCCGGGGGCATATACCATCTAGGTGAACCTTGCCACTGGGGGAAAACAGGAGTACCAGTTCATGGGGCTGGTCAGGAGCCTGAAACTGGAAGAAGGTATGACTTCTCTGTTCGACGAGTAGCGAGAGAGTAAACTGGTACCATGGAAACCAGTAGCTCCTGGAACTTCGGTTCCAGACTGGTTGTTGGTGAGGCTCCTTCGGGGGTGCACGTGTTGGCTGTGGTTTACACCCAAAGCGAGGAGATTTACTGCAGGACCGATGTGGCGTTGCATTGCAACGCAAGCTGTCAATGTCATTCGTTGACGGCAGGAAATTAGCAAGGGGTGCGACCGGGGGCCTGACAGCCTCTGTCCTAATTTGCTATCTATGGGATGTGAATGAGTGTTATTCCGGTGGTGTTTATGCGATCGCATAAACACCACCGCTGGTTTGGCCGCTTAATGTCACACCCGTGGTTGGACCACCGTGAGATTAGGCCATCGATGGCAGGTGCTCACGCATATCTAATCATATCAACATAGTTGCGTTCGAGTGCGATGCAATGAGTATAGAGATTTACAAACTTTTCGTTACCATTTTTATGTTAATGTACGATTTCTTTTTCATCATTAAACTTAATCCACTTCTCTACCATTTGTCTCGAAGGAGCAGAGTTCGGATACTGTTTATCAAGACATTGTAAAGTTTCCACTCTATTTTTTTTTTCATCGAAAAGCAATGCTTTATCAGAACTCGAAATTCACTTTTTTCCATTTTTTTTAATAATAAAAGTTGCTTCACGCAAAATTCTATAACTCACATATCAATAGTCAGATTGCTGTCAAATTTACTCACGTATCGTTTGAAGGTGAGTATTAAATAAAACTCATATGAAAAACAATCTAGTAACGCCATCTATGTGTCATCCTATGGATTTTTCAAGGAATAAATATCACTTTTAAATTGAGAGATTTTATTTTGTCTTAATTTGTTTAACGATTAGAATAATTAAATATTTATTTTTATTACACGCTTGTTTTCCAATTATTTGTGTTTTATTTCTTTCCAAAGTGGTTGTAATATTTGTAAAATTAAAAAAAAAAATAATAAAAAACCAAAATATGTTTTTGAACTATTAAAAAAGGATCTCAAGCACTATACAAAAATTCAGTTACTTTAAATTGGTCAACAACATGTCATACAATTCAACGGCCTCTCTTATATCAAAAGCAATATTTTGATAATTCAAAGTAGAAAAAATTACAAATAAAAAAGTTTTTATACCAGTTCTCGATCCATTTTAACTCCCTACATTGCCACCACTTTACCGAAAACATAGCTATAAACGGAGAGCTGTACATTAACAAAACTTTATACCTTAATTGCAACCTGCTTCTGTTCTGCTCTGATAAGCAACAACTCCTATCCATGTTTTATTAATAAAACAAAAACTTATGTGTAGTTTAATGTAACTGTTTTTTTTTGTCTACTTCCGAGTACGCCAACATTCTATATGTTTCTGCAAACACAGAAACTCATCTAGAGTCCCACACATGTGTGTGCGAGTGAGTGTGAATAAAGTATTTTTGTGGAATTGAATTTCCATTACTGTAAGATAAACAAGGATTATTTTAGTAGAATATAAAAAAAGTAGTTTTGTTTTAACAAACAACAAATTGTAACCGGTGCAGAAAAGATACTTTTTAAATAAGAGTTTTGTTTTTGGAAAAGGTCTTTTTGTACCTTCATACAATCTTGTACCTATTCATACAATTTATTTCAATATGGCGGCGCTTTTTAAAACAAATACTAGTTTGTTGCTCGCTGGCTTAATTTCGTTTATGAAGGGCACTAATATGCAAAAGAATTGTTACGGATTAGCGAAATGTTACTAATGGAGAATGAACCTGAATTTTTCTAGAAACTCTTTTCTTCTTGAATATGTATTAATTAAGAAACAAATATATGTTTTACAAAATCTTTCGGCCAACCATTAATTGTTGTAATAGATGACGGTCTTAGCATTTTCAGGTAGGTTATTGTCAACTATACGATATAAATACATTTTTTGATTAGGAAAATTAGTCATTCCATTTTCTTCATATTCGCCACAAATATGCTTTTGGGAAACGTAAGTTAACATGCAAATTAAACCAGTAATCGGATGATGTTGGCAGGACCTAGAATCCTTGCTGCTATTACATTGACCAGCTAGTTGCTGCTGTTGTTTTTATCACTTATGTATTTTCATAAATTTGTGTTCACGCATGTAGCTAAAATAACATTTTGATCTTTAAACCACATGTGGGAGGCGGGCGTGTCCTTAGTCCGTTTTTCCAAATTTCATAACCCTATGACAACTCCTATTTTTGACCGATATTGTGGGAGATATTGGCAATTTTAAATTGAGACTGCGGCTTTGATCGGTTGTTCGTATCCAACACGCTAAGTGTTTTTATATTTTTATTTAAGGGGGATATTAAAGCAGACCGCCCCCTTCTTTCTACGAATTGATTTGAGGCAACCGATTTGTAATTTACAACTGACTACCTTACTCTCATTCGGGTCTCGTGCTACCATTAGCTTTTACTCTTAACTGTAGTGATTTCAGACTGGTAACTTCTTCATCACGGATTCTTAGCCTTTGGCTAAGGCTTAGGTCCTCCATGTCACTTACGTTTAACAAGTGTTCGTCCATGGTCCTAAGCCTTATGCTAGCCAGTGCCGGACATTAACACACAATTGCGCTACCGTCTCAACCTATTTCTTAGGAGTATCTTTGCAGACTATCCTTCCATCCCTTGCAAGGTTTTGCTGTCCATCTCTTCAGAATTCCTCCATTGGCAAATAAACACCGGAAATCCTACAGAGATTAACCCATTTACCTCTTGCGAGGCTTTATTGTCCATCCCTATCAGAATCTCACAGTCCAACGCCTTAGGAATACCTTTAGCGATTAACCCGTCTACCGCTCGAGTGGCATTCTTGTTCATCTTTTCCGAGTTCCTCCCTTGGCAAATTAAATGTCACGGTTAAATCTGTATTAAAACTGGAGAACGCCTAGTAACCAGTGTTTGCATACTAGAGACCAAGCAGCCTCTCGACCACGCTTCCCTGGCGTATACTGTTACACCATGGCTGGTGGGATTTTTCTCACCATTGGACTTATTTAGCCAGACTCCTGACAGAGACAGGAACCTGTTTTCGTCGCAACAACCAGGAAATATAAGTCAGATCTTGGCAAGCCATAAATTTCTGCCTGCTAACTGACAAACTGGCAAAGTATTACTCTAAAATTTCACGATAGACCATTTCATCTCGAAAGGCGATCAATCACAACAAGTTGTGGTTGACCAAAGTTAATGATTTGGATGGTTTTTAAAACTCTGCTCAAGCGAATTGACTGCGTGGTTTTCATACACAGAGGCTACGATTCGCCGATTTGTCATCAAACCAAATTTAATAAAAATCGACGAAAATTCTTTCTAAATATCTGTACCAAATTACCCTGCTAAAGCCCCTTTCACATCATTCTACATGTGATGAGATTTCCGTTGGATTTTTGCAGAAAGGAATCTAATGATAATCGTTCTCAATGTCAAGTAAATCTAAAGTATTACATTCTCATGGGATTGCGTGTCTATAGTATTACACTGGAAATAAAATAAAAGATATGTATTTGTTTACTTCGAACTAGCAGCAGAGAAGCAATCCACGATTTCGATCGGTCTTCACATTATAATACTATCTCATTTTACTTGAATTTTTGACAAGTCGTTTTACTCACTCTAATAGTGTGAAGGGCGCTCAAACTACAGAGTGGACAAAAAATGAATTTGGAAACTGAAGGGTTTTACATGGACTTAATTAACGATCCTATATATTGCGTCTTATCAGATTTTGGATTAAGAGATATTAAACGTCTGAAATTATTTCATTTTCTCATAAGTTAAAATGACAAGAATTGTACGTAAATTATATGGAAATTGAACAGACCCTTTGATTTAATAACACTCTATATGGGTTTTCTGTAATTTGCCATCTCTTATACATACTGGTACGAGATGTGTTCTAAAAGTTTTGGGAATATATACATTTTTCGTGTTGTCGTCCTATTTGATTAAAGTTTTAATTTTTTCTCTTGCTGAACATGCGCGGAATTTATTATTATTTATTTAATTTATATTCCCAAATAAGGTAATTGCCAATAAAAGCGGCTCGATATTGACGGAGGATGGCAGCCAGATGGTCTCGACATCGTTCATTCCAAACCGCCACTAGGAGTTTTATGGTTGAGCAACAACCATAGACACTAACTGTTGGTAGCCGAATTCGAGCCGATCAGTTCTGTAAACAATCAGCTAAAACCAGTGTACCATAGCGCTTTCTGAAAGTAGGCACGAGAAATGTAGATGATCGATTTTTGGTCGAGCGCAAGACTTGGCGTAAAAATTTATATTGATAAAAAATCGAACTGTTTCAAGAAAAATTAAAATTCTCGTTTATTTTTGAACACACCTCGTATTGCATCTTGAATAAAAAAACATTATCTCAATATTTAATTACTATAATTTGCAACCTACCAGAAAGCTGTATAAGTTTCTCTTAAAAGTATTTCGTAATTTTATTTAATCTTTTTTTGTTTTTGCTGAAGTATTTTAAACAAGTGCAGCAGCGTTACGTGCAATTGTCATTTGTAAACGTTTGCAAAACCTGCTGCTCTTACTAATGATTAATACCAAAACCGCCTTTTCAGTGAATATTTGTCCAAGTAAACAGTTGTCTGTACGCCCGTCCATTCGTTTGTCTGGCCAGTTTTTAAGAAACTTCAATGCTCAACTTATTCTTCCGCTTTTTTCGTCTTTGTTTTCGGTTTTTTTGAAGAGTAATGTGCAACTGCATATTTTTACATCTGTATTTACTTTAGCTTTTTGTAGTATTAGTGACGAAATGTTTTTGGTTTGCATTTGTGTGAGTAATTGACCAGTTTTTGAATACAACTTTAAGGGGTCTTTTTCATCTGACAAAAATGAATACAACGTTTTGCAAGTACGCTGATGGGTCATGTTGATGCATTGCATTGGCTTCATTTTTATGAGTTTCCGTTCTTCCTTAACCTTCTTCTTTGTCTTTTTTATATCAAATGTTTAAACTTTCTTTTCTTGAATTTTATTGAAAGAATGGTAAGGTGTTTGCCAGGGTCTTAAAAATGACTAATATGTTTAGTCTACACGCAAAGAAAGAATATGATTGTGAGCTGTTCACTACATCCTTATTATGTTCTCTACCCGAATATATTACTGTGGCAAACATATAATGGTTATTGGAAAAAACATATATTTTTTGCATTCATATCGTTCTGACGGGAACATATTATTATTATCTACAATAATAATATGATTTATTTAAAATCATATGTGGCTCTTAAATTATGGTTAACTCAACCATGTTTTTGATTTACTTGTACGCTCAAACTATTCCACAGTCCGAAGAATTGTCTGATCCAACGATAGTGACCGGCTTCACGACGAATTCGCCGGAATTTCGACAAAATTATGTAATAATTTCCGTGCAGCAGGCACGAAACGATGCATGATAAAATGACAGACCTTACTGAATAGTTTGACAGCTGCATGGCTTTGATAACTTTGGCGGCTTCTGATATAAAACATTAGGGAAAACTTGTCATGACTATCTGGACACCCTACATGCAAAAAAAAGTCTTACTATAAATATGTAGACATTGTATCTGCACGCTATGTTGAATCAGCCAATGTATACTTACGCTAATATGCTTTAAAAAAAATACCAATGGCTCTGTCACCATATTTCATATGTTTGGCGTTTACACGATATGCTGAACGTAGCAGCTATATTGAAGTCAACATACGTCAGCAAATGATTTGTCATATATGGATAGAGAGAGGAGAGGAGGAGCAAGTCTGTTCAAAATTATACAAGGATTTGTAAGTAATTAATGTTTATACAACAATTTTCTACGCGTGAATATTCAACGGATTTTTAACAACAGTAATTAATGGTGTCTCTATTAATCATAAAACAGGATACTGTGATGTGTAAAAACATAACAGCAAGGGCCTGACTTAACAGGACGCTTCGTTTCCTAGGCACTGCGGATTGATTTCCATCACTTCAATATCTGCTTCGTATTCCGAAGCAACTATTAACTATTAACACCACAAGCTTCTATTTTCTATTTTCTCACACATCTACTCGTACCACTGTAGATGCCAACAAGTGCAAGAGGTATACAATATTTCTTCAGACGGGCCTTCTATATGGCCGACAAGATATACCGAAATTAATAAAAGAAAGTGCAGAATGTGTACTTACGTGACGTAACGGTTGCACAGCAATATTCAGATTTTACCTTTTGGTTTATTTAGGAGCTTATACTGCCCCGTAATGGCCCACATTAATGCATAGTAAGGCTCTGTGTACAGTAGGGAATGTTGGTGGGGAGCCGTTGAGTACGCAATATACTGACGTAAAGTGTATAAATAATTAAGGTGAAATAGTTGTAATTCATACCACAGTTGCATTGGACTTTGATACAGGTCTAAGGGCACGTTTGCTTAAATTTGTGCATAAAGTGTTTGAAACGATTCACTAATTCTATTTTTTTATTTATTTTTAACAAACGTCTAATATTATTAATTAACCAAACCAGGGTAACAATTTAGTGGACTGAAGCAATTCATTTGACACCAATATTATTTTATAGTTTCAATAGTGTCAAGTTGCCAGTTCCAGCTAAATCTTTTCTGGACACACCTAAAATCTGATGACTATAGAAATATGACATCGTTGAAGAATGAAAGGTCAGCAAATCATTAGCCGAATTGAAGAAACAAATTTCAACGTCAAAAGTACAGTCGAATATGTTTTAATTCAGGAAACAGTGTTTAAATTTATGCGCCATAAAAACCGAATGTATTTAAATGAATGAATGAATTTGTGTTTGTATGTAGTCGTATTTATGCTGTTGCTAATACCGTTATCACCAAGTGCAAGTTTTTGTGTTTCGGTGAGAAACGTTAAAGCACGATTTGACCAAGAAAAAAAAAACAAGTAAAATAAAATACATATTTTCTTTTCTTGTTACCTGGTGAACAAAAAACACAGAGCAGTAACATGCAACGTACAGTTTGTGGCTTTGCGAATACAGAAAGAAGAAGGAAGCAGAGTATTGTGGTATGTGGGGTAATTTAACGTTGCCAGTTTCAAAACAGTGCAGCACGTTTTATTATTTTTCTTGTTGAGTCGTGACACCTTCGTATGCAACAGCAACAACCCACAAGTCATTTCGATAGCTAGAACTGTTACCCTGTCCATTCATCAGTCAGCCAATCAGTCATAACTTTTGCTGTGTGCGGATTATGAACGTGAGAGGTGTAGATTCTTGTCATGTCAATGGCTTTTTAAGAAAAAGAAACATAAAACAACAACAACAATATTAGCCACATAAATTAATCTGGCCAAGGTATTATTTTTTTATAATCATGATTTCAGTTATGAAAATTATTAAATTTAAGCTACAAATAAATTTTTGTGTTGAGATAATTTGCATGGGAATGTTTGTAAAAGAAAAAAAAGTTGTTGTAATTTCTGCAGTTTGTTGCAATTATGCATGCACTGCAACATTGTAAAATAGGAATTTCATGTAGCCAGGAAATAGAAGTGTGAAAAAAGTTTTATGACTTTTAAAATTAAAAGAAACATAAGAAACATTTCATGGATTTGCGCCATGTACAAGTTTTATTACAACAATGTTTTTTTTCAAATATTACAAAATATCTGAGCGTAAATTTTTAATGGCCAGGATCAAGTGCTTCTTATATTTGCTGGTGCTTTTGCTAGAGATGTGCTAGTGAGTAACTTTTCACTCACGTTCATGAACGCTTACGAACAAAGAAATGTCCCTTGCCTGAACATACCGGACCTGCTTGAAATACGTTAACTTTGTGCTCTGGAAATACCAAAAATCATTTCAGTAAAGTCATAAAATTCGCAAAATTTGTGCCCTTTTAACTCATGCGATTCATGTTTCACATACTGTATTCTTTTGCCGGCTGTTGAAATAATTAATCAATTTTAAAATACCATTCTCATGTACATCGCTTAACTATCAATTATTTCTCACTTTACTGTCATTTTCCTTTAATGATATAAACGAATAATTAACTGATTACCTGCCACAATTTTAAATAAAATCACTCTTATTTGAGGTTGATTTTTTTTCAATAATAAAATTCATTGAAATATCTCTTAATTTATTTAAAATTGAATTATAAACAACTTAATTTTCAGTGATTTCGTTAAAAAAAATAATTTTGCAAAACAACCGCAGCGCGGCTCAATTCAACAATAACAAATTACATGCCAATCAATGAAACAATTGTTTTTGTAGTCGATGTTGGTTTAATTCTGTTTTGTACAGTTCACCCATACAAATTATTAATTTAATGGAATTTAATTAAAACCATGACGAAGAACAAGAAGATAAAAGTGGTTGGTTGCAGGGAATCAATAACTAAATGAAGTGGTGGAATTTGTGTGAGTATAGAGAGTGCAATATATATAGAGTTCATGATCGAATACGAAACGATTATACACAGATACTTAGTCCATCATCTTTGGTATTATATTTCATGTCCAAACTTTCTTCCCTAAGGCATGGCCCACACTTAATACCAGATGTCTGCTTATGCACCACATTCTGCTGGAACTAGGAACAATTTTCTTTAACGATATCTTTCGTTTAAAGATTGCTCCCCTGGAGTACCTACGTGTTCAGACATGCACCTTAATTGAAGCAATTACATTTTAAATTCAATTACAGACATTGGTGTTCACACATATGTAATTTAGCTTACTCGATTAGCATTTGACAGCTGCAAATGTTTTCACTTTGTTCGTGAAAACGTGTGTTTGTGAATTCTGATATATGGGGAGAAATTCGACTTTAAAAGAAATTGTTTAAAGAAATTTATTATTTGAAGCGTATTTTCGTTAGTAATTTCATGACATTTACTAATCATCAATTTCGCTTGCTATTTTATGTTTGCTTTAATTTTGTATATATGTATAGAGTTTGATAACTGCCACGAATTATAAAATGCAGTTGTTTTTGCCTTTGTACAGCGTTTTTTCTGCCCACTAAACAGAATTTCATTGGGATTTTGACTCAATTAATGGTATAATTATGTACTATTTGCTTAATTTATTAATTGAGGTCTTGTATGGAAAATTGAACTCAATTAAGGACTTCATTGTGTAAATCTACTAGTTCCTAAGGTGTATGTTTGCATGTAGCATAACTCCGGGATCACCAAAGCTTTTTCTGAAAGAGGGGTGCATTGATTTTTACAGTATTGTGTCGATACCGAAATTATTTGTAATTAATTGACCTCAGCTTTCTATTATGTAATAATAAACACAACAACTGCAACTGATCTTCTCGGTGCAAATTCCTTTACAAATATGTATTAGTGGCAAGCTAACCTTGTATGAAAGCTTAATAATGTTTGCGAGGATCCGGTGGTGCCGTGATCGGGTCCCTCGATTAGATATACCACAAGACGCTATAGAGGGCGCTACTAGATTCTAAAACATTTTTATATGCACCGATGCATCAAATATCTGACAGCTATTAGAAAAATGATATGTAATATAAAACGTGGTCCATACAGAAATCGGTTTGCGGAAAGAAACCCGTCTGCCCCGGCCACTACTCTTTCGATAAAATTCGTTTAATTTTTTAATAGTGAATGCTTTCACAAACGATGCATAACTCTTAAAAACCATTTAGAGTCAAATAACTTTCTTATAGTTGTGGGGCAGCGCATATTACAGCACTCTAGCGTAGATAAAATTCTTGGAAAAAAACCACCTCATAAGGACCATATACATATATATTGCTTAAATCTTTTTACGACGAAGGAATTGTGATAAGTATCTTTTAATTTATTAGAATTCACAGTTTTAATTTGCAAAAAGCCAGTGCTCCCGTTGTATGGCAACTCTCTTATACGAGTACAAATCAGACAAGCCCATTTCGAAGTTTTTTGAGGGAAGGGAAATTTTAAAGAAATCAAGTTATTTTAAAAATTTCACACTCTTACTTCTTTTACAAAATGTTATAGATTTATTTTTTTATCCATTTTCAGGTATTTTCATCTTTTATTCGTTTCCAAGTACAATTACAAGGTAAATATTAATAATTATTTAAATTTTATATTAACAAAATTTTACTTGATATTAACCAAATACAAGTTGTGGTCATGATTAGATTTATACAGTATCATAGAGAGTCAATGTTGTGCGTTTGAAATTAATCAAAGCCTAATAGTAACCCATGAAAGCAACTAACTTAGGAAAATGTCCTAAATAACGACGTATGTCAATTCTTTGATTTTCAAATGATGGGAGAAGCTTTCTATAAGAGTGAAATTATTTTTTGAAAAATTATGGTCTGAATTAATTTTTTACAGTAAAGCGAAGTTAAAAAATATGTCCACACATATTTACTTGTTAACTAATGATGCATGCTTGCATTAATATAATTTTTAAGCAGCGAAAATAAAGGGTGTCTTAAAAGTAATGCACTATTTAATTTAAACGCGCATCTTTTTAACGAGTGTTGATATTTTTATTGCATTGCAAAGAACACCTGTTTCGGTTAAATTCGCCGACTTTTATCGATCGTTGAACAAACTTATAAGTTTTGGGACAGTGAACATGAAAATGTTCACACATGTTTATAATCAAAATATGTTGCATACTTATAGGGCTATAATTTATAATGTGCGTAAATAATAAGTTATAATTAAAAGACCAATTTAATTACAGTAAAACAAAACAATACCAAATTTTTTACCAAAAAATTTATAAAGTTATCCCGCTCTGCGGCCTTAAACTTCAAGAAGTTGGTCTGGACATTTTTCCTGCAATATCATGTCCAGATCCATGTCGTCCAGTTGAAGGCATTGGATTTCTGTTTTTCTGATTTACAATTCCGTCCTCATTAAAACAATGGAATTTCACAATTTCAGAGCGGGTAGCTGCTGAATATTAGCGTTGTCACTTGCACAAAAAAAATACCACAATAATGTAATAGTGCATTCTTTATGAGACTCCTGATATTGTCTTTATATAAAGTTGTTGCTTAGAAGAACGATGTGATAAAGTCCAAGTGAGCAATAGAAAAGAGTTTTCAATATTTCAGACCAATAATAAAACGGGTTCTTTTTTATTTGTTAGATTGTTTTTTTTTTCTTACACCAGCATTATTCATGTCTGGTTTTGGGAACATATTTGAAATTTTCACACACCAATGCAGTGAAAGTCTGCAGTTTTTCGACTTACAAGCTAAAAGTAACTTCCTTGTTTGTATAAACCTTTCTTTCAATATTTCAAAATTTTACTATAAAAAATCAGCGAAATCGGCGTACGATGCCATTTGCAAAAATTGCAGTACTTCTCAATAGTGTGATACTTATTGCCTCACCCTGTACTTACACTTTAATTAGACAAATTGCATTTATTAATTACATTTCTATAAATCGAAAATGTTCACACTATGATTAAATTTAATTACATTTCTATAATAAAAGGTACAAATACCCTAGGCACAAATCCGTTTACAAATTAAACAAAAACAGCAACAACAACAATGGGAAAGAAAGCAGAAAAAAAGGTAATTTTTGCATGCGTCAAACGGAAAATATCTGCAAAAAAATCTGTTTTAGTAAATGAAATAATCAAATGAAATTGCTACTGTTGTCATTGTTGCTGGTGTCATTGTTGTTTTGTTAGTTAGCAGAAGTTTTAATGCATGACGTTTCAATAACAATAACGCACACATGTTGTAGCGTTTGTTGCACGAGTAAGTTCTTGTTGGTGAAAGAAAAAAATAAAAGAGAAAGCATAAAATATTGTTAAGTAAGGTTATGGTTTTCCAATGCCTGTACGGCTGTTTGTTGTTGGCTAAATGTTACTGGTTGTAGTCAGCCAGGCAGACAAGCATTTGTTTCAGCATAACATTAAATCTCCCATATGTATATAAGTATGTGCCTACATAAATTCATAGACACACATATGCATGTATATAATGAAAAGTTCAAACTCCTATGCAACACTAATCTATGAATGATTAAACTTCTGTGTATTTCTGTGTTTGTGTGAGAGAGAGTCAACAACTCCATGTTTGCGCTCGCATGCTCATTCTAACTACGTACTTACACACTTACAAACACATGAAAGTATTTGTTTTGTTTGCCGGCTAAATTTCAACATAAATTTACAACGAATTCAAGACGAAATATCAAGGTTTGGTAATGGAAAAATATGCCTGTGGGCGAAAAATTATATCTAATAGATTCTAAAGTTTCGCTTCCCATTATGCGAGGTGGGTTGCACAAATTTGACGAATTTTATTACAGTTCGTTAATTTAAAATTTTTTACGATCTTATGCGGAATACACATGAGGTAACTGTTTACACAATCACGGCATGTGGCTTTTTAAAATACAAGTCGCGTACTGAAGAAAAAAATTGAAAGTATGACAGCCAATTGTGAATTGAAAACAAATTAAATTTTTGACTTCTGCTGATATTGTGTCTCATCATGTCTATTAATACGGCGTCTATTTTTCCATATATCGTCGTAAAAATTCGATCTGCACAAAAACATAATTGTGAAAATAAGGCCAAAAATTTCGGCCGCTAAAAGTACTGAGATCAAAATGAGGACCAAGTTTTTAATATGCACAATAACATCTAATTTCTAGGCAACCGGTAAGCCGAATTTTTTGCATTTGTTTTGCACAATACTGTATGTATAAAACTTGAATTTAGAGTTTACAGAAGGTTCGGTTAAACCAAATTTCAGCTCTCTACCTATAGTGGAAATATCACATACAAATAAGGGACACTCTAGTCATCCTAGATGAAAAGTGCCCATTTTCATATTTTTTTTAGTACTTATTTCCCAAGGCACTTGTATACCATATTTCAGGTCTTTTCCATGCCAATAAGGAGACACGATAGTCCTCCTAGATAGAAAGGGCCCGTTTTAATATTTTTCTAAGTACTTATTTCCGAAGACCAAATTTTATCTCGCTACCTACATATACTGGAAATGACCCATAAAGAATGAGGCACCCTAGTCGCCTAGAAGAAAACTGGCCATTTTACTCCCCAAGAACAACTTGTATACTTTATTTCAGTTCTCTAGTCATATCGTAGAAGAGTCCCATAATATTGATGAGTGAGTCAGTGAGAAGGTACTAAAATGTGTACTTTTACACCTTCATATCTCCGCAAGGTTTTATGGTAAAACTTTAAAACTTGACCTACTTATAAGGTTACCTATGCCTATAGTCCTTATATTTCAAAATTTATGATTAAATGAAGCAAGGGATTAAAAACTGCGCGAATGGTTTCGAGTAATATACACACTGTATACATTAGGCCTGAACATGGCTTGTGGCACTATGGGCTATTTGTTTCATGTGTACTAAAATTTACACTTGTTTCAAATATGAAGTTGAATTTCTTCAATCGTAAGGGTCTGATGTGTTAATCGACTTTCTACTTTCACTAGTTCTTCATTGCTATTCGTCTTAAAAGAAATATCCCCTGCTATGATGCCCTACTTCTTTCTAGTACTGACAGATGCTGATGCGAACTTAAGCATAGACGGAATTAAAACTACAGCGCGAAGAAAGAAAGGAGTAAAATGAAGTTGTATAAAAGTGCCAGCACTAAAGTGAACGAAATACATTGATAACCAATAAGCACAGCGTCTGTTATTGCGCTGTTGCAAGCCGATAATAAAATATCCGCAACAGCGCAATGTCGGCGGCAAACAAGTCGACTTGTTTATTTATTTAATAGTCGCTTTTAGTAATTTCTTTCGTTTAGAAATTTGTCTAAAAATAATGACAGTATTTTTTTGACAGTCTGATATTCACATAAAGTATTATAAACTTTCTCGGTCCGAAAATACGTTATATTATATATTGTTGCAATTTTTGAATTTTTTGTTGGATGTTTCTGATGAAACTTACAACAACAATTAAAATCGTAATCTTAATAATTATTTGTTATTTGATTACCGGGGTAACAAGTAATTTATCGTAATCAAATCTATCAAATCATTGAATTAGGAGATCCTTCTCGCTATGCTCACGGGCAGGGAAGTTGGAATGTGACAATAATTTATATACATATTTGTGAGAGGCGTTTTTAATTTCTTCCCGGACAGTTGTAACATTTAGGTAACTGCGGATATTCTCATTACGAATATACCATGGTGCCCTGACTATTTGTCGCAATTTTCTAGACTGTCTTCTTTGTAATTTCTGGGTACTTGAAGCACATGCGGAGCCCCACAACGTAATAATCGAAAAATATTTGTTATTTAATTTAAAATTCTTTCGGTGTATTACAATGAATTTCTATAATTAACCGGTCTGGTCAGAAAATATATAACGTAAATTGCTCTGGCTCGCCAAATACCCCTCCTAGTCTAACACAAATACTAGATTTTGCAAGACGACAACAAGAAATTATTTCAAACTAAGTTTTGCTACACTTAAGCAACTTTGCAAGAATAAAAATCACAACAAGCCCTAACAAGAATTTGAAATACCAAAACAGCTAAGCCGGTACTTTGACGACAACAAGCCCTACAGTCCTGCGCATATACAATTTCTCGCGGCTCAGTTTTTGATCGCAGCAGACATTTTACATACAACTCTGTAAAGGATAAAATAATGTTAAATGCATGAAAAAAATTAAAAACTTCATAGAAAGGAAAATTTCATTATATTCAATTTCCTCAATAGCAGTTTGAAGCCATCATACAGCTGTTATCATTAATATGCTATAGCATGTTTGCATGAGCTTCAAAAATGTTATTAAGAGTTACATAAAAATCTACATTTTCGAAAACAAAACAAAACAAAATTTTAGGAGTAATTATGAGGAGAACAATTTCAAAAAATTCCAAACAAATGCGACAAAATCAGCTTAGTTTATCTTCTGAAAGGAGTAATTGCGACTAAATTTAGCACTTAAGGAGAAAATAACAAAATCAAAAAAAAATTATTCCACAAGAAATATTACAAATTGAAACGCGAAAATATGAAAAATTCACAAAAATACGAAAAAATAATTATTGAAGATGTCCTGCTATGTACGACGGTACCCGTTGCTGCTTACGATATTAGTCTTCATACTTTAAAAAATTAATTTAAAAAGTGATTTCGAAAAATCTAGAAACGAAAGCATATTTTACCATTAAAGTCGTTAGATATGTCAGAAATCACATGTGTGATCAAAACATATGATAAAGAGAATATGAGAATGGCCCTATTAAGGGCCATTACTACAACTTGCCGATAGTTTAAATTAAAATGTTATCGTTTAAAGATTATTCGTTTTTGGTTATTATAAGTGTACTTTAAGACAAGACTGTCCGATAATCTTAAGGGAAGATGTTCTTACCTTTAACTCTTATAGATTTGAAGTTGCCATATTTTGAACAAAAAAAAACAATTTTAATTCAGTTTGCATATCAAAAATAAAGATGGAAAGAAGACTGCGTTTATTTTAACTATCAAGCTAGAAAATATTTTTGAAAATAAAAATATCACAAATGCTTTTTGCAAGTAAACAAATAAATAAAAGTAAATCGTTGCCACTATATATTCTCAAGAGGAGACGGTTTTCGCTCTTGCACTGCCATATTTTCAAAAAAATCGATTTTATATTATAAAGAAGTTGTAATAACGATATTCCGACATAATGTTTTGATTTTTGGAACGAATATCCGTCATCCCTTGTCAAGTTTGATTTAGAGACAAACCGGTTTCGGCTATGTGCCATCTTCAGTGTCATTTTTCGTTCTCACTTTAGCTAAAGTTACCTTTTATTAACACGAACTTTTAAGACAAGTTGTAATAATGGCCCAAAGTAATATTTTCTACGCGATCAGAGTTGTATTTTGTTTTCGCGCCTTCTTTGTGTGATAGTACGTCATCGAAAAATCAATTTATTACGATTTCGTTTTGAGTGAGACAGAATTCTGTTAGATTTTTCTTGCATTGAACCAGAGCGACTATGTTCAATTGTGAATCACGGTAATGATATGTGGGAATTATAAACAGAAGTGAGAGAGCAAAACTTATAAGTGGTTGTCAAGGGATGTTCAGAAGCCTGTATCGATTTAGCAGCATTATTATGAGGGAATTGAAAACTTTCTATGTATATGTGATGCGAAGAAAATCTCGTCGCTTAAGTAGATTAAATTAAGTTATAAAGTGATCCCTCGCATCGGAAAGTTACTAGGAATACGATTAAAATGAACTAAGAAGGTACACCAAAGCTTGCCTAATATTTAGCATATCAACCTAAATAAATTTATTAATTTGATAATTAATTTTTTTTTAAACAAAACTATACAACAGATTAATAATTTTTTCCATTACGAAGCTGTTATACCACATATCGAGCGTAGGCAGCAATAAATAATTCAATCTTAAAGCCCACAATTCTGTCGTAAAAAAGTGCATGAAACCCTACAGTGGGATTAATGCGTTAACACATAAAAGACAGCAGGCTACCGGCTACTATCTGTCAAAGTTTATATGAGAACGAGTATTTTGACGACAACAAGCAACAGAAACGGCTGCAGGTTGTTGTCCATGCTACTTTTGTCGTTGTAGTCAAATTAAACTAATTTCTTTTTATGTTGGCTACAAAACAAAAACAATGTTGACAATAGAACAAAATCTGTAAAGCAAATTAATGCTTAGAAATATTTTTTATTGTAAAATAAAAAAAAAACTTGCAAAATTTAAATGTTACAATATAAAAGTATGCATCACGAGTTTTTAAATCAATAAATGCATTTGTTTTAATATTATTTCCATGAATTCAAAATGAGTAATTGTATTTTTATAATATTGAGCCTACATTCGAGCGAGGGGGACACGAGAGTTGAAAACTGCTCGCTTTTATTTATTAAATAGTTCGTTACTGTGCTCGTTATAGTTCAATTATATATTTAACTTTACAGGCCCACCCACCTACAAGACTTTTTCCATGGAAAAAAGTGGCTCCACTGAAATATAAATGAATTATTGCAACAGCTGATAATATTTTAACATTACTATGTCTCTGTCAGGGCGACATTTGTAGCCAGCGGTATTTGTAGTCGTGTAGCCTGCTGTGGTCTATGTGTTTACCAACTGCTACAGTTTACATCTGTGTTTATATTTGGAAATTTTGCAAACTATCACACACTCTACTCTCTAAGCAGCTGATTTTGAATTCAAAGTTTCCTTTTTTTTAACCTCTTTGGTTGAAGAAAACAATATTAATATTTGAATTAAAGGGGTTGCCAATAAATGTTGTCTAACTGTAGTGACATCTATTAAGAATGTTGCTTATTATTTATTCACTGCTAGCAAATCGTTACACGTTGCACGATTGAGCAGCACGACCAAACTATACAACTTAATCACAATAAATTTCCATTGGTGTAAACTATCGTTCAATCGTTCCCACTGTGCCATGTGCATATAGTATAACTAAGCACTGTGTTACTGGCTTATTTAGGAATTCAACTGCCATAAGGACAGATTGCATTATTTTAATGTTGCATATGCAACATGCGCCGTATCTCATTGTAAAGCTGCATTACTGTACAAATGTTAAGAAAATTAAAACTGAACAAGGAGGAAACAAGTTTTTCTCTTCATCTTTTTGCTGCATTTTGCATAAAAAGTTAAGAAATCCTTTGACTTGTTTTGGGTTTTGCAAAATAAGATTGAAATAAAAGGAATTGCATTCTTTTCATAAAATTTATGCAAGTGTTGTAAAATATATAAACAACAACAAAAACAACAAAATACATTTAAAAATTGTTGCATGTATAAATTGTGATTTTTTCTTAATGACGGCGTTGTTTGTTTTTTTTACAACTTGTTTTATTGTTGCAAATCTTTTTTGGTAAGAATTTTCTCACTTGAGTCAATATTTTCGCAAGAATTGTTGATTTCTTGTTTTGTTTTTGTTACACAAGTATTTGTGGTCTTGTGCTTTTATTAATTTAATAGTAACAAGGATTTCGCACAAAAGGTGACTGCCACTACATGAATTGTGAAGTCCTCCTGTGAGCAAAATAAGAAACTTGTTTTAATTTAAATTAATTTTTCTCTTCCTTGTCAAAAGTTTTGTTATTTAGTTTGTGCAACTTGAAGTGTTGAAAACATTAGTATTTTACACAAAGAGACAGCAAGCAATTGTACCTTAAATTGCAGCGCCTCTAGTGCCACAAAATACCAAACCCAATATCTCGTACGAATTATATTGCCTTAAATTTTATAAACAATCTTTAAGTACAGGGTGTCCGCCGGGAAGGTATACTATTTTGTTTGTTTATAATTTTTGATTAAATGAAAGAAAATGGATCGTATATTGATAAATGTTTTATTTAATGTGGGCAATTATGTATGGAATACAATATCAGATAAATGTCTATTTCTTGTGCGAAGGATTGTTTTTGAGATATTTTTTCTTAATTACGGGTACTTTCATTTGTTTTTCTATTCTTTGAATACTTATAAATTTTTGATACTTTCCTGATTTTTTTGGTGAATTGTTGTAGATAATGGCGGAATTGTATTTTAAGTAAAACTTTGAAGTTTCGGTGCAATTTCAGCCTTTGGATAAATTATGGCGTTAAATTTAAAAATGTAGTGAAGTTTATTTTTGGTTACTTGTTTGTAAAAATTAGGTTGCGACGTTCTTAATAAAAAGTGATTTTTTTCAATTTTTGGCAAAACTGCAAAATTTTGATAAGTTTGTTGTTTGTTTGAAATTAGATTTTTGGGAAAATTTTGTTATTTTTGTAATTTAAAATTTTTGGACCATACTACTTTTGTGGCGAAATCCCAAATTATGGTAAAATATGTTTTTTTTTTAATTTTTCATTATAATTGAGATTTTTAATAAAATGTATAACTATTAACAATTTTGATGATTTTTGAATTTTTTGTGAATTCGTGGTCAAGTTAAAATTTTTTTTTTTTTTGGTGAATTGGATGATTTAGCATTTAAATTTGTTATTCTATATTTCGATTTTATGGTGAATAATAGAAGTCGTGGCGAATTTAAAATATGGGCAAAATTTCGAATGTTTGCCAATTTTTTTTTGGTCAGTTTAGATTTTTGGAAAAATTTGGATTTTTCGATTATGTAATTGTATGTGATTGAAATTTAAAATTTTTGAACTATTATTTGGTTGTATAGTAATTTTCGGATTTTGATGAGTTCCCGAAATGTGGTAAAATGTCGTCTTTTTTTATAAATTATATAATTTGTAATTTTTGTTTTATTTTTAATTATTAAATTATGGTGAATTCCACATTTATGGTGAATTCTTTAATACATGCTTGTTTAATATTTGTTAATGTTTCGATGACGTGTTTCATAACCTATTCACTTTTTGGTGAAATTACAAAATTTTGGTGAAATTAAAATTTTTGTGATGAAATTTTAAAAAATTCACAATTTACGGATTTTTCGCAATTGTTTTGTGAAATTTTGTTTTTTGAAGAAATTTGGATTTATTTGTTAGTTTTCCAATTTGGAGTGTTTTTTTAACTTTTCAATTTGGTCCTCAAGTTGAAAGTATTCAGAATATGCAAATATTATGGAATTATGTACAAACATTTTCCCGTAAGAGTGAAAAACCTAACAAAGCCAGAAAAATTATTTTAAGATTTTTTAATGAATTTTTTAATGATTTTTCTAAAGATAACAGAATATTTTCTTTATCCAACTATTAGAGATTATTTTCACCAATAACATTAGGCCAGTAAAATGAGACAAATCGTAGAAAATAGTTCTAAGAATTTTAAAAATTGGCGCAATCGCTCTTTGGTACAAAGAAACTAAAGAGTCCTGGGGAGAGGAGGCGAGCCCTATTTAATTGCTTTATACAAAAGTTAAGGCTAACATGAAAATTTAAAAAAAATTGCTTATTTACATTTTATTCGTGACATGTGGCAATGCCAAGAATGCTCAGTAAAGTTTGCCATTTCCCCCTGAATATACTAACAAACCAACAACGCTTGCCAGTGATTGAATTTTATTGCAAATTTCATGTGTTTCTATTAAAAAATTGTGTTCAGCGACGAATCTCAGTTTTGGCTCAACAAACAGAATTGTCGAATTCGGCGTAAAGAGCAGCCAGAGGCAATTTAAGAGCTGCAATACGCTCTGAAAGGTGCACTATTTAGTGCGGTTTGTGGGCCGGCGGCATCATTAGGCCGTACTTCTTCAATATCGAGGATAATCGCAACGTTACAGTCAATAGAGCAAGGTACCGTGCGATGATTACCAACATTTTTTGTGTCCAAAACGGAGGAATTGGACCTGGTTGAAATGTGGTTTCAACATGACTGTGTCACATGCCACATGGCAAAAATCACTCTATATATATATATATATATATATGTAGCAACGACGACCTGTGCCAATTTTAAAAATCTGCGGGAGTTTCCTTCGATTGACCTTCTTATTGTAGCCTCGTCAAATAAGAAGGCCAATCGAAGGAATATCAAACAAATTTTTAAAATTCTAGCTCAAATATCTTTTTAAATTAGAGAGATATCTTGGGAAGGTGCGGCACGTGCTTACTTTATTATTTGCTTTGCTACACAGGAAATTAAAAGTCATCAGAATCTATAATAAGTTATATAAGTTACGAGCGCGATACCGATTGAAATTTCAACTGAATTTGAGTGGAAGATTTGGTCGATAGCGAATGCAGTAATTTTCCTTTAGGATTATCAGCCTTGGGGCTACTAGCCCTCCAATAAAACATTTGTAATTCTAACGACATAGAGAACGGTATTTTATAATTTTCAAATTTATTATTCCTCTAAATACTTTTATTAATTCACATTCCCTTTTTTACATTAATTTTTTACACATTTAATTTTTTCCTCATTTAAAAACGAACGAGTGAAATAATTGAATGATTTCTAAATGTTCCTTGCCACTTTTTGCTTGTATTTTCATTAAAAAAGTTATGTTAATTTTGAAAACACAATCAGAATTAATGAAGACAACACACCTAATAAATAAAAAACACATGTCATTAATTAGAAGTAAAAGTAATTTAAATAAATACTTATTTAGTTCTATGTTAAGAATACTAAATACTCGTATGTGTAATAAATCAATTATGTCCATTAAAATGTTTAGAGTTACTAAGCCAGTAAATGAAATAAATGATGCGCAATATCACGTATGTTCGGGACATTTCAAGAACCGGTTGTGGCCTACATATAATGGCGCCGTCCACCGCAGAGAGTAGAGTTGACTTTGAGATTTCATAAAGTGAACAGCTGTGTGTACATAAGAGTGTTAAGTTTACAGTGTAATTTAGTACTGAAGAGTTGTAAATAAGAGCCGTAATTGCCGGATAAAGTTGTGTATCGATAATATCATTAAGGACTGTGTACTCGTATTTTAATTCTTTCAATTAAACTATCCCTACAAATTAAAGTTTATTATGGTAATAAACGTAACGATATTTTGTCAGACTGTGTCGCGTCTAGTTTGTGCGGACCTACCTTTAATGGCATTTAAAAATATGCTTTCTTTAAGAAAAATGTTATGAATGACGAGACATCGGCCTATGAATATGACATCAAAACTAGCTGACAAAAGAATAGCCAGCTGAAATTGAAAATTGGCTGGGCAGTGTCGTGCAAGCACACGCTTTCTGTCGATTTCGAATAATGAACCTACAAAAGCGTTTGAGACATATTTTTCCATTCAAGATGCCAGAATTGTTAAGGCGGAACTCATAGCTTGATTCTTGACCTGATATTCCGGCAGGGTGATTCGATGTAGATTTTTGGAACGAATTTCATTGTCCTTGTATAAAAAATCACACTGAAGATAGCGCATAGCCGAAACCGATTTATCTCCAAACAAAACTTGACAAGAGATGATGGAAATTTGTTCCAAAAAGATCACTCTTGAAATTTGAGTTACTTTCAAAGGTAATAATAAAAAGGTTTCGATTTTAACCACCAACCGGCACAGCGACATTTAATATATATTTTCTGTCACAGATAAATTTTTAAACCCAACCCTGTATAACTTTTTTTTGTAGAAGCCCGTCTGATATCATCCGAACTCACGAACTGAAAATTAAAAACATGTTTTCTATAACTAATTAAACAATACAGTGACATAGGACGTGTGACGTTGTTTTACCCTCCTCAAGAATTAAATAAAACGAAGGAGAACTAATCTGATTTCGCGTCCACAAACGATAGTTCTTTATGGGCACTGTGGTCAGCTATCTAGTGTTAGGAAACCTTATTTCCATTGGTTAGTTTCTGAAGTGTTTCAAGACGCTCTAAAATTAGCATTGGGTTTCCGAAAAACCAACAATATACGCCTTCATTAGAAGGTATCGGTTATCGGAAATAAATCGACTTATTAAAAATATCTCAATGTAAATATTTGCTCTCGCTGATAGCCATGGAAAGCCCGGGCTTTCACTTAAAAAAAAATAAAATGTCAATTTGTTTGTAAAAATCCAGGTACTATTTTCCCAAAAGATTACGCTGCAGGAATTAAACAACAATATGTTTTTTTTTAATTCCCAAAAACATTCAAATAAGGAAAGAAATTTAATGCTTTTACTACTCCATCACTACTACTACTAATCCTACCAATCCAGTGATATAAACCCACTCAAGCTCTATTGGAGGGGAAATGAGCCGAAATGTTTGAGTGTCGAAGTATATAAAAGTACTTTTTGTTTGAATATGAAAACCCAGTCATATAAAAGAAATATGAAATATCTGTTTTACGCTGAAGAGACAGAGAGAGAGAGACAGAGCTGCTTATTGCAATCTCTCTTTGCATGTATTTTACAATTAGCACATCTCTCTTTTGAAACATCTGCATTGAAAAGCTCTTAAACAGTTAATTTATTTATACGAATGACAAATACTTATGAGTGCTTCCTTTGATTTTTAACAATTTGCATTGAATTGTTGAGTGCCGAATGGCAGAGCTGTAGAGAGAAGTGCATAAATAAGTGTTTAACTCAGTAATTTTTGTTTGGTGTGTGCGTGTGTTGTGTGTATGTGTGCTTTTGTGTTCTGTATCTTATTCTTCTTTACATGGCGGGGCTTTATATTTTATGTCATTGACCTTTGAAATTGCATCTTGGTTTGTTGTTCATCATGACTATGCCATTGTTGATAATAATGATGATGATGATAATGACGATAATTGTGACTACGATGAAAGCAATGATGAAGTAAATTTTAAAAATATTGTGTACTTATTTAAAAAGTGCATTTATAGATACATATGTATGTATGTATTTAAGAAAGCGAGATGCTTTTTCGGTATCAACTTATTTTATAACATTTATTTTGCGTGAACCTGGCAACATCTTTGTGAAATCTTGGCTTTACAATTTAGAGAAATGAATTTGTTCTCTTTTATTGAAAGCCTTTCCATTTTTACTAAGGAGTTCGAAATTATCTATACCGAGAGTCTTACTCTAATAGGCATCGTGTGAAGTGAGTATTGGACGGAAAGTTGTAAGAGAAACAAAACATGTGATCTCAGTATAACTTCATTGCAACGAATACAAAAAACACTGTTTGTATTGGATAAAGCCAGGATTTTAGACGCATTAAAAATTGAGTCAATGGCAAAGATTCAGCAGAAAATATGGGCTTCTGAAATAACTTCAACAATTTTATCTTATTATAAAAACCAAATAAGCCATACGCTTATCTGGGCTTGCGAGCATTCGGATCGGGTGGTGCAATCAAGTATCCATTCAAACGTAATCGAAATTTTGCTTCTTTTAGGATTTAAGGGAGTTGTGTTTTGTTTGAGTGCTGGCTTGGCTTTCGCAGGATGATTTACAAATAATTAGGGTGCTTTTCTAAATCGCTGGTTATAGTGGCCCAAATGGAAATTGGCCGATCTGGCCATTAGGGCTGCTAATCTACTCAAATATGTTTTACTCTGATTAACAGACCTGCCATGATTAACGGTGACATCTGTTTTACGACCTTATCCGGCGGTGGACGCAGCACTGGGTGTGTTAATGACCACCAACGCCCCTATACTCCCTTTTATAAGTAGCAACTGAATATCATGGCTGCCTGAACATCCTAAGTTGTAATGCAACCCCACATTTATTTTGCACCAAGTTCTTCGCGCGATTTGAGTATAAACCACAGCCACCACGTGCACTCCCGAGGGAGCCTCACCAACTATCAGTCTGGGACTTTCTTCCCAGGGGATACTGGTTCCCGTAGTACCAGTGCTTATATCGTTTTTGGTCGAACTAAGAAAATCCCACCTTTTTATAGTTTAAGGCCCCAGACGAGCTCCAGAGACTGATTACCCCGTCTCCCCCGGTAGCAATACATCAAGGTGGCGGGATCACCAAGAAAACATTCCTCCAGGGGCAACCCTGATTAATATTCGGCTTAGTTGTTAATGATTTCTAAGCCCCTTTGTTTTACTAGTTAAGGTGTTTCTACCTCTGCCATGGATTTTATTGGCATCCTTAACCTCACAGTCCGGTGTGACAGCCGATTTCCAGAGACGAAACTTAGCCGTTTGTTGACTTTAAATGTTGTCAGAAGTGGAAAGTTTACGACTTCCATTGCTGCAGTTATTTTTTTTCTTGCGTTTATCATGTGTAAAAGCAGTGACGCCAAACTGGGTTTTGCAACACAAGGCATCGATACATCGAAAGATTAAATTCTATGTTTTTTACAGCCAACGCATCTGTCAAAAAGGTGGAATCAAAGTAGTTGTATATTGAATCTTACTAAGCACAAAAGCGTAGGCTGCTTTGACGCATAGAATGCGAGAAGTGGGTATATTTTCTACCTTTTGTAAGCGTCATAAGTGGTGTGCGAATTGCTCAGCTGGTTGTGACAGCCAGGGATGTGACTTTGAGCTTTAGATAGCACCTGGTCAAAAATTTAAACTTCTTATTAGTTTTGCATTTCTCGGTGATCCATGTTAAAAACTTGGTATTTTTGGCAGCGGTTTTTGTAGCTTTCGAGTTTAGGCGAACGAAAAAAAACTTTAGAAAAAGAGGAGCAAAAGTTTTAACAATTCTCGAACTTTGCCTCTGGGAGTAGACCACCAATATATAGAGTAATTGGATTGCGGATAGATTTTAGTGCATTCATGCTGATATAACGGGTATCTTATATTTGCTTATTTATGGAATTCACAAACGCTTTGTATTATTGTATCGTATATTAAATAAACCTTTGGTTTAGTTGTTTGTGATTACGTATTTTTGTGCTGTTATTCTATTGCTAATGTTAACAAATTATGGATGTCATTTTAAAACCATGAATTTGAATCAGGCATGGGAGCTTTGAATTACTAACAATTTCACTTAAGGTAATAAAATGACATTAGCAAAATATGATCAATAAATTCTTATATTTCAAAAAAGATCCCATAATTAACAGTTTTATAGTTATGCGTACAAGTTACAGATTGTTCAGCTTATATAAACATAAACAAATAACAAAGTCCCAGGTATGGTGTCAATAGAGCTTTTCAAGAATATGAACTTTTTTGTATAAATATTACCAACAACAAAACTACAATATTCTGTTATAATACAATCGATACAACATTACAATCCGCTTGTGAATTGAACAATTATGTTCTGCACGGATCCTCACACTTAACTCTGTCACTTTTCAAAGATCTTATTACTTCCGTTTGACGAGTTCAATTTCGTTGACATTGTCAAATATATATAAACAAAAAAAAAACATCATACAAATCAGTAACTCCACTTCAGATACATTATCCTGGCCCTTTTTTATATTATTTGTATTAATTTTTATTTAAAAAAAAAACTTGTCGTGTATTAATTTCTTTATCAACTTCGCCCTTTTTCATCCAAATTGCTGCCTTTGTGATAATATTTCTTTCTTTTTGTGCGAGTGTTTTGCGAAATTAGTTCTTTGGTTTGCAGTTCCTTTGACTTTAGTACCACAATCAGTTTATTATTATTTTTGTTTTTTTTTTTTTTGTTTAAATCTTGTTGTTGTTGTTTTAATCAAATTCTTGTTTAAATTAATTGTGTTTCTGGATGCAGTTCCCGAGTGTATGTATTTATGACTTCTTTTGTTAATCGTATTTGCTGTTTGTTTTTGTAGTTTGTTTCTTTTGTAAAAATGTCTTGTTGTTGTTCCTGTTGTCATTTCATATTCGTACGTCTTCTTGTGGAATTCACTTGGGTGTTGAGTTATTTATGTTGCTGGATTTTTAATTTATGGAATTCGCGTGCATCTTATTATAAATTCGGTTTTTTTATTTTCTCTGGTCTGATTTTTGTGTATGAGTGCGAAAGTTTTTCTGGTATTTTCGTTTTCTGTGCATCAGGGAAAAGATCATAAATTTTAAAGTTGTTCCTTTAATTCATTTTATTGAAAGTTTAAATAAAGGGGTTTCTTGTCATGTCTGGGAAGGAGAAATTTGTGAAAAGTGAAGCAAACTAAAAATTGTAATTGGATAAATTAATTTGACGTTTCATCATATAACTTTATCATGTTTTTATCCTAATTTTTTTATCATAAATTCCTTTTTGTATTCGTAAGAATCGATTTTCGGATAATTGAAGTAAATTTAAAATTTGTCATACCCAGTGGACAATTTGTAATATATAAAAATATTATAATTATAAAGAATGTTTTTATATAACAGAATTTCTGTTAACAAGTTTCACAGACGCCTTGTATCGTTGTATCGATTTTATTATTATATTGTAATAAAACATTGTATTCTTGTTGTTAGTAATGTTCGTATAAATATGCCGTAAATATTGTAATACAACTTCATTCCATAATGTTTTTGGAATGTTGTGGTGACACCATACCTGGGACTGTAATAATAGTCTGATTAATTTGTATTTATATGCGTTAAACCAAGGCGTATCTCACTAGGTGGCATTTCTACGACAACAATACAACAACAGCAGGCAACTTTGTTTGTGTAAAATCAATGATTACTGTCAAAAACAAGTGGCAACAAAAAGCAAATTAAAAGGAAAATAGTTGAAAAAAGGTTTGTTGCTACGTGGTAAGTAAACAAAACCAAACACTTTGACATTAACAAAGTGTAAACAAAGAAAAATGAAATGTAAGCAAAAGAAAATCACCTGCAGTAGTGATGCAATCTAGTTAAATATGCCTTGCGTTGAAGATTATTAATTTGTTTTGACGACTATAATTTTTGACATTAGAAATACAATAATACCAAAACAACAACAAAATTTAATTGTTAAATAGAAGGGGGAAAATTGAAGCAGACCGCTTACTTTATGGGTCACTTTTCGACCCCATTGAGTCACGTGCTAGCCCCTGCTTTTACTCTTTAGTGTCGTGATTCTAGACTTTCGACTGGTAATTGTCGGCTTTCTTCCTCATCACGAAATCTCTTGTAATTACTAGCATTTGTTTAAGGCTTAGATCCCCCATTGAATTCATATTTAATAAATGTCTGCCCGTGCTCCTAAGCCTTATGTTAACCAGTGATGGACATTCACACATAATGTGCGCTACCGTCTCAACCACTTCCTTAGGAGTATCTATGAAGACTGACCCGTCCTATCCATCTCTTGAGAATTCCTCTATTGGATAATAAACAGCGCAGTTCGTACGAAGATTAATCTCTCCACCTACTCCGAAGCTTTATTGTCCATTCCTATGGGAATCTTACGGTTCAACGCCTTAGTAGTACCTTTAGAGATTGACCCGTCCACATCTAGGGAGGCATTCTTATCCATCTCTTCCGGCTATCTCTGTTAGCCAATTAAAGCCGACGTACCTTCAGAGAATTCTCACGATTAATGGAGAAAAAATGTCTACCCACACAGAGCTCCATATGCAAGGGTAAGTCTGAATTAAAACTGGAGGTCGACTGGCTTCCAGAGTTGGCATAGTAGAGACGTGGAAATATAAGTCAGAACTTGTGACAGTGCACTCAGTTACGGCAAGCCATACCTTTGTGCTTGCCAGTTCACGACCACTACAACAAAATGAAAATAAATACAAAAAATGGTTTATTTTAATACACGATACAATAATACAAGGCGTTTGTGAAGTGCATAAATGTTTTTGTTTAGCTCGGTATAGATTCTTCGAAATATTCTCGTTACTGTACGAAACAAAATAATGGTTCGAATCTGGCTGAGTTTGAGCGGTAGCCTGGCTTATGTTCTTTGAGCGCCTCACCTGCAGGCTAAAACCTGCGACTTTAGTAAGAAAAAGTCAAGCGAAGACAAGTCGCACTATCCTGATGAGTTAATCACGTCTCCTTTGGGAACGATAATCAAATAAGTTGTCCATTGAAACCAAATGTCTCGCCAACGTAGTTCCCATAGACGTACGAAACAAAGATGTTCATCTGGCTTTCGCTGCTAACTGATTGTTTGCCGAACCGATCGTATCGAATTTCGAAACCCAAACTCCGGTGATTCGACATTGTAGCGACATCACGTCTGGCGCAACTAGCGCGACTTTTGCGCTAACGAACACTCATTTTATCACTTAGACTTGCTGCTCTATCGTGTAACTTGCCATCATTATTTGGCATCTCTGACATGGTACTCAGTCGTATATCTTTGCGTGATAATTTGGCATCACTGATATGTACAGTCGGTCAATATCTAGCCATCGTTAATATATAAAGAAATATAGAAGTTACGTTATTTGTTTAGCTTTAGTTCCATATTTTTTATAAAATTCGTAGATCTAAAAAGTTAAGCAATTTGGCATCAATAACTCATGATCGACAAAAATATTTCCACGCGGCTCTTCTGAAAGCCACTGATATTTTCTGTTGCAGCATTCATATAATAATCTACTTTAAATATTCTTATGTTTTTCAAAAGCGGCTAATTTAAAAAAGAAAATCCATTTTTAATTTAGTTCATTTGTTATCAGTAGCTTAAAATAAATAATTATAGTCACAACTTTTGCTACAACACAAGGCCGATTAAAAAATATTCCTTCTTTTAAATTATTATAAAGACAACTTCCCTAATGTTTGTTGTTAATGTTAAAAGCAATCAAGTATATGAGCTATTTTTGGAATAAGCAAACATTCGCTATATTTTTGACATAAGATTTGCCATTGGATTTTATTGTTATCGGAAAAGTAATGCAGTGAAATCCAGTTGCAGTTCACTGGCAGCTGGATAATAAAGGGTATTTTTTCAAATCAAACGAACTGCCATATAGCGTTCACTTTTTGACATTTGTGCAGAGTATATTCTTTCAAATCACCGTGAATAGATTTACACTTGAACAACGCTACCAAATTATCCAGATGTGCTTTGAAAATCAGTAGTCATCAACTGATCCGATGTTTTATAGCAACCTTTTGTTGTTAGTAAACAAAATTGTTGCATATAGAATGAAATCAATCCACAACAGACCCTACAGATTCCATTACATCTTGAAAAATAAACCGTTTGATGCGTTTTAAACGCGGTGGCATCTTTGCACCTTATTTCTTCAAAAATTAAGCCGGAGGTCGCGTTACGGTCAATAGAGATCCTTACCGCAACATGATCAATGATTTTTTGTTTAAAAATATGGATAACCTTGATCCGGGCGAGATCTGGTTTCAACAGGATGGCGCTACTGAAATAAAAATTTGGTGACAAGTTGATTTCGAGAAATGGATCTGTCAATTGGCCTCCAACGTTGTGCGCTTTTACACCTCTCGATTATTTCGTATGGAGCCACGTGAAGTCCCTGGCTTATGCTGATAAACTAGCAACAATTGTCGCCTTGGTGGCCAACATTATTCGTTGTGTTATTCGCGACATAGGGCCAATAATGGTCTAAATTTAGATGACCCGAAAGAGCTTCGTCAAGAACAGCCGCGGTAACGAAATCATTTTAAAATGTTACTGTCATGTATTAGTCTTTCGAATAAAAGTTTTTTTTTTTTTATTAAAATGTCATTTTATGTGTAAATTTTTACAATTTAAAATTATATTGGGCTTTAAACACACCCTCTATAAGCGGCCGGAAATGTTGCTCAATTGAAAAATAATTTAGAAATGAATCGCTACTTCATTTTTTTGACTTTATATTATCTATTCGGCTGTTGCTTGGAACAACAAGTCTGTGTTTTATGTCGAAAAATGTCTAACGACTTATTTGACGGTGGTCTTAGCAGTGGGTGAACCCAATTCGTCCACTATCGTCAGAACGCTGAATCAATCATTCACCACAAACTACCACGGTGACCAATTTTACTCTTCCAAAGGGACGACAATACTAACTAGTCCGGATCTTATTGCCCCGTTTCCTGTGGTAACAATCGTTTAGCAAATGGTTAAACCTCGAATTCCCTTATCACCTAAGGGTGATAAGTAGTGGGGTCACCAAAAAGATATGATCCCGGGGAGAAGTTTCTAGGTATATTTCGAAAGATCGAAACTTCTTCATTTAAGAGGAAAATAATAATACTCAAGCCATTTTCATGCCGCCGTTATATACAAAAATAATGTCTTATGGTGGACAATAGTCGGTCCCTTACTACTAGGGAGCGAAAATAAGATTAATTTTCGAATTTTTTAAGAAAAGTTTTTTTATGAAAAATATTTTTTTTATAAATACATTTTCATTTGGATTCCTGATTGTTATTTTTTTTTTTGAGCAAAAATAATAATTTTTTTTATAAATATATCTTGAGTGAAAATATTAATTAAGCCAAATTAAAAATTAATCATTTTTGTTAACAAATTTCTTTTTCGTTTCAGGCACTTTCTGTCGCTGGCGCTTTGACACTATAGGTATGTATTTTATTTATTAATCTTTATACGCGATCTTTACAAGTAATAATTGCGAAAGTTACAATATAATTCAGATATTTTATATTTCAATAATTTTTCCTTACAAAATTTGCTTGAAAATGGAAGAGCTCATAAAAGGGAATTGAAATTTATCCAACGTTTTTTGTAACAGTCATGAGGGTATAAGCCCCAAAATCTGTATATAAAATTAAGGAAAAAAACGTAACATAAGGATAAGAACAATAAAAAAATTGTTACGACCGAAAAAAAATTTTTGCTGGTAAAACAACGTATGTCATTTGCTAGATTTGATTGCACTAAAATTATAAAAATTTATATTTTTTCTTAATTCGTATGCCCTTTAATAATGTGATCAAAAAGATAACAATTTCCCATTGTGATTGTAAACAAAACGATAGAATTTTTAAAAAGATACACACTTAAGTGCAGAGAATTCAAAACTAAAGTTTTCCCCTATTGAACCTTCTTGTTGTTATTGGTGCTACCAAATATACAAGTTTCGCAAAAAAATATGTATAAAATATCACTTTGCTACTCTTGGCCAATAGCTACACACATGTTTGTGTAAATGTGTATTTAATTGCAACATTGTATTTTTATTCTCTGTATGTACAAATATTTATTTATAACTGGCAAATTTTTTAATTTTCTTTTTCGCAATATTTGATTGTGCTGTAAGTTGTTTCTACCAAGCATCTACAACAACTACAACTGTTAGTGCTTGTAAACAAAAAAAGGGCTCGTTCAAAGGGATCCCAAAAAACCGCCTCGTACCTTCAGACGGAGGGAAGAATATAAATGAAAAATAATTTTATATATATTTTTTCATTTTGTAACCGTACAAAAGTTGAATGAACGATTTGATTCACATTGTATTCACAAAATTCTGATGTTGCAAAAAAAGGGATTATAACAGCAGCAATAACAACGACAAAATATTATGTTTTGTAACAAAAATAACAAATATAGAAAAAGCCCTGCGAAATGTAATGAAATCCTAAAGTTAAAGGCAATCAAAGGGAGTATTCGTTGGAGGGATACATTATTTTAAGGCATAAGTTTTACAGTTGGCTCTTAAGTAGACAATTTATTAGGGATTTAGGTTGAAAGGTGTTTTACTATATGTAAGAGCTTAAGACAAACATTTTTAAAGCTGCCACAAATATGTATACATATGTTAGAAGGGTTTAGTTTTATTAAACAATATGTCTTTATTATAAAGAAATATTTTTGTGCATTTTCTGTGAAATAAGAAAGGAACTTTTTGTAAAAAGTACTTTTTAAAGAAGTAATTTTACTCAAGAAATTACTTTTTATGATGAGTTTTTTTTGGAAAAATAATGCTTTATTAAAAACAAAATTTTTGCGAGAAGTTTTTTTTGTGAATGAAGTACTTTTTAAAAAATTAGTTTTTGTAGACAAGTACTTTTGGAATAAAGAAAAAAGTCTTTATAACAAATTTAATCTTTTTAAAAAAAGAACTTTGTAAAAAAAGTTTTTTAAGTACTTTTTAAAGAAGAAGAAATTTTTGGAATTATAATTTTTAAGAAGAACTTTTTTTAATTATTTTAAATAAATTAAAAAAAATTGTTTGTTGGTAAAGTAATTTTTGTGATAAAGAATTTTTTGTGAACCAGGAACATTATTTTTAAAAAACAGTTTTTATTTTTTTTGTAAAATGAAAGTGTGCAAAAATATAACTTTTACTAAAAAAAGTACGCTTTGTGAAAAAAAATTTTAAGGTACTTTTTCATTATATAAGAAATTTTTGGAAAAAAGTTTATATTTCAAATCAATTATATTTAGCATTTTTTGAGAAAAGTATTTCATGTGGAGAAAGTAAGTTTGAGTAACAAAAGTTTATTAAAATAAAGTACTCTTTGTAAAAAAAGTACTTGTTGTGAAAAAAATATTTTATTGTGGAATAAGTACTCTTTCTTTGTGAACAGTTTTTTTTTATAAAATATGCAATTTTTGGAGTAAAGATTTTTTAAAAGAAATTTTTAAGCAGTTTTTTAAATATGTTTTAAATTTTTTTAAATACTTTTTATGAAAAAAGGAACTTTTCCGGAAATAATAAGTCTAAGAAAAAAATGGTCGTTGTGAAAACAGTGCTGGTCGTTAAAAAGAGTATTTTAAAATAAATAAATAAATTATTGTTAAAAAGTTTCCCGTTTAAAAACTCTTTTTACGTAATAAGTAACTATTTGATTTAAAAAATATTTTTTGATTGAACAAATCGCTTTTTTGTGTAAAATGGGAGGTTTTGTGAAAAAAGTACTTTTTGTTACAGAAAAACTTCTTATGAAAAAAAATTATTTATTGAGAAAACAGTTATTTGTTGTAATATAATAATTTTATTTTAATTAATAAATAATAACTTTTGTAATAACTTTAAAAAAAAATTTATAAATTTTTAAAAGCAATTTTATATTTTGAATTTCCGACACTCTTTATTAAAAATAGGTACTTTAAAAAGAAAAAATTATTACTAAACGTACAAAATTTAAAATAAACACATTTTTATCTCCTTTAAGGAGAATTATTTCGCGTCAAATATTAAAATTGTTAGAACAGTTCAAATTTAAAATATACAATGTAAACAATAGTTTTTTTCCTAATCTCACCATGAGACAGCATTATGAGGGCCATTAAGGCAAAATACGTAAAGTTGCAAGCAGCATTTGTAGTAAAGTAGCAATACAGCAAAAAGAAACAAAAAATACTTAAAATCAAATCAAGACACAAAAATTCATTGCACGATTTTTGCATGCAGACCATGACCCACACCAACTTTTGGCTAAAATAAAAATAAGACAGACAAAAAATTATTGCTTTTTTTATACAAGTTCGTATATTTTAAGCAACTTTAACATGATGTAGCACAATTTTTCTTTTAAAAAACAACCTGACAAACTGACTGGCCATGAATACAGAAAATGTGGTAGCAAACTTATACAGGAAGGCAATCAAACTACAACATGCTGCGCTGCCTTAGGGAAAGAAATGGGAGGGGAATAAAAAAATGTTAATTGAATTTTAAGAAATTTAAAAGGAAACAAATTTTTAAAAAAAAGTAGGTAGTTATATTGAATAAAGTAAATTGAAAATGTAATTTTAGTTCATTTTCAAACAAATTCATTGTAAAAAACTTTTACATTTGTTAAACATTTTCTTTGATTAAAATTATTGCTCTTTAATATGAGCTCTCAAACTTGTTCCACCTCTCTCTACCTCTCTCTCTTTTACTTTTTTATGTTTACTTAGGCACGTGTGCAGTTGTGTGTGCTACCATACATCCAGTATAATTTTAGCTTTTATATTTCTTTCTCTCATTCATTCTCCTCATTCTCCATTTATTTTAAGCGAATTGAAAAAATAAAACAGAATGCTGAAAGGTTAATCAACTCTAAACGTCTGCTGCTTTTGTAGGTTGCTGTTGATGTTGTTATTGTTTTAATAAGTTTACACACGTCTGTATGTGTGCGTCGATTTGTGCAAAATGTGCATATGAGATTGTTGGCTAGGACGACACCATATTGTTTTGCAGCGGCAACAACAGAAAAATTAAAAAAACACATACGCACACACTTATTCACAAGTATATTTTCAACCTGTTTTAGTCTCTGTCTCAGACAGCCGTTCATATGTATGGTAAATGCTGCTTTACTTATTTCACATGATATGTTGCATGTTTGTTCCTGAATACTGTGGGCACTTTTTGTTTCTGAAATACAATGACGAACAAATATGAAAACTAGTACGAAAATAAGACAGAGGTCTCTCAATATTTCAAGATCATGGCAAAATTTAAAAAGTAAATCGAGAGATTTTATGCCAGAGAATTTATAAGTCGAAGTAGAGTTCCAATACATACATACATTTATATTTTTCATCAGACGTATTGTGTATTTTCCCTGAGAATTTTTTCCCTACCCCACTATTTCTTCCCGGGAAAAACTCGTCTATTCTAACTACCCAAATTATATACAGGGTAATTTTCTAACAGTGTTACTAATGGAAGAAAAAAAGGGCTTAATGAAGTTAGACTTTGCAATAAAATATCGGCCGTTACACTTTTATGTCAATTTAATATGATTTAAGCCCTTGGTTGCGTAATTTTGAAAAATGCAAAGTAAAATACTTAAATTACTATTTTTTGAACTAAGACACTATTTTAGATGTTTTAACTTAAGTATAATGCCTTAAGGTCCTTCTTAATGTCAACTAAATAAAAGTGAATAAAATATAAAGCGCAAAAATTTTACATTTTCCAGAGGCCGTTTAAAAATTCTATTTGTTGAGAATTTTATTTAGCTCAGTTTTGGTTCAGTTAAAATTTGGCTTTTGTTTCTAGTTTGAATGTTCCTCAGCTTATTTTCAGATCTGTCCTCGCTCAGTGCAACATCAGTTTTAGTTTATTTCATCAAAATTAGCCCACTATTTTGTGTTAAAAAAATTTATTGAATTCTTTGTTACTAATGATTGGCGGAGAGCAAACAACAAAGAACTCAATAACAAAAACAAAAAACTTCGATCGCACCCAAGGAAAAAGAAAGAACATGAAAATTAAAAAATATTCATTTTTGTATTCTACTTGTGTTTAGTGTTGGGTTAAATATATGATCTTTACAGTTGACACAGAATTAGTAGAAAAGACACGAAGAATGCTGAAAATGTGTGTAGCGGCATAGAAAATGCTTATTAATAATTGTACTTCTATAAAGTTACGTCAAACAATAAATTGAATATATATAGTGCAACTGCTTCATTTTTGAAAAAACGTTATATCTCAAAACTAGTATCAATTTTAAAAAATCGAGCGTAGATTCGCAGCAATTTAAATAACATCAGAAACATCTTTACGTGGCTCCAATCGAAATGTTGACCTGAATTTTTAAACTTGTGTTGCCATCTGCCTTAGAGGTACTTAGATACGATTCAAAAAGGAGGTAGTTTCCAACATGTCTTACTTTGCAAAGTATTAGATATACTCCCTTTATATTTGGGGTATTTTAAACTATTTTCTTTCTTTAGAAAAATAATCTCAAATTCTTAATTAATTTTGCTAAATAAGAAGACATTTTTTATAAGGGTGTCTATGATAAACCTGCGAAATATTTATTCTTTTCCCAGAACTTGGAATATTTTTGGTCATTGTTATTTTTTTTTTTTTTGCCTTATCGGGTACAGATTTACTTTTCGCTTGCTTCTTATTTTCCTATTCTTATTTTTATAATTCAAGCTAAAATATCAGGAATATAACAACTGTTTAATAATGTGGCAAAGGCAGCATTTTGAGCGTTTTTACACGCTGTAAACAAGTGGATTATTATTATATGAGCTTCTGGACAGGATCATTTAAAAAATTTCGGATAACAATACTTTAAACGGCTTCTAAGAAAAGCGGTAGATTTTTCTCGAAAAGAATTGAAGAAGATAACTAAAAGAGGTAGATCTGCCACAAAAATGGTAGAGTTTGTTAGCAATACTGGTTATCACTCAACTTCCAAGGCGTATTTAAATATAATTTAATACAATATTGTATATTAATTATACGGCACAAACGACACTAGTCGTAAGTCAGTAAAATCTTACTTTATTTGAAGTAAATCAAGGCAAATTGATAACAGGTAGACATACGGGTGAATTCTTTTTCGGATATCGAACTCCACACCGGAAATGGCGAAACATTTCTTTTATATTGAATTTGACATCCAATCAGTTTAAAAAAGTACTCAGCTTCGCTGGCGAGTTTACCGTTTTAATCTTCCCTGGAGTACACAATCGAAAGTCATAATCATGTAGTGCATCAAAAATTATATTCGAAAAGTTGTTATATATTTAATAAATCGTACTTCTTGACTCTTTTGTTAAATTTAAAATAAGTTTAGTTGCCATTTAAATTGTTTGATTAGTTTAAACTTTCTTAGTAGTATTTTTTCGATATGTGTTTTCGTACTCGAGATGATACAACTGTGATGTGAACAGCAGGTTCTCTCTAAAATTTCTCATTTCCAGCTGAGCATTAATTCAAATTTTTAAGATCGCCTTCTCGAACTACCTCCTCCTTAAATCCGACTTACATATAAACAAAGTAGCAAACTACCACTGCATTTTACTCGTCACTGTAGTCGAACAAGTTTTCTCAGTATTTCTCTGTTACTCTGTAATGTGTCTGTTCTTTTTATAATATTTATTTGCAATTTTGTTATTGTTGTTGTGGTTTTTTTCTGCATTCGCCCCAACACAAACAGCAAGAACAAATGAACAACTTTCGTAAATATTCACATGGTCATAGTTGTTGCCTTTCCTGTTTGATTTATTATTGTGTTGTTTGTTTTTTACCCTGACAATGGCATTGAGTTTGAACAGCAAAAGCTGCTGGCAAAAATGCCAACAACAAAAAAATAGTCGCAAAATATTTGCAACAAATCCACATGCACGTACAAATGTAAAAGCAGAAAAATAAACGAATTTGACAAAGTAAAATAAGAATATCGTTAAATGCTCACTCAAATGATGCTCTTAAGTAGCAAATCACTCTTTCCACCTCCCTCGCTCTCACGCTACTTCTCTTAAATAAGTTCTACTCAACTGTTGTTTGTTGCCTTGTTTTACAAACACAGAAATACGAGTAGTCCTCGTACACATTTATATGTAGTATTTATATATATTAAAATAATGTATATATATATATATATATATATATATATATATCATATTCTTGTTCTTCCAGCTATTTTAGCGTAGGTACTTACGTTACGTTAATATTGTTTTAAAATAAAGTTGGGGTAGCTCAGGGTTTTTGTTGTTACTGTTGTCTATGCTTCACTTCATCGTTTTATTTTTATTTCATGTTTATTTTTGTCGCAACCGTAGAAGCAATTGCTGTTGTCGCTGCTACCTTTGCTGCGCTGTTAATGCAACCAACCAACGAACCAAGCAACCTTTTCCATTCTGTTGTCCTGTTAGTTGTTTCAGTTTTATTTTTCAAAGTAGGGGAAGGCCATTGTTTATTTTCATTATGAATATGAGGTAATTTTATTGTTGTTGTTTCTTTTTTTATTTTCAAAACGAAGGTTTTTTATGTTTGAAGAAGTAAAAAATGTGTCACTTATTAGAGGTTATGACACAATTTTAACATTTTTTTTAATTACGACTTTTTCACTTTAGTTTTTGTCTTCATAATACGAATTCTAAGTTTTACATTAGAATTCCATATTAATTGATTCTGGTAGTCAATATTATTTGGAAGGGGTACGTTGCTTGAGTGCTGGAATATTTCGTACATACTTTGAAAAACTTGTTTAATTGTCTATTTTCGCAATATGTTCAACTTTTTTTTTATTTGTAGCACAGTTCCAAAAAGGTATAAAATTAGAAACTTTTGTTGATCGGATACATTCAAAATCGACCTGGGAGTTCCTTGCTTCCACTTTCTTCTAGTATTCGATGAAGTACTGACTTCTTTCGATATACTGAATCGTCTGGACTTATTTCTACTATCGCACAGGTTTGAAATTATAGTCAATACAAGGAAAACAAAGTTACTGAAAATAACCAGCCACAACTACAGGGAATCTTTAAAAAAAATATTTCATGCTTGTTGCCGTGTAATTGAGGCCCTAAGAATTCCGTTATCATGTTCCTATACAGAATGTTGTACACAGTCACTGCCGAATTGATGTTCTCGGGTTTTGGGCGACATTCTCACTTAATGGCACAATGTTTGTAACAGCTCAACGCTCGTAACTTTCACTTTGATGTAGAAGAAGAATTCGTGTACGGCGGCACCGTCATACCGACATCAGTTGGGAAATTAAGCGCAGAATAGTTAATTGCTAATTGCGTGTTAAACAAGTGATTAAAGAGGAACGACAGACCACAATCACACTCAACAAGAGTGCTGCTATACAGCGCAAAGACATGGGTACTTGCGGAAGCAGATGAAGCTGTTGGTGGGTTCTTCGAGAGGAAAATACTTCACAAGATATATGAACCAAACGCTATCGTGGGACCCAGAGCGGTTTGATCTCTATGCCAACATCTATATAGTCAAGCGCGTAAAAACTCAAAAATTGTATTGGCTTGTGCATGCTGCGCAAATAAATGAAGAAAAGCAAGAGAAATGCCCAACCGAACCTCCGCTTAACATACGAAGTCCAAGAAAATCTTTCCATGCTCAATTTGAGGAACACCATTGTATTATGCCTTTAAAAAGAATAAGTTGCACAGGACCAGAGATTTGTTTGGTCAGTATAACATTAGTCAATGATGGGCTTTTACATACAATCGCAGCCTCATTTAGATGCCAAATATAATTTTTTTCGGCTGATATGTGAAATCATAACCCGTGTAAAGGGCACGGCTCTATTTGAGCTTACCGGCCACTCTTTTAGGTTTCGAGAGCACAATTATTGCAAAACCTATAGTCGTCTGTCCTTTCCACTTTAGCAATAGTTTCCTCGCTCGTCTGATGCTGTTTTGGTTTTCCGTTGCAAGGACTGATTTCTATGAACACTTGTGCATTACAACTAACAGCTCTTCCTCTCCACAAGGCCGATTCCTTACACTCCCCAACACCAGAGTAGAGCTTCTAATGGTGAAGTGATATTCAGAGTCCGAATATTAACGAACAAGCTACTCTTGGTCATGTATCCTCAGCGTATGCTGTTGAGCCGTGGGTTAGCGTCAGCGCCACTATTGCATTTTATTGTTAGCAGTAGATTAAGAATATACAAAGCTGTGTAAAAACCCTGTTTGGACATACGGAATTATGTTTTGTAGTACAGCAAGCAAATCTATTGGTATTTTAGAAAGCTACCAATCCAAGGTTTAGGGAATAATTACAGCAGCACCGCGGTTCGTCACGAACAAAAATATTCACAAAGATTTAAATATGCCCTCAGTACGAGAAGAAATTCAAAGATTCAGTGAAAACTATGTTGAAAGATTAAGTAATCATTGCAATTCTCTGACTGTTGCGCTATTAGACGATAACGCTAAAATGGGTAGGTTGAAGCGGTTAACTGTATTTGACTTTACTTTTAGAGGCTAGCCTCTAGTTCCTTGGAGCTGCGTAACTCCTGTCATCAATATTTACATATGTACATACATATGTTATCAGAATGGCTTATTGTTTTACAATAGATAGATTGCAAATAAATAAATAGATTTCTTTAATGAATTGAATTTATCACATATTCACACATTGTAGTAAATACTTGAAACTTCTTATTTACTCCACTCGAAAAAACACATTAAATTTGTTTGCTGCCTTGCTGACAAAGTATTTCAAGCATTAAAATTAATTAAAATATTAAAAGAACTCGGTTACATCATGCAGTAGAAACTATAGTTAATAAATTTTAAAAAAGCCAAACAAAAATAACAAAAATAATGAAGAAATAATTCCTAAGAACTTCATACAACTTCCGGCTTGTCTTTAATACATAAGCCCTACACATTCACTAACACAAACAAATATTTTTTTCTTATACTCAATTCGAAAAAGGGGAATAAGTGATGAAAGATTTATAAAACTTCCGTTTTAGAGAGTGTTTGAATAACAGAGAGTGGAGTAATATTTTGAAAGCGAGTAATAAAGCAACAGTGATTTTAAGAGTGTTTTTTCCCTTTTTCTGTTTGTATATACCAAGAGAATTTGGCGAATAATTGAAAAGAGTTTTACTACAAAGAAAACAAAATAAAAAATTTGTTCTTCATAGTTTCTTGTTGTTGTTGTTGTTATATGTTGTAGTTTTTGCTAGTTTTGTTATTGGTTTTGTTATTGTTGCTGTTTTTGTTAAGAAAGAAAAATAATAAAATACATTTGTTCAAACAAACTGAGAGCCTTAACTGACTGAACACAAGAGAATATAGAAGAGCACAAACCAATAAATGCAAAACTATTGTAGTAGACATAGGTGTGCGTGTGTGAGTAAGTGTGTAAAGACTTGGCTAACGAAAGCAAAGCATAAGAATTTCTAGACGGAATAAGGAAGGAAATAAAAACAAACCCATTTATGATGTAGATGACTATGTCTGTTCCTTTTTCGGTAGGTATACCATGACGTGTTGTTTTTTATTTGTGTTTTTTTCTGTCTACTTTTTGTTTTGCTTTTGGCACGATATAGTAGAAATGTGGTGTATGACGTCGAGTGTGTGTTTTTGCTCTTGTGGATGTGTGGTAGTAGAAGCATGTTTGTTTGAATTTTGGTCGTTTGCTACGAATTTGTTGAGGCAGGTCCTGTATAAACAATTTTTTTGTTGCAGGAAAAATAGGTACAGCCAACGAACTCGAAATGGAAATTAATGATTGTAATGATGTTGGCTGTTGTTGATAATGATGATGAAATTGAGGCGAGCCGCGGTGTTGATTGTTTGTTGATAAACAGAGTTTAAAGGAGTGAAGTTTTTTTTTAAAGACATTTTATAAAATTGTTTTAATGTTCGGTATATTTTTAAACGTTTTAAAGGAATTGATAAAAAAAGTGTTATTTAATATTATTTTAATATTATTTTCGTCCCTTTTTAAGTTACTTCCCTCATTATCCTTTTGAATATCTCTTCAGATATTTAAGCAACAAAAATAAGTTACAGCAAGTAATGAGTCGAAAGTGAAAGGCCACATCACCGATCAATTACTTTTTATATAGAATCGGAACATGTGTAGCAACAACATAAGAACAATATTTTTGGAACCGGACAGCACTAAAAAATGAAAAATTCCCCTTATTTGCTTACACTCGACTAGTGGACCTCTGAAGTTTTTTTTTACAAGATGTTGTTTTTAATAGAGTCCAGTTTAAACTCTTTTTAGGGGTTTTGCGGATAAATTGATTGTGTGTAATTTTATAAACCTCCAATGTCATTTTTCATAAAGGAGTATTTTAACACGTATTAATTTGATCCCATGTGAAATACAGTTTGAGTTATGATTATTTCAATAGTTATTTTAATATTTCATATTTTTTCAGTCACTATACACAATCTTAGTGGAATGTAGGATCAGTTATTTCCATCAAGGAAACATGAAGTACAGTGAAACCTCAATTAACGCAACCCTATAACAATTACCATAAATAGCTCCAACTATTGCAGATTAATACAATTTAGTATTACAAGCACCTTAATTGAGTCATTGATTTATAGACTTTGGTGTTCACACACATGTTTACTCAATTATCATTTGACAGCGGAATATGAGTTGTACGTGAAACATTGTGGAAATGATTTTGGAAATAAAATGGAATGGAACAAAATTTGGCTTTAAAAGAAATGAATTACTTTTAAACTATTTTCCTCTATTTATTTTTTATATATAGATTTCGACTACTTTCAAAAAGTATAAAATGTAGTTGTATTGCTTGATTTTGCCTTGATTTTGTCATTGAACATAATTTTTTCTTCTCACCAAACATACTTCATCAAAATCGCATTGCGAATTTTACTCAATTAATGGTGCAATTAAGTGCTAACTGCTCAATTTTCAAATTTAGTTCTCGTATGTGAAATTGAGCTCAATTAAGGCCCTAACTGCGTAAATTTCCTAATTAAGGTACATGTGGTATCATAGTATCAACCCGTTTTATTAGAGATTGTGTTCTTATGATATAAGAACTCATTAATGTAATTGGTACTGAACTGAAGGTATACTACCTGAGTGGTTTGCCGCTTTCACTTAGCCGTTGATCGATAAAGATTATTCTCTTCCCATCACCTTTAGTGTTACGCTCTAAGTGTATATATTTAAGCAGACACAATTTATTCAAATACATATACAAAATAATAATTTTAAAAAAATTATTCACCAGTATTCGATGACAGGTTTCCTCAGCCCCACTGATACGCCGCTCGCTAAGCGTTTTCTGCTTTAAAAAAACAGAGTGAAACCAGCCACGAAGCTTCACATTAATGGCAATTAATAAATTGATCTGTGTTTTGTTTTAAAATCTGTTCTTGAATGTGATTGATTTTTATAAGGCCAATCTGCATGACTTTTTCCTGCGATCTGCTTAAGAAAAGCATTGATTTCGAATGTAGTACTTGTTGTAGGCTCAGAGGTTTTGGCACCATTCGCTTTAAAGTCGTTTGTGCGATTTATACTGCCTACAAATGCCACCGAATGGGCTGATTTGAATAATTTTTGAATAATTGTATTAGTTTCTTTAGAAAGTGATTGACTAGGGAAGCAGAGGGTATAGAAAAACTTCAGTGTTGAATATAACTCTGCAATTGCGCATTAAGTGTATTTTTAGAACAGCGCCGGAGTGCTTTTGATGGAATGTAGGCGTATTACTTGAAGCTATTTGTGTTATAAAGTGATACCGGCGAAAGACGTTTCTGTGATATACTATATATGAATAGAAGCTAATACATATCAGAAAATATCGATGTTATTAATTGGCAGCGGCTAAGATATAAACCCATGCGATATAAACCAAGCACAAGTTGAGATTGAACGGAAGCTGCGATATTTATAGTCTTGCTGCCAGTGCGATTTCTCACTGACACAGGCACTTCTTATATGAACTGTGTGTCTGGTGAATATAGTGGCGCAAAATGGAAGTACTAGTTGAATTACAATTGTCACCACAACCACTGTCGGTAATGAGTTTAAATACATTTTTATACAATGCAAAATATCGCCCGATGGCTGACTCTGGCTTGCTCTGACTGTGTTCTCATTTTCGACATATTTCCACGAAGTAGCGTTCGAATGTGTTCAAAGTAAGATGGCTAGATGCTTTAACAATAACGGTGACAGTTGCTTAATTATAAGTCGTCGTTTACTTTTTTAATGTGGTTGCCGACAGGAGTTGTAAATAATTTTGGAGTTGCAACAAATATCGTAAATTCTAATAATCGCTAAATCTTTTTCTTTCGTATATTTCACCGTAATAAAATTGGTTTTTAGCTTATAAACGACCAGAGTGCCAACCGTCCTCTATTCCTTCACTTACAGCTATTTTACGACTACATAAAATTCTTTGTATTGTTTGAACTTCAAATATCAAAATGTTATATCCGCTCTGAAGAAATTTTTACTTTAATTTCACCACGAATTTCTTTCCCATTTTGAAAGCAAACATTCTTTTAAATCTCTTACACATTGATGATAACAACAATAATAACAACGTCTTTACTCATACTAATAACGATGCTGGGGCTGCCGATGATGGGCTTTAATAGCCGGGTTATATGTATAAATTTGCAATATATTTTAGCTAGACTATTTATGGTTAAATATCTCTCGCAAAAAAAAAAGAAAACAAAAAAAGAACAATCGCATACCAAACCAAACCAAACCAGACCAGAAAACCTGCTGCCAACACTTCTAAAGCAATGGGGAGCAGGTATTGCAGTACAGAAGAACCTAAAAGGCCAACCAGAAAGGCAGACACGCAAAAAGATAGACACGTTTTACAACAAAATGCTGTAACTTATTTGTAACAAGATTTAAAAGTTTTGAAGCTTTCATATAGATTTTACTTCATTCCTTTTTCTTCTTTTAAAATAATATTCTTTGCTATTTGTAGAGAAGTTTTTGGAGTTTTGGCTGAGCTGCAATGTAACCAGTATTAGTTATGAAATTGCATGTATCTATGAGTATGTATCGACTTCAACAACAAAGCAACTATTTAATTTGTGAGCCTGTATCTTTTATTATCCATGATTGTTATGCCTTTACTTTAAAGCCTTTGTACTCCTTTTTTTCTGGATTCTTTCATCTTCCAATTTTGAGTTGGTTGGTAGGTTGGTTGGTTGGTTGGCTGGCTGTGTTGCCTGTCTATAACTATTCTATAGAGCTCCTCTTTACTCCACTTTGTGGAGTGTATGAAAGTTTTAAAATCGAAAGGCAACAAAAACTAAAACAACAATAAAAGTAGGAAAATATTCATCTTTTTACGCTGAGATAGGTTCAGCAGCAACAACAACAACAAACATAATGACTGCTACAACTATTGCCACAACAACAGACTGGCTGTATGACTACAATTCACTTCCAGAGCATCTCTTGAAAATAGTGCAGAAAATGTTTGTATGTGTCAGTGTTTTGTATTCGATGGGAGAAACAATAACAGCAACAACAACAGAAAGATGCAAAGTTTTTGTTGTCGTTCCTGCTGCTGCCACAATACTAGTACGTACAACAGATTGTTGTTGCTGCTATTATTGTCGTAGTTCTTGTTCATGCTACTGCTGTTGTTGCATGTTGTACTACTCTTTTTCTTTATTATGTTGTGTGTTGTATGCCGTGTTGTCGTTGTCGTTGCCGTTGTTGCTGTTTTTGTTGTTCGTTGGCTTTTGTTGCCGGTTTTATTTCATTTCATTTCGTGGTTTCTACACTGGTGGTAGTGGTTGTAATATTTTGTTGTCGCGGCTGTCTGCCAGTCATCCAGCCAGACAGACACAATTTGAAATAATCAACGAACAAACGAAACGGAGTAGACAAATTTTATTTGATTTTATAGATAAAATTAACAAAAGAAAAACAATTTAAAATTATTTATAAGAAATAAATAAATAAAGTAATAAGCTTGAAATTAATTGATAAATCATTAAAAGATAAAATAAAAGTTTCATAAAAAGAAGTGATTAAAAATAAAAACGCTTAAAATTTCAGACGTTTTAAAATCTTTTTTATAAGAATTTAAATAAACTCCCCTCCCCGAGTATCCTGTGATCTATGTGTAATAAAAAATATCTGTGAAAAGAAATCATTTTCAAATATTTCCAAAGTTTTGAAGTTGGTGAAAATTTACTATTTTCTCTGGCGAACAAGTAAAATAGTAGTAAAATATCTTAAAGGTTATTGAACTTGAAATTGTACAACGAAACTCGATGTGCAAGAATAGGAGAAACATACAAAAAACTACTGCCTTGAAACGTATACAGTCGAACTGAAGAACAAGCAGCAGCATCATCAACATCATTAGCATCGTCATCGTCATCGCCATTGCCATCGTCGTCGTCAGTATCTGCAACAGCAGTAGCTGCAACAATAATATTAGCAAATATGTATGTGATACTAAAAAGAGCAACATTGAATCATATGGCACAATATTCTGAACTATAAAGGAAAAGTCAAAAAGGAACATTAATATTCATAGAGAGGTAGATGAAAACTAGAAAATGTAAGAAATGGAAAAGTAAGAGAAGCGGAAAACTGCAGGTACCTCACAAAATTAAATATTTATTATAAAAAAAAAACTCTCGGAATGGCTTTTTTTCTGGTAGCTATAAAAATTTGATATTTTTTAAATAATTAAAAGCAGAAATGTAGACCACAAAATACTTAAGAAACTCTTAAATATTCCAATCTCTGTGTTGCAGGAATAACAGCTTATGTCCCTTGTAGTCTAACAATGTTAATAGATCGTTTTACACAAAAACAAATCAAGCAGTGCTGTTCTGTATTTCGAATCCGATATATATTATTTGAAAGTGGAAATTTGAGGAGGGTTAATCTGTATTTCGATTCGAAAAGTAACATTTTTGGAAAGCGATTTCGGATTCAAAAATTTAATCCTACTGCGTTCCAAATCCACAAAAATATTCACACTCGTTCCAAGCGATGGCAGCTTAAATGCCCGAATCGACAAAAATATTCACATAAGAAAAAAAAATCGAATGCAAAGAAAAAGAAAAATTAAAAATTATATTATGTTAAAAATTATTCAATTATCTTTTTTATTACAAAACCGTATTGCGTTTCTCTGCAGATTAAGAGTCCAAAGAAAAATGTATTTCAAGAACACAAATATTTCAATATTTCCGATAACAACATTGACAAACACTTATTTTATTAAAGCTAACATTAGGTCTGTTCCAGTTGCGTAACAAAACAGTCTATGGATTAATGTAAAAAGTGAATGAAAGTAAAATGAAATAAGTGAAGGCCAGTAAAATTATTTAAAAAGATATTTTTAATTTTTAAAAATGTATAAACAAATGTTAACATTTTTAAATGTAAAAAAAACAGCTGATAATTTAATTCTAGTCCGAACTTACCCTGATAAAAAGTTCGTACAACTTTGTACAGGAAATTAAAAATTTTACTCTCTGAATTTCTATCAAATTGCAAAACAAATTTGTTATTTGCAAGGCTTTTGAACTAATTTGTGCGAGTTCGGACTGTTTTGTTATGCACCTAGAACAGACCTATTATTTATGTTGAAACATTTAATTTTTTTTTCCAATTCGCACAGTTTTTTCACCCCTTTTTGCATAAATGATGCTTGTCTTCATAATACAGAACAGAGCTGCTCTTTCGAAAGGGATTTATATTTTTTGAGCGAATGCAGAAAACTTCCGCTCTTTCGCAGCAATTAGTAAGGAAATGCAGATTTTTGAAACGAATTCCCATCATCCATTGTTAGGGTTGGACGAAAAATTAAAACAAGGTTACGCGAACATATAAAAAACTATAACAAGAAGCTACATGATCCCGGCTCAACATCAGAATCTAGCTTCGCCAACCACGTGTGCAACAACAAATGCAATCCAGCGCTCATTAGAAAAACGATACAGCGCAAAGGACGACGACTAAATATTCTAGAAAACATGGTAAAACAAAAGATATTTGGCGGACGAATCATAAACGAACAAATAAACTCCAATTCAGACGTTATATTCGAACCTCCAAAATTAATCTACAAAACGCACAACAAAAATAACGGTCAAGATACACAAAACAACAAAACAATATATAATAAACAAATTCATAATCCAACAATCAAAGGCTTCTTCCAACCACAATAAAAAACGCTTTAAATAAAAAAAACTCAGCTTCTAACGTTTACCTGCTATCCGCAAACACCAATTCTGATGCGATAAAACAGTTATCACTAACGTCTACCAATCCTTACAAAAATATCCGACCTAACGAATTCGCAGAACGAAAAAGAACACTGAAGACAGCACATAACCGAAAACGGAAATTCGTTTCAAAAATCTACATCAAATCACCCTGTCGGAATATCAAATCAACAATCATAAAAATAACTATTATGTACTCAATTTTGCACTCTCAGGCCACATTTAAAATAAGTTGTATTTTTAGTACTCGGTCCATAACCTTTTATTTTGTAATACACTACTTATGCGCTTGGGCATACATCGGGAATCGGGAAGATAGGACTGCAATATGGTAAAATAGTTTTCTTTTCCCATCAAGCCATAAATTTTTTGCAGTGGACCAACGTGCCATCATGTAAAACAACCCCACACCATGATGGTGCCTCCTCCTCAGTTGACCGTTTGTTTAATATGGTGCCGTTAATATGGTTTGTTTAATATGGGCTCCTGATGTTAGTGACAGTAATACTATTTACCATCAGACTGGTTGAACTTATTGGTTGAATTAGGACTCATCTGACCATATTACGTGCTTTCAGCCATCAACGATCTCTGTGTAGCCTGGCATATTTTAGCCGCGCCGAAACATTTTTATGTGCCAATGTAGGTTTAGAGTTCTTCACAGCTGTGAACTTTCCAATGTTGTGCAGTGCTCTTCTTGCCATCCAGTGGCTAACATTTTTATTTATTGCTAGCTTATAGTCTCATGATATGGCGTGCGTGCGTCCCCCTCAGTTAATATTTTTCGGCGACCTCTAGCGGGCTCTTGTGGAGATAAATTTCACCGTTTTAACACGCTAATAACCACTGATTGGCTTAAATTAAGTTCTTTAGCTACCATACGTGAGAAAGAGCCATTTACAATCGAATTTTCCACGGCACGCGATAGTTTCTTCTCTGAAATTTTTCTACTAATTTAGTTGAGAACAAATATGAGCAAAATTTTCTCTCATTGCTTATTGTTTTTTAATTTGTTTTAATACCAGTTTTGTTACGAACTAAAAAAGAAAGATTACAAAAAACAAAATTTAAAATCCCTTCATTATTATTATTTTCATGCAGGTGGCAATAAAAGAAATACAAACATGTACTCCTCTCTGCCTCCCACTGTATGTAGTGAATCGTCACTTGAAATTGTTACTTTGAAATTGTAAACGCAAGAGGGAGGGAGGGAGGGTTAATCCTTTGCAGGTGTTGTTTGTAAACCAAAACTTTTTGCTGTGTGGGAACTCTGAACATTGTTTGACCGCGTGAAGCATGGTATCTCTGATCGATTTCGAAAATTCCGCCATGTGTAACTATTTGCGTATAAAAACTCACAATTTTGTAATTGTTATTGCGATCTGCAATTGCGATCTATTATTATCATTTTTGTTCAACGAAAACAATCAATGCAAGTTGAGCTAAGTTTTTTTTGTCAGCACTTTTGTTTTCTTTTCTTCGCAATGATCTCATTTTGATTATATGTTTGTTTCAAAATTTCATATAAAAAACTATTTGGGAAAACTACAGAGCTACCTGCAATCACATAAGTTGTTTTATTTGCGCATACAGAGGGGGTTATTAAGCCCGGTAGAACTTACGATCATTGTGCTCAGGCAAATCATCAGGAGTAGGTTGACGCTTGAATAACGCTACCAAATTAACCAGATTTACTTCGAAAATCAAGCCCCAACTGATTAACTGCTCCGATGTTGTATCGCATACTTTTGTGTTTAGCGATGAGGCTAATTTTTGGCTTAACCGGTTTGTCAATAAACAAAATTGTGGCATATGAAGTGAAAACAATTCAGAACAAACCCTATAGAGACTATTACATCCAGAAAAATGCAACGTTTGGCGTGGCTTAAACGCTCGTGGCATCATTGGATCTTTGGATTGGCCACTCAGAATGCGCTTGCCAGAATGCGCTTCGTTAAGAACAGCTACAGTAGGGATATGCCGAAATAATTTTCAAATGCTATTGTCGAGTGTTGATCTTTTGAATAAAAACAATTTTTCGACTCAAAATTTAATTTATCGTGTTATTTTTTTGCGATTTAAAATACTAACAGACTTTAAAACGACACGCTATGGTTTTAGTGCTTAAGCACATAGAAGACAGCAGGCCACCGACTACAATCTGTCAAAATTCAAAACACACACGTTTCTATGAGAACGATTGTTTTGCCTACAACAGGCAGCAGATACGGCTGCAGGTTGTTGTCCATGCTACTTTTGTCGTTGTTGTCAAATTAAACAAATTTCTTTTTCTGTTGGCTACAAAACAAAAACAATGTTGACAATAGAACAAAATATGTAAAGCAAATTAATGCTTAGAAATATTTTTTATTGTAAAATAAAAAAAAGAAACTTGCAAAATTTAAATGTTACAATATAAAAGTATGCATCACGAGTTTTTAAATCAATAAATTTATTTGTTTTAATATTATATCCATGAATTCAAAATGAGTGATTGTATTTTTATAATATTGAGTGAAGTTTTTTTAGATGTCTGGAATGAAAGCATCAGCATTGAAAAATACTTCCGATCTGATTACAAAATTGATAGTATTGTTTGTCGGCCACGCCTACATTCGAGTGAGAGGGGCACAAAAGTTGACAACTGTTCGCCTCAATGCTTCTGCATGTTTATTTCTTTTATTGTTTATGCATCAAATGAAAGCTTATTGTCTTTGGTTTTAGAATATATACACATGATTTTTCTTGATATTTCATATAATTTTCAAAAAGCCACCCCCCTAATTGCCCTATTTGGGGTCCAGAAATTGAAGAGGTTGATGCATCGTTGAAAGCTTTAATTTAGTAAATAGTTCTTTACTGTGCTAGTTATAGTTAAGAAGATACATAAGACATATCCGATTATATTTTCAACTTTGCAGGCTCACCCACCCGCAGGGCGGGCATGTTATATGAAAACACATAAATTTAAAAGAAATAAAAAATCCATAGTGGCACCACTGAAAAGTTGCAACAGCTGTTATTATTTTAACACTAGTATGTAGCTGTCATTTTCAAAGTAATTAAGTAGCTGGCTACTGGGTGACATTTGTAACCAGCGGCATATGTAGTCATGTAGCTTGCTGTGGTCAATGTACTTAATGCCAAACGCTTTGTTTATTATTATTGTTTTTTTTTAAATCTCTGAATGAATTTTGGTAACTTTAACACAAAAATTATTGCCCAATTTTGTACTTAGGCATATGTATGTTGTTTTGCATTATGGCGTGAGGGCGCCCGTGATTTACAATACTTTTTTAAAACTAATTTTGTATAAATTATTAAACATTTTGTTTTATTTATTTTCAGCTATGCTTTCTAAGAACATGAAAAATTTTGCCACCATCTGTCAAATGTTTAAATAAAGAACACAAAAGTAACTTAATATTGAGTATGACTTTAAAAAAACAGTTGTTAATTAAATCAATTTTTTATTACAGAATTTCCAGAATTTCCGAACTGACTAAGACGACTACTAGAGGGGCTAAAAACTCATCAGAGCTGGTGGTAACTTATTCGAAAAAAATTTTTGCATTTAACTTTTTTTTCTTTTTGCTTAAACTTTATTAAGTCCTTTTGTCTCCCAATTCTCCACAAGTGTTCGAAGCTTCGAATTAAATGGGCAACGAAGTGGTTACAAACTGAGTGCAAATACAATAATTGTATTTAAGATTTTAAAAGAGAGAAAGAGAGAGAGAGAGAAAGAACAAATGACTTGAAACGATGAAATGGTGCATATATGACTATGGACCATTAACAGAAACCCGTAAATCCGAACTTGTGCTATTCAATTCAGGTTACAAGACCGGCATTATGGGAGTCTGTCAATGTAAACAACATAGAAAAAGAGCTAGTGTGGTTAAGAACAACCCACCCACCCCGAGCAATGCAACAATATGACAAAAAGAGAAAAAAATTCTTTGAATCCTTGCAATTATTCCCAACCGAAATTAATAATCGACTGTTTTTATTTTCAAATTTTATTTTATTAAATTAAAATTCAAGCCACCATCAAAACTGAGTATTAATCTCAACTAATCTCTCTGGCAAATTGAGGTAGTAGGTTGTATAGTAGTATTCTTTACCAAAGAGACCATATGACATACTATACAACGTGCTAGCTTTCTTTGCTTGACTATAAGCAGCAAGTCACAAAATTTATGAACACAAGTGTGAATATCCCCTATAAAATGCAAAACAACAAACACAAGTGAAGTGCGTTTCTGTGTGTGTGTGTGTGCGTGTGCATGGGTATCAAGAAGTTTCCATTTTTTTCTAGTTGGTGCTTTTTTATGTATTTGGGCAATTCACAATTGATGTTGTAACATTTGAACCGTATTTGTTTAGCTTGTTCTATAGCTACCCTACTGCCACATCATCAATTTGTGAATTCTCCTAATCATTTGAATGTTGTTCTTGTTGTGTTTTAAGTTCTTCAATTAACTTTTTCTTTCTTTTTCTTAATTAATTTATGTGATGGAAATGGAAAGTAATAAAACAGAGCATTTTATAAGTTTTGTTAGATTTAAATGTTTGTATGGCTGATTCCCTGAGACCCTAACTTGTGACTTATTATCACAGCTTCACAAGTTTTGATCTCCGGTATTGGCCGCAAGCTTACTTGTTTATTGAAAACATTTATAGTTAAAAAATAAATAAAAAAAAAATTACTTTTAAAAATCAGTTTTGAATCTCTGTAAATACGTTTGGAATTATTTGAAAGTTAAGTTCAAAAGTTTAATTTCATTATTGACTCTTCAAAATGGTAAGTTTGCGAATGTGGTTTTTAAGAAGACTAAATAAGTTTGAATTATTTAAAGCATGTTTTTTTTTCTTTTTATTTTAAGCATGACATTTTCAGTTTAAGTTTTATTGGGTTGCTTTAAAATTAAAACAAAATAATGACTGTAAAATTGAATATTTTTTCCGACATTACAATGAACCTTGTCAGAGTATTTAAGCGGTAATTTATTTATTGTATTGGAACTTAGGACAATATGTTGAGTTTCTCAGTAGTATTCAAAGGCCATATGAAAACAGTGGCAGCAATGTTGTTTTTGGTGGTGTCTGTCAAATCTGTTGTCTATTATTAAGTCACCAATGACAAATCACCATGACAGGTAACACGTTTAAGCCGCTTGTCCCAGTGATAAAATTTTATAATCGAAATTTTAGCTTTTGGGTAATAAAAAGCAATAAAGCATATTTGCATAATAACCGATTTCTTTTGGCTCGAATTGAATAGAAATGAAATTGATGACAAGTGCTTTCAGCAAGACAGCACTGCGTCTTACACTATAATCTGTGTGAACTATTTCAGGGTATAATTATAGCCAAAGCTTAAAACTTGCTATATTAAAATTGCTATTAATTTTGCCATGAAGCTTATATTAAAAATACACCAGCTTTAGCAACAGTTCAAATAAAACGCTTCGCTGTTCTATGCTGCAATAATTTTTTAACAGCATACTAAAAGCGAATTAAAAAATATTAAAATTTACTTCTCAACAGCAGCAGCAAAATATTTCCGGTATTGCTTTGGCTGTTTTTGTGCTGGTGTAAAAGAAAACAGCCCCGCACTAGCAAATGTTTGCTGTCACCTTTCTTGCTCTTGCTATTTGTTCATTATTAACGGATATAATGATGCACTTTTTCTTGTCATAAGTTCTTAAAACTTCAACATTTAGAAAAGAAAACTAAAGGATAAAAATGGCAATTAAATTCCCAGTACCTAGAAGTTAATAAATCAAATTGTCTCTATAGAAAAATTCCCCTACTAGTGGAGAGCACGATTGCTGCGTCATTTTACAATGTTGTCAATGGGGGGTGCTAAAACCGGCGACTAACTACTTAAGCCACAGCACCCTTATACTTTGATTAAACAACAAATGAATCTTAAATATTGTGTCTATTAAGAACATTTTATGGTTAGCTTTATCATATTGTTTTTTTATAATTAAAAGATTGTTTCATATTCAACTCAACCATGTTGTCAATTCTAGGGATGAAAATCCTTTAATGATTAAATGTAAACTATAACTTGTTTATCGCAAATAAAGTCATGTTAAACATTTTTTCAAATAACCATTATGTTTGCCACAGCAATATATTGTTGTAGAGAACATAATATGGTTGTCGTGACCATGTGACAATCATGTTTTTCTTTGCGTGTAGTCTATGTCAATAAGCCGAAATCGAATGATGCGCCTAAAAGTCAATATTATCCATCACGAAAGCCATCGCTAAATTTAAGCAGCTGAGTAATTGGAAACTTCATTTCTTTAGGATATTCCATGTTTTACAGAATGCCTGCAATTCAGGATCACATGATCAGCATAAATGGTTCATTTATGTTAATGCCATACCTACATACAAGAACTTCGTTAATACCTCTCCCTAGGATTGACCTTAATGGTAACGCCTATAAATGTATATGTGACAGAAGTGCTATGGCTACAGTTGGTATATTGAGGAACATTTCAGCTCGCATGAATGGATCGAGAAAATTCAAGTTCCCGAAATACTCAGGCAAAAATGAATAGAATTATTCAAAGGATATCCAGCATTTTCGAAATTGACTTTTGGATACAGAATTGCTGAACATATCGTCTGGTAGATAGATAGATATAATAAAAAAAATTGTTAAATTGAAATATCACTCAATATCACGCGTAATCAATCGGTATTTTCAACAACTCGCTGGTTTTATTTTTATTCACATCAGGATTCCGCTCATTTCGAATTCGGTGCACAAAAATATGATTGCATATGCACGAGACATCATCATTATTATTATTTTTTATGCAATCAACATATAGCACTCGACCCAAACTATGACTCATAAAAATGAACAATTTTGATTTGAAAAACTCTACGTATTCCACTGTCTTTTACTGATTTCTAAATATTTTTGTTGTTTAATTATTTTTTCAGATTTTGAACAGGCTCATCCATGAAATTCTAAACTGAGGCCAACCCGTTAATATAATGTTAGTGAATCTTCAGTTATAAACAAGAAATGCTATGAAGGTGTGGAGAAATTAAGACGCAGCAGTGTTTTTTATTAAACCAAACATGTTCTGCTAATAATTAAAAAAGTAAATCTTGGCATGAAGAATAGTTTAAAAAATTAATCTATTATTGCTTTGAAAATTTTAAAAATTAAAACAACACGAAATTTAAAAATGCACATTTATATTCATAAAATGAAAAAATCAAAAAATTATTTATATCATCAATAAATTATATTTACCTAAGTTTCAAATCACGTGTTTTACCTCTAGAAAAAATTATAAATAAACTAAAAACAGTTGCTAAAACTTACATACATAATTAAAAGAAAATTATTGTAATGAAATAAATAAATTTATTTACTAAAAATAAGTAAGTGTTTTATTTCAATTATTATAGAAGACTTAATGAACTTTCAAACACACCCTTTTGTTAATACAGATAAGAAAATTACATTCAAAATTCATACCATTCATTGGCTTAGAGCAGAAAATACACCATATCTAAAATCCCTAATTGATGAGGCTGCCTGCCGCATAACAAATTTATATATAACAAAAAACTTTACTCATACACACATACGTAACTAGCTGATGACATCTTTATCAAAAACAATGTAGGAACTTTATATTAATATATCAAAAAACTACTAACAAACACTATCTCACTAAAATTGTCTCCATCCACATCTGACGTCATTGCCCATCAATTTCTAAAAATCACAAATTTCATCCAAAATAACTTTTTCCCACCAGGCGAACAGAATGCGAGCAAGCACAGCAAGTAGATATAAAAAATCATAGCATACTCTAGGGATGAGCAAAGTATTTGAGACAGCCGGTGTCGAAAAATGACACAGGCTGACTCATATATTTTGAGCACCCTCAAGATATGCTATGGATTTGTTCTTAACAGGTTTACTTGCTTCGTTTGTTTACATTATGTGCGCCTGGTATTACAAAATCAGTTTTGCTCGGAATTGCGATTTTAAAAATTATTGTTTTGGTGACGACGTCACTCATGTGTATGGATGGAGGAAGATCAATCACCAGGTTATGTGTACTGATGTTTTCTTTTATGAAACAAGTTCAAACAAATTTAGTTGCAAACTACGTCGTAATTATACTGTGTTAGTATATTGTATGTTACGTATGTTGTATGTTTAGGATATTAATTAAGAAAAAAAACATGTCATCTATAAACCGATTCAAGAGGTTTAAATTAAAATGAAGGGAGAGGAGAGTATAATTGACTAGTAAATAAGACGACTAAAACCGGAGATTAAAATTAAAGACTACTTTGTTTTGCACCGGGAAAAATCGGAGATTTTTAGTAGTCCATACTTTTGTGAAGGGTATATAAGATTCGGCACATGGAGCGGAGGGGGTACAATTAGAAAGTAGACCAGTTTATCATATTTGCAATTCAATTACGCCACAAAATCATAATTTTCAATAAAAATCTCCGTATAAATTTATGAATATTTATAAGTATGTTTTATTTTATATTTTTGTAAAGCTTAAATATTAGGATGAACATAGTTTATAATAATAGATCATAGAAAATAGCCCTAAATATTGAATACTCACAAAGTTTTTTATTTTATTTTATTTTTTACTTTTTTGATAACAAATAACTTTGAAAATTTTGATTCGATTAAGACTAAATATTTCATTTAATTTACTACAAAAATTAAAAAACAAAGTTAACTATAAATGGCCAACGCCAGAGAGCAAAATATTTCGAGTCAGTTCAGTAATTTTTAACCGAAATTTATAGAAAATAATAAAAAAATATAAATTAAATTGTAATTCACTAATTCGAAATAGTAATAAGTTCCAATGCCGATAGAACTAAAGACAAATATTTGGTTGTTTGACAACAAAGTTTTGGGGCACAGAGAGGGAATTTGGACTGATGATGTAGTTCGCTTGAAGAATGATGTATAAGTACTTTAAAAGGGCATAAATACTTTGTTGTTTATGGTTCTAACACTTGATGAGACAAAACAAGTTTAATTGTTTTATAAATTTGTAATAAATATGCTTGTATGATTATAATAGAAATATATAAATATACAGGCATGTGATAGATATCGATTTTAAAAACATAACGATTTCAAACCATATTACATATTTTATTTTTTCTATGTATTTTTCAAATGCGTTTTGAATAAATTTTCTTTCTTTTTGACGATTTTAATTTTCTTCAGTTTTGCACTTTTAGTTGCTACTGATCTCATTTCATTGCAACATTTCAAAACGATCGTTTTAATGTCAATCGATTTCCATCACACACAACTGATAAATATGTAAGTTTGGAGAGCTTTCAAATATCTTGTGAAGTTTTATTGATGTGTGCATTTATTGTCCTTGGTTTTCTTTTTACGATCCTCACTAGAATTTGATCGCCTTGTACCTTGAATTGGCATGTAAGGCGGAGTTGGGCTGGAGTTTTGATCTGCAAAATAAATGAATTATAAACACAAAATACTAGTTAATACGAGCATATTAAAAAGGCAAATGCAAATTCTATACATATATACCAAAAGCTTGAGTTTTCGAGCCAGAACTCAGGCGAGAATTCACGGAGTCATGTGAGTGTATGGAATAATTTTCAGACCTGGAAGACAAAATTAAGTTACTTAGATCTTTCACTAAATGAACAAACGTGTGTTGTTGTGCTAAAAGAGTATTTATCGTGATCGTAGTTAAAATTAAAATCATACCTGGTCATGGAGTTTTGTGAATAACCCGTTGGCATCTGTGTTTCAGCTCCCACGCTCATTGAAGCCGGCCTGGCAGTTGTGCTAGGCCCTGGACGGCAACTATCTACCGGCAGTGTATAAATATCATCTTCTCTATTGAGACTAGCGTGTCTAGCTTGTTGACTGGCAATGTCACGTGTTAAACTGCCATTTGTTAGGCAACCATTTTGTGTGCGTTGTGTGTGTTTTAGAACATCGATTGGACTGGAATAGGCTTCTAAATCTAATAGATCTTCTTGTATTTGATCTCTTTGATATTGTGCACTGCTATCATGGGACAAAGAGTGGCTGTGACGTGACGACGATGTTGATGACGACGTCATACAGTCTTGTGGCACTGGCTGGAGGGGGCCATTGTGTGGATGTGCACCACTGGTTAGAGTGTGTGGCTCTTTCTGTTGACTCTTACGTTGACGAGCCTTTTCTTTGGCACGTTTTGCTTTGGCTTTTTCCTAAAGGATTATAAAACAGTTTTATTACATTTTAAACAGTTTTTTATAGTAAATTATAACCAAATAAAAAAAGCTTGGAAAGCTTATTTTATTAAATGATTAAATGACCAATTTTCGACCAAAAAAAAACTTCCTATAAAAAACTTAAAATAAAACAATCAACTCATCAAACCGTTTTGGCAAGATTGAAGTTTTTTGTATCGAAAATATTGATTTTTACGATATTATTATATTAGGGTTGTTCATTGCTCGATATTTTTTCAAAACCTGGGTTTCGAATATTTTAAAATTTTGAAATCCAAAAATCAGGTTGGACTTTAAAATATAGAAAAAACCAATTAAAAGGTTTTCTGTCGAGGAAAGAAATTTTTCTGCGACAAAGTGAACTATGGAAATTTAAAGCGGTTTAAATTGTATCCTTTTTTTACGATAGTAAAAATGTAGAGTGTAAATAGGAGTGCTCTGCAATTTTTTGTACATTATTTGATCTTAAGTTTGTGATATAAAACAACCCATTGTGACTTCGTTGCTTTACCGAGGTTTAAGACAACCTAAGTAAAATTAAAGTTTTGAGGCAAAAACCTAAATCGATGAAGAAGCTGAATGCTACTTATGCCACTATATGGCATTTCGTCTATTATTTCTTTTTTCTGATTTAACTTGTATCTTATTCCCCTAAAAATTGTCCATTCAAGCCCAACTTTACCAATTGGCAGTTCTTACTTTAGCAGACTAGTTACAAAGCTATAGAAAAGTGCTTCTGCAATAAAGAAAGCGCTAACCGAAGTGTGCAACATCTAACAAAAAGTAAACACAATTTAGCATCTCGCTCCATTTTTGGTGCTGCTTTAAAATTTTTTTCAAAGTAACACAAAATTTGTTTTGTGGTCAGACTACGCACCTTCATTTACCCCTTTTTGTTTGTTCAAACACATGTAAAATGTGATCAAATAAAATATGGGAAAACATCTTTTATTTGCCTTAAAAAATTATTTGATCAAGCTGTCAAAAAAAAAATTATAGCACCGTCAATAGTTTTTTTTTGGAAGAAAGAAAAATTAAAGGAAGGGAAAGAGAGAAAGACAATAGAAAGCTGGAATGACTTTGCAAAATTTTGTAGCGTATGAACTCGGTGAAGTTTAACAATTTGTTAAGTGATAGTTTCAGGCTTAGACCTAAGAGTGTCACCGGTTATAACGCACTACAACAAAGTAAGATTTTTGTTGCACCGAAAAGAAATTCTGAAAAACTATTAAAATAAAAAAAATTTTTTTTGACTATTATACTGATTACGGTGCTCAAGTTCCTAGTGAGGACTCAGGGCACACTTTTGCAAAAGTTCACACGCATCGTTTCTCGAGAAGAAAAGCTATCCTTTGAATATAAAAGTATAAAAAAATCTTGGCTCCAGTTAAAAAAATTTAGCTTAAATGACAAATTGTGGAAAGAAAAATAAAACATACAACGAAAAATGATCGCACATAGCGAAAACCGGTTTGTCAATAAACAAAACATGAAACGGGTTGACGGAAATTCGTTTCAAAAATCTACCTCAAATCATCCTATCGGACTATCAAATCAAAAATCAAGAATTCAACTAATTCATTTTAACAAAAAAGACCCCGGACTATTTTATTTTAGTCTTTTCCACGATTATGGTAGTGCAGCTTAAATATCATACACACTAAATTCACGTGAGTTGACATGCAATTGTTCTATTCCTTTAAAAAAAATATTATTTTCAACTTTTGACACAAATTCACCTTTACACTAGTGCATTTGATTTTCCTTAGAAAACAATATAACAATGTACAATCTTTCCTAGTAACCTTGAATTGGAAAAATAGGAAAACAAAATTATTTTACGATATGAATTTACTAATTTGTAACGTTAGAATTACTACTTAATTAATTGTAAATCAGTGCCATTGTTATTTGAGATTTGTCTTTAACGAAACCTAGTACAATATTTCTTTGCTAAATTTCCCTACAACTGCAATATTTCATACGTTCAATAATTTCTTGAGTCAAAAATCGACAAATGAGGTTTGAGATATTCCCAATTAATGGGAAGGGCGTAGATTATATTGAACGGATATATTTGCGTATACAGTTTGAAGCGAATTTATTTACTATAGTTCGCGCAAAGTATCAGATGGAAAAGTTTCTCCCATTGGCACAAAATTACGATAGTAGTTTTTAATAGATTTCTAACATAGCTCGGTGATTTTTTTGACCATGATGGAACATTGGCTGCCTCTTGACATTGTTGGGATAGTAGCAAATTTTTATTAAACCCCTTTTAAAAGATGGAATCAGTTATAAGTCTCTCTTCACCAAGTTTCATGCCGATGTTTATGCTTTTAGCAATACAAAGTTTGCTTTGGCACAAACTTTAATATCATATTTTTTCACTGGAAGTAGATGGTACAGAGGTTTAAGCGCCACATTAACATATGATTATTAAATTTTATTTGTAATATTCAAAAGAACTACCTTAGCCCATTTGAATTCTATTCTTACTATGTTAAAAACGAAACAGCGTTTGTTCGTTACGGTAAACAGAAAAATACTGCATTACTTTAATCCAAAACACAAAATTTAAAAACTGACCAGATATGGAAAAGTATTTTCTGCTTTTTAAAATAAAAGCATTCTCTTATTAAAAAGTTTTAAATCGTAGAAATAGTTAAGGACTTAAACTATGATTTTCGAATGCCTTTTGCCCTTTGTTGTTCAATTTTCATCAGATATTTTATAGGGATCTTTTATTTTTAATACAAGTAATAAAAATTTATTCAAACTGTGGCAAATATTTTTTTAACATTTCTAATTTCTGAAACTCAGTTTAATTTTCAGTGAAATCAAATGTATTGTGATTATTGTGAAATTTACAACAAAAACGTTAGAGAGCATATATAGACGAAGCCAAACGAAGTCAATCAAATAACTACTTTGTTTTGCGTTCGAACTACACTCAAATATTTGATCATTTTTGTTTGTTCAAACAGCTAGCAAATAGAGTCAAATAAAGGAAAACATGTTTGGCATGCGTTCAGATTGCAATAAATATTTATTTGATAAAAGTGTCATAAAATATCAAAACACATCAGAACACAATTTATTTGTTTTATATTGTGGAGCAGCACCTCTTGTGGTGTTGGAAGAGGAAATGTGAAAGAAACAAAAAAACAGGAAGACAATGGGTACGAAATTGGGTTCGTAGACGGAAACAAGAAAGATGTTGCGAAAAATTGTTAAAAGAGCTGCAGTTAGAGACACCTGCGCTCCATAAGAACTTTCTTCGAATTAATGCGGCTGATTTCGATTTTTGGTCGGTACAACTTTTGATTTAAGACAGTGATATATTAGTTTTCATCTTTTTGTTTGGAATTTAATAAATTATGCTTTCAAAATTGACGACACGGCATGCCCCAGCTGGTATTTGTCAGTGTTTGTTCTTACAAATTTTTCGTAAGATCAAATAAATATTTGTCCAAAAACGAGGAAAATATTTGTTCTTTTGTGTTCACACTTTGTTCACATTGAACAAATATTTGTTGGCCGTCAAATAATTTTATTTGATTTGTATGACAATCAAAATTATTTTCTGTTCAGCCTACGGCAAAGAAATATTTGATGTTTCTTGTCTAATATTTTTTCAATTTGAAGGTACCTTAAAAAAGGACAAAAACAATAAAGCCCTTCATGAATATATACTAATAATATTGGAAAGTTATTTATCAACGCATAGCTGCTATAGCATTGTTCACTGAGATGTGGCAAGATTCTGTTATTACCGTGCGGGAAATTTGTGTCAATTGGTCTAGACGAACTTGTCATATGACTTGTGAAAATGCGTCTAACACAAAAAATAAGTTTCGTGACCGGTAAAAACATATGTAACTTTTAATATGTATTTTCCTATATATGTACCTATGTATTTACATGTTTACTTAATACACAAATTATAACAGAGACCAGTGCTATAGGTACCGGCACTGGACCAGACTGGTTGCGTATATTCAGTGACCTGTCGCACAATGTCTAAAAATATCCATTTTCCCCTTGAAGCGTTCCCTATTTCTAAATCAGCAGTCACTTGACAAGTTCTAAGTCAATTCTGTTCTCTCTAGGGTAGTTAGCGTTTGAAAAAGTAGTTATTTTATAAATATGGAGTTCTTGAAACGCAAAAAAAAAATGAATAACTTTATCACAGAAGAAGCCTTATTCCAGAGCTGCCAATCGACCTATGCGAAAATCAAAAGTTTTCTTTGGTATTATATCACTTTTTGAGTAGTATCGAGAGGAGTAAAGTCGTTTAGTTGTCTTCAAGAAAAAATCCAGCAATCATTTAATACCGTAACTACAAATATGTCTGAAACCACTTTCACAAACATTTCGACTTTACAACAACGACTTCTTTCATTTTTGTAACCAATCGGGTATTTGGTGCTGGACGATGTTCTTTCGGCAATTCTAGAGATTGTAATAAAATTTTACTTTTTCGCAATAGAGTTGCTGGTGCGTAGCAGTTTCATTCCTCTGATCTTCTTCCGAACAAGTTTGTGGTAAACAGATTTCTGTGTAGCAGTAAAGAGTTACCGTCTGTCTAGTATTCAGAGGAAGTGGTTGGACAGCCCAGACCTGCATCGCGATTATTGAAAATTGTTAAAATATTAGGGAAACTCACTCTTGGTTGCAAACCACCCTTGCACACCTTGCAAATCTAGCAGGTCTAGCAAATATGCTACATATTGCAAGACCATAACAACAAAATGTATGAAACTAAGATTTGCTACACTTGAGCAAATATGCAATGGCGAAAATCGTTGCAAATTGGTAATTTGCAATGCTAAAACAGCTGTGTATTTCATTTTATTTTTAAAATCAAATCAACTAGACACCTGCGCTTACAAAGCTCCACGGCGGTAGAACCATTTCAACAACTGCCTGTGAAGGATTAAAATTGAAGCTAAAAGTGTTAAAAAAATGTTGCTAAAATAGTAAGAATTAAAATATCAAACAAAACTCCATTAATTGATAAAAGTTTTTAGAAAGTTTATGCACACACCAAATACATTCTTTGCGTAAACATTTTAGAGGCGGCGTTAACGTTTAAATACTGGCTGCGGCTTAGCTTATTGCATGCGGCAAAGTTACGTTATGCAACCCTGTAATAAATTTGCTAAACGCTTAAAAAAGACATTCAAGCTTTGTGGCAGAAAATCATACAAAGTGTGCAAAAATTGCAGATATGCAACGAAGAGTGATTTCCGCTATAATGAAAATCTATTTTTAGTTCACTTTTTTACGAATTCGAATAATTCCGAGTCGGATAAAAATTTTGAACTGTTGCACTAGAATTTTATATTTTCTGAATAATGTCTGCTTCCATAAAATGTACATACAAGTACAAAAAGTTTGTTTCGCAAACAAATTTCCTTTGCTTAAAGACCAGAAAGTGCCCTACTTTGCTTTCTTCAATTACAAAAATAATTAGAAGGATGGGGTTACCTTTAAAAAGCATAGTGCACTTAGTACAAAATAATTACTAAAGTCCACCAAATGCCTGTACAATCCAATGAGTATTTAAAATATGAATTAAATTTCCAATATAATTTTAATTTATTTTCAATCGAGGAAGATGCTTCGAATATGATGAGTGAGCAAAATTGAAAATACAATGAGAATCATATCATGACACACAAACCACAAATCCATTTCTGTTAATATGAGGAAATATTCCTGTAAAACGGCCACCGGCTAAAAGCTGACAAAAACTTGGACGTCTGCTAATCGTAGCGACACCAGGTCTCAAAATGTCCCATGTAGTAAAATCCATCTTTGAATAAGAAACGAGAAGCATAACAAAAATACGAAGGATAAAAAACAATTAGCGAATGAAATTAGAAAAAGAATGAAAAGAAAACCATTAGGATAAAAAAGTTAGGTGCGCAAATCGAAACGGGAATTAAGGCGAGTATGACGGTTGATTATGCTGAACAACTACTACAAGTGAATGAATTTCATACATGACATATGCAAGTAGGTATTTTCGGAATTCGATTTCAGGGACTTATTGTTTAACAATGGCTCAAAATGTAAAACTATTCTAATTTAAAATAAATTTCACTTACTCTTTCTTGCAACATTTTGGCTAATTCTTTATCTTGGGCCTCAATGGCCAGCAAACGATCCCTCTCCTCTAGAGACATGCCATCATGAACCTCGAGTTCCTGTAAACGACGAGCCAAAAGCTAAAAGTTGTGTTAAAAAAAATACATTAAACATTTCGTTTTATTGAATAGATTTACACTCACAGCGTCTTTCTGTTCCTGTTTCAATTTGGCGCTCATCTCTTTGATCTCTTGGATGGGCAAACCGATTTCCTTGAGACTGGCATAATCACAAGGATCAACATACAGTTCTATATCGTCAGCATGCTCTTGAGTCTGACGATCGTTGGCAACAACAGCAGCTGGTGAACTACTACCACCACCAACTGCACCGGCTCCATTCATCATACCATTCATATTGCCCACCATTTGGTCATACTTCTCGGGTGATAATTTCTGAAATTTATGTTCATTTTTTAAAAGATTTTCATTAGATGCAGACATAAGGCGATTAATTCGGGCACCCTGGTGGTGTGCTGGTGAGGAAGATGTTGGTGATGACGTTGCTATGTGTTGTGCTAATGAATCTGGTGTATCTAGGGATTTTGTGATGTCATAACGTCTTATGCTATCGGCCACATCGGAATATTCAATGATTTCCTCAATGTCTGGATGTTTTGTGAACGACTGTGTGAGGGTTGTTGGAGGTGTTAACGATACCGGGTGATTTGGTGGCAATGGTGGTGGTGTGTGCAAAAATGCGTGTGCTGTTGGTGTTTTGGGCGTAACAGGAGTGTGGGGTGAATTGGTTGTTAAAGAATGGGGTGGTATATTAAGACTTGTATTCATGGTTAGCTGAGTATCAAATACATTTTGGCGTCTGCTAGCTGAAGCTGATGATGGTGACTCAAATATACCAGCACGATATGCGGACGATGAATGAGGTTGTAGGTGAGTTGGTGACATGTTATTATCACCACTACCACCTACCACTACATGAATGTTGTTTGTTTTGGGGGATCGTTGTTGTTGCTGTTGAGCACTGGTCTGATGGATACTACGTTGTTGAGCCGGTGTAGCCTGCAAGGCTAAACCTACATAGCCGTCTGTATTGGAGAAATGATGTTGTTGCAAGAGAATAGGAAATGGTTGACTATTTGTATTATGATAGCCATTGGGTGACAAGGGCTGTTGTTGATAATGAGTTTGTTGTTGAAAATTAGAACCTTTGGCTGGTCTTGGTGGTGGTACCTTGCTTGATTTATCCCTAGCTGCAGGTGGTGGTACAAGTGGCAAATTGACATAGATTGCCTTACGAAAAAAAAAGAAAAAGTTACATTTGAGTTCACTAAGTGCCGAGAAAAAAATATTCACCTGCATTTCTTGAGCGATTTGTTCGCTTTCCTTTTCTCTTAGCTTTTGCTCTTGTATGTCTCTTTCTAACTTATCAGCTATTTCTTTGGCCATTCTTTTATCATGTTCTTCTCTGTTGTTAGAAAAAGTTTAATTTATAATTGAAGTAATAAAGTGTTTTGTTGAACTTACTGTTCTTTTAATTTCTTTCGGTATGCTTCCACTTGCTTTTCTGCCGTTTCTTTTTCTTTGATTTGCTCTTGCAAAGCTGTGGGAAAATCCTCTCTAACCACTGCATTACGTGTGCGATTGCCCTTGTAGAAATCATTGACTGAAAAGAGTAAGGTGATTTTTTAAACATGCTGTGGAGGGGTGTTTTTTTGTAGGAGAAACTTACTTTCTTGGGATTGTAGTTTATAGGCCAATGCACCATCTTCGCGGACTAACCATTCTTTGCAAACTGTAAGAAGAGGAAAACGCTTTCGATTGTATTAAGTATTCAAAGCTTGTTTTAAAATAATAGAATTAATATTAAACAGAATAATCGAATCAAGTTAAAAATAATTTAAATGTTCCAAAAAATACAAGAAATCAAATTGATTATTTATTTTATAAAAGTGCAAAAGTCTACCTTCAGATTTGGGTTTCAATTTTAAATTAAAATATGCACAAATTTATATACACTCGTATTCTAGGAATTGAACTATTCCTCAACGGCTAGAAAGATTTTGATGAAATTTATAAAAAAAAATTTATATAAAAAAGCTCTTCTTGTTTGGCAAGAGATAGCTTCATTTGTAATATAGCATTCTCTCCCTCTAACCTCTGGTAGATATTGACGTTCCGACGTTTAACATACAAAGAGCGTGCAGAACTTCCACATAAGTTTGAAGTTATTCCGTGTCAAACACAAGGAGAACTTGCGGAGTCATTAGGAGGAACACAACAGGTTATTTCCTGTAATTTAGAGGCATTGGGATAAAATCAATAGCAAAAAGATAGGAAAATTGCATGATAATCTGGTTGGGTTACGGAATAACAAATTGGCTTATCGCTTGTGGTCCTACAAGCTAAGGATTTTTTAAGCAAAATCCGTCAATTGGCAAAAAGCTGGGAAAAAGTCACATCTAACGGTGCCAATACTTTATTTTTTATAATTTTAATGAAATAAAAACATACTTTGGTTAAAAATACAGCGAGAACTTTTTTCTACAGCCAATAGAAAAAATACTTTTTTATAGAAAGTACTTTTTATGAAAAGAACTTTTCACGAAAGGTTTCCTTGATAGAAATTTCTACAAAAGCCACCTTTAAAATGTGCTTTTCAAAAAGCCAATTTTGCTTAAGGTAATTTTGTAGAAGAGCATTTTCAGTTCAATCCCCATTGGGAAGGTGCAACTCTCTTTAAAAGGTATTTATTTTATAAAATGCGATCTTTATACAAAGTGCTTTCAATTGAAGATACAAAAGGTACTTTTAATAAAAAGTAAGTTTAGTGTTAATTTAATATAGTGTTCAATCAAATTACTTTTTATTAAAGGTTTTTTTATAAAGGGTACTTTTTTTGGTGGTACCTCTTGTAAAAACAGTTTTTACTAAAGGCATTTTTTATGAAAGAAATACTCTTTAAAGGTATGCTTTACATATTTCCTCAGAAGGAAAGGCAGTTTTTTGAAGTGCTTTAATTAATTTCTAAAATGTAGTGTAACGATATCCCATTTTAGAGGCGGATATTGCATTTGAGCATTTAAGGGGTAATGATCACTAGCGATCGCAAGTTTAATCTAAAGACAGATAATAATCGATTATTTTGTTGCTATTCACGATTTATTTATATAGAAATTTATCTTCCGATTAATTCAGGATTAATCGTTTATTGCCAAAGTAATCGAAACAAATACATGAACAATAATCTAATGAAAATATATTCGGTTGGAAAAATAACATTTCCGTGCCAGTGTGAGCGCCCGTTTAGGAATATTGAACTATCATTGTTATTGGCAGCATCAACTCTACAAGACTCTAGATTTAAGAAACAATAATTTTCCAAGATCTATTAGCGCTATCCGTGACTATGACGTAAGAAGTGTAAAAATTGAAAATGCTAGTTCAGATGACAGTATTAGAAGTGGAAGTTTCTATTGACGTTGGTTTGTGGTCTCAGCACAAGTCTTTGGTTAGCAAGCGTAAAAGAAAGGATATTGATTCTACAAATCTCTAAGCGCAAATTTACACAGTTGCACAGAGATATTGTTTCCTGAGTAGGGCTTCTGTACCATCAGAGCGTATTTTTTCCAAAGCAGGCGCATCCACTACGGAATAAAGTCATAGATTACTTTACTTTATCCGATTAATAGCATCACATTAATAATTAATCGAATAAAAATGTTTCTTTGCCATCACTACTCATCATAACGCCCATGAAGCGATCTGCCCTAAAACACATATTACACACATCTGAACAGACTGTTACCCTTACTAGCACGATCACGTATTTGTTAATTGAAAACATTTCTTATGGAAATTTAATTTCCCTTTTTTCGTGTCAATATTGGTCGAAAATATTTCATATCAATTAATTTGTATTCACAGTTCTTTAGCTAAAGTGGTGATCTTTTTAAAAGCAAACTGAGAACAATGGTGTAAGAAAAAACTTAAGTGAAACAAAAAATGATTGGGATTATTGTGTATTAGAAATATATTTGAATACGACAAAAACACTTGAGAAGGGTAATCGATATTTTTCATGTAAATGACCTACACTTAGCTCAGATCCACTTCAAGTATTTTCACTCCAATCATGGATAATTGAGATTTCTTTAGAATAAAAGTAAAAAGATTTCAATGCTTTGGAAGGTTTTAGCATAACAGGTATCACAAGGTTAACTTATGTCAACAAATAATATTTTTCTCGAATTCAAATGTTTGTTTGCGCGATGTTGACCAGGTGTAGGTAGCCCTAAACATCCACTATCATTACTGAGAGACCACACATTTAATGTTCGCTAAAATCTTGTATATAACGCATTCAGCAGGAACCCCGGACCTGCTCAATCCCGAGGCTTTTTTAGCCTTAAAACGGTAACTATAATGCGGTTCACTAGCGTAGTCGTGATCAGAATGTATAAGTATATAGTTTTTGACATTGACCCATTTTGTCCTCTTTTTTGAGCAGATCGCAATTTTAAGTTTTAAAATTATTATTGAATTGCAAATTAGGACAAGAAATTTCTTTATTCTGGATTCGTGTGGGTTACACAGTGATCCGAGTGTCGCTATGTATCAAATTCCTAACATATGCTCTCTAAATGTCGCAATGAAACAATAATAAGGGCCCATGTGATACAATATGCGCTTTGTGTAGTTAGTACTTTCTTAAAACAAAACTTAGTTTTTGCCTCAAAGGTACTTCTTTTTGTACAAAAGATCTTTTTGGCATGTACTCGTATAATGCCAGCCATAGACGTTGCGACCAACAAATCTTGTTGTGTAAAGATAGCGAATAAAACATGCACGACATGCTATGAGGCAGTGATGGAAAGTTCAGTGCTATTGTACTTTTTTTTAGTAATTAATTATTTGGGAATTACGGCACTAAGGTACTTTTTTTCCAATCTGAAACGGTAAACGAATAACTGAAAAAAATAGTTTTTAAGTTAAGTTCAGTTCTATTTTAAAATCTTGATTTTTCGTTACTGCCATGTCGTCACTGCAATGATAAGCACGAAATAGAATTATGCTGTGCGACATGCTCATTAGCGTTGCAATTTTGTATAAATTATCTTTTTTGTATAAAAATTAAAATCTTTTCTTTCTAGCGATATTTCGCTACTTAATTGTGTAGCATCATCGGGAAATAAAATATTTCTTATAACAATTAAACTAATAAACTTTGAAAATCACTTTGTATTTTTTTCTTATAAAAGAATTGAGTCTCTTTGAAAAATTCCTGGTACTCCAATTCCTTACCTTAATATATATTTCGTTCCCTCCTATCATTCTACTGATTAATTAATTTATAAATAAACTGATTTGGAAAACAATTCTCGCCTAATATATATTCTAAAATTAGGAATCCTAATCTTTTCCTTATTCGATCTATGATAAATTCGCGATCACTTCTACACATCGAATACATTGTTTGGTAAAACTAAGGATAGAATTCATACATTGGATAAGTCAAATGTTGTTTAAAAAATTCAGTGTAAGGAAAATGATCAAGAGAATTGTAGTAATTATAGTACAGCATTATATTCTCATTGTTTTGCATTTAGGCATTGTCTTAACTTCGAAAACGTATGGGTTTTAAATACAGAGATTAGTTATAAGCGTCGTTATCAATTGAAAATCTTGCATATTGCTAACACACCTATTACACAAGGAATTAATTTTAAAGTAGATGGAGATAACACCCGGCTTACGAGCTTTATCTCGCTACCTGTTCATACCTGACAGGGCCTACGAGCTCATATGACAAATAGGCACCCGACAAATAATAAAACACTAACGAATTGATGCAAACGCATAGCCGAAACCGGTTTGTCTCCAAACCAAACTTGACAAGGCATGACGAAAGTTTGTTCCAAAAATCTACATCAAAACGCCCTGTCGGTATATATATATATGATGCGCAGGCACTTAGTTTATTTAAAAAGATATGTAATATAAGTACCTTTTGGTGTTTTGATTTATGTTTTGTTATTTAAATAAGTTTTGTACACATTTTAATACAAATGTAAAATTATTTCAATTTTAATGTAATTATATTCTTTTCTGTAATTATTCAAACATTTTTATGGAAATGTAAGATTATTTTTAATGCTCTGTGCGACGTACGTTAGTTACCGCGGGCTTCTAATTTCACTGAAAAGCATTTCATTTATTGCATATTTTGTAAAATGGGCAAATGAGAACGCTCATGAGAGAGTAACTTGTATTTCTCTTTTTATCATATTTTACCCGTACTTTTTTTGGTGTCAAATGGTGAAAATGTCACATCACTAAATCAGCTGTTTAGCGTTTGTGAAAATAAAATAAAAATTGGCAAAATTTTGTTTTTTTTTCTTGTAAACAATGAAAAATTTATCTGAAAAGGGTTCCGGTGTTAACGACGAAGTAAGTTAAATATTATTTATTGTTATATCCAATAAACCAATAAAGTAAAACTAAATTTAAAAAGAATCGTTTGGTTTTCAGGATTATTTAAGCAACAGTTGTTATTGTATGCAATGATGGAAAATTAAAAATTGATGTGGTACTGACCATCAATTAAAAGTGTACTTTTTCTACATTTTGGTACAATAAAAAATTTAAATGGTAAATGAAAAAGAATATAAAGATGTAAAAATTAGAGCGCATAAGATAAAATAATATTTATACTAGGCAAAGTTGTTAATTTCTGAAAAAAATATTGCTTCTTTATTATTTTTTTACCGAAAAAATAAAAATGTCATTTAAAATTTATTGTGTCTATCTTTCTTATGCATGCCTGCTTTATATTTCTGCGATAATAATTCTTTTTGAATACAGTTTTCATTGACAATGGTTTGTAAAGTATTGTTAAATATTTTTGAATACGGCCGTAAACACTTAAAATGAATTTAAAAAAATAATTTACTTCTGTACAAAATTACATTAAATTTGCACATACATATTTATGTTTAATCTCATATGCATTTACATGAATCTAATGTTATCTAATGTTATGAATTCATATATTTTATATAACACATAAAAGGCTTTTGTAAAAAACGCAACGCCAGAATTCTAAACCAGGAAAAAGAGTACTTAAAATTACGTGGGAGTACTGAGGTAGTTTTTTAATGAAAGAGTACTAAAAATAGTACACAAATTCTGAATTTTCCATCACTGATTGTATGTATCTTTTTGACGTTTATTTTCGAAGAATAAAGGTAAATCCATCGAAACGTGAACATGTAACGTTTTTCCTAAGAAGGCAAAATTATCCACGAATAACAATAACAAATACCCCTGTTCCCGCGGAAGCGCACGTTAAATATTAAGATATCTAGATTGACGCCTAACTGGGTCCCATCACATTGAAGCAAAAATAACGTTCATAAATATTCGAACAAATCAACTACATTGGCTAATAAGTCCTTTTATACAAATCCGTTATAAAGCCAATATGATCATATGGCATTCAGCTAGTTCAGAAGTTACAGAGAAGACAGTCTTATCGTATGCGCCCCCCGGTATATAAGAAATGAAAACATCCATAGGGATCTAAAAGTTGTCACTATCCAGGAAAAAGTTAAAACAAACACGTCCAAATACGTAAACAGTCAACCATCCCAATACTCATGCATGCAATTTATTGCAATTTGACGGGTACCAGAGACTAAAACGAACCGACACATTCAGCCTGGCGAGGCGGCTCTCTCTACACAATAGTAACTTTATTATTAAGATTTCAATATGAAAAATTAGTTAACTATTAAATAATAATTTTGAAATAAGGTTTGAATACTTATTAAAATAAAGTATAAAAAAAATTTGTTTGGGCTTAAAATTTGGTTTTTTGCGTTTCAGCAATTTGTGGCAAATTCGTCGTGTTGTTAAAGAATTTTTTCTTTATTTTCATTTTACCAGAATTTACCTGGATTTACCTCAAATGAAGCTGTTATTTGTGTTAATTTTGAAACATTTTTAGATTTTTGTGACAAATATTCTTTCACATACATATTATTTGAATGTTATAAAAAATATTTTATTTCCTGATGATGCATGCTGCACAATGGAGTAGCGAAATAGCGATAAATATAAAAAAATTTCTATAAAAAAACTTCAAGTTTGAAAAATGTAATAAATTAAATTAATAAAACGTTCAAGAAAATCAATCATTTGAATACAAAAACATACTTTGTATAGAAAAAGTACTTTTTGTAAAAAAGCAATTTGGTTTAGAAAAAGTACTTTCTGCATAAAGGGATATTTTGTATAAAAGATGATTTTTGAGTAAAAGATTGTTGGTACTTTTTGCATAAAAAGACATTTTAAAAGGTGCTTTTTGTAGAAAAGTTTATTCTAGTAAATACGATTTTTGTCTAAAGATTACTTTTTGTATTTTATTTCTTTTCTTGAAAAATGTTACGCATAATTTGTCAATAATGTTTACACTAAAACAACTGCTATTTTCTCACACCACACTGTTTAATTGTGGTGTATTGATCTTTAGAAAACAAAATTTATTATGTGTCGTATAGGCATTTAAAATGTCTACTATCAAGATTTTTATTTTAGTTATAAATACAGCAAGCAAACAATAACCTTTCATAAAAATGTAAAGTTTTATATCCTTTATTTTTTTGCATAAATTTATTTTGATTATATAATAAATGGTTTTTTAAATTGATGATACATGCTATGAGAAAAATAATGATTTCTGGCTAAAAATAAAATATAAAAGTCGCTAATCACAAATAATTTAAGCCATAAAAATGCGTGTTTATTTAGCAGTCTTTTATGCCTAATTTCCATTTAAAACTTTACATAAATAGTAATCAAAAGCAATACCAGCATGGTGACAATAAGTTGGAAGGGGTAATTACATGACTTTCAACTGACACTTAGGCAACTCACAATGGTTGATTTGTTTGTAAACAGTCAATTTGTTTGAATTGTAGTATTATTTTATTGATTCTTGATTTGATATTCCGACAGGGTATTTTGATGTAGATTTTCGGAACGAGTTTCCGTCATCCGTTGTCAAATTTGATTCGGAGATAAACCGGTTTCGGCTACGCGCCATCTGTAGTGCCAGACCGAAAAATGCCACTGAAGATGGCGTAAACGGGGTTGGCTCCAAACCAAGCTTGACGAGGAATGCCGGAAAATTATCGAAAATTTATGAACGTAATTTAATACCATAAAATGAAATCAGGCGTGGGAACTTTCAATTACTAAAAATTACACTTGAACGTAAAAAAAAATCTCTTTCATAAATAATTATATATATTTTTAAACAAATTCCATACACAATTTGTAGTTTTATACTTATTACGTACAAATTATAAATGAAAACAATATTTGAACACAACTTAAGGCAACAAATAGCATAATAGTACCAGGTATGGTGTCATTTAAACATTTAAAAAACATGAAATGAAGTTGTATTATAAAATCATATTTTTATATAAAAATTACCAACAACAAAAGCACAATGTTGTATTATAATACAATCGATACAACGATACTAGACGTGTGTGAATTGAAAAACTGTTTCTCTGGGAATGTTGAAAGCCGTAGTTTAATTATCTCACATGACAATAACAAGCATTAGTATACAGTAACCTACAACGTTCGAAGCTATTGTAATTTAATGAATAAAAAACGCATTAAACCTAAAACAGAGTTTTTGAAATTCTTAATAAAAATATAAATAGTCCAAAGTTTTTATGATATCCACCACTTAAGCCGTATTATTTTAAATACGACTGTAAATAAACTGATCTTTATATTATTCGTACAAATCTATATAATTCACATTCCATTGTCGTATTTGTATTGTATGCCATCTGAGTTTACAATAGTTGTACAAATTCTATTAGTAATTGCTGTGTTTATCACATGTCGTAAAACGCATGAAGATTAAAAATGGTTGTGTTGTAAATGCCACACACGAACATTTCGAATGTTCTATTTCCTTTAATCGAATCAGCCTACTACTAGTTATGGCTTTAAACGGAAATAATTGTGTTTTTCCACACTTACTTATTTACATTTTTACAGATGTATAAATCTTATTTTTTAGCGTTTGACATTTTAAAACATAACCTTACGATAAGGAGATCACAATCATAAATATTACAGGATTTTACAACGTATGATTAGAATTTAACTACCATTTAAAAAGAGACTTGATTCACAAGAATATATTGCAGGGTTGTCAGCCAGTTAAAGACCATTCGATCTTATATTATGGTCGGAAGAGTTAATCGAACGAATTTTGACTTGATAGAAGAAGAATAGTGCTAATGGTTCTTTACTAGTATAAACATTTCTACAAGCTCAGACTAAAATTCTGTTTGAAACTACATATACAACGATTTTCACGCACTTCGCTACTCCGTCGAAAACAAAATTCCATTCGATAGAAAATTCGATGCGCAACGAAAAGTACACAGTGTTTGCAATTCCTCAAACGAATTTTGCATTCGATATTCGTTGTTCGATAGCCGGCGAAGATGAAGCGTGAGATGCTGCTCATATTATCATTTTTTCAAGTTTTACGGTTAGAATATGTATTTATATATTTGTGTCCCCATGCCTTGTACAATCTTCCCGGAATGCTTTAAATTGAATATTTGGTTTTTTTGTTAGGTGCCACATATATTTATTATATATCGATATCGTACAGTTCAGCTAAAACTTTGTCTGATCGGATCTGTGGGAGTGGTAGTTGAACTAGAAAGTGTTACATATTTAGAGAAATATAATTGTGACAATTTTGAAAATGGTTACGCATGCCTGCGTTATTAGTTCAGCTAAACATGGGCGCGACCGGATCAGTGGGCGTATTACTTAAACGTGTAAAACGTTACGTAAACGTATATGTGTTCGCTTCTTAAGAGAACTTTAATAGTGAGAGTGTATTAAATTGTGTACGAATATCTTCGTTATAAATTCCTCTAGTTCAGCTGAAAATTAACATCATTGAACAGGTCGGCGTGGCACCTCACATACAAAGTAAATATGTCTTAGACAATGTAATTGCAAAATTCTTTAAAGTTTGGCGAGTTACTTTAGTATACAAGTGACGAAGCACAAAATCTAAGAGATTCGAGCAGTTAGTGTGCGAGTCTTTAAAATAACAATGTACGTGGTAGACTCAAAAATAAATTGTAGCGCAAAAGAAAACAATGGAATGAAAGTTTATTTCGCTGCATTTGGGGAAACGAAGAAAAGTGGGTTGCAGGTAATTTTAATTAGTTGAACAAACAGCCGACTCGAATGCAAGACATCTTAAAATCGACTGCAAAACTGATTCTTAGCCACTTATTATTCGTTATTCAAATACCAAATACACTTGAGCTATCTTCAACGCCCCCAAATTACTTCTCTTGTTCTAAAGGGATCAAAATTTAAGAATATATTATTTGTGAAAATACTTAAATTACAATTTCCAACCACTTTCATATCGTCTAATGCAGAAAAATCATTAAATCTTAGATTTACACCCAACAAAAAACAATTTATCTATAAATGTACAGAGTGGGTCAAAAGAAACCAAGGGGTGTAAAAGTTGAATAACTTTTTCGTTTATTAATTTTTTTTATTTTTTCTTTCAGATTATATAGACAACACTTGGAGAATTTATAATGGAGATGTTCACAACTGAACAGAGAACCAGAACAATAGAATTTTATTATTTAAACCAGAGATCAATTATTTTAACGCATAGAGCATATCGTCGAACGTCAGAATTTCGGCCTTTGAAGCAATAATTCGTTGCTTAGTTGATCGTCATCACCAACATGGCAGCGTAACAGATTTGCCTTGAACCGGTAGACCACGTTTAAGTCGCACTGCGGAAAATATTGAACGAGTACAGCAAAGTGTTAACGAAGCACCAGAAACATCTGCCAGAAAGCGTTCTGCTTAGCTAGGAATGTCTCGTACGTCACTACGGCGCATTTTAAAAAAAGATTTACAGTTATACCCATATAAGATGCAATTGGTGCAAGAATTAAAATCCGCAACGTCTAAATTTTGCAGTTAAATTTCAAGAGTTTGCCAGAAATGTAAGCAACTTTATTAAAAATTTGATTATGAGTGATGAAGCTCATTTGAATGGCTTTGTTAATAAGCAGAACTGTAGGTTCTGGGGTTCTCAAAAATCAACGCCAATTGCACCCCATCAGGTGTACAGTATGGTGTGGGACCACATCTGAAAATGTCATTGGGCCTTACTTCTTCGAGAATGAAGATGGAAGTGCTGTAACCATAAATGGAGAGCGGCATTGGTTCATGATAGAAAATTTTTTACGCCCTGCTCTTGAAAACAGACCTGGTATGTGGTTTCAGCAGGATGGAGCCACTGCCCATACTACCCGAGACACAATGGCACTTTTAAGTCAAGTTTTTGGAGGGCGAATAATTTCCAGAAATTCGGAAATTATTTGGCCAGCGCGATCACCAGATTTGACAGCACCCGACTATTTTCTTTGGGGTTATTTGAAGAAGCGAGTGTATGTGAACAAGTCAGAGACAATCTTTGAACTCAAGGCAAACATTGTTGCAGAAATTCGAACACTACAGCCACAAGTTTTGAAAGATGTTATGGAAAATACTCTAAAAAGAGCCCATCAGTGCGAAGCTGCAAACGGTGATCATTTAAAAGACATCATTGTATATTATATAATCTGAAAGAAAAAATAAAAAAAAATTAATAAACGAAAAAGTTATTACACTTTTACACCCCTTGGTTTCTTTTGGCCCACCCTGTATAAGATGTGTTTTTAAGAACGCAACATCTTTCAAACGCATTGAAAACAGTAGCAGCAACAAAAAGGAGGCAATCTTTTCAAAGGCCAATAACCGTTTATGAGATAGAAAAAGAAGAACGAAAAAAAACATAAATTGGAATATCAAGCAATAAGAAACACTATTAAACGAAGTCAAGAGGAGAGAGCAAAAGAAAAAAATGGGGAAAAGAGTATTCGGGACAAGTAGAGTTCGTGTTGCAACATAAATGACTAATAGACAGCTGATTTAGTGCTGAATAAATTGTCCCGGTTTTGTACGTTAATGCACCATGTGTGTGTGTGTGTGTGTGTGTGTGTGTGTGGCTGTGCGAGCGTGTGAAGAGATGATACATATTTGTTGGGTTTCTAGGAAATTGGAGTAAGATTTTAATTGGTCACCACAATGACCCTTAACACTCACTCACGCACACCATGTCAATTACTCATACGTTGCAGCCAAATTAATGAAAAACAGATACAAAGAAATATTGTGGCGACATGATGATGTTAAGTGTGATGGATGATACGACTACTCGCAATATTTGTTAAATGATCAATTCATAGGAAATATTTCGTTTTCATTTCAAAATCTCTTTTGCTTACAATTTGACGGTAAGATTGAGTGAGGCATCTTGTGCCTGTGTAAGTATGCCTTTGTTGCAGGCTTTGCTTTTGTTTTTATACCTTGATCACTTATTTGATGTCTATGTAAGAAATTCTAGTCGTTTTGTAACTACGTGTATATATTTCCTTTAAATATTTCATGATCAATTTAAGAATATTTCTGTAATTATGTGCTGATCACGATTTTAAGATGTTTGGGTTGTTGTTGTGGCAGTTGTAAATAATTATTATGTGATGTTAAAGCAAGGGGATCTGGCTACATGTTCATGTATTTATAGTTTAGTATGTAATTAGACTTATTACTAGATAACAATCAAAGAAAAAATATCAGGAAGATTGGTCAATCGAATGTATCGCCTTCTAGCAGTATCTATAGGGTGTTACATTAAGCCTGATAGGACTTTAAATTATAAAAAAAGACACAAAAAATATAATTTTATTCCAAAAAAAAAATGTTTACTCAAAGGATCAATACATTTTAAAATGATTTCGGGCATATGGCCACCGCAGTATAATGCTGCCACCAGTACGTAAACCGCAAAAAACGATGCACTTTTTTGGATGTAATTAAGCCTGTATGATTTTTTGTGGATTGATTTCACTTCATATCTGGCAATTTGGTTTATTAACAAATCCGTTAAGCCAAAAATTAGCATCATCGTTATACATAATGTTTTTAATAAAACGTCGGAGCGGTTGATGTCTGATTTGTAAAGCAAATCTGTATAATTTGGTAGCATTTTTAAGCGTCAATCTATTCTTGATGATTTGCCCAATTATAGTGATTATAAATGCCAAAAATTGACATTTGACAGTTAACCCTTTTGTAAGTTCTATCGGGCTTAAGAAATACCCTGTAGGTTTGGAATCGTTTTCGTATTGAAACATTTATTAAAGTAGCATTTCCCATTCAAAATAAGAAGAATTTTCAGGTCCCTATGTTTTGTGATCCCACGAGCCTAAATCATCAAAAATTTCCGCACATTCCAAATTAAGAGGAATCGGACAACTTAAGCCATGTCGGTTTATGATATACATATGTATGTATAGGGATTTTCAGATCAGATTTCTTAGTTATTCTTCTTATAGTGATAAGCCAGATAAACATTAGTTTTGCATCTCTGCTTCTTTTATACGTTTGTTCTTAAATTCTTAATTTTTCCATCTTTCCACAAAGTTTCTACACGAGGTTTTCGGCTGAGGAAAATATCGTTTATTTTTAAATAACTCATTTATGCGATAAAATTCCTTTTTAAATTAAATTTAAATTCTGTACGAGGAATCACACATATTTACCACAGAGTTGCAAATATTAAAAAATGTAACCTTAGAAGAACGCAAAAATATTGTGACATATGAAATAAATATCTGACGAAAGTCATCTCTTTTCAAATGTTTTGAACTTCAAAACTAATATAGAGTGTTTTTATGTCCGATGAAACTTACGAAAGTGTTAACTTTCGAACGAACAATCATACAGCGCTCAACTTTTGACATCTACGGTCAGTATACTCGAGCAAATCATCATGAATATATTTACGCTTGAACAAAGCCACCAAATTACACAGATTTACTTCGAAAATTAGTCATCATATGATCCGATATTTTATCTCAAAATTGAGTTTAGCGATGAGGCTCATTTTTGGCTTAAAGGGATTGTTAATAAACTACATATGGATACAGACCCTACAGCCTCCATTACGTTCAGAAAAATGCTTCGTTTAGTGTGGTGGTACCTTTAGACTTAAAACTTAAAAAATTAAGAAAAAAACAGGCGCGGTAGCCATATGCCCGAAAGCATTTTAAAATATTGATCTTTTGAATAAAATTTAAATTTAATTGCGTCTTCTATATGTCTTAAAAAAACACCATATAAATAACACTACAAGTTTCTTATTATGGAAGTGACCATGTTTTTCACAGGCAGACGGATATGGTCAGATCGATTTAGAATTGCAAAAGAAACCACAATCTGTGTTCTGATAGTAGTTGAGGGTATAATTATAAATATTTCTCATATAATAAAACAAAGCGAAACATTATAAAAACTTTAAAATAAACGCTTCGAATTCTGCCCACTTTCTGCCTTAAAAGTTTTTTTTTCAAACTCAGTCATGTTTCTTTATTGTTTTGCCAAAATTAATGTAGTTCTTTTGTTTCTACGCTAAATGCGACCGGAAGTTTCATCTGATTGAAATTTGTTTTTTTTTACAAAAGTAAGAAATTAATAAATTAAAAAAAATAAAGAATAAAGATGATTAAGTCAACTATTTAATTTTTAGTGGTTCGGAGTCAAGGCGATAATAAGAAAACTGAGGTTGGTCAATAATGCTTAACTTAATTAGTAAAACCCATGTCAGAAAATAATTCACAGAAAAGGATTTCATTCGCGGGAAAAGGTAAATAAACGCAGCTGTTTTGGTTTTCGTTTTGGAAAATTTCTATTTTAATTATAAGTACTTTTGTACATCTCTGCATTAACGCATTTGCAGATCAGGCATGGAAAGTTTTGTGCAATTGCACTTTTTTCACAACTTTAAGCGAATAAAATATTGCAGTACTTTCGGGGCGTAATATTTCTTCCTAATTCACACAATAAAACCTAAATTATAATCATCACCCGATCGCAATGATGTTATCGTTCTAGCAAACCGCATTGTACCGACAGACACGATAAAGTGATTTTGCATTATTATAAATTCTTAGCTCCATGTTAAAGTAACAGATCCCATCGCATCCGATAGCAGTGTTGCCAAGTATTTTTCATTTAATACCGCCAAATCCGACTAAAAAACCTCTAGAAACCGCAAAATCTTTAATGTAGCGGGACTTTCTTCAAAAAAAAACCATTGGAAATAATTGAACATTGTTGAAAATTTTGACTTTAATCTGTTTTAATTTCAAGCAAAACCCGTTTCTTTCATTAAATACATTTTTATTGCAATTTTTTCATAAAAAATACATAAATCTATTACTTTTTATGGCATAAATTCGGTATACGGTCTGCTCACAGAATTTCGTTTTGAAGATAGTAATTAATAGAACTCGAGCTGACTCCGAAAATGCAAAAATTTTCCGGGGGACGTAACCGGTTCTTGAGATATTCAAAACACTTCATTGGAATGCTTGTAAAAATGCCTTGCTATCAATCGAAAAAAAATTAAAAATCTTTAACACAAACAACCCCAACAATTTTATTACCCCTACATCCGTAGATTCATCTATAAGAATGCTGAACTTGGAATTTGTAATATCTTTTCTTAATTCGTTTGCAAAGTGTGGATGCAAAACATTTTTGATAACGTTTGTACATTTACTTCTATGCAATTTTATTTTGTTACCATCTTGAAAGTGTAATTTGCACAGATCGGTCAAATGGTCCACATAGTTGTTTGAGGTATGTTGGCAAACGAACAGTGCCAATGCAACTTCCTGCTTTTTTTTTTGTCAATATTTTCTGGTGCAAAATCTATCTTGCGCCAACACTTTTCAATGAAGAAGCGGCTTTATGTTTTTTGGTTGTCCAGGGCAAGCCAGTTCTTTAATTTGAAATGGTCCAGCCACTCCAAGCGGAATTTTTGAGTATATTTCAGCCCCATATCGCTTTGCTAATTGTAAATAAGATATATATATATATATATATATATATATATATTGTAAATTTTGAGTAGATAATTTGATCAATTATACTTACATAGTTTCTTAATCAATAAAGAAGTAAGTAAAGCCTGATGTTTTACCGTGTGTTGATTGTTTTCTTTTTATTTTTCAGTGAACCGTAATTCGTCTCTTGAGCACAAACACATTGACATTTCTTTTCAAATACTATAAAAAACAACTCTAAAACAATGTTCCACATAGTCCCAAAGAAAAAATGTTACCTCCAAACGCTGGTAAAAAAGCGCTCAAATTTCCGCTAACCTCTAAATCTAATTTTTTCCCGCAATGGCAATTAAAAAAGCTAAAGATTTAGCGGGAAATCCGCCGAATTGACAACACTGTCCGACAGTGTTATAGAAAACATTTTTTTGGTTGTTCTATCTTCCCTATCACTAAATGAAAATTAAAAAAATAGTTTACTAACCTAAGCGCACTTCCAGCTTGAGCTTTTGGGAGCAGAAATGCTAACTCTTCGAATCAAAAACGCGTGCGAATGGTGTAAAAAACATGGCTAAGAAGGCCTTAATTAAAAATACTGGTTTTGAAACGAAATATAGTGAAATTTATTGAAAAAGCACACAAAAAGAGGTTAAATTATATTAAAGGTTTTGTTATTATGTATTAAGCTGAATAGCTTAAATAAGGGTTATTACCTAATGGGGGGTTTTTTTTATAAATATGAATCTGAATCAAAAATTTAAATTTTAAAGGCAGTTTTCTGAACAACTTTTCGGTAGCTGAAATCACTACTAATTGTAGAGAATGACATACACAACATTTAATGTGCAGCCGATTTTGAATACCAGTCATATTGCTCAGCATTCTAGACGAGGGTTAAAATAAAATTTTGAAAAGTGCTAAACTTGGGCGATTTATAGTTTTGGGCTAGAAAATATTTTTCGCGTTTTTAAAATTGAGATACATATACCTCAAAAAGGGCTAAATTGGCAACACTTTTCGGAAGGATATTTTAAGAAAAACAAAGTTATTTAAATAATCCAAAGAGAGGAGAGGAAGAATCTTCCTTCCCCACAGAATCCGCGAAACCGCATAAAAAAGATAAACATCAAATACCTTTTGGTTGGTCTAAAAGTATGATTACAAGATTTAAATTTTACATTAATTGAATCAATTTAAAATCAAACTTTACCAACCTTGCCACTCACGTGAGAGGTGGGAATGTTCAAATTCTAAAGGTAGTCAAATATTATCCAGTTGTTACCAAAAAAAATACTACTCTAACGGCTTTTATTTCTACCAACATTGTAGTTAAAATTCTGATTTTATTTATTATAGCAGTGAGAATGTTTGGTGGTGACGACTTAGAGAGCACCATACAAATCAGATAAAACTATGGAGTACGAAAAAATTTCAAAATGCTTTCAGGCAAACTGCCCCAATTTTAATACACGAAAATCAAAGTTGTTAGTGACAGTTTTTATCGCTTTTAAGTAGAGTGTGACGCATGCTTGTTTCGGTTCAAATTTGGTTTGTTGAGTTTTTTCATTTGGTTGGTTTAATATGACTTGTTTACATTATGTTGTTCGGTGGTTGATAAAGATTTTGTCGAATTGTTGGTTTTGTGTGATCGTTATTGCTTGCTGTTGTTGTTGTAGGGCTTATTATTTATTTTGTTTTCCCTTTTTGCTGTTGTTGTCACTATTTATTTAACCTGATTACGGGTTAATGTTTTGATGTCACACTTTGTGTTTTAATTGCGTTTGTTATTATTTCTGTTGTTATAAAATGGCATTTTATATATTTTTGTTATTGTTTAATACACACGAGAGAGATCCAAATTTTTCTTATGTTTGCAACGTTTTAGATCAGGGCAGAGTATTTTAGGTTATGATCACTTTCTTCGTGAGGGATGAAGATGTAACCACGAACTTGTGCAAGACATATGTATGCAGTACAAATCAATATAAACTTTCTGATTCATAACACAGTTTTGTGAATTTGATAATTTCGGATATTTTTTGAAAAGTGTATTTTTGATTACACCTCTGACCAAAAATAAGGCGGAATTGTATAAATTCTCGAGATATAGAAAATTAATGAAAAAATTTTATATAAAGTAAAACAAAAATATTTTTGCAAACTGAAAAAAAAAATCCCGCGAGTTAAAAAAGAACTCCGCAAAAAATAAAACAAAAAATTTTTAAATAAAATAAAATACGCTCTGGGTGCCATCGAACTCCGCCAAATAATATGACCCGCCCGGATTGGCAAACCCTTTATTACCAAAAAGAAATTATTTATTTTCTACACAAATACCAAAACAATTATTTTACAAAAATAAAAGAATTAATTTGCCAGACAAAGAAAACAAAAAACTTATAAATCGATACAGCCGAATATAGCGATTTTTATTTTATTTTCATTTTCGTATTAAAACGACAACAACAACAATCGTAAGCATTTAAGCAATGCCCAATAACACTTTTCTGCAAAGTCATTTGTTGTGACCTAAATTTTAAATTGTTTTGGAAAAAAATTAATGTTTAAACCTCAACACAATTCTTTTGTTCTATAATTCATTTTAAAGGTTGACACAAGCCTTTGGTATTTTAAAAGGAATGATAATTTTTAACATACGATGATGCAGCAGGGAAAAATGTTGTTAAAAAAGATTTAAGAAAATCGTCATGCATTTGAAATATCAGCTGGCCCGTAGGCTCTAAGGAATTTTATTAATGATTAAAATTGCTCTACTGAAACGGCAATAGCAAAAGCTTTAGCATTTAAGTTAAACATTTTCTAATCACGTAGGCGCTAATCACAATCAAACAGTCAATTGTGCGTGATGAGTAGTAACATTACGTTTAAGTTTACACTTTAAGAAAGCACCGAGATCTTGGGATAATCTCAGAATTTGATCGTGCGAACAGGGTCGATTCGAATGCATGTAAAATCCAATGTTGTGGCTTTATCCACAGATGCACGACAGACTATGTTTCTTCATCTGTAGTTATCGGTTAAAAGAACCAGTAGCTCTTTATATTCTGGGCTCAAAAATACAGTGTGATGTCCGTTGGGCTAAACACATTTTTCAGATCGCCAAAGAAGCTCTGTGCCTCGGTTTTTTAAAACGGTGTAAGAGAAACTTCACTTCATCTGACCTCCTCTATATTTACACCAAGTTTATCCGACCTAAAATATAATACAACACTCATATATGGGCCGGTGCTTCAAAGTCTATTTTGAAACTCAACGGCCGTACGATTCGTGTGTAGTTTAAACTCCCTGCAGAAGTCGTGATTAGTAATTTAAGATTTAAATACAATAAATTCATTTTAACGTTGGTTATAATCTATAAATAATAATCGACAGCTAAGAAAAACAAGTCTTTCATGCCACTTCCAATGTAGGAAGATTGAAAGCGAGTGTCCACAAACACTACTCCCGGTATCTTCCTTCAGATAACCAGCTTTCATAGCGCAGTTGTCATCCCCGAAGTGCTGATCCAACAAAACAAAATATTCTGTAAAAGCTAAACAACTTCTAACTCTAAGAATATAAGCAATAAAATATTGGTTGGTGAAATTTAAAACAGACGTAATTAGATCTAACGATAAACCAAACCGTAAACAGTGGTCAACTGTTAATGTCAAAATGCCTTATCAACCTCATGTCATTATTCATTGTGGTTCGTCCGATATGGGAAAGCGAAATGCTTGTGTGTTTGTCATAAGGCATAAAAGTATTGAACTAAGGGACACAAAATTTCGAACAGGTTGTTTCCCTTTTTCTTATTAAAATAGAATGCCTCTTGTTGTTTAAAAAGGTAACAAATAAATTTTATTCAAAAAATTCGAATTCCATGCTTCATTTTATTATTTCTCTTTCATTGCAATTCTTAAAGGGCCTTAGTCTTTCCTCTGTCGATGAATGAAAAATAAATTGTTTTTGTTTGTTTGCTTATTTACTGGCTAAGAAAAATAATTTGCTTTAAAACTGTCACCTGCTTGCCAAAAAATATTATTTAAAACAACATTGGTCCTTCGAGCCCGATTGAAATAGCAACGACTATTTAAATGTTCTCAGATTACGTTATGGGATAATAATTTCTGAAATTCCAACAAAGCAACCAACATATATAAAAAGAAGGGGATTTAGGAGAGAGAGGGAAGTAGGATATAACCCCCTCAAAAGCCCAATCTGGATCTACGCCTGTATACAAAAGTAGATTCTTATAAACATATTTCCTAATCAAATTGTGTGCGATTCACTTGCAGGATCGTGCAGACCTCGAAGCTGCCTCGTAGATAAATAATTTGTTAAACAAAAGTTTAAAAATATATAAATTTATAATATGCTGTTTAAAATGCTTCATAACAAAATACACATGTTGACCAAATTTCACGAATTCAATCGAAAATGTTACAGAAAGAGAACAAAGTACGAGTATTTCATCCATCTGTCATTTTTAAGTGCTTCAGCAGTTTTTTTTTTTTTGCTTTTTAATTGTTAAAGTGCTTAAGACGAGCAAGAACAAAAATAGTTTATTTTACACGTTTCAGCAACAACTTGAGAAAAAACACAACAGAAAAATAAAAAAAAACATCTATTAAAAATGCAACAATAAACAATTAATTGTTTATACATTTTTACGCTTTAAACAAGCAAATATTTTGACTTCGTTGTAGAAGTGATGAGATCTTAAATCAAACATTGCTGTGAACCGGACTATGAAAATAATGTACTAAAAATATTTGTAATTTAACTTTTGGAATGTATGAAGACCCCTTGCAAACAAGGGATTTAGCCAGAAGTCGTTAGTCAACAAATTTTTATTCGAAAAAGACTTAAATTACAAAGCCAAAGCTTCATTCACAGCAGTTATTTTACCAAATCTTCAAAGGTGTGCGACAAAATGAGAAGATCACTTAGGTAAATGGATGTTGTTCTGTTTATGCAAAAAAATAGCAATTATTGCGAAATTCTGCTGATTATAGCATTAATATGATTACCACGAAACTGGCCAACTTTTGGAGTCATTGCAGCACAGATCATCACTGATAGTGTGAGGAAACATTTTTAAAACAAGTGGAATTAGCAAGCAGTTTCTTTTAAAGATTCGTTGTTTCATATGAAAAAAATTCATTAATTGTTGTAGCGGTTGCCTTTAATATTTCCTTTAACTAGAATGGATAGTCTGCGGGAAGATGCACGCACAAGTGACTATTTTTTCAAATAGGTGAGCTTGTGTGAACTAAGCATAAAGAAAATCTGCATGTATAATTTTAACATGTAATTTTTTTAAATTTTCGTTGACTACAAAGAAAAATAACACAAGTGACGATGCAAAATATTTACGTATTAAAGTGAGATATAGATCCAGTTTGAAAATAAAAATTGTTCAAATGTTTTGTTTAGGAAAACGATAATTTTTCAGTTTTTGAAAGGGAAAATATTTATTTTTGCTTCCCTCTGGATCCGCACCTTATTAAAATATTATAAAGGTGAACAGGGTCAAACCAGGAGTAGTATAATATTAAATCGGATAAAAATGTTTCCACTTTGCCGTTTAATTGTAATTATATTCTTGTATTTCGCTTTTTTTTATTTTACAGCGTGAATTACAGCTGCTCATGTGCGTTGATCGTTCATACGAGGTGCCGTGATCGTAAGTATAGAGTTACTTAGTCCCTTTTCACATTATCGACATTGAATGTCGAGACATTTTTCGAACTCTCTTTTAAACTCGCCTTTATTTTGCACATTTGAGACAAATATAAATTTTTTAATTTTCTCGCATTGTAAAACAAAGTCAGCAATACTAAAAGGAGAGTGGCATAAGAAAAATTAAATGAAGCTACAAGATGAAAATTGAAAAAAAGTAGAGAAGGAGAACAAAAAATGTCTAATACTGACAGTTATGTTCTACATACTTGATCTTTTCTGCTCATTTTTTACAAACTTCGTCTGTGTGTCATTCAATTTCCGCAAGGCAAATTAAAATAGGTAAACTCACCACTTTAGCTGATGATTTTTTTTTTTAATAATTAGATGTCAAATTCCATATCAATTTTTTTCGCCATTTCCGCAATTTTTGTGTGGAGTTTGACATCCGAACTAAGCCGAAAATGTCTTGATATCGCCCGTGACTATTACTTATTATGAATTTGCCTTGGTAAAAGGGGATTACGATCTCACCTCACGTCTGAACTATCAAAAAGTGCTCTAAAATGCCTTGTTGCCATTAGTGTTGTGAGTTTTTTTAGCTTCCCCGCCAAATGGCTTTTCGAATATCGCCAAAATAGTCCAAATAAAAACATTTCAATTTTTAAATTCTTCAGGCATGTTGAAACAATTTTACACTTTTCCAGGTCTGTCTTATGGCAATGGTATTGACCATTGTATCTGTTTTTTTTTTATGTCAATTTTTGGATGCTACAATTATGGGAATCAAAGCGAAGTTGCTTTATTCCGCCGATGTACATACATATGTACATATGTACATATGCATATGGGTAATCAACCTTAAACGCATGTAATAATGCTGCTTGTCTGACCTTTTATCAACTTCCCAGGATAAAAGGCAATGTTTAAAGTGCGACAAAAGATCATGAACATCAGAAAAATGCTACTTTACAATTTGCTTCGCCCCGTTTGGCGAAAAATCGTCTTACCTGCAGCACTCTTTGTGCTTCTAACAGAAGAAAAATTTAGTGGTGACCGTATCATTTTGAAGCGCACGTTATGGGGAATTATTTTTTTATGTGGAACAAAAAATAAACTAATTTTTGTCTTATTATTTAACATTTTTTGGCAGAGCTTCTTGGGTCGGCTTTTGTTATCAATGATATTAAGAAATAATTTGATATGCGCCCTACGCAAAGCATTTACCACATAATAGAAGGCATTAAGATCGTTAAACTAACAAACGGCACTCTATGTCCAAGTTTTGTATAAATGCGAATATCTAAGATATAATGATATGACCTAATGAACCTCGGTTCAGTTTGCTTGTTAGCATTCCAAAATGCACCTCGTTGCTAAATACATATGTATGATTTTTCAGACAAAATCAGCCTATTTCTAACGCTCTGAATTTGACTCAACTGAAACGTATGCTTTTCCATGGTATTTCAACATCAGTAACTTAAAACAAATCCACATCGTCCAGGCCTTTGGAAACACCCTTCATTTCTATTAAAGTTCTAATTTTATTCAATTTTTTTAAAACAAATTCTAAAACAAATTAATTTTTCTACAACTATACACATATGTATGTATACGTACATACACATTTTAATATACACAGCCTTCTTTTAATTTAATATCAATAATCTTACCATCTCCTGTTCTTGGATAAACTTTAGTTTTAAACATTTGCATTTTAAATAAAATAAAAATATCACGTAGACTTGTATTTTCTGAATTCTTTACAGTAAAATTAAATTTGAAAATTATTCGCTGGCACTTAAATTAATATTCAAAACTATAATTTTTTTGCGATATGAAGTTAACAACCTTGTTATTGAAACTTAGTACAATGCGAAGTAGACTTAAAACGCAACTAAAACTTGTAAAATAAAACTACACACTTCTCGCCACTTCCCACAATTACAAAAAGTGTCTAGGCACGTTACGGCACACAAGACACGAACAACTATTTAAAATTCCCAACGCAAATCATAACATATGGAATTGATAATTGACAAAAGAAATTATAAACAAATACCAAAACACAATAGACAAAAACAAAAGCCAAAAACAGCAACAGTAATTTTGTTTTATTAAATAGTAAATATTACCTATCAAATCTAAAGAGGAGTTGGATCTGAAGCTGATAAAAAAACATGCAATAGGAAACAGAGGCAACAACAACAAACTTTACAAAAATTGTAAAAACAAAAACCCTTCGTGCAATAAAAGACAACCGGCCCTAAGAAATGCATTGAAGAGAGTGATTGATTTATAAACAAAAGACAACCAAATAACTAGGAACCAGTCAGTCATGCAAAAGTATGCATGAACCAGGCATGGAAAATTGAACTTTTTATACATTTTGCAAACAACATGGTATTCTTGTTTGCTTACGAATTCTAATTTATAGATATTGTGTGGAATCTGAAGACAACCAAATTGTTCAATTTGAAAAGGAATTTTTTTGAAAAAAAATCTTACAATGAAATTGTCTTTAAACTTAATTGTCTGCTAATTAAGACTCAATGTCGTTTTGTTATTCTTTCGATCAAGATAGAAAACATTTTTATTAAAAAAATCAAGGACTTTTTGGTTATTTAAAAAAGAAAAAAAACTTAATCCAGGAAAATTTTTTGATAAAATTGCAATTTTTCTGTTGGCGGATAATTTTGTCCCTATGTGCATTTTGCTCGTTGCTTAAGCCAACTCTTTAGGAAACTCTTGCCCAAATGTTTAGAAAGACTTTAAATGTCCTGTGCTTGAAATTTCCTAAACCAAATGGGAAAGTTTAAAGAAGTTCAAAACAAAAAGATTTAAGTTTTAACAAAAACCCAACTTACAAATTATTATTTTACTTTTCCTATTTCCTCTCTATATTTAGATTTTTTTTTAAACATAACATAGCTGTGTTGATTTTTGTTTTTATTACATCTTACTATTATATTTAGATGTGGGCAAAAAACCAACCAAATATATCTATTTGGTTTTTATTAATTCTTTAATGTTTATGTTTTGAGCTTCTATAAACTTTTTCATTTGGTTCAAGGAATTCAGGCTAGCTTCTCCCCTAATACATATTTGCAATTTTATAATAAGAGTAGAATGAACTTAGCAAACAAGGCTTTTTCTTAAAAAAATATGAAAAAAAGTAAATTTATTGTTCTTGACGTAACTTTCTCAAACTACAATTTTTATTATTAAGTAATTTTTTGTAAATGAGTTGTACGGTACATACGTTTTGAAAATTTTGTGTCAACTGTAAACATCATATCAACATCAACCCAACAGTAAAGACAAATAGAATATGAGAAGGAATAATTTTCATATTTCTTGATTTTTCCTTATCATATTCAAAGAATGCAATAACGAAAAAGTTAGAATGTGTAAATTTCGTTCTTGCCCGTAGTTGACACAAAATTAGTAGAAAAGACACAAAGTATGTTAAAAACTTACATAGCAGCATAGAATATGCATTCCATTTTGGTAGTTGTCTAATAAAATTTTAATTTTTACTATATATTCAAAGTTATCAATTAAACAAATTTTCTTTCTTAATAGAAAGAATAAAGAAAACATACTAAAGCCTAAAAATTTAATTACTTAATATTTAAATAGATTTTTAATTATTGAGACGATAATAATAAGAATACTGAATATGTTAACTTAATACACACTAGCGATCAATGGTTTGCATTTTGTGTGACACTATGCCATCAGCATTCTCTGTGTCTTTCTACTGAGTGATTGTCTATAGTAAACAACATGTATTTAAACCAACTAATGATGGAAATTAAATTCCAGAAGACTTCTCAATATGCCATACCGTATCTTTATTCGTTGTTTTCTTATCGTACTCTTCTTCCATTTTTTGCTTAAGCCAGCTTTCAGCTATCAAGAAATGCAATTATATGTATTATAATAATGCGTATTCTTTAGTTGATGCTGTGTCGGTATCAAATGAAGGGCTATGAACTTGAGCCTTATTTGTTTAGTTATTAAAAATTATAGTTCGATAAATTTGTTCATAATAATTAACTTCATTTGTTGTTATTCTTTAAATATAAATTCTAGCACATAGTCTATCTAGATCGATTTCTTTTTACAGAACAAACCGTTTGGTGTGCGAAGTAACGGTAAGACTTGACGGGATTAAATATTATCTATGGAGTTAAGTAACATTTTTAGTCTTACGGCGGTAAGGCAGGACAAATCGACGGCTTGCAAAATAATACGAGCAACTGCCGATATGTGTCAGAAAAAGGTACAAAATATTATCAATAATTTGATCTTACGACTAGGTTGTTGCATCTGCCTTTCTTCAGTTTATTTGTTAACGACGGAGACAATATTGAAACATTTTAAACAAGCTTTTAATGAGTTGTAAAAATACACAATTTTTTAATAATTTCCTTAAATAAGAATATTTTCCCACTTACATATGTATGTACATATGTATATTAATCAAAATAAGAATTTATGCCATATTGACAAAAAATAAAATAGTATTGAAATTTCCACCCCTGGTACGCACTAAGCTGAATCAACTCTCTCACTCTGTCCCTCTGGGACGAAATCACTTTTTTAAAATTCAACTAATAAGCAAATTATAAGCATATGGTCATTGTATTCTTATAATGTACTAAATTTATACACATGCACACACACAAGTATGCAATGAATAAATAAATATTTATTTTGTTATCGATTTGAATATGAAACTTTTAGGAACCAGAGAGAAAGAAAAATAACACTTATTTGTTTAAGGATAAAGAAAATCAAACAAATCGTTAATTCCATATTTACTTGTTCCAATAACGGGCATTGGATGTATGTGTGTAATAATGGTAACATCTGTTTGAAATATGACAATTTTTTACAGGATATTTGTCTTTTTTTTTTGTGGGTAAATTGCATTGCTGTAAAAAAATTCCGATTGTAAATGACATATTAAATATATTAAGTAGTTATTACGAAATGTATTTACACACCTAAGTACACATATACATTGATAAGAAACCTTGGAATCTCATGTTGCTCAAATAAACTTCGACAGACATAATTTTTGAACTATTTTCTATATTGGCTGTTTTGCCATAGCTGTCGTCATATCTTCAGTAAAAGAAAATTCATTCATATTTTTAAGTTATAGAAAATTCATTTAATGTGTTGCAATGACTAAAATGTTTATTGCTTAACATGTTCTGAAATCACTACTTTTCGTACGGTTTCGAAATCACCCTGGTGATTTCTTCCTGCTCTGCATTTTATCAGATTTTTCTGCCGGATATTCACTTTTCGCCATCATGAGCAAAGCTGATTGATTAGTTTTGTTTAAAATTATACATTCAAATATTACCCATATTTGACGTTTGTTGGTAAAAATATAAAAAGAGGAATATAGAGTTTTCAAAAATTCCGGGAGCACGAAATCTACTGAAAACAACAAAAAAATAATATATTGCAGGACAGATTTCAAGTAAATAGCGTTTCAGATTTATTGTACTTTACCGGGCTTTCCAGTATTGAAAGTACTAATTAACTAGCCGCTATTTTAATGGGACGTTATGCTTTCCGCAAAATCGTATGGAATAAATTTGCTGGAGCAAAAACTGAGTAAAAGCTGAAAACAAATCTCATTGGATCTTCAACAAAATCAGTATTATTTACTATTTTACATTTTTCCTAATAAAGTTAAGTTTAGTTTTAAGTAACAAAGGTTTGAAATTTCAGGTTAACTTTTGGACTGGAGCAACGGAAAGTAGCTTGTTGTTTGGAGTGCTGAATTCGAATCTTAATACGGGTTCTCCAAATTTATTTTAGTTTTCGAAATAAGTACGTGGTTTGTTCAAAAGAAAAGGTGAAGTTTAAATTTATTTGAAAAGTATTTATTTATTCATCAATAGCCATTTTGTCCCCTTCAAAGTAATCGCCTTCAGATATACTGCACTTATGTCGCCAGCGCTTTTTCCAAACCTCGAAGCAATTCTGAAATGCGCTTTTCGGTATGACCATCAGCCCATTCTTTGACTCTGACTTTATCTTATTAATTAATGATTTCCTTTCATTGGTCTCTTTAGTTTTGGGAATAAAAATCATATTCTTTGATTCATTTTTTTCAAAAGTCAAAAATCGAAGAACACACACAAACGTGACTAACATTTTCAGTTGTCAAAATGGCTGCTAATGCCAACAAATAACTCTATCAAAAACGAGAAACCGTTTGTTAAACGCTCGACAACAATATTATCTTTAAACCGAGCCAACATAAAAAAATTAAAAACTTAAGTTTTAGAAATATAGTGGAACTTGTGCAAAACAAAAATTTGTTTGTTAGAAAAATTTGTGGTTTTTTAATATTCATAACAGATAAAAGAACAACAATAAATTAGGTCCTTTTCCACTAGCGTATAGATAAATACATATGTATGTATGTTCCAAACAAAACGGGCTGTATTTTATCAAAATCGAAAAAAAGTGAAACAAATTTTTATCCCACAACTTTTTCGATCTCTGCAGCTCCTTAGATCTAATGTTAGCATCACTGATTTAAGGACAATGCTATGATTTTAATGCGAATTTTCTCACTTAGCCAAATAGAGCAAACCGTTCTCAAGTTATACTAATATGTGTATGTCGTAGCGCTTCCTTTATTTTGTAGATAACTGTTTTCATCACATAATAAACAATAAGCAGTTGTTCCAATCCAAAACCTTGTATATTTGTGTAATTCGTTTCAATGAATAAATTAGACGTAATTTTTATGACTAACAGTTTCTAACTCGGGAAGCCTCAGAGGCATTTTCGAAGAATCCCTATCAGCTGATAACGATCCGCATTAAACATAAATGTTAAAATAGGGTCAAATTCCTATCCAAAAATTACGCCCGTTTAAAGTACTGAGATCAAAATGAGGACCAAGTGCTTGATATGTAAAATAACATCTCGTTTCTTGACAACCTGCTAGTTTGGTAACGTTTTTCCCATAATTCCTTCTCATATTAAAATATTAAAAAATACCACTAAGCTAGAAAATTGCCTGATAAAATACTTTCCAAGATCTATCTGTGTACCGAAATTCAGCTCTCTAGATGTAAATTGCTAGAAATGCCACATAATATTGAGTGAGTCGGTGAATAAGTATTAAAATATGCCCTTTTTCATATCTCGGGAAGCTTCACCTGTACGGTTACCAGTATTTGTAGGATTTTATTTATATTTCTAGATTCATTATTTCAAAGTTAAAGCAAAGTTATGGTTTTAAAATTTCAGTTTTGCTCTTTTCATTAAAATGCCTTTCTTTCTATTTTTTAATTTGTAGTTTTCATATTTTTGTGACAGTGCATAAAGTGCATATATTTTTTTAAATTATTTGATAAACCAATCAGCCGTGCACATATGAGTAAATTTATACAACCATTCATTCATCTATTGATTGGAAACCTTTTAAATGCATTTGGCTCTTCATTGTCCCGTCCGTCCAACTGCCGATCATCAACAATCCGTTCACAGTATTCATTCAACTGCTAATGCTTTGTTGCTATTGTTGTTGTCGTTGTTTTGATTTACTGCCTTTGTAAGCGTTTTGAATTTCAATATTTTTTTGTATAATTTTTAGTTGTTGTAGTGTTTCGTTTTTTCTTCTGTTGTTTATTTAAAAATTTTTTGTGAATTGTGTTCAGCAGGTCCGCTTTAAAATGCCTTAATCTCGTCGAAGCACCACCTAATTTTTTGTTGGTTTATAACGATTCTCTTTGTTGTCACTTCATTCGTTAAATAGGTTTTGGCCTTTTTTTAAATTAAAAAAAAAACGAATTTTGTTTTACCTTAAGAGTAGTGAGAATTTAAAAATATTTAATAACATTATTCTGAGTTTTAAGTGTCAGCAGCATTGCTTTTTTGGTCGACATTTGATTTTTGTTTTGGTTCATAAATGAATATTTTTATTATTTTTGTTGTTGTTTTTTTACCTTTTGCATGGGTATTTCCTGGTGTTTATGAATACTATGGCTTTAGTTTGCTTCTTGTTTGTTATATGTATGTGCATTTTTCATATTAGTTTCTGTGTCTAAATAATTTGTGTTCTGGCCACAATTAGAATTGTATTTGAACTTAAGTTGGTTGTATTCAGGTTTATTCATTTTTTATTTAGTTTGAAATGTTTGTGCATCTTGAATAAATGAATGAATTGATGTACAAATTTTTATTAAAAAATAGAATTTGCTTGTCTGTTTGTTAGGAAAGATTGATTATACACTTCTTATAGTAAACCGAATTCTGAAAAAATTAAACAGTTATCGACGCCTTAGTAAATTCTTTACTCTTCCTAAACACACGGGATTTATAAGACCTTAACACGATTTTATTTTGATTTTTTTTTTTGTCAAACAAGTAGAAAAAATAACCACAAACTCTCTGTGGAACTATTTGAATTGAACCGAACAGCAATAGGATGTGTTGTGGTCTGACGATACTGAATTTATTTGCTGTCTTTCTGAATCACAATACGAATAAGAACGTGAGGATACTGACAAAATGCAATGTCGCCAGTAAAATTTTCCGAAATGGTGGAGAAATCCTAATAATGATTAATAGAATAAACTTAGGTACCCAAGTATCAAGGCATTCAGTTACTCTAATGTCGGTGCTGGGATAGAGGGAGAAATAGGCATTGAAATGGCAGACTATCTGGATAAAAAGAGCTTGGATTTTACTGTCATAGATCCAGAAGTCTTCTGTGGGGTTAACAATAGATTCATATATAATTACTGGAGAACCCAAACAGGCATACGGAAAGTATTATAGTGAGGCTATACTAAATTTCTCTATTTCTAAACTCTACGCTAAATTGACCATCACACAAATAAAATAGGTGTGACAAAAGGTGACTGCTGCAGACTCCGTCAAGAGAAACATCATAAGATGTCCTATGCGATTGCCCTTGCGGTGGTAAGACGTAGACTTGCCACCGCAAGGGCAATCGCAAGTAGTTCCATTAGTTCCAGGCAACCTAGTTAAAATAAATAAAACGTCATAAAAATTAAATAGTTTTATTTTAAATTTTCAAAAAATAAGGCGCACAAAACCTATTCACAGTTCTGAAATTCTGTGGAATGCCGTCCAAAAAGCAAGAGGAAAGACAATTGTATACAGTTAATTATTTTTATATTAATTTTCAAAAGCCAGTTGAATTTCAGCTGCATATAGTTACGTGATCACCACCGAAAACTATGTTAAAGCTATGAAAGTACTCAACCCAATTGAAACAACGCCTGCGCGTCGGCAAAAAATTTGCAGACTTGTTTCAAATTCGTAAATGCCCGCGGCGAAAATTCGCAAAAAAAAGTGGGGTTAAAACCAGTGTTTGACAGTTCGTCGTGACTTTAAGCCGTGCCCATTCATAGTGGGTCTAAAACTTCCGAAGGAACAACCACTCAATCACCATGGAATGAAAATCTTGTATGTATTTCTGTTTTATCCCTGTTGATCCTATTTTACTATAAAACCGATTGCGATGAAGCAAACATGAACATGCATGTTTTCGCCGTGCCCTGCATTTTGTGAATTTATTGATTACTGTAACTTTGTCGAACTATAAGTTTGTTATTTACTCCTCCTGTTAAGAAAGTTTGTTACTTAAGGTTGGAAATCATTTGCCGCAACCATGTCTTTTCTTGGCGTGTAAGGAACTTTAGCGATTATTTTGACTTTGTGAAAAAGCCTAACGAAATTTAAGCGCACAATGTCAGTGGCAAATTAACGTGAGATAACCATTCAATACAACATCAATTGTGAACGAGTTCCAGCGGTGCATTTGGCTCTGCTTTGAAAATATTCGTAGTATCATCATCATATTCGAAGAAATATGGATCGATGATACCGTCGGCACAAAGATCAAACAGTGATGTTCTTCGTATGTATTGCTGGCTTTTATGTGGATTCTTATGGTTGCAAAAAATTAATTGTTCTTGCTGAAACGTGTTGCAACTGATTTACAAAGTAATCAGCGCTGTTATGCTGCTACCCATAATGTGTAAACGTTGAAAAGTCGACTGACAAGCGTGGTCATATAAACCGCAATATAGTCCGACACGAGCTTCTTCGCTAATAGTAAACGCTGTAGGTTGTCATTGCATAGAACTGCCAGAATATTCCGGTCTCAATAGGAAACTCCTTTATTAATTTGTGTTACTACCTGAATGCCGAAGGGGCTGACTATTTCATTTTGTTTAAGCTTCAAAAATGTTATGTAATTTTATCATCTGCTTGATAATAATGGCAAATTGGAATTGCATTTGATACCTTTTCTACTCATTTAAAACGCACTTTATTCAATGAAAATATAAAATTTTGTCGATGGTAACCAAGAAAAAATTCACTGCCAGTCGCAGCTTTAGCTTGTAAAAGGTCTTGCAATAAAGGCGGGTTAATGTTAACAGTCTATAGCAAGTTAAACCATTAAAAAGCATATTCAAATGATAAATCGTTTTGGTCAAAATGGAAGTTAATTAGTGTAGACGTTACGAAAAATGAGTTGGTCTTTCAAAGTCGACACTCTAACGCTTCGAAACTATTCAAAGAGTACCTTACGTTTGACTAAAAAATTATTAGAAGCGACTAGAGCCAACAAGTAAATTTGCCGCATATGGAACGACGCCAAAGTACACGAGGTTCAACAGCAGCAATGCATCCACAAAAATATACTGGTTGGTGCAAATTTTGGGCCGGTGGCATCATTGGCTCTTAAATACTCGAAAGCAACATATGGAAGGCCATCCTTATTAACGGCAAGCATTACAGATCAATGATAACCAATTTTTTTTTGGATGACCAACGAGTCTATACCAATAACCTGCCAGTCAAAATCAGTATAACACAGACCATCTTATAAATATCGCCAGATTTATGCAGCAGAGCCATTGAAAATTGGATTTCTCGAAGCTAGTTTTATTGCAATGCAATATCGATCATCCCTTAAAGGAAACCCCTTTATACGCTAAGTTTATGTTATTGTATTGTGTTTAAAGCTGAATTCATAGTAAAACCATTAATGAATAAAAGTGTTGAAAAAAGTTACACAACTTTTTTTCATTTAACAAATTCAGCTATTTGGCGGGAACAGACAGACTAGACTCTTTAATCTGGCAGAGAAAATTAAAACAAAAATATTGTTACGGAAATTAGAAAGCTTTTTATGTTGGGTGTATTTACTTATTTATTTATTTTTTTTTTTTTTTTGATACCAAAGATGGTTTTCGGAAATGTTGTCGATTATGTATCTTTTGATGTTAAAGTGTCTTTGAACCGGAAAATTTCGAATGTTTACAGACGTAAATATTTTGAACAACTTTGACAACGAAAGTGGAAAAACCTGACTCAAGGCTGTTTGTTCATGTTGTTGAGGATGCTGTTGTAGTGTTTTACCGACGACGACGATTGTAAATGACAACATTGCAACAGTGTTAGCGATGATGATGATGCAGATGATCAGACATTGAACTTTTCTTTTTACATCATTGAATTTCGTTAGATAAAACTTAGCTTTCATTTTCTACACAAGAGTGTTAATGAAAAACTGGTAAAAAAATTCATGCTGCATTAATTTTTCATTGTGAAACTAAATGTTAATTTCTTGTTTAAGTCACAAAAAATATAATATGGGATGCTATGAAGTAATTATTTACACATTATTGTTACTATTTACTACGCAGGTCATATGTATATGTGTATGTCTTTGTTTCCGTTTTTGTTGTGAATCTTCTAGTTACATTTTACTGCTGTCAGTATCTTGAAATATTTCAAGTCAGAACAAATATCTGCGTGTTGAATGTTAAATTTTAAAAATTTATTTAAATATTAAAGATAAGTAAGTATTACAGTTCAAAATAGCACAGAGATTGAAAATGTGTGAAAAGTAATGAAAAATTAAATGGTTTTTAAAAGGTCTCAGGCCTTTTCTTTCTTCCTTTTTCTCGGTCTTCCTATCAGTTCACACGGGTACTAAAGAAAGGTTCTCATTTTAAAATGTTCCCAATGTACGTTAATTTCCTTCATTGAAATGTTTTTATTTTTGTAGAATTTTGGAACGAATTTCCGTCATCCCTTGTCAAGTTTGGTTTTCAGTGTCATTTTTCGTTCTGAGGTTTTTATTTTCATCATAAATTATCGTATTTCCTTGTGCTTTGGGAAGAATTCGTTAATTAACAAATGCGAAAATCATCACAAAAACTGCCATTTTCGATAACATAAACTCTGGCTTTACGGAAATAGGGAACTTTGAGCACAAGTTGCCAAAAATCACGTTACACGTACTGTCCGTATGTGGAACATATTCCCTTCGAAGATTTCACAAGAATGAGCATGAGCAGGGGGCCATCCACTGACTCGCACCCTGGCTGTATTTAAATTGATCTTCGAAGTATAAGAAGCGAGTATTATAGAAGCATAAAATTAATGTACACATTTGTATTTAATTATTATATTAAAATACAAATTTTTATTTCAATAAATTGCATATTATCACGTATTAAACAGAAATCATTGGATCGTTACAAATTATTTTATGTATCAACATTTGATTTGCAAAAATTATAGCAGCATATAAAAAAAACATCCATTTCTTTCTTTTATCGAATTTATATTTGAAAGTGAAAAAATCATAATGAAGTTAAAAATAAACCAAAACACATAGACACTGCTTAAAGATAAAACTGAAAGCAAAATCTTTCATAATAAAAAAAAAGTTATATACAAAACTTTCACAGATTTTTCACACCTTCTTTATTGATATGAAATGTAAAAATGATAATGACTTTTTTAGTTTTTTCACTTTTATAATTTTTTCATACATTTTATACTTGTTTAAAGTTTAAAGCCCTAAACTAAAGAAAAGTAGACGAATATGTGCGCTAAAATATTGAATTATTTTTAAAGGCAATCGAAGCGTTACACAAAATTAACACGGGAGTTGGATGTTTTTGTAAAAAAGCAAAATAATCTCCATCAGTCAGTTTTGTTAAAAACAAAAAACTTTAACAGACACCGCTAATAGCAGATACAACAAGCAACAGATACCGTCTACTTAATGCCAAAAAAAAAAAAACGAATACAACTATCAATAGCATTACAGTAACACTAAGCAGCTTCATCATGCAGAGGACTGTAAATAACGAATTAAAATATACAACATTTTACAGCTCATGAACAGCTGAATATTTTAATACTTAAAAAGATTAGTTTTATATCCAAAATATTTATTAAACAAATTTTGGGTTGTAAACATTTCAAATGTATAGCTAGAAAATAAGATTTTAAAATGCACTTGCAAGTATCATGTCATGTTGATGTCAAAGAAAATGTATCTGTTTTTAATCTATTTTGAATAAATAATGAATAGACCCGTAGTCCACTGAGTTTCCGTGGATATGGAGATCCAGAAGCAAAGCCTTGTCTGGGACCTGAATTGGTACCACAAGAACCAGATATCGAACTGGTTGCTGGTTATGTCCGTCGGGGAAAAACGTGACGTCTGTGGTTTACACCGTAATTACGGAAAGATTGCTAAGTAAGACATGCGAAGAAAAAACATGGTTAAGGTAACCATAATCTGTGAGTAATATAATAAGACTGGCTTGTAGACAACAATCTGAGAGGGCTAAAGCTATCGAATGCTTATTAATCAACGCGCTAACCACGTAAGCCACAGCACCCTCATGTCTTGATAAAAACCAAACGAATTTTCGATATTACGTCCATTAAGCACATTTTATGGATAGAGTTATTAACAAAATAAGTGTGTAAACTTCATTCTCACCCAAGGAAAGATGAAAATTGAAAAATATTCATACTCATATTCTTAATAGAAACAAAACGAACTTATGTCTAAAAATTATATTACTTAATATTACATTAATTTTGTATACGTAGTTAAAATACTTGGTGGTAGAATTTTCGCAATAGCTGTATGTGCTCAACCATGTTGCAATTTAATGGGTGGAAATAATTTAATTATTAAATGTAAACCATAACTTGTTTATCGCAACAAGAGTAATGCTTAAAATGTTTTCAAATAACCATTTTATGGTTGCCACAACAATGTTTTGTTGCAGGTTGTCGTGAGCATGCCACAATCATATTTTTTAGCGTGCAGAAGATTAAGAAGCTCTAAGTTCGCCAGCAAGAGAGCTACAACCGCCACTTTTCTCCTATAATACGCATAGCGGCATTTAGTCTTACGATCGCTGTCAGGGACGACATTGGTGGCAGATACTGACGTAAATCGGTATCACATTTATGAGTGGTGCCGAAATATTACAGAAACACTTTAATTCGTGAATGAGGGTTTAGAATGAATACTGCCTTATTTGTACCCTTGCTCGTCTTCATTTTTACCGAAGTTATTGATCGGAAGATCATATGGTCTATGACGAGTTCTTGTTGAACAAGTGCGGTGCAGCATTTAGCTTTATCTACGGGTGCTATGTCTAGCATATTTATCCGCAATAATTCTAGTACACAAGGATTCCCCGAAACCAGTTCCACTTTAATCCCATTTAGAGATGTCCGGCACTTAGATGTACCAGGATGATATAAAAACATCTGCTCGTTGTCAGCACACATTCTGATGGCTTTTCTGTCGCACCTTTGTTACTTTTCAACTTATCAATTCACCACTTTTTTATTATTTCAAAAGGAATGCTTCATTTAGCAGCTAACTTGAAGTTTGTTCTTGTTTGATAACGACGGATTAGGAAATCTCCTGCAACGGGAAATAATCAGGAAAAGCAATAATCGATGTGGAGTGTTATTAATCTTTAAACTATTCTAGGTATCATTGTCTTGGGAGAGCAGATTGAAATGTAGTTTTTTCAGCGCGTTCGTTGGTGTTACACAAAGTGATCCAAAGAGCCCATTGAAAGAGGAATGTGTTTGAACTTAAATTGCTTCTTCTTTGTTCAATGTTTGTTTTAGGACGAAATTTCGTTTTTTAATTGTTAATTTTATGTAACAAAAATGTAGCATTATTAATCGTTGGGGAGTGGAGGTGATAGAGTGGGAATACCCTATTTTTTATCCACCCTGTATAAGTGTTGTGTCGCCCATGAAGTAAATAGCTTAACTAATAGATCCTGTCAAAAAGATTGGAGCAATTCCTAAACAATAACAAAAACAACCTAGAATTTGTTTTTATACACACCAAAAACTGGTCTTCCTTTTGTGACAGAATCTCTCAATTGAATTATTTAGGTCATGCGACACACAATTCTAACCCTGTATCCGCCCTAGAGTAAACTTAGTAAATTGATATTGGTAATAACAGTTCAGTGTCAATATCGAGAGCCCAAATATTAAAATTTTAGGCTAATAAACCTGGCCAATTTACTCAAACGACATGATAAGCCAACATGTGGTAAAACTTCCTATCAACCGTTCAACAATCAAGCATTATTAGTGTTAATTAATTAAATTTCTTATTTGCAGTGTATTTTATGGCACTACTTTTTATTGTTTGCAGTCGCCTCAAAGTTTTCATGACATTTTACTTTTTGTTTCAAAATACCTAATGGACACCTAAATCCCCACTCACCACTTACTCCCCCTTCCCAAAGTCATAGTTACTTAGTGAATCATCGTTAAAATGAATCTTCTTTATTTCTAAAAAGAACTCAAACAGTCAGTCAAACATCAAGTTTTTATTAGTAAGAATCATCTGACTGGCTGTAAATTTATTTATTTTTTTTTTACAAAGAACTAAATAGTTTTAAGGTCTCTGAAATATGCAGAAATAAAAAGTAAAACGCACGAGTTAAATATTTTTTACAAATAAAGGAATTCTTTCTTTACAGTGCGTTTTGTGCCTGTTGCAACAAGAAATGTTGTTGCTGTTGGTATATTTGGTACCGTAAAACCATCTCAGGGTTTTGATTAAAATGCAGTCAGTTTTGCTTCAGATGTAAAACATCACAAGATGTAAAATGTAAAATGACAAAGAAAAAATAACTTAAAGAAAACAAATGAAAATAAAGGAAGGATTCATGCAACAAATATTTGTGCAGTTTTTGTATCTTGCAACAACAACAAAAAACAAGATAAATACAGTAGCCATATTTAGCATGTGTTCCCTACTGCAATGACAAGGTACAAACCTAGAACATGCATCACAAAAAACATTTGGCTTAGGAATGTACAAGCGACTGTAGTATGTGTGTTCGCGTGTGTTTCCACATCTTGACGTGTTTAGTGTGAGTAAGTAAGTGGGCACGAGTAGCTGGAGAGATGGATGGATGCCAACATGCAGGCCACTCACTTTCTTTTTATATATATAATTCTTTTTTGTTTGTCTTTCAGCTGCAACATGTAGTAAGGCTTACGTGCAATAAAACTTTAGCAATAACATAATTATAGAGAGAAGAAATACATACCATCATATGCATATTTTGCAACAAATCAAGCATCTGTTTTATTTTAAGATGATTATTTATATATGAATAAAAAAAAAACAGTAACATCAGAAATTTAAAAGAATAAGACTACTTAATATATTTTTCATTGGGACAACGTAAATTTGTAATTGTTTTGATAAAAAAAATATCTCATTTTCCACACTATTCTAGGACATCTGTCTTGTGCGGAAAAAGTTTATACCCTTGAAAATATTACAAACCCGTCAAAGTACAATCCAATGAACCAACCATGAACCGCCTAGGACAGGAAAGAAGCCTTCATAATGGCAAAAACCTCCAGCAAGAATTCGCTCGTGAGGAGAGTATCGTTGAGCTTTAGACAATTTAAAGTTACTCTAATTGAACAGCGGCCGGTAGCGATAAAATAGTTCTGAATAATTTTAAAAGTATTTTTTTTTGAGTCAACTATTTTAAATTTTCTAAAAGGTGTCCAAAAAAAAATCGCACCATGAAAATCGTTACTGCATTAAATCGATTGTTTCATGCGGGGTCCTGCCGTCCAGGTGAGGTAACAAGAATTCCGTTAACGTGTACCTGAAACGAATGTGTTAGGGGTTTCGTCGAAACTCTCGTATACATCAACAATGTTTTCAATAGACCCTCTGGACTAACGACGCTAAGAAGACTTTTAAGCGTAATGGGAATTCACAATGAGATCGTGTTTTTCATTTTAATAATCGGAACAATTATTGATGACAGCCGTTGAATATCAGAGTTGCCATTTGCACGAAAAAAATTCCACAAAATGTGAACAATTTGTTCTCATTGAGACACCATGTATAACAATTGAACATGACAAATAATTAGATTATTCAACTTAATATGGATATTTTATTAAACCTTGATTTATCCCTTGGCAATCTGATCTCTACATGCTCTATGGTTTCTAATTTAGTAGGGTGTAGTTATTAAGTTATTTTTTTTTTTTTTTTACTTTACACATTATTTTGATCATAAAATCTTCTTCGTAGTACAACAAGAATCTCTGCATTGGCTTCTTATCAAATTGCAATCTCGAACAAAATAAAATATTTTATGTCATGGATCAATGAGGCTAAATAACAATGATCTTTGTAATAGAAATCTGGGTATGTAGGCCTTAATTAAAGAAATTAATATTTGTTTGTTCTTAGCAAAGACTCAACACATAGCAAAATATTCTAGATTACTGATCCAGAATCAGAATAACAAATGTAAATAATTGTAAAATAGCAAAGAAAAACATATCTAAGTCTACAACAGCAATAAAAAATGCAACAACAACATGAAACAAACATTTGTTATGCAAATAAATATCAGCAACAATTATTTAAAGTCCAAAAAAAAAACTTATGTATATGAACATGAGCAACAACAATAATTGCTTGCGTAAATGCGTGCAGGCTTTTTGAGTAAACTTTTTATAAAAACAAAAACTTTAGTGCCATACCAACCATCAGCAGCAATCAGTATCTAAAGACTGCAGTGTTTTTTTTTTTTTCTTTTTTGAAGCAATGTTGTAGTGGTAATAATAATGTGCTGGCAGTGAGTGAGTGAATACGTGCAACATAAAAAAACAACTATGTATTCGAGTACATACATACATACGTAGCAAAATATGTACGTGCAACATTAACACCAAGTGCACGAGATCGAGCACATTGTACCAATATTTTGTTTTCTACATTGTAGTACTGTTGTTTCCATTAAATATTATACGAGTAGCTTTCAGCTTAGTTGCCAGACACAACTTTAAAAGACTTAAGTCTCTAGTGGAATATATACGACAGAGAATAAATATATTGTCAGGCTACTGTGGCAATAAAATGTATGAAGGTCTTCGTTGTTGTGCTCCGTAAATTAAATTACAATATGAAGATAGAAAAAATACATAGTTTAATTGTTTGATATTCACAATTTAATAATTTTCTAAAAAATTGTTTTCAAATTTTAGCGAACTGAAATTTTTCATAATGTAAAATTTTAAAACGAGAGTTTTCCATAATTTGCACCATGAAGTAAAGAAGTTATATTATTATATTAAAGACTACGATAAAGAGTACAATGTGAAAAGTTACAATGGGGCAACTTCATTGTAACTCAAACATAAGAAAGTATAAAAATATGGAAAACTGATGCACTACTACACTACTCAGTAGAAATGCACTGAGAATGCTGCTAACGTCTGTACCAGCACTTTGTTCAGTATTCTAAAAATTATCGTATTAATAAAAAAAAATTTCTTTCTTAATTGAGCGAATTAAAACCGAAATAGAGCCTGAATGAATTATTCGCTTAATTAATGTCGAATAATTATTTGCCTTTTTCCATAAAAAATATTTTTAATACCACTTTTCTTTAAATCAATCAAAAAATTTTAAAAATACCCCCTTTAAAAATAATTAAAGAAACTTGTTGATTGATCTTTTTAAAACATTTTTTAAATAACTTTTGACACAAAAAATATTTTCCCAAAAAAAAAACGTCAAATTTCAAGAATTTATAAAACATTATAATTGCAAAATGCTTCTTAAGAAATTTTATGACAACAAATACATTTTAAAACTTGCAAAAGCTCCTTGCGCATGAATAAAAATTATTATTTTAAATATAATTTGTCCTCGCTTAAGTTTGCTTTTGTTTATTCTTCCAATTAAGAAAGAATAATTTCTATTAATACAATAATTTTCAGAATTATGAAAAAGTTAATTTAGTAGACTATAGCACAATCAAATACATGAAGACTCGTTGTCGCTACACACGACATCAACATTCTCTGTGTTCTTATACTGAGTTAGTGTCTATTACAAACAATTTTACCCACCTTTTGATGAAAACTGTATTCGAGAATTTTATAATATTTTTCATATTTTGGACTTAACTCGTATTCTCCATATAATAAACAAATATTACAACTTTTTTTCTTTTGATTATATCTTTTGATGTCAATAATTTAAATAGATTATGGTAGTCTGTGGCGGCCATATTGTTTTGGAAATCCATGACAAAATAAATAATGATCTTGTTGACAAAGCCGTAACAAAGAATGTTGAGGACGAGCCCGTTGAAGAAAAGCTTGAAACACAAGAACAACAGCAACGTTAGCAGTATAACCCCGTCGTCCGTGAAATAAATGGCTAAGAGTCAGTGAAAATTAAATAAATAGTGGTAAGTTGCTACTTAAAGATGGTTTAGATGGTACTACTTTACGCACGTAAAACTCAAATGAAAATAATATCAAAATTCATACGTATTTTAAAAATGAGTGTAAAAATCTTACACGACTGATTTTTTGGCGTTTGCAGGAAAACATAGTAAAATGGAAGCACCTGTTGTTTTAAAATTTCCAAAAAAATATATATATATATCATTGAAAAATATAATAAAAAGGAGCATTCGGCTGATTTTCCTTGAATTTTTTTTATTCCTGATCTAATAAAAATTTTAAAAATCAAAGAGAATCATACGACTGTGATATTTTTATCCGTATTTTCTCTCAATCTCGTGCCGTTCATTACATATTATGTGTAGACGACACAATTCGTGCTCATCTACACAAAAGTTTGACATGACGTAAGAAGTGTGCGACAATGTAAACCACCCTTTACTCTAAGTCAAGACCGAAAATCACATTGTACTCTACATATCTTCGGAATTCAACTAAACAAAATCTGCAAAATTAGTATATGGCGTTGAAATATTAGTTTTTTTAAATGTTTAACTTCACTCTGTCATCAGCATTCGTAATTCATAAATCAGTTTGTGAATGATCTATTAGCGTAACAGATAGAAGGCATTTAAATTATTAAAAGAAGAGCAGCACTTTTTACGCTAGTAATTTTCTTGGAATTTAATTTGAAAATAAACTTGTTTAATAAGCGCCTGGGATTTCTTTTAATGATTTTTCTGTCTCCAAGAACTGACCCCAAAGCTGTTGTTTATTATTGAATGACTGTTGTGCCAATGACCCTGGCAAGCTACAAAATTGAGCAGAATGCCCAAAGAAAAAAACTTTAGGATCTCAATGAGTGTTAGTTAGTGACCAGGCATTCAAAGAGAACTCTCCAACCTTTGGTGGCCAATTTCGAGATGACCGGTTAGATAAGCAGCCTGTCGGTTGTTGACAAAGTAAGGCCAGATAAATTTGATTGAACTCGTGCCATTGTGCAAAGCCGTGGCAGTTATTTGTACCTTATCTTTGTCTTTTAACTAAAAGCCAAAATTTCTTTAGAATTCTCACACGCGGCATGTTTAATTCCATTTAAGAATTGACCCATCCTTTTGGAACAACTTATGTATTAGAGCTCTTTTGCAAAAAGGATTTTATCCTAAACTCTTTTAACTAAAAAAATTCTTGTAATTTATTAATTAAGATTGCAATTAAACTATCATTATTTACCATTCCGCACCGTTCTGCTATTCAAGAAAATCTGTCAAATAGTTGATTGAGATATACTTTACATATTTATTTAGAATTTAACTCTGCATAATTAAATATTATCTTTTTTTATTATTTTCAGTTTTAAATCGTTGTAAATGTGTTACATTCAATACCCACATACAAACAAACACATAAGACTGTAAAAATATTTTATAATTCGAGCATTTATCCAACAGTATCAGATCAACGTTCATTTATGTTCATTTTTATAGTAGACAAGTAGCAGAGGTATAAATTATATTATAATTGCTCTGCTATAGAGTAGTGAATAGTAAAAGTTACACAAGCTCATTTTACATTTTTGTATACTCGAATTTAATTAATTGTTTCGTTTTAAACTAGTTTTGAATTTATACGACTGTAATAAAGAATTTCTCACAAATACAAAATCCAAACAAAGAAACAAACAAGAACAAAATTAACGAAACTATAAGAATTTTTATCTTTTCTCAAGAAATATTTTTTGTTTATTTTTTTATTCTGCAACATGACTGACCAGTATTTTTTTCTTGAATGGAGGGGGTTTATTTTCTTAAACGAATGTAATACACCTATACCTCGTTAATGTGATAGCCGACGTGAGTAAAACCCAAAAACGAATTGTATATAATTTTAAAAAAAGTCTTTAGTAATCCCCTTTTTTCACTTTTATTTGTGGTATCAAGACGCCATGATGATCTTCAGCTAACAGGTACATGTGAACGTTGGGTACTCACACCGAAGGCAGCCTCCTAGTAAAGAAGTTAACTAAATAAGTTTTACAAGTTCTTTGAAAATGTTCCTAAACTGACTCTGGTTACATCTGAACCGGCAGTCTTATTGAGTAGTACTGCCCCGGTGATATTTACATCTTCGTTACTGTGCACTGGAGGAACCGAGAGAGAAATTTGAAAGTTAGAAGAATGGACGAACTTGACAATTCTGGAAACTTAATCGCAGTCCGACTACGCGAAGAATAATTGCTTCAGGTATAGAGTCGAAGCAGCTTATCAACTTTAGTCTCGTAGTGTTTGAACTCTATAAGCCGTAATAGGTTCCAGGTGGCAGCTACTTGTGCGCACGTTCGAAGTATATAATTTCGGATTGTATTAAGATGAACATTCGACACATACAAAAAATCATGCCTGCGGCTAAACAAATACGCAGCCCCCGTGAAGAAAATGCGTTTGGCAGATACCTGACAGCTGAATAATACTGAGCAACGAAGGGGCATTAAAAGGAAAGCCAAAACAGTAATAGCCTCTATGACTACATTCATATAATGAAATTGTTCATGAAATTAGAGGAGCTTATTCCTCTATATCTCTTGTCAACAAACAAAAATTTCATGACACTAATTTCATGAAAAATGTCATACATGGAAATGTGGTCAGTCCAAATTTAATTATATCTTCATACCTTTTGTTCGCATATCGGATAATAAAAAGTTATTTATTTTCGTAAAACTAGTCTCTTGTGTAAATTTCTTTGTTAATGAAAAACAAACGTTTTACGTTGAAAAATAAAAACATACAAATAATCACAGAAAGCGGAATGCAAGCAAAATATACTACAAATACTTTTAGCCTGGAATAGTAGAGGCAGCAAGTAAGCAGACTTACCTTCAGTAACATGGCCACTCTTGGGCAGCGTTTCAGTTGTTGTTGAGAAATTATTCATTTTCGCCATTTCAAAGGGCACAAAAGCAGCAGAAACAAACTAAAAACACTGCAGCACTACAAACAAAAAACTTTGAAATGCGTTGAATGGATTAAAGATACAAATGAAAACAGGTTAACAATCTTGATGAATGTCGGTGTTTAGTTTTGTTTTTCAAAAATTGTTGCAATAGAATGAAATCTTTAACTTGTTTAATCGTTACCGCACTCAAGGACGATGACAATGATGTTGAGTTTGGAAAAAAGACAAAACAAAACATGCAGCTGCCGCCTAGTTTGCTTAGTTTCACTGAAACACTTGAGTTTGTGGCAAATAATTTGTATTGTGGTTATTTATTTTTTATTTTTTGCTTGTTAGTTTTTAACCCTAAAAACCCGTATTTTTTCGATTGTTGTTGTTGTTTTTGCTTTTAGGATTGTTTTGATTTAATGCTTTTTTTATATTTTGTATTTGACAGATACTTGTTGAAATACCGTAAGCAGTTCATGCATATTTACGAAATACATACTTGAATGGCCTGTAGTTTGGTCGGTTGTTCGTTGAGTCGGCAAATTTGTTTTTGCAATGGAAGCTTTATGTATCAATTTTCAGTTTGTTTTCCTTTCTTATTATTTTTTTTAAACTAAAATATTTTATTACATTTAAATTTTGTTGTTGTTATTTTGATTGTTCTTGTATCAATTTCATTTGATAAAAAAAAAGGTTTCTCTTAAAGGTCGTTTTAATTTCGCCCTGTAAATTCGAGGTTGTTAGAGAAAAAAAGCAAAATATAATTTAAATAAATTAAAAAGACTTTAAAAAATACATTTTCACGCCCGTTTTTCTTAAATTTCTGTCTCCTTTGCTTTAACTCCCTTCGTATAATGTTAATATTAACCCTTTTTTTTATGCAATTAAAATTTGTTATTGATAGAAATTTATTGGAAATTGCATTCCCAGTTTATGCTTCATTACACACACTCGCACACACACATGCACTCTCTTCATTCATTCACTCCCTTCTTTGCTCACATAAAATATAATTGGTTTTGAAAATAATTTCACTTCATAAATACACTTCACTTAATTTTGCACTCAATTTGGTTTTGTTTTCAATTTATTTTATCTTGTTTTTAGTGGCCGTTTTCAATCGATAATACTTCTGTATTTCATAAATGCATTGTTTTCCTTGATGCTCTATGCAATTTTATACAAATATGTATCGTGTAGATAAGTATGTATTTTCTAGTTTATATTTGTTTAGGTTTTATAAATTAAAGACAAAAAAAAATTTTAAAGAAAATAAAAGAAAAACTCTCACGAAATAAAGAACACCGCAATGTACGTTAGCATGCTTTCGCTGCTCTTTTAACAATCTGCTTGAATTTTGTTTGGGAGATGTTTTAGCTCGAATGTTGTCGCTGTACGCAGCAGCAGCGCTCCTACAACAGTGTTACCAGTGCACAGTTTTCTTTGCCCTAAAGAATTACTTTATTTTAGAATGTGTACCAATGATGTTGTTTTACTTTCTACCGTATGACCATTCGAAAGTTACCGTTTTTAAACAAACTTACTGTACAAAAATGTGGTGTCAGATTTTTATTTTCTTATTATATTTATCAGTTACCTCGTTTATATGCACGTTTTACACTGCATTTTTTTTTTTGTGGATATGAGCTATTCATAATACCACCAAGGTTAAGGCAACAAAAACCTGTTTCTATTCTATGTCTACGCGCTATATTATTTATAGATTGACAATAAGAAAACAAAATAGGAACAATAAATATGATCAGCTGCGCTAACGAGGACTACCACACAATTACTGTCGAGTCTTTCATATACGGCTAGTAAATTTTACTATATTAAGGGAAACAACTTGGAGCCTAACGAAGCTTATCACGAAAAAAAATTCAAACGTTTAATAACCGGTGTGCGAGACAAATTTAACGTATTAACTGGCTATTGGGATATCGAATATAGCCCTATAATCATTCAGTACTACTAGATTTTGAATAAATTTTATTGAAAGCCAGTGAAAAACAGCTAGGTATTGCTGGAAATCTAGTAGGTACTAGATGTTGGACTAATTTTAATGTAAAATCATATATCATTCACGAATACTCAGTTTACTAAATTCTGCTACTTAACGCACGCTCAATGGTTTTCATTGTGTACCTTGTGTAACGAACAAATAAAAAAAAATATAATAATATTGTACTTGATATAACTAATTTCAAAATAAAGTATCCAATATAAATACAAAGATGAGAAAATAAATACAAGTATGTATATATGTAGATAGTTTAACATAAGTACATACATATGAAGCATGTAAACAGCATCCGTTGTACACCAAAACGAACAAGAAGCTCTTCCTTAATGTGCGTGTATATACAACAAAATTTATAATTTCTCATTTATTTCTTTTGAGTAATTTTTTAATCTTTTTAGACCGATTTCTCGTTGTCTATGAAGCAAATATAAAGTAGATTGTTGGTTTGATATTCTGTCAGGGTGATTTGGTATAGATTTTTGAAACGAATTTCAGTTAGGAATGCAGACAAATCAGTTTCGACTATCTCCAGCAAATTTCCACATCTAGCCCATTGAATTGCTTCAATTATTCGCTAAATCTATCCATAGTAATATAAATATATTAAAAAATTACGTATTAATAAATGCTATAAATTAAGCAGACACTAAGAGAATACACCTGAACTGGTAACACTGTTTTACATTTCTAGCTATTTGTTTTTGTATTCCTTTCTTTTTAAAATATTTGCTACAGTATGTGTATAAAAGAGAGTAAAACCATTGGAATGTTTACAGTTTGAGAGTCATTGCCGTGCTATATGGTTTTGAATTACACAAATTATAATGAAAATCCCAGCAGAAAATAATTTAAACAGTGTTGTTAGATTAGTGGATTATTTTTCTAAAGTAGGGATATTATTTGTAGAATGGGAAGACAATTTTTGTTCTGGGGATTCGGGAGTTTGTTACTGATATTATTTATGATTTCTGAATTTAAAGCGATTTTCGTATATAATTTGATAATGTGTAATTTTATTTTCATTTCAATACTCTATTTTAATACGATAAAACCCCGTTTAATATATAATTGTGTAAATGATGTAAAACACGATTTTTTTAAATTCCTTGTTGTCAAGTTTTAGACATTTGTATGTTACATGGAAAACATTTTTAACACAATATCCCCTAAAAATTTGATATTAAATAAAATCTGAAAGTTAAGGTAAAGGTTAAGTTGTGATAAGGGCTGCATAATATAGCTTTTATTGAAAGGTAACTTTAGCTAAAGTGAGGCAACCTCAAATGAAATGAAAAACGTTAAAAGTTTCCGATTAGATAAGGGGAAGTGCTTACCACTTAACATAATGTTCATTCTTTTAGATTGCCACACTTTATCTGAAGCTCGCTTTTGTCAACGAGAACTTTAAAGGCAAGTTGCAATAATGGCCCTAAGTGGATTAAACTAAGAAGAGTATTACAGTGTGTTCAGACCTGCATCATAATTAAGTAAATTAAACTTTAAATTGAGTTGTAAAATTCGGTATTCAGACGTATGCAATTTAGCTTACTCCATTAGCATTTGATAGCTGCAAATATTTACATAATCTGACAATGATATTTGAAAAAACGTGTTATCACATGTTATACGTTTTTATGTAAAAAATTCCAAATTACTACCATAATATGAAAAAGAAAGCTAAATTCGTAACAATAATGCGTTGTGCCCCTTTAATATAGTTGTGATAATAGTGTTATAAGTTGTTGGGTCTAGTAAGTGGCCTATTTCATTTAATGTGCTCATTTTACAGAATTTTTTGCTCACTAAATACACTGTACCAAAGTTACATTGTCAATTTGATTCGTGCTGTAACTAACTACTAATTGCTCTATTTATTAATTGAATTCTTGCTTATTAAATTGAGCTGAATTAAGGCGCATCTGTGAACATACTATTAAAAATTCAAGATCTATTGCATCAAATTGGCAAGCATGTTCTGTTGATTCTATAATGACTCTATATGATATGCAGTTTACTCAAATTTCATTTGTATTATAAATGAACCCGTTGAGCAATTCCAGTTGAAGTCGTTTATGCCAATATGAATAATTTCTTTGCTGTTAAATATAGATTAAAAAGGGCTCTTACTATGTTTAGAAATGCACCTTAATTGAGGCAATTAAGTTCTAAATTGAGTTATGAACTTTGGTAGTTACACAAGTGCAAATTTGTGTTTATAAATCTAAAAAATTAATTATTCTGAAAAGAAATTAATCATTTAAAACGTAAATTTCTTCTGTCATTTCTTTTAATTTTTGTTTAATTTTTTTCCCGTAAAATATTTGACAACCGCCATGAAGAATAAAATGCAAATGTGTAGGTAATGCTGCAACCTTAAATTTGTCATTGAAGATATTTTTTTTTTGCTCATTAAATGCACTTTTCGAGAGTTGCATTGGAAATTTGACTCAATTAATGGTGCAATTAAGTACTAATTGGTTAATCTATTGGTCTTGAATGGTAAATTGAGCCCAATTAAGGCATTAATAACGTAAATTGCGCAATCAAGGTGGTTGTCTGAACATAGCTTAACAACTGATTTTAAATTACAGAAGAAGGTAACTGCTAGTGGATACTCTGGTTGTTACTATATTTTTTTAATATTTATCTCAATAAGCCTGACGGTTGAAACCAACATTATAGACCACGAACGTGATGAATGTCCGCAGCGTTATTGAATTTCATCAAAACTATTTGTACAATTCGGAGAAAAATCCTTCTAAAGTTTATAAATTTAGTAAATGACATTTACCCTAACTCAGCATTTAAGATTTTCGCATAGAGTTTCTCTTATTGAATCCTTCCTTTAGCAATAATATACAACTTTGTAAACACTCGGACTTTTTTTGTGGCATTAAATGTTTAGTACTCGTTGTCTATGTATATTGATACTTTTTGTATTTAAAATTCCTACTTACGTGAATTTTAATATTTTCTTAGTGAAAAGTTTGAATATTTAATTGCTAATTTTTAATTCTGATTTTGTGTACTTTAATAGAACAAAAACTTTTAAACAGGTAGACTTACGTGCTAATTTAAAGTATTTTCGGCTTCTTTGTGGATGTCAAGCTCCATATATAAAAAACAAGATCTTTCCGCAAACTTCCGTCTTTTGGTGCCATATAAATTGTTAAAAAAATTTTTTTTGTGAAATTTCGTTAATAATTTGTTCGGCGTTATTTTGAATATTCTAGTTTTTTGCTAAATTGTTTAATTTCATATTGTTTTTTTTTTAATTTCAGTTTTTTGATAAGGCTTCGATTTCTTTGACGCAAAATGAACAAAATTTACCAAAATCTTGAATAATACCCAAAAAATCCTAATTTTCTTTTTAGTAAATTTCAATAATAATATAGAGTCCACGCCTGATGCAGAACAGGGTAGACTAAACAGGTAAACTTACCAGCGCAGCTAAATACCTTTTTTGAACTTATTGGATTTCAAATTACTTATAAAAAAAATGTCTTCCCATTTCCCCGTACATTTTTAATATTTGACGTTTGACATCGGCAAAGAAGCCGGCATTCGCCAGTGAGTCACTTGTTATCAATTTGCCCTGATGATGAATGTCAAATTAATATCACGATGAAAATTCACCACGTATAGGCTCGATTTATAAATGTTATAGCAGCTTTATGATAGAATCATCAGACCACGTGTTATGCCATTTTCATCTTGATATCATTTTGTATTTGACGTTTATTTACTTAAAGTTTTTCATATAAAAAGCGGACAACTAATTGCTTTACAAATATTATAAAATATTTGTTGGGAACCATCAACATTTTCCCGGAAAATCATAAAAATTCCAAAGTTTACCGTATGTTCCCAACTTCAGAAATATTTTTAAGTTACGTAAAAGATAGGGTAAAATCGGAGCCCAACATTTAAAATCCTCAAATATCTTTTATACCGGATCTATTATATTATAAAATATTTTTAAACTAGACCAATCACAATATTGTATAAAAAATTATAACTCAACAAAGGCATTTTTCAGGAACTACGAGAATATTTACGCACAACACACATTTTTATTAATAAATATTTTGTTGAAGGATGTATAAAGTTCTGCAAATCCGAATATATAATCAATTGGTTATATTAAAATTCACCCAAGAATTTTGGGGAAGGCGTCACAATGAATAAACTCCATAAATAAAAATGTACTCAATCACCAAAAAAAGGGGAATATGTATGAACAATCGTCCAAAATTCTATTTAAATATTCGCGCAAGTAAAAATCGCCCATAACTTCAAATTAATTAATTTCCCAAAAATTGATGGCAAGATTAATCGAAAGGCGATTAATAACAGATCATTTTGTTCTTTCAGATAATCAAGGATTAATTGATTATTTCCAATATAATCAGCAATAAAAGGCATTAAGGCCTACAATATGCCGTTAAAGGGCGTTTAACACTTTTAGATTGAGTAAGTGGAATTGTCAAAAAAATCAAATAAAATGAGAAAGTGTTGCAGTGTGAAAACAATATGTGTTGAATCTGATACCAATACGGTTACATTTTTATCAGGGTTGCATTTTTACAGATATTTTTACTTTTGATTTTTTGACAGTTGACACTTATATAATAGTGTGAAAGGGACTTATGAAATATGTTTTCTGGTATTATGCTCGGATATTAGGTGTCGAATCAATTAAATTTGAACGCTGGTTTAGGAATATAGAAAAAGGAGCACAGTAGGGCATCACGCCAAGTTCAGGCATATGCACACAGAAAACTATTTGCGCTGTTTTTAACCCCTCATAACTTTGCTTCCTTTAATCACAAAATAACCAAACTTGAAACATAAGGAAGGACTCTACATATAGGCCAAGTTTGAGATATGAAGGACTCATCAATATTATGGGATACTTCAACTATAGCTAGAGAGCTTGAATATGTTATAAAAGTAGGTCTAGGAGCATAAATAACAGAAAAATATGAAAATGGGAACTTTTTTCTAGGTTGGCTAGGGTTCCTCATAATTTTTATGGGACACTTCCGCAATAGCTAGAGAGCTATAATGTGGTGTACAGGTGGGTCTTGGAGAACAAGTAGTCAGAGGAATCTTAAAACGAGGACTTTTTATGTAGAGGGCTAGGGTGGCAATTTGTTTGTATGGGACACTTTCGTTATAGCTGAAATTTTGTATACCGGTAGGTGTTAGTGAACCTACCAAATTTTAGCCTTCTAGGACTTTAGCAAGTACCCTTTCTTTATGAAGCACCTATAGAGATATATTAAATATAACTGGAAAAAAAGTCAAATCCGCACAGAAATATAAATATCAAAATATGGCCAAGATGCTACCCATGAACTTTGCCATATTGGAAAAGTACTGACATAAAAATGAGGACCAAATTCTTAAAATGTACAATACTATATCATTTCTAGGCAACCTGCTAACTTGGCAATACTTTTTTACCTCCCCAGTAATGAGAAAGAATCATGGAAAGAATGTTGACAAGCTAGCAGGTTGCTTTGATTAATCGCATATTTTTTCCGATTAATTGGAATTACTAACTTTTCCATTTCATTAATTATATGTTTCGATTAATCGATTCTATTTTCCGGTTAAATCGAATTAATATCTTTTCCATTCCATTAACCATATAACAAATTAATCGATTAATAAAAATTAATCGCTTACTGCATTCTAGGGTTCATATTTTTTCTTTCACACTCTAAAATTAAAGTCATATAGCAACATGGGACAGCCGAATCTAACCCTCGAAACACAACACAGCCGAATATAGTACTTTTGTTTATTGTAAATATTCAGGTACGCAATATAATATTCAAACACACTCACAAAATAACAGGTAAAAAAGTAAATGACCATTAAATATGAGTTACCAGTGAGTAAATACGTGCCATTAAACTAAACAGGCACTAGTTGTTAAGAAAACTATTGTGAGCATCGCTTGGATACTCAACGCTCTCATAGTGAGAAGAGTATTAAGAATCTACTTCAGGTAACAGTTAAAATATTTACCAAGGCCTACTAAAATCCAATAAAAATGTGAGTTAAAACCCACAACTTAACTCAAAGAGGGATTTTTTTCACACGACGACTATCGGACGCATTTAGTAGTTAAACGATCGTGCGACGGTTTAGTTGAGTAGAGAGAGAGAGAGAGTTTCAAAAGATTTTTATGCACAAATTTTTTATTTCACTTTATTTGTTATTGTTAATATAATTAAACAAAATTGTGGTTAAAGCGGTATTGAAATACAAAACAAAATCTATTTTAAACAATAAAATAACTTCATATTTGAAAAACAATTCATAAACAAAGAGCAATGGTAATGAAAGTATCTTAAAATTATTGTCAGATACGAAACTTCTTTCTATACGATTAGTAAAACTTGTTTTCAAAAGAGTTGGTGCCGCAAAATGACTAAAACCAGTTAATGGAAAACAAGCAAATCATAAAAGAGTTAAAATAAAAACAGACAATCAAAAATGAGTCATCAAATCAATGCTTTAAACAACAACGAATTACTACAAATTTAAATAAAAATTAAATAAAACTCTCTCATCGGTCGGGTAATTTTAACAAACATATTTTAACTTGCTTCACTGCAAGCAATAGCAAAACAAAATAAAAAATAATAACAAAAAATAACAACGAAATTCCCTTAAAAACAATTGTTTAAATAAATTAAATTCTTTATCACACAACTGAAACTCAAACGATCACGTACTTTTAAATACAACAAAAGTGAAATAATAGCAAACTTAAAAAAATATTTATAATAGAAAAATATACAAACAATTTACCTCAAATACCGACGATAGAAATTGACTGTGATCATGGTGTCGAAATTGTTTAAATACAACCCTTCCACTCTCTTAATGGTTTATAACTTGGCTAAAGCTGTGTGCTCGGTTAGTACGACTGAGTGCCATACTGAAACCTGTCGTCCCATTGAAGAATATTGTTCTCAGTTTGAGCAATCGTGCATGTCATGTAGAAGTGCCTGTGATCCACAGGATATAAAATATGAACCCAGTGTGTGCAGTCGAGAGTGTAGTGGTAGGTAGATCAATTTTATTTTAAATACATCTATATTAAATGAACAATTTTTTCAAGTGTTTAACATTTATTAGCAAAATAAATCTGCAGGAGTAAAGAAATCATGAGATTATTTTCGGTGTTTTATGTCACTTTCTAAAAATTGTTATACGACCAACATCTTTGAAGAACTAAAAAGAAAATATATTAAAAGTTATCATTCTAATTATGTATTTAATTAGACAAGCATTCAGGGTATGGTCTCTACTTACATAATGTTTTGCGTCGGTAGCAACCAAAAAAGTTGTAGAAAGGAGGATATCAGGAACCGTGTTTCAATTGAAATTTTGTCATATTGCAACTGACGGAAACCACTCTGTAAAAGAGGATATCAAATTAATTAAGATTTTGCTTCATTTCGGGTTGTTTATTCCGCTAAAGTGCCTTTCACACTATTGGAGTGAGTACAAGGACTTGTCAAAATTCAAGTAAAATGAGACTGGTAAAAATAGGGATGGAAATTTAACAGTGGTATGGCTCTCATTATGTTTAAAAAATTTTATAAACGTCATTTTATCAGGGTTACATTTTTACAACAACAAATGAAGAAAATAACAAAAAAAGCTGGTGATTAAATAAACAAGTCGACTCGTTCGCCGCAGATATTTTTTCAGCTTACACCGGCTTAAAATTGGCCGCTGCGCTTATCGGTTATCAATGTATTTTGTTTACTCTAGGGCTAAAAATTTGTTTATTTGTTTACCACTTCATTTCGCAATTCTTTTTTTACAAAAATATCTATCCAAAACTTAAGCCGCTAAACGTGCTAAGAAGCCACCGCTACTCACTTGAACTTGCTCCGCGATTAAATAATTATCATTAGATATCCGCAAAAATCCAACACCTATAGAATATGTGTGAGATTTTATTGAAGAACTAGCCCTATACAAAACACATTAGGAGTTGCGCAAATCAGTTCCCAGATTTCATTAGAATACAATCTACGAGTATTGCAGTAACGCTATAACGGTGAAATAGAACCCACGTTGCGTAGATGTGCCAATGAGTCACAATAGATTACACATCCATAAGCACAGGTAAAGCAACATATTCTGTCGCGCACCAGTGTGCCAACTCACAATATTGCTATATATTTTTGGAACGAATTTCTGTCATCCCTTGTTAAGTTTGGTCATCTTCAGAGCCAATTTTCGCTTTGAGAGAACGGAAAAATCACATCAAGAATCATTAAAAGAAAGCAAATAGTAAGTGCTGCTGTCATTCGTAAATATAATACATACATACAATGCAAAAAAATAGTCTACCAACACCTACCCAAAAAACCCCCGAGCAATGGGTTTTACCTGCTACCTGTTCATACCTGACTCCTTGATAAACAATACAACGTCAACGAGGTTGACCTGTTGCCTGCTCATATGACAAATTGACACTGACGATGGCGGTAGTCGTATTTGGTTTATGACCAAGCCAAACTTGACAAGGGATGACGGATATTCGTTCCAAATACCTATATGAAATCACCCTGTCGGAATATAACATTAAGAATCAATATATATCGATCAGCAACTTTATTTGAAAAATGTTTTTTTGTGAAATGCTAAAAGCAGAACTGCCCGATTTTGGAGTATTTCTAATTCACAATCGATTCTCAAAAAAACATTATGATCAGAACAAGTTAGAACGACTTCCCAAAATTTTTAAACGTTTCTTCAATAACTTCACCCTATTAAACATCTGGGAATATTTAAAGTCGCATATTCGGTCCGATATACCAGAAATAATTGACCAGACATGCCGTCGGCACCAGTCTTTCGAAACAATTCGACGGTGGTCTTAGCACCGGGTGTATAAATATGCGAACCACAACGCCTCAATATGTATTTCTACATCTAGTAATTTAGTACCCTGGCTGCCTGAGCCCTAGTACCGATCTCTTGATAAGGGCTTCGGAACTACCAAATATCCTGTTGTCAATTGCTATTCTATTTTACAAAAATATTGCGGGCGACTATATTTTTTGTTTAAGCTCAACCTCAGTCTTTAACATTTAAAATACATTTATCATGAAATGAAAATGAACTTGGTTTTTCGACCATACCTGAGACTATACTCTCAAACGGGAACTGAAGCTGCAGTCTTCGAAGCGGCAAACAAAACTGATCTACCGTGACACTTTCGATAATATTAAAATGTCTAACAAATAATAAATTTTAAGCAATATAATTACCTGGAATTTATTTTCTCACGCACTGTATTTACGTACATAAATGGAGGTTTTAGAGTGTGATTCTCTTTATTTCAAAATGTGGTAGACCTTAATTATTCCTCCTTCAATCGATTTTAGAAATTCACTCTGCTGCAATTAGAATGAGCGTCTTTTTAAAAGAAACAAAGTTTTGAGATCTTTCTTTTGCGGTATTGCTTTCAAGAAGTCATTTGCAAAAATTTCTTTTAAATAAGCCACAGTATATCGAAGAGATTTAAATATTTTGTTTTCACATAAATTATGAGCGCATAGATTCGCAGTTGTATTCAAGCAATAGGAATTGAAATGCGAAGAAATTTATCAGGTTATAAGATCGTGATTCATTTTTTTACAACATTTCTACTGAAGTTATAATTAATTTAGACAACAAATAACTTAAATTTTGTTTACACTTCAGTTATGATGACACCTGAAAATTATTAATCATATTTTTGTTTATTTTTAGATTTTATCAAACTAGAACCTCTCAAGAATGAAATTCATCACATACAAATGCAACAGAATATTATACTCGTACTGCTCATTGTGCTGCTGGTTATAACGGCTGGTCATTTTACCTGGAAATTAATAAAATGGTTGAAACACAAACGTTGTGTCGGCCAGTTGATGAAGAAATTGAAATTGAACAAAGAGGCCGTTTTACCAACGCCTGCCACCAATGGCAAAGATTTCGGTGGCACCACAATACCTAATATGTGCGCGATCAATGACATTGAGAGAGCACCCTCACAAATTTATAGTTTGACAGGTAAAAGAGACCAAAAAAAAACAAACACGATGCTGAGTTGACTTAATGCAAAAGTGTCTTCTTACTCTTAAACTTTATGACTTCTTAAAATTGATTTCTGTTAATCTGTTTATCTTTTAAATTTCTTTGTTTTATTATCACAACAATAACAAAAAGGTGTTGAGGGTTCTGTGAGGACAATGACAACACCAATTAGCTCACGCCATCCGGCTGAAAATACGACACCATCACCTCAACCCAATGAGTATTCGTATGACAATCAAGGTTTGGTAGTGACGCCGGTTTCAGAAAAACCCAACGGCGCACCAGATTTTACATAAATAAGTTTGTAATACATATATTAACTCTCAATCTAGAATCCATCCAATACTTTACGCTTATTTACGTATCTGTAGTTGTACAGTTAACTTTTACTCTTAAAAAAAAGACGAATCATTTATAAAATGATTTTTCAGCTCTGCGGTCTAAATACTTAAACATTAGTGTATTTTGTTTTAAGATAATTAATTATATTGTATATTTTTGTTCTTTGTCTTCCTTTTCAACAGAATACACTGAAAGAAAAATTTCTAATGTAACTAGATTTACTTTTGTATCTCACTAAGTAACCACGTACATCACATTTCATTTAATACTAGCGGTAATTTATATCCATAAGTCTTTTCGTTTATAATTATAATTAGTTTGAAAGAATTGTAAAATTGTATTTTACGAATGCGAACATTAAAGAATTGTATTGATATTACAGCCAATGGCATATATTTATGTATAGTATATTATGACAATAGAAATAAGTTTTTCGTCCATCTTTGAATCCGCTTTCACACTATTAATAAAATAAAACGACTTGACAAATCTCAAATGAAATGAGAAGGTGCTACAGAGTGAAAAACATATTTTAGGAACGTAATAAAAATGCGGATGGAAATTTGACAGTCGTATGGCTCTAACTGTTCTTTACTATCTAGGGAGAAATCCCCTAAACTGGCAACACTGTTATTGTGTATGTGCTACGTATATTTTCGTACTATATGAATCAGCTAAGGTCCAGTGTGTTTGCTGGCTTATGCATTAAGCACATAGAACATGACATGCCACCGACTACAATCTGTCAAAAATTAAAACACACACGTTTATAATGAGACGGATTATTTTGACGGCAACAAGCAACAGACACGGCTGCAGGTTGTTGTCCATGCTACTTTTGTGGTTGTAGTCAAATTAAATTAATTTCAATATTTGTTAGCTACAAAACAAAATCAATGTTGACAATAGAACAAAATATGTTAAGCAAATTTGTGCTACGAAATATTTTTTTATTGTAAAATAAAAAAAGGAAATTGAAAATTTTAATTTTTAAAACATATATGCATCAAGAGTTTTTAAATAAATAAATGCATTTGTTTTATTGTTAAATACCTGTATTCAAAATAATTAATTGTATTTTTATACTATTGAGTGAAGTTTTTGCAGATGTCTGGAATCATGCATTTTTGAAGTCTCGTTTATGTTCACACTTCCGATCATACTCAATGTTTTAGCATTGAAAAATACTTCAATTGATAGTATTGTTTACCGGCCACGAGCGAGCGAGGCACAAAAGTTAAAAACCCTTCGTCCCTATATTTCTGCCCCTTTATTTTTTTATTTATTACCTACTCTAGCATATTTTACATAAGAAGAAACCTTAGCTTCTTTTCTTCTAGAATATATACACAAAGTATGTGTTTATTTATTGTTTAACCTAACTTTGTGGAACTTGAATTATTAATATTAAATAATTTAATTTGTAAGGCATAAGAAAGAAAATTTGTTTGATATAATTTTGAAAAGTTAAATATTTTATTAGACAACTAGCTGAATAGAATGCATTTTCTATGCCACTTTTTTTTAACACTGTGCCCTTTCTACTAATTTTAGGGTCAACTGTAAACATCATCTATTTAGCTCAAAACATTAAAAACAAATAGAATATCTTAATTTTTCATGTTCTAGCTATTTTCTTTGGGTGAGAAGGGAGTTTTACAACACTCTGACTTTTTTGGTATTGAATTCTAGGTTATCATATGAAATTTCCTTTTAGTCAACCATTGGTCGGCAATAAATGTTCTTTCTGGATAGAAAGAATAAAGAAAACGAACTTTAACTTAAAAATTAAATTACTTAATATCAATGTATGTACTTACTATATATACACGATTTTTTCGATATTTCAGATAAATTTCAAAAAACCGTGTATAAAATTCTTTTTACCCGTAATTGATCTATATTTGGTCCACACTTCTAAGAAGTGAATGCATAGTTTTTTTTATAATTATAATTTAAACTTTGCAGGCTCGCCCACCTTCAAGACTTATTCCATTAAAAAAAAAATCTAAAGTGGCACCAATTTATTGTTGCAACATATGTTAACCTCTTAACATTCCATGTATCTGCCGTTTTTAAAATAATTAAGCAGCTGGCTACAGGGCGAAATTTCTCGCCATCGGCATATGTAGTTATGTAGCCGCGTAGTCTCCTGTGGCCATTGTGTTTAATAGCTTTAGACTTTTTATCTTATCAGGGTGGCATTTTTACACAAGTGCGTTAGTGAAGACAAACAATGTAAAGAGAGTATTGATTTTCTGATCATTAGATTTCGCTCTGCAAAAATGCAAGGAAAATCTAAACGCTCGTATAACAGTGTGAAAGGGGATTTAATAGCTAATGTTTAGGTTTTCGACACGAGTCGTTCTGAAAACTAGCTATAAGAAGTTTATATTTTATTAATAAAGATGTTAAAATAGTAAAAATTAATTTAATATCAGGGTTTTTATTATATAATGCGATGCGAAAAACATAACCTTTCGATAAAAAATTTCGGATTTGAAAGTCAATTCGCTTTTAATTCGTTCGAATGTATCAAAGAGTTGCACATGAAAGTTGAAGTGTAAAAAGTAGTGATACCAACTTTTCTGCTAATAGTTTGTATATATGTATGTAAAAATTATGGAAATTAAATATAATTAAAAGAATTGAAGATTATTTTGTATATACACACACAAGTATATATACATATATATTTATATATATATATACATACATATATCTATAAGTATAGGTAAATTTACCATTTTCGTGGATTAAATTTTATTGAGCGAGAAATAATTCGGGATCATCAGATATAATACATGCTTCACAACTCACAAATGCCTTAAGAACTATCGTACACAGAACTACTTCTAATTTAACACCTATAGACAAACAAGCGGACTTAGAGTGAGAAACCATCCTCAGCAATACTCATGAAAGTATTTATGCAACACACAGAGATACATTACATTGAAATAATGACTGGTTTCGGAGTATCATTCTACGCAAGATACGTGCAGGATGTAATATGTGCAGTTGCAGGAAATAATTTTCGCCTTATGTGAAACCCAGGTGTCTGTGAATGTTGATCCACAGGATTTTCAGATACCTGGTTATCACCTTCTATCATTTTTTAATTTCCATCGGGGCCTTGCAATGTACATACGCAATGAAGTTGTGTACCAATGCCAGCAATCTCTAGGCATAAGTGATGCTGAATTTAGCTGTCTCTGGGTTAAATTCAAAATCAGGTCACACCTTTTGCATTTCGGGTTTCTTTACAGAAGCCCAAACGCGGGAAGGGATATTTCCTTATCAGGCTTCGAAACCCCTTTCCGATTCAATTTCGAAGATCCTTGAGAGTTGTCCGAACAGTGAAATTGTTGTTGCAGGTGATTCAAATGTTCACAACTCGTCATGGCTTCGCCTTTCGGGCAATACAACTACGGAAGGCCAATATGTTGAATTATTCGCCGCGCACAATCATCTTGCGCAACTAGTGAATGAACCAACGCACATTGCGTGTGTTGAAGGGCACCAGCACAACACTCTTGACCTTTTCCTTACTTCACACCCTGAAAAGTATGAAGTAAGCGTCAACGCACCTCTCGGTAACTCGGATCACTGTACCATTTCCGCCTCCTTTTCGTTCTCGGAACTCCTTAACGTTTCACGAACCACCCAGAAACATAAAAAATTTATCTACGAAAAGGCTCGTTGGGCTGATCTCAACGACTTCTTCAGGCATTTTAATTGGAAACTTTGTTTCATGGACAATAATGTCAATGCCATGGCGAAAATGGTCGAGAATATAATTTTGTTTGGAATGCAATCCTTCATTCCATCCAAACAAACTTCGATAAAATCTAGAATTAAATCTTGGTTTAATCAGACGTGCAAAATTGCAGTCAGATCCAGAGAGGAAGCATTCAGTACATGGCGGAATAACAAAAATGCCGATACTGACTCGCTACGCAAAAAGCCAAGATCTTCGTGTGTCAAAGTCCTAAGGCGCGAAAAATCTTTATACGAGCAGCGTCTTCGTGCTAAAGTTCTCAGTGCTCCACGGGGTAGTAAGAGCTTTTGGTCTTTTGTTAAAAGAGTAAAGGGTAATGCTAGTTCCTCAGTTCCGACTCTTTTAAAGGACGACCAAATATTCACTGACCCGGTTGACAAAGCTAACATTTTGGCCGAATTGTTTGCAAGAAATTCTCTCTTGCCGGAAAGCAATCAACCACTGCCCGTGATCGAAAGAGTATCAGTAACTATGCCAAGCATATTCTTTCGAGCCCGTGCCGTTAAAAGGGTTCTTGCAAACCTCAACATAAACAAGTCTCCAGGGCCGGATGGCATTCCTGCACTGGTCTTGAAGCAGTGCTCTTCGACGCTAGCGCGTCCATTGGCCAAACTTTTCAGCATATTGTACCATGCTGGCGAATTTCCAATGTGTTGGAAGGTTGCCAATGTAACGCCAATCCGCCACTAATTGGAAAATTACCGTCCAATAGCAATTTGTTCGGCGCTTTCCAAGGTTATGGAAAGTATGGTGAATTTCCATCTTGTTAATTACCTGGAGTCCAACAACTTACTTCACGACCGTCAGTATGGATTTCGTAGAGGGCGCTCTACGGGAGACATACTGGCATTCCTCTCGGAGAGATGGTGTAGGTCCATACATCATTTTGGCGAAAGTAAGGTGGTGGCTCTAGATATTTCCAAGGCATTTGATAGGGTGTGGCATGGCGAGTTCAAGATCAATTTAGGGGTACCACAGGGCTCCGTTCTTTCTCCTACTCTATTTCTTATCTTCCTAGATGACCTTCTTCGTCAAACTTCCAACCCTATTTATTCTTTTGCAGATGACAGCAACATATGCCATTCTTACTCATTCATCAACAGACCAAGGCTCTTAGAGATTGGGGCCATGAGGCACCGCATGAATGAGTCATTAAATAGTGATCTTGTGATGATCACAGAATGGGGTCGTGCGAATAGGGTCGATTTTAACCCCAATAAGACCCAGTGTTGTATGCTAACACACAGACGCACGACGGACTTTGCTGCTCCATCTGTAGTTATGGGTGGTATAGATATTGAGGAATCAGTAGCTCTTGATGTTCTTGGCTTGAAGATTCAATGTGATGTCCGATGGACCCAACATATCTTCCAAGTGTCGAAAGAAGCATTCAAGTGCCTAGGCTTCCTCAAACGGTGTAAGAATTACTTCACCCCATCTGATCTCCTATCTATCTATACCACTTATATCCGACCGAAAATGGAATACAACTCTCATGTATGGGCCGGTGCTTCAAAGTCTATTTTGGAGTTACTCGACCGCGTACAGGAAAGGGCGAAGGTGCTGATCGGTGACAGTAGGGTATCCAACTCTATTGACTCGCTCGAGCATCATCGCAATGTGGGGTGTGTTTCGCTGTTCTATCGCTACTACAATGGATTGTGCTCTGATGAAATTAGGGATATTATTCCCGAAACCCGGTCATTCATACGCACCACACGTACTTCATCAAGAGCACATCCATTTGTGGTCGAATGGCCAGTGGATCGCACAACGCACGACAGACAGAATTCGTTCTTTAGCCGGACCATTCGTATGTGGAATAAGTTTCCAGCAGAGGTCTTTCCTCCCACTTTCTCTGTGGAAAAGTTCAAATCAAATGTTAATAAACACTACTCCTTCTGTCCTCCTTCCCATAACCTATTTTCCTAGTTCTAGCACAATGCATTCCATGAATAGGGGTCATCCCCTGAGTGCTGGTCCTACCATAAAAAAAAAAATAATGGAATACCTCAACAAATAACACAAAAAAATTAAATTCACAATGGAAGCGGAAAAAATACCAAAATAAATTATGTAGACCTGAGAATATAACAAAACACCAACAAACTCGAATAGGAAATATAAATAAACCTACGGCCACAGACAAAATAGTACACAATATCGTCAACTACCCACAAACACGCCGCGATCAGACCACTATTAACTAGACTAGAACGAACACCACTAACAAAAGAAGCCAACAACAGAACTAAATACGATGTAAATCATAGCAGCAAGCAACGGTTACAGCAACGACTCTGAATTTTAAAGGAACAGAGACACCACAACGAAAACGAAGGAAAACCCTGTACAACTTTAACTTTCGTCGGAAAATCAACATACAAAATAGCCAACTTTCTCGAAACACAACATAAATATAGAATTCGGAACGAGCAACAACCTTGGATGAATATTACAGACCAAGACAAACAAAGACGATCAGCTAAATAATCAGGGGGCTTACAAACTGACGTGCATATGTCAAACAGCTACATAGGCTAAACAGGACGCAAAATAAAAACGAGATTTCACGAACATATAAGAGAATATAACAGAAGATGCGTAATCCCGGCTCGACACCAGAATCTATGTTCACCAGCCACATGTGCAACCACAAATGTAATCCATCGCATTTTAGAAAAAAACGGCAGAGCTACGACACACGCAGCACAAAGGACGAAGGCTAAGCATCATAGAAAACATTTGACGGACGCTTCATAAATGAACAAACAATCTCAAAATTAGACGTCATATTGAAACCTTTAAAATTAATCCACCAAACACACAACACAAATAACGGACAAGATATAAAAACATAATACCAAAATAATAAACAAGATCATAATCCAATAATCAAATCATAATACAAAAGCTACATCTAACGTGTACCTGCCATCCGAAAACATCAATTCTGATACAATAAAACAGTAATCACTAACGTCTACTAAAACACCCGACCTTCGAGCTTTACCTGTTACTTGTTTACACTTAACAGATGATTACGTGATAAATTCCTAATGAAAAATGACATTGAAGATGGAATATAGCCGAAACCGGTTTGTCTCCTAACATGGCAAGGAACGACGAAAGTTCGTTAAAAAAATCTACCTACATATCAAATCACCCCGTCGGAATATTATATTAAAACTATTTTATAACGGGAATTTTCGGTATAGAATATTAGTTTTTTGTATTTCCGTACGCTTTAGATTTTTGTGCCTTAGTGAGAGTAGCTTTGTTCATTCTCAACAATTACCCAAAACGTAAAGGAATACACCTATTATAACCCGATGATTTAGGATTAACGATTATATTACTCTTAGCCCTTCTTTCACTTTATATTAAGCATTCAATTCCTTTATAAACTACATTTAAAAAAAAACTAAATATTTCCGGGGAATATTTAAAATCAAATTGACACAAAATAATTTAAAATTAGTACCTGAAACAAAACCCAACAGATCTAGTAAACTAATCAATTCAAGGAAAAGATACCAATTTACAGCTTCTGGAAATAGGTGTTTCTGCCTAACGTTTTAAGAGCCAAAAATAACAGTTCTAAGATTTATACTCTAAAACCTATATTTTGGCATAGTGATCGCTTCGTAAACATTTTCTTTAGACTAGGTTACTATTTTTATCGTTCAGGCTGAATGGTTTAAACAGAGTGGGGCAGTGTAACGAGATACCAAATTTAAAACATAAAATTTCATTTTAATCTTTTTTGCTTAACAATTTTTTTATCAATAAATATCCATCCAACAAATTCGCTTGACAAACAGAGGAGATATACATATGTATTGAACTGTTTTATATATGTAAGTACATGCATAGATAAAAATAATTAGAACTCACTTATTTCAATCCGAAATGCAAGAGAGTTTTCAAATATCTACTTCTTTTTAAAACATCACTGCCAATAAGTTTTACATTTACAGGCGATAAAAATACTTTGCCAAACAACAACAACTAATTATCTCAACTTAATACAATTTATAATTGTTACAATTATTTTTAACTTTTTTAAACAAAAATAAAATCGGCTTGATAATTAAACGCAGTCAAATTTACTGTAGCTAAAACTCATCAAGCCCGGGAAAAAATAACTTATTTGTAAGAAAGCTCTTGTTACTTTACTTTGTAACTGTTACGCTGCTGCTATAAAAGCGCTTGTACAGACATGTTGTCTTTGCTAAGAAATTGCTAGAACAATTTCACATAATGGCGACTTTGGTTAGAAAGCAAAAGCTTTTTCATTTTGTTATCAGTTTGGCAAAAATCCTCGTGGCGTTCGGTGTGTTATAAAGTGCTCCGCAGTAAATTAATTTTCTTGTGCTTAAAAGAAAGGAAAAATTAATATTTTTGAAAGAATAATTAAGTAATAATGCACAGAAAATATAAAAGTGTTTTAAGATTTGTGCAATAGTGTAAAAAGAGAAAATATTAATCCGTGTAAATAAGAGGTAATATTAAAATGCTTACCAATGAAAAATGGGGCTTTGTTAAAATTAAAGTTACTGAAAAAAAGAGCTTGGAATTCAGCAGAGAAGTAAAAAAACACAAAATTATTAGTTTTGAAAAAGTAGTAAACCTACTTGAAAGTTTGTTTGTTCCAGTCTTTGAAACCAATTTTGTAGGCTGAATTTGAAAACGTGAGTTCTTACTCCAAACTGGTTTAACTCCAGAGGCAAATTAATGGCGGCTGTGCCATAGTCCAAAAGAATATTGATGTTGACAATATCTGTAGTGCGATTCACAATTCTTTTTTAACGACAATCGCATCGATAAAAAATTTTAACAACAAAAATTAGTCAAGTTGCTATTCAGTAACTTTTTTTAAACAAGATTCGCATTCGTTTCGTCAGCTGTTGTTGTTAGCTTAACGATTGTGGACATAAATAAACGAAGTATATTTTTGTGTTGTTTATTTATTCGACAAACTAAAATTCATGGCATCTTTTAGGGGCACTTTTAATTTATTTAAAAATCATTTATACACAATATTCCTAATGAACAAGGCACTAGGTACATACATACATATCATGTTTATACTACATGTAGAAAATGTCTTTTACTTAGCTTTTGCAAAAATACAAATACAAACAATTTTTTTCAAAAAATCTTTGTTTTTTTCATACTTCTTTGTTCCTTTCGCTTATTTTGACAGAGATGCCACTTTGTCAATATGAATAAACAGAAAATTAACGATGCCTACTATCGTTTACTAGTAGTTAGTGAATCACACAATCGGTACTGCAAACAACAAAAATTGTCAACAAATTTTGCGACTGTTGAATCGTTAAAAGTTATGAATCGCACTACTTAGGTCCAGTTTATATGAATGGGAAATCACAGGTACTTTTTCATACAACAATATATTTATTGCATGCACTATGGAGAAAAAGTAAGTGTACACTTTTCAATCAAGGTTCCTCGGCTTTGATACATATGTGTGAAAAAAATCCTTGAGCGTTATTTCGCAGTAACCCTCGAAACACAACGTATTAGGCATACAAAGTCGAATAGTTTTCTTTTCGCATCGAATTACACAATAACCCTCTAGAATGTTGTTACAAATGATTTGGGTCATAAACAGTGCCACTGTTTTTGGAACGCAAATCTCTTAACCAGATCAGCGGAAACATCTGTAGCAAACGTTCTATAATTTTAATTGAAGTAAGGTATAACGCTCACTTTAACACTCATTAAAATTTTTCAATTTGAACAAACAAAATGTGTTATGCAAAAGGTATAACGGTTTTTTCCAGTGCAATAGTCGATTGAGTTAATGCCAATAGTAAGTTTACGAGCTGTTTGGTTTGTTCCACAGAAGCGAGAGGGGTATTTATTTTATTTGTAGTGCAGTATAAAATCGCAAAAGAGAAAAATTATTGCGGAAGTAGAAAAACAGCTTCAAGTTGGCAAATCTATACGAGAAGTTGTAAAAGCACTAAAAAAGTTCATAATCACAAGTAATGAAAATTAAGAAAAATAAAAGTGTAGTCAGCCAAAATGAAAAGGTGGTCGCCCGAAGATGGTAAGTAGTACTGCAACAAGGGATTTGCCACGATCCCTAATATTTAGAAAGGTAACAACAGCAAAACGAAGATGTCGATTGCCTTGCTTCAACAAAACCAAAGAAATCAAACCTATCAGCAAAAAACAGAAAATCTCGTCAAGCATTATATCAACGCAGGACTGGAAACACATCCTGCAGTCAGACGAATGTAATATAAGTTGTTTTAACTCAATTATTTCTGGTCAAATACAGTAAAAACAACATATCAGCTTCGGATGTTCGAGACAGTGAAACACGGTGAAGGGTCATAATGGTTTGGGGTTGTTTCTCGAAATTTAGAATTGATCCGTTAGCTGTGGTGGAAGGTACAACAAAAAAAAATTTCACCTCTGTAATGCATCCTTTATAAAAATTTACCAGTTTGGATGTGTCGAACGGAGTGTTTTGAATACAGTATTACCTTTGAACAGGATAACGATCCAAAGCACTTCTCCAACTTATGCAAAATTAGCTAAAAAGAAACGAAATGACTACCAGATCTAATCCAAAATGTATGGCCAGTTGTGAATTACATTATCGTCGCCATGTATCGATTTTCGTTGTATTTTATGTATCTGTAGTGTGCTCACACACTATTTTTGAAAGTGCACTATTTGCGCCAACTATGAACAAACAAAATCTTTGTTAATGCGCATATAATATAATTACTTTTGCACAATATCTATCAATAAAATTATAAAATATGCTCAAATTTTTAGCGGCCACTGAACCACCAATGAAAGTCTACGATATGTGCTGATTCAGAAATGGATAAAGCCATTTTAAATTACACCCACTGGTGCAAAAATAAAAAAAAAATGTTTAAAATATAATATTAAGAAGAAAAACAAATTTTAGCGAACCATATATTTGAATCGCTTTCGTATTTGTTTCATATTATTGCTATCATACTTGTTAGAAACAAATAGCTTATACCGAAATAAAAAGTTAAATTGTAAATGGTACTTATACTGCCATCTCTGGCTTAAAAACAGCGTTGAGTTTAAGAAAATATATTTTTTAAGCACATTTTATTTGAAAACAATAGAGAGTGCAAAACTGAAAACTTTGATATCTCAAATTATGTCCATTGTTGACGCTGAAGTTTTCGTTTCCTTTTTCTTATATTTACATATATATTTATTCTTAAGTATAAACTATGAAATGAATATGAATGTATTGCTTAATTCAATTAAAAGTGTAAAAATTTTCTTGAATGTATAATTTTGACTTTTTAGTGTTCACTTTTGCTCCATAGTGTATATATTTTTAAAATTGGTTCATTGCAGCCATTAAAAATTAGCTACTTAAGAGTCGTACAACTTATAGTAAACATAGGTGCCAGAAAATGTGCGATTGGCAGCATTTTCTATTAAATTGTCATTAAAACGTTACATTATTATGTTAAAAATAATCATATATGATTATTTTTTAGTCTATTTTTGTTAAACTAGACTCACCATTAAGGAGAAAACGAGCCACTAAATTATTGCTTATTGATTGTATTGTTTTAGTGCCTTACTGGCGTGTACAACTAGGCCCCTTTTGGGTGATAAATTATGAATTTTTTAACTAAAATTTAACGTAATTACGTGGCATCTTGTGGAATATTTCATCGCTTTTGCAACAACTTGGTTACATATTATAAATATTTGGAACGAATATCCGTCATCCCTTGTCTAGTTTGGTTTGGAAGCAAACTGCTTTCGGCTATGTGCCAATTTCAGTATCATTTTTCGCTACATAAATGTAAGTATTATTAGACAAAAATGGTGACACTTATTTAATCAGGCGCGTATTTTGATTAGTGAAAAAATATTTAATTTCCCCCTCCAAAAGCATTAAAAAATTAAAATTTTCTTATGCAAAAAGTTTAGAAAAATGTAAGAATTGTTTGTTTTCGTTAATACTTCTCCTACCAAAAGCTTAAGCAAGATCCGTCCCTGCATTTAGTAAAGTAGTTCGGTAGATTAAAAAAATACGTCGATTATTTTTAAATTTAAGTCCATGATTCGCTATCCTTTGTAAACATTTTTCTCCTTTTTAGCACTGTTCATTTTTTCAAGTTTGACTTTTGTTTCATTTTCTTTTAAATTTTAGTCAAATATAACTGTGAGTATAACAAGCCTGCCGAAGATCAAACAGTTTTAGTTCTCAACCGTAAAGTTTCCTATACCATCTTAATGATCAAATTAGCATTGAGTGTGCTCGAAAAATCACTAGTATCAGTGATTCTATACGTATACTAGTATACTTCGACTCCATTGGGTACTTTAGAACCAGCTTCGTACCAGTTCGTTGATATAAAAAAACTCCCCACAAAAACCCCAATCGTTGTTCCGTTCGGTAAAATTTCGATCAATTTGCAAGTGGTTTCCTTGAACTAATTGTTGTACTACATAATGTTTATCAGCACTAGTATTTTTCTATAAAAACTAATCACGTTTGTACTAGTCCTTGCTGTTCTAGAAATTGTGATAGTAGATTTTAGAAAATTCACTAATATTGTCCTGTCACGAAAATAAATAAAGCGTCGTCTCTTATACTTCTTACTTCCAATTATTGATCTTTTAGTAATTTTTTTCTGTATTTTATAAATAAATAGAGAAGATAAAAATTCAATTTATAGCGTTAATTTAATTCGTCGCTTTTGTTTCCAATAACGAAAAATCGACCTTTGAGTAACATTTTAGTTAGTTTCGTTTAACAGTAGGGACGTACCAGAAAGTTACTTTAAAGTTAATGGCTTGAAATTTTAACTTTTGGAAGCCAGTTAAAATACTTTGGTAATACTATTTGTTGTTATTGTGCTGCAAAGAAAATAACATTTTAGGGTGGTTTTGGCCTCTGGAGAAAAGTACTGTAAAGAGCAAAATAATGTTGAAATTCTTATGGCCGTTCATATGGAAGTTCATTTGTGTCTTTGCTAACTTCTAGCAAAGACAATGTTTTTTTTTTTATACAATAGCGTTAATGTGTCTACAGTATAGAGGTAGCATTATAGTACGAAAGTGTAACATATTTTTAGTTGTGTGATAAAAGCTTTCCATATTTTTTCTTTTCTAGAGAAAAAAACGCCCTTTTGTACTCGTAATATGTTTACATCCACAAATGGTGGTATAATGTAGATTGTACTATTAATAATGGCAAAAGGCAATGTTTTTAACAACCTGTATAAAATCTAAACTAGTAAGGCGGTGGTAAGCATGTTCTCTTTAACAGGGCAATATGTTATTAAAGAAAGGAACACGAACGTTAAGTTTCTCCTTAATAAGTTTTTTTAATCCATCCTTGTCTCTTATTTGTATTTGTTAAGATACACACTTAAAAAAATGTACACATTAATAATACAATTGTATTCTATTCACAAAAGAATTTATTTTGAAAGTAGCTTTATATTAAGGCGCACAGTAGTGTCCCATGCTAATTCCAGGCCAGTATGTATATTACACGAAACCCCTCGCTTTGTTTTTACCCCCTAATAACGAAACGTGAAGTATAAGGACTCTACTCTATATATCTTTGTTGGCCACGTTTGAAAGTTTTACCATTAAAACTTCCCGAGATATGGAGGTGTGAAAAGTACCTATTTTGCTAACTTTTCACTGACTCATTCATTAATATAATGGGACACTTCCACTATAGGTAGATAGCTGAAATTTGATATACAAGTAGACCTTGTGAACTAAGTAATTAGAAAAGTCTGAAAACGCGCACTTTTCGTCTAAGGGGATTAGGGTCCTCTCTTATTTGTATGGAGCATTTCCATTAAAGGTAGAGAGATGTATGCAGCTCTGAAAACCTGCAGGTTGCAAAATGAAATTTTAGCCCTTGAATTTTATTTTCAAGATATTTTCATCCGACTAGCAATTTGGGAGATGAGTATTTACTTCCATTACATTTGTGTTTCTTACTTATTAAACCATAGATGTTGCGACCGAGAATAGAACTTTGGGTACAACTTCATTTTGCAAATAGGTAATTTTAAGTGAAGATCAAAAGTAAGCCTCATGCATTAAACACATTCGCCACAGCACGCTACTCGAACACCGACCACAAATGTCGCTGGCTACCAATGACGCCCTGTAGCCAGGTCCTTAATTATTTTGAAAACGGCAGCTACATAGTATTGTTAAAATAATAACAGCTGTTGCAACAATTCATTTATATTTCAGTGATGTCACTTTAGATTTTTTACGTTTCTAAAGCTCGGTTTTTTTTTTGCATGAAACAAGCCAGAGACTAAAAAGAACTGACACATTGAGCCTGGCAAGGCGGCTTTCTCTACACAATAGTAGATAGATTTTTAAGATTTGAATACAAAAAATTAGTTATTACGTTGGTACTAACTAGTAAATAACAATTTAGAAATAAGATTTGAATACTTATTGTGAATTTCTTTTAATAGAAAGATTCAATAAAATGAAATACAGTATAAAAAGAAAAAAAATGAAACAAGCCCTGTAGAAATATAATAGATGCGATGCATCAAGCTCTTCGAAGTGTGTACCCAAAAGAGGTACTGTGTATATATTCTAAAATCAAAGGCAATAAGCATTCATTTGATGTGTAATATTCTAGAGTAGTTAATAAATAAAGAAATAAACGTGCTTAGATATAGGGGCGAAGAGTTTTCAACTGTTGTACCCTGCCCGCTCGAATGTAGGTGTTGCCGATAAACATTACAGTCAAGTATTTTTTAACGCTGAAACTTGGAGTATGATCGGAGAGGTTTACATAAACGAGTCTTAAGCCAAAAAAATAAAAAATACATGATTCCACACATGTACATAAACTTCACTCAATATTATAAAAATACAATTATATATGTTGAATACATGTATATAAAAATAAAACAAATGAATTTATTTATTTAAAAACTTTTGATGCATATTTATTGTAACATTTAAATTTTATAATTTCCTCTTTTAGTTTACAATAAAAAATATATCTAAGCACTAATTTGATTAATATATTTTGATCTCTTGTCAACATTATTTTTATTTTGTAGCCAACAAAAATAGAAATTAGTTTAATTTGACAGCAACGACAAAAGCAGCATGGACAGCAACCTGCAGCCATGTTGCCTTGTTGGCGTCAATATAATCGTTCTCATATAAACGTGTGTATTTTAATTTTGACAGATTGTAGTCGGTAGCCTGCTGTTGCGAATGTGTTCAATGCTTTATGTGGCAGCGCTGCAAAATTAAAAAAAAATAATATACTGTACGAAATTATGGTAACTTAAGATACATTACCAAAAACGGTCTAAAGTTCTTACCTCATATAATTAAAAAAAAAACTCAAAAAGCATTTCGTACAGACGGGGTAAGTTGTCTGTTGGAATTTCTTAAATATACCTTTTAATGTGGTGAAAAGAATTTTTATATTGAAGTTCAGTACCATTTTAAAGACTTCATTTTCCATCACTGCTATGTGGTCACTACGAAAATAAGCATAACATAGAATCACGTTGTGCGACTTGCTCATTTCCAGCGTAGACTAAACAGGTAAACTCACCAGCACAGCTCAAATTCCATATAAAAAATGTTTCCCCATTTCCCTAACTTTTTATACATATGGAGTTTGACATGGGCAAAGAAGCCGGAAATACTTTGAATTCGTCGGTGAGCTAATCTGGTATAAATTTGTCTTGCTCATTACTTTTTCGGTAGGGTTGTACGACTTGCCAAAAAATCAAAATTTCTTAACTTTTCATACAACCAAAACACAACTTTTAATGAGCCCACAAACTTTGTAATCTTGTTTACAACCACCTTAAGTTGTACCAGCGGTCGCAACCTCTACGTCTTGCTTTATGTGTTTGGCACAAAAATTAATCAAAATAGAAAACTGATTTTAAAATTATTGTCATTTATTTTAAATAATTCATGATTAGAAAAAATTTAGTTTTTAAAATTAACTTAAATTAAATAAAATTACCATATTTTGTAAACAACGATATTTAACTTTTAATTCCATATAAACAAAAATTTATTATTATGTACTTAAGTGCCAGATTTAAGCAAAAAAATTTAAATAAAATTCTTTTAATATTTTCAAATAATTACGTTCTTAAATTTAAGACATTTATTATTTTAAACCCAATATTTTTTCAATCTTACAATATTACAAAAGCTCTTTAAATATGGCAACATGAAGAAATGGCATATTTTTGTTTTAAAATAATTATTGAAATGCATAAAAATTATTACTAACGTCCGTAAATTATGTTACAAAAAATAAAAAAAAACCCTAAAAATATGGCTTAAATCGTAGAACAGTTCGCACAATCATTTTTCGCCTGAACTGTTTAATCGTGGCATAAAAATCTTAAAATCTAAATTAAATGAAATAATTTAAGTGAATATGTGTAAATAGTTTCGTAAGACACTTTTTTAAAGCACTTTTTACAAAAAACGAACGAAAAATTAAACATTATCTAGAGAGTGCCATGCTTAGACCCAATACTGATTACGCCTTAGCAAAGGATTACTAGGCGGGGCGGAGGGAGGTGTGGCTGAAGCTGCCTGTGCTGTACTTTGTGGTACACTTGAGTAACCACCAAAATCATTGGTCATATCACAGGAAGAACTCCAAGTATCATTTTCTAACTGATAAGGGTTATAGCGCTGAGGCAGCATCATTTGCTGGGCATCGCAAGTATCGTCGGTTTCATCTTCATCGGGATCATAGTCGGGATAACCGTGTTTATAAGATTCTACGGGTATAATCTTACAATGTGGTATATTACTGAAACCTGGCAAAGGTGTAGAGTTCCCAGTTACTGGCACAGAGTCTGCCTCTGAACTGGCATAATGATGAGGATGACGATGTTGTAGTAAATGATGTTGTGGTGAAACTGAAGTTAGGTCGGGTGGACAGGGTAGTGAAGGTGGCTGGTCCTTGGATATATTGGCTTTGTGACGTTTTAAATAACGGAATTTCAATATCAGCATAATAATCAATATACATATTAGTAAAATAATGAGAGCACAAACGATGGCAACATAATTTAATGAAAAGTCAGTGGCTGCTTTCGTAACAGTTTCATTAGTTTCCGTTGCTTGTCGGTACACAATTTTCACCGAAGCTTGAGCTGGTTGTACTGTTTTTATGTGCAGCTGATAATCGAAGCAATCTACATCTTCCGACGTCTGCTCAACCGTTTCGTGGGGTATAAAATAAACCACACCACTTCTTAATTCCTTGTAGGAAAAAGTATTGGTAGGTTTTTCATTTTGATTGTCCGCAGCTAAACCAGAACTGCGTATAATTTTACGTATTTGTCCTGTGTTAGGCATTTTCGTAATTAGGAATTTCGGATTAAATTTATTTAGTTTTAAGGATAAGGGGTTATCGGCCACTAATAACGACATCAAACGTATTTTGTCTCCTTCCCTTACGCCCTTCATAGATATGTCGGTTATTTTTATAACCGGTTCTACTTGCACTGAAACATCTATGGTGGCTACATAATTAGTTCCAGGCACAAAAGCACTCACTTGAAAAGTATCGTTGGATCTATTCAAATCCGTTTGCATGTAGTTTATCTGACCAGTCTCCAGAAGATGCTGATTAAATCTCAAAGTGGGCTGGTGCTTGAACACAATTATACCATACAAAGGTGAATTAGTAATGTTGTATGCCAACCTCACCGGCTGCACATTCGTTTTCAGACCAATATGATCTAATTTCATTACAGCTGTGGTTGAACCCTGCTGTACTTCAACGGGTATTTGTTGATCGGCTGGCAGCAAAGAAATGGGATCAACTTTGATGGTAAATATTTCATAGGCTGGATTAAATTTGCCATCTGAAACTGTAAAACAAAATGTGGTCGAAAGAGGCATACCGAAATGTAAGTAAACAATGCGATCGTTATTGATGTCAGCTTGCGTAAATTGATTGGAATATGCCAACAATTCTTCGGCCTCGCCATCTTTGGATATTTTCTTTAACACTCCCAATGTGGGGCCGCTCATCACATCATACACAATTTCCTCTGGAGGTGTGTCTTTATCTTCAGTTAAAAGCACATTGCGGGTAATAGTGCGGTTTTCTCCCTCTACCACCGTCATTTGAGGTAAATGAGTTGCCAGTTTAAAGGGCTGGTCGTTGATAGGGTTTATTGAGACCGGTATGGTAAGATTGCAGAGAAAAATGTTGCTAAATCATACAAAGGAAAAAAGTTCAACTATACAGTTTTAATTAAATTCTGTTTTAAACTTACCCCTGCTCTAAATATACCGACATTAATATCGTATCTTCCAAAGTGTCTGTGTGATCATGTATATAATATACTTTCTTGGTAAAGAAATCACTGGGATGAAATTTTTGCATGGGCCTGAATTCATGACCCAATCCAATTGCACCATGACTGGGCTTTTGAAGAGCTTCTATATACAACTCAGGATTATTCAAACCAGCTCTGGTCTTTAGGTACTCCAACATTTTAGAAAAATCCAACTTAATAGGTACTGAACCGCCTTCATCCACAGTCAATTTGGAAACTGGCAAAAATCTCAAAAGGCCTCCTGAAGACACAGATATTTCAATATTAAATTTCTGATCTAACAAACGATCACTTCTCTCCGCAATAACATCAAAATAAAAGGAATCATTTATGCGAAATTCTATAATTACAGCGGTATGTTCATAAAATATATGACCATTATCAATATCATCTTGGCTAAATTCAGAAACTTCCCGAGCCAAACCACCACCTGTTTCCATGTACTCGTTAACAATACGACCTAAACTGGGAGGCACAGTGATATTATAACGTATTTGCCTGTCGGCGTCGGAACATTTAAAATACAAATGATCGCGCAAGATCTGTTTCTTGGTTAACGGAAAAACATGCAAGTTTTCATTGCGATCCTGCATAATTTCAATAGGTTTAATGGCAATATTAAGCAATTGTTCCGTGGTATTGAACAAGCCATCGGTGACAATGAAAGACATTTCATTACGTCTTGAGTTTGAATCATGTATGAAATAAATCTGTTCATTATTAATATCATTCTGTGTAAAAGATTCAATTTTATTTTCCGGTGAAGATCTGCAAGCTAAATAGCCGCCATAAATATGGTTGATGACAAAAGTGAGGTTCTCTGGGGGAGAATCATAATCACGGACCACTGTAAATTTTCAAAATGCTTAAGTTCGTTCTCAAACTGCGAATAATAAAAAAAAAAACTTACTCAAATCTGTGTAGCGAATTAGGTATCTCCCGCCATTCCACACTTGCAACCCTGTATTTGTAACTACTATTGGCTGTTCATCATTAACCGGTATTATGGAAAATTCCAATTCGAATGGTTCACTTTCCTTGTTACGAGCCGTGGCTATAAGAGTCATGATATCGCTAGAATTTTCATTGCCATTATGTATGTATTGTATGGAGCCTTGATCCAATTGCTTTTGTGTAAATCTCTTCACTTTCGAATTGGCTGCCATTATATAACCAGAGGTAGGATTTATTGTTATAATATATTCTAATATTTTTCCTCTATAGTATTCCGAAAATGGTTGGATATCCGCGGCACTTAATTGTACCGTTTTACCTTCCACTACTGAAACAACGTTTGAGTGCATGTACAACTTTTCAGGAATAATGATAATGCGCAGCATAAGATTTTTAAGCCACGTAATGCCATTGGTAACGTCGAATATGAAATAGTCCGTTGATTGATTGACCCCAGCTTGTATGTAAAACATTTTTTCTGTATTAACGGCCAATTGGTCGAATACCTTACAGTTGTATTCGTCATCGAAAGACATAGATTGCATTTCCAAATAACCATGCAAAGGTGAGGATGTTACCAGGAAAGTTATGTCTCCGGGGGAGATGTTGGGATGAACGACCTAAACAAGACACATCACTATTGAAAATCACTCTTGTCAAAAGGTGCTTTACTCACCTCTAAGATATCTCTCGAAATCAAAACACTTGTTGATTCTTCCACGAATAGTGTTTGATTTTTCTTCACTTGCAAGGGTTCCCAGTAGGCAGAGGGATAAATGCGGAACATAACTTCACCCTCAGCTGATATATTTTTAATATGGACTCGGTATCTTTAAAACAACAAATCAATATTTTCCTCTTTAAATATTTCGAATTTTGTACTCACCTCACTTTATCCATAGTGGCAATCTCGGTATTCCAATACACTAGACGATCTCTTTCAATATCTAAATGAGTAAAATTATATAAAGAAGTTAGATTGGAGGATTTATAGTGCAGCGTTGAAGATGAAGAATCGTCACTACCCCTGGGCCTTCTCAAATACATAAGAATGCCATAAGCCGGCGGATTTATGACCTCATAGTAAATCTCATCTAATTTCATATCCAAGTTGGTTTCCAATATGAAATCCTTATTTTTCAAAATAACAAATTTTCCCTCCTGTACAATGGTGGCGTTGGTAGCTAGCATGGAAACAAAAGCATCGGAGGCATGAATTTCTAAAAGACCATTGACTTCATGTTGCCGGTCAGTGATTATAAAAGAAGCCGTTCCCACATCGGCACCGCTATGCTGGAACATTATGCGACGATTGGCAATGTCGTCTTGTGTAAAACTGTCCACGTAATGGCCAGATTTATAAAAAGCACCATTCGTGCAGGATATATGTATATAATGAATATCCGAACTATTTGTATTAACATCGGCATCCAAGTAAAGCAAGGTCTCAGTGTTCAAGGTACGTATGCCTTCCCTCATGACATGAAATATCCTCTCCATACTACGATAAGGAGCATTGTCATTATTTAGTTTTATTCTCACTTCTATATTGGAAACAAATTGCAGATCAGTTTCATCACTGGATAAAATTAATAGATCAAAAGTATCCTCCGTAGACTCACTATCGTCATGACAGTAGTATATTTCATTGAGAAACAATTGTTCTAAGTTAAACTCAGTTATGGTCGAAACTTTCATGTCTCTTTCGTCGTAACGACATAAAGTTCCATGTTCAGATTTATGGGCCAATAAAAATGTCAGACTTTCATAGATGTTGAAACGAATTTCAAAATGATTTTTTGTTATTAATGCTCTTTCGCCTTCCTGAACATGCAGAATATCTCGCGTTTGGTAAGATAATTTATTGGTCAATTCTTCTAAGGGTGTAAACATGATTTTTAATTTACCCACTACATCATCACATTCAGCCACGGACACTATAAACTCTAGGTAATCGGAAAAACTTGAATAGGAACTGTGATGAGTTTTATAGCGAATGCGATTCTTATCGATGTCCAGTTGTGTAAAGGAGTCCATTATCTTGAAAGTTAATGAGAAAATTAAAAATTAGAGAAACAAATTTTCCTGTGAATCTTTTATAGACCTTCTGCTTGATGGGGTGGAATGTTACCTACCTTTGCATATTTTCTAGACCCTTCCACATAAATGTTGCCATATTTCGTGGGATTCGAGATCTTGTATATAATATTACGAGGAAACGTTTCAATGGGCACTGTTTCATATGAAAGAACCTCACTGGTTAATATGAATTCTCTGGAGCCATTTATAGCTATCATAGAAGGTTTGCAGGAATTAATGCGCAGTCGGGTAAAAGTGATGCGAAAATCGAATGTTTGGGTAGTAACAAAACCATATGAAGCAATAAACTGACGGGAAGAGATATGTTAATCCACCAAATTTTGTTTTAGTAAATGTTTTAAGCTTTTTTACCTTAAACTCATCTTGCCAGGGAAAATCAAGGTTATGCACGTAACGTATGTGACCTAACAGCAACTGACTATCGCTAAACCAGTCGACATTAACCCAAGTTGCATCCACCTGTCTCAATCTTTGTATGGAACCATATTGAGGAGCTTTAACAATGTCATAACGTACGTCTATATTTTCGTCGATTGTATTTGTGCCAATGGACAAATTGGAGGAGGTTAATAGCAAAGATGATTTGTGTATCATAATGAGTCCCGTGTTGTTGACCAAGCGTAATTCCAAAGGATGCACGGATACAGAAAGAAAGACTGTGTCACTTGTTTCTATGCCATCAGAAACCTGCATTAGTAGCTGATAGCTGAACGCTTCCGATGTAGTCGCATTATAGAGAAAAGTCACTTTACCCACATTGACATCAGCCTGGGCAAAAGTCATGGTCGGCTGGCCATTTACCATGAATCTACCAAAAGCTTCTTGGGGATTTGTAGAAGGTAAAATGGTATAGACCAAAACATTTTCTAGACTGTCGGGATCTTGTATTTTAAACAAATCTATATCCAAATTTTTGTCAATGCCCTCTATAACGCGCAATAATTTATTCGGCGGTATTATGAGTTGAGGTGGATCATTGATCGGTGTCACGTTAGCATGTAGCATAAAACGATGTTTTCCCAGTAAATTCTCTGGTACTTTGTGTATGTCACCATATATTTGCATATCCAAAGTAGCATGATCATTAAAATTTTCCATGCCATTGTGCACATATTTTACTTTATCCGTCGATAAGTCTACCAAATTGAAAGTACGACAAGTGACGAAATTATTCTTTTCGGGAGAGAATTGCAACAGTTGGCCATAACGAGGCTGCTGTACTACATGGAAAACTATGGACGAATCTGAGATTCCCGTAGTTTTGCGAGTGTCCAATAGGACATCCAAAAAGTGAGGTGAAAGAAATACAGTACCGCCTTCCAACAGTTCCATGGGGGAAGCATACAGCAGCTCAACAGTGGGACTGATTTCGGTAAAAATCTGGAAGTGAAATAAAATAAAAAAGTATTTATTTCTTATCTCTTATTTCTTTCAAATGTACTCACCTTGTAAGGTCCTTGAAAATCAGCCTTAATACAATACGACTGATCACAATAACATATAAACTCGTCTACACCATACTGATTGCAATATCCACTCTTTAGGCATGGCTCATATTCCACACAAGGATATTTCCATATGCAATCCAAAGCCAAATGCTGTGATTTGTTCATTTGTGGAAAACCCAAATCCAAATTATTTATTTGTATATCTTTCATGCAACCCAAAAAACTCTGATCGTTGATTCTTAAACCTTTATGCCATAAACGTCTGCGCATATCCTCTTGAACACCACCAAAGAACACACTTTTCTCCAAATTAATAGTGGCCTTTGTTTCGTTGTCATGAGTGTCACGATACATTTTATCATCCAAAATTAGCTCAGCCATTGCCGCATTATAGCGCAATATCAATTTGTGCCATTTGCCATCCGAAACCGTTTCATTGGGCGTAAGTTTGATTAGGCTACCCTCTTTATTGAAATTAAAATTCAATTGTTTGTTTTCGATTTCAAGCAAAACAAAGTCGAAGCCACCATTGTAAAAGATTACGCCTGTCTCCTCCATAGTGCGAAATTTTAAAAATAACCTAAGTATTCAGACTTCTTTAAATTAAACTGAATTGTTTTATTACATATAATAATTACGTTTCTCCTACGGCTTGTGACTCTTTCGACATGAGAGCATACGAGTCGCTATTTAGAAAACTTATGCTGTCTTTAGCGGTACCGTCAAACTCAGAGCTACATGTCCATGATACTCGTTTGCTGTCAGTATGTCCAGTACCCTCTTTAGCTCTTTTGATTATATTTATGTTGTTATAAAATACCTAGTAGAAAGGAGTAAAACATTTTTTTTAATCAATTGTGTAAGAAATTTAACTGTGTTTTGGTTATAAAAAAGTTTATTTTAATTCGGAACCTCAAGCATTGCCAAGCTAAGAGACTATACTTGCAGTCAACCAAGAGTATATACATATAATGGGTTTTGAATTTAAGAATTCGTAATTGCACAAACGTAGTATTCAAAAGTCGCGAAGAACCCGCTTAAGAATGCACCAACTCTTTATTTACAGGCAAATGTTATCGTCACTTTTGCATCCAGGATCCAGCCGCTTCAATTAACCTCCAATTAGATAAATAAAGTTCTCGAAGGATTCGCAAACTTGCTGGAAATTTCTGGGAAGCTTTTTAATTAACCAACAGTAAGAAGTTTTCCGTGGTGTTTGATTTCAAGCCATACCCTCACAGGCTGGGTTAAATCCAGATACATTTTGGTTTTTAACAAAACGGATTTTTCCAAACAAATTTAGCCCGAAAATCGTATATATTTTTTTACGAATATTTCTTAAAATATTAATGCTTCTGACGATATTATGGCGCGCGTCTAATTACGGGAACCAAGCTACGGCACCCTTTGCCATACTGAACTGGTCAACGGTGGTTCTGCTAGTCAGAAAGCTGGCAATTAATTCAGCGGTTCAATTAATTGCGACCAACCTTGCTTTTCGAGGGTCTTTGATTTGGGATTCAACATGTGCTTCAGAATTCCAAATGAATGGCGGTGAAATGGTTGTGATACTGTAGAATATTCTACAAAAATAATCTGATCTTCACCGACAGCCGCGTCGAAATTACGTCCCTGAAAGGTGTCTTTTCGACATCCTAGAATACTGTACATATCTGAATCGTGTGTCGAGGCATTCAATAGTCACCTTAAAATGGATGTGTAGACATTAGGACCACTATGGGCAATTGCCGATAATCTGGCAAAAAGGGGAGCAAAATTGCAGGATTCGCATATTTATGAATTCTGTGGCATTTCCCTCTCGATCTGTAATAATCAGATTAAGGCTTCGTGTGATATGTCTTCGACCATATGGTAAGAGGAACCTACATGGGAGGACGCTAGACCAAATTTGATCATTTTAGACAGCGCTCCAACCAGAGATCTGTTAAGATTTCAGAAGATGCAATCAAGGATAATCGTGGCAACGATGCAGATTTGCATTCACGCAGTTGTCCCCATAAGGAGCAACAGGAGTCGGTAGTTCATTTCCTATGTCTCTATCCCTTACTAGAGGACCAACGACAGACTCGCCTCGGAAGGAGAACCTTTTTTAGCCTCTCCGTCGTATTGGAGGTGGAAATACACGAATTATATTCCTTCATAAAGAGCACCAATTGGCTTGGTAATGACTCAATAGCGACCACTCAATTTAATCTGCACATTCCAGTTCTTAACTTGTTCTCATTTTCTCGCATTCAGGTAGTATGAAGAGACCGAATACGCCTGAATCGCAGATGGCCTGCCAATCTAACATAACCTAACGTTCTCGTAAAAAGTGAATTGATGCAATACTCAATAGTGTTTGATGTTATTGTGTGGTTTAATTTGAAATAATAATATAAATTTGGTTTTAGCAGGATAACGAATCATGTCAGACTACCCAGTCCATCAAAAGCTCATAAAGCTGTTTAATTTAGTTTTCAACGACTTTGGGTTGATGTTAAAGATTAAGGTTAGGCCTAATCTAAAATTTTATACAAATTTCATTTCGAAAAGAGTATAGATATTGTTAACAAAAATCGTGAATAGAGTGATACGTTGAGAAATCAACTTCCTTCTATTTCACACAAAATCACTTCTGCCCTCGGTTTCTCATTTTCATACTCTTGCTTGAACTTTGCATTCAACTTTGAAAGAAATATTTAAGTATTTGCGCTACTTACATCCGATATACAACCACGAAAGCAACCCAAGTCATTTATAAACTCCGGCGAATACTCTCCTGGACCACCCAAAAAGGTACCAAAATGTACATTCAGGGCACCCATCTCTGGCGGTAAAGTTTTCCTTATTATCGTGCCATCTACTTGTAAAGTTATATTATTTTCATAACGCTGAACGGCTACATCGTGCCAATCCAGATCATTAAGCTTCTGTTTTTTAGGAGAACGCAACTAAATAAAAGAAATAAACAAAAAAATTTACTTAAAACCATCGTGCCATTGCAACAATTCCAGTCATAAAAATAATTTTACGATTAAGAAAATTATTTGTGTGATTTAAGCGCAACTAACCTGCACAACATTGCGTTCTATTTTATAGGTGAAACTAATGGCTCCAGCCTCCAAACGCATTAGACAATAATCGGTGCGACCATGGGCCATAAATACAAATGCATTCTCTTGATGTGTGCGAAATTTAACGCGAATATTTGTAGACATTTTTGCCTCCTGCAGTGGCATCGATATGTAACCATCACCAAAGAATGAAACTGAAATTAGATATGGCCAGAGAAAAAATCCAATTAGTTTCGTTATTTATTTGCAAAAGAGAAACTTATGCATGGGCATAACTACTATTAAAATAAATTAAATTAAACTGATTTGAGTAATTTGTTCAAGTAAATGGATGTAAGTGGTGATTTATCGTTGTGTTTGACTTTTAGTTGAAGATTAAGGATTTTTATTAACTTAGGTGTAATTTACGTGAAACACTGTATTAATTTGCATTTCATATAAAACAATTAAAGCTAAGTTTAACATTTGTAGTTACAACAAGGTTAAGAAGGTTTGTAATCAGTGTTAGGCTTGAAACATAATCATGGTGCCAGAAAGTAATTGCCGCAAGTGGTTTTTATAGCATTTTTTAATTACAATCTCAACTGGGCTGATTAATCTGTGTTGTAATAAAAAATCAACATTTTTAAATTGTATTCCTTTGAAGAATTTTTTTTCTTTCTTTTTGTGAAATCTGGCAGCAGATGAGTCGACAATTTGACAATAATTTGTAGTTTTAAAAAATCTAGCTGTTATTGATTTGCAGTATTTTTCGAAACTTATTGACATTTACCGATGTAAAGTCAGTGTAGTTAGCACGTGGGCTATTAAGCATTCGAAGGCTTTAGTCGTCTGGGTTCGTACCTCAGCCGTAGCCAACCAAAAATATCAATGTGTGTGGTAGGTACGAGGTTCTATTTATACTAGTATAAGCTTCTTCGTCTGAAGATGTAAAATACTTAATAAAATCTTAATACTAGCTTTAAGTAAATAGTCGGAACACCAGAGGTGCTGCAACACTGTTCTACAAAAAAACATAACGCCTTATTGCTGAGTTCTTAAATCTTTTCTTTTTCTCTACTGCACCACCTGTCTTCTCCAGTCTATCCCTTTCCTGAAAAATTAAAACATAATTAATTAGTAGGCTTTAATTGCCTGTATGTTACTTTTCTTTATTAAAAAAAATCGAACCAGAAAATCATTTCTGTAAAATATCTGAGCCCCATACATTCTGATAATTTTGAATTCCTTGGTTAATCAATAAAGCAATCTTTAATTTATAAAAACATTCCACGAAAAAATGTTTTATTCAACTTTTGCGAATTTCAAATACTTTTGGATGATTTCTTAAATTTTCCTTTACCTGAAAACCATTCTCGGAGCATAGCAGATATTTAAAGAAAAATTGCCCAACTCAATGCAGCCGTTCTGAAGATAACGATAGGAAAAGAAATTTGAATAAAACAACATTAGTGGATATATCAAATTTATTCTGGCTTTATTTTTTAACCACATTTAATCAATTATGTGTGGATAGCAATTAATTGGCTTCGCTGGCAGTGCTTCAAGATGATTTTTGGGCTAAAATCCCGGTCTACGGCCAACATTTCCAGCGCCCAATTAAAGAACTCACAGCGCTGTCTATGGTGGTCCGGCTTTAATGCCTACATGACCATTATTTTATTCAAATGATTGCTAACAGCAAAAGAAGTCGAATTGACTCTCTACCGATGACCAGTTTAGCTTATCGGCACAAAATTAACATTTCTGGGCTTCACGCTCAAACGTTTCTACGGTGTGACTAGTTGCCTACGCACTGAAGTCATGATGACGATGGACGAAATTCACGTTGCGTATTTAAAACTCAGCTGGAATTTTGATAATATTTTTTATTGTTTTCCACACTTTAGGCAGGTGTGAAGCAATGCATGATAAACTGGCAAATCTTACGGAATATTTTGACAGTTAAATGACATTTATAACTTTGACAGCTTCTGAAATATAACAACTGGAAACACTACAATTACTAAATGCAAAATCCGATGCTTGTAATTAGGAGAGGAAATCTTTGTCATATCTCAGAAGCTTTAAACCAAACTGTATATATGTAACTCCACCATGTGATTTCTGTCTGTATGGAACTTATTTCAATAACTCCTAAATATAAAAAACAGTACTAATTTGTGGACTTGACTGCTCACATCTTGGCAGCTTGAGTTTTTCGCATACATGTCTAATACACATGACCATATATCGCCTGTAAGAATCTTAATAATAATACCCAGGGGTTCTTTCTGCCTCCAGTTGAACACGCCCATTGCATTGACGTATCTTCCTTTATTGTAGAACCCGCTAAAGTTTCAAACTGGATATTTATCATGGTGTGATTTTCTTAATTAGGATCACCATCCGTCTAGATAAGTAGATGGCAGAGATCAACAAAAAGCCGGAAATGTTAATATGTATAACAATCTTTTTATTAGCAGAACAGTTTTTGTTTTTATCCATAAATCCAGATGTAGAAGGTCAATTGGAAATTTAAAGAATAAACTTTACCAATGATCATATAGAACATGTTAAAAAACTACAAGATCGTGACATAAAACATTTCGCACAAGCTTTACAAAGGAGAACTAAGAAAATAAACACAAAACAGACACAGCTACAGAGAATTTAAATGGAAATTTTTATGAAGGGAATTCACGCATCTACTTAGTAGCTGAAGGAAGAAGTATACCTAAGAAGTAAGAGATATTAAAAATTAAGATAACTTATATTCCGCTGTGCCGCATCTTAACCCTCTAAAATGGTGTCTGCCAGATCAGTCTAACATAACTAGCCGTTCTCTTCTCTTAACAATGCTGAATACTAATACTTTCTGAAGTCACATATATGAATATTTTAGAATTGATGACCAAGTTCCTGTTCTCACATGTCTCAGGAATACATGGGCAAATTTCGTTCATCTTCAATACACAGAACTGGTGTAAACAGAGTCAATAGAACATGAAAAAACTCGTTCCTAGTCCAAGAACAGATCGGTTCAAGAATTAGGTTCGTAAGTTATTACGGATCGTTTAATCGACTTCCAAAGTGATTAGAATGTAGAATATCAATATATATAGATAAAATATAGTATATAATATGCTTAAAGGTAAAGTTCAGAAACGAGTCACAGTACGATCAAGGGCGTAATATACATAAAGAAGGTTCCCCTTTTTTAATGGAAGGGTGTACTTTTGAAGCTATATTGACTGGAAGCTTCGTCCTCGAGAAATATCTAGAACTGTTGAGAAATATCGAGAGCACACAGATCATTGAGGAGCATTCCAGAAGACCCTGGAATGTTGTGTAAAAGTCTGTTGTGAAAGTTGAGGACAAACTCATATGAACTTCCTGAGCCAAGCCGGTTACCCTACCTAGTATTATACAAATATTTTAAGGGGTCGCGAATAAAAATGAAAGAAATTAAATCTAAATCTTTTGAGAACGACATACAAATTGATATCCACTTGTTACAAAGCCACAGACTTCATTACAATTGAGAAAGAATAAGCGTGATTGCAATAGTGTGCGTAGACACTCCCATGGAAAGTTTGTTAATAAAGTGAGTAGTCGAACTAGAAGCAGGAAAGATTAGAATAGTGGGCCGTATACCTGTATAAGAGTAAACAATTATTTATCTCTTTTTAAAAACTGTCGTATTTTTTGTAAGTAGGAGTACTTTGAATATAAATTATTTATATAAAATTTTACAAATAGTCACTTTTCTTTAAAGGAAGTGACATTTTTTAAAACATCATATTTGTCAAAAGAAAAATATATAAAAACAATGATTTCGTACAATTATTATTTTCCTATCACCTCTGCCTATTGGGTAACATTCTCCCAGCCCTTTGCCGAAATTGATTTGCGTAATATTTTTTAATAACAAATATTTCTATATGGAGTTTTCTGTTTTATATTTATAAAAAAAAAATTCCTTCTCTTTCTACCGATTGATTCTCATAAGTTCATTTTTTGCTAAAAAGTCTGTTTTTTATTCTCTATCTTAAATATGGGTCATTATGTGTTGTTGTCGGAAATGTTTTTGTTTTTCGTGATATCTCTTAAATTTATTGCTTAACTACTTGAAGACTATGTCTAATTGGTGTTAAAAATCTATAAGGAAATATTATTTTTAAAGATACTGTTTGACAGATTTGTTCATTTCTTTGAGTTGATAAACATCTGTTTTTTGTTTATTTAGTTGAAAGTTTCACTGTAGCGCAAACTGTGATATTTGAGGCAGTGTTTTTAAGTTAAGGAAATATACGATTTACATCGGTTTTACAAAAATAAAAAAAATCACCGAGTATTTTTTGTACGGCTAGAACGTTACAATGAAAATTTTTTGCATGTAAAAATTATCTTAAAACCAATTTCAACTTATTTTTTACACTCAAGCGACTGTAAAATCACGTCCTATTTGTAAATCACCAAATTTATTTCACCCTGGCTGTAGTTTGAGCGTTTTAGTTTAGTTTAGCTTTGGTTGCGGTGCTACTACATATCGTATTTGTGTTTAAAATAAAATGGTTCGCTTTAGCGTTGCAATATAAAAGATGTTATTGAAAAACGTCTACACACAAAGAAAAGAAATGGTTGAGGTGAACATAATCTAAGAGTAACGTATTGTAATTAAAATATTCGGTTGTAAACAAATAATACTATTACTGTAAATAATGATAATAATAATACAGTCCTCTTAGAACGATAGAAAAGCAAAAAAATTATGTTAGTGATTCGCTCCGAACCCAGGAGACTAGTGCAATCGAATGCTTACTAGTCAACCCGCTAATCAGTTATTCACCCGTTATGCGCTCTCCATTCTGAAAAAGTCTCCAACCTTCATTGGAACTCTGTTCCTTGAACAAATTCTTGAGTAGTTGCCAGCCAATGCGTCTGAAGTATGGAACGTCCGATAGAGTGTCGGCCGCGAAAAAAGGGGTCTTATGTCGGCGAAAGCCGGGAAGGGTATTGCAAGTGTTGCATCCTCTCGACATTCTGCCTGTATGCTCTGTACATGTCACTATCGACACATACTCAAGTGTTCCGTCAGTACACTCATAATCCTACTGATTTATGAATTGCTTAGTCTCAGCACCCTCCTTGTTTTAGCACCATTTGGGTCTCCCCATAGGATCTTTCTTATTGTCTGCACGTGTTTTCATTTGAAGGTGTTTTTGACAATTTTTCAGATCGGCCTTCATAAGCTCAAGCGGCTTCGGGCCACCTAAGGCCAAACTCTGGAGCTCTCTCGCTTTAATTGTCGAATTGGTAGATGGGTGGTTTATTCCCCCCACTCCATAATAATCCAGCACCCAAATTATGCTCAGACTACCATTCCTATTCATTTTGGATCTAACCCTATCGGATTCTAATGCCCTCATTGCTGTTTGGCTGTCCATGAAAATATTAAGCTCCAAAGGCCCATCAGTTCTACTGAACTCATTCAAGCACTGTATGATTGCACAGACTTCCACTTGGAGAACCATATTATGATCCAGAAGTCGGAAGTATATTTCGGCCTCTGCTTTCTCAATAAAAATGCATTATCTATCCCTTCGCTTTGATTGGTCTGTGAAATAGTTAAGTGCCCCAGGAATCTGTGCCAGGGTTCCGTTTAACTGTCTGATATGAGTGTCTCATAAACTGTTGTTGTTTCAGGTATCTGGTCCGCTAATTGCGGTTATAACCGACAATTACCACTTTCTAATGTGATTTGTAACTCAATCAATTCAATTACCCATAGCATGCGTTCTGGTAAAAGAGCTGCCTCATATTTTATTTCGACTTGTTAGTGTGTTTCTGATTGCACCGTATATTCCATGGCAGTACATTCGTTTAACCTTCTGCAAATTTGTTTTGTTACACCTTCTCTTTGAGGCTTTCTTCTGCCACTTTGAGCCTTTTTTATCCTCTCCCGTATGTGTTGCTTTCATCACAGTATTTGATCTAAGATTATTCCCAAGTATTTAATTGTGTGCTAGGCTAACTATCTCATTAGGAATAGTGGTTAATCCAAGTACGCGAACTTCGCCTACCTAGTAAAAAGACATATTGCCGCTTTCTTTGGGTTTACATTCAAAAATTTCAGTTGAGCTCATTTGTATGCTATATCCAGTGCTTATATTTTCGATAATGTCCCTTTAGAAGTATTACATTGTATACCTAAAATACGGTAAGAAATCGTTCATCGACCAAGGCCCTTAGTAAATTGTATTTTATGGTTGGTGTTATTATATCATTTTAACACAGTTAAAAAGACTTCGTTTGTGGTAAGAATTTTACTAAACATTTTCTTGTTCAAACGAACCGTGTTGTAATTTTGATGGATTGAAATTATTTAATGATTAATTTGAAATGTTTTTAAATAACTATTATATGTTTGCTACAACGATATATTGTTGTAAAGAATAAAGAACATAATATGGTTTTTGTGACCATGCCTCAATCTTGTTTTTGCGTCTACTAAGGCATACTTCAATTGACGTTTTCAGGACACTCGTAGATCCCAAACTAAAAACTTCAATTCAACATCATTAGCAGCAAAAAATTGTAGTGCCTGAGTCTGTGTTTAATAGTTGTCCTTAATTTCTTAACTGACATATGTTGTCTAGGAACTTGTTTATTTGGTGTTTTATTTAACAATGAATGATTTATAAAACAAAAAGTTTATAAATAAAAAACTACTTTTTATCTTTAAAAGATCATTGCTTGAGTATCTGTTTTTAAAAATGTAAATGCAAAACAAAATAGGGAAAATAATCATAAAACCAAAAATTGTTTTTGCACGACACATACTGCAGTTTTCATATTTGAATTTTTATGTTTACCCAGTAAACACTTTTATTACTTCTTTTAATGTTAAAGAAAAATTTATCTAAAAATTTATCTGAAGGCAGGACTTTAGGGGTCAAAAGTATTCACAGAGTTTGATAAATTTTAATATAACATAAAAAAATAAAATATCAAGTACTTTGTGGTGCATCCCTCCCTCCCTCCTTATTACATCTTTAAGCCTACTTGGCATGGAATGAACCAACTTTTTTGTAATGTCAGATGCAATATTGTGACATTCTTGCACCAAGACTTCCTTACTAGATATATTTCGTTTTTTCATCCGTCTACCCACTTCATCTCAAAGGTGTTCGATTGTGTTCATGTCGTACGATTGGGGTTGGAAGAATGTGGGGAACATGCTTGTGGTTGTTGTCCTGCTGAAAATGGAATCTGTTCCCAAGATCTAGCTTCTCGACCCTTTGCGAAAGATTTCTTTTAAAGTACTAAAGTAAACCAGTGTATCCGTAGTGCCGCCTATAAAAACTATTTTTATCTACGCCTGCAGCAGTCATACATCCCCACACCATAACTCGTATAATTTTACTTTCGGCTTGCTTAGTTTCTATTTGTCTTCGGGTCATATTGTTAAAAAACTAAGATTTCAAGAAACACTTTGCCAAATTAAGCATAAAAATATTTTATAAAAGCACTTTTTCATATTCCACGATAAGAAATGTTGCCATATTAGAAGATAAATAAACATATCTGGTACTAATAATTGTCCCTGAGAAAAGTACTTCGAATTTAATATTTGTGTTTCCCTTATTATTTTACATATTAAGTAATAGTTTTTCTTAACATATACTGCGCTATGTTCTTTTATTTATAAACTTTAGCAGCTTAAAGAGAAAGTTAGTCTCTATGTGAATATTTTGATTTTTACCCAGTAAACACTTTTGGCTCGAGTTTTGAAAAAGAGACATTTGCACAAAAGTACTCGTTTATGACTATTGTGCCCCGATATTGGCTTCATATTTTTATTTTAATATAATTTCTAGCATATGACATCTACGGATGTCTCGGGCGTGGTCTAGTCGATATTTTACTTTTTAACATTTAGGGACGATATTGATCATAACGTAGGAACGTGCTGTCGTCGAAGTTGCAAATCGTCTGTGCACTTTCTCCAGAGACTGACGCTTTCTCATATAAATATAAAAACAAATCGGCCTTGTTCCAAAACGATTATCACCCATGTCCATTTTATTTCTATTCGTCTAAAATATTATTTTTCTTTAATGTTCAATTTATCCGGGAGTTTATTAAAGTCATTAGCTTTCCATGCCATCTCAAAACAAATACAAAGTTTCTATCGCATCTAATTGTTTATTGTGTTATTCATTTTAAAGCTACTGATTGCCTTATAAATACAGTTGTTTTTAAATTTTTTCCACTTTTTTTATATTTAAATAAAAAAGTGGGAAAAAAACAAACATTTTCATGTCCTCAATTCCAGTGTAGCTGCGGATAAAAAAGTGTGCACAAGAGCGTGTTGTTGTATTTGTGCCAAAAATAAGAAAAGAATAAATTAATTATAAAAGACTCCAAGAAAAATAGAGTCAGTCATATTTACATTTGGTCATAAACAAATTATTTGTACAGCAGTGAGTGGCAGACACAGAGGTGGGAAACACTAAAGAGGGAGGATATCATTTTTATACAAAGACAGATTTTCAAAAAAAAAATTTTATTTTATTTTTATTTTTACTTTTTTTAATATTAAAAGGATTTTGTTATTTAATGTGAGATTTTTAATACAATCCTTTCCTTAATTTTTCTTAAAGTTTTTCTTTCGCCATAAGGAAGCTTCTTTTAGCAAAATAGAACTTTTCTCGCAGAAAGTTTTCATATAGTGCTTCGAAAAAACATTTTTCATAAAAGAAAACATTTTTCGCAACAAGATAACATTGCGTTAAAAAAAAACTAAGTAACGACTTCGCTCGATTCATATTAAGCTTCCTCAGGGGTTGCACTATACGAGTTGTTGTCAATGGGGTTTAATTGAACCAGCTCATAAATTCAGGGATACCGCAAGACTCGGTACTTTCTCCTACAATATTTGTTAACTTTCTTAAATCACATATGCCAAACTTCAAATCCCATCTAATCTTTTGCAGGTGATAGCAGCATTTGATGTTCGTTTTTATTCAATAGTAATCGAATCCCATTGCAGCTTGGAGCCATCAGGAACAATATGAATGATACGATCTTGTCATGATCTCTGCATGGGGTTGTGCGAACAGGGTCGATTTTAATACACGTAAAAGCACATGTTGTAGTTTACTCACAAATGCACGACAAGTTATGTTGCTTCATCTGTAGTTAAGGGTGATAAAGGTATTAAGCAATCAGAAGTTCTTAGTGCTCTTGCTGGATGAACTAAACACATTTTTCAGATCGTGAAAGAAGCGCTCAAGTGGCACGGGTTTTTAAAAAGGGGATATGATACATATGATCTCCTTATCATTTATACTACATGTATCCGACCGAAAATGAAATAAGACTCCCATGTATGGGCCGTTGTTTCGAAGTTTAATTTGGAACTTCTAGACCTTCGGTAAGAGAGGGCGAAGCTGTTTATCGGTGACAGACTACACACTACAGGAAACCTAGTTCTTAAACGTACCGTTCGTATGTGGAATAAACTTCCTGCAGTTATCTGTGCTGCCACTTTCAATGTGTGAGAGATATAATCGCATATCCACAAACCCTACTCCCGCTTTCCTCCTTCACGTATCATTTTTTCACCAGCACAGTGCATTGCAGGAGTAGTGGTCATCCCGATACTGGAATTATATCACCAGAAAATCGAAAAAAATTTCGCAAATATTAGAAAACGGACAAAATGTTATAAAAGCGATCAAATCGAAATTGTAAACAGTCTACAAAACTGGCAAAAGCTCTCGCCAATATGAACGAATCTCTATTGATCGCAAGTGTAGGAAACAAACTATAAAAATCTTCAAAAACGGTTAAAATATAATAAAAAAAACTCCAAATTCAAACAAGGGACAAATTAAAAACACTGGTTCCAAATTAATTTACAAAAATATATATAACTGTTGCCTTCGCCGCGCTCCTCAAAAGCCCCACTCCTGCTACACGCTGCTCAAAGTCCCCAAATGCAAGTGTTAAGAAATATTTAACAGCACAAAGATATGAATAATCTTTTAATAGCTGCCTCAAATACCACATATAACAACAACGTATTGAAAAGAAACAACAGAAACATACTTGTACAATCGCGTCTAGAAAAACAAATTGTTATTTGTGGTAATTGTTGCTGCTGTTGCTCGTTCTGCTGCTAGTTTAATAAAGTGTGCAAAATAAAAGTAAATGCACCAGTGCAACTAAACACTCAACGCATTTTTCACGCTTGACATTTGACTTGTAAAAGCACATTCTAGTCATGATTATTATTTTTCTTTTTTTTTTGGTTTGTTGTTTTACTGTTTTCAATTTTATTTATTTTTCTTTTTTGGTTATGCTTTATTTGCTTGCAACACTAAACGTGCAACAAGAACATTGTTGATCACATGCCGACGATAACATAAATAAAATACTCGTTATCCGTTTGTGTGTAACATAGTCTACGAACTAGCGTAAGACAAGTTCGTGTAGATGAATTAATTCATTCATTCGAGTGGAAATTTCAATGGTTTTTAAAAATTATTTTAGCGTTTTAGCTTACGACTTAGAGATAAAAAATGGCAGTAGAAAGCATTGGCAAGAACTTTGAGAAAACCATGTTGTCTAGTAGTTTTTTGTCCGCCGTAAACAGTGGACGCACAAAATCAATTTTAAAACGTAGACAAAATCTGTTATCGATATACTAGTGTTGAACAGTACTCCAATTTAAACGTCAGAGTGCAATCAATATAAAATGCCTGCTCTACTAAAATGCACTTCTTCGTTACCGTTCACCATACGAGTGTAAGGATGGGTTAGGTTAGGTTGCACAGGCTTTCGGAGAATGCAAATTTGGTCATTTGGGGAGACCCAAAGGGATATACCGGAAAGCTTCTAAACATCCATACTTGGTGCAGTTGCAGTACCGGATTGCCAAGAAAAATTGTTCCACATCCCAAAAGAACTCTGCAGTGACAGAGGCGCGTTGCTTTAAGGTCTGTTTACACACATCAGAGAGTAGTATGTCCTGCTTTCTCCCCATAAAGGCACAACTTACAATAAGAATAACGTCAAAATATCGTTGCCGCCTTATTTAAACATCAAGGAATGCACACTGAAGCAGCACTGATGTTAAAAAAAGGTGCTGTGTCTAAACATACCTTTATAGTCTCATAAAAGTCTGCCAAAAGTTATCCCCTTCTGCGGGTGGTTATGACTCAATGCCATGCCAGTATTACGTGACTCAAATTCACTTTTCTTTTATTTCATACACACCCTAAAGAAGTCTCGATGTTGAGCAAGTGGTTTCTGTAGACCTGTTCTGTGCAAATCGGCAAAATAAACAATTCCCTCCGAATATGTGATTTACTGCACTTTCGGGGCACGCACACCAGCATGCCTCCTGGTGTAATAGTGTTCTAGAGCTTGTTAATCTGCAATATTGTTCTTTTGTACATCATCATTGTTTTAGCTGTTCGACATCGACAACCAGTAAAGATTTGCTCGTGGCCTTACTGTCAGTACCTAAACTGATATTTTCTGTGATGTGTTAGTTTACATATCTTTCTGAAGGATGCTACATTTGATTTACTTGCCTATACTTTAAGCTCTCTTCAAAGTGTAAGTTCATTAAAAATTTCCAAGGTCACTTTCTGCGGTCAAAAGTTCGGTATGAGTTGTGTAAAGGAAACTTGAAGAGGCCTTGAGTTTAGAAAGAAAAAGAACTCAAGTTTTGTTTTTTTTTTTTTAAACATATTATTTCGCCCAACAGTTTTGGGAGATTGATGATTTTTTAGTGTGAGTCATTCTTCACATTTTTTCGTGTACATTTTTTTATAATTGCAAACTGGCAATAGCACTAAAAAATACTGTATTATGCTATAAATTCTACAAGTTTTATTAATAACGATTTTGTCGTTGAAAATAAATACAGTCCAGCAATGGAAAATCAAAAAACCGAAAACATTTGCTGTTACAAATTTGCTGTTTACATTTGCTATTACTATGCTCGTACTATTGAAAATAAGACAAGAACGAAAATAGCAGCGACACAAATATGATAGCAATCAGCTTGGCATCATTGTGAAATAATACCGGGAATTCCATTGTAATTTTTGTATGTAACGTTTAGTTTCCTTTTCTAAGTATTCAAATAGGTAAATCAACTTTTACCTTATAAGCTTTTATGGCAACACAAAATGCACATGAAGGTATACTAGATTTGTTAAGCTTTTTCATTATAGCCTTTTAAAGTGAACAAATAGCAAGCGCAAGAAAAGTGAAAGCAAACAATTGGTATTGCTGCGTTTTTTTAACAGCAGCAAAAGTGCTATCGTAAATATTTTGCTTTGCTGCTGCTGCTTAAGCAGCAAAGTGTAAAAATATACGAACCCAATTAAAAAAAGGAGAATAAAAAATAAATAGCGATTAAAAGGAACAGCTGATGGCAAGCAATTATCCATACATATACAATTTTTTTATTAATTTTGTTTGACCTAAAATATATCTATTATCAGGTTTCAAATATTCCTCGTTAAAATTTGGGCGAATAATATTTTTCTTCTGAATTTCTATGTATGTGGTTGCAACTGTGTGTCTTAAAATACACCTCTGTTCTAACGAAGTAACTTGATTTTATGAAATGATTTAAAGAATAGAAAGAGCTATTGGACATCATACAATATTACGTTTACACTATACCACTTGTAGTATACTACAAACAAATTTGGCTACTTGTGCAATGTAAAACACGCTTTACAAATAAATTTGGTTAGTTTTTAATTTGCTTTTAGCAATTTTAATATAGCATTTTTTAAACCCTGTTATGAAGCGTGGCACAAATTTCTTGGGTAATTGTTCATTCTTAGTTTTGGGCGATTTTTACTTGGATCATTATTTATACAGTCCTATAAAAAATATCAAATAATTATCGAACTATAAAAATGACACTAAATAATCCTCCAAATCGTGTTTAACGAAGGTGAAAGTATCCATGATGATTCGCCAATGTATAGTAATCGTAAATGTCAAAAAGTCAGCATGATATGTCAGTTCGTTTGATAGTTAATTTTTTTCGTAAATTCTGTCGGGCTTACAAAAACTCCCTATAACAGCAACTAAAATATGAAGGGGAATAAAACGGCCGCTTTTTGCGAAACGGTCGCTAGCTATTTTCTCATCAAAAAAATTCGTTATTGCGATGGTCGTTTAAATTGGAACTGTTCTCCCACCTACTCCACTCAATTTTGGATTTTTTTAAATAATTTCTAAGTATGACAATGTGAGTGATAATTTTGCGAAGATATTAAAAATAACTGGCAATCTTTCCCAAATTGACAGCTTTTGCTTCTATAGCCTTGGTAATTGTAGACTGACTGAGGTACAAATATGAATTAGTGAACATAAATTCACTATGAAAGATTCCAAACAGCGATCAGTCAGGTCGTTAACAAATAATGTGAAATTAAATAAATATAATATTTTCTTAAACACTGCACTCCTTTAAGGTACTTCCCACAAGCACTGTACTCTCAGTCACACACTTGATTGAAAGTTTTCTTGTTACATTTTAAATATAAAATTTTCGTCATGATTTTTTTTTTTTTAGTTTATTTTTCATGCAGTTCGTCTTCATGTGACGTCATTTTCAAAGAGCGTGTAAGTGTGTGTGTATCTCACAGATTGGGGTGATTCATTCTCAATTTTTATTTTTCTTAGTTTTTCTTTTTATAGTTTTCATGGTTTTTTCTTATTCACATGTGATAGTTGACGGAACCTCGTGCTTTATTTTCACTTTTTAGTCACAACACAGAAGATTTTTGCTCAAATTAAGTTTATTTAATTATTTGTCTTTTTATTGTTGTTGGTTGAAATTCAATTGGTTGCCAATTTTTGAATACTTATTTGTATATTTTTGGGGGAATTTTGAAACGCAGGTTTTTTCTTTTAGTTTGATCAAGTGATGTTTTTTGGCGGCTTCTAGACTGTGACCGTTAACAAGCTGTTTTAGTTGATTTTTCTTGGTTGGATATTTTTTTGTTTAATTTATATTTTTTTATATTTATGTGGTTGCGTATTTTTACTTCTGTGCGTAAGTGTATAAAGATTAATTTCAAAAATATGGAATTCTTCAGTAAATAACATTGCTGTTGTTAAAAGCATTTTTAGCAAGAAAAAGTCTTTGTTTACTGTTGTGGATTTAAAAGGAAATTTACTATTATGTATTGCCGTTTATAAAAAATTATTTTATTATATAAAATTACTTATTTTACTTTGTAAAAAATGTATTGTGGAAAAAAATGAACAAGTTTATTAAAGTTACTAAAGATTTTCCTATCAGCATCTATGTAAGTCCCTTTTCAATCTTAACGGCAACTTGGTGTATATCCATATCTGACGTTGTTTTTATATCGCTCGGCTCAAGTGACGCAATTAATGTCGATAGCGATACTCAGTTAGGGCTTCATTTCGCATTTGGCAGTTCAAAAGAGCAGAGCTCGTAACAATTTACGACAAGCTTAAACAAATAAATATTCCTCTGTCCCATTGGTGCTGATGGTGGGTCGTGTATAACCCATGAATTTGTGGGCTTGTAATCTTTTCTCACGTTGAAGTAACAGTTCAGACGCCTAAACACTTCCGAACGCCTTTCTATTTTCTTTCACACCGGAATCGGGGTTCTAGATCTTGTAAGATATCACTATGCAATAACTTCAATTCTTCGTATTGTGAAAGCTACTTTCGATACTTACGCAAAGCTAATAATCCATGTACGTACATTTGAAGCTTGCGCGAAAAAGGTTGACATATAGCAACAGTGTTCTTCAATACTTATTCTTCAAAAGCGTGTTAGTGTTAACTCATTCAGAATGGCGAAACAAACTTTTCTGGCGAGACCAGGAGCCTTCTTGGCATGGATTACCAGTGGGTTTCAAAATATATCTACAGATAAGCTTCATATTTAATACTTTGTGATAGTGGTGTTTTACAAAATTGTAACATTTCTGATTTATAACGTCGCTTATAATTCCTCTCAATATTTAAAATTGAAGTACTTTCAAAGTAAGGATAGTGATCTGATTCAAAACCACGGGAATTTCCGCCTGTAAAAATCCTGCTTCCAAAATAAGTGTTAACTAAAGATCGATATCAGGTTGTAACGACGTGTTTTCACAGTTAGCTGGAGTAGAGTTCGCGGTTCCCAGGGCTCGCTACAAGAAAATATTTCTTTGTTTTCAAGAGAGAGAGAGAGAGAGAGACGAGATAGCTTACTTTAATGTTTTCAATAGCGTTATAGTCTTTATTCATAAACTTAAATTACTAAGTACAGCGCGACACGAAATACAATGGGACTTCGGTGGCCATTGACACATTCGCTGGTACTCTAATCAGCTTCTCACACCATCCAGCGCTTACAGAAGATATTGTCACTAATAGTTGCAAGTGCACGTGAGCCGATTCTCTCTTGGGGGCGAATACAATTCTGACCCGATGGTAAGGGAGCACTTCTTACTCTGGCCTGAGTCGACAATACCAGAAGCTCTGTACCTTTCACTCAGATGGACTCACTACGTCTGGCTATTGTTCTAGGTGATGGGACAAGGATTGACTCTCTTGTCGGGGCGAATGAAATTCTGGCCCGAAACTAAGACATGTCTCCTCTGCTCACTCAACTCCGACCGCACTCGATTGGGGCGAATAAAATTCTGGACTAACCGTTTACCGCCTGAGGAGTGTCTATCCACTACTCGCCTATACCAATTGGGGCGAATAAGATTCTGGCCCAAGTGGTAGAACGTCACCTTACTCACTGGCTTCTCTTGTCAGGCCGAATAAAATTCTGGCCTGACACGAAAACACCAGTAGTTTCGCTACCAGTTGGTGGCGTGAGAGACTAACTTAATTAAGTTGAGTAAAACTCTAAAATAATTAGGCTACAAGTAGTTGAGTCTAATAAAATTCTGGCCCAACTATTTGTTGTCTGGCAAAGATTTAAATAATAAAGTTGAATAAAATTCTAAAATTATTAAGTAGGTCTTACCGCCTTGCTAGCCACAGGCTGACTGACCTCTCTACTGTATACGCATTATACTTGCTAGGCTGAGTCTCACGTATACATACCATCATACTATTCGTACCAGCTGATCATTGGGCAGTCATGGTAGTGTTGTACTGAAACAGTGTTACCATTGAGGGGAGGTGTTACCTAAACATTTCAGTTAATCTTAAATCTAAGTTACTATTAATAAAAAACTGCGAATTTAATTAGAGAAACAAAAGAAATAATTACATGTCACCCAAAAACGAGTGGAAGGACTTTTGGTCGTCACAAGTTTAAGTGAGGAATCTATTTTAGTAGAGATGCCACACTGCTGTTGTTTTATTATAGAAAAAAAGTTTTTCCAACTGCTTTGCTTTTGCGAAAAGGTCCCGTTCATACAAAATGTTATTTTTGCTAAAAAGTAAGTAATTGTATTCTTTTTTTAGGAACTTTTAAAAAATACCTTGAAATAATTTTATTTTAATTTTAGATTTTCTAGTAACTTAATACTTTTCTTAAAAGTTTCCATAAATAAATGCTACAATTTTTAAACATATTAATATTTTAAAATAATTTTTTTACTCACCTTTCATGGCCCCTCCAAGAGGGCTCAGTTGTAGCACCAGCATTAAGATGATAAATAGTTTTTGTTGTATTAACGCCATTTTCATTAATTAAAATCTGATCGTTCAAGTACAATGACAACAATAACATATAATTTAATACAGCCCGAAACTCACTGAAACAAATTTTAGAGAAATTTTTTTTTAAAGAAAAATTCGTTTTAAATTGTCATCTCTTTACTCGGGTGGTGGGTGATGTTGGTTGTTGATTTAGTGGCAAATGAATAGATGAAAAACATTACAATAATCCTTCATTTTAGCTTAGAACGCCAGCTGTAAAATATCGGCAATTTAAGTTGGTGTATGAGAAAAAGGAAAATTGTTCTTTTCGTTTTCTTGGAACTGTTTCGTTTTGGTATTAAATGTTGATTTATGTTTTTAATATAACTTGGTATTTATTTTAATTTTCCTTTGTCACATTTTGTATTTTGAAGAATCGAAAAAGAGAGGATTGTATCAGTTCCCTTGAGTAAATATTAACACAATTTTACTTAGATTTTGTTGCAATTGCTAAAACAAAAATAAGTAAACAATATTATTCTAAATTAAATGAAAATATCTCACTATACAATGTCTATGGTTTAAAGAGTGTTTTTTTTTAAATCAGCATCTGCCGTGTGTGTACACTTAAAAGTTCTTAGTTTTAATTTATTAGTTGTGGTTAAAGTCAAACCAAATTTAAATTTACTGTTCGTAAGTTGGCCCTAACATATATCGTAAATATTACGTATCATATGTCCATTGTTTTAGATGGTTTATCGTATGCAACTGTGTTTTAGTTCTCACTCAAATTCAGTACTGAAAAAAAGTCCACTGAAACTAACATTGTGTTCATTTCCACCTTACGCAATTAAGTCCATAATTGAGCCCAATATGAGTACTTGATTGCACCATTAATTGAGTCAAATTCGCAATGCAGCTCTTGTGAAGTGTGTTTAGTGAGCAGAAAAATCTGTGTTCAAGCAGAAAATCAATACATAATCAACAAAGTGACTGCGTGACAAATACAACTACATTTTATTACCCATGGAGTCAAACTCTACATAAAAAATTAAAAAAAAATGAAATTGCATGGGAAATCGACAGTTAGTGAAATTCATTAAAGTTTCATCGAAAATATGTTTTAAATAATTATTTTCTTTACCAAATTTCTTTTAAAGCCGAATTTTTCTTAATTTTTCCCAAACACAAGTTTTCACGAACACGAATTTGTAACTGCTAAATACTAAATGAGTAAACTGACTTGCATATGTGTGAACACCAAAATTTAATTGCCACAATTAAGGTGCTTGTCTGAACATAGTATAAGCAGATGTATATTGTGCGCTTTTAATGCAGTTCAAAGGAAGGTAGTTCATGATATTCTACGTGTTGACTAATTCCGTACAGACGCCTTTCATATGGTGACCAAATAGCAGTGTTTATTTCTCCCATTGTTATACAGGGTGGCTGATGAGTTTTGCTACAATAACTTTTTTTCAATTTTTATTTATTTGAAGGCGCATTGAATTGTATGAAAGATATTTTAATTAGTCCTAAAGTAGAAAGAAAATAGTTTTCATGTTTACTTTCGGTAGCGACTTCCATCAGTCAGCCTGTCAAAGTTGCTAATGCCAGTCAGCTATCAAACTATTCAGTAAGATTTGCCATTTTATAATGCATCATATCACGCCTGCAGTGTAAAAGGTTTAGCGTGAGTACTCTCTTTTGATCCCGAAGTAATCGAAAGAAAATGGTGAGAGATTGGTACAAAGCCGCCATAGCGTCCGAGAAGTGTGGACTCGGCGCCAATCAGGTTAATTTGGTATCGCAAGAGAATCAACCCTGATTATAATGCGGTTGCGAGTGTGTCTGCATCCGTATACGATTGTACAAATACAAGAATTGAAGTCCTAGCACCATAGACAGCGCCGTGGCCAGTGGTCAGTTATTAGGCAGCAGAAAAGTAAACCGGCGATGCGGATTTTAGTCAAAAAATCCGCTTAAAGCACTTTTAGTGAAGCTGAGGGTGTCATTAGAATGATGTGATGATCTATATATAATGGGATAAATGTAGCTCAAATTAAAGCCAGAATCGATTTGAAACTAACTGGATTTAATTAAGGATATATTTGGAAGCGTTTTTATTGCTTGAATTTACTTCATTAAATACTCGTAAATAAACAATAAATATCTCGACCTCCAGTTTCAAGCGTCCGCATAGCTTTAATGTAGCTGACTATTTCTCATTATTATTGCACGCTGACACCAGTCAATTTTAATGCTTAGCTACTTAGAAATCGATGCAGGGGAAACATACACGCCAAAAAAAACATGGCTGTGGCCATGTACTGCTTTGGTCGCCTGTGTTCGTACCTCGGCCGCTGCCAATCAGATACGGTTTTGCTTTTCTATCTTTTTAAAAGGAGCATATTGTTATCTTTGTTTACAATCATATAATTTGATCATAATATGTTGGTTTTAGATTATGATTACCTCAGCAATATTTTTTTCTTTGCGTGTACAAAAGGAAGGCGACGAAATTCGTCTTAGTTTTGCGGCATTGAATTCGTTGGCCAATAATTGAAATGGCAGTGGCTACAATGGGCACTTAAGCTAGCTGCTTGATTCAGACGTATGCTTTAACTGAAAGTCTCAGCTATTAACTGAACAGAATCGAAGCAGAGTAAATATTTACAACTCTTAAAACTATTGATTGATTTCAAGATAAAACATTTATTATTAATTTTTTTAAATTTTGTAATATAAATTTGTTGAAATAATCAATTCAGAACTTAATTAAACAAAACCTACCAAATGACAGCCATTGCATTTGGATTGGGTATAGAGCAAAGAAAGATGTATTCTTTGCCTGGAGCCAATGCGTATTAGTGTCCAATATTTATTATAAAATTTAATAATAATGGCCATTAGAAGCAGGCGTATTTTACTTTGCCACTTGTCTCAAATAATAAAAAAAAAATTAAAAAAATCGCGCCATTAAAAATTTATCCTAAAACACAGACCTCAGTAAGATTAATTAAATTCTTTCTCGCCCCAAAATTGCAGTTTTTTCAACGAATGCTATTGGCATTGGATTAAAGTTTAAGCTATTTCTTGATGATACTCAGCACGTAAAGTTATTTTAAACATCACATTATTAAGTCTTTCACTAGCATTTTTACGCACATGACTATCCTGTTATTTTTTTGCCTTCAAATTTAGCTGCCATGCTGTAGTCATATTACAAGGGTCATATACTCGTATTTATGTGAAAATGCATGGAAATATCTCCCCGTTACACAGTGTCAAATTCAATTTATGCCTGCAGTTTTCCTGATTTTCAAATACAACTTTTATAAACTTTAATCGCAATATATGTAAGTGTAATTATAGGTACGCATATTGGTTGCATATGATCATGGTGCAACATCAACAACTTGCAACAACAACTATCCCCTTGAACATTAACATGCAGATGTGTTTTTATTTGAGTCACTGCTATGTGAGTTTAGAACTAGTAGTTTGTCGCCTAAAAACATAAATCGTACAAAAATAACATTTGCTTCAGTCTAAGAAGTCATTAACGGATGTTCAAAGATATTGGGGGAAGTCAGCAATATGGGGAAGCATTGCCACCTTTTCTATTAGTTACATTTTATATTCAAAAGTCATCATCCATTTTTGTGTCTAGAATATACACTATTCATAAACATAAAGGTTTAGCTTGCCTCACAATACATGATCTGTTAGCATTCCAGTGTGTGTTGGTAGACACGTGTGTATATAGCTTCATTTGCAGTTTAAAATTATTTTTATGTTTGAATTCCACATTTATCACCTGCTGCATGCATAAGTTATGGGTAAAATTTAACAAACTTAAGACGTGGAATTTTTAAAATTTTTGTAATTGTTTATTTTCGCTCATGAGTTTCTAAAGGGAACTCAAATAGATGGGCGAATGGCGAACGTGGTAACAGTCAAGCTAGCAACGCAGCTAATAATGATACTTTACTAATACTTCCTTACTATAACGAAGTGAGGATCAAGTTTCATGGCCTGCATCTTAGCCCAAATAGTATTGACACTCCAACCACTGTCGAGCGATCTAGCATTGGTTCTCTACCGATCCTAACATATTAGACATACATATTTTCGACATTTAGCGATGACATGAGCTTAAAATAAAATATTTAATGAGATTAGGCAAGACATGTAGGCAAAGCTGAGTAACGATCTTATTATTAAGTAAAATTTATAATTACATCTGATATTTTACTCCATCTTAAAAAAATTGAATGCCTTCCTGATACTTGGTTATCTATTGGGTTATCAGTTGCTTGTTATATTACAGACTAACGTTTTTTCTAAGCACGTTACTTTTTGCTGAATGAACCAAAAAATATATTAAACCTTTTATTCTAATTTTCAACTGATCCTAAGCAACTCTGCTATTCCAATAGCCAACAGCGCATCCTTTAGTGTTAACGAATAAAGTGATTGAGAGCAAGGCAAAGTATCTCCAGCTCTTTTGCGGATGTCAAACTCTATATATTAGCAATATACCAGAAATAGCAAAACATTTTTTATATGGAATTTGACATCCAATCAGTTTAAACAACAGTACTCAGCTGCGCTGGGGAGTGTACCTGTTTAGTATACTCTGATTCAAAGTTTTCTTTGTATTTTATCATTTATTGTCACTTAACTGCCCTCCTTTGATGCTAAAACTAGCAGCTATTTAGGAAACACAATGCATAAAGGGGGTGGTGCCTAAGACCGAAAGACAGGCGCAGCGATGAGATAAAGTAAATAGTAAATTATTTTACAATAATATGTTTTGTTTTTTATTACTGTTTTGTATTGGTTGTTCTGGCAATTCGTCATGGACTTACGTCAAATCCCGTTTTGAAATCGTTTAAATTTGTAACAAAGGGAACTCATTGTGTGCTGCATTTCAAGAGCCGGTAGATCCATTTGACTTTGAAAATTTGTATGATCAACTGTGAGCGGTACGGAAATATGATTTTCGCATTTCAGCAGGACAGCGATACACAACACGCGATGAAATGAATTTACTGTTAGAAGCATTTGACGAATAACTACCCTCACGCTCCCGTTCAAAAGCTAATGGCGTCCCACGCTGGTTAGTGGGAAATAATTCCGACGTTTTTGCCGAAATACAGTCTGATTTACAGCGATTAGTGTTTGAAAATTGGACTTGCAGATTACGTCATGACGCATTTGACATGGTGTTCACAAACCTGAAAACTATAGCATTTAAAACAAAAATGCAAAAAAACCTTCTTAAATGCTTGGCCTGGTAAAGTTTTTTACATGATATATATGTTTGGGGTCGCGGGAACAGGGTTGACTTTAATGCACTCAAGACCCAGTGCTGTTGCCTTGCTCACAGACGTATGACAGATTATGTTGCATGTATTAAACATGTATTGAGAAATTAGGACTAAACACATTTTTCAGATCGCTAAAGAAGCACTCAAGTACCTCGACTTTTTGAAGCAGTGTAAGATATACTTCATTCCATCTGATCTCCTTGTTAGTTAAACCACCTATATCCGACTGAAAATCGAATAAAACTCCTATGTGTGGTGCAGGGCCTAAAATTTATTTATTTTGGATCTTCTTGACCTCATACAAAAGAGGGCGGAGCTAATTATTGGTGGTAGTAGGGGATCTAAATCTAATGACTCACTGAAGCATATACGCCATGTGGGTTGTGTGCCACTTTTTGGACGAATGTGATCCAATCACATTAGGGAATTTGTTTCTGAAGTAAGTATAACACATACCTTCTTAAGAGCTCATCCGTTCGAAATAAATTGGCCAGTGGACCGCACAATACACGATATGGAAAAAATAATTTTTTTGCTTTACTCTTCGCATTCACAACATTAAAGTCTTTATCAATTTTTTTCTACAATTTCTCTTAGGTTACTTTCCCTTTCCTCCCGGCGCATCAAAAGTAAATTTAAATCATCACTAATTTTCTGTGCTTCATGCTTATTTTGGATATTTTTACGTTTTTCCTTTCTTCTGTTTTAAATTTTTTTAAAGATGTTAAATGTACAAGATTTGTCATTTATGTGTTTTTATATAGATTTAGATTCTTTTAATTTTAAAATCTTTATAATTTCCTCCACCAAGTCAAAACTTCGCTGTATAAGTATAATTATTTATATTCTGCTAAACTAGAAAAAATTTAATTTTTAAGTTTAAGATTTTTATTAGCAGCGGCATTTATGGTTTAGTTTCTTATTTTTCTTCTTTTTAGTACTTAATGCTATTTTTATGTAATGCCTGCATAAAAGTACCAACAAGTTTACAAGTCTTTTCACTAACATAATTATAAATTTTTATTAAAAAAAATCTAAAACAAATCAAATATAATTTTTGTCATAAACGAAAGATGTGATAGAAAAAGCATAGACATGAATTTGTAAAAAACTGCTCATAGCTTGATTATTGATTTACGAGGGAAGTTTGAAAACTGCCAAGGTTTTTTTTTATTAAATCATAGTGAATTAAAAATCAATATTGCTCAACTACTATCTTCTGGACTGGTGTAAAATTTTAAGTCAATCGCATTATTTTAACTATATTTGCATAATGAAATTTATGATGAAATTAATGGCATGCAACTTTTGTTTGTTGAAAGTAGGTGTAGAGAGTTGCTTGCTTTTGTAACCCTCAAGGCAAATTGATAACAGGTAGACTCACCGGCGAATTAAATTCCGATGTCCAACTCTATACATAAAAATTGTACCGGAAATGTCGAAATATTTATATGTAATTTGACAACCAGCTGCGCTGGTGAGTTTACCTGTTTAGTCTACCCTGGTACACCTTTTGGTTTGTATTTGTCAGCCAAAGGAGACAACCAACTGAAATTCTATGAAATCGAAAAAAAAACACGATGACAAATACTACTGGGACTCTAAGGCAGCAAGTTCAATGGTAAAGATATGCTTTCAGGAATTCCGTTTTGTTCGTACCAGCACAAAAGAAGCCAACCGTGCAGTTCTCCCAAAGATGTCGTCATGCCAGAAATTGTCGATAAATATTATGGAATAATATTGAACAATAATGGAAGTGCGTGAGGTCACTGAGGTTCTTGGCATCTCTGTTGAAGCTGCCTTCTGAAGTGTACCGCGATCTCAAGGAGTTTTTGCAACGTTTCGGAGTCATGGACGAAACATGGAACCATACTAATAATCCAGAGCCTACCACACAGTCAAAACATTGAATTCTCCGATTGAACGTATACCAACGAAGGCCAAATTAGGTCTGTGCGTATGATTTTATACAAAAACGAAAGTGCCCGTCCGCCATAACAATACTCCGGTGCACACGTGTTTAATAGATCGGGTCAACCCCATACAACAAATGTTGAATCAGTCACCGCCCAGCATGAAAGATACTTTAATGCTACTTCAAATCAGCGTATTGTTAAAACTAGTGATAAGCGGTTAAGGTATTTGAAGCTTAAGCTATATAGTCTTAAGAGAAGATACTTGGCATTTGAAAAAAATTGCATACTTAGGAGAGATGAAACCGAGATACCAGAAGTGCTGTGAAGAAGTTTATAAAAAATAAAGGGGGCTGCATTTTGGAAGTGGCAAGAATTTACATTTTAAAGACCAGGATTAAATGATTTAAAGGGGGCTAACGGATGCAAAAATTGGATTGTATCTAGTATTTGACGTTTGATTGAAAAACCACCAAGGACGAAATTGAAGCCGTTTTCAGACCATTAACAACGATTTGTTATATATTGTGATTGGTCTTAAAATGGCGACACAAAAAAGTCAATGGGTTGTAATTAGGGGCGTGGCAAAAAATATTTAATATGTGTGGGGGTGACTGGTGCAACTTTTTTTCTACCCAATCTAATGTGCAATCGTCCTAATTAATATAAATTTATTGAAAAGCTACTCCGTTCAACATTTTTTTGGGTTTTGACCCCCCAGCGACTAGTTCTAAAAAAAAATTGCTCGGCGATAGGAAGTTTGTATCAAATAAATATTTTTAAAACCTTGAGAAAACCTATTATATGGAAGGTCTAAGAACTTTCGGAAACCATAGACTGAATGCATAGAGCTGAAAGAAGACTATGTTGGAAAATAGGGTGCACCCGCAGGATAGATAGTGTTGTGCTAGTCTAACAGTCAGGGGGTTGTGAGTTCGATTCTCACGGAAGACACGGGGGTCTTTCCCTACGAGTGAAAGTCCACGTTACTATTCTCAAAGGTTTAAGTTAAGAATGTAATTTGTGATTGTATTGTAACACTCAATCTTCATATACATATATAAACCTTTTGTGCGTGTGTATGAAAAGTTTCGATTTATAATTGATTCCGGTAGGTGGCGCTGCAAGCACGGTCAAAGACGGTGGAACAATTAATTCAAAATTGCAACTCCATGATATGATTATCAAATGCAACGTACGGTGAGAAGAATACGAAAAACAAATTGACGTCATTCTAAATCCAATATGACGAGTATTCCAAGATGGCTAACTAATTATTTTTGTAGCAACATTATAATATGTCATTGTTTAAATGTACTCTATGCTATGAAACGTTTTTTTTTTGGCAAAAAAAGACCTTTTTTTTAAATTCAAGGAAGTTTTCAAATCACTCTCGTACACAATCCAGACTGCAAACAATAACAATGATTATGTATCTTGAAGCATAAAAACATATGTATGCAATCAAAATATGTGTTAATAATAACTTTTTATTTAAGGTATATTTTCTATTGGTGAAAACGCTGTTTTTTTTTAAGATTTTCTCTCTATCTGGTTTTTATTGCATCTCATGAGTTAAAATTTGCCATAAAATTTTTAAAATCATTTCATTGTCGTAAAAAATGTTAATGTTTTATTTGAAATTTATTAACCCAATTATAATGGTGTGAGTCATAAAAAGAGCTGGCTGGATAAGTGCTAAAATAATAACGGTCTTTTCAAGTAACGGGAATGGAAATTATTTGTACAAAATTTATCTAAACCGTTTGTGACTAAAACCGGCATGTTGTCACACAAACAATTAAAATAATTAATGCGGCTTTTTCTAACTTTACTAATATTCAAATTGTTTTTTTTTTTAAATTAAATTTCTGGTGTTTTTTAATTGGCTTATCGAAATGCGGCTAATATTGCGAGATTTTAAGCGGTCTGAACTTTTAAAAATTCGCCAATTAGTTATTTTTAATATAATCGAAACATAGGCAGCGGAATGATTTAAAATTTATGTCCCATAGTTCAAGATAAAATAATAAAAAAGGTTTAATAAAAACGGATAAATAAGTTAGTTAGCAGTCAGACGCAATAATAAAAATTAAAAAAAATTTTTGGAAATCGGGGTTCATTATCAGGTTCCTTTCTTAAAATAAAAATTAAACAAATACCTCTGGTCAGTTTAATTTATGTAAAAGTAACCTTCTGAGTTTACAATCATGACTTTGATATTTTGCAGAAGTAGAGCTTGATACTTATCCATCTGATGATAAGACGATCGTCTACTTCTTGCTGTGATATTAACAGTAAACAAACAACCACAGGGTGCTTTGAGTAGTTTGGAATTTTAAATTGGCAAAACAACACAGGTAAATTATGTTATTAGCCATAAATTTAGCTTTTTCGCGAATTCGTTTTTTTAGCCAATATTATTTGAATATGAATTCTGGCATATGGCCACCTCGCCTGGCTCGGAAAGAATCCGGAAGTTCAATATTCGATCACTTCTTGCATCGCTAGAGACCATATGTCAGTGATAATGTGGCGAATGTGGCCATTAAAAGCGAAAATCATCTGTTGCTTATCGGCATGAACCAGAGACTTCATATAGCCCTAAAAAATAAGTCCAGTGTTGTTAAATCGCATGATCGCGAAATTAATCGTTTACTGAACCTTCTTACAAGAAATCAATTGTGGCACGCCCTCTGTGAAATATTCCTCCCTCTTGTTCAAATCACAGCTTCTCCTGGTTGAGGGCATTCAATTGTGCTGCAAAAAGTATAACGCTCTGGCCGACATCGGTATTGAAGTAATATGGACCACAAAACATGCCAAACAGCGACTTTCTCTGTATGTAATGGTTTCCTGGTAATGGCCTATTCTTAAAAATTTTGGCACACCCATTTATAAGTCATAAATTAAGCAAAAAATATAAAAAAAACAACAATTGAGCAGTTAGGATTTTACGAAAATTTACGTTCAAATCAAAATGCATTTCGTAAACTTCGGGTTTTTTTGGTTTTGGTCAGCATTATCGACCAAATATGTCCACAATCGGGAGAGTTTTGCGCAAATTTTAGCAAACCGGGTCTGCAGGAAATGTGAAAACACCTCTGCATGCTCGCCGGTCGATATTTTGTTTCACACATAATTGTCATAGATCCTTCTGTCATAATAAAAACTATTAAGATAATTCTCTGAAAACTTTTTGTTTTATTTACTATTAGCATCGTGCGTTTTGGTTGGACCACCCTATAGAAGTGTTTAGATTTTGGTTGGTTTGTAGCAAAGAGAAATCTAATGATAATCGTTCTGGCTGCCAAAAAATTCTAAATTAAAATATTCTCACTGCAATATGGGTCTACACTATCATATGTACTTGAAAGAAAATAAAAGGGACGTTCTTGATTACTTCGAGCAAAAAAATAGTTCAAGAAGCTGAAACGATACTTTCTGCTGCGGTGGATCTTGAGAAATATTGGCAGCTCTGATAGATATATTTTTTGTAACAAAATAGCAAAATGAAGTGGTATAAAATTGAAGCAATTATCAGCAATAGAGCGAACAAAACACATTGATAACTAATTAGCACAGCGGCCGTTTTAGTGCAGGTGCAAGCTGAAAAATTAATTTCTGCGGCAGCGCGCTATTGCTGGCGAACCAGTCGTCTTCTATATTTGTTCAATAGCTGATTTTAATATTTTCGGCGTTCGCTTCTGTAAAAATTCAGCCCTGACAAAATGAACAGTGTCAGCGTTTAGGAATGCCTCTAAAAGTAATGAGAGCCATAAATTGCCGCGTCCATATTTTTGGACCGTTTATTGCTTTAACGCTATAGTAGTTTCTCATATTACTTGAAGTTTTGACAGGTCGTCTTACTCGATCTAATACTAGGAAAATAGATTGTCCAGTCACTAACTTATGTCGACATATGTTGTTAATGCTGAATACAATTTGACTACATATGGAAGTTATTTTTTAAAATAACAAACTGCCATTGTTCTATATTTTTCAAAACACTTTTTGTTCTGCAATTTGGTATCAAGAACTCAAAACCGAGACACGTAGTTATTCACATAAGCGACGGAATACTAAGATGAACTGATTTTAGAATCGTGTTGGTCTCTGAAAAGTTTTCACTAATTATTTTAGATTAGTTTAAGTACAAATTTATGTATCGGACTGTCATTAAGTTACAAAAATTAAAACAATTTTCATGATAAAAAGCTTCATGTGATCCTCGTGACAAGAGACAAATTTTTATACATTTTCAATATTATCTTCTTAGAGGACATTTTTAAAGGGATGGTATAATTTTAAGGAATAAGTTCTTCAACTTTCGTGGGTTTCTAATAAAAATCATTTGATATCACTGACTACTACTACGACGTGGAGGAATGACCAAATGCTTCGTCATAATTCCTTTTAAAGTCTTCATTATAATGACTGTATACAAAACACGCACATATCTATTTTTAACTTAAAATCAAATTTAAACACGATAAATTCCCCCCAAAAAATAAAACTGCGGCACTCCTAACAATATTGTTCTATTTTAAGTTTGTCTTTCTAACAAAGAAAACACGATTTTTCTAGCACCAATTTCTTTGAGCATATTTTGTTGTTTACGAATTTCATTTTGCTATTTTTTTTTTTTACATTTGTGCCCTTTTTACTTTGTGGCAGTTCTGCATTTGTTGCATTAGATTTTTTGCCGTTCGCACTTCTGTCGTTGTACTTTCTATGAATGTTAGTATTTTGCTGGCAAATGTTTTAACTCTGCTGTTGTTTATTTTCTGGAAGCGCTTTGAGTGTGAAATCGTTTGATGTTTAGTTCATAGGGATTGGATTGAAGAATAGAGAACAGCACAAGACACGTCATTGGAAATGCCATGATTGTAGGTTTTCTTTTTAGCAAAACATTTGTTTCTTTTTTTAATTGCCGATCATGTTAAAAAAGGGGCAACTTTTAGTATTTAATGTTAATGAAGGCTTTTAAGCCTTACAATTTTTCATGCGACTTGAGAGAAAATAGGAGCGTTTTTGGAAATATTAAAAAAAATTCTACTACAGGCATAAAATTGGATGAAAAAGAAGCAGCTTTAAAAATGAACTGTATTTTTTTATCAGCAACCGATTTTCTAAGTTTTGTTTCGGTTTGCTTTAAATTTCTATTACAATTTACTTATCAAAGAGTTTCCCATAATCTACCAATCAACATAAATCATTTAATTTCTAAAATATTCAATGAACACAAGACTTGAAATAAATTAATCTATTTTTAAAATCTTCTCATAAATCTTCTTTTTTCCTATGATTTCTGTCTCTATTTTATTTTTATTTTTTTCTCTTTTGCATATTGATATCATAAATTAATTAAATAATTTAAGTATCATGATTGTGTCGTGCTACATGTTTTATAAGAAATTGTCGTTTTTATATTCTACTGAACTCTACATACATAGTTTATATCTTACAGTTTTCCTAAAGGGTATGTTTTCCATCTACACACAAACTTCGCTTTATGTGATTGTTTTGTTCGTTTCCCACGTTTCCCACTGTAAAATACGTACCGTGTGATACTTTTAAAACATTGTTTCTGCAAAAATCATCAGCAAGATTATGGCAAAATTTCAATTATAGAGTGATTTAGTTTGATCTAACAATGCATCTGACATCAGCTGTTTTTACCACGATAAGAAGTGTTGCCAGAGATTCGTAAGAAAACAGTCAGCGGCAGTTGACTATGGACGGTAGTATTAACCGCCTGAAAGTAATATTACACAGGAGCTATACAGGAACATGCTTTTAACTAGCTTTGTGAACAAACATGAACATTATGAATCTTCTGTAAGATAACAGTTTCGAAATTTTAAAATCAACAGACAATTGTTCTAATTGGGTCCAATGAAACGACAAATATCTGAAGGATATAAATAGGTGTACAGAATTAATTTTTTAATTTTAATTTTTTACAATTTTCAAGTGGTCTTAAGGTTTTTCGGTTATTGATTCTTTGGACAAAAAATTCTTTACAAATTTAATTTATAAACAAATAATTAGCAGAAAAACAAGCCGAGGCGAAATTTTCGGCAAAGGTGACTAAGCACGTCCGTGTGGGCGGGGCTCGCTGACTCAAGTTTTCGATAGATTCATTGAGAAAAGTATCAAAAAAGTGGTAAGGCCAGTACAAAATTTTTCAGCTCTGGCGTAAACAAAATACATTCGTAATCAATTAGCAGAGCGGTTAAGTCGGCAGCGCACTGTCAACTTCCTTCCAGTCGGCATTTTTTTTTTATTTTTGTTGAACAGCGGTTTCGTTATATTTTTCCTTTTCTAAAAATGAAAGCCTGGCAAAATGAAAATCCTCAGTGTTTAGATTTTTTTCTAAAAATGATCAGAGTTGCAATATTTTGTCTGAATTATTTGATAGAGTCATAACATATGATACTTTTTCATTTTATTTGAGTTTAAAACAAGTCGATTTACTCAGAAATAATGTAGAAAAGCCTTAATTTATTTCCAGTGTTTCCAAATGTTCTTGATGTGTTGGAATGCGGCAAAGTTATCCCTGGCAAAATGCTTCACTCCTCAACATTGCTTCAATTTAAATATTTCAGTGGAGTCACCTTCAGTGCACATTTTCATCCAGTTTTAAAAATTCGTCAAAGCGATTTATCAAAATAATTTCTGTTAAGAGGGGAATTACCTACCAATTCATCAGAGTTGGTAAAAAGAGGAACTACTAATTTAATACTTTTCTTGTTGGTTAACACAATTTTTTCTTTAAACCCAGTGTCCGCTTGCCGTTACTGGAGCGTCCGGATATGGGAATGCAATTTGTTTAGAAACAGTTGTAAAAAACTGCTGCCCGGTTAAGGAACTTACACTGCAACTAATTTAAAGTTCTCAAACTGCATAGATTTGAATTCGTATAAAACGTGGTCTTAAAATGAAATCAAACATCGGTGAATTTATGTGGAAGATAATTTTTTGTAATTTCCATTTGTAAACTTATTGGATGCGCTTTAAAGAATAACAGCTATTTTCGTTAATTTCAAAGACATCTGTCAATCGGAAACATTTAATTTTTATTGCCTGATATCTCAAACATGATCTCGATTTTTTTTCATAGCAGGGGGCAAATTACGGCATTCGGTATCGATCGAAATTTAAATAAAACATAATAGAAATTCAATGGAATATAATAGAAATTTCGATCGATATCGAATGCCGTAATTTGCCCCTTGAACATGTGAAATTCAGCATTGCGATTCGAATGCTTAAAGAAGCTTGTGCGTGTAACGCCCTAATTCGGGAATGGTTTCAACGTTTCGATTAATGGTCCCACTAAAAGACCTTGGTCCAGAAGCGAAAAAGAATAATAACTCTATAAATCCTAAAGATGAGTTAAGGTTGTTTCGCAATGCTCGGGTTGTAAAATTAAAATGATATTTGGCTAAAACTAGAGTTAGCTTTACACACATGGAACTTCTGTACTACCAGAACGCGCCTTCTTTCCTATCCAGACGCGACCGCTACAGGACAATAGAAATAGATTGACTGTAAACTCTTATTTTATATTCTGTCTTAAATAAATGAATTTAAAAAACTGAACATTTTAACCAATAAGTTATAGCATATGTTTTTCTCCCAACTCTAACTTGAACAGATACTTACTTTGAACTGTCTAATTTCTTTCCATCCAAAAAAATCTTTATGACAGGTGTCGTGTCTCTAAACAACTAGTGGCGTCACATAAGGTCAAGTTGTTTCAAGAACTTTTGAAATATATTTAGAAAACGACAAGGATTGATTTTACCCCTAATAAACAATTCGAATCTATTAATTCTTATAACTTTGTATTTTTCAGCTTTAATAAAAGGAATTTAAATATGGAAAATTCATTGAAAGATGTTCATAAAATGTAAGATTTGGAATAACACGTAAATTAAGAAAATTGAATTAAACCTAAAATCTAGTTTTGAGGTAGTTTGTTTTGCTCCATTAACCACTGTTCAGCTCTAATTTATGAATTAGTCGTAGTGTTTTGATCGTTGCGAAATATTCATGAACAAATAAAACTTTTGCTCTATCGCTGCAGCCGTGCACATCTTTAGATTTTTTGTATTTTTAATAAAGTAATAAAATTTTAAGTATTTTTTATTTGCAATTGAATACAAACTAAAACAAATAAAAATGAACGTAGAAAATATTTTTTATTTTCGATATTCAGCAAGTTACCGCGTATTTCGTTTCGAAAAAAAACGTGTTTCGAAACAAAATTTTTAAGACACACAAATTTGAGCGATTTTCTTTTTGAATCGAATTGCGCAGTAACAATCCAGCGCATAAAAATTCCAGAGGGGGATAAAGCAAAGCGAGAAGACGATCTAAAGATGAACATGGAATTTTTCACACAATTGTGCAAACTCCGATGTAAGCGACAAGTATCGACTTAACTTGCATATCCAGAGTAGTAGTAGAGTTTTGTGGTTTGTTTTCTTCAATGCTTTGCCCTTTTGCACCGCATTTACTATTTCTGTTGTGTAGCAAATTTATTGTCTATAACTTTTTAATAAAATCAGTTAAGTTTGTAGAAATATTTCTAAAGAAATTTATTTGAAAAGCCGCTTCAATGGTCAAAAGTGATTAATATAGTTTATTTGCCAACAAAAAGCAAGCTTGGGGAGCCAATATGAATATTCTTGCTTCAAAGTAGCAAGAGACCTCTAATAGTTTATGTCTTCAAATATTGCATAACTTTATTACTAAGGCACGCGGTCATGGCAAATATTTATGCAATCAGATGAATATATGATCGGAACTTGCACCGCCCCTGTATACATTTTAGCACCGCGGGTGCGTGAACTATGAATTTAATCCTGGCTTTGGAGTTCAGAAGTATGTATCTAAGCTCGTGCCGCTTCATTGCTCATCGATCAGGCACCACAATCTTGTCGGAGTTTGGGTTTAAACGACTAAATTCTCCCACGAATTAAGCTGGCCGCATGGAAGACAATAGACATCTTTCTCGTACTGCTCGAACATATGTCGACGCTATGCTAAGTGCATTTGTAACATTTTTTGTTTATGTGTCAACGAAAATATTTTTTTTAATTCTCGCATGAATTTACTTTGATTTAGTTCGCAACAGAATCCGATGAATATAGTGTATAACTTCATCAGATATTTGCATTTATTGCAGGACGAAACTATTCACTCTCTTCTAGCTGAAATATACTACATATTGTTTCAAAACGATATAGAATCGCCTAGAGCGAAGAGAACAATTTTACAAATAAAAGCTTGTTTATATACTCAAATGTGTTCTTATCGTTTTATAAATAAATATTATATCTAGAGTCTTCTTTATTTGTATGGAAACTTATAATGAAATTTGACGTCAGTCGTATTCTCAATAAAACTTAACCTTATGAAGTCCGGTTTAGCACGAATTGCAAATAAGTACGAAATTAATCCTTAAACACATTTTAAGCTTTGCTACCTCTGAAAGCTTGTAGTAGAATTTGTTGGCAAATATTTTTATGGGACATTTTAGCCTCCTAAATTGCTGTTTAAGGGGAGGGGTTTGAATTTTTTAAGAAAGAGGCAACACAAGATCCTAGAAATGGGATGGCATTGTGCATATAAAGAACTTCGTCCTCATTTTGATCTGAGTAGTTTTTACGGCAGAAATTTTTGGATAGAAACTTGTTCTTATTTTCACATTTATGTTTTTGTGCGGATCTAAATCGTTTCTCCTTTTTTTGTTTGTTCTGTGTATAACACGTTTTTTAACCTAAAGCTTACAGACGGTTGGGTTATATCAAATTTCAGTTAGTTCTCTACCAATAAAGGAAGTGTCCCATAGAAAAAAAGGGGGAGCCCTAGCCGCCCAGAAGTGCTCCACAATATTGTGAGTATGCGAGTCAGTAAATATGAACCAAACAATTTACGTTTTACACCTTTTATGGTAAAACTTTCAAACTTGGCCGATAAGTCCTTATATTTCATTTTTCATTATTTTATGATGAAAGGAAGCAAAGGTAGGAGAAGGTAAATGGTAAATGCGCGAATAGTTTCGTGAAAATATACACACTGTTCTGAACTTGGGATGGCGCACTATCGTGCGCCTTAGTATAAGACAAAGCGTATTTCTAGCAGGATCAGCATGATTATTAGGCAAATTGTAGCATTTAATCCAAACACTGAAATTGCGCACTCTGCTTGGATTTCATTCTGGAAGACGAATTTGATTATGCCCCCATAATGCAAGAATCGAATCACGTACAATGAGTTTTATTTCGGCAAATAATTTGTTTGCACCATGTCGATCGTGCATTTAAGGTATTGTAGAATATTTTTTCTGTGTTATATTAAGTTATTCGTGTAGGCCGGCAAACAGAGATCATTTCCAGGCTTGGAAAATACTAAAACAAGTATTATGAGCCCGATATCGGTGACTTTAATTGTAATATTATTTCAAATTCTGACTCTTCACTTGGGGTTTTCGTGTGCTTTCTTTAATTTTTAAATCAAATGCTAAACAAATCACCCTACGTTAAACAATTTTCCACATTCTGTATGACCTTAATAAGTAAAATCTTTTTGCACTTTACTTGTCTGACAAGTCAATCAAAATCTTTTTTAAATGATTTTAAGATTTTTGCTGTTTTGTTGGCTTTTAATTTCAAATACTTGAATTGTTGTTTGAAAGAAAGGCAATTTATTTTAAAGCATGATTTTCGTAAGAAGTTTTAATTCTTAAAAAATTTTATAATTTTTTCCGTGATATTCAATTTTTAAATATTGGTTCGTTTATTTCAGTTGGGTTAGTATTTATTTATTTTATTTGATGCTCTTATTTGATTCCTCTTTTAAAAACTTTGAAAAGTTTACTTTTTTCACTATTTAGTAAGAATGCAATATTTTAAAATCGTTTAATTTTTATTATTTTTAAACTTTCAATATTCAATTTATTTCCATTTTAAATATATTTTTTTTTATATATTTTCATTAAACACATTGATTATTCATACAGAACTTTGTTCTTTATATTATAAATATTGTAATTAAGTGGTTTTTATATTACACCAACACTCAAGCATTATGTTGCATGCAACATTTTTCCTTAAAAATATTTCTACTTTAAGATTTTATTTTCGAAATACTTCAAAACACTCCTAAATTTCAATTTGTACTTCAAACTATTTTTAATAGAAATAAAATTTTCTTCACTTTTTCATTGTTGCTGCATGATTTTTCAAGAACAACGAAACGCACCCCGCCACAAAACTTAATTTAATTACACGTTTTTCCTTAACGAAACAAACGTTATGGCCGACGTTTACTCATAGACTGAAAAGTTGGCCTCTTGAAATGGAATTGAAACGAAATTCTCGCTGGCGAACAAATATTTTAAAACAACCAAAAACAAAATTTGTTCATACGAACTTTAACTATTGAAGACAATCGAATGAATACAACAGACAGACAGGGCGCACCCGCGAGTTGCTTCAATTTGTAGACTGTGTATCTTGGTATTTGTGGCTGCGGGTAAAAAATGTGTTTGGTTGGGTCTTGCAGTCATAGTGAGTTTTTGATTACATTTACTTTATCTTCTTACTGACTGCCACTAGCAAAGTGTGGCAGAAGCATGGTTGAATGAATATTATAAATATTTGCTTGCTGCTCCTGCTCTTTTGGATTTCCCAAATTTTCCTTGCTCTTGTTCTTGTACTCATCTTCTTGTTGAAATTTTTCTTTTTGAACTTCTAGGGTGTTTTCATGTATTTCCCAAAAATCTTTTATTCATAATCTCTCTCTGAGAGCAAAAGAGCAAATAGAGAACAATTAATAGTCTAAGTTTATCACACGCTGAACAATAGAAGGGAGGATGATCTTCGCCCTCTTCAAGCGAAGTGCAGCATGATGCCAGATTGGAGAGTTATAGTAGTGGGATAGAAATAAAAACCGTTATCTAAAGGCGATTTTGTTTTATTTTTATTTTTCAATCGATTGTTTGTGTGAAATGGGTTTTATTTAAAAGAAATTTGAATAATTTTTTATATTTTCTTACAAAATGAGTTTCTTAAATGGTCTTACTTTTATAAAATCTTTCTCGAAAATTCAGCTGTTTTTAATGACTAATTATTAAAGTCGAATTTTGAGCTTAATTTACTTTAAGCCATACCGGTGAAAATTGATTTCTTTGATTTTCACACGGCCTATCAGACGCACCAATTCAAGAAAATATCTCATTTTGCACAGAGTTTTAAGTCATATCAAATAATATATGCATAGTTGTTGGCTTATTACAAAATCAATACCTCGTTTTATATTTCTTGAAAAATAAAAATGCAAACAAGAAAACTTAGATTTAATTTCCCTGACTGCGTATATTTAATTTTCGCTCATCTGGCCGCACTAAAGCGTTTTTAGCGTCATGTACAAAATGTTCTCAAAACACAACATGTGTTATTAAATCCAACAGACTTGTAGCGAAGGACATCAGTTTCCGTGTTTATTGGGCTATGTTGTATTGCCTTGATTATTATTTAGCGATGCCACATGGAATATCCCATTTTCTAAAGTCCAGGGATTAAACAAACAGTGAGTTTTAATTTACTGAGCTGTCATAATTTTAAACCGAAATTGCCTTTATTAGAAAAATATTTTTATGATATTACTGTTTTAATACGACTTCGGCCATGTGGGCGCCTCAGATGCAGCACATTCTGGAAGTCCAATTATTGTAACTTTCTCAAGTATTTGGCATGGAGGGCCATTTCGGCAATGTTAGAGGCACAATGTTGTCTTCCAATTCGTCGAAAATTTATGATTTATTAGTATAAACTGTTGGCTTCTCGTAGCCCCATTTCGAGAAATAAGGCGTTCGCAAATGCTTCATTTAATAAGTCGATTGTTTGGCGCGTCGTCCTTTTCGAAAACATGTTTTCAGTAAGCATTCTAAATAAATGGCGTACAAACTCAGCAATTTTTTCTTCGGCGCGCACTTGGTGAATGTGAAAATGAACCACGGTTAATAGAGTTAATGACACAGGCAGACCGTAAAATATAAGTAGCGAACGGTAACATTTCCAAACTTACCACGATTTTTGAAACAAATTTGCATAAGCATTTGTAAGCATCGTTCTGACGTCAGTCTATAACGATCAAAGCAAACAAGGCACAAATTATGATAGGGGTGCCAGATCTGACAACCAAATGACAGTTTAATCTCTGTCGGATAGTGGAATCTATAAAACCGGATATCGAAATCGAATTGCCTTTAAAGCAAAGATTAACGTATTTTCCTTCATAAGTGCAATGCAGAAAGAAGAATCCGCACAAAAGCATAACTGTGAAAATGAGGCTAAGTTCCTATCCAAAAATTTCGGCCGTTAAAAGTACTGAGGTCAATATGAGGACCAAGGTCTTCATAATGTACAATACCATCCCATTTCTAGCCAACTTGCTAGTTTAGTAACATTTTTCTCATAATCCTTTTCCATATTAGCAAGTTACAAAAAATGTATAGTCCTTATGTTATGTTATGGAGTAAAAACAGCGCGAATGGTTTAGTGTAATATATACACTGTTTGGATTAGTCCTGAACTTGGCATAACGCACTACCTGCGCCTTAATAAACTTTTTGAAAACTACGTACCGATTAGCAGATATTGTCAGGTGAGGATACTAATATTTCTAAAGCGGACAAAAGTCGTGGAATGAAAAAAATAACAACTTTTTGTTACGGGTCGCAAGAGAGCTACGAATTAATGTTAAGAAATTACATGAAAACAAATAAAAATATGACTAGGCGACTTGCAAAACTGTTTTATTTTGTCCTTTCTGAAGGCAGAAGAAGAAAACATTCGCCAACCAACAACAGTAAAATGTAAAGATGTTTTTGGGAATTTTAAATCTCAAATCCCGGAAATCTTTAAAAACCAGTACCGATTGGCATCTCTCTTATAATTGCATTTTCATGGAGTTGCAAAGTGCGTCTGTTTATTTCCTACACGTTGATTAATCTACCATCCATTCACGAATGGAGGCACCAAACAGCACACATACAACTTTGCACGTTTCCATGCATTTGTTTTTAACACACAGGCAACAAAACGACAATATTGCACCACATGTTTTTCCTGCATAAAATTGTTTTTTTTCGTGATCTGATTGTTCTTCCTATTTTATTTTGTTTTTGAGTACATATTTTTAAAAGAACTCAAACACGTACTTTTTTGTTGTAAAAAAGTACCTTTAACATTTTTAGTATAAAATGGGTTTTATTTAAATTTATTTGAGATTGCAAAAAATGCAGTTAAATTTTTTAAATGCTTAATGCTAAAGCGACCGGTTCTAAAGGTCCAATACACAAGTGAACATTTTTAATTCAATAATAAATCAAATAACATACTCGTAGGTCTTAAGTTAGCATTTTTTAATGGCGGGTTTTGAATGAAGACTATTTCACTGGCTGTATATAATGAAACATATCCATATGTATAAGTACTATTCGACATGTCTAGATAACTAGATATAATTTTATATTAAAACTCTTAGGGGATCTGAATGAAATATATGTAGGTATGTGCATATGTCCTTCTCATGAAGAATCTACTGCACTTTTTCTTCCCCTGCCGTAAAGAGAATAGAGAAGTTAATCTGCATGAACTGCGTATTAAGCATATTAAGTGTTTACGCTTTTATTTTAAAACACATTTGAAAATTCATTTGCAGTTATTTCATAAGAACACATAATTTCCTGAGGATGTTATAAAACTGCATAGGTAAATTCTCTAGTGATTTTTTTACCTTTTAAAATTCAAAAAAGACACAGAAAATTTGCAAAAGCTAGTGAAATATTTATTTGTGCCAATAAATGAACGCCGACCATTTAATTTTTCAAAATTATTCCATCTAAATGTAGCCCGCGACTACGTCGTAGGTGATCCATACGTGAGCTCTAATTTTGTCATACCTTTTCCCGCATTTCGGCTGGGGTCTCAGCAATGCTAGCTGTAATATTATCTTTCTAGACTCTACTTGTGGCTGGTTTGTTCCTATACATTAGAAGCTTCATATATTTCCACAAAAATAAGTCTAGTGAAGACAAATCCCATGATCTTGGCGGCCAATGGACTGCTGCAAAACGTGAGATTAAGTGCTCACAAAACTCGCCCTCAATAGGTTCATGATAACGCGTGGTGTGTAGCATCCGGCACCGTCTTGTTGAAACCACATACCAACCAAGTCCAATTCTAACATTTTTAGCAAAAAAAAAATCGGTAAGCATCGCAAGTACCTCGCTCAATTAGCTGCAACGTTGCGATTTTCAACGTCCTTGAAGAAGTATTGTTCAATGATGCCACTGGCCCACAAACCGCACCAAACAGTGCATTTTACTTTATGCATTGGCAGCTCTTGAACTGTATCTGGTGGCTCTTCGCACCAAGTTCGGCAACTCTGTTTGTTGACGTACCCATTGAGCCAAAAATGGTCTTCGTCGCTGAAGACAGTTCTTCGATTGAAAACACTTTTCTCACACAGCAGGATGTGCAAGCGTTGTTCGTTTTTTAGTCTATTCATGGCAAACCCTAGTTAGAATATTTGACATTGCCACATGTCACGAATCTTTTTTACATTGAAAATCCAAATACCAAAAATATCACTCTATATAATTTTTGTTCAGCGACAACTACCTGTGCTAACATAAGTTGTTTTATCGGTACAAATTTCTTAAGGTTTTTTCCGATTAACAAGAATATGTTATTTGTCGTAAAAACGCAATTTAAGATTTGTTCAAGTTGACATTTTTATATAAATTTTACTCGATTTAAAAAAGCTCATCGCAATTTGTTTATGGCCTTTTTACAAGCTTTAAGCAATATTTGCATTTTGCAATACAAAATCAAATAATTTGTGTTTAGAGAAACGTTTTACTAACTCTCTATTAACGTAAAGCTCAGTCTGGTACTTTCACATAAATTAATTCCAATTTTAAACTACAAAGGTACCACAACAAAAGTACATCAAATTAAATTTGTTTCTCATGTGTGCACTCATACTCGCCTGTCTGTCTGTCCGTTCTTATTTCATTTCGTATTGGAATGAATCTTCTCCATTGTTGTTTAATGATTGGTTGAATGGTTGCTGCTTTTTGTTGGATAACGATGATGATCGTTCCTTGATGTCGATGATGACGTTAAAGATGTTTGTTGTTTTAGATTTTTGTGTAAACATATGGGAATTTTGATTCGGTTCTCAGAAACGGCAGTACAGGGTTTATTTAGTTAAAATGTTCTTCACATGCAAGATGTTATTGTATTTTATTTTGTTTGTTTCTTTTGTTATTCTTCTTTATTTCTCAATTGATTGTTTATTTGAATTTATTTTAATGCAGTACGTGTATGTGTGTTTCTGTATTTTTGTTTTGTCTTTTATATTTTAAGTTACTTTGTTGTGTTTTCAATTATTTTGTGTGGCTGTTTAATTGAGGGAATACTTGAATGCTACAGATATTTGGTGTATTGTCATTCAAGAGAATAAAAGTCATGTGTCAATTTGTGCACCCTACTTGAGGAAGTATCCACAACCAAATGACAACCAACTGACAAATGTACGATACAATTCGAAATTTTACCAAGCTAGTTGCAGCTTTTTATAGTGAAAAATTTTTCTTAGAGAAAGGGGTTAATAGTGTTCAGTGAAATAAATAACATTTTTAACGCATAGATACGGCTGAATTTAAGCGATGGGTTGGTTAATTTGATATTAAAGGCGCCGGTAGATTGCATCGTCAGAAAACTCTATATGAAAAAGTATAACAGGATCAAATCAATTCACGTCACCTCCGCGAGAGATCACTAAATATACCCTCAAATGCTCTTAGAGGCTTTTGCTGCATGGCATATAACACCTTATTTAAAATACTGAATGTAGTCCGCCTCCATATCGTTCAATTAGAGCCGGTCAAAAATTATAGACGAATTCGTACCTGGTAAACCACGTGTGTGTTCACGTCGTCTGATGCACGACAATTTGTCTTTTTAATAAAAAAAGATGATTTTTCGCCAGAATTGTGATAATCATCCTAAAGACCATTTAGTGCACAAACGATATGCCTACGGTAATTAGCTTTCAAGTGCTAGGTTATATAGAACGTAATCAGGGGAAGGCGTAATTCACCACGTAAAATTCGGCGAGTGGAAGCCTGCTATCTTCCGAGATCTTGTGAACGGCCATGAATCTGTTGCCTGCATACTTGCTGGCGATCATTTGACGTTGTTGACTGATTTGGCCACCAAACGTTGGAAATTCGTTGGAAATGGGCGTAACGCGCGCAACAAGCAGTAGTGTTGTACTAATTTTTTATAATTTGGACATGCTGCTCAAAGGTGTTGTTTTCCGTCGTGATTTGGTACCAAAGACTAATGCCGTTTTGGATTATCAAATGTTTCCATAATATTTCGCGTATAGCAAAAGAGCAAAAATGTTACATTTTTTCTAGAAACGAACAAACCATTAATGGTAAACAATAGATTTGGCACATGCCGCTAGATTGAATTGGCCGCCACAGGTTGTTAACAGCTATCCCCATTAATTTGTGAATTTTAAAATAAAAACTCTTAATTTATTAGTCATGTTTCAAGAGGATTTCTGTTAAAAGTAACACTTTTCAACAAAAGGAAAGATATACCATTGGATCAATATCTGCTTAGTTTGCCATCGGATTTACGCAACACGAAAAACTTTAACAAAAAACTCTCCTATAGGGTGTGACTACTTCTGCAATGCCATCTACTTACTTACTTAATTGAACCTATCTCAATAATACTCTTGTTAAAATTTCTTGCGTTAATAGAAAAGAGTTGGAAATTTCATTAAAATTAATTGTTTACTTTATAAAGGAACTAGAAGATTAAAAGAAATTTAAAAACGAAAATTTAAAAAAACAATTGGAACGTATTTACATAGATTTATTAATAGAAAAAGTAATAGAAAAAGACAATACTCAATATTCATTAGTTGTTTCTGTGGTTTTCATGAATAATCACGTATGTCAAAGTTATTCACGGCATTGCAAATTATATTCTTATTTAATTTAACAGGCTGCAGTAACGAAGACCCTTCACCCGTTGCACTGAAGCAGGCCAGAGTCTTTGTTAGGGAATTGACTCCAAACCCCCCAGACTGGTAGACTAGCATACCATAACTAGCCTACAGGGGCATTCTAAAATAAATAATAATAAAAAAAAAAACATTTTAATTTAAAAAAAAAATTAAAAATTTGCTAATCTTGAGTTCTGAAGGAGGAAAAGGGAGTAATATAATATTTTCTATGCGATCAGAGTTGCATTTTCTCCTCGCAGCTTTTCTGAGTGATGGCGTCGAAAAATCATTTTATTTTGAGAAAAATAATTCAGCCACACTTTTCCTGTTTTATTTACTTTTGGAAATACGAGCACATTGGCAAATCTTTATTAATTATTATTATATTATAAATTGCTGCGTAGCTACCAAGGCAAATTGATAACAGGTAGAGTCACGTGCGAATTCAGAGTATTTCCGGCATTTTTGCGGATGTCAAACTCCATATAAAAATATATACCGGAAATGGCGAAGCATCTTTTTGTATGGAATTTGACATCCAATCAGTTTAGAAAAGTACTCAGCTCTGCTGGTGAGTTTAGTCTGCCCTGGGACGTTACTTTAATCTAGTATTAATTTAATCGTATTACAATCGTTTTTTTTAAAGACACATTTCCTGCAGTGACACAGAATTCAGGTAACACAGACACAGACAACGTTAGAATCCAACAGAAATGTATTACCCATGTCAGCATCCCGCTACATTTTTTCATTTTACTTGGTGTTTTTTTTTTTTGTTTTTTTGAATTCGTAACATTAAGTTCAAGAAACCAACTTTTAATAATTTGATATTCTTCTATGAAAACTGTTATGTATCCTGAAATGAAATGAAATCTTATTTCCCCGAAACTTGCAAAATTCCCATAAATTCCCATCTAAACATTTTAATTGTTCGCCAAACGAAGAACTAAAAATACAAATTTCTCAATAAAATTACAAACAAAAACTTCTTATTTCGGGTAAAATACGGCTTGACTGGCGCAAGCGTTTACAAAGAAACTAATAATATTTACTAAATGATCTAAGAAACTATGAAAGGGAAGCTAAAATTTGCTAAAGTTTATGAGAGTAAAAACAATAAATAAATGAACATAATGATCACACGGAACAAAATACAAAACCCTTGACAATTTTAATAAAACATTATAAAACTAATCGTGATGTTTTGAATGAAAAACATGATTCAACAAAGGCTTGTATGACAACAAAAGTATTGTCTGACACAAGTGACGATAAACAATGAATTGGAAAAATCACACGAGTTTACAACTAAAACATTTTTTAAATATTTTTGTTAAATTTATGATATACATATCGCACCCTAAATACAAAAGGGTCACAACTCGAAATTTTCCAAAACTGACTTTTTTCCATAAATTAATTCAGAGTACATATCTCTAACTACTGCAAAAATTTCATTCACATCACTATCTTATTTAACTGGAAAAATACAATTATGTCTATTTTTATGGTAAGTGTGTTGCTTCTGCACGATGAACTAAAGAAAATTATTTTGAGTCATAAATCGAAATTTTATTTTATTTTCGCAAGCATAATATAAAATTAAAAAAAGTATAGCAGAACCTTCTTCAATATTGAATTTTTTTTAATGGAACAATATTTTCTTTAAATATTACAATCATTTTTACATAAACAGTTTTTTGTCTCTCCTGAAAATTTTAGTATTTTAAGTTGTGGCCCTTTTGTATTAAGGGTGCGATATGTATTATTCAATTAATTTGCAACAATTGGCAGCTAAGAATGATTTTTTAAATAAAAAAAAAAATATATTTAAAAGCGCTTCCATTCTCTTTTCAATTCATTAAATGGTTCATCATCTATTTTGTTCAAACTTAATTATTATCTTGATTTGTTAGACTGAAAAATAATTTAAAATTAATTTTAAGGTTAAATAATCGACAATTTTTTTCTGGCAAATTAAAGAAATCGACCAATCCACCCCAACCCGCCTTGTCCCAATGAGTATGCTTCACCATTTTAATTGTAGTCAATGAAGACATTGACATGATTTGTCAAAACTGACAATGTGTCAATATTAATTTAAACTTCTACACATTTGTAGCATTAAACTCATAATTTGTTCATAATTTAAAAGTTGTTACAATAAAAAAAATGCCCTCAACCAAGGCATCATCTGGAAAAAGGGTGCAGTTAACATTTTTCCCTTTCCTGACTTTCATTTATGCTACTTTTATTATGTTTTGTTTTATATGAATTAGAAATCACCAGGAGTACAAATTGTTAATTTAAATACATTTTTATAATGGTCATATGCTGAGTATTTGCCCGCATGGTCAGAGGTCTTGTCTGCATTTCACAGCCCGTCAGTCAGTCAGTGAAAGCCCATCATTAGGCTTTTTATTCTCAAAGGCACGCACACACGCAATTCAATTAAATTGTGTTTTATTTTATAAGGTTGCTTTGAAGTACTCTATAGTAAGTATAAATGGCGTAGTAATAAGAATGGCAATTAAATATATAACCTACATATTGCTACTTTTGTAGTTCCTAAAAGAGAATCTTAGTCGAAAATTGTGAAGTTAGTTTTTTAAATTTTAAGCAAAAACTAAATAATAATGCCAGATTTAATTATCCATCATATTATTTTTTAATTGTAAAAAATTTACTTTCGGGTTTGTTTTTGTGAAATTAAGTTTGAAAATATAAACGTAAAAATACATTTCTTGGGAAGTTGCCTGTTAAAAGCAGCTGTGTTTGAGGTATTAACTTTTTTATTTGGAAACTTCATCAGCCAAATGTCCCTTTCGGCTTCGCAAAGTACCGAAAATTCACATTTCAATGACTCTGCGGGACAGCTCTAGATGAATTTAAACAAAACCGACTTATTGCCACACGCAATGAAAAAACATGGTTGAGGTAACCATAAGCTAAGAGCAAAATATTATGATAGAATTGTGTGGTTGTTAAAAATCATATTATTATTGTAGGTGATAATAATGTGGTCGTCTTAGAACAATAGAAAATCAAAAATGTATGTTACTGACTCAATACGGCAGAGGTACGAACACAGGCGACTAAAGCCATCGAATGCTTAATAGTCAACGTTGTAGAGATTATAATATGGTTGTCGCAACGAAGCCAACACAAAGTTTTCGTGGCGTGCGCAATTTGTCGGTGAATTTTTGGACCTTAACAGCAGCTATAATGTGTGAGGTGCTAACTGAATTCTTTTTTATTTTAAAGGAAAAATTCGCAGCTTGAACGGAGTCACGGTTCTGAAAAATAAACTTTTCGATAAATGTGCGTCATATCTCAGACTAAATTAGAGCAACGTCATAGGTGAATTGGACTCTAAGGGCATTGCTTGATTGCGGCTTATTGGCGCTGGCCTGTGATTTCAGAAAATGTCACAAGAAACTATACCCCTCAATCATAAATGCGCTGTTCTGCAGGAAATCTTTACCCAACTTTTTCGAAAATCGTCTTAAATTCCTCAAAACAAATGGGAAAGTTTGAAGAACCTCAAAACGAAAACAATTAAGTTTTAATAAAAATTTCCACAACAAACATATTTTTATTTTGTTTTTCTTACTTGCCCTTTTACGTTTGGTTGAGTTGGCAAACAACTCTAAGTAAGCGGCAAAAAAATAAGAACTATACAGCTATGGCTCTCTTTAGATAGAAATAGCAAAAAATAGCAAGTGTTGCCAACGAAATTTATTTTCGTTTATCACCGTTGAAGGTCATTTTGAAAAGAAACATAGACCAATGCTGCCGTAAACAGTACTAAACAGTCATTTTCGAATACGCATTGCCACCGGTAAACCTTGGGTGAATTGGCGTAATCCCATAAGCTCTCACTTTGCCTGTTAATACGCAACCTAAAATGGGTCCCGTTGACAAAAATTGTTTTTCGGCGGAAATTTTAATTTGGCATCTGGGTCGAAATAATATACAAAATAATATAGCCGACATAGGATGTCAACCCAGCCTTATTGAAAAGCCTTTTATTTACCTCAACGTTACAGTATCCTATATATACATATGTCCTATTTAGTATATTAGACTGTCGTAGTTTTCTATCGTAGCCGCCTTCAGCTATATTTTTACCACTTTTTAATTTTTTGTTTGAATGGTTTTCCGTATGAACGAATAAATGATTGAGATAAATATTTGAACGGTTAATTATTGTTGTTAACAAAAAAAAAAAAAAAAAAAACGAAAATCAATTAAAGAGATAAAATAATAAAAGCCGTCTTAAAGGGCATTTCTCTATAAGAGCAATAAAGTTTCTTTCTCTATATATTTCCAAGTAATCTCAAGTGGCTTGGACTGATAAAACGCTCATCCCCCACTATCCATTTCCGCGCTTCATTGATGCATGCCAATTTGAGCGTCTTACAATGAGTTAATGATATTACATATATTTTTATATATTCAAGCAGCTTGTTGTGGTTTTATTATTTGCTTTTAATTATTTGGGAAATTCTATAATATTGAAATGTAGAAGTAATAAATGCGGAAATATTTTTGGGTTTATAAAAAATTTTTCATAAATTCGTATGAAATAATCTCTTAATTATCTTAAATTGAAAATAGAAAAGCATTAGTTTAATGAAGGAAATGGAAGAGTGTTAAAACATTTAAAAATAAAATTTAAAATACTTCAATTCGAATAAATTTTTGGTCAACTCTCTTTCCATCTCAGCAGCCATGGCCTTCTCTTTTGGTTTAATTGTTGTAAACACCCTCGAATTTTCTTGATTCGATTAAGTCTTTACTGGAGACATGTGATATGTAATGATCATTATGAACGATATATAAACGATTCTAACTCGTTAACCACAACGGATGCAAAATTAGTTGGGCTCGAATCCATACTTAGATTTTGGAAAGCAATTGTTTAATGAAACAATTAATTTTCGAAATTTAAGCTTTTGAATGCATTTACCTTTAATCCATGTGGACTCACACCTTCGTCGAATTCATATGATTGCGTCTGATAATTAAAATTTCAATTTCGTCAAATATTGATGTAGAGAAAGTCGAATATTTCAGGATTGCTGCAGTTCCAGACATAACTAATATCTGTAAAATATTCGGCCTAAAACATTTAAAAAATCGCCTTTGAGTTATGAGTTCTCGTCCATAACAATAACGCTTTTTATTTTTCTCAATATTTCGTTATTCAATAATCCGGTACGAATTTTTGCCACTGATTTTTAGTCTGTCAGTTACACAACTTAAGTTCTCGTTTCTTAAATAATATATTTCCCTCTTAAAGATTCTTTTTGCATATAATTTATACCTTTGCTAGGTAAAGGCACATCTGCCGTCAATAACTGATTTAAGGCGCAGGAATTCAAAGTAGAGGACATCCGAATTTTGTATGAACAGTTCATTGTGTGTTTAGGTATTTTTTTAATATTTGTTTATATTTTATACTTTTTATTATATAATAAAATAAAATTGTTTTAATATAAGACTCTATAGATATAAATTATACAAATATTATCTGAGATATTGATTGCCATTTGGTATAATAATTCATCAGTCTTAAGATTTACTCATATTCATATGGAAAAATTGCACAATCCTCTGCCTTCCTTTAGAAAAACTATTCAAAGTATCGAAAAACGTGATCATTTGTTTGATTATCCATCCAAAGTAGACAAGCCGTGAACAATAAATGCCTCTTGCTTTTAAATCTCCTCTTCAAGCTTGCAAACATTAGTGTACATCTCAAGGTTTTAATTTTTTTTTTACTCGGATTCTGAAATTATTTTAGATATCCCACCTTTATGGCTCCACTAACTACTCCATGGACCACCATTCCCATATAATGGCTTGGGCCAGCCCATCACCATTTTTCCATATTGGTCTCTGGAAATAACTTCAAGATGAACAGTTTCGCCAAACAGTTTTTAAATGCAATTTATTTTGTTTCCTAAATATTTTAGATATTTTACTTTTATCGGTCAATTATTGAGCCCATGGAGCAATTTTTATAAACCGGGGTTTTTATGTATCTGGTTCCTGCTTCGTATAATAGGCTTCTGAAAATAAGGTCCACATTACTCCCACTGTTAAATTGCTAACAGAGCTCAAAATGTTTATTGTACCCCGACTTAGTGCGCAGGAATGCGATTATGAATTTATGACTTCTGTTGCAATATTGTGTGTATTTAAGTGCGTTCATGAATGGTTTAGATTTATAATTGGTTCCGGTAGGCAGTGCTGTAAGCACGCTCAAGGATGTCTGACCAATTACTTTTCAATGCAACTTCATGATATGGTTATTAAATAAAAAAATTTCTTGAGAAGAATACGAATAATAAATTAACGTTATTCAAATTAATTTACAATAACGAATTCAAAAACCACCGGGAAAACGGCATAGAATAAAATTGAGGCCTACATAAAAGGCGGTCTATGGCAGGACATTGTCTCCCTGACCAGTTTCGTTAAATGTTGTGCGCACCTTAAGTAATATTTTCAGGTTTTTACCGCGTTTTTTTTTATTATGAGGACAGAATAACACCAGAAACCCTTTAGTCATTGATAGGCTAGATTTGGACTTAGAGTGTTAGTTTTTGCGTAGTTTAAGGTCCAGTAGATCAACTTTTTGCACAAATAAGTTTACAATTACTATCTGATTCATATTGATATAGGGTAAAAATGCGTGACTTGATCCTCGTTGCCTTTGATTCCACTAAACATATTTTTTGAAGTTTTTTTTTTGACAATACAAGTGCTAAAAATTTTATTTTTTTAATTCATTATATTTTTTTAAAATTACGCTCGAAAGCAAAGCTCAGGGAATGATAAATTTTCTTTTTTTAACATTCCTTTCTACAAGTTGTTGTTGTAACGGACAAAATTTAATAACAACATTTTTATATAATTTTCCTAATATTTCTTAGTGTTAATTATTTATCTGTCATCATTAATATCAAAATTAAAATTAAAAAATATAGTTGTATATCCTCCAACAACAGCGACAAAACAAGCGCAACAAAACGGATTTGCTTCCTTCTCATTAACACTCTTTAACAATTAAATTGTTCTTAATGTTTTGTTGTTGTTTTTTTTTCACATTGTTTATTACATTTCATTTGTTTCATTTAATTCCATTCATTTCATGTAAACATTCTTATTAAGTATCAACAAAATAGTGGCCCTTACGTAAAATAGCTATAAATCCATTAAAACCTCCGCTTTGCAATCAACCCTCAAACTCTCGAATGAAAAAGTACGAAGGCAACATGCGCCTCTATCTGTATGTCAAAATTCCTTTCTTGAAATAAACAAAAAATTTATGAGTCCTTAAAAACACAACAAACAATACAGGAATATATTATAGGAGCACATGTTCATGAAGAAACGCAGCCATAACAAATTGTGTTAGGGAAAACAAACCTTTTGTTAGGATGGGTGGGGAGTAAATGTTTGAACAATAAACTTCAGTGGCATACGCTCATCTGAAGCGGCCTTTGCGCCTGTAGTCGCATGTTAAAGCATTTGATTCTAATCAAAGTGGGAGATTAGTCGAATTTCTATTAGAAAATATTGCACCTAAACGTGAAAATTTAAGGCATTTAATATAATAACTTACTTATCATATCAGTGCACATTGAATCTAAATAGCAAGAATTAACTCTTTTTCTATAATTAAAGTTGAAAAATATATAATGAAACAAAAATAATTTTATTGAAATAAAAAGAAACTAGGCAACATCGAAATGTTAACCGGAGATTGAAAGACGCGCCCTACCCCATGGAGTTACTCAATACATTGTATATGATTAAATAAAAAAAATTCCATTATTAAAATCTTATTTGGAAATTATATTAAGAAAATGTTCGCTTCAAAATAAATTTTTTATTATATTTATCTATAACACTGCCGGGACGAACGACAAATTTTTCGAACGAATATTGGAGAAGTTGAAAATAAAACACGTTTATTTGTGTATATGAAAGTGCACACAAACATCAGAAATTACGTCGAGCGTGAGAAGCTCTGTGATAGGTTTACTTTATTTCTTATGCCGACGAACGACAGACATTACATTTTTGACGTGTTTTACTAAATGACTAAAAAAACTTTTTAATATGAGAATTGTTTTTTTTTTTTTATTTTCTTATTTATTTAATAAAAACACTTATTTAAATTATATAAATTTCGTTTAAATAGTGTTTTTAAAAGCAAAATTGTTGAACAGCGAACCCGTATTTTCTGGACTATACTCGTATGCTGGCCACCAATGGCTTTAAAGCAAGAAGGTATTCCTGCTTTCACGTAAAACATTTTTACATACATAATATTATATAAGGGCATCGCCTTTCGGCCCTATATTATTTTTTAAACCAATCAGAAATGCCTTTTCAGTCACAATCTTTAGGCTATGTAGTTGATAGACCCATCTTGTAAGTCAATAAGAATTGTGGTCTGCAATCTTGAGATACTCTTAAATTCCTGACAATGAATATGAAATATTAATATTTGTCGATAAACGAAAAAGGTCTGCTTCTACATCCTTTGTACCTTAATATTAAATCTTTGTCTTACGATTCTTTTTTTTAAACACTTATATACGAGTTATATGTATACAAAGATGTCTCCTTCTGAAAAACATTGCAGTCTTTTTAAGTAAAGTAAGAAGAGCCTTAAACTTTCATACTGTCATTCTCGTTGCGTGAATGAAGTGTTCTTAATCTTTTTGCTTTAGTTGTGTAAAACCGATTCTGCGGAAGCCAAGATCTTCTCTAACAATGTTTACATGCCATTCCGTACCTTCTTAGGCGCTGCCGTACCAAAACGAGAAATAATGTTTATAAATTTAATAATTTTTAGAAGCGCAACATTTTTTGTTTCATATTTTTCGAATATTTAATTCATAATTTCAATTAAATTTAAAATCTGTTTTTCTCGTCCTAATTGTATAGCAGTCGATAAGTTTATCGTACTCTGCGAACTTTGTTGTTCGTCCCAGAAGTGTTATTACCATTTGCCTTTCTATATATTTTGTATATGCTTAGTAATACTCTGCAATGTATAAACAGATCATGCGGTATTGCGCCAATCGTAAAGCTTAGGCGCTGGTTTGAATTCTTAGCGGGGGGCAAGAGAATGGAACAATCGATATTCTGGGCTTTGCCGTAAGTGGATAACTTATCCCATAGAAAAAAACACTAAAGGTACAGCCCAAGAGTTCTACCGGAAATCTGCACAAACCCACAAGCAATGGATCTGTTGTTTTGCACGTCGTTGAGCATAATGACATAATAATGGGTGATTTTTTTGCCATTTAGTTTTTCCGTGTACATTTTGTTTATTAAAAAAAAAGATTCGTGACATGTGGCAATGCCAGATATGGTCAGTAAAGTTTAAAATTTCACCGTCAATAGCCTAACAAATGAACTACGCTTGCAAGTCACGGGCTGTGTGAGACAAATTTTTTTCAGCGACAAATCCCATTTTTGGCTCAATGGGTACGCCAATAAACAGAATTGCCGAATTCCGAAGAATGTTCAAGATCTGCGAATGCAATCCGAAAGATTCACTGTTTGATGTGGTTTGTGGGCCGGCGTCATCATTAGACCGAACAATAAAAATCGCAACGTTATTAAGTCAATGGAGCAAGGTACCGTGCGATGATTACCAACTTTTTATTATGACATGTGATTTCAACAAGACGGTGCCACATGTGACACGGCACGCTATACCATGAACCTGTTGAGAGACAATGTTGGTGAGCAAAAATCATGCGATTTGTCTCTACTAGACTGTATTTTGTGAATCAAAAAAATTTTAATATAACTGAAAAGCAATTCCTTTGCCTAAAGAGATCGCTCTACCAAAATTGATACGGATTGTGCTACTCATTTTTCTTAAATATTTATATTCCATCCCAATTTATAAAAAAATTTCCTTTATAAAGCCCAAATGTTAGAATCCTCAAACTAAATTTCTCCAGCAAAACAATCAATTGGTCGTTTGACAGTAGATCAATGGAAATAATTTTAGAACCATCCCTACCGACTTGTAAAAACCTGAGAAGCTGATCCCGTGACTCGTTTTCATGTTTCAAAAAGATGAAGCTTAAGTAGAAAGTGCGGGCCCTAGTTTTGCTTATTATAGTCTTTCCATAAAGTTTTTTTTTTTCAAAAAATAAGTGTCTGTATTTGTGTTAGTTTCCAAGCGAACAGAAATAAAATTCAAACCGTAGGCTTTAATATCGAATAAAAATATTTATAAATGTCTTTTTAGCACGCATAATTTCATTTAATTTGCTTTGCTGCTATTTCGCTACCACGGTCTTTTCTACTCGTTTATCCATTTACATACATACGTATGTTTAGTTGTGGCAGATTATGAGTCAAGTAAAAAGTGGATTACCGGAAGAGTCAAGCGGACATATGAACATATATCATCGTATACGTATGTATGTACATATGTAAAAGCACGCATAAGTAATTTTTTTAAACATTAATGTTTTTTTTTAAATACTTTTAGTTTTTGCTTGATTTATTTAAAATAAATTAAGGAGTATTGAATGAATATTTTATACTCGCATTCTAAGAACATGTAACACTCTAAATACTGACAGAAAACTTTTGGAAATTATAAAAGCAACAATAGAGAGTGAGTGATTGGATAGAGTTACTTCAACCCCGGCTTAAAGCAAAGCATATTATTTGGATTTCTTATATTCTCTAAAGAATTTCATGTGTGTGAAGTTAGCTCCGTCAGTTAGCTTCGTTTTTACCAACCCTGTGTTATTTTTAACATTTTCAAGCAAAAGTAATAAAAAATAGGCTAAATTCATATTAAATATATATTTTATTGGTATATTTGTTGGTATAATAGTGCAGTATATAAAATAAAAGCAAATAAAAACAAAATGGGTCAAAATCGAAAGGCTGCGGTTATACGGACTATGTGGGTAAAAAGCCATGGCATAGTGGATTTCAGAACTGTATATATTATATTCAGAATTTGTATAGATTTTGAGTAATAGTGGTCTAAAAATAGCAAAATTAAACATTTCCTTATATGGAAATTTTCCAGAAATCTCTGACAAGGTCCACATTTTTCCCAACTTTGTTTACTGCTTTTTTAGTAATTATATGTTCACATTCTATCTCCTTTATTTTGGCATGAATATATTCAAAGGTCCTACGAACATAATCAGTAGCTCTGATGTTTCTCTTGCCATTAAGAGTAATATTTTTCGTTTGGGAAAATATCCTTCTGCTGGGCTGTTTGATATTCTCCTATCAGTATTGTCAACAAATTTGCCCATAAGACCACATATGGCATCCATTTTGTTAGGATGAGATCCAAAAATGTCTCATTTTTGTAAACATTCGACGAGCCGTCTTGAAATGCATTGTTCGTTTTATTTTTTACCCTTAAAAATATTTGTAGTGCTCGCTTATAAAAGGGACTCTTAGTATACTGAGCCTTACTTTCAGTTATTGGGTATGTGGAAGCATTTTCTGCTGAAGAATTACCATCAATGATGAATTCGGCACTAAATATTTTTATTCTCTTTAGGGCGTGATAATAATCGACATTTTGTACTGGACTTAACAGAATAAAACATGTAGCCTCGAACCATACCCATATTTCGGTGTCTTCGGCACAAAATTCTGCGTCTTTGACAACAATTCTTAGAAAATGGCAACTGCAAATTTGCCTTATTACAAAATTTAAAGTTTTTTATTTCCTTTTAAAAATAAGTAGCACTTTGCCAAATAATTGCTAATCTTAGCTATGTCGTTGTTGAACACTTTTATGCTAGAATTAATTAGAGGCCAACTCCAGTCTAAAACAATTCTTTTGCAAATTGGCCAAAAAATTTGGTTTTCAACGCAGAAAACTTTTAAATCCATAAAAAACTTCTTTATGTCTTCTTCATAATCTCTACAATTTAAGGCTTCCGCGATAGGAATTAAGATGCCTTTCCCACTTTTCCCCCTTACGTGCATAACTAGAGAATACAAAAGTATTCTCTTTGAAAATTTATCAAATTTGGATACAATTCCACCAGTAGAGTCTATAAAAATAGAATTTCTACTTGATTTAAGAAGCTTTCTTCCGTTAATTTCCGCAAGTTTTAATTGTTCTTTGGAGAACAAATAAATTTCCATTGGGGTAGAGATTTTTTGTATGAATATAGCCCAACTTTTGTCTCTTTGCATTAAAATGAGATTAAGTGATTGGTCTCTATCTCTATCAAATCGTCTTAGAGACTCGGATTTGATTTTCCTCGCCACATCGGGAGTAATAATATTTTGCATATTTCCCACATCGCGCAAAGGCAATTTTGTTGACGAAAATGCGTTGTCAAAATCGTCAGATATATCTTTAATACAATTATCCGTTTTTAAATTTTCCAAAGTTGAAGCTTTATTTTTGCTCAACCAATCAACATCAAAAACTAAATTTATGGGTTCAACTTCAAAATCTACAATGCACGGAACTGAGGGTTACTTCTACGGCTTGAATAATTTGAGCAGAGTAATTACCTGAATTTAATTCTCTCGAATGAAGAGTATTCAACTCAGTTGAATTGAAATTGAAACAACTCAACTTTAATACAACTTAACTCCTTTTTGTTATTACGAATTACAACTTGTTCCAGTTGTAATCGTATTAATATTGCCAACCTAAAAAAATGATGATTTGACAAATGATTAAACATCCAATGCTATTGTGACAAGAAATGTAAACACAAAAAAATTGATTATTGTTTATGAAGAAATTATTATTGTTTGTGAAATGGTGCTTTTTGTTAATAAATAGTGAAATGGACATTTGTATAGACTTATTTTACAACGACGAAAGTGTTGATGAGAACATTGATGTTCTACGTACACGAAGAAGTCTCCGGAATCACTCTAATCCATTGGAACTTTCAAACTTTCCTATTTTGAAGCTAAGCGCTACTTTCAGGTTCCTTGCAGACGGCAGTTACCAAAAGTGCAGTGGAAATGACTTCAATGTTGGATTGGCACAACCTACAGTATCTGTAGTTATGAAACAAATGTTAAATATAATCGAGCAGCATATGTCTGCGAAATGGATTAAAACCCAAATGATGGAAGAGGAGCAGAACGCTTCAATGCGTGCATTTTATGCAAAAAATAGATTCCCGGGAGTATTGGGATGTATCGATTTGACTATACTTAAAATTATTATAAATTAAGAAACGGAAAAAAATCACTTCATGTGTTCCAGGGATTGTACTAAACCAAAAAAAAAAAAAAATTTAACTATCTACATTATTTACACAGGTACTAAACGAAAACCAAAATTCAACTATTTACATTACTTACACAGCCTCCCATTTTAGCTATTTTTAATTTTTGAACTTCTATCTTCAAAGCATTGAGTTCATGGGCTTGACTTGCTCCTTTTTTGTACAGTTCAAATTTTTGTTTTTTTTAATTCTAATGTTTTTTTTTGTTGATTTCATAATTTTTTTATACAGTCTTCTCTATCTTGTCAAGCTTTTTTATAATTACTTTCTGTGTTTCAGCTTGTATCTTTAACAGCTCTAGATGCTCAGCTTCCAAATTATTATTTTTGCTGCGATTTTTTGAAGCCGACGAATTTCTTCGCGATGCTGACGAAGTTGGGCAGTCTTCGCGGTCTGTTACCTGGGGTTGAGCTGCCGTAAACGAGGCTGCAACCAAAGTGTCGTACTCCATCTGTTCGTCATCCACCTCCGGTGGTATATTTTCTAACCCCAACGCATGTCCACTAGGTGCAACTTGCTCCCTTGTTTTAATAAGTTCCATTACAGTTTCCTCCAGTGCATTTAGTGGAACTTCTTGCGAGGGACCACCACCAGTTGCAGTATAATTCCTCCGGTTGTTGGCAACCTTTCTTTTTAAATTTGCCTTATAGTGGATCCAAACCTACAGGAGACATAAATTATCATTCCACTTTTGTTATATTGGTTTCATTTCATGATTATTACTTACTCGTCCCCAATCCTGCGCAGTTCTTGTTGGCGGTCCTAACTGTTCAATTCCATGGCAAATTCCTCCCACAACTCTTTTGTTTTTGCTGCCTCCGAATTGTGGCTTACCTCGCCCAGTGTCTGGATGCTTTTTCATAAGCTCAACAACTTTTTCGAACTGGCGTGCTGTTGTAACTTTATTTTTTCTATAAATTTGTTTCAAATTGCAAATTAATAATTAATTAATTATAAATGTGTGCTTACCCGATCTCCATTTTGTTCTGATAATTTTTTTCAAACAACTGGCATTGATCAGTTGTAATTTTTTGGTGAGTTTGTCAACCGCACTAGCACAGGGTTGTAAACGGTAATACCACAAAAGAGTTGTAATACGATAAATTACAACTTGAAATTTTTTGGCAGTTGAAGTTGTTATCGATAATACCAACTTGTAAAATTTCAACTGAAATTACAATTCAACTGAGTCGAGTTGTAAACCGTAATAGGGGCAATAATTTAAAAAATCTGTGTTAATGTAGTCAAATGAATAACTAAGGGCCGTATTTATCACCAAAAATTTCTGGTGCCGGAACATCGAAAAGCGTCTGCACTTCATTAAAAATTTGTAAAATGTTGTTATCTACACATAATCCTTTAAATGAATTCAGAATCAGATCTAAATTCAGATTTTTTGTTTCCTGGTGAAAAAAACGTCAAGAAATAAAATAAAAATATTGAAATAATAAAATAATTTTTAAGATTTTTGTATAAAAATTAAATTTTTTTAAAATGGTAAAATTAAACCCAATGATCTTAAGAACGAATATTTTTGACATTTGTGTAATGAATTCCAGTCGATTTTGAAAATGATTTCGGAACGATTTTAAAATTATTATAATTAACATGGCACAAAACATAAAAAACTATTGAGGATAATTAAAAAACGAATTTTCGTTTTCAAAATCGATTTCCGTCACATACCTGTTTGAATTTTAATTGTCTCTAGTTAATAGATTGCAAAATTTCAACCCAATAATAAAGTGCTTTCTTTTAATGTTAACTTATTTTTATGTTTTTTTATTTTTTTAATGGAAAAGTAAGTTATTTTTCAAGCAGAAAATACTTTTGCTACCGTAATCTGCCAAGTGTCAAAAAATAAAACTTAAAAAATATCTATTATTTTTTAAGCTTAACAAATTTTAATTTAAAAAGACCCCAACTAAAGAGAGTCCGCATAACAAGGATAACGTTGGTGTACTTTTAATCTTGTAGCATTTCTCTTTCATTATTATAGTTGAGTAGATAATTTTGGCATTGTAAGAAATTACTACCTGAAAATCTAAAGTTACCGATAAAAAACTATTTTTGCGACTTCGTGGATACACAAAATTCAAACTAAGTAATCTTTGCACCAATTATTAAGTGTTTAAGAGTTAAATATAGATGTTAGCCTATTTTAGAGCGTTTAATTTCTTTTTCGTGTATGGTAGTGATGTATTGTCACACTATTTTCAATACTTTTTGATTTGTGAAATACCGTAGTACGGTTTAAATTTTCTGCCTCATATAATTAAAAAATATCAAAACGAATTCTGTACAGACCGGACAATTTGTCTGTTTGCATTTTTTAAATAGTACTTTTAATAGGGAGCAGTGATGGAAAATCTTGATTTTCCATCTTGAAATCTTGATTTTCCATCACTGCTATGTTCACGAAAATAAACGAAATGAGGTGGAGATCGAGCTGTACAATATCCTTTGCTTGCATCATTAAGTTTTATTGTAAAATTATTTTGCAAAAAAAAAAAAAAAAACAATTAAACCAAACCATAAACGGGCTGTTCGGTACAACTAATTTTTGTTAGCAAATTCTCGCTTTTAAATATTTTCTTCAATTTGAAGTTGTTATGATATAAAAAGTTTTCATAACTTCTATTTTTTTGAAATGTGTACTTATGGAAAATTTTTATATGCATTTTTTAGTGAACTTAAAATTTTAGTCGAAATTCAAAATACCAAAAAATAGAAAGCACTAACAGCTAAACAATTCGAAAAAAATCGGAATCATACTGAAAGTCCACTAAAAACTTCTGCAAAATAGGTATAATTATGAAAAACTAATTAACAAGAAACATCTTAATTTTGACACAAAATGTAATCCAATTTTTCAGGCAAAATCAATTTATTTATTTAAAACCACTTGAAAATTTAAATTGCACTAAAAAAAGGAACTTTAAACGGAAATTAAAAAAAAAACTTGCAAAAAACCGAATCGTTGATAAAAATGATTAAACATTCAGAAATTACTGAATTAATTAAGAAAATTTAATTTGTCAAAAAAATTTGGAATTTAAAACTTCACATGACATCATGATTTTATTTTGTTAAAAATTCACCAAAAAAATTAAAAGATCACAATCCCTGATACTGGATAAAATCTGCAGGTTTTACATGTTATATAAAATACGGCACAGCTAAATATAGCACTCTTTTCACACAATATTTTTAACAGCAAACAATAGCACTTTTTTTTATTTAAAGTTGTTCAAACTGTTGCGACAATTTTAAAATTTTTTACTATATTTTACGTGAAGTCTTTACAATATTTACATCACCATACATTACTTCAGTAAACTATTTAAAAAATACCCAATTTATGATTAAATGTTTTTTATTACTTACCGTAAGTGATATTATTTTATAAATTTGTTTTTTGTTCTTCGAGTTGCGCGCCACATAGTTTAAAATTTGAAAATTTTTATGTAAATCATTTACATACTTTAACAACTGGCAAAAAAGCCCTGTTATCCGAATTAAAGTCTCCAAATTTATAATTATGTCCTTGTATAAAAACTTCTTTATATTCCAAATAAAAAATTTGAACAATAAATTTAAAAACTCGGTTTTTCATTTTTATATTTTTTTTTATTTCTGTCTTAAATTCTCTGGCATATTCAAATTGAAAGTGAAGTAGATATAAAGTTTCCTTATAAATTGGACTAAAAAAAACTCAACATTTTAACATGCATTCAATAAACAACGGGGGTTACCGCTTATCACGGTCAACAAAAAAAAATAAAAATTGTTGAAAAGGGAAAACGTTCGTGAAGGGTATATAATATTTAGCACAGCCGTCATTGTCTGTAATTCCCTTAATTGTATGTAAGTACATATGATGAAATAAAATAGTACAGTTGTACCTTTTACGGTTAAATATTAAAATGTATATTTTAATTATAAAAAATTTAATTATGAAATTTTAAACAAAATTAAATGTTTTAAAACGGTTTTTGCCTACTGCGGATGCCAGGTATCAGTAACAAGTGGCACCGCGCCACGTGTAGTTCCTCTACTTAAGTTTTTAATATAAATTTTTTGTATTGTAATCATTCTCATCTTACAAATAAGGTAATTAAATAATACACGTACTTCATAAAAGTTGTACCTTTGAGCTGTCCATCCTCTAATTTCCATTAAAAAGCTCTTAATACATAAAAATATATATATCTGCACATATTTATGTGCAATTAAAATTAAACACATATGTACCTACTTATATGTAATTCGTAAAGTTACTAAATAAATAAATAATAATTACGTACATACGTGCAACATGGAGTCTCTGTCTCTGTCGGTCCGCATGTACTGTTTTAAAGACAAAGTAATGGAAATCATATTCATATAAGTGGGTAACATTATTTTATGATAATCACAATTTACCCTAAGCTTGCTGAAAAATCGCCAGCGAATATAAGAAACAATGTTTGTTAGACATAGGCTTATTGGCAAGCCTGATCAGTACCATAAAGCAGCATCTTCATTTGCAGAAGTTGAAACACACTCATATTCAGAGTGACCAGATGTAACAATGAACAAGATTATATAAAGGAGTATAATGTTATATTAATACGCATACAGTATAAATCTATATAAATATAAATATATAAATCTATATAAATATAAAACTACATATGTATATATATATATATATATATATATACAGTCAAAGCCCAGTTTAACGAATGATATAATGTTCAGACCTTTCGTTATATCGAACAATATATTTTTACCTATAAATTTAATTTTTTATAAAAAACGGTGGTCCGCAATTTTAAAAACATAAAAATTTAATTGTATTTATAATTTAGTGTAGAAATAAAACTTTAATTGATATTTTCACGTTTATTTAAGAATTGTTTTTATTTCTAATAATTTCATTAAAAATCATAAATGTACATACATACAGTAGGTGCATATACATACATAAATACTTATATTTGGATGCTATGAACATAGGTTTATTATTACATTTCATTCATATTATTCATTTCTTAAGAAATCTGTTATGGACGTTTGCTTTAACGTACTTTGAAGTCCTCTTTGTATTGCTTCTTCTTGCAACTTCCTTAATACAAGCGATTTTGAAAAATCTATTCTATTCTGGTCACACCACATTATCATGTAAGCTGCATCGTACAAATTAAGATTTAAAAAAAAAATCAACAATTTATATTTTTGATGAAACAATCCACGCATTTTTTGAATGGGTGTAATTCTTTGGAATAACCCTATTATTAAATGAAAGAGGTTTTTTTTGCTTTACTAAGAGCGGTTTCAATTTTTTTGAACCGGATGCATTTGCACATAGAAGAACTGTTACCCTTTCCAGCTATCACTTGCATGGAAATCGGAGCCGTACATTTGATTATGGATTTCTAATGCCTTTGCTTTTAAAACCATTCTATTGACGGATATATGCTTGTTTCTTTGGCTTAAAAACCATTCGAAGGGAGCCTTTTCCATTCTTGGAAATTCACCTTTTTTAAGACATCGTCGATTTTTTGTTCCATTGTTTGTAATTTTTAAATTTTCGACAATTTTATGTCGTTCTTTTTTAAGGTACATATTGAAGATTTTGGTATTCCATACTTTTGAGATATTACTGAAAGATTTATCTTTCTTAAATTTTTAACAAAAGAGATTCTTTTTCGATTTTACATCTCGTTTTCACAATGAAGCAACAAAACTACTAAAACTTTAACGAAAAAAGCAAGGCATCACGCAACGTGTTCTTTCAATACAAAACAAAGAAGCCAAAAACACAAAAATCTAACGGCTCTGTAACAATTTTTTTTATTTTGCTTTATCATTCGTTAAATCGGGATTGTTTTTTTTTGCCATTCGTTATGTCGGATATTCGTTAATTCATGAAAGCAATTGATAAATTATGTACTTGAACGCATATTTACAAATATTAAACACATATATTGTAATAAACACTTTTATTCAAAATTTCTTCAAAACATGTTTTATTACTTTAAAAAATTGTCAACTGGTCACCTATGCAGCAAGAATGAAAAATATACGCAGTTTCATTTCTCCTACTAAAGTACCGTAATGTATGTATATAACAAACAGAAACCACTCAGATTTGCTTTATATGAATATTGTTTGTTGGTTCATGTCAAAGATGGGACGTTTTATACTATTTAAAAATATGCAATTTGGCTTGGCTTTGTGAATCTTAAAAAATCTCTATATAAGGAAATGTTTAATTTAGCTATTTTTAGACCACTATTACTCAAAATCTAAGCAAATTTTTTTATATAATATATACAGTTCTGAAATCCACAATGCCATAGCTCTTTACCCACATAGTCCGTATAACCGCACCCTTTCGACCCATTTTTTGGATCTCAATATAATGAAATGTGTAATTTAGCTATTTTCAGACCAATATTACTCAAAATCTATACAAATTCTGAATATAATATATACAGTTCTGAAATCCACTATGCCATGGCTTTTTACCCACTTAGTCCGTATAACCGCACCCTTTCGATTTTGACCCATTTTTTGGATCTCAAAACGTTTCTTTATAAAAAATATGTAGTTATATTTTTCTTAATATTTAAATGCATAACTTTTAGTTTTTATTTGCTTTTTTTAATATACTGCACTATTATACCAATAAAATATATATTTAACATGAATTTAGCCTATTTTTTTATTACTTTTGCTTGAAAATGTTAAAAATAATGCTATTCTGTTAACTTAACATTGCTTTGCGAGAGATAACTAAGTTAACACAGAGTTCGTAAAAACGAAGCTAACTGACGGAGCTAACTTCACACACATAAGAATTTCTAGCAAAATACTTTATATTTTTATTTTTTATAAAAAGTTGGCTAAAGGTTTCCTGATGAGCTAGCCTAAGCAACCAGCGAAATGCGCCTAGAGACTAGCTTGTCTACCGTCAACAATAAATTGCATTATTTATGTATAATAAAATGAGTTGAAATGAAAAATGTTAGGTAACGTAGCTACTGATACACCAGTACATAGTCTTGTAGGATGTTTATAAGAATTTTATTGCCGACTTCAGCTATAAATATACGAGGACGGATCAATAAGTCCGTGATTTTTCGAGCTTCCCTCGTATTTATATGAAATGCAACACTGTTTCCATCAAGTACCACCTGTTAATAGACTACTGTCAAATTTTCAGCAAGTGTCGTCATTTACTTTGCGTTTAACAGCTGTTCAAAACATACAACCTCGTATTTGTCTAAAAATTGCAAAAAGTGAATTTCGAGAGCTCATTAAACATTATTTTTTGCAAAAAAAAACCGTTAATCAAACCAAAGAGAAGCTCGATTAATACTATGGGGACTCTGCACCATCGATTTCAATGGTAAAAAAGTGGTTTACTGACTTGCGTTGTGGTCGCACAAGTACAAATGACGCTGAAAATTCTGAACGGACGGCCAATTGAGGTCAGTACACCCGAAAATGACGAAACAATCCACGATATGGTGTTGGCCGATCGAAGAGTAAAAGTGCGTGAGATTGTTGATGCCACAGGCATTTCATATGTCAGTGTGGTTTCGATTTTAAATGATTAGCTGAGTCTAAAAAAGTTGTCTGCAAGATGAGTGCCGCGTTTGCTCTCAATTGACCGTAAACGTGTGACAACTTCAAAGGCGTTTGTAACTGTGGATGAAACCTGGATCCATTAATGTACTTCGGAGACCAAGCAGCAGTCTAAACAATTGGTTTCTCCGGGTGAACCTGCTCCGAAGAAGGCCAAGGTAAGTTTGTTGGCCAATAATGTGATGGCAACAGTTTTATGGGATACACGCGGGATAATCCACATTGAGTACCTTCAAAACGGAAAAACACTAAACGGCGAATATTATGCTAACTTATTAGACCGATTTAATAAGAATTTAGGAAGAAAAGTACCGCATATAGCCAAGAAAAAAAGTTCTTTTTCATCAAGATAATGTACGGGTGCACACGTGTACAGCTCCAATCGAAAAACTCTATGGATTGTGTTACGAATTGGTACCTCATTCGCCATATTCGCCGGATTTAGTCACTAGTAACTACTTCCTATTTCCAAACCTAAAGAAAGGGCTCGGTGGAAGCAGATTTAGCTTCAACGATGAAATTATTGACCAAACAAGTGCCTATTTTAAGGACTTCGAAAAATCCTATTTTTTGGCAGGGATACAAAAACTGGAGAAACGTTGCATTGAGTGTATTGAGCTTCAAATTTGTGTTTCATTCAAACAGTCACGGACTTATTGATCCGCCCTCGTATTATTTGTCAAAATTATACAGTGTAACACCATATCCCCGATGTACCTCACCAACAACCTTGTCTAAATGGAATTATTCTCTTGTGTTGTTTTAAAAACGCATAAACTTGTTTGATTAACACTGCGGTATTGTTTTATGTCAAACAAGTAGAGGCTTGGTCTTTTGTCTTTAATTCTATTTATTTTCTTCTTTATGTCTCTTTCACATAAAAATGCACTTATTCCAATTTTATAAAAGGAACGAGTGGTAAAGTTCAACATGTAAAACAAACATTTTTCAAATACTTAAATACTGCCACACCACCGCCACCCTTGTAATATTTACAAATGTTTTATTTTACATTAATAGAGTTGCCAACACTGCCAGGTATATTTTCCCCCTCCTCGATATAATATTACAATTTTAATAAGAATGACTTTAACTTGAAATATGATCGTTTTTTTATGGCTCATATAATTTTTGTAAATTAAAAAGGGGGAGTAACAAGAGTCAATGACCTGGGGAAGTGAATCTTGTTATATTTTTTGTTTGAAAAATTATGAAGAATATTTCCAAAATAATTTGTATCATCAATCTTTTTTGTTACAGACAAGTTGAAGTTAAAAGCAAACAATGCTTTTAAGTAGTTATAAATAATATCAGTAACAAAATAACCAAGAGTTTTGTGTAGAAATTCAAACTTTTGCTATGAACGATAGGAATGTTTTTATATTTTTCCCCTTAAAATTTGATAGGTAAAATAACTTTGTGTTTTGTTAAAAAAAAACAACTTAATGCAAATACGAGTAATTTGCATTAAGGCGAATTATTTAATATATTTGATACCAGAAATTTAAAAAGTCTTAGTTTTAAGAGTTTTTTTTTGAGCAACATCCTGATGTTTTTTTATTTAGCAAAAATTATGGATATTTTAGTCATCAAATAAAGTTTTTAAAGATTTTTTTTCGTATTAAAGTGAATACAGTGCAACCTCGCTTAACGGAACTAGTAAAAATTTGGACGGTTACGAAAAAAAGGATTATTGTGGATTCTTGATATTCTGACAGGGTGTTTTGATTTTTGAAACGAATTTCCGTCATCCCTTGTCAAGTTTGGTTTGGAGACAAACCGGTTTCGGCTATGCGCCATCTTCAGTATCATTTACGTTCTGAGAAGTTTGCATCAATTCGTTAGTGTTTTATTGTTTGTCGTAGGCATCTGTAAGGTGTGAACAGGTAGCAGGTAAAGCTCGTAAGTCGGGTGTTTCGTACGGATTGGTAGATGTAAGTTATGACTGTTTTATTGCTTTGCATTGCATCAGAAATTGTGTTTTCGGATTCAGGTAAATGCTATAGGCACAATTTTTTTCTCACGTAGCCACCTGTAATGGGGACCTGGTGTTTTTGTATAGATTAGACGATTGTGATTACTATTTTATTGCGTCAGAATTTGTGGGGTGGACGGTATGTGTACATTGTTTTTAATTCTTTATAGTGTTTTTGTTGGGGTTGAAAGAAGTCAGTGATTATTGGATTATGAATTTGTTTATTATTTTTGTAATGTATTTTTATTGTTTTTGGTGTATCTTGTTCGTTATTTTTGTTGTGTATCTTGTAGATTAATTTTAGATGGTCATATATAACATCTGAATCGGAGTTTGTTAATGTCTTATGTTTGTATATTTCCATGTTTTCTAGGATGTTTAGTCGTCGTCCTTTGTGCTGTTTGTACCGTTTTTCTAATATGCGCTGGATTACATTTGTTATTGAAGATGTGGTTCGCGAAGTTAGATTCTGGTGTCGAGCCGGGATTACGCATCTTCCTGTTATAGTCTCTTATATGTTCACGAAATCTTGTTTTTATTTTGCGTCCTGTTTGTCCTATGTAGCTGTGTTGACAGGTGCACGTAAGGTTGTAAACCCCCTGTTTATCTAGCTGACCGTCTTTGTTTGTGTTGGTTTGTAATATTCGTCATAGGTTGTTTCTTGTTTTGAATGCTATATTTATTTGTATTTCTTGAGATTATTGTGGAAATAGAGTCGTAATTTGCTCTAAGCATTGTATTGAAATTATTTTCATCGTCATTCTCCTTTCTCCATTGAAGGCATGTGTTAAAACAGTCAATATCATTCCAAGGTTTCAATTTTGAAGGCGCTGGAGCAAGTTCAGCAAAGGCAAATAGAACAATATGTCACGAAAAACTTATTTATTTTTTAAGTAAGTTGGTTTCAAAAGCAAAATACGTGCAAATTTTTTTAATTCTTCGAATATCAGTAAACTAATACCTAATCTTAATGTTATAGAGGGAGTTTTTTTAAGCTCAATAGAAATTACGAAATGTTTAACTGTTAAACGAAATGTCATACTGCGCTCATTTATTGACATTTATGATTAATATACTCTGGCAACTATCATGAATATATTTACGCTTGAACAACACTACGAAATTATCCTGTTTTACTACGAAAATCAGTAATCAAGTCTCGCAACTTATAGCCGACTTCGTCTATAAATTATGGCGCACATAATTGTCCAACTAATTACTGATACTGTCTAATGATCCAATAACAGAGTAAACAGAATTGCCGCTTAAAGAGTGAAACCAATCCATCCGCACTCTACAGACTCTTGAGACTCAATGGAGATCCTTACCGCACAATGAACAATGATTTTTTGTTCGAACATAGGGATGAAATTGATCCGGGAAATATGTGGTATTAGCAGGATGGCGCTACGTGCCATACGGCTACCGAAACCATCGACTTATTGAAATCAAAATTTGGCGAAAACTTGATTTTAAGAAATGTAGCTAGCAATTCCCCTCCAAGGTGGTGCGCGATTTGACACCTCTCTATTATTTCCTGTATGGTTACGTGTAGTCCCTATGTTTATATACCAGCAACAATTGCTGCCTTGGAGCCAACATTGTGCGTGTTATTTGTGACAAGCGGCCAGCAAGGCTCCCAGATGGCAATTTGTGAGTTGTAGTAATCGAGGAATTGCGTTAATCGAGTCTTGCGTTGAGTAAGGTTGGACTATCGTTAGAATTTTTTTCGAAAGGCCAACTATTTTGTTATTAAAATCTGAAAATTGTGTAATTTTAGATAGTGTTTTCGAGTAACCGAATATTATTTGATACCAATGTTTTTTTTTTTTAAACAAAAAAATTTTCCTTATTTATGGGGGCTTCTTAAAGTGCACCTTTGGCTTTTTTATGTTTGTTTATTGGACTAAGTCAGGGAATGACTTTTACCACTTTGTTAGAGACAATGAGGAGTTTGTAGGAAGTACAGCAAGAGTAGTATTAGTCGAAATTAAATTAAAATTTTAGTACAAAGGAAATATTTGTTCCAGCACCCATTTTCATAAGAACTTTTTAAAAATTTATAATTTTTATGGTTTTTAACTTTGTTGGTGTATTTTTTACTTTTGGCGAATGTCCGATTAGTGATAACATATAATTTTATTCACATAATTATTGGTAAAATTTAGTTGTTTATAAATATTGTTTTTTTAGCAAATAAATTTGTTTTATACCAGTTTTTCGATTTTATAGTGAATTTTAAAGCTTGGCAAATTTTCATAATTTTTTGGTGCAGTTTCGGTTTTTTTGAAATTACGATTTTTTAAAAAATTTTGTTATTTAGGTAACTTAACATATTTTAACTATAATTTGGTTCTTGCAAGTTATTAAATTTAGGTAAATTCTCAAATTATGATAAGAATTCGGTTTTTTTATTTTCCGATCATTTAATTTTTAGTAAAATTTATAAGTTTCATGATTTTTAACTTTTTTTTATTTTTTGGTAAACCCCCGATTTGTGGTGAAATTCGGGTTCTTATATAGTTCTGTAACATTGATTGTATTAAACTTTTGCCATATATATATATATATATATATATATATATATATATATATATATTTTATTTTTAGGCTTTTAGTGAAATTACAAAATGTTGATTCTTCCGTTATCCCTTGTCAAGTTTGGTTTGGAGAGATGACGGAAATTCGTTCCAAAAATCTACAAAATTTTGGTGAAATTGAAATTTTTCTATTGCAGTTGCAAAAGTTTCGTTTGTTTTTTTTAGTATTTCTTCATAAAATTTCAATTTTTAAATAAATATTAATTTTCTGATGATTCAAATTTTTTTAATCCACTTTTTCGATTTTATTGTGAATTTAGTCTTTTAAAATGTTTGGGCTTTTGTAAGCTTTTAATTCAGTCCGTAAGTTTTCTGAGAGCCTTAGGTAGATAATTTTTTTAGGGAGACTTTATAGTAAATTTAATAAGGACTCAGATTCCATAGTCTTGCGGATAATCGTTTTTTCGTAAGAGTAAAAATACCAAAAGAACTTCATACCAATTTTTTTGCCCATATCAATAGGATCGATGTTGCTGATTGCAAATACCGAAAATTCGTCAAATATTTTTATCAAATTGTCAAAGTTTCAAGATTCTAAGGAGTCTAGTGTCGTCAGAAAGTTGAGTTCTATATCGGGTTGACGGACATCGTTAATAGAACTTTGCTACTTATAAGGATCCATAATATATAATCGTATACCTTGTTTAGTCGAAAAGGAAAATTGTAGAAATTACAATGTCAGAACCCTTTTCACCTTTTGTGAAGGGTATAAAAACCTACTGAAACCGGAGACATCTAATTTAATAGCGTAGGACTGATTTCAAGCACATATGTTTCGACTGGGAGGAGCAGACAATAGCATTTGCGGGTCCCGCAATTAAACAAACGATGGAACATTTGTGTACACATATATGGCATGATTGGAACATCTTGTGGAACAATGTTCACAGCACCATATCTCTGTAGCCCTCAAAGGCTTATTTAAATCTTGGTTTATAATGGAGAACGCACAACACTTCTTACCGTTGGATTAAGTTTATGTCCATGGACCTAACCTAATCTAGTCAGTTGATGCGATATCGCATAAGGTCATTGGTCCAATAGTGTTGATATGCATTCGAACACTATTAACTCCCCAATCTCGAAGGAATAAGTTTGGTACAGTTACTGATATTTTTTACACATGAAGAGTGGTGGATTTTTTTCTGTTAGGCAAACATTTGCTAAAAGCCTCTTCCTAAATAATCACATTCCTAATAAGTCGAAAATGTTTTTGAAACAACCTTTAATGACTTCTATAAAGATTTCACAACGATTTTGTTCGCTGATTTTCAGTAGAAAATATCAAACACACCTATTATGGTTGATTTAAACAGTCAGGCGGTTATCTCCTATCTGAAAAGATATTTTATTGGTTTGCAAATATTTAAGTATTGTGAATATCAAATCTTTATGAACTCTTATCACCCGTAATGAAGGTTATAATGACTTAATTAAAGATAGGCACTTCAGATTAACATTTATTATAAATGATTTTTATATTTATAATAATAATTTTTATTAAGAACTGCATAAATCTGATGAAATTCCTTGATTAATTTTCAATAGTTTTCTCTGTGCACGTGCTTCTAAACATAAAACATTGTAGGAGGGCGACGCTATAACTACGCAACAGTTAACCATCTCGTTATTATTAATGAACTAAATATGTAACTCGTAACGTTATTCAAATAATTGTTCTGTCAGTTCTCAGGCCACACCTAAATAGTTTTGTTATAATTAAAATATAATTTTAATTAATTAAACAAGGACTATAAAAAATGTGGCTTAACTGAGATGTAATACAAATTTACGAGGGTGTTTATATAATTACTTAAAATTATATACACATTTAAGAAATATGCCAGTCATGGCAAGTGGTGTTATTATTTAGCTTCTTAAGACTGACGTTTAATTATACTACTAGTATTTGGTTCGTGCTCGGTAAGGGGGATATCGAAGCAGACCGCTGACTTTACGGATCCGTTGATTTCAGACAACCGATTTGTTATTTACGATCACCTTACTCTCAATTAAGTCTTGTGCTACCACTAGCCTTTACTATCGACTATAGTGATTTCAGACTGTCGACTGGAGACAGTCGACCTTCTTCCACATCACGTAGTCTCTTGTAATTGCTAGCATTCGTTTAAGGCTTTGCTCCACTATGGCATTTACACTTAACAAATGTCTGCCCGTGGTACTAAGTGTTATGCTAGTCAGTGCTGGACATTCACACAATGTGTACTACCATCTCAGGCTCTGCCTGAGGAGTATCTTTAAAAAGCTGTCCCGCCTACGCCTTGCGAGGTTTTCTTGTCAAACTCTTCAGAACTCTTCCGTTGAACAATAAGCATCGGAATTTCTACATAAATTAACGTCTCCACCTCGTGCGAGGCTTCATTGTCCATCCATATTGGAATCTCACTTTGGCCAATTTAAACCATATTTTCTGCAAAGATTAACCGCTCCGTCTCTTGCGAGGCTTCCTGATTCCTCCCACTAATGGAGAAAATATGACCACCCACACAGAGTTCCTTATGTACAGGTAAGTCTGTATTAAAACTGGAGGTCGACTGGCATCCAGAGTTCGCATACTTGAAACTAAGCACCCTTTTGGCCACGCATCCTTGACGTATGCTGTGCCGCCGTGGATTAGAAATTTTTTATACGAGGGTGTTAATATCTTACCGCCCGACTTATTTAGCCAGACTCCTTGCAGATACAGGAATCTGTTACCGGCCGCCACCACATGGAGGCATAAGCCAGAACTTCTGACAATGCACTCAGTTACGGCAAGCCACATCTTTGTGCCAGTAGACTGAAGAAGAAGAACATCCTTTAAAGTGCTTCAATTTAATGACATTTCCATTACGATCCAGTCATTTTTAAGTTGTTTTCTGTGTGTCTATGACGTTATTGATTTCATGGAAATGTTCTCTATCTTTGCGTCTATGTTTCGGTGTTCGTTACTAGAGTAGATCAGTGACTACTTGAATCCTGTTACACTTTTGTCGTGCAGTTCCCTCATGTTATTGTGGGCAGCTGCTTCTTCTGTTGTAGTTGCGAGCCGTTGCAGAACCTTCATTAGTTAAGTTTATCTCAACCATGCTTTCTCTCTTCCAGCTGGAAGGGGTAATTTTTGGTTTGACCTCATATGTACATATCCATATGCATGTGTACAGTAGGATATCAGAGTCTAGAAACAAGTTTTTGCCAGACTGTTTCTTTTTACTTAGACTAGACAGATGGCTGTTAATTAATTTTAAAACGTTTTGAAATATTAAAAGAAATAAGCAACAAATCTTGTTTAAGTGCATTATTATATTTAGGTGGACGTTTCAGATATAAATCCAATATTAGTCGTCGATAGAGAAGAGTTTTTCGTTTCGATTTTTAATCATCATATTTTAAAATAGTTTCTAAGTTTTGTTTGAAATCAATAATATTTTTTATGGGTATCAGCCGTAAATCGAATTTCACGTTTTTTTTTGGGATTTCTCAAAAGCAAAAATACTTTTCTTTATCCACTTTCATTTGATATTTTGTCATCTGATAAGGGAGTCATCGCCAGTACGTTTCAGTTGAATAAACTGTTGGTTTAAAGTCTCACCTGTATTCAGTTCTGAGTATCAATCATTAAGACGAGTGCGATTACGAATTATATAGATTAACATTCTTAAAAAAATATTTGTATACAAAAAATATAAAAATTCAAAAACACATTTTATTTGTATGTAAACACAAAAGTCGTTAATTAAATTTGCAGATAAGAAAGGCCTTGTGTTGCAGGCAAAAGTGTGTCTGGCACTCGAATACAAAGAAATTTTGAATGACTTTAAAGTGTAAATTAGATTCATAAATCAAACTTCTAATTTTATTTGTAATATAATTAAACACACACTTAAATTTGCGTGCGGAACTTACTTGCCGGTCAATAAAATGTTGTTTTTTTGAATGTTTAATATTGTTTTTTTTTTTTTAATTTCTAGTTGTAATAGACAATACATTTTACATGTAAAGAAATTTTATGTATGTATACATATGTATGTATGTATATCCATAAATAAAATGTAATAAAAATTTCATTGCCAAGGTTTATTTTGTTTTAAAGTGTGCAGCTGTAAATACACTACGACGGCAAATGACGGCGAATTTTATGAAATATAAAGATCAATATTTTTATTACGACTGCTAAGCATTTTAGTAACAATTGTTATCAGAGGAAATAATCATCATATAATTTAAGTTCCCAATTTTTGGCACATATGAGCCCTAAAAAACGTCGAAAGTTTATTTAAACGAAGAGTATCGTTGAGGCTGTATAATTTTTGTACTTAAGCAGAAATTAGACACAAAGTCAAGAATGCAATCATTAGAATGCCGATGAATAAAAATCTGAAAAAATATGTATACCACAAAACTAGGGGTTCAAAAAGTGCTCCAAAAAAATTGCTATTACTGCGGCTCTAAAACTGGTATTAAATATGGAACAGCAGTATTAATAGTTTCAATATGACATCAATAGTTTTTACGATGCACCACTCATTTTTTAACTGCACGCAAATTAAAGCAAACTTAAAAATATACAAAAATATTTCTAAACAGCAGCCGCAAACGGAAAATATTTACGATATAGCTGCTGTTGAAAAAAGAAAACAGCACAGCAATACCAAATGTTTGCTGTCACCTTTCTAGCTCTGGCTATTTGTTCTCTTTGAAAGGCTATAATTTAAAAATCTAAAAAAAATCCAGCATACCTTCAACTGCATTTTGTCTTGTAATGAATTTTGATTAGGTAATAATTGTTTTTGTACTACTTGAATAATTATAACAGAAAATTAAAGGATAAAATAAAGTGGAATTTTCGGTACTTAAAAATTGCAAATAAAACTTGTAGAATTTAAAGCACAGTACATTATTTTTGCTTCATTGCTTTTTTACATGGTAGTTTTAGGTAGTAAATAAGTAAAGGTAGTAATAAACAGATTTTTAGATGCTTTCGGTAATAAAAACGTATGTTGTTCTGTGTTTTGTTATACGAAACTAACTTGTTTTAACCAAACTTATATCGATATACATTATAAGTGGAGAACACTATTTAAATAAATAAATACATAAGTGATAGTTTTATTTAGTAAAATAAATCTTACTAGGTTTATATTTTCTCAACCATTTTAGGCCCATATAAAGGCCAACTCAAATAAGAGAATCTTGCTTTTATAACTTAAAATCGGGAAAAACAGCAATGGCGTATGACGTTTTATTTTCTTAAATAAAATGTTGCCTTGTTGAAGGGTATATGCATGACACAAGCTTATTATTTGGTATTGTACACATATCATAAATCTAAAAAAACAACACCTTTTGTGGGCGTAATTATATTACGAGTATAACAAAAGGGGAAAAAATTTTAAATTTTTTGTAGAAAAGAAAACACCAATAATGAACTAAGTGAATGTGAAATTTAGTTAACGTATATTCTAAATCAATTTAAATGCAAAAAAAACAATAGGAAATCAGATGTGAGAATATTTGTCAAAAATTAAGGAATCTTATAGATTTCCTTGGATCTTCCTGCTTAAAAATATGTAAGTAAAATGTTTAATTTTCCTTGATTCTATTTTTTTCATGTACAACTTATATGTTCTCATTTTATGTAGATTCTACAGAACAAGTAAATTTAATTGTTATTAAGATAATGTGCTAAACGAAGAAGTCTTTTAAGCAGTTCGAAGGAATCAGAAATTTGGTAAGTCAATTTGTATTTTTTATAAATTTTTTGCGTACTTACTTGCCTCATATTGGTTCTCTCTACTCCTTCAAATCAGATATTTATTCGAAAAGTCCTATAATAGTTGTTAAAAACCACAAAACGATAGTAGCACTTGCCCTATGTTTATTATGAATTTAAAACCCTGCCCTGCTCTTTGACACAGGTGCAGCATCTTAACAAAAAAGTGTTCAATACTGCCCGTAAAGTTGAGACTGGAATTCCAGCTACTGTCGCTCGGATTGATAGTTATAGTTCATCCACATTTGTCGGTTCCGATTTCTAGACTTTCTGTTTACAAGAAAAGGTCCGGTGGAGTTAAGTCAGACGACCTGAGGGGCCAACGGAAGGTTGAGTTTCTTGAAATGAGCCTGTAGGAAATTATCTGGTTATTCGGCCCTAAGCGGCTGAGCAATGTGTGAAGTTGCACCATCTTGTTGAAACCACACAGAGTTGAAAGTAGTTCGCTTTAGGCGTAGTTCCAGATAGAAAAATTCTTTTAGCATGCTCAAATGACAGTATCCAGTAACCGTAACGCTGTGTCAGTTTTGTTCAAAGTAGTGTGGCCCGTCAATACAACGTGAAGAAACTGCACGCCACACTGTGACGCAAATTGTATGCGATTCTGGGTTGGAACCTATCCATATCCGACAATTTTGTTTGTTGACGTTGCCATTCAGATTAAAATGAGCTTTATCAGACATAAAAAGACAATGCAGGGAGTTCTCGTCCTCTTCCATCTTCGAGCAAATCGGCAAGCCTTCTGCATTAAGATTTTTAGCCATTTGAATTCTGTATAATTCTGGGGAATAAGCTAAAATCCTTATGATTTAGGGTCTGTAAAGTCTGCCTACTGATACCCATTTGAGCAGATAACCTACTTGTTGAAAACAGATGTTGCTTTGTATGGCAGCAGCTACGGGAGCATTAGTTTCCGTTGTTCGAACGGAAGGGTTTCAATTATGAGACCTTCTAGCGATTGTCCCATGCTCTGCAAAATTGTTCACTATTTTCATAATGGTCCATCTACGTAGAGGATCGCCGTCAAACGTAAAGCATAATGATATTTTAATTAAATTGTATAAGAAATTAATCAAATTAACCCGATTTAATAGCAAAACTTTATCTCGCAAAATTGTGTCTGATAGTGCTGTTATTCTGTATAGTCATATTAATGTACTTACGCCTGCTTCAGAATATTAATTCGGGTAGAAATATTCCATAATATGATTGTTTCAAAGCAGCTAAAAAAGTTTTGATTTTTCGAATGTCAAAATATGGTTGCTTAGTTTTTGAGTATGCCTAAATGGAGTCCTTACTTTTGTAATAGTGTCATTGCCAAATTTAATTTATATGGGTTATTATTGGATACTGCAACCAAATCGATTAGAAACAAAGAACGTTTATTAAAGAGTAAGTATATCTTATTCACCTGGCGGGATAATCCTCATTTTTTTGCTGACCTTCTAACTTGAAAACTATTCCTTACAGCAAAACTAATAATAGCCAACATAGCTATACCAGACTCGGCTGGCAGTTCACATTTACATTACTGCCTCTTAGACATTTTCTTAACTTCTTTCTTAAGTTGACTTGATACTTACTATAAATACATGCACTACATACAAACATGTTGTTATGTCATGTGCCGTCAAACAGGTTGCCAGTGTAAGCATTTTATTTCGTGTACGTACATATGTAGGCAGTGTCATTTAATAAAACACACACAATTTGCTTTTGCAAAGTAAGAGAAAAGCAAAAACAAACTGCATTTTATTTTATTTTCAACATTCAAACAATAAAAAGGTATTTTCATGCTTTTGTTAAAGCATTATTCAGTAATAATTGCTGACCAATTCAAATCGGTCGCTAAAGTGTAAAAGTCCTCAAATCATTTTAATAAAAAAAAAAGTCGACACATAGAAAAAGTGTCTTTATGATTTTATTGTGAAAAATTTATTTCAAAATAATTTTAAAATCATTTTTAAAGGTTTGTTGAAAAAAAAAGGAATTAAAAATAGTCTTCTGTTTATTGCAGTGGCAAATTTATGATTCAGGCTGTTTGCTTGCCTCAAAGCGTTATCTAAGAGTTTTACTATTTAATTAAATAATTAATTGTTTGATAATTAATATAATCCCACTTATGAAATATTGTATGAAATTCATAAAAGCTGCTCAAAGTGACACTAAAATGATTTGTCGTCTGAGAAAAGAAAAATAATAATAATCGAATGCAATCGTTATACATATGTATGTATGAAGTGGAATTGTTTAAATCATTAATAAATATCTGCGATTAAATAAATAAGAGAGTTGGTTATCATAGAACTAACCGAAGTGTGAATGGAAAAAATCTTGACAGCTGTGAAAAGTGAGAAAAGGAAGTTAAAGTATAAGAGTTTAAACAAATTGATGCTCCACTTTTATTTTAAAGTTATCAGTCCAACAAAAACAATAAAATAATATTAAAGTTGTAAAGATGAGAATCAAAATAAAATGCGAGAACTATCGTGGGATCCATATGGATCTTTTTTAAATATTAAATAAAATACAAAATAAAATTGGACGTCGGAATATTTATTATAACTCGAATAAACAATCGCTTACATTGACGCAGTAGGTGGTTCATTCAAAAGGTCCAGTATTAGATTACGCGAGTAATGTTGTCTCTTAAGTGTTGAATCGTAGCTGGCTTAGCGACGAAGACGTTTGAATTTGTATAATCGCAGAACGAAAATCCAGAGGTGTGCTATCACTCAATCTAGGCCCAGAGCACGAAGTTAGATGCTCACTAAAATGATTTCTAAATAAAGTCAGTGTTTCGCGCCCTGCGTATGACATAGCACCGTCTTGCTAAAGTTAAGAACTCGCCGGCTCAACTGGCTTCAATTTCAGACAGGTTGCGGTAGCTGTGCATGTGGTCGAACCGCTTAGTAATGGTCTTCAGCCACACTCTCGCTACAGTGGCAATATTCTGGCCAGTACGTGCTGGATAAGCTCTATTCAGGACTGAAATTTGCAGGTGGTGTGGGCGATAGTGAGCTCGCAAGGTCACTGATGCACACCATATGTTATATGTTAAAGCATGAAAAACATTTTTCACAGAAAGCTGGTTTTGTGTAATTTGAAGATGTTGTTGTGGTGTGAGTTTTTTCATGCAAAATTATCAAATTAATACTGCATAAAAAAATAGGGCGATGTTAAAACAGTCACTCGGGATCTGCAAAAAAATAAAATAAATGAAAAAACCTATAAGTGGATCACCCAATAGCTGACGTTGTCGCATTTCGAAGTACTTTTCATTGTCTACAAATTGGGAAAGTTGTGTAGGACAAAAGTGCTTATATTGTATTATTTTCTGCTGCAAAATTTAGAAAATCCCATAGTGGCAAGCGATTTCTAAAAATAAAGAAGCCTAATCTGCAGTATTTGAATACGAGTAACTCTAAAAAAGTGCACCAAGCTGAAAGTATGTTAAATGGGAGCAAAATAATAAAAATATGGCGTGGTTTAGGACCGACCTCGTACACAATAAAAATGGTTTAATTGTTCATGAAAACTCATTGCAGTATTTGCATATAGACTGCCATAAATTAGCAGCAATTGCCAATGATTGATTCTATAACAAATAAAGTTGAAGAACCTTAAAATAAAAAAAATAAAAAGAACATTGGCATGAATTTAACTTTGAATTCCCAGTGCCAAAAAAAAAAAAAATGCTGTTAATTAATTATTTAAATAATTAAACGGCGATTTTTTTTTAAATGCACTTAATGCTTGCGATTAAATAACTTTGAAACCGCACTGATTGGGCAAATGACAAGAATTCCTAATTGGTTTTTTGTTTGTAATTTATTGTTAAACGTGATTTTTTTTTGAAAAAATTATTAAAAATATTTTTTGAAAGTATTCATAATTCTTTGAGAACGGCTTGATATTTTTTGTTTTGTTGTTTCAGTTTTTATTACAAATAAATTTGAAAATACAACTGAAACTTGATGTTGTCTGTAACAAATTTTCTTCTTTTTAAAAGCTGAAATTATTGGCCTTTAATCGAAGTCAAAAATCAAATATACTTTAAGAGATCTAAAGTCGATTTCACTTAAGAGTCGACTTTAGGTCTTTCATAGACAGGTTAAAATATACTTTTATGGTTGAAGTCGTCTTTAAATATTAAACTAGCTGTAGCTGTTTTAAACTAATTTAACAACAACATCAGCTGTTCTTTGCTAAGTAAAAAGTTCGCGAAAAAATTTTAAAGGTTTCAAGATATGATGATTTGGTGGAAGAGTTCCAGAACAAGAAACCTAAAAAAAGGATAAGGATTTTTTTTCGCGTTACAGAATTTTTTTTATAAACTTGTTAAATATTGAAGAATCAAAAACAATCGAGGTAGCCCCGATTGTTTTCCAATATGCCTACCAGTTTTCCCAACTTTGCGAGGTCTGGGAAGAAATATAGAATAATCAATCATTTTTCAGATAATTTTCATCGAATGTCTCATTCCACTGTCGGGAGAATACTTAAAAATATTTGTAGAAAAATTGCTTAATTACTCCCACATTTCCTAGCAATGCCAAACTCGTAAGCGTGAACAACAAATTTTACAAGTTGGCTCGATTTCCAACGGTAAGCGGAGGCATTGACTGTACGAATGTGCGTATCAAATCTCACGCGATAAATGTTGGTCGGGAAATGGCTGGGTATTACCTCGCGAAATAGTTTCTTTTTCGTATTTTTATATGTAGCGCGATTTCCACATTTAACTAATAAGGTGATGGGCAAACTTAAGGAAATAAATTTTGCCGCTTCTTGTTTTTTTTTTTTTATAACTAGCATCAGCTGATCAAAGATGCCACTTTCTTTTTATTTTGTTATAGATTGTATGCAAACATATTCCACATTTGAGGGCGCACCCATTTAAAGCTGGTTCAACTTAAAACATACTTACGGTTCGTCTATGGTACCGAAATTATTAATAACAACTTTAAAATTTAAAGTATGTTTTTAAAAGCACCGCCTTTAGCTTTTGACTATGATCGGTTAACATATTTGAGAGATAATAAGAAACCGATGTCCAAAGTAGTCTAAACCAGAAAAATTTCTAAATATTTACTAAGCAAGTGTTATGTTGGTGTTGCGTGAAAAATGTGTAAAATATTTCGATAAATGTTAGTAGAAATTTGTGACACCTTTTCAACGTAACGTTACCTTCACTTATAAAGAAGCTTAGTCCACATTTTTTGAGAATTCAGTTTTTGGTGCTGCAATAGAAAATACCCAGTGGTCTAGCGAAGGCGTGCAGGGGGATCTTCATGCACCAGGCGAAGAGTGTCGCGAATATTTAGTTTCTTTAACTAAACTTACAGCTGCATACGAGTGTGCAAGTTTTTTAATTGTAGTCAGTAGAAAAATAGCGTAAAGCTCATTAAAACTCATATATACTCGTACTGACATGTATACTCGTATGACATGCGTTGATCCAATATGATTTCACAAATATTCATACATAAGTAACTTGTAACTGTTTACTATAAAAAGAAGTACATAGAACATCGCTTAATGCATCTTTCTTTGACTCTTAAAGTAGATGACGTAGTTGAAATAGCAGTATTCAGATTATGCTATGTATTGACGTTTGGTATAATTTAAGTTTTTGAGTTCTTTGCAGTTTCGATTTTTTGGAAAACTTAGCTCTTTTATCAATTTTTGCTTTATCTTTGCAACTTTCTGGTTTTCCAACGACCGATATCGGATTCCCGATTTTTTATGAATTTCCGATTTTCGGTGAAATTTGGGAGTTTTACGATTTTTTGCTTTAGTTTTCGGTTTTATTGAAATTTATGGTTTCTATTAGGTTTTAAAAAATTTGTTTTAATGAATTTTCAACTTGTAATCAAATAGATTTTTTTTTTGGTAAAATTTCCACTTTTTGATATATTTTTCGGTGATCTTCGGCGATTTCGAAACTTTCGAAAAATTAGATGTTTTTAATTGTTGTTTTTGTGGTGAATTATTAGTTTTTGTTGATTTACCGATTTCAATTATAACTTCTTAAATTAATTTCAGTTGGTATAGTTTATATTTTTTATGATTAAAATTTTAAATTTTCGGATCTTTTATAAATTTTTGTTAACATAAATTTCTGCTCAAATTTCGATGTTTTTCATAACATTTTTCTTTCGCTGTGCAAAAGCTTAAGACTTTTAGTGAAAATAAATTTGGGATATTTAATTTAGATTTTTTTTGTCGTTATTTTGGTGAAGTTACAAATCATGGTAATATTTCGGTGAAATGTCGGTTTTTGAATTTTCTTAAATTTGTTTGATCAAATAGCAAAAAAGAAAACTCCCCTTATAAAATAGATTTTTTAGTAAATTATAGTATGATAAATCCAAATTTGGCCATTTTGTCTGGAAGCTTTCGGCAATTAATAATATATTTTGTGTTTTGCACATTTTACTTAATCTTTCGGCACTGGATTTTGAAATCATACTTATGCTTCCTTTGACTAGAGTCATGTTAGTGTTTGCTTCACCAATGTGATATACAAATACGTTAAAATAGACCCGATTTTTGATATAAGAAACCTAAAAAAAAACACATAAATTAAATTTCGGTTAAAGAAAAAATCGATGTTTAGTTTTAAAGAAGAAAAATTGTAAGATAATTGCAAGATTTTTTGCATTTCATTTATTAGACGTAGTAAAATAAATGTACATGATTTCTAATTGTCCATGTGTTGCAATTAAAAAAGCGAAACTGTGTTTACATATCTAAAATATATTAGGAGCAAAAGATTTTAGCACTGAAACTTAGTAAACTAGACTCCAGTTACTTTACAAGTGAACCTAACGACATTCATCACTTATGGACTTACTCGATCGGTGGTTGTTTTTTTTTGGCTCGATAAAATTTTTTAATTTGTCGGAAATTATATTATTATTATATTTAAGATTCGAGGAAGGACATAATAAGCTGATTAAGAAGTATAAGGATAGTAGGAATATCAAATAATAGTGACAAGGCCTAACACTCAGCTCTTGGGATAAATTTTTCCAATAATTTCTTCTGCTCTGTATCTCAGATTTCTGACCGAATCACCACCTGCTATTATTCCAGGATAATATTATTTGTTTTCAATGATCTTGTAATTATATAATATTCTTTCAGTAGTTAAAAATTAGCTAAAATTCCTGTATCGTCGCTAAGCTCTCTAGTTTCGAAGTAGAATGAAAAATTATTGCATTCTTCAAACATGCAGATAATATAAGAACTTCATATAAAATTTAACACATTGAATCATCTAAAACTAATTAATATTTTGTTGCTATTGCAGATGCAGACGTTAAAATTTCTGCAGTACATTTTGATGCTGAGCATTTTCTACTGCTGTAATGGCTACAATATTTTATTTATGGGACCATTTCCAGCTCCTAGTCATTGGATGTGGTTGGAACACTTTCAACGAGATTTACTAAAGAGGGGTCATCATATAACCAGCGTCAACAATCATCCCACCAAACATCCTCATCCAAATCTGACAGAAATCATAATTGATCCAAAATTTGATATACCCCGCTATTGTAAGCCAACATATTAATTATTCTAATGAAACTTTTTAATAAAAAATACTTATATTGGCTACTCTAGTTCCCAAAGAAAACATTTTCAAAATGCGTTTCGCCAGTGACTTTCAAAATTTAGAAATGTGGTGGCACGTAGGCCTATTAACCACTGAATATGCCCTAAACAATCACAAAGTCAAGGCCTTAATAGCGAGTCGTAATACGAAATTCGATTTACTCATCTTGGAGCAATTCTTTCATGAAAGTTTCCTAATGTTTGCACATAAATTTAAATGTCCCGTGGTAACGATTGGCACCATGGGTTATGCGGATAATATGGACCATGCGATGGGCCTAATAACACCCTGGTCAGTGATACCACATCTGGTGTTATCAAACACCGATCGTATGAGTTTTAGCGAAAGATTCTACAACTCATATTTATCATTGTATGATGCTGTGATGAGAAGATGGGTTTATATGCCGAAAATGCAAGAAATGGCCGAAAAGCATTTTGGCTCCTATGTGGCTGGTAAGAGAGTTTATAAAATTTTTTTAAATATTAAATATTTTCACTTATTATAACTTAAAGGGCCCTTGCCTAATGTAAGAGACTTGGAGAAAAATATTTCCATAATGCTTATTAACAGTCATAGAAGTGTGGATCTACCCAGACCCAGCATGCCCGGCTTGATAAATGTGGGAGGTGCCCATATTAAGCCCGCAAAACCTTTGCCCGACTATATAAAGGTAAATATTTAATTAAACTATGAAAAGCCGACATTTTTACTGACATCGAAATTATATTTCAGTCCTTTATCGAAAATTCTACTCATGGTGTGGTTTATTTCTCCCTTGGTTCCTACATGAAAAGCACCGATATGCCGGAGGATAAAATCAATTTAATTCTCAAGGCCTTTGGCAGACTGAAACAAAATGTTTTATGGAAATATGAAAATGAAAGTCTGGGCTATCTGCCCTCAAATGTAATGATTCAAAAATGGTTGCCACAAAATGATATCTTGGCTCATCCAAATGTGAAAGTGTTCATAACACACGGTGGCATCTTTGGCAGTCAAGAAGGTTTGTACTGGGCCAAACCTATGCTTTGCATACCACTGTATGGTGATCAGCATCGTAATGCCATCAAGTCAGTTAGAGCGGGTTATGCTCGCACCCTAACATTTTCAGAACTGACTGCCCAAGAGTTGCAAAACAACATAGAAATGCTTATAAGTCAACCTCAGTATAAACAAAAAGCATTAGAAATGTCTCAAAAGTTTCGTGACAATCCCATACATCCTTTGGACGAGGCCTCCTATTGGATTGAGTATGTCATACGCTACAAAGGTGCCGATTTCCTCAAGTCTTACGGTGCCTTTATGCCTCTTTATCAATATTTATTATTAGATGTTTTACTGTGCGTAGTTATAGGTTTATTTTTAATTATATGGTTACCTTTATGCCTTATAAGAATGTTATCTAATTTATTAGCTTTAAAGTCTTCCAAAGAAGTTGCTGTTAAACATAAAAAACAAACGTAAATGTTGAAAAGTACAAATAAATTGACTGTCAGAAAATCAATTTAAGAATAATTTTATTTTAAATCAGTTACAAAATTATAGTGAGACACGCAAGTGACTGATTTGAGGTATGCAATAAATAAATTGAAATTTAATTTCATACATATTGCACCTGATATCTGGAGCGTATTTGAAACTTATTGGCTGAATTTGAATTGAAGAAAATTCAAATTTTTTTCCTTAAATATACTTTAAATGAGAAACTGTCGGGAGGAAATATAAGTACGGCTGGAATGGTCTTCATATATTTTGGTAGCGTTATTTCTACTAAAATTAAACATTTTGCTGAATTTAAAAAAAAGAAATGTAAACATAATTAAATAAATCTTACGATGTTTAAATTAAAGTAGTATACCTTCCGCTGCTTGTTTATAATTTTTGATTAAATGAAAGAGAATGAATAGTATATTGATAAATGACAGTTACCGTTACGTCGTTTTCAATTTCAAAGAAGTAAGGTCCAATGATTCCTCCTGACCAAATTGCACACCAGACTGTCACTTTTAATGGATGCAAAGGTGACTGATGAATAATTTTAAGGTTTTTCATTGCCCAGAACCGACTATCCTGTTTATTCACGTATCCATTCAAATGAAAATGTGCCTCGTCACTCATTATAATTTTTTCATGAAAATCGGGGTTGTCATCCTATTGGCATATCGCACCCTAAATACAAAAGGGTCACAAAACAAAATACTACAACTTTCAGGAGCGACAAAAAACTGTTTATGTAAAAATGATTGTAATATTTAAAGAAAATATTTTTCCATTAAAAAAAAAAATCAATATTGAAGAAGGTTCTGCTATAATTTTTTCAATTTTATATTATGTTTGCAAAAATAAAATAAAATGTTGATTTATGACTCAAAATAATTCTCTTTAGTTCATTGTGCAAAAGCAACACACTTAAAATAAAAATAGACATAATTGTATTTTTCCAGTTAAATAAGATAGTGATGTGAGAGAAATTTTTGCAGTAGTTAGAGATATGTACTCTGAATTAATTTATGGAAAAAAGTCAGTTTTGGAAAATTTTGAGTTGTGACCCTTTTGTATTTAGGGTGCGATATGTACGGCGGCGTAAATGGACTTCTGGAAGAAGCTCTTGTGTTAACAGAATCTTAAAGGGAAACAAATGCAAATCTTTGTGCAAAATTGTGGCCAAAGTTGTTCTTTGAAGACCAAGCTCCTGAGCACGGTGTCGAATTGAGGTTGATGGATTGTTTTGAACCCTTTTTTGAACAGCAGTAATGTTTTCAGCCGATCTTGCAGTACGTTGTGGTCTGTGCTTGGGCCTATCAGCTACAGTCCCTCTTTCTTCGAAATCATTCTGTCATGTCCAATTTTTACCAAAATAGCGACTAAACAAAGTAGTATATCTTCCCGGCGGACATCCTGTATAAGGTTTAATATAATTAAGGGAATAATTTATTAACATTTTTAAGAGTAGCATCTTGGAAACCGTAGCAGATCGAGAGCCGAAATTTTCAGGTAGTGTATAAATGTATGGGCGTAATAGCAAAAGGGGTGAATTTTTCACAGAATGTGTAGTTCTATTGACACTACAACAACAAAAACTAAAAATGAAAAAAATTTTAAAAATAAAATGTTTCTCTCGTACAAGAATCATAAATTTATATTATGGAAGCATCCTTCTTTGTAGCGGCCATAATATTATACATCGTGTAATCATTTCGGCCCTCTATCTGCTATAGTTTCCCAGAAATTTTTTAATTCGTTCAAAATTTTGTTCATAATCTTAAGGCATTTCTCTTCGGTGCAACAAAAATATAAAATAAATACTATTCTAAGGCAATTTGCCGTGTTTAGAATATGAAATCAAATGAAATAATTTTAAAACTTGTGTAACCGCGAAATTCAGATTTTTCGTTAATAGATATAAGCGATTACATTTGCGAAAAGGGACAATTATAAAATATCGTTCTTATTAAAGGTATGTTGTTCACATATTATCTAGATTTTGATGGGATTTTTAAATTTTTTTGCTCAAAACAAAACGATTCTAATATCGTTTTGCAGATTTGTATACAAACAATTTTAATTGCGTTACCTGGCGTATGACTGCGGCTAGTTTTTTTTATAAAGTTATGCAATCATTAATTAGCTTTTGTTAATACGTTCTAGTGAAGAACTAAAATTTAAGTCATAGTTTATATCTTCTCTTTATAGAGTGATACTGTGATTGTGCAATCTGAGATATTTCCGAAATACTGGTAAATTTTTTAATAAGTTAAAAACACAGCAGAAACCATGGAAATCGAAACATCAAATTTAATCAAGGTAAGAATGATTTGCTTCCTATTATTTATACTTTTTATTAAAATTGTTTTAGATAAAAAATTTAATATTATTAAAGTTGATTTTAAAGGCATTAAGGGATATACATACCTACCTGAGTAAGGGATATACATATATATACCTACATAGCACACTCCCATGTCCCATTCGCAAAAGAGTCACCTTTCAAAATTTCTCAGTTCTCAGAACACGTAAACTGTTTTTGCGCTCATAAAATGTCAAGTCTCTTTTACTGAATTAAAAGCAAAGTACGTGAAAAGTATTTATAAAATTTAAAAAAAAACTGACTATTATTCACTTAAAGTTGAACTAAAAAAATATTAAATTAATGTTTGACGCAAAGTGGTCGAACTAGTAAATTAAGTACTTTTATTATTACATAATTATATGCTATAATAACATCGCATCCTGAGTTATCTGTTGTACAGCATGATGGCCAGCAATTATTCATATTTCATAAATCTCGTAATCATTGTGGGCTTTATTTTAACTAGGTTGTCCGAAACTTATACCTGCTGCCTGCAGAGCAATCGCATAAAACATATTCTGATGTTACCTGTTGCTCTTTACAGAAGCTGCAGCTGTCATCTTTTACCACACATATTTTATTCATGTGATAGTTACGCTTACAGTGTCCTGCTAACAGTTCATTGTAGTTGTTGATGTCATTTTTGCTGAGATATAGAATACCCTTGGGGTCAATGAGTGTTTTTGCCTTCCACATGCCTATTTGGGCTTTGCAGTAATCGAGTAGCCACTTCATTGTCCTCATGTCCCGGAACCCACATAAGGGAAACTGAATTCTTCACTGCTATGTCATCTAGAAGTTTAAAGCAATCCCAACACCCTTAAATTGGAAGGAATAGTTTGCTAACGATTTTAAAGTTGACTGGCTGCATATTTTAATATCGCGCGTGCTCCTACGCAAACATTCTCTCTATGTCGTTGACTTCTGCCTGGAAAATGGATGGCTGTTGTTTCTAATGCATCTGCGTGTTGTTGCTCTACAATATCCGCCTCATTACTACCATCCGCCATCTTCCCATCCGTGTATTCTAACCGTGAGTCCTGTTCTACTATTATCTCATTATTTCCCCAAGCTGGGCGTTCACTGATGATCACTTTTAAGTGCTTGGAAAAGCTTAGTGTTCTATTCATCTTATCAGAGACTGCGAGACATGAAGAGTTCAAGATGGCTTTCAGCATCCTTGAATCCTTAAGATAAGCTAAATTGGTCAGCCTTAATGCCGCATTGCTGTCCACTTCCCTCCTAGTTGTAGGGTAATGAGTCCAGTGCTCATTCCTAAGGCTGATGCGGGACGCGTTTTCATTGCTCCCGTTACACTCAAACAGGATATCCGATGTAACTTGTTGCAGATCATCTAATATGTTTTACCTTTGGCTACCATGCTAGAGAGGCATAGGTAGGTACACAATAATTAGTACTATTGTGTTTTTATATGAGCACGCCATCATCTTTTGACAAGTATAAGATGTTGCTACAGCTTTATTATTTGTTATGCATGCTAACTGTTTTTCTTAAGAAGGAGTTTTAATTAGAACTACTTCCATATATTTCATATCTTCAGTTCATGTTAATCTCAGGGCCCGCAGACTTAGTTCTCTTCTTCTGGTGAAGGGTACCAAATTAGTCTTTTCAGGTTTACACAGAGTCGTTTCATTCGATTCATTATTGCCGAGTAAAAGTAGATCATTTTAATTTTCAGGAAAAAGTTAGTCTTTTATTCTTTCGGTTAAAAGGACAGAAATTAAAATGGAAATACGTATAAATACATACGTCTTATGTGTAAATAATAATAAAATAACTTAAATATAAAATTAAAAAAAATCTAGCAGTTTAAACAGCCAAGAATTTTAATTGGAGTCGTCGATCTACAGTGCAATATTGGTAGGTGCGTGGTACTTAGCAAATGTGGAACATAGTTCTACACATTTAAAACAAAAAGTATTTTCATAAGTGACTTATTAGAGAAAACGTTATAGCATACCTTGGGGCGCAACTTATGAAGACATCTATTGTGAATGGTTTTACTTGACGATGAATTTCGGCCTAAACGTATTAACGTCGTGTTATATTTGAAACGTTATGCGCACTTACTTTTATTTTCAAATTATTTTTTATGTAAAAATGTCGAGACAAATAAACAACAACTTATGTAGCTTGAAATGCTACATAATTGAATCACGACTCTTAACAATGTCTTTACTTAAAGGCACCCACACAAAAGCACGTTTATTTTTATCGACGAAAAAAAAAATATAAACAAAACAACATAATTTACTTTTTAAGCAAAACAATAATTATTTTTATTTTCTTAATAGTCCAAGTTGAGAATCAAGTTAAATAGTAGAAAAGGTAATAAAAACAAAAAATTATATTTTGACACTGTCAAATTAATGTCATCGAGTTAAAGTGCAAGAGTGTTAAAGTAAATAAAAACACAAGTGTTTAATAGAAATTAAAGAAAAAAGCACTATATTAGTTTAGCAAATTTAGTCTTTTGCTATTTGTACAAACTGTCTGAAAAGAATTAATCAACATCCGGTTCTATTAAATATAGCGCTTCATATACAGAATTTGTGATATCATATGTAAGTATTTTTATATTAAATTATAATTCGAATAATGTAATTTTTTTAAGTCAAACCGAAAAACTGACCATAATGGAAAAGAAACCAAAAGTTTCAAAGTCACTGAAAGCGCGAAGAAGCACAAAAGTTTAAAACGAATTGAAAAATATTCCGAAATTGATAAAGTATTTAAGACAAAGAGCAACATCGTTGCCAAAAAGTATCAAATCTATAAATCCGAGTTAAAAAAAATAGAAAAAGGCAGAGACTTTCTTCTTAATTGTTACAGTTTAAGCTGCTGCTTATGTTGGTCGTATAGCGCCGCTCTCTTATAATATCATTTTTTTTTTACAAGAAATTAATTACAAAAAACTGATTTCTTATGCGACCGTTGGTACATGTCGGTTGGTAATCAAATTGAGTGTTGTGCCACAAACAATACAACTTTGATGTACAACTTCATTCTGCAAACAAGTCATGTTGAGTAAATATGATAAATAAAACTCGGAAAATTCAGTACTATCGTGCGTATTCAGTACTCTTTGATTTCTTCCAATCTGAAACGTTTAACATTATAGTAAAGCCATATACATTTACAAAACAATTTAAATTTTCTGTCTCACAATTAAAAATTATAAAAAGCCTTCTATACAGACAAGATTAATTATCTCTTTGTTTTTTAAATAGTACTATTAATGTTAGACTTTTTAAATTTAAGTTCAGAAGCATTTTAAAATCTTAATTTTCCATCACTGGGTGTGTGATCGCTACAAAAATAGGCACAGAATAGAATGACATGCTCACTAACGTTACGTTCGGGTTCTACAATTGTAGAACGAAGAAACATTATAATACAACCAGCCCACAAAACTTGGAATCTCGTGTGCAACCTGGTGAATTTGTACCTACGTTCGAATTAGATTGTTTTCTGCTTTTTTAACTATAAACTGTTGCCGGTATAAATGACTGCTGTCTATCACTAAATAGAGTTCGTTCAATTGAGAGGTTATTTCAAGAAAGTTTTAGTAGTGTTACAACAATTACAAAAACAATACACAATTTATTTTAGTGTGTCATATGCAAGAATGGAAAATCGCTAGTTGGTTTGTAGTTAATGTAAAGTAGCCACCCGAATTGAAAGAACTACTTTTTGACCGACACAACTCTACTATTGAGGGTTCTCTAGGTTTTGGCTTTATTATTCTTCGTTTTGTTTTACATCTTTGTGGTCTAGAAATATTTATGATTTAAATATTTTACTAAATTCCCATTTGTTAATAATTTTTAAATTTGTATTTTGTTCGTTTTCTTTATTCTTTCTATTAAGAAAGAAAATTTATTTGATATGATAACTTTGAATAAAGTAAAATTTAAATTTTATTAGTCAACTAGCAGAATGAAAGGCATTTTCTTTGCCGCTACACACGGTTTCCACATTCTTTGTGTCTTTTCTACTAATTTTATGTCAACTGTCAACATTATCTATTTAACCCAACACCAAAAGGCAAATGGAGTACAACAATTTATATTTTTCAATTATGTATCATGTTTTTCCTTGTTTCTTGGGTGAGAACGAAGTTTGGCTTTTAGCCAGGCACGGCGAAAAATATATTGTTAACTTCATCACAATCGGTTTGATAAGTCAGTTTGATCAGCCGAGAAGAAGCAGAAATTCATACAATGCTTTCATTGCCAACCATTAGTTGGCTAAAATCAAAATGCATAATGATAAAGAATTCAATAACAAAAAAGTTCAAGTGTTGTTAACTTCTTTCTTTTTAATAAAATTTTAACTTTCACTGTATTCAAAGTAATCACAACAAATAAGTTTTCTTTCTTAATAGAAAGAATAAAGAAAACGAAGCCTAAAAATTAAATTACTTAATATTAATTTTTAAGTTTTTTGCGGATGTTTTTTTTAAATTTATTTTTCACAATAATTTTTTTATGTTCGAATAATAATGAAAATCCGTAGTATTATAATATTTCGATTAATTCTTTCTCCTTAATATTGGGTTTTAAATATTGGCTCACATTTGATCCATTTTGTTTAACATTTTAACTGTGTGAAAATTTTTTTGGCGGTTTTTAGAAATTTAAATCGCTTAAATTTACGTTTTTATTTTATTTGTATATTTTTTCTTTTTTTAATGACTTATAAATGTGTAGGGGATTTAAAAAAATTTTTTTTTTGATAAATTCTTACCTTCTGGGCGAAATTACAGTATTTTATGGAATAGGGATTTTTTTTTAGTATTTGGTGAAATTTCGGGCTTAAGAAAAAATTAAAAATTTTAAGTAATTTAAAAATTCTTGGTAGAATTATCGATTGTTTTGCCGGTTTTAGTGAAGTTTTGATTAGTGCTTAAGTTTAGATTTTGTAGTAAATAAAGATATTCGTCCACTTCGAAAAATTCTAAAAGAACCCGAATCAAGTTTTTCCACATTTCGGAAATTTATGAACTAAAATTGCTAATTTCCCAAAATTATTAATGCCTTCAGAAAGTTAATACCAATTTTGAATAGAAAAACAGACTCCCCTACGTAATATATATATATATATATATATATATATATATATATAAAATATATACTGTCAAAATGATTAAATTACTCATCTTTTACACACACACCCTTACATACATATGTATACCCGTTATACCTTTGGTGAGGTGTATAAAAACCAAAGAAAAAGAAACAAAATTTAACGCTTGTTTCTTAAATCTTTCGTTTTCACGTAAAACCTCTGTTACAACTCAAGTGTTTTCTTTGACAGTTTTTATGACGGAGTTGTTTTTGTACAAACTTGTCTTAAAAATTATATTACAGTTACGTAATAAAACGATGAGTTTTAGCATGTAATTTCTCGGTTAAATTGCCTAAAAGCCAACATTGTGTTGAGGTTTAATGTTACAAGCCCTTTGCTGGTTTTAATGTGCTACATAACATGCACATTTGAGTTGCGGTCAGGTAACAACGAATATGGAGGTTCGTTGCAGATATTGGTACATATATATGTATACACGTATATTGAGATAATAGCATTGACTTTCTCTTTCAGAAAAACAAGATGATATTTTAAATAGTGTGGCTGTTATTTGTGTTAAATGTTTTTTGTTTAACGTTCAAGTGCGCTGGTGACGCAGTGTTACAATTTTTTTGTTACCTACTCGCATGCTGCCTATGAAAGTAATCAATAATTTTTTATACAGGGTCTAAAGTATTTTTGAAAATTGTCTACATGTTAAATGTTGAAAAATAACTTGGATTTTAACAACTGATAGCAAACATGATTGTGAATAGCAGGGTAAACACGATGTTAATTTCAGTGTTGGTGGTACCATGATGCAAATATTTTTTAAATTTTTATCTATAATCAACTTTGATTGCTTTGCTTTAATTAACCAAATACATCTTAAACTATCTCCTGCATGTGAAGAGTTATATGTGGAGGTATTTAATGAGTAGGAAATTTTAATATAATAAATTTTCTGTGCATTTGTACAAAGTTGGCCTAAAATGTAAATATTCTTCCATTTTATTTTGTGGCTATTAATTTTTATTTTTTGTAATAAAACTTCTTATTCATCTTTGATTAGTTAAGCGGTTTTTGTAGACTGCTAAAGTAGAAAAAAAATTCTGCGTGAGTTAATGTGCACGAGTATAATTTAAGATTGAAAGTTTCGTGATTAAACATTTTTCTTTTAGATTTTGTTTAATCTACTGATTTTTCTATTTTTTCGATTGTTTCGAAAACTCATGATTTAATATAAAACTACTAAGAGCAATATTTGTCTTTAAAAGTATGTAAATATGAAATTTCTGATACACAAAAAGAAAATTCTAAAATACAATTGTGTAAAGGTCATTTATAAAAAAACGACTTAATAAAATGTTATTTAGCTTAATTTTCTCTTGAGCATTTTGAAAGCGTGAGTTTTAGCTATAGTTACTAAATTTATTCCATTGACATGAGCGTGAGGCAAAAACAGCATGTAGGGGAGTGTATGACTAAGTGTTTTAGTCTGATGTCGTGGATATCACTTTGTAATAAAACGTGTCATATTCTCAAAAGCCATTCTTTAATGGAAAGTAAGACTCGGGCAATTTATATGCCTACTAATTAGTGTAATTAATTGTGTTTTTTCTTTGGAAAGCAACCCTGCAATGGCTGCTAATGTTTAATTTTAGAACAGTGTTGCAGCGCCTCTGGTCTTATATAGGCGTATTATTTGAAGCTAGTATATCCATTGTATTAATTATTTTACTTCTCCGACGATTAAGTGCTACAGAGTTATATAATCTACTTCAGAGAAAAAATATGACTCGTAATTGCAATTGAATTCATGTTTAGTTGTTTTCTGTTTCATTTTTTTATGTCAGTGAGATGTTTGTTGAAGATGAAGTCGAAATAAAGAGTACTTAGTTTGAAATTTTTATGAAACGTTTTACGGACAATTTGTTCGCCCGATATAGTAAAATTAATGGCCAAGATAATATTCGAATATAATTATTATTGTAATATTTATATAAAAAAGTAGTGCGCAAATATAATTTAAGTACAAAAGTAAAATGTTAGTACACAAGTAAAATTTGTTAATTTTAGTACAAACATAAAACTTTTAAAGAAGAAAAAAATTTTTAAATCAAAATTTGAATTTAAGCACACAGAAATTTTTAGTACAATATACATATTTTTAGTACATATAGTATCAAATACCAAATATAAAATTTTAATACGAAAATAAATTTTAGTATAGGAAAAAAAAAAATTAATAAATTAATACAAACTCACAATTAAAATTTCTAAAACATTATATGATATTATTTTAGTACGAGGTTGTAATTGCAGCACGATACTTTAATACAACAATATTTTTTTTGAGTCGAATTAAAATTATTAATTTCTACAGGATATAACAGAAGCAGGGTTGTATCGGTAGCGAATTATTTCGTTCAATTAGAAAGACGGTATAAATCTTACAACAACTACAAAAACAACACTCAATTTATTTTGGTGTGTCATACACAGGAATTTAAAATTGCTTGTAGTTTTTTTTTCTGAAATAATCTCTCAATTGAACGAACTAGTTCGTTACTGCTATAAATGGTGGAAATATGTTCACATGTGCACTTTAATTGAGGCAAATAAATTTTAAATTGAATAAAAAATATTAAAGCTTAAAAAGTTTTCTTGATCCGAAAATTATGTTCAAAAAAGCGTGTAATCATGCCTTATGCGTTTTTACGTACAAACTTTCTAATTGCCACCAATTATATAAAATATATATGTAGCTAAATTGGTATCAATAACATTCGTTATCTCTTTTATATAATCGTGGTAATGTTCTTGTAAGTTGTCGGGTCTAGCTGGTGGTCTATTACTTTTAATTTCACAAAACTTTCTGTTCAACATACTTTGCCGGATTGCATTGGGAATTTGGGATCAATTAATGGTGCAATTAAGTACTAATTGCACAATTTATTATTTGAGTTGTTTTATGGTAAATTTAGATCAATTAAACCTTGAACTACACAAATCCCTTATTGCGCAATTAAGGCGCATGAGTCAACATACTAGAACAAAAGCGCACTCAGTTGGCGCAGAGGCCTCTTGCGCGAGATGTTTTTAAAACCAACATTTTGGAGATAGGAAATATTTTCTTGTTTTTGTAACAATTCCAATGGTTTCTGCAGAGTAAACAATTCTGTTAGACCAGTAGAATTATTTTGCACACCTATATTGGAATGTCAGAGTATGTTGTCACAAACAGTATTTTATTTTATTTGGGAATTGACGTGACAGTTAGCGCTAAGCGTCAAGAGAAATAAACCTAAGATCTTTTCTACAGACTGAAGTTAGTTTGAGATTCTTAATTTGATATCCCGACAGGATGATTTGATTTTTGGAACGATCTTCCATCATCTCTTGGTTTAAAGAAAACCCTGTTTCAGCTATGTGCCATCATCAGTGTCATTTTTCGTTCTGAGAAGTTTGTATCAATTAGTTGGTGTCTTATTGTTTGTCAAGTACCAAATTATCAGGTGTTTGTAATCTTGTTCTCTTCAATGTTACAATCCTACGATCTTGGTGGTTCGGAGACACTTTTCTTCATCTATTTGACAATTAGCACAATTATCCATATTATAATCATTTGGTTGTGACAAACAAATCAATTAGAAGTTTCCAAATATTTATTAACCTGTTTTAAATTTCACAGTTCCACAAAACAAATGATGATACAAAACATCCAACATTGAGTCATAAATATTTTTTTAATTAAAGTCAAGGATGTTGTGCGTAATTGAAAAATCATGAGTCTAAATCTGTATTTAAATAAAAATTTCATTCTTAGTCACACGAGTTTTGCATTTATTATTATGTTTTCTTTAAAATCCGTTTAGTGGCATCTTTTGTGTAACGTTTAAAACTGGTTTAAATTTGTAGTTATTTTTGTTGTTTTCTTAATAAAATAATTGGATGATCAATAGAGCACGTGATCCGTTTCGAATTCAATCAAATTTATCCATATCAGTTCAAATGTGTCGAAAATATTTGTTGAATTTAATTTTACATCTCACTAAATTGTGCTCATCCGAAAGTGATTAATCAAGCCACAAATTCATAAATTAATAATGAACGAATCAAACAATTGTAGGAGTTTATCTAGAATTTCCTGACTCTCAAGTTAGTAAAATATACAGTAGTTATATGTATTTGTTGGATATGAGTAAACGAAAAATCTTGTGAGAGAGTAATTTGATTCGATTTTGTAAAGTGGCGTGAATTGGCCTTCTAGACTTCTCCAGGAGTTTTCTGAAGTCGCAAGTCTATGCTAATAAACTCCAACAAGTCTATGCTAATAAACTCCAAACTAAACATAACTCGGGCAATAATCGCTTAAGTTCAGCCACAGACATCTATGCGTCCGATTCATTGAAAATTCGATCACTCAGATCCGTTCCATTGTCAAAAGCTTTGGCAACTACTTGCATGGACCATTCAAATTATAAGAGAATTTCGTTAATTCCTCACACACATACCATATTGTTCTATTCGATTTCAACGTCAATGCACCTTTATTCGAAAATATTTTTCTTATTTCATATAGAACAAAAAATACTACGAAGATCAGTCACCTATCGTTACGTTAAGTTATAAAGGTGCTCAGTCCAAATTTTTTTCAAAATTTACTTTTTGATGCACTGCGATATAATAAGTAAAAGTAGATCGCTTGCAGAAAAAATATAAATATTTTGTTTTTCTTTGTTGTTTTTTAGTGCTAAGTCCAGCTTGTTAAATAAAAAGTGCTAAGTCCTCTAAAAATTATGCAAATCTCTTACAATATGCTAAGTTTTTTATGTATGTATATAGTTTTTCAAGGTGAGTGATAATCCGCTGCTTTAAATGTATATTAAATTGCAAAATATATTTAAAATTAAGATTTCCTGATGAATGGATAAGTTTCCCCCACCCAACAAGTCTTAATATAAGAGTGTTCGAGTGATAGAGCTTGCAGAAACTTCACCAGGAAAAAAGAAAAATATCAGCAAGAAAATATGATGGCTTGCATTATTTAAAATAATGTTGCCCAAAAACAGCCTACATTTTAAATTATGACTGATTGTATTCACAATTACCTTTGCAAATTAAATCAGTTTTTCATTACAGTTAAAAAGTAATACTAGATTTAGGCGTGCACCTTCCAATTAGGAAATTTACGTAATTTAGGCCCTAATTGAGCTCAATTTACCATACACGAATTCAATTAGTAACTTGAGCAATTAATACTTAATTGTACCTTAAATTGCACCAAATTATCTAAGCAACCCTGGTGAAGTGTGTAAATGTATTCGACTTGACGCCACAACTTACAACAATCTTAGTACGATTATCCAGTCTTATTGTTACCAATTTAGTCATCTCTTTCGTATTATGGGTGTAATTGGAAATTTTGTACTTAAAAACGCTTAACGCATACTTACACGCTGTTTTAAATATTATTATTTGGTCATGACAACATTTTCAGTTAAAATATGCTAATTGCGTAAGCTAAATTGGGTATGTGTGAACACCAAATTTTATAAATCAATTTAAAGTGCAACTGGCACAATTAATGTGCATATCTGAACATAGTTTAATACTGTATCACATACTTTTTTATGGCAATAAACAAAGGTTAAATTATTATTTTATATTCGTCACATTAAAATAATATAATCACTATTTTTTAGTTTAAGCAACATAATTGGTGAAAATTAAGTGAAAGGAAAAGTGCTAAGTCTACATTAAAAATTTAAAATATTTAGGAGAAAAGGTGCTAAGTCAGAACATCCATTATTCATGTTTTGTATAAAAACTGCATTAAAAGGGGTCAAATATAATGAGAGAAAAAGATTTTAGCCAATTTTTCTCCCTCCCGCAAAATTTATTAAATTGACATAGAATATTTACAACGGAAGCCAACGATATACTCTCATTACACGCTCTCCTCTCTTTTTTACAATTTAACATTAATTAATTTCTAAAACGTTTTCGGGATATCACGAAAGATGTGCGTTGGTTTCTTTTTTTTTTTTTTTAGAAAAAAAGTGCTACAAAAAATAACCGTGTTCTTGCAAAAGTTTTTGACGAGCTTTCGCTCTCTAACACCATTTGTAGGGATTAGACTCGTTACTTCAAAGATAGTGGTTTTGAAACCGAAGCCACAAAAGTTTGAAGATGAAGAATTGTATGGGTTACTCGATAAAGATCCGTGTCCAACACGCAAAACCTTGGATATTATTTAAAAGGAAAGAATTTATGAACGAAGCCGATAGACGTCGAACGTAGATTGTAGGAACCGCTGCCTTAACGCTATTAATAAAGATGGTGGTGATGACTGGTGATGAAACCCGAAGTGCCGAATCGAATTGCCAAAATCGATCAGCATACAGTGGCAAACGAAAGTGTTTAATATGTTGGTGTAACTTATTTCTTATCATTTCATAACCGTTGCTTAACTTAAAGCGATAAACAGGACCATAAATTAGGTTGAAACTGCTACTCTCTTCAACATTTTTGCGAAAAAGCAGAATAGTTTCTTATTAATGCTTTTTTCTTTTATTTGAGGTGAATTGAATACAGTTTGTTATTCATGCATTTCGTTCGATACAACTTGTTTTGCGATACAATAAAATATGCAAATTTCAGTTTTATTATTTTACTACAGTAAATATTTTTCAAAATATCACATAAGATTTAACAAAAACTTGAACAATGTTGCTGAGAAACATCATAAAAGCAGATGCGCCAACTTAAAACAAAATAAAAATCAAAACAAGTAAGAGTGCTACATTCGAGGAATCGTATGTACCCTGCATTCAAGTAAACTATATTAAATACATACATATGAAAAATTAGTTTTGTTTTTATACTATGCACATACAGATTAATTGAGGCAATTAATTTGCAATTGAGCTTACTCAATTAGTATCTGACAGCTGAAAATTTGTTTACTTTGATCGTAAAAATTGGTGTTCGAGCGTTTGAATAATATTCAGCTTTAAAAGAAATTTTTTGAAAAAATTAATTTTTTTTAAATGATATTAATTATTTAAAACTTATTTACATTTTAACTTTAATGAAATGTGTTATCCTTCCATTTCTTTTATTTTTGTTTTATTATTTTATGTATGGAGTGTCACTGTGTAGAGTTTTTTCTTTTCACTAAGTACGCTTCACCAGAATTCCACAGGGAAGATGACTCAAGTAATGGCGAAATTAAGGACTAAGTGCTCAATTTATTAATTGAGTGCTTGTATGCTAAATTTAGCTCAATTAAGGCCATAATTGCGTAAATTCCTAACTGCAGACTTTAGATGCATATCTGAACATATGATTTTTGTTAACTAATATGTTAAAGACAATATTGGTATAAAAGATGATTGTTTAAGTGACTTTTATTGTTTTTTTTTTTTTTTTCTGCAGACCACAGTAGTTATTTTCTTTATATTTAATTTTTTCAAAAAGTCTAGAAGCAATCAGTTAATAGATTTTTACTATATGAGCGATTGATAACAATTTTGTTTCCGTACTACTTTTTAGTTTAAATTGGTTTTAATATGTTTGATGGTTTTTCGATATGTGAATTTTCAGGGTTTTATATCTGATTCTTGGATTTGCTGAGAAAGTGTGGATTTTAGAGAAAATTTCGATTTTCAAGTGGAAAATTGTTTTGGTAAAATATAATTTTTGATGACGACCTATATTTTTTCTCAAGATTGCTTGTTTGATTTTTTTATTTTCTTGGGGAAAACTTAATTTTTTTTTTGATTTATGGTAAAATTTATACCTTTTTGTGAAACTTATGGCGTTTTCGTTTCTTAAATAAAATGTTGCCCTGTTAAAGGCTACATGCTTAACACATCAAGAATCGCTTAACACATACTTATTACGTGGGATTATATACAATACCTTTCTGCATTATTAACGATAAAATCTAAAAAAAAACAACACCTTTTGCGGACGTCAACATATTTCGAGAATGAAAGGGAAAGCAATATTGAGGTTTTTCTAAAAACAAACACAGTAATAGATTTTTGTGGTTAAATTTTTTTTTTTTGAAAATTAAAACTTTTTTAATTTTATGTTTTTGTAATTTTCAGTGAATTTTTATATATTTTAAATTTAAATTTTTTATTCTAGAGTAAAGATTTTTTTTGCAAAATATTCGACAATTTGCACAATGTTTGCTATTATTATTTCAGATTAAAATTCGGTGCATTTAATAAGCTCATAAGTTATCTCATGCCTTCCGAAAGTTAATACCGGACAAATAGATTAAATCATATACTTAGAAGAACCTAAAATATATTTTCTTTATGGGGTTACGAGTACCAATGATTAACATAGAAATTACAAACGGAATGTTGAATTTGTATACACCCTTTACACATTTGATGAAGGGTATAACAAATAAATGATAGCCAACCTTTTACCAGGCCAATCAATGGCACATTTAAAAAACAAGAAAAGAAACCAACACCAGCAATAACAATAACGAAGAAAAAATCTAAAAAAGCAAAGTTAAAACAAAAATGTAGAAACATTACATCATCACTGATGTTGTATCCCATATATAAACAACCAATACATACATAAACAGGTAATTATACGAGGGTGATTTGTTTGGCATTAACATAACATTCAAACTAATGTACCACACAGCAGTTAAGCATTTTGAAGTGAGCAGCAACTTTTGTGAAGAGTATTTGTTCACAACAAGTTATTGTTTAACGCAGATTTTGCGTCGGCAGCTTACTTGGTTTGTAGTTGTATTCACACAACATTCATGAGGCCACAACGGTCAAAGCCGGTGATGGTAAAATGTTCCTTCTTTTTCCTTCTGGTGTTTTACAATGTTTAGACATATATGTACCTTAATTGAGGCAATTAAGTTCGAAATTGAACTAAAGTCTTTGGTGTTCACATATAAGCAATTTAACTTACTCAATTAGAATTTGACAGCAGAAACTTTTTTCATAAAAACTTGTAGTTGTGGATTTGAAAAAAATTGAAAAAATCAGCTTTAATTTCATTGAATTTACTAAGCCTCAAATTCACCTTGCATTTCTTTTTATTTTTATTTTCTTTTTTCGTATACAAGATAAAAAAAAATATACATACTTCAATCACTTTCTTGAATGTTCCTTGATTTTGTTATTCTAGAGGCTTTTTATCTTCCCACTGATTGTGCCAGACTAGTATGGGAAATCAGACTCAATTTATAGCGCAATTTATGAGTTCTTGTAGGGGACATTCAGTTCGACTAAAGCCATAATTGCGTAAATTTTCTAATTGCGCAATTAAGGTGCATGGCTAAACTAAGTACATATTAGCAATAAAACAATTATATTTCTCTTTACTTATAAATATATCGTTCCTAAATTTTGAAATAAATTTGATTTATGTGTACACTAAGTGTTCTGAAAAGTATTTCAGTTCCTAGATCATTCTGTCTAATTAATTATTAATTAAGGTACACAAAAGAAAATATCTGTTCAGTGACTCTAAATGTGTAGGTTCTGACCTAATCTGAAATTAGACACTGACTCTGCTGAACTAAAACATGGAATGTGGGTTATTATCTTTATTCTGGTGGGAGGGTATTTGAAGTGTCAGTTATGGTGCAAACAACTGCACCCAACCATTCCATAAAACATGTGCGATTAGACTGCATTTGGTATGACAAACATTTAAATGTTAAAACAATATGGATACTTGTTGTAGCAATCAAAAGAGGTTTGTTTAAATTTCAAACTTTATAATTGGCTAAATTCAGGTTCAAAATGTAAGTTTTCACGTTAGACTGTCCTAATTTCTGGCAGAAATATTTTCATGATATCTTCGTGTGCTGACCTTATAATAGCCTGATACTTATATCATAAATAAAAGATGGCAACTGAGATGAACCTCATTGTTAAAGAATATTTTAATAAAGTATTTTTATTATCATTTTCAAAAGTCCCGTAGCAATCATAGAAGTGCTATATTTTAACAAGTTTGGTTTAGGAAGCATGGTTTTGTTAGAGTTCTTACCAGAATTTAATGGAAAAACAAAAATACCCGAGCAATATATGTTTGACTATTGAGCTGAGCTTAGGGTGCATAGACACTAATATAAAGCCGTACGTGAGAAGAACATTTTTTCTGACTACATCCACAAAAGTAACCAGTTGGTACTCTCAGCTCGTGAAATGTTAATTTCGAAATTACCCAAATAGGGTTTAAACAATTCCAAAGCGCATATGCAAAATATCCCGAACGCAACGGTTGAAGGGTCTTTTAGAGATTATTGGACAGTAAGCGGCTTTTGAAGCAAATAAAAAAGTTAATGAGAATGTAAATTGTCTCAAAAGCAAATATTAGCTCAATAAAAGCGCTTAATGCCTTAAGAAAGGTACAACTATTAAGGCCAACAAACCAACATGAATAAAACTTTCAACAACCAAGACACACATACACTTATACATGCATATGCATATGTATTGCAATATGCATAAATGTTTGTTTAGTTTTTAAGAAAATTATGCAAAAATATTAAACTTTACAGTCGCAAAACATGAAATGAATTCATACGAGTACCAACAAAAAGAAGGTGCGTATATTGACCTGATTTTACTTTCATTCGACTTGAATTTTTTTTACGTTGCTTTATTGCGATTTTATTTTATTTTATTTTCATTTTTGCCTGCCTTTTGTTGTTATTCGAACTTAAAAAATTATACAAGTTTTTTGTTTGTTATTGTAGATTTTCGATTTTTTGAGACCAAGACACAAAAAAAATGTTGTCTTAAGCTTTTTGAAGTCGGTCGGTTTGCATCGTTTTTTTTAATGCTTCAGAGTAGAGGCTGTATTTGTTCACACTTTCTCTGTGTAGCTACGAATTTAGCTTTGTTTAAATTTCGTCGTTTTTGGGGTTTTTGTAGCAGCAGCAACAACAATACTTCTTAAGGTGCATTCAGATAATTGAGCACATGGCGTCTTATCTCAAAAATGTTTAATAATTTTTTTTGTTATTGCTTTTCTTATCGTTTTACTCACAACTGCAATATTAGCTGGAGAGCGTAAATTGCTTTGAAAAATAGCTTAATGATTATTAATAATTTCTGTAATCAATATGTGTCAAAGACGACATTTAAATACACTTTTAAATAAGTTTTTGTCTTAAATAATACAAATAGCAAATTTTAAAACTCTTTATGTTGTGTGAGCTTCAAATGTTACTGCAAAAAAAAGATAATTACAAAAGTTTCTTATCGAAATGATTTATTGCCTTCAAAGTTAAATAAAACATTCATATTACTTTTACCAGTAATGAGTTGGTAGGACGCCTTAAAAATTATCGCTTATTTGGCGACACCATTTCAAACCGCTAAAATCGTGTATTTGTTGAAAATAATCAGGGATACTGCATACATACACTGCTCGTCACTGGAATAGCACACCCTACTTATATTTAAAAATTCGTTTATATAATAAAAAAAATATATCTGGCAGCACTTTGATCTTTTTAATTTGTTACATCTCTTCTTAACACTTGCTTATAAATAAAATCTGAAATGGAAATGTACCATGATTTGTGTTATTTTCTATTTTGTATCAAGAAGCCTAAAAGTGGTATCATAATTTTTATCAAATGAGTCTAATTATGGAAAACATATTGTGTTGTCTAGTGCAGACAAATGTCTTATTTTGAGAGAAGCGTATATTTCGCACGATTCGATAGCAAATATAAAACAAAACACGGGATTATCAGCCAGCCTAACAACCATCTCGCGAGTTATTTCGAAGTGGAACAGAGAATAACATCGTGTTGTTTTCTCGAATGAAAAGAAATTTAATTTGGAAGGGCCCGATGGTTATAGCTATTATTTTCGCGATCTTCGTAAGGAACCACATCACATGGATCGTCTTCATAGTCGGACAGGCGGTGTAATGGTATGGGATGCAGTATCAAATTGCGGCACCTACGAGCTGCAATTTCTAAAGACGACGATGAATTCAAAGCCATACATTGGTGTATAGGAATGGGTTCTTCCAGCTCGGATCGTTAAATTGTATATAAAAAAGCAAAGCGTATTCACCAGACTTCAATATTATTGAAAATGTGTGGAGATTACTGTCGCGAAAAGTTTATGAAGTGTGTGTAGTATTCCACTATTCCTGAACTTATTCATGCTATTAAGCAAGCTTGGGCCTCATTCAACTGGATTATATTGCTAAATTATACGAATCGATTCCAAACTGGATTTGCGAAGTTTTAATGTACAAAGGGGGAACAACTAATTACCAAAATAACAACACTTTAAAGAAAATAGATAAATAAAATCAATTCCAGTTAAAAAATATTCATAAACGCTTTTGTTCCTTGTGTGTTCTATTCAAATTGCGTAAATTTTATGGTACTATATTTTTTAGTTTACTAAACATAATTTTAAATTTATAATCAAATATATAAATAAAAACATGGGCTCAAAAATAATTTAGCTTTAAAAAAACGTACTCTTGATGTGCTATTCAAGTGGCGCGGACTGTATGAAGGTGACTGAGTGAAAAACACAACATGTTCGACATTTTTGTTCGGACAGTCGTTGACATATTTATTTTTAATCACTTTGTTGGTGACAGGGTAGGGGGTTGTTAATATCCTATTTGCATTCCTTATAAGTCTACGACTGATTTATAAGACATAAGTCAAGTTTTGTTGGAAATTTATATATTTTTTTTTTTGATGGAGTGCTACAGAAATCATTATGTATCATTTCCAACATAGAAAACTACTTGACTGGCCCAGTGTAATTGGTCTCATATTAAATTCTCAATCAATATTGAAGCCAATTTAGTAAACCAACTCATCAGGAATACTTTATGAAATATTTTACAAAAGGTAGAAATATCTTTTATGTCTAACTTCATAAACAAAATGAGAGTTGTTTATAAAGCAAAATTTGGATTTTATTAAAAGCCTCAAGAACTTAAGAGAAAAAATGCTGTTTTCGGCAAAAATAACTTCGATTTTGGATAATGAATTTTCAGATAAGCACGGGTCGATGTTTATATACAAGTGCAATAAAATAAGCCATGTGTGAGGAATCAAGGAAATTATTCTTTTGGTTCAAAGGCTCATGTATGTTATACGAGTAATATAGGGAATGGAGCATCCTTCAATTATTCTGCTGCGTCGATGCGACAGAATTTGAGCATTGGGTGCTTGTCGAAGAAAAAGTACACCGAGGTAAAACAGAATTATTTTGGTGGCCAATTCACGTGACCTTTCCGAGGGATAACTATACCCTCAAATCGGTGATACAGCCTAAAAAACTGGGATTAATTTGGGTTTGGCAAAACTAAATATCAATTTTGAACCGGTTCGTATGGATTCTGCTTTTAGACATAACGTCAAAGCTGTAAAATAATTTATTTGAAACCGAAACATTCGTATTCTTTGTTGGCCGCCTTATTCCCCTCATGCTAACATAATGTTTGGGTTTGTCTTACCTGGAAGGAGCATTAAGGGGGAAGGCAATTTAATGACAAGCAGTTATTTATTAAAATCATTGTAGAATGTGGTAAACAAATATTAAATGGCCTATTTAAAGCCACTTTATAACTCACTGAAAGGTGCCATATTTGAAGTTATTGTAAACCGTGGAGGACACACCCGCTACTAAAATGTTTAACATATTTTAGATAAATAAAATTATTAAAAATATTTTTTATTAAATTATGAATAAATAAATTTTTAAATAAAATTTTATACCCATCAAATGAACAAAAAAAAACTTTATTTTCTTAATTTTTAAAAAAAAATTATCACTACTGCATTTAAATTGCCAACGTAGGGTGCTAGAGAAATAAAAGAGTACTAATTACTTCTGGGTTTTTTTTAAAGTGCTTTTGCTAATTCAAAACATCTACCGGTTTACAAACACTCGCAACCAAGATAATATGCCTCTTAATTGCAAAGAGCTAAAAATTTAAATGAGTTTGTGTTGTTGCACTTTTAGAGTTTTTATATTAAAAACGCTAGCCGTTCACTCTGGGCTTTTCAGATAGAGTTTTACACTGAGCCAACACTGGCGAAAAAACCATCGAACGCGTTGTGGTAGACACGAAAGACTGTTTTTTTTTTGTTGGTTTCTTTGTTTTTTTGTGTTTCTTTTGTCTGACTTTCATGATTTTTGTTTCGAATAAATATTTCGTAAACTAGTGCTTTTTTGATTGCTTGCCTAAGTGTCGCGCATGTGTATGTGCGATTGGCGGCTGAGCAAGCTTCAAAATACGTGCGCCGCGACGGGCCAACGAAAACGAAATCTAAGCTTTAAGACAAAAACAAGTTAAAAGCAACATTTCCAGCTGACAACAACTGTCTGCTTTACCTTGCAGCTACTCGTTCTGTGCCACAGTGTTGTGTATTTGTGTGAGCGCGTGGATGTTAGTGTATGTATAGAGGTTTTCATCAACTTTGCACTTTTGTGCTCGCTCAACTTTCCTCAAGCTTACAGATTGTTTTAGCGCTTGCTGCAGTTAACACGCGTGCGCGTAGTTTCTTTGTTTTTGTAGTGTTGGCGTTTTTGTTTTATCTTCCCCAATAAGACATCGTGATTAATGAGTTGGCCTACGAATCCTTTAAATACAACTAAAGTATTCGAATTCGCATCAATGTTTGTGTTCAAAAAAATTACGTTATGCTAAACGGCGAAAGGATTAAATATAAAATATATTTTATCGGTTATTATCTATTTGGCAAGACAATAACTTAAAAAATTTAATAAATAAATTTTCAACAACAATAAAAAGAAAATTTCATAAATATTTTCAAAATAAAGAAAAAAAGAGGGGCTGAAGTTTAACAGTTTTTTTTAACGAAAAAAAATATATATTTTTGATAAAAATATTATTTGTTTTTTTTACAACAAGAAAAGTGATTCATTCCGGTTTTTAAAAGGTTGAACCAATAAAAAGCAAAAGTGCCAAAATCTTATACAGCTTATCTTCTACACTTTATTTAAGAACTTAAGTTAATTTATTTAAGAAAAAGTCATAGTTTAATTTTTTTTATTTATAATTTATATAAAAAAGAAAAAGGATTTTTTTAAATATCCTGTTTAAGGATTTTCTAGTGAACGCTAAAAAAATTCATTCAAAAACGACAACAATATGGAAAGACAACAATTTTTAATTGGTTTAATATTATGGTGAGTTTTTTAATTGTATCTTTTGTTTTTAACTTGAAATTTCTGTGATCACAATTTAAATTTAATCTTTGGATTTGGATTGAAAATTTAAATTAGACTTGAAAACATTTGTTCAATGAATGTACTTGAAGTTACTTTAAAACATTTTAAGACTTATATCTTTGATAAGAGAAAAATTTATCACTATGAACTTTCCCCACTTAATTGTTGATGTTTTCCAAAACTGTCCAATCTCATACACTTTGGGAGAATAAAAAGCAGATAATTTAAAAAAAAAAATGTTTAAGTTATAAAAAGGCTGGTAAATTTTCATACTTAGGATCTTATAAATAATTTGGCAGCCTTATAACTTTTTTTATGATGAAAGAAGGAAACAAATTTGAATTCGGTTTCTTTGTCCTTACTAATAAAAATATTTGCACTCTTTTGTTACTGAAGATGCCTGAGCTTTTTATAGATTATCGCGCTTAACCTTAAGTTCCAAATTGTAACCAGATATTTCCTATTTTATGGAACTCCTTCTTACCTCACTTAGGAGGGCTCTCATACAAAAAATAAAGTAAAACTGTCTCAAGCTAGAACTTCTTTAAACCAAATAAGAAGTTTCAGGAGAAAAAAATTAAAATATTTTAATTTAGATCACCCTCTGTTACTACATTTAGAGTTGCTAAATAACCAGCCAAATGTACAGAAAGGAAAGTTAGACAAATTAAGAATCCGTTTGATTGTTGGGGGTTTGTTAAATCTTCAATGTTTTTGTCTTGAAAACCCCGCAGTTGGTTTAAAGACATTTTTAAAAGTTTAAGACATTTTTAACGTACTTTTATTCTTTCTTATACTCGTCATATAACGATAATTTGGGTAAAAGTTTCTTATTGGGCTGGCTTGAGCAACCAGTGAATTGCCCATGGCACACTAGCTTATCCTTCAGCAAATAAATTGCTATTATTTATAAAAGAATTTTGATAACAACCTATAAATAGCAGATATTGGGAAATAATAAAAACATCCCATGAATTTTTATACTTATTTTGTATTCTAGTGACTTAAATCACAATTATAATTGTTTACTGTTTAAACAGCTGACTGATAATTTGAAAAATCTGCCCGAAAGAAGAGACTGGGATGATTCGTGCAAAAAATAGACAAATATTTTGATCTCAAAATCGCTCTAGCTCTCTTCCGTAATATTTTGAATCCTCGGGAAGCCATTTTTTATTAGTTCGCATTTGTCCCCTATATTTGCGTTTTTAATCTGAAACCGTTAATAAGAATTTAAAATAAACAATTTAGGAAATAAATATATAACATTCGTTCCTCCATGTTCTGCAGATAAAAACGTTTGATTACAAATAATTGGGCAATAATATGTTATATATTCAGCATATTTTTTCTTTTGTTGATATTATTTGCCAAAAGTTGTGGGAACATGTGTTTATTGTTTACAATAAAAAGCAGCTGTTTTTAGAGACGCCACATTTTGCACTATTGTACATGTGTATTCAGTGTTCTCATATGGTGTTAAAATTTATTTCTTACCAGTATTATTCGAACAGTTAACTAGAGATAATTCAATTTTAAGTAAGGTGGCATCCTCACTCATGCAAATTTTAAAGACACCTGAAAGTCATATTTACTTATGAAATGTTATGTGTTTTATTTAGTATTGATATTTTTTCTTTGTTAGACATTAAACACATAGTCTGTCAAAAATCAAACACATACGAACACGATTATTTTTACGATAATAACACAATACTCCGGCTGCAAGTTGTTGTCCATGCTGCTTTTGTTGTTGTAGTCAAATTAAACTAATTTCTATATTTGTTATCAATATAACAAAATATGTAAAGCAAAGTATATTTTAATTCTACTTACTTTTGCATACTCTAATTAAAACGACAATAGTTCATCATATATAAAACACAGAACATCTAAAAGAGCCGGACATTTCCATTTTCGAATAAAATATATCGAATTCGGAATACAGAACAGCACTCATTATCCTTCATCTTTTTCAAACTTACAAACATGTACATTTTAAAATTAATCTATATGCAAGAAAATGAGTAGCACATGCAAAATTTAGGTTCCCTCATACGGTAGTTAAATGCAAAGTATATATCCCTACATAAATGATAAAAGATAGATTTTGTACGCTTCTTCTTAACTCATTTACAATAAATCTTTTATATTGATTGATTGAATTTAATTGTCTTCACTGTTTCGTACTTATTAGCAGATTTTTTTTTTAATTTAATACAAAGGGATCTAGAGGCAATACCTTCATACTTATGTTATATCTCTACCGAGTAATCTAAAAAAGAAAAGTTTTAAAATTGAAGAAGAATTGCCTATACGAGAGGTGATAGGGTTTTATTGGAATACAAAATTCGTTTAAATGTTTACCCAGTTTGAAATAAGCTGGTCTTTGCCCAGCCTTTGCTTGGTTCCTAAAAATTTTAATTGCAGAGAATTATGTTGTAAAACTTTTCAAAAATGTAGACAAAGAGTTTTTTGAAAATATATTCTTTTTTTCAAATTAATTCTTTTATTATTTAGTTCCAAAAATTTTAATTAACCATATTTAGTTAAAACCAAAAAAAAAAAGAAAAACAACGCTCTTAGCACACGATTTTTTATTTAAATTTTGTTTGTGTTTTAGCCAGTTGTGTGTTTGGAAATACCCAGCCAATTATATTTGCTCATCTTAACAAAATAATTGTTCAAAAAATGTTAAGCTTGTTCTTGACCTCAACTAAATGTTCTTGGAAAATATGATTCAGGAACTTTTTGCAGCAAATTAGAGTGTAGACTTTTAAGCAGGAAATAAATATTTTGCTTATTTTTGTTTGTTTTTTAAAAGCATAAAATTTATCAGCAGTAGTTGGAAGTTTATTATGGTTAAAAAGAGAAGAACTGAAGTAAATCAAAAATTTGGTTTAATTGAAAAGTGATTTTGACATGAACTTATTGGAGTCATACGCAGTACAAAATCGAATATCTGATTTGTTTAATTATCAAAAGACTAAAGAAGCAAACCTGTTTTTTTATTACATTTAACGTTCGTTTCTGAAGTATCTTCCTTTATAATTGACGTCTAAGAAATGGAATAAATAAAATCCAAATATGACGATATTTTATACTTACTGAAATCATTTGGGAAATTGTTATTTTTATTTAAAATTTTTATAAAAAAAAGATATTCTTTGATTTTCTCGACTACTGCCGTTCGCACTGGCTCAAAATTTACGGGTGATTTCGTAGTTTAATTTGCACAAACAAAGTGCCACAAAATATTCAGTTATATGTAAATTAAAAAAAATTTTTGCTATGGATGCTCTATTTAAACTAATATAATTACCTGAGAAAATAAAACAAACAGATTAATGATCAGCTAATTTCCATTGACGATTGATTATTAAGAGTGGCGAAAATTTGTGCAAGATTAGAACTAAATAGAAGTCCCAGCTTTTTTATCTATTGAAGAATAAGGTCTATAGAATATGTTGAACACTTTTTCTCAATTACCTTTTTCATATTTATACGAGTTAAGTGAATATTTCAATCCTCCAATGTTATTAAGCATGTGAACTGTAGCAGCCAAAATTAAATTTAAATTTTATTATCTTTAAAATATTGTTTAAAGTTGCTCTTCTGTGTAGTAGTCTATTGTTAGATACACTTTTTTTGGGTTTTGTACCATGGTGAGTGATGATTTCTTTTGATTAACAAATCATTGATAAGGCAGTGTTGATATTTAGTTAACAACAAAGAATGTTCAAAATGTTACGGTTTTATTACTCGTATTCCTACTTATATTATTTATTAGTTATTTGAAGGTTTCTTTTTAATCAAAACTCCTTCTGTATAATTTATTTTGTTGTCCGTTTCATAAGAAGCTCCATCAATAAAGCTGGTTATAAAAAGTTGATATTTCTCAAACACCGGTTTAATTGCTAATACTTTTTGTTGCAAATAAATTAACAAATAACAATCATGGCGCCAAAATGTTAAATATTTTAAATATTTGTCTCTTTATTTATACAAATATAACTCGTTTTCGGGGTTACTAAAGTTTTTGAAAACATTGTATTATAAATGTCACAAATAAATGAAAATTATTGCTACAAGATACCAAAAATTATAATAAAAACAAAAGAGCTTTAATATTAAATTATTGAAAATAAAGGCAACCTAATGGGAAGTAATCGAGATTTTTTTTTAGTAAAAAAACGTTAACAAATTTTCATCAACATGATTTAAAAAAAAAATTAATATTTGGAAAAAATTACAATTGTTGTTCATTGGTTTTCATTATGATTAAAAGGAATTTAAAATTGTTTTGCAACACTGCTATTTGGTAACGAGTCAAATAATATCAGATTTGTTAAAATGGATGTGAAGTTTGGTAGGGAGACCAACAGGCTTCGGCTATGTGTCATCTTCAGTATAATTTTTGATAAGCGGTGACGGAAATTCGGCCCAAAAATTTACATCAAATCACCCTGTCGGAATATTAAATCAAGAATCAATACGGCATTCTTATCGCTTTGAAATGGGATATAATACACACAATTCTAAGTAACAGTGATTGATAATAAAGACTCTTACACAAAGTAAGTATTTGCTCTGCATAGTATTTATAGTCAATACACCTTTTTGTCAATATGATACCGCTATTCAAACAAAAATATCGCCGATACCGATACGGATATTCCACTCAAATTTAATAAAATATGTGATGTACATATCGCCCCCTAATGCATTAAAAGCATTAACCACAGCAGGCTACACGACTACTGGCTTACAAATGTCGCCCTGTAATTATTTTGAGAACGACAGCTACATAAAAATATTAAAATACAATAGATGTTGCAACGATTAAATAAGGAGAAAAATCAGGTCTATAAGTAAATATTTCGTGTATATATTCTAGAGGCAAAGACAATAAGCTTTCATTTGATGTATAATATGTTAGAATAAGCAAAAAATAAAAGAAATAAACGTGCAGAAATATAGGGCCGAACAGTTTTCAACTTTTGTGCCCGCCCCGCTCGCTAGAATATTAGTGTGGCCAACAAACAATATCATCAATTTTGTAATCAAAATTAATTGAAGTATTTTTTAAGGCTGAAACTTTTGATATGATCGGGGAGGTGCACATAACCGAGACTAAAGCCGAAAAACATACATAATTCCAGACATGTACATAAACTTCACTCAATATTATAAAAATACAATTGCTTGTTTTGAATACATGTATGTGTCGGATCGGAAGCTTCCCTAATAATATTATTGTATAAGTATTATTATATAGAAATTCTCCTTTATCTCCAGATAAAATACGTTTTTCAAAGTGTTGAAAAAAAATTGGCTTACAAATTTTTTTCTAAATTTTTTCGATCATAGATTGATCGACCAAGATTGGTCCATTCAACATTGTTTAAGCATAACAAGTGTAGAACCTTTGGCTACTTTAGAAATTAAATTGATGTTGAGTCTTCAAATGATTTAAGCGAAGTGACTTTATTAGGATTTAGTTTAATTTTAGTACAATTCAACTTGCGAATATGATTAAAAGGAAATGGCAGAATACAAATATGAATACAATTCAATTTATGAAAGAGTTGCATTTTTTTGTACTATACATCAAAATAATTTTTTACATAATGTAAACAAAACTACGAAAGTGACCCAACAACAAGGAAGTCTATCTTTTCCGGTTGACTCTGAGTTGAAAAAAGGTTTCAAGCTAAACTTGTTCCATCGAGAAAAATTAGAAAAAATTGACTTTAAGTACAAACTAGTGTATGTATTGTACTCTAATTCTTGCCCTGGTATTTTCTCACGCGCTATGGAAAGGAGGACGGTATGGCTATGAAATATATTTTTTTGTGATCCTCTAGCCAGTATAAAGGATAATAAGCTGTAGTTAAAATATTTGGAACCCAGCTTATATGAGCGTTAATTCCTATGCCAAAACCGTAATATTGATTTCTAATACAATGAAATACACATTTAGAAAAATTTGTTGCCGTGAGTGTGTGAAATAGCAAACAATGTTGGGTTTAGCAAGCATGAATGCTTCGAATACTCGTTTTCCGTGAAACAATTTGCCACAAACGTGGATTATTCTAAATTAAAATTCTGCAACCTCTGTACTAGTATTTGTTTCATGGGAGGATAATTTGGAAAGTAAAATGTCCTCATTTAATAAAGAGCTTTTAATTTGGAAAGTTTGCTTAGTGTATACCGAGCAGGGTTAAGGCTTTGTAAGCAAAAACACAATAGTTCCTAGTTATGGTTGCTGACATACATTGCAATCACATTTAGTAGTTTTAGAATGTTTGCAATTGTTTATTGGTACTCTTGACACGATGTTATTATTTCCCCACTGAGCAGTTTATTTGTTTTTTTAGTTTTATAAAAACTATATAAGTTTATATACAATTTTTGGAAATTTTGTACTCCATTTGTATGTAACTCTGAGCCACAGAATGTGTTAATTTTTTATTTTTTTCACTACAAGTTAAACTGTAATACTTCTGTATAATTTTGATATAAAGAGTTTGGTTGCAATAAGTTTATTCGTTTCGTTATATAATTAAATTGAATTAAAATGTATCTAAAGGTTTAAGATTGAAAAATGTATTAAAATTGAAAGATTTAAGACACAAACTTATAAGAGTAATTTTTAAAAATAATTTTTTGTTTAATTAAAAACAAACCAAAAATTAACACTGAGTTAAAAAAATTATTAGGCTACGGCTTAAACTAGCAAAAAATAATATATTCTTAATTTTAGTTCAAATGCGCAACAGCTTTCTACAACATTTTGTTCTCAACCAATTAATTTTAATTCCATATAAAACATTATTTAATAATAAAAAAATTGCAGAATATATATCTTTTTCATAAGTTGATTTTAAACTTGACATGTTATTAAAATCTACACATACTGGTCGCCGAACAAAACGCGTACAAAATAAAATTTTCAATCACGTAATCAGTAGAAAAACCTGTTTCCTAAAATAGAAAATTTTTCTACAAACAAAACCACCAAAATAAAATACTTAAAAAACGAGCCTTTTTAATTTTTTCGTTAACATTTTTTAAAGCAAACAAGAATCTTTTGCAACCAAAAGCAAACTGAAAGAAAAAAAAACTACGGTAATTTATGCTAAATAATTTTACAAGTCTTGATAATCTTAAGAAGCAGCTAAAATAAAACAATAAAAGTAAAATTAATATTTAAACAGTACTTTTGACCTTTACATCAAATTGAATTAATTGTTTTTTAAGTAAAATAAAAGCAGATTAAGGAAATTCAGATAGATTTCAAAAGAAACGCTAAAAAAGGATGTTTATATTCAATGCCGTCTATATGGTAAAAACTTTTGAGCTTCTTAAACAAGGCAACGAACTTAAACCCTTTTCTTTTTAGTTTCGAAAGAGGAACTAAGCCAACGAGGTTCAATCTGCCAAAAAGTGGTTCCTGATGAAACAATTTTTCCGTTACATAATTGCAAAAAGGAAAAATCCTACAGCAGTATAAAAAACTTGCCTGCAATTGTAACTGCCTTCAGTTTTTCTTAACAAATTTCTCCCTGAGTTATCTGTTTTGATCCTTCCATTACCTCAGGTATGACCTGGTACATCCATAATTAGCAATAAGTGCAAAAGTTCAGCCTTATTGTTGTGAGACGTCCCTGTTTGAGTAGTATTATGAGCAAACACGAAACCGATCTTGTGGATAATTCCATTATAACTACAAGCTTACACACTCTTACTCGACTGTCCTCCAATAGTTTTGGAGCATTTTTGGCGAAATTACGTTAACCGATCAGCGCCCACCATTTATCTTTACAATTGGATGGATTTGGACGATTAAGTCAGGGTTTACATCGATGTCTGCCTGAAGACTTATGCGTCTAAATCGGCCCTTGTGCTCTCTCAACATAGGTGACGATTTTACCTTTTTTTAAACCTTGATGAGAGATTTGTAAATATATTCGCGTGCATTGCAATGCCTGACCACATCGATCAAGCATCTCAAACTTTTTACGATTCGAATTTAAGTCACTGACACTCCTCGATGAGGACTCTCCATCAAACAGTGGGGGGCTTATTATCCTGTAGTCGTTTAAATACTGGCCAAAACTCATAAGTCTGACAGTTAGCATGGAAACCACTAGGCGCCGAGACTGAAATTTACCCAATAACCTCTCGTACCATGCAAAATAATGCTTCCAGTGATGATCCCGGTTACTTTACCGAAGGGGTTTCCTCAACAATCACGCCGTGCTGCTGACGTTAAATATTTATCATATCTTTAGGAGGTGACTTACGTACGATCTTGAACTGAAACCTTTTTAGCAAATGTATTGTTTCCGTGTAAGATTGTTATTGTTTTTATTTAAGGTTTTATAGTCTTCATTTTAGATTTTCTATTGAGGTCATTTATTTTATTTTTTAGTTCCACAATTTATTGCTCTACTTTGTTCACCTCATATTTTTTATATTTGTTTGTTTTTTTCTTTTTTTTATTCACTCTCCAATGTAGTAACGAAATATCAAATCTATATAAAATAAATCCTACATAAATAAATAAATACATTTTTTTAAGTTTACACAACCCAGTTGCTGGTGTTACGTTTGGAATTTCTTTTTTCAACAAAAACTAAACAACCATAAAAGTAACACAACAACAATATGTACATGCCAAACCAGAAGAAGAAACTTTATTAAATAAAGCGAACCAAAACAATAAAATAAAATTATTAAAATTCACTTTCAAGCCACGTTCAAAAAATTGTATTCGTCGAAGTGTAATTGAGTAAATAATCTCACTCACACATTTGGCCAAATATGAAATCACACCAAGGCATTTGGTTAAAAAATTTGATATTATTCAATCAAAACTTGTGATATTTATATAAATTAAACAAAGAAACACTCAGTTGTTTACACGCATACATTAGGCAAGTTTGCTAGCCGCAATGGAGATCTTTAGGCGAGAAAGGAAAATGACAAATGAAGGGGGCATATGAAATTCGTTTTGTTTAATCAATCGGAATAATAGTATTAAGCTATATAAAAACTCGAGCTATTACAATCAGATTTGCTAAAAAGAATATCTCTGTCTGAATAGCAAGGCCTGTTTAAGAATTAAAAAATAATAATTTCGGAAAGTTTTTTTTAAACAAGAAAAAAATTAAATACTCCGATTTATATGCAGCTGTTTGAAAACTGGGAGCAAATTACAACGTGCGATATCGAGGGAAATTGCAATGAAATATAGTAGAAATTCTATCGATATCGAATGTCGTAATTTGTCTCCTGTCTTGTATTGATTCTAAAATTTTTAATTTCATAATTTGTTTTAAAATTATAATATGTGTTAATACATGTTATTTGGGATATTGAATTTGAATCTAAACACGGTGTCTTCAAATTAATTCTAGTTTTCGAGGTACACAGTTATATCAAAAAGGAAGCAGTTGCACGGCAAATATTAACATAACGGTTTGCTATGTTCAGTTAACTGAAAAATCCGAAATTCGACAATAACATTATCTTTAAGCCACTACCATATTATCTTTTAATATACTCAGTTGTTTCAGAGATATCGTGGTGGTGGATTTTTGGTTTGTTAAAATTTTTATGATTTTTGTTTTCTTCGCCCCAAAATTCATCGACATCGTTGAAATTGCTGAGCAGATATAAAGACAATGTCCGCAAACTTAGGGGGTTATTTTTTAGATTTTCGAATTTGTTCAGCTAGTGGCAGAATCTTTTTTTCATGTTATGGTAATATATTGTTAGGTTTGGTCTTTTTAAACGTGTTAAATTATTTTGTACACTGTTTCTTTATTTACTTTATCAAACACTTAAGTACAACACAACGGCTACTCCTTTATCACGATGTTGACACTTTAACGTTTCACTCGATACTAACTCCTAATAGTCGTCTATTTTCTAGAAACTTGCAGAATACGCAAGAATCAAGTAGATACTTCTGTAGTTATAAACATTATTTCTTCCGTATTTGTTTTATTATGATGTTTGTTTTTGTAACGACTGTCTGCTTTGTTACTTATGATGGGCGGTTCCTTCGCCTTGTTATTGTTTAGCCACACTACTCAATTCCTGGAATTCGTCTTTGCGTGTTAATATTATATCGTTGTTGCTGTCGTAAGCTCTTGCGAGTTGTGTTTTATTATTTTTACAACGCTGCGCTGTCTGTACGGTGAGTGCCAAAAGTATTCGTACACTTCAACTATGGAATTTTTGTACAATTAGTGCCCCAAGTATTCATACTACTCAGTTCTTGCAGGCAATAGTATGTATGTCGTACTACATTCTTCTTTTTTTTTTGAGATAATGGTATTTCTCGAATACCATAGCCTATTTTAAAAAACGGAGTACAGATTTGAATTCAGAACCCCAGATACATAAGAAACAACTTTTTGTTGCTGCAGTTCAAAACCTTCTATTGTGTTATCGTTTTGATTTATGTCTTGTTTTACCAGACAATGATAATATATTTTTATTTGAATTTCATATGTAGAAACTTGTTTTCGAAATTAGCAAATTCATTTTTCAAAATGTTAGAAGACTATAAAATGTTTGGTAGCAGCAATAAATCCAATGGAATGACTTAATTGGTAGGTCAATTTTTTCCTCATTTATCTAATTCGAAAAAATGGGAATTTTTGTTGCAATCTTATTTTAGGTTTAAGAAAAACAAATTGAATAAAATCTAGTTCATATAAAATATTAACTATGCCCGTTTAAAATCAATTAAAAACATTTTAATAAAAAAATCTAGATAACCTTCAATGCATCTCACTAAAGTATTAGGCTCTTTAAAATCTCTTAATTCATTTCCTAGAAGAGAATATTAAGATCCAACCTTAATTAAATAATAAACTAAATTATGTTTTACAACATCTGTAGAATATTCCTGTTCTTTATGCGCTCGCAGTTGCCAAACAAACCACTATTGTTAACCTTTTTATTGATATAAACTGCCTTTAACTTATAAATAAAGATAAAGAAAAAGATAATGATAAATATATAAAATCCATTAAAATTGAATTCACTTAAGTCCGACTGTTAAAAATATTAATTCCTGCACTGAAATTTATCTTTGATTTGGGTTTTAAAGTTTAAAACTGGAAAGTTTTAGCGAAAGCAAACACAAATTTTTTAAGACAACTCTTGTTTGGTTAATAACCTTGAACACTTTGCAAACAAGCGATTCAAATTAAGGAAACGAGCACAATGTTTTTTTTAAACCTTTGCATTAAAACACGTTATTGCAAAATGTGCAGAAAATATTTATGATGGCTACTTTTATATGCAGATCTCTTTTAAGGTTTTTCAAGATTTTATTTGAAATATTAAATATTTTTTTACTGTTTTTATTATTAGTGCTTTTGGTTGAAAAGTATTTTAATATACTCTTATTGACGGGCTCAGCTTTATTCTAACCAAACGACAGGTATCACATGATTTTTTACTTAATACGCCAATGGTTTAAAATTCCAGCAACCAAAAAAAAATTAAGATTAACGTTGAGCTAAATTACCTCAACTTTGCTTAATCGAAAGGTATTGGGTGATTGTTAAAAATAAGTTTAAAAAAGTGTGCAGACCACTGCAGCGTTGGGTCTTCTTCCTTTTGCGATTCCTGGTTGTTGACGTGTAATTGTGATATCTCACAGTAGTGGTAATCTCGCCACCTTGATGTATTGACACAGGGGAAGATGAGAGAACCAGTCCGTAAGGCCTGCCTGGGGGCTGAAACTGGAAGAAAATAAGACTTACTAAGTTCTACTAGTACGGCGAGATTTTTGTTTTTATATCAATGTAACATTGCATTACAACACAGGCAATATAATATATGTATATTGTCAGCAGGAGAATGGGTATCTTAAAGCTACTCAGCAAAAGGTAGGTACTAGGTTCCAGGCAGCCATTGTCACCAACTGCTATTTATACATGTGCATATCTGTAGTAGTGATGTCTCACTGCTGACTGGTAATTTTCTACCTCTATTAAGACTGCTAAGTTTCTTATGACGTCCACATTTAGTATATGTGTACCATCTATTACTGGCCTTTCCCGGAATGAACTCTACCCACTGACATATAGTGTAGGGTTTTTACATTACCAAGGAACCCTTGAAGAGTCCAACGGCTATCCTTCTCTTTCCACACTGCCATTTTTTCTTACCCTATCATCCGCGGTGCAGACTAATGTTCTGTTTACATACAAAAGTCTGTACACATAAAGAAAAAAACATTGTTGTAGCATGATCACTACGAACATATTATTATCTCTACAACAATATCATGTTGTGGCAAACATATAATGGTTATTTGAAAACATTTTTATAATTTCTTTAGTTGCGCAAAATAAGTTTTTGTTTACATTCATCATTAATTGTAACCGACAACAAAATATTTTAACTCTACAAAAATAATAACCCTAAAATGTTCTTAATAGACATAAAATGCAAAATTCTTTTGATGTTTAATCAATGTATGAAGGTGCTATGGCTGAAGTGCTTAGCGCGTTTACTTTTAAGTATTCGATGGCTTTAGTCGCCAGTATTTGTACCTCAGCCGCCGCCAATAACTATCATATATTTTTTGCTTTTCTTTCATTCAAAGAAGAGCATATTTTTTAACTACAATACTTCAACCTTGCTTCCAGAGTGCGAATGCTAGTGGGGATTCTCCTCATAGTCATGCATCCGTTAGCGTATGATATTACACCGTGGATTAGGGTAAATTTCGTTTGAGTGCTGCTTCCACTTACCGCCACGAGAAAGTATAAGTAGCACTTTTGACCATGTCGGCCGCTCTCTTATACCGTTTTCAATAGTTGAAGGTTGAGAGAGATTTAAATTGTGTTCCCTTATACGTTTGATTTATTTCTTACAGGAAACTAATACTTACTCGTATTTATTTTATTATAAATTTGTGGACGTCCAGATTTTTAAGAACAGTTCTTAATTGCAATATGTGGCAGTGATAACGAACTTTTGAAAAGAACTACGTGCAGGTTTTAGATCTACTTAAGTAATTTTGTAACTTTTTCAAATTCGAATACACCTTCAAAATGTACAGTTATCGATTAAATACGATTTCACTAAGTAATTTTTGTAACGGTATTTCAAACGGTGTTGAATGTAAGAGAGGATATTCTTCCTTAATACGTCTAAAAGTTTTGAATCGGCAAATCTTGAATAAACATGATTGAAAAAAACTTAAACAAACATTTTTTTTAAAAATTGTTCCACATTTGACGTTTTTTTTTCGCAACACTTTGTTTTAAATCAAGGTTCTTTTTCAGTGCTGTTTCAAAGCGAATAAAATAAGATGAGATTTGTTAAAATCGAAAAGTTATTTCTGAAGATATATTTTTGTTTGTTTTGTAAACGATGAATTTTTAAAAATATTTTAAAAATAACTTGGGGTTATGAAAGTATAATTGAATTTCTTAAAATGATCTGCTCAAGTAGGCCTACAATCCACACTAACGCATCTTCTTTTTTCAATTTTGTCTTCTAGAGATTTTAATTGATTAATTCCTAGTTCGTTTTGAAAAGCAAATTATTCCAGCACCTCTTGACAACACTACGACCACACAAGCTCTTCTTTTTATAAAACAACTTCAGCAACAAAGAAAAAAATTAAACAACAAATTAAACAATAGTTTTACTCAGCAAGCAACAATGGTTTTGCAAGTATATGAAACCATAACTTATTAATACTTTTTATTTTTTATAATTTTACATAAATATTTTTTCAAAAAGAGTCACGAAAATATTAAGCAATTTTTCTGACACCCACTCGACTGCAACATAAACAATTAAAAGTAAAATTTTACAACGACATGCACGTGCATGGCCATAAACACCCACCTGATCTTTGACAAATACTTCATGATACGCATACAAAATAATAAGACACCGAAAGTACTTAATTAAAAAAAACCTAAGCAAAATGAAAAGCATAAAGAATTTCATGTTAAATATTAAAGAAATAAAATTAAAAAAGTAAACTTTTATTTGAAATGCGACAGACATTACAGCAACAATGAACAAGCAAATCAGGCGCAAGTGCCAAAGTATAAATTAAAACTTTTAATCAAATTGACTTTGAAAATTATTAAGAAAAAAAAATTAAATACTTCACAAAACTACTTAAGTAAATCACATACATAGCCACTGGTTCACTAGTCGTAATTGAGCAGTAGTGCAATGTTTATTTATTGCCTTTAAATTACAAAAATAGAACCTTTTTTCTGGCACTTAAACTATGCAAGTGACATTTCGGTTTCAACACGCCAAGTATGAAACGACATAAAAAACACTTCAAGTTTTTACTATTGACTTTGCTTAACATTCAAGGTTACGTGAATAAACTAAATAACACTTTTAATACTTCATGAAAAATAAAAGAGCTTGATACCACACACGCTCATGACTTAACACAAATATACATAAATGTATGTGTGTGTGTTTTTTACTGAGAGCATTTTATATTGTTGCTAACATTTAAATAAACATTTTATTGAACATCTTTGGCGGATTAAGAAATTCGAATTAGAGCAAATGTTTCTTGTTATTTTCTTTATTAGAATTGACAAAAACACAACAACAAAAGACTTAAGATAAGAACTTGTTCTTAATGCTCTTGAAATATTAAAATAAATAATTGTTTTTTTTATAATTAAAATACCGTTAAAATTAGAATGTTCTTTCAATATGATCTTAGTCTACAGAATTGTAATTAAAATTGAAGGACTTTGTGTTGTTTCGTAATTCAAACAAGTTTTGAAATAATGTTAGTTTTACTTGTTCCTGACGTAGTCATGGGGGTGGCTCTTGTTTTATGAAGTAGAAATATGTCGTTTTAATCAAAGTTTTGATTTCACAATAAAAATTAGGAAATGAAATGTTGACTAGATCATTATTTTTAACAGGCGTGACTATTTCGTTTTTAGTTTATATACAAAAATGATGTACTTTCGTTGTTCAATAAAGAAATTAAATTATTGGTGAGAAGACATTTGTTTCTCTGTTAATTTCATGATGTGATATACAACGGCCACTAAGTTCTTCTATGTAAATGTTATTATATAGCCACCTTTATATACTGCTGTCCAGGGCATAATATAAAAACCCATTCGCCAAATCTTTTCTAGAAAAAAAAGGGGCTTCGTGGTTTTACCAGTACCTAAGCGACTGCAACCACGTGAGGCCGTAGCCACTGGGATGATAAGTCACTAACTGGATGTTTATGTGAATATTTTGAGGAAAACCTCAATAGAACAGCAGGGGGTGAGTTCAGGCTCCAGGCGTCTATAGACGCTGATGAACATAATATGTTCTCCTGATGGTAAGGCCAACGTCGGACATGTCGAAAGACGATTGCCGTCTAGTTATCTTTAGGAGCGATAATAATCAAACTCAATATTTAGTTCTTTATAAGAACATAAGATCAGAGCAGCTAGGTCGCGTGCCATTTATAGAAGCAAGCAATGCTTGGATATCTCATTTTAAAGATTCTGGCATTGTCTAGTCCAATTTCCCACCATTGGGTAGATCATTATCACACCGAACGGTCTCTCAATTTTGCTCTTGCCACTTTTTACGGTTTTCGCTAATAATCGCCCTGCCCAATATATATATATATCAATACTTTGGTAATGTGTACAAAAAAAAACATGGTTGAGGTAACTATAATCTAGGAACATATTTTGGTTGTAAACAAATGGTAATATTATTGTATATATTAATGATATTGTCCTCTTACAAAGATGTAAAAGCAAACAATTTATGTTACTGATTCCCAGCGGTTGAAGTACGAACAGAGACGAATAAAGCCATCGTATGCTCAATAGTCAACGCGTTAACCACTTAAGCCACAGCACCTTTATACTTTGATTAAATACCATAAGTATTTTACATACTATGTCTATTATGAATGTTTTATGGTTAGAGTTATTATATTTTAGTAAAAATTGTATTATTCAAGTCAAGTTTTTATGGATGGAAATCATTTCATAATTAAATGTAAACAATAATTTGTTTATCGCTAAAACAAACAAAACTAAAGTACTAAAGTAGTGTTTAAAACGTTTTCAAATAACTGTTATATGTTTAGACACAACAATATATTGTTGTAGAGAATATAATACGCTTGTCGTGAGCATGTCTTAACAATGTTATTTCTTAACGTGTATATTTGACATGAAATTACCTTGTAAATCTCTTACCTTTGAGGCAATTTATTATTATTATTATTATTATCTAGGCCATTGTCGTGAGTTTCCATCAAATCAATTCCTTTAGTTCTACGTTTTTGAAGACATAAGTTTTTCACTATTACGTCGCCAGTTCCAGCGTGTAAATCCCAGTTCCTGAAGTATTAAAAGGAATAAATACTATTGAGGTTTTTTCTCACTAAAGTTTTAAAAGGAAAGCTTTCAGTGAGGGAGTGAATGGGGTATATTGGCTTCTCCCTTCCCTAAAACTAATTAAAATATATATTTTCTTTACTTTCAGTGCCGTTCCATATTTTGAATCTGCAATATGTTAGTCGAAAGTGGAATCTTTTGTATGTATTACCTGTTCTACATTGCACTTCCGAATAATTCTCTCGTTTTATTTATAATAAAAAAGGTTGGTGATCCAATGAAATAAAATCTGGTTTTCCTTTAAATAAAACTTTATTTAAATATTAAAATGACAATTTTGTAATAAAATTCCAAAGGCTTTCTTTCAATTTACAGTTATTTTTTTTATTAACGTCAGCGACAATATTTGATTTCATAAACATAATTTGGAAAAAAAATTGGATTGCACAACAAATAACTTCCACAAGGTGTCATTCCACTGGGAATACCGAACAGGAACGTTTATGAACATTTTGTCAAGAGCCAGATTGGAAAAGTTTTTATTTTTTTGTTTTCAAATATTTTTAGCCATTATTTTTTTTTAAATCCAGAAAAACTTTATTGTCACCAAGCAATTCCAAGAATATTCAGAAATATAAAAGTTAGAGAAAAATCATAAATTTTTTTTGTAATTTTTGGGCATTGGTTCAGTAATTATTACTTGCATCATTATTGATACATCGAAGTCTGTAATACTTAACGTTGAAAACAAACAAAGATGAATGCTAAGTAATAAACAACTGTAGATTTTTGATTCGAAATTTAAATAAAAATGACTTAAATCTCCCTGCTATTCCTCAACTATAAATACGTCTTTACGAAAAATTTCTCATAAAATATTTTTGCTCACTCATGTATTTAAAATCGTGCATGTTAATTAACATTATGAAATAAAATTCCAATAAAATTAACTATAAAACACTCATATAATAACTTATACATCTCTACACTTATATAATACGGATATAGTTTTTTTTTTTAACTGAAAAATTTCACAACATTTCACAGCATCCCATTGAAATTAACATGATTTTTATTACTAAAACTTATCAGCAATTCGTGATGAGTGCTTACGTTTTTGCCCTCTATACAAACCATCAATCAAATAAAATTCCGCAAATGAAAGTGAGAGCTTAAATATTTTAGAAATTTTAGCGTTTTGGGCATTTAACGTCTGAAAATGCGTTAATTATTAATTTGTGATTGAATATTAGTGGGGGGCGGGCAGTTGGGATTTTTAAAGAAATTAAAATAAATCGAAATCCAAATTTTTCGTCTTTTAGAAAATGGAAAGCGCTTGAAGAAGTCTTTCACACCTTTAGTTAAACTTGACAGTGTTGATAAAATTTGTCGATTTTAACATTCTTCTCAGCTACAGGAACAAAAAAAAAACAATTTATGTATCCTAAAAGAACTCTTTTTCATAGGTAACTTTTTTCAGTAAATTTTGTTATTGGCTTTTTAATTCCCTTTTATCAAAAATGGTACCTAGAATTCCAAATTAAAATGCCATTGATTTTCTTAATCAACAAAGAGACTAATAAATTTTTAAGTTTGGTTTAAACAACTCAAAGCTTGGAAAGAGTTTTTTAACAAAAATTCGTACCTTAAATAATAATTTTATATTATCTGGATTCGTATTCGTTGTGTAACCATTAGGATACTCGGTCGGTTTTTGCGGGCTTACAGCGATCCAATTGTTTCAACCGGCGATCTTGCAAATGTAAATGTAAAACTTGTAGTGCTAGTTCTCTTCTGTAAATATTTCTTTAGAATAGCAGTGAGAGATACAAAAATTGTCGCATAGAGTTGCCATATTTTTAATACGCCGCCGGTCCAACAAGCCACGTTGGATAAATTGTATAAATTTTATGAGAATAGACAAAGTGATTTCAGAAATAAATTCATGGAAATGAAAAGAAAATATGGTAAATTGTGCATCATTGTTGGTATGTGGATAGATTCGTCATATCTAAAATAAGTCATTGTTATTGTGAAATACCATTGCATCCTGGAAAATTACTATTTGGTGGGCATTATAGATCATCGGTGTCATTAGGCCGTATTTTTTCTTAGAAAATTACCGTATGATAACCGAGTTTTTTGGCCTGTAATTGAAGGTTATGAATTTAACGATATGTGGTTTCAACAAGACGATGCCACAACGACGTCTGTTTGCCACCAAAATTATACGATTTGACGCCGTTATGGGTTTTTTGCGAGGCTACCGCGTCTATGCGGATGATTACCTATCGTTTGAACATTGGTCAAATATTCGCCAAGTTACCTCTCGAAATATGCGCAAAAGTGGTCCAAGGCTACCATTTATATGACATTGTATTTCATACATAATCGAAATTATAGATTTATGTGTGTTATTTTTAGGCTAACTTATGAAACCGAAATGAATAACCCGCTACTGCCTTGTTCATACAAAATAATTTATAAATTAATTAAATAAGTTTGTCGAATAATAAAGAACACAAAAATATTTGTCGTTTAGTTTTCTCTGACCATCGTGTAAAAAAGGCTACTAAATAGCAACATCGTTAATAATGTCGCTAAAATATTTTAACAATACAATTATCGAAAAAAAAACAATAGTGAATCGTATTACTGTTCACAATTGAATAATTTCATATCAATGGACTGTAATGATGTAATTTAAAACCGAAAAGAAATGAGTATTTCTAAATTCAGTTGTCATAACTAATTTGTTTTGTCTATGAAGTTTGAAGTGTGTGCCAATATGTTGCCATATATGTATATGATGAATAGTTTGATTTTATTATTTTATATAAAAGTGCGATAGCTAAAAAACTGGTAGCATAACATTTTATACAAGTTCTTTTTAAAAATAAAATTTTGCTCAATAATATTTAAATTAATTTTGATTTTTGCCGTTTTGTTTCACTGCAGGTATGTACCGAAAGAAGCACACAATCAGTATGTATAAAATAATTTTTAATTTCAAAATAACCAGAAGCTGGCATTAAGTTTCTTGTAAAACTGTTTTCATTGAAAATTTAGTGTTTAAAAGTATTCACATTTATCCAGGGTCCACTGTTTCAATTTCCAAGTATGCACTATATATACTAATGACTCACTCTTATGGAAAAAACTAATTAAATGATTTGGCAAACAGTTTAAAATTTTTACACATTTAAAAACGTTTATACAAAAAAAGGAAGTATGTCTAATTAAATAAAAGAAAAACAGAAAAATAAAACCAACTAAGAAAACAAGTATTTAAAATAAATTTGAATAAGGAAGTTGCAAACTTCATACATATTTCGCTACCACAATCAGTAGTTAGTAGCTTTTAAATAAATAATGATAAATAGGCAAAAGTCATAGCGTTAATTATTTAAATTTTGCTTTTTTCTAGAAAAGAAAAACTCTCAAGCTACCAGCAACCTCAAAGTCAAAGCTGTTTTTGAATACTTAAGCATTGAGTTCAATTTGGTGTTAGTTGGTTTTTCATAGAAGATGAAATAACATTTAATTAGCAATTCAATAATATGATAACATGATTATCACTCTTAAAGCTGTTTGTACTGGTTGTAATGAAAATAAATGAAACCTAGCCTGTCACTACATCTGTGTTAACAACACTGCTTAATATCATTAGTTAACCGCATTTTAGTTTTCTTTTTTTTTAATTTTCTAAATGCAAGACTAAGCACAAGTATTTACAGCGCTTTTTTCATGTATTGTAATGGTTGAATAAAAAAATTATGGCTGAAAGTAGTACATGGTCTTCTACTCTAATGATGTTTTGCTTTTATATAAACGTGTAATGTTTTGTTTTCTGTTTATTGATTAGAGAGCTAGACAAAAGAAAATATTAATAATAGATAGAAATATTTAGAAACAATAGATCTTAGAGTCCTAGAAGAATTTAAAAAAGGAAGTTTACATACGTGTGACTTGGAGAATATAAAATTTCCTTTTTTCGTTGGACGCAAAACCTTATCAACAAAACTATTAGGCAACATGTTTTGCAGACTTATGTTTAAAATCAGAGATAAAGAGAGAGAGAGAGAAAGTGAGAGAGAGGGAGAGATATTGCAAATAAAAAAAAATAATAATCTGGGGGTAGAATTTTGAGGAAACAGCACATAAGTGATATTTTCGTCTTTAAGTCTTGAATTTTGACCTTTTTTTTGTTGTTGAACACAGCGGCGAAACAAGGCCTCTGGTTCCGACATATTCGAAATATACACTACAGGTAAATTCTACTTGTTGAGATCTCCAAAAAACATTAAAGTTATCTCTTAAATTTTGAGAGATAATCGGATTTTAAAATTAAATTACATATTTTGGCCATACCAAAGCGAAATTGTTATCAGATTTAATTTTTCATACAATTGAAATTTTTGGCTTTGTGGTGCGCTCCCTTCGAACACTCAAGGTCCAAGTATGTAACATTTAAACCCGGAAAAACCCCATCCAAAACAATGTGAAGTTTTTTTTTTAAATATCCTACTACTCCTTGCGAAGCTGCAAATTAATTTCTAATTCTTTTGGGTAATTTCTCTTTTTAACGTAAAAATTACCAGTCAATGTGAAATTTTTATTTTTAATTAGATCGGAAGTGCCTTCTATGCATGAATCAGGCCTTCAACACTTCTTGGCATGTGTTGATCACTTTCGAAATACGCTGTCTAGCGGTTGTATATTGTAATACTTTACCTTATCTCGCCTGCGGTTATTGGAACTGTGGTTTGGTTGTTAACGTGGCTGCAATATTATAATTTATAACAGAAATCCCTTCCGTTTTTGAAGCAAGTTTTTGCATTTAACAGCCTTTGAAATCGTATAAGTTTTACTTATTACCCATCTTCCGTACTTCATGCTTATTTGTGAGGTTATACTTACGTTTACAACCAACTCAAGAGTGGTAAAAAACTATTCAGTTGGGAAAACACCCAACAATTTTTCAAGCGGAAACTTACCCTTCTTCATTTGTACTAGGGAATAGCTGAGGAGAACAATAAGGGGTATACAAATCTTCATAATGCAGGACAGCCCGGTAGCATTTATTATCGTATTAAGTGAGGTCAGCGTTTGGCAAGGACTTCATTAAGTCTCTAAATGAATATGGTACCCGAAATAGAAATATAATATATTTCTATTCCACGGACTGATTACTTAACAAACAGAGAAGGCCATGTGTTTTTATAAGATCGGCACTTCTTTTTGGAGTATATAGCAGCTATACTATGGAAAAAAATGGTTCCTGGGTTAAGTCGGAATTCGCTCGGCATCAATGCGTTTCATTACGCTCTCTGTGGAAAATCCTGATGACGGACACTGTGGTCTAAGATACCACCATGATGCTGAGATGGTTTACCGGGCACTGTGGTCTAAGATACCACCAATAGCAGATGTGAAACTCAGAGACAACCAAATGTGTATGTGTATGTAAGTCCTCAATAACTCCAAGATGATGATCTCTCACTGAACAAGGTAATTCGTTTTATTCGAACCCTGAACCTGCTCTAGCGAAAGTTAAAGGTCGCCCAAAAGATCTAATGCGTCATAATGCATAGAATCGCGATAATAATAATAATACACTAATCTTTTTTTTTATAATCAGTATTATACATGGGCGATTCAATATGTCCGTTATATTTGAATGAAACACCGGTTTTTTGATAAACATTATGCAAGGGCCTCGTAACTAAACAGTGATTCAATATCCCCTTTATATTTAAAGTAATGTATTTCTGAACAGGCTCTAAATTAAACAATTTTGTGTTCATCTTCTCAAATTGCAAATGATTTTCATTAAAATTGATTTATTAATGTCTGAATGACAGAAAATCAATTAAAACAAATATAAAATCAAATTTTATTTATGTGATGTAACCAGCGCGAAAGTATTAAAAGCTCAATACGTGACTGCCGTTATTTTGTTGGGTGTAAACGAAAACTTACATCATTATGAAAATATTCATGCCCGTACATGTTTAAAAACAAATTGTCTAAAATTATTAGACACTTGTTCTACACATAAATCAAAAGCAAACTTTAAGATACATTTGCAAAGCGTCAGAAAAAATTGAAATTTACAATTTATTTACAAATAAACGAAGCATGAAGATCATCTTGTTATAGACAAACGCGATTAATAACAACGTTTCTAGTAAGAAATAGTTTGTGAAAAAACAACTTTAGACATTTTGATTTCAATATTATCAAACACAACAAACACATCTAAATACTTTACAATTTATTGTTGCTAAAACTAATATTTCATTATGGACAGACACGTATTTTAATACAATATTTCAACTTGTATAAAAAAAGTTTATTATTTTTCAGAAGGTTTGGTTCTCTGTTATTGGTTTAATATAAATTTATATGCAACACACTCTATGTAAAATGTTTAATAAATATAAACATAACAAAATTAATTGTTAATACAAAAGTGTGGTTTGCGCCAAGGTTACTCTTTCAAAGAAAGATAACGTGACTAAATTCCTCTTATGAAATAGTGGGTTATTGCATATAAACCAGTACGAGTTTATGTGTAAATAATTACTTGTCTAAAGACCCAACAACAACACACCACGCAATGCAATACAATGCAACATAAATCAATTGATATACCAAGTGAATATGCTGAAATATGTGGTTGCAGTTGAGTAAGAAAATTGTAACAGTGCTGGCCAACCCTCTGATTCACGAGTTTTAAGAAACAACAATTTTACAGGCAAACAACGCTTCCTGTACACGAGTTTATGTATATACTATAATAAAAGTCAATATACTCATAATAAATATGTTTCTATAACCGAAGCAACTTGAAGGAAAGAAAATTAATAATTCTAGGGGTTTCATGAAAAACAACATATGTCCATTTTGACTTATGGCAAATTATTTTATTTTAGGTGAATTAAAAATATCTTAACTTTTGTACTTAAGTGTGATTTTGTCGTTTTACAGCAGAGCAATTTTAAACTTTAAAGTTGTTTTTTTTAATTATAGTTTTTTTATATACGTTAGGGGAAAAAATTAAATTTTAATAAAGAATTAATATTATTTTAAAAACCTATTCCTAACGAAATTATGGGTTGAGTTAAGTTATTGTTTTAAATGAGAAAGAAATAAAACTTCCCGACAAATAGAGTTAACTAAGTTAAATCTTGCTGTGGGGTACTTTTGATTTGGGAAATCACAAATGGAGCAAAAGACTCGCTTTCAGCTAAAGTTGACTTTAGTACTTATTCCCTATTTCTGCCACAGACTTATTCAACAAGTTGTTTTTAGCAATAACAAAATGTGCCGACAAATTATTTTGGCATTAAATCGCTCATACGAACATACGCTATATCTTCTGAACACATTTGAATATTGTTCTTTACTTTTTTTAAGATTTAAGTATTTTTTTTTGAAGCGAAAACTGTATTGACAAAAGTGGTTTTATCTGTGTCGTGCCCGTAATATTGTTCGGTTGTGATACGTTTTTGTGTCTTCACTAAGAAGTTATTAATGAAAAGCAGAACACTAACATTTTAATACTATGTTAAGATATACACCTTAATTGTGTCAATTAAATTTTAAATTGAGTTATAGATTTTGGTCTTTTGATATATGCAATTTACCTTACTGAATTAGCATTTGACACCTGAAATTGTTTTTTTTGCTTGTGAATTTGAAAAAATGGAGAGAAATTTGGATTGAAAAGAAATTTTTTAAAAAGGTTAATTAAATTTAAAACTAACCGTTAATTTCACCTGCCACTTGTTTTGAATTTTATTTATTTATTTTTTTTTTGACAACTGCCATGCAGAATGTGCCTTGATTTTGTCATTGTACAGAGTTTATTCTTTTCACTAAACAGACTTCACCAGACTTGCATGGGAAAATGATCAAGACAAAATTGAGTTCTTGTATCATAAATTGAGCTCAGTTATGGCGTTAATAGCTTGAATGTCCTAATTGCTCAACTAAGTTACATGTCTGAACACGATATAAGCGAATTTTGGAACTTGAGAAATTCTTGCCCATTGAACTATTGGAAATTAAAATTTCAAACTGGCAAGCAGTGAAGAGAAACATTACAGTGTTTGATAAGTTAAGAAATTATGGTGGAAAATAAAAACAAATATGTTCAATGCTTGTATAAAGAGGTAGCATTCAAAGCCAGAAGTGGTTTCTCATCCTTGAATGCCAACAGTCTGGCAGTTACTTTTCCTTCTAATATAAAGCCTAGAGCACATCCCTATGACATCTGTTAATTAAGATGAGAAATTCCTTCTCATCTTTAATCGTATGATTAAAGTTTTTTTTGTAGTAAGGAAGGCGAATTTCTGCTGAAGGCTGTTCCATCTGAGATATTAATGGATCAGTATTTTGGATTAAGTATTGTGCAATTTTAATTATTTATTTTTAAAAAAGGTTAACGAATATTATGCAGTTGGCTGAGCAATAAAATCAGGCGCATCATTCGCTCGAGAAGAAACTCGTGTTTTATTATAAATAATACACCATTTCAAATATCTGTTTAAAAACAATATCCCCTGTTCTGAATAATTATCATGAATTTCCCCTGGAAGTATTGTTCCCTTCATTGAGCAACTTTTCGAAATAAAGTACTTTATCAATGTGCGTAAATCTTAGTTCTTAGTTGTTAAAAAGCAACCAAAGTTTGCTCAAATGTACCCAGAAAACCTCAATATAAGTTTTTCATTCATAAGTGATCAATATTAATAGTTCTATTTTCAATTTGACTTTAACATGTCTTATGTATATTTGCCCTATGGTTGTACTCTTAAGATTTTGAACTCATAATGCCGTTTATGATCTGTATAAAATTCCAAATAATGAAGTTGTGTTAAGCATGTAATCCTTAACAAGGCAAAATTTTATTTAAGAAAGGAAAACGCCATTTCATATTTCAAAGTTAGTTAGAATTACAAATGAAAACATTATTTTATTATTTAGTGTTTCGGTTAAAAAGACACTTAATAATGCAGCAGAATAAAAAACTGCAAAATAGTTGCTCACAAATATAACTGCATATTCTCATTAATTATAGAGTGACATTTGAAAAAAGTAATTAAAGAAATGTTTATGGAATTGAATAACAAACAACAAATGCATTCTTATTTGCTTAAACTGTTTGCAGAATAACAATGTTGTGCCAATGATAAATTTCAAATGTTCGGTTTTACTGGTTTACGAATAAAATTCTTGAGTTTCCAAACGATTACGTGCATGACTTTAGCATGTCATTAGAATAAAATATTTTTTTTAGGTTTACACGCTTTTTAATAACTTAAAAGAGGGAGATGATGCGCTCATGTTATAATGTTTGGAAGTGCAACGTAATAAAACATTCTTTTAGAATAAAGTTTTATAGTCTTTTTAAAGTACAACAAACTTTCAAGGAAAGTCACTACCTATTGTTATGGATATTTCTTTTATTTAAACCCAGAAAAATATAAGAACGATTCAATTTAGTTGAGGTAGCAAACTCTTGGGTAAAGTTAGAGAATTTTTTAAAATGAAATTAACAAAATTAGTTTATTTTTTCTACGTTGCAACAGTGGTGTTGTAAGATACCTCTCTAGCAAAGAGGCGAACTCCACAAGGCTCCTCGCCCTCAGTTTTATGTTAGTAAATTTACGGTAAAGAAATTATCCCACAATATCATGTGTTTTGTATAGAAAACGCTATAAAATATGTTACCTCCATGGTTTCTGTGCAAGGTTGTTGAGAGCCTTAGTGTAATATCTTATTGAGAAATGAAGAGTAAAAAGTTTAAATGTTTTAAGATTATTTCGGAATTCGCTTTTAAGTTAAAATGCTGCAAACGCTACGTTTAAGTTTCAGCGAAGAGAACGATGTGAATTTGAATGATCGAGAAATCCCCCATAATTTATTGTTGATTAATTAATTGCAATGAATTTCCCGGTACTTAAAAATTAATAAAGCAAATGATGGGTATGTAAAAATTTCCTATTAGTGCAAAGTAGGATTGCTGTGCCATTTCATAATACTGTCAATGCGATTGTTGTCGTATTTGCGCTGGTGCTGTTTTCATTGCTGTCGAATTTACAAAAGCGCGGTTATAGCAAAACGTAAATCCATTTACGAGAGAGAAGCACAAAACAGACAGAAAACGTTTCCGGTTTTTGATTTATGCTATTGCTACACAGTATTTATTTTCAACAGCACAGTAATAGCGAAATCATTGATAATAAAACTTGTAGTATTTACAGCATTTTAAAATAATTTCTCCGTGCTATTGCAATTTCACAGCTTCATTTTAAATACTGCACAATATATTTGCGCTATTTTATTCAAAAGGCAGTTTTCCATATACTATTTCCATAAGCTATTTTATATAAAAATCCGCTGTAAAACGACACAACGATAACAACGCACTATGCCATTTCTGCCAAATGCGATATTCAACAAATGATAATGAACATGATTGTTAAAGCAAAATGTCAAAACATACGCCAGGTTGCAGACAATATCAAATGACAAAATAACAAAAGCACAACAAAATACAAAACAAAAATTATTATGAAAAAAAGAAAACCCCGATAATACTTGGAGTTTAAGTAAAAAAATATGAAAAAGAAACAACTACATATGCGAATATAATTGTAACTGACATCATACCAATAGAGCATTAAATAAAAATAAATGACAAGAAACTAAGATAAAATATGAAGTAAAAGGCGAAAAGCACATGGTTGGCAAACCAGCCAATTTCAGCAATTGTTTATAGGGTATGAGTTTTATGATACAATTTTAACATAAACTGCATATACTACTGTGGGCAAAAAATAGTAAGACTTTTTAATTTAAATTTCGCGCGGAAATCCATTCGTCCACGTGTGTATGACTGTCAGTGACATCTGTGCCAAATATCACATCAAAGTAATCATTAGTGTTTAGTATACGCTTGTCTAGCTGAAGTACAAGTTCATTCGGCGATTTTTACAATGAGTGAAATTATTCAACAAAAAAGTTCCATTAAATTTTGTGGGCCGAATGAAATTTCTGGTGCCAAAACGTTCAGAATGTTGCAAGAGGCCTTCGATGATAACTGTATGTCGCGAGCAAGTGTTTTTGATTGGTACTAATTATTCAAAGAGGGTCGAGAACGCGTTGACGACGAACCACATCCAGGACGGCCATCAACATCAACTGATGATCAACACGTCAATAAAACCAAGGAACTGGTGTTCGAGAATCGACGATTAACAGTCAGAGACCCTTCTGATATCGTTGGAATATCGGAGGGATCACTGAAAACCATTTTAAAAGACCATTTGGGCCTAAGAAATGTGAAATCACGATTGGTTCCGCATACCGCCTTGATTCTTCGTGAGTTTTTCGCCAAAAATTCAGTCAATATCGTTCCACACCCACCATATTAACCTGATTTAGCTTCGTATGACTTATGGCTGTTCAGCAAACTCAAGCAACCGCTCCGGGGAAACCGTTTTGAGTCAATTGAAGATATTAAACGTGAATCGCTACGCGCTTTGAAGGCTATTCCGAAAATTGACTTTAACAACTGTTACGTTGGCATAAGTGTATTACAGCTGGGGAGATTAATTTGAGGGGACGAAATAGATTTGGCAGAATAAATAAAGAAATTTAATATTTTTTGCCCACATTAGTATGTAAGGAAATGTAAGTAAATTTAAACTTTTATTATTTATTCATCGATTACCTTAAAGTAACTAAACGTCCATAACTTTTACTTTCTTAAAAGCTAAAATAACTTGAGCGCCAGTTTTTAATTTATTATATAAACTTATGATTTAAAAGATATCAGTTTATCATATTTTTTACTTAACGAAATCGACCAACCGAGCAAGCCATTCAAGTAAGATAATTTCGTGTAAAATTTCTTTTAATGGCTACAATTTTAAGTTCAGAAAAAATGTTGTCTATCACAAGTATGTCGGCTCTCTTAGGATCTGAGACCTACCGCGCTAAAGATTTTATTCAAGAATATTAGTATGAAGCCTATTGAATACAGCTTGCTAAAAAATTGGAGGCCTATCCAGCTACAACTGCATCGGGTATTTGATAAGCGAGTTTTACAAGTCTATAAAAAAATTTAAAATTTATCTGAATACTGGTATTAAAAATATAATTATTGGGGATGAAATCACTTAAAATATACTTAGTTTTTACAACCCTAATTTTGAATCTCTTAGTCTAAGAAATTAGTCTTTGAGAGTTGAAACCTTCAAAGCTCAAGTTGTTTAATTATTTTTATTTATCAATGTGTATTATACCGACTGATGAATTCGAACATTTTTTGAGTTTAATCCCATCGATAATACACCATACATCACATTAACCAGTTGAACTATTGAGTCTGGGAGTTGGAGAGCTGTCCACTTAATTTTTTCCACATTTAGGCCCGGTAATTTTACCTTCTAGATCTCTAGACTTTTCTATGAGTTGCTAGGTATCTCGTATATACTGCCAATATATAACGCATGTTATTAAGGAAATACGAATGGCTATGATCCATACGGTAGTTTACATTGAATACTCGTATTTGCATAATATTTGCAAAACTTTATTATTAGTAAGGCGCAGGAATTGATGTATGTACCACCATGTGGTGTCGGATTTTTAGCATTTAAAGGTTTTAAAATATTTACTAGGAAAATGTAAACTGGTTTTTATCGCACTTAACAAGTTAAATATAGCCAGCATAGCTTTTTTTAGGCCAGCAAAGAAATTTTTTTTTAGCAACAAGCCCCTTTTCACATTATTATACAAATAATTAGATCTTCGTTCAAAAGTAAAGTATACTCCTGTAAAAATGCAACCCTGATAAAATGGAAACTCTTTAAAAAATTATAGAAGCCATATGGACATCAATGTTGGGGGGATATAGAAGCAGACCTCTTGATTTGTCGGCCCTTTTTGTACCTGCTTCTTTCCTCGACTAATTTTCGAACAAACGACTTGTAATTTACGACTACCTTACTTTTATTGAGTTATAATACTAGCCTTTACTCTGGCCTGACTGTGAGCTGCAGGCTCGTAACTGTTGACCTTATTCATCATCAGAGAGCCTCTTATACTACACCCATGGCAACAAGGGTCTGTCCGTGTATCTTAGCCTTATGTTAGGCAGTGTTTGACAACAACACACAATATGCGCTCTCTTCTTCAAAGGTATCTTTGGAGACCTTTTAGAATTCTATCATTGGTCTACGGAAATTAACCGCTCCAACACTTGCGAGACTTTCTTATCGGAATCCTACGGTCTAACGTCTTAGGAGTAGCTTGAGAGAGATATGCTTGTTAATCTCTTCCGGATTCCTCCCTTGGCCAACTTTAACCGAGATTCCTTCAAAAAATTCATATAATTCGCACGAGTAATGAGAAAAAGATGTCCAAACTAGAGGTAGACTGGTATCCAGAGTTCGCATACTAGAGACCAAACACTCTCTTGGCCACGCATTCTTGGAGTATGTTGTTCCACCGTGGATTAGAGATTTTTATAAGAAAGTGTTAACTTCTATCCGCTCGACTTATTTAACCAGACTCCTAGCAGAGACAGGAGCATGTTACTGGCTGCCACTACCAGGAAGCATAAATCGGAATTTCTGACAGTGCACTCGGTAACGACAAAACATACCTTTGTCTTTTTTTTCTAATTTTTGTTTTATATAAATATTTAACAAGTAAAATATGAAGTAAAATAACGATAATTTGTTTGATGAAAAATAATCCGCGTAGTTTCTATTATTGTTACTTAAGTCGTTAATAGCGTACTAGATAGCATGAGTTTGCTTCACTGCATTATCACCAATAACAACCATGACATGAATCGAAATTGCAAATTAAGTTAATTTGGTGATTTTTAATAACACAATATTCGAAGCTAAATTTGTCAAATCCGTCCCATATATAATTTACCTGTAGTGGTGGCTTAAACAATACCTAGAAGACCGTTGCAACAGATAACACTCGTTTTATTCTAGAGCTTTCGCAATTTTTTTTCTAAAGGACGTCTTAGAATTTGAAATGAATGTTGTCGAAGAGTGTAAAATGTAGGTAATGCGTAAGTATGTAGCTAGTCAGTAGTTGTATGTTACACAACAATTGTTTTAATTACAAAAATAAATTACAACTATTACAAAATTATAACAATTGATTTACAGTGCAACATTTGGTTGCAAACTTTTTGCACTACTTTTAAAAAAATTTAGTAAGCAGCCGTAAAATTTATTCCAGTCTTTCATTTTAAACTATTTCACTCGAATAATACTACAAAAAGAAAACCAAATTAAAAGAAAACCCATTGCAAATAAAATGATTAAATCCACCTGTTTTTATGTTTAGATATGTTTTGAAATTCTTTGTTGTTTACATGAACCTTTTTTCGTTGGATTGTTGTAAAAATTTAATTTTCTATTTTAGACTTAAGGATTCTTTGATTTAGATTTTATTTTTCTTTTGTTATAGAAGTACGAGTATGTAAAAATTTTGTTTTTAATTGTATATTAATATTTTATCTACATCTTTTTTTTAATTATGTAAATGACAAATATCCTTAGAAAAGATTTTAAATTATTGTTTATATTTAAATAATTTATTCGTGATTTGAAGTAATTTTAGACTTATTTAACATAAACTTATAGTGGCCAATCTTTCATACTTATCTACTGCACTCACAATGTTTAGGAAAATTTTGTAGTTTGTGAAAAATGGAAAATATCTTAATGATACGAATGGATAGCATTAGTAAAGGCTCTCTTGAGAGGACCATCAAAACGGCTCTCCTTTCATATGTCAGGTATCCACCATATATTAGTATTTGAGTCTAAAAGATATATTACATATTTCTAAACCTATCTCTACAACTGGGCTCAGAGAAGAAACCGTGCGCTCCATAATCCTCCACAAGATTACAATGACTTTCCTGCAATAACTTTCTTAATAATAAGCAACAAACTAAATATCGCATAATGTTAACAATAGCTTAAACTTGTTAGTATTAATTCTATTTAAAATAGTTGAAAAAAGTTATGCATTTTGTATAAGTTGCTTATAGTTTTTATCTTTTTTTACCTTTTAAATTTATTTAATAAATAATTTTTCTTTACAAAAAGTAAAATCAAAAATTTAAATCCAGAGATTTCAAAATTATAAACTTACATACCACAAACACAAACATACTCATACTTATTTATACTCATGCCCCGCCGAGAGCTAAGCAAACAAAACAAAAAACTTAAGCAACAAACGTTAAATAAAATACTCTCAATTTCATTTTCTCTTCATTGGCAAAATTCAAACAATTAAAACACATAAATATATTTCACAACACCGGAGGTTGTAATTCAAGTATTTTTTTCATTTTTTTATAGAAAAAAAAAACAAATGTCAGTAGAGAAAACTGAAAAATAAATAAAACCTGTAAACATTTCAAGACAACTAAAAAACTACGTTGAACCACTGAAAACTCACTTCTTCATTCAGGTTTTCTTTGCATTTTGCTTAGCAAATTCATATAACTCCCGGTGACTGTTGTTTACAATTTCTAATAACATTTGCACAATCACCAAGTAATTGTGACTATCTTGACATTATGCTTCTCTGTATTTGTGCAATGATGAAACTTTATAACAGTCACATGGTAATTATTTGCGAAATGCTTTTGCAATAAACATTTTTTTTTAAGTGAAAAATAGTAAGATAATACCATGTGACTTTGGTGGTAAAATGATAAGCAAAGGAAATACCTTAATGATGATATTTTGTATAGTTAAACTTCGCTCCCTCTCAAACGGCTGTTCATAATTTCTAATATAACTCATAATAGCTGTTTCGGAGTAGAAAAATGTTGGTGATGCGATTACTTAAGGAATATGTGTTTTTGACGAAAAATCTATATATAACATTTGTGGTAAGCAGATGAAAAAAAAAACAAATACTTTAAAGATGGTTTTATATTTAATTTAATACTTGCGTGTTTTTATAGTTTTTTTGACACTTTGCAATTACTTGAGTTGTGGAAATTTTCAACCACGTGTATTTCAATACAAACTAAGACGAGTCAAAAGAAGTATTTTAAAAACGTATAAATAGATTATCTAATAATTTTTTCTCTATTTCTAACCTGCCGAATGGTGACAAATTTTAAATGGTTAACGCTCCTTTTCACTTCCACTTTAATTTTTTTTAGTTCTGCTACATTTTGAATAAATGAAATTTTTTTGTAAACAAAAATAACATTTAAGCTTTTTGTGCCAGACTTAGCTACGCCAACAACCATTTGCGCAACATATGTATGTTGTGTTAATTTTTAACTTAACGCTACACATACATTGTGTATTAATAAGAAAGAATTTTAAAGTTGGCCCATTATGATACCATAGAAATATTCTGTATCACGATCAATATCTGCTACATCATAAATCTTATTACTTTATTGGAAATAATGTCAATAGTTGTACATCAATTTTAATGGCATAAGGTTCATTTTTTTTACCAAATTTATCAATATAATCCAAGAAAACGAATCGGATTTTAGTCGTTTTCTTTTTGTGTGAATTTTTCAAAAACAAAGATTTTAAAATTTTTCATGAAAAATGTTTTTCTCGCTACAATTCCCTGAATATTTCTGAAACTACTAAGGGAATTTAAAGTCGTAGTATTTATAATATAGATGTAGTTGTTATTATGATATGGATTTTTACTTAACGAAATGGAAAAAAACAGTTAGTAGAAAATGTATGTCGTGCAACTTCCACCATTTTGAATATAACGTTATATTTTGAGACTGGAGCCAATTTAAAAACATGTAATACAGCTCCCGAATTAACCTAACAACTAAATTTCAGTTGCTCCAGTCTAAAAGTTGACCAACATTTGTAAACTCGTGTCTTTTTATCAAAAGGATGCTCATTTATTTCGCCGTATTTTTAATGAATCTTCAAAGACTTCTGTACTCTTCTTCTATCAGGAAACTTGTTTGGAATGCCTGAACCACGTGTGATTAATTTTTGCTAACAATATAAACATGCTAAACTATTTTAAATAATAATTGCGAAACTCACATAGATTAAAAACACGGTTTATATCGCGGGTCTAGGAAGGAAGTAAATAGGATATTACCCCTACCCCTTTCTCATCAAAGGATTGAAAAGCGTTTTCTCATGCAAAGTATATAACATGGTTTTTGCAACTTTCTATAATAAAATAAAAAAATAAAAAATTTAAATTAAACATAATCAAAAGATTCAAGCAACAAACCTTCTCGTTATTACTGCAATAAAAATTACACTGTTTGTTGAACGGTAACAAACAAATACAAATTTCATCTAATTTACCACAACGAAATTGTTATATTTTATTCGATATGATGATCTAATATGTATTTGTCAATACAGCATAATTAGGAAAATAACACACAAACACAATTAAAAAAGACTCAACTCCAAATTATCTGCAGAAATTTATTCTAAGTGTACTTGATTATTGAATAGAAGCCACTAAAACCAATACAAAAATAATATCTGCAAAAAACACAAAATTATAGAAAAATATAAACTAAAAATTGTAAAATCGTGCTTGTTGAATATGGCAGTAAAATACTTTAATAAATTTTCTTCGATCATTATGAAAAAAAAAACATTTTGAGTAGAGACTAAAACAAAACACGTGGGTAAAACTCAAACAACATTAAAAAACAAATAATAAATAAAGCAAAATTTTAAGAGGTGCACGAAATGTCCTATTGTAAGCAAAATTTCACATAGTGTTTGTAACATTTTTCAGTTAATAAATTTTAATGTTGTATAACACATTCAAAGTAAATGTTTTTATCATTTAAATAAAATTGTTTATTTCGATTTTATTGATTTTAGCCACCTTATTTGTCTCGTGTCAAAAAGGCTTGTTTTGAACGGTTTCTTCTAATTTATGTTCCGTCATTTAAAGTTAATTTAATAAAAAAAAAACACATAAACTACAACATCTACTATTTAACATATTGCGATGCAAGATTTGCATTTACGATATCGCACCCAGAATTATCCGACCTAGCAAGATCGATACAAACAATTTTGAAACCATAAGCGATCGTTGAACTCATCCAAGCGCCATTCTTGAAGTTTTGGAGGATTTAAACCAAAGCAAACCTTTTTAAACTTTGTTTAAATTGTAGTGGCACAAAAAGAATCATTACTCCTCGCGGGGACACAAATGTGAGAGATATTTGCATTGAAAATCATTAAACGAGTAATGGCCGACCAACTTATTCTTCACAATGAAGGTATAAAAGTTTCTCAAAGAACTGCGACGGCTGGATAAAGAGAATCTAATGGATCGTCGGCCTACAAAAAACTCTTCTCGTCTCAACGATATAATAAAAAAAGTGTTGAGTGGACCAGGCACCACCGAAATATTACTACTTCAGACTAGACTCGAGTAATTATAATGTTTTGAATTAATCCAATTTATCATTAACGACTTTCTTGTCTCAGTTCTGTTATTTTAAATGTGTGCTTTTTTTGACGAGTCGTTCTTTAAAATTTTGATCAACATGACCTCTTTTTAAGGCGTCGCACGAGATAAAAATATAATAGAAACTTAAACACCCAGTTAGTGTTATGGTTTGGTCTGTTATTTCCGCCATAGGTATGGGACGTCTGTACATTGTAGAAGGGACAATGAATTAATACCAATACAAACGAGTACTTGAAACGCGGATACTGACACACTTTAGAGAATTTGAAGAAGCGCTCACATAAGTGCAGTATATCTGAGAGGGATTACTTTGAAGGGGATATTGATGAATAAATAAATTCAAACTTCAACGTTTCGTTTGAACAAACCACGTATATACGAGTATATTATTTCTATTAATAAATAATATTTCCTTTGTCTACACTTTTTTGTTGTTTTTATGATCTCAGTAGATCATAGATATACATAAAAAATATATAGACACTTTCAATTTATAATTTCATTCAGAAATCGAGTTAACGCTAAGTACTGTCCCTAATGTAGTTTGTACTACCTCCCTCGTATCTATGGAGTGTTTAGCTGATTATCTAATAAAAAATATCTTTGTCCAACAATTTTAATAATAAATTTGCATAGGTGTGCTTCAAAAACATTAAATATTTATGTATATTTAAAAGTTGCTGCTGTATCTTAAAAATTTTAATAAATATCAACATGACATAGTAAATAGTTTTAGCAGTTATAGGGGAAAAAATAGCATTATTTGCATTAAACTTAAGAGAGAAGTAGAGAGAGAGTGGGAACAATTTGTTGTAAGCACTAAACAACTATTTCTAGTAATTATTTAGTAAGCTTGTGTGGCAATATTTATTATTATTAAGTCTTTGTTTGAAATGGGAATGAAATTATTATTATAAATTTTGTTTCAAAAATGTTTACCCTAAACCGTTCTTAAAAAATTTGAAATAAAAATGTTTACCAAACATAATACAAAAATATTTACCTTAAATTGTCGTACAAGTTGATTTAAGAAATATATTTTTATACAAAAACTTTTCATTGATGTAGAATTTTGGAACGAATTTCCGTCATCCCTTGTCAAGTTTGGTTAGGAGACAAACCGGTTACGGCTATGTGCCATCTTCAGTGTCATTTTTCGTTCTTAAAATATGCCTATTCGTCAGATTGAAGACAATGAAAAACCATTTAAATATATAAGTTTATTACTAGAATCGCCTATTGCCAATTGGGGCCAGTCTTCTTTCCCCTTTTTCATTAAATAAATAATATTCCACTTTAGTTGACTCCATTTAGTTCATCTTCGATACTAAAAATACTTAAATTGATTTAACAAAGAAGATCGAATTGAATTCTGAAATCAAAAATAATAATAATTACTCTTGTGTTTTAAATTATATTTATTTTCGTCGTTCTTGTATGGAACATAGGAACATATTTTTAACATGGGAGGTTGATTGAGCTGCTACATTCAAATCTAGTACCGGGCTTGTCAGTTATAGCCTTCAGACAGGCAGCAGAATGTGCAATGTGCTATAGTTAAGGTTCTACCGCCTATCATTAGACCGGCAGCACCAAGTTCAAAAAAGCAACGGTTGGGTTGCCATTTAAAGAGGGTTAACGGTTTTTGATAGAGTTGTCAGCATTTGAATAGGTCTGAGCTCTTATGGCGACAGTAGATATTGTTAAATTTCAAAAATTTAAACATAAAAATAGATGACTTAGCCTTTTAGAGATTGTCAAATAGGGGCCCATAAATTAAATGGCCTGCTTCGTCATTCCCTCTATATTAATATATAGCCTTTTAGAAACTACTACAAAATTGGAAACAGCATTATTAAAATATTGCATAAAGTGTAAATTTCGAGTCTAAAAGCTTTAAACGAAGACGAAATTTAGTCTCGAAAATTCCAATCAGGCAACGCGTGATAGAAAAGCGTTTTCGATAAATATTATCACATTTGTTAGTATTTGGTTTCTTAATAAAGAGATTCGGAAAATTAACTCGAGTCTGACTAAAAAGCCACCCATTTAATTGTATTTAAACAAATAAAAAAAAAGAAACGAAATTAATTAATTAAAATTAAGTTGCAGATATTTTTAAAACAAATCCCACATTATGTTCACAAAAACTAGTTTGTAAAAAAAGAAATTCCTATTTTTCAGTTTATCCATTATCATTTTAATATAAAATTTAATATTCGTTTAATTTTTTTAAATTAAACAAAAGATTTAAAATGATTTACATAAATGTTTATGTATAAAGATACGCTCAATACGTCATGAAATCCAAACTTATAGTTTTTTTTTATTATTTCACCGCACAAACATCTTTAAAATTTTTATTATTTTTATTACTCTGCTTACGTATAAAAGATGTTACTTCTTTGTTGTAAATATACTCGTACACGCCAATAGTTGTGAATGTATGAGTTGTGATACTAAACAATCAGTAGCCATAGAGTTGTGGTTGTGCTGTGTTTTTTGATTTTTCTGCTGCTAACGACCTTCATACAGCCAGCCGCAGCTACAATAATAAGCTCTTTATAAATGCTAAAAAATCAAATGTACTCGAAAATATTAATATATACGAAAATACGTTTATTAATTTTATTTTGTTTTTGAGTGTTAGCAATTTGCAAATCTATGAACCGGATTTGAAAATGAATAAAATCCAGGCATAAACACACACACACATATTCATTGTTAAACACTAATCATCTGCTTATCGCAGAGACAAGCGTCTTCATTTCAAGTTTTAATCTCAGTCGAGATTTTTATATCTGTGAAAAAACCCAAAATTGTGCTTTAACTTAAGCTTAAAGTTTGTTATAGTTTTCAGGAAGAGTTCAATAATGTCTCGAAAGAAATTGAAAATATTATTTGTTCTTGGAATAATTGCTGGCAATAAAACATTCACGTCTCGTGCACAAATGTGTGTGTTTTCCTTTAGTATTTGTGTAAGTAAAGAGTAGTGAGAATATGTGCGTGTCTGTCCTAATTGCTTTTTAGGTCTATTTAATTGAAAGTAAAAAATGTAAAGAATCATTAATACTTAAACTACTGCACAAAGAATACAAATTTTTTAAGACAAGCGAATTTGTTGAAAACGATATTCTGGCGGTATTAAAATAATTTATTCAATTCGCAAACGCCTGTAATCGCAATCGATTGTAAAGGGTGTTTTTTTTAGCCGACAGAACTTTAAAATGTAAAAAATAACACCAACAATTTAATTTTAATCAAAAAAAGTGCTTTCATTCGGAAGATTAAACAAAACATTAACATTTTTAAGTGATTTCGAGTATATGGCCAACTGTTCTTGACGAAGCTCTTTCTGGACTCTGTATCTCACGAACAACACGAACAATGTTGGCCTCCAAAGCGTCAATTGTTGCTTGTTTATGAGCATAAATCGGTGGCTTCACGCGGCCCCCATAGAAAACAGTTTTCAACTGTTCTAGAGCCCATTTGGCAAAAGAACGACGCATATGATGGTCTCGTGGCTTTAGTTCCTTTACCATCTGGAACTTAAACCGATAGACGCCAAGTTGTTTGCACAACATTTTCTTCGTAGTAGACAAAAAAAATATTATTTTATTTTGCACAAAATATCTGACCTTGGGTTAGAACAATTGTTCTGATTCACACGGACGCAACCTTGCGGAGCTCTAATGGGGTATAGTAGTGTAAGGGGAAAGTTCGGACTACAAAAGAGTGCATGATATTTTTTGACGTATTTTCACGGGAAGAAAATATGCTCTCTTAAGTAGAAGATTTTCCGGCAATTCGGAACTTAAAAAAAAAACGTTTAGCACTAATATTTTGCCTTAAAATATTTTTAAAAAAATAATAAAATACACAGGTTCACTGGAATTTACTTTCCAATGAGTAACATAACTTTAAGATCGGCCTTCGAAAAATATATGCCACAGTGGCACCGCTTGACAAACGTTTGGAGAATGTTTAGATTGCGTACAGCTAGTTCAAGTACATGTTTTACGGAACAAAAAACAAATTTTTTTACAAAAGCAGTTTCCATTAATCGTGATTTATTTTTCTTCCTTTATAGACCACACTTCATCATTTCATTGAATAAGTTTTCACGTATATTCGTATAAGTAGAATTGAAAATAAAACTTAATATTTATTCGTACCCATTGATAAACGTCAAAAATCTAAATTGAAATTTGCTTAATTGGGACGTTCATCATATATAATTTACTTTAAGATATTGTAATATGATTTTCCTAATTTTTATTATGGAAGTTTCCGAAAGAAGTTTGCAATAAGGGCGGGTCGATGTTACAAATTTTAAGCGGTCATGTCGTTTTGGCGACATTTGTCAAATCTCTTGTTTGTTTTCCATTTGTTGATGTTAAATCTATATGGAAAGTTATACGATTAATCGACATGAGACGGCTGTTACATCAGCATACCCACAGGCGGTGGGTGAGAGAATCAACCGAGATTGCAAATCATGACATTAGAAAATATTGGTGGTCATGGTCGGTTACATCCAAGGCGCGTTTTAAGCGGACCGGATACATGAAATAAAGATTAAAGCAAATTTTGAGGCATTGATATCAGTCAGACACTCCTGGTCAAACGGAATCCTAGCAGAGATGACTGAATGAACCAGGTTTGTACAGGCTTAGAGATCCGTATTCCGGATTATGAAACAGTGTGCTAAGAGCAAGTTCGTGCGACCACGTAGTGGCTGAATGGTCTCAATGGAATTGACAGGTTTGTGGAGATTAACATTTTTGCGGATATCCAAACAACAATAAGGGCATTAGAATCCAACAGGGTTAGCTTCATGACGATTCTGAAATATAAAAAATCATTAAAGGACTACTTAACGAATGGTAGACTTCGCGTCATTTGGATGCCGGGTCACTATGGTGTAGTCGGAAATTAACGAGCCAACGGTCTGGCAATTAAGGCCAGATAGCTCGAGAAAGTGAGCTTACGCACGCATACAGCACTCTGTAATGAAGACATGGCAGGGCAAAAAACATATACCCAACAGGGAAAACCCAAACGGGGGGTAAAACAAGGAGGTTCCTTAGACTAAGGAAATTTGAAATCATTAAAATGACGAGTTTACTCACGGAACTCTCGGGCTTACGAGTACATCTAAACAATGTAGGGTATGATGATAATGATTAGTACAGCGCATTCAAGGAGGACATCGATACGAAGGAACATTTTCTATATCACTGCCCAATTAACAACTCGATATTTCACGGCCGACACTTTGCTGAACGTGTCTTATTTGAAAGACTTTGACTAGGAAATACTAAGGAAATTGTTCAAAGAACAGAATTCTTATGAGTAAGGAAACTTTCTCACAGTACGGAGCGCACAATGGGCTGATGTACTGGCCTAGGTGTATCCCTACAAGCAACCGAAGACTTTCTTCTCCTCAGCCCGTAAATTAATGGCTTGGCAGATAAATGAACTTTATCTTTAGCATATCAAACGACGCCAACACACATGAAATTCACCAGGTGGCAATGAATCCACAAAAAGTTACTGCTTGCGCCGTATTTTGGTCTAGTACCTTCATTTGTCGGCGCTTTCTGAAAGCGATTTAAGGCCAGGTATTATGAAGTTGCAGGTATTTGCCAATAATAGAGTTTTATTAAAAAATCTAGAATTGGTCTTATTCAGCACGTGCCTCCTTAATAGGCTCATCAGGCCACGGTGCGATAAATAAAAAATTTTACAATATTATTTTATTTCATTTCATTTTAATATCGACCTGCACTCATTGGAAATCCCTTTATAAACTATTCGTCAAATAAATCATAGTTAAGCCCAGCGGCACAATATAAAAGTGATTAATTAAATTTGGGAAAATCCAAAAAATGTCTGTAAAAAACGAATTATTGATTGAATCATTAACAAAACGTTGTTCTCTTTTATATTCGGAAATTTATATTTGCAATAGAAGCGCCTTAACAATAAAAAAACTTGAAAATTTATAATGATTTTCTGTGTGGTATGTAATTTTTGTTTAATTATTTTTATTTATTTTTTATTTCCAATGAAAGTTTATTTTAAACAATTAGCTTGTGACTCATCTTAATTGAATGTTTACCTATTTTTTTAACTTTTTTCTTAGTTTTTTTAAAAAAAAATTATTCGAAGTTTCTTATGTCCTTCGAAGTATTTACTTATGTAATTTAAGAAAATAAAAACTTGCAAGTGACAGCAACATTTTTGTGGCATGTGTCATCAATTGTGACACAGATTTATTTTGAATTAAATTTATTTAAACTACAACTTGCTGCGTATAACTTTTGGTTTACATTTCAAAATTATTATTACATTTATTCATTTATGATTTTGACGAAAAAAAAACAGCTAGAGACTGCGAGAAACCGCAGTGCACTCGTATTTGTGCAGTCTAGCAATGATAAACTACAGCAAATTATTTTTATTTATGTAGCTTAAAAAATACGTATGTTCACTGACTGCCTTCAGGTGTAGTTACAGGTTTATATTTATTTCTCCACACTATTAAAATTCCAGCGTTCTTAGCTGTTCCGTATTTTCCTAAAATAAGCTCTAAATTAAAAAGTGTTAGTTTCATTTAAAATTTATTTCGAAATTCTTAATATAGAGTAAGAAGGCTTTAACTAAATGTAAAAATATTCAGATGAGCTCAACTTTTGCTTTTGAATATGCAAGCGGCAAAATTTTAATAGCAATTTTTTCTAATGGCTCAATAGCGTTAATATTAACTGCATCTGCAGATTTAACTTCAGCCCAAAAACCTACTCTAGAGATAATAATTCCTATGCATAATTAGAAAATGTTGTGTGTATAAAATTTCAAAGTTTGAAGGCAGTCTGGCCCGTATATCTTGAACGATTTCTTTAAGTTTACATCAGTTTTTGGATACATCTTTTTTCATAACTGCTAATGTTCTTTAACTTCTGCAAAGCTATAACTTATATTTTTTTTAATTTTGTTTTATTGAATCTTTCGAAAAGAAATCTACGATAAGTATTGAAGTCTTAGGTCTAGATTATTATTTACTGATTATAACCAATGTTAAAATAAGTTCATTGTATTCAAATCCAGTATACTATCTATTAACGTGTCTATTTTTTTAGTCTCTGCTGCCCATCAACCTGCAGTAGATCGCGTTCAAGAGTGTTTACATGCGCTAGAAGTTTCTTTCCATATTTGCACGTGTATTTTTCTATTTCTTCCTCGATAGTTAGAACTCTCACATCCCTGTGAATATTTTTTACTTCTCATATAGCAAGTCTTAATATTTCAGACTGTCTTCTTTGTAATTTCCTGTTGTTTAATGCGCAACCAGTATCCTACAGCTAAACGCCATGTGATCATAATGGATTTGTATAACAGGACTTTGTATTCCAAAGCCAACGTTGAATTAGGATCTATTAGCCAGTGTAGTTATTTTTGTCTTAATATTTAACGTGAACAGTGGTAGTTGTTATTGTTATTGGTGGACAATTATGCCTTCTAAGTGTCAACGTTACATGGGCACATTTTGGCGGATTAACCTTAATTCTTCACGTCTTTAGTCAGTCCTCTACCTCGCCAATTTAAGTCTGAAGTTGTTACACTGCTACCTTCGGATCTCGATTAACACTTTCAAATTCAGTGTCGTCTGCAAAGGTTGATGAATATGTATTTGGGCTTCTTGGCAATTTCGCTCTATAGATGATATATAATAGCGGCTCCAGTATTACTATGTATGCTAATTTTCAAGTGCGGATCTATTTACGGTGGCAATTCTGTCGACTTGCACGGAAACCACACTGATGGTCCGGGATGATGTTTTGCTCATTAAGGTAGGATGTTAAATACGATACAAATATTTTTTTCAAACAATTTTGATAGGATTGACAGTAGGCTGATGAGCCGGTAACGGATAAGGCCTTTTTCCAGTTTTAGAGTTCATAACACATGAGAAGAGGCTAACTTGCAACGTGGCATTAAATATGAATAGTATAATAATCATAGCAGTTTTATGCAAATTTCTTATCATTAATTCTGTAATGCGATTAGGTGTGGCCGATTTTCTTGGATCAATAGTTTTAATTGTTGTTTTTAGTAACCATAAGCGCAATTTCATAGGATCATTCACAATGTCAATTATAATTGGAATGGTGCAACGATTTATGTCATGTGTTGTAAAAACCTTCTCTAAGTGATTAGCGCATTTGCCGTTTCAATAGAGTTATCAGCCCAAGTGCAATTTTCAAGTCTAGGTGGTGATTTTTAGGTAATAGGATATTTTAAGTGCCTTACAGCTTTTCACCGGCTATTATAGTCCGTCTGTGTTTTTGTTTGATCTACCTTTTTTAAATAACTCTCCATGTAAGGTTCTTTGAATTCTAAACTTTTTTTTTCTCAAAGTTGGGGGCATCTGTATATCATCACATTAGCTGATAAGTGGTACGAATAGCTTTTACCTGTTGGTTTTGCTTGGCAGCGGCTGGGATACGAATCTAGACTAGTAAAAGCTATCGAATACTTAGTAGTCAACGCGCTAACTACTGCAGCCACAGCAGCTAATATCAGTTCGTCCAACGTAATAATATTTTTCTGTGTCCAAATTCTACGCTAATGAGAAGGTAAATTGATATCCCCAAAATTTTTATACTACGAATTTAAATTTTCGTTCTGAAAATATATTATGACCGCCATGAAACAGTCGAATCTGTTAATATTAAATTTCAATCAATTTTCAGTTTTACTCAAGTGAAACTCTACGTAACGCCATTGATATCACAAAATGACGAATAAATATTAAAAATATGTTTGAATTTTTATTTGAACAAATATTTAATTTTAAGTAGATGTGTAAGGGTAAGGCAAAGTTTAATATCATACAAAATTGGTCTAATTAACTTTAAACTTCAACACCTCAGCAAAATGGTATTTTAATTTTTTTATATTTAAGTATATTTAAGTTGAACCCCCTTAATACTTGTGCATTTGTTTATTTAAAAAGTCGTGTAAAACAATGCAATTAAGTTAGCTCATATATAACTGCAAAAACGTAAGATAAAAACATGTATACAAGTAAATGCTTTTTCAATAGGGGCGGGTCTATGTTGAATGGTATATATAATAAAGCTGGGTGTGAGAAACCCCCACAAAAAAGTATAGTAGTGCGCGACGCAATCTGCACTGCCTATTCAAGATATAGTTTAATTCGGGTCACAAAAATCGAGTCCTTTTAATCTGTAGCCATCGCCATTGTTTTTGATGGCCTTACCAATGTTTCTTTCAAAAAATAACCACCATCCCGAACCGTGCAACAAAGAGTAAAACTTTTGCTGAATAATATCGTTTTATGCAGAGTGTCTTTAAAATTTGCATATAGTCGTTCATTTAAAAAGTTTAATTTTCAGCCAAATTTAAGATCCTCTTTCAAACGCTCATTTGATTGTGCGGCTCAAACGTGTAGCTTGCCACGGTGGTTCAACTTTAATGAGTGAATAATGAACAAGAGACTTGTCAAATTCCACCACAAATACATTGAACCGCCCTTATTGGAAATTCCTTTATAATGGAGCAGCATTTGCACTCTGCAAAACATGTTTGGCGCATGCCACTTACAAACTTGTATTTGTTGTAAAAACAAAAACTCTTTTTAACACATTAAATCATATTTTTACTAATACGCACACAATTTTATTTAATTTTATTCTGTTGTTCAGTTCAAATGGCCTATTACAGTGTTTAAACCGTTTTGCTTTTTCAAACTATTAAAAATAAGCGACTACAACACTTGAATTTTATTCTTTTGAATTTTGCTTAAAAGAGACATTACGTTTGCCACGGAGTGAGCAGTAATAGGTTTCAATGCATTTGGCAACCATTCTTTACCCGCCTATATATATTTAAGAATTAATTTTACATTCAGCACACTTAAAATATATAAAATGTTAAGCATCTTGTTTAAAACATATTTGTAAAGTAAAGACGTTATTTATGAAACAAAAAAAAAAAAAAAAAATTATATATTAATTTACTTTATAAAAGATATATATATATTTTATGAAGAGGTTCGTAAGAGTAAAAATATAATCTTACGGATGCAGCGACGGATTGCGTTTCCCAGCGAAAACACAAATTCAAAAAATTTTGCATACAGAAGCAAATTTAATTTGTCAAATATTTATACTTAAAGCCATGTATCTTTTAGTTGTAGGTTATAATGTTTCCCTAATTATTAAATTGTCTGTTAAAGAACTTGATTTCTTTTTAAAAGTTAGTTCAACAACCATTTGCTTATAATTTATATCGTAAATTTTTAAATTGAAACTTTAAAATCATGATTAATTTTAAATTGAGATTAACTTATTTATTGAAGGAAATATACATTGCGAGACAAAACTGTGTAATTGGATAATAACCGATTTTTTTTTGTATTTTGGACAAAATATTTAAAGTATAAAAGATATTGAAAAAATAATAAGCGTCTTTTTGGCCTTTTATTTAGGGTTGTGGTCTTGCTGCATAATAAAATTTCAATATTTTGACAATAATTTTTGAAACGTCTCAAATAAGGCGAGTTAATTATGTCAATATAGTTCACGACATTTTTCTACAGCTTCTGCACAAAATCCTACAAAGCAATTTTCTCCCATCAAATTTTATTGTCGGTCTTAAATTTGCGATTGGTAATTAACGTATTTGTTTGTCTATAAATAAATTTAAGTCCATTTGGTCCAAAAGGTTTAATTTTTGATTCGTCTGTGCAAATTATTTTCTTCCATCAACCATCATCAAAGTTTCTGAAAAAAAAAAGATTTGCCAGCATATTGCAGCCTCTTTTGGATTGAGTCTGAAAGTCAATTAAGTTTTTAAATATTTAATTACATTTGGCTTTCGTGATGAAACAAATAACTGTGAAATTAATTCAAAAACGTGATTTCTTAAAATTATAATTGATTTATTCTTGATTTGATATTCCGACAGTGTGATTTCATCTAGATTTTCGGAACGAATTTCCGTTATCCTTTGCCAAACCTGTTTCAGCTATACGCCACTTACACTGTTAGAACGAAAAGGCAAACAGCACTTTTACAAAATTTACAGAAGATTCTAGGATTACGCACTTCTATTTATTTTTCAAGACTTTCGGTATGCTTTTCTTGACTCAAAATGTTTGTGGGTTACTGTAAAAGATGAAAGGTGATTACGTGTTATAAATAACTTGCTTTGATTCGCATTACCTGAATGTTGTTATTTAAAAATGCCTTCTGTTCCTAATCTACTAACAAAATTTGCTGTAAATTTTTGTTCTTACTACATCATTTAACGCCCCAGCAAGCTGTTCAGAAAGCCGATACACAAAATTTCTTCTGGCACCTACTTTGTTCTTCACGAACTCATCTTCGTCATATATTATGTAAGAAGCTAAAGCCATTATGTCAATCGTATTATAAAAAAGTGCCAATGTCCTACGTTAAAGCTGTATATTTGCCAAGCATTTGATCACTAACATTTAAACCTGTTCTAGTTTCGTTATATTGCATGGTTGCTTTCGGGTTTTTTTCTCGTCAGTTACATATGTATCATATATGTTGATAATATTTCAACAGCTTTATTTTTGTTGGAACATAAGAGTATATTGCAATGTTATCATGGAATCCTAATTCACTTGACAATACTTCCCGTTTCTGATGTTTTTTTTTCTTATAAAATACCAACACAACCTATCCCAATCGCCATTAGTCGCTTAAACAAATCTAGAGCAGCAAAGAAGTTATCAGCAAAGATTGTCCTTCTTAAACCCTCCTTCTGTTCTAAAGTGATCCTGCTCTTTGCCAGTGTAGATATTACCATCACATGCCCACCATATTTTGATGCCATATTTTGCGGGTTTCGAAGGATTATAATGTGTAAACTTCGTCCTTATTCTGAAAGAAAAAGTTAATCATCTAGCGTAATATCTTCATGGTTTTTGTTTAGTAAGTTTATATTTAGTAAGTTCCAAATATCTCGTTTAGGTTCTGCTGTCAGACTGAGACCGGAATCATCTAGCACAACTGTCATCAAATCGTATAAGCTGCAAGAGATTTGGAAATCTCTTCAATTATATTATTGCTCGAAATGTAGCAATTTATGTCATTTTCCACAGCTCTGAGTTAGGCTGCGTATTGCTCCACCACAACCCAAGATTCCTACAAAACAATCTAATTCTTCCATAGTGCATGGCTTCCAAACTTACTGTTGATCTCCAAATTTTTGTGTACGATTTCATCAACTTCTTCAGCAGCTTATTTGTTTCACGCACTTTTTTCTTTTGTGTCATTTGAAGAAAAACTTTTTGAATATCTCTAGCTCTAGGCCAATCACTACAGTTCAAAACATTACAAGCCATAAATCTTCTGGAAACTAGTGGCGACTTAGACCATTTGGTTCCATATTTTCCATAGAAAACCCCATTTGAGTGGGAAGTTTTCTAATTTTCGACTTCGTTTGAATTACCTTCTTTACTTTCGGATGCGTTTCCATTTTCGTTATCAATTTGTAATTCTTGCTGTCCTAAGTTTACTCTTCTATATTATTATCTTTATTTCCATCGACGTCATGCAGGATTTCCTTTTCTATGTAGTTGGTAATTTCCTCCTTCAATCTTTCAAAATAGTTAGGATCGTATTTGGAAACTGTTTCTAAGATTAGGTCGACTGCAGTGCTTATGGTAATACTCTATACATGTCTATTGCCAGCACAAAACTAAGTAACTACTTGATAAAATATTACAAACAAACGATTTTGCATTTTACAAACAAAAAATTAGACGGGTCTGTCGATGGTATCTAGGATAAAAATTAAAAAAAAAAAGTTCAACATTGCCTGGTTCGGACCCGGTGTTTACTTAAGGGTTAATATGTTTATCGCGTGGTATCAATGTACCTTTATATTATTTAAAATAATGGCAAATTAAGTTAAGCCATAATTTATGGTATTTTGTATTCAACAACAAAAGATTTAAGCAACAAACTTGCAAAATAAATCACGCAGCTTTTAAAAATTTTCATTTGGAAAAGCGTTTATTTTGCATCGTTTAAGGGGTGACATTTCGTATTTTTCCTATATTAGCGCCTGCGTAATAGTCAAGCTGCTCAAAATAGACATCAACTGATGACTGCAACTCCATATTTATGTCATTGATTTTAATGCATTGTTTACTTCATTGTAAGCAAATGTTTCATAAATCTTGTGCACAGTTTTTTTTTTCTACCTATACCTTCAGTCCTTCCTTTAACTGAACATCTTAATTGGTTAACTACCGCGGCGCTTAAGATAGTGCATGCAATATGGGATTAAATACATCTACAAATTCATTATACTCGGGCACCTCGGCCCCGATTTGCGTCTTTCCAAAAAAATGTAAATAAAATAAGCAAAAACAAAATCAAAGCCCTTAGTTTGGAATTAAGTTTGTCTGAATAAAACGAAAATTCATCCATAGAACTTTTTATTGAAAAATTCAAACTTTTTAATCAAGTTAACCCTTAAGTAGGCAGGGGTAAAAAGTTACATTAGCGGGGACGTTGTTCCATAGGGCATTGCTTAATTAGTTAATTAATTACTAATTATATTTAAACGTAACCTATACTGGTTTCATTTAAAAGTAAAACAAGAAACTTGAAATTTTTATTTAACAACAAATTCTGTTTTTTTTCATATCAAAATATTTTCTTTTCTGATAAACGGTACAAAATTAATATTTTTTATTAAAAAAACACAATTATATTTGTTTCTTTAAACTTGTAAGTCAATTAATCAAAGTAAAGATAAATTCGTATGTATATGCTTTCAGATTTAAAAGCCTGCAAGTCCCCTGTTGAAATGCTCTTGCAAAATATTTTTAGGTTCACTCATCAGTCGTTTTGGTTTTGTTTGTATTGAAATTACAATAAGTAAAGTTTAAAAGTGAAAAAAAGAAAAGCGGCGATAAATCCTCATTATTTTGTAATATTTATATATTTCCCTGACAGCTTTGGCGCATATTATTACTGCTTTGAAGGCATATAGGTCTTTTGCATAGATGAACAGCTATTTTCTATTTCTCGAAGTATGTGGAACATAATTTTGGTTTGTTACGACCAAGATTTTCTACGTTATTAACCGATTGAAATTGATTAATTGAAAATGTTTCCAAAATTCTCTTCATACATCTTCGTAGTTCCAAAGTGGTGGGCAAATTAATAACCCTTTCTCTGATGTGGGGTAGTAAAAAATATCTTGCAATAACTCTCTGAAAATTAGAGCATTAAATAATTTTATTACTAAACCAATTATAAGCATTTGCTGCATCTATGTCAAGCATTTTAAAAAGTAAAACATGTCTTGTTCTCCGACCACACAACATTTTTGAACATTTTATTTGATTATTCTAAAGCTGAGGTATGATCACTGTAGTGAACATGTTCACCTTTCAGAATCCCGATTGAAATCGTACCATTCTTCATAATATCACCACTATTAATTCTTTAAAATTTTTTGTCGGATGCTCGCACAAAAGTGGACGATTATCTATCACATTGCCTGAAATTGTTTAAAAAAAAGTAACACAATTGGTAATGTGGGTCTAGGGGACCAATCTGTTGTAAAAGATTAAATTATAATTATCTTTAAATTAAACAAGACCGGTTAACTTGAAGCTACTAAGAAACTCAGAGACTTTGTTAGGGGAGAGAAAAAAGTATAGCAGTTGATTTTTTTTAGTTGGTCCACCTGACCAACCTCGCCATTTAAGAGTTAAATTATTGTGGAACCAGCTAAAACGCAGTGGTTTAAAGAGCCCCCTCGTACATTTGATTTAATTTTTATTAAACTTAATTTAATATTTATGACACTAACAGCCGTCTTTACCTGTATGAAAATAAATTTTATCAATAAATGTATAAATAATTAATAAGCCGGCCTTAAAAAATTTATTTAAATATTTGTTAAATATTAAGCAATAACAGAGCAGCTCAATATTTATTTGACAATGCAGTCACTTAATGTATTGCTGTGAAGACTTTATTTATGCTTTACTTCTGTTTTAATTGTGATTTTAATTTGATTTAAAGTGTTTGAATTTGCTTACTAGTTTCTTTATATATTTTTTATAGAATTTAAAGCAGACAAAATCAACATGATTAAAATAATAAAGCAATTTAATCGACAAATGCGCAGAAAAGCCGGATATAATGCTTAAAAATATGTTGCTAATTTGGAAACTTGTTTAATAAAAAAAAAAAGAGGAAAAAAGTTAAACGAAAATGGAAGGGTCTTTTTGGCTTACACTTTAAATTTCCATACTAAAATATTTTATAATTTTTGTATAAATTCAAGGTTGTTCGTTAAAAACTAAAGTGGTAAAATGTTAATGATTTTCGAAAATTTTAAATACTGTTTACTGGTCTCATTTTCGAAAGGGTTGTTAATTAATCTTACCTTTAACTTTATTTAGTAATATATTGTAGCCTAACCATAATCGGTTAATGAATTGATTACAAAATAATTTTTTTTTTAAATTGGTAATAGAGAAGTAAAACATGTCATAATAGCCCTTTGCTGTTCTTCATAAAAATATATAAAACTAAATATATAAAAATATCCTTCTAAAAACAGTCCATTAAGAAAAAAGAAAACCAAACAGAAACTTATAAATAAACATAACAAATAAAATCTTAATTTTAACTTTATTAAGCGTGCGTACTAATGAACCTTTAAATAGAATCGAATCTGCGAAGGCTGACTGATAGACAATTAAGAATAATAAAACAACAGCAGAACAAAATAGTTAAATTAGAATGTGATAGTTGAAGACAGCAACATCAAAAATGCATCCGAATTTAAACTGGGGTGTCCTGATTATATTTAATGGGATATCCATTATTTAAAAAGATACGTAAATAATTGTGCATGAGTGTCGGTGTTAAGCTAATATAGGCTGGATATTAAACTGCCTTACAGCGAAACTGTTTACAATTTGTATTGCATTTTTTTAAATAACTAGGGTGTGTGTGCTGAACTGGAAAAAAAGGAAATTATTTACATTTGTGATTTTCACAATATACAGGGTGTCTACCGGGAAGGTATACTACTTTGTTTTGACGCCATTTTGGTAAACATTAGTCTTGACAGTTCATATTTGGCAGTCGCGAAGTAGAGACATGGCAAATTTATCATGGAAAAATATTTGGTAAATCAACGTGTTTTAATCGTTAAAACATTTTATTAAAATCTATCATCAATTACTGTGACGATGAGAAAGTTACGTGAAATTTTTGGGAGAAACAACGTGCGTCTTGCACTATTTAACGTGTAGTGAATGATTTCGAAGAAAGAGGGACTGTAGTTGATAGGACCGCGACGTACTGCAAGATCTGCTGAAAATATTACTGCTGTTCAAGAAAGTGTTCAAAACAAACGATTAACCTCAATTCGACACCGTGCTTAGGAGCTTGGCCACAATGTTGCACAAAGATTTGCATTTGTTTCGATTTAGTTGACACAAGAGCTTCTTCCAGATGACCATTTACGCCACCGTACATATGCCAATACGATGCTACAGCTCGGCCATGACAACCCCAGTTTTCGTGAAAAAATCATAATGAGTGACGAGGCACATTTTCATTTGAATGGATACGTGAATAAACAGAATAGTCGGTTCTGGGCAATGGAAAACCCTCAAATTATTCATCAGTCACCTTTGCACTCATTAAAATTGACAGTCTGGTGTGCAATTTGGTCAGGAGGAATCATTGGACCTTACTTCTTTGAAACTGAAAACGGCACAACGGTAACTGTATGATTGAAAACTTTTTAACGCCACAACTGCATGCTTTGGATTTGACTAACAGGGGGTTTCAACAAGACGGTGCCACATCGCATACAGCCAGGATTACAATTGAATTACTGAATTACAAACAAACTAGAAACGCTGGTGCAACTCAAACAAAATATTCGTGTTGAAATTATTGAAATACCGCGTGAAATGTGTGAGAATAAAATGAAAAAATGTGTTTAAAAGGGCTCGCATTTGTGAGGCTAACAGAGGCGGACATTTATCTGATATTGTATTCCATACATAATTGCCGACATTAAAAAAAACATTTATCAATATACGATCCATTCTCTTTCATTTAATCAAAAATTATAAACAAAGAAAGTAGTATACCTTCCCGGCGGACACCCTGTACGTATCTTTATAGTGCCAGAATAACAGGGTGTTTTGATTAAAACGAATTATATCAGTTTTAAAAGGCTAATAAACTTCGAATCGAACGATGGGTAATCTAATTTGATCGGATAACAAATAATTGAGTTACATTGGATGGAAGTTAATTTTTTATGCAACTTTTAAGAGTTTTCACCAATTGTCATATTAGAAGCTGTTTTGTACAACAAATAATAAAAAAGTCTGTAGTTTTTAAATTTACTACCAAATCCTATACTTTATATGTTTATATGTATATGTGTGAATGTGTTTATAAAGATAAAATGAGTTTCGACTTGCGCTTGTATTTTTGATATCAAATTTAGATATTGAAATATTTAAATTTAATTCCAAAATCGAACAATATGTTGGCGGATGCGCCATAATAAAAAAACACTCAAAAAATAAACACAATCACCGAAGAAAAAATGTTTGTGTTATCCAAACTAAAAAGTCGACAAATTTTGATCAATACTTTACGTTATGAAATTACTTAAATTTTGTTATGAACGCTTGCCCAAACAATTATATGTGCGATTTGGCGTAATTCAAAATTTTGGACAATGTGAAAAAACGCCCAGAACATGAAAAGTATTAAATCGCTGAAACCAATTTTTTACAATTATTAACCGCCTGTACATTTTGCTCTTTTGGCCAATTCTTCATACACCGCGATTTTATAAGCCGTCTGTTAGCTTGCAGATATTTTGTATGTCCTTGTGTTTTCTCGAATTTCTTCTTCCAATAACTTTTGACTGCTAACATTTTCCAAGTAAAATTATTTACTACAAATATCCTTTTTTTTAGCTTCTTCTATTTCGTATTAATTCGAAGCCCAAATTAGATTTCTAATTAATTTTGAATTCGCTTGAACATACAAATTTATTTAATTTTATTCTCGTGTCATAAAAACGTGTTTTGTGTAACAAAATAAATCAAATTATTTCTCATCAAATAAAATATAGTGGGAGAATTTCAAGACAGTAAAATATATTTTTTTTATAATTATACTAAAAAATTCATTGACTGAAATTTAATTGAAGTGATTAAATATACGTACAAAGGGGTTTTCCCTAAGGGCAAGTCGACGTTGTCAGTATGTGGCGGTCATGCTGTTTTCTATCAAATTTGTTGTTTATTATATAAGGACAATTGCCAAGCCATAATGGAAAGTTACACAAACCAGCAGAGATCAATTTTGGTTAAATAATTCTATCCAGCGACAAGGCTTATTTTTAAATGGCTGGCTGTGCCAGCTGACGCCAACCCATTTATGTCTAGAGCAAAATTTTATGATGGCAGCAGCAACGGCGACTGCTATGAGTTGATAACAACCACTTTCTTTTGACCTGTATTTAATGATATGGACGTTAATGATATGTGATTTCAACAGATGACGCTACGTGCCCTACAGCAAAAGCCATAATATGCAGCCTGCATGAGAGTTATACAAGTTTACAAATCTTGCTTAAATATTGGATTGGAGCAACGGAAAGTCATATCTTATGTTTTTTTGTTTTGGTGCTGAATTCGGTTCCTCCACTCGATATCTACAAATTGTTTTTAGTTTCCAAAATATGACGTTATGGTCAAAAGCAGTTCTACGCCAAATGTTAACATAACCGAAGGACGGTTACTTCTTAAATAAAAAATCCGAAATGCGGCAACAATATTGTCTTTATTGTTTGTGGCAAAAAAAAATTCTTTATAAAAATTTTAATGTATAAAAATATAATAAAAAATAATAATGTCTTTCTTTTTCCAACATTTAGGTAAATGTTGTTATTTCCAACGCCCCTAACTTCATTGTAAATATTATTGAATTTGGGCGCCGAGTTTAGTAAAATATGTCTCGTTTTATTTGAAACTTATAAAATATATGTCCGCAGAAAATGTTGAGTGAAAAGTCTTGTATGATTTTTTCAAGTTAAAAATTTTTAAATTTTTCATTAAAAATATGTCTTCTCAATATCTCTAAAACTATTCAACAGATTTTAAGACAATGTTATTATATAAGATAATCTTAGTGAAGATATCCGAATTTTTTTATTTTTTCTCAGCAAATGGAACAAACCGTTCTTAAGTTATACGAATATGAGTTGTGTCACTTCCTTTATTTTGAAGAAATCTCGGAGAGCAGGAAAAACTGAAATGTGGAGTACAGAGCAGATTTGAATTCAGCACCCCAAATTATAGAAGAAACAATTTTCAGTTGCTCCAGACATTTTACCCAGTAAGACTTTTTCTTGTAAAGTTTTTTGAAGTAGCACTACGCCATATAGATCTATGCGCTTAAATTCAACTTAACCTAGATAATGAAATACAGCCAGATTTAGGCAGCAGAACAATTCCAAAAATTATGGCGGCAAATGGAACGATGTCGTATTCCACATATAGTGGGCCAATCATGGGCCTTTTAAATTAACCAAAATAATTTCTCTAATACTTCACACATACCTTGTTTTATTTCATTTCAATTTAGACCCGCTCTTGTTAACAAACCCTTTATATATCAAGGTAATTTTAATTTACTTACGACTTCAGAAAATCTAAAGCTAAACAGACGCATACATACTCGTGCCTATGTATATTTTCGTTCTTTTTCTTTAATACTGATCAATGTCCACTTACTATTATATTTCGTAGTCTTAAATCGATTAATACAATACAATTTTTGAATACAATTAAAAAAAAATTATGCCGGATGTAGTAACATGCCCTTAGATTTGTATTATTTTTGCTAGTTTTGCGTAAGAAAATCAAAAATCATACTTCAAATAATGACAATCTTTCGTGTCTCATAATTCTATAGGCTTATTTGTCTTAAATTTGCATTTGTAATTTCCTTTAATATTTTGTCTGCTGAAAATTCTTCAAATAAAATACAACTTAATTTTGTTTTACTCACATTACTGAATGATGGCTCTGTAATTAAATAATACTTTGTTTTATACTTATTTTTTTTTTGTGTGAGTCTTCTGCCAAACACACATTTGTCCTAGAACTTATTGTGGCTGTTGAAAAATTTTGTTAAAATTTTTTTGTTTTTTAAATATAAGAAACTCTTTATTTATTATCATGTAATTTGTACTTCAATTAATTACAGCCATTTAGGTATTTAGCAAACAAAAACCATTGTTATTTCTTTTTAAAGTGCTTAAAGATATTTTTTGTGCTTTTAGCCACTTTGTCAAAAGACACAGTGCTACAGAAATGGTATTTGTTAACAACCAAATGTTTGCAAAGAAATTTCTTTTAAATGATTTTGGTATAAAAATAAAATTTATTACGCGCGTAATAACTTGAAGTCAAAATAATGAATTGAATAAATAAAAAAGCTGCAAAAAAATTTAATTTGCAAATATTTTTTTTTTCTCAAAACTGTTTCGAAAAAAATCCCTGCATCATAAATATGTACCTGAAGATTTCAAACCCTATCGCAGTGATTTGATTAAACTTTATTTTTGAAAACTTTCTAAGCCCTAATATTTGCCTAACCTTTTAACGACAAACGTCCTGAAACTCGTTTTTGCCCCACAACTATTACCACCTCAACATACTGCCCCTAAATTTTTTTTATTATTGTTTTATTATTATAATTATTATTTTTGCTTCATTATTATTATCTTATAAGTTTTTTTATGAATAACTCTCAAAGTCAAGGTACTTCCGCACAAAAACATAAATGTGAAAAAACGTCAAGTTCTTATAATAAAATATCGTCCGTTCAAGTTACTGGGATCAAAGTAAAAACCTTGAGTTCTTGATTTTTGAACATTTTTCGCAGAATTCTTTCCCATAGTAGAAAGTTAAAAAAATATTGTCAAGCTAGCAGGTGGCATAGTTTTGATATTGTATTGTACACTGAAGAACTTGATTCTCATTTTGGTCTGAGTACATTTAACGGCCAACATTTTTCGATAGGAACATCAACCTTATTTTAACATTTATGTTTTTCCAAGTTATTTTTTGTGTAAATGTATAAAGCTTCTTTTAACTTAATGCTTACAGACGGTTGGGTTTGATGAAATTTCAGCTTTCTACCTCCGTACTAATACGGAAGGACCCCAGTCCCCCTAGATGAAAAGTGCCTGTTTTCGGAATTTTCGGATTAATACCAATACCTAGCTGTATACCAAACTTCGCCTGTTTGGCTATAGCGGCATTGTCCCATACAAATAGGTAGGAATGAACCCTAGTCGCCCGAGACAAAAAGTGTTCGTTTTCAGATTTTTTTTCTTCACTTATTCTCCAAGACCTACACCAAATATCAGCTCTCTAGCTTTAGCGGCAATGGCCCATAATATTGTTGAGTGAGTCATTGACTGAGTGAGTCAGTGAATATGTGCCAAAATATACATTTTTCATTCGTTCATGTCCCCGGAAGCTTTAGTAGAAATACTTTTAAATATGACCAATGAGGTTACCTATGTGTAAAGTCATTATGTTTAAAGTTCTATTATTTTATAATTAAAGGAGGCAAAGTTATGAGGGGGTTAAAAATAGCGCAAATGATTTCCTATAAATATACACACTGTGTGAATTAGGCCTGGGCTTGACCTAAAAACGTTTCTGAATTCTTAAGGAATTATTAAACAAATCTTAAACGGAAACTTTTAATTATAATCCTGTTTAAAACAATTTTGTATTTTTTACCTACTGTTTACTTAAGCTTCCCACACTCACACACACTTATGATTTGTTCTTGCGCAACGTCTTGTTTCAAGTTAATAAAGCTCTGCGCGCACAGTTTTTCATTTTCCTGTACTATGGACTGTCAAAGTGTATGCATCACGGACCTGGTTAGCAAGCAATCTTCAATGGACTTTATTGACAGAAACTAAATGCATGGGGAAAACTTTTAGCAAAATGTGTCAAAAAGAATTTGGTAAAAATGTTACAATTGAAATGCCAACCATTTGTCCACATGCTTCTTTTTTATATAATCTGGTTTGTTCGCAGTGTGTGGAGAAATGGTTCGCGAGCAAATCGCGAGCACAAATCATAAGTATGTGAACAAAAACAATGTGTCGTCCCTGACGATTTGCTAAAATAAAGCTGAGATGATTGGCTGGCCTTCAGGTTTTAGCCGCATATAAAAGGCTTTATGTGCCGAAGCCGTCGGAAGCAAGCAATTCGCCTAAAGATTTAAAAACTATTTGTCGTCGAAAAGCATCTGCTGAATGAAATTTTTATCTCCGTCGTTCTTAGCTTGTGTTAATGACTTCTTTGTCCTGAGTATCTCTGTGAGCCTCTCGAAAATTGGTGGAACTAGAGTACAACCAGTCGGTGTCAATGATGCTTACGGGGTTGTGGCCTATATACCGCTGTTGTGACTCCTACTACTTGGTAAAGAAGGCAGCTGTTGTGAGAGTAAGAGTGGTGCCACTGAGGTTACACGCCCTCTGTGCTCCTATTATCTGCACAGTTGGTGTAGTAGTACTTAGTCAGTATAGTTTCTAGTTTCTCTTGTTACAAATAGAGAGTTTTACGTTTTATAACGTCAACTTAAGAGAAGACTTTTATTAAGGCAATCATTGTCGTACAATTATTTAATGGCCTTGGCATTCGCTGAGAGTGCCCCAGTCACAGGCGGAAAAGGTATCTTTACAAATATTTTTCCAAAAAAATTCCACTAAAAACTAGTTTCAAATCCCCAAGTTTCATACCAAAATGAAGGAAAGATTTGTTCTAACAGAATTTTCATTTTCTAAAAAAAAAAAATACTTTTAAGTTGGTTTGCATTCGCTTTTGTTACTAAACATTATTTATTTTTTCTCAACTTTTTCAGGTGTTTATGTGCTCCTGTGCAGCTGTGGCGCATCCCTGAAGATCTCGAGCCTGTTGCTCTGAAAGCTTTGCAGCTGGAGAAAGCACGCTCACCAAACGCCTGCGCTGTTGATGGTCAAGATAATGCCACTGCCACCAATTATGATGTTTGCCCACCGAGTAAATATCGTTTGCCTACTGGCGAATGTAACAATGTATCACATCGTAAATGGGGTGCACGTGGTGACGTCTTCTTGCGTCTACTAAGAGCCGACTACGCCGATGGTATTAGCCTGCCCAGAACTTCCCACAGTATGCCTGCCTTACCGAGTTCTGAATTTGTAATAGAACAATTGCAAAAACATGTAGATCCTGAGCAAAGACACGCTCATATTACAGCCATGTTACCAGCTTGGAGTCAGCTCTTGGCTAATGACTTGATTGAAGTCAGCCAATTGCCTCTAAATGGAAAATGTTGTGTAACTAACGCGCAACGTAATGCCAGTGCATGGGAACAGTGTTATGTAGTGGCTGGTGCTGACTGTAAGGCGTATAGACGTTCAGCTCCTGGCTTTGATCCAGAATCGTGTACTACAAGTAAGTTCTACATTTCTAGCATATTTATTTAAAGAAGTTCCCAAATAATTTATTTTTGAACAGATAAACGTGAACAGATGAATGTGGCCTCGGCCTATATTGATGCCAGCGGCTTGTATGGTTCTAGTTTTAAGGATTTCCAGGATTTACGCACATACATTAGTGGTGGTGTGAAGGTGCATGCCTGTAAATATTGCACAGTTCCCGGTGCTACTGGTGCTCTACATCGTGCTTTGCTGCAAGAACACAATAATATTGCCGAACAGTTGGCTCATTTGAATTCCAATTGGTCAGAAGATGATGTCTTTTTAGAAGCCAGGCGCATTATAACTGCTCAAATTCAACACATTACCTACAATGAATTTTTACCTTTGGTACTGGGTCAAGAGACAACAGCCAAAGAAGGCTTAAGGTGGGGCAAATGTCAATCATTTATAACGAATAAAATTACTTAACTGTTTTCACTTCTAAAGACTTACTGCTGAGAAACATGCAACCAATTATTCTAGTACAAATCGTGGTGGTATATACAATGAATTTGCTACCAGTGCTATGCCTGTCTTTTTAACCATGTATCCTCCAGAAATGGTGAGTATTCTTTTTGGTTCAGAAGTTACATTAAAGTTAATTGCTCTCACATATTCCACAGCTCTCCAATACCATGTCTTCTGTCGAGCTGCTTTCTGTGGCAGCTTTGCAAAAATCTCTTATAGCCGCCACCGCTAACAAAGAAGGCTGGACAGAATTGGCTTTAGCTTTACATCGTTCTCGGGATCATGGTATTGCTTCGTATGTGGAGGCTTTGGATTTGTGTGGCAAACATTTCGCCGATAATGCAAATATAACCTTTGACAATTTGCATAAATACTCCAACATACCCGAAGAGCATGTTAGCAATTTAAAAGATATTTATCAGTCTGCCAATGATGTGGATTTGTTAGTTGGTGCTTTATTGGAAGATGCTGCTGTCGGAGCATTATTCGGCCCTACCATTACCTGTTTGCTAAGTTTACAATTTGAACATCTGAAGAGAACCGATCGTTTCTGGTATGAAAATGATTTGCCACCCTCCTCTTTCACTTTGGACCAGCTACAGTCCATAAGACACACCACGCTATCCGGTTTGTTGTGTGCCTCCAATCAAGTGCAGGCAGCTCAGTCGAAGGCTTTTATAAGAGAAGATAATTTTCTGTAAGTTTTTTTTTTACTTTAATTCCGATGAATTTAAACGTATAACTATTCGCCTACAGAAACACTCGCTTGAAATGTGATCAAATCCAGCAATTCGATTTGCGTCCCTGGCTCAATAATCCCGAAGAAGAGGAACACATAGAGCATGTTGAAGTTGAACCTGAAGTCAAGGAAGTTATAAGCGAGCTCTATCCTGAGCTGTTGGAAGAAGCCATCGAAAGAGCCAAAATTGAGTTGGAAGATCGCAAACGTTTTGAATATGAATCCTGGTTATCACGTATGTATCCCGCTTAGTTAGATACTCGCAAGAGCGTTAAATTAATCATGTTTATTATTTTCTTAAAGATGGTGGCATAAGTGCCAAATCTCCTGATGGTGTTGCGGCATCTTTTAGCAAGGCCAATCGTAATGCGCTTCTGCTGGCTAACTCCTCATTGATGTACGAACTGGCTTCCAATGAAATTTTGAACACTTTAACTTCTATTAATAGACGTAAACGGCAAACCTTTGACTCCGGCTTAAACTTCAATCGTAATGAGTTGACCGAGACTTTGCAAACGATTGATATAAATAGCTTTTTACATAATCGCCCCACTGAAACGGAATGTGATGATCCTCCAGTGGCTTGTGATACAACTACTCCCTTTCGCACTTTTACCGGCTACTGTAACAATTTGCGCAATCCCAACTGGGGCAAATCGCTAACCACTTTCTCTCGCCTATTGCCAGCCCAATATGATGATGGTATTTCGAAGCCTAGATTGGTGGCTTTAAGCGGAAGTCCTCTGCCTAATCCCAGAACTATCTCTACCCTTATACATCCGGATATATCCAATTTACATACTCGTTATTCTTTGATAACTATGCAATTTGCTCAATTCTTGGATCATGACGTGACTTTGACGCCCATACACAAAGGTTTCCATGAATCTATACCCAGCTGCCGAAGATGTGATTCCAAACAAACTGTTCATCCCGAATGTAATCCCTTCCCTGTGCCAGCTGGAGACTATTATTATCCTGAAGTGAATGTAACTAGTGGCGAACGTTTGTGTTTCCCCTCTATGAGATCTTTGCCAGGTCAATTGACTTTGGGTCCTCGTGATCAAGTCAACCAAAACACCCATTTCCTGGACGCTTCTATGGTTTATGGTGAAAATAGTTGTGTTGCCAACAAATTACGTGGCTTCAATGGCCGCTTGAATTCCACCATACATCCAGTACGCGGCAAGGAACTGTTGCCCCAAAGTAATGCTCATCCTGAATGTAAGTCCCGCAGTAATCTTTGTTTTATCGGAGGTGACGAACGTGCCTCTGAACAGCCAGGCCTCACTGCCATTCACACAATTTTCTTGCGTGAACACAATCGTATTGTTGAAGGATTACGGGGTGTGAATCCCCATTGGACTGGCGATCAATTATATCATCATGCCCGGCGCATTGTCGGAGCCCAAGTGCAACATATGACATTCAATGAATTCCTGCCACGTATCTTAAGTTGGAATGCTGTTAATTTGTATGGCTTGAAATTGCTGCCGCAGGGCTACTATAAGGACTATAATCCTTCCTGTTCACCCATTGTGTTCAATGAATTTGCCGCAGCTGCCTTCCGTATCGGTCATTCATTGTTGAGGCCACACATTCCTCGTTTGAGTGCCCAGCATCAACCTGTTGATCCACCCATTTTGCTGCGTGATGGTTTCTTTAGAATGGATGCTTTATTACAGGTAAATATTTGCGTAAAGCGCAAAAAAGTTTAAGCAGATAATATTTTTTCTTCTTAAAGCCTGGTATAATTGACGAAATCATGCGTGGCTTGGTGGCCACACCTATGGAAACTTTGGATCAATTTATTACTGGCGAAGTAACCAACCATTTGTTTGAAGATAGAAAGATTCCCTTCTCAGGTGTGGACTTAATTGCCTTGAATATCCAAAGAGGTTAGTACGAAAGTTTTGGAGAGGATACTCTAGTCTCTATGCTTCACAAGTGTCACTGATATGCTGGAAACATTTACCAAAATCCCATAAATTTTTTCATTTTATCTTTTAGCTCGTGATCACGGAATTCCATCTTATAACAATTATCGTGCCCTGTGTAACTTAAAGAGAGCCGCCAACTGGAATGACTTAAGCCGCGAGATTCCCACCGAAGTCATTAATCGTTTCAAGAAGATTTATCCAACTGTTGACGATATTGATCTCTTCCCCGGTGCTATGACTGAAAGGCCTTTGCAAGGCGGCTTAGTGGGCCCCACTTTGGCCTGTATCATAGGTATACAATTTAGACAGCTGAGAAAATGTGATAGATTCTGGTATGTTCGAAGAAAATAATTTCGAATAATAATTTGTTTATTAAATTCTGCAAATATGTTTTAAAGGTATGAGAATCAAAATCCTGAAGTTAAATTTACTGAAGCCCAATTGGCTGAAATTCGTAAGACCACCTTGGCTAAAATTATTTGTGAAAACTTGGAAATTCCGGGCGATATGCAACGCGCTGCTTTTGATTTGCCCAGTAACTTCCTGTAAGTTTTAACTTAATTTCCTTAAAATCGAAATTTACAATAATTTTTTATATTCATTTTGTTTTTTTTATTAAATTGCAGAAATCCCCGCGTACCTTGTCATTCTATGCCACAAATCGATTTGAGTGCTTGGCGTGAAAATGTGCAAGGCTGTCAAATTGGCAATCGTCATGTGAGAGTGGGAGAATCTGCTTTCCCCACGCCCTGTACAAGTTGTGTATGCTCTACAGAAGGCGTAAGTAGAATTTTAAGATTTTTTCCAATCCATTTCTTTAATGAGTTCTCTTTTTGTCTTCCTAGGCCCAATGTGCTTCTTTGCGCATAACAGACTGCGGTCAATTAATTCGACAATGGCCGAAAGAGGCAATTTTGCGCGATGAAGTCTGTAATTCACAATGTGGTATTTATCTCAATGGTCAAAGTAATAATTTCAACGCCCAATCTCGTCAATCCCATGTACCACCATCTCGTGTACAAAGATCAAGGCCAACAAATCTCTTCAAATTTCCCGATCTTACGCCCTTCATAGCATCATTGTGAATTTGAATGTGTAAACGTTACCGGGAAACTTTAAATTTAGTAAATACTTAGGAATATCAATAAGAGAAACTATAACAGCAAAATCCCTTATGTCAGCCATTAGTTAAAAATAAACAATAACAAGAATTAAGAATTAAGAAGCCAATCAAATCAATCTTATACTTAAATAAAACACTAAACACGAGAGGCTTGCAAAATCTTAAAATCTTTCATATTAAGGAAATTGTTAAGTTTAAATTAATGTGTATCTAATAGAAAAAAGAAATAATTTCAACTTTAACTAACACGTTTTCTTCTAAATTATATTTAATTATTTTTTACAAAAAAATCTTTTATAAATATAAAAACAACAACAACAAAAACGCAAAGGGGGAAAATTATTAGTTACATCACAATAAATTTAATATATTTTACATATGTATGTAGAAAGAAGCATATACTTGTTATAAATATTAAAGACTTATTACGTAGGCACTCTTCTTAATAATATGCATAAGAATTATGGAAAATATATGTACGCTACACATCAAACAAGCGAGTTTTATAAAATAATACCTCTCTAATTGGTAATAAACTTATTTTACCTTCCAACTATTCTTAATGGTGTTTGAAGCTGTGGTTTCTTTAGAATCTTTAGTATAAAACTTTCCTACTATTTTATATTTTAACTTTAGTCCTTAACAAATTCTCTTTAACTGCCCTGTTCATAACAGCACTTTAATTTGTTTAATCGAGGAAAAAAGGAAATTTTATTCTAAACCACTCGACGTTTTTAGAACTTTTCTATTTTAATTTCCCTTTAGGTTACGATGTATTTCTTTTGCTTATTTATTGATATTTTAGAAATGAAACTGAAAAAAACGATATTGTATAAAAAAATTTATATTTTTAATTAATTAATAAAATTTGATATAAAGCCAAACGAATGTAAGAAAATGTTTTATTATTATTTTATTTATTTTGTACATTTCCTCTGCAGTCTGATCAAAAAACGATCCCTTATTCCCCGTCCAAGAACAGTTAACCAACCTGACAAATATTATGCAAACATCTCGTTCCACAGCAGGATCAGTATCCCAATTTTTTTCAAAAATAACTGAAGCTTAGGTTTACAAAATCTCTCTAACTTTGCCCCTAAGTTATCCCAGATACTTCGTTCTTCTTAATCATCTTATTAAATCTGCATAGAAAAAAACTTATATCAGTTTAACTTAAAAAATTCACAAAATGTTGTTAAGTAAAATTTAACAATATTATTAAACACATGCCTCCGACTTTTTATATCAATAACAATGAATGCAAGGAATGACTTTTTCTTTAATAAATATTCTTTAATTAATACCTACCTATGAGACTTAATTTTTAAAACAATAAAATTTAAAAATTAAATAGTTTATTAATAATATTCATTTGTTTAAATCATAAAAATCACTTTCATTACCTTTAAACAGCCAAACAAACACAAGAAAGTAAATAAACACACATACATACATACATAGTAGCATCTTTTATTTTATTTATTTACTTACGTGCTACATTGAAAAAATACCACGTGACTGACTGACGTGACGTCATCACCAAAAACTAAAATTCCACAAAGCAGATATTTGGCTAAAATTGATTTCTTAATACCAGGCGCACATAACGTAACAAAAAACAGCAAGAGAATGTTAATGTGAAATTCCAAAGCATACTTTAAGGATGAGCAAAATATTTAAGTCACCCTATGTCTTTCCATTGACCGGGTGCTTCAAATACTTTGATCATCCCAAAGGTATGCTATGGAATTTTATATAAGAGAGTTTCTTGCTGCAATTTGTCACATTCTCTGCGCCTGGCATGAAAAAATCAAATTTAGCCCATATTTCCAGTTTTTTGTTTGAGCTTTTTGGCTATGACGTCACGTCACATATTCTTCAATAATTCAAATGTGACTGACTGTTGTTTGTTTGTTCTTGAGTATGAGGCCAGCATTTTAATTTCGACTGTTTCTTCAAATATTTTGCTTTTATCAAATGAGTGAAAGTAAAATTTTCTATCACAAATATTTTAATAAAAGAAATTTGCAAAGGAAATTATATGTCTATGTGTATATGTATGTACTTGGTACAAAAGTTGGAAAAGGAACGTTTGAAAAATTAAATAGTTCTTGAATCATTTTTCCTATTTAAAACAATTTATTTACTTTAAGTAAAATGGTGTTTCATTTTTAAAGAAATAAGGTGCAATAATGTCACCTGCATAGCATGTAAACCGCACCAAACGCTGCCTTTTTCTGGATGTGATGGGAGTCTGCAGTCTGTTGTGCATTTCTTTAACTCCCTATTTAGCAATTTTGTGTATTAACAAATCCGTTAAGCCAAAAATGATTCTCATCGCTGAACGCACAAATTTGCTTTAAAACACCGAATGATCAACTTGATGACTAATTTTCAGAGTAAATCTGGATCATTTGGTAGCGTAGTGCAAGCGTCAATATCTTCATGACGATTTGCCAGAGTATACTGATCATAAATGTCAATAAGTAAGCGCAGTATGCGTTAACCCTTTCCTAAGTTCTGTAGGGTTAAAAAAAACACCAAAACTTACTTCAGATTAGCCACTAACAGTATTTAATGGAGAAAACATTTTCAATTATGTTTGTTGACATGGGTTGGTATTATTGCTTCAATTTCCTTAAGACCGAAGCACCTCTTACAATCAGTTCTATCTTGAAAGTTTCAATTACTTTTAAACTTTTGATCCTATTTTTGAATACAATTTTATTTTTTTAATTTAGTGTCCGCTTTTCGTTATTGGAGGGGAGGCTAATGCAAATTGTTTTGAGAACTTGGTTAGACGAAATTTGTCCAGTTATGAGAGCTGTCCGCTTATAAAAGCTTTCACTGCCTATGGATTGTTAAAAGTTTCTCAGTTCATGCAAACAGAAATAAATAATCATAGAACGAAATTGAAAACATCAGTTTTTAAAAGTATTAAACCGCTGCTGTTAACCGAATTCCATTAACATTGACGCTTTCAAATCTAATCCGAAATTATAAGATTTGATCACTTCACTTTTGCATAATATATAAGTCTGGATAGAGTAATTTGCAGGACAAGAACTTGTACTCTTTCGCCATCTTGGAAAGCAACAACATATCGCTCGCTGAGTTCAAGAAGGTAATAACCCAAAAAAAAAAACCGTTACTGCTACAAGCGTAACTTATGGCGTTTTCGTTTTTTCAATTAAATGTTACCTTGTGGAAGTGTACATGCCTAATACACCCTTAGAATTTGGGATTTTATATAGATCAGAAAAGAAAACACCATATATAGAAAAGAAAACACCATTAAATGAGTTATATTAATTGAAACCACTCTCTGACATTAAGTAGACAATATGTTTCTTATTTTTTTATACTGTGCTGTAATTGGTTTTATTTTATTCAAACTGTTTTCTTTTCTTATTATTTATTTTTTCGTTATTAAACCATCTACATAAATATTTAATTGTATTTTAAATACACTCTCTCTTCTTTATGTTTATGCTTATAAGTATTTATCATAAATATATTAAACTTTAGCAACTGCTTTTCAATTACAATTAATTGTGTTTTGCTTTTAAATAACATTGAATTTAAGAAGAAAAAATACTTTACCATATTTATGTATTTATTTTATTTTAATTATAATTCTATTTTATATTTACATATATTTAAAACATAGAAAGTCAATATAAGTATATATTTGTTTTTTTTTTAATATAATGTAACACACACTCACGCACACAAAAAGTAAGTTTATATTAATATTTAATTTACAGTTTTTACAAACAAACAAATAATAAAAAAAAACTATAAAGAGAAAAGTCTTACTTAACTAATTTTATTAATAAAAAAAATTATTTTTTTAATTTGTTTTTTTTTACAAAAAATTTAAAACATAAAATTATTAAATTCGACAGTTTTATTATTGTTAATTTATTTGTAGAATTTTAAAAATTATTTTTGCTTTCAGTTTTTTTGGTAGATATTTACAGATTTTCAAAGAATTGTTTTGGAAAAAAACTCTATAAATGAGAGAGAAATAAGTGAGAGTGAGAAAAACCTCAAAGAAGTCTACAATTAGTTAGAACCCAAGCCAGCAAAGGACTCTTAAAATACAAAATTTATTCATTAGATTTTCTAAAATGATAACTGTAAAATTGTAGTCTTGGATTTTGGGCAAAATCACACTAATAGAGGGGACTGACTGCATAATAAAGAGGAAGAGCTTTTAATAGTCCGTCTTCTATATATCTACGCCAACCATAACTGAAGCACTCTTCTCGGCCTAGCAACACCTATTTTCCTTTTTCACTTTTTTTATCTGTAAAGGTTGCACAAAAACTCCAGTGAAGAGGTCCTAGAAAGCTTAGCCTACGCGTATACTTCGCAGGCTGCGTTTTAACTTAAACCGATCTTTTGAATAAATTTATATTTAAATTGATTAAATTTAAAAAACAAAAACATTCTAATTTGCTCCGAAAGCATTTAAATTTCTTTTTTTTTAAGTTTGATTTCCGCAAATCTTTATTCTTCATTGTATTCATCAATATCAATTTGATCACCTTGATAGCAAACCTTGTCACCAAACAGCGATCCAGCTTCTATCTCTTTCCTTTGCCTTCAAGAATAAAATGTTGCCCCCTTGAACATTTTGGAAAGGCCATCATAACGCTGCTTATTGTATTTTTAAATGACGAGCAATGACTTCTTTAGTGAAGGCAAGGCAAGAACAAAAATTGATTTTAAATTGATAGAGCGTGATTTATATTTAACAAGTTGTTTCGGTGGGAACACTGAAATAATTTCCCCTATACATGCTTTAGTTCAAGGTTATCCAAATCAGTCATTTCCGACATTCAGAAGGATTGTTCATCACTCAAACTATATTTTGGCGAATACTGAGTAAATATTTATAGCTACAGTTTTTATGAGCGTAGTCGGGGAAAATTTTAATAGTTTCTGCCCCAAAATGATTTATAAATGCCGACTTTTTAATTCATTAATGAACGTCAATAGATAACTTCAAGTTTTTTATTTAACTAAAAATTTTCCCCTGCCGAAAACTTCTACAAAATAATTATGACTCAAGAACTGAAGTCTTTTGATTATTTTAAGAACCTAAGCTTCTCCAATTTGTTTCTGTTAAAGGAAATTTTAGAACTTCTGTGAAAAAGCATCTTAACTTGGTGTTTTCTTTTTATATTTAACATTTCATTATTTGTTATATTTGAAATATATTTACGCCCACACAAGGTGGCTATTTTGTTTAAGTTTTACCCTTAACAATGGCGAAAGGCATTGCCCTTTATGATCTGTTAAGCATGTATCCTTTAACAAGGCAACATTTTATTTTAGAAACAAAGCATCAAATTGATTTAAGTGTTACGGTCAATAAAGTTATTTATAGTGCTCTTTTGGATGGACTTCACATTAGCGAACTTGAAGGCAAACTTCGGCACCCTAGTGATCTGGTCGAAAGGTCATATCAAACAGGTGGTTTAATGCGTTTGCAATTTTTCTATATTTACCCTAAAAAGGATAGAAAATTGGCTCCAAGTCGATCGCTTTAAACATACTCGCGGTGCTAAATTGTAGAAGACGAATACTAGTATTCATTCTTAATTACGTAGTGTTTTACATCAAGGAATGTATTTAATTTAAAGCTACATCTTACAGTTATAATTTTAAATAAATTTTAATAAATCTTAAATAAATCGATTTTTATCGTATTTCTGTTGCATATTTCAAGGCGCTGTGCTGTGCTGGTTTCGTAATTTCCTTCTTTAAACAGTTTTTCTTATTTAAATCTCATGGTTTGACTTTTTACCTTAAACGCAAAATTATTTAAAAATTTTTATGAATAATTGAACAAAAAATTATTAAAATTAATCTGATTGGTTTGAAATCAAGAATATTTTTAATACAATTTGGTACCCGTGTTATTTCCATTTAATTATTAATCTTAATGGGGTTTTTACTAATTAAGATTCTTTTATTCTAATAATAGGATGTTGAAAAATTGACTGGCTTTTTAATATTTATGTTTCATTTTAATCTTTGTAATTTTGTTTGTTGTCTTAATTAACTTTCTTCTTTTTTTTCTTCTAACCAGTTCGTTTTCTATACGTTCACACCAGAAAATTCTGTTGCGCAATTTATATTTGTTTGGTTTTCATTGAACTTTATATTCAATTAGGTATTTAGCTTTTAAATTTAATTACAACTATGTATTTAATTAGTTTAATTTTTTAAATTATAATTATTGTATGACGTGTGACTATATATTTTCAACTATGTTGACTTATTTATTAATTGTTTTTTTTTCTACATTGAGTTTTATAAATTTAAATTAAACCGATTTAAATATAGAATAATAGGAAACTTTATCACTTAGTAACATTAATTATAACTAACCATATTTATATTTAAATAATTTATTTTAATTATTTAAAGATGTGATTTTTATGTTTATTTTACAAAACATCTAAAGAACATACACGAATATTTAATTTTAATGTGTTTGAAACTATGTTTTTATAGGTTTAAATTGTTTTTTTTCTTTTCTTTGAAGCGTTTTCCTTGCAGCAGAATTATTTATTAAGGAAGTTAAAAATTTTGAGATGTTGGAAAAAAATGTCTTCGAAGTATACGCTAAGTAAATTGTGAGAGAAGAAAACATCATAAGTCAGTTTCAGTTTTCAGTTTTGCAAACGCTCACTCACCAAGTGAATAATGTTGGAAAAGTACAAAGTGTAACGAAGTAGAGCGTTAAAATTTGATTTATGAGCTGGAGTTTAAATATCTATTTTTTTCGAAATTGTGTTCGAAAAACAAAAATTAGTTGCCGTAACACAAGCAAGCAAAGTAATAATGATCAGCGTTCATGTTGGGTATTACTACTTACAGGAAATTTATTTAAAGAAAACTTCTTACAAATTACGTAGGATTTTAAATAGAATTTCAAACTACTTTTGTTTATTATTTATTTTTTATGAGAGAGCTTAAATTCCAACGGAATTATCAAACATATTTTACTAAAAACAAAAAATGTTCAATTTTAATATTTTTAAAAAATGAAAACATTTTGGAAAAGATAAAGTGATTAAATATTTCATTCGAATATTAAATACTTTTTAATAGTTTTCGAACTAAAAAAATACCTTTAATAACAACTTAGCTTATTGTTTCTAATCGAAGAAAATATTATGTTTCTTTTTAGGACCTTTGCCACTTACTCCTTACATTACAGTTTTTTCTTTAACGACTCAAAATTTAAGAAAGGATGTGCAGAGGATTCATCAAGAATATTTTAAATGTTTTACGCTCAAAAATTTCTGTGAAGTTAAAGTTCATATTGTTAATAAGGTTGTAGCCTTTAAGAGATGTCACAATTCGTATTATGAATTTTAATAACTGACACATGTTTCACTATTTACAACGTGTTCCCATTTATCACGAACAACCTCTTCGTGGAGACACAGAGTTTGAACACGATGCTTTGGTTGACTATTTTCATTGAAACTTACTCATCCAGTTACTGGCACATTCAAGCGAAAGCGAATATATGAAATTTAAAAAACTTTATTAGTATAATTTTGATAGCAGCGATGCCAAAACCGTAATAGAGATCTTGAAAATTTACAAGTTGTGATACAAAGAAATTTAACTAATAAATAAAATACAAAAATCTCCGAATAGATAAATCAAAAAGATGATGATAATTAGCAAAAGTTCTTTCTTGAATAAAAATAATACGATTCTTTTCCCAAACGAATAACGATATTTAATCACCTCAAAACTACACACCCTTTTTAAATTTAAAAAAAAATACTCTGGCCTGTTTCAGAAAATTTGAGCAACACAAGACAAGTCACTGATTTGTTTGTGATACAGAAACTGACCATTAAACTCTCTGTTGACCAAACAGAAAATTTTGTTTCTGATCTGAACAGAAAATTTTGTTTCAAATCAATTAATTTTGGCTAGATTTTTCTGCTAATTAAAAAAATTCTGGATCGACTGATGATTGGTGAAGTGCACAAAGCCTAAGAAAAAAAAAAACCATCCATAACTTTTAATTTTGGAGGCATTGCGAAATATTCAAAAGAGGAATGTTTAATTAATTCAACAAGACTCATAACTTCCACTGAAACACTTACTAATAGAATTTAAATATAAATTCTGCATTGAAGTGTAAGATAATTTTAACTTTTCTTTAGCCAAATGAGCATTAAAACAAATTTAAAATTTTCTCTTATACAAATTACTAGTGCTTTAAACCAACATTAAAGATAATTCTTAAACAAGATAAATTTTTTACGTACCTCGTCTTTTATACAATTCAATTATAATTCACTTAAATTTTAAAATTCGTTTCTTTGGATATAAAACTTCAAGCATTCTAACCGTTCAAGCATAAAAACAACAACAACAACACCCAGACATACTTAGTTTCTATTTCGACTGTATGCACTACTTCTAATCCCTCCATTATTTATCACATGTAGTTGCTTGGGGTGTTGTTGTTGTTGTTATGGATAGAGGAGGAGTTGCCATATCATTCGTATTATTACTACAGATATTGGTGGTACAAGTTGCGGCACCATTCGTTTCGGAATGACGACGGGTTAATACATTATTTGGCAAGTAATTGATGTGACCATTGGGTATCACCGTGTAGGAGGAACAACCATTGGAGGTAGACGTAATATGATGTAGATTGGTATCGAGATTTCCTAACTTACCAACGATTTTTGGTATTTTATCACTTTCCGAAAGACTGGATTGATTGGATAAATTTAAACCTGCACCGCTTGTTGTAAGACTACCACCTCCAGCACTGCCTCCGGAACTGCTGTATTGATGATGATGTTGGTTATCATGATGATGATGATGATGGTGGTTAGAATGACCATGATGCCGCTTATTACTGTGGCCTGGCTTAAGATCCGTTGGATGAGCAGAACTTGTAAAAGATGATGAAGAATTATTATGATGATGATGATGATGTTCATGTTGCAATCTAGCATTTTCTTGATGATCCGCACCAGTGGCACAATTTGTCATTGAAGGCGTACTCTTACTATAGGATTTATTACTACCATTTGAACTTATAATTTCATTTGCTCCCTTAAGTGATGAAGTTTTTCGTACACGCCTACATTCGCAATTGCGACACGTCGAAGAAATGGATGAATTGTGCTGCCTTATAAATGTTTTGGAAGTAAGACTGTCCACATTGGCTGCCATCATTTGGGCTTGTGCATCGGTTAGTGAGCTCCTTTTTGTGGACGAGTTGGGTGAACTATCTTCTTCGCCGGTGGGTGGTGGTGTTGAGAGTCGACTGGAAGCCGAGGAACAACATATTGTTGAATGTTCTTGCATGAATTCTGTTTCAGAATCATCATCATCTGCTTCAATACCTGTCTCATCATCGACTGCGTCATTTTCTGCCCTAAATATTTCATCTTTGTTTTTAGTTTGCAGTTCATTGTTGAGATCGCTGTTTGGCATTTGTATGCCATCCGGTGTAGTTAAGGGGCTTTTGGAGTGCTTGTTTCGATTGCTTTTATTTCGTACAATGCCGTTGCTTTTAATATTTTGTTTCGTCTCAACACCTTCGGCGAGTGCGATCCAATGTTGACGATTATCGCGAACTCCTTCCACTAGGTGTTCTAGCTTATCGGACAGTTGTCCAAATGCCTGCAAATAATGAAGAGTTAATCAATGACAATTTGAATTTGTAACTTTCTAATAGAAATACACTCACTCCAACCTTAAAGGCTAGAATCATTCCTTAAAATAGTCTTTATGAGTAAAGTATATGAAAAAAGTATTATTTTATAATTTTCGATCTTGTTTTTCACCTAAGTAAAGTCATATAATAACTTTCTTTGCCTTTCTGCGCGCTTTATTTTGGAAGTCTGGAAAAGGATTACAGTCACTTCTGGTAATATTTTTTTATGTAAATTGCTAACTTCTCTAAAGCATTGTCTTAAGAGTTTGATTGCTCATGTTATGTTATCATGTTAAAGAATGCCAAGTTATCAATATATATAAACGGGTCATGGCCAAGAACCGCGGACAAAAACACAAGCTCAGGCTTAAGTAGTTAGCGCGTTGACTATTAATCTTTGGATGGATTTAAACACCTGGGCTGGTATCCCGCCCGCCGCAAACTGGGGTTCATATTCCCTTGCTGAAACTACCTCAAAACCTCTGGTCTAAATTTTTGGATTCAATGTTTTTTCGATGAGCATTATATTAAAATATAAAGGGCAGCATAAAATCAACGCAAGCTTTGAAATCTATTTCTTTATGGAGTCATAAAGTACTTAAGATAAGGTTATTTGTACGATAACATCGGATAAACATCTTCCGAGTAGAGCTGCAATACTATCGATGGTACTATTGATAGTTTTATATTTAGCGGACTATCCATATTTATTATCCGATAACGATACTATAGGCGAAAAGGTCGTTAACTAAGTAGAAGCCTTCGATAGGAAGTGATTTTATTTATTATTTATTTATTATTATTTATTTTATTTGGATCGTTCCATACACAAGACTTAAGGTCTTATTTTTCAGTGTGGAACTGAGGAATATGTAATACAATGGTATATATAGAAGATTTAAAAGCAAACTAATTCTAATGAGTATAAAATGACGTTGATAATTAAATTAAAAAGATTAAATAAATTAGAAGTTAAATAAATTAAATATTATCATCACATATGAGATCAAGTTCATGGAAGATAATTATGACGAGAACAGAGTTATTAAATATTTCTTAAATATACGTGCGTTACTTTGTATTTGACAGCTATAAGGGATCGAGTTCCAGAGAGTCACTGCAAATATGAAAAAATGCCATTCAGACATAAGAGTCTTGTGTCCAAAAGATCGTATTCTTTTACCTCTACAGTTATTTGCGAAGGACGGTCTATCAAAAAGATATACAGGCTGGCGCGTGTATATTATCTTATGCATGAAAGCTAAGACTTTAAAGTTAAGCAAATCACTAAGTTAAGCAAATCTCAGTGAGATTCTTGAGCGTCTTTTCAAACCGTACACATAACGAATGATGTTATCAAAGGCGTCGTTTAACTTTCTCTTACTTACATAGTCACAACTAGCGAAAAGTTCGCACCCGTATAATAGAACAGGAAGTAGGTATGTTTTAGCAAGAAGAATTCTTATTTTAGTTGAGGTGTAGGGCTGAGAGGACCATAAGGTTCTCAACATACCGAAAATACGACCACTAGCATAACTAATGTGATCAGACCAAGTAAGAGAATTGTTGAAAATAATACCTAAATTCTTTGCAGTAGACACTATTTCTATTTGCTGATCATTGATATAAATTTTAGGTATGCAAGTAATTCGTGCCAATTTTCTTTGAATTACGATACATTTAGTTATTTTTTGGATTTATTGCTAGGCCATTAGCAGAGGGCCAAGTATGAATACGGTGTAGCTGTTGATTCAATGAACTTATACATGGAAAGATAAGCTCGTTGTTACAGCTGATATAAAGTTGAACATCATCCGCATACATTCTAACTTTACAATCAGTTAAAATGGAGGAAAGATCGTTGGAATACAAGGAGAATAAGAGTGGACCGATTACAGATCCTTGCGGTACTCCTCTTGTAACAGGCAGTGCTCTTGATTTACTAGATAGTGTACATACTGATATCGATTACATAGATATGTCGATAATAACTGAGTGGCAGTTGAGGAGAAATTAAATAAATAGCTAAGTTTGTGGCAGAGGATTTTATGATCAACAGTGTCAAAGGCTTTCGAATGACCTAGAAGCACAAGAAAACTAATTTTACCGTTTTCAATTTCTTTACGGATTTCCTTATCTACGTCAATTAAAGCAGTTATACAGCTATGCTTTTGTCTAAATCCAGATTGACATGACGTGAGCAAATTATTACTATTTAGAAAGCGAATTATTTGACTGTACATAAGTCTTTCGAATGATTTTGAAAGATACGGGAGTATGGCAATTGGCCTAAATTCGGAGCCTGCTTTGGGTATAGGAACAACTTTTGCAATTTTCCAGATAGAAGGAAATTGACTAGATGTGAAAATTTTATTGAAAATAAAGGTAATTATAGGAAGTACTTTTGGCAAAATTGTTTTTAAAAATTTTGGATTAATCTCATCTGCACCCACAGAGTTCGATTTAATGGACAAGCACATCACATTGATCAACGTTGGAGAATGAAAAAGCTGTTGCGCTATAGTTTCTTAACAGGTTGCAGTAATAACTGAGATCAGATTCTACCTTTGGGATATTCAAAAAACTTTCATTGATGTCATTGGCATCAGTTGGACAGCGTTCAGTATTAGGAGCTTTGCCTATACCAATTTCACGTATAATTTTCCATGTTTTATTGGATGTAACCGCATGGGAGAACTTATCAGCATAAAATTCGGACTTAGCCTTTTTAATAATTTTATTAACTTTTCTTTCGGCAGTACGATAAACGTCACGCAGCTCGGTAGTTCTAAATCTTTTCCATCTTCGGTACGCAATTTCTCTACAGCAAATGGATTCTTTTATTTCTGATGAGAACCAGCATTTCTGTTTGCGAGAGAGTTTTATGGTTTTGTGATCGACGGCAGCTTTGAAATAAATCATTCGACAAATGAAATCGCCGTCTGTAAACTTGTCTACTCATATACATAAACGTAAAAATAAACTAAAAATATTTAATTTCTTGCACTATAAGCAAATCAAATAAATTAACACAAGTAGTCTTTACTTATATAAGCGATTTACGTGATGGTTCTGGCTCAAAAAATTTTAACGCCGGCTAAAACGTGACAGCCAATCCATCTCCACTTTCTTTTAGCGAATCGGTTGAGAAAATATGTTTTAGAAACCTGGCTAAATTTTTTTTCCAAACGATGAATTCGCAGGTTGAACCATAAACGAAACATCAGTTCTGTGTAAACATCGTACATACTACGAAACTACTAAACAAATTATCATCAGAGCACGACTTGCTTTTAACGAACTTATGCATCAAAAACAGTAAACATCAATACAGAAGATGCAACATTGTATTTAGAAACCCTAGAAACATAGCTGCAGACGATGCAACATTAAATGAAGCATGCGTATGTTGCCTCTTATGTTCCTTCGTGTGTAGCCGCTATTATACATGTTTTATTTGGTTCTTACGTTTTTTTTTTGTTTTTGTTTTTGTTTTAATAAGCTTTTCAACATAGCAAAATGCGAGCAAAAATGTTGTGTGTTAAAGAACTGAACTTTGACTTTTAATGAAAATGAAAAATCAGATATAACACATTGTAAGACTAAGACTAGTTTTAGAAAAAACCATCGAAGCTATCGAATGGGCCGACTACCGATAGTTTCGCAGCTCTACCTCCTCGGCAATGCTGGCACATACGCACTTTTTTGTTGACATTTTTTATATCCATTTTGAATTAATGTGGCTGCTTTTCTTCGATGCAGCGTTGAATTTCTCTTTGTTATACACGGATGATTTTGGGCTAGATATTTGACTTCAAATAACCCCATAAAAAGAAATCTCATGATGTTAAACCACAGGATCTAGGAGACAAATTGTCACCACCAAATCGAGATAGTACACGACCAGGAAATATCACTTGCGGCCGCCAATTTTTTTTTTTTATTTCTAAAGTATTGCTCAATACTAAAACAGTTTTGTTCTCTTGCATAGTGTTTGATTTTTATTCACCATAAACTGCCAGCTCGATGTACAATCGTTTGCTACCACGGGCGGCTCACACGACGATATTGCAAGTCGCATAAGAAAGGCAAAACAGTCATTTGGAGCACTGCAAATACTATGGGAGTAACTCAAATGTTGGTACGGATGCGAATGCTGGAAATCTACTGCAAGCGACATAGAATCTTTGCAAATAATATTACCTAACTGTTGCTTATGAAAGATATTGCAAATATTTTGACCAAACGTAGTTATCAACAGAGATCTTTGGCAAAGAACAGGAGAAGTTACAAAGAGTGGAGCTATATTGGCCATATTTTGAGACCATCGAAGATGGTAATTGACTAGAATCCTCATGGCGGTAAAAAAAGATGTAGACCTGCTAATACTTGGGGAAGACTATCGCAATCCGAGATAAGCGTAAAAGAATTAACTTGGCCTGAAATAAAACTAATGGCACAGGACAGATCCCAAAGGAAGAATTTCGTTACGCTCTTTTCGTTCCGACTTGAAACTACAAGAATCAATATATAAACTGGCAGCGATCAAATTGTTTTTTAGGATTGCCAGCACTTTACTGTACAAATGGCGGAACATACAAATCTGGCCTTAATTTTGGGCCACCCTTTATAATCCTAGGTTCTTTGCTATTGTGTATTTAGTCCTTATTTGATACGTTAAAATTGCTTTACCCACTTACCTCATATATTGGCAAGCATATGGAGTCAATGAAGCCCACCTGCATCATTGGTAATTCGTCCTCTTTTTCGCGGTTCATAATGTCCTGTGTAGCAAACCCAAAAATAATTAAAATGTGTTTTTAAATATTTTTTACACAAGACTTACAATAGGAGTTATATTCAATTCCTGTTTTTCCATATCACCTTGTTCAAAGAACTCAGAACTAACCAAATCGGCTACACGTTTCTCGATATCCCAAGGTTTGGTTATCGCCGATAAATCACAAACGGTCATGCTCATAGCACGTAATAATGCACGCGGCTCGTCGTCAATCCAATAGCTCATGGGCTGCTCTTGCACGCTCTGTAAAAATGTACCACGTTTTCTAGAAGAGGAAAGAAAAATGATTTATTAAAATTAAATATCGACATAGAAAATTAGCTAATGAATTATGAACCTCAAATAGACCGCTAAATCTGTAGATAAGATGGCATCTTCTAATACTTTAATAACACGACAATAATCCTCTGATGATAAATTCGCCAAAATTTGATTACCAGGACTGTTTAAGATCATTAAACACTGATCAAAATGATGATGTTCCATGGTAGATGTCGAATACAATTGAGCCAAAGGTGAAGAAGCTCTAGAACATTCATTAAAAAAAGAATTAAATTTGTTTGTTTTATTTTCGGACGGGGATGAGACTCACTTAATTTGGAACGAATTATTTGTCCCCCGATGATCCAAGTCATGGCATAAGCAGGCTATAATTAATGCCAAACATTCAATTTCACCAAATATCTTCCACCATTGTGTAGCCTGTCCATGATGGGAAATCTTTGATTAGTTAAATAAATTCGTTTACACAGAATAGATATTGAAATGAATGAAATAAGATACAAATGGAACTCAAGTAAAGGAAAATTTCAGTAAATTATACATAAGAAATGCACAAGCTTCCAAATGATGTGGGAGTAGAGGAAGACATAAGGAAGAACAATAACGACAAATCAAAGTTTAATAAACATCCACTTACGGTCAATATGGCAAACATCATTTGGGCCACGTTGAAGGCATGACGCCAGTTGTGATAGGTGACATTGCGATAATTTTTCTTAACACTCAATAGCCAACGGCACAAAACCTCATAATCAATATGAAAACGTTCCACGAAATCCAAATCCAAAAACATGCGCAAACACGCCTGGTGTACAAAAAAAATTAAATTTTAAAACATTTATTAGCAACATAAAATGTTCATGGCCTTTTACCTTCAATGTATCATCATCTTCGAAATGTATATCATCAAAGCGGAAATCGTGTAAACGGAAATGAGCAGCGGAAGGTACTCTTAAGCGCTAAAAGGGAATACAGCATAATAATAAAAGATGTTTGTAAAAGGCAAAAATTTATAGAAAATTTAATACACCTAAAGAAATTTAAAAAATAATATTTTCCTGCTACGGAGTTTTTAAAACCTTAACAACAAGTTGGACAACACAGACAAAATAAAGTCCTAATATTTAAAATTATTTTTTTTTTTTATCAAAAACGAAACTTTCTTTCAATATTATTGAATATGATAAAAATAAAATATCCTAATTAAAACATTGTGTCCGTCCTATAGGGAAGCTTGGAAAACCTAAACAAGAATTTGTGTTTAGTAATATTGAATAGTTTGTTTGCAAAAAATGCACCATTTTTTTTTTTTTTAATTTTACAAAAACTAGTCCAAATTCTAATACTTTACATTTGTGCAATGTAATTAAACAAATAAAAAAAAAACACAATAACTTTTTCTGCCAGACTTAGCCACCCCAACAACCATTAGTGAAACGTAGACGCACATGAATGTTTTGTTTAGTTTTCAACATGAATTATTATAAATATAAATATATGGATAAATTCATAAGAGTGCCTTTCACACTATTAGATTAAGTAAAATGACTTGTCAAAAATTCAAGTAAAATGAAAAAGTATAATAGTGTGAAAGCAATATGTTAATTTTGACAGACATATGGCTCCGAATAATTTTAGAAGAATTTATAAACACTGTGACTTTTTATTCTATCAGGGTTGCATTTGCACAGAAGCAAACCAAGAAAATATCAGCAGCTGTTGAACAGGTACGGTCCAATGATACCAGCGGCCTATAAATCCCATCAAACAAAACAGCTCTTAAACTGCTTTTAGCTGCTCTTCATACCAAATTCGGCAATTCTGCTTGCTGACGAACCCAAATGAGACAAAAATGACCTTCGACGTTTGATAATACTCGTAAAATTCAATGATTTGTGCGCTCCAAAAATTTACACTGAAAAACCAAATAGCAAAAAACCCGATAGAGTGTAAAAGGGGCTTAAATAGAAGATTGTTTGAAAAAACTTTAAAAAATGAAAAAGAAAAATTATCTTCTTTATTAAAAATAATGTTATACAGTTTTGATTTCCTAAATCGCATTCCTCATTAAACCGTTTGACCAGTTATGCGCATCGAAAACCTGATGGCATGATTAATATAATCGAAATTTACGTATGAGTTTTTGGTAATTGGTTATCCATTAGTTTCGAAATTATTGTTTCAGTAAAAGTTGTTGGATGATACGCTACCGAATATACTATATCCAGCCCATAGCAGCTGATAGTGTGGTTGAAGACCATGACCGGTAGCTGTGCAATTTGTACCACCATAAAGGTCTTTTTTTGTCTTATTAATTTAAGCCCGTGGTATCGGCGATATTTGATTTCAGCAAGAAAGTTCTGAGCCGCACACGGCGCGCGGAACAACGGATTTATTGAGAAAAGTTTTGGTGAAAAGCTAATGCAGCGTTCTGGATCTGCTTATATCGCGTAATATCACAGCCCTGAATTTTTTTCTTTGAAGTTATGTGTAGTAAAAAGTCTTCGTCGATGACGAAACGTCAGAGATTTTTGATTGCCCTGGTCATAACAATCGATCAGACATCCAAGTGTATTTTGGGCGTTCTCGAGAACGAAAAATGATATACTTGTATAGCCGAAAATAACCATTTTCTCCTAAAAAAACTTAACAAGACATAACGGAAATTCGTAAATTTATATAAATCATGATTTCTAAAATTTTCGGAATTTAATTCGAAAACGAAACAAAACAAATAAACCAAAATCGGAACATAATTAATTAAAATAACAACAAAAACGTCTAAAGAAAAGTCCCAACCAAAATTAAAGAACTTGCTTATTATTTTTACAAATATCAAAAATAAAACTTCTCATAATTCATAGACAACCTCTTTCAGGGCGCTCAAGTACTTGCTAAGATCCTAAACACTGGCATAAATAATTTAATGTAATGACTACTTAAAAGAGGCTGTAAGAGCAGCATTTAGATATAAATAAAATGTTGTTTTATTAAACCTTTTTACTATTTTGGTTTGTCACCGTGGCTTGGGAGACGAGAACGGCAGACTTTATTTAAGGTTTGAAAACTTGTTAACATTTCTTTTATAACAACTTGTAAGTTTAAGAAAGAGAAATTAGTTTCCTAACTTTTAAACTTTTCTTTTTGTAGCAGCGCGCTGAATATTTGATGCCAGAGTGGAAAGTCTTTAAAACAACTTTTTGTAGAAGCTTTTGATGTTTGTCGTTCCATTTAGTGTCATTATGAATAGCAATTTAACCAACACCTTTTGCACAACTTTTAGACAAATTTTGATGTTATTAAATTTATAAAATATCTTTTTTCAATTTTGGAATTTTTTATTAAAAAAAAATGCTAAATTAAAAAATGAAAGAAAACAGAGATTTAAAAGCCTAAACAATTCAGCCTTTTGAAGTACTGTTTCTTTCTTTAGTCTCATGAAAAGCTTACAGAAGAGTAGGCCCACCAAATTGCACCTAAACTTGCCTAATCGGTAGTAATGGGCGATTGTGTAAATGTAAATTTAACAAATTTCAAATTCAATTGGAAAACAAATTAAATTCAAGAAATCGTAAATAAATATGCTGTCTTATAGGCAGCACAACTTCAATATTTTTTAGTTTTTTTTTTTAGTTTTTATATTAATATAATAAATCTATCTTTCAAATAAAACCCCAGGGATATGCGATCTAATTATTCGCGAACAATTCGAAACGTCAGTCTATAACGAGTTCTGTCGCTTATCGTGCTTGCAGGTGTATTAGAGTATTTCAATGGGTGCTAAGTTAAAATGACGTTATTATATTTACACGCTAACAAAAACAAAACATGGTTGTGCCATGGTCATGACAATCATATTCTATGTTCTCTAAAACAATATATTGTTGTGGCAAACATATAATGTTTACAAGTTACTGTTGCCATTGAATCAATAAATAATTTCAATCCATAAAGTTGAACTACACAATTTTTACTAAAATTCTAATCACAAACAAATTATTGTAACTTTACAAAAATAATATATTAACTCTAACCATAAGAAGTTCCTTACACCCTCAAAGTATGAGGGTGCTGTAACTTAAGGGGTTAACGCGTTGACTATTAAGCATTCACTGGCTTTACCGAGGCACCGTTTATTAAAAAAAAAATATGCCATTTTAAGCTCTTTTTCCCCTTGCCCACGTACTCTAACCTTTCCTTAGAGTAGCCGTATTATTTAGCTGTAGAATTTTGGAACGAATTTCCGCCATCCCTTGTCAAGTTTGGTTTGGAGATCAGCCGGTTTCGGCTATGTGCCATCTTCAGTGTCATTTTTCGTTCTGAACAAAAAATGACACTCAAGATGGCAAATAGATGGTTTGTGTCCAAACCAAACTTGACAAGGGATGACGGAAATTCGTACCAAAATTCTAGATCAAAACAACCTGTCGGAATATCAAATCAAGAATATTATTTAGCCATTATTTTGCGTGTTACCCTGCGGTGTATAAAATACACCGCGCGTGTAATTATCTTATATTTTGAGCGCGTGTAGTTTAGGGTTAAAGAAAAATCAAAACCACTAGAAATTGTTCATAAGAAAATTTCACAGTTGATCATTATATAGCCGAATTGACGAATAATATTTTGTTATTTTTTTATAAATTTGTTTTTATTAAATTAAAAAAAAAGTACAATCTCATCCAACTAACCCTTCGAGTGTAAACACTCTAATGTAAATATTTTTAAAGTTTGTTTTCATAATAAACACGTGCAAAGATCATTGATCTCTGTATGAGAAACTTACATCATATTTCCTGGAATCTCTGAAATTATAACGCCATGAAATTAGAAACACTTAATTATTCGTATCAGTGACTTTTCATTCAGAGGCAGTTTTGATACTCTTTTTTTCTTGTTATGCTTTTTACCTTAGTACTAAATGCGTTCGAACGGACAAGTGGGCCAAAGAGATTTTGTTGTCTGTTCTAGTGTAAGGTGTGACACTAATTCCACCTCAACAGATTCTATTACGAAAATATTTTAGGCCTGAAACTGAAACTAGCATTTAGCAAATTGTCAAATACATCGAGTTCATACGCTTGTTACGTATTAAGTCGTTCACCATATCCACTTCCAAAAAGAAAATCATGAAATTAATTAATTTGTATAATTTTTGTTCAAAAAATTTATCTGTGTTTGTAAGTTTGATCAAATAATTTTTATGGAATTAAGTTAAGTTTGACCGCAGTTAAAACATGTTTTCCCATATTTTTGACACCATTTTACAGGTGTTTGAGATTAGTGTGACCTCACAACAAATTTTGTACTGCTCTGAAGAAATGTCGTGCAATTATGGGAAAACAAATTTGGGGCAAATATTTGACGCATGTGAAATTTTTTATGTGCGATCCGTAATTTTTTTTATTTGGTTTTCAGTGTAAATTTTTTCAGTGTATCAAAAAACATTCGTGACAAGTGAAAATGTCAAAAATGCTCCGTAAGGTTTGCCATTTCACAATGAATAGACTAACAAACGAACAACGCTTGCAAGTCATGGAGTTTTGTTATCGAAATTCGTGATGTATGAGAAATGTGTTTGATTCTTGATTTGATATTCTGACAGGTGTGTTTTGATGTAGATTTCGTTCTCAACGAAAAATTACATTGAAGATGGCACGTAGCCGAAACCGGTTTGTCTCCAAACCAAACTTGACAAGGGATGGCGGAAATTCATTCCGAAAATGTACGGAAATGTGTTTTCTATCCAAAAATTGTCTTTAGCGACGAAGGTCTTTTTTGGCTCAATGGGGAAGCCAACAAACAAAATTGCCGGACTCGGTGTCAAGTGCAGCTAGAGGCAGTTCAAGAGCTGCCAATGCACCCTAAAAGGTGCAGTGTTTGGTGCGGTTCGTGTTCTCGCTGCATGTCGTGCAGACGATATTGCCTGCTCTTCCTATTTGCAACAGAAGTGGTTATAGGCTTGAGTGTACTGTCACAAAGAATGTAACCTTACTAACTGCGACATTGTTATCTTTTCTGCGTTTTGATCACCCCATAAGATTGTTTTAACTTTTCCGTTATTATTGTGGGCCGGCGGCATCAATGGCCCGTACTTCTTCTAGAACGATAAAATTTGCAACGTTGCAGTCAATGGAGCAAGGTATCATGCGATTATTAAAATTTGTTTCACCCAAAATCGAAGAATTCCACTTGGTGGCCATGTGGTTTCAACAAGACGGTGCCACTTGCCACACGGTACGCGATACCATGAACCTATTGAGAGGCAAGTTTGGTGAGCAATTAATATCACGTTTCGGAGCAGCCCACTGGCCGCCAATATAATGCGATTTGACTAGACTATTTTTGTGGGGATACGTTAAGTCTATTGTGTAAAGGGACGAGCCAGTCACAATTCCAGCCTTGGAAAAAGTTTACCAAAATTGGAGCTCACGGATGAACATACGGCTTAGGTGGCAGGCATTCGCTTAATGGCCCTAATAAATATTTTATTCACTCTTGCAAATGTTCTGTGTTTTTTCTCCAATTTTCAGAACCTAAACGGTTAAAAAAACTTCGAAAATAAAAAATAAAAATGACACCTTTTGGTTGGTGATCAGTATCGTTTTAGTTTAAAAATTTTCCATTAATGATTTGTATCCAACAGCTGCTTGAATTACTATTAATAATCAAAGTCGATTACAAAGGTTCTCAACTAAATACCAAAGTTCAGTATCCTCTGCACAAGCAAAGCTAATGAAACAACAAAATTATGCTAATTAAAGGACAAAAACTAATTCAATCTTTTTTTTCCTTGTTGTGTTGTTATTTATTGTTTTCGAACTATTATGGGAGTAGATAAACTTACCCTTAAACGATGAGCCTCATCCATGGTAGCCGAAGCATGATAACTTAAAACTTCCAATGTAACACTTTGTTTGGCCATGGCCACAATAGCCTTTTCATACATGTGGGTGTTGTGTATGCCCATGCCACAAAAAATTGCAAAAGCTTCAACAAAGTTTTCATCATTTTTGGTAAAAGTCTAAACAAAGAAAACAACCGAATAATTAGCGAGTTAGAAATAAAAAACACGAAGAGGAGATAATAACTTACCAAGTTATCAAATTTATTTATCAATTGTATGACACCAATAATCTGACCCAGTGAATTTTTGATGGCCATACATAAAATGGATTTATGTTGGAAATTGCTATTCTCATCAACGCTGGGATCAAAACGATCATCAGCATAAGCATTTGGTATATTAACAGTCTGCAAACAAATTTTAAATTTTTATATTCATAATACATTCTTTATATTTATTATTTTACCTCTCCTGTTGTGGCCACATAACCCGTTATGCCCACATTTATGGGAAACCTTGATTCGAATGGACTTGTACGATTTGTTGATTCCTCTTCACTCAAATCGTTAGCTTCAAAATCAAATACACGCGAAAAGCTACCCTTTGAAGCTTCATGCACCAACAGTATTTGAACTCTTTGGCATTGTATTAGACTCTGCATGTGTGTTAGTATACGAAACACCATGTGCTCTATGGTACTTTGCTCTTCGAAAATCATGCGTGCCAAATCGAGCAATACCTGATTACGTTTGATTTCCAACTGTGACTTCTCGTACAGTTGGGCGTTGCGTAGACCAATACCACAGAATTGTAAATAGGAAGCAAACACCTTGAGGATTAATAAAATAAAACAAACAAAACAGTATTGATTAATTTGTTGTAAAAAGTAAAAAAAAAAAAATTACTTCAGGGTAAAGTAAAAGAAAAACGTAACGAAAATTTTCCATTAAAAATTAAATGATTAAGAGTTTTCCACAAGAAAAAGTTCATCAACAGGGAAATGTTTTTTAAAGGCTTTTGCTAAAAAAATTAATTGATTTTAATTGCCATTTTCACGTTGTTATGGAAAATAAATAGGCTACTAATTAAAGTTTTTTCAAATTAAAATGGGGCTCTTAAAAACAAAATCACGAAAAATCAATCTAAATTATTTTATGTTGTATGAATTTTATTTTCTGGCATGCACTTTAGGAAACAATAATTAGATGTTGGTTACAAAATTATTACAGAAATCGATTGTAATTCATCAGACAATTTCCCTCACATAGGCGAATGTGTTTTAAAGACTTTATCTGGTTAATGTCTGGAGAAGAATGTTTTGTTTTGATTGGTAGTAGAAGCTGTGTTTTTAACTTTGAACTTTTGTGTTCGAAGTAGAGGCCTACACAACACAATCTGATTTTTAAATTATTTTGTATATATTACAACAAAAATGACAAACTGCATTACACTGTGCGTCTCACGATGTAAATATTGTTGCTCGTGTACCCACGTATTTCTAAGTATTGAAAGGGACACTTCCTGTTCCGAACAAAACTTTCAAGTACAGTAGAAAACAATACTGAGAAAGCATTTGAAAATGTATAACTGGTTCTGTGCGTATTTTCTGCTGAAGTTAAAGAAAAAGTATACAAGCCATTCCAGCAAACTTACGTAATATATATATGTATATACACATACAAACATATGTCAAAAAAAAATTCATTTAAAAAATCAAAGTCTTGATCGTATATGTACATTACTCATTCCTTACACGATTTACTTGCCCTTCAACTCATGTAATGAAGTATTTGTTTCCTTGATTCTACACTTCCAATGGCTTTCGCAAGTGAATCTTGACAGTATTAACTATATTTGTCCATCGGCAGTTGACTTCAGTAAACCACCAATGAATGCCTTTAATGTGCGTTCAAATAGTAAGGTGGGCTTCTATGAACTCCGTTCTTACCTCCATTAGAAGCATTATAAGGAGATGGGATTAATTAATGACCTGAAGCACAACACATCCACCAGATTTTGCAATGCCCTTCGGTAGATCAGTTCGAATATTCTTATATATAAGAAACAATTCGTATTAAAAATACAACTAAGACAAAGCCGTCCAGTGCCATATGTACTTTTAAGAACTCTATATTCTTGTATGTAAAATAAACATCAAAATTCTTTACATCGAAATATGCCCTACTTTGTTTTTGTAATAAACTGGTTCAAATTATGAAATTTAAATGTGGTTAAAAGTTCAATGTGCGGGAAGATGAATTTGAATTTAACTAGCAGAGACACAAACCGAATATTTTAATGATTTTGCGGTTTTAGTTGTTTTTCACTGAGAGTAATTTTGCCCTTATTTTTTAAAGCCTACAACAGGAAGCAGAAACTAGGTCCATCAAAATCCCCATATGCAAAAACTGCTTCAAAGATTAATTAATTAACCCATTATAATATGAAATCTGAAATATTAAGGATATCCCTTTTAGCGACAATGTTAATCATAAAGTTATTTATAGTGTCATGGGTACCATTATCCCACAATAGACTTGGAACACATATATAGTAAATTTACTGAAATAATTTTTAATATAGCAAATATTTGTTTAGAAATATTTTACACAAATTCTACCATATGCTCAATATGACGAACTATTTTGTACCATTTTATTTTTTAAATTTCCAGAAAAAAAAGGCCAACTGGTTTGAACTTACGTAAAAGAAGCTTTTAAACATACTGGAACTAATTATTGATTTGATATTCCGACAGGGTGTTTTGATATCGATTTTTGGAACGAATTTCCGCCATTTGTTCGAAAAATTATACTGAAGATGGCACATAGCCGAAACCGGTTTGTCACCAAACCAAAGTTGACAAGGGATGACGGAAATTCGTACCAAACACCTACATACTGGAACTAACTTTTAAAAGAGGGTACAATAAGGGGTTTTAAATGAAATTATGCTTATTACGTAATTTTTTAAATTTAAAAAAAAAGAAATTAAAAACGGTTTTGCTAAATATACTTTTTATAAAATGTATTTTTCACAAAAAGTGCTGCTTTTTGAATGTACTTCTTCTTAATATAAATTTTATAAGTGCCCTTTTAAAGGCCTTTTCTTTAAAAAGAAAGTACTTTTTTTTGTAAAGAATACTTTTTTAATAACATTTTCTTTAATACTTTTCTAACATAAAATAAGTTATAAAAAAGTTCGAAAAGGTGCTATTCAAAATTAAGCCCTTTAGAATGCATTTTAGAATACTTTAAAAATAACTTTTATAGTGTCATGTTTGAAAAAGATTTTTTTATGGAAAAAGTACTTTTTGAAAAATAAATTTTAAAAAGTTCCAAACACAAGATCTTATTTATTTAAGAAAGTAGATTTCAATAATTATCATTACAGTTTAGAGGGTTACGAAAAGTACTATTTGTATGTCTCTTTAATACATAAAGGTTTGAATTTCTAACAAAAGGCTGAAGAAGTGTTTAAAATTTAATCCCATTGTTAGTTTAGAAGAGATAAGAGGTACTAAAAGTACCGTTTATTCTAACGTCTAGATTTGAAAACAAAGTTCCCACAACACGTATGGTTGTATTTTAATAGAAAACAATACGATGGAAAATTTAACTTTACGTTTATAAATTTAGTAGTTATCGCAACAATATTTTCTTGTCAGAAGAGTCAATATTTATTTATAAAAAAAATTAATTTGTATTGTTTCTAAATTATAAAAATGTTTTTGTTAAAAAATATTATTATTGCTTAGTTCCTTTACCTTTTCATCAGTTTCTGAGAAATTTTCTCCGTTTAACTTATTAATTACTTGCGCCACTCCAATGACATCACCCGACGAATCCTTAATTGGCATACACAGTAAAGCTCTGGTGCGATAACCGGTCAATGTATCGATTTCACAATTAAAACGGTCATCCTGTTGAAAAGAAAACACGCGAGTAAAAACAAAAACAACAATTAGTATAGAAAAATAACAGTAACGTTAAGTAAATAAAAAGTAACAGTTCACGGCAAACGAAGGAAAGACAGTAAATTGTTACTTTTCTTTTAATATACCAAAGTGGAAATGTAATTTTTTTAAAAAAGGTACTTTTTGTCAATAAAACACAGATTTCTTAAGAAAAATTTTTATTTATAAAATCTACCTTTTTCTAAGAGGAATATTTTGTATAATGTATTTCGGGAAATTTTTATAAAAGGTACTTTTTATAAAGACAAATTTTTTAAAAAGTACTTTTTAAAAAACGTAGTTATACTTTATAAAAGGCGATTTTTTGAAAAAGTACTGTTTTTCTAATGGTACTTTTTTGAAAAAGTACTATTTTATAAAAGTAATATTTTTTTATTAAGTTAACTTTTTAACAAAACAAGTTTGTTCATATTAAAAAAAGTACTTAAAATTTGTACTTTTTATTAAAAGTTAGTTTTTTAAGTAACTTTTTGGGAAATACGTTTTTTAAAAAACTTTTTCTTGAGAAGTAAGTTTTTTATTAAAACTTCTTTTCAAACCAAAACTCCAATAAGCTCTACTTAATTAACTTTTCAACACAAACCCATCCATTGCTTTTTGTGTTCAGCACATTGTACGAGGTAAGCTCACAAGCACAGCTGATGACATTTTTTCCAGTTTTTAAAATTATAGAATGTAAAATTCTTTGCATTGTAAGGTTGCACAAAACATTTTTCAGATTAACTCAGAAGCACCAACAAGACACCGTTAGTAGGAGCATCTATTATTTTACGAACAAAAATTGTTTAAGACAAACTTTGCCTTAGGGCAAAATGTGAATTGCAGGGATAACCAGAAAATTTTAACACTCTGCAAGTAAGGACACAAACAGGGTAAATATTGTTTCCCGTAAAACCCAATGAGCTAAACTCATTTTCCAAAGGCAAAAAAAAAAGGTAAAGTGCCCCTCGATAATTCGAAACTTGTCTCATATGGATTAACATTTGGACGTACATTTTATTAATTGATGTTTATACTAAGTTCCAAGTATTATAAATAATTGAAATATAATACAATATATCCAGTTAATTTCAACTGAAAATGGCAAAAAGATTTAAGAAAAAAATGAACAAACAATGGCTATAAATAATTTAATTTTGAATAACAATTTACTAGGAAAGACATTTAGTAATTAAATTTGCTAATGGAATATTTCATTTAAACGTAAAATAACACTTCCACATAAAAGGTTTAAAATAAATTCAAATCATAATAAAGATAAAGAAATCTTCTAATGAATGCAAAGTTATAAATAATAAAAATAAACATGCGTTACACATAATTCGACCGTAAAAATAAATTGTGTTCAGCTCTTAACAGACGTTTGCAAATTTTCTAAGTTTGAACATGGCGATGGATGTGCGAAAAAAATTCCTGGAATTCCTTCTTTTGTGATTTTGGCAAAATCATTGCAATTAAAAATTTTATGATTCACTGTAATTAGAAATATTTGATTTGTGGTTTTGTTCTTAAAATTTTGGTATTTTTTTTTAACAAATGCCGCCTATTTAAAAAATAAAGAGTAAGACATTTTATTTGATCTTCTTAATATATGTACGTAAGCATGTATGTTTGTTTAGAAATGTATTATATTTTTTTTTATATTAAAGGTGTTTTTTTTTTCGTTTTGTTTAAATACAATTTAGCTGCGGCTTTTATTCTGTTTACTCTGGGTTTTAAGTTGCCATTTATTTAAACAAAGTGTGCTTGATGAGAGAGCAGTGATTATGATGTCTACGATGATGATGAAGAGCAGAAAAATGTTTTTGAAAATATTTAATAAATTATTCATATTTATTTAGGAATTTGATAAAGTGTTTTTTTTAAATGGATAAATCAATGGAATATTTTTGTTTTGACGCAAATTAACAATAATGAATTTTAAAAAACATGTGAAATTTGAAGAGTATTTTTTTCGAAATAGTTTCAACTATACGAGGCCATTTGCGTAATTAATTAAAGAAGCAGGAAGACATATACAAATGCAATAAAAATCTATTTTTAGCACGACTAACTTTTTTACAGGAGAAACCATCAATCAACACAAAACAGAAATTATAAGCCACCTGTATGTTTTTTGGAAGTAACTTATAGTCAAAGCTATTTTTTAAAGAAGAAAGAATTAGAGCTTTAAACAGTTGTTTCTGCCCATTGCAACAACAAATGTGTTAACTGCTGGACTCTGATTGTCGAAATAAACCACACATTTTTGTCCCCAAAAATACGGAATCTTTATTTCAGCTTTGTTGTACTGAAGGACTGACACTTCTTGATTAATTCTCTTAGAGAATCATTACAATTTTTTGGAACGAATTTCCGTCATCCCTTGTCAAGTTTGGCTTGGAAACAAACCGGGTTTGGCTATGTGCCATCTTCAGTGTCATTGGAAATATACAAAAATAAGACATTTGACGGACGCATCATAAACGAACAAACAAACTCCGATTCAGACGTTATGGTCGAAACTCTAAAATTATTCTACAAAACACACAATAAAAATATCGAACAACATACACCAAAAATATTAAAAACACATTACAAAAATAACAAACAAATTTGTCCCCAAAAATACGGAATTTTTATTTCAGCTTTGTTGTACTGAAAGATCGACACTTCTTTATTAATTCTTTTAGAGGATCATTAAAAAAGTTATACCACCTACGGGCTTTTCAAAAGATATGGTAGCACTGTCTTCGCTATATTTGCATACAATTTTTATCCATGGCTATAAAGAGCTGTGAAGCATTTCCAAACACTCAATTGCAACATAGCAGTGGAGTTGTTTTCTCTTCTAACATAAAGATACACTGCACTCCTTTTAAATATAATTTTTTTTCAATCAAGTTGAGATAGAGTTCGATCCAGGGACCTGCTAAGATTACAGAAGACGCAATTAACGATTATGGTGGTAACGATTACATGCTATTGCACTCAAACCTTTCATCCATACTAATCTTCGATATTTTTCTTCACTCTATACTTTTCAATCCAGAAAGAAAAAAGACACTGAAAATGGCACATTGCCGAAACCGGTTTGTCTCCAAACCAAACTTGCCGGAAATCCGTTCCAAAAATCTACATCAAAACACCTTGACGAAATATCAAATCGAGAATCAACTCTTCGATCCTTCATTCTTTTTATCTTCAGTTAACAGAATGGAACTGAATTTGCGGACCGAATTGGACCTGTATTACAGGCTGCATGTAAATCTAACCTAACATATCCTAAGGGAGTTCCTTGAAGTTTTTTTTTTTTTGGGGTTTTGTAATAAAATAGATAATTGGTCAATTCAATTAAATTTGAAGCTAAAACCAAATAAAACCTTTAATGAGCAAGCACATGTTTCAAGCTCAAATTTAGCGCGGGAGTCGTATGTCTTTTAATGTGGCACATAACGGTGATGGATTTTTCGAGATTTAGGGATTCAATATGGATTGTAAGTATTTATGGCTCTACCAAAGAGAACCCCTCCCAATATTCGATAACATTTTTAAACGAAACATTTTACGAATTGTTTAATAAAGTACTTGATGTATCTACGTCTAAACTGAAGTCAAACTTTTCAAAAATCTCTGCAATTTTCTATTTATATTTTTTAACTATTTTTTTAACTGTTAAGTTTTAAAGATATACTTAATTTCTTGATGATTCTACAAAAAAGAGTAGCGAAATATTGAATAAAATAAGTAAACTTATTTTATAAAAAGATTTTTATTATTGACCTAAAACTTTAAAAATAATTAATTTAAATTTTAAAAAAATCCCATTTGGGTTGTTCGGTCAACATGCAAGACAAAAGTTGAATTAGTCCACCCCTTAGGATAAAAGATTAGTTGACGAGGATTTCCGAGTATTTTTTTCGTTTTTACCAAGCCCCTAGATACCGCCCTTTAAGGTTTTTTCCAGTATGTCACCATTTGTAGTGCGATCATAACATGGCGCATATCGTTGTTAATGGTTTCAATTTCTTCCTTGGTGGCTTTTTAACTAGACGTTAAATTCTAGATACCACCTCTAATATTTCGGATCTTCCCACCTAACTAAAAATATTTTGCATAACATGGGACAGCCCTCTTCAAATTATATAATCATGGGTTTAAAATATTCCATTTTTTTCACTCTGCTATCTCGGACCCCTCTCTCTTAATATGCAATTTTTTAAACGACAAAAAGCTTCACTTAAAACTACACAAACCAAGCTTCTAATATTTAAGACTCTGTTTATAAAACGCGCCGATTTGAAAAGTATATTTTATATACTATATCCGATATGTTAGAATGTCAACACAGTGTACAAAAAACTGAAAGGGCCATTTCCAGGGGCGTGGCAAAAAAATTTTCTGAAATCGTCTAAAAGTAATCTTTAATCCTAGGGTGTGAGTTTTCGTGCCACCCTAATGTGCACCATTTGTTATTTAACGTGCATGCTAGAAGAGCAAAACGTTTTCTCCCTTTGTTTCAGACACTTAAAACTGCCTACAGTTGAAGCCAATGTTGTCATGGCACAACTAGAGACCATTAAACAGGATTGAATTATGAAAATTCTTTTTTTTTTGGGAGCTTAAATTTATGTCCCACTAATAAAAAAACTAGTGACTCAGTTGAAAGATTTTATTTAAAAAAAGATTTTTTTTTTGTAACCCACCTGATATGCATCGGGTATATTAACCGGTTCACCGCTTTCCGCCACATGGCCAGCAATGCCAGTGCCCCAAGCAATTTGTACTTCATCCTGTTGTTCCATTTCTTCGACTGTGCTGCGTGGACAAACATCAAAGAGTTTGGACACCAGGCACCTAAAAACGGAAAAATAAAATGTTTAATAAAAATAAAATTATTTTTTCATTACATGTTACAAATTATATTCTAACTTAACTTGCCGCATCCGGCGCAGCTCTTATCGATTTTTTGAGATTATTTTTAAATTATAATTAAAGCTGTTCTGTATTCCGATTCCGAAATTCCAAAGTTCTTCTGTATTGCATTTCTTAATATTTTTTTTAGTTTTATTTAGAATACAAGCAAGTCTGTGGAAGGAATTAGAATCAGGGATTCTTCCATTAAAACTTTTAAAACTATTTAAAACCCCACCCAAATGACAATTTTGGAAAAGAAAATTAAAAGTTTTCTCTCATTCAATTCCAAGGACTCTTGTTGAAATAAATATCAGAAATTAAGAGATGTCCATAAATTGAACATAGAAACTCTAGGATTTGTAAAAACAAGAGGAGATTAAAAAAATTGTGAATTCACTGGCAAAATTATGATCACACCTCACTTTGAAACGAATATTTAAAATTAAAACAATTTTTAGATAATTGATCGGGTTTATTGTTAAAATAACTTGCGTTTTTTGAATTCGAATTGATTCATGATAATAAATTTTAAAATCCATTTGGGACCTCTGAACTTGTTTGGCCGTATAAAATAAGGTACCTCTGAAAACACTTGCTTGCACTATTCACTTAAACAAAAAAAATGTGTCTTTATAAACTTTGAGCAATAATTTCGTTAAAAGGAACAACAATGGAATATGTAAGGACTGATTTCCGAATTTTTTTGATTCGGAGTGATTTTACACTTCTAAAAATGTAATGGAAAATATTTTTTGATTAAGTTTTTGTAACGAGTGTGGCTGCGCATCTGAGTTTTTCCATTTCGGATTTACGGGCGCATAGGGCTTAACAAATTAAAATTATAGGATGGCTTTCTAAGCATTTTCGCCAAAAACACGTTTTCTGTGTGTGTGTTTTTTTTGTTTAATGGCGTTTTCTTTTCTGATAAAAATATTGCATATATGTTACCATTTCTGGCTGTTCGTATTCCTTTTTAAAAAATATGCAATGTTTACGAAAAATAACATGTACTTTTGTAAATATATATATATATATATATATATATATATATATATATATATATATATATTCAAAGGCATACACTGGCGTATTAGAATTGGCTTTCTGACTTTAAATAATCTTTTTGGATCAATATCTTGGATATTTCAGCAAGATAACGTGCCAATCCATACTGTTCGGAACTTTAAATCGTATGTAGAAAGGCTAAATGTAGAAGTATTAAACTGACTTAAACATTGAAAATATGTGGGGATAACTGCCGCAAAAAGTTTATGGCGGTGGACAGCAGTATTTCCCTATTTCCGACCTTATTCATGCCACTAGGCAAGCTTGGTCCGCCATGCAACAAGATTATATTGCTAAGTTATACGAATCGATTCCAAACAGGAACTGCGAAGTTTTAATTAACAATTCATTACGCACTCTAGTCTAATATGTGAATTGATACGTCAGTAGGCTGAATATATCAACCGTAAAACTGTTCAAGTGCGACAAATTTTGATAGTGAAATTTCTTGATTTGTAAACACTCGCTTACTGCAGCTGATAACAATGTTCAGAATACATGTGGAACGCAGAACAGCTAATTTTCGAATTATTCAATTCCGAGTGTTTTTACAATTTCAAACGCTTTCGTTCCACTAGTAATACAGAACAGGGGCGATGATATATTATTTCAGTTTTCCATTATGGTCTTTAACCACTTCGGTACGGCGCCTATCGGCCACGAAACGCGCTTTTATTTATTTCTTTAAAATACAAAGAGAACTAAATATAATAGCTCCTATTTCACAGATGTGAAACCGTTTTGGGCGATGGTCTGAACGAAACTAATATTATGCGAGTAAACACTCCGCAAACACAGAAATAAGAGAAAATTCCTGGATGTCGCCTATAGTCGACGCTCGGCCGTACGCGTTTATATCACGGCCGTCGACTACAGGTGACGCTCGCCAGTGCCATCTGTGGCCGTCGCCTATACTCGACGCTCGTACCGAAGTGGTTACTAAAGCCAATTAGCAAAAATCGCAAATTCCAATATATTATTCAAGCTTCTAAATTTGTTTGCGAAAAAATTTCACACTGAATTAAAGAAGCAAAACATTTGCCAAAGAATTTTAATTTTTTTGTAAGAAATAGAGTTATTGGGAAAAATTAATTTAAGTTAGAAATTCTTTACGTTTGCGAAAGAATTCACTCATATAAAAATTTAAGCAAGAGCATATTGGGCATATAATAGGTTTTAAAATAAGGGTGGGTCGATGTTGAATTTGTATGGGACATGACGTCGTTAAAAACTTGTATGTGGTAAAATATTAAATTTTGAATGATTCTACATAGACAAGACTGAATTTTAGTGGCATAGAATTTCGATTTTGTACGATCCTAGATGTAACTATTATACCCTCATACATTATGGCGTACGCTGTGGTACGAAGCGACAACATAGGCCCGCCGTTATTGGATACTCCTTAAAATAAAACAAAAGATGGCTATTAACTCCTGTACTTATTTTAACAAAATTCTTTCTAAATAAAGCAAAAAAGGAACAAGAAAAACATTGCTATAAATATTCGTGACTAGTTACGATTCAAATTACTTTGTATTAAAAATGAAAAGAAGAAAATAAGAAAATCTCAAGAAAAACTTAGTAGTTTTAAAACACACTATCAGTGCCGAGCACAAATGGCAGCCAGCAGCATTATCAAGCCAAAATATATGCACACTTTCAGCGTCTGCCATAATGCTATTAAATACGGTTTAAATTTACTTCGTAGAAAATAAAAAAATCAATTTTACAATACAATTTGAAATGAACTTAAGAAAGTAGAAAAAAATCTCAAGCCAGCATTTGTTGAAGTTAAAAAGAAACTATTATTGAAATGTATTAAATAAGTTTGCAAACGCAGGCGTCATTATGACTCAGGCATAAAAGTGTAAATTCATAAATTGAAAATGTTGAAGGAGGATTAATAATGCAAAAAAACTTTAGTTTGAAAGCAAAAGTGAAGAATAATAATGGTAAAACTATAATAAATCATTTCTTTTTATTTTCAAACATAAAATTGCAAAAAAGTTTTTCTGAAAGTTTTCAACTTCACGCGGGCGTATGATTAATATTTATTATTTGTTATTTAAATCAAGGATTATTATAAATTATATTTATACAAAAAAAATTTACTATATATAGAATAGCAGTTGATCATCAGCTGCCTGGTATTAAGATATGGATATGTGTGGCCAAGAAGGTGCTTGGTCTGCAGTATGCGATTTCTGGACATCAGTCGATCTCCAGTTTCAATACAGACTTACCCATGCACATGGCGCTCTGTGTGGATGGACATCTTCTCCATTACTTGTGGGAATTATATGAATACTCTGCGGTTTGAATTGGCTAAGGGAGAATTCCGGAAGAAATGTACATTGTTGGACGGGTCAATCTCTAAAGGTACTCCTAAAGCGTTGGACCTTGAGATTCTGATAATGACGGACAATGAGCTTCGCAAAGGTATATAGATTAATCTCTCTTGGAGCTGCGGTATTTATTGGTCGATAGGGGAATTCCGAGGAGATGGCCAAGAAAATCCAGAAGGGGTGGACGGGTCAGTCTCCAAGGATACTCCTGAGGAGCAGGCTGAGACAGTAACACACATTGTGTGTGTGTGCGTGTCCAGCACTGGCTAGCATAAAGCTTAGGACAGCTGGCAGACACTTGTTAAAAATTAATGCGATGAGGGGACCTAAGCCTTAGATACATGCTACCAAGAGACTCCGTCATGAAGACGAGGATCGACAGTTAACAATCGAGAGTCTGATATCACTACAACTAAGAATAAAGGCTGGTTTTATAAAGTGACTCAAGAAAGTTAAGGTAGTCGTAAATTGCAAAACGGTCCCCTGAAATCAAATCGATGAAAGAAGGGGCTCGAAAAGGGACACATAAAGTAAGCGATCTGCTTTGATATGCTCCCTAGGTTAATATATAGAATAGCAGAGCTTCTAGTATACAAAATAGAATGTTTCAAAACTATATTATTTACCATTAATGTATCGACAAAGAATTTAAAGGCATTAACTCTTAATTTATAATAATTGCCACAACGGGAAGAATTGTGAGCAACATTTGCTAAGAATCTGGCATGGCCAAGTTAAATCTTAAAATCAATTAAAAGTGTCATAAGAACGGTTTGGAAAGACATACTAAAATATGAAGAGACCTCGAGTATGAAGAGAAAAAGTTTTATAGTTGCAAGAAATATTCTAGAGAGTAAAATATCTAAGGCAAAAATTAACTCTACAAATACATTTATGTTGTTATTCAACCGGCTTCAGATTGAGATGCAAAAGTGCCAAAAGAAATGTTATTGGATTCATCGAAGAATAAGAATGGAGGCTTTCCAGGACCCATCAAACGGTAGGTGGTACGCCATTGTTTTCGAAAGAATAATTATGATATAGTAGACAATACCTGCTCATGTATTTGCGGTTTTCATGAGTAACAGTATATTTTCATATGGCTTTAGAAAGACACAAATTATGAACTGTTTTCGTATAAAAACCTATAAACGAACGCATATGTTATTATTGCAAAAAGCATTTGGATATTCAATATTAAATCATAAACGGCATTTAACGTTTTTGTTCTGAGGTTATTTAAGATTTCTGAGTTGGTCTTAATGATTTCGAGCATAAGACGTTTAAGTTTTTTTAAAAGTTCGGTACAGGTTTCCTGAGGAGCTGTCTTAAGCAATCAGCGAAATACGCAACAAGTAAATTGAATTTTTATAATGAAATGAGTTGGGATAGAATTGGCTAGAAATTGTTTTTGAAATAGAAAGAAGAAAATTCTAAAAGTTCTTTTTACTTATAAAACTTAATTTTCAATCAATTGCCTGCAAGCATGTGTGTGTGCTTTCGCATTGAAGTCCGCGTTAGAAATTTCCTGGCAAATACTAATAATAATATTAGTTCTATTCCATAATTGTAAATTCAAGTGTTAAAAACTTCAAGGTTACTCTGGTCACTCAATGACGACTTGGTACGTTTTTTTTTATAAGGCTCGACAACTTTTAATATGATCTGAGTTTATTTTTCATAGCGTGTTATAATGCGGTTATAATCTGTCACAAATTTAACTTCCCGCTCTGCAGCGCCATTAACGACAAATTAATTTTGAAGGAATTATGAAGCAGTTTGATATTCCTCATGCGTCTTTCCGCAATTGTGGATCTAAATCGAAGAAGCCACTTTGAAGTTCGAAATTTATAAAAAAAAATTACTCATTGTTTTATAAGAGATAAAATCAGATAAATCACATGTCAGAGCGTCCTGAAAATTTCGTTATATACGGCATGTGACAAAATTTATTTCAGGAGCCTTTTCTGTTAAACGTTTCACCATTTTTGCTTGATTTGAGTTGATACGAGTAAATCGAAAAATGCTACAAATGACTCTTTAGCATTTCAATTACAGCTTTAAATAGAACTCCAGAAAACTCGACAGCTACGCCCCAAAAATGCGAATTTGTGCATTCGTAACAGAACCGAAAATAATGTTTAACAATAAAAATTTAAATATCTCGAAGAAAATAAAAAAAAACAATAAATTGCCATTTTCATCATTCTTGCATGAAAAGTTGCAATGCATCATCATTATCGCCAAGCAATGTAAACGTGAGTTCCAAGAGTTCTTCATAATCGCCACGTATATGAGTCTGATTGATCTTACTTCGTTAAAACTGTTGGATTTTTTCATTGGAACACTTTTGAATTCACTTCGTTTCATGTTGTTTCTCTTCTCGAAGACATTTTTTAGGAAAATTTCATACATGTGATGAGAGCATGTAAAATTGATAAGTTTTCGCCCCAGATGTTCATCTAAAACAATACAAGCACCTCGTTCTGGGCCAGAGATTGCGGGAGTACTATTAAAGTTTGAGGCTCCAACTTTTTCAGAAATTTTCCACTCGATTAAAGGGTTATGAATAGCCCAGCCCCCGTAATACAAGTGTTTTCGCTGCCATTAAAAATTTTGATTTAAAGTCATACGTGGTTATTCAAAAAACTTACACACAGATGTTAATAATTCACTATTTTTCTACAAAAAATTTTTTAGTAAAAACTTAATAAAATTCAAGAAAAAATACAACTTAGGGATCCTTAAAGTTTTTTTGCTAAAGAATTTGATTATAAAAAAGAATAATATTAAAATTTAAACTTTTTTTTGTTTTAGTTTTTGGCAAAATCCACTTATTATCTTCTATAAAAATTGCTTTTAATAAAACTTACTCCTTTCACTAGAGCAAAATAGAGATTTTCAGTTTGCAAACGCACAATTAGAATTTCACACAGCTGTTTTTATCAAACATCTTATTCTAGTTAAACATATTTTTTATGCTAAAGTGTCAAGGCCATTCGAGTGATGAATTAGTATATACGGCAATTGAGCACACCAATATGCGCGCACGCACACACACACACAGACATATCGCACACCCACTTGAAAAAGTGCCAAATCTCAAAATTACTTAATTTTGAGTTAAGATATGGAAATTGCTTATTATTAATTTTTCTACCCATACGCAAAATTCTATCTTGTTTTTATTATTGTTAACTGTCAAAAAACATAGTAATTGCCTTGCATTGCAATCGCTAAGAATATAATAGGGGAACTCGCTCTTGGTTGCAAACAACCCTTGCAAACCTTGCAAATGTAGCAAGTCTAGCAAATATGCTACATTTTGCAAGACCATAACAACAAAAGATTTGCTACACTTAAGCAAAAATGCTGTGGCAAAAATTGTTGCAGATTGGTAATTTGCAATGCTAAAAAAGCTGTGTATTTCATTTTATTTCTAAAATCAAATCAACTAGACAGCTGCGCTTACAAAGCTTCACGGCGGTAGAACCATTTCAACAACTGCCTGTGAAGGATTAAAATTGAAGCTAAAAGTGTTAAAAAACTTTGCTAAAATAGTAAGAATTAAAATTCAAACAAAACTCCAATAATTGATAAAAGTTTTTAGAAAGTTTATGCACACACCAAATACATTCTTTGCGTAAACATTTTAGAGGCGGCGTTAACGTTTATATACTGGCTGCGGCTTAGCTTCTTGCATGCGGCGAAGTTACTTTATGTATCTCTGTAATAAATTTTCTAAACGCTTAAAAAAGACACTCACGCTTAGTGGCAGAAAGTCATACGAAGTGTGCAAAAATTGCAGATATGCAACGAAGAGTGATTTCCGCTAATATAAATTAATTAATTCCCTTAATTATCTTCAATTTACAATTGGTATTCAGCACATGGGTAATAATATTTTATAGCTTCAAAATTAGTTTTTTGCATTTTCTGAAAAAATTTCAAGATTGGAGTTATGTCGCATTCGAAGTGGGTGTGCGATATGTATAATTTCACTCACACAAAAGCTAGTACAAACAACTCAATATTCAATAACATGCACTATATGTTTAATGGTGTACAATAGAGACAAATAAAGTGCATACACACATACAAATTAAGCTAATGTAAGTTTTGTGTAATAGAGTGTGAGTTTAATACAAACATATATATATGTGTGTGTGTGTAAATATACAAATTTATGCTTCCTGCTTCTATTGTCTCATACGTGTTTATTAAAAAAAAAAAAACTGCAGAGCTCGAACATTAGCTCTCCTGGCTATTGCTGACAAAATGAACACAAACAAAGGAACGAGCTTACGAAATTCTATGTACTTATTTTTGCTCAGTTGGCTTTTTATTATTAACTAATACAAACATACCCCTTTTCATTGGTCAAATGTATAGAAAGGACGAAGAAGAAAAATGTCATAAATAAACTGCTCACATATACATTTACATACAGATTTTGCTGTATAGAGAACAAGTAAGTCTTACTACATGCACACACGCCGGGGAACAAAAACTTGGTAGTTATGAAAATTAAATTAAACCATAGTAAAATAATAATAAAATCCCTAATGGAAGCTTAAGGACGAAGAGCGTTGAAAACAGAGCGTACATAGTGAATTTAAAAAAATGCCCTAATCTCCTTATTTGTCATTAAATTTAAATACGTAATTTTAGCTACACATGTTAGCGCAGAGTCAAAATCTGCTCGTGTGATACCAGTGACTTTGTAACAGTATTCCAGGTCGTGCTATATATACTTTACCGCTAAAAGGCTGTAGATCGTACATAAACGATGCGATTACTACGAAATTTGGCTAGTTTATGTAACACAATCATATACATGCGTTGATAAATTGTTTTAAAACCTAAAAACAAAATGATAGGCAGCCAAAGGTAGATAAACTAGATAGCAAAATAATTGCGATGAATTATACTATTTATGGTTAAAAACCTACTAATGTTTGAACTATTGGTGAAGATTATTCACTGGATAATTTAGTCAAGACTGACACTTTAACGGTTTAAAAGAGACATAAAAATATTGGAGTAATAATAAGGTAACCAAATACCTGCCTACTAACTTGACCACTTTTCAAGTTAATCCTCAGCTTTAAGCCTTTGTTTTTATATATTGGGATTGTGAGGTTTTTATGTTGTTCAAAGGCTATAAGTTTTATTTAACCCCTCAAAAAAAATATGCATACTCCATTTTTCTTATTTTGAAGACAGCTCGTGAACAATGTGCGGCTGCGAGATATTACGTTATTTTGCTTTAAATTATTCTTTTATATTTTGACAAATTTTAATATCATTTATTTTTAATTTCTTACGCATGTAGCAGCTAAACTTTAATGTTCAAAGTTGTGTTACAATAACTAGAGCGACTATTTCCAAAGTAACTAGGTTTTTCATCTAAGCGATGCAGTGATTGCATCTCATGTTAAAGAACCATCCTTTTCCTTAATATGTTGGATATTCGAAATTACATCATTTGATTACAAGAAGTTTTACTATTATTTATATCCGCAGCCTTTTAATTAATTTTTTTATTTGACTTTTTAATAAAATTGATATTGATTGTTGAAAGTTACACACAAATTGAAGAGGCAGCTTCATGAAACAAGCCTCGCAAATTTGGGAAATCGCACAAATGGCAATTTTAAGCTTTGAAGTGAGTGACCTTTATATTTTTATGGCGCTCTAGTAGCACACACGAAAATTTGTGTACTATTTATTTCTATTTTGCTTATTGCTGCTGCTTACAGCAGTAAACAAAATATTTGGATTGTTATCTAAATGTTCTTGCCTGGTAATAGAAATTACAAACACAAGTTAACATTTTAGTATTAAGATGAACATATAGAACTAATTTTTCTTGTAGCACAATGATTTGTATAGTCGTATATAGCAATAAGGTTGCTTTATATTTAAAACCTGTGCCACTGGCCTTTTGAATAAAGAAGGCCAAGGTTATATTATTTTCATTCAGCTTCGTGAAACCCTCTAAATGTCCTTACATATGCATGAAACCAAATACAATAAATTTTATACATTTTTTTTAAACAGAAAGTTTTAAAAATTGATGAACTTATGAAAAGTTTGAGGGACCCTAAGTAAAAAAAAAATTACATAAATATCATGATTTGTTCACTCAGGGCAATTGTCATAATTATTTACTTAAATTAAAATTAAATATTTTGTATCATTTTTACAAATTAAAAACCACAAAACTCCATCAAACTTTTCGTTATGAAAAACTCATTGGTTTATATTGTTAAACTGATAATTACTGAAATAAAAGATAAAAATTAAACACAGCAATTTGTTCTTTCAATTTGCCAATGTTAAAGTAATCAAAGAAAAATAAACTAAATTAAACAAGAAGGCTAAAACGAAAACTAAATAAAGTAAAATTATATGCAGTCGTATTCGTTTTTAACATTTACTTACTTCTTATTAAGTCCATCAGGGCCACCGCCGCAACGTCCTTGCACCAAAAACAATGAACCACGATCAGCATTTAACAATATTGAAACGTTTTGTAGAATTTTATGACACAAAGTGCGAACTTCCAATTCATTGCATATGTCCTTTACCTAAATGCAACAACAAGCCAACGAAACATGCACGCAAGCATGCAAGGAACCCAACCCACCATTCAGCCAGCCAAATCCAAATATTTCAACATCCACCAAAAGCGTTGATAATAAGACGCCAAGAGGTTTATAAAGCACGACAAGCAAGTTTATTGCAGTTACAATAGTACAGTGCACCAAAAGGCAACAGCGTTGCGACACACACGATTTCATATTTAACGACCAACATCAGCAGCAGTAGCAAAAGTTCAAACGCATTGATGTAATGAAAAATTGAGAAAAAAATAAATAAACTTTAATTAGTTAAATAGTTGTTGTTTGAGTTTGCCCTTAGTTGTTGTTAAACTATTAACAAACTTGTTCATTGCGTTAATTAATGGTTCTATATTTTAAATTGAAATAACTTTCTTTCAAAAGAAATAACTTTTTTGGGAATTGTTTGTGGAATCACTACAGCGTATGAGCAATAAATATTCCAAATATTAAGTATACGATACGTAGCTACAAAGAGAAATCGCTATAGAAGTGATTAATGGATCGAAAATTCAAATTGAAATAAAAATTATAAACTGTTAAAAGACATAGTTTTCAATAAACAGTTCTGCAATGGACACGGGCAGTTTTTACTTATCTTCTTTTAAAGCTTTATAAAGATAAGTCACCATTACAAGTTACAGCATTGCTCTTGGGAGGGGTTTCTTCTAAGAGACAAATGCAATGCTTACTTTCCGCCAAATTTTGCTTCAGAGTCTCCGTTTTTCTGATAAGGAACTGTGTCAATTTCAGTGAAAAACGCAATTGATTTAAAGTTCAAGAAACGGCTCGTCGGGTTTTCTATTAGGTTCACATTTAAAAAGTTTAATATTTACTCGCATTCGATTTACGGAACACATTTCGTAGGATTGCTTTTAAATAAATGACCTGTTTCTGTGCACGAAATTTATATTTAGTTGTCGGTTTCTCTACAAATGCACTAGGCGAGCTGCACGATACGTACTGGGCACTTATCGCGTAATTCTATTCGTATCGATAAGTCTTTCGAATAGAATTTACGATCGTATAATGCACAGACTTCAACTGATGAAAAAATTTGGCCACGCCTCGCTTTAAATTTAATTTTATCACACAAAATGGTGGAAAATAATATTTTAGAAGCAGCGTCTTAAGCATTATGTATTATGTAAACACATACTTTAAAGTCAAATTAAATTGGACAGGAAGTGCGTGCACAAAACACCGTTCTTTTGGATGAAAAGAACAAGCATTTCATAATTCATTGTTATATTTTCGTGAACATAATTGCTTTCAAATCAATTCCGATCGTTGTGCGCCTTTTGGATAATCGTTTTCTTATTACGCACTTGCACAAACGAAAGGGAATCTTTTTGTTCCGCAAAATTGTTCAACATTCGATAAGTAATTAAGGAAAGTAGTACTATACAGTGCGAAATGTGTGTATTTGTTATTCGTTTCGAATTACAAAGGCTACTAAACGTATGATTAATATTATGAATGGATTCTGAAAGTCCTCAACACTCATACGCCCCGCAATATTCAAACACTTAAAAATCCATAGACCATTTACAGTTTTCATTTTCCCACCCACTTTATTTTCGCAAACAATACCTTACCAATTCAAATATTAATTCCTTTTCGTCCAATTGCTTTAGTTCGTTACGCGACAAACGTTGCGGTCGATAGTGATTATGATGATAATGGTGCGTATGTGTACCAATACCCGCCGGTTGGTTATTAAAATGCTGATGGTTATTATGATGATTCTGTGTATTATTACCAATACTGTTAGTACCAAAACTACCGACGCCAGCTCCAACTGCGCCACCACTAACACCAATGCCTCCACAGCTGTTACCACTTGCACTTACACTGCCATTACTGACACTTGTACTTGCACTGCTGGAACAATCATTATGTGATCCTATACTTAAAAAGGTAGGCGTGCCGTCGATTGTATTGACAATAGGCTTCAGCAAACCGCCGCGTTCGAATTCGTGGGCAGATATTTTTCTAAAAGAGAGAAGAAAATAGAATTATTGCTTACAGAACAAAAACAGTTTTAAATATATAAAAATTAAATATATAAATACGAAATCGCTTATTGAACCCACAAATGTATATCTTTAACTGTGTCTTTCCTTTCACCTTTCGCCGGCTACTAGGCTTCCTTAGTACGTTTAAACAGTTTTTAATCAACTAAACTTTAACCGGTGAAATTTTTAAGAAAAAAAGTTTCCCAATTTGTTAACTTTTTTCGCACTTTGTTTGAAATCCTTCTATTTTTCTTTGTATGTAATATTTAGTAGCGAGTCAAATTAGACCACAATTGTTAAAATCGAAATCCTGTCGTCGAGGCTTATAGTTGAGATAAATTTCATATTGATCAGCCTTAAAAACATTTTCGAATAAGATAAGGTCGATGTCTTTTTGATATGTTACTTTAAACTCTTTTTTCACTTTATTGCACTGCTTTAGCGGAGAAACAATACCAACGGTTTGGAGTTTTGACAATCATATAGCGCAGACGTGATAATGATAGTCGAATAGACATGGCGTAATCTCTTAAAACCTCTTAAAATATTGCAAAAATGGATCATATTGCACTGTGTAATAGGGAAATATTGGGATAAAATAAAAATCTTGTGTAAAAAACCGCAGAAACTGGAAGAATCCGAAAATGCCAAGATATAAAAGATCTTGACGGGTCAGTTGAACTTCCCACTGCAACTGCTTTAAATAAGAAGAGTAGATAATAGCAGTAGAAAGCATGCAATTAGACGACAATGAAATATTTTCTAAGCCTCTTCTCCAAGTTCCATTGCTATTCTTAGTTCACAATGGACAGTTCACAGCTATGCTCTCTTTTTAAATGATCTTCTTCTAATCCTAAACTTTAACGTGTCGTTACAAATTTATAAACATAAACACACCCGGACATGCAAAGCAACACACACTGTAGTAATAGGTACCTAAAATACTGTACTGGCACACACAGTATTCGCACAAGGTAGCCAACATATTACTAAACACAATATAGACGTAATTTATATATTAAAATTCTCATTTAGTTTATAATAAATACTGGATATAGTGTGAAGGTTTGGCCTAAACAGGACGAGCAATTATTGCTACCGTACGAACTGTAGTTACTTCTACTGCAATCCGGGAGCTTATTCGATTCTTTTTCCGATCGTAGTGGAAGACCGTATATTTGGCGAATACAAGGTTCTTGATTTGATATTCCTACATGGCGTTTTAATGTATATTCTTGAAACGGATTCTCGTCATCTCTTGTCAAGTTTGGTTTGGTGACAAGCCGGTTTCGGCTATGTGCCATCTTTAGTGCACTTTTTCGTTCCGAAAGAAAATCCGGTTGGTCTCCAAACCAAACTTGACAAGTGATGACGGAAATTCATTCCAAAAATCCACATCTGTTGAAATTACCTAGAGTTCATCGCAGATTAGCTGCATAACGAATATATAAGGTCTCCCGAAATTATCTTCTAGTCTTTGTATTGAATCGTATTTTGCCGAATCTAAGGCTTGCGTCCCCCGAAATTACCTTGTATCTAACATAGTATCGTCATCTGGTATACGGATAAAAGGTCGAAGTTATCTTACCATTCATTCGTATTTTTCCGAATACAAGGTGTCCTGGAATTACCTTGTATTTGCTGTAACGTACTAGACAATTTAGGTACAATTATGCGAACGTACCTTCGTTTTTGAGTATATCAAAACAATGCAAATGCTTACTGAAATTAACTGTCACGTTGCCAAAACGTATCAACTTGTATAAAATAGATTTTGACGGCGCCGTTAAGTGACATTCGTAAAACAGTGATGGCACTCATATGAATAAAATACCATTGCGACACATTTGCCCATTTTCGGTACATTGAAATTTAATGTGTGTGAAGATAAATTCGAATTTAACTAGCAGAGACACAAACCGAATTTTTTAACATGGCTGATTTTGCACTTAACAGAGCTATGTTAGCAATTTAACAGTGGGGGTAATTTTGACCTTATTTTCAGAAGCCTATATTAGGAAGCAGGAACCAGATCCATAAGAAACCTCTTTTGTAAAAATTGCTCAAAGCGTTAGTTAATTGACCCATAAAAGTAAAACATCTAAAATATTTAGGAAACAAAATTAAATTGCATTTAAAAACAGCGCTTTTGGCGAAACTGTTAATCTTGAACTTATTTCCAGTGACCATTATGGAAAAATGGTGATGGGCTGGCCCAAGCCACTATATAGGAATGGTGGTCCAGGGAGTACTTAGTGGAGCCATAAAGGTGGGATATCTGAAATAATTTTAGAATCCGAGTAAAAACAAAATTTTAAAAGTACTAATTTTTGAAAATTTCTTGAGAGGATAAGTGGTCATTATGGAAAAATGGTGATGGGCTGGCCCAAGCCACTATATAGGAATGGTGGTCCAGGGAGTACTTAGTGGAGCCATAAAGGTGGGATATCTGAAATAATTTTAGAATCCGAGTAAAAACTAAATTATAAAAGTACTAATTTTTGAAAATTTCTTGAGAGGATAAGTGGTCATTATGGAAAAATGGTGATGGGCTGGCCCAAGCCACTATATAGGAATGGTGGTCCAGGGAGTACTTAGTGGAGCCATAAAGGTGGGATATCTGAAATAATTTTAGAATCCGAGTAAAAACAAAATTTTAAAAGTACTAATTTTTGAAAATTTCTTGAGAGGATAAGTGGTCATTATGGAAAAATGGTGATGGGCTGGCCCAAGCCACTATATAGGAATGGTGGTCCAGGGAGTACTTAGTGGAGCCATAAAGGTGGGATATCTGAAATAATTTTAGAATCCGAGTAAAAACAAAATTTTAAAAGTACTAATTTTTGAAAATTTCTTGAGAGGATAAGTGGTCATTATGGAAAAATGGTGATGGGCTGGCCCAAGCCACTATATAGGAATGGTGGTCCAGGGAGTACTTAGTGGAGCCATAAAGGTGGGATATCTGAAATAATTTTAGAATCCGAGTAAAAACAAAATTTTAAAAGTACTAATTTTTGAAAATTTCTTGAGAGGATAAGTGGTCATTATGGAAAAATGGTGATGGGCTGGCCCAAGCCACTATATAGGAATGGTGGTCCAGGGAGTACTTAGTGGAGCCATAAAGGTGGGATATCTGAAATAATTTTAGAATCCGAGTAAAAACAAAATTTTAAAAGTACTAATTTTGTTTTTACTCGCATTCTGAAATTATTTCAGATATCCCACCTTTATAGCTCCACTAAGTACTCCCTGGACCACCATTCCTATATAGTGGCTTGGGCCAGCCCATCACCATTTTTCCATAATGACCACTTATCCTCTCAAGAAATTTTCAAAAATTAGTACTTTTAAAATTTTGTTTTTACTCGGATTCTAAAATTATTTCAGATATCCCACCTTTATGGCTCCACTAAGTACTCCCTGGACCACCATTCCTATATAGTGGCTTGGGCCAGCCCATCACCATTTTTCCATAATGACCACTTATCCTCTCAAGAAATTTTCAAAAATTAGTACTTTTATAATTTAGTTTTTACTCGGATTCTAAAATTATTTCAGATATCCCACCTTTATGGCTCCACTAAGTACTCCCTGGACCACCATTCCTATATAGTGGCTTGGGCCAGCCCATCACCATTTTTCCATAATGACCACTTATCCTCTCAAGAAATTTTTAAAAAAAAATTTTTTTTTGTTAAATTTTGTTTTTACTCGCATTCTGAAATTATTTCAGATATCCCACCTTTATAGCTCCACTAAGTACTCCCTGGACCACCATTCCTATATAGTGGCTTGGGCCAGCCCATCACCATTTTTCCATAATGACCACTTATCCTCTCAAGAAATTTAAAAAAAAAAAATTTTTTTTTTTAATTTTGTTTTTACTCGCATTCTGAAATTATTTCAGATATCCCACCTTTATAGCTCCACTAAGTACTCCCTGGACCACCATTCCTATATAGTGGCTTGGGCCAGCCCATCACCATTTTTCCATAATGACCACTTATCCTCTCAAGAAATTTTCAAAAATTAGTACTTTTAAAATTTTGTTTTTACTCGCATTCTGAAATTATTTCAGATATCCCACCTTTATAGCTCCACTAAGTACTCCCTGGACCACCATTCCTATATAGTGGCTTGGGCCAGCCCATCACCATTTTTCCATAATGACCACTTATCCTCTCAAGAAATTTTCAAAAATTAGTACTTTTAAAATTTTGTTTTTACTCGGATTCTAAAATTATTTCAGATATCCCACCTTTATGGCTCCACTAAGTACTCCCTGGACCACCATTCCTATATAGTGGCTTGGGCCAGCCCATCACCATTTTTCCATAATGACCACTTATCCTCTCAAGAAATTTTCAAAAATTAGTACTTTTAAAATTTTGTTTTTACTCGGATTCTAAAATTATTTCAGATATCCCACCTTTATGGCTCCACTAAGTACTCCCTGGACCACCATTCCTATATAGTGGCTTGGGCCAGCCCATCACCATTTTTCCATAATGACCACTTATCCTCTCAAGAAATTTTAAAAAAAAAAATTTTTTTTTTTAATTTTGTTTTTACTCGCATTCTGAAATTATTTCAGATATCCCACCTTTATAGCTCCACTAAGTACTCCCTGGACCACCATTCCTATATAGTGGCTTGGGCCAGCCCATCACCATTTTTCCATAATGACCACTTATCCTCTCAAGAAATTTTCAAAAATTAGTACTTTTAAAATTTTGTTTTTACTCGGATTCTAAAATTATTTCAGATATCCCACCTTTATGGCTCCACTAAGTACTCCCTGGACCACCATTCCTATATAGTGGCTTGGGCCAGCCCATCACCATTTTTCCATAATGACCACTTATCCTCTCAAGAAATTTTCAAAAATTAGTACTTTTAAAATTTTGTTTTTACTCGGATTCTAAAATTATTTCAGATATCCCACCTTTATGGCTCCACTAAGTACTCCCTGGACCACCATTCCTATATAGTGGCTTGGGCCAGCCCGTCACCATTTTTCCATAATGACCACTTATCCTCTCAAGAAATTTAAAAAAAAAAATTTTTTTTTTTAAATTTTGTTTTTACTCGGATTCTAAAATTATTTCAGATATCCCACCTTTATGGCTCCACTAAGTAGTCCCTGGACCACCATTCCTATATAGTGGCTTGGGCCAGCCCATCACCATTTTTCCATAATGACCACTTATCCTCTCAAGAAATTTTCAAAAATTAGTACTTTTAAAATTTTGTTTTTACTCGGATTCTAAAATTATTTCAGATATCCCACCTTTATGGCTCCACTAAGTACTCCCTGGACCACCATTCCTATATAGTGGCTTGGGCCAGCCCATCACCATTTTTCCATAATGACCACTTATCCTCTCAAGAAATTTTCAAAAATTAGTACTTTTAAAATTTTGTTTTTACTCGGATTCTAAAATTATTTCAGATATCCCACCTTTATAGCTCCACTAAGTACTCCCTGGACCACCATTCCTATATAGTGGCTTGGGCCAGCCCATCACCATTTTTCCATAATGACCACTTATCCTCTCAAGAAATTTTCAAAAATTAGTACTTTTGAAATTTTGTTTTTACTCGGATTCTAAAATTATTTCAGATATCCCACCTTTATGGCTCCACTAAGTACTCCCTGGACCACCATTCCTATATAGTGGCTTGGGCCAGCCCATCACCATTTTTCCATAATGGTCACTGGAAATAAGTTCAAGATTAACAGTTTCGCCAAAAGCGCTGTTTTTAAATGCAATTTAATTTTGTTTCCTAAATATTTTAGATGTTTTACATTTATGGGTCAATTAACTAACGCTTTGAGCAATTTTTACAAAAGAGGTTTCTTATGGATCTGGTTCCTGCTTCCTAATATAGGCTTCTGAAAATAAGGTCAAAATTACCCCCACTGTTAAATTGCTAACATAGCTCTGTTAAGTGCAAAATCAGCCATGTTAAAAAATTCGGTTTGTGTCTCTGCTAGTTAAATTCGAATTTATCTTCACACACATTGAAATTTATACCATTTTGGTTCATAAAAGTACGAACTAAATAATAATAATTGATTAATAATAACAATAATTTTAATAATAAGGAAAATAATAATAATTTATTTAAAATTGTCCAAGCTTGAAGGTCTTTTTTTAAAAAATTATATTTTTATTTTTTCTCGATATTTCGCTACTCCATTGTGTAGCATCATCAGGAAATAAAAATAACGAACCAATTATATATTAATGAAAAAAATATTGTCACAAAAATTCAAAAATTTTCCAAAGTTAACATAAAACAAAAATAACATGAGGTTTTTTAAATATTTTAAAAAATGTAAATACAGTTAACGAAACTTAACATTAATTCAAAAACCCCTAAAAACATACTTATATTAACTATCTTATTCTATGAACTAAGTGTCTATAAATCTGTGCAACATTATCCGTGTCCGCCTTAAAATTAATTCTTTGTGTACTAGGTGTATTAACAATTTGTAACATTTCTAATATAAAACGACGCTTATAATTAATTTCTGTATTTAAAACCGATGCGTTTTCAAAATTAGGATAATGATTTGATTCAAAACAATGAGAAGATAATGCTGTATTAAGGGAATGTCTGCAATTAAGATTTGATTTATGTCCAGCTATCCTAGTCTTCAGTTTATTTTTTGTTGTCCCTACATAAACCTTATCACAAGTCTCCTGATCATTTCCCTTACAAGGAATTTTATAAACTATATTTGCCTTATCCAATTTATGAATCCTATCTTTGGTTTTACCAAACAATCTATTCAAAGTATTATAAACTCTGAAAGTCATTTTGTATTTCTCCTTATCAAAAAATTCAGCCTTATTTAACCGCTCTGATATTCCTGGTATATATGTAAATGTCTTGTATATCTTTGGCTCCAATACGTTGCTTATATTACGTTCTCTCCTAACGCTATACTGATTAATTAATTTATAAATCAGCTCCTTTGGAAAACTATTCTCGTCTAATATATTCCTTATCTTATCTTTATTCTTTCTATGAAATTCTCTATCACTTATAGTAAGCACTCTATTTATAAAATTCTTAGCTGTGTTTATAATAATAGCTTTATTGTGCTTTGAATAATAGTTAATAATTCTTCCCGAAGCTGTTGGCTTCTGGTACCAATCCATTATCAATTCATTACCTCGCCTTATTATCCAAGTATCTAAATAAGAAAGTCTTGAATCCTGCTCTTTTTCTATTGTAAATTTAATATTATTATTAAACGAATTAAAAGTATCCAACATTGTATTAATTGCACCCTCAGAAATAATACAGAATAAATCGTCAACATATTTCGTCATCATTCGAGGCTTTTCATCCAATTTGTCTATACACGAATCTAATAACTCCTCCATAACTATATCTGCTACAATTGGAGAAGCGGGAGAACCCATTGGAAGCCCTTCCTTTTGTACATAAAATCTTCCCTTATACTGAAAATATCTATTGTCCTCTATACAAAATTTTAAATAAATTAAATTTAAAAAAAAGGTCAAGAACAGCTATAATTTTAATAAAATAATAAGAGCACGAAGAAAACGAATGGGGTATAAGGAGATTAAAAAGAACAGTGAAGTGAGAGGATGCCTAAATAGGTTCAAGACCGTGAGGGACAAAATTATAAGAGGGAAGTCTTCAATAACTTTTCTAATCAGGTGTAGAGAATCTGGAGTTATTCCTAAATTTATCAAGAATTCTACCAGAAACATTAGCAGCATCTTTAATGTGCGGAGTTTGGGCAATATTCAGCAAAGTGTCAATAGATACACTGAAAAATTACACAGCAAAATTTTACGTTTGGCAATTAAAGAGAACCACCAATCACTGAAGCGTTTTCAAGGAGAAATGATAATGATTGAGAGAAATTTAAGGCAGTATTTCACAGAAAGGGAAATGCAAGAATTTTTGATTTATGAAGAAAGAGTGGCAGCTAATTTTCGAGAGAAAGTTAAAAGGATACACAAAAAGAAGTTTGATTGCCTTTTGGATCTTCAAAACAAGGAACTAGGTATGAAATTGAATAAGAAGTGGTTCGTCAATAAGACAGCCATAGATATACCAAGTGAGGTTCAAGGAGTACTTTCACTAGGACATAAACATGCCTTGCCTATTAAAAAGGAGCAATTCCCAATTTTAAAGGTGATTGCTGACGGAGAGGACTTTATTCAGACAATTAAGGGAAAAGAGGAACAGGAGGTAGCTAGAACAAGATTAACTGTAGTAGTGGATAGTCATTTAAATAAAATGAAACTAACAGAAAGAGATAGATTTATTTTAGGTAAGGTTGAATCAGCGGAAAGGTTCTTAAAAAGAAATAGGGATATACTTATTTTAAAAGCCGATAAAGGGAACACTACTGTGGCCTTGAAACGAGAGGATTATGATACTAGAATTAATAATATTGTAGGGGATATTACAAAATATAATTTGGTGAATAAGGATCCGACAAATAGGTTACAGAAGAGGAATAATGAAATAGTTGAGAAGCTTTTTAAGTTAAAAATTATTAATGGGATGGAGAGAAATAAGATGAAAACAAGTATTTCTATTGCACCTAGGTTGTATGGGCTTCCAAAAATTCATAAGGAAGATTTTCCGCTAAGACCAATTTGTTCTTTCATTAATTCGCCTTCTTATGAATTGTGCAAATATGTTTCTGTTATACTCAAAAATATTACTAAGTTTTCCAAGTATAATGTAAAGGACTCTCTAGAATTTCAAAATAAAATAAGACATCAGAGAATTGAAAATAACGAAAAGTTAGTTTCATTTGACGTAGTGTCTTTATTTCCTAGTATACCGGTGGACTTAGCAATGGACATAATTAAAGAAAAATGGAATATTATCAAAGAACACACGAAAATAGAAAAAAGTTTGTTTCTAGGTATGGTTAAATTTTGTATAGAGGACAATAGATATTTTCAGTATAAGGGAAGATTTTATGTACAAAAGGAAGGGCTTCCAATGGGTTCTCCCGCTTCTCCAATTGTAGCAGATATAGTTATGGAGGAGTTATTAGATTCGTGTATAGACAAATTGGATGAAAAGCCTCGAATGATGACGAAATATGTTGACGATTTATTCTGTATTATTTCTGAGGGTGCAATTAATACAATGTTGGATACTTTTAATTCGTTTAATAATAATATTAAATTTACAATAGAAAAAGAGCAGGATTCAAGACTTTCTTATTTAGATACTTGGATAATAAGGCGAGGTAATGAATTGATAATGGATTGGTACCAGAAGCCAACAGCTTCGGGAAGAATTATTAACTATTATTCAAAGCACAATAAAGCTATTATTATAAACACAGCTAAGAATTTTATAAATAGAGTGCTTACTATAAGTGATAGAGAATTTCATAGAAAGAATAAAGATAAGATAAGGAATATATTAGACGAGAATAGTTTTCCAAAGGAGCTGATTTATAAATTAATTAATCAGTATAGCGTTAGGAGGGAACGTAATATAAGCAACGTATTGGAGCCAAAGATATACAAGACATTTACATATATACCAGGAATATCAGAGCGGTTAAATAAGGCTGAATTTTTTGATAAGGAGAAATACAAAATGACTTTCAGAGTTTATAATACTTTGAATAGATTGTTTGGTAAAACCAAAGATAGGATTCATAAATTGGATAAGGCAAATATAGTTTATAAAATTCCTTGTAAGGGAAATGATCAGGAGACTTGTGATAAGGTTTATGTAGGGACAACAAAAAATAAACTGAAGACTAGGATAGCTGGACATAAATCAAATCTTAATTGCAGACATTCCCTTAATACAGCATTATCTTCTCATTGTTTTGAATCAAATCATTATCCTAATTTTGAAAACGCATCGGTTTTAAATACAGAAATTAATTATAAGCGTCGTTTTATATTAGAAATGTTACAAATTGTTAATACACCTAGTACACAAAGAATTAATTTTAAGGCGGACACGGATAATGTTGCACAGATTTATAGACACTTAGTTCATAGAATAAGATAGTTAATATAAGTATGTTTTTAGGGGTTTTTGAATTAATGTTAAGTTTCGTTAACTGTATTTACATTTTTTAAAATATTTAAAAAACCTCATGTTATTTTTGTTTTATGTTAACTTTGGAAAATTTTTGAATTTTTGTGACAATATTTTTTTCATTAATATATAATTGGTTCGTTATTTTTATTTCCTGATGATGCTACACAATGGAGTAGCGAAATATCGAGAAAAAATAAAAATATAATTTTTTAAAAAAAGACCTTCAAGCTTGGACAATTTTAAATAAATTAAATTTAAAAAAAAGGTCAAGAACAGCTATAATTTTAAGAAAATAATAATAACAACAATAATAATTTTAATAATAGAAAAATAGAATAGTTACAATAAGAACAACAAAAACAAATAATAATTATTACAATAATAATAGCAAAAACAATGATAATAGTTTTAATAATAAAAATAATAATATAATAAAAATCATAATAATAAATATAATAATAATGATTATTATAAAATAATAATAATAATAACTTTAATAATAGAAATAAATAATAACGACAAAAACAAACAATAATAATGTTAATAAAAATAATAACAACAACGATAGCAATAATTGCCAATTTAGTACTTTTTCCAATTGCACATGTACGAAAATAATTTAGTTAAAAGCTCAACACTGTTCTGAACAGCTGACAATATTTACAATTGTTTAATTTGTTGTTATTTTTTTTTATCTTATTTAAATTAAAGTTTATTTATTAAATAAAAAGAAATGGATGACGAAAAACTAATTTTGCTTGTGCAGGCAAATGAGTGCCTGCATTGGATTTAAGTTGGCAGAAAAGAAAAGAAGTGTTATGCTGCACAATGTTTTGTTTTTGTTTATTTTATTGACGTCTGTTACGTTTGTAAAGTTTCTATAACTACACATACGACCGTACGTTAAGGTACGTTAAGTTTTTCCTACATCTACGTTCGCATAACGAGGCCTTTAAACATTCACCGTAATAGTTTCGTTAACAAAATAGTTGTGTTCATACAGTACCAAGGAAGCAGACCTTTAGTAAGTCCCTGTGCAAACATAATCTAATTTATATCAACCTAATTTTTTTTAAATAGCAAATTGTTACAAAACTTGAAGTATTTTAATCAGTTACTTACTTTTTTCCTTTAGACATCAAAAACCTTTCTATGTATGAAATGCTATTTTAATGATGTGCTAGACAAAAAGATTAGTGTTTTATAAATACACACATGTATGTCTTTTTTAATGCAATCACAAGTTGGCAAGGTTTGGTTAAGCAGGAAATACCAAAATATATTTTATATTTTCCTATTTAGCAAAAACGAGAACAAAAAACACACCCTCAAGGAAAGTAAGAATAAAAAACTTAACTCGAAAACAAATACGTAAAAACTGTCATTAGTAAAATTGCCTTTAAAAAGGAAAAAAGATGACAGCAAGATTACAATTTGTACCACAAGCAAAAAATGAATTAACATATGTTTCGTACACAGAGAGAAATTTTGCGTTGTGGCAAAATAAATTGAATAAACAAATAAAATTCATTTATTTATTGACAATCTATCTACTGTAAGACAATAACCAAATCTGATACCATGTGTATGTAACGTTAGTGACATATTTACAACAAGCAGAATAGTTTCTAACAGTCAACTCTACTACATGTAACCGCTACAACATAGATATATCAGCGCTGTCGTCTAATAGCGCAACAGCCAGAGGATTATAATGATTACTTAATCTTTCAAGATAGTTTTCTTCGAATGTCTACTCGTACTGAGGACATATTTAAGTCTTTGAAAATATTATTGTTCGTGACAAACCAATGTGCTGCTGTTATTAGTCTTAAAGTCTTGGACTGGTATCTTTTTCAAATGATCAATATTAGATTTATTTGCTGTGGCCCAAAGCATAATTCCGTATATCAGAGCAGGCTTTATAATAGCTTGAGATATTCTTAGTTTACTGCTTAAGTTCAAGTCGGACTTTGGACCAAGTAGCCGATATAGTTTACTAGTTATCGTTAATTGCGTTTGCTTAGATTTTATGTGCTGTTTCCACGTTAGTCTCCTGACCCAAGCCATTCCTAGATATTTAACAGAATCTTCTTTACGCATTTCTTTCCCATATAAAGTTACACTTGAACAGTCTCCTTACCGTTGGGCGAAAGTGATACGCTTAGATTTATCTGAATTAATTTTAAATCTTGCTAGCCACTTTTAAAGAAGGTTAATTTCATACTGGACAAGTAATGAAGCTTCTATTGGATAATGGCTTGATGCTGCTCTTGCTATCATCCACATACGTTGCCACTACAATATTAAAAGAGGTAGATTGGTAACACTTTTTTTTAAATTAAACCATGATGCCGAGACTCTATCACACGCTTGTTGGATGTCAATAAAACCACTGAACAATACCGCTTATTTTCAAGGGCATCAGTTACTACATTGACTATTCTATGGCATAGTTCTGGAGTTCCATGTCTATGTCGGAAGCCAAACTGATGATTCGGGATTTTTCATTTCTCTAATACTGACAAAAATCCTCGTAACATCATGTGTATAAATATTTTCGCAAGTACAAATATGACAGAAATAAAAATTATTTTATAAAGAGATTGAAAGAAAAACATTAAAATATGTACCATAACATATGTCGTTAAAAACTTAATTGTGGTTTGTCGGCAGTAGTTACAATTGTGATCAGTTCTCAAGTGCTCAAAGCATGTCAACTAACATTAATAGTACTCAACTGGCTTTTAAGTGATAATACTACTATTATTCCTTATGCATACATACACGTCTCAGGTATTAAACTGCTTTTCATTGTTGTGCAAATTTATTAGTTCACGTAACAAAAGCGGGGTAGGCGCTCAACTAGTAAAATGATTTAAGTGTCCTTCACCAACGTTGTTTTACATGTTATATATTCAATTATAAATTGTTTTTGCTGCTACAAAACAAAAGCAATAGAAAATAAATAGAAAAAAACAATATTTTTTTTAAGAAAAGTTAAAGAATAGTACGAAAAGTAGGAATTACATATGAGCACCAGACGACACATAGGAGTCAGCTAACAAAAATCTTTATATTTTAAAGGTTTTTGTTTAAAATAGAAAATTTTTTAAAATGGTACTTTGTATAAAAGGTACTTTTTATATAAAAATATTTTTAGAAAAGGTACTTTTTATGAAGGATACTTTTTAGGAAAGGCACTTTTTGTATAGGTTAATCCTCATGTAAGGTACTTTTTTACAAAAAAAAAGAACGTCTATTATAAAAGCGCATTCTTATAGTTTTTATAAAAGCAACTTTTTATGATACCTTTTGTGCAAAATACAATTTTTATAAAACGTAGTTCTTATAACAGGTTCTTTTTATGAACTAATATTTCAATAAAATTAACTTAAAAAAAGTACTTTTTATAAAAGGAAAGGTACCTGACATAAAATAATTTTTTTTATAAAAGTTGCCTCTTGAGATTTTAGTTAGTCTTCACTACAACCATTTTTATACTTAGACAAAACAAAATATACAGGATATTAAAAACATTTTAAATTGTTTGGGTGCCGCGAAATAAAAGGAAATTAATACGAACGAATCCATTGTATTACATGCGAAATTAATACAAAGTAAAAGTAATTTAGTGCTCGAATATGTTGTAAAACTAAAGAGGTGTGCCTATGTGGATGGGGTAACGTTAATGTGAATTGAAGGGCACATAGGCACAGCTGGGTATGAATCAGCAGACGAACTAGCAAAAAAAGGGGATCTGCTGCGAGTTTCTGTGGCATAGAACCAAGAGTTGCGCTGAAGAATGGCTCAGTGCGAGCAAAGGTCCTACAATGAGTAGACTTAATAATTCTGAAAAGTTGGAGGAAGGCTTAAATAGTGTTGAAAGAGCACCTCGGCAGAAAGGCCGGTAAAGTGCTTAAGCTGGGTTCCTGCGTTAGTGACATGTCATGGAAACGCCAAGTATCATCTCGCTAAGATGAAAATCGGAAAATATGAAACTTGCAGACTGAGCCTGGAAGAGCCTGCGACCATAGCGAATATTGTGTGTGAACAGCAGACGCCTGTTAAATCTGAATGCGATGGGGAATCTAGACAAATGCTTACAATTACAAGAGACTTCGTAATGAGAAAAAGGCCGACAGTTACAACTCTACAACTTAAAATCCCTACAGCCAAGAGTAAACGTTCGTGTTAGCACAAGACTTAACGAAAGTGATGTAATCGTGAATAACAGATCGGTTGCTTGAAGTCAATTCGCGGAACGAAGATAGTTGAAAAGCGACCTATAGAAAAAGCGGTCTGCTTCGATATACCGCCTACATTTTATGTGTATATTGTTCAAAATTTGTCTGAAATTTTTCAAACTTCAATGAAGGAAATTAAAGTTTTTCGCGGATAATTGACGATTCCTTTTCAATTTCATCTGGCAGCCTTCACTGTTACCCTTATTTTATTTAAAAATTTTTGTTTCATAATAAGAGACCCTTGAAATTACATACGTACTTATGTACATACGTATAATAAACAATAAACAAATACTATTCACATTTCAATAACCGTAGTCATCAAGGATTCTTTTCAGTTTCACACTAAAAGTTTATAAAACTGAACAAAAACGTGTAACTTTATGACCTTTTGTGCTTTCACAGGAACTAAGATATTGCGTATCAGTTTTTGTTTTTGAAAACAAGATCTTAGGCGAAGTGCGCAGTTTTAAAACTTAATAAAAAATGTAATAGCAGGAATAATTTAGCAGGAATTTCATAGATTTCGAAAGATGAAAACATGACATTGATTTGAAATTCGTCAGACTTAATTTGTTCCAACAACAAAACTATTATAGGTTCTAGTAAGAACTCATTATTTTGATAATAGGCGTAATATGTCTGCTTTTCAGAAATAATGGTATCTTGCCCGAATGTTATTTTTTAGTTCTGGCCCAATGTGCTTCACATATTAAAGTTTATAGGTACCACCATATTCACTTTTATTCTCTGTTTGTTAAGGAATTTTATTTGGTTATGTTTTGGTCATTGTTGGTTTACAAGTCACTACCATAACAGCTTTCTGCGCCGCGGTTGTAAAATTCTAAAGCGTTTTCGCCGAAACAAAGAACAGATTTCATTGTACTCAAATTTATGACATCTATAGCGAATTCACGCTAATATCTGCATCTTTCATGTATAACTCCATTTCTGTAGAATTTAAATTATTGATGCCAAGTTGCCAAGTAACACTGGTCTGCAAAACAAAAAAATTTGGGCCTTTAAATAAAAATATGTGTGATCGAAAGAGTTTCTATGCGCTAAATTAAAGTCTGCTTTCAGTTTTTGTCTATTGCGTACAGGGTTTTTAAAGGGCGTAGCTGATGTGATACCCGAAATAAGGTCGTCACGTTTATATATTTCACCATAACTGGAGAGCGTTTAGTCCGATTTTGAAACGCAAACCAAAAAAAGGTGCGGAATTAAATCGCCTTTCAGTTACCCCAGAATTATTTTTTTTATATTTTTAAGGTTGGAACTTCGAAGGAAAAACTACAAACAAAAAACTTAGCAATAAATATTGAAATCGATGGATCGATGGATATGTTGCTTTTATTAAAAAAGTATTGCTAATTCACCACGTTAAAGCCTTAATATCCTTGCTATTTTTGACATCTTTAGCGAATTCATAAAAAAATCAGACATCTTCCAGGCGTTTGATAAAGGCTGTCATGATGGGATATTTAAAAAAATAACTCGTTCTGGAACTTCTTCCTGAAAACTCCCGCAAACTTCTTCAGAGCCATTTTACAGATAGAACGATTAAGATGAGATCAAAGGATCAGTTTTTTAAAAATTGTGATGGAGCTAGAGGACTGCCTAAAAATTTGGAAAATAAGGGTAAATCGATCAAAATGTGCTCATGCAACGTTTTGTCTCAGAAGGCGAAAGTGCCCACGTGTAACAGCAACAAATACCACGGTTCCAGCGGAAACCTACGTTAAATATTTGGTTATCCACTTAGATCGACGCCTATTAATGCCGCCATATTGAGGCAAAAGTTGCGGCTATAAAACTTAGAAGAAATAGAATACACTTGGTTAATAGGTCCTAACTCAACCCTGGCTTTTCAATACAGATCCTTTTAAATAAGTCTGTTATAAAGTCAATATAAACATATGTTATTTAGCTGTGGGGCACTGCTTGCGCATTAAACATCCAGAAGTTACAAAGAAGACAGTCTAGGAGTTTACAACTTATCGTTAGAGCTCCTTGGTATATAAGAAATAAAAATAATCATAGAGATCTAGAAGTACCCAATAAGATTGTAAATTTTTTTTAATAGAAAGATTCAATAAAATAAAAATGAAGTAAGTTAGGCAAGAGCCCGTAGTTTGAAACGCCACCTTTTTTGAATTTACTGAAAATATTGATTTTAATACTTATGCGTTTGAGCATGAAATCTACAGATATATCATACACAAAGAAAACAGTTTCAATTTGTTTGATACTTAAGTAAATTTCTTGAACTAAATTCGTGCCAATATGGAATAAGTGCCTAAGTCGTCTTAAGGTAAAAACGAGTTAATCGTTCTATTGTGATTTCCCATCTCTAAAATACCCCTCAGCAAAATTGCACTTATTTAGCTCTATTTTTCGGGAAGTTATATTGTAATGAATTTCCGCTTATTTTTCATTTTTGAAACAATAACTTAACTCAACTTACAATTTTGTACGAATAAGATCTTCAAAAAGCGCAACGTGTTTTTCAAAATCTATTTTTTTTCAAACATACGTAATAAGCCCATCTTAAAAAGCGAGTATGTTGCTGAAAATCAACTTTAAAATTTAAAAGTACTCTCCTGTAAAGCGACAAAATTACACTTAAGCACTTTTTCCTTAGTGACATTTTCATCAGTATAAAACTTTCGATACTTTATAACATCAACTGGAAATATTCGCTAACGAAAAAGTAAATATTGGATTAGCGACAAACACAATTTTACAGTAAAATACTTCCTCCCGCCTATCATTGAGCTTAGGCAACAAAGAGCTAAAGTATATAATAAAAAACCTACTTAAAACATTGTCTTTAATTACACCTACGCCTAGCCGAAAAAACAACTTCATATGATATGATCAAGAACTTAAGGCTAAACATAAAATTTCCCCTTTCTGATTTCACTTTTACGCCTACACTTTGCGTCAACAATTTTTATGTGCCAATAAAATTTGGCTTTCAATTAAGAATTAGCGCCTTTTACATTTACGTCGCCTTTAACCTTTGCTATATTTATAATTAGAATGGTAGGATTGAAAATAATATTGCAATTCATCATCTCTATTACTTCAAGTTTGAAGCAGAAAGAAGAAAATAATTTTTTATACACGTAAAGAGTAAATTAACAATTTCTAATTGATTATCCATGATACGCAAAAGCGTATAAGCGGTGGGAGTATTTCAATTAGAGTTTCATGTTAACAAATCATAAAAAGAAAAGTTATAAATAAAATGCACAAAAAGAAGGAGGCCATTAAAAATTATATTCGAACTTAATTTCATCGCATATGTAGTAAAACACGTAAAAAAATATATTAAAAATCGAACCCACAACTCGTTACCCATAAAAAATATTGAACCGAAAGTAATCAAAATATTTACAAATATTAAAAGAATTGATAGGAGTTTATTAGAAAGCATATAAAGTTCAGTTTGGCAACAATATCTACTCTACTGACAGCCACGCAATGCTACATCGATCCTGCACCTGAAATCCTTATTCCCTGCCCAAATAAAAATACGAAATGGTGGAACTATTAAATGTATCTGAGCTCTCACTTATCTCTGAACAGCCCCCTGAGAAACCTGACTCATATTTAAAAAGACCTGGACCATATTACAAATATCGTGACTGTAGCAGTCAGAGTCGCAAAGCTAACAACGCCAACAGTTAAAAGAAAGTTGCACCAGTCATCAGCCGATATACAGATGCTTATCATTGAGAAAAGAAGGTTTAGAAGGCAATGGCAAAAAAGTCGTTCTTCGCATATAAAAATGCAAACGAACTTAAGCCAAAAACCTTACGTAATACGTTGAAACCACAGATTCCGGTATCGACGGCTGTTTTAAAAACTTGGAGCCAACAATAAACACTGACTATAGCCTGGGGAAAGCGGCAAGGTCCATAAAATGTCCGGTTGCCTACGAGTCCTCCCTAGGACTTAAGGACCGTAATTGAGCCAAAACTCACGTGAATAGAAAAATTACTTCGCAAATTATTAATTGGACAACTTTAATTATCACTTTAGATGATCCTTTTGCAGTTACCTTTATTCAAATCGTCAATTTAAAATCTAGATATGAGCAAATCGACCAGAACTGATCGTATTACAAGATTAATGATAAGAAACTTATCTGATTCTACTGTGAGAATAATCTGTTAAATTTAAACGCCATGTTGCATGTTGTCTTTTTATATACTCTTATACCAGGAAAGGACTTAAGCCCATTAGCCTACTCTAAATTTTATCCAAGTTATTTGAAAAACTGTTCATCTCTCGCTTCAAACTTTATCTTAATGAACAAAAGATTATCTCAGACCATAAATATACTTTTCGAGTGAGGCCTAGTGCTATTGAGCAAGTCCACACAATTGTTACCGCTATTAGCAACATTGTACAGCTTTAATTATAGATATGATATTACCCAGGCGTTCGATAACTGTAGCATGATAGATAGACTAGTCAGTCAAATAGCTTTAGTTCTACCTGAAAACTCCTACAAGTTTCTTAAGAGCTATTGGACAGATGAAACGTTTAAAGTTAGATCAAAGAATCAAGCTTAAAAAAATTGGAAAATCTTTGCAGGAGTACCTGAAGGTAGTATACTGGGGCTGTATTATATATCATCTATAACAGTGGATATGCCAAAACGACCAAATACATATACGTGAGTATTTGCAAACGAAACTGCATTTGCATTCCGTCTACACTGGTTCCCACATGAAGAAAGTGTCTGCAGAATAAAGAAAAGAAATTTGTTCGTGGTCTTCTATGTGGAGAAAACGTGTAGATGTTGTAATCTGTACGTTAGGAGAACATATTTACGGCGCTACAAGATCTAAAGGTTCCATCCGAACAACTGCCGTTCTATAGTAATGAGCTAGAGGATTGATTAAAAAAGTGAAGAAAAGAAGATAAATCCAATCAAAATGTGCTGATGTAATATTTTTCGTCAGAAGTCAAAATTGTTCACCAATAACAATAACAACTACCACTGTTCCAGCGAAAACCCTCGTTAAATATTTTGGTATCCATCTGGTTCGATGCCTAAAATGGTCCCGCCATTGCGAGGCAAAAATAACATCTATAAAACTTAGAACAATTCAACTACAGTAGTTAATAGGTTCTAACTCAATCCTGACTTTAGATCATAAAGTTCTTTTACACTAAACCCATATAAAGCCAATATGGTCATATGGCATTCAGCTGTCGGGAATTGTTATGCCGGAACAAATAAAAAAATACGCGGGCAAATGTGTAAACAAACTAGTAGTCCATCTAGCACGCGAATTATTGCAATCGCATGTGCACCAGATAATTAAAAAAAAAAAGAGACGTATTGAGTCTGGCGAGACGGCTGTCGTAATCCAAACATACGTAGTTTATTAAGATTTTAATACAATAATTGGTAGTAATTAATAAAAAATATATTTTACAGATTAGATTGGTATACTTCAATTAAAGCTTAAATAAAATAAAATAAAATTATCTGGTCCAGTAAAAAGGCACCCGAAGGCCTTGAAGTAGCCTCACTAACAACCAGTCTGGGACTTACGTCCCAAGGGCTACTGATTTACGAGGTACCAGTATTTATATCGCTACTGGTTGAACTTAGAAAGTCCTACTTCGTCCAGCCTAGAAGATCACTTCCCTCATCACCCCCAGTAACGATAGGTCAATTAAGAAAAATTTAACTGATATATTGAGAACTTTAACTGATATGTTAAGAACTTTATGTATCAACTAAGAAATCACCAGCCGCTGAATCAGTGTTGGCGTGTATATTGCTTATAAATATGTATGTACTAAGCTTTTAGAAAATTAAATTGCTAACCGTCGTGTTGGAATACAGGACGAACAGTATAACGGCTCGCGTTTGCAAACCCTTCTCGAACTTCTGCAAATGTGGACCGATTTGACTCTATTCGGTTGTTTGAAAGCATTTTCCTCAACACAAGTAAAATATACTGTTTCCTTCAATAATTGAAGTTTTTAGGATCCCGATTCGCCTACTCATACAAGTTGAAATAGACGTTACGGCAAGGTGTACGATGGTCGAACGTTTACGTTAGCTTTATTTCTAAACAAAAAAACCCTTTATTTATCTAGTTCAAAAATAAATAAATTATAAAATACTTCGTTAAAGGGACTTGGGTCCCTTTTTATCTATTAGAATTCAAGAGAACGTTAACGTTCGATATCGTGGGCCTGTCAGATAGTAGATAAATAAGTTCGATGAATAGACAAAATAGTTTTTGTTTTTACATTTTTGAGAAGAATAGCAATTGATACCGTTAAAATTTTGATAAAATATTAAACGGAAATTTTGATTGATATCGAATCTCTTCCCCAGCATAAAATTTTTTTTCATATTGAGATAAAAAATCGACGAAATCGGATACTCTTCGTCAAGCATTTGGCACAAGTAATGAATCGTTGCACGAATTTACACTCTGTTAAAGAATAAGCAAATGTTTACAAGACTTGACTTGCATTTCAACACCGACAGCGTGACTCTTCTTCTGTACATGATTTCACAATAGGGTTAGAAGTTCAGAGCACATATACATACTCATGTCAAAAGCTTAATAAATATTCCCCCCTCAAATGTTTATTGACCAAAAAATTAGTTTAATTTTGGAACAAATCGTTGCGTGAAACATCACTAGCAACCGTAATCTCGTTTCTTTTGCACCACACGGAAACTGAGGGTAAAAAGTATCTTTGAATTGTGGACCGACAGTACAGCCACACCTTTCCTTTCTTTTACCTTCTTGATTCAGTACAATGCTTGTGTGCCTGAGATTAAACGCAAATATTTGATTTTCGAAAACTTAACTTAGGCCCATCTGAGCAGAGGACTTTGGTTTTCCATGCCATGTAAGTATTTTCTTTGCACTTTCGATCGTAGATGTATATCATATTTAATTTTTATAGCGAACAGAATTGAATGTATAACACCTTTATATTCTTTGGGATTTTATAAAGATCATAAAGGGTAATGCCCTTCCACGTTATTAAGAGTAATGTCTAAAAAACATCACTTTCTGTGGGCATAAACATATTAAGAGTATAACAAAAGTGCATAAAATTTCATTTAGAAAAGAAAACACCATTGGTTTTAGATTTTGTACAGAATATTTCACAAAAATTCCCTCTCGAGACAGTTTGTTTTGGAAAAGCTTTCAAAACTTAAATGGAAGTTTTCAAAAGCAATGTGTGATTTTATATTAGGACTTTTTATTTAATAAATATTTAACAAAAGGAGAAAGGCCTGTGTCAAATATTTTTGACTCTTGGCATTTGACAAGATTCGTCAGCAATAATAACGTAATAAATTTTTTTGTGGTTTTCAAGGATCATTTGAAAAAGGAAATCAATTGAAACCACATGTGCATATAGCATGCCAGTTCCAAAGAACACATGATACCATAACATGCATAGCACTATAACTATATTTTTCAAAATTTGATTCAGAGCACATTGAAAAAAATAGCATAAAGAAAATATAATTAAACTTACCTTACGGGTGTTGTGGCTCCAGAACCACCACGTGATGAGCAATTTTGTGCATTTGAATGTGTGGGTGATGTATTGGATGTATCGTTGCCAGCTGTAGTTGCATGAGAAACTAACCAGGCATCAACAACTTGACGTGTAGCTTTTCTATTATTTCAGGAGAAAGAAAAAAAAGAGTATTTGAAACAACTGGAGCTGGCAAATATCAAAAAAAAAAAAATGTTTTCTTTAAACAATAAAAATACAAGAATATTAGAATGTTGGTTATGAAGGGCAATAAGGACAATCTCTTTGCTTGGCTTTTTTATTTTCTTTGTGGGTTCATTGCGAAATGCAAATAATATTGCACAGAATTGTTGTTGGTAGTTCGTTTGGTTTCAGTTATACGAATAGATGGAGACATATGACACCAGATTTGATTATGAGTTTTAGCTTGTTTTAGTTTGCATTGGATTAGTGAGTAGGTGGCGATGAAAGATATTTATTGCAAATATGATTTTTATTATTTAACAAATATATTCACATATCGCTCATTTGCTACAATGATGTCATAACCGAGGAAGAGGCAATGAAGCGCCGTAAGAGGTGGCGAGGGTAATCTCTAGGAACTCCGGTGTGTATTGGAGGAATACTGGAGAGATGGGCAAGGAGAACTCACAAGGGGTACACGGGTCAGTCACCAAAGATACTTCTGATGAAGATGCTGAGACTGGTTACCGCAAGGCTTAGGACAGATTATGATTAGATTTACGTGAGCACCTGCCAACGTTGGCTCAATTTCACGGTGGTCCAACCACGGGTGTGACATTAAGCGGCCAGACCAGCGCCCCTATGCGACCGCATAGGCACCACCGAACTTATGCCATCCCATAGGTTGCAAATTAGGTCATGGATTAGCCAGGCCCCCGGACCCACCCCTTGCTGAGGGGTTTAGAGCTACCTAATCTACTGCTGTCAACAAATAATATTCACAGCTTGCGCGGCTATGCAACGCCACATTGGTCATGCAGTGAACCTCCCCGCTTTGGGTATAAACCACAGCCTTAGACAACTACTAGCAATTACAAGAAATTGCGCGATGAGGAAGAAAGCCGACAGTCACCAGTCACAGTCTGAAATCACTACAGTCAAGAATAAAGGCAAGTGGTAGCACGAGACTCGATTAAAAGTAGTAGGTAGTCCTAAATTACAATCGGTTGCCTGAAATCAATTCGAGGAAAGAAGGTGGTCGAAAAGGAACCTATAAAGTTAGCGATATGTTTCGATATCACCCTTAATTATAAATTAATTTTAAATGAAATACAGTGCCGCCAATACTTCGTATTTCGGGAAAATCAGGGCCACTCTATACCGCTCTTGAGGTATCCCAAAATGCTCCCGAAATAATAATAGTAGCTTGGTAAGTATCGCTTGAAGTTAAAAAGATACTTTTTTGACATACTAATAACTATTGTAATTAGTAACCAAAACTGACAACATTTGTGACGTTTATTCAGTGACTTGTGACACAGTGTCTATAAGATATCAATTTAATCCTCCTAGCACACCGGGCACTGTTCATATAAAGTTTTAGAACTCGAACTGGTCCCTATCCCCAAAGAACCCTTCACGATACAGGTTTCTTGTCCGTTCCATTCCCTCTAGGGTATGTGTATATTTTTGTGGAGTACTGTACAGTACGAATTTTCAATTATGATGACTACAACCTTCTATTGCCTTTTACGTATATGTCAATAGATACAAAACAATTAAAACAATATCTGCACACGTTACTAAATGAATAATAATCACGAACTCAATTAAATGATCAAAAAATATATTGTTTTTATAAAACTTTGCTTGTGTTGGTTTACTTTTAGTTCATCTCACACAAGTTAATAAAAATCCCACTAAGCAGCACGAAAAAATATGTAATAACTTTCTTACCTAATAAAATAATCCTGAACAAATTCCTGATTTTCATCCATCCAAGATTCCATTCGTGCATATTCCGGGTCATATTGACGTTGTGGTGATGAGAGCGGGTTCAGACAGGTCATTGATGAGTTGGAATTTTGATGTTGATAATAATGATTATGATGACTGTTTGTTGTGTAGTGTTGTAGTTGATGCTGATGATATTGTTGTTGTTGTTGTTGCTGCTGCTGGTGATGTTGATAATTGGCCAGGGGGACACCGGTACGACTGCTTAACAAAAGACTTTGTTCGGAACCATAACCTGCGCCCCCCAGCTCCGCCGGCATTCTAACACAACTATTTGGATTATTACTACTGCTATTATTACTATGACTATTAAAACTATGTGGGGTATTTAAAGAAAACAATTGAGCTGTGGGAGGTTCTTCAATGCTGCGCAAATGTAAACCTGTAATTAAAATAGAAGTAATAAATAATTAAATAAAACATATAATAAATAAAAGTAATAAATAAAAGGGTGGCTTTAGCAGCAAAGAAAATAATGTGTCAGTTCATCAGTCTGAGGATTACGGTTAGGATTTTCACCAATGACTCTAGTCTGCTCCAATAGAAGGTTTAAGATTTTATTTATGTACAATAAAGTAATAAGAGAAAGATAATTTTGTATTTCTAGTACTGGAATGTCTTTCTTCAACTACAATAGTCTCAATTAAGTTTATTTACTGCACGCGCATACTAAAGATTTTCTTGCGCTTTCATGCAACACCAGTCTTGGCTTTACTAAACAACGTCTATATTTTATTAAGAGCTGCTGTAATACTTTTGCCGCCTTTTTGCGGTAAGAGTTTGTTTTATGAATGTGCTGAAACTGTATCTCTTGTGTGGTGGCCATTCGTATGTTAATTTTACTTACACATGCCAGGACGGAATTCAACTTGAGTGACTTTAAAATTGTTTAATAAAACTTTGTTCAAGATAAATAAAACCAAGAAAAAGAACTAAAACATTCTTGCTGCTGAATATAAATCGAAAGTTAAAATAAATTTATCTGAACAATTTTAGAGTAAAATAGGAGACCCTCGAAATAGTCTTAGGACAGACAATGTTAATCATTGTAAAATAAGAAGAGCGCCAACAGAACCTCACCGATCAATTGAATGTGACACTAAAAGTCGTACCCAGGCGTTTGAATGTCACGACTAATCCCACCTAGATGGGTAAAGGGGATCCACATGAACTTAATGAAATAAGGCAGCAAAAGCGAAAAACAATGTATAAATTTTCGAAGTCCTAAGCGTAAAAGAACGACGAATATTTGCCACTGACTATAAAGACAAATTGTTGGGAGCATAAAGATGTGTCTTAGTTAAACAAATTACTAAACGCTACCATCACCTAAAGACGAGCGAAATATAAAAAATCGCACACAAAATAATTATGCCTTAAAGCCGTCCAAAATGGAAGTAAAAAAAATATAATTAAAAATAATTGTGCTTAATCGAAAACACATAACGCATTCTTGAAAATCATTAAAAATGGAACATTGAAATTTTACAAAAATCGCTCGAATACAAAACAATGCCAAAACACTTCCGCCAAAATACTTCAAAATCAGCAAAACGCCAAAAGGAAATCGCTTGAATACAAAAGAAAACGTAAATCGGAAAAATATAAAAATCAGGAGGAAACTCCATTGGTTCAATTAATTTACATTATTATTTAATTGCCCTAGTTTTAAACTTACTTTTAACATAAAAAAAAACGCCAAAGTACCAAAAATCGCACGGAACATTCCGTAAACTAAAAAAAACCATTTTTACAAAAATTGATGATATTCACAACGCACAACTCTAAATTATAAACCAGTGTCAGATCTGTAAATAATATTTAGGTGAAAAATAACTACTCAATTGCATCTATACGCACTGTCATAACTAAATTTAGAACACTTTAGTTGAGGCGACACAAGCACATGACGATAAATTCTGCTAATGAAGATAAGTGATAAAAAAAATATTTTTTCGGTGGTTCGAGTTTTGTTCTGTGAAATTGGTTTATGAAAAAAAAAACATTTTTATAAATATTCAGCTGCGACTGTTTTCGATTTAGGGTGGGACATAATTGAAACGCAGCTAGTGTATAAAACAAACCGCCGGACATGTAGCGCTATCTAATAAAAACAGCTGATTTTATACCAAATATGTTGTTTAGTAAATCGGTGGAATCATTTTCACCAAATTTTATAATGGCGTCTCAAATTTAACCAAACCAGCGCAACTGTATTTAGAAACAGTGTCGACAACCACATCCGAACAGAGAAAAATTAATTATAATTAAGAGAATTCCAACGGTACTTACAACAACTTAAGCATTTAATATTATACATATGTCGCGGCTAACTCTTGGAAATATGTCTAAAATCAGAGAATCGACAGAAAATGAATGAAAAATAAAATAAAATTGCAATCTGACGGCACATTGGCCAGCAATTTGGCAACGTTTGGCGTTGCAAACAAATTGTCGCCCGTGGTTGTAGCGCTATTTGTATGAACTGGAAATTTTGCTTTTACTACTCAAACATAATCATGGAAAGATACAAACGCAATTGCATTAAGATTATAACAAAATCGCCTAAGTTCTATTGCTTAGGGACTGATAATAAAATGGAAAAAAGTTTAAATTTATGTAAAATATAATAGAAATCCAAGACAAATAAATATTTCGATCGATAACGAACGCCAGTTCCAGTATCAATAGAGAACAGCATAGAATACGACCGGGACAAACCCCACGAAAAGAAATTTGGGCTGTTTAATATAGTGATATTTACACCCAATGATATCATACGGCTGATGGACTCTCTGAACTTTGTAAGGGTACATATTCAAAACTTTATTCAAATGCACTGCAGAGACAACCGTGCAGGGGGTAATTTTATCGCACGTCGTCTGATCGGTGCTTTTGGATCTTCTACCAATTACTGAGTGGCACAAGCACTATTTCGGGGTGAACGTGCAGGTCGAGGTCTTCCACCAATTTTTGAGTGACAAAGGCAATATTCTGGGCTGTGTGAACAGGCCGAGGTCTTCCACTATGGAATGAATGTCCTGTGTATCTACTCCCCGTCGCCAAATGCAAAAAGCTTGTTTAGTAGTCGTTGGTCGCGTACGAGTAGGAAAACGCTGTGCGAAATTCTGTCCTAAAAAAATAAACACAATCGTCCTTGAAGAATATAACGTTCTATGGTTTCGTGACAATCGATGCCAGTTGCATCCATTTTTCGTTCGTTTCGTTTTAATCTTTCGGTTAAGAAAGAATAATGTATTTTTTTTAGTAATACAATAATTTTAAGAATACTGAAAAAGTGAAGTTATTAGACGTTATCAGAATCAACGCGCATGCATTCTGTGTGCCGCTACGCAAGTCGTCAGCTTTCTCTGGCTCTTTCTACTGAATAGCGTCTATCGCAAACATCAAAAATCATCTACATTTAGCCCACCTAATGATAAAAATTGAATTCGAGAATTTTCATATATCCATCTTGTACTTTAATATCCAAATAAATAATTTTTGTATTCCCTTACTGTTATATTTAGATATTTTCGAAAAACCATACCAATCTAGAAAGTGAGGGTGCTGTGGCTTTAGTAGTGAATGCTTTGAATATTAAGCATTCCATGGCTATAGAAGCCCTGGGTTCGTATTTCAACCGCTGCCAATCAGTAACATACATTTCTGATATGTGTTATCTTCTATTTATGCTAGTATATATCACAGCGCCCTTCTTCTTCGACGTCACCTCTAAATAATCTGAGAAAAGTAAATAGTAGGCATTAATTTCCTGAGTGTTACATTCCTTCGAAAAAAAATTAGTTTTATTTATAACCTTTTTAAACCTCTCAATGGGTTAATAAAACTTCAAGCAGAGATTTCCTATTTTTCAAAAAATTTGGGTGAAAGTTTTCTGGTTAGCCAGCAAAATGCGCATTGAAAAAATCTTATTCAACAACTAATGAAAGAATTAAGATAAAATACAATACAGACTGCATTTCAAAAAAAAAAAAAAAAAAAAAAAAAACCCCGTTTGGTGCGGCTTACACGCTGGTGGCATCACTATTTTGCCAAAAATGTAGAAAATTGGACGACCAGAATGCGCTTCGTCAAGAACAGCCGCGGAGGCCACATGCCCATATTAATTTTCAAATGCTATTGCCATGTATTGATCTTTTGCATAAAGAAGTTCTTGAATTTTACAATTTAAAGTTCTATCGGACTTAAACAATCAACCTATATTTTGCCTAAGCAAATGCAAGTCGTTTGCAATTCTCTTTCAAATTCTTTTGGTTAACATAAATTTGTTTCACGAAGTTTTTATTGCTTTGCAAAGAACCCAACTTAGCAGCTGAAGTTAAGGTAAATATTTAACTGTTAGATTTTGAGTAATTAAATATTAAATATTAAAATCTGAATCAATCATTGTTTCTCTTCTTTTCAATTTTTTAGTGAATTCTACCTAACTCTATCTTCTATCTAACACAGAGATATTTTACACAAACTTAGACATTTCTCATCTGGTATTAATATTTAAGTATTTCATTAAACAATACCTACATGTTTACATAACTACTGATACGTTGTCAAGGACAATCCAACCTTGGATAGCATTGGAAATGTTTTCTAGAAGCATTAACAGAAACATTTTTATTTTAAAATGGCAAATATTTGGCAAAGTAAATAAAGAATAACAATTACTTTTACATACGTACTTACGTACACTTGAGGTAGAATTAAGATTATCATTCTAAAAGACACAAAATCTTTTAAAATGAAAATAAAGTAACAAATGGAATAAATGTGCATATTTACTTGTACGAGTTTATGTATGAATATTCATGTATTTTTATTAAAAGCCAGTGTCTTCTTCATGTTTAAAATGCTTTTGCAAATAGTAGTCGCTTTATGTCTATATTTAGTATTCTGGCATCAGCAAACGGTAGGAAAAAAAAAAAAAACATAAGTCAGGGAGCTACATTCAGCTATGCCGAATCTTAGATATCCTTCCCTCAGCTCTGAATTAATACCAAAATGTGTGTTTTGTGAAAAAACTTTTGAAGTGCTTGGAATTGAGTAGATTTTTGGAACGAATTTCCGTCACCCCTATCAAGTTTGGTTTGGAGACATGTGCCATTTCGGCTATGTGCCATCTTCAGTGTGATTTTTCGTTCTGAGAGTCTGAGAGACAGAGACAAACCGGTTTCGGCTAGTTGCCATCTGTAGTGCCAACTAGCCGAAGAAGGCAACTAGCCGAAACCGGTTTCTCTCCAAACCAAAATTGACAAGGGTTTTATTTTTATTTTAGATACTTTGGAATGGCATTGTTCAAAGATTATGTAATTTAATACTTAAAGGAATACCTTTAATACCATAAAGATATCAAAATTATACTAAAATGATGTAATTTCAATTCTTTTTTGGATTTATTATATACAAAAACCGGCTTGGTATTAAGATTAAACTAAAATTTTTTACCGTGCACAGAAAAGAGGCAGAGTTACACACAATACGAAACTGACTCCGCTATCTATTAGCATCTAGTAAGCGCCAGTGAATATCGTAGAAACTACAAACGAAATAACAAACTTCAATCGTTTCGTGAAGGGTATTATGTTATTACTTAAAACGAAACATTTTTCTTTTTGATATTCGTGGTAAATACTTCTGACTATATTAAAAAATATAAGCAAGAAATGGCACTTATGCAGCCATATAAGCCAAAGTTTTTAAATAAATACCAAAAATGATTTTCCATTTAAACCCTCATTCATTTTGCAAACATTCGACGTCATGATTTGAATACATTTGCATTTTATACAATTGCAAATTTTGTCTTTTATTTGCGGCCGAGTTTATTTTTATTAAGTTCTTGGTAAAATTTGTTGAAAATTTCTCATACTTGTACAGTCGTTGTTTAAAGAGGCAAAATTATTTTTTAGAAAATTGTATACAAATATTACAAATGTTCAAGCTATAAGCAAAAAACTATTTTCGTGTTTTTTACTCTTACGGGGAAACGATTATCCGCAAGCACACACAAAATGTAGATATTCTGAATTTTTATTAAATTTTCATCAAGTCTCCCTATAGAAATGATCAAACAGAAGGTCTCAGAAAATTTACGGATTTAAATTATGAACCGAATTAAAAATTAAAAAAAAAATTAAAACGTTTCTGAAAATTCTGAAAAAAAACTTAAATAAAATCAAAAGTTCACCTAAATTTAAAATTTACCAAGAATTCGATAATTTACCAAAGAATCAAAAATTGCAATAAAAAGTCACGAAAACCGTAATTCACCATGTTTTTAAATTTCACCAAAAAATCAAAATTTTAACAAAATTCAATAATAAGCAAAAATATCATTAAAAAATTTCACCACAAAACGAATAACTCTTCAAAAAACGTAAATATTATAAAAACCTATATACACATAATTATCATCTAAATTGAACTGAAAAATCATAAAAAATTTACATTTTAATCAAATTTGAGAATTCACCACAAAACCAAAATATGGCCCGACAAAATCTTAAATTACCAAAAGAACAAAAAATCCAAAACAGCGACACTTTACAAAAAAAAAAAAAAATAAATAATAATAATAATAAAAAACGAATTCCACTAAATTCCCAAAATTCACCAGACATTTTAGCAATATGAAAATTTCAATAAAATAAAGACTTTTTACTCAGACTTTATATTACACAAAAATATAAAAAAAATCAAATTCAAATCGCCATAAAGTTTTCAAAATTATAAAATCTATATATAAAATATTACCGAAAATAAAAACCAATCTAAAAAATTATAAACAAAAAACCGACAACATGTGAAATTTCACCTAAATTTAAAAAAAAACACACACAAAACATTTTAAACTTAACGTCATATTTCACCAAACCCTTATAGACTTTAACAAAAAATTTCAATATTACCGAAAATTCGAAATTTTATGAAATAACTCGATATTATATCAAAATTCGATATTGCACCAAAAAATGGAAAAAAAATTAAAAAAATTAACCTTAAATCTGACATTTACTCAGAAATCAAAAGCTTCGCAAAAAAATTATCAAAAATAGAATTTCAACAAATTTTAAAATATGACCCAAAGGCAACAATTTGACCACAATTTCTTAATCTAAACAAAAATTTTAAATTATATCAACAATCCGAATTCCGGTATTATATAAAATTTACCGAAAATAAACAAATAAACTGCCGTCGCTTGAATTATACTTTTAAAAAAAACCTAGTTTTCGCCCCTCTATATTTTTTAATTATTTAGTTCATAAACACATAAATAAATTCATTAAAAGAAAGTCCTAAGGGCTACGCAAAAGAGTTTGTGTCTATTAGAAATCAATCGAACGTTAACGTTCCACATCGTTGGCCAGTCAGTAAATGAGAAAAAAAAATTAAATAAAAATCTTTTAACCCATTGAAAATTAAAAAAATATAAATTATAAAAAAAAACGAAAGAAGTGATATATGACGAATAAGCATGCAAAAAACTGCAGTACTCATAAATTTTTAGTAGTGCATAATTGGGTTAAAAGGTACTCGTATACAAGATTTAGCATACCTGAATTTAACCATCTTACTTGGTTAAGGTAATTTTTAAAAGCACTTCTTTAAAATGATATCTTGGTAAACACACTTCACACTTGTTCATTTAAATTTTACAACGTTTTATTTTCTAATAATAAGCCTTTTCTTAATTTATAACTTTAATTTTAGAGAAATTTTATTTCATTAATAATACTATTTGAAAGAAGGGGTTAAAAGAGTTCTACTTGAAAAAAAAATTGTTTTAATTTTATTAAATATTAGCATACAATTACAAATTATATTCGAACTTATATTGCCAATAGACTTTCGCTCATAGTAGTAAAGCATACCAAAGTCTTTGATGGATGTGGACGTGGAACGCATGACCCCCAGACTGATAGATCAGCACACTACTATCTAGGCTACAGCTACTTTATTTAAAAGATACTCGTGTTAAAAAGTACTTTTTGCTAAAAAAGGTTTCCATTTTCAGAAGAAACTTTGTTTTAATGATATTTTTTAAAAACGAACTTCTTTTAAACAAGTGCTAATGAAAATTAATGGATTTTTTTTAAAAAAAGATTCGTTTTGCAATTCAATTAAAAAAAAATCATAAATAATTTTGAAAAGTTTATAAAACTTTTAACTTTCAGTCTCTGATTGTATTTAAGAAAATTTTTATTACGCACATGATGAGTTTGTTCCATATTTTACTGAGTTACAAAATGAATTTATGTTTCTCTGAAAAATTTTGTACATGAAACTGTGTTTATTATAAGAGAAAAACTAATTCTTAACGCAGAAAAGCACATGGCAAACCCACCCTGCGTATGAGTAATAAAAAATTGCAAATATTAAAAAACATATTGCTCACACTACCCATAAAGATAATATATTGTTTACATATATACATATAGTCTTATCGCCTTATGGCCGAACCTTTCTCACCTGCTGGTGACTCTGGTGGTGTTAGAGTTGCAGTACCAGCTGCTAGAATTTGGACTACGGGTGATGTTGTTGATATAACTGATGATGAGGATGAATTGTATTGTTGCTGCTGTTGTTGCTGAGCCTCATGTTGCTGATTTTTATTGGTCTTATTTTTTTTATAACGACAACCACGAAATCGACACATACTTGCAGCCTGGCCCATTGGGCCCGCTAGCAATGCAAATGTTAAACCCTCCGTTTTAATGAGTTTAATTTTGAATATTTATAGCAAAATACTTTAACAACAAATCCAGCACTAACAACAATAATCAACGCAATGAAGCCAGTAAACTTTATTATTCCATTAACTGCACAATTATAACTGATATATGACAGTAATTTTGTTGCAGTTTCCAGTGACGACAATGTTGCTGTTATCGATACGTTGTGTTTGTTGATACGTTGTATTGTTGCTCTACCGTAAGATGGTAATAATGATGTTGTTGTTAAATTCCTAAAATGTCTATTATTGGACTGGGGGATATAATTGAATTGCTTTGATGTTGTTGGCATTGAGGAAATTGTTGATGTTAGTTGACTTACTTTAGGGTTTTGTTTTGAGTTATTAAAGTCTTTCATGCTAAATTTTTTTCTTGTTTTGTTGTTGTTTTGTAATATGATTTTTTTTAATGTTAATTATTTTTTATAAAGTTTTTGTTGAATTTATCTGAAAGATAATTAAATTTGTTTGGTTTATGTTTGTATTCTTCATAACTTCAATGTGGTTGCTTGTGCTGCGGTTTATTAATTTCATTTTCATTATTAATAGAGTTATCAAGTTAAATTAAGATTAATGGATGGAGGAGAAGTTCTAAAGCCACGTAAAAGGATAATAATTATGTAATTTAACTCCTCCTAAACGGCTGGACCGACTTTCGTGTTCAATTTTGTGTGCCTGTGTGCGTGTGTGTGTGTTTCATTGGGACCCTATATGGCTTACATTCACAATTGAACTCGGCAAGTGGCCCTATGATAGGATTCGAGGTATTTCAAATGTTTCAAAGATCTGAGAATAGCGTCACCAGATAAAGGGCAGTCTATATAAAATGTGGTCCACTTAGAATGTCGTCTGCGGCAGTACAACGTCTGCCCTGCCACAAATAAAATTTCAAAATGTTTCTACCTATATGTTGATACGATAGATTTTATGACACATTGTAAATTTCTATGCCTAATATTCCAAGGCAAAAAGGCACTTAAGTGTCATATTAATTTCATGCATTTCCCGGGGTCCCCCAAAGATTAATTCTAAATCATTCTGAATTGACTGGAATCTTTTTAATGCAATTACATGCTACCGAACTTAAAATACCCTTAAATTTGTAAATAGGAACACAATAAATAAAAATTACAAATAATTGTAATTGAAAATCTTCAATTCCAAACATTCAATAACAAGTAATTGGAAATAATGCTCAATGATTTTAATGACGACTTTTTATTAGCCATTTTACGCTTACATTATACAGCCGATTTATGCAAGAAATGCACTATTTTAAAGGTATTTATATGCGGATGTGCACAGTCTATATATTTTTTAAAATTGGTGTAATATTTTAGGAGATGGAGGGGTTTAAATTTGCTACTAGGCCTCGCACAAATAATACAATAATTCACAAACATAAGTGTGTTTCTTCAAAGGTTGGTGGCGTAGCTAAGTCTTGCAAAAAAAGTTTTTATTTTTAATTTTTATAGTTAATTTTCCTACACTTATTAGACGGGAGTGGTCAAATTTCGACTAATAGACAAACATTAGTTAAAATAAAAATTTTTTAGAAAATCCAATAAAATTTTGTTCAATTTCAAGCAGCTATCTGTCGCCTATTACAATTATTATTTCTAGAATTTGTTATTAAACATTTTTAACTAGAATTAAGAACAGTTATTTACTACAATAGTTTATTGCAGTTGAAATGTATTTGGTCCACAGAGAAGTGGTTTCAAAACATACCTGGAGGCTTTAAAGTTTGTAATCAACTACACATGTAGTTGCACAATTAGGTGTAAATAAACCCGAATTAAAAAACAATTAATTTTGCACATAATTGTAAATGAGAATAAAATACATACTTCAAGTAATTTATACAAATTATATGAGGAGGTCCATAACAAAACGCAATAATTCCACTTTTTAAGTTTTTTGTGTTTTTGGACCTATTGAAAAAGATATTCGCAAAAATACTACAATTTTTGTTAAAGAAGATTATCACAAAATTTATTCTTCCAAGTTAAGGTTGTAGGAAGGGATTGGCAACTTGGGGATTTAGAAATGATGACAGAATATTAGCGTCCCATATTTTAAACTATACTTAAGTAAGCTACAACAATGTTTAGTCAAAACTTTTGAAACCTACACGGTTGAAGGCAATGAAAAATTTACTAGCTATCTTAAGAGAGGCAAAAAACCTCCCCGTTTGCTTGATGAAATTCCTCTTGGTAACGCAGTTAATCCACAAAAGAAAAAATATGTTGTTAAACTCTTGGAAAAACACTATGGCCAAGAGTGGTCAAACATTTCGGAGTTAGGATATTATACAAAGGATATTAGTAGACCAACAAGGAAATAGTGCCAACGACACAAATGAAATCACCTTATGTGATTGTTTGGAGGAGGACACTGGAATGAGAGTATAACACAATGTTTATTTTTGGTAATAAATGTAAAGTAAGGATTTCAATCTAATAAATATATACATATAATGATAGAGTTTGCAATGTTCTTACAAAAATTATGCAATTAAAATCAAAAAGATGTGAATAAAAATCTATTCAGAACAAAAAGCAATAATTCCAAATCTAGTTCATATCAAAACGCAACATCTCCGTAGGGTTCATAGCAAAACGAAATAACAGCAACATTTCCAAATTTGTTATCTTAATAACAAATACCTAAATAAGACCGTTGAGCGTTGCGCTAGCAGCAGGTTATGTAGCTACAAAGCTTTCAGAGACATAAATTTTACATCAAATGTACTATGGCTAGGTGCCCTGCTGCTAACGCAACGCTCAACGCTCTTATTTAGGTATGGCTGTTAAAAATTAACTGACATAAAATTAATTAATTTATAATTTTTACTGTTCTTAGAAAACTGTTATAATTCAACAGCTATTTAACTAAATAATTGTATCCTAATAACCTTAATTATTTGTTATTGCTTTACTCAAAATATTGTTCAAGTGGAATTATTGCGTTTTGTTATGGGCCTCCTCATATGTAATTGTAATCGAGAAAAATCTTATCACAATTACATTCAATTGGAAGAATAATGCCTGCATTATGTATTTGTAAAAAAATTTGGTAATTAGTTTTTACTGCTAAGCCATATAAATTATCAATCACATATAATAGAAAATATATCTGTGGAAATAAGGAACAAGTGCTTTATTCGCCTTAAGCTGAAACGAGTGTGATTTCCTAATTCAAAATTATAACTCAGCAAAATTTCACTTATTTTATTCAATTTTCGAGTTATAGTCTAATGAGTTGTGATGAATTTCTACTTATCCTTTTCTATTTAAACAGTAACATAACTCAACTTACGATTTCGATCTTACAAAACACAAGTTGTCTTTCAAAATCAAAACCTTTTTTTAAAATTTACATAATAGTCTGTCTTAGGAAGCGATAACGTTCTTAAATTCAATTTTAAAGTTTAAAATTGCTCTGCTGTAAAACGAAAAAAATACACTTTTTCCTTATTAACGCCTGTATAATAAGAATCCTCAAGTGTTACCTTTTAAAATAACACCGCCTTAAAGCTCAATTTTATTAAAAATTTACGCGAATTTTGTTCAATAACAAGTGACTGACTATTTGCACCCTAATTGAGGTTACCCAAGTCTGCTATGAAAACAAGATTTTCTGTTGTATAGTGATTCTATATCAATTCGTCTGTGTGCCTGTTTTGAGAGTGTTGTGTGGAATTTTCGTTAGTTTGACTAAATAAATTTATTTTTATTTAAAGAATACTACTCTTAATAGGTAAAGACAGTGGGACTCACAGCCGAAATGTATACATTGAGTGTGAAAAAGTTAAAAAGATTCACATTTTAGTTTAAAGTAATAAAATCGTCGATAAAATTTAATTTAAAAATTTAAATTATTTGGCAATTACATAGAAACTTTCTAATTGAATCCTCAATTTAGCAGGCACATTACTGTCTGCAGTTTAAAGCAAATAAAAGAGCAATAAAACCAAATGACATCAAATATATGATGTGAATCACAATTTCTGTTCTAGATTAAAAAAAAAAGTAACTTAAAAATTATTTAATTTTTATTGCAAAAAAAAGTATTAAAAACACCTGCTGCTCTTTTTTTTATTATTCACGCCACTGTAACATTTTAAAGTCTAATATTTATTTTTTATTTAATTTTTTTGTACTTCCGTGCACGTGTTTCGTTTTTAGAAATGATTCTACTAACAACAAGTACAAGATCAAGTATTCACACATACACATTGCTGAATAGTAAATCAAGTTCCTAAAAGCCAAATCGTGCTTTAGGAAGTTTTAACAGCAAACACAAACATACCAGCAGATAACCCAAACCCACAAACGTACAAATCAATTACTTGACAAAGATTTTATAACAAACAAGACCAACAAGTGAAATGGTTAGTAACTTTTATGAATATACCACAGAGATATTCTCTATTCTAATTGAGTTATAAAATCAAAATACTTCTAAGTATAGTGGCGGAAAAAATAAACCGAGTACGTCATATCAATTAAAAACTTTTGATTGATTTAATAAAATTTACATCAAAATTGCTACAGTTTATTTGTTTTTTTTTTTGTCGCAGAATACGTGCTACATGGTGGAAAAATCACGAAAACTGATAGCAGTGAATTACCAGCAATTAATTAATAAAATGCATAAATTATTTTGTTTCAAAAAGAATTAAAAGTAATCATCGTAAGTAGTCGAATTATTTAGTTGATTACTTTTGTTACCTCAAGTAATCCTGATTATTTTTAGATTATGTGTTATCGTGTTCAATTATTATTAAAAAATTAATTGGAGTGAATTATATAATTGTTACGAATCTTTATAAATTCAAATTGATCACTTATCATAAACGCCATTTAACAACTATAGGTGGAACCTTAAAATATCGCTTGTATTAAGTCCAACTAATTCAAGCCGAAATTAAACTTCCCACAATTCACAACACCATATTCTTTAAATGATCAAAACGCCTTTGGTGTAAAAAAGTGTGGAATTGACGGTCTTAAGAACATTGGTCAATAGCTAGTAGGTCACTTTCGAATTTCCAGTGGGTGGGACTGAAACGAGCAAGACAACGATGTGCTCTATTTTTCAACCGAATATGTGCGATCAGCGAATAGGTATATTTGTAACAAGCAGCGACTAAACGAAAGAACTGATTAAAAAGTAGTTTTGTTAAGAAATCCATGTAACAAGCTGGAGCATTTTACAGTGCGACTTGTAGACACAGGGCAATTTTCGTAAAAGAATTGGCATTTTTCTTTCTGAAAAAACATGTTGCCTTATAAGTAGGTAATACTTTTTTCAGATTGCCTCAAACTTTTAGAAGTTAAAGATGCACTTTTTATGATTAAAATTGAAAAAAAAAAATTGAATCAAATTTGAAGACAATAAAACTCTTGTTTGTATAAATAGTGTAGGTAGCACAGTTGTAAGAAAGAGTAGTATATCACCATGAAGTTTTAGGTGAGTGCAAAATATGTTACGTATTCGCCAGTTTTTTGTGCAACATATTTGGAAAAGAACGTGCGGTTTTTCGGTGATGTTATATATTTTGGAAAGGAATATAACCATACAGAAATGTCAGCATACAGATATCTAATATTTTTGTCAGAAAGGAAAACACCATGTCAATTCAATCGTAGAATGAGAAAACACTACTATCCTAGAGGGATCGGAACTAACAGAGAACTTGTCTACGTAAATGGTTCTTATGAAATATCTACCGGTTGGTGTTCTAACACTATGCATGCAAACGATCTGCCACTTTATCATTGGCGTTGATATATGAGGGGAAACTCGATATCTCTTAGACACTGTGTAGCAAAACACTGATTAGACGTTAAGAATCTTCTCCAGTTTATTTTAACTGTGACTCTGGTGTCAGTTTTAATTTGCTTATTAAATATATGTATACAGGTGTAAATACATATTCGCACAAAAGAATGAATGGTGAAAATCAGGCCGAGTTCCTGTTTCTGTCCAAAAATTTCGGCTCTTAAAAGTATTTAGATCAAAATGAGGACCAAGTGCTTCATGTGTACAATAGCATCCCATTTCAAAGCGGACGGTTGGGTTATATCCAATTTCCGCTCTCTAACTATAATAGAAGTGTCCCTAACCCCCCTCAATAAAAAGTGCCCGTTTTCAGATTATTCTGTTTACTTATTCACCCAGACCTACCTGCATACCCAATTTCAGCTGTCTTGCTATAGTGGAAGTACCCATAATATTGATGAGTAAGTGACTGAGTGAGTATAACCACTTTTTACACCCTCATATCTCGGAAAGCTTTTATGGTAAACCATTTGTCTAGACAAGACATACATTTCACGCAGGGTAGTTATGCTCGCACAGCTCTTTTAAAAATTAGCAATCTTAATTTATCCACATCAATTATTAGTTTTTATTCTTTTAATAATTGTATGTTTTTGGTTATTTGTAATCCAAAGTCTTAAAAAAAACCCTGTAGCAAGATTGCATAGCTTTCTTAAAACATGGGGAAAGACAATGACAGTTTTTTCTTTATTTTTGAATACAGGTTTGCTTTAAACTTAAAAACTTCATTTTCATTTCGAAATTTATTATTAGACTTCTAAAAGTAGAAACGAGAATTACATTCCCTCATATCTGCAAACATGCAAAGGCCTGCTTGATGGTGTTGTCATACGAACTATCTTTCAAAGGACTTGCTTTTAATAAAAGGATTCTGAAATAACTGGACAAATAAGAAAAGGATACACACTCACAAAAATTTTGCAAAAAAAAAAAAAATAATTGCAGAGATGAAGGTCAAACATATCGGGCTGAATCTCTAAATGTACTTGTGCATACGTATGTTCATGGTTGTATATTCTCATGTCACTATGACATCTGCCATTAAAACGAAGACAAAAAATGAACTATTTATGTCATAAAGGAACAGCAATACGTCGTCAACAAACAGAAATAAATACACTCGTACACATGAAGTGAAATACGTATGTATATAGATTACAATTTAACTCTGAAATGTAATAAATTTACACGCTACTTGACATTTGTGCTGCTATTAGGGTCTTTTATTACACCAAAGACAGACAGTAAAAAATGAACTCAGAACAAATCAGGGAAATTGACATTTACGAAAATTAAGTAACATTTGTTATGGAAGTTAAACTAAGATTTAGTGATTTGGGCTTTAATATGAATTCAGGCAACTACTGGAAAGGACTGAAAGGTCAACTAGCTAATAAAGTAAAAGTTATGCAAAAGACAAAGTTAATTATGGTTTAAAGGCCACATTAGTTAATGAACATTTAAAGGTTAATAAGTCTTTGTTAACAACATTTATGCGAACATTGTACTTTAACTAATGGATGCTTTAATGGAATTTCACTCTCCACCTCTTCACCACTTGAAGCTAATAATGCAGAAAAATTAAAAAATTTTTTTTTTTATTATTTATTTCAAATAAAATATTGGCTGTAGGAAGAAATTCTTGCTGTTTTATAAAAAAAAAATTTGTCTTGATTGCAAAAAACTGTTCAGTTTCAATGCCATGAAAAGTATTGGCCATCTATCTTTCGGGCTATTAATGGACTCTTTACCTAGGCCAAAATAAATCAAGCCTATTATTGATACCTTCTGCCACGGTCGGTAAAACTCCGATTAAAAAGGTGGGGCAAACTTCCACATCAAATAGTATTTTACTGGTACAATAACATGAGCTTTTTCATGATAGAAAATTATAGCTTCATGTTAGGTAGCAGATTTTGGATGTTTTTTGTTCATTGCTCTCTTCAAATGGATCAATCTGTTATATACTGTAACTTTTTGTTAAAGGTTTTCCACATGGTGAACAACGTGTGAGTTGGCATTGTACCAAAAATTCTCCCAGTCGCTAAAGCTAATGTTTTGGCCCCAACTGAGGGTCTCCCCTAAAGTCTCAAATAGCATTGCATATGATGATTAGCTCTGAGCTACTGGGTCAATTTGTTCTTGTACAGGCCAAAGTTTCGACGCATTGTTTGCAAAGTGGAAGTTGGAGGAAACCACCGCATTGGAATGTTCTGTATAGCTTTACTGACAGCAACGAATTTCTCGGCCTATCAGGCTTTCCTTTGATGTACAGATGTTGACGAGTTGTTCACCGCTCAACCAACAAATGGCCTTGAGTATGTCATCAAACCTCCTAAATTCTGGGTCAGTTTTATCTAGTACAGGCCCAAGTTTTAGCTCATAGATGGCAAAGTCGGCGAAATTGATTGTATCGCATTCCTCTGTATTCCTTCACTCACATCAGCAATATTACCAGCCTATCGGGTTTTCCTTTGCTGTACTGTTGTTGACGGATGGTTTAGTGAACTTCACCAAACCGGTTGTCTCGAATTTTTTCACCAAATATAGTAGAGTCGACTTTGTAGAGCCACCGCGTTTAAAGGTGTTGCACAATCATGAATTTCGCCACGGTGAATGGGCACCAGTTACAGAACTTAAAAGCCACAGACAGACGCCGCTAAAACCACTAAGCCGCCACGGACTATCAACATCGACATGCCTTTAATCAAAACGCTTTTAGTTCTAAAAACTTGCTGCACCATGACTCAGTTTTACTTACACTTAACAATAATTAAATATAAGCGCATTTAGTTGTGGTGAGATAAAACAATGTGTCATATTCGTAATTAATAAATTAATATCGCACCTCTTGGGACTTTTTCCACATATTGTCTCTATTTTCTTAATTAGTCTTGTTACTTGAATAATTGTGGATGGGAATTTGAATTAATTTACATGCACTCTTAACGATTTTAAGTTTAATTGAAATAAAATTGCTGTTGTTGCTATTTAAATCTGTTGACTTGTATTAATTGGTGCAGGAATTTCTTCTAACACATTTCCAGAAATTGTTTATAAAGTAAATTGAAAAAAAAACAATATTTTGTGATTATTAGTAATTGTACCAGGGTTGTTTTAGATCTATTTACATCGATTTCTTAATTACGAAGGCATTTCTAAGCTAGCTTTGAAGAACGTAGCCATAAAGATACTACCAGATTAATACACTATGTTCAGACATGCATCTTAATTGAGCGTTTAGAAATTTGTTCTTAATTGCACTATTAATTGAGTCAACTTCCCAATGCAACTCTGGGAATCTAATCAACTACATTTTATTCTTCATGGCAGGGGTCATACTTTATATATAAAAATTTTAAATAAAAATAAAAACGAATACCGAGTAGAATTGACGCTTATTAAATTTTGTGAAATTTTTAAAGTAATTAATTTCTTAAAAAAAAATGTTTAAATCGATTTTCTTTTCGATTTTTCAAACACAAGTTTTCACGAACAAAATGAACAGACTTTCGACAAGCAAATGCTAATTGAGTAAACTAAATTTTATATGTACCAAAGTCTGTAACTCAATTTAAAATATAATTGCCTCAATTAAGGTGCATGTCTGAACATAATATAAATGTTAATCCCATGTTGATTAGGCAAAGCACTATATTCTCAAAATGCAGGTGGACCAAAGCAAAATCTCTTTAAGAGATTAAAAAGTAAGAGTCCTTATCGTGCAAAGTTTAAGTTGATTTCTCTAAGTGCTCTTGTCTAGATATTGCAATTATTCTTTGCACAAAACTTGTAACTGATACTGCTTTGTAGGTAACAAAGATCAAAACAACCTTCCAACGTAGACAAAACTAAACAAAACCTAAAAAATAAACACAATTATTTCCTTGCTAAACTTGAGAATTTTAAAATAAAACTTAAATTCATAATTTAATATAATTTGTTTAAACTAAACTACAAAATCTTTGCTACATTTTCTTCTCTTTTTCCAGTTCAATGAACCTTAATTTGCTTCTTTACTCAATTTTGATACTAAGTTTAAAACTAAACATTTATTACTGCTACTGTTATATTTTGCTTATTTCGTTCATCTTTAGGTGCTTCTGTCACTTCATTAACTTCCAAACAACCAAAGAACTTCTGAGTTGATTTTGTGTAACAAATTCATGCTTAATTTACTTGATACTAACTAAATTTATAATATGTTCTTATCAAACACATGCTAATGATTTACTACTACTGACAAATGCAAATAACACTGTTTCCGTTGAAAATTTATCCAGAACATTTGTTAAATGAATATTTAAATTTTAGTTAAAAATCTACATGTCCTTGCTAAATAAAAAAACTTCAAATATTTCCACATCGATATGTATCTTAGCATTTCAAAATCTTACGTTAGCAGTCAACTTAAAGCAAATTATTTCCAACTCCTGATAATTGATGTAGACGTTGTTTTCAAAGAAGCACATCCGGCCCAAAACCTGCCACAAATAGTAAGTTTTTGTGGATGTATTTCCACCACATCGTGTGAAATAGCGTTGTCCCAAAACTGTTCTTGAATCTTTCGATTCGCTATTTCGAAGTATTTTCGGCAGACAAGAGGCGTTGACTACGGTTATTAGGTCTGAACTTCTGACTCAATTTGAGCTTGTACATGCCTGAGTTCTGACGCATAGTTCGCACAGTGGCAGTTTTCAGACTGGACTGCATCGGGTTCTTGGTATACTTTCTTGGACATCAGCAATGTTCTCGACATATAGGATTTTGGTTTAATATAGGCGAGTTGCCCGTTGCTCACCGAACTGGTTGTATCGGGTTTTTTCTATCAAATGTTGTAGATTCGACTTTATAGAGCCTCCACGTTGAATCGTGCAGCACAATCGCGTAACTGCCCACGGTGTATTGACATAAATGAAAAATAACAGACAAACGCCGTTCAAATCACGCGGGCGCCTTGGACTTTCAATATCGATCCGCCCTTAATCAAAATATAATTAGCCTTAAAAACTTGCTGCACCATGACTCAATTTTACTAACGCTCAACAATTAAATCTTATCGCATTTATTTGTGGTGTGATAAAGAAATGTGTCATACTCGTCATTAATAAATTAATATCAGACCACTTGGGATTTTTTCCACATCTCGTCTCTATTTTCTCAATTAGCCTTGTTTGTTACTTTATAAATTGTCGATGGGAATTGCAATAGATTTACATACACTCATAACGATTTTAAGTTCAATTGAAATAAAATTGGACTTGTTGCTATTGAAATCTGTTGATTTGTATTTTTGCATTTGTAGAATTGTAATAAGGAATTAATGTGTAGGGAAAATATATATTTTTTTTAATTAGTGCAAGATTGTTCATGATGTAAATTTAAAGCAAATATTTTTGTGGCAACCATTTATAAGAAGTTATACTAAAAACTATATGGATCTACTTACACATGTGAGTTATTATTTCACTATGAGTAACACTCAAATTACTCGATTAAAAGGGTAAATCTTTAGAAGATCGTAACAATATACCGACCACTCGTGGAACAAATTCTTATAATATGTTCAGATATATCTCTTAATTGCGCAATTAGGAAATTTAAGCAATTAAGGCTGTAATTTATTGTAAAGATTAAGAAATTATTACTTAATTACAAAGTTAAAACCAAGGCACATCTAACAATCTTTTAAAAAGATTTATTTCTTTAAAGGATTTCTTCACGCACACAAGTTTTCATGAACAAAATTTTCAGCTCTCAAATGCTGAGTAAGCCAAATTGGATTTATGTGAACACCAAATAATTTGCCTCAATTAATATGCATGTCTGATAGTATTAAGCACAAAACATATTGCTGCCATAAAGAATATATGGCGGTGTTCAGACTAGACTGACAAGTAAATCTCTACTAGAAAGAATCAAAGCTTCTATGGTTCTACAAGGACCTGCTAATCTATTTCTAATTGTAATTAACTTGTCCATTAAGTTTCCACTAGCGAAGGTACAGTATCAACACTTTAGATCAAATTTGTTTCACTTCGCGGCATTTACTACGTCAAGGAACAGAGTATAATATTGACCTTCCTGTTACAAGCGCTTCAGCATTTCTTTTATTGGAATTTAACTTATAGCGTAGCACATAAATATGTGTTACACCGGATAAATTCCCACACAACAACAAAGCAGCAAAGTCGCACCAGTTATCCCCTAGGATGAAATATATTTCAATGAAAGTGTTAAAACGCCCCTTAACGTTTATTTTGTCACGCCTTTAAATATAGCCCATTTAGTTTTTTGTTTATGGTATCTCTATTTTAAGTCTGATCACAACATATAGCATAACGTTTTAATTGATTTGAAAATGACTTCTAAATTGGATGTTAAATTTTAAATACAAGCTTTGATATCTTGAATTATTTCCTAAATAACCAAACAGATAAGCCTCTTAAAACTATTGAATCCTGGACTTTAAATAATTTACTTTTTGCCCCTTTTGTCAATGAAATATCTCTCATCATAGGGGGTGAATAAAGCAAACAAATTTTTTAACTCACTCTATTATATTTTACTCACTCTATTTATTTTTAAATAAAAACCCCAATTAATTAATGCAGACCTCCGTTGTTTGCCTGTCGGTAATGTAACAAGCTTCATATTCTTCTTTCGCAATGAACTGCGTTCTAAAATCGGTATTTTATATACTATTGGAATGTCCACCGTTTATGTCGCGGGTTTTTATACTGTCTGCTTTAAGATTTTATGTATTTGATAATCAACGATCATGGACACTGCCACAACAATATAAATACGACAGACTATCCCTAATTTCATTGCCTTTATTGAAACCCCCTATAATTTTACGAGGCGTTTTCGGAACAGCGTATTCTACGGATTTCATCAAGTTAAAGTCGACGCATTTAACGCAATAGAAATCAAACAGAATTTCACATCCCATCCCTGGGAATCAAAATCCCGCTCTCACATATGGCGCTTACAAAAGGTATATAATTATAACAATTCGTTTCGAGATGCCCGTTTGCACAAAAACAAAATTCGCCGTGCTCCCCTTGATGATAATTCGCCGTGAGCAAGATAATAAAAGCACATCGTTCGTACTTCTTCAACAACTATAAGCTACATACGAGTAGTTATTTGAAATCGCTAAATTGGGTTTAGTGGAAGTCAAATGACAACGCTAGTATTTGCTGATAACCCAAAGATGAGTCACAATATATTATTTGGAAAAATTCTGATATGTGGCCGTATACCCGAAATTATATTCAATCTTGAAAGGAGGAAAGGAAGTTTTTTAATAAAGAATCTTTTAATGCTGTTGTTTTATTTTTACCTTTCATACATCTAAAACCCAAGCACTGTTTTGGTGCCCTTTAACATTTAAAAGGTTTAGAAGTGATAACAAATTTGGAATTTAATTTCTAAATAAAATTTTTCCTCATATGACCGCTGAAGCAGTAATTTCTATAAATTACATACGAACATTCAGATAAGGAAGCATTAAATGGAATTTTTCGTGTTAAAATTTTCAAAATGTTTTTGCCTAAAATCTGTACTTAAAATAGTGATAAAATTTTAGGGAATTTAACAACGTGAAGGGAAAGAGTTTGTTCGGAAAATTCCTAATTATTTTAGAAATATTTTGCTTGTTAATAAATGGAAGTATTAGTGGTGGAAAATAACACAATTTCAAAACAACCAAAGAAAAGTTATTAAAGTATATTCTATTTTACTTTTAAGACTAGTGGCAAAAGTTTAATGTTATTGGTAGCAGGGAAAGCAAAACCACAAGCATTTTAAAGTTTCTTGGAATCATAAAATAAGATGATTCATTTTCTGAACAACTTTAAAGCAAAAGCGACATGAATACGATTTTAACAAAGGTAGCGTGACAAAAAAACACATTAGGTTTAAAAAAAACTGCTATACGGCATATTAACACGTTGAGTGACACGTCAGTCGTCGGTGACTGACACCGACCTTTCCGTGTAGAGCGGGTCAGTCACCGGTGACTAACAGTATAAAATATGATAATAAAGGTAAAAAATTAAATTTGTTCAGAAGACTTTAATGGATTTTATTGAAACAAGGTAAACATAAAAATGGTTCTCCCTCGCAAGTGTCACAAAACGTTATAACCTGTTTGGTGAAATTTTGTGCCAGTTTTCTTCAACCCTGTGCCGCATTTTCTTCATAGCACGATTTACAATATTTTCGCACTGCTAAAACTTGCGCGGCTTGACGGGGAAGTCGCTATAAAACCGCGTGGCTTTAAACGTGTTAAGCAATCGATTTATTACAGTACCAAACCAAATTATCTCGTGAAATTCTGATTTCTACTGACCAGCAAGATTAAACGATTTAGCGCCTTGCGTTTGCTTCCTTGAGGGTTTTGTGAAACACTGGTCCTACTCGAATAAGCAGACTACAATTGCTGAGCTCAAGATCGAGATCGGACGTGTCATTGACGAGATAGAGCCACATGTTTGACAAGTTATTAAAAATTTCATAAAAAGTGCAATGGCCTGCCATCAGAGCCGGATAGTTTATTCGATCAACATGTCTACTTTGCAAAGCTCCCAAAATTGTTTAACTCGCTTGTTACGTATTTAATTTTTATATAATAAATGCACCCCTAGTGAGACACCCTTTATTATAAACCAAGAAATAGAATTTCAATTTTATCACAATTTCCTCATATTTGGTTGAGAGCAACAGTCTCACTTCTTTATAAAGACTAACAATAATATCAAATTTCTCTTCCTTTAAAGAACTCAACTCGTTATCAAAAAAAAAAAAGTTATTAAACAAAATAAACATAATGTAATTTAAATGCAGGCAAAGCAAATGTCTTTATGGAGTATTTTATTATTTATCAAAACGAAACCTAATACGATCCAATATCAACAAGCCTCTACATACGAGCACATCCTCCAAGCAATATTAAAAGCCAAACAGACAACGCCCTCGGAACATTTAAATGCTGTTGTAATCTGTTAAAAGCAAAAAATAGCGAAATGAAAAGTCTGTAAAACTTTTGATGCCAAATTTGATCAAATGATCATCTGGGTGGTTTCAATAAAACGCAAAAACCCCAAAATTATAACGATCGTGAGGAATATGATTGGTTGCGTTAAATGATCTTTAAAGTATTGATTAACAGACTAAAGTTTTTAGGAAAATAAAATTTTTAATTAAATTAACGACATGAACTTTTATTTGTTAACAAGAGTTGCGTTGCTACAGTTCTCCTCAACAAGCAAAAATTTCATACCACTAATTACATAAAAGTGAATGTTGGCGAATGTACAAAAAAAAATAGTAATTTGTAACGAAAAATCATTTTGAATGCAGTAAAACGCTATGATTATTATAATAAAGTTTCCAAATATTTTAACCACTTCATTATACAGTGTGCCAAAATTCCGTTTAAGTAAAATAAAAAGGTGTTACGGTGATATTTTCTCAACAACACAATAAAATATTCATATTTGCTAAGTAACGTTACGAATTTGCATATGATTGCATCGAGTACACGAGGACTATTAGCATTTTGTATTGTCATTTTTCGAGCCATTGTACTTGGCTGTCTTTATAATTATTCGAATATTCTATTGTATTTCGGCAGTTGTGTGTGTGTGTGTGTGTGTGTGTGTGTGTGTGTGTGTGTGAGAGATTTTGTATTCATAAAATAATTTTGTAATAAATAAATAAACAATAGGATACAACACATGTTTACTATTGTTATTACTATTATTGAAAATGTCGTCGTTAGCGTTTTTATCATTTGAAAGATTTTTGTGATGCAAAAACATTGACACAACAGAGATGTCATAAAAATTATTGATGTTAAAAAAACGAAAAACCAAAAAAATTACACAACAATAAAATAATGACCCGATTGTGTGCGTCAATACTGCATAAATTTGCTTGCAATAAAAATAAAATATTTTCTAAACAAAAGAAATTATGATTTTATTTTTAAAAAATATAAAATTCATATTTAGGATGACATTTAAATTGGAATATTAAGAAGTGAAAATATTTTGAATTTTATTTGCCACCACAAATACACACCCTAATAATTAGGAAGACTTTTAGGGCAGTTAAATTACAGATGTATATTTGAATAGACGATTTTAATATATGTAGCCTTCAAAAGTCTGTTAAGAGAGATCTGTTTTTAAAAAAGTACCTTTTATAGAAGTATCTTCCTTATTAGAAGTACTTTCTGCAAAAATTTCGTTTCAAAAGATACATTGCATTAAACGGGATTTTTGTTAAAAAAGTGCGCTCAAAAATTTCCTGTTTGTAATAAATACAATTTGTAAAAAGTATCTATAATAAGAAGTACTTTTATAAAAACTACTTTTCAGAAAAAATACATGTTATGAAAAGTAACTTTAAGAGAAAATACTTTTTATAAAAAGTACCTTTCATAGCGAGTACTTCTTATGAAAAGTACCTTTTTCTAAAATGTACCTTTAATACAAAGTACCTTTTAAAAATTACTTTATTAAAACAAACCTTTTAAAAGATATATTGTTTAATTTCAAATACCAAAAGTACTTTTTAAAAACAGCATTAAAAAAGTATGTTTGCAAGATTCTATAAGGTAATTCATAATATCCAAATGCCAGCGGCAAATATTTTCCAAATACGAAACTGGCGTTACTAGCAAAATTAAATTAGTATTCGAAGTACCTTTATAAAACTAGGCATGGCAAATTACACAACGAAAGAAAGTTTTTGACTTATCCGAGCATATTATGAAAATGGGTGCTCAAGAACAAATGCAAATGGCATTTAACGTGAATATTTTGGTGCACATACTCGGCCTTCTGAGCGCACAATTTAGGTTCGTAAGAACTCTCCTCCAGGTCGTTCTTGCGTAAATATTGACAGAGTTCGTGAATTTCGAACTTTGTTATACCGCCGCGAATTTACACCTAGGCCTTGCATATAAAAGCATTCAAGATTCAAACAACAAGTCGTTGCTTCGAAGAAAATATTGCTCTATGATGAGGTACAATTTCATCTCAACAGATTTTTAAAGAAATAAAATTGCTGCATTTGGGGATAAGCAAACCCGAACGTAAATATACAAACAGGATATGACTTATCAAAGACAATATTTGGGGTACATTGGGGTCTGAAGGCTTACAGACCGTACTTTTATGATAATGCCGAAATGCCTTCAGTGTGCACTAAGCGAACATGACAATAAACTTCTTGTGGAACCGATAGAAATATGTCGGGTACCTGTGGTTGCAAGAAAAGAGTCTTCTGCCGACATCAGCAGAACCAATGATGCTATATCTCACCCAATTTCCTTCGCAATGTTTCACGCCACAGTAATAGTAATAGGCCTTCGGGACCGCGTCAAATTTTACAGAAGAATTTCGGATAGTTTGTATTACAAATTTCTATACATTTTCCGCTTTTTGCCTTCTCTCGCGCCACTGTATAAAGTTGTCTGTTGTATTACTAGATTCGTATGGTTTCGCGAACCTTATATATCAAATTGAATTTAATAATAAAAATTCTGAATGTGTGTGACTAGCAGAGACACAACCCCAATTTTTAGCACAGCTGATTTTGCAATCACCAGAGTTAATAAAACTATACAACAATTAAAATAATTGAAAATCCCTTAGGGTTTCATTACGTTTTGTAAAAGGAACTGCCCTAAGGAGGATCCGAAGGTGATAGGTCCCGCAGGAAATAATATTCCTGTCGTAATAGTAGTAGTAATAGGAATCGGTCGTATGTATGAAGCCTCTCCAACCCTCACTATGGTATGAAATATTATATATCACATTGGCAACAAAAGTAAACCGAATTTAAAAATAGGCCTCTTGGCGACAATATTAATCACGAACTTATTACCAGTTGTCGTTATGGAAAAATGCTGATGGGTAACCATATCCCCTATATAGAAATTCTGGTGCAATATTTAGGGATTGATTATTTTGTGAACCTGGTTCCGGCTTCCTGTTGAAGGCTTCTGAAATAAACTCTCACTGTTAAAAAAAATCGGTTTATGTCTCTGCTAATCAAATACAAATTCATCTTTACACACATAAATTCTGATGCAAGTGAATAAATAAATAACACTGCAATGTAATTTAGCAATTCCGTGGTAATTTGTTTAGCTTTTAAATAAATACTACAGTAACATTTTATAGTTATTGTCCCATAAATTGCAACTTATTTAAACTTTCTTGCATAAAACTACATTAATAGGAGATTTGTCGAGTCGTAGTAACCTTTTCTGCCTGCCTCCATTATAAAACAGCAACATTATTACAAAATAATATTCAGACTTATTATTTTAATTTTTATTATTAGTCATGTAGCCGTGCATCGTTAATGTAGAACGTGCAAGTAATTGATGACAAAATTACACGTATATGACACGACAATATGTCAATTTATTTTGAATAATTCAATACTTTTGGCGTGTGTTAAATTATAGGGAATTTACAAAAAGGAAAACAATTCTTCGCTTCCTGCAGACTGTACGAACACAAAGTTCATGTGAATGTAAAAGGCATGAACCTTTAGAAATTGAAAAACAATAGAGTTTTTGTAAATTGTATTTTTCAAGGGACACCCTTCTATGCATGAAATATCCTTTCATACGCCACTTGTTTTGTTCATTTACATTTTAAGCACAATGTGCATTCGAGTTTATGTAGATTGCGTTTTTCTTTACAGACTATAAAATTTCTACTACCATTTTTCATTTTTTTAAATATATATTTTTTTATTCACAATCTTCTTTTTCTCCCTCGTACGTACTTTGTTGATAAAATTATAGACATGGTGTAGTGTTCTCATGTACTTTTTTATTGCCAACATAAAAGCAACGGAAAAGAAAGGCAGCATTGCTACAATATATGCAAAGTATGTACTTGCATATTCGTTGGTGCTAAATACAAAAGTTTGTATTGAAATATGTATTTCCTATTGAAAGTTTATTTTATTTTATCAGTTTGTAGTTTAAAATTTATGTATTTCCTCCATTAGGGGTTAGCGAAGTTTAAATGGAATAATAAAATAACATGAAGAGTTTGTAACAATTTTCAAATTTAAAGTTCATGTCTGAAAAGGCTAAAGACAAAAGGCACCACCACAACACTATTTGCCATGGTAATGTTAGCATTTCTGACAAATTTTTATTTCCTTAAGAAGGAAACTAAAGCCTTCTTATACAACGATATACATGGCATGTATTTTTTATGTAATGAGTTAAAATAGGAAAATTCATTCAACATTTCTAGTGGCATTTTTGATCATTTGTTGGCAGATATTTTCACAAATACATACGTTTGATTACATGGCAACAAGACAACATGCATGTGTACAACAAAAAACAAAAATATAAGATGAGAGTATAAGAGTGCGTAAACTCAAGAGTATACGTGTATAAGAGCATGTGTATAAGAGTACATAGGCAAGAATATGCATAAAAGATATTTATAAGTAATAATGTGGAATTATGATTTAGATCAGCCGGCAAAAGCTGTCACGTACGGTTGGCATATTTGGGTGGCATTACGGGCAAACGGAATAAGCTGGTGGCAACACTGACTCTGCTGAATTTGTTATTGCAGGCAGACAAGAATATGCAAGTATGTTCTACATTCTACGTTGCAGTAGAATTCATTTGAAATCACTTCAGTTTAAATTGCTTGATGTTCTGCATTCGACTTTTTACATTTGAATTTCAATATTCAATACAAATATTAATCTACTTTTCCAGAATAGTTTACTTTTCAAATTTTCATTTCTCTATATGAACATGACTAATAGTGCAAGAAAAATCAGAGACCTACATAAGTACATTTGATAAGTAGAAGTGTTAAATTAAAAAAGGTTATTCGAATGTCTTTCAAATTGTTAAAAATTCATTAAAGTTGGTTCTTGAAAAGTTGGACAGATTGAAAATCTTTTATTTCAGACGGCCACTACAATATTACCAAATGTAAAATATTTGAAACAATTGAATTTTCTTAATGAATAAATAAATACTAAACTCTATTAAAAAGTGTAAAACATATTTACTACTTTGCGATATGTTACGAAACAGCTGATTTGTTTTTGTTAGTCGAAGATGTGTATATGCCGTTAGTTTTCTTTCCTCCGTACGTGAGGAGAAAGGTAAGAACAGCTGTTTTTCCAAAAAATTTATCAAAACTTATATTTTAATTTTAAAATTCAACTAAAAGTAGTGTGCGTTACCTATATCCAAATCTTTCTTTGAAGGTACTCTTATTCCCATGACTACCACCTCTGCTTTAGTTGCTAAAAAAATGGAATCGGATATATGTATAACGTTTCAGTTTTATTTAAGTTTTTCCAATGGCTCAGTGAGACCACAAGGTCAACAAAAGTCAACATCTTTACTGACAGCCAACTGATCAACCAGGCAATTAGTTCTGAAAGAGTTAGGTGAAGTACTTTATTGGGATTAATAGGAGACTGCGCATCATCTGGATGCCAGGCCACCAAGCAGTATTTGGTAATGATCGCGAAAATACTCTGGTAATCAAAGCCAGAGGATAATAAACTTAGATGTTGGAGAGCTTTTTGAGTTAAAAAATTGGGCAAAGATGACCGACCCATAAGACACTGTAGCACAACAAACTGATGCGAAAAACTACTAGAATCTTGTGCTCAAATAAAAGAAAGGGCCTAGTGGAACTAAACAAGGCTGAAATTTATAACATTACAAGTATTCTAACAACACCCTCAAGTTTACAAGCGGATCTGCTTCGAATAGGAAGAGGGCGTGCAATGAGGACATCAAAACGATGGAATATTTTCCGAGCCACTGCCCAGCGTTCGCACAAATATGAACCCATCTAAGAGGCATTGACTGGAGAGTTCTAAGAAACTTCTCTCACGTTTATAATAGAGAGCGCACTTCAATCCGAATCTCTCGATTAAGCGTGGCTGCGAGTACGATGGCAATTATTGATTACTCTTCTCAACCTAACCTATCTTTTGTCGAACATAATATTATTGTTTTTTTTTCAAAAACAGCTGATTACAGAAAACTTAGCTATAAAAATGAAATAAGGCGGAATGATGCGGAATGCCAACAGAACGATAGGATTAGTGGAGCCTTAACAACCATAGTTTAACGTTGCGGAAATATTGAAAGTAACATGGTCTAAATCTTCTTACTCCACCCATTAGAGTGCGAGTTAATTAGTGCCTAAAGTATTATATTATAAGAAATAAAAGTGTCAAATAATTGAAGATTAGAACAGTATAATTGCACGACCAAAGAGTATAAAAGCAAGTGTGTACTATATATATATATGTTGTAAAGATACCATGATTGAAGAGGTATTGTTTGTGGTAAAAATAAATTAATACAAGACATTTTATTATTAATGATTTTTATAGGCCAATTAATTTAAAACTCGTATCGAAAAAGCGGCGTAAGCCACAAAATAAGATGTCCTATACAAGCACAAGTTTTGGCTTTTCCTTTTTACGATATTCTATTCGCGGTGGACACGGAGACCCTCGGCAGGAAGTCCAGTAAGGTGTTTATATATCATATCACCGTCAAGTATCACCTGGCCAAAATGAAAAACGATGAAATATTACTTGTAGACTGTGCCTGAAAGAGGCTAAGGCGGTAACACACATTGAGTGTGACTGTGAAGCACTGGCTAGCATTAGGCTTATTACCCCGGGCAGATACTTGTTAAATATGAATGCCATAGGGGACCTCGGCCTTAGACAAATGCTAACAATTTTAAGAGTCTCCGTGATTATCAAAAAGGCCGGCAAATAACACTCGTCCGTCTAGAATCACTACAGTCAAGATTAAACTCTGCTGTTAGAAGGAGACTCGAAGAAAGCAAATCGGTTGGCTGAAATCTATTCGAGGAATGAACTGGGTCGAAAAGGCACCCTTTACTCGTAATAACCTGTTACATTTGCACTGACATTTACTCAAATTATAATTATTCAACATAGAGCCAATAATAAATTCATACCAGCTTTATTTCCTTTTACATTTCCGAGATTTCCAATAACGTACATTTTCAATTCGTTTCAGCTTAACAAATTGCGTTTGTTGCTTATGCGTTCTTTCATTTTCATTAAATTTAATTTTTTGCTTGGTTTAGTACTAGTATCCCATGACATCCTTGAACGAAAGAACAGCAAAAAGATATAAAAACATATCAAATGTGAAACAATAAATGAATACTTTGATTAGACACACACACTCTGCAGCACTTTAAGATGTATTTGCCACATATTCATGTATCATTTTGAGCAATTTAAATATAATTTTATTTTTATTTTTGGGGGACTTCTTGGAAACTGGAGGGGGACAACGACTCTCCAACTGGGGATATATATGAAGGGTTTTAAAATGGAAAACATTAAAATGTATTTGGCATTTAAGACCGAAATATTATTATTTTTAAAAGAAATCCTGATGATTAATTTTTCAAAGACGAGTTGGGGACGCTATTAGAAGGGTACATCTTTCACCTATTAGAAGGGTACATCTTTCAAGATTGATTTTTAGTAAAAAAAGAACTTTATTTCTCGAGTAAATCACAAAATTGCAATATCCCCAAGAAAAGACAAGCGCTTAAAACAAAATTATTTTTATATGTAGCGTTACCAGATAAGAAAACTAGGAATAGACATTTAAATAAAGCAACAACGTTGTAAGATAGCAAATTGGAGCTGGCTTTATTGTGAAGCTACATTTATGCAATTATCATAATTTAAATGGCTTCACTGGCGGTGCTTCAAAATAATTTTGTCGACAAAATTTAAAAATCAATTAGCAAACTCACGACGTTGTCTATAGTCGTCAGACATCAATGTTGCACCACACAATCTTTAACGGTAACCGATAATTAAACCGAGTTGACTCTCTGGCGAAGCCCACTTCAGCTGACTAGCACGCAGAGAAAAAAACAGGAGATACCCATAACCTAGAGCAACATTATTATGATTTTATTATTTGGTTACAAGCAAATCATATATTGTTATTGTAGATAATAATAACAATATACGCCTCTTATAATGATGCTGATTGGCAGCGGCAAAGTCACAAACACAGGCGACTTAATTAGCTTTGCCAATTCTACCACATTTGTCGTAGATCTACCTCTTCTTAGTATCCTACTGAACTCTTCTTTTAAAAAATTGTTGCAAATTTTATTATTACCCGAAATTTTTTAAAGTAATCCACTCTAGAAGTTCAACTACAATGCAATACAATAAAAACGCTGCGTTGATTACACTATTAAACAGCTGTTCTTATTCTCTCATTCTAGCTTGAATGACATAAACAACAATAGGAGCAACAAAGAAAATTTTCAAATATAACCGGCAAAACTTATTTTTATTGCTCATTATAAAAAAAATATTTTAGTTTAATTTTAAAAGGAATGTGAGGGTGAAAAAAGTTCACCACTTCGTAAAGCAAAGTTATGGGAACAGGATAAAAATTTCGCCGATTTATCATAGGCTCTGTTATAAAATATTTCCTATCTAGAAATATCAATTAAGGATATAAAATTCTTCTTTTAAGGTGTTTAAAACAGATGTACTACTTTGCATTTAATTCTCAAATCATATCAACCTCTAAGACAGATTTTGGGTTGGCATCACTAGTCTTTACACAGTACCGTTCTCTCGCTCTCTTTCTCTTGAAATATTTAATAAAAAAAACAATTTTGTTTTTGTTCTCATTAAAAATAAAAACGATATTTCAAAATTTAAAAAGAGCGCCATAACAAATGGGGCATTTATTTAAATCGCTTATTCGACAAAAGATTGATTTTTTTGTTATATTAATTCCTTTTTAGCAAACAAATCATTTCCTTTTTCATAAAAAGAAACTGTTACTGCTTTTTCAACAAATCACAAAATTAACAAAAATAAAAAGTGCTGACCTCAACCTAAATCAAATTAATTTAACAAAAAAGATACTACATGACACATTATTCAGGGTTTATTCACTACTGTTATCAATGTACATTAACAGGTGTTATCACGAAAATCTATTATCACACACCAGATCCTTTTCGTCATTACCGTTCGTATACAAGCGGTGAATCACGGTATTTCATATCGAGATTTTTATTCGAATTTAAATGATATTTCGATCGATATCGAATACCGCAATTTCCCTCATGACTTCTTTATGTTATTGTGAATACGAATGTGGTAAGAAAACATTCGACTTAAAAAAAAATCAAAGAAAAATACAAATAAAGTAAATTAATTACCTTTCCGACAAAATTGAACACAAAAAGGAGTCAGATTAAAAGAGCTAAATTTGATATATATGTACATCAATCTTACAAAACTCTCAACTTTATCAGCAGACTCAAAAAATTAAAATATAGATCTGTGACGTCACTGGGGAAAGGCTGACCAGGTTCAGTTCTGTTTAAATGTAACAATAAAGGTTGTATTCTTACACTTTTAGTTGCTAAAGTCAATAGAAAAGTCAGAAGAAAAGTTCTTTACTCAATTTAATATAAATAAAAAAAAGAAAATAGTGGAAGTATCAAATTCGAATACATAAATATTCAAGGTTAATGCACTCATTTTTCATGCATTTGTTCGTTGCGGGTGGTTTTTTTCACGAAGAACATTTCGCTCAACTTTTTTCCCCCTTCTTCTGTTGGTGGAAAATTTTTCTCTGTTTTTTACTACAAACTGTTTTCAATGGCAGCCGTAGTTTTATTTTTCTCTTTGTCCTTCCTTGATTTCTACTTTAAACGTTTGTATTCGTTACGTTTTCTGAGGGCATTAAAGTGTTCAAAGTTTTTTTTTTCAATTTGCTTACAAGTGTGTCTAGTATTTATTGTGTTATTGCAATCAAGCTGTTGTTTTGAGAAAAATTTTTGTTTGGCTTGCTGATTGGAAGGAAGTCAAATAAAAATTTGGCTCCTCCGTAGCAGCAGGTTTTAAATAAAATTCCTAAAACTTTAGGCAAATTAAGGTGGTGGTTTAATGCGGTCGCAGATCTAACCGTTTTATACCAGCTGACTGCTAATTTTTGTCGTAATGAACCAGAGTCGGCGTTATGAATAGGCGTTGAAACCAAGTGTTAGGAAAGCAAGCTGTTGCGCACAACATTCTAATGGTTTTGATTTTAATCGTTGGTCCCGCTTCTTTATACTATGAATTTTCGACCGGCCACAATCCGATGCAAAGAGGCCTCGTTTTTGTTAGAATTAAATCGGTATGTCAAGATCGGCGTTTAACGTCTCTGGGCTTCAGTTTATGTGGCACAAAATTTCCTTTTTATTTATTATTTATTGATGTAGGAAGATTTAGAAGCAGACCACTCACTTGTTTGGATCCCTTTTCGGCCTCGTTTGCTCCTTAAATTGATTTCAGGCAGCCGACTTGTAATTACAATTACCTTCCTTTCAATTGAGTCTAGTGCTAGCCCCTGCCTTTACTCTTGACTAAAGTGATTTCAGACTCTCGACTGGTAACTGTCAACACTCCTCCCCATCACGGAGGCTCCTGTAATTGCTAGCATTTGTCTAAGGCTTAGCTCCCCCATGGCATTCATATTTAATAAGTGTCTACCAGTGTTCTTATGATAGCCAGTGCTGGACATTCACACACAATATGCGCTACCGTCTCAGCCTCCTCCAGGAAAAGTCTGCAAGTATCATCTTCTACGATTATCATCCTGGCCAGATGATACTTGATGTTTCCACGACCTGGTATTAACGCAGTGATGCAGCTTAAAGTAACCCTATTATATCCAAGCATCTTGGTGGCCTTCCTGCCGAGAGGCTCTTTGAGCACCATTCGAACCTGTCTACATGTGATAGTCTGCCTTCACAGTTGCAGGTGTAATAAGTTTACCCATTGTAGAACTTTATCCCGCACTAGGCCATTCCCTAGTGCAACATCAGATTCCCTTCTAGTTCGCCTTCAGCTTCATTCCCAGCTGTGCCTATGTGTCCATTAACCCACATCAACGCTACCTCATTCAACGAGGCACATCTGTTTAGTTTAAAAACACATTCCAGCACTACTTTGGAATACACGTTCCCTTGCCGCATACGTTTTATAACCGACTGATTGTCAAGTGCCATAAGAACCTTTCTCCCTCGCCTCCGACTTTCGAGCAGGTGATGCAACGCATGCAGCAACCCAAGAAATTTCGCCTGGTAAACTGACACGTATTTCCCCAGACGCAGACTACAGGACAAGTTCAGCTCAGCTGAGAATACACCTGTTTCTGCCCTGCCATTCATAAGAGAACCATCATTAAAAATTCTGATGTCCGCATTGAGTGTCCAATGCAGCCTTTTGGGCTACTTTCATGCGTTGCATCGGCATCTAAGCATCCCTAACCTCTTTTTTAACAAGGTGCAGAATACTCTTATGTTTGGCCCAAAGATATGCCAAATTGCATCGCTTTCCATACGCAAAGCTGACATTGCGGCAGATGATCTTATGAATAAGTTCAAGGGCAGCAATCCCAACATTTCCTCGATTGCCTGTGTTGGCGCATTGCACCACTTTTACCCATACAGGCAATCCTTTGAACCCCAGCCAACTTACGCTTAATTGTACTTTGGGGGACCTTGGGCCACAAAATGTCCTTACTTTTTAATGAATTCCAATGCTTTTAAACGAAAGTAAATTACACTGTACTGCAAGTACTTCTTGTATTTAAAACGGATCTTCATCGAGTAGTGCCTCTAATTCTTTATTTGCAAACTTGTGTGGCTGGCTTTTCCGCACGTTTTATGTCTGTAACAACAAAATTACGGTTTTTCAGGGCACGAAAATATGATGACATTTGGCAGCAATATTTTTTATAAAAAAATTATGATTTTGATTATTATTCTTACATCGCAAAGCCCAACAACAAAAACGGAAAGCAAAAAACTTGAATGAGAAATGTAACACGCAACGAAACAGAGGGTAATAAATTAGCAAAAAAAAAAACGAACAGAAGTGTTGGCGTTAGATAACGGATTTTTTAACTTTTTGGTGAATTTTTAATTTTTAGTGAATTCGGGACTTGTGGTTATTGTGGCGTAAATTATGTTAAAATTGCGACGTTTTTCATAAAATATTAATTAAATTGCAAAATTTTTAAACTATAAATTTTGTTTTGAGCTTTTAAAATTTGATGAATTTTGATGAAATTTCGTTTTGTTTTTTATATATGGATTTTTTGTCAAATAATTATGTTTTCGTATTATCGGTGAATTTTAAGTTTTGGCGAAATTCCGAATTTTCGGATTTTTGTGGTGCAGTTTGGTGAAATTTTTTTGTTTTTCTAGATTATTTCACATTATAAAATATTAATTTAGGTGAACTAACGACTTTTATGTGAAATTACAAAACTTTCTTGAAATTTAAGACATAACTCTGCTTTTGACTTATAAAAATAGACAATGAAATATTGAGCAACTTTGTTGCGAAAAAAAGTCTATTTGTACTAATACTCCTTCGCATACACCTACAATTTTTGCCAACCATAAAAATAGTAATAGCAGCAGTAACTTGCTTTAAAGTAAACTCCCCCTTTAAAAACAAAATCAATATCAATATAAAGTGTGTAATAAAAAGCAGCTTTTAAATAACACCTGCTCACTAAAACTTATGCAGTTGGGTAAGGGGCCATGAAATTTTAACTCTCCGATTGAGTTGCATTAATGGAATGAAGTTCACTAATGACTTTAACTCTGATTAAACATACATACGAACACATTTTGTTTAAAGTTTATGACAATAAGGCATTTAATATTTGCCAGAGCTTCACAATATATATTTTAAGACAAAATCTTGCAATAACTTAGCGTTGAGCCAGAGACTTTTATGGGTTGGCAATGCATAAAATGTTTATTGCTATTTAACGCATTCAAATTTTTAATGACAGGCAGAAAACTATGTCAACTATTAGCGAAAAACATTGTAAATATGATTCCATGCACATAGCAAAGCTTTTCAACTTTCACACAAAATCATACGCATATTCTTAGTAAAATAGAAAAATGCGAGACATCATCAAGGTGTTGCAAATTGAAATAGTTTCTTCTTGCAAATGATTATTTAATACCTTTTTAAACATTCTATATTTAATTTGTTCCAATAATTCAATGGTCAGTTACGCATTTTCCCTTTTTTAAAAAAAGTGCTGCCCTATAAAAGAGTAGTTTTTGTTTCAACTTGCCTAAATATACTCTTGTTTGTATAAACAAAGTAAAAAAGTGTAGTTTTTCACCCCGAATTTTAATTTGAATGCAAAAAATGATACATATTCGCCAGTTTTTTGTTCACCATATCCAATCAGGAACGTAAAGTTTTTCGTAAATGTTGAACACAATTGTGCAAAAAAGGCAACAATATATACAATTTTTGTCAGCAAGGAAAACGACATTAATTTAATCTGCTACCAGACATTAAACGAAATATAAAATGGAGTATATTTTAGGGCAAAATTTAGTAATGCTCAAAACATATTTTCATAATATTTTTCTGCATCAAAGGCATGTGGTGTGACCCGAGAATAATGAGAGGTTAAATTCGTAAGCTTTATGACAAGCATTCCAATCTGACTTAATATATAGTAAAGTATATAGTAGTGTATAATAATTTAAGCTTATCCATCTATTCGTGTTTATATTGAAGTGCAATTTCTGAGGACAAAGAAACATAGAAAACAGTATGATGGGCTGATTTGTCTACTACGGCTTGAAGAATTTTATTATTAAAAAAATGAATAAAATCTTTTCAAAACTACTTAGATATTGATTTGGATTTTTCTCGTATTTGTTCATGTTTTTTGTTAAACAAATTTCGTCAAATTTCAATTTCATTTAAAAGCCACAAATTCGCCATAAAATCTAAAAATGCCCTGTAATTTAGAATTTACAAAGAATTCAAATGGGGACTGAAAAGCTAAATTTCCCAGAAAATTTCAAAATATCCACATAAAAAATTTAAAATATTTAATGGTGGAAAATAATACAGAAATGTAATTTTCACAAAATATTTATTTAAAAAAAATCAGCAAAAAAATATATTGGCCACACAAGAAGGTGCTCGCTGTTTGATAAAGAGTGGCAACACTTGTGACAAATTTTTGCTATCGAAAAGTTTAGTCACATGTCAACAATATGCAGCAGTCAGCAAATTTCCCATTTCACATAATTTTCTTGAAAATTTACTATTTTGAGCAAAAAAAAAAGCATTTTTGGGGAGAACTTTGTATCGCAAAAGGTCACCGTATATTTGTGCAACTTTGTGCCGAGTATGTTCTTTCTAAAACCACTTCTAGACATTGTTGTCAGATATGACGATTTGTCGTCACACACAGCGATAAAATATCCATTTTAGTGATACAAATTTTAGAATTGCAATTAACGAGATACTTAGCGATATTTTAAAATCTTGGCGATTTGTTTTGGGTATATTTTTCATAATTTCCCCTACGGAAGAATTGCAGTAAAAAAAGTATGCGAATTTTTCCTATGTTTATGTTTGCTGCTACACCTTTAAATGTTAATATGACGCTATCTTATGTCCTTGGAACTTGGTCAAAAAATACTGTCTGGTAGCTTTATGAAATGTGTTTACAGTTGGCTGGCAAGCTCTAAACATCGGCAAAATAAAGGTACTTCGCTTTGACTACCATATTTGTTCATGCATATAAAATTAGCAAATAGTAATGGCGGTAGAAAAAAGTAAGGACCTGTAGTGAAATATACATTTAAATTGTGCAAATTAATTTAGTACGAGTATCAACAAAAAATGGCATCGACATAACAGGAGATGCAAGTTTGTCATTGCCGTTAGACTGAGTTGGAACAAGAGCTCTGGGTAAATGGCAAAACTGAAAATTCCTTAACAATTTTAAAGTAAAAATAATTTTTAATAACTGTCTAATAAAACTATTAAATTTATATATTGGCGATATTTTGGCTATTTTGGCGATATTCAACAAGCCATTAGGCGGGGCAGTTAGAAGAAAAACTGATACACACTGCTTTTAGAGTTTGGATTCGACGCATGTTAATTTTTATGTTGAAGCCAAATAATAATCGAGAAGGCCACACCAGCTTGAAGAGAAAGAATTAAAGATATTAATCTAAAGATTTCCGTGTCTAACGGAAGAAAACCTTGCACAGCTGGCTTCAAAAATAATTTCAAATTTACGAAGGAATGAATAAAAACAATCAAAGCAAAATTTAAATTACAGTGAAACAAAAAGATTGAACAGTTAAAAATGCCAACTTTGTTACAAATCTCAATTTTACCAAAATAATTAAAAATTCACCAAAAATTTAAAACTCAACAAAAAGACAGAAATTTACTCAAAACATTTTACTTCAGAAGAAACAAAAATAACTAAAGCATAGAAAAGTTCCAAAAAAAAAAACGGCAATTCATCCTACCATGGAATTGAACAAAAGCCGATTTAAAGTATACCCTAGCCGGATCATCAAACAGTGTTTTACATTCGGACTAAATTACATATTTTTTAATGCAATGAATTATAGAAAAATTATGGCTGGTAAATTATATTCATCCGATTAGCATACAGTTCTTTTGTTACACGTTTTTCTTTTACCTTAACAAGTTAAGGGCGTTTCACACTACTCTACAAGTGTTTAGAATGAAAATCGTTCTGACTGTCAAAAGAATTTAAAGTAAAATATTCTCATTAAATTGTGTAGACACACAATCCCACTTGAAATAAAATGAAAATGACGTGGTTGTTTACTCGGAGAAAGAAGCCGAAACGATACTTTCCGCGGCGATGGCTGAACAATTTCAAGTAGGTAACGGCGGCGATGGCTATTGATAATTTTCAGTGGCTCAAGTTTTTATACATTTTTTTTTTAAACTTTTGCAAACTGAAGTACAAGTACATGGTGTCCGCCAGGAAGGTATACTACTTTGTTGGTTATATTTTTTGATTAAATGAAAGAGAATGGATCGTATATTGATAAATGTTTTCTTTAATGTCGGCAATTATGTATGGAATACAATATCAGATAAATGTTCGCCTCTGATAGCCTCACAAATGCGAGCCCTTTTGAACACATTTTTTCATTACATTCTCACACATTTCACGCGATATTTCATTAATTTCATCACGAATATTTTGTTTGAGTTGCTCCAGCGTTTCTGGTTTGTTTGCATAAACCTTGCTTTTCAGATATCTCCACACAAAGAAGTCCGGAGCAGTCAAATCAGGCGACAAAATGTGCCTCATCACTCATTATGATTTGTTCATGAACATCGGGGTTGTCATGGCCGAGCTGTAGCATCCTATTGGCATATGTACGGCGCGACGTGGCTTAAATGGTCTTCTGGAAGAAACTCTTTTGTCAACTGCATCTTAAATGGAAACAAATGCAAATCTATGTGCAAAATGTTTGCCAAAGTTGTTCTTTGAAGACCAAGCTCCTGAGCACGGTGTCGAATTGAGGTTGATGGATTGTTTTGAACACTTTCTCGAAGAACAGTAATGTTTTCAGCCGGTCTTGCAGTATGTTGGGGTCTATTCTTGGGCCTATCAGCTACAGTCGCTCTTTCTTCGAAATGATTCACTACACGATAAATAGTGCGTCTTGTTGGCACGTTGTTTTTCGCAAAAATTTCACGTAACTTTCTCATCGTCACAGTAATCGATGATTGATTTTGATAAATTGTTTTAACGATTAAAACACGTTGGTTTACCGAATATTTTTCCATAAAAAATTTGCCACGTCTCCACTTCACGACTGCCAAATATGAACTGTCAAGACTAATGTTTACGAAAATGGCGGCAAAACAAAGTAGTAGTCATGTACACAATTTTTATCGTATTAACCTAGATTTATAGATAAAAAATTCAATGAAGAAATAATAGAATTTTGGAATATCAAATCAAAAATCGAAGAAATAATAATTATTTCTGAAAAAAAATCAAGAAATAAGGAATATTCTGACCAAAAATAAAAATCAAGCAAAAACAAATAAAATCAGAAAATAACAGTTATTGCTTGCAAAAAAACTCAATTAAAAATTAAAATTATATTTTGATTTTTGTTTCAGTTCGCTGTCGGCGGCGAACCAGTCGACTTGTTTATATGTTAAACAGCTGCTTCTGTAAAAATGCAACCCTAATCAACGTTTAGAACATTTTCATAAAATGGTGAGAGCCGTACGAGTGTCAAAGTTCCAAGCGTATTTTTATCAAATTCATAATATAATGTTTTTACATTATAACGCTTTCTTGATTTGTTTGAATTCGTTTAACTCAATCTAATAGTGTGAAAAGCCCTTATTAATATGCATGTTAAAAATTGTTTATTATGGTGCGCCTTTTGTTTCACTTTACCTTTTCGTTGCTCTGAACTTCAAAAACCTATACTTTGTTAAAAAAAAACGTTAAATTTGACGACTTTGTGTGTCTTAAAATAAGAGCAGAGAAACAAGCGCCCTCAAAGTTAAAATACTTTCTATATCACGACTGCATATTATGGCTTATTATGTTTTAGCTTTTATTTAGAACCCGCCAACAAGTCATAACACTTTTTCAAAATCCGACCCAACATATGGCCACTACACTCCGCCTAATAATTTTTCTCTTTCAGTATCTTAATTAATGTCCCTTTGTTGCGGCAAATTTTAATAAAATTCTTCCAAATGCTCTGCTGCTTGTTTACCGCAAAATTCAGCTGTTATCGATCTATGAGGTTTTCATGATGTCCTTGTTCCACTACGAGTTATTGCAAAATGTGCTCTTTGAATTGATGGTAATCAATAATTGTGTAGCATTTGCGTTGCTGATGATGGGGCATTTATAGATTATGGTTAGTTGTTATATTCACATAGTCAGTTTGCCACAAGGGAATGGTTGCTAGAAAGTTCTCTGCCTACTTTGTTTGTATACTCGTATATTTTTGTGATTAATCATTCGATTACTGGATTTATTATCCACTATTATAACGTTATACATATGAAAATTAGTAAATGAATATGCGTGTATGTGTGAATGTGTATATGCATTTGTGTATTTTATTTGCTTTACAGTTTGTCGTGTTTTTATCATTTCCTTTCTCTTGTTTACTGAAGCATTAAATTAATTGTTTATAAAATAAAAACAAATTTACTAATGGAATTTCATAGAATAACAATCAAATTTAAACCTAAACTAACAGCGGAAAATAATTGATAAAAAGTGAAAACGCAATAAACATTTATGGCCGTATTTATAAAAACTTACAACAGGCATATTAAACCATTAGTAAGCAAAATTGTATTAAAAAACGATTATTATAGAAGAATTTTACTGTAGGTTTAAAGTAGGTAGATAACTAAAATAAGTCTAAAATAAACTGACATGTTAATTTTTTTTTTTTTTTTTTGTTTGGAAAAAATTGTTTTGGAAGCAATATTCTGGCATGGCTTTGGGCCAAGAGCATTCTGAAGCTCGTTAGAAAAAGGTTAGGGAGACACATATGCCGATGGAACGCATAAATAGAAGAAAAGTGGTCGAAAGGCTGCATCAGACACTCATTGCGAAAGGCGTTATATAAAACGAGCGTATGGAGAACGACAACAGCATTTTTACTGTTGGTTCTCTTATGAATGGCAGGAGCAGGTGTATTCTCAGCTGAGCTGAACTTGTCCTGTAGTGTGCATCTGGGGAAATACGTGTCAGTTTACCAGGCAAATTTGCTTGGGTTGCTGCTTGACAGTCGGGTGCAAGGGAGAAAGGTTCTTATGGCACTTGATAATCAGTCCGTTATAAAACGCGTGAGGCAAGAGAACTTGTATTCCAAACTAGTGCTGGAATATGATCTAAAACTAAGCAGATGTCTCTCGTTAAATGAGATGACGTTGATGTGGGTTAAGGGACACACAGACACGCCGGGGAAGGAAGCAGTAGAGGAACTAGCAAAAAGAGGATATGATCTGGACCAGAACCCAGAGTTTCACTGGGGAATGGCCTAGTCCTACAATGGGTAAACTCATAACACCAAAAAAAATTGGAGGGAGGCTGCCCCATGTACATGTAAACAGGCTCGAATGGTGTTCAAATACCTTCTCGGCAGAAAGGTAGTAAGGTAGCCGTGAATTAGAAATCGGTTGCCTGAAATCAATTTGAGGAGCGAAGGGGGACCCAAAAAGTAAGAAGTCTGCTTCGATATCCCGCCTACATTAATACCAAAAATATTATTCCCTAAACTAACGACTTCACCCAGTATACATATTCCTCCAATCTTATCCGTTGTAATTTTTACATATTTCTATGTTAAAGCCTTCCTTTTTCGTTCGTCATTTTATTTTTTTTATTGGTTTGTCAAAAAATGCATAAAAAATCAATGTAAATATCAAAATAATTCTAGTCAAATAAAAAATTTGAATACAGTTTTCATTCGTTACAAAAGTTAGTTATGTTAAGTAGTGAAAATTCACTAAAGCATAAATTAATGAAAAGAATTTATTTGCATGTTTTCTTAATAAATGTTTGTTAAGCTTAAAGTGTTTATTAACGAACGTGTACTTCAACCCTAAAATAAAATACTCTTTGTACGACCGTTAAGCTTTAAATGATTAAAACCGATATTTTATATTTTGTTTTTTTTTAAATTGCTTCATTTTGATTTATTTCGGTTTTCTCTTTATTAAAGTCAACAATGAAAAATAATAATATTCGAAAATCCCTGTACAATGATAAAACGCTTTCCTAATTTAGCTGGGAGAATTTTACTATGCGCGTTGGGTTCTTCCCATGCTCTTGCAAGAAGCCTGAAATTTTTGTGATCCCTAAATCAGGAAAAGACTCAAGCAAAATTACGTCATACAGGCCTATTAGCCTACTGTTAATTTTATTAAAATTTGTTAAAAAATGTTCACTTCGTTTAAACATTGTCTTACTGAGGAATATCAGTTTAGTTACGAACATAACTCGAATTTTACGTGAAAACTTCTGAAGAGTTTCTGAAAAGCTATTTAACAAATAGAACTAATAAATAATATTTTAGAGATAAAACTTGAATACTTATTGTACATTTCTTTTAGTAAAAAACATTTCCATTAAAGAAAATTAAATTTAAAAAAATATGATATCTTATTTTAATTGAAAAAACTTTTTACAAACGAATTAGGATTTCTAACTTTTTTTTATGACAAGGATTTTCTATTTCTCTTTACAAACTTGGGCACGTGTGTCCATTTGCTCACTTGTGACTGAAAACTTTTTACAGACTATTCACGCTATAACTTGTATCGTAATCGACAACAATAAAAATATTTCAAAAACTTGGTTTAGAATTTTGTTTATTTATTTTAGTTAACACCCTTTATTTTAGAGTTAAAATTTCTCTCTGAAAACAATGAAAATTAGTCAGTTAAATTAGTCAAGTACAAGTAGCTTTTCCTTGGCAATTTTAAGTGTGAAAGTGTTTTAATACCATACAATGTTTAAAACATACAAATGCTACTTATTTGGAAATTAGTATTATGGCCATGGCGGCAAGTTGTAAAAACGGAACAATTTGTGTCATAAAATACACTAAAAGTGCAAATACAGTAAACTCGCGATAACGTTTACTCATATTAGCCAAGTATGTTCACGCTCTCGAGAGCTTTCTTCTACGCCAGTTTTGAACAATCGAATACCGTATATTTCTTTTTAATTCTTCGCTAGCATGTAATTGCGGAATAATTTTTTCCTGAATTTGTTTAGTTTTTGCTTTAAGCATCAGTCCATTTGCTGGCAATGTATTGCGCTCTACAGGGGCACAAATATTTGTTATTGCCCTTTCCTTCTTTTTAATAGCACAAATTGTCGATTTTACAATTTGATATTTTTTGGTCATGTCAATTATAACACAAACTTTTAGTAAAAGTTCAATAATATTTGATTTTTCAGATTCAAAAATTTTAGTTTTTGTAGAAAATATTTTGACAAAGTATACACTGTACCTTAATAAAAAAAATAAAAAGTATACACTCTGTTTATTGCAATTGTCACAGAACAACTAAAAAGTCAACAGAGATATGTGTGTATGTACGTGCTTGCTGAAAGCAGTCTACTGTAAAGATAATGGGATTTCCCAAATTAAAAAATGACGAATAAAAAAATATCAAAAAACTTTGTTTACGTTTTAGAGCTTTTTAGACTCTGTATACGTTTTAGAGTAGTCTGTCTAAAACAGTGTTCATGTTTTCGAGAGTTTACTGTAGTACTTATGGACTTAGTACTAATGTTCTATTTATGCATCATTTATTATATCAAACTCATTTTATGATTGTAGAAAATCTCGACAATAAAAATTAAGCAAATTCTGATGCAATAATTAAAGTAAGTATGTGGGGAATTTTTACGTCTTTGCAGTTTTCAAACCCAGTAGTTCAAAGGCGAGTTATGACTTAAGTATGTGGCAGCCTAAGATGGCAGCCAAATGCTTTATAGTTTCACTTTTTTAAGCAGTGAAGGTTTTCTCCGTCTTAACATTCGAAGTCTTATCGATTCCATACTCTTTGCTGGCAAGATAAATTAAATAATTCTCTTGCAAGAAATATCGATCTTTTTTAATTAAGATTCTTTGAAACATATATAAAATTTAGAACTGTATCTCAATTTAAATAATAGTAAAAAATTATATTTTAGATCTCAATTAATGACATCGAATACAAAGTCATAAAAATATAATGCAAATTTTTTTAAAATAATAAGTATAATTTTTTATATTTTTATATCTGAATACATCAATTTGCTGGGTTTTAAAAGAAATTAAAATAAAATATAGATTAATAAAATAAGAGAAAGATGTCAAAAAAGCAGATTGTAAATAAATCGTAACCCCGGCAGGAAGGCCAGCAAGGTGCTCAGATATAATAGGTCTACCTTAAGCTGAATGACTGCGTTAGTGATGGGTCATGGAAACTTCAAGTATCATCTGGCCAGGATGAAAACCGTAGAAGATGATACTTGCAGACTGTGCCTGGAAGAGGCTGAGACGGTAGCGCACATTGTATGTAAATGTCCAGCACTGGCTAGCATAAGGCTTACGACCACGTGCAGACACTTGTTAAATATGTATTCCAAGGGCGAGCCTTAAACAAATGCTAGCAATTACACTCCGTGATGAGGAGGAATGTTGACAGTTACTAGTCGACAGTATGGAATCATTATAGTCAAGAGTAATTGCTAGAGCTAGCTCTACGTAATCGTAATTAAAAATCGCTTGCCTGAAATCAATTTGGGGAGCGAAGGTGGTCGAAAAGGTACCCAAAAAAAGTAAATGGTCTGCTTTGATATCCCTCCTGCATTAATAATAATAATACACCACAGTTACCGATACCCTGAGGTGGCTCTTATCTAAACTTTGTGTTGCGATGTGTTAACAAAGCGCTACCAAAGTTGCACTTGATTCAAAGTTGCACAAATTCAAGTCTGAATATAAATTCTTCTTTTGCAGCAAATTGCTCGCAATAGCGTAAGTTTTTTATTTTCCGGTGCAGCAATAAAATAAATTTTCTAAAAGCAAATCGTTTGGCTACTGTTGTTAAAGGATCTTAAAATTATTTAAATGTTAATTCATTCTCTGATACTTTGTATCTCTTCGCTGACTCTTTCTATGTTTACTCTTGCCAAAATGTTGGCAAAAATTTAAATTTAATTACAATTTCTTTTTCTAAAAGATACTTGCTTCTTAAAATTGTTGAAAAGTAAATTTTCACACTGAGAAGCAAAAAGCAGTTGTCAATTTAAATTTTCCCTGTAGTGAAAAGTACAGCTAACACTAAATTATAAACGAAATCCCATTTGTGAGTTTCATGTCTTATACTTTACTTTTTAAATGCAGCCAAAAAGCATCTAATTTTATATAGTTTCCGATAAATGTTTTATATCAACATTTACACAGATCGGTTTTCGTTACCAAACCGATTCAAAGATTCACATTAGTATTTATAGATTACAGCAAACTGTGGTAGAGGATTATCCACTTGTTGGTTTCAAAAGTATGATTTGGACCTTGCCATTACGTACGTAATATAAAGACAGTTAAGTGACTGCCCCTAGATTGGTTGCATCAGTCGAACCTTTTGAAGTAGTTTTCGAACACTTTTTCGCTCATTTCGGGCGGTATCTAGACGATAATTTGAAGAATGTTGGATTTTAAATGCTCCAACGCTACTGAATTATCTGCGTTGACACGGTCTTTGAAATTATGCGTTCTGGAAATTTCCCATGCAATAAAGCCAAAATCGGTGGTGTTGTGTCGTCCAGTTCAAAGTCTTTAATTGCAGGGCAAAAAAAAATACGGCCATAGAAAAAATATAACCCTCCAGACCATAATGCGCGCCAGTCACTTGTTTTTGGACCAAAGGCTTTTCCACAATCACTTCAGGGTTCTCCAAGCGCCATATGCGACAATTTTGTCTGTTTACGTAACTACCGAGTGAGAAATGTGCTGCATCGCTGAAGAATATTTCGTTCGAAAACTCAATTTTGAAAGCCTGTTGCTCTAGCACTAAATCAGCATATCTATGGCGTTGTGAGTGGTTGACCGGCTTTAGTTGTTACGACGTCGCTTGTGCAGTTAATTTTAACTATTTTTACGTGTTCTTTGGCTGGCAAACTTTTCGCTAAATAAATGACATTTCAGATGACAGGTATTTAAAAGCTGACAGCCTTGTCAGACTGGCGGTTTTAAAACCACTAAATGGATAACTCGTTATAATCAAAAATTATTACATAACTGTAACAACGTTTGTACTTGCCTCTGTTTAAAAAAAACATAATTCATCTAAAACTATTTGAATAAATACAGAGGGTACTTTGGAATACTCTAAGATCGTCCATTGGCATTGGATGTAAAATAAATTGGTGAAAAATATATTTAAATATTTATTTTTAAAATTGTATGTTTGGGGATAATATAAAGTACAAAAAGTGAAAGCAATTAAAGGTTTTTTATGGAGTTATCTATTAATTAAAAAAATATATATAAAATGTTATTTATAGTTTTTTTTTTTAATTTACTATAGATTGGTAATTTTTATTCAAAAGACATAAATATTCATTAACTGTATTCCCTTTCGTTTTGTTTTTGTAGTTGTTATCGTTATAATTGTGTGAAATTTCCATCATTTCATTTTAGTTTTTTCCTGCATTTTCTATACAAATACAAAACTAAACTAGCAGTTATTAAGTATTTAAATACAGTGAATAACGAAACAGTTAATAATTACACTGACTGAGTGATTAATAATTTTATAGTTCCGAGAAAAATTCTTTTTAATGAGTTTATTGCGTTCATTAGGGTATCACTTGACAATTTGGTCTCACTTAACTTTTAACTATCAAACCTCCTGATTCAATAACTACCTACCCGGAGTATCTTAGGTACATACAAATTGTGCCATAGGAAGATAAAAATGAATAAAATTTATATGGGACTCATTATATAAAAATAACCTAATAACAATTAACTAATAAATCTTTACATACATATGTGATGTTACTATAACTGAAATAGGCAAATTAATATAATATCACGGCAAAGCTTGTGAGCACTCTAGGCAAACAAGCTCTTTGTAATTCAAGTTTTACTTGCGGGATTTTGCGTTTATTTAAAAGATCATGGGAGCAGTACTTGCAAATGGGCCGACTTTCTGGTGGTTTAGCACTATTTCTCTGGCTACCAGGTATTACCTTTGGGTCAAGTTGAATCAAGCGAGCAAGGTAAAGAATAATATCTCTGCTAATTTGTCGTGATTGTTTCTCTGTACTCCTAGTGTTGGCTTTGAACCTACTTTCATTATTTTGCCTTCGAGTCGATAAGTACATTATATATAAGTTGAAAACCTACTAACTACAGGATGTCCGCCGGGAAGGTATACTACTTTGTTTTGCCGCCATTTTGGTAAACATTAGTTTTGACTGTTCATATTTGGCAGTCGTAAAGTAGAGATGTGACAAATTGTTTATGGAAAAATATTCGGTAAACCAACGTGTTTTAGTCGTTAAAACATTTTATCAAAATCAATCGTCGATTACTGTGACGATGAGAAAGTTACGTGAAATTTTTGGGAGAAACAACGTGCCAACAAGACGCACTATTTATCGTGTAGTGAATGATTTCGAAGAAAGCTCATAGGCCCAAGCATGGACCACAACGTACTGCAATACCGGCTGAAAACATTACTGCTCTTCAAGAAAGTGTTCAAAACAATCCATTAACCTCAATTCGACACCGTGCTGAGGAGCTTGGTCTTCAAAGAACAACTTTGGCCAAAATGTTGCACAAAGATTTGCATTTGTTTCCATTTCAGATTCAGTTGACAAAAGAGTTTCTTCCAGAAGACCATTTACGCCGCCGTACATATGCCCATAGGAGGCTACAACTCGCCGATGACAACCCCGATTTTTATGAAAAAATCAAAATGAGTGATGAGGCACATTTTGTCGCCTGGTTTGACTGATCCGGACTTCTTTTTGTGGGGATATCTGAAAAGCAAGGTTTATGCAAACAAACCAGAAACGCTGGAGCAACTCAAACAAAATATTCGTGATAAAAATAATGAAATACCACGTGAAATGTGTGAAAATGTAATGAAAAAATATGTTCAAAAGGGCTCGCATTTGTGAGGCTCAAGAGGCGAACATTTATCTGATATTGTATTCCATACATAATTGCGGACATTAAAAAAAAACATTTATCAATATACGATCCATTCTCTTTCATTTAATCAAAAATTATTAACAAACAAAGTAGTATACATTCCCGGCGGACACCCTGTATAACCATTTGCGTGTCCAAAGAAAAGTCCAATAAATGGAAAATAATTAATGCAATAAATCAACTCCAACTTTGGTTCGATTAAAGAATAATATAATTTCCACTATATCAATCACTTATTAATTTCTCTTCACTGTAAAGCTCTTCTTCCAACCAACGCTCGAAAATAGATGGTAATTTTCACACAAAAACGTTTTTTTTTAAGTTTATTTTGTTGCAAAATTCTATCCTAATTATTTTACTAAAAGAATCGCAATCGGTTATTGGAACCCAATGTTTTAGAAAAACTCGAAATGTCTTTAGCGTTCTTTAATGTTTTATCAGAAACCCAACAAACAATTTGTTCTTTCGTTTGTTTGCCAAATTAAAATTGTGTAATAAAAATAGGTGCCTTAAACACCCACCTAGAGTCTTTCAGACCCTTAAAAACCTTGATACTCGTCAAAGGGCTAGCGCTCGCACATGCATGGGTACGGCTGATATGGTACCTGGATAAGTAAAGACTAAAGATGTGCATGCGACTATTTACGATCAAAAACAATTTCTCTAGAGTCTGTGGGACCAGGTAGTTAGTAGAGAATACAGTTAATGAATATTTATGTCTTTTAGATAAAAATAAAAATTACAAATCAATAGTCAATCAAGAAAAAAAATAATAATAAAACTAACAAAATTTTAGAAGTTTTTATTTTTAAACATTTTTTATTTTTAAATCAATAGATAATTCCATAAATTTCTCATAAACGTAACTAATTCTTCTAAGAAAATTGCGCATTTGCTTTACGCCAAAAATACATTTAATTACTTTTACTTTTTGTAAGTCATGTGAATTTTTCCCCAAACATAAAATTTGAAAAATAAATATTGATTTTTCTACAAAGTTATTTTCAAATGCAAGTGATATTTGAAACGGAAGTGCCTTGATTTAATAAAAAAAAAAAAATACTAATTCAATCACACGAAATTCCAAACTCTTGAAATATTTATATTTATAGGTGTTTGCTCTGCACTATGGCCAGAAAAATCCAACACAAAAAAATTAAGCAGAAATGCCAGCACTTATTATGCCTAACATGATTGGGAAGCAAAATTGAAAAACTAAATTTTAGAAAAAAACTCATTGGCCAAAGGGAAAAGAAATTTAATAATAATAATTATGAAAGTATGGCTGAGTTCCAAAAAAGTTTCCAAAAAGTTGAAAAGCGTCTAAACAAAATCATGCGTTTCCAAATTCCAAACGTGTAAACTTTCAAAATTCTTCAATTCCCAAACGTCAAGTATTGTTGTATCGATTGTATTATAATACAATATTGTATTTTTGTAGTTGGTAATTTTGATACAACAATGTGGTATTATAATACAACTTCATTGCATATGTTTTGGAAATGTTGTATTGACATCATACTTGGCGCTATGATATTTACGTAGGTACGTAAAAATTGCGAATTTTCAACTTATTTAAACAGGAATTAATCAAAAAAATATAAAAAATGAATGGCCTCCACGGTCGCCTGATTTGACTGCTCCGGACTTTGTGGGGATATCTGAAAAGCAAGGTTTATGCAAACAAACCAGAAACGCTGGAGCAACTCAAACAAAATATTCGTGTTGAAATTATTGAAATACCGCGTGAAATGTGTGATAATGTATTGAAAAATGTGTTGAAAAGGGCTCGCATTTGTGAGGCTAACAGAGGCGGACATTTATCTGATATTGTATTCCAGACATAATTGCCGACATTAAATAAAACATTTATCAATATACGATTCATTCTCTTTCATTTAATCAAAAATTATAAACAAACAAAGTAGTATACCTTCCCGGCGGACACCCTCTATACACAATCAAATCAACTAAAGGTTTGTTCTAATAAATGATACAATTCTGCAAGGCTTTTGTGAACTGACACGAGCTTTATTTCTTTATTGCATAATATTTAGTTTCTGACCTATAGATTTTAAACGTGTAATAGTATTTTTGATCGCCACCTCATAATTTTATTAGCTTTAATCAAGATCTTATGGATGTATCCAAATCACTTCAATCACACATTCTATCGAAAAGCGATCATTCCAAAGAAAGATCACGTTATATATTTGCATGGGCACGCACCTAACTCACCGCCTAACATGGCCACGTCCATACTGAAGTAAAAATAACGCCCATAAAACTTAGAATAAGTCAAGTAACTACATTGGTCAATAGGTCCTAATTCCACCCTGACATTATAAGAGGGGGTACTGCTTGGGGATTAAATACGACGAAGTTACAAAGGAGACAGTTTAAGTTTTTACGACTAATCGTCGGCACCCCTGGGAATATAAGAAATAAAAACATGCATTAAAATGTAATACTATGTTCAGACATGCACCTTAATGGAGGCAATTCAATTTTAAATTGATTTACAGACGTTGGAGTTCACACACATGCAATTTAGCTTACTCAATTAGCATTTGAGAGCTTAAAATGTATTAACTTTGTTTGCGAAAACTTGTGGGTGTGTGTCTGCGTGTGTGTGTTTGGAAAAATTGAGAGGAATTCGCTTAATAATATTATTGATTTTTAAAAGAAATCAATTATTTGCGCTAAAAATCGCAAGAGATCTATTGACCGTTAATTTTACCCGCCATTTCTTTTTATTTTTGTTTTGGGTTCCTTTTTTTTTGTTGCCATAAATTAGATTTGCAAGAGTCATTTAAAATTGTTTATGTTTATTATTTTAAATGCAAGAACTTTTTTAAGCACATTTTCCTTATGAACTTTAACGAATATTTTTTTTTTATTATTAAAACTTTAATAAAGTTCTTAGCAGGCCAATGGTTTCATTCACTTACGGTTGAAAAGAACTCAAAAACGCATTAAGTTTTATCGATTTTATTGTGCATTTAATTCACTTTTGGCATAAATTTCATACACAAATGACTTGCGGGCTGGCTGGTTGCCTGGCTGAAAGGCCATGGAATACAAAACACAGATCCAACAACAAAATGCAATAGCAACAATAAAAACAAAAGAAATGTAATGAAATAAAATCATTAAGAGTATGGAATTTTTATCTTAGTTTTTGTTTTCTTTTTTTTCTTTTTTTTCCATTCATTTTTTTCTCTCCTTTTTGGTTTGTTGCATTTAATTGAATTTCTACAAATGCTGCAATTAAGCAAATGTATTCAGCATTGTATAGCAACTACAAACCATTAAAACAGTCTGCACATCAGTCGGACACACAAACACATCAGTTATTCCCCGTTATAGCCATTCGAGTCCAGTCCACTAGTCAGTCACATCATTTGGCTGTTTTCCTCATTCTATGAATGAATGAATGCAAAACTGCCTGCAGTTATACGTTACGTTATTTTTAATTTAATTTTTATTTTACTTAAGCAACAACGTTGTCGTTTTACAATTTAGTTGCCATCACACTCGCGCATATGCAGTTGTTGTTTTTAACACTTTGTTGTAAATGCTCATGATGTACACACGTTTCTACAAGTACGTTATGATAACGATAATTAGCATCATGTTGGTGGCAATAATTTTCAATAGATACTCAATCGTACAGTCAGTCAGTCAATGAACTAGGAAGAATATTACATAGCAAAGGCGTAAGAGAATTCGTCAATTATACATACTATATGTGATTTAAAATTTAAACTGAAAAATTTTTCAAGTCTTGGGAGGCTTCAGCGAGAACTTGAAGTTTTAATGGCTTGCAAAGTAACCTGAAATCGTAAAAAATTTTGGCTGTAAAAATTTAAATATTTTTCTTTATTTTGGTACATGATTGTTTTTGAACTTAGGATAATTAACAGGATCCAATCTTATAAAAGTATTTATGTTATTATCACATTATAACATGATAAATTTAATTAATAAAAAAATATTGCCCTTGTGATCATTGTATGGCTAAAACTTATCATATGTCTTAGCAAACCATCATATAATTCACTTGATCGTACATGATTATTATAGGTTCTATTTTAAAATATTTTGATAATATTTGATTTTCTAAAAATCATAATATGCTAAAAATAAACGACATAAGTAAGGACTACGATTCGGCAAGTAATGTGTTTCCTTGGTAAATAATATTGAAGTTTAACTAGCCCATTATAAAATTTTTCATGTCCACAATTTACTTTTGTGTTCAGTATTTTTCACATATTCACGCAAAGAAGAAATATGGTTGACGCAACCATAATTTAGGTGCAAAATATTAAGACTGAATTATTGTTAGTAAAGAAATCATATAATTATTGTAGACAATAATAATATGTTTCTCTAGAATGATAAAAAAGAAAAAAAACAAAGGTACTAATTGACAGAGGCTGAGGTAAGAACACATGCGAATGCCAAATAGTAAGCGCGCTAAGCTGGAAGCAATTTGACATATTTTGTCGATTATGATTTTTTTATGGTAGGAGTTATTATATTATTTTTGTATAGTTAAAATATATTGTGTGCGGTTAGAATTTTAGTAAACTGTATAATTATTTATGGATGCAAATTATTTATTGATTGTAGAGAGCATAATATGGTTGCCGTATCATGCTACAATCATGTGTACCGATTGAATACAAACTAAATGATAGAAAAGCATACCGACCTCGCGAGCATGACTTATTTGAAAACAAACATTATATGATAATTTTTTAGTCGTACTTTCACCAAAAGGAAAATTATATTATTTTTTAACAGTGAAACCCCGTGATTGTGGTTAAAATTTTGGAAAACATTCTATTGTTCAGTACAACCATGTTGCAATTTTTGTGGATGATATTTGTTTAATACTTAAATAAGTATATCGTAACTAGCATGATTTAACATTTTTATAACAAAATATAATCTGTTTGCCACAATCAGATATTGTTGTAGAGAACATAATATAGTTGTTTAATCTTACCACAACAATGGTTTTCTACGGGAGTATTAAGGAAATATTTTGTACATATAACAGTTTAGTTCTTTTCACATGTTTGTCTTGGGGTTTTATTCTTTTTATTTCAAAAATTATTTCTGGCTTATTTTATTTCAACTCGTTTTATTAGTAAATATGCAATAGCTTGTGCAAACAGCCACATCTAGAGCTGGAAAACATCCAACAAAATCTAGAATAATTAAATAACAATTTGTTTCTTGTTGAGGTTTTTTGTTAAAACTTTAGTGTTTTTGTTTTGAAGTTATTTAGGTTTCTCATTTAGTCTAAAGAATTTCGAAATTAAAAAAATTTAGGTTTGTCTAACATGTTGCGTAAAGATTTCCTGATGAGCTAGTTTAAGCAATCAGCGAAACGCGCCTAGAGACTAGGGGGAATACCTCCTCAAGCTAAAAATAATTTTGAAATGAAAAATATACTCACTTGACAGTAAATGTTAAATTTAATAAAACAAGAAATGAAATTTTTATAATTTTAAATTCATTCAACATTAAAATCCAGCAAAACCGATATCACCGTACAGGTGCACTAGTTGCCTTCACCTTAGAAATATCCTGGCGTATGAGTAATATGTATTTAAAAGACAACTTCCATGCCTCGTATGTCACAAGAAATCAATAACGTGTGTGTGCATGTGTCAGCGGGTTTGTTTTCAGTGTTTTTTAGAGCTCAAAATTGCTTCTTCTTCGTTCATGATTTTTTTTTTTGGGAAAATATATTTTATTCTCAAAAAAGTTTGTTTACCAAATTTGCAAGTTCTTTACAAATAGGGCAGCACTGCCACTGATTGAATTTGTTTGTGGGTTTCGTGAGCGATTATTGGCTTCGATTTCTTATTTAATATTAACTTTTGTGAATTCGCATTTTTTCTTCCTTTTTAATAACTTTTCAAATTGTTTGATAAACAAAAAACAACATATGTGATATTCTCGAAATTAATTAGCGATCATTGAACTTTGCAAGCAATTGAAAGATATAAAATAGCAACCCAGTAGTAAAAATATACAATAAAATAAAAAAATTTGTTACTTAATACGTGTTGTGTCGAAAAATAGCAAAACGCAAACAAAAAGGATAAAAAAACTTAAATGGAAACATTTTAAACAGAATTGTTTAATAATTTTGATACTTTTGACTTCAACACAACTTCAATAGAAATCATTTTAAGGATTTTATTATATTTTTAATTTTTTTTTCAATGTAACCCAGCAAAATTAGAACAAAAAAATCAGGCCAGAGATTTTATGTTTTAGATAACTTCTCTCATAACAGCGGAGGTCTTAATGTTCAGATTATATTATTATATATTTGTTGAAATAGTTTCTAACACAATAGTTGTATGTCTAGAATGCTTTGGAGGCTGAGCATTAATTTTAATATCAGAAAACAAATTTAACAACATACGTTGTTATTTCTGAACACATTTAAAAATTAATTTCGCATTGTTTCTCAGCTTAAAAAAACTTTGAAGTGCTTGCGTGGTTTCTAGTATACTTGGGTTGTTGCATTTGTTAAAGCGTAAATCACACAAGTTGACATATGTTGTTTTATTGCCCACAATTCTAATGTGTTCCAATCTGGGATTTCTGCCTCAAAAATTGTATAGAAAATTGCTATTTATATTATTTCGTCTATCATAAAAAATTCGAAATATTTGATACCGATAAAAAATTTTTAAAATAGAAAACCACTGAAATTAGTACCCATGTTCGTCGATAAACTATTCTCTAGACGCATTTCGCTTGTTGTTTAAGCTAGCTGCAAAACTACAGTCCGAAATTTGATATTCTTTAAACCAAATAAGAACTTTTCAGAAGTAATAAGACAAATACATTGAAATTTTAGCAATTTTTTTTACTTTCCTTTCTACATTTATTTCATTACAAATAATTTATTTAATTTGTAATAACTCTCTTTTATTTAATTGAACAATTTTTCTGTTGTTTTATTTTGTTAAAAATCATTAACTATCGGCCACGTTCCGACACTAGCATCTCGCATAAAATATGCGATTGTGATTTCAGCTCGCATGTGTGGTGTTCTGTAACTCGCATTCGCAAGAGTTTTGGCGAGTTCAAGTCGCAAGAGTATACTGAAGTGAACTGCGGTATTTAAACTAAACTAGTTTTTAAAGAAACTACAAAGTTATGAATAAATATAATAGTGTTTTTTTTTTATTTTAGTCAAAACTAATGGCATTTTGTAAAAAAAATTTTCTAAAAACATGAAATTTAAAAACGTTCTTTGCTTCTGCAACTTCTGCCTCTGTATATCTTCTTTTGCACTGGCGATTTCAATAAACAGCTGATACGCGAGTCATCTTCGAAAAATATACGCAGCTAGTGCTGTAATTAATTCACATGGAATGCCCGGGTATATTTTGTAATATTCTAGGTTCAGGTATTAGAAATATTAAAAATACAGAGTTTTCTTTTAAAACTTTTCAAAAGCAAATCGCAAGTAAAATGCGTGAGTTGCAGAACATGCAGAAATAAGTTTGGCGATTTGCTACTCGCATGCGATTTGACACTCTTGCGAGTGTCAGAACATGCCCGGCTATTTCAATATATTTCATTTTATTTTATTTGACATTAAATTGTTTTATCTTATATTATTTATTATTATATTATTTTAAAAAACTATTGAAACTAAACCTTTATCTAGTTATCAAAATGGGAAATTTCACAAAATTTCATTTCATCAAATCAATTTCATTTCGATCAGATTTATTTTATTTTTATATTATTTCTTCTAATTTTACAGATTTGCAAGAAAGCCAAACAAAAATAAACAAAAACTTATATTCGTTTTATTTATTAAAAAAAAAAAAAGAAACCCTTGTTTGGGCCACTAAAATTCTTAACCGCATTAAATTCTGTTGACGTCAAGCTGCTAAATAAATAAACAGTTTAATACCAAAATGATACAAACGTTTTTTCCTAAATCTTTATTTGTAATGAAAAGTTAAAAATCAAATCTATGAAAGAAATCATCAATAAAAAATTGCTGAAAGTAGTAAAAATTCTATAAAACGCAACGCAAGCCAAGGCCACAATAACACAATTATCCAAAGTTTTTTTATGTGTTATTGCAACTGAATATTTGTTAACGGATTGACGGTCCTTGACACATGAATGTAAAACAAATTGAGGTGGGTAAGTTAGAATAAATATTTAGTTTCAATAAAAATGCACATTAATTATTTTATTGGCTCAATTATCCATCGATGTTAGTTTTATGTCCTGCAGAGGAACCACCACTGCCAACTATACACTGCAGGTTTTTCTTTAACATGTTAATCGTCCCAAACATAGCTGTCCCGGTTTAATTGAGTAGAATATTACCAGACATCAGTTACCAACAACAGACATAACATATAATTTCAATAAACAAGTAACCCAGCAACATTTTTAACGAAATATTACCAAAAATTTCGGTGTTGTTTAAAGAAGCTAAAAAAATTGTTTCACAATTAAGAAAAGTATTTGATATATTAACCAATTAGTTTTCTTCAATTTCCTTCAAACTAATACACTTATAGTATGTTTATACATATGCAATTTAATTGCGTAGTTAGGAGATTTACGCAATTAAGGCCTTAATTCATCTCAATTTACTATACAAAACTACAATTATTCAATTGAGTAATTAATACTCAACTACACCACAAATCGAATCAAATTCACAAAGCAATTCTAATGAAGTGTGTTTAATGAGCGAAAAATTCTTTAAAATAACAAATATTACTATAACCAATTTAGCTTTCTCTTTCATTTTTTGGCATGATTACACGCTTTTTCAAACTTCACTGTCGGGTCCTGAAAACATGTGTCAGCTCTCAAATGCTAATTTAGTAAGCCAAATTGCATATGTGTGGACACCAAATTTCATAATTCAATTTAAAATGTGATTGACTTAATTAAGGTGCATATGTGAACATACTTATTATTATACTTTTACAACAAAAATTAAACAAACTAAGGTTTAATATTCAACAAAATAATGTCAAAATTCTAACGCCATTGCGACGTGAAAATTTTTAACATCTTTATTTTTATTTAACAGTCTAGCTCTAATTTACTTAACTACCCATGCCAAGCTGACTACTGGCTGACATATACCAATATTTGCATGTATTTGTATAAAATTAACACAAAATGGATTCTTAATCTGAAATTGTGGCGGTTCAAAGCCTTAAGTGTTAATTGCATAGTTTGTTTTTGTTTAGATGTATTTATTGAGCATCTTGAAAAAAAAATGTTGAGTTAAATAATACATTAGCACTGATTTGTAAAAGCATGTTCATTTTGTTTTATAAATGATAAAAATATATCTGGTCAATTGCGCAGTACGCATGTGTTTTAAGTTAAATCAAATTTATTTATTTTTTTTTTTAAATACTCGTGATCTAATGAGTTTTATGGATATTTGGATGCAAGATACTTCAATGACGTTTCTAAAACGCCCTTAAAATTTGTTTGCCTCGAGCCAAAGACTAACAAGCCGAAGTGAAGCAAAACTAAAGTAGTAGCAGCTTTTAACGAAAGCAGCTTACATAAATATTTAAACGCTATTTATTTAATTTTTCCACATACTTTTCAAATCAGCTTATTGTTAAAACTAGTGAAGAAAGGTCCAAATATCAGGAACTAAGGGTGTTTTCGTTTCTAAAAAAATGCAGAATTTTTTGCCCACAAAAACCTCCTTTTTTAGCATTATGCATAATATTGCCGAAAGGCATTGCCCTTTGTAAAGAAAATCCCAAATAATAGCGGGACAACATTTTAGTTATAGTCGTTTAAAAGAAATTGTATTACGAACAACTGTTTCGGGCTGCCAGAAGTTGTATCAAGAAATTTTTTTAAAAACACAGCATATTGCGGGTGGCAGCAAATTAATATTTTACACGACAGAATAACATAGCACTAGATAGGCTATCCGATGGTCCGAGATATCAGAGACCGTATGTGGAGTTAGAAGTTCGAATGAAAAATCACCAAGGAGGAAATTGAAGCGAAAAATTACACTGAAGATGTCACATAGCTGAAACTGGTTTGCTTCCAAACCAAACTTAACAAGGAATGCGCAAAATTTGTTCGAAAAATTTACAGATTTCAAGCCACACATATCCTATGTGCTGTGATCGGACTTAAAATGCCGACATGCAAATGCATCCGTCTCATCCTGCTGCAGGTGCTTGATAATTTAACTTTCCTGTATTCTTTTAAAATCATGTAATGACACAATTCTCATTCTTAAAAGAAACAATAATATATACGAATGTATCGGTATAAAATTATTCACTTGATAATTAAAAAAAAACGTAATAAAATGTTTCAAGGTCAGAAATAAAAATTAAATTTAACCCAGTTTTTCTATAACATTATTATTGATGTCTCCAACATAACAATAATGATGATAAAGGGGCTATTTAGAATATAAAAAATACATTTGAAAATCAAATATTAAAAATCATTTAAAAATAAATTTTAATAACTAAATGCTTACTTGACTATATTAATTCACTGTATTCAGAGTAGAACTTAAAGATTTAAAATACATACAACAGATACACGCATATGCATGTATGAATGTACTGTGCCTCTGTTGTGGAAAATTTCCATTCAAAACATTTAAATAAACACAAAATGAGAGGCAAAACATGTTGTTGAAAACAACAACAACAATTATTAAATTGAATTGTGTATTGTGTGGCGCTAGTAAGCCCCATATTCTCATGTTTGATTTACACACATTCATACAAACATATCTACGAACAAAAGGCTCAATCTTGCTGCCTGTTGTCTGTTGGCATGCGAGTCAGTTTGTTTGCCCTTTAGTTATTCCTATGGGTTTGTTTGCCTCTCGCTATGACTGTATCTGGTGTTTTGTCAGATAATAATGATGTGTGATATATCTGAGGTTGCTAACTAACGGCTTCTTTTGATTTTGGTTTAGTTTCTGGTGAATCTACAAAATGAACTCAACTCAACAATGGTTATCATCATTATTATCATCTTCTACATTAAACAAAATAGTTTTTGTTCTCCAAAAACAAAGAGAGAACAAAAACAAAACATACGAACCCAAATAAACGTTGCCAGAAAATCATTTAATTGATAAGAAGTGCGGATTTCAATAATCGATAGCAGTCTTAAGCACAGCTTTGGTAATTTCCAGGTTATTTTTTAGGTGTACTAAGAAGGGTAACGTATAAATAGAGAAGGGCAATACATTTTTAAAAGAATTTATTTGCTGTTGAAGTGTGTTTATTGAGGAGAACAGGTGTGAGCAGTAACAAAATCAAGGTTGCTGCATTACATTTTATTTTTCAGTTCAGCAGTGTCAAATTCTAAAAAATTAAAACAAAAATAAAAAGTAATGGCAGTTGAACTTTAGCAAATTTTATAAAATTTTTAACGAATATGTTTTATATAATTTAACTTCTTTTCAAAATAACTAATTAATCTAAAAAATTTCTTTTAAAGCTGAATTTTTCTCAATTTTTTTTTTTTAATTCACAATCACAAGCTTTCACGAGCAAAATGAACGCATTTTCAGGGGCTAAATGCTAATTGAGTAATCTAAATTACATATCTGTGAGCACCAAAGTATGTAACTCAATTACAAGTTTAATTGCCACAATTAGGGTGGATCTGTGAACATAGTATTAGCTTACTACATGAATGCCAATTTGGCCGCTACGAACATTCATAGAATACTGGTGAGTTTATGGAGTGTTATTCAAGTTTTCTCTGTATATATAATATATACTTTTATTAAAGTTTTTCGTATAATAAGAAATTTTTTTTTAAATTTTGTTAAGCATCTTTGTAAAAATTATATTACAAATATAATTTTGTCATTCAATTTTAACCAACATTTTTAACTTCTCTCACAACTCTGTCATTTTATTAACCTTGATTTTTTTTAATTACTAACTAATTACTTCTTCACTCTCGTGCACTATTAAGACCGCAATTACTCCAGCAGTGGCGAGTTATTTTTCTTTGCAAACTTTGGAAATCATATTTTTCTTGCAGAAAATAGGCTCAATTATGATATTTTATTAGAATCATTATTTGGCATGTTATTCGTCTTACTGCTCAATTTCATCAAATTTCATTTAAAATAATATTACAAATTTGGTCTGGCAGCAATGTATTTACTTATTAAAACTAAAACTGGAAATTTAATAGAGACAGAAACTTCCATACATACATATGTATAAATATGAATGCACATATGCATATGTATGTATATGTACTAGGTATGAATCAGCACAACCAAAGATCAATTGAACAAGAATAAAAACCAAACAAAAAATCTTCTAAGAGAACAATAACAACTAAGAGAGAAATAATAAACAGCGACAGTATCGCTAAGAATAACAATTAAATAATTTACAATTAATTGCATACACAGACGACATCTACCAGACATCACATTCTTATACACGTGTCTTGACTTCGGGCTACATACATAATTACTCGTTTCTTGGTGTCGTATTGTACTAGTTTTCATTTGTGTTTTCTTGCAATGATTGCATTTTATTCTTACATAAACGAGTATGTACATACATACATGTGTTGGTTTTTTTTCAGTATATTTTTTAACTTTCAACTTGTTTCTTTTTGCATTAAAAACATGGGGGAAGTTAATTATTGTTTTGACAGCAAAATTACAAAAAAAAAAAAAATACAAGCGGAAAGCATAAACAAAATTTATATTAAATGAGTATTAAACAGTTAGCTCTCTAGCTCTCTCTAGCTTGAGTTGTTTTGTTTTTAAAATTTTTCCTTATCTTTTCACCAGTGTTGCCATTCGAAATCATCATGAACTAGTTCACATTTTCTTTGAGATTGGAAATTTTTACAATTTTTAGAGAAACAACGAAAGTAGAGAATTCTTGATTTTTTCTTGATTTGATACTCTGACAGGTTAATGACTTTTGGAACGAATTTCCGGCATCCCTTGTAAAGTTTGGTTTGGAGACAAAACAATTTCGGCTATGTGCCACCTAGTGTCGTTTTTTTTTAAAGTTTGTATTAATTCGGATTGTTTGTCCAAGTATGTATTTGTCATGTGACATGACATGAAAATTATATTTTGTTGGAATACATAGAGTATGGAAATACTTATCGGTTTTCTGCATCAGTTCGTTTGTTAGTAAATGTAGTGAAATAACGGTATTTTTAAAGTTACAACTACAAAATATCTTGAATTTGTTGTTTTAAATCTGATGTTTAAAATGTTTTCTTTGTTTTAAAGATACTACTTTCTGCCTTTTAAGCGATTTATTAGTTTTTTTTTTTTTTTTGTAATTACGTGTATTGGAAAGCTAATAATACTAAAATGTAATAATAATAAAAATCTATTTCGAGCATTCAGAAAGTAATTTTTTACTTGAAAAAGGACGTTTTTTTCAACCGTAACTGCAATTTCCAAATCGATTTTAAAAATATACCGTTATTTCTCTACATTTGCTAATAAACTGTGTGATGGAGGAAAAGTATAAGTATTTCCTCCAATTCGAACGAAACAGAACTGATATATGAGAACCCGTTTAATTTTAACTTTTATATCACTTTTTACTTTTATATTAACACAGGAATGCGACGAATTCGATGCCATAGAAATCAACGATTACTATAGCAGCCTAGAAAAATAAAGAACCCAACGCAAATATTTGGATACTAATTAAAAACATATTAAAATATTTTATGGTGTCAAATAAAACTTTACTTCTGTGAACTTTACCCTATTTAGTCCCTATACTTCTTATAGGGATAATGCATGCACATGAATCTCTAATCGCACGCTGACAAGAGATAACCGCATCATGCAGTCTGTTGTTCCTATTTGAATAACAAATGTCCATCCCTGGCGTACACAACCTCAACTAACTAATAATACATACCGATACAAATCTTGTTCTTAACTCTTCTCTGCTATTTTGCCCTTTTTACTTAAAATTCTTCATTGGTTTTGATACTGTTTCCGACCAAATACAATATGAAATATGTAGTGATGTACATTTGTATGACGTTTTTTGCTCGTTTTGTTTTTGTTGTACTTCTTACACTTTGAAATTATCTTACTGTTAACTGCACTCAGAGAAGAGAGTATTTATTTACATCTGTATATAGGTTTGTATTTCCCTTATATAAATTTGTTGTTATTTGTTTTCTTTGACATAATTTCTTGCGGTCGTATTTTGTTTAGAGGGAGGGAAGAGGAGCCGATTATGTGTGTTACTATGTATGTTTGTATGTAAAGCAACACGTAGATAAGATCATTTGCAAAGTCACTCACTTACTCACACACTTAATCGCTGCATGACACACTTACTCACTCACATGTTTGTTATTGTTGTTGTTGCTGCAGTTGTACTTTTTTTGCCCGCATTCACACATTTTGTCTTTTGAGTACATACATACATACATATGTATGTATGCATGAATGATTGTTTAGTTGTGTTCTACAGCCCATAGTTCAGTCACATTTTCCAAAACTTGTACATAAGCACATGAGGTAGGAAGTGCAAGCGTGTTCATTGATACCTATTTCATATTGTTGCTGTTGTTATTGTTATTGTTTGCTGAAGGAAAGAAAAAAAGTCAACTATTTGAACACCCCACAATTAAAAGACGAATGGGCAGACAATAGAAGACGGCAAAGCCATACAATTATACAACTCTCTATGTCAATTCTCATGTTTAGACAATTATTTTAATCTGACGTTCGGTTGGTCACTTTGCTATTGTGCCTCACCAAGTGTCAACATTTCAGTGCTCTGTACAAGAGCAGTAGTAGATAAAAACTTGCTTATTTTCTTAAAAAAATGTGTATGTTTGTTTTTTTTTTTTATATTTTGTTCTTGGTGTTTTCTGTTGCTGTTTGTTGTTTAAATAATAATGTCAAAGAACAGTCAGTCAGTCAGGTGCAGCAGGTATTGTTTTTCTTTCATTTCTTATCTTTTTGTGGGTATGTTTAATTAAATTTTATTTATTTTATTTACTTTTTATTTTCTACACAACACACACGAGCAAATATTTTAAAATTGTTTCTTTATCAATAACGTTTTGTTGTTTTATAACACTTCTTAAGTAGCACAATGGGTATGACTAAGTGATAAATGTCTGCTTGGAATCGCTATTAGTAATTTAAGCTTTATTTTACAATAAAGCTGTACACTTTTTTATGTTAAATGGTTTCCTCTTCTTTTGTTTGTTACACCTGCAAATAGCTAGTAGTTGGAAAGCTCAACTCCATCACTTTTTAGGGTTGTAGTTTTGTTCACTTTCATACTTGAACTAGGGAAAAAGGTTATAGGAACGGAATCCTATTCAAAATTTGCCATATTGAACGAGCCAGGAAAGAGTTCTGCATACAAACAGTATGGCAAAAGAACGAATTTGTTATGTAGAGTGTTGTGCAGTCTACTAGCCAATCCACAACTAACAGATAAGCCCTTAATGAGGAACGTGTTATACGTGCACATGTTCGGGTATTAGAAAAAAGTTCCATTATTTCATTGCAGCACATTCCGTTGTAATACATATAGAACAATGACACACAATTCACATTGTGCCGATTTTGCACTAAGTCAGTGGAGTTGGATACCCTACTGTTACCGATAAACAGTTTCGCCTTCTTTTGAACGCGGTCGAGAATATTTTTACGCTTTAAAACACCGGCCCATACAAAGGATTTGTATTGCGTTTTCGGTCGGATTTCGGTGGTATATATAATAAGTAGATCGGATGGAGTGAAGTATCTTAAACCGTTTTAAAATCCCGAGTCAATTGAATGCTTCTTTGGCAATTTATAATTGTTTAGTTTAACGAACTGGACAGGCTCCCCTAAATCCCCCAAACAGCAATATATACAGGTGGATTATACCATTCCAATATCGGCAACCAAAGCAGTAGTTCACTGCTCCAATACCATGGTATACGTTTGAAGAGCTTAACACATCTCATTGTATTTTGAGCATATAAGAAGAGATCTGCTTCAGTGGAAAATCGGCTCATTACTTTTGATACTAAGATCTTATGTAATAAACTTCAAACTAGCCTAGTAGTGTGTGAGACATTTAATTTAAAATTTCCCACATTGAAAGTAATAGTCTCGGCAGGGAGTTTATTCCACATAGAGGCTAAAATACTGCAAGAACACTCGAGCGTTGGAAGCCAGTTTCCTTATTTCATTACAACGCATTCCATACCACATTGCTACATTCAATTATTCAGTAGACTTTGATGCCATACTGAACGTCTTCTTCTCATGCTGTACGCTCTCAAACTAGGCAGAAAGCTCTTGTAGTCCATGCACGTATGCTGATTTAGAGACGTGGAGTATTCTAAAGTCAACCCAAATTCATTAAGCAAATGTGATTTATTAAGCATTGCTTGAAACTTTTCTCTGCAAATAATCACTCTACTTTAGCAAATATCTACCACGTTGGTCATCGATATTTGCAGGGACTATCTTAAAAATTCACTTAGAAGCACAGGGGCATGCATCAGAGAGATGACTAAATTCAGAAAAACATTTATTGCACCGTTTCAAAAAAAAACTGGGGTACTTGAACACGTGCTTTGAATGATAGCATAATCAAATTGATTAACTGTAGGGTTCATTGTATTTGTGAGTTGCATAAAATAACCACTCCTACGAGCACCAACTAATCACAAAGGCCATAATGAGCATGCCTTATGAAACGATATCCCACATTAGAGACCACTTAACAGGAATCTCATCTGTGAGCTGCAATATGACAGAGAAAATCATGTAATACATATCATAGTGGACTGGGAAGTTATTGAGGACAATATAATTTTTTTACAGAATTGAATAAATATTATTGGAATTTTTCTAGAAAAATTCCTAGAAATCGTTAGACTTTTTGCATGATACCCCACGAGCTTTTATCCATAAAAGGCTATTTTCCATAAAAAAAACTTCTTTCGTTTACGTCATAGCAATAAATCGTAAATCGTAAAATATTTACATAAAACCACGTGAACTTTCAAACACGAGTATATTAAAAGTGCAATATAACGATTTTATCTCAATGCTACAAAGTTAAAAAGCAAACTTTTGCAAATTCACACAAGTAAGTTGTAAATTTGTTTTTATTAATTTAATAATTTAATGTTTTATTGGTTAAAAAGTGTAAATATCCCAGTGAGCCTGAAAGTTAATAGGCTTGAGCTGCTAGTAAATTAAAAATAATAAAAAATTGTCCATTAAAATAATGTTTTGAATTATTTTGTGCAGAGAACAGCACAAACTGCATTGGAGAATGATGTTTGCGGATTGAAAATCAGGCATTGCATTCACTAAAAATGTCAGAAAAATAATGCTAATAACGAAGTTATTTTTACAAAATGATAGTTAGGGAATTTAGCCTTAAACTTTTTTAAACACTTTTACAGCCTTTTCAATTAATTTGAAAAGACAACAAAAAATTACTTAAGTGTTTGTTTTTGGAGGCGGACAACGTTTAATTGGCAACATTCTCTCCTGTGACAGCTACATATACGAAACTCTCTCAGTCTTTTGTGTGATACCCCTTCTATAACACACAGAAAATATTATTGCAGACTATTAAAAAGAGTTCAGCTTAAAATCAAATTCAGTTTTTAATTGACTCAATTATTTATTAAACAAAAAAGTTTATAAATTAAATTCATAAATTGATTCAGTTATTTCTTTAATAAAAAAGTATATAAATTAAATTTAATAAAATATTTAATTGGGTCGATTAAAAACTTAATTGAACTTCAAACAAACCCTTAGTTGGCGTTTTTTCACAGTTTTACAGGGATTTTCAATTTTTGAAAATTTAGATATTTGTACATAATGCACTATGGCGCAAATTCTGAAATCTGTTTAATCGTCCAAAATATTTTCCTTGGGCAATTTTTAATTGGAATTATGGTTAATGTGACGTAGTAAGCAGTTGTTATTTTTTTGCCTATTTTTTTTTAAGCGAGTACATTTTTTTGGAGCGCCTTTTAATTCCAAAATTCTTGGGTGATTATTAATTTTTGATTTTAGACGATTATTTGCCTTAATTTTGTGTGTGTGTGTGCCAGCTAGTTTTGAAATTAATAAACACAAAAATGTTAACAATACATTTTAATAAATTAAAAAAAATAATAATATTCAATATTAGGGCTTTTGAGAAAAAGGCTGGAATAAGTCATGACCGCCAGCCGCATTAAAGTACCCGTAAGATCAATTATAATTGACAAATGATTATCTCGCAAAAATTCTTTTTAGTCACATGCCGCCAAAGTGCTAGTTTTTTCTAAAAATGTATACTGAAACTTGTGTAGACGACTTCATGTATAATTAATTAGAACCTAAAAAAAATAGTACAAAGTAATTTACTAATCATATGATGTTGAATTATTGCTGGTGACAGACTTTGAATTCATCTATCCCTTGAATTGGGAAAAAAATACTAATACTATTTTTACTATATTGAGTAGATATCACCAGTAAATAAAATTAAGAATGGAAGAAATAATTTTATGTTAATTCACTTTAATAACAGAAAAAAATGTATAATACAAAACAAATAAAAAATAAACGCCAGACCGACAACTTGTGTATATGCAAAATTTCTTAATTTTTTTATACTTTTGTACTTTTTTTTTCTCAAAAAAGCAAAAAAATAAATATATACATAAAATGCAAACGATCGCATAATTGTACGAAACGCATATGAAAACCAACCAACTCGTCGTTTATGTTCCGTAAATTTTAATGTTTTCTTTAGCAGCTACATGTATACATATATACACACACACATACACAAACCCATGTACGCGTGTTTCATGGTTAAAAAATGGCTAAGTAGCAGGAATGGAAAATGGCGATATCCAAATACTAATGAAGTCAGCCCATACAAAAAAAATTTATATAAAATATTGTCTCTACAAAAACAGTCCGAACATTGTCAACACGGGACCCGCACTTTCAAAAAGAGTGGACTTTCTGCTCAAGTCCCAAATAGGCTAAGAATATAATTTCTTTTAGTTTTAGACTATACTATCACCACGATCTGGTAGATCTATTGCAAATACTCAAGCCCAGCTAAAACAATTCTAGAATTTTATAGGAAATATCGTATTCATTTTAGGCTTTATTTAAGCTCGTTTGTCTGGAAATAATATCCTGCCCTGCCTGCAGGGCAATGGCATGAAGATATTCTGATGCTTCATACGCCTCTTAGCAGAATCGGTAGGAACCCGCGCCGTTTCATTGCCATCATGCCTTTCATGTACCGGTACCCACATTAGATTCACTAAATTCCTCGCACGATAAGTTTAAAGCTCTCCCAAACCAACTTTGATCGGAACGAGTTTGATAATAATTTTAAAGCTGCTTGAATGTCCGAAAAATACACATTTTGATACTGCGAGTGCCCCTAGCACAGACCGACACAACCTGTTTTCCCATTACAATTGTTTTTCAAAAATGTGACCCTACAATTCCGCCCCAGCATTGCCATCTTCCATCTTGGACTCATCCGTGTACCATAACTCTAGGTACTATTCTATTACTATATCATTATTTCCTCACGATCATCGTTCCCTGATAATCACTTTAAAGTGCTTGGCAAAGTTTAGTGTTCTATACATCTTCACAGAGACGGGGAGACATGGAGAGTCCCAGACAGCGTCCTGAATCTTTGCGAGCCCGTTAAGAGTGCCCTTCTTATGATGGACTGGAAAGGGTAACCTTAAGACAGCACGAGAATACCATTGGTACCATGATGGTTATGTAGGACCCCACAATAATTTTCGGTCGTAGGCCCCATGTTTTACCATACAGCTTTTGGCTGGCATAAGTTAGTAGAAGTTAGCCTGAGTATACTCTAGTTTCACAACCCTTTTGTATAGCATCACGATCAGAAATCGTACAAAATATATGAAGAAATAGCATTTATTATAGAAACAAGGTGTTTATTTCTTAGTATAAACTGCAATAACACTGATCTTTATTAGAAGTTTTCTAAGAACTTTATCCGATTTGAAATTCTCTTTGACATTTCCTCTCTCTCTGTCAGCAATATTAGGACATTAAGATAACTGTTTCACATAATTGTTGAGAGATTTTTATTAACCTCTCTTTTTATCATCTAAATTTTTATCCCTTCATATTCGATGATTAAGAATAGAAAACGAAACACATGCACAAGTTGCCTTTTTAAATAATCAGACTATAAATTTACCACTTTTTTACATTTAATTCAACAGTTTTATTTTTTTGTTTTTAAAGCACACAACGAGAATGCAAACAGAAACAACTAAAAAGCCGACATTTTTACTGTCAGTGGATTAAAAAAAAAAAAAAATAAGAGAAACCAAAAACATTCTTCATACCTGAATTCCCCAATACATTTCATTTTGATGAATTTAACATTTTTTTTCAATGTGTGTAGTTTTTTTTTTTTTTGCTCTTTACAAAATAAAAAAAAAACTTTAATGATCATTGTTGCTGTATGTGCCACAGACTCATTTGAAATCATTAAAAAAAACGAAAAAAATATTAAGGTTTGTTATTGTGCAATTTGCCATACAATTTTGTGGGAGCAAAAATAACAAAAAAAAGATTTTTTTGTTAATTAAAAAATTTTAAATAATAATCAACATTAAAATAAATAAAAAAACGCAAATAATGTATTCTTAAGAAATTCTATCAACATTTAAACAATTTTAAAAATTGCTTGACAACGTGAGATGTTAAGACATGCTAAGACATGCATGCATTAACCAGGCGAGATAAAATTAACTTTAACTTTGGTATTAATTTATTACTAAGTGGGCTTTGGTGCGGTCAGAAGCGCAATTTTGGATAAATGTCTATTGAACAGACAAAATTTTCAACTTCAACTCAAAGAAGATTTACCACAGATTGTTGTTTGTTACGGTGTCACTAATATGTACCGTTCCGATAACAACGTTGGTGTGGCCATCATCATCACTAGTGAGCGCTACATATATGCCTTCATTAACGTCGGCAAGAGTCTTTGGACATTATCCTACGGTGGCGTTAGCACCGGGTAAGAATTAAAGGACCACCAACGGCCCTATACGGATTTGTATAGGTAGCAATTTCCGGACTCCTACTCACCTCTTACTGAGGGATTCGGACTTGTCTAATCTCCTGCCTCCAATTTGCGTTATAGTTCAGCGCACCATTGGTGATGCGCTACAGTCTTCCCACGCTTTGGGTCCAAAACACAACCACTATGTGCACTCCTGAAAGTGCCTCTACAATTACCAATCTGCGATTTACATTCCTGGAACTGCTGGTTGTTGTGGTACTAGTGTTCGTTTAGTTGCTGGTCGAACTTTCTATTTTCTTCCAGTTTCAGGCTCCAGACAAACGTCGAGGACTGGTGCCACCGTATTCCCCGGCGCAACCAACAACAAGACATGCCCGGGAAAGATTAGCAAGCGCTACAGAACAGTGTTACCCATTTTCAAACAACGTAGGACACCAAGATCGTGTAATTTTACTCCAGTAGAATTTTCTATGTTGGGTTTGCTGAAGTTACAGAAGTCTCAAATATAGCCGAACATACCCAGGAACTATTAAAAATTTTCCTTTTGGACGATATCATCTTCCACACACAGCTCGTTGAATTCAATTTTCACTCCAAACCTGTCCTTATTAAAATAACACGAAATTTAAAGCAAATGTGTCTAGCTGATATGGATCCTGCTACAAAATTTTAAATTGGCAGAAGGCCAATCTGCCTATTCGTGCAAATGCCGACCAAAAAGATGATCGTATTACTAAATTACCCAATAGAACAGAAAAATAAAAACCGGTGGCGTACCAAATCATTGTAAGGCAAAATATACAGAAAATTCAAAATTGCTCTCCAATGCACGATGAAGCGTATGTGAAAGCATAAGAATTTCATGTTTTTCGATTGACAGTGGCGAAAGAACAAATTTTGTCCTACGCAATCTTCAATGACTTTCAAATTTGACATAAGAAAACGTGTAGAGAAAATATTATCGACAGTCATTGGAATTTACATATACCGGCAGGAATTGGCAACTTGCCATCCTTCAAATATGACCATGAAATGGCAAAAAGAAAATAATATTGATTATACTCGTACACCAAATCACCTTGACCCATCGAATTCTTTACAACTGCGATTAATTAGAAAATATTGGGTGCATGCTAAAAATAAATCAAATCAGAGTTTTAAATTTTGTCAAAACGAAATGAGACGAGTGTTTGCATAAATATCCGCACATTTACATTTTTGGTGATTTTCGACAGTTATTGACGCGAATTCGCTTAATTTATATAATAGCTTTCAGCTTAAAGCGCTAACATCTGTTGCGTTCTGTTCTAATTGTGGACCGGTTCGTGCTAAATTTAATTTACATAAATATAATTTCAGCTAATTTTCGAGCGTCAACATTTAATTTGGGATGAACATTTTTATTAGCAGCCAGTTGATAATATTTCTTAGGATGCCATTTTACTCTAGTATTTTTTTTCTGGAGTCATATTTTGAGCTTAACCTAAGGCTGGGTTTTTTTGGATCTATATCGACTTTAATCTCTTTTATGTTATTGATTTAGATCGTTTTGTATGCGGCAAATCGTTCCGCATAGTTTATTTGACCCATAATTGTATTAAAAAATCACACACGCACACACACACACAATATTAGCCTACAGGCGGCATGTTTTCCTAGTATTTTTTAAACGACACAGATTAAATTTTATAATTTGTGACATGTTTTTAAAAGTTTTTTTTTTCAGATACGCTTGAATGGAGTCAATTTCCTAAGCTTACACTTCACTAAATAAATCCATTTTAATTTTTAAAAAAAGTATCTAGAGAAGGTTATTGAAAAATACCCCGCCAATTTTAGTTTTCTCACCAGAAAGCCCACATAACGGATGTGTTTCGAAATTACCGTACAACATTTCGTTATCAAGACATTGGAAGTAGAGTGTTTTTAGAAATAAATATTAAAAAGCTCCCTTTTTTAGATAAGACAATAAGATTTATTAAACAAATGATTAAAGAAAAATAAATAAAATTTCACACATGAAAAATACGAGCAACAGCAAACAGTGATGTGGGATATTTTTTTCGTGAAATCACTGCGAGTGTATGAGTTTAGACATGAATATTCGTATATTTATTTGTTTATATCTTTATCACTTAAATATTATATACAAACATATGTTTAATATTCTATAATGTACTTTTTGTTGTTATTTATTTCAATTTCACAACTGCAGATCTTTAAAATGAACAAAACAAAACAAAAATTTCGAAAGAATTAAAATCAATCTACGTTAACGAGTTGTATATACAAACATAATGTACATGGACGTACACACACACACATACATATCTATGCATGTGCAAAATATTTATTTTAAATAGTAGATATTGATTGTATTTGTATTTAAATTCTTTATTGCATGATCAATGAATCTATTAAATAAAGAAGACGAAATTAAAACACACACCAACCATCATTCCACATTGAAGAATGAAGATGAATTGAAAACCTTAAACTTCTTTCTTTCTTTTTTTATATTTAAATTAAACAGATTTTTCATATTTCGATTTGATTTTTTTTCACACGGGATATTTGAAAATTCCAAAAACAATTTTCGAATAACTGTTTCTTTTTTAATTCAAAACTTTTATTTTTTTTTAGTATTTTTAATTTTATTATTTAAAACTATGTATATTTTGTGGATTGCTTACATTACAGGCAATTTGTTATTTTAATTTTACAAATTTTAATTATTCCTATAAATTTGCATAATGTTTTGTTTTGTTGTTTGTTTTAATAACTGCCAAATATTTAACATTTGTTTAATTTTCTTTTTTTTTTCAATCGCAATTACTCTTTTTTTAAGTTTAAACTGAACGAATGTGTTTCTTTATTAAACCGCATATTCACTTTCCGAAAGTACACATTTTCCAATCACTTGATATCACTATTTCTTAATCGAATTTAATCGTATTATTAAAAATTCCAAACGTCACGCGAAATACGATTTCAATCAGATCGTTAATAAAATTTTTATTACAGAATTTTTTTCACACGTTTTAGTTTTTCAAATTAATATTTCACATAAAATTAAAATAAAATCGTTTTATTTTCTTTTACGAAACCCTCCTCCGCTAAAATTCGGTACAACCGTTGTCAACGAATATCTCTGCGATACTAAAACTAAATTTGTTGAAAGTATTTTGTAGTGCATTTGCCAAAGTTTCATTTACTTCTTTTTCCTTTTTTTTTTAATTCACCTATTGCGGCGAATTTATCTTCTTCACTGCTCCTAAAATTCGTCTTAATTTTATTTTGTTTTGTTTTGTTTCCTTTAGCCTTATCTTCGTTCATAAAGTTCTCTCTCAATCAGAATTTTAACTCAAAAAGTTTCATATTCAATTCGCTGTATTCAGTTTCGGTTTGTTTTGTTTACATTATTTGTATTGTGTTTTGTAAATGTTTTTGTTGTTGTTTTTCTGCTGTTATCTTTTCGGTGAATTTATACACACATACACATGCATACATACAATTGGAAATTTTGATGCATACATGGATATTTGAAAAATTAATTTCGAAGACCGGAAAAATGTATTTAAGAATATTAGGACAAAAAAAAATTATTTTGTGGTGAAAAAATTTTCTATAGATCATTATCGATGGGGAAAAATCTTCCATGGGAAATTATCGATAACGCGCAATATTATCGTCCATAGCAAATTATGTATGGCTAGCAAAATGTTATACATACACATGTATGTAAATTTGTCGAAGGCTACGAAATCCCATATAGAGAGTTATCGATAGCTATAAAACTGTTTGAAAGCACTGATCGATTTATAGAAAGATCATCATCCGTAGAAAATTATCGAAGCCTTTTTGCTCGTCTTCGGGTTCTATAGAAATTTAATGATAGCATGTAAAATATTTTCTAGAAAGTTATAGATGGCGAGCAAAATTGGCTATAGAAAATTACAGATGATGATCAAAATTGTCTATACAAAATTATCGCTGGCTACAAAATCATCTATAGCAAATTTGGATTACTAGCAAAATAGACAATCAATGGCGAGTAAAATCGTCCGTAGCAAAATTTATTACAAGTTATCGAAGGCAAGCGATATTATCAATAGAAAATTATATAATATTAATTCTACAGATAATTATCCATGGCGAGCACGATGTTTTATAGAAAATCATCGAAGAAAATTGACACGGAAATTGATCACTGGGGCAAACAATTTCTACAGAAAATGTTCAATGATGAGCAATTTTATATATTGAAACTTATCAATGGTAAGAAAATTATATACACATAATTATCGATGGCGAGCAAAATGTTCTATAGAAAATGATCGATAGCTAGAAAACTATCGATAGTCAGAAAAATGTCTGCAGAAAATTATCGCTGGCGAGAAAATCTAAGGCAAGCCATAATATCAATAGAAAATTTCCGATAGCAAGCAAAATATTCTACAGAAAATTCTTGTAAATGTATAGACGACGAGCACATTGTTCTACAGAAAATTATCAATGGCGTGCAAGAGGTTCTATAAAAATTTATCGATGGCCAAAAAATTTTATAGCTATAGAGAATTATCAACGGCGACCAATTTAATTTATTGAAAATTATCAATGGTGAGAAAATTTTCTAGAGAAAATTATCGATGGCGAGCAAAAGGTTCTGTAGAGAATTGTCAATGGCTAAAAAATGTTCTATAAAAAATTATCGATGGTTAGAAAATTGTCACGGAAATTGATCACTGGGGCAAACAATTTCTGCAGAAAATTTTCAATGGTGAGCAATTTTATATATTGATAATTATCAATGGTAAGAAAATTATCTACACAATACTATCGATGGCGAGCAAAAGTTGTATAGAAAATGATATATGCTGATATGTTTTTTAAATCATCGTACATTTAAGCACGTGCTTAATTTTCATACAAAACGGTAATTATCGTAGAGTTGACTTCACTGGCCGGCATTAAACAGTTATTAAACTTTTGGGGAAAATGAACAAGCACTACCGTAGATAAAGCTTTTGTTAATATTTTGAGTGTTTTTATATTTATAAAAGCTTTTACTCAAGAGCACGCTTTTCCTATAAAATTATTGACATGGCAATGATGTTGCGAGCAAATGCTGTTAGTACCGTTACAATCAAAAATCCATAACGGAAATTATAACATCAACAGGCGCTAAATATTCAATTCATATTTTAGTGCGTGGAAATAAAATAATAATAATTTATTTTAGAAAACCCGTTAACCATTAAATCCTTTACTGATTGCGGTGTGTTTTTGTAGAGAAAATAGTAGCTAAAATTTAAGGAAATTTATTTTTTTGTGTTTAACAGATACTTAAATTTATAGAAAGGGTCTTCTGAAATTTTAAAATCCTGTCTGAAATAGTAGAATTTATTTACATCGGATGCGAAAGTTAAATTTATACGTATTCATACTAGTTGAAAAGATCTGCTTCAATATTTTGCCATTAAAGGGAATTTGTTTCAGTGTAATGTCATTCGAAGCCTCATGCAAAAAGTGGACTAAAGAGAAATGATTGGCGCCGTTTTATCGATAACTGCGCGAGAAAAGTGAAGTGGGTGCTGTTATTTAGCGAAAACAAATATGGATCTATACGTATTGGGCAGTCAACTTTTATGAAAGAAGAATATAAAAGGGCTACATGCAGAAAACTATTTGACTTGAAAAGCGTAGATATGGAGGAGCCATTAATTAGTAGTTCTTAGTTAGCAATATGTAACAAATTCACCTATTGTGAATTGTAAGTAAATTATATTGCCCCCACTATATACTAAGCTCGGCACTACGACACAATTTATAAATATGGTGAATGGTTTGCTTTCATACCAAACGAATTTGAGATAAGTGCAGAAAACTTAATAGATTTTTTCCAACATCCCACATATGAGACGGCTAATTAAGGAGCCCAAGTTGGTCAAATCCATGATTAGGCTCCTAAGAGAACATGTAAATCATTAAAAAACCCTCTTAGTAATCATAAATCACATAACTATTCAAAATTATTTCGGGACATGTTTTAAAATTTGAGAGATCCTGGATGTAAATTAACCTTTACATACCCATTTGGATGGATTTCTTGAAAGTCTTGGAGATTTTAGGCGGTAGCTGGGGTCAACAACTTTACGAGTTACTTATAATATAGCAGATTGTTGCTGGAACTCCTCTATCAAAAAAGTATTTTAAGAGCCAACTTTGTACAAATTTAAGTTGACTCTTGTAAAAATACCTATGGGCTGGTTGCTGGGGTAATCGCAGCTTAGTGTAGTTATTTTAAATAAAAAACTCGTTCTAAAACGTCTGTCACTGTAAGGGGCAACGGCAGCCGCTCAGAGTCTTTTTAAACTCCTATAGTTGATGTAAAAAGACAGCAGACCAATGGAAAATATTAAATTTATGTTGTTGATCTCGAGGTGTATTTTAATTTCGGTTTTTAGAGTTAAAGAGATCTAAAACGCTACTCCGGAATTAGACATGGGCCAGACTTATACCTTAGTTATCGGCCGCTATAACACTCACATTTTGAAGGCAAAGTAGTTGAAAAAAATTGTTCTGTCTGCTTTTGCAGTACACTGAATTTGCAGCCATGTCATTTTGTCGCACTATGATAATGAATGCTATACCATTCACGTCCGCGAACGTGTAAATATATTTTCTTAATTTTCTTGCACTTGTCAGTTGCTTTTATTTGATATTTAGCAATTTGTTTATATTTGACAGCTGTTTGATTTGAATAATCAAATAAAAACTTTTTTCGCATTGAAATACGAAAACTCTTTGGTCACAAGTCAAAAAACGATGAAATTTTTTGCATTTCACACTTTTCGATGTGAAAAGTAAATAGAGAAACGAGACGCAGACTAGACAAGATCATGTCCGTACGTGACAGAGTTTGTGTTCAAAATTTTTGTGATAATGTAATTAATAGACATCGACCAAAAATACAGCAGTACAATTTTTAGAATTTTATTATGTCTAGCCATATGTCTATCTCAATAAGCAAAAACTGTTGTGCGGCAATAATTTCGTACCTGTTTTACTTTTTATGGGTAGAAACGTCCCATTTCCAACACAAAATAAAAGCAGAGGGCGGAAGTACACAATTTAATCGTTTTAAATAGTGCTGAAAAGTTTGTAGTACCACATAATTTTTCTGTTCATTGCACCATATCTCAGTTGTCGTGAAAGCCTGTCTCATGCTACCTTGAATGGCTGCGACAAACTTACCACCAACCATAAGTGCCAGATCGTCGGCAAACGCAATCGCATGCACGCCTATTGAATCAAGTTTCCAAAGGAGGCACACAATGGTAATATTGCACGAAAAAGGTGGTAAAACTAGATTCTTGATTTGATATTCCGACAGGGTGTTTCGATGTAGAATTTTGGAACGAATTTCCGTCATCGTAAAACTCTTCCTTGTGGGCAATCTTTGACGAGCTATCCGGAATTTTGGCACACCCATTTATGAGATTCGTAACCGAAGTATAACGATGATCCATATTATAATATACTTTAGATGGGGTTGAATGGGATTGCCTGTATGTATATGTGGTGCAACACGCATCGCACAAACACAGGCACTCGATGCAATGCTGGGATTGCTACCGTTGAACTAATTCATTAGGTCAACTACACCGGCTGGGCTCTCATTGCGAAAGACGTTAAACAAAATTAGTGTATTGAGAACGACGTCAGCATTTTTACTGATAGTTTCCTTAGAAACTGTAAGGCAGGAGCAGATGTATACTCAGCTTGAAGTCTGCGTTTTGGGAGTACGTGCAGATTTGCTTGGGTTGCTGTATTCCAACGCTGGAAAGTCGCGTGCATGGAAGAACGACTCTCATGGCACTTAACAATTAGTTATAAAACGCATGAAGAAAGAGAACGTGTACTCTAAACTAGAGGCACAACAGTCAAGAGTAAAGTATTAGCAAGAGACTCAATGAAAATACAAATCGGTTGCCTGAAATCAATTCGAGGAAGGAAGAACGTCGAAAAGGGGCCTATAAAGTAAGTGGTCTGCTTCGATATCCCCCCTTACATTAATAATACAATATGTACACGCAAAGAAAAAACTTGGTTGAGGTAATCATAACATACTAGCAACACATTATAGTTAACCAATATAGAAGTAAAAAAATCATTATATTATTGTATCTAATAATTATATGATCCCCTTAGAAAATAAACAAAATTATGTTACGGATTGCCAGCAGCTGTGATACAAACACATGCGGCCAAAGCCATCCAATGTCTAATAGTCATCGCCACAGCATTTTTCAACTTTGAATAAACACCAAAATAATTTAACATATTAAATCTATTAAGAACTTTTTATGGCTGGAATTATTATAGTATTTTTGTTTGTGGTTAAAATTTTAGTAAAAATTGTTGAACTTTTTATGGATGGAAATCATTTAATGGTTAAATGTAAACAATAACTTATTTGTTAAAACTAAAATAGTGTTTAAAATATTTTCAAATAACCATTTTATGTTTACCACAACAATGTTTTGTTACAGAGAATATAGCAGGGTTGGCGTGATCATGTTTTTTTTCTTGCGGGTATACATTTTTTTTCAATTATTCTCTCTTATTTTTTAAAGATCTAAGTACATCTTATTGTATTCTTTGTTGTCTAACATTCCTTTCGAAGCTGTTTTTCGCTAGCTATTGAAAAAAAACTTAATTGCCTGTTATTCTTTGTCATCAAATGTGACACCGTAACATAACTATTAACATAATTATCCCAAAAAAGGGGGAAATCTGAGTAGCATTGTCAGCCACCACACGTGGCACTTAACGTTTTGTTTTTAATTCTAAAACAAATCCAACAACGCTTTTTCAACACTCGACAATGTATATTTTGCGTGTGAGGCGCCCCCACCCAAAGAAACAAGCATAAAGAACACTTCAAACCAATTAATTATAAACAAGCAAAGATTTTTGTAACGATGCTTTAGAGAACGCTTAACTTTGTTCTTCTTCTTAACTTGTTCTTGCCACTTCTTTTCTTGTTCTTTTGTGGTGTTTTTGAGAAATTGTGGTAAGATGAGAAGAACTTAATAAAATTCGTGGTTTCGGTTTTTGCTTGCATTTAATTTAAAGGACGAATCCTTTGAGAGGTTTCAACCCACAGACCCTTACACTTTTGTTAAATATAAGTGGGTAATGAGAGGTTTTCTTTCCTCAAGCAGTTAATTAATCAAAGAACCAAAAAGCACAAGACTTATGTTAGAGTGCGAGCAAATAGGACAAAATTAACAGGAACAAAGTCATTTAGTATTTTAAGATATTTCACTTTGCTTTTAATGTTGCTTCTTGAGCAGCCACTGTAAAATTTATTTTATATCCTTAAGGGAGCGTAAAGGCAAGAGGAAAAGTGTTCTTAAGCACATAAACACGTTTATTTAGAAATTTCAAGCTATCGATAACTACTGGTAGACAATTTTTCGTTATCAACAATCAAATTCCAAAAAGGTTTCATTTTTTATAATGCTTAAAGTAATTTCTTATTGTTAATATATATCGACATTAATCGAGTTGTAATCAGTGTTCTCTATATAATTTCGTGCTTTCGATAATTTTCTTTAAATTAACATCCTGTAATCTAAAACTGTTTCTAAAAATTTCTCTTTGACACAAATTACATACAAATATTTCGCGTTACTGATAAATAATACTATTCAATATTAATTTTTAGATATCGTTAGTTATGTTATCGATAACTTTCTATAGAAAATTTCGCGTTCTCTATATTGTATTATCGTTAATACTCTATAGAAAACGTTATGTTATCGATAAGTATATTTTTTATAAAAAATTTTGTGTTGTGAATAATTTTTCGTATTATATTTCGTATTACCGTTTATGTGACTGATCATTTTCTATTAAATTCATCTATGAATGAATTTTTTTAAGTTTTCATGTTATCGATGATTGCATTCTCAGCAGAAAATTTTAGTTTATCGATACATTTTTAAAAATCGTGTTATCAATTATATTTTTTACATAATTGGTGGCAATAGATCATTTTCTGTGATCATTTTTTACATTACAGATTTATTAATAGAGAATTGCTTAGGAATTTCCTTAAGATTTTTTTTAGATAGACATTGTTTAAAATTGCTTACACAAACACGCTGATCATGCGAAGTTGCCTTTTCAATTTAGAGGCCAAATTAGAGACGGCTAGTTAAGTAAACAAACAGCATACACCCGTGATGGAACACCAGATCGACCACGACTTTTGGCTGCGTTGTACTTGAAAATGTTTAGTGGAACTTGAGGCATATATATCCCCTGCAGTGCACAAGAACCCAGCTTTAACTTGGGGCATTTCACCGCACAAGTTTCAACTGATACACGAGCTTAAAGTTGATATACATAGATAACGCTAATTGGGCAATTTGGGTAGAGAAATCAGGAAATAGATAGCAATGCATCCAAAAACTAGCTTCGAAGCGATTTTGCACCGATAAAGCTTCTTTGAAAACAAAGTCGGTGAGGTTAACGTCCGGTGCCTACGGATCAATGACAGCTGACGCATAATAACATGCAAATCGAACATGCTCGACTTTTTCTTGTGAGGTTTTCTGAAGTCTCAAGTCTGTGCCAATAAGCCGCAATCAACCGGTACCATCAAAGTCAACATAATCCAGGCGATACTTCAGCGGTATTTAAGCAGCAGTCGTTGACAATTTGAACTCTCAGTTAAGTCTTAACGTGCGATACCGCGTCAAACATTCAAACTATACATTCGATACAAGCCTCCCATAACAAATTAATTTTAGTATAATTCCATACCGACCCGGGTTTAGTCGGAAACCCTTTATATCTAGATTCCCCATCCGTTATAGATATAATGGCCATTCTTGTTAAATATAATGTTAAAATCCTGTTTTCCCCATCAAATTGTTTCTTCTACAAAGAATGGGTAGTACACAATTCTTCAATGAAAAGGGGATGGAGAGAGAGAGAGAGAGAAAGATAGGAAGCATACAACTATAAAGATAATATTGAACTATCACTCATACATACAGTTGCAAAAGCCACTGAACCAAGTTACTAAATTTTTAACCCTTTGAGAACAGACAGAAAATGAAGAAAAAACAGACTCGTTTGTCAATGGCAGCTCTGTTTTTGGGAAAGCATATTTTCCATAAGAATTGAATGAAAATTTTCAGCGTCAAAATTACAAACTTTACAAAATTTCTTCAATAAATATTCCTGATACATTTTTTTTCCTTTAAAATTTGCTATGATGCTAGTACTATTGAATTTACGCCTGTTTATAAACTCGCTAAATCACTTTAACCCGAACCAAAGTGAGTTTATATTTTAGAACCATTGAACTTTAATTTGGCAATTGTTGAGACAAATTTATTAAGAGACTGTAATTTATGTGCTGGAAACGAACATATAACGAAACACTTTTAAAAACATTTTTTTCTTACTTTTATTCCTCTCTCCTAATGGAAAACAATTGAGTGTCATACACACTTTTTATACAAAGAAATATAAAAAGGACAAAAGCCCAGCATGAATTGCTGAGATTTTCATAAAAAAAGAAAATATATATGTATGAAAATATTTACTTTGCTAATAAAATGTGTCATTAAATTAAATTGTCTAAAAGTAATTCTTAAATTGTCTGCGAATTTATATTGATGGCATACATGTAGACATGAAAAATTGACTGTCAATGGCCACGAAATATGCAAAAATAAAATAAAAAGACTACATGAAAGAGTTTAAAAAAACAAATTCGTGTGAGAAAAAGAAATAACAAATTTTAGGTCGAAAATATTTAAAGATTGAATCAATTTTGGCTTCCACATTAAATTACAGTGTAGCCTCGATTAACGCAACTCTCAATAAACGTAACCCCTCGATAATCGAAACAAACCCTCAATTAACGCAATTTTGCAAACAAATGTTATAAGAGCTGAGCTAATTAATAACCAATTGGACGTTTCTACAATGAGTGATTATTTACAAGAAATTACTCCAGAAACTTCAAATGAAGAAACAAATTATTGAATATATCAAAGCCGTCACTACATTCAAAGATAAAAAAAATCATATGGAAACAAAGTGAGAGAGAAGGCGAAAATGAAAATATATGAGGTACAATACCTTTAAAATAAAATGTGAGAATGCTGTCGAAAGCCTTAACGTTTGCCTGCAATGGGCGAATGAGAATATCAGTTCTTTAGAAAATTGGAAAACATAATGGTCTTACAAAAGCCTGGAGAATTTTCTTTTCAAACAAATATTTTAATCGAAACTTTCACTCGCTTTTTGTTAAAATCCTAAATATTAAATAAGGTGGACATAGAAATTTTTCAATTTGTCTTCGCATCAAACTCAGTTTTCACAATCGCTTCAATTTCTGTTGGTTGCATTAACCGAGGTTACACTCTGGTTATATCAAAATAATTCTTACAAAAAAACCCCATTCTTAACTGATTTCGATCTTGTATGCTGCGTAGTAAAATACGATCGGAGACGAACGATCTGGACTATAATACTGGTGCCTTTACTTCAGAATAAAATTCTAAGATGTGCGCCCAGAAGGTGGATTATGTAGATCAAAATATTCATTTTCATATTACTATATGCTTCATCATGTATTGATTCTTAACTAATATTAATTTAATTTTGTTACTAGAAACTCAACTTCAGTCACCCTTTACTTATTGCCGTAAAAAGTATCAACTCTGTTGGGTTTCAGTTTAACGGTCAAGAACAGAACGTTTAATATTTGTTTTGGGGCATTAGTCGCGAATTCTTCCAAAAAATATTGAAACCGTAGAAGACATATTTTACTGTCAAGTAGTACAATACTTTTATTAAAAAATATGAAACCAACTATTGTCTGCAATTTCAAATAATATAGATGTTATAGAGTTTAAAAGATACAAGTTGTAGAAATGAGCAACCAATTCCAGTGGTCATGCATACATCCTGTTCAAGCAATATATTGTGTTGGAACTATAAAAAATAATATCGAGAGTAGTATAGGATATTCGACTTATATCTTCTTCCTTGGAGTACAATTCTTTGTGGCGACATTAAATCAATGAAACCTAAACATATACCAGTGAATCAAGCCCATTCGTCCTTTTTTCTATGCGCTAGAATGCCTACAAAATAACATTTTGCTTGATGTCCCAACTATCTAAAACAAATGACAAATGCCAGCTGCAATATAATAAACAGGATTGGAATTTTAATAAAGGTGGTCCTTAGATAAACCGAAACGGGGTGAGAGGGAGGAACAGAGCCCTGAGTTAATCTTGAACTGATTTGACGAGATCTTATCTGTAACAACTCGTACCGAAAGGAATTTGTTTTAGCACTAGTCCTCTACTCCACATTTCATTAATTCCCTTAGTTGTATCTAAGGCCAGCACTTTCTCCGAAATTGTGCGTGTAACGATGCCATGTTTCCGAGGGAAATGCTAGCAGGTCTCTGGCAAAACATGTTACATATCTTGTAAGATTAGAGAAACTATTCTACACTTTGCAAAACTTTGTGCAGACCAAATTGGTATTACATAAGCACATCCAGCACATCGGAATTCGGTAGTGTGGAATATTGTATTGCAGTGGTTAGCGAATGGACATGCTAACATCGTTCTGGCATACCATCCGGCCCAGAGGACTTTGTAAAATTATACTATTAGCGGCGCCTAAAAGTAGGTGCACTAACTAGTAGACATTTGAAAACTGCTTAGACCCCTTTTAGACTAGCAAAGTTTTCTGAGCAAAGTCTTGAGTTTGTGAAGGAGAGAGGAAAAGAGAGCGGGGGTTGGTACAAAACTTGTTGTACTCGCAAATTCCTTTTGTGTTTTTAGTTCGTAAACCGAATTAATATGGCTGCTCTTTATATTTGACAAACATACAAACAAAAGAAACAGACTTTGTCAAAGTAAAATTATCCTGTCTGAACACAAGACAAAGTTTAAAAGAGAATTCAAGAAACTTTGTCAAAGAAAACTTTGCTGATCTGAAAGGGGACTTACTATAATATTATTTTCTTTTTCTTACCTTAAAAAATACGCTGTTACAAATACATTTCATAACTTTTAATCAACGAGATCAATGGCAATTTTTAAGATCAGTACGGTTTTATATTTAAAGCGGAAATTGAAAGTATTGTAAATTTTTTTCAAATTCAACAGGATGATCGTGCAGTCTTTTATATTCTGATCAATCAGAAACCCAGTGAAACACAGATTTGTAAAAGATTGAAGTATTTACAACTTACTACAAGATGCTTGATGCTTAGATAATGATTAAACTTTATGTTAAGGAATTTATAGTTTTTGCAATACAAGCTGCGATTTTCTAAAGAATAGCAGCAGCATGCTTTAATATTAGCAATACTTTGAATACAAGAGTCATTTTAAACGTGTTTACTAATTTTCTTGGTATTTGGTGAAATAAGGTTGGAAAAGTTTTATTAACAAGTGATTTTTTTTAATCTTCCCACTATGTTTTGACTTTAATAATTCTTGTATCTCTTTAAAAACAATTTAATCTTTCTTCCACACAAATTTTGTAGGAAGATTTTCATTTTTCGAAAGTTAAATAGTTTTAAGGCAGGGGTAAAACAACTATTAAATACAAGTTTATTGCCTTTTTACTAGTTTAACCCACTATAAGGGCAATAAAATTTTATAGTAGTTTTTCCTAAATTATGTATGTACTTGTTTAAACCAAAATAAAAGAATATACAACAAAACGCCTTTTAAATGAATGTGAATGGTCACTGAACTTTTCTCAACTGCCAAAGAGTTCATACAAAAGTACTATTTTTAAATGTTTACAAGCTTATTTTTGTTGCACGATAATAGGAAAAATACATAGCTCAGTTTGAATAAAACTATACATATAGTAAGTAGTATATACATATATATCTCTTTTACTCACCCACTTTACGACGCGCGCGCCAAAGCACGGGCGGTGCTGTATTATTGGGAGAAGCCAGTGTGACGCTTTGAATTTAACAATTACTGGAAGTAGAAAAGAAGAAAAATAATAAGGATATAATTAAGAAAGAACAGTAAACAATGATTTAGTTATTCAACATCTTTTTGAGGATAAAAGGGAAGATAATGGGATTTTTTCATAAAAGCGAACTTCGTTAGAAAGGTACATTTAATAACTTTTAGCGATAGTTAAAAAATGTTACCTTTATCTCGCAAAACAATTCTTTGTTTTAATTCTCCTAAAGTACGTTGTTAAAAAAGTACTTTTTGATAAAAGTACTTTTTTTAAGTACTTTTTGATAAGAGTAACTTTGTCCAAAAAGTACTTTATTTTAATAGGAACCATTTTTAAAGGGGTATTTTATTAGAAGGTTTTTGTTAATGATACCTTTGTATAAAATGTACTTTTTAGGAGCCTTTTAATAGATACTCTGTAAAAGAACATTTTTTGATAATGTACTTTTTTTTAAGAATAAAAAAAGTTCTCAAACATTATTTTTTCAAAAGCTCCTTTCTTTATATAACTTTGTTCATTAACTTCTTGCAAATTGTACTATTTTAAAAGCTGTTTTTTTAAGAAAAGGTACGTTTTTTGTAAGGCACTTTTTAATATATATATTGTATCAAGGTAATAGATATATTGTATTAAAAGATAATTATTTAGGTCCTTTTTAAAGCACTTGTTCCAGCATACGCCTTTTCAAAAAGTACTTTTTTTAACTTGAAAAAATTTTTAAAGTGTATTTAATAAAAGGTGCTTTTTAAGACGCCAATACTTTTTTTAAAAAGCACCTACTTTACACAGTTTCATTTAAAAAGTACTTCTTGTAAATCGAAGATCTAAAAGCAACTTCTTTTAATACTTATTTGTTTAAAAAGGTACTTTTGAACGTACTTTTTAAAGGGTACTCTTTCAAAAGGTACTTTCTTGAAAGATGAAATTTTAAAATGTATCTTCTCTAATTAGTTTTTGCAAAAGTATATATGTTTTAAAAAGAGCCGTTAGAAAAGTATTTTTTCTGAAGTTAATATTTAAAAGTTACGTTTTTCAAAAGAAGTTACATTTATTATAACGGACTTTTAATATGGTATCGTTTCAAGAGGTTATTAAGTTTATTTAATTTAGGTACTTTTTAAAAACTCTTGTTTTTGTATGCACCTCCATAAGAGGTACTTTTTAAATTTAAAAGCCATTTAAATACATTTTTTCACAGGTAATTTTCTTTAATTAATTCTTTGAAAGTGAATTTTCTTCTTTAGAAATGTAGTTTTTCGTAAAGGGTACTTTCTTTAGCAGATACTAATACGTTTACGACGATATTTTTGTGAAACGTGATTTTTAACAAATAGGTTTTTAAAAAATACATTCATTTTACAGTCGTACCTTTTTAAATAGTTATTATTGAATTGTAGAGAAAATTAATAAATCAATTAATAAAGTGAAATAAATCGTTTTTCTTTTGTTTGACACTTTAATATTTAACGAAAGCATTCCGTCAATCAAAAATATATTATGACGCTTGATATGTGGTTGCACACATTTCACAGTTTAATTACTCGTCAAAGTGCCTCCCTCTGTTTTGTTTTGCCAAATGAACGTGTCAATTTTTAATAGAACGAAATTCTCTCTAAAGAAATAATTTGTTATTTAATTAAAAAACTTGTGCTCTGGGATGTTTTAAACGTATTCAAGTACTGCACATTGGGAAACGAAAGGCATTTTAACATGTCATAAATAAACTTCCCTACAAGAGATCAAATTACACGTATGATACTGGTTGAGCACAAGACAAAAACGTTAAACGTCAAAAAGAGTTTAATAAAAAAGAAAAACTGTCAATTTCTTTGTAAAGGGGGTTGGCTGAATTTGATTGACTGGTTGGCTAATTACATGTTGCCGTTGTGGTTGTTGTTGCTTGTCATTTGATTACGTATCGTTGTTGTGATGATGGTGTTTGTTGTGTATTTTTTGCTTTAAATAATTGTAATAATTAATTAATGTAAGTGTGGCAATTGATGGCGCCTAATAGACGTTTGTATGATCGGTTTATTGCTTTGTAGTGATTAGAAATGGTTGCATTTAGTTTTTTCACTCAAATATTTTTTTCATTATTGTATTATTGGCATTTTTTGTGAGTATCTACTGTTAGTGTTAATTGACACGTTATTAATTGTAAGATTTCTATTGTTTTCGTAACAAAAGAAATAATTAAATAAAAAATTGTTTTAGAAAAAATGTTTCCCGGGACACTAACAACTTTTGCCAGTTTAAATATTACCCTGATCTTCTGCGTTTCAAAGCCCTCCTGTTTAGTTATTACTTTCGGTTTTTATTAATATGTAATGAATTAAAAAAAAGAATGTAAATATAAAATTTGTTTATTGAATTGTGGCCTATTAAAACAATTAAAAAAGCTCGTTACTCGAATAGCTCGGGGGCGATACATCTTACTTTATTGGTCTCTTTTCCACCCCTTTCTTTCCTCGAATTGATTTCAATTAACTGATTTGTAATTGACTACCTTACTTTTATTTAGTCTCGTGCCTTTACTCTTGACTGTGGTGATTTCAGACTGTCGGTCTTCTTTCTAATCACGGAGTCTCTTGTATTTGCTACCATTTGTAAATAAATAATGGATCATACATTCAAATGTTTTGACCGTTTGATAAGTACATACAAGCTTAAAAAATTATAATAGTTTTTTGAACTTTTAATATTATTCAATTAATTAATTCTCAAGCTTTAGATCTGTAATAAAATTTCTTGTAAATAAATTTTATATATATTCGATATTTCGCTACAACATTACGTTGCATCATCAGGAAATAAATTATTTTACGAAACTCCAATTAACAATAATATATGAAAAAAATATGAAAAAACTTGGTTATAGTTCAATATTTTTCAAACCTAGCAAGTTGCCTATAAAGGGGATGGTACTGTACATATGAAGAACTTAGTCCTCATTTTGATCTCAGTATTTTTTCGGCCGAAATTTTTGAATAGGAACTTGGCATTATGTTCACGTTCATGTTTTTGTGCGAATACACATACAGACGACACAAAAAAAGAAGAGCAGGAAATAGCCCGAACTAAGTTAAATGTGGTGGTTGATAACCATCTTAACAAAATGAGATTGACAAATAAGGTTAGGTTTGTGGGATATTATGAAAGATATGAAATATCAGTTAGTAAGTAAGAATCCAATGAATAAACTGCAAAAGATAAATTATGAAGAGCTAATATTTCACTATATATGCTCTCGATAAAGGCCTATTTGGAGCACAATTTGTATATAGTGGGATTTTGGTACCCATCACCATTTTCCCAAATTGGTCGCTGGTCATAAGTGTCCATACTAAACATTTTCCTTTAAAAACCCTTTTTTTCAAATTCCACATATTTTTCTTCCATAATTATTTCAAATATCCCACTAATACAGTTCCATTAAGTAACCTCTGGAGCATCATTTCTAGGTAGTGGGATATTGGTACCCATCCGCATTTTTCCATAATAACTACTGGAAGTAAGTTAATGATTAACAGTGTCACTAAAAGGGATATAATTTAAAATTCAATTTATTTATGTTCCGAAAATATTTTAGAGCAATTTGTACGGTTGGATTTTTTTGTGGACCTGATTCCTGTTTTATGTTATAGGCTTCTGAAGATAAGGTCAAAATTGCTCCTTCTGTTAAATCACGAACAGTGCTTTGTTGAGTGCTAAATCAGCTATGTTAAAAATTTGGGTTTGTGTCTCTGCTAGTTAAATTCATATTTTTCTTCAAACACATTCTTTATGCTCATATCGAGAAGATGGTTTAATTTTAAGTCTATTGCGGAACATATAAACATTCATAAAATCTATGCCATCCGCTCAGTTGGCAAATTATACTTGACGATTTGAGGGATATCGATATTAATATATGATTTTTCTTTTCGTTTATAACGGGAAATGGGTTCTTCGAAAAGGTTCAGCGCCAACATAAATACGTTGAAAGTAGTTTCACAAATTTTGAGTCCGTCCAAAAAACTTGTAATGTCGATCCCGCATGCCTATTGAAGCAATTCCGTTTTTCGCTTTTTCTCGATTAGAAGTTTGCAAATTGAGAATGTGGTTCGTTTTAACACTGTTATTAGTCGGTTGTCACTTTATTAATTTTCTGTTCGAGGCCATCAGGATTATAATCTAGGTATACAATGGGGTCAACAAAATCTGCGAAGCCATCATTAAATTGAAAGTACTTTTGAAAAAAGGACGAGTTCAAAAAGTAACTTTTCACAAGTTCCATTTATTTAAAATAGCATTTTAAAAACTATTGAAAAAGTAATCTTAAAAAAGTATCTTCTTAGAAAAAGTACCTACAGTAAAAAATAACCGGTTTAAAAGTATCTTCAAACAAGGTGTTAAAATGTTTTATTCTTATTTTTTTAATAATTCTTTTTGGGAACTGAGTGATTTTTTTTTAAACGACCGTGTCCTAAAATATTCACGAAAAAATTTCATTAAAAAATAGGTCATAACAGTTTTCATTGTAATTTAGTGCAATATTTTTTATTACTCAAAAAGACCATAAAATATAATTATTCACGATTCGTTTGGGGTAAAGAAAATTGTCTACATTTTATCTCATACAAAATTTTATTACGTTTTTAATATTTTCGGTTTGTTTTACGATGTAATTAATTAGTAGTTTGATTTTTGTCTTTGTGTTTTTTCTTATTATTTTTATGTGTAAAAATTTTATGACTTTTAAGCAAAAACAAAATACATAATTCAGGTCATTTGTAAGATATTTGTGGAAAAAAATGTTCATATTTTTAGTTCCTTACACTGCTCGAAATATTAATACCGAACGCAATTAATTTTTTTGCAATTTGCCCTTAGCAGAGCCATTCAGTTACTGTAACTATTTCCAGTATTGTTTTTGATACTGTAAATAAATAAAGTACCACCACATGACCCCATAGAAAATAATTTTGAAAATTGTGTTTTATTTCGTATTTAAAATTAAATATTCCTGGAAAAAGGATTTTATTTATGTTTATCTATGGAGAAAATTTAAACAGAATATTTGTTCTGTTCTGATGGAAAACCGCGTAAGTCCATTTTGGTCGATTTTTAGTTCTTGATGCGAAATTACTTTATTCCAACTCTCTTTACAAGGCTATAAGAAATGGACCATCTTGTATTTGTGTACCAAGGTAGATTTTGTGTAGACAACACACAAACATAATATAATAATTAGCCATGCATTATTACTACTATCGGGGTCATACGCACCTTGACCCAAAATATTTTTTTGTGCAGACTGGAACTGGCTTAGGATACGAATAAAGTCAATTACCTTGTTTAGCGAGTGACCATAAGCATCATTTTGGAGTGTTTAAAGGCCTGCTTAGAAACTTCACTCTGCGAGAACTAAGAGTACGATGTTTGCAAAGCACAGGCGCAGATTTCTCATCATTCATTTTCAGAATGTACTTTTTGTGATCTCAGAATTCCCTTTAATTTACTGGCAGTATCTAAGACCGCAATGCTTCGTAAACTATCCTGTGGTTATCCCGAGTTTATTTCTCTGTGTTTGGTTAAAACCGTATATAGCTCTCCAGTGGTGGGAATATTCCAACTTAACGCAGGAACCAGTTTAATCAATAGTATAACAGTTCTCGTCCTATGAAAACTAGTTGCGTTCCCCTGTTTTTTCAACAATCAGACCCTTCGTTTCCTGCATGGACATCTAATCTGGTTCATTACCACCCCAGACCTAACCTCATATGATGATAAGGCCTTAAGCAACGATTCGTTGTTTTACTCCTCAATCTTCCCTTATCACAAATGAATATGACGTACAGTTCGACCAGAAAGACAATTTCGTATTTTCCCATTGGAACCCATTGGAATTGCCCTCTAGAATATAGGGCCAAAGATTCTAGCCCCCGTGTCGATTACTTTGAGCCAGCAGTAAGAACAAACCTGATTGGCATCTGTGTGCCACCACCCAGCTTGATTTGACCATTTGTCTATGCTTAGAATAAGAACCACTAACAATAGTCGTTTTCAAACGATCAGGTGGCGAAAAAAAACACGGACAGTTCGTAAAGAGTTTCAGTATCTGCGTATGACCTACCGTATCTCCAGCCTTTATGTTGGAAATGCTCTGTAACTCAAGTGCACGTCTGCAAGTGCACAAGGATGTGTTAGAAGAGGCTATATGTAGAATGCCAGATGCCCTGAGTGAGACATGTCCTCATTGCTAATTACAAGCATTTGTACCACTTATTTTGCAATGAAAACTACTAATTTTAATGTTTCAGTTTTGAAGTTCTTTCGATTTCTTCATTGGGCTAAAGAATTTCAAGCATAAGACGTTTAGGTTTTTCCAAAAAGTTGGGGAAAGGTTTCCGGTGAGTTGGCTTAAGCAACCAGCCAAATTCGCACAGAGACTAGCTTATCCCCCCTCAACATTTGAATTACATTTTTATAATACACTTAGTTGGATATAATTAGATAGAAATTTGAAAGAAAAACTACGCCACATGATTGTGAGAAAAGAACATAATAACGCGCACGGTAGTGCGCCCGGCCAAGTTCAGCCCAATGCACCCAGTGTGTATAATGCATGAAACAATTCGCACTGTTTTTATCCCCCTCATAACTTTGCTTCCTTTTATTATAAACTAATGAAACTTGAAATTATAAGAACTAGGTATAGGTAACCTCATAGTTTTACCAAAGTAAAACGTGCATATTTTGGTACATTTTTACTGACTCCCTGACTCCTTTACTAATGAATATTATGGGGCACTTCCAATGCAGCTAGATAGCTAAAATTAGGTACAGGTAGGCCTTGGAAAAAAAGTAATGAGAAAAATTGGCACTTTTCATCTTGGGGACTAGGGCTCCCTCTTATTTGTATAGGTAGAGAGTTCAAATTTGATATAACCCTTTAAATTAAAATAGCTTTTATACAGACATTAACAAACAAAAATAACTTGGAAAGAAGAACTCAGATCCGTACAAAAATAATAATAATGAGATTAAAATGAGGTCCAAATTCTTCATATGTACTGGGCAACTTGCTGGCTTCGCAACATTTTTTTTTTTAATTTCTATTATAGAAAAGCCTTATGGGAAAAATATTACCATGCTGGCAAGTTGCTTAGAAATGGAATGGTACTGTACATATAAAGAATTTGGCTGCTATTTATGGCAAACTTTCGAGGTTTGGTGCTCGATTTTAGACGGGAAGTGTTAAAATACGGCTTTAAAATTTAATTTTTTTTCTTCAGCATTGCAGCAAATATTAATTAACACTGTAGCACAAACATTCGATTTTCCTTTATATATGCATGAATGGGCTTTACACTGCCTAAAGTCAAACGACATTTCAAAGAAAATTGAAGATATGATTATCACGCACCAGCTTTAAGAAAATGAAGCCTTTTCAACACAAGATTCTTACGCTGACCAAAGGCGGAAGAGTACAGGGGCTGTTTTGAATCAGAAATATTTTATCAACTACTGTACAACAACTGATTTGTTAAACTCAGATTTATATTCGATTTGCTATTCGTATTCACTGCAGTAATGAAATAATATTTTTGCTAAAATTGTTTATTTATTTTTGACATTGTACGTTCAATATAAAATACAATCGGGAAAGTAAATCAACGCGAAGCAGTCGACTTTAAAATATTAATTATTAAATTTGTCAACAAATTACACACAAAGAAAACAAAAATAAACTGGAATAGGTTCCGCGTATAATGTTAACAATTGACGGTCTTAAAATTTATTAATATAAACCAATTTTAGGCAAGTTTTCATAACACACATTTTTAATTTATTTAACTACTCCTTTGCATACTAAATAAGTTTAATTAAGAAAAAAAATAAACAAAAAACTATTAATTTTAAATTTCGTTGTCTTTTTGCGATTTTTTTTCAAACAACAAGTTTACCAGAATTTGTAGTTCAATTTTATTCAATTTTATAAATTTAATTTAGTTTTTCAAACAAACAATTTAAACAATTGTTAAACTTAAAATCATTTTTATAAAAAAAAAGAAACATAAAAAAGAAGTAGGAGTAAGCAACACAAGCATAAGGAAGTGTTGATGAAGAAAACAAATCATATTCAAACACAATGGGAAATATGTTTACATATGTTATATGTTTAAAAATTAACACGTTTTTAATTAAACTTGTGCTTGCTTAAGGGGGTTCTATTAAAAATGTTTTTTTTTAATTTTTTTAGCGATGCGTTTTTTAAAGGTCTGTAGTAACATATTTATGGCAGGTTATTGTTATCTTCATTTGGCAACACTTGTTTGTTTTAGGCAGAGTTGTTTGGGGAAGGTAAGATACCTTTTTTTATTCTTGTATGATTTCTAGAATATTCTGTATAACTATAATTGTCTCTTTCTTTCTTGTACATATTTAACTATGCTTAACGTTAGACAATAAAACATGTATTAGAATGTAAGTGACGCCTTAGATTTAAGTAAATTGGAAAATAAAATGGAGATTCATTCTGTTTGTATCACTTGAACGATTAAGAGGTTTAATTTCGGCATCCTACAGGTCTTCTCTCCTTAAAGCTTAATTTTCATTTTAAGATGTACTTGTATAAAAAAGCACTTTATTCAATAAAGTTAATATTGTTTTGTTTAAAAGGCTTTTTTTTAATACAATGGTAATTTTCTTAAAAGGTACTTTTATAAACACAAATAAATATGTATTTTTCAATTTCCCTTAAACTCTTTTTTTCGAAAAAAACTTTCTAAAAGGTACTTTTATATGAAGTGTTATTCAGAGTATTCTTTTTTGAAACTAAATATTTCTAAAGTTATTTAACCTAGGATGTATTTACATTCCTGCTTTTTATAAGTATTTTTGAAAAAGTAATTTGAAAAAGTACTTTTTTAAGAAGTACTTTTTTTAAAAGAAATTTTTAAGGTAGTTCTTTTAAAAAATATTTTATTAAAGTAGCTAATTAAGTACTTTATAAAAACTACTTTTTTAAAGGTAGTTTTTGCTACGTTTTTAAAAAGCAGTTTTTTACACACTTTTTGAAGGGAGACTTTTTTTGAATGAGCTTTAAAAAATTTAAATTGTGTCTATTTTTGAACTTTTTTTAATTAAATTTATTAACTTAATTTAGGTTGAAGGTTTTTTTTATAAACAAAAAAAAATCTTTTATTCGATATTTCGCTACTCCATTGTTTAGCATTACCAGGAAATAAAAGGGTTCTGTCCGTGGATCTAAGCTTTATGCTAGCCAATGCTGGATATTCACACACAATGTGTGCTGTTGTTTCAGCGTCTGCCGCAGGAGAATCTCTAAAATCTGACCCGTCCTCCTCCTACGAGCGCTACCGCTATCTGACCCGTCCACCACTGTCGAGGTTGTCTTGTCCATCTCTTTAGAATTCCTGCATTGGCTAATAAACACCGGAGTTTCTACAGAGGTTAACATATCTACCTCTTGCGAGGCTTCATTGCTTATCCCTACCAAAATCTCAAGGTCCAACTTACAAGTAACTTTGAAGATTGACCCGTCCATCCTTTGCGAGGCATTCTTGTCGATCTTTTCCGGCTTCCACCCATAGACAATTAAAATCCTCAGAGATTAACCTCTCCGCTCTTGCGAGGCTTTTTGATTCATCCCTGTTATGGAGAAAAATATATCCACTCACACAAAGCTCCTTATGCACGGGTAAGTTTGTAATTAAACTGGAGATCGACTGGTATCCAGTGTTTGCATACTAGGGACCAAGCTACCTCTTGGCTACGCATCCCTGGCGTATGCTGTTTCCCCGTGGGTTAGGAAATTTTTATAAAAGAGTGTTAACTTCTCTCCGCTCGATCTATTTAGCCGCCTTGCAGAGACAGGAACCTGTTACCGGCCGGCACTACGCGGAGCTAACAATCAGACACTCTGTTACGGCAAGCCATATCTTTGTGCCTGCCATCTGACGGCCGATATTCAGAATTAAAAGGATCTGAATAGTTCAAAAATATTTTCTACAGCATATTCTGCTGGGCTATTTAATCTGGTGATTTATGTAAATTCAATTAGTACGTTAAGTTTATTTTAACACGGCCTTCCGTAGAAAGGTGTAATTTTTCACACTGCTTGCAAATAAAAATTTTGTCTGGTTTTACGAATTTCAAAATTAAATTTTCAAGTTCTTTGTGTTTTAACTAGCAAAATATTATTTTACAAAGTTTAAATCTATATGTTTTTCCTTACAACAATTAAATCAATTCGCATTATCTCCAGCCAGAAGATTTTGTACTGTATTCATTATTTAATATTAATTTTTATAGAGTAAAGTGGAAAAAATAAAAACATTTGTGAATGATTTCCCTTGGAATACATATTCAAAGTAAATAAATAATGAAAAAAGGCAGTAATGAATAATAAAATGTAAAACAAAGTCAAAAAATAAATAAGTCTATTAATCAGAACATTTAAGAAACTTTATGAACCGAGCAACGTGCTGGATAATTGAAAACGGTATTGCGGTTTAAAAAAGAAATCGTTTTGAAATTCTTTACTCATGACAAATCATTGGTAGGGCTAATGCAATGGTGTATTTTTTTTTTAATAACAATCTGGCAGAAATAAAAAAAATGATATTGATTATAACGGTGGGGTTTCTCTATAGGAGGTATTTAAATTACAAAAAGGGCGTCACTTGAACTCACTACTTTACACGATGTTTTAATCAAGAGATCTTGAAGGATAGAATGTTGACGGCAACTTGATCTTTCATAAATTCTACACATTTTACCCGGCTAAGGTCACTGCGCGATCGCCCTTGAAAAATGAAAAAATTAAATTTTTTTGTTATGTTTCTCTTTGACAGCTACAAAGAAACACAAATAGATAGAAAGAAGACGGACACTTTTGATGGTTATTGAAAGGAAATCTAAATAAAAAAAATTAAAAAGCAATTAATTTTTGCAATCGCCACCAGCAAATAAACCCAAATGATGACAGTGTTATTCATCTAGTCGATCGGTTGATTGGGTTTTTTTGTGTTAATTTAACAACAACGTAGTATCAGTTTAATTAAAAACGTTTCAAATAAAAAAAAAACCATAACAACAAATTGTGCTTAAAAGATTTGCTATTTTCGGGAGCATATTTTAGGGAAACACGGTCCATCTACCTCCTTAGAAACTATTTTAAAAAAATGTATCAAAGTTCTGTCGCTTCTAAATATTTTGACCACTACTGTATGTACCAGTAGAACACACGATCTTTCAATTTTAAAGTACTAAATTCTTTGGTTCTTTTTTCCTCTTTTTGCGAAAAAGAAAAGTCGTAAAAAACGAATAAAACAAAAACTGATCTAAGTAGGTGGCCTAAATTTTTTAAAACAATGCTTTTCATTTATTTTGTTGTTTCCATACAAAGCTTCTTCTACTTTTTACTGTTTTATGCAAAAAGAGGTTGTCTTACATTGTAATACATGTCGGCAATAGTAGGGCTCGAGCTTATGTGTAAAGTACAGGAACTGGCCTCTCTTGTTAGAAAAATACAAAGAATTTGGGGAAAATGTCTTATAGTACAAACCTAGTTTAAGTGAAATATTTTGACCATCTCCTACATTACACCTTTCAGCCACAAATGTTGTCCACTGTTCCAAATTCAATTGAAAAATTTAACTTTGGTAGCTTTGAAACCATTTCAGAGACTTGATTTTTCATAAACTGTCTTTAACCGCAGCCTTTGAAAAGGATACATGTGATGAGATAAATTCGAACTTAAGAAGCAGTGATACAAATTGAATTTTTTAATACAGCTAATTTTGCACTCCCAGGAGCACTGTTTCTATACAAACACTGGTGGAAAACATTATAAGGCCAACAGTTTATTTCGAATTACTAGAAACATTATTAGTAAAATGAAAGAAACATACTAAGAGTCACTAATAAAAATTAATATAAAAATTAAGGAAACATTTTGTAAACAAAAATTAATGAAATTTTTTTAATTCACTTTCAAAAAAACCATTAATTTTCTGTGGGATTTATTTCAGGTCAATCCAAAACCCGAACATTTCTAGACAATAAGAGGCTTTCGTTGCCTTGAACTGTTTACAGCAGCACTGGCATGTTGAAAAATCCAATTTACACAATGCTTTTTACCACCACAGTTATTGAGAACGTAATCAAGAAGTTCTATATGTTTTTCACTATTAATTTTTGTAGAAATGAAACATATTGGAACCCTTCCGGTGATAAATATTGCGGCACATTTCAGCTTTTTCCTAGACCTTTTTTCACATGTTTATTACGGCAATATTTCACGATTTAATTTTTTCGCGTTAGCAGAAATAACCGAAGCCCATTTTTCATATCAAAATTGTTACTTTTCGGCAAATACCATCCTGGCATTCATATGAGCATTTATACGCTTACGTTTAGAAGTACGTTTGTAGTATTTTAAATTGCAGTCAGCCTATAAAATTTGTCTAAATCCTATTTTGCCGACATTTAAACCTAGAATATTAATAATTTTAGCCGGAGAAAAATATTGCTTGACTCTCCGTCGATTTCCTTCCTCAGGTATTTTTTTTTGTTGTTTCGTAACTTTCATATCATATCATTACAACGTAAGAATAAGAGAATTGATCATGATTCTGCATGACCGGTCTTTTTTTTACATGTCTGTTATACGCTTTATTTTGTGGTCATAATTCTGCAAGCTTAGTTCTAAGTAATTTTATTGTTATTTGTTTAAAATAAAAAGATACGCACAATCATGATCAAACATGTTCAAAATAGATCAATTCTATTTTTTTAATATAAAACTGCTAAGAAGTTCCACCTGCAAACAATTAGTATATGAAACGAATAAGATTAAATAAAAGGCAATGGAAATAATTCAATAATACAAATTAAAAACAATGAAAAACGTCTTATAACTTAATTAGTAGCCAGACCGGTTTTGGAGTTCTTGTACGAACTCCCTCTTATTCGTTGCTAACGTGGCAATTCCCATTTGGGATTACACATTCAAACTGATAAGATATTAATTTGGAAATACCTACAATCAAAAGAAAGCCGTTAAAAAGACTAAAGCTTCAGATAAAATCAGTTGCAATAGGTTTTCTATATCGTGGAAAAGAAATAAAATATGTACTTTCAGGCATGAGATGACGTACAACAGATAAGAGCACAGGGGTCTTAAATTTTTCCACAAAATAATTGTTAAGACTGACTGCACGCTAATAAGGTTTGATTGAAGTCATAAAGGTGTCAAATAACTGGAAAGTTTTATTGCGAAAAAAGCAACAGTTTAAGTAAATATTCATTTATTAGCAGACAACAACGGCAGAAGCGATAGCGATATGGTTGGTAGGAAAGTAATCATTATTAAAAGATTTTATTTTGAGCACACAAAAAGTACAAATAAATCCACAATTTTAATAATTATTATACTTGCAAACACACTTAGAAATGGCGTAAATTTTGTTGGCCTTTCTTCAAATATATATTTATTTAATAGCATTTTTTATTTCTTCTCTCAAATCATAAAGTCGAAGATATGGATGGCTGCCTAAAATTATAAAAAAATTGTTAACAAAAATATTTTTACTTGCAAAATTTCGCACAGCTACAGCAGAAGTGTAGATGTCATCTTTTTGAAAATGGTAGTTTTTTTAACATAAAAATGTTTAAAATGAAATAATGAACTCAATCACTATCAGTAAGTTTCAAAATAATTCCTGCCACTTTTATTTGAATATAATTTTAGCTGAAATGTATTCTACTCTTTCAAACACAATTTCTTGTATCACTTGTTAGAGCATAACGCAGCGAGAGTTGCCGTTCAAGTCGTCAATCGCCTGCAGTGCTGTCAAGCCGCGCGATCTTATAAACCAATGTACGGGACAAAAACGCGTTAACCAAACACATACTTTAATAAATCAAATACGACGTGTCTTGATCCAACCACAATTCTTATCCATCAATAAGATTTAATTCAGAAACTGTTTTATAGGGACTTAAAAACAGTATTCTATAAACCCATACGGCACACCAGGTAGCCCTTTGTGATGCAACTTGCGTTTATCTTACCTGCTAATGCGCAAATTTTATAGCAAATTGACGAATTAATAGACACTTTACGTAATTTTCAACTTTCATATATCTAACAAAAACATAGTTTATCTCTGAAGTTACGTTCACATTGACCCAATATTTGATGAACTCAGAATGAGATAGTTTCTTTAATTTTTAATAAATATTCAATTCAGCATATTCATACATAAAAAATAAATTAATACCGAATTTTCCAATATGAGCGGGTCTATGGAATTAAACATCCTTATCTAGTTTTGTGGCTTTTTTTAATTTCGTGACAATGCGTTAAAAATTTACACAAATTCCTTTTATTTTACAAAAAAAAACATCCAAATGACGAACAATAATCGAGTCTGGCACTACCATCATAATATATGTTAGAGCAGCATATTATTTTTCGTTAAGCCACATATTAAGTCCCTGTCAACCATGCAACTTTTTTTATTTCTGTTTTCAAATTGCATTCGTGCACACATATTGTAATTCTGTTTTTGCTATTTTAGTTGTTTCTTACCTTCTAACTTCAAGTTCAAGAGTACGAATTTGAAGAGAAAAGAGAATTGCTGGTAAACGTAACTACGTGTCACTTACCATTATCCATGCTCCTCTCACCAACAAACAAGAATTGGAGCAACTTAAATTACATGTGTGGACAGAAATTAAAAAGGGGAATGATCGTTAAAAAAGTGTGCGGCTTTTCTTATAAAACGACCTATTGTGACCCTATTTTTAAATTTATAACGTCTCGCGGCCAATCCGTAACACCAACTTTCTTATATTTACTAGCGTCCTCAGTCGGTGACTTTGTAGAACTAAATCGTCGGCCCAGCAAGAACACAATTGCAGATTTGTGAAACACTGATGAAGCTTTTCTATCATTCTAGTTCACCACTTTCCATTTCCATGTGTTACTTTCTAAAGAAAGTAACACAATTAATTCATTTAATTAGGAGGCATTAATAGCCTGAGTAATACTTTCCCTAAATTGTCCGTTGTAGTATTCGCTGTTTAGAACGAGTGCTTGTGCAGCCTTTCAATCACAGCAGTTCTCGGCGGATCTGACATTTATTTAATGTGTATTGTCGGATTATTTACGGAACCGTAGCCTTAAATTTGACTATTAAATGGTAGAGAGTCGACTTGGAAGGGCTGCCGTGTATCTGCTAACGATAACAAAGTTCTGTGACTTGAATGTGCTGCACAGATTTGTGGGGATTTACGTCGGCACCAATCTTGCGAGACAGTTCGACTTGCTAAAGGGTTTGGAACTTCATATGCTCCTTTCAATAGCGGATATTCCATTGACAGCCTGCGATGCTATGCAGCCAAAATCTGTTTGCCTTACCAGAAACCAGTCTGGGGCTAGCTCCCAGGGGCTACTGGTCTTCGAGGTACCAGTGTTTATTTAGTTACTAGTCGAACTTAGAAAGTAATACATCTTCCGGGAAAAGACGTGCTGGACAATCGTGCAACTTTTCATGGTTATTTTAACTTAGGGAGTAAATAAATAAAGAGAAGATTTAGCGGATGCCGCTAAACAATCATTGCCACCTTTTCTGAAACGACTTTACAAATAATGTTGCTTCCATACTTTGTGTAACCCCCGGCAAAATGCCGCGAAATTAAAATATGCAGTTTCTAAAAAAAAAATATTTTCACTTATTTCGTCAAATATTTGTCAAATCTGAATGTTGCTGAAAAAATAATAATCATTTTGTCAGTGCGTGATTTAGTAATGACTGTTGACATTCACTCATGTTTTCAAACGAGTAAAAATATGTTGATATTTCACACATTCTCGAACGTTTAGCAAAGATTTATTAACTTCATTTTGTAAAAAAGACACAACAACGAGATGAAATCGAGACAATAATTGATTAAAATATGTTAAACATGTTAATTTTGAAAGATCTTGTGAAATGCTGATGAACTGTGTTGTTTTGTAATTTAAATTAAAATAAAGACAAGCGGTATTTAAAAGATTTTAAACGTGAAAATAAAGCAAGAAACAAGGGGTTAGTAGTACTAGTGCGTGCATATTTATCAAACGAAACATTTCAGGTATTCAATGAAATATTAACACAATAACAGTGTTCGGTTTCTGAGAGTTTTTAATTTTTGCAAAACCATTTATGGGACACTTTATTTTACAAAGTAGATATAACTCCAATTAGTTGCAGTTAGTACCAGTATTAAGTTAGTGATGATACACTTATATTGGTTTTGTTTTAATTTTGAATAATTGTTCAAAACACACACAACCACATGCGCACACATGCATTTTACACTGTAACACAGAGGCGCAGAAAGTGTGTTCGTTGTGTCAAAAAAGCGAATTAACCGGCTGCAGCCACATTGTAATCAAACTCTTGTTGTATGTTCTAAGAAGTATGTTTGAAAAATGTATCTGTCCCTAATGGGTTTCATATGTTTGTGTGTCCGTGTCTTTCTTTTTCGAGATAACAAATCGTATTAGTTAAATACACGACGATATTAACTTTGTTCATGGAATTCAACGTTTATTTTATTCTACGATAAATATGTTTGAGATAAATATAAAATGAGTGGATCAACCAAGACTAAATTTAGGACATCAGAAAATATAAAGATACAGCAAATTATCAGACATTGATACCACACAGACGCTGCTGGTCAAATGGAGCCCTGGCACAGATGTCCAAGGGAGTCTGTTGTTTCAAAGCGGATAAGAAGGGTTTGGGGATATTTATTGAGCAAGCAGTAACAGAAATATACTTCCGGCTTACGGATTCTAACACGGTTCTCTAAGCGGCAGTTCCTGCGATCACGAAAGTCCAAACATGCTCAGTGGAACTGATAGGCCTATGGAGGTTAATATTTTTACGGACCATCAAAGAAACCTAAGGTCACTAGAATCCGATACGGTTACATCCAGGACGGTTTTGGAAGGCAAAAAAGCGATAAATGATAAATGTGGCAATGAAGGCCAATGAACCCCAGGAGGTGGACTTAGCTAGCTCGAAGCCGCTTGAGGCTTCAAAAGCCAAGATAAAAGTTTGGTAAAAGAGGGACCCAACAGCACTGTGGAATGAAAACACAGTGGGACGAATAACGAAGACCGTATGGGGTACCGTAAATGGAAATCAAACAGATTGCTTAGACTAAGCAAATCAAAAATCATTAAGATGATTAGTGTACTGAAGGGGCATCCGGGCTTGCGGGTATGTCTACGTCGTATAGGGTGTACGGATTGTAATGAATGTAGGAGGACGCCCAGACGATGAAACACTTCCTATGCCACTGCCCGGCTTTTTCACAACTTTACCGGACGTCTCTCAATTGGGAGTTATTGGCTGGCAACTACTCAGGAGATTTGTTCAGTATGGAGAGCGCACAACGGGACAGGTGTATGCCTACGGGCAAGGCTAGTGTTCCCTTCACTCGACCTAACCTAACATTTGTCCATCTTTATCGCCAAGGGTGAAAAGGGTGCATTTTTAAACCATCTGAAGCCCACTCAACAGAAATCAACGTTTGATTTAAGTTTACAACGTTCCGAATTCGGTTACGAACAGCTACAATGTTCTCGGTAGAGTAAGCGTTTCTTTTTCTGCAAGTGGTGGCTGATTGCTTACCGAACTGGCCGTCTATAATTTAACCACCACACTCTAGAGAGCTGACTTTGTACTAGCGAAGGTTTGTTTCGATAATTAAGTTATATCATTTGGATGTCCTTCTCAACCAGTTACCATGACGATTTCACAGATTGAACACGCGCCGCTAAACTGCCAGCACTTTAGAAAGAAATATGAAAGTGAAACGAAAAATAATAGAGTAGTTCTTATAGATTACAGTGGTTTCGTGTCATCTGTACCTATGTATTTTATTTTCCTCTGCCCTTCTTTTTCATGCAAACCTATAATTTGCCATAGTGAGGCTTCCAAGAGAAATCACGCTGTAACCGCTTAATTTACCTTTAGAAAACATTTTCTTACGGTTTCGGTTAATTAGCACAACGATCGATAGCAACTGAGTGATGATGACACAGACTTGTAAATTAAACATGTCATGATACTAGCACGACTAGTAAATGATACTTTTATAAATTTTCTATCCCCACCGCATAAACAAAGTGGCACTTAATAGAAACATTATTCTAAAACAATATATGATATATATTTTGTTGAATAAAAAAGCATGCAATAAAAATATAATATGTAAGTGAACAGTTGTTTATTAACATATCAGTTAATAGCGAAACAAACGTTGTTTTTGAACGCGAACGCATCAATGAATTTAACACACTCTTGTCATATGACGCAAATGATCCAAACTGATGAACGGAAACAGAAAGAAGCCTGCTTTATGTTGTAAAAAGTTTGTAATTTTTCATTAATTAAAAATGTTAAACTACTGGATTTGCTATAGAAACGCCAAAAACTTTTGATATTTTTTGCTGGGTTGAAAAAAAAAACAGAAGGAAATTAAAACAAATGTTGTTTAACGCACAGGAAGTTCGGTTGAATAATGCAAACACTTATCTGAAGAATTTATTGTTTCAAATGTTTTAAAGCATAACGTAGCGATTTTCTTTTATTGACTTCAACGAGTTTTTGTCTTTCTCCAAAACCAAAAGTAACAAATTGAAATGTTTTGCAAAGAGGGTAACTTATTACTTTTTTAAAGAAATCAATTTTGGTGGCAGTAGAATAATCTTTGTAAATTTTCCTTTCGCTTGAAAAATTTTTGCAACAGTATTTTTCCTTGATTTGAGAACTCTTTGGGAATATTCTTTCAGATTATTCTACTTTTATCACGAGCTAAAGATTAAAATTTTTTGGTAAAATGTAAATCTCTCATCTTTGGATTTAAGTACTATTACTTTAGATTTTTTTAACTTCTGGCAATTGTATTATGTCAGATTACATTATACAGTCCCATTAACCTACTGTCAACTTTATTAAAGTCGTTTTAAAAACTATTCGTTTTGTCTTTAAAACCTTATCTTACGGAGCAAAACATTATCCCGGACCATCAATTTGGCCATCGAGCAAGGCATAGCGCTATTGAGCAAGTCCATAGAATTGTCACTGTTATTAGATCGGCATTTGAAAATAAGCAATACTGTTCAGCTTTATTTATTGACATTTTCCAGGCATTTGCTAAGGTCTGCCCTGATGCACTACTTACTAAAATATATCGAGTTCTTCCTGAAAACTCCCACAACCTTCTTAAGAGCTATTTGACAGATAAGAAAGTAAAGTCAAAGTATCAGCTTTAAAGAAATGGGAAAATCTCTGCAGGAGTACCTCAAGGTAATATACTGGGTCCGTTATTTGAGCAATATATGAAAACAAAACCGGCTTCATGAACGTACTCTGCATATGATGCATATTGTTGTTGTATAGCAACACTTATGATCGCGTGGCTCACTTCATTCTTTACTGTGAGAATTATGATTTGTTATAATTATGCAATGGGCTCATGTCATATTGCACCCACTTATCCCATGGTATTTACATATAAACTATTAGGATAAGAACATACAATCACATGCATTATAGTAAATAGAAATATAGAATTAATATAGAAATAAGCGTTGACTTGAAAATTGTCAAGTCAACCAAAATTCAGTATAAAAGAAGAGTTTGTTTTAGTTTAAGACACAGACAATATCATCTATACGGCGGATATGTTCACAAGCTCACATACGTATACGTCGGCGTTTGCAGACGACACTGCATTTATAAGTGTTAATGAAGATCCGACGACAGCATCTGCAGACCTTCAGTCTTACATTCACGAGCTTGAAGACTGGCTAAAACAGTGGAGAATAAAAGTAAATCCATCGAAATGTGCTCATGTAACGTTTTCCCCAAGAAGGCGAAATTGTCCACTAATAACAATAACAAATACCACGCGGAAGCTCACGTTAAATATCCACCTAGATTGACGTCTACCTTGGTCCCGCCATATTGAGGCAAAAATAACGGATATATGGTCATATGTCATTCTGCGGTGCAGTACTGCTAGCCGATCAAACATACAGAACAGTCCAGAATTTTACGACTTATCTTTGAAAATATCCAAAGAAATCTAGAAGTTCCCACTATTCAAGAAGAAATAAAAAAAATACTCGTCCATCCCAATTGCCTGGCACGGGATTTATTACAATGTGATGGGCACCAGTGACTAAAAATAACAGACACGTTGAGCCTGGTCTAACAGCTCTCTCAACCCAATCGTAAATAATAATTCATGATTTGAAAACTTATTGTAAATTTCTTTTGGAAAGCGAAAATAAAATTAAAGTTGAAAAAAATTTGGATTTTAGTGCTTAGACATCATTGAATTTTATTATCAAAATTCGTGCTGTGCGGGGGATGTGTTTTCTATCGAAAAATTTTCTTTAGCGAGAAAGCATTTTTTGGCTCAAAGAGTACGTCAACAAACGGAATTGTCGAATTTTATGTGACGAACACCCAGACGCAGTTCAAGAGCTGCCAATTCACAGTTCAAGAGATGCACTGTTTAGTGCAGTTTTTGGGCTGGCGGTATTATTGGATCATACTTCTTCAAGAACGATGAAAATCGCAACGTTACAGTCAATAGAGCAAGATACCGTGCGACTTTTTTTGTGCAAAATAGAAGAATTGGACTTTATTGAGGTGTGGTTTCAACAACACGGTGTTACATGCCACATGACATGCGATACCATGAACCTATTGAGACGCAAGTTTGGTGAAGAATTAATCTCATGTTTTGGAGCAGATAATGCGATTTGAACCCACTAGACTATTTTTGTAGGATACGTGAAGTCTCATTTATACAGGGACAAGCCAATCACAATTCCGGAACTGGAAGAAAACATTACAGCTGCCATTGAAGAAATACCTGCCGAATGTTGGAAAAAGTATGCCAAAATTGGAGTTCTCAGAAGGACCACCTACGGCGTAGCCGCGGGCTACGACAGACAATCATTTATCGACCCAAATAAATATTTCATTCACTTTTGCAATTTTCTGCGTTTTTTTTTTCAATTTGCAAAACCTAAACAGTTAAAAAACATCACCCTTTATATGTAATTGCTTTATTTTCTTACTTTTCTTTTCAGTATCTCTCTGACACTTTTGTGATTTTTTGTAATATTGGCGATTTTTTGGTTACAGCGATTTTTTTTATGTGTTAATTTATCCGAACTTAGCGATTATTATAATTTGAATAAATTTGTTTTTTATTTATGCTTATTGAAGCAATATGGGCGATTTTTTATATAAAAAGTTTTTTCTGAGAAATTTTAGTTAAAGAAAACTTAAAATGTTAAATTATCCCGAATCGGCGCATACAACACTCAACGTCGTCGAAATATTAATTGTAGTTTACAGGGCTTTATCACACTGCTGTGTTGGGGACCTTTGCACCTCAAGTACCGCTAGAGAGCACATACATTTTAATCTACTATATAATGAACAACTAAAATCAGTAGATATTCATTTTACGATTGCAAAAAACCGCAAGTAAAGAAATTCTATCATTTGAAGTGTATAACAAAAAATTGATTTTCAAAAAATAATTAAATTGTTCTAAGGACTGAATTACAATTAAAGAGTTTTTGTGACCACATTGCTTTCAAAATGATTGTGACCTAAACGTTACTGCGCTAATTTAATAAACAAAACCATTCAGCAGTTAGAGCGCTGTAAATTTCAATAAAAACTAATTAAAGAATGACAAATAACTGACGAAGTAGAGAAAAATCTCTACAATATGAGAGACAAAGTAAACGTGATTCGGAGTCGGAATTTACATTTTTCTTCCAAATTGGTAAGTTGTGCTATGAAAAGAATTTTTAGGATTAAAATACTAGAAGACAAATTTTGTTGAATTTAATGTAAAAAACTTTGTTTCTTCAGGCTTTTAAGGTCAAATTATTTTCACTTACAACTCGCTACTCTGATTTTCTATGAAGCCAATATAATATGTTATGTAGAAATAAAAAGGAATTCTGGTAGACTAAACAAGTCTGCTGAATTAAACAAAAAAAAGTCAGTTAAACACAGTTAAGCATTTTAACGTGTAAGTCATAATTTGAACTTTGTTTAAAAGTTAGGTATGATCAATGCGATCTATATACAATAGTGAGCATAATACAAAATTACTAAGCTAGATTAGTTCAAATGTAAATTGCTGAATTTCGTAAAGATCAATACAGCCGACCAGAGTTACCATTGGGAATTTCGAAAAAGGTGCACAAAAAGTCGTTTTGAGAAAAAAATGTCATATTTGAAAAATCAAAATATTTACCTGTACATGAAAAGGTTTTTCACAAATATTCACTCCTTTTTGCCTGCTACACAAGAAGGAACATTACGGGAAACATGTTTTAATAACCTAGTTTCATTTTATGTTACAAAGGAAACCATAAACTAAACATCAGATCTGTTTAAATGTCGCATATACTAAAAAACATATATATGCGGAAAAATAGAAAGTAATATTAGTAATCTGTGCAAATTATCATCACAGCACGATTGCTTTTAACAAACTAAGTCATCAAACTATGCAAAACATTGTATTTAGACACCCAAAATAATTTTAAAAAAAAACTTTAATATTTGGAAATGGGAAACATAGCTGCAGACGATTCAACATTAAACGGAACATGTCCATGTTTCTCTAGCATTACAGTGGCTCCTAATATTTTGCTGAACGATAAATGTTTTTACATATCACAAAGAATATAGCCAATATAGCCAGATTAGACTTTTATGTGATTTTTCTCGCTAAATGCTGCAGTTTTCACTTAATTTCACTTGGCAACTCCAAAGCGTAATAAGAGGCAATTAATCGTATTTTGAAAATGTCGCACTTGAAATCACGGTCCATCAAACAGGTGGCGAATTGCAACTTTAGTCGACGAACGTAAACCCTGCAGCCGACTAACTAAAGTAATTTTAAACACACACTGCGTATCATTTATATTTTTCGGAACTGAGCTAAGGTTATTTGATCTAAATGGATAATCAAATTCCATATTTTGTTGAACAGTTCTAGAAATCATTATATTGACGAACGATTTAAAACTTAATTCAGCTTATATGTATCAGTTTGTGCCTGTACGTAGAGTTTTGTTAAATTCACCTCAGCTGAATTTGAATATACCTTTTTTTGCCATTTACAGCATATGTTAACTCACAGGTTGATTTGATCTTAAATAAGAAAATTTAACAGAAGTTCAGTTAAGCTGCGGTGAATTTTCTGAATTAACGCTTCTGAATCTGGCCCAAATTTAAAGTCCCTTACTGAATTTAGTAAATATAATGATTTCAGAAATTAGGTTATGCAAAATTTTCCGACAAGTTGATTCTCCAAACCAAAATTGACAAGGGATTATGAAACGCGTTCCCAATACCTACATAAATGTAATATATTACCTGTTGCTGAATATAAGTACATATGTAGCTACAAAGCTGAATTGAAATTTTTAGTTTTCGCATGCTCTGCGCCTTTATTATAATTTTTCATAAGCTTAGCTGAGCTAAAATCGATAATTATTTAAAATTGATAAAGCATAAATGCTACTGCTTTACAAACAAAGTTATAATTTAGTACTAGAAACTCTAATAAATTTAGCCAAACTGAATTTTCTATTATTAATGTATCTCAACTGTTTCCAACGTTGTTGTAACGAATGAGCTAGTGGCAACATTATTCATAATTTCAGCTATAGTACACTTGTGTTTCATAATATGTTCAGACATGCACCTTAATTGCGCAATTATGAACTTTTGTCAAGTACGGGCTTAATTGAGCACAATGTAGCATTCAAGAATTCAACTTCTAAATTGAACAATTAGTACTTAATTACACCAAAAAATTAATCATATTCCCAACGCAACTCCCGGGTAGTATGTTTAGTAAGCAGAAACTTCTGCAAATCAAATAAATGCTAATTGAGTAAACTAAATTTAATATGTGTGAACATCAAATTTTATAACTCAATTTAAAATTTAACTCACTTTATTAAGGTGCAAGTCTGAACATGCTACTTATTAGCTTGCTGTATTAAAATAAAAGGATTCATATTTGCAATTTAAATAAATTATATATCAGCGTAAGGCCAAACACTGTTACTGGGACCTAATAAAAATTCATCCAGTTAAACCACACTAAAAACCTTTATATTTTCACTAAAGTCAGCTGAGCTCCAGTTATTGTAAAATAGTTTGTCGAGTTTAAACAGCATAAGTGTAAAGCGTCATTATTTTCAAAACTGTTGTAATTCATTTGTTTGTAACTACGACTTGTACACAAAACTGTACGCCGCTTTTGATTTATTTAGCAAGGCTCAATTTATTATTATTATTTTTTTAATTTACAGTTAGCTTGTGAGATGTTAATGAATAAATCCTTGCTGAATATGAATAAAAATATATAAACACAATTATAAACATATGATTTAATGTAAGTACGTTTATTTATAATTTCAGCTACCTTATACACTTCGCAGAACAGCCAATTTCGTAAGTGCTTTTTATTTAATGTCTTAAATCTTAACACCAGCTGCATTGAAAGAAACAGCTGTTTTAGTGCAAAAAAAGCTAAAGTAAATAACAAATGAAGAGATAAAAAATACAAGGAAAAAACTTTACCTTTCAAATTTGGTTGTATTGAACTTTTTTTAAAGGCAACAAAATATATCCTCCTTTTTTTTTTACTCAAAAATGCTAAACACGTTTTAGCACAAATTTTTTTCTTTATGCACAAATTTGTTCCTCTGTTTAATATTTTTATTACGATTTTTTGTGGCTGTATTACACACTCTTTTTCTTTATAATCAACTTCTTTAACTGTTTAAGGTGACTCTTTTTTTTTAATAAAAGTATAAAACTTAATTACTGACACTTTAACCCAAATGTGGTAATATTTTATTTGGGTCTCTTAAAAACCCACTTTTTATACCAGGGAAAAGAATTTTTCTTTTTACACTCAAACAAAAAATGTTAGAGGAACATGAAAAATGTGAGAGTAGACTTAACTTTAGTTGTACTTCTTTTTGTTTTTGTTTTCTTTTTCTTGTTTTTTTTTTAATACATCTTATTGGGAAGTGGAAAGAAAATATAATGATGATAAATATTTTAAGGAACTTTTTATCGCATCTTTATTTAAATTCTCACTTGTTAGCATGTATGTATGTATTATGGTGAAGTTTAATTATTAATACTGTTTTCATTTGGATTTATATAAACATATTTGCAAAACCACTTTATTTCATTTCATTTGAAACAAAAAAAAAATTTCAACCACTTTTTTTAACAACACATTATCGCTGACACTTTATAACTCGGTGTATTCGATTGCATTTTTTTTTCTTTTAGATTATTTCTGGTTTTTTTATTTGTTTGTTTCTTTCTTTTTGCTGCTTTAATTCTTATTTGGGCTTTAAAAAGTGTATTTTTTTTACATTTTGTGAAAGAAAGAATTCAGACAAAATATAAACAATGCTAAACTATTTTGGTATAATTCTTTTTTGATTTCACTAATTTTACACTCACAAAAAGGAACTATGTGGTTCAATTGATACCAGCAACCAGCAAAAAACCGAAAAATAAAACTTGAAACAACCAAAAAGCAATGAATTCTGTGAGTAAACTGATCAATTTTGTTTTGTATTGAACACATATAAACTGTAAAAAGCTAAAAAAAAATGAGTTAGTAAAAAAGAGAGTTTATTGTGGTTTATTTACATTTTAATCTCTCTTTCTCTTAAACTTAACAGGAAAATATATGATAAAAAAGTTCTCTTTATTTGTTAGAACTAAATTCAATGTTGCCAGAAAGATGTTTGACGCTTTTTTAACCAAACAATATTTTATTTACTTCTTAAATGTTACAAACGATTTTTAAACGGGTTAAATACAAGTCTATACTAAGTCTCAATAAGTGATGGCTAGAAACAAATTATTTATTGATTAATTAATCATATAATTAATACAGCCGAAAAATTATTAAACAGAATTGTTCATTGATTAATTTAGCTAAGATTCTAAATTATCATATACAAAATAAAAAGTTATTTGCGGTATTGAAATAAAAGATATTTCGAATTATTAAAATTATTTATTTGGATAAAAGTTTAAGATTTTTTTTTAATTGATTTAATTTTTTTATTGATTTGTTTGTGCAATAAAGGACAAATACTGTTGTCCTTTCATTTCCACTCGATAAACACCTTTCGTTATAATTCGAGAACTATGCTTAGCTGATCCTGAAGATTTGTAGAGTTATGGTTCTTTTTTTGCTTGTTCTGAGACCATAAATCGAAATCACCATTAATAGAAGAGGAGTCATTTCAAATTTCAATACTGTTGTCTAAACGCGCAATTTCAACCAATTCACTTCTTACGTCATAATAACTGATAGCGGTATTTTTTTTAATCTGGAATCTAGTAGGATTAATGCGTCCAATCAATATTATCATTCTATATTCCTTAACTGACTTTCACACTGGCTCAAAATTTTTATTTTTAATTAATTGGCAACCAAAAATATATTAGTATTATAGCAGACAAAAAAATACAGCGGCTTAATATACACCTTCATTGTTCATGTTTCGATTATTTTAGAAATAATCGAAAGAAAAATTTCAATAAAATAAAATCTTTAATAGCTACAACATGTCAATAACAAACGTTTGTTGAATCATTTCTTTTCCTTGCTTGAAGGTCTCAATTGGTTAAAAGTTGTCCACAGAGTCTTCTTTTAGCACTTTACGTTTATTTCAAAGTTCTTCCTTAACTTAACTATAGCTTTTCTAATAAAAAGAGTCCTAATTTTAAATACAATAATTAACCGGCGATATTTTTATTTAAATTCATAAAAATATAATAAATCATAAGGGATAAATGCGATAATTAAAAAAAAAAAGCATTTCTTTGATTTTATAACGAAAACGCATATTATTTGCTGAATGGTTTTGCCTGTTTTTATCTCAAACTTTACGGTGTGACGGTATTTTTGATCCATAGTTATAAGTTGGTTCAGTTCCTGCTAGAGCTTAAAAATATTGGCAAATTTGGTTTTAAATTTTAATATGAGATATGTTTCTATAATTATTCTTCTGTTTCTGTGTATCTATCGTCATGTTGCTTACGAAGCTGCTTAGATAGAATACGATTTTACGTCTTCATAGACTTCATTTATTATATGACACATGCCTAAAAATGCGTATGTCTTTTTATGTCACAATTGTTGTAATCTGGTTCGACTGACTAAATATCCTCACACTATACAAAATCAAACATTGCAAACATTCGCTGTAATTATTTTTATACATAAAATTCTTCTATACGTAATTGTGTGTAACTGAAGTGCTCCTTAATGGCTAGACTGATTTCGAACAAATTGTGTGTGTGAGTTTTTGAGTCTGTCTTTGGATGAGTTACATTTACAGTTGCACCCGATAGATGGTGCTACGACTGGGTTCTAAAACATTTTTTATGTTGATGTCAAATGCATAAAAAAAAAACTGACAACAACCTAAATAATGAAACCCTATATAAAATGAGTTTTATATAGAAGCCGGTCTGCGATTTAATCTTGTTAAAAGACAAAAGCTGAAAAGGAAAGTAAGAAAAACCAAAAAAATAATTTGATAGTGCTTTTTTCTAAAAAGTACAAAATTTGCATCAAAACTATCATAAATTGGACATATTTATAGAGACCTACTATGACCTAGCATAGAAAGTTCAGTGAATATTGGTAAAATAGACAACCACAAATTAAAATCTAATAACAAAGTTTTGATTTTACTTTAATAAGTGCTTACAAAAAGCAATCACACCTATTTATCGCAAAAATTGGTTTGAATTATCAGCGCTTACACTTACATAATTTCAGCAACTTTAAAAGAATTACAAAAAAAATTTAAAAATGTTTATGGCATCGTAGAATATATAATTTTTTCTTATATCAACTAAAATTTGGTTTTTAAACGTGTCTGGCAACGCTGTTTCGGTTTAAGTGTGTGAAGTTGTTTTAATCATGTTCGTTTCGAATATTTTATCTTATCAAAAATGCTTTGTGTGGTATCGGTTTTATTTTATAAGAACAACAACAATATTGGTTTTTTGTCTGACGATATATGACCGCTAATTTATTGTTACTTTTTTTTTAATTCAACATTCACTGCGGTAGCAGCAAACACAGTGTGTGGTATTTTGAATGATTACGAAAAATTAATTAACCATAAAAAAATACAAAATATTAAAGGTAATTAAATATTTGTGGTAAGAAAAGGCAGGCAGCCGATTTAATGACATGATAGAAAATTAGTTTTTAGGGTTCTTGCACACACACAGGCATTTTAAAATGATAAGCAACACTTTTAAAAATATACATAATACTCAAGAAAAGTGTTATATAAAATATTTGTATACAGAAATTATCTACTTATGTATATGAAATATTATATTAGAATAATATAATTTCAACATGAAGTTCATCGATCACATCAATAACTAAAAACCGACAAAACGTTTCATACCAACTATACACGAGGGATCATTAGAAGATACATTGGCATGTTTCAATTGATGTTGCGTCGTCTGTTGCGATGTTGCTTGTTTAAAATCAGGTTCCATTTTACGTTCACAAAATATATAATGAATATCATTACCTTCGCATTTAATTGATAATAACCCATCTCATTGTAAGTTAGACTTGTTATCCTGGTGGAATAATCAATAAATTTCCATTTTCGGTTAAGCAGTGGGCAGCATAACTGGCCTAAGAACGTGTCTGTAGTGCGTAGCTTCCGACAATGCGACTAGCCGGCTTAATTAATTACACTCATTTCGATAATGAAGTTTTATAATTTTTGCATACTCCATAATTGCTATGAGTGAATATTAACAACAGGCTCTAAATATTAGCCTACCCTTATTTAATAATAACGAAGCCTATGTTAAATATTTTGACTTCGCTTTCTAGCCACGGAGGATGTTTCTTAATTTAGTGAACGGCAGCTATTATCCCTCAAATTTTAGTCACAAAAATGTGTTTCGTAAATTGCACTGTATCTTAAAATTTAAAAAATCCACTACAATTTAAAAATGATGAACAGAAATATAACTAAAAAAGTATATACAAAATTCTTTCAAAAACTTGAATATATACGAGTTCCGTTAACAGCCATTATTTTCAAAACATATTTTAATATCAAGAACACTGTTTTTCTATTGGGTCTTTTTCAGCATCACCTCTAGAGTTTAAGGAAGTTTGTTGTGTTTCTCAACTACACTTCCTATTAGCATTCATTACCGTTTTTATTACAAATTTGAAAAACACTTAAGAGAGCCAACGAAAAACAAATCAGATATTCTCTTAATTATTAAAACAATTAGTGTGGCCATTTCATGAAACAACAAACGCACAGTTTTCAAGCGGGTTAAAAAGGTAAAGAAAAAACGAAAGAATTACGAACAACATAAAATTTGCAAGAGTGAGTGATTTTTTTTTGCCGATAATTGAATGCCTGCCATTTATTTTTAAAGACTACTTCATGTAAATATTGGCCGCGGCTACGCCATAGGTGGTCTGTCTATAAGTGAGCTCCAATTGTGGCATACTTTTTTCAGCATTTTGGTTGGGTATCTCAGCTGTAATGTTGTCTTCCAGGGCTGGAATCGTGGGAGGCATGTCCCTGTAGACGAAAAACTTCACTTATTTCCACAAAATATAGTATATTAGAGTCAAACCGCGTTATCTTGGTGGCCCATGGAAGCAGAAACGTGAGATTAATTGCTCATTAAACTCGCCTCTCAATAGGTTCATGGTAGTGCATGCTATGTGGCATCGTTTTGTTGAAATCACGTGTCAACCAAATCCAATTCCTGCAGTTGTTGGCAAAAAAACCGCGCCAAACAATGCATCCTTCAGGTTGCATTGGCAGCTCTTGAACTGCCTCTGGAAATTCTGTTTTATGACGTACCCATTCAGACAAAAATGAGCGTCGTCGCTGGAGACAATTTTTCAATAATATTCAATGAATTTTATTGAACAATTTTGATAATATAATTCAACGCAAGCAAGAGTTGTTCATATGAAATAGCAAATCTTACTGGGCATATTTGGCATTGTCATATGTCATGAATCTTTTTTTTACACTCAAAAATCAAATAGCAAAAAAATCACTGAATAGATTGGTTCGAATTTTTGTAAGTTTTAAAAAATTTTGTTATATTACGATTATTTTGTATTTAAAAATTAAGTTCGGTAAACTAAATGTTTTTTTCGATGTCAGTTTGTTGCATCTTCAATGAATATCCACCTATAGGTGGTGGGATTTTAGGTTTTTCTTAAACCTAAAATTTTCCGCTTAATCTTTATCAAGCTTTTTTTTCATGTCGCAAAAAGTTGCTCTACCAAAATGTTACTGTACGTATTAATTTCTGGAGCAAATTATTTCTGCTTGCAAATTAAAATTTTAAAAGAAAATTTACGACTTGAGTCATTTTCTCGACTTACAACTCCAAAAATATCGAAGAAAAGCAATTAAAAGAAACAATTGAAACACTATCACATGTACAGAGTACAAAACATAAAGCACCGACATGGCAACACTACAAAAGAATAAATTTAAATGAGAGAAAATCAAAAAAGAAAATAGAAACAACATCATAAAATACAAAACAACTTAAGTAATTTATTTTAAAATCTTTGTTTCCCACTGTGATTGCATTTTTTTCTATTGTGTAGGATTTTAAGGCTAATGAAGCTGTTTAACTTTTAGTGAATGTAAATTAACGGTAGGTTTTAAGTGCTTGGATATTGAAAAGATTTTTAAGGTACTCTTTTAAAAAATAAGATACTTTTTGAATGGTACTTGGCAGAGGGTGCTTTTTTCAACTTAACTTTTAACAATGGAATTTTAAGCTAATTATTCTATTACTTTAAGCGCACTTATTTCATTAATTTGTAAAAAATACAGGTTTTGTATAAGGCACTTCTTAAAAAAACAACCAATGGTTGGCTAAAAGCAAATTGCATGTTGTAACAAAGATTTCAATAACAAGAAGTTAGAGTGTTGTAAACTTCGTTCTCACCCAAGGAAAAAGAAAGAACATGAATATTGGAAAATACTCATTCTCGTATTCTACTTGTCTTTAGTGCTGGGTTGAATAGATGATTTTTACAGTTGACAAAAAATTAGTAACAAAAAAAAAAGTCACGAAAACGTGTTTAGCCGGCATAGAAAATGCATATCATTCCCGCTAGTTGTCTAATGAAATTTTAACTTTTACTGTATTCAAAGTTATTATAATAAATAAATTTTCTTTCTTAATAGAAAAAAAACTTACTTAAAACTTAACTTAAAACAAACTTATGTCTACAAATTAAATCACTTATTATTAATAATTTTCTAGTTCGACAAAGTTACGTTAAACAATAAATTTTGAAAAAGTATATAAAAAAGGCAATTTAGAAGCTTTTCAAAAAAATATTTTTTTAAGCTTTTTTTCAACAATATACTTAATAAACGTGCTTTTCCATTAAACGTGCTTTTACTAAAGAGAGTTTTTTAAGAAGGTACTTTCCTCAAAAGGTATATGGTTGCATATAGTTTTATCATTGCGTTTGTAATTTCTACCATATACATTTCCTACCCAACAAAGTATATATATTCTGGATCATTATAGGTAGGAGAGTTCAATTAATGATGTCAGTCTGTGCAATGTTGCAATTAACTTTCTGACGGCCTAGACAACCTAGGATCTTGAAACTTGGACCGTTTGAGCAATGCACATAAAATTAGCACATTCTGAATCATTACAAAATTTGCTAGAAAATTCCCCTACAGAAATTACATCCACAGGCCCCCAGATAACTTACAGTTCTAGCCAAAAAATTATATTCTTTGATCCATTTTTTAAAAAGTCAAAAATCGAAGAACACACACAAACGTGACTAACCTTTCCAGTTGTCAACAACAAACCAAATTGGCTGATAACACATGTGTACCAACATAACAAAAAAAAATTTTCGATAATCGAACATTTTCGATAGCCAAACATTTTTCGACCCATTTAAAAATCTTTTGAATTAAAGCACTTTAAGATCAATCACACAAAAGATGCAAAAATTAAGATAGTACGAGTATGTCTCTAAATGTCATATTACGGCCAAAACACGAGAATCTTTTTGAACTTTATCATGTAAATCAAATAACCTCAATCTACTAGTTTGTACAACAAAACAATTTATGCGCTTCTAAATTGAGAATGAAGAACGAAATTAACTTATTAAATGATATGCAAAAAAAAAGTCAGAAAACACAAACAAACACCCACTTTCTGTTAAGAATCATTTAAAAAGAATTTCAAATTTAAAATTTTTATTGTGTCTGCGTGTGTGTATGTGCGATTATTAAATTAAATTTGTATGTAAATTTTACAAGTTCAAGGTTTGTATTTGTTGTATTTTGTAGGCCAAAGAGAGCACTGATTATTGACGTCACTAACAACAACAACAACAAAACGCAAAAGAAAAGACACAGCGAAAGTGGAAAGAATTGGAGAATGAATTAAATACACCAACATTTCGCCAAATGCTTTATTGTGCCAATTAATAAAAGTTTACTTTTCTTTAATTTTTTTCTTTGCAAATGCAAATCAAATATAAAAACTAATTTCAGCAGATTAAGCATTACACATGTTGCTATTTCTTTTTCAATTAAATCATCTTTAAAGCACTACATACAATGAGGCGTTAGTATTATTAATTAATAGGGCTTGTTGCAAAATATATAATTAGAAATTTAAATTTTTAAAACGGTTAAAAAAGCAACTCGAATATTAAAAACTTTGAGCGAAGTCGTGGAATTTCTACTAACGGCTGCTCCGAAACACACTTTCAGAAACTTCGTCAATATTCTCTTTCGACCCATAACTTAGCCGATATTTTCTAACGTCATGTTGTAAGTCAACTTTAATCACCTTACAACCGCAATCAAAGCGCGACATAATGTCTAGATGTCTAGTGAAAGCTGCTGACTGAATAAGATGGGAGAATAGACAAAAACTTTTTAGAACAAGCAAGAGAGCAATATATTCGGCTATGCCCTTTACAAAAGTATGCACTACCAACTCGTATGTACTGCATATTTTTCCCGGTGCAAAGAATATGCTTTTTTAATATTTGTAAAATTTAGAGTTTTCGATGCAATTTCAGGCTTTGGATAAATTTTGTCGTTAAATTTCAATATATATAGTAAAGTTTGATTCTGGATTTGCTACTCCGACAGCGTGTTTTAATGTAGATGTTTAGAACGAGTTTCCGTCATCCCTTGTCAAGTTTGGTTTGGAGACAAACCGGTTTCGGCTATGTGCCATCTTCAGTGTAATTTTTCGTTCTGAACACTGACACTGAAGATGGCACATAGCCGAAACCGGTTTATCTCTAAACCAAATCGGAATATCAAATCAAGAATGAATTTTTGTTTTTATATGCTTGATAAATACGATAAAATGTTAAAATTCATATATTCATAAAATATAGCACTGATGTGATTTTTCGGCTTTTTTGCTAAAAAAAATACCAATTTGTGGTGAAATTTTAATTTATGTGGTGAATATTCAAAGTTTGGTGAAATTTGTTTTTTTTTTGTAAACTCAGGAAACTGAAAATCAGTACAATAACTGAAATAGCAAATGATCGGGCATAGCCTGAAAGCAATAAAAGAACTTCAGAACCGAAACCCAGACACGTACTGAGAAACAGTGTGGCGGACGCTAAGGTCACCCAGTGACTTGACGCTATAAACTAAAAAGGGGAAATCCCCAATGAGGCTCACAAAGCCTTTGTGTGGCAAGGAGTGCGCCGCTAGAGGCAGGGTACCCTCAACAAGAAAACTGGTGACGGGACACAGTTTTTATGTTCTCAACCATCATCTAGCTGAGTGAATATCGAAGAAGAGATCTTTCTTAAAGCTAGAAATTATGCCGACGGAGTGGTGCAAAAGGGGGTCGAAAGTAAGTTACACCACTAAACCCCAAAGTAAATCACAGTTTGCGACTCCGTTATGAGTAAGGAGTTTTTCAGTATCCTCCTATATACTTATTATTATTTGACAAATATATAGAATTTTTTTTTTTTTATGTGAGGAAGCAAATTATTTCTCTCTTATTGGATGGGTTTTTTATTTGAATAACAATCACAGCAGTGGCCCTTTAGAGGAGAAATATTGTCATCTTCGGTGAGCAAAATCCTGGTTATTGAATTCTAAGCAAACATTTATCCTTTTAAAAATCGCTGTGTATTCGATTTTGCATTAAACCCAGCTTCAAATATTTTGTAATTTGCCTTCTGCTTTCCTTCAGTGTTCCTCATGTTTTCTTATTTCCAGAAAAAGTGTTTCTCTAAAATGCACTTCCAATAGTTATTATTTCGTTAAATTTCAATTGCTATTTTGTGATTTTATGCAATTTTTTTAATACTTGTGAAAGGTTTATGGAATTTTTATTGTCAACTTGTTGTGTGTTCTCAAAAACAAACGACTGTTCTGCTGTAGTACAGGCAGGTTACTGGTTGTATATAAACAAGCAAAAAAAAATATATATATATAAGTGCGTAAGAGTATCCTTTTCAGATCTCAATAAACCATCACTAAGACCAAAAATTCTTAATCTAAAAAAATTTAAATTCAATATTTAGTCGTGATGTGGCTTAATTGCATGTAGTAATTTTGCGAGGTATCACAGATACCACATAGTGTTGAGAGGCATCCTGAGTTATGTTGACTTTGAGGTCATCGGTCGATTGTTAAGGTGCTTTTACACTATTATACTTGTCAAAAACTGAAAATACAGATGGAAATCTGACAGTTGTATGACTTTGACGACTCTTTTTAAATTTTCTAAAAGGTCCGACAACCTTAACTTTATCTGGGTTGCATTTTTATTGAAGTGCGATAGTGTAGACAAACAATGTAATGAGAATGTTTAAAGAAAACCTTAGCACTTGTATTATAGTGTGAAAAGGGCTTTATTGTTATAGGCTTGCGACTTCAGCAACCTGCACAATAGAATGTCAAGAGATGCCAAATCGCATTATCTTGGTGGCCAATTCACGTCACCTCTGCCACAGATAACTATACGCTCCAATAATTCAGCAGAATGACCATTATGGCGTTCGCTAAGTGGCACGTAGCGTCGTACTGCTGAAACCAAGTATCGCACACATCTATATCGTCCAATTCAGGCCCTTATTTCCCAGTCTGATTGTTGGTAAGGCTCCATATGTGGGAGTTATGCAATGGCTGTGGCTTTAACCTGAATCGCGCGAAGATTGTGACAAATTATCGAGGAGGCGATGCATGGCAATGAAAGCCATCAATAGTACGGCAGCAGGTGGGATAGGCCCAAACCGCTCGTCAAAGGGTAAATTCACGTTACTGGCAGCCATTATGCGCATAAGGGTGGTAGTAAGACTACCGTCGGACAGGGTCGTAAGTGAAGACATAGACCTCAGATTCGTTAGCAGTGCTGGATTCACCAACACAGTTTCCAAAGAGTATAGACCAATGATGCCGTAACAGATAGTAATTTTATGTGCTGGCATCACCACCTGCCGAACCCAGCGTTGTTTGACCTCATTCCATATACGACAATTTTACTTGCCATACATCCAAATATACACCCTTCAGAGGTGAGTTATCAGCTAAAATATTTATAATACATTTTTATAATTTGGGCGTATTGCTCTAACGGGAAGCTTTCATGATTATTGCTCATCGTCTGATTATCTATTATTTCGGGTGTTTTTTTTTTTGGCTGCATGCGAAATATCGGTATCGATAACTATGATTAGACAGCTAAAAATGCCAAACTGTGTTGACATTTCTGTTCAGTAAGGTGTGGCAAGTCACTATAAGTCGTTGAATGCCAGAACAACTGATCGAATGGTACAACTTATAGCCGCGGCGAACTTATGTCGAAAATCTTATTAAGAAAACACATGCCATGAAATTATCTACCGGATTATAATAAAAAAAATTGTATCCAACAATATTTCTGTCTTGTATTAACATTTCAAGTTCTCATGCAGCTGAAAAACTCGAAGCTTGGTTCCGTTTCATATAGGGCAATTTTATTTCATCCAAAAATACACCTTCTAGAAAGTATTTTCCGACGAAAATTTTTATAAGTTTTATCATTTAGAAGCGCTGCTGAAACGTGAGGCATGATGATTTGGCATTAGTGGCAGGATTATAAAAAACAGTTTTGACAAACGCCATTCGGTGTATGTAATGTATGCCTTTATTGCAAAGCTTTTAACTATAAAGCTATATAAGGAAAAGTAACTCCAGACCCCACGTGTTGTACAAATCGAACAAGTCGTTTCCTTTATTGTTTTTTTTTTCAAAATAAACTGAACTTTCCTTATAATTCTTTCATTGCCACTTGAACTGACATTGTATACTTGCTATTAATAACTAACTTATTAGCTATTTTTATCCGTCCAACAAGAAAATGCAACATTTCCTAAATTACTCAACAATTCGCTTTTCAAATTAAAACGTTCTTTCACCCCGGCCAAAGGCGAATAAACTTCAGGGTCAGAAAAGTCACAACCGGTTCAATGTCTCGTCAACATTTCATTAACAAATATTTGTTAACATCTTTAACATCATGAATGTCACAATGCAAAATGACGATTTGTTTTAATAGTGATGCTCTAAAAATAGATGTTGTAGGAAATTATTGATTTTTTTCACTTTAATCGTCATCTGCAAAAGAATGACGTTCATAGACATTTTAATTTGAAAACTTGTGTGGCAATAAATGTAAACAAATGCCGACAATTAACAACAAAGTGACGAATATTATAAGGAAAATTTAAAGGAAAATATTCATCATAAACAATTAATTTTTATGAAATAGACCTTTAACTTAATTCAAATTGAAATATGTTTAGAGATGCGCTCAGGCAAAAGGGTTGACGAAAATTTGTTAATGATGAAAATGTATGAGTGGGAAATGAAATTGTTGTAATAACTCATTGCATAGTAAAAATATATACAAACAAGACTGGGTCGCACAGTGGGGCGGAGGAAGAATTTTATACACGTTACGTGCCGATTTTCCACTGCATTTTCACAAAGGAGGTTCGTAGAAAACTTATTAAATATTACTATGTGGTTACGATTCAAGATCGCAAGACCAGGTGATAAAATGAAATGGCTTAATATATACACAAGAAAAAAACGTGGTTGCTGCATGGTAACAATAATCATACTATGTTTTCTACAACAAAAACATATTATGGTTAGTTGGAGACATTTTAAACATAACTTTAGTTGTAATTAACAATTTATTATTTACATTTAATGATTAAATAGTTTCGACTCGGAAGAATTTCAACATGGTTGAGTTCAGCTCAATACAATTTTTACTAAAATTCCAACCACAAACAGATTTCAACTATACGAAAATAATATAATAACTCTAACCATAACATTTTCTGAACAGAAAAATATGTAAAATTCTGTCATTAATTAGTCAATAATTAGTCAACGTAAAAGTGTGCTCTGGCTCAAGTGGTTGGCGCGTTGACTATTAAGCAGTTGGAGGTTTTTAGTCGTCCGTGTTCGTACCTCAGCCGCTGCTAATCAGTAACATCCTTTTTTAAAATAAAAACAAAATGTTCAGAAGAAACGTAAACAAATTTTAATACTTAATATTTATAACGTAAACGCGTGTAAGAAGTATTGACGGAGCATAGTTCCGATAGGTCTGCTATATAGGTTAAGATGAACTTGAGTGAAGGTATGGGGCTATGTTGACTTTAAAGGTATCGGCAGGCAGATAAGATGGCTTATTGGGAAAGTCTTACGACTTTAGAAAACCCAGCCAGGGGACGGTATAAACACACGATCTTTGTGGCCAATAGGTGTGGGATAGTGCACGACTTTTCGGTATCGATACGATTAAACTCCTAACTTTGTTGATGCTCGAAAAAAATACGCGAGCCAAAAAATGGGGGAGGTGGAATGAGGTCAAATGTGGCTCTTCGTCGAGGTAAAATGGCAAAAATCGAGAAACAGTGGCACAACTACTCCGGAGTTGGCCGCCACTAAAGGTGTGTGAAATATTAGACCGATCCTCATTAAAAATCTCTTCCCGACATTACGACCGAACACACATGCCATTTACCACAACTCCTTATCTCAGTTCCCATACAAAAAATAAATTCATAGAAAATTTGCCCCTCTAGCTGTTGCGAGAGTGCATCTAAGGCAGTTAAATGTACGACCGACCATCCATATATGTACTTTCAACACTTAAAGTTGACCCCATACAAAAATTGTATATTCTATAATTATTTTGTATGAAATTAGCTTCTATCTCTCTCATGCTGCGTCTTAGGGGTTGAAATATTAAACCGACCCTGATTAAATTTCCCCAACCAATATTTTTCAATATATACATACCCCCTATCACCCGTCCCTAGATATGCCTCTATAGGAGTTTTACCGAATATTTTTCTCTGAATATTCTTAACTTCTATCTTCAATCCCGAAGGTTGTTACCATGCAAATATTTAATTTTTTATCATTTTAGTTATGTAATCAGCTCCTGTTGCCAGATTAGTAACTTCTAGAAGAGTGAAATGCAGGATCGTCTTTTATTTCTAACGAAATTAATTCCCCTCCTACATCTAACCAATAAGCCGGATCCAATAAAAATGTACGTAATGCTGGTACGGCCGTCGTTGCGAGTGCTTTTAGAACAACCATGCTTCTATATAATGGGAACAAAATTGCTGCCTAGAAAAAAGTCCTCGGATGCTCACTTTTTAAAAAAGGACGGAATTTCAACTTTTATGTGTCTCTGCTGAAATATACGTTGACAAGGTGAATCATGGAAAACAAAAACAAAATTTTACAAATCACAAAAACGTTTTTTTTCATATAAAATGTAAGTTTGTAAATCAGAGAAACGTGTTGGAAAACAACGTATTCGTATTCTGCTCTGTATAAAAATCAAGAACAGTTTATGTCACCTCGTTGATGCCTATTCCAGAACACATATCATTTCATGCTGTATTAAATATTTAACAAAAATCACCAAAATATTAATTTTTTCCACCAAAACTCCTTCCTTATTTTTTACTTCTGGTTGTTCTGTGTACCATGCAAAATGCATTTTTATTGTTAAAGAAATATAAAATTCTAATATTAACAATAAATACAATTTTATTTAAATCAGTGTGTTAAATATAGAAAATAAAAACATGTTTATAAATCCAGCAACAATTGCAAAAGTTGTTTTTTAAGAACGAATAAATAAATTAAACACCAGCAAACAGTCAGCCAGACAGTCAAAAAGACAGACAATATTTCAAATATGCTAAATTCACAATTATTTCCGTCATTTATTTAACACAAATTGTGTTGAGTGAAAATATGGTGTTTTGCAATTATTTCAATGTTGCACATGTTTAATAAAAATAGACAATCAACCGGTCTGTCTGTCATCGAATAAGGAGTTTAAAATCACATTCTAATGTGTCAGCCAAAACATCTTCAATTCATTAAAAAAAAATAATAATTCAAGCAGCCGGTCAATAAACTTTATTTGATTTGTAATGTCGTACATAACGAGAATTGTTTCATATTATTCGTTCTGTTAATTTATTGAATTACGATTGATATCGCTTTTTGTGCAATTTTTTATTTGTTTTACCTCAGGGAGCAAAAATTTAAAAAAATAGACTTAAAAACTACTTGTTTATTTTCATTTAAAACAAGTTGCGGACATTCAATTAACACCTCGTTAAAAAAGTATATTTTTTCAAAATCACGCTTACTAAAAGCTAAAGAAAACAACAAAGAGATTAAATGTTGCATAAATTAATTCACGCGTACGTGTAGAAGAATATTCATGCTGAATGAACGTGTGTTTACAGATGTGAATGCATAATTATTGGCTGCCTATCGTGCAGTACTTTGAGTCATCTACAAAAAGCAATTGATTTTGGAGAAACAAAGTAACAACAATCGGCCCAAGAAAGATTTTAGAAGTCGGTATAAAATTATAACAATTACAACGGGTTTCATAGACTAGCACCCCTTAAAGTAACTGCAATATTATTTGCACAGCATATAAGCGAACAGAATTATTGCCGTGAAGTGTGAACGTAATTTCATCCTAACATCGTCTATACTGAAGTTCCAATTTCTGCTGAACCGTTCGATCATTTCAAGTAGTACTTGGCATTTGCCAATTAATCATTCTCTGCAGGCTTTGGACTTTCGTAGATCCAAAGGACGAAGTCTAAAGATGTGACCTACGAGCTTACACAGATCCATAAATTTGTTTTGGCAAAAAAGCCAGTCTGTATGACAAATAGCGCCGTCTTTTTTGAACCAAATTTCACATGCGGTGATTTCTATTTAAAAAATAGCGACCTATAATTTCACCTGCCTCTTTAACCCACTTAAGTTATTCTTTACTCCAAATATTGTTACAAGACCCTTTAGCATTATGGCGAATATGAGGCGACTAGAGATTCTTACTCATGATGTGAGAACCACCCTTCGTCATGACCCGATACTCTACATAAAACATGGAATTGCCTGTACAGAGGGCGCCAGGTTTTAACTCCATTTGCCCTATCCCTTCCATGATCCCTTGTGCCTTTGCTTCGATTAATATGGGATCCCACTAAAGCTGAAAGCAATATTGGCGGAAAGAAATTTTGTACGAAATTTTGTCTTACAGAGTTCAAAGATCGAAACGGTAACTATTAAGAATCTTTGCTGTTCTTAATTTAAAGAAAAATTAGTATTCTTTAGTAGCGGCATACGATAAGCCAATCTGTTAAAATTCGCCTAAAATAGGTTCGTCACTGCCATCACGTATTGCCAGCTAGCATCGGTATATGATCTTGACTACATCCATGAAAAGGACAAACATGGTTGATGTAACCCTAATCTACGAGCACTATATTATGATTGGTATTGTATGGTTGTAAACAAATCATATTATTATTTTAGATAAGATTAATATGGTCCTCTTAGAGCGATAGAAAAGCAAAAACTAATGTTACTGATTGGGAACGGCTGAGTGCGAACAAGGGTCAATGCATAATAGTCAACGTTCCAAAGAGACCACCCTCATACTTTGAATAAACACCAATATTAATTTAACATAATATGGCTTATTAGGAACATTTTATGGTTACAGTTATTATATTATTTTTGTATACTTAAACTACTTCGCTTGTAGTTAAAATTTTTGTAAAAATTGTATTGTGACGCAATTATGTTGATATTTAATGATTAAATGTGAACAACGACAGTAATGATGAAAATATGTTTTAAATATCCATTATATTTGTTGTAGAGAACATAATATGATAGCTGTAATAATGCCACAACAATGTTTATTCTTTACATTTACTGAATGTGTGCTATTTGGCCTTGTATTATTCATATTATTATCATAACGCACAAAACATATTTCTTCTGCAGCCCCAACTTTTGTATTGTTTCTGAATAATTCATAAAAGCTGTGTTGGGTTGAATATTTCGCTAATAATATGTCACGCGATACTTAACCAAAGTGACGGCCGTCAGCTGGCAGGCAAAACAATTTGACTTACCGTAAGGGAGTGCATTGTCAGAAGTTCTGAATTATATCTCCTTGTGGTGGCGGTCGATAGCAGGTTTTTGTCTCTGCTAGTGGTCTTAAATAAGTCGAGCGGAGAGAAATTAACAATCTCTTATAAAAATACCTAATCCACGGGGGAACAACATACGCCAGGGATGCCAAGGCGGTGCTAGGTCTCTGGATGCCATTCGATCTGCAGTTTTAATACAGGCTCTGCATATGGAGCTCGGTGTGGGTCGACATCTTCTTCTCCATTACTCGTGGGAATTATATCAGTAGCCTGATGAAACTCTAGTTTTAATTGGCCAAGGGAGGAATCTGGAGGAGATGGACAAGAATGCCTCGCGAGGAGTGGACGGGTCAATCGCTGAAGGTACTTATAAGGCATTGGACCGTGAGGGATGAACAATGAAGTCTGGCAAGAGGTGGATAGGTTAGTCTCTGTAAGAACACCGGTGACTAATAGTCAATGGAGGTTTCCTGAAGAGATGGGCTACAAAGCCTCGCAAGGGGTGGACGTGTCAGTCTCCAAAGATACTCCTGAGGAAGAGGCTGAGTTAGCGGTACATTGTATGTAAATAACCAGCATTCGCTGGCATAAGGTTTAGAACCACAGACAGACACCTTTTAAAGGTGAATGTATAAGCCTTAGACAAATGCTAGCAATTATAAGAGAGGCCGACAGTTACGAGAGTCGATAACTATAGTCAAGTATAAAGGCCAGAGTTAGCACGAGACTCAATGAAAGTATCAATTCGAGAAAAGAAAGGGGATCGAAATAACCAAAATAACATGAACGTTTAACAGGCTCTAGACTGCTAAACTCAAATGCTCAGAGCAAATTGTAGATTTCGATAATGATCGAAATTCAGTGGAACTTAAATGAAAATTGCGATCGATATCGAATTCCGTAATTTGATCTCTTATATGTGAAGCAAGTAAATTGGTATGAAAAGTTTTTACGAACCGACAAAAAAAAATTATTAAAAATCAATCTTTGGGTTAAAGATATGATGTTTAGAGTTGACGCTAACTGAGACAGAGAATGCTGAAAAAGTAAAAAAAAATCCATTTTACAAAAGACTAATGAAAATGATCTTTTGCTGTATTCGACAAAAGTTATTACCAAATTATCTTTCTTAATACAACTAATAACGATTTTGTTTTGTTCCAGCTTTAAATTGAATTAAAGTTGTAATTGATTCAATTATATTTTTAATAGAAAAACTTTTATATTTTGTTTAAATTAAATTTTTAATTAATTGAATTATTTATTTAATCAAAAAATTATATAATATTAAACTTAATTAAATAGATAGTTAATTGGGTCAAATTAAAACTTAATAAAATTTTAACCTGACTGCCCACCTAATACATTTATTAGGCGTGAATATTATTTTTTGATTAAAGAAAATAATAGAAATGTTCGTTTCGTAGTAAATATATAGTTCAACAAATTACGAAAGTATTAAAATTAAAGGCCTAGTTAGCCGACAGGAACAGAAAGTAGATCCAATATAGCAGAAATGTAAACGTAACGTAAGCTTTTATCGCGATTATGAAACGTAAAAAAGTAAAAGTCTACAAGTGTAAGCGTGTTTTTGACGTAAATAAAGCAATAGAAATTTATATAAGAAGGACACACTCATCAAGTACGACTACAATAAATAAAAAAGTCTTAAAGTCTGCGAAACCTATAAAAATTATAATCAAAACTTTTACTTTCTGTCCAAAGAAGGGTATCTCTGAAAACTGTGTCAGTAGAATGATAACATACCTTGCAAAGTTGACAATCTCCAATAAAAATCGTTGATTAAAAGTTTGTTTTTTAACCATCACAGTTTTAAAGAAATGCATATCGCTATTTACTCTAAATACGCCATAATACATACAAAATATTAGGAGTTAATGATGCAGAAATGTTCGTTACGTTATGCTTGATATTGTCTAAAAATTTCATTTTTATATCTTTTCCATTTTCCTCGTTTGAAAAGAATATACCGTTTTTTTTTTTTTTTTTTGTACGTAGTGGTAGGAATCTTCAATTGCATATTTTGAGTTATGACGTTATTTGAAGAAATGAGCGATATGTAAATCATTTTTGTTTAATTAAAAACAGTATTTAACACTTCTGCAAAAAACTGAATTGTACCCAATATGCTGGCTAAAAATCCAAGTTTTTACACATTGTGAATTTATAAAGAAAAGCTGTTAGTAAAAAGCTTTTATTATAGTCCCAAACCTTTGAAATCTGTACCATGTCTTTTTACCAGCAAGTACTCAAACCAGGCAAATTCATTGAGGTTTGTGTATTAGAAAAGAAGGGACAACTTCAATCTATAAAGTATTTAATTCTCATGCCGCAAGTCTTATGCTTAGCAGCACATCCAAAAGAAAGTTTAGAAGTTGACGCCAATATTGGCGGAAAATCATTTTATGTGTGCATGTCACTTTCTAATGCTATGATAGCACCAGTCGATAGTCTGAAATCACTCCAGTCAAGAGCAAAGTCTAGTGGTAGCACGAGACTCGAATGAGGGTCAAGTAGTCGTATATTACAAATCAGTTGCCTGAAATCAATTCGTGGATCCTACAAAGTTAGTAGTCTGCTTCGATATCCCCCCTTACATTAATAATAATATGGTTGGTAATACATATAGAATCAGAACAGAAACTAAGCTCTTGTTTTGATACATATGCATGGGTGGAACATAACTTTAGAAATGAAGGTTTAATAAATACAGGATAATCGATTTTTTTCGTCACCCAAATTGCCTACAAACGTCCTCTTGATATAAGTTTGTTTATTTCAGTTTATTTATTTTTTAAAACTTTAGAAACTAAGAGGCTAATTTCGAAGATATTTGAATCTTCCTATTAATCTAAATAAATTCTAGTCTTTTTTTGTAATACCTGAAAGGAAACCACTAATTCCAAAATACAAATTTCCATTTTTTCATTGAGGGAACTTCCCCAACTTTAAGAATATAACAGCTACTCTAGAAATTGTCTGCTATTGAATTGTTTTAAGTAATGTCACATAATTTCGTAGAGAATTAAGGCAGAGGCAAATGAATTGTACAACTCTCTCTCCATGAGCAGCTACAAGAGTTGTCCACTGTAGGTCCCATACAGACCAACTCATTTCAGAATGTGCGGTGTTGCTGATCTAGACTTGATGAGATGTATATGTCTATTGGGGAACCGAATGTGACTTGGTTATCGATAATTATTCGATATTCTGTGGAACCTTAGTCTATTCGTGTGTTTTCAGCTTGCGGTTTCACCTGCTCGAAAAAATACTATAATCTGTTTAATACAACGACAGTTAGGAAAATAAAAATACTGTACACTCCAATGATATATTAAAATTAGCAAACTAGTTGAATGTCATATATCGTTATTTGGTTTAGAATTTTGGAACGAATTTCCGTCATCCCTTGTCAAGTTTGGTTTGGAGACAAACCGTTTTCGGCTATGTGCCATCTTCAGTGTCATTTTTCGTTATTTGCTTTACTTTCGACAATTATCGTGATACCTCTTCACAATCAAACTCCATAATATAAAAATTACTAAGAAGGTTTTCCCCTCTCCCAGATGTACATGTAATATGTTCTGAAACGTAGGCTTAATAATTAGAGTTTAGAGATACCTTATCTGTATCAGAACTGCTGGGAACGTCTATTTCTATTTTGACTCATATTTGTCGAGACACGAAGTAACCTTCACTATAACTGGGTCTCTTGCGCTCTTTTTGAGTTTGCTTTTAAAAATAAGTAAAACATTTAATGAATTTCCGTTATCCCTTGTCAAGTTTGATTTGGAGACAAACCGGTTTACAAACCAAACTTGACAAGGAACGACGGAAATTTGTTCCAAAAGTCTACATCAAAACTCCATGTCGGAATATGAAATCAAGAATAAAACATTTAATTTCCCCACACATTCAGATTTTTTTTTTATTTAAATAAATCATATTTAAGATCCGCTTGCGTTCGTTTTTTCATTGAATTCAAACAAATTTGGATTGCTCTACAACGAAAGCTTTCTTTCGTTCGCTTGGATTTACGCAGTACGTATATTGGGGTTGGTACAACTGACAGAGATTGTACACGAGATTGCAACGTTTGTGGGCTCCTTGTATTAAGTTGTATCTCGGTTATACGAAAAATTTCAACATTTTATTTTTTCCCCCAAGTTGTATCCTGGTCACAACGTTAAGTTTGATGTAGTGAAATTTCACATAACAGTAAAGGAAAATAAAGGTTTTAAAATGGAACTGAACTTAAATTAAAAACAGTTTGTGTTAAGTTAAAATGATTATCACAAAGACGGCTGTGCGAAATTGTCTTACGAAGGGGAATGCTTACATAGATTATAATAACTGCGGAAGAAAACCAAAATTCACTTTCAGAGACAAACGACAGATTGGGGCAAATGCAAACAACACAATGACGGTTGCCAGTGAAATTGTGTTGACTTAAACCTGTCTCTTTCCACAGTTTACAGGGCTTTAACGCAGTCTGGATTTTTTAAAGACTCTGGGAGGAATCTACGCAAAGACCCAATATATTTTTCTAAAAGAAACTTTGTTGGCTGCTCATTAATGGTTTGAGTTAGATTTTCTCAGATATCAACTTTGGAGCCTGCGTTCCTAAGCTGCCGCATGAAATCTGCCGAATGTATAGACGTATTACAAATGAATTTGTTCCAACATGACAACGCGCCTACTCATGGCAGCAAACAAGGCAAATCTAAATGTATATAATTTCACTATTTATTATTTTGTGCAGTATATTATTTAACGCTTCAGATTGGAAAAAAGTACTTTTAATGTCGTGGGGGTCCTACAGTAATTCGCAAATCAAAACGTACAATAGCATTGAATTTTCCATCACTAGCAAAATACATGTTGTGCGTATTTCTTTTACCATCTTGACTCAACAAGACTTGTTTGCTAAATGAAGCTGTACGTGAAGTTTTATTGTTTATGCTCAACACACCCAACTTGGGTGTGTTGGATTACACTGTTGTCTCCGATAGAGTCTCGTAATATTTACAAATGTGAAATATTGTTTCCCAAATAGCAATTCACCTTATGACACTACCACTTGCATTAGCATGTGGCTAGGCGGATAGTGGTAGGGGTTCTAAGGTATTTATCATGTTAAAACTAATTTCATTGAGTACTGATACATTCATACCCACATACTTCTGTACAGGTACATGAGTATCTGCGTGATTACCTGTTTAATTCTAAATTAATATATTTCTTCTCTTGTACGATATACTGGTGGGTAGATGTGTGTAAATCAATGACTTAACAGTAATTGGAAACGAAGGATCTTCAGAGCTGAGTCGTTGTATCACAAGGCTAATTTTTTAAATTAAAAAAAGACGGTTATTTAACTTTAATTGAAAAAAAATATATATGAAGAAGTAAATATAACGTTTAAAAACGGTTTGTAGCATTCGAAAATTCGATTTTTTTTAAATATTCAACTCAGTTTTTATAAACTGAAATTTCCCTGCTATTTATTTGAATAATTTGTGTTTAAATATGTTTCGTTTTTTAAATATAATTATAAAAGAAGAATATATTTGTCATCTGCTAATGTGCTAATGACATTTTGTTAGCTTTGTATGTATGCCTGATTTATTTTCATGGTGATAAATGATTTGACTACACTGTTTTAAGTTCTATAAAGTTTTGACATCTGAAATACAATAATATTGGCTGCTCACAAATAAATCGAAGGTTTATTTTAATAAACGATACAATGATATTTGTGAATGGCATAAACATATTTCATATTCATATGTTCTTAAGAAAAAAAAGTATTTTTATTGGAACATTTATGTTCGAAGCAATTACTAAAATTCTAGCCCTCGATAATTAGCGGCCTCGCAAGGAAAATAGTGAAAATCTGTTATGAAAATTTCATTGAAAAACTATTTTTTATTAAAACCTGAAATTCTATTATTCTTCTGCAACGAAAACAGTCAACATCTGTATGAAAAGCCATAAACAAAATTCCATTATGCTAAGAAAGGTTTAAAATTTTAAGCTACAAGGTTATTAAGCGTAAATTAAAACTACTGTTCAATCTTCTTCCTCAGTTTATCTTAAATAATTTTTTTTGACTTAACAATTTTCCTTTTAGGTTAGAATTTTTCTTGAGAGGAAACTGTTTATTTCTATTAGCGACCATTTAAAACCCATCAATATCCCTTGACAGAAATATTTATACAATTTCTTATTTGGTAGTCAGTTGTAGTATTTGTCATAATTTAAATTTGCATGTCCTTAATAAAAAGTTTCATTTCCTTTGGACTTGAGCGCACATTTCCTTTTCCTGTTTATATTTACGAACAAATGCTAAAATAAAATATTCCAAATATGAAAGCAATACAACGTAAGATTGACATAAGCAAATGTCATTTTACTTAAAACACAATAGAAACTATCTTATGGCTAAATCCTTTAAAATTTGTTAAAGCAAAAAAGTTAACTGGTTCTTATCCCTGCAAGTAGTCTGGCTAAATAAGTCGAGTAGAGAGAAGTTAACGAAATTTAACGTCAGAGATGGATGGAAGAAACTCGCAGACAAAATTAACCTTTTGAGTCCTTCTACTCGAACTGGCGAAGGATGAAAAAAGGTGGGGGACGCTTTAAGATTTATGTTTTTCAACTATTGACGAATCAGCTGCCAGCTTATTACAATTGTATTCTTTAATAAACCCCGAAGAATATATTAGAGTCCAAAAAATAAGAAGCGTTTCTAAGGAAATTGAACATATTTTAGAAAACGATGGAAGTTCAAAAGAAAATTATACCCCATCTACTTCGAATCATGTGCAGAGTACAAAAGTAAGCCAGAACAATGAGTGCAGCACGGAAAGCGAGGAGCCATCTTCAAATATCCGAAGGAAGCGCTGAAATAAAAATTGTATCTTCTCTCCGAACAGCTCAAAGTGCAAATTAATTTGTATACGGCAGTTAAACAGCCACTAAAAGAAATAACGATGAAGAACGATATAATATAAAAAAAAAATAAGATAGAGGAAGAAAAGATGAAGTTATACAAAGATTAATTAATAATAATAATGAATGAATAATAATTTTTAATAATTTTGAAACATTATGAGAGAGTTGTGACGGTACCAAAAAAAAATATAAAAACGTCAAAGCCGCATTAATGAACTGTATTTTCACAATTTATTCGCGCACGACAAGGGCTTTAGGGTCATTCTGTATTTTCACTGCCCATTCGGAATGCTTCCCACGAGTTTTGATTACTTGTACAAAATCCCACCGCCTCTAACGATTCTTTCGATCCCTTCGATGAGATGACGAATCTGACTGAGACAACTACGAAAAGATTCAGTCTTGGGTCTTAGCTGGTTCGTGAGACTCAAATCTTAAGAGTGGGAAAGTTCTCCAACTATCATATATTTTATGTGGAAATCAAAATGACCTACTTAGTAGAGCATAACTTAAATTTTTCTCAGCCCTTAGACTGTTAGACATTAAATCTACTTTTTTTTACATTTTCCAAAAGAACTTTATTTATTTTACCATGCGTCATTAAAAACCCTTCAACCAAATAATTTGCAAAAACCTAATTCAAATTATAGCATCAAGCGACTTCTTCCAAAATGTTTGTCAAGTAATTTTAATATGAAAACATAAAGCTTTCATCGCATATAAATTGTTTTTATGGCCATTTTCAGCACATTTTATTATATTTTTTCGTCTACATTCAGACAGATTTGACAGTGATGGGCGTTTGGAGCAACAATCAGAATAACGTTTCACCATATTCAACGTACGAGATTAAGAAAAAAAATAACATTTCTGGTAATTTCAATTTTGTTTTTGTTGTGAGACATATAATAAAAACAAGGCGAGGGCTATAGATTCGCAACAATGTTAGATTACAAAAAGGCAAAGAATGTGAAGGAATAAGAAAAATCAAGGCACGTATTGGAGATCATAATTTTAAATGAAATAAAAGTTGTTTAAAGGATTTCAAATTATTTAAAAAAATATGAAAATGTATACATGTGAATGGTGCCCCAAAATAAATGGCCTTAATTGAAAATGGAATAAGTTTTGTTAATCGCGTCGAATGTGTCAGTTTGTTTATGATATTTGGAAAATAAAAATAACTAGAATTTGTGTGAAAAACGCGGAATTATTGTGTTTATTTTTTCGAAATAATTCGCCTCTAATTTGGCACAGCTTCAATTTTGTAGTCATTTTCCTAATTTTCCAATGCCCACTGTACGAACATTACGCCGTTTAGCCACTCGACTTGAAGAGGTTAGATCAACAGCAGATTCATTGCACAGTGGAAGACTTGGAATTGCGCGTTTTGCCTAGAATATCAGGCAGACGACGATCGAAACAACTAGCTTTCTTAAGATCTTCTCTGTGGCGCAGAGTAAATGGCTCCAGCAAGAAAGTGCAACTGCCGGTATTTCCATACCGGTTAATATCGCGTTTTGGTGATCAAGATCACCAAATTTAATTGTCCCATACTTCTTTCTGTGGGGTTTATTGAAGCCACGGATTTATGTGAATACGACTCAAACTCTTGAAGGCCTTGAGTGAGGTATACAAATAGGGATGGAAAACGCTACAAAACGAATTCAAATGCTAATAAACATTGATAGCGATCACTTAACTGATATCAACTTTAAAACAAAATGTAATAAACTCTAAAGGTCCAAACAAATATTTTCTTTCCATTCATTCAAAAGACATAAACAAAGTTCATTGGGTCAATTATTTTGGGTCACCATGTATTTGTAAGCATTTTCTCTTTGTTTTTATTGGTTTCATTAAGAGAAAAACCTCCAAAAAAAGCAACGTTTGCATTTTGCAATTTTCCTTCACAACTGAACGTGACACTTTTTAAATTGTTATTCTTATAATAGGACTTATTTTGAATCTCCCCAAACCATATTTTTTCGATTTGTAACTTTAATGAAACGTTTGTTCATTTTTGATGTTTTCCTCTTTTGCAAAATAAAGCTCTTTAATTTAAAACTCTTGTTTATTTAAAGTTTCGCAAATTTCCAAAGCTTTGCTTAAGTTATTTGTTTTACTTTTACTTCATTAACATCAGCGTAATTTATAGAAGTTTGAGGGAATTATTCTTGGTTTAATTTAGTATTACATCGACCACACACGAGGTAAAATTGGAGGAAACATGTTTTAGAAACCTAGTTACATTTTTTGATACTGACGATACAACCACAGAGGAAACCATAAATAAATCATCAGTTCTGTGTAAATCATCACGCATACTATTATACAAATATATGCGGAAGTAAAGCAAATAATGTTAGTAATCTGTGCAAATGATCATCACGGTACGACTACTTTCAACGAACTAAGCCATAAAAAGGGTAAACACCGAGACAGACGGAACAACATTGTATTTAGGAAATACAAAATAAAAAAAAAAATTGTATATTTTGGGAACCAAAGAAGGAACATGCATTATAATGAGTAACATCGTTACAGATAGAGGAACATTAAGTGGAACATGCCAATGTTTATGTCCCCTCGTGTGTGATCGGTATTGGATGTAACGAAATTCATTTATTAGTTACATCAGTGCCTAGTGGTGAAGAGTAAAATATTTTGGAAATAAAGCGATCAGTTATTAACGGCTGGACCTAGCATAGCACAAAAATATTCCTCTTTAAGCTTTAATGTCTTTTAATTTCGTTGAAAACTGATCCAGGTATTAGATTGCAAACTTCAAGTGATAAGAGCCGCATGCTAGCCAGTTTTAAGAAGGAATATATTGTTACAAAAACAAAGTCTTCTATGAAAGGGATACTATAAATTCCACTATAGCTGTGATCTTGAATTTGGAGTTGTTGCTCTTGCTATTGTTATTGTCTTAATTTCTTCCGATTAAAGATTGCAGTGGCACATATTTTCGTGCAGAAACTTAACAACCTTGGTTTCCGTTCATGTAGCTACGGCGTGATATGTTGGGAAGACGGAACCAATTCGAATAGGATATAGCTGTATATCTAACTACTAAATTGTTGATCTAACTACTAAAGGGTGCACTGACAGAGTCGAAATTAGCCCGGAAAAACAATCATTGTACCGTTTGTAAATAGGGAACGTAAAGACTTATGGAACGTTCTTAAAAAGGCTCAGCCTTAAAGTTCTCAGATGAAGTAAAGTTTTTTATTGATAGGTCCCATATTTCGTATATTTAAAAAAAGTCCACCACGGCGCTCTACGTCTGGTAAAACGTGGGTAATAAGATCAATACTGACCTAGGAGGGTTTGGTGTGGTGGCCGGACAGGTCACAACAAGAACACTTGACAAGATCTATAGACTCCCAACAGGAAAATGGAAGACAATTTCCAATGAGAAAATACTCAGCAATTTTTCAAGCAGAAATTCACGCTGTCCTCAATTGTACTACGGCCAGAGGAGAAGAATAAGGGGTATACAAATCTTCATAATCTCGAACATTTAGGCCTTATTTCGTATGAAGTGAGGTCAGGGACTGCATTAAGTCTTTAAATGAACATGGTACTCGAAATAAAATTGCATCCTGGGTACCTGGCCACGAGGGTCATGCTGTGGACAAACGGGATGATTGCTTAGCAAACAGAGAGCCCAAGGTGTTTTTATAGGACCGGAACCTTTTTTTGTATTAAATAGTAGTTACACCACTTTTAAAACTAATTCCTGGGCTAAGTCAGAATTCGCCCGACATTGAAGAGCTATAGTCGGAAGGAGGCAATCCAAGCGGTTCATTACGGTGTCTCGGGGAAAAGCCCAAAAGATTCTAAGCGTAGATAAGTAAGAGCTCAGGATCGTCATGCGATGGTTTACCGGAGACTGTGGGCTAATGTAGGAAACTCAGATGCAGATTCTGCGACTTAAGTAATGAGACATCTGAGCATGTGACCTGCGCACGTCGTCACTAACTTCAAAAGGTGTATATGGTATCTCACTGAACAAGGTAATTGGGCTTAATTATAGCCTAAATATGTTCCAGGGAGAGACGAAGGTCGCACAAAAGATCCAATGGATCGTAGTGCGTAAGTGCGTAAGTGCGTACAATAATTATCATAACCGTTCAGGTGAAAGAAAGCGGAGCGAAGATCCAATTATAGTGGGAAATAGTTGTTGCTGAAATTCTTATTGTGAAGAGCAACACTCAACGAGATGTTCTCTATTGGTTCCCAAATTATCTATAACGTTCGAGAATATTATTTTTTTGTACAATAGTAGTAAATAATGATCTGTGAGTTATACAGTAAGCATTAGTTGCAGAACACGATATATTGTGATTAATTGCTTGACATTAAAGAAGGAAACTCTGTAAGTTCTAATTGAACTTTCATGTGTGTTTAGTTTTTTCTTGCGTTTGTTCAAAGGAAACGAGCAAACACATTTAAAATAAAATTTTGTTTTGATATTCTGGTGTAAAATTTTTATGCTACTGTGTAGTGCAAGAATCGTGGTTTCTGCCTGCAACAGCGGTCCTTTATTTCCGTTTAATATTTAAAATATGCAGTTTTTCGCATTCGACTTTTAAATCATTTCTGGGATGGCACGGCTGTAGTACAATAGAGAAAACATTTTCCAGATTAATTTTTAAATAGGTTTAATTTGAACGACCAACTAGAAAAAATATTTCTGACATACATACAGTACTATCCCTTTTAACGAGGTTATATTTGAACGATCTTAGAGACAAGAAAGTAATTTCTAGCATATGGCACAGATGTAATACAATCAAGAAATTTAATTTTCTATGCCGTAAATCGATGACAAAGAGGTAAATGTTGACTCCTGCATTATTATTATCATATGTACTTCCAAAGAATAATTCAGCGGGGTTATATGCGAATGATCTGAGAAACCAATTCAAGGGAAACTCACCAAGCTATGAGTTTAACAAACGTTTCCTGTATTAAGTTGATTATGTGGGACTTGTTGCGCTATCTTGTGGAAATCACTGCATGCCCATAGAAAGCGTTTCAATTCAAGGATCACAAAGTCGTTTTTCATTAATATATTGCGGTTTTTAGAAAGTAAACGCCTATGAAGGAAGGCTATTTAAACTGCGGATACTCTGTTTAATTACCAAAAATTAACAAAACTTTCTTGTGAATCTCAATCAACCAGCAGCAGTCATCGAAATGGCTGGGCAATGAAAACAGTAACTTTTGAAGGCCATGTAAAAAAGCCACCGACCTTAGAAACTCTCAAAGAAAGCTCTCGAGAATGTTGCAATAGACATTTTGCCAAAAAATTTAAATTATGTTGGAACATATTAAACCAACAACAGGTGAGCATCAAAATAAGCCAATGATATGAAAAGTATAGATGGTGCTTTCTAATTAAATTAATTTATTATTTAAAACGAAATATGTTGTTTGCGTGCATACAATTGAGTTGCTGTCTTCATCTCTTCCTGTCGCTTACCTCTCTGCGTCATCATAGGCCACTACAATGTCCAATTTAAATGCAAATTCTTTGTAACACACGTTTCTACTCATTCCATTGAAAAGTATGTCAATTATATTTTAAATATTCTTAGCGCAATGCCATTATCATATTGATGGTGCATTTGAACAGAGAACGCGAAAAAGCTTTTACGTTTATTAAATCCATAATTGTAATTGCGTCCTTTTTTGCGTTCTACTTTTGCTTTATTTGCTAGTCATCGGATATTTATGAACGCTTACACAATCATTAATCATCCTCTTTTATTTGCTCCTTGGGGGAAGACAGACAGAGCGAGCATAAATTTGTAATTAATTATGAAAACAGCAAGAGAGTGTATGGCTGTGTCGAATCTCGCATACCCTTCTCCGTAATACGAAAAAAAACAACACATTTAGTTTGGTATAATTTACAGACGTTATTGATAATACGGCTCTGCCACTGATTTAACACAAAAAATTTTATAAAAGGAACTAAAACATAAAAACATTTTGGGCTCATATCTCCATTATGTATAGAAACGATGGCACATTTTCCAGTGCACAGCCATAAATTCACGGTTGACGCTTTACAAACTCACCAGCCTTAATTTCATAATCTTGAGGAATTTTGGCCGGAGTACCGAATCCCTCTAGTCCTCAAAGCCTTTTCAAATTTTTGTACGTGAAGAAGAGTGCATATCAATTCCAACCAATGGAAAAATTGTATGTCCATGGGCATGAGACTAAGGCAATAGTTCCTCTTCTCAGCCTAACCTAACCCTACCAGACAAATCTATCTAACATATGGTTCCGTAATTCATCTAGGATTTTAGAAAAATACATCTAAACTTTAGACATGGTGAGCGTTGTCAATCATGTCTTATATACTTTATTGGCCCTCAAATGAGCATTGTATAAATTACTATCAGTTTTACAAACGTATCCCCTTACGGTAAAGTTCTTTAAAAAGCTAACACCATTTCCATTTGTAGTTGTTTCTGCTTCTTAATGGATTTTTTTTACCATGAAAATATGTTAAAAATTTTTGGTCAACAAGAATTTTCACTATAAGAGGTTAATAGCAAATTGCGTTTTCAAATTAGTCCTATAATTAAATTTTGCTAATTAAAATAATGCTCAATATGATAAAAAAGCTAAGTACGGTTACCACCCATATTTTAGGAATAAAGTTAAAAAACTTAAAAAGCATATTGCTTTCTAAAATGGCGTTTATAAATCCAAATCTCGTATCTAACCTAAAGTTAAAACAAAGACTGATCAAGGCTAAGATTCCTTATTAAGTTGGGTTAGGTCGATGGGAGGCACATTCGTAGGCAAACACCTCGACCAGTACTTCGGCCCGTTGTGCGCTCTCCATTTGCCACCTTCATAAGAACACGAATAAACCTTCTGAACAGCTGTCATTCAATGTCTCTCAAATGATACACATCCAATAACGCATGGGCAGCTAAATATCGAGACTTTTATCGTTCGAAAGCCGGGCAGTGGCTGCCTGCCAAAACCTATACAGCGTATATGTACCCTAAAGCCCAAGGAACTCGTCAGTATTCTCACTATCTTACTGATTTCAGATTTACTCAGCAACGTCCCTGTTTTATCTCCCTTTTTATCTCTCCATAGGGTCTGTAGTATCCTCCACACCGTGTTTTCATAGTTGTCCAATCTTTCAGCTCGACTTCCGTGGCATTAAATGATTTTATACCACTTAAGCCCTTCACCTGGAACTGGAGATTCCACCTTAAAGTGGCAAATATTTTTGAACACTGACAAAAAAATGTTCTAGGTACCCATTTATAATTAGTCATAGAGGTCATAAAAATGGATGCTCGAGAAAAACTGCACATAGTGCAGAATTTGAAATTTGGTCCAGAAGTTCGAATGGACTGGGTCAATACGTAACAAGAATACAAGCAAGCACACCCAGCCAGGTCGCTCCTACATGAATATTGACCGAGTTCCTGAAAGTGGGGCCGTCGAACGCGCTATATCGATTCGTCGTCGATCGCAATAACTGCGGCTTTCGTATTCCTCTACGCAGTGAATTATTGCAAATAATTCAAATTTGCAAGCACACAAGGCCCAAATTACTTAAGTATTGAAACCCTGAGACCAACAACAGCGCCGTATCGGATAGATAGATGCTGAGGTACATTTTCATCTCATTGGATTCATAACGAAGCAAAATCGAAGACAGCTTTATCAAAAGGAATTACATCCACAAAGAATAACTGTTTGCTATGCCGTAGTCTGAACGAGTAATTAGGCCGTATTTTGTTGAACACAATGAGCTATTGGAACATGATAACAAACTTTTTGTGGGACCAATTGAAAGATGTGGACATCGAAACCCTTGGGTTCCAACAAAACGATGTCGCGATTCTATGCACCAAGTGTCCAGACAGCACATTTCACGACACGTCCACATTAACTGGCTTCCTCAGAAAATATTTGAAGTGTTGTGTCTAGATATCGAACATGCGCTTTGCAGAAATGTCGAAAATATTGTCAATCTCATTAAGCTATGCGACATGAGCCTGAAGAGACAATTTTTAATAAAAAATAAACGGTTTTTTGTGAAATTTCATTGCTTAAGGTCGGAGACAAAATTCAATCACTCCTTATTTCAATTTAAGCTTAGTCTTAATCTTTGTAGATCCTTACGTAATATCTCTTCGCACTACTGGATTATAAGAACATAACTAATCTAGAAGCTCCATCTATCTAAAAGCTCCTACTTGCAACCTCATGATGGTGTCACTCTATGATGATATTGAACTTGCCGGGATCAAATCGGCCTTCCTTTTAGTAACAATTCGCTCTTTATAACGGTTCTTGGGAACATAATTCCATTTCCAACGATCTTCGCTAACTTTTCAGTAGTCAATTTTGCAAAGAGGGATTTGTAAAATTAGTAAATTGTCGTGGAAAATTAGTGAGCGAGAGAGAGAGAGAGGGATAAAATTACACCGTCAATGTTTATCTTCTGCTCTGTCACAGAAATGACACCATGTACAGCTTCTGTATAGGATTGCTTAATAGTACATCATTCTAGTGAAATCGAAACTCTTTCAACCGAAAGATGTTTGGGTTTATGTTTTGAGGAGTACAATCATCTGTTTATCCGTTATGGTTGAATGTTTTTCTAGTGCCCTAAATACAGCTATTTGTATAAAACTGATGCTGAATAAACAGTACAGGTGAAACAAAAGCCTAGTGCAGGTGCCTGTGGAGTCTGGCTGCTACACGAATATGTCTAAACTGAGGGTGAGAACGGGGCTGGGACTCTTGAAGAGCTAGATATAAGTCAGTGAAATCATTAGATATTAAGGACAGTTTTGGTTATCAACAGAACGTTTAACTGTTATTCGATACATGATGGAGAGCTTATCTTTTGAATGACTGTTAATTTACGGATGAGCGGTCCTCGAATCAAGGCCTGAGCACTACAAGTTTCAAACAAAGAACCTGCTGAAACTGGTCGAAATCAGTAAGTAGCACTTAAAGACACATGTGAACTGAACAGGACGGATTTCGAACAGTGAATGCAGGGAATGTTGAAAGCTAGTAAACCTTTCAATGTCTAAGCTTTTGCACCATTTACAACCCCAATCTTTCTTGATACATAACGGCAGAAGTCTCTCACCTCAGAGACATCGACAGAAAAGTATTGAGAAATTTCGCTTGTAGTTCTGAGTTTCTATAACCCTCAAGCGTATTTTTTAAAGAGTGCACAACAAGCCCAATTGGTTTGAATGAGTGCCTGCGGAGAGAAAGCTAAGGAATTGTCTTATATTCTCAAACTACCCTCGTTAATTCATGTCTTCGATTTAATATTGTGAAAAAACCACCTTCATCAACCTGCTGTTGTCATCAGTATTTTGCAATAATGTTGCTTATTACACACACGATTTTGTGCTGTGTTATCAATTAATACAATGGAATTTGTGTATCTGTTTAATAACAAAAATCAAGGACATTAAAGTCCTTATACTTATTACTCTTATTACAAATATTTACATAAATTGTTTTTATTGTGGTATGCAAGAAAATTACGTAAGAAGTTCATTAAATATTCATTAGCTTTTATCTTTATTGCCAATATAAATTAATTTGGAACATACCTTAATTTTTAGCAGTAAACGAACTCCAGCTGTAAATACAAATCACAAGAATTTGAAATTAGGTTTAGGAAAATTTAAAATTAAGGATTTTAAATTTAATTTTTTTAAATATTTGTCAAAACATTTTGTAAAAAATAAAATAAGTTCGTTTTAAAGAATGATTTGAATTTGATTGTACTATGAAACGTAAAACTTTTTATGGTTAACCATACATTGATATGTATATGGATAAATAAAGGGTGTTTTATTATAGCTTTGAAATTAAATTAAATTCAGATCAAATAATTGCTACATTTATAAAATAATATTCCCAAAATTTGATTCGATTATGACTTCTGTTCTGCCAACGTACAAATTGCTGCTAGCAAAGGAATTTGGCTCGTGAAGACCGTCGCTGCGGATGGTCTGTTCGTGTTCAACCAGTGTTATCCGAACAGTTGCTCGCAAAACCCTATTCTGCCATCCAATACATAACACCCATACATAAACTATGCTGAGACAACGGAAGCAATCTCGATGAGAGTCAAACAATTATGCTTAAACTGTGCAAGAACATCAAGACGTATTCTCCACACAAAAAACCGCGAACTCATATTTTCCCGTTATTCTGCCTACGAGCTCTCGGCGTTCAAACAAATTTGTGGCTAGTCAGGACGTAGTTTAAATGAATGGTGACCTTCTCACATGCGCTCACCCAACCAGAGCTTTGACGGGATTTGAACCATAATATTTTTCTTTCTTTCAGCTTTTGCTGATAGCAGAATGTGGAAAATATCATTCTAAAACTTTGCTTTTAAACTCCATTACGATAAACAAAGAAAAAGTTTTTTGTGTTAAAAAGTTTTAAACAAAAGTTTTTATAACGAGCTGCTGTGACAAACGCTCTCAGCACATTCCACATTTTTCTGTAAGAGAAAAAATGCTTAAAATGTTTTCGTTTTATGTAAAAGGGTTATCTTTATATATATGAAGGATTATATGTATTTACTTTCATTACGCATGTTGTACAGTGACATTGTTAGCATCAGCTTTCAATTTATGTGAAGTCATTTGTAGTCTTGAGTTTATTAACATACGAGTAGTTATTTTAGTTGTTAGTCACATTGTATGTATATAGTTGATGGATATATATTTTATATTAATTTTTGTTAGAAATAAATGTTAAAAATCCATCTTCAGCATCAAACATTATTTTCCTTCGCTTTGAGTTCTTAATATCAACCATGTGTTTTTTTTTTTTTATGGAATTTGTCATCGGTTATAAATTTTATAATAAGCGAAAGCGACTGCCAATCGATAATATACACAGCACAAATAGACAGACTTGTTAAAATCCAAAAAGTGCTTTTAAATATATATTTTTTGTAACGAAATTTTAAAATAAAACAGGATTTCAAACAAAGCGTGGCAAAAAAATCCGCCAAAATGGGAAAAATTAAAAAAATTTCTTCAAAAAATTGTTTAATACAACATTTTTAAAACGTATTGAAGAAGTCTAAAGCTTAGTTTAGACGATATGTTGAATCAGCAAATTTATGCTTAAAAATTTGCTAAAGTGTCATAATATCGTGTAAACGCAAAATTTTTATCAGCATATGTATGTTTAACAACATTTGCAAGTAATTTGGTAACTATATCAACAAACGTATGTTGACAATTGTAGCATATCATGTGAACAGTACATTATTAGTGTTTGCCAAATTTTCTGTGTATGTTAGCTGATATGCTATTTGTTGTAAATCCTATTTAAGCTTTTCAGCATATGCCAAATTTGTAAGCAAATTTACCGAATGGCGTATAATTTTGCACAAAAACCTTCTTCCTCCCGCCGTTGTACCCATTTTCTTTCCCAAAACTGCATTTTTTTCTTTTTATTTCACTTTCATAACTATCAAAAACTAGCACTGCGCAAGTAATAGCAAGCGATATTTCCTCTGAAGACATTTTTTTCTTTTAATTAAAATAATAAATTTTTCTTTAATAACGCGTTGTATAAATAAAAAGTAGTGTCAAACTCTCTTATTCCACAATCAAATGTTTATACGACTCAGCATATATACCACCATATAAATATCAACATATCGTATAAACGCAAAAATTGTATGCTAATTCATATGTTTCCGTTTCATTTGCTGCAATATGTTGAATTAAAAAATTTGGTAGTTTCAGCATATAGTGTAAACACCTAGCATATGATATATGATGAAATAGGAATTTGCTGCTATTTTTAACCATACAGTTGGTAGTATATATATGCTGATTCAACATATCGTCTAAACTAAGCTTAAGGTTAGCAGGATAACCGCCTCCATGACTACAAAAGTCGCTGACTATAAATATCTGTAGCCAGCTACTTAATTATTTTGACAACGACAGCTACATACAAAACAAAAATAAAATTTATATTTCAGTGGTGTCAGTTTTGATTTTTTACTTTCTTATAGTTCGGTTTTTTTTTCAAGGAAAAAATTCCGTGTGTGGGCACAGTAACGAACTATGTATTAAATTAAAGTTTATAAAAATACCTTTTCAACATCTTCTTCTTCTAGAGCTGACAAAATTTGCTAGTCAAGTAGGCTTACACCATACAACAGTAGATCTCCTTAAAAGTATCTCCCCTTGTTTTGATTTTGTCATACAGTGTAATTTGTTGCATAACGTTCCTGCTACAGAGTAGTTGATTTCGGAAGTTTTTACAAGGTGATTCAAAATAAGTAACTGATTGAAAGTAGAAACTTGCCAAGGAATGGCGGAAATTCACTCCAAATATTTTTATAAAACTGACAGGGTGGTTTTATCAATCAAGAATTGCGTTGTACTGGTATGTTCTTTTTTTTAATATTTTTTAGAACCTTTGGATTTTATTACATTATTTTTTAACACTTCTGCCGATAAGTCCTGTATTTCTTAACGGATCTTCTCTTTAAGAGCTTCAAGAGTCAGGGCTTTATTCAAATAAGCACGTGACTTGAAAAATCTCCCAGCAAGAGAAACGACTTAAAACGGGAACGCCGGCTTTAGGATACGCATTGCGTCAGTGCTGTGCGTGTAGCTGTACCGTTCTGCTGCAACCAAATGCTTCGCCAAATTTATCCCACTGCGGCATGGGGATCATATTAATCATTGTCTGGTTGATGATGTTGAGTGTTTTCCCATATTTTGAGAAAAAGAAGAGGTATTCTGAGCAGAACGAGCAGTTCGGGGCCTTCCATTATACAATGAAACTCCTGTTAATTCAGTCACTTCAAGTCGAGTTTCTAAACTCCCCAACGTTCGAGCAGTGGGCTTTAGATTACCAGGAAAACGAGGACCAAATGTACGTCGTGATAACATCACAGGCGAATCATTCCGTAAAAAAATAGACATAACTATCCGCGTTCTTAAGAATCCATTTACGCTAAATCTGAATAGTACTCCACGAAATGAATTCATTTAGAGTTTAGTGAGTATCTTTTTCATAAGTTTATCTCTACCTGGTTAACGTTTTCTTGAGTATTATTTGGTCTCCATCAGCTTTATTTTTTTAAGTATTTTGCTAATTGTCAACCCAGAGCTGTTTTGCGACTGAGTCATCACTTTGAATACGATTATATTCCAGACTTAGATGCTACAGGGTGTCGAAAAACGGTGGAAAAAACGAGTACAACCTTGTGGGGTGACCCAAATGCAGATAAAACGAAGAGCCTGCGGAAACTAAGCAAGGCCGAAAGATTTCAACAGGCACATAAGCTTCGAATAGAAAGAGCAGACTACAGCGTTTCCACGGCATGCAATCAAACCATTGAAGCGATAGAAAATTGTCTGTGCCACTATCCTGCTTTCGCCCAAATATTAACTCAGTATTTCAGGGTTGACATCTTACCACACATAATTCACCTCATAGGTATTGACTCGAGAATACTAGGGAATTCGCTCGAGTCACCGAGTTCCTGTAATATGCAAGTGTGTCTTGTCAAGTGTATCTTGCTTGTATAATGAAGAGCGCACAGCAATCCAAACCACTGGATTAAGTTTATGTCTACGGGCATGATGCCAACAATTGGTTCCTCTGCCCAACCTAACCTAAGCTACCGGGTGTTAGCTGACATAAAAATGTCCACATCAGATATCATGATTGTAAAACAGTTAATGGAATAAAGACATGTTTCTTGTTGTTTACTCTTTCTTAATTTAACGTTTCACAAATATAAATCTGCAGGAGAATGTCGTTATGAATTCTATTTGTGGAAATCTGTGCTAAAGAATTGAGAACGCTGATACACACACATCACAAACAAATAAAATACATTTTTCCTTCAACAAAATATTTAAAAAAAATTCTAGGAAATATACATATGTACGTACATATGTATGGAATTTCTTTTCAATACAAAATATTGATTTATTTACCATTTTATTGAAGATATTGAAGAGACATTGTGCATATGGATGACGTGTGGATTTAATAGGATACACAACAAATGTTTGAATTTAATTTCAAATAAATTTTTTTACAAAAAATTATTTTTGGTTTAAACCAAAAGTTACTAAGTTTTGTTAAAAGGCATAAAAGATTGAGTATTTAATTACTTTGTCAAAAAAATCCTTATCTTTTTGTATACTTCATTTTATATTCACTCATGCACTTTTAATTTTATTAGAATTTTTAATTATATTTGGAATTTGTATTTTTGATGCCTTTTATAACCCATAACAATTTTAGCTTGAAGCCCTTCGCGAAAGGAGTTGATTTTAAAAGGATGAAACGTCAAAATGTTCAAGTTCGCTACGCGATTGTAATAAATATTCAACCTGTCTTTTAGCAATTTTTTACTTAACTGACGTAAAAGCGAAGTATGCCAAAGTGATCATTAGATGTGCAACATTGTGTTGAAAGATATGTTAATGTAATTTATTAAAAACCAGTAACTTAACCAAGGATATAATAAGTTAATAAAAATTAAAAGTAGGCTTGAAGAGGCAAACATTTCTACTTAATGTACTTAAACCAACTTCTTCAATCCAAACTTAGTCACATTTAATATTAATCCTTAATCTTTTTACAATACAGTTTTACAAAATGTGACATCAACACTGAATAACAATCTTTAACTTTTTCTTTTTTTTATCTCAATTCTGAAAATTCTTATAGTTTAATTTGACTGTACCGGTATTGCAAATATTTGAGTGTGTAAATTCATCGCCACTCGGGGATCTCTGTATGGAGAAAGGCTAACTTCAGTCTCGAAATTATTTTCCATATTTGTTAAGGATATTAAGCAGTCCATAGTGACTGAATTCAAATCGAATCGTGAGTCGCATTAGAATTCATACTGACCATAATCGTACCAACAATAATACGTATTTAATATCTGTCGTGGATCTTAAAATTATAGAAAATTATGTATCAGAGAACAAATGACCAAAGAACAACCAAACAGTGGGTTTCTTCGGGTTAAGGTTCATCAAGGAAAGCGAGTGGGTATATCGGACGACAACGGTATGGCCACCATTTGATGATATGCCCGCGGTATCATTCACATCGATTACTTTGAAAAAAAAAAATAAAACCATTCCGTTCCATCAAGACAATGCACGAGTGCACAGATTTACCACCTTGCGATTATTTCCTGTTTTCAAATTTGAATAAATTGCTAGGTGGTACAAGTTTTGCGTTCAACGAAGAGGTCCTCATTGCAACAAACTCATATTTTGAAAGCCTTGAGGAATCGTATCAGTTGGAGGGAATAAAAAAAAAAAGTAGAAACACGCTGGTCTAAATATATGAAGCTTACAGGAGACTGTTAAATTGCCTGGTGTTACAGGTTATGTTTTCATGGTTTATACTTAACTTCAATATGCCCTATTGTACATCTACCAACTTCCTACAGCCGTCAGTGTTAGGGAATCGGGTTCGAAGGCGCTTGTCAATAAGAGCACTCTAGGAAAGTCGGTATGCAAGGTGGCGTTGTTTCTGTAACGAGTTGGGGACAAATCCCTAGAATTCTTACCCTTATTAGTGCGTCACTTAAAAATAAGCAATAGTGTGCAGCTTTATTTATTGACATTTCGCAGGCGTTTGATAAACTATGGCATACTAAAATAGCTCGAGCTCTTCCCCAAAGCTTCTTAAGAGCTATTTGACAGATAGACCGTTTAAAGTAAGGACAAAGGAGCAGCGTTTAAAAATGGGAAAATCTTTGCAGGAGTTGTTCAAGGTAGTAATCTTGGGCTGTTATAATATGTCATCTATACAGCGGATATGCCATCAAGCCCAAATAGGTATACGTCAACGTATACAGGCGACACTGCAATTTAAGTGTTAACCAAGATCCCAATCTACCATCCAAATAACTGCAGTCTTTCATTAATAATCTATAGGACTGGCTTAAAAGGTGGATAATAAAGGGAAATCCATTGAAAAGTGATCATTGTAACATTCTCCATTGGAAGGGAAAATTGCCCAACAATAGGAAAAACAAATACCACTGTCTCATCAGAAATCTTCGTTAAATATTTGGGTATCCACCTAGATCGACGGCCATAAAACTAAAAACAAATCAAATACACCGGTTAATATGTCCAAACTCAACTTTGAATTTGGAATAATGCTGGCGCATCAAACAGCCAAGAGCTAAAAAGAATACCATGAAGAATTATACAACTAATCGTCTGCGATACCCTTGGCATAAAATAAATGAGAATATTCATAGAGATCTTGAAGTTCCCACTATCCAGGAAGAAGCAACACATACTCGTCTAAATACATAAGCAAACTAGTGGTTCATCCCAGCACTCTAGCACACGATTTTCTGGGCACCACAGACTGAAAAAACAGGCACATTGTGCCATGACGGCTCTCCCAACCTAAGCGTAGATACATATACATATATTAAGATTTGAATACAATAATTTTGTAAGAATTAATAAATAATATTATAGAGGTAAGATTTGAATACGTATTCTCTTAGCAGAAAGATTTAATAAAATTAAAGTTAAAGAAAATAATTCGCGATTCTATTATTCTGTAACGTCAATCGTTCTGCATCACTTTACATTGTACTTCACATAAGAACTCATTTTTATAAAGCCTGCAGACAAAACTGCTTATGTAAGAAAATTTCACAAAATCATTAGTGAATAATTCAAATCAATATCCACAATATGCCGTCTCGCCTAACGAAATTAAAATGAATTATTATGAAAAGCCGTCAATCTTGCAAATATTTATACAAACCTAAATTATATTTGGGTCGGATTTAGCCTTGTTTTATATACTTAAATAAAAATTATTTGCATATACGAATAAACTCATCAATATGAATTTGGGTTTATGCGTCTATATCGATGTGTATTACACAAATGCAAGTACAGGTTTATATTTTCAAACTTAAATAAAAAAGTAATAATTGACACAAAGTTTTATTAAGAGTATTGAATGATAGAATGCAAATGCGGATTTTATTTTTTAAAGAGTATGTCATGCAGATATCCAAAACGGAGCCTTGAGTTCTGCGCCACACGCTGCAGTAAACTTGGTTTAATTGAGCTGATTTCTTTTAAAGCCACAAGAGATTGGGGATTGTCATTAAAAACATTCTCTTTGAGGTAGCCTCATAAAAGGAGTTCGATCGGGCGACCTCGGTGGCCATGGGATGTCCCCATAACGGCTGATCATCGAAGCTCTGGCTGTGTGTGCAGTCTCCCCATCCTGTTGAAACCACGTGTGTGAAGAGTACGATGGATGAGCTCGCAGGTTTGGCAAAAAGAATTCCGTAATCATGCGTCGATAATTTTCTCGGTTACCGACCTCGAGAATTTTCGAAAAAAAAATGGTCCAATTATCTCATGCGTGGATAAGGCACACCAAGCAGTTACCCTGGGGCAATGCATTGGTTTTTGATGTTTCAATCGAGAGTTGCGGATTCTTGGAGAGTTTTGCTTGTTGGCGTGGCCGTTCAAGTGAAAATGAGCCTCGACGCTCCAAAAACGTGGATTTACAGTGCGAAAACGCTCCAAGATCGTTTCACAAAAATGTTTGCCTACATCAAAGTCACTTTCTTTCAGTTCTTGAGGGATTTGAATTTTAAAAGGATGGAACTTCAGATCCTTTTTGAAATTTCATGAATAATCGCTCTTGGAATTCCCCGTGAGGCTGCTCTTTTCCGTATTGAAAGTCTCGGATTTTCATGTAAACTGTTTTCAACCAGATCAATGTTTTCGGGAGCCCTTGAAGATCGACTGAGCCCTTACCATGGGACATTCATAGCCGAAACAGTTGCACGGAATCTCTGCACCAACGAACGATTTAAATTTACACTCGAAACATCACGTATTCGCCGAATACCGAACTGTGAAAAAAATTGTCGACGAGCAATTACGTAAGAATCATTACTCTTCATAAATGTCTCCACAGCGAACGCGCGATGCTCTCTCGACCACTGCGACATCGTGACTGACAAATACGCATAATCGATAATTCCAACGGCACCACCCTCCCTCCGCACCGTTTAATACTTTTTGAAATAATCGTATTTAAAAATATAAATTTGCCACCAAACATCCTGTATAAAAGCTAAATCCTTACAATTCAATGAAATGTATAAAAAGATTTACCACACGAAATGGAAATAAAACGTGTAAAAATATAATATCTTTACTGAGAAAGGGGAATTGAATTTGTGTTTGCAAAAGAATGTTTTTTAAACATTGGTACTGTTTGCGCATAAAATATTCAGAAGTTACTAAGAAGACAGTCTAGGTTTTTACGACTTATCGTAAAAAGATATAAGAATAAATTAGAAATGAAAATATCATAGAGATCTAGAAGTTTTCACTATCCATGAAAAAGCAAAAACATACTCGTCCAAATACGTAAACAAACTAGTGGTCCACCCCAACAAAATTTTGTTTCGTGTGAAGGAAATAAAAGAGAGTGCGTTTTTGTACATGTGCAAGTATTATTTGAACAATTTAGAGAAAACTTATTGAAATGTTCAAGCAACACATTTTCAATCAAAATTATACGAGGAATGTTTTAAAAATAATTTTCATTTGAACATGCGCTCGTTTGATTATATGCCAAATGACAGGTCCATTTCTCGAAATAAGCTTATTGCCAAATATTTTATTTCAATATGTCGATGGTTGCGGTCGTCGTATTACACCTAGCACCGTCCTGTAAAAACCATATCTCGCCATGATCATCCAAATTTACAAACAAAAAATCATTGATCATGGTGCGATAATGATCTCCATTGACCGTAACGCGAGCTCTGGATTTAATAGGTTCTGTAGGGTAGGCTTAATTTCACTCCATATGTGGCAATTTAGTTTATAAACAAACTCATAAAGGCAAAAATGATCCTCATCGCTGAACACAATTTTGCAATAAAACATCGCATCAGTGGATGACTGGTATTCAAATTAAATTTGATTAATTTGGTAGCATTATTCAATCGTCAATCAATTCAAAATTATTTGCAGGATGTTAAAAAGTGAGCGCAGTGTGACACTTCGTTTGACAGTTAACCCGTTCGTAATTTCTATCGGAATTAAAAAAAACACCCTATATTAATATGAACAATTTTGAAATATATTAAAATCATCGGATAATTTTATACATTATTTAGCCAGCAGCCCTCATTTTGTCATATATTTGAATAGATATTAAAAACTCATTATATCCTTTGCATTCATATAGACATTTAATTTTCCCTACCAATACTACACATTTTAAGCATTTAAATATTCGCTTGTCAACCGCGATCATTGTTGCAGTTCAAAGCATAAAAATATTTTACACAACAAGTGAAATAACTTAAATCGTTCGCCCTTAAGGAACAAAGAAATCAAAATAATCAACTTTAAAAATAAAGAATTTTCTTTGAAAATAGCAAGAACAAGCAACATACATACATGTGTATGTATATGGTTGCAAGCCTGCATCAAAGTTTGAAAGATTAAAAAAAACACATATGCCAGAGGTCGCACAATATTTTGGCGGCGGCTACGACCCGGTGGATATTGTTAATATGACTATTAATTATAAAATACATATACCTATGATTGTACACATTAAGCCCTAACCGCTATAATAACGTAACCCGCAAAAAATAAGTTTCACAGAAGAAGGTTTTTTTTTTCTTTGTTTAAAACTTTTTAATGAAAATGTCAATGTAGCAAACTGCTGCATAGATGTTTTCGTCATTTACGGTAATTTATCAGTTCTGACAGGTTAGACTGAAAAGTTTACAGCAGACGTTTTTTTTTTTTAATTTTCTCAAATTTCATCAAAATGTTTTATTGAGAATTGAATGTTAGCCTACAATTGACCTTATCCATCCAATATTCTGCGCAAACAATATGACTATCCAAAACATCATTCCTACCTAACATGCCATGTACTAGTCCATACAAAAATTATCACCTTACCATAACAAAATTACTAGTATAATTTCAATTTAAAGGGTTGTAATTATGATAGACAATATTTAACAGAAAAATGTTTGACCTCTACATAGAAGAGGCTATCTAGACATACACACATGTCCTTTTGAATCCCAAATAAATATAGCGCCTTACAGGCTAAAATATCGGCGACGAACTGACTGTGTTACTATAGAATATTCGATAAGAATATTCGGATTTTCACCGACAGCTACGTTGCAATTTGCTCCTTGACAGGTGTCGGCATCTAAATTGGTCCAGGAACGCCAAAGGTCCTTAAATCATACGGCGGGACATTCAAGCATCACTTTGAAATTGGTGCGAGGACATTGAACCAACATCGACAATGGCCTTTGAACTGGCAAAGAGATGAACAAGGCTGCAGTACTCGCATATTGATTAATTCTGTACCATTCCCCGAGATATCGGAGATCGAAATATAGGGATTATACTTCTTCTTAAGAATCACCAAGAAGTTTGGTAATCACTCCAAGACGCCTCATATGTGGTGACCACTCAGGCCATACGTTTCATACTAAGCTTCGAATCTACACTCTTAACAGGCGGCCTGTTAACCTATCCGAAGAGGAGAGACTCCACTTTGTCGCACAGAAATTAAAAAAATATATTACTCTCGACATCCGCGACACAACGTGTAAAGTAAAAGTCGGAAGCCTTTTGTGCGGGTTTCTTCATTAAGAATGGCTCAATTGAATATCTTCATCAGCTGATAAAAAAAGCACTTGCCTTATTCTTCCCCATAACTTAATATGTTATTGTTATGCCAGCCATTCTATGTTCTCGGTAAAGATTTGTTTCTTAAGTAATAAAATTTGCTGATTGATTAATTAGACTTATAAAAATATAATGCATAAAACAAAAAAATTAGTTAATTTTTTCAGATAGTTCTTGACCACACCTGAAATTACTTACCATTTTTTTATATTTTAGTATTCCCAAAGCAAGTACATATATATGTATATGCACGTGTTGTAGTACCTACTCGGTTGTCATTTTAAGGCCAGTCGCTTTTTTCGCATCGAAATTTAGGCAAACTCCTGACTTTTTTAGCTATTTATTTTTTTCGCATATTATTTAATGTTGCACTTTTATGTATTTTCGTACTTATTCGATAAACAGGATACGCTTGGAATAAACAATAGCTGGCGGTAAGCAAAACGTTGCCGTTAAAGAAAAACTTAACATGTTGATGCAAAACACGAACAATGTTTTTTGTAACGTTTGAACAGCTTAACTTAAAAAAAATTATTTGAAAGAAACAAATCTTCAAGTCTTATATAAATAGATATTAAAAAATAAACTAAAGTCTTTATTCTAGCCATACTGCCCACAGTGCTACTAATAACATTCCAAATGTCCGTCAATTTAAATTTAATAAAGTCTCATATTAAACATACGCCACATTGGAATGTACTGCTAAGCGAGTTAAACGTAAGTCAAATGTGTGTTTGTATGTGATAAAATTTTATTAAAATGCGTGAAGTATTTTTTGTCACCATTACATTGTTCATTTTTATTTGCAGAATGCATTACCAAACTACATTTTTCTCTCTTTACTGCCACTTATTTGTTTAGTTATGTATATACTCGTATTCATTACATAATGTTTGTTGAATGGAACCTTTAAAAGACTTAACTTTTGTAAATAAAAATTTCACAGAATTAAATTAAAATATACAAGACTGCCTTAAATGGGGTTACTTGAAAGTGATACATTTTTTCTGATATTTTTTTATAACTTAACAGCATTTGTTTCTTTTCTGGTTGTTTTCTTTCTTATTTTTGGCTTTTCTAAACAAAAATTTTTGGGTTTTAGAAAATTTTAAATTCATTCCCAATTTCGGTGGGTTTTTTATTTGTAAATTTATTTCCACTCATGCAAGCTTCTCTCTTGATGATCTTGCACCTGCACAGGAAAAACCGGGAGCTTAAAAATTGCCTACAGCTGTTTTATTAGTAATAAAAAATGGTCAGATTAAAAATATGATTTTGCTGATAAAGGAATTAGTTGAAAATTATATTTTGAGAAGAAAGCAAAAACAAATTAATGTGATCAAATTAATTATTAAAAGTTCTAATACAATTACAAATTGTATTCTATCTTAAATAATCCGAGCATAGTAACGAAGACATACGCTCGTTGTAGTGAAATCGAACTCATGACCCCCCGAACTGATAGATAGTTTTATATTATTAATGACAAGAAAAATGTATTGATTGAATATCAATGAGTTTAGTTGCTTTTGTAGTGATGCCTTCTGTCGTTGCTTTGCCGTTTGCTGTAGCTTAAGATTATTGTCTTGATGTTGCCTCGGTACGCGTAAACTTAATGGTTTGTCCTATACAGTTATTAAAAAAATCCGAAATTCGATAACAATATTATATTTTAGCCGTACCTGCTTAATAGTTTCAAAGATTTCCTGGCACTTCTGCCAAAAAAGATTTATAAAAATTGTTTTTTAATCACACACAAAAAAAAGCTACAAACAATTTGTTCTTTTTCTAGTGGCTTTATTAATTTTTTATTCACATTAAAATGGAAGTATTTGGTTTCAGTAAGATGCTCCCTCAAAATTAGATACCTTAACTTAATTGTGAATAAAATCAAAAGTTGTGCATGGATTTTAATAAAAGATGGCTTGGCTTGTGTGACACTCTTCTTTTTTATTTTTTATGATTTTTGTAAAATCAAAATTTTAAACTTTTGTTCGCCACAACTTCCTCGATATCTGTGTAAATACTGTGCGGAAGACAATGGCCCATATTCATAGTTAAACACTAAAGTCGGCTCTTGCCAAAGTATATTTTAAACTAAAAAGCTCGTATTATCTTCATTGCTTCCAAAGTCAAAAATAAACTGTACTTTAAATTAAACCTGTTTTAAATAGGTGTCAACTCAAAATTGCTGAATGTTTGCATACAATTTCTAACCAAGCATATGAAAGTTGCAACCTTGAACAGCTGCTTTTATTTTGTTGGCAACACCAACACCACCCATTCATACACATGCATGTTCATAAATATTTGGGGGATTCACAGTGTGTAATCAAGTCATATGTCTTAATATAAAAAATACGACTGCTGTGCCCGATCCTTCATAAATTAGTGTGCTATTTGAAATTGAAGCCAGCTGATAAAAAAAAATATTTACTGTTTAAAAATAAGAAGTAAATATTTGTCAAGTGACAAGTGGCCGCGAAACGTGCTACTAAAATATATTGATAACCAATTTTGTCAAATGGTTCGCGTTTGTCCATTATACATTTATTTAATAAAAGTTTAACACAATTTCTAAACAGCACAGCTCCCAATCGAAATACAGATAAAAATTGCTCCTTATTGTTTAGGCTCTTCTGGCGATGGATTTTCAATTCGTAAAATAGCTTCCCTGTTTGTTTAAAACAATAATGAACTTAAAAGAACAATTCTTAATCTACGCGAACACTAGAGAATGATTGGAAATTCTGTCTGCAACGAAAGATGAAATGCCTCATTGCTTAGGGTATATAGACGGCTCCGAAATAAAATTAGCTGAAGCACCTGTCAAAAATCGCGAGTTATTCTTTTCACGGAATCGTCAATACGCGATTAAGGTAAAAGCAGTGTGTGATTACAAATTACAAATAAGACAAGTGACAATAGGTTATCCAGACAGCGCACATGACGCAAACACATTTTTAAACTCACCACAGCTTAAAAAATTTTTGCAACACAACTTCTTAATTTTACATTTTCCATTTAGTTGGATATCACTATTGAGGTAACGAATATCTAAGTAATTGTTTAGCATATTTTTATTAACATATCGTTGATATATTTATATGAACAATTTTAAAAACTACAGAGTATTTCATTTGTTCACTAATTTTTAAACTACCCTAATTTTCAAACTACCCTAAAATATTAGGACTTTATGACATGATAATACACCTTGTGAATGCCCCAATTATGTATTTTATAAAAATAATTTGTTATATTTATAAACCTCGCAGCCATAAAACAGATCTGAGTTAAAGAACAAGTCACGCGTTATTACCATTGCCTATTAAGGGCAATTAAGCCTGTTCTTGTTGTTCGGTCTGCAAGAGCTTTGTGTCCCATGCTCGCATGGATGAATGGTTGGACTTCGTCTAACTGTACCGTGTTATGGTTCTTTGTGTTTTTGCCATTGAACAATTGCTGTCGTGTTATAAGAAAGAAAAATAGTAAGGTATACATATGTACATAATTGACAGTTTGCGAAAAAAGATATATTAGATGACACAACACATGATTGGGAAACATACGCAAAAGTTTTGAAGGACGCCAATTTAAAGAAGGAAGTGCATATATTTACTTTATTAACTGTGTTGCAGAACAATATGTATTGAATTTTTTATACATTGGAAGGAAGAAAAAGATAACAAGACAAAACTGCTTGAATTTGTTGGATTTTTACATAGATTTTGAAGAAGAAAAATACACAAAAATATTTGAAGGGCGACTATACATAAAAAGAAGGAAGTCTAAAATTTTATATATAAAACCCCATTTTCACATTGGTAGTGACCATATACTCAGGAGCGGAATTCAGGAGTTCCCACTCTCTATATGACGGTATAGATTAGAGATCTGCACAATTACATTTGTATACGTGAAGTACACGAGAAGCGGCAAGGCATGAACACTTACTCGAAGTATCAGAGCAAAATAAAGTACTCAATTTTGAAAACAACAAAATTGACGGAACATTACCGTACCGCGTACAAAGTGCATGTTGTTCATATGTAGTCGGCTGCGTTCGTTTTTAGGAACATGATACGAGCTAAAAACTTCACATGTAATGCATGTACTCCAGCACTACATGAAGAAAATGTTGAACGTTCAGTTCGACAAAGAGAACATACAAATGTATGTACATATTTACATATTTATGGTTATAATTGTCTTAATGAACTATTTTCAATTTCGCCATGTACGTAATTACATATGTATGTGTTTAAATGCTATGCATATACTCATTGTATCACAAAAAAGGACCATCATTTCTGCGGTACTCTTCTCTTCATGTTCACAAATTTATATGTTCCTATTTTTGTATGAACATTTTTTTAGGAACATATTTTTCTGCGGCTACCTTCTAGTATAGATCGAATGTAGTTCCTGAAGAAATCACCTCGTGTAATAACTTCAAACTCACCAATATTTGCAAAATTTCTGCCACTGTCTTTTAACTTTAATATTTTTAATTGTTTGCATGAACTTTTTGCTTGTTAATAAGTTATAAACAGCTTTAGCTAGTTTTATATTTAAGTTTGACTTTATCGTCAAAAGTATACTTTAACCTGGCTATGAAAGACCTAAAGACGACTCTTATTTCTCCTAAAGTAAGTATACTTTAGGTTTTTTGTGAAGAGTTGGATCAAATCACCATGGCAAGTGGCACTATTGAACTGCACAGCAAAACTAGTAGAATATATTAATAATATAAGTGTTCCTTAGTGCAAACTTTGCGCCTATTTTACTACAGACGACCGGTTCGGTAAACAGTCAGCCAACATCCGAATGCTAATGGAATGCTAGATAGAAGGGTATATAGATGTTATACTTAAAGGTGTGCTGGAACGCCCGAGAAAGCCGTTTTCTTACCATGCACAAGAACTCGGACTTTTGGAGGCTGTAACTTGATAAATTTTATGTCAGCCTTAAGGTCTGTATCCGCTTATGTTTACACTGACAAGGAAGTTTTAAGTTAATGTCCATATCCAATGCCATTTATTAGCTGGATGAATTGCGGTACGTTTGGAACAGGGCCACAATATTTACGAAAAGTCATATTTACCGATGAGAAGCATTTTCTGATAAATGATTATGTAAGCAAGAAAATTTGCCATATACGGAATGACGCGAACCCACATGATGTTCCTGAGAAAGAAATACATCCACAAGCTTTTTTCCAAATGAACATAAATTTTTTTTGAGTAACAAAGGTTTAGGAAAGTTCTAAGAAAAAACTAAGTCCTTGTTATGTCTTGAATGTTATAAGAAAAATTTCTAGTACCAAAATTAGAGCCAACGTAATGGATGTTCTATTATAAAACGGCTTTCATAGTATCCAAATTTTAAGGATTGATTGTAGATTGCGTCAAGGATGTGTATCCTAGTGAGAACGCTATACATGCATAAATTAATAAATATAGAATAATATAGGTTGACTTTGTTACCTTTTTTGCGAGCTCTTTAGCTTCTTCTGGCCAGTTTTAAATAGCAATATATGTATTTTTTTTTTTCTTCCTGGGAACACTGATACAAATTTCGATCGAAAAATTTGTTGAAATAAAGTTTTTTGTACAAAATTATTAGACCGAAAGAAATTAAGATGAATAAAAAAAAAATTCTAAACTTTAATATATGTATTTACCAGTGAAAATGACAAAGTGGCAACACGAGTTAGCCGTCCTTTTTAACACTTATTAAAAGGATTAAGTTTTATGTTTTATTCAATTAATCCTGCACCAGTCACAATAAAGAAAACAACTGGTATTGCTCGGTCTACATGCATACACATGTACATCGTTTTTGCAATTTTTTTTTTTTTTGTTTATTTGTATATGTAAATACGCATCTTTCTGCTAACGTCAGCAGCGAATATGCTCCACACAATTTCTTATTTATTTTGTCTCTTTTATGTGGTTTTGCAGACAGTTAAGCAAAGTCAGACATTATTGTAAGATAGTAAAACATAATTAACGGTTCACTTGATACACACACCGAGCCACAGGCAACACAAAAACAAAGATAATAACCAAAACGCCGGTTAACTTAAAAAAATACAAAGAACAATTTTTGAACTCTTAAATACATATATGTATGCTTTGTCACACTGCACGCTGACCTCTTTAAATTTAACAAATCTGATTGTGCTACAACTCATGATTGAACTTTAATTTATAACTGTGAATATATTTGATAGAAATAAATTCTTTAAGTACAAAATCTGCTTTAACTTATTAAAAAAAATTAAAAAAACTTTCTAACATGTTTTAGAGATGTATTTTCAATTCTTATATTACAGTTTTAACCCAACACGTTTTTGCACTTTTTACGACCGCACACTTTAAAGATGTTGAGCACAGATATAATACTGTCCTTTAATAATGAAGGGGTTAACTGTGTGATGCCACTTTGACATTTTTTAACACTTTTTTTCATCGCTAGGTGGCCGTGTCCTATCTGGTTATAATCTGTGATGTTGAGATAACTAAATGGACAAGATTCGTATGTGTGGTCCAAATGGCTTTTATAAAACAATTTTCCAAGCTTTTACTCCACATTATGCCTTACATTTATAAAAACAAAAAAAAACTTCCAGTTAGCTTTAGACATCACATTACCGTTATTTGTTAACATTATAATGTAAAACAAGACATATTCCGCTCTGCCAAATTTAAACATGTTGCCAGAGTTATCAATATATAGTCATTTTGACGATTTTAGAAGTTTTTTTTTACATTTTGCAATGCATAGAACATAATTGCTAAATAAAATTTTCAATGTCTTGATTTTGATATTATATAAAGAAAAACTTAAATGTACTCTTTTAAAACTCAATTATAAACTCAGCCATTCGCTAAAATAGCACCAGATGGGATTCTTTTCATTATATCATGGATCGTATTTCTTTATCAAGTTAAGTGCCACGCGGTTTTATAGCGACTTCCCCGTCAGGCCGCGCGAGTTTCAAAAATGCGAAAATATTACAATACTGTCAGTCACCGGTGACTGACGCGGTCTAAACGGAAAGGTCGGTGTCAGTCACCGGTGACTGACGTGTCACTAAACGTGTTAATGAAGGACGAAGTTAAAATAGTTGCAATAGACAAAATTCAAATATATAAAATCTTAAATGTGCAAAAAAACTTGAAAATATTGAGGAAATTCCACATGATATGCTAATGTGCATTGTGGTTTTAAAAACTATTATAAAATGTTCTTGATTTTCAATATTGTCTTTTGCAACCAAAAGCTATTATGAATGAACTAAAAGTTTGCTACGATAAAAATCTAGTCTAGATTATTCAAATAGTGTGTAAGTAAGAGGTAAAATTAAGTATAAGATTGTTAACATTAAATTTGTTATTTTTGCCGAACTATGCAATTACAATTCAATGAATTTTCTCTTACTTAGAATATATTTATTATTTTTAACTAATGTAAAAATTTTTGTCGAAAACGGAAAAAGTTTAATTTTACATACAAGCAGAATGGAATACATTTTCTGTATCGCTACAAACATGCTTTTTGTTCTACTACTAAGTCAGCGTATTCCAAATCGTTGGAGAATTCGGTATGGTAATAATATTAAGCACATTAGATTTCTTCCTTGGCTTTAGGTGACATGAAAATAGTATTGGAAATACCATATATGTATTTATATATATATTTAATATTCAATAAACTCTTAATTTTAAAGTAGTCGTCGTCGTCGAAAAGGAAATGTTTTAATTTTCTGATGTTAACAATAGATACAAACCTAGTAGAAAGACACAGGAAATGCTGATGACCTGTGTAGCGTTATAGAAAACACGCATTTCATTATGGAAGTGCCTATTAAAAAATTTTATTTAAAAATATGTACAACTATATATGTAAGTATATCTATTGCACATATACAATCATTTTATTAGTATTTTTTAGCATAACTAAAACTCAATTCATAGTAAAATTTAGGACATGGTTTAAAAAATATAGCTGTATTACTTCTTTATATTATATTATTTATTACTTTGAATCATTGGGCCATATATTAGACTTATTACTTTTTATATATTCTTTTTTCCTGTTTTTATTTTACATTCGTTAAGTGTTATTAATTAAAAAAGGGTTTTTGTGTTTTTACAATATTAAATGTTGACAACACTGTTCAAGTTCTGTTTTAATGATATTCTAGTACAACTGTGTGGACTTGTTTTTATATATTTGTTTTGTTGTCATAATTGTTGTTGTTTTCACTGTTTGTCTAAATTTTTTTCATATTGCTTCTTCTGTTTTTTTTGACAACGAACTGTGCAGAGTCGGTAGAAAGTCGGCTGAGCTAGCCCGCTGACAAGAAGAATAGCCGGCTTAGATTTCGGCTTGAATTAAGAATACAAAATATATGCAACGTAATGTGTTTTTTAATAGCTTTTTCACTTTCCTAATACATGTGTTTCGTAAAGAGAAGGTTGCAAAAACAAATCTTTGTTAAGAAACAATGAACACCGCACATGGAATACAAAAACAACATTTTAAAATCTCAAAAAATTTGTTTTTTGTTTTTCATACATAATGTATGTTTGTAAAGGAGAGAGATACGCGTTATTCAACACGTACTTCTGTCTTTTAATTTATGATCAGCAATTTAACTTGATCAACAGATTCAAACTCAACTTAAAATTTAAAACAAGTTGATGGTAAATTTTCTAAAGTATAAGCGTGTTAGCAAAAATGTCTGAGTGTATTGGAAATGGAAAGGCAAGTAGGAAAAAATTATATGACAATAACACCAAAACAAATATTGCCCAATACAGCAATCTCGGAGGCGTTCCTATAATTATAGAAAAAAGTAGTAAAGAACTTCAAACTTAGACTAAAATATTTATTAATATACATACTTCTTGGTTTTCATTCCATCAGTACAGGCTCTCCACTTCATATATATGTGTGTATATAGCTTTAATAAAAAGTAACGGCACATTTTAAAATATTTTTTTAATAGTTTTGATATTATCGGTGCTTTTCTAAGGCGGCTGAACTTTTAAGTCATTGTAAGAAGGTGGGCATCTTGAAAATTTACGTGGCGGCCGCTAGCCGCCGATGTGTAGCTAATCGGTTTGTAGCTTTGATGGTTCCCTGGTTTTTTTATGTGTTTCTTTGAAATTTTTTTTCGTTTTATTAGTTTCTCCGATTTGTTATTACCCTGTTTCTGTGCTGTGTTGTGTGTTATTGCTTTGAAAGCAGACGCGAGCGTGAGGAAAATATAAAATTATATACAAAAAACTTAAAAGTTAATAATAATTTTCTACAGAATATGAAGATAATAAATTTATAAATAATTATTACAAACAATTTTTAACAACAAAGTTTGTTTTTAGTGAAGAGAAAACTCCCTTGAAAATAAGAAAAACTTTTTGGTATATCAGAAACAAAGTGCTATAATATTTTTAAACGTTAAGATAATATTTCTATTTGTTTTAAATTTTTTTAAAAAAATGTAAAAGGTCGTTTACCCCGTGACCCATATGTGTTGAAATTAAAGCTATAATTAATATTTCTTTTGTTTGGGTGTCTGCGCGTCTGACGTTGTATTTATCGGCCGTTTGTGCGTCCGTGTGCGTGTTATAGCTGTATGATATCGTTGAGTGCTTTATTAACATCATTGGGAGTTATGAGCCAACAAAATCAAAATTTACAACAACAAGGTGCTAATAACAACAACCCTAATCAAAATAACCCACAGCAAAATGCGGTTGGCGGAGGTGGACAGGCAGCTGGCAATGCTGCTGCCATAGCAGCAAATCAAAATCCCGCTGCTGAGGGTAGCATGGAAAGAGGCAGGTATGTGGAATATAGTTTTTATTATTAATATATGCAAATATGTTTGTACCTCCATATTGCACTTTTATTGAATAGCTTAATATGCTATTTCACGAAATTTAAAGGTAAAGGCACAATTTATTATTTTTAATACGAATACTTTTGAGGAAAGTTAGACTCGCCGTGATATGGTATATACAGTGTTCTGTAAAAGAAAAGCAACAAATTCCTCAAAAATAAAGAGAATTTTGTAACGTTCATTTCTACTATTTATTTATATTCATATACTCTAAATAAAAATTCTAACAAAATCCAAAAATAAACTGAAAAAATCCAGGTGCCTATATTAAGATTGTCAAAACAAGAGCAACAATTTAATATTTCGTATATGATCCCCTATTTTTGAATCTTTTACCGGAAACGTTCCTCTCAATTAAGGAAACCACTATTCTCTTTTAAGAACTTTTTTTTTCCCAACATCGATGTGTGTATCGGATCGTTTACGTATTACGACTACTATCGCAGTAGCATATTCCACTCAGCGTACGGAATGATTTTCATTTTTGTATATGCAGCGGTCCATTTTCCTCTCAATTTTGTAAAATTGTTCAACTTCGTTTGCAGTCCACAACAACACGTTGCTTCCCCATTACTTAAAACTAATTTTGCATGTTTTCACCAGGTACGCGTCAAACTGTAGGCATGGCATACTATCCGAATTTATTAAGTTAAATTTGGACGCGTCAACAAATAGAACAGTTTTTCATTTATGTTTTTGTAAAACACAATCTTTCTATTCTGTGATAAAAACTCCAATTGATTAAATAAAAAAAACGCGCTTATGCTATCTTACCTTTTCTGGATGTGGCTTTTGGTCGAGTGGTATTGTGGCTGTTCTGTATCTTTTTAAATTATTTTCTATTGCTCGTCTTTGAATTGTATTAGGGAGCACATTCAAATTTAGGGATTTTACAACCTCACAAGAAGAGGCAAATGGTTTTTCTTAATGGAGCATATTTTTCTGTTGTTACATGTTTGAAGTTTTTCGTGGACACCCAACCTTCTAATTTTTTACAGTTAAATCTTTTGTCCACTTGTACTATTTTAGCAATCTGCATACTATTTATCTGTTTGTTATACTTTTTAGCTACAAATGCTTGCTTTTCTCCTTGTTTATAAACATCAAGCTTTTTTCAAGCCAACACACTGTGATTTGTTTCCTTTGAAAGTGTTTGGTATTTTTTAACATTAACATTAAAATACGGAGAATTTAGACCTAAGAAACAATTCTCCTATGTCTATAAGAGTGAACGTTAAATTACGAAGTTGTGTGCTAGATTTACAGGCTGTCTGCAACACAGGCTGACATGGGTCTGGATATCCGTTGTTATCTTTGTGTGACTAATGCTGCTAACGTGTTAATTAATGTATATATTAGAACGAATTTCCATTATCCATTGTCGAGTTTGGTGACAAACCGTTTTGGGCTATGTGCCGTCTTCAGTGTCTTATTTCATTCTGCTGTTAGTTAATCAATAACACAAGTCAACAAATTCCGGCCAATTTTTTATTGTCCCACAATTGAAAATTGTTACTTTGGTTATCTGGGAGTTGAATTTAAATCTGTCTTCTATCAGCTCTAGTTTTCAAGATATAACAGTATGTCAAACATGAAGGTACATAGGTGCAAGGCATATGCTAGCATAACTTAAGAAGAGTTTGTCCTATTTGATTGATTGAAAAATTCAAAAATCCAAAATAAAATTACTTTAAAGGTTTGCTAATTTTGTTTTCAATTCTGTCCAATAATTTTATAGACATTAAAGAAGTTGTAACAAAAAAGAATTAATAAAAATGTTTAATATATTTGGTATATACATAAATCAAAATTCAATAAATATACTACATTATATATAGCTATATACAGTTAAATATCCTTCAAACATTTCAGTTTTTACAGAAATAAATATTTTTTTTTTTAATTTATAAGTACATATGTACATATAAACTGCTCTTACTGAAATAATTGCTTTGATTGAATTTTAAGCTTTGAATTTGCGAAAATATTGCAAAAAATGTGAAAATTAAAAACTAAAAATTAGATTTTTGGAACGTATTTCCGTCATCGCTTGAGGACGAAAAATTACACAAAATTGCACATAACCGTAACCAAGCTTGACAAGTCATGACGGTAATTCGTTCCAAAAATCTGCCTCAAATAAATCACCCTGTCGGAAAATCAAAGCAAGATTCGAATAATAATTATTTCTGAAAAAAATTTAAGATAACAATTATCCCTGCCAAAAAAAATCCAAAACTCAACAATATTTTAGAAAAATCTAGTTTAAGTATTATTATTAAAAAAAATCATTTACATTTTAGCGTTGTTTAAAAATATCCTAAACTTTCTCTATTATTTTTATTATACATTAAACTTTAAAATATTTTCGAAATTAATTCAACAGATTCGGTCGGTTGTCATATAATTAACAGAACTATTTGTATTATCTTACGAATATATATAGGTAGTACGCTGGTAAAAAAAAGAATTCAGTTTATTTGTAGAAAAATTTTGTTTAATCTGCTTGCAACACCCAAGTTATTGTTTTGTCATTTTCACAACTTAAGGCGTTTATTTGTTTTTTGCCTATAGGTCAGACACCACACAACGTTGATGTCAAGACGTCACGCTATAAATAAATACATATTAAGCAGACCACTTCATTCACAAAATTAAATTAAAAAACCGCCCCCAAGTTTGATATTTGTGAATTATACAATTTATTTTTTAAGACCTTTTTAAAAAATGAATAATGATTTAATCATGCCTTAAGTAATTACTCAAAAGTATGTTTGTAAAACTAATTTGTATCATTATTAAATGTCTTGAACAAGTCTAATTTACCTAGATTTCAACTATACAATTTTCATTTAAACAAACATTTTTAATTTCAAATTACTCTTTCAAATGTGTCTAGTTTTGTATTAGCTATTTAAATATAAATAATTTTAATCTATTTGCAGCTGCTTATTACGTTACGCCAGCCAAAATTCTCTAGACGAAAGTTCTCAAAAGCACATACAAAGACCCAACAGTAAAGACCGATGTGTGGGCCAATATCACAATGAACTGCATACCACTCGATCTTTCGAAGCCATGAACGAGATGCGCAAGTAAGAAATTTAAAATTTTTATTAACAAAAAAATAATTTTAAAATGCTGAAACTAATTTTAAAATGCAGCTGATACAAGGAAGCATTTAGCGATAGAAAATAAACAAGTAATTAAAACACACTGTAGGCAGTCACAATAAATGGCTAGACGAACTGCATATACATAAATTAAATTCTAATTATCAAATTTGCATACTAATGTTGGTAAAGGGTGATTTTTTTGTCTGGTATTTGTTGGTCTTCGTAATATAATACGTCCAAGGTTTACATACTCAATTCGAATGGCCATTTTGTCGCATCACTTTTCATTTTGGCACTGAAATAGTCCTGCTCACTCTAGTGTAAAGAAACTCATAACAAAAATTGCCCCAGGAGGTACTTACAAAAGGAAAAAACCAATGAGAAATTTGTTTCGTGTACGTTACTGAGCAAATAAACAAGTCGTAGTTCCTACCTAAAGAGTGCACCGTTTTTACGCTTTTAATCCAGCGACATTAATGCATAGGGTGCGTAGATAGATGTCAGTGTTTAGAAATATAAAGTCATTCGCCAATTGTGTCTTTGATACAGTAGGGGTCGAATAACATTCGGCAACTGAAAGTGAACGCAAAAGCAATTGTGTCAACCGAAAGCTTTCCCCTAAATAATATCTTTCGATAGAATATCTTTCAACTACAGTCTGCGAAAACAGTGTATCAGGTATTATACTGTTGATAGCAGTATAATAAAGAAATTTTTTCAAAAGTATTACCTCTCACATGAATCTGTCTGACGTAGTTAAGGTCAACATCGCATCAGAGTACATACATATGTACGTATGTATACGTACGTACGTATGTATGTATGTACATCTACAAAATAAATGCCAAACAATTAAAATTTCACATAAATTTTAAGGTTTTTTTCTGTGATTTTTGGCATTGATAATAAAATTGTTAATGAAATTGTCCTACATTTTTGATATCAAATGCATGGTCGAAACTTAATATAAACAAAAACAATCATATTTTTATGCCTTTGACTATATTTAACTTAATGTTTTTAACTAACGTTTTACTTTGTTTGAATTCCAAAATCATTTTTTTTTTGTTAATTTAAATGCATACACTCCTGTTCAATTGATTAGATCCACATAATTGCACTACCAGCTGATAGAGCTCAAGAGCAAATCAAAACATTTTTTAAAAGTAAAATTTAGGTCACAAATGGGTAAACATAAAATACTTAGTGAAGCCGAAAGAGCTAAAATCGATATGTGTTTGTCGTTAAATTATTTCTGTCGCTTCATTGGCCAAAACTGTGTTTAATTCGGCTTTTGCAGAAATAAAGGTACTTTTTGGACCGATTCAATGGTTTCTACAACAGGATAATGCTTCTATACATAACGCCAGAGCTGTAAAATAATTTAATCCTTCTTTGTTGGCCGCCTTATTCTCCTGATCTAATTATAGTTAAAATGTTTGTGGTTGGCTTGCGAGGAAGGCATATGAAGAAAAATACAATTCAAAGGCAAGCCGTCACTTATTCAAGTCATTAAAGAATGGTGGGAAGAAATATCATTGGACTCTTTAAAGTCACTTTTTGACACACTAAAAGATCGTATATTTAAAGTTATTGTAAGCTGTGGAGGACACCCCTTATTAAATTGTTTAAAATATTATATATAATAAAGTTATTAAAAATATTTTTTTTCAATAATTATTATATAATTTTTTAGTTAAATTTAGTTTAATGGGTATAATTAAATGGGCATAAAAAGTAAAACTTTATTTTGTTAATTTTTCGAGAAAAAAATGATGCTATAAATACCGTGGGTACTGCTTGCGCACCAAACATTGCGCAGTTACAAAGAAGACAGTCTGGGTTTTTACGACTTGTCGTATGTGGAACCTGCTATATAAGAAATGAAAATATACACAGAGATCTAGAAGTTTCCACTATCCAGGAAGAAGCTAAACATAATCGTCCAAATACGTAAACAACATATTGGTTCATCCCAACACTCTAGCGCGCGATTTACCGCAATTTCATGGGCGCCAGAGACTAAAAAAATTGACACATTGAGCTTGGCGAAACGGCTCTCCCTACCCAAGAGTAGATAATCTTTTATTTTTTTTTATGATTAAGATTTGAAAACGATAGCCTACTTATATTACATTGGTAATAATTAATAAATCATATTTTAGAGATAAGATTTGAATACCTATTTAAATAAAAATAAAATGAAATGAATAGCGTTGCATTCATCTTATCAATTGAATAGGAGTGTACAAAAACTAATTGTATTGTTTATAGTTTATATTGTTTTAGCCCTCAAATTTGTTTAACGATTTATAAAGTCAATATTATTACAGATCGCGACTATGTTTACTGTTAAATTTCCATACAACAATTTCCGTGTATAAATAAATTGTTTAAATACGGAATTAATATCGCTAATTTTAAGTGTAATATTTAAAAAATATTAAACAAACTAAGTGTAAATTAAATAAGATACAGACTTGTTTTCCATGACTTTATAAAATATAGAGCGCGAGTTAAAGTCATTGACCATTTAATCTCTTTCAACTAAAAAAAAAAACAACGTATAATTAATTAAACAATAAAAATAAAACGATTAAATATTTTGTAGATAATAACGTAAGTATATTGTTTTATTTAAAAGGTCTGCAACATTTTTGTAAAAAATACATGTTTGCAAAAACTGGATGCAGAATATATATTTAGTAATATATCTGCGGGCTAAACCACTTATATAGGCTCATTGGAACATCGACGCAATGTAAAATTGTAGAACTTACTTCTTAATTAAGATGTCATCTATTTTTGTCCGATTTAGCCGCTTCGTTCTTATGTGGAGTAAACTTCATGCGAAATTTTTCGTGCCACTTTCGTCATAAAAAGTTTAAATTGACATTAGTCAAGAAACAACACTTTCGTATTTCTACTTCTCGGAACATTGTTTCCTAGTACCAATAGAATGCATTGTAGGAGTAGAGATCATCGCTTAAACGCTAATGCAAAAAATGTGTGGTACTTCACCTTTTTCGTGTTAAAAATTCAAAAAAAAACGTTCTAGAAGCCTGTTAACTTAATCTATAATCTTGTTACTTTTTATCATTATAAAGGCAAAACCTATTGTGTGATGTTACATTGATAGCAGAAGACATTGAAATACCAGCTCATAAAATGGTTTTGGCCTCATGCAGTCCTTATTTTTATGCCATGTTTACTGGTTTTGAAGAATCACGACAAGGACGTATAACACTGCAGGGAATAGATCATCATGCCTTAGAACTCTTAATAGAGTATGTTTATACATCTACTGTTGAGGTCAACGAGGATAATGTACAAGTCCTCTTAACAGCAGCCAATCTATTGCAATTGACTGACGTAAGGGATGCCTGTTGCGATTACTTGCAAACGCAATTGGATGCCAGTAATTGCTTGGGTATACGAGATTTTGCCGATATGCATGGTTGTGTTGACTTGGTTAATTATGCCGAGACATATATTGAACAGCATTTTAAGTGAGTAAATAAGTTAAATAGGTGTCATTTTTAGTTACATTTAATACATTTTTATTATTTGCAGCGAAGTAATCCAATTTGAAGAATTTCTAAATTTAACCTCTGAACAGGTTATAAATCTTATACGCAATGATCGTATTTCTGTCGCTGGTGAAGAAAGAGTTTATGAATCTGTCATCAATTGGATACGTTTCGATCCTACTTTGCGTGATCAGTATACAGCAGAGCTAATGGAACATGTACGTTTGCCTCTTTTGTCCAAAGAGTATATAACACAAAACGTGGATAAGGAGCCCTTGCTGGAGGGAAATATTGTTTGTAAAAATTTGATAATCGAAGCATTAACATATCATTTATTGCCGAATGAAATAAAGACAGCAAGAACTATACCAAGGAAGCCAGTAGGTTTGCCAAAGATTCTATTGGTTATAGGAGGGCAGGCACCTAAGGCTATACGATCTGTAGAGTGTTATGATTTAAGGGAGGAGAAATGGTATCAAGCTGCTGAAATGCCAAATCGTCGATGCCGGTAAAGTAGCTTTTAGTTAAAAAAATTAATATTTTCAATAATTTCGATTTGCAGTGCTGGTTTAGCGGTATTGGGTGACCGAGTTTATGCTGTGGGTGGTTTCAATGGTTCGCTACGAGTTCGCACGGTTGATGTTTATGACCCTGCCAACGATCAATGGGCTACTAGCAATAGCATGGAAGCTAGACGCTCTACTCTCGGTGTGGCCGTTTTGAATGGTTGCATATATGCTGTAGGTGGTTTTGATGGCACTACTGGTCTTTGCAGCGCTGAAGTTTATGATCCTAAAAATGAAGTTTGGCGTTTCATAGCCGCCATGTCTACTAGACGCAGTTCGGTAGGTGTAGGAGTGGTTAATGGTCTATTATATGCTGTAGGTGGCTATGACGGCTTCACTCGCCAATGTTTATCTTCGGTAGAGCGTTATAATCCAGAAAATGACAATTGGCATGCTGTAGCTGATATGTCAGCTCGCCGCAGTGGTGCTGGTGTGGGTGTTCTTAACAATATTTTGTATGCTGTGGGCGGTCATGATGGGCCCATGGTCCGAAAATCGGTTGAAGCTTATGATCCGGAAACAAATCAATGGCATTCCGTGTCCGACATGTCGTTTTGTCGACGTAACGCCGGCGTTGTGGCTCATGATGGCCTCTTGTATGTGGTGGGTGGAGATGATGGTGATTCCAATTTATCCTCAGTTGAAGTTTATAGTCCTGAAACAGACTCTTGGCGCATATTGGCGGCTTCAATGACCATTGGTCGCAGCTATGCTGGCGTGTGTATGATAGATAAACCCATGTGAATAGAAGAGCAGGGTGCATTAGCACGGTAAGTTATGCTTTTTTATATGAAAGTTTGTCAATTCGTTTGAAATATTTACAATATTCGTTTGCTACCGTTTAGAGTAATATATTATGAATTTCTGTAATTCTGGGAATCCAATTCAACAACGTCCGAAAGTCCGTTGTTGAAATTAGTTTTTTTGACTCCTCCAAATAACTTACGCACTTCGTTCTTGGAACAATCTGTTATATAGCCGTGACGGAATTTTGTTACTTAAATCCTTCAAATTTGTTTAAAACCATTTTTCATTGCACTGTTCATATTTTACTCATACGGGGAAATATTCTAGAGATCTAATAAATTACATATGTATTTTCTAAATACTTCGTTCAGTCTCTTTAAATCAACTTTCCAAAGATCTTAGAAGGTGTACTGACTCATTTATTGAACTGTTTAACACTCATTAAAAAAACTAACTAAAACTTATAAATCCGCCAAAAAAAAAAGCTAAACATATTAAAACAAAATTAAAATTTACCATATTAAACACAATTTTGACAAAACCAAAAAATTTACAATTTGTGAAAAATTCGAAAATACATCACGAATTCGAAAAACCGACAAATACAGTGAAAATTAACCAGAAAATAACAATTTCAACATAAAACCGAAGTTTGACTAAAAAATGATGTACCAAAAAAGACAAATATGGGAAAAGAAAGCGTAATTTCACTATAAATCGAAAATTCTCGAAACATCTAATTACAGCAAAAATAAAACTTTTATGGTAAAATAACCAAAACTTTTGCTTTTATTAGCAATTAGAAATTACAAAAAAAAAATTACTTAAAATCGAATTTGTAGAACACCAAAAAAATTTCACTGAAAGGGATTTTAGGAACGGATGAAAGTTGCTCTCACAAATCGATATTTTGCTAAAAAAAATTATTTTAAAAATACATTTCCCAAAAATCAAAATTAGTAGTAATAAAATATTTTATACATAAAATTTTACTAAACATTTCACATTCAATCAAAACATAAAGCCAAATTTTGCGAAAATAATTAATTGTTAAAAAATCCAGATATGCAGGAAAAAAATCCAAATACTTATTACAAAAAAAATCCCTAATTCACACAAACAATTATTATTTCATAAAAAAAATCGAATTGCACAAAAGAACCAACGAAAGATTCGTTTAAACCGAAGACATTTATGAAAACGGAAAAATTGAAATGTGAAACAATACTATTTGGTATAAAATCAAAAAACTTTTAAAATTGGTTACTTCCACTTTTAATTAATATATTTTTCTTATTTTTAGACAAGCGGCTATTATTTCTCTAAATGGTATTGTGGATGATGAAAATAGTCAAGCTGAGGGTACAATTGAAGGTGCTGTTGGTTATGTACGCAATGATGCACAACAACAACAACAGCAACAATCGCAAAATAACAATTCAAATCAGCAGCAACAAGTACAACAGCCACAATTTCATCCACATTATGAAAATATTTATGAAAGTTTAGAACAATATAATGTAGCCGCTCATGGTGGTGCAATAATTGGTGCAGCAGTTGTTGGAGCAGCAGCTGCTGTAGCTCCAATTAATGCAGCTAATAATGCTAATGCCCCTGCCGAAGAACCACAACAGCAACAACCAGTTTTGGCACAGATACAACCTCAACAACAACAGCCACTACAACAACCCACAAATGAAAATAATACACAACAAGCGAAACATTCAAGACTCGGTGCAAACAACATAAACTACCGCAATGATTTATATGATCGTGCTAATGCGATTAATATAAATACAGTGCAAATGAATGCAGGTCTGCAAGCCGCTGGCAGTGCTAATACTAATTATGATATACCAAAATCTGTAAGATCAGGTTTAGGATTTCGTAGAAATTTTCAATTAGATTTGCATGCAGGTAAAGTTTAAAATAACTTGTAACGAAAAAAATCTCATTTAATTAATATTTTATGTATATAGCTAACCCTCGCTTTAATGCTTTTCGCTGTAACGGTATAACTTGCAACCATTACGGCACAACTGTGACTTCATCCTCTACTTCTTCATCAGGTCACCGCCAGCGTAGTTTTGATGATACTGAATCGCAAAACTATTACAATCTAAATCATTATCAGCCAGCAGTGCGTTATGAAAATATCTATGAACAAATACGCGATGAGCCCATTTATCGCAATACAAACGGCGCCAGGGTATATGGCCGTTTAAATGTCATTGGCCATGGCATTGGGCGCATTGAACGACATTTGAGTTCATCGTGCGGTAATATTGATCATTATAATTTGGGTGGTCATTATGCCGTATTGGGTCATTCACATTTTGGTACAGTTGGACACATCCGTTTAAATACGAGCTCCAGTATTAGTAGCACTAGTACTACCAATAGTACAAGTGTTAGTTCTAATTCTTCGAATTACACTGGTATCGCTGGTGCTGTTAGTGTCTCCTCGTCTGCAAGTGTTCATAAAGATGGCAGTACTAATGTGAAAAACAGTTCATCGTCATTCTTTAGTTGTTTGCATGGCGAAAACACCCAAAGTATGAGTAATATTTATAAAGCCTCCGGTAATGGCGGTTCCTCATCGATCAATAGTTATTTGAATATTGGCAATAATAATTTGTGTGTAAACGGTAAGTAGTTTTTCTGTTTAACTTTTTTTTAATTGTTGTGTAAGATAAAAGTAGTTCTTTTTAAGTTTATTTTTGACAACCTCTTATGTGTTACATTCTTTTCTTACAATCTTAATCAAATAAATTCAAAGTAACTTTTAAATAAAATCCTTCTTAATAATTGTATTTACACTGCTTTAGGTACGCCAAATAGCTCTAAAGATCGTGAATCGCGTGCTGCTTCCGCTGGACCTCTTATAAACCCAAATGCAAACGGCAACATAGAAACTTCACCGACAACCACCAGAACTACAGGAGCCGTACCTAAGATTAAAACATTAAGTTTAGGATCGAAGCAAAATGCTAATACTTCACAACACAATTGCAATACAACAACGACTGAAAAGACAACTGTAGCAACTCTAAAAAATGCTCTGACAAAGAAGAGCTCATCAGCTTCAAATCCCACTTCTTCAACAGCTCAAAAGTCGCATACATCTATAACAAAAAGCTCAAACTCTAACAACAATAATTCAACAATGGCCGAGCAAAATAACGGCACTTTGAATCGTATTTCAAAGTCAAGCCTGCAATGGCTTTTGGTCAACAAATGGCTACCACTGTGGATGGGTCAGGGTACCGATTGCAAAGTAATTGATTTTAACTTTATGTTTTCACGTGACTGTGTTGATTGTGACGCAGCTTCTGCAGCAGCTCAAATGGCTAATCCTTATGGCACACCACGCCTATCAGGTTTACCACAAGATGTAGTACGATTTAATGCTAGAGCTGAAATGCATTCCGCATCAACGTATAGAAGACAAAATGATCTTAACTCCACAAGGCCAGTCCATAACACTTTAAATCGTTTGCGAGAAGCCGAACCTAGCCCATACTCGAGACGCTATGAGGATCCTTCGTATGAAAACGTACATGTACAATGGCAAAATGGTTTTGAATTTGGCAGATCTAGAGATTATGACCATTCGATTGTAGCACCAACTACAGCAGCTAGATCATATCATTTGCAAGATTCTCAACGTGGACCCCTTCAAAGGGCACGATCGGAAAGCCCCACTTTAAATCAACGCAATAATGCATCTGCTTCGAGACGTCTAAGGGCGGTAAATAATTTATCAACTAACCAAAACGCTATCCTAAACCCTGCCACTTCAACTGCCGTACACTTAAACAGAGTGAAATTTAAGGACCGTTATCGCAGTTTCGAAACAAACAACGAAAATGCAGCCTATAAAGAAAATGTAACTACTACAGAAACTGTAGAAGTTGTAGAAAGTGTTGCCACATTGCCATTGGTAAAAACTGTTGTTTCAACTACAGCTGAAACTTCACCCTTAGACGAGTTAGAAGGGGCTGTAGGTGGTTTAGTCGAGATTAAATCTACTAATGAAACATCTACAAATTTATCTTCATCATCTGTTTGCGGCGCTGCTCACGAAATTAATAATTTGCAAACAAATTCTCCGATTCCCCATGTCATCGATTTATTAGACAACGATAATTTGCCAACTTTAACAAATAGTTCAGAATCTACAATTATATTCACTAATACGGAGAAAAAAGATAATTAATTATAGGCGTATCTAGGAGGCGTGGAAGCTTTTTTAGCTTTCAATACATAGTTGCTTTAAAAAGAAAGTTTCCTTGATGATAATTATTCAAGAATTAGTCGAGACTAAATTATAATGTTCTATATAATTTTATTAAAAACTAAAAAAAATTGAAGAATAAAATTTACTTTTTTCAAAAGTTTTCAATTTTTGAAAATATATTGTGGTGAAAATATTTCTAAGAAAAAGTTACTTTTAAGTTGTCTTTCTGAACAATTCTTGTAAAAATTTTGTTATACGAAAAAATTGGTAATCATATAAAAAAAAACTTAACAAAACTAATTCTAAAACAAATATTAAAAAAGGCTCTTAAATCATTTTTTAAATAATTTGTATACACAATTTCAAGAGGGATTTTTTGTATTAGCTTATTTAAATATTAAAAAAAAGCTTTTTATAACAGATTTTTACGAAAGAAAGTTTCAAAAAGCTGATAAAAAGAGCTATTCTTTAAATAGTAAATATGTAATTTTCTTTTTTTTCTGGAAGAGATTTTAAGCAGGGTTACGATAACATTGAGACGTTATTGTGCTTTTACTCTAAACGTGGAAAACATATGGATTATTTCCCAAAATTTTATTAATATGTACTTCCAATATATAATTAAAATTCCCTTTAATAAGACTATACTACTTCTGCAACAGAGATTGTATAATTTAAGGTTAAAGAACTTGCCTATCTTTTTCCTTTAGTCAAAAAAATATAAATATTAGATAAGTTTTACGTATTTAGTGTAAGTTTAATACTTATGTATATTGATTATTTCATATAAACTACATTTATTAATTGGAAATCATACTAATGGTGTATAATTTGGAAATCATACTATTGATGTATAATTTATTTGTAAGATTCCAAAGGAGTGTTTGCAATATTTTTTTATTTTTTTTTTTGTAATTTAACTTTGTACTCATTTTTTACCTAAAGGTATATTAAAAATTAGCCATGTAATTAAAATATTTACCTATTTTTTGCTTAACTTTATGTATTATATATTTAATATATATAAATATAATGAAATTTATACAATGTATGAATGCAACATTTTCCAATTGCCATTATTTATGCAAATTTCCAATTCGAAAAAAATCTCTTAGAAGGTTTATGATAACCAAGTCTGTACGTTACTGACTTAAAAAATTTTATTTCTTGTGTAATAAACAAACATCTTATTAATAATTCTGGTTCATTTTTTATCCACTGTCTTCCAGTTTTTACTGTTAGCTGTTACTTAAACATTTCTTTTTGTAAGTTTCATTGAAATTAGTTCTACATTAAATTGCATTCTTAAATAAGTATAATAAAGTTAGAACATATTTTTCCAATATATTTTAAATACTCATCAATACGAAATTAATATAAACGCACACATTAAAAAATAGGAATACACACATACATATTTATAAATAAATGTTTGCAGGATGAAAAATGTTTTTGGAAAAATGTACACTCACTGTCATACAGTTGTGAATAAATGTCAAACAAATATACATACATATTAAGAGCATGCTTTTACATACATATTTATAAAAGCACATACATATGTACTGAATAAATTTGAAATAAACATGTAATATTGTAGACACGATTTAAAATGTTTATTATTTTTCATTAAGGATTGAGGAGTTTAAAACATTAAAATAAATAGTTGACTTTAATCCATTTTTAGCCCTTCGAATCAAAATAGTTTAAATTTACTATTTATGATAGCTGTGTTAAAAACGAAACGATTACGGTAGCATAAAATAGCAAGAAACTAGTTGAGGAATTATTAAATGCTTCTCTTCTAAGTACTTAAGAAAAACTTTATATCTCTCCAGAGGTTTAAAATGTAATTCGATTAAAAATGAAACCAATGCTCAAAGTATTTTTTTGAAAATATTTATCTTCTAATCAAAATACCTCGGTAAGCCCCTTTTCGGTTTAACATAACGCAACGTATGTTCCAAAGTGTGATCAGAAATCCATTTTAAAGATGATACTGGACATTTTAAATTCGATTACTAACCTATTAAAACCAAACCTTTATTCGGAATTACGAATATATATATATATATATATATATATATATATATATATATATATATATATATATATATATATATATATATATATATATATATATATATATATATACCTTTTTTTCCGAATCTAAAGTTTTAAATATAATTAGCAAATTGAAAACTGATCAGTCGTTTTGACCAAAACTCAGAATTGTTTAATGTTTTATTGGTAAGTAAAAAATATTTGCATACGTAAATATTCGTATGTATGTATATAACCACAGATATAATAATCTGTGATATAACTCAGCGTCTTGGCTAGCAGTAGATCTGTTCTGACAACATACACATTGCTGTTTCCACAGGAATTTGGCTAGTGAAGATCGTCGCTATTGATAGTCGGTTCGTGTTTATACAGAGTTTCCGAACAAATGTTCGCACAACTCTGTTATGCCATTACACAAACAATATACTCACAGGCAAAATGAAAGTATGTGTGTGTGCGGTCGTCTATAAACACCGGTACGAAACTATGCAAAAGGTTTGAATGAAAGGTAAAAAATTATGCTCAACTTGAACAGGAACATCTACACATTCTTCAATTAAAAGTTCTCGAACAGATTTTCTCACTTTATTTTGCAGACTCCCACTCAATGTGCGAACAAATTTATAGCTACTCAAGGCGTAGTGTTACGATGTAAAGTATACTAAAAAATACAACTTTGTATGTTTGTTGTTTGGCCTAGATGAATTCATTGCCATGTTTATTTTATTATCCCTTCAAACTGTCTAACTCCATATACAAAACACATATACCTTGAAAATTTTTACTCTGAATATTTTTACGATATTCCCATTGTGTACAAAGATTTTAATAAGATTTGTAGGTAATATTAGTCCTTTATCCTTTACCTCTTAATGCTATATATATATATATATGCCCTACAAAATGCAATATATAGCTTTAATGCTATGTTTTATGACAAATGTTTATATACAACTAAAAATGTATAATTGAACAAGTTGTTAGAAATTATTACATTCCCACTTCTAAATTACTAAGTAGCACATTCAAAGCTGGCTTTTACAAAACTTGCAGTAAACGTATCTTATTTAATTGTACTTTTGTAGATTTTTGGATCAAACTTCAAAACACCGTCGGAATATTAAATCAAGATTTTACTTTGGCTTAGTTATATATTTCTCCATATCGTTTAATTAAACTTTTAACGAAATGCAGGTTCTTTTTGGGATATACCTTCAAGTTTGACGAACGTTTTAGTTATTATGTAAGGCATAAAGGCCACAATCTGTGCAGCAGTATTAAAACATTTTATGTCCTATATTCCGCTAAATAACTGTAAATATTTTTTTTTAGCAAGTCACATTATACTATCCATAATATACGTTCATGTTTCGCTATGGAATTATACAAATTCAAAAATTATTTTTATCTACAGTAAAGTTTTTACAATACCTAAAAATGCACCTTTGTAAAATTTTAGTACAACTGTGATAAAAAATGGCTGACATTCGTGAAAAACCGAAAAGTTGATTTAGATAATTTTGTGAATACGGGTGAGTTGGACGTGGATTTGGTATGTCTCGGTAAAAGTACATTGAAAAATTTGCAAAGAAATTTATGTATAACAAAGAATTAAAAGATTGAACTGTTGTAAAACTATTTAAAGTAAAAAATATAAAATTATATATAAATTGCAAGTCTTTTATTACATACATAGTTAAGATTTTGCACAAGAGCACTTGGAATAAACAAAAAGTATGGTTAAGGATTAAATTGAGCCAAAAGCAAGGAAATGGCGTTGTGAAACTTCTAATTACGAAAGCTACGTATAGGTATCCAGGATTTTGCGTGAAAATTATGGTATGAAAGATTGCATTTCCCTATACACTTAAGTGATTACGTCCTCGTTTATGGAAAACAAAATGGCGTCATCAGCACGTTCATGTTTGTAATAGATTAAGCATAATAAAATTTGTTTAGTCAAGCTTCAAACCATTGAGGTATGTTTAATTTTGAATGGCTGCTTCTGTTATTGAAGTGCTGCCACTTGTTCACAAAAAAGTTTTGTAAATTTTAGTTCCTGAAATGGGAAACGCATAAGCTATACAGCCTGTAAAGTATTTTTGTACTAGTCAAGAACAAACTAGATCGGAATTGACATTTTCTGAACAATTGAGAAGCATTTACAAATTATATTTTCCCTTGTTTTTTTGAATTGATATTAATTTCAATGTTAAATTTTTTCTTAAACCCTTAAATCCCACCCGTACCACAAAAAGTAATGATGGTAATTATTGGTTTTCCAATCGTGAAATTCTATTCCAACAAGATAACGTTTGGAACGCGTAAATGTGTTAGGATTTTATACATTGCTCAGCAGCAATCTTACGCTACGTCTTTACTATACAGATATGTGTTTGCACATTGACCGAGCCAAGGCATATATAACTAGGTGCCATTGCTACGACAACAAATACATCAACAGCAGGCAACTTTGTGTAAAATCAATGATTACTGTCAAAAACATGTGACAACAAAAAGCAAATTAAGAGGAAAATAGTTGAAAAAAGTTTTGTTGGTAAACAAAACCAAACACTTTGACATTAACAAACTGTAAACAAAGAAAAATTAAATGTTAGCAAAAAATAAACACCTGCAGTAGTGATGTCACCTAGTTAAATATGCCTTGGACCGAGCTTTTTTAAAATAACCTTAGATAAGGTGTTGGTGGTTTTCTGTAAGGAGAATACGTGTAGATGTTCCTGTTCAGTTTGAGCGCAATTTTTGTTTCGTAATTGTGTAGATGCTTCTAGCATAGTATGTGTATGTACGGGTGTACGAATGAGCGCATACTTTTTATTTTGTTTGTGTAATGGCGTAAAATAGTTGTTCGGACAATTGTTTGAACACGAAGCGACCATCAACAGCGACGGTCTTACCTAGCTAAATTTCTGTGTTAGCAGCAAAACCATGGCTGAACGGATTTATGGCTAGTCAAGAGGCTGTCATCAAATTCAATTGCCACTTTCTTGAATTTCTGCAAAGATAATAACGGTAACGCTTAAAAGAATGACGCTAAAAGCGTAAAAATTGTTTTAAAAATATGTAGCAATAAATATTGTGAGTAAATAATAAAATCGCGCTCCAACTTCTGCATAATTTATAAGGATAAGAGAATACCTTGATTACCTTCGAATGGAATTACGCATATGGGACAAGGTTGGCCACTAAAAACTTTTCCCTCTGCAAACAAATTGTATTCAATTTTAGTTACACCTGATGCCAATATAAAATTGTGAACAATTCATATGAATGAAATTCGCAGTTTAATTCCACAGTCGAAAATCGAATGTTGTTTATGAGTCGTAATTTTTTGCCAATGAGTACCTACGAAAATCAATTATTTGTGATTAAATTAAATGTATAAAAATAATATGAATGATTTTATATACGTCCCTTACCGGATAAGAACAAAGTGGAGGATTATATTAAATGTATATCGCAATTTTAATCTTTTTCGAATACTTCCCTATCAAATTATATAGTAACACCCATATGCATATTGAAAGTAATATTTTTATTGCTTCGTTTTATCAAAATATCTAGCTAATGGATTTTTCGATATGGTAATTTTGTATTTAGTTTATGAAACACCCTGTTTAGTCTATTACAAATATGCAATATCGACTTTTTCTGCCCAAATTCATACAATTCATCGTGTATATTGCTGTTAAACACAAGGGAACAGGTATTAGCGAACGTCGTGTTAACACACATTTTCTATGTTAATAAAGAAATTTCTATAAAATAAAACCAAATTGGCAACCGTTTATGAGGGCTGAATTCTTAATTTACATATTCTTTGAAAAAAACAAGTGCTCTTATGCTTGCTTTTTTAATCGAGAAATAGTGAAAGCTTATACTTGAAACGTTATTTGTGGTGCAAAGGTTATGGATAGTGTTTTATAATTTTTTTTTTTACAGATCAAGATAAAGTATTGGCAATATAAAAAAATACATAACCTCAAAAACAATTGTGGGGAAAAATAGTCAAATTGTAAGAGTAGGAAAGAACATGTTTAAAAAGAGACAACATTCGTTGAAATTAGTGCGAAAGATTTAAAATATATCGTTTACAATAGCCTGAAAAAGTTAACAAGCAAGGAAATAAGACGCAAAGCAAATCAAGATGGTGAGTTTAGAAAAACATATTGCAATAAGCATGATAAAAATGTTAAATAAAATTTAAAATTACTGAAGCAAATATGAGTTTTATTTGAAGTTCTGTATTAACTGAGAGAATTCCTTTTTTAATTTTTTAATACTAGCCGCGCATTGTGCCCATACAGTTGTTGAAATGCCTTAAAGTTCTGTTGGACGATAATGGTGGCATTTTAAGTGCTGGAGAAGTTAAAAGACTAGCGAGGTAAGAAAAGGAAAAATATTTTGTTACATACATACATATATTTACTTCATAGTTACTCTAATCTATTACATTGCACGTTGTATTAACAGTTGTAAAGTTTAGTACTCTTTATTTCTAGATACTTATCGTTATTTATATTTTTACTTTTTCAGTTTAATGACAAAATACTCAAAAAAATTGGTTTCTAAATGCATATATGTACAAATTTTAAAATGTACAAAAACTGAATTATTGGGAGAGTTTATGGGTGCCGGCGGTTGGTCCTTAGTTTACACTTGGTTAAATGACGCTATTCGTGCTATGAATTGGCCTCTCGTTCAGGAAATCTTAGAATTATTACTTTTGTGTCCGGTTGACGTTCACCGTTTAAAAATAAATTCTGCACCAAAACTTGTCAAGGGTCTTTGCAAAGATGGCGGTAATGAAGGTAAGTTTTGTTAAAGATTAATTTAAAATTAAATTATTCGTTGCAGGATAACGGAAATTTTTACTGGTTTAATTAGAACATTGTTAAAATATGTATACATATATGTATGTTAGAAGAAAACTATGTACATTACATATCGTGAGCTTAAATGCAAAATCACCACACAAACAAGATACTGGAAATCGACTTGATACTAATTGCAGTTAATTTTTTAAAATTAAAAGTCATTACTTAGCACAGTTTTAGGGGGAACTATGATTGTAAAGTGTAGCAGTAATACCGAAAGTAAAATTGACGATTTGTGATTTAAAAACGTTATTTAATATTGATCGTATTATGTGCTCCTGTGATGTTTTTGGGTTGCCTATCCATTAGAATTGATTGTGTATTTTGTTTTAATATCCCAATAGCTTTCTCAGTATTTTTTTTAATACTAAAAAGGTAACGCGAAAATTTATTTTTAAATGTTGGTTTGTTTGTTTTGTTGGATCAGTATACATATTAATCAGTATACAGTATTTGCTACAAGAAAAGAGCATTTAAAATTTGGCGTCAAAAAAAGTTCACAAATCATACAAAATTAAAGTAAATGTTGGTATATAAAATATGCGTACAAAAGACAACAACAACATAATTTTGTGTTAAATAAAGAATATGATGGATGGTATTAATTGGATATATGGCTTTTTAAGACTGCCGCTTAACATCAGAAATATCTTTAAAATCACAAAGCAATAGTGCGATTCACTATACATTTTTACCGATATGATATCGGTTAACACTTTAACAACAAAATTAACGATGTTATTTAGTAACCTTTTGTTAACAATATCTAAACGACAAATAATTTTATGATCATGCATTCGACAAACTAAATTTCGAGGCATCTTATTTTGTTACATGCCGTTTTGATTGCACAGGAATATGGCTAGTGAAGACTGTCACTGTTGATGTTCTATTCGTGTTCAAACAGTAAACACCCGTACAAAAACTATGTTAAAGCATCGAAATAATCTCGATGTGAGACAAAAAATTATGCCTAAACTGAATAGGAACATCAATCGTATATATTTCTTTTTCTACGTACATAAAACATTATTACAAAAATAAATAGAAAACATCATATCAAATATATAACATTTCTATTAAATTTAATATGAAATACTTAGAGAAAATAAAGTGATTTTTTTATGCGCAGAACATATTTTGAGTGATTTGAAATCACTTTCTATGCTTAATACTAATTTTTGTGACTATTGTTAACATAATCTATTTAATCCAATACTGAATATAAGAATAAACATTTTCAAATTTCATTTTCTTGCCTTTTTTTTACGTCAAACAATTTTTAATGTATAAAAGGTTTATCAAACAAATTTTTAAAGTGAAAACTATTTACTTTTCGTTTTGCACTATTTCTAGTAGTTGCGTTAAATGAGGTTGTGCTCCACTATATAAATTTAATTGAAGCGTAAAAAATTGAAATGGAAAATAATGCAACTAATCTGATAGTTTATCAAAAAAATAGTTTTATTTTTCATATTTAAAGCTAGTTCATAAGTAAATACACGAAAAGTATGTTTGAAGGGTGGGCAACGTCTAACACATAAGATTAGATTTCAAAAACGTTTGATTGTATATGTATATTTAATTACAATAATAACTTATATGTACCGGAGTTCGGTCTGGATTACATATCTGTTATCCGACTACGACTAATGGAAATTTCTTAATGTTTTCGCTGTTCTGTACTCTACTTCCGAATAATTTGGGTAAAGGTTTCCTTATGAGCAGCGTGACTAAGCGAAATGCGTTTATCAATCCTTAACAAATAAATGGTATTATTTAAAATAAAATGAGTTGGGATAAAAAATTTTTAAATAGAACAATTAAAATTTGGTTTTCTTCAATTAAAACAAAATGTTAAAATGAAAAATTTGTATTAAAATTTGGAACATTTTCTTTTAATTTACAATTATTTTCACACTAAATTATTCAGTGTCTATGGGACGTCTGAACGGATTTGTTCGAGTGGCATTGCCCTTGCTTATGAACGTAAGCGACAAAATCTGTTTTTATACACAATGTATAATAATTAAAAAATAAAACAAAAATATGTTGAAGAACAGCTATTATCCGAATTGTCTAATTCCCAGTGTTTTTACAATATCGCCACACTTTTTTATTTCACTCTGAATTTAGAACAGAATTCGAATTCGTAAGAAATTCATTTTGATGAAAATGCTTTAGCTTGAAAATAAGGGATTAGAATATTCGTTTAATAAATAACCCGTTTTAATAAAAGTCGTTTAGTGTTTTAGGTTTATTTGGTAACATATTATTAATGAAATTTGAAAACCAAAAGTGATTTGGAGTATATTTTCCTTGAACTCGAAGGATAAGATATCATTCTGGAAAACTATGGATTAATTCAGCGCCGAAAGAACTACTCATATATAGCAGCCAGAAAAGAATCAAGACAATGTTTAAACCTTGTTAGGAGACTTTAAGGCGAGACGCAACAATAGGACAACTATTGTCATGGTAATAAATTTTAGTTTCGTGCTAGTATGGATAACCAGCTAAGAACCAATAGGAAAGGTGTGATATCAAAGTGAATCTGACTTTATATTAAAGTTACGTCTAAGCCATTATGTATGGAATAGCACACTCTCAAGTGGACGCCTCAGCTTCGCTGGAATTGGTTCAGGGTGATTTGTCCGGATCCTATGGCTTTAGTTCTTGCGTCAGCACAATTCTATATGAATGTAGGCCTAAATCAAACCGTAAAATAAGCCGGCTTGACTCTGTCAATTCCCAATTCAGCTGATCGATGCCAAATCGATATTTAATCTAAAAAGGTGTACGCACGCTTACATTTTTTCACTGAACGTCAAATGCCTGCACATTGTAGCCACTACTAAATTCAAAATAAAAAACTATGTGGATGGGCGCTCGTCTGTAACCACCCGTAAATAAACAATACTGAAAACATGGAAACAATCTCGATGACAGACAAAATATCATGCTCAAACTGAACAGAAACATCACGCATTCTCCATACAGAAGACTACGAACAAATTTATGGCGTAGTGTTAGCAACTAAAAATGTAACAAACAAAACGTCGCATTTTGTACATATCCGCACAATAAAACTATATATGTTGTCTCCAAACCAAACTTGACAAGGAATGACAGAAATTCGTTCCAAACATCTACATCGAAACACCTTGTCGGAATATCATATCAAGATTAATATGTAAGGTTAACATCTCGAACATTTCCAAAATCGACTATTTGTCATCAAACAATTTACAGTTCATATCTATGTCTACTGCTAAGTTTTTTTCAACACTACTAAAAAAAATAAAGGAATGTTAATTAATTCTAAAGAATCGGCTAAAGACAATTATTTTTAGTTGTTGTTAAAAAGCCCTTATTATGAGCAATTTGTTCGCAAATTTAGTAAACAAAATGAAAATAAACCGAACTTTCAAGTTTTTGTTTGATACTTACGAATTTATACCTACAAAAAATTAACAAATATAGTTTAAAATTGGTGTATGGTTGGCAAAAAGCAGGAAACAACACAATTTTCATCGATTTTCTCACAGTACGCTACAGCAAATGCCCCTATAATGAGTTGCATTCGACTTCGATTTCCGCTGGCTAACGAACCACAAATATCGAATATCAAATTCGTATCATGCGCTCTTAACACTGATGAAATTTTTGATTTCGCAACAAATTTTCTTTCGACGCCTTAGTCTAGTGTGTAAAATGCCTTTGGACGACACGACCATACACCTATTTATTACTATTTGTTTTAATTTTATTCAGTTTTTAGGCCGTCTAACTACCAAACAAAAACTCGGAAGTATGGTGATATTTTTATATTTTCACTCAATTTGCAAGCAAATTTCATTTACTTTTAGTCTCAGCTGATTGAAATATTCTATTGTGAACACTTCAAAATGAGTGCAGTTCACAATAACGCTATTATTCTCCGAATGCGCGTCATAATACCAAATGAAAATAAAATTTTTTGAGCAAATCAAGTCATTTAAAGTGATTTGTTAATATGAAAAATGTATGTGAAATCAAGTTGCAAATCAAGGGTTTTTTTTTTTGGACTAAATCACGTAAAACGCATATTGAGTTTTAATACTATTTTTTACTTTGTAAAACAATGATGGAATTTGTGGCATTGGCACTATTGCATGTTGTATGGCTCTATCGCTTCTTTTTTGGAACTTTTTTTTATGTATGCATGTGAATGGGAACATACATATTAACATTTTTTTATTAATTGAATATAGTTGCAAATACGTTGGTGATTTCTATTTTACTGAGAAATTAATAGCGGCCCAGACCTCGATTTCTTAATTAATAAAAATTTATATTTTAGAGATAAAAATTTTGGAATCCAAACCAAGGTAAAGACTACATATCATTTTTGACATATTGAAACGATTGTATATATTAAGTTATGTGTGGGAACATGTCGTTTCTTTTGTTTTAAAACTGTTTCCACCCTAAGCTAAATACTCTAAAAAATTAACAGTGAGTAGACATTAATCTCTATTAGAATTTGAAGACTTAACACATTTTCGATACATAATATATATGTGTGGGTATATGTGCATGTATATTCTGTTTTTTTTAAGCCCTATAGAGCTTACGAGGGTTAACAGTCATACTGCGCTGACTTTTTAATTTTGGCAAATCATCATGAATAGACTGACGGTTAAACAATGCTACCAAATTATTCGATGTTTTGTTGCAAAATTGTGTTTAGCGAATAGCCGCATAAAGTGTGAAACTAATTATGAGACCCCTACAGAATCCATTACACCCAGAAAAATGCACCATTTGGTGTTGTTTACATGCTGATGGCATCCATTGGACCTTAATTTTTCAAAAATGAGGCCGAAGCATCCATACAATCTTCATGAGAGCGTGTTTCATGTTGCGCGTTTTTATTTGCCATCCTTAACATTTCGTCTTGTCTAGCCATAAATCTGTTTAGCCATCGCAAATTGCTATTCGCACAGGAATTTGGCTCATGAAGACCGTCGCTGATGGCCTGTTCGTGTTCAGTCACATTCGTTGGAACAGTTGTCCGGTGAAGAAGCAAAGAAGCAATTAACACATATTCTTCACAGAAAAGTCCACGACTAAATTTCTTCACATTATTTTCCCGACGCTGCGAGCAAATTTTTTGCCTTAAAGCCTTGTTAAAGACTTTTGGTTTAGATTTTTTTTGTACCCTTCGTTAAACCGTGGAAAACAAAGGTACTAAATTCTAAAAATGTATACGAATACTAGAATAATGGAATATATTTTATCCGAACTCATTTTATTATAATAATGAAATTTATTTGTTGAGGGTGGATAAACTAGTTTCTATGCCATTTCACTCATCAGGAAACCTTTACCCAACTTTTTAGAAAAACTTGACCGTCTTATGCCCGAAATTCCTTAGACCAAATGGGAAATCCAAAAAACACCAAGTTTGAACAAAAAGCCCATACAACAAACAAATTTGTATCTTATTTTTCTTACTTGCCGTTTGGTAGGTTGTTTGCCAACTCTAAATGTAGCCGTAAGCTGTAAAAAAATAAAAGAACACACAGCTATCGTTTACTTTAGGTAGAAAAGCAAAAAAATGTAAGTGTTGCCAATGTGTGCACGTGCTGAGGCATATTTATTAATGAAAGGAGTTCTTGGGATTTTATTCTTTCTGATTCTAAAAGTTTATCCATCCTAATAAATAATATGCTCGACTTTAAGACGTATAATTTCATTGAATTTTTGTTTTTATTACAATTAAATGGAGCAATGACGAAACAAAAAATATTAAGTGTAATTTCATTAAACCATGGCTTTGATATACAATCGTAAATGTAAGATTGTTGAAATCATTTGATGTTTGATAATATGTACAATACTTGGAGGGAGGTGGTTAAAGTTCTATAGGAAAAATTTACTGGTGACACTAAACTTTACACGTATTGGCTTTGTTTAACAATTGATTTCATATTTCGTGTTTCTGTTTTCCCTCAAACTGTTCAAGATATCAATTCTTGTGAAATACACAATACGCTATTGCACAATATATCTCGTAACTTAAAATGTCTTATTTAGTTACGAATAGGAACATACAGCTACACACCATTTATAAAAAAAATCTGGAAATCTCGTAGATATTTAAGCAATATTTTTGAAAAATATAATCATATTCGCGAATTTACAAACTGTCATAAAGTCGAAAGTTTTATAATAATAAGAGAAAATATGGCTGCTTTAATCATAATGTGTTTTATAATATACGTCCCTATTATGTATTATGAGTGAAATGACAACTTGTGAAATTTTAAAAACACTGAATTCTGCATTCCACTTATTTGACCTTTTTTGAAATTATTGTGGCGACACATATTGTCGTTAACGTTAAAAAGCAAGACTCTTTAAACAACAATACAAAATTGTTATTTGAGAATTTAAATAAAGTTTTAATTGAAGAAATCCTGATTCTAATTCCAAAGTCCAATTTCTTCAATGAATATTCAACAAGGCGAAAGCTTAACCCCAATACATTTACATTTTATTTCATACACAAATAAAATTTAGTTGTATTGGCAAGTTCATCTTGTTGAATATGGCTTGGCCTAGTATATTGAACCAGTTGCGGACAAGGGCTACTTCTTGCTTTAACCATAACATTTCCTTATTATCAAAATTATGTTTCTTAGCTTCCAAACAAATGACTAAACAAGATTACATTAAAATAAAGTCAACCTACAATTTTTATTTTTAGGTGTACGTATTTTGGCTAAACGTCTTGTAGAGCAGTGGCTCAAAGTGGTCACAGAAAATCCTGATGCAACGTTACCAACGTCAAATATGACACCACAAGCCACGGGTATTAAGACTCCAACTGTAGCAGTTGTTGCACCAGAGGCAATTTCTGTTAATGTACAGCAAAAGCAGACATCTGTTGCAAATTCAACAAATCAAAACACAACATCCAATGCACAACAACAATCACTGCAACAAATACAAGAGGAGCGAAAAATTATAAAGCAAAAAATAAAATCAAACAAAAAGCCTAATAAAGTGCAAGATTTTAAGCAGGAGGAAGAGGAGGAGGATGACGAAGATGACGACATGAAGAAGGAAGAACACAGTAAGGAAAACGAGCCAGACGACCAAGATCCATTAGGAGGTGTAGATACAGAACCAGCAGTAACAAATTATACCTTAACACCGGCTCAAAAGAAAGCCAGTGAATCCGGTCTTGTCTATAAGTTTGTTATTAAAGATGGTCAATCCATTTTAGCTAAAGTTCCACCAAAATCAAATCAATGTGTATCTCCGCCTCAAGCACAATCAAGTGTGGAAGCCGATGATGAAGAGGAAGAAACAGAATCAAATGAAGCTATTGAAGATACTACACATCCCGAAGTAGCAGAGGATACAGTAGATAATGCAATTGCTGTTGCTTCGGTTGATGAAAATAGTTCTTTAAACACAACAGAAAAAGATATTGACAGTAATAGGGCAACTGAGGACAAAACAAAAATAGATGCTAAAAAATCTGAAAATAAAAAATCTTTGGAAGATAAAGAAAAATGTAGTAGTCAAAAAGAGCGTCGAAGTTCTAAGGACAAGGAGAGGCGTAGCAGTAGCAGTAGTATGGACAAGGAAAAATACAAGGACAGCAAATCCTCAAAATCTTCATCGTCCTCATCAAGTCATAGATCTTCCAGCCATAAATCATCATCTTCATCTTCGAAAAATTCTTCGTTATCGAGTAAATCGAAATCGTCGGCAACTTCATCATCATCATCCTCTCATCGTGCTTCTAGTGACAAAAATCGCAGTGATAAGGAACGTTCTAGTTCTAGCAAAGATAAAGACAAAGATCGCAGTAATAGTTCTAATTCTAGCAGTAAACACAGATCATCATCATCTTCCTCTTATAAATCAAATTCTTCTTCATCAAGTTCTAAAGACAAATATAGGGATAAAGAAAAAACATATTCCTCATCTTCATCAAAAAGCAAAGATAAGCAAGAACCGCCTCAACTGGATAAAGACAAGGCTACAGAGAAAGTTACTTCATCTCCCTCCTTGGATAAACTTGGCAAAATACCTAAGAAACCAAAAGAAGAGTCAGTCCACAGCAATGACTCAGAAAGTTCCAATAAACCTACATCTATAACAATACCTTCCAAGAAAGCCTCTATGTCCATAGAAATTAGGAGAGATACAGAGAAAGCAAAAACTGTGAAAACTTATAAATCACAATTTCGGTCCCATGGCCTCACCGAAGAGGCCCCTCCACCTCCCTCCCGCAAAGGCCTTAAGAAACCCTCCTCTGCTACACCCCCTGGTACAGTATTGCCTTCATCTTTACCCTCTTCGCTAAAAAGGACATCTCCTCCACCTAGGGATTTGCCCTCGGAAAAGAAAGCCAAAATTGACATCAATAATGTAACGGTGACTAATGAAAAACCAGGAAGCATAAAACTCATACCACCTAAAAAAAGTAAGTATTTTATCGTGCAAATAATTACTAATTCCGTTTCCCCTTCGTCTATTTACAGAGAAAACAATTGTGTTGTTATTGGGCTTTTGCATTTAAGTATGGTTTTTTATTTATAATTTTATTTCATTTAATTTGAATTTTTTGCCAAACGCCAAGAGTTTCTAGAAAGGGAAAAGTATTATACAACCCAAAAACCATTGGTTCGACTATACTTACAACTCCAGCCGGTTTGTGTTAATTAAAACTCTGATAATTCTTTCTATATTTTGTTGGATGAAAATATTTAACATATGAAAACAAAACATGAATCATCACGCTGATTGGACGATGTGGCTATGAGAAAAATTGCAGATTTTGTTGCTTTCTATCGCTCAGTCATCAAAAAAGTGTTTTTGTTTGATCTTTTTGTTGGTGCTTTTTATTTTGTGTCAAGAACATGTAAAAGTGGTGGTGTGTTGCAAAAAATACATATCGATAGATGCACTCAAACCGAAAACAGCAAAAACAAAAAACCGGTCATATTTAGCACGGACATTAACATATATGTGTCTATGCTAAGTTAAATGTATGTAGTGTTGGATAACGTTTGAATATTTATTATAGTCTAAATGGTGTATATATTTTTGGAAAGTTCTTTCAAATTGGCGTTTTAAATTTTTGAGAGACGTAGAATTTGAAAAGTGTAGTATAGATAAATTATAAATATTTTTTATATAATTGCTTAAATATGCACAAAGATCAAGGAATTACGTTGTCCCACATTTTTTTTAGGAATAATTTAAGAAACAAAAAAGTTCACATGCTTTTACAATCTTCGGCATATACATTTTGACAATAATAAAAGTATTTTTTTCTTAAACCTTTTCAAAGTTCTTAAAGCTATTGTTTAGATAGGTTTTAAATTAAAGTCAATATGATAATTAGTTACAATACTATACTATTACCTAAAATTTTCAAAACTTTAAATTCATTTCTGGTGTACGGCATAAATATTTCGACGAAATAAGAAACAAGAATATAAGTTAAATGTAATTAAGAAAAGAAATACCAGTCAAATATGTATCCACCATTAGCTGAAATTATGTATGGAGCCGTTTTGGCTTCTAAAGTATTGCAGCAAAAACTTCGTTCCTAAGGTTTTGCATTTCCAACATTATTTCAACCATATTTCGAGTTAAGTTATTACTTAAAATAAGTCCATATGTTCTCAATCCTCTCATATCATAGGAACATTACAGTACCTACACCATCTTGCACGGTTTTCGTTACTGCAGCCAATATTTTTCTAATTGTGGTAAACGAACATACATTTTTTGCGGGGAGCCAAGAAACAATTCTGTACATACTCTTCGCCAAAAACTTATTAATATAATCACTTGCGAATTGGACATTTTTTCATATTCTTATTGTTCGGTGTAATATATGGAATTTTTTTTTTTCTTATAGATTATCTTCTTAATCCTTGTTTTTTCAAGCGGCGACGAATGGTACGTTCACTAATTGCAGTCCGCCCATAGTTTCGTAATTAAAATTCCATGACACATCGTGTTTAATTAGGTTTCTTCGTCCTTAAATATGATCAACTGTTTCTGACAGTATGGTTTCATATTTTGCTCATAATGCAACATTTATCTCTATTAATCTCATGAAATATTAAGTTGGTCAAAAAATATTTGTGCCAAATACTGATTTATTTTTATTCCTTTCTTCTGCGCATATGGTCTGGTTGCCCGGCGTCTTTTAAATATATTTTGTAAATGTATGGACTTTTTATTTTTGGAAATGTGTGAGTAAAACATACATGTATGTTAATTATTTTTATCATCAATTAACACAGTAGCTTTTATTTAAATTCAATAAAAAACGTTGAAGTGCGATGCAAACATTTACTGTTGTCAAAATATATGTATACGCCTCGGCCTGCATTTTAACGCGTCAGACTTCCTTTTTTTTTTTGTTCTAAAAAAACTAAACTTCATTTGATTATTGAAAGTTATTGAATAGTGTTGTTTCCAATATGATGAATGAGTTTGCAATGGAGCCTGTGTCACGAAGAAATTGTACACTTTTATACAACGTTTGATCATTAGTAATTGGAGTCACAGATAATTTAGTTTGGTGGCTCATTTTCTAAATGGACTAGATAATTTATTAATTATCTTTTGATAAGTTTTAGACATAACAGCCAAAACGACAAAATTTTAATGTCAGTTTATTTTTGCTGTATATTTCAATTGGAAAAGCAAAACTATGAACGCTTATTTGACTTGAACATCGTATTGCAAAATGCTACGTTAATACAGCTTTTAAAAACTAAAAACATTGAATATACCAAAGTTGCATACATTAAAATGCTGTCTTCCTCAGCGCATGTTGATTTGTAGTAATACATTCTTAAAACCCTTAACATTTTGACGATGTATTCTGTTCCCAAATGCATCAATCTTGTCGATGCATAAAGAAAAATTAGCTACGCATTCAAACAAATTTCGTTGCAAAGCGCACACAAAGTATTATAAAAGTAACTACACAATGTATCAACACCGTATTAGTACAATTTATGCATACGTTATATATAAAATTTTTTTAAAATGGATTTAAGTAGACAACAATACAACATGTGACATGTTTAAGCCGCATCGGTTCATTTTCAAATGAAATATACAATTTTTTGCTATCCAATTTGGTTTGAATTTCGATATTTTGCTGCATTTATTCTATTACTAAGTGTACTAAATATTGGTTACGTAGCATCTACTTTCGTAGTTCTACCCTACCGTAAACTTCAGATCTAATGTTTTCACTGTTTTATTAAAAAGTTGTAAACATTGTTTCTTAAAAACTGTATCAAATACTAGTTGTTTGAAGTAGCAGAAGTTTAGACTGAACATCAAAGCAGAAGCGGCAAACTCTTATTGTTTTTTTCAATGCCTACTTGTAGCTTTAAAAACCTATTTTATATTGTCAATATGTACTTCTTTTTTCTGCTTTTTAATTTAAAAAGCTGAAATCTTTACACTGCTAAAACATTTGACTCGTTAGAAAGTACACAGCTGTCCGATCATTCATACGAAAATAAAACATAAAAAATTTTTCGTATACTCAAACCAAAAAACTCAATTCGAGATTCTAGTGTCTTACATATTCCCTGAGAAATTCAGTCTTAAAATCGTTTTAATATCAATTCATTTATAAAATATTTATGTATGCGGGTTTGTGATAAGAATCGATTTCGAAAACGAATGTATTCATCCATTATATGTTAGTAACCAATTTTGAATTATAAATGCTAGTGTTCAGCTATGTATAAGTAGGAAAATATCTGCTTTTATTGAGACTAAAGCTCGTGACTAGCTGAAAAACAGAAAAAATATCGGTTAATATGCAGTAGAGAATGCTACTAAACTGTTGTTGATGTTTTTACTCGATTTTTTTTTATACGATCACATTTTCTGATCATTCTAAAAGGCTGGGTATTTGTCATGTTATCACGAAAACTATTTGATTACATGATTCCTGAAAGTTAAATTTGTAATTTCCATATAAAAATTGCTTAACAAAAAATTCTTACTGCTAATTTAAACTGATCGGTTTTCGGTAGTTGTTTGCTTCGAAAATATATGCATAATTTATTACGCCAATTTTGTATCCTTTAACAGGCTCATCTAAATTTAAATTTCATCAAAATTAATATACCATTCGCGAGTGTTTTACTTTAAAATCAACACACCTTTCCATTGATTGAATATTATTGTGAATGTATATAACAAAGTGCAAATTAAGTGTAATATTTTAATTAAGCAACTACAAAAGCATCAATCAACCATCCCGAAAGAGGAGTCTACTAACATAAACTTCTAAAGACAGCGGTGATGATTAACAGCCAACAAAAAGTGTGGGAGTACTTCATTTAATTTTTTTAAGCAAATTTTTTCTTTTTGTTTTAGAAAAAAATTTCAGAACAATGGTAAATATGTGTGATAAGTATACAATATAATTTATTTCTAATAAAATAATTAGTTTTAAAGTATTAATTTAAAAAATAAGAATAACATAAACAAATAAAATGATATCAACAATAAAAAATAAAAAGAATTGGTTAGTCCTTGAAGTTTGGTAGCAATTTATAATCAACATTGAAAACTACTACAAATATATACAAAGAGGGACATGCGCAGAAATACAATTTTTTTTAAACAGTTATGGTTATAGGAGTCTTAGAAGATCTCTTAGCAAAATTAGGCATGTAGAACAAGAGTAATTAAGAGTATAGTCTTAGTTTTCCGAATGATATAATTTTTATATAATTGAATAATGTGCAGTGTATAAAATGTGAAATAGTTTTTGCAGATTTTTTTTTATAGCTGCTAAAATTCGTCTACACTAACGTAACTTTTCAACATTTTTTCAAATGAAAACTCCCAAATATTTTTAGCTTACCTGGCTTGCGTAAATTTAAAGTTACTTTCGACGATTAATTCATTATCTAAAGTTAAACAAATTGCGTTAGATAGAAAATCAAGAAAAATTTTGCAAATTACAAACTATGAACTTTAATTCGAATAAGAACAACCATTTCATTTCAATATCTTTTTAGGTGTGTAATTTCAATGTCAAAAAATATCGAACCTTCTTAAGATACAAAGAAATTTTGGAGCTAGACTTGACTTTGTTTACTTAGTAGAGCAAATATTAAAAGACTGAATGGTATAAAATTTCACGGCATGTCTGCAGTGCTTCGAACTTAAAAATATTAAATAGAAAAAGAATGTAAATAATGAGGCGCGTATATTATGTGCATAAACATAACCGAGGTTACTATTCTCTAGTTAATTTTTTTTTTTTTCGTTTAACATCGAATCCAGCTACAGAATAATTTTTTTAGAAAGCCAATGTAATACTTTCGTGGATTTAAATTTTAAAAAATAATTTTTGTTTTCAAAATAAACATTTAGCAAAATCAATGTTTTAGCTGAAGTTGTTTTTTTTTTTCTTAAAAATTGACTATAGTTTTTATTAACTTTTTCATTCGGGAAATTCCATGTTTTTTCCAAAAGTTGCTTATAGAGAGTAAAAATAGTTTAAGATTATAAAGCTTTTGATTAATATTGCAAACCCGTTAGGAAGTTTATTATAAACTTTGCCACCAAGCTCAAAGGATTTATCCCAATGTATATTTATTTGAATGTTAGTCATTATCAAAATAGATAAAGGAATATACATACAATGTATATGCATGTTGATAAATTATAAAACAAGCTTAGGAAAAAAATACTTGGCAAACAATTTTATATTCGAATACTTAACATCTCAGTTCAATTTAAATATAGATTCGATAATGTCCTTTTTAATAATGTAAGCCTTTTTCTATTTGTGTGTTGAGATTTATTTGCACATAAAAATATTTTCATCTGCTCTTTCCCACAATATTTACGAGCATGCTTCAACCTAACTCCATAATATATGCCACTTTATATAAATGCCTGAATAGATCCAAAAATGAAATTTAAAAATTCAATTGTAATTAAAAAAATAGCGCCATTTTTAAACTGGTTATTTACAAGTGTTTTAAAAATGTTAACATTTTACGAACATGTTTTATTGTACAGTATGAAGGTAAAGTCGCACGAGGCAAATATTTTCCGAATTTCGCGTAACCACTGAAATATTTCATTAAACCGATAGACCAATGTTATATTTACCTTTATATATGTCTTAAGATTACCAAAAATTATGGGTTGTTGCGTTTACTTCTTCAAATAGTTATCCCGTCTGTACTTCTTGAGAATCGTATTTCGACTTCCCTACAACTGTGTTAGACTTCTATAGAATAGTTCTAGACTCGATGGAATTGTGCTTGTTTTGTGGTTTGAATAACATCTAAAGAAATATTTGGCTTATACTGAAATCCACGTGGGTTTCACCAAATCTTTTGTTATTGGGTTCGAAAAATGTTGAATTAATAACTACTTTTTGTTTTAAATCGAATTGTAACGTACCTCTAAGTTTTAAGTTTGGAAGTATATTATACTGAGGAGACTAAATTACCCTCATTATTCATTATTTACAACATTATTTATAACAAATTTATATCATTCAGATTTTAATAATAATTAAATATAGTATTAATAATTTTTATTTGAATAATTTTTTAGCGGTTCATAAGCAAAAGCCCGTTCTACACAACATAATGTTTTCTTTAACCATATATTTATAATTTTCTTTACTAATATATTATTATTACTTAGTAAACTAATTTGTACCTTTTAATCTTTGTTTTAGTACAAACTCTTGTTGAGACAAATCTCTTCTCTGATGCTCTCTCTGCAGCGACGGGGCCTAAAAAGGTAAATAAACGCAAACGGCCCAATACACCATTGGTTAATGGCAAAGAGAGTCCTGCTTCTCCTACCAGTCCGGACGTTCCAAAAGTAGTGCCTTTGAAGTTCTATCAAGACACGTTAGACGAATCGAAAACCGACGATTCTAAATCTAATAAAGAAAACGATGATGCTACGGTCATAAAAACTTCAGAAGAAGAAGCCACTGTAGGTGATAAAGACATCGAGGATGATGATGATATACCATTAAAAAAGGTCAAGGAAGATATTGAGCAAAAGGTGGCCAAAGAAAAGAAATTGAATGGTGGTGATGTTGCCGTTAAGGCTGTCGATATAACAAAAGATGATGAGGAGGAGCATCAGAAAGTTGAAAGCAAACTTTCGCCTAGCCTTCAGCAGCTACCGGATTCACCTAAAGCTGCAGACGATGATGTGGAAATAGTTGTTGAGAAAAAGCCTGGCCCCGGCTGTGGGCCAAACGGACCACCCGGTGTTTTGATGCTACACCGCCGCAAGGGCCCAAAAAAGAAGTTGACTTGGCGTCCGCAAGAATCACTTGAACAAATACGTTACTTTGAATTGGATGAAAATGAACGTTGCAATGTTACTAAATCTTCGTTTTCTGACATGAAGAACTTGGAGCATTTTAGCGAGCGTGATGCCATTGTGATGGCGCGACGTGGCTTTAATCATGAGGACAATATGGAGCCCCAAGCCAACTGGAAACCGCTGATAGAAGTAGATGATGTTCCGCCTCATCCAGAAGGCAATCAATCCAAACAAAGGAAAATACAAGCTGAACGTGAATTGACCACTTTAAGAGCATTGTACTTTACGCATGCTCTAATACCCGATTCACCAGCAGAGGCAGAATTTGAACCGGCATTTAATCATGATGTTCCTTTAATACCGTTGGATGACTTAACTGGCAATCCAGATGCTGTTAATGATTTTACAAGCATGCCTTGGCCAGAACCGCGGGGTTCACCAAGAGAAGGTGATAATAGTATGTCAGGAACTGGTGGTTTGGGAAGCCCGGTTAACATGTTTGGAAGTCCCTCCACACAAGTTGTAAACCCGCCAAATAATAAACCAGCAAGTGCTACTCCATTTAATCCTTTTATAAATCCTTTTGCTGGTAAACATGTACAGAATGCACCCAACGGACCTCCAATACAAAACAGCCCGCAAAACCAATGGCAAGGACCTGGAAATACCATGGGTGGTCCTATGGCTGGCAATGGTCCTATGATAGGTAACCCATTTACTGGAAATCATGGAAGCCCTCTGATGGATATAGGAGGCCCTGGACCCATGGGGCCCGGCCCTATGATAAATAATGGACCACCACAAAATTTTATGAATCAATTCTCTACTAATTTTGGAGGACCACCTAATCCTTTTATGGCCGGGCCCTCTGGCTTCAGCAATGGACCAAATAATTATGGTCCTATGGGCCCTAATGTTGCAATGATGAACGGTATGGTACCTCCTCTTATGGGCAATAACTGCCCACCCCATATGCTGAATGCTGGACACATAAATCGAAGTAATCGAGGCAATAACAATGGTGGAAACTGGCGTAGTGGAGTCTCTAATTTTCAAGATAACAATGGCGGTGGTGGCAATTGGCGACCAGCTGGCCCTGGTCCTAACATGCGCGGTGTCGGCGGAGGCAATGGAAACAATGGCGTTTGCAAAGCATTTATGCGCGGTCACTGTCGTTTAGGTAATTCCTGCAAGTACATACATCCTAATAAAAGCAAGCGGATATAGAAATCAGCTGATGATACCCTCCTTTCAAATGGGAATTTATCAAACGCTTCTTCCCTATCTACAAATAACGACTGTGATACAAAATAAAGACTTAAAAAAATTAGGATAAACAAAGTTTTCCAAAATCGCATTACGCCAATAACCCTTCGTCCTCTGCACTCGCTCCTTCAACATTTGCGTATTGTAAAGCAAATTGTAATACAATTCAGCTATTCCATAACCTGATCGAATGCGTCAGGCCGGGCGCCTTAAGAAAATATACCATTATTGGATAAGATTGAAATAAAAAATAACGTAAAAAAGAACAACATGAAAACATTTACCTAAAACATTTATATATTATGTATAATTTTAAGCATTATTATCATTAAAACAATGACTTAATATTAAGAAAATTATAAAAATATTAACTAAATCTCTTGTAATTATGCTGTAAAAAGAATATCAATTCAAACACGTACCATTTTGCATTTTATTTTTATTTGAAATATTTCGTTATTTCCTTCCCAATTACTTTTTTGCACAAAAAGATTTGCTTTCGTTCAGCATACATTCTTTTAATTAAAACTTTAATCAACATGTTTGTATTATAACTTAATTATTCATGTATTTAATAGTAGGAACATAGAAGGTACACGTATAATCAAGATTAAACAATAAAACTTAAAATTAGTTTAAATATAATAAATTTTTGTTATGTAGTGAATAGTGTATATTGTAATATTGTAGTTAAGTTCTTGATTTATACTTTTTTCACACAAATATTGAGAAAATAATTGATAGTTTTTGATTACAAATTAATAATGTTTTATTAATAAAATAATATAAATATGTTGAATTATAAATTGTTTGTTTTCAATAATATTCGCATAAACAATTGCGTGCCCCTTTAGTGTGCAGTAGTTTTGTCTGAACTAGTAGTTGCTTTGTATTCTACTTTAGTCCCATGCCGTTGGATGTGATGGAATTGTTATTAAATATTTTAAATATATTTTGCCAATTGTCGTCGGGGATATATTCTACCTTTTGTAAACCCTGTTGTTACCACATCTAATTTCCCTGTAGGTTGGAAGTTGGGAAGAGTTTATCACGAAGAAAAAAAATGGGTAGTTCTCTTGATATGTAGCATTCGAGGCTTGCGTATATTCTAACCACTCTTTCCAAAGTTGGTGAGGATTTGCTTAAGTGGCAACTTGTCTGCCATATTGATAAAAATTCACTACTATGTGATTCTCAGTTAAGCCTTACAAATAATATTTAGGGCTAGAAAGAAATTGCATATTTATGCAGTACAATGATCCTAAGCATTCCTCAAGATAGTGTTATTAGAACATTTATGGGTTCTTCTTAGATGAGCCATTAAAAAAAGGAATATAACGTCTATCCCCACATGAAACAGGCATTAATCGAAGAATGGAATTTTATTTCTGCAGAAACGGCAAACAAATTTTTGTTTTTCTATTTACTATTAAGCTATGTGATGGAAGTCGATTTCGAAAACGAAACGATTTAAAAATAAAAATGGTTATGATGCGTTAATTATTTCCGTTTCATATTTATTTTACAATTCATTATTTAATAATTTTCATTAATTTCTCATAACTTTTTTCCTTTAATTTTATTATATGAATTTTCTCTCTGCCTGTGTTTCCTATTACAATCCTTTTAAAATGGTTCAAAATTCGTATTCAAAACCGACCGAAATTCATCGCACCTTTCAAAAAATATTTTTGAAATCGATCGTTTTCTATTACATACCCGATTATCTTATTTCTTGAGAAAACATAAATGTGAAAATTAGGTCAAGTTCCTATCCAAAAATTTCGACCCTTAAAAGTACTGAGATCAAAATGAGGACCAAGTTCTTCATATGTACAATATCATCCCATTTCTAGGAAACTCGGTAGATTGGTAACTTTTTTCCAATAATTCTTACCCATATTAGAAAGTTAAAAAAAAAAAATTTGCCAAGCTAGCAAGTTGCCTAGAAATGGGATGGGTATTGTACATATGAAGAACTTGGTCCTCATTTTGATCTCTTTTTTTCTAAGTTATTATTGTTTGTTCATCTATGTATAAAACTTCTTTTAACTTAAAGCTTATAGGCGGTTGGGTTATATCAAATTTCAGCTCTCTACTTCTAGTGGAAATGCTTCATACAAATAAGAGGGGACCTTAGTCCCTCTAGATTATTGCCCAAGGCCCACTAACTGTAGTGGAAGTGTCAAATACAAATAAGGTGGAACACTACCCCCCAGATAAAACGTGTCCGTTTTCAGATTTTTTGTTTACTTGGGCCTCAAGGCCTACCTGTATACCAAACTTCAGCTTTGTAGCTACAATTGAAGTCGGTGAATATGTACTAAAATATGCACTTTTTACTTGCACTTTAAGGTTACCTATACGGAGAGTCCTAATGTATTAAGTTTCATTATTTTATGTATTATGAAGAGGTAAAAATAGCGCGAATGGTTTCGTGTAATATACACACTGTGTGCCTTAGACCTGAACTTGGCCTGGCGAATTACCGTGCGCCTAAATACTGAGTCTTCAAAAATCATGGTATGGCTTACTGTATGAGCAAGGTGCGGAGTCAGAAAGAAACTGATGCAATAGGAGAGGCTGAATGGTACTCCCATACAAAGTAATAATTAACTATCAGATATCTGAACTCTATAATAGTGTGAGTCTTGAAATTTGATATGGGCTACTTTTAAAAAAATATTTATGAAATATTTTAGCTACCATATTTTGCATTTGCAAGACCATTTGCGGCAAACACTGAATACCACCATTATAATTTTCTTAAAAAAATACTTATTTAAAAGATTAAAAAGAAAAACCAAAAAAGTTTTGTCACATTAACTGTTTCTAGGTCAACTGTAATGCGTACACTATACTCGTATGTCATGTGCTCTCCAACAGTAATAAATAAAATCAATATTGCTTTTATGTTCAAGAAAGTGACGACATCTATGCTATCTAGGGTTTATTAAACTTACGCTAAAAACCTTTAGGAGAAAATACTTTTAAGGTTTCACTAAAAATGCGAAAGAAGAAATGAACAGGTAATAAAATCACAAGGAAATAAAATGCCATTTAGTATTAGTAGAAATTTCATCATGGTATAATATTCACCATTGACTATGAATATAATAAAGACTTTATTTTTATTGGAAAGTATTTACACTTGCGTTTTGGGTTTAAGTTTCACGGTCACCTCAAAAATCTATATGGATGTAAAACATCAAAAGAAACCCTTGGGACGCATAGTATTCGGTTTATTTGGCAAAAGATCGCCCAAAGCCGTAACAAACTTTCGCCACATATGTTTGAGGGGTATAAATGGTACAACCTATGTGGGATCTGAATTCCATAGAGTCATAAGTCGTTTTCTTATACAAGGAGGCGATATTGTAAATAATGATGGTACTGGATCGATAAGTATATATGGTGACTTCTTCGAGGATGAGGCAGTTGATATAGAGCATATTAGACCTGGTTATGTAGGTATGGCGAATCGGGGACCCAATACAAATGGTTGTCAATTTTATGTGAATACCGTGGCAGCACAGTGGCTAAATGGTAAACATACGGTATTTGGTAAAGTTATAGAGGGTATGGATGTAGTATCAACCATAGAAGATGTGAGTTGAGCTATTTGCATGATTTTTCTTCTTATGGTTAATATTTGGGATTTTTAGGTTAAAACGGACACGGATGATCATCCTATCGCTCCAGTTGTTATTGTTAATTGTGGGGAAATACCTACAGAACCTTATGAGTTTTATCCGGATGATTTTAGGTAAGTGTATGCGTATGTATTGCCAGCCGTTAATTTTGTTAAATCAAAACAAAATCAAAAAAATCGATGTTATTCAAAGTGGAAATGTGTGTACATATCTGGGAGTAAATATTTCTTTGTTCCCTTCAAAAGAGGAATTTTGTTTGCGTGGAAATATTACACTGTTCCTTTTATAAAGGTTAATTTTTTTTGTAGATTTTTGGAACGAATTACGGTCATCCTTTGTCAAGTTTGTTTTGGAGAGATACCGGTTTCGGCTGTGCCATCTTCAGTGTCATTTTTCGTTCTCTGGAGATGCCACATAACTGAAACCAGTTTGTCTCCACACCAAACTTGACAAGGGGTGACGGAAATTCGTTCCAAAAATCTATTTCAAATTCATTTTTTTTTTTTATTTAAAAAGAGGTGACATTTTTTGCAGCCCAGTGTTGTTGGTTGATAGTCAAGACACTTGCTGTTTTTTCGCACTGTTAACTTCCTTAAAATTAGAAATGAAATAGAGAGAAGTCACTATGAAAAAAAATATACTTACGTGTCTTGTTAGTTAAGTGTTAGACACTATTAAGAATATTTTTTAGGTGGGCTTAGTATATCAAAATTTGGTGTACGTTTTTTGTGTTATACGACCACACTTTACATATACACTGTGAAAAATTTAGTTTTGTGTTTTGTTTATTATGTAGTACATATGAAGAACTTAGTCCACATTTTGATCTCAGTACTTTTAAAGGCCGAAATTTTCACATTTATGTTTTTGTGCAGACAAATAAAGTGCCGTAAATTATCGTGATTTTGTAGAGCAAATTTTATTTTAAAGTTTCATCTCCTTTTGAAGTACGTCCTTGGCTAAGATATGTATACAAATTTTCAAATAAAATTGTTATTATTTTTTTTTTTGTTTTGACCAGTAAAATTTCAAGTCAATGTTGAATTAATTTTTAATTCAATTAATTTGTTGTATTTTTTAGCATCATGGGTTGGATCAAGGCAGCCGGCTTACCATTCTGCACTTCACTTATTGTCTTAATGATATTTCATTACTTCTTCCGACAATTAAATATGTATTGTTAAAATATTATTTTATTAAAAAGTGTAATTTTATTTAAATAAATCATAAAAGAAAGTAATTGTATTTAAAAAAGTTAAGAAATAATTATTTAAATATAAAATTATAATTATTTAAGTATTATTCATCATTTTTCTGTCAACGATTACACCTTGTAGCAAGATAGGAAGTGTGGGGCCCATATGTAGCTGTTAATAAGAAAGCATATGATACAATTTTTAAAGACATTTTATAACTTTATTTGATATTCCGACAGGGTGTTTTGATGTAGAATTTTGGAATGAATTTCCGTCATCCCTTGTCAAGTTTGGTTCGGAGACAAACCGTTTTCGGCTATGTGCCATTTTTGACACTGAAGATGGCACATAGCTGAAACCGGTTTGTCTCCGAACCAAACTTGACAAGGGATGACGGAAATTCGTTCCAAAATTCTACACATTTTATAATATTTTATATAATATAACAATAAGAAGTATACATTTTTGTCTGTCAGCTGGCAGGCACAAAGATATGGCTTGCCGTAACTAAGTGCACTGTCAGAAATTTTTGGCTTATAAGTCTACGTGGTGGCGGCTGGTAACAGGTTCCTGTCTCTGCAAGAGTCTGGCTAAATGAGTCAAGCGGAAAGAAGTTAACACTCTCGTATAAAAAATCTCTAATCCACGGTGGAACAGCATACGCCAAGAATGCGTGGCCAAGAGGGTGCTTGGTCTCTAGTTACTCTGGATACCAGTCGATTTCCAGTTTTAATACAGACTTATCCGTGCATATGGAGCTCTGTGTGGTTTGACATATTTTCTCCATTAGAGGGATGAATCAGGAAGCCTCGCAAGTGGCGGAGAAGTTAATATCTGCAGAAACTACGGGTTAAATTATCCAAAGGAGGAATCCGGTAAAGACGGACAAGAATACCTCGCGAGGGCTGAACGGGTCAATCTTTAAACGTACTTCTAAGGCATTCGACCGTGAGGTGGAGGGGTTAACCTCAGTGGAACCTCTGGTGTTTATAAGCCAATGGAGGAATTCTGATTAGTTGGACAAGAAAAGCTCCCAAGGGGTGGACAGGGACAGCTTCGAAAGATACTGCTGAGGAAGAAGCTGAGACGGCAGCACACATTGCGTGTGAATGTTCAGCATAAGACTTAGGACTACGGGCAGACACTTGTTAAGTGTAAATGTCATGGTGGACCTAAGCCGTAACCAAACGCTAGCAATTACAAGAGACTACGTGATGAGGAAGAAGGTCGACCCGTCACCAGTCGACAGTCTGAAATCACTATAGTCGATAGTAAAGGCTAGTGGTAACACGAGACTTGATTGAGACTAAGGAAATCGTAAATAACAAATCGGTTGCCTGAAATCAATTCGTGGCAAGAAGGGGTTCGAAAAGGGATCCAAGGGATCGAAGCGGTCTGCTTCGATAGCCGCCCTACAAAAAAAAAATAAATTTTTGTCGTAAAGCCAGACTTATAGGTTATTTTTTATGTTTCTGGATTTCAAGAACTGCTTATCATATACATATATAGTAAGCTCTCCTAAAGTCGGCTTCTAGAGTTTCATGGCTCTTGCCAATAGAAAATCAAATATTCTTAATTGCGGTTAAAAACAAAAAACACTAACTGTCACTCGGTAAAGTTTGTCTAAGTCTAACCATTAATTAAAAGAGGGAAAGAAAAGGCTTGATTACCCTTACGTCGGGGTTGCTTTGATATTGAAATTTTTAGGTTTAAATCAGAAACACAAAATATATTGTTATGAAAATAGTAGCAAACACTGTAAGAATTGAATCGTACGATTATTTGTGGTTGAGAAAGTTCTAGAATTGATAACATCAACACGTGCACACGAATTCCAGATATTGAATACGGGAAACAATAACAACGCAAAGAAACCCACACCATATGTAACAAAGTGGACACGTAGTTACAAAAGCAATCATCGGTTGTTGGGTGTTGCAACTCAGGACATCCGTAAAGTGATCCCAGCAGCTTAAATATCCGCCCGATTACTGTTTTCTTGTGGGATGTTTGGAGGTAAGTGAGGGCTCATATAGATTTTGTTTCAACCAATTCGTGCTTCGTTCTGAGAGCGAAAAATGACAATGAAGATGGTACATAGCCGAAACCGGTTTGTATTGTATGACATATATTATTGTAGGACATTTTAGCACGCTATATTGTTGTTCAAGGGGAGTTTTGTCTTTTTTTTCATGAAAGGGGCAAAGAAAACCACACAGCCAAGAGGTATTTCACAAAAATATTCCTCGTATTGTTTTACATAAAATCGCTGAAAAGTAAAGATTGAAAGTTTCCTATGACGATGCCCTATAACACTATGAAAGCGGGGGATGTTAATACTCCTAAAATAAAAGCCAGACTCTGCTTGTGTCCGTTTGTTCTACAGGTAATTAGTTATTACTGTCTGAAAAGGCAAATTACGGAATCAATTCGTAATCGTCTTGCGAAACAAATGCTTTGAAAAATTTTAGTTCTATATAATTCAAAATATAGGGTGGTCCAACCATAATGTTCGATGTTAATTGTGAGTCACTATAGCGAGATGATAACGGACTTCTTGTGGCCAAAAATTGAGGATATGGTCCTGGACGATATTTGGTTCCGATCATGTGATTTCACACCGTTAGACTTCTTTCTTTGGGGATATTTAAAAGACAAGGTGTACGTCAATAAGCCAAGAACAATTCAAGAGCTGAAGTATGAGACAATTCGTCACATTAACCTCAATTATGGCTCAGAGTCACTGAAAATATCGGCCATCGGATAGAGGTATGGCACTGAAGCCAAGGCGAGTATTTGGCCGATATTTGCTTTCACACCTAATTGTCACCGATCCTTCTATCGTAATAAAAAATATTAAGATAATTCTCTGAAAACTTTTTGTTTTGTTTACATATAACAAGGTGAGTTTTGGTTGGACCACCCTATACTAAAGCGTCAAATTTTTTTCGTATTAAATAAAAAATCACTCACATCAATATAAAGATAATCTTCAACAATTTGTTTATGTTTATAGTAAGACTTCTGTGGGCGAAATAGTATAATTATGCTCATTTTTGTTCTTGGAAATGTAATTTTACGATTTACGGCAATTTTACAGTGCGTGAAATGATATTTCTGTTCCATATATATGGACTTAGTTAAACTATTATAATAGTTCCTGAGGCATTTAGAATCTTTCATCGTTATAACACGTTCATGTTTATAAAAAGGATTAATATCATAGGAATGAGCGTGCTTAATTTTCGGATCCGTTTCTTTATCGAAGAGGCGTTCATTAATATTCCGATACGCTTTGTCGTCACATGTAGTTAATTTATCTTCAGCGCGATAGTAAATAAAATCATTATTTTCATCACTACAAAGAAGAGATTTAACATTTTCTTTTAAAAATAATAAATTTGTTCTCAAGTACTTACTTGTCCAAAATTTTGAAATCAGTCACTAGTCCTGGTATTTTAATAGCAGTTCGAGCAGCTGCTATAAGTTTACCCGGCCCAATAAACTCCAGTGTAATAATAAATTTGCAATATTGATTTAAATACAGTTTGCCCATATTTAAAATATTGGTTTTCAAATGAAACGGTATGGATTGTATTGTAAACTGTTTTAGATTAATGGGCATTTTTTGATCATACATTTTAAGATGCAGCAAGTAGTTCTGATAGAGCGTGCCTAATAATGACCTAGTTTCCGAGTTGAAATGTAAAAGATTTAAAAACTTTTCTGTTTGCAGTAATTGTTCTAAAATTGCTGAATTCGGTATATCTTCGTTATTGTTAACTAGAACGTAACTTCGCATTAGGTTTAAAAATTGCATTTGTCTTGTGATATCTACAGATGGCCGGATCGTTTCGTATTCAGATTCAAATGAATCTGTGGTATAACTTTGAGCCTTGTGCGATTCCGCTTCTTCTTGCACTGCATTGAGATAATCTTCATCTTTTTCCGTCATTGTTTTAAAAATTTCAAAATAATATATTTTTTGTAATAAATAATATTCTTCTATGGTTTCATACGAGTGTTGCTCCACAAGTGGTAATATGGGTTTAGAGATTAAAAGCATAGGCATTGTACCATGTCCATTTATTTGTAACGTTAATTCTTCGTGTTCATTTATAACGATATTTAATTCACGTTTAAAATTTTCGTTAAAGCCCATAATTCCCTCAGTTCGTAGTAAAGCAGTTTGATACGGTGATAACTGAAACATTTTATTTCCCAATATATTGTTGAACCCCAAAGCAATCTTATCTAGATTGTGTTCAATTTTTTGTTGGGTCTGACGAACTTTCACAGATAAGTGATAATTGGTTGTATTTTCAACATAAGTTTTTGTTCGATATTGTTCATACCACGGCTAATGTAAAAGAAAATATAAATTAGATTTTATTTATTATTTACATCTTTAATTTTTTATTATTAATAATACATATTAGTTAAATGTCACTTTTCAAGTCAAAAAACAATAATTGCAGAATTCATTAAGACGCACGGTAGTGCGCCAGGTCAGTGTGTATATTATGCGAAACCATTGGCGCTGTTTTTACCCCAGTCATAACTTTGCTTGCTTTAAGCGTAAAATAATGAAACTTGAAACATAAGGACTCTGACACTGACATACTCTTCAATATTATGGAACACTTCCACTGTAGCTAGAGAGCTGAAATTTGGTATACAGGTAGGTCTAGGAGAATAAGAAAACAGAAAAATCTGAAAACGGGCGCTTTCAACTAGCTAAAGATCCCCTTTATTTGTGTGTCCCATACACTATAGCTAGAAAGCTGAAATTTGGGGAATAAGTAAACAAAAAAATCTGGTAACGGGCCCTTTTTATCTGATGGGACTAGGGTTCCACCTTATTTGTATTTGATGTTTTCACTATAGCTAGAGATAAAGAGAAAGGCAAAAAAAATCGAAACCTATTTAATATGGCATCTTAACTAGCCGTAATTTTGTTCAGTCCTCGTATATTTTGCTGTTCGCATAAGAATTTGGCTAGTGACGACCGTCGCTGTTGATGGTCGGTAATTGTTCAAACACAGTTGTCCGAATAATTGTTCGCACAACTCTGTTATGCCATTGCACAAACAATATACACACAAGCGTTCGACTGTAAACACCCGTAAGTAAACCATGCTGAGAGCAGGGAAACTATCTTGATGAGAGACAAAAATTATGATCAAACTGAACAGGAACATCCACAAATGTTCTCCAAACAGAAGATCACAAACACATTTTCTTCCATTATTTTGCAGGCGCTCTCTCAATGTGCGAACAAATTTATGGCTAAGCAAAATGTAGTGTTAATAGCAACGTTGTTTGTGCTAGTAAAGTGAGCTTTGCTTTAACGTTTCTCTTGAGTACTTTGGTTACGTTTTGCTCTGATTTTGTATTAATATAAGGGTGATCGATTATTAGACATTTTCCAAAAACCGGTTTTTAAATAGTTCGAATATTTGAAATTTTAAAAATATAAAAAATCGGTTAACTGATTTTAAAAAAAACTTCAACATTTGTGTATTTATATTTCTTGCTGTCTAAAGCACACACATGGGCAAAAGTTATCGCCACTTTGTATCTTAAACGTTTCAAGACCATACAATTATCCAATTACAAAATTTAGAAATCGTCAATGATTATTTAATGTATTTATTAAATTTTATTTGTAAAAAAACTAACTTCTGATTAACTTCCTAAATAGTATATGTATAATAAAAACGAATATAGTTCGTATTTCATCTGGACAAAAGTGCTCGTCACTTACAGTAATAAATGGAAAACATTTCAAATTTTATTTGTTTACATGGGTTGTTATTATTGGTTTGCTTCCCTTTAGACTTAAGAACCTCTTACAATCCGTTGTGCCTTAAATGTATTATTTTCTTTGTCTCTTTAGGGTCGATATAGGTTTTGCTTATTCTTCCAATGTAAGTAACTTCTTTTAGTATAATTTGTTTAACTTTTTATAGAGTTCTCTTATCATGCTGTTCCAATAAAGGCATACATGATTAATTATAAAAAGATCTGCGCATTAAGGAGTTGTAGATGTATGAGATGAATATTGCAGATCATAAAGCGAACAATTTCTGCTCTAGGCCCAATGATCAGAGCCTAGAGCAGACCCCAATTGAAAGTACGTAGACGTACTGACAAATTTGCATTCAAAATGCTAAGAATTACGTGCCGGTCTATTGTATATATGTATTTGCGAGTTCGTCGATACCAGCAGCCGATAAATAACCCTACACCATGACTCCAGCGCGACCATGTTTATTTCTATTGCTAAAGAGCCAATGAATACGACATGTACCTGTAGGGACCAACTGTTATTCTGAAATGAGAACTATTTCTGTGTTTATGGTTCGGTCTGACGTGTTTTGGTCTGGAGGAAGAAAAGTATTGCACTACATTCAGCGAATGTGTATACATAGAAAACCGTTTATCAAACGTTGAGTGAGCAAAGTAGATATATCTTTTGTCCGTGTGTGTATGCTGTGTCATTTAGTTCAATTATGATTCAAAAAGTGCAACTTTGAAAATTCAATTTATCATCCCTATTCAAATCGTTTACACCTTATTGGCACTGTGAACTTTTTGCTGACAAATGAAAACACACAAAAAAAATATGAAAGCCTTTACGCTGGAAGAAGTGAGTGAACCCGTACTATAAGTTTTAGTCAATTAAAAAAAAAATTAAAAGAAAAAAAATCGATTACTGGCTTTTCAAAACAAAAAAAAAAAAAAATCGCCATTTAAAAAAATGCGTTCACTACAAGCCCGTAAAACTCGCTTCGTCGACCACCCTAATTAATCTAAAGAGAAATAAGAGCTTTTGCACAAATGAATTTGGGCAAACACGCTGCTGAAAAATCAGTTAGTTTTCTCTCTTTATTCGTCAAGTGTAGTGCGTGTAAGGATTAAGAGATACATAAATAAAAAATGTTTATTTTGTAAATAATTTTAATTTACTGCAGCCTTAGTGGCGTGTATTTGTGAAATAAAATAATGCATAAATAATAATAGTTTCTAGTTAATGTGCGCGAAAATTGAAAAAAGGAAATGCTCATAAAATAAATAAATTATCCATAAATAAAGAATGGAGTGTCTTTATGTAATAAAGTGTTTTAAATGGTGTAAATTGCATAAATATTAAAAAAGACAAGCTTGTAAAAACATTGCCCGTTTACTATTGAAGTTGGCGTTTTTAATTCTGGTAAGTCCAAGCTTACACACAAAGGTATAGACCGAATTTACACACAATAAGTTTTCTTGCTTAAGTTTGCTTTAATTCTCTTTTGAACTTGCTTTTACGTTAACGCACGAAATTTTTTTTTTAATCGTAATTTTTATTTAATTGCGAACGAGAATACATAAGAAATTGCGCGCACAAGCAAGTCTGTACCCAGTGTTATCAAAACGCCGGTTTTCCAGCTGTATCTAGAGGTTTTCGTAAACAAAAGTGGGAAGTATATCAATTAATCCGCTAAATGGATTTTTAGCTAGGAAATATTTTTAAATTATGCTTCTTAGCTTTTTTTTAAAATAGAAAATCAACTATTTTGAATTTAATAGAAAGTAGCCGGTATTAAACTTAAAAAAAAGTTGAGCGAGTTTTCAGTTTGCGGACTGGTATGGTAAATGCTTTTTGTGAATTTGTAAAACAGGTACGTGATGGAAATCAATACAGTAGAAAATAATTTTAGTTCAAATATAATATTTTAAACGCAGTAATCGATACGATACGATTAATTACTCACCTCATAAAATTAGTCCTTTTGAACACAGAATATAAACAGAATACCCAACAATGACATTAGAAAAAGCGTGTAATCAGGTGTTATGCGTTTTTACGTACAAAATTTTAAATTAACCCGATTATTTGAAAGAGATAGCTTAATTAGAAACGATAAGGTTTTGTATCTCTCTTATATAATCGAGGTAATGTTGTTGTGTGTCTATGCTTTTGAAATCGACAATTTGAAATCGATTGATTTCCATAACAAATCTGAAAATTTTAATTGGGTTTTGTCGTCATGACAAATTCTGTTTGGATTTAAAAGATCTCAAAAATTCAAGAATTCTTAATGTCTTTAAAATTATATTATTATCTGCATTGCTGTAAAATGTTCAAAATGCTAGAGTGTTTTTTGCGGTTAGTGGTTAAGAGCTTTTTTTAGAGTGTTATCTGGCGAGAAATGGCCTACGAGTCTGGGCAACACCTGGGCATTTACCCGATTCGATTCTGTTCTACTCTCTTCTGTTCTACCAACGTACAGATTACTGTCCGCACAGGGATTTGGCTTGTGAAGACCATCGCTGTTGATGGGCTGTTCGTGTTCCAATAATACTGTCCGAACAGTTGTTCGCGCAACACTGTTCTGCCATCACACAAGCAAAATACACACAGGCAAAATAAAAATATGTATGTAGGCGCTTTTTTGGTTATTCTGCCGCCACTCTCTCCATGTGCAAACAATTTTGTGGCTAGTCAAGGCGTAGTGTTAACTCAAAATTTGCCCAAGAAAACTTGCTGTGTGTAAATGCGGGCATAATAAAAATTTGAATATAGAAATAAAACGAGTAATTCGAGTTTTTCAAAAAACTACAATTATTTAAGATCTTTTTTAATTTTAATACCCCAATGTGAATTATAGATAGATAATAATTTTATTTATATTAATTTATTTGTGGACGTTACATATGTGTTAAACAAAACATAAATTTCATAGTCGTACTAAAAATAGTACTTCCATCAAGGTCACTATCCAGATTACTCTAAAATGTTCTACTCATTTGCTTAGTATTTAAATTAATGATAGTTGAATTTTTTGGAAAGATTTATTAACGGCCGCCCTTAAAAATTGGACTGCAATATTTATGCTATAGGGTGGTCCAAACAAATCGCACGATGTTAATTATAAACAAAACAAAAAGTTTTCAGAGCCAAATGTTCGCCACGGCTTCGGTGGCATATCTCTATCCGATGGTCGATATTTTCAATGACTCTGAGACATAATTGAGGTTCAATGTCGTTAAAGTGCCGAATTATCTCTTCCTTTAGCTCTTTAATTGTTCTTGGCTTATTGACGTACACTTTTTCTTATAAATATCCCAAAAGAAAGAAGTCCAACGGTGTCAAATCATATGATCGTGATGACCAATCAATATTGCCACGACTTGAGTATAACACGACTATTGAATTGCTTGCGCAAAAGAGCAATTGTTTCGTTGGCTGTGTGGCAAGTGGCTTACATCGTCCAGGTCCATATACTCAATTTCTGGCCACAAGAAGTCCGTTATCATCTCACGATATTAACATCGTGCATTGTGGTTGGACCACCCTATATGTTAGAACCTTTTTTTTATATCTATTTTTTGGTAAATTAAATGTGTCAATTTTGTTTCGTAAAATGGTGACTTACTGATATAATTTAGATTTTTTGATAAAATATTAAGAGTTGGGGAAATTCAGTTTTGTAAGCCCGTTAGAACTCTAAATTGTAAAAAAACATGAAAAATTAAAGTTCAATCAAAAAATATTTTTTATTCGAAAAATCGATACATATATTATTAACCGAAAATGATTTCGGGCATATGGCCACAGCGGTTGTTCTTGACGAAGCACATTCTGGGCATTGAATTCATTTTAGAAGAAATAAAATCCAATGATTCCACCAAAGTATGAACCGCACCAAACGGTGCATTTTTCTGGATGTAATGAAGCCTGTAGGGTGTGTTGTGGATTTGTTTCACTTCTTATGCGACAACTTCGTTTATTAAGAAACTCGTTAAGCCAAAAATGGGTCTCACTGCAATAAATTATCGGATCAATTGATGACTAATTTTGAAAGCAAATGTGGATAATTTGCAGTATGACAGTTAGCCCTTTCGTATGTTCATCCGGCTTAAAAACACCATAAATATATAATTAAATTTTTTTTTGCTTTAAAATTTGTTGGTGAATTTTAATTGATTTCTTGGTTTTGTCAAAGGTTTTTTTTAAAGATTTTTTCTATTATTGTGAATTTTAAAATTTTTGTGAATTTTAAATTTTGCTAATGTTATAATTTTGGTCTTATAGTTTTTTCTAATTTACGGCAAAATGACCATTTTATAAATTGTTTGGGTACACTTTTAACGAATTTTTTGCTCGATCGAACAATTTCACAGTAATAGAAAAGTAAATACAAATCCTATCTTCAATATTGATTGATATAATTTCTGCCTTTTAAACAAAATAAATTTTAAATTCGGTTTGGAAATGGCTGAGTTACCATCGGTTACGTTTGAACAATATGCTTTGTTTTAATAAAAAATTATTTTCAGAACACTATGATGATGATCGTTATTCGTTAAATTTATAATTTTTTAATTTGTGCAAAAAAAAAAACAACTTAAAACATTCAGAAACTAATTTTGTATTTAGAAAAAGCAGGTTTTTTAAGGTTGTGAATTAGATATACAAATTAAAAAAATATATATTGTTTAATTACAAAGTACTACACTTAAATTAAACAAATATTATTTATTCGTGTTTTTAAAATAATATAATTTTTATCAATCATCAAGTAATTCTAATTCTTTAGGCATGAGTTCGTTTTTCTTTCTATTCAGAATGAGAATTATTTATTTAATATGGATAACCATTGAAAACAGTAAAAGTTTTAATTTTATTAGACATCTAGCTGAATGGAATGCATTTTCTATGTCGCTACACACGTTATCAACATTCTTCGTGTCTTATCTACAAATTGTGTGTCTAAAGAACTTCTATTTATACCAACATTTAAGACAAATGGAATACGAGAATGAATTAGTTCTCAATTTTTGAATTGTTCATATTATAGTCTTTTCCCTTGGTTGAGAATGAAGTTTTACAACACTCTAACTTTTTCTGTTATTGAATTCTAGGTTACCATATGCAATTTGCTTTTAGCCAACCATTGGTTGGCAATGAAAGCATTGTATGTATTTTAGTTTCATCTTAAGTGGATATATTTTAGTATCCAATTGATTATGATGAAGAAAACATCTATATTATTATGTATATAAATTTCTTGTCGTGCCCAGCGATTAGTAAGTTTTTATTGTTTTATTCCGAACTACAAATATTATTAATCATCAAGTAATTCTAATTTTTATGTATGATACGCAATCTATAATTCTTTGAAAAATAAAACCATGGAAAGGTTAGATTCGTTGCCAAATATTTTTGAAACATCCACTAGTGTGTAAAATATTTTTTTACAAGAATATGCTAATAAAGGTAACTTAGTTATATGTTATAAAACTGGATTCACTTTATGCAGTAAGCCTTATTTTAAAGTAGAAAATAGCACTGTCTATGCAGCGATTGAACAAATCATATCCTAGCTACCTATTGCTAAAACCTCGTTTTCAATCGATATTAGGAGTATTGATTTCGTAGTGCCGTTTACTTCTACTAAAATAGATTTGTCTGATATAAATGACACCAAAGCTACCGACACAAAAGTTGGCGAAGAGATTAAAAGTAATTTCCAGGGATATTCTTACGTTGCGGGGTACTTTTACATTTAAAGAGCAACAAGTCGCCTTTTTCGGAGAATACTTTATAACAAATGGCGAGATAACAAATAAGCCTGATTTTAATAAATATGTAGAAGATCTGGTCCGTAAGAATTTTGAAGAAGTGATATGTTTATATTTAAAAGATGGATATAGAATATATAAGTTTTGCATAGATCTCGAAATGTGACCTTTTATTGTAAGAACCAATACAAATTTGCCAAATATCTTTCATCCAACAGAATTAAAACATCAACAAATTCGTGGTGCAGTAAAAAGAGTTGTGACACAACATGCAATGAGATTCCAACAACCGTCAAACTACCGGAATAATCTGCCCGTATCGCAGTCAAGATATAGAAAATATTCAGTCTTTACCAATAAGAGATACAGCTCGCAAGATGAAGAGCGAATTATTTCCAAAACTTAACAGAGATAGTGACATTATTTTTGTTTTATTGTTGTGCAACGTGAAAAACAGTGGTAACATTTTATTCAAAGAGTTTCAATTCCCCAAGAAATATGTCTTACAGATATATACAAAGGGTTTTTGATTCAAGGAAGCAGAAATACATATGTATATTGTTCATCGACGCAACTAGTGGTATAATCACGAAGTTTAATAAAAGTCCAAAGAGAGTCTTCTTATATATGTACATAGTATTGTACCACAATAAGAAGGGTGTTGTCATTCCCGTAGCGCAGGCTTAATTTGCAAGGTATTTTGAGGATGATATATAATATTTAATGGATATTGAAGTATTTTGCATCATAAATGAAATAAAATGTTCTCTTTCCCAGCGCATATGCCTTGATTGGAGTTGGGCTCTAATAAACGCAATCATAAAAACTATAAACAATATGGGTTCAGTTTCTGAATACTTAAATAAATGCGCTTTAATTTTAAAAACAACGCAAAAACTTGAACCAAAGTTTGTTGTTGCCATTTTTTTAAAATATGCCATAAAGATATTGAAATTTGCGCCAATAACGAAAATCAAATAAATTTATACAAGAAACTTATGATTACAGGAATTAATAATTTCCACATTGAAGAAACATACATAAAGGCTTACTACAATGAATCAATACTTCTACGAGGGCTGCTATATATATTTCTGGCCTGGCAACACTGAGTGCTGCCAAGTGCAATCTGACATTTCCATTGGAAAGTTTGTCATTTTTAAGCATAATCGTACTCAAAACGTTTTGACGTACGACCATTATTTGTGTTGTTTACAGTGACTTGAAAAAATTAATATAGAAAAAAATGGAATTAACTCGTGAACATTTTCGTGCCATAATTTTTCACAACTTTCGACGTGGATTATCACGACAAGAGTGTATTGATGAACTTAAATCTCTGTATGGCGATGAAGCACCATCCTATAGCACTGTGAAAAATTGGTATAATGAATTTAATCGTGGCCGAAGCTCGCTCAAAGACGAATTCCGTGAAGGTCGTCCAAAAACGGCTGTTGTGCCAGAGAACATTGATGCCGTGCGTGAACTCATAATGCAAGATCGACATGCGACATACCGAGAGATAGAGACATCCTTGGACATTTCTTCCACCAGCATACATTCGATACTGTATGAACACCTGGCCGTAAAAAAGGTTTGTTCTCGTTGGATCCCACACAATTTGAAAGTCGCTCAAAAAAAGGCTCGTGTCGATTGGTGCAAAGAAATGTAGCAAAAATACGATTGCGGTGCTTCAAAAGACGTTTATAAGATCGTCACAGGTGACGAATCATGGATCTATGCGTGTGAGCCCGAAACGAAACAACAATCGACCGTGTGGGTCTTCAAAGACGAGCAAAATCCAACGAAAGTTGTTCGTGGAAGAAGCACTTCGAAGCAAATGGTCGCCTGTTTCTTCGGCAAAACTGGTCATGTGGCGACTGTTCCGCTTGAGCAATGTAGGACGGTCACTTCTGAGTGGTACACTACAATTTGTTTGCCTGAAGTCATCGGAGAAATTCGAAAAACCAACAAGAGAAGACGAATCATTGTTCACCATGACAATGCGAACTCTCACACATCGGCTCAAACCAGAGCGTTTTTGACCGGCCAAAACGTCGAATTAATGGGTCATCCGCCGTACAGCCCTGACTTGGCACCTAATGACTTCTTCTTGTTTCCGCACATCAAGAAAAAAATGCGTGGTCAACGATTTTCGTCGCCAGAAGAAGCTGTTGAAGTGTTCAAAAACCATGTTTTAGAGGTGTCTCAATCGGAGTGGAAAAAGTGCTTCGACAACTGGTTTGAGCGCATGCAAAAATGTATAAATAATGCTGGAAAATACTTTGAAAAACAATAAAACCATTTTTGATTATAAATATTCGCATTTTTACTATTAGGCCAGATATATATAGAGCAGCCCTCGTATTCTTCAAAATCTACAGTAAAGAAGAAAATTACAACCATTAGTTTGAAAAAAATATGTGGATGACCTGTTTCAATATCAAAAGAGTCCATTTTATAAAAGGATTTAAAAATATATAATCGGAAGAACATGAACCATGGAGTAGGTACAATTAAAAATAATTATAAGAATCCCAGATACTGAAATTTAATATTGAAACGAGAATATTAAATGCGCCTGTTGAAAGCTATTTTTGTAGTGAACGGGTTTTCAAATAAAAAGAAAACAGAAGTTTGTCTTCCAAAAATAATTTTCACATGATAAGGTAACTTAACTTTTAATTCATACAGTTAATATTGTTCTATATTGATATCCTATTATCCAATTATTAATTATGTTAAGCTGGCAACCTGTATTGTGGATCTTCCAATTACATGTTTCTTTCAATCTTGATTCGTAAATTTTTATCTAAAATAACGGGATAATCTTACGATTTCATAATAACACAGTAAGAGAAAAAGAGAGCACAACAATTGTATACGACATAAATATAACAAAAACTTGAAAAGTCAGTTGGTTGGTAATTAGTGCGAAAAACTGTGGTGGAAGTGCTTCAGAAATGTGATAAACTATTTTGTAATTTTTAAAAATATTTGCAATATACATACATATATATGTACATACAAACAAAATTTTGTGAAGGAAAAATAAATAATCTGCAGCAGGACAGTGTGAAAAAAAGGATTTTCGTACAGGATTGTCAGTAAATGTTAAACCATTGTTTTTTTAAGAATTTCAACGTTTTATAAATACAAATATAAAAAAAAAGGTAAAAAAAACAAACTATAGTGTTGCAGCGTTAAAAACCAAATACCACCGTAACCATATCTATAAACGATTTTGGTGATATAATTTTTCTGGTCGGAAAGCAGTTTGGTTAAGTACATCTGTAAAAAAAGTTTTCGCATGCAGTTTATCCCAAAGATAATTTGACAAATCAAAACAAAAATGAACCTATAAAAATGTATACCAGTAACTTGGTAAAGCGAAAACCAAAAATATTTGTGGAGATACTGTACAAAAAGTGTTCTTATAAGAGACCGTTATATAATAGAATACCAAAACCAAGATTTGTGAAGTGACTATAGCGAAGTGCTTTAAAAAAACCGTTACAGCCGTTACAGAAACCAACCAAAAAAGAAAACCGCCTTTAGTCTCTAACACCAAATAAATGGCTGCTGCAGTCCACATTCACACATTTGCTATATATCTTAACGTTGAAATTTGTATTATGCCGTCATAACAATTTAATATAAACAAAAATGTAAATTTGAGCGGTAGTCGTCTATGAGACCAAGCGTCTACATTAGAAAATCAAAATTTTACATACGAGCAAAAATTGAAGATATCAACAATGTTAACCTTACTGAAGAAAAATTTAAAACACCAGAACAAAGACCCATAAAAAGAAGAAATTCAAATATAATTGAAGATATTTGGAAAAGAAGCCCCAAAAAAAATAAAGTCGAGTATAAACATAACGCAAATGCTAAGCGAAAAACATTTACCCTTATTGCAAATCTTAAGGGAATAAATTCTAGGGCATCATTTTTTTATTCCCATGAACAATAAATTGGCATCGCCAATTGTTAGAGAATAAAATAAACATCTGTGGCAATTCGAACATTCTATTGTGGATTAATGTAATTTTATTTTTTACGCGTATCATTTTAAAATCTTGATAAATTCTTTTAATTAAATAAAATGCATAGTATTTTGCTCATATTTAAGTTATTAGAAAAAGAAAAAAACTTATTGGAGAAAATGAATAGACGGAATTTTAGAGATGCGCCAAAACAACTTTGTTTGTCGGAAGAAATGTAAGTGAAAACTTGAACAATTGTTGGCAGTATGTAAAATGAATTCTTTGCAGTTTCTAATAACTTTTTACAGTCAAGAAAGATGCTTTTAAATATCTTTTAGATATATTGGTCCAGAATTGCTTACCAACTGGAAAGTCGTCAGCGGTTCCGTCGGTTGTGACGCTTGCAGCATGTCTACGATTTTTTGGAGAAGGAAGTTATCAAAAAGGTGTTGGGCGGCAAATGGACGTTGGAGTAGCCCAATCCACTTTTAGTGAGGTGTTGGCAGAAGTTTTAAAAATATTTGAAAAAAAAATTGTGTCCGAGGTAAATTTGTTGGCCGAATACATTGTGCTTCTTCTTTTGTTCCCAATAAAAATGTTACACAATGCTAGGGGAAAAACCCACAGGAATAAAAATTGGCGATGCCATATTTTTTCGAACATGCGAGTTTTTTCACGCGGAAATAATTCACGATTGCAACTTAAGGGAAAAGAGGAAAATTTCGAGGAAAAATGTTCACGATAGGAACAAATTTAATGAGCAAAAGTGCTCAAATAAAAATTGATGATATGTTTATGATTACGGATATGCATATTTATCATTCTCTAGAAAAAGAAATTCCAAACTTCTGCCGGTCAATATGCTTGAATGATTTTCAATTACTAAATCCTATGAAAGATGCAGGTTGTCTACCTTGTGAAATTTGCATGGCATTATTCAAATCAAAAAGTACAACTAGCTTAAACCAATTGAAAAGTTATAAAACGAAGAGAATTCTTAGAGTTCCAATACAACCACTTTACGTTTGTTTATGCTGACTTTGAAAAAAAGGTATTTTTTATATTGACCCACTTTGTAAATTTTTTAGACACCAAAGACGAATGGTCTTGAAAATTCTAGACTATTATAGCCAAACTGAGGCATACAACTGTGGGGCTTTATTATATATTAATATAATCTTTTTTAACACAGAAGTGTCACAAAAGTTTATTCAATCCTGATAAATAATATGATAATAACATAAAATGTTTATACTGCGAAGGAGGAAGTTTGCCAGCTACAACCAAATGTATTCACTGCAATAGAGGCATCGACGAAGGTTGCTTAAATTACTTAAAGATAACATTACATATCACAACGCATTCACCTTATGTAAGCTTATTTTGCCAAAAGTAAAATTATGCTTTATAAATCTTTTGATGAAAAACAATCGACTTTTTTTCTAAAATCATTTTTGTCTTCCTGATAAGTATAGTATTTATTGTGAATTTATTATTTGGTTTTACGAATAAGTTAACTATTGTGATACGGATTTTGTAAGTATTAATTAGAGGTAAATAAAAAATATATATGCAGTTTGGTTTAAAAATATATATTATTAAATCTTGTGTTATTGACGAAAAAAACATAAAGAAAAATGTTTAATGCAGTATTCGTAAGATAAATCTGTACAAAAACATACATAAATGTGAAAATAAGGCCAATTTTTGGATAGGAACTTGACCTCATTTTCACATTTATGTTTTGTGCGGATTCTTTTAACTTAAAGCTTACAGAAGCATGGGTTATATTAAACTTCAGCTCTCTACATATAGTAGAAATGCTTCATCCAAATAAGAGGGAACCCTAATCCCCTAGAATAAAAATGTCAATTTTTCTCATTACTTATCCTCCAATGCCTACCTGTATAACAAATTTTAACTCCCTAGCTATAGTGGAATTGTCCCTTACAAACAGGGGGGAACCCTAATCCCGACAGGTAAAAAGTGCCCGTTTTCAGATTTTTTTGTTTTCTTATTCCTCAAGGCCTACCTATATACCGAAATTCAGCTCTGTAGTTTTACTAGAAGTGTCCCATACAAATAAAAAGTGCCCATTTTTAGATTTTTTGTTTACTAATTCCTCAAGGCCAAACTTCATTTCTCTAGCTATAGTGGAAGTATCCCTTACAAATAAGGGGGAAAATATTACCTAGCACGTCGCACAATCATATACATAAGTATGTATTTACAAACATAAAAAACGGTTACGAAAAGAGTTTTTCATTTCTGAACCAGTGTGTAAATTTAATTAAAAAAATAAATATAATTATGTATTTTCTTTGTCCATAAACAAGCATGATCAGCTTAACATTTCAAACCACTTTTTTTGTTAACTCATCTACACGTAAGAAGGCTAACACATACATATGTATGTGCCGAATGTTCTATACCCTTCACTCAAAAACAACTGTGCTGTGGAAAAATATTTCTATAGTTCATGACACAGTTTTTGGGATAAATTTAGATTTTCTGTATCATATTGGACATTTCCAAACGAGCAAATATTAATATTTCTTTACTGCTAAACTGTAGATTTCTAGTATATTTCATATTATTAGCACTTTTGCTAATTAAACAATGAATTCCTTATTTAACATCTCTACTATATTTTTTTTATTAATTCACAGCTTTAAATCTTGACTTTTACTTCTTATATCAAAGAACTTGCCGACAGGATAGAGTTCCCCCATAGAATTTTCCATGAACAAATTTTTTTTCAATACCTTTGTCCGCATATCAAACATGGTCATCAAACTAGCGTATATTTTAAATTGGAGCGTATGTTATCGTTTAAAATTTTATAAAAAACTTCACAAATACAAATTTCATAAATACAATTGAGAAATAGCACTTGGATGCTTCAATAGTGTGGACTGTTGGCTTCATATTGCATTTGGTTCAGATGAGTGATAAAGCAAGGTGTGTCTAAATATGCAAAAAAACTCTCAGAGATCGTATACCAATATTTTAGTTTCTTACTTGTCTTATTTATTTTTAGTAAAAAATTATATTTTATTCAAAAAGTCTATAAGATAACACATAGATAACGTTACTAGAATTTTTTCCATTGATTTTTATTTCGCTCCAACCCTTAAACGATACGTGTATAAATTTGACAGCAATCTGACTATTGATTCGTGAGTTATAGCATTTTGTGTGATGCAATTTTTATTATTGAACAAAAAAAAAAATGGAAAAAAAGAATTTCGAGTTTGATAAACCATTGCTTTTTGATGAAAAAAAAAAAAAAAATGCAGTGAAAACCAAACAATGGCTTGATAAACATTATCCGAACTCTGCTGAATCGAAACAAACGTGGTCGTACCAAAACAAACGATGCGGAGCGCAGTAGACGTCTAAATGAGGCTGTTATTCCAGAAAATATTAAAAAAATCCACAAATCGATGATGAACGATCGCAAATTGAAGGTGCACGAGCTATCTGACATTGTAAAGATATCAGTCGACCAAATACAACAACAAATTGATGCTTCATAGGAGTGTTTGGCGCGGTTAAACCGCAATAAAATGGAATTCTATCGTTGATATGTGACAATGGATAAAACATGACTTCACTATTATACACCAGAATCCAAAAGACAGTCAGCAATCGACGAACCGAATCCAAAGCGAACAAAGACGCAACAGTCGGCCGGTAAGGTGATGGCGTCTGTATCGAAAAGTTGGAATATCGCTATATTCGTTGTACCGCCTTCGAAGGCAACTATGTTGTATAATAAAATCGAGTTTTCTAAAAATTTTGTTTTTTTTCTTCTTACTTATTGTTCTGCGGAGTTATGGAGTGAACTGTTATTTATGTACATATGTATTTAACAAAATGTTAACATTAATACGTATATACAAAGTAGAGAAAACCATTGGTAGATTCGATGTAATATAAAAACATATTTAACTTTCAGTTAAAACATATTTAACTTTCAATCAAATATGTTTAATTTTCAGTTAAATATGTTTTTACGCCAAAACATGTTTAACATTTTAGTTGAATATATTTTGACGTAAACGGTTACGTCGAAACATATTTAACTCGACATATTTATCTTCACACACATGTAATCTTTCTATCTCCTGACATTGTTTATTAAGTTGTTAATTTTTACGGAACCTTTTGTCCTTTGTATTTCTTGTAATTATTTCATAGTATATTTTGTAGTTAATTTTTTTTTTGCCGAATAATTGTCATTTGCGGTCTACGTATGCAGAAGGACTAGAAAACGTGTTTAAATTTCTTAGAAAAATATTTCTGAAATATCTTGGATTTAGGAATATTTTTTCATAATTTGAAATGAAATGTACAAAAATCTGTGACCGCACATCGAATACGTACAAACAATAACAGAGTTAAAATTAATTCCTTAAATTAGAAGCAGTGGCGGTACGGTACTTTATAAAAATTTATTTGAATTGTTTTCTTGGTTGCGTTTACAAATTTGAAAAATGAATGCACTGAACTTTAATAATTGAATATTTAAACAAATCTGTATTGGAATAATTAAGAGAAAACCTTACTTTGCACTCAAAAACCGCAAGTTGTGTCTCTCGTATGTATGTAACATAACATACTACTGTGGGCAAAAAATATTAAGATTTTTTAATTTAAATTACGCGCGGTAATCTATTCGTCGAAATTTTCTTTTTTCTTCGTTGGTATGACTGTCAGTGACATCTGTTCCAAATATCACCTCAACGTAATTATTAGTGTTTAGTATACGATTGTCTTTCTGAAGTACAACAAGTGCATTCGGCGATTTTTATTCAACAAAGAAGTTCCATTAAATTTTGTGTGCGGAATGAAATTTCTGGTACGTTTAGAATGTTGCAAAAGGCCTTCGGTGATAATTGTATGTCGCGAGGAAGTGTTTTTGATTGGTACAAATTATTCAAAGAAGCGTTGACGATGAATCACGTCCAGGACGGCCATCAACATCAACTAATGATCTACACGTCAATAAAATCAAGGAATTGGTGTTCGAGAATCGACGACTAACAGTCAGAGACCTTACTGATATCGTTGGAATATCATAGGGACCAGTGAGAACCATTTTATAAGATCATTTGGGCCTAAAAGTGAAATCACGATTGGTATCGCATACCGCTTTGATTCTTCGTCAGTTTTTTGCCAAAAATTCAATCAATATCGTTCCACAACCACCGTATTCGCCTGATTTAGCTCCGTGTGACTTCTGGCTGTTCGGCAAACTCAAGCGACCGCTCCGAGGTTTTGAGTCAATTGAAGACATTAAACGTGAATCGCTACGCGCATTGAAGGCTATTCCGGAAATTGATTTTAACAACTGTTACGAGGATTAAAAAAAACGTTGGCATAAGTGTATTGCAGCGGGGTAGGGATTACTTTGAGTGAGACGAAATAGATTTGGCAGAATAAATAAAGAAATCTAAAATTATGAACAAAGTCTAACTATTTTTTGCCCACTGTAGTACATGGTTTGTTCAAAGGAATGGTGAATTTTGAATTTTCGCGGACTGTGTACATTCGATTATCGAAAATTTATGTTGGTATTTGGATTAGTAGTTTGTTGTTGACAACTGAAAAGTTTACTCAAGTTTGTGTGTGTTCTTCAATTTCAATATGATTTTTTGGCCAAAAACAACACCCTAATCATGCCTCAACCTCCTTATGTACCAGACTTGGCCCCTGCGACTTTTTCCTATTCCCAAAACTGAAGAGACCAATGAAAAGAAAGCGTTTTACCACAATTGATGAGATAAAGTGAGAATCGAAACATTTCCGAAGTGCTTCGAGGATTGGAAGAAGCACTGGCATAAGTGCACTAGATCTGAGGGGTATTATTTTGAAGGGCACAAAATGGATATTGATGAATAAATAAATACTTGAAAAAAAATTCAAACTTTACCTTTTCTTTCGAACAAACCACGTTTGTTTGTTATGCATACATTAGTAACTGTGTGTATTTTCATTGATAAATAAATCTTACCTTTAGACCAAGATAAATATGCTGTTTATTTATTGTAACGGTTTTATCCAAATTTACTAAAATGACTTCTAATTGTTGGGATTTCCCTCCTACGACATCTAATTCAAATATGGCCCGTACTTCATAACCTGTAAAGAAATATAAAATCGTTTTATTTCGTTGCATACAATTATTTTAAAGATTATGTGGCCATTGCGCTATATATATTTTTAAGGTTCGGTTTAAAAGGTAAAGGTAGTTTAAATATATAGTTTAAGTATAATTTTGGTGTAAAGAAATATCTAATAATTTTTGTTGCTTTTGTATACCTATTATTTAATATTAGTGAAAACTATAAATGCTTAGAAGTTCAACGCCTTCCATTTCAGAGCTTATGACAGATTTCTAAATAAAAGTTGAACAAATTTTTAATCTCCCATATCTTTTTGAATGTTTTATGACATTTTTAAGAGCTTACTGCCAATCATAATTGCCAGAAGTGCATTTTGTAGATTTTGGCCTCCCGAAAGAACAAAATGTACATTTAAAGATTTTTGAACAAAAAATTCAGATATTGTAAATTCTAATTATCGTGTAATTAATGTTTTCGAAGAAAGAGGAACTGTAGCTGATAGGCCCAAGCATGGACCACAACGTACTGCAAGATCGGTTGAAAACATTACTGCTGTTCAAGAAAGTGTTCAAAACAATCCATCAACCTCGATTCGACACCGTGCGCAGAAGCTTGGTCTTCAAAGAACAACTTTGGTCACAATTTTGCACAAAGATTGGCATTAGTTTCCATTTAAGATTCAGTTGACACAAGAGACACTGATGACAAAGTGTCATTTTTCGTTCTGAGAAGCTTATATCAATTTCTTGGTGTTTTATTGTTTGTCAAGTATCTATTTGTCATGTAAGCTGGTAGCACGTGAACCTCGTTCGTCACGTAGCCAAAACCCCAACGAATTGATAAAATATCACAATGGGGTTTTGCTAGTAAACAAATAAATAATAGTTAGTCGTTGCCACTATGTGTTCTTCAAAACCAATTTCATTTGTCAAAAGTAGTCGGTTTTCGCTCTTGCATATTTTGCCATATTTTCAAAAAGATAAATTTAATCTTACAAGGAAGTTGTAAAGGTCACTTTAATCTTCACTTTAGTTAAAGTTACCTTAAATGCGAAAAAGTATTTTGTATTAAGGCGCAAGCCAGGCCAAGTTCAGACCTAATGCACAAAGTGTGTATATTTACACCATTCGAGCTATTTTTATCCACCTCATAACTTTGTTTCCTTTAATCATAAAATAATGAGACTTAAAACATAAGGACGCGTAACGTAACTTTACCAAAAAAGTTTCTCGAGATATGAAGGTGTAAAAAGTGCATAATTTGATACCTATTTACTGACTTGCTCATCAATATTACGGGACATAAGAGAATAAGTAAATAGACAAATCTGAAAACGGGCACTTTTTGTATAGGGGGACTATGGTCCCCCCCTTGTATGAGACTCTTCCACAATAACTAGAGAGCTTAAATTAGGTATAAATGTAGGCCTTGGAAATAAGAAAGGTCTAAAAATGGGCACTTTCTATCTAGGGGGACTAGGGTGCTCCTCATTTGTATGGGACATGAGAAATAATCTAAAAACATGCACTTTTCATCGAGGGAGACTAGGGTCCCCTCCTTAATTGCATTCAGCACATCTACTATAGGTAGAGATCTGAAACTTTATATAAGCCAACCGTCTGTAAGCTTAAAATTAAAAGAAGTTTTATACATGTATACATAAGCAACCAAAAATATGCTGGAAAAAAGGACTCAGATCCGCGCAAAGACATAAATGTGAAGTCTTTGATATGTACAATACCATCCCATTTTCAGGCAACATGCTAGCCTCGCAATTTTTGTTTTTAACTATCGAATATGGAAAAGAATTATGGGGAAAATGTTGCCAATCTAGCAAGTTGCCTAGAAATGGGATGGTATTGTACATAGCAAGAACTTGATCTCAGTACTTTTAACGGCCGAATTTTTTGGATACGAACTTGGCCTTATTTTCACATTTATGTTTTAGTGTGGATTTTAATTACAGCAAAGCATGTATTTTTTTCCCACTCTGGCTAATGTAAACATCATCTACTTAACCCGTTTTTCATATTTTTAATAATTTTTATGTCGGGCTAGAAATAATATACATAATTGGTTTAAGCAGAGAGTGTTGTTCAAGCAGAAGTCGCAGCATGATAAAAAAATATGGCAGAAATCTTGGTAAATGTTTGCCTTCTTTACTTACCTTTTCTTATTGCAGGAATATGCAATGCACAGATTTCCGCCTGTTTTTCTTGCAATTGTCCACATTTCTTAAAAAAATATACCGTATTCCTGAGATTGCAAGTTACACTACTCGGCATAGATAAGACATCATAACTGTTTTCTAATTTTAAATGGCCCAAAATGTCATCCAAAGTATAAAAGACACAAGTATCTGTATTAGATGAATTTCCTACAGTAGCAATAAGTTCAGAAGAATCTGCTTGGAATTTATCGTTGATGAATATAGTTTCCGATTTCAAAAGATCTTTAGTTTTATATAAGCTTTCCGTAATATTTTCTTGAATTTTTAATACTTCTTCCATTTGGAATGGCAAATGAACTGCGGTGCCTCTGTTAAGTTTAGTTTCTTCTACCAAACAACTGGGAAGTAGTACCGGGACCTGATAGCTTAATTTATAACGTCTGCAACTTAAATCTAAATCATCGATAATTTCGTACAGTATTTCCTTGACATTAATAGGATCATCTAAATTCTTTAACAGACATTTGTAACGCTGATATCGAAATGTCATATTAGTTTCTGAATCTAATTCCAGATTAATAGTTTCCAGTTCTAGCATGCGTATTATATCAGATAAAATCAGAGAAGGTACTTGTTGAATATCATCTTCCTATTACAATTAGAGCAATTATCAAGTATATTTCATGAAAGAAATTAAATGCAAACCTGGCTTATATAATGCCATTCCTCTTTAAGTTTTCTCCATTTATAAATAGCTGGTATTTCTCCTAAATTTGCAATTTGTATATAAGTTCCACCTTCGGAATTTTTAGTAAATAATATGACTTCCTTATGTTTTAAAGTTATTTTGGGTACAAATACAAAAACCTTGAGTCGAACTGTTTTCTAAATCGATAACATTTTATAATGATTTACTATTAGTAAAATATACATATGTATGCATGTCATGTATATATAAAATAGCTCTGTTCCTGTACTGATCAGTAAATAGTTTTGTTTTCTTGAAAAGTTGTATGTTAAACCTAAAAATATCCATCAATATTACCTGGACTATTAAATTGGCGGTACATGTTATGTAGCCTTCGTAGAATATATTTAAACGATTTCTTATGATTTTCTTATTCAACATTATGAAAAATTCTTTCGTTTCTAATGCCTTCATCGATAAATTTAATTCATGTTGATATATGTGTTCAAATAATTCCTTTATTTTAAATGGTCCTGTTATTTTCAAGTTTACATTATCTACATTACATTGCGTAATATTCGTTAGTTTAATAGTTTCTAAATAAAATATCAGAGTTAAAACTTTTATTATGTGTATAAATCTTATTTTTAAACTTACCCCACTGTTCCTGTTCATTATACTTATGTGTTCTATAATAATTCATTTTAATATCACGCCTATACCAAGCAAGTTCTGGCATTATAAATGTTGCTGACAATGAAACTCGATAACTTTCCGTACATTTAACATCATTTGGGTCTGTTAGCTGTAAACGAAATTCACTATAATACGACGTTGCTTCACAGCAGCTTATACAAATTTCAAAAGTAGTTTCAGATAGTGCTGGCACAATTAAGTTATTGGGTTTAATTGTTAATTTAGATTTCGATGAATTTACGCTGCAGCTGGGCTTGGCCGAACATTTAGTTCGTGTCAGGCTTACGCGATAATATCGTAAACCTTTATTTATGACTTTTATAACCTTTGAAAAATTTGAATTATTTTCGAAATATTCCTCTTCCGTATTACAGAGAAAGTAGCCAGTGTTCAGATCGTTGGCACGAATTTCAGGTTCAAAAAATATTGGTATGCCCTTCACGTTTATAGTAATAGGTATTCTCTGGAATGGTAAGAAATTAAATTTATTATAATAGCAGTAAGGACTTAAAGCAAACTGATGTAAAGCATACGTATTAAGAAAATTCTGGATTAAAAATACAAAAAGCAGATGGAATTGTCCAACAACTTTTGTTTCTTGATTTGCTTAAAATTTAACTTAAAACCTGACTTACAAATTTTTATACTCATATACACAGACTCATATACACAGTACATAACCGCAATACGCGGGTGACCACCGGTGTGAAACATTGCACCATTTTAAAGACTAAGCCGAGCGCCGAGTAAATCACCGCCGCACATGCTATCAATCAAAAATGATAAAAATACAAGATTACGCACAACAGAGTAGCCAAGTAGCCAAGGCCTAATGCACACAGTGTGTATATTACGCGAAAATATTCGCGCTGTTTTTAACCCCATCATAACTTCGCTTCCTTTAATCATAAAAAAAAACTTGAAACGTAACTCTACGTACAGGTACCCTCATAACCCAAGTTTGAAAGTTGTACTATAAAAGCTTCCCGAGATATAAAGGTGTAAAAAGTGCATATCCTAGTACCTATTCACTGACTCACTCAGTCACTCACTCACTCATCAATATTATGAAGCACATCCACTATAGCTAGAGAGTTAAAATTTGGTATACAGGTAGGTCATGGAGATTAAGTAAGCAGAAAAATATGAAAATGCGTATTATATAGGGAGATCAGGGTGACCTCTAATTAGGTGGGACACTTCCACTAGAAGAATGAACACTATAATAATACCAATACTGAACTTCGTGTGTTCAGATTGTGTATGGATCACTGAAGCAATAACGGCAAACCCAGCTTCTACTGCACATACCTTGCTTACACATGTGAAGGAAGGGGCCTGCAGGAGTGCATTTTGATTACAGGGCATTTCTAGCATAAAGGCTTTGAGAACGATCCCTGCATCAGATGCCGAAGAAGTTTGAGTCACTAAGGACTTCAAATAGGAACATGAAGGCATTTGCTTTGTGACGTGATTTTTATGCCTCAATTTTTAGAGGGCAATTCTCATGGAAAAATACTTAACTATCTTTCAGGCCGAACGTTACGCTGTCTTCATTCGCGTTATTTCAGAAGAAGAGTAAGGGGTCTGAAATTCTACTTACTGACAGCCAGGCAGCAATCAATACCTTGTTATCGTATGATGTAAGGTCGAGAGTAAACATGGACTTTAAATTAACTCTACAAATCAACTCATACTATGCTCGGTTCTTGGTCATGAGAGCCATGGTAAAAACAAACGGGTTTAGAAAATAGGGAATCCCGTCACGTTTTTGAAGAAAACTATTTAGAAAACTAATGCCAAGTTGAGTTGAAGTTTGCTCCCCATTGAAAAATTATAGCCGGGAGAAATCACAAAAGGTTCTGACGCTCGAAAAGAATGAGCTAGTTTACGAGGCAACATGGTCTCACATACGACCAGAATATTAACAAAAATTAGGCTCTGTGGAATGAATAATGCGATCTCTGCGCATATGCTTTGCGAATATCCAGCTCTGGGTTCCCACAGAGCAAAGTTTTTAAGCAGCAGTTTAATGATTTCAAGTTAGGTTTCGTATCCTTAAGCTGGTCTAGTAAAAAAATGGTTTTTAAGAGCCTATGCGTTGAGGTGTACTATATATACCCTCGACCTTCTGGATAAGCATATGTGTAATCCTCTTTTCTACTTTTGTTTATTTTGAAATTCGCAAATGTTCTATTGTGGGCTGGCGTTAAGGTGGCCGTTTTTTAAATTATATATTCATACTGGTATATTCTTGGCGTCTTTACCTGCGCATAGAAATCTTTTTCACTAAAAAATACTACAAATATAATTTTTACGTGGTTGACTTGCTAAAATTATTTTTAAAACAAATTTAAAGGAGTTTCAAGAGTTTCAATTACCTCAATTGTTTCAAATTCCATTATAACATATAATACATTTTTGTATAGTCCAGGATCTTGAAAATATATGTTCAGAGTTACACAAATGGCTTGTCCTTGAGGAGCCAACTGGCCACCATGAGGTTCTATAGACATAGACGATTCATCTCTCTGTAAATATTAAATGTTGTCATAGCAACTGACTTAAAATTATTAAACATTTAATAGCAGTCATTTTGATGAGCATATGATAAGAAAAGAAAAAAACACCAACTAATTTTAATTTAAACCATGTTGAAGTCGGCGTAACATTTTCTATGAATATATACAGTTTAGCAAATTCCAAAACTTGCAGGCTGTTACATATTGATCGTGGGCAAATTTTGATTTTAGGTGGCAAAACTTCAGATTTAATATGAAATGGATAACTAGCATTAATTCCAATAAATTTAATGCTGCGAAAGGAAACAAAATCTTAAATTAAATTATGGAAAAAATATTTTATACTTACTGTCCAGATAAAGTTATTGAACCCAATTTAGTAAATTTGACTTGACATGGCACAGTTTGTTTTGAAAATGGTTTAATGAAATATTTCCAAATGTTATTTGAAAATCGCATGGTACCCAAATTTGAATGAGGCTAGACCATATAAGGCAATTAATTAAATGTTAATGAAATCAATTAAACGTTTAATTATAATGAATATACATACTATAACATCATAATAAAAGAAACCGCCACAATCACTATTATTTTCAAATACCATTTGAAAATCATAATATTCTCCGGCATACAACTGATCTTCCATAATAATTACATTATCCCATATAATTTCTGGCACTAAACAATTATATTCAATCCATAATTTAGAAATCATGTTCTCGGATTCAACGATTTGAAATAAGTCAGGATTTTCTTTAGTCGCTACTTCTATGGAGGACATAAGTGGACAGACTCTCAGCTGTATGTATTTACGATGAGAGCCCACAACATTTGGTATAATCACAACTGAAATGGGTGTAGTCGTGTTTGGTTTCATATGAATTATCTCTGTATTACAATAAATTTCCTTTGGATCAGTTGCTAAAGAATTCCAATCCATTTGTGTATAATTTTTATATTTATCCATATTGAAAAAATATGGTGTTTTAAGAAGAGCATTTAAAGCTTCATCTATAACTATTTTCTCCATTTCGGGTTTGTCGAATACTTTAATCGTCTTCAAATTAGACACTAAGTTGCGTGATATATCTGGTATGAGATCTAAATATACAAAATATATACATACATATATGTTTAGTAATAACTAAATAAAACTTTAATAAATGTAGTGCCTAAAATAGCGCAAGGTTTTAATTTTTCGCCATTTGGAAAAAGAAAAAAGTTTGAGAGCTGACAGTTTAGCGCACACTACACGAAAAAGATCGTATTTTCGTTGTCAAACAATATCAAAAGTTTTTCGAGTTAAATCATTAGGCAATATGTGATTTTTGAACAAGAAATTTCTCTGGCTTAGTTTGGAATTAAAGCTGCAAGCGTCGTTGGAAAAGAGCTTTGCAAATTAAGCTGTTCAAGCAGTGACTGCTCGATCGACTGATCGATGATACTAATTAGACGACGGTTATTTCTTGTGTGCTTTCTCGTTTGTTAATCATGTCATTATACGAGGGCGGGCCAATAAATATATGAAATGCAACACTGTTCCCATCAAGTACCAGCTGTTACTAGACTACTGTCAAATTTTGAGTAAGTGCCGGCATTTACTTTGCGTTTAACAGCTGTTCAAAACATACAACCTCATGTATTTGCCTAAAAATGCAAAAAAGTGAATTTCAAGTGCTCACTAAACATTATTTAAAAAAAAAACCTTCAATCAAACCAAAGAAAAGCTCGATAAATACTATGGGGACTCTGTACCATCGATTTTAATGGTAAAAAAGTGGTTTACTGACTTTTGTTGTGGTCGGACAAGTACAAATGGCGCTGAACGTTCTGGACGGCCAATTGAGTTCAGTACACCCGAAAATGTCGAAACAATCCACGGTATGGTGTTGGCCGATCGAGGAGTAAAAGTGCGTGAGATTGTTGATGCCATAGGCATTGCATATGGCAGTGTGGTTTCGATTTTAAATGATCAGCTGTGTTCAAGAAAGTTATCTGCAAGATGGGTGCCGCGTTTGCTCTCAATTGACCATAAACGTAAACGTGTGACAACTTCAAAGGATTGTTTGGAGTTGTTGAACCGTAGTCTAAACAATGGGTTTCTCCAGGTGAACCTGCTCCGAAGAAAGCCAAGGTAAGTTTGTCGGCCAATAAAGTGATGGCAACAGTTTTTTGGGATGCACGCGAGATAATCCACATCGATTACATTCAAAAGGGAAAAATAATAAACGGCGAATATTATGCCATTTTATTAGACCAATTTAATTGGGATTTAAAATGCAAACAACGCCATATGTCCAACAAAAAAGTTCTTCATCAAGATAGTGCACGGGCGCACACGTGTGCAGTCTCAATGGCAAAACTCTATGAGTTGGGCTACGAATTGGTACCTGATCCGCCATATTCTCCGGATTTAGCCCCTATTGACTACTTCCTATTTCCAAACTTAAAGAAATGGCTCGGTGGAAAAAGATTTTAGCTTCAACGATGAAATTGTTGACCAAACAAATTCCTATTTTAAGGACCTCGAAAAATCCTATTTTTTTGGAAGGGATACAAAAACTGGAGAAACGTTGGACTAAGTGTATTGGAAGGAGATTATGTTGGAAAATAAATTTTTATTTTGCAAAAAAAACTGTGTTTCATTCAAAAAGTCACGGGCTTATTGATCCGCCCTCGTAGTACCAATAAAGTCTTTATGTTCGTTCATTCCTATAGGAATAAACCAAATAAGCAAAGACAAAATTCACCCGTGCATTTAATAGCATTTTATTATTGCATCGCGAAGTTTCAGCTACGTTTAGGTAAATTAGCCCGATGTGCTACTATTCCCTACATAACCTCATCTATTTACTTTATGTTTCAGTAAAAACTTGTTTTTTTTCTCATTCAAATCTTGCGTTCATTTAGGCGGACCCTTTATAAATTATGTATGTATGTATGCATGTATATATTTACCTAAGGCTAACTTTTCAAATTCACTACTACAAGATGAAATTTCATCAATATGCGAACGTACACTTAATAATGATGTTTCTGATTTATTCGAACTATATTGAATATCAAACTCTTCCTCACTTTGAGAATTGTCCAGACCATTTTCTTGATTTAGAGATTGTGTTATTACATAAAAAGGATCCTTTACCGTGATGGGCAAATGTTCCATAACATTCTGTACATTCAAAATTAATGGTGTTTCATTGCCGTCATCTTTTACGAGACATTGGACTGTTAATGGTACCCTTAAGGGATTCACTAGTAATACGAAACGTTTTTGGGGCAAAGCGATCGGTATATCGTACAAATTTATAGTTTCGGGAAAACATTTGACACCTACATGATTAGAATAGCCCCTGGGAATTAAAAAAAAAATTAAACAATTTTTTTTAAAGTGTTCAAACATTTAACTTACTTTATACTCATTGAATATTTACCACCATTTCTAACTTTAAATATCAATTTGAATAAAAATTTTCCCATTACTGTGCTATAAAGTTGTATCCGAAACACATCGTTTTGATAAGGTTTCAAGGTTAAACCTCTTTTTGGTGTCGCAATTATTCGAGCTATTTGCCATTTTGAAAGGTCACATAGGTCCACATGAGCATCGCATAATTCTTTAAAAAAAAAACAAAGAAAATATTTATTCTTATAAATTATTTATTTATTTACTTGTTTTCACGATGGTTATCTGTCAATATTTCTATGGTAATTATCTTCAAGTTAATTTGATCAATGGTAGTGAACAATCAAGAAGTTGTTTCTTATTTTTGAAAATACCAAGAACACGTTGGAGATGTTCTTTGTCGTTCAACATTCATGCCAAGATAGAATAAAGTAAAGCAGTGTTATATTTCGGGGGCCTGGCGGTTGTCTAATATTTTCAATTAAGTTCATATGAATATTGGATATTGCAGTAGATAACATATACTTAGGTATGTATGTGCTATAAATCAATCAGCTTTATATTAAACGATCGGTGTTATATACAATGATTGGTTTTAAAGTATCGATCGTTGTGATCGGTTTGAAATGTTGTTATAAATTTCGAAAGCTTTCTAGTGACTTAAAAGTTATATCATAAGATAAAATGCAAACAATAAGAAAGAACCTTAATAGAAAAGTTGTCAACAATTGAAGGATCGCCGCGAATAACGTTACAAATGACAAAAGAATAATTTTTCTTTATCTCTTTTATTATTATTTTTTTTTTTTTAGTTTATCAAAAATAATTAAAACTAAATAAATTCCGTTCGTAGCATTTTGTTTATAACTTACAACGTTCTTTCACTGACCGACACATTGTAATTGCGTTTTGACGGTGATAATATGCACAATTTTAATGTTTTGGTGTTTGAAGAAATGTAAGAGAGTAATTTTAACGGTAATCTGCAAAAAAACAGGTTTTGCAAAATTTGTCTTTTACAACGTTATTCGCGGCTTTGCTTCAATTATCGCAAACAAACTTCGAAATCTTTATCCTAACTTTTTTCTGAATATGCTTTTTTCATTTCAAATTCTGCAGTGGTTTGAAATCTGAATAAAAAATCCAAGTGATGGTGCGTGCGGCTTGTGTGCTCAATGGCTTAAATTTCAGAAATTTTTCATAGATAGGTGGTTTTGATCTGCGTTCGTTTCGATTGGAATTTTTACGTCTCTTTGTATTCTGCATTACAAGCGTAGCTACGTTTTTGTAAATTGTTAATTTAGTGGTAGAGAGTTTTTCCATTTTAGTTTGTTTAGCTTCAAGAAATGTGTAATTAAAAAAAATGCAATTAAAGGTTTCATTAATGATCCTGCATAACTTTTTTTATTTTGTTAATCTTTTTATACTGAAAATTGAACATTTTATTTAATTTATTGCAGGTTGAAAACGTTGTTTTTCTCTTTGAACAACAACGCAAGTGCTATCGATTCCACATTTTCTTAAAATTATCACTTCCGGCGCAACAGAATACGTCCGAGCGGAATAGTTTAGCCACAAATATCTCTTACTTATGTTCTGTTTTTCCGTACTTAACTGATTTGTTTATTTAATTAAAGTTCACGCAATATTATTAAAGTTTTTTGAAAATTGCTTATTTTTTATGTTCCCATTTCACATGTTCCACCAAAACAGATGGTTGTGAAATACTCTTGGTCTTCTTCTTCTTACGATTCAGTTTTTTGTTGTTTTCTCGATTTGTGCGTAACTGAATGCGGAGACGTAATCGAAATGCAGAATAGGGGTGAATATGTCCACAGCCGGCATTTGACCCCTTATTAGAATTAATTGGAAAAATTCCAAAAGGGTATTTCAATATTTTCCATCCATTGTTTTGGAATTCTACAACGGTTCAACATAAACAAATTTTTTTTTTAATAGTAACAAGGTTCTGTCAACAGGTGCCGGCAGACGGGACCAGACAAAAATATACGTATATCGGCGTTTTGAAAGTTTACGTCTGGCCTTTATTTTAGAGGGAGTTACACTACAACCCCCTTTACATCATTATAGTGAATTGGTATAGGAAATCTTGCAATACTTATGCTGGGCAGGGGTGTCCTCTGAAGATGTAGCTTTTAGAATCTTTTTGACCATGTTTATGTTTCTGATATACGTTCGTCCTCCTCCAGCAATTTTAATTTTCAGTAACACCTTGTCACCTACCTCAATTTCGGATGCCTTGCCATCAGTTAGCAACAGAATTCGATAAACATAGTGAACAATTTTATTAGACATGCGCATCTACTGAAGAACGCTATTAAGACAAGAGTATTCGCTCTGATAACGATATAGAATTTCCTAGATCTAAAACAGAAATGTAATAAATAAATACTTTCTTAAATACCTAATGATAAAAAGTACGAAAAATGACACTGCAGATGGCACATTACCGAAACCGGTTTGTCACCAAACCAAACATGACAAGGGGTGGCGGAAATTCGTTCCAAAAACCTACAGTAAATATTATATCTACATCTTTCTTCTGTATGATGACTTATAGTAAAATTATACGCAAGACATATTTGAAATACAATCTAGCCTCACAAATTGTGAATAAGTACGAAATTAACCCTTAAACACATTTAAAATGGTCACTTAAGTATTTCTGGCGCTCAAGTTAAACTCTGAGCTTTGGTGTCTTTGAAGACTTAAAGTAGAATTTTATGACAAATATTGTTTAGGATATTTGAGCCCGCTGTATTGCTGTTTAAGGGGAGTTTTGCACCCTTTTATAAGAAAGCAACAAAAAAGACCCATACAACGAAGAGTTAGAGGGTTAAAATGGTTCACAAAAATATTCTTAGTAGTGTTGTACATACAAAGTTTTAAACACATTTTATACGTAATATGTAAGGAGTACATAATAATTACCATCCTTATTTAAGACTGTGATTTGGGCACAATGTTCTTCACCAAAATATACTTGACGCAAATCCAAAACTTCAGGTAAAATTTCGATTTCAGGTCCTATTATTTGACCCTTTAAATAAATATTCCTCTGCTCAGTTTTATTTTCCCATGATATTAAAACGCCAGCTGTTACGTTAAAAGGCGGAACATCGTTATCATTTGTTAGAAAATCCTTGTGCATGATGGGGTGAAAGGTAACTTTTACAAAATATGTAGAATTTACTCCGATAACGCCACAACTCGGTTCAAGTAGAAAGTGTTTATATGCAAATTTGTCTGCACTTGTAATTGTTTCACAATCATTTGAATCGTTAGGCGATTTTTTGGAGTCTGAAGTTACTGTTTGACTAGCTTCCTGGTTATCGCCTTCCACTATTTCCTTTGGTAAAATAAAGTCCATATGAAATACAATATCTTTGCTTGACTCATTACATATAGAAAATTCCTGAGTTTCTTTACGTTTAAATCGTAAAGTATCAAACTCAATGTTTAAAGTATTCACAAACAAAGACGTTTGTAAAGGTTCATGTTGAAATGGTATAATCATATTATCACCTGGTAGGAAAATGAAAAATAATAATAATTAGTATTATTAAAATATTGTAGGTAAAATGTAAATTATTAAACAAATTGGAGGCAAATTACGGTAGACGATATCGCTGGTAATTATAATAGAACATGATAAAAAATTAATAGCATGTAATAGAAATGTCGATCGATATCGAATGCCGCAATTCGTCCCCTGGTTTTAGGATAAACTCTTTTAAATGCTCATTTGAACATGTTCACTACATTATAATTGTATAAATACGTAGAATCAGGTTGAACTAAACAGCTAAACTCACCAGCGCAGCTGAGTACTTTTATTAAACTGATTGGATAACAAATTCCAGATAAAAACAAGATTCGTCATTTCCGGTAAATTTTTTTATATATGAAGTTTGACATTCCCAAAGAAGCCGGAAATACTTTGAATTCGATTGTGAGTCCCTGTGAGCAATTTGCCTTGAACGGCATATTTATTTACTACCAAGGCAAATTTGTAACAAATAGACTCACGGGTGAATTCAAAGTATTTCCGACTTCTTTGTGGAAGTCAATCTCCATATGTATTAAAAATGCACCTAAAATGGCGAAACATTTCTTTTATGGAATTTGACATCCAATCAGTTAAAATAAGTAGTCAGCTGCACTGGATAGTTTATCTGTTTAGTCTACACTGTTTACTAAGGCCTCAGTTAACGGTACTTATACTCGTTAATCAATTTCTCTTTTCAAAATGAGTTTCTACAATAGAACAAAATATTTATGTTTTCATCAACAAACAACCACTGCAAAAAAACTTGCACCCCTTGAATACTTTTGTGGGTAAAACCTGCAACATATTTTACACTACTTTGTGCAACATATTTAGTAAAGAACATGTTGTTTATACTCGTAAACACTTTCTCATATTTTTTTAGCAAAGAACAGACAAATTTACATAGTGTAAAATACGTGCACCATTTTGGTCAGAAAAGAAAACGCCATTACTCAATTATATGTAGCATTTATCTTCAGAAAAGACAACGCCATTAGTTTATGGGCAACACTTGTTGCGAGTGCAGGAGCTAAAAGCATTGGCCAATTAAACTTTAAAAAGTGCTCTAACTGTTGCAACAAAAAAAGTCATAATGTAAATGTGCGAGGAACTAAAATATATATCTTATGTTTTTTTTTTAAATTAAAAAAGTTCCTTCTCAAACTTAAATTTTAAAAGACTAATCATATGGATTTGAAAAGAGTATATAATAAAACGTACATTTAATAATGATTATTATATTTACCTTTACTAAACTTGAGTTTTAGAGAGTCATCGACAGCTTGATAATCTTTGCAACAGAGTTTTAGCATAATTTTCCCATAATCCCTTTTCAATATACTGAACGACTTGGTATGAACTGTAAGATTTGAAAGAGGACTAGAAATTACAATTAAAATTATTATTAAATCCGACTAAAGCCAATCTATTCAATTCCACACTTACGATTTAATGTCAAATTGCAACTTCTTGACGGACTTGTTATAGACAATCATTTCATAATAAGAACAATTTTCAATTGTTACTGGTGGAAATATAAGACTTGACGGCAGTGAAATGTCATTATGATCATCATTAGTAAGTATTATTATAGGTAAAGCAAATGTTATATTTGGATGTTGGCTGGTTATAAAAACATGACGACGTCTGTTAATTTTGAATTTCGATTTCGGTTTAATGCACACAGTTATTTCTAGGGATTGGTCGGGTAATAGGAAATTGTTGGTTAATTTTGTGGGGCATACCTGTACCGAGGTATCACTACTATCCGTAGTGTAAACTAATTGGCGGTTGTACTAAGGAAGAAAAAAAGGTGAGATAACTTAACTAAATAAACTTTGTTCTAACAATTACTTACCAAACCATTATTGGTTACATTTACAATTGACTGATAGACGTTACAGACTTTTAAGCATTTTTTATAAACAATTGCTCTGGGTATAATTTTTAAAGCGTTTCCCAAGTTGCAAGCATCTTTGCTGTAATCTAATCAAGAGTAAACGTTTTATATGGTTTCTAAACTAAATTAAGAATAATTTGTATGCAAAATCTCTTGAGGATTTTACAAGTGGCATCAATCAGACAGTAGTACTAAGAACCATTATACGTAAAGAAGCATAAAAATTAGTATTTTCTATTATTATTAAATAAAATTTGTATCGTCTCAATCTCCCGATTATCGATTTTAAATAAATTTCGCTGATTTCTAACGAGGTATGTCTGTACAAGAATTGTGTTATTGCATTTTATACCCTTCACCTAAGCTGTAACTTCTCTTCATTTCCGACCCTATAAAGTATATATATTTTCTGGTTTCTTAAAAGTAGAGAAGTTCCTTCAACTATGTCCGGTTCTGAAATCAGATTTTTGAACACCCCAAAAAACTTCCGAACTTCGTTCTTGAACCAATCTGTAATATGTCTTTGTTAGAATTTTGTTACTTTAAATCAGCAACATACTTGTACATACGTGTGCATCCAGAATTTGTGGAAGTATGGAAAAACCATTTTGCTGAGTTTTTTGATGTTTTCACTCTTACGGGAAAACGTCTAGCTGGAAGCTCACGTCATATACATATTCCGAATCCCTATGAAACCGGGTATCAAATCCTCTTTAAGGAATTATCTAACCGAGGTCGGCAAAAAACTTACCGACCCAAATGCTAAACCGAATTAATAATACAATAACAAGTCAAACAAATTTAAAAATTTTAAAAATTGTAAAAACCTGAAATTTTGAAATTTTAACAAAATTCGTTGTGCCACCAAAAAATTATTTCACCACAAATGGGGAATTTACCAAAAACTAGAAAAACCACCAAAATCTCAAAAAATTTAAAAATCACTACAAACTCTAAAGTTTACCAAAAACCGAAAAATCATATCATAAAAACCAAAATTTCACCTAAAAAAGCGAAATTTGTCAAACTATTTCCCAAAATTAAATTTCACCGAAGAATCTAAAGCCAAAATTATCACGCATCACCCGTTTCGACCGGAATGGTTTTAATGTCGCAGTTTCCATTCCGATCGAATTTGCTTTTGGTTCTTCAGATTCCGATCGATTTTGTTAAATCCCAAAAGTTCGAAAAAATCCCTTTTATAGGGTTTTGTAAGGCAATGTTCAGAATATGTACCATTCACTACGTCTCTTGATTAACCATAAATTTTCTTGGCTAGTCAAGATGGCATGTATTAAATTAAATATTTATTTCTTTATTAGTACAAAGTGGCTAGAAATACTTTTCTGCAGCTTTAGCCATTAAAAAACGCATAAAAGTTTGATTCCGAAGAAATTTTTAGTTTTCTGAAGAATCAATTTACGGAATTGGAACCATTTTTGGCCGGAGTTGAATTCTGTGACAGGGCAGTATAAATTGAAGTTTCATCACAAATTGCAAATTAGAAATAGAAAAAAAATATACTTTCAAGATTTGATTACATTGTTAGTTTGTTAGTTTTAAAAAATTAGAAAATAGCGATTAGATTCTATATGTAAGTATGTACATACATGTGTACACATAATTATTTGTGCTCTTTTAAAAACCGATTTACACGAAAACCAGTAAAATAGTGTAAATGTACAAATGGATCACGCAAATCAAAGAGTATTTGTTTTGTTTTATCGAACTGTCCCTTTAAATAATCACAAATAGACGCGATAATTTTTTTTGATCTAATTTCCCAAATATTAAATGATAGACTGAAATTTTTCAGCTTTCGCAAGGCAAAACTAGTGTTCGAAACACCCCAGAAAAGAAAATAGTGTCCCCAAGAAGTTTGTATCTAATGTTTTCCTTTAACATTACAAACTAGCGAATTCTTTTTCAAATATACTAAAATATTCTTTAAAATTATAGCTGTTCTTGACCTTTTTTAAATTTAATTTATTTAAAATTGTCCAAGCTTGAAGGTCTTTTTTTAAAAAATTATATTTTTATTTTTTCGATATTTCGCTACTCCATTGTGTAGCATCATCAGGTTCGTTATTTTTATTTCCTGATGATGCTACACAATGGAGTAGCGAAATATCGAAAAAATAAAAATATAATTTTTTAAAAAAAGACTTTCAAGCTTGGACAATTTTAAATAAATTAAAATATTCTTTGGAAGAGTTTATATTCGCTAAGTATTGTTGAAACAGGTATGATGTCTTAGGTCTTTGATATTTAATATAAAATTTCAATATTCGTAAAATATCTTAAACTTACATTGCTTTGCTGGACAGCAATATTTTATGCGAGAATTATCGGTTTTAGAATCTTGCATTTAAAATAATTTAATAAAGGAAATAAAAAAAATATTTGTAATAAAAATATTGAAAGTGACTTTTTTGTGGCAAGTACAAAATGTCTAGAAATCAATTGTGAATTACAAATTGTAGTTTTATGGCTTACAAATAATTTGTTGTTATGCTAATCACTTGTTTTATTATATGCCCTCTTGACTAGCCATAAATATGTTCTTCCAACGTATAGATTGCTGTTCGCACAGGCATTTGGCGCGTGAAGACCGTCGCTGCTAATAGTATGTTTCTGTTTAAGCAACGTTGTCCGCACATCGCTGTTCTCCCATCACACAAACGAAAAACACACAGGCAAAATAAAAAATATGTGCACGACTGTAAACACCCACACATATACTTTTCTTAGAACAAGGAAACAATCTCGATGGGAAAAAATTTATGCTCAAAGAGAACAGGAACATCTACACGTATTCTCAACACAGACGACACCAAACATATTTCTTTTCGTTATTCTGCTGACGCTCTCTCCATGTGCGAACAAATTTCTGGCTACTCAAAATTAAACATTTCGGTCTACAGAATTTTTGAAGTTGTGCACCTACAAAATTAGAAATATGTACTTATTTTATAATCGCTTTCATTTTTTATGCGTGCATAGGCAAAGACTTTACTAGAAATCCTATCAAACACAAATATTTATAAACTTTTTAACCAATAGCAAAGCAGTTAAAGTTTCAAGGTGTATTTTTACATAAGTTGTGGTAAGTTCAAGCCAACTACAAATTTCTTCTTGAAATTACTTAACAATTAATAATATTTGTAGTTCGAAAAAACAATAAAAACTTACTAATCGCTGGGCACGGCGAGAAATTTATATACATAATAATATATAAATGTATCCTTCATCATAATTAATTGGATACTAAAATAGATCCAGGATGAAACTGGAAAAAATACATACAATGCTTTCATTGCCAACCAATGGTTGGCTAAAAACAAAATTGCATATGGTAACCTAGATTTCAATAACAGAAAAGTTAGAGTGTTGTAAAACTTCATTCTCAACCAAGGAAAAGACTATAATATGGAAAATTCAAAATTGAGAAATTGCTCGTACTCGTATTCCATTTGTCTTAAATGTTGGTATAAATAGAAGTTCTTTAGACACACAATTTGTAGATAAGACACGAAGAATGTTGATAACGTGCGTAACGGCATAGAAAATGCATTCCATTCAGCTAGATGTCTAATAGAATTAAAACTTCTACTGTTTTCAAAAAAAGGTTGTCCATATTAAATAAATAATTCTCTTTCTGAATAGAAAGAAAAAAAAAACGAACTCATGCCTAAAGATTGAAATTACTTAACAATTAATAATATTTGTAGTTCGAAAAAACAATAAAAATTTTAATTAAAACTATTTTAAATTACTAGAATAAGTATATTTTTCGATTTGTTTTATTTTACATTTTCCAGCAATGTGCTTACTTTAGAAATTAGTTAAATTAAAGTTAAAAACAAATATTGTTTTAGTAAAAATTAAAAATAAATAAAATAATTAAATCAAAAGCGAACAGAATTTGGAAATGTATCCTTGATTGCGTTACAACGCTGCCATTATTTTCGTATATTTTTACTTTTAATAAAACGGGGGTCTTTAAAAAACACAATATTTGCCGTAATGAGATGTAACCATTCACAGTTGGTTGTGTTATTTTATTCTGTTTTCTTGTTGCTAGCCAGGAAAAGCATTCAGAATTTGAAACAAATTCTTCTATATGTTGCATCATAACATAATGTTTATTACGCTTCTAAGTCATTGACGAAAAGTACCTCACGATTTTTTAAGCCTACATCAGATAAAGTTTTATTCGTAACGACTGAAGCAGTGTAATCGCTATCGTTTGACTTGGAATATATAACACGTTTAGGAAAGTTCGTTGTGATTTCAAATTCATCCGGTGAGGAGGGATGGCAGAATAAATAGTTGGAAACATCCTTCGAAATTGAGTGAAAAAAGGGAAAAAATTATCTTACTGTACTATAAACTTGAAAAATTGTCAGCTTACTATTAAGGAATTTGACTGTAGGAATCGACGTTCGATGCGGGCACCATTCGGTAGTTTAAATACCACACTTATAGCATTGGGAGCATCAGCGGGTGGTTCAGAAGGTAGTAGATCTACCATATTAAGTTTTAATTGAACAATTTCCTGCATAAATGATTATAAAATATATACGTATATATTTTGCTTTAGGTGCTAAAAATTGAATTACCTCTTTGCGCCTTTCTGCTGCTTGTCTTTCATTTTCTATAGCCTTCTCTGCTTCCCTCTCCTTTTCTCTTTCTAATTGTCTTAAACGTTCCTTCTCTTCGTCAGCTCGTAAGCTTTGGCGATAAGCCTCATCTTGTTGCTGACGCAGAGTTTGTGTAAGATTACGTTCTAGACGATCAGCTCTCGCTTGACTTAACCAAACATCATTGGCATTAATTACTGTCTGTAAACGATTAATTAATTCAACTGCAGTGCAATCACCTTCAAAGCGACCCATAATAACCATACGATTGGCTCTTAATGCTATTAAAACCATAATTGGATAAGATCTGGCACTTATCGAATGCGACACACGATAGCCCTCAGGTGACGAAACATCGCAGCCCCAGAACAACGTGTTTCGATTTATAAAATCGATTACCGCATGGTTTGCCAAAGTTTGGCTGCAAAATGTTTCAACATCGGGATTTTTTGTAGGATCTTTATGCAGATACACTAACAAGAAACGTAATTCTTGTTTGGCATCATTTAAGGCCTGCGCGTATGTGCCCTGGTAGAAGACTGGATGTTCAGGATAACGTTCATTATACGAGCGTATAAAACTCATAACGTCACCCAATGGATCTGTGACAACTGTTTAAAAATTCAGAAAATATGAATATAAACTGTTAAATATGTTATTTACTTTCTTACTTCTCTCCACATTGCCTCCAAGGAAAGCACCCAAAATGCTTGATATTGTTGAATAACAATAATGAAATACCATGTTGAATATGTATCCTAATATGCCTGTTATACTTCGCGGCATCGGCCCAGGAGTTGAACTTCTGACCGAACGACCTCCGGGCATAGTGACAGAAAATACTTGCTGTAGAAAGCGGTCATTTATAACGGCTGGTGCTCTTACATCTCTTGAACCAACGAATGATGAGGGTCGTCCCTCTCGAATATTCATTTGTTCTTGTACTGCAACCTGAAAGCATAAAAAATAATTTGTGTGTAATTTTTTATCAGTGGAAACATATTATAAAATTTTACCTCCAGATCCCATTGATGTCTTATAAGAACATCCCGACATACACTCATGTCTTCAATACCTGTTAGATCTTGAAATTGTAAAACCTTCTCTGTTTGTTCATTTGAAAGTCCGTCCTCCATTATATTTTTTTCCTTCTTCAAGCGTTATAAAAAATATATTTAATATTTACAGAATTAAACTACAAAAAATGGAAAGATAATTAGCAAATTACGCATAAATAAATAATTCATATTTTAAAAGAAACAACCTTGGCGTTTAATTTGCTGCTTTAGTGCGTCTTTCTTATTTTGACCAATAAAACTTGACCCCAGACAGACCTGTATTTTCTTGAGCTGTGTGAACAGCTCTTTGTTTTTCACACCTTTGAGTTTGTTTTAAACCTTTTTCAAAAATTTTAATTTTTAACATAAGTAAAATGCATAAATATTCTGTAACCAAAAAACACAAATCTTTGCTTTATATTTGTCAAAAATGTAAAGTTTGGAACAAATTCCATATATTGTAAAAAAAAAGCCAATGACAATTGTTCTTTTTCTCAAAAAAGCAACTGTCATACACAGAAAAATAAGCTGCCATATTGATTAAAAAAAACAGTGTTGATTTGCGTCGTTTTGATTTCGATTCGTGTCGTCACATATTAAAACGACTTCGATAACCATAAATTTGTTCGCACATTAAGAGAATGTCTGCAAAAGAACAGGTGAAAATGGTCTTCTGTTTGCAGACTAAGTGTAAATGTTCCTGCTCAGTTTGAGCATTATTTTTTGTTTCTCATCAAGATTGTTAGCATAATTTATGTACGGGTGTTTCCAGACGAGCACACTCACAGTTTTTGTTTTGCCTGTGTTTATTTTGTTTGTGTAAGGGCATAACAGAGTTGTTTGAAGAATTGTTTGGAAAACTCTGTTTGAATACGAAACGACCATCAACAGCGATGGTTTTCACTAGCCAAATTCCTGTTGGAACAGCAAAATATATGGTTGCTGAATGGTTTATGGTTAGTCAAGGCGCTATGTAAGGCCTTATTCTAAAACCTCAAAAATTTATATTGAGAACAAAAACAAATTTCAAACATGAATAATTACAAATATATCCATATGACCGTTTGATCAACCAACTAATAAGAACGTACAAATGTGTACATATGTATGGGTATAAGAAAAAGTGCAATTCCTTGGTATCTAATATTAATAAAACGTAGTTGTTGCGCTCTATACATAAAATTTTAGTGCTGCAATCCTTGAGTTTGTTGTGAGAGTGGGATAAGGAATAGAAAGTAGCATAGTGTTGCATGTAGTTGCAATTCCCTTATATTGTTTAAATTCGCTCTTTTGACTTAAAGGTAGTAGGTGAGAAACAATTAAAATTGCAAAAACGGAATTGCAAGGTGTGTACACAAATGCAATATTAAAACAGAAATACAAAAAGTTGCTGAAACAAGAAGTTCGTGTGTGGAGACGGCCTTGTCCAAATCTTTAGTTGAAACAAATATAAGCTGGCATCACCGAAATTAAAAAAATCAACATTAGTTAGTTGGCAACTTTAGTTATAAACAAATAAAAAATAGGATACAGTGTGATCTCGATATTGCGCATACCTACAAATTCGGAAAAGTCGGTAAAACGCACACTTTTATTTCTCTCATTTATATAAAATTAATATGCTTAAGGTCGCGATTTTTCTTCTGGAGATATTTAAAAAAAAAATTAAACAAACTGCCAAATGAAAATTTCCTTTAACACTAACAGTAAAAAAACCTTGAGTAAAAAAATATTAAAAACCGAATGCCCAAACAGCAATAATCGCTTTTATGTTTTCATTAATATTTTATTTGTTTTTCGAGTTTTTTTTCGAAAGTTGGGCGTTTCGGGAACAGACCTTTTATATATGTAGCCGTATTATTGCGATTACACTGCATATATAAGTATACATATGTATGTATATAACTATGTGCTGTAAACATGTATTTGTTTTTGTATGATTTTTGTTGTTTTGTGGAAGAAATATTCAAAACAAAAAAAAAAACGTTGATATAAATGTATTTGTCATAAATATCAGGAACACGAATTGTTTTCGTTAATTTTATTAACAAAATTTATGATTTTACAAAACATCTTCAAATTGCAATTCCTGCACGTAAATATGGTTATACTACCATTCCAGCAATAGTAGTTGGCAACACTAAAGAAATTTATAAATAAAAGGTGTGGATTTACTAAAATACAATTTTATAGAAATAAACACTTGTTAAAATGAACTTTAGTAACGATTCAGCCAAACAGATTTTAATTGATATTATACGCACCGTAAATCAACCCGAAAACTCGAAAAAACTTTCTGAAGCCAAAGCCTCCGCTGGCAAAGAAATGCTTCTCATGATGCAACATGTCTTCCCATTGGTCATGCAATTACAAACGGAAGTTATCAAATCGTATGGCTTCCCTGGCACTCGCGAAGGTTTAGTACAATTTTCCCAACTTATACGTGAGTTGGAGCGTGAAGATGTGGAAATCGCCCGACTTCGTAGTCAAATTAGAGCCATTTATTTACCACCAATTGCCATCAACACTACTAACGATATTTTAATATAAACCATGATATTTTTATTATCATTAATGCTAATGTGCTCCCAGCGTACGTAAATTCTACAATAAGAAAATAATAGTTTTAAGAATTTAAAATTTGTCAAGTAAATTTTTTATGATTTGTATATTACTTTGATACATTTATTATACTCCAAAAATATTTATTGTCTAAAGCTTATTTATTATTAATGTAGGGGTGGGGGTTCCCTTTTCGACCCCTTCTTTCCACCAATTGATTTCAGGTCACCGATTTGTAATTTATGACTACATTATTTTCATGTATAATGTATATTAAGAATATGCTGATGTACTTATGTCATTTTGATATCAAAAATTGTAACAATTTAACATTTTGTATAAGCATTAAGTACTTTTCTTATTCATGCATATAGGTTTTTATAGAGAGACATGTTCGTTTCACCGTTAGTCACTGCTTGAAATCAATTTTATCGATATTACATAAATTTGTTATTCAAAATTATGATGGTATTAAAAATCTAAGAGCAACAAGATTTTAACATTTTGACACGATGTACATATATACATCTGTAAGTACATATTTGATTAAAAAAAGGAATGTAAAAAATTCACATTGTATTATATCTGTGACATTGTATATCTTTTCTACTGTAATAATAGCTTTTGTTTCTCTGTGTATTGAATATAATGATACGATGCTAGAGAAAGTAAATCGAATAATAAATTTGAAGAACACAATTATTTTCTAAACGTAATACGCATAAAAATAAATGTAAAAATAATTTCAAGTTCATATCCAATAACTTTGACCGTTCAAAGTACTGAGATCAAACTGAGGACCAAGTTCTTATGTTTACCAAAATTTTTTTAACTTTCTAATAAGGGAAATAATTGTGGGAAGAATGTTACCGAGAGTACCCGTTTTCACATTTTTCTGACTTGTTATTCCGCAAGACCAACCTGTAAAATGTCCCATAAAAATGAGGAGGCATCCTATTTCTCCTATTGCTAAAAATCCGGGAATTGCTATGCAATAAAATTGTAAACCCCGTTTTGACACGATGCTGCTGCATTTGACGATAAATCATGAACATTTTTTTCGCCACAACTTCTTTGACATTTTTGAAACTAATGAGCAGATTTAAAGACAATGTTAGTATACTTAAAGAAATAGGACAAACTTTTGTTCTCGAGTAATGCTAACATATAGTATTTGTGTCATGCAATTGTCTTCATTTTAGGTGAAACTGTATGTCCCAAAAACTAGAAGCAATTAAAAAAAGAGGTGCAGATTTGATTTCTATGTCTCAAACGACATCCATGTGGCACCAGTCCAAAACTTGACCTTAATTTGTAAACGTAGATGCCATTGATTTGGGTTTATCTAACCAAGGGCTTATAAGTTTTTTCGATAGGCACACAGAAACATAACTGACATAAACATATAGAGTATGACCGTGACTTTTGCTTGAAAACGCTGTATCCGACCTATCGCAATTCTGAAAAACAAACACGCATCATAATGCTTAATATCAGTGGTTAATGTTTCCGCTGATATTTAATACAATTTAAATTGTTTAGAAATAACATAAATCAAGTTATTTTTAAATCTTCTATTTTATAATGAAAAGATGAGCGTAAAGGCGAGTTTTTATTGTAAGACTTTTTGGCAACGGCTTTCGGAAGTTTCGCAAAGCTCTATATTGTTTTATATATAAAATTTACATCAATATATTTTATTAATATTAAATTTACTCTTGCTAATTATTCAAATTTACTTTAAAAGAATCCGATGAACAATTTCATCAGACATGTGGACCTATTACAGAACAAAAACAAACATAATAAATAAAAACTTTCGAATAGTATGTTCAAACATGCACCATAATTAAGTCAACTATAAATTTTGTATTGAGTTATAAAATTTGGTGTCTACACATATGCAATTTAGCTTACTCAATTAGCATTTGACAGGTGAAATTATTTTAATGATAATGAGGTTTGCAAAATGGTGTAATCATGTATCATGATAACACCATTTATATAATAGTGGTAATGTAGTTTTAAGTTGTCGGATCTAGTCAGTAATCTATTACACTTAATGTGTTAATTTTACAGAATTTTCTGCTCACCAGAGTAGCATGGACAATTTGCCGCAATTTATGGTGCAATTAATTATGGAGCAACTAATTGCTCAATTGATTGAGTTCTTGTATAGTAAATTGAGTTCAAACTTCATAACTGCGCAATATATGTGGTATGCCTGAACATACAACACCAAAATTTGCCTTCGTGTTTAAATTAACGTTATAATATCTACAGCTTTCTTTTTGTATCGAAAATAAGTCTTACGTGAAATAACATCCGGTTTTGTGCGATATTTCAACAATAATTGGGAATGAGTATGTATTTATCCATTAAACACATTTCAACTTTTGATTTATTTCTAGCGCTGAAGTTAAGTTTTGAGCTTTGGAGCTTTTTGAAGACTTATAGAGGAATTTTACGACAAATATTTATGTAGGACATTTGAGCCCGCTGCTAAGACGAGTTTTTTTTTGTTTTTTTTCAAGGGAGTGACAAAAAAGAACCATACATTAAAGAGTTAGTAAGAATTAGAAGATTTCCCTTGCCGATTCACTGCAATAATGTGCAAAAGGGAACTTTAACCCCCTAAAATAAAGGCCAGACGTAAACTTTCAAAATGCCAATACATGTGTATTTCTTTTGGTTACCCTGCCGGTACCCGTTGTAAGAACCTTATTTGAAAAAAAAATTACTGTGTTCTACAGCGTAATTTAACTCTTCCTGTATTCCATAGAAATTCGCAGCAAAACAAAAAAACGGTAAGTGTTGCCAAATCACTGCCACACAATCCCTAGAATTTTTTTAGAAAAAAATTTTTATTAGAAATTATTAACCCATTGCACTCGAGAGGTGAGTCTCACTCACCACGCGATTTCATGCCGCAACTCGAGAGGTGACTGTCGCTCACCACATGGTTCGCTGCGAAAATCATTGAAATGGTGGCGTAAACTGTTTTTTTGGGCTTGAAATATGCTCAATAAATTCATATTTACTTTATAAAATGACTAAACAGCAGAGAGGAGAACAGCCGCTTAGTCACTTGAAGTATGTCAAAACCTTAGTTAAACAATTGACTGGAGATTTTCATCAGATACGTGCTCGATCCTCAACCTCCAGCTCTGAAACGACCGTAAAGTCTGCTCTAAAAGAACTAAACATGACAAGATACATCAAACGACATATTATTGCGATACTTGTCCCGATAAGCCGGGCATACATCTCGGCAATTGTTTCATGAAATATCATACAAAACAAAATTACAAAGACTAATGTTAAACAAATTATCCTCATAAAGATGTAAAAATACATTGTAATCATTTTATGTTAGAGGTAGTAAGGTCAACAAAAGCGCTACGAAACGTCTCGAGTTACTGGTTGGTCCGCACGGAAACGGCCTCGACAGAGGGTTAAATTATATTAGAAATTATTAAATTATATTTATTTTTGAGTTTTCAATTTTTCGCTATTTGCAATGCAATACTTCTATTTTGACCACAAAAATCAAATTAACCAAAGACAATTTAGTAACTCTTAAAAACGTGTATTTGTTTAGAAAGCAACAATTGACTTTCTTTTTGTAGGTTCATAACATACATTTGTACATAACATACGTTTAAAATATTATGATTTTTATATACTTATATTACAATAGAATAATGGTAAATTCATGCCAAATCATCACTTCTAATTTCGATGATATTCCACAGAAATATCATATATTATTTGTTCGTATTTATTTGCTTATTCACGGTAATCTGTAAACTTTCAGATGCTGGGTTGGGTTTTTCAAATAAGACGTCATAAAAATTCAAAAGCTATTTAAAATAAAATTGTAACTTTAAAAGTTAAAGTAAATTTTTTAAAACTAGGGAGTACATGTTGATATGTTCGCGAAAATTTTACGTGGCCATTTACAGTGCATTCTTCAAGAATGGTACCTCAAATAGGTCCAGAGGAAAGATCTGTTTGGATTGTTAAAAATATATGCAAAAATAATCACCCCTATTCTGCATTTCTATTCGAATTGAAAATTTCTCCGTTTGGCAACTATAAATTCTGCGTTCCGTTTCGATTGCAATTTTTACGATTGTGTGTATTCTGCATTACGAACATAGCAACATTTTTGTAAGTTGCTAATTTAGTGGCATAGATGCAATTAAAGGTTTCAGTAATGATCCTTCAAAACTTTTTTTATTTTATTTATCTTTTTCTACATTTTGAAATATGAAATTTTTTTTTAATTTATTGCAGGTCGAAAACGTTGATTTTCTCTCCCAACTACAACGTCGGTGCTATCGCATATTTTCTTGAAATTAAAACAAAGAAACTTTATTTTTGTGCTACAATGATATAAAAAAATATTGAAATATCAATTCCGGCGCGGTAGAATTCATCACACTGGAATAGTTTGGCTACAAATACCTCTTACTTATTTATAAAGTTGCTTAATTTTTGTGTACTTATATATTTTACACGATCCACAGCGAAACAGCTGGTTTTGAAAATACTATCGGTTTCTTCTTTTTTTACGATTCAGTTTTTGGTTGGAATACTTTTTTTTCGATTCGTGTGTAACTAAATACGGGAACGTAATCGAAATACAGAATAGGCGTGAATATATACTGTTGCTAAATATATACCTCCAATGAAGTGTATATATGCACCTTAATAAAACAATTCAACATGAACATTGCTTCTAGCGAGCTTTCTTAACAGTCGTATTAACGAATCAATTTTTTATTTTAACCCTTAAACTAAGTTCAAATATAAAATAGTTTTAAGGATATTAATATAGAATGTATCGATGGTTTGACCTGGATTTGTAATATATGTATTTATTATACATAATTAAATGTAAAACCTTAATTATTTACAAACAGAATAATGAACATCACAAAACTAATTATGTAGTATGTTAAGACAGTCCAATACAAAATGATCTTAATATATTTTGGTATGTTTTAAGCCCCAATTATAAAATACGAGTATTAACATTTATATGGCATCAACTGCTTAATTAAGAAATAAATGTTTACAGTTTTTATAATAATTTTAAAAATACTTTATTTAACTTTTATATCTTAGAAAACGTTTCATATATTGTTCGAAGTTTACTAGTTTTAAAACCATAAAGTTGTTTCTTAATAAAATAACTGGAGCTTGTGAGATATGTGTTTTGTAACATTGTTATACATAGTTATTATACACTTCCATTGAGTTCACAAAAAATTAGTTGCATATTTGCTACTATTCGTTAAAAAAAGAAGCAATGTTTTCTTTAAACAAATTTATCAATAATTATTTTTTTATAACGAAAATGTACCAGGTATTTATAACTTTAATAGCAACACGGCACATGTTCCAGAAGTGACAATTGCATTGCTAAATTTTAAACAAAATTCATTGATCAGAATGCCATATAGGAAAAATAGGTGACATTATGCATACATTTTAGAATCAATTGTAGAATTTTGAAACTTGTCCCTTTCTTACATGTGAAAAAGACTCCATTATTTGTGTACATTTTAAAATGGTTGAAAAGAATATCTTAAAAATTAAAATAAAGTTGTATAATTATACAAAATTATAAAGTTAAACAAAAAATTAAAAACCACTATTTACAATCACAAGTATAAAAAACTACTATCTAAACAAACTCAGAAAAAAATGTAATAGCAGTAGAATTTTTCGTCAATGATTTCAATTTAGGGGGAATTGTGGGTATCATGATTTATTAATTCACCTGATGAGGTTTTAATGGAAACATTGTTGACATGACCATTGCCATTTAAGTACAAATTATTATGTTTTTTCAAGTGCTGTAATTGTTCTTTAATTAGATAATTTTCTGCTTCCGTATGCTTCTCTTTGCTGGTGTTTAGTGTGTTGGAAGCCAAAGGCGTTGTTGATTGATGCTTCAGTGGTTGTGTTCCAGATGACGTTGAAGATGTTAAAGCATCGCTAGAATTACTAGGACTTTGTTGTAGTTGTGGTGATCTAACGGGATAATCATCGCTTGCGGGGTAAGCGTAACCATGTGATATCATCATATGACCCAGGTTCACTTCAACTCCTGCAAATAATAATAAATAATCATTTTGAAATATGTAATCATTTTTATAATAAATCTTGTGTCATCGTATTGCCCACATTGTAATGAAAAATCTCATGCTCACCACCAAAGGAGATTGCCATAGAAGGTGCATTTTTTTCTTTAATATGGCAATTCCTGTAGTAGTCATAGTTTCAAGAGCAACATCATACAAGCGGTCGTTTATTGCTTCATCCATAAACGTATCAGTGTCAATAACAGTTAACAGAAGTGATATAAATCCAAGTGATCCAGATCAATCGTATTTGTTTTTATTTGTAGCCGACATTCGTTCATCAGGAAATATGCAAAAAAGACACCAGTTGAAGAAGACCGGGATAAAACCACTATACCTCAAACCAACTGGGCGCACGACTATAACAGAGTAGCCGCCACCTTATTGTCTCTTGAGGGGTATTAAGATCCTACAAAGTAACACCAAAGTAAGGATTTGGCGTGGTAGACTAAAAATTAATTTAGCAGACGTTTAGACTTAGATTGAAAAAAAACGGATTAAAGATTTTCAAAGGCAATGAAATTGGCTACAGCAGCTGCTTCGTGGATTTTTTACAAATTGTTGTATCATTTGCGAACGAATATCAGTGATAACGTGGGGAATGGTGCGTTCCAATTTGTTAATAATAGACTGCCATTTTAAACGCTAACAAGTTCATCTGTGTTTTATTTCATCTTATAGTTTAAACTCCTAAAGAAACATAGTAATCTTCTTTATAATTATTTTAACTCGGGCATATCCACAATAATGGACAATGGAGTCGCCTCAGAAATACCGGAAGCTTATCATCATTTATAATTTTCCTAATTCTAGTAAAATGAACATAATTGAAATTAACGATGCTATTTCTTTACCTTCTTGTATTTCATAAATTTCCACACCCGGTATAGGCGAGCCTTCTCGTGCTGCACAACAACCCGTAGCAGTTTTTGAACGCTCTTTATAAGCCACAACCCGTGCTATTAGTTTCTTCCAACGAGCCACTGTTAACGTAATCAATGTTTAAAATTATAATGCAAATAATTTTGTGGTCAACAATAATATATACCTTGCGTATATTCCTCAAATACTTCAATCGATTGTTGATCCCAAGTATCAGGATCGTTATGTAATGTTGATTTCACATTAGCTAGAAAACATTCAACCGCTTGGAATCTGCAAAATAAAAACAATTGATATATGTAATAGAAAATATCCGCAACTTTTTTAACTTACCTTAAAGTAAGAAAATCCGTACGCAATTCAAAGATTTCGTTAGGTAGCGCATATTCACTATCACCATAATCAACAAAGTACAAATCCAATACCACTTCACTCGGATTATATTGATTTGGTAAAACACCTACAACTTCAGCTCTATACCATTTGTAGTCATGCTTGAAAATAGTTGCAACAATTTGACCCAAATAGGGTTCATGAATATGATGCATAGCCCGATTATCCGCATCATTATAATATTCTGTCATATTTGCCACTAAATCATCTAATTTTTTAGTTTGTGGCCCAACTAATTGAACCCAAAATGTTGCCGGCGATGCAATAGCCGAAACATAAACTTCCATGGGTTTTGCATCATTCTTAGAGGCCATTAATTTTTCACGTGGTGGCAAATGTGAACTGAGCGATGTTTGCGATGAATACATGCTCGAATTTACGCTGTTCGTAGGCGATCGACGTGGTTCACGCTTCTGTTCAGCCTCTTCAACGTCTTTTCTCAAAGATTCGTCTTCCTCAATTTTATCCTCGATTAATTTACGAGCAATATTGACTTGTTGACGATTACCGGTGATAGTGATACGTCTAGTATTGGCACTACGTACTCCCACATCGATTGAAACTTTTGCCAGCGAGATACGACAAATTTCCTGCATGGCTTCACCACAACGGCCCATTATTTTGCCGCACACACTCTGGGGCACATAAATTTCTTCTTTCAAAATAGGCGCTCTTTCAATTTCTTTGAGAAGCAACGACCGCGCCTCTTTAACATTATCGGGATAGCCGCTAATTTCACAAATTTGGCTTGAATCATCTTTATCTCTATAATTAAAATATAAAGTTTAAACAAAAGATCACGGTTATAATAATTATTAGTATATGGGCTTCTTAATATTTTATTTATTTATTTAGAAATTTATTAAAATTAAAATTATAACAAATATTTTAATTAAAACACTAGCAACTTTGGCTATTGGCTTTATTTGAATTACCAAAATTTTAACAGTAACAACAATAAACGAGAAAAAGTAAGGTTATATAAACTTCGATATAAAATATGAGAGAATCTTTTGAATCCCACTTCCTTTGATTATTTAGTTAGATATGTACATAGATTACGTTTGCAGAGGACACTAACTAAGCAGAAAGGTTAAACCAATGTTAGGGAAATGGGTGCCATTGCCGAAAATGCACCTCATTCTGCTAGTGTCTAATAAAAATGAACCTTTTCTATATTCGATAAAAACTGTCACATCAAATAAACCATACAATTTTCCTAATAAAGAATTGGAAACAAAAGCGTCTGAGTAAAAAGATATGCAACATATAGTATGTACTCGTATGTTAAATATATTTAAAATGTTCATAATTATTCCGAAATCTGCATTAGACTTGTATTATTTTTAAGTAGTAGGCTCTTCCGCAGAAACAGGGAAAATATGCCACTTCAAATTTATGTTTAAAATTTCATGTTAAACCTGATTCTTTTCTGTTTGGCAAAGCTAAAAAAACAGCTTTGTAATTGTTTTTTGTACTCGTCTATTACCTCGTATATATGGCAGCTTTTTGGACAACAAAAAAAATTATTTGCAAATACCTAACTCACAATTCATACAGCATACAAAAATAAGTTTACTTTTTATTAAAAAAAAAAATAATATTCTGGTAACATCGCTATAGAAAAAAATAATAATGTTTAACAGTTGGATAATTAAGAGAAAATTACCGAATCAAAATAATTTTTATTCTTGGAATGCAATTAATGCAGTTATGTCGAAGTATGTATTTTTTTATGGAAACATATTTCGTCGTTTACACATGTGACAACGTCTTAAATATAATTTTGATTTGCTCAAATAAAATGATTTACTACTTGATTTCCCATACATTTTTCATATGAGCTAATCACTTCAAACGACTTTATTTGCTCCAACACTGTGGTGCTTGTATGATTACAAATGCAACTCTGAGTCACCCTTTTCTAGTGAAACAAAAATTCGAAAAACTTTACATTTTCCTTTGGTATGAATATAGAAATAAGGCCTACCTATATGCCAAATTTCAGCTCTCTAGCTATAGTGGAAGTGTCCCATACAAGTAAGGGGGAACCCTATTTCAATTTGTTTGGGGTAAAAAAACTTGACATAGGGTATATCGGAAACGCAATCTGCGGAAAATTCAAAGAAAATTTTTTTAAGAAATCATGGTTCTAAAATCAAAACGGACTCCCCGATTTAAACGAGAACATTTTTATTAATTTTGAATAAATTTTGTATCTACTTGTTCTTGATTTTGTGTGCATTAGTTAGTTTGTTTTCAGTAATTATTCTCAAAAATTATTTTTATGGATTGCGAATCACGCTGTGCAACAACGGTTTTTATTGACTTGTGCGTAGTTTCAAGGAATAAGCGTGTTTACAATTTGTGCGATTTAATAACATCAGTTAAAAAAAAATTGTTTCAAATATGGATTCGTCTAATATTCATAGAATTTCGAATTCGATTTTTTAACACCTGAATTAATATTACGTCACATGCCCTATCAAAATTGAAATGCTTTTGGGTTGCATAGTGACTTTTCCGAACTTAATTTACTTAATATATGTATGTCATAGATCCTTCTAGCAGAATAAAAAATATTAAGATAATATTCTGAAAACTGTTTGTTTTATTTAAAATTAACATCATGCGTTTTGGTTGGACCTTTAAAAACACACAATTTTTTTGTTGTTGTCAATTATTTGTTTCTTGGGGAATTCGATCACGATTTCATACTTACTAAAAATATAGCCGTCATTTGTTTCGAAAATATTTATACACAGAGTTTTGGAAAAAGTACAATAGTTATTTTACGATTGTCGACTGAAATCATATTTATATATGTAAAGCCAATCTATAGCAGTTATGTATTTCAAACAAAGATTTGAAGTTCGCTTCAAATATTGACAGATATAAGAGTGTGGAATTGCTTCAGACGTCTTTAGCATCTGCATGCACGTGGATTGAGCATATACAGACGTCATTTACGTCAACGAGTTAAGCTGTTATTATTACATTTAACATTTAAATTCCAATGTTTGCCGAATATAGATACTATTTATTGTATTAAAATTAAAAAAATAAAAAAAATTGTTACCCACCGAAAATGTATTCTAGTTAACGTTTTACTTTCTATAGACTTCAGGTTTGCACCCTGCCTACCCGCCACCAGTGGAACATGATCGTTGGTAATTTTTAATTCAATTTTTATTTCTTGTTCTGCTTGGTTCGCCAGTTTTGTTAGCTTAGCAATGGGTTTTAATTTTGCTGCTGCTGATATGTCATTTTGTTGCTGTTCTTCCTCATCATCGTCCTGTGTCTTGAAGTAGGCATACAGCATGGCTCCACCAAGGGCACATAATCCAAAGCCCAATATTAGCTTATACGTAGGTGTGTGTGAAATAACTGTGTTGCGAAACATTTTTAATGAATTTAGCACGCTTAGGTAATAGTCTGAAAATATATGCAATAAAAGAAAATATTTTTAAATATTGGTGAAATAACCGCAATATAATAATAAGTTAAACTACATAGAAAATACGCCAAATACTCATTCAGCGGGTTGTGTCATAATATTTAACAAATAAAAATATATATGCACACATCCATAAGTATTAAAAGAATTACAATCACTATAGGGTTTTAAGAACAAGCACGTGATGGTGACGAAATTCATTTGGTATCACAATTGTATAATTAGGAATTCAAAGTGTTTTTGAAATTGGCAAGTAATTAACGCTGTTATGTTATTTGAAAATTTGTTGTTTTTTTATTACTAAAACAAGTCGCATGTTAAGTACACGCTCGGCCAGATAATTAGAACCACTTGCATTTCACTTTTTAGTAGGCCATAACTTTTTTGTATTTTGTCGACAACTAAAATTTTACTACCATCGCAAAAAGTACTTTCTTAAGATTATAAAAATAAGAACAATTACATTACAGTTTAACGCTACAAGTATTTACAGGTGCTTTTCAATAAAAGGAGAATCTGTAAATCAAGCCATTAAGGACTCTTTGAATCAGATTTCTTTGGATTAACTTTACTTTGGAGTAACTTTACTTAATGGTTCAATAATGAACCATATATTTCAAGTTATTTTAAACAAGGGATGTAGCACCTACTATTGAAATGTGTAAAATATTATCAATAAACATTAATTGTTAAGTAATTTCAATCTTTAGGCATGAGTTCGTTTTTTCTTTCTATTCAGAAAGAGAATTATTTATTTAATATGGACAACCTTTTTGAAAACAGAAAAAGTTTTAATTCTATTAGACATCTAGCTGAATTATCAATAAACTTTATTTTAATTAAAATTAGTTATCTGATTCTAATCATATGAACAAACAAAATTTAAATATTGCGTGCCAGGCCAAGTTCAGGCCTAATGCACACAGTGTGTATATTACGTGTATATTTCTGAACCCCTCATAACTTTGCTTCCTTTAATAATAAAATAATGAAACTTGATACATAAGAACTCCACGTATAGGTAGCCCCATAGGCACAAATAGGTAACCCCATTTCTAGTAAAGTTGCTAGCTTGGCAACATTTTTTGTAACTTTCTAATATGAGAAAGGACTATGAGAAAAATGTTACCAAACTAGCAAATTGCCTACAAATGGGATCGATCGTATGGTACATATGAAGAACTTGGTCCTCATTTTGATTTCAGTACATTTTACGGGCAACATTTTCTTTCCCCTGTAAAATCTTATATTCGTTATAATACAAATTTTGAAAGCATTGTTAATTTGCAATATCCAAATTTAAATGTACACTGCGTGTACATGTGGCAGGATTTTTGCAAGTAATATTAATAGTCAATCCGCGTGTTGTCCTTTGACTCTTCCATTGGGTGATTGCCCGGTATTGATTTTTTAAACGTTCAATACATTTTAATTTTGTGTTTTTTTTTTTAGTTTATTTTATATATTAACTTCCGATTCATGGCAATTATGTAATAAATACTGAAATTGAAATGTAAGCGAGTTTTGTAAATATTCATCATTCCCTGCAATAAATACGCACAGTGGACTGGGTGACTTACTCGTCATAATTCGGTTAAATAATAAGAAATGGATGTGTACCTACGACAATTGAGTAGTTATAGAAATACTAAATTCTGCAAAAATGATATCGAAATTAGCACGTAATATCAGAATCAATCACATACATATGTGTACAAGTTTAAATTGAATTTTAATTAATTTGTTTCAAAGCTTTCAGTTGATCATTAAAAGTGATGTTTAAACAAATGCGGTTTTGCTTAGAAAAATGAAACCGTAATGTTTAGAATAGTATGTGCGGTTAATTCAATTATTCTGAAAAACTATACGTTATCTACATATATAAATTAGGTTAACAGGCAGCATTAAACATGAATGCAGGACAGTTGCAATTTCGGCCCATCGTTTCGGGTTGCCACCTACACAAGAAGGAGTAAGAGCTGATTATGTAGAATCATTAGAAGGGTTTGGACTTTCATGCAATATAAATTATAGAAAATATGCATTTACTTCAGTATTATTATTATTATTTTCATATTTGTCAAGGCATAGAAAAATTACTAAATTCGCGCTTGTATAATTATGTATATGTAAATTATTTAATAAAGTTTAACAAAACCAATATGTACATACATATATTTTTTTACTTGAAATCAAATTGATTCTCTTACCAATAATTTTTTTATTTATCCAAAAATGTTAAGAAATTATTCCTTTGTTATATTTGAAACGTGCGTTAAGATATCCAACTTTTAATTCATGTATTACTCTTACACTTATAATTACAATTACCGAACACTAGGGCAAACTGAAAATATACAGTAGTAGAACAAATAACAAAAGAGACATGTATGTTACTTATGTAAATAAAAACAAATTAGTAGACAGGCGGCTTGGTTTGTGGATTACAAAAAAGAAAACTATTTAAGCATGACGCGGAAACCAAAATATACAAATTTCTTAACACAACTTGAAAAGAAAGCAAAAATAACAAAAAAAAAGAAAAACACTGAAAGCGATTAAACGCACACGTACAGAAAAACATAAAAAAATTTCGATAAATGTTTATTCATTGTTTAAATTGTAAAAGCCGACCTTGATAATGAAATAATTGAAAAATTCTGTTTTTATGGAAACAGAAAAAAACACACGCAACACAAAAAATACACATACAATTTGAAAATTTCGTAATTAATATAAAAATAAATCACAGAAAAAGTGATTTATTTTATTTACATGATCGATCTTCTTTGCTTTGAAGTAAAAAAATCGTTTGATGATTTTTTCCGATAAACACCGTTTAAAACGCGTTTTCTTTCTCTTTTTAGAGACAATTATATAAAAAGTTAAACCGTTTTAATACGATTAATGACAAATAACACGTTTGGTTACGTACATCGTCAGTTAAAGACATGACAATTCGCGAAAAAATAAATTCTTTCAATATTTTTGTGTTATTTATTCTGGTTTTTAGTTATTTTCTTACAAATATTTTACACAGCACACACGAAATTTTGTATAAAATTTCATTATTAATAAAAACCAAATTTTTTTTCCGAATTTTTTATTAATTTTCTCGTTTATATAGCCATGTAGTCATTGTTTTCGAGACTACGATTAGATATTAACTAAACTGCCTTTGCTGTTCTCTCTAAACTGAACAAACAAGTATGTTTTTGCATGTTAGGGTTTTCGATTAGAAAAAGAATTCGAATATTTGATAGACAATAACCAAAAATATACACACCTATTCTGCATTTCGATTACGTCTCCGCATTCAGTGACGCACAAATCGAAAAAGATATTACAACAAAAAACTGAATCGTTAGAAGAAGAAGAAGACCAATAGTATTTCACAACCATCTGCTTTGCGGTGGAACATGTGAAATGGGAACATTAAAAAATTTTCCAAAAATTAAATAATAAAAAGTTTAACTTAGTGCAATGAAATTGATTAATAATTAAAATAAATGGGAAATTAATATTGCGTGAACTTTAATATACCGGCATGTTCTGACACTCGCAGAAGCAAAGAGCGTTTTTAAATTTCATGTTTTTAGAAAAAATTTGTTTCAAAATGTCTTTAGTTTTGACTAAAATAAAAACTAGTTTAGTTTAAATACAGCAGTTCACTTCAGTATACTCTTGCGACTTGAACTCTCCAAAACTCTTGCGAATGCGAGTTACAGAACACCTCACATTCGAGTTGAAATCACAATCGCAAATTTTGTGCGAGATGCGAGTGTCGGAATATGACCGTAAATAAACAAATCAGTTAAGTACAAAAAGACAAACAAAAAGTCAGAACATAAGTAAGAGATATTTGTAGGCAAACTATTCCTCTGTGAAGAATTCTGTCGCGGCGGATATTTAATTTTTTTTTTTATGCAATTGTAGCAAACAAAGCTTTTTTTGTATAAATTTCAAGAAAATATGGAATCTATGCAGCACTGACGTTGTTGTTCAAAGAGAAAAACAACGTTATCGACCTGCAATAAATTAAATAAAACTTTCACATTTCAGCACAAAATGATAAACAAAATAAAAAAAGTTATCCAGGATCATTAATGAAACCTTTAATTGCATTATTTTTTAATTACACATTTCTTGAAGCTAAACAAACTAAAATCGAAAGACGCTCCCCCACAAAAACGGAGCTACGCTCGCAATGCAGAATACACAATTGTAAAAATTCTAATCGAAACGGAAGGCATAATATCAAAGTTTCCAAACGGATAAATTTTCAATTCGAATCGAAATGCAGAAAAGGGGTGATAATAAAAAAAAAGGTTTTATATTTTATACGGGACTTCTTAATTCTTGTATTTCAAGCATTTTTAACCTTTAACCATTTTTTAATACAATTTATGGAAAGTTTTCCTGATGACAGCTGGCTCAAGCAGGGCTTAAATAACAATCCGGTTTTTTAAATTTGTTTGAAGACGATTGGAACTATATTGCAAAAAGATTCACAAAACTTCAAGTAGACTGTGTATTTCGCATAATAAAATTGTTATGATAAAATCCTTAATACGATTTACAAATTTATATGCAAACATATATTCAACATTTTAAAATTGTTCAATAAATTATTTTAAAAAATGTGTTCTTTTTGGCCGACTTAAGCCGCTCAACGAATTTCGCGTTAGATCTAGCGTATTCGCCAACAAAGTAAAACAGCTTACCACAAATTATATTTAACTTTTGGGCGTTATTCTTTATCTTTGGAAATAAGATTGTTTTATTGAATTACGATTTAATCTCGAATGTGTCACAATTCCACTTGACAGTTAAGTATTAATAAAAGTTTTGTGCTACGTAGCAGGACAATGCATTTTCATTGCTGAATAATAATTATAACATAGATATGTGGAACACATTTCTGCCACCCTTGTCAAGTTTTGTTTGGAGACAAACCGTCAGTGAATGACACTGAAGATCGCACATAGCCGCAACAGGTTTATCTCCAAAACAAACAAATCACCTTCTCGGAATATCAAATCAGAATCAATAAATAAAAACCGTTCAATTGCGTAATTAGAAATTTATGCAATTAAGGCCTTAATTGAGCTCAATTTACCATACAAGAACGCAATTGAGCAATTACTACTTGATCGCACCATTAATTGAGTCAAAGTGTATTTATAAGCAAATAAAACTGTTTTAATAACAAAATCAAGACACTTCAACAAGGCTGCTGCATCACCAATTCACTTTTTATTCTTCATGGCAGTTTTCAAACTCTATATATTAAAAATTTCAGAAGATTTTTAATGAAAATATTTTTTTTTTGAAAAAACTTCTTTTAAAGCCTAATTTTTCTCTAAATGAATGCATTTTCAGCTGTCCAATGCTATTTGAATAAGCTAAATTGCATATGTGTGGACGCCAAAATCTATAACTCAATTTAATTTAATTGTCTCAATAAAGGTGCAAGTTTGAACATAGTAAAATTCAGTGAAATTGCCGCCTTGTCAAAAAACAACTATACCTGTTCAGTGGGGATATTGGGCTGGAGATGCTTATAAATTACATTTACTCCCTTTATATTGAGTCGGCCAAGCAGTGACTTACTGGGGCTCGATATCGAGCCATCATAAATAGGTTCTTTATACCTAATTGAATGAGAGTGAAAATCCAACGCATTCACATGAAATTGAGTGAAAAATTCATAGCGATGATTCGTGATTCACAATAATTCAGCATCTCTAGCTCTAAACTTTAATTCATTCATTCATTAAAAAAAAAGAAAACATTAACCGCCTTTATATCGGAATGGAATTTTTGGAGTTGTGACGCAAACAGTGAAAATAAAGTAACTTGTCTAGTAGTAACAAAAAATTTCTAGTGAAAATTTTTGGTTTTTTTAAAATTATATTTCCAGATGCGTTGAATGTTTTGAGAATCGTATTTGTTAGGGCCCTTTCACACTATCAGCTTGATAAAAAATTCAAGTGAGAAATTACTGTAGTATGAATATAAAAATGATATCTTATGACCTCTTACAATGTTTTTTTTACCATTTTCAAAATACTTACAACAATGTCATAAAAACTTACAAAAGACTTACATATAAACAATTAATATGCAAAATTGTATTCAAAAACGATTATTTTGAAGGAATTTTGTTGAAGGTTAAAAAAGTTATTCCATAAACCAACAACTTTACCCAACATAAATATTCCAATATTATCCGTTCTAGTTTTTACATCCTCATAGTTTAAACCCCTGATATTCAATCATCATGTACATTTGACTATTAGTTTTCCATTAAGCGAATTAAAACAAATCAATGTAAATATTAAAAATATTTTAGTGATGTATATACAATCGAAACCAATGATAACGAACCGTTATTCGAATACTCCTACAAAGTAAGTTGTGCAAATTCTTAGTTAATTTAATTTTTGTTAATTTTAGTGACAATTTATATAAATTTGTATCAAAAACCAAAAGTTAATATATTTTAAAAGAATAAAAACCTATTTATAAATCCGACTAATCAACTTAATTGAAACATTTTTGTGCAAAATTTGCTTTAAAATGGAATAGTGCTCTGATAGCACAAAAATTCATAACACATAGTTAAAAACTGTTTATGACTGTTAGAGGTTCACCAGCTTAAAATTATTACTGCAATATTGCAGACAAACAATGTATCGTACCTACCGATAGAACATTATTGAAATCGGTTTATATTACCAAATACCTAAAGATTTTTTTAACACAAGGTCGTCAACTTTGACATCCTCAAGAGATACCCCGTGTTGAAATCCAAATCCAAATAGAATAACCCTAGGACATCTGCTGTATAATCCAATTTATTTCAAGCAAATTCCTTTTTATTACTGCTTTTTTTATTTCCCTGTTTCGCACACCCTTCCACGAAGTACTCTCGCGATTTTGGTGCTCTGAGAATTGTTAAAAATGTTTGTTTTTGCTTTTACCAATCAAGTTAGTAAGTACTAGTATCTATATACATATGGTAGTATTAGTTAGAGGTATGTATTGCAATTTTAATACTCTGCTAAGAAAACCGGCTAGTATTTTGTTTCATTAAAAAAATAGAACGTGTTATTATATACGGATCAGGGCTGGGAAATTCAGTGCTATTGAATTTTTTCAATACTGTTTGCTAAAGAAAAAATCGCTGTACTCTTCGACAACATAAAAAGTACTTATTTGCGAACAAAATAAGTAAGAAAGTAACCTCAAAATTTTACTGCAAATTTATTAGCCTCTATGTTAACAATGAGTCAAGAATTATGCTCGTTAATTAGGCTAAAGAAGATTAATGGAATTAAATGAAATTAGCCAACCCCAGTTCATAGCAAATCATTATTCGTAACTAGAGGCATTTTGACAATACTTCTTCTTTAAAAATGTTTGACCATATATAAACTGATTATAATAGCGGACGCGTGGATGTTAAATTAAATGAGTTACTTGTGATATCAAGGAATTTTTCATTTACTGTTCTTATTTTAGGCAACCTTTGCTTACCGATTGCACGGTTTATGTTGATCGGTTCTTAATGGCTTTAGAAACCCCACCAAGAAAAAGTCCAAGGAATTTAAACCGTACAATCGACACTGCAAAATAAAAATACTGGAAGATTAACGAAACATAAAATATATAATATAAAGATATAACTTAAAAAATCTCTATGAGAATATGTAACACAAAAAGTACTATTTTCAGAATGTTAGTTTTCTATGACTGGTATAAATTTCAATACATATTTTCCTCAGATTAAATTTAAGTAAAATTTCTTCAAAGATATTTAAATAATTTCGTAAAGTAATACTTTTACTTTACTTGACTGGAAAGTTGTTTCAGAGGCAAAGTTTAATAATTAAGCTAAAAATCTTAAAAATATAATACAATTTCCATAAATTTTAACTTAATTATTTAAAAATCAAAATTTATAGGTGTGTTGTTAAATTACGAATTTATAGATCGAATATATTTTCGTACATTTATATATTTTATATTTAAACGAAAATAAATTATTACCATTTTTTATTTTACTTTTTAAAATTAATCATAAACTAGAATAACATGAAATTGCATGTTCGTAAATAACACTTGTATGAAAACTATTTAAGAATCTTTTGCTAAAATAAGTTTGTTTTTACCTGAACAGAAGTATTTAGGAGCAATGTGCTGTCGTAGGAATATAAGAATTTTTTTTCAATTTTACGAAGTAAGATTTATCTAAACAAATTTCGTAGAATCTGAAGCATATATTAATAGAAAACCAGTAACCCTTTACGCTCAAAACTGAAATCTATAGTATTTGTTATATTGAAAGTGATAATGCATGAAAGTGATAGACAAAATATATAACAACAATGTTTCGGAAGCTAAAGAGAAAGTTATATACTATGCACGCAGTTTTTGCGATAAACTAATTCCAATAAACATTTCAAGGGAAAGCTGCCCACATCCGCTTTATAAAACCCCTCCCCAGACAGATGCGAATAGTTGAAAAAGACGTTAGCTTCGTCATCCACAACATAACATTGCAAAAATAGTCTTCTTCACGTATCTACTTTATGAACTTCAGTAATTTTTTACAGTGTGACATGAGGAGAGACTGTACGCTAATAAAACTTTGTCATGTAGATTTCCTTAGCTGATTTTATTTCAATGAAGTTAATAATTTTTCAGATAATTTTGAATAAATAATCATTTCGCTTTATGTAATTAATTGTGTCTGAATTTTCCCTGCAAATTTATGAGCACTTTAAATTTTTATTATTGAAATACCAAGGTAGGAATGATTAATTCCAATACAATTTTCGACATTCACCTTATTTACACTTCGCCGGGGTATTTTGACTAGAAATTTTGAATTTGATATTATAAATTTTGCGATATTAAAAAACTTTCATCTGCATTTGCTGTATATATTAGTCAGTAAAAAAATGTGGTATTGCTTCAAAAATCTAATTCACAGACACATCAAATAATTTTAAAACTATTAAATTTTATTAAAGACCTCAAGTTTGCGAATTAGGTAATTAAATCTTGAGTTTATTATAAATAATTTATTGAGGAAATTGTAATTACTTATATAACGAAATATTTACAAAACGATTAGTTTTTTTTAGTTTGCAGCTTTGAAAATCGGTTTCGGTTATGGCGAGACTGTTGTAATTACATTTGCAGTTTCAGTTTGTTTCGCAAATTTCAATAAAAAACATAATTTTCAGTCATCGTTTTTTACTGCAGTTCAAATAATAAAAATTAAATAAAAAAGCAGTTAAAGAAATTTTTTGTCTTCTTGGGTATTTTTCGGATTTAAAATTCTGGCTACATCTTATCTGAATTGTTCTAAACTTAATTATACAACTCCTATTCTGTCAACATTTTTTATTTTACCAATATGTTAGAATATTTTCAAATCCATATGAAGGCGGATTAGTCTGCACTTCCCTGCGAAAATCGCTCGAATTAGTATAGTTAAAATACAGGGTGGCCCAAAATTAACGCAGGGGTTTGAATTCGTTATAACTTTTTATTTAAGAAATAATTATTAAATTTTGTTTTTTTTTTAATACAGTATATAAATGGGGAATATTTTTAGTTTAGTTATGAAAAATTATATCTCGCAAGTGGTGGCCATTTTCTGCTTCGCAAATTCGTGCTCTTTCCAACACATTTTCCATAACCTTTCGCAAAACTTCAGGTGTTATGTTGTTTATTTCGTCACGTATATTGTTTTTTAATTGCTGGATGGTTCTAGGCTTATTAATGTAGACTTTTTCTTTCAAACAACCCCAAAGAAGACAGTCTGGAGCGGTTAAATCCGGTGAACGCGGAGGTCAATTAAAATCACTTCTACGCGAAATAATTCGTTCCCCAAAGATGTCCCGTAAAAGAGCCATTGTATCCCTTGCAGTGTGCGCTGTGGCTCCATCTTGTTGGAACCATACTTGCGGATGGTTTTCCACGGCTGGCCTTAAAAAATTTTCCAACATTGTCCGATATCTGACACCATTGATGGAAACGGCGACCCCTGTGCATTTTCAAAAAAACAAAAAAAAAATACGGACCAATTATCCTTTCCGATAAAACACCGCACCAAACCGTACACTTAACTTAGATAGGTGTAATTATCGCTGCTGGACCTCTCACAGATTTTCCATAGCCCATATCCTGCAGTTTTGCTTATTAACGAACCCACTTAATTGGAAATGTGCTTCGCCGCTCATAATTAAATTATGATTTTCTTCTGCTTTTTCCCGGAAAAACTGCATAATCAAGTCGTTGCTGGTAATCTATCGGTTTCAATTCTTGGACAAGCTGAATCTTGAATGGAAACATTCGTATTGTGTGTAACATTCTCTGCAGCGAAGCTCGTGAGAGGCCAAGTTGTGTCGAACGTCTCCTAGTTGATGTTTCTCCATCTTCCCGAATACTCTCTCTGTACCAGTTCAATATTGTCATCCGTGTGCACCGTTCGTCCTCCGCCAGCACCAGGAAGGTTCCTTACTGACCCTTGTTGTCGAAAATTTGCAACCAGACGGTTTATTGTTGACTCTGAAGGTCCAACCCGCACATTAAAATAACGACGATATGCACGCTGAGTCAAAACAATGGATCATTGATTTTAAAAATAAAGCTCAAAAATTTGGGCACGTTGTTCAATTGAATACTGCTCCATTTTATATTCCCCAAGTCTTCTTTACAAAATACTGAAAAGAAAAAAACATTATAAGAAAAAAGTTATAAGCAAATCAAACCCCTTCGGTAATTTTGGGACACCCTATATATTCTTTCGAGTAACACAGTGTAACGCCATTGATCTTCCACCTACATATACACAAGAATGATAAACTAAAGATTACGCCTTGCGCATGATTTCCCGTTAGATGACGTAGTTGGGCTATTTGAAAGGTTTCCAAGTATTTTTCATATGTGAAAATTAACATTTCTTCTGAAAAATGTGTGCATTACGTGAAAGTTGGCAACCCTGCAATATAAATTACATTGACAGTTTTCAAAAAAAATATTTATTTATTCTTGAAATGTACATCGAATTTTGTGAAAAATTTAGTGAAAAAGAACGTTAAAAAAATTAACATTATAAAATAAATTAGTGAAGTTTCTTAAAAAAGCTACAAAACAAAGAAAAACTAAAAAGAAATATTGCCGGAAAATAACAACATGAAGTGTGCAGTGGGCAAGTGCAAGCAAAATAGTGGTAAAAAAACAAGTGAGAAATTAAAAAAAAATAATTTATCCCGTATTTTTAATGAAATTTTAATAATTTTTAAAATGATGTAGATGTATCATTTTATAAATTTCCAAAAATGTAGTTCAAAGAAAGTCTTGGGTACACTTTTGCAACAGGTGGAAAGCCATAAATGTTGAAAAGGAGAAAATTTGTTCCTTACATTTCACCCAAGAAGATTTTGAAAGAAATTTGAAATGGGTAAGTTCCACAATATAAATTTAGCAGTCCTTTACTTAATAGTTAAGAACAGGATTTAGCAACCGGCGTACACCAAAATTAAAACCGGGAGCAGTTCATATATTCTGGGCTATAACGAAGGCATTTTAGCTGCCAATGCAAATGTGGAGGTCGACAATACTCCCGATTTAGAAGTACATAATTCTTTAACTGGTAAATCTCGACATACAATTTAAAATAAAGGTGTTTAAATTTCCTTCTGGTTTCTACAGGTACTATATTTAAGAACATTAATACTGAAAAAGGAAAATGAATAAAATAATAACATAAAAAACCTTTTTTCACTTTATTTTATTTTCGTATAATATTTCAATTAATAAAATATTGCTGAATAATTTTTATTTATTGAGTTTTCAATAAATACATTTTTGAAAAAAAGTTTTTGCTAATAAATAATTTTGTAGAAACAAAAGTTAAGTTGTCCCACTGTTATATTTACATATTCATACATACATACATACATATTTAGGCCTGATAATTTTATTATATTTTTAATATTTTGTTTCTCTTGATATTAATAATTTAAAATCTGTCGTCACTATAAAGAATTAAAATAGTATAGGTATGTATCTATATTTATATAGTGTTCAAACTAATAAAAAAAAATCAACCGAAATCACTCTTGAACTTGGTTTAGTATATGAACATTTACTTAAATTGTATGCTTTGAATTGTTAGCCAATATAGTAATTTGTAAATATATGTATGTACATATGTATATTTAACTCCCCTAGAATAGTTGCGGTTAATTGGCAATATGTTTTATAACACATGTGTATACAAACATACATACATACATATGTAGGCACATATGTTTATAAATTTGTGCATTTCTTGTTCAGTAGCAAATCATGCTTCATTCATTTTAAATTGTCTGTTTTTTAAATTCGTTTACTGTTTTTTTTTATTACGTCATTTAAGTATGTTTAGAAAATTTTTTTATAAAAAATTCATACACTGTGGTCTCTCTCATTTTAAATTTTTGTTTTGTTTTCTAACACAAATTATTGAAAAGTATTCAACATTAAAAAACAAAACAATTAAAATCTCGTTGGCTTTACCGTTGCTGGTTGGGCAGTTACATATAATTAAATGCCTTCTCGATTTTTATCTGTACACCGCATACATACTAGTATTCCTATTCTGTTTAGCATGTTCAATGTTTTCTATTTCAGTCATAGTAGGTAGTTTACTTTTAAAATTATATACAAAATAAGCTTTTCGAAAATCCATATGTAAGAACATATGCATATGTGCCAGTACATACATACATATGTATGTAGTACATGTTTTATGGTAAATTAAAGATAACAAATTTATCTCGATGAATATTGCTTTCAACTGCGTTTTGTTCATAAGAAAAAGAAATTTTATTGTAAAAATGCAAAAGAAAAAAGAAAGGCTAACTTTCACATTTGTTTAAACGCAAATAATTTTCTTTTATATATATATATATATATATATATATATATATTTCATTTTCGCACTGTTAATGGGGAATTTGATTTTTCTCAAACAAGCAATTTGTTTAGTGTTGTTTTCTATTTCTTCAAATTGTTTTCTTTATACACGTGAAATGCATACACACATGTATGTACATATGTACATAATTACGTATGAAACACACGTAAATTTTCGTAAATCAAAGGAATGAAAAAAATTGGCATCAAATCTACATAAATCAAATAGTATGTCCATATAGTATCTCTATGACCGAACAACATGGTCTACATAAAATACTAAAAATATATGTTCTATGTGTACAATTTATATATTTTTTAAGAAAATTTAAAATAATAAATAAATTTCGTTAATTATTTCGTTTTTTTTTTTATTTTGTAAAATTGTTTATATGTATATTTAGCAATGAAAAATTTTAAAAAATAAAAAGAGAGGCATTTTTTTAAAAGAGATGTCAAACAAAAAATAACTGTCTTTAGTTTTGAAATGTTTACAAACACTCAGCACTAATACAACAGTGTTATCTTAACTATCTCGTCCATACTTACGGTAGATATGAGATATTTGAATTCGAGGATGTACGAGTACATACATATGTATATGCCTAGACAAAAATAAAAAATCTCTAAAATGTTCTACCATCGCTTGGCCATTTAAATTTTTTTATGTAATAGAAGTGCTCAAGAATGTTGTTCACTAATAATCTCAATTTAGAAAAAAGTAGCTGCGAGGTAAAGTACATATTACAAATACATACCACTAAATAAATAAATAAATTTTCCATACCAAAAAAACAAATACATATTTCAAAAGCGATTTGCATTTATACCGTTTTATTAAATGTAGTTATTTATTATCTTATAAAAAAATCAATGTTTTTGTATTTAAACTTGTGAAAACCTCTCATAAAATTTGAATATAGTTACATATGTATTTAAATGTTTCCTGATAAGAGCAACGAACAATTGCATTTTTATAAAAAAAATTAATTTGGATAATTGGTAAAATTAATCTTAAACATAATATAAATTTAAACATAATATAAAACTTCAAGAGTGATCGACTCTCGATTTTTCAACCGAATTTCTTGTAGGGCTTGTAGGTTTTCTTCCATTTCTATTACCAGCCCAATCAGAATCCGTAAAATCTTTCAATTACCGTTCTTGATTTGTTTCAACACATAACTTGTATTTTTTTATTCCTTTTAAACAGCGAAGTGCTCTTTTGATTTCATTCCAATCTATTAAACCTGGCTAATGCTATATCTGGCTTAGTATTTCCCGCTGAACGAAGCAACGATGCATTTAATCGATATTGATTATTATTCTCCAAAAAAGTGTTATCGTCTATTTTAAAATATCCTGGTCTAGTGGTATTTTTAAATCTTATTCACTATTCATATTATGTTTATTTAATATTTTGTTCATACATATATTCAATTTGATCCATAAAAAATTATGTCATTTCCAGTTCCCAAGAATTGAATTGCTAAATATGGCTTTAACGATCCAAAATCCGTGGTTTCGAAATGTGATTTTACAGCGATGTAGATTTTTGGAACGAATTTCCGTCATCCCTTGTCAAGTTTTGTTTGGAGACAAAACGGTTTCGGCTACGTGCCTTCAGTCACAGAACGAAAAATGACACTGATTTTGGAACGTAGCCGAAACCGGTTTCGTCCCAAAAATCTACATCAAAACATCCTATCAGAATATCAAATCGAGAATGACGTTACATCCTCTCTTAAATTTTTTGACTGCTTTTTAATTTTCACAGGCAAACATGAACGCATGTGTTATTTACCAACATAGAGTTAATTTCGTCTTGTATAGCCAAATATTATTCATTGTTCACGCTTTTCATGGCTTCTGAGAATTTGTTAGGCTCTTGTGGTATCGAAGTTATATTTGCATATCTTTTGGAAGGAATTATTTTGTAGACACGTGGCGATAGGAAAATATATTCCATTTTTCAACAATTGGTGTTTTTATAATTAAAGAATTGGACAGCACAGAAATGAAAAATTGTTTTATGTAGTGACGACTCCAAATTAAATTTAATAAATTCGGATGGTATGTCTCTACAGTTTGACGTTTACCTAGTGAAAAGCTTAAACCATGCAACTACAAAACTAGTTTTAAGTATTGGAAAGACGACGTAATGTTGTGGAAAGATAACGGAATAGCACTATTTTAAAAAGTTGGTGGAAAAATGGACGGCTTCATATAAAACAAAAAATCCAGAAAAGTAATTTATTTCGCATGATCAGTGTAACATGACGTGTTTCAACACGATAACGAATTGAAACACAGATTGAGGTTGCACGGTTGATTAACCTGTACAATCACCCGCCTTTATCCACTTTGAAAACCCCTTTGACACATGGATGGAATTAGAGTGTTTTCGGTAAGATATTCAAAAATCGGAATGAACTCTTTTAAACTGAGTGGAAACATATTTCAGAAACTGTTTTCATTGAATCTTTGCCTAGCAGAAGTATATACGATATAAGAAATTTTTTTTTTTTTTTTTGAAGAAACAGCTTAATTTAGTTATTAATAACATTGGTGTTCAGAGTACATATAAATAAACAAATCATGGAAACATAATTTAATAATTTTTTTGTTTTAGTTTTGCAGTTTGATTTATTTTGCACAACACTGTATGTAGATCATACATACATACATATGTATGTATGTACTTCTTAGGGTCGGAAATGAATATTGTAGGTTACCAACAGAATGAGAAACTTATATACAATATACATACTTATGTACACAAATATCCTTTACACCTTTATTGTAGGGTTTGGTAACAACTGAACATATCAAACACGCAATTACTATATACATAAATACTACCATTACTCTCAATCATATTAGTAAACGTCTACAATTGCCTTATTAAAGATTGTGCCGACATCATAGAGCAACAATAAAATTAACTTACCTATGTATTTGTTTAGGAATGGTTAAATTAAGTACATAGTACTTAACACCGAACTTATAATTCTTATTATAGCAAAATAACTGCAATCATTTTTGTCAGCAATAACTTCTTGTCTTATTACAAATTCATACTTATTTAGCACTTAATATCATCACGCACAAATAGCAGAAAAAATGAATGAATGTGGGTAATTCTCCAAAACATTTTTGTCTTACTTTTTCTGCAACTTTTCCCGCAACAATAAAAGTAAAAACTAAATATCTTACTTCAAAGAAATATAAATTGCAAACCAGAAATTAATCCAGTCAATTTCTGTGTTAACTTTACAAAATTAACTTTTTCGGCGAACGTGTTACGATTTCCGAAATGCGTACGTATATATCATAACAAAACGTAAAGGGGTATAGACACGTACAAAATGCTTAACAAGCATGTTTACAGTATGAATGACACCGACGATGCTGGATAAAAATGACACTAAGCCTTGACTAGCCATAAATTTGTTCGCACATTAAGAGAGCGTGTGCAAAATAACGAGAAAATGTGCTCATGGTCTTCTGTTTGATGAATTCGTGTAGATGTTCCTGTTCAGTTTGATCATAATTTTTTGTCTCTCACCCACATATATATGTACATACTGTTTATTTTGCCTGTGTATTTTGTTTGTGTAATGGCATAACAAAGATGTGCGAACAATTGTTCGGATAATTCCAAACATTAAGCGGCAATGAACAGCAACGGTCTTGACTAGCCAAATTTCTGTGCGAACAGCAAAATGTGCGATTGCTGAACAGGTTTATGGCTAGTCAAGACGTCATGTTATGCATTAATGCAAACTCGTTGATTTACTGCCTTCTGTATACTTGTATTCTTGAATATGTGAACTTAATTTTTCAGTTGTAATCAAATCAACCACCGAAAAATAATTGAATATTAGACATACCTACATATGCATACGATAAAGCAATGTGACATTGTGATGTGCGTTTTGAACACAATAACGTTATTATCTTTACTTCTCCTGCATTACCACTCTTTGAGCCTGGTTTATTTTAGGTGCACTATAAATACTCCCAAATATCTCGTGTGTGTGTGAATTGTTTAGTGTTAAGTGGAAATCAATGTAATCTTTTTGGCTTATAATTGTGTCAACCTACTTACGTACATATTTTTAAATAGAATGGATTTCATTCTACCAAATTCTATACAAGAATCACATGCGCAAACTCGCACTTCGTTACATGAATCTGCTTTAAAGGGTGACGACACCAATTTAATCAAGTTATTAAAAAGTAATAAGTCTTGGCTCTGGAAAGACCCCAAATCTGGTAATACGCCCTTACATGAAGCAGCATCTAAAGGCTATAGCCGATGTTTAATTATTTTATGTGATGTCATCGATCCTATACAAATTAAAACTAAAATCGATTTAAAGAACAATGATGGGTTTTCTGCACTACATTTGGCCGCCCAAAATGGGCATAATCAGTGCTGTCGCGAGCTATTAAAGCGTGGAGCCAGTCCAAATATCTGCAATAGCTATGGTGACACACCACTACATACAGCTTGCCGTTATGGACACGCAGGCGTATTAAGAATTTTACTATCAGCCTATTCCAATCCAAATATACAGAACAATAATGGTGATACACCTATGCACATTTCCTGTGCCATGGGCAAAAGAAAATTGTCCAAAATATTACTACAAGCCTTTTCCAATCTGCAAATTAAGAATTACCAAAATGAAATTCCGCTTGATATAGCCAAGCGAAAGAATCATCATGATATCATACATATTTTACAGTCGTCCAAGTTGCATTTAAACGAAAACGTTGACAAATGCAAAATGAATTTGTTCTCGAATGATTTAATGTTTTCCCCGTATGGTTGCCACTTGCTACCAGAAGCGAGGTCAATATGTTTAACTTATGTGGAGCATTTGCCAAAACTTGCATTGCGGAGTGGAGAACAGTATTATTTTGATCTTGCTGGTAATCTGCAGAAGGGGCCTAAATGTATTACCAACAAATGTTATTGCAAACCATTAATAAAACAGGATTAATTTTTATTTCGTTTTAGTAAGTTGTTTTTAAGTTGCTTATGTATGTACAAATATTAAAAATCCAATATGACCGTCATTATTTTTTTTATTTTTATTCATATGTTTACTTACATATTGGTAAGTTATCTCGACTTGGTATCTTTTTAAGGTCTACAAAGTATTTTTTTTTCTTTAATGGGTCAATTAAATTTTCGTTACTTAAGTGTAACCTAGTATTTAAAACAATGTTCAAGACAACACACTATTAAACTCTTCTAATTGTTGCAACCATATAGATTTTTCATATGGTAGGATTTGGGGTTTACTCTGTAGGATTTTCTACACTAACATTTGTTTCCCCTCCATGTAAGAAAAATATTAGCTTATTCAATCTAATGTGTATGGTTTTGAAGTTATATCCAGATCCACTGGTTTTATACTTGAAAGACTGAGGCGCTTGGTAAATTGCATTGTCATATCTCAGGTTTTGTAAAACGGTTCTTGTGTTGCACATTTGACCAATTGCTTAAATTTCGTAGTTTATTAACTTTTCATAAGATTGTGAAAGGTTTTTCACCTCGTAACCAAAATTCTCATCGTTTTTCCGCTAATATTTAGTTCATCTTTTTCGAGATCTTTCGTTGCAAGAGCTTCTGACTGCTGGAACTGCTTGCTATTGGAATTACGAATCTTTTCTCGCAAATAATACGTTTTCAAGCTTATGTTTATAATTAAATGAATTGAATTGTTTGGTTATGCCTTTCATTCCATTTTTCCACCGTCTTCTTTTTATAAATTAATATCTTCTGAATGTTGTGACGCAGTGAAAATTTTAAGAGTAAATTTAAATTTATCCTTCCATAAACATATCTAATTATGTATGTACCTTCAAGATTGCACATAGCCGAAACCGGATTGTCACCAAACTTGACAAGGTCACCCCTTCCAAATATCGTCATTAGAATATATGGATAATTTAACGTTTTTATTTTCTAGACAGCGTAGGACTAATAAAAAATTAATTAAGGGTAAATTGTTTAAAATGTATTTTAATGTAATGTATTTTTAATGGAAAAACTTGATTTTTTTTGTTTTGAATTCAACAATAAAAGATTTTTTGGCCAAATTTCAATTTATTTTTCTGAAATCTTGTATATTGTAATTTTTGTGTTAATTTTTTGGCTTTTGTATGTGAATTGTATATTTTGCTGTGTTTGCCTATTTCTGAAAAATATTGATTTGATTGTTCTGTTTTAAAATGTTTTGAATTCGCCGGTGAGTTTACCTGTTACCAATTTGTCATGGACGTGAGTTGGTAAAAATAAATTTATAGAACAATAGCCTTGTTTTACAGTTCGCCTTGTTTTCCCTGATACCCTTTTATAATACCTCGCCCTGTTCTAAAGTAAGCCTTGTAACTAGGCAAGATTAATTTAATTTTAGTAAACTCGTTTATGTTTCTTGTAATTCTGAAAATAAATTTTTATGTAATTTATGATCATTTTCAATCTTCACTAAATTAACCAATTAATTGCAAATAATAATTACCCAATTCGATTAAACGTTTGATTAATTAATCGATTATTACATTAATCGATTATTACATTTTTTGACATCACAACTTTCTAGAAAAAAAGCTTGCATCGTGTGAAATGGTTCGTATATATATCGCACACCCTGTAGTAAACACATGCTTTTGAATTTTATAATCTTGATATTCCCAACACAAAGCACACAAAGTATACTTCCAAACAAAAAACAAATATATTCTTTCACACGCAGGATGGCTGCTACCATAAAATCCAAAGATTCAAGTTTTTCGGAAAACTTAACTCCAGTAAGATGTAATTTATTCTAAACTATGTTAGTTTTAGGGAGTAAAATTTTGTTTACCAGTTCTCGACAGTCCGAAAACCAAAAACCGTACAAGTGACTCCAATGTGGCTGCGTGCAAATCTCGGTTGGAAACAATTGTGAAAACTGTTGAAGATAACTTTAATAAGTGGCAGTTGGCAGAAAAGCGAGGCCAATCTTTGTGTTCTTCTATTGAAGCAATAAAAACAAAAGCATTGGAAAAGTTGAGTACGAATGAAAATTTGGATTTTACTAGTTATCCAGACGAACTTACAGTCTATTGTGATAAATTGGCTATTATTACTTCAATATTCCACGACATAACTAGAAATGCAAGGGACTCGTTAAGGCAACTAAAGGCCTTAACTAAATTACCTGGAAACTGCAATGAGATTTTCTATCGTACTTGGCAATTGAATGAATTCATTGTATTCCTAGTAGAACTTTTGGCAAGATATGAAAGAGAGGCTAAGGTTAAAGCGCATGTTGCGGGTAAAGTTTCAAAACAAATGTTTTTTATTATAAATCCAAAAATGTTCCCTGTTCATAGATTCTCCTTATTGCTATATCTATGGAGCTAGATAAGTTTTGCTTAACATTGATTTTAATGTAATCTCTTTAATTTTACAGAAAATTTGGCCCACTGTACAACGAGATCCGACTTAATACGTTGTTCAACTGCTTGGGAATATCCGCAGAATGTCGATTCCTATGTGAAGTTAATGTTCCTATTTTTAAAACAAGAACTTAGTTTAAAAAAATAAGCAAATCATTATACCTCAAGGCGAATTCAACACCGTGAATACATTAGGAGGGAAATGGAAGAGTTGATGCACATACATACGTATGTGTGTATTTCGTTAGCTTTGTAATGAGACGTACGAAATTAGTGATTAGCATTGTATATTTACATCCATATCATAGTTCAGCAAAAATCGTTTTATTGCTACTTACGATCAAGACATTAAAATTTAAATGTAATTATTACTAAATAATTTTTGCATAAAAAATCCACGATAATCATTATCTTCGATCCGGTTTAAACTATAAATGCAATTTAGTTTTAACGACATAATGTGACTCCTTCAGCGTTTCCAGAGAAGTTACCTGAAAGAATGCCAAATATGCAACAACAGAATACTAAAACGTGCTAGACGCTTTAACAACAAACAAATCAAAATTTTAAATTTAAGTACCACATTAAACTTTTTATAATGTTATTATATATATACTTTATCGACATTTTAGCACTAATCAGCAATTTTTTTTTTACTAACAATATGACCGGTATTTTGCTATTTCCAATTTTAAATCCTCGAAGTTATTAAACTGAACGTAGCAATTCAGGTTTAATTCTATTTGGAATTTTGTTTTTTTTATTAAAGACTAAACTATAAAGCCTCAATACTACGGCATTAGACTAAACTAATAATGACATTGCAAACGTCGATATTTTCTTAAATACATTTCCGCCAATGGAGTTTTCAAAATTAAAAACGTCAATCCAGAAAGACGTTAGTTATATCGTGTTTTTCGTCCCATTGTTGTTTAATAATATGCGACCATTGATATTAGGAAATATTTATGTATATCAGATGAATTATAATCCAGCTCTTCTAAAATATGCGATATAAATACAAAAATTTTTATATTTTTTAAATTACTAAATATTTTTTGCAAACCAATACTCTTCAGATTCATATTGCCGTTTCCGTTTTTAGTCAGATTCGTCCATTTTCGCTTTTTTAAAGAGTTCGCTTCTATTCCGGTGACAAGACAAGAAAAAATGGGTAAGCTTATTTTTTCAAAAGTATCGGAGCAATTTACCATCGAAATAATTGAGTATAATGAATTATTAATATTACATATTTAAAAAACGTCATACAATTTTACGAGTTGTAAAATATAAAAACAAAAATCTTCCAAAAACCACTAACTAGATTCTTTTTTAAAACAAAAGAATCGAAGTGATTGTTTAGTGAATTTCTTATATTTTCAGACAGACTTTCTGCATTTTCATATGTATTTATTTTTATTTATTTACTATAGCATTTTTAAGGACCATTAGGGGTAATTAAATAGAATTACAAAAACAGAATCGAATTATTTATTTGAAAAATAATTTTTTAACAGATATGTTTTTATTTTTTGCAGATATGTAATTCGCAAGGTGTTCAGTTTAAATAAGACATCATGCCTTACAATCTAAGAAAGTAAGAAAAAGTTACAAGGCCAGTGTATTGTTTAATTATAACTTATAGCAACTCTTTTGTTTCTGAATTCAAATAATTAAGCATGTTTAGTGTACAAAGATTGCAGGGGGTTACTGCGTATTTCGATTCGAAACAATGTTAATATCTATGATCCATCTAGCCATAGACTTGTATGAACAACAAACAAAACCTATGTCGCTCATGAATCGGGTTCGTGGAGACTGCTCTAGTTCATGTTTCGTTCTTGTGCAACTTTCGTTGTCAGAACATTTGTTAGAGCAATCATGTTCGCCATGATGTTCGTCATTGTTATTTTGGTGTGACGGCAAGCGCACAAGCAAAAAAATGTACAATATTGAACAGTTTGCTATACTAAAAATTATGATCATTCAAAATATGAATAATTTAGAAACCTTAGACTGCAGACGTTTTGTTCTCGTCTCTGGCTGGTGGAGACGTACGACAATTTTCATACATACGTATGCATATTTATGTTTTATTAAAGGGTAAAAATATTAAATTCGACAAATGGAAAATTAGAGCATTAGAGTTATAAAAAATGCGCTACAGCAAGTTTAATATATAATTTATTTTAGTTATGAGAAAACCCTCTGCTTTAATTCTGATTAGCGGCCAACGCCATGACAGTAAAACGTAATTCTTCAGGATCACGAGCCATAAATTCTTGACACACACGTGCAGCATCTTGTACGAATGATTCATCACTTGTGGGGCCATGTTTGATAGGAAATGATTTGCGTCCATCCAATTCATACAAGATACCATCGACATTGACTAATGCTATGAAATGATGATAAACTTTTTCGTCAGGATTAGCAGGAGTTTGGCCTTCCTGAAAAAGCAAAAAGTATAATTCAACTAGGAATTGTTTATTATTTGTGCTGTAGCTGAACCAATGGAATCGTTCTATTTAATTTTAACTCAATTCCAAATGTCTAAATATTTCCAAATATTTCACATGTTTCAATAACAGATGACAATATAATAATTTTGTAACTCTAACCAAATGTCCTTATCAGGATAATCAAATTAAACAAGAAAGAAAAACAACTTCATTAATATTTTATTCGGTTATTATGTTATGACCGACATAAGAATGACATTAACTATTATTTTAATACAGTAGATGTTGCTTCTTACTTTTAAAATTACTTTAACTTGTGGGTGGGTGTAATTAAATGTAAAGTTATTTTAAATAAAATTATATCTAAAAACAGAGAAAAACTTATAAGAATTTTCAACATTCTTGAAAATTTCTGATGATTTAACTATAATGCAATTTGGATCATAGAAAAGGGATGAAATTTATAGTAAACTAAAGATCGCGATTCCATGAAAATATAAGATTTAAGTGTAAAATTTCCCCAAATACGTTGAATAAATTATAATAAGTACTATGGATATTGTGCACCATCCAATTTTGTAATACAAAAACCACCTTAGGCAAAGTTAAATACTTTATACAGTGCATTTGAAATTCACAATATGTATGTATGTATGTATGTATATTTGCAATCCAATTCCAACTTTATTGTAATTCGAATTTTAAACTAAAACTCAGTGATAAAAATGTGGTTTATCGAGTTTCGATGTCATCGCATAAGCACTAGTGACACCGAACGATTTGGACGGATAATGAGACCACTACACCCGAAATGTAAAAAATAGGATGTTTGTGATATTGTTGAATGCGGTAAAAATATCCTATGGATGATGTCAAACTAAATGCATTACTAAGTTTATAAAATCCATTAAATCTTTGCAACTAACTGTTCCGTCGTAATGCAGTGAAATTATACTTCATATTTTTTTTACTTACCTGAGCTAATGCCTGGTGGTCTTCAGTCATAGCAGCATCATTTTCTAAAAATTTACCTCTTTCTTCAGGTGAAAGTTCTTTAGCAGCTTCCAAAAACTTTTTCAAAGCACCATCATTTAAATTAATGCTAATATTGCAATAAAAAATTTTCTGTTTTAAATCATTTAAATATGAATAGTCAATGCATACATACTCTTTGTTATTGGCAATACTATGTATTAAAGCCACAGTACCACAGGCATTGTGCGTAAATTGGCGCATGTAAAACAAATTTTTAGGATGTTCCTGAGCCTCAGCCAACAAGCTCTCGTGTTCTTCAGCACGATGTTTTTCATACTTAAATGTCGTTTATTTTTTAATTTCTGAAATGCAACATCAGTGACTTACCTTATCGGAACAGGGAAATAAAAAAATTATAGATTTAGTTGGTTTAGGTATCCATTCTAACATCTCTGGTTCCAAACCTACAACATCAATTAATGCCCATTCTTTGGTTACACCCAACTTGTGTATGTATTTAGTCAATACCTTTAAACCAAAAAAAAAAGACATTTTGCATAGATATTAAATGTGTATTTAGTATGAGTCACTAGTATATAACCCCTATCCTGTTGTTTAGTTGCCATAAAGACGGTTAAGGTTATTTTTTATACTTCACTCACATCGGGATTTGATTCCAAAGGCACCCAAACAGACATGATTTTATTATATTTAACGAGATCTGTTATCACACAAAAAATTAAATAAAATATTTTCCTTTTTAAAACAAGTTTTTTTGAATTTTCTTATGTTCTTTAAAAAAAGAAACGCCGGCTTTTACGGTGGGATTGTGCTTTGTGCTTTTAATTTATTTCAAGACCATCAACAAGGTTGCCGGATAACCAATGCAATTACTTTTAACGAGAGTTGTCAAACTACATATACAAAACTAAAAAATGTATTTTGGAATTTTTTAAATATAGTTAAAGTGGTTACGTTCTCCATGCTTATTTCTCTAGTAAAGAAATATTTATTAATTTACATATTTGGAACGAATTTCCGTTATTCCTTTCCAAGTTTGAATTGGAGACAAACCAGTTTCGGCTATGATGTGTATATACCAAATCAAATCAAGAATTTGACAGAATTCCTTATAAAACTTCACATAGGAAACAAAAGTAAAATTTTAGAAATAGCAAATATTTGATTTTTATTCTTAATACAAAAAAAAAACCAAACAAATAAACTCCCCATCGCAGTAGATAATTTTTTTTAATGGTTGGGTGATTTCCACCGTGAAACTACCTGTTATCGATAAGTCTCGTTGCCTTGCATATTGGCTTAGCAAAGATTAGACTATACAGGTAAACTTACCAGTACAGCTGTGTATTTTTTTTACTGGTTGGATGTCAAATTCCATGTGAAAAATGTTTCGCTATATCTGCCATTTTTTTATATAATATAGTTTGACATCTGCAAAGAAGCTGGAAGTACATTGAATTTGCCCGTGAGTCTGGGTGTACCCCAAGACAAATTGAAATCCGTATAAAAATGCCGGAAACGGCGACAAATCAATTAAATAAAAGTAATCAGCTATGCCTAAATGGACTAGGGTATACCCAAAAACACAGAATATAAACAGAATACCCAACAATGACATTTGAAAAAGCGTGTAATCAGGTGTCATGCGTTTTTACATACAAAATTTTAAATTAACCCGATTTTATGAAAGAGATAGCTTAATTAGAAACGATAAGGTTTTTTATCTCTCTTATATAATCGAGGTAATGTTGTTGTGAGTTGTCGCGTCTAATTAGTAGTCTATGCCCAAAAACCTCTATATAAAAAGTGGCGGAAATAGTGAAGAAAAATGTTTGGTTACCTAGCGTTTACACATGCCACTAGGAGTTCGAAAAACTCAATACACTCACACATTTTCACTTATACATTTACATTTTTCGCAATGGCAGCTCCAGTGGCAGCTAAAATTGCATGCGAGTGAAAATTTGGCATTTGCATGCCACTAAATGTCAAAACGATAGACAAAGTTACCCTGTTCAATATTAAATGTAAATTTACTGGATTGCTGTTAAATTGTAATTAAAGTTATACCTTTTTAAATGATTAAGTTTCTATTGTTTTCTCGAACTACAAATATTATTAATTGTTAAGTAATTTTAATCTTTAGGCATGAGTTCGTCTTTTCTTTCTATTCAGAAAGAGAATTATTTATTTAATATGGACAACCTTTTTGAAAACAGTAAAAGTTTTAATTCTATTAGACATCTAGCTGAATGGAATGCATTTTCTATGCCGCTACGCACGTTATCAACATTCTTCGTGTCTTATCTACAAATTGTGTGTCTAAACAACTTCTATTTATACCAACATTTAAGACAAATGGAATACGAGAATGAGCTATTTCTCAATTTTTTGAATTTTTCATATTATAGTCTTTTCCTTGCATATGGTAACCTAGATTTCAATAACAGAAAAAGTTAGAGTGTTGTAAAACTTCATTCTCAACCAAGGAAAAGACTATAATATGAAAAATTCAAAAAATTGAGAAATAGCTCATTCTCGTATTCCATTTGTCTTAAATGTTGGTATAAATAGAAGTTGTTTAGACACACAATTTGTAGATAAGACACGAAGAATGTTGATAACGTGCGTAGCGGCATAGAAAATGCATTCCATTCAGCTAGATGTCTAATAGAATTAAAACTTTTACTGTTTTCAAAAAGGTTGTCCATATTAAATAAATAATTCTCTTTCTGAATAGAAAGAAAAGACGAACTCATGCCTAAAGATTAAAATTACTTAACAATTTTTAAATGATTTATTATTATGATTATTATGATGTTATGATTTATTTCTTAAATTGCGCATAAAAAAATTCAAGTTTCTTAATTAAAGAGCAATAATATTAGTAATTATAATAAAATATTACTATTAATAATAAATGTAAATCGTTTCCCCAAAAATATGCCTATATGATAAACTCGGTAACTCTATTTTAAAAAGAAAACAAAAAGTTAAAATGGAAGCAAAATTGAGCCAACAGAATATTTTAAAATTATTAAAAGTGTGCTTCGATGTCTAAATCGCACCTTTTAATCAATAGGGGTTTTACCCAACATCTCCTCTTAACAACATTTTTCTTTGATTTTTCTTTATCATTTTCTGATCAAATTATTTTTAATTTTAAAAGTAAACAAATTTTTTCAAGTTTACGCTTCGACGACATTTTGAAAATGAACTTACACTTGCATGTGTAAACTCAAAAACGAATGGCATGAGATTCGACTATTTCGAAGAATTTTTCGTTGATAATACGTATACAACAATTGCATGCCACTACTTGCATTTGTAAACACAGGGTTAGCAAGGCAATTTTAAGCATCTGATGCGTATTTTAATGATTAGATGTCAAATTCCAACGCAAATTAAAACAGATAAGCTCACCAACCCAGCTGATTACTTTCTTTTAAAATTATTGTAATTTCCGAAACTTTTTATATGGAGTTTGACATCCGCAACGAAGCTGGAAATGGTTAAATTTGGTCGTGAGACTACCTGTTATCAATTCGCCTTGATCAAATTCCATATTTAAAAATATTACCCTTTTCAGCAACTTAATTTACATGAAGTTTGAGATTGTGACACAGCACCGAAATGCCTTGAATTCTCCCGTTAGTCTCCTGGTTACAATTTGTCGTGCTGGTGTGGTTACCTGTTTTAATTTGCTTTGATATGTAGTATTCGACAGGGTAAACTAAACAGGGGGCAAATTATTAAATAAAACAATATAAATTCAATGGAATATAATAGAAATATCGATCGATATCGAATACCGTAATTTGCTCTCAGCTAAACTCACCAGTGCAGCTGAGTATATTTTCTGAACTGATTGGATATCAAATTTCGTATAAAAAATGTTTAGCTATTTCCGGTATATTTTTTTATATATGGGAGTTTTACAACCGGAAAGAAGCCGGCAATACTTTGAATCCGCCCGTGGGTCTACCTGTTAAAACAATAGTTTGACAAAAACCTAATATTAGTTTATGCATATTAGTAGAAACGGATTCAATAACAGATAAAAAGTTAAAACTAGGGTTGGAATACTACATACATATGTATTTTAACACCAAATAATTAATTTGTTTTAAATATGTATGTACATACGTGTATTTGAGATTTCAAAGTTTATACATAAATGTGATATAATAAGTTTTTAAGGCAAATTCTCAGGTAACAGATGATTATTTTTTATATTTCAAAAAGTATAAAGCCAATACTGTTCCAATTGATGATAATGATCCAAAAATGAAACATGCAGTCAAATAAATTTTTTTCTTAGTAGTGCCGTTTTGTAGTGGTGTTGCAGTTGATTGGAGTTTTTTACAAATGATCTGAAATTTAAAATATAAATAATTAAAAAAAAAAAACTAAATAATTTAAATATACTGTAGTTTGAGTTTAACTTTTATATAAAAATGAAACACGGACAACGACACGTCTATTCAATTCAATGTTTTATTAAGAACCAACCAAAGTATAAAATATGTAACACAGAAGTAAAAGCAAAAGAAAAAACACAGTTAAAAAACAATGTACTCAAAAGTAACGGTTATAGCATAGTAAAAAAAAAGAACACAAATTAGGATTCCTATCATAACACAGTTTCAACATATACTTCAGCATTTTATTTAATTATGACAATTCGCAATGCATTTTAATAGATACAAGTTTTTAAAACAGTTTTAGTTAATTATAATAAATCAAAAAATAAGTTTTGCATTTACCTAAAATATAAGGTCTATCAGTAGATAGATTAAGATTTTTTTAGGAACATATACATATATTAAGGCGAATGTTTTGTTACTTAGTTTTCAAATTTAATTTAAAAAAAATGTTTAAAAATTAAATAGAATATGAAAATTTTTCTTTACTTACATTCTCTACTTCTAAAATTTCTTTTTCAATATCATCTGTAGCTCTATAGAGCTCATTCAGCGCCTCTAATACAAAACGACTAGCAAACGATTTCTCACCAACAATAACATCGTCTGGAGGCATTAATTGTAATTTATATGTAGCAATTGCTAAAGCAGAGTGCATCGAATCCAAATGGTTGCTAGCATTCTTAATAATTTGGTGATTATAGTTAGAGGCATCTGCTAAGTGGCAAATTCTTGAAAGTAGGGTAAATCAAAAATCAATACATAACTGCCTTGTTCTTAAAAACAAATATTTTTGATTCTGATCAAAAGTTTATAAATTGAATTTCTATACAAAATTGTTCTATAAACGTTTTGTAAAACAAAATTAAATTTTTTGACCGTAAAAAGTTATACAGCAAAAAACTTACTGTTTCAATGAGGGATCTTGATTAGGCAATTGTGAAAAAAATGCCAATAACTCATCTCTTTGTTTTGGTTGTGTAAAACCCATTAATTCCAAATCCTGATGCGTTAAAGAGCCCAAATCGCGATAGGAAATATTTTCAGCAATTAATTTCTCTACATTGTCACTAGTATTATTACCTTGGGTAGCCAACAAGGTAGTAAGTATTTCACGATTTGCTTGTGAATCTCCCTTGGGTTTTATACATTTGTGATGATAACGCAGAAATCCACTGTCGCCTTCGTACAGTAAGCCTTTGCTTTGAAAATCCTTGTTCGATTCAAATTGTACTGCTGGTACTTTGACTGACACTACTTGGTTATTTTGTTCGTGCATCTTCAATAATTTATTTTTATACAACAGTTTTTTGAAATTATATTAAAAGGGAATAACTTCCAACAACAGAAAAATAATTGATTGTGAAAAAATTGTAAACAATTTTTTGATAAGAAAGCAATAACTAGTATTTGGATGCCAGATTATTTAAAATTTAAAAGCTTTCAGCAGATGACAATTTATCTAGTGATAACACAAACACTGCATAACACTAGCCATAACATGGCGTCTCCACTAGTCATCAATCTGTGCAGCCATCGTACATTATGCTGCTCACACAGGAATTTGGCTAGTGACACAAAGTCTTGACTAGCTATAAATTATTTCGCACATTGAGAGAGCATCTGCAAAATAACGGGAGAAAATGTATTTGTGTCTTCTGTTTGAAGAATACGTGTAGATGTTCCTGTTGAGCTTGATCATAGGTACGGATGTTTACAGACGAGCCAACATATATTTTATTTTGCCTTTGCGTGTATATTATTTGTGTAATGGCAGAACTGAATTGTGTGAACAATTGTTCGGACAACTCTGAACACAAACCGACCATCAACAGCAACGGTCTTCACTAACCAAAATTCTGTGCGAACAGCAAAATGTATGCGAGCTGAACAGATTTATGGCTAGTTAAGAAGGTATCTAACATACATACACATATATGTACATATGGATAGTGTGTTGTATCTATATGCTACAATATTTTGAGTTTGAATAAGTCGAAATTGATATAATTGAAATCAATTCTTTTAAAAACAACATGAAAATATAATTTTTTTTATTAGAACTTCAAACGCCTAGCTTTTTTTTTAAACACGGTTTGGAAGAACTGATGCGGAACAGACCATATAAAACTTAGTGGTATGCTTAGTGGTAAACTGAACTGCTAAGATTATAACGAAAAATGGCATATAGCCGAAACCGGTTTGTCTTTGACAAGTTATTACGGAAATTTGTTCCAAAAATCTGAATCAAATCACCATGTCGGAATAACAAATTAAAAATTATAAACATCTTGAAAATAAGTAAGTTGTGCTATGCATATTGGGTTACTAAATCTTATATATATTATTTTACAAACAATTTTGGAGGACTATAAATATTTTGTGGTAAAAATTATTGTTAATTTTAACTCTGCTCCCGTCTTATTTTGAGAATTTTCAAATTTAATAATTTTGCTAAACTTTGTTTTAATGAAAATTTTTGCGTAAATCGTCGGAATTTTTAGTTAATTTTGAAATATTTGATTGAGTTTGTCGTAATTTTACGTTGAAATTGCGGATGTTGTAAAAAATTTTCAATTCGGATATACGAGTGAATATACAGGAAAAAAAACAATAATTATTTTTCAAATATATCGGGAATGTGTGGATGTTGTTGAATTCAAATAGCAAATTTCCGGCAAAGGTGTGTATATTCCCTCACTTTCCTTACCTATACTAATACCTGTTGTTAAGACTTTAAAAAATTTATTACTACATATCTTCAATATTTGGAATTGGAAGTGTTTATGCCACATTTTATTTAGTTGCATCAGAAAAAAAGGTTTTAGAAAAAGGGTATTATTCTTAAGACTATAGATCACTTGGGAAATATGTATGCATATTACAGTGAACATCACGCAATTTTCACGTGAAAAACATCAACAGCTTTCGATTTCTTAGTGTGCTGTTGATAGAATATATAGCTGGGCTAAAATATATATTTGGGTGCATTGAAATACCACCTGTACAAACTATCGCATTCAGGCATTTTTACAATAGCGTTATTATGTGTAACATTTATGCTTCTCCAATGGTTTTAGTAAAAATAATATAGAGCATAAGAAGTTTGACATAGGGCATTTAGAAAAATATGAGTTAGACAGAGGATACTAATGCAGTCCTGCTGTTCTCCCGAATTTATATCAAACTCATTTAACTAGATTCCATTAAATAGATCGCTATATACGAGTACCACGAGATGTGTTTCGTAGCGCAAACACTATGTTTCTGATATGAAGGGTAACAAGCAAATCTGTCGTTGCATTTTCACTAGAAAACCCTCAACCGCGGTCGCTAAGTAAGCCGTTTTATACCGAATATTTAATAAGATTTCAGTTGTCCGTTTTTTTTTTGTTAACTTAAAAAGTGAAAAATAAACTGCCTTTGGATGATAATTTTTAAAGCTCTAAGGCCTTGGTCTTTAAGAATCGACGTTACATTAACAACCATATAAAAAACCCAACTTCATGGAATTTAAAGTTTAACTTTTTTTGTAAAAAAAAAACGAACGAAAATTATTTTCCGTTTTTGTGTACCAGTATCATTTTTATGTGAGTGACTAAAAAAGAGCTTTCAGTTTTTCTATGCATTTTTGGTCGTAGACGAAATAAAACGTCACAAGTAGTCGATAAACCAAAGTGAGCCAATTTGAATAAATCAAAAAGTCCTTTTCAAAAACATACAAAAATGGACAGACATAATGTTTTAAATGAAAATGTTATAGTAAGCCTGACGTAAAAAGTAAGGATGGACAACTTTAGAAACAGTAAGACTAAGTACGCTCAGTTTCAAACTTTTTTTTGACTAAATGGTGAAGCCCTTCCGTGTACTTAGAGCTACGAAAGCTGAAATGGACACTGCTTGCGACACTAAAAAAAACAATGCTTGAGTGGAATAGGGTACATTATTGCGTTTTTCATTAACTTCACTACTGACGCCAAAACAACCATCATTTCGGCCTAAAGGCAGAAAAAGTTGCATTACAGACGACTACAAAAGCATCTCCAGGTTCCATAGTACACTACTGTGAATATTAATGACACTTCCTATATAATCATACTTACAGAAATTAAATTTTGCTATAAACTGAATTATTATTACGTTTCGCAAACTTTATTTTTAACTTTTTTTATTTATTATTTGTGAACAAAAGGCAGCTGATTTGTAGGCTTCACTCTAATTACTGTACGGTTACATATAAAAGGAACGAAAATATATGAAAACAAATGCATTGGCAATAATATACTCTCTTGAAATAAAAAAGCTTTCTCTGCTTCAAAATGGAATACGCGAAACAATTCAATAGTTTTATGACAACCAAATTTTAAACGTTATCGTAATAAACGAAATATTTGTGTGAGTAGATTTACGCTTTACAAAACCAGGATGTTAATCGACCGAATATTTCAAAATCAGTGCTGGTGTGATTTAAGTTAAGACTCCCCTTAACAGTTTTGACAGCACGAGTGTAAATGAATGTACCCGTATGGATGTAAGTCCGTTTATTAATTAATATTTTTAAAAATAACAAATAAAATTTTAAAGAAAATAACTTTAAATTTCACGGCAAATGTTTTAGTGTTTCATTACAATCCATTGAATCATATGTAATTTAATCAACAAGTGTTTCAGGAATGTCATAAAAATATTGCTAAAGAAAGTTTAACGGTAAAAAAAACAGCTGTAATTTTATGCTGTGACAGTTTAAGTGCGCAAGTCAAGCTTAAAGCGTATACATAGGATAGGGATGAAGAGAAATAAATAACTCATATTTTCCGTTTTTGTTTACTGTAATACACACACGAGAAATATTATTAAAATAAGGAATTTATTAACAATTACAAAAAGAATTGAATTTTCAAATAAATGCTGAATTATAGTTAAGGTTCCCCCAGTCACAATCCAAAGCTTAAAAATAAAAAAGAAACGAAATGTTCCTCAAGGAACTAATACGTTTTTCCACCCAGCACAGAACTTTATATTGCTACATGATATTAAGCATATGGATATTTTTACTAATAGCAGGTAAGTTATATTTGGTTCAATAATGAAAATCTTATACATATAATTCTTTAAGGCATGTATAAATATATTGGCCGTAGTTCTTCATCCTTAAGTTATATTTTAAATGGAAAATCTCAATACCCTTCTTCGTTTATAACGGTCACCCCCTTGTTGCAATCAAACAATTTTGCCAAGTATAAAACTCGCTGTACTGCATTAACGCAAATAAATCGCTTGGATGATGGTGGTATTTTGGACGGTTGGAAATTACAGGGTGTTTTGTTGGTCATACGACATGGAGATCGCGGCCCAATGTCTCATGTGCGTAGCATACCGAATTTGGATTGTGGCATAACTGGGGATAATTTGGTTAACAAGTAGGTTCTGACAATTTATCTTTAACATACACATACATACACTTGTGGACATACAATTAAGTTATTCATGCGATATACATACATATTTTTCTCAGTGGAAAAATAACTGTACGTTATTTGTTCAATGATTCGAACTTTTACAAATATGTACTCGTATTACCGTTAGAATTCTTCAAAATGTAAAAACATTTTAGACATTCAATGTGTAGTTTAGCAAGCAATCACTCACTGATTTCTTTACAATTTGCTGACGTTAGTGGTCAAATACATAATTAAGTTATATTAATGTTGGTTCAGTCGCTAAAGTGGTAAAAAAAATTTTAAAATCCCGAGGAAAAGTTGTCAATGTAAATAAACATTACAAACAATTTCGAACTTTTAATAATTTGCAAAGAGAAAAGCAACGCAAAACGGCGACTGCTAAAGATAGAATCGTAGTCAGGATGAGTAAAGCTGATCCATTCCTCACATCTACAAAGCTTAGATCGTGCATGGAGTCGATATCGGCAAGAACGGTAAGAAGAGACTTGAGTGAAAATAATCTCCATGGTCGTGTTGCGAGAAGAAAACCTAATGTTTCCAACAAAAACAAAAAAATTTTCAGCAACGCTTGCGAATTGCCGAAACCCATCTCCATAAAGATAATATTTATTAGAAATTAGTTTGGAAACGACGACAGACCCTATGTAGGACGTCTTGTCCTGTCAATACTCAATTAGTACATTAAAAAAAAAAAAACGTAAAGCATAGATGTTCATCAATAAGGGTTTGCTGTTGTTTTACCTCATCCGGTGTTGGTCCGCTGGTAAGAATCGATGGGAAAATAAAAACAGCCTACAGAGCAATTTGACTAAAGATTATGAGCACGAATTGCCACTAGCGTGAATACTTCAGCATGATAACGCCTGGAAGCATACATCTGGGGTAGTTAAGACTTGGTTTGTTGAGGAAAATTTAAGTGTTCGTGATTGGCCAGCTCAATATCCCGATCTGAATCCGATTGAAAATCTTTGGGAGATCGTTAAATGAGCAGTTGCAGCCTAAACACGTAGAAGCAAAAATGCACTTTGGCGTTACATCCAGACAGAATGGAATAACGTTAGTTCTGCAATTAAATGCCAAAAAGATGTACTGAAATAACTCCTCAAAAAGGCTACCCCACAAAATATTAAAGGTTAAACATAATTACCGTGAAAAATAAAACAATTTAATGAAAATTTCAATAAGTATTTTTAGATAATTTAATTATGTGTCCACGCCAACATTTTTTATAATGATTAACTATTCAAGTTTTTGTTGTTAATTAGTTATAAAGCGTATGAAATGAATAAATTTTAGATGTTTTTTTTCCATTTTTTCTTAAATCTTTTCAATTTTTACAAAAATGAAAATTGTTGCATAAGTGACTTAATTGTGTAGCCACAAGTGTATATTATGTACATAAGTACATATGTAAATGATAATTACTGTGTGTTTTTAGATATCGCAGCTTTTTATATAATTCCACTTCCGTATCGGGCTCAAATCACATGTATTGGAATAAAGTGGGTCCGTTTCATAGTTTTCCACTTTTACCTCTAGCTGAAAAGGAATGTCTATTAGGACAACTGACTTATAAGTAAGTATGAATGAATGGCTGGCTTTGTGTGGCAACGAGTTTTTGGCAACCAAACTTTCTTTAGTCATAAAAACACACATATATTTTATTTATTGCTTTAAATTAAAATGCAAGCAAATCAATTAAACACATATGTACAAGGTTTGTTCAAAAGAAAAGGTGAATTTTGAAATTTGTAGCTAGCAATTTGCCTAGAAATGGAATGGTATTGTTCATATGAAGAACTTGGTCCTCATTTAATCGCAGTACTTTCTACGCCCGAAATTTTCGGATAGAAACTTGACCTTACTTTCACGTTTATGTTTTTGTTCGGATCTGAGTCCTTTTTTCCAAGTTATTTTTGTTTGTTAGTGTATGTACAAGTATAAAACCACTTTTAACTTAAAGCTTGCAGATCGTTATGTTGTGTTATATCATATTTCAGCTCTCTATCTACAGTGGAAATGTTCAATACAAATGTTCAATACAAATAAGTCCCCTAGATGAAAATTACTTACCTGTATACCAAATTTTAGCTCTCTAGCTGCAGTGGAAGTGCCCCATTATATTGAAGAGTAAATATGTACCAACGCATCCACACTTTTTACACCTTCATATCTCGGAAAGCTTTTATGGTTGGGGTTACCTATACGTGGAGTCCATATAAATCAAGTTTCATTACTTTATGATTAAAGGAAGCAAGGTTATGAGGGGGTAAAAACAGCGCGAATGATTTCGTGTAATATACACACTGTGTGCTTTAGGCCTGAACTTGACCTGGCGCACACTGTCGTGCGCCTTAATTTTGAAAGATTGTAGTCGGTAGCCTACTGTCTTCTAATTGTTTAATGCAGTCTTGTTGAATACATTATAGAATTTTTTCTTTTATCACATTCAAGAGAATGTTTGGTCAGAAATTCGTTTACAAATTATAATAATTTAAATTCGAAAATAAAAGAATTATTTTTATTTCTAATAATTATATTATGCTTTTAGAGGAATAGCTCAACTTCTACACGTTGGCGAAACGTTGCGTCAGATATATGCTCATCCTTTGGGTTTATGGTTCAAACAACCTAATAGCCAATATGGCAAAAATATCATGAACTCTACGCCTTACTCAACTCTTTTGAATTCCGATGAGGTTGTTGTCTACACCACACGCGTAAGAAGAACATTTCAATCAGCTCTAGCTCTTCTCTATACATTTCTTCCTATGGACAAATGGTTGGCGCTGAATGTCAAGGAATCGCACAGTATTGCGTTTTGTTTTAGCGACTGTGCTTGTCCGCAGGCCGATGCCCTACGTAAAGAACTGATGAAAATACAAAAGATGAGGTTATCACAGCAGCCCATGGTAGCCAATGTAATGCACTGGATAGGCAATCAGTTATTACAACATACACCCAATGGCATTAATGATCCAAACGAAGTAGTTGATGCCATGCTGACAGTTATGTGTCATGATGCTCTGTGGCCATGTAGAAATCTTAACGATTCAGAGCGCACCTTTGTAAGTACGAAACCAAATGATGTGGACATGAATGATGTTATTAATATAGATCAAGACGAGGCGTCTGTAGGTGGACGGGTAGATAATATCGCTTCTAATTTGATAGAGCTGCATAATGGCAATATTGAAGCCCCCACAACATCTTCAGAAGGTTGTATAGAATCGCATCATGTAATCACTCTAATGTCTTTTTCCAACTGGCAATCAACTCGGGAAGTTCATCATACGTATTACAAACGTATTGGTTTAATGAGATCTTATGGCATGATTCGCCATATAGTCAGTTATATGTTACGCATGATATCCGGTGATCGTACAAAATTCGTCTTATATTCTGGACACGATTGGACCTTACAATATCTTACAGCTGCTTTGGGCATAAAGGCGGATAATACATTTATACCTTATGCTGCTCGCTTAGCGTTTGAGGTATACAAAAGTGAAGCTCATACTGATTACTATTTTCGAGTGGTTTATGATGGTCATGATGTTACGAAACAAATCGATTTTTGCGAGGGTGGCAAAAGTCTTCGGGTTACACGAGATTCTCGTGGCAATAAGGCTGATCTTTGTCCCATTGAAAATATTATACGCTTTTTACACGAAGACTACTTCGGTCCACTAAATGCCACCAATTTTAAGGACGCCTGTATTTTAGCACAAAAACCTAATGAATTTTAATATCTTTTATATTCATCTTCGAACTTAGTTAGAAACGAAACGATACATATCACCAAATGTAATATTAGTAAATTCATATATAATTATAATTTAGAATAAGTTAATTAAGCAAAAGTAAGAATAATAATAATAATAATGACACTCAACACACACACACATATCAAAACTGTGATAAATTTGTTAGATAAAGAGTTAAGTTTTAAGAAAAACAAATAAACGTTAAATATCATTGGAGAGAACTAATTGCAATTTTAAATTATATCACACATATTATTAATACTGATGAATGTGTGTGAAATAAAGATTATTTAAATGAATATAAAATATTCTTTTACATTAAAAAATCATCTGTAGCTAATGTTTCACACCACCCAACTCATTTTTATTACAAATTATGCAAATTTATTGTTGAGGGTGGAAGGTAGTACAGTACAAGCTCGATTTTGAAATTGAATTTGAATGATATACATATGTATTTACATTTTACACATTTTTAAAGAAATTTGAGATTTTGAGTTGCTTTTTTGGTAAATTATTTTTTAATGTAACAGCTGAATTGCGCAGTTCATATAGTGCTGTTGTCGGCTTATTTTCCAAAGCCCATTGTATGCAAACGTTTATCGATGTTATAGCATCGTCCACTTTAATTTTGTTTTCCTCATGGCCACTATCGTATAAATCCTCCGATTCAGTGTCTGATAATTCCATTTGATCCTCATTACTTTCCACAGGAAATTCTTCTTGAATCCAGTTGTTTATGTCAACATTTGTGAAAAGATGTTCCATACCAATTTGAGCTACAAATGTACCAATAGTTGAAAAATCTTCGTTTTCTTCTTGAATTATATTTTGTAAATTATTTAACAGCATGTTATCCTCTTCACTCCAATCGCTACCGAATTCGAGCAAGGCATTCCAGGATTTTCGGATATTGGACTTTAATATTTTCTCCCAGGAAGTAGCTAGAATCTGAACTACATTTTTAAGATTGAAGTTTTTTAGTTTGAGCTCCAAATTTGTTCCCTTCTCTCCAAGCAAGTGGTTGAGCAGTTGTTTTTTGTAATTTAATTTGACCAAGTTGATAACGTTTTGATCTAAGGGTTGAATAAGGCAGTACAATTGGGTGGTAGATTCATTGCTATAATTAAACCATCGTCACTCTTTAGTTCTTCAACTGGGTGGCACGTTGCGTTAACTAAAAGCAAAACTGCTTTTTGCAGCAGACCTTCTGAAGCCAAAAACTCTCGGACCTAAAAATTTTTAGATATGAAAAACTTAATTTTGATATGTAATTTTAAAAATTAACTTACGTGGGGAACAAATTCGTGATGGAACCAGTCCTTGAATATAAAGGGTGTCATCAGGCGTTATTACTGGACTTATATAATACGGGTTTATTGGAAAAGCATTTAAAGGCGCGTGGATTTTTCGATTTTCCAACAACCAACAATTTTAGTTTGTGTGTACCATTCGCATTTGAACAGGGCAGAAAAGTTATTCGTTCTTTAGATATTTTTCTTCCTGGAGCCGTTTTCTCATTACATGTGACAATAGTGTGATTTGGAAGCATTCTATAATATAAACCGGATTGGTCGGCATTGTAGATATAGTGAAGCCTCAAACCATGCTCATCAACATAATCCTTAAGTTCTTGCGCAATTGGATTAATAAGATGGGGTTTCGAAGACAATTTCTCACCCGTAATTTTTAAAACTCTAATTCCATGTCGACGCTTAAATTTCTTTAACCATCTGCTGATATTGGAACATTTTTTTCCGTTTGTTTTAAAAACCAGTTTTAAAGCATTTTTTCCATTATTTGGTACTCAGCTTTCTTTAAGGTGCAACGTTTGCCAGGTCCACTTGCTGTTGTGCGTACGAACTTTTTTTAATGAATCTTCTTGCTTTATAAAGCGATAAATCGAAGACTTATGTAACTTGTAGTTCACGCAAATTGAATTCATGGAATCTCCACTTTTAATTTTATTTTAAATCTCTATTTTTTGAGAAATTGTTGGTTTTAAAATACGCTGAACTTTTCCCACAAACAAATGACCTGAAGAAACTGACAAAATAAAAGACTAAAATCATCTTAAAAGATTAAAATTCCAAAAGACGGGGATTTCCCTTTTTTGGATATAGACATTGTAATCAAATTTAAGAAAACAAGAGTCGCGATAATAGAACCTCGTTTTTTGTAAACTGTCCCGATTAAGGAACCTGCAATGTTAAAAAATTAAGATGTCGCGATAACCGGACCGTCCCGATAATGGGTAGTCGCGAATACCGAGCTTGCATTGTATATATGCACATTTGGCTGGTTGGTCTAATTATTTTTATTTATTCTCATTTGCCCGAACTTTACCCAAAATGTACGGGATCGCACCTAGTGTGTATATAACACGAAACTATTCGGGCTGTTTTTACCCCGCTCATAATTTTGCTTCATAATAAATATGAAAATTAGGCCCAGTTTCTATCCAAAAATGTCAGCCGTAAAATGTACTGAGATCAAAATGAGGACCAAGTTACCAAACTAGCAAGTTGCCTAGAAATGGAATGGTATTATACATATGAAGAACTTGGTTGGCAACCACCCATAATAATAATATTACAAAACCTTTTTTTTTTCCAAAAAATCTGAAATTAAAGAAATTATTTTTAATAGTATAATCAAATTCAATAATAACTTAGCTTAGATATTATCAGGCGTCAGATGGCAGGCACAATGATATGGCTTGCCGTAACTGAGTGCCACCTCGTATTGGCGTGTGTTAACAGATTCATGTCTCTGCAAGAAGTCTGGCGAAATAAGTCGAGCGGAGAAAAGTTAACACTCTCTTATAAAAATTCCAAATTCACTTCTAAGGCGTTAGACGATGAGATACCAACAACAAAGCCTCGCAAAGGTGGAGAGGTTAATCTCTGTAGGAACTCCGGTGTTTATTGGCCAAGGGAGGAATCCTGAAAAGATGGACAAGAAAAGCTTCTAAGGGGTGGTCGGACAGTCTCCAAAGATATTCTTGCAAAAGAGCCTGAGACGATGTGAATGTCCAGCATTGGCTCAAAGGGTCAAAAAGGGATGCATAAAGTTAGCGCTCTCGGTTTTTATTAATTCATAGTTGCTAGATAAATACGATGGAACATTTAAGCAAATATAGGCATGTTCCATTTAACGTGGCTTCGTAGCCATGTTGCCTGTTTCAATTTTGGTTCCAAATATATTAAAATTTTTCCACATTTGTGTGTTTCTAAATAAAACCTTTCATCGTCTGTATCTATGCTTACTGTTGTTTGTTGAAAGTAGTTGCGCTGTTATTTTATAATTTCCACAGATTATTGACATAAATGGGGTTTCTTCCGCTTATATCTGTTTAATAGTACTCGTATATAAGATATTCACACAGAATTATTGATTCGTTTATGGTTTATTCTGTGGTTGCATCGGTTGTATTAAAAAAATTAAATTAAGCTTCTAAAACATATTTCTTCTATTGTTCTTTCGGGTGTATCTAGCGTTATATTTAGTAGCAACATATCCTACTTAACACTAAGTCTTAACACTTGCACATAAAGAGAACGTGGGCAGAAAAACGAGAAGAAATTTGTTCCTGGTCTTCTGTGTGGAGAATACGTGTAGCTGTTTCTGATCAGTTTGAGCAAAATATTTTGTTTGTCGTCGAGAGTATTTCAATGTTGTCAGATTAGTTTAGATTAGAGTTTAGAGACGAGCGCAAACACACATATTTTTTATTTTGCCTGTGTGTAATTTTGCTAGTGTAATAGTAGTACAGCGTTGTGCAAACAACTGTGTTTAAACACGAACAGACCACCAACAGCGACGGTCTTCACTAGCAAAATCCCTGTGCAAACGTCAAGTAATGAATATTTGTAAGTGCTTACGTTTATTTTCTCAATTTTTTAACAATAAGTTTTAATATTTGCCTGTTTCAATACAAAATGTCAAATATAAAAGAATTAGACCCCTTCAGTTATGAAAAATGTGAAATTTTTAATTGATTATTTCGGATTAGCTTTTTTAACATTCAATTAGTCCTATTGAATATCTTAATTGTTATATATTTTATTGAAAAACTTCCTACATGCTTCGCGTGCTAAGTATGTATTTAATATAATATTTATTTTCAGTTTCATCCGCTAAATTTGTTAAATTTAGTCGCCAAATGCAAGTGCATGACTAAAAATTCAATGCAGAATCTCATTGCAATAAGCCTTAAATATATTAAAGAGAAAAGAAATTTACTGAGCGAAAATAGAGGTCAACGAACGTAACTCAGTAGCGACCAACGACCTTATGAAGTGAGAAACAATCGGCCAAAAAAATTGTTCTCGTACATATATGAATGAAATGAATATCAACAAAAAACAAGTAGAACAAGCTTTAAATGGAGTGCATAAGTAACAAAGGGGGACAATAATAATACTTGTGTATTCACTTAAACAAAAGGGGGAATTGTCGTACAAAACACATACACATAAATATATTCAAGCACAAAAACAAAATCATACTAACACACATACGTACACATGTATGAATGTGTACATACTTATAAAAAGTGCAAATACTGAAATACATTTGAGTGTAATTAAAGAAAAATTCATAGAGTACTTAATGTAAAATCATGCTGCTAAAAACTCTTATAGCCTGTTACCTCTCAGTACACTTTGTTACTTACGTGAAATTGTGAAAAAATTGTACACAAGCCAGCCATATAGAAAAAGCGAATCAAAAAAAAAAAAATACTACATTACACATAAAGTACGATTTGAAGAAGTCTAAAAGTGGGGAAATATTTCTTGTTTTCGTACTTGAAATAAAACAAGTGCAATTGAAAATTTGTAACGAGCGGTAATGCCAGATTTTCAGACCGGGAAATTTACATTTGGTAATCTCTTATCAAATAATTATTATTCACTTTTCTTATAATTATAAGTATTAAAACGTTTATTAATTAACTTTAAAAAATAAAATTAATTTTAATAAAATAAATTTATTTCTTAAATTTTATATACCGCTACGTCCTCGCGTAGGTAGCATCATCCGTATATAAATGATCAGGTATGTGATAGAAATCGGTAGATTTAAAAATAAATTCTTTTAAAGAGGTGATGAATTTCGGTGAAATTTGAAAACGATTTTTGAAACGTTTTAAAAGTATTGTAATTAAAAATGCAGGCCATAAGATAAAGCTGGTATCATAATACAAAGAAAAAAGTTTTAAAATGTTCAAAAATAAAACTGAAAATAATTTTAAATTATAAGGGAACTACTACGCTAAAGTTTGCCCAGTTTTTCAACTCAAGTCTTAGTAGCTTCAAATGGCTTTGCATTATCTAAGTTTAATGCTTGTAATGCTCTGGCTTTGATTGCCAGATTACTTGTTAGTTTATTACCAAATATTCCCTGGTGGACTAGCACCTAGATCTTGTGTAATCTTCCACTTTTCCAGTAGTCGTTGAACACTCTTTACGTCCTTGCTCTTACATCTTTGGAATCAATTGCCTTATTAATCATTTGGTTATCAGTGAAGATGTTGTCTTCGGTTGACATTGTGGTCTCCCAGTTCCATTTTGACGCTAGGTTTCCGTGTGAACATGAGTGTCTGTTTGATATCGGTGTTTTATAGCTAGATGCTAGCTTGCTGTTGACAAAAACATCAAAAAATAAATATATCTAGAAGAATTCTGTTTCCATAGAAAGAAAATATGTATGTTAAAATTTGCCTACGCTTATACATTTTGCTAGTCTTCTAAGCCTTTTCTGCGTACCATTTCTGACAAAGCTTTTAATATTTTATTGATTTTTAATTGAAGTTTTTCTAAAATAATTTTTTCCTGATAATGCTCGTAGCTAAATGTCGAATTTTATAAATAAAATTATTTTGTAAAAAGAAATGTTAATTAATTAAAATTACAATAAATGATCGTAGAAATATAATAAAGTTTATAATTATTAAATAAATGTTTTGTTTAAACAATATGTGATTTTAAAGTTAACAATAAACAATTCTTTAATTTTCATGTAATAATGTATGTAGCAAAATTCTTAAAGGTGCAGCGTGACTTAAGCTCGTAAAGTATATAATATACAAAAATGTACATATTTGTAAAAAATGTATCGAACAAGAACTTGCATGTAAAAAAGGTAAGCTTCTAAATTAATATCCGGCAAAATTTAAATTAAATGCTTGAATGAAGTAAGTGTTTGCATAAAAGGTAGGACCTATGTATATCAACAATTGCAATTTCGGAATTCAAGAAACCAAAGTCGAAGGTGAATTTTTTTTTTGTTTCTTTCCACACTTAACCTATCGTACAGCTTATTTTTAATGCATGAATGCAAGGTTTTCAATCGGTCTTATCTAGTGAATACTAAGTTGTTGTTATTAAAAAAATTATGTTTTGTAATAAGAATATATGTATATAAATAAAAATATCAACCCCTATTAAGTGAAAGGTATATGTACCCTTATAATTTTTATTCAATCTTACTGTCACGTAAAAACGTTGTAAAATTTTTATTTTAATAGATTCGCCCGCAACAAAACGAAACGTAACAACAACCGTCTTATACACACCAAAAACAAGTCAAATGATTTGAAACGGAACAAAAAGTAAAGTTTAATTCTACCTTTATAGCTTGTTAACGACCTTCGTAAAGGACAAATATCAGGACAAATTTGTAAGATATTACAAAGTGGGTGTTTGACAGCATGATCAGCGCATCCACCTTATGCTTTAGGGGGTAACTCTTAAATAAATAAGAAAGATATTTGGATACACTTTTCGTCATTCCTTGTCAAGTTTGGCTTGGCTATGTGCCATCTTCCGTGTAATTTTACGTTCTCAGAAAAACCAAACCAAACTTGACAAGGGATGAGGGAAATTCGTTCCAAATAAAATATTCTTTTATTTTTTCTAACTGTGTTGCATCGACGCGCTATGGAGTTGACTAGATTTTGGCATCTTTCCACTGCGATACTCCACCAAACACATCTTACCGCATTCGTGCTAAATTTTTGGCTTTGATTTGAAAACTACCTGCCTCATATCCGTGCATAAATTTTCAATGGGATTGAGCTACCGGGATTGTATGGTCCAACCCATAAGTTCAATGCCATTACTAGCAAACCACGTGAGATACAATTGTACGCATTTTGACTAACCTGTTATAACAATTGGACAGTATTAAGCATTTTAATAGTGGTGTTTGTATTTTGGACATTTTACCAACTTATTAGGACAAATACAGTCTGGCAAATTTACAAATTGCTACAGAATGAAAAAGAAAATCGAATGAACAAATGTAAATACTGAGAAAGGAGCTTTATTGTTGCTAAATAAAATCCGTTATTTGTCATTAAAAAAGTGGGAATGTGTATTGAGGAGAAATTGGGGAAAGTTGTGTTACAAACAGTGAAAAACTAAAGGAGAAAGAGAGATGTAAAAGAGATGTAACAATATAATCCAAACAAGACAACGAAAAACGCAATTGGGTATGTAAAGAATATCTCGTTTGGTGTCCGTATGCTTGACTTAAAACAAAAGCAAATTCCCCCCAGTTGACTTGAATGTTGTTTTAACATTAACAATGCCCATGTAAAAACACTCCTATAAGTGCTCCAAATCGTTGTAATACAACACACTCAAATCCTTTACAGATAAAGGGGACGACATTGTTGTGTTTTGTGATTTGGTTTTTATAAATCGGTGCACTCGCACTGCATGTTCTTGTTACATGAGCATAAGGAGCCCAGATTTTGTAGCTGCAACTTTTGATTTTTGCAAAATATTCAGCGAAACAATATTTTTTTTTTGAAAAACTTGGAATTCATCCATCTCTACAACAAAAACAACATATTTATATTGTATGACGGTGTTGCTACTCATTTGCAATATTGCAAAAAAAACAAAAAGCTAAAATACATACGTATTAACAACAAATCTCATTGTCTGTCTTACAATGTTTTTGAATGTAGTTGTAAATTGTGTCTACCAATTATTTATCTGTATATTTGAAAAATCAAAAATAACAGAAACATCAACGCAAAGTGCAATAAAACGCTAAATGTTGCGGTACATTTTTATATGCGAGCACAAGGTTGTTGACTTAAATTTAATACACAGCCATTGTTGTTCATTCACTTGCTCACTCGCTCACTTACTTGCTCTCTGTTTTTATTCTCAATGCATTTCGTTGGCAAATGCAATTTTTATTACTTGGATTTGCTAACGAAAATTATTTGACTCAACTTTTTTGAAAGCGAGTATTTGAAAATCTTTTGCGATTACAAAGAGAGCACTTGTAAATTATTGATGGTCATATTTATGAAAATCACTTATATGAAATTATATTAACACTCTACGTTAAGCAATAGTAAACAAATTTGTTCCAATATTATTTTATATATTAAATACACAAAGTTACTAAAGTATACATATGTATATACAGTAGATAAATATACGGGTTTGGTTGTAATTATGGTTGTCATTCGAATAAGAATAATGCGAACATTCGAATATTTTTTTTTCATTTTTGTTCGAACGAATAAAATTTTTTAATTTAGAATAAAAATTATTTGAAAGATTTTTGTTCAATATTCAAATAATTTGTTAAAACTGCTCACCAAAAAATATCTTAAAGTTAGCATGTCAAATCAAATTATAAATACTAGTTTGATCCTGTTTTTATTTAATTGATTGCCACAAACGAATTGCTTACTTACTTAACGGCAATATTCAAAATTGAACTCCAATTAGTCATATTTTGCACTGATAACATCATCTGATAGATAGATTTATATTCATGATTTAGTGTTGATTTTGGGTTAGGATGAATTAATTATCATTGATCTGTACTTCTTCGTTATCGAAGACTTACGGAGATCATCGTGTATATGGCGTCATCCCATATAAAGCTTAACCAAACGTTTCGTATCACCGAACAATCGGCATTGTTGGTGGTGGTCAGTTACTTAAAACTATATACTTGCTTAGTTGAATCGTGTACAAGTGCAAGCACAGTTCGTTAAATTGAGCTCTGCGAAAGTCTGTTTGTCTCGTGTTCGTATGTAATTGAAAACCAATTACATTAAGGGTACCCATGAATTTTTACACTCTCCAACAAACAAACTGTCAAAAATTATATGAATATTAATTTACACAAATCTCTTAAGTTTGTCCAACAAGCTAGGCTTGGAAACTTGTGCTCTTCAATTGTGCATGTCATGAAATAGCTGTTTTGTTTTGTTTATTGTTGCAAGAAAAAAAATAGCCATATACAAAAAGAAATAGATGGAATATAACATATTCCATTCCAAAATAACAACACACACCCAAGCTACTTACCAGGTACCAACTAGCCATGAAACACTGCTACCAGCCACTCCTAGTCAAGTCCTGTCTCTGCGCTACCTGGAAATGACCTTCCAGGTAGCGATCGAAATGTGCTTCCTGTATTCTGACCATAGCACGGTACTTCAGACACAAGAGAAGTCAACATCTTCACTGATAGCCAATTGACTATCATGGTAATTGAGTGCGAAAGATTCAGAATAAGGAAGTTTTTGGACTGAATAAGACCGATCAATGGGAAATTTTACATTATTTTCGTGCCACCCCGCCAGGGAGTAATTGGTACTGAACAAACAAACACAGTGTCAATGAAAGCCAAACGAGTACAGGAATCGTTTATAAGTGCAAGGACTGAGTTAAAAAACTGAGCAGAGATGATCCATATCGCATTATAGAACAGAGAAACGTTAGAAAAATCGCTAGATTCTGTGGTCGTGATATAAAACCAGATAAAACGAAAAGCCTGCTGAAACCGAAATTAGTAAGGTTACAAGTATTCTAACAAGGCGCGCAAATACTTCGAGTTGCTCAAGCAGTCAATAGCATCTGCAGCGCATGCAGTAAGGACATCGAAACAATGGAAGAATTTCAGAGCCACTACCTATGTCAAATCGATTTAAAAATATCTAGCGGATAGAGAGCAATTAGTAATTGGCGCATCAGGTTTTTGGCGTTGTGGTGAAACCATGGCTTAAAAAATGTAAACAAGGTGTCGTATCAGACCATTTGGCATTTGCATACATGTGTTTGTAAACGTATTACAGTAACAAAAGTTCTTAGAGAATTGAAATGCATTTCTTGTCAATATAGCGTACTGATACATTTTTACTATTGCAAACAAAAAAATATTCTCAATGCCAAGTAAAAAGCTGTTGTAAAGAGATGCAAAAGTGAGAGAGGGAGAGTGACTAACTAAATGCAATTTTACAAATACTAACAAGAGACTAACCATCACACAGTGAAAAAAAGCAAAAATAACAAATGCAATTTACGAGTGTTTGACTCCCGCGATGACGTTCCCTAAACAGCCATGAAAAAGCAGAAGCATCCAAAGTTGTTGCTGTGTATTTGTTGCCATTTTAACAAATACTTGCACTAAATAACAGACAACAGCAGCAAGTGAATCAAAAATTAAAATTGTAACTTGTTGGCAATTTCTGCGATTCTGCTACAAAATGTTGAGGAAGAAAAATCGTGCAAACTTTAAAAAAATATTTTCAAAAGCATTTTCATCAGCACCGCATTTTTATTTCATTTGTTTGTTGTTATTTCTTGTGTTGTGCAAATTAAAGAACGAACACTGAAGAGATTGTTTGTTGCTGGCTTTGGATATTGCTGAAATTTTGGAATTGCCCAACACAATAAACAACCAACCATAGACGGACGTCATATTGCAAGCACATGACATTTTCTATGCGAGCTTACAAGGAAGGGAAGGGAGTAGACGTGATTTGTTTTCATTGGTTTTGCTTACATACACTTGTTATTGTGTCAAGTGCTCAGTGGGGCAGTTGGGGAAGGTATTGCTATAACTATGTGTGTGTGTGTGTTCAAATCTAATTTTCTAATACAAATAATGTACTATTCCCTTCATGGAGGGCATAAACTAACGATTTTCTAACATCCTAGGAAAATAGACAACTAGGCAAACATAATACTAGGAAAATTCAAGCTGTAAACGTATAAACATTTGTTACATTACAATTTCAAGCGCAAGTACAACTCACTTACTCTCGGCATGAAGCATAGTGCAATGGATATTTCTGCTGCTGCTGTTGTTGCTGTTGCTGCTGCTGATGGTACTGGTTGGTAGTGGCGCACTACCATTGTCAGGCACAGGCGCTGCAAAACCCAGTCAGTCATCCAAGTTTAGTCTACATTACCATTGGTAACTAGGATAGGATAGTTTTGTGCATGTCTGTCTCTATCTTTATATCTGTCTGCCTGTCGATCTTAACAATTTTACAAACTATTGGAAACGAGGCAAGCCACAAAAGACTGGTCAGGTCTGGTTGGTTGCAATGGTTGGATGGTTTGTCGTAGATAGTTATGCTTAGCTAGACTTACATGAAATTTTCTAATGTTTTTTTTTATTATTACATTGCCATGGCATGGAGTGGCACTCAGCTCAAAATACGTTCATGCTATTCGTACCGAGTTTTCCAGCAAAAATGTTTCCTCAAATGTTACCTTCTAGTATTGCTGAAGCGGCATTATCTGCAATGTCTCCTATTACAATACATGAGATGATTACATTAATGCAGACTATGTAAAGAGTTATAATAATGTCTTCCATACATACTTCTTCTCCTTTGGTGATTGTACCTACACGAGTGCATAATCATCAACATCTTTCAAATGCAACACATCTTTAGGTGAACACAATTTTCCTAAGATCTACAATGCACTCATGTACCATATGCACTTATGCCCATATAATGTGTGCCTAGTACTATTCACATACATGTAGCTTGTGTGTTTCTCCTCGAGATTGTGTCTATTTTCATAGACGTCTGTTTGTCGGCCGGTTGGCTGGTCGCACCCTCGGTCTTTCTGCCGATGTTGTGGAAATAGAAGATGTGTTGATAAACGTCATAAAGTAAAGCCTTTGTTTTCTTTGTTTATTGCACGTACACACGTTTTAAGTGTAAAAGCAATTGCAGTCTGTGTAATACGATGTACTAAGATGCTCCTTCTCGTCTCGTCTTAATGTACATACATGCATCATGTATTTTAATGTTGTTGTTGTCGTCATTACCATCGTTTGTAATTTGACTGTTTAAATGCAAGGCATCATTTTGTATACCTGCCTTAATAAAGGCTGTTCAAGCAATTTTGCCATAAAAGTTTTTGTGTGAAGGGTGGGTGTATCAATTTGGAAGATTACATCGGCCAAATGACCGCCTCGATTCGTGCAGCATGACGTAATGTGATTGTCATAATTTGCGATGACATTTCCTGAAAGTGCAAGTTCTATGTCGGTTATCTCAGGTCATATCCCCTGTTCCAGTTCTGCAATCGGGTTCGGTTTGGCCTTGTAAAGTACTTCGCCGGCGCTTGTCGGCGACATACTTCTTTAGTGCTAAATAAACACGTAAACTAAGCTGTTTTTTATTATAACTAAAGGTTTATTCAAACACATCAGTATCAGCAGGCGCGGATACAGCATAAGCTTTAGTTGGAGGTATTATTAACAAAAACAAAAAATTTTTCAATTTTTCGAAAATCTTAATTTTTAATGCTTTTGGATACACGACTGAGTATCAGGATCAGTATAAAAAATATCGTTGATACGTCCGGCACAGTGCCGTTGTTTACCATCAGTGCTGCTTTAGTGTCCGTTCCGTGATTTTCAAATACGGCGGCAAAGATATTTTTGTACATTCAACTGACGAGCTGACGTTATTCTATTACAAATTGTGTGTGATATGGAGGAAAGCACCGGACATACTACGGATGTGTGTGAACTGGTATCACTTATCGATGGTGATTGGCACTTATACCGAAGTGACATAGCTCTGATATGTAAATAGACCTTTAAACTTCTCAATCGGACGTACACCGTTACTCATGTTAACCACAGAATCTGAGCATATGCAAATGAATTCCATAAAATTCCTACTGACGTACTCATGTATGAATGATATCGCTTCGAAATATTGATACCAACATTTAATGCTCTGTCAAAGACCAGAGTTAAAAGCAAAATAAAAACTAAAATGTAAACAAAGAGGTGTGTAAGGCAAATGTTCATTGAACTCGCAAGCACAAAAGCACAGGGTAAGGCAAAAGTTCCCACAGACTGAATATGTATTTTGTATTGGTTGGTTTTGTGCAAAAACAAGAACAAGAACCAAGGCAACTGATATAGAGCGCTCATACATACTTACTTATATACTTTCTTCATGAAGTTCAATGGCTACCAGACGACACGCTCGTGTGTATACCAACGCATTTTTGTTTAAAAATAAATATCTGCAAAATGTTCTGAAAACCTAATAAAATAACATGAAATGACGCAAACTCTGAAATTTTTTGAAATGAATGTGACAGACAGACACACACACACACACACACACATACACAGAACACATACCACACTACGGATCAGATTGGTAAAGTGCACGTACGTACGTACATACCTACCGACCTAACATACTAAAAACAATTTTTATTTTGAACAAATGTCGAATGACAATAAAAGGGATTGAGTGTCAGTACAACATGCTAAAAGGTAAAGTCTCATTTATCAATGTTAAAAATAAGTGAATTCTTTTAAGCTTTTATTTGCATTCATGCAAGTTGATCTAACTACACAAACATTTGCGACATTTTTTCTGTTTTTGAGGCCAATTTATAGCGGAGCACAATGGGTTATAACTATACAAATTGTTATAAAAATACCTTTAGTTTATTACGATCATTTTATAATACTTTCATATACCAAAAAAAAAAAAAATATTGTTCTACTCCACTACTCCACTTACCAAAGCGAATATTCTCTTTCGAATTGAATTGCCTTAATTTGCGAGGGTTAGAGTTTCAACGAAGATTAGGTCTCCAAGAACATGATTTAACACTTCCAGATATTAATTCTTGATTTGATATTCCGACAGGCTGTTTTGATGGCGATTTTTGGAACGAATTTCCTTCGTCCCTTGTCAAGTTTGGTTTTCGTTCGAACGAAAAATGGCACCGCAGATGGCCCATAGCCGAACCGAAACCAAACTTGACAAAGGATGACGGAAATTCATTCCAAAAATATACTTCTAGATATATCCTTATGGGGATCAGCCACATTATTTCCGATATTACCGATATATGTTAGCAAAAGCTACAACTATATAACTTCATTGCAATTCATCTATACTTTAGTTCATTAAAAAAATATCTTCCACTTGTGTATCCATTCTTAGGAATGACATAGTACCGCCATTGATTAAAAAGAGCCAGTTAAAATTTAGTTCTAGCAAAGGAGGTAATTTAAATTAAATAAAGTCGAAATGCCTTTCAGTTAAGTTACTGTATTTCTTTTCAAAAGTGTGTAAGAAAGATTTTATATCCTGTATATAAAATACATAGTAATGATAATTTTCCCAAATTGTTATATTTCAAAAAACGGTCAAAGTTCTCAGTGCCATCCAGCTGTCAAAATATTCAGTAAGGGTTTCCATTTTGTCATGCTTTGTTACACGTCAGCCGAGCGTGTCAAAATGGAGCGCGAATTTTGTCGTCAGGTTGGTTGTCGTTATGACTTCAGTGCGCAGGCAATTCTTCGTACCGTGAATAAAGGCATAATTAGTCTTTACTTTCAGTTCCGTTACAAATCAGCTGAGTTGATTTTGGCAAATAGAAAGTGCATATGAGTCGTTAGTTGTTATGATTCCTTTCATTGTGTTGTGGACGAACCTGTTGAAAACAAAAAATTCGTCAACGTAACTAACACTACGCCTTGATTATCCACAACTTTGTTTGCACATGGAAAGAGCGTTGGCAGAATAACGGGAAAAATATGTTTGTGGCCTTCTGTGTGGAGAATACGTGTAGATGTTCCTGTTCATTTTTGCTCCTCATCGAGTTTGTTTCAATGTTCTCAGCATAGCTTATGTACGGGTCTTTACAAACGAGCGCATACACACACATTTTTTATTTTACACCACATTTTTGTATTTTGTTTGTGTGATGGCAGTACAGCCTTGTGCGAACAACTGTTCGGACAACATTGGCTGAACAGGAACATACCATCAACATGAGCCATATTCTTGCGCGAACAACATTATAAATGATTGCTGAAAGGACGTCATGTAAGTGACAGCTGATTACCATCAGAGTTCGAAGTAGTGCACAAAATTTTGATTCAAATAAGCATTGCGTTATCATTAATTAAATTTATAAAACTTTTAATTTGCACTATTTTTTACCAGCTTTGTGATAACATCATCACTACATTCTAGAATTGCAAAATTTGAACCAGAAACAAAAAGCTATATTTAAACATACTCGCTAAACTTTTAATAATTAGTGGTCATAAAATTATTGATGCCAAATTCGAATAATTAAAATTTTAAATACGTACGATTGACACACATACGAAACTGAAAAGATCTCGAAGTTTCGTATTAGTAAAATGTGTTGTAATTATGATGAACTCTGTATGTTTCCAAACGCATTACTTATCATGAAATATGTTAGGCATGTAATCAATTTGCTATAAAACCCTCGTGCTTGCTGGATAAGTATTGCTGCCTCATTGACGACTAAATGAAGGAACGAAAAATGACACGGAAGATGGCACATAGCCGACACCGGTTTGTCTCCAAAGCAAACTTGACAAGGGATGGCGGAAATTCGTTCCAAAAATCTACATCAAAACACCCTCGGAATATCAAATCAAGAAGCATAATAATACATGTGAAGTTGTCTCTGCACAATTGTGCTATGAAATGGCTACCTACATATGACTTAAAGACACTAACCACACAAAGATTGACGTAAAGTGAATAAAACATAGACGCCGTAGCGGCCAGTATCAAAGAACATTCTGATATATCGATTCGTCGCCGATTAGGTGAAGCGGGCATAGTCCGAGAGTAAACCCGGTTTCTATTGCGGTTAGAATTAGGTCTACATTCGTATAAGATTGTGTTGGTGCGAAAATAGAAACCGGATGATTATAGACAATGCCGAGAGTTCGCTAATTAGGTGCTGGACATGTTGACCGATTCGGATTTTGGCCAAAAATCATCCTGAAATCCTGCCAGCAACGCCAACATTTAAATAATAAAATGCATTATTTGCATTTTGTAAATGCTTCAAAATAAAGCGTGAATCGATTTGATATCTAACACCGTTGTTGTTTTATTTATACATATTTCGTATCGTTATAAATATTTGGAACGCATTTCCGTCATCCCTTGTCAAGTCTGGTTTAGTGACAAAACGGTTTCGGCTATGTGCCATTTTCAGTGTCATTTTTCGTTCTTAGACTCAGAACGAATGGATGGCACATCGCCGAAACAGGTCTGTCTCCATATCAAACTTGACAAGGGATGACGGAAATTTGTTTCTATATTAAATCACCCTACCGGAACATCAAGTCCAGAATTTCCTATCGTTCTCTTTAGTCACCCTGTTCCATTACTAATTTTCTTTTTCAAGATATAAGTACAATTGCACCATTGTGCCATTATAGGTACACTATAATTTTAACAGTCATTTTATAATTTTAATACCACCTTACTATTTCTTAATTCCTGTTAATATTTATTTTATACATACAATTGAAATAAAATATCTCTTTTAACCTAAGAAGAAGAAGATATTTTAATAAAAGAGTATGTGCTTGAAAAGCCTCTTAACATTCCGCGACTACACCTAACAAAACTTAACATGTTAAAATTTTTAAATCACCCCATCTCTTAAAAAGTTTACTATTATTTGATAATTCAGAAAAAAACAGGAAAATAAATGTTACGTACTACTACACATATCTGTATATGTATATCAAAATATTTAATACAGATGTGTGTAACTGACACGTGTAATAATAATAAATAATTTTACATAAATAAATAACTAACCAACCTACTACTACTTTCCCCTCTAAAAAAATATTTTTTCTCAAAGTTTCTTGGGTTAAAACGCATTATAAAAAAATCTCCTTCTAAAAAATTATAATTTATTATATTCGATTTGCTTAATTACACCAGGTAATCAGCTTTTGCAGATACAGATATAGTATGTAATCATTCCATTACATACATTACAAACACATAAGTAATTTTTTTAATTTTTTGTTGTTGTTGTAAAAGTACTACTATTTTTATTTATTACACACACTGCTTTTGCTGTAAAGTTTGTTCGTTCGTTCGTTCGTACGATTGGGGAACACAAAATGTTAGGAAAAAAACAACATGGCCACTATTGGAGAGGGATAACAGAATATTGCAACACGGTAGCAGACATTCATATGATTAATGGAAATCGCGGAACAGAAGTATTGTCTAATAATAGAAAAGGAAAAAAAAAATAATAAACTGGCAATAACATTAGGCGGCAGCCGGTAAGTTTAATTAAAGTGGGAGAATATTTCAAATTTCGAAATTTTACCAAATACAAAAATAAGAATTTAGAATCAGCAAATGCACTTTTTTTAACACTGGTTGTTCTTTTGAAGTATTTTTATTTTAATAGATTAAGCGTTCCTTTTAATAAAACTTTTGCATTAATCAGTAATTAAAAAAAATGAATGATTAACAGTTTATTAAATTTGAAATTTAGTGATTTTTATTTATGTGAAACTTTCGATTTTTCTGTAACATATCTCCGATAAGCAATTTTTATTCAAAGTAGGAACAGTGGCTCGCTCGTACCTTAAAGGTGTCTAGACACGATCAAATTACTTAACAAGCATGCTTATAGTATAAGTGAAAATTTGTTAGTATGCGTGAAACCAACGACGCTTGATGGAAAATTAAGAAATTTTGATTTTCGGCTTGCTTGATGAGCGACGTTGATGTGTGTATTGCGTTTATTCATCAAGCACGTATACATTTTTGATGAGATTTTAAAGAGAACGGGTTGTTGAAGATGTCGGAAAACAGAAATGGCGAATTTGTAATCATTGGGAGTATATACATAGATATATATACTTATATATAATAATCAAAAGAAACAGTAAAGCAAAGACGTCTTTATAGGTATATACAAACATACCTACCCTACCTACATACATAATTTGCAATGCATCTTTATGCAAAAACTACCTGGACTTTATGTCTGTTATATTTTATAGAAATTAAACCTATTTGTTGCTATTTCGTGTAAATGTAAAAATTAGAAAAAACCAAATTTTTTTCATATTGCATTTAAATGGTTAAATATCGCATGGACGTGCTATTGACGTCTTTATAACTCGAAATTAAATGCATAATAAATGGTTGATGGCTCATCCAGGATGTGTGTAGAAGTATCAAAATATCTAGCGTACGTACACGAATTTGATATCAAGCACTTTGATCGTATCTAGTTTCCTTTTCCGACAACTTAACATTATACGTATGTATGTTTTATAAAATGCAAGGCAAGACCAGAATTTATGCCTAAAACAAACACAACGATTCATGTTTTCTGTCGTTGATAGGCAACCATTTTTATGATATACAATACAAATTGTTGACTCTTGCACGCATATAAGTACATGGAGTTTGTCCCATCGTCATATAGCGACAGGGCACTGTACTGTGGGTTGGTTCACAATTTACAGTTTCTCCCAACAAGACTTTATATCATAAAATTTCACGCAACGAAAAACATAGTTTGGACATAGTCATGGCAATTGTACTATGTCCTCTGCAAACATATATAGTTATTGCAAACATATGTTCTCTGCAAACATATATAGTTATTGCAAACATAATATAGTTACATATTTTAAAAGATCGTAACTATAGTGGCGATTTACACATTCTTGTTACCGTTCGATCATTGAATGATTACAAGTCATAAACATGGCAATGTGTTTGGGTTGCACAATATGTTTTTTTTTACTCAACACCTAATCACACTTCTTATCATGTGGGAGTTATTATGTCATATTAAAATTAACTTTGGATCATATTATCATTATGCACGATAACATTACGGTTCTGTAATGTTATATGATGAGAATATGATAACGTGAATACTTTAAACAATACTATGGTTATATTGTACAAAATTATTATATCATTAAACTATAATACAATTTTAAAAAGGGTGTTATTATTTATCTACAATAATAATTTGATATAATTCAATCATTTAGTTTTCAGAAGAACGATAATAATATGTAACCTCAACAATTTTTTTCGTTGAAGGTGAACTGCTTCTATTAATATGACTTGAGTTTCTAAAAAAAAAATAAAAATTACAATATCCACAGAAGTCAGTTTTAAAGTAATCATAGTATAATATATTTTGATGGAATTATATGGTTGTAAACAAAACACATTTAATGGTAGCTATTAATATAGCCCTTCTTAAAATGAATTTGAAAACAACAATTTCTTCGAATACAAGCATTGTCTGACTGCACCTTGATCATTCCCTGATTAAACACTAAAGTAATTTTACATATTTTACGGTTAGAATTTTTCTAATTTTTATAAAAATTACATTCTTCAACTCAACCATGTATAATTTTATCGCAACTAAAGTAATGTTTAGAATAATTTTTCAAATAATTATATTGTGTTTGCCACAACAATATATTGTTATAGAGAACATTTGTCGTGATCGTGCCACAACCATATTTTTTATTAACGTAGAGTGGATATTCAGAAAAATAAACTTTATAGGACCAACCGCGTATGCAGCGGAAATACGCTGTACCAACCCCAAAGCAATTAAAAATTAACTTTTTCAAACAAAAAATATAACGAATTTTTCAAACAATAAATAAATTTTTCACAAATAATTTAGTGTTTAAATTTAATCTAAAGCTTCTCATTATTCAACAATGTTTTCTTTGCGTGTAGTTGACCGGGATTCAGTGGTGATTAGGTAATAGCATGCCAATTAAATTCTTTCCATACAAAAAATTTAAGTAAATTTTCATTTCAAACAAAAATCTTAATACATAAAACATTTCCAACTCAGGAACGGCTGGACTGATTTTAATGAACTCTGATTTGTTCGATCATAACTAGAGAGCTGAAATTTAGTGTACAGGTATGTCTTGGGGAACGAGTAATCAGGAGAACGGGTACTTTTTATGGAGTACGACTAGGATGGTATTGGTATGGGACACTTGCACTATAGCTACAGAGCTGAAATGGTATACAGGTAGGTCTTCGGGATACAAGTAGGTCTTCGGAAATAAGTAATCAGAAAATTTTCAACCAATTAACTTCTTATCTAGGGGGACAGCTCGATAGCTGAAATTTGCTATAACCCAACCGTCTGTAAGCTTTGAGTTAGAAGAAAAATTCTGATGCGCACAAAAACATACATGTGAAAATAAGGCCAAGTTGCTGTCCAAACATTTCGGGCGTTAAAAGTACTGGGATCAAAATTAGAACCAAGATTTTTGTATGTGCAATACCATTGTTTTTCTAGCTTGGCAATATTTTTATAACTTACTCTTATTTGGATGGAATTATAGAAAAAATTTTACCAAACTAGAAGGTTGCCTAGAAATGGGATGGTTTGTCCACTTTTCGGTTTCATTATATTGTTTGGACGTTTACGTACCAAATACAATGTAATTTAAATTAGCGCCTCTAGATTGGTTGCAGCAGTCGATATTTTTGGACAACTTTTTCTCACATTTCGGACGGTATTTCGGCGTATGTTGGTTTCCAACGTTAGGAGATTATCGGTGCAGTCACGGTCTTTGACGTAGCTCCCCAAAAAAGTCTAACAACGTCAAATCGCGCTGACAGTAACAGTTCTTCCAGCGTCAGTTTCGCAAAAATACGGCCCAACGACACCTCCAAACAGTCGCTTTTACCGGATGCAATGGCTGCCTGTTGATCTAGCACTCAATCAGTACATCTTCGGGGTTGTAAATGGTCTTTTCAAACATTTTTATAAATTTTCCAATTCCTTGCACAGTCGGTCGATTATGATGACCATAATAATCCGGTAATGCTCGAAAAGTGGCCAAGTTTGAACCAGCACATTTTTAGTAAGTTTCAACAATTTTTACGCGTTCTTCGGTTGTTAAACGATCCATATTCGTAAATGGCAAGGCTAGGTTAGGGGAATTAAAGAAAGGTCAAAAAGTCTGTGCCGGTATCGAGTCGCTGCTAAACCATAGACTGCTTCTTATGAAGGAATTGATTCCCTCCAGTCCCACTTCCGATATTTTGGGGATGCTGAGTCCGAGATGAGTCAGGCGTCTGTCCTCCAAGGCCAACTTCTACAGAAGTAATTTTCAGCAGCCTCATTCTTTTCGGATGGTTGGCAAATTTCCAATGTCCGGTAATCGTTGCAACAATGCCTCTTAATTGTGTCCCTTGGAAACTTCGTTAGGTTAACCTAGTGATACTACATGTGGGTTCTTCCAATCATCTAGCCTCATCGATATTGTATATCGCATTATGGATATGCCTCTTGCAGCCTGGAAAGGATATGCCACATAATTCATCAACCTTGCTCCTCTCTTTGCCAGCTTGTAGGTATCACAGTTACCCTTATTGGTTCCGTGTCCGCGCACTCATTCTTGGGTGATTCTCGAATATCTCGCCATTCAACTTAAGGATGTCCGGCATTCCTAGACCAGTTTAGATGTTATATCAACAACTGTTAGAGACTTCATTGCAGCGCGGCTGTCGGTAAAGATTCGAATAGCTCTATCAAATATTCGGTAATATCACAGGCAAATCGCTGATGTCTCAGCTTGAAAAAATGGCAAACCTTTCACTAAATAAATGGCACTTCATGTGACAGATATTTAAAAGCTTTGCCAGACCTGTGGTTTTGAAACCATTACATACATATCAAGAACTTGGAATATCAAATCAAGAATCAAGAACTTGTTCCTCATTTTGATCTCAGTACTTTTAAGGGCCGAAATTTTTTTAATAGGAACTTAGCCTTGTTTTGACATTTATAATTTTGTGCTGATGTAATTCTACTGTTCGTGTGTGCCACTGACCTTCTTCTAAACGCTTAGACCGTTACTGATGGATTTTTGTATGTGTGTTTGATTGGTCTCCTGTTATGGTTTAGGTTTACATTTTGACCCTGCGATCACGTGCAAAACGCTTGGTATCATGATTTATTTCATCTCCACCGACCCTGGGCAAGAGACTCTAAAAAGCTGAAGCTTCTAAAATAAATATTTAAGTGCCAGCGCAAGTCTGTCCGGTTATCGATGAATGTTTTGCAAAGTTTAATATAGGTATTTTTTTAATAATTTTGTCTTCTACCATATTGCAGGGGTAAAAGCTACCTACACTGGAGAAAAAGAGGTCTTTTCTTTTACTTGCCTTTTCTCACATACCTTTTTGTTTACTTTACACTCAAGTGTGCAAACAAAAAGTTGGGGTAAAATTGACTGGCAAGTGACACACTGACTTGGGGAAGTATCGACTAGGAAAGTAGGCAAACAGAAAACCATGCAAGGCAGGCAGACGCCACTTAATATATTATTTTTCATTTACATTACTTATAATGCATACAATGGAAATAACAGGTAGAATTGGGGAAAAATGAACAGCATTAGAAAGTATTTATGTATGCGTGTATATAAAAAATCTTAGCAATGATTTTGCGCACTGCACTGGAAGCAAACAATATGCAACAGAAATTCAAAAGAAAGAAATGTTCTAACAATATAAAAAAAATAATAAGACGTGGGGAAAAAGGCAAATAGCATTTTTATTTCTTTTAATAAACATTTGGTTAGACAGCATTAGAAAATTAGTTACACGATTTACAGGATATATCACAGGGTATGAAAAGCCATTATAGAATTTATGTGGAACAGAGAAAATTATTATACAACAACGCATGTTGGTTTTTTGTTTTGTTGGTTATTTGTTTACATGATGTTAGAGATTCTTGAGGCTGACATGGCTGGCCCCTGTTTGAAAAAATAACAAACAAACTTTCATTTCCAGCCTACATAGTCAGAGAGAGTACAAACATTTTTAGTGAAATTTTCAATTAGGCGCGCAGCATTTCAAATATAGGGCCTCTAGAACAAACAAACGTTTTATTCATTCTCAGTCATTTGTTTGAATGTTCTCATATGTACATTATCCATCTAAATAAATATACCCGTGTGTAAGAACGTTCTTTATACGTTTGTGTTTATAAATATATGTACTAACTAAAGAACGTTCATACATATGTACGTATGCATGTATGTATATGCATAGAACATGCATGCACACACACAAACTGGCCGTGTTCTATACCCAAAGTGAATCTTGACAATCAAATAATAAAAACAACAACAAAAACCACTTCTCATTTGATGCGAGTAAGAATAAAATAAAACGAAACGAACAAAATCAGGTAAAGTGGGAAGGAGGTCGCCTTGAAGGGGTGGTAGAGAGAGGTGTTAGATGTTAAACTCAAACGAAACTGTGTGTTGTTCTACTCTAGAGAAGATAAAATATTAAATATTTTATCTATAAAGATTTGTAGTTTTAAAAATAACACGCTTCATACCTGTATGTTTGCAAGCATGTATACAAATGACGTATTATGAGCTTTAAAGTTTACATCTTAATGAGCACTTAACATTGACTTTGAAATTTGTTTCCATTGTCACCTCTTCTTCGCTCATATAATGATGAGGGAGTATGTACACACATAAGTATTTAACGACTATATGAGTTATATATAGGGGTAAAATGTCTGACTGCTAATGTTACTTTAAACTGTTCGCATATTGTTAGTAACCCTCCAGCTGCGTTAGTACCTTTTGTAATAAGTCGCCTGATTTATATTAAAGACTATTAAACGGTGCAGCCATATGCAATTTTAGCAATGCCTTTATTTTTGTTACACAAAACATTTATTCCCATGTTTCCACAAGAGCGCTGTTAGTGATACGCCCATTGTTGCCAAAAAAAAGTACGAAATGCAAAATTGAGGATTTTTTCCCGAGAAATTCAGATTTTTTTCAAACTCTGAATATTCAATACCTTATTTGATTTTTAAACATATTTTGGTACTACAGTAGTTTTCGCTTAATTGAGTACCGTCTAAATGCTCTTAATTGACTCATAAAATAAATTTTTTTTTTGTAAATCACACACAAAAATGCAGGTTAATCCCCAATGAAATAGCTATTGCCTAAACTGAATATTTTCCAAAGAATTTTTTTAATAAATGTAAAAAACATGGCAACTCTTCAAATCATATGTTTTCATTTTCTTTGACATGTCGTCGTGATTAGCCGTCGATTTGTGCTGCCAACGTATAGATTGCTGTTCTCACAGGAATATGGCACGTGAAGACCATCGCTGTTAATGGTCTGTTCGTGCTCGAACAACGTTGTCCGAACAGTTGTTCGCACAAGGCTGTTCTTTCATCACACGAACAAAATACATACAGGCAAAATAAAAAATAGGTGTGTGCGTTCGACTGTATACACCCGTACATCAGCTATGCTGAGCACATGGAAACACTTTCGATAACAAACGAATAATTATGCTCAAACTGAACAGAAACATCTACACGTATTCTCCAAATTTCTTCTCGTTATTCGATCTCGCGGTGTGCGAACCATATCCTATTTACAATCGAGCGAGTCGTCCATAAAATTTATATGTTATTGATTACTGACGCGAAAAGATGTGGGAGCTACGCGCAAAAAGTATGTGTCTTAAAGACACCATAAGTAGAATTTTAAGAAGTAAGGATTCAATTGTGAAGTGGTTTAAAGTAATGTTCTGTTTAATTGATAACGTTGCGGAATTATTCGGTTAATTGCATTAAAAAACTGTGCATTTTGAGGAAATTACTCGACATATTTTTTGTCTATAGTATTGATTCGTAGATACTCTACGGTTTCTCCTTTCATGTTGAAATAAAAACTATCAATCGCCGCAAATGAAGATGAAAGTAACAAATCATAAAAAAAAACATTGTCAGCAAGACCTATTGTACAAATAGGCAACGTTATAAACATAAAGCAAAAACATTAACCTAGACTAAAATTCCCCGAACCGCGATTTAAAGTAGAAACAAAAACAACTAATACCGACCGAAAAAGTAAACAGAAGATATACACACACACACGCACACCACTAAGCCAGCAAATGAAATGAATGATACGCAATATCACGTATGTTCGAGACATTTCAAGAACCGGCTGTGAACTCTATATAAAGGCGCCAGCCACTGCAGAGAGTAGACTTTACTTTGAGATTTCATAGAGTGAAAAGATGTGTGCACATAAGAGTATTAAGTTTACAGTGTAAATTACTACTAAAGAGTTGTAAATGCAGTCTTAATTGCCGAATAAAGTTGTGAACTGATAAAATCATGAAGGACTATGTATTTTAATTCTTGCAATCACACGAACCCTACAAATTAACGTTTCTTGTGCTAATAAACGTAACAATATATAAAAATGAATCTCTCTTTGTATGTTTCTAAGCTTGTTTGTAAGCGATGAAAAGCCAAACGGCTTGATCGATCGTTATGATATTTTGAACTATTAATCTCGAAATTAAAACAGGCTAATTTTTTCTTTTTAAATCCATGAGGAAAGTGTACCCATCGTACAGAGTAAAATTAATAGGTATGACATTATCTAAAAAACTACAGCAATGAGAGTCGTCTAACTTGGTATAGGCTATCTCGCACCCCAAGTGTGTACTGAGAAAAAATCATGAAGTCATCGGAGCGCGAGGAGGGGTACCCCTTATATTGATTTTTCAGTATCTGAGGAACTGTAAATTGATTTCAATTTTAAGTGCGTTCACAGGAAAAATTCTATAAAAATAGAAGCGAGCAGAAGGATATGCACCATACAAAGTCAATCTTAATGCCTCTATATCTAAAGCACTGCAACAGTGAGAGTTTAAATTTGGTGTAGGTTATGGCCGAGTGTGTACCCAAAAAATATCATAAATACCTAGAAGAGAGCAGAGGAGTACACCTCGTAAAAAGTAATATTAATTTTTTAATATCTGCGAAGCTGCAGAACTGATAGTCTTCAAATTTGCTACAATATATTTTCAAAACTAAGTGCGTTTGCAGGAAAACTCGTATAGGAGTAGAAGCGGGCAGAAGGGTGCCCCTTATACAAAATTGATATTAATCCCTGAAAAACTTGCAATTATAGCGTTTAAAATGTTATGCGGGTTAATTTCTCGAAAAAATGAGGGGTACTGCAGTACACAGTAAATTATTATTTTACCTTTATCTGAAAAACTGAAAATATTGCGGCATTTAAATTTGGTGTGGAATGTTTCCCGAATAGCAGGCGTTCGACAAGTTACAAGAGTTTTCTTCTCTTCTAAAATATTTTTAGAGTTGGTTTTTGTTGCTATCGGTAAAGATTGCCAAACTGTACGACTATTCAAACACTGGCTTGGGCTCTAGCAATTTTAATATACTAATTTCGAACTTAAATTATTTTAATTATTAATGTTTTTTCCTCAACTGATGATAGCGGTAGCGAACACAATGGGTGAAGCTAGTTTTCTATAAATGTTTGGAGAGAATTTCCGCCATTTTTAGTTCTGAGTAGTTCGTATTAATTCATTGGTGTTCGATTGTTTGTCTAGTGTGAGCCGATTGCGAGTTTGGTTATTTTTGTGTTTCGTCTGAATTGGTGTTTTCGGGTGGCATGGAAATCTTTAAGACAGAGCTTTTTTTTTATTTATTCCCTATGGTATTTTTTTCTAGGGGTTGGAAGAAGTTAGTGATCACTAGAATATGAATTTGTTTATTATTTTGGTATTATGTTTTTAGAGTTTTGTTGCTTTGCGTATTTTGTACGTTATTTTTATAGTGTGTTTTGTACATTACGAGTAATTATTGAGATTCGAATGTAACGTGTGAGTTGAAGTTGGTTTGGTCGTTCATGATGCGTCCGTCAAATGTCTTTTGTTTGTACACATGTTTCCATAATTTCTAGAATGTTTAGTCGTCGTCCTTTGTGCTGTGTGTGTAGCAGTTGTATCGTTTTTCCAATGTGTGCTGGTTTACATTTGTTGCTGAACATGTGGCAGGCGAAGTTAGATTCTGGTGTCGTATCTTCCTACTATAGTGTCTTATATGTTCGCATAACCTTGTTTTTACTTTGCGTCCTGTTTGTTCTATCTATTAACAAACAAATAAAAAAAAATTGATTTTAAAAAGAAGCAATAAACTGAAATCATTTTTGGAAAGAAGAAAAAAAAAGAAGTTGGAAAGGATTTGAAAAATTAATCTTTAGCAGGGATTCTTTTTAATGAAAGTTTATCTAAAAGCTAACAATTACTATTGCATAAAATTTTTAGGAATTTAACTTTAATTAAAATATTTTCTATATACTTTTCAATGATAAAACTTCAAATAAATAATATTTTTATTAATACAGATTGACGCATAAGCACCGTTATGATTGAGCCTGAAACTAAAAGAAAACAACTGATTTATCTGTAACTAAAAGAGTGTTACCACAGGAAATAGTAGTGCCCAGGACGATAAGTTGGTGACGCGGGCCACGTGTTAATTCATGGTCCAGACAACCATTGGCGTATAATTGCTACTATACACATGTGTAGGGGCATTTGGTGGTCACATTATTTTCACCGGACTATCCAATTTACATATTTCAATATTTCAATATTCATAAAAACGACATTCCGGGCTTGTCTAAAATTTCTAATTCACTTCTACGGTTTGGTGTCGATGGATTCTAAAGTACACGGTAAGAGTTATCGATTACAGCCATTAATTTGTTGTGATTAGTTGCAAGACAACACCAACAGTTGACAGGAGAAATTGAGGCAAAATGGTTCACCTCTCGCTGAAAATACTAAGAAATAATACTAAAATGTAAAATATTTGGCATATTAGAATAACAAAAAGTAAATCGGAAAATCAGACTAATTTCTTTAAATTTTCCGCAAAAGTTGCGCTTTATTATGCATCTTGTTGGTAGATATCATTTTAACCACAAAATGGTATTTTAAACTTGCTGAGTTCTTGAAGGTAGTACAAATTTTATTAGTATGAAATTCTAGCCCTACGATTTAATATCTCATGCTAGTTACAAGTATTTATAGAGCAAGTGCGAATACCGAGGAAGGAAAACAGGATAATCGGACCAACTGGTGCAAAAAAATTATAATTTTTGTATTTTATTTAAACGTTTAATAATGTACAAGCTAAAATAAAACTTTACATTTATATTAATAAAATATTTCAATCAATAATTTCATAATTTGAACAGGCTAAATAAAAAAAAAACAGTAATAATAACTCCATGTTCTTGGGGTGTGTATTTCTTTTAACTACAGATTACCTGGTCTTTCCGCCAACCTTTTTTATTCTAAATAAAACGAAAGAAATCATTCGAAAGTGGAAACAATCGGAAGTTTCCGCTTTTGAATAAAATAGTGCGGATTCGAAATTTTCAAAACATTTAAAACTTGTGTATCTCAAGTCGTAGCGATGTTAATTGACCGCCACGATCATGAGATTTGACTCCGTTGGATTTCTTTCTTTGGAGATATTTAAAAGAAAAAGTGTACTTCAATAAGCCAAGAACAATTCAAGAGCTAAAGGATGAGATAATTCGGCACATTAACGAACTGCAACCTCAATTATGTCTAAGAGTCATTGAAAATATCGACCATCGGATAGAGCTATACCACCCGAAGCCGTGGCGTAGCGTATCCTCCTTCTGCACAGAGTTCGGTTTGGCAACAATGGAATATTGTTACAAACAGAATGAACCACTTCTAGGGATATACATACATATTCGCTTGCCCCTTACAATTACCAGCATAATAATGAAAACCCGTTAGAACAAGTTAGAACCCTGTAAATGTAAACTATTTTATTCCAAATCTCTGCAAGCACGTATCTAATATATTTTAAAGTACATATTACTTTTCAAAGAAAGCTTTTTCTCTAACAATTTAAGTCGCGTACCCACTTAAAACGAGTCCATTAGAAAAAAGCAAGTGCGATTGGCAGCAACACAAACATTTTTGTTGTACAAACACGAGCATTAGTTAATAGATGTAGAAATCTACTATCTATCGAGAAAGTGCTTTTTGTTTGAATTGCTGACTGCCATCAGCAATTTATTTAATGGCTGATGAGGCCACCGTCTAAATTTTCTGAAAATCTGTTAAACAAAAAACTAAAGTTTGCAACAGATCAAACAATTTTTTATTCAAAACATGGCCACAACCCGCTGGCTACCAACAAAAAATGTTTGAATCAAACAGCTGAAAATTCAATAGTGAAAAAGAAGGAGAAATGTAATAGATTTCTGATGGAGAAATTGTTTAAAAACCACAGAATCTGTTCGTTCGTTGTTTATACATTTCATTTAATCGTACGATACCAGCCCAACCAGTCGGTTTAATTTAACAGCGTTGGTTATAAAAAAATAACAACAGCAACACTCTAACATTGGGGTTTTTGTTATAAACAAAATAATAATTATTTTCTGGTACTTACACGCATACATACACCGCTTACTAGTTGTGTTTTATTTAGGCTCCACTCTCCCAGGGTCGTTTTAACAAACAAAAACAACTGTAAATAGTGCAAAATGTGAATTTTACATTAGGGGCCCAGAAAATAAAGGACAGAGAGCTTTTTTGTTTCTTCATTAAATCCAATGACTAAGTGAATTATCAGTATAACAAAACGTATGTTGATTGAATTGTGTGAAACACATTGTGAATGTACGGCGGATACATACATACGAACACATGGTTTAATAAAGCTAATAAGCTCAAAGAAGCTTTCCTGTTATACACATACTATATACATACATATAGGTGGTAAACAAAGTGCACATGCGAGGTATGTTAAATAAATTCTATTTAATCTCATTATTAATATGTTACCCAAATAGTTTGTTTTCGATTCCAATTACGCAGTCTACAGGAGTAGAAATGGTGCGCTTGTATTTATTTAAGGGCATTAGTTTGAAATAATTTTTTTTTTAGATTTTACAAAGGCTTTCGAAAGGTCAATTTAATTTTTCAAAAGCGGTAAGTAAATTGATTCCATCCTTCCTGTGTGAAAGATACCAATTTTTGAGAGTTGGGGATAAGATGTCAGGATATCGACAAATTTATCGCGGTGTATCACAGGGTTCTGTTATTGCTCCATGAGTTTCTTGCTATTATTCAGATTGAACGACATGAATACCGAATATTTTGCAAAGTATAAGTGTATGGGTTTCTATTTAGATGAGAAACTTAACTTTGAGAATCGTGTAAGCTATATTGTATCTAGAGTATCTTTAACTCTCGGGAGTGCTAATACTATGGGATTAATATTTCCTTTCCCTATTACAAAAATAATTTCTAAAAACTTGGTAATGCCAATTTCTCCTTATGATATAGTTATATGTATATCTACGGAAGGAACAAATTCAGATAATGTTTTAATAGGGTGATACGTTTCGTATACAAGTTAGATTTCACGTTTCTAGTAAGACAAGAGAAGTTATGGGTTTATATTTGAAGGATTTTAATAATCTCCGCCTAATTAGTTTTTTTTTAACTAAGAAATTCTGAATCCCTTAGTATTTTCAGGATATAGTGACTTTTTCACACTCAACACGTACATTAGCAATTATTTGCCAAAGAATTTATACTCTTCCTATACATCGACCTTTTGCTGCACGGATATTTGGGCTTTGAAACAATTTTGCTCCATATAACGTGCGTAGTTTTTCGTTAAATCTGAGAAATTATCGAAAAAATTTTTAAGAATAACATTTAATTAGAGCAAGGAGTGCAGCTATATTAAGAAAAATTCCATCACGTAAAAATGGTACATTCTCAAAACAAGATCTATAATCTAATGTATCGAATTTCCGTTATATTTTTTCTTACAAAACCAAAAGGAGGCAACATCATAAGCTCGTTTCGTTCGTTCGTTTATTTTACAGTAATCTCAAGTGAATTCGTATTTTCTTGGTATTTCGCAAAAATTGTTCGAAAATACTTTCGCACCAAAAATTATGCGAACAGTAAACTTATAACAGCTTCTAAATTCAATTCTTTTTAGCACTTTTCAATACAAAAATTGCATTTCTTTTCCAAAAACTTGACATTCTATACTGCATTTGATATTCTAGGTCTGTAAATGTTCCATTTTATTAAATTTTACTAGCATAAATTTATCCATTAAAAATTTGTAGATACTTAGTTATTGAACTATCACTTTATTCTCTCAGTTAATATTTTCAGTTACCAGATTGAGAATAAACGAACGCAATACAGTAAAGTCCAGAAAAATTTTGAAAACTTGATTAGACAAATAAAAATAGTAAACACACATGTTTCTTTGTATTTCTTATATTCTTATCTTTCTTACATTGACTACTTGACTCTTTCAATCTAATATTAGTACGAAAAAATGCAAGTATCATAAGGTCTTATGTGAGTATATCTATGTAATCTATTAGTCGATAAGGCTTTTTTATTCTTAAAGAAATCTATAAAATAATTAACATTTTCTTATTCTTTATTGGATTTTCAGAACTACTCAGAGCTAATATTGACTCCGAAAATGGATGTTACATAACCAAAATCAGTTGGTTTCTAAACAAACCTTAACAAGAGATGACGGAAATTCGTTTTAAATATCTACATAAGTTAATATTCATGAATTAATAAAAATGTTGTGGTGTGTTATCCCAACAGAAAAATTATTAGAAATTTTTAAAATAAAGTTTTCATCATTAGTTGATAGATTAATAGTTACAGTACTAGACACCTAACTCAGCAGAAAGACACAAAGCATGGTAATGAAACGTGTAGCGACACAGAAATTGCATTCCATTCTGCTAGTGTGTCAAAACTTAACTTTTTTAGTGTTCTAAAAAATTATCATAGCAATAAAAAAATTTCGTTCATACCCCAAAATATAAATTATTAATTTAATAATAAAAATGCCTCAATTAGAACTATAACAATTTCAGTATTTTTCTGAACACACCTCGAACATCTAAATGTCTATCTACAACTTTGTAAGCAAGTGTTTAAACGAGCTTTTGGCGGTGCGGGTTCTTTGATACCCTTCACTTTAAGGAATAAAATAATGTCGTTTAAATTTTTCTGCTTATTTCTTAAATCTACTTGCACAAGCTTATTTGAGCTATTTGGTTAATTTTTAACAATTCTTGAAATACACTAATTCCATTTTTTAAAAACATTCAATCATCATCAAAAACTTTAATTTTGTGTTGCCACATCGAAATAAATTTGCATCAATTTATTTTGAAATAAAATTCGAATTATCAAAAAAAAAAAATCTATTAAATTAGCTATTTCAATTGTTTTTAGCAAATGCACATTCGCGCTTTCTTTATTAAACAAAGCCCACACACATTTCTAGAAATAATATGGGCCGGAAGAAATGTTTTTTTTTTTAAATAGCCCCATATGCATATGGGAATATCTGGAAACCAACTATACCATTTTTATTCTTATGAAATACATACATACATAGATGTTCATAAAATGACATTTTTATTTTTGTTATGTGCATAAATAATAATAGATCCTATATACAGATAATTCTATTGTTGTCAATATATTTCATACCTCCAGCATAAAGGAATAGATGCGATCCAATAATGTGGTTTGCATTTAAAACGTTTCAATACAGATGTAAGAGTCACGTCGATGAAGATTAAAATTCTTTTTATATAAAATATTGCCTTCTTTCTCTCATTCGCATATGCCATATGATCTTATTGTTGGATTATCTTTAAGAATAGTGTAGTCAGATAGTGTAAGCTGATTTTTTTATTCTCTTACATTGCATCTGTTTTTGTGAATGTCGAATTTTACGTCTACTTTAATACAATATTATCTTTTACAATATTGTCTTTTTTCGCAAGGCAAAACCTTAATGTTAAATCATAGTTTCCTATATTCGCTCCTGGATAAGCTATATAATTTTTCTATTCTAACGATATATTAAAAATAAAAAAGATGTTACCAATTTAGTCATTACGATGATAATAATTATTATATAATATTTTAGAGATAAGATATTAATACTTATTGTAATTTTCTTTTACAAAGATTCAATAAAATAAATTTAAAGCTTAAAAAAAGTTACCAGTAAAACAACGCATAGCTATTCTTAATATTTTATACAAGGGAAGAAAGGTAAAATAATTATAATTATATAATAAAATATCTTAAATTGTAAATTATTTTTCTGTTATAATTTTTAATAAATTTAAAAATTTCTAAAGTATAGTGGAAATTACAAACTGCATGTCAAACTGTTTATACATTTATTCAAGTGAAGTGTATTGACAGTAGTGTCAACTAATTACAAAACATATTTCTGTAGGCGTCGTCGTAAATTTAGTTACCAAGCATGCTTACGAGTATATATATTTAAAATGATATACAGTTTTGTTAATTTTCTTTAAGATACCGCTTGAATAGTGGCCAATAATTGAAAATTTAAGTTAATATCCTCTTTTCAAACCGTTGTGATAATAGTATATGTATCCATTTTGAATAATTTACGGTCAAGTGCTTAAAATCAAGCGATTGCCAAATCGCATGCGATTTTTAAAACGACAAAGGTTGGGCGTTTTGTTTACTTTTCGAACCTCAACAAATAGCTGCTTCGAGTCTTGTCTAAAGTCCACTAAATGTATTAGTGCCTTGCCTGAGCCGTATCGTATAAGGTTTTATTTAGACCTAGAACAAAAAAAAAAAAAAAACAATATAAAACCTAAAAAATATTGTACTGAAATGTATGTGCATATCTTACATTTTGTATTATATGTATGTTCATTTGCAATAATAAATGGAATTAATGTTATTTCCAGACATTAACGCTCATTTGTAAGCGTATATATTGCCTGTAGTAATTACACACATATGTACCCCACCCTTCCTTTACGAACAAACTTTGTTTATTTATTTTAAAACAAATCAGAGCTTTTCAGTATTTAAAACTTGACAACACTTGACTACAAATCTAGTGGCATTTATTTGTTTGTTTGATTAATAGCAGACCCATACACACACTCACATAATTTTGAGTGTTATACTCAAGTTTTATTGTGAATCATTTATTTAATATGGAAGCTTTTCAAAAATACTGCTCTCCTATTAACTGTTTTAGTTAGTGAGCGATCCATTTTGTTTTTCAAAGGAAAGTTTAATTGAATGAAAGTGATGTTGTTGTTGTTTTCAACATGGTGGACAACGAACGACATGCATTATGTAACCGTGTTTGTGTGTGTAGGTTTGCGCGGTTATTTTCTGCCCAACAAAAAAGAACTTTTAGCAAATTTTAAACATTTTTGTTTCTACTTAATACTCGCAAAAGGAAAGAAGGTTTGGAACCTTTTTTCTTTTTAGCAACCAAAAAGTGTTTTAGATTTAAAGTTTTATGTTATTATTTATTCTCTTTATGTTGCTTTTAACCGCTGCTTGAAAAGTTCTTATTTGTTAAATCTCTTATTTGATTCTTTCGAAAAGGGCTTTTTAACTTGTTAGTTTCATAATAAGCTGTGTTTCGAAAAGGCTTTTTATAATAAAAAGGCTTTTTTGCGAAAGCCACGATATAAAGTTTAACTTTTTAGAATGCATTAAATTAGTAATAAAAACTTTAAATTTACAATAATAAAAAATTGGAAAAATTCAAATTACAAAACAAACTAAAAATTACTGTCTTGAGCATTATAAACTCCTTTTTTTATATTCGATTTTTAACAATCATTACTTTTTGTTCTATTAAATTTATTTAAGAGCTTAATTTTATGAAGCGCTATGCAACGTCAGAATGTATGTATGTATATGGAAAACAAATTTTAAAAATATTAAAAATGTTTAATTGTTTTTCATACAAATCTACGTATAACGTTCCCGCGGAACTTTTCAGTGTGTCCCGTGCTAACACTAACCTTTACTCGTGAGTGTAAGGATTGCAGGCTGTCGGCTTTCTTTCTCATCACGGAGTCTAGGTCTCCCATGACATTCACACTCTGCCAGTAGCTCTAAGCACTATGCTATCCAGTGCTGGACACTTACACATAATGTGCGCTACCGTCGCAACCTCTTCCCCAGGAGTATCTTTGGGAGCTGACCCGTCCAGCCATTGCTACGTTTCTTCTTCAGAGTTCCTCCATTGGCCAATAAACACCAGAGTTCCCACAGAAGTTAACCTCTCCATCTCTTGCCATGCGTCATTGTCCATCCCTATCGGAATCTCCTTGTCCAGCGCCTTAAGAGTACCTTTACAGATTGACCCGAATTCCTTCCTTGACCAATTAAACCCGGCGTTCCTTCCTAATGGAGAAAAAGATGTGCCCCCACACAGAGCTCCCTATTCACGGGTAAATCTATATTAAAACTGGAGATCGACCGGTATCCAGGGTTCGCATACTAGAGACCAAGCATTTTCTTGGCCACGCATCACTGGCGTATGCTGTTGCACCGAGGATTAGGGATTTTTGTAAGAGAGTGTTAAGTTCTCTCCGCTCGTCTTATTTGGCCAAACTCCTAACAGAGCCAGAAGCCCGACCTGTACCACTAGGAGGTATAAGTCAGAACTTCTAACGGTGCACTCAGTTACGGTAAGACATACCTTTGTGCTGCCAACTGACGGTCTGCCTGGTTATTTAAACAGCGGCCAAATAAATAAAATATGATTAAGAAGAATAATTCTGCGTATATTTCTTTTCATAAAAACCTACCTAGTACTTCAAGGATTATTAAAAAAAAGTAGCTAAAGTGATCGCAAGCAATCGATTTAAAACGAAACGACAATATGCTCGCTTCTTCAGCAAAAATTATAAAGAACAAATTGTCAGCATTTTTTCTTAACAAAAGTCTTTAAAAACTTTTGTTTAAAAAGCACTCAAATATTTCATTCTCTCTTCAACACTTTAAGCAAGTTTTTAACAAAATTTTACTTTTAAGCACAAAATAGGCTTTTCCCCCCTAAAAATTCTCTTCTTTCTGATTTGCCTTTCCACTTGAGCTTATAGTTAAATGCTTTTTTGAATATACATATATTTAAAAATAACTAGGGCTTTTTAGCTAAACCATAATGAATGTGCATTAAAACATGTTCTATTCTTTTACAAAAACTTTTTTATTTTGTTTAAGCTAATATAATATTTAATTTGAATACCATGAGAAGCTAGGCTAAAAAAGCATTTTGTTGGTTGACATTAAAGAGATTTTTAAAACTACATATTGGAACTTTATGAGAGTGTAACGACGCCACATTTGAATCATATAAAAATAACTTTCATAAAACTTAAGAATAAAAAGTGGCAGTTTTGAAATTCAGAAAGAACTTTAAGAGATTTCGCTTTTTTCGAAATGGACAAAGAAAAACTTTTGAAAGTTATCGGTACTGGGAGGCAAAAAACAAAAAGGCTTTAGTAGCTAGATGAAATTTAAGATTGAAGGGTATGCATACATAACATAATACGTACATACTCGTATATAACAAGTGTAACCGCAAATGAGTGAGTATCTCTTAATAATAATATTATGTATACGTAAATTAGTATATGTACATATCCATACCTACATGAATACAATAAATTACTGAAAGCTTATTTAAGACCCGAATAAAATAATAATAAACACTAAGAAGACGGACCTCTATTAAGTTATGAGATTTTTTGAGACGAGTTTTAAATATGACTCGTTAAAATAATTACAAATTATATGTACATAGACATACATATGTATGTATGTATATGCAGGTATTAAAAAATATCCTGAGTTTATTATTCAAACGTTATACCAACTTATTTTATACATATATATATAATTAAAACTCAATAAATAAAAATAAATATTTAAGAACTGTGACTGACGTCTTACGTTATGATTATTACTTCCTCTTAAATTATTTCCTGTCGCATTTATAATAAAAGTTTATTTAAACTAAATCAACAAGCAAAGTTCCATCATCCATCCATCTACAAAAGAAAAAAACAACAAAAAATACACAAAGAAAAAACGCATATAACAAAAACAAACAAACAACAACCAACACAAACAAACTCCACCACCGTCTGGGGTTTTAAATAAAAACTCACTCGGTGTAGAATTATTGTAATCCATACCAGGCGCACAAAGAGCCATAGTGGGGAGTATATATTTTGTTTGTTTAATTTCTTATACATATGTAGGTAAGTAAGATTGTGTGGAACACAATATGAACTTTTTTGTTATTCCGCAGCAGAGATGGAAAATACAGCATTATTGTGATTTATTTAAATAACATCACAGGTAATTTGCGAGAGTATAAAATTGCACAGTTTTAACTCATGTGCTTAATTTCTATTAGTAGGCACAAACATGTAGACAACAATCTTAATATTTGTTGGATTCTGTAGCAGTACAAACAAAAATTCTTTAATTAATGTCGCTGGTAATTATTTCTATTTTGCTTAGTACTGCTGCGAACAGCAGTAAACAAATTTTTGTTTCTTTACCTGCGAGTAACTGTATGGTCTGCAGTTAAAGAAACAAAAATTCGCGTACTGCTGTTCGTTGCAGCACTTAGTAATAAAGAAAGAAATAGCAGCGACAATAATTAAAAAATTTTCGTTTAACAGAAGTAATAGAAATAAGCATATTTAACTAAAAATTTTAACTAATATAGCAATAATTTAGAACTATCTACAAACTCGCAAGTGGCTGTGGAAATGAATTTAACTTAATTGTGCCTGGCTGGGCGGGATTTCATTTAACTTTTTGATTTTAAGTTTTGTGATTTTTTTTTTAAATATTCCATTGTGTACAAATTCTGAATTCTTTAAAAAAATAGGTACCTTAGGTATAGACAAGAACGACGGCTTCATGTTGCTGTTGTTTTTCATATCGTCTGTCCAGTGTAAACATAATCCTTAAGAAGTTAGCTAGGGTCTTCAATTTAACAAAAATAATAATGTAGGCAAATGACGATGAGGGAGCGAAGATCTTTGTAAATTAATACAAAATTATATAATTGTTTCAAATTTAATATTTTTATTAGATATTATAATTATGTTTTGAACAAACCATAAAACCATACAATAATTATACATATATAATTACAAATGCACTACTATAGTTGGTGCAATTTAAAAATTTCAATTATCCATGTCTGCTCTACATTTTACTCAATTGTAGAAATTTTATTGTTGTTTAAAAGCGTATTATTTTATTTTCTTCCCATCCCCTAAAAGATGGGCGAGAGAATTGCTTTACTGTTTATAACACAAAAATAAATAAACCAGGGAGTGCATAAAATTAGATGACAAAGAAAAAACCACTCAAAAATAGTTTAAAAAACATTTATTTCATATCAGTTAAGTGTTAGTAGTATATATTAAGTTGGATTAATACCAGCTTAGACACTTTGGACCCCAAAGATAAGAGCCTAGAGAGGTTATAATTGACATTTTTATTGAATAATAGGCATTGCAATAAGTTTTCGAATCGCACAACTAAAAACTATTTGCTCCCTTTCATTGCTATATTTTGCATTTATCTTTGGCTGAAAGCATTAAAAAATTCGACTTTACATGTTATATCCATGTTGTTGTTCCGTGTCTATTCACTTGCCTGGCAACTTGTATGAGCTTATGGGTGCCGTGTTTGATTCTTGATATTTGATATTCCGACAGGGTGTTTTTCTGGAACGAATTTCCCTCATCCGGTTTCGGCTATGTGCCATCTTCAGTGTCATTTTTCGTTCTGTGTTTTGTTGTTGTTACAGCGCAGCGTTGCCTGTACGGTGGGTTCCAAAAGTATTCGTACACTTTAATTCTGGAACTTTCCGTACAGCGAGTACCAAAAGTATTCTTAACACCCAATTCATACAGGCAAGAATACTTGATCGCACTTATCTTTGTAACAATATATATTGAAGATGAAAAAAGAAATAAAAAATAATTGCACTGATTTTTAAAAAAGCTCATAAGCCAGTTGAGAAATCGTTTGGCAAAAAATATTTAGATATTAAAAATATTTCAAGAATACTTTAAGTCCGACAAAATCACATTTTTAAAAGAGTTTGGCTATAATTCATCTAGTATAAATATTATTCTGGTGAGACATTTTGAATTTGAAAACGTATTTGAAGAAATGTATTACAAGAAATATCGACATGCATATGTCATATTTATCCTTCTCTAATGCCGGATTGAAGTGACTTTTTGTATTAATGGTTTTCATTAAAAATAAACCTCGGAATAGAAGGATTAAAATTTGAAAATGCGTGCTGCCGCACTTACAAAACACCTGACCGTATTCTTAATAAAATAAAATCTGCTAAATACTAAAATAATGATAAGGATGAAGAGATATGTATATCAGAAATAATAAAATCAACTAACAGAACATTTTGAGTGCATATTTAACCTTAGTTTCAATAAGAATCTATAATTATAAAATTCTCGAATGCATTTTCATCAAAATATATATTTTTTGAAAACCGTCCAATAATTTGTTTTTAATTAAGATATTAAAGTAAAAGGCAGAGAAAATAAATCTTCTCATACTTTGCCCTATTTCCCTTAGAACAGTTTTACTTACGCGATTATCTTGCGATTGTACTGAGGCAATATTCAGTAGGAATAATTTTTATCTAAACAGAAATTGTAATAACGAGGCGTAAATCCAGGGTATAGAACACTTCAAAATACATCGGTAACATTTTAAGGGTTGCATTTACGAATAGGTTGCCATTTATAACTACAAAGCAACATGCGTTTAGGTAGTCAGTCATTGTTACATATTACGCAACAATGACATCAATTAAAAATGAAACAAATTTTTGATTCATATCAAATAATATTCCTTATTGGCTAATTAATAGCCGCATGCTATTTTCGTTGGAAGCTTGCGCAATGAAATTGAAGCGTATAATAAATTGCAAAAATTTGTTTACTGAAAATTTCGTACTATTCCTAATTTGAAAATTACTATTCCATTTCGAAATACGGTTCTCATACTGAAGTATAATATTCTATTTAAAATTGATGAAGATTTTTTAGTTTTAAATGATTTTATAAATTTCGAAAAAGTTCTAAAATATAATTAGCGGGTTATTTTTCATGCTTACTATTCTCCAAAAACATAATAATTTATTTAAATTTTCAATAGCAATATGCAATTATATTTTTGCAGTTACAAATCGATTTCTTTCTTGTTTTGAATAATTTCAAAATGCACCCGAATGCACTTCTGTGTTTCAAATCTATTTTTATAAGTGACATTTTCTTATACAGCTGATTTCAAATACTAAGTAGACATTAAAAAATAATAGCCAAAAGAGAATTTAAAACTGCAGAAGAAATTATTGCATTAACATGTAAGTAAAATAAGATGATTTATTTTTAATTATTAATTATTTAATTATTTTATTTATTGTTTTGTACTTTATATCTTACTACTAAAATAGAGAAGAGAGTCAGTCCTTACATTTAAATTTAAGCATCTTTTAAATATAATTAATCATTTTTAATTTTGTTATAACAGAATTGCATAATCTATATCACTTTTCAGCACAATGGCTCTACCTGAAGAACTTGCAAAAAATATGGAAAAATTCCAGGTGACGCAATGAATTTTGAATAAAATACATACAATACAATACATATTTCAATAATTTTATTTTTAGGCCAAAAACAATCTGCCTGTTTTCCTTAAGGGTGGCCCAGCAGACAAGGTGTTATTTGGTTTGACAGTGGCTCTGGGGGGTATAGGGATTTTGGGTTTTATGCATATGGTTTACACCATGGGTTTCAAAAAGAAGTCGGCTTAAGTTCTTTTGTAGCATTAATGTTGATGTGAGTGTGTGTGGTCAATAAAATGGAAAAGTGTTCACTACTTAAGAAAATTCTGTGCTATTGTACTGTTTTTCAATATCTTTTGCAAAAGACAAATACCAAAGTACCCCTGTGACATACAAAGTTCGTTTTTCTGAACAAAATAATAAAAACAGTAATATAAAAGTAAAAGAATTTAAAGTTGCTATAAATTATATTCGCTTACTTGGAGTTGTGAAATTACTTAAATATTACAGCTTTCCCGAATGGTTTGAAAGTGATTGAGTGATTACTAAACATCAAACTTAATTTATACAATTTTGCTTACCACTACAGCCAATCTCTATTAAAAGAGTTAAGAAAATTTATAAGAAAAACACTCAGCTTAAAAATTATTTTTTTGAAAAAATCCCAACAAATACCATAATACAGTACCATTCATGGAATACAGTACCATTCAGATAAAAGAAAGAAAGAAAAAAGAACATTATAGTTGAACCAATAACTTCGATAAATTTCAGATAACAGAACTTGCAGTGGAATCCTAAGTATTCACATATTTTATTTACTAACATATTTACCACTTTAATTAATTTAATTAAAACGTTGTTTTGCTTTCCTGACAATGGAAATTTTTATATTCGTAACACTCGTATTTAATTGAACTATTTATACGTATATACAATACTAATATCTCATTAATATCTGAGTCATCTCGTGGTACGTTTAACAATTTTGCTACTCGAATAAAAAAAAATAAAGGTGATATAGATTTCCATACTGTTCGAAATTTAGAGCTCTCTATAGAATTCAACTTCATATGCGTGTTTTTCAAATAAGTGCCCCAGTATCACCTATCGGATGACAAATAAAAAGCCCAACGTGTACAGACCTGAAACTAAGGTACAAATTGAGAACTCTTATGGTACCGGGAAACATGTGCTAACAAACGCACAAATGGTTGTATATATACATATATATACGAGTATTTTTATGGATATTCCTAGATATGTATAGTAATAGCAAAAAAAAAAAAAAAATGATTAACCGATTAATTAATCATTTAATTAATCGAACTGATAACTATTAATTGCAATTAATAGAAAAAAATCGATTAATTTAGCGAAGGTTAAAATGATAATAAATAACATAAAAAATTGCTTACAGCATTGCAAAACACATAAATAAGTTGATTAGAATTCATTATTTGGTTGAGAGTTAAAAAATATATTTTAAATTGATTTGTTGCATTTATTCCATTTTCGCGAAGCGATTGCACCTGCTTTGGGTAAAAAGCAATGTTACGGTACAGAACTTCCAATTGGGAATAAATATTTCTGGGCAAGTGTAAAAAGCTTCATGCGTTAACCACATTTCGTTTTAATCGAGAACTGGAGAGTTGTTAAAGAAGCTTAGCTTATAGTAATCATTTGTAGAATTTTCTTTTTCTCTTGTAAGCCAAAGACTTGTGGTGAGACCATTAATGAAATTCAAAATTAATACAAGACGTGTCGCTTCCAATACTGTTGTCTGAACGAGTGTTTTGAACCTTTTCGCTGCCTTCGTCTTACATAATCGTATATATCACTAATTGATCTTGGGAATGGGTTTTTTTAAATCTGGGGTCTACTAAAAATAGGCCTATATTGTTATTTTGACAATACAATGAAATCATCAATCACAGCAAATTAATCGATTATTAATTAGTTTTGATTTTGACATTTTACGAAAATCGATTTCCATAACGTTCAAATTTTAAAAATTGCAAAAAATTAATAAATAAAATACCAAAATAAAATATATCCACGTTTTTAATATGAGATTTCATATGAGATTTATTATTAATACAATCAGCTTTTTATATTCACAATATTTCATGAAACATATATTCATCGATTTATAAATCTTATAGGGCATCCATCCCGTTTGTTAACTTGTGTAAAACTAGGCCGCAGTGTAGAGCCATATTACGTATGGCAACTTCTTGCTAAAATTGTGAATTATTGCATTATTATATCTATTGTGAATAATCAATAATAAAATATTTTCCTGGTAAATTCTTCTTGTTTGTTGATAAACTTTTTGTGTTTTTTGTTAAATAAATAAGCTCTTAAATAAAAACAGTTTCAAAAACTACCAAAATGAGAACTCATATGTTAAGTTTATAAACTTGGAATAATTTTAAATAAATGCGAGAAAAAGTTTTTATTATTATAAAGTGTAGCTAAATAATTGCCAAGGATCATAAACAAAGAAAAAAATATTAATTGTTTTGTGCCACCAAAAGGGAAAATATGGAAACGAATGATGAAGTGGTAGAGCGACAAAAACTGGTAGATGTAGAAACAGAAGAAGATGTCACAAATAGTGCCCCCAAATCAGCACCAACTCCTGCCTCACCAATGGCCGTGCCCAAAATTAATGTAAGTTTATGTGCCTATTAAATGTACATACATATATGTATATACATATGTGTAAGTATTTAAATTATATTAAATAAGCTTTGTATGCCTTATCTTTGATTGTGCGTCTTATTAACTACGCCCTAAGTTTTTAATATAAGGGAATAAATTTACTTTCTATAATAGATTAAGAGTATTTCTAGTGGAGAAACTACACGTAGCCGAAATTCAGCTTCATGTTCTATAGAACGTACTACCACAGCTTCAGATAAAATAGCTGGACAATCCTCAGCCAAAGTTACATACGTAAACGAACGTCGTTCCCGGCCACAATTGCACGGCACCAATGATGAACGTTTTGAATTTAAGTCCAGGCCACGAAAGCTGTTAAAAGGTATGAACAATAATTGCTATTAACTAATTTCTTATCAGCCATAACATCATAGAAGACTTCCCTACACTATTCATAGTTATTTCTTTGCACAGCTGAAAAAGAAAGGTCAGTAATATATAGTAGGGAAGCTTTGAAAATGGTGTTGGTTTGCTCTTCCTAAATATTTCATTACAGTCACTGAGCGCGTGTGTAATGTTCGTTCATGATATTCTATATCCGTATTACATTCTTTGCTTCAGTAGTAGTATAAAATATGTGCTTTGCTTTAAGTTCTTCATTAGCTTACAGTTTTTGTTTGATGTTTTTTGATTTTCATTCCATATTATATATTATTAACATTTCATCAACTGAATTATTAATTGTGTGATATGTGTTTTTAATTTTCAACATTTAAGTATAAATTAGACAACTATCGTGAGATAGTTTGTTATGACATGGTGAATTTTTCTTGTGATACTAATACAAATTGTTTTCTTAGTAATTACAATTTTCGAATACCTAGATTGTCTGTTCGCAGTTGGCCCCAAATTTCTGAATGCCTAGATAAAGTACGAACTTGAAATTTGGAATAGATGATGATCGGGGCTAACAATTCGACGGCATTTTTATCTACTTATAAAATTTGGGGTGGTTTACATTGTCTGACATGTCAAATTTTTGTGTAGAAGAGCACGAATTGTATCGCCTAACATAATATGTAATGAACGGTACAACATTGAAATAAAATACGGATGAAAATTTTGTTCGTATGAAATTTTGTTCTTCAAAATTTCTTTATAAAACCATTCTTAGATTAGGGATGCATTTTTTTGTAAACAATAAAAGCAGCTAATATTATACCGAATGCTGCTCTTCATTATATATTTCCATTATGTTCAGCAATATTTTATATTGAAAATTGATTGTAAATATGGGTGTGTGTATTTTTATAATTATTTTTCGTGCACTATTTGGTACTTTTGTAACATCTGTTTTCATTTTACTATGGTTTGCTCGATACCAATGGTGTAAATGCAAAAAAATATTCATAAGATTTTTTCATTTTGAAAACACGAATGAATTTCGATATTAAATTCTCTTGAGTTTTTGGTACGTTGAGTAGTAACGTCTAAACCACCTTTTAACGTCAATTCATTGGCTGTTGGGAACAGCTTATAAAAATTTCTTGACTCGGATCAATTGTCAGCTGTTGGGAACAGCTTATAAAAATTTCTTGACTCGGATCAATTGTCAGATATAAAACCCGTTTTGATTGTCGTAAAAGTAATATTTTTTAAAACTGTTGGATATTGATAGACAATACGGATGAAAGTTAGTTTATCTTATGGCTCTCTTTCTTTTATAAATCATATCATAACATCAAGTTGTTTCGTTAGATCAGAACTTTATTTTAAGTTACACATTTGCAACCACATATATAGAAAAGCAAAAGAAAAATATTATTCGCGCAAATTTTAAAGAATACTACTTACAAACTTATATTAAATTGCTTTAATATTAGAAAAGAAGAAATAAAAGAAATATATATTTTTGAGGCTTATTTTAAAGAAAATAATTTAATAAATTATATACATATGTATATATAATTACTTAGCCATCAGCTGTTCATTTTTCCACTATTCTACTTGATTCTACAATGTGGTATAGTCTAAACGTAAAAAATACTAAAACCGAGTTTTTTTTCTCTATTATTCTGTAACTCGCATTCGCAAAAGTTTTGGCGAGGTTAAGTCGTAAGAGTTTACTGAAGTGAACTGCTGTATTTAAACTACACTAGTTTTTAAAGAAACTACAAAGATATGAATAAATTAAATTAATAGTGTTTTCTTTTATTTTAATTAAAACTAATGACATTTTGGAACAAATTTTTTCTAAAAACATGAAATTTAAAAACGTTCTTTGCTTTTGCAACTTTTGCCTCTGTATTTCTTCTTTTGTACTGGCGATTTCAATAAACAGTTGATACGAGTCATCTTCGAAAAATATACGCAGCTAGTGCTGTAATTAATTCAAATGAAATGCCCGGGTATTTTTTGTAATATTCTAGGTTCAGGTGTTAGAAATATAATAATAAAATAATAAAATAAATAATAATATAAAAATATAAAAATACAGAGTTTTCTTTTAAAACTTTTCAAAAGCAAATCACAAGTAAAACGCGTGAGTTGCAGAACATGCTACTCGCATGCGATTTGACACTCTTGCGAACATACCCGTATAAGAAACTGAGAAGGATTTTGTTCTCCTAAATAGTTCTGATTTTGGAGATAGAAGAATTTGAAATATGAGTGGCAGATTTAAATAATTATAGTTAAATGTTTAAATGTACGGCAGAGTTCTTGTTTTTTTACTTTTTAATAATAATTATTATGTAATACGCTTCCTTCCATTCCGAAAAGTATTTACAGGGTATTGGAAAACTTAAACCTTACAAAAAATAATTAAAAACGCATAATACGTTTTCAATTTTTATTTTTAGTTATTTTTTGGCCTGAAAAACTCAAACAGTTATTACATGTGTATAAATCTTTACTGTTTGTTTTAAATTCATATTTATTATTATTATTTTTTTTAATAAAAGGCTTTTGTCTAATACTAAACAGTATGAAGATTTGTTTATTTTATTTATCGAATATCACATCGATCTGGCTGAATTTGAGGTGTCTGGCTTATTAATCGGTTACGATTAGTATAGACCTACGTCTGCAGAAGCCGCAGAAGGAAAAGTGACTTGGAGTCAAAGCGCACAATCTTAGAGGCCAATTTATGGCACCTCAAATTGTACATATAGGATGTTGATTGCAGCGTTCGCAGTGTGGTAACTCAATTGGCGTCGAAGGAATTCGTTTTTATTAATCTGTAGTGTTCGCCGTTGCTGGCGATAGCCTCATCAACGTTGTTTTCGCAGAAGTATGGATCAATATAACTTTTCATAGTGAACACCCTGTGAATTAGCTTCGTGGCATATAAGGCAATTTTGCTTGTTTTTATAGCAAATCTTCCAAAAACGCGTTGCGCCATTGGAAGTGATTTTAATGTAACTGAATAGTATATAATATAACTCAAACTGAGATTCACAATTTCGACAAATAAATAGAAAAAAGGAGTTCCGTTAATTACGAGTTGCACAAAACGACGTCGTACTGTATACACCTAAAAAACTGTTGATTTCCTTTCACATTCATACCATTCATTGTATAACAATGTCAAAATTCATATTTAATCTCTAAAATAGGCTTTAACAAAATCACAAATAAAAGAAAGAATAGTAAAAGCAAATAATATTACACTACACGTTAAATACACCCACTACTTATGAAGTAAATTAACTAATTTCATGCATACAATTCCTTCCTTCTGTAAACAAATTAAAAAGTACTTATAACTGGTTTTCGCATAATGTTAAACATGTTTACGTATGCCTGCCAGACGCCATAGTAGGCGATAATTAGGCGCAACAGCCGAGGGATGGAATTTTCTTAAACTAAAAAGTACTTTTTTCTAAAATTTGTTATAGTTTCTATTTTAATTTTATTACTAATTGGTATTAGATCTTAATTTTGTTTAAATTTTTAAGTTATTTTTTTTTTAATATTTTTATTTTTTATATTTGTTTTCATTTGTTTAACTTACTCCATCATCCAACGTAATGCAAAATTTGAAATAACATCATTATAAACAATTGCAACATCAAACAACAACAACTACCTACAATCCCTATCAAAATTAAAACAATTTAAAACATAAAAATTCTGCCGCTATAATTATGCCCACGTACTATGGAGATATAGGTGATGGCGATAGTATTAATGGCATAACACAGCTAAATAGCGAAACCCCAAGTGATGAAACCTGCATAAATAGCAGCATTAAAAATAACAAGTGTGGCAACAGCAATAATAATAGTCATAAAAATAATAACAATAATGTAAGTAAATTACAACATGCTGCAAGTACTTGTGGTGTAGATCAACCCTCACTAAAAACTACACCTACCGTTGCTGCCATCATATCTGCTCCCACTAGCAGTACTCTCAGTTCTAGTAGTGTAGGTGGGGGTAGTAGTGCTAGTGGTACTGCTGCCGCTAATAATAATAGTAGTTGTCATCATTCTCATCACAATAGTAACATTAACAATCACAATCTAGTTGATAATACACCGCTGATACAGCGCCGCAAAGCAAGTGCTAATACAGCGGCTATCAGCGTTAGTGCTGGTTATCCCGGTCTAATATCATCAGCGAACATTAGCAGTCTCAGTGACAAGTTTGATCAGCGTCCAATTAAACATCATTCTTTTGTCTCAGAAGTACCGGATGTCAAACATATGGAGCGCGCATTATTAGGACTTTTGGATGATTTTCATTCAGGGAAACTGAAAGCTTTTGGTAAGTGGAAATCAATTCTATTTTATTATATTAATATACAGTGTTGAAAGTAATAATAGGGATATCTACAAAACTTATTTGCCATATAATAAACGTCGTTAAGTAAATAACTTTTTTGTTGGCATATATAAAACCCGTAGCTCGCTCATTAATACTCATATAAACACATATTTGTTAAAATTAAACAAAAATGTAAACTAAAACACCGAAGAGGGCACAGAGCCGAAACTAGTTTCTCGAAACCAAACTTGACAAGGGAGCATGGAACTTCGTCACTCCGTCAAAACTTAAATCAAGAATTTCTTGATATAAATTAAAATTAACTTTTAAATGGTTAATGTACACGTACTCGAATTCTCTACACAGAAGATTATTTAACAAATTTCTTCCCGTTAACGAATAAAGATTTTTGATTAATTTTTTTTTCTATAAAAGCCTACTTCAACTGCTGATATTAATTTTTAGAAAGATTTTGTTTTAAAGTTTCATGATACAAACATTCTTATCATATCGTTCAAATTAAAGAAAAAGGTTTTTGAAAGTGAAGGCGGAGCCGCGATCCTAAAAATCTTTTAATTCAGTATAAAACTTGAAATCTTTACTTCTAGATCTTTTGCTGATTTTTTGCAAATTTTATCTATTTTCTGTTTTTGCTCATCTTGCATATGAGTAAGAAACCTTTTTGTCAGTCATAAAATGTTTTGGTTTTTAATAATTCTACGTAGATAATTTTTACTTAACTTATTACACCTAACACTGTTTTACCTGTATAAAAAAAGAATGCGCAAAACAGTAATCTTTCGCCATCCCCCCTATACTTTACTTACCTGTGCAGCTGCGCCCTAATGACGTTATTGGATGGAGTAAAATAAATGTACCTGTTTTAAATAATTTTAAAAAATTATTAAAAACAAAAAGAATATTGAAAACAAATCTGACCTGCTGGTATTCAGTTTTTTTTTACTATATATTGTGGGTATTGCACAAAATCGTTATCAGAACCCTTTTGAAGCTTCGCGATAAAATGGAAAAAGGGTATACAAGATTAGAATCATTCCAAATAGTACAGGAGTATAATGCTAAGTCCGTTGAACAGAAATTAAAATTTTTAGTTAGAAAATTGTGCGAAATGTCAAGGAGATAGTGATATATCACCAATACACTTGTGTTTAAAGAATTTCAAACGAGGAGGGATACCTCCCCCTGCCCATAAAAGTTCAAAGATTTAATTTTTATGATATTAACTTTATGATATTTACTTTATATTTGCAAATAATATTTAAGATCCCCGCCCAAAAATGGGAGCGGGGACGAAAAATGATATATTACGATCTGCTGGATCCAGGTATAGGATTTTGAACATTTTCCGACGTTGGGAAGTTGCATTTGCTAAGCAAAAGTATCGGAAGACTGAAACGAAATTTCGTTTTTAAGAGGGAGGATTAGTACTTCTAAGGGGAACTTTTTGCCCCCTGGTTCGATTTGAACCAGCATATGAGCATAAGATGTATTTCTGCAAAGTTTTATTGATCTAGGGGCACTCGATAACTTTTCAGAATGTAAACTAAAAAAAAAGTAATATCCGGCTAAATTGGCAAAATACTGTGTGCATTCCTTTGTTATTGCTGGAGAAAATTATCGTTCCAATAAATCCCTTTTCATTGTACGTGTGTATGTTTTAATTATATTGATGGGTGTGTATGTTTAAAAATCATTTTATAAAAAAAAAGAACGCTACTAAAAACAAACGTTATTTTAGATTCTCTTTTCTTATTGTTTTCTATCCGCTTACATATTCACATATTTCTACAAAAAATGTTCACACAATTTTTTTAGGTTCTGGTTGTACGATGGATCAGATGACTAAAATACGCGAACAACAAGAAAGCCTTGCCAAATTACATTTTGAATTGGCTGCAGCCGAAGAAGATTCTCTCGAGAATGGTAATGATTTTAATGCCGCTAAAGCTCAAGAAAATATGTTACAATTAATGCAACGTTTAGAACAACTTTCGATTTCAATCGAACAATTACAAACTAGCCATACAGGACTCTGAGACTTGCTTCAAGCAACGTGTATAAAAAGCAGCTCTGATATTAATGCTGACGTTGCTCCGCCATTTGCAACATCATCAGCAGAAGCTGCTGCTACACGTTTGCTTTTATTATTGTTGTGATTTCTTTTCTAAAACTTTGAATGTGTATATTAATCAAACAAAGCTTGTGGTTCTATATCTGTTCTTAATAATTTGTTTATTTTACACTCTTTAAGGCGTTTAATTAAACTGTTTTTAATTTTTACAAATTAAGTCGTTTGTCTAATGTTTTACTAACTTCCATTTCTTAAGAACTTTGACTGTTTAAAAAATGTTTGTTTAAATCCTTTTGTTTGATCATAAATACGTTAATGATTAAGAATATTTAATATAAATAAAAGAACTTTTTTTATGGTAGTTTTGTAGTTGTCATAAAATGTTTAATTGTATAAGTGATTATAAATAATACGATTATTCTCTTTTTTAATAAAAAGTAATCATGTTTAAAATAAAATAAAACCAGCGTTTATTTTAATTACTTTATGGCTTTTAGTTAAAATTATAGCAAATAATATGAGAGAACAAACTGTGAGCGTCTGAATCGCAAACATGAAGAATAATTTGCCTGGACTCCTACTAGATTAAGGTTGTTTTGCAAAGGAAATTTTTTGACAGTTACAAAATTAAAAGAACTATAAATGTTTTTCTCTCAAGCATCCAATTTAACATGAGTAGGAGTGGCACTGGGCGGAAGTTATACAAATGAACGAATTAAAAGCTAGGATTATGCACGGTATATTGCCGAAAATTTTGATTTAAAATCTTACACAGTTTCCAGGATCTTTAATAATAATGGTTTTCATAAAAATGGGTTTCTTTGCGCTTGGAAACTTTTTAGATTTAAAGCGCACATATCAGTAAAGCGGAAATATTCTAATGGAAGTTATCAGGTTCAGCAAGAGGTATGTAAGAATATCGAAGGAAAAAGTCTTAATAATAGAACGATCTAGAATATTATAAGCGTTTAAATGAAACAAGTTCGTGTTACCCTAAGGCGAGTGACAGGGGCGATTTTTTAAATCACTTTAAAGCGGAATTCTTATCCAATATGCTGCAGAAAGTCAAGTTTTAAAATATTTAGTCGTTTCAGAGATATAAAGCATTGCCCATATTAGTCATTTAATATTCAATCCGAAAATAAGTAGAAAGTGCTAGAGATTTTTCTACAAGCGTTCTGGTAGTATACCGGACGTATTCCTAGCTTTTTTTTTATTTTATACAATATCCTCTTAGTGCCACGCCTACTCATAGTAAAGAGGCTATTTGTTATACCCTCAGGACTTTTGCTCATCTTTTTAGCCTTTTATCTTACCGACTTCCATTAAAATACACATATATTTAACCAAAATATTCGTTTAAAATCCAAATAATAAATTTGCAAACGTTAGAAAACAGAGAGGAGGAAATTTGTTAGTCAAAGCCACAAGCAAATTTTTTTTTCAAGTAACAGGTGAACATGATTGAGTAATACAGTAAAAATAAAATAATATTGTAAAAATAATATTGTCACAAAATTCTTAAATATTAATTTGGGTTTTTATGTTCTTTCTGTTAAGAAAGAAGGAATTTTGTATTTAGCAACTAGCTGAATGAAATGCATTTTCTATGCTGCTACGTACGTTATCAACATTCCTTGTGGGTTTCAACTAATTTTGTGTCCACTGTAAACATCATCTCTTTAACCCAATACTCGAGCCAAATGGAATATGAGAGTGAATATTATTCAAACTTCATATTCAGCTAGTTGTCTAATAAAATTATAATTTTTATTGTACTCAATCAATGTGTGAGCACGACTGTAAACATCCGTGCTGAGGACATGGAAAAACTCTCGACGGCAAACAAAAAATTATGTTCATATTGAACAGAAACAATTAAAAAAGTATTCTCCCCACAGAAGACCACGAACATTTTTTTTTTCGTTATTCAACCGACGTTCTCTTCATGAGCTAACAAATTTCTGGCTAGTCAAGACGGAATGTTAGGTGTAGGTAACATTTTGTTGCCTATTTTTATTCGTTTAACAACAGCTTTCCTCTGAAAGAGTTTAAAAATTTGTCATACTTGCCATAATTTAAGACAACAAAAAAAACTTCAAGATCATATTTTTAGTTGAAATAAAATGATTATTTTCTTTATTTATAATTTTTCCATATGGATGTATGTATTTATCATAAATTGTTCATATATACTTTTGTTGGTTTTTTTTGTTTGTATGTTTTTGCTTTGAAATAAATGTTTAATATATGTATAATTGTATTTTGTTGTTTTATCGTTCTTTTAAATTTATATTTAAGTTGCATTTTTATTTTAGTATTTCCTTAATATTTTTATTTTGAATAATGCACATAATAATTATGATCGTAATAATAAGAATAATAATAATAAACAAACATAAAAAAGTTAAATAGATTTATAAGGTTTCGTTTTAGTAATTATAACATAAAGATGTTGATGTATATAATTTTATAATGTAGATTTTAATATTTTTGTGTGTGTGTGTGTTTTTTGTTTAAATATATTTTCATTTATAATTATTGTTTTACAAATACACCGCATACCACTAAATAATGCACATAAGTTCAATTGGTTTTAAATTTATTTATATATCATTAAATATTTATTTATGTATATTATATATTTAATAAATCTAAATGATATAGCAAAACAAATTATATTTATGTATGTCTTATTTGAAGAGTATATAATTAATATGTATATAATTATAAACATATAACAAAAATTTTAAATTTGAGTTTTGTTTTAATAATATTAAAGGACTTTCACTATATTGTTTCATTTATAAATATAAACATTTTAACGTGTTTTTTTAAATTTATTTCATTATTTTAGAGCTTGAAACATCAAAAAATTTTCGTAGCATTTTTATAAATATATTTTCAATTTCACTTTTATATAAATTTTATTTTTAATAATTTTGATTTTTCAGTTTTTTTATTTTTTTTGTTAGGTATGAGGAGAGGAAAAAGAGCTAAACAATTTATGTATAGTTTAATTTATTATGCGAAATCTTTTAGTTTCATATTTTTTATTAGTTTTAATTTTTTTATACACAATTTTTTCGATTTTTATAAACCTACATACGTATAAAAATTATATTTGTAACATTAACATTTCAATGTAAAGGCGATTAGTCGTTTTAACAAACCCTTGATTACAAAAAATTTTTAAAGAATCGATTATTATATTAATCAGTAATTAATATGTTCATTTGAAAATAACTTGATGAATCAAAGTAACCGACAATTTGTTCTGTGGTGAATGGTTAATCATAAATTTTTAGCTCAAACCCAAAAAGAATTTTAATTTAATTTTATATTTTAACTGTTTAGCGTTGCGACTAATAAATTTATAAATAAATTATGTTAATCAAATAATGGATTTTCTTACAGTTTTTAACTTCAGTTTATTAAAATATTTAAGCTTGAAGTTCTTTTATAAAAAATTCGTTTATTTTTTATCGATATTGTGCTGCATCATCTGGAAATAAAATAGTTTTATAGCAAACAAATAAAAAACTAATATGTATATAAAATATATCGATAAAAATTAAATAATTTTTAATAAAAGATCTTCAAGCTTGAAACATTTAATAAATTCAATAATATTTTAATCTTTTAAATGGCTGTATTAAGGAAAACATTTAAAATATAAATCAAGTTATTAGTTTTAGATTTTTCGAACATGAAATCTCGACATGCCTCATACCAATAAACTAAGCGAAGGATATCACAAAGATGAGACAAAGTATCTCCAGATCATGCATTTTTTTCATACAATATAACAACGTCTTCGTGATCACAAATTATGGACAAATCGATACTAAAATCGGCATATGCCACATTATTTCTTTTCTCAATATTCTATAGTTGTAAGAAAAAATATCGGTATTACGTTATAGATACGCTAAAATTCAAAACATGGTCAGCACTTCGATTAAATACTTATGAACATTTACTTGACTTCAGGTACGAGTGTACTAGTACTCGTATATTCGGTTATTCCAACCGATTCATTTTATAGTTTTAATAGTAGAAAACTCGATAGGCAAAAAGTTCTGTTTTCAAGCGTGATTTTGTTGTAAACTTTCAATTATAGAAATGTAAGCATTTGAAAATTAAAAACCTAGTGATATATTATTAAAGCTTTTGAAGAACAATACAGCCACTTAATATTTTTATTTTATAAAATAGTTTTTAATTTTTTTAGAGGCTTTTAAGATTTGAAATTAAAATTATCTAAAATGGAAAAATATTTCTTAAAAAAATCTGTTACGGTAATCGGATTTGCTAAGTGAGAAAATGATGAAAATATCATTTTTATATTATTAAACAGATGATGCGTTAACAATAAAATAAAACACCTTTAACCATACATTACACCTTACAATTTCCTAATTTTTTTTTTTTTTGTATATTATTCATAATTAGTTATATAAACATATAAAAGTTTCAACAGTTATAAGGACAATAAAATATTTATATTGATGAATATAACTCTATAAATTATTAAATATAATTTTATATTTCAACATACACACATACATACATATGTATGTGTATGTGCTGTGCTGTTTTATGGTTGAAATGGAATTAGAAATTCAAAAATAAAAATATGGAATTAATTTTTATTTAATTTATCACTTTTTCATGTAAAAACTTGTAGTTTTTTTTAAGCTTTATAAAAAGTTAAATATGTAATTAAATTTTGAGTGTTTAAAAAAAACCTTGTAGTTTTTATTAATTATTTATTTATCTATCGTTTAACATTTACATACATATTTTAATAGAAAAGAGATGTCTATTAAGAAATTAGTTAGTTTTATTTATTCTTTAAATAATGGACAGATTTAATAGTGTTTGTTTTTATGCTGCTAAGTTTTCTTTAGATTTCGTTATTATTTATTAAAATTTGATTTAATGTGATTTTGAATTTTATAAAAGTGGAAAAAAAAATATTTTGCAACTACATTTCGTTTTCAAATCGCATTATAATAGAATTAGAATTTGTATTGTTTTCTATCAATTATGTTTTGCATGATTTTTGATAAAATTTTTACAGACTTTTTTGAATTATTGACCATAAGTTTTTAAATAAAATATTTTTAGAAAAAACAGTATTAGTTCTAAATTAATTAGTTCTAGAACGCATGAATGTAATTATGAAGATGTGTATCATCCATAATTTGCATTGATTCTAGAACGACCCATTTGTTTAATTTTAGATTTTTAGAAAATGGTGTCCTCCGAAAATAAATTATTAGAGTATCGGGTGCTATCTGTTAACAGAGGACTGTCAAAGAAAACTAATGGGATTATGCACTATTAATTTTGATTAGCCTAACGTACCAATCGGCCAACTGGGGTCACTGCACCCGAAAATGGCGAACAAAATTCACAATATGCTGTCCACCGATCAAAGAGTGAAGGTGCGGCATATTATTGATATTTCGATTTTAAATAAATTGATAAGTTGGGTTCCCGAATACCCACGATTAACCACAAACAAAAAACACTTAGAATTGAATAATTCGAATATTAGCTGTTCTGTATATAATTTTTTATTTTTCTTTTTTCCACAATGTTTGCGAAAGTAGATATTATCGCTTACGTTAATAAGCTAGAGTCCTCAAACAAGTGTGTTCGACGTCCCATATGCATTTTAAAATTTATTGTGAAAAGACATTCAAATAAAGTTTTAATTTAGAAAAAACTGATTCCAACTCATTCCACAAACCTTTTTTATTTTAAATAAAACGAAAGAAATTATTCGGAAGTGGAATACAGAACAGCAGTGAATGTTACTAAGCAATTATTGTTTTGTTACAATTTTTTAAACTTTCTAAAAATGAATTTTCATTATGTATGGAAACCTATTTTGCTGGAAAAATTGTAGAAAATTTCCGTCGGAAGTTTTATTACTTTGAGAAATGCTATTAAAATGTCTAAGTTTGTAACATTTGGAGCCGACTTCACTAGTTCTAGAACTAAATATTTCAGAACAATTTCTAAAATATTTTTTTCGTTAAAATACTGTTAGGAGCTACACATTCATTTGTCTGAAAATCAAAAATGTTTTTTATGAAGAAGTGGACAAAGTTTTAATAAATCTACTGTACAATTGTTAAGCAGCGTTTAATTGATTTTTATGTGATTTAAATGTAAAAAAGTTTAATTTGCAATATTTTTTTTAAGTATAAATTAAAAATATTTTTAAAAAATACATATGGCTAAGTTATAGAAAAATTTATTCTAAAGGGTGAAAGAGAGAGAGAGATAAAAAGGGGGTTAAAACAGGGATTTGGATTTTTTAGAAATTCACTGCTAATATTTTGCTTTATAATTTGTGAGATACATTTTATGTTAAACATTTGATGTTTGTTTATTTTATATGCAGTTAACAGAGAATTCAATTTCAATAAGGCATTTAATTCAGCAAGAGTTTGACATACTATTAAAAAATCGCAGCTGTTGAATATGGGATTGTGTACGGTGGTGCATTTAAAATGATGCGAAAAGTAATTTACTAAAAGGCAGTTCCTTTCCAAAAGACTTAAACTTTTCAAGAAAGTAATTTTTAGGAAATATTTTATATAAAGACTGTTTTTAAAACATGTCTATTCTTTCTTAAGTACATTTTAAAATTTTTCAGAATCTTGTAAAAGTTACCTTTTTACAACTTAAAAACAGAAATTTAGAAAATATATAACAAAACAAAAAAAAACTTTATAAAACCCATATTACAAATTTTAACCAGCGAATTAAGTTAAATTAAAAAATATACAGTTCCTTAAAACATCGGCCAATTTATTGCACTCGTGATTAAAGGAATTTGTTAGAAATTAATAAATAATATCGAAGTTTTAGATCGTCGCACACAATAACCAGAACTCGATCGAATTACTTTCCTCGAAATGTCATTCGATAGGTAACGAGCATAGTTTTAAAAATAGTTTTAGTTAATTTATAATCAAAATACAAATCACTTTTTTTATTGCAGTGTAATATTCGTAGTTACTACAACACAGTGAAAAGCACAAGGACAGTTGAGACTATGAAATGTTTTACGATTAAAAAACATATCGCATTCTAAATCAAAAACGCTCTCGACTCAAAAACAATGTTCAGGTGAAATAAAACTACTACGAAATTTTGTTCGATATGAACGGCTATTCGATCACGTGTGCGACGAGTTAGCCCCAGGTCTTTTTTAAATTTGTCTTTTCAAAGTAGCCCTTATGGTGGTGCTTGGAGTATATGTAGCAAACTGTGCAGGACTCCAATAAATGAGCTTTATTTTGAAGCTAACTGTCCAACAGTTAAACAAATCTTTAAACGTATGCCATTTTTAAATATACTTTAAAAAATACATATTAAAAAATATTAAATGAAAAAAATAATGACATTATTATTTAATTTATAGTTAAGAAAAAGTTGCATTTTTGAAATTGTATAGCATATGAAAACCTGAACAATTTGTTTCACAACTTTTATCAACAACTGTATTTACATGTGTATTTTTAACTTTAAAATTGAGTTCTTATTTTGCCATTTCTGCTTTGTGTTCGCTGTTGTTACTCGCACTCAATCATTTTGGGATAGGAATCTCATAATATTTTATAGTTTAAGCCTCTTAGAACAAATAAAACCAAATATCTATATAAATAACGCAATTGAATAACTGGCAAATAAAAAAAAACATGTATATATATCGAAGCATTATAAAAATATGTATTATTGAAAATAATAAAAAATACTGTAGATTCATCTCTTGCTTGCTATTGGAATGTTTTAGTTTAACTAGGTAGTCGTGGATTATGTAGGTATGTATGTAAATATGTGTATGCATATGTAAGATACTGAAACCCTTGTTTATTAAATAAAATTAACCCCAGTTAATTGTTTATATGTATGTATATACTATATTCAACAAGAATTTCGTCCGAGACCTTTGATCTCTTTGAAAACTTCAAGTTTTTCGTATAAATTTTCTTTTTTTCATAAAAAGAAAATTCATGCAGTTTATTGGATCCCAAGTGCAGAAATTCGATTTTGACAAATTAACGCATAAACATTTTAACTAATGTAGCAAAGAGGAAAGTAAAAAATAAGAAGGAAACCATAAAAATTACAGCCTTTTCTTGATCCGAAAAACGTTTTCTATTTGAATATACCGAACTGAGTTTCGTTACGAAACGCCTTAAAGCACCGGCATTCTGATTGTGAGCGGCACCGCCGGGATGATGACCTAAAACATGTTGATGATGGCTAATGGCAGCCGTTGCTGCTTGTAGTAGGATGGGATTATTGGCAAACAATTGATTAGCACTGGCAGCCAGCAGGGAGGCAGCTGATTGCGGATTATTGGAACTATTACTGCTGCCAATATTTGAGGCTGCAGCATTAAGTTGAGTAGCGACATCGGGAAAAGCATGATGATGATGATGGTGGTGATTGGGATCATCACAACCGGCAAAACTAGCAGCCAGTTCACTGGCCATACTTCCAATGGGAATAAAACCGATGGCATTACTGCCAATCAGTAAAGTGTTGTTGCTCGGCGTGTTGTTGGTATGAGAATTTTGATTTTTACTACTACTGCTGTGCGAACTGCTACTCGAACTGCCAGCCGAAGCAGATACGGAACGATGATGAAGATTTGAATTGGTATTTGAATCGCTACTTCCACTACCGCTATTATGATGGCCACTGTGTCTACTGTTATGATGTGAATGCATGGGGTTGTGATGATGACTATGCCCTCCCATATGGGAATGGTGCGTGTGGTGATGAGAATGACCATGACCATGACATGAGCCCGGTGCATGGGTGTTATTGCCATTGGCTGCATTAAGGCCGGCAAACATTTGAGCTGCCGCATTGCCCAATAGACTACCATCAATATCATCAAATGAAGGTATGAGTGGCACTTGATGACGGAATGGTGATGTATATGCGCCTAATAAATCTTCGCCACTATTCGTAACTCTGATAGGACACACGCGGAATTGATATAGGCCACCAGGTTCTAAGTTTTCGATTGTAAATTTGGTCTCACTGCCACGGTATATCTAAAATAGTTAATTTTATATTTATTCTGTTCGATAAGTGCTTCAATAATTTTTGTATTTACCTTTTTAAATTCACCATCTTTGCCTATGGCATACTGTAACATATATTCTACCCGATCTGAAAATGAATTTTTGGAGTGCTGCCACTCCAAGGTAAGAGGCACACCTAACATCAAGTTGCCCAATCCCGTTAGAAAACTTGGTGTTTCTGGTAGTAGTCCGGATGGAATTACTCCAGCAGATGACGATGTAGCAGCCGAGCAACTATTATTTGTATTAGCAGATGATGCAGCGGAGGAGGCAGCTGTTGGTAAATTTTGAGCAATACGTGGAGCTTTAATGCTGTTTGGTAGACAAGCAGAGGTAGAGAACACAAATTCTTCCGAATACTCGCCTACACCAGCACGATCATTGCCGGCACAAATGCGGAATGTATAAGCAGTGCGTTCTTGTAACTTGTTGACTTTGCACATGCAGTTGGTGCCAGAGTATACCACTTGGAATTCCTTAGCTCTTTGGACAAACATTTCCACATAGAATTTGGTAAAATCTAAGTTTTTCCCATCACCCCATTTTAGCTTAATGAAGTTGTGCCCCACCCCAGAACACTCCAATTTGGGGGCTGATGGAGGTGAAGGCAGCGTTGTCAATTTGGCATAGAGAGAGAAAGGACCAGAGCCAATAGCATTAATAGCCTGTACCCGAAATTTGTATAGAGTTTCAGGTTGCAAATTTGTAACGGTGTATTCAGTGGCGTTGTCCGAAGTCGTGATGGTGCGTTCAGCATACTCAATTGTATAATTAGTAATATCTGAACCATTAGTTTCTGAAGAAGACCAACGTAAGGTGGCTTCGTTAGATGTGAATTCTAAGTCTTTAATTTGAGGTGCAGAGGGCACAGCAGCCGGCGTCTGACAATTTACTAAAGGAGACCATTTACTTACACCGGCCATGTTACAGGCATTAACTCGGAAATAATAATAAGTAAAAGGCAAAAGATTTCGTATATCCGCGCCAGTCTGTAAGCCCTGATAGCAAGTGTGAAATGCGGCGGAAGGAGGAGGTTGTGGTGAAGTTGGCTCGTCGGAGTTTGACACTGTGGAAGCTGTGGCACTTTCTAGTTTATACTCTGCAATAGCGGCACCTCCCTTATTGGAAGGTTCTTGCCACGAAACATGTAGATGGGTAGCTGATTTAATGATGACTTTTAACGATTCCGGACAATTAGGCGCAGCTGCCGCTGAACTAAATTTAAACCATGGAGACCATGAACCCGCGCCAATGCGGTTAATAGCTCTTACTTGTACCTCATACTGATTGCCCGGTTGAAGATCTTTAATAACACAATAGGCATCCTTTCCACGATACACAATTTGTGGTGTTTCCTGATCGCCAAACTTACGCAATTGCAATTCAAATTCTAGTATTAGAGCACCACCATTGTATTCCGGTTTATCAAGCCTTAATACCGCTGCATAAGGGCCTGGCGGATTGTCATAGTAGGGCGAGGGTGGAGCAGCAGGTACTATAGCTTCAGAAGTAATGTGACTGATATCCGAATATGGGCTTAGACCTCCAGGTCCCTCACAGGAAGCTCTTAACTGGTAGGTAGTTCCAGGTTGTACACGGTCGCACGTTGCCTCACATTCAACGCCGCTGTAAATCCGATCGAACTTTTGGCCACCCGCATTAATCTCTAAATAATAACGGGTTATTTCAGCACCACCGTTATCAGTTGGCGGTTCCCACCGTACACGAAAATGAGTACCATGGATTTTTCCCTTGGCATACGGTTTACCGGGACGACCAGGATGTTCTGGCGCTGTCTTATATGCCACTTCATTTGACCAGGATGAGGCACCAGCTTCATTTTCTGCTCTTAAACGGAAATAGTATAATGTCGCTCTGCGCAATTGGCAACATTCGTATGAACAATCCTGTCCATTGTACATATTCAAATATCCATGGCCAGAGGCACGATCTAGCATTTGTAAGACATAAATACAAGTAGCACCATCTGACTGGCGTCTTTCCCATACCAGTCTCAATGATGAAGAACTAAACGCTTGTAATGTAGGAGGTTTTGGAGCTGACGGAGGAATACCTTGAGTACTAAAAGCACATACAGGAGAATAGGGAGAAGAGCCCACTTCATTTACAGCAGCCAAACGAAAATTATAAATGGTAGAAGGCTGCAATTTGGTCATAATGTATTGTTTTCCTTTAGTCTTAACAGCTTCGACAAATTTACAAGCTACATCATTAACGACTCTGGCCCCAGTTTTACCCTCGTCATATTCCAAAAGGTAATGCTGAATGGTCGAACCATTGCATAAAGGATTATTCCAACGCAAATGCAGTGAATTCTTAGTGCACATAACCATACGAGGGGCAGTTGGACGATCTGGTTCACATGCTGGCGTTGTAAATTCTGTAGGCTCCGATGCTGTACCATGTAAGTGTTCATAGTGCACCTGTAAACGAACAACATACTCTTGGCCCGGCTTCAAATCTTGTACAATACAATCATACGAGGAACCTTTATACAGACTTTTATATTTGCATTCTTTCGCTCGATCGCTTAACAGAACGTTATATCGCAATTCCCGCATGTTTATCAACTGTATGGCAGACTCACTAATGCAAGGTGGTGCCTCCCATACAATTTTGGCTGAACGCGATGTTATATCCGTTACTTCAGGTTTTTGTATAGTCGACAATTGTTCGACTATAGAAGCTTGATAATCTTCTTCTTCATCGCCCTCTGCACCATTAACATTTAAGGAAACATTATCGTCACCTTCTTCCGATGAGGCAACCGAAGAGGCTCCCTGTCTGTTATAATTAGAAACACTACCATTACGTTGTTGCTGTTGTTGCAGATGTGATTGCTGCTTGCGTTGATGATGATGATTGTTACTGTTATTATTATTGTTATACTGTAATCTCAAAGACCCGCTATTATTAGGATTGTGACCATTCATTTGTGGCTCCTGACGACGAGGGGACGGTGAATGTGTGGGCGATGAAACAGCAGAACCTTAAAATAAATAAAATTTCATTTCAATTCTTTTACCTTTAAAAAGAAAATTTATATAAGATTTCTTTTATTCGTTCATTTAATTCCAAATCGCCATAATTTTTAATTAACTTTTTAATAGAAGCGAAAGCATTTAAAATCACTATAGTTAGTGTAAGCTATACTGTGAGATTCAAACATTTTTCTCATTACATTCTTATAAAATAAATGTTATATGTAACTTCAATGTTATGATAAGTCCAGGTATAAAACCAATTCATTTTTGGAAATTAACGTTGTCACTACGTACTTTAGAAATGCTTTAAATGTCTTTACCACTTTCTTACTATTATGACTGCAAGTTTTTAAAAATATTCCCTAGATTGCTTATACAAAATAATCATTCTGTTTCCATTACTGTTAAGATTAAATGGACAGTTCGAATACAGCGAGTTCACTTGGGGGCCATTAGGCCCATTGTGATGGCCCGGCGATCATCTATCTACCCACACTGATTGCTATAGACCTCCAGAATCTCAAGTTTGTAAGAACCACCTGGAGGTTTTCGCAAAACTTGTCAGTCTCGTCAGTGTCGCATTCGACTCCAAGTCCTGAAAGAATCTTTCGCCCTTATATTTGAGTATGCGTTCTTTCAGACTCGGGCGGTCGCAGAGAAGGTATTGAACTGACTCTTCCTCCACCTTAATCAGACAGCTTCTGCAACTCTCACCACGTTAATAAGGCTCTATAGCATAGAATCAACGTTAGATTTTCAAGTCAAATGAGTTATACTGATCAAAAATTATCTACCTTTAGCTAATTAAAATTACTTTAGTTAATTCTGTGGCCACGTATGTGCATTTAACCCAATACATTTAAGAGTACGAAATTTTGTTTTTAAAATCGAGGTCAATAAACCCTGTTTTCTAGTTTCCTGATTCCAGATGTTAGAAATCTTTGATGTACCCTTTTACATTTATTTACTACAATCTTCCTATAGTTAAAACACTATAGCAAAATTTTACTAATTTTTTATTCACTGTTTTACTTACGTTGCTTGTCTAATTTTCTCAACAATTTGCTATGCTGTCTCTGAGTTCTTTCATCCTTGTGATAACTATTATTTGGTGGTGATGGTGAATGATTAGCGGAATGTGATGCTGGTGAGTGTTGTTGCTGTTGGGAAGAATTTGTTCCCGATGTTGAAGACTGTTGTTGAGGTTGCGGTGTACCCGGTTGTGGCGGCGGTTGCATATGCCCGTGCTGTGGTACCTGGTACGGTCCAGGACCTTGACCATTTGCACCTGGAGGAAAACCTCCTGGCATGGGTGTATAAAAGTGTGAAGTGCCATTGGTTGTTAACTGAAATTGATATAAAGAATTTATTATTAAATTTTTTTAGACAAAAAAATTTATAAACAGGAATAATACTTTTATTAAAATCGACGCTTCGTCGTGAATAATAAATTTTGTGTATTTATTTGAATTTTCTTTCTGTTCCATTATTTAGGCAAACAAATTGCTGACGTGTTTTATTTAACACTATTCTTCAAAGCCTTCACAATGTTCTACTACGTATGTATGTACTTTTGTTTCACATACAATTTTGGAGAATGAAATCTGTCCACGTATTTTATAACGTTTTGTTGCCTTTAGTGTATTAGCAATTCTTATCAATTACTTGCTGTATTTTTTAATTAATTTTTTTATTGACTATCTGTTTAGTATACTAGCGATGCTTTTTTTTAATCAACAAATGATAATTCAAAAATGTAAACAATATTCTTCTTCTTATACGGTGATACTTAATGATCATTCACAATAAACTAATAAGCTTAGTTTGGCATGGAAGAAATCCATTTAAACAATAGGTCTGTTCAAGGTGCATAACAAAATAGTCCGGACTATTGAGAGTAAAACGAAAATTACTCTCTGAATGTGCTAAAGTTGTCCGAAATTGCTGGAACGCAAAAAACCACAAATAGGCACCATTTTCTCATATAAATTTTATTTTAGTAATTTTATAAGCTTAAAATACATAATATTTTAAAAGAAAAACATTTGCATCATTGGCAGCAGCTGTTCGTAACTTCTTAACTGATCGAAAAAAACATTTTTTTTTATTAAATAATGTGATAAATATGCACAAATATATGTACATAGAACTTCAAGTTTATTGGAAAAATTTTCCCTTTTGCTTTTTAATAAATTTAAAATAAAAACTTTTTTCCTTTATTTAAATTTTTTTGATTTTTAAATATAAACAAAAAACAGCTGCTAATTTAATTCTAGTCCGAACTTACCCAAAGAAAAAGTTCGGACGACTTTGTACAGAAAATGAAAAATTTTGCTCTCTCATTTTCTCTCAAAATTGCACAAAAATTGTTATCTGGAACGCGTTTGGACTACTTCGGACTGTTTTGTTATGCACCTGGAACAGACCTAATATGAGAACACAATAATATGTATAGGGTAATTTTTATACCGTTTGGGTTTTGAAAATAAAAAAAATACAGAAAATTTTCAAATGTTAATGATATATGCATTTATCTGCGCCGATAAATGAATGCTTGAAATTTACTTCTTAAAGATTATTTCATATAAATGTTGACCACGGCCACGACGCAGGTGGTTCAGTTTGGACAAAAAAGGAGTAGTTAATCATCGCACGCTACTTTGATGCACTGACTGTAACGTTGCGATTTTCATCGTTTTTAAAGAAGAACAGTCCAGCCGCCGGCACATAAACCGCCCCAAACATCTAAAGCAACTTTCAGTCCTTGAACTGCTTCTGGCAGCCAGAGTCTGGCTGCTCTTCACGTATAATTCGGCAATTCTGTTTGTTGTCGTACCACACTTATACTCATGTTAAAGATGTCTTTCATAATATTCGCTATTTCTCGCTTTGAATTCTTACATTAAGCTAAAACTGAGTTTGATCGCTGAAGACAAATTTTCGATAGAAACACATTTCTTACACAGCACGAATTTTGATAACAAAATTCAATGATGTGCAAGCGTTGTTTGTTAGTTACATGCCGTCTCAACTAGTCATCGATTTGTTCTGCCAACTTACAGATTTCTGTTCGTACAATGACAAAGTTGTCCGAACAGTTGTACGCAAAACGCTGTTCTGTCATCACACAAACAAATTACACACAGGCAAAATAAAAAACATGTGTGTATGGGCTGGTCTGTAAACACACGTACATAAACTATACTGAGGACATGGGAACACTCCCTATGTCAAACAAAAAATTATGCTTAAACTGAACAAAAACATCTACGCACACTCTCCACTCAGAAGATCACGAACAAATTTCTTTTTGTTATTCTACCGACGCTCTCCCCATGTGGGAATAAATTTGTTGGTGGTCAAGAAGTAGTAGAAAGGAACCAACAGTTTGGAGATGTTTGAATTAACACGAATTAAAACGATTCTATTGTATATATAGCATGTAAACAAATTACTTTCTTAAACGTACTGTCTAAAATGTTTCTTTTTTCTGAATGTCAAGCTTACAATTAAATTAATGACATATGTATGTACAAGTATTTACTCACTTGACCTGAGATTTGAAAATAATAAAAGTTTTCTAAACTGAAGAATTGTCGAAACAAAATTATTCGATAAATTATCTTTAATACCTAATGTAACAAATGTTATTTTTTTTTGAAAACTTATCGAAATTGTTTCGACAATAAACATTTGTATTAACAATGTATCGTTAAGGCTTTAAATATGTAATAATATTCGCAATATCGAAATTTTTCCGATTATATTTCGAAGCATAAGTGTTGGACATAGTATTTTCTTTAGTTTAAAAAAGCCTGGAAACAAAGAATTGTATTCGCGCAACTCTTGCTAAAGATTTGTAAAAAATGTCATGGTTTTAGCGCAACTTTTTTTATTTGGGGCAAAAACATGTGATAATGCCAAAAAGTAACGGAATTTCGTATTTGTAGAAGAAAACGAAACGAGTTAAAATTCATGCGTGGTAGTGTTTCACAGAGTGCAACTTGAAACCTTCTGAACTAGACGGCATCCCATCGGATTTACTAAAATATGGTGGGGAACCAATTGCCGAAGCGTTGATACCAGTAATCAGATAGGTATGGGAACAGGAATCAATACCGGAATGTTAAAACGATGGTGGAGTAGTGTCAATTATGGCGAAGGGTGATCTTAGGCTATGTAGCAACTGGAGGGGTATAACTCTGCGCATTACCATCGAGCAGCCTATTGAGCACAAAAGCATCCTATAACGTTTTACACTAAAAATTTTCGATATACATATGTTCAAAGACAATATCATAAACGAATGTCTTGGTCAAGTGGGTATATGCACACACACACACACGCACACTTATGTATGAGTGTGTGAGAAAACAAAATGAAAACAACTATCACTACTTGCATTTAAATCTTAAATACTCATAAGAGTATAAAAGATTTGAAATAAAACATTATACACATAAATTGCACGATGACAGCAAACATATTGGCTTTTTAAAACCATGTTAAGTATACGAGTACGAGCGATATAACTTAGTTCACTCACTCCATACAAGCGATGCTCAGCCATTAAGACAACAAATTTTAAAAATCTTCATAAAGTGCTTGAAGTGCAATTGAATGTTGTTTGGAAACATCGTTTCCTTTTTTTTTTTTGGAAGGCTGGGGATTTTATTGCTCTAGCCATTGTTATAGTTACATGCATATTTTGGAGTTAGTTACACCATGTCTGCATAAAAAATTTCATAAATATAATTCATATTATTATTATATGAATAAACGGAATATAGACAAGATTCATTTGAGACACAAATCTTAAACTTTATTTGAATTGTTATACAATAAATTGAAAATTGCATATAAGGCGCCATTAAAATGCGGCATAAAATGCTGAAAGATTTTAGTGTTCGTTTTTTTAGTTGTTGTTATTATTATTATTTTTTAATGTTAAAAATTATAGATTGTTGCAGATATTTGTAAAAAAAAGAGATAATGGCCAAGGGTTTCTTTGTTTGTATTTAAACATACAAATTTCAAGCAAAAAATATATGCATTTAGCTGTGTGTGTATGCACATACATATATGCACTACATCTCACTACAAGACTACTCTATGCCAGTTTGTGCTTATACACACATACATGCATACATATCTACTTGTAAATTTTATTTTTCGTTTGAATTATGGTTAAAAAAACCATATTATGTTGCCAACTTTTAAACAAACCGTTGGCTGGATTTTAAAGTCTACATGCATTTTAAAAATCAGCCGAAAATCCGATTTAATATACATACATACGAGTATGAATATGTATGTTCATATATATCGGGTGTTTTTTTTTGCTATTTGGTTTTTCAGTAAGGTTTGCCATTTCACCACGACACAACGTGTTGTGTGAGAAATATGTTTCTATCGAAAAATTGCCTTTAGCAACGAAGCTCATTTTTGGCTCTATTTGTATCTAACGATACAAATCGCAATGGTTGACATATGGTTTCAACAAAACAGTACCACATGCCACACGGTATGCGAAACGATTAACCTTTGAAAGGCGAGTTTGGTGAGCAATTAATCTCACGTTTTGGAGCAGTCCATTGGTCGTCAGGGTCATACGAAATGATTCCACTAGATTATTTTTAATGGAGATACCTGAAGTCTGTCGTGTATAGGGACAAGCCAGCCACAATTACAGCCCTGAGAAACAACATTACAGCTGCCAATGGTTAGATACCGGCCGAAATGTTGGGAAAAGTATGCCAAAATTGGAGCTCACTTATGGACCACCTACGGCGTAGCCGCGGGCAACATTTACATGAGGTGGTCTTGAAGTAAATGGCAGGCATTCATTTATCGATTCATAAAAATATTTCATTCACTTTTGAAAATTTTCTGTTTTCTCAATTTTCAAAACCCAACCGGTTAAAAAATCACACTATACATCACCCTATGGAATTTTAAATTTCAGCGTTGAAAGAAGAGCTAGATTTAATTTGTTTTTTTTTTTTCTTAATTAAAGAAACTTCTATTTTAATTTCAAGGCCGTTGTTTATCTTTCGCTCTTCGTGTTTTTTAATTAAAAAGTGTACTTTGACGTGCAATGAAATATTATATTAAACAAACAACTTATTTGTATTATAATAATGTAATATTCCGCTTAACTTCTTATTTTAACCCACGCAAACAATATTCCCAACATCTAAATACAGTACAACCTTGTTCAACGCAACACTCCATCAACGAAACGCCTCGATTATTGCAACTCACAAACTGTTCACATTGTTAACTCCTTTAGCGCAACTTTTCAGCAACTCAGTTATCTCAACTTTGCTTCCAAAATGTTCTTTAGTTTACATTCATAATACTTCTGTATAAAGCAAGACGTTGTGACCGTTGGTACAACTTGAGGAAGTTGTTTTGGTGAGTTGTACTATTTCAAAAATTCCAAGAGACAACTTGTCCTTCCTGTATGTAATGATTTTTGATTTTAATTATGTGCAGTATATTATTTAAAGTTAAAAAAAAGTATTTTTTTTGTCGTAATTCGCGAATCAAAAAGTACTGAAAATAGTACAAAAGCACCGAATTATCCATCACTGCTTTATAGCTTTATTTGCCATTCTTTACTCAACACTAGTTTACAAAATGAAATTGTACAACAAAGTTGCACTGCTTGTGGTCAAAACTCCATGGCTGAATGGTGTGAGTTTGCCGCTATTTGAGGAAGTTGTAAAAATGTTCGCGTAATACTTTAGCATTTGAAACCAACTCAGTTTAAAAATAATGTTTCTGTGCTCTTTGCATTGACAAATTTGTCTGTGATAACCAAATTTGTTAAATTTACCATTAAACAGAAAAAATATTCCTAATAAACTAGAGCGGAGACGTATTCGTAAAATTGATTTGTAATGAATATAAAATACACAAATCAAAAGTAAGCGGAATTAAAAAAAATATATGCACTGAAAAAATTCGTTGCAAATGCTGAATCCGGAACAGGTTAGACTTTTAATAAGAGTTTGTGAAAAAGTGGTGAAGAAAATCCTGCCATTGTGAAATCAGTAGCGTATCAGTTGCATAGAGAATTTCAGGAAGGGTATAGAGGTTTTAATGCAAGCAAGGGTGCTGGCTTGCAAATTCAAACAAAAAAAAAACGTCACGGCATAATAAATTAAATTATTTTAAAAATAAACAATTTAAACTGAATAACTAATTGAATAGGTTAGGTAAACAGCTCGCATGCAGCGAGTTCCCTCGGAGTTTATTAGGCTCGTTGTGATGCGCATCTAGCTACCTCCACATTTCCCTAGAGAACTTCAGGATCTCCAGTACTTTATGTGAAACTTTAGCTTAATTTAAAACAAGTCCTTAAATAGGAAAGATACACATCTAGACAAAGAATACTTAATACATACAGGATGCTAAGCTGGGATGGAGCAACAAACTCGATTTTAGCATCTGCACAAATTTCTATTGATTGCGTTAAGCGAGGTTGTACTGTACTTATATAGATGCATATCTCTACAACAAAATCGCTTTGACTTGTATTAACAAGAAGGTTGTTAGAGATTTTGTTTTTATTTTCAACAGAATAAAATCTTGCTTCAATTAAAATTACTGGGGTTTACCGAAACAAAATGCGGCTGCAGCTATTTGGTCCATTTTATGGGCATAAACAATTATAAATAACAACTACGACAAAGAGGCGTTTTGTTGCTGCTTTTTTAGTTTGCTGAAAAAACTATTATTCCAAAAAGTATATTCATACATATGTATACACACACATACTCACATGTACAAATCAAAAGGCGTTTATAAAAATACTTATAGAACCTATTATGCGAGTAGAGTGTATTTTGATAAACAAACCCTGCTATTAGAACTTCTGCCGTTTTGTTTAGAATTTAAAGGATTTATGATAACACACTGGGTGTAAATTACGGCATTTGAATTGAAGTTATATGGAAATTTCGATCGATATCAATTGCCGTAATTTGTTCGCTCGTTCTTTTCCTGATACAAATTTTTGTCAATCGTTAGCCCCGACTTTCCCGCTCTCTGTTGGATACCATACGAATTGCTCTTTTATTGAAGAGAGGTGCGATTCAATCCAATTGTTTTTTTCTTAATAAGAAATGAGGAGTTATCCAACGAGACCTTAGGGTTAACAGTCATTAGGGTAACAGTTTTATTTTCCAAAAAAGCTAGACAAATTTGTAAGATCCTAAATTGTCGGTATTTTCAAAACTCTCGCTGGACAAATAAAACACATTGATAAAGTTTTAGTTCAAAGTATACTCCACTCACTTTGGAATTTTCTATTTATACTAGCGGAAATCACTCTTCGTTGCATATCTGCAATTTTTGCACACTTAGTATGATTTTCTGCCACAAAGCGTGAGTGTCTTTCTTAAGAGTTTAGCAAATTTCTTGCAAAGTTGCATAAATTAACTTTGCCGCATGCAATAAGCTAAGCCGCAGCCAGTATATAAAAGCTAACGCCGCCTCTAAAATGTTTACGCAAAGATAGTATTTGGTGTGTGCATAAACTTTCTCAAAACTTTAATCAATTAATGGAGATTTGTTTTATATTTTAATTCTTACTATTTTAGCAAAAATTTTTTTAACAGTTTTAGCTTCAATTTTAATTCTTCATAGACAATTGGTGAGACGGTTCTACCGCCGTGAAACTTTGTTGGCGCAGGTGTCTAGTTGTTTTGATGTAATAATAATAAAATGATATACACAGCTGTTTTAGCATTGCAAGTTACTAATCTGCAACGATTTTTGCCATAGCATATTTGCTCAAGTGTAGCAAATCTTAGTTTCATACATTTTGTTGTTATGGTCTTGCAAACTGTAGCATATTTGCTAGACTTGCTACATTTGCAAGATTTGCAAGGGTTACTTATAACCAAGAGTGAGTTCCCTTAATATTATTTTGAACTATTTTATCAGCTCAATTTAGTCACATTAAATATAATTAATTGTTTTAATAATAATCGCATGTATACACTTTAAAAGTTCTAAGTACAAATATTAATAAAAGCTGAATGTAGGACGACATAATTGGGCCTAGAAGACCTACCAGATTACAAACTAACAGAATAATTTTTTTTATTTGTGCCGCTGGATTGTTTGGCACTTGCAATGGGGACACTAATGAGTTTAAAAATGTTTGGAAAAATATTCTTTACTGACGTATTATTTTAGTACACACAGTATACATAACTATTTGTATTTTATTCTTGAAGTAAGATTTTTATTCAACACAAACTAATAGTGTTGACATAAGCTCATTAATCTGCAATTTATTATTAAAACAACTAATTATATTTAATAGGACTAAATTGCGCTAATAAAATATTGTAAAATAATAGTATAAATAGAAAATTTCAAAGTGAGTGAAGTACACTTTGAACTAAAACTTTTTCAATTTGTTATATTTGTCCAGCAAAATTTGTCTAGCTTTTTCGGAAAATAAAACTGTTAACCCTAGTGACACATTTCCTCGTCGGATAACTTTTCATTTCTTATTTAAAAAAAAACAATTAGATTGAATCGCGCCTCGCTTCAATAAAAGAGCAATTCGTATGGTATCCAACATCACGAACGAATTTAAACTATTTCCGGCTTCTTGGCGGATGTCAAACTCTGTACATAAAAAATGTACCGGAAACGGCGAAACATTTTTTATATGGAATTTGCCCTCCAATCTGTTTAAAAAAGGTACTCAGTTGCGCTGGTCAGTTTACCCCGGTACATACTACATATTATTATTTGAAAACTTGTATCTGCCAAAAATAAAAATATAAAATAATCAACGTCAAATAAACTGCTTGTACTTTGGAAGTATGATTTTAAAGAAGTCTTTCCCAAGAGCAGGTCGAAGCTCAAAGTGTTTGGCGGCGCCTGTCAAACCTGTTGCTTATTATTCCGTGATGCCAAATCACTGTTCCAAGTTACACGATTGATATGCAGCTCTATATTCATAATAAAACTTTATTATCATAATTAGTTAGGTTGTGCAAATGTTGCGCGCATTTAATAGTTGAAACATGTGGCATACTAAAGTTGACTCTCCAAATGGGCAAATTCAAGATGATCAGTTAGGTAAAAAATTCGCCACCACCCAGATCAGTCTTGAATTTGGACCTCAACAGACTTTAACTTCAGCCGTGAAAGGTCCAACTGATGAAGGAGCTCGAAGTTAATTACGATAGATTACGCCGTTTTAGGGCTTTGGAAAGTATAGAAGAGAACGGGGACAATATGTGGTTCCAGCAAAGCAGCGCTACGTACCACATAACGAACGCCACAATGGACGTTCTGAATGAACGAATTGTGGCTTACTTTAAGCGGAGATGACGATGTTTGCCTATTAGGAATGGGCGATTTGTTCCCAACAGTCCTTTGGTTGTTGGTTCTGTACTGAGGCCCTCAAAGTCAACTTAAGTGAAGCCATCGCTGAAATTCAATGCAGGCGATTCATTAAAATTGGACCTTTGGGATGACGCGGCAGATATTTAAATTACATCGTTCTTACATAATGTCATATGTGGAGCTTTTTTAATTATATGTATTACCACAGCGTCTCGCCCTTATTGGAAACTTCTTTCTGATTTAATTTCCTTTTTTATACTAAACGTTTCTTTAATACAGATATGTACACAAACATTTTTGAATAATCTACAATATGAATAAATTTAAACTTGTTTAACACATTTTTATTACATCATACAATCATACATGCATACATACATGCATACATAACGTATATGTATATGCATGTATGTGAATAGTAAGTAAAATAAAAATTCACTGCACGTAAGATTCAAAGTAAAAATCTTTATATACATAATTAGCATACAATGTGATTTTAATGTCTAAAATATAAAAAGCAAACATTTGCTACATCCAACATCTGTCTGTATACAAAGTACATGCATACTAATGTTTGTAACTATGTACATCCATACATACATATGCTTGTATGAGTGTAAATTTCTGAAAATACCTTCAGTCATACAATCTTGCAGAAAATAAAACTTGAACAAATCTCTTTACAACGAAGATTCATTAAATTGAAACACAGGGAGAAAAAAAATCATTTGTGGTTTACACTTCTCTTCATTTTAAAGGAAATGTTTAAATTTAATAACAATAACAAACAAAAATACAAAAAATCTCATTACCCACAATCAAAACAATAAAAAAAATATGATTCTTTTTAATTTGTTATTGTTGTTTTTTTTAGTATGGATGTAATTCATTAAAAAATGTTGTGAACAACACTTTCATTTCTTACTTCAAGCATGACACAAACAATGCCATGAACGAAAAATATGTACTTATGTGTGGATGTATGCATGTGTGTGTGTGCAGTAAATTGAGACTCTGCATCAGCGTTGCCAGAAATTAAAATTGTAAGAATGGTAAATCGCTGAAAAAATTATGCTAAATTGTTTTACAGAAATCTACAGAATGAGGAAAATATCTTATATTGTAATAATTCAATATATATAGGGTGTTTTCTTTAAACCCGATAGAACTTAAAGTTGTAAAATAACATAAAAAATTAAATTTTTATAAAAAAAAAATTTATTCGAAATACCAATACATGTCATTAACATTTGAAAATGATTTCGGGCATATGGCTAACACGACTGTTTTTGACGAAGGGCATTCTGGATTTCCAATTATCTTCATTTGTGAAGAAATAAGGGTCAATGATGTCGCACCAAACGGTGCATTTTTCCGGATGTAATGGAGCCTGTAAAGTCTCCTGTTCATTGGTTTCACTCCATATACGGCAATTTTGTTAATTAAGAAACTCTTTAAGCCAAAAATGAGCCTCATCGATGAATACAATTTTGCTATACAACATCTTGATAATTTGGTAATGTTGTTTAAGCGCCAATCTATTCATGATGATTTCCCAGAGTATAATAATCTTAAAGTGAGCGCAGTTTGACAGTTAAAACTTGCGTTAGTTCTAATGGGCTTTAACCAAAATTATTCATATATTTTGTTAAATTCTTTTAAATCGTCTAATATCAACATGGTTTAGATTAATAAAATTTTGATTCGTGATTTGATTTTCCTACAGGGTGACGTATATATTTGGAACGAATTTTTGTCACCCCTTGTCAGTTCGAACGAAATTTGACACTGTAGAGGGCACATTGCCGAAACCAGTTTGTATCCAAACCGAATTTGCCAAGAAAGGGCTGATGGATATTCATTCCAAATATACATATATGTTGGGATTAAAACATTTTTAAAAAATGTTTTATTAATTAAAAAGATGTTGCTGTTTGGGGTATGAATAGATCCTACGTTAATACTTTAAACTACTAATCAAATTGTATTTTTTCTCAACAAGCAGATTTATATAATGGAAAAGCACATTCGTTTATTGAATCTACTGCTACTACTAGTCGAAATGAAAACACAACAACACACAAGGTACATTTTCATATGGATATGAAACATAGAACACAACTGAATAAATAATAGCTTTTAAAAATGTGATTAGTAACATAAGTAAACACGTTCCCTGCCAGACCCTTTTTTGAAGACTTCCCGTTCAGTATGCGCCTCACGATTAAATGAGGGCATCAGCAGTAGTATTAAGATGTCCATAATTGACTGCATAATGAATTTAAAAAAATTCCTTATTTGACAATGACATTACCAATTGACTTGAATGGAAAGTTCAGCGTGGGGCGTATATGCCGAATCTAGCAGTGGAAAAGCTAAAACGGCAACACTGCTCCAAATGGATCAAAATACATACATAGATATATGTATGTATGCATGTGTGTAAGTGGAGAAGAACATTTGTGTTTTTAATTATGTTTTTCAAACATTCACAACAATCACATGTTTTGTTAATAATTTTGGTTGGCGGGATTGGGTGGGTGTCTTTTACTATTAAGCTGCAAATTATGAGATTCATCTAAATATAATTTTTTTCTTACATACGGAGCGCAGGTGCTAATTTTTTCTAGGTATATTTTGGGAAACAACGTTATAATCTTGTACGTGTTTTACTGAAATATGCGCATCAACATGTCTTAATGATTAAAAAATCGACTGTTTAAACATGACTATTTGGACTGATTTGAAACTTTACTTGGGCATACCACAGGTGCATGCAAGTACTACAAGTCTTGAGGAACTCCTCACACTTCAAAGTTGCAATATGTTCAATAGCAGCTTCAGTGAAGTCGGGGGAGTACTTAAACAATGCATAAACTCGCAACGAAAAGGCAAAGTTATGGCATGGTCACGACTACCACACTATGTTTTCTACAACAATATGCTTCTCGTTTAAACATTTAATTTCAACCATAAAAACTGCAACAATGCAATTTGTACTAATATTCTCACCGCAAAGTATTATGAATTTTCCAAAGCGCTTTTCAGAGAAGCTAACACTGAAATTCATTCAGATGCCCGTTTTTCCACTATAACAATCAGAATCTAGGAATAAGATCTCAAAAGTTGCAAATATGTTTCGGGAAAAACCCGACTGTCACAATGGAGTACGAAGGTGGCGTATAATGATGTTTTTTGGGACATGCGGATGACATGTCTTACCCTATTACTGACGACCAAGTACTAGCCGCACACTATATGGACATTCTGGGCTGAGTTACGCTGCCGTATGATGAATTGAAGGAGAGCTTTTTTTTAATCCTTTAGAGCGATAAAAACTGGGATTACGTGAACTTCTTTGTAGGAAAACAAATCAACATAATATCATAATCTGCACAATCTATCGATCCTTAACCGATTGAAAGCATGCTGATGATTTCATAAACTATTATCGACGAAGATAGAATGGTTTCCTTCTTTTCCTGTATTTCACAATTGTTAAAACTTTCTACACGTGTCATAGGTCAAAAAGTTAGATATTTAGATAAAGTTGTTGAAATTTAAATTTCTGCCTGCCTATCCCATTGAAAACTTAATACGACTTTCACACTATAATGCATATATGTATACCTCTCCACCTCATGCGAGGCTTCATTATCTATCCCTATCGGAATCTTACGGTACAACGCCTTAGGAGTACCTTTAGAGATTGAACCTTCCAGCCCTCGTGATGTATTCGGGTCCATCTCTTCCGGATTTCTCCCTTGGTCAATTAAAACTGCAGTTCCTTAGGAGAACTCATATAATTCCTAAGAATAATGGACAAAAAGTTGTCTGTATTGAAACTGGAAATCGACTGGTATCCGAAGTTCGTACACTAGAGACCAAGCATCAACTGGGCCACAGATCCCCGGCGTATGCTGTTCCTCCGTGGATTCGAGATTTGTATAACAAAGCGCTCACTTCACTCCACTCGACTTATTTAGCCAGACTCCTTGCAGAGACAAGTACCTCTAACCGGCCACCACCGCTAGGAGGTATAACGCAGTTACGGCAAGCCATATCGTTGTGCCTCTGTGCTAACGACCCCTTGTAATGTATAATCATTATCCTTCCGCGATTAGTTAAAGATAACTCTTTCCTTACGCATCAGTCATTGTAAGTGGCTTGTTGCATTCATTATATCATTATGATTGAATATATGTAAGTGCTCGAGTATTATGATAATTAATTATTCAATTTCAAAAACGTCCCTTAATATGCCGGTGATGAAAATATGTTATAGTTGTAATGAATATTCTGTTGTTGTTTTAATTGTTTTTAAATGAATTTAACAAATTTATGCAAAACCTTCATCTTGTTTCTCTTTCGTTGTTGCAACCTTTCAGCCTTTACGTAAAATCTACCACAAATTGTACGTTACACAGATTTTGTGGTTTTAATACAACAACAACAACAACAACCACAACAAAAACAATTATTTAATACAAGAATTCAACATGTTGCATTTGTTTCCTTTCACAAGTGTACTGTGTAATTTTCGTATAAACACAACGATACAAACATATTTAAAATTGCATTAAATGGCTTAAATGCAACATTAATTGGTGCGTTGAAATGTCACAGGTACATTGAGACTTATAAATATGTGTTTAATATATTAAATAAATTGCATAAGAATTGTGGTTTAAAAAAGGGAAGATAAAAAACATGTTTGCGCTTTAGCATTGATCGAATAGATCACATTAGTCGATTCGAAGCATTAAGTCTCGATTAATGATATCACTTTAAGAAACTCACACCCGCGCCATTTCAAAGAGGTTTTTGTTTTCTGCTTTAATGTGAAGCAATCTGTGGCTGGGACGTCTAAAAACCTTTTAAATAATATGATGAGGTCGTTATAACTAATAACGTCATTAACGTTGATTGTCACTAGTACCGACATAACGGTAGAAGATATCGAAAATTTGTTTCAAAATAAAAAAAATAATATAAATTGTCGTTTATTAAAATTGTTCAGTCTTGAGGGTCTTTTTTTTTAAATTATACTTTTATTTTTCGATATTTCGCTACTCCATTGTGTAGCATCATCAGGAAATGAAAATAACAAACAAATTATATGTTTATGAAAAAATGATTGTCGCAAAAATTCAAAAATTTTCCAAAGTCAACATAAAACAAAAATAACCTGAGGTTTAAAAATATTAAAAAAAATGTAAATACAGTTAACGAAACTTAACATTAAAAATGATACAATGGAGTAGCGAAAAATCGAAAAATAAAAATATAATTAAAAAAAGACCTTCAAGCTTGTCAAGTTAATAAGAACTTTCAAAGACATGCAAATGACGCAGTCAGAAAAATTTAAATATTCGATCGCTTATTGCCTGAAGAAGAAAATTCTATAGGTATCTTAGCTTGCTTTTAGGACGATAGCATTGTTGGGCATATTTGAAACGAGGATATCGATACGCCGACTTGTTTAGATCAACTACCTGTATAAAGTAAAGAATTGTGATAAAGGTCACTTCAACAGGTTTTTCGTATTCGAGTAATATCCTAAAGGCAAGTACAGTGGTGGCACGACTATAGAAATTAATGATTCAATAAATTGTACTCAAATAAAGCTGTGGGAGAAATGTGCCCAATTATACTCGTATGTACTCAAACTGGTTCGTTGGCTGGACCACGCATCAACACATTCAGTTAAAAGCTCGTGAAGGAATAAATATTAAGGGGTTTTCCAATGAAGACATATTTTGTTCGTTATTCAGTCACTGATGCCAAATTACCATGGGAACTTGCACGATTGAGGAGGATATTGAAACGAAAAAATTTTATTAAAAAAAGAAAGATTATTTTTGGCAACAAGCCTCATTTTTGGCTTGTCGTCTATGTTAACAAGTAAAACTGGCTGTCAGTTGGCAGGCACAAAAGTAAGTCATGCCGTAACTAAGTGCACTGTGAGAAGTTCTGAATTGTACCCCCTCGTGGTAGCGGCCGATAACAGGTTCCTATCTCTCTTAGGAGTGTGGCTAAATAAAGCAGGCGGAAAAAAAATCCCTAAATGAGGATGATCGCAAGACTCTCCGGTGTTTATTGACTCATTGAGGAATTCTTAACTTAATGGGCAAAGAAATCTCTCAAGGGGTGGGCGGGTCAATCTGAAAAAATACGGTAGGATAACGGGCAGGCACTTGTTAAATGTGAATGCCATGGGGTACATAAGCCTTAGACAAACGCTTGCAATAGTTGCGACCGTTACCAGTCGACAGTCTGAAATCACTATAGTCAAGAGTAAAGGCTAGTGTTAGCACGAATCTCAAGGAGAGTAAGCCAGTCGGAAGTTTTAAATCGGTTGCTTGTTATCAATTCGAGATATGAAGGGGATCGAAAAGGGACCCATAAAGTAAGCGGCAGCTTCGATATCCCTCTACATTAATATAACAAGTAAAATTTATTTATATGGGACGACGCTAACCCACACGAGGTTCGCCGCAACAAAGTGAAAGAAATTAGTCAGTGTCGACCGCTACAGACGATAAGAACCAATTTCCTCTGACCACGGGAAATTCTCCATGAATGATTACAGGGTATTGTGATTACTCGCATTACTCGCGGTTTGTACTACTTCGCAAGCAATATGGGCAAAGCCATCACAGACAATGGTAAGTGCTACAGATCTATGCTAATCAGTTTCTTCTTTCGTGCAATTTAAACTCGCTTGACTTTTTCATGTGAGCTTTTCTACAGTCGCATGCCTATGAGAAGAAGCACCAATCGGCGGACAATCGCCCAATTTCAGGTGGATCTGTACGGCAAAGTTTTTATCTAAATGATGTTATTTTTAAGGCAAGCAATTAATTGTGTTGTCTCCTTTAGAAAGCGATTCAGTAGAGAAGGCCTGTGGTGAAGTAGATTGAGGGAAAAACTTTATTTTTAACAACTCTGTAATTTCGCCTTATGTTTATTATTAAAACAGTGTTGCAACGATTTAGTAGGCAACATAATTTTCTGATACTAATTAAGTATTTTTGACGAAAATTTGCAAGCATACATACATAAAGACAGAGTTGTCGTTGTGCTACTACAGTGGGAATTTTTCCATCTTTTGACCACCTTGCCACTTTTTTCGACCCTTTTGTAATACTTTCTGCTAGTTTGGGCTACATTTCGCCGCCTTTTTTAAGAATAGTACAAAAGCAAACAAATTTGTATTTATTTACCGCATTCAATTGGCTACAACAACTTTGCTCATTATTTTAAATAGACGTATTTATAAACTACAAAAATGTTAAAAATTAATAAAAAAAATATATCATTAAAAATAAATATAACTCATAAAATAATTTGTACTGAAAGGCCTTTAAATATTAAAAAAAAATGTTTGCATTGGTGAAGAAGTAATTTATAAATTTTTGTGTAATTTTTGTAAAAGACTTAATTGCAATTAGATTATTTACGAGTTTTTATTTTGTGCAAATTAAGAAAATAAGTTCTAGCTTAACAAAACAAACAAAATACAACATTTAAAAATCAACTGTTTTCTCGTGTAATTAAAAGCACGCCAAGAAACGTAAAATCGAGTGTTCTATAGAACAGCATCAAATCGCCTGCGTGACTTCAAAACGGTTTGTGAATTGAAACCACTGGACTTTCCGATAAAACTGCAAGCCCTCCTCCACATCAGTATTATCCAGCCTAATTTAAAAAAAACAATATTTCAATGCCGCCTCCATCTCGGGGCGCGTAATGAGAGAAATTTTGACAAGGGATGACGTAAAATTTGTTCCAAAAATCTACATAAAATCAACCTGTCGGAACACATAATCAAGAATCATTCTTTGATTGATCATTAAGCTGAATTTGAGATTAAGAAAATTTTATTCGACAAATCGGCATCCAAATTCATAAAACAAAGAAGTGTTTCACACTTGCGCAATGGCAATAACCCAGGTCAATAAAAAGCTAGAATTATGCCAGTTCTTCAGGACGCCTACGATTATGTTTTGTTTTTCAGTCCACACTTACGAAAGACTGAGGGCTACTATATTTTCTCCACAATTAAGCGGTAGCATATTGATTCTGAATTTGAGATTCCCACAGGGTGATTTAATCTAGTTTTGACAAAGGATGACCAAACAAGGGATAATAAAGTGCTTAATAATAATAAAGTTCTATTTGAAAAAACTTTTCAGTATAGTGTCGTATAAATAAAATTGTTTTTTAAATTAATTTAATTTAATTATTTTCTGTGTGTAATTGTGTGTTGGGTTTTGCTTTTAGGACAGCTTATCAAAATTTTGCATTCGACCAGATTGTGGTAAATCATTTGCAATCATATGTGTGTGTGTGTGTGTGTTTCCCCCCAATTTTCATTTATTATTTATAAAGGTAATTTTGCGGTTTTGTTTGCAATTATGCAACAGCGTGTATTGATATTAATAATGATTTACAATAACATAAAGCCAATTGTTTTAACAAAGTAACAAATACAGATTCTTGTATTATTTATTTTGGTGCCTAGAAATATTTTGCAACCGCATTTCAAACATTTATTGACAATTTAATATAAAAAATAGATTGTGGCAGAGTTGTCTAGAATTAAAATAAAAATAATAAAAATCGCCAAAAATGTTTAACCACAACTTAATTCTTAACTTCACTAAATATTCAAAATTTCACCAACAAATTAGAAATAGTCAAACAAAAACAAAAAGATAAATTTACCAGAAGACATTCTAAATTTTACCATAAAAATTAAAATCCAAAATTCGCCAGAAAGTCATAAAAAATTTCAATTTCATCAAGACCAAAAATATAGTTTATGATGACAAAATATTGAATGAATTGTATGTAAATATGTTTGCGGTTTAATTTTATTATTTGGAAGAAAAAAAAACCTCTAAAGTGATGACTTACTTTAAAGAAGGCAATCTGGCATCACAAAATTTCAGAGTTGATTTACAAGTTCGCATATCAGTAAAAACTCGTTATGGTAACGAGCTACTAAAGACCGTGATTCATTATGCTACACAGTCGTACAAAAAAAAATCTCACAAAATTCTGTTCCAGAAAATAAAATCGCAATGAACTAGTTTTACGATGCCACAAAAAAGAATAGTCAAGAAAATGCAACCCTGACCTGAAAGAAAATGTTTTTTTTCTATTTTGAAAACTCAATTATAATATTATTGTTTTAGAGCAATTATTTTAGAAATAAAAAATTCACAACATTTTTTTAAAAGAAACGAATATTATTTTCTAGAATGAAGACCGGTACATTTTTTTGATAATGTTTCTTTTAAAACTTAATTAGCAACTTTTTTTTATTCAAAAGTAAAAGGCAAAGTTAGGGAACAAAATCTTTCGAATTCGCTGGATTAAATATGGCTGTAGATTGGAGTGGGTCGACAAAAACATTGCACCAGTCCCCGAGTAATAAATTAAAAATGGCTTCAATTTTACCCTTAGTGTTTTTTTAATTGGATGTCAAATTATATTATATGACCTCTGATATATCGCATCCTTCCCTCCTAATCAGCAATTTGTCGCCTTAAAACTACGTAATTATGACCTTGAATATCTTAATTTTTAGCCACTCTGAAAATGCCGACACTTTCATTTCGTATCAAGTTCTAGATGCCACTGCAGGTATCTCTAAGCCTTCTTTGCTAATACGAGAAAGCAAAAAGGCAAAAAGCTCCTCTTAAACAAACAAAACCAACAAAAAAAAATCCTGTATTTAGGGGAGTGGCAAAAAGTAATAATTCAAAGTTCAGGACGACATAGTTTTAAGAGGGATATCCTATGGATGAGAAGGAGAGGATTTCAGATTACAGAGAATTTGAAGTCCGATTGAAAAACCACCAAAGACGAAATTGAATCTGCTTTCAAAGCATTAACAACGTTATGATATATGTTGCGATCGGACTGAAAACAACGACACAATAAACAAAAAGGGATGTGATTCGTGATTTGATGTTCCGACAGGGAGATTTGATAAATGACGTTTTAGCGTTTAAGAACGATCATTAAAATATCTTTCATTTTAAAGGGCGACTGGTGCAATTGTTTGTAGGGCCGTCAACCTGGTCTACTATACACTATTGACTCTGAAGGAACACTGAAGAAATCCGTAATGCGAGAGAAATTACATTTCATTGTGCTAAAATCTAATTAAATATGTTTTTATAATTGTAGTAATAAAAAAATCCATATTTTTCAGTAAAAGAAAATTTCAATTTGACTAAACAATAATTCACTTAATGAATGTTCTCAAACTCAAACTTTTTGCTTTTGATGTCCAGAAACTTCAATTTTTTAAATAAAATCATATGTACACTGTAATTATTCTGAAAGCCCACTCTCTAGATTTTTAAAATTTTTGTCAGCATTTTTATACTAAATATACGAATGAATGAATGGCTTCATATCAACACAGTTTTAATAATCATATTTTTTTTTGTACTAATATTTAAATATTGTACAAAAAAAAAGAAATTACTAAAATTTATTTAGTATCAACAATTTCAATTATATATTTAACAGACACATAGACAAAAGGAATGTATATAGATTTTCTTAGAAAACTAAAGAATATCTACGAGTATGTATGTCGGATGGATATGGAAATGTGAATTTGTATTTATTAAATGGAAGATTTACATAAATTATTAATTGAGTTTATTATTAAGACCAAATTCGAATGATGTCAAACCCATAAAATTTAATGAAAGCTTCAAGGAAAATTGTGCCTTCAGCAAGTTGTAGCAATTTTCTTGATGAATATTCGAAAATGGAAGGGCATAAAAAAATTCTTGTCTATGAAAAATTTATTTAAAGCTGTCAAGTATTGGTAAAAGTACTGAGTATTTTAATATTATTTAAATTGAATTGAAAATATTTCTTCTTCCGACACGAGAACAAAATTTATTGAAGACAAGATTTTTTAACGAACAATTTCTGGGTAATAGAAAACTTTGCAATAGTAAATTTTTTATAATGAAAATTTATTGATATCGAAAGTTTATCAGTCACAAGAAAAAAAAAATTGGTGATTACAGCGAAAAACTACCTCAAGAAAATTTGTAATAACAGAAATTCATTTTAGAGATACTATATACTCGTATATCGATAACAGAACTTTTGGCTTCAAAAAATCTAGTGCGAAGCAAGGTTTATCCACAGTATTTTCCAGCAGGAATAATTACTGAAATCTCGGAGTTCTCTTTGTTTTCGAAAATCAATCGATAGTGGAAAAGTTTTTCTTGGAAATATACCTGAAGAAAAGTTATCGATAACTATATTTTTTTATTACAAAAAATGTATCTATAATAGAAATTGTTCTCGCAGAAAATTTATCGATAACGAAATTTCAACTTTTGGAAACTCTATCGACAACACAGTCACAAACTGTCGCAAAAAAAACGATATTTTTAACAATATTTTTAGTCGTTTATCGCTAGCAACATGTTCGATAACAAAAATGTTCCTTAGTGAAAATTTATCGATAACTGAATTTACTTAGATAGTTAATATATCGATGATAAAGCTTTTGCATTTGATAAAGGAATATTTATCGAACGAAAAATTTTCCACAGAAAAAGTTCTCCTTAGGTGAAATATATCGAATCAAAAATTTTTGCGGATAATAAAAGTTTTACAGATAATAGAATTTAGCGCCTTATTAAAAACTAAAATAAGGTACTTCACAAAAAAATCCTTAAGACTAAAATTAGTAACAGTCGAATTTGTTCTGTAAATATGTCTCCATAACGATACCTCTATAGAAATACTATCGATAACAGACATTATCGCAAATTTGTGGAAATATGTATAAATAAGGAAAGATCCCTCTTTAGAAAATGTCTCAGTTTAAAATATTTTTTGTACTAAAAAGATACCAAAAACAGAACAAACGTTATCGATAACACGTGCATAATATGTATAAACACAATTAAATATGTGTGCATATATTTAATTAAGTATGAACTTAATGCAAAAAATAATATTAATCATACTCTCAGCTGTCTACGGAAAAAATAAATCTTGTGAATGATTTTTTGATGCTCAAGCGTTTTTTACTTATTGTAAAAAATTCCTTCTTGATGCAAATTTGTGATAAAATTTTCTATATTCCATGTGGCCGTCTAACACCACAAGGTTAAAAACCTTTTTGATATCAAAAAATGACCTGCTCCTTTGTGTACGATTCATAGAAAAATAATTGGCAAAGCTACGAACTACCAACCAAAAAAAAAAAAAAGGAATAAAAAAAGGAGGATAATATTTCCTTTGTTTAAAAAAGAGAGTGGACAAATTTGGGCTTTCATATGTAATAAATAAAAAAGTTATGACTAGATTTATACATTGTATGTATTTAGTTTTGGGTAGATATATTTAAAAAAAAAAGTCAAATAAAAAACTTACAAATGGCGGATGCATGTGTCCTTGGCCGGCATGTAGTTGCTGATATTGTTGCGGCGACAACACCACATGTGTCAATGTGCCACTTTCATTGACATATGGCTGCATTACCTGGCCCTGTGGTACTTGTACGGGTACAGGCATTGGTGGTGGTGGCGGACGATTTTGTGAAACCATTTGAACGGTTGTAGGACCTGCAAGAAGACAAAAATTATTATTTTAGAGAAAAATACGCAATTAAAAACAACAAACAAATTCTTTTATTTATGTCCAATTCTATTCAATTCTATTACTTCGTTTTGTTACAAAATTTTCTTTTTGAAACGAAAAATTAAAGATTCTTTAGCTTTAAGTTTTTACTTTTTCCAATTTTTTGCTTCTCTCCTCAATTGTACGAGTACTCGTACATGTTATGTAACTCTTCTTGTATTTCTTATGTGTATAAAGTTTAAGTATGTTTGTATTTATCTATTAAATTTATAAAATATAACTGAAAGTGGCGATTGTATGGCGTCATGCTTTTTCTGCCTTTCTTGTTTTATATTTTTTGTGGTCTGCATGTTGTAGCTCAGCTCTCTTGCTCAAACTCATGTGGGGATCTTATGATTTTTGTACCCTGAATATGTTATTTTTTTTTTCAATTTTTTTGGAATTTGGGTTGAGGGCTGTGGATTTTAATGCTTGAATCTTCAATAATAAAGTGTTGCTTTCGGACAAGTGTACGTATGTACGTGTTCTTTCTCTTTGCAGGGTTTTCTTAACTCATGTGTAAGTACTTACACTAACGAATGTACGAGGGATGTTGGAAAAAAGTACTTTAAGTTTAACTGTTATTCTTATGTATCGATTAGAGATTTAAAGTTGGACACAAAAAGGTTAAAATTTACATACATTTCATGGTAAATGGAGGGGAGGTGAATTTAAAAATTCAAATGTTCGTTATTTTTTCGACAGACCTCGCCAGGTTAGATGGTAAAATGAATTTTATTTCATATAAAGAGAGACATTTTGTGAAATTTTTTTTTAGAAAGTTAAAGGTATTCAATTTTAATAGACCAAGATTTGTTTTTACTTGTTTATTATAAAGTTTTAGATAAACTTGCGAATTCCAAATAACGGTTAAAAGTTTTTGATACAAATATTAAAATTCATGTCTCCTTTTTCTGAAAAAAAAAAAATTGTGGCATTTATAATGAAGAAACAGGCGTACAGTGCATCCAGAAAAATGCAGTCTTTGGTATACTTTATAGCCCGGCAATCGGTAAAGTGATGACGGCCACAGCGTTATTGCCAACGAAGCGCGTAATCCAACCACTATTTCGATGTTTGCTCAAAAATTAATAAAAATCTGATTTCAGTGCATGTAGTGTTGGCAAGATTAATCAAATAATTAATAATAATCGCTTATTTGGTGCCATTGGCGATTTAATTGCATTAAAAATTTCTATTTCAATTATTCGAGGATGAATCCATTAGTTCCAAAACAATCGACATACACAATAACAGCCTAGTCCATGTAGTAATGGCAAGATTAATCGAAAATCAATTAATAATCGATTACTTGGTTCAATTGCATTGAAAATTTCGAGGATTAGTCGATTCTTCCAAAATTATCGAAAAAAATCTGTATACAGTAGCGGCCAATAAAATGACACTAAACATTTTGGTGGCAAATCAATTAAAAATAATCATTTTGAGACAGTTTGTATGGCGGTTTAGGAATATGGAAAAATTATTTTTACTGGCAGCTTCAATTCTACTGGGCCCTAGATTAAAAAAGAAAACATGTCCAACATCCATTAGCGCTGTTTTCGATTATGAGTGACGTTAGAAACGATATTTGTAAAATGGTGGTTCAGACGTGGAGCAACTGCTATAAAAAATTGATTGATTACAAATCGCCTCTCTAAACTCTTATTTTCGAAATAGGTTTTAAACAAGTCAATTTAAAATGCCTCTTAAACTCTGAACCAAAGATATCATTTTAATAACTTTATTTATGTTTTTTGTAATACTGTAAATAAATTTTTATGTCGTTTAGGGTAATTTTGCTAAGGTAATCGATTATTCGATTGTTTTTGATTTATTATATGTTTATCTAATCGATAAATAATTTTGTTATGTCATCACTAAGTACATGGCCTATGGGCCAAACACTTCAACTTGCACTTAGAACTAGTGAGTTGTGTAGAAATTTTTCCTCTTGTTCTCACGGCCAATTTGTACTTATTGATTTATTTAGTCAAATACGAGATGTTTTATTAAGAAAGCGCTATTAAAGTTTTGTGATCTTTTTCAAGTGGCAACTCTGATATTCAACAGCTGTCACATATGATTCGCGCAAACTTCGCAGAATTTTCGGTCGAGAAAGTAAAATTTTAAGAAACCGGATAGATTATGAATAGTAAGTCATCCTCGCGTCAAGGTACCGGTAGGTGTCTTAAAATTATTGTTGCCGTAAACGAGTGTGTTGTGAAACCACTGTAACGGCAATCGTTACAGGAACATTATAACGGAATTCTTGCGGTCTAAACTGGATAAAATGCATCTGTACGACAAGTGGTTTCAGCAAGACGGCGCTAGCTGCACAGAGCGCTAATGAAAACAAATTCGTATTCTAAAAGAAACCCGAATTATTACATAGTTTATTTAGCATAATGCATGTTTTCAAAGGTATGTATGAATAATACACGTTCACAACAACTCTGTGTAGTGTCCTGTAAATTGTCAAAGCCAAAGAAAATAACAGCAAGAGATTGCATTCGACAAGTATAAATTATACTGCAGTCTAACAATGATGTAGCAGAAACCTGAGTCCAACTGCCGATATTTTCTAGTGATTGATCGCTCGCATTATTTTTGATTTTCTGTAAATTTGGCAATGTAAAGAAAATTATATTTTCAATTAAATTACCCAGCATGGTCTTGAAAAACTAAAACTGCTAAAATAATTTTTAAAGTATTTTTTTAAAATTAAAACTCAAACAAAGAGAAATGAATGCAGAAGAGCTTCTTAATCTTTTATCATTTCTTTTTCATCATGATTTTGTTGATTGAAGTTTTAAAACTAACGACTGGACAAAAGCAACTAATCTGCTTTATCAATATCAATTGGCAAACGTTCTAGCAGACGTACACTTTTGACGCAAAGAAGCCAAGCATGGTAAAATGAATCCTTTGTCAAAAGCAAGCCGAAATACCTTTATAATGTTATTTTGCCTTTCAGCAAACTATTCGCAAGAAATAAAAACATGTTCCACTTTTCATTTTTATTTATTTCATGTTTTTGTAATTCCGTTCCTGGCGGAGCGTTGAAATTATTCAGAGACTATTCTCTCATCAATAGTGAAGCTTGCTGAAAAGGTCGAGTATTTCACACTCAGTTCATATAAGAATTAAAATAACGATACTTTATTGCATGATTTTTTAAGCTACTAATTTCGACCATTATTTACTGCTAAAGCCGTGAGCAGCAAAGCTGAACTCCTAATAAGTATTAGGGATACAACAACAAAAGCTTCCTTCAAAATATCTATTTAAATTTCTCAACATATTTATTTCTAATGTAGCGAAAGTAAAATAATTTTTTCTTTGATTACTCTAAACATAAAACTTTATAAATTCAAATCTTTATATGGGCTTTATGTCGAATTCTATTGAGAAAAGAATACATAAGAACAAAAAGAACCAATAGAGCAATATAAAAATCTGGTGAAGAAAGCAAGTACTTTTTGGTAACTTAAATGTCTGTCTAATTTTTTTTACCAGCCATACATTTGTTACCTTCTCCCTTTTGGTATATTTTTTGGGCTTCTTTGTCTTTTTGTTTCCTTGGCCAAACTAAGTTACACAACAATAACATACATATGTATTTCAATGAATAAAGTTAAATAAAAGTTAAAGAATGTAGAAGAAAAAAATGAAATTAATTTGAATGTTAATAAATTTATTTAATTTTTCTCAATCCAGTCTTTAAATAAATTTAATGTCTCCCCCTTGTACGTACATTTTCCCTTAGACTACTTAAATAAATTTCCAATTAAGTGCCTTAAGTTTAGGTTTTAATTGGACTTCAATCATTATAATGCTTGAATCGAATTATCCTACCGATAAATATGCTCCTATTTAGTTTCCACTTAAACTCCTTTAAGTATACTATAGCAAATACAATTAGGCTTTGTATGGTGTAACCACACACGAATTTTAATTATGCATATGATTAGAACGCAAGTATACTTTAAGGGATGCTGTTTACCTATGCTTAAGCCTGTGGCTATTCAAGTAAAATGTTCTTAACGAATGCCAATGGGATAAACTAAAATATTTGATTATTTCTGAAGCTTTAAATTTACGTATAAAATATATATAAAATAGAAAGTTTAAAAAGTATTGGCTTTAAATGCCAACTGTTTAAAAAAAATATTAAAATTCTTAACTTGTATGTTTCTACCATCAACTTTGTTTTTACTTCAAACTGGCGCACATTAAACTATTTAACTGCAACATATAATACTGTTGAGGCATCACAGTTACTCCTTAATTTTATTTTCACCTAGAAGTATGCTTTACAAAATGCTTTACAAAATTAAACGCAATATTTGCACATTTTATGTTACGAGATTTTTATATATGTATGTATATTTCATTTTAGTTTTGTATCTAATTATGTTTTTCCAACCATCTGCCAACCATCTAAAGTCTTTGTCACATGCAACGAGTGGGTATGAGAGTAAAGCAACTTAGCTCCTTAAAGAATACTATTATATATTCTCAGAAATTAGCACAACATTTGCTTCTTTGACAGCAAACTTTAAATTTTCAAATTGTTACAATATTTTTTATCTCGTTATCTGATGCTTCGTAGCTTTAATATTTTTTATTTTCTTTGCATTTAAAAAACAAATGCTACCAACAAAATGTCTTTTTAAATACTTGCATATGTTTACGAGTATTTCATATACCAGTGATGCTTGGCAAAGATATGGGTAAGCACAAAAGGTACATATATATGTATGCGTACGTGTGCATACAAACATACGTATATAATTCTCTTAGAAACAAGCTGCAACGGAAAATCCCCAGATGTGTGGTTCTTCGTCATATTAGGGTCGCTCAGAATTGTTGTTATTTTGAAAAATAATTTCAATGCGATTGTTATGGTAAACCGTTGCGCCGGGAAAAAACCTGAACAACGGCTGCAAACTGAGCAGATCATTTATGAAAATATGGTTCAATTCGAGAAACTCATCGCGATTATGACAATAAAATATTGTTCAGCGATGAAGTTCATCTTTGTTTCAATGGGCTTGTCAGTAAGCCAAACTGCCGCGTTTTAAGTTTTTGTGCTTTATGGGGCGATGGGGTCATTGATCCATAGTGCTAACGGTGATCGCCACCATAGAGCCTTGATCACTGACTTTTTTGTATAACAACTGAATGCTCTTAATGTCGATGAACTGCGGTTTTGCCATATGCCACACAGCGAGTGCCGCAATTTATTTTTTGAAAGAAACTTTCAATGAACGAATAATTTCGCGTAATGGAGCCGAATATTTGCTCACAAGATCATCCGTTTAATACCGCTGAATTATTTTTAGTGGGGTTATGTAAAAAGTCTCGGATCTACGAGGCTAATCCACAGACGCCTTGAAGACAACATTCGCCATGTTATCACTGACGTTCCATTAATGCAAAACGTGATCGAAAATTGGATATCCTGATTAAACTTCCTTCTTGCCAACTGGGGTCGCCATATATTAGAAATCATTTAAAAAAACGGCAGCTAATAAACTCTCGTTTAAAGCGAATTTCACAGTAATTAACATAATTTACCTGTGCATTATTTCAGTTTTATAAAATAAATAAATACACTGTATTTTAAATTATAGATTTTCTTGGCCTTTTTAATTTAAATTATTAAAATTCTTCAAGCTGGAAGGTATTTTTTTTTTAATTATATGTTTATTTGTCGATATTTCGCTCCTCCATTGTGTAGCATCATCAGGAAATAAAAATTTTACAAAACAACAAACAAATAATATGTTTATGAAAAATTATTGTCACAAAAATTCAAAAATGTTTCAAAGTTAACATAAAACAAAAATAACCTGAGGTTTAAAAATAATTAAAAAAAAATGTAAATACAGTTAACGAAACTTAACATTAAAAATGTTGTTAAAATAATGTCACAATTGTATTAACATGTGTACCAAACTTATTTAAATAATATAACATAATTCAAAAAACCCTAAAAACATCTTATTCTATGAACTAAGTGTCTATATATCTGTGCAACATTATCTGTGTCTGCCTTAAAATTAATTCTTTGTGTACTAGGTGTATTAACAATTTGTAACATCTCTAGTTTAAAACGACGCTTATAATTAATTTCTGTACTCAAAACCGATGCGTTTTCAAAGTTAGGATAATGATTTGATTCAAAACAATGAGAAGATGTATTTAGGGAATGTCTGCAATTAAGATTTGATTTATGTCCAGCTATCCTAGTCTTCAGTTTATTTTTTGTTGTCCCTACATAAACCTTGTTACAAGTCTCCTGATCATTTCCCTTACAAGGAATTTTATAAACTATATTTGCCTTATCCAATTTATGAGTCCTATCTTTGGTTTTAGCAAACAATCTATTCAATGTATTATAAACTTTGAAAGTCCTTTTGTATTTTTCCTCGTATATATGTAAACGTCTTGTATATCTTTTGCTCCAATACGTTGCTTATATTAATCGTCTCTCCTAACATTATACTGATTAATTAATTTATAAATCAGCTCCTTTGGAAAACTATTCTCGTCTAATATATTCCTAATCTTTTCTTTATTATTTCTATGAAATTCTCTATCACATATAGTAAGCACTCTATTTATAAAATTCTTAGCTGGGTTCATAATAATAGCTTTATTGTGCTTTGAATAATAGTTAATAATTCTGCCGGAAGCTGTTGGCTTCTGGTACCAATCCATTCTCAACTCATTACCTCGGCTTATTATCAAAGTATCTAAATAAGAAAGTTTTGAATCCTGCTCTTTTCCTATTGTAAATTTAATACTATTATCCAACATTGTACTAATTGCACCTTCAGAAATAATATAGAATAAATCGTCAACACATTTCGTCATCATTCGAGGCTTTTCATAAACATATTATTTATTTGTTGTTTTGTAAAATTTTTATTTCCTGGGGGCAAATTATCGATCGAAATTTCTATTATATTCCATTGAATTTCTTTTATGTTTTATTTAAATTTCGAACAATATCGAATGCCGTAATTTTCCCCCTGATGATACTACACAATCGAGTAGCGAAATATCGATAAATAAAAATATAATTTTTTGAAAAAAATACCTTCAAGGTCACCATAATATTTAATCAAATTAATTTAAATGTCATCCATATTTCAACAACAACCCGATCTTATTGAAAAGCCCTTTAGTTCAATATTCTTAAAGAAGTACCCCTAACAAACTTTAATTTAATTTTAATGCCACAAGATGGCACTAAGTGCATAAAATATTTGTAGTAAATTCGTTATTATACGAATAATTAATACAAAATATGTATTTCACAGGGGCCGCACAAAAATTGCTTCCGATAGCTCAAGTTTACATATTCAGGTCAACTTTTGGACGGGAGCAACGGCAAGTAGTTTCTTATGTTATTTGTAGTGCTGAATTGGTAGCTGCACTCGGCTTATTGAAAATAATTTCTAGTTTTCGGGATATGACGGTATATCGAAAAGGAAGCAGTTACTTTAAAAATATAAAATTCGAAATTCGACAACAGTGTTATCATTAACCCAAGCCAGCACTGTTTTTTTAGTCTGTTCAAAAGTTTAAAAAAATATAATGAAATTTGTGGCAAAATAAATTTTTTCATCCAAATTATTATTTAAAAAAACCATAAAAAATACAATTAATAATACACCGTTCTTTTTTTTTTTACTTCGTATAGGTAAATATGTTTAAAGTAAAATAAGCCGTAAAATTTAATCAGAAGTTCTGGTTTTATTCACAATTCAGAGGAGGTATTAAGTTGCCGTATACACACAACAGTAAAATGCTTTTGAACAAAATTTGCAACTGTCGCACTGTTGCATGCATATGGCAACTTTATTCAAAATGAGATACCGTAACTTAATTATGAATAAAATCAAAAGTTTTGCATCGATTTTAAACAAATCCAAATTTTTAAAATTTAACATAAAAATGTTTTTTTTTTCGACAAAACCTCTTTGATATCTCTGAAGCTACTGAGCTGATTTAAAGACAATGTTCGTATTACTTAAAGGTAAAATAAGATTTTTTTCAGCGAAATAGAACAAACCGTTCTCACGTTATGCTAATGTCATGCGACTTCCTTCATATGGGAGATAACGGTATATTGCGGAAAGCATAATCAATTTAAGAAAAACGGACTGCAGGTTTAAATTCAACATCCCAAATCAAACAAGAAGCAAATTTGAACTGTTCCAGTACAAAACCTTGTGTAATTCAGTTTTACTGGTAAAGATTAAAAATATTCAAACAAAAAAAACCCAATCCATTTTTAAAAAGAACTGAATGTAATATGGCTGCAAGTAGCAGCTAAAACTACCGCTATAAAATCATATTATGTATTTCCTGTTCTTGGCAGCCATTTTGCTCTCAACGCTCGGCTCATACGGCAACGTGCACTTGTTACTAATTGATCATGGAACTTGGAGTCTCGAATTAGCCGACGGATGTTATGGCAAGATTTTGCTGTTCTAATAATTTATAACAAGGGGACAAACCCCGTTCACATGCTCGAGTTATAGTTACTATGGAGCTGGATTCTTTTATAATTAGTCTGCTCTCATTTAAGCGACTGCAAGCTGCTTGAAACTAAGAAAAAAGTAAAGTAAACGGTGTTAGGCGAAAATTGCAAATTAAAATGTTTCGAACTCTTCTTAAGGATCACAATAAATCAATATTTTTCAAATCCTCAGTTAAGCTATCGATATATAATTTTTATGCACTTCTATTTGGTAAATTACCCGCAACACGTGCTTTGGAAAAAAAAAAATTTATAAAAATTGTTTTCCTAGATCTTTCTCCTATTTTTCTTTTATAAAAAGTATTTCCTTAATAATACAAGACCATGTAAATTATTTTGCCGGACAGGAAAAGGAATGTGTCTTAAAACACACTTTAATAATTCTATTTAGAGAAAAATATAAATATTTGTAGCAACTTATATTTGTTTGTTTAAAGCAGGCGGCAGTATACTGAAGAGTATGCGTAAATTTTGTTTCTCCTAAAACATGAACAAACTCGTATGAACATGATACAAATAAAAATTGTATTGAAATTAAATTTTTTTAATTATAGGGTTGTCTAATTGGCGCTGGCTGTCAAATATGGATTCTGATTTCCAAATCGATAAGTTATTTTGTGTGGTTTACTTAGTCTTTGCCAAATAATAACAATCACTATCAGCAGACTGTTTATTTTATGGATTTCTTTTCGACCCCCTTCGTTTCTTGAATTGATTTCACTAGACCTTTCTATTGACTGTAATGATTTCAGACGGTCGACTAGTAACTGTCCACCTTCTTCCTCATCACGGAGTCTCTTGGAATTGCTAGCATTTGTCTAAGGCTTAGCTCGCCCATGGCATTCACATTTAACAAGTGTCTGCGAGTAGTCCTTGGCCTTATACTAGCCAGTGCTGGAAATTCACACATCGTCTCAGCCTCTTCCACGCAGACTCTGCAAGTATCATCTTCTTGGATTGGTAAGATGATACTTGAAGTTTCCATGCCATTTATAGTCCCTTCTTTCAAATAACTACGGAATTTCCTTTATAATATAAAAATTTTGCCTGAAAGTATGCAATATTTATTCCTTTCTAAATAACTGAACATTTCAAGTAAGAATTCTGGAGGCGGGTAAACTCAAATAATTAATGTTTATTTTGAATAAATAAATGTAGAAAACAAGAACCAATAGTGGGATAAATGCCATGCAAATCCAATTCTAAAAGATTTAATATTGCAAAGGCTTTATTCACACATTTCCTTCGATAATTATGCAATAATTTAACTTTAATCTTCTCTAATATTTACATTAGTCTTAAGTTTATATATTATTTATATTTCCCTAAATACATTTGTAGAAGAATTTACTATTGTAAACTGAAAATTATAACTGAATAAGAAGATTTTTGCTATTATTTTGCTTGTTTCCCCAGAAGGAACTATTTGCAATATAGTATTGTATTTGTAAGTGTTCATGCGTTTGTTGTTCGGGTGCATAACTATTTTACATTAAGTACTCGTGTCAATGTATGTATGACTATGTTTGTTTCCATGCAAATAAATCTTGAAATGTTAGCAAATATTTTGAGCATAAACAGCAAAAAATGAACAAATATTATTTTAGTATAAAATTAAGTTCAACAACATCTAGAAATGTAAAGCAAACTTTTAGGATTTCTTGGTAATAAAACATGTCGATAAATGCATAGCATACACATAGGCTAATCTAAATATTAATGAATATGTTTTATATATGTATTATATATCGGCTTTGTATGTGTATTCATTACTTTTGTAGAAAGTTATTTAAATAATTGAAATTTATATTTTCTCTGAAAATATAATAAAATCCAAAAATATTATTACGTTACGAAAATGGTCTCAAAATTTTCTCCGACATGCCAAGGAAAACATTATAATCGGACACAAACTAAGATTATCCCTTTTAGATTGTTACACACTTAGGTGAATAACATGGACAACTGACTCCAGCTTAAAATCAATGATTTTACACAACGCATGCGAAGAAGTGTGACAATATTTTCTTTTTCGTTCTATGATATGTTGTATTATTATAATATAACATTAAGCCGGAAATCTAGGAATCGCGGATAATTAAAGAGTAAATCGCGCTTTCCCGGGAAATCAGCAAGTCCCGAAAAGGAGAAGCACTACTTATCATAACACACATGGTGGTTCGCTTTTAAAATAAATAGACCAAGCAAAAAATGTTGGTATAAGATAGTTTACGAAAAGCGCAGGGATAAATAATATAGACTTCCAAAAATATTAGACGTATGCAAAAAATTTTAAAGTTTTGAAATATGAACCTACCGCAGGCCTCTAAAAGCATCAAGGAAATTTTAAGCAGATAAAATACAGAAAATTGTCTTTTTTGCCTGTATGATTCGGCTTCAGTTTATGTATACTTCAAGCTGAAATCGACGGAAGGCTGGGTATTGGCCGAATAAAGATGTCCCGGTTGCTTAGCATAAATTTGCTAACCTTCTAGACAGATGTCTAGAGATTTGGCCCCTATTATATTTTAAAGGCATATGCTTGAAAATATAAAAAGAATTGTTCAATTCACAAACGCCTTGTATTGTTGTATCGAATATATTATTGTGTTGTAATACAATACTGTATTTTTGTTGTTGGTAATTTGCCTATCAATATGTGGTATTGCATTAATTTCATATGTTTGAATAATTTGTGTTTAAATGAGTTGATCAAAAACTACAAATTAATTTTGGAACTTCTTTTAAAATATAAATCATTATTAACCATCTGCTGGTTTGTTAATTTATTACCTTTAAGTGCAATTGTTAGTAATTTAAAGATCCCATGCCTGCTCCGGTTTCATCGTTTGTCATTTTACACCATGAAGCCATTAGCAATACAAAATACAAATAAAATTAACTGTTCACCAACAAATAAAGCAAATGTTTATTTTAATACGCCATACAATGATAAAAGACGTTTGTGAGATGCATAAATATATATTTTTTATATTTTTTATAGGGAAAAATATTGAATTATAAAACCGATTTTTTCTTCCTAAGAAAATCGCTTGCCTTAAAATTTTATTTAGTAATGTGATGTCTAACTAGCAAGACAATTTTGAGGGAAATATATAGATTATAATTTGGAAAAACAACGGCTCAAGATTTGGAGAAAAGCTGTGAAATATTTAATTTCAAATGCGTAGGCTGTGCTATGGCAATTACAAGAGATAAATATTTACCACTCGCAAGTATTCTCCAATTAGGAAGCAAATGGGATAAAAAATAGCAACGAGGCTGCTTCGGAGATGTTTACAAACTTAAATGCTCATCCTCTATGACTGTGTAAAATTTCTTATCAATGAGAACTCCCGCTTAGAAATGCCCGTTTTATTTCAAAAATAATTTGATTATCTCCATTATTGACCAACTCTATAGTACTGCCACTTTTTTCAACTCTCATTCTTTTGGCGTACTTTATTTTGGATATATCTAAAACCGCTTACGTATAATCCTTCAGTTTACCTAAAGTTTTACTCTCTTTCTCTCTCTCTTCTAATAATCGTATGTTGTAAATACACATATTTGCTGTTGTAATTGAATGTTTCATCAAATACTCGTAAGTGATTTGTTTTAATTATTTAAACAAATAATAAGACCACATCAGAAATATATAGATATGTATTAAATTACTGCATAATTTAAGGATGATTTTCCCTCTTCAAAATGATGTGAAATCTTAGGAAAAATGTTCTTGCAGCAGCATGTAATTTGTAGTGAAAATAAAATCAAAGTTCTGATAGAGCAGTTTTGCAAAATTTCGAAAGTAACTTAACACGAAGTTTATTTGATTGCACACTTAAGGGAAATATAATCGAAAGTAATTGAATGTCGAATATTTGATTGTTGATTGCAATTAAAAAGTGATTGAGGGAATTTTTTTTTTTATAAAAGACTCTATTCACTCAAGCTTTTCGCTAAATGAAGAACACGTAGTGTACGAGCCATTCATCGATATTAGGCATAGTTCGGGCCTAATATGGATGTTAAGGCTGAAATTCATGAAATTCAATTCAAATAAATTAATTCAACATTGTTCGATTTGAAAGGGGTTTTATTGAATTAATTATATGATACATTAATTGCTGGCCGATAAATAACTTTGTTCGGTAAAGGTAAAATGCTGTTTCTTATATAATTATAAATTTTGAACTAAATTTGTGAAATTGGTGCAATTTCAAAATTTTGGCTTTTTCATGGATTTCATCTTTGAGGGCTGTACGACTAGCAAAGCTGTTGAGATTGGTGCAAACTCAAGCAGTGGACAGGACCTTTTGGAAATTTATAACGCCATCACAATTTTGATAGCAACAAAAATATTTATGTGGATTAAGTTCATTAGTTTCAGATATATAATCTGAAGCAAGGATATTTTGTGGAATTATAACAGCTGCAAAATTCCCGACTACAATTGAAACTATTTTAAAAATAGATATGCAATATTTTTATTCAGCAAAATAAAATATCTCCTAAATTGAAATAATTTTCCACAAAATAATCAAATAATTTTCTAATCGACTTTAAGACAATAAAACACATTTTAATGTGTTTCACACTTGAAAGGAGAAAATAGTGCAAGAAAGCCAACATTTTAATTTTCTAGTTTTCAAACACTTGTAATCTATTTATCTTTAGTACTGACGTGTTTGCCTCTCATACTTAAGACTTGGACACAATAACAAGTATTAAGCTTCGTCTGTTGTCATAGCCAAAGCCCCTGTATAAGTGCTGTTGATGACGATGATATTGTCGAGAATGTCGATATAGCAGTTGACGACCGACATGCTTAGAACAAATATTATTCCTGTTTTGTTTAACTAGATAAAAACTCGTACAAAAAAGTATTGAGAGAGATGTGTGTTTTTATTCTTTCTTAATAAGACTACAAGTATCAGACTACGGTAATATTCTAAAGCCGTATGTAGCGAAATGGTTAGATTAAATACCACCAAGAGCTGCAACAAGAATAAGCAATGAGAGACAACAACATTAAATATCAATGCAGATGCTTAAGTTTTCTATCTATAAAATGACAACACGTTGCATACATCTAAATAATCTATTTATCTAACCAAGTATCTGGCAACAGTCTGACAACGCAACACACACACACACACACACACACACACACACACACACACACACACACGTGCATACAAGTGTTTGGAGTGTTTTCAAACATTCCGTTATATGAAATCATTGTAAATTGTTCTAACAAGAAAAGTATCTTTAGACACATGCGAAGGCATACTCATGCATCATACATAGATATTTAAAGGCTACAAAAACTGTGCTGTTTGCCTGTCATGTCAGTCAGTTTGCCTATTCTCTTGCTATTTAAATGTCTTAGTCTGGGCCAGCTTTGTGTATTTATGAATGTACGAGGTGCTGTGTGCGTTGTTTATTAATTTTTTTTGCTTTGAACAAAATTTTCGATCGATCTTATAAAATAAGACTTAATTATGCTACAGCAAGGCCTAAGAGAATCTTGAGAACATGATGCTTATCCACTATTGATAAGCTACAAAATGAAGTGCTAATCGCTTTTTTTGATACATAAAGCTCTAGCACAATTGTATGTCTGATGAATATTGAAAACATTAAAATAATCCCTTAATTTATTGAACACTCATCGAACTTTTAAAAGCGTCTAAATTGTCTCCCTGCATATGGTTTCGTTAACTTCCACTTGACTTCTAAAACACACGCAGACAGTTTAACTGAGGCTGAAGAGACAACGAAATTTCGAAAATAAATTAAAAAAAATTATTATAGGCAAAATGGAAAAAAACTCGTCTATTGTATCAGCGATTATTTTATTAACCTGCAAAAGGTTTGGCGTTTTTTATTTGAGAAAATAAAATCAAAAGTTTTATGTTTTTATGTGTTTTTCCAATTGGGAAGATAATCTTGCCACGATGCTGTTGACAGCATCTTCTGATTTGTTTCCAAGCTTGAGAGACACGTGTCATTTATCGATTAAACCACGATTGTACCACTAAAGAGGAACTATCGAACATTTGAAAAGTTTCAAAAATTGTTACACATTTCTAGCGGTCTCCGGGTATTCAAAAGGGGAAAAAATCTATTTCCTTTTCTTGGTAATTTTAAATAATAAGTTGCGATTATTGAAATAAATAAACTTCTTCACTAATTATTTTCATAATTCATAAATCGCTTAAATTATTGAAATTCGTGATTAATCGATTACTCGTGAATTCTATTGTTTAATATTAAGAATAACTAGATTAGCCAGAATTTTGTGACACTTTTAGTTTTTTTTTCGCTTTTGTCAACTTCCCAGTGAACTTCAGATACTTCGATGTCAATATTAAAAATTTCCTTTAAAGCAGAATTTGGAAACCTCTTTCGATTTACAAATCTTTGAGTAAAGTTAGTAATCACAATTTTAGATAAAAAATTAATTTATATTGTATGTGTATTTTGGGTTGGCATTTCGAATTGACTTCTATGTATTTGGCCTTGACGTCTTCTAAAAGCCATTCCATATGGGATTTTTAATGGGATCTTGAGATTATGCGCTAAATGCGATCGCGCATATCTTAGATTATCAGCTATTAATAATAGCTTGTGTTTGCAGGCCGCTTGTAACACAGGGCCAAGTGGTTTTCTGAAGCAGAGAAGATGACAGAAAGGAGTGTCAAAAAATAAGGAGTGAAGCAAAGTTCACAAGAAAGAAGGAGGGGTTGAATGGTCATTATATCTGTGCCTATGTGGAGTCATTTCTAAACCAGAAATTGCTCTTTATGAAGGTAGATTTTTCCTGTAGTTCCACCTTAAATAGTTCGGAGAGGGTGGCAAAGGCCCTCTGGCCGAGGTGAGTCTGATGTTAGTTCTCTCCGCCAGGACAGAGACCCATGATATTACATACTGTGCCCTCATAGTGACAACTTCTACAGAAATCATTTGCAGGCAACACGATTTTTTTTACATGATTTTTAAAACTGCAATGTCTGATAATCGCTGCTACGATGTCTCTTAATTTTATTTTGAATGGTGCTTCTCACCATCAAGCCTTAGCCATATCATATAACACATTGTCAATTGGCTTCTAAGAGGCCGAGAATTCGTTAATGTGTGATTCCTCTCTTTGCCAGCTTGTCATCCATACAATTGCCTATATTGGTCCATTCTAGGGTGAATGTCTCGCCATCCAGATGCAAATATCTTTATCAAATATTCTATAGTACTAATAATAGGGATGGTTTGATCTGATCCACCCCCCGGCACTACGAGCCTTGTGGGATCTCTTGTGATTTAGATTATTTATTAAACAAATTTCTGTATAACGCTTCTAATAAAGGTCTGTTCTGCAGTAGGAGAAGCTGGACTAATATCATCCGAACACAAGAGCTTATAGTTCCAAACACGTTTTCCATCACTAATTAAAACAAAGATTTCCTCAACAGTCCAAAAGAATAATTCAGTTCAAAAAATCTTGACAGGAAACCAATCAAAAGTAGAAGGTAATACCATTTTAATTTCAAGATTTTGTTGTATGAGCAGGGGTTTTGGCAAGGATTTAGCCTATCTTGTACACGGGCATGCATTCCAAGCTTCATTTGCGGTCAATACCTCCTTAGTTCCAATCAGTCACGTAACCGTTGGCCAAATTACGTCGAAAAATAGCTCTGGGCCAAACAGCAGAGTATCAGAGGCCAGCCGGGCTAACTTGCTGCTTATGTTGACACTGTGACCAGATATACAGTACAAGAAAACTCTTTTACCAGTGGATTAATTAATTAATTTCTGGATTAATTTAAAACACTCTAAAACAAGCCTGGATCTTTTAAGTGTGCTATCCGCGGAAATATGTGCCCCATCTAGACTCTTAGTCCAAGTTGACGCGAACACACGTGCAGATTACCTCAATTTCCACTTGAAATACCGTGGGCCTTTTACCCAAGGATACCGACAGCCTCGTGGTCCGCTTAAAAATGAAAGCAATGAATACATTATCAGTTTTAAATTCACCCGTGAACAATCTAATCCTTCTAAAATTCACACCAAGGCCTCAATGTGACCTCATCAGGAATAGTGACATTCCTGAATTGAAGTGGGCCAGATGCCATCGGACAACGCAAAGTTAATAAGACCATCCGAGGAGTGTGCATTTTTTTCTGTAAAGCTGTAAACTACTTCGTTTCCTTCTTTATAACATTTATAAAGTATGTATCATTAGAATGCAGAGCTTAACTACCATGTTACGAAAACTTACACACATCCATAAAATGTGATATTTCAGTTTATCCGATCAGTATCGGCGATATTTATTGCCGACACAAGGATATTATTAACATCCGTATCGCACAGTAAATAAAAATTAGTCACATATTAAAAAACCCAAAAGTTCTTTAGTTAACGAGGGAAGCGAAGCAAGCAAAAGAAAAACATACATTATGGTTACTGATTTTGATTTATTGTGCGATATTTTATTTACTGTGAGTTCTAATTCACTAGCATATCGGTATGGGCATCAAAGATATTTTTTTTTGAGTATCGGTATCGGCGAACAGGTGTATCGATGCATCTCAGTTTCGTAGCCAAAATCGATTACCCAAAGGGTCGATCTCCTCGTGCATACGCGCGATTTACATTCTTTGAATATCACGTTCTTTCTCATATCGTTTTTATCTAATATCCTTTGGAAATAATATATGAATTCTTCTTTAACCCTCGAACTGAAGGGGTGCTAGTTCCACTTTTTTACAAATGTAACTTTTTGAAAAATATATTTTTTGGCTTCCTATGTTTAAGCATATTTTTTCTAAAAAGTATTTTCTTAAAAGACACTTTCAATGTAGTGGAGCATTTCTATAAAAAAAGAATCACAAAATTACTAAAATTAACTACTAAAAATTAACTACAGATTTTTCCCGGTGCAAAGAGTTGTTTACGATGTTTAATTTTGGACTTCGGTTTTAGTCGTTTTATATCACATTTAAACTTTCCTTTCGATTTAATGTAAGTATTTTCGATCGATAAATAGATGAGGATTTGTTTTCTCTTTCTCTGAATTCTTATCGATTTTTGATAAATTTTCGTTTTGTGGTGAATTGTATATAACAGCGGAAATGCCGAGTCTTTTAGGAGAAACTGAAAATTTTTGACCAAATTTAAATTTAGTTTTCATATTTGAAAATTTGGTAAAATTTCACTTGTTTGGAATTTTTCGCAGTAACTTTCTTTTGTTCCAATTTTTCGATTTATGGTATATTTTCGAATTTTGGTGAACTTAAAAATTTAGTAAAATTTTGTATTTTTTTCATAAGTTTTGCTGATATTTTTTTTAATTTAAATTTTAGGGAAAATTTTGTTATTTTTGTAATATAAAATATTCGATATCTATTCTTTTCGTACTGCATTTTTGAGGTTTTGGGAGTTATCAAATTATGGTGAAATTTGTTTTTTTTTTGTTTAACATAAATTTTGTTAAAATTTCGAAAATCATAGATTTTTTCTGAATTTTCTTCGGCTTTTGGCGAAATTAAAATTTTTTGTGGTGAAATTTAAAAATTTGTTTTTTCTTGTTTAATTTCGGTTTTTTTTTATTAAAGATTGATTTTATAGCAATAATTTTATTCAAGTTTTTCGATTTTCGAAATTTTAGCAAAGTTTCGAATTTTTGGCAGAATTTCGATTTTGCTAAAACTCTGGCTTTTTTGTTGAAATATTATTTTATTTTTATAATTTAAAATGTTCGAACTTTTGTGTTGTGGTAAAATTTCGTTTTTTTTTTTTATTTTTCAGATTGAGATTTTTGGTAAAATTATGCTGCCAATCAGTGGCAGCAAATGATACGAAATATTTGATAGAGGGATCATTTTAGCATCATTTTTTTACAATTTAGGGTTAAAATTCTATTAAAGCATTTATATTTTTTTTGTTTTTCCTACAAAAAAAAAAAAATAACAAGAATGAAAGGAAAAACACAAACAATAAATATGTAAAATAAAGAAACTTCAGACACATACAAGTGGGTTGGTTGATTTCATTTGTTTCTTTTATTACTTTTTTTTTACTTAACTGTTTTTCTTCTCGTCTGTTGACTACTGCACTGTTGTACCGTCAGTTATCATTGTTTTCTTTGCTGTTGTCGCAGACGCTGCATCTTATTATTGTTTTTGCTGCCTCTTCTATATGTTTGAATTTCATCACAGAGGCGATACGATTTATTTATTTCTATTTGCATAAGAATTTTTTTTTAACAAGTAAATTTCTGTATTGCAGAGGAAAACGCATAGAACGAAATTCATTTAAATGGTTGGCTTTTGTGTTCAATTCATTTCATTTCTTCCAATCTTACAAATAAAATAGTATGAACGTAAGAAAAAAAAAAATAAAATAAAACAACACTCGAGACACCATTACCGCCACCGCTATCAACATCGCCATCGCCTTCACTACTCATCATCATCATCGTCATCATTGTCATCATGACGTATACGCAATTTATAATTTGCCTCGAGCTAAAAAAAAATGTATCTCATACGTCTTGTCTGTCAGTTCGAATTCAAATATTCATATGCAGCATATCTGCCCTGCAGTTTTAAAAGTATGTGTGTGTGTGGGGTGTGTGTATGTATGTGTGTGCCTTTGTGTCTAGTTGTTTGCGTGAGTTTCAATGGGGCTTCTTTAATTTTCCATTATAAGAAAACAGCACTTAGTCAACACCTTTTCTAAACTTTGCTCCGAAATCCTCCACTCGTACACTTCTAGTGTTATTTTCTGTCTGATTTCTTGCTGTGTTTGATTTTGTTTGAAATCACCCCTTTTGAGACATAGACAGTTCAACAACTACTCGTACTATTATTTTTATTATACAACATACTTATTTACAAGTTGTCTGCTGATTACTTTGGTTTGAATAACTAAAATGCGTAGTATACCAGCGATACTATCGCAACTAGTACTAAAATATTGTTACAGTTTGTTGTACTAGAAACATCTATTCTATTTTTTATATGTACATTTTAATTTGCTTTATGCCTCCTTCGCTCTTTTCTTATTTTTTCTTCTTTTTGTTCTTGATTAATTTTTAAAAAATGAAACATGTTAGAAGTTGTTGGTAAAATAAAAAAAAAATTATTATAGTGGGGCCAAAGTGTGAAAATTGTGAAATTTATTACTTCTATAAATACATTTTGATGTAAAGGGTGTTTTTTAGAGGTATTTATTTGTAAGTTGGCAATACAATTTAAACATGAATAGATTGACCTAGAAACTATGAAAATCGTGGTTCAGTTCGGGAATGTTACCCGCTGTTTTATCGCAATATTCTTTTGAGGGATAAGGTTCAGTTTTGGCACAATAGAATTGTCAATAGACGAAATTGCCGCATAAAGATAATCCACAAGACCTTAACCGAAAAACCTACAGCCAGAGAAAATCACTGGTTGTTGTGCTTTATGGGCCGATTGGTCCTGATTTTTATGTACCACAATTGAATGCCCTTAATGTGGAGTAGCTGTGATTTCAACAAAACGGCGCAAGATGCCACACAGCGTATACCTTAATTGATTTATTGAAAAAAGCATTCGACCAAAGAATAATTTTACGCAGTAAGCCGCTGGATTATTTTTGTGGGTCTATGTTAAGTCTCCATTTGTAAGTTCTGTTATCAGTTCTGTGAGAGCTTTTAAAACTCGGTAATCGATAATATTTCGCTTTTTTTTGGTTCACCTTGCTTTGTCTTCCTTATATTTGATTTAAACTAACTGAAATAACTGGAGTTATTTCTAGAATTTCGCACAAGCCTTTTATGGGCTGTTTGACTGATAGCACGTTTAGAGTACAAGCAAAGGATCGACACCAAAGAAAAAAGGAAAATCACCGCAAGAATCTCCCAAGGCAGCATTACTACGGCCAGTATTATTATGTAACATTAACACAGCAGATATTTTATGTTTTGTTCATTTTAGAGAGTTTATGCAAATACTAAGTCTTGATTTGCACATTAAACTACCGGCTGATGAAACCTGTTAGTTGTTAACTGACAATTGTAAACCTGGCTAATAACGAAATTCTAAGTGAAGCGAAATGATGTAAAATCGATCTGCTCTTGTCGCTAAATTATTCCATTCGTCCCATCGGCCGCAAAATTGGACGAAACCACAAAACTTTGCTGAGACGCATGAAGGGCAAACAAATGTGCGGACAAAACTGCGAAGGAAGAGTTGTAACATCTTGAACTCCGACAGAAACAAGTAAAGACACAGAATTGCGTCGAAGATAGCATTATCGCAAGTATCTCAATAGTACGTAGAGCCATCATAAGCAGTGAACACTAGGGGTTGCGAAAATTGAAAAAAAAGCCCCCACAGAAAGCATACGACTTAGAGTGGTACAAGAAAAAAGTTACCTTAATGATTGGAAAATTGTGATTTTCACCGATAAGAAGTAGTTCTACCTGACCGGACCAGATGGATATTACTGCTGTTTCCATAGTTTAAGATAATAAGAGTTGTATTTGAACCGCCACCATAGCATAGAGGACAGTATGCTTGTGTTGGGTTCTATAACCAACTGTGGAGCAATAATATTACAGTTTCGAAGTGGTAAGACATACAACAATGTGCTGAAGTCGGCTTTTGTGGAACAAGGGATTTAAAAGAATTTATTTCGAGCTAAAATATTCGACGCCTTTGTTGGATGCCTTATTCTCTTCATCTATACATACATGAAAATATTTGGGGTTGCCTTATCCGAAAGGTATATCAAGGGGGAACACAAGGTGATATGAGATACTTGCCTTAAGATCGTTAGAGAGATGCCGGATCCCAAACCACAATTTATCTTAGAACCGTCCGCGTATACCCTGACGTTACAGTTTTCCACGAGATTACCCCCATACCACTCCCTCCTGGAGGGGATTAGTAAGTCAGAAGATTAGTTTACGACCTGACCGTACGTTGTCGATCCCCACCATCCCGATGGCGTTAGCCTCACTGCATTAATAGCGGGTATGACCATTATATGAAGGTCGATGGGAATGAGGTGTAATATAGTATTTAGTTCCTCTGAAGGACTAGTATGCAGTGCACTTGTATTGCGAATGCATGCTGATCTTTGGACTCTGTACATGTGGTACTCTACATTTGTTCTTAGAAGGTAAACTTGGCCACTAAATCAAAAAAAATAGAGATGTAGAAGTTTCCACTAAGCTGAGTAAATATGTAAGTAGGGGAATTATTGCAATGGGAGGGACATCAGCGAGAATCAGAAGAATATATATATTCTTCTGAGTCTCTCTGATGTCCTTTCTATTGCAACAATTGCTCTACTCTGTATATATATGTATATATATGTACTGGTCCTGTCGGTGGCTCTGTAATCACGCTTAAAAACGGCGGACAAATTATTTTTCAATAAACTACATGATATAGGTATCAAATGAAAGGATTTGTGGAGAAGAATTCGAAAACCACATAAAATACGGCAGAATATACAAAATGGGGCGTACATAAAAGCGGTCTCTGACAGCACAATGGCTGACCGCACCACTAGTAATTAGTAAATAATAATTTAGAACTAAGATTCGAATACTTATTGTGAATTTCACACATAATGATATAGACAATTAATAATAGACAATTTCCTCACGTACAAAACTAATAATCAAGCAATTGAGCACTTTAAGTTATTTCCCTATTTTTTTTTTTCTTACTGCACCACTGTTCCTTACATTAAATACCGCTAGCAGTTATCGAAGTGTGTGTGAGTGTATCTAAATCTCAATAGATGTGTGTGTTTAATGTCTGGAATCTTCTTACATTTTCTCAGGTAATTTGAGGGATTTTATTATTATTTTTCTTTTATATAATTTTTTTTACAACATCTTGTTGTAAATGTCTCAAGTTGTTGTTGTTGTTGTCTTTTTTGCTATTACGCAATAAGCCTTCACATCTTGAGAAGATTTAATTTGTTTATGTATGTAAGAGCTTTTTTATTAATATTTTTTATATTTTTCACGCCTTCCGCACTACCAGCCAGACATTAGACATCAGTTAACATTTACAAACACACACACATTTACATTGTTTACATTCATTCAGTTACATATTTTACATGCAATAACTACTTACATACTTAAGAGAATTCACTCATTCTTTTAATTTGTAGACAACACTAAGCGTAGCGAGCAAATTGTTTATTTAATTCTCGACATGTTTTAGTGTTGTTGTTGTTGTCGTACCTGTCATTGTGTAACGCGCTGTTGTTAATAATATTTTTAGTATTCGAGCATAATAATGGTAGTGCGAGCACAATGAGTTTTAGCATGTCTGGGGCTATTGGTGTATAAAATTATAGCTGTCGTCGCTGTTGTTCAAAACAACAAATTACAACTACTGCGTCAACAACAGCAAGAACAACAACTAATTTGCGTAATTATTTATTAACCTCAAAGATTTTAAATCATGTTTGAGCATAACATGCACATTTGCACTAAACTGTAATTATTTGTTGTTGTTGTTGCATCGTGTTTTTTTTTTTTGTTTTAATTTAGTTCATACGCACAATATTCTTTGTGTAAAGAAGGCAGAATCTGAAATAGATGTCTGCGTCCCTCTGGCTTTTGAAAAGACGTTTTATGTTAAAAAATACTTGTCTGCAGGACTTACAACTGATGTCAGTTTAACTAGAGCATGACTCGCTTTTAATTTAATTGAATTTAAATTTTTGCTTTAATGTAACTTTTTTCAATTATTGGATTAAAAGAACAAACGAAAACTAAGTCTGGGTTTGTGGTGAATTAGCAATTTTTAGCAACTTCAGATTGGAAAAAGAGAATTATTAGTTAAATGTAAGAAATAAGAGTATTTTGTTTTTGTGTCCATTCGAATGAACATTGGATATTACTGCCTTTTGTCTGCTGCACTTCTTCAGATCTTCGTAACTCGACGAGGTTTATAATTGATAGATAATTTGGCATTTGTTATTTAAAGAACGCCTTTAACCCTTAACCGCACTTGGTCCAAAATGACCCTGAAAATTAAATTGCTCATATTTTGTATTTTTGTAGTGGGTAAAAAAGTGAACTATAACCGGGATCAGAGGAAAGCAGCAAGATCACTTAAACTTGGGTCTTATCGGGCGCGGATCCAGATTTTGGGGAGGAAAATTCTAAAGAAACATATCATTTTCAAGTTTTAAAAACACTTATTTATATTTACTTTGAGGCGGAGGGGATAATAAGAAATTTTCGTCCTCTGGATACGTGCCCAGTTAAAATTGATGCAAAAAACATTGCGAAACTTGAGGGTATTAAATCGTGGAAGCTAAATATTAGAAAGGTCTCGAATATCGGGTTGAGGCAGAAGCGCTAAAACTTTGCCAGCAGCCACGTTAATAGAAACGTTTTTCTATTAATTCAATTTGGTTAGCTTCATAGGCCCACGTGGGTTCGCAAACACGGTTCCTTTGCTGGTAACAAAAAGAGAATGAAGAAGAGTGAAAAAGGTTAGTATAGAAGAAAGCTTGAATGGTCTCCATATCTGTTTTGATGTGCATTCCTTCCTTCTACAGAAGTCATTTGCGGGTAACGCTATTTGCATTGTGTGTGCAATGTTCGGTAATCGTTGTCACGATTGTCCTTTATTGTGTTTTCGGATTAATATTTATTAAAAGCTTTTGACTCATCATGTGTCTTTTGTTGGGAGTACGGTATAACCACTACTCATGTAACGCATTGTGTTCAAACTAGAAAAAAAGGCCATGGGAAAGAGGATAGCGAGAGGAGTGCTTGTAGACATTCGATTCAAATATTCCTACAACAAAGGTGGCAAACAGAGAATTCTGCAGGGAGTTTATTTCACATACGAACGATATGGCTAGCGATCGAATTTTCACTGTAGTGCACTGAATAAAGAAAAACATTCTTAACCTTCCTAACCAAATGATAAAGATGCATGAGCTAGTGACATTTTCTAAAAGCTTACAATATTCTACGTCATTAGTCCATTGTTGACAACTGCATTTCAATAACTGTTGCCTATTTTAAGGCTTCAAACAACATCTTAACGAACACCTAAAGTTGCTAATTTTGTAATTCCTAATTAATATTTTATTAGTATTTATGTATGAATCACATTAATTCCTAGTTTTAGCATTTGTATTTATTAACTTAAACACACCTATGGCGATTTTAATTATGAAATATATCCGCAGGCCACATTTTCTATACATTTATGCAATTTTATTCGTATCAATTTCATAATTAAAGATAGTCGCTATTTAAATTATAAAAATGTCATTTGTTTAATGCAGATTTATTATTATTAGCCTTGTATATTAAATCGAAAATGTTAAATTAAAAAAAATCTAAATTGTTTTTCGTAGAAAACTAATAACAATTTTCATTAAACTACGAGGGTAACTACTCACATTGTGAGCCTAATGCTTTAAGCACACAAAGCGAGCGGCAATACATTTACGCGACTGCTACACAACTGCACGACTACAAATAGGCGGAGTGGCTACACAACTGCATGAATGCAAATGCCGGTCGCTGCAATCGTCGCCTTGCAGTAAACTTCTTAATTGCAATAAAAACGACAGCAACATCGATAGCGGCTGATACAAATTTAAATTAATATTTGTGTTGCTAAATAAGGACTGAGAAATATTTAGTAAATCTTAAAAGCAGTCATTATTAAAAAAGTGTGTATTACAGCTTTAGTGTATAGAGTAACCGAAGATTGATCACTTGGTGAATATAACTCGCGATAAAGAAGGATTTTATAAAACGTGTGTCTGACTACTGAAAGAAAATCGTGGAGAACATTTTAATACTGTGTCAATAAGGAAAAAGTGCTTAAGTGTGATTTTGTGCTTTTACAGAAGAGAAACTTTAAAATTTCATAGTTTATTTTTAAACGGTTGGAGCAAAAATTTAGATTAAAACAAAACAACTTATGTTCTTTTAGGATATTATTCCTAACGAAATTGTTACTATTCCAAATAAATCGGATAACAGAAAAGTTATTTCAATATGAAATAGAGCTAAATAAGCGGCATTTTGCTGCGGGGTACTTTCGAATTGGGAAATCAACATGAAGCATTTAACCCGTTTTTAGCTTAAGTCGACTTAAGCCTTATCCCTTATTGCCAGATAATTGTTGATACTGCTAATGGATGCCGAGACGAATTTAACCAATTCAATAGTGAAAGCAAAAGTAAGAGCTGTAGCTATATCGGACGAGTTTTATGTCAAGACTAAAAATGCCAATTCCTAAGTGCATTTGTTTTTTAATTAAATAAACTGCAGACAACTAAATTCAACTAACTATTTTGTACTAAATAAATATTGACAAATGAAATAATTGAATTAATTTGGGAATTAACAAAATCGATCGGAATCCGAAGAAGCAAAAAATAATCTTTAGCAATTGCAACTACGGAACTAAAGTCAATGCGATCAGATATGTACAAGGCATGTTTGTCACGTACTCTTTTAAATTTGTAATATTCTTTTCTGTTTAATAAAATACTTTTAAGTTCTCATTTATTTCACATTTCTTATTGTATTGACAGCACCAGATCTGTTAATTATTGCTTCCGAAAATAGAAGTCAGCCTATGTTGGTGACAACGGCAACGGTGGTCGTGTAGCCGCGTGGCTGTGATTGCGTCAAAAAAATTGTCTTCGTATAAACATAAGTATTTTAGCTTTAACAGATTGTGGTTGGTAGCCTACTCTCGTCTTTTATGTGTGTCTGATGAAACAGAGCTTCGAGTAAGACCAACTTTTGTGGATTTTTTGCCGTAACTAACGGGCATGTTCAGACACTCGCAATAGTGTCAAATCGCATGCGAGTAGCAAATCGCCAAACTTATTTTTGCATGTTCTGCAACACGCGCGTTTTACTTGCGATTTGCTTATTTTCTAACTTGTGTTTGCCAAAACAAAAGCAAAACAAACAGAAGAAATACAGTGGCAAAAGTTGCAGAAGCAAAGAACGTTTTTAAATTTCATGTTTTTAGAAAAAATTTGTTACAAAATGTCTTAAGTTTTGACTAAAATAAAAGAAAACACTATTAATTTAATTTATTCATAACTTTGTAGTTTCTTTAAAAACTAGTTTAGTTTAAATACAGCAGTTCACTTCGGTATACTCTTGCGACTTGAACTCGCCAAAACTCTTGCGAATGCGAGTTACAGAACACCTCACATGCGAGTTGAAATCGCAAGTTTTATGCGAGATGCGAGTGTCGGAACATGGCCGTAAGTTAGAATGCCTCCTACCTTTCTATTCTAGGAGTCTGGCTAAATAAGTTAAGCGGAGAGAAGTTAAATCCACAGTGGAACAACTAGTATGCGAACTCTGGATACCAGTTGATTTCCAGTTTTAATGCAGACATACCACTGCATATGGAGCACTGAGTGGGCGGGCAAATTTGTCTCCATTAGTCGTGGGAGTCATATGAATTCTCTAAATGAACTCCGGATTAAAATGGCCAAGAGAGGGATCCGGAAGAGATGGTCAAGAATGACTCGCGAAGGTTGGACGAATCAAACTCTAAAAGTACTCCTAAGGCGTTGTACCGTGTGATTCCGATAGGGAAGAACAAGACGCCTAGCGAGAGATGGAGAGGTTAGTCTCTGTAAGAACTCCGGTGTTTATTGGAAGTTGGAGGAATTTTGAAAGGAGGAACAAGCAAACCTCGCAGTAGCTAGCAAAAGGCTTTGGGCCCTGGGCAGACACTTCTAAAAGGTGAATTCCATGGGGGATATAAGCGTTGGAGAAATGTTTGCAATTACTTAAAGAAAGGCTAGTATTAGCACGAGACTCTATAAAAGTAAAGTAGTTGCCTGAAATCAATTTGAGGAGAGAGAAAATGGAGCGTTCTGCTTCGGTACCTCGCTACATTAATACGTATATACACAAGTATTTTGAACCATTCAATGTTGATGTATTATTTTTTTATTTTCTGTTTTAAATTTGTTGTTGTTGGAAATGATGGTAATGATCTTAAAAAGCTTACGTCAACTTACAAAATCTGGCTTAATATTTCCTGTTAAAAATCAAAATAAACATATTCATTTCTTCGTACGCGAAACATGTGGTATCACTACTCAAACGAAACAAAGCTTTGAGCAGAAATGATCAAGGGAGATATCAACTCTCACAAGCAGTGACCCTCGTGTAATCAATAGTATTTTTTTTCTTTTACTATTTTTAGCTTAATTTTAGAATAGCAAAAAGGGAATGTTTGTGAAAATATTTAATTAAAAATTTAATAAATGAAATATTTAATTAAAAATTTTAATATTTTTTTACTGACTCAAACGAGTTAAATCAACAAAATAAATGTGTTATACTCCTAATAATAAATTATTATACTAGTAAATTTATTGACTTGCGGTTAACTTTTTATAAAGATATACTATTTTGTTTGTAAAACACAAAGGGGACGAAACAATAAATGTTTTACATACAATTTTGACAGACTAGTTACCCAACAACTTGCAATCAAAAAATTGTTAGCAACAAATACTAGCAATCATGGGTAACTTTTCAAGCAACTTTATTTTGAACTAAATAGGAAAACGCAAAGAATTTTCACAGAACCAAAAAGCAGGCAAATTTTTATTATCTTGGAAAATTTAATGTACATAAATAATGATCGCAACACGATCCAGTCAAACAACAAATTTGTAACCACCTCTTCGATATAGATGTGGCAAGGCGCCCACTCGTCAGCAGTGTTGCCAGAATTTCAAGAGGTAAAATCCGTAAAAATAATGAAGGTTTTAATGAAAATTCTTCAAAATCTACAAAATATCTTCAAAACGTATTTTACGTAGTTTCTTGTATATTATAAAACATAAACATGACTTTTACTCTAAATAATTAAATTCAAATAAATGTTGATTAGTGAAGTGAAGTTCGTTTTTAGCGGGGGTTTGAAGGCCATTAAAAAATAAGTAAAACAATTATTTATTTTTAGTTTCACCATCATTGTAAAATAAAAAAATTTAATTAATAATAATAATAATTTTAGTCAAAAATTTCAATATATTTTCAAATATATATTTGTGTATATTTTTATTTTAATATTTATTTGTTCGCATAAATATGAGATGGTATCATTTTACGCAAATATAGAGTTATGAAAATTGTTTTACCAGGGAATTTTTAAGTTTTAAATGATGGACAAAAACAGCAAAAATTCAAAATGCAGATAAATCTGCACGTTTGGTAACTTTGCTCGACGTATATAATATTACATGATCTTGATGGGAAGCTGGCTCGCTTACGTGACCTTGTGTGGTACTAGAAGGAATGTTCGGATAACATTCTGTCTCTCAGCAGGGTATGCATTAGTCCCTCACCTCTAGCTCTAAAGAACGGTTCAATAAAAAAAAGTTTTGCGTTTGAAGAACAAATTTTACTCTGTACAAAAAAAAACTCATATCTCGAGCTGGAGGCAACCGCCATAACACCATGTTTCACTACGATGGTTATGTGACTCCTTTCAGGTTTCACTTGCTCTAAAGCAGAGACGTTTAAGAAATTCACTTTAAAAAAAAAAATTTATCAAAAGGAAACAGTTTTACTGCATAAATTTTGAAAAAGGCCGCTATAATAAGAGAACTACTCAAAATGCTGCACAAAAAATATGTTTCGGGCGAAAAGAGGGCTAAATTAAAAAAAAAGAAATAGGAGAGGGAGCGAGAGAGGGAGAGAGAGAGAGAACACAAGTTTTTAATATAAAACCGCGTTTTCTAACAGATATTGATAGATTTCTACTCTGCCTGGCGTTTAAGTTATTTGATATTTTGTAATTGTCTTGTGTTTTTTTTCAATTTCAGCAATTCATCGATTTGCGATTCATATTTTCTAGACTTTTTGTTATCGTATTTCCTTAGGTAGCAAGTCTACGCTAATATCTGTGCCCACAAACAAGTCGGATGCGGCCTACTTACATTTTCATGGAAAATTATTTGTAGAGAAATACACTTAAGATTGCGTTTTTGACACTAAGTATCTCGGTAGCTGTCTCAATATCCGAAATACAACCTTAAAAATAATTGAAAAGATTTTATTTGAGTGAATTAATTTCACTTGGGGTTGTGGCGAGTGTTATTGCCACCGTTTAACGAACAACAGCACCACAACTATTCAAGTTAGTGGCTGGACCATACTCCTTGCTACGAGTACCTGTAAGTGTAGTGGTATGTGCTTCATGTAACAAATGTATTTAACACCAGTGCAAAGTGAGTATTAATGTTAGAAAAACATTTGGAAAATTGTATTCTTTTTTCGTTGTAGTAGAAGAATAAATAAGTGTGTATTCAGGAACTGCTAATTCTACTTAAGCTTCACATGTTGTACATTTAAGAAAACGGTGTGTGTTTTTGGTTTTCATTGTTATTTTCGTTAGAAAAGTTCATTGTAATGTTAGATGGAGAACTCAAATCAAGTGGAAATCAAGCATTAGAGTGCAAATAATAAATTAAAAAACACCTTCAAATTCATTACGATGGGAATCAGAAACAATAACGTCAGTAAGGATTTTGTAATTAAATTCCTAATTAAAGAAGTTATTGAACGTTGGGTTGGTGGTTAAAGTTGAAAATGTTTCTTTAGTAAAGGGTTTCTCAATAAGAATTCAGTAGGTAAGTTTTGAATCATATATGATTATTTCGATTATTAAACACGGAATGCTGTACCCAAGAAGGACTCGTTATCATTGCGAACACCCATTATGAATGCAGGGAAAGCTACGCTGGGACTAGTCGCAAACTTCGCGTGATTTGTGATCGCAAAAGTGCACATACAAACTCGATGGTTGGTCAACAAATTTAATTAAATTGAGTCGATTATGGATAGTGAGTCTTGTCTTCAAAACAGCGAGAGTGGCGACGAAATCCCGAAAACATTAATTAAGGAAAGAATCATGGAAGACAATAATGTGGTCCTCTGAGAAAGATAAAAAAGCCAAATAATGGTACTGCTGATTGACAGCGGCTGAGCTGAGAATACAGGTGGCTTAACATTTGGAATGCCCCCTCATATTTTTATTAAACATCAACATAATTTAAATATTACGTTCATCCAGAACATTTTATGATTAGAGTTATTATATATTTTTTGTATAGTTAAAATACTTTGTTTGTGGTTAGAATCTTAGCGAAAATTCAATTGTTCAACTTAACCATGTTGCAATTTTTTATAGATGGAAATCATTTAATGATTAAATATAAACAATAACTTGTTGGTTGCAACAAAAGTAATTTTTCAAATGTTTTTAAATAATCATTATATGTTTGCCACTACAATATATTGTTGTAGAGGACATGGCATGATTGTCGTGACCTTGCTAACGGTACTCTTTGCAGGAATATTACAGGATAATTACTGAAATTTGATTTCAACTGCACGGCATGAATCTGGACGACATGTGGTTTCAACAGGACGGCGTCACATGACACATTGCACATGAAACAATTGTTGCTGCAAGAACAGTTTACATAGTGTACTCCTACCGAGACACCCTATAGAAATAATGCCATTATACTTAAGAATAAATATAGTGTGTATGAGTAAATATGTAAAAGTCTTACATTTCTTTAGAAGCGAAACATTTGTTTTGTTTTGGGATACTTGAAACTTTCGTAAATTTGGGGTTGCATCTTAAGATTATTTCCGATTTAAATTGTATTATTCTTGCTTTAATATAAAACACTCGCCAATGAGGTTCATCGAAACTTTTGAACTCCTATGGTATCTATTGTGAATGTACTGAACGCGACAAGAATGGCAATTTTCAGATCGAATCAGAAGATGTTGATCTGCGTTTGTTGGTTTCTAAATAGTTGCTTAAACGAGAAAAGTTTCGTTTCAATGAAATCTACTACGCCACACTCCCATAAGACACCTAAATATTCCAACCATAAAGGTCATATTACAAATGACGGTTTAGTTTAGAGATTATAAGCGGATAAAATATCTACAGCAAAACATTTTAATTAGACTCAGTTATTAAATCAATTAAAACTTTCATTGAATTTTAATATGAAATGTTATTGAATGCAATCAATGCGTATCACGGATACGGTCTTTCAAAGACATATGATTTTGTGTACTGCGAAAGTTGTAAAGACATATCCGGAATGATTGGAAAATATTTTATAAATAATCGATTTCTACAAACAGACTTGGCTGATCAGCACTTTTGATTTTATAAAGAAACAAACGATGGCTCAATTAATGCTTCGTTTTAAAAAATGAATAGTTTTTGTTTTAACACAGATCAAAGAACTTGCCGACATTAGACCATAAATCTTAAAGAAATTACAATAAAATCTAGAATTTCTGGCTCCAATAATCCCTTAAATATGCAATACTTTTGCTTCTGCTCTAACTGCAAAGCCGAAATTGCAATTATTTGCTTTCGCCTCTGCATTTCATATCAAGTTCTTGCATATACATACATACGATATATTTAAATATATAGAAACAGATGCCAAAAATAATCTTAATATGCATCTAACCAAATACACAATCACAAACGCAAAAATAATTAATTTTAATGAAAAATGAGGCTAGACAAAAAAAAATACAAGTTTTCTTTTCTAAAAAGAAAGAAAACCGCACACAAAATTTAAGTTTAGGCAAACAAGCAACTCGAAACAACAAAAAATTAACCGCCCAAAATCACAAAAACAAATACAAAAACTACATTAAAAAATAAAGACATGAAATATTGTATTTTTCACAATAACAAAAAAAAAAAAAAATATTTTTATTGCAACAGAACAACTAAATGAACTTGCAGACACAACAATACGTTCATTCCTACATTCGGTCGTTTATTTATTATAGTTTGTTCAATGACACTCTCATTAAAAAAAATGTAGAAATATGAAATAAAAAAACATTCGAGCCCGATAGAACGAAATAATAAATTAATGTTGAAAACAATGAAAACTAAAAGGATTTCTTTTAAAAGAAGTTATTTTTTCAGTTCCTTTTTGTTGAACGTTTTTGGTTCGGTTCGGTTCTGATGGTAATGAAAATAACAGATGACTGTTGATGGCTGATAAATGTGGTTATAATTCAAACACTCTCAGTGGAATGTTCAACGAAGAAGATGAAGAATTACAGAAAACAAGAAAGAAAAAATTTAATAAAATTATTATTATTGATTATTATTATTATTATTTTCCAGATAGATGATGCCAAATAAAAACATAATAATTTTGTTGACAATGAAATTGATTTGAAAATCGATCCTGAAAGTAGGCAATGGCTTTTGTAAGTTTAGTTACTTAAAGGCAAGATGCAAGCGATTTAAGATAAATAAATAATAAGCCAGCCCTCTGTTGCGATGAGTATCTAAAACAGTTTATAATTAGCGGCCCTAAGCTTCGCATTTGAACGACGGGAATAAATATATACTTTCGGGGGATAATATTTTCTAAGTGCCACAAACCGAGTTTTAGAATAGATCCTGAAAATATACTATGAATTTTAATATTTTTCTTTAGCAAATAAAGATTTACGAAGCGGCCATACAAATGTTGTACCGATATAAAAGTTTTTAATAATTTGCAACCGATTTTAATATATGCACTATAGGGTGACCAAATATCAAGGATGGAAGATGCAATTTAAATAAAGCAAAGAAAAAACTGAAATTCTTATTTCTCCTAGGCGTAGTGAGAGCTTCTGGTCATTTGTTAAAAGCGTTAAGAATAGCGCTAGCACTCAATTCCAAGTGTATTAAACGACCATCAAATATTCACTGACTCGGTTGATAAAGTAAACCTTTTGGCTGAACTATTCGCAAGCAACTCTTGGCTGCCAGAAAGCAGTCAACCACTGCCAGTAATCGACAAAGTATCAGTAACTATGTCGAGTATATTCATTCGGGCGCATGAAATTAGAAGGATTCTAGCGGATCTCAACATAAATTGTAGGCACTCCCACAATTGTATTGAAAGAATGCTTCTCTACGTTAGAATGTCTATTAGCAAACATTCTTAACCGATTATATCATTTCGGTGCATTTCCAATGTGTTAGAAGGCTGCTAATGTAACACCAATCATTAAGAGAGAAGAGGCAAACAACCCTGAAATTACCGCCGAATCGCTATCTGGTTTGCACTTTGTAAAGTTATTGATATTATCTTTAACTTCCATCTTATGATATTTTTAATATCTAACAATTTACTTAGTGGCCGCCACTATAGGTTTCGTAGAGGACGCTCTGCGGGGGACCTGCTAGCTTTCCTCCAGCAAAGATGCTGCCATTTCCTACAGCATTTTGGCGAGAGTAAAGTAGTGAATCTTGATATCCCTAAGGCGTTTGATAGAGTGTGGCAGTGCACCATACTGTTAAAACTAATTGCTTCATGTCAAGCCTTCTTAGCGATCGCACTATACGAAGTGTTATATATGGGGTTAAATCAAACGAGTTCAAGATAAATGCAGGGGTACGCAAGGCTCCGAACTTTCTGCTACACTATTTTTTATATTTCTAAATGAGCTTCCGTCCAATCCTTTTCTTCTTACAGATAATCGTAGCATTTGCTATTCGCTTTGAGTCAAGCCTTTTTCCACTTTGCGAAACCCAGCGTAATATAAATGAAATGCTGAACCGAAAACTTCCGATAATCTCCGCATGGGGTCGTACGAGCAGTGTCGATTTTAATGTAAGTAAGACCCAATACTGTGTAATTATTGACAGACGCACGACAGATTATGCTCTTTCACCTGTAGTTATGGGTGGTATAGGTATTAAGGAATTACAAGGTCTTGATTTGTTCTTGGCACGAAAATACCGTATGATATTCACAGATTTTTCACATTTTTCTTTATTATTTACACCACCGGTCGGTGCTTCAAGTTCTATTTCGAAGCTTCTCGATGGCCTACAAGAGAAGGCAAATGTGCTTATCTCGGTGACTGAAGGGTATTCAACTCTATTGACTCACTGGAACACCTACGCATTGTGGGTTGTGTGTCATTGTTCTATGGAATCAGGGAACTTGTTCCTGATACCTGAGCATTTGTACGTATAACGCGTTCTTGATTAAGGGCTCATCTGTTTGTCGTAGATTGGCCATTGGGGCTAATGTACTATTAGTATGTGGAATAAACTCCCTGCAGAAGGCTTTCCTGTTACTCTCATGGTAGGAAATTTAAATCGGTTCTCCATCACTGCGCATTGTCCAAAAAAAAAACAGAAACAAAAAAATACAATGAGATTAATGGCGGAGTGCAGCAGTTCGCTATCTTAAAAAAGATAAGATTTAACTACAAAAAAATGTTGTATGCAACATTTCTTCTTTTTGCATAGTAATTTTCAGATATTTATTAAACGTGTGCACTTAGTTAAACCAAAAAAGCTTGTTTAAAATCTAATTTGTTTTTATATGGCTTCATTGTCATTTTTGGCTCCTGCAAACTAGGCAATATTTTTCATATAAATGAATTCTCCTAAAAGTATGCAGCGCCTGTTGGTTTTAATATTTGGTTTAATGAAATTTTCAAATAAAGATGAAAAGAAAAACTAAATAGAATAAAATGAATGTGTGAATAATAATATTATTAACTTTGCACAAAAACCTCAACGACAAACATCAAAATAATCCCAATCTGATACGAGTATACGTCATTTATGTTCATCAAACACTTTTTTTTGGTGGAAAATTTCGATTTTTTTCAACTGATGACTTTATTATCTTTGAAAACTTTCCGCAGCTATTGGGTATGGAGATTTTTATCAACGATTTTGGCAACAAATAGCAACAGCATTAACACACAAAATGAAAATAAATGATTTTGTTTTTCTGATAACATGAAAAAAGAGCAAAGGAAAAATATTACGCATATTTTATTTTAAAATTCTTTTTTTTTTTTTTTTTGGCAAATTATATCTTTTAACAACCAACACATACAATCATTTCATAGACTCGATTAAATTTTAGAGAAAGAAAAACCGACACAGAACAGAAAATTCGTTTGTCTTTTCAATTTATTGTTATTATTAGGCTCAAGGGAAATAAGATAATTTAAGGCTTAAATAAAACTTTTTCAAGTGGGCTTGCTGGCTGGCTGGTAGCTTCAATAGTGAGTGATAACAGTGAGTGCTATGGGAAACTTTAAACATACAAGCCAATTGCCTTATTTCAGATTCTGATCGTGATTAGTTACATCCCTAAGCCTCTCGTAACAAATTTCAAAAAGAGCTTAAGCATTTGAGGTTGTGATCAGTAAGTTTTGTGAATTTCCACAATGATATTCCACGAGCCATTGAATCTTTTGTGCGACCTATATCTCTCCCTGGAACAGATTTATGCTTCGAATAAAGCTAATTACTGCAGTGAGGGATTATATTTTACTTAGAATTAATGAGGGCAAGAAAAACACATTTATTTTATAACAATCGAGAGCTGGACAATCGTTCAGATCTCTCATTGCTAATGGCCTCTGAGTTTCCCATTTTAAATTGGTGGTATGCTAGACCACAGTCTCCGGTAAACCATCCCAGATTTATCCTGAGCTCCTTTTTATTACAGGACGTCTTTGATTGCTTGAGTCTGGCTATAGCCGTCCAATGCCGAGCAGGAGCCAGTTTTCCCAATAGTATTATCTACTATTCATTCCGTTATTAGCTAAGCAATGGCCCATTGCATTTTAGCATGGCCCACATGACCAGGTACGTGGCATAATGTGATTTTATTTCAACACAAAGGGGGCTAAATAAGTGCCTATTACGAGGATAACTGCTGAAGTCGTGATCGCTAACCAATCTAACATTTTTAGCAAAGACCTGACTCCAGTCATTTGAGCAATATTTTTGTTGTTTAGAAGGATATAAAACATCTCTGTGAGTTAGAACATTTGACAATAGCGATCTATGATTTCCATTTTTCAAACGTTTCCATGATAATTGATTCATGGACGTGATTTCCTTCAGAATGAACTTCGAGAAGATTACCTAAAATTAATTGATGTGCTTGAAAACTGTTATGTGCAGACTCTGATAATATCGGACGGTAAAATCTGATAATAAAGGGAATAATTTCAAGCAACACAAGAAGGTTGCTGCATAAGATATGTATAAGATCTCTGCAGTTATCGTAGCAGAAATCTGTGTTTATGAGGCGGGAACTAACGAGTAGTACGGCACAACGAGTACTTGATCTCTAAAAAAGTTGTTAGCACTTGGTAGCGTAATGCAGTCAATTCTTAATAATATACCAACATCTTTTGGAGAAGTAAGAAAAATTAACCCACATTGATAACGCATTGTCTCACCCGACGACTTAGTGCGTCATCTGCAATGTAGCCCTGTCTGAGTGGCTTCATCTTGGCCTCGTAAATCAACGAAAAACTGGATGGACAACGACGTTCGTCAGCAGATGAAGTCGCTAATGAAATTGAATGCCACGTTTTGTAGGTGGCGCAAGCCAAATTAAAAAATACCAATAAAAGTGCTCGAAAGCATGCGAGATAATCAACAAAAAAGTTTATTCTTGAGATAGTTGGCTTTTAGATCGATGCCCATCCTATTTCCAGTTTTGTATTCCTTGCAAAGAATAAGTTTTTTCCTGATCGTTAAAATAGTCTACTAAGAGATGGTAGTTGACAGGATCAGTGTTGATCCTTCATTAAATAAAAAAAGCCAAATAAGTGCCAAAGTGTCAAAAAAAAAACACAGCTTGGACAGCTGTCACCTTGGGGTTAATAGAAAAAGAGTACTGAACGAACAAACGATGCTGCGTTTCATGTTTCATTCGCGCTGTTTGTACCCCGTCATAACTTTGCTTCGTTTAATCATTAAATAATGCAATATTTTTTTTAACATCATGGGAAAAATTTTACCAAACTAGCAAGTTGCCTAGAAATGAACATATCAAGAACCTTGGTCCTCATTTTGATCTCAGCACTTTTAACGACCGAAATTATTGGATATGAACTTGGCCTTATTTGCACATTTAAGTTTTTACGCGAATTGATTTAACTTCAGCAAATGCGCGAAAAATTTAAAAAAAAAACATTTTGCGACGATACTAAAGTCACTCGCCTTCCAACTACAAGCCGCTCAAATGGTACGAACTCAAAGCGCACAACGATGGCACATTTCCAAAAGCGCTTTAGAGTTCGCTCACTGAAAATCAGCGTCTTTATGGAGACTGAAGTGAAAACTGCTTCCGAATGGTCAGGCAAAGCCAAGAAAGTCCTTTGAATTGATCATTGAAGTTCAACAAGTGTGATTTTTAGTCTAAAATAATTCTTAAAGAATTATCTTTTAAAACTTTAAAATTACCGCACTATTTGTTCAGAGAATAACAAACGGTATTTCCAACGGTATCCTTTAGTGTGCTTAAAATACTTTACTGAAATGATAAATGATAATGTTTTGGATTTTGCCATATTGGCTTTAACAGCATTTTCACTATTATCTTTAAAAGGAGCCCATTATGCCTTCCGACAACAGGGCTCACATCTTTCATTTTAAGAAATCTGTCTTGGACTTTGCGTTTTCCAAAGGCGGTAATTTTTGATTGTTGACAAATATACTGAGTTGAAGATGTGCGCCATCACTGGCCAATTTTTTTTTACGAATACAAAGCTTTTGGTCTCTGGGCTTAAATTTTTTAGTGATTTCGATCTTGTTTGCGTTGAGATGCAAGTTATTTGACAATATTCGCTGCGTACTCTTTCAATATTACCATCCGAACGACCTGGCTGCTGCAATTATAGACTAAATTTCAAATATTCATGTCAAACCCGATGTGTATTTCTTATCGAGCTCTCTATTATAATAATACGCTTGGATAATTCGAACTCGTTATTCTGATTGAGTGTTGCTCTCCGACTAATTTTGCAAAGGTACCTACAATATTAATTTCATTTTGTTAGTCATGTATGACTTAATATTTGGAAACTCGATTTGAATCACCCTTTACATGTAACTATGTAAACAGCTATGACGGTATACAACACAAAAGAAAAGTTAAAAAACTTAAATACTCTTGAATAATTTGTTATGTCCACAACAGTTAAAATTAAAACTTCCGACACACAATTTTAAACTTAATATTATTTATTTATCAAACGAAATAATACAGTTACATAATAAAGTAACGAAGACCTTCGAAAGGTTCACAGATTATTCTTTGGCGGGAATGGAACCCGCACACCACCAACAACAGGGCACCCGTCAAACTTAATAAACAAAATTAATGATGAGGAAAACTTTAAGAAACAAATAATAGAGCACAATAATCATAATACGGATAATAGAAAAAAATAACAAAACAATCTGGTCAATAAATTATAACAATGAAAACTTTTCTCATTTCGATAATGACAGCTGAAAGCAAAAAGCACAAAAAAAAGATTAAAAAAATATATTAAAATAAATGTTGAGATCTGAGACTTAAAAATTTTGGTACTGGTAAAGACCAAGATAACTTGCAACACAGCGGATTAAGAAATTATTTTTTTCGTTAAAAAAAAATTATTTAGGGCAAATTAAAAAATTGACATAAGAAACAAAATTTTGTGAATGTAGAAGAATTTTTGTACATTTGCATGAATTATTGCTGTAAGCGAAAACAAAGTGATGTTAAAAAAATACGCCACGAGCGGCAAAAGTGATAAGGTCAGTTATGTTTTGGAGAGCAAATGTTCATCAGGCATCATCACTTGTTTTGATAAGATGGGTCTTGGTTTTGTAAAAGCGCATGGCTGCACTTAAGTAGGAGTAAAAAAATTAAACACTGTTGCAGTATTTAGGGAGTAGACAAGAATATACATCGATTTAATGAACATACAGCGGCGACAACTTGAATAAGTCCGTTTAATCAAAATATTAACAATTTTGTAGAAAATTTTACGTTTGCTTTATATTGATATTCTTTTTACTATTATTTGTTTGTTTTGTTATTAGTTTCAATTTTACTTTTCTCACGATCCAAAACAAACATGCAACTTAAAGAAATGTAAACATTTTAAAGAGTTGTATTTTGAAATTTATCCCCACTAAGGCATGACGACAGTGAAATGGCTAATGACTTTGCAAAACATTTAGAGAAAGTTTTCACACCACATGACCTAAATAGTTCCAACATTCAGTGACAGTGATCCTATGAAATTTCGGTTATGTTTACTAAAAGCGACAATTAACAATTTTGAAGTGAAAAAATCGTTCATACAGTAACAATAATAAAAAACTTGCCGAATTCAGCTGCGAGAATTATACTAATTATATTTAATGCCATGTTGCGAGGAAAGGACTTAAGTCAGATTACATCCTACAGGTACATTAGCCACCTACTCCCAACTTTATCAAAGTTGTTTGAAAAATAATTCGTTTAGTCTTTAAAACCTCATATTACTGAGCGAAACATTATCCATTATCAGTGGATTTTCCAGCATTTGATAAAGTCACGTGCTGCTCACTAAAATAATTTGAGATCTTTCTGAAAAGTTCCACAAGCTTTTTAAAATCTGTTATATCTGTTTGACAGATACAACGCTTAAGGTATGGTCAAAAGATCAGCTTGAAAAAAATGAGAATATCTACCTTAAAAATGTGCTTATGCACTCAAAAGTCAAAATTCTCGATAAATAACGATAACAAATGGCACTCTTCATGCAGTAACTCACGTTAAATAATTGTATATCCACCTAGATCGACGCTTAGGCCGGCAGCTGGCAGTGACAAAGATATGGCTTTCCGTAAATGAGTACACTGTCAGAAGTTTTGACTTATAACTCCTCGTGGTGGCGGACGGAAACAGGTTCCTGTCTCTGCTAAGTTAACTATAACTTATAAATACCCTCCTCCACGGTAGAACACTATATGCCAGGGATGCGTGGCTAAAATGATGCTTGGTTTCTAGTATGCGAACTCAGGACAAGAATGCCCTGCAAGGGCTGGACGGATCAATCTTTAAAAGTATTTCCAAGTCTTCGGACCGTGAGATTCTGACAGGGAATGAAGCCTCGTGAGAGGTGGAGAGGTTAACATCTGTAGGAACTCCGGCCAAATGGGAAATTCTGTGTGGATGGACAAGAAACCTCATAAAGGGTTCAGCCTACAAAGATTGTCCTGAGGAAGAAGATGAGACGGCAGCACGCATTGTGTGTGAATGGTTAGCATAAGGCTTAGGACCACTGGCGGACACTTGTTAAATATGAATGCCGTGGTGGACATAAACCTTAGACAAATGCTAGAAATTACAAGGCTCCTTGATGAGGAAAGAGGCCGACAGTCACCAGTCGTAGTACAGAGTAAAGACCAGTGGTAGCACGAAACTCGAATTAAAGTAAGGTAGTCGTTAATTACAAATCGGTTGCCTGAAATCAATTTGAGAAATGAAGTGGTTTGAAAAGAAACCCATAAGGCTAGTGGTCTGCTTCGATGTGTCCCTACATTAATAATATATCAACGCCTAAATTGGACCCGCTAAATTGAGGTAAAATTAGCAGCCACAAAACTTAAAACAAATCAATACAACGTCCTGCTCCTATAAATCCATTAAAAAACCAATATGGTCATAAAGAAGACAGTATAACATTTTAGGAATAATTTTATGCGCCTCTTGATATCTGAGAAATGAAAACCTTCACATGGTTCTTTGAGTTTCAACTTTACAGGAAGAAATGACGAAATACTCGTGCAAATATGTAAACAAACAAATGCTTCATCCCAACTCTCTCGTAGGCCATCTATTGCGATTTGATGGACACCAGAGACTAAGAAAATCACACACATTACGCTTGGGAGACAGTTCTCTCAAATCAACCGTAACCAGATTTGAATACATTAATTTAATCACTACATTAATAATAATTAATAATAATCAAGATTTAGGAGATAAGATTTAAATACTAATTGTAAATTGCGTTTACAAAAATTCAATAAAATAAAATTAAAGCCTCTCCTAAGTTCAAATATTAGATTCATAATTGAGTTCCTTTAATCTCAAGAAATACTACGTTGGTGAGTAAAATTTGCCATTTAAAAATAGCAATTTTCCATGCCTGTTAATACTCTTTACCGCAAGAGAACGCACAGCAAGACCCCTATCATTTTGACGCGCACCTTATACTCGAAAAAACAAAAAACCCAACAGAAATACCGAAATGCATTTGATAATAATAATTTGCACATGTCTTTCTTTAATTGACCCAGTTTATTAAAATAAAAATTGCAGCATTTATTTTAGTTTTATTGTTTTTGGCTGGGAAAAGAAAAATGAACCCAAACAAAATTCTGTTACATTCGAACAATTAGTTTAATTTTGTTTTTTTTTTATTTTTTTATTTTATGGTGGGGGGTTTTTTCTTGTTGTACTTTTGCTTTCGGCCAAATACTATGCAGGTGTTGTTGGTGTATTTGCGTGAAATATTTCGTGAAAGATTTTGGGTAAAATGTTTGTTTTACTCGCACAATAAAACTGTTGTAAAAGTTATCAGAATTTATTGTTTTCACTAAAAGTTCAATAAAATGTTCAATTTTTACAAGGTTGTTTAGAAACCATAAAAAATACAAAATTTATTGCAATGTAGAAAAATTCTATATCAATTTAAATATATTTATTTAGTTTAAAAGAAAGGGAATGTTTAGTTTTAAATACAATTCCCAATTTGTTTTGCAAATCTTTTTTCATCTTTGAAAGTTTTTATCACGAACAAACTGCAGGTTAAAAAAAAAGTCAATATCCTCTGATATGTATAACGATGCATGAATTGCGGCTTATATAGGCACCTTTTAAAGTGAACTAGACAACGTTTAGCCCCCAATTTCGCATAGACGAGTTCAGTACGAAATTAGCCGCTAACTGTCGTGAACAGCACGAATTGTTGGAAACGGTGCCACTATCTGCGATCAATTTATGTTATTATTTTTCGTCGGTATTTGAGCACAGGTTCATACAAAATCCAACTAATTAACAAGGAAAACTTTCACGACAACCCCATGTGTCTTGTCTGAGATCAGAAGCAGTTGGAAGTGGAGCCCGGTATCAGAAGATATACTAGACCATACTGGATGAGATCCCGTAAACAAATGGCAATGCCACTGTACAAATTTACTGCATACATCGTTAAAAACAATAATGGCATTGCTATTGCCGTTTATGAAGTGCGCTACCGATCATGGCTATCTGAAGAGGGTGGCATTACGTGCCATAGTGCTGACACCATCAGTGTGGAAGTACTGCCAAATTTAAGTTCCGGGCTAAGCAAGGTCGTATGATTCTGTGTTAGGTCTTTGCCATTAAACTTAGAGAGTTCTAATTCAGTCTGATCTATACGATGCCATGTTCCACACATAATGACATTATTAGTTATTAATTAAATATAGGGTGCAATTAAAGCCCGATAAAATTTACGAAAGCGCTAACTGCCATATTCTGCTGACTTTTTGTTATTTATGATCATTTTACTCTGTCAAATCATCATGAATAGATTGATGCTTGAACAACGCTGCCAAATTATCCAGATTTACTTTGAAAATCATTCATCAACTGATCCGAGGTTTTATCGCAAAATTATGTTCAGATAGAGCAAATGAAGTAAAACCATCTACAACAGTTTTAAAATTTACGTGGCCTCAAGATTCATATAAAGAAGTTGAAAAAGTAATTCGTCAATAAAAAATAAGATCGGAGAAAACAAAAGATGAAAATTGTCAGGGGGTCCGACTGCTATGTCTACGCGAAAATGTAAGTCCCCAATATAAAGTCAAACTCTTGCAAACGGCCAGCAGATGTGTTTTTTTCATGTTCTGCTTAGTGTTTGATTATGCTGATTATTTAATGCTATTTTACGTGGTTTTCTAAAACGCTTCTGAGCCATGATTTATTCACATACATCCGTGTTTTGAACAAAACCCCACAGAAAAAGGTCTGTGGTGGTTAAAGGTAGTGAACTTGCGTTTAACCCTCAAATGACATAATTTGCTACGACTGTTCGCCCTTTGTAGGGCTACATCTTCAAATATTTATTCAAAATGCACTGCGGAGACAACCGTAAAAGGATCAATAGCACATTGGTCTGCTTGATGTTGTTGTGTTTTCCACCACATCATAAGCAATAGAAGGGACATCCTAGACAGAACGAGCAGTTCGAGTTCTTCAACTGTGTAATGATTTTTTTTGTTGATCTAGTCTCTGCAAGCCGCGTGGCTAACCTCCAGAACCTACGTGCAGTGGTTGTTGGACGACCAGGAAAGCTACGACAATCACAGACAAATTTTTCCGTAAAAAAATTTACACAATCATTCTGCGTTCTAGGGGAGTACAGCGTTCCACGGTTTCTTTACACAATATCATAAATGAATTGGCATCCCAACGCCATTTGCAAAAGTTATTCCATCTTCCAATAGGGTCTTTTATTTTGGCCACCTTTTATTTGGCAAAAAATATATACAGATAAATTTCAAATTGAGTTTATTGTAAATAATTGGCCAAAAGTGCAAATGAATACAAATGAACTCATTTATTGCCCAAATGTTTTTTTTTACTAAATCAAAAAAAAAAAAATACTCCATAAAAATTTTAATTAACACAATCGTCTCGATAGACGATAGAAAAATCAAAATTTATTTAACATTTTAATTTGATGCCAACAAATATTCGAAAATAAAATAATTATTAACTTTAACCAGCCATAAATATTAATTTCAGTCTGTGCCAACAAATAGTAAAATCGATTTAAAATTTCTCATTAATTAAATAAAAACAAATACACTAGAAGCTTCTAAGTTTTGCTTCGAAAGTCCATCTAATGTCACATGTTTTATGTCTACAAATACTAAAATTATGAAATATTAAAACATTAAACTGCCTTTTCGACTTTCTAGACGGAAAATATAAAATTTTAAAACAACAAATCTGCTAAGCAAACAATTCGTTCGACACATTTGTACTAGACTGTTAATTGTGAATAAATACAATTGCAACTCAAACAAATTGACAGGAGACAGACAATAGACATAAATCATTTTATGACTCAATGGTAATTGTTATTGTTTGGTTGGTTTTTTTTTAGCACGTTCCACCCACTAAGCGGAAAAAGAAAAATAATAAAAATATTTAGATTTTTAATGCGAGAATTTTTTTTTGCTTTTGTCCACATATCGGAGTTATGCAATAAATTGACAATTTTGCGGAGGTGGGCCTTTAAAGCTAAGAAAGTGACATGTTTTGTTTAATTTGACATGTGAGTATTTACTCACATATGGGGAAAGAAGCTAAGGCAAAGTGCAGTCCAACATGTAGATTTTTGGAAGGAATTTCCGTCATCTCTTGTCAAGTTTGTTTTTTTTTCTTGTTGGACCAGCACTCAGGGGATGACCCCTACTCATGCAGTGCATTGTAGCGGAACTAGGAAAAAAGGTTATGGGAGGGGGGAAAGAGGGAGTAGTGTTTGTGGACGTTTGATTTGAACTTCTCAATATTGAAAGTGGCAGGAAATACCTCCGCAGGGAGTCTATTCCACATACGAACTGTTCGGCCAAAAAACGAGTTCACCGGAAAATCGGCTACAAATGCGTGAGCTCTTGATGAGTATCTTGTCTCGCGCAAAAAGGTCCGGGTTTCGGGAACAAGTTCCCTGATCTCATTGGAGCATCTCCCATTGTAATATCGATAGAACGTTGAAACACACCCCACGTGACGTCGATGCTCCAACGAATCAATAGAGTTGGTTATCCTACTGTCGCCGGTAAGCCTCTTCGTCCTCTCATGTACGCGGTCGAGTAACTCCAAAATAGACTTTGGAGCCCCGGCCCACACATGAGAGTTGTATTCCATTTTCGGTCGGATATAAGTAATATAAATGTTAAGAAGATCAGATGGGGTGAAGTATCTCTTGCACCGCTTTAAAAAGCCGAGGCACTTGAAAGCTTCTTTTGCGACATGAAAAATGTGCTTAGTCCATCGAACATCGCACTGAATTTTCATGCCGAGAACATCAAGAGGTTCTGATCCCTCAACATCGATATTACCCATTATTACAGACGAGGCAGCGTGTTCGGTCGTGCGCCTGTGCGTCAGTAAGCAACACTGGGTTTTGGTGGCATTAAAATCAACCCTGTTTGCGCGGCCCCATTTAGAGATTGTCCTAAGATCGTTACTCAAAGTGTTATTCATATTTTGCCTCGTAGTCTCAATCTCCAAAAGGCTGGGCCTGTCAAGTTTGGTTTGGAGATAAACCGGTTTCGGTTATGTGCCATCTTCAGTGTCATTTTTCTATCCAATGGTACTGTTTAATGAAACATTATCCCTTCAGTTTTACTGGTTTCTGAGCGGCTTCAAACAATAAATTATCCAGTTTGGACGGCCATATACATATTTGCTTACATCATTTATTTTTGCATTCTCAGGCCCATGCCATAGAGCATTTGTTTCTACGGCACATTCCCCGATCTATGCAAATCAGTCTGCGAAAATATAATTTAAAGAAACACAGCAGATAGGCAGCAAGACGGACAGACAGACAGACGCACATACTCGTAATAAAATATAAATTTATTTGTTCACTATAAGTGGCGTCACTTTGACAGTTATTACTTTTAACCATTCCTGTTATGTAACATACTTCTCGTAAAATAATAACAACATGAACATAAAAATTTGTATTAAAAGTAACTACATTTACTTCTGCACTCTCATTCTCTTGCAATCATTTAGGGCAGAGATGGACGTTTGAGTGGTATTGTAATTTTTTTTTTAGAGATTTTGAAAATATGTAATTCACAATCCAATATTTTTAAAATTTAAAGCGATAACTGTCCAACGAACTAACAAATTGGTCTCACTCTTAGATATTTATGATAAGCATACTCTGGCAGATCAACGTGAATAGATTGTCGCTTGAACAACTAACTTATCCACACTTTGAAAATCTCACTTTTTACTTAAGGAGTTTGCTAATAAGCAAAATTTGCCGATTATGGAGTGAAATTAACCATTGCATGTATATGTATGTAAGGAGTGTTTTTTCTATGTCGGTCACACGCACTGATAAACTGTGGTCACTATTTGAGAATTGTGATCAGTGTACTCTGGCAAATTATGATGAATAAGTCGAGGTTTGAACAACGCTACCAACGTATCCAGATTTACCTTGAAAATCAGTCGGCCGATCTTTTATCGCGATGAGGCTCACTTTTGGCTTAAGGGGTTTGTTAATAAACAAAATTTGGCGATTATGGAGTGAAACGAAGTCACACAACTGACTCGACATACTCCATTACATTCAAAAAATACACCGTTTGGTGCGGTTTAAATGCTGGTGGCATCATTGGAACTTATTTCTTTAAAAGAAATTACGGTAAATGGAGATCGATACCGCACCACGATCAATTATTTCTTGTTCGAACATATGGATGATGTGGTTTCAACAGGATGACGCTACGGCGACCGCAACAATCAATTTGACTTGAACTCAAAAATTATGAATAACTTCATTTCAAAGAACGGACCTCTCAACTGACACCTTAGATGCTATTATTCGTGGCATAAGGCCAGCAATGTTCGAAAAAGTCCCTAAAATTGAGCGCAAAGAATGCGCTTTGTCTGCGGTGGCCATACGGCCGGAATCATTTTCAAATATTAATGCCAGGCATCGATTGCATTTTGGAATAAAGAAAATTTTTCATTAAAATTTAAATATTTGTGTTGTTTTTTACAACTTATAGTTCTATCGCGCTTAAAAACACCCTATTTACGAATATTTATTTTAACACTTTTTCGATAAAGTATTTTGATCTTTAATATTTAACTCACTTTTAGCAGCAGTCATAAAATTTAGACAAATGTTCAACATACCTGAAAAGAAGAGAAAAAATATTAAATTAATCCAAAAGAGGCAAAAGAAAAGTAAATATACAACTTTATAATGTTGAAATTATTGTAATGCCCAGAAAATAACTTGTCCAATAAATTACGCCCCATTCGAGGGTAAAAATATTGCACATTTTAAAGTGAATAAAAAGTATACTTTCAATAAAATCCACTCTTTTATAACTAGTCCAAATATTGGCTGTACAAAAAAGTTCTCGCCGTTTAACAGACTTGTGTTGGCACAGATAATTTGTTTTTGATAGGAAAGTTTATATATCGGCCAACAATTTTCAGAACACAGCGGACTGTGTTTTTATGAACAGAACACATATTTTTTTAACGGCATTAAAAATCGCAAATTTTGGACCAAAAAAATGATACTACGGTGAACTTTGCTTCATTATATTTGTTTGGCGAAAAGTGCTGCAGAAGTTACCGTATTCTTCTAGTAGTTAATGGCGAAAATGCTCACTCTGCAATTACTTGAATGGTTTCGACAGTTCATAGATGTGGATGTGGATGTGGAATACCAACTACGTTAGGGGAAGGCCACAAAAGTTTGAGATAAAAATTTTTATACTAATGAAACTTAGTCAGACTCTCACAGAACAACTGAAGACAGCCATCCACGAAAAACGTCCAGAATATTCTACCAGACACGAAGCTATAAATTTCCATCATAACAATGCTTGTCCTCATGTTGCTGTACTAGTAAAAAAACATTTTTAAAACAATGTATGGGGCGTTTTACCTCACCCGCTTTGTCCCATCTGAATATAAATTGTTTTGATTAATACAAAACAACGTGAAATATGTTTCACTTCAGTCAAAGTTATCAGAAATCGGCTTGATTCGTTTTCTGGCCTCAACAGGTGAACCTTTTGTAAAGTGTAACACGCACATACCGTCGGTTTATAAGCTATAAATACAATTTTTCTATTTCTTTTAGACTACTAGTACTGGTACACTTATCGTCAAATTGTTTATATTGTTACGTTTATTACCTCAATAAACGTGATTTTAAAGGGTTCGTTTAATTGCAAATATTAAAATAAACACTCCTTTATGATCTTATCAGTACACAACTTTATTCGGTACTTAACACTCTTATATACAACTCTTTAGTACTAATTGACACTGTACACTTAACACTTCTTTTGTACACACAGATGTTCACTTAATAAAATCTCAAAGTCAACTGCTCTTCTGCGGTGGACGGCGCCTTTATATATAGAGATCACGGCCGCTTCTTGAAATGTCCCGAACATACACGAAATTGCGCATTTGTTATTTCAGATGCTGGCTTAGTAGTCTCGTATATGTGTTTGTGTGTGTGTGTATCTTTGTTTACTTTTTTTGCTTGCTGTAGAAATTGTTTTATTGAATCGCGGTTCATGGAATTTCTGCTACGCAATATGTTTTTGCTTTGTGTTTATGTTATTGCGTATTTGTACATTTGTACAAGAGGTCGTTTCACACACCTTTGACTATTACTTTGTAACAATATATATGCATGCCACCTCAGTACTGCTTTTAATTCTCAATTGGTTTATAGTTTTTCCTTAATCTGTATTTTAAGTTTCCTTTCCATAGGTGCGGTTCATATCCGACAATAACTCTATTTGAAAGGCTCAGAAATTATATCGGTCTAAGATTAGGTAAAATATTTTAAGGAAATGCCTAGATTTGAGTATTGTTAATAATTAATAGTGTTTGGCACAACTGATTCGCTGTCTGGTTTGACACAGAGGTTTCGGCTGACTGTTTTGATACTGCGTGGCTTAAGTATAGCACTAAGGCTAGATTGCGGGAATTATTGTTAATTATAAGAAAATCTTCGGGTATCCCAAAAGTTCCCGAGTATCCGAATGTTGTGTTTCTCCCCGTTCTGAAGTAAGTCAGAAACCCGAACTCTTGTCGAAGACTCCCGACTTAATCTACGTAACTGCCGCTAAACATTATTTTGACCACAGAGCCGGACGAACTGCACTTTAACTTAAGGTTAGTGGTCCTATTATTCGAACCTAGACACCACTGAGCTACCCCAGCCCAAGCTAAAACTGCGTTTCAGCTTTTTTTTTTAGCGCGGAATCCATCTGTTGCCTGAAAGATGGAAGAAATTAATAAACACCAGATACAATTTAAATTAAGCCTTATTAAACGCAAACAGGAAGATAAGAGGAATAACTAATGAACACTAAAATTTAAGTCGACTTTATGCTAAAGGTATTTAAAGTTAAGAAACCAAATAATGGGGGCTTTAGATTATTCCTAGATTCAAAGATTGGCTAAGTTTAATATTAACTTACTACAGTCAATGAGTCCAGATTACGATAGCGCAACTGCCTTTGTTAACCTACTTCCCACTGAGGTTTTGTACTTGCGTTGCATACGTTCATGCATCACAATCATTTCGCCTTCTAGAGTTCGAATTTTGTTACTTTCAAGTCGTGTATCCCTTTCATAGATAAATTTCCCCGTTAAAATACTTTCTTGCAATAAAAGTATAAATAAAGTGGTACTTGACATTTCCAAGCGCCTCTCTACACCTCTTGTGAACAAACAAAAATGTGATGAAATATTTCATTATGTAATTGTAGTCAAAGTAATATCTGTTGTTATGCCCCTATAGTTTACGATTTTGTTTCCCAGCTATGAAAAACATAATATGTTACGATATAGTTTTCCTACACCAACTTCCTTTTGTAATATTCCGAAATTACTATCGAGCATAATAAACTTTAGTAATTTCTTGAACAGTCAAATAATTTGACTGACTTTTACAGTTACACTTTAACAGCCCTGACATACATACTCGTACGTACGAGATTAAAAGTTTTTTGTTTTTCGAAAAGCCAAGGATGATTGTAAGTTGTAAAAAAGTTTGGAATTAACAAATCATATAATTTCATGTCAATTTTAATACTTTACACAACTCAAGATGTAAATTTTCCAAGCTGTAACTTTTTTGTCATGTGTGTGATTCGTACATGTGTGTGAGTATGTGGCAAAGTAAATGAGTGGAACATTATAACTATTATTATTATTAAATATGATCTTTTTGTAAGTGGAACAATAACAAAATGTTGTCTATTTGTACATATTTGCCTGGTGTTATTTCGTAACACCATTTTTGGTCGATTTTGATGTTGGTTGATTTTTGGTATTTGTCTCTTTTTTTTAATTATCCCAAATTAAAGTAATGAAGATTAAACCAAATACATATTTCCAATAATTATTTATAATTATTAAGTAAAATAATTGTATGCAATTTAACGAAATAACAAGCAAAATTACGGGTTTCTATGGTTGTTACCAACCTACAGTGGTGCAATAAAGTAAACAGCAATTTGCTCAAATTTTCATGACTTGTTTTTTTTTTTTGAATTTAATACTGAGTTGATGTATATTTCGCAATTATGCAAAAATGCGAATTTGAAACAAGAAAGTATCTAGGCAGAAATCTATACCATCCTTGCGTAAGTATAAGGTGAGGCCAAGAATACTTAATACTCCTAACAAGCAGACACTGCGCCTGGCAAGCGGTCAAGGGTAGGTCGGGTCGAACTTAATTTTATAGGACCGCCAACATGCTAGGGAGACGACTTGTTTCAATGGTGAGTCATTTGGGAGCTCCAGCTGTGCACCGGAATGATAGAAATTACTTTCATTTTATAAGAGCGAACTCACGACACAAAGAAATACTTTACTGGCCACTAGATAATTTTAAGGTAACTTGGTGATCCAGCGAAATACGAAATACACAAAAAGTTCTGAGATAATGATTTGTAAGAGATCCACGGCACAGCTGTGGTAATTTCAAGTAGAATAATTCAGTGACAAATTTTATCACGAACAAGTAAAATAAAGGGAGTAGACATTTTAAGGTCTTTAATATTTTATTGAATAAATTCGTATGTTGAAGTCTTTCAAAAATATCGCAGAGTTTCTAGTTTTAAGTTACGAACGAATACGTCAGATAAACAGTTGTGAAACTATAGCATGGTTGGCTAATTCCGGGACGGGTAATCGGCACATGTGCAATGTTAATACTATTTACCAAAGTAGCAATAGATTTAAAAGAAATTGTTTTTGAGTACAAAATAAAAAAAAAAATCATCAGCAAATATATGTCCGTTGTAGGATTACATTATTCAGTCACTGTATGCAAGTTATATAATTTATTTGTAGTTCTTAACAATATCAAAATAATTGTAGTAATTAAGCGTTATTTGTTGAATAAAAATAATTATTTAAATAAAATATTTAAATTAAATATGATGCGTGCTTTGCAGTTATTTAGATTAGGTTGTAAGATATAAACAAATTTTTTTAGAAACAAACAATTGTTACGAAATAAATACATATAATGATTTCTATAAAAACAGCAATATCAAAATGCCAAAAAAAAGCATCTAATTAAATAGTTTGATTTTAATTAATTTTCATTAAAATAAAAGTTTTTATTATAAAATAAAAGCTAAAAATAATTAAAATTTTTAGAAAAAACATGTTAGAAAACTACAAACTAGCCACACTCTATTAGGATAATGGCACTATGTTAATTAGTTAAATATACTAACATTGCTGCTCTAAAAATGTATATGTGGATTTGCACTCATACAAACAGCCATGGTCATATATGAATGTATATTTACGCAAACTAAATATGTGTGTGTGCTTCGAAATGAAATAACATTTTGTTTGAAAGTTAATTAATTAACCAAAAAATCTCTTTTGCGATCTTTAAAGTTAATAGATTAAGTTAGTCAAGATTTTTAATAAACAAATGACGTGGTTAATATGTAATTAACTTAACTATACCTCAGATTTCAAAATTATTTAGGTAATTTTATCTTCTTTCAAACAGCATAAAACAGCATAAATAGGAATTGTTTGATTAGTAGCCGGATATATCACCCTCAGCATCTATCACAGCTTGTACTCTAACTGGAATATATGCAATTAAATTACGTACGAACTCGATTTTGAAGCTCTTGCACATATTTCTTAATTCATCAATGGCTTCCTCTCGTTTTCGGATCATTTTTTAAGTTATTTGCCGTTTCATGAATGTCGCTAGATGCTCTATAAAGTTGGGATCGGGACTCAGGTGTGTCCATGTAAGAACAGTCTGCTCAGCTCTACTTAAAAGCATTGTTGATAGTCATAAAATGTAATTTTCCTTAGAATATAGTCCCTGAGCTGAAATAAAAGGTACCCTGTCTGGTTTAGAGTGTCTTTTATTGGTACAAGGTCTCCAAATCCATTGTATAAGATACATTCCCAAAACATGCCTGAGCCACCACGGAAACGATTAAGAGGTTCTACTGCTTTATCCTTCGACCCTTTGGACAGATGCATATAAGTTTTTCCAAATGACCCTTCAAATTGACAAGAGAATACATCCGTCCATTACAAGTGATGCCAAAATTACACTGGCTTAATAAACAAATTTCATAGCAAACTGTAGCCGCCTTGTTTTATTTCTTTCAGATATATCGATTATTTTTGCACGAGGTAAGTGTTTATATCATATGTATATATGGTGACTTTTTAACCGTTTGGGTTTTGAAAATTAAAAAAAAACACAGAAAATTTGCTTGGGCCGATAAATGAAGGCCTACCATTTGTTTTTAAAAAACTATTTCATGTAAATGTTGTTCGCGTAGGTGGTCCCGCCGTGCGCTCCAACTTTGGCTAACTTTATCCAGCATTTCGGCCCGTATCTCACCAATGACAGCTAGAAAATTGTCTGCCAAGGCTGGAATAGTGACTGGCTTGTCTCTGTACACGAAACACTTCTCGTATCACTATAAACTTAAATTAATTGCCCACCAACCAAACTCGCCTCTCTATAGGTTCATGGTTTCGTGTGACGTGTGGCACCGTCTTATTGAAACCAGATGATAACCAAGTCCAAGTCTTCAATTTTGGACAACAAAATTCTGTAATCAACGGACGGTACTTTGCTCCATTAACTGTAATGTTGCGATTTTCACCGAACAGTACATATTTCAGGTTGCACTGACAGCTCTTGGAATGCCTCTGGCTGCTCTTCACACCAAATTCGGCAATTCTTTTTGTTGACGTGCCCATTGAGACAAAACTCAGCTTTGTCGCTGCAGAAAAATTTTCGATAAAAAACAGTGTTTTCATTGATAATAAAATTAAAGGTTCGTTGGTACTCATGGTGAAATGACAAAGCTGAGCCTTTTTTTGTCGTTTCCACATGCACCCAACTTTTTTAAAGACGCATCTTTTTTTACTCTGAAAACCCAAATAGCCAAAAATTCATCCGATATATGTATTTAATTTGAGCCGAATCGTGGACTTGCTTACATGTTTTCTTTCTCATATATTTTCAGAAAGTTCTGACCTTACCTTCCCGGCGAACACCCGGGAAGGTATACTTTGTTTTGCCGCCATTGGGTAAACATTAGTCTTGCCAGTTCATATTTGGCAGACGTGAAGTAGAGACGTGGCAAATTTATTATGGAAAAATATTGGGTAAACCAACGTGTTTTAATTGTTAAAACATTCTATCAAATCAATCATCAATTACGTGCCAACAAGACGCACTATTTATCGTGTAGTGTATGATTTCGAAGAAAGAGGGACTGTAGCTGATAGGCCCGAACATGGACCGCCACCATGCTGAAAGCATTACTGCTGTTCAAGAAAGTGTTCAAAACAATCCATCAATTCGACACCGTGCTCAGGAGCTTGGTCTTCAAAGAACAACTTTGGCCACAATTTCGCACAAAGATTTGCATTTGTTTCCATTTAAGATTCAGTTGACACAAGAGCTTCTTCCAGAAGACCATTTAAGCCGCCGTACATATGCCAATAGGATGCCACAGCACGCCCATGGCAACGCCGATTTTCATGAAAAAATCATAACGAGTGACGAGGCACATTTTCATTTGAATGGATATGTGAATAAATAGAATAGTCGGTTCTGGGCAATGGAAAACCCTAAAATTATTCATCAGTCACCTTTGCATCCATTAAAAGTGACAGTCTGCTGTGTAATTTGGTCAGGAGGAATCATTGGACCTTTGCTTTGGGCTTGACTAACATGTGGCTTCAACAAGACGGTGCCACATCACATACAGCCAGGATTACAATGGAATTACTGCGAGACCTCTTTCCACAACAAGTTATTTCAAGGAATGGTGATGTTTATTGGCCTTTTTGTGGGGATATCTGAAAAGCAAGGTTTATGCAAACAAACCAGAAACGCAGGAGCAACTCAAACAAAATATTCGTGATGAAATTAATTAATGAAATGCCGCGTGAAATGTGTGAGAATGTAATGAAAAATGTGTTTGTGAGGCTAACAGAAGCGGACATTTATCTGATATTGTATTCCATACATAATTGCCGACATTAAATAAAACATTTGTCAATATTTCTTTCATTTTATCAAAGATTGAAAACAATTAAAGTAGTGTACCTTCCCGGCGGACACCCTGTAGATATCTGTCTTCTTTATTAAATACTACACTTTTTTTCGACATACTTCACACTCTTTTTCCAGTTCCAATGCCGATACAACCATTCAGACATACATGTACATGTATAATTTAAGGTTTTTTTATATATTTTTTTTTAATTTATTAATAAAAATTTATTAATATAAGATTATATTTAACTTAAAGAGTTATAATGGCAAAAAATAGCAGTAAAAATCACCAATAAATTTTGAAAATAGTAGATTAGAATCACTAAAATAATTACTGCAACATTTTGAATGAACAGAAATAATTATCAAGAGAAACTTTGTTTGACTTTCATTTTTCAAACATGATAGTGAAAATATTAAAATGTTCTTAAAGTAGGACTAAGACATATTAGAGACTTACAAATTATACATATTTTAGCTTTTTCATCAAATATACTACACGCAGAGAATATATTGTTCTGGCAAGCATATAATGGTTATTTGACAACACGTTAACTATAACTTAAGTTGCGATAAACAAATTATTTTTACAATTAATCATTACATGACAATTTGCAACATGGTTGGGTTGAACAGTACTATTTTTACTAAATTCTAACCACAAACATTGTATATTAACTATACAAAAATAATATGATAACTCTAAACAAATTAAACAAAAAATATTTTTAGGTGACATAATTAAAGTAAAATTCTTTTGGTGTTTAATCAGAGTAGAAGGGTGTTGTAGCTTAAGTGCTTAGCGCGTTGACTATTAAGCATTCCATGGCTTTAATCAGTATTCGCTGTCAATTAGTAACTCGATGGGGACCATAATAATAATATCTACAATAATAATATGTCTTGTTTACAATAATATAATTCAATCATAGTATGTTGCTCTTAGATAATGGTTATATCAACCCTGTTTTTTCTTTGCGTGTATTTCTGTGCCATCGTTCAATGGAAACACGGGTATAGTACACATGAGTTTGTACGAATTGATACAAGTACTTCGAAACTTTAATTGATTTATATTTTACAACCACTTTAAACGTCATTGAATCGCTTTACAAAAACCAACACTTTGCTTTAATATAATTATCTGTACGAACAAACACCATTGTTTTTAGTCCAGTAAATTTATTAAAAAAAATCATACGGAACTTTGTGCATCATTTGTTTTGGCAGCGCGTACACAAACGCAAAATTACACGCAAACAAACACACAAATTTTAAATGCAACTGCAAAAAATTAAAAAAAAAATCAATTGAACTGAGGATGACACAATTTATTATTTTATATTTGCAAAAACGACCTACCGCAGTTTTATTTATGCACATTTAACAATAAAGCGTTTTTAGGTGCAAATATGTATATAATTACATACATACAAGTACACACATACTAACATATTTATTTTTATTTAAAAAATATAAATTAATTTACATATAAATTACGTACGCTGCAGATTTTAACAAGAAAACCTATAAAAATCATGTAAAGCTACAACAATTGGGAATTGGTGATTTGTTATGAATGAATATTTACATATCGATATACATATATGATAAGGGCGGTTCTGGAATTAGCTGGCATATAGAAATCCGAATCAACATTTTTCCCATAATTCCTTTCCCAAATAAAGCGTTACCCTAGTCCCTCTAGATGAAAAGTGTCTGTTTTCAGAATTTTCTGATTACTCATTCTCCCACACCTACCTGTATACCAAATTTTCGCTCTCTAGCTATAGTGCTAGTGTTCCATAATATTGATGCGAATAGGTACTGCACTTTTTACACCCTTATATCTCAAGAAGCTTTCAAGCAAAAGTTCTGGAAACCGCAGTTCTTTCTTCAGAACAATGCCCAAGTTCATGCATCTACAATATTACTGGTTAAATCAGTAGAATTTAAACATGAAATTTCTTCCTGTTATACACAGACCACGGTATTGTAAATTTCCAGCATTGGACACTGTCTAAGAACATAATTTCGGTAACTTTCGAATTAAGAAATCTCTCCATTAAATAAACATTTTTTAAAATGTTTTAAAAAAGCTTTCTTTCTCAGAAAGCAAAATTTAACATATTCTTCTTTCACACGCTTACTAAGTTCCATTTTACATAAAGGGCATTGAATTGAAGATATTTCTTGAATTGTCTTTCGGACTTGCCTAAACCTTTTATATTTTTGAAATTAATAGAGGTGCAGAAATCTATTGATTTCCTTTTTGTTTCATTATCCCGCTTGGTAATGCACTGCCAACAATAGGAAGTCGAAGCAAATTAATTTTTTTAATTGGGGCAATTAAATTTCAAATATGTAATTTAATATGTAATCTAATTAAGTTAGCTTAATTAGTTGAAACCTAATATTGAAAATATTTTCAGGACTCGGCAGTAATGTTTGAACCTGCATGTAAATATGTGTTTTATGCTTTTACGTACAAACTTTTCAATTGCCACCATAATATGAAAGAGATAGCTAAATTGTTTTCCCTTATATATAATCGTGGTAATGTTGTTGTACGTTGCCGGGTCTAGTTAGTGGTGAATTATATTTAAAGTGTTATGATGAATTTTCTGCTCACTAAGCATATTTTAACAGACTTGCATTGTTAATTTGATTAAATTTATAGTGTAATTAAGTACTAATTGCTCAATTTATAAATCGAATTTTTGTATAGTAAATTGGGGTTAAGGCGTACATCTCAAATTGCGCAATTAAAGTAAATGTATACTATTATTATATTTTTTCATGGAAACAAGCTATTAAAATTATGAAAAGTTTATATAAAAAGCTTTTATATAGTTGAATGAAATAAGCTTTTGATTTTTAATATGTAATTGCAACTCTTTGAATGTTTAATGTTCTATTTTCTATAAAAACGTATTTCGAAATGTACTCAAACGTTTTTTAACTGTAAACAAAATTTTAATGTTTCTTTTAAACCTAAAAATAAATAATAAAAATTTTTTTAAATGTTTTAAAAAGCTTTTCGAAAAAGGGAGAAAATCTCATTCAAAAATGAAGAAATCTCACTTTCCACATATGCCTTTTTTTCTTCTAAACTACTTTTAAAAAAAATAATAATATGAGGATTCAAAGTGCAATTTAAATACACAAACATCAAACTGCAAATAACAAAAAAAAAAAAACAGTTTTATTCACATTCACATCCTCGTGCAGAATATTTATTTCAACAGCAGGATTTACTTGTTTTGTGTTTTTTTATTATTATTATTATTGCAGCCGATTTAAATTGTTATGTGACTTTAACGCTCAACTTGTTAATTCTTTTTTTTTTGATAATTTTAATTATTACGTTTGCTTCTGAATACAAAATCTGGCGATACAAATTTTAAATTTTTAAGGCTCTTGTTGAAAAAAATGCATTTATGTCAAAGTGACAAAAAAACTTTTCAAAAAGAAAAAAGTTTTTAAATAGCTATTCAAAAATAGTACCAAATAAAATGCATCAGCAAGCCGTATTCAGTGTTTGATTCAAATGGTCTTGCAAAAGTGCAAGTGCAAAATATCGTGGCTTTTTACGATATTTTATTCTTGCACTTTTGCAACATCATTTGCACCAAATACTGAATATGGCTATAAAATTAGTTGTTTTTGTGATAAAGTTATTTATAGCAAAGAGTACTTTTTACTTTATAAAGGGATACGTTTTACAAAAAAGTACTTTGCTAAAAAAATTAAGCTTTTAAATTGTACCTTCTATTGAGAAAATTTAATTTGATCAATACAGGCTCTTTTTTTTAATATCTGTTTAGAAGATAAATTAAAACCATAACTTGTTATTGAAACATGCTGGGTTTAAGATACTTAAAAAAAGTACTTTTAATTAATCTAAGATTGTGATAGAAGTTTTTATTTAGGAAAATTAACTTATTTTATAAATAATGCATTTATTTAAAAGGACAGTATTTTTAAGAAAATACCTCTCTTATTACCACGGGCTATTTAAGACGCCACATGGTTAGAAAGAGACTCTTGTTTTATAAAAGACCTTTTTTTGCTACTATATACTTCGTAAAAAAAAAAGAATTTGTGCTTTTAAGAACTGTTTTTAAAAAAGATAATTTTAACATGAAAATAAAAATTTTTTTTTTTAAATTGGTACTTTTTTTGATCGTGCTTCTTTAAAGTAAATTGTGGTATCAAAATGTACTTTTTGCGTAAATTGTAATTAAAAAAATATAGTTTTAACAAAAATACGTAGAAAAAGTTTGAAAAAGTAACGAAAAAGTCCTTTAAAAACCAGGTACTTTTTAAAATAGAGTACTTTTAAAAAATGTACTTTAAAAAAAATGCAATTTTTAAAAAAGGTACTCTTTACAGAAGTACATTTTTTTAATTAATTTTATTAAAGAAAAGAATTTAACAAATTATTTTTCTAAAGGATAAGAAAGCACAGAAAATAGTTTCTACAGAAAGATGCAACAACAGTGTTTTCAGTTCGCTACCTCTTTTTATAGAATGTTTTGTGCACTTTTTTGTAGTTGTTGCATTGAAAAAACGATTTTTTTTTCAAAGACAAACACAAACATATTTATCATTCTCGCTTTACTTCAGACCAATATAAAATATTTTAATTCCAAATTAAAAAAAAAACCGAAAACAATATATTTTAATCGTTAAACTCGAGAGTCAACAATTTATGGGGTGAATGGTTGGTGAATTTAAATTTTTTTCACAATAACTTCATCAATGTCAGTCAGTGTTACTGGCTGTTTTATTTGAATTTATACTTTTTTTAAATGAAAATTAAGTTATAAAAAACAGAAATAGGTTTATAAAATTGTTAATTAACTTTTTATTTAATTTTTTTTTTTAAGTATTAAATTTTTAATTTGCGCCAATAGTCTAGAGACTTGGCTTGAGGGTTACGTACTGGAATAAATAATAAAAATATTTATTTAAATATTGAACTGTGAAGTGTGAAAACTTGCTTTTTTTTGATAAAATAGAGTTTAATTTAACTTTTCTTTCAAAAACATTAAGAAAACATTACAATGCCAGGACATTATTTCACCAATTCAAAGGCCAACGCTTCTATTGTCGTGGCGTTCATTAAAATCTCAAGCAGAGTTTATTCATCTTAAACAGCTTTAATTTAATTGCTTTTACCAAGAAACTGCTGCTAAATTTTGAACAGTGGGCTGCATGGTTAAAAAAATAATTAATTAAATAAAAATTTCGTGATATGAATAAATCAGATCGGAAAGCTTTCGTGAGAGTCATTTCAAATTTTCTTCACCGATCAGATGACTGCAAAAGTTATGGAGCTTTGAGTTGCAACATGTTGTTGAAGATACATTTTCTACCTTCACTTTTGGACTTCTTTCTCGGAAATTTTGGGCGCCGGGCTATGGTGATTCCGCGGAGAAAAGTCTTACATGTAAACACTTACTAGAAGCTATTAATATACTTCGGAACCCGATAATTATAGTGAGTTATATACAGGACACCTCGGCCAAATCTCTTAGACCATACTTCTAATGGAATCCTAGCGACCACTTCAGTAGCTGAGATAACTAAAATTGAAAGCGGTAATCTATCAATGTACTGTAAATGGGGTTGTAAGGGGTCATCTGGCCAAAGTGAGTATCAACAGAGGTTTTCAGACTTCCATTTACGTACGACATCAGTTGTACCACCAAAATTATCATTCAGAGAGGGTATAAATACAATACTATGGAACAACAAGGAAGCTTCTCCCACATAGTATTGTAAAATATTACAGTTTGCAAACGTTAAAGAGACGCCGGAAGGTATACGAAATGAAAAAGGAAGGGTCGATGAGGAAATATCGTAACTAAGAGAATCTGAGTAAACAATAGATAGTCGTTACTTCAGAGTAAAACATGAATTACTTATACACCGATTGACAGAAACACCAACATCTTCTTGTTTCATTTCAATTCATGCACCTATTAAGCTAAATGTTTCTTGCGTGTAGATTATTAAATTGAATTAAAGTGTGGGAAAGACGTCCCAAGTACTCGTCCGATAAAGGAAGCCCGAAATGAATTGTTAAAACGTTAAGGAAGTAAAGCAAGGTTCTGGTACGATAACTTCAGGAAATAAGTCACGAAGATTCTTTGCTAATCCAACTTTGATTTTCGAAATCATTGATCTAGACGAAGACATAATTAAGAGGTTTTCAATTATACTCGAAGCTATAACCATTAGTGAGACAGTGGACCCAAACGAATTCGATACTTTTTAGTTAAAATTATTTATTTTAAAAGAACTTTTCATAGTATTCAGTAAGAGAGTATAACTGAAATTTCGTTTAATTTGAAGTAAAGGCAAATGTGCGACTGTTTGGATTTTTGTTTTTTGCAATAGGGAAAATATCCTTGATTATCTGTCATAAATTTTCCACTAGCAGCCTGTGAAAATATTTAAGCTTGCAGCGGCAAGTAGTAACGTGTTCAGGAACCAAACGCGTAAAGAAAAGTAATTATGACAATATTTGATTAACTTTACCACAGTTACCAAATAGTTTGTGAAAGAAAACAGGAAAGGAGAACTTGAGAAAAAGAATTATATATGAATAAAGTATACGAGGGTGGTTCCAGAAGCACACGACCTAACGTAGAATCGTCTCAGTGGAACAAAACACTGGGTCAAAAGAATGTCAGCGCAATTCCAGCTATCGGTACATCGTACTAATTCTTATTTAAAAAAAGGAAGCGAATTCTACGTGGAATATTATGTATACATATTGATAAACGAAGCAAAAAAAGCGTCATTTCGCTCGAGTAAAGGACCTGTCCACATAATCACAGCTTGAAGGGAAATCTTTCCCCACACACCTTAAAAAAAATGTTTTCCAACAAACTTAAAAAAATGGATCGAAGATAACAGACTATCCATCATATTCGTCGTGTAATTCTCAGACCACCCTTGTTTTTCGTGTTTAAATAAATGAATGAATGCATAAATACACATTCATTTTCTGTATTTTATGAAACTGTTCAGGTAAAACACACAAACATCCAAAATATATAAGAATCCGAGTACTTGCACAAATAAAATACTCTAGCAATTCCTTGACACTGTTAAAAGTTCTTAATGATTTACGGCATCATCGACATCATCCAAATAACAGAAGGTGTTGATGGCCTAGGTGTATCATGGAAGTGTCATGGAAGCTACTGCCTGCGTTGATACTAAATGATGCCAGTAGATGTAAGAGAAATAATTATTTAAGCGTAAACAAAGATAAAGCAAAACTGAATGAGAAATATACACTCACACACACACATGCATAAGTAGACAGAAAAACTTAAACTTTAAATGACTGTTGGATTGACAGCTCAAGAGAGAGAATTTAATGACTTTCTTTCACGTATAAATTACAATTTTATATAGAAATGCAAAATGATTTTCTTGCCTGTAGTGCAATTTGAAATTATAAATAATTTTGGATTTAATGAAAACTAAATAAAAGTTTAAGAAAAGTTCAAGAAAACTCAAAACCGGAAGTGCACAGAGACAGAGATGGAGAAAGGGGACAAAAGGAAATAAATTAAATAACAATTCCATTTTTTGAAAGGAGAACATGGACATGTCTATGGCAAGAGACATGAATATGGCAAGAGACATGGAATATGACATGGAATATGGGACAGGGACGCGGACATGGACATGAAAGCAGCGTACTCGCACGCTTTGTTTGTATATTTTTTTTTAAGTTGTGTACTTTCTAAAAATAATATTTTTTTTTAATAAAAAGGCAATGTATCTTTTATTAGCAATAATACCTAGCCTAATCAACACTAGGCTAGGTATTGTTGCTAATAAAAGATACATTTCCTTAAACGCTAGTTTTTTCTAGAATGGATCTTTTTTATAAAAAGGTAATTTTTAATAAAGGGTACTTTTTCATATAAAGTTCTTCATTCAGTATATTTATTTTTGTAAGAGATCTTTTAAATAAAATCTATAACTTTATAATAAGTTTAAAAGAAAACTCTTTTTATGAAAAGATAATTTTTGCGAAAAGACTTTTCAAAGGAGGTAAAACTTTTTGCAGAACGTTTATTTTAAGACATTTTTAGGAAAGGCAATTTTTTAACGTACTTTTTTTTTAAAGAAAAATCTATTTTTTATAAAATATTTACTGTTCAAGTTGGGTGTTAAGAAAGCGTTAATTTTTAAGGTAAGGTTTATCCAAAACATATATTTGAAGGCAGCACAGTTTTTAAGCCAAATTTCTCTTTAAACATAAATAAAATGGTACTTTTTTAAAAAGGTTCGTTTTAAATATAGGTTTTGTTCAAAAAAATGAGTGAGTAAAGGTAAGGTAAATTTGAAGGCAACATAATTTTTAACAACAGGTACTTCTTAAAAAAATGTCCCGAAAAATTGTACTTTTTGCTTGTTAAACAATTATGGTTTTTTCGAAAGCAAAGGTACTTTTAAGAAAAACTTACATTTTTCAAGAAAAGCTGCTTTAAAAATAGAACACCTTTTAAATTGTCCCTTTTAAAAAAGTTATTTTTTAAGAAAAATATCTCTTTTGAAAAGGTAATGTTTTTTAAGAACACGTAGTATTTATTTACTTTTTGGTCCTGTTGCTCTATAGTATTCAACCAGGCTCTCTGTTAAAGTTCTGTGGGTTAAAATTATTTCTATTGAAACTTTAAAATTTTCTAAAATATTGAAAGTGTAAATCCGGCTTTTCTATTTAATATTCCAAACATCACGCAAGCAACGTTTCACTATTTACCCAACGGTCTTAGTGGTGCATGCACCATGTGAACGAAATTTCTAAATTTGTTAAAACAAACCCCACTTAATATTTTTTTGTGTGTGCAAATTTTCTATGCGATTCACTATTAAATATTGGCGTAACGTGACTTCACAAAATTTCTCAATGAAACGTAAAAATTTCATACCTTGACTAATTTTTGAAATGCAAAAAAAAAAGAAAACAATGCAACATAATAGACCCACAGTCTGATAAATATACAACGGGTGTCTACAACAATAAATTCATATAGACTTTGTTACATTGTTGATGTTTATTTTACAAACTAGCAACATTTTAGCATATTTGTATGTTTTGTCATGCATCAGAATAAGTAAGTTAAATATCTAAACAATAATAAATATCATTAGGAGGACGGCCGTTTAAGCTGCACTTAACCTAACTGTCTGTAACTGGGAAAAACTTACAATCAATTAACATTTAGCACGTAATAAAATTTATTATTTTATTTTCCTGCTTCACTGGCCAGCCAGTGAAATGGCAAAAGGTTAAAAAGAAACCCACAGACAGACAATTTATTGGTCTGCTAGACAAATAAATAGTAGACAGTTAAGCCCAGCAGTCGTGGAAGTGAAATGTTATACATATTCATTTAAGTAGGGTCATCACTTAAGAGGCTCCCGATCACTGAGTCATTTCGCACTTCTGACGGGTGAGTGATTGATAAAAATTTAACTAGTGGGAATAAAATTTACATGACATGCCATAGCGAGGCGATTTCATTCAGGAACCCCTATCTTTTCTAACCCAGCCTATTAAGAACCACCAAACAGTGGCTAATTTTATCTTAAATTTAAAGAGCTTTATATTTGAATGCAGCCTAAACAAGTCGAAACTATGTTTATCAATGACTGGGCACCTTTTTATTAATAAACATAGAGTGTCTTGTTAAGAATGCACTATTTAAATTTTGTGGAATTTTTTTTGTAGAAGTGGCAACTCTGGTATATAACAGCTGTCGCCTATGATTGTTACAATTATTAAAATTGGCGCTATACACCAAAGAAGAAAGTGTTATCATTGTGGAAGCCCATCATGCTGAGATCGCTCGAAAATATCGCGGAATTTTATGTCGATAAAGTGCACCAATGTACCAAAATACCGGTCGGGCATTTGAAAACATTGTTGTTGTAATCGAGAATGGCACGGAAGAACTCAATACATAAATTCGACCTCATTCCTAACACCTTTATCCGTACAAAACTCCACTCACTCTGAAGCTGAAATCAGCAGACCATGCAAATGGGTAATTGAGCAAAGTGAAGGCCGATTTTAAAAAAAAATCAAAATCCCTTCACCAATGAAACGCTTTTCCTCCGAGTGGTTTCGTGAATACTTGTAGAATTTGGAGCTCAGAAGATCCGCCGCAATCCATGAAAACCATATGAATTCACAACGAACAGCTGCCTGGTGCGGATTTTGATTAGGTGGCGTGAGTGGGCCTTATTCTTTTAAAAATGAGGCCAAAATTGCAGTGACTGTGAACATCATTCGTTACAGGATCATGATAACCGGAATTGCTGTGGCCTTGGCGACGTGGCGACGTATGGCGACAGGAAGAAGTTTCGGCCTGCATGAAACAATCGAGTTATTCATCTTTAAACTAATTTTCCAAGAAAGAACGGCAGCATTGTTTTTATCGAACTTATGCTAAGCCTGGCAGGCTGCCTTGTCAAGTTTGGTTTGGAGACAAACCGGATGACGGAAATTCGTTTTAAAAATCTACGTTCTAAATTGCCTTAAAACATGTTTGAACTTCTTTGCAAAGTAAAAATATTTGCCTGGTTACATAATGTTTTCCGAAATTATACTCATTTGTTTATTGTCTCTTAATCGTAAGTAAATACATGATCTAGAAAATTAGCAATTATTTTTTTTTTAAATATTCCTAATTGCCTCTTTAATATGTATGAACACGTATCGCGTTAACTGTCACATTACTGTCCACAAACAGCCTAGCGTGTAGTTAGTTGAGTGTTTTTTTTTACCAATGTTTGCTGTAATCTACGGGTTAATTTTATTATTATGAAAATATTGTTAAAGGAACTAATTTATCTTGCTGCGACAGAATTAAAACGATGTATGTTTTGTTGTGAACATAGTAAATGTTTAAGAAACCCCTAATAACTCGTAACGTAGTAAAGCTTTTAATCAAAATTGTAGTTAATTTTAGCGAAAGTAACTAGACACATTGCTGCTGTTAATTTAGACGTGCGCACGTTGCTGCTTAGTAAGTTACGTGTTAGAAAGGATATTCTGAAAAGACGGAAAAGGAAATGCAACTATGCTGTTGCAGGGAGTGAGTGTGTGTGTGTGTGTGTGTGAATGGAAATGTTAAAACACAAAACAATAGCAATATATTTTCTTTTCTTAATACGCCCCAATTTTTCCTTGACTTTTATATTTTCTATATTTTTTTCTCCTCAGAAATAGTTTATTTCTCAAAGATTTTTTGTTAGCTTTTCACTCTTTTTTAAAATATTTTTATCGCTGTTTTCTTTCTACGAAAGTGTGACAATCATTGTGTTGAAATTCAAAAGCGGATGTTGTCACTTTTCACTAATTATCACGCAAGCTTTTAAGACAATTGAATTTGCCAGCAGTTTATTGTTTAGCAACAACTAAATTAAAACTATAGATTGTTTAATTGTAAAGTGTAAGAAAATTTGATATATTAGTACAAGTGCGTCATCATCGTCATTTTCGAAATGTGACCTAGTTTCAGTTGAGTTTGAGTTATTCGACTTAAGAGTAAAGTTTTTATTTTACATGTGAAAAGGTAAAGAAGCCAATTAAAAAAACTTTTCGTTTCGTTTGCAACAATATATGGAGAAGGTACTTTTGCGCACAAAAACTAAAACTTTTTTGAGTGCAAATTTTACTTTTACAAGTTTTCACTTTTCACAAAATAGTTTTTTTACACCAAATATATGCGAAACACTAGTAGCATGTTCAGGCATGCACCTTAATTAGGGTAATGGAACTTTTAATTGAGTAATAGACGTGGTGTTCTCACATATGCAATTGCGCTTACTCAATTAGCATTTGACAGCTGAAAACGCGTTAATTTTGCTCTTGAGAACTTGTGTTTGTGAATCTGGAAAAATTGAGTTAATATTCCTTCAACAAAATTTATTTTATAAAATTTAATTATTTTTAAATTAAACGAATTATTTAAAACTTGTTTTCGTTAAAGATTGCGTGAATTTTACTAACCGTCAATTTTAGTTGCCTATTCTTTTAATTTTTATTTTCACTTTTTATATACAGTTTGAGAACTGTCATAAATAACCTTGCAATAACCTTGTTGAATGGGCCTTGATTTTATCATGGAACAGAGTTTTTCTGCCCAATAAACACTTCACTAGAATAGCATTTATAATGCAACTCAAATTATGGTGCAATAAGGTACTAATTGCGCAATTTATTATTAATTATGGATTTAATTGCGTAAATTGTCTCTCTTATTTGTGTTAAATTATACTCTCGCTATAAATTTTTTATGGGATATAAAATTATTCAAGGACGTAGAATATTTGAGAGTGTTACTTAAAAGTCAATGACGTTTTGCTGCTCTCCACGAAGATACTGACACTACATGTGATATGTGAGATACAAATAGCGCTCTAAGGCTGATATCGCGGATTAGCTTTTAGCACCGGGGTCAAACTAAACTGTCAACTTCTTCTGAACCTCAGCGATTTAGTGCACAATTATCAATTGAATTTTATCGTGATTAATAAGGCCTAGTTTCATTTGAATGGATGCGCAAACTAAGAACCTACGTGTCCCTTACAAAGTGCCATTGTAAACACTCAACGTAACAGCATTTTGCACCTTTTATACCGAAGGAATTATCCGGACTTACGCCCTCAAAGGGGTCATTCATAACACGGTAACTGTGACGACTGAGCAATACAGAATCATGATCAACTAATATCTTTAACTTTCTGATTAACGACAGCACTAGCTTTATATCGCGCTTTTCTGGCGGTGATCCGGTGGCAATTTTATCCCCACGGTTGAACTTGACAACATCTTAGCTTCAGCGGTACTAGTGATGCCTGGCATTTTAATGCCATGCCACATCGACTACGCAGCATCGTGTCTCCGCGTTTTTAGTCTATCGTTTATCCGGATTTAGTGGCCTGAAGGCTTCTAGTTCCAGTCTGATTGGTTATTGTTCGGACTTCCAAAAGCAGCTTCTTTTAGTTTCAGGCTTCTGGTTCCATTAATACTACTAGGTGGTTAATTGCGGGATTTCCACACCCCCTCCTTATATTTTCTGGGCTTGGGTACTAGTGTCCCTATATCTTCCGTATAGGAACATATCAAAACGACGGAAATCACTAAGGAGAGATGCGAATTGGGAAATGTCGCTTTCCCGGGTCTCAATTCACACTTCTTTTTTATTAATTCTGAAAGCTATTAAAAATAATGATATATCAGTCAGTCAACGCAACTTACTTTTATTCTTTTTAGAAAATTTTGAGGCTTTTTTTGTAGAAAAAGTTTTTTATGTTTATTATTTAATTAACCGAGTTTAATCTATGCCAAAGAATAGAAATGCATTATGCCAATTACCTATTAACAAATAGGTATGTTCATTCATAGAATATGTAAAAGGTGCCAATGTAACACAGGTATTAAAATATATTTTCTTTTACGATTTTGTGAAAAGAAACTAAATATTTGTATCATATTTTTATCTTCGATTTAAAACGCACAGCACGCAAGTTCCATTTGCACACAGCCACATACAAAGTACGAAAGTATGTATTTCTTTGTATAAAAAGCAATAGAACAATAACAAAAAGCAAGAACAAAAAACTTTAGTTTTATAAGACACGTACGGTACGGTACGCGCAACTATGAGATAAAATTTCAATGCGAAAGTTGTTTATAGTTGTTCAGTTTTGTTGTTGTTGTTGTTGTTGCGTTTTTATCTATGCCATAAAACTAAACATGTACTTTTTACATAATACGCGCGACTATTTTTGTTGTTGTTGTTGGTTTCGGTAAACTGCATTCAATGTATATACGAGGGTGGTTCCAGCGATCTAACGGCTAAATAGCAACATAGCTTACTATTGGTCTGGCAACCATATGTGAATTTCTTGACATGCATAATTAGAACCGTCCAAGTGTATCTGGTTTATTTCTGACTACCTGGCATTTCATCGCGCCATGACTTATTGCTATCCGTAGCATATGTCAACGCTAGTCAGTGAGACTTCTCTTCGGTCTGAAACTGAGAGAAAAAGGCTTAGTAATGGTGTCGCAGGAACCCGGGACGTAAATAATCAAAAGTTTCCATAGTCTATAAGTCCCCAGCAATGAGTACGGTAATTGTTGGTCCAACAAATAAATGCCCAAAAAAGATTGGTGGCAGATGCTGGATTAATATTAATTGAATGATACAGTGCTTTTATTTAAAAGATCAGAGTTCAAATTGTGTCAAAACATAAATGAACCGGAGGCATGCTTTCTTGGTGACCCCTCCACCTATTGTTACCGGTGGAGGTGTGGGAGCCCAGTCGCCGTGGCTTTTATGGGGAATGAAACTAGAGCAACAAAAGGATTTTCTAAGTTCGACCAGTAACGGTATAAACACTAGTATGACGGGAACAAGCTTTTCCCTGGAACGCAAATCTCAGACTTAAGATCTTATTGCTTTCAACAGATTAACTATTGACAGCAGGAAAATATTTAACTTCAAGCCCCTCAGTAAGAGGTGGAATCAGGGTCCAGCTAACCATGGTCTTTAATTGCTACCTATATGAGTGTGTATAAGGCCGTTGGTTCGTATTTTATGATAACCTGTAGTAAGACCACCGTTGGGTTGTGCCGCAAGACTGGTGCCAGCGTAAATCTAAGCAATCTGTAACAACCGGGTGCTGTGACCCAAAGATCGGTAGGACTTTTAAATACGCTCCGCCCCTCACCATGTTCAAATGCGTGGTACAAAATTCGCACTCATATGTAGCGAACTGTTAACTGTGGGGATGCTAGTGGACACACTGTTCACCTAGTGTTCAGGTCACTACAAACTTGAGCCGATAGGCGGGTACTCACAGTAATCAAGAACACATCTGGACTAACGCCGCATAAAAGTTTCTAACAATAAAGTATTAAGTAGCAGAGAGGATGGATGGATGGATGGATGATCGGAGGTTAAAAGTGAGCGGTCACGAACGCCTACTCGTATGAGTTTCACTACAAAGAAATGCATCATTAGTACGTACTCCTTCGAAAACAACGTTGGTAGCGCAATCACCCTCACAATCGGCACTACAGGCTAATGGCAACAATTTTCTGTTCAAAAGTCACTCATATCTGTAACGTTTTATCAGAATTCGAATAAGACAGTGTAGAGAGTTGCAGTCGAGCATTTGCAGGTGTTTTTCAGCAAAAAACACCCGAGCGGAAGAAACAATCGAAACAGTGGAAATATCGATACAGAAATAAATTAATTAAAAAAAAAATAAATATAGTTGTTTTTGTTGTGCTTGCTTGATACTGCCCTCGTACGAGTGAGTGTGTGCAGTTACTGTGTCTAATAAAAATGACGTTAATGTAGAAGTATTTTCTTGCAGTTAGATGTTGTTGTATTGTATTGAATGGTTGGTGGTTTTAGCACAAAGCTGTAGCCGCAGTTGTAGTAAAAGTTGTTGTTTGTGGTTGCAGTGGCGATGGTGGTAGAGGCGATATTGGTGATTGCGAGAAGACTAGCACACACACACTCACACACACATGTACTTCCATGCTTATGTGTGTATGTTATGTTAGCTAATTTTTTGCTATTCTTTAGATGTTTGGATGTGGTTGGTTTGTTTGGTTGACTGGCTACTGACCTAAATAGTTTTGCATTGGCAAGCAGCTACAGCGGCTACAAAAAGTAGAAAACCCACTAAAATAACGGTATTTGTTTAAGTATGACTTTTTCGCAAAGAGAAAAAAAAACATTTCAAATAGCAAAGAAAAACCTGGTCAAGTAAATTAAACATAACAGACGAAGTAATAGAAGTAAAGAACGAAATACTAAAACACAAACGACAGATACTCTTTGAAATGCATTTCAAATGCAGCAGTTGTAGTAGTCAGCAGAACAATGCATAAAACGCAAAATGGTTTTAACAGCATTTAGCCGCATTTTCATGTCTAATATTTAGATAAAGTGCTCATGTTTCCAAAGAATTCAATTCAAGTTTTAAACGAACGCACCCTGCTGCAGTCAGTCATACACAAACACATACACGTTTGTATATAGTATTTATTTTTCCACTAGAGATTTTATGGCTTTACGCCACGCATAGAATCAATGTACAAATTATAGTTTCCTTAGGCTAGATAGAGGTTTAAAAATCTAGGCCACTAATCGAAAATAGAGGAATTTAAGAACCGGCCAACATTGATCGATAAACCCAACTGTGGAGAAGGTCTCAAGGTTCGCAAATCCAGTCGGCCGGAAATGTTTTTAATACCTTAAAAAACTAGCACACTAGTTAGCTTAACAAGTCGCCTACGATGCAGGCCTACGTTGGTCCGCTAAGCCGGTCCGGTCCGTTTGTGTTACCTGAATTAGAGACAATCAGATGAAGAAAGAATAATAAACAATATTGAAGAAAAGAGGGAAAAATTAGTGAAAAGTGTAGCGAAAGTGTGGAGAGTAGTGGTCACGATATTTGTGCCGTTGTAGATTCATTACCAAGCCAGTATTCCGATCTCCTAGGTGAGTTTTGCGTAGGCCGTCTAACGCGTGATTGCCGAATCTGCAATGTTCGGTGATCATTGCGATATCACTTAATTGCGTCTTTTGACAACAGATATCTGGTTCGAGCACTACCTAAACGTGGCTAAATTAGATTAGCATTTCCACATCTGGGTGCCTTCCACCACCTGGCCTGAGATATATTATATATAGCTTTATTTATTTCCCCCCAGAGGGAAAGGAAAGCTTACTGCTAGTACAGCCGTTGCCCTAACTCTGACAGCCGGGGTTAGGCCTACGTAGTTCCGAAAAATGACTCCCTTTGTGTTATTTGAAGACGAGAAAAGACCGTCGAGATGATAAAGCGAAGAAGATTAAAAATTAGTATCAAGGTAAAGAGAGGAAACGGCTGAATGGTCACTATATCTGTGCCGATGTGGAGTTATTTCCGAATTAGTTACCAATCCTATATTAATACCATGCCCACGCACCCATCTTAAGGTAACATCCAACCAATTGAGAAAACTATCATCCTTTGGAGCACGGCATTCTTTAAGCATAAGATTAGCGTTTGTTTACTTTAACACGACAATATTTACACATTTAAGATTCTCCATGAATATTTGACCAAAAATAACGTTCCATGGGTCCGTTTTCGCCTGCTTTGACTCTTAGTGACCTTTTTCTGTTCCCAAGACTCAAATTGCGGAAAACGTGCTGTGAACAAAGTATTGCACATTGGAACAAGCGTTCGTATATCTGATATCACATCATATGTCATATTCCTCTCTCTCGATGGATAAATAAATGAACCGTTTTCGTTTTAATGTCAAATTTCGGATAGCTTTTGATCAATTCTTCTTGTGCGCGAAGACCAGTTGCACGGAACAAGCAAGATCTTATAGTTTCAGAAAGAAAATAGGCAGTAACAAAGGAAGGCCAACTTTTGGAAAATGTCTTCTCCACACAAGGACTAACTGTGTATAACGATTTAAGTGCATTTGATCGCACTCATTATAATTTGGCAACATTGAAAACCCTCATTTCTGTTCCCTGATACACACACACACACATACACAGGCATAAAAATATATTAACATTGATTACACGTCGATTTCATTGCAATTAGTATGTGTGTGTGTGTGTGTACATAAACAATTAAGTGTGTAAGAAAAAAAAGAACCCAATTAAAGTCTGTTAAAATTATTGTTTTTTCTGCTTTGCTCTACTCTTTTATTTACGAGTTTCATTAGCCACTCAAGTGGAATTTTTATTCATTAAAGTTATTTTTTTGTCTTAATTTTTCGGGGTTTTCTTCTGTTTGATTTTCATTGTTAACAATTTTTTCGTTGATTATTATTTTGTTCATATGTTTGTTGACTTCTCTCTTTCTTTTCGCTTAAGCCATGTTAATTGCAGCATGATTTATGGATATAAATGAAATTGCAGGAAGCTTTCCGCCAAGTAGCGACATAATGCGGTGTTGAAAGCTCGCCTTCATATTAAAGTGTGCTGAATTTTGAGTGCATAAGCACTGTGTTTAAAATATTAAAAAACGTTTAAGTGTAAATTAATGTAAACTGAAAGCACTTTTGTTTCAGAACACTGTTCACTTTTGATGCAGTATAGATCTATAAATTGAATTTAAATTTGTATCGGTCTTAATTGGCATGAATTTGACATTATTCGAAATATAATCCTACGCTACTTTTATTTGAATATTATTCCGGCATATGACCTAGGCTGTCCAATAATTGATAAATTTTTACAGCGATGGACGCCATATATCAGTGATAACGTGGCTCATATTGCTTCAATGCGACATGGCTTGGTTTATCGGCTTAGTATGATCTTGGAGCGAAAAGTGAGCTTCTTAGCTGAACAAAGTTTTCTTGTAAAATTTGCGAACAACAACAAAGTTGTTTGGGACCGTTCAGTAAAATCAAATCCAAATCTTTCCAAAAAGTATCCCACAAACAGCTCCAGTTGCTGAGCTCGATGACAATTGAACATATTTGGGTCTTTCTGATACTACGCACTACAGCAGCAGCAGGTAATCGAACGTAGAGCGCGATGAGTATCACGAACTGTTGGCCTTCAGCTGGCAGACACAAATATATGGCTTGCCGTAACTGAGTACGTTGGTTTCTAGTATGCAAACCGTGGATACTAGTCTATTTCCAGTAATAATACAGACTTATCGTGCATATAGAGATCTGTGTGTGATTTATTTTTCTGTATTACAGGTAGGAATCAGGAAGCCTCGCAAGAGGCGGAGAAGTTAATCTCTAAAGAAACTCCTGTTTTAATTGGCCAATGAAGGAATTCTGGAGATGGATAAGAAAACCCCGCAAGGGGTGGACGGATCAGTCTCCAAAAATACTTCTGAGGAAGAGGTTATGACTATAGCGCATAATAAGTGTGAATGTCCAGCACTGGTTAGCATAAATCTTAGTACCACGGACAGAGGGTTGTGAAATGTGAATGCCATGCTGTGCCTAAGCCTTCGGCAAACACTAAAAATTACACGAGACCTTGATGAGAACGAAGGCCAACAGTTAGTAGTCTGCAGTCTGCAGTCTGAAAGCAGTACATTCATAAGTAAAGACTAGCACGAAACTCAATGAGAGTAAGGTAGTCGTAAATTACAAATTGGTTGCCTGAAATCACTTCGAAGAAAGAAGGGGTGGAAATGGGTCATAAATTTAGTGGTCTGTTCAGATATCTCCCTTACATTAATACTAATAACTTACAAACTGTTCGCTGTTTTTCGTAAATAATCTTCAGAAGGTGTAGCCGTCGTTCAGGTGTCAGTCTATTCGTGATGAGAGGACCAACCTAACAAAAATACTTCTGAGGAAGAGGTTATGACTATAGCGCATAATAAGTGTGAATGTCCAGCACTGGTTAGCATAAATCTTAGTACCACGGACAGAGGGTTGTGAAATGTAAATGCCATGCTGTGCCTAAGCCTTCGGCAAACACTAAAAATTACACGAGACCTTGATGAGAACGAAGGCCAACAGTTAGTAGTCTGCAGTCTGCAGTCTGCAGTCTGAAAGCAGTACATTCATAAGTAAAGACTAGCACGAAACTCAATGAGAGTAAGGTAGTCGTAAATTACAAATTGGTTGCCTGAAATCACTTCGAAGAAAGAAGGGGTGGAAATGGGTCATAAATTTAGTGGTCTGTTCAGATATCTCCCTTACATTAATACTAATAACTTACAAACTGTTCGCTGTTTTTCGTAAATAATCTTCAGAAGGTGTAGCCGTCGTTCAGGTGTCAGTCTATTCGTGATGAGAGGGCCAACCTAACTAAACACAAATCTATGGAAAAAGATTAAGTGAGCCCATATAAAGCTTGATAGCCTCTATGATTTACGAGATTAAAAATGACTGAGCATGTTTTATCTAAACAATCGATTTACTATACAAGAACTAAATTATTAAACTGAGCAACTGGAACTTAATTGCACCACTAATTGAGTCAATTTGCAAAAGAAACTTTAGCAAAGTATGTTTAGTAAGCAACAACTTTGTACAATAACAAAGTCAAGGCACCTCAACAAGCTTACTTCGTCACCAATACAATATTTTATTTTTCATGGCAGCTAACTTAACTTAAGTAAAAATAAATAAATGGCAGGTAATATTGACGGTTAGTAAATCTCATGTAGTTTTTAACGAAAATACGTTTTAAATAAATAATTTCTTTGCAAAATAAACTAATGTCTTTAAAAAATTATTTTAAAGCCGAATTTCCCTTCATTTTGACAAATTCACATATACAAGCTGTCACGAATAAAATGAACATATTCTCAGCTGTCAAATGCTAACTGAGCTAACGTCGTATGAAGACTCAGTTCTATAACTCAATTTAAAATTTAATTGCCTCAATTAAGGTTTATGTATGAACACAATATTGAATTGTTTTTATCACAACCACAATAAAACTTTAAATTTATTACGGTTGCAAATCGCTGCTGGTTTTATTTTCCCATTTTAGATTTATAAAGTTCATTTTAAGAAACATTTAGGTCAAGTTTTACCATCAAACTCCACATAGTACAATAAATATGTCGGCGTAGTTTTTATTCCCATTACAAACAGTGTTTGCCTTAATAATAAATTATATCGAAATCATTCATTTAATAATTTTGTTGAAATTTATAATTTCAAAGGACCTTTTCATGCTGCATATTTCTTTGAATTTCCATACATTTATTGCTATTGTTTGTAATAAATTAAATATACATCTTTATGCCACAATTATCAATGATACATGGTTACACTCAATCACAACTCAATCATTCATTTAAAATGTATCGAAGATTTTTCCATAATTAAATTGGTTTTATTGCAAAGAAATTCACAAAAGAGATTTTACGCACTTCGTGCTTTCATTTATTTAAAATACTCACATACATACACACATACAAACATTACTACACTCGTAGTACACTTGTAGTTATATCCTGTTTACAGTATGAAATTTATTTAATTGTCAGCATTTAATGACGTTCAGAATGACATTCGTACATACCTGCAATGGAATGAGAGAAAAGAGAGAAAATTAATTTAATTGCCACGACTACGTATTTTCAATAAATATTCTATTTTGTTTTAAATTAATCTATGAAAACAATTGCGAAAAATAATTGTGCGTGATATTATAAATTAAATAAATAAATATAAAAAGTTAATAAATTATTCTTTTTTCTCCAATTAGATATTGACAATCAAGTTAAATAGCGTTATTGCGATTTATGTTAATAAATAAATAGTAAATGAAATTATGCAAATTTATTTAAGAATAAACATTATGAATATATACGAGTAATGCACATATATCATATAAATCATTTAATATTTGTTTAAATAATTAAAAGTTAAATAAAAGTATATATTCATTTTAGCAACATGTTGCTTAATGTTGTTGCTAGCAACAAAATAAATATTTAATAAATAAAAAAGGAGTTTCTAGCTAGTTCAGCAACCGGCACGGCGGCATATTATCTCTGTATAACAACTCTAATTAAGATCTGCACTGCAGTCGGAGAAACCAACCTGAGATAATCCGAAGACAAGAGCTCAGAATTAAAAACACGTACTTTATCATTAAATAAAATAATAAATTTAGAACTAATCTGATTTCCCTTCTACAGAGGATAGTTTAGCCAAAAATGGCTGGAGAAAAAATCAATTAAAAATCAAAGACCATTCTTATTTAATTCCATTTTGTTGTATGGGAAGAGTTTAGTCAGGGATTAACATATCTCATACCCGGAGAAGTTCCATACTTCTGAGCAGTGACATAACCGTTAACTAATTAATCAAAAAGCTAATTCATCTGCTAGCTCACTGCCGTTATTGATCTTATACTCAATTATCCAGTGAAAGGAAACCTTGTAACCAGTGGTTAGTTTCTAGAGCATTTCAAAATACTCCAAAAAACCAGTCTGAATCGAAATTCCCTTGAAAGCAGCCCCCTTTACACTTATGGTAACCACTCGCCCATGGATACCGACAGTCCGACAGTGTTCGGTTTATAATGTTTAATATGTTTTAATTGTGTTACAAAAAATTATAAATTCTACCAATATTAAGAAGTGACAATCACGCAATAATTGAAGTTTTTAAAAAAGCGTCATATTTTATATTTATATATAAAATATTTCTTAGCAACTGAAATCATTACGCCGACAATACGTGAAACAATAAAAAAGTCTTAAAACTATTAATATTGGTAAGCAACATTTTAATCGCAACATGTTGCTAAGAACAGCTGTTCTGTAGTGGCTAAGGAGAGCTCACTATATATAATCAAGTTAAATTCAAGTTAAAATCAAGTTACTTTCCTACAATAACGACTTTTTGTTTAAACTTCAGGATACACGGAATTTTTGTCGACAACAAAACTATATTATAGATCCTAATACGAGTATATCTGCAGTGACTTTAATAATGATTTCTTTATATGTAGTTGATTCCTCCTAATTTTCTTACTCTACCTTCCATCGATTTAGCTGGGGGTGATTTTTGTCTGTAATGTGCGATTTGATCTACATCCTCATTAAACGAATTAAAAATTAACTATGTGATATAACAGCAAAGCGTCCTTAATTGAGGCTTTTATCAATTTAGCATACTGAATTAAAATTTGACAGCTGAAAATGTTTTTATTTTGTTCGTGAAAGATTGTGTTTGTGAGTTTTGAAAAATGGAGAGAAATTTTACTTTAAAGGAAGTTGTGCTATTCATGATTGTAAAGGATGTTTTTAAGCCCAATAGAACATAAGAGGGTAAACTGCCAAACTAACTGTTATTCTGCGTTCACTTTTTGACATACTGATCTTGTATACTTTCAAAAATCATCATAAATATATGATATTATTGACCAACGCTACCAGATTCACTTTGAAAAGCAATCATCAGTGGTGCTAAATACGTCAATTTGTTTTAAGTCAGAAAGTTCGTCGAAGATAATAACAAACATCGTATTCGTTGGTTTTCTCAATAGGCTGAAATGATGATAACGACAAAAGCTTCGCATTTTTAGCTGGAGACGAAATGGGTGACGTAGGCCAAATGCATTTACGCATTTTCTTTCAATTTGGAAATCGGGGAAAAAAGGCTTAAATATTTCTTAAGATTCGACAGCCTTATATGGAAATAAATATCATAGTGCGTATTTCGCCCGCTAAGATATTGCCATAGATTTGGAAAATTATATTCTTTCAATGGCAACATGCATATTCAACCCAATTTAGTTTAGCAACATGTTGCTGTGACATTCGTTATGAGTTGTTCCGAATGAGTTTTAGAAACGTATAAATGTTATATTTTGCAATATTATAATAAACATGCAACGTATAAAAATACATTTAGGTATTGCAACATATAGCAAAACAATAAATGTTTGTGACTTCATATGAGTAGTAGGAAGGCTAAGCAAAGTTTGAAATGTTAAATTTTCACAAAAATTGTACCGAAATGAATTGTTATGCTTCAGATGTTTTTGCCCAAATCGTGGTTCTAAAAAAATAAAAATACATATGTGTATCCCAGCAACATGATGCTGCACTGCTTACGTGTTTACTGTAAAACACTTCTTCTCCCAACTGAAAAATAAATATAATTTTTCATAAGGAAAAATATTTTATGATTAAAGTTACAGTGGAGCCAACCCCTCGTTCTAACCCAAAAGAAAAATAATCGAAAAAATGAAATATACAAGAATTTTGCGTATTAAAATTTTATCATTAGACGGGGGTTTCGATAGACACTACTCTGTAGAAACATACACAGAATGTTATTGACAAATTATAGTGTTAATTAAATAAAATGTTTCTTTCTTATTTGAAAGAATAAAAACGAACTTGTGCCTGAATAAATTATTCGCTTAATTATTGAAAAAACATTTTTTTTGTTAGTGAAAAAAAAATTATAATAAAAAGCCTGGTAAGAAATAAGTTCTGTTTACATTATTTTCTGCCAGCATTTCACTTGCAAATTCTCCTCTACAAGAGGTGAGCATTGTCATTTATTTACTAAACTACAATTAACTCTTGAAGTAAAACATAACTTTTCCCCTTTAAAAGTTTAAAATAAAGCAGCTTTTATTCTTAAAACAACTTAAGAAAAAAAAAAGCTTACAAGAAATTTTAATACAAAATGTAAATGAAAAATCCCTTCGAATTTTTACCTCCACTTGGAATTTTTAATAAAGCACAAGATAACTATTTAATAATATTTTTATTTATACTTCAAAAAGAAATGTAGAAATGTCTGCAATTGTTTACTTATAATGTAAATGAAAACACATGTACTAAGGGGAGAATCCCCTTAAGTTTAAAACAATGTCGCCCCTATCTTCCTACTTTTTCTAAGCACCACTTCAAAAAGTTAAAATTGCTGTTAAATGAATAGAAGAGGAAAAAAACTATTGAGATTTAATGGCATTTTAAATAATATTTGCAGAACTTTAAATGAAGGTAAACATCCATAAATACTTCTATTATAAAAAGCAGTATAAAAAGCTTAACATTTTTCAGTTTTATACATTTGTATTTGAGCTGATAATTCGCTGTTTTGGTTTAAGTTTTAAAGAAAACTTAATGTAAATGCTGACAATGCTTACCAAGGTAAACGATCCATGCCAGAGCTCGTATTATATAATTTTCTAACGGTGCAACTGATCGTGGATAAGTTGTCTCTTATATCGAAGCTAAGCACGCATATAAAGACATGGTTTTGGCATGGTTACGACAACTATTTTATGTTCCCTATAAAAAAGTACGTAAAATTGTGGCAAGCAGATTATGGTTGTTTAACAAAGTATAAACATAACTTTAATTATAATAATCAAGTTCTTGTTTAAATTAAAAAATTAAAAGTCTTTACCCTACATAAATATTGCAGAACAATTTTTACTAATAATCTAACCTCAACCAACATTTTTTAAATATACAAAAATAATAAAATATTTCGGAGCATAAAATAAATAAATTTGTTTACGATTTTGTCGAATATAAAATTTTTTTAAAATTCAGTGAATATTCAGGCTCAAGTTAGAATACTCAGTGAATGCTTATTTGCGAAAAAATTTTTAGCTTTTGGGTTCAAAGCAGTCGGCTGGTTCATTTATGTACGATCTGTGCTAACATAATAATTAAGTAGCAAGTTTGATATTGCACGGCTGTCAAGTATGATTTTTTTCGTTCAGTAAAAGAAGAACCCGTTAACATTGCGAAAACCCATCACAAAATAGTTACACTGAGACCGTTCGCCAACTTCTCGGAAAGTTCGGTTGATAAAGTGCACCTAATGTGCCAAAAAGTTGGACAATTATAAATAGTAAGTTTCCTTTGCGTTGACGTACCGGTTTTTCCCCCCTCAAAAACATTGTTGCTCTAAACGAGAGTGTCGCCGAGAAACCGGAAATATTAATTCCGCAGTTGTTCAGTTACTCTCCTTCGTTACAGGAACTTGATAACAGAAGTCTAGTGACTTCAACCGGACGACATGGATCTGGACGAAATACATGTACAGCGGGCCCGATCTGCTGCACCACGTATGGTATAATCAATTGCAGCACCGATTTCAATACCAAATCACTTCTTTATTTTTGCCTGTGTAATATCTTGGGTCTATGCGATGACACCAGACACAATTCCTGAGCTTTGATAAAAAGTCTTTGAAAATTTCTAGAAAAGTCCAGTGGTCTGTCATTACAGCCGATATATAATTTTCTACGTAATCGGAACATGTCTACTTTACAATGCAATAAAAATATCATAACACGTTAAGAAAATAAGTGGTTTATTTTTATTGTTTGAGTATTATTCTGGAAATGTGGTCGCCTCGGCTGGCTGGAATGTACTGGAAGTTAAATGTTCGACCACATGTTCAAGCATTTGGGGCTGTTTCGAGTATGGTCCGTACCAAGTTATCTTCCAATACGCACAACCTTGGCGATCATGTGAATGTAACCTCTCCACAAATAAATCTTTCGAAAAAATCTGTGGTTTTCATGAATAACAGCGTAAGTCTAAAATCAAATTTTTCAAAAGTGCTTTTACTGCAGCCATTCAAGATGATTTTTGCAAACACACAAATGTAAGTTTATATACACTAAGAATAAAGCAAAAATAACAATATTAGTCCTTGGTATAGTAGTTTAAATGAAAATAATTTGACATATGCGTTTATTCATGAAAACCACAGAAAAGTTTCCTTTAGTAAGTCAATTATTTGACGCACTAAAAGAAATGTCGCGGCGTTCTGTTGGAAATACATGTTTTCAGTAAACATCTTAATCAACTGGTGCCCCAAAGGCGCTGGTCTTTGTCGGTGACGTTGCTGTGGGACTCATATTTAGGAAGTAAGGACCATCGATTTTACCGCCCTGTAAAGTGTCCGAAACAGTGATTTTTGTACATATACATACGTAATGCTTAATAAAAATGCCCACTGTGCATTGTTCTAGCGAAAGTCCATTCCTGACAAAATGGCAAACCAAACTGAGCACAAATTATAAAAGAGTTGCCAGACCTTCCGTTGTCAAAAAAAGGAACCTTTGGAAAATATAAATTTTGGTGGTGTGATTGCCAGGTAAAGTAAATTTTAATTATCTGGAACATAGTTTACAACAGAATTCTTTTCTAATGGTTGATATTGGTAGTTAGTCCTTTTTACTTACCAATTATATGCTTCAGAGAAAAAACTATGCAACTAGAATTGTCCATTTCAAGCCAAATTTATATTGCTATCAATCGATCTTAAGTGCCGAAATTTTATGACTACGATTGATTTCAAAAATATTGTTGGCGATTGCGAGACCCTTAAGCAGAGCGAAACAATTTTATTCCCCGGCTTAATAAGCCAACTTAAGTTTTCAAATACTCTTTTAATAAATAAACTTCTTATTTTACAGTCCCTATAAATAAAAGATTGTTTACAATAATTGTCAAAAAACATTATGTTGACAAAATTATAAAAATATTCGTGTCCCTATTGCTAGCGAGTTTTTTTTTTCTCTTTTGGTTTATCCTAAATTGCTACTTTGTACAAGCTTAAAAACAATTTTTATATTCCCAAAAAAGCAAACAAACAAATAAATAAATTAATACAAAGTAATAGGCAAAGCAATTTTGATAGCGTAGCAAGATTTAAGTTTTATACGAACGCAGAAAAGTTTGTCAGTGTAGGTGAATGAAGGCACGCTTGTACATTATCGAAAAAAAACTAGGGATTATTAAAATTTTATATTCCTCCACCACTTACGATTGCCCTTTAAATTTTGAAAATGTTGCAAGGAAAATATTTGCATTTATGACCACAAAATTCTTGCATGCACGCGCAGCGCTATGCTGTAGCAAATGATTGGAACAGACAATTATTTTAGTGAATCGTTCGTAGTGCTTCTCGTAATAGAGTGCGTTGCTGGCTGGGTGGCTGGCTGAGTTTTATTATAAAATTTTGTATTCTCCGGGCTTTAAAAATATGTTTATGGCATCTCGTAGATAAAATAAAATGTATTTTATATTTTATTTTGTTCGTCATGTTTATTGCATATGCAACAACATCGAGCCCGTAGTGTGAGTTCGTTTCAAAAATGCAATTTCATTATTAAATCGTTAAAAGCTCAATACAAAGTAAAATGTATTTATTATGTTTGTTATTTCGTAAAGAATTATTCTTTAAAGTTATTAAAGAACATTGTATATTTGTAGCTGTGTGTTTCTCAAAATGAAGATAAAATTACTTAAGTGTGTCACAAACATTGTAACAAATTGATATTGGCTGTGCGAGAAGTATAGCGTGTTTACAAATGATTACGATAAACAACATTTGCATACTTAAAAGGGTTTCAATTCTAATCTAAACAAATGAGTCATTTCCTATCACATGGTGACAGTATAAAACTCAAATAAAAAACAATGTTTCGATTAAGGCCAGGCAATAGTGAAGACTTACGGAAATTAAAAACTATTTGATAACAGAATGTCACTCAAATAACAAAAGTTCTAGTTCGGTTTCTTTTTGTAAAAAGAGAAGTAGTTGTAAAGACGAATATCGCTGAGTAGAAACTATTGTATAAATATTAGGGATTTAACTGAAAATTTCGTTAAAGATTCGAGTTCGATTTCTTTCATGTACTACTTAAGAGGCTGCGACGACAGCGTGAGCTGGCGTGACTATGTAAACCGACAGAGCCGAACAAAATTAAGGTACCACTACGGGTACATGAGACTCAAGGTTATTACTTTTATAAGGGCGATATGCTCTGCCAATTTTTTGTTGACTTAACTTTTAGGCTACTAATAAAGGACGTAATTTTCTACAGTTGAAGACTGCACTCGGTTCAGGAGTCTTTAAAGCACCACCAAGGAATTTTGCTATGCGTAACACGAAAACAGAATAGTGTTATAAATACTAGTATTATTATCGAGTTCCTATGTGCCACGAATGGAACATTTACTGCGACCGTCATCTTTCTCTGGAACAGATTTAGGCTACCCAATAATCTTATGCAGTGATATACCATATACACCTCTTGGAGTTAATGAGGGCGGACCAATTATTTGTAGTCGACGAGAGTCGAAAGCTGGCTCAGGATAATCAAATATGTGTACACTTGGTAACCCCAGAGATTCCTATTTTAAACTGTTGGTATCTCAGACCACACTGTCCGCTTGAATCCGGTTATAGCTTTCCACTGCCGATACATTTCCGACTCAATTTTATTATAAAAACAGTTTCCGGTTGTCATGGCCAGGTAGCCAGCATTGCGAGTATCACGTTCTATTAGATATTTAATGTATTTCATAACAACTCCTCACCTCACTTCATACGATAGTAAGGCCCTTGAGTGCTGGCTGTCTGTTCGATTTTATGAAGATTTTTATACCCATTATTCTTCTCCTCAGGCATTGCCTAGTACAGTTGAGGATAGTGTAAGTTTCAGCATGAACATTTTTGGGGTATTTTGCCATTAAAATTTGCCATTATTTCGGCATCTATGTGCTACCCAAATTGATTCGACCATTGGACGCTGCTAGGCATGAGAACTGTATCGTTCCTTTGCCGAGAGTTTGAGCCTACCTTCACATAGATGTATAAGGGGATATGTGCAGTATGGTACCCACGACATAAGTCGGACATATTGCAATTGCTCAAGCAATCGACATACAGATTAATCGATAGACCTAGTTTTCCTGTTGTGACCTGTGGCACTTTCACTTCCACAACAAGGTAACGTAGTTCAGTATTGGCCTTATTATCGTAATAAAATCCCAATAAATAGTTCTTCGTTTTAGTACCCACGTTTTATCAACAATTTTCCAAGTTTTGTTAAAAAGCACTGGACAACAAATATGTTGACTCCATGTAAGGGACGTATAAAAACTAAGCCCCAAGTATTTTTACTTTTACTTTACTTGAAAACTTAATGGCTGAGCCTTTTAAAGAAATCTCCTTAATTCTGTAAGTTCTCTATCTTTGGCACCAGCACAATGAGAGTTTTTTTCGGGTTAATTTCCAACGCTCTATCAATGCTGCATTTTGTAGTTAGATCAAGAGCTTGTAGTTGTCAGATCAAGCTTTTCGATATTGTTCTGTCTATCCAACATGTCACCAAGATGATTAGGTAGTCGGCGTAACCATATAAACGAAAACAATGTCCACAAAAGAGGCAATAATACGCCAGCCAGGGGTTGCCCACCCCTGGTTGTTTTTATAGCCATCATTGAGCTGCAGAATCCAAACTCGTCAACCGTTGATGTCAGCATCTCTATAATCCAACGCTAAGCCAATTGCGTCGTGTCGTGCGTTACGGAAGGATTCCTTAATATAAATAAAAGCGCATAAGGCCATCTGATTTGAGCACAGATAGCCTTGTGATAGCCCTATTAACAGATAGCCATATTAACGTTGTCAAACTATGAACACTGTCCATTTACATGGTTGGTAGGTAAATTGATTGTGATGTATCGGTTTCAGTGAAAGATGGGTCCTCTAATGACGTTATCTAGGATTTTTTCCATCGTCTTTAAGAAGATCGAGCTGAGGCTAATTGGCCTGTAAGATTTAGGCAGTTGCTCAGACTTGTCCCTATCATTTTATATGAAGATCCCTTTCACCCTGCGCAAGGCCTCTGCTGCTTAGCATGTAATACGATTAGATTTGGAAAATCCTAAATAACTGGGATACAATACTGTCACACTCTTGTTGCAAGAAGCATGAAAAAAGTAACGTAATCTGAAGCCTTACGCTCTTTAGTATCAGTCAAAAATTTACGCTCTTTAGTATCAGTCAGCCGCGGATTCAGTTATTTTCTTGACGGTTGTAGGTGAAGTCTAGAGTATCCTTTTTCAAACTTGAGTAAATAATGGCAACCCGTAGTATAATCCCTTGACCAGGTTAGCTCTTTCTTACTTCTAACTTAAATACTTATACATGTGTTTTATTTTTTTACCAACCCCCCTTATTCTATTCAGAATTCATTTCGATTAATGAACTTGCCACGTAGGTTTTCGTTTAGTATTTAACTATCGTTGACTTATTAAATTGATTTATGTTTTTATATCGTGACACAGACTCTATAGCACTAGCAGGTAGCTTTTTTATTTGCCTTGATTATCATTAAGATAAAATTATTTTTAATGTTATAAAGAGTCGTCTATAAAACAACCACAAGTGCCATAAAACCACAGTTCAAAATAGAATTGAATAAAATCATTTCTTTGCTGCTAATTAAAATAAGATCGTAAAATGAGTTTAAACAGTTAAGAAACAAAACAAATCGATTTTCCCACGAAATTTGAGAAACTTTTAAGACAAACATTATGAAACAAGAAGAAGGAAGTGAATTTTAAAACAATTTGTTATTTTATTTATTGGTTTCAAAGTTTTGCTTCAATAGTGGTTGGGTATTTTTTTAGAAAACCTTTTTAAATGAAAACTTAAAATACTTTAAGCAGCGATAGACAAAGTTTTCAAACGATGACATATTTCAATTGAAATATGAGGTTATGTAGCAGGTTATCACTTGCTTCCGCAGTGACAGAAATGGTGCAACTTAAATGTCTCTTAATTATCAGATTCAGTCGCTAGATCTGCGAAAAATCGTATGTGTGCTCATAAAGCATGACAGTAAGCATTAAAAGTGAACGCATGTGTCAGGTCTATCCGATTTAGAGGGGGATATCCATGCCATTGCTGGACAACTGCATTGCATTTTTCAAATAGCGTAGAATTAGTATTTCTGACAGAAAAAATCGGTGTCTCAATGATTTCAAATGAAAGACAAGAACCTATTGTACTACTGCCAATAATTCTGCAAGTTTTGCTTGCGTGACGCTACTAATACTACGTCACAAGTAGAGCCAACAGCAGGAACTTTTTTCTGCAGCAAATATTTTAGTTTTCGAAACTGCTTTCACTTTTCGTTGTCGTTGCTTTCGTCCACTTTATGTATCTCTAAAATCTTACCCGTACATGTTTACTGGCTATTTGATAATCAAACGTATTTTAATTAAATATTAAATGAAATTCTTCAGTCATAATTGTGAAATATACATACTTCCTTCATACTTCAATGTATTTATTAATTTCATAATGCTCTTTTGCTTTGAGCGACTAGAGCCAACAACTGTTAGTTGCTTGGAATTTTAATAAAACTAGAAATGCCCATTTGATTTCAGTTCCTTTAAAATATATGTAAATTGCTAGTTGGAAAACAAGTAGACAAAGAGCGATCATTCAACGTTACTTGGAATAATTAAAACGCCATGAGAATAAAGTGTAGAGATAATGTTGGTTTTGCTTTATAATCGACTATAAGTTCGATTATAAATGCAAAATAGTTAACATATTTATAGTCGTGCTTGATTAAATATGGTCACAACGAAAACGTTGTGTAGTAATGTACGAGTAAAACCAAGATTATTAAAGTCATAATTAAAGAACCAATTATTATTTATATAAGATAATAAAACCGGTAGTAAATATTACATGTTTGATTAATGACATTAACGAAGACTTAAAATTTTATGTAAAGGTATGATCAGACGAGGCAAATATTTGACAATGTTGCCGTAACCACTAAAGTCCATTTCACATAATGACACTTGCTGAATTTCAAAAAATCTTAAGTTAAATATTATTATTACATTGTTTGCTCTATAATACAGCACTTCTATAAAAATTCGACCCTGACAAAAAATAAGATTCCGAGCTTTTAGATGTCGAAGAATAGTGATATCCATATAACTGTCAAATAACCAGCTGTGTTATTACCACTATAATTCTTCCTAGTTTTTTTCTGAATTTTTTACAAGTGATTCTACTCAACCTAAGAGTGTGAAAGGGCCTTAAACTATATCATGTCATGTTTCACATTATTTTAATTAGAAACTTACAATTCAATTGTGCTTACGCCTATGTCGTAAAATATTTACCTCGCCCGTCCATACCTTAACAATATGTCTTGACGAGCCATTGATTTGTTCAATGGGATGACAATAAAAAAAATTATTTCAAGTTTTTCGGTCTGAAGAATACGTGTCAATATTGACGTTTTATTTTATTAGAATTTTCTGGTAGCCACTTAAGTGTTTGCTCGTGAGTTTATGGAAACTTTGGTTTTTCCTATATGTCATTCTTCTTGGATGATTTTCATTTAACTTCTCTAAAATATTTAATTATATTTACTTGGCGGCCCATAGTATAAAATGTAAGTCTTGTATAAGATTTCTGATGTGATTTTCCGACAGGATTATTATTTGGAACGAATTTCAGTCATGCCTTAACTAGTATGGTTTCGAGACAGATGGGTTTCGGCTATGAGCTATCTTAAGTGTAATTTTTCGTTATAAGTCGGACTCAGAACGTATACGATTTTTGTTTAGGGAGGAGTATAAGAATACAATTATGTTTTGTATAAAATTAAACTCTCTATTGTACCAGTTTGGTATATAAGACTTATATATTATATGCGTTATAAAAACTTTGAGTATAAGACCTACAGTGTCGGGTCAAGCTGTGTCTAAAAATTATTCTTAGTATAGGATCCTTCAATTAGAATAACACTTTAATGCGTTCAACAAACCTAGTATTATTATGTACTCTTTGTATAAGTCTTAGCATAAAAATATAGCCGTAGTCCGTAGGAATTCCATTGAAGTTTCGATCGATATTGAATGCCTTAATTTAGCCCCAGTTCAAAGAATTATGTATAAAAGTAGTAAAATTAAGTAAAAGACTTTGGTTGTAGCAATAGACTTCTTTTACTTTCGAGCATGTGTTTACCAGTGTGCTAAACTTCACCCTTGCAGAAGACCAAAGTTTCAGTACAGAGATAAATTTTAGTTATCGAATTGTTTTTAAACATGCGATTTATGGCTTAGCAAGTAAACCAAAAAGGATTAAGCTTTTTGATAATAAAATAAATCTATATTCCTGGAGTAAGACTGTTAATATACTAACCGATTTCTGAGCAGCTTTACATTTTAAACACCTTCGCGGAAACCGCCGCGACTGAATGTTCCTACTGGATATGTGTTCTAACCTATTAGAATTTAATAGATTATAAAAATATCCAGCCTTCAATTTTCTGACTTCTATAATGAGGGGCAGTGTTGCCAGTGGATTTTTTTATTCACATCTAATCTTGTAATAAAAAAAAACCCCCGATTTTCCCTACAGTTTACCACACATTTTTTTCAATTAAAACTGAAAAAAGAAACAAAAATTTAATTTTAATAATTTTTAATCAGTTTGTACACTAGATAAGTTAGAGAAAATAAACTTAAAATTTGACAATTAAAATCAATTCGGGTAATATAAGAAAGGAGTAAAGTGTCTTCATATTAAGTATGAAAGTAACATAGCTCTTTCGTTTATCTAAAGTGGGTTTGGGTACACTGAAAATTGGTGGTATTTTTTTTTTTACTAAAGGTTCTCATTAGACAAATTGAATTCAAATTCGATGGCTTAATTAGTTTTGTTTTTTGGTACGAATATCAAAAACGATTAAAAAAATTCTTGCCGGCGTTAATGGGGGCTAATCGAAGTAAAACTTAACCAATTTCGGTAAATTTGGCAACAATAATTGATCAGAAGAGTCGTCTGAGTTTGAAGACATTTTATACATTTCTATGTAAAGATTGTTTGATTTCAATCAATCCATCGTTTTTCTGTTAAATAAACTTGTGCGGTTTGTTCTAATTTTAAAAGTAGAAATTTATTTAGGCTTTCAGTTTTGCCTTCAAACTGCGGAATTCCATTTAGTTCTTCCTCGATTTAGCAATTATAGTTTCTGCTTTGTCATCGCGCAATCGATGTTGACGTCTTCTATCGTCATGAAAATGAATATATCGTGTCAGTGTAACGAATCAAAGATAAAGCATTGCTGCTCTGAATATTTGTAGGTTGTCTGTGCTTTTTGTGTGTTGTTGTATAAAACACCAGTTGACTGTAGTATTCAGATGAATACATCCAACTCACTTCCGAACAAATCTTTTCAAGCTTTTGAGTTTTTATTGGTATTGGCCGCATTCGATGTTGCGACTTAATTATTTAAAATACGCCATATGTGCCGTGTTAACAAAAAAAAAAAAAAAATGGATTCGCCCGTACCATGTAGTTCATTTGGTTCAATAATCGATTTCGAATATTTTTATTTATTCTGGCTCTTCCCCTTCTTCAGTAGCTCTTTTACACTCTATATCATTGGCAAAGGATCTGCTATTCGCAAAAAAATTTCCGATTCGTCATTCATTTCACGCAAAGGGTAAAAAAATGCAATTCGTAGATTTTTATTACTGTTTGGATTGGGATAAAACTTCCAAATAAATCTGAATATATAAGGGAACGAAAATAGTTAAATCTCCTCACTGTCCATACAAAATATTAGTGGATCTAGCCAGGCCACATGTGTTGCAAATGTGACGAGTACAGTAAAATATCCTTATAATTCTTCCTGTTTTCTTCATACACAAGTAGGTAGCGAACAAATTTCAAGGAGGGTACCTGTTTAGACTACAGGTCTCTATTTAAATTATAAATATATTCAAACTCCAGTAAAATTACAAAAGAGCCGGCCAGACTCATGTGTAATTTCAAGGGTTAAACTTATATTTCCCTGCCTTATCGACAATTTTATTTTAATTAACTCTATAAAGTTATCGTATTTTTTAGCATTCGTAGTATCTGAAACTTTCAATTAGAATCGTCATAACTTTTTGATATATAAAGTTTTTATTTTTAATCTTTAAAATCTTTCTTACACCAAGGACAGTTTGTAAAACTGAACAAAATTTTTAAATCAAAAATAAAATGTTTACGTGTTTTATTTTGTGGCCGCCTTCACGGCTGTGTGTGGATGTATGTAGGTCTGGCATTCAAGGATTCTTGTTCCATAAAAAAATATACAGGAAACTTTCGAAAACTAAGTTTGGTATGATAAGTGAAATTAAATTAAAATTTATTAATACAAAAATTCAGAAGCGATTTGATAAGGAGAGATTCGTATGAAATCATCAGTCTTTCTTTCTGCTACAAAAATTAGTTCAATTATAAGTTCAGCAACTAATGTCACTTTCAATTTTGTTCAAACTAAATGTATTTGTTTTCCCCCCTCTAACTTACATGATCAATTTGCTGACATATTCAACAAATTTCAATTTATTATTGCAATGAATCATTCGTTATATTTGCCAAGCTATTAAGTTTCTAATTTGTCTCTAGAGTTTTCAATCTGCCAAGGAAACACTGTCAAATACACGCATTTCAATATATTTAAATGACATTTTTTCCATTTTCATTAGATTATTTATGACTTTATTGCTCTTAATTGTAGGTGCGTAATTTTTATTTTATATTTTAGGTTTTGTTAGCAGCTGTGGTTGCTTTCGTACTGAGTTGAGTTGTATGTTAGTTGCTGCTGTCATTGGTGTTGTTGATAATTAGTGTTAATTGTTGTTGTTAAACTGAGTAGTTTTTTGTTGTTGATGTCATTGCTTTGATACTAGAATTACCATATTTAAATGTTAGATGACATTGTTGTGGCCAGTGTTGGTTGTTGAAGTCAATGTTGTTGGGTTTTTCAATACAAGAAAGGTGAATGATAGTTTGGGCATACAGAAAGAAGGTCTATAACGATTTGAATGAACAAGAATAAATGACATATTAAATTATTTATTTTAATGACTCATCAGCTTCATCGAAGCCTATTTGATATGAATATACAAACAGGTGGTTTTTGCTCAATCGAGCGAAGGATGGCAACTAAGCGGGGAAAAGAGTCCTGCTACAGCGAATATGGGAAGATCCCCAAATAAAAAATTAAAAACGAAGTACTGATTCTCATGAAATGATAACTTGTCAACGCATCCTATTCAGCAGGTCTAACTCGTTATTTATTTTTATTTTACGCCGGCGGTGATAGAACTGCTCCACCTGAAGTAGTGTTTTAAACAAACGACAAATGTGACAAAAACATCAAAATAAAACTTTAAGTTTTGAGAAAGCCAATTGGTCTATGCAATTTGCAGATGTCCTCAAGATTGTCTAGCCATTGTCTCAGAGATATGGTATGTCTTTAAGGCTGTGCATTGTTTTTAACTGTGCAACAGCTGAGCAGTGGCGTAGGAATTTTTCAATTTGATATTATTATTGGATCTCTCTCAATGAAATGAACAATAACTACACGAATCTTAATCCTTATATATACTCAAACCTTATTATACTAATAAATGTTGTTACGTTTAATTAGGAGAGCCCTTTCGCCAGGTCAAGGTGGATTCCTTTCGCGTCCTTCGAACTGCAACGAATCCGTTGAATGTCAGTTCTGTAAGAAAGATCCTTTGGGATCTTAGGGGAATTTACTGCTTTAGATGGGAATAAGGTATAATTTATGTCGACAATCACCGGGTAGCCGTACAGTATGATCATGATCGTCGACGAACTAATAGGAGGGGTTTAGAAAATGCCCTACGTTTTATCTTTACCCAATTAATAGCGCAGTTCTGGTAACTTTCCGATTTTGATAGCCAGACCATTTGCACGTTTTACCAATAATACCCCAATGATCAACTGGCACCCGCGCAGTTTACAATATGCGAGGTAATCCTTAATCCCTAGGCTGCAGGTCGCAGACCAATTAACGTGACATCTGAGTTACACTCGAAATATTTGACCAACTGATATATGATCTCGTTTGACAGCTCAGGCCAGCAGATATAACGACCGTTTCAGAAAGTACTTTGCCCTGAATTTTATTCATTATTTTCAAAAGGGAAGCCAGTTTACACCTTTACCACCGCAATGGAAAACTGCAATGTTTTTTCAAGGAAAACAACAAGGGAGACTCGCGAGTAGCTTGAGAATATTGACGGTTCTTATGAGAAATAGCTTGTCGAGTAATTGTAATAGTGCCCTGGATCCGGCTTACAGAACATTTAACCCTACTTTTTTCAAGTAAGGAACTTTTAAATCATGTGGAGAAGGGCTTTAAGTGCTATGAGGGGAAGGCTCTTTAGGTAGCGGAAATGCAAACTAAATAACGCCTTTGAAAACGTCTGTACAGAAATAATCTTCAAGTTTGCTGACCTAAACTTGAAGGTTGGAGAGGAGAAATGTTAGTGCCAGAAATTTCATAAGGACATAAAATGAAGTGATATTTACCTCTTCCTTTAGGGTTTCTTTAATAAATATTAAATACGTAAACGTATTAACACCAAGTCCTTTCTTAAATTGTTTAAGTTCCAAACAACGAAAGAAACCAAGAAATATAAAAAAAATGTAAATAATTGTGTCATAAGTTTATGGTTTTTTATCATCATCCTTGGGTTTGTTAGCGGCTTGATTATCGAATGCCACTGAAAGGCTTGTCTTTAATTTATTTCATACAAAGTTTGTGTAGCTTTTAGTTCTTTTTATTTCTATCGTTTCACATAAATTATTACACTTGTCTGCCATATTGTCTGAACAAAAAGCCATCTATACACAGTCTGAAGCCAACCAACACAAGCTCATGAAATAAAATCTCCACCCGTTTTTACATTTAAAGTTTTCGTTGAAGGTTTTTGTTTTATTGTTTGCAAATATTTGCTGAACAAGAAACAAAATAAATGAAAGAGGCCTTCCCAAAAAGGCCTTCCACTTTTGAAATCATGAGAAGAACTCCTATAGCTAAATGCCGTACTTGGGAAGTCTATTGGGTTTTTTTATTCTTCTAGTTTTCAAGTCCAATTGCTTAATGAGAGTCCTACTCCTACTCCAGTTATGAGTACTAGTCCTTATCTAATTCAAATTTTTAGTTCATGTACTCATTTTATCCTATTTAAACTTTTGGTTATTTCCCGATTTCTAGTCAAAATTTACGTTTCCATTATGCTTTAAGACAACTTTCATTTTATTGTTCTCGTAAAATTTTCTAGACCTACCCTTAGTATCATATCTACTTCTATTTTTACATATGATTCCAATCCAACAAGTACAATTCGAATTCAGTTTAATTTCTAATACTCTGCCCGCTAGTATATAGTGGCCAGATAATAAAAATAAGTTATGTTTCAGAAATTTCCAATGCGATCATGCTGCCGAAATAGTTAGGTTAGGTTTGCCATTTCATCTTGCATCGTTTCACGCAAGCCAACTGTGTGGGAATTTAGTATTGTGATTCGGTCGTTATCATGACGTCAGCGAGTAAGAAAATTCACAGAAAGAAAATTGACACTGAAGATGGGACATAGCAGAAACCGGTTTGTCGGCAAACCAAACTTGACAAGGCATGGCGGAAATTTGTTCCAAATACATGGTGGAAAGGTTCAAAACTTATTACCTCTGTTGGACCTGAAGCCACTAAAATTATAGAGATTGGTAAGAATTGAAGAAAAAATATTTGAAATAGTGGGTAGAGTCGACAAAGATCCAGAAATGTTAATTCGGCTCCGACCAGCTATCGCCAGATTTACATAAGTATTTGAGCTACACCATCATACACAACGACGTAAGTTTGCTAGTTGAGCTCAGGAAATGATTGAATGATGTGTTATTCCATACATAATGACATAGGTTGGGTTAGTTCAAAGGGAAAGGACGATCGTCCCCTGAATAAGTCTCCACTCTTATAGGAACTGTTTCCTGAACAAAACTCCTGACTAATCGCCTCTCAAATTAGACACGACTGGTATAGTGCTGGCAGCGTAATGTGGGTTTCTTAGATGTGTGAAAGCCGGCAAGTCCTCCTCGCATGCACTCCACTCATCACTATCCACACTCGAGTGACCCATAAGTACACTCACTATCTTACTTATTTCATGTTTGCTAGGTCTCAGGTGGTTTCTATTGCAATGCTTCTTTGAATGCCTAATCAATCGAATTTCAAATAAAATTTCAGATTATTTACTTCTTAATTATTGTTCTTAGTATTAAAATTTGTGTTACTTTTGCAATTCCTATTTAAAGTCCCTGTATCATTCAGGGTAGACTAAACAGGTAAACTCACTTTTTTTGAACTTATTGGATGTTAAATTTCATATAAAACAAATGCTGCGCCATTTCCGGTATAATTTTTATATATGGGATTTGACATCTGCGAAGAAGCCCGATATACTTTATTTTAAATATCTTTAGTTATGTTTCTATCCGTTTTATTTTTTCCATTTTGGACTTAATTCATTTTTCAATTCATATTTCAAATCCAAGTCAAATTTTAGTTTCTTATTCCAAGTCTAACTCTGTTAAATATAATTAGAGACCTTTCTAAACCAAATTCAAATACCATTTTTTTTTAATTGCGTTTTTTTCGTTGTCATGTCCATGTCAAGTTCAGTTCTAAATAAAGTACCTTATGCCAGGACCAATTTCTTTTTTCAATTCCTATTTCTTGCCTGATTTCTACTTCTATTGCTCTTCTATTAATCCAGTATTGTAGTACTAGTTATAGAATCGGCCCAGGCCCGGATCCATTTCCAAATTCTAACCTAAACTTCTAATCGCAATACTTAATCCCTAGGCACACACGAGCTATATCCCTAGTATTATTTCTAGCCATATTCCTTGCACTATATTTTGTGCTGGTCCTGTTCCTAGTTATCTGCCTAATAAATTTTTACCATTTTATGTTTTATTCTTAGGAAATTTTGTTATTCCTTTTTCCAGACAAACACTTCTTGTCATTTTTTAATATTGATGGGACATGTACGTGTTCAATAAAAGCTTTTAGCCAACTAGGAAAACGTAGATTGATCGGAACTGAATATAGTTCATTCTAGACTAAAATGCCTCAATGGACGAAGTTCTGCAGCTATGGGCTTAAACGACATTTCTACAATATTGTATTCAAATAGATTTTTAACCTAATCCAAGGTTGCCTACATTTTATTATCACAAAAGCCAAGACATTCTTCTGTCTTATTAACAATTTAGCTACCTTCAACTTTGACTTTCTCTTTCATTTGGTCATATGCATGTATGCCTGCAGGTAGAGATCCCAAGGCTGATAACATTCTACATGCATACTTGCAAATTTCTATACCTTTTCATAGGAAACTTTCGGGCTAAGGCTGTCATGAGATTTCTCACTTGGATGCAGAATAAAATGCTACTTATAAATCAAAAATAGCCTTGCCAAAAATTTATTTTCCATTTTATAACTCGTTATATCATATCTTTGTCATATTTATACAATATAGAAATGTACATGCATACATACATACATACATACACATATATACATCCACACATTTCACTAATGTTGATTTTTGCTGACACGTTTGCTCATGTTAAGTTGCGAAAGCCTGTATCTGCTGTTTGTACTTTTGTAACTTGACTTGTGTTTAAGTTGGCTGGTCTTGCATTCACATTTTTTTTATTCGGTTGCCTGTAAATTTGTGTTCTACTACCGCACCCAGAATACAAAGGCAATATAAAAAATAAAAACAACAACGATTATGACAAAATTCCAAATTTTTTCCAGAATAGAAAAAGGAGCCCTGATACAGAAGTTGATATACAACATTTATGCATTTCACAAAACCCTTGTATTATTGTATCATGTATTAAAACTGGAGTAATTGTTTGTGAGCTCTAAATTTTTATTAGATTGAGGTGCTTTTGTATTGCTAATGTGAAAAAAATTATAAATTTTAAAACCATGTGGTCAAATCACTCTGAGTAAATTAAATTAATTCAGGCATGGGAATTTTATTTAGCAAAAATACCGCTGATAAATAATTCTTTATATTTCAAAAGAAAATCCATAAGTAATATTTATGAATATTCAACTTCCTTAAACACAAATACAACAAATAACTATAATTGTCCCAGGTATGGTGTGCACGCAACATTCCAAAAGCATATGAAATTAAATTGTATTAAAATATCACACATTTAAAAGGAAATTACCAACAACAAAACATTGTAATTACAATAGAATAATACACAATCGATACCACAATACAAGGCGTTTGTGAACTGCTTATCAAATCGCTGGTCCTGCTAGTGCTGTCAAACACAATACTCTCACTTATTCGGAGGAATGTATGTAATTTTCAGTATTTTTCAGTATGTTTTTCCTCTTAACTCTGGCTGAAAATTGAAAAATATAAAAATGAGGGTTTTCCTACATTTTGTTCTTGTGTTATTTTTGATAAAATAGTCATTCTCACGTGTCTGTTATTTTGATGTCTCTGTCAAAACGAGTCAATAACAAACGAAGTGGCTAAGAGATGGAAAACAGTTTAAAGTCGAATTTTGGGCACCCTTTACATTTGCTTTGAATTATGTCTTGCGCGAGACTATTGTATTTGACAGTGATCTTATGATTATATATCGCATACATACGAGACTAGCTCTGATGTGGCTTAAGCAGTGCACCCGTTGAATATTAAGTATTCAATAGCTTCAGACGTCTAGGTCCATCAATTTTTCTGATTAATATTTATTTACTTATCTTCATACTAGTATATAACACATCGCTACTTCCCGCCCAAAATAAGCAAAATCCAAGCGGCCTTGTGGTGGTAAAATATGCCGCAGTGGCAGTAAATTATACCGCTACGGCAGCAGAGCCCCCATCTCACATTAATCACTATCTGGGTGATGACGTGATGACTTAATGTAAAAGGTGTTTACTCACGCTGAAGCTCTTCCAAGGTGGTGATGACCCCCGACTTTAACTTGATTTTGGCACTGTTTTCAAGAAACTGCATCGCAAATATTATCGTCTCTCATAATATTCACCGCTGATTGACATCATTTTTGAATTTCATTCTTATGGTTTGTTTTTTTTGTTTGGCTCAGCTATAAAGGAGTGGTAGACACATGTCTAACCTGTACTAACGAAAGACTTTAATGGAGTAATAGACCCCTAACTATTCGATTGGAACAATTGTAGGAATCGCTTCCAGTTTATTCGGGCATTTAATAGTTTGATACTGGAAACGAAAGAATATACCTTAAAGTAGAGTAAAATCGGATGAAAAAAAGTACTGGATAAATATTTATTTTTAAGCCACTTTCGCGACTACATTTTTGAAAGTACCTCAGGTTGGGTAGTCCTGGAATAGTTACAGTAAAACATCGTTTTACGCAACTTACAGAACTTTGGGCATTTGCACAAATCGAGTTTGTTGCAGAAACCGAGTCAGAAATTTGAGATGATGCAATTGTATTTATTGAATATTTTGTCTTTGTCTACACGTGTGACAATCCTTTTTAACGATTTATTACAAAATTGTTAGTTGCAATAGCCAGGGAGTTGCGTTGATCAAGTGTTGCGTTGAGTGAGGTTCTACTGTAACTTCTTAACGAGACTTGTACTTTACACACTGATTTTCAATTATTATTTTTTTTTTGCAATATTTTAAGGTTCATGGAACAAATCCGTTTACGAATATTCTAATAAATTTTCTTACGTTCTTTAAATCTGATATTTTATTAAAAACATTTTCTGTTTCAAGGAGTCGCAAATTCCTTAATTATATGAAAAATATGATAAACATTTGGTCATATAATAACAAACATCTTAACCCTTAAGACTATGTCTTGCAGTCATTTTGTAGGGTACTCAAATCTAAACAAACAAAGCAACAAAAATTTTGACACATTCAAATTTTTAGAGGCTGCAACGAGTAAATGTTAAATAGAATCCCACCCAGAGCTCACACAATATGCTCTATGATTTTATAAAACAAAAGGAAAAAATTCCAAACATGATGTATTTGACGTCCCAAGAATGACGTTCTCTTACCGCTTTGTGAAACATACTCTTTATACACACAAACTCTTATAAAATCACATGCCACATTTTATTTTTGTTTTCTTTAATCATTAATATGGGTGTGTTATAGCTGTTTATATTTTGTTAGCAACAAAACTGCTAACAGCAATCTGTAGCAGGATATACATATATCACAATGAACAGTGGAACCTTTAGAACAGTTTACTCGTGATATTTTTGCACCTGAACTCGATTCTAATTAACATTTTTTATATAAGAAAAGGCTTGGAAAAACTTTTCCGTCACCAGTTCTTTCGATTTCATCTGTTCTAATTTCGTGGAAATACAACTCACACTGTGTTCTATTTTCTTTTACTTGAGTACTGAAGCACATTCAAATTTCTTTCCTTAACGGCTCCATATAAATTCTATTTCAATTTCCTTGTTAAATATTTACAAAGTCTTGCAAGGCCGTCTGAATCCTGTATCAGGAAGAGAAGAACAAAGTTTTATAACTAAGCTTGGTTGTTGGCCTTGGGAGGAGTACGGAAGAGATGGTCAAGAGACGCTAAAGATGGACGGCTCTATCTTTAAAGGTACTTCAAGGGCGTTGGATCGTGAGATTCGGATAGGAATAGACAATGAAGCTTCGCAAGAGGTGGAGAGGTACATCTTTGTAGGAACTCCGATGTTTATTGGTCAATGGAGGAATTCTGAAAAAACCGTCCGTTAGTCACCAAAAATACTCCTGCGGAAGATATTAAGGCGGTAGCGCACATTGTGTGTGAATGTCCAGAACTAACTGGCATAAGACTTAGTAACACGGGCAGACACTTGTAAAATGTCATCATATTTTCATTTTATCAGGGTTGCGTTTTTACAAAAGCAAAAAAAGAAATGAGCAAAATCAGCTCTTGAACAAATCAACAAGAGGACTTCATCGCCAGGACTTAAAACTTGTTAAAGCTTTTTTTGCTATTTTAACAAAGAATCTTTTAAAAACTTGAGCCATGGAAAATTCTTAAGATCCGCCGCCTTCCCTCCGAAAACGCTCAGACAGCACCATTCCTATATACAATTTCAAAAGAATACCTTTGCCCAGCAATTTTATGAAGCTCCATTTCTTGGGCACATCACAACTTTTAAAGAAAATAATTAGTCTGCAGCATCAATCAAAAACAATTATTTCTTTCAACTCTTACCCATTGTGCAAGAAAGACCGGCGAGTACAGCGTTTAATACCATGACACCATCTCATATCCAAACAAATTCCCATCAAAAGGTTTGGTCGTATTGAAAACACTTTTCGGAAAAAATAACAACAACCAACGTTTACCACTTTCAATCCTCAACCCAAATGGAATTGCACCACATTATTTTATTTTTTGCTTTGTTGCAAACAAAATGCCAAAAATTTTTGTTTATGAAATATTTTGTTGTCGCTACACTAGGCAAAGAGGCAACTAAATAAAATCTGCATTAAGAGTGAATGTGAATGGCTTATATTGTTGTTGGAATCGTGTTTTTAGTTCTGCTTTTGTAGCTGGTTCTTGAATACCACTTTTTTCACATTTTTTAGTGAACAAATTTCAATACAAAAACCCAAAATTTGTTTTTTTCTTATGAAGGTAACAAGTTTTCGTACGTTTTTACTGTTTGTAGTTATTTTTGGGTTTGGGGGTTTTTCTGCATTCAATTAGTTTTTTCATAAAAAATTTAAAAAAAAACGTTATTTTTTGTTGGGTTGTTAGCCTTGTGCACTTGTTGCTTTCAAAACAGGTATTTAATCTTAAAAATTCATTTATTTTAGCAAACCAATAGGATTTGTGTGAGAATTGCAAAATCGACTACAAAAAGAAAATACGAGGTTGGGCAGTTTTTTTTTATTAATTTAAATTCAATATTAAGAAAAAATAATACGTATGAACACATGATTCCGAAAGAATGTTTTCTTTAAGGTATAAAAAGTACCTTTTGCAAAAAGTACTTTTTTGCAAAGTACATTTTTGTTTTTGAAAAAGTACTACTTGTGGAATTTTCTTTTTGAAAAAATAGATTTTATAATAAAGTTTAGTAAAAAACAAAATTTATTTTTAAAAAATTTGATGAAAAACATTATTTTTATAAAAGAAATATGTTTCAAATAAATGCTGTCATAAAAAAGTACGTTTTTAAGCACAAAGAAATAATTTTTCATAAAATATTCATATGTATGTGATGCAAAACGACCTTTTTTAAAAAAGTACATTAACAAAAGTACCTATTTAAAAACCTAATAATTTACTTAACAATAAAAAGTATTTTTCATGCAAAGTTTTCAAAGGAACTGGTAAATATGTTTGCAAAAGAGCGAGCGTTCTTCTGACTATCACCCACAAATGGATGAATTCTTTATCAAGTTCCCTTATTTTAACATATTGTATTGTAGTAACTCTCCTACATGTGATTTTTTTTGTAATTAAAACATTCATAATTATTATTATGGGGAGGACATTTAAGCTGCCGCGCATATAATATTAGGCCTGCTCGCATATAACTTGGGTTCCTTTTTTTTAATTTCTCTTTTATTTTTTTATACAAGTTAAGTGATATTACCACCTGAATCCCAACGGTCGAAAAATATTTAATAGACAACCAGAGCCGTTATCATATCGTTATATTAAAACTGCTTTTACTATTGCTGGGAAGCGATATAACAGTTAAAATATAACAGTTAAAATATGACAGCAACCACTGTGGTGCTTTATGCTGCAATAATTTTTTAACTAGACGCTAAAAGCAAATAAAATATAAATTTTTAAATAGCAACAGCAAAGGCAAAATATTTACGATACTGATTTTGCTATATTTATCCTGCTAACAAAAGAAATCAGCAGAACAATAGCAAATCTTTTCTAGCACATTTCTTGCTATTGCTATTTATGAATTTTAAAAGGCCTTAAAATATTAAATCTTAACATCTTGTCATGGTTGATTTCTTTTACTTATTTGAATACTTAGGAAAGAAAACTTAGGGTAAACAAAAATTGTATTCCCGTTAGTTAAAAGAAAATAAATCAAAATTTTTGTATTTAAAAATTACCTATTAATGCAAAGTAAGGTTGCTGTACAACTTCACAATGCTCTGAATATGCGTGCTATCATAGCACGATTAAAGCAATAGCGTTAATAATTTAAAGAGAAAACAGAAGTGCTGCTTAGGGGCAGCAAATGATATTGGTTATTGCTATTGATGGATTTTATTTATTTACAACAGCACTCTAGCAGCAAAATTATCGTTAATAAAGCTTGTGGGACTTGTAGCATGTATAGTCATTTTTAAGTGCTATTGCTATTTCGTAGTTAGCATTTTAAATACTGAAAACCCTTTTAAGTCCCAAAGCTAAAGAGGTTGCATTTGCCCTAACTATTTGTACTTTCCCCATATCAGCGGAAGTTGATTACTTTCTGCTAACTAATGCTTAATTGTAAATACATAATTGATTTTTTAAATTATTGATAAAAAAAATTATGAACTTTTTAGAAACATCTCTTCAAGATTTTTATTGCCACCCTCCTAAAATGAAAACAACACAAAAAAAACTGAATTGAAAATCATATGGAATTGAGTTGAATTGAGCTGAACTTTGGTAAATTGCAGACAACAAGAAAATCAAATTGATACACACACACTTAAACAAAATATATTGTAGCTAGCGGTACATTCACTTTATTTCTTTTTTTTTTAAGATTGATAAACTTTTAAATAAGTTTTAATTGAATTGAAACTTGTTTTTTATTTTTTTTTTGCTTTTTTCCGTTGCAAAATTAGTGGCTTTTAAATCTCTTTTGCTGCAATAGTTGTTGTTCACAATGCATAACAAATCAAATCTAATGTTTTTTCTATGCGATCAAGCGACGGGATTTAAAAAAAACCGTTTTAAATCGAAAAAAACGAATTCAGGATTTTGGCAATTTCCTATTCAAAAATATTCTAAAATTCAAAGATTTTCAAAACAGAAATCTGCAAAAGCTGTTGAAATCTTTTAATTACTAAAATAAACCTGATGTGAAAAACTTGCATTCTGGTGAAAAAGATACCTTTTGTTGAAAAGAGTGAGTGACCTTTTGGAGAAAAAGCGAATTTTTTGAAGGAAGAAATGACTTTTTGTGAAAAGACATTTTTTGAAACAAGTGACTTTTTGTGAATAAAAGTATTAAAAGTGATTTCCTGTAAATCAAATGACTTTTGCAGGATGAATTGACTTCTTTTGAATAAAATGACTTTTTTTTTTATAGAAAAAGGTGACTTCTTGCGTAACAGGTGACTTTCTGTAAGAGTGATTTTTTGTAGAAAAAACGTGATTATTTGTGAAACAAGTGAATTGTCGTAAAAGAGTGATTTCTTGAGAAAAAAGTGACTTTTTGTGATACAAAGTGACTTCTTGTGAAACAAGTGAGTTTCTGTGGAAAACAGAATAAATTTAAAAATAAAAATTCTTTTTTGGAGAAAAAAGTTATTCTCTTTTATGAAAAATCATCTTTTTTAATTAAAACTTATTTTTTGAGTAACTTTTTACTGCCTTTTGCCCTACATAAAGACTTCCATGCTATACTTACATACATATGTATAAAAAAATGAATGGCAAGAAAAATGTCAACATAATTTTGAGCATGTGTTAATGTAGGCGTTTTTTGTTTTGCTAATAAAGCAACCAAATAGCAGTAAAATATGTCTAATGAACAGTTAAATGCTATCATAAAAAAACGATAAAATTAAACAAAATTATTGTTGTAATGCTGCATTCCAAGTAGCAACAAACGACAACGATTGACACATATGAAGTAAGGAAAAAAATATATAAAATTTTATAAATAAAATAACATGAGTGATTTAAACTTATTCCACAACATTGTAATATGGATCGAGAGATGTATCTGTATCAAGCAACAATAATAAAAAATCAAAAATATTCATGATATAAAATGTGACTAATGAGGCAGCGACACAAGCAGGTCAAAAAAGTTCATGAATCAAAAATGAATAAAGTACCACAGAGGGAGAGATAGAGGGGGATCGAGTGTAAAGAGAAACTTCTAGTTTTTCCAGTAAGAGAATTGAAGTTTACAATTAAGAAGGTTTGTAAGAGAGATAAGCAAAGCTCCCACTTACCTACTTAACTTCGTTTGCAAAACGCTTTAGCATTAAAGATATTCCATAATTTCGATTACTTTCGACTAATGGGATCTTTTGTGCAGCCTTCATTGTTAATAGAACGGTTGTAGGCTATCTTGTTTAGTCGGATATCATATAAATCGCTTGGAGACAATAGACAGCCGCCAAGTAACTTCGCTCTGTAAGACCCCAGAGCTGAACAGTCGCAAAGCAAATGCTTAGATGTTTCATTATTCAGTTCGCGGAATCTGCACTTAATGATCTATATAAGATATTAAATAATAAGGGCGTGTTAAGGTTGTACTCTTCAACAGGGCAACATTTAACATTTCAAGAAACGAAAACGCCAACAAAGTGCGATCAATATACACTAGACAATACTGTGAAGTGCCTTTTGGTTAGGAAGTAGGCTTTCTGTTCGTATGGGGTAACGGCCCTTTACGCCCCTTATCAATATTACGCGAAGTAGAAAAGCTTCATTTAGTGTTTAACGGCTGTGGTGTTATGTAGGCGCATTACTTGAAGCTAGTATAGACGCTAGTATATATCCGAAAAATTTATGTTATTGATTGGCAGCGACTGAGATACGTATCCAGGCCATAGAATGTTTAATCAACTTAAGCCACAGTGTTCTCAAAATTTAAATAAAAAACAGATAATTGGTGTTAATTGGCATAAATTTTCTTTCGAATAAAACGAAAAATAATTCTTTCTCGTTTTTATTTGAATATAATTTCCGGCATATGCCTACCTCGGTTGGCTCGGATGAAGTCCAATCGTAAGTTGAATTTTCGATCACTTTTTGCAGCATTAGAACAACGTGGCGACTGTTGTCTTCCAAGACGACAAACTTCTGTGGGTTATAGGCGCGGGCCAGAGACTTCACACAAGCCTACAAAAAATAGTCCAGCGGTGTTAAATCTCATGACATTGGAGGCGAATTTACAAGTCCATTACGAGATATTATTCGTTCACGGAATCTTTCTTTCATTAAATTGTTGGGGCACAGCTCATCGACATTAGAGATAATCAATTGTGGTACAAAGGAGTCAGTGATCGCGGCTCTGTAGCGGTCACCATTAACTATAACGTTCTAACCGACATCGTTTTTGAAGAAATACGGACAAATTATTCCACCGGCCCCGGAAGCACACCAAAATGACTTCATCGCTAAAAAAAATCTTCTTGTGAAATCGCGGTGAATTTCCTGAATTGAACCATTTTTGTCGTAAAAACCCTGCATAATTTGCAGGTGTGGTACAGGTGTCAGTCTATTCGTGATTAAATAGCAAAGCAAATAAAATAAGTAACATCACATGTAATATTAAGTCTTAACTGCAATTCTTTGAGTGTTGAGACCCAATGGATTAAGATAGAAAAAACTGTTCACTCATTTCGTTAAAAGATGAGCAACAGTAAACGGCTAGCTTCCATCTCAGATACAAGGACTCTTGTGCTACAATGTCTATTCCGCTGACGAAGTAGATGTTAGTTAAATACAATTTTTGAGACGAACTTGTGCAACCTCCTCATTACAAGAATCATTGCTGAGATTTGTAGTAGTAATTTGGAAGCATTCCTGCTATCGAGGTATGTGGCAAATTTATATTTTTAATACGATTATTTTAAAAATTATTAATTGGTGCGGAGGGAGGGTGGTGCCGTTGGAATTATCGATTTCAAACTCCATTACATTGCTTCAAGGTAACTGTTTGGTGTGCCTTATCTTCTTGCCAAACCTGCGAGCTCATCCATCGTACTCTTCACACACGTGGTTTCAACAGGAGCTTCGATGAATTTGCTTCGGGAAAATTTCCCCCAAAAACTGATCAGTCACTTTGAAGACATCCCATGGCCACCGAGGTTGTTCGATCTAACTCCCATGGATTTTTTTATGGGGTACATCAAAGAGAGGGTTTACAATGACAATGGGGAATTGTGGCTTAAAAGGAAAATATTCGTCGAGAAATCAGCTCAATTGAACCAAGTTTACTGCAGGGTGTAGCGCAGAACACAAGGCTCCGTTTTGAACAGTGTGTTGACGGAAGACATCTGTACATCATTCCAGCTTTTATACTTATGCTTTCACTTGCCTGCCTGGTGCAGCGGTCATTGTAAAGTACAACGTAAATAAACTTTGATAAATGAGGAATCTACTATCTGTCATTCGTTTAATCAAGTGGAAGAATTTATACATTCTCCCGGGCTGTTTTGCTAGATTCATTGTGCCTCACAAGAGTATTTTCAAAAACCTTAATGCTGATGTAATCCGGATAAAGTTAAGCGTTGTTATTTATTAGCATTGTAATATTTTAAGCATTTTATTATCTCTCTAGCTTTTTATTCTCTAACCGCTCTTACATAAAGTTTTGGTATTTTTTTCAATTATTCGAAAAGTTTCAATTGCATCTGAAATGAACAAATAGCCACAAGATGTCAATTGTGTCGTTTCCATTTGAAGATTTCAATGACTTTTTGCTCTCTGTGCTTGCTTGCAAATCCGGCAAGGAATAATATCGATGCGTAATGAAAATCTATGAAACAAAAGGAGAGATTGCAAATAGAAAAATGAAGCAAAAAAAAAAATGAAGCAATAAAAATCACTTTCGTCTGTTTAGTTTATTGAAAAGTCAGTCAGTTAAACTTTCATCTCCTTAATATTTTTCACACACTTCAAAGTACTGCAAATGGAAAAAACTTTTCTTTGTTCTTGTTCTTCAGCTCTTTCCCTTCCAACTGAAACTTATATTGTTCTTTCGAACATTTAGGTATACGATGCATACGAAGTACTTAATTTTTTGTAACATACACATCATGTCGATAAAAAAAATTAGAAACTTTTCTTGCGAAAGAATGAATTTAAAGGAACCAAGTTGTAGCCAAGTGATGCAAAGAAAACATTGAAATTTTATCCTGTCATCAATTTTTGTTGTTCTCTTTGATATTCTGAAAATTCAAATGATGTCCTTGTCTTAAAGTTGGACTAATTTAAAACGTATTCCTTTTACAAGACAAGTTCTTTTAGTAAAAAAAAAAGCTCAAGAAATAGAAACTTTTTCAAACAAATGAGGAAAGTTTTGTCCTGGCTATTTCATGTTTTTGTTGGAGAAATTTCATGTCAGTCCTTGTCATGTGTGTATGTATGTTCGATATGGAAAATATGCGCTGTATAGGAAGGAAATTATGTCCTTGTGTTTATTCGATGTTGTGTATAAAATGCATCTATTGAATTGTCTAGAATTATAAAATTAGAAAAATCAAATAAGAGGACGTCCGACATGCAATAAAGAAATCATGTCAAATGGAGGTCATCCGTTTATGAAACATTTCGATCTTTTAGAATAAAATGTTTGTCACAACTGAGAGCAGAAACACCATTTGCAACAAAATTGGTAAAAAAGAAATATTTTTGGTGATTACATGTGAAATGTTCTCTCCCTATTGTGCTGCTTTGGTCAAGTATTGAGCGATTTTTTATTACGCAAAGCCCCAGGGCAACATAACGTCTTGAAATGTTCTATTAAAAAAGTCAGTATTCAGCCGGAAATGTGCCACATGGGGTTGAACCAACAATTCGGTATATCATCATTTTGATGGCCATGTTATTTTGCGGTGTCCCTTAAGTCTGTTGTATATTATCAAGTCTCTGATGTTAAATCACCCGGGCAAGATTGAGCACCACATCAAAGATATTAAAATTTATTATCAATAATGAGTCGTTGTTAGTGCGCAAGTTGCGCGCGTTTCTTATTTCACGAGAGACGCGGTGCTCTGCATACGCGATTCTCCAACATTTGATGGACGGATTCGACCGGTCGTCTCGAATTCAGTCAATAAACAAACCAACTCAGCAGCATAGCCGATACCTACGTTAGTGCAAGACAGGAGAGGCTTAAGAAATCGGACTTTCGAAGTCTTCAAGTTGGCGAATTGTGTTATACCTGTACAACATTCAACGTGGTTTGTTGATTGGTTGAGCTTCGGACGTTCAAAGGATATTTTCACAAGCGACCAGGCACGAAAACCACACGAGGCTCACTAAGTGACACGGTATCATTCTTCAGTATTTCATTTGAAAAGAACGTCTGTAAGGCATTCACCACTAACCGCGAGCGATAACCAATTTCTTTAGTCACTAAATTAAAGAATATGGAAGTGGAGGGAATGTGATTCCACCAGGAAGGCGCAATGCAGCTATTAATTTATCATTAATGGCTTGCGATTTAATTCCGCTAGAGATTTTCTAGTGGGCTTTTATGAATGTGCTCTAAAAGTGAACATTATCTAAAGCACCGCTTAAATGCAGATGGATCCACGCGGTAATAAAAGAATGTAGGGTCTGTCGGATCTATTTTACCGCTATAGCCGTCTACAAGCATGGATTTTTCAAATAATAAACGTATTTTCTTGACTCACACTCTTATTGAAAACGCTTTGCTAAAATACTATTTTAGGTTTCAGTTTTCTGTTGGAAATGGTGTCTTGTTTTATACATATGTATATGTCTAGAATAATGTATAACGTTTAGCTGCAACCGTAAAAATGCATTAAGAAAATGCATAAATGTAAGTACTTTGCGAGACATACGTCCGAATACGCATGTACATACATACATACATTCCTGCGTTTGTAAAATAGTTTCAAATATATTTTGCACAATAAAAGTGTAACTTTTTGATAAATAAATTTCAACACTAACATACACACATTTGAGGGAAGTACGAAAAGAAAGATATTTTGAAATGAAAGGAAAACTACATCTTCCTTACGATACCTTTGGAGAAGGAATTTTTCTACAAAATTAGAGATAAAAAAGGAGGTTTGCTATAAAACTGATGTTATGGCTATGCTTCTGATCGGTAAATCCCCTGCGAAGATCAATAGACTAGGTGGTCCATTTTAGCTAGAATGGAGTGACTACAAGATACATGGTCCACTATTAAGTATTCATGGGCCATCTCATTTGCGAAGAAGTATTTCTTGTTACGCGACAAATGTTCGTGTAATAACACAGAGTAGTTTTACGTTACTTTATCTGGTCTTGTTCTAGGACGAGGAACATATGGCCACAACAAATTTATTCCATTCGACTTTGTCTACGGCTAGCATTTTCAGCTATTTTCACGACTTAATTACTTCGGTCTCAAGTTGTCGACGCCATGTATGGCTTGGGCGTTCTCTTCTTTTACTGTCTTGAGGACTCCAGTCGAGAGCAGGTCTTTTGACTTGCGCGGATTATGGAATTTTTCGAAAGTGTCGATTGCTAAATACTTGCAGAGCGTTTATGTTGAGATTTGCACAGCTGTTAAATACGTAGCATTTTGTGCGTGTAAAAAGATAATTAGATCTTCATATTGAGGTTAGCTGCCCATAGGTTAAATTCGATGGTGTGAACCACCAGAGCATGTAATTATGCTAAGGAGGGAAGAAAAGGATTCTATTTTACCAATAGCTTGCTGGCATATGGACAATAATTGAGAGTTTGTGGTATTCAGTCTCATGGCCTTAGTTTTCGAGATGTTCATTCCTTGCCCCTGTCCTGTCAAGTTTTCTAGCTATCCCTGCATAACTGTGTACCTGTGAGCCAGTAAGCAAATGTCATTTGCGTAGTATAAATCTTCTAGACGATCATTCAGCTTATTGCGGATAAAGGTTTGGGGTGCATTTGTGAGTATTTTAATTAGAATATTCACAATGACCTTATTTATCAAGGAAAGCAGTGTTATTCCCCCCTAGTTTGATCACATGGTTAGATTGCGTTTTTGGGAAATCTGGATAATAATTCCACATCTAGTGTATTTATTATCACGAATCGATTTACTATCGGGCAGTTGTTGCAGTAGTTGGTTCGATGGTAAGGAGTGGGTTGGTATACCTCCATGCTGTTCGTGTTGAAGGAGCTTCCACATAGTGATGGTTTGGGAAGGGCATGTGGTAAGAAGACTCGAGTAGTGATCTACCGAATTGTAGAGCTGTCTAGTCTTCAATGTTTTTAGTTTTCCCGTTCATCCTCAGTGGCTTGCTTGTTAGTATTCCCTTGTTGTTGACTTTTTTCACAGCTAGATGCAGGTCGTCCCGACTTCTTTGCGCTTCTTTGGCATGTTGTTGTGTCCATCGTCTGTTATCTTTACGCGCACGGCATTTATACTTAAAGTTAAAAATTCATAAGCCCTAACAGGGTAGAATTAAAACTGTAGTTAGATTTTTTCCTTTTATTAAAATAAAATTCCATGTATTTTGCATCGCCAGCTTCCCCATTATTTGCATAATACTTGTCAGATACGGGAGAGAAAATATTAGTTTGACATTAGTCGATTGAATATCTTGTCAAATGTATCAAACTGCAGTTTATTTGATGACACTATATATTGTGTTTTTTTACTTTAGTTGAATAGTTTATTACATTTTTATTTTATATTCATATTTTCTATTTACATTTCTAGATTTATCGTTTCCGTTTTTGTTTTATTTATTCCGTTTTTTTTTTTGTCAAAAACTGTTGAAAAGTTCATTTAGAACTTTTGATTGAATTTAGTTTAGTTACAATGAGAAGTTTTCAACAAATGATATAGAAAATAACAACAGAACATGCAAATGAAAACTTATAATTTCTAAAGCAGCCTTCACACTGAGAAGGGCAGTTTCACTTCGAAAATTATTTGTTTTAATAGGAAGCGTCCATTAACTGTAAAACTATATTCCAATTAAAAACTATGTTCATATATTTAATTAAGTTTGCCGAGAATTCGCCTTAATTTGAAGTAAATGGAAAACACAGTTTTGTGTAATTCAGAGAATAGAGTTACATTTTCCCTGCGTTGCACATTGTTTTATAGGGAATCGGCACAGGAAATCTTGTAATTCTTAAATTTTGGGTATAAAGTGAGTTCAGCAGTTTTAAGTAAAATACCACGGCAGAACATTTTAATCCTCTAACTTTTCATTGTATTGATCGTTTTTGTTCCGTTCTTGAAAAACGACAAAAAATACTCCCCTTAAACAACAATATAGCGTGCTCATAGATCCTTTGAAAATATTTATCATAAAATTCTATAATTAGTATTCAAAGACACCGAAATTCAAAACTAAACTTGAACATGGTGAAATATTTCATCAGACATGTGCACCTATTGAAGATCGCTATAAAGCAATATTTTGAAGAAAGGGAGAAACAAGATCATACGACAAAAAATTAGAGTGTTCTCCACAAAAGTGCTGAACGCATAACTAAAACACAGGGATTAGAAAGTTTTGCTATGCCGATTTAAGATAATAATGAGCAATGCCAGATAAAATCCACCCGTAAAACTTTAAAACAACGATACACGTGTATTTCTTATTGATGCCCGTGCCGGAATTCGTTCTCAGAACCTTGTTATTTTGGGAAAAATTTTATTTTCTTACGCAGTGGTATCCGATAAGAAAGCAAATAGATAGTGTCCGCCGGGAAGGTATACTTTGTTCTGCCGCCATTTTGGTAAACATTAGTTTTTGTAGTTCATATTTGGCAGTCGTGAAGTAGAAATTTATTATGGAAAACTATTCGGTAAACCAACGTGTTTTAATCGTTAAAACATTTGATCAAAATCAATCATCGATTACTGTGACAATGAGAAAGTTACGGGAAATTTTTGGGAGAAACAACGTGCCAACAAGACGCACTATTTATCGTGTAGTGAATGATTTCGAAGAAAGAGGGACTGTAGCTTATAGGGCCAAGCATGGACCATAACGTACTGCAAGATCGTATGAAAACATTACTGCTCTTCGAGAAAGTGTTCAAAACAATCCATCAACCTCGATTCGACACCGTGCTCAGGAGCTTGGTCTTCAAAGAACAACTTTGGCCACAATTTTACACAAAGATTTGCATTTGTTTCCATTTAAGATTCAGTTCACACAAGGGCTTCTTCAGAAGATCATTTACGCCGCCGTACCTATGCCAATAGGATGCCACAGCACGCCCATGAGAACCCCGATTTTCATGAAAAAATCATAATGAGTGACGAGGCACATTTTCATTTGAATAGATATGTGAATAAAAAGAATAGTCGGCAATAGTGGGCAATGGAAACCCATAAAATTATTCATTAGTCACCTTTGTGACAGTCTGGTGTGTAATTCTGGTCAGAAGGAATCATTGAAACTGAAAACGGCGTAACGGTAACTGTCAATGGGGAGCGATATCGTGATATGATTGAAAACTTTTGAACGCCACAACTGCATGCTTTGGACTTGACTAACATACAGCTAGGATTACAATAGAATACCCGTGAGACCTCTTTCCACAACAAGTTATTTCAAGGAATGGTGATGTTGATTGGCCTGCACGGTCGCCTGATATGACTGCTCCGGACTTCTTTTTGTGGGGATATCTGAAAAGCAAGGTTTGTGCCAACAAACCAGAAACGCTGGAGCAACTCAAACAAAATATTCGTGTTGAAATTAATTAATGAAATGCATCGTGAGATGTGTGAAGATGTAATGAAAAATGTGTTCAAAAGGGCTCGCATTAGTGAGGCTAACAGAGGCGGACATTTATCTGATATTGTATTAAATACATAATTGTTTCATTTAATCAAAAATTATAAACAAACATATATACATATGTTAAATCAAGTGGGCGCTGTTGCAACTTTTGATCGCAATCACTCATCCTCACATTCAATAGTTACGACCAATTTAGACAATTATGTCGCTTGATACTTATTACCATCGGATTATTGTCCGATATCGTTTCCAGACCAAAAGCCATAACCATCCCTGACACGTTGTCCACGCACTTGCTTTTCAAATAGACGATACCATAAAGACGAAGATGAATTTTATCGCCAGAGATTTTCTTGCTCGAAAAATATACATTTCGTTAATCCACTTAATGCAACTTATATCTACGCTGTGCATGGCTATTACAGACCCTGTGTCCACTGAATTTTAGTGAGTGTATACGTTGCAGATAGCTACTTGTGATTGGTAATTTTTTCCGAAGACGCAGAGTTAATGAGGTCAGCATGGAGACTTAGATTTTGAATTGTACACAAAGAAGAAACATGGCTGGTATAATCATAATCTAAGGACAACATACTAAGCTTGATTTTTATGGCTTTCTGTAAACGAATCATATTATTATTCAAGATAAGAATAATATGGTTCACTTAGAATAATAGAAAAACAAAATTGCTTGGCAGCGGCAGAGGTACGAATACTGGTGACTGAAGCCATCGACGCCACAGTACCTTCATATTTTGATTAAACAATGAAAGAATTTTACATATCGCATGATGTCTATTAAGAACATTTTATGATTAGAGTTTTTGTATAATTTTTGTGGAGTTAAAATACTTTGTGGTTTGAATTTAATTGTTCAACTCGACCTTGTTGCAGTTTTCATTCATGGACATCATTTACTAATTAAATTTAAACAATAACTTGTTTATCCCAACAAAAGTAATGTTTCAACTATTTTCGAATAACCATAATATGGTTATCGTGAGCATGCCACAACTATGTTCTTTCTTTGTGTTTGCTTGTTATTGCAAGGCCAGTATGTTCAGCATACACAATTCAACCTACTTCCCTTAAATTTCGTAAGTATTCTGTGCACAGTTGCATACCACTTCCTAATAAGCTCCTTGGGTGTCAAATTTAAATTACATCTGCTGCGTTATGACAAGCTTTCGTTCAAAGATCATAAATGACGGGTGTTAATTAGAAAAACTAGCTTTTGTTTCAAGTGCTTGTGAAACTCATTGCTACAATTGGTTTAATTTATCGATTTCCACAGGACAATAGTCATTATTTTATCTCATGATTTTAATAAAATATTCATTGCGATCAAGGTCATCATTATTGGCGCACCTTCCGAGTCATTAAACTTAAAAGAAAGCATTTTGAACATAAATAATAAAATATGAAGAGTTACTAAAAAACAACAAAACAATATTTATGATTGTTGTCAATTCTAAATGATTGCTAAATGTTGTTAGTTTTGTTATTGTTGCTCTTGTGATAGCGGTATTGTTCGGCACAGTCTTTTGCACTTTGCGCTTCATAAACAGGGTCATGAAAAAGGGTGTGGAGAGAAAGAAGGGGGATTTACATTTAAACAATAGAATTGCGAACACAGAAAAAACACTCCTTCCTCAGTTTTTCAGAAGAAAAGTTTATTTTCCCAACTTCTACAATATTAATTTAATCAAATTCCCATAAATTTTCGTATGTTTTTTCCCCCAACATTGTTGCAGACTTTGCTGCTGATGTTGTTGTTGTTGCTGTTGATGTTACTTGTAAAAGATTATCAAGGGATTTATGGTAAGACAAATTTGCCAATGAACTTAAGAATAGAAAAATGCTTAAAGTTTAAATAAATTTTTCTTCCTTTATTGTTTTTTTTTGGGAAAGAAAGAAGCAAATAAATGCATTTTAATTTAAGTAAATTTTATGAAGTCGTTGACAATTCGCATAAAATTTCCAACATTGTAATGAAGAAACTTCTTGTGTATTGTAACAAAGTCAAAGATTATTCAAAGTTTTAGAGAATCAAAGAAATGAAAATAGTTTTTAAGGTAGAAAAATAAAAGTAGACACTTTCAAAATGATTTCTTATTGAACTTTGTGCATTATCACAAACAAGGACGTTTTAGCCAAAGGGTAAAGTTTTTTTACGGCCGAAAATTATTATTTATTACCCTGAGCACGATACAAAGTAGAAAAGGAAATGGCAACGAGTTTTTAGCAGCGGAAAAAGAAAGGCTTTTAAAATACTTGCAAGAGGGTACTATCTTTTAAAGACTACATAGAGGGTTGGGGGCCGAGTAACATGTGCAACTGATAAAACTTTGAAAACACTTATTTCCGTTTCCCTTTCTAAAACCTTTAAAAAATAAATCTTCCCTTCCCTGGAATGCACGCCAACATTAGGCAATCGCTTCTTTTCACACAGTAAACTGTCATATGTTTGGTAGCCGACTTTAAACGGGTTAGTTCAGTGAATGATTAGCTACCACCTGTACTTTGGCGACAACTCAATATTGGCGAAAAAAAATCTACACTGTCAGTGACAGTGTGCAGGAAAACTCGAAGACATAAAATTGGCCAACATTTTAAATTGCGACTTAGCATTACCTACGCCAAAAATCCACCAAAGTTACTGACTATTCTTGTGCATCATATGGACCCTGATTACAGAAACCAATAATCTTTAGACACAGATCCACGAGCATATTAACAAGAAAAATTTGGCGAATTTAGAACGTTGCGCGGATTATGGGGCAGAGGCCTCGTGGGTGAAAATCCAAGAGCCTTACACCTGATGGTACAGTGGGACAAACGTTTTAGGGGTGAAGTTTATCACACGTTTGGCCGATGTGAATTTTCCATTCGAAATATTTTGGGCGAATGTTTCTTAAATCACAGGCCAATGCCAAAACAGTCAATGATTGGAGGTATTACACTCAGGCAGTCTGCGGTTATTGGAAGCAATAAATTGGTGAATTTGTCTATCACTACTTGTTTTGTATATTCTGACAAAATGATCGTATGTTACAAAGACCGAATTTTAGAGGAAAGGGTTGTTTATTTTTTTAAGTAACAAGGTAAATAAAACTTTCACATAGGATAAAATGTACTTAATGTTATCTCCACAACCAGGTCGTCAGCTGGCTGGCACAATGATATGGCTTTCCGTAACTTAGTACACTGTCAGAGGTTTTGACTTATAACCCCTCGTGGTGACGGCCGGTAACAGGTTTATGTCTTTGCTAGAAGTCTGGCTAAAGAAGTCGAGCGCAAAGTTAAACCTCTCTTATAAAAATGTCTAATCCACGGTGGAATATCATAGACCACGGATGCGTGGCGAAGTCGGTTTGCAGTTTTAATACAGTCTTACCTGCACATATGAAGCTCTGTGTGGGTGGACATCACATGTTTTACTCCATTACTTGTGGGAACTATATGAATTCTTGGAAAGAAATCCGGTTTTAATTGCCCAAGTGAGGAATGCGAAGGAGATGCAAAAGAATACTTCGGAAGGTGGGGACGGATCAATGTCTAAAGGTAATGCTAAGAATTTTGGACCGTGAAGTTCCTAGGTATTTACAATGAAGCCTCGCATGAGGTGAAGAGGTTAATTTCCGTAAAACTCCAGTATTAATTGGCCAATGGAGGAATTATGTGGAAACGGACAAGAAAACCTTGCAAAGTAGCAACTAAAAGAGACTTCGTGATGAGGAAGAACGTTGAAAGTCAGCAATCAGAGGAGCTACCGGTAAAAAATTTCAACAGTTAATTTCCACAAAATGCTAAAGCTGAATGTGGTCAACATGTAGTTTTAGAAAGATATCGCGTCATGCAACTTGAGACGTGAAGCAATTTTAATATTTTTAAAGTCGTTTTAGGACCAGCCCATAGTTTTAGCAAACTAGATGCTATACTATAATCTATATTTTTGTCGGAAGGAGGGTTCGTAATGCTTCATTCTGTTGCGGATGCGACGCTTAGAAAACTATATTATAAGTTCAACATCTGGATATCCTGTACGACACAAAAATGTTGCTTTTGCAATTTTTTTTTGCGCAAAAGTTGAATGTCTTTGATTGTAAAATATATACTGCTGCTAAATCAAAAATATAATACTCACATACTCGTTTATTATCGATTCCTGTGCCACTAATATTTCCTTAAAAAACCATTTTTAATTGCTTACCTAAAACAGAAGAGAGAAAAATAATTGTTAAATAATTTCGCTCAACACAATTACAATAATCATCATCATCTACATGAGAATTGTTTTAAATTTTATGTAAAATACAAGAAGTCCAATAAATCAAGTAAAACAATAAATTTGAAAATCGTGCACAATAAATGTGAAAGCAATTTATTTCATTTAATTTTCAAAAACCAGAATTTATGAACCAAAAAATGCAAATCAAACGGTCTATAGAGACGGCGTGAAAATTGCTGTTGAAATTCAAAATTATAAATTTTTTTTATTAATGAATAGCGATGCATCAATGCATCTGGTATATTTATGAGACTATGAGTTTATGCGAGGGAGGTTCCAGAAGTCATTCATGTAGAAGAATAAATCTACCCGATAGGCAAACTGTGCTCTAAGGCCTTAAACTCCGGAGTGGTCATAGACTGTGTTACATCCCTTAGCGATCTTGTCTGATGACGGAGTCTATGCAGAAAATAAACGTGCTGATTGTTTAGTCAATAGGGAAACGCAACGAAAGTTCATTGCTCTGGTACTATTCTTTTGGTACCTAAAGTCGATATCCCATGGATATCTTGGACTCTGTCTAAGTTTGCTCCCCTTTACGAATCTTACGCTGCCTCGCAGAAAATCAATAAACATCAGAATATAAATAACATGGTTTGCAGACATTGTGAACTTATGTAATTTTGTAGCATCAGTTTAGCATGACAGATAATCCAATACAATGTATTGAAAGCCTTAAGATAAAAATAGCTATTCGAAAGATTAGTGCACAGGTTTGCTATAAAATGGAAGAAGCAGCAACATAACCGAATTTTTACAGTTATTTACACAATTAATGAAACGTGGATCCGCTAACCGGAGATGAGCAGACATTCAAGGAAAACAATGACAATTGCACTGAAGTAGAGGTCAGTGGCTGATAATAACGTAGAATGTTACGAGAATTGACCCCGAGGGTAGTTGTCTCAATTTTGCAGCAGGCCGCTAACAATATAACTACACACAATTCTCAGTTAGTTTATAACAAATACTTTATATAGAGTGGACGTTTGACCATAAACAAATGGGCAGTTATCGCTACCGAAAGAACTATATTTGCAAGCAGGACACTTGGACTGTACTCCTAGAGCTTTACCGATTCTAGTTCCGCCCGTAGAAGAACCGTAGATTTTGCGAAACGCACATTATCCTGAAATTATATTGAATTTACCGTAGCTTAGTCGTATATTAGACGAATATTATATATCCTCAAATTATCATATATCCTTCGTAATTAATCTTACTTGTCGAATACAAGGTCCCCCGATTTTATCTTGTATTTACAGCAGCTTAGTCGCAAGGTATCCCAACTGTATCGTATATTTTAATATTTAACTGTATTTTGCCGATCCCACCAAAGTATCTTGTATTTCTGTAACTGATCACGTAGAAGGCGAATATAAATTCATCGTTTCGGTATCAAAATAGCTAGGTTTTTATTTATATACGTACTAAAGGAAGCCGATATTTAGTGAAACCGTGGGAAGACTGAACATAACCCCAGCTGGAAAAAAAACCTGCGTTACACTACACGACAGTAAGTAATCTGAGAAAAGTAAGAGAGAGAAAATCAAAAGACAGAGTCGGAAATAGTTCCGGCACTTTTACCAACTTGTTTCGACAAAATGTCGAGTATTAAACGCTTTGGAACAGGGTGGCGCATAAGTAACATTATGATTTAATTAGGAAATACATTTTTTTGGCGTATTTCATGCGTATTTCATTCGTTTTTTTCAGAATCCATTTTAAAAATTTTGGGAAATTTAAGTTGGGAGGACTTACACAGAACAAAGAACCAAAGTTGTTCAATATTATTCAGACACAATTATCATTTCGAAATTTCCTTGATGTTTGAAATTCACCTAGCGCTCCAAGAACTTAGCGATTGGTTTAGCGTATTCCGCAACAAGGGGCTATCTGTGTTCTTCCGCGTGCTGGAAGATTAAGCGAACTTCGTATTCATGTAAGCATTGGTCAGGTGCAAGCAAGTATTAAGAAAAACCCCGAAACTTCCAGCAGGTGCGAATCAGATGGAGCCACAGCTCACGCAGCTTGTAAAACTATGGCGCCAAATTTTTGGCGATCGAATAATTCCTGACTTTAACCGCAGATGGCGATTCATATGTTAACTATTTGAAAAATATTGTCTCCAAAACATAATGCAAATATATTTTCAAACTATTATTTAAAATTTAAATTATTTCAACTTTAAATAAAACCAGAAAGATAAAATTTATTAATTTAATTATATAACGTTACTTATGTGCCACGCTGTAAAATCTACTAATATCTTTAGCCGTTCGCTCGATGACACATACGAGCGGATTGGCAGCTCTTAGTATAAAAAGGGAATTAAAGCTAATGAATGATTCTGCACTAAGTCTATTAAGCTAAAAGAAGAAATATGTCAAGTTCGTATAGTTTTGATATCACAATCCCAGTATACTAAAAAAGGGAAGAAAATATTAATTTCAAAAACCACAACGGTGTCTAGGTAAATCCTGTATAAGCGTAAAAACATTAAATTCATAAATACGAATTTATTATTTGATGCGAAAAGCTCAAAATTGATAATCTAAAATGATTTTAGTAACAAAAATATTTGTTTGAAAAAATATTCATTCACTTTTGCAACCAAATTTGAACTGAACGCGTTGTATAAAATTAAAAATGCAAATGTATCGCGTTTTATAAATTTATTGAAATTATTAATTAAAAATCTGCTTCACATTTAATAACAAAGCCATATAATAATAAACAAATAAAGGAATAAATGAAACATACATATATTAGCATTTCGCTTAAAACTAAATGATTTTGTTTTAACAACTTCCATGGAAATTATATTCACGATATTATTTAACATGAGCTTATTTGAATATATTCAAAACAAATACCATGATTTTTGGAAGGCCTTAAATGCAAACAGACAGATTTTGTAATAAAATTTTTCTTTACAGGAACATAATACCTCCGCAATTGAAAACACAAGGAAGAGAAATAAATGACCAAAAATTGCTAAAGAGCACGGCAAATGATTTTTAAATCACGATTGACGAAAAAGACCCTAGAACGTCCAAACTCCGTATGGAGAAGGTGCAGCGTTCGGATTGGCACAAGTAGAAATATTATATCACTGCCTTCCTTGGTGGTATGAGAGCATGGGTAAGCACAACGCGTACAATGTAGAAAGCTAAATTTTGTGGCAAAAAAGAATCTTGTTTTCATATTCCGCATCATTGTCAATCTCTTAACGGAGTATAAACCTTTTAGGAACGATTGTAATAATTAGTAAGGCATAGAAAGCATAAAAGTATCCAGTATGCAGCACGCACATTCGTCAAGTATCTTTGGCCCGCGATCACCAAAGTGATCTTACGAAAAGAGACAATGATCAATTAAATAAGGCTAATGGTCCTTGGGCTAACGGTCGTAAGTGGGAGTCAGAAGCCAGAATTCAACTTCGAAATGTATGACATTTAAGGGATAAAAAACATTTATCCTGCATGCAGTCGTAGGTTTTAAGTACACGGTAGTCAAATTTAACCTCCGAAAAGAGACTTATCAACAAAAAATGATGCTGCTGGACTTTACGGCTACAGAAGATTTCAGTATCATAAAATACAGTTCCGACAGATAATGGCGCTAGGTCGATACAAAAGTGAGACTTACACTCCTGCGAAGAACAGCGTTGTACATTTACCAATTCTTCAGTACTAAATAAGAATAAGCGACAGCAGTATATGAGTTGAACGTCAAAGCCACAGCTTTTCCAAATTAGTTGCGATGATTTTGTAAGCTTATGCTCTTTTCTTCGGATATTAGATGTTTTCGAGAGTATCATGTGAAATGACTTACCATACGGACCAGATATTTTAAATACACCAAATCTTGGGAAATAAAAAAACGCCGCTACCGACTACCCAACAAGAGCAAAGGAATTAAAAGTCATGAAACTAGTTAAAAATATATCCTAAATTTGCAAACTACCTTCTTCAACATGTGTAGGACGATCAAGTAAGAACGATTGGAAAACAAATTGATTCTGGCTTGATTTTAAAGTTGCACAGCACAATGTTCAAATGGCCGCATTGGCGTCGCTAGCAGTGCTTCGAGATGATTTTTTTTGCTTCCCACCTACTTTTCAATCGTCCAGTTAACAAACTTACGGCATTGGCTATGGTCGTTCCGCTTCAGTTTTTTCCTCAGCGGAATCACAAGCAGTTCTATGCCTAAAACCTACCGCTCAATTAAGCTGATCGGCGACGAATCTATATTCTGGACCTTCTACGATACTGGCCACTATAGCGGCTGTGTTTTCTTCGCTTCGTATCAATCTCTGTATAGTTGGTGTCTTGAGGTCCAAAGAAGCGCACTGACGTTGAAACCTTCCCATGGTGCGCCGAATTGCCTGCTCACTGCAGCCATGATCATGACCGAATTTCCAACTAAATTCCCGTCGCGATAATAATTGTTGGTGATTTCCATACGTTGGGCAGGCGTAAAACGAATCATGATAAAACGGCAAACCTTACTCAATATTTGGACAGCTGGAGCCAGGTAAAAATTGCAACATTCGATATCGATTGAAATTTCGATTAAATTAAATAGAAATATCGAACAATTGTATTGTTAACTTTGGCAGCTTATAAGATATAACAATTTAAGGAGTCAGAATCATGGATACCTGCACGAACAGAACAAGCTGTTGTTCTTGCTATAGAAGAGCATCGACATAGTAAAGAATCGTTAAAGAAATAACCACAGACTTGGCTGGCACATGGTGGTTGATTTTGGATGCAAATAAATATTCAATTACAAGCCAGCAACAAATCGCTAAGTGAACATATGAAACTCTTAAAATTTGGTTGAAGGCCAACTTCAAAACTTGATGTGAGAGAATGTAAAAGAAACGTGTCAAATTCCAGTCTAAGTTTAAAAGAAGAGCAAAGGTGGACGTGAAAGCCACTTAACTCACCTTCATATATACGAAAACCAATTTGGATGCATTAAAATTTCTTTCCAAAAAAAGCACACTTGGATTTTAATCAGAGTTCCTTATTAAACCAAAGCTAACGCATTATTAAACCTTGAACATTTTAACAAGCTCGGACTGCTCAAGTATCCCTTATTAATCTCATATAAATAAACATTTTCTTTAATGTATTTGAAGTGGTTAAAATCCAATGAATACATGATCCCTTATGAATATAAACACCATGTTTAACTACAAATTCAAATCTAACTCTCTTCTAATGATTTAAGTGAAACATTTAGCATTTATTTAATACACAGAGAAACAAAGCGGAGGCCATAAAAACAAAGTGTACAGACGCTATTCTAACTAAGAATGCAGAATTATAATTGGATGCCAACCATTCAAACCACTTCATCTACGGCTAAAATACGCCAAAATAAAAAGAGCAAAAGGAAAAGTTTTTCCTTACTTTGTGCAAAAGAAAAAAACAAATGGAAATGAGAAAAAAAAGATATAGAAACTATGTAACAATAAAATCCATATGTTGCCAAATAAAAAACCATTAAAATTAAGCCATAAAATGAGCAACAAACAAACAAACAAACAAAGAACAACAAACGGTCATGAAAATGCGGGCAAAAACCAACAAGGAAAATTATTTTTATATTTTTTCCCCCCACTTTTATGCCAGTGAGTATAACCAGCTGCCCAAAGGGGAGACAACAGCAGTTTGGTAGGTTACTTAATGGGGCCCAAGCATTCATCTCTGTACGAGAGATGGGCGGCACTGAGTGTGCTGCCCTAAAAGCCGTCCCCTTGTTTTAAAGTGAGTGTAGTGTGTCTTCAAATAAATATTAAATGAGACAAAATATTTTATTTTAAAACAAACATAAAGAACTAATGAAACCCAAAAATAAAATTCTATATTTTAAGCAAAGAATATTATTTTGAGGTCCAATTCGTAATTCTGCCAGTGAGAAACAACATGAATTTTTAATTAAAAATTAACTTTTCAGTTTGAATTTAAGTGTTCATTTGTCGCAGACTTAATAAACATTTTTGCAGCTGCATTTGTCACCAAAAATGTTTTCAAATGATTTTTTTATAAGACTAAAATTAATAAATCTCTTAATAAGTTTAATTATTAAATAATATTTTTTTAACAAGACCAAATTTGTTTTAGAGCACAGTGTTGTTTGATTAAAATGTTTAATTAAAACAAAGAAATGTTCGCAGAGTTTCGCGTTTTATTTTGCAACAGAGATGAGCGTTCCGGGGGGGAATAAATAATAAAGTAATAAAATTTCATAATAATATTTTTTGCATGATTATTACTCAAATTGTTTATAAAAAATTTGTGTAGCTTTGATTTTCTCCGACTGAAGGGTTTTCCCCTTCCCATAAAATATTTATTGCCTTGAGATCTTAAAAATACTAATACGGTTAACCAGAGTCGAAGCAGTTACATTTTTATTTAAAACTAATGAATTTCTAAAACATAAACAAAACCTACCGCTGCAAAGCGTTCTAACCTGTTGTTTATTATTCATTGACTGCAACCGAAACCTCATTGCACGTTATACGATTCGCTGAGTAGATGTACAGGTCATCTGTCATACAGGCCCACATGGGTCCACAAACACGGTGCTTTTCCGGAGCCATTCAATGTGCGATCGGCGAGCGCTATAGATTAATAATAATAAATTTCTTTGGTCAGAAATGAACAATATTGATCTTTGCGCGATATGTAGGCCTGGCAGGACAATGCCAATTGACATACTGCGAATACCACAATTAACACTCTCTAGATACCACGATCACGCGCGTTTGGCGGCGCCAGATCTTGTTTCTGTCATTTTCTGATGTCGCAAGTTCATTAAGTGGCAATAGATGGATACCTTAAAAGACAACATAACGCCTGTCAGCTACGCTCTATGCGGCAGATTCATTGAATATTTTACCACTGGGATCTGTGCTACTGGCTTTTTAATTAGAAAATAATTTCAGTAAGGCGAATTGTTAACGAGTATAGTCAAGAGTCACTATGATCATATATTGTTTACTACGCCGAGTACTACTTCTCCGCTATACTCTTTTTCTTCCCGCAACGATTCACTGCCTCGCTCTTCACATGTGAATACGCACTCGTCACGCTACATTCGGTCGAGAGTTTTATTATTTATAAGCGGTAAAAGTTGGTTAAAAATCAGTTTGAAATGTTCGTATACGAGATTCGTTTCAATTAATGTCCACCTACTCGCATTTACTCACCTGACTCTTGGCCTAGTACAATCGTGCTATCTTACCACTCTATACCTTATGTGTTACAGAAGCATATCTAAAACTGCTTACTTTACAAGAACGCGTTATACTTCTGATAACTTTTTTACGGAAAAGAATGATTTTAAAGGCCGTACGTTGCCGTCTTCAACTGACATTAACATAACGACGGAAGAAGTTAACACAATGAGTACTTTGTACACGGATATTAAATCAGCTGCTTTTTTAGCACATATTTTTGCAACAAAACTTCATTTAATTATAATATTTTGGAGCATTTATTATATTGTTGGTGTCACAAAGCACAAAAAAGCAAAGAAAAAAACCAACTGATAGCTGTCAAACTACTCAACGTACGTTAAAAGTTGCCCAACTTTAGTACTTTGCGTTGACGGAGAGCTCATAAGAAAACCTGTGTTTCAATTTGGTTGGAAAAAGACAACGTATAACGTACGACGCATTCTATGTGCCTCGGCCTTAAGCGCCTCTAGCTCCATCCGAACTACCGTATCATTGATGAAGAGCAATTACATCGTCTCAGCATAGTTCGCCATTTACGTTAGAGATATCGTTGGGCTTTTACGCTTTTATAGTAGTTATTGACGAAATGTGACTGCAAGACTAGAGGTTTAGAGTTGGGTGCGAGAGTCTTTTTAGGCCACTTGTAATATGCAATTATGGCTGCCACAAATAAAATAAAATTATTTGTAATTTACCCAATTGTTTTATTTGATATGTTGCAATATATTGTCCAGAACCAAGAAGATCTTTAGGGACTAACCAAACATTTTTGTAAATATAAAATCCACAGCAAAAGAGGTCTATTTCTAACGATCTTTTTTTTTGTAAGTTTATCTTTTAAGTGAAAAAAAACCAACACAAACATTTTGGATTTTATGTAAATCTCCATTAAGAAAAAAACTGACAATTTGACAAAAAAAAAAACATGTGTTTGTATGCATGTATGTGTGTATGTAATAATGTGGCTGTGTTGTATTCAGTTGCTAGTAGCTTTGGTTGCATCTTTATGGTTTGTTGCCAATTTTGTTTTTACATTCAATGCTCTTTTTGTTCGCCGTTAACGTTGTCGCAGTATTTGCTGCTAAAGTTATTATTGTTGGCATTGCAATTTTGCCCACTTTGGCAATGTATTGGATTTTTTTACATGTCAAAATGTTGGCCTTACTATTGCCTCAAAGCACCATAAAATCTTTAAAGTAAAGATGAAGAAGACGGAGACGTAGATACAATTAAAAAAGTAGCTAAAGAGTATGAATAAAGATACAAGGCGAAGAATGAGTAGCTTACTCAGCACAACAGAAAAACGACATTTATATGAATGTGAACGTAGTAGAGGAGTATTAGTGAAACAATGATGATAGCCAAGCGGGGAGGGCGGTGAGAAAATGGCATAAAGTTAGTAAGCATGAGTGAAAGGAGGCTGGGAGAGTAAGTCTGTCTATATGTATGCCCATGACAAACAACAATAATATTACGAATGTAAAGAAACAACAACTACAATAAATATATCGCACACTCCAGTTTGCTGTTTTCTTCTCTTTGTTATTTCTCTCGGATTTCAATTTCCTATTTGTAGGTTATTGAACTGATTTTTTTTTATTTCTTGAGGCTGCTGGCTGTACCATCATACCCATCGCTGTCATCGCCAACATCATGTCTTCCATTTAGTTGCAGCCTCGATTTCTTCTTCTCTGACTTGGTTTTTGTTACAATCAAATCAATGTATGGAATTCCAGAGTACAAATGGAATTAAATCAAAACGTAGCAGAATGTTCTCACTTTGCAGTATGTTTCGCAACATTTTATTCAAGAAAAAAATTAAATATCTATTAAAGCCCTTTTTTTGGGGAACAAAGTTTGCATATAAACAAATATATGCAGAAAACACAACAAATGGAAAGCGTACCTTTTATTTAACAATTAGACCCAAATAGCGTGCTTTTCTACATTCAAAAACAAATAAAAAATATTTGTAAAAAGTACCCGTTCCAAAAAAGGTTATTTTGGAACAATACATTCTAAAAAAGTCCTTTTGAAAAAGTAACTTTTACTATAGGCCAATTTAAAAAGAAAGCTTCTTTTATAAACAAATCAAAAAACTACCTTCTCAAGTTTTACAAAATGTACTTTTAAACAAAACCTTATATAAATAAGTACATCTTATAGAGATACACTTTTAAGTCACAAGTACCTTTTGTCAGAAAGATCTATCAAAAAGCAGTACATTAAAAAGTAACTATTGTAAATGTGTTTAAATAAGAGATACTTTTTACAAAAAATGTAAAAAAGCACTTTTTTAATACAATTTTACGAAAACAAACTAATATCAAAAAGTACCTATAGCAAAAAGTACTTATCAAAAAGTACCTATTAACAAAAAGTACTAATCAAAAACTACTTATAATAGAGAAAAGTAGCTTCTACAAAAAACGTATCCTATTGAAATTTTTTTATATCAAACATTTACCTTTACAAAAAGTAATTTTTTACCTTTTATAAAATATACCTTTTATCAAATGTACCTTTTTTGAATAAGTAACTTTTATAAAAAAGTAAGTTTTACGAGAACAGAAAATTAAAAAATCTCCACCAGAAGCTATTACAAAAAAGTGTTTTCTATCAAAAGTACATTTTATAAAATAGTACTTTTTATAAAATAGTACTTTTTATAAAATAGTACTTTTAATAAAAAAATTTCCTTCTATGAACTTACATCTTCAGAACTCTGTTGCACTCCGATATAAATCTTATGCTGCATAATGCTGTTGCCATAAGTATTTTCACAAACGATTCGTATGCACATGCATACATACTCGTATGTACGTTTTGTGGGTCTATAAGTTCTGCTCTTTTTTTAAGTGGCAGCAATCGTGGCTTTGTTTCTTTAATGTTGCTGATGTATGTAGTTATTACATTCAACATTTATTTGATTTTATTCGCCAACCAGTTTAAGGTTAAAAATGTCTCGGTTCTTTTTATGTTTTTATATCCTCGCCCCTCTTTTCGAAAATACCCAGTTGTCGCTGCTGAGACTTCTGATGGCTGTTTTTTGTTGGCAATAAAAGCCCATTTTTTTCTTGTTCGTTTTTGGGATTTATATTGTTAAATAAAAAAATATAAAAAAGCAAGACCATTGAATTTTTAATAGGTGGTAAAGATGGAAAGTAAAGACTTTATACAAATAAAACTGAAGAGAGTGTAAATGGAAAAACCAAACAAAAGGAAAATAATGAAAATTGGCAAGTAAGTAAAAAAGATAATTATATATTTGTATGTAGTAAGATGGGGAAATGAACAAAAGTGTAAAAGAATAACAATCATTCGCAAAAGCACGCAATTCAGTTAAGTTGCAGCAGCTACGACTACATCTATTAAATATGTACGCAGATGCAGAGGAATAATGCATTAAATAAACACAGCAGAAACAAAGAAGTGCAACAACAAAGCAAAGAGAAAAACCACTTGAATTCAATACAAAAAAAGAAATTCTCTTTGTTAGACTCGCCAAGTATACAGTGGTGGTCAAAGCATTTGCATCATGTTCGATTTCTTTATTTGAACTTCTCAATGCCTTTGTTAAACAAATTAAATAAAACTAATGAAGAATACAAAACATTTGCAACTTAACTTTCTATTTCTCTTAATTCCTAACGGAGTTAAGAGGCCACCTTCACTTTAATAACTGGAAATTTAAATATGTTAATTTATAGGAAAAATTGCCAATATAAATTATAAAATATTTCGATTACAGTGCAACGCACAGTTGACAGATATAGTGCGGTGAAACAATTGTACGGGCAGATAAAAGAGGCTTAAGAATTTATATGGATTATGGATTGATTTCACTATAAAGAGATGGGTGGGCGAACATGGTGTCAATACAATACACTTGTATTGAAGTGTGTCACGGCCTGTAGAGTTACGCAGATAAGGTGGAATAGACCACGTCCAATGATTCTAAACCCAAAAATTAAGTCACAAGTACACAACTGCCCCCGCGCAGCACGAAAGGGGAAATATTATGAAATAAGTGTGTTTTTAGAAAAAAAGGATTGGCGCGAATCATCGTCCCGGATCGGAACTTCTTTCGATGTGTCATAAAGGTGCCAGGAGAGTATTGTAAAAGCTTGATTGGAGGAATGCCACAGCATTGTAAAAAGCAACAAAGAAAAGCATGGTATGTACTCTATGTACTCTACAAAAATATTTTGTTGTGGCAAACATATAATGGTTATATGTAAATTTTTCAAACATTAACTTTAGTTGCTATAAACAACATGGTTTGGATGTAAAAAATAATATAAATTTAAAAATATATTAACTACGCAAAAATGTCAGATAAAATTTTTTCTATTTGATTTTTCAGTGTAACTTTTTTTCAGTGTAAAAGAAAGATTTGACTTTTCACCAAGGCCGAACAAAGCTTGCAAATCTTTAAATAATCTTATCAAAATCCGTGATGTCTATTGAAAAATTGTCTTCAGCGACGAAGCTCATTTGTGGCTCAACGTGTGCATACGCAAGCAGAACTGTCGAATGCGGTGTGAAGAGCAGCCAGAGGCAGTCCAAGAACTGCCAATGAACCCTGAAGAACGCACTGTTTGGTGCGGTCTGTGGGCCGCCGGCATCACTAGACCGTACTTCATCAAGTATGATTAAATTTGCAACATTAAAGTCAATGGCACATGGTACTGTGCGATGATTACCGACTTTATTGTAGCCTAAAATGAAAGAATTGGACGGGGTTGCCATGTACATAGTTTCAATAAAACGGTACCACATGCCACACTGCACGCTATCCCGCATCCATTAACATATTAAGAGGCGAGTTTGGTGAGCAATTAATCTCACGTTTTGGAGTAGTGCATTAAGCCTCAAGACCATTCCATTTGATCCCTTACGTATAGAGCAGCGGGCAACATTTACAAGAGAGATTCTTTAAAATGTAAATAGCAGGCATTCATTTATCGGCTTAATTAAATATTGTATTCCCACCTCTTCGATCTTTTCAATTTTCAAAACCCAAATGGTTAAAAAAGCATACTATAGTATGGCAATTTGTAGCAATAATATGTTACAAATACGTAAATTTTTTTTAGTGGTTAACCAAATTATGTTCCCAAACTCAGTTGAATGTTTTTTCTGTGCTTCTAAGAAGGATCTACAATATTAATATGAATTCATTACAATCATATATATAATTCAAACATAATATGTTGCTCTTACAATATAATTATGTCAACCATGTTTTTCTTTGCGCGATTCGTTACATGCAGAAAATATTTCTCTGCGAAATGAAGAGTAAAAATGGGATTGATAAACTCATGGCTTGAATGCCTGAGCAAATCCGAGCAAAATATGATAGCACACCCCGTTCCCTCTTCCCAAAGGATAAAAAATCAAACTTCTCCTATACAAAAAATCTTACAAAAAGTGATCGTTAAATAGCGACTAATCAAGTGTCCTCAAGAGTTGCAACTGTTGGGAAGATTTAAATTTCTACATATTTTTTTTTAAATTTCATATTTTAATATCTTAAGTCAATGAATTCGTTCATGTCTATGCAAGACAACACATTAGTTGTGCCGGAGTCTGTAATAAATTAATGAAATGTTGAAACCATCGCGGAGGGTTCATACAATGCGTTGTATAAGAAGTTAATCTATGTTGCTTTTAAAAATGTTCCCAGCAACATGTTGCTTGACGAAAAATATTTAAAAATAGTTTGTTCATTCAATTTCTACTATCCACCTACACTATACTTAAAAAAACATTGTGCGCTTTAACGAAAAGCTTTCAACTTAATTCAATCCTTTTGAAATACCAAAAAAATCCCCCTCTTAAGTGTTGGGGTTTTTTGGAAAACGCGTTTGCGTTCAATGGTGGTTTTGTACGTTATAAATGCCTCCGTTTGATTTTGTCCATCACGCGTTTATTATTGTGCCATTTTTTGTTTTCAGTTTGCACTTTATTTTGTTGGTTTCTTCAGTGCAAAGAACAGAAGAGCAGTAACGAAAAAAAAATTTCAACATAAACAGCCTTTTGACTTTTTTTTTTTATTACAACGATCGCTGAGTTGAGCTGACTTAATAAATTATATATATTTGTGTTGGGTTAATAAAGGTACCACAATCACAAAAACTTGTTGCAGCAGCAACAACAACATCATCTTGTTGTTGCTGGCAAAAAATTTTCCCTTTAAAATCATAAATAATTTTTTCAGCCAGCTTGTTGGCTTTTCTTTCCTCTTTGATTTCATGTTGGCTTTTTCCCTCTTTTGTATTCATATTAAACCTTAATAGCGAAATACTATAAATAAATGAATAACCTCTGGCAAAAAGTAAAACCTTTGTTCGTGGTGGCGGATTTAGGATGCAGAGGAGAGTATTTGGTGTTTGACATGAAATGACTGGTTTTGAAAGTTTCATTTAAAAAAATAATATTAAAAAAGTTTTTGAAGGTGAAATTACTCAAGTTTAATTCAAAGAAAAACATATAGTAAAAGTTTTGTTTGTTTTCAGCTTGAAATTTAATTGAGTTTTTTATTTAGTTCAATTAATTATTAAACTTACGTTTATATATTTTATTAAAAAGTAAATAATTGATTTACTTGGGGAAATTAATTAATAAAATAAAAAAAATATTTTTAAATAACTGAATCAATTGGGCACGCCGTGCAAAAGTGCCACCAATAAGACAAAGATTGGAAGACATAGACAAGCCAATTGGGTCCCGAACAGCTTAATTTGGCATCACCACAGACCCAACCCAGCTTTTTTTGCGGTTGTATTTGGATCTACATCCGTACACGATTGTGTTTATATAAGAACTAGAGCTAGACGACCATAGTTCAATAATTGGGCACTAGAAATGTTAGCCGCAAACGCGGATCTTAACCAAAACTTTATCTTGAAGCACTGCCAACGAAGCCGAGAAGTGCTATTCCCTACATGATAGCATAAATGTAGCTTTAAACTAAAGCTAGAATCAATTTGATATCGCTCACTGTTCTTATCTGGTAGTCTGACACAAACTGCTCTCTGGGAAGAGATAAACTGATAGGCATACCAAATTATTACCCCTAATTAAATTCAAAAAGGGTCGCTGATTTAGTAACGCGTGGGAAAGAGAAAGCGACGTTGACTCTTTACCCACTTGTATATATGAAATTAGACACTTGAGATATTAGAACTCCTGAACTGAAGGTCCCTTGAGAGGTTTGCGAAAGTGGGACCTGCAAAAGAAAACATTTAAAGAATAGTTTCATAAGGTCGTCGTTTTCTTTAAATATTTTATCGAGCAATCAACCATTTTGCCACGTAAATTGCAACTGACTTTTATTCTGCTACCGATACTTGGCAAGATTTATGAGTAGTTAACATGCTTTCAGTAACTCGTCTAATGTGGAAACTTTTCCGCGGGTACATTTCACGAATTTTAATAAATTTAGTTAACTAAAAGCAATTATAAATAATTTCATTGATTTAATTTGAAAATAATCACATCCAGGCTTCCTAAAAAAGTTAACAATGACAAATTTGGACGGACGATGATTCGACAAAACGATTAAATTTTCAGTTTCTATTTGAACGTTAAGCCTGAAGTCAAAATTCTATATACCAATTTTATCAATATAATATGTGATGTGATAAATAATACCCGGACTCGCAGAGCATCTACTAAAATAAATACAAGGCGATTACAATTTCATATTTGTCTAAAATTTTACACCATTTCCTGGAGCACTTTAATTTTCAGGAGTTATTTAAAGAATTTTTCAACTGCGTGCTGATTTGGATTCGAAGTGCATTCTAATAAATTGCTGCATATACATATATGCAAAAACTTGAGCCTGCTCATCACAACTTGACATACACATCCAAAGAAACACCAGTTTATGCTCTACAAATCCAGCTCACTCTTGATGTCTTTAAACAAAATTGTACAAATTTTAAAATGTCATCATTGCAAATTGGTTTTATATCAACTCTGTTGTTTCCCAACATTGGCTTACTCGTTTTTTCTCTTTATTTTGCTAAAAGTTTTTAAGAAATTTTTTTTTTTTGTTTTTAAAACCCACTGCCCCCCTAAATATCATTTTCATTTCTGTCTTCATCAAATATTGCGACAGAAGTGACATCTGCTAGTGACGCCTGCATAATACTCTACAGGATGGATGATGTAAAATAAAATAAACTGAAACCCAGAAAAAAACCCGAACAATTTTATATGAATTAAAGTGAAAATCGTTGAATAATCAGCGTTAAGACAAGAGCGAGCATGAGTGCATGTTACCCAGCCATGTGTCCCTCTTGTATTTAGTTCATATTGTTTGTAGAAATTTTTGCAATTTAATAATGCTCCGGCAGCAGCATTCATGCACCAAATGTGAATGGCAGTTCATTTTTCCGTTCCGTATTTTTTTTTTTTTTGCAAAAAAAAAGGATTTCGGATTTTTTCTCTTTTGCTGGTTGTTGCTGCTTTTGAGCAAATCCTCTAGCCATCCACTTCGTATGTTGATAATGATAATGAAATGTGGATTCATATTATGGCAAAACCCATTTCCCTGATTCCGTGTGTGTCCTGTTTGGTTTTTGACTCATTTTTTTTGTATTCTCTCTGCCCTGAATAAACAAATATGAAAATAAACATGGTCACTAGCACTCGCGTCTCATTTATTTGTTCTACAAAATGGCTGACGTATTTGTGATGAGTGAATTTTCTTTAAAAATGATAAAAGCAACCACAGCAATATTTACCGTATGAAAGTGACAAGCGGATTTGTGTTATAAAAACATGTTTAAACACAAAGGAAAAATAAAAGTTTTCGCTTTCATGACAAAATAAGTATAATGCAAAGGGTGTCGTAATACGAGTGCACAATAACGTTTAAAGATAAATTATGTATTTTCTAGCGAGTTGTGTTATGTTGATTGCATTGCAAAGTAGACATGTTCCTATAATTTATGGAGCAAGCGATCGGGCAATTCACCTCCGCAGCTCCGATGGCAGGCCGAGGATTTTTTCATGCAATTTTTTATGACTTTTTGACAAATATTTAGTTTTATCTCACCGATGACGAATTGCATATCGGTCTTGGATTATTTACATAGTCCCAAGATATCACAGAAACGAAAAAAAAACTCCAGGTGTTGAATTGAATAATATCGGTGGCCAGCTGACATCATGCGCTGTGTGGCAGCTGGCGTCGTATTGAAACCATGGCATCCGTAGTGATTTCAATTCCGGCCGCATTTTCAAAAAAGTAAGGCCCAATCATGCCGCTTGATCAAAAGCCGCTGTTGTTCTTTATGAATGCATTTGTTTCTTGTAGATTGCGTGCGGATCTTCTGAACACCAAATTCGAAAATTTTGGCTTATTTGCGAAGTCATGCAGATAAAAAAGCGCTTCATTTGTAAAACAATTTTTTTTGGAAAAAGGCATTCTTTTCACTTTGCAACATTCCCTATTCAACGGATTAGCGGCTGGTTTAAGCTCCTGAGTAAACCGAATATGATACGGGAGAAGTTTGAGACCTTTCGTAAAATTTCGCTGCATAGCGATTTGTGAAATTTAAAGTTGTTGGGAGCGATACCGAATTGATGTTTTCACATTTTGGGCGACACTTTCGTTTACAGCCATAATTCTCTCAAGAAACCGACCAGCGTGTCGACTCAAATGAGACATACTCCCAATAATCGACAAAATTCCTTTAAATTTGTTGAAAACTTTCCATTTGATGGCACATGAATGAAAATTTCGTCAAGTATGCAAGCAGTCTCAATCTAACTTTCCCTATTATTGTAACGGGTTCCTCTTTATTCATAATAATCGCAACAATTGTAAGTGACAAGTGTAAAATATCAGCGTTGCCACTTACACGAAAAATTATTCCACACAATTTAAATAGTGCATTCTTATTGACACACCATTTATATGAAATTATAATTTGTAGAGCATAAATTTAGGGGTTTTGAGGCATTGGAGTTTATAGCTGTGTTAATTGGGATGTTTAGAATCGAGCATATATTCTGTACACGTTTGGTAGAATTTTAAATCGATGAGCGATTTAAAGGAAAACAAAATATAGTTTTCCTTAATTTTTAATTAGTAAACTCAATTGCATAATTAGTTAACTTACGACTAGATAACTTCACAACAATAGCGCACATTTAATGTGTTCGAATAATCTTATGATAAATTGGTTGGCAATTTGTATGTAGGACGAATTAAAAGGATTGTTCCATTCTATTCTACAACAACAATAAGAAATTTTTTAGCAAATAATAATAATGAATTACTGAGAAGAAATAAGACCCTCTTGCTTTAAACAGCCTGTAAATAGTGAAAAGCTTTGAGTACTTTAAATATTCATATTTATGTCAGCTTTTCGTGTGAGCAAAATTGACTTATCTTGTATTTTAATAAGAGTAAAAATCATATTTATTTTCACTTGTCAGTTTATATTAAGCTTCATTAAATAAAAAACTTTCCACACTTTCATATTTTTTCATATTGTTTTAATTAAATTTCAAATGTACAATTTTATCTCATGCGTCAAAGTCCCAAGCGTAAACAACACCAAGAACAACTTGTCTTGAGAAAGAGCTGAAGGCGATGAAAACCCAGAAGAAAAGTGTGTGGAGAAGGAAAACTTGCAAAAAGAAACCTACAGCAGCAACAGCGAAAGGGATTAAATAAGCAATAAATTAAAAACCCAAGGACGCACTTGAAAATTGTATTATTTCATACTCAAACCTTCGCTCTTTCTCCATTCGCCCCTACACCAATACACAGCCAACCACACAACTACATCTTCAGCTCTAATCCATTTATAAAAGGAAAATTAAATTTTAGATATACGCACTTTTCATCTCCGTAACAAAAATCATTCTAGAGTATAACAAACTTTAATACAGCGTCATTAGAAGGGTCATTTTCAATTAGGCAGCCTATTAATAGAACAAAATTTTGTGTTGGCTGATTGACAAGTTAAAACACATGACAAACTAAAGCCCTTAAATTACTCCGGTTTGCTAAAAGCGGCGCCTTTCTCTCCTTCTACCACTCCAACTTGTGTTCAGTGTAAGGTGGCTGGCTATATGTTGAATGGTAATATCCTTCATACACTCCTAAGGTCACTCTGCTTCACAGAACAACTACAAAAATCTTAGTTTATAAAGGCCAAAGAAGCGACGATTGGCGTTGTTATTATTGCACAAAGTTTGCAGACTATCTGTAATATATCTTCAGATTGCTGCGAAGAGGCACCAAAGAAGCTTTTTGTAGGAGCATTAATCGAATTTTGGCGTCAGGTATCTTTCTGGCATTCCTGACTAAAACTTTTTGAACTTTGAATGCTCTTATCCTAACATTAGTTTTGATCCAGCGTACCGAGAATATTGAATAACGTTTATTTGCCTCTTTGCGGCTGATAACGCTTGGAAATATTCTTATAAAATATTTGGAGTTCAACAGTTTCTGTATTCGGTAATACCGACCAAGCAGTGGGTGATAGTGGTTGGGAAGTTCATATTGTTTAGAGAGGTGTTAGAAGTTTCGGTTACACTCAAGATATGGGACTCTGATAACCGGCCTTTTTGTTATAAAAAGATTTTGCGATAATGGTAAGTCCATGACCCAAACCCAAGGAAACTTTTGCCAACATCAAAATGTTCTGACACGTTAGCCAATTCCGGATCGTTACACAATTATGGATGCATAATACGAAGACAATGAGATCCTTAAAAACCACCCGGAACAGCAAAGGCCGTTCGTAAGCTTGAAATTGTTGAGCGGGTGCGTGCCTCTACGTTAGAGGGACCCAATCGGTCTCTAAGGAATGGAGCCTCAAACCTCGGCAATGCTGTAGAGACATTTAACCAATTGTTATATGCGTGTGTGACCCAGTTGTTTTCAATTGACTAGGATTCTGTAAGAGAATTTTGAAAGATGTTTAATCGATGCAAAAAAAAAAAATACTTTCAGAAGTGTTTTCTGTCACCTTCAAAGTAGAAAAATATTAGTGAAATGACCCCATACAGTATTCCCGTCTCACATTCCCTGAGAGCTGGGTTTCAATTAAAGCAAAACCATTCTTGTAAGAAAGTCCTCTCCGATTCAGGCTTTATTTGCTTCCAAATACTAAGAGAAGTTTATTGTAATCTGAAACTAAGTTACAAAGTCCTTAAAATAGTATACAGCATCGCTATATAGCTCTTCCCAGCTTCTCGTCAAGCCTGTGAAGGAAATTTATTTTGCATTGTCTTTTTTGAAAGAAGGTATTGAGGCAGAATTAGATGAAAATAATTTGTAGGAAAAAATTTGCCATAGAATATGATCACTGGATTGGACCATAATCACCAATCGATCATAGATTAATCATAAATTCGAAATAAGATCTTCTTGGTGAAACCAGTTGCAATCGTAATTATATCGACATATACAGCTACAATTTCACTAGCTGCGTCTGCCAGACGTTGCTTTGCGTTCCCGGTAAACATGATACTTACGTAGGAGTAAGCTTGATAGCTCTTATGCTTTTAGACACTATGTGTTACTAATAAATGCACCAATGATACCAAATAAGAACTTCGAATAACAACTTCTTTGATTTTATTATCTTTAGGATAATTTTTCTCTTAAAAAATTCGGAAGTGATGACGTGCATCTTTTTACATTGGAAAATCCAATCTACCTGAAAAAATACTAAATAAAAAAAGAGTTGCACCTAAAATATGTGTCACTAATTTATCACTTGCGATTATCGACAAATGTCTCGCACCCATTTGGCAGAGTTTTTTTTTTGCTTTTATTCCACATTATGTCGCTGCTGACTTCCCAAGCGTATGTTGACAAAGTTTTTTGGTCGATATACATGGCTCCATAACTTCTAACAAAATGTATTTCAATTTAACCCACTCTAGCAGGCGCTAAAGTTTGAAGCCTTGAAAATAATTTTGATGTAAAAAAACTAAAACATATTAAATTGATTGGGGGAATTTTTGACATAAGAGGTTTAACCAAAATTTTTAATGGAGAAATTGTAAAAAAGATTCACCAAAAAATAAGCAATGTCTATAATGGTCTCCGTATATCCATTCATGCAGACTCGTACCTCTCAGTAGTCTAACCACCCATTCAGACCTTTTTTTTAATTTCAATTACATTCCATTTCATTCAAAAGTTGGCCATGACTACGGTGTAGATGTTCCATTCGCACTCTTTTCAGCATTGTTACCACCAATTACGCGAGTAATGTTGCAAGAAATCCAAAGGTGTGATATCAGATGGTCTAGGCGGCCAGTAGACAAGTCCAAAACGCGAAATTAGCTGTGCATCATAATGATTTATCAAGTTCGCTGCATATGGTTCAGCAGTCTTGCTGAAGCCAAATGTCCCTGGCATTACGGGCTCTAATTTCAGGCAAAAAAAAATCCGTTATGAGGGTAAGTTGCTAACTGCGTCGATTCGATTAGTCACGGTCTTCAGTGACTCTATCCGCTACAGCTGCAATGCCCCCTTACTACGGCCTGGATATGTTATATTCGATCGCGTATCATCCAATAACGCACACTGTGACTCAAATTTGCGGAAAGTCGACGATGTACTCCATATGTGGCTTGTAGAGCCGGAAACCCATTTCTCACAGAACGCTGATGTACGTAATACAGCTATATTACTTAGAGACATTGTTACAGTGTGAGTCTTATCACCAGTAACGCGTGATCTCCAAAAAAAAACTCTACATGAATCACACATTATGAATTATTATTAAAAATAATCACATCGTGATAAATTTTTCGTTAGAACGTTAGTCTACGTCAATACAAAACCGGCAACGTGTTCTGTGTGTGGCTTGGAGTAGTAGAATGCGACCCACGTATCATTTTTGAGTACACAGTTACGTCGAAAAGCGCAATCACCGCGAGTGAAATGATACCAATCTACACGGGATCTAATAAATGGCGCACACTCAGCCAGCGATTTCTTTTAATTCATGAAATATGCGGGCATTGCTACCACCAGCCAGGAAAATCACTGTCAATCGATGGTAACCAAATTCCGAAAACTGGGTTCAGATAATTGAACGGTAAGCGGCAGACAGCTGCTGCTACAAGCGAATTGAGCACATGGTTATCTAACGAAAAGGCGAAGTGAGATGGGCACAATGATCGTGCAATTTAACGGTTTTGCTGTCAAACCTGTTGTTAAAATTTCTCCAAATCTTTACTCCAAAGTTAGCGAAAATTTAATTTCAAATTGCCGCCACCCAGCAAGCAACGCTGCATTGTTATTTAAGTGCTGTCACACTTTGAAATCTCTCACGTAACTTGGTTGGTTTAGTTTGAACAGAAACTGTTTCTTTCATCACGACAGTGCATTTTTGGGAAATCGGCTATTGTAATGAAGCATTTCGTCAGGCCGACATTTCATCAGCTTTGGCTTATTTTCTGCTTCAGAACTTATTTAAATTGCTCAATTCCTAACAGGAGTGAGGAGAAAACTGTTGCCTATAGCTTTAATGAGCATCTTAAGAGTTTGTCCAGGGAAGTGAGAGTTGAAACAATTGCATATCGCAGGGAAAATTGCAGCCAACTTCAAATCGTCTGCGATTTTCAGGTTTGGTCGGGTTGTTCTAAGAATGCTGCCGTAGATTTTCTAAATAATTATTTTGCTTTGAGTTTATTATACAAATTACTTAAGATATTTATTGTTCCTTCTTAAACTTGTAACTGATTGTTTGTAATAAATAATAAAGAGTTTCCCAATGGGTTAAATTAAAACTTTCCAAACAACAAAACTAGTGGGAGTTGGTAGCAAAATTTTAGTGTACAAAGTAGTCATTGTCATATTTAAACATGAAATAGAGTCGAATTCTCTCGCAATTTACGGCTGGCCTTCTTACGGCGTTTGCGGGGTGCGGCCAATATAGTCTCGGTGTGTTGATATACAAGTGTATTCTTTTATCGCTTGCCATAACTAAAAACTAACCCAGCTAAACTGTCAACACATTTTCTGCTCTAGGTTTCCTTTTCATTCTCTCATTTTTTGTGTTTTTGCTAGTCCATATTTTCTGTTGATTTAATTTTGATTCAAATACGAATACCACATTATGTTAAGAATTGGGAACAGCACTATTAGCAAGTGGCAGTAGAGAGACGAAGAAATGAAAGGATATTGAAACTACCAAACAGCAAAACTAAAGAACACAAGAGAAAAATTAAACAAACAGGTCCAAAAGGGGCAAACAAAAAAAGAAAAGTATGAAAGAAAAGGAAATAAAATAAACAGCAAAACTACTCCTGACACACTAACAAGCTATTCCTTCGTTGTACTTGCAGCACTTTTTTTCAATTTTTTATTCCTTTTTTATTCAAATAGACAATAAAGAGGTGGATTAGAAGAGAAGAGTAACTAAAGAAACTTAACTACAAGGATTTTTGCCGTTGTATTATTGTGTATTAACACTTTGATAAAGTGTGTGCGTATATTTTAATTTATTTAGACAATTCTTGATGTGGGTGTGGTATGCTCTGTGTGTATGTATGTGTGTGATACAGGGACAACAGTGTCGAAAGTGGTTTTAAATTGTTTGCTGATTTAACACTGAAAGTAGGAGGAATTTAAGATATTGTTATATGTTGCATAATATATTTTAGAAGTGGAGGAAAAAATTATTTCATTTTCTTAATTCAAATTCTTAGATTTGATTACAGTTTCAAAAATTAAAAATTTTTCCTGGAAAGAGGCTACAAATTTCTATTATAATTGAAAGTCTTGCAGGCGCACTATGATTAGCCATTTAGTTTTAAAGTTAAGGCTTTTAAAACGTTGTATTAACATTATTTTTTTTTTCATTATGGCTTATTACGAATATCCATACTATCATACTATGACCAGAGATCAAATTAAGTTAACTAACGGAGCTTATTACAGCCTATTCTAGAGCCACAACAATGGCTAAAATGTAACCTGAGTAAAAATTGTAAGGTGCCCATAACTCTCTATTTATAGATACATTTTGATAGATTAGCTTCGATTAATCGTCATTTGTTTTAAATCAATTACATAACATTGTTTCTATAAAACAAACAAATATATCTACCACTTGAAAGCAGTCAGTTATAGAATTTCTGGAATTATAACAGACTTAAATTATTCATGCTAAAAAAATTTCGCGTTGGTTTTAGAGGTATAGAACTTTAACTCGGCAATACTGCTTGATAAGTGCACCAATTGGAGAGCTGTTGCTTGTTTCGTTTTTGGTTTGCTATATCATCATGAAGAGACTGACACCTAAATAGCGCCAATAAATTATGCAAAACATTTACGACAAACAAGGTTTACTTTAAGATATTCATCGCGATCTTCTTTCATTTTTTGGTGGACGTAGTAGATTGCGTACCGAAGAATCATTGCTGCTCTAGTACGTACCATTGAAAAGGTTTCTATTTGGTATCGTGGTCAAAATGTGAGTTTTGCTCAAATGGCCACAACAAACAAAATTTGTTGTTGACCTCGAATTTTACAAGAAAATCTTGTTCAGCGATGAAGCTCATTCGTGATTGAACAGATGTGTCAAAAAGCAAAACTGCCGCATTTGGAATTAAGATACCCCACATCCGTTACCGAAAACCCATTATAAACAGTGGCTTGGTGTGCTTCATGGGTTGGAGAAAAAATTGCTACGTACTTCTTGAATAACGATGTCCGCAAGACCGTTCTAGTTAATGGCCATCGCTACAGGGCCATGATTAGTGAATTTTTTTAAAATATTTGAATGGAGGAGCTGCGGATTCAACAAGAGAGGGTACAACATGCCACATAGCGCGTACCCCAATAATTTATTAAAAGAAACGATCGGTGTATGAATAATTTCGCATAACGGACCCGTAAATTAGTCTCTAAGATCATGTGGCATAACACCGTTCGATTATTTTTTGTAAGCTATGTGAAGACTCTGGTCTACGCCGACTGAGGCTTTGGAAGACAACATTTGCTACGTTGTCCCTGACATACCGCCCCCATTGGTGCAAAAAATTATCGAAAATCGGACTTCATATTCAAATAAATATGTCAAAGAATTATCTTTCGAATAATGGCAAATTCATGGCAATTAATATCAGTTATCTGTGTATCATTTAAGTTTGAAGTTACTAAAAAACACCCTGTATAAAGTAACCAAAAAAGTCGTACTTAAACACAGCTGATAAATTTATCAAAATAAAAGCAGTAACCCGGTCTGCAAAGCTCTTAAACACTGAAGCTTTTTTATCCCCCCTACTTCACCACCTTTCTTCTATAGACGTATCCCTTCCCAAAGTAAGTATAATTAGTAGGCATTTATTGCACTTACACTCACTTTTGACTGGACCACGTAAATTGGCAGTAATATCACATACGAAGTTTTAAGATTTTTACGGTTTAAGTTTTAGAAATATTATTTATAGATGTGTAATAACTTTGTATGGGAGGTGTCACGCCCTCTGTGACTCATTGACGAATGGCCTAATAATAATACGAAAGGCACTATTGTTCTCTAGATATGCTGGATACATGGGATGTGTCACCCCGAATATGCTGACTAATAAGGAAGTAATTCGTTAAAAATTCGATCACTCAAATTCAAAGTAATAAAAACTTGATAATTAACTACTCAAAGAAGGTTTAAAATAATTTTTGCCATTTGGCCTCAAGGTAAATTTTGTAAGAACTAAATCTAGCAGTAGACAATATATTAAATATTTTATCAACAGTCTAAAACTAGGCCATAGTTTCTTTAATGTATTATTGTTAGTTATTTCGCCCTTTCTCTGCTTGCACGGAAGTATTTCTTTTCTTTTTCAAAAATTTGTTTTTCTTTCATAATTGTTTTATTACATTCTGATATTTGTGTTATAGTTCGGCGAGTTTACGACCCACAAATTTACATTTATATTTATTTTTTATAATAGAAAATTTCGAATCAGGTCCAAATGTTTGTATAGGTGTGTGTGTGTGTGTCGGTGTGCTCAGTTTGTTTATGTTTTAGCTTGTTTGTACGTCAATTTGAAGAAAGTCCTTGCAGTGGCCCATGTAAAAATCAGTTAAGAAGGTAATTTATGTACTTTCAATTTATTTTAGTTTCCTGTTATTTTCTTTATTTGAAAAAATTTGTTTATGTAGTCGAAAATAAGCGAATATGAAAGAGGTAGGTTGTGATAATGAAGTTTGTAGCAGAAAAAATTAAATTATATTGCCAAGGGGGCTTTAATCAAGCACTGGTTCTTTTTAGTATTAAACGACAAAAGTAACCAAAACGGGTTACTTGGTTGGTTGGTTTACATGGTAGCCTGTCAAGTAAGGTCTGAATGACCCCGTTTTGACAAGACCATACCACTTGCCAGGTAAATAGCGTCTTAGAGCCTATGCTCGCACTAAGACTAGGGAGCTAGATCCATCCCGTAGCCGTGAGATATCTTAAAATATCGCTGAAACGGCACCTAGATATCTCACTGAGATCCTCCAGTATGTAGTCTCCAAGAAATTTGTATCTCCTGACAGCCAGGGCAGGGCATTCGCAGAGAAGGTGAAAACCCGTCTCCTCTTTCTCTATGTCCTTACAACTGCGACAGTGGTCATTATAGGGGAGTCCAAGTCGCCTGGCATGTTCTCCTAACACCCAGTGACCTGTTGATATTGCCAACAACCTCGATAAGTTCCTCCGATCAACGGGGTTACTTAATTTTCATATGAAATATGAAATAATAAAAATCAAATAGTATTTTTACAATCATTTGCCATATAAGATACCACATACAACATTTCAATAATCATATTTGTCGCACTAAACTTTTAGGCACGATTTATTATAAGTAACATCTCCCGAAGAGCTATATCGTGTGGGTAGGTTTCATAAACAATTCTCATTTTGTTTATAAAACTAGAAGAATAATATACGATGTTTCTAGTTTTTCCAAAAATAGGACTTTCCGAGTTATACACAACCAATTGCTTTTACAATTCTACCACACATTTTTATTCCAGTCGGAATACAGAACAGCTGCAATTATTTGGGAACATAAATTATGATTAATATAAATTAAAATGTTTTAATTTTCCAAAGTGGGAAAATATCAATAAATTCACACAATTATTGTTAGGCGATAAGGTAGCCTCTATACGCAGTTCGCTGGTTACTTAGGCCACTTCAGCAGGAAATGTTTACCCACCTTTTTAGAACAACTTAAACGTCTTATATCCGAAATTCCAGATTGGAGCAAATAAGATATCTTAAGAAAATCTAGACAAAAACGTTAAAGTTTAAAAAAAAATGTATTTTAGTTTTTTTTACAACTTTTGGTTGGTTGTTTCACAACTCGAAAAAATATATTTGGCATGCACATTTATATCTGCTAGAACTACAGTTATATCAGATATAAGGAATTTTGGGTGAACACTTTTTTGGGTTGTGTGCTTAACATGAAATGCCCCATATAAAGAGCGTCTCAATAGTAAGGCGCTACTTAAATTTTGTGCCATTTTTTTTTTTTACCAAATGTCAACTTTAATATTCCCCAGCTGTTATCTTTCATTATTACGATAAACCAAAATGCTGCTCTACACAAAAAAAAAATGCGTTACTCTTGTCAAAACCCATAACGCTGAAACCGCTCGCAACCTTGGTGGAATTTTCGGTCGAAAAAGTGCAACTAGTGTGTCAACAATTCGACGAGCATTGAAACTATTTTTAGAAACTCGGTCGGTTATGGTTAGCAAAAGTTTTTTTTGCCTCGCCATACCGGTGGGTCAATTGAAAACATTGTTGGTGTAAACGAGTGTCGCCACAAACACAAAAAGATTAATTTGGAACTGAATGTCATGGGGACCATAATGGACTCGGACAACACGAGGTTTTAGCAGGCCTGTGCCACACTGCACATGAAACTTCTAATTCATGTTTAAAAGTCAATGTAAACAACAGCTAAAGTGGATATAAGAAGAAAATATGGATATTGAAGTCATTTGTTAAGAAAAACAAACGATTTATAGAATTATGATCCCAACTGCGCCACTGTGCCAAACCATAAAAATCCCACTTTTGTGGGCTTGTTAAAAACACACAATTTTAAATCTTGCTTCATTAACCACTCTTTTCCCCACCTCTATTCAAGTTCAAAAGAAAAAAAGAACAACAAAGAAAGAATATAAAATAAATACCTGAATGCTGTTTTCCTTTAATTAAATATAAAAAAGTTTGCAAGTCCTTAAATCCTGTAATAAAAAATTATCTCTGACATGAACTATAATTTTTATGTCAGGAAAACATTACTCAGATTTTCCCACAAACAATTTTTCTTTATCATTTTACGATGACAATATTCAATATATTTTCATTGCTTCACATAATCTTCCTTAATTTACTATTATATTATTACTATTTCTTTTATGATCCTTGTTATTAAAGCGCTGAATTTACTGTACATTTTTTTTTATATATTTTTCATCTTTCTTTATTTTTAGTGCCGTGTTATTATGTTAAAAACAAAGATGCAGTGATGGATGATATATCATCAGCTTAAGTGTAGTTCACACAAGGACATTTACCGCGATATGTTTGAGAGTGGAGCGGAACTGAAGAGAAAATTTGGTTATTTTATTAAGAGTTTTAATTGGCTTTTTGCTGGGTTTTGCCAATATCGCCCGAAATGAAGGGAAAAACAAATGCCAATGGGGCATTTTAATAAACATCATAAATATGCTCTGCACTGTAATTAGCGGTGATAAAAATGAAGAAGCCGTTGGTAATAAAATCTCTGAAAAGCAAGAGAACTTTTTTTGATAACAATAATATTTTAAAAATGAAAAGAAAAACTTCTTTATAAGTTTTACAACTAATAATTTTAAGTTTTATTGGTTTTGCTTGTTAAAAGTTTAGGGAGCCGGAAATATGTTATAAAGATTAAAAACTTTTTATTTTATGTCATTACGTATAAAAGTTTACGTATGTAGTTATATTGAGTGGTTAAAACGCTGCCATATTAAATGGTTATAGAAAAGATACTATTAAAAAACCTTAATATTTCTAGAAAGCTACACTCCGTAGTCACACAATATAATTATAATAAGTTCGTCGATGTGGAACCACACATTGAGAATGATCTATTTAAAGAGTACAAGATAAGATGAACTAATGAATTATCTCTTGCCGATAGTTGAACTCCCAATGTATATCACACTGACTACGTTAAGACTATTCAAGGAAGAATGACTATTTCCCAAAGGGAATCGACAGCCAATACCTTCGATTTATGGGTGTGTTCTCATCAGAAACTCAGAAAGATTCACAAAGGGTTTACGCTGCTAGTTTACACAAATAAAAAAAATAAGTCAGCTATGAGCAATTAGGGTGTTCACATCAGAGAGCAAGGAAATTACACAAAACGTTTCCGCATGCCCAACAAGAAGATCGTTAGCTATATTAACTGAAAGCTAATTCAAGCAAAAGCATGAGTGCACGACTTATGTCGCAGTGAAATGAAAACATATTGATAAAAATATTGCGATCGAATATTTGGAGAAGTTTCCGGCCAATTTTTCGTTCGGACTGTCATTTTTCTAGCTCAACACATTGAAGCTGATACAATATAAAACAGTGGACTCTCGTGCCTGAAGAAGATGAAAATAGTTTTAGAAAACGGCATCAAGGTTTCTTTACTTCACCTTGGGGTATCAGGATAGCACAACGATATACCATCTACATTGTGCCGATCTTCGAGTCATTCAGTAGATTTACATACCCTACGGTCACCGATAAGTAACTTCGCCCTCTATTGTATGCAACCGGGAAGCTGCAAAATCTACTGTAAAGCACAGGTCCATATTTGGAAGTTGTATTTTATTTTCAGTCGGATATATGTAGGTGCTGAAAATATGGCGCGATCAGATGGAATGAGTGCTATACGCATTCAGTGCTAAAACTATATTCAAGTTCGAATAAATGAATTTATACTGCTTATTATGCATACGAAAAGTCTTGCAGACCGTGTTCTGAACCGATCATAACTTGCGCAGAAATCATACCCAAGATACAACACCAAGTCAGCAAAGCTCTATATTTAGGGATGCCTAGCAATGTGATAACTTGGATACTACATAAGCATCTTTTAGAGACTTGTTTGCGGTCTTGCTGTTAATTCTGATTAACAGGAACTCATTCACTTGACGGCAGAAAGCTAAATGGATTAAAAAGTCTCCCGCGGATTTGGTGTTATCAGTTTCGACTAGAAGTACATCTCCAATTTATTAGAAAAAGTGATTTTTATTTCTCATTAAAAAACTGTGACACATTGCGAGTGTTTTATGTCTCTTTTTCCAGGCTTTTCGCGTAGTGCCGTGAAATTTCCCATCAACTATAATTATAAGACACAATGCCAGTTCTTAGGTTTTGCATGCCATTTAACAATGATGATTGATGGAAATTGTTTGTGAGAGAGTCGAAGAGAAAAGTTGTTCTTTTTTTTTTATTACAAAACGAATAGTAAAAAAATAGAAGTAATTTTTCATCGTAACAGACGGAGAGCTAATTAAAAAAAAAAAAGGAAGCGTTAACATGGCTACATTAACTTCTACGTGTAGGACGTTTATTTCAGGAAAAAATTAAAGAATTTAATATTTATTTTTGCTTAAACGAAAAATGCAGGCACACGAACTGATGCTCGTAATATAATTTAAATTGGTTGTGTTTTTTAAAGAAAGAGAACTTAAATAAGAAATAGTAAAGTAACCCAAACAAAGTATTTGTAGGTTTTTGAGGTTAAACAATCAGTAAAAAAATACAAGCAAAAAGAAAAATCGATGAAATGAACGAATTATAATGTTTTTAATTTTTATTTGAAATGTTTGGAAGAGCCTTTGCAACAAAATGGGAATTTTTGAGAGTTTTATAGTTATAGTTGTCAAAATATTCAGGAAAGGTCTTTCATTGCATCCTTCCTCGTTTCACGTCTGCCAAACGTGAGGAATTTATTCAAAATATCATCGAAATTCACAATTACAATTTACAACGTGATTTATTTAAATTCCCTTTCCTATCGTTCTTAACTGGCCACCCTATAGCACAGCCAGTGAACACCGAGTAAAATATATGCTTTTATTTGTTTTCCATTCTTAAGCAGCAGCATGTTGTTTGCGGAGTGCATTTGATCCTCACATTTATATGGGTTGCGGAGTTCTGTGCTCCGGGGATAGAAAATTCACTGCTCATGTTGTTTTTTGTCGACAGTTGCTTAATTATCTTTCGCCGGCATTCATTTTGATATGGTTAGTCGACAGCGGTTCCAATTTCTAATGGGCAGTTATCCGTAGTAGATTCGTCGTGTTGCACTCCTTTTGCACCAAGAATGTTGTGTGTTAAGGCTGCAGTGTAAAACTGTATTAGTTGTTCAGCTGTCGGACATTATTTTACGGCTTCTTAGCACAAATACCTTAATTCCACAACTTGCATAAATGTGGTTGAATTTCGTAGATGCAGCTTGGAATCTACTTCTTCAATGCACGGTTGTTTAAAATACATAGAACTTTGAATTCAAATCTCCGCGTGAGAGAAATTCTAGGGGCCAATTCTGATTACCGAAACAAACAAATTTTCGATTTCACAATGTGAAATTGTTTTACGATTTGTTTCGCAATTCGTATTGGCTTGAATGATAACTTCAGCTCAATATACGCATAGCAAAATTGCTATTCGACAGTCGTGTATGGAATCTCTAAGTACGACATATGTATAATAATCTTAATGATTAAAGAGTTCAATAAGGTGACAAAGAGCTTCCTCGTTTACCATGATCTTGCTCAAAAATTCAGCAGTCCCTTCTTAATGTTGAATAACCTATGCAATAAGCACTTGTGTTAATTGAACTTTGCAGACATGGCGTCGCGGAGTCTAGGATGCCAAATGGTTGTTTCTCGACTTTTGTAAAGAATTTAACACAATTTTTTAACACACTTTTTACCGCCTGATTATTTGACGGCCAGTGCATTTAGCACCCCCAATCAAACCCGTTGGCTTTAATTTTTTATTTGCCATTTTCACAGTTCACGAAGGTGCTTATTGTTAAGCAACGTATGTAAATGCGTTGATTTGGAGTGCACACACCCCACACAGCTGTCCAGGTATTTTTTGTTCGCTTGGGAGCGGCGAAATCAAGTCTTGCGTGAATTTTTCCTTCCATGGAGGCTTTTAAATTTGATCCTATTTAATCCCCATTGGCCGCGTTTCGTATTTTTGTAAGTTCTTTCATACAAGTGTTAAGATTTTCGCTGGATGTTCGCAAAGCGAATTCTAATAATTATCGTTGACCGTAAAAAATTAAAAATTTCGCACTCTGTAGAAATGCAACCACGATAAAATGAAAAGTCCCAGTTTTAAGAAAATTTTCAAAAAATGGTGCAGTTTTTTTGCTAAATTGATAATATTTTGTTTTCACCCTAAAATACTTTATATTTTCATTTGAATTTTTGAAAACTCGTTTTACTCAATATAATAAGTTGAAAGGGCCTTTAGCAGCCAGAAACAGTGAACAATTTTAAAGCATTTTAACATGCGGAAAAGATCTCAGTCCCACTAATATAATCGGCGGAAGTTCTAAATAATGACAACATACACACAAAGAACAAAGTGAATGTAGCATGATCACTACAACCATATTATGTTCTCTGCAACTCTCTCTGTTGTGGTGGTGAACATATAATGGTTATTTGAAAACATCTTAAACTTAACTTTAGTTGCGATAAAAACGTTATTTAATCATTATAAGACTTACATGCATAGGAATTGCAACATAGTTGAGTTGAAGCATAGTTTTGGTAAAAATTTAAATTAACCATAAAATTCTTATGTGTAAAATTCTTTGAAGCAAATCGTATTAATTTTCTCCAAATTCTTCGGCCGGTTGAAAACAATGTCTTTCCACTACATATTCCTATATTCTCCACTTGTTTTAATGCTTCTCAAAATTAATTGCTTCACTAAGATTTTCTTATCCAGTGTGAAAAACAATTCAATTGACCTTGTTATTAGTAGCTGTATACGTAGCACTTTTGTAGCATAATTCTAATTTCTTCCATTCATTTTCCTTTTAATCTTCTTCAATTTTCAATCATTTTCGATTCTGTTTACATTCTGCATCATTTATTTAAGTTGTTTACGTTTTTTTTTTCAGTTCTTTCTTTTGCTCTTCTGAATTTTCTATTGGCAGTTATTTGTTGAAGTATTTATCCATCCTCGTGCAAATATTGGTAAACGTTCTACTTAAATCTTAAGTATTATTTATATTTTATGCATATTTTGCCAATTTAGTTTTAACGAAAAATTTTGTTTTCTATCGATTTATTAAAAAAGTAAATAAATAGAAAAAAAGCAATAGAGGTGACCATGAAACAAATGTAACTGACAGACTATGAATTCGAGTATCATTTGCTTTATTTGTTTATGGGCTTAAGGAAAATGAAATTGGTTTCAGCTTTGAAAAGGATGTGCAGTGTGCGTCAATTTAGTTAAATATTAAAAATACAACACTAATGACAATGCCAGCAGCACAGCAGAAAGCACTTAATTCGTTTTCTAAAATATTTAAAAATTTTACATAGAGAAAGCAACCAAAATATTTGGCATAAAGACGCAAAGAATATGGTCGTTTGTGAGAATAAGCCCTTGAATTGACAAAATTTATTGTTTGTATTAGAAAATTATACAAAAAGTGCTGCAGCATTTGTAAAATACGTGTTACCAATAACCATATTTTCAAATTAAAAGTCTCGAATTAGTTCAATATGACAGAGCAAGTTTAATGACAAATAAATTTTGGCTGTCAGTTATTCCACGTAATAATAAAATTATTAAAATAATGGTTATATTATATATTGCAGAATAGCTGCTACTCTCATTTCTAATGTACGTTACACAGTGGGAAACTTTGCAGAAAAAATTGGCCAGTTTTTTTTTAAATTATATTTTTGACCATTAACTTTCCACATGGTAATGTGGCATACCAACGTGTAGGTTTCGAAGGAGTAATTAAAAAAAGGATTTTTGTTTTGTGCAAACACAATGATAAAATATTTTTTGTTTACTGTCAGCACAAAAAAGATTCTTGCTGTTTTTATTGGCAGCACAAAACTGTTCCTGCTGTTTGACTACATATGCCTCTACTTACTAACCATGGATATACACATTCTGTAGATATCCAATTGTAGACAATCCATAGTACTATCGATAGTTTGTTTCCATTGAACTTTTGATGGTTTTTATTCGGTAGCAATTCCATCGTAAGTTTCTTTGAAGCAAAATGCCAATAAACATGATAAAAAGATATAAGTAAAACGAAAGTTGCGGCTGCTGGCAAAATGGTTTATTTTTCTGTTGTCAAAATACCGGTGTAACACTGAAGTTTTATATGAGCATAAATTAAACAATGTAAATATTTCTAAATAACTTTAATTTTATTTCAAACTGGCTATTGTCGATAGTTTGCCTGAAACTGTTCAAACAAAATGAGAGTTATAAAAAAGTCCAGAACAAAAACATTGAACTTTTAATTACATCCAACAGACAAATTGTTAATTTCTGTTTCTCACTTTCCTTTCATTATTTGTTTAGTTTTTTGCAATCTCCAAATGTACTAGTAGCAGTAAAATAAAATAACAATTTGGTTTTTCGGTTTTGTTAAAACTTTTATCTTTTTGGTTTGAAATGCTTTAAAGCTCTCATTCGGTTTAAAGAATTTTAGGCTGTCAATCGAATAACAGAAATTTTTTGGAAAATTCTTAAGTATTTGGCCAGATAGGTGGAGAAGCAAATTTGTAAGTCGAAAATGTTTTTTTTGTAGCTCTCCACTGGAAGAATCGTAGCAAAAATATTAGACAAAAGAGTATTAAATATTTTCTGTTCAATCAGGGTTGCATTTTGTGGCAGAAACGACACTAGCTTTATTTACTAGACACATTCACAACACATTTGTATTATATATTAAAATTTTTACGCAATCCAGGCAACTGTGCCTTAAGTAGTTGGCGCGTTGACTATTAAGCTTTCGATAGCTGTAGTCGCCTGGGTTCATATCTGAGCCGCTAGGTCCTCAGCTGGCAGGCATAAAGGTGTGGCTGGTTGTGATGGCTCCGGTAAAAAGTGCTTGTGTCTGCTAGGAGTCTGGCTATATAAGTCGAGCGGAGAGAAGTTAACACTCTCTTTTAAAAATCCGCAATCTACGGTGGAACAGTGTATGCCAGGTATGCGTGGCCACAAGCCTTTTAATATACAAAGCCTGGATGCCAGCCGATGTTCTGTGTTAACACTAACTTAATGGTACTGGGAAGACGTGGGACTGTCAGATGCTTCTGACGATGGCAATGAAGTCGCCTGTCAGTCTCCATAATGGTCTGCTTTAAATATATAAATGGTTCTGATATGTACCATCTTCTGTTCATAATAGAATATATCATCGCGCCCTAATTCGTCGGCATCACTCGACAGCAATAAATTATTGGCGAAATAAAATAAATAATAAAATGGCTATACTACACTTTTCTAAAAAAAATTATAAAATTTTTGTTGTCTTTGTTGAGTTTTTTTAATTTTGTCAGAATTTTTTTCTTATTGAATTTTACGATTAGGTAGGATAGTTAATCGTTTAAATGACACAAATTGTAATACATAACAGAGGACACTTGGTTTAAGCTATTGCGGTTGGAGACATCTTGTTTAAGGACAGTGTGTGCGAAGTTTTTTTCTGTCAGAAGCAATATGCTCTCCATAACAAAAAGAGTCATACTCGTAACTCGAAGTAATTTTATTTAGTACAAATCGAGATTTGTAATTGCACTTCATTTGGATTTTGAGCCATAGTTTTTCTTTAGGTGCAAACATAGTAAAAATTCTTTCCTTAGTTCGAAATAAACTTGGTGGAAGTATATATGTATCGCCATATTCATTTTTTACAATTCGGGCTAAAGGTGATAAGTTATCACTGATATATAGTCCTCCCCCATGGATTGCAACACGGTCAACATCATGTGAGTTCGCGTCACCCCATACATCGACAAATTTTGCAACGCGTATTAAGTTTCTGCCACCGAAAACGCATTTTGATAATAAAGTAAAGAAACTACTAGATACATAGATAGATATGTTCTTTATTAATGTCTATCGGGCCAAACTCACAGTGTTCTCAACACTGGGTGAATAAAATACCTGCCATGGTGATTTGACATCAGTAATTGTAACAATGGGTTTGCCAGGCGCCGGTAAAATCTATTTAGTATAATTAATGTCCTTAACTTATTCATACCTACTCAATAGTCTCAAACTTTGAATTGTCAAAGGAATTCAAGTATTCTTTGTATGCATACCTGAAAAGAAAAAAGAAAAATAAACAAAATTTAAAATTGTTGGTAATTATTTTTATTTAAAAGGGAAAGTTAACGTTCACCAACATGGCTTTAACAATCTTATTACTACACATTAATTATTTAGGATAAACCTCAAATTGTAGTAAAACATTAAGCGTTTTCTTTTCAAGAAAAAATGTAAAATTGTTTGCCCTTTTGTTATACTCGAAATATGATTACGCTCACAAGAGGTGTTGTTGTTTTTTAGATTTTACATTTAAAAACGTCGAAAGGCATTGTTTTTTATGATCTATATAAAATCTCGTATAATAAGGATGCTGTTAAGCATATATCCTTTAACAGGGCAACACTTTATTTAAGAAATGAAAACGCTGTTATTTTAGTAATTTTTTCAATCTTTCCAATAAAAGCTTGACGATTGTTCTATGTAACTGCTGGACACCGTAATTCTTCCTTTTTCACAAAATGAATTTTCAAAGGCCTAGCCGACGTAGTGGGCATTCAGATTCCCCAAAGTGTTGATCCAAAGAGCTTTCAAATTAATTGATTTCCAAGTTGTTATTGCAAGTAATTTGCATAACCAATCTGTGTAATAATCTTTATTTGTTTTTTTAATAATAGAACTTTATTATCGCGTGTTAGGATGCACAAAAACTTCTCATTCTGTTTATAAATGCTAAGGCGGAAGATAATTCTAGTTTTATTTTTAATTTGGGTAAATGTATCCCGATGAGTAAACATTGGGAATGCTCATATAGTAAAGCGGATTAAATACAAAAAGTGAATTCGTAGTATGACAAGTAATATGCTGGTAAATAGCAAGAATAGCACAAGATATAATTTTACATTTAAAAATCTTTTCAAAGAATTTTTCTTTCTTAAATTTTTTTAATATTTTAAAAAATTGTTGTTTTCATTTTACATTTTCCCCCTGTACTTTCAAGTGGATCCTCGCCTGGATTAAACGAAAAACTCCTTATTAAACTTAAGCATGTGCATTGAAATTTGCTGAGATCTTAACCGCATTCTTCCCCTCTTAATCTCGTAAACAGACAGGTTAAAGTCACTTATTTTGTTAACATTTACGAAAAGCCCAACAAATTGCCTGATGGCATATTAAATATTTAAACAGGCATTTTGCATTTATGTTTTATTAAATTTAAGAATTGTAAATATTTATAAATGAAAGCATCTGTTTAGCAAACTCCCACAATCTTCCAGAGATTTCTCTGAACCCAGTCAAATAGAAAAATAAATTGAAAATTCTGTAATGAAAAGTTGTGCTAAAAAATAGCAAAGAAAATGAAAAAAAATAATAAATTCAAGAGGAAAAAATCAGCAAGAAAAAATTTTCAAATTGTGTGTGCAAATATTAAAGAACGAGTAGAAGGAAGCAACAGTTTGCTGGACTCAATCTGCATGGCAGCAACTGAGAAAACCGCAAAAACCAAACAGATTAAATTCTAAATACACACAAATATTTACATATTTGCACACACATACATACGGAAGGCAGAAAAGTTCACACACACATACACTTTTATTTGAAGGCATAATAGATACAAATTTTTTTTGTAAAATTTTATAAAAAAAAATAAAATAAACAAACCTATTCATTTAAGCGTTTATCCATCCTCTGGGTTGATTTTGTTTTATTCACCTTTGCAGTCATTCAGTAACTTTCACTCATTTACTTGCAACACATTCTGTTTTTAAATACCCACCCACTTGTTTGCTCGCAAAACAAAATTGTTGCAAAACTACAGACATAAAGTGCAATAATCACTTGCAACAATGTAAGAAAAAAGTTTTGTTTTATTCTTTTTTAGTTTTAAGACTCCTCATCAGCTTCTGATTTTTAAGGTGCAGTGATCACATAATGTCTTTTTGGAAGATGAAACAAAGTGTTTTCTCTTTGGAAAACTTTTATAATTTTTATAAAAGGAAACTAGACCAAGAATGAAATGGGATGAAGGGTAAATTACTTGGAAAGGTTTTTATAAAGCAACATAGATCAATTCAATTCATGCAAGCGAAAATAATTTTTAAATTAAATTTCAAATCAAATAACTATGGAAAGCCTAAGCCGAACTTAATTACGGCCATACAATTGAAAAGTTCTATTATCACAACTGAGTTGTTTATTCATGTAGCTGTTTTCTTTATGTATGAAACTGTAATATTTAAGCCTAAGGCCCTAAAAACAACCGCTTTCAATATTAGCCACTCATTAGCGGCAGATCACTTTAAATCAATTTCCTTTCCTTAACTTTTAATTTTTTCTATTGAGTCTGTCCTTACCTCATTTGTGGTTGTCTACGATTTTCGTTGCTCTATCTTCTACACAGTAAGACCTGTAAGAAAGCCAGCCCCAGTATCGGGAAACGATATTGCCCGACCGAAGTCAAGTTTTAAACCGATGACACCGGCGATGTTTCGCTAATTTGCCATAATATGCCGAAAATGCAGCCGAAACTAATTCTTTATTAAATTTATAAAACTCATAAGTTTAGGAATTAAAAAATGTGTCCACATTCTCTAAGCGAAAGAAAATTTAATTTCAGTTTTGTTGATCATATTCTGTTGAAGGAATATTTCGTAAATTAAATAAGTGTTGCTCCAGCTTCGTCACTATGGCTGGCTGTTTTGCTAAGAAAAATTGTATTTAAAACGACCATTTCTAAGAAGTGCTCGTTTAAAGTGTCGCGAATAATTTTCTGTTTCGTGTGAGCTACGCATCGCAAAGACTCAAAGTGTTCAAACCGCTTCAAAGCAGTTATATGCCGAAAGCCAATTTTTAGCAAAATCCAAGACAATTAGGTGATCAGATACTTGTTACCGATATTCACCCATTTATATAAGTATTATTGGTTCTCGTGCAGACTTTTTCCTACATCATTTTCGCTATCAGTTTTTGTTTATCACTGATGTTTTCCCCTCCACAAATAACAAATATTGGTTGAGATGGAAATATTTAGCACCTAGTTTAGAATTAGTGAGTGTTAAGGGAAACTAAAAGTCAGAATAAAGTAGAGCTAAGGCTACAAGGACTTGCTAAAGAGATTCCGAAAAATGGATAGCACTTATTTATTAGTGAAGCATTAGTTGATTTCATCGTACAAAATATACCGAGAAGCGATATCTCGATTGTTTGGTAACGCTTCAAAAACAAAGATTACTAGCTTTTCTATTGTGCCAATCAGCACAATATATTTGTCTAAATTAGATTAGTCTCTATTCTTCGAACTAAATTTGCCCTTTAGTGTAAATACAATTATGTTGCCCTCCTAATTCTGTCTACAATTTTCTATTATATTGAAAGTCAGTTAGTTTCCTGACTTAAAGCTCAATAAAGTAGAATTCAAATGTGGAAAATTTGTGGGTTTGTTTTAAGTTTATAAATATAGGACCGATCAGAATAATTTTCTCAACACCTTATCGTATCACGGTGGCCACGCTTAAAGCGCTGCAAGACTGTTCTAAAAATAACAATACCGACGCTCCCATGCGGAGTTGTTAAAATTTTTATGTTTTCTATCAGTTAACTCTGCTAACTTGCATACCTTCTCTTTCCTTTTCTAGCGAGGGCTGTTAGCTGTCTGTGAGCCAAAATTTTATGACGTTCACTTCTTTTTAACGAATACCAATCCAGAATTTATCAACTTATGTACGAACTTTCTAAGTAAAGTTTTTTTTTCGGTTTCAGAAAACTTAAGTAGAGACGAATTGTGAGGAAATGCCAGGCGAAGAACTAAATAATAAATCGGGGATAAATCGGGGTCGACATACTCTGGAAAATTTGTCGTGAACGTTTTGTTTACCATATACGACAGATGTAGCAGTCATGATCACCAAAGGCAAAGGAACATGACAAGTTTTTAGCCGGCCTTGACTGAGTGGCATTTCTCCTAAACACAGCGTTGGCGTAGAAACGATGCAGATCGTGCCGTCATGGGTTTTAGAAAATTCGCCAGCCTTCGCCTAATGCCCTCAACTAAACAAAGCTAAGTAACACAACATCTCAAGAAGCAACATTCACTAAAATACCCCTCACTGACATTTTCAAGACATAATTAAAATAAATTTATGATTTTTACAAAACACAAAAACATTTGCTTGACGAACCCTACGTAACAAATTAAAAATGAACTTTAATTTTTAAGGTCAATAAATTTGATTCAAGCTGAAGTACGTAATCAAATGCCTTGAACTTGAGCAACATTGTTCAAGTCCGGCTGATATTTATCTTCACATTGATATTAATTTAAACATAATTCCAATTGTTTTTTTTTTGTATAACTTTACTAAACTTTATTTAATTTCATGTAATTGGAATTTTGCTTAAATTGGTTTAATTGGTCTATCGGCATAATGGATGGATGTATCGCCTTCATTTCCAAAAACTACTGTTAGGATCGATAAATACATCGATAGTATTTTAATAAGATCGATGTGGGGGAACTTAAATAGCACCTCTAATTTAGATAGCTGTCCCTTCCTTCAAGGAAGGAATCTTGCAGACATTTTAAGCATAATATGATGTTAATATCTTATTGTTTAGCAAATTTTACCTTAATTATCTGCCTACAAACACGAATGATTTAATTTGCAAATAAATATTTATGTTGTTTTACAGCACTTTATTTCTAGAAATTTTTCTTTCTTATTATCAGTTTCACATTTCCAAATGTCATGTTGTTCTCAGGCAAATGTATTTTACAAATTTCTGTCCTTAAAAAAAAATAACAAAGAGCAGCACATAAAAAAGTACAACAACTAAATTCAGGCAGTCAGTCAATCATTTAGTTGATTCAGATTTCGACAGGAAAAGGGTGTTTTTTCTCTGACAGGGATTAAGCTGTTACACGGTTGTCGGATCTGGGATTAGTTTGCTTTGAAATTTTATCTTGAATGGACACAGGGGAATGATACCGTGCACTACGTTTAATTAACCAATCTCGTGTTTGATATATATAGCCTTTAATTGATAATATACAACCGCAACGACATCGTATAGTTGTGCTGTAGAGTTCAGTATTGAAGAGGACTCAAATGGGTCGAAGGACAGTAGAGATCCATGACTGACAATTATTTGATTGCCCAATTAGAAGCGATTTTTGCTGAAAACATATTTTTTCCACCAGGATAGCGCCATATAGTGCATCAACCAATTAACTTACTGAAGGAAACATTTTACGAAAGTTTTATTTTTCGAAATAATTTAGTTCATTGGCAATCTATCTATCAACTTTGGACAAATTAGAAGACAACCGAATACGCTACACCCGAAACTACTGTGACCCTCACATGACTTCTAATGACATAAAATAAGCCTTCTAATAAAGCAAATTTTTTGTTTTAAATTATGTAACCTTAGTCCATTATGTATTTCAATTCAAAGTTGTACGACTTTCAAAAAAAAAAACACCGTTTATTTGACTACAAGTGCCTGGCTGTGTTGCTATCTATTCCTTCATCTGCTAGTTTCTACGACCAGCAAGTAGTTAGTATTTTTTTCTGTTGCCGTTGATTTTGTTTGTCTGCAACAAATATGTATCTACTCGTATACCTTTGTAATTTAAAATATATGTAGCTCTTTCAGTGGAAGTTGCTGACGTTGCTTTATGATTCGTTTGATCTAATAATACTTAATCCAATATTGCGCTTTTGTGTATTATTAAGTGTTTTTTACTTTTATCGTACAAAAATAAGCAAAAGTCATAATCAGCCAAATGCAGTCTACATATTTGAGGAAGCGAAAGTATCAACAAAATTAAAGGAAGAAAGCAGATGAAGAAATTAATAGACTTATGAGATTTGAAGCAAAAGCTATTAACGCTTAATTATTATTATCGAATAAGCTTTTTAATTTATTGAACTGATTGCAGTCTTGGGCTGCCCAATTTATTTAAGTTTCGTAAATTTTATTATCGCGAGAATTTATTAATTTATATTTTTACAGTTTCTGTTGAGAAGAGACAAATGTAAATGGACGGGGAAGTGAATTCTTGAAAATTGGGGGGTGGAAATCGTAGTTTTTTACAGTAAACAATTTCAGAATGTCCAACTAAAATTAAAATTATAGAGATGACCCCTACATTAGAGACTTCTTCAGGGAGACTAGACCTCATTTGAACAGTACGGCTATATGACAAGTTCTCCCTGTAGTGTGTCATGAGATCCCCAGGACAATTTACTACAAACTGATGATTCAATAATAAGCACCGTGTTATATGTACAAATGTTTCCTAATTCCATTGGAGCACATTTCGTTGTAGTAACGATAGAAAAATGACACACGGCAACGACTTCATTGATGTTGCAGTGAATCAAAAGAAATAGATACACTACTGTTACCAATAACCATCTTTGCCTTCTCTTGTACACGGGCGAGAAGCTTCAAAATAGACCACGAAGGACTGGCCTATACATGGGAGTTACATTCGATTCTCGGTCGAGTATAGGTATCTCATTCACCGTGTTTTTTTTGCCGATCTGTTTAGTCCAACAGCACACTGGATTTTCATGCCAAGCACATCAAGAGTTTCCGATCACCTAATATAAGTACAAATGAAGCAACATAATGTATTGTGCGTCTAGGCGTAAGCACACAGTATTGGGTTTTACTTGCATTCAAATCGATCTTGCTCGCACGGCACGATTCAGAGATCATCGCAAAATCCCACTTGAGCGCATACACTATTATTGTACAGAGCTATTCAGCGGCACGGACCAGGCACTCTCTTCAGCTGGTCTTTATTAATTTAACTGTTCCTGTATTCTTGTTTGATTCTATCCGTTTGATCAGGAGTGTCTGTTTGGTATGAGTGTTACGCAGATTGCTGGAAAGTTTACTTCACTAACACGGTCGGACGTTTCTGCAGTTTGTGTATAGCCATCCATTGCTTCTATTATCTCTTAATAATGTGATTTGTGATTTCGATATAGCCATTTATCAACTACATGTAGGCATTCCGCAGTAAGGTCCGCCTCATGCCTTATTCGTTTATCTGAAATTTAGTTATCTAATATTATCCCCAACGCTGTGGTTCTGATTTCGCTTTTGATTAGCTTAGCTTAGGTTAATATTGGTCTAATCATACCCCCACCAAATTCTAACAGTCCATATTTCAGTTAAAATTATTGTAAAAGGTACAAAGTGCGGCTTTGATGTTTTATAACTTGGGCAAAGTATAAAGTCTTAGTTTAAGTCTTCTTATGTTTTCTTAGTCGAAAGCCACATTAGCAGTATTCAGTGGTTGCCACAAATGGTGTTGCAAAAGCGAAATATTGTACCTTTTTATTAAATTCAACAGAAATTTTGTGGGTTTTGTTCTTTGACATAAAAATAAATGCACTTTTGAAACACCATTTGCTCCAAACACTGAATACCGCTATTATTTATTGCGTAGTAAAAAATATATTTAATGATTTTAAACATTGTATTTCACTGTTTTTGGCCGCCCTTAAAACACTGAGTGGCGTCACTACACGACTTATGACACAAAAATAAATAAAGAGATTCCTGTCAAGTGTAGAAAACTCTAAAAATATTTGGAAAACAATTCAACAGTCAGAAAACTGAATTACAAAATGTTAATGTATTTTCTTTGCTTCTCTCTGTCATCTCTTTCAATGAAAGGCGATGTTGATTTTAAAATTTTTGAATTTGACAGATATTTTCTTTTTTATTGTCAATAAATATTATCAAAAAAATGAAAATAATTTCTTATTTGTGTTCAATGCAGAAATATACAATCAATAAACTTACACTACATAAATTTTTGCTCTTGCAACAAATTTTGTTGTTGCATTTAAAGTGTCCTTTTTTATTTAAATTTTATGGCTGAATGTAGATCCTGTCAGTCACTTTCAAAGTAAGTAAAGAAGTAAAGTAAGTATTTTTTTTCATAGATATTGGTTGTACAAAAAAGTAGTCGCTGTTGACAGCAGATAGTTTGTTTTAAGTGTGATATACTGTTCACATAGTAAATTTTTTATTGTTTCATCTGAAGGTTTAGATACCCGTAAACAATATTCAGAATGCAACGAATTAACTTTTTCACCACAACATTGCCTTCTATCGCATTGAAAATGAAACATTTTTGCGGGGAATCTTGCGTAATTGTTTTTATATGAAGAAATGTGCTGCAGAAAGTCCTCGTATTCTTGTGTAAGTTTTTGGTAAACAGACACTCTCTGAAACCACTCTTTAAGCAAATGATTTCGACTGTTGAAAGATAGTGATTTTTATGTTGGGATGACAGAACTTTTGGGAAGACCGCAATGGTTTGAAAAGTACAATACGAGGGGTATAAAGGCAAATGATCCGTTTGAAAAGAGCAATAAACGAAAGACATTTAGAATATGGTTTGTCGAGAAGCCATATTTTTCCACAATTGCGTAGGACGTCCTTATGCTGCTGCGGCAGTGAAAGACTTTTTGGAAAACAGCGGATGGGAAGTTTTATCTTAGCGCCTTATATCCCAAACTTTGCCCTGTCCGACTAATATTTGTTCAGACCGATGCAGAGTAACCTGGCTATAATATACTTTTCTTCAGTCGAGGATATCCAAAATTATCCTAATTCTTTTCTGGCCTCAAAGGATGAATAGTTTTTCCTGCGCAGAATAAAGATGAGAAATAGTTTCAGCTAACGACGACCAATGCAAATGTATTAAATAAGTACATACATGTATATTTTTGGTACACAAAAAAAAAACATCCAGATCTTTTTTGTAGCACCATGTAAATCTAGTTGTTGATAAAAATCTCAGATTAAAACATTTGCCAAAATGTATTGCACAAGTAGTCGTTTTAGTGTTTTAACAAAATTATGCCAAAACAGTTTGGCTGCATTCCAAACAATTCCTTTTTACTTCATTAATTGTAGTATAAAGTTACTACAGAATTTTAATGTAAAATCTCGAAATAAAAATCTTTTCCATTTTTCAATATTAAAAGTATAAAATTGTTTAGTGACGCTGAAGGATAAAGACAAAAAATGCAAAAGATAGCAAAAGCAACTAAGAAGAGAGTCAAGGCAAAGTTATTACTGAAAGGAGTTTCAAAGCCAACGTTTGTTCTAAATATACAGTAGTGTGCAAAACATACGGCACTGCAGTAAAATAAGTTTTTTTTCATCAAATATTTTCTCTATTTATTCCATATAACCCCAATGTTAGAAAGTGTATAGCCCCATTAAGCGTTTTTGAGAAAATGTCAGGAAAAAAATATTCTTCAAACAAGGTAAGTGTAAGGAAACCACGAGTATCGCGATCAGAAATTGCAGAAGTACTCAGGACGGCTTCACTAATTTTAATTCATTTTAGCTGGGCAAAACAGTCAATTGGAAAACACAATAAGATTAGACATAGAATTAGTCGGATTCAACACATTACTGTGTTACCGTTGTGCGGCTAAAATTTCTATTTGCAACTTTGTCTAATACCATGTTCAAATATGCGCGTTAATGACACAATACGGAAATTCACGCAATTAAGGCTTTAACTGAGCTCAATTTCTCATACAAGAACTCAATTAAGAAACTGAGCAATAATTATACTTATAGATATATGTGTTTGCATATTTGATTGCAAGCGATCAGACAACAAATAAATAGACTTACAACAGAAGCCTATAACAGAGAACTAAATAGGATATATATCATAGCAGCAATTAACGTTTACAAGAAGGACGCTGTAGACAAAGTCAAAAAAGAATTTCAAAGGATCAGAGAACACAACAACAAAAACGAATCAACACAAAAAATAGATTGCCTTCTCAAGAAATACAACACAAAGATAGCATTCAAGAGGAGACACAACCAAGGACGAATATTTCGGGGCAACACAAACAAAGACGGCGAGCTAGATAAACAGAGGATATACACTAACATGCGTAAACAGGACGTAACATAAAAACAAGTTTTCGCGAACATATAAGAGACCATAACAAGAAGCTACGTAATCGCAGCGCGACACCAGAATCTAACTTCACCAACCACATGTTCAACAACATTAGAAATACGGTAAAGCTACTAGACACACAGCGCAAAGGACGGCAACTAAATATCGTAGAAAACGTGGAAATATAAAAACAAAAGACAATTGACGGACGCATCATAAAGAAACAAACTCAGACGCTATATTCGACCCTCTGAAATAAATCTATCAAATACACAACAAAAATAACGAACAAGATACACAAAAGTATAAAACAATTAAAACACAATACCAAAATTATAAACAAATTCGTAATCCAATAATTACTAATTCTTCCAACCCCAACAAAAAAAACACCATATATAATAAAAACTCTGCCTCTAATGTTTGCCTGCATTCGCAAACAACAATTCTGATGCAATAAAACGGATCTACGATCTTTATCTGCTACCTTGCCGCACCTTACAGATGTCTACGTGATGAACGATCAGGTCCACTGATACCTGGTCACATGACAAATAGATACTTGACAAAGAATAAAACGCAAACAAATTGATACAAACTTCTCAGCACGAAAACTGACACTGAAGATGGCACATATTCGAAACATGGCAAAGAATGACGGAAATTCGTTTCAAAAATCTTTATCAAATCACCCAGTCGAAATATTAAACCAACAATCAGTAATTAATAAATTCGCTATATTAAAAGAACTACAACGAGAGCTTGAAAGTTTGCTATTTTTAAAAGCAAGTGCGTTTTCAGGAAAATTTTATACGAGCGCGTAGAAGAGTAACCCCCCCTTATCCCACTACAGAGTAAATATCCCTTTTTTATGAGGAAATTTTATGTGGGCTATTTTCAAAACCAAGTACCTTTTCGAACAGTTTGTAAAGAAATAGGAAGGGCAGAGTAATGCCCCCCATGCAAAGGAGTTAATAACTTCCTTTAATATCAAGAACTACTACTGCGAAAGGTCTCAAATTTGGTGTGGAGTATTTGGAACACCAAGTGCACATTCAGGAAAAATCCTGATGACAAAGAAGTGGGGAGAGGGGTACCAGTTATACATAGAAAACATTTAATTGCCCTTTAATTGAAAATTTGGGCGAATTCAAATTTCGTGTGGGTTGTTTTAAAAACCGATTATAAGCTGAAAGTGGAGAAATCCTCCTAAAATAGCTATTCATTTTTCTAAGTCGAAAGGTATATTTGCTGTACCACTGGCTTTGGTTCTGGATAGTTTTCCGTGTAGCTGGCGTTTGACATGTAACAAGGCTTTTCTTCTCTTTCGGATTGTCAACTGTACCATCTTGCAAACATTGACTTAGACTTTAGAATTTCAAGGTACTAAATTTCGAATAGTTTTCTGTGAGGTCATTTACCAAAATCTACTTAAATTCTTCTAATTATGTATTTATGTTTTTTCCCCTAAATGCGATAGTGGTAACGAAGCACATCAGTTGAAACTAGTCGGTAAATAATTGTGAATATATGAAATATAATAAAAGTCATAATTACTAAAAACTCAACACTTAACATCTGAAGAATATATCCATAATTAAGATAAACTTGTAATTGAATAAATAAGGGAGGACAGGACAGAAGTAATAAAAGGTACTGTGAACAACAGTGTTAAAGTGTTAACGAAAGTCTAGTACAGATGATTACAATCGTGACATTTAACGAATTAAATCCCTTTAAATACATCTCTTTAGGCAGTCACGGCAAAAGTGTAAACCGTTTTTTATATCTCTGCCTGTAACTCTTTCGCATATTCTGCCTCTTCAAAAAATAAATAATGACATTGATAAAAACTAGAATATTGTTTGAAAATTAATAAAATTATAATAATAGTTACCGAACAGAAAGAAGATAATAAGAAAAAAACTTAAAGAATTCAACATATTTTGTGAATGCTGATGGGGGCCAAACGTTCATTAGAAAGAAATATAGTTGAACTAAGGCAAGCAAATGAAAATTTAAATACTGGACATTGTCATGCCTTGTGTCATGACGTCACCTCTAAAACAAAGTCTAATTTACATCATTGAGAAAATGCTGTAGGCCATGACGACGTTGATGGCTGGCAGGGTGGCAGCTGGGAAATATATCATTTTGTGTGCTGTGCTATTTTTCGTAATACCATCTTTAAGGCTGCAAGGTACGGTTACTTTTATCCAGTGCCCTTTATCGCTCACTTGTTCTTTTTCTTGTTAAACCATTAAAGTGATATTAAAGAAATCTGACAGCTGGCGTAGGTGCGAGTGTGAGTGTGTAAAGCACCCACCCAAATCCAGTTGGCTTTCTAATTACGTCAGTAAAAAATAGTCACTGCAACAGAATTTTCCGTAAGGGAGGCAGCTGGGGGTGTTTTTTATATGCTTAAATAAAGCGTTTGATTAATATAATGATTATACGTAATTGACACGACTTTGCTTGAAAAAGGAAAAGGATTTGCAATATAGTAAGATAATTTAACAATCTACACATTAATAACCAGGATTACTTTTTACATTATTTTTGGTTCGTTGAGAAATGGAAGAAATTTGTGTGACCAAACTTAATTACAGTAAAAATTTGAATTTATAATTAAAATAATATTGCTTTTGAAAAGGCCCCCTCGGACTTTTTGTACACTGTGGAGGACATCGATAAACCGGATGCCGAGACATTCAAGAACCACCGTATAATTGATGCGTAGACATAAGAACAAGTACTTTGTAACATTTCTTAGCTTGTAACAATGTTTTGTAGATATGCTGTAGATGGAACACACATTCGGGAACACCATGCTACTCTGGCCAAGTTTAGATAGGGTTCGAACCAATGCTCTGCTGGGATTTCAGAAGACACAATTAAGTGATAGTGGGCGGCAGATTTGGCAATCACGCGGGGAAAGTAGGGTTGGCTGCAAAAGACTTCTGTAGAAAGTATCACAATAAAGAGGAAGATTGGGGAGTTTTAATATCTCTTTCGCATCTGTCCAGCACTAGAGATCTAATGCCAGATTGTGCTCAGGTGGACGTCCTTTATTATCCTCTTCGAACTATTAGCAGTGGTTATAAGGGGAATATATTTTTTCCGAAGGAGCTGCAACTAATTTAGGGTTGAGTTGACATCGGCACAGCTTTAGTGACCACCAAAATGTTTCAACTCCCATGCAAAGTAAAAAAGTTAAGGCAGTTACCTTTTGGGATTGAAGATTAGTTTAAGACGATTGATACATTCTTCTTAATGTTTGAAAAACCACTTTAATTTCGCCTTTGGTTGTTCCTTTTCTTGTTCTTTAATGTTCTCTTACTGAGGTACCACAAAACACCGGACCGGCGAACACTCGATAGCATGTTATGTTTCAAATCAAATAGTTAAGTGATTTCAAAATACCGTCGCCAGTGCGTAATTATAAATCCTCGAGAATTCTGCTTGTAGTATTAAATATTAAAGTGCAAACTAATCTTTGTCGTTGTGCTCAAAACATAATCATCTTTCTTATAACAATACAAAATCAATTTTAAATCCATCTTAAGGTAGTTAGACAATGTCCCATTTTTACATGATTTCATATTTTATTCTTTTCAATCCTTTTAAAAGAATAATCTTAGAACGAACATCTGATACATCTAGCAATCATGTAACAAAGGTAAAGTTTTAATGACGAGATTTAAGATTTTGTGCATTTTTCTTGATTTGGAATTGCAATCATATACAGAATTACAACACTCGTGTTACGTAGTTACACATACAATATTCAACAATAATAATATTACTTATTTTATGATCTCTATCGTTTATCTTACTCAAACTGAAAAACAACAAAAGGACCGAAAATAAAGAAGGAAATACAAAAAATAGAAAAATATAAGTCATGTATCTGTTGTTAATATTGTTGTTGTACGTTGCAACAACATAATTTGGTGTATGAATGTAATAGTAAGTACTCTGCCATACATAATGTATTGTGTTGTGGATGTTGTGCGAATTGAATTCTGTATGCAACACATTAAACTGACCTTTTCAGGGAACTCTGACTTTAAATAGTACAACCTACTACACCAATCAACTGACTGCAAGATAAATTACAATGGTCTTATGGTTTAAGAAAAAATATCATATTTTAAGCTCAGAAAAGTCACGTCGTTGGGAAATTTTTTTATTAAAAAATATTCTGTAAAAATAGAAGTAGGTCTGTGCAAGTACATAGATGCTTCTTGAACGTAAGAAGCTACTTCTTATTGCAACACTGTTGTTAATTTCCTTGAGTGTATTAAAAAATATTTGTTTATTAAAAAATAAACAAATCCATAATAAAAAAAAAAGTGACCGTTAACAAGTTCTTCTCAAATTCCTGCAACAATCACCATTACTTTTTTTTCATTCCAACTTGAAAATAATCGTAATGTTGATTGTATTTCTTGTGTTTTGTTTTTCTTTTATCTGGTCGATGACTATGTTGCAGTCGTTGCCTCCACAATTTTTCGAATGATCAATGTCTGGTTATCTAGTTATGCGAGAGAGAAAAAGATGCAACAAATAGAGTTGCAGCATGCAAGTCTAATGCCAGCGTTGCCGAGTTACGTATTCATTGCGGAAACTTAAAACTTTGTGTCAGATTGTATAGTAGTTAGACTGAAGTATTAGTATTCAAAGTAGGTTACATGCGCATTAAACTTAAAGTTTTCTTCTATTTTTTTTCTAAATTTTGTTTTATTAAATTTTTTATTCAAATAGAAACTGCCACCGACATCGAAATGGAATACAGTGGATCACAAAATTAAAATAACGCACTAGAGGTATTTTAGTTATAGCCATTATTTTCTTAACAAGTTGGGTTTCAAATAAAATAAAATGACTAAGAATTACGTGGGTCGTCAGCTGGCAGGCCCAAAGGCATGAGCTTGCCGTAACTGAGTGCTCTGTTAGATGTTCTGACTTATACCTCCTCGTGGTGGCGCCTGGTAACAAGTTCCTCCTTCTACAAGGAAGTCTAGCTAAATAAGTCGAGCGGAGAGAACTTAAGAATCTGTTATAAAAATCCATAATCCGCGGTGGAACCGCTTAAGCCAGTGATGTGTGGTCAAAAGGATGCTTGGTCACTAGTATGCGAATTATGGATACCAGTAGATTTCTACTTTTAATACAGGTTTGCCCAGGCATATGGAGCTCTGGACATAGTTTTCTCCATGGCTCATTTAAATTATATGAATTCTTTGAAGGAACTCCGCGTTCGTTAACATTTCTACCATAGCTTTCAATGTTCTTAAAGTAACTGCATACAACTGTCTTTGCTCTTTTTTCTTTTATTTAAAATTAAAATTTGTTAATTTTCGGAAGTTTTAAGAGCTTCTGCGCGTCCCATTTATTTGCAATTTAAAATAAAACTATTTAACTTTTATTACATAATATTCGTCGATTAGAATTGCAATACATGTTCGACTTTTTTTTTTTAATATAAAAGTTCCTTTTTCAAGTGATGAATAAAAAAACTCTTAATTTATTGTAAATAAATAAACAACATTTTTTCTTAAAAAAATCACAAAATTAAAAGTCCAATATGCTGTAATCCCATAATACCAATGGTTTAAAATATACTGGCCAAAACTAAAGAACGGACCTCTAGTTTTTCCATATAGAATAGAAACATTGAAAATAATCGTTTATTTCTTATAAAATTTCTTTGGCATAAAAAGAATACACACAATACTTATGAATATTTTGAATACAACTTTGTTGTTGCTACTTCAATATTGTTTTATACAAAATTATAATAACATGTCTAGAAATGCAGCGACAAAACTAAAGCATATAAACTTGACTCTTGGCCGTCGGCTGGCAGGCACAAAGATATGGATTGGCGTAATTTAGTGCAATGTCAGATGTTCTGACTTACTTCCCCACGTGGGGGAGGCTGGTAACAGGTTCCTGTTTCTGCGAAGGGAAGTTAACACTCTCGTATAAAAAATCCCTAACCCACGGTGCAGCAGCATACGCCAGGGATGCGTGGCTAAGAGGGTGATTGGCCTCTAGTATCAATTTTTATACAGACTTCTCCGTGCATATTAAGCTGGTGGACATGGAGGGAATGAATCAGAAAGCCTCGTAAGAGACGGCGAGGTTAATCTTTATTTGGCCAAAAGAGGAATCCGGAAGAGATGGACAAGAATGCCTCGGGAGGTGTGGACTCGTCAATCTTTAAAGGTACTTCTACGGTGTTGGACCGTGACGTTCAGAAAGATGTGCGCAATGAAGTCTCACAGGAGTTGGAGAAATTAATCTCTGTAGGAACTCCGGTGTTTATGGGCCAGTGGAGGAATTCTGAAGAGTTGGACAGAAAAACCTCGAAAGGGGTGGACGGGACAGCTTCCAAAGAGGCTGAGACGGTAGCACACATTGTCCAGCACTGACTAGCTTAGCACTAAGGACCACGTGCAGGTACTTGTTAAGTGTAAATACCATTTTCGACCTCAGCCTGAAACAAATGCTAGCAATTGCCAGAGACTTCATGATGAGGAAAAAGGTCGACAGTCTGAAATTACTATAGTCGATAGTAAGGCTAGTGGTAGCACGAGACTTGAATGAGAGTAAGAATGTCGTAAATTGAAAATCGTTTGCCTGAAATCAATTCGGCGAAGGGTCAGAAAGAGATCCATAAAGTTAGCGATCTGCTTCAATATTTCCCCTACATTAATAAAGAAAAAAATTTGAATCTTTACTGTTTTATTCAATTGTAACAAATCATCAAGAACATATGTATATCAATATTATTTCATTGGATGATCATTCTAATAATGTTAAATAAAATTTCCTTATTCACATCCGATTTTTCTCTGCTTTTAAAGTCCCCATTCGTTTTTTTAATTTTTTACAAACGAAATGGCTCGAAATAAGTACTCACTTGCCATAAAAAAAAATTATAAATGATTTTAATAACGGTGAAATGGTAACTTCCATATCAAAACTTTTATTATGCATCGTAGAGAAGCGTCTTGTATTATAAATCGTTTCCGTTCCACGGGTTCGTTGTTTACAAAAAGGTAGTAGACCACGTAAGACTACTCAACGCCAGGGTTTCCTAATATTACGCACAATGAAGAAGGATCGTTTATGTCTTCCAAGTATTCGAGGACGAGCTGTAGAAGTATACTGTTGTCTGGCGAGACAAATTTAATTTAAAAGATTCTGATGGATTTAAGTTGGTTCGTAGACAAAAATGAAAACGCCTGAAGCCACACTGTGAAATACGGAGGAGGAAATTTTGTGGCCTTAGGATGTTTTTATGGTAATGACATTGAACCAATTTATAAAATTAATTGGGGAGTGAAGGATCGGCTTATGTACACAGACATTCTTCAAAATGTAATGCTTCCATATGTTGCTAAGGAAATGCCGCTAAAGTGGAGATATAACATCATAATGACACCAAACGCCCAAGTAAATGTGTAAAAGAGTGATTTATAAATAATAAAATCCAAGTTTTAAATCGCTTCTTCTCAAGCCCATAGAAAATCCATGGCAAATCGTAACGTAAAGTAATAGGCTGTAAGAAGACTGATGAGCAATTTTGGCAAGTGCAAGTTAAATGGAATGGAATTCCTAGAGAGTTGTTATCCAGTTTAATTATGTCCACGCCACGTAAATGTTTTAAAATATAAAGGCTACGATCTGTGGTGTCTGTGCTTTAGTTTTGTCCAACCCTGTATATTCGTCCAAAGTTGATAAAATTAAATTTCTAATTAAAGTGATTTGCAGTGTAAATAAAGTCGGGATTAATTTTATATCTCACACCCTAGTTGTTTTATTTTGTTCTTTCGGATTTATTCTTTATGACCTCTTGTTTTATCAATCTGATCTTCTCGTAGTGCTAAATAAAATTACTTTTGATTTATTTGAAACTTTATTTAAAAAATAATTTTTCGTTGCTGTTATCTCAGTGTCCAAAAACTTACGTTTGTTACTGTAAATGATTGGATGATGAATTTGGTTTCATATAAATTTTTTTCATAGTGCCAGTGGTTGAATTAAGTATGAAACCTAAGTCTATGTGCAACATTGTGTGTAGTTTCTTATTTACGTGAGAGGAATTTTTTGTGTAAGTTTTTTATGTCGCTGCTGTTAGTGAAGATAGTTTTGTTTATTGTATCAAACACAAACACGTTTCATTCATCTAAGCAGCCGTGCAACCAAGCGTAGAAACACATACATCACATTGCATACAAACTTATATACAAGTAACATGTTGCAAGTTTGTATGTGAGTTTCTTTTCATTCCATTTTTTTTTCTTTTCCACATTTTTGCATCTCACGGATGTTAAAGATCCATAAAAATGAAGAAAACTAAAGCACAAATGTAAAACTGAATACATTTTCTTGTCTTATTGTCTTAGTTTCAGTTGTTGTTGTTTTCTTTTTCGTGCACAAAAATTAAAGTAAAGTGAACTTTAATTTGAAATAATGAAGAAATTTTTCTATTTTATCTAAGCAAAAACAATATAAAGACTTACAGCTCGGGGGGTGAGAGGAAATATTTGCTGATAAAGGTAAGAGCAATTTTAATAATGCTAAAAAATTTGTTTTAGGCTCAAAGTGCAAATTTTTAAATTGTTTATTTAAGTTAATTTTTTTTATAACCAAGAAATAAGTATTTTATATCATGCAGTTGTTTTGAAATTGGGTAAAATATTTTAATGGAAATTTAAGAAATTAGTTTAGAAAGACTAGAAACTTTAACCTACGACATGCAATTTAGTTTTTATTACTCATTCGTAACAGCAAACAATATTAATAATTAAGAAATTGGGGTTTTAAAGCATGTTTTTTTCTAACAAATCACAGAAAGAAATGGTTATTTGGATCGATTATCTGTATAATAGTAATAATAGTACTATGCCTTTCAATTCATTACGATTTTAGAAGGGAAGCATACCCTTTTGCCCCTAGTAAAATATAGGGTGATCCAACAAAAACGAAACATGTTAATTGTAAATAAAACTAAGTTTATAGAGAATTATTTTAGTATTTTATTATAATAGAAGGATCTATGACAATTATGTGTGAAACAAAATATCGGCCAAATGATCGTCACCTCTATCCGATGGTCGATATTTTCAAGGACTCTTAGACATAATTGAGGTTCAAGGTCGTTAATGTGCTGAATTTTCATTTCCTTTAGCTTTTGAATTGTTCGTGGCTGTTTTTTCGCAAAATTGTGTTCAGCTATACGGCAAATTTTTGCCCTAACGGGTTTAGAAATAAAATTGCCGCATATGCAATGAAACCAATTCACAACAGACTTTATTACAACCAAGAAAATGCACCGTTTGGTGCGGTTTATACGCTGGATGCATCATTGGACCTTATTTCTTCACAAATGGGAAAAATTGGCCGTTCGGAATGCAATAAAAATTTTTTTTATAAAAATTCAATTCCTTGTGCTATTTTTTTACAATTTAAAGCTCTATGGATCTTAAAAAACCCTATATTACACATATTGTTAACTTTTTTAAAAACATCTTTTTAAAATGAAGATTTGTGGTACTTATAAAGGTCCAAAATATAAACTTGTTTAAATGGTACGTTAAAACCGCGTTATTATATGAACTTTTTAAGAACATTTTTCTTTTAAAAGATTCTTTTTAAGATCTCATTTTTTATAAGGAATATTTGTAAAAGGCACTTGTGTTAAAGGTACTTTTTAAAACACACGTTTTAAAAACTACTTTTTTACAAATGTTCTTAAATTTATCTTTTACACATCTTTCATTTTTGTAAGGTACTAAACCCAGCCACTTTTTTAAGGATACCTGTATATTTTGTATAAAAAACTAATACACATACTGATGTATGTACTGATGTATTTTAAAAGGCTGCCCCAAAAAGCACTTTCATAAATGATAATTATGTAAAATATACTTCTGTAAGATCGCTTTTGTAAAATGTGCTTTTGTTAAAGGTTCTTTTCTAAAAAAGGTGCATTATAAAGTCATCGCTTTTAAAAAGTTACTTTTGTAAAATGTACTTCTCAAAAGTTACTAATTAATTTATAGTTTTTCCAAATGTTTTTTTCCAAAAAGTATTTATTAAAATTCTTAATAAAATAGCAATATTTTAAAATTTTGTTGTCAAATGCCACCTTTTTTGAAACCCAACTTATTGAAAAGGTACTTTTTGGAAAACCCCTGCTCAAAAGCCACTTTCTTTAAGGGTACCTCTTTGCAAGTGAGAGATATTTAGAGGTTTTATTTTACGACATTTTTAAATTAGTTTTTTTTTTAAATTTCTCCTTTCAAGCAACATATAAAAGGTACTTTTTTTAAAACCAATTACTAAATATACATACCTTTTTAAAGGGAACATAATTAGAGCTCCCCTGTTCGGCAAAATCCACCCACTTTTTTTCTGTTTAAAACACTAAAGATCGTCAATAGATACTCAAGAAAATAGATCGACATACAGAAGCGAAAGTGGTACAGAACTGCTTTGTCTTGGCCTATTTATGTATAGAAGTTTATCGTAAAAAAAACCACCACAATCACTTAATACCTTTTTCTTTAACTGCATTTCTGCCGCTATTTTGCAAAAATTTCCGGAAAAAATACGACTAAATCAAACGACACTAAACTCTCTAACATTTTAAAGTGACTTGTGATTTTTCAATACACTTTTCTCTTGGATTTATTAAAATTGAATTAAAAATAAATTTATTTAAATTTTTGACTCAACAACTTTAAGATTTTTAACACAACCTTTTAAAACCGCATTTTAGCTATAGGCACATTTAATCCATAAACATAAAAAAACACTTTATATTTTTCATTTTTAATTGAAATATTTTTAATGCAAAATTTAACTGACATACAAAATTTTATCAATGATTTCTTTACCTTCTAAATTATTTTAAAACTTATGTGTACACTTCTTCCCGCCGAACCGCTTTGTACAAAAACTTCCGTAATACTATTGGAAAATTTATAGAAAAAAGGAACAAATCAAGAATAGCGAAGATGAGTTTAATTGCAATAACAATAACAAAAGTATGCTTATGAAATATTAACAAAAGCGCTAAACACACGTACATACAGTAACAAAAGAATGTGGGAGAATTTAAATGTTAACGGGACTTTTAATATTGTAAGGTTATTGTAATTTGTATTTGTAAATTAAATCAGAGAGTTTAAATAAGAAGAAAGGCAACTAGTGTGAAGAGAAAGAAATTGGTGTATGATTTTTGTTTGTGTAACGGGATTTTTATGAATAAACAGTGATGCAAATTGAGTGTAAGAAAACCATTATTTAACATGCTTCTTGAATACGAGTATTATTAATTCAATACTACAGATGTAACTATTACTTAGTAATTTTTTAGGTTTTAAACAGCATACATACATATGTACATACATATGTACATACATACTTACGTATCCATACTTATGTTTGCATACATAAATATTAATATTATCCCTGAAAACATTATGCCATCTTTTTAGAAAAAGTCACTTCCTAGTAAGAAATCAATTTTACATCTTTAAGAACAACAAAATAATTATAAATAAAGACTTAAACAATTCTCTTTACTTAAGTAACAAGTTCTTGGGATATGTTATTCGCAAAATTTGTAGATTGCAAACCACGTGTCCTCCTATTTCTTTTAACTCTTTAAACTTCATCATTCCTAACATGCCGTCTTGACTAACCATAAATCTGTTCAGCCATCGTACGTATTGCTGTTCGCGCAGGGATTTGGCTAGTGAAGACCGTCGCTGTTGATGGTCTGGTAGTGTTCAAACAAAGTTGTCTGAACATTTGTTCGCACAACGCTGTTTTGCCATTACACAAACCAAATACACTCAGGCAAAAAAATAAAAAATAATAAATAACTGTCAACACCCGTGCATAAACTAGGCTAAGAACATTGAATCACTGTCGATAACAAACAAAAAATTATACTCAAACTGAACAGAAACATCTACACGTACTATCCACACAAAAGACCACGAACACATTTCTTCTCGTTATTCTGCCGATACTCTCTCTATGTGCAAGCGAATTTTCAGCTAGTTAAGAAAAAGAATTCAACGAATACAAAAAATTACAACAAAATACATACGCAAAAAAATGTTTGAAACAAATTTTATAATTAGTAATTAGTTAGCTTTGATTTTAAAAAGAACCGTATTTATTATATAATCCACTATATAATATTTTTAATTACTAATTGATTTCGGACAAAAATAATCGGGATTAATTCCGATAACTACCAAGTAATCAAAAGGAATTAAAAGTAATTAAAAAAATATTTCGTCTGATTTCATAGATTACATTGATACAAAAACCAAATGCAATTTTTGTTTAAAAAAAGCAGTTAGTAATGTTTTCTGCAAGGTAAAATTGAATGCAAAAGACATGTCGGCAGAAAAGAAATACCATGGTTCCGTAAAATCCGTAATTGCGCTGAAATATGCAATATTGGAGATCTACTATCAACAGCGAAGGACAAAGAAAAATAACAAACAACATTAAAGGATACTTTTTAGCATTAAATTGGCTTTCAAAAATAAACAGATACAGGAGGCAAAGGTTATCAATAGGAATAAGGGAGAAAGTACATAGCTGCTATTATATGTTGATTCGAGAATTCTTTATTCTTATACCGGGTGAGAAATATGGAACAATGATTTTTACTGGTGCCAAAAACTCTACTAGAATCCAGATATAAAAAAAAAAACATTTCCAACATCGATTAATGTTATCTACGGTTATGAGAAACGTTAGAAGCGACATGATTGAAAATGCTTGTTCACACGAAAGTTCGCACATTGGAAGTAGAACCGGTCCGTGTTCTATTGATTTTAAACTGAATTTATGGTCTCACTGTAAGCGAAAAAGAAAGGACAATGACTCTACAATTGCTCGCGGTGAACTAAGTGACTTTCTTAACGCTCCAGTTCTTGAAATAAAACGAGATATTATTAGCACATTGAATGAAATAGAAACAGCTTAACTTAAGCTAGCACAAAGATAGTGTTTTCTCATTGGAACTTCGGTACCATCAGACCACCTTTTCTCCAAATTATACGCAATTGCTATTGAAAAAGGGAACAGATTTACTACAAACTTTTATTTAAAAATCCTGTTTTAAATAAATTAATCCAAAAAGCTATTAAACTCTGGACCAAACAAAGAATTTTATTAAACTTTCTAATGTTTTTTACAATATTGTAATCATTTTTTGTTATTTCCTCAAATTGTTAACCTTAGTTATATTAATCGATTTTTTTCGATTGATTGCTATTAACAATTTATCGGTTCGATTAATCATATGATTAATGAATCGATTCTTATTTTTATGCAAGTTTTCTTCAACCTCTTAAAAGGGGCACAACAGACTTTTTTTTGTCTTTTTGTTTTGTTTTCTCCTTCTTACTTTTAAACAAAAACCATTTGGAGGCAAACGTAAAGAAGATTTGTGTGTTTAAACTTCAATAGAAGTTCAAAAGGGCATTGCAGATAATAATTGCAAGAAGACTTGCATAGTGTGAATTAGAATTTAAGGCCGTGCTTCAGTCTTATACACAGTCGTACGAATCAGTAAAAAATGACAAAATGAATTTTTGAAAACAACAAATCTACCAGAAACTTTGAATTTTTGTTTTTATTGGAAGCTCATGGTATAATTTGTAAAAATTTAGTCGTCTTTATTGCAGAACCCTATAGAAGCAAATACAAATTTACATACATTTCACTTTAAGCAACTGCACCATTAATTAGTTTATTCTTTTGTTTGATAGTTTCGTCTTATGTTATTTGGGCTAATGAGAAATTGCTTAATTGAAAATGTGGTTTCTTAAGTGATAGAGAATGAAAGGAATTGTTTTTGGAATTGCAGTTCATCTCGATTGTTTGTAATTAATTTTACATACATACCTACTTAGCCTTTGTTAGATATTAAGACACAAGAACAGTTTTAAAAGGGAATTCGAAAAGAAAAAAAAATGATTTGAATTAAATTCATAATTAAGAATAAAAAAAAAATCTCATAGCTATACCTGGCCTTTAACAGTACAAGTACCCATTAATACAAACATTTCGCACGGGACAAGCCTTTACTTATCACAGTGCCCCGCAAACAGTTCTTTGTAAAAATAATTTTTCTTAATTTTCATAAATAAGATTGAATACAAATATGTTTAAAGTGTTAAACATCATTAACATAAAGTAGTAAAACTTAATGGTAATAGTATAAAAAATTTAAAAAGTAGCGACCCAAGTGCATGCACATGCATGTCGCCTGATGATATCGAAATTAATAAAAATATTAAGTAGGTTAACGAGCTGAAGGCAACTTTGAATTAAAACACTTAAAAAATCATCACATTGAAATTAATGAAAGATTTCAATTTAAGGCTGTGCAAATGTTGGGCAATAAAAATCAATTGAATAAAAGCGTTTTAATTAATTTTTTTAATAAAAATCTATTTCAGAGCCAGTTGTTAATAAAGTAAAAGAAAACTTTTTGGTGGAGTGTGTAAAACTATAAAATAAAAGTGTTGCTTTAATTGTGTTTCTGTATGTTCTGCAGCAATTTGGACGACACACAGGCATTTAAGTATTTTTATAAGATGCTGGTGACAAAAGTACCGCCACGAGAATTTTAGAATAGTTTGCTGAACACTGAACAAATTTGTATTTCACTTCACCAAAATTGTAACTTGTGGCTCTTTGACCGATGTGTTACATAAAAGGACGAAAATTTTGCTAAATTATTCCATGAATGCCCGATATATCAAAAAACGTCTTGTTTTTATGCCCTTTACCATATGTAAAACTATAACTTTTTGATCCCATAAAGAAAACTTAGATATCTGGTTGTTCAGTGTAAATTTTTTTTGAGTGTAAAAGAAAAATTCCTGATATGTGAAATGTGTTTTCTATAAAAAAAAATTGTCTTCAGCGATCAAGCTCATTTTTCGCTATATGAGTTCCCACTTAGACAGAAAAAAATGAAACAAAATTTAAAAAGTGCATCTTTACTGAGACACCAGATAGCTAACTCAAGCATTTTATTGACTCTAATTACGGAAGTAACCTTTGTAACTGTAACAATATTAAAGTTTAAAAACTCTACTACCTCCCTCGCATTCAACTGTGTACACAATTAAAATATATTGAATATTTTATATCCTTTCAAATCCTTATGAGATGGAAATCTTATGTGTAATTGTGTTTAGGACACATTTGTCTTAACAAACATAAATACATAATTATGTTTGTAAATATTTGAATACTAAACGGTAGAAGTACTTAAGATTAAAATATATTTACGAATGTAGTTTAATATGAATTGCATACATACGAACTCCTAATAATAGACAAGTCCTTGGAAAAAACATACCTGCAATTAAAAAGAAAATATATTAAGAATTAATGAAACATATTTAACGAATTTCAATTTACGTTGTTAAATAAAACATAAGTAATTTTCTGTTGAGAATTTTGAGATAATTCAAAATGAGATACCTGTAATGGGCGCAGCAAATAAATAGTGAATATTTTCTAATCACAGCAAAAGTATTTTCTAATCACAGAATATGTATGTATATGTATTTCAATATTAATATATTATTGTGATTTTAAAACTGCGCAATTTTGTGAGTATATTTTAACACATTCTAGGCAGGCATAGGCCGCCTAAATAAAAGCAGTACTTTTTTAAAATGGTAAAAGTACTATTTATTATAAATTACGAAATGAGTGAGATAGATGTTATTTCAGGGTTACTAAATATTTTAAATTAAAGTATAGAATCCGTGTCGCAGCTATGACGACACGAGCACTAATCTAATCACTATCAATACCTGTACGTTGGATAACGTCCTGAAGCTTCACTAACATTGTTGGCACAAAACGTAAAAATAACCACTGCGTTAGAGTTGTGTAGTTCATGAACGAACTAATTCAATTAAACTATTCACACAACTGAACTAAGTGAGCTTGTGATTTTTAGTTATAGGTCAGTACTCGTACTAAGCGCTTCAGTAGTACGTTGTTCCTGTTGGTTTTTCGCATATTCTTTGCTTAGCAAATTCCAGCGAAAAAAAGTACACTATCGTTGACGAAAAAATATGGAAATGCACACCGCAAACGATGAATTTTTGTGCTTGCAGTGCAGTCTCGTGAGGCTTAAGTAGTTGATATGTTACTGTCCCATAAGGAGGCTTGTTTAATAAAGCAAATTTCAATAAGTTTACAAAAATATGTTTTTATTCTTTGGTATGATTGTTGCCCCCTTCCAACTAATCCCTGTCAGTAGTGCAAACACTTTTCTAATTCTTGAAGCATAGACAGTTTTTGATATAGCCAACAATTTCTTCAGCGATTCGGTTTTTATCTGTTAAATGGAGGAAAACCTTTGAGGTGTTTTTTTTTTAAATTTTGGAAATCAAACAAAGTCATACGGGGCTACATCACACGTTATGATCGTTTTGACCAAGTCGGGATTGTGGTTTTTTAACCGCTTGGGTTTTGGAAATTGAAAAAATAACACAAAAAGTGTGCAAAAGTGGATAAAATATTTCTTGGGGCCCATAAATGAATGTCTGTCATTTACTTTTTAAAGCTTATTTCAAGTAACTGTTGCCTGCGGCTACACCGTAGGTGATTCATCCGTGAGCTCCAATTTTGGCATACTTTTTCCAGCATTTCGGCTGGTATCTCACCAATGGCAGCTGTGTTTTTGTCTTCCAGGTCTGTAATTGTGGTTGGCGTAGCCTGCCTTCACGTATCCCCACAAAAACTAGTACAGTGAAGTCAAATTGCAAATTCTTGGCGGCGAATGGACTGCTCTAAAACGTGAGATTAATTGCTCACCAAACTCATCTCTCAAAAGGTTTATGAAGCTTAAAGAAGTACTCCCCAATCATGCCGCCGGCCCACACACCGAACCAAACAGTGTCTCTTTCAGGGTGCATTGGCAGCTCTTGAACTGTCTCTGGCTGCTCTTCACACCAAATTCGGCAGGTCTATTTGTTGAAGTACCCATTGAGATTTTTTCTTTATACTTTATTTTATTTTATTGAATCTTTCTATTAAAATAAATTCACAATAAGTATTCAAATCTTACTTCTAAATTATTATTTACTAGTTATTACCAATGTAGTAACTAATTTTTTGTATTCAAATCTTAAAAATCTATCTTCTATTGTGTAGAGAGAGCCGCCTTGCCAGGCTCAATGTGTCAGTTCTTTTTAGTCTCTGGTGGCAGTCAAATTGCAATAAATTGCGTGCTAGAGTGTTGGGATGTGCGACTAGTTTGTTTACTTATTTGGACGTGTACGTTTTAACTTCTTCGTGGATAGTGGGAACTTTGAGATCCCTATGTATGTTTTCATTTCCTATGTACCAGGGGGCGCATACGATATGACGTAAAATCCTAGACTGTCTTCTTTGTAACTTCTGGATGTTTGATACACAGGCAGTACCCCACAGCTGAATACCATATGACCATATTGGCTTTATAACGAATTTGTATAAAAGGACTTTATATTCCAAAGCCAAAGTTGAGTTAGGACTTATTAGCCAATGCAGTTGATTTGTTCGAAGCTTTATGGACGTTATTTTTGCCTCAATGCGAGGGGACCAAGTTAGGCGCCGATCTAGGTGGATACCTAAATATTTAACGTGCGTTTCCGCTGGAACCGTGGTATTAGTTATTGTGATTGGTGGACAATTTTGTCTTCTAAGGGAAAACGTTTTGATGGATTTACCTTTATTCTCCACTGTTTTAGCCAGTCTTTTAGCTTATGAATATGGGACTGCAGTTTTTCAGATACATCCTTTGGATCATTACTGACACTTATAATTGCAGTGTCGTCTGCAAAGGTTTATGTATATGTATGTGGGCTTGTCGGCATATCCGCTGTATAAATGATATATAATAGCGGCCTTAAAACAAATAGCTTAAAAATTAGCCGATACAATTGATAAGATGCATTCAAAATTCATAAGTTTTGCAGATTTTAGCTATAAAGTCTGGCAACAGTTATAGTTTGTTTTCTTAACATTTCTCCCTCTTCACAGCCGCAAGTTGCAGCAACCGTTTTATTTCTTCTAATTCGGAATGACATTTTTTATTAAGAGAAATAAAAAAAGAGATTTATTCCTTCAGTGTCATCTCGTTTTCTCCAAATACTGTATTATGTACTTTATTTCTTCCCTAAGATGATTTTCTTTATTTGGTTTAGTAAAATATTTCGTTTTTCTATTTCAGTGAAGTGTTTATTGAAGCCATTGTTAGCATTTGGTTGTAAACTCAATTTGTTTACTTTTTGGCAAATCACTTGTAACTTGTAACAAAAGGGGTGAAGCCGACGCGTTGTATAAAAAACGCTGAGTCTTTTACTTGCTTTGTGTTGTTTGGAAAAAAGAACAACACTATCGACTTAAACGAGGACTCTAACTCGAGCGGACAAGGTTGCTTGTCTCTTTGTCAAATGATTTAAAGAAAGTTATTAGTGAATTTTGTGTTCTTTTTTTATTATTTTTTAACGTTTGGCTTTTTTTCTTTCTTTTATAGAGGACTGTGGTATTTAAGTTTTAATAAACAACCAGTTTGAGTTTTGAAAATTTTAAATAAAACAGAATATTATATGGGCCAATACCACCATTTACTTATTAAAGATTTTATCATGTAAATGTTCCCCGCGGCTACGCTGTAAGTTGTGTATCCGTGACTTCCGATTTTGTCATACTTTTTCCAGCGTTTCGGCCGATATCTCACCAATTGTTGCTGTAATGTTGTCTGCCAGGGCTGGATCTGTGCTGGTTTGTCCATGTGGACGTGAGGCTGCACGTATCACCACAAAAAATAGTCTAGTGGGGTCAAATTGCATTGGGGACCATTGGACTACTCCAAAAAGTGAGATTAACTGCTTACAAACTCGCCTCTCAATAAGTTTATGGTTGAAAGTTCATGTCAACCAAGACCAAGTCCATTTTGAGCAAGAAAGCAAGTAATCAACACACGGTACCTTGCTGCAGTGACTGTAAGATTGCGATTTTCTTCGGGCCACAAACCGCACCGAAGAGTGCACCTTTCAGGGCGCATTGTCCGTCCGCTCTTCACACCTAATTCAGCAATTTTGTTTGTTGACGTATTCATTGAGGCAAAAATTAGCTTCGTCGCTGAAGACAATTTATCGATAGAAAACTCTTTTCTCACATAGCACGACTTTTAATAATAAAATTCAATGAAATGCCAAACCTCACTGAGCATTTTTTTGGCATTGCCACGTCACGAATCATTTTTTTTTTTTTGTTCTGAGAAAATGTACACTCGAAAACCAAATAACAAAAAAATCACCCGATATACTGCGTCAATTGTTTTTAAAAATTCAGGTCGGTTACATTTCTCTAGAATCTTATCAAATCGATAGATCTTAGATAAGAATGGAAGTTTGTTTCTGACCTTAATGATTTTCGTGAGCTTATGTTCATTTTTGGCGATTTGATAATTGATAGCAAAGTCCTTCACTTTCACTGCTATTTATATTATTTATATTATTATTCAAATCATTTGAAAATTAATTTTAGTTAAGTTTTCATTTAACACAAACTTATATTACACTTTGCTGAATAATAACCATGTTCACATACGTTGTTTTATTCGCGCACTCTTTTTAGAGTTTTTTCTTCGCCAGGTTCCTATTGTTATGGAAAATTTTACCTACATTTTTTTGGAGAATTTTTTACGACTTATCTCCACGTGACTCGACGTGACTGATACAAAAATTGAATTAAAAATGTTCATTTGTTATTCAAAGACCGACTCAAAATTTCGCTTATAATTTTTAGAAATATTCTTACGTTGTTTATTCGTATATTGCAATCTTAGTAAAAACTTTTTGACATTACCAGGAACAACATAAAATTCTTAAGTCGATGTTAAAAATAAAATTCCAAGACTTTCCCTCCTGAAAAATGATGCTGGTAAAAGGAGATAAGACAAGTTTAAGAAAATGTCGGTCACGAACTAGTTCGTTCAGTTCTTTCAAGGCGGTAGCAATTTTACAATAATTACAAAAACAACACACATTTTACTTTAGCGTTTCATACACATGAATTGAAGATTAGTTATCGTTTTTGGAATTATTGTAAAATTGCTACCACCGCTCTGAAATAATCTTTCAATTAAACGTAGTAGTTCGTGAGTGAACTAACTGCTATTAAACGTTTTATCATGTGTCGACGGTAAATGTTCACAAGGCTTATTGTTAGTAAAAAGAGCTGTGCAAATTTTCTCGAAATGACATAATTCCGTTTTAATGATGAAAGTAATTGTCCAGACGATGAAAGGCATTGTTTGCGTTAAATTAAGCAATTTTTTGTTTAAAAAAGTTCCCCTACATTTTTAAATTTGTTTTAATTTAATCTTTTCTCTAACCTCATTCTGAAACAAACTTATTCAGAAATATTTGAAAATGATCTCATTTCGCCACATGTTTGTTTAACTTCAGTGTTTTTTCTTTGTTATTGTGAGTTTTTGCATACATTAAAGCATAAAAATAATAGATGTTCTTTTAAAAGTTTTATGTCTCATTTAACCAGAGTCATAAATATATAAAAAAAAGGAAACTATTAAATAAAAATATAAAATGATTTGTGAGCAGTGTGAGTGTAGGCACATAACAGACGATGTCCACGATATTGCCATACAATTTGATCATGAGTTGCCGTTCGGTGGCAATATCCTTTATCTTGCAAAAATTCTCTTCAACTCTCTTTTAAACTTGTCCTATTAGCTACTGCCTTTTTTTATTGCTTAAATTTTATTTTAAATTTTAATTAAAAATAAACAATACAGATTTGCAATACCCCCACGTCTATACTCAATACCATTCTGCTTTCTCTATGTCACATAAAACAATTTTTAATTTACAGGACGATATTAGTTGCATACAATTTTTTAATTTTTTTTTTTTGGTGAGAGGTGTAGAAGCACAAGCGCCCCTCCATACCTCGTGTCGACAAAGGATTTTCATGCTATTAATTTTACCGTGTAAACACAGGAGTTCCTACAGAGATTAACCTTTCCACCTCTTGCGAGGCTTCATTGTCCATCCCTATTCTGATTTAGCAGTACTTGTAAGATTGACCTGTCCACCCCTGGTAACGCACTCTTGTCTATCTCTTCCCGATTCCTCTCTTGGCCAATTAAAACCGTAGTTTGTTCCAGGATTAACCTTTCCGTCTCTTGAGAGGTTTTCTGGGACATACCTGCAATGAAGAAAAAGATGTCCGTCTACCTACACAGAGCGCCATATGCACGGTTAAGTCTGTATTAAGACTGCAAATCGACTGGTATCCACAGTTCGCATTTTAGATACTAAGCACCTACTTCGCCACGCATCCTTGGCCTATATTATTCCATCGTGGGTTAGGGATTTTTATAAGACAGATTTAACTTTTCTCCGCTCGACATTTTTTAGCCAGACGCTTAGCAAAGACATCAACTTGTTACTGGCCGCCACCATGTAGAGGTATAAGCCATAACTTCTTACAGTGCACTCTTTGCGCCTGCCAGCTGACGGCCGAGAGGTTACTTAATAGGACTTTAGTAGTCGGATACCTCGAATAAAGTTTTAAGAAAAATAAATCGAATTTGAACAAAGAAATTTTTTATGAAAACTGTTAGTGCGAACACTATTGACTAGTGCTCTTTATGGGAAAATCGTTATGATAGCTCTAGATAGGCTTCTTTCAAACATACAAAAATGTGCAAAATGTCCTCTATTTCTTATTTAGTAATAAATATTATTATTCTTTGTAACTTTCTATTAGCAATCTTAACTCTTTAGTAGTGAGTAAAGATTTTAAAAATCATGAAAAAAATACTTTTACTTCACCGAAATATTGGTCGTAAAACTTTTTATTATATCTAAAGTGAAAACAAACGAACTTGCATAATAGCAATTTATATTACCACTTTCGAGCAAAATAATAATAATAATAAAATAAAACGAATAGAATCTTAATGCATGTTAAGCTTTTGCAACGCAATGTCTTCCATGAACAGCAACTTACAAAATGCTGGTGAAATGTAAAAATGGAAACGCAGTAATTGTAATAGTTGTAACAATAAAGAATGGAATTTATGGTAGAATTTTAACAAAAAAGTTGGAGATAAAAAATTATGTCATGTAAAAACTGTTTATTTTGGAAGCTCTTTACAGGGGTACAAATACGTTCACAAAAATATATGCAAATACTTCCTGTGTTGCCTTAATTGCCTTGTATGTTCGTTGAGCTATTTTGGCGAGTGATGAAAATTTTAAATAAAAGAAAAACAATAGATGAATTGTTCGAAAAAACTTTCACTTTTATTCGTTTCCCCAGTATCTGTTCCACGCCTGGTAATTCCGTGTTTTCTCTACTTAATTCGTTGCTTGAATTACTATTGCAAATTACCCGGATCCTAACACGATTTCGTAACATATGGCAATGCCAAAAATACTCAGGAAGGTTTCCATTGCACCATGATTAAACTAACAAACGAGCAAACAACGCTTGCAAATTATTGAATTTTTTATTAAAATTCGTGCTGATTAAGCTAAGTTTTGGCACAATGGATACCTCAACAAACGGAATGGCCGAATTTGCTGTGAAGAGCCACCAGAGGTAGTTCAATAGATGTCAATGCACCCTGTTTGTGTGCCGGCGAGATCATTGGATCGTACCTCTTCAAGTACGATAGAAATCAGAAAATGCCCCTAAAATATATATTTCTTGTTTCCAGATAATAAAGCAATTAAATATCGGTTTGCATGTAGTGGTTGCAAAAGTGTACCTTAAACTACATCTCTGATCTAAGAAAAAAACTTGCTTTTATGAAATGATTTAAAAAATAAGGACAGCCATTAGAAGGCAAATTTTCATTCGCGTTCTCTCTCAATATCGAATAGTTTCATACAATACCACTTGCAGTATTCTACAAAAAAAATTTTACAAATCAAATTCAAAACGGACAGATGGCAACTGACAGCTGTTAATTTCAGTTGCCGCCATTTTGGTAAACATTAGTCTTGACAGTTCATATTTGGCAGTCGTGAAGTAGAGACGTGGCAAATTTATTATGGAAAAATATTCGGTAAACCAACATGTTTTAATCGTTAAAACATTTTATCAAAATCAATCATCGATTACTGTGACGATGAGAAAGTTACGTGAAATTTTTGGGAGAAACAATGTGCCAACAAGACGGATTATTTATCGTGTAGTGAATGATTTCGAAGAAAGAGGGACTGTAGCTTATAGGACCAAGCATGTACCATTACGTACTGCAAGATCGTATGAAAACATTACTGCTCTTCGAGAAAGTGTTCAAAACAATCCATCAACCTCAATTCGACACCGTGCTCAGGAGCTTGGTCTTCAAGAACAACTTTGGCCACAATTTTGCAGAAAGATTTGCATTTGTTTCCATTTAAGATTCAACTGACACAAGGTCTTCTTCCAGAAGACCATTTACGCCGCCGTACCTATGCCAATAGGATGCTACAGCTCGCCCATGACAACCCCGATTTTCATGAAAAAGTCATAATGAGTGACGAGGCACATTTTCATTTCAATGGATATGTGAATAAACAGAATAGTCGGTTCTGGGCAATGGAAAACCCATTAAAAGTGATAGTCTGGTGTGCAATTTGGTCAGGAGGAATCATTGGACCTTACTTCTATGAAATAGAAAACGGTGTAACAGTAACTGTCAATGCGGAGCGATATCGTGATATAATTGAAAACTTTTTAACGCCACAACTGCATGCTTTGGGCTTGACTAGCATGTGGTTTCAACAAGACGGTGGAATTACTGCGAGACCTCTTTCCACAACAAGTTATTTCAAGGCATGGTGATGTTGAATGGCCTCCACGGTCGCCTGATTTGACTGCTCCGGGCTTCTTTTTGTGGGGATATCTGAAAAGCAAGGTTTATGCAAACAAACCAGAAACGCTGCAGCAACTCCAACAAAGGGCTCGCACTTGTGAGTCAACAGAGGCGGACATGTATCTAATATTGTATTCCATACATAATTATAAACAAACAAAGTAGTAAGCCTTCCAGGCGGAGACCCTGTATAATTCCTGTTTATGTGTGTGTAAAAATGGACTCCTCCTAAACGGATGGACCCATTTTCATGAAATTTAGTTCTGGTACCTGCAGGTGGCAATGCAATCACGTTCAAATATCAGAACTTTTCAATGCAACTCCAATATGGATATGAAAATAAAGGGTTTCTTAAGAAGAATGTAAAATCGAACTGGACATCCTTTTATATCTAAAATGGCGGCTACTTCAAGAAGGCTGACACATTATTTTTATACAACGTAATGAAGTGGTATTGATATCAAATGAAAGGCTTTCCTGAGAAGAGTAAGAAAAATAAATTGACGTCATTATAAATCCAAAATGCCGGATGCTTCAAGATAGCTGACCAATTATTTTGTATGCAACGACAAATTAAAAGGTTTGTTGAAAAGAATTCGAAAAAGTGCATTGTATATAAAATAGGGTCTACATAAAAGCCGGTATGTGTCAGCCCAATGTCTGCTCAGACCACTATCGCCAAGGCAAAGTTCACAGCAAGGCATTTTTAATTAATTGAAATATCTAATCAATTCTTGGTTAAAACTTCGTTATTTACAAAATTTACTTTTGTACTCTAAGGCGGAAGTTGGGAATTAAAGTGATTAAATAACTTGCAGACAAAGAAAAAGGGAGTAAAAAACGCAACTAAAAAACGAATCTAACTTAAACTAATAAAAATATTTGTTTATTGCTTACACCAGGCTACAGAAAAAAAAATAAACAAAGAAATTGTAAAGACTAAACTCATTTGTTAAATGCTTGACAAATGAAACGTAAGACCAGACAGCCAGACAGATGTAAAGTTAAATGGACGGCCAACAGCCACCACAATTGGATATTATTAATAGAACAAGACGAAGACAAAGATATAGAAAAAGACTCTTTTCTAAACAGACCTTACAAATCTATATTAAACATTTGCATTTTTTTTTTCTTACTTCTGTCTCTTTTTCTAAACCTTTAGAAAACTAATGACAAATTTGCTAAACGATTAATCAAGTAGCTGCTGCTTGTGTTGCATAAAAGTGTTCAAGTGAAGTTGTTTAGACTTGTGTTGGGCTCTAGGTGTTTTGCAAAAGAAAATTATAGGAATGAAAAGTTTTATTCTCGAGGTTGTTTTTACATTTCTTAGCTTCTGTTGTAGAGAGTGATTAGTTTTGCTGTTTGGTTTTATTCTTACAATTTATATTTGATTGGCAAAACATCGGAAAATGCTTAAATTTTGGCCTTGGGAAACAATTTAATAAGATATATTAAAAGATCGAGCAGTTACACCCGAAAGTGGTCCGCATTGCTCATTCAAATCGGTATCATAGTCAACATTAACGAGAAATTGTCACTTGGTAGAATTATCACTTTGGTAATATTTTGTTGTTTATTTGAAAACCAGACAATGGAAACATCACATCGAAAAGAGAAGACTTTAGAGTGTGTGTGTGTGCATAACTATTAGTCGTTGGTCAGTTATTAGACATGTTGTTGGGCTAAACAGACCAGACAATCTATGATGTTATTCATCATTCTGCTACTGCTTCATTGCAGCTGGCTTTTAATGATAAATTTCACAAAATTAAAACAGATTAAGCAGAGTTTTAAAACAAAACACCACATCAACAACAACAACGAACATAAAAGTTGTTATAGTTTAAGTCTGCATAGAAGAAACGGCCACTTAGTATTATTAATGAGAATCAAATTACAAATCCTTAAATCGTATTAATTTTGTTTTGCAGTTCTTTTTTTGTGTTCTTTCACTTGTCTCGCCATTAAAAAGTCAACAAAAAGAAACATTTAAATTAAAAGAAAAAGAACAACTTAATTTACTACACACATGATGTTTATATTGGAAAATCGTTGTAAATCCCTCATGTTAAGTATCAACTTTAACAAATGAAGCAAAAATAAAATTTTCACACTTTTTCCAGCAACACAATAACATCAACAAAAAGTATCGCCCCTACCATCATTTAAATACTCGTATCATTTCAAAAACCCAGCTATACGCATTCAAGCAAAATATTTCCCCCCAAACGTATCCATATGTGGAGGCAGCATTAGCATAAGCAGGCTTCGATGTTATTGATGGCGTTCGTTGATAATATCAACAGCGAAGTTAAATATGTTTTAGGCACCCAACTCCAAATTCTGTGTTTATGAATTTGTTAACTTGTTAGAAGCCAGGGGTTGTCAGACTGATACAATACTTTTCCTCCAACACATATTTGATGTTGAATAGTGATGCTCCACTGACCGTCACTGCGACAGCTGCACATTTATTAAACCAATTTCAGTATAGCGCTCCTAATGAGATCGAGGAAGTCCTCGATCACAAGAGCTTACAGTTAAAAGCTCGTCTTCGATTACTAATTACAATGATACATGCACACTGAAGTTCACAAGATAAAAACACTAAAGACAACTAATCTGATATCCCCTCAACCAAGGATACTTCATTTGAAAATGACCGGGCACAAAGCAAGTCGAAAGTCTAAGGTTATTCCTATGGCAATTTAGAGAAACCCCGTCAGCAATACAACTCTGTTCATCGGTGAATGAATGTAGCTCATAAAAGACGAAGAGCATTTTTTTTTAACGCAGAATTCGGAAGCACGCCTTAGAACGAGCAAGAACAAAAACTTGGGAAGAATTTTAGAATAAACTCGAAAAGTGCATACTTTGACACCTATTTAACTCCAGGGTTTTATTGTGTGAGAATGTCTTAATTAATAATTTAGCTATTCTATATCCGGAGAAGCATTCTAAGCTTCCTTTGCGGTCAATAGCTTCTCACTCTTGATTAGTAACATAACCATTGACTCAATAACGCCACAAAATAGATGTGGAAAAAAATCGGAGGAGCAAAAGCCGGTTAGGCCGATTCACCCGGTAAATTGTTGTCTTATAGCCACTATGGTAAGGTATGCGGTACAAGAAAGCCTTATTATTAGTCGTCAGTGTTTGGATCGATCCCATGAAAGGGGGAGTTCAAGTAAGCTTAACAAGCTGATAATATGGCAAATACACATGGCATTTTGTACTTAAAATGCCATGGGCCATTTTGCCAAGGACACCGATAGTCCTATGTTCGATTTAAACACGCCTACACAAACTTCATTCTTGGTTAAAGATCCATCTGTAAACCACGTTAGACTTCTGGGAGCCACAAAAGGAGCACCCTGCTCTCAAGTCACCTTATCCGGGATGACGATATTGAATACCTACCAATCTCAACTTCAGAGTTGATTCCGTCCGTTGGTCCTACTATAGCTGGCTCGAAAAAATATTTTCATGATGACTTTGTGCTTTGGAGGTCGAGTTTTTAAAATTTAAAAAAAAACACAAAAAACTGGAGTTCTGATCGAAATCGGGTTTCTTTTACTTTGAACAGTGAGTCGCTGCTTATATACAATGCCAGTCTGAATTGAGGAACAACTCACGCCTCACTGTCCTTATTGCTTAATGAAAATCAGACCTTTTTTGTAGTTCCGTCTGCGAGAGTTTCGCGTCTCAGTTCTCTCTTAATTAATTAGTTAGAGTTCGACTAACTGTAACAAGTTACGGATTACGACTTACACATTTGACATAACTTTAATGCGGAAGAATTTTAAGCCTTTTTAGTGGTGACCATAGTATTCAGGACTGGAGTTCTAGAGTTTCTACTTCCTACACGAGGTATAGGTTCGTAGGTGGTTCTAGAAGAAAGCTGTTTTCGAGAGATATCATGGCAATATAACTAGAAAAAGAAACATGAAATTAGGGTAATGGTTCCTGATACGTTCGTCCACATATTTGCGATCGATTGGCCAATAGATCGGCCCTTAACATTAGTACCCAAAGCCATTGTGAGAAGATATGAAAGAGTTTAGCAAAATAAATCTTGTATTCATAAAGTCTACGTGTTGTGGCATTCACATTCTGCATGGCGCATACTGCCGAGCTGCCGAAACGACTTATCATCGCCCGTAACGGCGATTGTCTTCGTAAGGTTGTTTTGCTTGAAACACCGATCACCGATGCGGCCTGTAGATGCGTCGACACCAGGTGACTCTCGTTTCGATTAGCGGCAATCCATATACGATAATTTTTTATGTTAGTTATTCATAGAAAAATGCGCCTCGCCGCAACTTCGGTCGATGTTGGGACCCTCTACTAATTGCTCTAAAGACGATCTAGCAATTTGTGTAACTTGCCATGGGGATTTGGCATCAGCGACCGAATAATAACAAAAAGTTACGAGAGACGCTGCCAAAATAACATGATCGCCATACACTGTCAACATCGATCCGCCCTTATTTTATACTTTAGTGAATTGATTCTAAGATTGGCGACAGCCAAATATAAAGCGTTTCAATATATTTGGATAAAAAAGTACCAAATTTAAGGAAGAAGAAATTTAACTATTAAAGCAAAATCTTTTTGGCAAAATAATATCATTTGCGTTGCTGTTGTTTATGTTCGCATGAGTTTAGGGAAGTTTTTCCATTTCCTTGGAATTTAAATAATGATGGCGTTGATAGGTTAACGACAACAAGAAACACTCACACAGACGCACGCACACACATACACACCACCCTCCCAAACATGTGCAAGTGTATAAGTTTCCAAGTCCTTTTGAAATTTAGATAATGTTATCCTTGTACTCCCTTTATTAAGCTCAAAGCAAAATCGAAAATTAACAAAATAATCTATAGAGTGAAGTCGGAAGAACGAGCGGATAATAAAAAAAACCTATTTCCAATAATTTATGCATTTGCAAAACGCTTTTAATAGCATGTTGCTTGTAACCAAATTACAGCACTGATACATACAATCAAAGAGATCCTCGAAGGCTACATGTAAACGTACAAATACAAATACAATGACAATTGAAATCATACACAGCCATTATACGCATTTACAACAGTGAAATTCATGCAGTTGTTTTGAAAAAGCTTTCGATATTAAACACATGTTCTTTATTTAACATACGTAGATGTTACAGTGTGTCACTATGGCTAATTGATGGGTTTATTTGGAAAAAGTCAATATAAATCTACTTGCCTTCATTATTCATTAAGAACAAAACTCTTAACACAAATACGTTTTGGCATCATCAACATTTTCTATTTAAAGTTTTTTTTTTAGCGATTGCTACAAAATCACAATACAAAGGGTGATTCAAGTTGAGTTTCTACTTGGCCGAGGCAAATATTTTTTTCCAAACATTAAAGTATGCAACACTAGCAAAGTGAAATTAATCTTATAGGTACCTTTACAAAATTTCTCCTGAAGCAATACGCAAGGGAGGACGGTGTTCGAATTATCCAAACGTATTATAAACGTGGGTTCTCGAGAAGAAATGCGCATCGTACTTTATGTGCATATTTGCTGAGCTCACAATTTGGAATTTGATTCAGAAGGTTGAACAAATTAGGCCAGTATGCAATACAAGATCCCCTAAGTATACTCGGCCAAGTCGTTAGGACGAGTATATTGATGGAGTTCGTGAGATTCTGGACATATGGATTTGCGCAACTGGGGATTTCGGATTTTACTACGCAGAGACTTTTGAAAAGGATCAATCGGGATATGAAGCCCAAAGATTATCAACAGTGTTATGTGTGTATTTGCCAAACTGCAGAGTGAACAAGAAGACGTTTTATAAAGATAATTATTTTCAATGATGAGGCACATATTTATCGCAACATCCAAAGCATTTGGGCACTGCAACATCCCAGACAATTTTGCCATCAGGAAATGCATCCTCAAAGTGTAATTGTTTGGTGTGTTTTTTGTTCTTCAAAATAGGACGGAAATGCTGTTAAAACACCAAACTTTTTGTGGATCTGAATATCGAAAACCGCTGATTTCAACTGAATGGCTAATTTCACGATACGGTGACATTAATTGGCTTTTGCGATCCTGTGAGTTTTTTCTTTGGTGCTATTTGAGAAGACTCTACAAGACCAAAGCGAACACGACTGCAGAATTAAAACAGAACATAAGACGCAAAACAACTGACATCAAACCAGCGATTTGCAGAAATGTCATTGACATTATTGAAAACCGAATTACGTTTTGGCAGATGGGTTAAGGCGGCCATTTGGCCGATATAAGGTTACTTGCGTAATCGTAAAAATTGAAGAGGAAATTTTTATTAAAAGTTTAACACTTTATCAAAATTGTCTTTGCTACAGTGCAAGTGTCCCATACGAATAGGTCGACAACCCAGTCGTCCTAGATAAACAGTAGCCGCTTTCAGATTTTCTGTTTACTTACTCTACCAGACTAACTGTATACCAAATATCAGCTCTCTAGCTATAGTGGAAGTGCCCCATAATATTGATGAATGAGTCAGTGAATAGGTACTAAAATATATGCATTTTACACCCTCATATTTATTTATTTAATTATTAATCAATGGATATGAATCTTACTGACTATTAGTATTTACAAATATAATTCACAAAAAAAATTTAGATTGTGAATTGGTATTTAGCTACTGAACAAGATTATGTTTAATGACATTTGTATTTATAGAAATATAAAATATTAACTTGACGGCATAAACGTGACAGAGGATTCGCAATTGCATAATTTACTCTAGAGAGTTCAATAAACATCGAAACACATAATTCCGAGTATTACAAGAAGGAAAAATGGAGGAAAATTTACAGAGTTCCATGAAAGATCACCTAAATGGAGAAATAGCTACAGCTACTACACACACAGTCCAAAGGACCACGACTAAAGATCGTAGAAATATGGAAATTTGTATATCACCAAAAGATATATAACAGACGAATCATAAACGACTACACAAACTCCAATTCAAACGTTATATTTGAACCACTAAAATTAATTTACAAAACACACAACAAAAATAACACACAAGATACACAAAGCAACAAAACAATAAAAACCCAATAACAAAATAATGAAAAAAATTTTTGATCCAATAACCACTGACTTCTTCCAAGGACAACAAAAAATACCACAAATAATAATAAAGAAAAACTCTGCCTTTAACATTTACTTGGCATCCGCCACTAATTCTGATGCAATAAAACAGGAATCACCAATGTCTACCAATCCTTACAAAAACACCTGACCTAGGATCTTTACCTACTACCTGTTCACACCTAACAGATGCCTACATGATAAACGAAGTTCACCTGCTAAAAACTATGGCCTATGAAGTTACCCTTATGTAGAAGCCTTGTATTTTAAGTTGCATTATTTTATGATTAAATGAAACAACGTTATGAGGAGGTAAAAACAACGCGAATGGATTCGTGTAATATGCACGCTGTGTGAATGGCCCTGAACATGGATTGGCGCACCACTGTGCGCATTAATATGATTACGCTTTAGTGGCGCGCTAACCATGTAGTCGCTATTATTTGGACTACTTGAAATTGCGAATAACGACGACTACTTTCTATAAAATGTACTTTCATAAAAGCGTTTGCTAGCGGCTTAGTTAGCGCAGAAAATCTGCCTAAATAAATACGAAACGATTAAAATTATTATAGAGATCCTGCCTTAAGATGTTAAGACGACCAGATAAGTAGGTAGGGTCACTCTCGAATAGGCCATGTAAAAGTGGCTTGTTTGTTCACATACTGCTATTTTTAGTAACAGACTCTGGGATTTATTAATCGTCATTAAGGGGGGATTACCATCATGTATTTAATGTTTTGAAAAAATACCCAATTCAATTAAATTGTACTTTAATATGTATATACTCAGAGCACGAGTCCGAATTTCCAGAAAGTACCAAAACGCCTTCGAGATTTTTTGAAGAAAAAAAAAATCAGTTTCAATTTGATTTTTATCTTTTACACTTTAACAGATATATTAGCTACCGAAAAGTGCCAACATTTGATTTTTACCCATTCCTTAACCTGGAAAAGTACAATTATAAAAAAGTACCAACCACGTGCCCGCTTCTTCTTTCACAAGTTTCGCCTTTTCGAATTTATATCTGTCTTAGTAAGATAAGATTACCGACTTAACCCTTTTTAACGTTCGAATTTCAAAAAATCTCTCCTTAGCGGATGTAGTTATTGGGAGAGGTACCTGTGTTGATGAGTTAGTGAATGAATAAATAAGGACTTGTTTTTTTATAAACTATACATATGTATATAGATTTCATAAGAGCTTTTTAATGAAAGTACTTTCTTGTATTTTTTAACATTATTTTTTTAATAAAGGGTACTAATGAGGTCCATGTTATAAATATTAGTATACCGTTCTTTAATATGCGGTGCTTTTTATGTAGGGCATTATTGATGATAAGTGCTTTTAAAAAAACGATTTTTTATGGTAATGTTTATAAAAGTACTTTGTAGAGACAGTACTTTATATAAATATATTAGTGTTATAAAAGGCAGCTTTGTAAAAGGCTGTGCTATAAGTTGCAGTGAAGGAAATGCTACTTTTTATAAAGAATACTTTTGTAAATTTGTTTTTTTTTATGTACTTTTTAGATATGTATTTATAATTCTTTTTTTTTTTTGAGGTACTTTTTTAAAGATCCTATTCTAAAACTGATATCTTTTAATAAAAGCTGACTTATAAAACAGTTACTTTATATAAAATGTACTTTTGGTAAAAAGTACTTTTCGTAGACCATGCTTTAAAATTTTTTTTACAAAAAATAATTTTTTGGTAACAGGGATTTCCCTATTTAAAAAAGATGTTTTCTCTAAAAGATATTTCCGAAAATAAAGCATCTAAAACGTAAATTTTTTAGGTTATGATTTCAGTTTTGGGATTTTCTAATTTCTTATAAGAAACTAAGTTTTAATTTTTTCTTCGCCTTGAATACCTATTTAAATATTAAAAGATCAGCAACATCCCACCCTGCTTATATTGGAACTCTCCGAGTCCCTATAAAATTGTATATTCTTCAAAGGTAGTTAAACAAACCCGTTCTTTATTTATAATGTACATTTAAAAAGATTTTAATTCTTGCTGTTTGTCTAATTTTGTTTGCCACTGTTTCTTCATTTATCGTAAGCTGTTTAGTAAAGCAACTTTAGTTATTAAAAGACAATGGAATAACTGTTGTAAATGAGCTACTAACGTGTACGGATTTGTTAATGTCATGCTGTATATCTTCATCACTGACTATTTGCCCCTCTCAACACCAGTTTCATGTATGATACCGTATCATTGTAGTTTGTTTAATGTCACGTCTGTATGTGTCTCTTTACTGTTTGTTGTCTTGGCTGGCCATCACTCACCATCATTGTCAACAGCATTTTCTGTTGCAACATTTTTGCTCAACAATTCTAATTTTGTCCAGTTGGTTAGATGGTTATTGGTGTTTTGTATCCCTATAAGCCTTAAATTTGTGTACCATGAAATCCTATTTGGTGTTGTTAAGCTTCTGAGTTAATGTTTTTTTCCTGCATTCTTGTTGTTGTGGCCCTTCTTGTTGTTTCAGCTACATTCTTTTGTTGTTTTATTTATTTGAAAGGCATTTAAGTAATTTTTATTAGGGTCTTTTTTCTGCTGACAGCAAGAACACAATAGATACACTAGAATAGCATGGCACAAATGGGAAAATGAATTTAAAAAAAAAATTATTGAAGAAGACAGGTAATACCCGGAAGGCTGTTGACACGGGTATGTAAATGCGTATGTTTATTAAGGCTTTTAATGAATTATAGCAAATTAAAATTAATTACTAAGAAGATTGCTTGTGGAATTGTTGTTTTTTTTTTATTGTATTTCAATTTTAAATTTTATTGTATTTCATATTTAAATTTGCTGTTAAAACTACGTAAAAAATATATGAAATGTTTAAGGAACAATGTTGCATAAGAGGTAGTATGCGTAAGCAAGTCATATGTATCTAACAGCACACCAGCAAAAAGAAATAATACAAGAGTCCTTTGTATCACATGAATACTTCAACAAAGAGTCACTTAGTTTTCTTTAGAAAATAAGCAGAATTCCATTTAAAAGGACACTTATAACTGAAGCAAGCCTTCCTTTCTCATTACTGGCCAGCTGTCATTATAAATCTTTTAGAGTTTTATTAAAAATGAGCGGCACAAAACAAACTATTCTTTTTTAATTTGAGTAATTTAAAAAAAAAACAAAATTGAATAAAATTTTTAAAAATAAACATGAAGAGTTTTTTTTTTCTTGAGGGTCATAATCAATGTTGCTCAACATGTTTCACAAATTAGAACGGGGTACGAGGCGGCTGTACACCTCAAAAACAAATCTCTTTAAAAAAACATTTTCTGGGGCAAATTAGGAAAATATGAAAATGTTTGATCATCTGGCTTAAAATTTATTACCGGAAGCTGTAATAGTTTGGGCGAACTTGAAATTACTTACGCCCTTATAAAGAACGGTAACGAAGAAAAGCTCTAGTTTGGCCATACTGCAGAAAAGAGAAATATCTTCAAGCATGACTGCAGGTGGGCAAGTTAGGTAAGAAACCTTAATATTACATTACCAACTTTGAATCAGAAGTGACTTGATTGATAGTGTAAGGACAGTATGTCCGCTGGTTTCTGGCTTAGTATTAGAGAGAACGAAAAATGACACTGAAGATGGCACATAGCCGAAACCGGTTTGTCTTCAAACCAAACTCGACAAGGGATGACGGAAATTCGTTCCAAAATTCTACATCTGTCGGAATATCATATCAAGAATTATTAAAAATCTTACCATATTCTCCTGGAATTGCACACATGGGCTGATGATGATGAGGATGCTGAGGACATATGCCTTCATGTGGATGAGGTGCTAAATAATATTCAGCTGGATAGAATTCACCATGATATTGTATATAAACCGGACCGGGACCAGGCGGTGGCGGTGGTGCAGCTGAGCCAGCAACAACATTGCCGGGATTATTAACACCATTACCCATGGCAGAGCCAACACCAGTACCACTGTTAGAACTAACACTGCTTGTAGTAGAGCCGCTAGGCGATAAGCCACCATGACCATTTTCTATGGGCGGAGTTGGTTGGGACTGATGTTGGAGTGGCAGATGTGGTGGACCATGGTGATGGTGTTGCATATGTGGTGGCATAGGACCACCACCGGTAGCAGCTAGCTGAGCCTGCATGGCTGCTACTAAGGCCATTTGTTGTTGGTGTTGCTGGGGATGATGGACCGCACAGGGTACTAGTTGAGTTGCCTGAGGCGGTGTTGTAGTTGGCTGCAATAAAGGTGGTGAGGCTGTCAAAGGGGGATTAGAGGCAGCCTCTGCAGGTGATAACTGTTGTTGTTGCTGCTGCTGTTGAAGATGTTGCTGCATGACATGTGGTGGTGGTGGCTGGGCAACATGTTGCATATGGGTATACGGTTGTGTTTGTTGGTTTGGTAGCGGTGGTGGCTGTTGATTTTGCTGCTGCTGTTGTGGTGGTTGTTGCTGTTGCTGTGGCACTACCATTACTATACCGCCCGATGAGCCGGTCTGCTCCGCAGAAGTAGACGATATACTATTTAAAGATGAAGTGGAAGATGATGTCGAGGCCACATTATTAGTGTTATTTTTATTATTGTTATTGAAATTTTTATTTTGTGATTTTTGTAGCGTATTTTGTTTCTGCTGTCGTTGTGACGGTGTTTGCTGTTGCGAATGCTGTTGTGGGTTTTGTGATTTCGTTTGTTCGTTCGACACCGAATTTGTCATACGCACCATACTTTTTAATTTAATAAAACGTTTAAGAAAGTTAAGCTATTTGGGATTAATTTTATTTTTATTATTATTTGATAAAATCGTTTTGTGTTATAATTCGCTTTATTTACTTTATTAGTTGAGACTTGGCGATGTTGAGAAGCATTGTTGCAAAATAACAAAAATGTTGCTTTGATTATATTCGCTTATTTTTAGGCAGTTCTGTTTTATAATAAAATTAATATAAAAAAATTTTCTTTTGTAAGAAAATTTGTGTTTTAAGCTGGAAAAATGAAAAAAAAATAAATAAAATTAATTGCATTATGCAACAAAGTGTTATTGGGAAATCCCTATTTGTTTGTAAACTCAACTCACGTTTTTCTTTATGATTATTTTTTCTACTGATAACGTTAACTTTCAAAGGCCAGGGTTATCTTTGATATTTTTTTGTTATACTTATCTTTGTTGTTTGATTTTCTTTTCTGGTTTAATTATTTTTAGTTGTAGAATTCGTTATTTAAACAAATTATTTTTTCTATAAAATTTACCCCTTTTATGTATTGTTCTGTTTAATCTGGGTCATCATCACTATATTTCATGTTTTTCGTAATAAATGAACTACTTTTTTATATTATGACGCTTATCTTTTGTTTGTTTTCGTAATAAGCAATGAAAAACAAATGCTTATACGGAATTAAAAAAAGAAACAATCTTTGGGTATTTCCGTCTATATTGTAAGAAATAGCGATAATTATGAGCTTGAATTAATTTATGTCTTGGGCAGAGAAGATTTACAAATGTAGACTGGGATCGGCTTTGAATTCAGAAACTATAGCAAGGATTAATGAGGTCGTAAGTTTGTCATTGTTCTAATTCTAATTTTATAAAATTTTATTTTTTGACGAAAGGTACTTTTTACAAAAAGTACTTTAGACGAAAGGTACTTTTAACAAAAGGTACTTTTCACAAATGTATGTAATTTTAGGAAGAGTCTTTGCACCGTTTTTTTTTTTTGTTAAGAAGCGATCCGTCTTTAAAATGGTACTCAACTGAGCCACAGCTCTGCTCCTACCTACATGGCCTCTTCTACTGGGCAAATGTACGTTTTAAGGCACACTGAGTGGCAATATTTCTAATTATTTTACATTTATTTTCTGCACCGTTGTAAAGTGTTCATTATTTTCAAACATATCACGAAAGAAAAATTAAAATTTCTTTTTAAATTTTAAACAGAGACAGTCGTGACTCGTTGTCTTTTGCATCCAAAAAATTTAAAATAAGAACAAAAATGTAAATAAACATTCATAAAAATATTCAATTTTTCTATTAAACATGTGAAATATACTAAACAAATATTTGATACAGACATGTTTTCTAATAAAATTCACTGTATTTGTTTTAGTTTTTATGAATTTATTCTAACATTATGGCATTAAGATATAGAAATAATATCGTGTTGCCTGCCTCATATAATCTGTTTCCGCAGTGATGAAAATAAAAAAATATCCAGAACAAAAACTGTGTTTTTTTTAATAAGTTTTTAATAAATAAAACAGAAATTATTAAACAAATAAGAAACGTGTCCAACATACGTTTTATAAATTAACTAGGTTGTTATTCAAAATGAAAAAATTTGTATTAAAAACAAATGGAAAAAATGTGTTTAGCATCGATAAAGAGTCAGATAAAAGAAGTCTCGCAACGACTATTTTGAAACCCTACAGTGATGAGAATTTAAGCAAAATAAAACTTGAATTAGCAACAGGGGCAGAAGAAGACTCCTCGTGATAGCGGCCGGGCAAGGAGGCTAAACAATATAAAAATCCTTAATCCACGGTGGAACAACGTGCGACAGGGGTGCGTGGACAAGACGGTGCTTGTTCTCTGGATACCAGTCGATCTCCAGTTTGCCAAGGGAGGAATCCGGAAGAGATGGACAAGAATGCCTCGCAAGGGTTGACAAGTGACTCTCTAAAAGTTGGACTGTAAGATTCTGATAGGTATAGACAAGAAGCCTCGTAAGAGATGGAAACGTGAATGCTAAGGAATATTTGGGACAACACAAGTTGCTCCCTACTATCACTACAACCAAAACTCAGGATAAGCATGGTCTGCAACAGGACCTATTTACTTGCATAAAGATCGCTAGCACAGGTCGTTGTACCTACAACTAATGGGAATTATAAATTTGACACCGCTGCCAGTCGGACTTTATTTTGTAGTTTTTTAAGAAGCCACGGGTCTACGCTAAAAATACACTCAGAATCTTGAAGCCCCGAAAGTGAATATTTGTCCAGAGTGTAAAAACATGTCGCCGAAAATTCTGGCGAGAGTGATAAAATATGCTATAAATCGGGACCGTATCAATTCCGGCGGCTGCCAAAATAAACATAAAGCAAATAGAAGCAAGATTTTTCATGCACAAAATAAACAACAGACAACGGCCGATTACTTTTACGCCACCTTGTAAATAATCTGAATCCAGTGGCACAATCTGAATTAATTTAAATTTAAATCAACATATTCATTTCCCGAAATACCGAATATGTATAGTCTGCTATATTTTGATTCGAGTTGAGAAAAAATAATTTCTTAGAAACCGATATGTCAAAGTTGTCAACGTAAACACACTCTCTCGCTCTTACAATTTCAATACAGAATTTACATACATAAAAATTTAATTGAAATGAAACTGATATCAGTGAGTGTGGCTGTGTGTGTGTGTGTGTGTGTAAATGAAACAAAATTAATTGTAATAGAAATTGTAAAATAATACTCAAGTTAAAAATAAAAAACAAAATGAAGAGCAACTTAGAGTCAGAGTGGCAGACAAGAAGAGACAAAAGTTAAATAAAAAAAAAAATGAAGCAATTTAAAGAGCAAAATAAAAAATTAAAAATGGCTGCATAAAAAAACTGTAAAAACGAGATATTTGACAAGAGTGACGAATAACTAAAAGTTATAGAAGAATTCTGGAATTATTTTCAACTTTGTTTGGTGCCACAACTTTGTGCGCCCCATTTTCCTAGAGATGACTAGAACTAGTCGAAATATGAAAAATTTTAGAAATTGGAGGATCTGTCAACATGACCTCATGAATTATAACGTTCATGGGAGTTTACATTGGAAAGTTATTCTCGATTTTGCACTTGAATTGGTAAAAATGTGCTTCTACAGCTCATCAGCTAACTGGAAATATTTTTTTGCAGGACCGCTGTTATTGAAGACATTAAAGACATTAATTAATGAAAAATACTGCCACGAAGTCCTTTAGAACTGATTCGACTATTCGCAGTGACTCAAAATGCTTTTCTAAGGCGCTTCTAAGACACGGAATTGAACCAAAATTGAATGGTGTAGAAGTAGACGAAACGGACCTAGGCGGAGTGAGTTTGTCTATGGCCAAGTGCAAAAACGGCTAAAATTAAATGAGTTTCTACACTGAATTATGTATGAAAAGGAAACAGGGGTATATTATATGCACCCGGTCATTTAAATCGAATATCCAAGGCGACCAGGCAAACGTCCCAAAACGTACACATGTGTTAAAATTCTCTTCATCTAACACCTATCCTCAACCCGCGAAAGCATTTCCATTTTGCGCACTTCTCAAACGACCCTCGTAGCTATGCTAAAAACCTGAAGTCAAAAATATAAAACCAAATAATACCAGTAGTTTGGGGTTGATTACTTTTAGTGAATCCCCTCAAATTAACACTTCGGAAAAGGTGTTAATACCTCAATATATCTTTTTAGTCTTTCATTTTGTTTTACTATTGTTTTCTTCTATGCCTTCATACACTTGCAATTATTTTTGATTGCCACATCCCAGCGCTGGGCATTATTGCACAGAAGTCGAGCGAACACATTAATAGAATAAAAAAAACAGCAAGGAAAAAACGGAAATTTGATGCCATTTAAGCAAAAGTGACAAGTTCTGTTTTTTTTAAGAAATTACTTTTATGCTGTTTGTTTTAGCAAAATTGTCGTCTAGGTCTTTGTTCTTTACGTTGTTGTCTGCTCTTCATTATGCTTTTGTTTTAATACTCATAGTTAATATGTTTGTAATTGTATTTGAAATCTAACAAGCGTAATAATCTCTGTAGTAGACGCAGTTGTTGTCCATTTGCTAATACCACGGGATATAGTTAAATGTCTCGATAATACTGTAGCAGTATCTATAACGTAGTCAATCATACGTTAAAGTATGTTGTCGTGGCGTAATTACTATTTTTATTTAATTTGCTGTTATTGTTACAACGGTTTTATTAAGTGAAATAACTACAAATGTCATTAAAGCCTTTAATAGAGATTTTTTATGTTCCGCGAACTGAAGATATCTTGCTAGGCATTATAGCAGTAGGCCGTCAGCTGGTTTATGCACTGTCAGAAGTTCCGACTTATACCTCATCATAGTGGCGGCCGTTAACAGATTAACACTCTCTTAGAAAAATACCTAATCCACGGTGAAACAGCACACGCCAGGGATGCGTGGTCAAGAAGATGCTTGGTTTCTAGTATGCGACCTGTGGATACCAGTCAGTCTCCAGTTTAAAAACCGAAATCTTTATCACCATAACTCGTGGGAATTATATAAATTTTCCGAAGGAACACACACTGGTTTTAATTGGTCCGGAAGATGTGAACAAGAATGCCTCTCGAGCGGTGGGGACAGGTCAACCTCCAAAGGTACTCTAAGCCATTGGACCATGAGATTCCGTTAGAGATGGACAATACGGCCTCTTAAGAGGTGGAGAGGTTAATTTCCGTAGAAACTTTGGTGTTTGTTGGCTAGTAGAGGAAATCTGATGAGAAAGACAAGAAGACCTCCTAAGGGTCAGTCTGAAAAGATATTCCTCAGGAAGAAACCGAGACGATAGCGCACATTGTGTGTAAATGCCTAGCACTGGCTTGCATACGGCTTAGGACCACGAGCAAACACTTGTTAAATGCGAATGCCATGAGTGATCTAAGTCACAAGAGAAAGTTAACAATTACCAGTCGGCAGTCTGAAATCACTACAGTCAAGAAGTAAAGGCTAGTGTTAGCATGGAACTCAATGAAAGTAAAGTAGTCGTAAATTTCAAATTGATTGCCTGAAATCACTTCGGGGAAAGGAAGGAGTCTAAAATGGATCCATAAAGTTGGCGATCTGCTTCGATATTCCCCCCCTACTAACTATTTTTATAACTAAAAAATTTTAACGTTTAATATTTCAACAGAGAGAGAGGACAGTGCAAAACTTTTGGAAAGAGTTGAAGGAAATACCATCACAGTAGGAGATTTGTTTCGCTGTTGTTGATGGTTTTCCGTGTATCTTGGCGGCAATGGAAATAGTTTATAAATGCCAGTATGTAAGTAGAGTATGCAATACAGTTGCAAGGTCTCGCAGAAGATTCGACTGACAAGATAAGTGCGGATCTAGGTGAAATCCACGAACATTTAAGATGTACCCCAGAAACGAATGATGACACACGGCCTTGAATGCATGTTGAATACGCAAAGTAATCAAGACGCTTCATTTCTTTAATCCTATTGGCATTTTATCCAATATTTTCTTAAAAAGACCAAATATTACAGCCAATAAAAGTTGAAACGTCGACGAAACAGGAACCATCAAATACCACCCAAAAGGCGAAGGTGTAGGTCCCAGAAAAACCAAATCTACGCATGAAAGCCAAGCTAGTAAAAGTAATGCTGTCAATTTATTTTACCACAGAAAGAATTGTAGTTATTAGTCCTTCGAAAACTGGACAAAAAGTAAATGCAAAATCGTAACTAAAATCTGTTGCTAGAATTACAAGTAACAAACAAATAAGCATTGCCGTTCACGAACTTCCCCTGAGCAACTTGTCTAACTACGTAACACAATTATGAGCTACGCTATTTCCCTATTTATAGCACAATAACCATAGAATTCATTTACTCAATATAAATATTGACACTCTTTGCCAGTATGTCTGCTACTACCTACCGCTTGTCAGCATAATTTATTATCACCTTAAAAAATTTTGACATTCATGGCGGGGTTCTTAACTGCAACTTCTTTGCTGTAGTAACGTAATACCACCCACCAACAAACAGCATCATTAACGAAACATTTTAAATTACAGCAGTATCAGGGTTCCTTTCGTTAAAATTTTACAATGCGAGTGAGTATTAATATTAAGTATGAAGTTACAAAAAACAAACTTTGCACATCTTGCACAAGTTCTACAACAAAAAGTTCTTCAACTGACACGTAATACTTGTGGCAGTTGCGGCACAAGAAAAAGAATTTTTGTTTTAAAAAATAGTGTGGAAAATTTTATATTCATCATTAGGTTGCAAAAAAATTTTTATACACTTTTTTATTCAATAAAAAAGGGAATGTGGCAAATAAATCTAGGGAACCACATCTTATGGGAAAACATTACTCTTCGTTCGCAATGCCTCGTCTTGAGCAGCTGCATATTTTGGTAAAATGTGAACAAATGAAATTTCCTTTTACATTCGTCATTAAATGAAATGTTTGCTGCATGCAAAATCATGTCTACATCTTTATAGCACCTTTAAGTTTAAATTTCTAGAAATATCGTAACCGTTACTAAACTTTTTAGTGCGATATAATAACATGAATTTTTTCATTACAATTTAGAGTTGACAATTAATTTCAAGTCATCTTTTGGAGAGTCAGTTTACACTACAATTATTATGCGAAAATCATATGTTCTCAATGCGAGATAGTAACTTTGCGTTATTGCATTTAATTGCTACGTGTATCTGTAAACGACTGCGCCACACACAAAGACAGCGTTACTGTTGTGCTTAGACCAGCATGAGTTTACAGTAATTCGTAGAAACGTTCGAAATATATTTGGTGGGTTCGAAAAATAGGTCTGTTCGATTGATTTTTTCAATCGCAGTTAGGCAAAACTTGAAATTTGTAACATGCATAAGTACTAAATGACATAACGCAATAACTAAAAGTCACTTTTAATCTATTTTTGGCTATTTCTTGTAACTCACTCCTTATTAAAGTAACGATTAGTTACATTTAATTAGATTTCAGCCCCGAAGATATTTGAATTCGAACAATTTCTTTTTTATGTTCTACAAACATATAAATCTCTTAGCAAAGCAGCCTTTTTTTTTAGATATTTCCATAAAAACGTAGTCAACTACGTGTATGAGTGCATAACAATAGTGACTTACTGAATATACTCGTACTGCAACGAGTTTATTCGACGTGCGGTATTTTATGGTTAAAATCCAAAATTAAAAAGATTTAAAAAAAACATATTTGTACTCAAAGTTTTATCGAGCTATAAATTTTCTCATCTTACAACTGCAGCATTGTAGTTCGTCATCAACGTCAATATCATCCGCATCAAAAACACAACAGGGAGGCAGCACCCTTCAGCTGTGGAACTAAAGTTTTTGGTATTTCTATTGTTCAGTTTTTATAGCCATCTATTGCAAAAGTTTAGGTTATTTTATGCATCAGTTGCAATACATTTTATACTACTTGAGTTTTAGCGCAAAACAAATATGTAGAAAAATATACAATAAAAATTATCTTATGTCATTCGGATAACGTAGTTTTTATTGCGTAGTTCGGTATTTCGACAAAAACAGATATGCAACGTAAGAAACTTCAACAATTCTTTCGCCGGTTAACCACTATTTATGTATTTCAGTTGGGAGTCAGTAATTAAAATTATGCGCCCTACATTCACATGGCAACAGCATTTTCTGGCAATCCTGCTATCTTTTAAAGCGTTAATAGCACCACTGAGCTCCTCGACTAAGACGAACTTGCGATGCTTGCTATCGATTTGAGTGCTTCACGGCAAGAGAGTAAAAGGAAGATTAATAAACTAACGGAGAAGTGTTCTAAGCATTCAGAGAATCTTCTATCGTAGTATTTTTTCAAGGACTGGAGCATTGCTGTATTATTCGAATGGAAAGGAATATCATTCATCCACCTGAACCTGCGCTTGCTGTTACACTTCTGAATTGAATCACAATAATCTAAGGATAAATCATATTATTATCTATAATAATAATAATATGATCCTCCTCAAACGACTGAAAAGCAAAATATTTAAGTAACTGATTCGCAAATGCTCTGGCGCGATCACAGGCGACTAAAGCTATCTAATAGCCAACGCGCCAACCACTTGGGTTAGGCTGACAGGCCACCTGTAGCACAGGCCGACGTGGGTTCACACAACCAGCCCCTTTGTATTGCCTGAACAAAAATAATGAGAGAGAAAGAAGAGAGTTAAAAAGTAAAGAATAAAGAGGGGTTAAATGATCACTAAATTTGTGCCGTTGTGGATCCAACCCCAAAGTCATTTCGAGGCAATCCCACACTATTCACGTGATTGCCGAATGTCTAGTAATCGTCGGCACGGTGTCCCTTAATTGCGTCTGAAATTGTAATAGATTTCTGGTTCGATCCCTATCTAAGTTTGGCCAAATTAGCTTAGTGCTCCGAAATGTGGGCTCTTCCTACAATCTAGCCTTAGCCTTATCATATATCGCATTGAGAATTAGCTTTTTATAGACCGAGAGGGGAATGCCACAGACTGCATCAATGTGCGAACCCTGCAGCCTTTCTTCTTTATTTGCCAGCTTGTTAACCACACAATTGCCACGCACCGATTCTAGGGTGATTCTCGAGTGCCTCGCCATTTCGGTATGCCCAGCATTCCCAAACCCATTAAAAAATATTCAGTAGTACCATAGTCAATTTACCGCCCCTAACACCGCTGACATCTCAGTTTGAAGAACTCTACATTCATTGGAGATTCAGAAGGACACCTTGACCCTCAATTCCCTTATGTAGACACCTACGACTATTCCATCATCTTACTTGGAGACTTCTGTAAATATATATAGATGGTCCAATTGGGGTCTCTTGCTCTCTAAAGAACTCGGATCTTCGCAGAACAAGAAGTTGAGCACAGCTTCGGAGTGGTATAATCTTTGAGACCAGGAAGTGTCATGATGCCGGAATGGCCCCTTAGCATTGAGCTCCATTCATCAATGGCGTTTAGCCGTACCGCCGTAATGAGTGGCAGCTTTCGTGTGCATGGTTCCCGTAATTAGGGTTGCCATACTGGGTCATAATTTCTCAAAAATAGAACGATCAAAAGTCTTATCTATAGTATTATACCAGACTAAGGCTCCATAAAATAAGACCGGTTTAATCACCGACGCAATCACTTAAGCCACAGCATCCTCATACTTTCATTTAACACCTAAAAAAATTTTACCTATTAAGTCTATGAAAACCATTTTATGGTTGGAATTATTATATTATTTTCCTATAGTTAAAACAATTTGTTTGTGACTAGAATTTTAGTAAAAACTGTATTGTTCAACTCAACAATGTTGCAGTTTTTATAGAAATTATTTAATGACTAAATGCAAACAATAACTTGTTTATCGCAACTAAAGAAATGTTTCAAGAAACCATTATATGTTTGCCACAACAATATAGTGTTGTAGAAAACATAAAAAGCTGCAAAAGGTGACGGAGGACAGGGTTGACATAAAAGAAAATGTAAATCAATTGAAATCAAATTCATTGCGAATAAAAATTCACTTGTCCTTTTTTAAAGTTACACATTTAAACGACCACCCTTTAGGAATAAAAGGAGAAAAGAGAAAAATTTCATTTCTGTTGTATGAGTATAATGAAAAGTTGTTAAAATGTTTATGTCACGTTTAGTTACTTTATGTTTTAATTGTAGTGTCTGTCGGTTTGTCTGCCCGTCCGTCTAACTGTCTTTCATCTCTGTCTATCTCAGAAGTTGGCATTATAGTTTGTAGACTGTGAAAATATGCAAAGATAAACCAATTTTTGCATTAAGAGGGGATTTTACTATTGCTACTCTTTTTTTCTGTTGCATCCCGAAACATTTTAAAATTGTTTTTATAATTAAAAAAGTTTCTTTTTCGTTTGGGCTTAAGAGTTCTTTAACACATTTTTTTTTTTAGAAAACTAAGTTGGAGATTTAAGAACATTTCTGAGGATTAAGGACGTGTTTTATGATAGACATATAACTACAATGTGGAACAATTACAGTCATTATAAAGACATTAAATAAATGGCAATAAGTTTTAGGAGAACTTTAAAGTGGATATTTAGAAATGGAACACCAGTGACAAAAAAAAATCAAACTAGTGGAAGATACTTATTAGCGACTCCTCAATTTACAAATCTTGAATTTAAATTCTTAGAAATTATAGTTAAGTGCTGGGGCTACGGTTAGGGCCATTTTAACGCTCTACAATGAAAGATGACCGCAGAATTTCCTTTCGAATTAAGTTGTTGTACGAATAGGACTCTTTTGTGAAAAGATCATTAACAAAGGACATAATGATTTTTTTAAAGTAACTAATTAGTCTAGTAAATAATAACTTTATTTTCATAACCCTCTGCCTACAAATTTGTTCCTCCTTATGATATTTTTGAAATATTTATTTGTGGCATTAAATAATTCGTTTACACAATAATCTGACTTCCAAATACTAAATTCATTATTTATAAGGCAGATAAATAATTCCTCATTAGGGTAGTAAATAAATAAAGAGTGATCACGGAGTCGCTTTGTCGCAGTCCGCTTATCTATATGCGCGTTAAAATGGGTTTCTTCAATCCCTAGATGATTTAGTATCGAGAGCTTTGCGGGTCGACGTTGCCAGACTTTGGAGGCCATGCCATTTTGGCGGCTTATGTCCAATCTGTTATCTATTATTCAAGCACTGTGCCCGAATTATTAGAGTACTATTCGTTAATACAAAGTCGACTCCCTAAAGTTTGCTGGGCGAATTCGAGATAGTCAACACTTCCAGGACTTCTTGCCTTCCACAAAAGTTTGGAGCTTCACAGTCTACAACTTGGCAAATTTCGCTTAAAGCCTATGGCTTTTGGAGCTCAAAGATTAACAACACGGTTTCTGATCTGGGAAGGCTTTGGAGAATTTACCAACATGTTTGGATAATTTGCTATGTTAACAAGCAAAGGTATATGAAAAGAGCAACAGATCACATTAAAATCAACAAATGTCAATGCTTTGGAGTGACTCTTAGTTTGCGGCGTAATTGATCCGTATTTTTTAAAAACAAAGTTGGAGGGAGTTGACTAATGCGTTAGTGACAGTGCGTGAAAGAGCCTGAGAGGGTAGAGTACCTTGTGTGTGAATGGCTGGCACTGGCTAGCATAAGCCTTAATACCATGAACAGACACTTGTTAAATGTGACCTAAGCCTTAGGCAAATACTAGGAAAGACGGTCGGCAGTTACCAGTCGGAAGTCTGAAATCACTACAGTCAAGAATAAAGGCTACTAGTAGCACGAGCCTCAATGGAAGTGAGGTAGACGAGAATTACAAATCGGTCGCCTGAAATCAATTTGAGGAACGAAGATGGTCGATACCCACCCTAATTTAATATATATATTCCTGCTACCGTGCGAAACCATACGCTGCGGAGCCTTCTTTACGGCTTATTTTATTTCATTTTAAAATCGGTCATAAGAGTCACCATAACCTCTTATATTTTTCTAAATTTTTTTACCAAACAAAAGCAAAAGTTTCCTTAACTTTCACCATTATTAATTTAGTGTATATCACTCCAGCCCCCGAATTAATTTAATATTTGTTCAATTGCTTTTTTCTGCTTTAATCAAGGAAATAGTAAAGTAAAAGATCAAAAAATACCGACACAAAAAAATACTTTTGCCAACAGAAATAGAATTGGTGTTTGGTTTTTGTTTCAATTTTCTATTTTTTAATAATGTTTTATATACTACATAGAATTGTGGTACTTATTTCTCTATAAATCCTGAAAAAACAAAAAGAAAACACCAAATTTTACTTTACTTTAACACGAGGGATATAAAGTTTTATATCTTTCTTTTCCTTCATTTATTTTCTCACAGTTGAGCTCAAGAGCACAAAAAACTACAATTCAAAACAGTATGCGATTTATACTGCAATTACGTTGCGAGTGAAATTTATTTACAAAAAAATATACAGCCAGTAGCAGGAAGTGCCACCCAGCACAAACTCCTTTGAAAGGTAATAAAAAAACAAATAGTTGATTTTTTTTTTTTTTTTTTTTGTAAAATCAAATAAATTTTTCTTTTATTTAATTTTCGGTTTTATATTTTCTCTAGAAATATTTCGGAACTGTCCTTAATTAGGGGTAATATTTTTAAAAATTACAATATTAGCAATAAAACATGTTTTTTAAGCGGCTTTAAAAATTTTACAGCTTCATTTTAGTGTGTGCTCTAAAGTATGCAATAAAATGGTTAGTTAGACCGCAGCGAAGGACCCTTTAAATGTAAACAATAGAGCTTTATAACTCTGTTATATGGAATTTAAAATTTTTTATTGAAGTTTGGTTCGTATTCACAATAAAAAAGGATGACTTTGGGTTTACACGCACAACATGAGATTATATGAAAAAAAGATTAATAATGGACGGATTTTTTAGTTGGACTGAACATTATTAAGGATTTAAATTTTGAACATATTTTTCTATAAATTATTTAACATCATCGGTCGATTGTTAGTTTTACAAGAAACACTTCTATTCATTTGCATTGTTTTTATTTTGCTTTGCAGAACTTTAAATCAGAATAAGATTACTTGTTGTCTAGAGACTTTCCTAAACATTTCCTGAAAACCTTTCCTAGAGGGTTTCCTCAAAACCTTGGCCAATCAACACTTCGCAGATGACTCTAGCAAAATTAAACCAAGGAATACACTCGTCACCATGAATAACCAAAACATCTAAATCTGGAATTGAAGGCAGCTATGGCGAAGATGGCAATTTATAACGAGTGAAACTTCAAAAGTATTGAGTTTTCTCATGGTCGCAGAAAGATTTGAAGGCCGTCTTTAGTGAAGAGAAAGAGCATAACTGTTCGTTCAAAAAAAAAAAACAGGTACGAACAAGCGTTTCATTCGAACTTCACTGCACTTCAGGCAGAAATATCAGCCATTAAACGGTAATGGAGCTGGCGGAGATTTTTAATATTTGGGCTGTGTACACTAAAGGAGAGGCTAATACAATAACCTGTACCTTAATCTGAATAGGCGAGAGTGATTAGCGCTGACCGACTACGTATTAGACGTTGGGAGAGAGGTGAACATGTTTATTCTTCCTGGCCTCTGGCATGCCGTGTTGTAATATAAAATTTGCTATCGGCTATAAAGCATCTATTCCTTCTAGCTTTCTCCTCTCTGGATTTACAAAATGACCTAAGTATGTCGGTAGCCAGTAGCGATTCGCAAGCCTAAGGTTAGATTCATAGGAGACGCCGAGTCTCATCGGCGTAGAGACACACCTATGCCAGTGACTAAAAATTGCCCTGCCTGCGCATCCCTCTATAAACCAAGACGAACAATACCTTTGAGGGCCATAGAATTTCGGAGTTACGAGTAAACTTTTTCCAGATTTTCCAAAATATTCTTGTTCTGCAAGCGCTATTTTCCACTTTTGCTATTCGAAGCAAATATGCTTGTAAGTTTCTGTATCCCGTCAAAATACTTCACATTTTACTAATTACGCACGTGCTCAGTCTCGGGAGAATATTTACTCTATTTTTATAATTTTCTCACCGTTTCGTTATTTCACAATCCCACATAGACCACTTTGGTCCAATTTTTCAACTCAGTTGTCCTGGCCTCACAACGTCTTGCGATTTCTAAGTTTATTGCCAGTGGCTCGCGAGCTTTGATTGTCAGATGACTAGCTCGTGGAATACAAAATATCCCATGACCTTCAGGCAATTAGAGGATGTATAGTCAACCATATGTCAAGTATTTGTTAATCATATTTTTTATTTATAGATGGTGCTTTTTTCCAATTGCTGTGACGATTAGATGTCTATCAGTAAAGATGTTGCCTGTTGCTTCTAGTCTTATTTTCTCTCCTAGTTAGAGACCTCTGTGGAGCAGCTGGTGCCCACGATAGCAGTGTTTCGCTGGTACTTTATACTTCAGGAATATGGTCGACAATTTCCGCAATTTTTTTAATCTATTTCCGCTGATATTGATGATCCCGCTCGAATTATTTGGTTATCACGCATAATATTATCTTCAACGCTGATTGCCCTTCTTATTACGAGACAAAATATTCGCTACCGCTTCTTGTTTATTGACATCGATCAATCGTAGGTCAGAAGTGGTCCAATCAAATTTATAAATATCTATAGAACATGTGTTATGTGTGGATTGTGAACTTAACCTCAGATGATAATGTGGACTTAAGAATATTAGGGAGTCTGTCCCAAGTCAAAATAAAGATTTCTTAGTTCAATAAATTACAAGTTCAAATTTCTTTATTTAAAGAAGTTCTCTAAAACATTGCGCAGTTAAGATTTTATAAAAATCCTAATGTCGTATCATTTCTAGCCCCTGTTGTTATGCACTGTATTTTGCGCCAAGTACCTCAGCGAAAAAACCACCCAAACAAATAACTCTCGTATTCCTTGAAATATATAAATAAAATTTGTTATGCCTTAACTTCATATGTTTTTCTATCTAGGGATCTATAATGGGTTTCGTAGTGAATTTGGTACTACTCGTATGAACATAAAATATACTCTTGTTAAAACTTCTAGTTTAAACATTTTTGTTGCTTTTTATACTCCCTGTAATAAGTGAGTGCAAAATGTTTTTAAATGTTTCAGTTTTTCTTTCTCAACGAAGCGTATTTTTTATGCAAAATACATGAATGTGAAATAAAACATAAAGTAGAAAAGCAAATTCATGTGTGTTTTTTATTTTTTTTATTTTTTTGGGAAAAGTGTCAGGACATGTTTTTTATGTACAACAAAACAAAATTTGTGTTTTGGTGTTGGCAATAAAATCTTAACTTGTATTTTATATTTCCAACACTTTTTTTGAAAGTTTTTGCTTTGTTCTGTGTTTGTTTTTGGTGCCCCAAATCTATGTACATGATGGCAGCAATTTAGTTGCAGCATCATCTAGGGTTTCATATTAGGGTTTCAGATTATCAGAGAAAATGGAATAACAAAATCTCATGCCAGGGAAGAATTTATTTTTAATAAAGTATATTTGTTTGTTAAATTAAGTAGTTGGACAAATTCGAAATTTGGACACTGAAAATTATTAAATAAAATTAACACCTGGGTATAACGAGCACAACTTATATTTTATATCTAATCAGGAGTGGTTGAGGTTTCCATTTATTCTTGCTTCCACGAACACCACTCAGCCAAGACACCTTCGCGTATTGACCATCCCTTGACATTTTGTAAATAATTATCCTTTTTTGCTTAATGAAATGATTTTAGCAACTTCAACTTACCACTCCATCTTAGTAAGACACCTTGATTCTTCAGAGGCTTTGACTTCTCAACATCGGAAATCGCGGAACCATGAGAGGGTTCGGAACCCTATTAACTCCATCTAAACATTACACAGATGGATGCAAATGGGATAACCCAGTTGGCGTGGGTGTCTAAATAGCACCCTACAGGCTGAAATATCAGTCTTATTAAAGGCACCAAACTAGTTGTTGTACTATAGAATATTCGACAGAAATATTCGGAGTTTCATCGACCGCCGCGTTGCAATTAGGTCCCTGACAGGTGTCAGTGATTATATTTCTTTATAAGGAGCACCAAGTGGTCTGGTAATGACTCCACAGCGGCACATATACTCTCTATACTAACCACTAGTCTTTAAGTCTACACAACCTTTTGTTTACTTTCCTTTGCTCGCAGACCCTCGTGACTTTCGTTGTGGGCGGCCTGTTAACCCAACCTAACCTACTCCATCTTATATTTACATCATCCAGATAGCTTTCAAGACGAAGACTATTTTGTGTAAATGTTGGCATATTGGTTCCCGTTAACTCTCGTTTCGCAAACCCTAAGCTATGCATATGTGTTTTAATATACTCTTGGTATATTTTATTAACAACAAAATTATTCTCTACGTGTTTTAATGTAAATTGTCTGTTTATTTTCAAAAGTATTTATTTCATCTTTTAGCCATTTTCTAGAATTTCTACAACTTGTCTGCACAAATGGAAAAATTTACAAATAAAAAACATTTCTGTAAAAAATAATAGTGTTTTTAAAGCAGATATATGTTCAGCTAATACACGAGATTTTGGCAAGGGAATTACTAAAGAAAATGTAGTTAAATTGAATACAGCAAGCAGACCGCTTCTACTCTGGGGTCGAAATTGCAGATAATCATGAAAATAATTGGTCATTAAGTATCTGCTAGGGGTGATGCCTTCACTATTAATTGAAAATTGAATACAAATGGTTTTTCAATATGAGCGCGCCGATGATGATAGTCTGTGGTGGCTAAGTTTTTTTGGTTTGTTTCAAATCTGTTGCATATTTTTTGTTACACAAATTGTTTAGTGGGTTTAAGAGCTTTTGGAAGAGGACTCGAATTTCGAAAGAAAGTTCAACTTCAGCGATGAGGTGCATTTTTGGATATTAACTAGCAATGGTGCCATATATTGCACGACACCAACCCTCATAGGATCGCCACATAACAAGAGCGAACACCACCATTGAGAGTGCGTTATTGATTTGAGCATGTAGTAAATAATAGCCATCGCTGAATTTCAGCCGGATGTATGCAGCAGGGAAGGTGAAAATTTAAGATCTACGATCCGTGATAAAATACAAAGCCCTGGCGGGCCTACTTCTCTTGGGAAAGCATTTATAACCCACATCCCACAAGAGAATGCCAAATGCTGCCTGCAAAAGCAGAACAGTTTGTTTTAGACTGCAATCTGGGCAGCAAAAGCTTCCCAAATGTTAATAAAACTCAAATCGAAGTCGATGGACCATTTAGGTTGATTCGTGAAAGCGAACGCCTTTACAGCTACAATAGCACCGCTCCCTTATAGATCTATTAAGCAGCCTCTTTTCCAGAGATCTCTTTCTACCACATCTATTTTGTTCATGTGACAATTATGTCTACTGTGCCCTGTTAGCAGTTCATTATGGAGTTTAATATCATCTCAGCTCCGATTTAGAATGTCCACTACCTTAATACTTTGGACCCAATGAGTCGAGGCAATTCACTGCTGTTAGTTTATTCCTTATGTCAACGGCCACAGATTCAACTTTGTGTATGGAACGCAATGTCAGATGGCATAGCTTTGGGGCGAATATCGGACATAAGAGTATTCTGAACCTAATTATAAAAGATGCCGATGGACGCCTTTCGGCTATTTTTTCTACTTCATTTCGGAAGGCGTTATACGCAATGCGTGTGTGAAGAACAACATCAATATATTGTGTATATTCAGCTGATCTGAAGTTGTCCTTCACTCTGCGTCTGGGGGAGTACGTGGCCGTTTAGCAGGTAAAATTTCTAGGGGTGGTGCAGGCGTTGGTTCACCTGCTGGAGAATGGGGTGCACTTGACAATCAGTCGGGTATAATACGAGTGGGGCAAGTAAAACTTTACTCCAAACAAGTGCTTATAAAACTTGAAAAGGTGGAGGGAGGCTACCACTTCAAATAGCATCAGGCCAAGATGAAAATCGAAGAAGATGATACTTGCTGACAATGCCTAGCGGAGGCGCTAGCGCACATTTAATGTGAATATCCAGCACTGGCTAGCATAAGGTTTAGCACCACGTGAAGGCTCTTGTGAGGGACCTAAGTCTTAGAGAAATGCTAGAAATTACAAGAGACTCTGTGATAAGGAAGAAGGCCGGCAGTTACCAGTCGACAGTCTGAAATCACTACAGTCAAGAGTAAATGCTGGCATCAGCACGAGCCTCAACGAAAGTGAACGGTTCTGGAGCTATTAAAGGAGCGGCTGGGCCCTGTTTAGCAATATTATTGCCTTGATGCTACTCTTGTCTGGGTAGGCACATCCGAGTAACTAAATTCCTTGCTGCTGGCGTATCGAGAAGTTTAGAGACCAGAAATGCTGGGCATGAAAACATTTTCTTTATATCTAGCTGCCATGTCATCAAAATGCTTAAAATATTTTCAATTTGTTTTACTTTCACAAACACACAAACACACACGGTTCGTTACCTAAAAATAATTTCTAACTGTCACTTCACTGTTGACTGCAATTTCCAACTGCGTTGCTTTCAAATAATTTTAAGTTATTTACAACAATAAAAAACTAAATTTTTTTCAAGCCTGGTACGAGTGTTTTATTTTTTAATTTTTCGTGCAAAAATAAATAAGTAAACTGCGCATTATTATTGTCATTATTTCTATTGCTATTATTGCCTAACAATAGATATAAAATTATAAATAAAAAAATTAGTTTTTTCTTGGAAAAGAAATCCCATAAAAAATATCCAGAGTCATGTGGCAGCACAGCAATTTAAACACGATTCATTAGTTGAACTTTTAAATGAAACTAATAAAAAATATTATTGAATGAGAAGGCGATAACAACAGAACAAAAATTATTGTAACAGATTTAATACTCGTATATTTATGAATTCATGTAGTGGTAGAGATGGAGAAGCAGATAATTTTCTCAATTTAATTTAATTGTACAATTAAACCTTTTGAAATTTCATGTTCTTGCTTTTATAAAAATATTATTAAATTTTCTTGGTTACTGAACAACAGAAATAACAGGATAAAATTACACATTATAAGTGGCAATATTCCAACGCTTAACAGGTCGCGTTTCCTACTTTGGTGGACAAACTCTAGACGACCGTTTCGGTAAGCGATCAGCCAACAGCTGTACGTTAGGTCTGTCGGGCAGTCCGTGAGAATGCTCATAAAAACTCGAGGCTCTTGATTTCCTACCAAATTTTAACCTCCTGGGTCAGCTCAAATGGACTCCACAATAGACATTCTGAACGCCGTCAATCTACTTGTTATTTCTGTCAAATTCAATATAACCCAGGCCATCACTAAAACCGGATCATAAAAGTGAATGAAAGTCGGAAAATGCGGATATTTGCCATAGTGCGAAGCCGGTGCGCAAATTTAAACGCTGTCATATACCCTACATGGGCCTCTCAAATAATATAAAAAAAATCGGTAATTCGACACACACGAATTCTTTGACCTCGATTTAACATCGACCCGGCCTTACGGGCAACTAATTTATAAAAGAAGACTTTACAACGTCGGGAGCAAGGAACGCCAATAATAAGTAAGGGATTGATCACAATCATATCAAAATCTTCAAAAAACTTATCGAAAATGTAAATTCCCACGTAAATTATTTCCCTGCGAACAGAGATTTCAAAATGCACTAGTGCATTGTTTCGCAGAAGTTTCAGATTCCTTAGGAGATGTTCGACATCAGTTTAAATTTAGTTTTTCTATGCAATCGGTTCAATTGCTTACGCTTAGGGGGTGAACATTTTATTAAAAATAAAAGTGGAAAATGTAAAACAATAACGGTCTCATAAAAAAATGCTCACCGGTAGACATAATATGAAAATTTTCAATCACATAATGATCAAGAGTGACCATATTTTGATCATATTAATATAATTTGTCATCATAATATGATATGACCAAAACCATATACATAATTCAATCATTGTATGTTGCTCCTATATTATGGTTACCTTAACCATATTTTTTCCTTTTGCATATTAATTCAATTTCCTTCAACAGTATGAAAAACTTTTTGAGCAACGTCAAATAAAAAATGTTTAAGTTTCACATTGTGATTTTTAATTTACTTAATAAAATTCAGTTGAAATAGTTTTATTTCAAAACTTTATTTTCGTTGCGCTGATTATGAATTTTTATTTGGCCAATTTTCTGGTTTAATTGTCATCAACATACCTACATGCATGTCTGGAATGCACTAAATAAAATAAAAGTTTTTGTTTAACATGCTATAAAATTGGTAGAATTTTGTTGGTTTTTGACGGTTGCACCCTACATGACTGTACGTGGGTATGTTATAATGCAACAAGATTTTTGTCTGCCGAAGTAAGACAATCTGAAGGCTGGTTGTGTCAACTTAAATCTTATTACGCTTTGGTAGCAGAGGTCTTCTTGGGCTCAGTAGAAGACTTCATTATATGACTTGAAATTCTTTAAGGATGTGTTCTGTTGTATTAAAAAATGTGTTTTACTGTTCGGAATCGGACCACGCGAGGGAAAATTTAAGTACCATTGGGTGTGTGTTGAGTTTTTGGGTCACGGACTTACCGTCAGCGTAAAACTGTCCCATATCAAGGTCCCGTATCTTGAGTGTAATTGAAACTTCCAGCTCCCCTCTGAACAATAGGACCTAGCCGACCCATATCCCCCACTACTTGGACTACCCCATACAAAAACATGCGTTCCCCGGTATGTATTACACAGGTCAAATGCGCCTCGACCCATAGGATATTTTTTGAAACCTTTATCTTTACTGGAGCAGGTTCAGGTTACGAATATAGCCAGTTACCTTGATCAGAAAGAGTCAATAAGACATTTGCCAAGCCACTTCGCTCTAAGAGACCCCAGTGATGAACAGTGGCACATCTCATGCTCAGATTTCTCACTATCCTGTGCGCTCTCCATTTCAATTCAAAGTACAGCAGTAAAAGAGATATTCCACCTTAAGATATTGTTTACAGGATTCATGTTTTCGAAGAATTTAATATCTTTATCTGGGTAACCGCAATACAATGCCCCTTCAGTTCGGTCGTTAATATGCGCACTTTTTTCCAAGGGGTTACACTGGAGCTATATGGGACCAAAGAAGATGTAATATCGAGTATTAGAACTATGTAGACCTTTTGCTCTGCATACCTCTGAATAATTTCCGCAGAATCTGATTTCTAGTGAGATTCCAAACTAGTTGCAAGCAGGAGGTATAGATAGTGCTTATTCCCATTTGAAGCCCCAGGAATAACACGGACTCCCAAATTCCCACTGCCGGCTTTGAGATTACTTTTTATACATACCCAACAATTGTATATAAGACATGCGTAAAAAAGTAAAGGAAGGGCACTGACTTTTCCCACAGTAGCAGAATACCATCTTTAGAGGGAACGCAGCTGTCACACAGCTGGCCACGTGCTGTGATAGGGAGAGTTTAAGTTTTAACTTTGCACGAAAGGGTTCTGTCACCTTGGCATGGCGGAAAAATAGATTTATTTTATAGACTATGTGACGCAAAGAACGTTGTCCAGTTTCGATTACTTTTTGTACTAGAGCTATTTTCACAAGCCAATGCTTCAGGGTTTGAAAAAAAACGATCTTTTAGAATATTATGCTTCAGATGGTTTAACAAACTATTCTAGAGACTTGTGTAATGGGTCCCAAATGTTTGGCTTGTAGTACCAAGACAAGCTCTAAGATTAAAACGAACTAACACTTTTTAGAACATGATTACCAGCTCGTATTGTTATGAGGAAAACCCTTAGACTCTCCGGCATGTCCCCATTCTAAACTCGTAACTGGTGTAAGGTTGTCACATGGTGGTGCTTGCCTGACTACACACGTAAATAATATTCGTAGCTATTTGTGTTATTTTTGTTGAATATTAACCTACCATGTTTTTATCTCAAAATTTGTTGTACGTTCTACTATTTTTAGCGACAGTTATTTTTTAATGACTCTAAAAAACTAAATTTCATACACACAAAGAACAATATAAAATAATTACAACAAAACAAAACAACAAAATAAAAAAAAACTGATATACTGATAGAAAGTCTGTTGTTGCTGTAAATACGTTTTACCCAGACTACCCAATTGCGCGAAACCACTACCAAAGCCGCCGCCCCCCATTTGTCTGTCCCACTTCACCCCTTCTCAACAGCGAATATTTTGATATCTACATGCATCCATTTTTTTTGCAATACCCCACTGCCAATTTAGTCGTTTTGCACGCGCAAATTGTTCATCTAATGAACAATTTCCGTACTAATTTTTTTCTTTGCTCTTTGATTTTTTTACCATGTAAAAATGCAATATTTTTTTTTTTTTTTGTGAACGTATGCGTAAAATTTTGTTTCAGAAAAATACTAATACATATGTATGGGTAACGGTATTAATATCTTAATCGCCAGATATGTGTGTTAAAATGTAATTTGAAATTATACCATTCCCCAACATGCTGGCTGGTCGTAAAACAAGTGTAACAATGTGCTAAGAGAAAAAAACACACATTAAGTATGAATACATTTATTCCAATTTGTGTAAAATAACATTTTGGTTTAATTACAACTGCGTTATGGATATAGTTAGATGAACGGGTTGATAAAAATGTAGTTAAAAAAAATATTTCGCTTGTTTGAAATTCTTTTAAGAAAAGATTAAAGCATTTCAATAAATGTATAGTATAAAAATAATTCCGTAAAGATTTCTTTGAAACCTAAAACTGCTGATGTTTAAGGTCTGGCTGTAAAATTTTGGCACAAAACAAACTTATTTTTTTTTTTTGAGAAAAAGATTTTTTTTAATAAAAGTACCATTTGAAGTTAGTTTTTCGTAAAAAAAATTGCTTATACAAAGTTTCATTAGAACTGCCTTTTTTACAAAATATTATTTAAAAACAGGTAAATTTTGTACTAAAGGAACATTTTTTTACAATAAGGACCTTCTTTATTAAAAAGCAAATTTTTTACAAAAAGTATCTGTTTAAATAAATTAAATTTTTTACAAAAAACAGCAGGTTTACAAAATGTTCCTTTTTTACTAAAAGTACCGTTTTTAAAAATGAAGCGTTTTTTGTACAAGGAGTACTTTTTCTTACTAAAAGTACCTTTTTACAATAAGTTTCATAAGGTAACTTTCTAAAAAACTTTTAACAAGAAGTACTTTTTTGTATAAAAAAACCTTTTTTCGTACAAAGGTACTTCTTCTTGCTGAAAGTACCTTTTTAAGACTTTCTTACAAAAAGAACAGTTCTAACAAAAACCACCATTGTTACAAAAAAATTTCTATAGAAAATACTTTGTTTACAAAAAGTACCATTTTATTAAGTACCTTGTTTACAAATTGTTCTTTTTATACAAAAAGTACCGCTCTTACAAATTAACCTGTTTTTGTGCATGTTTTTGTAAAAGGAGTACTTTTTTATTAAAAGTAATTTTTACAAAAACCCTTTTCACAAAAAAATGTATATTTTTTTAAAAGTACTACTTTACAAACAGTACCTTTCAAAGAAGTATCTTATAAACTTACATCATATCATAAGAAGCAATTTTTTTTCTTAATAAACGCCTTTTTACAAAAACTTTCTTTTTACGTAGAAGTACCTAGAGTACTTAAAAAGTACTTTTCATAAGAGGTGTTAGTTTCGAAATCACCTCTTATAGATTTTTCTGAGTTCCTTGATAAGCTTATTAGTAGTGTGGTAGTCTATGAGTCTAGAGGTCGTAGTTAAATTGGTGGTACAATCGCGAGCTTTACCCCACTGGCTGAAAGACTTCATTACTAGGGTCGACAATTTGAAATTAAATATATGTATATAAAACTTTATGATAAATTTTATTTAATAAAAAGAAATTTAAAAAAAAATGTTGCCCTTTGGTGGTGGTGTTTTTTTAGATTTTACGCTTGGTAATGACGAAAGGCATTGACCTTTATTATTTGTATAAGATCGCAAGTAATAAGGATGTGTTAAGCATGTACTCTTTGACAAGGCAACATTTTACTTAAGAAACGAAAACGCCACAAGACTTCACCCATCCACCGCATTCTCAATCTCTCTGCCATCTGCACTTTCATATATATATCGCTTAGTACTAGATTAGTTTGAGTGTTCAGCAGTTGCTGTATTCGGTTATTCTTTTAAGTAAAAGATAAGTAGTAAAACCAGTTCGAGACATTATCCTGCTCTCTTTTTTGCCCAGCTATTAGTTCACTTGTTAAGGAAAACGTATCATTTTCCGCTGGAACAACAATACAACGAAGTTGCGTAATAATATTTTTTACCTTGTTTTTGTTACAACAAGAAATCACCTAAAATCGTTATTCTTTAATTGTCCAAAAATGTTTAAATTTCTTACTAAAAATAAACTCGATGCAGGAAGTAATGGGAGGGTGAGAGTGTTAAGGTAAACGGAACTAAAACATAACTTTCAACACTTCCCTGTTTATTAAAATATGTGCAATTTATAGCGATATGTTTTTTTAAAGATTTTCACACCTACACTGAAATATTGCTGCAATCCTCCAAGGATTCAACACTATACAGAGACTTTTTGCTTGGTTTTCATACTCGAATAATTATTTTACAAAACTAAAGTTCATATTTCTGCACAATATTTGTTTTCTCTTCTTTTACTTCTGGTTCTTTTTCAGAATTATGGAAAAAGTTATAAAAAAAGTGGGGTTTCTTTGCTGCTGTGGGCCATTTTGTTGTGTGTGTGTCATTGTTGGTATTTTGAGTTTAAACTTGGCCAAAACTACTCAACTGTTTTAGGGTAGTTCTAATACTCTCGACTAGAAAACGCTACGTGAACAGTAACAAACTATAAATTCCTTTGCTGTTTGTTTTCTGAGGTTTTGTTAACAACAGCATCTTGTGGAAAGGCTTAAGCGTAGCAGGGCAACAACTAAAAAGAGGCACAAAATACAAATGGTTTCAATTTAACTTTCTAATCCGTGGCGTTAGTTGGAAAGGAAGTGTTGCTAAGCAAACAGCAACAGATACCAAATGACAGCTTAGGGCAAGTACAGGTTGGTGTTTTCAAAATTTACTGTTTGTTGTGTTTTGATTTTAATCAGATTAAAACACAAGTATTTGCAAAGTACCACCACAGCACTAGTTGTGCAGATGAGCATTTCTGGGGTCGGCCTATGAAGGAAGTCACCTCAGAAACATTTAAAAAAATTCACTAAAACGGTTTGAATTAACGCTGACTAAAAGTCTGCTCGTACGCCCTAGATTCGCTTAAAAAGATAAAAAACTATCGTCGTGACGTAAATAGTATTTTACGCCAATAAGAATGTGCCGAATCATAACCATAAATAAAATCTTAGGGTCGTATAAGAAATTAAAGGGGTTCTCAATAAGGGCAGATCAATGTTCATAGTCTGTAGAGGAAATGTTAGTTTGCCAGCGCTACAAATCCGATTCAAAATCACTTCGGAGCGTTAGGTTCAGGACCCCAACTTTGGCTACATAATCATCTTTAGCGACGAGGATGAATGATAATGTTGAGGGAAAATTACTACATATGGGCTGACGTCAACCCACATCAAGCTCACCCAGTAGCAAAGCATCCGCAGACAGTTTTCTTTTGTTGCAGATTTTAAACCGACGACACATGTTCATACACACGTTGATATGGCCACAGCAAGTACTACGGATCAATGATAACCAATTTATTTTGGCCCGACTAAAACAATACGGGCGTACACGACTTTTGAATCCAGCTAGACGGCACTACTTTTCTGCATGAACGATATTTGAGGAAATTTCTAGCGAAAGCGAAATAAGTTAGCCACCCGCTACTTTTCCTTGCGGGGTTTTCAAAAATTGCACGGTTATGCCAATATACCCTAATCGAACGACGCCTTCAAGGTCTACTTAAACAGCAGCTTTCGCTCAAATTCAGCCGGATCTATGAGGTAGAGCCACGGCGGAAATTATATCGATGTCATATGGAAATTAAGAAAGAATTTCGTAAATACGTCACGCATGGTTTGTTTTATTCCACTTTGACATCGACCTGTCCTAATTGGAATTGGTTTTTTGTGCAAGCTCAATAAGTCTGCCAGACTTTAGACCTCTCCGAAAATTGTTTAAATAGGTTTTCCTACAAAGAAAAGGTGGAATAAGCCAGGGAAGGTGGCTTTTGTTAATTCGCACTGTAAGATTTTTTCTATGGGTTTTCTGAAGTCTTAAGTCTTCGTTTTAAACCATTCCCGAGGGTTATTAGCACAAGAAACATATCCCATCATAGTGCTTAAATTGAGCTTGTTCTGCTCAGCAGAGTCACTGAAAATAATATGTAGCAGCTGCTCGCCTTGCAGGGAAGTTGTGGCCCCTATTTTAATGACGGCATATTTTGTTTTCTCTGCTACTCTGGCTAATGGCAGCATCACCGATCTCGTACGCATCGTAAAGGAAACAAATATTACATTAAAAAACAAATTTCCGATAGGTTGTGCAGCTATGAAATTGATTTCAGATAAGAAAAAAATCCTGCGATAATAATTTTTGATTTCAATTTTAATGACTTAACAATGTTTAGCACAATTGAAAAATATGTTTTCCATATAAATTTTAATTCTTTTGTAAGAATTTGTACGAGTGCATTTTTGTTATTTATACTCTTATCTAATTAAGTGCAAATGTACTGGAATTGAATGTCTCCATGTAAAGTGGAACAAAAGCCGAACTTACACTCCAGTTCAATTGATTAGAAGCACTTAACTTTAGTTACTTAGTGGACACAACAATGTTTGACAATATATTCGTTTTACAATGAAAAAGAACTTTTTTAAAATGCGTTTCATAGTGACAGGTTTTAAAGAAAATACATCATAGTGATCCTGGTAAATAAAGTACAATAACAAAAACCACACATATACTGTTTAATGGGCCAGTCAATAATGTGTTAGTCAAGTTAGTTTTTACACACAAAATATGACGAGTACAAAAACGTCAGTCATATGGATAGAGTAACTGGAACTTTCGTCTTCCATTATGCACCGATTTTTATAAAGGATTTCATTTACAGACATACAAGTTTTAAATCAAATACAAGAGGCTGAAGACGTAACTGGCTTACATTTATATTTAAAAAAATGCTATTATGGTCAATGGTGCGCGCCATCGGAACGCGATAACTAACTTTTTGTCCGACCAGGTGGGCGATGTGAATCTTTGAAGTTAACAAGACGGTGCTTCCACACATCAACAGAAACAAACGGGCTATTGCTCGCCAAGCTTTATTTCACGATATGGCAACATTTATTGCCTTCTCAGCTTGTGTGATTTAACACTTCCCTATATCTTCCTTAAGAGCTATTTGAAAAAATAATTAATAAGCTTTCAGCTAAACTAGTTTTAATGATTTCAATCAAATGAACAGAAAAACTAAAGCATATCTTTAACATTTTAGGAACCTGGTGCTGAAAATAGCCGTTAGCATTAACATTATAACAATTTTCTTAAACAGTAATCCCCGGATAATTACCTCGTCGTAATTTCCAAGATTTTTGAGGTGTTACTGGGTATGAAAATTAACTTAAAAATTGTATTAAGTAAAAAGTAATTCAAAATAAAAAAAACAAGCGCAGAAACGTTAAATTCAGCTGCAGTGCTGTAGCAAAAGTACTTTGAGTGATTGTGTGAACGAATGAATTTAAAAGAACATTTCACTCTGATACGGCAAACATCCGACTTAGTTAATTAAACATAAACTAATTAAACCTGACATTTTATTAAAACAGGAGAGAAAACTAAACGGGGATTAAAAATCAATATAAATAAAGAATGAAAATTACTTAAGTTTTGGGTAATAAAACGGGGTATACTGTATGCCCAACGAAATGCTTCATCTCACCACAGACCTAAAAAAGATACGTTCTGCTAAGAAACAAAAAAACAAATACTTTTAATTATTTAACCAGGACTGTATATGCACACAACTGCATCTAATAAATTAATAGTTTATGGCATGTTCATCACGATAATAGTGATGTGGCTAACTGAATATATTTGTGTGTTACGGCACCCAGCAGTTCTGATGATTATAGTTAGATATTTTAGTAGTTACTTTTTGCTGGAAAAATCTAGTGATAATAAAATGTTAATAAAATCTAAAGTAAATTATTTTATAAATTAAGATATTCAGAACGAAAAATGACACTGAAGATGGCACATAGCCGAAACCGGTTTGTCTGCAAACCAAACTTGACAAGGGATGACGGAAATTCGTTCCAAAAATCTGCATAAAATATTCTCAGTATATTGTGTGTCTACATTAACAAACTTGAAATAAAAAGAAAATGAGCTGCTTGTTTACTTCGAGTAGGTAACAAGGTAACAAGTTTTAGAGCGATTTTGTTTCAAAACAGGATAATAAAGTGGTAAAAAAAAAAATTCAAAAATTATCAGCACTAAAGTAAACAAAATACTTTGTTTTACCGCCATTTTGATAAACATTAGTCTTGACAGTTCATATTTGGCAGTCGTGAAGTAGAGACGTGGCAAATTTATTATGGAAAAATATTCGGTAGACCAACGTGTTTTAATCGTTAAAACATTTTATCAAAATCAATCATCGATTACTGTGACGATGAGAAAGTTACGTGAAATTTTTTGGAAAAACAACGTGCCAGTAAGAGGCACTATTTATCGTGTAGTGAATGATTTCGAAGAAAGAGGGACTGTAGCTGATAGGTCTAATCATGGACCACAACGTACTGCAAGATCGGCTGAAAACATTACTGCTGTTGAAGAAAGTGTTCAAAACAATCCATCGACCTCGATTCGACACCGTGCTCAGGAGCTTGGTCTTCAAAGAACAACTTTGGCCACAATTTTGCACAAAGATTTGCATTGGTTTCCATTTAAGATTCATTTACGCCGCCGTACATATGCCAATAGGATGCTACAGCCCGCCCATGACAACCCCGATTTTCATGAAAAAAGCATAATGAGTGACGAGGCACATTTTCATTTGAATGGATATGTGACTAACAGAATAGTCGGTTCTGGGCAATGGAAAACCCTCAAATTATTCATCAGTCACCTTTGCATCCAGCCAGGAGGAATCTTTGAAAGTGAAAACGGAGTAACGGTAACTGTCAATGGGAAGCGATATCGTGACATGATTGAAAACTTTTTAACGCCACAACTGCATGCTTTGGACTTGACTAACATGTGGTTCCAACAAGACCATGCCACATCGCATACAGCCAGGATTACAATGGAATTACTGCGAGACCTCTTTCCACAACAAGTTATATCAAGGAATGGTGATGTTGATTGGCTGCTCCGAACTTCTTTCTTTGGGATATCTGAAAAGCAAGGTTTATGCAAACAAACCGGAATTGTAATGAAAAATGTCTTCAAAAAGGCTCGCATTAGTGAGGCTAACAGAGGCGGACATTTATCTGATATTGTATACCATACATAATTGCCGACATTAAATAAAACATTTATCAATATGCGATCCATTCTCTTCCATTTAACCAAAAATTATAAACAAACAAAGTAGTATACTTTCCGGCGGACACCCTGTACATACATTGATAAGCGACAAACACAGGGGACGTTTATCTGCCGGTGCAAGCTAGAACAAAAAAAAAAACTTTCCAATAGTTCGCCAAATTTGGATTTTAACATTTTTAAAATATGCAAATATTTATAAACGTTTCGAATTAAGTGGAAATTAAATGGTTGAAAAAAAAAACATTTTAATGGTTTATTTTGTTTTTACCAACATTTTAATATCATTTGAATGGTGCTGTTGCCAGTAGTTTTCTATTATTTCAAACCATATTTTCCAATTACAACATCACTTCGTGCAAACAGAAAATGTTTAAATACCTAGGTACGATAAATAAACACAGTGGGGAAGAAAAATGTGCTCTACCGGGTAGCATATCTCATCTCATGCGCAACTTCATTATCAATAGCCAAGTTTAGTAGATTCGGGAATAATATTGGCCGAGTGAGCTAAAAGCAATTCCAAAGTCTAAGTTCGTTGCAATTGTTGGAATATAAGTAATGATCAATTATGCTGAATGCATTAAAAGGAATGTTAGAGGATAATTGAATTTCGTTCCTTCTAGTCAAAGGTTCCGGATATTTTATGTTCAAATTTGTATTCCGTATTCCGAAAACTCAGGTTGTTTTGAAAATCCTAAACTCTTCAACTGTTATCGTTAAAGCGTCCGCTCTATGGTGGATTTAATAAGAGAAGCGAATAGTCAAAGTCATGACAGATTCGTAAATGCTCTGACCTTAGTAACAATATGACATTAAAACACCAGGAGTAAAATGTAAATGAATATAAAATATCTGCATTGAACTAATAACATTTTTTTTTGCTTGCAATTGTGAATTATATTAAAACGATTCCCATTTATAGTCAAAATTAATTTTAATACGCATTTCATTGCTAGACCATGAAACAGCTATGCAGCGGCTGAGCCAGTCAACCAAAACAAACAATAACCAGTGCGTGCAACGCTCTCAACACTTCAGCACACACAATTGCACTTGAACACTGTATTTAAATTAATAATGTTAGCGAGAGAACTCTACAATAGAAAATTAAACAATTTACCCAAATATTTATCACATTTAGACTCAATTTTAAAGCCACAAAAGTAGGCAACGAAAAAACGTAAACGCAGCCTACAACCAGCAAACAATCAGTTTGCATTTTAAACTGAGACTGATGTGAACTAAAACTCGTGATTCAACCGCAAGCGGTTGAGAAGGATTTAAAAAAATAAATACAGTGGCCAGAGTGAGGCCACTTGAGACTTAATATCTTTTATATTTTTCTCAAAGTTCGAGAAGCACAAACTTAGTTTAAGTTTGAAAATTACATTTAAAGTCGATCTTAAATCACAAACGTTCGAGAATATTTTAGGAATTTCGTACAAAATTCTAAAAAGTATTCTCAGTCCTTGTTCTGAGTTGCTTAAATTTACTGTAGCTTGACACTCGCTTAAAGGTTTTGAGGCAGATTTGTTACAGACTCGGAAATTAACATGAAATTTCAATATCGTTTTTCTCAAAGTTCTAGATGGATTCAAGATTAAGATTTTACTTTGAATTAGGCAAAAGTAGTTTGTCAAAGATTTTTGCTAAAATCAACCACAACTTGAAATTCATTTTGGAAACTCATAATTCAAACTCGGTTTTAGAAAGGTTTGGGAACTAAATTGAAAATCGATCTTTAAACACAAACGTTTGAGAATAATATAATAAAAAAAAAAAATTCTTCAGTTAAGGCTTGAGAACTACATTTCAGCTTTTCCCATCACAAAGGTTTGAAAATATAAATAAATTCACTCAACGAAATTGTAAAAATTTGTCCCTCGTTTGCATATTCAAATTTGATATTGAATATAAAATCATGAAGGTGATTTTTTTCGAAGTTCGACATGAATTCGAGATTAAGATTTTATCTTGATTTAAGCAACAGTTTTTTGTGTAAGATTCTCAACTTAAAATTTATTCTGTAGACTCAAACTTCAGTCTTGGTTTCAGAAAGGTTTCAGAATTACATTTGATATGAAACTACAAATTCAAGTAATTTCAGACGTTTGTGTTTGCTGGGCAGCGGCTAAATACTGGGCCATTAATACTTAAGGCTGGACTAGAGACTAACTAAACACCAGTTAAATGCTTTATTTAGTCTAATGCGAATATAATTCATTGACACTAGTGGCATGAGTACTTTGACCACGTTTACATGATGTTGCAACAGCAAAACATGGGAACGTGGCATAAATTATAGCGAAACATTATAAACGCAAAATTGGCATAACCTACAGAGGGACAAATGAAGAGGACAGTGCGTTATGGGTGCTAGAATTTATGCATATGGGCGTTCTTTTTCTTTTTTTCTTTTTGTCTTCTCTAATAAAATTTGAGCCATTCCATTTAGCAGGGCTGTTGGTACACGCTTCCTTTTGCCAGTTACTAGTGGCAACATGTACTAATCCTCAACATAATTTGCTTGATAAATGGCTTAAATGGATTGTTTTAACAGCAATAGAGTGAATGTAGGTTGGCTGGTAGTGTTCGGCGTGCCAGCATCAACTATTCAAAATGTGCAAATGCATTTCGCTTGTTTATTTTGCTGTTAAATTTCACGCGATTTTTTTTAGTTTTGCAATATTTTAAAAAGTTGTTTGTATAAAAAGTTTTAGCAGCCAATGCAAAGAGTTTGCAAGGTGCACAATTGAGGGCTGCTGAAATTAAAACATTTGGAGGATTTCAACAGAGTTAGACGCAATTCGGGAAAATGAGTCGTTTCAGTATATTAGTATTCCAAAATAATATGACATGATACAATGTGGTTCAAAAAATTATTTTGTACAGAAAATTCACATTAAGGGGTTCCACAAGGTTCGACTCTTGGTACATTTTTCTATGTGAGATACTACTACTGCACTGTTTAAATACTAATATTGATAATAGTACAAATATTAATTTATAATTGGGCTACAGCCTTTGTCATAAATTCATGATTATGTTGCGTAGCATGAAGGTAACGAACGGGCTGTCAGCATAGCAAATAGGAGAGCTCGACGAGTTTTCATAGGAGCAGAACGCTTTATACTACTGAGAAAACTAGTGTTTGGGTTAAGACCTCTGGAGAGTGGCTTCTGCGCTCTCTCAGAGATAAGAACAGAGAATTCTCATACTCGACAAGAATGACCGTAGGATAATCAAGGGATTGTGGTCTTAAATACCACCAATTTATTAAATGAAAGTTGGAGACCCTCAAGTGTAGATACTGCGAACAGAACAATAAGATAATCTAGCAAGTGTAAGTAACTGTCCAGCTCTGGGGTGCGGCAGAGCGAAATTACTTGGCAGATCTCTACTGACTCCAAGCTATGTTTATGGTCTCTCCGTGAAAGAGGTAATGTGCTTAGTTGGAATCCTACCCCCGCTTCAGTGAAAACAAAGGCTGCACAAAATATCCTACGGGTCGAGACACATATAAGCTCGATAACAGCATCGTATGCGAAAAATCTCACGCTATGCTAATGTTAGCGATTTTTCTTCGTGATTTTAATTGCTGTTTCGTTTAAAGTTCTTCCTATTCTGCACTTCTAGTCATTGTAAATGGTACCATTGCTCTTCATTAAAGTTCCAAGTAGTTGCTGCAACTTTCTCTGAGTATTTTTATTGTAATTAGTTCATTGGTTTATTGGTTCTCCAATAACTGATAGTATTAATATATCAGTTTCAGGCCCTGTTGTACCTCACTTGACAGGTAATATTACTTAATTTCAAATCGACCGGGCATTCCGATGGCCGATCTACAAAATCTTCGAAAGTAATAAAATTGATATTTTATTAGGAAGCGATGCGGTTCCCTTCACAATAATTCGTGGTATAGCGCACAATGTCTGTGGGTCGTCTATATTTTATTCAATTCCAACTCTCGTTCACATATTGCTTTGTATTTCAGTTAACAATCTTAAAAAAGATTTCAACGGAGATTTAAAAATTTTTGGAGGTGAAGAATTTTTTTTTCGTTTCATTTATTTTCAATTACTCATGGCAGATTTTATCGGCCCAACAGCAGTTCTGTATAATGTGGCATGACGTAATGTGATTATCATGAATTTCGATGACATTTCTGCACTTCTCGTTTACGCATCCATTCGATAAACACACGACGCTTTTGATACTCTCTGGGCTACAATTCTAGACTGATTTTAACCATTTATGCGTGTAAATGAAAATACTGTGTCAAAAGTCGCTTCGTTTTAGGATCCCAAAGCCCCAGTTGCTGCGATCAAACACGAATCGACGCTTTTAATTTATTTGTTTCACCGACAAGAAAATAAATAATTCCACTAGTACAAATGATTGTTCAAAGTAAATTAAATAATTGTTTGAAATGAATTTTCAAATCTACTTGTGGTTATAAATTTATGCCCAGATAATTTCTTAATTCTGTCCACTTCCTTAATGAAATGACAAATCTTTTAATTGAAGAAAACCTGTTACAAATCAATCTAATGTGCTGTTGTTTGTTACAAAACGAAGTAAATTATGTCTTGAGCTTAAACAGGAAGGAAGAGTATGGATTTCGTTCTTATAGTCATGTACGAAAGGAGAAAGTTGACCTCAATATGCCAGAATAATCAATTAATTAAAATGGTCTTGAATATTAAGGACTTTGGTTGGAAATATTTAAGAAATTAGTGGAGGTTCATTTATTTATAGCATAGTGACATCAACATTTTCTACATCTTATGAGGTTCTCATCGTAAGCCCGCTCATAAAGAGGTTGTTTTCTAGAACAGAAATGGCGGAAAAGGTCTGTGAACTTTAATTTGCTCTAATTGGGCAAACGTATACATGTCATTTAATTTTGATCTAACTTGCGAATAAAACCTTTGTCTCGTAGAGAGGTAGAACATAGGCCAAGAACTTAAATAGATCTTTAAAGAAAATTTCGATCTAAAGCGAATGCCGTAATTTGCCCCCAGATCAAAATTATGTACCTGAGCACGAAGAACTGATCGCTCAGGTCGCAGCACTGAAGGCATTTTTTACAATGCAAAAAGGAGTAAGATGATTTTTCATGATCAACACTGCCAACAGTTAACGATTTGGTGAGTAAAACTCAGGACTACTGAGAAAGAGTTGGTTGAAATTCCATCACGAGCACAGCAACGGAATCATTTTACCGCTCTTAGGAATTATGAGTGTGAAAACATTTAATGAGTTTAAAACACCCAAAAAGGATAATGCTCCTTGGATTATTATTATGATATAATGGGACGAATTAGGTAGATGTCGCTCACAACCACCGACTGATCTAGTTAAAGCTTATGAAGAGCAAATATTTCCTCAGCAGTGTTGGAAATAAGGATCGCCTTATATACATAACGCAAACGGAGCAGTGTATTCCTGAAACTGATGCTATTAAGAAAGACACAGGACTTTCTTAAAGTCCCACAATCTTTTCACAACAACAGTTCGGAAATGTGGGAATGAGGGTCTACTGGTTCCTTTGGTAAGTCGATTAGTTACTGCTCGAACAGCGGCAATCAATATATTCCAATCGCAAGCGTCAAACAAAGCTCGGTCCTCGATTTCCCATATTCTGTAGTCAGAAACATATTACGCAACAAACATAATCCCGGGTGGGAACTGATAATAAAGTCTCTCTTACCTCATGTTTCGAAAACTGGTGGAGAAATCAGAAGAATGTCAAATAACCTTTAACGAAGAAACAAGGAACTTAATAACGCTTCGTGGGATGGACGACATTTGTGCTTTACCATATTCCCTGGAGTTAGCGTCGTGTAATTTCTGCTGTGTTTAGAAAGGTCCTGGGCAACGTTCAATCCCTTCTAGTGCCTCATTATTAAAATTTCAATATTTTTTGATATCTTATTAATATAGAAAAGTCAGAAGATTCAAATGCCAAGCTTATTACCTCAACAGCAAAGTCAAAGGTTAAAACAAGAGCATTAAATATTATGGATAAAGTACGTACCACCGCATTTACTGCTTTTTAAAGCAAAGCTGTAACAAATATTTTTTTTTTTTTAATTTTCGTTTCTAACTTAAATTTTTGTTGGCACTGGCCCCCTTTAATCCTTGAAAAAACTTAACAAAACAAACATTTTTCTTCAAAGTTTTTATTCCATTAGCAGATATTCATTTATTCATTTCCACTTTTTTCCCCCTAAATAATCCCTGTATATTCACAGATCATGAATTTGGAAAATGCTTGTACGATAAATCAAACTACAAATAACATTTCATCTGTACAATTTTTCAGTTTCAGTTGAGGCAGTCACACATGGTGTTTTTGCTCAAGCTTGACTAAAACGAATTATTTTCTAACAGTGTAGATTAGTTTTTCGTTTTTATTCATTGGAAAACAAGTGATGTGTTTGTTGTACTACTCGCTCGCATTTCCTGTAGATTTATAAAGTAAATTGAGTTTTTATTTACTGCAAGCTCGTATTTGGTTGTTTGAAGTTTTCAATAAAATAAAAAACGGAACAGAGAAAAATTTTATTATTATTTTTCAACGGTTTTCTACTGCCACTTACAACTGCAGAGTGAAATTTTACAAGCAACTCGTTCTTCAATATGCAGGTACCTGAAACTGTTTTGCAGAAGAAACCGATTTAACTCCTCCAGATTTTGATTTTGAATTTTAACTTGTATACCGGTCGCTAGCGAAAACAATACTCGACAAGAACGTTAGAACATATCGCCATAAGTTCTCGCCTCAACGATTGGGAATAAAATAAAGAACAACATTCTAAAATTACTACAATAACTTTAAAATTTAATCGTTTAGTTTTTTGAGACACTTGTATTTTTTCCTGAATATTGTAAGTGGGCAATGTTCTGAGCCTTAAGGCCCATTTAGCCGACCGTAAATGTAGAAATGTAAATGTAGCTGTGTCAGCTGATCGTTTCTGTTATATACGACTGCATGAAAATGCTTACTTGACCGGAGATGTCACGTAGCCGTAATGTTTGAACCTGTAGAAAATAGAAAATTATGTACGAGCTTACGTGTCAGATGTAGACAGTGATGGGATGTATGTATGTTGTATAGGAGTGTGGCACATTAACCCATTCTTTGGTACTATTTTGGTTCTGATATTTGAACAGTTTTTGTTGTTAAATTTGCATAAATACATGGAATTTATTTTCTTTAAACGAATTGTTTCTTTATCAAATGTAGCAAGATAGTTTTCAGCAAAAAAAATTATTTTGAAATAATAGCAATAAACTAATATAATAAGAAATACACAAACAATTAAGAAAGTATTATACAGCAATGTACATACATGTATAAAACAATATCTTGGTACAATAAGAACATTTTGGTACTTTTTCCGCATAATCATCATTTATGTGAACGAATTGATATCCCATCAATGTTTCGAATAGGTGATGTGCATTTTATTCGATCATTTAAAAAAAGGGAAATGGACGACGAAAAATTATTATTATTAGTTCAGGCAAATAAATATAATATAATAAATATTGTTCTGGGAGACATACGCGTGTGTACAAAGAACTGTTCTTTGTCACACTTTTTAATGGTTCGGAAAACTTTTTTGTTGTATCCCGCGACAATATAGTCTCTGTTTATGGGTCGAACACCCCACCTTCGTACCCTGCGTGTGCGTTTATTTTTATGGCTTAAAAAAAGTTTGCACAAGCGTAAGAAATTTAAGTTTACAAGTAAACCGGTAATAAAATACAAACAAATAGTGGACTTGTGCTTCTCAGAAAAAGTAAGACCAAGAAGTTTTCTTTGGATATTTGTTAAGTTTTAATATTCCGATGTAAGCTTTAAAAGTTCCCATAAAGTTCGCAAAGTTTTTGAACATACAAGGTTTCCGATTAAATGAAAGAGAATGGATCGTATATTGATAAATGTTTTATTTAATGTCGGTAATTATGTATGGAATACAATATCGAATAAATGTCCGCCTCTGTTAGCCTCACTAATGCGAGCCCTTTTGAACACATTTTTCATTACATTTTCACACAATTTCACGCGGTATTTCATTAATTTCATCACGAATATTTTTTTTGAGTTGCTCCAGAGTTTCTGGTTTGTTTGCATAAACCTTGCCTTTCAGATATCGCCACAAAAAGAGGTCCGGAGCAGTCAAATCAGGCGACCGTGGAGGCCAATCAACATCACCCTTCCTTGAAATAACTTGTTGTGGAAAGAGGTCTCGTAGTAATTCCATTGTAATCCTGGCTGTATGCGATGTGCCAACGTCTTGTTGAAACCACATGTTAGTCAAGACCAAAGCATGCAGTTGTGGCGTTAAAAAGTTTTCAATCATATCTCGATATCGCTCCCTATTGACAGTTACCGTTACGCCAGCAGTAATGTTTTCAGCTGTTCTTGCAGTACGTTGTGGTCCATGATTGGGCCTATCAGCTACAGTCCCTCCTTCGAAATCATTCACTACACGATAAATAGTGCGTCTTGTTGGTACGTTGTTTCTCCAAAAAATTTCACGTAACTTTCTCATCGTCACAGTAATCGATGATTGATTTTGATAAAATGTTTTAACGATTAAAACACGTTGGTCTACCGAATATTTTTCCATAATAAATTTGCCACGCCCCTACTTCACCATTGCCAAATATGAACTGTCAAGACTAATGTTTACCAAAATGGCGGCAAAACAAAGTAGTATAACTTTCCGTCGGACACCCTAATCTTTCTAAAAATTTTAGGTTAAAATTTCGTGATGAACGGATTAAGCAATCATTAATAAGAGATATCTAATAAAAATTCATGATTAATAATTATTTTTATATATTCCAAACTAATCTGTTCTTTTTGTTGCTTCTAATTTTATTTGTTGCATGCAGGGATGCAGTTCAAATTAAAATATATCGATCAAGTCGAATCAAATTAAAATAAGCTTCGCAAAGGGAATAGACGCAAATTGGTTTCTTAGGGTTAATTTAATTCTTAAATTTGATTAAATTTGTTTTCCAAATATAGAAATAAGGCCAAAAAAAAAATCTTGTTGTATATGGTACCAAATGGAACCTGAAATATTTCCACATCCCTCGAATGTAATTTATGAAATCCAGAGTACGGGAATCTCTAAAAGTTGACACGATTAAATTTTCCCGTCGCCATTACGGATAACAATTTAAATGATCACAGCAAACATAATATGTTCTCTACATCAATATATACCTGAAACATTCTGAACATTAACATTGAAGATTACTTTAGTTGCGGTAAACAAGTTATTGCTTACATTTAATCATTAACTGACTTCCTTCCATAAAAATTTTAACATGGTTGAGTTGACAACAATACAATTTCTATTTTAACCACAAGCTAGGAATTTTAACTATACAAAAATAATTTGATAAATTCTAACCACAAAATTGTACAAACAACCATAATATGTAGAATTGTTTTAGTGTTTAATCAGCTGTGGATTAGCTGTTTAGCGCGTTGACTATTAAATATTCGATGGCTTTAGCCGCCTGTGTTCGTTCGTGACACAGCTGTTGCAAACCACTGTCATAAATTTTGTGCTTTCCTATCGTCCTAATGCAACCATAATATTATTCTACAATTTATTTACAATCATATATCTCAGTTATATTGTATAAAAACCAGTTCCTTCAATAAAATATTGCACAAAAAGAGGGCGTGCTCATTGTTGGAGATACGTAAAGATACTGATAGCTTTCCCCTATTTCTTTTTTAAGTTTTAAACACATTTTCATTTAGTCGTTTGACTTTAGACTGTTTACTTTCGCTTGAAACATGAGTTGCATATAACAAAGTTTATCTTGTTATTTTTTGTATTTATGTTTCACACTTAAATGATTTGCATAGAATTTCAATTAGAAATACTCGAATACAAATATTTACACGAACAGAAATTATTTTCAACTTAAATTAAGATGAAGCGTGCTTAAATTGTTTAATAACAAACATTTAGAGGGTGATGCTAATAGGATTAATTTAAATACGACTACATAAATAAATTTTAATACAAGCTTTAGCGTATTCTGACATTTAAATTTGTTGTTTAACAAAATCAATGTGTCAATTGAACAAATGAGTTTAAGTAAATTTAAGGGAAATATTTCTGACCGGCTTAACAGCCTTGTTAAAGGTGATTTAATGAGTGTAAACTGTTATCCTCCAATGACGAGACAGCAACGATCTCTAAAGGAAGCCCTGCTAACATGCTACAAATACAGATAAAAATAAGAAAAAACATGGTTGAGGTAATCACAGTTTAACAACAACCCGCTTTGTTTGAATGAAATGGCAAATCATATTATTCTTCTACATAACAATAATATGGTTCTCTTGTAACAATGAAAAGCAAAAATGTTTTGTTACCGATTGACAGCGGCTGAGGTATGAATACAGGCGTCTAAAGCTATCAAATGGTTGATGGTCAAGGCGCTAACCACTTAAGCCTTACCGCCCCCATACTTTGATTAAACAGCAAAAGAATTTTACATATTATGTTTATAATGAACATCTTATTTTTGTATAGTTAAAAGAATTTATTTGTGATTAGAATTTTAGTAAAAATTATATTGTTCATGTTACAAGTTTTACAGATATAAATCATTTAATGATTAAATGTAAACAGTAACTTGTCGAAAAGGTACCCATAGTAAACGGTCTACCTGGATATTATCCTATTTTAATTAAACGAAAAATTATTTATCGTGACTAAAGTAATGTTCAAAATGTGTTCAAGTAACAATTATGTGTTTGCCAATTCAAGGTATTGTTGTAAGGAATGAAATATGGTTGTCGTGACCATGCCACCGCCATGTGTTTTAGCGTATAGCGTGTTATGGTATAGTATCTCATGCATTAGTTTCCAGTTTAGTATGTATGTATCTATTTTGAAGCTCCTTAGGCGCTTGCAAAACAGGGCAACGTTACTAATCGGAAACTGCATTGACCTAGTGAAAAATGGTGGCAATGTGCTTTGTACTTTCATGGAGCATCTATTGCACAATGGAATGTATACAAGTTGTTAATGATCAACTGATTAGTGATGCACTTTTAAAAGCCATTTCTATCACTACTAATGTAGAAACATTTTAATAATTCAATTGAATGCTGGTCTAGTCGTGAGATTTTAAGCAAAAAATTTAATGTCTCAGTGAATAAGTGAACAAAGAGAGGTAATTATCATTCGCAGTTCTTACTAATGAAAAAATATCTTCATTAGGGATCCCCTCTGAATCAGCGTATATTATAGCTCTTTCCCTCTTGTTAAGAGCAAGTTATGCAAAAAAAATTTTAAAAAGATTATAATAAAAATTTACTTTATCATTAAACTCCCCTTTAACCATATCAAAATCAATTGCTGTATCTAGCTTTAATATTTATTTGCTTAAAATAAAAAAGTGCAATCAGAGACATGAAAATATTAGGAGGGTAACAAAAGTTCTTAAGAGATAATAACGAAGCACGTAGAAAAAAGATGTAATTTTTAGTACCAAATATTTTTTTTTTTTTTTTTTTTTTACTGTATTTTATTTTATTGAATCTTTCTATTAAAAGAAATTCACAATAAGTATTCAAATCTTATTTCTAAATTATTATTTACTAGTTAGTACCAACGTAATAACTAATTTTTTGTATTCAAATCTTAAAAATCTATCTTCTATTGTGTAGAGAGAGCCGCCTCACCAGGCTCAATGTGTCAGTTCTTTTTAGTCTCTGGTGGCCATCAAATTGCAATAAATTGCGTGCTAGAGTGTTGGGATGTGTGTACCAAATATTTGGATTAAAAATATTACTTTCTGATTTTCGTATTAAAAAAAAAAACTTCTTTAGAACTTAAATTTTTTAATATTCGTTTAATAATAAATCGTATCTATTTCTTTAATTATAAATTTTAAAGTTCGACGATTTAGTAATGTATTTTAAGTGCCGAAAAATCACCAAGAATATTTGAAAATTTGGTACTAAAAATTTATGATATTTAATTACAGAAAATTGATAATGCTATAAAATATTTATGTATATTTTTAGTACTAAAAATATGCTAATATTTAGTCATATTTTCAACATATTTATTTAAGAAATAAAAATGTTTCAAGCTGTTGGGGTACTAAAATTTACGGTTGATGACAAAATATTTTAGCACGAAAAACTACTGCATCAGATATTTTAGCACCAAATTGTTTTCTTAAGTTTTTACTATTAAAAGTTAATAATTAGAAGTTAAATATTAATAGTACTTCAAGATGCTATAAAGATCTGTATCTACTATCCGACGTACTTCATTGCGCCGATGGTTATGCAATAAAAATTTGTATAGAATGTGTTACGACGATAATTGATTCCATTTGGTACATTTTAGTGAAATGTATAGTTTGTTTGGGAAGTAGTAAAAGTACTTTGAATATTATTCCGCTCGTTGCTAGAGTCTCTTGGAAAAAACATTCATCATAAGCCAAGGTTTTTTGCGCGATTGAAACAGATGTAACATACTACTGTAGGCAAAAAATAGTAAGACTTTTTAATTTAAATTTCGCGCGGAAATCCATTGGTCTTTCTGAAGTACAACAAGTGCATTGGACGATTTTTACAATTAGTGAAATTATTCAACAAAGAAGTTCCATTAAATTTTGTGTGCGGAATGAAATTTCTGGTGCCGAAATGTTCAGAATGTTGCAAAAGGCCTTCGGTGATAATTGTATGTCGCGAGCAAGTGTTTTCGATTAGTACAAATTATTTAAAGAGGGTCGAGAACGCGTTGACGTCGAACCACGTCCAGGACGGTCATCAACATCAACTGATGATCAACACGTCAATAAAATCAAGGAATTGGTGTTCGAGAATTGGCGATTAACAGTCAGAGACCTTACTGATATCGTTAGAATATCGGAGGGATTAGTGAAAACATTTTAAAAGATCATTTGGGCCTAAGGAAAGCGAAATCACAAGGGGTTCCAAAATTACTAAATTTTCTTGAAAAACAGCGTCGCGTTAACGTCTGTCAAGCAATGCATTCTGACTACCTGGATGTCATTAAACGTATTTTAACTGGCGACGAGTTCTGGATCTACGCGTACGACCCAGAAACAGACGATCAATCGGCCGAATATTGTGCCAAAGGTGAGCCGAAGCCGAAAAAACCACGTCAAAGCAAATCAAAAATCAAGGTCTTGTTGACAGTTTTCTGCGATCATTGAGGTATGATGCACTCCGAATTCCTTCCGACTGGCCAAACTATTTAGGTGTTATGCGTCGTTTGCGCGAAGCTATTCGTAAAAAGATGACAGAATTATGCGCCGATAACTCTTGGTTTTTGCACAACGATAATGCACCGTCTTCGTGAGTTTTTCGCCAAAAATTCAATCAGTATCGTTCCACAACCACCGTATTCGCCTGATTTAGCTCTGTGTGACTTCTGGCTGTTCAGCAAACTCAGCGACCGCTCCGGGGAAACCGTTTTGAGTCAATTGAACACATTAAACGCGAATCGCTATGCGCATTGAAGGCTATTCCGGAAATTTACTTTAACAACTATTATGAGGATTGAAAAAAACCTTGGCATAAGTTATTGCAACTGGAGGGATTACTTTGAGGGGCACGAAATAGATTTGGCAGAATAAATAAAGAAATTCAAAATTATGAATAAAGTCTTACTATTATTTGCCCTCAGTATAGTATATATAGATGTGCATTTGGAGTCTTTATACATTTTACCGTTTTCGAAAATCACAATTTTTTTGAATACACACTACGTTTAAATATACCATAGTAAATTATGCAAAAAAAACCCCGTATCAAATATAATATATTATATAAGTGATGTCGGGCCGTGATAAGAACCAGCTGTGTCTTATAGGCATATGTGCATATGTATTTGTTGTTTGGTAGCGAAGATCTACACACTGCTGTAGGTTCATTTATAGCTTTCTACAAAATTCAATTTTATTGTTGTTTAGTAACAGTTTAGCAGCCACTAAAATTTCGCTATAAAAGGTTTGCTGATTTAATTTAATTTTACAAGATTTCTGTGATAGGAAGAAAAAAAATATCTTAAAAAGTATTTTTCTACACGCCCTTCATATATGAGGGAGGGAGTTTGTTGTAATCAAACTAACACACACACACACACACACACATTCTATGAATAAACTTTTATAATTTTATATTCGGATTTGTTAGAAGGTCTTAAGTTTTATTTCCACTACTAGAAAACATAACAATAAAACACAACTCCAAGAATATGAAAATATGTAGAAAATGAAAATCAATTTCAATAATATTTACTACTGCAACATTTTTTTGCTATAAACTAAATCACTTGCTCCTTTTTCTTTCTCTTTGTTTTGCTCTTTTTCACACATGCTAGAATTCATTTTACAGTAGGGAAAGAACATACACACACAGACACATATTCTATGTAACAAAAGGAAAAAATCATATTTCAAAAGCAAATATGTTTGTAAGTAAAATAAATATTGTGTTTTATTTTAGAAGAAAAAAGATAATAAACAAGATATACATAAGTTAATGTGTAGACCACACATGCACACATACGCACACACACACACACACATACACATACCTATTTTTGTATTTGTGCACGACCGAAAAAAAGCAAATAAAATTATATGCGCATACAAATACAAATATTTGCAAATAAATTGTTTTTAATATGTTCTAGTACTTGCCGAGCAATGAATTGCGAACTAGCAGACTTGATAGAGAATATATTTTCTGTTAATCTATCCTACCACCACACACACTGTCACTCATTCTACACTTAAGTGACGTGACAGAAGAAATTTATTCATTAGACTTTTATGCAATATTTTGCACGAGTATTTTTTGTTTTGTATTAAGTTACTTGGCAGATACTAATGTTTGTTCCTGCTCTGTTAACGACACAGAGATGGGAACTCTACTAAATATCTGACGAAATGAACTGGAATGTTTGCTTGAGTAAGATTGCAAAAATCACTAGAGTTTATTTAATTTTTTTTAAACAATTCTTTTATACGACTGTAAAAATTATTTGAATTTTTTTTGGATATAAAAAGAAACTTTAGCACCAAGATTTTCTGTATATTTTAGAACTACATACATGTTATTGATTATAAATCCTTATATCAAATGCTAACAATTTTTAGCAGTAAAAATTTTTTAATTTTCAGTACAAGAGTTTATTTATATTTTGAAAACTTAAAATAACGGATTTTATGTTTTTATAAAATTACCTGATATTTTAGTAACAAGATGTTTTCGTACTGTAGTACTAAAAATATCGGATATTTCGAAATAAATAGATCTCAGGCCGCAAAAGCAGGACACCTATAAATATGGCCAAAACCAACGATCCCAATATACATATATATTTTACAGCTTGGCAATGTCAAAGAATTAATTATAAAATAATGTATTTTATACGCACCCACCTCACTTATCACTAAAGGCACACGGCGTAGCTGTTATGCTATTGTTACGAAGTAATACTCGAGGACGTTTCATTAAATCATAAAAAAAAATAATTGGCAGCAAAAAATTGGTGTGAAACGACCTATTGTATAAATACGCAATGTTATAAACATAAAGCAAAAACAACAACCTAGAGTGAAATTCCCCGAACCGCGATTTAAAGTAGAAGCAAAACAACTAATACAGAACGAAAAAGTAAATAGAATATACACAAGCACACAAACACATTCGCAAGACTACTAAGCCAGCAAATAAAATGAATAATTAGAGTAGAGTTGACTTCGAGATTTCATAGAGTGAACAGCTGTGTGTACATAATGTGTATTAAGTTTACAGTGTAATTTAGAACTAATTGCCGAATAAAATTGTGTATTTTTATTCTTGCGATCAAACGAACCCTACAAATTAACGTTTATTGTGCTAATAAACGTAACAATATAAATATTTTTAAAAACTTTAAAAGACAACAAGTTTCTTCAGCGCAAAATAGCCTGAAAATGGAACCAGTTAAAGACCTTTGGCATGCAGTTTCGTAATTCATAAATTTAGTACAAAAGTAAAAAAATTACTACTATGAAATTGTGTTGTTCTTGTTGTTCCAGCACCCATGGGATGATCCCAACTCATGCAATGTATTGTGCTGGAGCTAGGCACTTCGGAATTGTGGTAGCAGAGTTTGTGGGTCTTCTAACGAGCTTTACCTGTAGTGTGTTCTGCGGTCCAGTGGCCAATCTACAATGAACCACTCAACCTTGGACGAGGAACGTGTTATACGAACGTAGGGTCGAGTAACAGGAACAGGTAGTAACGATCAACCAGTGACACACAACCTACATTGGATCGTTGTTCCAGTGAGTCAATAGAGGCAACTGTCAGCGATAAGGAACATCGAGCTCTGTTGAACGTGGGTGAGAAGCTCCAATTCACCACCCCATACATGGGAATTGTAACCCATAAAATTTATTGTTATTATATTAATTTTAGTACAATATTATACTGCTTTGTTAGGTACTAAAATCAACTGGAGTGCAAGTGCAAGTACTTGTTTTTTATTTAAATATAAGTTTTTGGTACTAAAATTAACTAAAAACTACAATGTTTTAAATTTTACCAAATGACTTCTTGCAGATTTTAAATCTAAAGAGAATATTAACACATTTTTAAGAACTTGAAATTTGTCTAAAAATCGGATATGTCTAAAATTTGCTTACGATCTTTTGGAATTAAGTACCTACGTAAATAACATTCTCAAATTCTCTTCAAATGCTTTATATAAATGTTGGTGTTAAATACCTTATTTTGTAATAAGGATTTTTCATAATTTTTCTTACTTCTGCAATAAATATTAAATTTTTTAAAAAAATGTCCACCATATGTTTGGGTATTGATATTTAACTTATTTAGTATTTATGTGCGTGAATTTATGCTGAAAAAAAATTCTCAGACAATTTAACAATAACCTCATATTTGTTCAAGGCAAAACAAATAAATATAATAAAGCACAATTGTAAAGAACTAAAAAAACACCAACTTTAAAGCAGCAAATAAATACTGGTAACAAAACTATATATTTTATACCGCAAAGCAAAGCAGAGAGTACAACTATCGTATCAGGAAAGACCACCCAGTTAAGAGAAACAAAAATAAACGGAAAGAAAAAAGAATTATGTAAAGCTGTTTAAAACAGAAACAGTCTGGGCTAAAGATAAATGAAGCCAAACACTAAAATGGATAATAAAGCAGTTGCAGTTAGGAGTTAAAAGAACAAAAGACACAAACGAAATACATGCTAAAGGGATTATCAGTAAGGGCGGTTCGATGTTGGTAGACAAGGGTGGCTGTGCTGTTTTGAAGGGGCCAGTCGGGTCTGTTGTAAATGTTTCGACCAGATGGCTTAAAAACTTAGTAAGTTACAGGATTGAGCAGCACAAAACATTTTCATCATTGTGAAGGTTCATATTTTGGGCTAAAAAGTTTACTTTAGCAGGGAAACGCATTTTGTATGTTAATAAGCAAAATTGCTCCACAAGCCTATGCACACAAATCTCCATACTTCCATACTTCTCCGACAACAATGCTACAGATAAATGACAACTAGTGCCTTTTGGCTTGAATTCAACGTTATGGAAGTTCACGACATTTGGTTCGTGCAGAGCGGAGCTTTGTGTCATACAGCGAAGACCACAATGAAGGAATGCATGTCTGTAGCGTATGTAACGTAAAGTAGCCCGCAAGTATGTGCGATTTCAAACCCCTAGAGTGTTTTTTGTGAGATGACTAATTCATATAAAAAATTGACATCTCGGTTTCGTGTCACAGTGAAATGTCGCGGTGGACATACAACGATTTTACATTAATTTGTTTATGCCCCACACACGCATCCTATTTTATATCATTCCAACTTCGACCCGCCCTTGTTAAATAGCGCTGCACAGATGAAACATTGAAAAAGTAGAAACAATTTTGAAGTTTTTATAGTATTTTGCTTTAACTACAAAACTACAGAGGCAACAAGAAAAACTAAACAAAAAAATGTTGCACAAAAATTAAAAAAAAAACATTCAAGTTTGCGTAAAACATAAATTATACGATAGAATCCTAGTTAAAGCTGGAAAAAGAATGGGAAAAAATTTTTCAACGCCTCTTTTGCGGATTCCCAAACAAACCCTTGAAAAAATATCAGCTGACAAAACACACACAAGAGATACGATGCGACATGGATAAAGACAGATTTAAAAGCTCATGTACAGTTTAAGCTAAAAGTAGGAACTCAGTTACCATCCAAAAAGAAATATGAAAGAAAATTTTATCTTAACATTAAGGTGAGCAATTTCCGTAGAATTTTTTTCTTTTTTTTTTGGAAATTCAAAGCTTTATTTAAAAACAAAACTAGCTTAGGATTTAAGTTATTGTTCATCGCCGGCCCACTTTATTCGCCCATTATTCAAACAGTAATATTGAAAGTACATAAAAGAAAAACAATCGGAAGATTTCAGGCATGTCTAAGGCTCTGGAAATTGCCATGCTGCAAAAACAGAAAATCGAGTATATTATTATGCTTGCCTTACACGCATTAATTGCGTTCGGTGATGTCGTAGTCAATGTTCGGAGCTAAATTTGCCAGATCATATTATTTTACCTCCAGCAGGTCACAATAAGCAATTGTAACATTGATGCATGACAGGCACAATGCGGCATGATATTCAATACTTCAAGTTTTGCCTTCTTAACATGCTTTGGTATAAAATTTTATTCTCATGTCTTAAATTGCTTGTTGAATCCCTGACGCTGGCATAGGGCGAACCGAATTTATCGCTTATCTTTGTCAATTCCTTATCTTCGAAAACGATTCCATAAAAATTGTAAAGTCCAAGCTTAATTGTTTAAAAACATTGACTGCGGCTCAGAAATCTCCAACAGGGAGTAAATTCCTTCTTTCCTCGTATAGGGGTATTTTAAATACAGAGTACTTTATAAGGCTGACATAAATCGGCCAAACTTATTGTATCAGACACCTGCGCCGATCATTTTATACGACGTCAGCTTGATACACAAATTATGTAACTAAACCTGGTTTTTTCACGCCACCTTAACAGCTATTTCTGAAATTTATGAGTGGCCTAATCCCATTTGTCGCAGAAATCTGACTTTTATAATTTGTATTAATAACTATATAATTTCTGACCTTGTAAATTTTAAAAACTCTTGAAAAGTTTGGTAACAAACAAGCTTCCACAAAATACTAACTTCCTTACAGACTTCTTAAGGTACGAACAAGAAAAAAACAACAACCGTATAAATAAACACTCCTCGCGGAGTCATAAAAATGATCTCAATATCAAAAAACAACAAACAAGAACACAATACACTGATTAAATTATGACTGCAATGATTTTAGTAAAACATGTTTTATTATTATTTTCCTTTGATGCTGAAAGTTGGCCGCCGACAACTGTAGACGTGCGCATTCGAACTCTGAAAAGAGAAAAATCTACAAGCTGTAGGACCTTGAAGTTATATAAAAGTTAAATTATGCCTTCAACAAAGGCAGTAAAAAATTAAAAAAAGTCGAATGACGCCTAATTCCAATAAAGCCTAGAAACTTTATTTTTTTTAATAAAAAATGGTTGTATTAAATTTTAAACAGAATTCTTGATTTAAATAAAAAAAACTTACAGGTTGGGATGTACTTATTGGAAAGAATACTTTTGTGAATTAAAGTATTTTATTATGTTGCTAAACATTCACTTTCACTGGTAACCAGGTGCTGTTTTATTTTATGTGAGGAATACAGAAATCTTTGCTGAAACACAACATATACAGCAGGGATAAAAAACCAGTTAATATCAGTCGCCATGAACTGATTTTGTTGCCATACTTTTTCCCGATTTTTATCTTCAAGTACGTATATTCACGTATTCCCAATAAGGGAAAATATGGCCATAGTTTGTATCCATCAATTTCTGCATAAGCAATGACACCAAATCACACGATCAACACCAAGTGGCGATACATTGACAAAAGCCAGCAACTTTGTTGGTTTGTACTTCTATCACAATAACGTACGTGATAACATCAACTTCAGCGGCGAGTGTTACATATTAATAACTGCCGATTTGGGTCATATAAATCATTATGGACTTGGACGAAATGTGGCTTCAGCAGAACGACGCTACGTGCTACAAAATATATGACCGGTTTGAGTGCATAGTTATCGATTTTTGCCTATGGTCTTTTCAGAAGTTGCAGGTCAGTAGGCCCCTTATTGAGATATCATTCAAATTTTGCCAGATATATGCGGCAGAATGTACGAAAACAGATCTAAATGGAGTTACAGGATCAAGAAAGGGATTTAGGATGCAATTTCTGCTTCTCTCAAACTATCCAATCAGGAGTGGCCGAAATATCATGGAAAAAATAGTTATTTATAAAATCGTTGATAAAAAAACAACAAAGGTACATATATACTTCGTCAGAAACTTTGGGAGCCAAAAGCTCAGCAAGTTTGCGGAAAAATAAGGATGCCAGACTCTAACGTACGACTGCGTTTATGAAGAGGTGATCTTCGTAAAATATAAAACTTAAAAAAAACAAAGTTTTTAAATGGGGTACCTTTTTATATACAAAGGAATTTATTTTAAAAAAGTACTTTTTTGAAAAACACATCTATACTTATTGTATTGTCTTTTTTAGGAAAAAATAGCTTGCGCAAAAATGTACTTTTTTTACAAGAAGGTACTTTTTTCCAGGATATAAATTTTCGTACAAAAAATGTTTTTTTCCGAAAAAAAAAACTATTTTTTTTTTGTTTTTACAAAAAATAAAATTCGACAACAATGTACTTTTTTTCGAAAAGGTACTTTTTCAAAATAAGGTACTTTGTACGTAATATCCATTTTCGGGAAAATGTACTTTGACAAATGAAATTTTTGTAGCAAAAAGATTAGTCAGTACTAATCAGTCTTATTTATGATCCAAAGTACTTTCTTTGCAAAATTTCGGCCCATGCAATTCCATTGTAGAATCACAGTATTGTGATTATCAGTTATCAAGGATAAAGTAAGAATAGTTCAATAAATAGTTTGTAGTTTTACCTTTTCTTTTGTTTAAGTTAAGAAACTTCAGTTTTGGAAATTTATAAAGTCTTGGAAAGTTAACTCTACATTGCTTTATTGTTTAAGTTTCTTGGCTTGTTCGTTCAAAGACTCTTTATTGGTAAAGTTGCATATAATTACAATAATTTTTCTATAGAATCATGTTAGTATTTGATTAGTTATGCATTAAATATTTCTTTTTTCTTTTGGCAAAATATACATAAATGCTAAGAAAATTCACTTGTAGGAAAAAAGTCCTTTATTTTTTGGCATTTCCGTTCCTCGTTTTAATATTTTGTCTTTTCTCTAATTTCTCCGAAGGTTTTTTTTTGAACCGTACATTTTTTAAAGCATTTAGTTTTAGTAAAAATAAAAAAGTAAGATTATTTATGTTTACGAATTTTTTTTCTTATATTCAGCAAGAATCCTTTTAGTATTTCGTGTAGTTTTTTTGCTTAGTATTTGGCATACAAGTATTTCCGTTACGCTAAAGTCTACCGACTGTTGTCACTGTCGTCAGTAGGCAATTTTTTTCTTTCATTTTTCAGCGGTTCCTTATGCAGTTTTCTTTTTTTCTTCTTTTGATTTTCGTTTTTCCTTGAAAATAAATTTTAAATCACCACAGTGTTATGTCTCCCCTCAAACTGCACAGGCTAGGGGTTGTTAGTTGAACTTTGGTTGTGTGTATGTGTTGTTCCTTTTAGATTCAGAAATATGTTAATGTTTAAATATTTTTATGTTTTAGCGTAAATTTATGATCTTCCTATATAAATATTGTACACTGATTGTTATTGCTGTTGTTTATTTAAAAATTAATTCTAAGGATGTCCTGCTTAATGCTGTTCATTTTGTTTGGTAATTGTGTAATATGCGTTGTTTAAAATCCTTTTTAAATGGAAATTTATTGATAGAAAAATAGATTTTTAATGGAATAAATATTAAAACTACATTTATGTAAGAAAAATATGTTGCCAGCAACATGTTGCGTACCTTAATAAAAAGATAGGCTGGTTAGTTTACAGAGGCTGAATTAATTGGTAGCCCATTGTTATATACCGAGGATAGATGTTAAACATGTTGTGCCATTCTAACATATCCTAGTTCGAGCCAGTGGTAAACCAAATCGAAACTCGAATGATATTAATTCACCTAGCCTTTCAGTCAGTGCAGAAACCTGAATTCTTCAAGTCTTCTCCAACTATAAGCAGAAAGAGACTACGATTGTTGAACTTATAACACGGTGGTCTTAAGATGAAGTAGAATTACTACGTCTACCCCGGACCCTGAGTACTTTTCTACAGGTGGATTTTCTAGTGTTTCGTCTCTCTAGACCAAGCAACATACCTTCCTAACTCCACCCCACATTGCATTATCACGTCGAGTGTTGCTCTCTCTCTCTTACCATATCAGGTTAGGTACTACTTGTTCCTGAGACTACAGGCGTCCGTGATACCAGTTTAATGAAGGCGCTAGAGTTTTCGAAGAATGATAGTAAAACATAGTTTATAATTTCATTTGTTTGATTCCTTTACTTTCTAACCCAGTAACACTAAGTCTAACCGACAATTTAAGAGAGAACTAAACGGTAATTAGACTCCTCAAAAATTTTATCGTAGATGATATGAGACAACCCGTGTGTAGGCTAAAGTGCAGAGAATTCTATTGGCAATCAAGTAGATTTCCACAGGTCACTCCAATAGAGGAGTAAAAAGTATGAAGGCATAAGTAGGTAAGTATTATCTATAGCAGCATAATTAAAAGCTATCATGTGTTGCTAGGGCTGATTTCCAAGATCCTTTCTTCTAGAATCGTGTACAAGAGTTCAGCGTCTTTGGGTGCAATTAACTAGATTTTGAGGCTCTACGACAGACTGAAGTAGATTGTAAATGGTTAGCTCGTATAAATACAGAGTACGTGTTCTAAATAATATACAGGTATTATAGTATATTTGCCGGTATACTAAATAATTTCTTTGGAGTTATATCTTAAATCGAAAAAGGGCTTGAAATTTTTGCACAATAAAAAAAGAAAAAACTTTCTTAAAACCCCAACCACATGTGTTGCCAGCAACATGATGCTGGCATCTTCATTAATTTCTTATTATCTCCTTTCGCTAAAAGCTGTTCAAAAATTAACACATAGACCCTCAAATTTATTCAACAATAGACAAGCCAATATCTTTGACATTTATTTACCACGGTCGTAAAGCTTTCTGACTAATTTCGTTAATGTTTTACTGTTTAGTTTCATGAAAAGAATCTTAAATACTTTAAGCACTTAAGAGAAACTTCAAAAATTAGTATTTTGTATTTAAAATTAGCACGTTTGGAAATTGTTTTTGGCAAGTAAAATTAAACGTTATATCTCTCTCAACATGACACATCACAAAACATTGACTGTTTATTTGTAACTGATGGTTGTTAGAGGAGTGTTTGTTTAAGACGAAAACTTCAACATTTCAAAATAAGCAAGCAGCTGAAGTGTTTTATAAGTGAGTAAGTAAAAGCGTAGCTAATGAAAGTCTTCGTCTATTTACTTTGATGGATTAAACAGTTAAAAGATACATAAACATTTATATTTGAATATAAAAAATAAAAGTAAATGACAGCGTACCATGCTTAAATACTTAAACTAACAACTAAAAGTTCATTGACATGAAATGTTGACAAGACCAAATGCCGAAGAGACAGTCAACCATTTGAATAGGCGGACATAGAAAAAATAAATAAAGTAGTAGTAGTGTTTCTTTAATAGTTTTTTTTTATGGTGTTGTTGGTTAAATAAAACTATTTATGCTTTGTCAATAGCAAGAGCATTACAACAATAATAAAAACAGCAAACAAAAAGAAAAATTTTATTTAAACACACGCTAAAAGTACAATTAAAAAAGTATATAAGGAATTAAAATATATATTTGTGGAAAACTATGACTAAAGTAGAACAATTCACCGAAGACAAAGTAAACTTGTCAAGGAACTACACGTTTAAGTTACATAGCAACAAACTTTCTAAACATGTTGCTGAAGACCCGTTGGATTAGGGAAATTTATATTTTATCTCCTTTCAAGCCATTAGAAAAATAATCGATTTTGTATTTTTAGAATTATAAAAGACAACTTCCGGCAACATGTTGCTGAAAACAGTGCCGCGTACGTAGCCAAAATTTTGTTTAAGGTCAAAGTTCCTAATTTGGCACAAAACGAATATGTCAACATAAAGAATTCCTCGACATTTTATTAGTATAATTTTACTAGTATTCAACATATCGTAAGTGATTTTTATTGTAAAGTAAATCAATTGAAAAATAAAAACGGGAAAGAATAGTATCGCTTTACAAAATTTTGTTAGCAAACATTTTGTTGAATGTTTCCCTTGTAGTTATATTTTGTTAATGCCTTTATTTTGTTTAACCCCAACAATATGTAAAACTTTTAATACAGGCTATTATTAAAATTTAATTTAAAAAAGCAACTTATGTTCTTTTAAAAAATTGTAAGTTTAGTTAGGTTGCTATTTCAAATTAAGAAGGTACACAGAAAGTCATTACAATGTACTTCCCGATGATTAAAGCTAAATAAGTATAAGTTTACTTCTGAATTGGGAAATCATTTCACTCGTTCTCAGCTTAAGTCGCACTTATTAGTTATTGTCTCAGATATTTATATCATTTACTTACTTTGAAAATCGAAATAAATATAGTTATTTCAGCTATTTTAAATTAAGAAGCCCTGCAGTAGTTATTTATTTTAGTATAATTTTTTTCAATGTTGCATATTTCATTGAAGATTTTTTAACAAAACAAACCTCCAGGACTATAATACAGATGAAAATATGACACTGAAGATGGCACATAGCCGAAACCGGTTTGTCTCCAAACCAAACTTGACAAGGGATGACGGAAATTCGTTCCAAAATTCTACATGAAAATATTGGCTTAACAACATGTTGCTAAAGAAATCAAAGAGTTCAATTTAAAAAAATTTTGAAAATAATTAAAATAAAAACATTAATATTCAATAGATTGATTGAAATAGTTTACATGCATTTTAATTGAGATGTTTCAAAGAAATCAATGAAAAATTCTATGAACTTTGGCGCCATTCGTTTGCCGCGGAAAGAACTTTGCATTACACATAGTCTCCAGCATGCTCTTTCCTCCAGTCCCCCAGAAGACAAGTATACTTTGTTTGAAATGTATGTACGTTACATTTCGATTGCAAAGCAGCTTTTGGGATTTGTTTTGCTTCTGATATTTCACACTTTGAAGTTAATGTTGCTTGAATGTTGCTCAGCACATTTCCTATGTTCTTTACATAAAACCAGAGCAACGCTCCCGATATATGTATATATATTTCATTTTTTTAACATGTTGCTAGAAACTTTACTTATGTTTTGTATATTTATTCTAGAAAATTATCAAGTTAAACTTAATTCACTTGTAGCTACAATTATTTCTATACATTCTAAGTTCTGACGCAAATATGCGACTAACACACGCAAAAACTTAAATATTTATTCTTAGCAACCTTGTTGCTATTAATATAACCGAAAATGGTTTCTGCAAAAACAAAGGCAAACATATTTTTAGCAACACGCTGTTAAACGCAAAGTAGAAGTTACTTAAGCAATAATTCTTTGGAAATATTATTGGATATGTTTGTTGCTATTAGTTCATGCAAAAAGTGAAAGATTGAATAAATACTAAATAAACAGAAATAATTTCTTATGCAACATTGTTGCTAACGGCAACGAAAACTATTTTACACTTAAAAACTTCGTACATAGCAACTTTATTGCCAGCAACATGCTACAATAAACCACAACTACAATACTCAGTTCCGCAATTGTACTTAAAGAAATTAGGAAATATTTTGTTAATTTAAATCGGGAAGAAAACATTAAATTTAACCTTAAGGAATATAAATTTACTTTTTTATCACTTTTATCTGTGTACCTACAAATTGTTGACTGCAATTGATTTACATCACTAGAATTTTATAGGGTAGTGTTGTGTTAAATACACAAACGGAAAACGTATTGCCAACATTAACCTTCAATAAACTTTTAAGCTGTACATTAAATACATATAAATTAAAACAAAAAAGAAAAATTTATTTACCGGTAAAGTGGGGGTATTAGAGCACAAAAAGTATTCAAAATAAATAAAATTGTCGATTAAACTACATGGTCATGAACTAAAGGAAAAATAACAGCGTATGTATTTAACGCACAGCTCTAAATCGTTCATTGTTTGGATTTGTAATTTGCAAATAGTGATCAAACTCACCCGGCCACAAGTTGAATTCTACATTCGAATATTTAAATGGGTGAAGAAGTTTTGTATTTTAAAATCAGCAAATATTCCTTATTATTTTTATTTAATGTTTTACTTAACAGCTTTAAAGTTAAAGGCAAAAAACTGGCAATAAATTATTTGGTTTTTTAAACCCTCTATTTCAGCGCTTTAACTTTCTTTTATCTTGCTCTTCAACATAAGCCTCTAGCTGTACAATGCTAACGTCGTTCTTAGGGGTTCTTTCTTTGGGGCTTTAGAAACTCAGGGATTAATTGAAGAAAGGTGTAGAGTGTAGGCGATATCTAAAGACGAACTTCATTTACTTTAACTTAAAAAAAAAAAACTTGTTGAACTTTTGTACGCATAACGAAGCTTATTTAGTCTTTCTTTACTTCACTTTTGTGTGTGTGTGTTTTTTTTTTTATTATTATTTTCCACCAATTTCAACGTTTATTTTTTCCAAAAAAATGTATGCAAAATTGTTTTCTTTTTCTTTTTGCTGCTTAGAGAAAGTGTATCTTGAAGTTACTCAAACTTGAATAGATGTTGCAAAAGGCAACAAAATAGAAAAGTAAAACTTTTACCCTTAGCAACGAGCAGTAAAAAAATACGCTTTATTGTAGAAAACGAATAAAATCTTAAGTTGGAATTGACTTAAGTTTTTTTTTAATTTTTTTAAGGTTTATTTTATATATTTAGGCGAAATAAAGTTTTATTATAAATAAAGAGAATTAAGGGGAAAAAAGAGATGGAAATAAGGGTCAGAGAAGCATTGGTTAATTTAATAAAGTTTTGCAGTTTTTTTGTAGTAAAATCTATTAAAATTCAGAGCAAGCTAATTAACGTAATGTATAGAAAAGTTAATGAAAACGGAAGCAACATGTTGCAAGAAATATTTACAGTTCAGTTTGAAATCAAAAAGTTTTCATAAGTTGCAGAAACTGCAACCAACATGCTCTCAAAACATTTGTTTTAATTAAATTTTTCCTAATAGATTTTTTCTTACTCTCAACATAGAAGTTGTTTCCATTGTACTAAATCTTTATAATACATGTAGCTGCAACATGTACCGGTACAGCAACAGGGTTTAAATTTCTTCGTTAATACAAAACCCGGTGTTTGCCAGGCTTGTTATCTTATTTTTAATCTAGTTCCTCCTCTGAAAGTTTTTAAAACCAAAAATTTTATGTTTTTTAACAAATAATTATTTTTATTTTTGCGAAGAAAAAACTTAAACTTTTTTCTATTTTAAATACTTTCCATAATTTTCTTATGAATTTAGTTGTCTTATTGTGTGTGTTTAAAAATTAAATAACTTCATGACCCAATTGTTATTGTAAGTAACATACAAAAACTCACAAAAGTAGGAATAAATGCTTTAAAAATTAAATAAAAATAAAATTAACGCAAAGTTTGCATGTTTGTTTTTCAAATTAAAAAAAAAGCCATGAAAAGGATTATAACCAGCTTAGCAATATGTTGCCGAAATAAGTATTCGATTAATCGGTGAAAAAATTTTCCAAGCAAAATATTTATTTTGAAAAAACAGTGTCAGATTAAGCGGATCAAAAAACCATTTGGAAAATCCACGATGTTTAACATTACATAGAATAAACAAGAAACAACGGACAATATTCACATTACAAGAACTCATGGAAAAAATAATAGAAAATAAAATCAAAACCCCAACTACAAAAGACTTTGAGTTGTACTCGCTGGCAGTCAACTTTGTGTTGCGCTCGCTAGAAAACACTCCTGTAAAAGTGTCATCATCTGATTATGCAGGCAATCTTGTCCTAATTCGCAAGGATTAATTTAAAAAAAAGAGCCTTAAAAATAAATCAGAAGAAATTCAAAAGGATGATTGTTGAAAGAGAACAGACAACACACGAATGGCGTGTATTTAAATATCTCTGAGTAATTATAAGAGATTCGCACAGAAATATAAATGTGAAAATAAGGCTAAGTTTCTACCAAAAATGTCGGCCGATAAAAATACTGAGTTTAAAATGAGGACCAAATTCTTGATATGTACAATACAATTGTATTTCTAGGAAACCTGCTAGTTTGGCAACATTTTCCCCATAATTCTTTCCCACATTAGAAAGTTCCAAAAAAAAAACGAAAATTCTGGAAATCTTTACGTGCTTCGCTTAAACTTAGATATGGATCTAAAGGGGTCGAATACTGCGGCCTTTCATGGAAATTTCAATCCAAGCTGGTTTTGGCACTTCAGACACTGGCCAATGTAAAGGCTTTCTCGTACTGGGTCCCTGGTCATAATATCAATAGATAGCGGATTAATAGGCCCGGCCTCCCTACGCTTTTTCGTCCACAGTCATTTTCTGGCGTTAATTAGTCAACAGTTATGACACTTCATGAATAGCCAGGTATGATATTTATATGAGAGTATATTTATTATATATGTACGTGTGTATTAGGGTGTCCCAAAAAGTTTTTTTGTCAGAGGCTCAAGCATAATTTGAAAGCTTATAGGGTCTAGTATTTTTGAATTTTTTTTTAGATTTTTAGGAAGAGGTTTAGAGATCGCGCAAATCAAGTCTTTGGTAAAAATCCAGTCCAGTTTCTCCCACTGCATAAATCACAAAATTGTTTAAAAGATTATTCCGGAACCAATACGCGAAGACTTAAGCAATTTTATTAAAGGCCAACTTGAAGACACGCAACCAAGAGATGACTACAAAGAACTAAAAATCGATGCCCTATCCAACAGTAAAAGCTCCAGGAGCTATCAATCGGACTCGCTGGATGCTGAAAATTATATATTCTTTAAAAATATGTATTTTCCGAAACCAGTTGCAATCTTATATAGACAAGTCAACGATTGATGCTTTGCTTGAATTTAGTTCATTTATTTTAAGAATATATATTAAATATTGGTACCTCTGCCAGTGCCCTCGATACGATTGGATTGGATAGTTATAAAATTATTAATAAAGCAGTTACACAAGCCCCGCTTAAAACGTTTCTAGGTCATCAGTGGTAATTAACTCCGAAATTGGCTGCCTTAGCGTTTTTTTATGAACGTATCGAAACCAAAACTTCGCGATGCAGCGATTATGAATTAGCATAGGTAACTTTAACAGAAGAAAACTTTAGAAATAACAGAACGAGGTGTGGCTTTGGCTAATACTTATATTAATGCCACAACTTCTGAAACTGATTTCCAGAATCTATAGCAAGGTATAGAACTAGATCGCAAGAACCTCAATAAATGATTTTTCACAGAGCAAAACAAAAGTTTTTTTAAGCTGTACAGCGTTGTTACAAAATTTTTGAAAAAACTACGAAAAATTGTAATTTAGGGTATCTAAATGAGCAAATTCATCACCAAAACTTATAAGTTTTTCACACAGGAGTAAAGCTTGGATACTTTTCTTTAAAACTGTTTCCTCAGGAGTGAAGAAACCCGCGGTTATCAACCAAGTTATGAGTAAAGTTAGAGAAAAAGGCCGAAAACTCCGATTTTTATGAATACTCTATTTGCGCGACATCTAAACCTATTCCGAAAATTCTTTAAAAAAATCAAAAATACTTTTTTGGAACACCCTAGTGTGTATATCCATACATAATGGCACTAGTAATGGACAATGGTCAACCACTTTAAACAAGCGTATCCGGACCGCCAGAATAACCAGAACCATTCAGGTAGGTCTAAGTCATAACGATTTAATATAAAAATATCATAGGATTGACTTTATAGTGAAGAAGCAACAAAAAGCAATTGATGTGGGCACACTATATGCGTGTGCAGATACATCAACTTATGTAGACACAGATAATTTGATTTCAACAATAACGTTGAAGGTTAGAAAACACAACGTATGTGTCAGTGGGGGTTTAATATGAAAATACTTCTTAATAAACAAAATCTCAGTTGCAATAATTTTAAATCGATAAAAATTGACATATTTACGTGGTATTCATGAAAACCACAGAAGTTTTTCTTAGTAAACAAATATTGGCCGGCATATTTCGTCAGTGTTAAAAACTATTTATTGTAAACAAATAGATTTGTTAACTGGTTCATCTTTTTTTCAATTTAGCAAGAATCTTTTAAATCTGACGAAAGTGACCGACCATAAGCGGTTATTCATAGCAACTACGGAACTGTAACTCGTTTACTCTTCTCATAATAAATTCCAAATTGTGTTGGATGTTTTCTTTTACTGTTTGAGTGTGTGTGTTTTTTAACACTAAATTTAAACAGGTGCTCGCACTGTAGGCCTATTCCTATGTCAATGCCCTTTAAATATTATTTCAAATTAAAAATTATTTCAACCGGTTATTGACCACTTCAGCGCTATCTTTGTTTATTTGTTTATTTTTATTGTTTTATTAATTACTTAAACAAATTGTTATGGCTGCAGACATTATATCGTATGTTGCGTGTCAGTTTTATGCCAACGTTTTAATTTTTTTTGCTGTAACACTATAAAAAGCTCAAATTACTCAAATATTTCTGAACTAACCGTGATGTTGCTAATGACAGTGTTTAATGTTTTCATTTATGGTTAAAAATGTAGTAAAAAAAATAAATGGAAAACAAAGTATATTAGAACAAAAAATAATGTACATATTAAAAAAAAACAAGCAAATGGTTCTTTTCATACACAGAACAAATATCAAGTCCCCATATTATTACTATAAGCACATACAACACATGTTAACCATCCCCCTTAGATGTGGGATTCAAAAATAATGAAAGTTCTATCGAGTGGAAAATTTTCTAAATAAAAATGTTCAATAAATTATCGATAATATTTAACAATAAACGTTTGAAAAAAGTATCCTTAATATTCCCCAACCAATAATATTTGACAAAAGCAAAGATAAAATAGTTGCGGCATGGTCACAACAACCATATTATATTCTCTGCAACAATATATTGTTCTGGCAAAGTTACTCTCTACTAATAATTATTAAAAGATTTCCGTCCATAAAAATTGCAACATGCTAAAGTTGATCAGTACAAATTTCACTAAAATTTAAACGATAATAACGATAAAAATAATACAATAACTGTCACCATTAAAAGACCTTAATAGACATAACTGGTAGAACTCTCTTAAAATTTAATTAAAGTATGTGGCTGCTGTGGCTCAAGTAGTTAGCGCGTTGAACATTAATCATTCGACAGCTTTGGTCAGCTGTGTTCATACCTCAGCCGCTGCCAATCAGTAATATCATGTTTTGCTTCTCTAGCGTTCTAAGATGACCATATTATTTTTATATACAATAATAATATAACTAACTTCTTTACAGCCATATAATTCAATCATGACATGTTGCCATTACATTATAGTCACCTCAACCATGTTCTTTCTTTGTTATCGTGCTTATGGCAACATGTTTGCCGTTTTATTTCTGACATAAATGTCTCATTTAATTCATACTTTGTACGTTTCGGTGTTCTCTTTTAAAGAAAACGAAAAGGTGTGAATAAAAATTCATCGCACTCAAAGTGAAAAACGGTATCATGAATTTTCCGTAGAATTTATATTCCCTTCACTATAACTGTGAACAGATTTCATTACTGGAACATAACAGCGGGGTTTGTATGATTTCAACTAGATAGCATGAATATGGACGGTAAGTGGTTTCAGCAAGGTAAGTGGTTTGCTTGCGACACCACATATTAAACAACCGATATTTTGTAGCTAAACCACTGTAAATCAATTACTAGTAACCACGAAAATTTAGCAATATCAAAGCCATATTGGAGACAATTTCTAAAGATAATATTTTTCCATGTCGTTAAAGCCGCCTTTCAGGAAATGTTTGTTGTTAGTAAACTGAATTTGCTAAAGAAGTATTTGTGAAGAAAAATTCATATTGCTTAAGATATTCTTCTAGTATCATTATCTAACTTTGTTTGATGGTCGATATCCAAGGTTTTACACGACTAGTGTTTGAGATTGATGCGAAGGCAGTATCCCCAAACGCAATTCTTGGTCCAGTGGCAGCAAGTATTATAGTATTGAATTTTATATTGCTATCTGCAAGTGACCTTATCACTTTAGTGCGTATCTTATCATATATATACGAGTATAAGTATATATACGACTTTTTTTTTTTGTTAATTTAAGCAAATTTTTATTTATTTCATTTGTTTACTTTAAGACCGCTGTGGGTATTTGTTTACACTTTTTATTTAGTAAAATTTGGCTGTAGGCATATTTAAGCTTTTGTTTTTATCAAACGTATATTTGTTGTACTGTAGTCTGTGGTTGTTGTAAATTCTTAAATAAAACAGAGAATGACTAAGTTTATTGGTGTGCAGATAATGCAGCAACAGAAAATATATTCATTTTCTTTTCTTGCATAAACTTAACAAAAAGTAAAATTAAATATTTGAATTTCACTTCATAACTGGCTGATTGATCGATAATCAATTGCGCACAAGAAAAGGAAGACAGGGAATAGAATACGCGTGTAAGAAATATTCAAAGAGAGCAATAAACTTTAATTCAGCAATAAAAAGTTACAACAAAATGTCTTATGAATGAGAGGGGGCCATTAAAATAAAATCCCGACTATCCCGGCTATATAAAACTTCCGGCCAGTAAGATCTGAAAAGTTAGCTAATATGTACGAGGTGGGTTTAGAAAGTAACACACACTTATTAAAGAAAACTTTAGTTTTCGCCACGTACTTCCAAAAATCTTTCGTTTTGGAGAGCCCCAGAAGTTTGTGCTTTTTTGAATAACGAAGATACGGATGCTTATAGTGAGGACAAATAAAACAACTTATGTCTACTTTCCATTTTACGAAAATGATATAATAATGAAGATTTAGGAGAAAAAATGCATACACATACATTTATTATAAGTTGTGGTGAACTAGAAAATAACCGAAAAATTTATTATCCCATAAGTAAAGTCATAACAACGTATGTGCGTTATTTTTTTACATGAAAATTATGTGAATATAAAAGTAGTTATTTTAAAAAGAAATAAAATTCGACATCAATAACTCTAAATCGCCAAAAATGGACATACTCCGTTATACTTAAAAACCAGAGTAATTTATGAGTTTACTCAAAAATTGACCAACATTTCCTGCACGGTGTATAAAATAAAGCGTTCTACTTCTTAATCAATTGAAACACACCTCGTATGTTGAAATATTTACACAATTTCGTTTATCTTAAATTTTGTTGTTGCCATGCTGTACAATTTTAGTTTAACGTTGAAAGTTAACTACAAAATATGTATGTATGTGTGCGTAATATAAAATGTTAAGAAGTCATAGACCGGAATGGTGGACAGCCACACAGAATATGCGTTTTCATTCTCACTAATAAAGGACACGATAAAAATCACAACAGGGACAATATTAAATTCATACTTGATTTGTTATGATTTTAAAACATTAAACCTTGTAATCTCAAGTAAAATCTTTTAATTAAGAAATAATGAAATTTATGTTGGTAGGGATTTTGGTTTGTCAGCAGTTATTAGATGCTTACGAGCCGCTAAAAAAATGTTTAATTTAAAATCAAAAACAACAAATTTATTGAAAGTAATGTTTCCTTTCGTCAGGCTAAATCTGGTTTTTTCGATTTTCATTAAGAAAAACAACATTTTTATTATTGAATTTCATTGAAACCTGAAAAAGTTATATCAATACGTCTCTAATAGATGGCTGATTTAATAACAGAACACAATTTAAATTGTCTTGCCTTCAGCATATAACAGAGAGTCACAAATTATGTGTTATTTTTTTAACACCAATGTCCCTTAAAGGGCTTAATGTGCATATGACCCTTTTTTAGTTTTAAGGAAATATAGGAGACGAAAAGATGTGGTCATAAAAATTGCCCAGACATTTTTGTGATTTTAATGATTAACAGCGTAAGTCGGCAAATAAAATTTTTCAGGAGAGATAAAAAGGTTTTGTTTGTATTTTTTTTTACTGTTTTCATATGAGTCATAAAATCATTATGTAAAGTTTTTAAGCAAAAATACCATAAGCGAATATAAAAACACTTATGTCGAACACAAATCACACCCATAAAGAATTTGGCACAAGTCTTTATAAGGTCTTTTAAATTAATAATTAAACAAAAGACTAGTGTTGCATGGGTTCCGACATAATAACGTATGTCCTAATTGGTGTTTTATACGGCAAACAAAAAATAGAACAAACGTACGTATCACATACTCCGTTAGCGCTGAAAATAATTTGTAAAGTTCCGTTGTTTTTAATATGTGCAAAGATAAATTATAATTTGTTTAGCTAAGACACAAACCGTATTTTTTAACAGGTGTTTCTGCACTCAGCAGAGCACTGTTACCAATTTAACAGCCAGAGTAAGCTTAACCTTATTTTCAGAAGCCTACAGCAGCCAGGTCCACAAAAAATCCGTACGTTAAAACAGCTCCAAGAGAAAAATTAACCCATAATAGTCGGAAGTCATTTTCGGAACAAAAATAAGTCGAATTTAAAAACAGACCTTTTGGCGACACTGTTAAGCATGAACTTATTCAAGTGGCCACTACGGCCAAAGAGTTACTAGTAAATTTTTTTCGATAGGTTGTGGGACAATATTGTTTGATTATTAAGCAAAAAAGGGGGGAGGGGAAATGTCGGCGTTGTTTAAAATAATTATTTACTAACTAACAAAAGCCTGGAAAGAGGCTCAAAGTAAAAAACGTGCGGCATTTAATGAGAAAAACAAGCCGGAATATTAACACGAAGTATGAAACACTTAAATTTTGTTTTGTTTGTATTTTTACATTTAAACAAAATTTATGGATTTTATGAATGTGTCAAATTTCAGTTTTTGAGGAAACTGAAGAAACCTTTCGTTTGACACTCAGGGTTGGGTATAAAAAATTTCCAACTCGGTCGGAATACTCTGTTGAAAATAAGCAGACCTGCGTTTGGGATAATATTTACTTTTAATCGACTTGCATATGTTTCTGTCCATTTCTATCCGCGCATGATATCAGTCATACTAAATTACTGGTAATTTTCAACAAGAATCCGATATAACGAAGTGATACTCGGACTGGCAATGTGTGCAGATAAAACAACGTATGTCCAGACAGGTAGTTCTTGTTGACGAAAAGTAATAACCAGCTACAATTAAACATCAGCACATACAAATAATTTTTATCAACATAATTATCAACATAAATCACAACAACAATGTCTTTCAAATGCCCGGAAATAACAACTTATGTGATTATGATAAACATACAATTAGAAAGAGATTTGTAGTTACCAAAATCGAAAGCGTTTTAGATTAAACATTTTGACATAAGCTATGGACCCACTCGCTTATAAATAATAGACGTTTTTATATTAAATAATGTAATGCATCACTGAAGGAAGCACTTTACGGCTGCCCGTATTAAAGAGACCCTTGGCATCGCATAGTAATTACGCATAGGAATTAAATGTTGCAAAGTGAAACATTTTTATCACGTCCCTAATAACTCCCTTATGATGTTTTCTTTTCTAGACAAAAATTTTACATATCTAGGCCTCAAAAATGCTTACGCCCACAAAAGGTGGTGTTTTTGTGTGTGTAGATTTTACCCCTAACAATAGCGAACGACATTGCCATTAAGATTTGTAGAAAATTAAAAACAATAAAGGTTTGTTAAGCATGTAGCCTTTACCTAGCAACATTTTATTTAATAAACGAAAACGCCATTCATTTTGATTTTATTTATATTAAAAAGATCCGGAAAGCTACTTAACCTTATGAATAAAATATTTGAAGTTGTTGCAAAATCCGAAATTTTTAATAGAGATATTTTTCGCCGGCTTAAAACAAATACGTTTCCGAAACTTAAATTCGCATTTCTAAAAGAGAAATAGTGTTCCAGAGTTCATGACAAAGAGGTCTGAAATAAAGGTTTCGCGTAGACACTACTGCGTAATTTACGTCAAAGTAAATCTGCTTAAAAATGCAGAGATAGGTTTTTAAACAAATTATTTTACTAATTAAATTTTCTTTAAAAATTTTTTTTTTAATTTAAAGTGATAAGAATAATTTTATTTTTTTTATAGTTTTTTGTTTTTTTTGCGCTTATAAATAAACATGAGTTGAGTTTTACAAAAGAGAATTAAAATTAAATTATTTAAATTCAATAAATTTACTTACTTGTTTTAAAAAAGAAATTTATTAATAAATTTGTTTGCAGTTGTGATTTATCGTCCGGTATTAATTGTTTGTTTTGTTGTTTAAAAGCAACGAGCCTTAAGCGTTTATTTTTCAGTTGAGTGTTTGATTAAAAGTTTTTTTATTGTTTTTTATAGCAAGAGTAAATAACAAAACAATCCTTTAGAAGGTGAGGCAAGGATAATTAAGAGGTTTATTAAATAAATTTCATTGAAAAAACCCTTCAAAAGGTAACTGTTGAATTGATTTTCAGAAATTTATGTTTCAAGTTGTTGTTTTAAAGCTTTTTTAATAAAAAAAATTTGTGTTACTTATATAAGCTTTTAAGCTGTTATTATTATTAAAAGTCAAAAGTGGAAAGTGTTTTAAATTATTTTAAATTTCTTTTATGGTATTTCCATACTTAGTAATATTTAAAGTGTTTTTATTTTGTTAAGGTTTTATTTTAATTAATTATTTTTTATGTTTTATTTTATTTATTTATTCTAAAGAAATGTAGTATTGAACTACTTTTTTATTTTAATCTTGTAAATATGTATTTTATTAATTAATAATTTTATTTAACATTCGTTTTTTTTAATTTTAAAGGTTTTAATTTTGTTTTTATATTTTTCTTATTAATTTTTTTTTTGGAAATTAAGAAATTTTCTTCTTATTCGAATTAAATGTTTTTATAATCATTTATTTTTTTATATTATTTAATAAAAATTTATTTAATAAAAAATTTATGTATTAAAATTTAGGTTTGCTTTTACAAGTTTTTATTTAATTTTTATATTTTGTTTATTTAAAAAATATTTAATAATCCTATATATTTTTTTAGTTAGAATGCAAAATATTTTTAATTATTTTAGAAATTCTATTTTAAGGTTTTTTTAATAGTTTGTAGTTTTTATTATTTAATTTAATTTAAATTTGTTTAATATTAAATTTATATAATAAAAATGTTGTTTATTACATTAAATTGGTCTCGTATTTTGTTAGAACAATTTATAGTAGTTGCAAGTGTGACTGTTTAAGCACAAACACAATTAAAGCGGGAGACGTTAGAACAGTAAAAGAGTGTAGAAAAATGTTAAACATAAAAGTTTCCGTTAAATAACTAACACAATTAATTATTTTTTTTTTTGGAAGATATTTTCCAGTTATTGCACTTTATTAATGTTAAAATTATTAATTTTCCTCGTAATTTTCTAATCCAGTGGAATGTTAAACTTAAAAAATCAATTAAATTTATTGCACTTGAAATATGTTTTGGTGTATATTCTAAACTTATGTTTACCAGGCTAATTTTTAACCATTAAATGGGTTCTGTAAAAAAAAGGAAATGTAAAAATGTTTAGTAATAATAATAATAATTTGTTCTCTGTCATGCTCCTTAATAGGTGGTTTTCGAAAGCGCGCTATTTCGTTAAAAAATTAATCAACTCTAGTTGAACTGCACAATTAAAAATAATTTTTTTAATTTTAATAACAAACAAAACTTACATATTTCTTTCTTCGTGGACATAAAATAATTGCAGAGAATAGCAAAACTGAATGCACCACGCGACTTAAAAACAAAAAACAATAGCTAAAATAACATACTACGGCTTTGGTAGACAATGTACAATGGAAAGCAGCTGATGTTTCAGTTAGACGCCGGCCTTGAATTAAATATATCGGCGTCAATTTGACTCTTAACATCAACATTACCACTTGATTTGTACAAAACTTGAGGGTGAGAAAAGTGAGTTAATTTTTAATTCCAGCCAAGACGACAAAAAACAGAAGCGGTGTAAAAACTTTAAAAGAAAGTACTTTAACGCACCAACAGCTTCGAGCATGCCGGCTTAACTATGTGTGTGCATGCGCTCATCTCTAAACACCCGTATAAACTAAGCTGAGGGTAAGAAAGCAATCTCGATGAGAAACAAAAAATTATGCTCAAACTGAGCCGGAACATCTACACGTATTGTCCACACAGAAGAGCAAAAACAAATTTTCCCCCGTTATTCTGCCGGAGTTCTCTTCATGTGCGAACAAATTTGCGGTTAGTCAATATGTAGTGTAAGTTTTTCCGCCAATATGACTCCATATGATATTAATTATAGTTTTTCCAATTATTATGTTTTAGAAGTTTACACAGTTACCAATGCGATTCAGCAGTCAATATATTGAGTAAGGTATAAAGTAAAAAAAGCTGTGCCTATAACATTTACCTGACATCCGCAAACACCAATTCTAACGTAATACAAATAAAATAGTAATCACTAACATCTGATAATGTCGCAAAGGGGCTTATATATTAAAAGGTCTGCTTCGATATCCCCCCTACATTAATAAAACATTTGACAATGCCAATACCTACAAAAAACCCGATCTATGAGCTTTATCTACTACATATTCACACCTAACGAGGTTCACTTGCTACCAGCTAACATGACAAATATATACTTGCCAAGCAATAAAACACCAACGATTTGATTCAAACCTCCCAGAAGGGAAAATGATACTATAGATGTTACATAGCCGAAACCGGTTTGTCTCCCAAGCAGGGTTGACGGAAATTCGTTAAAGTCAAACTTGGGACAAATTAGAAAACAATATTGTCGGAATTTCGGCTGAGTACTAAATCCACACCACTTGAATTTCCTCGTAAGGTCTGTCGTCAGCATAGCTTCAGTGCGCAGGCAATTCATTGTATCTTGGAAAAATTTTAGCGTCAGTACATTCATTTGGACGTTAAGTCACCAACCAGAAAGAGATCGGTGTCAGATTGGTATCTAGCGGCCGTAGCGGTGGCTAGTATCAAATAAGATCCAGAAATGTCGATTCAGTGCCGATTAGCTTAATTAGGCGTTAGCATAAATTCAACCCAGCTTATTCCGTTCCGTAAACTTTAAAGGCCCTCCATAGACATTTGATTCTCTGATATGTTAAGTTTTCTGTTGTCCAAATAATTTTCGGAAAGAACTGAAAGCTTTTCACTCTACTTTAGAGCAAGAGCACGGACCACACCAAACCGGAGTCCAAAAAGTTAAAATATTTGACTGGAGGAGGTACGTGTTCGTTGGGTTTATGATAAAATGTAAGGTATTAACGCCATTCTCTTTTTACTGGAAAGGCCACCGAACGCAGCTTTAGACGGTGACACGGATTCAATACTGGCGAGTGTCCTATGACTTTCTTGCCTTAGGGTCTCGTAGAGCAAAATGCCTTACTCTTTTGATTCCGGTAGATATATACAGCCGCTATCTGTATAAACTTACTAGCCTAGATAATGGCAAGCGATCGCATGTTCTAGCAGCTTGAATTTCAATCTTTCTCACTTACTGAATTTGTTTGATGTTTTCAAGTTTTGGAAGAAAAAAACTGGTTATATATTCTGGTTTATTTGTTTTGAAACCCGAACGCTTTATAATCTATCAATATCAGTTTTTCTACTAAAATCTTCTAAAATTAAAAACTAAAACTTGCTTAAATCTTTTTGAACAAGTAATTAGAATTAAATAAAATATTTATTTTCATTTACCTAAACTTAATTTTGCTAATTTAAAATTTCTTAGTATTATTATTATAAAAAGTATTGAATAGATTTTCCTAGAAAAATTTCACAGTATTTGGATTTTACATGAGAGTGTGGTGTTTTGCCATGAACTCGAAATCACAAAAAAAAAAACAAAACGTGATGAAAAATTGTTCTCTGTAATCAAATGTAATTAATCATTTTTAGCAGCAAAAAATTAAAATAGAAGCAAAAAATGGGAAAGCTTAAATATTAAGTTGAAAGAGTAATTTTTTCAAAAGCAAATCCGGTACTAAGTCAGGCAGCGTAAAATTTACAAAAAGTTTAACGAAATGGCAAACTACAATTAAAAAGTGGTAGACTGTCTGCCAGTCTATTAGTCTGGAAAATGGAAGAACATTTGGCCAACCTTAAGAAGAATTTAAACCCATTAATAATGTAAGGACTTTTAAATACCACCCTAATGTGCACAAGTTGGCAACTCATTATTAAAGATGGTTTTAAAGTTAGATTTGTTTTTGTTACACGACCATGAAGTGTTTGTATTTCGTTTTTATTTCCTTCAGATTTGTATACATGAATAAAAAGTACACAATTCATCACTTCATAAAAGTTGACTTCTTATTATTTTCTGTGTTGGCATTGTACAATGGCGTTGAATATAAAGAGTAATCCAATAAAGGCCGATCGGTTATGAAAAAGTAAAGAAGAAGCCTATGCATTCCACTGCATATAGAATGAATTGTGATATCGTTCAATGTACGCTGCTATTTCACATGGTGGCACAAATACGAGAGGTTCAATTTTTACTGACTCTACCGCATCGGTTATTTGTGGCTTATTGTGGCTTTAGATTTGTGGCTTTAGAAAATCCCACAAGAAATAGTCTAGACCTATGGCCTCAAATTGTTCATGCAAAACGGCCATTGTAGAGTATACCCCCATCCCTAGCTTGAACCACACCTCGTCCACATTGAGATCGTTTAATTTTATCTAACAATTGGTAATCAATAGTCCGTAGCCTACGCTGTTGACTTTGATGTCCTTACCTACGTTGTTTTCGAAGAATGCTGCGAGACCAAAATCTGCACGTAAAATATTTATGGATTAGAGTCCACCTGGTAAAGTTAATAAAGGTTGGCGTTACCATTCACTAAAAATACGCTTTGGCGCAAACTTGGGACAAACTTGGTATCCTGATCCAAGTGAACCGCAGCTGATTCAGGTAATAAATCTTACGCAGATGCAAGTAAACATATTGAAGCAAAATTCACGAAGTTGAATGCTGCATACGAAATAATCTATCGCATTGGGTTATCGTGCGGCGATGTTCTAGCTCCATCTGACGTGCTGTGGACGTTCGAGATTTTCAACTGAACTTATGTCTAATTTGGTTACCAGACCTTAGAGAGTCAACTTCGAAGAGCCACCACAAGTGCTGTAATCGTGTAACTCGCCCCAGTGATTAGGCATCAGCGACTGACTAGTAAACAATGGATATGACTAGTAAACAATGGATATGACTAGTAAACAATGGATATGAAAAATACATGGGCACCAAAGGTTATCAATATCGACCCATCTTTATTGGAAACCTATTTACTATATACATACATACATTTTTCTTTACGTCAACTCTTTTAAACCCGTTCCTATCAACAGTTCTAATTTTGATAAGATATGTCAAGAAATAAACCAATGATTGGTAGCTTCTTTTTCAAATGCAGCCGTTTGACGTCAGTCCACAATTAAGGAAATTTCATGTCACTGTATTCACAAAATTTTAACAGCAAGTGCTTTAAGTACAGGTGTGTGTATATGACGCTTAACATATTTATTCATAAACGGGCCGACAACTGAGTGGCATTATCCATATTGAAGAGCACCTACTGTTTCTTATTGGGAGATTCTCGTAAACGATCTCTCATTCGTTATAGATTTCTCCAAATAGCATTACAATGCTGTTACAAATTCCTGTCGAATAGCTCTGTGTGGATTTGTTTATGTTTTTGTTGTTACTGTATGTTTTGTTTTGTTTTCGTTGTTTGTATACTTCTTTCGCATTCTTTACTTGTTACATGATTCTCGTGAGACTATAGGCGACAAGAAAAATCATTTTTAGATTTCTTTTTCTTTTGTTATTTTTCTTGCTGTAACAAAAAACTTAATTCAATGTTTAGTTGTTGGTCAAACTATTGTAATATTATCTATTGCACTATATAAAAGAGAGAGAGAGAGAGAGAGTAGGAGAGAGAGAAACACAAGCAAACAATATCAACAAAAATTTATATTAAATATGGAATCACAAATATCATTTCTATTCTAAATGTTTTGATGTTTTTTTTTTCAGTTTTTGTTTTTAAATAAAATTTTAAAAGTAGTTCTTGTGAATGGAAGAATTGTTCATACAAAATTGGGATATACTGTACTTTAGAAAAAGATTCGGAAATATGTTAATGTCCACTCATACAGCATTTGACAGACATTTGAAACGATATAATTATTTTTGTTTTAAACACGTTATATTACTCGTACCTAGCAAAGTTTTGAACTGCGATAGCATGTCCCAACTAAATACTTAGGGGTAACCAGGAAGTACCTAATACAAATCGTCTATTTGCACGATCGCCAATGTTAAAGAAAACAAATTAAGAAGAAATATTGCTGGAGTGCCACTATATTCCGCATTAATTTGATAAAAGTTCTTGCTGTAGCCTACCCACTTTTCGAAATTAACAAAATAAGTTTATAATAAGTAAAACTCATTTTATTTCTCACTTTAACTAAAGTTATCTTTAACTAGCACGAACGTTATAAGATATAAAAAAGGCCGTTAGATTATTCACTCTTGCGATCTGCAAAACCGCATTTGGCAGCCAACATTCGTGGCATTCTTGCAAAGAATCTGGGAAAATCAATCTGGGAAAGATTGATTTCTTAGTCACGCTATATTCCTAAATTTATATTGAAACATCAACGTTATAAAATAAAACCGATTTGTTGGAGATTAATTCGAAATTCGGATTTTTTTTTTTACAAAAGGAACTGTACTGTCCATATCTGAGGCTTATAATATTTAACAAAAGAATGCTGGAAACTTTATTGATAATTGAGAAGTTCTATAATTTATTAGGAAAATAAAGACTGACGTTTTTGCTAACGAAAAGCTTGGAAAAAGTTTAGAGCGAACATATTTCATGTGAACAGTTTTCTAATTTGTGTTAATTTTTTTCATTCCATTTCACTTACAACAAATGTATCGTTAATAAAAAAAATACCAAAAAAAAAACAAAACAAAAAAATCACAAAATTTAGATTCACAAAAGGCATGAAAAGTGAAAGATGGATAAAGAAGATGTAATTATGGGTATTATTATTCTTTTTTTTTTGTACTTGTTTTTGAATACACACATATAAGAACGTAATAAATACGAAAGAATACAATCATATAAAAATATGAAAACAATTGAAGAGTATTAAAATGATGAGAGTGAAAGAAGACAAAGAAGAAGCAGTAGCAGACGGCGAGGGAGTAGGAAAATACAAGACGACAGTGATGTCGTTAGTGTTTATAATGGCGTGGACAGCATTGTTGTTATTTTGTTTAATTATCAATGTGATAAAGATGATGATGATGGTGCTGGTAATTTTCGTTTTTGTTTTTTTTATCTTATTTAGTTTCTGATGTTGTGTTTGGTTGTGCCAGTATGTGATTTTGTATAAAATTTCATATACAATTTCTTTTTTATGTAACCTTATTTATGCAGCAATAATATCCACAAAAACGGCACATTAGTGTGAGTACGAGAAAGAGAGTGTAAGGGAGAGAGAGCATGATGGACCTTTAATAAATTTCATACATTTATGACTCATTTGGGACTTTTATTGATAAAAAATTTCTTAGAATACGATTATTAATTGATTTTTGTTTACTTTTACTGGACAAATAAAGAATAATGAGAAGTTATATTTTGGGTAAAGTAATTTTAATTGCAAAAATTAATTTCTTAAAAGAAGAGTTTTTTTTTGTGAAATTAGTGGCCATTTTGAGAATATTTAAATATATTATTTATATCAATTTCTAAAAAGTATTATCATTTGTTGAAAGTATAAAAACGAATATTTTTTTTTTGCAAGTGGTTTTGTATTTAAATATATTCGTATAATTAGCAATATGTTAGAGGTGAATACCTATTTTGCCTTAATTACGAACGAGTAAAGTGGCGAGACAGTAATTCGGCCGAGTGCTCCTTTCATCTAAACAGTAAGGCGAGTTGTTGACCGAGTGAGTTATCGAGTATAATAGCGAGAGCGTCAGCACAATCACATTTTATCTATTTGGCAGAGTACTATTTCCCCGCTATACTCGTTTTCTTCACACAACGATTCACTGACTCATCTACCACAAGTGAATGCGCCCTCGGCAGCCACTCTCCGGTATGTTGAGTGTTTTTTCTAAGCGGTATTCGTATTTCGCTTTCAATCTTGGTTTTCAATAAATCACCCTGAATTGACTCGTCATGTGGCAAAAGACGTTTAAGCACGTACTCGCTCTTACTCACCCACCCAAGTCTTTCGGTCTAGTACCATCTTACTCAGCGTAAACTAAGCAGGTAAACGCGTCAGGGCAGCTGAGGACTTTTTTTAAACTAATTATATGTCAAATTCTATAAGAAAAAATGTTTCGCCATATCCGGTACATTTTCATATATGGGGTTTGAGATCCGCAAACAAGCCGGAAATACTACGAATACGTCCTTGATTCTAGCTGTTATCAATTTGCCTTAATCTCAACTGTGTCGCAACTCTAGTCGTTAAGTGTAATCAAGACATTATTGTTTGTTTAGAATGCCAAAGCTTCATGTAAAACGCTATCATCTGATATTGACAAAAATAAATTTCTCGCAAATAAAATTGTGTAATTAAAATTGTTTGGCACGATTTGTAAAAAATAGTGTTGTTTAATGGATTTACTAAATCACGGTGGCGCCAAAAGCAAAAAATTGTTTTGCAAGCGGAAAACGAGTCGTAGGCACCGTTAGAGGAGGCAACTCACAGCGTTTGTACGAAGGTATAGCTTACGAAAGCTTAAGAAAATTTAAGTTATTTACTGGATATAAGGGCACGAAATAATGACAAATCAACTTAGCTTTTATAATTCGAGTTATAAAGGTATAAAAAAAAATTCCATTGCTAGCGCAGAACTGGCTAAAGCGAAATTCAACAAAAGTACGACAAGAATGCAACGAGTAAAGTTACAGTGGGTAAACTTCGTCCTAACCCAACAGAAAAATGATAGAAAATATGAAATATTGCGACGAAGAATTATCGAATTCCAATTTCATCATTATTAGTTGGGTTGATGTTTGCAACAGACACTAACTCAATAAAAAGACACAGAGAGTCTCGAAAGAATAAGAAACAAACTTGAGTCTGAATAAATTATTCACTTAATTGTTACAAATTTCTAGTTGATAAAGTTGTTAAAAAAAGTGATTCGTTTTCCTAACTATGCAAACAAATTTTATACATTTTTTGTAACATATTCGAAGAGTTGTTTGTCTAGCATTACCAGCAAGAATTATGCTTTTCATAGAGCGTCAGCGGTTACTATAATTTTAATCAGTTAAGTTTGGTTGGGTTAGATTAAGAAGAGCAGCCAATTATTACACCATTTCCGATTGTAATATATAAATTTGCAATTATATTCCAGGATTTACTAGTTCTTTTTTATTTATTAATCGCTAATTACTGCATGTTTGTTTCAGTTATATTTAGAAAAACCACATAAACAAAATCCCATGCACATTCGCATGATTAGGAAAAATATAAGCGATCAACGGCGGTCCGGCTACTCTGAATTGAAATGGTTGGCCATATTTTAAAGTTGTAGCAACTAAATAAATATATTTTGATATAAATATTGCAATTATACTTAAACAATATTTCTTCCACAAAAAAAAAGAATCAAACGAAATTAAAACAAGCGATCAGGCGTAAACGCGGCATTAGTCATAGTGCGCGGTATAAATTCAGATTTCACAATTTAGAGCCGTTGTAAATTTTTTTTTCAATTTTACTTTTTATAAAATGTTTGCGGTTCATCCTGTTTTTTTTTGTAATTTCCCCATTTCTGGATAAAAATTGTTAGTTGCAACAATTGGGAAATAGAGTTTTTAAAATTGTTTTCAAGACCCGACATACTAATAGTCCGAATACAATTAATTATCCAATCACATTGGAGTTATAATATTCAATGATAGTTGGGAAGAGATTAGAAGATGGGGAGCTTCAAAACGCATCTCATTGTTGAAGCTACCAGCAGAAGAGAGATTTACTGGACAAAGTTGGAATTTTAGAGCAGAAATAGACATGCACTTTATCCGTTTATAACACTGAAACAGCTTTGGTTACAATTTTTAACAAATTCAAAATCGGTGTTAATAAACCTTGAATGGTTTATTTAATGTACTGGCCTGTGACAATAAATCACAAACAAGTAAAGATGGAGTTTTAGGATGCGAATCACTCAGCTAGTCCCTGGTGGCCATATTCCACATTTAACGCCACTCACAGAAAGTCGTTGATATATGCAATGCAACTTATTTCATTCAATGTTGAACTTCTAAACACGTCCCTGTGCGAAAAGCCTCTAAAATAAACTTACAGTTTCTTACGGTTGGGTCAAAAATCTAATCTAAAACGAACCCCATAAATTGTATTAATTAAAACTCCGCCAGTTTGTAATGGCAATGAAAATAAAAAAAATAATTATTGCACAACTAAGTGTTCAAAATTGTTCGCCACTAAAACAAAAAATTTCCAAAATCACCTTTTTTAGGCGACCAGAAGCGGAAAAGCAAGTAATATCGAAAAAAAATATTTTGTTTTTTATTTGTATTTTTTAACGTTTGTCGAAAAGTTTTTCAAATTTTGTCAAGCAAATAAATGACAATTTCGAAAACAGAAATAATTTTTTTTACAAAATGTTTAATTTTTTTTTCTAAAATTGTTCTGTTTATTTAATTTTAATTTTTCCAATTTTTCTTTTAAGATTTAAATATATTTTTTTTATTTATACTTGTTATTCCATCAAAACAATTTAAAAAAATCTTTGTACAGAAATTCCACTGAATTTAATCTTGCAAACACACACGGGTACATACCCATACTCACACACACACATTTCCATACATTTTATCTGAAATTCCTCAGTTTTAAACTTTAAACTTAAAAGAGAAACAATTTAATCCGAATTTCTTGTGCGAAACCATTTTTAAACCGGAAATAACTGGCTGGTTATTTACATTTCAAATTCCACTTATTAAAGGCCTGAGCAATTTTATTTATCTATGTTTTATTATTATTTTTTTTTTTTTTGGTTTTTGCATAATTAAAAAATTATTCATATATTCACCTTTATTTTAGGAAAGACTGTATAAATTCGCAATTTTTTGTTACCAGTAAATTTTAAATTTTAATTAAAGTTTTAATATTACAACAACAAAAAGTACCACTTTTATTTAAAGCCAAAAATAATTTTTTGCTTTGATTATAAAATTTTTGTTTTTAACATAAAACTTTTTTTTTGTTGCAAAATTCAAGAATTTTCTAAACACAAACACGCACACACGAACCGTTGTTTATTTAAAATTTGCCTTTAATTGAATTTGATTTTAAAATGGAAAAAGATTTTTGAATGATTTTTTTTTCACGAGTTAAACGTAGTGAGACTTCAATGATGCTTTCAAGTCATGGATAAACAAGCAACAAAATTTACATAAACTTTAAAGTTGTGAAAAAATGTACGATTTTTTTCCTCTAGGTCGCAAAACATTTATTGTAAACCGTTCGGTTTGAATGTTAGAATCGAACTATTCGTTTGTCTGCCAAGTTTACGTACACATTGCCAGTTATTGTTTTCCAATACGATGATAATGTTGTTGTTGTCGTTGTTGTTAGTGTGCGTTTCATTTCCAATTTTTTATTGCTTTTTGTTTTACAAGTCTATTCTCAATTAATGCAGTCCCTATCAAACATTATAAATGGATGAACAAACAAACTCGCATCAAACAGAACTTTAAGTAACAAAAAAAAAAAACCTGCAACAAACATACAACATTTTTTAAGGCCTCCAATATCAGTGTTGCCGTACATGAAATGAATGGGTTCAGACAAAAGATTCAAATATAATTTATATACGAAAAAAAATCGTTTTATTTCTTAGCACGGTCTTCTCTTAGCTCGATATCGCTCTCTCAATTTTCTTACTTCGTCAAAATTATGATTTTCCGAAGGTTCTGAAAACAATCGTTCGTTTCATTCGAACTTTACCGCTGATCCATTTCTTCAGGTTTGGAACTAGGAAATAGTTAAACGTACCCTAATTTACGGATTTTCGCAATAACAGCTAAACATGCATGCTTTGCGTCGCAGAATGGGGCCATTTTTGGTTCACACTATTAGCGAATCTGTTTAGCTGATGTACGTAATTTTCTGCGGTGATTATTTTACTCAATGAAAATGATACCGCATGCCCACCAAAAAGCAACTGCCATGACCGTATGGACCGACATACTGATGCACCTTGGTCTTCTTTATTGCATCGTCAGTCGAAGGAGTTTATCACCGCCTTTTCTGTTCCTTGGATAAATGTCGCAACCATATAAAATCCAAATCGCATTTTATATAGTTGCTACTTTTCTTATTTCGCTGTTATTAGAAATTTGACGCATTGGAAATACGTGTAACCACAGCGGCAACTACCGAGTCCAGTTGTGAAACCAAAGCATTCTAGAACTCATTTAAATACACAACGTGTAAAAGAATTCTAGACATATTTATGTATAGATAAGCTCAATCTACTGAGTCTTTGCTTAGCTTTCTCCTGTATGTCTAAATATAGAAGAGCTAAGAATCAGCCAAATCTGATTTAATCTCATCAGCAACTCTGAATTCAGTTTACACAAACTGATAACAAAATCTTGCTTTGTTAAAATAATAACAATAAATGAAATTTAATTATGATATAAACGATGTTTGGTGCGATCATTTACTTTAACAATTAAAATTAATTTTTCTAATTTGGTTACTGCAGCGTTTTTGTATTGGCAACTCTGTTCTCAAACATTTCCAATACTCACGCATATTAAAAAACACACAACCAAACAATTTAGTTCCGTTACGCACCGCACATTTGGGAAAATAACAACCAAAAAACCTATAGTAATCGAGCTGAAACATGTTTTACTAGCACCGATGCGCCGGTTAAATTTTTTTCTTTCAACATCATACTCGAACATCATACTTCTACACTTATTGCTCCACCACCCGCCCAAAAAACGAGACAATTATTTACACACTCTATACAGAGAAAACCCCCCTTTTACAAGAAAAAACCTTTCCAATATTTACTCTGCTCTCTGAAAAAGAGTATGCATTACCTCTCTTCACGTGTTGCCATGACCAAAAAGTATTCGTAACCAAAATTTAAAAAGAAAAGTCGCCATGGGAAGAAATAAGAGGGTGCTTTGACACAGTCGATCTTGCTTCTAAAGTAAGAAAATATTAGTTTTTTCAAGTTCTTGGAAAATAATTTCTACTCTTTCTTGCATTTCAAGAGCGTAGGAGAAGGAAAAACTTTCAAATGCGAATAGTTGTAATTGTAAATTGCAATTTACATGAAACACAAGAAAACATCTCTTACAATAAATATTTTATAACGACTTGGTATCAAGTAATGAAAGCATTAGTGTCCAACCGATTAATCAGCTTCGATTGGGGCTAAAAATTGTTCTTTGGTAAATATTAAATATTCCCATACATATGCGGATCTGTGTGAGATTCTAATACAGATGGACAATGAAAACTGGCAAGAGATCTCTATCTCATATGTAGGAACTCATCTCGTATGTAGGAACTCTGGTGTTTATTGGACATTGGACGAAATCTAAAGAGATGGACAAGAACTCCTAAAGATACTCCTGAGGAAAAGGCTAAGACGGTAGCACCCATTGAGTGTGAATGTCTAGCACTGGCTAGCATAGGGCTTATTACGGTGGACACGGGGGAATCTCATCCTTAGACAAATTACATTACAAATTACAATCTTCATTATTAAATAAAATTTAAGAGCAAACATAACATCTGAAATAAAAGGAATCAAGAAAAATATTTGAAATTTTAACTGACAAATAAAAATATATTAAAATTTCCCCATTGCGTGTAAAATACCAATTTAACATATAAATAACCAAAACGGCAACGTTGCTTTCTCTCTCTCTCTCTCTCTCTCGGTAATTCCCGTTGATTCTTGAGCCAATTCTCTCTTTTGCATACAACTTATAGTATTTTGTTATTGTATTTTTTTGCTTTTATAACCGGCTTTGTCTCCACTATAAAATAACATCAAATTGTTGGATACTTTAATATAAAACAGTACACGTAATAAACAACAACAAAATATCACTCATCATCTGTTTTCGTTTGTATTTCATTTTAATGGTTTTTCGGTTTCGTACTTCCAGTATCGTCGCTTCATAATGTGTACAAATAGAAATGTGTGTAAATAAAAATGTATATTTTTGGCTCAGCTTTTGTGTATCCAACATGTTGCAAGTACACATTCCATATTCACTCACTTGTTTGAATGCAAATTTTATTTAAAATACGAAAAGAAAAAAAAAAGAATTGCCAGATAAAAAAATTAAGCAAATGTAACGGTTTGTTGTTAGAAGGGGTTCGAAATTTTGCTCATAATTAAGGTGGACAAACTACTTTGGAACCTGATTAGCGGTTTAATTGTGATTAAAAATTTAGGTTGTGGAATGGTTAAAGATGTGATATTAAATTCAGTTGAAAAATGGCACTAACCAGTTAAGAGAATTATTGATTATTTTATTAATTTATTTATAAAGGAAAATACATTTAACCAATTAATTTCTTCTAATTATTTTTTAAAAAACTTTGTTATTTTCTTTGGAAAGGGAAAGAGTAGAGAAGTTTAAAAACTCTGCAATTGTGCATTATTTATTTTTAGAACAGTGATGCAGCGCCTTCTGGTATTATGTAGATACATTACAGCCACTTCATCAGAGAGTGTTTTTTAAGCCCGATAATACTCACGAAAGGGTTAACTGTCACCTGAACTGCTCTTACTTTTTGACATTTATAATCAGTATACTCACGTATAGATTGACGCTTTAAGACCGATACCAACTCAACTAGATTTACTTTGAGAATCCTTCATCAATTCGCTCAATTTATAGACCTTGTCATTTTTATGGCGCACATGGTAGGACATCTGAGCAAGCTATACATACGTCGAACTGAAAATAGATTTCATAGCACATACTCTCTCAATGATTCAATAATACCAACACGTCATAGGAATGTGCATACTGAATGGAATGTTGCCGCTGTAAACGAAAATGTGAAAGAATTTCAAAATCCTGCTGGTGCAGTAATTTAAGCCACGAAATCACCATGTGCTCGTTCTCTCGCCGATTAGGCTCTAACGCAGTTGAAAACTGATACGATGTTTGCTCGCAAAATTGTGTTCAGCGATGAGGCTGAACTTGCTGCATATGTAGTATCATATGGCGACCGCAGCTATTGACTAATTGAAATCGAAAGTTGGCGATAAGTTGATTTTTCGACAAAGGGACCAATCATTTGGTCTCCAAGGTCGTGCGATCTGATACCTCTTGATTTTTTCCTGTGGGGCCACGTGAAAAAGTTGCCGAAAATTAGACGTCCAGAATGCGCTTCGTCACGAAGATTCGCGGTGGACATATGTTCACAATCATTTTTAAATGTTAATGCCATTTATTCATCTTTTAAAATTTTTGATTAAAATTTTTGTGTTATTTTCAATTAAAAGTTCCATAGGGCCTAAAAAATACCATGCAGTTTTTTTTAGTTCGTCGAAGATTAGTGCTAGAGAGTTATACCGACTAAAGAGGGCGCTAGGATATATGTATGTACACTAGTAGTATGAATATTAGAAATATATCAGAAAAATGTATTGGTTAATGAATAGCAGCGGCTGGGATATGGAGCCAGGCCTCTAAAGCCTTTGAATGCTTCGTAGTCAAATTATCTGAATTTTTAATTATTCACAACTTCAATCGAAAATAGGTCAATACAATTCGCTATTAAAGGTAAAAATATTTCCACGTTCTGCGGATGCGGAATGAAGACGAAATTTTTAAAATGATTATCAATACAGTTCTAGCAAATATTCGGCTTACGCTCGAAATTTCTCATACCATGATGATAGAATAAATACTATTAATGCGGTTAAAGGGACGGAAGCTGAAGGTTTATTTCACTTTTCCACAAACTTAACCAATACACTTTTCCAACAAACCCAAAATTGTTTGATTTAAATACTACTTGTGCCAAAAGAATTTATATGCTGCTAAAATATTTTTTGGCAAATTTGGAATACGTAAGTTCATTGTGGATGAAAAGTGCTTGAAGCGGTTGGATTTCGGAGTTTGAGTTGGATGGGTTGGTTGGGTTACAGATTTGTGTTTTGTTTTGGGTTTCTTATGAATTTAGGAGTCTCCTTCAGGCGTATTATTCAAGATTTTGGTATTTGTCCTTGTATTTTGGTAGCGATTGCAACAGTTTTCTAGTGTCGAAGTTGCGAGAAATATTTGTGTGGGAAAAATGTGAAGGGAATTGTCAGGCTACAACAACTAAAAATACACACTGGCAAATAAATGTTTTATATCTTAAATGCTGAATAGAAATCATTTGTAGATTTAAATGTTTTTGTTTAACAACAACACGCCAGCTCAAAATTGCAATAAAGAGAGAATAACATTAAACGGGCTCGGGAGAATGTTTGCCAGTTTCTTTAGTGACTTGTAAGACTAAATAAAAAACAGCTTGAAGGTTTTTTTTCTTATATTATTTCTCACACATTCTTTTCTGACTGTGTGTGGACAATAAAATATACAACAAGCCAAGTTAACTAAAGAAAAAATTAAGATTTTTTATATACTTTTTTATATGTTAGTTGTTGCTGCAGTTGCTGCTGCTTTTATATAAAACATGTTCAACAAAGAGCATAAACCAAGACAAAATCAATGCAATAAAACAAAAAAGAAACGATACAGACAAAGAAAAACTGAACAAAAAAATGGCAACGTTACCAACGTCATCATTCGTTTACAGAGAGGCAGTAACAGCAGCCCAATACATTATCAGCAACATGAATAGCAATAGCTGCAACAGTACGAGAAGTAGTAAAAATAGTTGTAGTTGTTTGAAGTATCAACTGCAAAAGCCAACAATCATGTTTGAAATACATTTTTCCATTTTTTAAGAAGAAAGAAAATGAGTGTTTCGATTCGCAATTCCATTGCAAAAAATTTTTTCTTAAAGTATTCGTTAGACAAATCCTATGTGTAAAACTTTCAGAGAAATTACCAGATGGAAATTCCAGTAAAAGACAATAGAAATCGGCATCATAACTGGGTATGCCTCAGTGAGCAATGGTTTTGTAAAAGTTAATCAAGTCGGGGAAATGGATGGGGCTATTACCATAACATATGCGTAGACAACCAGACGCATTTTGATACCTCCCCTGCCAGTTGATATCCAAACCGGAGTTCCAAGACACGTATGACAAGCTCGATGTTTGAGTGGGGGGATTAGCTCGGCAAAGTATATTGCGAGATGGTAAAGCCGACAAAAACAATTGGACAATACGACCATTATAAAATATTTTAAAGGTTGAAGAAATTGAAGGATGACCAGAGTTTGAACGCGGGGTTCATATGATACAAAATAGTAAAAAAAAGTACATTTCGAGAAGTTTTTAAAAATCAATTTATAAACAGAGAGTGCTACCTAGGTACTATTTTATAAAGTACTTTCGCTACAATGGCATTTTCCCTAAAGTTGGCACTTTGTTTATAAAAGTTATATTTATTAAAAAAGATACTGCAATTAATTAAAAACGTACTTTTCCCAAGTAAACAAGTAGGTTAGTTAAATAAAGTACTTCTATTGAAAAATTTACTTTTACTAAAAATAATTAGTTTGACTACAAATCGTACTTTTATGAAAACCAAATTGATTTCATTAACAGAAAAACAGTACTGACAGAAATGTATTTATCCATAAAGTACTTTAAACAAAAGGGAGCCACGTACGCTATTAAGTATTGTGCTGACTACCAATCTGGGCCTTTCAGTTTAAATGCAAAGTATCGCTATCGTTGATGCCTTTACAAAGAGCATAATTTTTAAGTATTAAAAAAAACATATTCGGGTTAAAAGTTTGCGTTAGGATGTTTTCCTTTCTGACAAACATGTTACATATGTACAAGTTACTATTTCTGCATGATTGTGTTCCTTTTAAAAATAGAGATATATTTACGAAGACGGCTTTCTAAATATGTTGCAAAATAAAACGTATATGGAGAATTTTTTGCCTACAGGGTAAAATGTTGAAATTTGATTTAATTATTTTTGTTCCATTGTAATCGCAAAAAGTGCATCACATTGTGGGGATTTGGGCAATTTGAAAAAAGTGCGACCTGTTTACAAGGCAAATTTTTTTTCAGAAAGGAAAACGCCATAAACATTTTGAATATATGACCTTAGAGTCAGAAAGTAGTTTTTGATAATTAAAACAACAAAAACAGGTGTGTACATTTAAAAGGTGTTATGCACAAAAGCTAGTTATACACATTTCGTAATATCTAAAGACACTTCCGGATTTTTATTAAAGTAACTTGACTTTAGTGATCAACATTCTGATCATTGAAATACATAAAACGTGTATCTGAATATATAGAAAAGATCCACAAGAAGTTTTACCCAGCTCAACAACAAAATTTGTTGTAACATGATTTGATTTTTATTTTGCAGTCAACAGAAATTCTTTTAGAAATGATTGTAGGACAAAAGCTGTCAGCTAAATTCCATTTATTTTTTGCAATATTCTTCAATCAGTCACACATTGTAAGTCATTCATTAATTTATTTTAATTATTTTATGTGACAAATGACTTCTAGTTCGAGAGTTCGATACTTCTTGCTGGCGGTTATGGTGCTGTGCTGGTTGTTTGTTTGTGGTGGCTGTGTAAAAGATTCCTTTTTCATTTTGTTTTACTATGTTCGTCATTTAAGTAATTGGTTGTGTTGAAAGACAAGGGAGATGTGGCAAATAAAATCTAAAATAATAGCTACATAAAAAACGTTTTAAAAATTACATTGCAAGGCATGGCGACTTTCGTTGGAACAAATGGCTGGATGCGGTATTGCAAACTTTGAATTGTTAATGGTAAAAGGTATTCAAAAAAATGTCTGTAAAGCAAATTTAACATGCTCGTGATATTGGAAAGGTTTTGAAATACAACTAACTTAATTGAGAACAGAACATAACTTTTATATAAAAGGACCTTCTCTTTACGACAACCATATTATGTTCTCTACAACAATATATTGTTGTGGCAAACATATATTGATATTTAAAACATAACTTTAGTTATGATAAACAAGTTATTGTTTACATTTAATCATTAAATGATTTCCATCCAACCATAAAATATTGCAACATGGTTGAGTTGAACAATACAATTTTTAATAACCACAAGTGATTTACGCGTTAACTCTTAAGCATTTGATGGGTTAAGTCGCCAGTGTTCGTACTAGTAACACAAATTTTACGCTTTTGTATCGTTCTAGGACAACAATATTGTTATTATCTACAACAATAATATGATCCGCTTACGTTGCTCCTTGGTTAGAATAGTGGAAGGTATTCTTAAAGACAGTATATAACTCTAGAGGTTGGGATTAAAATCAAGACAACAAAAGCCGAAGACTTCAAATTACAAATAACGGAAGCAAATCTTGTTTTCGCTGCGAGTCACATTGTTCGTTAAGTTCGCCGACAAATTTGTCAGCTTTTTCATCCCAAAGTGGAATTCTATTGTCTTTAGGTTTTTATGTTACAAGAGCTACGATATACACTCAATAGAGAAGAACATGTGTTACAATTTTGGCTCCGCTTCAGTACGATATGATCCCACCAATTCTACCATCACAAACTAGGTTTAAAGTTTAAATCAACTGATTGGAGACTAGTACAACCAAACAATGCTGGCACTCTTACAACTATGGGCAACGCTAGCAGTAACTGCGTGAATAGGTCTCGGTAGGCTGGTAAGTCGGACCAGATGAGAGACTGCCTGGATGTGCTTGCGTCCCTAATTCTAAGGTAGGACTTTCTTAGTCGCGTAGCTTTCGCTCAGCAGTGAATGCGGTTAATGCAAGTCTCTCTAATAGCAGTTCATTAGCTACACAAAGAATTAGGACTTCGTGAATCGGCTGTTCTTATTACGGAAACTTGACGTACATACATAGTTATCAGTAGAAAAAATTCATACGGTCTGTGGAGCAGTCATGCATCAACTAGCGATTCTTCCGAATTAAAAACAGTTTGGTTTTCGGGATTTCGATATCGAGAGGTTTATGAAAGCTTTCACATTTTCATTTGCATAGAAATTGACTTTTTTTAGTTTAATGATTTTAATTGAATGTGTCTAAACTAAATTTACTAAAAAAAAATGGAGTTATTGAGACGCAAATCCTTTTGCTTGGAAAGAGAATATAGAGGAGAATTTTCATATATAATTTTCACATAATTCATTTGATTTAAGTTTTATTTGGGAATTTTAGAAATAAAGCAAGTAGGTACTCGGTATTAAATAAACTTCAACTTTTGAACTTTTTTTTTCTTGATAATATTGAATAACTTAGACTATATCTGCATTAATGACAACTTTCACTATGTTAATCTAGTCTTACAGACTTTCATTCGAATTATTCCAAAAAGTCATAAAAGTATTTAATTCTAAACCCCATTTTAGTGTTGGAAAACATTGACCTTTGTGTAACAAAATACTTTACTACCAAATAATTATTCGTTTTACTGCTTCTCTCTCTCTCTCTCTCTCTCGCTCGTTTGGAGTTTTTGAGTGTATTGGACTCTCATGTCAATTTGTTACCATTTCAATCCGTTCTTTTTTGGTTAGTTGCACATTCCAAACATATTTGTTGTCGTTTTTAGTAAAACAAAAAGAAAAAAAACATACACATTCTAACTGTAGTAAAACATGGAAACAGGTAAGCAATCATAACAACAAGTACAACGAGAACCAATCGAAAATAACAACAACAACAAAAAAAAGAAATACATGAAAAAAAATTGGTTCGTATTTGTGTCAATATGGACGTAAACTGCAGTTATCCGTTGTAGCTTAGATGAAATTTGAAAACACAACTACATATAACAACAACAATAATAATAATAGTGATAACAAGAACAACAATATAAAACAAGTCATCTAGATGTTTGATACAGTGGGATCAACAGTCGTGAAAAATACTACAAATATTTAAGGAGGGTCGCATGAGGCAAGTGAACGTACATTCCAAACTGGTGCTGGAATGTGTTCTGAAACTGAACAGATGTGCCTCGTTGAATGAGGTGACGTTGATGTGCGTTAAGGGACACATAGGCACAGCTGGGAATGAAGCAGCAGACTAACTAGCAAAAAGGGGATCTGATGTAGATTTCTGTGGACCAGAACCCAGGGTTGCCCTAGGGAATGGCCTAGTGCGAGCTAAAGTTCTTCAATGGGTAAACTCAGTACACCTGAATAGGTGGAGGGAGAATACCACATGTAGACAGGCTCGAATGGTGCTCAAAGAGCCCCTCGGCAGGAAGGCCAGCAAGGTACTCGGGTATAATAGGGCTACCTTAAGCTGGATCACTGCGTTAGTGACAGGACGTGGAAACTTCAAGTACCATCTGGCGTGAATGTCCAGCACTGGCTAGCATAAGGCTTAAGACCACGGGCAGACACTTGCTAGATGTTAATGCCATGGGGGAACTAAGCCTTAGACAAATGCTAGCAATTACAAAAGACTCCGTGATGAGGAAAAGTGTCGACAGTTACCAATCGACAGTCTGAAATCACTTTAGTCAATAGTAAAGGCTAGGGCTAGCACGAGACTCAATTGAAAGTAAGGTGGCTGTGATTACGGATCGGTTCCCTGAAATCAATTTGAGGAGCGAAATGGGGGTCGAAAAGGGACCCAGAAAGTAAGTGGTCTGCTTCGATATCCCCCCATACATTAATATATATATAAGGAGGGTCGCGTTTGTAAAAGTAGTGATTGCATTGTTGCATAACTTTGTGATTGCAGTAGTAGGGAATTGCAACTTGCACACTTAACGTGAAGTAATAATTCCAACTACCCTAACCATAAAGAAGAGCACCGAGACTTTTTCGATTATTTAAATTAAAATGAATATTCTTGAAGAGAATATTTAGAGAAAAAATTTTATTATTATTTACAAATATTGGCAATGATTGAGCATAAAAACGATTACCATAAGTACTGAACGCTGTTACTTCAGAAGCACAAGAAAACACAGTGAAATTTAAAGCAATTCTCTGTTTGCTTCCCGTAATCGGCGTATAAGCTGAACAATCTGAATTTCGCACCGTGAAAGAGGTCGCTATTTGAAATAAATGTTTGAAGAAAATTTAAACAGAAGTAATTTTTAAAGGCGTTTAAAGTTTTAAGCGGACCGTCTATCCGCTAATCAGTCCACTTCTGCGATCAACTTTTAGAGAGCCGATCACGCTGGAATCGGCGTCGAGTTTAATGAAGGATTCCTTAGGCATACGGTGAAGTAATTTAGTCGACATATTTACCTCTTAATAACGTATCAATTCACACAGGTCTTCGCGTTCTCCAAGCCCTGTGTTCTGGCATACCACCCTGTGACTGTTCCGAACACAAAACTCATGTTGACATTAGTTGGATGCTTTTAAAGTAAACTGAACCCATAAAGAAGAAATTTACGGTTGGAGCTCAAGTTTGTTTTGTATAAAAATAATTTTTAAGAATTGTGGGAAGCTGAGGAACATGTGTATTTCAGAATAGTGTGTAATCGTTTTCTCTTCTAAACTAGGCTTGTTTTCTTATTAATCCCGCCACCTTTTTGCATTGCTAAGTTACATAAATCCAAAAGAGGCTTCCCTTATTTAATCTTCCTTGCGCATTTTATTCTTCAGGGTAAATCTAAAACTTCACTAAGCGCTCATCATTGCCGGCTTTAAAGTTCCCACAAGGATTTTCTTCTCCGACTTCGCAAAGTAAAGATTCTCAACGTTGCCGGGCTGCGGCTAGGCACAAGAACTTTTTGCTTCAGGATATAACCAAAAGCGACTTGACTTAATAAAGTTGCTGAAAGTTTTCTGGGCTATGACCAAAAGCGGCTTCCCTTCCCAAAGATCCCTATCTTGCCCGTCTTCGGCCGAACGGCAGGTTTTCTCCTTCGGAGTATATACGAAATCGGTTTCGCTTTCCCACGCTATGACTTTAGGCCGCCTGTTCGTAAAAAAGATATTAACGATTAAATGATATTAATTTTTTAATCAACCATAGACCAATAGTAATAGAAATCGTAATAATAGCAAAGCTTGTAAATAACAACTTGCAGTATATCATTTACACACAGCAATAACCATAGAAATTCAAGAAATAGCAAAAAGAATGTAATAAAAACAAGAAATACTGCTTAAATCAATAATTTGATGTAATTCTTTTTAGAAACCAAACAACAAGAGAAAAGTTTATCACGAAAATAAATCAATTTTATTTCCAAAAACTGGAATTGAACATGAAATGCAGATTTGAAGGAAATGAAATGCTGTTGTTGCATTTTTGTTCAGTTTCCTTGATTTCTGAATGCCCATGCAAACCATCGAAGAAAATTGTTTTTGTAGAAAACCAACAATGCACACAAACACACTCTCACCTTCGCTCTCAAAATATAAATAAATAAAAGCTTTAACCAAAAGTTAAGAAAAATCCAAACAGGTTTTTTATTGGGAAAATGATGAAGAACAATGGTGTTGTTTTTGTTCGTCTCTCTCTCTCTTTTTCACAGTTTGTTGCCTTCACCATGTTACGTGTTCTTTTTTGTTTTGCTTACATTTAAATACGTTGAGGTGGTATTGATGTGTTTACAATGACAGCAACAACAACTACAACAACACTGGTTAACACCAGTCAGTCAGTAAACAATTTTAAAGCTTTATTAACATGTTGTACGAGTGAGTATAACTAACAAAAATGTAGGCTAGGTCAGGTCATAGTTTACGTGTTTTACAACCACAACAACAACTGCAACAGCAAAGAAAAAAAACATTGCTACAGCACACCAGACATGGGATATTGTACATACCTTTGCAGATTTAGTTGCAGGATTTAAATCAGGAAGGATTATTTAGGAAATTAGGAATTTAATAAATAATATAAAAAAATTACACCTAAGAAGGGCTAAAGATAAATGAGCAAAATTAAGGCTTTTCCTTTGAAGTTGCCTAACCCCGTTTTTACATTCACGCTTTCACATGTGAAGATGGTGGCAAAAATGAGCATAGGGAGTTGTTAGAAATTACACCTCCATCACAACAAGATATTCGTATTATCCTTCTCTACGAATTTCGCCTTTATCTAACTGTCACTTGCGACCATATCGATGTGGTTTTTCCTTGTCCAGATTCTAGCGATGTTCGAATTGAACAAAAGTTAAATATGGACTAAAAATGCGATATCTCAAAAATGTGACCGTCGAATCAACTTGGATGTATGAAGAAAACAGCAAATCCTTAAATTTTCGCAGAATAACTAAATATTTCATTAAACAACAAAAAAAATCTTCAAGTGCGATTCAGAAGCCCAATAACAGTTGAAGTGATAGTGTTCCATTTCCATTTTCGCATAGAAAAATCTAAGATAATCGTTTCGACTGTCAAAACAAACCTAAAATACAATATTTTCATTACATTGTGTGTCTACACTATCGTGTGGGTAAGCAATTCGGAGGTGGCGCAAGATTTGTATAGATTTTTATTTGGGCAAAAAAAGGAACAGAACGAACTGGAGTGAATAAAATACATTAATTACCGATAAGAACAGCGGTCGGCGCAGACTGAAAAAATATCTGTGGTAACGCGCTGTCGGCGGCGAACCAAACAAATTGTTTATTTGTTCAAAAGCTGCTTTTGATATTTTTTGTTTCTGTAAAAATACAATCCTAATAAGAAGATAAGTCTCAGGGCTTAGAAACTTATTTAAAAATATTATAAGACTGTCACATTTCCTTCCGTATTTTTTGACAGTCTGATTACATATTGCTTTCTCACTATAATACTCTCTCATTTTACTAGAGATAGGCCGGCGGAATCACAGAGACGTATTGCTTTACAAACAATCCCGGCGGGAACCATACAGTAAATAGTGACCGCAAGAGGGCCATGATCACGAACTTTTTGTACCATAACTAATGCACTTAACGTGAATGAGCTGTGGTTTCAACAAAACTGTAAAACATTGCGAACAGCGTATATTACCATTGATTTATTGAAAGAAACCCTAGGTGAAGGAATAATTTCGCGTAATGAGCCCGTAAATTCGTCTTCAATATCATGCGATTTAACACCGCCGATAAGCCACAGGCGATTGATGCCATAGAATACTACATTCGCAAGCTATCCGAGGTGGCCATATGCTGAAAATAATATTCCAATAAAAATGACAAACTTAAAATTCTATATTACCAGAAATACCCTGTACGTTTGTTCACCAAGGCCTTGCATTTAAATGCTATCTAGGATGATACTGGACAAATTACTCTACGGTTCAAAGTACAGCACTCAATTTTCCGTCCCTGGCAGCAACATTATTTCTATACGAACCTACGGCAATATTGCAAGGCAAAGCAAAAATTACAGCAAATAATATTTTTACTACAACGAACGCGTCATAAAAATTTCACTACATGGATGTATTTAAGAGGATGCATTCTTTAAAAGAGATAATTTTATTGTAATCCAAATGAAGATGATAGACATATCATAATCAGTAGTATTTAAGCTAAATTGTTGAACGCCTGCCTATGCTGAACCATCTTTAACTTCAAAAATAGCCTTCCAAATCGAATTCAGATCACAAGGCTTAACTAATTGTCTAGCTCCATTGTAATAATAAATAAATAATTCGACTTTACAAATGCCCAACATTCAGTGATTTTTTCACGTCTTTTTGTAGTAAGTCGTAACTTTTATTTGAAAGCAATTTCGCTCCATTTTTTCGTCGAATTTGCAAATTAGAAATCGTTTCGGATGGGAACTCATCCACAGGGTTCAAAGCTAACGAAAGTGTTCTTTCTCATACCCTCTTGCTTATTTAACCAAATGACGTATTATTTGAAGTTGTAATCATATATATTCTTTTACAGCATTTGATATTGAAACCGATTTATCGGCCGGCTAAGGCAGTTGGAGAATGGGAAAAGGGAATCCATATTAATGCTCCTTTGACCGGATGTGCTATACCAACAAGCAAAGGCGCAACAGTTACTATTTCTTAATTGAAATCGGAACTTCCTGATATTCTAAGCACGAAAATATTTTTAATGAACTAAACTTGCTTTTTAAGGCGCAAGAGAAGAGCACTCGAGTGTTTTTGCATTTGTACATTCTACTGTCAGAGTCGATGCATATACGGTAAATTGTACAGGTCTGTCCCGGAACTTTTAATGTAGGAAATTTTGAATTCGATATTCTTTTTTCCACAACCTTTCTCCTGTTTTCGACACAATACATTGCATGAAAAGGGATTATTCATAGAAACCCGTTTATTTTCCAAGGCTCCCGAGAAGAACGTGGTTGACTTAATTTTTTAAACGGTTTAAAAGATATTCACTCAACCCGAATGTTTTGGTATTTACAAATATGTTCTTAAGAACTCATGCATTTGTGGTCGATTGTTTAGTGAAAAACTGTTCAGAGAACACGCGAAGTACCTACAGGAGTCTTTCCAGGAACTTTCAATGCATGCAAATATGAACTCGATATTCTTCATCCCACAACTTATTCTGCATTGTATTGGCAAGGGTCATGCATTGAAAATCGTTTGAATTGAAGAGAACAAGTTCATTTTCAAATCGCCAGAAAACCATTTGGAATCCCCGATTGATGAAATGGTGAAAGAGATATATGCTCCTTGAGGTCGGTTGTCTAGTGAAACACTGTACAGGTAAAAAGTAAAGTACCTAGAACTTTCAATGTAGGAAAATATTATTTCCATATTCTTCCTGCCACAACTCAACTCCAGGTTCCCACATAATGGATTGCATGAATAGAAGTCATCCATTGAACACCGATTGTTTTCAAGAGAACAAGTTACAGTTTTGCAACATTGACAGCAAGTATCCGCTGTTCGTTGGCAGCAAATCCCTCCGCGAATTTTCGTTGTTGAACAGAGAGTGTTTACAGTAATTGTGGAGCAAACTTTAAGAAAAATGATTTCAGTCTTTGTAGTTCTTTCTAATGCTTAAAATCATGAGCAAAAACCATGAAAAAATTATATTTGAACTTTTGAGTAATTTAGTTTTGTTGTTAGGATTTGGCTTTTTATACTACATTGTTTTTTTAGGGTTTAGTTTTAAATATAATTCGTTTTTTTTCCTATTTTTTGCCAAACAAGATTTCTGGTTTACGGCCAAAAATTAGTTCTCTTTAAAAGCAAAAATGTATTGCTTTTTCTAAAATTAAAAACTAGAACATGCTCAAAGATTATAATTGACATTTAAAGTTTTAAATTAAGGAAAAATGTTAATTTAGTGCACTTGAACAATAAAGGGCCTTGTTTTAAATAGGAGAGAAGGAAAAATTTTTCATGACTTTCGTGAACGGTTGGGAAAAATTCACAGCAAAGAAATATAAAAAAACATGCAAACAAACTTTATAACACTTTAAAATACTAGAAATTAATTGATCCTTTATTTGATTTTCCGACAGGGAAGTTTGATATAAATTTTCAGAACAAATTTCCGTCATCCCGGGTCAGGTTTGGTTTGGAACATCTGCAGTGTCTTTTTCGGACGGAACCGGTTTGTCTCGAATCCAAACTCGACAAAGGATGACAGCAATGCGTTCTAAATAGCTATTTTTAAAATTCTTAATGAATCGCTCTCTATGCAATTATAAGGCTACTATTTTGGATTACGATTCCTTAGCACATCCCATGAGCTTTTGAATGAGCGCACATTTTCAAAAATGTTTTTATTCAGCTTTAATTTGTTTGCCCAAAACTATCAGTAGCAATAAGCGCTGTGTATAAGTTTTTAACCATTAGACTACTACTGGTTGTTGTGAATACAGGGAAATATAGATTATATGTCAAAACAGCTACCTATCCTACTGTCTTTTACATCAGGATACTTTCAAATTTAACACAGAGAAATGTTTTTAACTGATAACGTGGTCAAAGAGGAGAGCTAGGTAATATCAAAGATGGGGAAAGAGATAAAAATATTCTTTAGTAGCAGCAAAACATGGATTAGCCTCAGTTTTTTCTGGATTTTTTAAATTTTGCAGCATTCAGGAGATAATAACCGAATATTCCTTGTAATGTGTTTTGCGATCCGTAACTAGAATTTATGATATGAAATAAATTCCACATTCTGCAGTCAGCTGTCATGTACAATGACATTGGCACACCGAAACCGAGTGCCCTGCAAAAAATTCTGACTTCTACCTCCTCGTAGTAGCGGCCGGTAACAGGTTTCTGTCTCTAACATAAGTCGAGCGGAAAGAAGTTAACACGCTCTTATAAAAATTCCTAATCTACGGTAGAACAGCATACACCAAGGATGAGTGGCGAAGAGTGTGCTTGATCTTTAGTATGCGAACTCTGGATACCAGTCGATCTCGCTCCAGTTTTAATAGACACATATGGCGCTCTGTGTGCGACGCGGGAAGTAATGGACCAAAATGTCTTGCGAGGAGTGGAAAGGTCAATCGCTAAAGATACCCCTAAACCGTTGGACCGTGATATTCTCTGTAGGAACTCTGGTGTTTAATGATCAATGGGGGAAATCTGAGGAGAAGGACAAGAAAATCTCGCCAGAGGCAGACGAGTTAGTCTGCAAAGATATTCCTGAAGAATAGGTAAATGCCATGTGGGACCTAAGGCTTAGACAAATGCTAGCAATTACAAGAGACTTAGCGCTTAGGACGAAGGTCGACAGTTACGAGTCGGCAGTCTGAAATCAATACAGTAAAAAGTAACGGCTACCGCAAGTATTAATGAGTATTAATTCGCGGTAAGAAAGGGGTCGACGAGGGACCCATAAAATAAGCTTTTCATACGAGATTTCAGGTCGAAACGGCTGGCATTACGTCATTCAGCGAAAATAACAAGCTGAATCGTCCCTGTTTATCCCCAGGCGTCTCGTTCATTTAATATTAAAAAGGTTTGCTTCACTTCTTCTAGCCCTTGGTATCCAGCACTTGCTATATTTGTTTTCATTCAAAGGTAATGTATATTTGCAACAAATGTTTGTGCAATCATGTTGATCATTAATATATTAAAATGTTCAAAAATGTATTCCTTTTCAGAGAATTTCTTGATGAGAAAGCTTTTGTTGATAACGGTAGGACCCACCACGTCTTGTTTTCTTGTAGCAAATGCGAATGCACTCACTCACATTGAAGTATAATTGAGCTATGAAAAAAAAGTGGATGCAAGTTGTTTTGAGTTCTATAGTACACAGTCAACAACACACAGCACTGACAAACCCAACACAAAATTTAATTTATTGTTATCAAAATTAAAATTTGTGGTATTCGATATTTGTTTACGGTCGTTATGAATGTTTGGAGAATAACTTTCATGAAATGAAAAGGGGCTTGCCAACCCAGCAAAACAGAAGCTTATTGCTGGTGTTTTCGAATAAAGAACTGGTGGGTTTTAGGTGACAACCTGAGTTGCCATTTCAGCCTTTTCGAGGCTATCTTTAGATCTTTTTTTTTTCCCTTTTAGCCTCGAAAATTGTCGTTTTTTCATTTTCATTTCAGCGTTTATGAAAGTTTAATTTTTTAACTTTAAACTATGTTTTATTTATTCAAATCCTTAAAACATTTTCAAAGTCGGCTTATGCAATTTGGTACCATAAATAACAACAGCCTGTGCTTTAAAATTGTCGAAGAATGTTAATAATTTAATCCGCTTTCGTTGCTAATTCAACAACTTTTAAGGCCAATTCCCATTTTTTCCCACAAATTTTTAAACTTGTTCAAAAAAACAAAATTGAAATTGGTAATAGGGCGTTGAGTGCAATTGGTATATAGTTTTCAATTTACCTTTAAGTAAAGTTGAGAGTGAAAGATGTTTTATTACCATAAAAATTATTTTAAAAAACCCAGGGACCGCAAATAATCAAATTAAAACCAAAAAAAAATATATTGAAAGAGAAATGCTACAAGATTAAGAGGTACACCAATGGAATTCTTGTTACTCGGAAAACAATTCCGTGTTGTTTGAGGTTTAATAAATAGATGAAGTTTACAGTTGACACAAAATTAGTAGAAAAGACATCAAGCATGTTGAAAACGTGTTTAGCGGCATAGAAAATATCTAATAAAATTTTAACACTTACTGTATTCAAAGCTATCATATCAAATAAATTATCTTTCTGAATAGAAAGAATAAAGAAAAACGAATTAAATAATTATTTTTAAAGTTTTATTTTTCGCTTGAAAAATAATAGTTAATTTTTATGCTTTATTTATAAGAAAACAATGGTTATTTTCTGAGTATAAAAGTACTTTTATTTTGTTTTGGCGAAAAGGGACCCAGAAAGTAAGTGGTCTGCTTCGATATCCCCCATACATTATTAATACATTAATAATTTTGGTCAGTTAACAAGTAACTCTATTATGATCATTTTCTGCCTTAAAATTGATATTAACAGGTTTAAGGACAATATTATCTCCAGTGTTCGTGTACTATCTCAGCAAAAAATAAAATTCACAAAATAACTAACAAGCGAAAAATAAAATTTGAAAAGTAATTTTTTAAATAAAACTTATAACCGCTACAGTCCCTGAAAAAAACCATGAAGTCCTACAAATACTAAATGCTTAATTATTTTCCTTGCACTCGGTGCTTCCTTAAATAGTTACCAAAATGTTGCCATCATTTTGGAATAACTGACGATCTTGTGCTCTCTCGTGATGAGGACATTATGCAACTTTATAAATATGCATGTATATATATTTAATCTATTTTAAGGACTGGTATATAAGAAATGAAAATATCCATAGAGATCTACAGGTTCCCATCCCACTATCCAAGAAGAAATAAAAACATACTCGTCCAATTACGGAAACAAGCTAGTGGTTCATCCCAACACCCTGGCGCGTGATTTACTACAAATTCATGTGCACCAGGGACTGATAAAGAATAGACACATTGATCCTGGCGAGATGGCACTTCCTAACCTAATAGTAAAAAGTTTATTAGAACTTGAAATTTTGGTAATACAATTATTTAATGTTTGCGTATATATGTATGTATATCGCAGCCTAAATGTAAAACAGTCACAACTCAAAGTTAAGCAAATTGACTTTTCTTTCACTGTCTTCTTTAACTGGAATAACACCGCTATCTATCTTTTGATCACTTCAACTAAAGAGTACTATTTTTGGCAATTGACTTTTTTTGTTTGAGCTAAGCATTGTTATTTCGATTTCTTGCGCTGGTTAGGGTTGTACAGTTTTTTGCCTCTCCTGAACATTTTAAAATTCTTGAGTTGTGACTGTTTTTGGTTTTTGGTACAATATGCACTCAAATGCACATTTAAGTTAATATTAAAATGAAGGTAATGCCATTTGGCCAGAATTTTCATTCAAGACTAGTGAAATAAATTCAAATCAAATTATTGTTTAATGAATTATTTTTATTTATGTAATAGGGATATTTTTTGTTAAACAATTATAAAATTGTGGAATTCTTTAACTTTAGCGTTTTTTTCAAGCCCTAGTTAGCCTTTTTGACAGGGCCTAACAACACTGGTGAAAACAAATAATTTTAACATTCGCGAGTCATTTAAGATCACGGGTTTACATTTACAGAAACGGCTCGTCATTTTAATGGGGTGCTTATGGCCGATGTTTCTGTGTTTATAGTGGGTTCATATTAAAATAAACAACATTTTCAATGAGTATAAGTAGCAGAATTATATTAGGCTTAAGAAAGAAAGCTTGAATGTACTTTTTCAACTCATAGATATTTGAAATGAATTTCCCTCATCAATTGTCGAAATTGGTTTTGAGACAAAATAATTTTGGCTATGTGCCATTTTCAGTGTGATTTTTCATTCTCTTTCAACTCCTTAACTTTCCTCTTCTATTTGTGTTTACAAATTAATGCAAGCTGCGTCTAAGATATGATCTATAAAGTAATTACGAGCGCAAACGTTAAGCTAAGAAGTATAAGTGGTCGAAAAGGGACCCAGAAAGTAAGTGGTCTGCTTTGAGATCCCCCCATACATTAATAATAATAATATGTGGTCAGATTTATTGTATCTCTGAAAATTCAAATAAATCAATTGCTGGAGCAACCAGAATGCAGCTGTTTTTCTGAAGCAACTAATTTGTTGCAATCGTTTGCCAGCACTGAATTTTATGAGGTGTCCAAGTTCCAACGTGCCCAAGTTCAAACCGCTAAGAGCTAAGAGAGACCTCGGCATCTCTCTCGTTTCAGGCAATGTTACTATTATAGCATTAATCACGATGAAACATTTGGCATTCTGGCAAAAGTAACGCATACATATCGACAGTATGAACGATATAACAGTATTAGTATATCTACAGGTTGTTCTTAATCGATCGCAACGAATAGTAGTCAGACGAAGTAAGTTTTGTGGTATAAGCAGTGTAAAGTATACCTTCCTTTTCCTTCCAAATAGTTTTTTACTGTAGAAGCATGAGAGCAAGCACTGTTATGGTGGAAAATTATAGCTTTGTGTCGAGTTATACAACCTGGACGTTTTTCGTTGATTGTTCGCTTGAAATGTGTTAAGATAGGTCCTTGCCCGTAAGCATACATCCAGGATAGTACTTCGGGCCGCTGTGCGCTCCCCATGCTGAAAGGGTCTCCATCCTCATAGAAACTCCTGTTCCCTGAACAAACCTTCTGAGTAGTTATCGCTGCATGTCTCACAAAAGAAACGCATCCTGTCAAGTGTCGGCCGCGATATATTAGGTCCTTAGTTGTGCGAGAACCGGGCAATGACATAAGAAGTATTCCATAGTCTCGACGCCCGCACATTAATTTTGCATTCCAAAATCGTCCTGAAGCCACCCTTATCGGATTCCTGTCATAAAAATGTTCACTTCAGACTCTGCGATTGCGCGAATTTTCGCTTGGAGAACCGTTTTATGAATCAAAAGAATATTTCGGTCACTGGCTCCTAAATAAAAATCCACAAGACCTCCAATTCTCTGGCTTGGAGCTGTCTGTGAAAGAAATGATTGCCTGTGGCATCTGTGTTAGGGTTCTGTTTCACCAGGAGCGTCTATCTGGCATTAGAGCCTCACAGTTCACTATAATCTTGGTTTCAGGTACCTGGTCCGCTAAATCCGTGCCCTATGTGTTACTCCCTACGATTTTCAAAATTTTTCTTAAGTTTAACACGGACCTTCATGGAATAGTGGCCCAAACTCTTCTCTTTCAAACATTCGTGGTCTTCCCGAACGTTCAAAGAGAGAAGGTAAAAACGTGTTCGCAATCACCTTCCAAGAGAATACGGTGGCTTTCTTCAACACTTTTCTCAACAACAACAAATTAATGAAGCGAACTTACCGACAAAGAGATTTGTTTGATGCAAAAGTTTCCATTTCTTAAGCAATAAAATCAATATTGTTGTGAAAAAGGTAATTCGCTGTTGACAGCAATCTAAGATTTCCGATGGAAGAAAACAAATTGTCGCCAGTAAAGCCATCTGCTGTTAACCAACGAGAACTTTTGTGTAGAACCAATACCTATTCTAATGTAATCAATTAGTTATTTTAAGCCACCTTTAATCTCCAACATGTTCTGTTGGGTTATTATTTTCATACCGGCAGAAGTTTTTGATAGCTAACTGCCACTTTATGGTCATAATATATTTTAATTACCTCCTCTGTATGACCTCATTTATTATGCATTTCATATTATTTCAAACACATTGTATTTCCATATTTTATTATGAATTTCTTTTTTTACTTTTCTTCACTCTGCGCAATATTTGAATATTTTTGTAGATTGCAAATAATATTTTAAGCCAGCTGCTGTTGATGAAATATGTGAGGGCAAGTTTAAATTATTATAATTTTGCATTTAGTTGGTGGCAAAATAATTGTTCCATGGAGCAAATTATAACAGAAACAAAACACACTCAACAGTGGAGTGTGATAGGAAAATATAGAGAATAAAAATTTTAAAAACGTTTTAACATTTGTCAGATCGCAGACACTTATTATCTGGTTTCAGCTTGAAATTTAATTACATTTTTAATCAAGTACTTAATTGATTTTTAAGCTAAAAAAGATATGAAGTTCCATTTAATTACATATAATTAATTGAATCAATTAAAAATCAGAATAAATTTCAAATTGGAACCAAGCAACACAATTTATATTTTCTTATTCTATATTCAAAACGATACAAATTAGAAGTGGACTTTCTGGAAGCTGGCACAAAGTTAGTTATAAGGTGGCGCAAAAGTTATCAATAAGATGCAAATGACGGCAATGTCAATTCTGCTTTAACAGTAGTGAACAAATATAAAATAAAAATCAACAAAACATACATCGCCATACTTCTCATGAACGCGGAATAATTGTTTCGATTTTCTAGGCAGTAATTCGTCGTTGGTGTTAGCGCAGCGTGAATTTTTACCACAGATTTCCCGTTCGTCCGACACCATGTGGGAAAACACTAAGGCTTTAAGCCGTTCGCTGATGAGAATTGGACAACACGAGATGAAGATAGGTTTGGCCGGCCACGGAGCAGCCGTTCTGCTGGTGGCTCAAGATGCTCCAGTGAACTCCGTAGTATTGACCCGACGGCGTGCCGTAAAACTAGAAAATGTTGGTTGGTGCGCAGGTGTTGCATTAGCAGTTAACCAAATGCGTGTAACCTACGCTCAAGCCATCCTGGATCTCGACCACGAGGACGACAACTTTTCTATTGTGCATGAGCAAAATTTTTCCTTTCTGGGGCACCGAAAATTCACGTAAAACTCACGAAAAGCCACTACACCAGCTCAAGGTTACTGCTTTACTGTGTTTTATGCTAGAGGCGTCATCGGAACTTTTTGTTGTTGAGAACGCTGTTGGCCAAACGACTGCTAAGGACGGTGAGCGCTACAGAGCTCAATGACTTTCTCATACCACAATTATAAGGATTGGCACTAGAGAACATGTGGCTCCAACAGAATAAAGCAACTACGCCTACCGCAAGAGTTATAACTGAAATTTTTAAGGCTGAATTTTCGGGCCGCCTTATCCTTTGTTTTGGCGATTTGTACTCACCGACCAGAATACCCGATTATTGTGTGTTTGCTTTGAAATAACGAGTCTATGTCAACAAATCTCAGAGTCTTGACGCTAGCAAACAGAATATCCATAAAGAATACGAAAATCTATCGCCGGAAGTTTAATCAAGAGTGAGGAAAGTGTCATAAATTCTACCCGTAGGGTCATCTATTCTGGCGCCGGCTCCTTACCCGATATATTTTTTTTGGGTTTAATGAACATGTAACTTTATGACATCAAATAAACATAATCCAAAGAGAACCAAAGATTTTCATTTAAAAAAAATACAGCCAAAAAACATCGGGTGACAACTTTTGTGCCGTTTTGTGGATATAGTAAATGTGACAGTATAAACAATGATTTTTCGTAAAGCACTGAAATACCATTTCGACCGACAATTCTTCATAAACGTGGTGAATATACATTTGCGTGGTCTTTGCTAACGTGGATTGGCGCTTGTTGCTGTTTTCGCTTTACTGTTCAGTGTAATTTAAAAATACAGTGTTAGGCATAGCCTCAGTTGATACTGGACCAAATCGGAACGTTCGGTTAACACATCTGAGATTGTTCAGGGTAATTAGGCAGACCATAAGTTTTAGAAGAAAGTGATAAGGCTCTTAATAGAGGTAGGATTGATAAACTGGCAGGGAGATATGTGGGAGAGACTATGATTTTGAAAAACATGTAGCAATTTTAGCAGTAAGCAGTGTGGTATCACTATATCAATGGACGTTATGACACCTTATTGTGAGGCTTTAGGTAGTATTGGTGTCTGTGAAAACGATTTATTACTTACTTGACCTGACGATATATTCGCTCGTCATACACGCAGGGCAATTTATTAAGGTTCAAAATACCAAACGCTATTTGCAGCCGATAAAGTTTGTTGCATTTAATTTTTTAATTAATGTGATTTTTTTTATTCACAATTTTAAAACAATGTATCGTGTTGCTGACCATTAATTGGTTTCATTGCAGGAGGTGGCTGTATTTAAATCAATATCTGACTTTGGCCAAAAGCTAGCCATCAGGTTTATCTGGTTTTAAAAGACTTTGTGAATTGAACAAATTTATGCAAATCTACCAAACACATCATATTTGTTTAGTTCAGCTAATATTGTTTTAGGGCAGACATTTGTGATTGTCAACAATATATTTGAAATTAAATTCATGTCATTTTAAAATAACTGGCATGTGTAATTAGATATTGTGAGGATATGAATCTGACGTAGTCATATATTTTGAACTCTTTGTTAATCTAAAGAAAATTTATATTCAAAAGAAAATTGTAAACAAATATTTCACTTACAGCTCTCCAAATATATGTGTAGTTTAAGAAAACCTTTGTTTTAATTCCACTTACCTAAAAAGAAAGAATAAAATTTAATTAAAGAATATCAATTTACAAAAAACTAGTATTAAATAAAATATTAATAAGTATTAAAAAAACACATCTCTTCAAACATCTTTATTTATAGTATTCAGAAGATATAATTTTTGTAGTTTGAAAAAGAGTTGTTGGTTACTGCCCTTCTCGGAAATCATACTACTTAAAAAAAACGCCAATCTTAATCACGAATGATCTTTCACCTACAAAGACTCTGCACTGCACAGATTTGCTGAAAAGGTGTTGAGGGATAAGAAAATGAGTGGAGATAGGACCAATGCGGGCAATTGTATGACCCATAAGCTGGCTAAGATGGTAGCAAGGCTGCAGACTTCGCACATGGACGAATGCTAGGGGATTCTACTCTCGACCAGCAAGATTAAAGTGACAATGTTTTGTGTGATATGGGTCAGGCTTGATGGTACGAAGAGCCCAATTACAGGAACACTAAGCTCATCTGACCCAGATTAGATCGGGTTCGAATCAGAGATATGCTAAGATTTTTCAAAACCTAATTGATAAATATTGTGGCCCGGGTTACTATGCACTGCAGGTACGGCAATCACACCAATTAAATTGGGCCTTGCAATTAGGAGCAGGCGAAAACAGTGTTGCAAACCCTACGCAACTGTCCTGCCTCGAAGGACCAACTTCATCTGACGCCTTTCCGAACTATCGGAGGTGCAGCTCTGGTTTGCCACAGATACAGTGACCAATATTCTCTACACGTTGCTGTTATCTTCTCGAATCTTTCCAGACTTTTTACCTTCCAACTTTCACCTTCTTCTCTTTACAGGTGCTACAAATGTATGGAAAAGAGCCTGAGTTGCAGGTGGCCTGTAACCCTAAACTAACCCAAAAGGAATCCATTATTACCGATAGCCAAGCCGTGATAAAGTGCGTGTCAGCCGCGTACCCCATGGATACCGAATCTAAGAATGGTTGTTATGCTTAGATGGGTGTATGGACCCTTTACACCAGACAAATTAGCAGAAAGGCCTCCGAATAGCACATGTAGAGGATGTTTTTTAATCTCGATAGAATTTACGAAAGGGTTAACAATCAAACGAGCTGTCATAATGTGTTCACTTCTTGACACTTGTGATCAGTGTACTCTGAAAATCATCATGAATAGATTGAAGAACGCTACCAAATTATGCAGATTTACTTTGAAAATCAGTCATTAATTCACTTAAGTTTTAGACAACTTTGTTATTTTTATGGCGCTCACAATTGTCCATCTGAGCAAGCCGTGCCTTGAAAGGTGGATAGATTTCATACCAGATTCTCTCCAAAGGACGCAATAACACCAACATGTCGAAAGAATTTGTGTACTGAAGAGAATGTTGCTGCTAAAAACGAAAGTGTAGAATAAGAATCAAATTTATCGATTCTTCTTCGGTAGCAGGAATTGTGGCTCTGTAAATTTTGCGCAAAGATCATCAGCTGGTGCAGAAATTAAAGCGACGAGACCGTAATATGTGTCGATCTCGGTAAGTGCAATAATAAAAGACAAGCTTTGACTTCTCTCGGTCTATCGCAAAAGCCAGCGGGGAAAAGGGTGTGTTGCATTAGTCAATCCAGAGAAGTGCGAGCATTTGGCGAGATAGTTTAAATGGTCGACTTTGAATGATGCTGTTTTTGTAAATAATATTTAAAATTAATGCATTTTATGTGGCAAGAAAAAAGATTTGTTCTCTCAATTTTAGTCATATGCAAAACCTAATTTAGGTTTGCTGTATTCCCATTTCTTTGGATACAAGCATGACATTAGAGTAGAAAATTTTCTGAAGAAACCATTGTTTTAAAATCAAAACGGAGTAGCCGATTTTTCAGGGGAAAATTGTTTATTTAACTTGAATAAATTTTTTGTATCTACTTGTTCTTGATTTCGTGTAATTATTTTCAGCAATTATACTCGTAAATTATTTTTATGGATTGCAATGCATGCTCTGCTTTAATGGCTTTTTCTTGAATTGTGCGTAGTGTCAATCAATAAACGTATTAAAATTTTTGGGCTATTTAACATCAGTGGCTGTTAAAGTTTAAATAAAGTCTGTTTCAAGTATGGATTCGTCAGCAATGTCAATTATTTCCTTTAACTCAGAGGTCGATTTTTTAACACCTGAATCAAAATTAGGTCATAGTGACTTTTTCGAACATATTTTACCTAAAATACGAGATGCGTGCAGTACTACATTTTTTGTTCTTGCTTTAAAGGGCTGTAAGAGATTAATTCCTAAATATATAAGGGAATTCATGCTAGATCAGCACATTAGCAGAAAAGATACAATTCCTGAACCTAAGTGGTGCAGAAATACCGGCAGAAATTCAGGGCACTGACCGCTTCGTACAATCGCTAACCAATGTTTCTTGGCGTGTAGTAGACAGTAATCGTGATGATGTTATGTCAGTTACTATTGAAATCCGTAGCAGAATACCACAAATTTAAGTTTTTGTTAAAAACAATTTTAATATATTATGCGATTATTAAAAATTGTTCGTTGATCATGACCAAAAAAAGATTTTTATCATACAAACTTTGTCATGCAAAATCGGAAGCTTCATTATGATTTTAGAAACATGGTTCCTTAGGAAAATTTTCTTAGAATTTTCCGTAGATTACGTTTCTGCTGAACGAAAAATTGCCTCTCTCGAATATACATACATGATCAGCGTTGCCGTACACTTTCGAGTAGAGTTTATGCTTTTTGTGAATAAAAATAAAGGTTATACTGTTTTCCTTCTTATCAAAATTGACCACAGAATTGTACGAATTGAAATTTTAATACTTCCATCTTCTAGGATATTTTAAAATCATAAAAATGTCATAAGGAATTAAATTGTTTATAGTATGTTCACGCATGCGGTTTAATAGCGCAGTCAGGAGATTTATGCAATTAAGCCTTTACCTTAATTTATCATACAATAATTTTATTAATAAATTGAGCAATTAGTACTTAATAACACCATAAATTGAAGCAAATTCACAATGCAACTCTAGTGAGGTGTGTTTAGTGCACAGAAAATTCTGTAAATCGAACACACTAAATACAATGAACCAAGGATTGATCACATATCTTATTCTTCATAGTGTGGTGGTAATTGGACATGTTGTACTCAAAAGCACATAACACACATCACATGATTACATGAGTTTTATGACTCACTTGAAAATTTAATTGTCTTAATTAAGGCGCATGTATTAACATACTATTAAAGTATGAGGCGATGAGGCGATGAGGCGATGAGGCGACTCGAGTAAGGATAAATTAAAGTTTACTGAAGCACATCTGCAGCAAATAGGAGGCTGTCGAAAGAACGAAACATATTCTACGTCACCGGCCAGCTTTAGGACAAATAGGATCCCTGTATTTCCAGACAAGTCATGTCACAGGTATTCAATGAAAAGTATTGAGGAATTTTCTTCGTTCTCTTCTTATTCTGTTGACTAGTAATCGTAAGCTCGCAATGGTTTAAATCAATATGGATCGAACCTCAGCCAGTTGCAAGCAGTAACATACATCTTTTTAATGTATGCATATAACATATATTAGTTTCTATTCATACTAGTATACATCTATCATAGCGATCTCCTGAGCCGACATTTCTCTATAGCACTAAAATAAGTACTAAAGAATCTCAAAAGGGAACGGAAGGGACATAGAATTTGTTACAGAACTGGTTCTTTCGGGATAGGGACCGGTTCAAGTTCTAGTACTATACGTGAAAGGGACCACCAATTCAGCATGGCGTTGTCATAGGAGGGGAAAATTGATATCTTATTGACACTGTGTGGGTTAATTCAATACTGGTCTCATATTTAACGTATGTATGTCAATACATATTAAGAGTTACATACGTTCTTTTTCACACACAAAATTTTATTACCTAAGTTATACGAGTTTAGTGAATTGTGATGTTTTCACCGGTTAAGGAACGTTTGTTTGTGTGTTAGAGCCATGCTCATATGTCGCAGGACAAATTCGTCTGGACCACTTTACACAAAGTTGCCTTCAAATTCATTTGCCTACTTAACACCAGATGCGATGCAAGACTGTTCGCGAGATTGCAAAGTCGTTAAACAAATAAGATCTTCTATCCCTGCTACTTTGCTATCTGTCTGCTCTGCCCTATCTCTTTTCAAAGAAAGTAACACAATTGATTCGAGGGCATTAATCGCCTGACAATTGCCGTCCTTTAAATACCTAAGTAGTCAATTTAAGTTAAATTTTTAAAGCTATTAGTTGCGGATCTAAAAGAATTTAAGTGCAAGAAACAAAAGAAAAACGCTAATTACAATTTTGTTTAAAAATCGTCAAATATATGGATGGTAACAGCATTCTGGCAACGCTGCACATGATATTAAACTAATGTTGATTGTTGTTGTTGTTGTTGTTGAGTGAGTATAAAATGCAATTGTAAAGTGATTGCTTAAATCAAGTTTCATTCTTGTCTCTGCATTCTTATTGTCGTAAAGTAGAGTTAAATTAAATGTTTTTATAGAAACGAGTACATGTGTGCTTGTGTGAATAAACGCATCTATTAGGAAAGACATAGTAAAAATGTTTCCAATAAGGTTGGATGGATAAAGACAGTCTGTGGCGTCCATTGTTGTATTGGCGGCGTTTCTCAGATTTGGTTTTCATTCTCCAGTCACTGACAACAAATCACAATGGCCAACAATTTGCAAGGGGACTTCTGGAAATCACATCTAAGAAGAAGGCGCATTGTTAGATAAATGGCTACGATAACAAATAAAACTTCCGTACAGGCGACAACAATAACCCGCACGAGGTCCAGCATGTGGTAAAGCATCGAGAGAAAGTTACCGTTTGGTGTGGATCAATGGCTTCATTGCATCGTAGTTCTTGAAAAATAAAATTGGTGAGACTCTTGCTTTCACTGGCTAATGCTAAAGATTAATGATAATTAATTGATTTTGGGCCGTACCGATTGATATGCATGTGCACGACGTTCTGGTAGGACGGCGCTACGTACCACAATTGTCGTCACCACAACTGTCATATCATGTGAACGATTTGGAAGTACAATTATCTCTCGCTGCGGTGTCACCAATTACCAACCAAATCGTGCGATTTTGCTCCGCTAGATTCTTGCGGCTATTCATAAGTCGCAGGTCTATGCCAATAAGAAATAGTCGATCGAAACCCTCAAACCCAGCTTAACACAGGTGACCGCTCAAACGCAACAAGATCTATGCAGCTGAGTCATTGAAAATTCTACTTCTTGTACCCAAATCACTGAGCGATACCACAGCATACTTGCAAGATTCACTCGTACATATGGAGCTCTGTGTGGATGGACATCTTTTTCTCCATTACAGGGTTGAATGAGGAAGTCTCGCAAGAGGCGGAGAGGTTCACTTCGAAAGAAACTCCAATTGTTGTTGCCCAAGGAAAGAATACGGAAGAGATGACCAAGAATGTCTCACAAAGGGTGGACGGGTCAATCTTCAAAGGTACTTCTAAGGCGTTGGGCCGTGAGATTTCGATAGGGATGGTCTCCGATGTTTGTTGGTCAATGGGGACGTTGTAATTTGCTATTCATAATGACATACGTGAGGCTTTCGAAAACAAATCGTGTGTATCTCGCACACAGCTTGTTCAACATTGTCCTGTCCTTATTGGAAAACCCTTTTGTCTTGTTTTCTTTTCATATTATCATTACTTCTGTTGCTGTTCTTATTCCTACTCTTAGTAGTATCGTTATTAATATTATTTGTTATATTGGATACACAAGTACTGCTAGATTTAGTTTTAAACGAGCTTTTCTTCTTTTGCATTTAAATAGAGAGAGAGTGTTTGAATGTCTATTGTTGTTGCTGTTGTTGGATGTTTAAGTGCATGAGTATTTAAGTTTATATGCTGCTGCAGCATGATTTCATACATACATTTTGTATTTACTTCAGTTAGTATCCATTTCATGTTTGAGATGTCGTTTTATTTTTGTTTTATCATTATTTTCGTACAATTCATCGGGTAGAATGAGTAAATAACAAGATTTTGGTATGCGGATTTTGCAAAAGAAAGAAAAAAAAAAGAAAACTTAAATAGAAACTGTAATAATGCTATTATTATACCAAGTATTGCGAATAGTAAATGATAAAGATACATATACATATGCAGAAGTTGTTGTAAAGTTGAAATTATCTAGTTTACAAGAACATTTCATTGTACTCGTATTATTTAATCGCACTAAATTGCACACTTGGGAAAGGTATTTAAATGATAATATTGGAGAGAAAATGCTTAAATTATATTAACTCTTGGACTTGGTTTTATCTTCCTGACTTACACCGTTTTGGTCTCAGGAAACGCGTCATCATCGGAGAGCTTAGAAACTCATTTGAGCCATCTGGATGTATACACAGATGGCTTCAAATGTGATAAAGGACGTGGTGGAGGTTTCTAATAGGCAGCGTGGCGTTGAACTTCTCCTTCGAAACCGCAACGAATGAGCGCCATAGAGGCTGAAAAATCAGTAGCGTTAATGGCGGATAATTGTCTGTGTTCCAATGGAAGATTTGTTGGAAATATTCAAATCTTCACCGAAATACGCGTCCTAATTATGGACTCGATATCTATATCTAAACTGAGCCAGGAATGCCGGGCATTCTTCAATCGAATAGCGATATATGACGAACACTAGGTTAATCTGGCTCAACAGTTACTGGACACTGCAGAATTGGCAATCGCGCCAAAGAAATGGGGTTACCAGTAAATGCTTGCTGTCGAACCTTTTACAATGGGGAGAAAGAGAAGGCAGTTTTTCGCCTGATTGAATTCGAGCAGAGAGCCTATACCAGCCTCTCTTAGCTACCGTACGTTGGAATATATTCTTTTATCAGGGTTAGCAAATGGTTTGGTAGTGACACCACGCCAGCAACTAATCTTTTCTAAGCTTTCTCTAGTCTTCTTCACTTTCCACCTTTCGACCTTCTCTTGGTCTTTTTCTTCTTCTTTTACGTCAGGATTAGCGTACTCACGTAAACCTGTGTTGCAGGCGACCCATTAACCTACTACGTGTGTGACGATAAATTCGAATTTAACTAGCAGAAACAGAGTTCTGTTAGCATATTAACGGTGGGAGCAATTTTGACCTTATTTTCCGAAGCAAACGGAAACCAGAGACATAAAAAAAACACTTTTGTAAACATAGCTGATCCCTTGGAGAACCATACCTATACAGTGACTTGGACCAGCCCATCACAATTGTTACATAATGGTTATTGGAAATAAGTTCAAGATTAACAGTGTCTTCAAAATAGTTGTTGATAAATTCGATATACTTTGGCTCCCCAAATATTTTAGACTTTTTACTTAACCCCTAAAAGCAACTGTTCTACAGAAGGGATTTTTATGGATCTGCTTCCTGCTTCCTATTGTAGGCTCCTAAAAATAAGTCAAAAATACCCCCACTGTTAAATTGCTAACAGAGCTCTGTTAAGTGTAAAGTCAGCTAAGTTAAAAAATTCGGTTTTTGTCTGTGCGAGTTAAATTCGAATTTATCTTCACACCCACCAACCTACTAACCTACCAATCTTCTTTTAGTTATGGTTTTGTAAAAAAAAAAACCAAGTCGATTAATGTATCTTGTGTTTAATTTTTTCGGCTTTAAAACATTAAAAGCTGTGCTGCTTCCCTACAAAATGTAATTTTTTGTGTACTGACAATGAATTCGTAATTTACACGCTTTTCTGCTGAGTGGTTTGAAAGACTTTGAGCCCTACGGTGTTTTATTTATTTCTTTAATTCTAATCTAAATTACTGAGCGTTGTAACAAGTATTTTTACCCATTGTAGGGAAGCAGCCAAAAGTCCCTGGTGGGTACAAGATCCATAACCCACAGACCGTTGAACTCTGCAGTTTTTTTGCATTGTATCAATTGGTACACAGTGCAATATAGGATGATCAGATAATAAGGATAGTTTGTCCAATTGTTGGACTTCAGAAGCTATCAAAAGTTGCCAATGACATCCGGTTGCCAAAATATACAGCAAGGCCGTGTGGAAATTACTAAAAGATATTATTGAAATTCCGGCTCAGTTGTAAATACGCAAACGTGGCTTCAGCGCGTAAATAATTCGTCGGGCCGTGAAAAAGACTTACCTTGATTACACTCTTTGGGCCCTTAAGCCACCAACCAGAGATAGATTGCGAAGTAAAGAATACACACCCCCGCCGCAGCGGCCAGTAGATAAGAAGGCTCATAAATGCTTGTTATTAATCAAGTTGACTACTTAAAGCAGTTTTAAGTCAATCACGAAGTTGCCGCGTAGATATTTTTTGTAAAAAATTGTAACGAATTTAAATTCAGCAAAGCAGATATCCATCCTTATTAAACACCAGCAAGGATAGATGGAAGTCCTATTGCACTAAAAAAAGTGGGCAAGGTAACCGAAAGTGATTTGTCTCCAAACCAAACTTAAAAAGGGATGACGGAAATTCCATTCAAAAATCTACATCAAATATACAAAGGTTGTAGGTTCAAAAGTTGTACAAAAACAAATCTCATTAGATATTTAAAACACTTGAATAGCTTAAACTTGAAGAAGTCCTGCCCAGTATTAAAATAAGAGCTATTAAGTGCTAAAGAAATAAATAACTATTAAGTTAATTGTTGAAATATCTGTAAAAAGGATTTGTACAAATTGAACTGCTTTATTTTATCCACCTACAAACATCATTCGAATAAATGCTCTGCACATGATTTGTCAGTATATAATTTCTATGGCAAACAATAAATCACAAGCTAGATTTGCAGTGATTTTAAAAATACTTTTGTTAAAATCTATTTAAGAGTTTATTCATCTATTGAAATCTTTTACAACGGAAACTTTCTTATATTTTGTACTTCGATTTAAAAGGAAAGGAAGAAAATGCACAATTTGCGAATCAGTTTCTTTTTTACAAAATATCGTTCCAATAAAAACATTGACGTGAGTTGCTCTCACTAATGAGTAAGATTTCTAGATGGCTGCGATTTATGATGAATCATTACTTAAACTTCGACGGCGAAGGCGGTTTATTAGCATAAACTCTAGATGTGAGATGATTCCGAAGGCACATGATGGCTGATTATAGATCAGGACTGTTTTTACTCCAATATATATTCCTTACACTGCCTTGCCTTCTTAAAGATCCCGTCAGCTTAATCTATTTCTAAAAAATGGGGGAACCAGTCCTCGAGGCTTATTCAAGGCCTGTAATTCGAAGATAAGAAACATTCTGTATTTGAACTGTACGATAAGGCAGGACTGATCGTTGGTGAGAACCCTTCGGGGTAGTAACGAGGTAGGTGCATGAACGATATCTTGCTGCAATGCCACGAGTGCAGGCAATGGTACGTGTGAATATAGGTAGCTAAAACCAATCAGCAATAAGCAGTTCATAGTCCGATGTTAAAATTTCCTCATCGAGGCAATGGTGGACGCATCGTGGTAGCGCGTTGCAGATTCTGGCAAATTAAAGATTTCCATCACTTCAATGATGATGGGGCTTTAACTGTTGCAATAACTGAATTTTGTAGGGATGCTGCTGCAGGTCTTTGTGTAAAATGCTATGGAAACGCGATCTATGCACATCTAAAGCACTTGCGCTGTTCCTTACTGAAAGGTTAGGATCGTCATGAAGAGATTGATTAACACTTTCTCTACCATTCTTGATTAACTTGACGGCCTCAACAAAATCATAAACAATGTAGGCATCCAAGGCGGAAATTGTTGTTGGGTTATTGGCATAAACCAGTGTCGAATCGCACGTTTGGAAGCGAATTAATTTATGCGTTTCTCGAAATCAACTTATCGCCAAATTTGTATTTCAATAAGTCGCCGTATGGCACGTAGGGCCATCTTGTTGAAACCAATTCTCGCCCGGATCAAAGTAATCTATATTTCCAAACAAAAAATCATTGACAGTAACGCGAGCTCCGGTTTCATTTTTAAGGACATGAAGCCCAATGATGCCCTCAGCGTGTAAACCGTTGTACACTTTTCTGAATGTGATGGAGTCTGTAGGGTTGGTTGTGGATTTCTTTCACTTCGTATGCAGCAAGTTTTTTTTAACCAGTTAAGACAAAGATGCACCTCATCGCTGAACACACTTTTGCGAGAAAGCATCGGATCAGTTGATGACTGATTTTCAAAATATATCTGGAAAATTTCGTAGCGTTGTTGCTAGAGTATACTGATCATAAATGTTAAAAAAGGAGCGCAGTATGACAGCTCGATTAAGTTAACCCGTTCGTTAGTTCCGTCGGGCTTAGTATGTCATAGATTTTCTGAAGGTTGAAATGCTTGAGAGTGTTGTAGAAGTATGATGAGAGTATTAAACGCCCTTCTTAGTTGAAGAGACAGAATTGTCACGAGTAGTATGTCTTACACTCTCAACAATTTCTGCAGTTCTTGAAAAACTTGGTAGCCCAGATTGTTTAAAGAACACTTTCGGTGTATCACTTAAAGAAACCTCAGTCATATGAAGAAGGGTTTTTTAAATTTTTTAAATTCCCGCATTCCATTTCTAAGAACCTCTCACAGCAAGTAAACATTTCAAGATCTTTTAGGACTACAGTTTAGATTCTTGTTTAATTAAATTAATTTATGAAGGCTCTTTTGGTTTCCGGAATTGAATCGTTCAAATCATCGTGATAAACTTGCTGGCCCTTAAATTTTTTATCCAGTATCGTAACAGTTGCTTTAAAATATAAGGAGCGAAATCAATAAATACTGTCGTGTAGCTACCAGTTGTATACAACAACAAGGCATAGCACGCAGCCTGCTACTAGGAATTCCCAAGAGTCACGCCATGAATAGATATATCCCCCAATCTGCCCTTTACATTTGTTGCGTTTGCACAATAAACTAATCAAATCTAAACTTCCTTTTGACACACCTCTTACACAACGAGTGGATTGAAAATACACATGTAAAGCACCTTATATTTGCCTATTGTTTCTGCGCCGAGTTGCTGTTTAAAAAAGAAAACAAAATGACTAGGAAAGCTTGTAACAACACTATACTTTACACTTTTAAATTGAAATGTTGCAGATTTACATTTACACTATGAATTCCCTGCCTTCGTGCCACTGCATATCAGCAGAGTGTAATGTACACACGAATACTTGCCTCAACACTTGCAATTCAGATAAATAATTGTTGTAGGTAGTATTCGCACACATACGAGCATGCCAACGCAAATGTATCGGCTGTATTATTGGTATTTAGTACCTCGAGTTACATGGTAATACAACATTAATCCATACACACATGCATACATTCACATATGTACATACATACATGCAACACATGTAACAATTTTAGTTAAACATACGTTTGGATAATTTTAGAAAATCTAGTTATTTTGTTGTTTTATTTTTGTTCTCCTTGTAGTCAGCCACAGTTGTTCCCCTGTATGTCCAGCATAAAGAATAAATTGCGAGTAGTGTTTGTTAGTGTAGTTTAGATTTTGTTGTTGAATAGTGCTAAAACAAGTTGTTTAATGATTGTTAAAAGTTGTACTAACTACCATTCGCACACATTCATACAAAATTCGGTTAAGGGCATTATTAACTTTTAGTTTGGATTTGTTTCTTTATCAAGCTGGTATGTTTACAATACGTGCAACAGCAAGAAGTTGCAACAACATTAGGAACAACAGAAGAGCAATATAAATCACAACGAATAAATAGACAACTGCATAAGGAGTGAGATCGAGGAAGTGTTAACGCACATGAGTTTTTTTTTCAAACCGTTTATTTAAAATTGCCAATTTGACTTAAAATATTACGTCGCTTTTATTTTAATATAATTTCTGGTATATGGCCACCTCGGTTGTATCGGAGGAAGTCCAATCTGGTTGTCCAATTTTTTACCACTTTTTGTAGCAATGCATGCAAAGACGTCGCTCGTTTGGAGGCCATTTCACGAGTCCATGACGCGAAATTATTTAAAAACCAAACGTTTCTTTTAATAAATAAATCGACTGCGCTACGCGCTGTGCGGCATGTTGCACTGATTTGTTAGAACCACAGCTCCTCCATATTTAGTAATTCAAAAGCCAGTAATCGTGATCCTGTACCGGTCAACACTAATACTAGCGCTAATGGTTCCACCTGCCCGTAAAGCTACTAAGCTGGGACTTTCTCTGGATGTAATTGTTTTTTTCCCCAACGGCTTGCGAGGTATCGATTCAACCAAAAATGAGATTTGTCGTTAAACAAAATCTTCTTGTGAAACTCCGGATTAGTTTCTCGAAATAAACCACGTTTATTGCAAACAATATGCAGGCGTTATTTAGTCTACTAATTATAAAAAACTTTAACACCTCTAAAAGAAAACAAGGCGATACAAGGTAGCCCAAAATAAAAGACTCAATATTATTTGCCTTTATCTATTCAATGTTTATATCGAAAATGGTGTGATCTTTTAAAAATATTTAGCTGAGCCTGTCGATTTCATTACATTTCATTTGGAACTGCCTAATCGAAATGTGCATGGTTTGCCCAACTTCGGGTGATGAGTTCTTTGACGGATGTTCTCTTTAAAAGCCACATGAGTCTGGGGTTTATTTACATAAATTATTATTTTATTTTCATAAAATCCGAAAGAAAGAAATAGTAGTAGAAGTTATATCTAGTGAATTTGCCGGCCAGTGAATATAAGCAAGTGGCAACAACTGAAAGAGTGAATGCAAACTTTTGTAATTCATTATTCAAAATGCGTTGCAGCGACAAGCATGAGAGGCCGAATTGTTTCGCTCATCATCTTGTTGATGTTCTGCGCAGAACTAGTAGTACAAAGCCTTCTATTGTCCAGAGAAACTTCTGTTGATCAGGTTTTACCAGTCTAGCAGCTAAAGGAAGAAACATCTGTGCGCTGGCTGTCGGATGAGCAGGAAATCGATGACAAAACGCACGCTATGCTAAGATCATAAACGAATTATTTCAGAAAAAGTAGGGGTTAAATCTTCAACATTTGAACTCCTGGGCCTCTAGAGTATTTACCGAGACGCCCGACGTTCCTCTTCATCGTTTCCAACACACGGGTTCATCATGTAACATTAACGATCTGGCCATCTATTGTCAGTGCCCTAAAGTCTTCTATTGGCCACATTAAAGTAGCCGCCTTAAAACCGTTTGCGTAATTGTCGAAGCGTAGGATAAAACGAATGTTATCCGCTAGAAATAAGACCGTATCATGCAGCTTATGTACGATTCCAAGGGTTCTCCAAAACTTAAAGTAGATAAATACTGGCTAATAGCATCTTGTTAAACTTTCCCCCAAACACCCCATTCATTGCCATGAGCTAATAACTGTATAGTCAGTATCCAAATGTCCACTACCACTGCATAGTTACCCCTTTCCTTTTTCATAAAGATCCGCGTTTTCCTCGGCAACCCACTGGCAATTAAGTTGATATAATAAGTTTATATAATAATGACGAGCGTTCGGTCTAGCAATCATTGCTGCATAAACTAGGCACGCAGGGGATAGCATGGTATGCTCTCCAGGAGGCCAATGCAAGGAATATTTCCGACATCTAACCACGTTCGGGCACTTGGTGAAGCCAAGCACAATCGCATCTACGAAACCCATCTTCCAGCATTTCTGTACTATGCGTGGTCGAAACCCAGGTATCTATAGGAGGCAGGGACTGCATTTTGTAAACGTACCAATATAAATCGGAACCATTGCACCGGTCGCCATTAGTTATAAAATAACGCACTTCGTGGACACGCAGTCCCAGTGTATGTAAACCCAATCTACTCCACCATATCTTTGGACGTTGTATAGTACCTTTGCCCTTAAATGCCACTGCAACCAGGTCTCTACATGGTTAGGAGCAATCGCCATAGCACTCGCGGCAGACCTGGGAGCCCTGGAAACAGCAAACACAGTAGGTATAGCTACCGACCACACATGAACGCTAACATCAAGACGCCCCCTAAACCTCTCGTTATTAGCAACAAAGAGCTTCAACCACAACAGCATTTTATAGCCCGCTGTGAACCACCTTTCGGGCCAGAGACTTATATACTTTGTCCTCTAATATAGAAGTCCTAGGCCGGCGCTCCTAGGACGTATTAACCCAGATGTTCCTCAATCCCGTATTTTTAAATGTCAAACTCGTTTATGCGATGGAATGTGTAAACCAAACGAGAGGTTTTGTTCGCATATATAAAAGATTTTTGAAAAATTGTACACGAGGATTGATCGCGTCGCGGTAGTCAATACACAACTATTCTGATATCTACTCAAAGAGTGCAAATACAGAATTGTTGTGCGCTTGCCGAAATTTACTCTAAACCAACATTTAGAGTACTCTTTACGGCATGTTGTGCTAATTTGAAAATATTTACCACAGATTCTCAAAAATATTTACATACATCACAGCGTCGGACGAGAATTGCCAAGAAACAATGAAACGTTTCAACACAAACCACGTTTATACTTTCAACTTTAGCGTTATCTAACTTGATACTCGCTGTTGCACACGCTAAGTACTCTATAATGGGATGTAGTATAAAATCTTTTCACACAAAAAATACAATCCATAAGTATTACATTACAAAACCGCAACAAATTATAAGAGTTTTTCCTTTTCGCGAAAGACTTCCTGGTAGTTAATAAGAGCATGTGAATGGGGCATAAAAGAAAAAATGCAAAAACTTTTCCAAAAATTTATAAAAATCTCTTAACAAACAACGAAGAAGTACAAGTGGTGTATAATCAGCTACATTATGAAAAAATACTTGACTCGTAAGACCTTGAAAAACACGTAACTTTCACCAATTTGAAAAAAAAATTTCCTTCCTTTTGTTTTGCTGTAGTCTTTCGCCATCTCTGCTAGCAGTATCTTTGAGGTGGCTTGAGCTGAAAAAAATTAAATTTGCAGCGAAATGCTAGCAAAACAAAAAACCACTTTTAAGTAACCAGTGACTTACAACAGTGTGCTGCGAAAAAGCCAACATACGTTGCAAGTTATTTGTAAGTAAGCAGTTCAACAAATACAAGTTTGTGTTCGCTTGTTTATGTTGTTTTTTTTTTTTTTTTGTTTAACAAAATATTTCCAAGACATTCAGAAATCAAAATAATAAAACTTGGAATGAACTAAAACTTGGAATTGCAACAACAACAATAATGCGATGTTAAGAAAATCACAACAGAAGAGATGTTTTCTTCTTTCAGAGCAGCATGAGCAGCAATAACCACTACCTCTACAGCAGTGTAGTATTTCGTTTATGGAACGCCAAGTCAAATGTATAAATTCTCTCGTCCTACGTTTTTTTTTATATTTACACACAGTCTTTTTGATTCTGTTCCTTTAAACAACAACTTTTCTACTTTAAAACTTTGTTGGCTTAAATTGCAACGTGCATATTGGTTGTAAAAGGGTTTCCAATAAAGGTGAGTCGATGTTAAGAGTTTGTGGAGGCCTCAGTCAAAGCTGGTAATTATTAATCGTTTACTCGTAAGACACCGGAGCAGTACGCCGAAAAGCGAGTTGCAAGGGGACCCCAATTTTGCCCGAAAAATCACCTCTAACAAGAAGTTGAATTATTATATGAATGACTATGCGAAAAACAAAAATTTGATCATAGCGGACGATGCCAACCCACATTAAGTTGACCAGGCATTTACATTGAATTTCACAAGATTTTACTTTTTCGTGAAGATTTTGTGCTGGCGCCGTTATTGGTATGAGAGTCTTCGAAAACAATGTCGGTCCCCGTTAACCGACAACGGGAAGCGCTACAGATTAATGATAACCAACTTAATTTGGCTTGAATCGAACGGTATGGATGTCGGCGACATGCAAGTTCAGCCAGTTGGCGTCTTTTTCCACACAGCGAACGGTGCAACGGACACTCCGAACATGGGGGAACTAATTCCCAAGGCTTCTCACGGGCCTGAAATGAGAAGAATGGCAGAATTTCGTGATCCGCTCAGTAACAAAACCAAGGTGCCATGGGAACCTGCAGCCCCCGACGCAAAAGTTTCGGACTGGTTGTTGCAGAGGCATCTTCGGGAGTGCGCGTAGTGGCTCTGGTTTAAACCAACATTTTAGAAAGATTGTCCTAAAACAGCTATTGACAACAGAAAATTGGATAAGTCCGAACCACTCAGCCAGAGGTGGCTACTAGGATCAAGGCAGCTTGGTCGTAAATGGCTACATATACAAGTTCGTAAAGCAGCTTTGGTGGTCGGATATTTTACAGCCGATGCTATCTTCTCCCTGCAGGGATGTTTTCCAGGGTTTTTTATCTCCTTAATGTACCGCTAGCCGTGCGATGCAAATGAAAACGTTGCGATACCATCATGGTTTGACCAGTAACTTATTATTTGCACCTTGGGGACTAGTAGCCCCCGGGCCTGAACTTTGAATTGGTCGTTATTGATGCTCCTACCGGACTGTACATGGTCGCTGTAGTTTAGACATAAATCGCAGGAAGATTGTGGTGTTTGATCGATGTGGCGTTGCGTTCCAAAGCAAGTTGTCAACAACTAGATGAGTGATATACGATAAAATATTTACAAATGTGTATGGGGCATTGGTGGCTGGTGTTAAGACTATAGTCGGATAAACTCAAAAGACAAGACATATCCATCAGTCAACATAACCAAGGTCATCCGTCAATTTCAGCCGAATCTTCCGGTGTTGTTAAAAATCTAGACTACCGAAGCTGCGTCGTCGCGTGAGGGCGCAAAAGACATTCGAGCCATGTCATCTTCCCTTTCAAATAAAAAAAGTTGTATTAATACCTGGCGCAATGCTTGTTTTATTCCACTTTAACATGAACCCGACCTTATTCGAAAACCTTTCATATAAAGCATGTATGTAGGCTAGGCTATATGCGTGACTTTTGGCCTGATTGCTGACAATTACTCCAGTCTTTCACTTGAAATAAAAGTGAACGAATCAAAAGCTATGGCAACAGTATCAATGCATGAAAACCACAAACAAATGCTGAAAATTAAAATCTTGCATATTTTGATCGCTGAAAGTTTGCTTCCATCTAAATTAACGAGAAGTAAATTCTAGCTAAAATTCCAATATCAACCATAATCCAACCACATACAACATATATTTTTCCAAAGCAACTAAAAACTTGTTTGTTATCAACATGTGGCCAAGGTATTATTTGGGAGTGCATCGTTATCATGAAAATATTTTACCAAAAACCGTCTTTTTTAAATAAGGAAATCGATATAATCAGATAGGAGGAGGTTAAAAGTGTACAGGATACTCTCTAAATACACTGTGAATAATGTTATTCATTTCTTCACGAGTATCAGGCCCTATTCGGCCTTTGTTTACATTGGAAACAGTTAAGGCTAAAAGGAACGACAGTAACCTTATTCGCCAGACAATAAACATCTCTCGTTGTTAGCAAGTACCACCGAGAAATTTCTATCTAGGAGATACTATGCAATCTTGATGTTAGTCGTAATGAGCGTACATTCGATCGTCGCTTGGAACATTCCCTATCACACCTCCTAGGAATGACAAATAATGCCTAAACCGTCAGCATGTTCATTCAATCTATAGGACTTGTAGTTAAATACCAAGTAGGCCGGCAACCGGCAACCACTAAAGAAAAGCTTGCGGTAATTGAGTGCACTGTCAAAAGTTCGGAATTATACCTTCTCGCGTTGGCGGCCGGTAACAGGTTTCCGTCTGGCTACATAAGTCGATCGGAGAGATGTTAACTCTGGATACCTGGCGATCACCAATTTTAAAACGAACTTCCCCGTTCATATGGCTTCTTGAAAGCGCTTACTACCATAAAAATTGGAGGGCAAATCAAGATACCAACATCTATCTCTAGGTTCGTGTTAGGTATGTTGGCAGGTATTAAGCAGTGTTGGTTAGCTTTTTGTTTTGTCAAGAGGGTTTGACCTTCGGACATGTAAAATGTGTTAGCTGAAACCTACGACCGGCGTTACACCATAGGTTACAAATAAGTGGCTGTTAAGCGAAGTCGGACCATCGAAATTTAATTGAATTTTGAACAGCCTACAAATAATCTCTCACCGGCTGGCGAATTGTATTTTTCCAACATATGATAAAAGAAAAGTACTAATTCGCTGCTGGAAAACAACCTTCAAAAAATTTTTTTAAGGCTCTGCATAATTTGTTTTTCCATGCAACTGTTTTCAAAACAATATTCTAAACTAAAATTCTTTACACAAAATTATAAATGAACCCAACCTCTACGTTTACAACTTACATTTAAATTTATTTGCAGTTCAACTGCGAAATATAAAAGAAACCCGATGGAAAAACTCAAATCTAAAACCTGAAACAGTAAGAAAAAAAGCAAGATTCGTACTGCAACTTCAATGCAGCACTCGACGACACTCAGATTAAGTTTTTGTTTGGAGTTTTCCAGTTTAAATTGTTTTAAGTCATCTTAAGGATGCGAGTTGAATGACAAACGATTGAGTGGTTACCAACGACGAGTAGGAAAGTAGTTAAAGATAATTTGCTTGGGTTCAGGTATTAAAACATCTTAGCCAAGTTAACTGAAGAACAAAGAGTGATGTCAAATGTGGAGTGAAAACAAAAATGTATCAGCTCGCTCTATGGCGAGAAAAACAACATGTTTCATTTCTAAAAATTAAAGATATCTTTGGATTAGACATTTTGACAAGGGATACAAATGAAAAAGGTTTTTCAAATTATTTGAAATTAGTAAAGCAAACTATAGAAAATTAAGAACGTCGAGCATGAAAACTTTTAACATTCCGTAATGCCCGAGGTAGCATAAGCCTTATTTGACTATTCCAAGTTGCCTTGACAAATGTTTTAAGTAGAAGATAATCAACGAGTTAAATGATAATAAACGATTAAATAAAAATTTCAAGGGAGGACCCAATGTTTTATATCGCACTTGGACCTTTATTTAAAACAATGAGCGAAAAAAGATTGCCTGCACTCCAAAATATGGCAGCAGCTGTCCGTGTTATGTGATGGTTGTTTTATGAAAGCGTGAAGTAAACGAATCACCCAGTGCCGTTATGGGAGGTTATTTTAGAAACCGTACTCAACCATAAATTTACTTATTCCTGGGGAGAACAGACACCCTTTGAGTCCCCTGGAAGGGGCGCTACAACAACCAGTCTGGCACTAATCGTTGCCGTTACTACTAATTGAAGTGGTATTCGTCCGTTTTTTACTTGTTGACCTTTGAAATTCCCATTTCAGTTTCTGGCTTCCTATCCTCCGAACAGCAATCAAGAAACCACCACGAATACAAATATTGCTCCTATGGGGAAATCATGTTACAACAGTGAAAGCACCTTAAAATGGTAAAATGAAAATCATGTTGTTTTTGTCACAAAACATACGCACTGCTCAGAATTGCTCTTCATTCCCCTCATATAGGCCTGATGAGGAGCCACTCAGCCCCCGCCTTGACCTTATTGAGACCCCTGTGGTAATAAATGAGTTAGTCACTAGTTAGACTATGAAAGCTGTTTACTTTCTGTTTCAGATTTCTAATGCACGGACGAGATGTACTTTCAGAGGTAGCAAATGGCTAAATGGTGGCCCTTAGTTAAAAGGAAACTAAGTAAACGAAACTGGTTCATTTGGCATTGCAAAACATCTCTTCTCTCAAGCCCCGTTTTTTTGATATGTATTGTCGCACTTGATGCTTGTTGAATGTGCAACACGACAAAAGAAAATCCAGAACTTATTTGCCAACGACAGGGCAAAAACAAAACAAGAAACAAGTTGGTTTTTTATATTTAGTTAAGCTTGCTTAAGTCCACGAAACAAAAACAACAAAAACGACAACAACTAAAAAAAGTTTAGTAGTAAAAACAAAACTAGGAAAAGATGTTTTACTTGCTGGCGTATTTTTCTCCTGTACGAGATACAAGTAGCTAGTAGCAGTTGTTGTTGCTGTTGTTTTTGCTGCTTATTGTTTTAACGAACAAAGTGTAGCAGCAGTCTACAACTCCTGAAGTACTCCACACTTGTACAAAACTTGCTGCTTGGATGATGATGATAGCTGAACAAATTTTCCATTTCTACAAAAGACCACAGAAGTTAAACAGAAATTTGTTGCAATTTGTAAGAAAATTTAATTAAAGGAATTTTACTACCCCAGACGTTGGAATTCATAATGATAGTATGGTAATTTTGAATAGTTTTTTATGCAAAGACTGCATACGCTATTTTAATTCAAAATTAAGTATGCGCAGAGCTTTAGACAACTGAAATGTTCAAGAACATTAGCAAGAAAGCGTTTTCAAACCTGGGAACGGAGCCTCTTTTAATGGTATTTCTGTTAGGGCACCAACTTTTCCAGTAATTTTTACCGAGACAAAACAAAAAGCTGAACTATTTCTGACCAACGCATGACGGCCTCGTTCTAAGTAGAAAAACGCTGACGTCTTTAAATATGTCACAGTTGAGCCGACCAAACGTCATTGGCCTACGCGTTTTAAAAAAATAGTTAAAGAGGACCCCTGTCTTTTACTTGTGATCCAACAAGAACGCCTAAACCACGCTCACAATCTCCTGATTTTCAACAACATGGTGTATTCTGCTTCTTGGAAATATGTCATCGGCGATGGGCGAAAGCCAAATTCTCTCTTCTGTGGCTCCGATAATGCACGTCAACGAACTTTCCTTTTTTAAAGGCGTCGGGGTAAAACACTTACTTGATTGACATCTGATACAGAGACATGAGCCATGAATTTTCAGTATCGCTAATTGGCAGACTTGTAACAGAAGAGTACAACTTGGGAAACACCTCGCCAAACACTGAACATTTTAAGAAAATAAAGAAGTTCTCAATAAGAGTGCAGTATTTGTCTTAAAAATCAAACATGTAGACATGTTTCGATTAATTATGGAACAACATATCCGGTCAAATGGCTGCTCTGGTGACATACTATCGCATATTTCATGAATTTTTCAATGATTTTTTGACAAAGATGTGGCTGTATCTAACAATGCACTGGATTTCAGCCTTGATCTCAAGAATAATTTCTGGTTTATTTGCATTGCTCTAAGATTTTACGAAACTCAAAGAAAGCAATCGCACTGTGTTAAAGCGCATGACTTTGATGGCCAGTTGGCATTAAAATTTCGTTGCTGCATTAAGTCATGCCCGTTGTGGCAGTGTGGCTAAAATCACATGTTGTTCAGAGCCATGCCGTTCAGTAAAGTCCGTAAGAATTTTGTTATCATATTCCTGTAACGAAGGCTCTTCACAGTTCCTGCAATTCTAACTTCTTTTTCAAAATAAAGTGCAAAGTCTGCAAAGTCTGCACAGACAGAGGCTCGTTGTTAATGCATTTGTTTCTCATGGATTTCATAAGCCCTTAATTACGCAATTTTGGTCACTCACGAAGCCACTCGGATGAAAGTTCGTTTGATAGGTGACTTTAATATTTTTCTTGAAAATTCAGCATTTCCCATTGAACGTATTACCGGCGCTTTGGTCTGCAGGTTTGAGTTCTTGAGTAAACTGAACCTCGCACGGCTGAAGGTGGATGAAAGTCTTTCATCAGAACGGTGCCGAATAAATATTTATAGCAGCAATGTTTTCAAGACACATACCGCGCGATACGTCCGCAAAGGAGATTTATTATTATAGATATTTGGAATGATTTTTAAATACCCCTTTTCAAGTTTGCTTTAAAGACAAACCGGTATTACAGATAGCCGAAATTAGAGCACGGAAATGTGTTCCTAATATCTATTAAAAGAACTCTATCGGAAAAACAAATCAAAGATTTAATATCCCCAATCGACATATATTTTCTTCAAATCTTATGACCACTCTTCGATTTCTTGACACCTTGCACTTTTCGACCGAACATTTTCGACCGAAGATTTTCGACCGAAATGTGGTCTTAATGGGTTTTCATAATGATAACGTGTTCTTCTTTTGTATAGCGCTTCATTTTTACAGGCACGAAAAATAAAACGACACAAAATCTAAAAAGTACATTCTTGTGGAGACACCCGATATATTCGAGTTACCTAATGAACCCTATTGACTGGTATCATTGAGCAATTAGACTGCTCACGACAATTTGTTACAAATTCTGCGAGTTTCTAAAGGGAATATCCTGCACCAGAACGAGAACTTACATCTCGCAGTTCTCAGCGGAGCATTTGAAATTACATTATATGCATAAAAACTGCCATCGGAAATTACAGCGTCTAAATCTATAACTTTTAGAAAGGCTAAAATTTTATATTTTACGGTTAAATTTCTAACAACTTTTGAAACATCGTAGCATTAAACGATAATTAAATTTCTTAGAACTTTTTCTTTTAAGGTTCTTTCGACAATACTCACCAGAATATGCTAGATAATGCAATTAAACTTGCATTTGTCGCTTGTTGTCGAAATTGTAATTAGGAAACAACAATTTTCGCTTAAACGCTTTACATCGTTTTCCTCTTAGCAGATTCAAGTTGTGTTGGGGAATAATGTTGACCTCCGAAATAATGTTGGCATTTAAGAAGGAAAAAGCAAACAGGTACTTAAGATTACAAGTTTGTCTTTGCTGCTCTACGAGGCAAAAACAAAGAAAAACACATTGAAGGCTACAGACTGCAGCAACAATCATAGCGACTTGAAAATGTCTGTCTAATGATGCTAGTTGATCTCACAAATTTGAAATAGTAAAGCAGTTTCATATTAGTAAAGTCGTTATTGAGGTTTATTTTTATGGTACCGCATTGTACATTTGCGTTTGAATCTGTTTCTTTTACTTTTTTTTTTTTTTTTGGTTAATTTTGTTGCAGTTTACACACATAATAATGTTAAGTGATTATGTAAACAGCAGCAACGAACACCAAATTGATGCTCGATCATTGAATTTGTTTGGTTTTACAAGACATTTGAACGATTTTAGTTTCTAATCATGCCTCAACCACCTAATTCACTAGATGTGGCTCCTTGCGACTTTTCCTTATTTTAAAAACTGAAGAGACCAATGAAAAGAAAGTGTTTTGCCACAATTGATGAGATAAAGTGAGAATCGAAGAACGACCTGATGGCCATACCGAAAACCGTATTTCATAAGTGCTTCGAACAGTGAAAGAAGCGCTGGTATAAGTGCAGTATATCTGAGGGAGATTACTTTGAAGGGGACAAAATGGATATTAATTAACAAATAGTTTTCAAAAAAATTCCAACTTCACCTTTCCTTTTGAACAAACGGCGTATTTGTTGATTTTCACCCTGAAGGTTTATTTAAGTACAAAACAGATGGTTAAGAGGACAAAAAAAACAAAATTGTATGCACTCTTTAATATCAGACTTCTTAGCCCAAGAGGGAGACAGCAATACAATACAGTTAAAGCAAATAAGCTAGACCTCGAATCTGAAGATTACCCCACCTATTGGGCAACAGACTTTAATAAGCTGCCAGATCATATTGATTTTGCCATTTCAAAAAATATTAAACGTGATCAGTTATTAGTCAGTTCGTCCAATGATCCATCTTCCGATCATTCACCTTCAATCTTTATTTTGTAGTATTGTCACTGGAAGCCTTATTTCCTATTCAAATAACGACATAATTAGTTAATATATAAAATGTTTGTGGGCTGTCACTTACCTCCGACCATCTCACTGAGAAATCTGGCCGACATTCAAGCAGGTGTGAACTAATTTACGGACGTTGTGACGACAGCATTCAGAAATGCGTCACCAAACAAACGATTAGTTAAAAACCATATATATACATGTTATAGGCTGATATACAGACTTTCGTTAGAGAGGAGAGAAGGCTTAGGAGGCAATGGTGAAATAGTCGTTCTCCTAGCATCAAGACGCAAGGACTAAGACACTTAAAATGTCCTATTGCCTACGAATCCCCAAGACTTGCTAACCGCTTAAAACTCAAAGACCTAATTAGTTTCACTATTCCAAATATCAGTGACATCTTCATTAAAGTCGACCTGATCGTATTACAGAATCAATGATATGGTCGTATTTAATGCCATGTTGCGAGTGCTCCATGCTCTTGGAAGATGCCTGAAAATTGTATGATCCCATAACCAGGGAAGGACTTAAGTCAGATTACATCATTCAGGCCCATTAGCCTACTGTCAATTTTTTAAAGTTGTTTGTAAAATTATTCGTTTTATTGTTAAAACCTTACCCTAATGAACAAAACGTCATCCCGGAACATCAGTTTGGTTTTCGAGCAAGCCATAGTACAATTAAGCAAGGCCACATAATTGTCACCGTTATTAGATCTGCATTTGAAAATAACCAATACTGTTCAGATTTACTTATTGACATTTCCTAGGCGTTTGATAAAGTCTGGCGTGATGGGCTACTTGCGGGAATAGCTCGAGTACTAACTGAAAACTCTCACAAGCTTCTGAAGAGCTAAATTTATAAAAAAGGGAAAATCTCTGCAGGGGTACCTCAAGGCAGTCTACTAGGGCCGCTATTGTATATCACTTACACAGCGGATATGCCAACAAGCCCAAATACGTATACGTCAACGTGTGCAGATAACACTACATTTATAAGTGTTAACCAAGACCCGAAAGTGTCGTCCGAACGACTTAAGTCTCATATTAATGAGATAGACATTGACTAAAAAAATGGAGAATACCGGTAAATCCATCGAAATGTGCTCAAGTAACGTTTTCCCTCAGAATGAAAAATTGTCCACATATAACAAAAACATATGCCACTGTTCCAGTGGAAACCAACGTAAAATATTTGTATATTCACCGAGATCGACGCCTAACTTGGTCCCGTGCTCTTGAGGCAAAAATAACGGCAATAAAACTGAGAACAAGTCAACTGTTCCTCACTCAACAACAGACTGTTTTCGAAAGCAGAAGATCCATTTCTCATTCTCATCCATACAACTTTCGAGCGGCTTCTGGAGAATGTCTTCTCGTCAATTGGTAAATTGCCCCGAAATCTCATTCTGCGACCAATGATATTTAAGAGGACGTCTTCATCTCCAGCAACGTCGATTCTAAGGCCAAAATGGCATTCGACATTCAGAGCAGATGATAGCAGCCGTTGTAGAGATAGACTTCGAAGCACTAACCCATACATGGGAGCTGTATTTCATTTTTCGTATAATATACATAAGTGGTGCAGATAATTAGGAGAACGAATATCCAGTGGAGTGAAGTATCTCTTACACTGTTAAAAAAAACCCGAGGTACTTAAGCGCTTCTTTGACATCAAGAGCTTCAAATTCCTTAACAACTGTGTCACCCATAACTACAGATGAAGCAAAATAATCTGTCATGCGTCTGTGACTAAGCAGACAATATTGAGTCTTACGTGCATTAAAATCGACCCTCTTCGGAGATCTCCGTTAAGCGCATCATTCATATTCTGGCTAATGGCTCTCAGTTGCGAAAAGCTTGGTCTTTTACTGATTGAAAACGACTGGCCAATGCTGAAGTCATCTGCAAAAATACAGAGAGGATTGGAAGTTCGATATCGAAAGTAATTTAGAAAAATAAAAAATAGTGTAGAAGGAAGTACGCAGCCTTATGGTAACCCTGAATTTAACTTGAACTCGTTTGATGTAATCCCATCTATAGCAATCCCTGGGATAGCTTGATTTGAAACAACAGAAGGCCTTAGCTTTTGCTTAGATTTTGTGTTTAATAGGGAAGGTGCGAGACGAAGGAAAATATTTCACCACTCTCCCACGTTACTAAAACGATTATAATATAATGTTTACTTATTTGAAAAATTCTAAAATTTGTCGTTTTATATAAAATGTGTGCGAATTGCATTAAAAGCCAATACAACAGTTTTAAGTGGTAACTCTGTGATTGACCGCTTAAAGTAGAGATTGGCTCTAATCCCATCCTGATACAAGTTTGACATTTGTAACATTTTACGTATAAGTTTAACACTTCTCATAAATCTGTCGATTGATTTTGCGTCAAATTCTGCAGCAATCGAAAGAAATGCAGATAAAGAAATATTAATTTGATTTGTTTTAACATTAAATCAGCCACATAACCGACCGAACGACTACTAATGTGCGCTTCAAAGAAAGTCGTCTCAAAATTATTTTATAATTAGTTGTGTAAGACGGTGTCGTTTATTTTAAATTTAAATTTTATTAAGATTAAACTTCTTTCCATCGCATCTTTTCTTTCAACTATGTTTATAGATTGAGGGGGCCGTTGATCCAAAACATGTTGAAGCATTTGAACATTAAATTTATGCTGCGGCTTAACACACATTTAAAATGTTTAGAATTAAATACACATAAATTTCATTCTCAGAAAATAAAACCCGCATTTTCTTAAAAAAAAAAAGAGAAAGAAGTCGGCTTTTGCAGCCCACTAACATAAATTTTTATGAAAAATAAATGTGAATAAAAATTATCGTTGGAAACATTTAGATACACTAAACACTCAAAAGTGTTCTTAAAAATTAAAATCATTTTCATTAAATATTTTATAACAAACAAAATAAAAAAAAACTCGTACGTGCCTTTTAACAATTACAACTCATTAACAGAGAAGAATGCAGAAGCACTACGGCTGGCATCACGACTGCCACAACCACACTGTTCAACGTTGCAAGGAAATAAAACAAAATATATCTATAACATTTTGAAATGAAAATAAATATTCATACACACACAGTTAAATACCTGCACTCAAACTTAGGGACATGTTTGGAGTGTTGGGAGTATGATAAGAGTTCGTTCCCCCTCATGCTAGACAACTGAACATCTCATATATGCATATGCGATGGTCGATGGGTTTGCAATTGGATGATATTCCACTTTTGGTTGGATGCCATGCGATCCATTTTTTAGATAGTATCGAAATTCCAGTTCAGTAATGAATATGAAACGTGAATTATATCGTCAGGTCAATTGTCATTATAGATGCGAGAGTGTTCGGTCGGACCTCGGACGAGACCCATATGTGGCTCTGCGGCTATGTTAATAATCGAAATTGCCATTCTTAATGAAAACGCATGCAATAAGTGTTCGGCTAAGCATCACTACATCCACAAAGATGAACTATTTGGTCTAGTTTATGGCATGGCTTTATCGGCATTATTTCTTTCGAAATGACGTAGGGGATACCGTTACTAGCACTGGTCATTAAAATAGAGGAATACATCTGAGATGGCGCTACATGCCACAAAAGCGACTTAATGCTGGAAATTGTGCAAGACATTGGCCGCCTCGATCATGTGACATGACACCCGTTGATTATTTTCCCTAAGGTTCCGTTCAGTCCTTAGGCTATGCTAGTAAGTTAACTACTTTGGAAGAACTGGAAGTGAAAATTCGACACGCTATTGCCGGAATAAAGCCGTGCATAGCGGACCGGTGTACACAAAATTCGAAACGGAACGTTACTATTTATGCAAGATCCATTTTCACAAGTAACGGGACAAGTTGGTTGGTCGAAATCAATTGGCACAAATTTCTCGCAGGGGTTTATCGGCAGATAGAATCTTTGGCACACGTGTTTAAAAACGATCATCATCATAACGGTTTAGTTACAGTTAACGGTGGGCGGCCCAGAGACATGACATGATTTCTAAATTTGCACAGCACTAGCGTTGCAGACATATACACATACCTCGCAATACAATAAGTTCACTGATAGGAATCAATTTCAGGAAGTCGATAATTTTTTCGACTAGACTATTGTTACTGCGAATATGAAAACATTTCAATAATTGCAAGCCAATATTTGAGGAGTTATTGTTAAAATGTAGTTTCATTTACTGGAATGTGTGTATGGAAACTGGTCTTCCTCCAGATTACATCAAGTCCGCCGCCGCGGATGTTAAGGATATTTTTCTGGGTTTTGTATAAAATTAAAATACCCGATACTAACGTATCACCTCAGCTGCGTACAATGACAGGCAAAACGTCTAGCTGGGCGAAGTTTTCACTTAAATTCGTTAATTTCCTTTTATGGTGTTTCACGAAAGCTGAGCCACAATATTGCTTTTAGTGTAAAAAACTACGAGGGCTGGTCAGTAAAACCGTGACTTTTTCAATTTGACGCCTCTTAATAGAAATAGCAACACTCATACTTTTAACAGGCACCTGTCAGTTGACTCATGTCGAAATTTGAACAAGCTACGTTACCTTAGTTTGCGTTTGACAGCTATTGATAGCAGACTGCTGCGGATTTTAAAGACAAAATGAAGAAAAGTTAATTCCGTCTGCTCTTTAAGCATTATATTTTGTGGAAAACCCCATCACTCAAACGAAGGTTAAGCTTGGTAAATACCTGTGAACTCTGCACGATCAATGTTGTTGGAATGAATAAATTTCATTGTGGACGTACAAGTACGGAAGATGCCTAATATTCTGTACGCCCAGTTGAGGTTTCTACACCAAACGATATGGTGTTGGCTGATTGAATTGAGTGAAAGTGCGAGAGATTGTGGAAGCCATAGTCATCTCACATTACTCAATTGTTTAAGCTTTGAATAATCACTTGGACATGAGAAAGCTTTCCACAAGATGGATGACGCGTTTTCTCACAATCGACCGCAAAGAAAACCGTCGATAAATCGTGGATCCACCACGACACACCAGAGATCAAACGGTAGTTAAAAGAGTGGATTTTACGGCTTGAAGCGGCGCCAAAAAAGGCCAAGATGGATTTGTCGGCCAATAAAGTCATGATGAACGTTTTTTGCGATACAAGCGGAAGTATCCACACTGACTATCATCAAAAAAGTAAAACCATTAATGGCGAAGGCGGTGCAATTTTCGTGAGAAAAATCCATGAATTAGGCTACAAAGTGCTCACCTGAAGAAATGACACGGCGGAAAGAGATTTTACTCTATCAATGAAATCATCTCACAAGCAAATACCTATTTTGATGACCGCGACAGATATTCTTTTTTGAAAGGGATAAAGCGATTTCATCAGTTTTGCACAAAGTGTATAGAGCCCAAAGGAGACTGCGTTGAAAAATAAAATGATTTGCTTGAAAAAGTCACACATTTATTGACCCGCCCTCATATATTCATTTCTATTACAACCCTCGCATATAAAAACTAATTGAAAACAACACACACACACATACAAGTAAAACGCAACGAAACCAAATCAAACTTGGCACAATTTGCACCAATAGCAGCAGCGTTAGAACCCGCATAATTGTTTGGAATGCTCATGAAAAAATTTTAAAAAAATACTGTTGAAACTAGACGCACAAACCCTCTCATATTTTATTTTCCATTTATGTTTCAGTACTTTCTCTTTAAATAGAAGAAGCAAAGAATTACTTCATCATACATGAACGAAGAGTGTGTAAGTGGTGGGGAAAATTGATACTGTTTGTAAAAGCAAACAAACCAAAAAATTCTTCTACTGCTTCATCAGGTCTTTTAAAAGACAAATTTTTCTTTAAAAAATGTTTATTTTATCTCGTAATTTTTATGTTAAAAACTGCAATAAATTTACAGCGAAGAGAATGAAAGATAAGGAAGAAAAATCAAATTGAATGTTCTGTCGAAATTTATTTATAACTTTATCAATTCAAACGTGTTTAAAGTAAAAATTAAGCGATAACGAAAACATATTTCCTTAGCATTGGTTCACTTCACTTGTACAAAATTTAAAAGATAACACAGGTTTCAGGGAAAAGATAAGATGATTAAATAAATCAATACCCAAAAGCATGTAACTTTTTTAAATGTAAAAAAGGCTTATTAATAGGGATGGGTGGATGGGGAAGAGGAATAAAACCTGCTCTATGTAACTATGGCTTTTGGTAAAATGTCCGCCTTGGATTCGAGAGATCCAATTACAAATGGCTGTGCCGCTGGCAGGAGTCGTACAAAGGCCTATGGTTTGGGGGCTTCAATCCATTGCGGCCTATTGGAATAGACCTGAAAATACCCTACACGAATATGTCAGGCGGGCTAAGATCGGACGACGTTAGTGGCCTATTCATGTTGCATTTACAAGCTAAACCTTAAAATCGTTCCTTCAAACGGCATGTACTGGATCTTTATGTCCACGTCCATATCGTTCAAAAGAAGTTAGTTAACATTCATATAACCTAAAGTACTTGCCGTTGATGATTATGGCCACACCAATGATGCCACCTGCCAGAACTTTTGTGTATTCATTGCCTCTAAGGGTTGGCATTGCTTGATAATTGGCAATTTTATTTAATAACGTAATAAGTGCGGCATCCCCACACCGTGAATTTTCGGTCAAATGTGGGGTCCTCTATCAAAGGCTTTAAAGCTAACCAGCGATGACTTTAAAATATTGGCTCAGCTGGGTTGTTTGGGAAAGTCTGAGTTCCAGTGCACAGCGACCAATCGACTGCTTCGGGTTCTCTCTTACACTTTCTTGGTTATCAGCGGTTGTCTACAATTGGGCCACTGGAAAACGGTCGAGACGGTTTGCACTAATGAACATCCATGTTGATTTTCAAGTTTTATTATTTTGACGTCCGGCCTAAGCGTATAACTTGCCACTGTGATTTGAGATCAAGGCTTGAACAGTAAACAACAGATTTCACCGGCAAAACAGCAGTGCCAACATCGAGTGCTGCAGATCATCAATAATCGATTTCATTTGGTCTGAACTGAACTACCGGACACGGACGACTTGTAGATTCAGCAGGATGGCGCTACGTACCATACAGCGTACGTTGCAATGTAGAATACGAGTGAACGGACGTGCTATTTTACTCTGCTTGACTTCTCCATGTTGAGGTTTCTGAAGTCGTTGGTGAGACAATATAACCAAATTAAGGCGGCTCTATTCGGCCAGTTTCGCACCACGGAACAATTTTATGTTCCATACATAATGATGTATATGGGCTCTTCAAATGAAAAGGGATTTCGTGAATGATTCGCAGACATCTTGTTGCTATTTATTTCAACATCGACTCGCCCTTACTCCAAGTCCCTTTATAAAATAATGCAAAAATTCACAAAAGCTCTAAAGAAAAATTATATTTATTATATTTATAGAAAAAATCAAGTTAAATTGTACACTGGATCTAAAACCAGGAACCAGGAACCGGATTAACTGTGCAAATTCAAAACTCAGGTAGCCCGCGATGGGATATGAGGTGAAGAAACGATCGAAGAAGTAAATGATCGAATCGCCAAAATCGATTTTTATCCAAATGAAGTCGAGTTAATTTTGAAGAAAGACTTCAAAAAGCCTTTTAAATCCAGTTGCTTTAAAAACTCAAGAACACTCAATTCCCGAACAAAGTGATTTCACGTAGAGATACCTTTAACTCACCAGAAGACTTCATATCAGTCACCTTTTCTGTGAGTATTGCGGCATGGTAGGCAATACGGGAACAACTGAAGCACAATATCATATCAGAAATGGCGACAGTGTCGCTAGCGTTCTGTTAACGCGTTGTTGCATATATTCGTTCGAGGATGTATGAGCGCCACAAACATGAGGGTTGGAATCTAGACAATATTACTTTTTCTAAACGATTTTCATTTCAGTGTTCGGAAAAAAAACATAAAAAGCCTATTCATATTATATTTATTTTTTAGTTTTTTCTACTATTAAATACCCGATACACTAATCGGACACCTGGTTTGTATTTTCAACTGCAACAAATTATTCGTTTAGTTCTTGAATATGCTTATAGTTCATCCTGAAAGAACAGAAATATTTGTCTAAATATTTACCTAAATTTATCTACTCCTTTGCATCACAATATATCCGAGCATACAGTTGGGAAATAATGCAAATTTTTAAATGAATGAATATTTCTGTGGTTTTAATTTGTTGCATGCAAATATTTTACATCCTACATTTCTATGATAACAAATGTTGCACTTGTATAGGTTGTCTCAATTTAAATTTTGTTGTGTGTGTTCGTGCAAGTGATATTTTACAGCTCTCATATATAATTTTAGCGATTATTAAAACAACGAGCACTACCTAAAAAAATCACCGTAAAAATTAGGCTGAGGCAGCTCGTAAACTTCGACAATCTTCGGCCAAAAAATTGCATCTAATGTATCAACAATTTCAAGCGGGGTAAACAAATTTAAGAAACTCGGATGTTTATGGATAGTAATTTTTTTTTTGTGCCGACGTAGCAGTCGGTCTCTTTGCTGTTGCTTTAAGCGAGAGTGTCGCCTAAATCCCGAAAATGTCAACTAGGCAGTCACTGGATACAGCATTTGTTACAGGAATATGAAAACGGGCCTTAACTGGACAGCATGAATCTGAAAAATATTTGATTTCAGCGATTTAAACAGTGGATGTATTGCAGGAACGACTCTCAAAGTGTGATTTTGCTTCAGACATCCTACATTCTGAAATAAATATTTTATTCGTAATGTAGGCGGCCTTCATGTATGCTATACGGTTGTTTTGTTAAGAATATTGTTTTGATTATCATTTGTAAAAGTTTTAGCAAAACAAGTCTAGGTAAGCATAGATCGGTTACATTCACTCAAAATGGTAATAGGTGTTACGGAATTGTAATTTATTTTATGCCAGCCATTTCAGAGAGACTTCTCTTCACAGAGATGTAACTCGTGGAAAAAGGCCTTTTAAAATACAACCAGTGGTTCTCTCCGGAACCAGTATGTGGTGAGGTTGTGGTTTTTAATTTACGGTAAATAGTTGTTGAGGCATTAGTGGCCAGAGAATTTTATATTTTAAACCAAGTTTGGAGATGAAAGAACTACCTGAAAAATGTCATCAACTAGTCTGTAGCTTAATGACTCCTAGTTTTCATCCTTTATTTCCCTGCTAATTTAGCCAACAACAGAACGTAACATTTATATAAAACGACAAGAGAAAATGAAGTAAGAAAATATGTCGAATAAAATAGCAAAATCCCCTGAAATCAAACAAACAAAAAGCTAAACATAGTTGATCTTCTGGCAACGTTGGCTGTTGTATTGAAAAATCTCTGTAAACAATGGGTTACTGGTTTTTTAATAGAGTTCAGTGTAAGTACAAAGAAAGAATAGATAGTGTCAAAGAGGGAGAGAGGGAGTGAGAACAGAGACAAATAAATAGTTTAACGAAAAATCTTAGAAAAATGTCACCTATTTAGTAGAAAACTAAAAGACTAAAAAATTAAATCTTGATTTTAGCAAAGACTGTTTCATAAACTTACATGTTTATACCAGAATGGTACCCCGCAATTTTCAACTTTGGCGTACAGAACTTCAAAGAACAATTGTAATTCCCCTTTAATTTACAAGAACGCGATCTTTATACTTGATCTTGGTTTTCTTGATGCTAGTTTTTCTAGTTTTGTTGCTTTGTTTTCATTGCAAACGAGTGCAGTAGATACGAGTGCATGTAAAGGGTGTTCCAAAAATACATTGAGATTACAACTCGTTACCATTCAGTTCATAAACTGTTTAGACAGTAATTAAAAAGTTAGGGGAAGTAAATCAATTTAGATTGGTTAGCAACTGGGTCATTCAATAATAACGAAGCTGTGCGGAAGAACGTTTGTGAAAATCCTACATTATTAAATCTGCGTCGTGATCACATGTGTCTTCATGTATTCAAAATTCAACTGATTTTTCCGATACAATAAATGATAATTTTACATCGGATTGTTGGCAAGCAGATGCATCCAAAGCATCACCGATATGCTATCATTTACATCAGCTACAGAATACGACGGTAATTTTAGCAGCGGGTGTATTAAAATACAACCACTGACGCCCTACATGCGCATCTTTCCGCGATTTGTTTATAAGCCACAGTTACAACTTGTATTTCTGAAGGAGCCTCCCCCAAAACCCGTTTCATACTGGCGTCTCAGTGTCCACTGGTTCCCGCGGTACCAGTGTTTATATCGAACTTCCTACCTTCTTCCGGTCTGTTGGTTCTGCCTTAAAGACATCGCCGATGTTGGGTGCATTACAATAGTCAATTGTAACGTCTATACAAACCGTTGATGATGTTTTCAAGGAATATCCGCAAAATCCTACATGATTAATTGAGCGAAACTGTCGCTTAAGTGGTGGTTGTACTTTCATGTGACCATAGCGTTGACAATATATAAGTTTGTCGGTGAAGTTGTCGTTCACGGCATGTGGTAAACGATTGATTTATTATTTTGGAATACAGATAAGTCGGCTTTGCTTATTTCTATTATGTTGAAGACCATTTAAGTGACATATTTTGTACGAAAATTTCTAAAATGTCATCAAGAAATCTATCGTTAACGACAATTTCATCTTCGATGGTTGGCCAACAGGGATGACAGAAGCTTATTCAGCGTCTTCTGCCTAAATCGGATGATAGTGATATGGATGATATGGTGTTTTGTTAAGTTTGTGAAGCAATTAAAATATTCCATGAGATATCGTTTACTCTTTCTCTCTCTCTCACACATTGGTGATAAAAATTCCTTGTATCAGCAACCGAAATCGTTTGCAACAACGACAATTGGTTCTTCGCTCCGGCGGGCCCGAAGTTTACGCTCGACCAAAGATTGTTAACTTAGCTACAGCTGTATCTATTCCTGAATGACAAACTTTCGATTATAGAGTAACCGCTCTAACAGTAATAGGGGTTCTTATGTACAAAGGCGGGATCATTTCCTGGAAGTGTTACTCCATTAACCAACAAGTGTATTTGACCAACGCTTTGAAACACCCTTTACATACTTTATTTAAACATATTTTTTATCTTGATCTCTGTATCTTTTATGTGCATTGTTGTTTATCCGCATTTGGTTTTTTGTTTCTTCATTATTGTTATTATTACTGCTTAAGTTGTTATTGCTGCTTTTGATTTTTAGCCTTCCTTTTTTTGCAGTCAACGAGTGTTGTTTATATTTTTGCAGCATTTATTGCTACCCCGGTTTTTTTGCTTCCTTTGGCTATTTAACTCTCCGTTCAGACGACGCAATTATTAGTTTTTTGAATTGTTTTATGAATAGAAGTCTGTTCCCCTTTACATTCTCCATAGCATCCTCACGAATATATTCAGACTTGCATCTTGCCGCCGGTTCTCCTTTGAACTTGCATTTACAGTCGTAAGCAAAAGTTCTTTTCAGCGACTTTCAATAATGTATGAGAAGGAATTGCCAGTCCAAGAAAGTATGTAAAACTTTCCATTCTTTCCTCACTCGTATACATTCAGACTTGCAACAAGAAAATTTGCATCGTGTGACTGCACGCTACGAATATTTTATTTTTGCACAAGTAACTGCTGTTGTTTTTGTACCCGCATACCAGAAATTCCAGCGAAACTGTGAGGGTTTTGTCCAAACACAACTGATACTCGCTCGCTCAGTTTTCCAAAAACAAATACTAGTAATTGTGTAAGTGCACGCTTTCCAGTTGGAATAATGTGTGTTTCAAAATCCATTCATTATTAACAAACTCTTGAAAAGAGCGCAACAGTTTGAATGGAATGCACTGCATGGTGAAGGAGATCTTCGCAACAAGATAACACTCACTTCGCTCAGAATATATTGTTTATAATTTTAAAGAGAAATCTCATATTTATATGCAACATGTGGCATTGTAGTTTATTTGTTGGCATATAACCACCCATTAGTAAAGATATAAAAGAAGGTTTTTGATACGGTAATTAAGTTGTTAAGCTGGTTACCATGAAGATATAATGTTTTCTCTTAATTCTTTTTTATTTTTTGTCAAAACAAATAAATGTGGTTTTCATGTATAACCGCCTATGTCTATTTCTACCGATTTTGAGTTTTAGATGATTCTAATAATCTTTGAAAAATATTTTACTAAAAAGCAGCATAATTTTTATATCCTTAACCAGAAAAGCAGTTGCAATGGGAAAAACAGTCTCAACTATTTGAGCGGAGGTCTATACTTTAGAGCTCTAGGCTTGACAATGTTTACGTAGGGACAATGGTGGTACCAAATTATACAAGCTTTCGTATAGCTAGGCAGCTTTAAAAACATTAGCCAACTACTCGTTCTAATCAAAGTTACAGTAAAGAATTCAGTTACTCTTATGTAAGTACCGGGGCATGGAGGCTATCAAATGGCAGTCTATTGGCCCTAAAGAGCGCACACACTACTTTTATGTGTAAATAACATTTCTGCAGGGTAAACAATAGTTTCGCAAATAACCTGGTACGCGAAGAGTCAAATGGAAGTGTAGTCGATTACTGGAGAACCTAAACAGGCATGCGGCAATTGGAAAAGCTGATTGGCACCGAAAGTATTCAGATAGAGACTATTCTAGATCGCAGCAGAAATTTTAATAAACTCTAAATCTCACTATTAACAGGATACTGTAGACTGAATTACCATATGAAAAAAAGTTGTAGTAGAAGGTGATTCCTGTAGACTCTGCCAAAAGGGACATCAAAACATGTTCTATGCGACTGCCAGCGGTAGCAAGACTCAGAGTTAACTACCTAGGCGGTACGATATTAGTTCCAGGCTGGTTAAAAAGTCTACAAACATTTTAATTAGGGACGAGGCTGCACAATAAGTGTGTCAGATATCGGTACTATCAAGGTAGCATAGACGATTTCACCCGATTTTCTTTGGCTGTATTTTATTTATGAACGAACAACTTTAGTTGTTCCAATTTTGGGTTATATGATAAGGTCATATCATAAGGTCGACAAAATGATACAGCCCAAGTGAACGCCCCCAAAACTGATGATCATACGCAACCAATTTTCGGCATTTTTTATCTCTCTTGTCAGTACTTCCTGCGACAAGTTCTTGCATTCTACACGGATATTTCCTTTGAGGGCTTCAGCAGTTTTAGGTTTCTTTAAAGAGACTCGTGATTTAAAAACAACTCCACAGAAGCCTCGAACGATTAAAGCGTGCTATCTTGCTCGCCAGCGCAAATCGCCAAAACGATATGTAAGGCGACCCAGAAAAGCAGCCTTCAGAATCGTGCACTATGCACCGTTGCTACAGCCTGGAGGGACCACATGTTACTCAGTTCTAACGCATCGAAATGAGAAAGGAGAAAGCCGTTGAGCACAGCTCTGTAGCTACTCCTCATCCACAATAATCATATTGATATTGATGATTTCTGATGAACAATTGTCTGCATCATGTTTTAATAGTCAATTCCATGCCACGTCGTCTGGTCGACACAGCGTCATCTTGAGCCACAACCGTTTTTATTGGGGTGATGAATTTTGCGCCAACCAATAATTTTATTTTAAATTTATTACTGCTGCAATTCAATTAAAAATTATATTGTAAATTAAGTGACCAATCATGGTAACGAAACCCTTCACCCTTTGTAATGAAAAACAACCGGAGTCTTTGGTGGGAATAGAATTCACGACACCCAGAGACCGATAGAGTAGCACGCTACTAACTAGTCTACAAGGGCACCCTTTCAAAAATAAACTTTTGAGTATTTTTATTTGGCTGAACTTAATATTTTTCATTATTAATTTCCATTTGGGCCATTTATGTTCAATGACTGCACATAAGTTATTTTCGCTCTCCTTAAAAACTTAGTCTTAAGACATGTCGATAGCAAGATTCTTGCGATATAGAAGTTTGGTTTAGAAAATGGTGTAAACAGAACCTCATACTTCTTCAAAAATACATTGGTAAGGAAAATGTTTTTAAAAATAAAAATTTATAATTTTATCAAAACCAAGACATACTCGTATTTATTAATGTATGGGGGGGATATCGAAGCAGACCACTTACTTTCTGGGTCCCTTTTCGACCCCCATTTCGCTCCTCAAATTGATTTTAGGGAACCGATCCGTAATCACAGCCACCTTACTTTCAATTGAGTCTCGTGCTAGCCCTAGCCTTTACTATTGACTAAAGTGATTTCAGACTGTCGACTGGTAACTGTCGACACTCATTCTCATCACGGAGTCTTTTGTAATTGCTAGCATTTGTCTAAGGCTTAGTTCCCCCATGGCATTCACATCTAACAAGTGTCTGCCCGTGGTATTAAGCAAGTGCTGGACATTCACACACAACATGCGCTACCGTCTCAGCCTCTTCCAGGCATAGTCAGCAAGTATGATCTTCTACGACTTTTATCTTAGCCAGATGGTACTTGAAGTTTCCATGTCATGTCACTAACGCAGTGATCCAGCTTAAAGTAGCCCTATTATATCCGAGCACCTTGCTGGCCTTCCTGCCGAGGGGCTCTTTGAGCACCATTCGAGCCTGTCTGCATGTGGTATTCTTCCTCCACATATTCAGGTGTAATGAGTTTACCCATTGAAGAACTTTAGCTCGCACTAGGCCATTCCCTAGGGTAACCCTGGATTCTGGTCCATAGAAATCTACATCAGATCCCCTTTTTGCTAGTTCGTCTGCTGCTTCCAAGACATAATAAAACGAGATGTTTTCCAAAAAAGAATTCCCTCGAATATCACTTAACAAATGATGTCATTGTATGTAACACTAGAAATCACCAAACATTTGACAACAACAATTCTCTTCATACTAATTGATCAATAGAAGAATTTTCATATTTTTGGCTATTTATTGCTGACACTTGAAATAGTAAAATTTTACAGGTGAGTGAGTGGTAAATTTCATGGCAATAACTTTTGATTATTATGATTTGTCTTTTGTCGGACGTTTGTGGGTATGCAAATCACTCAAGAAATGAAACGAGATGTTGGGGCGTTGGAAAAAAACACAATATGAATCACTTTAAATCTACCGCTCGTTTGGTTTTTGCACATAAAAAAATTACTAGGAAAAAACAACTTGTAAAAGCAAAATAAGATCTACACCTGAAATAAAATCATAAACGTGCTTTGACTTTTATGCCGCCAACACCATTCATAGGACAGACGACGATTATTGTGCGTTTGTTGAAGATGTTAAAACGAAAAAGATCGCATTTTATAATAGTGTTGTCTTGTCATTTTTAACAACTTGTAATTTATTTTTCTCTACATTTATTACCAATTTGAATGCATGCCATCGGCAGAAGAAATAAGACAGGCCAGTGAATGTAAAGAATGTATTCATTTTGCGAGAGCTAGTTGAAATGGATGCTTAAAGAAAGGGTGTGCCAAAATTTACTGAAGATTTTAATAGGATACACATTGTACATGGTTACAGTTGAAGACTAGAACGTCAGGCTAATCCTTGCCAAGGCTTTGATGTTTCTACGAAACCTCTTTAAAGAAATCAGACTGAATTTCAGTCATAACACATTGTATCCCCTTCCCCATTACCCTGAAGAATAAGGTGTGGTGGAAACTGATTCTTGCAGACTCTGTCAAGAACGCAGACTTATCAAAAAATCTGCAATTGCTCTTCTTCAGGAACAAGTTAGTAAAGCCGTCGTCTGTCCTCTGATAAAATTCAATGCTCACTATCAGAGGACAGACGACGGCTTTACTAACTTGTTCCTGAAGAAGAGCACCGAAGGGGCTCGAAATATTGAACGAAATAAAATAATTTATATTTAATAAAAAACACCAATCAAGAGTTTTATTTAAATATAAAATTTAAAGGACTGGACCTAGAGCCTGCATAGAAAGTAATTTAAAATATAAGGTCGGAAAGAATACAATTAAATGTCACTCGAATATCTATTTTTAATTTACCAATTAAATTAATCGATGTTTTTCACGATGTTAATGTTCAACTTTGTTTCCTGTGAAAGTTTGGTGGGAATAAACAGGTGCTATTTCGGGACCCCATTAACGACGTTATGAAAAATACCCCAAAAGAACTAAGGCGTTTTCAGAGTAACAAAAATACAGTACCGTATTGCCAAGAGCGAAAAAATCGTGAAAATATTTCACATAAAAGGCTGCAGTGCGATAACATGATTTTACTTCATTGCATTGCTGCCCACGACTTTATTTTTTCCGCCTATATCTTGAACGAATTAAGAAATTGTAATATAATTTGAAAGATATAGAAGTTCTTAAATAAGTTACTGAAAAAGTTTTTGCTATGAATAAATCGCCCGGACCTGATCGTGTTACAGATTGAATGATAAGAATCTTCACCCGTAAATTTTTCCAACAATAACAATAACAAATAACTGTTCCAGCGGAAACCGACGTATCCACCTAGATCGACGCCTAACTTGGTTCCGCCATAGTGAGTCAAAAATAACTGCTATAAAACTTCAACAAAACAACTGCGCTGGTTAATAAGTCCTAACTCAACCTTAGCCCTAAAATATCGGTTATACAAAGCCCCAAACCACTATGTTCATATGATATTCAGATGTTTGGTAAGGGGTGCAGAAAAATGAAAATATTCACAGGTTTCTAAGAGCTTCAAATATCCAGAAAAAATAAAAAAATATACGTGCGCTCTCGTAAGCGATCTATTGCCATTAGATGGGCACCAGAGACTTAACTAAAGCACTACATACACGTTGAGCCTGGTATATTAAGATTTTAATTAATAAATAAGAGTAGGGTGATAGTATTTGAATACTTATTGTAAGTTTCTCTTAGAAAGAAAAATAGAATTTAAAAAAAAAAGTTCTTTTGCTTTAATAGCTTAAGTCCTAAAACGGGGAAAACATATGCCAAAAAATAGTGTTTCTTGTATAAAAATGCGCACAACGCTGTTATAACCTATGTGTTTTAAGTTTTAAAAAATTGTATCTTTTCTTACGATACCATATACATAGGAGTATGTAACACACATGAAGGGCGTTCCCGGGAGTTTTACCAGCCAACTTTTTTTTAATAAAAATATGCAAAGTGAAATTTCAAAATCGCCAGAAATGCAAATAGTTTAAGACAAAAATCACAAAAGTCATGTACAAAAGCAACATCAATTTCCATTATAAAGGTATTTCAGTTTTTCGTAGCAGCCGGTTAAAAATCGTATTGTATTGCTAGCAATACGAGCAATATTCGTGGAAGGCGAGCGTGTTTCTTCTCTAACAAGTCAATATGTAACGAAAATTATAAATAGACTCTCATCAGTGTGATGTTTTAAGATAATAAATTTATTAATTAAAAAAAAAATATGCACTAGTTTTCTTTATTTGCTCGGAGCGAGAAAAAGTCCGGGAAAAGATAAAATCTATTCACAAGCTACAAAATTATTCCCAGAGAAAAAGGAATCACTGTGTCTTGCTTAAGAATTTAAAATTTTCTTATTCTCCCTATTTGGAAGGGGATAGAACTACTAAATTTTTACTAAGTTTAGGACAGTGGTGCGGTATCCCTGGTATTGTGTACCGGAATTTATTGGAGCTGGTATAGCCAATGACGAATTATTAATTAATTTTCTTCGTCGATAGAGTAACACTGAAGTTCTAAGCCCATTTAGAGCTTTCCGCCAATTGTATAGTGTGAGTTATGCAAACATAATTTATGGAAGGTGAAACATGCAAACGCTTCACAAATTACACTTATCTCTCAAGCAATCTACGGATCCAGTGCACAAGTTATTAAGATATTTCTAAAATCTTCTCATAAATAAGACTAACCAAATGTTTAATTTCTAGTAATTATATCACTCAATTTGTTACTTTAAAGGTCTGAGTTATTAGAGAAACCTTTGGAGGGTTTGGTTTCTGCAAAACAATGATTACAAACGTGTATGTGCACGCGAGACCTATTGTGCAAGTGGGAAAAATATATTGTAGCTCCTGCTAAAGGTCTTTTTACACTATTAGAATGAGTAAAACGACTTGTCGAAAATTCAAATAAAACCAGAAAGTGTGAAAACAATATGTAATGAATCTGATAAAAATATTTTATCAGAGTTGCACTTTTACAGAAACAAACAAAGAAAATACATACCAAAAGCAGCTATTAAACAATTATACAAGGCGGCCGTAGACAGCGTGCTGCCACAGATATTTTTTTCAGCTTCTGGCAGCACAAAAACGGTCAATGTATTTTGTTTACGTTATTATTTCTTGATTTGTTTTCTCAGAAATAATTATGATTCTTGGGTTTAATTTTTTTTCTGAACCATTTATTACATCTTGATTGGTCTTATTTTGTCCGAAATAAGATTTAATTTTTAAGTTTTATTAATTTTTTTTGGTAAAACTAAAAATTAGTTATTAACACGTTGAGTGCCAAGCGGTTTTATAGAGACTTCCCCGTCAGGCCGCGCGAGTTTCAGCAGTGCGAAAATATTGCAAATGAAGAAAATGCGGCACAGAGTGGCAAAATAATAGCACGAAATTTTACCAAACAGGTTATAACATTTTGTGACACTTGCGAGGGACAACCATTTTCAATAAAATTCATTAAAGTTTTCTGAAAAAATTTTCAATTTTAACCTTTATTATCATATTTCACCGGTGACTGACGAATTTTCAGAAAATAACACCGAAACATATAAATCAGAATAAAATAATTATTTCTAAAAAAAGAAATAATAAACAATTACATCATTTTCATTTTACTTCAAGTGGGATAGCGTAGGCACACAATGTAATAGTTTGCTTGATATTTTTTTTACACGATTTTTTACACTTGTGGAGTAATGTAAAACGCCCTTTAGAAGTGTTACAGTAGGTGGAATATATTTAAATACAAATAGGTTGAGAATAGAAGTTGCAGTGAGAATGAAACAAGCATGTGCTCAAGTTGTTGCAGGTGATGACGTGGCAGGCAGACAACATATGCTGTTAAATTCAGTGACAAGAGATGACAGCAATAATTGATTCTTTATATGAATGCGTTAAGTGTCAAAGTAAAGGAAAGAGGATTAAATTTTATTATTAAATTTATTCAATTTAAGGCCCTAATATCATAAAACACAATGAAACTACAGAATTTATATGAGACACAAAAATAAATTAGGAAAATTTTTAATTGTTTTTCATAAAAGGTTTTGGATTTTTGAAAAGGACATCAACGTTTCATATTTTGAATTATTTTAATTGAGGGTTGTTAGTTTCTACTGGCAGATTATTAAAAGCTTTACTTTATTTCACGTTGCACCGATGAAAAATAATATGATTCAAGACAAATTGTAAGTATTAAAAGCATTTTTCAATAAGTGCATGTCGATGTTTAAAAGGAATCAAATGTGGAGTGTGTGGTATCAATAGTGTTTTCGGTTTTAGAAAAAATTTAACATTTTTAGTGATTTTATTTGAAACACAATCTCCAATTTTATGACTTATGGAATATGTTGTCGTTCAAATCTTCGCTGCAGCTGGTATCTGCCTTATAGATCGGGTTGAATTTGAGCAATAGCCTGGATTATATTAATATCCCTTGATATGCCTTCATGCATAACATTCATTGTGTGGCACGTATCCTCGTCCTGCTGGAACCCTATTATCACCGCATCCATATATCAATTCGGAACAAATGAAATTGGTACACATTGATCAGTAGCGTAGTGTGTTGTCTTCACCAACGCTATTTTGGAAAAAGTAGGGAGCAATGGCGCTGCCAACACAAAATCCGCCCCAAACATGTTGGCCGATGAGTTATTACCTGGAGAACCACGTGTGGGGTAACATTATCGAGAAATGCGCCTTGTCACCAAAATTAAACTAATTTTCTAAACTTTCGTTTGGGCGAACATTTACAGAACAAGGCAGTCTAATGCAAAACACACTGGCTAAAACGCCTTCTATAAAGCTAAAAACGACAGGTCTGCATGAAGTTTCCATGTATTCTGAGCAAGAAAGGTAAATTTGGCAACCCCTTCATTTACTTAAGTATCAAGACCAGTAAATTGGTCGTGCAATCTAATATCCCTAAACATTTTTTTACCATCAGTTGATTAAACCATCAGTTGATTAAAAGCACAATTTAAAGTAACTGGCCAACGTTCTGGACTAGAAGTATGCTTACTGGCAAAAGACAGAATGTACCCTCCCCTCGACTTAACCTTAACTAATGTTGGATCGCTGCTTTATTTTATTCCTTTTTATAACTTAGCAATTGTAGAAGTCCATTTCATAAGGCCCTCCTTGCAGCATGATTTCAGAAGCTTTACTTAGAAGAAAACAGTCTACCGATAAAAAAAGATCCCTAATAGTGGACCAGCAATTGAGCGGGTAAAACAAAAACCTTCGGCCCTTAACCTTTCCACACTTATTTTTCTCTTCCTCATTCTTTCGCCGACACACAATCATACGCTGGGTCCTCACCACAATGCTTCCAATCTTGATAATATGTTTACATTCATTTTTTATTTGTTTACTCCTTAACAAAAACATTTTTATGGTCAAATACTCAATAAAAAATAAATAAAAACCTCAAAGATGAATAAGATATTTTATATTAAAACCAAAATTACGAGGCGGCGTTTTTACATAAAAAAACGAGTACAAGTTGGTTTTTATGTGACACATCCTTGTGATATGTATATTTTTGCTTTATGAGCGCAACCATAAAAAAAGTTGCTGCAAACATAATATAATCATTGCCATATATTTTATGACAAGAACACAAGTTTGCAACATAATTCTCATTTCAAAATAAATTATGGTTCATCACCAGCGGCAAAAGCAATCTTATCCATGTAAAACGAAAACTTTGAATTAATAAGAGAATTTTTGCTTTTAAGGAAAAGACGTAAAAATTTTGCTGCAGGAACTTAAATCAAATAAGTAGCGCGAAAAGAAAAGTTGCAACAATTTTGCTACTAAGATGACTGAGGAAAAGAGAAGTTGCTTGCTAGATTTTGTTATGCAGATTTTAGGAGTCACGAAGGAAGTCTCGCATTTGCCTTAACAAAAAGACATTTCGATAGGTTACAAAGTGTGGCTGTATTAGGGAAAAGCTTGCCAAACATAGGATTAAGCGCCTCTCTGGTTACACTTTTTACGGAAAACCGAATAGCTGGTTGATAGATTTTAAAATGTTCATATGGGCGGCAACATCATGCTATCGTCTTTTGAGGATAATTATTCGTTGAATGCATTCAGTGAATCCAATTGGCTTAATTACAGGGGTGTCTTTAAGCCATTAGGGTATGAATATGATTCCGGGCATATAGGCGCTGAGGCTAGCTTGGCTGTAGCGTATTGCAGTTTCAAACCTCTAGGGTCCTCACAATGCCGTTTTCTAATTCGTTTTTAGCTTCTGGTTAGTTCGATTAAACTAGGTCAACCCTAGAGAAAATAATCCATATGAAAGGTCTAACCAAACTAAACCCAAATGATAACAGAGTTGCTAGGAGCTTTTTTGTCAGTCGGAAGACTTCTCGAATAACGTTTTAGGGACGCCCATTCCGATTAGAACTCTTCCTTGATTTGAACTATTTTCACGAATACATACTTAAAGTCCCGTAACTTTTTTCAAGTACTGTAAAGATTTATGCCACCCTGCTTATAGCCCAGAACTTGCCCGTTAAAAGAAGTGAAGAATAGCGAATTTGAAGTAATATTTCTAAGAGATAACAACCTCGTTGTATTGGAACGGGTTCTTAAACCTGATAAAAGTGATAACAATTTCGTATATTGTGCAGAGATAAATGGACTGTAAGCACAGACTAGGGGATTGGAGATTATTCTTAGAAGGATGGAGTAAAAGTATACGAGTACATTAGGCGAAAAGAAAAATTCTAAATTATAAATAAGAGTCATTTGCCATATCCAATAGCGTTTGCATATCCAATAGTGTTTGCATACTAGGCCAAGTTCAAATAAAATGCACACATTCTGTATATTACACGAAACCATTTGTGCTGTTTTACCCATATCATAACATTGCTGCCTTTATTCATAAAATAAGGAAACTTGAAGCGTAAACTCTATATACAGGTAACCTCATAGCCCAAGTTTGAAAGTTTTACCATAAAAGCTTCCTGAGATATGAAGATGAAAAAAGCGCATATTTGAGCGGCTATTCACTGACTCACTGACTAACTCATCAATATTATGGTGGTAGCACTATAGCTAGAGAGCTTAAATTTGGTATACAGGTAGGTGTGGGACTAGGGTGCCCAATTACTTGCATGGGACACTAACGTTTTACCTAGAAAGGTATAGAGGTAGACCTCCAAGAACAAGGAAACAGAAAAATCTGAAAAACGATATTTTTTCATCTAGGGCGAGTAGGGTGGTTCCTTATTTGTATGGAGCATTTATACTATAAGCAGAGAGCTGACATTTTTTTATGACCAAACCGTCTGTAAGCTTTAAGGTAAAAGCACAATTACACATACAAATATAAACATTTACAAACTAAACAACCTGGAAAAAAGGAGTCAGTTACGCACAAAAACCTAAAAATGAAAATAAAGCCAGGTTCCTATTCAAAAATTTCGGGCGTTAAAAGTACTCAGATCGAAATGAGGGCCCAGTTATTGATATCTACAATATCATCCCATTTCTAGGCAACTAGATTGACAATATTTCTTTAACTTACAAATATGGGAAAGAATTATTGGTAAAATGTTACCGAACTAACAGATTGCCTAGAAGTTGGATGGTATTGTACATATCAAGAACTCATTGCACATATCAAGGCTCACATTTTGATCTCAGTTCTTTTAAAGGCCCAAATTTTTGTTTGGGAACTTAATGTTTTCTGCGTATAATCATTTATTCGAACGTTAAAAGTTCATTGCTTAAAAGCTTAATTTACTGAATTCTAACTGCCTCTACTCCCTGAGTGCAGATCAATTCTGTTACTTGAAATTCACACAATTTTAATAAAAAACAGTTTAAAATTTGCCTGTAACCAAACATCATTAACTTTTTTAAGCTTCAGAATATTTGTCTTTTTGTTTAATGTTCACAACAAGAATGAACAAGAATCATTAGACGTAAGAAACAAAAATCTTGATTACCTACAAAGAAGACAGTTACAAATCTTCAAATTAAAATGTCAAAACTGTCAAAAACTTTTACAGTTAATTGCAGTATTTGCATAATAAATTATTTGCGCCTGTCCTTTTGAAAAGGTCACATAAACAAATTTTTTATTTAAACCTGAAAGAATATCTTAAAAACGTAGGCGCCGCTAGCATTTAAAAAAAATTATTTATCTGTGCTGTGAAAAAGTGACTGTCAAATTTCATTAGAGTTGTTAAAAATACACGTACGTTATTAATGGGTTTAAATGTGAGTTTAAACGGTTTTTTACGGCAGACACAAGAAACATTTGAAAATAATTATTATTTAATGTTCTAAATTACTGCAGGTATTTTTAACTTTTTTCCCGAACTACTTCGCACTATAAAAATATTTAAAATCGAACGAAAATATTTTTCAATTTCTAAAAAACGACAGTTACGTAAAAATCTCAGCGACAGTTATGTCTGCAAAATAGCTTAAATCGCAAAAATTTATTTACAAAAAGTGGAGACTTATTCGACCCAGGTTCTTCAAAATTCCTTACCACTAATTCGTTGACACTTTTTCGACCAAAAGAAAACCATGGTTGCTGAAACCATAATTTGAGAGCAACATATTATGATTGAATTATATGGTGTAACGTAGTTTTATTTTCCGCCTGGGGTTTCACTAAATGTCTGCCTCCTCTGATACGTAGTTGATACGGTAACGGCAAATACAAGAGCACTTCGTGGGACCTTGTGTTCGCAGAAATACGAATGAGTATATGATAACTTCGGTAGATCTTATATTCGTATACCAGACAACTATACTATGTTAGATACAAGATAATTTCTGAAGATCTTGAATTCGGAAAAACGACGGTCTACGAATCTATTTCGGGCGGAACAAGAATCGATAAGGCTTATGGGATACAGTTCAACTTCGCTACTATAGTTCGTACAGTAGCGATAACTGCTGGTCTCTTCATGGACCAACCTCTACGCCATATCCAATACTTATTATAAACTAAATGAGAGTTATAACATTTTAACAACATACATTTCGTATTTATCATTGGCTACCAAACGTGTGTCTTTAGTTATAATATTTCAGCTATCTATTGTTAATTTTGTGAGTCGGTTTGCAGAGTGGAAGTCCGTCTGCTATGTGTACAAATTTGTGTAATCATATTATTCTTGTAAATAATAATGTTGTTAATTAATTTTAAAAAAAAGCTTCTTGGAATTAGAGATACCAGAAGTGATATCAAGAACATATTAAAAAACAAAAGAAGCAAATTTTGGGATTGATAAAAATTAATATTTTAAAAGCCATGATTACATACTATTAAGACTAACCGTTCCATGATTTGCAATATATTGTTTGTTAGGAGGGAATGATCCGAGCAATCAAAGATTGCAACTAGAGTTTTATGGCCGAATGAAGAACCACCAAGAAGGAAATATAATCCGTTTTCAAAACATTGACACCGATATACGTTGTGCTAAGATCGAACTAAAAATAGTGACGCCGCGTAAAAAACGAGGGGTATGGAAACATTTTTTTCGGAATCGCCTTCAACTATTCTTTAAAAATAGTCTGGGATGTCTGGTTCAACTTTTTTTCTGTCGACACCGAACCTTAATGGTTCTCTTAATAATAATTTTATTAAACACTAAAATAATTTAAAATATGATGCCCATTAAGAAAATTATATGGTTAGATTTATTGTATCATTCTTATACAGTTAATAGTTTATTTGTGGTTAACATTTTAGTAAAAATTGTTTTGTTGGTGCACAGAACATAAAAAGGTTGTCGTAACCATGCCACACCCATATTTCAACTTTGCGTGAACGTAATGTTTTCACAATGACAATGCTTTCTTAATTTGTGTAGCGCTTCATTTTTAACCATCAGAACAATCATAGCTGATAACTTTTAAATATTATTGTTGCCATTTGCATGAAAAAAATTCAAAAAAAAAAATTATTGTGAAAAGCCTTAACCAAGGCGAATTATTTCTATGGTGGCCTCATGAGCGCAAAAGATAAATTCGATTGAGTTGCTCCAGCGTTTCTGGTTTTGTTTGCATAAACCTTGCTTTTCAGATATCCCCATAAAAAAAGTCAGGAGCAGTCAAATCAGGCGACCGTGGAGGCCAATCAACATCACCATTCCTTAAAATAACATGTTGTGGAAAGAGGTCTCGCAGTAATTCCATTGTAATCCTAGCTGTATGCGATGTGGCACCGTCTTGTTGAAACCACATGTTAGTCAAGCCCAAAGCATGCAGTTGTGGCGTTAAAAAGTTGTCAATCAAATCACGATATCGCTCCCCATTGACAGTTACCGTTACCCCGTTTTCAGCTTCAAAAATGTAAGGTCCAATGATTTCTCCCGACCAAATTGCACACCAGACTGTCACTTTTAATGGATGCAAAGGTGACTGATGAATAATTTGAGGGTTTTCCATTGTCCAGAACCGAATATTCTGTTTATTCACATATCCATTCAAATAAAAATGTGCCTCGTCACTCATTATGCTTTTTTCATGAAAATCGGGGTTGTCATGGGCGAGCTGTAGCATCCTATTGGCATATGTACGGCGGCGTAAATGGTCTTCAGGAAGAAGCTCTTGTGTCAACTGAATCTTAAATGGAAACAAATGCAAATCTTTGTGTAAAATTGTGGCCATAGTTGTTCTTTGAAGACCAAGCTCCTGAGCACGGTGTCGAATTGAGGTTGATGGATTGTTTTGAATACTTTCTTGAACAGCAGTAATGTTTTCAGCCGATCTTGCAGTACGTTGTGGTCCGCTTTCTTCGAAATCATTCACTACACGATAAATAGTGCGTCTTGTTGGCACGTTGTTTCTACCAAAAATTTCACGTAACTTTCTCATCGTCACAGTAATCGATGATTGATTTTGATAAAATGTTTTAACGATTATTAAATTTGCCACGTCTCTACTTCACGACTGCCAAATATGAACTGTCAAGACTAATATTTACCAAAATGGCGGCAAAACAAAGTATTATACCTTCCCGCCGGACACCCTTTATATTTATGATTTAAAATATTTTTGTTTGTTTGCTTTTATTTCTTTTTTATTTTCGTGATTATTAATTGACTCAAATTTGGTCTTATCTCAATGAAATTATTAGGGTAAAACTTCGATCAACCATCACGGTCGAGACCACGGACGTGACAGTTATGCGAAATATAATTCGACAATTGTATGTCATGTAAATTTTTCTATTTTCTTGTAAATTTTTTATTAATTCATGTAGAAATTTAAAAAATAATAATTTTACTGTATTGGCGGTTAATAAAAACTGACGGAAAACTCGGTGATTATTAATCGAGGGTCTACTGTACAACGAGAAAATCAAAATGAGAAAAAAACTTGATATCGTAAACAAGCGATAACCTGAACAAATTTAATATTTCCATTCAAATCAGAAGAGATTCGCTATTTATTTTGTTTAACCCCGAGATCTAGGATTTTGCAATCCCCAAAATCACGGGGTTACAGAATGTTTCTAACTCCAATACAGGCAGACAACTATTTAAGTGGCAGGATTATAATGATATACTTTACACATTTTTATGTTTTCCAATGATTGAACAGAATAAAACTTTTAAATAAAATGAATTTCTTTTGTCCTTTTAGTCAGTCTATTTCGACAAACGACATTTTCTCCTTTTCAATCCGAAAAGCACAAATACAAACACACGTCTTGAAGAATTTAATTAAATCAAATATGTAAGTTTTTGGTAAAACTTATGCACTTTCCATCTATGTTTATTACAAGGAAATACATAAAGTCACCTGAAAATCTATCAAGACATCCTTTTATGCTGGCTACTTTATGAAGTTCCTTTCAAACAGGATATTAATATTCCGCTTATATTGCTTACATTTCACTGAATTAGTTGCCATTACTTTTCTTTATTATTCAAACTAAAAGAACGACGAAGAAAGAAGAAAATATTGTTTGGCAAGCTCGACCATATAAACCCCTAAATGGTTTCCAGTGAATATTCGTTTTATGAAAGACTTGCTTGCTATAAGACTGAAGTTGATTTCTGTATAAGCTTATAATTTCATACCTAAAGGTGTTAAAAGAGATTCTACAAATTTAATTCATAAGTCTGGCAAGGCCAACGACTGATTGATATTAAATTTTAGCTCATTTGAGTTCCCTTAAGACCTGGGTGCCCGGTAACCGAGTCTTTGGAAGCTTGGACTACAGTACGCTAAACACTTTTGTCTCAGTTATTATTCAGTTTCAGTTGTTATTCAGTTTTAACTTCCAATTGAAACACTGATATTTAAGAAGCCGAATCGGAACCAATTTGAATTTATTGGAAATAAAAAATATATTAAGCGTTTTCCACACATAAAAATAGCATTGCTGTGGCGTGGTTACAACAACCATATTATGTTCTCTACAACAATATATTGTTGTGGCAAACATATATGGGTTATTTGAATAAAAATTTACATTACTTTAGTGGCGATGCACAAGTAATTGTTTACACTTAGCCACGAAATGATTTCCATCCATAAAAATTGCAACATGATTGACTTGAACAACACAATTTTTATTAAAATTCTAACCAGATTTTAACTGTATAAAAATAATATAATAACTATAAAATGTTCATAATAGGTAAAACTCTTTTCGTGTGTAACCAAACTAAAAGCTTGCTGTGACACAAGTGGTAGACGCGTTGACTATTAAGCATCTGATGGTTATAGTGGCCTGTGTACATTCCCCAGACGGTATCAATCAGTATCATTTTTTCTTTCCGAATGTCCTAAGGTGACTAAATTATGATTACCTACATTAATATGATGTCCTTACAACCATATCGAGCCCTAACCGCGAAAATAACTGACATATTTGTACTTTTTGATACAGAATTCTTTTACAACCTTCCACATGTCGTCGGAAAAATATTTAATCATAAATATTAATAGTTACAGAAATACAAGCCTTTCAATTTTAACGCAAACGACATCCACTTTCTTGTGTGACCGCAAAACTAACGTAACATACAAATTTCTCACGCTTAAACGTGCTCATGCATGGTTCCTCCAAATCACGCAATTTGGTAATTTGTTGGCTACAAATAAATTTTAATTAAAACTTCTGAAAAAATAAAAAAAAATTTAAAAAAAAACTCTACCTGCAAAATTTGTATTCTGTTGGTTACGTTATTTTTGTGACCACATTTCAGTCTATCCAGCTACGTGGATGACAAAAGTATCATAACTGAAAAAACTATTTTTTCTATAAGGAGAATTGACGTAAAACTGATGTATATCTTGCATAGGATCATGTGTAGGCTACATTTAAGATTTCACAAAAAACTCGGAACAAATTGGAAAAAATTGAAAAGAAACGTTCTGCTGTAAAATTTGGTTTCCGCCCTTAAGTTGTTTTAGCGGTTACGACTCGATAGAATTCAATCATAAAATGTTTTCTTTGCATGTGGAAGAAAATTTCAATTTAAATTTCAACCATTCATTGGAAAGCAGATCACTTTTATTTTATCCCCTGTCGGCCGAAAAAGAAGCGGGTAGAGGTATTTCAAAGAGGCGATCAAAGTTATGTTGCTGATGAAGAGGGCTAAAATTTTCGACAAAGTGAACACCAATTTTAAATAGCTTCTTCTTCAAGCCTAGAGAATCGAAATAGTATAATTTGATTACATCATTTTGAAAATTGCAACCTGCTATCTACGTTTATAGATTCAGAAGCAGTAAGTTTCTTTATGCTGAGTAGCTGCATAGTGAATGTATACCAACGCCACCACCACCCAAAACACCAAGTAACTAATCTGCAATAATGTACTCGTACAGTATATAAAAAATAAGGAAAATGTTCACGTAATGACAACGAAGAATGAATAGTTTAGAGTAGAATGTAACTATAAATTTAAGTTCGTGTATGTATGTCAAGGTAAATAAACTGTCATTTCCTTGACACACACACACACACTCACAGTTGTGTGAATGAGCTTAAACGTAAGAATATCTTGTAGCCTCTTAAATTAGGTTAGAAAGAAAAAAAAGGAAACCAGAATGAAAATGTAATAAAAAAGGTGACAATAGCTAAGATGCAATAGTGACAACAGCAATACGTTGTATAAGAAGACTACAGCAGAGTGATACCTGAGTGACAGAATAGAAATTAGGGGAGCTCATAAAATAGAAGTATGACTTCTAATTTTAATGGCGTTTTTGAAGACGATAATACATGTTTATTATATTAACGGCAATAAAACTTAGAACAAATTAACTACACTTGTCAATAGGCCCCAACTCAACACTGGAATAAGGTCCTTTTATACAATTCCATTATAAAACCAATGTGAAATTAAGGGCATTATAGTGTCCACCAGTCTCCAAACTGATTTTTATACCATCTGTTTCGCCACTTGGAGCCATCAGCACAATATATATAATATGTTAAACCGAGATCTTGCAATAGTTTCTGAATGGGGTCGTGCGAACAGGGTCGACTTTAATATACGTAAGACCCAATATTGTCTGCTTACTTAAAGACGCACGACAGATTATGTTGATTCATCTGTAGTTATGAGCGATATAGGTATTAAGGTACCCAATGCGTTTGATGTTGTTGGCATAAAAACTCATTGTATTAAACCCATTTTTCAGTTCTCCAATGAAGCATTCAAGTGACTCAGTTTTCTTTTTTTGAAAACGGTGTAAGATTTTATTCACTCCATATCTGATATCCTTATTATTTGCACCACCTATAACCGATCGATAATGCAATACAATTCACATGTATGGTGCTTCAAAGTCTATTTTGAAGCATCTCGATCGCTTACACTAGAATACGAAGATGCTTATGGGTGACAGAAGGGTAACTAGTTGTACTGAGTCACTGGAACATCGACGCAATGTGATACCCGAACTCTGATAGCCGAACATATGAACGTATAAAACGTTCGTTAAGAGCTCATTAAAGGGAAACCTCTTTCCTTAGCCATACTGTTCTTATGTGGCATCAACTCCCTGCAGAAGCGTTATCTGGCACTTTCAATGTAGTAACGTTTAAGTCAAATATTCACAAACACTACTACTGCTATCCCCCTCCCTAGTTCTACCACAATGCATGGCATGAGTAGGGCTATGAGTGCTGGTCCGTCCCACAAAGAAATTTTGGTTTTATTTTTATATTTGTTCCTATGAAGTTGCAGAAACCTTCGCCGAAACGTGCAAAAAATTAAATGAAATGAAGATTTACAATGAATACATGACCTTTAAAGCGGACCTCGAGACTAATTAGTCTTTGAATTTGAATAACCGATTACACTTTTTACCACTAGTAACCAAATAAATGACGTTATTAAAGTGGCAGTCATTATAATGGTCAGTTCTAAAACCTAAACTAGAAATAATGTTTTAAATAAAAAAAATGGTGCCCTCTATTATTCAATGTATGGAATTGGCAAAAATGATTACTCCTTCTTGTTAGGCACAAAAACCATGTGGCAGCACTGCGAACTAATTGTGCAAAAACTTTAATCATAAAGCCATGCTGCCAACCTAAGTTTTTTCTAATGCCCCACTAATGTGTTTACGATTATTAACGTACTCACATTTACGTCGCTGTTGTTAAAAAGAAAAATTAAGTGAAGTAGTGGCATAAAATCCTTAGAACATTATCAGCACTCTCACACTGTTGCAGTTGAAATTTCACTATATTTTAGAACAACATACGTTTATAACGATTTACAAGTTAGAATTTTCTGCATATTGCGAACACTCAAGTGCTTCAGTTAACACAATAGGTACCATACGTATGTATTGAAAATACATGCAACAAAATGTTGCCATAAACTTGACACCCTTTTTTCCAATTACGAAATTCTTTAAGATGACTTTTTCACATTCACATTGTGAGACAGAAGTGGAAATGATTTTTTTGATGTAATTTAACAAATGCACACTACAAAAGTACTTACAAACACATCACCTACAACCGACGCACGTACATACCTTCTTACGGCCGTTGACAATTGGAAACTTTTCGAACATTATTGTTGATTGAGTTAGTAACGAAAAAAATCAAGCACTTACCTGCAAAGATATGAAAACGGAAGAAAAAAAGTTTGTGTAAATATAATTTTTATTTCGAAATCAATTAATATGTTCTTCCAAAAGATATTGAAAGGGGCATGTAAGGTCATTCATTTCAATTAGAAAAAGTTTAAGCTTTTAAAATCAAGTTAATAGTTTTAGTCGTTCACATTTTTCTATGTTTATAGAAAAACTGCTTCCTATTCCTTTTCAGTATTTCTAATTTGTGAAACAGACAGCTGTAGTATGCAAAGACAAGCAGGGGAGTGCTATACTCCACAAGAGCGTGGATAAATTGTGTAGATTTGTTGTACCAATAATCGGCGCAGCGTAAATTTTAACGTCGAATTCCTAATCGGGTTTAATAAACAAAATCTTCCTTTCCTAGACAGTGAAAATCCGCGTGCGATCATCCAATCAAAGCCACAATATGGTGCGGCCTTCACGTGGGAGGAGTGATTGGGCCGACGCTATCACTATTACGGTTAGTGTTACTGGTGAGCGCTACAGCGCCATGGTAAACGACTTCTAACTGCCAGAACTGAATGAGCTGGGCTTGGTGAACATGTGGTTTTTACAAGAGGATGCAACCGAAACCACAACAGAGGCCACCATGCATTTTGTCCTGATCGCCTAATCTCCTGTTTTGGCGTTTTGGAATGGTCATCAAGATCGCAGGATTTAACCAGTTCGCATTCTTTCTTTGTAGGTATTTAAAATCACGGGATTATTCTAACAAGCCCCACACAATTAAGAAGAATATTCGATCGGAATGCGAACGTTATCACTGCAAATCTTGTGGAAAACGGGCACTGTGGCGACCCAAATAGACCCAAATCACTCAAAACCATTTTTTATTTAGTAAAAAATTATTCAAAAATCAAATTGGATGATTAAATTTGCGCCATGCTGTAGATACGATGTTAACACGAAATTGATGTTGCGTTTATGGTTTACTCTGTAATTGCTTCGTCTGTATCAAAAAATTAAACTAGATTTTTAAACAAATTTTCGCTCTAATGTTCCGCTGGTTGTAACAAGCATAACTGGATCCTTTATTCTCTTTTTGTTTTTTTTCAGTATTGGATGCAGTAAATTAGCCGGCATAATTGAAGTCGCATTTAATGGTAGGATACAAACGAGGGAACATTAGAGGAAACACGTTTAAGAAATCTAATTTAATTTGTTTGATACAGGCGAGGGATCAATAAATAAAACATCAGAACTGTGTAAATACCACACTCACTAATAGATGCGGCAGAAAAGCAAGTGATGTGATTAAAGTGATTAATCTGTTTCCTCTAATGTTCCCTCGTGGGTAATCGATATTAAATTTCAACATTTGTCAGAGCTGACTAGCAATTTTCAGTTTCATATATTTTCTTGTTCACGTATTGCAAAATATAAGAATTTTTAAAGTTTATCGAGGTCTGCAAAATTTGCAAGGGTAGTTTGTAAATTACGTTAATGCACAAATTGTTTTTTATCAACAAACGCGCTCTGTAATAACGATATTCGCTGGTTTCCAATAATATATAGAATAGAAGTTGCACTAGCAGGAAGAATTTAAACTTATATATTTGAAAAATTTTTGGACGGTTTGTGACAAGAAGCGTTATCAAAAATGTTTCTTATAGCTTTTAGTTGCCTCATTATCTAATACTGTGAGTATGCATTTCACTCCAAGCAAAAACTATCCCCCAGCTGTTTTTATTTCTCAAATAGGTCACCGGTATGGTTTTACTTTGAAAACAACAAACGTTTACGGCTTTGCAATATAAAAAAAACCCCTTCATTGGAGCCATCAGAGCTACATACACCGTTATTAAAGTTTATTATGTTGCTGTGAGGTAGTGATTTATAATTTAAGCCATCATCAGCAATGAAAACGCAAAATAACACAACGACGTCAAAAACAATCTTATTTCAAAAAGTAACACTGGCGTTTAAATTTCTAATTTGTTGTTTTCTCTTTTACCGTGGTTGCCGACAGTGGTTCCGATTGCTATTGGCCTGTTATAGGAACAAATTGAACTTTTGCCGTAACGTTCGTAAGTATCAATGTCAATTGCAATGTAGCAAAATGTCAATTTTCTAAATTGATGTTTTTAATAAAAGTTGTTTTGTGCACAAATTAAATTTTATTTGGTGTTTTTATTATTTTGTCTTCAAACTGTTCGTAACGGTACTTGTGTGTGCAATAATGTATGTAAAAATTGTTGGCGCCTAATTGTATGCCATATTATATAGAGACATTATGAAAGTTACTGGGTTTTGTGTGACCTGTATAATTTATGTAGTAACCAATATTAACTGCAGTGGATGCATTTCGTTGGTGTTGGTGTTGTTGTTGTAAATTGGTTACAATAAATGTGAAAGTGTTTTTATACAATGCCGCACACACCACTGCACACTTTTACACGCAATAAAATTGTGTTATTAAGTACCTGCTTAGCTACTTACTTAAATGGCTGAGAGAGTATGTGAAGTGGCTTACTTTAATTGGCAAACAGTTCATAAAAAAGAGGTGTTAAAAGCTTAAGTTATGGCCAGCCAGCATATGTCTGACATTTCAGAATACTTTGGGGGGAAAAAGTGTAAGTAATATTGAAACTTTAGCAATTTACCCACTTTACAAGTACCTACAGTAGCAAACTTAAAGCACATAAATAACCCCAACATTTTTTATCAACAAAAGCATTTCTTAATGAATGCTCGTGTCTTTAGGAGAGAGATAATCAAGCGCAACATTTAAAATGCAGCAATACTCTTTTAAAGATTTCTTGTGGTCCGCTTGTCTGTTTTTTTTATATTTTATTTTCCAAATGTCTAGTCTAGTCGTGTTCTTCATTTTTTTTTTCTATGACCTGTTTCTTCTGTACCCTGTCAATCGTCGTTTTCAAATGTTTCTATTTTAATGTTTATGATAATGAGCTTGTGTAATGATCGCCTTGACCTTGATGTACCATAAACTGTAGTGAATTCGAAATGGAACCTTAACGCCCACTTCACAGACAGAGGAACAGCTAAACGTTCAACATACTAATTTTAAGAAAACTCTGGGTTTACATTCTTATATTTGCCCAAATGCGAACAAAGTTTGTAATTTAGAATAATCAATTTTCTTTATAAATATTTTTTTGTTTTTCGCTTTAATATGGCCAAGAATGTGTTTAAACTAAATACCAGTGAAGTGTGGAATGATTGTTGTTTTAAGAAATTAAGCACAACACGAGCATGAAACTGAACTTTAAACGTCTTGTAATACAGTGGCGAAAAAAAAATAGCAGGGTGAAGAAGAGTTTTTTAAGCCGTATTTTCTACACTGGCTTTTATTAGTGGTTTTTTACAGCGACAAGCAGTATATTCAAGCGATTCATTTGAATCTTTTCCTGGTAAAGAGGAGTTTTAAAGCGTCTGATGATAAGAAAGGGTAGCAGATCCCATGCTCTACCAAAAGTTAATTTCATATCTTTTCGCTGATATGACTTTGTAACTTTTTTATGCTCCCAAGGTTTACGTTTACACTGCAAGATGTACCTGACTCCAAAATCTCAATGAAACCGAATTCGCAACAATAAAATACGAGTACTTTAAGTTGGTCATAGAATTTGACAAACGTGGATGTGTGTGCAGTGAATATATATGTATATATGTGCTGTTATACCGACTACACACGGGGCAAAGTTAGAGGAAACATTGGCATGCTCCATTTGACGTTCCTTCGTCTGCAGCGATGTTGCTGCCTTTTCTGGTTCCCAAACTATCGAAATTTTTTGATATGCAGTGTTTCTTACTACAATGTTCGGTTTGTATCAATTGCTAACATTATTAGCTATTCTTCCGCGTCTAATTCTTTAATAGTATGTGTGTCATTAAGATACAACTGGTGTGTCGCTTATGGTTTCCTCTGTGGTTCTTTCGTTTGTATGGAAAAATGAACTGAGTTTCTAAAAACTGAGTTTCCGCTAATGTTTCCTCGTCTGTATCTACTATTAGCCACGATATAATGATATCAGCAACTAATACAACAGTTTGTAAGTGTGTATACTTATTAAAATGTTGTAGTCTTTTTTTTAGTAGAATGGATTTTTAAATTTCCAATATAACACAGATAGATGCTGTTAACTGTTATAACTTTGGCTTTATTCATTTGAAAGATGATTTCTTGCCATTTTGATTTTAACATAATTTCTGGCTTATAGCCAACATAGCTCGCGGTCGCAGAATGTCCAATCGGAAAGCCCGATGTTCGACTATTTTTCGCAGCAAGGGGGCGACTTATACTCATAGCCCTGCGGAATTAAATCGCATGATCATGGATGCCAATTTACGGGTCCGTTAGGCGGAATTATTCGTTTACCGAACATTTCTTTGATTAAAACTATTATGGCATGAAACAATAGCTCCTCCACTTTAAAGGCATTCAATTGTGGTACAAAAAAGTTAGTGATCAGGACCCTGTTACGGTCACTAGTAACTGTAACGCTGGCGGTGCCTTGATAATCTCTCTTGGATTCTCCTCGCTCTAAATGTGGCAATTTTGCTTATTGACCCATAAAATTAGTATTAGCACTGAACGGAATATTGCGATAAAACACTGGGTAACAATATCGAACTGAACAGTTCACAATTTGCAGACGTTATTCAGGTGTCAGTCATGCCAGAAAAGGCAAACTAAACTGAACACAAAACCAGTAAATGACGCACATATCAAGCAGTATTGATAAATTAAAGTTCTATATCTCTAAAAAATACGTTATAAATGTTAATACGTTATCTTGTGCTGTTTTCTTTTCTAGAAAAAAGGTAACATTCTTTGCCCTTTTGCTATACTCGAAATATGTTTGCACCCACAAAGGTGGTGTTTTTCTTAAGATTTTAGCCTCAATAACGCCGGAAGGCTGTCTCCTTTATGGTCTGTATAAAATCCCAAATAATAAGGGTGTGTTAAGCATGACCTCTTTAATAGGCCAAGATTTCGTTTAAAAAACGAAAACGCCTTTAGTGTGATCTTTACTAACGATCTGCGAATGGTTATGATATTTTGGTCGGAACCATTTAAGTTGCGATATTTGTGGAGAAACTTTCAAGTTTAAGAATCCTATCATTGTTGAATTTCATTAGACAGATTTGTTAACGGTCCAAAGTTTTGCATACGCTGATTTATCTACTGAGACTTTGATTAGATAAACTTGGAACAAAGTAAAACATTTTGACTTTTCATTAACTATAGAATACGGTTGTATGCTGACTGCTCCGTAGAAGTAGCAACAGATATTATTGTAGTGGCGACCGAAAAGTTTTGGTATAAGAATTTATGGTTGATAAATCTGAAAATTTAAAGACAGTAGCTGTAGGATTGTGGGGTCCTGAAACCATATATCGCATTATATAGTAGGAGTCTAAGTATTTTAGTGGTGGACCCCTATAAGCATAAAAGATGCACTTGTCAGAAATTGTCGGGAATAAAATCGAAGCCCCATAAGTTGGGTAACTGTAACATGGTCAGTTCATAGATATTAAATATTTCCGCGGGACTAAGCGATGCGTAAGGTAGTGGGCAAATGATAGTTACAGATGATTAGAGTTGACAGAAAAGGCAAACAAAACAGTCGAGGTCTTCTCCAATTTGCCTATCGACCAAGCCAATTATTTAAACAAATATATATAAAAGATATTTCAGGGGCGGAAGAGCCAATCTTAAGCCGTTCACCGCCACCACAAGTAACATTGTGTGATATTCATTATTACGACCTCCTGTATATTCATTTGCTAATGTAAGACTGCACTTAGTTCACTTTAATAGACTTTTATTACTCGTATTAGGAGTATATAAATTTGTTGATTAGCCAAATTAAGTAAAGTTTTTATCTTCTAAACAAATTTATTAGGTTTCTTGTTTAGGGCGAATATTGATATTTGCTTGGCTTGTCTACGGTTACGAATTTGAAGCGCCACAATTACGACAAGTCTCTTGAAATTCATTAAATAACACAACGAAATAGCTGGTACGAGTCAAACGACAAATAAAGAAAAAATCCAATTAGAAAAAGCACTTAGAATCCCAAAGTTTTTTTCCTGTTCAAGGTTGTAACTGAGTTAATTTATGTAGCTTTGGGTTACCAATTGCATTGATTCCTACCTTCCTTTTTTCTAATTTTTTGTGTAAACAAATATTTGCACTTATTGAGTTAAGAATTTCACAAAAGCAATTCACAAATTTAAATTTTGATCAAACTTAAACAAAGAAGAAACTGAGATAAGCAACATAATAGACGGACAATTCGAATTCCTACAATTTAACACTCGTAATTATTTGTGCAAACAATACAAATATGCTGATACTGGTGCTGGTTTGCTTGCCAAGTGCTCTCTTCTGAGGATGTGTTAAAATTAATTAAACAAAAAAAAAGTGAGTATTAAGGTGTTAGTTTGTTTGTGTGAGTGTTAGGAAAATTTCATAGTTACCATTATATAGCAAGTTTGTGTTATTTGTCTTTCAAGGCTTTTGTTTGCTCAAGTTGAAAACAAACCCGAAGTGATTAAGAACAAGTGAATAAGTCAGTCAGTCAGCCAAGCCCATGTAATTTCGTTAACCGAAATGTTAGACAATCAGTCAGTCTGACTGTTTGTTAAGCCTGACATTCATTCAAATATTAACTAATTCATATGCATGTGTAAAACAAGTGTTAGTGTTTGGCTGGCAACAACAATGTTTATTTGAAAAGTAATCAAAATAGTTATATTTCGAATTATTTCCATACCCAGGAGTAAGTTGTTAGAATGAATATATTTGAGCACTCGTATTGTTTGAATGAAAGTTTCGACATATAGCGTATTGTTTGTTTTCAAAATAAAATGCAGCTCAGATTTCTCGGTCAATGCAGCTACCCTTATGTTGACATCCGAAGTTTTAAAATAGCTGAGTTGGCTGAAGTACCACAGGAGATGGCTAGTCATTAGAACCTATGTATCGTGTTAGTGCAGAAGAACTAGCTTATTTGGAGCCTGCCCCCTAGATTAAGTGGTGGACACGCTAGTCGTAGTTTCTCTTAAATTTGTTCTTACTTTCATGACTGCAAGAAACGCTGAGTACTAGGCCTTGTCTCAAAGGTCAAAAGTATGCTGGCCAACAATTATTTATGTACCATTTGTTTCAAAGTAGAAGGAGAAAGAGACTAACTTTGTTCTATTAATCGTTAAAACATTTTTATAAACATTATAGACATATGAAATAACTTCACATTATAATATTACGGTTGTTAGCTTTGACACCATCATTTTGGCGCACAAACCAACTAACAATAAATGTGTTTATATGTGAAGGTTCAAATCAAGCCTACTTGACATCTGTAGACACTTTAATGCACTGAAAACAAATTTATAATACTCATCAACACTCACTAATTTGCACACTTTATTCTTGAATACTGCACATATAATGCAGACATTTTATAACTCTCATTCAGATTACGAGTAAACCGAAAATGTTTAAAAAATAATAAAAATATAATTAATGAGTCTTTAATAACAAAACCGTGACAGTTCCTGAAGACTAACTATTAGAAAATAAATTTGAATAAAAAGCCAACTATTTTGCCTACAGCAATACTTTAACTGGATCAAGGACACAATTTACCGATCTCGGAACATCCGCACGTTATATAAGCTGAAGCTGAATACCAAAACTAAACAGACCTGAATATACGTAATAATTGAAAGATTATAGAATTACGTACGACAAAATTGTAGCGCCATATTTTGTTTGTTAAATAAAAAGAAATGCGTATATTTGATTATGACTAAACAATTTTACTTTCTTCTCAAGACACACGAGAGACTAGTTCGCCGTTCATGAAAAAAAGGCCACTTTGCGAGATGCAAACAATATATTATTTCTGTTTATTTTCGATAAAATAGTCATAAAAATCATTAAAAATAGATAATAATCGTCCTCGAAAGCTTGTCTTGCTTAACTGCAAACCAAGATAATACTACCTTTTAAAAAAAAAGATATACTTCCACCTATTACTTGGTTTGTTCATAACATTTAATAAAAATTTTAATTTATTTAAATAATTCGTTAATTGATTCAATTAATTTTTTATTCGATTCAATTAATTTTTCAGTTGATTCACTAAATTCTTACATGATTCAATTAATTTTTTAGTTGATTTCAATAAATTTTTTATTTAATTCATTCAAATAAATATATATTTTTTGGATTAGAAGTAAATAAAATTTAGGAATTTTAGGAAATTTATTAAATAAAAAAACTTTTTATTAAATACATAATTGAATCAATTAAAACTTTAGTACAATTTTAACAAAAGAAAAATTTAATCTTTTTAGCAGTAAGTGTGTACTACACTGGTGTAAAAAATTTGTATAATTTCGTTAGTGATAATAGGAACTTAAAAATAAACAAGTTTCTAAGTTCAGGCGATTCGCTAAGTAATACTTTTATTTAAATTAAATTTTTCCAGCTCACACGAATTAACTACAAAAAGCGTTAACATACAATTAGCAACTGCACAATATTCAAATATATTTCTTTACACACTTAGAAGGAAATCTACAAAATGATATCACCTAGGCATATGTGCGTCCATTAATAAATCTAAAAACTTTTATGAAGACTGTTTTCTCCTCATGTTCTTGAGCTTGCCCTTCACTTTTATACTAAGAATCCGTGAAACCTTATTATTATATTTGCATGTATGAAAAATTTGTACTTATGTCCAAGTAATTTGTCACAAATTAGAAATATATATTATTCCAGTAAGAATAATCGCCTTTGATTGTTTAATGCTTAATTGTAATGTGAAGATAAATACGATTTTAGCAAGCAGAGACACAAACCGAATTTTTTAACATGGCTGATTTAACGGTAAGAGTTATTTTAAACGCAGGAACGAGGCACATTAAAACCCCATATGTAAAAATTGCTCCAGGGGATAATTAACTGACTCATACTAGTGTAAAATCGAAAATACTTAGGGCACAAAAGTAAATCAAATTTAAAAACAGCCTTTTTGGCGATACTGTTAATATCGAATATAATTCCAGTGGCCATGATTGAAAAATTGTGCTGAACTGGGCAAACCGACTGTATAAAAAATGGTCGCTTATTTTTTTAAGAAATTAAAAAATAAATTACCCATTTTTAATTCTTTTTTATTCAGATTCTGAAATACTTCAGATATCTCACAATTAGGAATTTTTTTTACACGTTCGCCCTTTTTGATTATTTTTAGTTAAGTGAGACTTTGGATGTCCCCAAAGTTTCTCCAAATAAACGAATTTATTTAATTATTATAAATTTTAATGTTTACACATACGAGGTGTGTGCAGAAGATGCACAATTTACATTTTTGCTTTCAAAATCTTTTTTCGCTATTATAAAATATGTTCTCTTCAAACTAAACCAATTCAGATGCAAAAAAAACGGATGCCGTAGGCAGTTGAGGAATTATATCAATGGGGATGCTATTTATTTTAAAGCTCATAAAGATTTTTTTTCTAAGTGTATTTTTTTAAACACTTCCACTATTTGCAGGAAATAGTGGCAAATTTTGTTGGTATAGCTGGTCTTGTCAGTGTTTTCTTTTCTTCAACGTCTTTTTAACCTTCCCTTTAACTGTCCCTTCTTTTTTCAATATTTTTTTCATAAGCATAAGTGCCTTTATTGATTGAATGACAAAAGTGTGGAATTTTAAAGGTACAAAATTTACCGGCACATCTACGCACAACTTCAAGCACACATATACGAGTATAGAGTGCAAGAATACAATCATAGGTGTGAGTATCATTATTTCATCTCGTCATTAGAGAAAACTCAACAATGGCAATTCGTACTAAGCGAATGATTTGTGAAACACGTTTTTATCTTGATTAAATATCAGTAATTAAGCAAACAAACAATTGGTAGTTCGTAATTGAGAAAAACTTTTCAAAGCTAGGAGCTCTATTATGGCAAGTAGTCAAAAGAAGGAGGCTTTCTTTATGTACGATTTTACAAGGAGTGCCCATTGTTCAGGCTCATTCTTTGTTTCCGTTTTATGAAATTAAATTTTGTCGTGTTAGCCTTTATTTACTTCAACACATTCAAATTAAGTAAAGAAATTATTTCCGTCGTTTACATATTTCTAGGCTTTATGTTAATGGCGTTTCTAACTAGAGAAAATTATACTGGCAGCAATGATTTCAAAGTCATCTATAAAGATAATTGCCATTTCAGAATGAAAATCCTCAAGCATGGCTGAGATGAGAGTCATTCAACACTATTGCTAATCGTTAGAAAGCCTTGGTGGATTTTTTTCGGTTATGAAAAGGATATTTATAAAATGTATCTTTCATTCAACGAGGGTTGAGTTCATGCGATGATTGCAATAATATTGTTCCTGAGATCGACAAAGCGGAATTAGCACTTTGTTTGCATCTCATGGCGTTTGCGTTTGTCCATTTGTCTTGGACAGGACTGCATAATAGCAGATGCTCCATCTTTAATGTCGGTATGTGAATATAAAATAACTAAAGAAATAAACAACCGATTTTCATATGTTTGATATCTTATTAAACAATTTTGATCGTTAAGCTTTCTGTTCACTTTCCATAACTTTTTCGAGCATATCGGGCGGTATAGCGATGATTTCTACACAACTGTTTTCCTTGAGCTCGTCATTGGTTTGAGGCTTTGAGGCGTATGCTTAGCTTTTCAAAAAGAGGTGTCAGATTGCGATTTTGGGTGGCCAATCAATGTAGCCTATTTCTCATATCAAACGTCCAGGGGATTTTTTGATTGTTTGATTTGCAATGTGGCATAATAACCATCTTGGTGTACTCCTTAATCGTCCACTGATATCGTTTCACCAGTCACGCCTTTCCTGAAGAAGAAGGACCAGTGATCGTTTTATCCCAATCGCGAGCCCACAAACAGTCACTCTTTGGTCTTACAATGACATTTCCTGGATCTGTTGTTGATTTTCTGTTCCCCCAATGCGGCAAATTTTGCTTGTTAATGCTTGCAAAAATCAGGTTCAGTATCAAACATTCGAGCGAATGTTTAGAGGTCGAACGCCTTAATCATTATGAATTCAGTTAACGCACTTACGTGACTTTGCGGCTAAATTCATTTGACTAAAAGAATTTAACACAAACACGCCATTACTGTGGGATATTCATAACAACTGTAGCTGTCTGCCTTTGGCTTGCGATGAGAACTTGCGCCACAATAGTTTAGGAATGGTCAGAGTTAAAAGGACTGCTACCAGCGCAGCCTTCAAGCTTCCCAAGCTAGATCATTTTAAAGAAAGCAATCTTACTGGGCGTGCCAAGATTCTGGAGTCATCTGGAACCCTCAATTATTCGCTGTTTCCGATAAGATGAATAGAACACTTAACATTTCTAAACACTTTAAATTTATCATGAGTGAACGATCAACCTGGGGAAACAGTGAGTTAGTACTAGAATAGTCGGCATATTCAGGGTATATTGATGGATTCCAGAAGAAACCTGGCAGTGGGCACTTCGCTTAGCTAGACATCGTTAATGTCATTGGCAAACTACTCGATTCAAAAAAAGTTGGTTTGGAATTATTTAAACTTTTTGATACCTTAGCGGCGAGGAATTCAGTTAATGGCGGTATTGGGATACAAGAAGCATAATGACAATGAAATGGCAGACTATATGGCTAAAAAGGGCGACAACGTTCCTTCACATAAATCTACTATCAAATGACCTATGCAAAGAGGAAACACAAGGTCGAAAAAACTAATTCACTTCAAAAATATTAATCTAGAGCCTAATTTAAATCTCAGCAGCAATTATAATAAACTATGCACCGAACTGTTAAAAGGACATTACAGATTAATGACTCCATGGTGAGAGAGAAAGCCGACAGTAACCAGTCGACGCTACATCACTACACTCAAGAGTAAGGGCTAGTGTTGGCACGAGACTTAATAAAAGTAAGGTAGTCGTAAATTACAAACTTATTGCTTGCCAAATATCACTTTGAGGAACGAACGCAGGCGCTATCATCTTCGGTACCTCCCCCTACATTAATTATAATAAAGTCAAGTCCAAAATGATTACGAGATTTATAAAAAGTCTAGAATGATTTTAGCTTAGTACGAGACTGCACAATAAATCTATCAGCTTGCGCTACTTTTACAGTCTATAACCAATAATTATAATAAAAACAGCTTCTATAGAAATATATTTCCAAAGCCCTTTTGGCTTTCATTTTCCTTTGGTTGCTAACACAGGATTGAACCTAAAAGTATGCAGTACTAATGCGCGAATTGTTCGATCTCTTGAAAACATTTGCGATGGCAGATGTCAATTATATCTGCACATTACGATTGGTATACGCCTAAAAGTATACCAACTTTAGACGATTTTAATATCATAATCAATAGTTCTTATATTATGCCTTCAAAGCAATTCCAAGTAAAATTTTTCGCTTTATAAACATATTTTTTTTGTTTATACACAACACTGTAAGTCGAAGTATTGACTTACAGTGTTGTTTTCAATTTAACCCCGTTTTATAACTACTTAAGGTGAATCAGAAACGTAATTTTTATTTATTACATAAAGACGAAAGGTCATCATATACAACTCATTAAACTAATAATGATAATTTGTGAACAATTAATTTTAATGGCAAAAAATTTTATGCCACAACGAGTTGTAAATGTGTGAATTTATATCTTTTAGACTTAAGTTTTTATGTTGCAAACAAAAATGTCATGACTTCCATTAGATTAATATCAAAGCGTATTAGTATGACCACCAAAAATTTATAAATAAAATTAAAAAAAAAAAACATTTTCTGGTGGCAAAAACAAACCTGAAATATCCAACTTGTTTTCACTAAACTGAAATTTTAGCAAGAGAAAAAAGTTAAAGTAAATATGAGAAAACTTTGAAGTGTTACAACCGCTGCAATCAAAAGATACAAACTTTAACTAAAAACTACAACTAGAGAACGTTTAAAAGAAAAACTTGATTTAATATTGATTTATGGTTTCCAAAATACACATTCATAAAAGCCAAGACAGAAAAGTTGAATGAACCCTGCTCACAAGCACAAGTTTGAAAATTAAATGATGGTGTATTTTAACGACCTCCGTAGTAAAAAAAAATAAGGCAGTTGAATACAAGTGTGAAGGTAATAAAACTTTAACAAAATTTTTATTAGGATTGTTATTATTAAACGATTTGGGACAAGTTATTTAAACACATTTGTTACAGGAACATTTTACGTAAACAAACTGATCGTCAGCTGGCAGGCGCAAAGATATGGCTTGCCCTAACTGAGTGTAGTGTCAGAAGATCTGACTTATAGCGCTCGGTAAGTGGTTTCTGCCTCTACAGGGAGTCAGGCTAAATAAGTTGAACGGAGAGAAGTTTATTCTCTGCAGGAACTCCGGTGTTCCTTGGCCATTGGAGGAATTCTGAAGAGATAAACAAGAAAACGCCGCAAGAGGTGGACAGGTCAGTTTCTAAATGTACTGCTCAGGAAAAGCCTGGGACGGGTCCGCATACTGTATGTAAATATCCACCATTAGCGTGTATATGGCTTGGGACCACAGGCACATACTTGTTAAATGTAAATACCTTGGTGGACCTAAGCCTTTGGTAAATGCTGGCAATTGCCAGCGACTCCGTGATGAGGAAGGTCGACAGTCAAAACTGGACAGTCTGAAATCGCGACAGAGTTAAGGCAGCACGAGACTCGAATGAGAATAAGGTAGTCGTAAATTACAAATCGATTGCCTGCAATCAATTCGAGGAAAGAACTGGATCGAAAAGGTACCCATAAAGATAGCGGTCTGCTTTGATATTCCCTATACATGGATAATATACCCAAAGTAAATTGAAGAATGAGCGAGAACGTATGTTGTCCGACTGATGTTAATCAGAATACCTCACAAGAGACTAGAAATGGGTTGACCGAAATATTATAGTCACCGATATGTGGTAACTGCTATATTACCACTGACATATGGCACAAACATGAAAAACATCATGCGTGGAACATATTTGCGGATCATTTTAACCCTCTAATGTTAGGGTATTTTTTGTTCCTTTTCGAAAACGGGCAAAAAGCTCCTTTAAAATAAGACATCAAAGCTCAAAATAGAACTTAAATGTCACAAATAAGTCAAAAGATAAAACGTATTTGAAATCCAGACGTAAACTTTCAAGCCGCGTTTATTTGTTATAGTCTCCACTGGCGGAATCCGTTGTCACAAACTTGTAATTTTGAAAAAAAATGGGTTTTGTTGTACAGCATTATTTAAAACTTCAAAATCTCGGCATCTTGTGAAAACAAAAAAAACTTTTCCCATGTAAATGTCAACGAATCTGCGTCGATGGTCATGTCAGTTCCTGTTAACGTTATTATCGCATATTCTTCAGAATAATCGTTTTGTTGCCAATTTTCAACTTTAACTATTTGCTAGAATTGCGCATAGAAGGTTATATCGGCCTCCACCCAACTGCCATGACGAAATACTCTGTACACCAAATAATTCCTCTTTGAGGATGCATTTCCTTTTGGCATTCCTATCTTGAAATTTGCGATTTACTTCCCCATTAAGGTAAAAGTGTGCCTCATCACACTGAACAAAATTTTATTCGAAAAACAGGCTTTTTATTCTCAAACCCATTTGACGCAGTTGATGGTCTGTGTGCTTCAATTCCTGTCCGATTTTAATCTTGTAAATAAATCGTGTAAATAAAAATCTTCTGCGAAAACCAAACCGAGAGCATTATGAGATGTTTTCATGTTACCTATTGAGCCAGGTTGTTCGAACTGGTGGGCGAAATCGCAAATTGTGAGCTCAAAAGGACGAATATCGATTTGAATTATGTTTATTATGCATTTGGTCTCGAGCGGTCATTTTCATATTACGCTTGAATGATTTGAACACGCGCTTTCGTTGTGTATTTCACCATCATAACGAATTTAGTAATGGGGACCTAGAACATATATTTCATTCTGTTTGTGATGCTTAGTTTAATGTTTAGATTACTTTTGCCACTGTCAGTGTGGAAACTTGAATCTTAAAGAATTTTTGAAACAGTTCCTTCCTTAAAGTTTTAATAATAAATATTCTAATATTATGAGTGATTTATCTAAGACCTTGCATTTACTTAAACAAAGCTATAAAGAGTTTTTAAAAGTAGCTTATTAATTTAATGAACTTCCACTTTGTTTGCAGCATCTCAACTGCGCAAAACCTTAAGCTTGCACACGAATAATTAAAATTTTTTTTGTAAATAAATTAATGATAATTGGCCTTGGTAGTCAATTTTTCGACTTTTTCATTCAAACGGAAACAGCGGATGTGTTTGAAGTTTTGTTAAAAATTGTTTAACTGTTACAAAAGAAGGAGTGGAGCCAGTGATAATAGCAAGCACGAGTAGTTGCAATAAAAATATTGCAAATTGTGGAGTGGAGCTTACACACTGGTTTCTGCTTTGTATAAAAAAGGAATTTAAAAAAGTTCATTTACTTCCTTTCAGTGGCATATTTAAATTCACATTTGAGTGCTGCTGCATTCGTAGAGCCTTGTGAAGGAGTTGAACACACACTAAAAATTTTTTTTCGTATTAAGGGGTTTCAACTGGAAATTTAATTAGGTTGTGAAATTCATTAGTTATTTAATGTTTGTTTTATACCTTTTAATTAGCTAAATAAAAAATTTTAAAATATAAGAAAATATTAAATTATTAAACAAATTAAATTTTAGACCACATTTACATTTATTAAATTTTTCAGGAAATTAGAATTGGAAAAGCAAGCGCCTCTCTACGCCTATTGTTAACAAACAAAACTTTCAACCGATTCTTTATTTGATAGGATGTTTTGATGGCGATTTGGGAATGAACTTGCGTCATTCCTTGCAATCTTAATTATATTTTTTTTAATTAAAAACTTAAATTTCAAACTCAAAGCAAGCACTTTAAAAAACACTAATTCAAATGTGCAGGAGCCTGATGTTTTTTCTGTGGAAAAAAATCTCTCCGATTTTTGGGGGACTTGAACGTAATGCATGATAAAAAAATATTCAATCATTCCTATGCCATCAAGTGACCCATAGACACATGCGGTAAAATCAGCTAATAGACAAAAAGATACCGAGATAAATGATATTGGAATTAGTTAAGTAAATAAACGAAGATAATAATCGTTTAAAAGTAATCGATTCAACATGCAGCTATCTGTGTATACCTAAGTCAAGGTCCATGCACGAAACCATGTGCCACCAATTCAATATATAGGAAAATCCTTAAAAGCAAATAAGCGATTTTCACGGTAAAATCGAATTTTTGTCAAAATGGGAGTTTTCACCGAAATACGAGCAAAAGTTGTTAGATCTCCACAAATCGAGATTTCACGAAGAAATCGAAAGCTTCTTTAAAAATAAATAAAAATATCACAATATAAATAATCAAATAATTTTAACGAAGGACCGAAATGTTGGCGTAAGCCGGAAAAATTATTTAAAAAACCTAATTACTCTAAAATTCGTAATAAACTTGATACGTACTAACTAAGAAAAAAAACTGAAAATAAGAAACAAAATTTAAAAATCACCAAATTAAATATAAATTTCGCCAAAATCCGAAAAGTCAATAAACCCCTAAATTCCACAATAAATAAGGAAATCTCCAATAATTCCACGAAATATCTAAAAAGCTCTAAAACAATTTTAAATTTTAAATATTTAAATTTCACAAAAAAAAACCCCCCATTTTCCAAAAAAATAAGCGATTTTCACAGGAAAATCTAAATGTTGTCAACAAATTCCATAGTACACCAAATTTGTATATGTATTTCACCGAAAAAAACGAGCAAAAATTTAAAATTCATTATAAATCCAGATCCAAATGAAGAAATTTGATATATTACAAAAAACTCGCCAGCGAATTAAAATTTGTTCAAAAATCGAAAATTCACCAAAAAATCAATCAACAAGTCAAAATTTCGCCAACAACTGCAATTAAAACGAAACGTTATAAATAAAAACCCCGAACAGACAATTGTTACTAAAATTCGAAAACCCATTAATAAGTCTGAAAATTTCAAAAAAGGTGTCCACAATACTTATGGTCTGTTACTGTGTGGCAAGCGACCGGCTCGCAGGAAAATTTTTACGAAAAAACAACAACAAATTTGTACTTCGGTAACTACTATATAAAATTTGAATACTGATTGTGAATTTCTTTTGTAAATATTCAATAAAATAAAAAAGTAAAGCTTAAAAAAAATGTTAATGGGTTGTCTTAAAAACACGAACAAAATAACATTCACTTCATAGTGCGGAAAAGCCAAACTTTAAGTTAGATGAAGTCAGCGAGTAAGATGGCATTCCTATGTATAAAGTACTGCTTATAAACTAAATTATTCAGTGTAGAGGCTTTATAACACGTACCCGGAAACTGTTAAAATTATGGAGAGATTAAAGATTAAGAAGTGTCAAATTATTGCGAGTCGACTGTATTCACTGATTGAAAATGTATAAAATATAATGAGAGGAATATTAAACCGTAAAATGTAAAATTAAACGGGACGAATCGGAAACCAAAACAAAGAGCGTTAACAGCGTTTTAATCGGTAGTCTTCTAACATTTTTGCAGTTTTTACATGTATGAAGGGTACTTAAGTTTTGTTACAGCCATTTGAAAACATAAATTTAAATCAGGGTGTTAACAATCATAATAAATATTATCCTACAGTGTACAACTCTGCAATACATAGTTGTAAATTGTACAATTCTTCAAAGAAAATCTATCAACAACAATTAATATGATCATTAGCAAAAATATTTAGAGGGCCACCTTCGTTGCCCTTCGAACTGAATTGTGTTGTGTTTTAATTTTTATAAAATACACTCGAGAGATTTTTGGAAGCTTTTAAAATACTTATTTTTACATAACGATTCTTCGCACCAGATCTATTAGCATTAGTAGTGCCATAAAATAGCATTAAAATTTCGAAACCAATTCTACAAGTATTTTTTATACTGCATGTTGGCGGTTGGAAAATGCAAATACTTTACTGTTTTATTAGAAACTTTAAGAAGGCAAGAAACTTTTAAATGGCAAAATATTTTGTATTTTAGCCAATAGACTCAACCAGCAATAAAGCCCTTAACAGAGATTAAAATAATACGAACATTATTAAATGGAATTTATTTCGACTTATAGAATGGGGTCTTTGCGAAACTCTGCCTCATCCGTAAATTTAGTGTATAACGATTTAGTAGTTCAGAGTCACTACACATTTGAACCGACTACTTTTAAGTTTCAAGGCAATGGATCAATATTTGCGCTTGTGAAATTTAAAGAATATGTGTATGTGTGAAGTTGTAGTCTCGTAGATAGTAAAATTTGTCACTGCGCTCATCAACCGATGGAAATAAAAATTTCGTTCCAGCTGCGGCACTTAGTAGCCATTAAATTTCGACGAAAATGGAACAAAGTTCATGTAATAATATTGGATGATCGGACAAATAGAGTGCGTTTGGTGAATGAGTCTGTAGGCATCTCAACTAAGAGAGTACATTACATTAATCATGAACAATTGCACATAAAATCACTATCGAGGCAATAGGTGCCGCAATTGGTGACACACTCGACCATAAGGAGTACTTGGAGTTATTCAACCTCAATCCAAAGCCGTTTTTTTCTCGTTTACTGACCGTGGCGGAAACGTAAAGTTATTACAAGACACGAAAGACCAAGACCCAATCAATGAATATCAGTTGCCTTAAAAAGGGTTAAACAAATACGGGCGAATATTACTCAGAGCTGTTGGATAGATAGAAGCAAAAACAATAGCATTTGGCAGAGAGAAAAGTACTGTTCTCCAACAAAAACGCATGGGCGCTCACGTGCCTGGTCACAATGGTGAAAAAGCACTGTGCTACAAACTGATAACCCATCCACCATTTTTTCCAGATTTAGGAATAGGCGACTACTTTCCGTTTCCAAGCCTAAAAAAATAACTCGGATTAAGAGACCATAAAGAAACGTACGCAGCTAGAAGGACTACGTTGAGAAATAAAACGCTTTTTCTTTTATTCATAAAGTCAAAGTTTTAAAATTAATCTGCCCATATTCATGTCTATACGAATGCCCCGAAGAATGTATACATCAATGTATACATCGATATTTATGTCTATGTTAGTAAGTAGCATTGCTGAGTCTCTAACAAAACTTATGTCTCAGTAATCAGTGTCGACTAAGCAATGTCTACATCAATTCCTAATCAACTATTAAAAGGGGTGACCAGAGAGCAATAACAGGTTTTCCTGTTGTTACATTTCAGAAGCTGTCAGAGTTACAAATGCCAACCTGCTGTCACTGTGCATCATTATTCGCCTGCCGAAGGTGTGGAAATTATTAAACCAATTACCGAAATTCCGATAATTTCGTCGTGAGGTCGGTCGTCACCATAGCTTCAGTGCACAGGCTGTTGACTGCAACCTGCAGATGTTGCAGCGTGGCTACACTATTTTGCACCTTAAGGCAGCCAAGAGCCAGAGATGAGTCTGAAGTGAAGAAAACATAGCCCTCGTAGAGCCCAGTATCAAAAAGACCCCAAAATGTCGATTCGGCGTCGATGAGCAGAATTGGGCACTGCCAGGGAGTTATCTCGGATTCGAGTTTGATTCGGCATATATATGTATAAGATTTTGCTGGCGCTAGAAATGATGTCGGGCGACCATGAGTTCGCTAATTCAATGCTGGAAATGTTGGCTGAAGATCCGAATTTAAAAAAAAAAATCATCTTGATCTACAGACAGTGCAGACAAAGCGGCCGTGCTGTTCCATACATAAATGTAGCTTCAATATAAAGCCACATTCAATTTGATGTCTCAAACCAATGTTTGTTTTATTAAAATTTATTTTCCTATCGTTTTTCACTGGTCACCCCACATTTCAAAGCCTAAGCGTCATTGTTCATATCTCTCACCTTTCCGTCACGTTGGCTGAAGAATGATTTTTTAAATGTCTTCAACATGAACAGAAAAATTCAATTAATTTAGCAGTTTGTGCTGTTTTCACTGTTTGACTTGCTGCTAAAAATATATTTATTCAACTATTTTGGGTTAAAATGAACATTGCACAATGTCGGTGCTTTGTTGGCTGTTTGGCGAAGATACAAATTTTCATGAATTTTTATTCAGTTTTTGTTTATTTTATTTTCACTAATAATATATTATGAGCAATTGTATTAAAGTTCAAATAAGTAAAGAACCCCAAACAAAAATTGTGTAGATAAATAGCAAAAGTGACGATTAGATTGAAAAAAATATATTAACTAATAAATATGCAAATTCCTCTTGTAGCTTTCGAATAGTTCTAATGGAACATTACACCACAGATTCAAGGTAATCAATGTATCTACACATGTGACATTTAAAAAAAATATACTGCAAGAATAAAATATAAAGAAAAAATTTTAAACACATGACATTTACTCAGATTTTGTAGGCAAATGCTTGTAAATTAAAAGAAAAATATGCACAAAGTTTTTAAATGAAATCTGCATCGACTTGAATATCTTGTACAAGTATTACCAATGATTTCAATATGTCTTGTGGTTTATCAATTTGCAGCTAGTGGTATTGCCTATGTGTTGTCTACATCATGTGCATGCATTGCAATATGGCTTGTCTGTGTTTTGTTGATATCTTGTTTACGTTGGACCTAGTATTACTTTCGCATTTTAACAGCGTCAGTGATTTATTGGCAAGCTGTAGTTATCCTTGTGATTGTCTTCTTAGGAGATCAAGGGTTCGGATGTTCGACTGCACTTATATTTTATTGTAGGAAACATAACAAACTGGCGTTATATACCAGTGCACTACAAGTTTAGCGTTTCCAGCGTTTTATTTGTAGGGGTAAGTGCGACCCCAACAGTTTCACTTATAGCGTTTTCTTTTCTAACAAAAATGTTAAATGATTTTTACACTATGTACATTTTTCTATTCTTATCTAAGAAAATTAATGTGAGCGTGTTAAAAACCAGATGTTCTTTTCACAAGGTAGTAAAAAATATGGTCTATGTTTTACACAGAATTTTATTTAAGGATTGAAAGTACAAGACTGTTTTAACAGCTGGCTTAATTACATCTCATGTAAAGTGAGTGGTAGTTTATTGGTGAAAACATCAATGTTTTGTTCTACTGTGATCGTGAAAAAGGTACCACTAAGTGTTACTCATTATATGTCGAATTTCTCTTTAGAAATGCTATTACTACTAAGGAATACTTATTCTGCAATATCTTCTGCCAGCGAAGTTAACTCATTGCTGTATTAATTCTATATGATTTTAAATCGTTTTAGATAAGTTAGTAGTTATGAGTCTATATGTCTATCTGTCCTTAACATTATATTCCGATGAGGTTATCTCTAGGTCTAGGTTTAGATTCGTTTCTCATTTTCTGATATACCACCAATAGGGAATTCCGAACTTTAACAGTTGGTATCGGCCATGTTATTGAAGGTACATCTGTCGAATTAGCTGTCAGTTATTTAGTCTGCTTTGATAAATGACCATGGATTAACAACGCTTGCAACTGACAATTTTTTTTTATCAACAGGGTGTTCTGTTCGCCATCAAAAAATTAATAGCGATGGTATAAAATTCTGGATGAATGGGGATGTCAACAAATAAAATTTGGGATGATATTAATCCACAGTGTCTAATCCTAGAACGACTAATGCATTCCGAAAAAGTCTCTGTTTGGTGGGAATTTTGGGTTTAATCATCGGTCCATATTTCCTTGAGAGTGGCATTGGCCAGGCTATCACCATCAATGGCGAGTGCTATAGATTGATATTTAGCAAATTCTTTTGGTCTTAATTAAATGACACTAGCAGGCATGTGGTTTCAACAGGACAGAGCTACGTTCGACACAGCGCATGCCACGTTGGACTTTTCTGCACCTTTCCCATGCCATCGGTCAACCTGATATATAGGCCAGAGGCATTAAAAATTACGAGCATCTTTATATTTAAAGATAGAAAGCCTGTCATGAAGCACCCTGTCGGAATATAAAAGCAAGACCCAAAAAGTCTATGGGCGGAATACTGGCAAGCATTTTAATTAAATAATTGCTTAAATGTCTTTGCCTAGGGCTAGCTCATGTCAATGTCTGGACCCACGTCATATGCGCAGATGTCAATATATTGTCCTCGCTATGTCTTGTCTATGTTTACGAGAGGTATATATCCTTTCTATCGAATTAGATCATCCCTGTTTAAGTATTATTTACAGCATTAAATTGTTGCTTGTATTTAATGACACACATTAAATGTAAAATATGTCAAATAGGCACACATTCTCAACCGCCGCATACAAATCCAAACCAACATTCGATCTCACCTGTGCACTCAGTCCTTTCGGTAGCAAAACAAGCCAACTAAGAAGCAGAGAAAATCAGAGAAAGTAACAAAACTAGAAGTCTCATTAAAAAAAAAACGAAATTATATTATTGCTAAGTTTAACTTTGTCTCATGTAAAAGAACGAGGGATGAGTGAGAAGTCGTTTCACTTGGAAAAACGTAACAGTTTTTACTATAAAGCCTCCAAATAATTCCAATTAAATTTGTTTCTTTTATTTACATTAAAATCTTCATTTAGGTTTTAAGTTTCGTATAAAACAGCAACAACACAAAAAGACGTGTTCCCCAGACTAAACATTTTGTGCTTATAATTTGCCAAGATTTTTTTATTTTAAATTTTTATAGGAAATTAAATTTAAAGCTTCAAAACAAAGGATAATGGTCTACATATAATTTGTTCCAACTAAAACACATTTGATCCTGCCCCTAAGGCAGGTTTAATGTTTATTACCCTAAACAAAAAGAGTCCTTTTCCTCCAATTTATCTTCCCGGGCTGCTTTTTTAAGGTTTTTCATGTAATAAATTTTTCATAAGAAAATAGCGCTTTGTTGCATCTTACCCTCTGCCATTTTTCTAGGCGTCATTTAAAGCCTTTTGGCTTTAATACACAGGCCACAGAAGTATATTTTGGGAAAACAAATTCGTACTTTTATTTCCGTAAGGTTTTCTTTTGTTTTTATTTCATCTCATTGTACAAGTTTTTCTTCTTCATTTGTTTTTTTTTTTGTCTACGTGTCTGTAGGCAGATAGATGTATGAAAGTTTTCTTTTCTCGTGTTTGGAAACAGTATGTGTTTCGTGTTAGTGTGGCCATGTCGACCGTGTATGAAGTTGTAGTTTCTTATTGAGTTAGCATAAGTTTATTTTGGAAATCAATACTCGGCAAGGGAAAAAGTTAATAAAGAGACATACAAATAGAAACAACTTGATAAATAAATTAAAACAAATAACAAATTGGGTCAAAATATATTTTTCCAACAAAACATTTTTAATAAAAATCATCTCAAAAAAACTTTCCCATAAAAATTATTTGGGTGAGAGAAATTAAAAGAATTGTGACAAGAAAAATATTGGGACAAAAAATTGTCTATAAAGACAAACCTAGTAAAAAGGGTGTACTTAAAGTAAAATGCAGAAACAATATTTTTATTGAAAACAAAACGCGGACAAATAATTTTGTAGCAAATAATCTAACACAAAATATGTTATTTAGGAAATTATGGTAAAAAGGAACAATCTAGAGAAGTTTCAAACGGATTAAAAATTTTCGATATAAAATTCGTTTGTTGTACAAAAAATCATCTTTAAAAAATAATTCATTTAATATATTCAAGAAAATATTTAGATAAATTAAATTCACTTTAATCTGATACTGGCATTGGAACAGCAATATACTTTCGGAAATTCCTGAGAACATGGTATTGTTTGACTTTTTGGAAGGACTTTAATGAAATGCCACAGAACCCTGCTCGATATAAACTGTATTATGAAGACAACTTATACAAAGACAAAGTTTAAATTTCAGGATATTCACAATTCCTCCAAAAACATTATAATAAGCGTATAACCGCTACGGTAGCCGTCCAATATGACAGTGTGTTCTGACCATTAGAAGTGAACAGATAAAACTTAATTTATGCAGATGAGTCTGACTGATACTTTCCCGTCTTTTACTGAAGCAAAACCTCAGCGATATATTCACGCCTTTCAAATCAAGTGGAATTCGTAAGGCTCAAACAGGTCTGCTCAAGACTTTTCCTGAACATAACGACAAAAATAGAAGGAGTTGTCGCAGGTCTTTTTTAAATTTGGTTCAATAGTACTAAGTACCTTAGTTAAGGACACGCGTACCTTCCACATGTCCTTCAAATTCTTAATGTTATTTCAACTACATGTCTGAGCGCGAAGTTAGAAAAAACCGCAATAACTCGTCTGTAAATTTTCAGCGTAATTGCAACAAGGATACCAGTTTATGAGTTAAAATAAAAACATATTATTTTTGAAATCAGACCCTTTCATTTCATACTATTAAAAATAACATCGCTGCGTGATTTTCACGTAGGATATTGTCGCTTCTCAAACACTGGTATCATCATGTTTTATTGCCTCCGTGTATTCAATATCAATATTTACTCATTTTTATTAATTAATCGATAGGTTCCTTTCTAAAAATATAACCTTCAGATCCGCTTATAATCGATCGTGTCTTTTCTCTACTTTTGTGATTAGATTTCATGACTGTAGAGAAAAATTATATGAGTTTGTGGCAATTATTTTCTCCAAACATTTAAAACACAAATTCTTGTTCAATGATTTTTGTCTACATTTATCCGTTTTGATGTCATCTAGTGGCAAAAGTGTGAGTTAATATTAGGCATTTAGTTTTATAAATTAATTGATTTATATTATTATCTTTCAAAAGATTATATTACAGTAAATTCCGCTCAATTGATTTTCCCAAAATGTAGAGATTTTAATGCAATTAACCAAAAATTATTTATCTGACACTGTTAATTGATTCACTGACTCAATTAGCAAACTTAAATTTCTTTTAATTGCGCAGCATGACCATTTACACAGAAAATTATTTATGACCTCTATAAATGAGTCCTTACTTCTTAAAATTCTATTTATGGTGGCTTCGGAACATTTTCATTTTGCGCCAGTATTTTCGCTTTATATTTAAACTTGTGTGTTTTTTTAAACCGCTCATACACTTATGATTTGTGCATGTGATTTATTCGTAGGCGCTGTAGACACACACATAACAAGAAGTTTAACATTTGAAAATTCTGATCATTTAGTAGCAAACAATTCATATTTACATTTTGACGTTTAAGTTTAATGTGATTAGTTCGGCGCGTATGGAAAAATAGTTAACGAACAAAGTGAATGGACGCCCTTACATTCATATCCGCAACCTATTCAAAATAATGTTCGATTTTTACCAAAACAGACGAAAGCATATGATTTCCATATATATATATTTAAACTTTTTCGGGGGAATTTTCATTGTTTGGAAAAGCTTCTCCACAGAGTAAACTGAGAGGCAGCTCAAACGGAACTCATTTAAGCGTGAATTTTCATACATACTTTTTATTAAAAAAGTTTCACTTAACTTTTTTGCACCACTTGAGAAGGTAAGTAAATTATGCGGGAATCAATTAAGCGAATACTACTGTATACATATCCATACGAGTATATATGATCCTCTAACCGTTTGGGTTTAGAAAATTGCAAAAAAAAACACAACAAATTTCCAAAAGTTAATAAATTAAATTATTTGTTTATGAATTAGTAATTAGAATTTTAAACACTAGCAGAATTTATAAAATGATCGTATTAACAAAATAAAAAATGTTCTGTTTTTAATTGAAAAAATACTAACGAACTTAGGTCTGAATTTACTATTCGTATTAGTTAGTTAATTCATGTAATTGTTGCCCGCGTCTACGTCGTAGGTGATCCATCAAATTTTGGGATACTTTGTCCAGCATTCCGGCTGGTATCCTAACAATGGCAGCTGTAATGTAGTCTTCCAGGACTGGAATTGTGGCTGCCTTATCCCTGTACACGAGAGACTTCATGTTGTTCACAAAAAATTTTCTGCTGGGGTCAAATCGCATAATCTTGGCAGCTAATGGACTGCGCCGTAAGGCATGTGTCACCATCTTGTTGAAACCACATGTCAACCAAAACAAATTCTTCCATTTTCGGAAAAATAAATAACTTTGGTAATCATTGGCATTGTACAGGGTGGCTCAATATTACCGAGGGGGTTTGAATTGCTTGTAACTTTTTTATTATAATGTTTTTTTTTTTCTTTTCTTTTGTAAAGAAGACTTGGGAAATTTAAAATGGAGCAGTACTTAATTGAACAACGTGGCCAAATTGCTGAGCTTTAAAAACAACGATCCATTGATTTGACTCAGCGTACATATCGTCGTTATATTAATGTGCAGGTTGTACCCTCAGAGTAAACAATAAACCGTCTGGTTGCAAATTTTCGACAACAAGGGGCAGTAAGGAACCTTCCTGGTGCTGGCAGAGGACGAACGGTGCACACTGATGACAATATTGAACTGGTACAGAGAGTATTCACGAAGATGGAGAAGCATCAACCAAGAGACGTTCGACACATCTTGGCCTCTCACGGGCTTCTCTGCAGAGAATGTTACACACAATACGAATGTTTCCATTCAAGATTCAGCTTGTCCAAGAATTGAAACCGATAGATTACCAGCAACGACTTGATTATGCAGTTTTTTTCCGCCAAAAAGCAGAAAAAAATCAAAATTTTATTCATAATTTAATAATGAGCGACGAAGCCCTTTTCCAATTAAGTGGGTTCGTTAATAAGCAAAACAACGGAATATCCGGGAGTAGTTCAACAGCGAGAATTACACCCATATAAGTGTACGGTTTGGTGCGGTGTTTCATCGGAAAGGATAATTTTTTGGAAAATGAACACGGGATCGCCGTTACCATCAATGGTGTCAGATATCGGACAATGTTGGAAAATTTTTTAAGGCCAGCCGGGGAAAACCATCCGCAAGTATGTTTCCAACAAGATGGAGCCACAGCGCACACTGCAAGGGATACAATGGCTCTTTTACGGGACATCTTTGGTAGACAAATTATTTCACGTAGAAGTGATTTTAATTGGCCTCTGCGTTCACCGGATTTTACCGCTCCTGACTGTTTTCCTTGGAGTTATTTGAAAGAAAAAGTCTACATTAATGAGCCTAGAACAATCCAGCATTAAAAAGCAATACACGCGACGAAATAAACAACATAACACTTGAAGTTTTGCGAAACGTTATGGAAAATGTGATGGAGAGGCCACGAATTTGCGAAGCAGAAAATGGCCACCACGTGCAAGATATGATTTTTCATAACTAAACTAAAAATATTCCCCATTTATATACTGTATTAAAAAAAATCAATAATTATATCTTAAATAAAAAATTATAACGAATTCAAACCCCTTCGTTAATTTCGGACCACTCTGTACTTTGCTCCATGGTCCAATGATGCCGCCGGCCTACGAACCACACCAAACAGTGCATCATACAGCGTGCATTGGCAGCTCTTCGGCAATTTTATCAAATTTTCACTATTATTTTTTTTGAGACATTCAAAGTACGACTATTTTAGTGATGTTTACTTAAAATTCTCTGTCTTTTGGAGCTCACTGGTGGCGTAAACATTAACCCTTAAAAATTCTTTAAAATTAGTTTCATATAATTTGTGATGTATCGTACAGTATAGCCTCTCTTGCAATGAAAGTTTTTTTATTGTTTTATTTTTGTCTATGGAATAGAGTATTGCGCCAGTATCTTAGAATATAGATTCCAAAGCAGGCTTGGGAAATTGAAATTTTCAAATGGTACTTTTTACGAACTAATTTAATTGAAGTTAAAAAAGTACTGCGTACTTTCCTCTTAAAGACCTATGAAATTGTACTGAATTTTCAAACCCTGGTAGAACAATAAATTTGTTTATTTTAAAGTGGTTCAAAGCTAAAGTTATGATATTATGTTTTATAAACTTCAAGGTTCAACTCCATTTTTCTTGTTGTTCATCAGTTTTAGGAAACAATATTGATTTTATTCGTTACAGAGTTGGGAAAATGCCTAATGGTATTTTCGTTTCTTTAATAAAATGTTGCTATGTTAAATAAAGACTACATCCTTAACACACGCTTATTATACGCGATTTAATACAGATGACAAAGGCTAAAAATTTTTTTTCTAGAACTTTAAGAATTAATAACCTTAATATTTTTTTGGTGGCAAGAAAAGTGTTGAATCCTAACTCTTTAACACTTTTTACTCTTCTAATCCCACCGGTTATATTTCGGAGGGTGTGTTTATTACAAAAGTAAGTTTGCCTGAGTACGTCGTTAATAACACATATACTATCGTATTTTTCAAATCTGCTTTATTGTACATTTGTGCTTATCATTCTCGTATGCTACAAACACATACACACACAAACACAAAATTATTTGTCCACAAATCACTGACAAATTGAAAATCGTGTCAGGTTTTACTATTCTAGAAAATACAATCCCACCCACACACTCACACACCCGAACACCCGCGTACTAATAAATGAATAAAATACAAAAGCACAAATTGGACAGAACGTGCAACCCATAATATGATTTTTTTAGTTAAAATATTTGGTCATCATAATCTGTCATTACTAGAATAGAAAGTAATTTGTTAACGAAATGCACAAATATAAATCAAGCTTTAACTGAACAATGACTCCAACTAACTGGGGCAAAACAATAAAAAAAACAAAGCCAAAAAACATTCCACCAAAAATAGTCATCATAAAAAATTCCTTTATTAAGAAATTTTCTAAAGCAAAAGAATTAAAATTTTTGCACTAAATTTGAGGGCTTCAATTAAATTTTAATCAACTTAAAGTATTTTTTAGTTCAAACGAATTAAATTATCCTTCAAAAGCCCGTGGTGTTTGCTCAAACTTGTTCTCTCTGGATGCCTTTTAAGTTGGTCAAGTGATTAGATATGAGGTTGGTCTTAGAATGCCATAGGAAAAAATCTCTTTATGAAAAAGCTTTCAATAATGATGGGCCAATATCGAAAAGGAATAACACAATATGTGTGCGATGTGTTAACGAAATTCTTTATAGTTTAAAATGCTCATGATTTCGCGAGGTCAAATTCTCAATGACTGTAGAAGATACCCGGTTATCTTTGAGGACAGTGATAGATAGCGGCTTAGTGGCATATAGTATGTCTCCAACTTCAGAAAACCCCACAAGTCTACTGGCGTCAACTCGCACGGTTTCAGAGACCATTTCGCATCACCTCTGCGAGAAATGATAATATTTATTGTTGTTTACATATTGACCATTACAGCGTTTCCTGTGTGGCATGTAGCGCAGCCCTACTGAAACCATAAATAATTCGCGTCCATATCGTTCAATTTCGTCCAAAGGAAATTGGTAATCACTAATCGTTTGTGTTCGCCGTTGATGACGATGGACTCATTGACGGTATTTTCGAGAAATCGGCACCAAACTGCAAATTTGCCTGCCTGCGTTGCCATCTGGTGAACCTTGTGCGGATTAGCGTCATGGTATTTAAAAAAATGCTATAAAGATGTTTGTCGACCAAACTTTGGGGCGCTCTCCAAACGATCATTTGAATGGGCTCCATAATAATGAAACTTGCCAGTGTGATTTGGCATCAGTGGCTGAAATGCCGCCAGAATCTGTTAACATCGACCCGCCTTTACTGGCAACGCCACTACTTTAATGCAATAGCTTCAATAACGTGTTTATATTAGAAACGGTGAAGAACTCTTAAAATATCCATGTGTTCCTTTTTAAAAGATATTTTACTACCGAGGAGCGTTTCAAAATTTCGAAAAATTTTACTCGACGTGTCTTATCTTACGGCTACAAGAAGTAGAGAGCGAGCGTGTGTTAAATTTTGCAAAAGCGGCTATATGGATTAACGCACCAATTGTTTTTCACTATGAGGTGTATTAATCTACCCGCTTTCATCATTATAATACCATGATCTTGCTTGTAGTTGATGCTGGTTCCTTATCGATGCACTGTATAACAGGCATCGCTGGTTGCTTAGGGTTTTTGTTTACGAAAAACAGAAAAAACTCATCTTATCTTCTATGCTTACACTTACGTTAAGCTACAGTGATATGTTTTATGTATTTTTCTCTCCATGGCTAGCTCTCAGAGTGTTTGACTTACCGACTCTCTCGGTGAATTACTACCTAGAGTTCTTATCGAACCTCTGCCAGGATCTAAAGTGTATGGACAGAAATCTGCTATTGGCACGGCCTTCTTCCTTTACTAGTATCTTCCGGGCACTAATAAGGCTCAGCTGTCTCCTTCAGAGCGTTACATTTTTGGGGTCTCAGACCAAACATTAAGATTCTATGGAAGGGGTATCCCATTCCTCGTTCGAACCGCCGGAATATAGACGTACTTTGCTATTACAACCGCCAATAAAAGTCCCGCATACGGCTACGACTCAGCGAGCTCCTGGTACTTGCTTTGTATCCCTAGCAGCACTGTACAGCTGGTGTCCCACTCTTCAACAAACCACTAAACAGGATATGCTACAGACAGGATGCCCCACCACTATACAATAATAAGACATTCTACTGGCGCGTTTAAAGTGGCGAATCCATGCCCATCCATTACTTTAAAAATCTACCATTACTTGATTGCAACGTCCACCAGCTTTAAAAAACGTATTTGTGCCACATTGTCCAAACATTTTTAAATTTTCTTACCATTTCTAGGTTATTGTTTCATCGTTATCGCGGAAACGTGAAACTGATCTTGAACTCGCACGCTGATTATGAGCGACCCAAGAGAGACTTTGAGAATCTGGCATTTGTTTTACAGGAGTAATGGAATTAAATTCTGTATTCTGTATGTGTGTGGGCCAGTTTATTTATAACCGCTGAATCCAATTGAACTAAGCACACACGTTCATCTTCGAACGCAATTAAAGCGTAAAATATCAATTGAATTTTGTAACTGTTAGCAACAACCGCTTACAGTTCTACTCGCATTCTTTAGAAACTGACTAAATTAAACACGGTCCGGCTGGCCAACACTTCCGGTCCTATGAAGAAGAAAATTTTCCTTAAGCCATCAAGGGGTCAAAGATATGACCGGTATTTACAAGTAGTGATTTGTTATGCTGCCAAGAGAAGTCGGAGAAAGCAAAGGTTTAATATCTTTTAAATATTTAAGTCCTTAAATTCCCCGAAATGTTTTCGTGCACCCCATTGCTCAAAATAAATAAAGTAAAACATACAAAGGATTTCAATGAAACAAGCACAGCAAGCAAGCAAAACTAAATTTTAAATCCTGCTCTGCTATTCCTCTACGAATCCTCTAAACAAGGAGTGTAAAGAAACTTAAATTCTTCTGGGATTCCAGTACTTCGTATTTCTTTGTGCAGCAGTAGCCAAAGTTTAACTTATTGTATAATTTCGTCTCCTCCACACAGGCACTCACACTGATTTATATTCTAACACTTGGAAATCGCGCATAAGTTCAATGCTTTTCACATTCATTAAAATTCATAACTATGCAACAACTTTACTAGATAAGGATAATGAAACTTTTTAACTTCTTCTTGTGCTTTCGTTCTGTTTTAGTTTTACTTAAAAGGAAATGACGAAATGCTGCAAATGAAGAGTGAAAGTGTGATAGGTGGTATTTAATTAGAATTGGAAAGAACTTTTCAAATTGTTTAAGAACATGTAAGGAAAAAATATGGAATAATATTTGCCACGACGTGAATATTCATACTGATGTCTCTAAGTTAAATGTTACAGTTCATACGCTGCGACCTAAATATTTTATTATCGGAAAGAACGAGAGCGTGTTTCAGCAGAGATGCTAGCTGATAAGGAGCATTGTGTGAAAGCCAATCCGATATAAAGGCCTTAGAATCGGCATTCCTAATCTGATGATGCAAATCCGAGCAGTTTAGCATACAAATGTAATTCGGCGTAGGACACAGGAACAAACAGATAGAATACTAGGTCAGATGGGCTTGGATGAGCTTAGTGGCTGCTATGCGGTCAGTGAATACCAGCTGGTCTTTAGTTTTAATACAAGCTTAACTCAGCCAATAGATGCGATTGATCCCGTATCCGGATTCGAATATTCGAACTAGAAGGCCAGTGAATCATCGGAGAAGTTAATCTCTAACGTAACTCCAGTGGAATAAGAGTGAAACCGCAGAGCCTGAATCCAGGGTACGATACGTCAGTTACCGCAACGGAAACTAGAAACAAAGAATCAGGTGAGAGAGGAGCTGATCCTGAAAGCAGAAAAGTCAGAAGGGATGGACGACAACCTATTGCGTCGAGTGAAAATCCTTACCTTTCTGGCAACCTAAAATCAGATATAGGGTCTCTCAATTAAAATACACTACTTAAATATTGTGTCATTTTTTCGTGCATGTGGCAACTCCGATATTTAACACCTGTCACATATGATTGTTCTCATTATTACAAATTCAGCGCTACTTAAAAGAAGAAGGCTTTATTATTGTGAGCTTTAAATTCGACAACTCTAGGGCGATCGTGGATAGTAGGTCTCCTTTCCATCGACATACCGGAAGGTCTATAGAAAACATTGTTGCTGCAAACGTCAGAGTCGCCGAAACCCCGAAAATCTCAATTCGGCAGAACGGCTTACTTTACAGGAACATAAAAAAATATTCCTAAGGTTTATCTCAACGGGAAGACATGAATATGGACGACATGTGATTTCAGCAGGACGGCGCCACCTGCGACACTGCGCATGATTGATTGCGCAGAATTCATTAGTGCACTCTTCTTGAGGCATCCTATAACTGAAGCAAGGTACTTCTGGATAAGCTCAAATGAGGCTTTTTGGGCAAGAAATCTAAAGGGTGCAAACATAAAATCGAACTACACTCAGCTGGTGAAAGGATTCAATTTTTAAGGCCTCATGACCAATCGAGATGAAATTATAAATGATGCTGATAGTTGGCTACGACGTAGCACACGTATGTTAATGGCAATGGTTTGCTTCCGTATCCTTATACACAATTGTGTACATTTATCTTGGTCAAAGCACAAACGGCCAGTGTTAAAATTCTTTAACTAATGAAACTTTTGTGAAAAATTAAGGACTCTTATGGTTTTGGACAATGTAGACTTTAAAGTAAATTCTTTTGTGCTGCAATAAAATTTCCTTTAAAAATTTTACATATTTACTGAAATATTTATTTTTTCTTCTTCTCGTTTCGCTTTTGCAAAAACTTTACCTGGCCAACTTTGGCCATAATTTAGCTACCCATTTACTTCAAGTATTCCCTTCTCCGGCAGCAGCCTTGTTCACATTTAAAAGTAACTGCTATTGGAGCAGGGAATAAATCTGTATTTGTTTGCAAAAGTATGCGTGTAATGTTTACTTAATTGTGTGCGTGTTGATATCATTAACAATTTACTCTGGTATTTGTGCTTCCCTGATAACTTTTAAACTTATTTATTGGAAGTTGTTATCAGGGGAAAGTTTATGTGAAACACGTAAAAGAACATTAAATTAAGACTATTTAATCAACAGGTCTCAGTTGTTAAACATGAAAGTTGCAAATAATACAAAAAAAAAACAACAATTGTAAAACAATGTTTTTATTGTTGTTTTATGTGTTGTAACTTCTGATTTGAACGCTCGTAATAATTATTTAAGTGGCATTGTGACGAAAGCAAAGCGATGAGGAAAGAAAAGCTTTTAAATACCAGGAGCATAGTGTGCGTGTGTGCGAGGCTTATACATATGTACTTTTGTAGCCTACACTGTAAAAGGCGTAATAATTTAGCAAGTGAAGTGTAAATTTAATTAAGAAAGGAAATAAATAATAAAAAAAAGAAAGCAAATTACAGATACAGATTGTATGAATTAATATTTTACAAGTTGTTCGCTGTAAGAAAATTATTTTATTTCGGATGGGAATGCCTGTGTTTCCTTTTTGTAATAATGTAGAGAAATTATATGCAACTTAGTTTAGTTGTAGAGAATTTTTTTATTGAAATAATGACAACTGTGGGAATTTGCCAAATTTTTCATACAAGAAGACATAGAATGCATTAAATCTACTACGATAAATACACTCAAGGGGGTTTGTTCGAAAGTTTTGTTAAGTCAGTAATAATATTATCATTCATGCAAGAAGAAACAATGTAAATAAAAATTACATTGACATTTTGCAAATGGATAAAGTTGAAAATGTTGTTAAAAAAATAAAACATTTATTTTTGCAAGTATAAACGACAAAAAATAAATCAAATCACCAAAAAAAAACACTGCTTTGACTAAAAATGAATTAATGGTATCCTAAGGAAACTAGGAAGCCAATTTTCTAATTTTTAAAACAAAATATAATAAAGAAAAATTGCAAAAAAAGGAAGATTTATAAGAAAAAAATGCATTCAGACACAATCAGCTTTTACAGGGCTATATTGAGTCGCTTCGTTACTTTCACTTACAAAATCATGAAGTAACAAAAATATATACATACATAGAATCATGCAAAGCAAAAGCATGGTCGTGGCATGGTCACGACAACCATATGAAGTTTTCAACAACATATTATTGTAGCAAACGTATGGTTATTTGAAAACATTTTAAGCATTACTTTGGTTGTGATAAGCAAGTTATTTGTTACACTGAATCACTAAATGATTTACCCGGAGAATATTATATTTATTTTTTAATTTAATTGTTCAAATTTGTTATTGAGTTAAATTTTATAGCTCTGCTTTTGCGAAAGCTTAGATTATTTCTCCTGTGACTGCTGACAAATTTTATTATTGTACTCTGATTTGATCAATATTTTTTATCCCTGGATTCACTCCTCCGCCTGTGCTGCCCTAAGACTACCTAATCTAGCTCATCTTAAACAAGGTAATCTTACTGGGCATGCAAATGTAATAGAAGCCGTCTGAAGCTCCCCACGCCTCGCTGTCTCTGATAAGATGAATAGAACACTAAAATTTACCATGCACTATAACGTCATCATCAGTGAACGCTCAGCTTGGGGAAAATATACAAACAATACTAGAATATGGCTCACAGTTATGTTACACGAATATGCTCAAGATGGAAGATGACTGTGCCGAGGCCAGAATTGTACGACATCATTTCGGAACAGCAGTTGCATTGGGGAAGGCTTCTTCCATCTTTTATAGTTCTGTGCTGTGAAGAGGTGCTCGCGGTACTAAAATACGCACTTTCCCAGGAAGTTTCAAAGTCATTGGCAAACTACTCGTTCTAATCAAAGGAGGTTTAGGAGTGTTTTAATCTTCTCGATATCTTAGCAAAGAGGAAATGAGTCACCCGTTTTTAGTAAAATAATAGCTCAACCCAAAATATAATTTGCGAACAGAAAAAACGAGCTCTACGCGATTACTTTCTTTTAAGGCCTTCGATTTCATGCATTTTTAATCGATTAAGAAATCGTTTCGATATTGTATGTATGTATAGAGTGGCCCATAAATAGCGTCATTATTTAATTAAAGAATAAATTTCCATAACGTATTTGTTAATTTCTTAACAGAATAAAATTTGAAAACCTTGGAAAATTTATGATGGAAAGACTCAGCACAAAACAAGGAACTAAAGTTGTACAATTTGATTTAGAAAGTCATCATTTGATTTTCAGACACAGAAGATCATATAATTTAAGATCTTTTAATTAGAAGCTAATTTTTTGTGAAATTCCCACTGTTTTGTAAAGTTTTGTAATATTGGGAATTTTTGGCGAGATTAGAATTTTAAAGAGAATTTAAAAGTTTTCGGTTGAATTTGAGTTGGTTTTGCGATCTTGAGATTTTAAATAAATTTTTTGAATTGTTCGTAAATATCAGTCTTTTGCGAAAAATAAAATCCTGTGAATGTACTTAAAGTTTTTTTTGGTAATATTTCTTGCGGGAATTTCAAGTTCGAGAAAAATAAATTTTTTTGATGGGACTTTTTGATAATCTGGAAATTTTTAATTTCTTTTTGGGAATTATAACATTTTTGAGTGATTTATCGAAGTTTGGTAAATTGTTTATGATGTTTTTTTTTTAGTTTTTGTTCGTGATTGGTATAAAAATGTTATTTTTTAAAGAATTTTGGAATTTCAGGAAAAATTTCAGTAAAATTTTTGTTCGTTGGATTTTTTAATGTTTTTTTAGTGGCTTAAACGTTTTTGATTTTTCTTGGGTGAATTTTTACGATTTGTGGGTATATTTTCTTTGTATTTTTTTTAAATTTCGTTTTTTAAGTTTTTAGTAAATTTAAAATTTGTTTTTTTTAATTTAAATTGCGATTCTTGCCATATTTTGGTGACCTTCTTATTTTTACTGTATTGAAAATAAATTTGTTAGGCATTCAAAATAACTCTATCAATCACCATATGAGTTTTTTGAGATCTTGTAGAAAGGACAGTCCAATAAACCGGCAGAAATACAACATTAAATGTACCACTCCACCGATGTTGAATAAACTACAATACGAATGGCAACTCCTTTTTGATAAAATACATATTCCTGCCATAAAATTCGCCCATGCCAAAAAATATTATGTTTGCTCTGAACAACAATGTATTGAATCATTACTCGAACAAGTGCAAACTTCAAAGGAAAAATTCGTGAGTGAAAAATGAAGTACGAGTATTGAAATGAAACTTGTATAAATCATTTACATTTTTATTGAGTTTTCTCGGCACCACCAAGACAATTTAGAATATATTTTATAGTGATTTTTTTTCTTTACCATTTTACATACAATACATACTTGCATTCATGGCGATGTTAGGTATGAGTTGGATGTTGCATGCTAGTGGGAATGAGTAAATATGTATGTGTGCGTGTGCCCATCGTTGTGGATATTGAATAACTTATGCATTTTATACCTTACGCGTCTTGCACATTTTTATATAATACTCCATAAGGATTTCTGTCTTTCTTGGTTTGCCAACTGGGATTTTTTTACATTTTTAAAAAAATTTTTTTTTGCAAAGGCTGTCTCAATAAGAATCAGTTGTGGTCTTTTTATTAAATTGTATAGTAGACATGTTCCGATTAAGTTTCGAATAAAATAAGCGGGAAAGTGGCCATGGGGATTTGATTAGAGACCATTGGTCTTTTTGACTAAGCTTTGCCAGTGTCTCACCGATGACCCGTTGGCATGGTGGCTGTAACAAACGTCGCCCTGCTAAACCATATCTCGCCAGATCTATGCCGTTCAGTTTAGGCTAAAAGAATTCTGTTATTATGTTCCTTCAATATACCGACTGGTGCGTCAAAGGAGACTTAGTATTCATAACCAACCTACTTTCTTAAAAAAAATTTTTAAATATCAGATTTGTCACTTGCACGAAATAAATACAGAAAATGTAAATAGTGCATTATTATTGAGACACCCTTTATAATAGTACTATTCTTGACAAAGAAGAGAGTAAAAGACGCTATAATAAATAAAAATAAAAAAAAGTTAGTAGCAAATTATTTGGTACTTTCTAAGAGTTTGAAAGTACTTTTTTTATAAACACAACTGCGACGAGTTTCGATCAGCACTGTGAATTGGTTGGCATCATAGTTAAGATGACTTTTCAATTCTTTTGGAATTCATATTAAAAAATATAGGGAAATTTTAACCAACGAGTTTTGCGCTTGACACTTTTTCACTTTTTTTGTGATAATTTCATTAATTAACTAAAAAACGCTATTTGAAAATTACATAGAAACGAAATTAATTGATGAAAAGAAAATTATAATATTAAAAATTGGGTTATGTATTTGGTATAAATTAAAAAACGACAATCTGAAACGAGGTAGTATTCGTTTCTCAGCGTAAAAAATAAAAACGTAAAAATTCGCCAGGCGCAACGAATTTCGGTCGACGTGCTCACTGTGTTTCTTTTTATATACACAAGGCTGGCACAAAATATATTAAAAGTGAATTTTGCGGTCAATCAAAATCCTTCACAATTGTTTTCAACTGTCAATTATTTTTAGTACCAAACTCCTGAACTATTGTATTTGGTACTAATTTCATCAGAAATTCATGATCGACTACATAAATAAAGCGATTGCAATGGGACCGATATTTTGCTGCCTATGAGACCTAACCTTACCTAGCGATTACACTAGACTAGAGTGATGTGTTTAAAATACTTGGACATCGGTATCTAAAGTAATATACAACCAGGTAACAAGACACTTGAGCACATCCCAATTATCTGTCTGACGCAGTGTTCAACTTATTTAGGGCCGTTTGTACAACTTATCGATAGTTGAAGTTATCGGACAGACTATTCGTTATTCGTATGCCATAAGATAAAACTGTCTAGTAAGCTAAAGTGAAGGCTTTCTTCCCATTGATTTTTAATCTGAAGTTTATGTATTTGGAGTTGCCATATTTTGACAAGAAACAAAAACTTTAATTAGTTTTAGAAATCAGCTAGAAAATATTTTTCAAAATAAATAAAACGACGTGTTTGCCACTATGTTTTTTCAAAAATCAATTTAAATTGTCAAAAGTAGTCGGTTTTCACTCCTGAACTGCCATATTTTCAAAAAGAGAAATGTTTTACAACGTAGTTGTAATAACAGTTAAAGGTCACTTTATTTCTGGCTGTAGCTAAAGTTACCTTCAATTAACAATGCAAACTGCAATAATGACCCTTAGACGCTCTAGCGGCTTCCGAAATCTTCCCCAAAAAGAAACTTGCCAACAACTATTCCCACACCCTCGTTATAGTATGTAAATACTTCAATAAAGCAATCGCTTGCACTTGAACAAAATAGATGAATAACGTAAAAAAATGCAAGCCTCACTAGAATAAGAAGAAGGTAAAACCATAAAATCTCAGTAATAAACTTGGCCAACAGTGTTTGCGGTTTAAACTGCTAGTGTCACTAGTGCAAGAGACCAAAAACAACAGCAACAACAAGAACTTAAGCATCAATACATACATATGCAAATACTTTCACACTCCCTCTAGCAACAACATCTTATTTAGTGCCAGTACTTAAGCATTCACCACATACATAGACGCTTACATCGTATGCATAGGAATTTATCCAATAAGGTTTTATTCATGTGCGAGTGAGCAGATAATTGCGGGTTTCAGTTCCTGCTGATACCCACACGTGGAAATACAAGTTGCACCACCAGAAAATACTTTGTAGCACGTGCATGAGTATTGATGTGTGTGCGTGTATGCAGTTATTTAAACCACATTTGAGATTGTGTTAAACGCAACAACACAACTTGAAGTCGAGAAGAAGGTCAAAAGCAAAAAAAGTAATAAAAGTAGTTTTTGAATAAATAAAAATTTCCATAAAATTCCAATGTACTTTTTATTTTATCTTCACATTTTTTGGTACTTTGTAGAAACTGCATTTCTTCATGCTTAAAGTGAGATATATAAAGGTACCCCTGCCGCCTGTTGGACATTTTAAACAAAATATATTTTGAACACGTACTAATTTCAAAAGAATATTTTTTTAATAGCCAATTTTTTGGGTACTTAGCTAAATAAATGTCTCTGTAAAAAAAGTACTTTAAATAATATTTTTTTATTTTTTACATATTATCTTTCCCCGAAAAGAGAAAATTGGTATAGTAAACTCCACATCGAATTTTTATTCCTTGACTAAATCGAAATGTGACAGTCTGGCCGAGGCTTTGCGGGTTACCTGATATATTTGTCTTAAAAATAAGATTTGTTTAACAGGGTAAAAAAGACGCCTGCAAAAAAATGCCAATCAAACTTGGCGCCTGTTAAGTGTTTTTTGCTAAGAGCTGGTATCAGAAAGAACTTACAAGATATTATGAAGAATGATATTGACAGCATTTGCGGATCCAGGTTAAGCTTTGGGAAATAAATTTAAGTCAATTAAAAAATTGCCACATTTCTCTTTGTCACATTTCTCTTTTCGTAAAATGTTTTAGATTGGTTCTTGACGTTAGTGAGACCTTTACGCAGCTTTACAAGCGCAAAAAGCTGTCTTGAAATTAACAATGTTGCATTTATTTGGGTCGCCTAAAAAATTAATTGAACAGGGCAGGGGAAAAGGGCAAAATATTATTGATTGGGGTAGGCATCTCTTTTAGAAAAAGGTCCTTTTTAATATAAAGTACCTTTCTAAGAAAAATCACTGATATATATATTTAAGAAAAGTGCAGTTTTTCTAAAAATTACCCTTTTCTTATAAAGTATCTTTTTTATATAAAGTATTATTTTAGTCAAAAGTACATTTTTAATTAAAAGTATCCTTTTAATAAAAAGCACCTTTTCATAAGAGCTACGGGTTTTGAAAGGGCCTTTCAAAAGACCTTTCAAACAAAGTGCAGTACGCCCTCGACATGTGCAACCGAAACGAAATCAGGGTTGTTGCTTTTAACGAAAAGTTGCAATAACCGACCATAAAAAACTTCATATAAACCACCACTACTTATCTTACGTTTACCTCACAATGATCTTCACGTAACTTATAATGAACTTTAATCACATGGTACAGAAAAGTGACAGTAAATTAAAAGCCGAAAATTTTATCTATTACATTGGCGTAGGTAAAGTACTTTTCCTTAAAGCATATAGAGACTATAAAATAAGCGCCGCTCCTACGTAAAATCCCAGCTTAAAATTAATAAAAAGTATCAGCACAGACGTGTGGAAAACATTGATTTTTAATTTAATATGTTGGCATAAACTACAAAAGCTGATGAAAGTGATGGACTCGTAATTGCTCAAGTGGGTTTCTGAATGCAGAATAACATAATGTCTGGAAGTGTCTGCGACAAGGTTGGGAGGGTATAGAAAGGCATACACCGACCTTTCCAACATATATTTGTGCGATTATTATAGATTGTAGAGTACTTTAACATTAAAAATTGTAGTGGTAAAAATATTACCTGTTGCGCAAATCTGGGTGTTGCAATAATCGGTGGTTGCGTAAATCGAGCTCGTACTGTTATACTCGTACCTTTAAGAAAAATACCTTCAAACAGTATTATTTAAAAAAGTACTTTTTCTGTTACATTGCCACTTTTAAACCGCACCTAACTATTCCATCATAAGCACAGCAAAATATCTCCTAATTGAAATTACAACCATAAATACAAAAAGATCATTTCTGAAAGTGTTAATGAGAAAAAGCTTTCTTTAAATTACAATCTTATAATTATGTATAGTAATTTATTCTACTGTTCAGTCCCACTGTTTATGCCATCACATTACGTTAAACTTTACAACAACAACAAACAGTTATCGACAAAAGCCCATCATGGTAATAATGTTAATGTTGCTGCTCCTGCTTTACGCAGGTTGTGTTTGCATTAGTGGTGTTGATGATGATGAAGCCGAAGTAAAAGTTTAGTCAGGTGTAAAAATCGCAACATTTTTGCATTATTGTAGCGCTTCATTAACTTCACAGATCAATTTTTTTAACACAAAAAAGTACTTCAGATGTACGAAAAATCACAATACAACATAAAGTGGTCAGCAAGCAATCAGAATTTGTTGAAGAATTAAACCTGGATGACGATTTTTTGTTTCACTTTTACTGGACCATATTCAAATAAACTCAACCAGGCGTAGTAAAATTACAAGTGATAAAGTTGTAATTAGTGCAAGCAGCCAGACATTATAAAGTTGTATTAAAATTTAATAGATACTTTATGGAGTTAAATGATACGGAAGCTTATTGTTTTAATTTCTTAATTTAATCAACCCTGTTTGCAAAAAAAAAAGAATTGAAATAAACCGACAGAGATTTGCACGAGGGTATTGTGAGATTTACCTGATGAGACCGATATTTGCATTAGCAATATGAGCATATCGACGAGTGGTGATCTTAGAGCGAGATTTATTACTACAAGTTTGCAACAGATGTTGCGCGAAAATGTTACTGTGGCAGGATATTGTTGTTTCGATGTAATAGCCATGAATTTGAATAGCCGCATCAATAGTCCAGGTGAAATTTGAGCACTACCACTTTTTCTTGCGAATGGATATGCGGTAGTTGGACTCGTTTTGATCCAAACAATCAACTCCACCCGTATGTCCATTATACAGCAGCGCGTGTAATGCTTACCCTTTGTTCTGCCTCCCGAGAATATCGTTGAGCAAGGTCTTTTTGTTCTTCGCCATATAAAGTCGATGCCATTGATACCACACTGTTTTCGACCTGTCTTGTAAATATTATATCGGTTCCTTCAATTTTTCGAGAAACAGAATATCCACGTTGTTTACTTTTCATATCTTTTTTGTCTTGTAAAGGGCAACGTTTTAGAATTCGGTTTTCCCGCATAATTCCTGTCTCGTAACCATGTTACTTTAAATAATTTATAACTGGCAGTTTTCACAACCTCTCGCAACGAACGTACCATGTCCAGCCTGGGTGTTACACGTTCGCAAAATTTGTCTTCCATTTGTTGATTATGTCTTTTGTTTTCCCCTTGATAGACATCAAACGAAATACAGTAGCCCCAGGGAGTATTTAGACATCAAGGAGGTTTCCTTTTATGAACTATTCGCACCCTTGGCTGCCATAAGAAGCTATCATTGACACATCATAAGATAAATGCTGCTCTAAATTAAAGTGTTTGGCGAAATTCTGATTCTGTCTATCAGTTAGAAGACAAAGTTTTCACAATTTGCCATTTTTTGTCGTGTATATCGCTTGGAGGTAAAAGATAATATTGGCCAATAGTTTAAGTCGGTTCAATGGCAACGCGTTGGAAACTGCTCTATTATGAACGTTGTCATCAGCTCGGCTATTTAATGGTGGCATATAACCACTGTTTATTAATATGCCCATGCACGTACACAATCAGTTATTGAGGTGTCAGTCTAATTTCTTAATTGCGAATATTTGGATTCTGAAACTGCCATATTAATTAGATCGTCATAAAATAATTAGTAAAACAACTCAATTGGTGTTATGTTGCACGCGTCATAGTAGATTTCAGGAAACACTGGAACTGTTGGAATATCAGTAATGCATTTCCATTTGAATGAGCTTTTAGCACTTTGCATATTTGATGGTATCACAATAGCTTCTGAATCGTCCTTAGATATTTCTTTATGGTTTTTTTTTCCTTAGCACAGAAGGCGTGTATGTTGACGGAACATTATTAACTTCGGTTACTGGCAAATCCAATTCTAGTCCAACTTCTAGTCCCAGTCAATGTAAGTTATTTTTATTGCTTTTATTGTCTTAAATAAATTCACCTCCGATATTCTTTCCATTTTACCGAACAATTAATACACAATCTTGAATTTGGTTATGACGGAGTCTTCACTAGCATCATCTTCTCCCTATGCGTAGTCTGGAGATGGTGGTTTTATAATAATTTCGTCCACAACAAAAGCCTTCAGTATCGCCGTTATAAAAGATGACCAAAGGTCTAATTTAGAGGCACCGGTTCTTGCATTTCCAATAATTAAATAATGTAGAGAAGAATATTAAAAAAAAATGTTAAAGCTATGAAGATAAATATCACAGTAGCTGACAACATTTTTCGAGGTCGGTAAATTCTGATAACACCCTCGTAAGTATTAACAACTTACAATAATGCTTCCACTCTCCTTTATTTAACTTCACAATAAAAATTTACTGTGGTTAGCGTTATCCCGAAGCCACATCTTTTTAAAAGTTCGGCCAAAACCAGGCCGATTGATACAAAATTATGATAAACTCGGTTTGATTTCTTACTCGTTTTGGAACTTACATCGTAACATTTCATTTAGGGGTACTCAAATCGAAATTCTTGTCTTAGATCTGTAAGTCCCCTTTTACACAGACAGACGAAATTTGTTGGATAGGTGTTGAAGAGGTACAGCGTGCAGTGCATGATTGTCTGTACTAGATATTATTTGTTTCTCTTTCTACTTTTCTCAATTTTCATCTTGTTGCTTCATATAGTTTTTCCCACTTCACTCTCATTTTAGTATTGTTGGCTGAATCTTACAAAACGGGATAATGAATGGAAAAAAAGCATACAATTTTAGGCTATCTCACATGTAAAAGGTTTCGGCAAGTTGAAAAGATAATTCCATAATCTAAAAAGCCGACTTATATGGTTTCAAACAAAAAGGCTTCATTCCATTCTTCAACTACAAGGAAATAGATTTTAGTTTAACTCGTGCTGTAGAGACACACGATATTTTTCTGTGCAAGTATTCGTTGCACCATTAAAAACTGCTATCCCATCTCCTCTCCATGTCTTGTATTACCTGGTACTTTTACGAGGACCATTTTAGTCTTTAAACAACGACTTTCTAGTTGTTTTTAATGGGGCGGATACACATATTGTGACCCTTCGTCCATCACTGTATCGTGACTCTCCAACCTGCATTACAGCATTCTTGCCAGGAGATTGTGTAAAGAGACAATATAAATTTTCTGCTCTACATCGAATTCGCGCTTCGGCAAAAATTATGCCGAATATTTACCAAAGATAAACTTTTAGCCGCAACCGAAGCTCATTAATCTGTCGGACACTAATGCTTTCATTACTTTATACCAAGTAGTTATAAAATATTTATTGTAAGTGATGTTGGGTTGTGTTTTGTTCGTTGTAAATTGTATTGCATTTAATAAAGCAATTTACAATTACAACTGTTCGTGACTTTAACTGCACGTAATTTATGAATGAAGGAAAGTATTTTTGTTTCATTTTATAGAGCAAATGCTTTTTGAAAGTTTTTCTTGTTCACCTGCGCTCTTAAAATGCATGAAATGGTAAAAAATATTTTGCTAAAATTGGAGAAAACAACTACTTCCTTACTTTTGGAAATGCCCTATCTCCCAATTAATTATATTGAATGCAAAAATACCATTGTGATGCTTGTTAAGAGTGTGTATATCCAATATAAAAGTCTGAATAATAAAATTTCATGGTCCACAATGACATGATATTCTTATAACGACACGTTTCCGCTGGTTGAGTGGGGTAGTTTTAGCAGTGTCCAGAGGCATTATATTTGTTATATGAAAGTTTCTCTCTCTCTCTCTGTCTTTAAAAAAAGACTCGATATAAAACGGAAAACTTTGTTTATATGATTTGCTAGTTACAATATACGAGCAGAGTGTAGTACCGTCGGTTCGGGGTGATAGCGGGGGGGTACTAGCTATCCCGATTCCACTACAGACAGAAACCAGCTCACTAAGTATAACTTTTGTAGCCACGACTCTCTGTGATGTATGTTACTCAGGAAAAAGACCTGCTTACGAAATGTGACCGCTGTAGTTGTTGAGGTAGCCAAACTAAGTAATATGGTAACCTCAGGCGGTACCAATCACAGGTACTGTAGTACAATATTCGGGAGATACAACAGCACTCAAAAAGCACCTTGGCCCCGAGATTAAGCTACAGCTTTATCTCTTTATCTCTGAAACGCAATGGTCTGGAGATAAACCAGCACGAGAACAGTACCCTCGGGAGCGAGATAGTAGAAACAGGTAGAGATCTAACTTCTGGTTGGAACGACTACTCTCTCTGAAACATAGCACTACGAAGAGAACCCTGCTAGCGAAATCTTATCTCCGGAGTAGGGAGAATAACAGAGCCAATGTAAAAGTATAACCTCTGTTTGGAACTACTACTCTCTCTCAAGTAAGGAGCTCTTAGTTTACTGTTGAAGATATAGGGCTATCAGTTATGGGTCTAAGCTCTCTTTGACCCAACTAGTCTCACAATAGTCGTTGACTGTAGGCTGAATGGAATCTGACACATTGATTTACTACAAGTATTACAGAGCAAGATATCATCCGTTTGGTTAATTTAGCAAGCAGCAATTGAAATTAGCATTGAGTACGAGAGGGCAGATTGCAGATAATAGCTTAAAAGAAGAATTGGTTAAAAAACTTTGTTTAAGAGACGAAACTCCAGGGGTCGTTTGAGAAACTTAATAAAAATCCATAGTAAAAAGTTTAATGGGGCCGAACCGCACTATCTGAGTGGCCAGTTGATATTGTCAATATCGCCAGTTGAAAATCTAAAAGAAAACGTTCTCTAACCAAATACATTTCTACCTGGCGACGTTCCGCATTCACATTTTGCTTGTAGCCGTATCAGTTTATTCTAACGAAGCCCGTAACTGAAGTAGTCAGCAAAAAAGGTTCGGTTAGTTGGGCTTATTACGGAAGCCGGCCTAACACCTAAAACAAGATGCGTGAATTCGAGATCTGCGGAACGGAGACCTTGTGTGCGGCGCTGAATTGGCTCCTTTTGTATAAAAGCAGTTTGATTTAAGATTTTTTTTTAATATTGATACCATTATATTTTGAAAAAGAACTTCTTAACAAACAACAAAAGTAACCACCCCTTTTATAAAAGTTCTTTTATTAACATGATTTTTTAATATAAATTTTTAAATAGTACCATTTTGGTATTTTTATTTTATGCCTTAGGAAAGTACTTTTAAAAAAATATATTTCTTGAAAACGTACCATTTTTGATATAGATTATTTAATAGTTCGTAATGATATACTTATATTATAATTTTAAAAAGTACTTTAAAAAAATCCTTTTGCACAAAAGTATCTCTTTCTATTAGTGTTTTCTTTCTTTTTAACAAAATATTTTGTACTAACTTTTCTTTAAAGGTTTTTTATTAAGAATTGAGTACGAAAAATTAGGTATTACATTCGTAATAACTAGTAAATAATAATTTGGAAATAAAATTTTAATACTTATTGTAAATTTCTTTTAAAAGAAAGATTTTTTTTTTTAGTTTCCAGCAAAATTAAAAAGTACTTTTCGAAAACGGTTCTTTGTTAAAAATTTTATAATTAAAGTTTTCTAAAAGAATGAAGTGTCGTCTTCACTTACCAAAATTAATTTAATTAATCAATTGATTAATCCTATGGCCAAAGACTTACCTAGAAAAAAAAGATGGGAAATAGAAAACTTAATATTCAATGAAAGGAATTTGTTTATTTAGAAGTATTTATAATTTATTTATTACCTTTCAATATTTTTAAGAAATAAATTCGATTATTTTTGTTCCAATTTCAACAAATGCATTTACTATCATATTAATTATGTTGACTTTGATTATTTAATATTTACTTTAATAATAAAAAGCAAAAAAAATACCTATAAAAATTGCCATAAATTGTTATAACTTTTCATTAAGCTGATATCCATTGACCATCATGCTAGATCAAGCTTGCCCCCTATCGCCCTTTAATTATTATCCTGCTCGCTGAGTGGTTGCTTATATTTATGTGCATGTGTGCTCTTAATGAAGACATAAATAGTGGTGATATTTAACGTCAATGATAGTAAAGCAAAAGTTATTTTAATGGAAAATGTGAAACGTTGCGTGGGTGTTGAAACACATTCACAGTCATGAGCATGTAGCATTGGGACAAGGCGATTTCATACAATCCCTACAACTGTTAGACATTTGCTGCCTTTTGAACTGGCCAACAACAAAGTAGACACGGAGAGATATAAAAGCTTGTAAGATGGACTGCTTAGTCGGCCTGTAACGAATTCGTTTTGGTGTAGTAATTGATTACAAAACTGGTTACTGAGAGACAGTAAGGAGACAATACATTAAGTTGTTGATATTAAAAAATTAGACAAAGAATACTGATTTGATGTATAAAAAAAGAGTGAGAGATTTAACATGGATAGTCGAATAAACAGAGGCATGTAAAGTGAATCAAACAAAGCTGATATATAATTTAGTTTTACAAGCGGGCGACCTTTAAATTTTGAACAGCCTTAACTAGCCTCTCCAGTAGAAGGTGTATGAAATGTATACAATTTTATTGTAATAGAAAACAATTTTTAAAGCTTTTGCTAGATATCTTATTATAAATTTTGTGTTATCTTTTTTCCCGATACCAAAATCTTGGATCATGTGCGCTATTTTAAATGTATTTTCTTTTCTACATTTTCTAATTTGAAGCACTTTTGACTTCTTAACCTAGTTAGACTCTTCCAATTTATTACTATTTTTCACCTGCAATTTTTTTAATGATTTTTCCCCGCTTTTTTGTCATATTCGACGAGGTGACTCTCGTTTCAAGAGGTTATTCTTATTATTTAATTATAATTTAACTGAATTTAAATTGGAATGATTAGCACTGCGTAGCATCTATACACCGTGAGCTAGCTGTTTGCTTTTCAAGAAAAGCTACAAATGTTTTACTCAAACTTAATGAGAGTTTTTAAATTTTTATGCGATTCTCTCCTTGTTTGACACTTTCTTATATTTGAGAAATTTTTTTTAAGTTAACAGTGGTTTTAATTTAGGTGTAGCTTCTGAGTTTTCGCTGAAGTGCGTTTTATAATTTAGTAAAAATAAGCAGAAATATTTTTTCACGATTTTATGGCTTTTTCAAATTTTAGTTTTTATGGTTTTGTAAATTTCGGCTACTTTGAAGAGTCATGTACCTTTTCCAATATTTAATATATATATTTTTTTTAAGTTAAATCTTAAGTTTACAATTTTGATTGGATTTAAAATTTTGTTGACCCTGTATCGATATTTTCCGACTTTGGCGGATGGACCAAAATAGAAAAAAAATTTTGTTCGGCAGTTTTTAGCATTTTGCTATAGCTTTAGTTTTTATGTAAAACCGCATAAGTCATTTTTTCCAGAAATGAAGACTCCAACATAATTGAATTTATTGTTATAAAAGTAAATATGGAAGAATCATTATTTTTCGGTATTAATTGGCCAAAAGTAATTTGCGAAGATTTGCTCGTGTATGTATGCAGAATGTTATTAAAATGTACTTGTTGCTTTTTAAGGACATTTTTGCAGGATCTCCGGATATTATAATATAAATCCCCTTTCCGGGGAAAGACAAACTCTAGTCTTTACTACTTTGAATTTGGTCACTTACAACAGCCTATAGTTCAAAATGTATGACATAACCGGGTGTGCTGAGTGCGTATTTGTGTATATCTCTTTGACTGTTGACGCAAGTGTTAAAGAAATATTCGCTTGAAAGCCAGAAGCTTGTAAAAAAACACGACCGTTTACTTTGGTGGATTAAGTTCCGAAAATTTTCTGCTAACCATAAAATAATGGAAAACCATGGCCCCAAAATTTCTCGTTTTAAACGTAGGTTTACGGGCTGCCTGTAACCTACAAAGTCATGAGGGCCCTTGCATCCGGTCCCTGAGTATTGCCTCAAAGGAAGATAAGATATCAAAACCCGAAAATGGAGACTGAAGAGGAATAGGTGGCTTAAAGATCAGAGAATATTTATAGCAAGTGTCGATGTGGAGCGAAAGGAGAAGGTACATAAGCCTCAGTGTTTTTGCCGATGTACAGTAACCCAGGAGCCACTTGCTGCTTGTGCTGAAGGGCTACAATCCTTGCAATCTTATATCCGATACTTCGAAGGTTGGCATTAAGGAAAGTGTTGTTTCACAAAGCCAGGTTGTTCCACAAACAGCAGAGATGGTGTACTGTCATTTCTTACACTTCATTATGACAGTTTTTTCAGTAGTTTTTAGCTAAGCTTCCTAGTCTCTCGTACATGACTGCCTTTTTAAAAATTCAATAGTCCCTTAATTTTATCAAAGCATGCTCACAAAGGAATTACTCGTGATCTCGACTAGGAAAACTTAATTTTTAAGGAATATAACCTTCATTTGGATCTTTTACAATCTAAAAACCTTTTATCATTTCCCAGTTATCTTCAACCTTTTTGCCACTAATTGTGGTCTACTTCAGATGTAAACTTCGTCTGAGTAAAGACGTACTTCACTTTAAGCGCATAACTTAAATTCATTTAAGGTGACTTTTTTTTTATTTTAAAAATTAAACAAGTGCAGAGACACAGTTAACAGTTAGTAACAACAACAAAATAACAAAAAATAAAAAGCAATATAATATTGTGTGTGATAAAAAAGACAATAACAAAGTGCATGGTTAAACCTGTTTAAACAATTAATAGTGAGTGCATGAGCGCACCAAACATTAACGAAAAAAATATAAAAGGTAATAACAACAATGCTTATTACTCTTTTTCTTACACAAATGCTAATAATGCAATAAACAATATAAATAATAAAAAAAAAGATGACAGTGCTTTTTTAACCGCCAGGCCAATTGACCGAACGCGTTCTTTATCAGCAAATATAAATATATCTGCTACAGAAACAAAGAATTCAACAATTAAAACTAAAGAAACAAATAATACACAAAAAATAGCACAAGAAATAGAACCAAGTACTGCATCTAAACGCGTGCAAACTGGTATGGATCGGTACATAACCATAACGAAGAGGAAGGCGAGTCCTAAGTCTTCACAAGAGCGAACCGCCAAGCAATATAAAGGTTCTCATCAAGTAGCTGCAACAGCGGTAAGTGAAAATAGATTTTCTGTCCTTGCTACCCCGGATAATGAAAATGCCGAACCCACTGTAAGGGAACAAAAACCCCCACCAATCTACTTGCGCGAACAAACATCAAATGCCATTGTAAATATGCTGTCCCAACTCGTAGGCAAAGAAAATTTCTATGTGGCTTCTGTACGAAGAGGACAGATACAAGAAACGAAGATCCAAGCCCACACTGAGAAGAATTATCGCCTAATCGCAAGTCGTCTCGATGCAGATAATAAGAGCTATTATACGTATCAACTAAAAAGTGCTAAAGGTTTGAATGTCATTATAAAGGGCATTGACAGTTCTGTTCCCACTGAGGAGATAAAAAGTGCCATAGAGGTAGAAGGTTATGTCGTAAGGTCAGTGCACAATATTTTAAATAAGAATAAAGTTCCCCAACCTATGCATCGTGTTGAAATCGTGTTTAATGCATCGCAGCTTAAATCAAAAAACTCGGTTCATCCAATATATAATTTGCGCTACCTTTTGAACAGAAGAATAACGGTGGAAGAGCCTCTAAAACGTAACGGTCCCCGTCAGTGTACCAACTGCCAGGAATTCGGACACACGAAAACCTACTGCAAGCTACCATCTGTATGTGTTGTTTGCGGTGATGCGCACCGGACTTTGGAATGCGCTTCTTCCAAAACAGACCCCAAGGTCAAAAAATGCAGCAACTGTGGTGAAAACCATACAGCAAATTACAGGGGCTGCAAAGTATTTCAATATGTAAAAGATAATGCGAAAGTCGTACGTAAACCGGAATATGAGCAATATAAAGCTTCCCAATTTCCTCGGCTTCATGCTGGTTCTATTGCTAGTACACAAGCTACACAGCCACACACTAAGCCAAACTTTTCATATGCCCAAACATTGAGAAATGATTTACCTAATGCGAATGCCAAAAGTTCTAATGCGCATAAACATTCATATGCCCACGTCTTAAAAGAGGGTGCTCAGACACCCCTCACCAACAATTCGAGCTCGATCGAGAACTTAATACAGACAATGAATAATTTCATGACAACTATGCAGGGTATGTTTCAGGAAATGATGCGAACCCAAAACATGCTTCTGCAAGTTTTGCTTGGCAAAAAATGAACCAGTTAAAAATATGCTTCTGGAACGCTAACGGGCTCTCCCAACATAAATATGAAGTAGAACACTTCCTGCTAGCACATGATATAGACATACTATTAGTCTCTGAAACACACTTCACTATAAAAAACTGCTTTAGAATTGATGGGTATTTTATATATGACACCAAACACCCAAGCGAAAGGGCATGTGGTGGGACTGCCATTATAGTCCGAAAAAACGTAAGGCATTTTCCGTTGCCTGAATTCAGAGAGGACTTTTTGCAAGCCACGGCCATAAATCTTACAGATTTTAAAATTGTAGTCTCATCAGTGTATTGCCCGCCTAGGCATAAAATCGAACACCATGAATTTGCCAGGTTCTTTGCTACGCTAGGGCAAAAATTTATTGCCGCTGGCGATTACAATGCAAAGCACACATATTGGGGATCCAGACTCCTTAGTCCTAGAGGTAGGCAGTTGTATTATACAGTTGAAACAAACAAGCTTGACGTCGTATCTGCCGGTACACCCACCTATTGGCCCACAGACTTTAATAAGTTGCCAGACCTTATTGATTTTGCTATAGTAAAAAACATCAAACGCGATCAACTCTTAGTTAAATCATCCTATGACCTATCTTCTGATCATTCACCTACAATTGTTATTTTACACGACAGTTTTGTCACTGCACCTAAAACCCTTAGTTTCTACCCGAACAGAAACACGAATTGGTTAAAATATAATATGTATGTGAGCTCTCACTTACCTTTGAACATCCCACTGAGAAATCCAGCTGATATTCAAGCAGCTGTAGACCATTTTACAGACGTCGTGACTGCCGCAGCCATAGCTGCAACGCCAACAAAGCCATCAGCTAAAATAATAACGTACCAGGCAACAGCAGATATTCAGATGCTCGTCATTGAGAAAAGAAGACTAAGAAGACAATGGCAAAATAGCCGTTCTCCACACATAAAAATGCAAATGAACTTATGCCAAAAAAACTTACGCAGTAAATTGAGACAGAAACACCAATTCGCTATTGACAACTTTTTAAAAAACTTGGATCCAATGAAAAACACGGATTATAGTCTGTGGAAAGCTGTAAAGCACTTACAATGTCCTATTGCTTACGAATCCCCACTAAGACTTGAAGACCGTACTTGGGCTAAAAACTCAAGTGAAAAGGCAAATGCGTTCGCAAAGCACTTAGAGAAGGTTTTCGCACCACATGATATAAGTAATTCCACTATTCCAAATATTAGCGATATCGTGAATGATCCTATGAAATTTCGGTTGTCTTCTTTAAAATCGACAATTAAAAATACGGATATGAAGAAATCACCTGGGCCTGATCGTATAACAGGATCAATGATAAAAAACTTACCAAATTCAGGTGTAAGAATTTTACTTTACATATTTAATGCTATGTTGCGCGTCGGCTTCTTCCCATGCTCTTGGAAGAAGTCTGAAATTGTTATGATCCCGAAACCTGGAAAGGACTCAAGCCAGATTACATCCTACAGGCCAATTAGCCTACTGTCAGTTTTGTCAAAGATATTTGAAAAATTATTCGTCTCGAGTGTAACTCCTTTTCTAAATGAACACAACGTTATCCCAGATCATCAGTTTGGTTTTCGAGCAAGGCATAGTACGATTGAACAAGTCCATAGAATCGTTACCATTATTAGATCGGCTTTTGAAAGAAAGCAATACTGTTCAGCTTTATTTATAGACATTTCCCAAGCATTTGATAAAGTCTGCCATGATGGGCTACTTACTAAAATAGTTCGGGTTCTACCTGAAAACACCCACAAGCTTATAAAAAGCTATTTGTCCGATAGAACTTTTAAAGTAAGGTCAAAGGACCAGCTTTCAAGATGTGGGAAAATCAGTGCAGGAGTACCTCAAGGTAGTGTGCTAGGGCCGCTGTTATATATCATCTATACAGCGGATATGCCGACAAGCCCACATACGTATACATCAACCTTTGCAGACGACACTGCAATTATAAGTGTCAGTAATGATCCAAAGGATGCATCTGAAAAGCTGCAGTCTCATATTCATAAGTTAGAAGACTGGCTAAAACAGTGGAGAATAAAGGTAAATCCATCAAAATGTGCTCATGTAACGTTTTCCCTTAGAAGGCAAAATTGTCCACCAATCACAATAACTAATACCACGGTTCCAGCGGAAACGCACGTCAAATATTTAGGTATCCACCTAGATCGGCGCCTAACTTGGACCCGTCACATTGAGGCAAAAATAACGTCCATAAAGCTTCGAACAAATCAACTGCATTGGCTAATAAGTCCTAACTCAACTTTGGCTTTGGAATATAAAGTCCTATTATACAAATCCGTTATAAAGCCAATATGGTCATATGGAATTCAGCTGTGGGGTACTGCCTGTGCATCAAACATCCAGAAGTTACAGAGAAGACAGTCTAGGATTTTACGTCATATCGTATGCGCCCCCTGGTACATAAGAAATGAAAACATACATAGGGATCTCAAAGTTCCCACTATCCACGAAGAAGTTAAAACATACACGTCCAAATACGTGAACAAACTAGTCGCACATCCCAACACTCTAGCACGCAATTTATTGCAATTTGATGGCCACCAGAGACTAAAAAGAACTGACACATTGAGCCTGGCAAGGCGGCTCTCTCTACACAATAGAAGATAGATTAAGATTTGAATACAAAAAATTAGTTATTACGTTGGTACTAACTAGTAAATAACAATTTAGAAATAAGATTTGAATACTTATTGTGAATTTCTTTTAATAGAAAGATTCAATAAAATAAAATACATTAAAAAAAAAAAAAAAAAAATTGTGGTCTACTATCACCAGCAGTCGTAAAGTATTTTTCCTTCAGCATCCAACATTATTTTCAATATTAAAGATAATTTACGTACATAAACTTTGTGAAATAATTTAAAGTCCAATTATTTTTAAACGAAATATAAAAACGAATTATAAAGAAATGTTTACGTTCAAGAGAAAATAATATAAATATTCTATACAAATGTTAAATACACATGTTTCTATAATTATGCCCAGAAGTGTTTCGCTTGTTTAGTAGAACCATGGTAGACACCATTTGTAAAGTTTTTTATTTTAATGAAAATTATTATGAGTTGGAGTCGATGGTAGGTGGTGATAAATATAAAAATAATCATAATTATGATAATAGGATGCCTCGTCTTGTCTTTTCCTTATTGAAACAAATTGCACTAACAAATTATTTCTTGGAAAAAGTATACAGTTTGCTATGTTCTGGTGATAAAAACAATGTTGCTGTGGAACAATTTATGAAAATTAGAGGTAATAAGGTTGATAAACGCCTGTCAGGGGATAATGACTTTTTAAAGTAAAAAAAATGATGAAGCATAAAGATGCATAAATAAGGATGGTCAGATTGGTTGGTATATTTTTTCTTCCATCATCAGCTTAAAACTTTGGAGGTGATGGAACCGGCTTTCGAAGAGTTTGAATATTTTAAATTAAAAAACCGGTTTGGGGTCTTAAAATCATGAATAAACCCGGTTAACCGGGTTTCAAAAATAAACTTCGACATTTGTTTATCCATTTGTTTGTCCTTGTCACTTTGCTCCTTCAAAGTTTCAAGAACTGCCAAGCCTACAAATTTGTTCACGTACAAAATATAAGAGTAACAAATAACAAAAATAAAAGTCGACCGTATTTCATCTGGACAAAAGAGTTCGTCACTTACAGTACTAAATGTTGAACAATTCGGATAAGCCAACTAGCTATATGCCAACAACTCTTTTACCTTTGCATAAAAATTTACAAGTAGATACTTACATGACCACATATTCATTTTAGAAAACTGGTTGAAGAAATTGAGAATAAAGATGAATGAACAAAAATGTACTAACATAGCGATCACATTGCGAAGAGACTTATGGCCATCTGTTAGCATAAATAACCAAACGATACCTCAAGTTTCAGAAGTCAAATACCTCGTCTTAGCTTAGGTTGAACACTTCTAATGTACGATCCTGAAAACACTTCTACTGTACGATCGTGAAGTCAGTTATGGGGCAATGCCTCAGCATCCAACTTAGAAAAATTCAAAGGCTGCCTGTTATCTAAAAAACTCAAACATTCACAAAGATTTAAACGCGCCAGTAGTTAAATCAGACATAGCGAAACATGCAGTAGCATATTTAAATAAGATTGAAACACATACAAATCCTCTGGCCCTTAACATCCTAAATGATCATTGTTACATTCCTTTAAGAAAGAGGAATTTTGCTTCTTTCGGCCGAACATCAACAAACAATTTTTATCTAGCACAGGCTGGTATATTTGTTTTTTTAAACTTAAGATGTGAGTAATTATTGTTAGTTCTAATACTTTAAAGATACAATAAAATAATATATGAAAAATAAACTTAGAGTAGTGGATGAAAATGATTCAAAATTAGATCTGGTCTCATGGGTAATTGTTATTGGTTTGTTTTCTTTTTGACTTGGGAACCTCTTGCATTCGGTTCTGCCTAGAATTGCTTTGCCATTTTCGACACAATTTCACTTATTCCAAAGAGTAGGAGTTGTAAATGTGTTAGATAAACAGAGTATATCATGAAGCGAACAATATCTACTATATATTTGATGGTGACAAATTAATCTTTTGAAATGATTAAAATGATGTTCAACGCCGGCACCAGCAGCCAACAAACAACCCTCCAGCACGGCCATGTCCTTTTCTTCTGCTAAAGAACCATTAATTCTGTGTATAAAGTTCTGTTTGACGTGTTTTGGTCTGTAGACACTAGAGTATTGCAATACAAGAGAACTATATTCTGACGACAGGCTAACATGGCGCTTAAAGTGCCCCATTATGTCAGCTGCTGGTGACGGCAAATTTGTATTTATTGAAAACAGTTCTTCAAACGTTGAATAACTGATGAGGACTTTTGTACTATTTAAATCGATAGCACTATAAGGTGGCGTTGGTGGCACTGTGAACTTTCTGCTGACTCCGGCAAATAAAATTTTAGGAGAAGCGAACTTGTTCTATAAGTTTTAGTCAAGTAAACAAATTTTTAAAAGAACGGCTTTTCAAAACCACAAAATGTTATCGATGTAAGCCTAAAGAAACCGCCCGTACAGCCTCGTCGATCACCCTAGTTATAAGGCTTACAAAAATATAATTCCCACATGTTAAGGCGACAGCCTTGTTACGTTGGCGTCACATTTGTTAAAACTTTATTCAATTTAATACACTATTTTAGAAGTCCCACAAAAAATTCATGTAATTAATGAAATTTTAACACGAGTTAGAAGTTGCAACAACCAAGGAGGAAACGTATGATATAATAGAATTGTTGTCAAAACTTCCTTAAATGTTCAACCGTGATGATCTGACATAATGAGCAACATATTTTTAGTTTGGTTTGGTACCCACCAATTCTGAAAGAAAGAATTAACTGGTTTTATCGCTTGCTAAATCCAAAGTAAGGAGCCTCTATATAACGTCTTTAGTACAGTCGAACATTTTTAACATTTTTCCTAACAATGCAGTGAAATTAAAAGAGAGACAAAAATTTTATTTGTGATAAAACAGAAACCTAATCTGTCATCAAATATGTGTCTTTACATTAACTAAGAAAACCAACAGGTAGCTAATGGAGAGTAAAAACGGCTTCGGTTCTTTTTCAGACGAAGGCTCGCACGTACTGTTATAGAAGCTTCATATTGACAATTGATTTTGGTACCTTCAAAAAGGTTCGATAACTATTGAAAATAATTAGTTTAAATCATTTTGAGTGTTCTACTGTATAAATTGAATAAAAATGTGTGTAATATTTGGGAAAGTCATTAGCTTTATCTTTAACTGCTCCGAAAATTTTTGATAGCGACGCCCCAATTGACGCCTAGTGTGTTAAAGAACCATAGAAAAATTTGAGGATACAGGAGTTATACAACAAGAAATTACCGTACAATAGAAATTCATCGGGAGGGGTTTTCAAACAATGTCTCATCAACTGAAATACAGACACACTGACAGGATCAGTTGATTGAAAAGCAATACAGACACCTTCTTGTAATTGAGAAGGAAGAATTTATACTCCAAGACAACTAACTCAACTTTAACCGTAATGCCGAATGTTCATGGTTCAAAGGTGATGAGAAAGGTAGAATCAGAAATTACCCTTATGTACACTATGAGCTGCTACAAGCTTTGAAGTAGGGGTCCATCAATATAAGCTACAATGCACTGGTTTGAGTCTTGGCTAAAGCGAAAAACTGATAGAGTACCCGAAAAGACCCGGTACAATTATTCTTTTGTTGGAAAATGCTCGGCCCAGTATCGCCGATGATGTAAACAAATATTTAGATGCAATCAAGTGAAGTGTTTTGCCCCATTACCTTTTCAGCTTACTTGGGTGCAAAGCCGAAATTGAAACTCTTCTCCTAACTTGAATGCTTCGAAAAGGCGAAATATGGTTTCGAGTTGAAGTTTTTGCGTCAGATAATACGGGGATTAATCTAAGCCTTTATTCTATCTGAAACAAATTCTTCTGGATAAATTTCTTCTCCCCACAGATGACTTCAGCATAGAAATAAATACACAAACTGCTGGGAATAATTATTTAAAACATAATTATATGTTCTGTCAGCGTGTACACTTATACTCCTGCATAATTATATCATGAAACTAGAAAGGACGAAGTGATAGTCGAAGGATTAAAATAATTTTATTTTTGTCACAGCTTCCTGTTACATTATGCTTTTTATAATTATGAGCGGAGAATGTAATGATTTTAATCATCAGTTTTTAAACGAAAATTAAAAATCGTAGAGACAAATAAAGCAAAACTTAATCATAAAGCAAAAATGCACGAACAAATAATAAATGGGAAAATTTTGAAAATGTAAAAAATGTAATTAACGATCCACATAGTTATACAAGCTTTTTGCTGATAAAGTTTAACGGCGCTATAAAACGGAAGAGGTTGCTTCCCTGTGGAGAAACCTTTTTTCATCGTTAACAAAAATAGTAAGAAGTGAGTGAGAAATAGAAGTGCAAAAATTACTAACAACTGTTGGCAGTATGGAGACTTCGTCCGGCTTTTGTGTCACACAAAGACCGGCGTGTTTGATTAGGAAAGATATTTAAGTCACACTACTATTCAGTATTTCACAGGCATACTCATCTCCCTTATAAAAATCTTCTAAAAGCTTAAAGCTCTAATATATATAATTTGTTTATACCTTATAGAAATCCTTATTTCCATACTTACTCATTCACTTAAAGTGGAGGTTCCTTTAATGATGCCATTTGTAAGGCCCCTAACGATAAAGAGTTGCATACAATAATGATGATATAAACGAAGATTCATATTTTCATTAAGAAGTTGCCAGGCAGCCGAGCAACCAATGGAACTACAAATACAACTAACGTTGTCATAATACTGCTAAAAATTATCACACCACCTCCCTCACAAAAGCCTCGGCGACTGGTTCCCTTATATCGCCCGGAAATCACAATATATAGCCCGAATTGCATGAGCCGCTTTGAACGGATTAATTCTGTTCATAGGTTTAAAAAGGTGATCCATCGCATTTGAAAGTGGATATAAAAGCTTAAAACTTCCGCCATAAAAGTGAAAAATTTTAAAACACAAGAAACTATTACTGCACCTGCAGTGGACTTAGGAATTAAAGCTACAGAATATCAGACGCTGACTGCCGGGAAATAAATACTCACACTAAGTATCCTGTTAGTGGTTCAGTAGAGTTTTTTAATTTTTTGTGATTGAAGGAGTTCTTTAACTTTAAATTATTTCTTCCAATTCATGGAGCCTTCAAAAACGATACTGATTGATGATTGGCCATGTCTTCAAGCCAAATTGTTGGTTTATGACGCTAGACACAAGCGATTTGAGAGAATGGTTATTTTGCACAGAACTAGCGTCCATATCACGCGAATTTAATACTTCAGATTTTTCTGGTGAGGTTCTCGTAAGACGCTGGACAACGCTTGATATTATTATAGTTCGTGCCATAGTTCAAATTTATCTTTTTCTGTGCACCAATGTTATGAAAAAAGGTGCCCATCAAATACGAGCCGTTCACGGTCTCGGTAACTATGTTTTACACATAATGACATTGAGAAGCACTTCAAGTAAAATATATACGGTGGTACAACCATAATGCACGAAGTTAATTGTGAGTCACAACCGCGAAACAATAACGGACTTCTTGTGGCCAGAAACTGAGGATATGGAGCTGGACGATATATAGCTCCAACAGGATGGTGCCACTTGCTAAACAGCCATCGAAACCATGACTCTTTTGCGCGAGAAATTTAATGGACGTGTTATCTAACGTCGTGGCGATGTTAAATGGCCGTCAGGATCATGTAATTTGACACAATTGGACTTGATTCTTGATTTGATTTTTGGGACGAATTTCCGTCATACTCTGACAAGTTTGATTGGGAGACAAACTGGTTTAGGCTATCTTCTGTGTCATTTTTCTTCCAGATGGCACATAGCCGAAACCGGTTTGTCACCAAACCAAACTTGACAAGGCATGGCCGAAATTCGTTTCAAAAATCTACAACGCTGAACTGCTTTCTATGGGGATATTTAAAAGAAAAAGTGTACGTCAATAACCCCAGAATAATTTAAGAGCTAAAGGATGAAATAATTCGGCACAATAACGACATTGAACTTCAGTTATGTCAGAGTCATTGAAAATATCGACCATCGAACAGAGGTATGCCACCGAAATAATAAAAAAAAAAATATTAAGATAATTCTCTGAAAAACGTTTGTTTTATTTACAATTAATATCGTGCGTTTTGGTTGGACAACCCTGTATAAGCAAGATGAAACTTGCACGCCGCGAAGCTTATGAAGATTTTGTAAGCTTACGACCTCGGAAAAATTAATCTAATTTTTTAGTAGTAAGTGCCCCTATTGTAATAAATTTATGGGTGCCCCGGCAGGCTAGCTGGTAGTGTGCTAGTCTATCAGTCTGGGGATCGTGGGTTCGATTTTCACCAAAGACTCTGGTCTGTTTTACAACAACGAGTAAAGGTCGATATTGCTATGCACGTTAATTTAAACAAGAATATAATTTGTAATCGTATTATAACATTAAATAAATAAAAAAAATTATAATAATATTAATGGAGCATGAAATTGGATCGGTTGCTTGAGTTTATTCGGACTTCTAAAAAGGAGATTTTTACAGGAAGGATCTGAAACAAACTAGTTGAAACTCCTGTTTCATTATCTAAATAAATTTTCCATTGTTTGCATTACCCGGCTTCCTTAGTATTATAAACTTTTATATCATCCCTCGCAACACTCTTGTCCTTATTCACAACTCCCTATATATGAACTCAAGTCCAAAATAGTAATTATTATGTAAGTGGGAGTACAGAGAACATGAAATGACCTGAGAAAGATAAAAAGAGGAATTGGTTATACCATTACAATGTAACAGACACTTCCATAATGTGTCCGAGATTGGTTCCGCTTACTAGATTGTGCAAGAATTAACATTAAAAATTGTAAAAGGAAAAAAATTAACTTCATTTTTCATTATGTTGGTTCTCATAATGAAAAATGGCTTTATAATATTTGATATGTACGTGTAAGCTTTTGCAAGTAAATTTTTTATGTAACGGGGGGCGCAAAAGTAATCCTCCTATCAGAAAATGCTATAAATTTTGCGATTGGCCCCTAATGTCAATTCTGTTTTGACATTTGTGTAGTAAACACTTGCGAAATACACGTTAATAAACAATGTTAGCTGCTGACCGCCAATCGCGTCTAACATACGCTCAAGCCATCCTTAATCACCACCAAGAGGAAGATGATTTTTCATCAAAAATTATCATGAGTGATGAGGCCCATTTCCATCTTAGCGGGTACGTAAATAAGCAAAATTTACGCTTCTGGGGCACTGAAAATCCGCGTGTAACCCACGAAGAGCCATTACACCCGCTCAAAGTCACTGTATGGTGTGCTGTTTTCGCTGGAAGAGTCATCGGACCTTTTTTCTTCGAAGACGTCGCGGGCCAAACGGTTACTGTGAATGGTGAGCGCTACAGAGCAATGATTAACGAGTTCTTTTTGCCGCAACTTGATGAATTGGGATTGGAAAACATGTGGTTCCAACAGGACGGTGCAACGGCACACACTGCACGTGCCACAACTGATATGCTGAAGGATGCATTTCCCGGGCGCCTAATCTCCCGTTTTGGCAATTTGCACTGGCCAGCAAGATCGCCTGATTTGACCGCTGCAGACTTCTTTTTGTGGGGCTTTTTGAAGTCGCGGGTTTATGTCAACAAGCCTCAGACTCTTGCAGCTCTTAAAGAGAATATCCGTCAAGAATGTGAGGACCTATCGCCGGAAGTTTTGGCCAAAGTGATGGAAAATGCCATAAAAAGGGCTCAAATGACAATCAACTGTGGCGGCGGCCCTTTACATGACATCATATTCTTGACTTGATGTAAAAAAATTAAAAGACCAAATAAAAATAATCCACATGAAGAATCGAAATTTTTTCATTTTTTTTTTTAAATAACAGCCAAAAAACATCGGAAGGTTTTTTTTTGCGCCACCCTGTATGTCTAACTAAGTCCCTGCAAACTACTCTTACCGAATAATATTCTAGTGATTAAAATGGCGTGCTAAAGCTTTTGATCGAGTAATTTCAGTTGCTGATGGGAGGATGAATGTGAAAAGGACAACACTCGTTGCTTATTGCTGTTTAAAGTGGAAAATGTTGACCATGTTTTTGAAATTTATTCGGTTATAATTTAATATAAAGTTTTTTTAATGTGAGTTCTGCGGCTTTCATTCAAATCAGTTTCACCAAATACATAAATTTTGTTTTTGCGTCATAATGTTTAGCTGCTGCTATGTTACACTTACACAGCAGACAACGTGCATGCGAAGAGGGTTTTGGAATTATCCCAAGAAGGATATCCGAAGAGGGTTAATTTAGAAAATTACGTCACTAAATACTCACGTCACGTTCTTACTTCGATAAACTAACTTCGTCTTACTTGAATATACTCCGTTTTGTTATTTATGTGGAAGGTGTTAAGTAGTGAGTTCTTGCGATTCCCGATAATGAATCAACTAATTTGTCAGGAAGCATTTCTAAATAGTCGACTGCATAGTACTGGCTTCGTTGCGAATAAATTAAATTGCATCGGAAATAACATTGTGAAATGCCGGATTTAAATTTGAGCTGACGCATACTAGTCTACTAATGTAACGCAGAACTTCACATCTCGAACTTGTCCGCTTTCTTGGAGCAACAAATTTCCCCTTTACAGCTCGGTTGAACTGATTTCTTTTAAATATCGCCGATCATTTTCAAACCATGGTTTCATCTTAATTTTTCGAAAAGTTTCGTTTTTACTTATCGATGCCTCGATTTTTCGGATTTATATATTTTCGCTCTTTTCATGTTTTGCGATACTTTTTCCGCATTGCTAAAATTTGTACAAGTCGATTTGCGATTTAAACTTTACAGTTTTTTCTATTTTTTTGTAACATATTTACAACTCAAATCGGCAGAGATTACGCTTTCGACTTTATGCACAACTAGCATACTCTAAACACCTTTTCAACGTTTAGATTTGTTTTTAATGAACTTTACCGATTTGGCTCGTTTTTTCGATCCAAATAATACTTCACTAATCTGCTACTATTGAAACGCTTTAATGCAATGCTTTTTCTTAACTTTTGCGTTGAATTTCGAGGAGGATAAGGGAAGCCCAACGCCTTTTCCTATGCGCCAAAACGAGTTCTAGTATCGAGAAAGCTGGTTCACAGGTATAGATGAAATTTGGTCGCTATTAGAGAGGTATATAATAAGGTCTTAAGCCAGTAAAGCGTTTCACTACGCTGTCTTGATTAATTCTGATGATCATAAGGCATGAGACCGGGTTATATGATGATTTACGAGGCAGTGCAATCTCTGATACCAGCCGGTTCTGCGGAATGAATAAAGAAATGTCTGAGCACATGCTCCGCAAATACTTAACTCGGGGGTAAAACAGAGCAAATCCTTTTGACAGGCGTTTAATTATCCCACCGAACAACTTGTAACGGGTATCACTTACATGTCTTTTTAAAAATTAGAAACAAATATTTTTATATTTATCGCAGAATCACTAATATAGAAGCAAATCGCTTAAGTACTGCTTATAATTCTCATTTAGTTTACTTTTCTCTTATTAGGTGTTTTAAATTTCGTTGCATTTAGCGCAGTTTATACCCGACCATGACTTTGTTTCGTAAGACTCCGAAATTATATCCGTGCAAAGTTAGTAGAGCAGACTAACTTTGGTGTAAGATTAGTGCAATGATTCCAGGTGGAAGTATTGGTGAAACATTTTGGCACTAAGGCTTCGGCTGACTGTTTCGGTTACTTGAGTATATGCATAAGACTAGACTAAGAAAATTAATGTGGATTAGAAGAAACCCCGCCGATTCCCCTAGAGTTCCCAAGTATTTCTCCCCTTTACGTAGGAAGTCAGTTCACAAAAAACCGAGAATACCCGCCGAAGACTCCCGACTAAATCCACGTGACTGCCGATAATCATCAACAAATATTGATAATGATACACATATTTTGGACCCAGAGTGAGTAAATCGATTGAGTTTAACTTAAGATTTGTGCAGCAACTGTGCTAACTCAGGCTAATAATATCCTCGATTTGGGCATTATTCTGATTTTGATCCGTTTAGCGCTCGAGTTGCATTTTTCAACAAAACGAAATATGGTTTTTTGGTAACAAAAGTATTGAACAATTTGCCGCTGTTTAATTTTCATGTAAACAATAGTTGTTGCTAAATTGAAGCTCTTTTAGTCATATCGTGCTTTCATGTGTGGTTGAATGTGATTAGTTCTGGTTGAGGCTGACAATTATATGTTTATCGCATAACATTTCCGCAATAAATGCCCAATGAACATTTTTATGAACGAATTTAACATTGGACCGCACTCTTCTTTTTTTTTTGTGAAGTATACAAATCGTTTTTTGGCGTTATCTGTGTGGCATCTAAAGCCGTACTGCTGCATCTGCACGTCACTCAGTTCGGGTGAACAAAATTGGGTACCATTGATCTGTAGCAAACTCCATTGACGGTGATGGTATTAAGCGCTGTTTTAGAAGAAGTTCTCATCAGTAATGCCATCGGTCCATCAAAACTGAGTCTCGTTGTTAAAGGTGATTTTCAGCTCGCAATGTTTGTACCAATGAATACTCGTTTTTTTATTAAAGTTTTATGATATGGACGTGTTACTTAATCATGAAAGTTGCCATAGTAATTTGGCACCCGTGAATGAAGAATGTACGTAGTGAAAGATGCCACTAAAACAAAACGGTTCGTAGACCTCATGGATTGAAACGAGAAATCACGCCTGACTACGTTTAAAAGTCCCAGCAAAGTTTCAAAAAATGTAGCTGCAACAAATTAAAAATCTGCCGAAATCGCAGACACAAGTTGTTTAGCAGAAACAAGTCAAGCTTGGCATCAGTTGCAAAAATGTCGCACAGCTTGGCTATTAAGATGTACAGCTATCAATATTCGACTAAGGAGTTGTTGCCCGTCTCGCAGGTTCAATGTCGCAAAGTAACGCGAAGTTTATTATCTCGATAAATCTCGAAGATATTTGAGCTTCTATTAACTTTCTGAAAAATTTTGTTTCTTCATAGATCTAAATTAAATCAAGATTTTGCTGCTCTACGCTGAATATCTACATCACTTCTATTCATAATAAATCACTTAAAATTTATTAGCAAATTGCCTGCTGGGTAATATTGCAATTATTGTGTTTGCCGACAGTTTTCCGTTTGAATAAAAAAAATCATAAAGGATCCAATTTACCACCCTGACCAACGAAAATACCTTTACAGGGATAAGTAACGTAAGTAATACTATTACTACAAATTGTTATGGAACTCAATAAACCAATATTATTTCTGCAATTCTTCTCACATCCACACATGGTCAGTACGTTGCAATTTTGTATTGTGGTAGTATTTATATTTACAACAAACCTTGCTGTATTGTTACACATTTACCCTTTTGTATGCTGTACATATTTACAATGGATAATGTGTAGCATACCTTGTGGAGCTTAAAAGAGTTTACAAGCTGTCAATTATTATTATGTGCGGTATTTAAATGACATTTGTGCGAGATTTCTTAAACTTTTTTCATATATTTAATGTAAAAAGGGTGTTGCCATCGAACATGATTTTCTGACGTTTTATTGAAATATACGAGTACAATTCCGCAGGAACAGTTAAGTTTATTGGAAGATCGTATTTGCAATCATTTGTCACTATGCCATTTGTCTCTATGGCTTCGGTGGTCGATATTATACTTATCCTCACAGAATATCATCCAGACCAATGAACGTTTTTTGCCGTAAATCAATTGCGGTGCGCTCTCTATAACTCTCCCACATCAAGGCAATTAATTGAGGAAGAAAGTTGTCAGTTTAAAAAAAATTACCTTAATCGCAAAGCGAAATTTTCTGTTAAAAATCAAGATCAAATGCAATCTTGTTTTGAGCTCAGGCGTTGAATTTTACTTAAGAACTCCAACTACAAAAAAATGCACCCTATACAGAAGTATGTGGGATAAAGTGTGACAAAGTAACTCGTGCTCTCCTGGAAATGTAAGCGAATTCAATGAGTTAATTAAGGAGTGTCTGAATTCAGAGTGAAAGTGTTTACAATACACCCAGAGAAATAACAGGTATGTGGCTTTGTTTGAAAGATAATATAAGTTAAGTGACCAGTTCTATTGCTAATTATCAGTTGGGTCTATTTGAAGGCAATTTACAGTGGTTTTTTTTAACACTTCTGGATATAAGTTCTCTTTGAGTGCTTCAAGAGTCTAGGGCTTTGAAAACCTCCCAAAGAAAGAAGTCTGAGGTGGTGTAATCTGGTGACCTTGACAACCAGTAAATTTCGTCATTGCGCGGTACCAAGCAGTTGCACCGTCTTGCTGGAACCCCATATTCTTCTGTCCTAGGCAGGACCGTGAAAGGACCAATTGAATATATTGAGCCTTCCACCACACCTTGAGCAACAGAAGCGATATTCTGGGCAGAACGAGCAGTTCGAAAGCTTCCACTGTGCAAGGTATTTTCTGTTGATCCGGTCTCTTTAAGCCAAGTGACTTAACGCCGGAACCACTATGCAGTGATCGTTAGACGACCGGAAAACCGACGAAAAAATTCACGCTGTTCTATAATTACGTACGAATTATTCCGCATTATCTTTGCTTTCGAAACGTCATAAATAAACTGGCATTCGATGCCATATTTAAAAGTGATTACATTTTTCAATAGGGAAATTTAATATGAGTCACGCGGTTTATATACGCAATGTATGGTTTTCTTATACATATTTGGAAGGAACATCCGTCATCCCTTGTTGAGTTTTGTATTGACAGAAAGTGGTTTCGGCTATATGGCATATTCAGTGCCATTTTTCATTCTGAGAATGGTGACGAAAATTTGGTCCAAATATCAATAACAAATCACCCTGTCGTAAACTCAAATCAAGAATATTATATTATTATTCTGTTAGACAACACTATGGTGCGAAACGCCCTATTATTATTATGTACTATAATCATGTAATTCAGTCATAATATGTTGCTCTTGGATTATATCTACATCAGTCATGTTTTTTCTTTGCGTGTAGTCTTCTGTTTGTTTTAACATCCCCTTTCCCATTGTGCAGTTTAGAACAATTTAAGGGCTTGCTTTTGATATTGTTATTATAATTGTAGTTGATGTTAATGTCATCATCATTACGTTGCTATGAATCCTCAGCAGCATTAAATTGTTGTGCCATTTCAAGTGTCATTATGTCAAATTGTTGGGTTCCTTAATTTTATTGTTCGTTATAGTTGGAGCTGTAAACATTGTGTTTTTTTATGTTTTTGTTGTTGGAGAACCACATGTTATTGGTTATTAGTCAAAGTCTAAGTAGGATTGATTGCACATTAGCGAAATATGGAATTTACAGTGGGATAAAAAAACGTTGCTTTGTACCCCATGTCAAGGCACTCTGCCCTAAATTCATTACGTATTAAGCGCAATATATTGCACAGAAATTTAGTATTCCTGAACTTCAAAGACCTAAAGCAAAAACATCGGCGCCATTCTTACGACAAAATCCGACGTTGCAGTAAAATCCGGTCACCAACGTTATTATACCCACTTGGATAGGTGGCCTTCAAAGATCTTGACTGCTAGAAATCTGATCCCACCTTCTTGCTGAGGGGTGTCGAGCTATCCATTCTTCTGCTATCATTAACCAAATCATTCCCGTGATTTGGGTATAAACCGCAGACACCACGTGCACTCACCAAGGAGCCTCACCAACAAGAATTCTTGGACTTGCGTTCGCAGGCCTATTGATTCCCGTGGTACCAGTATTTATATTGTTACTGGTCGAACTTAGAAAGTCCTACCTTTTTCCAGCTTCTGGTACCAGACTAGACTCGGAAAGTGGACGGGATTACCAAGAATACTCGTCTCCCTTTGGGGGCTAAGTACTCAGACACGAAGACTTTAAAAAGTTTTCATAGAGATTCGTCTCAATGCTTTAAGATGGAAAAACTGCGCTTCTTAACTTATGTCATGCCTAAACCATCTTACATAAAGTTCTGTTCCGATCCAATCGAGACACTATAATCGGCTGTTATCTTCCGTTTGCTATAGCAAGGTTAGAAATGCAATTTTTAATGTTTCTCCTTCCTAAGTCGATTCCGGCACAAGGTCACCCTGTCATTTCTCTTCGAATGCAAAGGCTTCTTCACAATGGCTTGACTTTTATATATTCTTAAAATGGGAAAAAATGTATACTCTTGTTTCTGAGTAACAAGAATCCAACTTCTAAGTTGCGTTCAAAGATTCTAAAGCTCCCTTAGAAATACTCTTCGGAGTGTCTACACTAAATCTCATTTGAAGAAGCTTTCTTGACCCATTTTGAAAGATAAGAAAACGTTTATCACTATACGTATTGTGAAGGTGGATGGCATTTATTTTCATTTACCCAAAACTTAAGCAAAAAATTATTTTTTCTATCAAATTTAAGAAGCCAAATTGTTTTGAGTGCCCATAATTCACCCTATATTTTCTGGTCGGGAACCTAATGCAGTCATGTCCATAATGTATAAGCAGCATAACTAGCATATGGACATCAACGACTGGTTTGTAACTGATTTTAACTTGTGACAAAGTTTCGCATTAGAAAGAATCTAACAACCGGCCCCGGTGCTTCACTTTATTATATGCAGCATATGAGAGAAGAGCTAAAACCAATCTTAAATAAAATTTAATATTATATTTTTAAAGTATTTATAAACTAATCATCATGATTATTATCTTTCCCATTTCTTGTTTGTATTTCAGCACCTTTATATCAAACATTGAAGCACTTACGATTTTTTTCGGAACTTAACAATAATTTGTTGACTCAAAAAACATTTGGAGAAAACAAAACGAGGGTATTGAATGCAAATGAAACTCTCCTTCACGTACTAAAACCATTTGGCATTTTAAATTGTTCAATTTTGTGCAATTTAAAAATAAATCTGTCCCCCAACACTGTTGTCCTTTAAAAGGACGTGATGTGATGCTGCTGCTGATTGAGAATGGGATTTTAAAATAAACACAATAAAATCGACAATAAATTGTGTGAGTTGAATACAATAGCAGACGTGAAAGGACAAATGCGTTAAATGTGTTTTTAAATTTACAATTTATGTAAACAATAAGAGTTATATCTGTTTTTAAAGGATTTGTGGTAACTTTTTATTGAATTTTTCAAAATAATTTTCCATTCCGAAGCTAAAAATTTATACTTTAAGACGTTCTAATTGGTTTTAAGCCTTTTACCTTTGATCATGCTATTGGATAATAAATTCTAGTTATTTTATGAATTTCTCTCTTTGGCATATACATATCTGTACCTCGGAGGGATACAACACTATGTCCATTTTTTTCCATATTGACTTTATTACAGAGTTAAAATCAGCTTTTCTCATATTTCTTAGAGGAATAGAGCACTATAAAATATTGTTTCAACATCTCAATAAATAGCTGTACCAATAACACTTTTTGTTGAAAAAACGTATAAAACTCCTCTCCTGTAAAGTTATGAAAATGGACATAGTGTTGTATCCCTCCGAGATACAGATATGTACATATATTTGGAGACAAAGGCAGTGCACGGATTACAGTTTACAAGACTTGGCAGTCATCGATCTATGGCTATGCAGGATCTTATATACTCTTTACCTTAGCCATGATTAAGGAGTTCCTTCTTCATGGATAAATTGAAATTTGCGAACATGGGATTCCAGCACGACGCTGTTACTGCACACCAGCACGCGAAACATTCCACGTCGTGAGACCGGCTGTTTCAAGAAAATTTGATATCGCTTGTTGGCGATATTCACTGTCAGGGTAAATCACCAGATTTAACGATATAAAACCTGTCACTAGAAACCGTGCAAAGTGCCTTTAAAATGGCAGCGGTCACTTAAAAGAACTTCACGCCATCTATTTTGGTCCTTAGAGTATTTGGTTCTGATATTAATATCAGATAATTGGATAGTTAGACAGTCCTTAGAGCTATGTTGTTTTAACGCTGTATGTCACACCGGTAATTTATTATTTAAACAATTATGCCAATTCACAATGGCGAGTTTCAGAATTAAATATCACGTACAAGTGCTAGAAGGCGAACGCCAACCGACACAAGGTTTGTCAGGTGACAATGAATTCATAAAAGTTACGGCGCCTTCATCGACTATTACTCCTTTGAACAGAACGTTGATGAGGCCATCACCACCAAAGGCGTGTCGGACTAGCCCACGATTTCCCGCTCAGCGAACGTCAGATAAGACATATCGGCTATGCATATGATTTGAGGACGTGGTTATTTCTCTCGCGACTGATCGTGCGAGTTGACACCAGAACCTTTCTTGTGCGAAGTCAAACAGTCTACCGACACCCTAAGGTCAGCATAACCATGGCCATCAATCACTCAAATTCAGGCGGATTTAAGCGGCAAAGTCAATGAAAATTAGATCTCCCGAAACCATGCCATTTACATGCCGATTTTACAATCAAGGCTGTCCATAAGCCTTGTTTTGAAACCGCTAAAATACCGTAGAGAATTAAAAAAGAATAAGAGCTGACTAATTACAGCTTTTTAATTGGTTTCTATTTTTAAATATTTAAATATTTTTTCCGCTCTTAAATTCGAATGCACGTTTTTGAATTTGGCGATTTCAAAACGAAACGTTTTTCAGAAGTCAGTGCAGCTTATGACTCTTAGTTTTCATATCGAATTCCAACTTTGACTGCGTAATCTTCTGTGGCATACCTAGTCTACATTAGCATTAACAAGAAGTTCGATAGATATGTAGGTTAGGCTGCCAGTGATTATATACTGACTCACTTGGTTCTACACTGCGATCGCCTGTGTTACCTGGATACATAACAAAATGTATGTATCCGCACTCAGTTTTAACATCAAACCAATCCGATGGCCGAAAAAATAAGTTTATTCCCTTGATGTTGCAGATCATTAGGTCTGCTCGGTTTTGCAGTTTTGGGTAGCCTAAATGCCTCCCTACTTCTCAAGCGACTAAACACTCTAGCGACTTTATGTAAACTAGAAGAAAGAAACAAGGGAAATTCTGATCTATTTCACAAATAATTATGGCTGCGAACACAACGCCCAGTTTCAAATCTTGCTTTCATTCACGTTGAGAATAAAAGCATATTCTGACTTTACATAAATGTTACAACTATTATCTCGTGCTGTTATGAGTTTGTAACAAAAAATAAAAGGAAAGACCTTAATAACATTTTGACTATTAAACAAAATTTGTTTATTCTATCAGCCATTATCTGCATGATACGATTAAGTACTGTATGTGGTCCTTACTCTAACCCTTTCACCGCACAACATCTCCTGTTACAACCAACTAACCTTGTACAAATAACTGTTTACCTTTTAAGACATACAATTGTTCAGCTCTATTTCAAATACAATTTGCTGCTAATGATTTTGTTGCTGCTATTCAGGTTGTTGTATTGGCTGTACACAAAAATTTCGCTGTTTATTTTGATTCAATAAAATTTTTCATTGCCATGTCATACAATGTACTGCCATCGTTAGCTATGATCTTTCGACATCTTTCGGACAAGAGAACTGCTCATCGGTTGAGGCCGAAAACGAATCAAGTTAATTTTTATACCTTCAACTGCAGTGAAGCTTACTCCAGCCAGGTTGCATCGGTCGCAACGGATGATGTGTGGTAAAACTTCCCATTTGATATTTATCAAAGCAATTTTCGTGCTTTTGTATGAATCCTAATGCTTTCGAACGAAGACTGTTGTGTTACTGCAAATGATTCTCTTCATGTATTTGACACGGACTCTCACCAATTGAAGCCGGCAATTCTTTATCTTCAAGCTCTTCTTCTCACCTGTCCAAACGTTCTTTGTCTTCAACATCAATATCAGAATCTACGCAAAAGGTTTTAGAGCGAGCATACTCTTCACAAACTTTCGCAAGAGTACGGTGACTATCTGCCGCCCATCTCTTTATACTATTGCGGTTCAAAGTTTGGCCTTTTCAATGTATTAAAAACTTTGTTGTTGTGTAGAAGACACTTTGCTGTAATCTGAATATTGCTGCCAGTTATAAAACAAACAGTGTTGTGTCATCGGTAACAATATATCGAAAGTGAAGCGAACTGTTGTTAAACAGCGAAAACTTTTTCATACAGCCAATAGTATTTTCTATCATCAACCCAAACTATTTGTAGTTTTTTATTTTTTCTTTCTTTTATATTGCTTAGAAATTGATTTCTAATGTAGATTTCTATTTTGAATTACAAATGAAAATGAAACTGAAATATAAAACAAACTGCAACTTAAACTGTTAATTTCCTGTGCAGGTAGCATTAAGGTTGGTATAAAAAAAAAAGCCAAGACCTATAAACATTAAAATTCCAAAGAGATTGGTATTGAACTTTATCTCAAGTTTTTATTTAAAGCATTAAACCAATACCAAAACAAAACATGCCAACATCACTTCTTAACTGCAGGTTGCAGTAGTTTGCCAACAGGCCATATTTGCACAAACTTTCAACGTAAAGAATTCTTAATTTGAAGTGATTTAGAGCAAGTGCAACTGAAATTTTAGGGATGTCTGCAACATGTAAGAGTTTGCGATTGGGGTGAAATGTTAAAAATGGTTTTTAATTATGATAATTGTGTTCACATATAAAACAGAAATCCTCGAGTGATTAAGAGAACACTTGTGTTAGGGAGATTTTAATTGATTCTTAAGGTTATTGTTTTAAATTCAGAAGAGAGAAAAATAAGGAAAACAGTGTCTTCAACTCAATTTATTAAGGACATATTGAAAACAATGGTTGTTGCTGGTTGGTATTTTAAAGCCTTTACCAAAGATATTAAAGATTCGTTAAAACTACGGACTGATTATTGCCTATAATTTTCACCTTCAGAACTTGTTATAGGGATTCATTATGGAGACTACGCCTGAACAGATTTTTTGAAATCGGTGACTCATGCTGGATTAGTTAGCACAAGCACAAATTTCGTAGAAATTTTAGAATTTTTACTCGATTTACTGGCATTTACAACCTTCATACCTTTCGACTATTGGTTGGCTTTAATCGCGATCATTTTGGACTGAACTGTCCCCTGTGGAGTCGAAAACAGATTAGTTCTACATTGTGCCGTTTATGCTTGAGAGAGGATGAAAGACATTCTTTGTCCGTATTTCTGATAGAAATTGTGAGTGTAACTCTGGGATCTTGTGGTCTGTACCCTGACATAAACCGACATACAACAAATTGCAGGATTGTGGCATGCGTGGAACCAACGTCTGGAAGACAAATAATTGTACTGAGCACCGATTGGATTATTAGATTCAGCCAGCTAAGCAGGAAAACAGCATCTGAGAACCTAGCAGAAAGGGGTGGTGCTTGAAGCCGTAACCTGTGGGCAAGCTAGAGTGATACTCAAGGAGTCCTTAGGCAAGATGATGTTTGAAGACAAGAAAACACACCGGAACATAATGCTAATCTCACGATTACTTGATGCACATGTGGTTTTGTTGGGACTTGGCAATGAAACTAGGGGTGTCTTCAATCCATAAAAGAGTCTAGTGAAAGAAATTTCGGCTCATAACATTTGACTTAAATAATTCTAGTATTTTCGTTAATTACACCAAACGGTGTTCGTATGATAAAATTGTCAACATTGATGTTGCCGGATCACAAAAAAAAGTTAATGACTCGATCGTACTAAAACACCTGTTTTTTGTCTATAGCTTTCATATAACAGAAGTCAAATACGTAAATATTTGTATAATTTTCGTTCACTTGATGGAATTGAATTCCTTCTGTTATCGAAATCTATTTTTCAATTGAATGTCTTGAAACTTAAAACTAAAAAAGAAGATAATTAAATTTCCAACATTAAAACGATAATTAATCATTTTTAATACAAAAAATAATAAAAAATGGAGAGCCAACAAAAATTTGAATTAAATCTAAATATTTAATAATATTTGAATAAAATGGATTCGGTGGTAGTACAGTTGTACTAATCTGTATAAATAAGTCTGATGATCGCAGCATCAATTGTCGCCAAAAAAAAACTGTGGTATACTTCACCGCCATGAGTCAAGATCAGATCATTAATGTGTTCGGTCAATTAAATGTATAAAAATATTAATTGTAGTTGTGATTCTTCGTGAGTTTTTCGTCAACAATTCAATCAATATCGTTCCACAACCACCGTATTCGCCTGATTTAGCTCCGTGTGACGTCTGGCTGTTCATCAAACTCAAGCGACCGCCCCGGGGAAACCGTTTTGAGTCAATTGAAGGCATTAAACTTGAATCGCTACGCGCATTGAAGGCTATTCCGGAAATTTACTTTAACATAAGTTATTGCAACTGGGGGGATTACTTTGAGGGGGACGAAATAGATTTGCCAGAATAAATAAAGAAATTTAAAATTTTGAACAAAGTCTTACTATTTTTTGCCCACGATAGTATGCATGCGGAGAATTCAGTTTACAGGTGCTAAACTTAGTCTGTACTGCGATATTAAAGATCCAACAAATGTTGGAATACAAAAATTTGAAATGCTCTGTATAATCGCTTGACACTTTCGTCAAATCAGCAGAATCTTCCGAAATATTTATTATTGTTCTGTAAATAAAAGTAGTCTTCAGCATTCGATTATTCCTTAATTCACGTGCGAATGTTTGGGAGATCATCCGGAGAACGCAGGTTTTAAGGAATACAGCGAGTAACACGACAACGAAATTCATTCCAAATACCCAAAAAATATATTTCGCAAAATTATTATGCAAAGCATGAGGAAACACAACAACTAAGTTGGTCTTTTATTAGTTACACAAGTGTAAGTAAAAAAAACAGTTGCAAGGTTCCTCAAAATGTATTCTATTTTAGCAAATAAGTGGCAAATAGTGTATATTTTAGAAAGTATTGTTTTAACCGTGTTTGCGGCACGAAGATTTGTACAAAAAATATTGCCAACGAAGGAAAAAATAAAAAAAAATACTTAAGAAAAACTTTTGGAATTTAACTCAGTTGTTAAATTTGATTATCTTTCCTCAAGTTTCTTAAAACACCTTTTGTTTGAACGGTAAAATATCAAACCAAAATAATAAGTTTTCAAAAGTGAGTGTGTGCTGGTAGAAGTTATTATAATTGCCCTGCAATTCTGGGGATACGTCTAAGCTAAATAAAAAAGCACTATTTAAATTTTGCGGGATTTTCTTCGCGCAAATGGCAACTCTGATATTATATTCAACATCTGTCACCTATGATTGTTCCGATTAATAAAAATGGAGCGCTACACAAAGAGTAACGCGTTATCATTGTAAAAACCCATTTGTGGTGAGCACTCATAAACCTTGCAGAATTTTCTGTAAAGATAATTCATCTCATTTGGCAAAAAAACTTTAAGATAAAGGTTGGATTAGGGACAGCAAGCAACCTTCACGTCGACATATTGGACGGTTTCTCGAAAACGTTGTTGCTGCAAACGAGAGTGCAGCCGCAAATTCATAAATATCAGTTCGGTAGTGACTGTGAACGGCATTCGTTACAGGACCACAAGGGTCTCGACTGGACGGCAAGGCTCTGGTTGACAAATGGATTTAGCGGGACGTGGCCACCTGCCACATCGCTCATGAAACAATCGACTGATTGCAGTAACAATTTCCTACTGCGGCACCCTATATATGTATCAGTGACTGTTCCTCTTGGTGATCCCGCCACCTTGATGTATTCTTACCCGAAGCTTGTCCGGGGGCCGAAGCTAAAAGGAAATAGGACCAATAAGTTCGACCAGTAGCGATAAACATGGTATCACAGAACCAGCAGCACATGGAGAGTGCGCGTAGTGGCTGTGGTTTATACCCAAATCGCGAATAAATGTTAGTGCAGGACTGTGGGCTGTGGCATTGTAAGGCAGGCTGTCACTAGAAAACCAGGAATTCTTCTATACAAGAACAATATGACTTTAAACAGCTTTTGGTCAATCGAACAGAAAGAACTGAGCACTTGATGCAGAACGAAATTTGCGAATATTGGAAACAGGATGCTACAGTAAGTCAATAAATTGCGATACTTTACTGTTTTTCAAGTGATAATTGCCTTTTAATCTGTTGAGTAGCGCAAAAATATATTTTAAAGCTCCAAGACTGATCTAAATATTAAAAAAAAAACAAGGGAACTTCAACACTTTGTTTCTCGAGAAGTGAGAAAAATGGGTCAGTTATTACTCGGAACATCCATGTCAAGAAAGTCAAGACTTTTTAAAGAAGCCTCCGAACGCTTTTCCTTATGACCTGCTTGTAAACACTCATTCAGGGATTGTTACAAATTAGGTGGACAATTTTACCTAAAGCCAACAAAGTTATGACATAAAGCACTTTTCACACCACAAGAAACCGCATAGTATGAACTGATCGCTCTATAGAGAAATCAGGTTTTAATGCTAATCCAAGCCTCCTTTGAAAGGTACTGCTATGTGTGGGTAAAAATTTAACAAGAGATCTAACGGGTATTGACTTATTGAGATCGAAAAACGTGTGTTACCGGTTACAAAAGAAGGAAAACTTAAGGGTAACTGAACATAAAACCTGCAATTTCAAGTTTGCACTTCTGTTTCCTATTGCTATTGTTTTCAGATCATTTTTACGATAATTTAAACTGCTGCAAGTTTTGTATTTTTTTTTTATTTATAAGGTTTACACGCACGAAAAGTTCAATAGCAGGGAGTATCAATATACTTATTTTTCATTTTGTTTAAAGGAAAGAAACAATCAGGCAATTGCTGCTTATTTGAATAATTATGTTACTCTGTTTGGAAAGGGATAAACAAGAGAAGGGCAGGTATTGAAGTAGACGGGATCGAGAAGCTACAGCGTTTAACAACTCGGCAATTGCGCATTTTGTTTTTTTTTATATCTCTGGTGTTGCGTAGGAGGATTATCTTGAAGATAAAGGAGTGTCGCCGAAAACCAGAGAACATCAATTCAGCAGCAGTGACTGTAACCGGCATTGTTTGCAAGGACTCTATACCGGAATCCTTGTGGCGAAGATCTGGACGACATGTGGATTCCGCAGAATGGCGCTATCTGCCACATCGCGCATCAAACAATCGGTATATTGCAGCAACCATTTCCATGGTGCCGTCTTATTAAGACACCCTTCGTCACCGCAGTATTAAAAGATACATTTGTTGCCAATGCAACGGTGTATTGCGTGAGGATTTTTACTGCTCCGACATCACCTTCATCACTAAAGGCAATTCGCTGCACGTAATGTACAAAAAGTACTTATTCCAAAGTCAACATGTGTTGTTAAAAAACCGATATTGTAAAATGGCGATTACAAAGCGTATTCCTACAGGTTTGGCGATTCAATTGACTGCTTTCAGTCAAAGCTGAACGGCAGCGAATTTAGGTTTTCTTACTCATTCCCATATGTTGGAGTCATGTGGAAATGGTTTGCTGAGTCACTCTTAATATTTTTGTAAATTCTTTTGGACATATGGACAAATTTTCCGCCCTTGATTTCCTAGTTCTTGTAGCCTTGAAACCTTCTAATACACCCTTTTCCGTTTAAGGTGGTAGAATAAAAGTGATACAGAAGAGAAACCAATTTGTGATTATAGGAGATTATTTTTGCAAATTTATTAGTGATTTTAATTATTTCGACCACCATTTTCATTTCTTTTCGTATCTTAAAATTATTGAAATTCTAAACCTTATTTTTATTAAAAAATTTCATAACTTTATTAATAGACGCAAGTCGACTATTTAGTAATTGCGTGTCAAATGTCAAAACTAAACACATTTATTCTCTCACTCCCGCATAAAACAGAGAACTACAAAAAAACTACGAACCAAATTCTATACTGTGACAAGAAGAAAATTCTAAACCCATTACATTTGCTGGCATTTACGCAGAGAAAAAGTTTATGACAATTATTTTCAACAAATTTATTTATACAGGGGAAGACAAATTCTAACAATCAGCAGAAGACAGATAGAGGAAGCGAAGGAAAGAGAGAGAGAGAGCGAGTTACTTTTCAAGAAAACTTTTGTGTTTTTCCTGCAACATGATAAGAACGTCACAGATATTTAATTTCAACCAAATGCAATATGCAAAACTTTTGATAGCCTGACGGACATTTGTTAAAAAATATTTCGAAAAGAAAATGAACTCTCAGAAGAATCAAAATCTGAACAACTGCTGACTAGCAAAAATATGGGTCATTTTATTAACAGGTGATAAGATTTTGTAGAATAGAAGATGAAAAACAAAACAAAAGAGTCCACAGTTTGCCAACATAAAAAAATGAAAATAAAAGTTATCATGACAAAGCGGAAAAAATGTTGTTTGGGAAATTGACTTAGGTTAGGATTAAGTCCGCTAAATCGGTCCCTTGTCTGATTTGATAAGGCATGTGAAGACGAAAGGAAAGCAAAAAAGATTAGAGTAAAGTAAAAAAAGACAGTGTAGATTTGAAGGCTTGTGGTTAGAATAGAGAGTAGGGGTTGAGTGGTCATTATATATGTCCGTTATGGAGTCTTTAACAAACCAGTTGGTAATCCTTATGAAATTATTTAATACCTGTTTTCCAACCTCGGATATCCCTAAATGATTTTTGCGTAGGCCCTCTAATACAGGACAGAGGCATTGGAGATGGACTACTGTCTCCTCATACTCCTGGTTGTGACAACGTCTTCAGCAGGCAACACCATTGTCTTAGCGTGATTGCCATTGACTTAAAGAAACTTTGATTTAAAGTTTTCTTATTAATATACTTTGTACGTGGTGTAACATTTTTATTACAATACAAAGGTCACCCTAACAAAATTATAAAACCAAGCAGATCGTTGCAGGTTCAATATAATGGTGTTTTCATTTCTAGAAAAAATGTAAAAATTTACGCCCTTTTTTTAGATTTTACCCTTAATAATTGGTGGCATGGGGTAGTAATTAGAGCGCCAAACTTTAAACCGAAGGACCGTGGTTCGAATCGCGGCAGAGAGAAAAATTGCATCGCGGTGATCGAATTTTTAATTTTACAGGCTTCAACCCCGCTCCAGCCAAATCCATTCTGAAAGAAATGAAGAAGCCCGTGACGTTCTAGCTCACTCCTAAAATGAAGTTCCACCTAGAGTTGCACAACGAAATGACAAATGCTCAGCAACACCACATAGCTACACAAATAATGTGTAGGCATTGTTCCTAGGAAAATTCAGATGGCAGTCCCATCCTCCTACAACAGGCTGCAACGAAATACTATGGAAAAAACTCCTAACCAATGGAAGAAGCGAAAACACCGACGCCAAACCGTTGAAGCCCTAAGCCCCTAAGAGGAGTAGCGGAAAACCCCCCAACTGTCACAAGTCAAGGTTTCCCGCTTCTTTCGTATTGGCTGTGCACAAAAACTTCTGGGTGTTTTTTTTTTCTTAAAAAATATGAAGTTTTTTCAATAGAATTTTTAATTGCCATATAATTCAAACAACTGGCTATAATTCTGGCAATAGGTGGATTTCCGAGGCCAAAAGGTTATCAAGATAATTGGCTTTGCCCGCATTAGATGGATATCTACGACTAAATTGAATGCGGGTAAAGTCAAGTATGTTCAAGGGCAAAGTAACTCTTCTTCATGATTATGCTTCGTCTAATGTGGAAATTGTCAAGTGAAATATATCAACGGCAGTATTTACCGAACATTTATTCCTCTAATTCTTTATTATTTACATGGAAGCAGCAGTAGTTCGGATCGCTTCAAAAAAGAGACGTTTTTTCGAAAAAATTTTCACAGGTTCCGTCAATCAAAACGTATTTGTACTCCCCTATTTCAGCTTTATGTTTTAGAAGGCTCAAGAATACGAAAAATGACACTGAAGATGGCTCGTAGCCAAAACCGATTTGTCTTCAAACCAAACTTGACTAGGGATGACAGAAAATCGTTCCGAAATTCTAATACTTTGTGGGTTCCTTTTACATACCTAAGTGCCCCAACTTCTAAGTTTTCATTGGGGTTGGTAAATCCAAATCGTTCTAAGCCAACATAAAAACTATAAAAAATATAAAATATTGCGAAGACTTCTCGAATTCATATTTCTATATTAGTTGGGTTAAATATGTAGGGTTGTAATTTTGCGACAAACTACTATTCGTCAGTCGAAGAGAAACTGTGAAGCCGTGAAGACGAAAGCGCATTTTGGCGGACGTAGTTTGTGCTCTATAAACGTAGAAGCATTCTTTTTTTTTTTAATTAAACAACCACTTTTAATTAATAAACTTTTGAAATTATAAAACTCTTTTGCATATAAATAAAAGCTATAAATATAGAACTTACGAAGAGTTAACTGTCATATTAACTGCGATACTGTGCTCACTTTTGGACATTTATAATCATAAAACTCTGGAAAATCAGCATGAATAGGTTGCCACTTGAACAACGCTACCAAATTATCCAGATCCGATGTTTTATCGCAAAATTTTGTTTGGCTATGAGGCATATTTTTGGCTTATGGAGTGAAAGAATCCCACAATATACCCTACAGACTTCATTACATTCAGAAAAATTCACAGTTTGGTGCGGTTTACACGCTGGTGGCATCACTGTACCGAATAAATAATTTTTTTAATAAAATTTAAATTTTTGTGATATAAAACACCCTTTAGATGTTAAATGCGCAATCCATTCTGGGATTGTCTAATAGTATTCCAGTATTCCAATATTCCAGTATTGTGTCTTTCTTAACAGAAATAATAAAAAACGAAGTGTAAATTAAAAAACGTTACTTTTACAAGTATTCAAATTGTTTTTGACACTAATGAACTATATCGACATACGTTTGGGCTTTTAAAATGCCCTTTTGCATAAAAAATCCCACAAGTACAATTTTGTTCAACGATGACCACCTAAGTCGACATAAGGCGTTATATCTGAACTCACTTGTAGTGTCAAGAAACACTTTTTTTCGTTCAATAGGACCTTGGGCATATTTGCCAAAACATTTTATATAAAGTTTAATTACTCGTATGTACGTAATATTACGCGGTGTTTTATGAAACTCACAGATCCATACATACAGCGAAAAAAGCACATCAGCTTTCTCCTTGAGAAAGAAGCAAAACTGGCTTTCTGCCCCTTTGATGCCTACAAAAATAATACAAAATTAAAGAAAAATCTAGTAAAAGTTAATAAATTTTAAATAAAATAGAACCATCTTAAATTATTGAGTTTAACAAATTCTATTTCATTTTATAAATATGAAAAACAACAAAATGATTTAAGACTTAAAGTTCTGTCTGCCATTTTTCAACAAAGTTTTTGCAACGAAAAAAATCAGCTTGAGCATTTTAGCTTTTGTATTAGGGTAGATGGATGTGTGTTTAACTGAACTAAATAAAAACTTTCGTAGTTACAAATATTATTAAAAAAGTTTTATTTAATTTTGCTTCTAACTCTACTTTTGAAAAGATCACAGTAATTTAAATATTTTATGCACAATTACCAGCAATTCAAAATATATTTTTAGGTTCAGGGCTATAGGCAGGCAAAGAAATGAATTTTTTGCACGAAGAACTGTTCACGCATTTATATCAGAAAAGGATATTTAGCTTACTAGAATTTTAGATTGACTTTCTGTCGTAATAAAATTAAAGGTATTTTTTCAGTAAAGTTCTAGTGTAAAAACTTTCTAAGTTTATCTCTTTCTAACACTGTCCTTAGAGCAAACGTCGCTATTTTCACCAATCATAGTTGTCACCTTTAGTTATCTTGTGACAAAACTCAGTGCAAGCGGAAGCCCAAGGTGCCTAGATTTTATATGAGCAGTACATTTAATTTATAACAATCATACGCTATATTAATAGGAAATCATAATTAAAAATACTCATACGTAATGTTAGACGTTAATAACGCATTGAGGTAGTTGCCGACCAATTAATTAATTTCCAGCCGAAATATTTAACATCAAAATAAATAATCGAACAGGAACAAAAAACAAAAAAATTAATATATTGATTTGTTGTCAACCAAGTATAAACGACATGCATAAGAATGAATACGTAGCATAACGTATTCAGGGCGAGTCGCTCTTCAGTTTTAATACAAACTTACCCATGCATATGGAGCTCTGTGTAGGTGGACGTCTTTTGCTCCATTACAGCCATACATTTCACATGAGGTTTCAATTGGCCAAAGAAAAGATGCACAAGAATGCCTCGCAAGAGGTGGACGGGGCAATATTAAAAGGCTTGTCTAGGTATGAGCAATGAAGCCTCGCAAGAGGTGCGGAGGTTAATCTCGGTATTAACTCCGGTGTTTTTTGGTCAATTCTAAAGAGATGGACAAGAAAACCTCGCAAGGGCTGGACGGGTCAGTGTCTAAAGTGTCTCCTGAGGAAGAGGCTGAGACGGTAGTGAACATCGTGTATGAATGTCCAACACTGGCTAGCGTAAGGCTTAGGACTTATTAAATGTAAATATCATGTTAGACCTAGCCGTAGGAAAATGCTAGCAAGAGACTCCGTGATGAGGAAGAAGACCGACAGTTGCCAGTCTACAGTCTGAAATTAATGCCAGTCAAAAGTAAAGACTAGTTTAAGCACGAAACTCAAGGAAAATAAGGTAGTCGTTAATTATAAATCAGTTGCCTTTGCGGTGGCACCCATTTAAAGCTGGTTCAACTTAAAAGATACTTGTTTTTTATCTGTGGTAGTCAAATTGTAATTAACAACTTTAAAATTTAAAGTAGGTTTTTAAAAGAACTGACTTTACTTGTTAACTCTGTTTATGGTCCATAGAAGTTAGCCGGGTATCGACTACAATCTGTCAAAGTAAAAATACACACGTTTATGTGAGAACGATTTTTTTCACGACAACACACATGGCTGTAGGTTGTTGACAATGCTGCTTTTGTCGTTGTAGTCATATTAATCTAATTTCTATTTTTGTTGGCTACAAAACTAAAACAATGTTGACAATATGTTATAACAAGATATGCAAAGTAAATTAGTGCTTACAAATATTATTCTCTATTATCTATTGTTAAATGAAAGTTTATTGTCTACATAAAATGTGACATGAGCAGCATAAATTTTCTCGATATTTCAGATAAATTTAAAAAATTGGTCATAAAACTCCTTCCCTGCTAGTAGAGTATTTTTGGGTCCACACTTCGAAGAGGTTGCTGCACCGTTCGAAAAGTTTTTTTATAAGCTTTAATTTAATATATACATAGTTTCTTACTGTCGTTTTCACAGTTTAGAAGATATATACGATTATTTTTTCTACTTTGCAGGCTACAGGACTTAAAAAAAGTAAAAAATCGACAGTGACACCACTGATATATAAATGTATTGATTGAACGGCTGTTAATATATTAACATTACTTTGTAGATGTCGCTTTCGAAGGGCGTCATTTGTAGTGGTACTTGTAGTCGTGTAACCTGCTCTGGCTCCTTATTGTTTATTATTTGATGCTTTGCAATACTGGCTGTTCACAAGGAAATGAAGGAAAGGTAGGTTTTAATAAAATAATATGAATTGAACTATTATTTCAAATATCTTTTTAGCTTTCCAAATAATTTTAGGCCACATGTTGTGCTCGACAAAAATTTAAAAAAAAATGTACTGCTTGTATTGCTTATCTTTTGTCAAATTATAACTTCAAATTTAAAAAAGCGTATTCTTCCCCATTAGCAGTCATGTGACATTAGGAGTTTTTTTTATGACTCTTTCTTTTGTTTCAGATACAAATTACTGCAAATTGGTTGCTGGCAAAAATATGAATGGAAAGAAGCCATAAAGATAATGAAATCAAATCAATTTGCTCGTATTGTAAACTCTTTTAACAAAACCAACATCAAAACTGCTGGCTTTGAGAAGTTGACAAGACATGTTACTAGTTTTTTTTTGTGTTGTTGTCAAAAGTATCAATATCAAACTGAAAGTCCAATAGTTTAGAGTATAGTTCTTTTTTTTAATTTAACAAATTTTTTATCTGCTCAGTCGTTTTAAGTTTTTTTTTAATGGTCGATTTTTGTTAATGTGGTTTCGACATATTTCCTTTCTGCTCTTTCTTTCGCTGAAAACTATTCTTAAGATATTTAATAACATTTTAGTTTCTATGTCATGAAAGTTAAGTTTTTTTTGTTCTGCTAAACAAGATGTTGCCAAAATTTTCGAATTACAAAAAAAGAACGAAGACACTAAAATTCTTTCTTAAAAAAAAACAGCAAGAAGTTCAAGAAGTTTTAATAAGAGAAAATCTGTGCATTTTAAGCCCTGTTGCTGCAACTTCATGCTGTTAGCAATTGATGTTGCTTTTGTTGTTCTCTTATTCACATGTACAAGAGTTCCAATTGTATGAATCATACTCGTTGTCGTCTAAAAGGAATTATTTGCCTTGTTTGTATTTTAATGTCTACATTTGTGTTTGTTAACGCATGCCTACGTACATGCCTTTGTTGCTTTGTATGTGTGAATAAACTAAACTAGTAGTGGTAGAAGTTTTAGTTGTTCTCTGATTGTGACATCTATGATAATGTTAACCAGCTACTCGGCTTACAAGCAGTAACAACAAATGACCCATGTATACACTTTCACAGATCTGTGAATTCAAGCAAACACACACACACACACACGTCGTATGTACTATTTGTAAAAAAAAAATAATAGAAAAAATGTAAGTAACTCATTTACAGTGAAAGTAAATTTTAAGTCAACAAATTGGTTAAAATTGCCTGAAAGGCTTCAAAAACGGTAGATTTCCTTGACTAAGGATTAGCATGTAACATAATTTTCCTCAGAAAATCCATTCACAGCATGTCCGCCGCACAGTGCTTTGTTTGCATATAATGAAAGCACAAAAATTGTCATGCATCTTTTTAACACAAACGAAGAAAAATAAGAATTGAAAAACATCAGGCGAAAATCACGCCCTCTGGAGGCAGCAGAAGAGATCGTATCGCTCGTACTACATAGAGCCTTAATAATAATAATACACCTTACTGGCGTATTGAACTGCACAAAAATAAATCCAATTTGGTTTACTAAAAATTTACGTACAACGTATTTCTAGTTTTTTCTTCAAACACGAGCAACCCCAGCGAGCGAAATTATAGTAACTGTGTGGGGAACAGATACTAATAATATTTTTTCCAATTGTTAAACTTTAGAAGTAAGTTTTGCCATTTCATAATATATCGTTTTATGCCTGCGAGTCGTATGAATATTATCGAAATATATTATCGGCAACGTGAATTTCGGCCTGAGGTCGGTCGTAATAACGGCCTCAGTGCGCAGGCAATTCGTCGCTTTATAGAAAGGTTTAGGGGTGAGTACACTCTTTTGGATCTTAAGCCACCAACCAGACAAAGATTGGGGCGAAGCGAAAAAAAACATACCAGCCGTAGAGGCCAGTATCAAAGAAGACCCAATGCCGATTAGCTGAATATGACATCGCCAGAGAGCCAACTCGACGTATTATGTGGTTGGATTTGGGCCTGTATCCGGCCGCATAAGGGCGTGCAGATGTAAATATGGAAACCGGACGACCGCAGACAACGCCGTAAAATCCCTTATTGAGCCCTGGAAAAAGTTGGCCGAAGATTCAGATGTTGGACAAAAATTCCCCTTCTCGGACTTCCAGCAAAGACACGGCGTGATGTGCTACCCCATGCATAATGGCATAGATGTAAGTTCAAAATAAAGCCAGAAAAAGTTCAATAAGATACGAGTATTTTTTGTGATAAACTTAGCTTCTGTCAGCAAGACTTCTATTGTTGAAGCTTTACGAGAGACCTGTTAGCCTTCATTTCGGCAAGATGACGTCGTTTGATCCAGTACTCCCGCGAAAGTGAAATGGTGGATTTAGATATTTCCAAGGCTTTAGATAGTGTGGCATTACTGATAAAACTTCTTACTTCTGGTACGGATAATGACTTCTCGCGATTGTTAGTCAGTTTTCTCCGAGAACGCACACTATAGGTTGTTAGAGAGGGGATTTCAACCAACGAATTTAATAAGTTTCTTTCTGTTTTTCTAAATAACCTTCTACTCTTTAACATTCCTAATTATTTTGTAACGGACAAAGTTAGCCGCAGGTTGAGGCAAAATATCAATGATGTAACTAATTAGACTCTTGTAACGGATTCCAAATTCGGTTGTGTGAACATAGCCCCTCTGAATGCTCGTCAGACGTAAACAATTTAACGCACACACAGATGTGCGACAGATCATATTGCCTTCAGCAAGTTGTTCCATGGCACAAAACACATTTATTTTGTTTTAAAAGATACATTCAAATCCTTGGTTTTTGAAAATGTAAAGCGACGCTTTACACTTGAATCATCGATGCTTCCACAGTAAAAGCTGAAGATGCTCTTCGAGGGCAGCAGTGAATACCCTTTTTTGCATATGGCACATGCATTGGACAAGAGCTTAGGAGGGAAATTATGTGCAGAAAAAACTCAATTAAGAAGCCCTACCTGTAATTTTTAATGTACTAAAACACAGTTTCAGCTATTCTCCATTTCACCTTTTAGTGGGATTAGAAATTTAGATCCTTGACTCAGTGAATGGAGAGTAACGGGCTCTGAAGGAAAGGATTTATAATTCATGGAGTCTGTACAGTAATTTCTGGAAGCAGGGATGAAACCTACTGGACTACATTTTTTACATTAATGATATTTCGCATGAAATAAGTGTCACAATTTTTTTTGTAGGCATGTGGTGTAGAAAAGCAAGCTTCACCTCTTGTCAATAAACGAAAATTTCATGCCACCGAATTGATGAAAATTGTATTCTGTAAATGTAGCGCTGCAATATTTTTATATTGTCTGACATTCTAATTTGTGTTACCCACTGTAATCCTTTGCGCATTTGTTCAAATAGAAATGATATATTTCTTTATGTGTATGTGTGGCATAAAATAGTTTCCATTTATCGTTGGCCACTTTTCTTTTGGAAAAATAAAAATGTGAATGTCCCTTATTTCCTAAAGTAGGGACGCGCTGCAAGTTGAACACACACAGATACACAAGCCAAGGAACAAAGTGTATAAATGTTATTTAAATGTACTACTGTTCTTACATGTCGTGATGAAAATGTGTTTGATTGTATTCATGTGTGTAAGTTAAACATGTTATTGCTACTAGATGGTTGGCTTAGTTTAAGTATATTTTGGACCAGCATGTTTTAACCCCTTGTGGTTGGGAACAGTAAACTACTGCAATATATAACACTGCTTTATGATAATATGTTAAATGAAAATTAATAAAGTGCTGAAAATAGTCGTGACTTTTCTAATGAGTTGTAAAAGTAAAATAAATATCATGCCTTTGTGTTCCCATCAGGATGTTAAATCAAAAGTCCTTAAAAGAATAGTTTGTGGCGATCTTTGCTGTTGGTCATAAATTAAGGGTTAAATTTCCTTTTGTTTGCCCTAAAAGCTTTAAGGATGTTATAAGAAGATGCAAACAGCATATATAACATTTCTTTCTTGTAACTATGGACATTACCATTCCTTCACGCTTCCCTACCACCATCGCAACATGGGCTGCAGCAAGTTTTCACCAGCAAAAATATGTTCGCATATGTGTAGATATTTTGAAGAAAAAGAACACTTGCTTTTTAGAGTATGAGTTGGGAGTTTTTTGAATTTGTTGTTGTTTTCCCTTGTTAGCATTGTTCAAGTTTTTATAGTTCCTTCTCCCCTTTTTATGTTGATTGCATGATATTTCTTATACAATTTAGTATGTGTGTGAGACAAGCTAAAAGCATTTTTGGACAATTTAAAATTTTTTACTTAAAAAATTGTTTTAACTAAAGAATGTCCAGCAAAGGATTTATTTCCAAAAAATCAACAAAAAAAAAACAACAAAACACAATATCATATTAGTCTTCTTTTCGAAGGAAAGAATAAAAATCTATACAATCACTCACTTACGAGCACAAACACACACAGACTTGTACACTGCTAAACTCTTTAATTTATTATAATTTAATTTTTAACAGGAACAAATAAAGCTTGGAAAATTGAAGGAAGATTTTAAATGCAACAAATATAAACGGCATAAACAACACCAACAATTATTTATTACTCCCTTTGCTGATTTCAATTTCCAAAGGACTAAACAACTCTACTGTTCCACAGAATTGAAAATTCATTAAAAAAATTACCCAAATTTTCCAGAATAAGTTTTGCCAATAATTGATTAAATTCATAAAAAAATTCAAATTTCAGAAAAAATTTATTTCACTGAAAATTAGAAATTTGAAGACTACATTTTGCCAAAAATCGAAATTAATTTGCTGGCAGTCACATACTTGCCAGACTTATTTTTAAAGCCCACCAAATAGTGATTTTCTGTATATGTATAGAGCGACGTGGAGAATATTTGGCGAATTTTCGGTACTCTTAATGGCGGCAATTTTGCCAATTAACATGCCCTTTGAGATAAAAATTAGCCTGATCAGGTAACAGCACAATGAGATAAAGGCGTGGCAACATTCCCGAACTAAACCATGACAGAATGGCAATTCAAGCTGAGTCCACATGATAATAGAGTTGCCAGATCTAACAACCGATTGACAGTTTAATTCCTAAAGGAACTTTTAAAAAACTTATTGGTCTAATTTATAAAAAGCAGGGCAACACCACAATTTATATAGAAAAAAATATCAAAAAAACTTTAATTTTTTTAATGCTTCCCATACAACGCCATAAAACATGAAGCGTTGATTTCCTTTTTAAAATCCCCAACAAATTGTATGAAAAATAATAAAAAATTCTACAAAGGCTTCAATTACAAGCGACTAAAATTATGTGCTGCCATATCCCGGTAACATATATCCCAGCAAAGCAGCGGTAAATCCATGTTTGCAAATTACCCAAGCAATGTTTGAAGAAGCATGTATTAGTTGTACCAGACATAAAATAAATATGGGGACTGCGAGTTTGCATAAAACAAATTAAATAAATTTCAAAAATGCAATCATTCGCCGGAAATGCATTTCAAAAAACTTGGCACAATCGTGGCATAGCTTCGCGAATTCTTCTAGTTCCGATTCCATATGGTGCAGTTAAATTAGTTGGAGGACTTTCGTCACTTTTTCTCATTGGCAAACAACTAGGCCAGTACTTTCTCCCGTTGTGCGTTCTCCCTTCTTAAAAGTCTCCGCTCTCACAAGAACTCTGTTCCCTCTCAAATTGGACACGTTCGGTAAAGTGCCGACCGCGTAGCCCCTTTTTTATTGTCATTCTGCCATGGTGGTTAAATTTAAACAGTGTATTTAAACACTTATCCCAAGGTGCTTTATATGATTTCTGAAAAGAATTTCTGAACTACGAAAAGCGAGATCCAATGTTTTACTTTGTTCAACTGTGCCAGGAGGATCCTTGCCCGAAGCATTTCGAAAGCATTAATTTTTAAACTCCCAGTCTCTGTAGAAAGTGTCTATTAACGAAAGTTAGTACTTAACCTTGCTCAACTCGGCCACTGGGCTAGAATCGTGTGCTTATATTAAAGAATCGTATTCTAGAAGCATTCAAATTATATGGTTAACCACCAGCACCTTGTGGAACCCCGCTAAATATGTTAGCAATGGTTGAACTTTATTTATACAAACAATAATTCTGTCCACGAAATAGCTTTCAAATTCCACTACGAAAGGATCACAACATATTCTAATAAACTTATACAAAATCTCTGCATGGCATGCCCTATCGAAAGCCTTTTCGATGTCTTGTGAAACGGCGGCTATGCACTTGTTGTTCCCGAAATTACAATAAAATTACAATAGAGCGTCACCACTTGACAATTAAATTTTGTTGAGATTTTGTTTTATAAAAGGAGCGGGCGTAAAACATTTATGCAAGAGGTATTTAAGATGAGGGCACTCCTTAATTTTTTTTTGTAAACAAAAATAAGTTTCCCTATCATTTTAACGCGCAATTGTTTAATCTGCAAAGTCGCTACTAAAGCTGCAAGCTGCATTATCGAACATGGCAGAAGATAGTTGATACCATGCGGAATTAGACTAGGATTTTGATTTAATTTAATTGTTCTCCTAAATGAAATCGTTTTGCGTGTGACATTGCTTAAGGATATCCCAAAATGTTTTTAAGCATTAGAAATGAATAGAAGGATTAGAAATGAATAGAAGTTACTGGTTTTTTATTATTTTTTAGCATCGATCCACTTTGGCTACAAGTAGGTCGTTTGTTTTTACAGATATTGGGTCTGCAGAAGCGTATGACTTCTGGTGATCTTTTTTTTTTTAGATATTGTCATGAAGAAAATCCAATTTAGGGCGCCCATTGCCTGCTGCAGTAATTCTTTCACAACTGGAATGGCATATCGCAGCACTGCGATATAGTTCACAACAACATAATCGAATCCTGTTTTAAAGAACTCGTTTATCAATCTCATTTACAAAGCACTATTGCCCGCTGACATCTGTAACTCTAAAACTGAGCCAAATATGGATCGCCCGAATAGCAAATGCTCTAATTTGACTATCAGTGAAGTTAATGTGTTGGAAATTATTTTCGTTTTGCCAGGGAGAAGTCAACATTAACTCGATTCACCATACTCTCTTAGCTGTGTATGATCATGGGACTGCAGTTCTTGTCTACCCGCAGAGGTAACGCACTGCAGAAAGCTTTTCGAAATTTGTAATTTTTTCCATGGCCTTTTGCACCGTCTGGATAATATCATTTGAACGACTTGTCATTGGCCCGTCAGCATGCTTAATGATCACAATTGAACTAGTTACAATTCAAATGCGTTGTTCTTTTAATACTAACCCTAAAGAGTCAGGCGTTAAAATGCTTCCCTTTTATTAAAGTTGGCAACACTTTGCCACACAAACGACAGCGGGTTCAAATAGTGCGTGAATTTAGGAACATTTTTTATTTGCAGCAATTCATTTAACAAAGTTTAACTTCCAACTACATAACGTTTTGCGAGAGTTTTTGATTCAATTCCAACTGGAGTTTGAGTGAAGTATAAATTTAACTTAAAACCAAAAAAAAAAACAAAAATCATAGACATTCACAGGCATTTATTACAAAAATTATACAGAAATTGAAAGACAACTTTATACAAAATAAAATTACATTGAAATGTATGAAGCAAGGGTTTTATGGTTGCAACAGCTTTGTAGAAAAAATAAATTTTTATAAATAAAATAGTTGAAAATATCACAGCAAGTAACGGAAATACATATATAATTTGTTGTTACTGCGTAAAATAGTGCATTTTTTGTAGGGAAAATATAATAAACGGTAGCATGAAGTAATAAATAAAAGCGGATAAATTATTATTACATTATTATTACAAATCCAACTTTCAGCCAAAAATAATTTGCCAGTGTTTTCATGCCAATTTAGAGAATTATGTTTGCTTTTGTGCAAATTTTTTGGAGAGTGATAATTGTTTTTTAAATTTTTTATATTATAAAAGCATTTTCAAAATACAATTCCAATGAATATGGAAACAGAGTCATACTGGGAGGCAGATACAACTGTTAAACTGTAAGGCGGCACTCCTCTAATCTCAAACGAAAAGTGATATCAACACGTTGAATCGGAGCTCGCGGGACTGTCGCTATTTCTAATATAATATGTCGCTTAAATTACGTCAGATTCGTTGGTTTCTTCCTACAGCAAATAGTCTAAAGGTCTGCGTCTGCAATCGAAACCAGCAGTTAATGATGCCCCTACATAAATCACTTTTTCAGGAATAATTCGTTTACCTCAGCAATTCATAAGTCAGAACTATTGCAAGCTGAAGCCACATTCTTGACTTGTATCCTTGAAACTTTGGCAACTCTTGGGTGAAAAAGTTTCTTAGCTTCTCACAACAATGTTCGCTATATCTTTAATCGTTTCTTCACCTTAAACAGAGAGTGGGGAACATGTGATTTTAATTTGCACAGTTGATCTGGTATTTCCGAACATCCGAATCCATTTTTTAATACTATCGTTTATTGCGAAAATATTATTTCACTTAATGGAAACATTGTACTGGATTTGTAATAGGATCGTGATGATTTCCCGAGTTCGACCCCACAAGGTAGTGCGCGACGCTGTCTATGGCCCGAATTTCTTTTAGGCAACCGTTTTGTAATTTGCGACTATCTTACTTTCATTGAGTCTCGCGCTAGCACTAGTCTTAACTCTTGATTGTAATGACTGCAGATTGCCGACTGGTAACTGTCGACCTTCTTCCTAATCATGCAGTCTCTTGTAGTTTCTAGCATTTGTCTAAAACTGAGGTATCGCAAACATTGTGCGATACGGTCTCAGCCTCTTCCAACCACAGTCTGCATACCATCTTCTTCGTTTTTTATCATGGTCAGATGATATTATGTCTGAGCACCTTACTGGCCTTCCTGCTGACAGCTCTTGGAACACCATTCGAGTATGTCTACATGTGGTGTCATCCCTCCTACCTAGTAGAACCTTTGCTCGCACAAGGTTATTCAACTCTGGGTTCTGATCCATAGAAATTTACAGCAGATGCCGTTTTTGCTAGTTCGTCTGCGGCATATGTCACACATCAATGGAAATTCTACGCAGCATCTGTCTAGGCAGCTTTAATTCACCTCCAAAATCGCGTGATTTCAATCCTCAAAGAATTATAGCATCTAATTAGTAACCCCGTTCAAAAAAGCACAGATTGCCATTAATGCTTTTGTATACCTGATGCTATTTCTTAATAGACAGACGATAAAGACGAAGTTCATTACTATAAAAGATTAATGTTCCATATTGGCCGTAAGCTAGCAGGCACAACGGTATGATTTACCATAACTGACTTTACCAGTTCTGACTTACATATTGGCGGCCGGTGACAGGTTCCTGACTCTGCAAGGAGTCTGGCTAAATAAGTCAAGCGGAGAGAAGCTAACATTCTCTTATAAAAAATCTCTAATATGCTGTGGAACTCATGATACCAGTCGATCTCCATTTAAAATACAGAATTAACCGTGCATTACATGGATGAATCAGGAATCACCTCACAAGAGGTGGAGAGGTTAATCTCTGACGAAATTTCGGTTTTAATTAGCCAAGGGAGGAATCTGGAAAAGATGAACCCTCGCGATGGGTGGAGGGTCAATCTTAAAGCATACTTATAAGACCTTGGACCGCGATATTCCGGAGTCCCGAAAGAGATGAAGAGATTAATCTCTGTAGAATCTCAGGTGTTTATTGGTCAAGGGAAGAAGAATCCTGAAGAGATAGACAAGAAAACCTCGCAGGGGATGGACGGGTCAGTCTCCAAAGATACTCCTAGTCAAGAGTTAAGGCAAGTGGTAGCGCGAGACTCCAATGAAAGAAGGGCAGTCGCAAATTAAAAATCGATTAATTCGTAGAAAGGGGGTCGAAAAAGGTTTCATGAAGTTAGCCGTCTGCTTCGTGTATTAATAAAACAAGTACTGATATCCCAGTGATGTATGATAAATACAAGAAATTATCGATACAACCCTACGAAGTCCTGATAGCGTAACTTAACGATAAAACTGAAGTGAAATGTGAAATACTCATATCTCTAGTGGGCCATAAACTAAATATTTTAGTCTCAATTAAAGGTTTCGTTTAATCTGAATTGTTCTAAACGGTTGACTTTGTAACTAATTAATTCGACAACTTTTTAGCTTCTAACTAAAATATTTCATACTGCACACACTAAAGTAAATATTAACTTATCATAGGTTCTCTATTCTGGTGATAAATACTTTATGGCATCTGCAACAATAGCAACTGAAACATTTTTAAGAAAATCAAATATCTACAATGAAAACTTATTTAATGGACATGAAGGCACCAAAAGCATATTGGAAAAATACACAAGGAGACACATTCACTTACATATGATGTATGTACAAACATATATAGGAGTTTATGTCTGTATTTATTATGAATGATATGCTGCTGCTGTAGTACAATACAACAAACTGCAATAAAATTTAACTGACTTCTAGTTAAAGCCAAAAAAAAAAATAATAATAATAAGGACAAAAACTATAACTACATATTGCTATGAAATAACGCGTGTTGCTTTTTAGTGGTGTAGAAGTAAAAGTTGGCAATACTTGTTGATGCGTTCGCCATTTTGACAGCTGTTACTTGCTTTGTAGTTAGTTTAGTTTACCATTTCTTGGAAAGACTTTTAACGGAACAATGCCAGTAAATTGTGCAGATTTCTTACGCAAAACTCGATTAAGTTCGAGAAACACAATGAAGCTTATTTTTGGTTGCATGGCTACGTCAATACGCTAAACTCCTGCATTAAGAGTGAAGATAATCCACAAGTCGTTACCGACAAACCACTACATCCAAGGAAGGTCCCTGTTGGGTGTGATTTATAGGTGACAGGAATCATTGCAAAGTCTTTCTTCAAAAACAATGCTGGCCTGAATGTTACAGTTAATTGTGACCGCAACAGGGTCACGATCACTGACTTTTTGTACCGCAACTAATGCCCTTATTGTAAAGGAGCTGCGGTTTCAACAACACGGTGCAATTTGCCGCCAAACTAAACCTATTAAACGAAACGTTCGATGAACGAATAACTTCGCATAAAGGAGCTTTAAATTGGCCTCTAAGATCATCTGATTTAACACCGCTGGAGTATTTTTTGCGGGGCTATGAAAAGTCTCTAGTCTACGACGATAAGCCACAAACGAGTGATGTCTTGGAAGATCACATTCGCCATATAATTACTGGCATATGGCTTTTATTTCTGCAAAAAATTATCGAAAATTTGGCTTTCTCCGAGCCAACCCATATGGAGATATGCCAACAGTTATATTCAGATAAAAATGGCTAAAAATTACATTTCGAACAAAGCTTCAATTCAAAGTTTCAATTTAAAATTTCATACTAAAATAAACACCACGTATAAAGAATCGTTAAATAGAAAAACGCCAAGAGAGACAAAATATGAAACTGAATCATTGAAGAAAATAAGCGACATCTGCATACGCAGCAGGATACGGTCAAGTTGGCGGCATATGCATGTATGCCGGATTTACAAACGTTCATAATTGTAAATACTTAAACACATTACTCTACCTACATACCCTGTCACATGGAAGGCAAAAATTCGACAAGCTTTATTATTTAACAAGAATAGACCCAGCAGCCACCCCTCTCCCCCTAAAGGCAATTGCCACCGAATTGAATAGAGAATGTGTCATTTGCTTCAGTTCCTTTGCTATGTAGATTTGCTAAACGAAGCTGTATGCTGTAACGATGAGGGCGATAGAACTGATAATACTGAAGGGAAATACAAAGACAGTATTATCACAATATTACAACACTCTTTCATATTAAAAAGATGCATCTAGCATATCACTATAGATACTTATAGAATTGTTCTTTCCTACATGAGTGAATGACAAGTATAGCATTAGGGTGATGACAACCATCTAAGAAAATATTAATCGTAGATCAATCAGCGATTCGATTTTCTGATCCTCTTGAGACTTTACTGCAGGAGGCCAGCAATACTAAAAGTGTCATAAAGGTCAGTTTTTGAGATAAGTTCATTAGCGCCACACAGTAAAAGATTTTCTAAAGAGTCTAAACATACCAAAAGTTTTATTATTTCGCTTTCAAATTCCATGATATGCATGTCTTTCTTAATATGGACAGAACAAATTACAAAGTTGGTTGAGGAGTTAAAGGGTTTAATATCAGGTGAGGTTGAATATTAAAGCTTTCAAAACTAAGTAGGATTGACTGAGTGGTTCAAAATTGGGAGGTTGCCACAGACACCCTTTTCACACTACATTCATATGTCGAAATCTCTACGAATTACGCCTGCTTCTACATCCTTTAACTCATAAATTATCCTTCAGGCGAAGAATATTTTCCACTATTGACATTCATATGGTATCCTGCTGCCGCTGATTTGATGGAAACAAAGTAGAGCGAAGCTCTCATATATGTTGTCCTGTTATAAGGGGTGAGTTTTTAACCGTTTGGGTTTTGAAAATTAAAAAACCCAAAAAATTTGCAAAAGTGAATGCAATAATTATTTCGGCTTATAAATGAATGTCTGTCATTTACTGTTTAAAATTGTATCTTGTAAATATTACCCGCGGCTACTTCGTAAGTGGTCCGAGAGCTTCAATTTTGGCATACCTTTTTCAGCATTGCGCGCGACATCTTACTAATAGCAGCTGTAAGGTTGTCTTTCAGGGCTGATATTATAGTGGAATTGTCCCTATACTCGAGAGACTTTACGTATCTCCACAACAAATAGTCTAGTGGGTCCCACATTGAATGATTTTGGTGGCCAATGGACTGCTCCAAAATATGAGATTAACATGTTACTATTTCTTTAATGGTAGAATCTTGATTACCTAATGTAGCCAATTTTGGGAGATGACTTTTTAGCAGCTGGTTATAGTGCTTAGCATTTGGCTAAGGTAACCACATAAATGCTTCCTAGAAGATCAACACTCGGCCAATTGACTTTATATAGATAACTATAAAACAAGCCGAAAAGGTTACCAATGTTTTGGCACGCACTATAATGGTCCGCAAATGTAAAGTATTTTAGCCCTTGGTGTGGGACACTTGCTAACCGCCTTTCCAAACGATTAAAACTAAAAAAATTCCCTTACAAAATATATTTCGGCTTTCTTCCTTTCCAGGGTTCTTCAGCTATTACAGGTTGTCTGGTAGCAGATTTATATTTTCAAATATAAAACATAATAAGAGACACAAAGTTTTATTAAGAACATTCAACGATAGAATGGAAATGCCGATTTTATTTTTTAAAGAGTAAGTCATCCAAATGTATTCCGTCGAGTTGAACACACTGTTCAAAACGGAGCCTTGTGTTCTGCGCCACACGCTGAAGTAAACTTGGTTAATTGAGCTGATTTCTCGACGAATATTTTCCTTTAGAGCCACAAGAGATTGGGTATTATCATTATAAACCTTCTCTTCGAGGTAGCCCCATAAAAAATCAATGGGAGTTAGATCGGGCGACCTCGGTGGCCATGGGATCTCCCCAAAGCGACTGATCAGTTTTTGTGGGAAATTTTCCCGAAGCAAATTTATTCAAGCTCTGGATGTGTGTGCAGTCGCCCCATCCTGTTAAACCCACGTGGGTGAGCTCGCAGGTTTGTGAAAATAATACCGTAATCATGCGTCGATAATTTTCACCGTTGACATTCGGCGCATGGCCTCGAGAAATTTCGAAAAATTTCCTCATGCGTGGATAAGGCAAACCAAACAGTTACCCTAGGGCAATGGGTTTTGATGTTTCAATCGAGGATTGCGGGTTCTTAGAAACCAGTAATGGCAGTTTTCTTGTTGACGTGGCCGTTTAATGAAAATGAGCTTCGTCGCTCCAAAAAATGGGATTTACAGTGCAAAAACGCTCCAACATCGTTTCACAAAAAATTGTGTGTAAATCAATGTCACGTTCTTGAATAATTGCTCTTAGAAGTCCAATTGAGGTCCATCACGTATTCGCCGAATACCGAACTTTGAACAAAATTGTCGATGAACAATTACGTAAGAATCAATATTCTTCAAAAATATCTCCACAGCGGACGCGCGATGCTCACTCGACCACTGCGACATCGTGACTGACAAATCCGCACAATCGATAATTCCAACGGCACCACTCCCTCCGCTCCGTTTAATACTTTTTGAAATTATCATATTTAAAAATATAAATTTCCCACCAGACAGGGTACTTACTCCTACCCACTGTCAACCACTTCTGAGAGCAGTGAAGTCGAAGCTGTTTGAAGTAGTGAACATCATCATGTGAAATAATAAATTACAATTCGTAAATTTTGAAACGCGAAATAGAATTCAACAGAAATGCTTACTCACTCCAAAATACCATGATCGATTACACACAGCATGCGAATTTATATGTAAAGCCTGGCATAATGTTAATTTTCTAACCAATGCTTTGAAGCTCAGCGCTATAAGATCCTAAAGTTCCTAAATAACAACGTAGTAAGAATTTGCGCGAAAGGCAAAGTTACAAAATGTGCCAGGAATTGGGACAGGTATTGTTTTTTCAACATCTGGACAAACACCCTGTACCTCATATCATTCCAAACCAAATTCTGGTCAAGTTCTCTCTTAAAAAGTAGTTTCAAGGATACATTTAGACACAAAACAAGAAACACTTGGAAATATAAATAATAAAAAATGAAATTGTAACGAAAAGAGCACTTACCTCGATATATTTTTCGTTGGCCAGCAATTTGTAGAGGCAACGAAACGCCTGCATCCAATTGTAAAACAACTCGTGGTGGAGCAGAAGCAGCTGCAGCTGCGGTTGATGAAGAATTTGTTGTGGCTGCTGAAGATGTTGGTGAATTTGAGCTTGTGGCCGAAATGGCAAGACTTGTTGAAGCACAACTAGTGGTAGCGGTTGCAGTCGCTTTCAAAAGTAGCGGAGAATTTTGTGAATTTGCCAAAGTGTGCTGCTGATTATGGTGATGAGGCAGATGATGCGAATAGTGTTGATGATGTTGCTGCTGGAACTGATGTGTAGGGGCTTGTTGTTGTTGTTGTGACGCAGCATGATACTGAGCGGTTACATTTAAAGCAGGATACTGCACAGGAGTTAGACAAACTGCTGGATTTGGCGAAGCTGAAGCTTGGTTTGTTGTTGGCGCCAGTGGTGTGGCTATAGTCATAGCTGTTGGTGGCGGTCCATGAGCTGGACATATAGAACGTAACGCACCATTTATATCCACATAAATTGTTGATGTTGCAGTGTTATTTGGATTTGAATTAGCAGGCTCTGCGAGGGGCCATGCAGCTGTTGTACTACCAGTAGTACCACCAACCGTAGATACTAAATGTATCGGCACTAGATGGTGTTGGTGCGAAGCTGTATTTGTATTTATAACAGTTCCACCAACTGTTGCTGTACTTGATAAATTGCCATTATTAGCTGCGGCCTGAGTAGCACCAGCTGCTGGCAGGTGTATGTGGGGCATACCCTGACCAGTAAGTGAAGCTGTCGACAATGCCAAAATATTTTGAGCACAATACTGATGATGATGATGTTGATGTTGAGGGGCTTGTAAGACATTCTGTTGTTGAAAAGGAGGTAATTGAAGGTGAAGATGTTGCTGTTGAGCTAAATATAATTGTTGTTGCTGCTGATGTTCCTTTGCCTGTTGCTGTTGCACCTGCTGCCGAAGCTGCTGATGATGGTTAATAAAGTTGTTCGTTGCTATTTGTTGTTGTTGTTGCTGTTGGTGCTGATTTTGTTGTTGGTAGTAAGTAGAGGTTTGTTCATAGTTTAACAAAGGAACTGGGTTTATAGTAGAACCCGCAACCTCATTATTGGCCGCTTTATTTTTTATGGCAGCTGGCTGAAATGGTGGAGCCAAGGGCGTCAACTTGGATTTTAAAGCTTTCAAAAGTGTTTTTGTAGCGGTTGTGGTTTTATTATTCGCCATCACTGATTTGCATTTAACTTTCACGTCCCGTGTTTTTGTGGACTGCGGTTGAGTCAATTCGCGAGACACATCACAATTTAAGCTTTGCATTAAACGTTCCGCCGCCGTTATACCGGTATAACGTCTTGTATTATTGTTACTGTCGACGCAGCTATTAAATGTCACATTACTTTTCACATAACCCGACCGTTTACCGCGCTTAATTGGTGAATTACCGACCGACGACGATTCAAGTGTTGGAAATTGTGTACAGCTTTTTGGATTCATTGTTTTGTCGTTGTTATATATCGCTTGAGCATTATCAATAACCTGATAACTTTCACCTATAAATGCTACTAATTCGGAGCAGGAAAAATTTAATGAGGGATTAACATAAATTGGTGTAGTTTCCGGGGTATTTTTGGAGCTACAAGGGTTTTCTATGAGAGAGTTTTTAAACACGGTTTCTTCATCCCTTTTTTGTGGGTCGTTTTCGTTAACAAACGATTCCACTTTATTTGTTTTACACTCTTTTAAATGGCTACATTTGCCTTCGTTTGTAGCAGTATGTTTACCCTCGCAATTGTTATCGATTACTTGTTCGATTATGCGGAAGTTTTCAAAATCTATTATACGCTCTTCATAAACACAGCTGCGCGAGTAATTGGGCAAGTCATTTTCATCAATGGGCTCTTCATTTGCACTACTTTCCTTTGCTACCTCCTCCTCCTCCCCCTCCTCGGTTTCGCAGCTTACTACTCCATTTGGAGTGCTGTTGTTGTTACCATTGACAAGGAAACCATTTTCTACAATAGATAATATCTCATGAGCTGTGTTAGCTTCATTTAACAAGCATATGCAATTATTAGAGTCTGTTAAATCTGATTTCTTCAGCTGCTCATTATCTGTGTGAAGACGTAAACATTTGAAGTTTACTGTGTTCACTTCTTTTTTTATATGTCCAACTTCATCTAATGCATTAATTGTAGCTGATGATGGCAATTCCCTAATTATTTCACTAGTCTCTGCAGTAATTGTTAAGTTATCGTTTGATGCTTTGACTTCGGGAAGCAAGTTTTTATTTTTCTTAACTTTTTTGCATCTTTCCTTAACCGATTGCAAAGCACTTGCATTATCATTGTGAGCTTGACAAAACATTTGCAAAGTTATTGATAAGTCATCATTCTCTGTTGAGCAAAGTTCACAGTGTTTAGTGCGGAGGTCATGGCCATTAATTTGAATATTCTTTAAGGCTACTTCTCCATTTGCGGCCACACAATCACCATTAATTATTTTCGGAACAATGAGACTATCCAAGTCGTTATTAGCACTTTCGTTAACCGGATCACTTTTGTCGTGTTCACTTTTATCGATATTACCATTTTTATCACACGACCAGAATTGTTCATCAATATCTATGGCTAATTGTGAGTTGCGATCATCATCATCTTTTTTCACAGCCACCAGTTCTTTTTCATTTCCATTACTACTTGAGGCTTCTTTAATCGCTTGTTTGTTAAGATTTTCTTTCATATCCAATAATTTCAGAGAGTTTTTACGTTTCTTCTTTTTTGCATCCATTGTGTATTTGAGAGTTTTTGTACTTTTGTTGAAGCTATCGGTTTTATTAGGGATGGTCGCAGTTGTGTTGTGTTGACCTACTACCATAGTAAACAATTATTTTCATCACATTTTGTTACCTTGACGCTCGTTTTATTATTCAATAATCGAAAAAGAAAACTTAAACGCCATTTTGTTTTACAAAGTGACTTTTGGTAATGTTATCGAAAGTTCTTGCTCAAAGTTGTTCCACATTTGTGTTTTAATCTTATGCCATTTGCAACTTGTCACTAACGTCAAGTAACCATATTTTTTTTTATACATATGTTTTTAATTTCTTTTTACCAATTTATAAATTTCTTTTAGAAATTTCATTATTATAACATTTTATCGTTAGTTATCGATTTTTGTTTTTTGCACTTTGTTCCATTAAGTTGAAACATTTTGTCATCTAAATGTTTCAAATTTATTTAAACTAAATTTTTTACGTTTTCATCGAACAACATCTTGTTATTGATCATAAAATCGTTTGAATTATTCAATTTCTGAAAGAGAAGAAAAATGTTTTAATTACAATTAATGTTATACGGACAACTGGCAGGAACGACAAATTTTGCCCAGCAACACGAATTCGTGCACATAAACTTGTTGCGTAAACTCGTAGACTAAATGATAATTAGAACAATGAAACAAAAAGTTTTATGCTTTGCAACAGTAATTAGAATTATATTTGAATGATGACAAGGGAAAATATTTTCCAAACATTAACAAAATTTTAAAAATATAAATACCAAAAATAGAAAACCTCGATAAAGTCGAAACAAAACCCCAGTCTACAATCTACAAAAAATAGTGAAAATTAAATGGACAAAATAAAAGAAAAATATCTTAATATTCAAGAATGTGCCGGTATTGGAATATTATATTAAAAAGCCAAATACATTTAAAATTTAGAACCACAAACCTTGTAATAGGGGCAGACGAAAAAATAGAGGGGAAATCCGTAAGAAGGAAAATAAGGCTGGCGTTGGTAAAACAAAAATCAGAGTAAGATTCCGAAGAAAAAATGTGTTTTTCAATATTATTTTATTAAATCTTTATATTAAAGAAAATTCACAATAAGTATTCAATTCTTATCTGTAAAACATCATCTTTAAACTACTACCTAATTTCTTGTCTCGTATCGCCATGTTCAATGTGTCTCTTTTTTTCAATCTCTGGTGCCCTTGAAATCCCAATAAATCGCATGCTAGAGTGTTGGGATGGCCCAGTAGTTTATTTACGTATTTGCAGCAGTGTATTTTTATTGCATCCTGAATATTGGAAACTCGCGGATCTCTATGTTTATTGCCATTTCTTATATACCAGGGGACACATACGATAAGTCGCAAAATCCTGAAATGCCTTTTTTGTAGCTTCTGGATATTTGATGCGCAATCAGTACCTCACAGATATATGTCATATGTGCATATTGGCCTCGTATAAAAGCTAAGTTTTATGACTGTTATTTTAGCCTCAATATGGCGAGACCAAGTCCGGCGTCTTTTGAGATGGGTACTCGAATATGTACCGCTGCAACAGTGGTATTTGTTATTGTTGTTGGTGGACAATTTTGCTTCCTGAGGGAAAACGTTACGTGAGCTCATTTTTAAGGATTTAACTTAATCTGCCACTTTTTCAACCAGTCCTCTAGCTCATGAATGTGCGACTGTTCAGATGTGTCGTCTACAAACGTTGATATACAGGGCGTCTGGTAGCAGATTTATATTTTCAAAATTAAATAAAAAACCTAATAATTGGCACAAGAGCATTCAACGATAGAATGGAAATGCCGATTTTATTTTTTAAAGAGTAAGTCATCCAAATGTCTTCCGTCGAGTTGAACACACTGTTCAAAACGGAGCCTTGTGTTCTGCCACTCGCAGCAGTAAACTTGGTTCAACCGATCTGATTTCTCAACGAATATCTTCCTTTAAAGCCACAAGAGATTGGGGATTGTCATTATATACCCTCTCTTTAAGGTAGCCCCTTAAAAAAATTCAATGGGAGTTAGACCGGGCAACCTCTGTGGCCATGGGATGGCCCCAAAGCGACTGATCAGTTTTGGGGGGAAATTTTGCCGAAGCAAATTCATCGAAGCTCTCGCTGTGTGTGCAGTCGCGCCATCCTGTTGAAACCACGTGTGTGAAGAGTACGATGGTTCAGCTCGCAGGTTTGCGAAAAGAATTTCGTAATCATGCGTCGATAATTTTCACCGTTGACATTTGGCGCCTGGCCTCGAGAATTTTCGAAAAATTTCCTCATGCGTGGATAAGGCACACCGAACAGTTACCCTGGGGCAATGCAATGGGTTTTAATGTTTCAATCGAGGGTTACGGTTTCTTGGAAACCAGTAACGGCAGTTTTGCTTGTTGACGTGGCCGTTTAAGTCAAAATGAGCCTCGTCGCTCCAAAACATGGGATTTACAATGCAAAAACGCTCCAACATCGTTTCACAAACATTTTTGCGTAAATCATAGTCACTTTCTTTCAGTTGTTAAACGACTTGAATTTTAGAAAGATGAATCTTCAGATCCTTTTTTAAAATTTCTTTTCTTTTGCTCCTTTCCGTACTGAAAGTCGCGTATTTTCACTTAAACTGCTTTCAACCAGTTCAATGTTTTCGGGAGTCTTTGAATATCAACCGGGCCCTGGCCGTGGGACATTCATAGCCGAAACAGTAGCGCGGAATCTCTTCACCCACGAATAAATTAAATTTACACTCCGTCCATCACGTATTCGCCGAATACCAAACTTTGAACAAAATTGTCGACGAGCAATTACGTAAGAATCATTATTTTTCAACAATTTCTCCACAGCGAACGAGCGATGCTCGCTCGACCACTGCATCACGGTAACTGACAAATCCGCACAATCTATAATTCCTCTCTATATGTATTATTCGTATATGCGCTGTATAGATACTACCTTGATGTACTTGTGCATGGATTTTCCCATCTTTTGCAAGATCATGCTTTAACCGTACTTAAAACGTTCTATCTCTTAAGTAGTTCTGAAGGAGCTTGTGGGAGTTTTCAGCAAGAACTCGAGCTATTTTAATGAGTAGCCCATCATGCCAGACTTTATCAAACGTCTGTCTATAAATAAAGCTGAACAGTATTGCTTATTTTCGAAAGACGATCCAAAATGGTTACCATTCTCAAGACATTTTACACTTTGCTCGAAAACAAAACTGATGATCTGTGATGAAGTTTAGCTCAGTAAGTTAAGGTTTTAAAGACGAAACGAATAATTTTTTAAACAATTTTTATAAAGTTGACGTTAGGCTAATGGGTTTGCAAGATGTAATTCTGACTTAAACCCTGTTCTGTTTTAGGGATCATAACAATTTCAGATTTCTTCCAGCAGCATGGAAAATAAGCCAACTCGCAACATGGCATTAAATATAAATAGTATAGCAGAATGACATAAGATTTTTTATCATTGATCCTGTAATACGATCAGATCACGATGATTTCCTAACATCTGTTATCGAAAATTATTTTTTTTAATCGTTAAGGTCTTTTGGAACTTAAAATCGTTTTGAAAACTTTAAGATTCGAATTTTTGAGTTTTGGGGAACATCGGATTTAATATTTTTCCTGCGAATCGTGGAAGTTTTTAGTCAATTTCATTTGGCAACCCAAATACACAGTACAAAACAATAGCCAATTAACTGTTTGTAATTATAGAAAGGTACTTTTTGTAATAAAATTGCACAAATATGGTTAAACTTGCAACATACATATGCAAAATTATTTTTTAATGTGAGTCTTTTAAAACAGTTGCTTCTATATTCTGGCCAAATTTAGTTACCATGCATTATTTTCACAAAACAGTGGATTGGTATAAAGTCAAGAGTATAAATTTTGTGCCAAGGGACTGCAGCCACCCTACCGGCCCAGAGTTGCGACCAATAGAAAAGTACTAGAAAATAATGAAACAGATGCTACATCTAAAGAACCTAAGAATGCAAAAAAATTCTATTTAAGTTGGCAGAATGTTGCAAAGAAAATTGGTAGAATGGGTGTTCAAAAGCTAATGGCGGGTCTGAGAATGAAAATTAAAAATCTGCTTCATCTGCGAATAAATTGTAAACGTTTTTTTTTTTAATTTTTCCTATTTTTGAAGCAGCTGAATTAATTAATTTTTTTTCCTTTGTTTTTATTGTTAATGATTTTTAAGTTTTTAGTAAATTAAAATGTAAATATTTTACGAGTCCAACCTTTATGTAAGAATTCACCATGTGCAACAGATAATCCGAACATATGCTTCAGCATTATGAAAATTATATCACTAAATAGTTTTTACCATAATTATTTTTTTAGTTTTATATTTTTTTATATTTTAAAAACTTATTTTGTTATCGATATTTTAGCGCTCTTATATTGTCCTGCACGACGTATTTGCCTTGACTGCTCTTGCAATAATGCAAGTATTATATTGTTATTCTATTGCAATTTCTTCTTTAGTGTAAAACTATTTAATAGCAAACATCAAAATCATGCTGATGACGCCTTTAGTTATCGAAATGACGTCTCACTATAAACTCTATTGGCCTTTAGATGTCAAACACTGAACTCATGCCGATTATTTGCTGCAATATTTGTTGTGTTCTAGAGTATTGTGGTTTGTTTTAACACTTAATAAAAAAAATAACGTTATGTACACTTGCCGCTTGTAGTTCAACAAGTTAAATTTGTTGTTAGTGATAACATGAAGTGGGTAGTAGGTGTCAGACACAGTCGTTATCATAGCCGCCAGCTCAGTTGACGCCATTAAACTTATTTTTGCTTTATGTACAAACAATATGCAGTAACGTAATTATTTAATAATCTCATGCTAATTAACAATTTACTCTATCATCGTGTGTTGTTTTTGTTTTTTTGTTTTGCTTTCATTATTTCAAGTCAGAGATGGATAATTGAGATTTAATCATATTTTTACATATGATGGGGAGAGAACATTGAAATAGGACTTTTTCAAGCTAGAAAGATTTTCATGCGAATGAGAGAAACGAATGCCTGCCATTTACTTTCCAAGCGGTAGTTGGTCCATCTGTGAGCTCCCATTTTGGCATACTTTTCCCAGCATTTCGGCCGGTATCTCACCATGGCTGCTGTTATTGTGTCTTTCAAGGCCTGAGTTCTGGCTGACTTGTCTCTTTACAAGAAAGACTTTACATATTGGCAAGAAAAATAGTGGGGTCAACTCGCATGATCTTGGGGGCCAATGGACTGCTCCAAAATGCGAGACTAATTTCTCACCAAACTCATCTCTGAATAAGTTTATGGTATCGCGTGCCGTATGGCATGTGGCACCGTGTTGTTGAAACTAGATGCCACCTAAGTCCAACTCTTGCATTTTTAACTTGCTTCATTAACTGTCACGTTGCGACTTTGATCGTTCTGGTAGAACTCGGTAAGAATTAAGACCGGCAGCGAACAAATAAGAGTCGACTAAAGCTGCTAATTTTTCAGCGCCATCCACTGTACTAATACTATCGGCTTGCCGTCGACAAAGGCCAAAACTTCAAAGAATGGCAACATAAACGCTGCCATATTTGTTCACTAAACATTATCTTCATTAATATTATTACACAAAGCCAAAAAGTGCAGCGTAAGCAATCCAGCTTAGCTAATGAAGTCGTTTAAGAAATCTAGCCGCATTAAGCCGCACAAATCGGCGGCGGTAAAGTAGTGTCAATATGCTTCAGCGGCTCGTGGAGTGAACTACTAGCCGATAGGCTTCGCGCTCTACAGCGAGAAATTCTACCCAAAATCCACTTCCAAATATGATAGAATTAAACAAAAACGTGCTTTAATTCAACGTGTTACTTATATAAGAGGAGAGAAAATGAAAAGTTCAGGATTTTAGCCTGACGATTGCTGAAGGTACATTTTATAGTTTTTACTGAAAAAACGTAAAAGGTTTGTTGCTAAGAACGGTATCGCTGTGCTAACTATGATTATTTTTATCGTTATCACAACATTCTAAGAAAAGTTAGTGTCTACGTCATTGTCACTATTAAACGTAAAATAATTGCTAATGCAAATACGAGTATTAAGGATACACGCATAAAAAATGAACTTAATGTTACATGGCTACACTGGTATGTATTTAAAAATGTAACAAACATTACGCTGTACCAACGACTTGTTGCTGTTGTTGCACAACAGGTTGTTATACTGCAAAATTTTTTAATAGAATCATTTTATTTCTTTATTTTTTTAACATGATTTTCTTTTCAGATAACTTAAATTTTCCATTGAGTGTGAAAAAAAGTTCTAGTTGCTTCAAAAAAGATGGCTTCACTTGTGATATCTTCTTGACAATAACACACACATGTTTTCGTCGTATAGTCTAGACATCTGTTAAATATATTCAGTATACCGCAAAGTATCTTATTCACAACACAATTCAGTTTTTGCTGCGAACTTTGCTCCACTATAATTTAGAGAAGATAAGTGATGAGGAAAGTTAACGTATTATTGCGTAAGATTGCGGCGAGCATGCTCTCTCTAACACTGTTTCCCTCTTTCTCTCTCGCTCTCTATCACTCTCCCTCTCCCTCTCTCTCTCTCACTGTGAAACAGCTTGAATGGGGTTTATTTCGTAACTCCAAAGGTTATTTAGTTGAAGATACCGATTGCTGGGGAGCGCCATTGAGGAATTTTTTCTAATACGAGTCGATGAAATCTGATTAGTATATCACAGGCGATCTGTACAGAACCGTTTGAGAGAAGAAATCAATGCCAAATATCCCGTATATGCTACCAGACACGAATACCCATAACTTGACTCATACAACTTTCCTCCTTTCGTTCAGTTCCGAAAAGCCTCGTCGAAATGCGCTACACTCCAGTTCAGCGTATCAAAGGTAAGAGAGCACAGAAGGTGAGCGAGCAGACCTTTTTTGTTGCCAGATAGATGAGAAAATAACACAGCAAATGACATGATAATTGAATATTTTTTGAATACTTGTATTATTCAAAATTAAATTTGTTATTTAGAACATTTTCCGGCGCTAAATTTTTCAGGAATGTGATGGTAAAATTGATTTGAGCTGTGTTTTTTACACCGTTAACTTGAGATTGTTTCAAGAATAATGAGATCGAATTCAAACAGCTTAAATAAAGTTATCCCAATAAAAAGACTTACATGACAATTCAACACTGATGCTCTCAAGATTAGTGGTAATGGGCTTTTAAAAAAATTGCCTTTATAAGAAGACATGGTGGAGAGTTTCTGAACGTACGGTCAGATGAGACAAATACTTTTCGAAATAAACGTAACCACAAGGTTAGGTTGGATTAGATTCGATTAAAACGTCACCTGGAACACAGGCCAACGTGGGCCCGTAAGTCCTGTACCCGAAGAGAAAAGAAAAATAATAAAAACTGAGTCGAAAGTGACAAATGAAAGTTGATTGGTCACTTTATCTGTTCCAATGAGAAGGCATTCCCAAAACTAGTTGCTGCTCCTGACGAAGAATGATATTTTTGTTCCACCTCCAACATTTCGAAGAGATCGACGAAAGGCCTTCGCACCAGATAAATCCGGCGTTGGTCCTTTAAGTCAGGACAGAGGCACAGGCGATGAAATACCGTTTCCTCTTCCCTCTCATTGTGACACGAGTAACCACAATCTAATACACACTATCTTTTGTTTTCAACAAATACTCAGTAAGTCAGACAATTTACTATTTAACATAATGAAAATTATTCTAACATCATTAATCTCATTTTATTCTACAGGTGGCCAGTAGCTTACTTCGTCAAATAGATGGTCCATCTGACCACACCTTAAGAGATACGTAGGTGCATATTTTGTTCTCTCTGTAAAATCCTTCCTATGATTATTTGTCGTTGCTGTTTGTTGTTTCAGTTTTATTTTGTCAGTGTCATGAATAATTTGTATTCGTAGGAAAAATATTTTCATATGGATTCAATGTGTAGGAGTTATCCTTGAGCAACTTATGCTGTAATATAATCGTGTGTATGTGTGAGTGTGTGTGTGCATTAAAAGAAATATACTTTCGCCAAATTTCAAAGCATTCCGTTCCTAGAGTCACTGCTATTTTTAGCTTTTTGGTTTTGTATTAACGCGGTGGCGTTTTTTTTAGTTTTGCATTCATTTTTTCAAGTTATTTTTAGATTCGGCATTTGTTTAAGATTTTTGCTCCCAAGCGTTTTTGGGAATCTTCAAATAGTGAATTTGATTTTTTATGGAATTTATTGGGAAAATTAATTTATTGGAATTTCTTTTGGACGTAAAGAGCAGATGAATTCCTTAAGTAAAATTAAATTGATATCTGCAAGATAGTTTTACGACATTTCTTTAATCTGACAAATGTACTCGAAACAGAATCCGTTCATCCCTGTTACTCCATCAATTTCGATGTTCGAACTAAATGTTTTTGCAAGCTCCATAGTTGATCTATTGAAGGCAATGCTCGATTATATGGACAAATAGTCAGGCCGAATGGCCTAGTCGTTTATCGGATTTACCTCTATAGAATATTTACAAAAACCCTAAGGGATGGCCTCACTAAATCTGAATAGGTGCCAGGGCGCACAAGCCGTTAGTCAGGAAAATGCAACTAGTAGAATGATTGATTATTGGACATTTTTCAAAAATTGTTTTCCTAGCCTACAATGTATCCAAGTACAAAATATAAGAGCAAATAAATAACAAGAAATAAAAACAGTTCGTATTTCATCACAAAAATAAACGTTACTTACGGTAGTGAATGAATAACATTTAAATTAATAAATATTTGTGAACACGAGTTGTTATTATTGAAGTGTTTTCCCTAAGACTTCAGAGCCTCTTCAATTATAACTTCTTTTTGTATCATATATCAACTTTTTGGGGTGTTCTCTCATCTTTTCGTTCCAATAATGGCATAAGTTGTTAATTTTATTAAGATCGGCGCATTGAGAAGAAGTTACAGCTATATGAGATATATAGTGTAGTTCATTAGGCGAATAATATCTGTTGTATGTTTAATGATCAGAGACCTGCGTACATTTGCTGACAAATATTCTAGTTTAATGTTTAAAAAGACGGTCCTATGTATTATGTTTTATATATCTACCACTTCGCCGATACCAAGAGCCGACGAAAAATCCTATATCAACCCATGTCTATTTCCTTTGCTAAATAGCCATTGAGTTCGACAAATATCTGTGTAGGCAAAGTGTTATTCCGTATTGCGCACTAATTCTTTATAGCGTTCGGTTTAGCGTGTTTTGGTTGGTCTAGAGGCAGGATAGTATTGCACTACAAGAAAACTACATTCTGACCAGTGGTCAACATCGTACTGGTATACTCTTGATGTGGGCCATTTTGTTTACCGCTGGTGTCGGCGAACTTGTATGAATAGGAAACAAACGTTGAGTAAGCAAAGTGACAATGACTTTTGTCTAGGGATGCATCCGATATCGATACCGATATATCGGCTATACTTCAGGTTTTCCGATTTATCGGTATAGGTGATATTTTTAAAGCCGATACAATGATATCATGTATCGCACACTAAATCAAAAACAGTCGCAAATCAAAAAAAAACTCCAAAGCGTGGCAAGTAACATTAAAACATGCATAACGGTTACGGTTTTTTATTATTTTTTCTATGATATGTATATCGTACATTATAAATTTTATTTAATTTACTTTGAGTTTTAATTCAGTATCAGTATAACCGATATTTTTGTTCCAGTATCGGTATCGTTTCGGTAAAAATGTGTATCGATGCATCCCCACATTTGTCAGTGTATGTATGGGAAAAGGATTTGTACTATAAGTTTTAGTCAAGTAAAAAAATTTAAGAAAAAAACCTAAACCCGGTTTAAAAAAATAAACCGGTTTTTTTTCTTTTAAATTATTCGACAATAAAAAAATCGAGATTTAAAAAAAATTCGACCACTGTAAATCACTGTAATGGTGCCAGGACATGTGACTAAGATTAAAATCGAAGATGTTTTGGGATAAAACTGGCTGATGCGAACGTGGTATCTAAATGTCAAGCCCCGGCTGAAATTGGACTAAGAACCACAACCAGACATGGCATGTTGAATGGTCAAACTGAGGCGTAACTTAGCCCTAAAGACAATACTAAGTGATGAGTAATGAGGTCGAATAGTCCACATCACAACCGGAAAATCACTAAGGGTAAATGGGATTTGAAAGGGAACACAAATTATTAGTAGTCCTTTTCAGTATTCACCTCACAGTATACTGTAGGAGTTGCCATGCGCACGAACAATTTTTTTCCGTGCAACACTTATGCTCACAAAGAAACCGGTTTCTTTTTTTCAAATTATCTTTACAGCAAATTTATTGCAATAGTAACACCAAAACAAAACTCTAAATACAAAACTCTAAATACTAACATCATTACCACTGCCACCAACAAGTAATGAAAACAATTGTAATTAAAAAATATACTTTTCCAGCAAAGAACAAAAATAAAACAATAAAAAAATGCAAGTGACATTAAAAATACCCGGTAGTAAAAATAGAAGCTTGGGAAGAATAGAAAAGGGTTAAAGTTCTCGCAAAACTTAATCCACAAATACGGGCGACACCAAAAAAAGAACGAACAAAAGCGAAAACTAAAATGTTAAATAAACCTCGAGCAAAACGCCCAGAATTAAATATAAATCAACAGTTATAAAAGAAAGATTTGTAACAAAAACCCACGAAATATAAAAAGCTGTAACTGTGTGAATGTCTGTGTGTGTGTGGTTGTATGTGAGGAATTAAATTTTGTTTTCGCAAGCTACTTTGTACGAGAAACTATGATAAAAACAAAACATATAAGCGAATATAGAATAAGGGATGATCAAAAATTAAAAAATGGAAGTATATAAACAAAAACCAATGTTAATGAAACTGTATGGCAACACTTTAACTCAAGGACACGTGGCACTGATGATTATAACACATAGACAAAAATACACGTATATTTTAAATTTAAGAGAGAATTTACAGCAAATACGTTTTACATAATCATTTTCAACTCACCAATTGAAAAGTGTTAAAAGAAGAGAGTAGAAAAACGGAAATAAACTTTGAAGAGACAAGAAATTTGAAGAGACTGTTAATGAAAATTCAATCGTTATATAAAGCTCTGACATTATGGTTACCTGAACCATGTTTTCCTTTGCGCGTAGTGAAATTGCGCAACCGGGAACACGTGGTGTGGCTCGTAGCGCCATCGTGATCAGCAAGATCATCAAGATCACTTGTGTCAACATTATGGCAATAAAAAATCGATTATGATGGTTTGGTAGCGCAGAGAACGAACTCACGTTGATGACGTTTCCTTGCGTATTTTCGAAAAAAAAACAGGCCGAAGTTGCCACTGGTTACCAATGGCTTTTCGAGGACGATTTGTGCATTTTTTGAGCCCCATATCTGATAATTTTATTTGCTTACACAACCACTTAATTGAAAACGGCCTTCATCATCACTTAAGATGATTTTGTTTAGTTTCTCAAAAAGTCAATTCAAGAACCTTTACCGCACACAGCGATCGATTAGCTTTAATTAATGAACGAGTTTCACTTCATAAGCATGAAATCGAAGGTTTCTATGCCAAATATTGCGCAAGCTGCCTCTAGTGGTGCCCGGTTGTTGGAAACGTCGCGTCGTCGCGCTTGATATTCCAGGCTCATTTTGAAAACTTTGCTGTACAGCACATCTACTTATCTCAATACTAAAGCCACGACGAGCACATTGTGTTGGTCTGTTGTCATCTATAATACCGTGAGCCTCGACTTTATCAGATAAATCACGTCCAGCAACCTTTTGAAGGAGCCTGATTACGAAGAAAAGCTTCTCGAATAATGAATACGAAATGATTCAGTAATTTTACCAATTAAAAATAATTAAAATTCTTTGTCCACGAGTATAGCGGTCCATGTTTAGAATTTTACAAGTTTTTACAAAAAAATATCAAAGGAAGATAAATTAATTTTTAACATTTCATCATTTGATAGCCAATTTACTTCATAAGCTGTTATGATTGAATTATATGGTTGAAGTCCAATCAGATTATTGTAGATAATATTAATATTTTCAAAAAATAATCATAATATGTTTGCCACAACCATATACTGCTGTAGAGAACTTAAGAAATCTGTGGTGATTTTGTCGCAACCATAGTTTTTTATTGCATGTATAGTGCTTCTATATGACCACTTATTTGAGTGCTTTCCCTACATATGATTCGCTATTCATGCACCCATTGAATCCCAAAGGCTTATAAAAGTATTTCCAGATATCGCTCTATGATTAATAAAATATCTTGCAAACTTTTCATGTTGTACTTTACGAGGTGCTGCAAGCCGTAGCACAATGTTAATGAACTCATCAACTGTAACTTATAAATGTTTTAATATTTCTTTTTTTTTATATTTCATAACATTCGGCACACGAACAAAATGAAAGAGCTTTCAAAAGCAACAAGTTGTTGTGAGGTCAAATCTATACAACTTTATAATTGGAAATTGTTTTTTTTTTTTCAATATTGTAAACCTTAAACAATTCAGTAAATTTTTGCCTCAGCCACGGCACGGTCGGAATCATGATCTCTTTTACATAAGGCCAACCCCACTTCATTTAATAAATTTATCCTTTTCATTTTAAAGCTCTCTACGTTGCAAAAACACCTTTTACGTTTTACATTTTATTATTTGTTTTTATTTTTTGTTTAAAACGGCTGATGTTGCTGTTATTTGTTGCGGATTTCCGGTTTATATAAGAACATACGAATGCAACTAAAGGGCAGAATGGAAAATTGAAGTAAATAAATTGAATTATGGTGCATATATAATTTTATTTGTTAGTAAAGCTTTTTAGTTCCATTTTTTGCCACAAACAGGAACCAATAAAATACACAAATTTTTAAATGAATTAATTTATGGTCACTGTTATTTAACCCTATTATTTTGGTATCAAAAACGAACGCCATTTTTCATGTTTTATTTTTCTCTCTGTATTTCATATTCAATACCTTTTTAGTTTTTATTTTGTATTTTTTTTTAATTTAAACAAAAAATAAAACCACGGAATTGAAATTTATTAAAAACAAGCGGTACCCGGCTTGCGCTGAAATGGTACGTAGGGAAATATTTAGTTTTGTTTTTAAATCCTATTATTGAAGTGCTTTTAAATAAACAATACGTTTCGTTTTTAGGCCTGCAGCATGCACAAATAAGTCAGATGGTCTTTCACACAAACCATCACGGATGTACACAAATTAAGTCATCAAAGCCCCATCACAATCGAGGAAATTGTTTATGATCGTATTGAGAGGAAAACATACAAATATAGACTTTATTTATACGCTCTTCTAAGAACATCATATTATGATTGCTCTATATGGTTGTAAGCAAGTCATAGAGCTATACAATAGCAAACGTTTTATGTTACTGATTGGCACCTTCTGAGATATGAGTACAAGCGACTAAAGCCATAAAAATTTTAATGCTCAACGTGCCAACCACTTAAGGGACAGCACCTAAAATACCAAAAGAATTTTTTATATTATTTCTTTTACGAACATTGTATAGTTGAAATGATTACATTTTTTTGTAGAGTTAAACTGCTTTCCTTGTTATGAGAATATTAGTAAAAGTTGCATTGTGCAACTCAACTATGTTGCAGTTTTATGGTAGGAAATCATTTAAATGTAAACAATAATTAGTTTATCGCAACAGAAAAGTAACGTTTAAAAAATTTTTAAACCATTCTATGTTTGCCATAACAAAAATTTTTGCAGTTTGTTCAAAGTAAATTCGATTCTAATGGAAAAAATTTAAAATTTATATAAGACGGTGAATTTGACCCATGAAGTAGGTAAATGATTTTTTATTAAATAAGCAATTGTTTATGTATTTTTGATTCTTGTTGCGATTTTTTGAGTTGTACAAACTTGGCTAAACTTCTAATAAAAAAATCATATCAAGCACAAAAAGTTTACAGAACTAAACCGATCCAGATTTTACTTTTATAAAGAAGCAATACCAAAAAGGTTAAAATAATAATAAACATTTTTGTAGAGACAATAAAGATCTGATCGTACGAATTTCCGACGCACTGAGCTTTATTGTAAAGTGTAACCCAAAAACTGGTAAAATATATTATTCGTCCTCTGCCAGAAGTAGTAGAAAATTTGTTCTAAAATTACAAACTCAATATAGTCGCTTTCAAATAGAACCTTTTGAACCAGCGAGCCGTACGAAAATATCAATAATCCTTTCCTTGCATAAGCACACGCATTATTGAAACTACTGAAATTCCGCAGCAGACCTGTGAGTTCGTAAGTACTCTCGAACATGCGTAGAAATAAAATAAAGGCATCGTTAGATCGACTCCTCTTCCCAAACGACCCAAAACATAAATATATCTTATGGGGTCGCATCTACATAATGAAGATCTTATAAACGTTGATAAATCTGGTTAATTGGTTGCCACGGTGGCGATCACTCGAAACGTTCCTATTTCGTTTTTTGCTTCCAAATTAAAGTGTGCCAACTCTAACGCATAAAAAATAAAAAGATATTTACTATTCTTGTTAAAAATAAAGATGTGTTGTGAAAATATAGTAACTACATGCATAAATGGTTAAACGATGAATTATTATTATTTTTTAGTTTGTAAAATCCTTTACGTACCAAACCCAAATATTTTCTTATCAAATTATTCACAAATATTTGTTCATACAAATAAAAAATTCCTCTTGAATGGGAAGGATTTCTTAATTGAAATTGTGTTTTCTTATGGGTTGCTGTTTTTATTTTGCCAACCACAAGAATGCCTAGAATGAGAAAACTTGTAAAAGTAGTTGTTAAAATAGTAAGTTTAATGGTTAGAGAGTATTAAAGCTTAACGAATTAAACAATAATCCTCTCACTCTGTCTTAGATTTACGTTGCAAAAAAAAAATTATGGCAGAAAATATATTTCGCAAATTTCTAATGTAACAACCTTGATATATTGAAATGGCATTTTACTATTTATGTATAACATTTTGTTTAATTATTACAAATTTTCTCTTTTAAATCCACTTTACGATGGCGAAATGGTAAAGACGTATAAGTAACAAACAAATAAATGATTAATTAATAATAATCATACGCCGTGATGTAGTCGCATGTTGTGGAAGATATTTGCTTGCGTATGTATGCAAGACACACGGTAATACTGACCTTCGTGACAAGGTGTAATATACAAAGATTAATGAACATTAAATTGAAATAGAAAAATAAATAGCGCGAAATGTGAACAAATGATATTTTGTTTAAAATAATGTTTGTTAATATCAAGAAAGGGGGGATGGAAGAAGGGGATCTAAAAGAACGATTATTATAAACAAAATAGGAATCAATCGATATATTATTTGCTTATTTGACGCCGGATAGAAAACCCACCCAGGACAAAATTGAAGCCGCTTTTAAAATATTAACAACGATATGCGATGGTTGCGATAAGTTTTGGCTGGACCACGGATGGCACCCGCACTGTACATAAAACAAAAAGGGGCAGTATCCAGGGGTTTGGCAGAAAATGTTTTAAATCATCTTCAACTAATCATTATTTGTAGCGGGTCACTTGGCCCAACTTTTTTTCGGATAGGCGTTAATGCTGAGCATATATTAAATGAACTTCAGTCGAAGAGAGAGAAGAGAATACTGAACGAAAATGCTAAAACTAATTTTAAGAAAGTCAAAGGCACAACATGGGTTTAATTTTGAGCTCAGAGCGCCGCGTATGCAGTAGCAGAAAGCAAAGAACGAATTCTAAGCATAATCTCTCATCGTATGTGGCAACAACAGCACCTTGGGCAACTTTCTGCGAACAGAAAAATGTACGATGGCCGAACAGATTTATGGCTAGTCAAGACGGCATGTTATAATCACTTTTTTCATATTAAAGCTAGAGAAACTCGAACTTTTTACACACAGATAGGCAGCTGATTTTTGTTAATTTTTATTATTTTATTTTTATTCTTTTTGTAACATTATATTGTTTCTAGTGTTTAGGCGAAAATCTGGAGGGATGAAAAAGGGAAATTTCCACACAAAATCATCAAAAATTAACATATTCCCACACAAAAAGAACTCTTTGTTTTCGTTAACACTTGCGCGCTAATAGCTTTAAGCTGGATACGCAAAATGCCCGCGATAAAACGAAATTTTTATCCTTAATAGTATGTCTGTTATTTACATGTTGGTGAGCTTCCCACCAAATGCGAATAAGTGTTTGTACTCGTTCATTGTTTAGCAATGAATATAAAAAATTCATTAAAATTCAAAACTTGACTGTCTGGCTTAAAGGATGTGAATTATTTTACACTTTCAACACACACACACAGACTTGGGATACATATTATATGTAATTATTCTTACACACGCAGGATGTTAATCACTCCAGCACATATTCTTAATGACAATTAAATATTTCTTTCATTTTTATTTTTTCATATATCTTGTGTATTATTTTTATCGTCTTATAGTTAATTATTACAAATAGAACATGTGCGTCTCATATGCTCACAAATACAATGATATTTATTTACTCATACTCAGTCTACTTTTCATTCCTACTATACTGACGTTACAACTTAAAATATAGATTCCTTAATTGACACAGATTAGCGGGTGTGTCAGACAAATGTTTTATTTCAAGTAATAATAAACCCAAATAGACAAGACGTGACAGAAATTCGTCTCAAATATTATGAATATCAAATCACCCTCTCAGAAAGTCACATCAAGTGTAAACATAATTATTTGATAAATAATTTAACCTTTTTTTATTTTTTACTGCAAATTGTATTCTTTAAAAATCTATAAACAAGCAAGCAATATTAAATATTACCTTTGTGTTAAACTTGTGCATCTACTTTACAGCGAAATCTAGTAGATTTGTTATAAAATAATTTTCAAAATCTACATTATTTACACGGTAGGTTTTTTGACACTAGCAAGACTTTATATTCACAATATTACAAAGGTTAAAGCAACAATAACAAAAAAACATTTTTGTAGTCTAAACGCCAGCATATAGTTGTAGTTTGGCAGTAAGGAAACAAAAATTAACAGGAAATATGACCAGCTGTGCTAACAGACGTAACTGGTTTGACTATCCTTCAATTACTGTCAATTCTTTCATATACAGCGTAGTACTTTTTGGTACATTTAGTGAAAAGCAACAGTTGTATCACGAAGTAGAGAGTAGTTTTTAAGCGCGATAAAACTTACGAAAGAGTTAACTGTCAAACGAACTTTCATATTGCGATATTTCTAAACAGTATACTCTGGCAAATGATCATGAATAGATTAGCGCTTGAACAACGCTACCAAATTATGGAAATATATATTGGTAATATGTCATCAATTCGCGTAACTTATAAATGACTTCTTGATTTTTATGGCGCACATGATCGTCTATTTAAACAATTCATTTGTTGGACTGTGGATAGATTTTATAACACACATTTTCTGAATGACGCAATAACACCAACACGTCGAAGGAATGTGCGTATTAAAGAAAAAATTTCCGTTGTACGCGAAAGTATGAAGGAAGATCGTTGGTGGCAGAAATTTAGGCTCTGTGGATAATTTTATGCAAAGATCTTGGCCTACACCCGTTTAAAATCCAGCCGGTGCAGGAATAAAAGCCATGAGACCATCACATGCCTCTGGGGCTCATTTTTGGCAGAACAGTTTTATTAATGAACAAAATTGCTGCATATGGACTGAAACCAATCTACAAAAGACCCAACAAACTACATTACATCCAGAAAAATGCACCATTTGGTGCGGCTTATACACTGGTGGCATCATTGAACTTAATTTCTTCAAAAATTAAGCCTGAGCTCGCGTTACGATCAATGGAGTTCAAAAATATGGATGATATTGATCTAGGCGAGCGCAACAATTGGCGTATCGAAATCATAATTTGGCGATAAGTTGATTTCGAGAAACCGACCTATCAAATGGACCCCAAAAGTCGTGCGACATAACACCTCTCAATGATTTCCTGTGCGGCCTCGGGAAGTCACTGGTTTATGCAACAATACACGCCTTAGAGACCAAAAATGTTCGCGATATTTCTTATATGCGACCAGAAATGCCCAAAATTGACATACGTTGAGAACAACGCCCGAAATTATTTTCAAATTTTAATTCCATTGGTTTTTTTTAATAAAAAAATGTTTTTGATTAAAATTAAACTGTTAGTATTATTTTTTACAATTTAAAGTTCTATTGAGCTTCAAAAACACCCTTTACTACAAGATTTTGAGTAAAATTTATAAAATTCTAGTTTCAACGTGGAAATCGTTTGGTATGGGAAACCTAGTGAAGGGGAACTAGATTTTGCTCAGATGTACATACACTATAACTTTAAAGGTTGTATGGGTGTGTGGGTGTGTGTGTGTACGTGTGTACATAACATAAAAATATGTAGAAAAAAAGGTTGGCTTATTGAATGAAAGAATTATTCCCTCATCTCGTTCGAGTTGAGTTCAAACAGCCTTCACACATACGATGGCTGTTTGAACTTAACTCGAGACATATTTTTTTTACAATCGAGCGTTGCTGTTCTATATAATTTATGTCTTGAGTATTAAAAGAAGAAATTCTTTAGATCCAAATAAATTATTAAAAATGCAAGTCAATGAAAATAAGAAACCGGTTTTTTATCAAAATTAAGCGAAACTTGACTTTTGGACCAACCGAGGAAAATTATCTAGTAATTAAGGCTAACTCCAACTTCTGTCAATAAATTCATCTATTTCACTTTAAAAACCTCTACATTGAGTTTTTTGTACATATTAATATTTGCTATTATTTTTTGTTTAAACCCATTAATGTTTTTGTTATTTGCCGCGGATATCCGCTTTGTATAAAGCACCCACGAATACAACTAAATAACAGAAAGGAAAATTAAAGTAAATAAATTGAATTATGGTGAAAATATTTGTATTTTTTGTAAAGCTTTTTACTTTTAAATTCATTTTTTTTTACAAACAGGAACCAATAAAACACGCAACTTTTGAAATTAATTAATTTATGGCCAATATTATTTAACCGTATAATTTTAGTATTTTTTTTTCTGCTTGTATTTCGGATTCTATATTTTTATTCATTACTTTCATTTCAATTGTTGAATAAAATACATAAATGAAGTTCAAATTTATCTAAAACAAATAAAACTTAGTTCTGTTTGTTTTCTTTTTTTTTTTTTTTTGCAGTAAAAGTAGTAAAAGAGACATTTTAAAAATATAGTACTCGGGAAGAAATACAATCAAAAAGTCAAAAAGAAACACTGTGTAAAAGTGGAAATATAGTTTTTGTCAAATAAATCTTAGGTGAGTTCGTGTACCTGACACTTTGTAAAAATGCTTATTGAATTTTACTAGATTGTGTGCGATTACTTCTAAAGGTGAGAAAGGAAAGTGACAGTTGGATTATAGAGCATTTATTGGATTTTGTTGCCGCAATGTTAACGGGTTTGAAAAGATATTTCAAATGAAGGATCAAATTCAAAGCTCCGAAAACTGATTTAAAGCGACTTAAATTGGTTTGTTGCTAATAAAAAATAACCTGTTAATTTTGTTCGTTGTCAGCAAAATTGTATTTGTTGACTTTTAATCAACATATCGATATATCCCAAAATGAACGTATGTTACAAAAACCAAATTTTACTGGAGAGGTTTTTTTTATTTACTATGATAAATTGGGGCAAAATGATCGATATTAAAATGTATATTATATTACTACGAAGTAATAATCTAAGATGTTTAATTAAGTCATAAAAAATTGTTAATTAAGTTTAATTAAGTCATAAAAAAAATAATTGTCAGCAAGAAATTGGTGTAAAACGACAAATACGCAATGTTATAAACATAAACCAAAAAACAATACCCTAGCGAAAATTCCGCGAACCGCGATTCAAAGCAGAACCAAAAACCACTTCTACAGAACGAAAAAGTAAACTAAAGATACACACACAAGCACATATACAAAACTACTAAGCCAGCAAATTAAATAAATGATGCGCAATTTTACGTATGTTCGGGACATTTTAAGAAGCGGCCGTGATTTCTATATAAAGGCGCCGTCCACCGCAGATGATATAGTTGACTTCAAGATTTCATAGAGTGAATGTCTGTGGGTACATAAGAGTGTTAAGTTTACAGTGTAAACAAGTACTGAAGAGTTGGAAATAGGAGTGCTAATTGCCGAATAAAGTTGTGTATTGATAAAATCATTAAATTTTAATCATTTAAATAATTCAAATTTTAATTCTTGCAATTAAACGAACCCTACAAATTAACATTTATTGTGGTACTAAACGTCACAAGATATACAACGATAGCAATGATTTTGGCCTTGGCAGTTGCAAATCTACAAGAAGAAATTTATATGCAGCAGCCGATAGGTTTCGAAGTTAAAATGTATCCAAATAAAGTTTTACGTCTGTCTACACAAAACAATATTAAGTTTAAAGCAAGCTGTTAGTTTTATGTAAAATGGGATTTAAAAGTGGCAAAAACGAACCTTGTTTATATGAAAAATTAAATAACGAAAATTTGATCATAGTTGCAGTTTACGTTGACAATATAGTTATTGGCTGCAAAGAAAAAAAAGAAATACTAAATTTTAAATTCGAAACTAGTAAGGTGTTTGAAGTGTCAGCCAAAAGTTTACTGGAACACTTTTTGGGCATGAAGTTTGAACGTGATGATGAAACTGGCGGTATTCAAATTAGTCAAGAAACTTACATTAAAGATTTATTACAAAAGTATAATATGGAGAACTGTAAGCCATCAAATAAAATGAAATAAAGAATGCAAAAAGATTGATAGCTCGTTATATCAATCACTTATTGGAGCACTATTATATTGGGCACTAACCACAAGAGCAGATATACTACAATCCGTTTGTAAACTGGCACAAAGAAATTTCTTTAACCTCGACTATTGTTCACCAGTACTCTAGCTCATGAATGTGGGACTGGAGTTGTTCGGATGCACCGCAGGCCCACATGGATCGCGAAAGCGGTCCATTTGTATTAATGCACTGTCGTCCGCAAACGTTGACGAGCTTATATTATAGATGCTATAATTTAGCGACTCTAGATTTGGTGATTTTTAGAAAACTGAGCATTTAACATTAATTTACACGTTCTATCTGTCAAATATCTCTTAAAAAGTATGTGGCAGTTTTCAGCAAGAATTCGAGTTATTTTATCCTGCCAGATTTTACCGAATGCCTCAGAAATGTCTAAAACAGTATTGCTTATTTCCATATGCCAATCTAATAGCGGTACCGATTCTGTGAATTTCCTCAATAGTAATATGCGTCGCACGAAAACTAAACTCATGGTCCGGGATAATATTTTGAACTTTGACAAAATTGAGATTAGGCTATTGTGCCTGTGTGACGTAATCTGGCCGGAGTCCATTGCTGGTTGAGTGATCGTAGCAATTTTATACATCTTCCAAGAGCAGGGAAAGAAGGGAACGCGCAATATGGCATTTAATATGAATAGTAAAATTCTCACAGTTGAATTAGGTACATTCCTTATCATCGGTCCTGTAATACCATAAGTTCATTTTGATCTTTATGTCTGGAGAACGACTATTATGCCATTGGCTTCTTAGCCTTGTCTTCTCACCAACAAGAAACTCTATTTCATATGACGACTCGTACGAATTTCACATCTTGCTTCTACAGTCACGGTGTCTGTAAAGAAGTGCACACCTTCTTGAATATCAGCCAGGTTACTGAGAGAATTGTTCTGAGATATGTAAGACCTCATAAACATTTTCACGTTTTATTTTGATATTAAATAAGGGGTTCATATTCAGTGGAAATCCTGTCGTAAAAAATAATGTCTGTAGGTAAATGGTCAGAAAGTAAATCGTAGGCTGAACTGACTTACAATTGTTTACGTCTGATGTTTTTTACACAATAGGAAGTAAAATAATATAAACACTGAGCAAAAATTATAAAATCGTTGCATTACAAATACAGTACAGCACAGCAAAGGAACATAGCAAAAATATAAGTGGTTTCTTTTTATAATACGAAAATTTCTCAAAGAAACCTGCAACAAATTGGAAAAACTTGACAAATGGCAACCTAAGGTAAAACCTGTACATAGTCATTCTAGCCTTACTAGAATGTGATTTTTATGGGATTTTTTGTGGCAATTGTAAACAATTTTAGAAAAATTCTAAAGAGCCCACAGTATCAAACTCAAGGTTTTTGGTGTCGCTAGTAACTTATGGGTTTAACAACTTGAAATCCTTGGCAAAACTTGCACTAAAAACAGAGGTATTTACCTGATAAAAACTTATAACACACTCGCTTTCAAGATTCATTAGCGCTTCGTTTGACTTTAAATATTAAAAATTTTACTATTTAATTAAATCTAGTTTGAGAATATAAATATATAAATGACATGCATAGCGAGATATCCCATATACTAAAACATTTTCAACAATTTGATTTCCCAAATCTAGTCTTTATTTACTCATACGGAAATGCATAGTTAAAACAAACCAGCTGGGAAAAAAACAATTGGATGTTTTGTTTTACTAACGAACTACAGAACATGTTATTTCAAATTTGAAACGAATGGTTTTCTAACACTCATTGTGTTCAACACTCAAACGCGGACAGAATGAAAAAATAACAACGTGAAATTTGGGTATCAACTAAGCATTTTTACAGAAGACTAATTTGAAAAGCACAATTTATAACAAACATTTTATAAAAAACTTTAAATCCTTAAAGTTTAATTCGTACTGCATTTGAGAAAGTAACCTGCTTAAAGGACCTTTGAGCAGCTCTAAAAATAAAAATAATACGAAATGGATAAAATACTCGGATAATAAATGATGTTTATTATGTCTAAGTAAAAACTCTTGTATAATTTTCTCTTTTAGCTGGTGCTATTGGTTGTAGAGAAATGTTCTCGCTGTTTGTTTGGTTTTTGTTTGGACTAGCACTCAGGGCTAGAGTAAGGATTCCTGCGATGAATTGTATTGGAACTAGAAAAAAGAGGAATAGCAAACGTAGTGTTTCTGGAAATCCGATTTAGATTTTTATACATTAAATGTGGCATCAATGAATGTAGCGTCTTGTGCGATTTACCGACAAACAATTTGTGCCTTAATGAGGAACATGTTACGTTTGGATATTAGGAATAAGTTTCCTTATTTCATTGGAGCACGTATCATTAAAATAGTAACAGACAATCCACATTGCTTCCATGTTCCCGCGAGTCAATAGAGTTGGCCACACTGCTCTCGGCGACTAGCGGCTACGCCCTCTTCTGTAGCTGGTCGGAAATAGTCTTTGCAGCACTAGGCCGTACATGGGAGCTGTATTCCCTTTTCGATCGGAGTAAGGAGATGGATGGAGAGCGAAAGTATCTGTTACGCCATTTTTAAAACTCAAGATACTTGAAAGCTTCTTTTGCGGTATGAAAAATGTGTTCAGTCAAATGAACATGACACTGGATCTTCATGGAAGATCACCAAGGGCTTATGACTTCTTAATGTCTATACCACCCATAATCTAACGTACGTCTGAGTGTACGCACACAACATTCGGCATGAAGTGCCTTAAAATCAATGGTCACCAAACTCCTGATGGCATCAAACTCCGAAATGCTTTCTTTATTACTGAATGAAAACGAATGGGACATGCGGCTGTCATCTGCTAAAGAATAGTTAGGATTGGAAATTTGACATCGAAGGACATTTAGAAAAATAAGCACTGAAAATTTACCTTGCGGTAACTCGTTTGATGAGATCGCATCTATAACAGCTCGTGTATTGCGATTACAGAGACAGCTTAATATAAAGCGAGACAAGTTCATCCTTTATTCAAAAAACTACTAAGTATTAGTTTAATACATTTTGACCTTCGTACGGGGCACAGGGATTCTAGAGAATGGTTTCGATTCTTTAAAGATGGTGATTTTGAACGTTGGCGAAGGCTACAAAAGTTTGAAGAATTTGTACTATGAATCGCTGAAATCCAATCAGATTATCATAGTAAGGCTGAAGAGAGCAATAACGAACACCGTCCCACATATGCTGCCACACACAAAGCTATAATTTTCCATCATGACAATAGAAAACAGCGGATGGAAAGCTGCATTTCACCTCCCTTCCAGTACAGGCCTTGTCTCTTCCGACCACTAATCGTTTCGATAGATGCAAAAAAACCTGGCTGAAATACGATTCACTTCAATCGAAGGTCTCAAACCTTGCCTTAAATTATTTCTTGCCTCCTCTTGACGAGGAATCCATGTATTGCCAGAAAGGCAGCAAAAAGACACAGCTAACGACGGCTTATACTTCGACTGTAATGATGATTGAAAATTTGATTGGAATGTTCCTGACAAAACAGCACAGCGAAAACTTTTTTGTACAACCAATACTTTTCAAATTATTATTCTTCCTTTGTGGAATAAATACCTAAAAGTGTGTTGCTAAAAACTGTAGTAACTTGTAGTTTTAAGGAATAAAGAACCATCTTTTTTGTTCGCACTTGTACTTTTTTTTATTTTTTGTAAAAAAAAAACTGGCTCATCAGCAGCAACAACAACAAAAACAAGCATCCTCTTCATCGTTGTCGTCTATGTTCATTTATTTATTCTTCTTATTTCAACATGAAGTGAATGTAAAAAGGACATGCATCGTTTTGACAAATTACACAAGTGTTAGTTAATATCCTTGTTAGCAATATGGTGTGTAGGTGTTGGTGTACAACTAAATGTGCGACCTAAAGCAGCAGGAGCAAAAAGGAAAAATGTTTATATATAGAAAAATTATACTTTAAAAATTATAAACGATACTCAAACAGAAAAGACAAACGCACAGGGACTTAACTTTTGATTCTAAATGGAAAAGTGGGACAACACGACTTAGTGTCAGTCTCCAAGGTTGGTGGTTAGTAAAAAAAAGAGAAAACAAGTAGTGGCACCATTTTTGTCGCAAAATGTCACTTTAAAGTGAATTAAATGAAATATGGCACACGGAAGGAAATGTTTTTTTATTTGAAAGTTAACGAAAAGTATTTCTCGATTACAATGGGAAAATTGTCATTGTATATTACAAATGACTCTTGTCATATTACCTACAGATAGCCTTAGCGTATATAAACACCATGATTGACTCTTTGCAGAAAAGTTAGAGACTATCGAAACTCCTGCCCTACTATTGATTTATTCCATAGCAATGTAATTCCACATCGTTCATTTACTACTACATTTCGGCAAATTGGATCACTGTCCAAACGTGGACCTATCGCCAACAGTGATTCCCGTAGTACCAGTCTGGTAAACACTCGCTGAATTTCCAACGTTCTTCTTTATAATCTAGAGTCTTTATATCCCTGGAATAGATGTACATCAAGATAGCGGGAATATCCAAGAAGACATGCTGACGGGAAACGCTTGGCGTTAGATGACTTTCTGGCATGATAACTCGCAGCCAGTACCAGCAGCTTTTGTGGCTCTAGAATTTTTTTCTTCACCAAAAACCGCGTCTCTGAACGAAATCAGTTTAATGTCAACGTTGATTAGTCCAAGGATATACAGAAATGCGAAGAAACATTTCTTAGCTAAGCCTAAATTCAATTAAGAACACTTAGAAGGCGTAAGACGGAGTAGGAAAGTCGTAGAGGATGGATCAGCAGAGATGATTGCAGGTTCAAGGTATACACACATTTCTCCATTTGGCTGCAGAACGACTTGTCTTTTTAATCTTGGAAATTAAGTCGCGTAAAGTGAAAGTGATTACCATGTGTAACTAAAACTAACGCATAATATTCGGCTGGGGCAAAACGTATGTACGCGTGAATTAAAATGAGATGAAGATAGAAGATTTACAGCCCAAGTACAATTGCAATGCTGTCAACAACCATATCAACACATGACCAAATGGAGAGGATCACCGCAAAAAGCAAAACAAAAAGTGGTGGCAATGTAAACTCATTGTCGACACTGGTTGTGGTAGCATTTGCAATTTGACTGTTAAGAGTGTTTTTTGTTTGCGAAATTAAATTTTAGAATTGTTTAACCAAAATTTCTTTTTCGTAAAAAAGCTGCACATTTTGCAGGCGTTGGTGGGGTCTCCGTCTATGCACGATGAAATGGGAAATCACACTAAGAACAAAACAAATAACGACTGTCACAATGGCGCAGTATTTCCAAATTAAAGTTCTATACCTCTAAAAATCTCTCGATAAATTTAATTTAGCTTTCGTTTTCTGACATAATCTTTATGTTAAGCAGGTCAAACATCAAAACTAGTTTTTCACAAGGAAATTTGTTACACTGAGACTTGATTTTAGCAAGTTTTTATCACAAACAAATCGATTTAAAGCAAAACAACAAAATAAAAATTAAACGAAACTAAGGTAAAGACATCTCACAGAGTAGTTCAAAGAGGCATTCATTTGAAGTTTTAAATGAATGGAAACTATTCCACATTTCCTCCCCCCATTGAAACCACGCCTGGCATTAACATACGTATAATACAAACCAACATACATATATACATATCTTAATAACAAACCGAAAAACATGAAATGTTGTGTCATTAATTTTGTGCAACAGCCCCATGAAAGCTTCAACAGCTGGCACAAATTACAATTCATCATCGATGTCATTATACTCGTCATACTCATCATCCTCCTTATCATCATCATCATCACGAATACTGTCTTTAATTATTACGTAACAAAAAAAAATACGAGTGTTTTACGAGAAATGTCTTTTGCTATAATTTTCATTCTTCAAGCACACTCACAAAATTCTTGCTTCGATAAAATTTTTAATATGAAAATATCGATTGGTACAGTTTGGAAACTACACTTTTTCACACAAATCCATTGGTCCACGACGGTCTTCAATTTACATGCGGACAGGAAGTAAGATACTGCCATATCACACAATATGAAGGGGCATGCAACAAATGGATAGACAGTCTGCAGGATATATGAAAAATTAAACACACACACACTCACACAGATGCGTACACACATCAGCATTTTGTGGCCATAGAGAATAAATTAAAATCATATTTGTGGAAAACACACCAAAAGTATCGAAAAGTAAAAATCACAACAAGATAGAAAGAATAACTCCCACACATACTCCCTTACATACACATACACGCGCGTAATACCACAATTCTTTATTAAAGACCCAAGACAACAACAAACGCACCGAAAACCAATGGAAATAAGTCAGTAAATGTCAATTGCCTTGAGACTTTTGGTTTCCGTCCATTGGGGAAATGCGCAAGTAGGCTGTCTGTCTGTCGCTATGTATATGGGAATATGTGGGAATCCACTTGATCGGTGGGTATGGAAAAAATATTCGAATAAATGGATGAAGGGAAGCACACTCATATACCTATGTATATGTAAGGTAGTGTCGTATGCCCTACACAGAGTACTAGAGTTGCTGTAGGTGTTGCTAATGTTGTAGTTGTAGTTCTTGCTGTTATAAAACCAAAAATTATGCTTCTATCTCGGAACAATATTGCAAGTTAATTGCTGTCAATGAAAAAAACGGGCCGAGAAAAATGGGAATGAAGTCATAAAACTATACATAGAAAATTTTGTATATGAAGGTAGGAAGAGCTGAGCAACCTTAGAGTTTAGAATGTGTTTTAAAATTGTCGATATATAAATAATCGATATACCAAGATGACCTTTCAACAAAATTTGCAGATATTATGGTTGCATTTAAAAAATTATTTAATTAAAAATATTATTAAAATTGATATCGAAGCTATCGATAACACCAATTTTTTATAAAGAATATTTAGTTATCGAAAACCATAGAAAACAAACTTAAGTTTGAAAGTGAGGAATAACAAAATAATAATCATTTAACGATAGCAAAAAATTTGTGATAAAAATTTTTTTAAGTTCTCGAATTGTGGATATACGAGCGAAATTGTCGTCTTTATTGAAGGTTTTAATTTTCAACAATTTAATAATAATGCGGAGGACGTGCAGTCGTAAAGAGTGATTTAAGAATCAATTACTAACTACCCCCAAAACGATTCAGAATCAAAGATTTAAATTTTGCATTCCCAGTTGGAAGACGAAAAAGAAATCTCTCCAGTTTTAGCGTTGCCACAAATTATTCAATTTTTTATGTGATAAACGGAGAACTTTTATTAACGATAACTCCAACATTTTCTTTATAGGAAATTTTAATAATCGATTACTTACATGTTTTACTTATAAATAACTTGTGTGTTTGTTATCGATAGCTTTAAAATACCTCTTTTCAAAAGCTTGTCGCTAACAATACATTAAAGATATAATTTAAAAAAAATTTTGTTATCGATAACTTTAATACATGCACAGAAATTTTTTTGTTATCGAAATCCAAATGATATTTTTGAAAAGATTCGTTTTAATTCTTAACAAAAATTTAAGTTTTTAGTATTAAATTTGTATGATAATTATAAAATTCGATAATGAACTCCTTAGGCTGTTTAAGTCGGTTTTTGGAACTCCTAATAAGCTGACCCCCAGCAACTACAGTGCATGACTGAAAATATGCACTAAATAATCTATATTTATCCCCAGCTGTACAAAAACTTATATCATTTCTAGTGATCTAAGCAACTGTCAACATTTCTTTGTTACTTGTTCGATAATAATAACAAAATAAAGCTATCGATACCGAGCTATTAAATTCTTAAGAAAGCTGCCAACATATTGATAACAAAAATCATACAACATGCAGTTTATTTAATAAATTTAAGTCCTACGCGTGCCTTAGCTTGTCTCTTAGTGGCATATATTCAGTTAAAGTGGTTTGACACCAAAAATAAATGATGATTTTATAGATAGAAGTTCGTAAATTAAAAGTTAAAACAAAAAATATGGAAGTGTAGTTTATTTTTCCTTAGATATGTGAGCGCAAGAAGGAATCAAAGTATTTGAGTGACAAAAAGTATTGGAGGGTTATTGTAGACGTCTTGGTTGTACAACGGAATCAATGTATTAAAATGTTAGAAATCACTGAACTATATATGTGTGTGAGTGTAAATGGTGTCACACCGATTGTAGAGGGTACTATAGAATAGGAAGCACTAAAGGTGGAAATGTGTGTAATCATTTGTAAAAATAATGAACGGTTTTGCCATCATTGACATTTTAAATCCAGTGTTTGTGTAAGTATATCTTCCATGACTATAAAAACTAAACGCATTGAGGAAAAGGAAAAGGAAGTAGTAGTTTTCATGGTCTAAGTTAACGGTGCGTTTGTGTGTGTGTATGTATGTCTTGAGGTGGTCGTTGTAGTAGGAATTCATGGAAAATTATTCAGGATGATTATACGTGTGTAGAAAAATGTTAATAAAAGGATATAGATAATAACCAGTTCATAAGACGTGCAATAGATTATAGAGCCTCAAGTATAATGGCATGTCTCATGCTACCGCTTAATTTTTATTTTAAGGTATGCAGCAAACGAGGATAACGGCTTAAACACATACACGAACACATGAACGTAAGACTGAAAGGACAATATAATTTAATAAAATATTTAATTACAGCATCAGTACGAGCAAATGAGTTAAAGGATAATGGTTTTGATTTTATTTGCGCCTGAATAAATTCCATGTTTGGGAAGTAGAAAACTTTTAGCGACAACTAATTGCGTTATTTGTCATTCAGAAGATTTATAGAAAAATAAGAAAAAAGCCTCTTTAACAAATTTAAACACCGGCTTTAATTTAAGAACGGCTTCTCTATATCGACTGCAGCAATTTCTTTCTTCAATTCGTGCTTGTAGCTGTTAAGTTTATTTTTCTTTCTTATGTTCTCGGAATCCTTGCTACTTCCCCACACATCGGCAACTAAACTTTCATTTGTTAAAACTTTGTTTAAATATTCTGTTGAGGTTTGTCTGAATTTTATTTTTGCATGAATTGTAGTTGTAAAGTTGTGTAGTTGCCTTTGTCTGCCAGCCTGTGTGTATTTAGTTACATAATGTGTGGCAAGGCAAGCATTTGTTGCCACTGTTTAGATACTTTTTTGCTTGCACTATGTCTAAACACAGCTGCTTTACAACTTAAAACCGCTAAAGTATTTAACTCGAGGTTTTCAAACTCAGGCATTTGCAAGTTCTGTGATTTTTGTTAGTTCAGTTTTTCAACTGTAGTAAACAGTTTGGTGTGGCAAAACAGATGCAGTGATGGTAACAGGCATCTGTCTTGTTAGAAAAATACACATAAAATATTTTTTTGTTTCTATCGATATCGATAAAATCAAAAACAATTAATTTTTTGCGTAGAAATTTATTGTGTTTGCAGAAATTTTTTATTACTATCGATAGTTTTAAAATTTATTTCATTTTTGTTTGAATATGAAATTTCGTTTGTATTTAAACAAATAATATTTGTTGTCGATAGCTTTTAAAATATCATTTACAATAAAGTTTATGTTATCAAAAATTGTTTTTCTATTAAAAATTCATAATTATTCTATTTTTAATAAGAAGTACTTGGTTTTTATAGTTTTAAAATATAATTTATTGTTTTATCAAAATTAATTATTAAGTAACTTTAATTTTTAGGCATGAGTTCGTTTTTCTTTCTATTCAGAAAGAGAATTATTTATTTAATATGGACAACCTTTTTGAAAACAGTAAAAGTATTAATTCTATTAGACATCTAGCTGAATGAAATGCATTTTCTACGCCGCTACACACGTTATCAACATTCTTCGTGTTTTATCTACAAATTGTGTGTCTAAACAACTTCTATTTTATCAAAATGTTTTTATCAAAAAATTATCGAAATTTTTAGTTTTTTTTAATTTTTTTATTGAAATTATTTATAGCAGGCAAAATTTAAGTTGGTTTTAATAAATCGGCTATATTGAAATTTTCTCTTGAGGAAATTTTTGCAGCTTATAAGCTTGATAAAAATAAGAACCTGTTTACAATGTTCGTTACTTTCAATAAAAATTTTAAAAAGTTTTACTTGTTATTAACAAAAGCATTACCGTCGACCATTTTTCTTATTAATAAATTATGGTATCAATAATTTTTGTTATCGATAATTTTAGTTATCGATACACTTGAAATAAAATTCATTGAAAACGTCTGCTGTCGATAACACACAAATTTTAATTATGGAACATTTTTCAAATTGTCGATGTTTTCATCTTCCACTTCATTCAGTATAGACTGATTCAAAACACATTCTGTACATTACGTTACTTTATTATCGAGAAATTTTTCTCAGTATATAAAACTCAATAGACGCCATAATTGAGTTAGTGGTTGTTTGATGAACTTAAGCTTAATGAAAGCTGAACAAAGTAGTTAAAGTTTTGGGCAAACCCTTTAAAACATAAAATTTCTATTTTAATATTCTAAAAAATGCGACAAATTCTAAAAGCATTCTAGAGCAGTGACAAGAAACTTTATGAAGTTTTAAACTTTCAAATCCGCTGTCTCCGAACTCGATAAAAAATTGTTAGTAAAAGTTTTAAAGTAATATGAATAATATAATAGCTATCAAGTTGTTTTAATTCGACTAATAGCACTTATTATTGCCACCTCTTGGTATTTCAATATCCTGTTACTTTCGAAAGCCAAAAACAAGTTTAATCAAATACTGTTGTGTAGACCATAAAGTAGTTTCACCCTAAAGTAATTTACAAAGTGTTGTCTACTTAAGCTTTTCAAAGAGTTTTTGTTTTCTTCTTTCTTTACTTAGCTGTGAGTTCCAAATACCTGTCGGTATTTGAAAACGATTTCTTTGATGTCAAAACTGTGTCAAAATTTTTAAATTATCGAAAGTGCTACATATGCTCACAAGCTCAGTGGCTGTTCTTTTTTCAAAGGATTTTGTTAAATCGCAAAATAGTGAACAAAATGTCAGCACTTTGAAGGAAAGATTTCATGAGAAAGTTACACACTTTTCTGGCTGAACTTTATAATGAAGGATTTGCATTTGCAAGGGTGGTAGGATATCGTGCGGAACCTTGAGGAGTATTCAATTCTGCACGTCCTTATGACCAATAGTACAAAACCGAAAGACTTAGCAGATAGATTCTATTCAAATTCTTTTACTAACAAAATTACAATTTAGTTGTTGGGGTATTAGCTCGTCTATGCGCTTTTCGCTAGCTGCTTTAGCCAGCTCCTCAGGCAACTTTTTAACAAAATTTTATAAAAACTAGAAAACCTGTCGTTAGCTGGAATTTCTTTAACCCAAATGAGGGTTAAAGAAATTTAAAAGAAAAATATTAATGTAAGCATCCAGCAAATAAATTGGAATTTCGTTAGCAAAAGAATTGAGATACAATTTAGCAAGAGAATTATCGAAAGAAATAAACCGATTTTATTTCATTATGATGATGTTCCTTTCTCTAAATTAAGTTTCAAAAAATGTATTTCTTTTTATTTTGAGCTTTTGACTTTATTTCACATAATAAATCTTTGGCTTAATGTCATGGACGCCATAGAACCACAGATTTGTCTGATGGTAAAGACCTCCAACTGTACTGGACGTAATTCTTTTAAAAAGGTATATACTAGCGAGATCAAACGGCTTTTATTTGACCGGTTTTAACCGTGTGGTGTTTTTCGAAAATATAAATTGTTCAATAACGAATAAGCCGATTTTTTGGGATAATAAACCGGTTATTACAAAAAGGTATAATTTGAATACGGTCTCATTGTTCTTATTGAATAAAAATATATTATTACAGAAAAATTTTTAGTGAAAAATGTAAATAAACAGCGATTTTGCGTGTGAAAATATTCGAAATATTAAATATATTTTTTCTACAGATACGCACTAAAGTGTGGAAATATTTTGAACGGGATGGAAAGGCCTAAGCTGGGTGCGCAAAATGACCTCAAACGCTAAGTTGAAAAAAAGTTCTTCGACGTCAGGACTTATTAATGATCTTAAAAATGTCTATAAGACAAATAGTTCCAATGCAAAAGCAAATAATAGTTTACTAAAATCATTCAATTGGTGAAATTTTAGTTTGTTGAGTTGCTAAGGACGGAATGTCCGTTAAGGCTCTGAGAAAGTTAAAAATGGTTCTAGTTTTATTTGATAAACTAACAAGAAATAAAGAATTGGAGAAATCAATGAAAGTCAAGGAAATTTTTCAATTTTTGTGGACAAACGGATGGATATTTTATACAAAAAATATTTTTCAGTTACTATTTGTTTTTATAATGCAGAAAAAAAAATTTGAAATATATACAACCTTAAGCTAGAAGCAGTTAAAGTACGGATGAATCAGAATTTGATGAGCCAGATTTGAAAGAAGAAGTGTGTTATTCAATTGATGGGAATACTTTAGAAAATCAAAATATATCCCATAACATATCGCGCCTAAGAAAGTGTATTAAAACTTTTCAACAAATCGAGTGACAAACTAAATAATATATATTTGAAGTGCATGTTAAAGAACAAAAGAAAAAGTTACTTAAACTTAACGATGTAAGACACAGATGGAACTCCATCTGATCTGAAAGACTGATAGATGGCTGAATACTTTGTATTCTATAAGTCCAACGAGTATCCTAACTGAAAGATAGTTTTCAATATCAATTGCTGGAAAAACCAAAGAAAAAAAAACATACACTTCAAATCATTTCAACTGCATCTTGTGTTTCAAACAGGTAACTAAGAAAACAAAATTTCTAAATTCTTACTAATGTGGTCTCATGTAAGTTAAATTTCTATTATTATTATTTTAATTATTTGATCCCTTAGTTACTTTTACAAAAACAAACTAAATAATTTGAATTATGTGTTATTATACATTTTAATAAAACCGGTTAACCGATTATTTTTACAACGTTTAACCAAAGCAGTTTTCGTAATAGCAACTACTCGGATAACCCGAAAACTGGTTAAGATAAAACCGGATACATCAGCACAACAATTCATCTGGTTGGTACCCTGAGACGCAGCAGACTTCTGCGACGAATCAAACTTCTGCGACGAATCGCCTGCGCACTGACGCATGACGACCGACTTACAACTGAGACGGAATTTTAATAAAAATTTGTTTAATAAGTGCAACACGTGCAGCAGACGTGTAACAATCCATAATGATACGGCTAACTGTGCAGAGTATTTGGAAAGGTAATAACTTCTGATCTTTAATAACATCTGAAATATAACTAGAAAAATTATCTCTATTATCTGGTCACCTTATAATTAAAAATCCATAAACTTGACTTAACACAGATAATAATCAATCATATCGTCTGGAAAACATGTACTCCTTTTTAAACTGACTTGACACAGAGAATAAATGATCTGCTAATGGTATCGCACATCAGAACGTTAATCGGTTTTAAATCGTTTCGTTTTCCATCACATACCTGAGTATAATATTGTTACGAAGTAATAATCGGAAATGTGTGGAACGGCCTATTGTACAAATACGCAATATTATAAACATAATGCAAAAACAATTGCGTAGCGGAAATTCCCCGAACCGCGATTCAACGTAAAAACAAAAACAACTTCTACAGAAAGAAAAGTAAACAAAAGATACACACAAACACATTTACAAGACTACTAAGCCAGCACATGAAATAAATGATACGCAATTTCGCCGTGATCTCTATATAAAGGAGCCGTCCACCGCAGAGAATATAGTTGACTTTGAGATTTCATAGAGTGAATATCTGTGTGTACAATAGAGTTTTAAGTGCAAATTAGTAGTGAAGAGTTGTAAATAGAGTCTTAATAAAGTTTTGTATTGATAAACTCATAAAGGACTGTGTATTTTAATATTTGCGATTAAACGAACTCTACAAATTAACGTTTATTGTGGTAATAAACGTAACAATATTTTTGAAATAGAAATAAAAAATTATGAAAAAGTAGTAAAAGAGCAGGGAGCTTTATTTTAAATCTGATTTTTTAAGTTGCATACATATTTGCAAATGCCATGGAAAATATTATAAAAAAGTCTGCTGTATGTTTTTTTAATAAATGTCTTCAAAACATACAAAAAATTTTGTTTAGATATGAACGAAATTGACAATAAAAATCTTGATTTCAACGTTGTAAATGCATGAACTTTTCAATCTCTAGAATTCATAAGTCGGCAAAAGGCAAACAGCCCACATGCAAAAACAAGTAAAAAACAACAAAAACGGAATTTGTAAAAACATGAGAAAACTCTATGCCAAAGACGAATTACAGTGGCGCGCGTATGGCGCTAAATTAGTAAAACATATAAAGTAGTGTTGTTATTTTATGCTGATATTCCACTAAAATGAAGTATATTTCAGAAAGCAAAAGCTTTTGTGCGACAAAATAAGGTGTAACTAGGGATTCGATTTATTTCGGGGCTAGCCGAATAATTTATTTAGGCTCAGGTTCGTGGTCATTCTTTTATTAAGAAAGACAAATTTATTATTATTATTAATAGGACAATTTTTAGAATTTAGAATGTTAGAGGTAACGTTAACTACTATAATATTAATAAGTATGAATTTTTCTTTTTTAACTGAAAGAATAAAAAAATAAATTGAGCGAGAATAAATTATTTGCTAAATTGTCAAAACTTAACGGAGGAAAGAAAAAACAAGAAATTTATTGAACTCCCAATTTTAAGAAAAAATTATTTTTTTTTGAAGAATATGTTTTATGTTTGACGCACCTTTAAACTGAAAATAAAGTTAAAGACCTAATAAAAAGGTTGAGCTATATGAGAACGTTGTCCTCATTTTGATCTCAGTACTTTTAGCGGCAGAAATTTTTAGTTGGGAACTTTGCCTTATTTTCACATTTATGACTGTGCGGATCTGACTCCTTTTTTTCAAGTCATTGTTTTAAAAAAGTATACATTTATATGCATGTATAAAACTTCTTCTAAAAAAAGTTAGATTACATCAAAATTCAGCTCTCTATCTATAGTTAAAGTTTCTGACACTACTAAGTAGGCACTCTAGCCCCCTAGATAAAAAGTTGTTTTTGAGTTTGACCTATGAGGTATATGTTACCCAGAGACACATTAAATTGTATAGCTCCGCGAGATCAGAGGCAATGAGTGTCAGTATGTAAGCCCTGAAACTGTACGCAAAATATTGCGGAACCAAAATGTATGTATATGCGAGGAGTCCACGATTAGAATTTGTTAAACTTCATATTTCATATTAAGTGGCGCAATATAATGTGGTCTGACGAATCAATAATTGTTTTATATGGTGGAAGGAGATCGCAGCAGTATGTAAGGAAACGTCCTAATAAATAATACGATCCAAGATATACTGTTAAAATAGCTAAACACGGAGAATCCAGTGTTATGGTTTCGGCATGTATTGCATATTATGGTGTTGGTCCAATATATTGGATAAAAGATATAATGGATGCTTTCAAATTGTGCAGAATGTCATGCTACCTTTCGTGGAATACGAAATGCCTCTCAAGTGGATCCTTCAGGGGTACCTGTGTAATGGGGTGACCTGCGCAGTCGCCAGACCTTAATCCTATAGAGAATTTGAGGTGTGATATTAAGAAGGCAGTTTCAGAAGTTAATCCGAAGAACAATATCGAGCTTTGGACACTAATTGAGGCATCCTGGGAAAGTATAATCAAAGTGAGATGTTAGAACCTTGTTAATGCAATGAAACGACGTTGCGAGGCTATAATAAAAACAAAGGGAACGCAACCAATTATTAAATTGCAGCTCATATCTTGGGAAAGGAATAATAATTCAGTTCAAATTATGATGTTATATTTATTTTAAGTTAGCGCTGCTATTTTCAACGATTTCTTTTACTTGAATATAGATATAAGAACATATAGTGTTGGAAAAAATTTGGTTTAATTGAAATAAAGACATGTGGACTTTTGTTTCTACAATCAAAGTATTTTTGTGCTTGTGCTGCTATGTTAACTCGCTAAACTGGACCGATAAGTAACAAAAGATTTGCAACTTGGAAGACAACCAACTGAATCAGCCCTGCAAGGCCAAATGCCAGAAGAATATTTATAACATTTCAAATAAACTTTGAGATGCAAGGGTTTTACTGTGAAAATGTTATATCCTTTCAATAAAAGATATATCGCTTTCTTTTATTCCTTTTCCACTACTAAATATACAGAGATTTCTAGCATTTATATAAATGATTTTAATTTTTCTTTGAATGATAAAACAATTTCAAAAATAGGTACATAAGTACATATAAACATTTCGCACTACTGTGCAACAGTTCTTCTTTACTTACATACCTACATTCCTTACTTTCATTCATATTCTAAACACTTCACAAACGCATTGAAGAATACACCCCTCTTCAACATAAAAACCGTTTGACATTTAGAAATTCCTACACAAAAGAAAAACAAATATTTTAAATTAAGAAAAAAACAAAACAAAAGCACTCCCTTTTGAAAGAATGGAATAAACAGAAATTGTAGAGAAATCCAAATTCACCACATCGCTCAATGAAAGCCGATTTTATTTGTTTTTCAACTTGTTAATAATTTATCTCGGGATGGCTTCTACAAGAATGATAATGTTTGACAAAACCAAAACATAATACCAGAAAAGCTTTTGCATTCATTTAAAGCTCCAAAAAATGCAATAATCTATTTTCCCAGCAACAACAATAGAAAAACAATAACACACAGCAACAATTGAGTTAACAGCTGTTTTTAAGAAAGAGGGTGAGAGTGTTGCTAACTGGAAATGGCAAAAATTATCGTTTTTAAAACCTTAAATATATTTCTTACTTATATACAGGGTAGACTAAAGAGATAAACTCACCAGCGCAGCTGCGTACTTTTTTTTTAAACTTACTGGATGTCAAATTCCATATACGGAATTTAACACCGGCAAAGAAGTCGGAAATGCACTGAATTCGCCGGTGAGTTGTTTACTTGTTACCAATTTGCCTTGCTTACATATTTGAAGAACATAATTATACAACAAAAAAAATCAAAATTTCCAAAAGTTTCAGTCGTTTTGGCTTTGAAATCATTCACACACAATTTGTTTGCAAACCGATTCGACACACACGTTGAATAAATCAGATTAAACCGAAACGTCAACAAGTAAACATAAATTGCGAAGCGTATGACGCAGTTGCTGTTTTAAACAAAAAGAACCAAGTGACTAGCTTTTCGTCTTTTAAATTTTGAATATATTATATTAAAAATTTACCGTTGAATATCTGCGCGAGACTATGGCGGTTCATAGTAACCTAAAATGAAGAAATTATCAAATGTTCGTGCACAAGTCCTTAACATATCGAAAAAATGACGAGTTGGAATATGTTCCATTTTATTTGATTTGTGTGCGCACGGCGCTATTAACTTGTAACAAGACGTCGAGCATAACCAAATCAAAAGTATATAGGCGGTTTAAGGAAACACGTAAGTTTATATATAAAGCAAAATTAAATGTTAGACCTCTTTCAGACTAGCAAAGTCTTGAGTTTGTGGAGGAGAGAGGAAAAGAGAGCGGGGGTTGGTACAAAACTTGTTGTACTCGCAAATTCCTTTTGTGTTTTTAGTTCGTAAACCGAATTAATATGGCTGCTCTTTATATTTGACAAACAACAAAACAGACTTTGTCAAAGTAAAATTATCCTGTCTGAACACAAGACAAAGTTTAAAAGAGAATTCAAGAAACTTTGTCAAAGAAAACTTTGCTAGTCTGAAAGGGGACTTATTACTGGCGACAAATATAAGTGTTTTACTGCCACCATAAATAAAATTACAAAAAGTAATTATGAAGCAGTCAAAAACTAATTTGAACAGATTGTATGCGTTATTGATAATGTCAGGCCTGTGCATCAATGCAATGTGCGCCGCGCAGAAAGTATCGCTTGTTAGTAAGTGAGGCGGATAATACGAATTTGTCGATTCCAGAGCGTTCAATTCAGCAATTGGGCCTATCTTACGACTCATTATAGCGTACTGCACTAGTGCAACAGGAGCTCGAAAATGATTGTGGAAAAAATATTGCATCCGGAAAAAGTGACTATGGACCGCATTTTTTGGAAATTGACGTTGCAAGAACCATTATCGTCAATGCAAAGGGCTGTGGCCGTATGATTATGGACATTTTTTGGCTTTCAATTGAATATTATGAACTGAGTGGAAAGTGGTTTAACCAAACGGTGCCATAGAAAGTTTACAGAACGCGTAATTTCACCTTTTGGCAACGTCAATGAGCCACCAAGATTATGGGATTTGATGCCATTAGACTTTTTTTGTGAGAATACGTCATACACCGCAGATAATCCCCTATCATTAGGGCATTGAAAGACAACAGTCGGTAAGTTATCGTCAAGATACCGCTTTAGGTGTGTTTTATTTCAATTCATTTTTGAAACCGAAAAATGGATAACTCAGTATTAAATAGTTTTGGTACTCTGTAGAATATTTTGGTACTCTTTTGATACAAATCCGGTGCGAAATCAAAATTTTCAAATCACATCATAACATACATACGAAAATATGAGAGAACAAAACAAATAAGATTCTTAGCAAAAAAACCCCCCTGTATGAATTGGAATTTAGGCATTAAAGCTTCGGTCGCGAAATTTCTCTTCTTTAAAAAGGGTCTAAATACTACCAAAATGCTTGACAATCATGTTTATAGTATGAGTGAACATTTTTTAGTATGTGTGACAACGGATATGCTGGATGAAAACTCAATATTTTTAATTTTTGACTCGCTTGATGAACGACTTGGATGTGTGTATTGCGCTTATTAGTCAAACACGTACTCATATTTTTTGAGATTTCTTAAAGGTTGTTGAAGATGTCGGATTAAAGAAGAAATGAAGAATATGTAATCATTTTGAGAGTACAAAGATGTGTGTTTAATATATACCTAGCCCAAATAATTCCACTTTTATAAAAGATCACTTTTTATTATTACATACTTATTGGTGAAAACAAATCTACATGCCTGACTTGCAAGGCATTTTTTTGCAAAAACTACACAGGGCTTTAAGGCTATTACACTTTAATGAAATTTATGGACGTACTATTGACGTCCTTACAACACAAAAAGACAAAATCAATGCTTGACGGCCCATCCAGCACCTGTATATCAAAACATCCAGCACTTATACAAGAGTTTGGCAACAAGCCCATTAATCGTGTCTAGTCCCCTTTCTCTTAAAAGCGTCCAATGGCCAGCACAACCATATCCAGTGACAACACTTAATTTCAGTTGAACGCGCGGGGCATGTTTCCCAATAACACCCCTAATAAAAATCCCGCATTAAATAAAGTCGATTACTTAGGCGAACTTATTATTTTTACTTCATCAGTAAGACCCATTTCAGACCAGCAAAGTTTTCTTAGCAAAGTCTTGAGTTTGTTGAGGAGAGAGGAAAGGAGAGCGGGGGTTGGTACAAAACTTGTTGTACTCGCAAACTCCTTTTATGTTTTTAGTTCGTAAACCGAATTAATATGGCTGCTCTTTATATTTGACAAACATACAAATAAAAGAAACAGACTTTGTCAAAGTAAAATTATCCTGTCTGAACACAAGACAAAGTTTAAAAGAGAATTCAAGAAACTTTGTCAAAGAAAACTTTGCTAGTCTGAAAGGGGTCTAACTTGCTTTAAAACTGCTACAGCAAATAGAAAAAAACGCCAAAATAATTAAGTCAGCATTATTGTTTGAACAAACTATAAATAGAACAACGGTTGAGGTAAATAAAAAAGCGTCAAACTAAAAGAAAAGCTTAAAGCAAACTAAAACTTTTGCTTATATATAGAATTGACTGTTACAAACATGAATAATTATCCATTGTACTCTCACGCTCACTTACGCTCATTTTGTTTTTATATTCTCTCTTTCAAAATGAAGTGCAGTAAGTTTCTGTTTTGTGTGTGGGTGGCTGTAAAAGAACTTTTTTTATTTAGGTTGTATTTTCCGTTACCTTCTTGGGCGCAAAAACAACAAAAAATAAACAAAAGCAAAAAAGAGAGCGCAAGTGTAAGGGAATTTTTTTTGTTTAATTAAAAGTTATGAAAACATATGTTTGCGGAAATTTTGCAAATAAAACTGATAAATAGTTTTATTAACAGCTATTGAAGATTTAAAAACAGGTTTTCTAATTAAATCTTTGATTAGATTAAATAATTTAATTTATTTATTTAATGGTTAAAAAATCTGAAATAATATAGGTATTTTCACCAGTACATTATATGCATACATACTTAGTATGTATGTTTATATACATAGTATGTGTATGAATGAGTGTGTTTAGTTTATGTTGATTGACTAGTAGAACAACAAGCCATGATGGTAAGTTTATTTAGTTTTTATTGTTGTTTTGTTAATGGCATGTTTTTCTTGTTGTCTTGCGATTTTTCTGTTTCTCCTTTTTGTTGATTTTCTCGTTATTGGCCAAAGGCAAGCAAGACAAGCTAACAAGTGCACAATTCGAAACATATTGTTCGACTAATTTTCATGAATTTCTAATTAAACAATGATTTTTTTAAAAAATCGTTTAAACTTCAAGCTAGTTATAAAGTATTCTTTAAATTCCAACATAAGTATATAATTTTAAAACACATAAGTATTTTTAATTAATTCAGGAGGCGAAACATATGTTTCTGTATATAATTTTTTTTTTTTTAATTGAAACACCTACCTTCATGGAGCACCTAAATTTATATCAGTTTAAGGGAAATTATTTACATTTACACGGGTTTTCTGTTAAAGCCTGTGTAAATTTTTCTTACAAAACGTTTGCCTTTTTAACACACTTTACTAAACTTCGTCACATATTGAAAACAACACTAGTTTTTGCACAAACACTAGCGGCTGTTGCATTGCCTTTTTTATTTAAACATATTGCACTTCTTTTGTTCACTACTTTAATTCAAAGTTCCCTAAACAGATTTAATTAAAATTATTTCCACAACAAAATCACATTTCCACACATATTTTTCTCATTTATTTTTTCTTTTTTCTCTTAGTGGATGGTGCTTCAAACAGTAAGCGTTGTTATAATTTCGCCAATACCGTTTTGTTGAAAATGACAGCGGTAACTAAAATCCAAACATCGGTGCAAAAATAATAAAACAAACAAGTAAAAGAAACAAAAAAAACACAATTGCACAGAGTCAAAAGAAAAGCTTTTTTGTGTTTTCAATTTGTTGTTGTTGTTAGTGCTCCTATGTAGTATTTTTTCCCTACAAACATACATAAATATGTATGTAAGTACTTTTGTATATTACATTTTTTGTTGTTATTGCTTTCGTCTAATACTTTTTCTCTACTAACACGGTTTGTTCACCACGCGACTACCGTCATTGCTTCTGTTGTTATGTATTCTAATGTTTTGTAGGAAGGAATATGAGTGAACGCACCGCACCGCACGAAGCATCTATTAAAACTAGAAACTCTTGTTAACGTAACGTAACACTACACCGCATATACTGAGGAACCTATGTATGTATGTATCTGCTGCAGCGGCTCAGTGCGAGCAAAATAACAGTAATTTAAAAAACAACAAAAACAACCAGACCAAAACTAATAAGCACAGTGGTCGAAGATAGTGAAAAATTTCCGTGTACCCATTTACTAATACAATTTAAGATAAGCAACTTTTAAATAGGAACAACCAAACATCTGTAGAAAATTAAAAAGAATTTATAAATTTAATGAAATTGAGTAGGTAGGATAAAATGGCCCCACGATTTCTTAACGTTGTTGTTGTAGAAATCTACTGAAATCGAAAAAAAGTTATTCAAGAATTTCCTCATAATTTGACTACAAAATAATTAGATTTCTTAGTCATTCCAATTGAAACAGAACAAAATGTGCCGCATGATTTTTAATTTAGAAAAAATTTTGGAATATCTTGGATGTTACCAGAAACACAAAGACGGCATCATTTGATTTCTTATTGTGTAACGTTTCAGAAGTAACCATCCAAAACAAACAAAATTGTCCATTTTCAATTTCTAGCTTTTGAAGAAGAACTTACGATCCTCTAGATGTCGTTTGGAGGGCAAAGAATTACATATTCTGGGCCACATGAATTTAATAAACTACCGAGTTAATTACGTAATATTCGAGTTCTATCAACTTTTAAAAGAAATATATATAGAAGCACTTCTTATGTAATGAACTATTTAATTAATTACTTTATAAAATAAAATAATTAATTTCCATTTTTTTAACGAAATTTCTTTAAATAAATTTTTTTTAATTAACTAATTATAGTAAGTTAAATAATGTTGTTCAATAGTCTCTTGTAAGCCTGTAAGGCGCTGAGGTGATAAATGAATTTGTAAAATTGCTAACTTTTGTAAAATACAATAAATAAATAAAAAAAAAAGAAGACGAGATATTGAAATGTTTTGTGCTTTTTTAGGGTAAAGATAAGCATTTCATATTGCTAAATAGAACTGATCTAAAACAATTACATGGCCACCTGAAAATTACAGTTTTTCTCGATTAATCGATTTTCAATTGTTCTTTTCCTATGTGAACCGTGTTGTACATAGAGCAATGATTTTTTGGGAGTGAAGAGTGAACCCTTCTGTTACCATGACCTAACTTGCATTGCCCTCTTCTGGAATAATATAATTGCCAAAATTGATCATTTTAAAAAAACCCATGTGGATATAAAAATCGGATGTATTAAAAAAATATAGGCCCATTCTTCTTTAATTATGGCCATTTTGTACCACTCTGATATTGTGGCTGGTTTACAAATTATAATTTTATTAACAACATTTTTCTAAGAGTAGCACTTAAAATATAAAATATATTTCGTGAACAAATGATAGTAACAGCTTGTCAGAAATAGACATAACTAAAAAAGTATAGGCTATATTTTCTAAAAATACCAAAGCGTGTTTTATTTGACCCATATTTTAAAACGGAATTTCACTTGTAAAAAAACAAATTTCGTAATTGAGTGAAAATAACAGTAATACAGTAAAATAAAAGTGACATAATGGTTCCAGTTCAATTTTGCTTCGCAATACGAAGTTCTCATTACTGCCCTAAAAACTATTATCGTAAATCATTTGAATATCTCTTCTACTTAAGAAACTAGAGCAATTGTAAACAATTAAAAAATTGTTATTATTTTTGATTTCGGTTGGCTACTACTCAAAAGTTAAACAATAAAAAATAAATAAAATGTAGGCGGCTTTGTGTTTCTGGTACCTCCATGATTATCTTTAGTTTTTTTAATAAAATCAATAACTCAGAAGGAAAATTTTTGAAGATGTATGTAAATTTTGTTTAAGCATACTGGTAAAACATATAATTCTGTTTTTTAATTACACTGTACAACAGTCCAAAAAACCAATAAGGTTTTCGAAGTTCCTGGATCCAAATCTGAATTCAGTTTTTTCCGGTCGCGTGAGGTTTTTGTGATATAGGGGAGCAAGACCTAACCCCCTATTGTTAACTAAATCCATATATTAAATTTTAGGAAGGGCCCCCGACCCTCCATAGGGAAGCACCCATAATAGTTTTATGATTTTCGTTTAACTTTATAGATGTTCTCACAATATTGTTGCATCGTAAAACCAGACGATTGAGAAGAATCCTATAGCCGTCGCAACGACGCGTGGTTCGAAGAAGAAATAAAAAAGTGCTTTAAATTTAATCCATAAAATAGTCGATTTTGAACACGATTTTGGAACAATTTTGAAATTATTATATGAAAAAATTCAGATCAGGTGATGAAATTCATATCATATAACAAACTTAAGGGAAACAAATTATGAAAAACCTTAGAAAACAAATTTTAAAATAACTACAAAACTTACATCATAAAATTTGTATGGGACGGTCTGGACGAGATAGGTCCTACTTTACAGACCTGCCACGGACTTTGGGGTATAGACATTATTTTTTGTTTACTTTTAAAAACGCAACGTTTTTTGTTACTAGCTTTCAACTTTTTTTTAAATTCAAATTCATTTTATTTACCTGAACGTTGTGACAAACATAGACTGACGGAAGGAACATAAAAATTTCTAAAGAAATATTGCAATAATTTAATTTATTGTTTGACGCAAATTGTCTTTCTTCACTGTAAAAACAAATATCGTAATCATTTTTAAGTTTCCTAGCCATGATGATGATGTTTCATTAAACAAATTTGCTGAAATCAAACATATATAAGTATGTAATTCAAAATTTTGTTTTCTTATACAAAACGCCTTCATGCACTTGAATCCCACTGTGCCAATAAATCGTTACTTTCTTACTAAATAGGTGTTTACACTTTTTAGTTTTTCCAGGCGTTAACAATAATATTTCACCACTTGTAGCTTTTCATAAAAGAAAATAAAGAAACAATAACAAAATAACTAGAATTCCTCCACATCCATCTATGAGTATGATTTCTTTTGCTTTTCTAACCCATTACCAAAAAAGTAACACACACCAGCAGCAAGTGTTACAGGAATAACAAACAGTAAGAGAAAATAAATAGTAGGGAGAAAAGAAACATGCAAAAGCAAAGCAACAATTTGTTGACGTAAACAATTCCATGCCACAACAGTTTTTTTTTCAATTTTCTTTATGTTGGTGGGTGTTTTGTATTAAATTGTCATTACATTCTTGTTTTCCAAAACTTACGCTCTCTAAGAGAGTTCTTCAGAAATATTAGAGAGAGTAAGTGAAGGTGTGTGACAAAATCAAAACAAGCAAGGCAATATTTAACAGCATTCTCAACGCTGTGATTTTAGCAGTATTTTAAGTAGATTTTACAAATTTTAACATGCAAATCTTAATTGAAAATAATAAATATTGAGCAAAGCAACGATGTGATAACAGGTTTCAGTCTCTGCTAGGAGTCTGTATTATTAAGTCGAGCGTAGAGAAGTTAACACTCTCTAATTCACGGTAAAACAACATAGGCCAGGGAGCGTGGCCTAGAGGGCGCTTGGTCTCTAGTATGCCAACTCTGGATACCAGTGGATTTCCAATTTTAATGCATCTTTTTCTCCATTACTCGTGGGAATTATATGAATTTTCTGAAGAAATTTCGGTTTTAATTGGCCAAGGAAGAAGTCCGGAAGAGATGAACAAGAATGCCTCGCGAGGGTTGGCGTTAGATCATGAGATACAGATAGTCATAGACAACGCGAATTTAATCTCTGTAGGAACTCCGCTGTTTACACTCCTGAGGAAGAGGCTAAGAGCACATTGTGTGTGAATGTCTAGTACAGGCTAGCATAAGACTAAGGACCACGGGCAGACACATGTTAAATGTGAATATCATGCGGTGTGATCAGGAAGAAGACCAAGGCAGTCTGCTTTTATATCTCTCCTGTCAGTTAAAGGACACTAGCGGGGAAAGAAAAATTACAAAAAAATTTGTCGAGAGATACTTGCCAGATTGCCTTCAGATTTGGACATTTTTAGCAAATTAAAGATGTTTATTATTAGAAAATGACATTATATCTTCAACTACGCAATTTGAATCCGATACCGTAATATTATTAGACAATGGAGGGCGAATGATTCACCTTATGCAACGGCGTAATATTAAGACCACAGTAGACTTTTAAACTGAAGCTAAATCTTGCAAAGATTCGGTTAACATTAATTCTTTTGAAGCAGTAGCAAATATCGCTATTAACATTTTGTCGCGAAATTGATTCGCTCAAGTCCAAAATTCGTTAGCCGAAGTATATTAGTTTAAAATATTTGACAGTTGACCTTAAAATCTTCAATTAAATTTTATAATGTCCACATTTTTAGTCACATTTTTTAAATTACCATTTTATTTTTTAAACGCATATTAATTTCAATATTATTCTTGCCCCAAATAAAGTAATTAGAACAGAAGATTGATGGAAACAAAATAGCTCTAAATAATGTTTACGTTGAAACGGATGTGGACAGTTCAAAATTTATATACAATTTTGCGATGTTTAGAGAAAATAAATTTCGGCTTTAAAAATTTAACTTTAAACTGATGCCGTAAATTTGGTTAGTAAAACAGTTTTTTTATTAAACGAAAAAATTTTGATAATATAAACTAGAAATTTATATCTCTTTCAAAAAAGTTAGAAGAAGTTCCACACAAGGTATATTCAATATTACTAGGGAAAAGCACTAGATAAGCTGACTAAATTTGTTTTTCTTTGTTAGTGCCAGCGAATTTTTGTGAAGATTGTGTGTGTCCATGTGTGGAATATAAAAGAGTAATCCAAGGAAACAAACTTTCTTCAATAATAAGAATTCGGTAGCACACCTAAACAAATTTTTTTTTTACTTCCCTTACGATACCTAGGGGATATAAATATTATGCCTTCCAAAGTCACCTGCAACTGGTGGAAAAATTTTTTTAATATAATCAGATGCTTAAAAGGGAATATTGAAAATTACATACTCACAATTGTTTAAACGTTAGCATTTCACTAAATTTGTTATAAAAACTGTAACACTGATCTTAATAACTAATAAGAAAATCATATGTTTTAAGTGAAACTTAATGTACTTTTTTGTAATGTTTATCCAAAATAAAATTAATATTTAATAAAAAGATTGGTAGAATTTTTAAACAACCATTGCCATCCCTGACATGCCATGTTAAATATTCGTTTTTATTGCATAATAAAAATATGAATGAAAAAAAGCTGACAGCTGAAATTTAACATACGTGGTGAGTTATAAATTTCACAAAAGCTTTTGAATGGAAAAAGATTTCTGTAGTGGTGGTAATAAGTTGCTATTAATCCAGAGAACAGGCGGCTTCATAATGTTTTAGGAGTAAGAAAAAAAGCTTGGTTGAAGTTTAAAAATCATACCGCTATAGGATTAATCTTGTATGTGGTGAAAAATATTATGCGACAGTCTTTTCGAGGAACTGTAAATAAACTTTAAATTTTATTGCTTTCATATTTAAGCAAGTTTTTACAAGTTTTCCACAATACACAATTTTTAAGATTTGTGGAGCAAAAAGGTTGTGTTCTGTATTAAAAAAAATATGTTCTTTTAGATCGAGATACATATGCAAAGACACCTACATATAGGGGGATTCACTATTATTTTTTAAGGATAATCGTATTGTTTAAAAATTTGCTAATCAGTAACCTTTTTTAAATAATATTCGCTATCGTTAAGTCAGCTGTTATTGTTATCGTTAAGTCAGCTGTTATTGTTATCAAACGATTATGAAGAAAAGTAATCCACAAATAATTTAGTGTTGTTTATTTATTCGACAAAATTAAATTCATCGCAAGTTTTTTTACTTACTTTTTGCAAAAATAGCTAAACGCACAAACGGTTTTACCCATAAAATACTTGTTTGTTCCATTCTTCTTTCTGCTTTTCGCTTATTTGATATTTTTGACATTCGTTACTGCAAACAACAAAAATTGTAGACAAATTTTTGCGACTGTGAAATCGTCAAAGGTTAGTGAATGGTACTACTGATGGGTTATTTCACATTCTTTCATAATGGGCGGCATAACTGAAGGTGCGGACAAAGTTGCCAGAAGTGAAAATTTTTCTGCCTTCTGAAGATTTTGTTGCGGATGAACAAAATATAATGCAAATTGGAAGATGTTTATCTGAATAATGTATATATATTTAAATTCTATATGTGTGCTTATTTTACTTGTTTTGTCACTATTTGATTTTCTACTGTTAATTTGTCGTTGCGTTTGCCCTTTCATATTAAAATGAAAAATATAAATCGCAGCGAGTGAAAATCTAAGACAAAAGAAAGCAAAAATATTTAAAGATTTATATTTTCGGTACACAATGAGATTTTTTTCTGTGTATGGGACAAAAAATATTAATAAAAATGAATCAACGATTATTTCACAAAGAAGAAACAAAGTCAATCCATTTTTGGAATGAAAAATCGGATGCCAATCGGTCAGTATCATCGGTACTTAAGGAAGGTATGTATAGTACAAAAATATATTTAAAAAATTAAGAAAAACTCGCTCGCTCAATTTTTGAGATAATGTATTGTCACCTAAACATAAACGCAAATAATCTATATTATGGAAAGTATTTTCGAAATTAATTGCAGGGCTTTTGTATTTGAGGTAACTTCAATACAAGTAATTTTTATAAATTTTACAACGGCGAAAATAATATTAAATACTCTATTAATTTTGTAATGGGTTTGAAATGAACTTGACATACAATACAACTTTGGTTTGAGTTGATTTACGTTGACCTTGATTTTATATTCAAAATTTAATGAATTATTCATATTTTACATCTGGCAACACTGTGTGTACTTTAGGGCGGTATCTTCCATCATTGTTGGGTAATGTATATTTAAGGAAAAGTAAACGATGTGGGGAAAATAAGCTTGGGAGCAAAAGCTAACAAATGTGGTGTGTTATTAATGACACAAGAGCTTTCGAATGAGAACAGATTTTTAATGTTTATTTTGTTCCGTAACAGGGTGTTTGATAATCTTGTAAATGACGAAATTGGTTACAGTTTAAAAATTATTCCGCTAAGGTATTTGGCACATATGTATATGTTAAAACGTTCATGTAAAGCCTTTTTCAATTCACTCCTGCTGTTTTATCCGCATAAAATTTTAATAATCTGTACTTGGAAAATATTTTCTTTTTGGGCTTCACTCAACACTATTAAGAAACTATTAGTTTTTCAAGCAATTTATAAAATGCTTGCAGATACTTGAACTTATTTGCTTAGTTCCATGAAAAATTGTAATTCGTCGTGGAGGGAGAAACCAGTAATTTGGACGTCCTTATATCAGTTGGGCTAGGATTAAGACAGGAACCATCTGGTCCTCCTTGAATTCCTCAGAATTTCCAGTTTTGCCGTATCTAGCTTTAATCTTATAATTAGGCATTTGAATTCGGCTGCGCATTAATTCGGAGTGTTCATTAAGGTTTCCTAGTCTTCGGGAAGAGTTTTCGCCCTATTCAGAAGCCGGGCAATTTCCTCGGTTCCGACGACAATTTAAGTAGGACTTCAAGAGCGGATTCGCCAATTTCCTTCTAGGGTGAGATTAATTCTTTCGATCATGAAATCAGGTGAATGGATGAACGTTTTCGGTTTTCTGTATTACCGATACACTTCTCGTCACTCATCATCTGTCTACGGCGTTGGTTAGTAATCACTGGAAACTATATGCATTTGTCGTACGTTAATGTCACAGTTTTCGGCTTTAATGCAATGTCTCCACAAGTTGCGAGACCGTCTCGATCGAGCATCCACATTGCTGTAGTACCACTCTTTCGTGCTGATAACGCAATCCTAAAGGTTTTCGGTCCAATAGTCGCTAGAGTACAGTAAGGAATTTCAACTCTTACGAATACTTTTACTGAACCCTTGTTTTTATTATTAAATCAGTATTTTATTATAATTAATACAAATCAAAGATCTATGGAAATCAAACTCCAGAAAAGGGCTGTTTATAGAAATGTTTATATACAATCGATTTTAACTTCAAGCAATTTTACCACTAGAATGATACAAATTGGAATTTTTGAAATGCTAATAGGTGTTTAAGCCACCAACTATTTTTTAAGGGCATTGCGATTTTAAACTTTCATTCTGTCGTGGCTTATGTTTCTGTAGCCAGCTTTTGTAATCGTTTTTAAAACGTTTCTGTGTACGTCTACGTTCCTCGCGAAATTTGTCTCTCTCATCACGCCACTGGCGGGAATATTCCCAGCTTAATAGACCATCCATAGTAGGAGGACTACCCTGGTAAAGAAAAGGATCTATTAAAATCACAGACATAGAAATAGGTAGAAAAAAACCTACCTCCTTTTCATACGAAGGCTTAAAGCGCTCCTTAACATTTATAAAAACATGCGACTTGAGGTAATCAGTTGGTCGAATTATATATGACTTTGACCAATCCGGTGTCTTTAAAGACATTTTTTTTTTGGCAAATTTTTAAATACGGAAAATTTTATGTAAAAAGAAAAAGAATATTTTAAAAATGAAAAGTTTTCAAATGAAAAATTTGGAATTAAAAAAAAGTTTCAAAAGAAAATCAAGATAGAATTAAAGCAAGGTAGTAAGCATACTTAAGCATATATACACTTTGCATTTTTCTTGAATAAATGTGTGTCAGTATTAGGCCCCTGCACCAAACCAAATGTCTGTAAAACTAGTAGCTGTTCTAGAAATGACGGCTAGAGCGACAGATGGAGATGGGAGAGTTGACAACAATCTTTATCATCTGCAATTTGGCTATCGATTGGAACAAGTCTGAAATTGTTATGGTATCTAAAGCAGGAAAGGACTTAAGTCAGATTACGTGATATAACACATTAGCTTACTCTCAGTTTTATCAACGTTTGTTTGAGCAAGTTCATAGGATTATCAGCTCAGCTTTATTTATAAGCATTTGATAAATTCTGGCATGATGGCCTATTCACGAAAACAACTCGACGTAATGGGAAAAGCTCTGCAGGAGGTTCTCAAAGTAGTATATTTGGGCTACGATTGTATATCATCTATACAGCGGCTATGCTAACAAACCTATACACATACACATCAACTTTAGCAGACGACACTGCATTTGTAGGTTAATAATGATCCGAAAGTTGCATCTGAACATTTTCAGTCCCACATTTATGAGCTAGAGGAATGGCCAAAAAAGTGGAGGATAAAGATAAATCCATCGAAATGTGCTTATGTAACAATAACATATATCACTGTTCTAGCGGAAGCCCACGTCAAATATTTGGGTATTCACCTAGACAGACGCCTAACTTGGTCCCGCTATATTGAGGCAAAAATAACCGACATAAGACTTAGAACAATTCAACTACACTGGTTAAGAGCTTCTAACTCAACCCTGCCTTTGGAATACAAAGTGCTTTTAGACAAATCCATTACAAAGCCAATAGGGATATATAACAGTCAGCTGTGGCGGCCAGGATTTTGCGACTTATCGCATGCGCCCCCAGGTATATGAAAAATGGAAATATCTATAAAGATCTGAGAGTTGCCACTATTCAGGATAAAATAAAAAAACTGCTGCAAATACGTAAACAAACTACTGGCCCATCCCAACAATCTAGCACGCGATTTATTGATATTTAATGGGCACCAGAGATTGAAAACAACAGACACATGATGCCTGGCGAGACGGCTCAATCAACGCATTTTTTTTTTCTTTTAAAAAGATTCAATAAAACTATATTAAAGATAAACAAAAATTGAGAACACAAGCCGACTGTAAATGTTAGATCACCAACTGCTTTGAATTTAACAGACTAGATGCAGTATTTTCGTAACTGTATTAGAACTTAGGCCATGTGGTAGAAAAGCCTAAATTAAGGGTAAGGGAAAGAAAACACAACGCATAGTTTTTTTGCACATTTCGACTTAAAGTTTCTCGAGCTTAAATTTACGGGAAGAACCTCTGCAAGGATTTGCACAAATGAATAGTTTGACTTTTCAACGAGTTTCTGTAGTCGACTACAAATAGACAAGCGTGGTGGGGTCTACCGCACCTATACGCACATGTGTAGGTGGGACGGTTGCCTGGACTATGAACTTCCCACTTGGTCGGGAGTTTGAAGCTATACATTCCTCTGCCGTCATTGACGGCTTGAATTGCACTCAGATCCCACATCGATCATCCCATGATTTAGGCCAGAGTCACAGCAACTCCGTGGAATCCCGAAAGCGCTCCGACAACCACTTCTACACGTATCGTTTCGAGGGCTACTGATTTCCACGGTACGCGTCGTTTAGTTAGCTGCCGAATCTCGAAAGTCCTCGGAGTCTCGGGGATTGATTCCCCCATATTCCCCGGTTAGCAATACATTAAGGTGGCGCGATCACCAAGAAGGTATGGCCCGGGGTAGGAGGAAAAAAGTTTGCGAAGTGTATTTGCCTTGTATCGCATTGTACTGCTTCGTCTGCGTCGTTTTTAAATCACCGACCTAGAGATCAGCGTTGGAGTATAATTCAAATGGAAATACTGATCTACACGTATGTAAACTTTAATATGGTCTTAACATTGAGACGCGTCTTTATCAGAAGCCTTAGAGGATTTTTTTCTATAATGTAATGCGTTTAGCTCCTACAACAGCTCAGTTTCTGGCTAATACATGGTGGCGACATATCTCTGCCGTTAAGTGGGAAAAATGTCTGGCGCATACGTTAGGTGGGACACCATAAGGTGTCGCTGTTTTACAAACCAACAATACGATGTACCTAAACTCCTTTTGAATTAAGCCCACCCGAATCCCATTTCGCTTTACCATTAAAACAGTTTCAATGGTTTTTAGTACGTTAGAAGGTTTTATAAAGTGGCAAAGGATATAGGCAAGCTCCTTCCTCTATCTTTTGCTACCTTATAAGACTTTCTCTCATTTATTTCAGTAAAAACATCAACAAGCTTTACGCGGTTTCACTTTTCTTTTTTCAATCCATTTTTGATAATTATTTTTAATAAATTTTGCTTTGCTCTTTTGAGCGCGTTGCTTTACAAAATCATCACGTTCCTTTTGCCAAATCCGGGCATATTCCCAACCCAACAATAAATTCATATGAATTGGACAGCCCTTGAAAACAAATCAGAAAAAACTTAAATTAAACAAAATCTATAAATTTACACAAAATCTTACTTGTGTTTCATAAGAAGGCTTAAATATGCGCGGCTGGTGCAAGTGGACATGTGAGATAATGTTGTCACGAGGACACATTAGCCACGCCTTCGACCATTCATATTTAGCGGCAATCATTATTTTTTCGCAATTTTTTCGTTCACAATAATTTGGAAAATATCACACTTAAATTTTATGGCATGTACTCGTATATCAAATTTATATAAAACAATAACAGAGTGATATGGAAAGTTTTACTAAAAGTTTTGACAACTCACTGAAACAGTGATGAAATCTAAAACAGGGCGATATGGTTTGTAAGTTTTAATTTATCTTCAAATGTTAACAATAAAATATATTTTCTTTTCGAAGGACTTCGGAATTCTTTTGTACAAAACGAAAGCGGTTTATTAATTCCCTTGAAAGTAATTCCCATGGCAAGCACTTCGCGCTTCCTTAAATCTTAAAACTATAATTTTCATAGGCAGATTTGGTATGAAAATTGTGTGAAGTGATAACTCACTAAAGGTGATTACGAAGCTTACGAAACAGCATTAAGTCCCATTCGTGACGTAAAGTAACAATTTTCTTTCTCCACAACTCTCATCGTTTGCGGTAAATATTTTCTCTTATTTTAAGTCTGGCACGATGCAAAAGAAAGTCCAGCTGATCAGCATGGCAATGTCTGACCATATTCTTATTTTTGGCCTATGGGCTCATCGGAGCACGAAATCCCAAAATTTATCATTCTAATAACGAGTGGCGCATAAGTAACGTTATGAGTAACATTATTGAATGAGTATCGTTGCGGCACTTGGCTTTAACTCGTGAACCAATTGCAACTTATATGAAAAAAGATGTAACTTATGTAAAATTCTTCGCAAAGACCGCCTGGACATCACCAACTGCTGAGAACTTGGCCTGGTGGAAGTTTCGAGGTTTTGTTCAATACTTCCTATTCCCGGCCAATGTTCACATTATTTCGAACTGCATAAGGCCTTTCAGCATGCGAAATATCACAGAAAACGCTGAACCAATTGGTAAGTTGTTGGAGCGCTATGTGTTTTTTGAACATGAAAAAAATCTGGATGTAGTCTTCTGTGTCTGAAACTTGAATGCTGACTTCCAAAATGAATTTATATAACTTTTGTTCTATGTTCTGTTCTCCAGTTATTATGGAGTTCGAACGAGTACGAATTCCGTAGATACTGTACCGATAATAATATCAAAACTGTGCTCAACGCAGTGAGAACACCGAGAACTAATGGTCACGCAGAAAGAACGAATCGAATATTGCATTCAATGATATTACCTACCACCTCAAATGATAGACGATGGGATGAACCTTTGGGAAATATTCAGTGGTCCCTTAACACGATGAAAAACAACGTTACAGTTGCCACTGGGCAGATACTGGATAAAATACTAAAAAAAAGTACCCCAAAATTGGAGACCATGGAAATGAAATGATCTTTAAGAAGTAAATGTCAGGCATTCATTTATCGGCCCAAATAAATATTTCATTCACATGCCGTCTTTACTAGCCCTAAATTTGTTCAGCTATCGTACATTTTGCTGTTCGCACAGGAATTTGGCTCGTGAAGGACGTCGCTTTTGATAGTATATTCTTGTTTAAACAATGTTGAACGAACAGTTGGTCGTACAACGCTGTTCGGCCATCACACAAACACCCGAACATAAAATATGATGAGAGCATGGAAACAATCTCGATGAGAGACCGAAAATTATGCGCAAACTGAACAGAAACATCTACACGTATTCGCCACACAAAAAACCACGAACACATTTTTGCCCATTATTCTGCCGACGCTCTCTCCATGTACGAACAGTAGTGACACGTTTGCAAATTTTCTACCTTTTTTTTCAATTTTCAAAAACCAACCGGTTAAAAAATCCCCTTATTTTTACCAAGACAGAATTTTCGCCTTTGAAAATTAATTTTAAGAATTCTTTAATTTAAATCATATTGTTGTAATTTTTATTATTCCTGCTGTTTAGAGACGACACAGAGAAAATATAAAAATAGTTAACGACTATAGTAGTAAATAGTTTTGAAAGTTGTTTCATCAACCATCCATCCATCCATCCATCCACCCAACCAACTAAAAATTTCTCTGGTGTAGAAATAGCTTATTTTACCCCCTGTTTTATGTCGGTTGTTTCATTATTTTTAATATTTTTTTTTTTTTTTTGGAGTTTTACAAAGAAACAAAACAAATAAAAACCAAACAAACAAAAACGAACAAACGAAGCTAAACAAACATTTGCCTTCATTCCCAGAACCCACACACACACACACACGCATATACAGTCTCAAATATTAAATACATGTACAAAATAAAAGTACCTCTACTTTACACAAACAAATATTCACACAATCAAGCCTGTAGCTCAACTTAACTCAGGGTTTATTTATTTGCAAGTGTATGTGTATAAATGTACATTCACGATCGGATGATTAGAACTACTTGAATGTCTGTTTTCGATGGACAATAACTTTTGGAATGTTTTGTCGACAGCTACAATTTTACTACCCTCGGAAAGAGCTTTCTCAACATTACAAAAGTAAGCAGAACAACATTAAAGTGTTTCGATGTTTCTTTTCCAACAAATTTCAACATTTTCGTTTGAGTCACAAAACTGTGCTCGAATAATTAAAAGATACTGAAGACTAAAGATGGAAATACAAGGAAAGGGTTTCATCAACAGATTTAAGTGCAACCAAAAAGAGAAAAAACTTGAATTCCGTAAAATTCACTTTTTCAGGACAAAAAATCCGGTCGCAATCTGACATCTAGGCAAGTAGGTTAACGGTGAAATCGTAAAAAAAACTGTTGAAAACCCGCAAAAAAAATCGATTACAATTTACTAGAGGGCATTGACAGCATATATTCAAGTAGGAGGTGGTGTTGTTGACTGGACGTGCTGTTGTTTTAGTAATAAAAAAAATGTAATTTGGACGGCCCAGTACAGTTATGTATGGTCTGGGGTGCTAAAGCTCATGTGGCAAGATTATTTTGCTGCTATTAACGTTTTAATTGCAGCGAAATTTCTCTGTAGATTAATCGGCGATTAATCGATTATTTCCAAAATAATGGAAACAAATACATAAATAAAAAAGGCCGCTAAAAATGTTTTTTTCTGGAATAATGCCAACATATTTGGTGACAAATCAATTTAAAATTACCATTCTGATCCACTATGAACGCCCGCTTAGGAATATGGAACAAACATTTTTACTGGCAGCAGAAAAAAGGAATCCACTTCCAATAACCGTTAGCGCTATCAGTGATTATGACGTATAAAGTTAAATTGTTGAAAATTCACGTTCAGACGACACTATTGGGAGTAGAAGCGACACGTCGATTTATGGTCTCACCACAAGCCTTTGGCTCAAAGGAGAAAAAGAAAGAAGAGTGACTCCAAAATTCCAAGATGCGCTAAGCTTTTTTCACAAAGCTCCAGTGCTCGAATTAAAACGAAATGTGGTGAACGCATGGTATAAAATTAAAAAAAAAAACAGTCTTACCCTAGCCTTTGCACACTTGGACAAAAATAAGGCTTTCTGATTGGAACTTCCCGCTACGGAAAAAAGAAATAAATGGATTGACTACAAAGCGACTTTCTAAGCTTTTAATTTTAAAATCAGTTTTACACAAATCAATTTAAAACACCTCCTGAAGCTCTTAACTAAAGAAATAATAAACTTATTTATGTTTTTTGTAATACTGTAAATAGTTTTGTAGGTTAATCGATTATTTTTGTTTTCAATTGATTGAAATTAATAATTCTATGATTAATTAATCGATTAAATTTTTGTTGCCATCATTACCTATAAGTTATTATGGCATAATCAAGTTAGAATATCAAAGAGCAAAATTAGTGGAGAAACTTACGAGATTCTGTTACAATCAGATTTCCCTAATTTGTGAAACAATTCCATGGGTTCTACAAGATAATGCTTCTATACATAATGCTAGAGTTGGCCACCATGTTTGGAGTTGGCTTTCCCCTAAGGTTAAGGTAAGGGGAAAGACAATTCGACAATAAGGAATCACCACTTCAAGCCATTAAGTACCCCTAGAATGTGACTTCTTTGGACTGTTTGAAGTCACTTCATGATTCAATAAAAAATCGTATGTTTCACGTAATTTTAATGAAGGGAAATGTACAAAATATTAACAATAAACTTAGGGCCTGAATTTATAAAACGTAAATTTCAGACACTTTCAAAAATTGTTATTGTTTTGCATAAACATTTTTGAGTTGTGAAAAGAAAATGATTTGATTTTTACAGGCCCAAGAATTATTTGTAAAACAAAGATACATTTTAAAAAATTTATGAAATTTGTTTTTGTTTTCCATCTAAATTCTGGCGTTACGTTGCCTTTCTTAAAATACGGTCCTTAATACTAATTGTTCGTGTTATTAAAATATAAAATAATATACTTTTAATTAACATTAGTTAAGTAGTTCTAATCAGCTGGCCGAGAGTGTATGTATGACGTGTATAAACTTGCAAATAACAACAATAACAAGCGACCAACAAAAATAAAATAGAAATAAAATAAAAAATATAAGAAAAATAACAGAAATGAAAATAAAACTTGAAATGTTTAAACAAAATAACTACTCTACAAGGATATTCATACATGTTTACTAACATACAAATATACACTCGCCTACACACACACACCTACACACTAGTATACTCCTAACAGTGTGCTGTCTGTGTGAGTGTGTGTATATTTATATTTTATATTTTGTGAAGCGTACAAACTCTTGTATTCTCTACACAAACTGCATAAATTCGACAGAGTTCCTCTCTTATTGCTGTAGCTGTTGGTGTTGTTGTTGTTGTTGATATTATTTAGCTAGCTGCTGTTTGTTATTTTGTATTGGGACTGTAGCATTTATTTGTTATCATTTTTTTTTGTTTTGTTTTGTTTGTATTATTACTGGGAATTTGTAGAAGTGTATGTGAGTATTGAGTTTGTTTGCTCGCTTGTTTGTGTGTGCGTGTATCAATGTGAATTAGGCTACCCAATTGGAACTAACAAGAGATAACATTTAATATTAGTGCATATTTTTAGGCTTAAATATTTTTGATTTATTAAAAAAGGTCAAATTAAAACAAATAACATTTTCGTGAGATTTGTTATTGACTTTGAAATTTATTCGGAATTTTTTGGAAATAATTACACTACGACCGTGTTTTACGCCCAAGGGAACATCCGAAAAATAATGAAATGAATGATTATAAATATTGTGCAATGATATAATAATGTGATTATAAAATGCTACTTATAATTACTGCAACTTCAGTTGTTGTTATAAAACATAAAATAATAATGATCGTTGCCTTTGGAAACTATTTAAAAAAAATCCCAATTTACACTTTTTAACCACAGGTTTATGAAAAGTGCAGATGGTGGGGACCCAATAAATGTTCTTTATTATTAAGAATCCATAAAATTGTTTCGCAACCACGTTTTCACTTGTCAGTTTTATATACTAAAAATATTAAAACATTTTTCGATAAATAAATTTCTAAAATATTAATATTAAGTAATTTATTTTTTTGCCATAAGTTCGTTTTTCTTTATTCTTTATATTCAGAAAGAGAATTTATTTGATATGATAATTTTTGAATACAGTAAAAGTTATAATTTTATTAGACAACTAGCTGAATGGAATGCATCGCCGGGCAGGGCGAAAATAATATATAAATAATGTATAAATATAATTCCTTCATCACAATCGGTTTGATATAAAATAGAATCAATCGAGATGAAACTAAAATACATACAATGCCCAATTGCCAATTAATGGTTGGCTCAAAGCAAATTGCATATGGTAACCTAGAATTCAATAATAGAAAAAGTTAGAGTGTTTTAAAACTCCATTCTTAAACAAAGAAAAAGGCTTAAACATGAAAAATTGAAAAATAATTCAATCTCGTATTCTATTTGTCTTAAATGTTGGTTTAAAAAGATGATGTTTAAAGATAAACACAAATTAGTAGATAAGACACGCAGAATGTTGATAACGTATGTAACGGCATAGAATACGCATTCCATTCAGCTAGTTATCTAATAGAATTATAACTTTTATTGTATGTTTTTTGTTGTGGAGGCTTTTTGTTAAAACTTTAATGTTCTTGTATTGATTTTCTATGGAATTCTCATTTGCTCTGAAGAATATTTGGCACAAGACGTTTAAGTTTTCCCAAAAAGTTGAGTAAAGGTTTCCTGATGAACTGGCCTAAGCAACGAAAGTGAAATTCGCATAGAGACTAGCATATCCAACTTCAACAATAAATTTCATTAATTGTAATAAAATTGAATTGGGGCACAGGAATAAGCTAAAAGTAATTTTTCAAATATAATAAATAAAATCCAAAAACTCTTTTAATAAAATTCTTTTTTTTAATATTTTGATATTAAAAATACCAAAAAACTGAAAATAGACCAACAAATTTGACTTAAAACACAAATTCCTTTAAAAAATCAAATATTAACCGAGAAATTCAAAATTCGCTAAAAGTAAAAAAAATCTAATTTTTACAAAAAAAAAAAAATTAAAAATTAAATTAACACCAAAGAGTTATCAAAGCTTTTTAAATTTTTTAAAATGAATTCATTTACAACTCAAAACTGAAAATTTACTAAACAGTAACAAAACCACCACAAAATTGAAAATATCACAGAAATATCAAAAGTTTATCTTAACTTAATACGAATCTCATGAAGTTTATGAAGAAATTCTAAGAGCCAAAATAAAACAAAAATAGTTCAATCAGTAAAAAATCTAATGCATTGATAGAACCTAACAGTGATACCAACTAATACCAACCCAAAAGTTGTATTAAAGGTAGTTACGATTTGAAAAATATGTAGTTTCCCACAAATCTACTGCCTGTACTGATGGATATCTTAAACGTCTTAGAAAAAGAATTTTATACCTATAATTCAATTTTCTAGATTAATCTAAGCAAATCTTTCGCTAATAGTGAATTCTTTCGATTGACTTACAACGTGTAGAATTTGTTCACTCTCTCTCATTTTAAAATTATTTATTAAATTAAAATTATTTTTTATAAGAGGCAATAATATTATATTCCTTTGGTTATATTTCTAAATTATTATCACTTGCGTCCTTTTCTTATTCCTGGCATTCAAATTAGAATGACAGACAAAAGCAGCTGTTTAAAGCGTTTTTTATTTAAATTAAAATTCTGGACGGGACTAGTTAACAGATTTCGGGTAACAATACTTTAGCATTATATTTGCGAAACTAAAAAAGTGATAGATTTTTCTTGGAAAGTAGTGAACTTAAGTAAGATACCCAAAAGAGGTAGATCTACTATAAAAGTGGTTCGCGGCATAATCTATAACTTTGGATAAAAAATAACTCTTAACTCAGACATTTTAAAACTCGCAAAATAGCAAGCTTAAGTTTTATGCCAAAAGTCCTTTACACATTGAATATCCTTTCGAGAAATTTCCTACTGACCCCATTTTTAATACGTTTATTTGTATATTTTTGAAGGAAGAATAAAAAATAACGTATTTTTGAATTTATTTATTTGTTATTTCTAAAAATTCATTGTTTTTGTTACTGTTTTGTTTCAACAATTTTTGCTCGTCTGTTTTTGTTTGCCTTCATCAACAACATCCATCCATCCATTCATTCATTCATTCGTTCATTCAACCAACCAAACAAACAACAATCCATCCATCCATCCAACCATCTAACCAACGAACCAACCAACCAGCCAGTCAACCAGCCAAACCAACTAGCCTTCATACTCCTACCACCACAACAGCCAGCTTCACCAATTTATACAAAATAGTCAGAGCACGAGTAGTAAGACTCGTATTATTTGTAAAATTTGTATTGTTTTGTGTGATGTTTCATGGCAACAACAAGTTTTGAAATTTATAAAATAAAAACAATAAAAATGAAAAATAACAAATAAACAAAATAACTAAACATACACACACACATATACCCACGCACACACACTGAAACTAAGTAAATAACCTTAGCAAGTGGGTGAAATTTTAAAATGAATGATTGAAAATGCAGCAGAAAAAGAATAGAAAAAAATATTATTTTTATTTAAAACAAAAATACGTAACAATAAATAAATAGGATTGAATAAATATACACAAGTACGAGCATTTGGAGCATTTTCTAATTTTTAATATCTGCTAAACATACAAACACACATATGAATACTTAAACTATAATAAAAACATGTAGCATACATTTAGGGTGCCCAAGAGGAAATTGGTAAATTATGCAAAATATCATTTTTGGTATTTAATATGTTTGCTTTTGACTATTTTAGGGTTTTCAGGGGTGCCCACCTAAAAGCGACGAGATGATATCAGTGTCTATAAGCGGGCACTTTTGATCACCTAGCGATGCTGCTACAAGCGGTTGGTAATTCGAAATCATCCGTGGAATCATGTTTAGCGAAACCACAAATAGTACGTATGGCGTGATCTATGACATCCGTAAAAGTTACTGTGTATCTGGCAAAGACATTTACGTCTTTCAGTTTACAAAATGTAACATGAGGACATCTAGGAATCCCGATTAGTGACAAAACTTGTCTCAGATTCACGAATATATAAAATATGGAAGTAACATGGATATTAGCGTGGCCCAGTCACCCGTTAGAGTGAAAGATATTTCAATGATGATTTTAAAACACCCATTAACATTTTTTGTCACGCACATACACTAGTGAGCAAAAGTTTATGAATGTTGACCACTACAGCTTTAAAATCCGTCCATACACGGATGAAGATATCTTCATTATTCCTTCTATTTTAACTAATGGACCAACGTTGTAAACAATGTAAAACAATCCCTTCCACCTTCATGTCATACCGTTTGCTTGTATTAATGCCGCTGAGGACTGTCATGTAGTTGGTACAAGTAGAGTTATTTCCCGTGAGACTGGAATCGGTTATTTTTTGATTCATCCGACCAAATTAACGAATCAAATCGTCAACGGTTGGATTTCCATAACATTCACATGACAGCAGGTCTGCTTTGTCATTTCTATTTGACCGTGTTAGCTTCTTTTGCATGACTGCTGAAACTAGACTAATGCGCCTTAGTGCTCTACGAACAGTCCATTCTCTCACGGGAATGGCAGCGTACTTTGAGGTTTCGTATCATTATTTCTCACAGGCTGCTGAATTCCGTTTCTTACGAACACTTTGCACAGTATTGTGGGTCACCTTTTTGATAAACTCTGACTTTGGGGTAAATTTTGTCATTAAAATTTAAAATACGGTGAAGTTTGTTTTTGATCACTTGTTTGTGAAAACAAGATTTTTAGTAATAGGTGTATTGGGTCTTTTGGACCTTGTGTAACATCGATTTTGTTGAAATTGCGACGTTTTTCGCTTTTATGGTAAATTTTCGATTTTTAGTGAGTTTAAGGATTTGCCAAATTTTGTATTTTCCACAAATTTTTCGTCGCAATTTCGGTTTTTTTTTAATTTAAAATATTGTGTATTTTCGAATTTTGGTGAATTATATTGTAAATAATATTTTTCCCAGTTTTTAAACTTAATGGTGAATTTTTGGTGACATTAAAATTTTGACATAATTTCGTGTTTTTGGCAGTTTTGGTTTTTTTAATTTGGACTACTTTTTTTTGGAATATTGTTTTTTGTGTAATTTGAAATATTTGGACTACGGTTTGATATTGTGGTGAATTTGCGAATTACAAACGGTATGACAAACATATGTATAGACGTTTTATTTCTGTAAAGTATATAAAAAATAGTCAAAGATGAACTGGATAAACAAATTAGGCCACATCTATAATTAACAGGCAAGATGAATGTTATCCCTGTTACGCTCACGTTATACAGCCGATTTGAACAAAGTATATGTATTTATTTTCTATATTTTATGAAAAGTATTTTGGGAGATATACAGACTTAAAAATCGGGACTAATCTATCTCAAATAATACACAATGTATGTATAGCTTCAAGTTACAAAATAAAACATGCATTAGTGTGTATGTGTCTTCAATGGTTGTTGGCGTAGCTAAGTTTCGTACAAAAGATTTAGGTAAACGTTTTCTTTTTTTAATTTGATTAATTTTCTTACCAATATTGGGTGAATGTTGAGTGGGCGAATTTCGAGCAGTCGGCACACATTAGTATTTATTAAACTCAGTTAAAGTTATTTAAACTATTGCGTGCAAAAGTGTTCGAATAGACCATCTTTAAGTTTTCTTCAAATACATGAGGAGCCACCACAACTATAGCATAATTGGAAAGGGTTTAATTTTTTTTGCTTGGAGATTTATCAATCGGACGACAAATTCTATATACGAGCTTTGATATCTCGGATCCTTCCCACTTAACATACAATTTTTTTCACACCATCGGATAGCTCTTTTAAAAGGTATGTTACCCAGGCCTTTACAATATTTGTCACTCCTAGAATTCCCGCTCTTTTGTTTTTTTTTTTTATCAAATTTTTAATATTACATCTGGTATCAAGGATTATATGTTGGTTTTTTAAATCACAATATATAAATTAATGGGGTTCCTTTCTAGAAAAAATTTGTAATTTTTTTACCCTTTTGTCAAACTCGAAGTATGCTTACGCATACAAAGAGCGGTGATTTTTTTTAGTTTTTACCCTTAATAATGCTGAAAGACATTACTCTTTATGATCAGTATAAAACCCCAAATAATAAGGAAGTGTTAAGCATGATGTCTTTAACAGCGCAACATTTCGTTAGTTTTAACAATAAATATTATTCTCAGAAGGGCCACAACAATATTATGATTTGAACAAGATTTTTTAAACTGGCCAGAAGCCAAATTCAAAACAAATATTGCAGCACCTTTGGATATGTAATTTATACCAGTACGATCTGTTGCCTTTACATTATTTTTTGTGGTGTAACATGAAGACACATTTCTTTTCTGACAAAACAGCATCTGTTGCAGCGTTGCCAGCTGCAAACCGCTATGCTCGATAAAGAGTTTCAACATTTAAGCACTCGCAGGGATCACTGCGACTTAGTTACAGAAGAGGCTATAAAAAACACCATCACATTATACGCAATTTTAGCAAGTGCTTAAAAATCCTTTTCTCCATTCTTAATTCTATTTGGTAGTATTTCGTATTTATTTTTTTTTTTATTTTTTTTTTTGTTGCAGTTGTTTACTGAATTCTGAATTTAATTCAACAATAACATGCAAACAAATGGTCGCCAAACTAATATGCATTCCTTCTTTCCTTCCCTCTCACAATTTGAGCACTGAGAACAAAACACTCATTCGACACATGGTATTCGACACATGGTATTGTTTTCCATTTTGATATTTTCGGTTTTGTTTTTGCTTTAAATGTTGTTTTTGCTGTTTGTTGAACTGCATGAGGACTTGTGATTTTTGATGGAATTATGTTTAATTGTACACTGCGTGTGTATGTTAGGATTTGTGTACAAGTGTGTGTGAGTGTGTATGTGTGTGTGTGTGTGTGTGTGTGTATGTGTGTGTGTGTGTGTATGTGGGTAAGCAAACATTAAGGGTTTTGCAAAATTTTCTAATATTCTATTTATTTACTATCACTAGAATTGGTTAGAGTAAAGAATAGTACAGAGTTACGAGAAGTCGAAATAAGCACCTTGCAAGCGTGCATTTATAAAGGCTGAGAATGGAGCAACTGACAGATGGTACCATAGTCGCATAACGGCATGCGCGGACCGACCTTAAGATTTTGGGGGGAATTATAAAAGAAAAGAACAGTTCTTTAATTAAAACGTTAATTATTAACGGTTTCAGAGGGAGAAGTTATCTGCTTTTCACCTCTCCCCACTGGATCCGTGGCTGGCCAATAACAGCTATGGACATTTTTGGAACGTTTTTTGCCCCTCTGTGTATGTGTGCTAAATATTATTTTTTATGCCGGGTGGTTACAAATGGGTTACCCTATCGGAAAATAGTTGAGAAGCGAACGCTATACTGCTCAAAAACTCGGAATACTCGTGACTATATTTTAACAAGTAACTCGTTAGGACACCGATTTCTCGTACGCCATACGCCAACTCGTAAAACATTAAGATGTGTTCACCAGACAATATTTCACTGGCGATTTCATATTCTTTTCCGCAACGACTTTTGTTGAAAAATGCAGAGAGCTACTGACTTTCCATCGTGTTTAAAATACTTAAACTCAACAATTTGAGCGTACCAGAAATCTGGCATTGGGGCGTATTTTAAACAAGCAACTGTCTTCGGAAGCTTTCAAAACAAGTATACTACACGAATATGCGATAAAAAAAAGGGCAAAAATGGTCCCCAATACTGGCGGTGCACTCTTGAATTACCATCAATACAGACTGTATTGCAAAAGCAATAAAAAAAGAAACTATTCCAGGAACGATCAAGGGAATTATATAATGTAGTAGGCCACTATTCACTATACATGAAGAATGTTTGCGTTTTCACCTAAACCAATTGAATTTGAAGTTATAAGGAGTGGATGTTTAGCCCCCTAGAAATTTCCAGAACATTCGAGAATATTCCCAAAACGTTCCAGATTATTGAAGAACATTCGAGAACTCTCCCTGAGCGAACATTCGAGAAAAAACATACAATTAAACAACAACAAAAATAAAAAGTAATGAGTTTCATCAAGTACAGCAAAACTATATCGGGTTTAGGTCAACTTCTGCTGCAACATCCTACTTATATGGCGCTAATGCGTGTAGCAATTTATTGTTTTTAAAACAAAAGTCTTCAAAAATATAAGACGACAATTGCAACAAAACTGTTTAATTCTGTTTTCTTCAACTCCCTCTTAGAAATCTGTAGTATTTTAAGCTCCTTTGCGTTTCTGCACTCGCACGCATACACTCGCATTGTTTATTTGCAGAGTTGATTTTGTAGTTTTGTAAAAGTAAGACAGCATTGTTTTTTGTTTTCAATTTTTATTATTTTTGTTCAAACAACTCTTCGTCATCATCATCATCCTCATCTGTGGTTGTAGTACCTCAAGCACTACCAGATCTTTTTAAGAATTAAATTATTGGATTTCAAAAATCTGTAACCTGATGCAGCTTAATTTATCTACCGTGGCATCTTTTCGTCTTTCCGTGCATTAAAACTTAATTCTGGGCTGAAGTGTTATAAATGGTTAGCAAAACACACTTCTTAAGACAAATTCAGTTTTAAGGATACCAATGTAAAGTAGAAATATGGGAATTAATAAGGGAATATGATGTCAGGCAAATGTCTACCTTTATCGGCAGACGATCTGTCTTTTTATAAAATTGTAAAACACCTTTCGTCTATCTTCCCACCGCAGCTCCGAATTTAATCTTTCGGAGCATCAGTCGCTTTAAGTTTGTTCATGTAAGCCCAGTGTTTGACATGGCTCCAGAAATAACAGTGATATAACAGCAGCGTTATATCACAAGAACTAGGCAGCCAATTGACATCGCCAAATAGGGAAATTCCGCGACCGAAAATTTTCAATGCAACAACTGTATTATTTGACCGGCTGTGTGGATCATGACGACGTTTTCCTGAAAGCTGATGCCAACATTGTGATTATCGACATCGGAAATAATGGTTTGGTAGAGTAGAGAAATCACGGTGATGGCGTTTCCTTCATCATTTTCGCAAAAAACGGTCCGATGATGCCGCCTGACAACAAATCGCACCATTCAGTCACCTACTTTAAATGTAATTGATTTTCGACGACTGTTTATGAAAATGAGCCTATTGCTTAAAGCGCTAGCTTGAAAAGCGGTATCACTGTCTCTGACTTCAATGTCCTTTCCTATTCAATTTCGAAGAACCTCGATAGTTGTCCGAGCAGTGAAATTGTTGGTGCTGGTGATTTCAATGTTCACAACTCATCTTAGTTTCGCCATTCGAGCCATAAATTTCTAGAATGCCAATATTTTATTATTTTTACTGCGCACAATCACCTGGCGCAATTAGTATCTGGACCAAGACATATTTCGTCTTCTAAAGGACATCAACACAATATTCTCGACCTTTTCATTACTTCACACCCTGACAAGTATGAATTAGTCCTCAATGCGTCTCTTGGTAAGTCAAAACTTTGTAAAGCTTGAGGACTTCTTCAGTTATTTTAATTAGAAACTTTGCAGATACTGGACGCCGTCCGGCACTCTACAAGAGCCTCTGTTTCCGATGCGATGAATAGAATACTTAAATTTTCAAAGCATTTTATTGTGCGTTGTGAAACTTTTAGACAATAGGGCTCAAAGTTACGACGAACAAAAGGGGACAAGATAGTAAATGGCATTGCTGTGGAGAGAATTGAAGAGCTACATTTCTGAAAACGAGTTGCAATGGGGATAACAACTTCTATTTTTTTAAGGCGGAGACCCATGCCTTATATATCAGTGCTGTAGAATGTTTACGTTTCAAAACATGCTTTCTCTCGGACACCTGGCAGCTTTTAAATCATTAGCGAAGAATTCAGTAATTCGAATGTGGGTACCGGGACGTGAGGGGTATGTAGGCAATGAAATGGCAGACTATCTGTCTAAAAATGGCGCTGACACACCTTTTATAGGTCCAGAAGCCTTCTATGGGGTAAACAATAGCTTCACAAATAACCTAATTCGCGAAAGGGAAAACGAGGTTTACTCGAATGCCAGGAACACGGCAGACTAGTACTTGAATAATATAGTTGTGGTAGAAGTTGACTCCTGTAGAAGTCAAGAGGACTGCCCTGCGATGGCGAGATGCAGACTAAACTACTTAGGTAGTAAGATACTAGTTCCAGATAAATTAGTTAAAACAAAGCCCACAGTCATCGCAAGACTTAACAAAAATTCTGGGATGATTTTGGTAGGACTGCACAATAGATCCATGAGGTCGCGGTGGTATAATATCCTATAACTAATAATAATAAGATGACGTCTAAATAAAAATGCCTTGATTGATTTGCTGCGCAAAAGGTGTCAGGCCTTCGTGTCCCAAAATACTAAGTCGCCAGCTAGTGCTGGACACACACACAGCCTCTTCTAAGCGCATTCTTCAAATGTCATGTCTTCTTCTTTTAAGGCTTACGGTATTCCCATTATATTTAAGCACCTTGCTGGCTTTCCTGCCGAGGGGCTCCTTGAGCATCATTCGAGTCTGTTTACATGTGGTAGCTTCTCTCCAGATTTTCAGGCTTATTGAGTCTCCCAATTGTAGGGCCTTTATTCGAACTAGCTCATTCCACAGTGCAACTCTGGGTATTTTTTCATAGAAATTCACAGCAGAAGCACTTTCTGCTAGTTAGGCTGCTGCTTCATTCCCGGCTGTATCCATATCAACGTTATCTCATTCAGCGAGTCACATCTGCTTAGTCTCAGAACACAGTGTAGCGCTATTTTAGAGTTTACTATCATCTGTCTAATGTGTTTTATACACAATGATTGTCCAGTGTCCCGCCTTTCCAGCAGATGACCCAAGGCATGTAGCAACCTAACAAATTTTGGCTGGTAAACGGAGACGTGCTCTTCTAGACGCAGACTACAGGATAAGTTGTTCAGCTCAGCTGAGTATACACCTGCTCCTGTCCTGCTGTCCATAAGCGAAACATAAGTAAAAATGCTGATGTTCTCCTCCACACACTCCAGCCCTTTGAATACTTTTCTTCTACTCATGCCTTCCATCAGTATCTGAGTAAATTCCTCACTCCCAACTCTTTTAAGGTGTTAGCAAATATTTACTGACCCGGTTGATAAAGTTAACCTCTAGGCTAAAATATGTGCGAGTAAGGATGACTTTTTAATTCCTAACTTAACAACAAAATTTAGTAAGACTGGATATGAAAACCAAATCAATGTCATGTCGTCGAATCAACAATGCCATGTTGTACTCCACTGTTCATATACATATATGAGGCGACCTTTCGAAGCAGAAAGAAACCGCAATTTTAATTGAAAAATAGAGATTGCATTCTTTTGGAATTCATTGTCATGATTATATTTTATTTGCAAACAAACAACAACTGCAAGCAGCATCGGCAGCAGCAACAGCCGCATTCGTATTCGTCGTTATCGCAATGTTGTTCATTGTTGTTATTCAGTTTTCTGTTTCTGTTGATGTTTTCGGTTTCGTTTGGTTTGGTTCGGTTTTCTTGGTTTTGGAATGTTTTGTGTATTTTGGTGTGTCATCAAACACAAGAGAAAGAAATTTTGTTTTTTCTTTGGTTTCATTCATCTATTTGCTTGTTTTATACATATTTTCAATTCAAAAGGTTTGTTTCATTTATAATGTTTTTTTCCTGTTGTTGTTTTTCGGTTGAAACGTATTGTGTTGCTGCTGCTGCAAACGTATTGTTGTTTATTTTGAAGGATTTTAAGATAATGAAGGTGATGATGATGTTGTCACATTTATTGTTGTTGTTTGCTGTTGTTGTTGACAAAGATGAAGGAGATGCATACGTATGCTAAAGAAAACTGTGCGAATATATTTTTTGTACCAAAGTGTGTGCTTGAGTGTGTGTGTGTGTGTGTGTTTGTTAAAATGAATTGCAAATAAAAGATTGAGTTGTTGTTCAAATAACTTTTGTTTAAATTAGTATTTGTAGATATTTATAAGGGTTAACAAACTGTATTCGAGTAAAGAAATTTCGAATTGAAGATTTTTGCTCCCCGTTGTTGTTGTGACAGTTTTGCTTTTCAGTTGGAGTTAGTAACAATTTTAAGATAATATGTTGTTTCGCATATGTGCTGGTTTTAAGCAAGTTTTAGTCATCACTAGTGTTGATTTTGAACACATTTATTAAAACTATTTAATAAAATTATTCTACACGAGTTTACGAAAATATGTAAATGTTTTGGTTAAAAAAAATACTTCAGCAGGTAACAATAACGGCAAAAATACTACAAACGTCTTTGCAAAATTGGAATGAAATTGGAGGTGACACTTAACGGAATAAGTAAATTTCGCTAAGTTGGTTGAAAGGCGTAAGTTCTTAAAATAAAAACCTAGCATCATATAGACGACTAGAATTGGAAATATCGGGACAATGTTTTCGGACGAACAATTCAGATAATACCTACCGTTCAATTACAGGCTCTATATATCGGAAAAAGTAGCTGGGGACAGCTACATACATGGTCACAAGGCGTAATGGATAACTGCGCTGATGACAGAACAGAGTTTTAGAACCTTCAAACATCATCTGATCGAAGTGAAAATCAAAGCATTAAACTGAGGACCGCTGGCCGACAAATAACAAATACTATTGGGAAGGTCAACATTGTTGCTAGAGATTATTTCGGCTCCGCATTCTTAAACTACATTATTATCAATGTGATAAAAAGAAAAGGTTACCAATAGCTATTGTTTTTTCTTATCCCGATTAACACGACCTGACAATATAGATGTCAAAATCAAGTAAAACTTGACATAATAAAAGTGTAATTAAGCATTTTGCTCTTTTAAACACTGGCTGTTGTGGCATTTCCGTTTAGAGAGATGTTTCTTTATTGACTTTTTTGTGTTTGTTCATATGAATGAATTTTGAAGATAATGAATGACGTTTGTTAAACAAACACGTGAAACGGTAGAATTTAAAAATAAATCTTTTAATTTAAGAATTAATTAAAAGTGAAAAACATGAAGGGAACACAGGAAAAATTAATTGCTTTTAAAATAATTTAAACAAAAGATCATCATCATTGTTCGCGTCTTTTGTTCTTTTGACGAACGGTTTGTGTTCTTTTATGGATTTTAACAAAATCAACCATACAAAAATGTCTAAATCGTTTTAAACATTAATTTGAAGCATAAACCATAATTTACCTTTTTTAATTAAGGAAAAGTTTTAAAGTTTTAGCACAAAATTTACTTTGGTTTATATTAAATTTTCCCACATACATTTTTTTTTAACAAATTTAATAAATTCTTAAACTTTGTTAAAAAAAAAAACATCCCAATAACAGACATTATTGCTTTAAATATCATTAATATTACTTCGTTAAAAAAATGAAATAAGTAATTCGTAGTCTAAAATGACTTAAAACAAACCTAAGGAAAATTTTCCAATTATTGCAAAATGAACAAAAATCTTAAGAGCAACAAACATTATTAATCATTTATGTGAAAAAGTTACGTAAATTAAAAATTTCCCTTTTAGGGATTAGATTAAATTTTTAAAACTTATTGAATACTTATTTTACAATTTAGTTTTGGTAAACAATTCCTGGAATTGTTTACCAATAAATTAATAATTTGAAAACATTTGATTTAATTTTTTTGCAACCGCACTTGTTTGTGAAAAACACAAACAAGTTCAGTAAACTATTTCATTTTGCATTTCCGGTAACAAATAAAAATTGGTAAACAATTCTTTCGAATTCTTTACCAACAAAATATTAATGCACTTGCTTACGAGAACCGCAAACAAGTTCAATAAAATATTTTTATTTTAACGTTTCCGTTCGAACAGACAAAATTACCAATAATTTTAACCTGAACCAAAAATCAGTAAACAATTCCTGAGAATTGTTTACCGGCAAGATCGACACAAAAAGTAGTATATAAGTTAGTGAAAACTTAACCAAGTGTTGATTATTTTTATTAAGTTCATTAGTACAGTGTAATTCTTTAACTTTAAATAAGTTCAATATAATTCTAGTGTTAATAAAAAAGAGTTGTTTTGAATAAATAAAGTTCTTTTTTTTAATATATAAAGAAATTAATTCTTTTACTATGTATAAAAATGTGATGAAAAAGAAAAAAAAATTAGAGTTACATTGAAAACTGTTATAACTTTCAACATAGTTGTATTTATTTGGGTTGCAAGAAAGGTTGCATTTTTCTAACAAGTTTCCAAACCAAAAAAAAAAAATTATTTGTAAAAAAAACAAATTTCCTTCATTGGAAAATTTATAAATTTGGTGCAAAAAAATCCCAATAAGGAAAATTTTTACTTCTTGAGGAAATTTTACAAATTAAAAATACATGATATTTTAACTTTAAAGTAAATATAATTTTATATAACATTTTGTAGAATAATCAAAACCTTTGTTCAACTGGAATTTGGTGTAGTTCACATTATTTCCAAAAACTAAAATTTCAATAGTTTATTGCAAAAAAAAACATTTCCTTCAGCATCAGCTGGCAGGCACAAAGGTATGGCTTGCCACAGCTGAATCCATTGTCAGAAGTTCTGGCTTATACATTCTCATGATTCCTGTCTCTGCAAGGAATCTGACTAAATAAGTTGAGCGAAGAGAAGTTAACACTCTCTTATAAAAAATCCCTAATCCACGCTGAAGCAGCATACGCCAGGGATTCGTGGCCAAGAGATTGCTTGGTCTCTAGTATGCGAGCTCTGGATACCAGTCCACCTCAAGTTTTAATACAGACTTACCCGTGCATATGGAGCTCTGCGTGGATGGACAAGGGAGAATTTTGGAAGAGATAGACAAGAATATATCGCAAGAGGTGGACAGTTCAATTTTTAAACGTAATTTTAAGGCGTTGGACTGTGAGATTCCGACAGGGATGGGCAATGAAGCCTCGCAAGAGGCTCCGGAACTACGGTGTTTATTGACTAATGAACAAATTTCTGGAGAGATGGTCAAGAAAACCTTGCAAGAGGAGGCCGAGTTAGCCTCAAAATATACTCTTGTGGAAGAGGCTAAGATGGTAGTGCATTATTAAAAAACTCTTCTTAAGCTCAAGATGTACCATTTTAAAAACTTATTTCAATTTCCTTAAAACTAAAATTTGGCTTAAATAATTTCAAGTGTACGACATTTCTAGTTCTTCTTAAAATTTAGATCGAGATTTGCTAATGAGCTAGTAGCCAGCGAAAAACACATAGAGGCCAGCTTATCCCTAAATTAATAAATTGCAGTATAAAATAATCATAATAAAATTAGAAAGAGAATTTTAGTATAAACAGAATAATTTATTTTGCAACTTTGGCAACACTGTTTGTTACTTCTCAAACTAAAAGTAAGAAAAATATAATAACAATTTGTTTGATGGGTTTCGTTAAAACCTTAATGATTTTGTTTTAAACTGCCAAAAAACTCTCACTTGGTTTGAAGAATTTTAAGCAAAACACAATTCTAGGTTTTCAAAAAATTTCGGTTTAGGTTTCTCAATGAGCAAATTGCGCTTTGAGACTATATTGCCACTCAACAAATAAATTGAAATTTAGGTATAAAGGTATAGAGATACAATTGATATGCGAATTTAAACAAAATTAGATTTGATTGTATCAACAGGCAAAATGCCAAAGTTAAAAAAAGCATGACAGCCAATTGGCATCATCTACCGCTTTCACAAAACTTTCATTTCAAAAAGGTAATTAGATTTTGAATTTAAGACTGTTGAAAAAATTATCGGGTCTGTTCTGTAAACCGAATCGTTTTCAAAAACGAGACATTTTTAAAACAGAGCAGAAGGCTATTTGGTGTTCTATAAATCACTCGGTTTGGCAACATTCAAAATAAAGTTCGAATGAAAAATTTGAACATCAAAGTCAGCAGTTAATAGAATAAATTAGCAAGATATTTGAAATTAAAACAGGATCTTATGTGAAGTTACAATTACATTAGAAAACTCGTATAGCAGAAAATTTTGTTTTTATATTCATTTTACTTCATACTTGGAACAAAAATATCAACAAATTTTAGTGATTTTTTAAATCTATTTTTTTATGCATAGTTTACATAACCGCAAGTAATTTTATTAAAATTAATAAAATAAAAGACTTCATATTTTAAATGAGAATTGCTTTATTTATGTTTCTTTAGTTATTTATTAGAATATTTGCACATTTTATTTGCTTTCAGATCCGTATATGTAGAACTTTAAAAGAAACAAAATTTGAGTTTTAGAAAAAAAATTCAGGCAAAAATGTCTTAAAAGGCCAAAAAGGTCCTATTAGTACATATGCTAACAAGGCTTTAGTATATAAATATTTTCGTTAAAATCGATAGTTCGACGCAACAAGTCCTGATCTACGATAGTTTATTTCATAAAAGGTTCCACAACACGGAAATATAAGATCCAGCCAGGTCATGCTGATGTGTGTTTATTTAGTATTTTGCTATAAATTAATTTGTTAGTTTTGTTCATGAAATAAGTCTATACCTACTAACATATTTATTTTAAAAAAATCAACTCTTAATGAAGCCTGGGGTAAAGTAAGTATCTCCAAGTCACCACTATTGTCACTATTTTTGGTGACTTTTTGATGATATTGTCAATGAAGCGTCTATACTTGTTTCTTTACCTATCATGGTCTTATAATACGTAGGCTTGAAATGAAAAAAAAACAAAAAAAACTGTAACGCACAACTTCTAACTTTTTTAGTTTTATGAAACTATTACAAGCTCTTTTTTTTTAATAAAACATACAACATAAACAAAATATTCACGAGTTTAAAGCAAGCTTAGTGCCTTATCCATCTCATTGCAGGGAACTCTGGTAAAAAATTGCAAGCATGTAGACTATATTTATTAATGTCCAATGTCTTCCGATAAGAACCAGCTAGTCAATAGTTCAAAGCATTGTCTGGAGTATAATTGGCCAGTTGTACTGGTGACAAAGTCAATAGTCCATCAGTATATGTAGTTTTACTATCAACATATTCTTCATAGGCATCAAAAAAAGTTTTTTATGTATTTGTTCTTAATTAAAAAAATCATAATTTTTATTAATTTAGACTTTAAAATAATGAAAAGAAATAGAAAAAACAGAACAAGGACTGGACTCCTTCTTATCAAAACATCAAAAACAAATATGTATGTATGTATGCATGTGTGTGTGTATATATGTATTCAAAGGAAACAAAACAAATCCTAAGAAAAAAATACATACATACAGAAGTAAAGAATTCTTTACAATATTTTTCTTGAGCTTAGTTACAAACATACTGATGTACTTCCCTATTGTAAACAACAGTAGCAGTAGTGGTAGTGGTAGCAAGCAGCATTAACACCAACAATAAGAAACTTCATCAACATCAAAAACTACGCCAAGAACATAAACAACATCATCATCATTATTATTATGATTAACAGTTAGTAATGGCAACCTTTAACTGTAACAAACAATAAATACTCACTCGGCATTCGCATAATGAAAAACAAAGACAAAACAAAGAAAACTACAAAACAAAAACAACTGTAAAACGCCATGTTCGTACGTCAATTGCAAGAGAAAAATAAGAAGAATAAATAAGATGAAACAACAACGTAACTTAAACAGACCCACACACACACCCATCCATACACAGGCTTTCGCCTAGCAGCCTTCATTAACATACAATTGTATTTGTTTTTCTGTTGTTACGTATTGTTGCTGTTTTATTTCATTCTAGTTTTGTTTTCCTCTTAAGAAAGTTGCATGATGGTTTGCTGGTTACCCAACTCTCTTTCCCCAACATTCGCATGGCTCCCTCATCTTCTTTTATGTTTTGAAAAGAAATTAACAAAATAAAAGCAAAAAAAAACTACAAATTCCCTATAGAATCCCAAAGTGTACCCCACCAAAACAAAAAAACAAGAAAAAGGTAAAAATACAATCTGTTCTGTTGTGTTATTTATCAAATTTAAACGCAATTGTCAACGGTTTTTATGTGTTTGGTTTTTTTGCAGTTCTCCTTAAATGACAGTGGGATAAAAGTGTTTTAATATTAAAAAAAAACAAAATTATATTGACTGATTCACACACACGTAATGCAATGTTTAACAACTAGTGCTTCTAGCGGTGGGTCATGCTAACGGCCAATTTCCATATACTACTGTGGGCAAAAAAATAGTAAGACTTTTTAATTTAAATTTCGCGCGGAAATCCATTCGTCGGAATTTTTTTTCTACGTCAGTGACATCTGTGACAAATATCACATCAAAGTAATCATTAGTGTTTAGTATACGCTTTTCTTTCTGAAGTACAACAAGTGCATTCGGTGATTTCGGTGAAATTATTCAACAAAGAAGTTCCATTAAAATTTGTGTGCGGAATGAAATTTCTGGTGCCGAAACGTTCAGAATGTTGCAAAAGGCCTTCGATGATAATTGTATGCCGCGAGCAAGTGTTTTTGATTGGTACGTCCAGGACGGCCATCAACATCTGCTTAATTAGTACTAATTATCACGGTGCGTCGTTAGATTTTCGATGTTGCGTTGTTTTGGGTTCGAGTTTTTAATTTTATTTTTTTATTTTAGCTAGAGACTCTAATTTTTAAGTTATGGAGGAGACTGATATAAATGAAATGAACCTCGCACAACCAAGAGTTATCTAATGAAGAACTATTGCAACTGTAATTGCAATTCGCTAATAAAGAAGATGACAGTGACCGATCAATAGAAATCTCCGAAGAACAAAATTTAACCTCTAAAAATTTTTTCAAAGCGATCTGTTCGATTGAGGATGCTATGGATATTTATAAAAAAAAAACGATCCTGACAGCGGAAGGAAGGAAGTGTCCCAGGCGGTAGCAACTGTAACCAAACATTGGACCAATTTTTTGTGAAAGAAAGCCGAGTTACGACAACAGCCACAATGGACTCGTCAAACAGTGATTCATTTTAATTTTGTTTTTCATAAATTAATTCAATAGTTTATTTTGTTTTAATTGAATACGTTTTTTTTGTTTGTTTTTTGTATGTATGTAATACAATATTATAATTGTTTTTTGAATGTTTACTTTGTTCAATTTTCTTTTTAAAAGGTAGTATTTTTGTACCTATCTTCAATCTTTACATGGTTTGATATAGAAAATCTTAATTCACTTTGCGTCGTTTCAATTTGCGTCGTGTTCCTTTGGAGCGAAACCCCGACGCAAAGTGAGGTATTGGTGTATTTGTATTCTTTTATTACTAAAACTACCTTTATATAATTACAGACGTTTAATCGCCCATTATTTTTTGCTGTGTATTGGAGTTGGCAAATGAAATTAACTAGCAACTGCACCATTTGACGGGAAAAATCATCAACCAAATAATTATGAATAGTAAAATCTGGCTATATTTTTTGCAGGTGTGATATAAAAAACATTTATTGTTCAGCAAAATAATAAGAGGAATATTAGAGGAAACATAAGCATGTTCCATATGATGTTCCAGCGTATGTGTCTATGTTTCCCGTTTAAATTCATTATTGTTTTCCAAAGTGTTAAACTTTGTTGACATTTTTGAGTTTCAAATACAATGTTACATTTTCTGTATCGATGTCTACAACTTTTGATGGCTTAATTCGTTGAAAGCAGCCGTGCTGTTATGATAATTTGCACAGATTACTAGCATCAATTGCTTTTCTTCCGCATATAATTGTGTAATAGTATGTACGATATTTACACAGAACTGATATTTCGGTTATAGTTTCCTCTGGGGTTGCATCGTCTGTATTAAAACATAAAACTAGGTTGCTGAAACATGTTTCTTCTAATATTCCTTCTTGTTTATCGGGCCTAACGCACTGAATATCTGTGAAAAACTTTTTAATGGGTAGATAAATATTTTGTTTTTTGAAACATTCAATTAATACTATCTAAACTTATTAAGTATCTTTATCGATCGAAAAGAAAAACTGACAATATTATTATTAATGTATGGGGGGATATCGAAGCAGACCACTTACTTTCTGGGTCCCTTTTCACAAAACTGACAATAAATCTAATACCAAAAGTACACAGGCCCATTTTTTTATTTTTTGTTGTTTGAATTATTAATTTATGTTTTGTTTTTCTTCGATGAGTTTTATTTAAATAAAAAACCTTAAAGGCTTGTGTGCAACTTTTTTTCGAAAAATACTTTTCTGTGCATTTCTTTCTCAAACCTTGTGTAACTTTTTAAAAATTCCCAGCGATAAGCCTGGGTGTGACATAATGTCCATGGGTGTGACATAATGTCCGATGCTCGTGCACTAATGAAACTAACGATAAAACTGTTAGGAACGGTTATCGAAGGAGTTGCGACAAGAGGAACAGGAAACATCAGAACATATTCTCTGCGATAGCCCTGCGTCGGCAAGACGTAGACTTTAATTACCAAGGCATTGGATACTAGTTGCAGACAACCTATTTAAAAAAAGTCCACAAAGATTTATGAAGTTTATATAATTGTTCAAGTTAAGCACTAGGCTGTACAATAGATCCATCAGATCGCGGTGCTATTATAACCTATAACTAATAATAAATGAAAGTTCATATCACGAAAGAACATGGATGACATACTGAGATGCCACTCCATTAAAACTCAAAGAGACTATATTAAGTCAGTCCACATTATTAACTTCGCGAAAATACTGTAGAAGTACCCAACTCCTAGACACCATGTCGCCTCTAATAAGTGGCTAATAAAAAGTCATATTACTTATTACAACTCCAGAAGTTAAACTACTCAGTCACCCTTTAACATACTTTTGTAGCTCTTTTAACTACTACAACTACAGCAACGTCGGTGGACTCAGATACATGAATGTATCCCATATTTTCACGCTTCTAACCTACTGTTTCCCCAAGATCGTCAAGTGCGGACAATGAGAGTTTGTAGCGGCAGTATGTGTGCTTCACAGTATGTGTGGTATTGTTTTGTCTGATTCGCATCGCATTGCGTTGACGACGTAGTATTTTTAATTTCGTGGATTTCTTTTGTTGTTTGTGTTTTTGTTTTATTATTCGCATTGTATTGAAATTCTTTACAGTTCTTGCGTATCAGTGCATAATAGACGGCGGTCTGTTGTTTGGTCGGGTGCGAATTTGTTTTTATACTCTACTGCTACTTTATTGCTGATACTGTGGATTTTGAACCATAAAAAAAGAACGTCAACAACATAAAAGTACTACTGCTTAAAGTGTAACAAAGTGCATACAACAACAACAAGTACCAGTGATAGGTACATATGTATGTATATACATCGATATTGTGCATACTTGTTGTTGTTTGTTTTTATTCCCGTTATTTATTAATTTGACATAAACAAAAAAAAAAAGATCAACCAGTGTTTGTTTGAATAATCTTGACGATTAATTGGAGTTATAGGGTGTATTATGAAGTGGAATATTTAAAACATTGTTATGACTAAGATTTTCCAAGTGTAAACAATTAAAACCACATTAACACAATTCACAACAACAAAAACTGTTTTGTGATTAATACATAGAATGAATCAAACAAAACAAACTTGCACACACACTTGCATTACGTACAATGAGACGTATTAAGCTGAACAGAACAATAACAAGAAAAAGAAAAAGAAAACAAAATGCGACTTGTTTACTTTTGTTTACTCGCCAAACCAACAACAGTGAATAAAACAACAACAATTATGCATGAAGAGAATGCAAATTGAAACGAATAAGAGAGCCAAATTACGAATTGAAAAATGGAGAAACATCGTCACTATTCGTTTGTTGTTGTTTTGTAAATACTCTAAGACGACATCAACCCCAAAATCAGCGTTGCCAGAAATTTTTGGTGAAAAATGTTTATATTTTTATGTTAGTGCCAATTCATAGAAGGGGTTTGGTTTGCGTGTTTTCTCAGTTTTGTTCTAAAGCTGCTGTACTGACGGAGTGTCCTGACTATGATCGCATTAAGGACTTAATTACATGGTATAGGTATTACCCATACAGGGGTTAGGACTTTAATACGGTTTTAGCAGACTGTCGGATTATAAGCAGTTTGTCGGCAGACGCCAGGAGGGTAACAAGATATAGGCCATTTATCGAATAGGCTACTGCTAAGCGCACTGTCTATCCGGTTGCTATGTCTCTGCTTGACATATAAGTAGGTATTTATAAAACTCCTGTAGAAACTATCTTCTGCTGCTGTTTGTGCTGCCTCGTACCGACTTTGTGTTTAATGCTGTCTGTCGTTGCTGCTACTTGTCGTTTTTTTGTGTATCGCTATGTGGGCTTGAGTTTCCCGTGGGAACAGTGGCGTTCATTGTAGTCATTTGACTCCTTATCGTTCGTTTTGCCCCTTACTAGTGACACTCATTATAACCGATGAGTCGCCCGTAAGTGCTGCTGTTGATTGCTTGTTAGTTTATTGTTATTCTCTTGCCCAACTACATATATTGATGTATGTTTTTTGTTGTGACATGCCACCAGTCCCGGCAGTATTTTGGGGTGCAAGTGAAAGCAGCTTTGGCTAAGAAAGAATGTAAGTTCGATTTTTCAAATGCAATAAGTTAAAAAGTTATGCTTACAAAAGAATATCACTACATATATAGCATGTTCTAGGGGAGCAAACTGCTTATTTGACTTATTTACTTCGACGAATTCTTTGTTGTTAAAACACCGAATTCCATAATTCGGAACAATAAAGTTTCGATATTTTCGGATGGCTCCGAGGCAGATTGATCGGGTATTCTTTCTGAGGATTTCTACCTTTCACACTCACCGTGTTTCACGGAGAAATATATGCTATATTAATAGTGGCAAGGACAATTGGGGAACTTACAATAGAGGTGATGGCTGTTAATATTTTTGTGGATAGTCTTGCCGCCATTAATACCCTTGATTCAAAAATGGACGTGATAATTGCTCAGGGTGTCATTAATATTCCCTGGCCGAACTTTCAAATACGTTACGGGAATCGTTGCTAAAAGAAATGGTTCGCAAGTGATCTACTTGCAGATTGCCTGAAATTCGTTAACCCTCAATTGATAAGGAAAGGACGAAGGCACTACTGGCCATCAAGAAAAATTCAATAACGCTTCTAGTTGGCATCATAACGGGTCACTGTATGATTGTACGTTGGTCGGAGTATATGGGAATCCATCGCGGCGAGAGCTGCAGAAACTGTGTGTGGATGAGGAGGTGTAAAAATTAGTTAACACCTCTGAGACGACAAGAACGCAAGATCAAATATTTAGGCCAAAGATTCTTTTATGACCTGGACTGTCTTAGAGATGCGAGACAGACGAGCCTGATAATTTTCGCTGGTTCTGGTACCTCACTCAATGCTAATATCGAATTAAAATTATAATTTCTAAATAAATAATTTAAACAGACCCAAGTCTAACAAAAAACTTAAACTATTGACAAAAATACAGATTGTTACTCGAATGTGTCTGTATTATTAAGTTATCGATATTATTCAATATTTCTTTTGTCATTTGACTAGCTTAAACTTTCCACTGCTCTATAAGGAATCTTTTAGCTTTTAAATATTTATGATGGGTCCTTTAATAATTTTTTAATGGCCTACCTGTGAAAGCGAAGAATTTTCATAGAATCGGAATCAGAGGAATTATTTAATGGAGACCAATTGCAATGTTCAGAAGAATTGAAAGTACTGAAACGTATACAAGAATGTATTCTCTCCTTATCACTTGTTTCTTACAAAGATTTTAAGACTGATAAGGTTATTGTAAAAAGAAGAACTGATATATACAGTGAGAGGCTGAATGTGTAAGTAAATTGTGGCAGGCGTTAAGAATATTTCGAATCGTAAATAATTTAAATTACCTAAAAATGTACATTAAACTAAATAGATGCATTAAAAATAGAGGAAACTATTCACCCACAAGTTGGTTAATCATCAATAAATCATAAAGTCGCCACTTCTGGCAACGTTGCACATGATAGAACTACAACTAACTGCAAACGTATCATTGCGTGTTTAAGTTTGATTGTTTGTGAATTGGCAGTGTGTTTTTATTATTTTTTTTCCTTTAATTTCAATTCAATAACAAAAGAATGCTCAAAAACATGAAATGAAAAAAAACGCTGTATAATGACCTTCAGTCAGCGACGTTGACAGCTCTGTTAATGGAGCCAGACTGAGACTGCACAGTTGGCAACACAGTATTTGTCTCTGTTTTGATTATTTTGATTTATATTAGTTTACCGTACGTAGTAAGAAGAAAATAATAATAAAAACAAACATGTCGCAACTATAACGGTTATTTGTACTCTATCGGCTGTTGTGGTTGTTGTTGTTGCTTTTGTCCATCAAAATAAGAGAAACGTTCCAATAAAACAACAGCACAACAGATTTGTATGCAAATTAACGCATTTTCTAATGAAATAACAAATTCATAACAGTTTTTTCGCCGTTAAAAACTCATGAACAAATTTAAAAATAGAATCATTTTTAAGCAATTTTTTACCTACATACGTTGTTTACTTTTGTTTATAATTAAGATTTTTTAAAAATATAAAATATTTATAGCTACAAATGAAAACAAGGACCCGTTGCTTACCTATGTACAGACATATGTAGTATATGTACTTATGTACCTGTATTTATATATTTTTTTAAAACCAACAAACAACAGTTGGATTTTAGAAAGAAAACAGATGTTTGAGTCAAACATTTTTTTACAAATTTCTTTACTTAACATTAAAATATTAATAATCTTTTAACATTTCCTTCTAAATAATTTGTTTTAGTTTTTTTATTTTAATTCGTATTTTGTTTCAAATTTACCGCCCTATAATTCACAACAGTGAGTGTGCAAAAAAAATGGTCTCGATTTAATTCAGAAAAGTATGAATAATATGATGTAACTAAAAGTACACATAAGAACAATTTTATAAATGGTTACAATTAAAAAATATTATTGACATTGAAACTGGAGTTCCAGTTTTAAGATTATTGAAGGATAACAACATAAGGTAAGTAAAGAACAACATGACAATTAAACAAATTGCTGTATGGAACATATTTTTAAAAACTTAAACACAATAAATTTTCTGCGTTCCGCAAAAAGTGAAGGAATTCGAACGAGTTTTCGAAATACAATTTTCGATAGTGTGAATTTTTTTATGTTTCTACATACGAGCTAAAAATTTTAATAATTAATATGAATTAATTAAGAAAGAAAACTTATTACATTAATACGATAATTTTTTATACAATAATTTTTATTATTAATACGATACTTTTTATAGAATACTGAAAAAAGTTAAGTTTTGAACACGAGCAGAATGCAATACATATACATATCTTCTGTGCCGCTACACATGTCATAAGCATTTTCTATATCTTTCTACTGATTAGTTAGTGTCTATTGTACACATCTATTTAACCCACTTAAAGATAAAAAATTGAATACGAGAGCTTGTCATAATTTTCATATTTTTCGATAATTTTTCTGTTGGGTTAAAACGATTTCTTTAATTCTCGGATTTATGTTAAAATTAAAAACTAAATTTCTCTAAAAAAGTTATTCATTTTGGAGAAAAGCTAAGTTAATAAATTATTCAAACAATAAACTTTTAATAATCAAAATTGTATTCAAAAACGATTTATTTGTACATATGTAAGTTTAAAATGGGTAGACAAACATTTTACTTGCCAGACTAAAATTTAATATAAAAGTGCTCGAATTGAATTTGTTTGAGAAAAAGTAGTGAAGGTAACAAATAGTCTTACATACAAAGGGTGTTGCTCAAAAGAATCGTCAGTCGTCATTTTGGCAAATCCGCTCTTAAATATCGTTAAAATGGTGCAAAATCGTCACGTATAACACTCAACGTTTCGCCGATAATGACGGCGATTTCATCAGGTGTGGACTCATTTTTAAAGAAAAGTTTTTTTATATAAGATTGGAGCAAATTTGGGGCAAACTGTTTATGACGATACAAAGGTTTTTTCTATAAAAAAAAAGAAATGTGGAAAAGATTCTTTCCAAAATTTGATAAATTATTGCATTTTGCTTTGAAAAAGTTTAAATAAAAATAAAAAATATCTGACAGATTATCCAATTCGCTCATAAACATGTACAAATAAATAAACGAAATTTGATTAATATGCTGCGCCCACAATTTCGATTCCTGACATTTTTATCTAAAAGACGATGTATATATGCATGTGTGTATATTTTTTATGGGATGTGTGTATATTTTTTATGGAAAATATCATGTGTAGTGTTCAAAAGCTCATAATTTTAGACTAGAAACAAATTAAACCATTCCTTGATAGCGAGACGACGTAGGGTGTTTAACATAAGGGGGTTGAGCTACAACTGGGGATCCGTTTTTTACCAAATAAGGTTTTACTGATACATACACATGATGGAGAGCATTGTTATAGAAAAAAATAACAGTTCTCCTTTGATTAGACTGACAACAGTTGATTTGGCGAATATCAACTTTAATGTGCCCATTGGTGCAATACGGAATTTTATTCCTCTGTATGTTGAGTGTTTTCAAGCATTATGCGTACGCTGATCCGTTTAGGAGTTTATGTATAATTCCATTGATTTATCTGTGACTGTTAATGTTTAAAACGTAATATTGCTACGAAGATACATGAGCTTAAACAAGTATTCTTTCCTGGGAGAATTGAATGGTACGAATACTTGTAACACTCACTGTACAAAAAGTTCCAGAGTCGAAGGGTACGAAACTTTTGGCGCCCAATATGTACGACACACAAAAGCAACAAGCAAACAAGTTGTTATAAGAACAAATATCGTTATAGCTAGAGAAGCGTCTACTAGATTCTTGAAGTTTCGAAAAGTAGAAATGACAGCTATAAAAAAAAAGGCTTGAATTGTAATAAGTGAAAGGCTTAACTGTGAACATTGCGATTAAAAAGTGGCCGTTGTGTTTTATTTAAGTGCTTAACAAAGTAAATACCAGTAACTGTGCAAAATAAGTTCTGCCGTGTATAAATGAATAAATAATACTGATTGACAAATTGAGCCATTTCGTTTCGAAAATAAACTGCAAGTCAAGACACTGTTTTATGGTAGTATTTGGTTTCTTAATGAGGCTAATGTTAAGCTCAATGCGCATAGCAATACAGAAAATTGCTCTATGGTGACAAGTACGGAGCCATGATCTTTGACTTTTTCGTGCCACAACGGATTAATTGAACGAAACTTCCGGTGAACGAATAATTTCACGTCATGAACCCGTAAATTTGCTAGCAAGATCAAGCGATTTAACACAGCTGGACTCTTTTTTGTGGCTCTATGTGATCTCTTCTCTACGCCAATGGGCCACAGACGATTGACGCTTGATAGGTGAGGCAGCGATATGTCAAAGTCATATTAAAAAACGGCCGAAGATTTAATTTTAGAATAGGGAAAATTGCATTGCAATTAACACCTCTTATCTATGTTTTATTTCAAACATCCTATATAATTTGAGGCTGATTGCGATCGATTCTTTTTCTTTGGCTCACAACCCACCAATTATTTATATTAAAAAAAAAACACACACACACATTGAATCCTTGAAGCTTATAATCGATATTTATCAGTTTGAAGTACATACATATTAACTTTGGGTGAATGACACTACATAACTCTTATGCACAGGTATCGGTCGGAAATAGTATATTATTTGGAAAACTTGCTAGATCATCAAACTCAAGTTACTAAACGAACAAAAAAAATATAGCAAAATTGGACTTAAATTAATTTTTTCCAACAATCTAGAATTTTTTTGCTTCTACCCCACTGTATTTTAAGCGAAAATATGCAAAAGAGCACGAAAAAACAAACAAATTTATTTTGCAACTTTATCTTATCCAACGACAAACATGGTAGAAAAGTAAACTGCAGGAACCTTCTGCACAACTCTGTTCACTGTTTTGAAAAAATATGTGGTTGTGTGTGTGTGCGTTTGTGTTTACAAAAGTTTGTTGGATGTTTGTGTTGTTATTTTTGTTTTCTTTGTTTCACTTTAATGCTTGTATTTGTCAAGCGCGCGCATTTTGTTTGTTTAGCCATTACAATCGTTTTGATGTTGTATTGTTGTTGTTGTTGCTGATTGTTATAGTTGGTATTTATTTTGTTGTTTTGTTTATTTTAATTTTTTTATACTTATTTGCCCTCAAACATTAACAAATTTTAACGTTTGCACGCACCCCTTTTCCTGCAACTATGATGGCAAACGAAAAACAAGTATGAAATCTACTCCTTCACACACTGCAACGTTATTAATTCACCTGTATTAGAAAACGTTTTTCGCAAGTCTTGTTATATCCCTACACTCGCATACACACACACACACATTTTCTTTTTTTTGTTGTTTTATTCCCATATATTTTTTTTTAATTTGTTACTCGTATTTTGTTGTTTGTGGCAAACAAACATAAATACTTCTACATATTATTTTTCATTTCCGCTTTTATTTTGGCTTGTTATTTGAAGATGATGGGAGTATGGTGGTTAAGTGTTCAACAAAAAAAAAATTTGAAAAAACAAATAAGAATGAAAACTTATGTATTTCCTGATGTTAGTGTTGTGAGCAAAAAGTTATTCGTTACTCAATTGATTAATCGCTTTAATTTGGAGATTGAAATCGTCAAATTTCTAAACAGAAATAATACAGGCGAAATAATTTATCATCAACAGGCTTCAGTTATTACAAAATCAGGTAAAAATTTGATGATAGTGATTGGAAAATGAAAACGGTAAACTAAGTGCAAAATCATAAAGCAAAAAAAGGATTTAGCTTTGGAAAATCGTGTTATGCATACGATGAAAAGGGTTAAGGCAAAGCTTGCAGCCGAAATTACAAACATTTCCTCAACAGAGTAGTAAAAGCGGTTAAAAGGCTATAAAATTCAAAAAACAAAAGTGCGTAAAGTCGTAATAAATCAAATATTGACTAAAACAGAATGTTGAAAATTGATCGTCTTAAATATTAATCGCTGTAACTTAAAACGGATAAGACGGAATAATTTGTTAAAAAAAGCTATCGAAATAAATTACTTGAAAACTTAAGAGTCTGATGATCAAAAACGAAAAAAGGCAAGGATAATGAAAAACAAAGCTGCCAGATAAAGGAAAGTTTATGACTCGTAAAGTGAATGTCACAATGTCAAAAAGCGTTAAAAATACTTCAACAAAGTTTGAAAGGCTTACCAGTGCAATTATGTATGGAATATAATTTCATGCAAATGTCCAGCGCTGCTTCGGTGGGTGGCGCGCATCCGAAATGTCGGATTTTCCACGACTGCGATTCCCGTGCGCTCAAATCGCTCGTGCAGAATGTCCAACATAGCGCGATTCTCTTGAACAATATGTTCAAATTCAGGCCCAAAGATATTGGTAATCATCGAAATGTAGCGCTCGCCGTATACGGTAATGGTCTGGCCAATGTCGTTGTCGTTGTGAAATAGTGACTTTTTCGAAATGCATTGGAGGCTTTTGAATCTCATGTATTTGAATCTCAAAATCGTTCGAAATTCGACCGCTTTAATAAAACAATTTTATCACTTGCACGTAGTGTTGAAAACCATATCCGTCCACGGTGACTTGGCTAAGCAGATTGAATAACAGACAGCCAATACGACAGACGTAGCTTCAATAATATGTCCTCTTTCGACTGTCAAAATTCGAAAGTCTTTATTGCAAAAGCCGGTATTAGGTATACCCGGCATACGCTGCAATGCTCCTTAGCAAAAATTTTGTTTTTTTAATTATATTTATTACAGTGGTTAAAGGTACATTTGGCTTTTCCTCCTGGAACGTAGTCAGATAGATAGCGAAAGTAGTGTTTGTAGACACCCGATTTAAATTTTTCCAAATTGAAAATGGCGGAAAGACTTACTTACGAACAGTGCGGCTAAAGAACGCGTTTTTTTGTGTAGTGCATTGTGTGACTCACTCGCTAATCTACCACGAGTGGATAAGCTTTTAAGCAGAATATTTTATACGTATATATGTAATATATTCGGGTATCAGGAACAAGTTTCCTAATTTCGTTTTATGTAACAATAAAACTGTCAAGAAGCTGAACAATAGTCTTTGAAGCACCGGTCCATACATGAGTGTATTCCTTTTACAGCCGAAGTAGGGGAATCAGATGGAGGGAAGTATGTATCTCATACACCCTTTTAAAAAACCAAAGCACTTCAATGCTGCTTCTGCGATCTGAAAAATGTGTTTATGGGCTATTTAACATCACAGGATTCTGATTTCGTAAAGACAAGGAAAACATATGTGGGTAGAACAAACTTAACTTTTTACATATGTATGGATGTATGTATGTCGACGGAGCCATTCACACTTTGCATTGACCAATTAGGTATGCATGTATGTATATATATGTAGATATGAAAAGATCACCGGGTTTACGTTTATAATTTTCTGCACTACGCAAATATTTATTGATATATGCGATTACTTTTATTTTTATTCGTTTATAATCCAGCAGCACACTTCCATATAATTACAAACATACATAATTGCAACAAAATTTCAATAATAATTCTAATACGCACTTGTTTTTTCTTTCAAATATATACTTATGTACAATGCAACTTACTAAATAAATGTAAAAAATATTAGGAAGCAAAATTTGAGGTACGAGTAAAGCAGACATATAAAAAACAAAACAAACAAAAAACAAAGCATTGCACGAACATACACACTTAATAGCCTAGAGAAGGGAGAAGCTAAATGCTTGCAATCATATTCACAATATTTAGTAAAACTCAATAACAACGAATAGGAAAATAAATCAACAAACGCGTGAAATTACGACAAATTGCACTTTGGCCTGAGCGCGCTTGAACAAAAGAAAATGAAACAAAAACTCATCATCATCACAATTAAACACAATCGCACCTACACCACACAATATGATGCACATGCATACATACATATATACGTTTATATGGATTATGTATGTAGGTATGTATGTGCGTAGTTAAAATAGTTGGATGTAGTTGGGGACGTCATTATTGTAGGACTACGGCTTTTATAAAGCAACAACAACCCTAAACTAAAATAAGCGCCACCAGCACAACAGTTAACAATCTACCAACGTAATGAAACCAATTTGCCACCCAACAACCTAACCCCATTTATCAATTTTGTTTTCTTACCTTAAAAAGTAAATAACAACTAATGGAAAAATATTAACAAAACAACAAAAAAACTAAATATGATTGTTGCTGTTGTTGGCATTGTTTTTATTATATACTAGTAAACAACAAAACAATTCCTTCTACTATTGCATGTCATACAATGTTGGCAAAAAACGAATAATAAAAGAAAACAAGATGTAAACAAACAACAACTCATATACTACACTGCACTCACACATCCCCCATTAAATTGCCTCACGCTCTCATTCAATTTCACCTTGTTGTTTGTGCAATTATTATTAGTACTCATTAAGGAGAAGATGTTGTTGATGTTTAAATTTGTGTGCGAGTGTGTTAGTGTTGCATATCAGCAGGGATATTTTTGATAATAACTAAGAGAAAAGCAGAAAACACAAAAATAAAACAAACAAAACCTAAATTCCCAAACACATTTATAATTTTAGTGTGACCAGATCTCACAAAAATATAAAAGTTTAAATACTCGTAAGGAAAAATTAAAACTGCTAATTTTTTCCCACTCATTCGGTATTTCTTTTTTTTTTTAATAAATTAATATAAAAATGCCATTATTTTAAATAATATAAAGGTTCTCGAGGGTTTGTAGCAGGGCAGGAACATAGCTTTTAAGATTTTGTACCAACTATTAATACAAGTTGTACTTTTTAGACTATGTGCCATCTTTAGTATCATTTTTCGTTCTCTAGTACGGAAGCGGTTTGTCACCAAACTTAACAAGGAATGACGGAAATGTCTTCCAAAAATATACATCAAATCACACTGTCGGAATATCAAATCAAGAATAAATAAAATGTTTTATTTTTATAAATATTGAGTGTGCTGGTACACTAACCATTTGGTAGTTAGCGGTCGATGCCTACCAAAGACTCTGCTATGTTATAGTACAATGATTAAAGCCATTTATTATGTAAAATTTAATTTAAGCGTTCTTAAATGAAGTTCTTTCATGATCTCATTAAAACTGTTACTTTGAATGCAATCGCCTTAAGCGCGTCGTGTTTGAAAGGAAAGGATGTATTATAACAATGTTTATAGAGCGAGTGATGAGATGAAAATTTCGTGAATTTTTTTGATATGAATATATTCTTCTGTAGCTAGAATTTTAACTTCGATAGCTGAAATATAGAATTTTGTACACATACATTTGTACAAATAAACCGACTGAAAAATGCTAAAGTTGCAGTTAAATATATAAAAAATTTTATCTTCAAAGTAATTAAAATGGTCACTCTATTAATCCCACATCAAACAAGAGTTAATATTTTTAAAAGAGCACAACACGTAAAGAGAATGGTAAATAACCGAATGAGTATTAAATCAAAGTCGTTAACCAAAATATGTGGGAGGGGAAGAAGAGATTTTGTAGTGTACGTAAAGTTGTAAACAAAGTAGCAATTATAGAAATAAGAAAACAACAAAATGTTTCCCCCTAAAAAAGTTTGACTGACTGGTTGGTGATTATCATGATGAAGTTTTTATTATACTGATTTTAGGAAAACTAATGCCGGTTGCTTGAGTGTCTATTTGAAATATGTAATAAAAACAAGGCTAATAACAATTATTTATGACCAATCAACTTACCGCTTTATTCAGCAGCAGACTTTTTGAACAACAGTAGTTATGTTACGAAACATTTACACCATTTTCAACAACATTTTTATAAATAACTTTTTTATTCAAAAATTTTCTTAAAGAATTTAATAGGTACAATACTTTTTTTAACTCGGCCATTTTTACTTTTCATATTTACATACGTGCATAAATACATGCACATAACATTTTAATTTAAAATTCTAAAAATACTCTCACTTTCATTAGCACACTGCCAACAGTACGTTCAAAGTCCGACCAAATACTGAAGACACTTGCTAAGCAGACGGGTCAATGTACCAAAATTCTTCTTCGTCTTCAATTGTGTACTAATAAAATAAAATTCCCAGCTTTAAGCATACATACATATGTATATGTATATAAATATATGTAATTCATTATCTAAATTATAATATTTAGCATTCGTGGTTGTTGTCCTGGCTAAATAAAATATCAATTATATCTTAACAGTGTTAGGAAAATTAACTATTTTTTTTTTGGCACAAAATTAGTTTTTGCAACTTTTTAAAAATTAATGATAAATAGTGCTAATTTAATAGAAAAAATTAATAATTGAAAAAAACTGATATCAGAGATGGGATACACAATTTTTCGCAATTTAATAAATATTCACATAAAACTTTTTTTAAGTATGAGATGTTGCAGAGAACCCCGGAGTATCGACTAGACAACGTGCCACACACGTGGGAATCAATCGGCAGTCTTTCCATCGAATTTTGGTAAAAGGCTCGAAAATGTGTCCTTATAAATGCAGTCAGTTCATCAGTTGTTAGCTGTTGGCTGGCAAACGAGTTGTTACCTACACTGAATCTGGACCACGAGGTAGGCAATTTTTCGTCAAAAATCTTCCTGAGCGACAATACCCATTTCTATCTCAGTCGATGTGTGAATAAGCAAAATTATTATTTTTGGGTTGCCGAAGTCCGCGTATAACCTACAAACAGCTATTACACCCGCTCAAACTTATGGCATGTTATGCAGTTTACGCTAGAGGTCCAAAAACAACGACTTTTTCCGTCCTCAATTGTGACTGCGCAACATGTTGTTACAACGTTCATGAAATTTACTTTCGCACAAAAACCTATAATTATTAAAAAATTTTTATGAAAACACATGTTGCCTGCCGCTTACGTTAATAAGCAAGAGTTCTCACACAAGTCTTTTTAGACGTTCCATAGGCATTTTAAAATTTATTGTGGAGAATAAATAAAAAATAATCCCTTTCTAAATTTAATATAAAACTGTTATTTTAACATTTAAATATAGTTTTAATTGCAGAAAACCTAATTCTAAATCCTTCCGCCAACCATTTTTATTATAAATAAAACGAAAGAAATTATTAGGAAGAGGCATAGAGAACAGCTGAAACACGCGGAAATTTTCACTTTCGAATATTGCGGATTTGGAATACAGGACGGTACTGAATATGTTAGAATTCGAAATAATTTGGGTGACACTACTGACAGCGAGAAATAGAATAAATGTCATTGAAACTGTAACAAGTCATCGTCTTAATTAAACCTTTGAACTTAGGCCCCCTTTAACTTTATCTGATTTTATTCCAAACAACATCAACAGTGTGGAGAACCCTTCAGTTCTTTTAAAGTACGTCAGTGCAGGTTTTTTGTTCCTACATATATTTTTTGCAATTCCTTTACACATTTCATTTGTTTGTTTCCAAAATACACAACAAAATAAAAATATATCAGCCCCACACACAAAACCACTAATACACACAGTGTGTCAGTCAAGTTAATACTGGCTGATAGTAAGTGGAGCTGACTGGATGGTTTGCTCGTTTGTTTATTCTAATGGTTGCTTGGTTGGTTTGATGTTTAAAATAACTGTTTGACTGACTGACTGACTGACTGAATGACTAACTGGCTGTATGAGTTTTTCTTTTTTGTTTTTGTTGCTAATAAATATTAAGTAGTGGTATGTTGTTGTTATTGATGTTGGCGATAATGATGGAGACGAGACTACTTTATTTATTATGTTTGATAAAGATTGGGAAGAGGGAGATTTTATTGCTCATAAAATCATTGGCTTTGATTTGTTTTCATTCTCTTAAGTTGCATATAGAAGTACCAAGCAGAAAAATTATACATTCATACATACATATGTAAGTATATACTAATGTTCAAAATAATTAAACAACATGAAGCTGATTATGTTGACTACGATGATGTGTTTTAGTAGCACAATGATGTTGTTATTGCTGCTGCTGTTTCCAGAGCAATTCTAAGTCCGCTAAAAAAGAGAGAGTTATTTCCTACACCATAAATGTGCTCACTCTCGCGCGTTGTTATTCGATTGTTTTTCTACGTGTAGAAAAACTTTGTTTTCTGTTCTCCTTGCTGTTTATATCGTTTGTTTTCGTTCAAGGAAATGTAAACAAAACCCCAAACAAAACAAATATATGAAGAATAAACAAAAACAACTATTTACTTACAGTTAAGAGTTTGTCGTGTGGATATGCATGTGTGTGCTGTTGTTATTTTGTATTTAAAGTAAATTTCACAATTAAACTTAATTATGACGTATTTTTCTTTGTTTTTCTTCTTTATATTTTTGTTGAGGTTGACTGTTCTGCTAGGCGCAGCCTTTGTGTGCGTAGAGCAGAGTAAGTGCTGCTGCTATTTCTGTTAACGTTTCGGTGATGGTTTGTTTGGTTTGGTTTGGTTTGGGGAGAAAATGTTATATGACCCGCAAATAAAATAGTAAATTATGGTGCACTGTGGTACAGTTTAAAGCTTTTACATTTCTATTTATTCATTTAATGTTGCAATACAAACGCAACGTAAAAAACTAACCATAAAGAGTGGGATGTTCTGACTTGTACTTAATGCTTCGCAAGGGGTGGAAAATGAGAAAAGGGGGTCGAAAAGGGATCCATAAAGTAAGTAGTCTACTTCGATATCCCTATAGATTAAATAAACATTAAGAGTTTGTTTAAATTTATGTACATTGAGCAGCGGGTATCCCTCCGTCTTGATGTTTAGCTATAGCTGTCTTTATACTAACTGAGTTCCCGTTCGATTTCGATATGTAGTAGTAGGTTCAGATATGCACCATAATTAGGCCAATTACTTTTTAAATTGAGTTATACAATTTGGTGTTCGCACATATGCAATTTAGTTTACTCAATTAGCATTTGTCGTGTCAAGACCCGACAATATAAAAGACATAAGTAGCTAGATTGGTAACAATAAAATTTGTTTTCACTTTTATGTAATCGAGGTAATGTAGTTGTAAGTTATCGGGTCTTGTTTTCATTATATTTCATCATTAAATTTTTACTCACTAAACACACATCACCAGGTTTGCATGGGCCATTTCAGAAACCACTGTCATTTTTAAACTTGAATAAAAAAAAAATAAAGTTGATTATAAAAAAATCCAATTTATTGTTGCAAGTGGATAAGTTAGTCTCCATGCGCATTTCTTTGCATGCTGGTTTTTTAGGCCAGCTCATCAGGAAGCCTTGACCCATCTTTTCAGAAAAGTTTAAACGTCTTATCCTTGAACTTCCTTAGGTCAAATAAGAAATCCAAGAAAATCAAGGCAAAAACATTAGAGTTTTAACAAAAGGCCCAACAAAAAATAATTGTTATTTATTTTTGCCTTTTATGTAAAGGAATTTAGTTGTTTTATAAAAAAATTTTTTCTAAAAATAAAGCATGTAATACAATTTCTTTTATAAGTTTTATGGCGAATATTGCGATCAAAACAAAGAATTCAGCAAAAGTTCCGTTACTTTTTAAATTGTATTTTATATAAACTTTAAAGTAAATACTACTTTTTCATTTTAATGCCATCGATCCAAATTAGAAAATCAAGGAATAATAATTATAAGTACTTTTTGATCAACCGAAAGGCCCCCTTTGCAGCCATAACAAAGATTTTAAACAAATTCCACCATCTCAATAGTTTGCAGCATTTATAAGGGGCGGTGTAAGGAAAATCGATTTGTAACTTATGGCTACCTTAATTTTATTGAGTGTCGTGCTAAAACTAGCCTTTACTCTAGACTGTAGTGACCTCGACAAGGAACCTTGTGATGAATAGCCTCTTTTTCAGGAGTATCTTTAAATTCCTCCATCCGCCAATATGCACCGGAATTTCTACAGAGCTTACTTAACCTCTTGCGAGGCTTCATAGGCCAGAATGTCACCGCTCAATGCCTTTAAAGTACCTTTAAAAATTGACCCGTCCACCCCTCGCGGGGCATACTTGTCAATCTCTTCCGGATTCCTTCCTTGGCCAATTAAAGCCGGAGTTTCTTCTGGGAAGAACCTTCTTCATTGCTTCTTGCTTCATCCCTGTAGTGAAGAAAAAGATGTCCACTCAGGCAGAGCTTCACATGCGAGATCGACTGGTATACCTGGTGTATGCTGTTTCACCGTGGATTCAGGATCTTTTATAAGAGAGTGGTAACTTCTATACTCTCCACTTACATATTTAACCAGATTCCTGTGACTGTGTACATAGTTACGGTCAGCCTGCCAGCTGACGGCCTCCGCTGGAAATACAAAATTTTTTTTAAATTGGGTAAAAAAATAAAAACGTGAAACCAATTGAGTTATGGCTCGACATTTCTTTAGAGGTGGATGAAGGCTTATTGGAACTGACAAGAAGTAGAAAACCATTGACATGATATATAGTATTGTAGGAGGGATGTCGCAGCAGACCGGATCAATTGATTTCATGCAACCGATTTGTAATTTTTGACTACCTTACTTTCGTTGAGTCTCGTCATAACACTGGCCTTTACAGTTCATGTGTGTGACTCTACGCCTTATGCTAGCAAGTCCTCGACATTCCCACACAAGTATAATTTTCTTCGATTTGTATTTTACCCAGATGATCTTCCACGATATTATTAATTGAAACTTTAAAAAAATATCTTTTGCGTGCTGTATTTCACACATGTGTTTCCTCTAACAAAATTCTTATCACAAAATGGATTTTTCTTACAGAACAAACACAGTGTTGGACATTAAACGTTTTCAATAACGAAGTGCATTAGAAGTTAAAACACTATTTAATGACTTTTTTCCACTGTAAGTTGTTTTGATGATTTTTAGTTGAAGTATTTCTTTCATTTGATTTCGTTTTGTTTTTTGCTTTTTGTTTGCTGTTCATAAAGTTGTTTACATTTATTTTGCACAGTTTTAAAAGAAGCAACAACAGCAAGCAAGTGCCTTTTGTAAAAAAAGAGGAAAACCAAACAAAATAGATCACAACTGGGTTCATAACAGAACCCAGCAAACATGTGGGATGGATCTTAAGTTGCGAGGAGGTATATGAATCCAAAATCAAATTTGACATTCTAATATTTAAATGTTATTATGATGGCGAATAGGTTTTCCATGTTAAAAAAATCAATTCGTGTTATTTTGCAGTTATCACATTAATTAATGTAAACTCTGTAGAACGCTGTAAGGGCTGTTTGGTCAACAGTGGGTTGTCGTTTTTAGGCTTCAATTTTATTTTATTGAATCTTTTAAAATGTTCTCTCTAAAACGCTTATAAATTATAATTATTACCAATGTAATAACTGATTTACTGTATTCAAATCTTAAAAAACTAGCTACTTTTGGGTAAGGAATGTCGTCTCGCCAGGTTCAAAGTGCCTGTTTTTTTTTTAGTCTCTGGTGCCCCTGAAATTGTAGTAAATTTCGTACAAGAGTGCTGGGACGGGCCACTAATTTGTTTAGATATTTACGGATGTATGTTTTTCCCTTTTCTGGATAGTGGGAACTTCTATTGATATTTTCCTTTCATATATTTCAAGGGGCGCAAACGATGAGTTGTAAAATCCAAGACTCTTCCTTGTAAATTCTGGTTATTTGATACGCAAGCAGTACTCTACAGCTACGTTCCATAAGACCATATTGGCTTTATGTATGTATTTGTATAATAGGGCCTTGTATTCCAATGTCAAGGGTAAACTAGGACCTATTAACCATTGTAGTAGATTTGCTCTAAGTTTTATGGCCGTTATTTTTGTCTCAATATGGCGGGACCAAATCAGTCTTCGATCAAGGTAGATACCCAGTCGTATCTGACATGGTTATTGGTGAACAATTTTACCTTCTGTGGGTAAACGTTACGTGAGCACATTTCGGTAGATTTACATTTTTCTCCTGTTTTATAGGCAGTCCTCTAGATTATAGTTGTTCGGGTGCAACCTTTGGATCTTGTTTAACACTTATGATTGCTGTGCCTTCTGCAAACGTTGAGGTATGTACATATATGCATTTGGGCTTGGTACCATATCCGTTGTATATATTATATATAATAGCGGCCCTAGTAGAGATTTTACCAATTTTAGAAAACTATTTGAAAACTTTTGATCGTACCTTAAACGTTCTATCTGTCGAATAGCTCTTAAGCAGATTGTGGGAGTTTCCTGGAAGAATTTGAGTTACTATCGTGAATAGCTCATCATGCCAGATTTTATCAAACATCTGGCAAATGTCAATAAATAACACTGAAGTGCAATGAGCTAATAACGGTAACAATTCTATGGACTTGCCTCAATAGTACTATGCCTCGCCCGAAAATCAAACTGATGGTCCGTGATTATGTTTTGTTCACTAGGATAAGGTTTCAAACACGAAAGGAATAATTTGTCAAAAAACTTTTATCAAATTGACAGTAGGCTAATGGGCCTGTATGGAGTAATCTGACTTCAGTCCTCATCGGGTTGCCGTTTTGAAACAAACAAACTTATGTTTCTGGGCGATACTTTAAGCTTTGTCTCATCTTAACAATTAGCCAGCAATTCTCTTTTTTAGTTAAAGAATGATTTGACAGGTTATAGGACTAAGAAAGTGGCATATGATAGAAGTTATGATTTATTTAAATAATAAATAGAATTTAAATGTAGATCCAAATGGTAAAAAGCTTGAGAATTATTTTTTAAACGATGACCACGTGTTTGTTGGGTAAAGACAGACTTAAGAAAGGCGAAAAACAACAAGTAAAATGATACATTTTTTATAAAAATATGAACATTTGAAATGTCAGTACTAAGTGACTGACCGACTGTCAACAATAACAACTATGTATAACTTTGTGAACAGCACCACTCTTAAATGATTTATTTGTCATTTTGATATGATTCTCACTTACTTATTTAAAATCTAGACGAGAACTTTACAACAACAACATTAACAGCATATTATCAACATCTTAATTTTTGTCTTCATCATCAGCATTGTCATCATCACCCATCTCGGTTGTTGTGTTTTTATTAACATCGCAAAACCTACCATTCGACCAACATTAAAACAAAAATACGAAAAACATCAACAACAACTGCAGGCATCAGACATCAACGCCAACGTCTGAGTCAACAACACCATCAACACTCGCACACACACTAACATACGGATTGTGTGTATGAAATGGCAAAGGCATGAATGTTGGCTAATGGATGTGACTGAGCAAGCTTACGCTGCATAGACGCAGCCGTATAGCAGCAACAGAGCAAATGAATACAAAAACAAACAAACAAAAAATTGTTTTTGAGAAATTCACATTTCAATTGGGAGCATTTTTAGTTACAAATCGATTTCATCAGGTTTGGTAGTGTTTTACGGTATTTATCGTTGTCGGCTCGCAGCATTCTTTTTTCGTTTTCTTACGTTTTGTGTGTGTTTTCAATTATAAAAGCGAAAGAAATAAATTCAAGAATTATAAAAAAATTAAAGAAAAAAGCACAACTAGAAAATTTGCAAAACAAACCAGCACGAGACTGTCTCGTGTGGGAAAAAGAACTAAACATTTTAAAAATAAAATAATAAATATTCAAATGAAACCACATAAATAATAAAATTTTAAATTTACTACGTCATTAATTGCAATGAAATGTTCAACAAAAAATTTAGGTAATTTACAAAAGTTTTGGCGCTTAATTTTTTTTCGTTCGCTTTTCTGTTGTTACGGCTTTCAGTGCGTTGCAAATGTGCGATTTTTCTTCAAATGTCGTTTGAATCGTATTTCCTTCTTCCGCCGTCAACGCACACACAAGCACAAACACTCGCAATAGTGAATTTGTTATTGTTTTTATTTACTTGTTGGCCTTTGCTTCAAGAAAAAAAAACAAAGTGTTAATGATATTGTGTTTTCGAAATAATTAATTTCTAAAATTGCTGTTGTCATTGTGGTCGGATTTGCTTTGTATTTTGCAGGTAAAACCAACAAACAAATTAAATAAACAAAAATAATTAGAAAATATTTTAAACTAGATAATGGAAATTCCGTTTAATATTTAAATATGTATCTTGAAAGAAAAAATTTAAATGTTTGTAGGACAAACAAAGTTTTTGGTTGACGAATTGTGATACAAAAAAAAAAAAAAAAAACATAAAAATAATAATAAAAAAAGAAGAAAGTGAGCAGTGAATTAGTTTTTCAAAGTATGAATTATTTAAAATTTAGCGCGATTTTTTGGAATTTAACAGTGATAAGTTTAAAAAAAATTAAAAAAGAATATAATAAAAAACATCAACCCTCCCAAAAAAAGTGTTAATAAAAAAATTATAGTTTTAAAAAAAGTGCAAATTAAAAATATGTTTTTAACAAATTAATATAAAAACATACAAAAGAATTTACTTACATATGAAATCTGGATAGTGAAATTTCTAAATATTTTAAATTAAACAAAACCTAAATAAAGCTTTATTACGGACTTATAATTCGCCTTTTAGAAAGGTTTTTTGGACTCTGTGGCAAATATTGGATTCATAAAAAACTTAAAAAGGTCGGAAATTCACCAAAAATTCAATTCAGCTCTCATCGAAAAAATCTCAAAACCTCCACCTAAATTTTAAATTCCAAAAGACCTGAATTTTAGCAAAAAACCTAAATTTTATAAAAAAAACAAACACACTTTACCATATTTTGAATCTTAACGAAAGATGTCACTAAAAAGGTCTTCTCGTTAAAATGAATTAGTTGGTAACACATACATATATGTACATATATATGTATGTATATAATAAAGAAAGCGAAAACAGCTGTGTGCTCAGCTAATGGTATTTATAAAAAAAAAATAAAAATTTTAAATAATTTTTTGTTCTCCTGTTCAAACAAAAAGCCATTGTCGCTGCTTTACGGCATAAAAAAAAATAAAAAATTTTATAATCTTCCAGGAAGAAATTGATTTATAGTTTTTGAGGCAAATAAGTTTATGCATTTTGTCCGTTTGATCAAACAATTTTCTAAGGCAACCATTTTTTTAAGTGTGATTGCAGGTAAAAACATGTTTTCCCATATTTTATTTGGCACGGTTTGACGGCTATTTGAACAAACAGAAATGAGCAAATAAATGAGTGTAATGTAGCCACAAAACATGGAAGAACAAATTTGTATAAAATGTTTGACTACCTTAAGGGATCCTTCGAATTGATTGGACGTACTAGGGCATCTGTTTTTTTTTTTTTTTTAATTTATTTTATAAAAAGGTCTGAATTTTTCTCTTTCGAATAATAGATTACTTTCGTTGCAGGTATTCAATGCCAAAAAATATATTTTGTTTCCTTGTATACATTTATTACTAGTTTTAACATAAAACTCTGTATTTTCAAATTTCTAATCTTTTATTCCAGCACCATAGGAAAAATAACCGAGTACTTCATTCCGTCATTTAGATCAGCTGTTTGTTGAAATAGCCAGACAAAATTAGCAAAGCCGAAGAATTTTTTTTTAAATTTCGTATTTTCAATAACAATTTGAAGAAAAAGTATAACTCTTTTTAATTAAAATTAACAGAAAATATTTTTAGTATATTATTCTTTTTTTTTATTCTTTAAAGTATAGAGTAAATATAAATACATCAGTAAGTTCACTTCCGTATATTCTTGAGATTTGAGTGCGCCATTTTTTTTGCGATTGCACTTTACAGAACACCTTTCTTTCGAGTTGAAATAACAATCGCGAATGTTACGCGAGATGTGAGTGTAAGAACTTGCCCGAATATTTTTTTAATTCTACTTAATATTTTCTTATGGCCACCATATTTAATTAAGAACCATTTATCTTCTTAAGAAATTTTCAAAAATTTGTCCTTTTTTAATTTTTTTTTTACACAGATTCTGAAGTTACATCAAATATCCCACCTTTATGGCTGCAATAAGTATTCCCTGGACCGTCATTCCTATATAGTGGCTCGGCACAGCCCATCACCATTTTTTCATAATTGTCAGTGGAAATAATTTCAAGATTAACAGTGCCGCCAAAAGGCCTATTTTTAAATGCGACTTACTTTTGTTTCCTAAATATTTTAGATCTTGCATTATTATGGGTCAATTAATTGTCCCTTGGAGCAATTTTTAAATTTATTTTGAAAATAAGATCAAAATTACTCCTACTGTTAAATTGCTAATGGAGCTTCTGTTGAGTGCAATTAAATTCGAATTCATCTTCACACACATAAAAGTTTTTACCTTAGGTTCACCGAATTCCATCACATCAATAACACTGGTCGGTCTGCAGAGAAATCCCCCTTTAAACAAACGTCTTTATAAGGCGGTCATGCCAAAAAATTTATTGGATTAAAGTTAAACCCTCGAAGGCAAATTAGCTGTAACTTCTTTTAAACAGGGTCAAAGACGTGTGAATGGTTTTGCATATATATGAGGTCGTATATTCGGAATAGGACTTACATGCGTTGTGTACAGACTTTGTATAATATAAAGCATTATTAAACTAAACTGTCATAGTTACATATGGGTGACATAAAATCAAGTTTAGCTTAAAAAAAGTTATCAACCGATTATAGTTTCTAACCTTCAAGAACATATGGACAGGTATAAAATTTATTTCTGACAAATCTCATGTCTATATACATATTTTGAGAATACGTAAATTTTGATAATAAACGAAGACATCAAGGTGAAAATGAGTTTCACCGCTAAGGAAGATTTTGCTCAAAAAATCATCATTAAACTTGTTAATATTCAATGATCTAATCAATCAACATTTGAGGTGCATGGTTGCAGTCCGTGTGCCAATTAATTATTGTACGTAGTGAGTAAATCTTGTAGAGAACTTCTTGACATTCGCTGTTTTTAAACACGACGCAAAGCGATGTTGCTGGACATTCAAAAACAGTTTCACGTACTGCTTCGGTATAATTGTGCTACTAGTTGGCCACTGTGTTGAACATGGCCAATTTACCCATCTTCCCAGAGTTTCTCAATTACTCTTTTCGAAGTTAAATCTATTTTGCGAGCATATGTTTATCCAAATTAGCGAACGGTAATAGCTCAACTCTCATTATGTTTGTAAAAACGCCTTCATCTTGGCTGTAGAGTTCCATTTTGGCTAACTCCAAATTTGTTCTTTTTTTGTTTTTGAGTTGGCAACACTTAAAATCTTGCAACACTTTTCGGTAGGACAATCACTTACATTATCTTTAGATACGTGTTCTGTAGACTTCTTCTACAGATTAGATTTCAAGTTTTTAATTATTTGTTTTATATTTTATGCAAGCAGAGATGACACATTAAGTGTAAGTAAAGTTTTACCTTCTTTTTGTGGTTTTTATTGGCCGAAATAAAAAGACATCAAGTTCTTAAACAAAGTTTATATTTACTTTCCTAATCAAAATGTCTGCTTTGAATTCACCTAGACAATGGGCACTTGCCACGTGTGCTTCAAAATTAAAAAAAAAAATCACCAAAATTAGTTTATTTCAAAATAAGTGACAAATCATTTATTTAAATTCATATTGTTAGTAAAAGCGTTGGCGTGGGGACTTATTTTATTGTTTTAAAGTCCAGTGAATTGGCCAACGTAATCGCGCTCTATTGGCAAAATATTCAACAACAACAACAACAAAAACAATAATTTTACACAATTTATACGTTCAATGACATGACTTATCCTAAATTTGTTTTTCGATTTTTTTGTATTTTATTTATAAAACTACTGTTTGCACTATTTTTATGCCTTTAAATGACAAAAAGGCCAAGAGAAAAGCCCAAACGAAGAGTGTATTTTTAAGAATTTTTAAAGAATGAATGCATACATTTTCAAAAACTTATGGGAAATTAAAAAAAAAACCTTAAAATACCTCACTAAAAAAGTGAAAATTACCACATATTACTAGAACTTTAAGTCCCTTTTTAACGCTCCTTGGCCCCTCAGTGTTGCCCGGTTGCCTCATGTATGGCCAGGTGAATCAAAGTTTCTTGGAGCTTCTCGACCGCCTATAGAAGGGCTACTTATCGGTGGCAGTAGGGTGTCCAACTAAATTGACTCGCTGGAATATCAACGCAATATGGATTGTATGCCACCGTTTTATCGTTACTCCAACGGAATGTGCCCCAATGAAATTAGGGAACTTTTTCCTGGTGCGTAAATCAACATAACTGCGTATAAAACTTTGAGGACTGATCGGTTCGTGGTAAATTGGCTAGTGGGATACCTCAAAGGAGCCACTAATGGGATAATCGGAGATAAAGATGTTAACATATCTATTCATCCCGAATGGATTGCAAGAGTCCTTCAATGTTCGCGTTTCAAGTCTTGACTTTGTATTCTGAAGCATGTTTTTCTCCTCTTGCAACAATAAACAAACAAACTTTAGTTTTGTGGTACAATAGAATATCGAAGCAGAGCGCTTACTTTATGAGTCCATTTTCGACATACTTCTTTCGCACAGATTCAGACGACTACCTTACTTTCATTGAGTCTCGTGCTATCTCTACTGTTGGCTGTTGTGATTTTAGGACTGTACTGTAATTGTTAGCATTTGTCTGAAGACTCCCCACGGCATTCACATTCAACAAGTGTCTGCCCGTGGTCCTAAGCCTTATGATAGCCAGTGCTGGACATTCACAAACAACTCACCCATCTACCCCTTGCGAGGTCTTCTTTTTCTTCTCTTTAGAATTCCTCCATTGTCCCATAAATACCGGAGTTCCATCTGAATCTGCTCTCGCGAGGCATTTTTATCAATATTTTTCGGATTCCTCCCTAGGGCAATTAAAACCGAAGTTCTTTCAGAGAATTCATATCATTCCCACCAGTAATAGAGGAAAATATGTCCACCAGCACAGAGCTCCATATGCACGGGTAAGTCTGTATCAAAACTGATAACCAGAGTTCGTGTTACCAAGCATCCTGGCGTATACTTTTGCACCGTGGGTTAGGGATTTTCATAAGAAAGTTTTAACTTGTCTCCGCTCAACTTATTTAGCCAGACTCCTAGCAGAGACAGGAACTTGTTACAGGCCACCACCACGAAGAGGATTGCGATAGAACTTATGACAGTACACTCAGTTACTCCAAGCCATACCTTTGTGCCAGCTGACCACCCTTTCCATACCTAACTGATGTGTTGATTTCATTGAAGTTCCCAAACTCTCCCACATCGAGTATAAATTTCTTTTTTCGGCTGCTATTTTACAGGTTCCTTAGCGAACCAGGTGGTTTTGAAAATACTCTTGTAAATAAATGTCTGAAATGCTGTTAAAATGTTTGATTTAAAAAAATCAATACTTATTATAAATTTCTTTTAGATAAATTCAATAAAATAAAAAAAATTAATTGATCCATAAAAATATTCTCACAATTGAGTTACGAAATTTCCTTGAATAAAGGGTTTTCTAATTTTGTCTAAATACCTATCATAACAATTTAATTGTTATTTAATTCAGTCTTTTAATAACCTGACCGAAACACCAAGCAGACACATGCTAGTAAAAAACAACAACAAACATTATCGCTAATAAAAAAAAGACGCAGCGGTTTTAAGAACGAGAGTGAGTGAACACATTTAGGCATTTTAAATAAAAAATATGTATAAAAATAAATAAATAAATGTATAAATAGTAAAACGTAGTAAATACCTACAACAAAGTGTAAAAAAATTCCGATCAGCTTGTTTGTTTTTCTCGCAAAATATCACACACATACACACATTCATATCTACTTCTATGTCAACCTGTTCAGCCATAAAAAGTGCGCATCAAAATGATAAGGTTACTACTGGTGAAGTAAAATCACAGAGAGTGTTGCATGATTTCACTCAAATAAATTGTCGCTCATTCGCTCTCGTTTGATGATAATGCTCTCCATACATCTTTTTATACGGTCAGTAGCTATTAACCCATATCTCGATTAGTATTTGATTTATATATAACGGGATAAGAACGATAGGGAGAGGTATATAAATAAATCACCAACGATGTCGGATATAAGATTGAAATATTTCAAATGATCGCTTGGGCAGGGCTTGAGAAGATATTGTTTTGGACAAAATTCTGATCACTGGCCAACATTTCCAACGCGAAATTAACAAACTTACGGTGTTGTCTGGCTATAGTCTCCTGGCTTCAATTCATTCATCAGCACAATCTTATTTTGCGCAATCTTAAACGGATGGTAGATGCCATATTTAGCTAATCGACGCCTACATTTCTGGATCGTTTTCGAAACTGGCTGCTACGGCGGCTATGTTTAATTTACTTCGTTCTCATGCTAAAACAGTTCACGGTACGAAGCTATGCTGACGACCGACACCACGACGAAGTTTGCGTTTCGTATTTACAATAGACTTGGGTGTAGGATATTTTCTAATAAATTCCACTCGTTCAGCTAGCGCGACACGATGTATGGTGGCATGGCAAACTTTACTGAAATTTTTTTTTGTACGGGATGGGATGGCTTTCGTAACTTTGACAGCTTCTGAAATATAACAACTTGAGGAAATATCGGTATTATCACCTTTTCCAAAAAATTATCGTTAAATTCTGTAGGTTTCGGCGGAAATTTTTTGCACAAGCAACCCACTCATATTCGTCATAAAGGCAAGCCATGGAAGTTGTGACCGATCGTATAACTTGAGGTTATACACCAAATTGTAATGTTTGTGGGCTCATTGTATTAGGTTGTGTGTTGGTTGTGCGAAAAGTAAAAAAAAAAAAAATAATTTTTTCCCAAGTTAATCACCTCCTCATTCTGATTTTAGTTTTTATTTTCGTAGTCTCCATATAAAAGTAAAATTTAAAAAATTTAGAGAGACTTGTCTAGTCTTTATAAGAGGCTTTGAGTTTTTTAAATTATTAGAGGTGAACAATTTTAACCGTTTGTGTAAATTTTATTTTATTTTTTTGCAGTATATTATTTAACGTTTCCGATTGGAAAAAGCACCTTTAATGTGGTGAGGATTTTTCGATATTTTGCAAATCAAAGAGTAGTGAAAATAGAACAGTAGTACTAAATTTTCCATTAATTTTTGTCACATAACAAAGAGCATGTTGTGCATGTTTTTTGCCATTTGTATTCACTAGTATGTTCACACACACGACTTAATTGAGGCAATTAAATTTTAAATTGAGTTCGTGTTCACATATGTATTGCTTAATCAGTTAACATTTGCTAGCTGAAAATGTTTTTATGCGTTTTTATGTACAAGGTTTTTAATTACCACTATAACACGAAAGAGATAACTGAATTGGTAATAAGATTTAGTTGTCCCTATGTGGTAAGATTGTTGTAAGTTGTCGGGTCTAGTTAGTGGTGTAATATAATTAATGTGTTAATTTTAGAGAACACACTTCACCATAGTTATGTAGGCAGTTTGACGCAATTTATGGTTCAATTATGTACTAATTGCTCAATTTATTGAGTTCTTGTATATTAAATTAAGCTCAATTAATGCCTTATTACGTGCATTTCAGAACGAAGTATAAAATGACATGTTTGCAAAATGAATATGTACACGAAGATGTATTGTTAATAGGCAAAAACTTCCATTTTTATTACCAACTGATTGCATAATATTAAGATATGGTAAACGTGACAGCTTCTTTATTTCCCCCACACCAGCTCTTAAATTATCAGCGAGCCGTGCTGCGTTGCTTTGCTAGATGTTTTTAGGGGGAAAATGGCGATCTTTTTAGAAATGGCTTTTTGAAAAATGGTTTTCGCTTATTACATTTGAACCTAGGCGAATTAAAAGAAGGTAAACTCACCAGCGCAGCTGATGACATTATTTCAGTTTTTAGAATAATTGGAATATCAAATTCCAAATTTAATTTTTTCGCCATTTCAGTCACATTTTTATATGGAGTTTGCCATTCAACACTGAACCAAAAATTCCTTGATTTCGCCTGTGTGTCTGTTATAAATTTGCCTTGTTTTGGACTATTCAAATAATTTATATTTTTAAAGAATCATAATTCTGCATAACAAAAGTATAAATTAATAAATAAATTGCAATTATGTAAAAAAATGAGTCGAGGTGAAATTAGCAAAAAAATTAGTTTCTTTAATCAATAAAAAAAATTATTGTTTTTTATAGAAATTCGCAGAAATTAGCATGTTTTGCCAGGTTGGCGTAGCACTAAAAAACACACTTATCCGATATCTATAAAGCCTATTGAAATTTAGAATGGAATCTGATTGGAAATTATTTCGATTTTTCGAACATGTTAAAAGTTTTGTAGCTTAGCACTTGTTCGTACATACTTAAATTATCCCGTAATGTTCCTTGGCAGGAAGGCCAGCAAGGTGCTCAGATATAATAGGGCTACCTTAAGCTGGAGCATTGTGTTAGTGACAGGTCATGGAAACTTCAAGTATCATCTGGCCTGGAAGAGGCTGAGACGGTAGCGTGCATTGTGTGTAAATGTCCAGAACTGGCTAGCATAGGGCTTTGGGCCACAAGCAGTCACTTGTTAAATGGGAACGCCATCGGGGAGCTAAGCATTAGACAAATGCTAGTAATTGCAAGAGACTTCCTAATGATGAGTAGTGTTGAAAGTTACCAGTCGACAGTCTGAAATTACTAAAGTCAAGAGTAAAGGCTAGCGCTAGCACGAGACTGAATTGAAACTAAGGTAGCTACAAATCGGTTGGCTAAAATTATTTTGTGAGCGAAGGGGGTCGAAAAGGGACCCAAAAGTAAGTGGTCTGCTTCGATATCCCCCCTACATTAAAAATAAAATCTCCTTATGTTTCCAAAATTCGCAATTAAAATCGAATTCTTTTTACTATATTTTACTATATTCTTCAGACAGACTTTTCGCGTATTTTGGTCTAAATTTTGCGGTTGGATAACCTGCAACACATTATTTTATTTTTATTAAAAATACGCGCCGCGCCGCGCCGTGCCTTATCAGTTTGTTGCGCACCTTATTGGCCATAGTTTTGAATGAATTTCTTAACTACAGCAGTGTTTGTTGTTACTGTTAATTAAATATACAAAATAACTATTTTTTACATTTTAAGGCCGATTAACTAAAAAAAACCACAAAATAATTTTATTTCACAGAAAAACAAAACAAATTAATGTCGCCATGAAACGAGAACAAAGTTCCAAAAGAATTCTAAAGGAATTGACGTCAATGAGTGAAGTTGAGAGGGTCTTTTTTCATTTTGAAATTTGTTTTTAAGTTGTATTTTTTCATGTTTATATTTCAAGTTTCTCGATTTTGTTGTTGTTTCTTTTTTACTATTTCAGCATAAACAAATAACGAAATGAATGTAAACAAACGACCGCACGTTTATCAATATTTCTGTTTGCTGTAGTAGACGCAAAACACAGGCTTAACAAGCATGATCTGTTAATGATATTCTAACGCTTATGTGTTTTTATGTTTTATCATTGTTAATATTCAAGGTTGTGTAAATATGTTAGAATGGAACTGTAATTTGAGCATTTGATCTAATCTATTTGTAACCTTTGTGTGTCATAATGTTTGTTTGACTGTAAGGTGTAAACAAGGTGTTTTTATTTTTTTTTAAGGAAGATAAATAAATTTGTATTTAAATTTATTTTAAAAGATTATGTGGCTATTTGTGTATAAAAATCTTATTTTTAGGGGATACGACGCTCGCTGCCTTGAGATGTTAAAATTATCATTGTTTTTTTTTTTGTGGGGCCAGATAAATTGCTTTTACTTTTTACGAAAATATTTAACCAGTCCCAAATACCAAATATTTATTACGGAAGTTAAATCAGCATAAAAAGTTATATGGTTTTTGAAATACCCTGTTCTTTCTGTGGTCGTTTTATCGCAAAGATCTACTGTACTCCATGTGAACACACAATTTTCAGGTGGCGCACATTTTCACAAGTGGCCAATCTGGGAAAGCAGACGGTATACCTCGAGAGCTATGCTCCTGAAAATTTACATACATAGAAAAGTTTCTAATAAGGGCGGGTCAAAGTTAAAAGGATAATAAAACTAGCTGTGTGTGAGGTATTATTGATTTTTTTAAAGACCCAAGGCAAATCGATAGCAGGTAGATTCAATGGCGAAATAAAGTCATTTGCGCCTCAGTACCGGTTTTCAAACTCCATTCCGCCATTTTTACCTTGAGACACTGAGGCGGAAATTCTTGATTTCGCCAGTGAGTCTACGTGTTATGGATTTGCCTTGGAAAGACCCTTTTGAAAAATACATGGTGACACAAATTACCACAGGTCACAGTTATGTTGACTTTAAGAGCATCGCTGGATTGTGATTTTTTGCCATAGATCTGTAATATCAGGAAACCTCATAACAAAAGGTTTAGTAAGATAAAGTCAAGCGTTTCACTTCATCTCCGTAAGATAACCATAGCCTTAAATCATTCATGTATAATGAACATTTATCGCTTTATGGCACGTACATAGATATCCCATTCGTTCTGCTGGAATCACATATTGTTCAGGACCCTATAGTTCAATTTGGGGCCAAACGAAATGGGTTATACTACAACGCTCTAATTTTTTTTATTGCATACTTTGTTATCATATGCATTTTGCTTCAGCCAATCATCAATCGGCAATGAAATAAATAAATTTACAAATCGCAAGGCACGGCGAAACATGCATGTACACGCTTACTTCATCACAATCGGCTTGATACTAAAATAGAATCAACGGAGATAAAACTGAAACACAATACAAAACAATGCTTTCATTGCCGATCGATGATTGGCTGCACCAAAATGCTTATGATAAGAAATAATGCAAGAACAAAAAGTTAGAGTGGTGCCAACTTCGTTCTAACCCAACGAAAACGGCAAGAATTTGAAAATTTTAAAAATATTCGCTCTCATATTACCTTGAGTATTGCGTTAAATAAGTGATGTTTACAGTGGGCACAAACTTAGTTGAAAGACAGACACAAAGAATGATAATAACGTGCGTAGCGGCATAGAAAATGCATTCCGTTCAGTTAGTTAGTTGTCTAGTTCCACAAGGTAACGTCAAACAAAAAATTTAATAATTTATATTTAAGTTGTTTGAATAAATCCTTTTTGGTAGGTTGGGTTCGGTCAAGAGACGAAGCCAGTTATTGGCTTTATGCCCTTAGACATATGTATGTACACTTAATTCACTGGTCCGGATTGGCCCATGCATATTGTAGTAACTCCGTACTTCGAGCAAAGTTCCTCAGAATTCTCGTGAGTAATGTCTAGTGTGGTGACAAACGTAAAATAATGGGTTATTCTCTGTGCGAAAACTAGGCAGTGGCACAGAAAATGTTCTATCGCTTCAGTATTCTAACTACTTGCCCTGCAGACGCTGTTCGAAGCATATGCGCTTGTATACCTGAGTTAGAGTACCAGCAATCTTACTAATTTGGGTCTTGTTCAATTTCAGCGGGATCCTCGTTTTCTGGGCTTAGGTCCAACGAATTCTAGTAATTTTTTCAACCGCGTCGTTGTACAGAGTAGTCTCTGCACAATTTTTTAACGCGGCCGTAGTAGTCTCAAGAGGCTTTGCAAAATTCAAGTTTAAATCAGTAATCCTCTGCTTTTGATTGACACAGTATTTTCTAGTTCATTACCGAATACTTTCTGATGGTCTGGTACCCAGATGATGCGCAGTGTCCCTCTTATCTACTAGTCGTTAATCGCTCTTTTGCAGAAGTGTTTTTGTTCTTACTATTTCGTAAGTAATTGCCTTGGTATTCATTTGACTATCAGTAAAGTTGTTGACTTCTGTCGGCCTTGTGCTTTCACAGAGCCATTTGATACCATCCGTGATTGACGTACATCTGCTTGAAGGACTGTATCGGAAGTACATTTCAATATCTGGTTCTTCTATACAGATTTCCAGTTTTATTTTTCTCCTATCGTAGAGATGTCGTGTAGCAGCTGGTCGTCAAACGTATCTGCAATAGGGTTTGACTAATAGTATCTGTTAGGTAACAGTTCGTAACACCAACAAAAAAATAAATCTAGAAGAATCCTGCTTCCCTAGAGAGACGATATGTAATGTTAAAATTTTCCTTTCAGAATCAAAGTAGAATAACTTTTTAACAAATAAATAATATAAATAATATTTGAAATGGCAGCATCGTTTACAGTAAAGGGCGGTAAAAAATATTTGCGTAGCATTAAAAGAGTTGTAAAATTGGAGATTCTTATTTAATTAATTGAATATTGAATCCCAGCTATTTCCTTTTTATAACACTCTCAATTTTTCTAACAATAATAGACAGAATGAAACTTTTTCATAAAATGCACAATTGAACGTCGCAAGTTTACGAGCCTAATTTATTAGTAATACGAAAGCTGTGGAAATTAAATTTCAAATAGTCTTTCACAATTCGTCTGCGACAGTCGTACTGCAGATTTGGAGATCAAAATGAAATTATGCCTAAGAACTTTACATAATAAATTGAGCGAACGAAAAATGACACTGAAGATGGCACATAGTCGAACACGGTTTGTCACCAAACTTGACAAGGGATGACGGAAATTCGTTCCAAAAACCTACATCAAAACACCCTGTCGGAATATCAAATTAATAATCAAGAATTGAGAGAGAACCACGATTCCCCTATTGCAAAAAACACGGATGGTAGCCTGTTGAAAGCTGTAAAGCACCGACACAATGTCGTGTTGCCTACGAATCCGCACTAAGGCTTGAAAATCGCGTTTGGGCTAAAAACTCAAATAAAAAAGGAAATGCCTTCGTCAAATATAATATAAAATAGTACACTATTCCAAATATCAGCGACACTTTAGAAATTTCGGTTATGATTTTAGATATGAAAATAGTATGATCTGGGCCAGCTAGTATATTTTTTCTGGCCCATTTTGTCCAAAAATGTGACCTATATTTCATTTTAAAGGCATACACCAAATTTTCAATGTCTAACATAGTTTTGTTACTACGCTACCAGAGCTCGGTTAATAGGTATGGTTTGTGTCTAGGGTTATACATTTTAAAATTCATCTTTACACATCTTGTCCGCACTACCCTCTTTGTTGGCCGATCTATAAATTTTTTGTGTTATAAACAAGAAAATTGTGTGCTAACGTTTCTTGAGGCAAGTTGCCTTTAATTTCGCACAGGAGCATTTTGATCCATTCCCGTTTTCCGCCTCTTTCCATTCGTCTCCTCTCTGTCTATCGCTTTTCTCTTCGGTAAACACGTTCAGACTCTTAAAATTGTGTCTTAACAATTGAAAGCAATTCTTTCTGTTTTCATAATTAAAATTTTTAATTGAAATTAAATCTGTTTCGAACATACTTTTTTGACAACTTATTTGTGAAATTAAACGGTTGAATTATGAAAAATTCATAAAATTGCTTCGCTTTACTTTTAATAAAATTAATTATGTTTTAAATTTTTCTGTTTTTAATTTCAGCTTCTTAACCACTTTCTTGTATTTATTTTCAGCTTAAACCAAAAAAAACCAACTACTACAAGAACAACAGCACAAAATCAAATAAAATCGATTTGTATCGAATAAAAAGAATCCTTAAACAAAAAGAATTGGCAAATAAAGGAAAAATCGTTTGTAAAAAGGAGCCACGTAAAATAAACCAAGAAATCAACATGCTGCAGAAATTGTTAGAAATTTATTACAGCATTTCAAAGCACATTCCTTGATAAGACAACACCAGCTCTCACCAGCAAAACAAGCAGAAAAGGAAAGCTAAATAATTAAAAGTTTACAAATAAAAAGCGAATGAATAAAAGTTTACACATGCACATGCACATGTATACGTAAATGATCAAAAAATCTAAACATAAAACAAAAACAAAATATTAACAACAATTGTAATAGCAGGCAACAGCATATCATCACATATCTCTTGAAGTATCCACCACTTGTTGAAATCTGACAATACTGGCCGAGATTAACCCCACCACTATACCACCCACCTACACAAGAATCTCTTCACTATTTCCCTCTCTCTCTCTCTCTCTCTCTCTCTCTGGGTCGTTATCTCTCAACTAAAACAAACTGTCAACTGGGACGTTCTAAATGAATTTCAATACAGCCTCTTTACACAACAGTCTAATGCATACAAAAATCATGGAGTGGACCAATGATGATGCTCTAGAACTTATTGAACAATACCGCTCACATACCGAACTATGGAATCGTGCCGATCCCAAGTACAAAGATAAATTGTGTCGCTTTCGCGCATGGTCGGAAATTGCTGAACGTTTTGGCTGCAGCAAGGCCGAGGTCGAACGCAAAATGAATGTCTTGTTGACCCAGTACAGACGGGAGAAGCACAAAATGTTGGTGAAATTGTACCAGGGCATACAACCGAATCCCTCCAAATGGTATGCTTTTAAACGTTTTGATTTTATGGAGGCCGGCGGCGGTAGTGCCAGTGCAATTGCTGCAGGGTTTGCCGGCGGAGGAGTAGGCGGAGGTGGTGGTGGTGGAACAGGAGGCATTAATGTTAGCCTTAGTAACACTGTAAGTGGTAGCAGTAGTAGTGGTGGTATTACAACAAATGGTCATCATCATCATCACCATCATGCTGCTGCAGCCGCTGCCGCAGCAGCTTTAAATGGTTTAGCTGCTGCCGGTTATGATACGTCAACGGCTGCTGCAGCAGCACCTACAACATCACATCATCGTCGAATGAAGAGTAAAGAGATGAAATATTTTGGCGCGGTAAGTAACATGTAGAGAGTAAAATAGTTTTTATTTATTTTACAAATATGATTTTGTGTTTTTCCGTTTTCATCATGTTCGGAAGGTTTTAGGAGAAGGTTAGCCTAGTCATAGAGATGCTTAGTAGAAGCAAAAACTCGATGTTTTCAAGTCAAAATAATTTCATAATTTTCGTAAAAGCGAAATAAATCAATTTTTTTTAAGAAAATTTGAATTTATTTAATTAATTAGTGAATAATTTTCGTAAAAATTTTTTACAATAAATTGCGAGATTCTTTCAGAAAGGTGGGATCAATTCTGCAACAATAACAAAAAAATAACACACTTTTTATTTTAGCGAAATGCCTTGCAAATTCCACTGAAAACACACATTTGCTTTTATCTTAATTATAAATTTCGGCTGATCCATTTATACCATTTAATATTAAATAAAACACTTAAAATAGAATTACACGTCGGAGTCTTTATTACGCCCTGAAAGAAGAATCTCCTACGTTTACTTTATAAAGATAATTTCATTCAAATGTTCGCCTCACCTACGCTGTTGGTGGTGCATTCGGAAGGTCCATTTTTCTACCACTCTCTCCAAAATTGCAACTATTCCTACTGAATCGCCGGCATCGCGGGCTGCAATTTCATGCATAAACAATTCCCTTATAATGACCGAAATCCTGCGCACGGTGTGAAGTCGATTGATCACGGTCCTCACACATAATCTACAGCTACAGCCGCAATATTCACTACGGGCTGGATGTGGCCTATCAACAGTAACGTACACTGAGGCCAAAATTTTCAGATGGTTTGGGCAATAGTTCGTTCGAGGTACTCGAAAAGAATTTCGCACAGATTTTCGTAATACAGTTAAGTAATTTCGAAATTTTAATAAATTGTCAAACAAAACTGAAGAAAAATAATATAATGCAACAATTCCGCCGGATCTGTGAAAAGAGCCCCTAAATGGAACACAATAGCTATCTGCCATGCTAAATGGCCGTTCCGACTCATATGTCATAATTTTCTATGGCATTTCTGCATAGCGCAGGTTCGATGTCGATTACTTTGCCCCGTATTCTTTGTTTCCTTTACGTAAATTTCTCTTGGAGGTTGCGATCCCCACCTGCGCCAATTTTGCTTGTTTAAAAGTCAGTTGAGTCAACAATGCGTCTTATTACGGAACAAAATTTGCTTTGCGAAACTGACATTTTTACGCATTCGTTAGGCAAACACACGACGTTGTTGAGAGTCTCTGGTTTTCTATTCTTGATTTGGATGTTGTAGGAGTTTGCTGCTTAATAGAATCTGAAGGCCGCAGTCATCACGAATCGATGTGCCTGGAAGACTATGAATATTATCAACGAAAATACCTGGCCGAACATGCTATACTGACGCAAGCGAACAAACGAACTTCTGGTGAAGATAAGGCACGAAAAGCACGATGTCTATTTTGCTCGAGCGCCCATTTTCATAATTTAAAATGGTTAGTGATGCATGCCTTCATGTTTGGAAAATATTTGCCAATGTCATATGGACAATTAACTTGAATCGCCCACCCTTCATGTGATGGGTAACCAGATAGTAACAATAATTCTTTCAGCTATTATATATCAGAAACTGTTAAAGTCCCCAATGCCATCTAGCTGTCAAAATGTTTAGTAAGGCTTGCCACTTCGGAATACAATATTTCACACCAGCCGGACTTATAGAATTTTATAAAAAGTATCCAAATTCGGCTCAGTTGTCAATACTCAAATTGAATTTCGTCGTGAAGTAGATCGTGGCTTCTGTGCGTAGGTAATTCGTGACACCGTAGAAAATTGTGAGCGTGAGTACACTTATGTTATGCCACCAACCGACAGAGATTGGTGTGACATTGGCACATAGTCGCTGTAGCGGCAAGTAGCGCCGTTGAATTAAGCATCGCTAGAGAATTAACCCAGCTTATTTTGTTCTTTATGGGCTTACATACTTATAGGCTTGTAGAGCATATCCAACGCCGCGAGTTCATTATTTGGGTGCTAGAAATCTTATCCGGAAATCTGGAATTTGGCCAAGACCGCTGCCAGTGAAGCCAAGACGGCCACACGATTGAGATGTAGCACATCGATACAAAATTTAATAAATGTATGTAGCTTGCGAATAAAGCCAGAATCAATTTTATATCTCACGCCGATGTTGCTTTATTTAAATTTCTTTTCTATCGTTCCTATCTGGTCACCCCCTAAGTTATATTTACTTAATTCTTTTATAATCATTCTCAATTACAATTTCATGTAATTGTAATTGAATTTTACCTCTGTTTTTATTACAATAGCAAGTACTTGTAATTGAAAAATCCCATTTACAATTCCATGTAATTGTTTAACTCCATTAATTATATACGAAATGTAATTAAGGCGACCCCAGGTTACAGTCAATCCCACAGTGCTTAAAAAAGCACCACGTAATTAAAACATTTCTTTCTATGAATTAAAAGAAAAACGTGAAAAGAGAAATAATCAAAAGAAGAGTATGATTAAAGAGAGCAAAGGAAGAGTTTGTGGTAAAAATGCTAAAACGAAAATTTAACATTTACCGTAACAAACAGGTGCATTCAAATGCAAAACAATTGCTGGGTTGGAAAGGGCACCCTTAAAATCTGGGGGAAGCGAGAAATGTTGCAAAACAAAGAAACAACTTAAAATGGGGGGAAATTTTAATTTTGTTTGTTTCTGTTTTTACTACTTTTGTTTTACTGCTTTGTGGTTGTGGTTGTTGTTGTTTTTTTTTGTTATTATTTCATTCAAGTATTTTGTATTGAGTATTAGCGACAAGATAAAAAGAGCGTTTACTCGTTACTCGTACTGTGTGTGAGTGTTTTGTTTGCCGTAGGTTTATACTGCATACATAGATACCTGTGTATGTGTGTGTAGTTGTGGAATTGTTTAGTATTTGTTTTGGTAAACACACTGAAGGTTGTACATGCATATATTGTCCTGTGTATGGGTCTGTCCTTTAACAGTGATTCAGTAAGATGAGCACAGGGTAAATGGGTGTGTATTGGGTTGTGTATGTTTGTAGTTGAATATGGTGGGTATGTGGAGATGCCTCCTCTTGTTTTTGTGGCATTTTGTGAACGAAAATGTAAACAAATTCCTCAACTCTTGTGCATATGCGTATTTGAGGGTTATTGCTTCTTATTCACATTGTTTTGCATTTTATTGTTATTTTCGCATTAATTTTCAATGAAAGAATTTATGGGATTAATCCTGTGCTGTGAGTGTGGGAAATAGCTTTGCCTTGGGTATTTGTATGTTTTATATTTGAAGGACTTTCAGAACTTATTTCTGGGAAGTAAAAATCTCAATCGGCACTCGGAATACTGCGGTCGTAGAATCATTTCAAAATATTTACTACCGAATCCTCCTTTGTAATTTGGAGTAAAGTCATCCATTTCTAGGCCTTGATATTCAGACATTGCTGGATAGCTCCTTCCATGAGATGTTGAGGTATGCAAATGTTGCTAATTCTAAAGCTAATTCTGTCTGTCTGGCAACTTTAATGCGGACAAGCTGGCAAATAATTGCACAATTTTTCATGATGCCAAAATTCTTAAAGTTAACAACAAAGTAAAGAAGTGACTTCACTTCGTTGCTGCGATCACTCAGCACTGCCATAATGATATTCATGGCCCACTTTCTAATGATTCTTACACGCTTTACCAATATGCGTTTGACTAAGAGACCCTCATCGATCTTCTCTATATCTGCCATGCCCAAAAGATCTCTAGCGTGGATCAAAGCCGACCTATACTCTAAGTTTTTAATCTCTCCCTCTTACTATGCTTTTTTATTATAATTGTTCTGGTTTGCTGTAGGAGCCGTAAGAAATGTCCACGATATATAGCGCGTACTTCGCTAACCTTCCATATTTTATTAAATAAAGATATTTCTAAAGATTCCTTAATTAAAAAAGTGAATACGTCTCTCATACGTTTGCCATCTACGAAGTAAGTTCCAAAGTGAATGGATATATTTTTTTTTTTTTTTGTGGAAAAATCTTGGTTTATTTATAAGCCTGTGGTTTGCTTGAATAACCGCGTAAGTCTAAATTAAAATTTTTTAAATGTGATTTTGCTGCAGGCACCTGTGGCGATTTTGACACATTTTCGCAATTTTTCTTTTGTCAGTCGCGGCAAAATTTCGCACTATTAAGGGTCCCTCTGTGCTTCGGGAAAAAAGGTAGTCAAAGGTTGAGCAACGTAACAATGTTGAGTTTTGAAATTTCGAACAGGTAATGGAAAGTACGCGAATAAAATCAGTCGAACAAAAAAAATATTGCAATGTCTAATATATTCGGCATGAAAAATATTGGGTGTACAAAAAAACTCGCTGTTTGCACGTGGCAACAATACTCAGTACACAGCGAATTGTCTTGATCACAATAACATATTGGCTTTGCTCGTGAAGTGGACAGCCCAACTAAATTGTTTCCCCCTTAAAAATTTCATGGAAATTTAAAAACTTGAACGTCGAAATTTCATAGACCGAATGAGAAATCCAAGAAAATCAAGACAAGAACATTAAAGTTTTAACAAAAAGCTCCCACAACAAACAAATTTTTATTTTATGTCTCTAAATGTAGCTGTAAGCGGTAGGAGAATAAAAGCAAAAAATAGTATGTTTGCACAAGCTATTACAAATTTATTAATAAATTAACAAGGAGCAATTGTTTGGATCTCTCATTTGGTCTAAGGAATTACGAGCATAATAAAATAAGTTGGATAAAAATTAGCTAGACATTATTTTTTGAAATAGAAGATATAATCTAATTTAATCAAACCATCATGAGACTTTGGATGGCACTTGAAAAAGAAATTATACTCGGAAAACCACAAATGTGCCGTTGTGCGTTATTGGCCGAAATGAAAAATAATGAAAAATAGTCTAAAAACTGGTCTCGAAGTTAGAAAACTTTTCATTTGAAAAAAAAAATGCAAATACTAGAAGAACATTTATGTCAAATATATACGAATTTCGGAGACATCACCGTTATCGCATTTAAAATAGATAATTCTCAAAAGAATTGTATTAGCGGGGAATTTCCTTTCGTTATTTTTTTTCTCAAGAACAATACGGCCACTTAGACCTCCCTCTGAAACCGCTTAAAAAGATGTGTTACGTTGCTTCAAAGTTGGTGACTTGATGTTAACGGCAAGGAACGTTCAGTAATACAACAGTAGCTCGAGGATTAAGAATCACATGCTCAAGAGAGAAGAAATTGCAGAATCACGTTTGAAAATATTGGCAGTAATTTAAAAGCAAGGATAAAAAGCTTCCCCATCATGAAAATGATTGTCATCATTATACTTTATCAGTAAAAAACTATTTGGAAAACAGTGGATGGGGAAGTTTGCCTTCTCCATCTTATAGACCATGCCATGCTCCTTCTGTCTGTCAATTTTTTCGATCAATGCAGGGCGACATTGAATAGCTTGATTTTTTTGGAAAGATGGAAAAAAGCCACAGCCAACGATGACCAATACTTTCAGTGACCCGCTAGTTAAAATTTTATTAAAAAACCCGATATTTTTTTTACCAATATATCAGCACCTTATGTATCAGGCCAGCACCCTTTTCACAGAATGGCACAGCTTTTTGCTTTTGAACGGCATTAAACTAAAGCACGTGAAAGTTATCGATAAGACGGAATTCCATTAAGGTTCTCTACATCTATATATGTGAAAAAACACCCTTTACACTACTCTGATGCAAAATTATGTAAAATACATATAAATAAAATATCAATCATAACATTAAGTAAGATACTCCATGTATCGTATGAGAACACAAATACAATTTGTACAGTTTATTTTATTAAGTACCAATGGTGGTAATGAGAGTGTTGAATTCAATGAGAATAATGACAACGATAATGATAATTATGAACAATAAATAATAATAATAATGTTGCACGAAACTAACAAAATAAAAATGTTGTTGACAAACAACATCATCAATAAGCAGGAGCACAGCAACTTTAGAACGAGGTCATGTGGAAAAAAAAGATAAGAGCAACTGCCAGCAAAATGTTGCTACATACACATATGCCAACAACACAACAACAACAACGAGAAGAGAAAACAAAACGAATACAAATAGTAATCAAGTGGGCATGTACGTACGAGTATAGTAAACGTATCGTACCGTGCTGATTGATGTTCGTTCAGCTCTACCCAAAATAAATAAAAAAAATTTAATTCAACAAATGATACAAAATGAAAATGATGATGATGTCTGTCGTTGCTGACGATGGTGGTGATGATGATTGCGACGGTGATGTTGTTAATGATGATGTTTTCAATATTTGTTGTGCCATGTAGCGTCATTAGTAGTTTTAGTTTTCGGTTTGTAAACATCAAAATAAATAAGGAATAATTGAAAATTTTTCCGAAATGACAAGGACGATTTTTGTTCAAAGTCATCTGGTTTATGATAAGCAAATTATAAGGAGTGATAAAGCTTGACTCTAGAAGCAGTAAAGAAAATAAATATGGCTATATAAAATGGCTTTTTTTAAGTAAATATGTTGGGCTCGAGACAATGGAGGTTTATCCGTAGGCCAGCTTGAGTTACTACCATCTGGATTGATTTTGAGAGATCTGGCCAGTCCACATGAAAGCTAAAAAATTCAATAACAGCGAAAATGATAAGAGGTTTCTGCGGAAGAATGAACGCTTAAGAAGTTAGGGGTGAAAGAGAATCAATCCGGATGAAAACATTAAATCACTGAAATTAAAAATTTTTAGTCTTTGCAAATCAGCGTCAAGAAGACTACCTCGAGTCTGTAGTCCATTGGTAAATACAAGTCCTATAAGCCGACATCTACCTTGTGTGGATAAGTTCTCCTTTCTTGGAACCATTATAAGGAAAACCAGCAAATTATAATCCAAAAACCTAACGGACTTCTAAACGTAGCAGGTTTTATTTTAACTAATTGTCTGAAACAAATATGCTACTGCTTAGCTACTGAAGTCATCGTCTTGCCACAGCAGGGCGATCGCATAGAACATATTCTCAAGTTTTCTGTTCCTCTTTACAGGGTCTGCAGTTCTCACTTGCTACCACACGTATTTTATTCATGTTACAGTTAAGTCAGCAGTGTCGTGTTACACAGTTCAGTGTCGAATTCAATATCATTTCTGCTAAAATTTACAATAGTCTCTACCTGAAGACTTTCAAGGTCAATGAGTCTTTTTGACTGGGCTTTCTAAACCGGCATGCAGCGTGTTAGCTTATTCGTGAAACTATTGTTTAGCCCAGATAAGGGTTATAGACAGTATGTCATTTTATTCCCTACACGCCCCTCATGTCCCAGTGCCCTCTTTAGAGTAACTAAATTCCTTGCTGCTAAGGTATCTAGAAGTTTTAGCTCTCCCAGACCAAGTTTGGAGAACGAATATTTTGTCACCGCAAGTGCTCCTACATAAACATTCCCTAGCACAGAGTTCTAAGGCACAAACCTTCGCTTGAAAGATGAAAGCTATTTTTCCCATTGCAACTGCTTTTCTGAAATGTGACCCTACAATTCTTGCCCCAACACTGCCATCTTCGAGGAAAAGTTTAATGTCCTATTCATGTTGTCGAAAACAGCGAGAGTTACAGACGGCATCCAGAAGATTCCCTTCCTGCTGTCCTTTTAACTGCAAGATTCAGGGGAATGAATATAGTGATCATGCCGATCTGGAACGATCTCATTGCTGCCGATACACTAGAGAGACATAGGAGATTATAGATACTGCTCAGATTTTATATGATCACGCCATCATTATTGGTAGTAGGCCTCATGTTTTACCATACAGCCTTGGATACACATTAAGGCTTTATTTGTTATGTATGATAAATATAAGTAGGAGTTTGATCTAGAACTACTCCCAGATATTTCATAACCTCAGATAGTATTAAGTCTATGTCCCCTAATATCAGGGCCCCCAAACAGAGAAACCCTTTCTCTTGACACCAGTCATGCGTGATGTCCAGAGCTAGTTGTATTGGATCGGTTATGTCAGAGTCAAGCTTTTCTCTAGCCTTAATAGCCAAATCATCGGCAAATGTATTCTGTGGGAATGTAATGGCTAAGACACTTTTGTTGAGGGATCATACTATATGCGAGATTTTTTTTTTACTGAGTTCTCAAACTTCCCTCGTTACTTTCGTTGTTTTTGGCCTTCCTCCAAATATTTAAGTCAAATTCTTATTCCACAAAAGTTCCCTTTAGTAAACAGTCTACTAAGACGAAATTTTTTTTTATAACTTCTAAATTTTCCCTCGTTACTCTTGTTGTTTTCGAAATTCGTATATTTTTCCTTTAATAATATATGCATATGTATGTAAATCAAAGTATTACTAAGCAGAGCTTCGCCATATCCAGTGCTCCACTTTATTAAATAGTGTAACAAGGTGGAAATTTCCTTACATGTAAATCTTTGCCACCAATCTGGTCATTTACATTTTCTATTAACTTTTAATGAGTAAACACACATACATACATATTTATATGGATAACGTATTTTTACCAAAATAACATTATATACCCCCACTTCATCAGCAGGGTAATTAACAACCCCATTGAGCTCCTCATGCAAGAGGAGAAACTCTCTTCTATGCCACTCAATATACACTTCACTTGTTTTGTTTTGCTTGTAGATATTTAAATTTTTTTTATTAATGTTTTGTTTACATGTTTATGCGTGTTGTTTTCATCAGAAATTAATAAAGTTCATACTAAAAAAGAAATAAAGAAAATGTGTTTCATTCAATTCTTTTGCTGTCAATGATAAGCCCGCGCAAAAGTATGCGCCTGTCCTTCATACACACAAGCTAGCAAGTATGCATGTACAAGTACTCTAGACTAATACAAACATTATCATCAGTAGTACGTTGGCCACCACAATTATAGTTGTTTTGTTTAACATTGCCATCATCAGAGTCAACAACAACAAGAACGACCACAAAACATACTCAAGTTGCACATGCAGTGCAGTGCAGTGCAGTGCAGTGCAAAGTGCTTTTTACATTATTTTTCTCTCAAATAACATTCAGACCAGTGTTGCCTAATTGCCCGATTTTTCTAGATAAAATTTTCTTCATTTAGTTGAAAATTTAGGGAATATTTTGGAAAATAATTGAATGGGCTGAATTTGATAAGATATATAAAGAATTTCGAAATATAAAAGAAAGTGTGAACTATCGATGTTTATTATTCGATATCGATACTGTCGGCAAAGATATCGTCAACTAAGTAATAGCGGTCAATAAGAAGTGGTCGACGGCATCATTCAAATAAAGAATTCGTCGTCTGTAGACTTGTATACTCATGTAGATAAATGCTAAAATAAATCCGCACAAAAACATTAATGTGAAAATCAGGCCAAGTTCCTATCCAAAAATTTAGGCCGTCAAAAGTACTAAGATCAATATGAGGACCAAATTCTTCATATTTACAATTCCAAATCTAGGCAACTTGCTAGTTTGGTAACATTTGTCCCATAATACCTTCCCATATAAGAAAGGTTAGCTAGCAAGTTCCCTAGAAATGGGATGGTATTGTGCATATGAAGAACTTTATCCTTATATTGATCTCAGTACTTTTTACCGCCGAAATTTTTAGACAGGAACTTGGCCTTATTTTCATATTTATGTTTTTGTGCGGATCTGAGTCCTTTTTTCTAAGTTGTTTTTGTCTGTTAATGTGTGTATAAAACCTCTTCTAACTTAAATCTTACAGACGGTTGGGTTATATCAAATTTCAGCTGCATATCTATAGTAGAAATACTCCATACAAATAAGAGGGAAACCTATTCCCCTCGATGAAAAGCGTACGTGGACTAGAAAAATATATAAAAATAAAATTTAGCTCTATGGCATCCCTATAATTATAGCATAAGTTAATAACAATTCTCTTCGGCTCTCTTACCTCATCTCTGTAGGTGAAACTTTCGTCTCATTCTTATTTTGTCCCCCTGCCATACGCAAAATTTGCCCATAAACAAATAAGTCACAATTTAACTTACACTGTTTTTGTTTTTCTTTTGCTTCAATGCACAACATGCAAGGCAATGCAGCGTGAAAATACCACTACTTTTACATACGTACATACATACATATATGGCGAAAGACTTTTGAGTAAAAAGTAAACAAATGTACATATGTTTATTAGTAGTATCAAGAGTTCGCCAAAGCCCCACTACCGCATACGCAGGAATAATAATAATAAAAAAGCAATAATAATTGAAGACTAATGTCCTACTGTACTCTAGGGTAACTGATGCAACAAACAATATAAAATAACATAAATAATAAAAACAACAGCGACATCAATAATAATGGAGATTGAGTAACACACATATACATATGTATGTACCTGCTGCATACATACACTGCTATTCATTTGAATAAGGAATCGAGTTTTTCCAAAATTGAACGGTTGTCAAGGAATTACACAGGTTTTTGTGCTAAAAAAGTAAATTTTATAATAATCTAGCAGGTTTGGGAGATTTCAATTACATTTTGTAATTTATACAATAATATAATTTTACATTGACATATAATTGCAGTTTGCACTTTTTTGTAACAATTTAATGCTATTTGTAATTCAAAATTAATTACAATTACTTGTAATTTGTAAATGAACATTTTTATTTACGAGTAAATATTGATTTCTTATATGCAATTACAATTATTAGTAATTGTTATTCTAAATTACAGTACCACGTGACAAGAGCTAGTAATTGAAATGTAATTGGTACCCTCAATGTGACTATAACGAATGGATAGTTTTTTCATGGCTTTACTGAATAAGAATAGTTTAAAATGTCTTTGTGTTTGCTACATTATTAAAAAGTCGGATAGGTGTTAAACGATCTTCTATATAATCTACTAATATTGTGGTCCAGGCGTCTTCTGTTACTTTCCTAAAGAAAATTTTTTTTCTTTTTTTACTACGCTTTCCCAGACATTTTCATTCTTTTGAATTGTGGTTAGTGTGAAAGCCAAAACAAGAGTTTAACATTGATAAAGTCAATTCAACCATTGATAAATCTGTGCTATGGAACCACACAATTTTTAAATAATAGAAAAGCGTCTTTTAAGATATTTATGACCATTTTAAGCACCAAATCATGTTTGGATATTGCAGCCATACCTCCGCTTTTTTTTTTAATAGTTCCCTTCTTATATCGTAGCAATATAAGATTTGTTCATTTGGTCCATCAATATCGAGGCGCTGAGCTCTACGTTTGTAATTTTGTCTATTTTATGCAAGGTTTTTTACCTTTTTTGCATTTGTTTATCTCTACTAAGCCAATGCGGCCCTTGGAGTCCATTTTTCATACTCATTAGAGTCTTTTTTCATAGTCATCAAGAAATGGATTTTTCTTCTAATGTTGGGTTTCGAGCATATTTAGTCTTAAAAATTAAAATTTGTTCCTCTTTAAAATGTTACTAACACATGTTTGTTGACATTTGCTACTGTTTAATTTATTTGAATTAAAATTCCAGTAATCTACGTTATTAAAAAAGCAAAAATTGGTATCCACCGATAATTGTTTTAAATCCAAGCTGGAAAGATTCGATTCCTTATTAAAATGATTCGCAGTTTACAAATTCAAATCATCGCAACTATAGTTGCCATATAAAATTGGTAACAAAGAGCCAGGTAGTTCTAAAACTCATGTGCTACGTTTACAGAACTAAAGGTGCTATTGACAAACTTTGGCTACCTTGTTGTTTTGGCGGCATCTGTCAAATCTGTTGTTTATTATTAAGTCATTCATGCGAAGGAAGTTAGCATAGCAAATTACATGATTGACCAGCACGTCCAACTGATGTATTTATAGCCAAAAATATCTTTAGCAATTGGTTTTGTTAACAAGAATATTTTTTGTATATATCAGAAGACGCCATCCCCCACACGGAGTTTTGCAGATGGCAATTCATTTACAACAAATTACTGTATAATAGAGATTTTAAAAAGGTGGTATCCTTGATTCTTACTTCTTTGAAAACCACTTTGGTAAGGGTATCAGCTTCGAACGCTAAATATCAAAGATAGATAACCAATTTTCTTTGGCCCGAATTGAGTGAAACAAATGTTGAACGAAATAATTGTTGAATGAAATAAATGTTCCAGCAAGGCGGCGCTACGTCCCATACAGCAAAAGCCATAATGTACGTTATGCATGAACGATTTGAAGCTATGGTTATCTCGCTGAGGCGTTTTCTCCAGTTATGCTCTCGAAAGCAAAATAATCCAGTTCAGTTTTAATTTTATCTATATTTTTCTAAGGTTCTCTTTAGTTTCGGGTGTTTTTCTGATATTTGATAAACAAATTAGTATGTTAATTCTTTAATGATATTGAGAAGTATAATATATGAAAATAAGTTACATAATTAACATTTCGAAAAATCGTCAAATTTGAGGCTAAAACTCATGAAGTTGGCAACAGTGACCCCAACATGTGTATTTTACATATATTCATACATATGTATGAATATATGTACGAGTGTTTTGTAGTTGTTATTGTTTGCAAACATTTTAAAACAACAGCAACAACAATTTGCATATGTACACGTTGCATGATGCGTTCGTTGTCATTGATGTTGTTATTATTGCTATTTACATATTTATTTATGTACAATATTATTTTGTTTTTTTGTCTCTGCTTTTCGTTTTGATATTTGTATTTATACTTGCACACATACATACATACATATTGATAATATTGTGACATATGTACGTACCTACGTTTTTACATATAAAAACATTATGCACCCAATAACAATGGCTGTCGTCTTGTTTTGATAATGCGCTCAAGTATAAAAAAGCAATTTTGTTTTTTTTGCGCGTACATGTCAATCAGAGTTGCCGTTGTTAATTTCAGTAAGTTTAATGGAAAATTTATAAGATTTGTATGTAATTAAACATCATGAATTATTACATTAAGAAATGCATTTTTTGGAAGTGAATTTTGAATGAATTTTAAAATTGGACTGAAAATTCCTGATAGTGTATTCAAGTAGAAATTAATATGAGATTATATAATGGCATAGTAACTAGTTTTTTAATCAGGACTATTATGCACGCTAACGGGAAAATAATTTAGCAAAAATGTATTAACATCACAAAGACTCAGGCTTACAAATACAGCTGTTGACAACTAATTAGAAACGATATTTTTTTAAACGAACATTTTAAAAAATTTATTATTAAAAAATCATATTCTGCATCTACTATAAAAATAAAATATACATATTTTTCCTTATATTATTTAACTTAAAAAAAAAAAACTAACAATATGTGGGCGTTTTGCGTAGGTTCTACTACTTTCTTGTAGTAACTCTAAAAGAAGAAAGAAAAGTTTGCGACAAAGACTCAATTTTTCAATATTTTGTAGCAAAATCATTTTGCGTGATTACACCGTCGCAACGCTTACGCATGGAGCAAATAAGCCTGCGACATCGATCCACTGGAATTGCGCCCCACGAATCCTTTACTGCAGTGAAGAGATTTGCATATTTGTGATATTTTTTTCATTCAGTGCCCGTTTTACGTCACCGCACAATTGCTCTATGGGGTTGAGATCTAGGCTTGACGATGGCCAATCCAAAACATCGATGAAATTATTATTAAAGACATTTTTTGTGACCTTGGCCGTATGCTTAGTATCATTGTCCTGTTGGAGTTTCTAGGCAATAGGCAAATTATCCTCAGCCCATGGCACCAAATTGGTTTTAAAAATGTCCACGTACGGCTCCTTTGTTAAAATTCCTTCGAACTTATGAATTGACCCGACACCATTCCAAGAAAAACAACCCCAGATCATGATCGATCCTCCAACATGCTTCACAACACGTGAACCATAGCGAGGATTAAATTCTTGATTTACAGGCCGCCTGATGTAACGGTTTCCGTTCGGAAAAAGTCTATTTATTTTGGTCTCATCACTCCAGACCACTGTCTTCCACTCACGTTCAGTCCAGGCCCAATGTGACGTCGCAAACTCAAGCCGTCGTTTCCGCTGTATTTTTGTCAAAAGCGGTTTTTTTCTTGCTGCCTCTGCCATGTAGACCAGCTTCCACTAAACGGCGGGATATGGTGCGTGACGACACTTGGGCATTTTTCAGCTGAATTTGTCTGGACGTCTTCCTTGGGTCGGCTCTCGATATATTGACAATTCTTACGTCCACGTCAGCAAGTTTTTTTATTGGCTTATTTTTGGGGGAACTTTTGCAAATGTTTTATGGTGCTTAAGGTATTGCAAAGCACCAAAAACCGTTTTTTTGGAGCAGTGGAGATGTGCAGCAATCTCACTATATGATTTGCCATTATCACGAAGGGCTGATATAGCGCTTCTCTCCTCTGGAATACAACTTTTACGTTTTCCCATATCAAATTTTGAAAAAAATTATCAAAAATATTTATGCTCTAAAAAACACAATAAAATTACCAGAAATTTAATTTTTATTAACTTTTCAAAATTTTTAATAAAACTTTTTGCGTTAATCAGCATCACTCACCATAAATCTGTACGGTTTTAATTAGTTGTCGTAAATAAACCTACATATATTGGTTGAAATGTTAAACAGAGTCTTAAAAATAAGTTCATTTCTAATTAGTTGTCAACAGCCTGTATATTAAGATGACATTTATAAATAAAAGAATTAATGGAATCTTTTTTTATTTAAAAAAAACTCTTTCGCTAGTTTCATCCCGACTCATTTTATAATGCATGATCGATCGTTGGATCATAAAAAACTCACTTTGCATTAAAAAATTTACACCTGGAGTTTTGGAGCATTAATAGTTATTTGGCAACTCTTATATATTGCTCATAAGGTGGAAACACTTGCACAACAACAAACAAAAGCGACAACAATACCACAAATGCATGCATATGTATCTTTATACTGGAGAAAGATAAATGCGCCTAAATTTAATTTAGATCACAAGTGTCTACATGACCGATGGTATTTGCTACAATGTTTATTATGGTAGATGAATGTCCTACATACACTAAATAAATACACTGGAGTACAACCTTTCTACGAGTATTGAACATATTTCAAATGATTGTCAATTTTCCCTTCTGAAACGTACCCTACCACAAGCACTTACATATGTTTCCTCTGTGGAATATAACTCGTTTTTTTGGTTGTTAATTTTTGTGACTACCAAATTAAAAATAAAACTCTTTTATTTGCACATATGTGAATATATTTTCAATATATAAATGATGCATTTAACAATTGCAATTAAATTAATTGTAATTGAAGGGGAATTTTTCATATCGTGTTCGTCATATACCCCCCACGGCTGTTTAGAACGTATTCGAACAAGCTTCCTTCTATAATATTCTTCATCTCTTTAATTTCCGGGAAAAATTAAACTTTTTAGTTTAACATTCGGAAAAGTCCACCAAAACGAAATAGATTACAAATCGATGCAATCCGAAGCCATTTTAATTGGAAGACGCAATTTGAATTAATCAGGATTTTATTGTAATAGGGAAAATATGAGTCATCTTCGTTCCCAACTTTGTTTTTATTGCTCTAAACTCATTAGAGTGCAAACGAACAACAACAACAAATATTTGCATTCATTTGATTTTATCCAGCGATTATTGTTGTTTTGATAATGTCTAACATCAATAATAATGATAATGCTGATATTGTTCTTAGGGATAACAATCGTGGAAATGTTTGTTGGTTTGTTTTCAAAAATTTACACGAAATATTTTGAAGATGCACAGTAAACCGTAGTCGCATCTTATAAATAAGAGGTCAACCTAATTTTTTGATATTAGATAAATATGAAATGGCGTAATAATTAAATATCGAGATTTCCGAGGTGTTCAGGATCAGCCTCAAACACATTTTATATATCTGTTCACAACATCTTTTACAAAGCCAATTTAAGTCTCAAATAGCTTTTACCAGTTGTTTAGCGCTACAACTGGGAAACTAACTAGCTAATGTAGGGGGGATATCGACGCCCCTCTTTCCTCGAATTGATTTCAGGCAACCGATTTGAAATTTACGATTAGCTAACTATCAATCAAGTCTCCTGCTACCACTAGCCTTTACTATCGACTATAATGATTTCAGACTGTCGACTTTCTTCCCCATCAGTCTGTTGTTAGCATTTGTTTAAGGCTTAGGTCCACCATGGTATTTACATTTAACAAATGCCTGCCCGTGGTCCTGTGTGTTACCGTGTCTGCCTCTTCTTCAGGAGTATCTTTAGAAGCTGCCCCTTCACCCTTTGCGATGCTTTCTTGTCCAACTCTTCTGGATTCCTCCATTGACCAATAAACACCGGAGTTCCTACAGAGATTAACCTCTCCACCTTGTGTGAGGCTTCATTGTAAAGGGTCATCCAAATGTGACGCCTAGATGTCAGCACTATATAATTTTTACACGTGACATTTTTTCAAATGACATAAGCCATTTTGTTTTATTAGAAGGTAGTACAGTTTTAACCATGGACAGGTACACATTGCAACAACGCGTTTACATCATTCAAAGTTATTATGAAAATGGGCGTTCTTTGAAATAATCGGCCAAATCAATCTTCAATTCAAAGATTAGTGAAAAAATTCGAAGAAACTGGTTGTGTTACTGATAAACCAAAAAGTGGAAGACCAAAAACTGTACGCACAAATGAAAATATTGCTGCTGTTGGTGAAAGTGTTGAAAATGAACCGACAACATCAATTTCGCGTCGTTCGCAAGAATTGGGCATATCTTATTGCTCCTTATGGAGGATTTTGCATAAAGATTTGCATTTACATGCTTATAAAATTCAATTAACCCAGGAATTGAAAGAAAGAGACCATTTACAACGTCGTAATTTCGCTAGTTGTATTATTGAACAACGAACAACAGATCCATTGTTTTCAAGCAAAATTTTGTTTAGTGACGAAGCTCATTTCAGAATGGATGGATTCGTCAATAAGCAAAATTGTCGTATCTGGGGTGATGAAAATCCTCGTGTTATTCATGAAAAATCTCTACACGCACAAAAAGTTACTGTTTGGTGTGCATTTTGGGCAAATGGAATCATTGGGCCATTATTCTTCGTGTATTTCCAGCAAGACGGTGCTACATGTCACACAACTCGAGAAAACATTACGCTTTTGCGATCAAAATTTCCTCAACGCGTAATTTCACGAAATGCAGATTTCAATTGGCCTCCAAGGTTATGTGATCTAACACCATTCGATTTTTTTTGTGGGGTTTTTTGAAAAGTCGAGTGTATGCTAACAAGCCACAAACAATTAATGATCTAAAGATCAAGTTGCAATTCGTGAAATAACACCAGCAACATGTCGGAAAGTCATTGAAAATTTCGATATTCGGATTGATGTCTGCAGACGCAGTCATGGTGGACATTTGAATGATATTCTATTCCACTTATAATTGTAATGGAATATACTTTTATTAAAAAAAACTGCTTGAAAAAATTGCAAATAGTTTGTGTTTATTTCAAAGAAACATGTAGGCGCGTTTTTTGGATGACCCTTTATATCCCTGTCGGAATCTCACGGTCTAACGCCTTAAAAGAACCTTCAAAGATTGACCAGTCCACCTCCTTTGGCCAATTAAAATCGTAGTTTCTGCATAGATTGCCCGCATTCTCTTGCGAGGGTTCCTGATTGATCCCTCTAACGGGGAAAAATATGTCTACCCACATAGAGCTCCATATGCACGGGTAAGTCTGTATTAAAACTGGAGATCGATTGGTATCCAGAGTTCGCATGCTTGCGACCAAGCACCCTATCATCGAACTATATCTCTTTGTTTTTATTTATACTTTACATACACTACCAATATCCGAACACCGAGGAAAAAAGACGTTTGAAAATCGTCCACGACTGGTATCAATTCGAAAACGAAGTGTGGACAATATTATTGACAACCAACGTTGACAATCCGTTATCAAATCGAGTACGGAAAATACCATATTGCGACAAATCATAATTTGAGACAGCTCTAAACTTGCCAGCAAAGTAGAAGTCCATGAGCCAGCGACCATAAGGCATGTCACGATGTAAATCTTGTTTACATACATACATACGTTCCCAAATAATATAGGGTGACCAGGTAGTAATAACATATCTTAAATTTTAATATTTCAGAAGCTGTCAGAGTTACCAATCTCATCATTTCACGCCTGTCGAAAAAACCGAAAATTCTGCTTAGTTGTAAATACGCAACATAAATTTCGTCATGAGGTCGGTCGTCATCATTGCTTCTGTGCGCAGGCAATTCGTCGCACCGTGGAAAACTTTGATCGTGATTACACTCTTTTAAACCTTAAACCACGAACTAGGCAGAAATTGGTTCGATTTGGTACATAGGCTTTGTATCGGCCATAATAGAACAAAATCCAAATGTGTCGTTTTGGCCCCGACCAGCTGAATTAGGCATCGCGATAGAGTTAATCAAGCTAATGCTAGAAATGTCGGAGATCCAGATTTTGTGCAAAAAATTCTTCTTGGACTGCCAGCGAAGCCAACGCGGCCATTCGAAATATTCGCTATTCCTAACTTAATGTAATTGATGTAGGTTCAAAATAACGTCAGAATCAATTTTATATCTCACTCCGTTATGGTTGGTTGGTTGGTTAACATGGTAGCCTACTGCACGCAGGCTGTCAAGTAAGGTCTGAATGACCCCGTTTTGACAAGACCATACCACTCGACAGGTAAATGGTGTCTTAGAGCCTATGCTCGCACTAAGACTAGGGAGCTAGATCCATCCCGTAGCCGTGAGATATCTTAAAATATCGTTGAAACGGCACCTAGATATCTCACTGAGATCCTCCAGTATGTAGTCTCCAAGAAATTTGTGTCTCCTGACAGCCAGCGCAGGGCATTCGCAGAGAAGGTGAAAAACCGTCTCCTCTTTCTCTATGTCCTTACAACTGCGACAGTGGTCATTATAGGGGAGTCCAAGTCGCCTGGCATGTTCTCCTAACACCCAGTGACCTGTTAATATTGCTAGCAACCTCGATGAGTTCCTAAAATCAAAATAGGGCCACATCAATTTAGAGACCCTACATGTGATCAGTCTCCACCACCTATTATCAGCTTACTTAAGAAAGTGACTGAAGATGCCGCTCTTAATACTCCCCAAGGGGATTGCGACTGATTCCACATTGGGAGTATTTAGAGCGGTTCCTTCTTTGGCTAGTTTGTCTGCTTGTTCATTACCAAAGTGGTCCCTATGCGCAGGGACCCAAACCAAGGTAACATCCGCCAGGCTCCCTAGCCTTGACAATTCTCTCTTACATCGACTGACTAACAGAGACGTAGTTTTGTACGATCTGAGTGACAGAAGCGGCGCCTGACTGTCGACGAAAATACAGATATTCCCACGTATATTTCTGTCGTATAAAATCCTGCATGCCTTCATAATAGGAAGTATTTCCGCTTGAAATACGCTGCAATTATCCGGAAGACGATATGAGATGCCTATCTGAAGATCACTAGAAAAGACGCCAGAGCCTACACCGCTGTTCATCTTAGAACCGTCCGTGTATATCCTGAAGTTATAGTTCTCCACGAGACTACCACCGCACCACTCCCTCCTGGAGGGGATTAGTACTCTGAACACTCTATCAAAGTCTAACTGCGGCGTAGTGTAGTCAGGGAGTTGATTTATATCCGAAGGTAGTACGCCCAAAATATTCGCATGGCCGTACGTCCTCGCACGCCAAGTTCCCGTCGCCTTTAGCCTAACTGCACTACTAGCAGATATGGCCACGATGTGAAGATCTATAGGAATAAGGTGCAGTATAGTATTCAGTGACTCTGATGGACTAGTACGCAGTGCACCTGTAATGCCAATACATGCCGATCTTTGAATTCTGTACAGTTGGTCCACCACATATTTCCTCCTTGTCGCAGGCCACCACACCAAAGATCCATATGTAAGAATCGGACGTACAATGGCTGTGTACATCCATCTAACTATAGAAGGACTAAGTCCCCATTTTGCACCGAACGTCCTACGACATGTGTAGTAAGCTACTGTAGCCTTCTTGACTCTGTGCTGAATATTCAGCTTCCATGACAACTTAGAGTCAAGGATCACACCAAGATATTTCGCACTGTTCGTAAGAGGAATATCACGGTTTCCTAACCGCGGTAGTCTGTAGCTAGGGATTTTGGTCCTTGTTGTAAATAGTACCAAACTGGTTTTGTCCGGGTTTACTCCTAGGCCATTCCTCATCGCCCAGTTGCTAAGTAGCCCCAGCGCATCAGACATGATATTGCTTATCACGTCCGGGAACAGTCTTGATACCAAGATCACAACATCATCAGCATATGCGACGACCTTTATACCTTTGTCGTCTAATTGCATAAGAATCGTGTTAACAACCATAAGCCAGAGTAGCGGAGAGATTACACCACCCTGAGGTGTACCTCTATCCACTAGTTTTGTCATATTGCTGTTACCAAGATTTGCAGTGACTATTCTTGACCTCAACATGGACACCAGCCAGTTACTGAGGTACTCCTCCACTCGCAGACTAGTAAGAGCATGTTGAATGGCCACAGTAGTCATGTTATTGAAGGCTCCCTCTAAATCCACGAAGGATGCCATTGTGTATTGTTTGTATTCAAGGGTCCTTTCTATGACCCCTACCACCTCATGTAGGGCTGTTTCCGTAGATCGACCCTTAAGGTAGGCATGCTGACACCTCGAAATGCCCTTGGTGCTTTCCAGTCGATGCCGTATATGAAAGTCAATGAGTCTTTCCAGAGTCTTGAGCAGGAAAGATGAAAGACTTATCGGCCGAAAGTCTTTCGCATTCTCATGACTTCTTCTGCCGGTTTTTGGAATAAAAACGACCTTGACCTTTCTCCAATTTTCTGGAACGTGATTGAGAGAAAGACAAAGAATGAATATCCTATGAAGCCAGGGAGTGATAATTTTTTTAGCGCTCTGTAGCATCCTTGGCAGAATGCCATCTGGCCCAGGTGATTTGTAAGGGGAAAAAGTGTCTATCGCCCAGGAAATCCTGTCCGATGTACCGATGTCCTTGCAGCCCGGAAAGTGAGTGTTCATCAAGATTTCAAGGGATTCCGCTGAGGATTCGGACCATGAGTCATCCTTCCTTTTGATATAGGAAGGATTTGACGGACCTTTGGCTAAAATTCTTCCGAGCCTTGCCGAATCCTTTGTGTTGTCTATAGACTCACAGAAAATTCTCCATGAGCTTCGTTTTGCGGCTACTATAGCCTTTTTATATGCCTTCAACTTATCACGGTATGGCTGCCATGACTTATTGTTAAAGCTCTTATTAAAGGCTCTACGTGTTTCCTTACGTAGTTTAGAAAGCTCCGAATTCCACCATGGAGGAAAGCTTTTCTTGGCCTTTGTTATTGGGCAAGAGATTTCGAAAGCTTTCACCATAGCACTGCTGAAACTCTTCTCCATCCTCTCAAGACCAGTGATCGTGTCCTCAATAACTGGTGTTTTGCATAGTTTGTGCTTCAGGATTCCATTAAACTTAAACCAGTCGGTCCTTCTTGGGTTCCTGAAAAATGGCTTTCCTATTCTGCTCTGTGATCTAATCTCGAAGAGAATCCAGTTGTGATCCGAAAAAGATCTTTTACTAGATACCCTCCACTTATCAACTGATAAACTAGATCTGTCATTTGTGAGTGTAAGATCCAGTACCTCCTCCCAACCTTTGTATTTGTTCCCACTCGGAAAAATAAACGTTGGGGTGGAGCCGGAGTTACATATACCTAATCTATTATTATTAATGAAATCAAGGATGTACTCACCACGTTCATTAATTTCGCTGCTGCCCCAGATTGTATGCCTAGCATTTGCATCACATCCCAGGACTATGTCAGATGCTCCTGTTGAGGCCAAGAGATTACTCACTTCGACTGGAGGAGCTGGCTTCTCATGCGCCATGTAGCTTGAGGCTATGATGAAGCTTCTGTTCTGCGGCAGCTCGATCCTTGCCACCGTAAGGTCTGCTGTACTAAGCTGTGTGCAGAGAAAAATGTTAATGTGTTTTTTGGCAATTAGACATGATCTAGGCTTACCACTATCCTTTGCATAGAGAACGTTATATTTTGACGCTGGGAACCCTTTTATCTCTGAGTTAACAACCCAGGGTTCCTGAAGTAGTCCAATATCCAAGTCCTCTTCAGCTAAGAGCACCTGGAGGTTATCTGTAGCACATTTCGAGTGCTGCAGATTTATTTGAACTACCTTAAGCGTCATTTTGTTTATTTGAGGAAGGTTCTGTTAGTTTCATCCCGGTGAGCAGATTGTTGGCGGCTTCAACAACATCAGTCTCACCACTACCAGAACCTGTTGGCCGGAACACCTTTACCTTCGCATCCCGCACTCCGAAAAACAGTTTGAAGCCGGCCTTCTCCAACTCCACTGTTGCCTTATCTATCCTTAAATAACTCACACCGTTATAGTTTATTTAAATTTCTTTCTCTATCGTTTTTACCTGGGCACCTTTAATTTTCTGACTGATGAATTGTAGCGATTTTAGTGTCAAGTTGACGGGTTTTTTTTTTAATCCAAAAAAAATTTATATTGAGCATCTTAAAATATTTTTATGATTCAAGTGTCTGTGAACTCTCTATTTTTAACAATAAACAAGCCTGGCAGTACAACCGAGTGAAAACATATTTCTTTTCAAATATGTTCTCATATTTTCCGAGTCCAATATAAAAGTCTTCAAGTACTTGCTATCGACATTACAACCAACAACTGTCAATGAAAAAGCAACTGTTAGATTTTGAAAATCCTTTTTAGACATTTTAGTCAGTTGATTAGTTAGGCAAATTTGATACGAGTGAAACATTTACATGTGTATGTAGGTAAATGTACTAAAATACATGAGTTCACATTTTCCCTTAAGTGTTTATTAGACATCTACTTAACTCACTCTTCAAATTGTTTGCCTTGAGTAGTTTCTTTAGATGACGTTAATGCTAAATTAATTTATACATCTTCTTTTACTAATTAACATTAGGATGGTGTCAAATAACTAACAACAAAAATAATTGCCAATGTTTTCAACTTGGTTAACATTTGTCAGTGTGAGCATTTGTACTTTTACTTTTGAATTATTTTAGCAACCAAAGAATGACTAGGGACCGTAACGTAAAGTTATGTCTAGGTTTTGTCATTGCGTTTGTAAATTCTACAATATTCGTTTCCGATCCGCCAAAATATATAAATATATCTAGATCCTTATACGCAGGGAAGTTCAACTAACGATGGAAATCGACTTTCTGACGGCGTTAGGCGAGCTACGATCTTAAAACTTTGAACATTTGACAGTGAGTTCGGTGAATTTTCGGTATTTGAAATAACCCCCAAGTTCCAGCGCCATTGCCCACAAAATAAGTTTTATGGGGTTTTGTGATATTTTCACTCTTGCTGGGAAACGCTTTTATAGTACATACTTATATACATATGTTATTTGTGTATTTTTTTATCGTCTCGAGGCCCCCAGGTAACGTACGGACCAAAATGTTGGACCGAATTAAAAATGTTTAAAACAAACCTGAAAATTTAACAAAGAAGCCAGAATTTCTCAAAAAATCGAAATTACAAAAAAAAAATTCCTAAAATTCCATAAAATCGAAAAAGTGGATTAAAAACATTTTTTTTTTTCAATATTTAACTGAAGTTTGACCAAAAAGGACATAAAAAACAAAATTTACCAAATTTTAAATATTCATCATAAAAATTTAATTTTATCAAAATTTTGTAATTTCACCATTTATTAAAAAATTAAAATATTTACCAAAATGTTGAAAACTCACAAAAAAATTTTCAAGATCATAAAAATTATAACATTTATCAAAAATTTAATTTAAACCGAAAAAGAAATTTACCACAAAATCTATAATCGAATAATTTTAAATTACAAAGATAACATTTTCCAAAAAACTGAAATTACACCGAAAAATACAGAATTTGGCAATATTTTTATAAAAACATATAATCTCACCAAAAATCAGGAATTCACCAAAAGATTTGAAACTTACCAATAAATTTAAAAATCATAAAAATTAATTTTATTGTTTGACATAACTTTGTTGAACTACAACTATTAATATTAAGTAATTTACTTTTTTGGCATAAGTTCTTCGTTCTTTTTATTCAGAAAGAAGTTTTATATGATATGATAACTTTGAATACAGCGCAAGTTAAAATTTTATGAGACAACTAGCAAAATGGAATGCATTTTCTATGCCGCAACACGCGTTTTCAATATTCTTCGTGTCTTTGCTACTAATTTTGTGTCAACTGTAAACATCATCTATTTAACCCAAGATTAGATACAAATAAAATACGAGAATCAATATTTCAATTGATTCTGGGTGAGATCGAAGTTTACGACACTCTTAACATTATTGTTATTAAATTCTATGTTACCATGAGGAATTTACTATTAGCCAACCATTGGTTGGCAATGAAAGCATTGTATTTACTTATGTATTTCTGTTTCATCTCGGCTGATTCTAATTTAGTATCGAAGTTATCGTATCAAATAAATTTTACCTCTAAATAGAAAGAATAAAGAAAACAAATTTATGCTTAAAAACCAAATTACTTAATATAAAAACTAAATACTTTACCAAAGATCGAATTTAAAATGAAAAACAAAAAAAATCTAAATTTCAACACAGTTTAGAAACTCAATCAAATTTAAAAATTATTCACAAAACAAAACTATAATCCAAAAAGTTTAAATTACCAAAATAATAAAATTTTCCAGAAAAGTAAGTTTTAATAAACCAAAAATTTAAAAAAAAAAATCCAAAATTTGGCAAAATTTAAATTGATCAAAAGTTCGAAAATTCACAATGTAATCAAAAAACTGCAAAAAATTTGCAATATTTTAAAATTTCAAAACTAAATTTTTCATTTCACCAAAATTTTGTAGTTTTGACAAAAATTCGCCAAAAAAAAATCAGTATTAGTTATTAAATTTAAAAATTACACAGCCGGACAAAGTCACAGACAAACCAACTATAGATATTGTCAAAACCCTATTTTGTAGGTTGGTACAACTTCATCAAGTTACACTTTCCTGAACAGTAAGATAAAAATATATTGAGACGTTTTTGTTTCGTTGATTGTTACACAGTTCCGCATACTTTCGGTATCCAAAAGTATATTTGGAACTACTATGTATTTGCTCTTTTATATTTTTTGCAAAGATATTTCGTGCCATTCGAAAAGATTCTAATAGTCAACTGAAACAACTAACCTAAATATGTACGTATGTATAACAAAAACCAGACACACTTAGAGGAGGAACACAATTGTCATTTGGCAAGCAAACCAAACTTATGCAAGCGTAAAATGGAGCCGCCTTAATGTGGAGTAACAACATTTATTTGTCTGTCTTGTATTCTATAGTTGTCATCGTGGAAGTTGTTTTTGTTTATGTCATTTATTCATTGGCTGCGTTGATAATCAGTTTGTTTACATATTTTGTTGGTTAATATTTTTTTTGTTCTTCTCCGCTTTTAATTTATACTTTGTGTGTGCATGTGTGTGTGTGAGTTGCAATGATAGTATTGTGTGTGCGTACATGTTTTGTTTACACTTAAAACATTTCCTCATACCATCGCCCCATTCACCCCGCCGGTTTATTTTCTATATATGAATTGACATGCAGGCAGTATGGAGATTTTTTCTTGTTATTGTTGTTGTTACTCAGCACTTAAGCAAGCTTAGCGCTGTCAGCCTTCGCTGTGCAGATATTTATTTGCCTTAACAAAATAACAACAAACATCACCAACCATCACGCACTCACTATCCTACCTAAAGACTTGTACCCACACATTCATACTCTCTGCATATTTTTTAACGAGGATTGATTATGAATGTCCGAAATCGGTGGAAAATCGTGTGACAGTTTTGTTTAAAAATAGTTTTTGTTTTCCACATAAATATTTTGATTATTAAGTGATTTTATGAATAACATTTCTATACAGACTGAAGAATTTATAAGCTACATATGTACGTATTCCTTTTTCCCAATCTTGAAAATCTCTCTCCGTAAAGTCACTTTTTAAGAATCGTAATCAATAAAAGCCAAAACTGGCGCATAGGAGCAAATGATTAGGGAATAATACGCAGATACGCAGTCTTATTTACCCACGTTAAAAAATAAATCCCAACGTAAAAAAAATTTTTTTCGGCGAATAAAGATTCTTCTACGAAAACCTCTGGCATCACTGCATACAACAAAACCAAACATAAGAAAGTGGCAACCTTGTACAAATGATGTTATTTTGTTGAGAACTCACATACATACATATGTGAATACATTCATAAATATGTTTATTTTGCACAAAAAGACAACCATCAGAATCATTTGATATACATACATATGCATAACCTATTTTTATATATGTACATATTTTATGCCTATTTTTTATTAAAAATTGCCCCAAAATCATAACGAATTGCAAAATCTCTGCCAATATCATGTAACTTAAAAATATATAACTTTTCGCATGAACTTTTTTTAAGCTTAGACTTGGCGAAGAACAGCTGAAAAACCAAAAGTCGTCTTTAATTCTCATAAAGAATATCTTATTTTTGACTATGAATAGGTATGAGCCATTATCTTTAGGGCGATTATTATAACTTGCCGATAGTTAAAGGTAGCATGATATCGGACACATAATTCGGACTGTTAATTCGTTTTGTGTTATTACGTATTAGTGTACGTTATGACAAATCTTTTCGAGAATCTAACGGGAAAATTATACTACCTTTAACTTTTAACGTGAGGTTTATGTATTTGATGGTGCCATATTTTGAAGCAAAAAATAAACATTTAACTGAATAATTCATTTTACAGTTTTTTGCACAAAAAAAAGTAAATAAATACACAAAACTAGTAGCCATACACCACTATGTATGTACATATGTTTTTTTGTCAAAAGTAGACTGTTTTCAAAAGATTAATTTTATTTTATAAGGAAGTACATACATACATTCCTATGTATGTACATACATACTATGTACGTACATACATATGTACATACATATATAATTAAAAAAAAACTGCGTAGATAGTTCGGTGTGCTATGCTTTAATACTTTGAACGTCCCTCGTTTAATTTTTGCAACAAAGTGCAACATTTTAAATGACTAACAACATGAAAATACTACGAATACTACTCCACTTCATATAAAAAATATATACTTACATATGTATGCATGGATGTATTTATGGATATGAAAACAAATAACAGTAATAACAATAAAGTACATGTGTTTAGTTGTTGTTTTTTCCTAAAGTTGATTTTTTCCTTCTCTCTTTATTTCTGTTTTTGTTTTTATTCCTAAGTTCATATTTATTTTTGAACACTATTATGTATTTATATATTTTTTCTGCTTTTATTTATGTATTTTTGTTTTTCGTAAACTCGTCTCCAACTCCGTAGTGTTTTTTATAGTAGTGGTCAAAAGTTAAACAATAAAAATAGAAGTGTTGAAAATATTTGCAGTTTTTATTTTATTTGCTCTTATCGAAACAATTAACACGCGCAATGCAAATACGACATGAAAATATTTTATTATAAGAACTTTATTTTTAAAACATTAAATTTAGCAAATGATTTTATATTAAATATTTGCTAATATTATGCTCTTAATTCAGGATTAATTGATTCAGGTGCTTCGGCCCATTATTAATTTCTACAAAATTAAAAGTTTACCGGAAAGATCTGTGCTATTTCTAGCCTTTGTTTACATTTTTATATAATTCTACAATATCTATCGATCTGCCAGTAGTAGTGAAGTAAATAGGTTTGTTATACATAATTTCATATTTTAATGCTTAAGTCTTAATCCTTTGTGAAGAATATTATTATTATGAAGGTTATTTCAAACTCTTTCAGTCAAGTCGAATAAATTTTCCAATTTTTACACGATTTTAAAAAATGGTAATGTTTTATATATATAACAAAAATAAATGCGGGAGTAATTATTTACTTTTTGTTAATTTTGATTTGTAACTTGTAAACTTAAAATGTGATCAGCCTGAAACTTACAGCATTAATAAATAGACAACAGCTTTTGCGAGATTTTTGAATTTCTTTTTTCAATTATATTAACTTTATTATTATTACTTAAAATATTTTGAGGAAAACTGGATTTTTAGGATTCTTTTTTAAGTCTTGAATGTAAAAAAAAATTCTTAAAAGAGTTTTTTAAATTAAAAAAAAAATCAAGTTTTTCTATAACGCCAAACTGAAAAATATAGAAATAGTCGAAAATCGCATACATATATAAGTATGTATGTATCTAAAAATATTGATATTTATTCTTAATAAAGAATAATTCAATATTTTTATCTTAAAGCACATTATGAATTTATCAGTTTGGTAGAATTCATTAAATATAGTTTTTATTAAAATTTATGTTTAAAAAATACGATTTTGTAAGGAAATTATTATTTTGCTGATTGTTTTTAAGGCCAATTAGACAGAGAACTACACATTTTGTAAAACATTTTATATGTGAAAAAAAAATTTTGGAGAACTAAGCTTATTTTTTTCGAATTGTTCTTCACAAGATAAGTAAAATATGTTCTATAATCATCGAACAAAAACAAAAGTTGAACCGTAGATACAAAAGCACGGGCGTAAAAATATATGTATGTATTAAGTTTGGCCACAATCGATAGAGATCCATACATAGATATGTGCATATGTACATATTTTAAGCGCAGTTACGTAGTATGTGCTCTAGTACCAAAACACGACTAAGTTTGCAGAGTCTTGCTCGGGGACACCCCACAGCAACGTAAAATTGTAGCATCACCATTCATTTGTATTATGATCATTACCTCCATTCTTTATAACAGAATAATTGTTAAATTAAAAATTTTCAAAGAACATAAATTTCAACTAATTTTTATTCAACTTAATTGTTTGAATTTAGAAAAAATCTTTTTTGTTCATAATAAATAACAACTAAATTTAATAAAAATAAAAACAGTCCCTTGATTAAAAAAATTAGAATTCGTCAAAATTGGTTTTCAGTTGCAATTGTTTTGATCATCATTGCAGTTATCTGCCTTGGATGGACGTATTATTGCATTGTACTTGCTGTTGCTCCTTCTTATAAATTGTTGTTATTGTTATTTCTTCAGGTTGTCAACGTTGGTGATATTTTGTTTTTATTAAACGTAGTTGTTGTTGGTCTTGTTCTGCTTTTGATTGTTATTGTTGGTTTATCTGTTGTTGCCGTGGTCCCTTGTTATTTTTTATTAAATTTTGTTTTGTTGGCGATATTTTTGTTGGTTTTAGCTAGTGGCAGAAAAGATTGAAAAAAAATATATAAAAACTTTTTGTATTTATATTCCAGATAATAAAAATAGTTTCTTCTTGACCAGAATTGTTTGTTGTTTATTTATTATGAGTACAGTTATGATTTAAAAAATGTGTCTTCCCCTCTTTTAATTTTCTTTTGTTGTTGTTTATTATTTTTGAACTGATTAGGTGATCATCATTAATTACACGACATACAGTGGCTCACGCTTATTTTATGCAGTGAAATATTTTGTTTTTAGAGCTCTATAGAAGCACAACTAACGGTAACTTCGAAAAGAATTTGAAAAAACCAATTCTTCCAAAAACATTTATTTTGAATTCTTAAGAATTATTTTTTTTTTATACTGTATTTTATTTTATTGAATCTTTCTATTAAAAGCAATTCACAATAAGTATTCAAATCTTATTTCTAAATTATTATTTACTAGTTAGTACCAACGTAATAACTAATTTTTTGTATTCAAATCTTAAAAATCTATCTTCTATTGTGAAGAGAGAGCCGCATCGCCAGGCTCAATGTGTCAGTTCTTTTTAGTCTCGGGTGGTCATCAAATTGCAATAAATTGCGTGCTAGAGTGTTGGGATGTGCGACTAGTTTGTTCACGTATTTGGACGTGTATGTTTTAACTTCTTCGTGGATAGTGGGAACTTTGAGATCCCCATGTATGTTTTCATTTCTTATGTACCAGGGGGCGCATACGATATGACGTAAAATCCTAGACTGTCTTCTCTGTAACTTCTGGATGTTTGATGCACAGGCAGTACCCCACAGCTGAATACCATATGACCATATTGGCTTTATAACGGATTTGTATAAAAGGACTTTATATTCCAAAGCCAAAGTTGAGTTAGGACTTATTATCCAATGCAGTTAATTTGTTCGAAGCTTTATGGACGTTATTTTTGCCTCAATGTGACGGGACCAAGTTAGGCGCCGATCTAGGTGGATACCCAAATATTTGACGTGCGTTTCCGCTGGAACCGTGGTATTAGTTATTGTAATTGGTGGACAATTTTGCCTTCTAAGGGAATGAGCACATTTTGATGGATTTACTTTTATTCTCCACTGTTTTAGCCATCATGGCAGACTTTATAAAATGCTTGGGAAATGTCTATAAATAAAGCCGATCTAATAATGGTAACGATTCTATGGACTTGTTCAATCGTATTATGAAAACAACAAATATACTCTTTTTCATCTCACAGCTTATTTTTATGCAGTAAATTTTTACTGTAACGTTGTTACAATGCAGCGTTGTTTTTCGTTTCTTTTTTCGTATTTCTACTTTTTGCATTTTTTTTTAATTGTTAGTCTAGTTTCTCTGCATGGAGTGTGTGTCCACTTACAAAAATTCAAATGAATCCGCGAACAACTTTAGAGCAAACCATTTCAAAAATGGCCACTCACAGCGAAAAATAGCTGAAACATTAATTCTCCTGCGGTCTAAAAAATCATTGAGCGTTTCATACATGAAAATCGGGTTCATAACAAAGGCAAGAAGGCACCGAATAAAATTTTTAATGAGCAGGACGAGCGATATATTTTGCGGAAAATAAAGGCAAACCAAAAGCTATGAGCTCCAAAGATGACCTCTTAAGTTGCAGCAGATCGGGGCAAACAATGTTGCGGCGAAACTGTTCGCCGTGTTCTTTCGCCAAAGAACATATGTATTTCCAAGGAACCTGCATTTTTGAATTTGGTCATCTTCGCTGACGAATCCAAATTCAACATATTCGAATCCAAATTCAACATAGATGGCATGTCGTATGTATGGCGAAAACCTAATACAGAGCTGAACAAAGAAAACTTAAAGGCAACAGTAAAGCGTGATGGTGGTAGCGTCATGGTTTGGGCTTGTATGTCGGCTGCTGGGACTGGAAATCTAGCGTTTATTGAAACCACCATGGACAAATTTAAACTTGTTGGAGAGCACAGAGAAACTGGGAATACGATCTGATTTTCGATTCTACCAAGATAATGATCCGAAGCACAAATCTGGCATTGTGTAAAATATAAGGTTCGTGACATGTGGCAAAGCCAAAAATGCTCTGCAAGGTTTGTCATTTTACCATGAATGACTAATGAACAACAACGCTTGCAAATCATTGAATTTTTTCAATCAAAATTCGTGCTGTGTGAGAAATACGTTTTTATCGCAAAATTGTCTTCAGCGACGAAGATAATTTTTGGCTCAATAAGTACTTTAACAAACAGAGTTGCCGAATTTGTCGTGAAGAGCAGCCAGAGGCAGTTCAATAGCGGCCAATGCATCCTGAAAGATGCACTGTTTGGTACGGTTTGTACGCTAGCGGCTTCATTGGACTGTACTTCTTCAAGAACGAAAAAATCCCAACGTTACAATGGAGCAAGGTACAGTGCGATAATTACAGACTTTTTTACCCAAACAACATGCGCAGTGAAAAATTTTGAAAATGGGAATTCCAATATATTTTCTTTAATTCCTGGTGTATATGTGCATCCATATGTCCTTTTACGAAGTTTTTAAAATTATTGTAAAGAATTCGGAAAGCGCTTACAGTGTGATCAAATAGTAGGCAACTGTTTAAAATTTATATATTAGTGTTTCCTGTAATGGTCTTGCAAAAGTGCGAATGCAAAATATCATAGCTTTTTTTTATAATTTGACGGAAATATTGTGTATTTTTTTGGTGATCTGTAAACCGAATGATTTACTGTCTCGAAGGTAAAATACATATTTCAAGGCTAAAAAACTAAAAAAAAAAAAATAAATTTATCCTCGAAAAGGCTAAAATAGCAACGGCGCCTGCTAGTGTTATAATTGGCTTATCCTCTCCTTGCACGCAATTAAGAAGAAATTTGTATGCCAAGCTTTAGTGTTCATTCATAAAATCCACCAATACTACCGTTTGCTTTGGATTTAGTTTTTTGTAATTAGTTCAAAAATCACAATAAATTTTAAATAAATATTAAATAATAGTTATAATATAAAAAAAAAAATCAACTTACATTTTTATTGGAATTTAAAAATTTGTTGCATGTGCTCGAAACCGACCAGAGGAAGTTATTAATATGTTCACATATGTAGCTTAAAGTAGGTTAATACTGCTCGATGACATTTTAGCGCTTTTTTTTAATTCCTTTAGTATGGCAACACAATTTCATTGAAACTTACATTTTGATAGTATTTTGTTTTGTTTTGTAGTATTTTTTTTAATATTTTATTCCCCATTTAAAGTTGTTTACAATTTCAAAACCAAACATTAACGTTTAAAACCAGACAACCGTAACAGCAACGACAATTGCAACAAAAATAAATTGATTAAGTTTTGTTTAAATCGTAAAACATACTTATTTATTTATCCACACAAATAAGTTTTGGTTTCAATTGAAATAATACTACGTAACAACTCTCTCCCGGAATAGATAGGGACATATACACTTGTACATATGTATGCATTAGGAGCACTCGCACTGTAATTACATATTTAACAATCAATGTGTGCGTATGTTTATATGAGAAAATCCAATACTATGCTTTCTTCGTCTGTCGTGTAATCGAATTGATTCGCGGGGAGAGCTAGTTAGTTCTCTTTAACTAACGGACAAACTTGATGACGGACATTTTGTTGTTGTTTATTTTTTCGTTTCTTTTCGATTGAATTTCGCCTATTTAAGTTTATGATGTTTTTCTTTTACCATTTTACTATTATTATTTAGTTTTGATTCTCTCTCTGTCTTACAAATGTTGTGTTGTGTCATTGTTTTGTTTTTAGTCTGCTTTTTCGCATTGTTGTTTATACTTTTTCGCATTCTAGTTTCTGTTGTTTTTGTTTTACTTGTAACAAAAACAAACCGAATTGAATTCTGTTCATTTTATTGCAAATTGTCGCACTTAACGGTTGTTAGTTTTCGTGTATTCACGGTTAGTTTTAAACTTTTATAATAATTCTTCGTCATTTTTACTCTTTTTAAACGTAATTGCGTGCAGTTTAAGTGCGGGTTTTTTTCTATTTATAGTTCAAATTTGTGTGGACGCTTCTGTGAATTGCAAATTTCGAGCCTTTATTTGAATTGTATACTATTTAATATCAAAATGAATTATTTTTCATTGAAGTATGCATTGAAAATAAATAAATTGTTGCTCATATAAAGTAGTTGAAGTGTTAAATTTAATTAAAAATAATTAAAATATTTAATTGTTGTTTAAAAAATGTGATTTTGAAAGAAACGGAAGTGGTTTGAGAAATTTTAAGTTAAAATCCTTAAACTCCTACACACATGTGTATGTCTGTATGTACATATGTATTGTTCATGTATGTAGAAATATTTTAGCAGAAATTTTATTTAAAGTAGAACTGTATGTTTAAAGTTTTGATCACTGGGACCTTGTAGTATCTAGTATATACATGTTCTGAAAACTATTTCGGTTTGAAATCGCAAAATTTCAATAAGGAATTAAGGTAAAAAGCTGATGTATTCCATTGTTTTTTATGTTTGAGATATCTTATCCAAACTCCGAATGCATTTAATCGTGCGATTACCAGTACACTGTTTTTCGTTTTTCAAATTTGGCGTTTTAAAATCGCTTAATTCATGGGTCTCTTTTCGCCCCCTTTTTTCCTTGAATTCATGTTAGGCAACTCAATTGTAATGTGTAACTACCTTACTTTCATAGAGTCTCGTGCTAATACTAGAATTTACTCTTGACTGTAGTGATTTGAAACGGTCGTCTGATAACTGTCGGTCTTCTTTCTCATCACGTAGTCTTGTAATTGGCAACATTTCTCTAAGGCTTAAGTCCCCCTTGGCATTCACATATAACAAGTCTCTGCCCGTGCTCCCAAGTCTTATGCTAGCCAATGCTTGACATTCACACACAATGCGCGCTGCCGTCGCAGCCTCTTCCTCAGAAAGAATTCCTGCATTGGCCAATAAAAACTGGAGTTTCTACAGATATTAACCTTTCCATTCCCTGTGAGGCTTATGAGTACCATTAGATATTCTTGTACATCTCTTCTGGATTCCTCCCTTTGCTAATAAAAAGTTACTTCAGAGAATCCATATAATTCCCTCGAGTAAATCTGGGTAAATCTGGATTAAAACTTTAAATCAACTAGTATCCAGAGTTCGCATGATACAGACCAAGCACCCCCTTGGCCACACATTCCTTGCCTATGCTATTCCACCGTGAATTAGGGCTTTTTATAAGACAGTGTTTCTGTCCGCCCGACTTATTTAGCCGGGCTCCCAACAGAGACAGGAATATGTTATCGGCCGCCAACAATAGGAGGTATAAGTCAGAACTTCTGACTGCACTCAGTTGCGGCAGTGCTCCCACTTAGCTACTATTTATATAACTTGGCTTTAATATACCTCTATGAGATCATAATTTATATACATATGTACATGCATATACATAAATATGCTATTGACAAAAACTTCTTTATGCGAAATCGTTACACGACAAACAATGCATGCTTGTAGATGGCTTTAGACCTAGAACGATTTATTTTGTATGCATCAACTTTAAAACAAAACGAAAATGACACTGAAGATAGATGGCACATAGCCGAAACCGGTTTGTCTCCAAATTCTTTCCAAAAATCTACAACAAAACACCCTGTCGAAATATAAAATCAATAACATGTAATATCAATTAATTATTATTGTTGAAAAATAATTTCTTTTTTAACTTAAGGCCTTTCATACGATACTAAGTTCTTAAAATGAATCATTTATAATATTTGAAGATTAATGCTTGATTTTGGTGCCCAAAACTTTTCAAACAACCTACGCAATAAATATGAATAATAAATTATTAAATGTGATGTTCAATAAATGTTAATAATTTTCCAAGTTTCGTTGAATCAACACCCGAACGTTTATCAATAATTATAACAAGTTTAAGATGATGAAATTCGCAACATATTCCTCCAGAAAAAAAGTAAGAAAATAATCTACATTAAAAATCAAAACTTGTTTAAATAAATTAATTTATTATGTTTTAAATTAAAACGCCATAATAAATGAATTAATAAATATTTAAAAACAAAAACAAACATATTACATGTCTTTAATAATTATAATAAAATAATATCAACAATAAAACAATAATAATATTATTTATTGATAAAAAAAATAAATAAACAATTTAAAATAACATCGACAAACTACTGGACAAGGAGAAATGAATTTATCCAAGGAAAATGTAAATATTGTTTATTTCATTGTTTTTTTTACATTTTATTGTTCACCTTCAGTTAATGTATGGACATACATGCGTATGTGCATATGTATGTGTTATTTTTATATTTTTCTTTACTTTGTTTATTTTAAGTTTCCATTTCGTTTACATATTTCAAATAAATAAATGTGACAATTAGACTTTCCTTTGCCTTTATCACCTTTTACCGGCACATTTTGCGCCATGATTTCGTTACTACAACTCATCACTCAGGCACAGGCAAAGAAACAATAACAACAATCATATTTTACATTTCGTTTTGTTAGCCGTTTTTAAAATTGTATAATCACGCGTTTTATTTCATGTTGCCAGAGCTTTGATATAAAAAAATTCTCTGCTATTGATTTGGATATTTAAATCCAAAAGAAACACCTTGAAGAATATATAAACTTACGCCAAAGCCCGTTTTACGTTACCGCACAAGTAATATAATTTGTCAAATTGTTTGTAGAATATTACAAGTGGAATTGTGTAAACGTAATCCGCACAAAACATAAATGTGAAAATAAGACCAAGTTCCTGTCCAAAAATTTCGGCCGTTAAAAGGTTTGGAATCAAAGTGAGGACCAAGTTCTTCATATGTACAATACCATTCCCTTTCCTTTCTAGGCAACTTGCTAGTTTGGTAACATTTTTCGCATAATCCTTTCCCATATTAGAAAGTAAAAACAAAATATTTGCCAAGGTAGCTAGCAAGTTGCCTAGAAATGGAATGGTATTGTACATATGAAGAACTTGATCCTCATTTCCATTTGAAGCTGAAAACTTTTAACGCCCGAAATTTGTCGATAGGAACTTGGCCTTAATGTCACATTTATGTTTTCGTGCGGATCTGAGTCCTTTTTTCCAAGTTATTTTTTTAATGTATGTATAGAACCTTTTTTTATCTTAATCAAATCTCAGCTCTCTACTATAGTGGAAATGCTCCATACAAATAAGAGGGACTAGGCCTACTTGCATACCAAATTTCAGCTCTCGAGTCATGGTGGGAATCAGGGTAACCCCCCACCCCAATATAAAAACGAACCGTTTTCAGATTTTTTGTTTAATTATTCCCTAAGGCCTACCTATATACCAAATATCAGTGCTCTAGCTATAGTAGAAGTGCCCCATACAAATAACGTCTCTGGCCTTAATTCTTGAGTGATATGGGTCTTGTATGTATTTAGATGAAATTTCTTTTTTTTTCAAAAATGGCTGCATACAGGGAATACGAAAGCAGCAGTTACTGTAATCGATGAGCCTGGTTTGTCGTCCACACTTTCACGCACTCTGTCAATATTCTCGTCCAAGCGATGTGGCCGAGCATGCTGAGATGTTTTCAAATTGTATTGCGGTAATGATGGGCTGGTGCAACACAACCCACCCTATAGAGTGAACTGAATTCGATGGTGTACTCTCCAATGCTTCTTTTGAGAATTCAAAAATGAGTCTAGAGCAACAGACATCCTTTAAGTAAAAATAATCCTTAACTTCTTTTTGTTCATTTTAACTGTTCTATTTATGTCTCGCAAAGCGATAGCAACAAGATAACTCACCCCCCTCCATAACTAACTTTCGAACAGTTGAGTAGATAGTGGAAACCAAAACAGAACAACAAATTACAAACAATTGTTTCATTTTCATAAACTTTTTCATATGAGAAAGTGTTCATTTTTAGTGGGTTTAAAGGGGACAATTTCCCTTTTTCTCACTCCCCTGGATCCCCGTACTCATGAAAACGTTTAGAAGCCTCACAAACTGTGCATTTGTACACTCTCGCTAATGAAATGTCAAAATTTTTTGTAAATTTCATTTGCTCATCACTCGTAAACTTTCGCTATTCAATTGTGCGTTTCGCAAACAAGTTGTTTTATGTTTATTATTGTTAGAAAAACCAATAGTGATATAAAAAGAAAATAGCTGGAATATTGAGTAAATAAATAAGAATACCCAAGGTACTCAAAATCTAACAACTTATTCAATACTATGCAGTAATTTTTCCCCGCCCTTCTCCGTAGTAGGAGTTGCTCCACGATAGGGGCAAAATAGAACTGGGAATCTTTATAGAGGAACCAGAGACCGAAATGTACTTCCAACTTTCTGACCATATCACGGTCATTCACTCATAAATACGGCAGGTGGCTCAATGAGATCACAAGTTCAGTAGAAAACAACATCTCTCTTCAGTGATAAGTAAATGACTATCAAGAAAATTGAGTCAAAAGAGTGAAAGTGCTATTAACGACTACTCGATAAATGGGAAATTGCCACATCAGCTGTGTAGCAGGCCACCAGAAAGTGTTTGATAATGTACTAGAAAATACTGTGTCAATCAAAAGCATAGGATTGCTGAAAATAAACTGGAATTATGCTAAGCCTTTTGAGACTTCTAGGACGGTGTTAAAAAATTGTACAAAGCTAACCCATATCGCATTGTTAACACCAAAACGGTGGGAAGATACAATGAAATTTAAATTAAAAATATGCTTTGTGAACAGCTAGAGCAGAGCATAGCGTCCGCAGGGCACGCAGTTAGGTGATTGAAACGATAGAGCATTTTCTGTGCCACACTGACTCGCTTTCACGCAAATAAGATCGCAGTATTTCACGGTTAACACATGTTTTATATTTTTAATTCATTTATTTTTTATTTGACTTTTCTACTAATTGTTGAAAGTTGCACAAAAGTTAAACAAAAAATGGCTTCGTGAAACAAGTCTCGTTAATTTGCGTAATTCCACAAATGAAAATTTTAAGTATTTTATTGATTACAAAAATTAAATTTTGTATTATTTGGATTAAATCATATGCGGTGGAATATTTCGAATAATGGAATGAATGAATTTTTAATATAGTATCTAAGATATTTTTCAGTTTAAGACTATCATCTTCCTAATTTTTAGTCTAAGACTATCATCTTCCTGCCGAGGGGCTCTTTGAAGGGCAGCAAGGTGCTCGGATATAATAGGGCTACTTTAAGCTGGATCACTGCGTTAGTGACTGGACATGGAAACTTCAAGTACCATCTGGCTAAGATGAAAGTCGTAGAAGACGATACTTGCCGACTATGCCTGGAAGAGGCTGAGACGGTAGCGCACATTGTGTGTGAATGTCCAGTACTGGCTAGCATAAGGCTTAAGACTACGGGCAGACACTTGTTAGATGTGAATGCCATGGGGAAACTAAGCCTTAGACAAATGCTAGCAATTACAAAAGACTCCGTGATGAGGAAGAGTGTCGACAGTCTGAAATCACTTTAGTCAAGAGTAAAGGCTAGGGCTAGCACGAGACTCAATTGAAAGTAAGGTGGTTGTGATTACGGACCGGTTCCCTGAAATCAATTTGAGGAGCGAAATGGGGGTCGAAAAGGGACCCAGAAAGTAAGTGGTCTGCTTCGATATCCCCCCATACATTAATAATAAAAAAAATAAATAAATAATCATCTTGTATGTAAGCCTTGGTAGCAAAGATTCACTAGAAATTGAATATTTTTCTCAGAAACTCAATCCGCATTACATGCTTACTTGCACAAGTTAAAAAAAGACGTATTATCGTTCAGGGAACCGTATTCTCAAAGGTTGATTAAAACGAGTTATTTTTGTTATTCTTATTCCATTTTAACATTTACCTGTTGTAGGAACTAATCGTGCGTGCAAACGAATATCTCGGAGTGTATTTTATTTATTTAAATACTTTTGCAATTTCCTTTTGTCCTCATATTTGTTTACTTTTTTAAAAGACAACGTGGTTGTTGGTTTATTGGCCTTTGTTTTGTTCAAATTTGTTTACACACGATTTTGTTGTAGCTGTGGTTGTTGTTGGTGATGATTTTAAGCGCCATGGCCACACATCCAACTGTTTCATTGAATTACAAAAAGTTGGAAAAGTAATGGAATATTTTTCGATCAAAAAGCTGATGGGATCATGTATGAGCAAAACAAAATTTTATCAACACAAACATACGAGTATGTACATACATACATAAGTTTGATGAGCCAGTTTGATGTGTGGACATGGCGATTTAATGCCTAAAACATTTTTTTAAAAGGAATTTAGCAATGCATATAAATTTTCTTTAATCAAATTTCCTGTTTGTGTCATTTTCCTTCCCATCTGATGGATACGATTCAATGATCCACCTTTCAGGTTGTCAGGACAACTAAAAGACTACGTTTTAGAAAAATTAGTCACCAACTAGCGCAGCGAAACAAGATATATTTGCAAAACCTGCTGTGTACCATTATGTATAAATAAAGTTTATTGAAGGTTATTTAAATTGTTTCAGTTCCATATTGAATTACGAAACAATAGCCCGTGACATGAGATAGTTTTAGCGTAAAATTGCCGGTCAACAATGTGTTAAGTTCAATGACACATTGTTCTAAAATGTTCTCTATTCTTATAAAGTTGCATGGGGTTAAAGAGGGACTCACTTTAGTTTATATTTTGCATCGTTACAGTCATTTATCCATCTTTGTGTCTTTCAAAAGCTTCCGAAGTTCGCACACTGCGTTCCATCCTCTCTAATGTGATGTAAATTAATTTTTTAGAATTAATTTTTTTTAGTCAAACCATCTCTACCACTTATACGCCTTTGTTGTAGGCCACACATGTTTTCTGCAGTATACATACGTTCAGAGTTGATAAGTTTTTCATATTCTTGCAAAAAGTGCGAAGGCAGAAAGTTTTTATACCCAATTACTATGCGTTTACAAAGGAAAGTACTTTCATGAAATTTCTGTATACGTATTACAAATGCAGATTTCAAGGAAATCTTCAACTTTCATGAAAATTTCTTGTTCACTTTCAGAGGAAAGTGAAAGTTCATTTGTAAAATGTTTTCGAAGAGAAAAGTTGTTGCAATAATTCTAAAAATGAAAAGACTACAGGGTGTCCGGCGGGAAGGTATACTACTTTGTTTGCTTATAATTTTTGATTAAATGAAAGAGAATGGATCATATATTGATAAATGTTTTCTTTAATGTCGGCAATTATGTATGGACTACAATATCACATTTTTCACTACATTCTGACGCATTTCGCGCGGTATTTTATTAATTCCATCACGAATATTTGTTTGAGTTGCTCCAGCGTTTCTGGTTTGTTTGCATAAACCTTGCTTTTCAGATATCCCCACAAAAAGAAGTCTGGAGCAGTCAAATCAGGCGACCGCCAATCAACATCACCATTCTTTGAAATAACTTGTTGTGGAAAGAGGTCTCGCAGTAATTCCATTGTAATCCTGGCTGTATGTGATGTGGCACCGTCTTGTTGAAACCACATGTCAGTCAAGCCCAAAGCATGCATATCATGATATCGCTCCTCATTGACAGTTACCGTTACGCCGTTTTCAGTTTCAAGGATTCCTCCTGACCAAATTACACACCAGACTGTCACTTTCAATGGATGCAAAGGTGACTGATGAATTATTTGAGGGTTTTCCATTGCCCAGAACCGAATATTCTGTTTATTCACATATCCATTCAAATGATTTTTTCATGAAAATCGGGGTTGTCATGGGCGAGCTGTAGCATCCTATTGGCATATGTACGGCGGCGTAAATGGTCTTCTGGAAGAAGCTCTTGTGTCAACTGAATCTTAAATGGCAACAAATGCAAATCTTTGCAAAATTGTGGCCAAAGTTGTTCTTTGAAGACCAAGCTCCTGAGCACGGTATCGAATTAAGGTTGATGGATTGTTTTGAAAACTTGAACTTGAACAGCAGCAATGTTTTTAGCCGACCTTGCAGTACGTTGTAGTCCATGCTTGGGCCTATCAGCTGCAGTCCCTCTTTTTCGAAATCATTTACTACACGATACATAGTGCGTTTTGTTGGAACGTTGTTTGTCCCAAAAATTTCACGTAACTTTCTCATCGTCACAGTAATCGATGATTGATTTTGATAAAATGATTTAACGATTAAAACACGTTGGATTACCAAAAATTTTTCCACAATAAATTTGCCACGGCTCTGCTTCACGACTGCTAAATATGAACTGTGAAGACTACTGTTTACCAAAATGGCGGCACCCTGTATAATTAGAAAATGATAACAAAACAAGAGTGATGTTTTGTTTATTACTAAAGTAGAGTTGCCAAACCATTCGCACACACAAATTTATAGGGCAATACTTTTATATTATTATTATAGTTAATTTTTTTTTGTAATATCATTATAGACAATCAACAGTTGTGTTCTTTAAGCATATTTGGTGAAAAAATGTTAAATATATTTTCGTATGTGTACAAAATAATAAAATTTTGCAATTATTATTTTAACACAATCCCGCAAATTCGTATATTTCTCTTAGTAGGCAACAGTGTTAAGCCCTTGTCATTTTACTTTCAAGAAAACTTAAAAAAATCGCTTTCGTCTAAATTTTGTTGAAAGCTGAGTGGAAAGTAAAAAAAGTTTGAGTGTGTTAGTGAAAAAGTGTGAGTGTATTGCGACTTTCTTGCAATTACTTTCCTTTGTAAACGGTAGGTTAAAGTCAAATATTTATTTATTTATTAAATGGTAAAATACAATTACAAACAGCGTCACCGCTCGTGAACCAAAATTGCAATTTGCTACTTTTACCACTTTTCCTCATTTTTTGTGACTTTTTTCAACTTCCTGGCATTTTGTCCGCATTCACAGTTCCTAACTAAACTCTTCTTTTGCTAAAGTACACTTTAAACTAAAAATCTTTTTTTTCTTTTCATAGTCAAAAATGTGGAGAATACGTCTAGATGTTCCTGTTCAGCTTGATCATAATTTTTTGTTTGTCAACGAGAGTGTTTCCATTTTCTCAGCGTAGTTTATGTACGGGTATTTACAAACGAGCACGCGCACACACACAGATAGTTTTTTATTTTGTCTGTGTGTATTTTGTAAAAAGTGAGGAATAATGGTAAATCCTTTAAAACATGCTCATGTAACTTTTTCCCTCAGAAGGCAAAATTGTCCACGCTTAACAAAAACAAATTCCACTGCTACAGCGGTAAGTCACGTTGCATATCCACCTCAATCGCTGCTGTACTTGGTCTCTCATTATTGAGGCACAAATAACGGCCATAAAACTTGAAACAATTGAACTACACTGGTTAAGAGGTTTTGGAATATAAAATCTTTTTATATAAATCCGTTATAAAGCCAATATGGTCTTATGGCATTAAGCTGTATATTACTGTTTGCGCATCAAATATCCAGATGTTACAAAGGAGACAGTCTCGGATTTAACGACCCCTTGGTATGTAAGAAACGAAAAAATCCATAGTGGTCTAGAAGTTTCCACTATCCAGCAAGAAGCAAAAACAGGCTCGTGCAATTAATTACATAAACAAACTAGTGTTTCATTCCAATACTCTACGGCACGCACGATTGACTGTAATTTTATGGGAACCAGAGATTAAAATAACTGACACATTTGAGCATGGTAGGACGGCTCGCCCTACCCAATAGTGGTTGGTTTATTAAGATTTGAATACACGAAATTAGTTATTACATTGGTAATAATATTTTTAAGATAAGATTTCAATACTTATTGTAATTTGCTTTAAGAGAGATTCAATAGAATGAAAGTATCGAAAAAAAATAGTTACAGTTGTGAAGAGAGCTGTGTACTTTCCCTTAAGTAAAGTTTTGGGCAGACACTCCCTAGCAAGTTTGGTTTGCAGATAAACTGGTTTCGGATATGTATCATCTGCTGTGTCATTTATAGTATTCGTTGCTACACCTGTCGAGTTATTATTTTTGGATGCGAAGAGAATAAAACGTTCTCAAACAAATTAAGAACATTTTTCATAGATCTCAACAGCCCCGCCACGCGCACAATAGTTCACTTAAACCGGTTGGGGGAACTATTTAAATTGTATTTTTTTGTTCAATATGCAATACTTTTCGAAATTTAAGAATTAGACGTTGTCAAGTTTTTTTATTTATATTTTTTCTTAATTATTAATGCCAGATTTCTCTCTTCTCTTATAGATGGGACTTAATTTACCCATGCTGCTTGCCAACTCCCAGCCACTCGAAACATGGAATCCAGTAGGACAGTTTTCCCCGCCTCCCATAAGCGAACGTAATCATCAGTTACGCGTACCCTTGCCAATGCCATTCTCTGCCGCGCCTCAAAGTGATTTGAATACCAGTGGCACCAGCGGTGGTGGATCCCGTAGTATATTTGGTGGCAGTAGTAATAGTGACTTTACCGGAAGCCCCCAAAAGCCCATGGACACGACGGACATTGAAAATGATCATAGTAAGGAGAATGATACTAAATGTGAACGTACAACGCCGTCCAATATACACAACTCTTCCGTGGCATCCAATGATGGACGCTTGAGTACGGGTCCAAATGGCACGCCGGGAGCAACGGGTAGTGAAAATGGCACCTGTGGAGGAGATGTGGGTAGTATAGGAATGAGTAACAGTGGCGGTGGGGGCGTTATCGGGGTGGGTAGACGCAGTGATGGCACCTCTGGTACTGAAGCCGGTTCTAGTCCTATACCAAATACAAATACTTTTGAAGCTCATAAACAAAGACATTTAATACCCGGCGGTGCTGTCCCTAGCGGGTCGCGAGGTCACGATGATCTCGATATTAAACAAGAATTATTAGAAAACTATTTTCATGCACCCCATCCGCCAGCGCCACCCGATTCGCATCGTTCCTACAGCTCAACAGATGAAAATCGCCATGGTAATGATTCAGCCGAAGATTTTGCTCAAGATTTGCGCATTAGTGCGGCAGCCGCTGCAGCTGCCAAAGGTCTTGACTTCAGCCGTTTCGTCCTGCCACCTAGTCTAAGACGTTCTACAGAATCAATAGACGAAAAATTTACACCTCTCAATATGCGAAAATTAAATCCAGCCAGTGCTTCAAGCAGTCAGGCCGGTCAAATGCTTATGAATTCCTTACTCTCCAATGAAAGTATGTCCGAGGACAATACGTCCATTAGCGGGCGCATCAAATCGGGCAGCTTAAACGGCAATCCGAATGGCATGGGCGGCTCTCAAGATGCCAGCTCATCGGCAGCAGCGGCTGCAGCTGCCGCCGCCATTTATGCTGAAAGTCTGAATAAAGATGACTGCGATTTTATAGGTTCTAATGTTAGCGTTAAGTTACGTTCCATGGATCGTACACAGCGAATAATCGCTGAGAAACTTATAAGCGAGGTACTTTACTACGGCCAGTTCAATGAATTGGAACGCAGTGCTCGAATACAGCCCAAGTGACAATACCTAACCAAGTTTTTAAGGTCAAGGTTTATTAATTAGGTTATATGTATGTAAATCAAAAGAGAAACTAGAAATTTATATAATTTGATTTTAAATAAGTCTACAGTAGGTGGGTTTTTGTTTTGTGAGCAATTTGGAGCAAATGGCGACACTTGGGACTTTTTATACCTAAACAATAGTTATGCAAACAAATGGAAAGAAGCTGTTCAATAAAATTTATTATACTCTTTGCTACTTTGCAAGACAGTTAGTTACCTCATGTCAACACATAGACTAAAGCCAGTTAAAATAAAAATGGTGGGTGAACACTTCAAACTAAGTTCTGCTTCTGGAAATCGTAAAACATTTAAATATTCCTTTCTGAATTCACAGTCTATTCCTAAAACAACGTTCCTTTGTGGGGATAATTTTTCTAGTTGAAAGAACGACTTAATAAAAAATAATAAAAATAATATTCCCCCACATTTTTCGTAGTTGTTCAAAAAATATTAATGTTGCCACTTGATTTAAAAACGGGGTGAAAACTGCGGCATTCGTTATCAATTGAAATTTGAATAGAAATTTCTATTGAATTCGAATGCTTGCTGAATATTGCATAGAAATTTAATGTTGACAAAATTTTGAAAATCCTTAAAACTTTTTTTTATTAAAATCAGAGTTGTATTTATGTTCTAATACTTGCAGTTTTCAAAAGCTTAAAGTGCAGTAATTAATATGAATTTTTCAAAAAGCACACCGCGGTTTTAAGACAAAGAGAAGTTGAATTGAAAACAAACAACATTAAAATTATTGGTAATTTTAAGGACATTTTTATTCTATATATATATATGTATATCACAAATTCATAGTTATTTACAGATATCGTGTTAACAAAAACAAATTTTTACACCATTTTCCATTGTCAATAAATCCTTTGCACAAAACATCTCTTTTAGTTTCAGTTTCTGTGAAAAGATTTATAAATAGGATTTAGAATATTTAGTATTTGGTATGGAAACCCCTTAACATCTACCACACACTGTACGCGATTTTACATTGAACCTATTAACTTCTTTAGGTTATAATCCATTGATATTTTCTGCACTCTCTTCTAATATTCCTATTTTATGTGATGTCATATTTTTTGGCTGTCGCTTAGCAACTTGTTTTTTTTTTCAAAAACACCCAGAGATTTTCAATAGGATTAAGATCCGGACCTTGAGCAGGTGTATCAATGACGTGCCCGCAGTTGTATAACAGCCAAATTTCTGCGTACTACTGATTAAATACGTCTGCAAAATATCCAAATATTAATGCGCGTCCATTGTTGAGTCTACAAAAGCTAGGTCACCACCCACTCATTGACTCGAGATACAGCCCCAGATCATTATGGAAATTTTTCCAAGTTTTACGGTTGTGATGATGTTTTGTTGTTTTTGTGATGTTAAAGGCTTGCGCCAAACGTTAGACGGTCCATCGCTGCAGTACAACATCATCTTCGTTTTATCACAAAATATGACATTGTCCTATTAGTCATTCGGATGTGAAACGCGACGTTCGCTTCCTCATTTTTCCACCCACCTCCTTGCTTTAATACCCATCCATTGTCTTTTTCAGCTCGATTTATAACGTTGTAAATTGTTCTCCGTGAAACTGAAAACATATCCGATAACTCCTCCGCAACCTTCCCAGTTGGCGATGATAATAAATCAACTGAATAGTATTATACGACAATCTTTTTCCTAGCATTTTTAATATTCCAAATTTATTAAAGTTACGATGTGTGCAATACAAAAATTCATCACAAATTAACTTAAAAACAATGTAAGCAATTTATAACGGTAAATCACCGTTTGTTTAGTTGAAAAGAGTTAAAAACTTCCAGTTGAGCAAAGAGTGTAATAACATCAAGAGAAACAAAATACTTTTGGGCAAAGAGTTTATTGACAATGTCAAATGAAGTAAAAATTTGTTTTTGTTGTATTTCTTTTTTGTTTCAGACAGATTACAATTTTCTTTTTTTTTACATGATCTCTGTAAACAGCTATATATTTATGTGATACTTATGTATGTATGTATGTATGTATGTACATACCTATACTTATATATATAATAATTTTTTTGCAATAATAACGTTATTAAATTACTTATAGCTTCGACTCAACCGTGTTTGTTTTCAATGTGCAAACTTCTTATTGACAGACTGTATAAAATTATTTGTGCTATTATTGTAAGTGAATGGAAATAAAACTACTTTTATATTCATCCCTATTCTGCTTTTCGATTACGTTCCCGTATTCAGTTACGAACGATTCGAAGAAAGGGATTCCAACCAAAAGCTAATTCGTAAGAAAAAGAAGACCGAGGGTATTTTCAAAACCAACTGTTTCACTGGGGAACGTGTGAAATATGAACACAAACATTAAGCAATTTTATAAACGTTAAATTTTATACAATAAAACAGCGATTCAATAATTAAAATAAATGATAATTATATATTGTGGGTACAATAATTAAATAAACACAGCAGTTAAGTGCGGAAAGGTAGAATAAAATCTCCCAGAACATTATTAAAATATATTTGTTGCCAGACTATTCCAGTGTGAAGAATTATGCGCACCGGAGTAGATATTTTTTACATCATTGTAGCACAAAAATAAAATTTCTTTATTTTAATTTCAAGAAAATGCGCGATAGCACCGATGTCTTTGTTGGAAGAGAAAAACAACATTTTCGACCTGCAAAAAATTACAAAAAAAAAAAACTTTCACATTTCACTACAAAAATATAAAAAAAAAATTATGCAGCATCATTAATGAAACTTTTAATTGAATTCTTTTTTGGATTACACATTTCTTGAAGCTAAACAAACTAAAATCGAAAGACTCGCTGCCACTCAATTAACAACTTACAAAAACGTAGCTACGCTCGTAATGTAGAATCACACACAATCGTAAAAATTCCAATCGAAACCGAACGCAGAATATCAAAGATGCCAAACTGAGAAATTTTCAATTCGAATCGAAATGCAGAATATGGCTGATTTAGTTAAAATAAAGTACAACTTTTTTACACAAGGGGCATTTGAGCAATATAAATCAGTGAATCCCACTTCCTAAGTTTATTGCTTTTAACCTCAGAGCTTATGCGAAATTATTAAAAAGTAATTTCCCCCTTTAAATTTTGCTCTATTTTTTGACAGCAAGAACTCACCCAACTCTTTGTTTAATTACATTTGTTTTATAAAAAAAAAAATAATTCAAAAGATGTGTGTTATTTTTATAATACATAATATTTATTGTAGTTTTTTGGCCTTTTTATAATTTTAATGAATTAATTATAATTGTTTATATTCGATATTTCACCCTGCCTTTATGTAGCTACAATACGAGCGAAATATCGAATATAAACAATAAAAAATGTATTTAAGACCTACAGCTTGGGGATTAATTAATTAAAATAACTTTGTAATATTTTAAATATATTTTTTGTCACTTGTAATAATTTGTTTGATAAGACAACAAACAATTCCAAGCTTTAAAAGCCATTTTCGCATAAAAGAAGATTTTATTTAGTTAAAAATACTTATTTTTCTTTAAGAAAACCTCTTGTAATTGTTCAGCAGTTAAAATCAAATTAAACCAACTAAAGTTGCAACTAAAACCAAAGAAAGTTTATTTTTAAAATTGTTTGTCTATTTTTATTATTATGACTGTTACAAAGAACAAAGCAATAAGTATCAAAAAGCACGTAAAAAAATAATTTTTAACTAAATAAAATTTTTTTCTAACAAAAAAAAAAAACAATATTTTATAGAAATTTTTTCTTAGAAAAAAGAGTACCTCGCTAATTTATTCTACTACTATTATTTGTTTATTATTTTAGTAGTTTAACAAACAAACAATAAATTAAAACAAAAATCAAATACAACAACATACAAAAATATTTTATAGTCATTATTTTAAACAAATCAAGTCATAACGAGAACAGTCGTCTTGCTTTTCTTTATTTTTTTTTTTTACAAATATAAAACTTATTTTTTTTATAATTTTGTTAATATTAAAAAAACATATACACATGTAAAAATAATAAAAAATACAATTTTTTAAGTAATTTATAATTAACTTAAATTTTTATATTTACATATTTTTTAGGAAAATTACTTTTAGTAAAAAAAATAATAAAGAGCAAATTATTGTAAGTTCTTAATTTTTTTAAAGATTCTTATATATAAAACTGAAACGGTGGTAAACAAAGAATTGAAAACTGATAAATACATATATAGAATTTAATTGTTTCAAAAACATTTTAGTATATAAGTTTCGAAAACACAAAATGAGAAAAAAGGGTTATTTTAATCAAAAATAAATTCTGTTATAAAATGAATCAAGAAAAAAATATATTGTTCTGTTATTTTAATTTCTGATAATCGAAATATTATTTTAAATTCTTAAAAAAAATTAAATGCAATTAAATTATATTTTTGATACAAATGCAAAAAAATGCAATATTCCAAAAGAAGTAACGCCAGATCACAAATTAAAGAAAGGTCATATTCAAACTTCTGTATTTGTGCCTTGCTTTTGCAGGATGTACGAATTCGTGCTAAAATAAACAATGGCCTTCTTTAGTACTTTAAATTCTGTCAATTTGTTGTAAAAATACGCTACACAAACTTAAGTATATTTGAAACCAGTGAACGACTTAGACTCTAAGTTGCAGTTACAAAATAATTTTTTATTACTGATTCTAGACGTGTTTGCAGGTCCGCTAATTGCGAGAGGGACCGGTAAAAAAGTTGAAGTGTTCTTTTTTAAATTACTTTTTAAAAAGTCTAAAATTTTACTAAAATACTGGGCTTTTTGCTCAATTAGGTTAACCAAGACTTCGAGATATTTATCGTTAGTTTTTTTTTTAAATTATTTAATCTTCAGTTTTTACCAGATATCTACCCGATATCTACCTACTGTACAAATTTTACTTAATTTTCTCTACCCTTTCGCAAAAAAAAAAATAAAATACAGTTGTCTTTATGATATGAGTAAATATTAAAAAAATCCTTTTTCTTCAAAAAATGTTAAAATTACAATTTTGTATTAAAATAAGAAAAGTTTTCTTTGAATTTTTGAGAAAGCTCAATACATTTCAAAATGCATATTTACTCAAAACATGTGGAATGCAGAACAGCTAATTTTCGAATTATTCAATTCCGAGGGTTTTAACAATTCCACACGTTTTCATTCCATTCGGAATATAGAACAAGGACGTGTGAGTTGACTCTCTTTAGAGGAACAAGTGCGAAATGTGAAACCGTGTTATTGAAGCTTGATATTTTCCAAAAAAGTAATGCTTTATTTTCATTATTCATATATAAAATAAATGTGAAAGGGGATATAGTAGCAGAGCCATGTGAGATCAACTGGCGGTTGTCCTTTCGCCAGCTGCGTGCAGTACGACTATCTAAGCACCCTTTTGCTTTTGTAACCAAATTTGTGCCCCATTTGATATTATCCACAAGTGGCTGTCTCTTGCCACCTTTTGAGGTTTATATAATCCTACCTTACGATTATATATTCTAGGTCCAATTATTCAGAAATTCGCAACCAAAAATATTTTCTTTTTATGTTTGAACTGTGTTGGAGTTTACATAGCTCTCGTGCTTAAAGCTGTTCCCCGGCTCTCGTGCCTTATTAGTCGTTCCGTTAACCGTTAATAAAACTCAAACAAATTAAAATGAATGTGGCCAAAGTTAGGTCGCGTAACAGAGATTATGTTGATGTCCTTATTAATCTTGTAGCAAGTTGCTTTCATTATGGTTGAAATTTGAAAAATAATCACTGTTCGTACTGTTTGGTTCTCTCCAGCCCAGTAGAGACAAACAAGTCCGCCGGCGCATATCTCTTCTTTAGTCATGAGAGTATGCGCACTAACGACCCGGCTTCGGCTTTGCAATGCGTTTTTCAACGTTGGCTCTCCCTCTGCTCGACTTAGCCAGTGGGTGTAAATAGTGCTGCTTAATAAAGCTGGCAGGTGTGGTTTAGATAAAAAAATTAGGCCTTATTTTAAATTCACTAATTTCCAGAAATTTGTAACTTCAATTGAAAATCTGGTGTTTTCTAATTTTTTTAAATTAAACAAAAATTAGTTTTTAGTTATAAACCAATCAATATCAATGTACCTTGTTTGAACAGGATGTTTTTTATACCAACCAGCAACTAAATAAAATACATTAATTTTTAAGTGGTCTTATTCTTCTTTATTTTTGTTTTTAATTTTAAATATTATTTAGTTTTTACACGGAACTTATTTCGATTTATTTTAAATCATTTAGTTTTAAGGTTTCTTTACCTTATTTTTTTGCATTCATTGTATTATACAAAATTTATAAAAAAAAAAAAAAATTAAATATAAAAAAGGGAAAGTCCTCTAGTTAGTGAAATAAATTTTTAGTAAAAATAATAAAATAAAAACAAAAAATTAAGAAAATACCAACAACATATTTTGACTAAATGTTTTAATTTATTTTTTAATACTTTTTTTGAAGGTAAATTACAAAAAAAAATTGGTAAATAAATTAAAAAGTATATTTGTTAAAGAAAACATTAAATAAACATAATAAATAAATGTGTACCTACCAAACAAAAAAATATTGAAAAAATAAACAGAAAAACATACAAATAACAAAAAAAGGATAAAATAAAAATATGTATGTGAGAAAAAAATATAAAAAAAATCTTTTATTTAAAAAAAAAAATAAGATAAAATGGAAATAACAATCATCGGGTCCTTTTTTGTTTTGATTTTCTGATTTGCCTGTGCGGCGCAATGAGAAGGAAGGAAAATAATATCTTTTTCCGCTAAAAATGATTAAAAATTTAGGTTTTCCCACAAAAGAAAATGAAGATTTTGGAAAAATCTGGATCCGAGCTTGAGTCGTACATTATCTATTTAGAGGCACAAAAACATAAATGTGAAAATAAGGCCCAGTCCATATCCACAAATGTCGGCTCTTAAAAGTACTGAGATCAAAACACTACCCACTTTCTAGGCAACCTGCTCGCTTGGCAACATTTAGCCCATAATTCTCATATTATTAAAAAAAAATCAAAAGTATTGCCAAGCTTGCAGGTTGTCTAGAAATGAGATGGATGGATTGTTCATATCAAGAGCTTGATCCTCATTTTAATCTCTCATGCAATACTATGGCCTTAGTACTTTTAGCGGCCGAAATTTTTGTACTGGAGCTTGGCCTAATTTTCACATTAATGTTTTTGTGCGGATCTGACTGCTTTTTTTCAACTTATTTTTATTTTATAAAGGCATATATTTGTGTTCGTTTGAGTTACACCAAATTCTCTAGCTAGAGTGAAAGTGTCCCACACACCCTGCATAAAAAGTACCCCCGTTTAGATTCTTTTTCTAATTATTTATTCCCCAAATCCTACCCGTATACCAAATTTCAGGGGGGTCTCTAGCTATGATGGAAATGTCCCATAATATTGATGAATGAGTTTTTACGCCTTCATATCTCGGAAAGCTTTTATGGTAAAACTTTTAAACTTCACCTATGAGATCACCTATATGTAGAGTCCATATATTTCAACTATCTTATCCCGTGATTAAATGAAGCAATGTTATATAAAGGGGGTAAAAACATCGCGAATGATTTGGTGCATAGGGCTGAACTTGGACTTATTATATAGCGTGATTTTTTAATCGTTTGGTTTGTGAAATTTGGAAAAAAAACAGACAATTTGCAAAAGTGAATCAAATATTTATTTGGGCCGATAAATGAATGTCCTTCATTTACTTTTGAAATATTATATCATGTAAATGTTTCCCGATGCTACACCGTAGGTGGTTCATCCGTGAACTTCAACAAAAGCTTACTTTTTCCAACATTTCAGGCGGTATCCTACCTTTCAGGGCTGGAATTGTGGCTTACTTTTCCTTACACACGAGAGACTTCACGTATCAGCATTAAAAATAGTATAGTGGGGCCAAGTCGCTTGATCTTGGCGGCCAATGGACTGGTTTAAAATGTGATGTTAATTGCTCACTAAACTCCGAGTGGCATGTGGTACCGCCTTGTTTAAACCACGTGTCAACGAAGTCCATTCTTGAATTTTGGGCAAAAAATGATCGCACGATACCTTGTTCGCAAAGAAGTATAGAAGTATTCCAATGATGGCACCGGCCAACAACCCGCATGAAACAGTGCATCTTTCAAGGAGTGTTAGCAGCTCTTGCAGTAGCTCTTGTTGCTCTTCACAACATCTTCGGCAATTCTGTTTGTTGACGTACGCATTTGGAACGCATTTTCGTCATCCCTTATCAAGTTTGGCTTGTAAAGTTTCGTTCAGAACGAAAAGATAGCACATAGCCGAAACCGGGTTTTCTTCGAACCAAACTTGACAACGGATGACGGAATTTCGTTCGAAAAATCTACATCAACCTGTCGAAATATCAAATCAAGAATCAAATATTTGTTTTGAAATATTTATTTTATTTATTTCAATTTATAATGCTAATTCGGTTTTTTGATATTATTTTTAATAATTTATGTTAAAATAATTTTTTAAATCAATAATCATTATTATATTCTAATGACTTAATTTTATTTATACGATAATTAAAAATAGTAGATTTTCTTTTCAATATTATTTAATTTGCTTAATAAAAATTACACATAAGATTTATTAATTAAAAAGTCGATATTTTTAGAAGATAATAGGAAAAAATAGGTTTTTATTATTAATATATTGTTGGATATTGAGGGTATGAAAATGTAAAAATTTATCAAAAAAAAAATATGTTTTAATAAAGAAATAATTTGATTCAACACTTAAAAGGTATTGTATGCTTTCAGCTAGAATTTTAACTGATTTATTTATTTAATAATTTTTTGTCAGTTTTTAAATAATTTAAAAATGTAATCATTAAAAACATGATGAAAAAAAAAATATTTAATTAAATTAATTAAAAACATAACTAAGTTTCAAGTTTAGCGGATTGAATTTGTTAATATTTATATTAATACAAATAGTATTTTATAATAGTCCAACAATTATTTTGTAAAATTTTTATAAAAAATTTTTGAAATATTTTTACGCAATAAACATAAAACTAAAATATTTTATTTACATTGAAGGCAAAATATCCACATAAATCGAAGACCTAATAGGCAGCTCAGTAAAAAAAACTAACACTCGCTCATATGCTGAAAACCATGTGATTGTCAAATCGCATGCAATTCGAATAACGTCAATGTCATTTGAGCGTTTTGTTTACTGTTCGGACTTATGTTCGAAAAAATTGAAACACACATAAAATGCCAATTTAAAAGTAAACAAAAAACATCTATATAATTTTAAGACAAATAGTTTGCGATTTTATATAGTAATCACAAATTTCAAGTGAAATACGTTTCTTAGCACATGGACATTTATTTTAGCATAGCTGTGAGTAAATTACGGCATTCAATATGGATCGATATTTCCAATAAAATTCTATGGAAATTTCGAGCGATATCGCTTGAAGAAATTGGGCATAACTTTAAAACCGAATCTTGTATATTTCGAAATTGTTTAGTTGCGCAGCGAAATGCACTCGGCAGCATCTTATCGGTTAAGTCAAAGAAATGAAATACGTGCAAAAGTGAAAAAGAAAACGAAATACGCGTAAACGTTTACGTTTTTATTTCACTTTTACATAAAAATATTAAAATATATTTTTAGAATATTTAAAAGAAAATCAATCAAAATACCATTTTCTAAAGTAAAAATATTCGGTATTTTCTTTTAGACTGCATAAAGCATTCTTGATATCAAAAACGACTCCTTCATCGCTCTATTATCGTTTGTTAGTTCCAACACAACACCTTGCATCTATTGAATTATCATATTCTGATTTCTGGTTCATAAATATAATTCTGTGAAGTGACCATATATCACTTAAAGCCAGGAACATGTCATTTACATTTTTTTTGCACTTAATAATATTTCAAAAGCTTTCTATAAATCTTTTCTAAATCAACAACAACCTTATGCTTTCGAAAATGTTTTGCTATCGAGTGGAAACAATCTGTAGTTGCTGTAATGTATATTTGGTCTCAAATCTGCATAATTAATGGAAATTTATTTGATTTTCCCTTCGAATACTCACAAACAGCTAAAACCAATGACGTTAAACAATTTGAAAGCCAACAGTTCTTCAGATTTCCCCTTATAAAACGTTAATTTATATAAAAATAATCACCCCTATTCTGCATTTCGATTCGAATTGAAAATTTCTCCGTTTGGCAACATTGGAATTCTTCGGTTTCGATTGGAATTTTTACGATTGTGTGCGATTCTTTATTTTTGTGATACAATGATATAAAAAATATAAAAAAAAATATCTACTCCGGTGCAGCAGAATTCTTCACACTGGAATAGTCTGGCAATAGTTTGCATTTCCGTGCTTAACTTATTTAAATATTTTGCACACAATATATAATTCTAATTTATTTTAATTATAGAATCACTGTTATATTGTACAAAATTTAACCGTTTTATCACTATGCGAACGTAATCGAAATGCAGAATAGGAGTGAATAATAATTAAAAAAAAAAACGTTAAGTTTCAGTTTTTTAGAGATCGAATTTGACTGCATATCGTTAACAAAGCTACACCGACTTTTAACCAATTCTAGCGAAAAATAAAAATTCAAATAAATCACCTGCGTATTTTATTCTAAACGAGCAAGGCAATGGAATAGCTTCCAGCAAGCAAATATAATCATCTTTGTTTTAGCACTTGCGACGTTTAAAACAGTAATTTTGCTTAGCATATTCTGCACCTCATGGGTTGTTGCTTGCGTTCTGTGCTTCTTTTAAAGTTCAATTCGAAAAGTAACAAAAACAAAGCAGGTTTATGGAATTTGAAATTCATAAGATCGTTTCAAGAAGCGTGTGCTAAGAGAGTCCTCCAATACAAAATGAACATTTCAGAGTAAGCCCAGGTATATAAATGCTAACTTTGAATTACCGACAATGCCATTTATATTATTTTGGCCTGTAGTCGATGTATTCAAGCCCATCAACAGTGCAAACAACAAATTTGTAAAACTAAACGATATTTTTCAAAGTAGATTTTTGGAACGAATTTCCGTCATCTCATGTCAATTTTTCAGACAAACCGGTTTCGGCTGTATGCCATCTTTAGTGTAATTTTGCTTTTTGAAGATGGAACATAGCGGAAACCGGTTTGTCACCAAACCAAACTTGACAAGGGATGGCGGAAATTCGTTCAAAAAAATCCACATCCAAACACCCTGCAGGAATATGTAGTAAAGATATTTTTTTAATTTCAAACTTTTGATTAAAGTTGTTCATAAATTTCAAAAATTTGGTTTAAATATAGAGACAATATATTTCATTTGTACTCGCATGCGGTTTACAATGCGCCAAACTGTTCCCAGCATGTTTTGAAACTCGCGCATTTTGCTTGCGATAAGCAGTATTTCGAACTTATATTCGAAAAATAAAAACATGCGTTATAGCAAAACAAAACATAAACAAACAGAAATAAAAATAAATGAAAAAGCCAGCAACATTTTTTATTAGGCATATCATACTATCTTCAACAAATTGCAATTAAGAATATGATGCATTAAAACGTTTACTGGGAGATTCTTCTAATCCGTCTTTCGTATAATAGATTACTTTCATTGTAGCAAGTGTTTGATGCCAGAAAAACATTTTAAATCCTTTTATAGATTTATTACAAATTCATTATACGAGAAAATTTTGTTAGCAATATCTTAAAATAAATTTACAAGTTTTAATAACAAAACTCTGTGTTTTACAAATTCCTATAATTTTAATCTGACCCCATAGGAAATATAATCAAGTACTGCGTTTAAATTATATACAGCTACTATCAACATACAGTTTTCGAAGATCATTAAGATCGAAAATATATTTATTTTAATTTATTTCCCATTTCAATGTTTCTTTACAGTTTGGTTTAGGCCTTTCAGTATTCTCTAGCGATTTGAAATTTGAATCGCCAAGCTTCTTACGATTGCGATGGACAGAAAGAGTTCAAGTCACAATACGAGATGCGAGTGTGAGAACATGCCTGAGCAGTTTACTTTAGTATACGATTGCGAGTTGATATTTTAAATTTGCTTGTGATTGCGGAATACAAGAAACCTTTTAAACGATTTAAACTCACAACCACTGAATGGCCTAATGTTTGACGAAGTAAGCCAATAGTTTAAGCATAGCTTAATTTATCGAGTACAACAACGTAACGTACACATTTGTCACCCGTTTTATTTAATATAAAGTGTCTGCTGGTTATATTTGAATAAAACAGTTTAGTTTTACGGCCATATTCAATCAAACAATTTATTTAATAATTAAAAAAAGAAACATTTAAAATGTCTTAGGCAGCAACTCTTGGTTGCATAAAATATACATTTTGATTTTAATTTATTTGCAAAAATGTTTCAATAAAAACCAAATAAATGTTTTGTTACACAAAATTCGAAAAAAAAAATAAACAAAAATTTCTTACATCTCTAAAATATAATGATAATTATAGACGAAAGCATAAAAGCTACTTACAACTAAAATAAAAAGCGAAAAACAGAAGAAAAAGAATTGAAGTTTTTACAAGATAATAAACGTAATAATCTTATATTTAAAATTATACATAAATATTTGCTGCAAGGACAGGGGCTTTTCACATAGAAAATCTGTCAAAAAACTTAATCAAAAAAAAAAAAAAACGAGACAAAAACTAAGGGAATTAATTTCGTTTTACAAGAAATTCAGAAGGTTTCTTTATTTTTTTCTATTCTCAATGGTTGCATGTAAAGACGAATTTTAATAAATTTTTTTTTGGGTTTTTCTCTCCAATATTATTTTATATTTTTCGCAGTTACATTGATATATATTTGTTGCTAATATTTTCTTTGCTTACAAGAGGAGTTTGACTTGAATTATGACCTTAAAGATGGCTAATTTATTTTCTATATTTTTCTCCTCTCGCTGCTTTAAATAATTGTTTATAAATAATTGATTATTATTTTTATTTAGACATAATAAATAATATATTTTTTCCTATTTGATTCTGCTGGGGTTTTGTTTATTTGTTTTATTAATTTTAATGAACATTTTGTTCGTTTGTTGTTGTTGTTGTTGTTGTTGCGTTTTCTGTTGTTTTAAAACGGTCATATAGGGGATGTTTTAAGTTTGACAACGACGACGGCGGGTGATGTTGTTTGGTTGTGTTAGTTAAGGGAGTTTTTTGTTGTTAAGAATATGATGACAGTAAAACAATTTTATTTTATGTTTAAAATTCGAAACCAAATGATTGCCCAGAGCCACCGCTAAATTGGAAAAAGTGGCGAAACATTTGATTGGGATCAATGTCAGCTAAAAAAAAAAGAAAAGAAAAACACATGTTAAAGATAAACAAATTTCAAATACTTTTATAATTTGAACAAATCTGTATCGTGCTAATGCCAGATATTAAAGTCTTAATAAAAACCCCACAAACATTTCAAAACGGCCGCCCTAAATCAATTGTTGCAAGATTTTCGTGCGCAACAGGCGTTGGTAATGAATTGGTGGTGTTAAAAACGCATTGAATTTCTCATTTTCCAACAACAATCACAATCTCATTCTTTATGAAATTTGTGTCTCCTGACAGCCAGCGCAGGGCATTCGCAGAGAAGGTTAAAAACCGTCTCCTCTTTCTCTATGTCCTTACAACTGCGACAGTGGTCATTATAGGGGAGTCCAAGTCGTCTGTCATGTTCTCCTAACACCCAGTGACCTGTTAATATTGCTAGCAACCTCGATAAGTTCCTCCGATCACGACTTATCAGTTGCATAGTGCGCCTAAAATCAAAAGAGGACCACATCAATTTAGAGACCCTACATGTGATCAGTCTCCGCCACCTATTATCAGCTTCCTTAAGAAAGTGACTGAAGATGCCGCTCTTAATACTCCCCCAGGGGATTGCGACTGATTCCACATTGGAAGTATTTAGAGCGGTTCCTTCTTTGCCTAGTTTGTCTGCTTGTTCATTACCAAAGTGGTCCCTATGCGCAGGGACCCAAACCAAGGTAACATCCGCCAGGCTCCGTAGCCTTGACAACTCTCTCTTACATCGACTGACTAACAGAGACGTAGTTTTGTACGATCTGAGTGACAGAAGCGCCGCCTGACTGTCGACGAAAATACCGATATTCCCACGTATATTTCTGTCGTATAAAATCCTGCATGCCTTCTTAATAGCAAGTATTTCCGCTTGAAATACGCTGCAATTATCCGGAAGACGATATGAGATGCCTATCTTAAGATCACTAGAAAAGACGCCGGAGCCTACACCGCTGTACATCTTAGAACCGTCCGTGTATATCCTGACGTTATAGTTCTCCACGAGACTACCACCGCACCACTCCCTCCTGGAGGGGATTAGTACTCTGAATACTCTATCAAAGTCTAACTGCGGCGTAGTGTAGTCAGGGAGTTGATTTATATCCGGAGGTAGTACGCCCAAAATATTCGCATGGCCGTACGTCCTCGCACGCCAACTTCCCGTCGCCTTTAGCCTAACTGCACTACTAGCAGATATGGCCACGATGTGAAGATCTGTAGGAATAAGGTGCAGTATAGTATTCAGTGACTCTGATGGACTAGTACGCAGTGCACCTGTAATGCCAATACATGCCGATCTTTGAATTCTGTACAGTTGGTCCACCACATACTGCCAGTAGTTGAGACTTATAATTCCTTGTGGTGGCGGGCGGCAACAGGTTCTTGTCTCTGCAAGGAGTCTGGCTAAAGAAGACGAGTCTCTTATAAAAATCCTCAACACACGTTGGAATAGGATACGCCAGGGATGCGTAGTCAAGAGATTGATTGGTCTTTAGTATGTGAACTCAGGATACCCGTGCATATGGAGCTCTGTGTGGGTGGATATCTTTTTCTCCATTACTCAAGAGAATTATATAAATTCTATGAAGGCAACTCGGTTTTAATTTGCCAAGGGCGGGAAGCCGGATAAGATGGACAAGAATGGCTCGCGAGGGGCGGACTGGTCCAACTCTAAAGGTACTCCTAAGGCGTTGGACCGTGAGATTCCGATAGGGATGGACAGTGAAGCCTTGCAAGACGTGGAGAGATTGATCTCTGTAATGGAGGAATTCCGAATACCCCTCACAAGGGGTGGACATGTCCGTCTCCATGACATTCACACTGTTTGTGAATGTCATGGCAGACCCAAGCCTTAGAAAATGCTAGCACTTACAAGAGACCCCGTAATGAGGAAGAAGGCCGACAGTCACCAGTCTACAGTCTGAAATCACCACAGTCAAGAGTAAAGGCTAGTGTTAGCACGAGACTCAATGAAAGTAAGGTAGTCGTAATTTATAAATCGGTTGCCTGACATCAATTTGAACAAAGACGGGGGGTCGAAAGGAAACCAATAAAGTAAACGGTCGGTTTCGATATCTGCCCTATTTTAAATATTATTTTAGTTAAAAATTATTTTAAAGCCAAATTTCATAATTTTTTTCATTTCTTAATTTCGAAATTTTTTAGAAAGTCAATTTTATGTCTGACATGTCGCAAAATAACTTTCGTAGATCTCTTACATACTTCCGAGTAAAAGTGTGGGTTTGTATAATTTTTTTTGCGGAATTTCGATGTTTACGTAAATTGAAATGATTTTTTTTCTTAGTAAATTTTTTTTTGGCAAGTTTTTCGTTGTTTTTATGAATATTTCAGTCGTGTATAAAAAATATTTCTTTTTTACTTTTAATAAAAATTTTGGTTTTGGCGAATTTGAAACCAACTTCCAACATTTAGCTGACAAAAAATATAGAGTATTTTTAAGCAGTTTTCGGAAATAGAAGAGTATTTGGCAACAAAAATTAAGCATTTTTCAAAAACTGAATATTTTCTTTTCTTTTATCATTTACCTTGTTCATTTTCCTCTATATCTTGGCCACTATCGTAACGCATCTTTTTCCGTTGATCCGACAGAATCGCATACGCTTCACCGACTTCCTTAAATTTTAATTCTTGTTCTTTGCGCTCTTCTGGCGAACTACTGGCGTGACGATCGGGATGGTGTATCATAGCCTTCTTGCGATAGCCCTTCTTAATTTCATCTTCGTCGGCATTTCGTGAAATACCCAAAATTTTATAATAATCTTTACGTTTTGATTTTTTCAAAGCAAATTTGGCATCACGCAACAGTTTTCTGATCTCTGGGGTTTTTTGAATTAATAAGGCGGCCTCGTAATCATTAACACATTCAGTGAATTTTTCCAAATCGTTATAGCAGCGGGCGCGCAACAATAAAGCCTTCAAATATTTGTCATTGATCTCTAAAACGCGTGTACAATCGCCTACCGCCTCACGAAGATTGTTCATTTTGGAGTGTACCAAAGCGCGATTGTAAAGAAGTTTTGAATTAATATCCTTGTTGAACTCATCAATGTTTAAGGCGTTCGAGTAAACAGCTTGAGCCTCACGATAGCGACCGGATTTGAATAGAACATTGCCGTTCTCTTTCATGTCCTTAAGAGCTTTACTCTTGGTGCGCATCTCTTTAGCCTTTTTATGATCGGGATCCAATTGTAGGGCCAATTCAAAGTGTTTTATACCCTTCTCCAAATTGTCGGTGTAGTAAAAGCACAAGCCGCGTACATAAATGGCATCGGCCGAAGTACTATCCGATTTCATAACACTAATGGCAATGTCAACAGCTTCATCGCAGCGTCCCAAATAGGCCAAACACTCTGCTTTTAAAAGACGATATCTAAGAAAGTATATAAAATATTATTTTATACAATATTGATAAAAAAAAAACGAATAAATGTTGACCTGTAACAAGCTGGTGCTAATTTTATAGCCGAATCCAAATAGTAAACAACATTACGAAAGGCTCTTGTATCGTAATTAGTTTGTATGGTCTGCTCCAACTGGCGCAATTGACATACGGCGTGTTTTTCCGTATTGACAGCATTACTTTGAGGATCTAGTTCTTCAATACGTTTAATGGCCTGTTCAGTACCAATTATGTCGCCCTTGGCAACACAACATTTAGCGATGCGCACATAAGCTTTTTCAAATTTCGGATCTAAACGCACAGCCGTGCGAGCATCATTTAATGCATTCGTATAATTCAAAAGCATCATATAGCAAGCGGCTCGATTGCCATAGTAGGTGGCCGCATTGGGACATAATGAAATGGCATCCGAATAGAATTTCAATGCGGATTGATAGTTTTGTGCTTTGTATTGGTCGTTGCCAAGGTTCTTCTTTTCTTCAGCAATGCTAAAATTTTAGAAAAAAATAAATATAATAATAAAGTTTATATTCATGCTAATATCGGCAAGATATAGGAGGTATAAAAATTATATCAAGGTACAGGGAATTCTGCAATGGATTGGATTTCATATCAGGATGCCACTTCTAGCACTGTCACAATGCTCATGCCCTGTTTGTCTTAAAACGCTTTTTATAAATAAGAATAGAAGGGACATCTTACAGATAAAAAGGATAATTTGTTTGAAAATTCAACCCTTTTGTGGACAGCCATCGGAAAGAACATTTTCTCAAGGTTACAAAAATATCAATAAAAACAAATAAAGTTTGTTTCAACAACAACTTGGAAGTTCATTTTCCAGCAAACGACGAACAATTTAAAATTTATTAGAACCATTTCACTAATTTTAATTAAAAACACATTATTTTATCATTTAATAACAAGAGCAATTAATATTAAGTTTATTCTTTAAAATAACTTGAAAGATTTCAACTGTTTTTTTTATTGAATCATAAAGTGACTTCCATAACGTCGAATTGTCTTCCACCTTCATAAACCCTGCGGAAAGCCAAACCCCAAACATGTTCAATTATGTTTAGTTCGAAAGAATATGATGGCATATTAATAAGACGAACATTTTGGTTTGAAATTCTTTTACAGCTCTGACGTTATGTATAGGAGCATTCATTATCTTGTTGTAGAACGTACGGAAATGGTCCTAAAATATCACTTACTTTAGGGAAGCTGATTGTAAAAGTCTTGTAAGTCTCTCTAGCAGTTTTTGCACTTTGAATTTCTGAATCGAATGTGCCATAATGCGTTATAGCACCCTAGACCACAACCTTCACCCTCTCTGCTCTGCTGGCGATTTAAAAATAGCACCGGTTTTACATTATCATAAAAATAATAATTGTAGCCATCTATGAAATTTCTTTTCGTTACTAAAAAGCAAAGTACGCCAATCATTAACATGACATCCTACTTAATTGTTCCATGTCAATGCTCTCTAGCAAACTGTAATCTACTTTCTTTGCTTACATTATTCAGCAGCAGATTTCAGTTATCCACAGCTTGCAAACGCTCCTTTCCGTCCTGTATATCAACTTGAGACTCTGCTCAAAAAGCAGAGTTTGACGGAATTATCAAGATTTTTCTACTTTTGGTTGGAGTAAAAATCCTTCCTTTATAATTCTTTTCATAATTTTCAGTATCGTTTATGTATCCGAGCACAGTTTTGTAACTTCCCGAGCAATGGCTTGATAGTAATGTCTATGCGAACGATTTGGGCTCTTTCCAAACAATTTTCTTGCCAATTTTTCACTAAAAGGAACTTATAGTACAAAAGAATGTGGACTTTTTCGAGAAATAGCTCTTTTGTGAACAGAGTGTGCTTTGATGAAGGGGTCTGACTAAAAACTGCACTATTTCTGCAAAAAGTTACTGCTGCTTGAGTATTTGGCAGAAAGAATTTTATAAAAAGGTAATTACATACATAAAAGGGGCTTCTTTTGAAAAGAATTATATTTTGTTTTAAAGTTAACGAGTTTTTCTTGTAAATGTGCATAAAAATGGGCAATTCTTTGTGCAAAGTGTGACATTTTGAAATGGTTAACTTCCCATAACATTGACTGATTTTCTGCTTTAAAAATTACATTTTTAAAAATAGTAAATTTTGGTCAAAAAGGAATCTTCTTGAAAGAGTTAGTTAAAAAATTTAATTGTAATGGACCGGTTATTTTTACGGGCTCACAGCGCTCGAATTTTTTGTAATGGAGATTTTTCGAATGTCCGGGGTTTTCGCTTTGAAAAAGCTGCTTTAGATTTTTATCTTTTCATTTTTTATACTTAAAGAAAATTTATAGTATATTTATTGTATAGGGTGTTTTTGAAGCCCGATAGAACTTACTGGCAAATGAACTCTCATACTGCTAATTTTTTTAATTTATGATCAATATATTCTGGCATTATCATATTATATTATTCAGATTTACTTTAAAAATCATTCATTAACTGATCCGATGTTTTATCGCAAGATTGCATTGAGCGATGAGGCTAACTTTTTGTTCAACGGATGAGTTAATAAACAAAATATGGAGTGAAACCAATCCACAACAGAACCTACAGACTGTAGTTTATACACTGGTGACATCATTGGAATTAATTTCTTCAAAACTAAAGATGGACGTCTAGAATGCGCTTCGTCAAGCCACGAAGGCCATATGGCCGAAATCATTTTCAAATGTTTGTGCCATATATTGATTGATCTTTCAAAGATAAAAATATATATGTATGTGGTATTGTTGCATGATGTGTTTGTGCAAGTGACTACTCTGACATTTAACAGCTGATTGTCAAGAATATTTAAAATTATTAAAAAGGTTCGTTAAATTATTCGTCAAGAAAGTGCAGCTAATGTGCGAACAAATCAAAGTGGCCAAAATATGTTAAGAATCTGGATTTCGTTGTGAGAGTGTGGCCGAAAATCCAAAAATATTAGGTTGGCAGTGACTGTAAAAAGACACTCGTTACAGGAACATGATAACGAAAATCTCGTGATATTACCTGGACGGCATGGATCTTGATGACATGTGGTTTCAGCAGCACGGCGCCAGCTCCCAAACGGTGTATGAAACAATCGATTTATTGCAGCAACGATTTCCATATTAAGACACCCCACCCCATAAAGAATTTTTATATTTTTTAGTATGGCAAAAAGTGCTTACCATCCAGCTCATAGCGCTTAGGATTTTATAAATAAAAACTATTTGTATTAGTTTAGTGAATATTAATTGTCGGCGTCAGCAAAAAGCTTACCTACCTACCCCCTTCTCCAACGTGCTAACGATTTGAATAGGGATCATAAATTGAGTTTTCAAAGTTTAGCTTTTTAGATCTATTTGTCCTAAACAAGAAAACTTATAAACAGCAATAAATATAAATGACCAAATGATAAAGGTTTTTGAACCGGTTTTTACGGATATCAAAAACCGGTTCTTAAAAAATTTCAAATATTTGAGGGAATTTCCCTCTCCAAAACCATTCAAAATTATTAGTTTTTCCATATAAAAAAAAAAAAACTTAGAACAATTGAAGAATCCTTCGTTTTCGTTAATACTGCCCCCAAAAAAGCTTAAGCTGGATCCGCGCCTGAGCTAACCAAATCAAACACAAAACCACTCATGTTATTCATGCATCAGGATTGCATCAACGTAATGTTCTATAAACAACTATTGTTTGTAGTTGTGTAAGAAAATGTAAGAGAAAAGTTAATACATTTCGTTGTTTGTAGTAGTTTTTGTTTAAATTTCATCATCCAACATGTCAATTTTGATTTCCGCTTTCATTTATCAGTTTGCTGCTACGTTTGTGTGTGTTTGCTGTTTTACAGTCATTTGTTGGCTGGTTGGGTTATTGTTACCCAATTTGTTGTGATATTTTGACAGTGATAGTGTCTGCTGTATTTATGTCTGCATATATTTCACCTGGTGCAGTAAGTATAAAGTTGTAGTCTCGTATTTGTATGAACATATTTTACGTTTGTAGTTATCAAGACGAGAACTTTTACGAGCCCGTGCTCGTGCTAGTACAAAACTGCGATATGAGTGCAGCATAAAATAAAATGTAGCATGTTGCAAGTAAGTTTGGTCATAAATTAACTAAGGAAATACATACATATGTATCTGCAAAATAGTTAACCGTTGTCTGGTTCTAGCATACAAAATAATACACAGTGTTACGAATAAAATAATGATAAACCAAACACCAAATACGAGTGTGTTTATACTGATTAAACGACTTGGCTATTTTTTTTATGGAAATAATGAAAAATTCTTGAATAAAAAAAAACGATAAGAAGTTTTATACTCTGCACACACACTCATACATATTTTTGGTTTCTTTTATTGCTATTTATTTAGTTTTGTCTGCATACCCCGTTTAGTCACACATTCTTTTAGTTCTTCCATTTTTTAATGGCTAAAGAATTCAAATATTGCAGAAAAGAACTGCAGCCACCGACTGTCTCTTGCACTGACATTTTTAACAAGAACAACAAAACCCCAAAAGGAAATTAAATACACAAACAGAACAGAACACAACACAACAAAAAAGTAATAAATTGATAACAAGTCATATAGGAAAAACTCTTTAGACATATGGGGTTTTCAACGAAGAAATTGAAACGAAAAGCCGTCACGGAAGTTGGAAATTTATTTAAGCAACCTTTAAAGATTAGAGATATGAGTCAGTTTTTGACTGAAAAAATACAGGAACAAAAGAAGTTGCCACTGCACCTTAACACACATCTGGGCCATAAGGGGGAGGACAGTTTCATTACGATAATCGAATTTATACTTCCAAATGTGAAAATTTATATTCTGAAAAATGATTTCGAATGCCTCAAATTTTGATTCAATTTTTTTTCGAATGTTGAATAGATCGGTCAAAAGTTGTTATTTTTACAAAAGTCTCTTTGAAAATACTCAAAAAGAATTAAGAGTAATCGAATACTTTTTTGTATTATTTGATAGTAATCTTAAGTAATTATGATTGTTTTTAGATTGCTTGCAATCGTTATCAATTAGTTATCATGCAAAACTGGAAATAATTGTAATCTAATTATTTACTGCACTTTTTAAATGAAAGTAATCTAATTACTAATTAATTAATCGCATTAACATTACTGAAACAGCTACGATTTAGAAAAACAATATTTGTTTATTAAAATATTGCTAAGAACCAACAAATTGCTATATATGTAGTTGCTACATTACACAAACCTCAGTGGTACTACCCCAAAGTCGTAAAAATCTTTTAATAATTTAGACTTAGAAAGCATATTTGATAACAAATACAGGCCGTCCGCCGGGAAGGTATAATACTTTGTTTTGCCTCCATTTTGGTAAACATTAGTCTTGACAGTCGTGAAGTAGAGACGTGGCAAATTTATTATGGAAAAATATTCTTATTTTTTCTTATTTTTACTATTAATTAGGACACAGAGAGGGGCTAAACAAAAAAAAAATATTCAGTAAACCAACGTGTTTTAATCGTTAAAACATTTTATCAAAATCAATCATCGATTACTGTGACGATGAGAAAGTTACGTGAAATTTTTGGGAGAAACAATGTGCCAATAAGACGCACTATTTATCGTGTAGTGAATGATTTCGAAGAAAGAGGGACTGTAGCTGATAGGCCCAAGCATGGACCACAACGTACTGCAAGGTCGGCTGAAAATATTCTTCAAAGTCTTCAAAGAACCACTTTGGCCACAATTTTGCAAAGATTTGCATTTGTTTCCATTTAAGATTCAGTTGACACAAGAGCTTCTTCCAGTAGACCATTTACGCCACCGTACACATGCCAATAGGATCCTACAGCTCGCCCATGACAACCCCGATTTTCAAGAAAAAATCATAATGAGTGATGAGGCACATTTCCATTTGAATGGATATGTGAATAAACAGAATATTCGGTTCTGGGCAATGGAAAACCCTCAAATTATTCATCAGTCACCTTTGCGTCCATTAAAAATGATAGTCGGTTGTGCAATTTGGTCAGGAGGAATCATTGGACCACTTCTTTGAAACTGAAAACGGCGTAACGGTAACTGTCAATGGGGAGCGATATCATGATATAATTGAAAACTTTTTAACGCTACAACTCCATGCTTTGGGCTTGACAACATGTGGTTTCAATAAGACGGTGTCACATCGAATACAACCGGGATTACAATGGAATTACTGCAAGACCTCTTTTCACAACAAGTTATTTCAAGGAATGGTGATGTTGATTGGCGGTCGCCTGATTTGACTGCTCCGGACTTCTTTTTGTGGGGATATCTGAAAAGCAAGGTTTATGCAAACAAACCAGAAACGCTGGAGCAACTCAAACAAAATATTCGTAATGAAATTAATGAAATACCGCGTGGAATGTGTGAAAATGTAATGTAAAAATCTGTTCAAAAGGGCTCGCATTTGTGAGGCTAACAGAGGCGGACATTTATCTGATATTGTATTCCATACATAATTGCAGACATTAAATAAAACATTTATCAATATACGATCCATTCCCTTTCAAATAAAGTTTAAAAGTATTTCTGCCTTTTGTAATGCTTGTGAACTATTTTTTAATTTACATTATTTTTTTTTTAATTCGTCACAAAAATTGCAAAACATAATTAACGCTGTTTCGTCCAATAAATGCGCTTGTTTCCGTCCAATAAATTTACTTAGCTAATTGACAACGATCTTAGAGAGAAAAAATCTTAATCATTTAAGATGAGATTTTGATCAAATTAATTTTATCCAATCTTTAATGAAGCCAGTTGGGGAAGTTTCGGCTCGTAAAATGATCAATTGTCTTTCGTTCGTAAGTTTATTCGATCTTTCAAAGTACGCCGTTATAAGGTTTGAGAGATTGCCACATTTACGGAACGGATTTTAATGAATTTTTCCGAGCTAACTTTTATCGATTTCCATACGAATATTGTTCATGTATTTAACCGCCTGCATATGTTACAGATATTCCCAACAGTCGTGCGCGATGTTACTAGATTATACCGTCTAATTATGACCACCTACTTAATGTTTCCGAGGTAAATTCGAATAATTTTTATATATTTCTCGTTCCCGTATTCAAACATACATACGTCAGTCATGCACGATGTTACCAGATTCTGAAATAGCTGATGAACCTGCTTACACTTTTTTATATTGTGAAATTATATATATATATATATATATATATATATATATATATATGTATTTACAATTTTTTTTTGGCCTATCGGAACATTTACGGAGGATTTTTTACCTTCGAGATGCTGACGGTAGCCCGCTATGTTGATTTGTCAAAGCACCATCTTTGCGAAAAATCAACATGAGCAGAGCGAAAATTTAAGACCCTAATGATACGTCTCAACTGTTGAGGCTTTGCCTAACCAGGGCACAAGTTTTTGTAAATGTGCAACGTGTACTGGACTAGACTTATGAATTGGATATCATTTAAAAAATATTTATATTTAGCTGATTTGTCGATTTTTTTTGGTTTTGTATATCGGAAGAAAAATTGTTTTTGACTTACAGTTCGACGTAGAAGAATAAACAGCGAAAGAGGGGTAGCGAATCAAAAATTACATAGAAGATTTAATACATTTAAGGAGTGCTGGTGAAGACTAAAAGTGTGTTGAGCTGCTTTACAGCATATGTTTTATAAGTTTACCATATTTCCTTTTATTTTTAAAACACATTACTATAATTAAATTTAACAATTGCCTATTACAGTTATAATTGAAAAGAATTTCCACAAATATTAAGCTGTGGAATGAAAATAGGAAAATAAGAAAAGTGGCAGTTACTTACGGTTACGTTTATTTAACAAGCAGAAAACAATTTCGAAGTAAAACTATAACGTAACTTAAGACATGGTATTTATTACAATGCGACAACAACAGAAATAGTTTAATGCAAAATAAACCAACAACAATAGGAAATAAATAAGTGAGAACTATGAAAGAAAAGCAAAGAAAAAAGAAGCGGAAAAGTTAAAATTCTTACGATAACAACAACACAATACCAATTTCTTCGAAATAGACGACGGCGACCAGCTTAAAAAGACGTAGACAACTTATATAAAAGACGCTAACAATAGATATGACAACAACAAGTTACTAGCAAATCTTACAGGGATATAGGAGGGCAATCTTTCAAGTCACGTAAAATGTTATTGTCGAAACAGAAGTATTTCCGATGGGCACTTCGAAATTGGTATCTATGTATTGCAAAAAAAAAAAACATATATACAAAAAGACCTCAAAATCCTAGAGTACCCCGAATTCCCCAATTAAACAAATATGGTTCGTTCTTGATTTGATTTTCCGACAGGGTGATTTGATGTTGTTATTTGGAACAAATTTCTATCAAGTTTGATTTGGAGACTAATTTTAAGGTTTGTCTCCAAAATAAACTTGACAAGGGATGACGGAAATTCGTGCTCCAACAGAAGGTTGGAGCACCTTGTAGAATTTTGGAACGAATTTCCGTCATCCCTTGTCAAGTTTGGTTTGGAGACAAACCGGTTTCGGCTATGTGCCATCTTCAGTGTCCTTTTTCGTTCTGGAGAACCTTCTTCATAGCCAAATATTGGAAAAAGCTTAAGACACCTCGTAAAATTTTCCTTTATTGGCGTAATACGCTTTCTGAACATTGTCGTTGGTTAAATAGTGACATATAAAATGCGAGTACGTTGAGAAACCTGGAATTGTGTTACCTCTTGGGAGCAACATTTGGGGCAATGGCAAAAAAGAAGCATCAACATTTTGGTTTATCAGAGTCCATGTTTTTCGGTTGATGAGTTTCGGTGCGATTGATACTGTCACCTTATCAGAAAACAGCACTTAAATTAATTTCATACCCAATACGTGGTGCATAAATGCTCAACACTAAAAATCAAATCAAAACTTATCAAAAAATAAATTTGGAGCTGTGACAAGCGGGGCCAAGTTTTTATTTCGTTAAACTCAATAAACTAGGATAACATATCTACTTGTATCACATTGTGTCTATAATCGAGCCAGACTCAGCTCCATATCATTACAGTAATACACGTGCTATAGAAATAAAAGCTAATCCTACATGCGGGCCAAAATTGCAGCATAATAAGGTAATAAAGGAGGACGTTTGGGAACATCTCTGTAAAAAAATCTCTTAAGAAGTAGACTTATATTATGTTCATGCATTTGCCTTAATTGCTCAATTAAGAGACTTACACATACTTTACCAAACAAAAATTAAATAAATAAATTAAACAATTACTACTTAATTACGATATAAATTTAAACAAATTTAGAATGCAACTCTGGTGAAGTTGTGTTTAGTGAGTAGGAAATTCTATAAAATGAACTCAATTAAATGTAATAGACGCCTAACTAGACCCCGACAACTTACAACAACATTACCACTCTTATTATGGTGTGAGTTGGAAATTTAGTACCTAAAAACTCATAATACATTATAATACGCTTTTTCAAACATTATTTTCGGCTCATGAAAACATTTTCAGCTCAATCAATTGTTGATTGAGTAAGCTAAAGTGCACATAGGTGAACAGCTAACTTTATAACTCAATTCAAAATTGAATTGCTTCAATTAAGGCGCATGAACATACTATTAGTTAAAAACTAAAATTTAAGCAAAACCAATTTCTTGAAAAAAAAAACTTTAAGGTTTTTCCTCGTAAAGAAAAGACCACCTCGCACACAATACTCATACACTGCTTTCCCAAAGATTGCTAAGTGCAACAAGAATTGCTATTTCTTCTAGAAGAAAAAACTAGCAGCGAGTTAACGAACTCCACAAATAGTGAACGAAAAAACCACAACAACAATAATAACCCATTTACAATAATAAATATTACAAAAACCCCGCCATCATTGAGGGACGCAGACAGCTAGCTCTCTTCCACACTGGTTGGAGACTTTTGTAAAAAAAAAAAGCACAGCACTCATTCATATCAGGAGTACGGGTTACAAACAATAGTTCATATTGTTGTGATTTTATATTATTAATATCAGCAAGAGCAACAAAATAGTACATTAAAATATAAAATAGAAAAATTGGAACATATTTTCTTATAAATCGACCTTAATTCACACTGAGTTCCAAAGTACGTAATGATGATGATGACAATGATGTGCAGGATGGTGATCAGCAGCAGTACAATAAAGAGAAATGTTTTCCTTTTTCATGTTAAGTTTTTGCTAGCATATCATTTTAGTCCAAAGGTTTTTTAAACGATTTTTTTTTTACAATAAAACATACGTTTTGCTTTTGGTTTGAAAGAAATTGCGTTTTAATTTATATCCTTTGATGATGGTAAAACAGGATACTGGCATGGCGTTGACCCTAATTTAATTTTAATTGGTTCTATGCAAAGATATCGTAAAATTATTGCGAAATTTTTCGAACTATAAAGAGGCAAAATCTTATATAGGTATTGTGGAATTTGAAGAAGCAATTTTCTAAGGATTAAAGAAATATTCATGACATTTTGGAAAATCACCCACGGTACAAATACTTTTTGTCATACCATCATAATACTTTAGATAAATGTCCAGACAGTCACACTCATAGTTAGCCACAGCACGTTAATAGCAGAATTTTTTTATAGTGTATTTACTATACAGCGAAATCTAGCAGATTTGAATTTAAGTCTACATTTTTTGACATTAGCAGAATCAAATTCAAAATAGCACCGAGGTCAAAGTATCAAAAAATTAAGAGCAAACATGATCAGCTGTGCTAATGGACATACTGGTTAGACTACCTCTTTCGCACACAGCGTTGTATTTTTTTGATACAACCACAGTTGCATCATCACTAAGTACTACTAGATTTTATAATAATTTAGTGACGAAGTAGGTTTTCACTTGTATGAAAAACTATTGAAAAACAACTTGATTTTGCTTGAAATGTTAAGCACTAGATTTCGTTCAGATTTAAATGCACTATTAGAAGACAATAAAAGAAGGCAAATATCTCGGATTGAAAAGGGTTTACATATATATATTATTCGTACAATATTTCACAATTTAACTCTAAAGGAATCATAGCTTAGCTTTAAAAAAAAAAAATTTAAAAAATAGAAGGCCGTCAGCTGGCAACCATAAGGGAATGACTTGCCGTAACTGAGTGCACTGTCAGAAGTGCCGACTTACTCCTCCTCGTGGTGGCGAACGGTAAAAGGTGCCTGTCTCTGCTAGGAGTCTGACTTAATAAGTCGAGCGAAGAGAAGTTAACACTCCCTTATAAAAATCCTCAATACACGATAGAACAGGATACACCAGGGATACGTAGCCAAGAGCTGGATACCAGTCGATATCCAGTTTTAACACAGACATATCGTAAGATTGGGGCAAACTTCTGCATTAGTTCCACTGGTGTAAACCAAATATTTCACGAACAATTTGGTGTCAAGAAGATTTGTTTCCTTGTATATAACCCCACGCGTTAATTAGTGTAAAGAAGTGTTAAAAAATTGGTTACCTTTAAAGACGGTAAAAAGATAAATAACTTCTTTAATTTCCACATATCAATAATAATATTCGCGGTCAACAATTGTCGACGTCTGAAGAAGCTTTTAAAGCTTTTAAAAATTCAGATTTTTGGGGTGATTCAAACAGAGTGGTAAAACTGCTTTAAAATTTGGTTTAATCGTGGGACTAACATGAAGAATACTTTGAGAAACAATAAATACATTTTTAATAGAAAAATTGTTTTATAAATATTTCACAAATTGCAAACAATCATCCTCGCCACACTCTGTAATATATTGTTGGCCTCCATTGGCTTTATATTACGAAACTAATAGAAAAATAAATAATAAATGTTTCTTATGTCTAGGGGAATGAAGCGTTTTGAATGATTATTGATGCGTTCTATATGTACAAGTGAGAGGCTCTGAAAAAATGTGTAAAATCCAAAGATTAAGAGACACCCCTAATTTAAAACCAAAGCATATTTCTACTCGTATTTTTCTTTGTTGATAAAATATTTTGTTCTTATTGCGCCAGGAATACGTTTAGAGTAGCGGCAGTATATGTATCGCCGGAGACATATTTTCATCTCTGACAACTGGAATTTCTTTTAGTTTTTTTCTAAAATTTATTTAAAAAGAATCTTGAATGCGTTTTTAGCTGTGGTGTTCCCAAAACCACCATAATTTACTTACCGTGGCAAAAACGTAATTTCATCTGTATTCATAAATAACTTCCACAACAAAAACAACAGCAAGAAATGCAATTAAAATAAACACAATGTATGACAGCAGCAACAATACACTTTGACGCCACTCAACCGCATAAACTGACTGCCACACGCGGTATAAGTCGTGGGAGGATACTTGAAGGAGATGTGGGATGGATGGAGCAAGAGTGTGTGGGTGCGTGTGTTTGTAATAAACAACAATAAACGTTAAAATGACATGAGGAATACTTTCTCAAGATAATAAATTTATAAAGAGGAAATAATAGAGTTGATGCCAAAATTTTATTGGGTTTAAAAGCTTCTTTGCTACGATTAAGTTGTTCACGCAAGTGCTTTTTATTGCTTTCTTGAGTTACTTTAATAATAAAGTTGTCTCAACAATGGACCGACGACACTTGCAACATATATATGGGTATGTACGATGAGTATGTGTTAACGTGCAACAAACGTTAATGGAGACAACTTTAAATCATTAAATTGCCACGGCAAACAACACTTATGCACGCTGACGTTATTTTGTACCAGCAATCACTATGTACTAGCATCACCAACAAGCGTATATCCACACTCCACAACCGCTTCAAACGCTTCGTTCCTCCTAACACGCACGCACGCACTACCCTCCAACAAAGTATGTGGGGAATTTTTGGAAAAATTTATTTAAAAATTTATTTAGTTTTCAGTTTAAGTTCTTTTCTATCTGGCCAAAATACCGATAACGAAGTGCACGACTTGCAACTTGAAACTTATGAAAACAACTAAAAGTTTGCCACCAGCAATTGGCAGTCGAAGCACGTAAACGTAGTAAAAGTAGCAGCAGCAGCAGCAACAGTAGTAATAGCAAGCCGTAAGCAACACTCGCACAAGTAGATGGATGGATGCATCAGTAAAATGCATGCAACAAAAATGGAAACGTACAATGAAAAATTCAAACAAAAAAGAGCACAGAAAAGAGAAAGAATTTTTACCAGAATAACGATAAGAGAGCTACAATCTAAACTGCTATCGTATATGAATGAATGAGTTGAATACTCGTAATAATAAACACAAAAAACTCCTCATCGTTTTTTCTGGGCCCGCAATCGAAAACTTGAACAAAGATTTAAAGAGTCACGAGAGAAGAAAATTAATGATAACCGCACTAGACATAATGACGACTTTAAAGCAGTAGTAAAACGTCATCTAAATAGCAAGTTGACTATAAAACTAGATGACGACATGGTGATTGCCAACAAACAAAAGGCGGATATTGAAAAGCAAACGCCGTAGGAGATTATTTTATTCAAATGAAAGGGGTAAATGACATTTTACGAACCATACACTCGTACTTGTGTGGAAAAAAATAGAAAAAAGGGGATTCAAAGAAAACCATTTAAAAGTGATTTGTATTTTTTTTTGTTTGTTCTGAAAACAAGAATGAATGTGTCAGAAACACTAAATACCTGGGAAGTATTGATGAATATCTTTTATAATTGGATTAAAAGTTGTTACCCGGGTAACTTATAAAATAGGCAATTTAAAGTTTTTAAAAACGATATTGTTTAATATTTATTGGCAAGTCTATTGTACTTTCACTAAAATGATCTTAGTCCATGCAATATAAAAAAACGATCTATATTCTGCTCTGAACAATAATATATTAGCGCAGAAATTAAAATACCTTTTTAAATTAAGCAAACTATTGAAAAGTCCATCACCATGCATGTGAATTGAAACAGCAAGTAAACAGTGAGTGGCGTGATATCAAAGACATGTTCGAAAAGAAGGCGAAGATAGTTTTGCCTTTTTCATGGCCATATCTGATGGCGATTTAAAAATAGCACTTCCAATCTGCGGCCGTGCAAATTTAAGTTCAAAAATCATTTCCAGCTAATTATATTCCAACTCATTTAATTATAAAACTGCAATTTATTTGCTGGGGTGGGGGCATAAGCTAGTCCCTATTCGCATTTCACTGCACAAAGTAAACAGAGGCGATACGATATTGTAGTGATCTCTTTCTCTATCTGTCTCTTTCTTAAATGATTGATTGCTCCTATTCTCTTTTGTTGCAGTTTTCTTCTTTATAAAAAAACGAATGCACAAAGCTAAAAATAAGGTTCTTGATTTGATATTCCGACAGGGTGCTATGATGTAGAATTTCGTTCGAAAAATGACACTGAAGATGGTACACAACCGAAACCGGTTTGTCTCCAAACCAAACTTGACAAGGGGTGATGAAATTTTGTTCCAAAATTCTACGTAAAAATAAGGGTTGAAAAATTTTGATTTACTTTAAATAAACTTAGAGGATAACTTATGCTGTAAATATTAAAAGATAAGTTTAATTTTCCTTATTTAATTTTTCTGGTTTTTGCTTTAGTTTTGATTATTTGTCGCATTATTTTCATATGTTATAGTTGTCTCTTTCTTTAGGGACTGCCGGCGGCCAAAAAGCTGATTCTAGCAATTTTCCAAAGTTTACACCTCTGGTTGCTCTGTGTTTCACTGGTTGCTAAAGCCAGCTCATCAGGAAACTTTTACACAACTTTTTAGATCAAATGAGAAACCTAAGGAACTTCAAAAGAAAAACATTAAAATGTTTATACAAATTATTTTTGTCCTTAAAAATCACAGTGCGACAGTCCTTAACATAACCTCTTACTTGAATGTCCCATCTCAATGCTCTCTAGCAAATTGTCATCGAATTTGTTTGCGTACATTATTCAGCGGTGGTTTTTTCTGCAGATTTTTTTTAATTTCAGGTTTTAACAGCTTGCAATGGCTATTTTCACCGCTGGGAGGGACACTTGTTTGGGTACCAACTTGACACTTGATTTTTGGTACTGAAGTAGAAGAATTTTACGCAGTTCTCAAGAGTTCTCTCTTGCAGTTAGAATCTTTCCTTTTTAATTCTTTCCATATCTTTTGAGTATCTGAACACTGTTATGTGACTTGGCAAAGTTTCTTGCGCCCGATAGTCATATCCCTGCGATCAATCAACATTGATTCTGGCTCTTTTCGCAATATTTAATATACTTTTCTGGCCCATTTTTCGCTAATGATTATTAGAATTTTTTTCTTTTTTTTGGAAAAGGACATTTAAAATACAGTTGCATTGTCCTTTAATGTTTGTTTTTATTTTGTGCGATTTTCAGAAAGTGGCCTTTTCGATATTAATAACATATTAGCCGTCGACAAAAAATTCCGAAAGATATGGCCTACTAATTTTCTGACCAGCCTATTGACGTTATACTCCTAAAGAACGTAAAATACTCGTCCCATTTTTAGGGGAATAATTTCTCAGAGGTTTTGACGCGAAGTACGGTAACAACTCAAGAGGCGCCAAAAGGTCTCGTACTACTCGCTTCGACGAAAGTAATGCCGCTCTCACGTAAGTGTACTGACTTCAATGGAGAATACTTTGAAGAATTATTTTTGTTAAATATCTTTTCCGCCAAAATATAAAGGCCAACCCTCCTATTAGAGAAATCGAATTGATTTATATTTAATAAAATTGTTGTACTTTAAAGTAAATACATTAAATGCATTCAATTAGAGCATTTACAACCTTACTTATCCAACCTATTGCGGTACGACTGACGTCTCTGCAATTATTTAAAAGCTTTTTCTCCAAAATTTCTTTTCTTGGCAATTTAACACGTTAGTCATCGAGACGCCAACACATATTACATGCTAATGTTTTAGGAAGTCAAACTTACAAACACAAAATTAGAAAAAAGTGCAACATGCTGTATGTAGCAGCAGCAACAAAAAAAAAAACAAAACTCAAACAAGATGTCACTAAGAATTCTAGTCACACACATGCAAACATGCATTTGCAAAAAAGCACATTTTCAATATAAAGGAAATCAAGTATCCTAGATTAACCAAAAAAAAAAAAAGTAAAGAGAATATTTTGAACGCCAAATGCCTCACACATCTACACCGCCAACATACACATACATTTATACACAAATCGAATGTACTAGCCGACCACACAGATTGATATCAATGAACATGACCTACCATAATGTTAGAATGTTGTGTATACTTTTTGGTTTAGACATGTGTGACCGACCCACAGCAACATACAGACAGGCACACACACGCCCAACCACATACGCTCAGCAAAAGTATATAAATGTGAATTTTATTACCTAGAGAACATCTGATCCGTTTCTGATGTTTCGTCAGGTATTTATCCGACATCGTTTAGACATATTAAAATTTTTTTAGAATTTTCTCAAACAAATTTATCACAATTCCGTCCGACACCACTACCGTCGCATTGCTTTCGGTGCGTTGCCTGACCCACAACGAACACCAAAAAAGAACAGAGCAATTGCCTACACACATAGTTGCCAGAAGTGCAGACTAATCTGCATTTTGCCGATTTCAATTAGGGGGCACTAATTGAAAAAATGCTCATTTCGAGAGAATATTTCGTCATGTAAACGTAAATAGAACAACATTTGGAATGTATTTGGAAAATCAATCTTTAGTAAGCACGTATCTGATGAAAATCTCCAGTCAATTGTTTAACTAAGGTTTTGACATACTTCAAGTGACTAAGCGGCTGTTCTCATCTCTGCTGTTTAGTCATTTTATAAAGTAAATATGAATTTATTGAGCATATTTCAAGCCCCCAAAAAAACAGTTTACGCCACCACTTCAATGATTTTCCCAGCGCACCATGTGGTGAGCGACAGTCATCTCTCGAGTTGCGGCATGAAATCGCGTGGTGAGTGAGACTCACCTCTCGACTGCAAAGGGTTAAAGCCTCAAACACGAACTTCACATACAAATCAGCATCGACTTATAGTGGAAGCGTACCATACAAATAAGGGGAACGCATCTTAGTTCCCTTATATAAAAATTTGTGAGGTTACTTATTCCCCATGACCTAAGTATCTGTATACCAAATTTCGGCTCTCCTGCTATAATGGGAAGTGTCCCATAATAATGATGAGTGAGTCAGTGAATAGGTACGAAAATATGCAGGGAGGCTTCTATGGTAAAACGTTCAAACTTTACCTATGAGGTTACCTATATGTAGAGTCCTTATGTTTCAAGTTTTATTATTTTATTTAATTTACACACCGTGTGCATAGGTCTGAACTTGGCCTGGTGCTCCACCGTGCACCTTAATGTTTTGTTGTATAATATGCAGGATCATTATTAAAATGGATTTTTAAGATTTTTAAAGATAAAATGGAGATTTTGAAGATTTTTCTTTCAAAATTTTATTATTTTTGCAGCTTTTACCTTTGCCAACACTGCCTGTATGTAGTCGGATCGAGCATGTTCGCTGGGTATACAGTCTATTTATATTTTTGTAGAAGGATTGAATTGATTACAAAGATATAAAATATTTGTGCAAAGGGAACGTATTTAGCACATGTTAAAGAGCGCTGTTATGTGAACTTTGCTCTATTAGCATGCACGAGCTTGTTCGAAAGAGAGCAGACGGAAAATTTTATTTAAAAAAAAGTTAACGAATTGCTCAGTTTTGAGTCTGATGACAACTCATCGTATAATTTTATGAAGTTAAAGACCTTTTTTATGCCTTTATGTTTTTTATCGCTGGTTAGATGGCATAATAGCACCGCGACCTGATAGATGTATTATGCAGCTTCGTACCCAGCTAAAACAATTCTAAACTTTTTATAAATCTCGTAATCATTGTGGGCTTGATTTTAACTAGGTTGTATGGTCCTCTTATCCTGCTGCCTAGCTAATTAAGTTTACGCCTTGCCACCGCTAGGCAGTCGCAGAGAACATGTTCTGATGTTTCCTGTCCCTCTTGACAAAGTTTGCAAGAATCACTTTTTTACCATACCTATTTTTTTATATGATAGTTAATGCGTTTCTGCTGAGATGTATATATCGGAGTCAATGAGTTTCTTCGACTGCTACATGACAGTTTGAACTCTTCAGTAATCGAGTAGACCTCGTCTTTCTTCTTCGCATTTTAGGTTATTTGTGAAGCTATTGTTTACTCCACAGAAGGGTTCTGGACGTATGAAAGAAGTGTCTGTGCCATTTCAGCATTTCTCAGCCTTTATGTCCTCCATGTCTCCGTGTCCATATTAGACTAACAGGATTCCTCGGAGCTTCTAGAAGTTTAAAGCACTCCCAGACCAATTTGGAATGAACAGTTTGCTAATGATTTTAAAGCTGCCTGACTATTCGAAATTTTGCATATTTTGATACCGCGAGTGTCCCTACGTAAAATGCTTAGCATAGAGCTCTAAGGCGTTGACCTACCCCTAAAAAATGGAAGCTGCTGATTTTTGTGCCTTTAATCGCATTTAGCTGAAAATTTTGTGAAGGATGCGTGTAACGAAAGGCTAATTTCAAATTATAGTTGGCTTTTTATAATTTTAAACGATGCCTGCTGTAAAATGATTCCAACCCTGAAGTTCTATTTCTTAAATTTTTAAGAAACTTTTCGGTATATTCGCGTATTGTACATTTTTGCTACGGCTGTTATTCTTTATTCAAACGGAAATTGTTAAACTGTTTTTAATGGCGTTGGTCGGTCGTTTTGTTCCCCTTTACAAACAACAAAAACATAATAGCGGCTTGAGGCAGTAACAGCATCACTGCACGAGTGCAGAAAAGGTTGAACATTAATTTGTTACTTCCTTGTTTGTAGGTTCTTTTCTGTTCCTTATTGTGCTTTATTTTTAGTTTTCTCTTATATTTCATTGCAATTCTAATATGTCAGCTTCAAACAATGAAATGAAAGCGGGTATTTGGGCACTTTGCCATCGACCATACAACATTAATACGCAGAGTAAATGTGGAAAAACTGAACAATTAAAAAACACATACACACACACACACACACAACAACAACCATTCAGCTGGAAAAATTAATATGCAAAAACCAATAATATTCAAGTTACTGACCGGGTCAAATATATTCAATTACATTTCTCCCTTCCATATTGGCTTGTGCACATACACATACACATGCTAGGTGCTTTAGTAAAATGGTTTGCAGAATATTTCAACACAATGAACCTAATTGAAAAAAAAAGAACGAAAAACGACTAGGAATTAAAATTTTATTAGAGATGCACATTAGGGATATAACCAAATTTCGGGCACATCACCACCAGTTGGGCAATGTTATACATATTTCATAAAAAAAGGAAAAAATCAAACTTAAAACTTCGTCGCTGAATGTCGCTGAATGGTATAAACATTTTTCTTCATATAATTTTATGACCTATAAGACTATACAATGCGAATTTTAATATTTGCAAATATTGATTAGTCCGAATGTACACAGATATCGGACTCTATTTAAAAATGCAATCATAGCTGATTTTCGGAAATTCTTTTTCAAAATCTTTGCGCCTTATTTTCGCAATAAAATTTTCCCCTAGTTTCAATATTATATTACATACGCTGGGGGAAAGCGTTGGCGAGTTCTCTGGCGAGTTTTGAGAAATTATTTTGCATGTAAATGGCAACTCTAGCTTTGAAATGCTGTTATCTATGATTCATTTGGTAAATATCTTTTGCGTCGACGTACAGTGGGATGACTTCATTCATTTTTGTGCAAAAACTATAAGGAGTGCATTATATTGATCAAATTAAGAAAAAAAAATTGGTTTTTATAAAAATCGCACAAGCAGAAATGAGATACACCATTAGAAAAAAAATAAACAAAATTAAGAAAAATTTGGGTGCAATAGAGAAGCTTTGTTTTAAGTGAGTTTATTTATTTTAATTTTGTCATTGCAAAACAGATTTGTCGTAAAAAGTTTTTACATTTGTGTGTGTACTCCATTGGCTTAACATGTGGCATTTGTTGCATCTGCGTTGAAAGTATTTGCCCCATATTTTGTTATGGTATTTTGGATTGGTTTATTTTGTACACTCACGAGCAAATAATTAGGTTCATTTAGAAATCATTTATAAATTTATAATCAGAATAAATGAAGTAATGGTAATAAAAAAAACACAAACTAACCTTTCATAATGACCAGAAATAATGTAAAGGCTTCTCCTGTTAAATTTATTTAATATTCTCCTTTTTTTAATATACAAGCGATCTTGATATATCTTCAATCAAGTCTAATTCATAGCCCCCACCCCTTTATGTCGCTGCGTTTGTTTTTAAGAGTTTCTAACTTTTGTCAATCCCTTGCTAAAACTTGTTAAACTAAATAAGTTCAACACACCCTAATTATGTTGTCTATGAAAACGTGTCTAGTTTGGCGAAAAGTATAGTTATAAAAGAACTTATATTTTTCCATTTTTTTTACTTTAAAGCTACGCATAAGTGCAAAACGCAAAACTTTGTAAAAAGTTGAAATACGCTTTAGGCTCTTGTTATAGGACTGCATGCATCGTACGAGTATTTTGTGTTGAATACAGCCAAATTTGCAAATAAAAATCTGGATGGCATAGTTTTATGCAAGGAATGGAATATACACACATGCATATAACCCAAATTTCGCATTTTGAACTAAAAACTTTTTTAGTTTTCGTAGTTGCTTGTTGTGACATTTTCAACCGTAGAATGCTAAAAAAAAAACCGAAACTAAAAAGTTGCTATCAGTTTTATTGCAAATTTTATAATCCTAAACAAATTTGAAATCAGTTAGAAAGGAAGCTAGAAAAGAATTGGCTTTAACAACAATAAAATGTGTAAAACTTTAATTAAATTAAAAAAATACTTTAGTTTTCTTTTACCCGGAAATAAGAAAGTCCAAACTTCATATCAAACACCCAGCAGTTTGGCCTCTCATTGAATTGCAAATTTGAGTTTTCTTGTCATAAAAATGTTAGCAAACCACAAAACATTTAAAAATAAAATTAAATACTGTATTAAAATTAATTTAAACTCGAACAAAAAAAATATTTTTTTCCACTTTGCTGATTAAAAAAAGAAAAGAAAAGAAATGTAAGACTAGTCAGTCGACAGAAAAAATATAATTACACTTTCTACGAATCCATAAAGAAAAAATACCTGTTTGTATCGTGAAGACGATAATTATTAAGCATTTAAAAAATATATCATATGTCGTTGGCGCACCTGCAAAAGGAATTGTGCACTAAAAATAAATACTTTAATATTTTTAAGTATTAAAAACTTAAGTTACCTTCTGAAGTGCTGCATAATTTTGCTATACAAAGCGTTGCTTTTTCGAAATAAATACATCCTATGAGGGATGTCATGCAGAAAACTTGAAGATCTCGACAAAATATTACCCGATTTTTGTGTTTATCATAATTTTGTTTTTGATTTAAACCAACTTATTTTTTGTTCAATAGAAAGGAATGTTCCAAAATGGGTGGCACTTATTAAAGAAGACCGTAAACAGCGTTGAAAGAGAGATACCAAATTAAAGTCATTCTTTATAAAATATCGTGCCCAAATTAAAAAAAAAAATTGAAAGGATTAAAACATCTTAATAACAAGAAGAACAGATTTACGATTAATGAAACTGTTTTAAGTTTATCGAAATTTGATTAAAACAGAATTTAAAAAAAGATTTAAGAAGGGCGCTTTCTAGTCAATATATTTCCGTAGCGGCAGCGCCTGCTTTGCAAAAAAAAATATGATCTGATGGTGCAGAAGTTGCAATCAGAAAACAATATCTTTGTAAAGGGTAGGGTAACACTGTTCTCATTTTATCCCACGCGTTAACCACTTTTCGTTTTAATTTGAGAGCTGAGAAAAAAAGCTTAGATCATTTCTCATTCTATTTCGCTAGTGAACCAAAGACTTGTGCTTCGACCATAAAAGGAATTCAACCTCAATAGAAGACTGTCCTCTGAACGAGCATTTGTAAGCTTTTTATTTTTTACGTCATAGTGCTAATGGATTTTTTTTAAACTGGATTCAGCTAGTAGAGTTGCTGTTCTATATTCCTAGCTCCGAATGGTTATTTTTATTGATTTGCAATCAAATATATAATAGCATTATGCCAAAAACAGTTTAGCTGCATATTACAGGCCTTTATTGTTTCTGTATTTGTTTCGATCATTTTGAAAATAATGGATTAATCCTGGATTAATCGAAAGAAAATTTTCGATAGAATTAAATCAATCGTTAATCGCTACAAAATAATCGATTATTAATGATTTCTTCATTAATCTTGCCATCATTAGCCGCAAACCGAATAGAGTGGAGTTATTACTAAAACAACTACGTTTTTTTTCAGGATTGATATTTGGTTTTTGCGTTCGCGTATTTTTTTTTTTTTTTTAATTTTTTTGTGTTATTGAGAGTAATTTTTGTTTACTCTCATTTTATAGAACTTTACCCAAACAGTACTCGGACACTGCTAATATTTCAACCGATTATTAAATGCAATATTTGCTTTTCACTTAGAAAATATTTTAAATGTACATAAATGTTTTTTACTCCGTTTTGTAAAAAACAACCTCAAAAGTAGAATAAGATATTTATAAAAACAATTGTTGGGCGATTAAAATGTGTCGTTTGTCAGAAATCAAATGATCAATTCTGAGCTAATTTTAAAATTATATAGAAATTATATAAACAATTTTAATAATTACAGTAGACTCGCGAAAACGTGAACTAATTTTTGTCAAACGCGTTCACATTTTATTAAATTTGTTCATGTTTTCGAGATTGTAAAAATTTTAAAATAAACGATTATGGTTTACCATCACTATCAACTTCTAACAATTAAATCCATAAATATAATATAGCATGTGTAAAAAACATTTTCTATATAAATTTAAGTTCATACAATGCAAATCTGTAATAGAGACAAGATCTGTATAGAGGCAAGAACAAAATGTTCCATCGGCTGCATTTTTAGAGTAATGTGAAATTGTTTTGAGGTTTTTGTTACATTTTGTACATCATTTTAATTTAGCTTTTATATCATTTAGAAAAAAAAAAGCAATTACTAATTTTTTATAGAGTACAATTTTTTTCAAAATCTTTATTGAAAAAACTCTAATCGCAAGTATCTGGCAACACTATATGCAAATGATTCACAGTGTTTTGATCGCATAAGGAAGTTAACAAAAAAATATTTATATTTAGTACACAAAGACAACACATACACACTCTGACTTCTCATACGTTCTCGTCGACTAAAGTTGCGATTTGATACTTTTTGTATGGCCGCTGACTTAATTCAATTCTGATACTTTTCTCCACTTTCTGTAACTTGTTTGCTTTTTGCTATGTTTGTAATGTAAACACATTTACTTTAAATATGTACGGTTCAATTATAACCATATTTATATTCTTTTATTACTAAACATGCCTTTACATAACTAAAGGCGATTAATCGGCTATTGTTTTGTTCTGCCTATTGGAGTGTCAAATGATATTGGATACAAACTACCACAATTCGCAGAAAAACCTAATCTAATAATAAATAGCCAAATGCAAGTATATTATTTTAGGTGTGATATGTGAAAAGATTTAAAGGTCAGCAAGAGAATAAGATCTACACACAAAAGAATATTAGAGAAAACCATAGGCATGTGCCCTTTAATGTGGCATCGTCTCCATCGATGTTTACCGTTTTCGAAAAATTAGTTCGTTAAAAGCAGTCGTGCTGTGATAATCATTTACACAGATTACTAACATCCGCATAAATTTGTGTAATATTATGTGTGATATTTTCACATAACTGTTATTTCTGTGGTTAACGTCATCTGTAGATATAAAAAAAAAGAAACTAGGATTTTAAAACATGTTGCCGCTAATGTTCCTTCGTGTGGTTCTTTTTTAAGGACAGATAAATGTTTTCTTTTTTGAAACATTCAAATAAAATACAAACTCGATAGATACAAAAATGCTATATTTATATATATATTGTGCTTCACATAAAATGCTATAACTCATGAATCAATAGTCAGATTGCTGTCAAATACACGGATCGTTTGAAGGTTCGTAATAAAAATCATATGGAAAAAATTCTACTAATGCCATCTGTGTGTCATGCAATGGTCTTTTTAAATGGACTGTTATTTATGCCAGTTATCACTGTAATTGGGAAAAGGACTCTAGCTCTGCCATAGATTTCACTTTAAGAAATTTGGTTTAAAATACCTAAAACGATTTTGCAAAAAATTAATACTTTGAGGTACAATTTCGCAACATTTTGTTTGTATTTAAACGATGGTATATTGAATGAGCCATTCAATAGTATTAGAAATACTAAATTGCAAAATTTTAGATTTATTCAAAAACAGTATAAATCAATAAAAACTGAAGTACGAGGGCGGATCACTAAGTCCGTGACTTTTCGAACTTCCCTCGTAGTTATATAAAATGCAACACTGTTCCCATCAAGTACCACCTGTTAAAAGACTACTTTGAAATTTTAAGCAAGGTCGGCATTTACTTTGCGTTTAACAGCTGTTCAAAACATACAACCTCGTGTATTTGTCTAAAAATGGAGAAAAGTGAATTTCGAGTGTTCGTTAAACATTATTTTATGCAAAAAAAACCGCCAATCAAGCCAAGGAAAAGCTCGACAAATACTATGAGAACTCTGCACCATCGATTTCAATGGTAAAAAAGTGGTTTACTGACTTTCGTTGTGTTCGCACAAGTACAAATGACGCTGAAGGTTCTAGACGGCCAATTGAGGTCAGTACACCCGAAAATGTTGAAAAATTCCACGATATGGTGTTTACCGATCGAAGAGTAAAATTGCGTAAGATTGTTGATGCCATACGCATTTCATATGGCATTCTGGTTTGGATTTTAAATGATCAGCTGGGTTTAACAAAGTTGTCTGCAAGATGGGTGCCGCGTTTGCTGTCAATTGGCTATAAACGAAAACGTGTGACAACTTCAAGGGATTGTTTGGAGGTGTTTAACCTCAATTCTAATGAGTTTTTGCGGCGTTTCGTAACTGTGGATGAAACATGGATCTATTACTGTAATTTAATGAGGATTAAAAAAGAGAAAAGCTCTTTTTCATCAAGATAATACAGACGTGCACACGTGTGCAGTTTCAATGGCAAAACTCTATGAACTGGGCTACGAATTGGTACCTCGCCCGCCATATTCTCCGGATTTAGCCTCTAGTGACTACTTCCTATTTCCAAACCTAAAGAAATGGCTCGGTGGAAAGAGATTTAGCTCCAACGATGAAATTATTGACCAAACAAACGCCTATTTTAAGGACCTCGATCCTTTTTTTGGAAGGGATACAAAAACTGGAGAAACGTTAGACTAAGTGTATTGATTTAAAAGCAGATTATGTTGAAAAATAAATTTTTGTTTTGCAAAATTAAATGTGGTTCATTCAAAAAGTCACGGACTTATTGACCCGCCCTCGTATATTAGTTCCATTAAACTTTAAAAATATTTAAGGCACACAAAACTTAAAAAAATACGAAGAACTATATTTTTTACCCTCTTGTGTCTTCATAGAAAGTTAAACCTTAAGTTTTTTTTTTCAATTTTATGTCATTTAATTTAATTTGTTATACTTGAAAAAAAAATTGTATAATATTCGTAAATTTTTTGTGTAGGTTAAAGCACTGTGCGACCAATTTGTTACAAAACTAAACAACCAACAAACGACAACATGTTATAGTAACCCGACCTCAGACGTTGTAAATAATTTAAATTAGAAGAACTCACAGTTGGGTTATGAAACATTTTTGATTTGTTTTTATTAACTTTAAACAATTTAACAATTTATTTAAAATTTTAAAAAATCAGCAAAAATGTCAAGGGTTTATCAGAGTAGACATGAGAATTTGTTCTAAATTAAAGTAACGAATTTAATACTTACTAATACATGATTTAAGAAAATTATCAATTGAAAATTAGTAAAAAAAAAAATTAATATTTATATTTCGCAAAAATAAACACTCAGCAATAAAATGCAATTATGCTAAGAGTTAGGTATAATGTTAGAAAAAATATAAAACTAAATTATATTTTATGAGATTAGAAATAACTTTTTATAAAGGTATTTTTTTTTTTTGTCAATTCTATTATTGACACACTTTTTTGCACAAGATAATCATCTAATCATCATTGTAATGATCATCAAATATAAATCATTTATTGGCACGACACTTCATCTGCACACGCAAACAATAAATTATTTAGAGAACCACGAAAGCAATTTTCTTTATTCCACTATTTTTATGTTTTGTATGAACAATTTTTGATTTCGTTATTTGAATTAAAAAAATACAAGTTATATTATATAAAAGTGTTTAAATACGATAAAAAAAAGTTAACCGGCCCCACACGTTCAACTCGTAGTGTATTTTCACGTATGCTTGCCGTTGGCTCTTTAAAAACGCACTGATGTGCTTGAAACGCATTTTTGAAAAAATGTTGCAAAAATAAATAATGATCATCACAAGCAAAAAAAAAACTGCAGTCACAAAAGATCATTATTATTAATTTGTTGCTTGTAATCAGGGCTGCCACTTTGCTATGAACAGATCAAAATTGGGTATTTTTTTAAATTGGTGGAAAAGTTGGTACCTTGGTTGGTTCGTTCGAAAATTTGGTAAAAAATACTCTTCTGAAATTTCAGAATATATAAATACAAAAATTAAACGAAATGATTTTTTTATAACCCGTTTTTTATGTTTTTTCCTCTTTAGTTTCAAAATTGATGAATTTAGTGGACTTTCTTCCATGGTCCAGCAACGTAGTCACACAAAGGAATATGCTTCGCCTAAGTGATTTTTCTTTAAGCAGCGATACACATGTAAATTTATTATGAGAAAGTGTTAGTACTATTAAAAATGGCTTAAATGAAAGCTGTCTTAATTACTTTTGTCATTTTATTTTTAAATTTATTCCATGAGCTAAATTTAATAAAAACATAACTAAGAAGTACCTTAAATATGAAAACTATTAACACTATAATGATGTGTATATATAACTTGTTAAAACTGAACTGGTAGAATTTTGGTAAAAAAAAAATTATTCATTATGGCACCCCTACGCGTAATGCTCTCAATGCTTCTCACTATCTCTCAATAATTGTGTTTTTATAGTGAAAACACAGCCGTCATCGTTGCCACTTTCAGAATAATTATTGGCATTCTAATTTGACTTTTTTCTAGGAAGTTCAGCGTTATTAAACATGGAGCACTACATACAGCAATTACGCGGTTTCATATTTCAACAATATTTAAAAAAAAACAAAGGTTTGTCACAATTTGTTTATTACAAACTATGGTCGCAATATTAATTTAACTTTAACTGTATATTAAGCAATTGACCATAAAATAACTAATTTAAAAAAAATCTATTTTTTGTAAAACATTTGAGCTTCTCCGATTTGATGGTGTCGCCCTAGGTCCAGCTTTTAAAAAGGAGCTTTAATTGAATTTTTTTTTTATAATTAAGGGTTTAAATTTATTCATGCTCAAGTTTACTTTTTTATTCCTTCAAAGAAAGAAAGGAAAAAATTGTTTTTATTAATACGATAATTTTTAGAATACTGAAAAAGTTAAGTTATTAGACACAACTTTTCTGGACCGCTACGCACGTCAGAAAGTGATCTGTGTCTTTTAACTAAATAGTGGCCTTTGCAAACATACGGATGAAAATTGAATACGACGAGTCTTCTCATAGTTTTAATATCTTAGATAATTTTTGCTATTAGTTTAAAACGAAATTTGCCCCACTGCAACTTTAGTAGTCGTATTGTTAATAGTATCCTTTTTAAATTTTTGCGTAAGCCAGCTTCAGTATTAATAAAAATAAATTTTTGTTTCTTAATTGAGAGAATAAAAAACGAACTTGAGCCTGAATAAATTATTCGCCTTATTTAATTTTAGAAAATTTTCAAAATTCACTGTTGGACTACAAAATCAAGACATATGTCGAACGTTATTGGTCACTAGTTTTCAAAACTTTTTGTCCAAATTAAAAATTATTTATAAGTATTGAATATTGTACGCTTTATTAATAGATTCTTTTTTTTTCTAAGTAGATACATAAAAAATTTTTAATAAAAGTATTTATTTATTTACATGATATTAGATATTAAAGTTATATAAGTATAAGTTTATTATTTGAGTTTTAAGCCTTTGGCATAATTTTTCTTAATTTTGATTCTTTTTATTCAACACACGTATGACTTTTTGTTTCAGTGTGGCAACACTGATAACGGCAAGACATCATATAGTAATTTCCACAAAAGCTTTCTTTTATTAGCAACTTTGCCAAAGCTTAATGATCATTATCAATTTATTGTTGGCATTTCTCTCGCTGCCTTGCTCTTTCTCAACTCGGTTTTTGCAACAGAACACAAAAAGCTTTCTTTTATTTATAGGGTTTATCATCAGCACAATGGGATTTGTGTGCAAAATCTTTGATTGATATTTGATTTAACACAAACATAATTCAATATTTTATAGCAGAAGTGTGAATCTCTCGAAAGCGGACATCAGCAAAGTGATCAAGTCTTTTTATCCAGTTACTAATCTATAGAACTCAAGCTTCTGGCGTATGGCATAGAACCATGTGGTTGCCAAGATAAGTGTGCCAAAGAATCGGTTAACTCTAAGATGACACTTCAAAAGTAGTATCAGCAAATCGTCTGTTGATTTTGTATAAATTACATTTGTTTAAAATAACAACTGTAAAAGAAAGCAAATCTTAAATTTTTTTAATTTGTTTTCTCTCTTTCATAACTTTGGACTTTGCGCAAAAACAACAAAGTTGCTGCACGTTACAGGGCACCTTTGACCACAGACAAGCAATTAAATCGTGTTATGTTTTGACAATAAATGACAGTCGTGTTGTTTTTTTTTTTTTTTTGATATCTCAAAATTAAAATGGCAAAGACGAAAGTCCTATTGCCAGGATGTTCCTCCAATACGAGGGCTGCTCTATATATTTCTGGCCTAATATTGAAAATGCGAATATTTATAATCAAAAATGGTTTTATTGTTTTTCAAAGTATTCTCCAGCATGATTTATACATTTTCGCATGCGCTCAAACCAGTTGTCGAAGCACTTTTTCCACTCCGATTGAGACACCTCTAAAACATGGTTTTTGAACACTTCAACAGCTTCTTCTGGCTACGAAAATCGTTGACCACGCATTTTTTTCTTGATGTGCGGAAACAAGAAGAAGTCATTAGGTGCCAAGTCAGGGCTGTACGGCGGATGATCCATTAATTCGACGTTTTGGCCGGTCAAAAAGGCTCTGGTTTGAGCCGATGTGTGAGAGCTCGCATTGTCATGGTGAACAATGATTCGCCTTCTCTTGGTGGTTTTTCGAATTTCTCCGATGACTTCAGGCAAACAAATTGTAGTGTACCACTCAGAACTGACCGTCCTACGTTGCTCAAGCGGAACAGTCGCCACATGACCAGTTTTGCCGAAGAAACAGGCGACCATTTGCTTCGAAGTGCTTCTTCCACGAACAACTTTCGTTGGATTTTGCTCGTCTTGGAAGACCCACACGGTCGATTGTTGTTTCGTTTCGGGCTCATACGCATAGATCCATGATTCTTCACCTGTGACGATCTTATAAACGTCTTTTGAAGCACCGCAATCGTATTTTTGCAACATTTCTTTGCACCAATCGACACGAGCCTTTTTTTGAGCGACTTTCAAATTGTGTGGGATCCAACGAGAAAAACCTTTTTTATCTCTCGGTATGTCGCATGTCGATCTTGCATTATGAGTTCATGCATGGCATCAATGTCCTCTGGCACAACAGCCGTTTTTGGACGACCTTCACGGAATTCGTCTTTGAGCGAGCTTCGGCCACGATTAAATTCATTATACCAATTTTTCACAGTGTTATAGGATGGTGCTTTATCGCCATACAGAGATTTAAGTTCATCAATGCACTCTTGTCGTGATAATCCACGTCAAAAGTTGTGAAAAATGATGGCACGAAAATGGTCACGAGTTAATTCCATTTTTTTCTATATTAATTTTTTCAAGTCACTGTAAACTGTAATAATGGTCGAACGTCAAAACGTTTTGAGTACGATTATGCTTAAAAATGACAAACTTTCCAATGGAAATGTCAGATTGCACTTGGCAGCACTCAGTGTTGCCAGGCCAGAAATATATATAGCAGCCCTCGTAGGAGCTTCCTCCAGGGACTAGAAACAACCCATACTTTCGTATAAGAAGTAAAAATTCTAAGCTCCACTTCGAAAGTATTATGATCACCATCTATATATATCCAGTTAAAAATGCAAGTGATTAAGAGAACCAACCATTAACACATGCAAGACTGAGATGCAAAATTCTCAAAGACCAAACAACAAAACAAGCCTGGTTGTGCATCAACGATAATGACGCATGTTGTTCTTTAACCCAGAGCTGCTTTGCGACTGTGTTTAACCTTTTATTTATATATTCGACTATAAAAACAAATCGCGAAAGGTAGTAAGAATTCTTTGTGGCTTTCATTAACAGGAAAATATGCCACAATCGACAGTTGGCCTTGAAGTCAACACAACCCTTGCCAATCCATGTGCCGAAATCAATCTTCAAATACATAATTATTTTTATTTAAACGCAAATTAATATCTTCTAATAAATTGTTATTTGCTTTAGAAAGGGGTAGAGTTAGAGACAGATAAAAAAACCTTTCGGCGCTATTTACTGTCCCAGTGTTGCAGCGCCTCTAGTGTTATGTAGGCGCATTAATTTACAGCTGAAATAATTTATTTATTATTTTACTTCGTCAGCAATAAAGTTCCATAGAGTTAATACACACAAATTAATCATTAACTTTTGGCGTTGTCAATTCGACGTCTTTGAAGTTCGATGCATTCACTACAACAACCGTAGCTCAAAAGAACGCCAAATCGGTCGCGAATATTCTAGCTATATATTAAAGTGTGCAGTAAAATCCTCGCCGGACGAAAGAACCCTGATTTTCGATGCTCCTAATATGGCGAAATTTGGTGTCGGACTTGAATTCAACTAACCACTGACCATAGATAATACTGTTTGTTCGATAGAGGCACACGCGCAATGAATATTCTGTATTACCGATTTGAAGGTGTCATTACCTCTCGCGAGTCATGTGAATTAACCACCACCTTGCTGGACTTGTTTCTGTTTGTGGAGTGTCGACGGTTCATGTCAATAAGCCGAATCTAGGCGACAGTGGTTGATATTTGCACCTCTCGGTTCCGTCCATTCAAACATACTCTTCTAATGTGTGATACTTTAATTGTAAATGTTAGCAAATACCACCTGAATATACCTAACGTTTAATCGTGTACATTGCTTTCCAAATCATAATTAAAATTACTCATACGCACATTAGGCATTTTTTAACCATACAGCGATTAAGAACACTTTCATTTATTACGTAGTTATCGCTATTAAGGGATGACAACAAAAAGGAGTTTAAAAGCCTTTACATATTTGCATAAATGTTGCAGCAGCAGTTTGAAGTATGAGTAGGTTTGTGGAACCCAAACAAATCCTCTTGTTGCTGTCACAATGAATCACTTATGAGATAAAAAAAAAAACTTTATAAAAAACATAATGATCAACAAAATAGTGAAGTCTGGTTTTTTGTAGTAGGAGGGCAGCTATTTATGATTTGCGAAAAACATATAAAACAAATTTATATTTTATTAAAAACGAATTTATTGTTATTCAAAGTATTTTTCATGATAGTGAATACACTTTTTGATACGACTAAACCTCTTTTCAAAGCAGTTTTACCACTCTTTCTGAGGCACCTTCCAAATATGGCGTCGAAAAATGTTGACCGCGGAAATTCAAAAACGTCATTTGTGACTATCAGGGCTGTAGGGTGGATAATTCATTAATTCGATTTTCTCACTTCTGAGGCAGTTGTCGCGGCTAATTTGAGAGCTGAAGTTGTCATTGTGGAAACTGATCCGTGTTGCCCGGTTGTGGTTTTTTCATCTTATTTCATTGAACAACTGTTCACAAACAAATGGTTGTGTATGATTCAGAGCTAACAGTCTTTTGATACTTGAATGGTACGAAGCAGGTATTTCTGGAGAAACAGGCAAGTTCTTCTACCTCGAACAAATTTTGTGTGATATGGCTCACCTTGAAATACCCATACTGTCGACATCTATTTTTTTTAGAGCTCATACGCTTAGATCCATGTCTCGTCTCCTGTAGCTATCATATAGACATATTTTGAGGCGCCATAGTCCCACTTTCATTTACCATTTCTTGGTACCAATTAAATCAAGGCTTTTTTGAACTATAGTTATAGTTTAGTGATCTCCAAAGTTGTCGAAACAAATACGTACGCAATTAAGGACTTTGATATGCCGCTATAATTTTTTCCTGGTTTAGCGCTAATATATGTGATGGCAAATCCATTCAAAATAACCCTTGTGAGCAGGTCTGAATGCCCGTTTAAAAATATTAAACAATCATTTTTACTGGCAGCAACAATTCTACTGAGACTCCAGGTTAAAAAAAATCCATTTACAAGATCCGCTATCAGTGACTAACACGTAAGAAGTGAAATGGATGGAAATGTTCGTTCAGACGGCAGCATTGGAAGTGGAAGGGATACGTTTTCTATTATTGTGGAGTTCGATTTATGATCTCACCACACGCGAAAATGAAAGGACTATGACTCCGAAAATCTTTAATACGAGCTAAGTTCCTTTTTAACGCCCCCGTTCCCGCATTAAAATGAAAATGGGGTTCACGATTGAATTCAGCATACCAGCGGTACACAGTGGCCGAATCTGGTGTTTCCAAAAGACTAGCTCATTTTAATTGAAAAAAAAAAAAAATATTAAATGGTCGAAAGTTTTCACGATGTAATTAAATTTCTTGATGAAGATCACTTTACAAAACACAATTAGCGGTGAAATTCAAACTATTTCTAATGTCTGATTTGAAATATGTCGTTCAATGTTGCCATTTCAAAAAAAAAAAAAATTAATAGCAGTCCTAGTCTTTAGTATCTTTTGCAACTGACATGAGAAAGAGGCAAAATTTATAACGAAGTCAAATTCAGATACATACTACTGTGGGCAAAAAATAGTAAGACTTTTTAATTTAAATTTCGCGCGGAAATCCATTCGTCGAATGTTTTTTTCTACGTTGATCAAAGTAATCATTAGTGCTTAGTATACGCTTGCCTTTCTGAAGTACAACAAGTGCATTCGGCAATTTTTACAATGAGTGAAATTATTCAACAAAGAAGTTTCATTAAATTTTGTGTGCGGAATGAAATTTCTGGTGCCAAAGCGTTCAGAATGTTGCAAAAGGCCTTCGGTGATAATTGTATGTCGCGAGCAAGTGTTTTTGATTGGTACGAATTATTCAAAGAGAGAACGCATTGACGACGAACCACGTCCAGGACGGCCATCAACACCAACATATGATCAACACGCCAATAAAATCAAGGAATTGGTGTTCGAGAATCGACGATTAACAGTCAGATACCTTACTGATATTGTTGGAATATCGGACGGATCAGTGAAAACCATTTTAAAAGATCATTTGGGCCTAAGAAAAGTGAAATCACGATTGGTTCCAAAATCACTCAATTTTCTTGAAAAACAGCGTCGCGTTGACGTCTGCCAAACAATGCTTTTTTGCACTACGATAATGCACCGTCGCAACCGCATGAATTCTTCGTGAGTTTTTTTTTTGCCAAAAACTCACTCAATAGCGTTCCACAACCACCATATTCGCCTGATTTAGCTCCGTGTGATTTCTGGCTGTTCAGCAAACTCAAGCGACCGCTCCGGGGAAACCTTTTTGTGTCAATTGAAGACATTAAACGTGAAGCGCTAAGCGCATTGAAGGCTATTCCGGAAATTGACTTTAACCACTGTTACGAGGATTGGAAAAAACGTTCGCATAAGTGTATTGCAGCAGGGGGGAAATTACTTTGAGGGGGGCGAAATAGATTTGGCAGAATAAATAAAGAAATTTAAAATTATAAACAAAGTCTTACTATTTTTTGCCCACTGTAGTATATCCAGACAAAAAACCTAAACTATTTCTTTCCAAAAAACATATCGACGCATAAATATTAAAAAACGCTTAGATTTTCAACTCAACTCAAAAGACAAAACCAAACTCTTTCTAGTGCAACAAAGCAACGTTGGGAGCACTTATTTAGAAAAAGGAGTTTATTTATTGCATTGAAGAAGTTTTTACACAACTGGATGATACATATTTCATTTCAGACATCAATATAAGCGAACAATTGAAACCTTTGACTTAAAACGTTGACCATCAAGACTTTTTAGAAATATTCACTTGTCAAATATTGCCATTAATGATGGTTCTAAGAAATGGCAATGCAGCAAATTATCTTTGAACTTCTCTCGTTGGTAACATAGTATGTTGACAGTAGTTATTGCTACCGTAATTCTAGCTATCACATGGGTCAAAAACACTTTTATTGTTGGCAATTGCAAGCGTAGCTTTGTGGCAGCATTTCTTGGTCATTGCCTTTTGTCGACCTTTTTATTATTGCGAACATGTTTGCTACTATGACAGCCTTTATGAATATTATTTTAATATGGCTTTTTCATTATACCTGTCTGCGGGCGTTTCTATTCAAATTTAATAATTGTGTAAAAAGTAATTTGCACAGAAAAATTTTGCTTTATCATTTTTCTCTCCACTACACTCCACTTTTATTTTATTTTTCTTTTCAAGTTTATTGATAATTAATGCTAGAAGTTACTTCGTCATCCAAATGGACTCAAAGTGAAGGAAAATATTTTTTAAAAATTTTGCAGGTTTGCTTTTCTTTTTTATTCAAGAAAATAAATTAAAAAAATATGCTTTACATTTGAAGAAGTTATAAATAAAGAAAATGTCTTTAATTTTATTTTCACATATCAAATGATTTGGATTAAGTAGAAGAAACAAATTTTTGAGTGTCAGCAAAAACTTAATGACCCCTAAATTCAACTGCAAGTCTTTAAGAAAAACACAACATTCATAAAATGGAAGTGGTAGCCTACATAGGGCGTAAATCTGGTTGCCCTTGAAACACTGTAACCGAGGATCTAAAAGATACATGCCGATCTTGCTATATCCTTGAGAACAATACAAATTGGTGAACAACGCTCTGGGCATAAAACAAGTTGAAGCCCGTAGTTTTCTCACTACGATAACTCTGTGGTTCGTACGAAACTTTTTGGCCTAAAACATTCATATCGGTATGCAAGCATTTTGTGACTTTATCATTGTTACAAGATGCTGCCCCGGAGGCATGTCTTCTTGGTGATTCCGCCACCTTGATGTATTGTTACCGGGGGAGATGGGGGTACCAGTTCCCGGGGCCAAAAACTGGAAGAAGGTACATGACTTTCTAAGTTTGACCAGTAACGATGCACACTGGTACCACGGGGACCAGTAGGCCCTGGGACGCAATTTCCAGACTAGTTGTTGAAGAGGCTCCTTCGGGAGTGCACGTGGTGGCTGTGGTTTACACTCAAATCGCGGGAAGATTATGTTGCAGGATCAATGGTGCGTTGCGTTGCAACGCAAGCTGGTCAAATGCATTCTTTGACAGCAGGAGAATGGGTAGCTCCAAGCCCCTCAGCAAGAGGTGGGACTAGGGTCAAGGATCCATGATCTAAAACTATTGCCTATACACGCATGTGTATAGCGGCGTCGGTAGTCGCATTTCAATACACCCTGTGCTAAGACCACCATGAGGTTGTGCCAACATTGGCGGCTACTCATGTAATTATTGGAATACTTGTCTCAAGACTCTAAGACGTTTAAGACGCAATTTGCAAAAGCTACAGGCTATTTCAGGTATAGATGCTGTTAAAGCTAGAGAAAAAGATAGCCCATGTGTATGGAGACATATTAACAGAACGCTAGTGCCAAAACATGTTTGCTAAATTTCGATCTGGTAATTTTGATGTTAAAAATGCAGCACGTTCTCGAAGGCCAGTTGGTGAGTGACACAATAAAATCATCGTAAAATCGTTCAAAAATTAAACTTGTCAAATTCAAATACAATTCAGACAAATATTTATTCGCAGAAAGGAAATCGTTTTTCACTTTCAAAAAAAAAAACAAAATAAAAAACCCAACACAAAAATATCTTCATAACAAAAAACCATTGTGAAGATTTTTTTGTTGTATAATTTTCATTAAATAAATTAAAGGTAACATTCCACACCAAAAGTCTACGTTGTAAAATTTTATACACAATCTTGGAATTTTATAAGAAGTATAAATTCCGCACGTGTTTCTTATTAAAAATAAATACCGTGAAATAGATTAAATAACGAAAGTAAATTTACATAAAAAAAATCAGAATGTGACATCACATTGGTGGGACATTTAAATCAAATGAATCACATCTCATAATTTCCGTCATGTTGTGTTTATTTCTTTTGGCAACAGCAACAAAAAAGCTATACGAAATATAAAATCAATTAGGAGGCATTTGCCGAGAATTAAAAAACAAAGAAACCAATTTTTTTTCAATATTAAGAAAAATACGGGAAACAATTTTTATTATTTTTTATTTGTTTAACTAAATTTTCTAAACAGAAACTAATTATGCCCTTTCAAACATCTAAAGACACGAGTTTAAAACTTTTTTTTTTAAATAACAGTTTTAATTTTTAAAGCAGTTAAATTTTAAAAATTTAAGGTCCAAACACACATTTCAATATTAATAAAACTTTAATTTTTTATTTGTTTATTAGACATTTTATTTACAATCTATCCAAGCATAATAAATAAATTGTAAAAAGAATAAAATAACAATGTTTGTTGAACTCCTACCAGAAAACAATATTCACAAAATATATTATGTATATACTCGTACATATATACAGGGTGTCCGCCAGGAAGGTATACTACTTTGTTTTACCGCCATTTTGGTAAACATTAGTCTTGACAGCTGATAGGCCCAAGCATGGACCACAACGTACTGCAATATCGGCTGAAAACATTACGGCTGTTCAAGTAAGTGTTCAAAACAATCCGTCAACCTCAATTCGACACCATGCTCAGAAGCTTCGTCTTCAAAGAACAACTTTGGCCACAATTTTGCAAATATTTGCATTTGTTTCCATTTAAGATTCAGTTGACACAAGAGCTTCTTCCAGAAGAACACTTACGCCGCCGTAAATATGCCAATAGGATGCTACAGCTCGCCCATGACAACCCCGATATTCAAGAAAAAATCATAATGAGTGATGAGGCACATTTCCATTTCAATGGATATGTGAATAAACAGAATAGTCGGTTCGGGGCAATGGAAACCCATCAAATTATTCATCAGTCACCTTTGCATCCATTAAAAGTGACAGTCTGGAGTGCAATTTCGTCAGGAGGAATCATTGGACCTTACTTCTTTGAAACTGAAAACGGCGTAACGGTAACTGTCAATGGGGAGCGATATCGTGACATGATTGAAAACTTTTTAACGCCACAACTGCATGCTTTGGGCTTGACTAACATGTGGTTTCAACAAGACGGTGGAATTACTGCGAGACCTCTTACCACAACAAGTTATTTCAAGGAATGGTGATGTTGATTGGCCTTCACGGTCGCTTGATTTGACTGCTCCGGACTTCTTTTTGTGGGGATATCTGAAAAGCAAGGTTTATGCAAACAAACCAGAAACGCTGGAGCAACTCAAATTGCAATGATTGATCAATCTTTCTAAGTAATTTCCACTTGACTTAATAATTTCCTTCTTCACCATTAAAAAAACAACTTTAATAATAAAATTTTTGTTTTGTTTTCCCGATTACGTTTCCTAATTCTCAATAATTTAAAAAAAAGTTTGTTTTCTACAAGACTAATGATGCATTGTACACATGCAAGACAGCCGGCTACCGACTACAAGCTGTCAAAATTAAAATACACATGTTAATATGAGATCGGTAACGTTGACGACACTAAGGCAGCACACACGGCAACAGGTTGTTGTCCGCGCTGCTTTTGTCGTTTAAGTCATATAAAACAATTTCTGTTTTTGTAGGCTACAAAACAAAAACAATGTTGACAATAGAACAAAATATGTTCAGCAAATTAGTGCTTAGAAATATTTTTTGTAAAATAAAAAAGCAAATCAAGAGTTTTTAATTAAATTTTTTTTATTGTATTCAAAACAAGTAATTGAGTGAAATCGTGTATGTTTTTCGGCTTAAGTCTCGTTTATATGCACCTTGAAAAATACTTTAATACCAAGTACAAAATTGATAGTATTGTTTATCGGCCACGCTTACATTTGAGCGAGGATTTTCTACCTACTCTAGCATATTCTACATCAAGTGAAAGCTTATTGTCTTTGCTTTTGGAACATATACGCAAATTATGTGTGCCCGAGGGTCCAGATAATTTATGAACCTAAATTTTAAAAATTAACAACAAAAACCGAATGTCTCCGAAAACCGAAATTTCAAAAAAACAAATCAAAAATTCGAAATTTTGCCAAGTTTTTATTTCACCACAAATGCAAAAATTCCCCATAAAATCGAAAAACTGGAAAAAAAGTGTTCCCAAAAAAGCAAAGTTCAACGTCAAACCAAAATTTTACATTAACAACAAAACTCACCAAATTCTGAATATTCACTAAAAAGTTCAATTTCACCAAAAAGCCAATAAATCGCATGTGACTCGATTTCGTTCGCTTATGTTTTGTTTCGACATAGGGACACAGGCTGTTTGTTGTGGCAATATTTTTTATCCACTCTGAAGCAGATATCTGCAGCAAGTGGCAAGTATTTGGCTTGTAATACGACAATTTTAAGTTTTGATTGCTTTTTAAATAAACTAAAACCTAAAACTTATTGTTTAGAGAATGTTAAAAATGAATACAACACTATAAGCATGCCCTTATTGTTGCTGGCATTTTAATTAAAGTCAAGGTAGTTGAACCGCGTTCTTATCAAAGTTAAGTTCAAGTGCTTTTCGAACTTGTACTGAAAAACTTTGATTTGTACAAAATAGAAAAACTGTTGAGTGGCTTAGTTGAAAGTTTTTAACTTTAATCATTCTTTTCTTTTTTAAGTTAAAATTATATAAAATTTTTAATGGTTTTCATTTTAACAGGAGCAATCAAGTTTTATAAAGCGAAGCAAACTTTTTTGTATGAAATAGCTATTGAAACTTGATAACTTTAAACCTACAAGGCATACAACAGAAGTATCCCAAAATGTTCACAAAGTTTAAGTTTACAGACTTTTCTGCGCTAAAGTGTTTTCAAACGGAAAAGGAAAAAATTTGGCAGCTCGTAAATGATGCACTACACGAAAACAAAAACTCGTTTTCATTGTTCAACATTATACCAAAAGTATATAAATTTGGCTGCTACGGCTACATATTTCTTTGGAGTATTTATTAATCTTTGCCAGCTGTTCGGAGGTACGTAGTTACGTATATGAGGCATAACCTCTTTTTGCTTTTCAAATTGTTTTCATGGGTAAAAGATAAAAAGTACTGTGAAATTTGTGCTTCAATTTATAGTATTAAATAAGAAAGCCATGAATCTGTGCAGGCATCTCACATTTCGCTGCTCGCACTGAAATTCATCAAGATGAATTTGGACATGTTTGGGAACAAATCAATTCATTTGAAGCGACTTGCTCATATGAAAAATGTATGGGAAATTAAGTAGCAAGTCATTTAATTTGAACAAATCAAGGGCCATACCCAAATCACGTAAATGGAAACGCACTATAGGACAGTAAAAGAAATTATCAGAAATTTATGAACAAATTTTTAGGTAATTGAAAAACAAAAATTATGAGAACATCACAATCTTATTCGGTTTTAAATCGTGTGAGGTTGACATCACTGGCTGCTATTTTTGTGCAGTTGCTATTGTTACACTACGTCTTGACTAGCCATAAATTTTTCGCACATTGAGAAAGCGTCTGCCAAATAACGAGAGAAAATGTGTTCATGGTCTGCTGTTTGAAGCATACGTGTAGATGTCCCTGTTCAGTGCGAGCATGATTTTTTGTCTTTCATCGGGATTGTATGGATGCTTTTAGCATAGTTTATGTACGGGTGTGTTACAGACGAGCGCACACTCGCATGCATACGAACTTTTTATATTGCCTGTGTATTATGTTTGTGTAATGTCAAAACAGAGTTATACGAACTATTGTTTGGAGACCTCTGTTTGAACATGAAGCGATGATGAACATTGACGGTCTAGACTAGCCAAATTTCTGTGCGAGCAGCAAAATGTGCGATGGCTGAACAGATTTAGGGCTAGTCATGACGACATAGTACTACACATACGAAAAACCCACATGTTAGTTTTGGTATGGTTCACACTATGTGTATTCATATTACATATGTAATTTTGACATACCATATGACGTGTTCACGTAATGTAAACACAGCTTAAGGAGAGCTAAAGAGAGCATTTGAAATATTCAAGAAGTCTCGATAAATTGCGGATACTAAGAATACTGGCGGCTTTCCAATAACACATTAATGCAGTACGTGGGAGTTTTGGGAAAATCTAGTAATATCGATTCCACATTTAAATTTCTAAAACCTCTACACAGCCTGTACACTCTAAAGATTTCCATCTACATGATTGCATAGTTTAATTGACACAGGAAAACCCCCCCTAACGATTTTGCACAGCGACGAGTTTGTTGATTGTTTTTACCCGCGGACTGTGATTTGGAATTTAAAAAATACGTGCAAGTTATCCTATAAAAAACACTTACAAAATTTGCATTAGCTATTTATTTCAAAAGATACGTTCATTGGGACACCCTTTATAAACAAAAATGACAAAGAAATTGTGTTTATATGGTTATATTTTTTATTCAATATTGCTGTAAAGGCCTTTTGTGTGCAGATTATTTCTCTTACATTTCACGAACGCATCGAGTCAGCTTTAAGAATTGTTATGCTGTTACATTTTATTCTCAAATATATAACGTACAACAGACCTCTTTAAAAGACCACCGACCACTAACCTAATTAATTGTAGTATTTACTGACAATTGAAAACTTTGAATCAATAATGTTAACAATGCCGCCACAAAAACTTAATACATTTCTTAGGAAACTTCAATTTCATTACTTTTCACGTAGATGCATAAAAATTATATTAAACTAATATATTTTAAGCTAAAAGTCCAAAGAAATATAAATATTTAAAAACAGATAAAAAATTAAACTTATGACGCATTTTGGTATTTGTTTTTTAGTTAATGCATGAGACCCTGCGTAGGTTATTCCTTATAACACCCACATATACTAATGGTATATGTTACTTTTAAATGACAGGAGTAGATAACATGTGTATAACCTTTGTTTAAATATATTTCTCTTCGCAGGAGCATATTTGTATCAATGGCAGAAAGAAAACAAGATACACCCACTGCGCTGTTACGAAATAAATCTGAATAAAATTAAAACAAAACCAGAAATAGTTTCCAAGGATTTGATTACAATGAAATAAGGTCCAATTTAAAAATAAAATCATCAGCAGCTGTTGGATAAACCATGAAGTAATTTAAAAATCTACAATCTCCAAAATTTAGTTGGCAGAACCAAGAGGACTAGAGGACTTGTCCAACATACATAATATCTAGTTGGACCACTTTAGTAACTGAGTATTTAACTTTTCTGTTTTTACTCGGCAAGGCAATTAACACTATTTGCTCTTAGGATTACTTCTGCTGTTATCCTGCAATTATTTACATTATAAAATAAAAAATTTTCTAGAGTCGCTAAAGAAAATTTCTTGGTTCTAACTAAAACAAATCTATATACATATATAAAAGTGAAACTCTGTCTGTCTGTTAGCTATAGACTCCGCAACCGTAAAGCCGATCGGACTTAAACTTTGGCAAGTTGTTGTACACATTCCAGGGAGTGTTTATAGGTGGTAATTTTTTACAAAAAAGTGGGCGGGGCTACGCCCATCTACATATACATAAATATGAAATACGCCCATACAAAATAAATATTAACTTTTCAGCTACTTGCTCTTGACCGAATTTTCTGAAACTTTGCACACATATTGAGCTCATTAAAGGGCGTAGCAACGCACGCCAGGCTTGGCTAGTAATTTATAAAAAATTAAGTAAAACTAATATAATTTTTCATTTGGAATAAGATACCTGCTTACTCCGCAGATAATTCCATTAACGCACGAAAATAAAAAATTATTTAAAATGTCTTATTAAATTATTGTAATTTTATATAAAGCCATCGTGTGGTTTTCACTTCACACCTTAACAAACAAAAACAACAAAGAACAAGTGTAAATATAATATGTAGTCTGATAATTTATAGACATTTATTTCTATTTAATAAAATTTTATTTATTTTATACAAAATGTAAAACAAATATTCTATAATTTGCAACAGGTTTTCCTTGTGCAAGTTGCCATGTTTGTAAATCGATATCAATAAAAGAATTTCGTATGAATTTAAATTTAAATTATATGAAACAATTACACACTACTTTGTTACAACACATATGCAGTTGATACGAATTTGGCATTTCCGCTAAAGAGTTAATGTGATGTAGAAGATAAATGTTTTATATAATTCTAATAAAGTAAAGAAATAAATACATGTATTTTAAATTAGTGAAATACTAGGAGGCAAATGATGCTCTAAAGCATTAGAATTTCACTGAGAATATTATTTCTGCGATGAAAGTATTTGAAATATTTTGAAAAACAATGATTTGAATTTAATCTTCTACTCGAAAAGTTCAATTTCCCATGCAAAACAACACCTAGATGTTATTTGACGAAAAGCTTCTCTTACTTACAATGTAATTCGAAACGAATGAAAAATGTAACGAATACGACCATTTCATATTGTGTAGTACGTTTTTCGTTAATTCTTGGGAAATTTTGTCGAACGAAAAATTGCCCTTTCGTTTGTGCAACTCTGTAATACGAAAAAGAATGTCAAAGAGGCGGAAAACGATCGAAAAACATTCGAAATCAATTTTGTTCACGAAAACATCAATATTAATCATAAAATGTGAGTATTTATGTAAAGAATTAAAAATTTATTTTTTTTAATTTTTTTCATCCGAATTTTTGGGGCAAAATAGTTTTTAATAAATGCACACGAACTTCCTGTCCAATTTGATGCTATATGACGCTTTCAGATACTTAAGATACTTAATTGTCGCGGCTAATTTCAATATTGGGGGAATACCCGTTGACCAGTGCGATACCAGTACACATAATATTAAATTATTTCTAATAATTATTTCTGTGTCCCTTTCTTGGACATCGTTATCACTATCCATACGTAATCCATGCATAAATACATAGTCTTTAAATTATTCTTTAAAATAATATGTGATGCTTAAGACGTTATTGCTGAAATATTATTGTTTTCCCTTATTTTGTGTCTTAAATTTGACAGTTAATGAAGTTTTTTTCATAACTTGATTCCTTCTATTTAGTGAGTCAAGTTCGGCGAAGTTATTTAAGAATTGTTAAATTTAAACGAATCAGTATAATATTAAGTTGACCGCGGCAACGCATAAAGATGCAAAATGAGAGACATTACAATTTGGAACAGGTCTGTGTGTGCCCCATGTTCTGAACGTGGCCAAGCGATATTTAAAAGCTTTAATAAGGAGTCTTTTTGCACAGCCCCCATATTCGTCAGTCATAACTGCTTCTAACTATACATTCATTCCGATCATGGGTTATATTCAAATAAATACATTATATGTAAATATACTATCCCAGTTTGACCAGTAGTTATAAACGACATTTTAATCGATTATGATTTCAGGACAATTTATAATTTTTTGCCTATAAAATACTGTTGAGGACAATTATGATGATTTATTGTAAACAAAGAATTTTTAGTTTCTATGATAGGAAAATTTTAAAAAACAGCAGGCCTCACCTTAAAAATAATATCGAATTCGAAGACAATATTGTCGAAAATAATGTCCCACAGAGTCCTGTAGAACATATGTAGGTAGAAAGTTAGAGGACAATATACTAAATGCTTTATATATAAATGGTATACATGCGCCCAATTTTCATTTCATTTATTTAGTATAATCGATCCCATGACGCCATAAATGTTTGATAAAGTAATTTACATTTGTTATAAATAATAAAATACAAAAAGAACTTTAACAAAGTAAATTTACAAGAATTCAAATTAAATTAAAATTTGAAAATAATTCCAAAGGATCTTTGGCTAAAGATTTAATAAACATTGTGTAACATATGTTTAAAACTAAAAATGGTTAATTCAAAGCTTCCAAAACTCATGGGAAGGTCATTTCAAAGTCTACTGGAGATTACTACGAATGACTTTTTAAAGATATAGTTGCAAATTTTAGGTATAATTAGCTGTAGATTACGTTGTTCAAGAGAATCGATATAAAGATTAAAGGCATTGATTTAAATTGTACTTTATAACATAGTAAAGAGTCCATAAGATTCATTATTTACAAGTTATAGATGCATGTCATGAGTTGATGAGCAGCCAATGTGGATTTCTAGGCCAAGCATAATATGATTCATAAGAAGCAACTGAGCTAATAAGAAAATTTTATGGGTAGGAAGCAATTGAGACTATACAAGAAGATTGAGATTATACAAAGATCTAAGCTTGCTTGTGTTCTTCGAACCATAGTTTATTTTCCAGTAGCAATACTAAACTATTTATGGTGTCTACAGATGGTACATGAACTCCATCAAATATAATTTTAATTACAGGGTGGTTGCAGCATGCAGGCCTTAATTAAAATACTTTTGTTTTAGAAAGTTCGCAGTAAAGTGTTTTATTTTAGCCCAGTCTAATCTAGAGACAGCGTAACATGTAATCTTAGCCTGATGAGATTCAAGACCTCGAGTTGTGCCGCTGAATATAAGGTTAATATCTTCAGCATAAAGGAAAGTCTTACAAGGGAAATTACCAATAAAATTCACAGTCATTCGTATAAATTAGAAACAGATAACTTGAGTCCGAAGATATTTGTATTACTATATTGAATAAATAAATACCACAAAAGTACTACTAAAAGGAAGCCAAAAGCCGTTTATGGGTTGAGCAGTTAGTTCGGAAAAATTACTGCCATTTTGTTGAAGAAAATCAATTCGAAAAATTTACCATAATGCTTATAGATATCGACTGCGTTTAACTGCATTTCGTAATAGACAGACTACCGCTATTCATAAGAAGTTACGGGCAAATTTAGCCAATTTCAGAACAAATAATACATTTGAAAATAAAGGTAATTTTTCCCAACGTAAATTAAAGTTATATCGTTTTTACATGATTCGATAAAGGTATAAAAGAGTCAATTGTCACCGTAATTTGCAACGAAAATAATAGGTAATATTCTTGTGATAAGTCAGGGAAATAATATGCGACTATATATACAACGATATTACCACATTACCACAATAGCAACCGTCAAAGACAGTGTGCATATACCTGTCGTTATTTCCGTCATGCACGTTTTAAAGACCCCGTGTTCGAAAAAGTCGTTAGTAATTTTTTTAATACGGCCGATAGTCTGGATCTTAAAAAATTTAACCCCAACAGGTAATTTTTAGAAGAACACAGAATATTTATATAAAAATATATTGAAACATAACTTTTAACAATCATTTTTTTCACACATCTGTAGGTTAAATTAACCTTGAAAGTAAAACTTTTTTATATTTCCCGATACAAATAAAACTTACCCGATAATATCACATACAAAGAAAACATAAACACATATATAACGAATAATAAATATAGAAAAAACAGCACTATAGGCATTATTGAAAGGTTGATGTCTTAGATTTTCTTCTCGCATTAATACTTCTAAATCCCAGAGTTAATTTATTCAGTTTAAGTTGACTTTTCTTTTACTTACGTTGCATTGTCCTTGGGTACAATGGTTTCGCTTGAGCTTTTTTCTATTTCAACTGGTTCCACTTCCATTTCTGACCAGGAGCTGGATGATGTGTCGTTATCGCTGCTTAAAACAATGATGTCTTCCATGAAATTTATTAAAATTTTTTATGGATAATTTCAATACAATAACAAGCACAACAAAAACACACAATTTTTCTTCTTTAACTTTTATCTATTCTGGTATTTTTCGTTTGACAATTAAACCAACTAAAGAAAATTTTGACAATTTACAAAAATTTTATTAGAAAAATTTCTCCTAAAAAATTTAAACAATAAATGTTAATAATGTTCCTTTTTATTGTTTTAATTGAAAATCTATTCTCCAAAATTTTTTGTTGTTGCACTCAACTTCTCTTCGTTTTTTTTTCAACACAGCTGTCTATTGAATTTTGTTTTGTAAAAATTTTCCTTAGTGGCTACGTTTAAAATTAATATTCCATTTCTAATGCCCTTAATTATTTAATACTTCAGTTATGTTTAATTAAAAAAGGGGAATTAACTTAAAATTTGCACGAAGTTGGATTATGGTTAAATTAACGTTTCACGCGTACAACTTCGTTAAACAAATTTGTATAAAAAGGAGAAGAAAAAAGAAGGTTAATGTGCAGTGTTGTATTTTTCTGTACCAGATGATGCATGTTGTAAATAAACGTAGTATTGTAAAAGAAATTGTTATAATATTAAAACACCCTGTTAATTTGTTACACTGTTTCAATCTGTAAAAGATTTCATATGAAATTTCCCAATAATATGCTTCTCCATAATACTATTATTATTTGGTGTCATAAGTTTTATAATGTTATAATGAGTTAAAAATAAGGTTTTATTTTATTACGATAATGTTATTGTTTTATATATATATTACGCCAAAAACGAAATAATACAAAAGTCGATAATAAATAACTCCCAACTTTAATGACATCTAATATTTTACATATTACTGAGTAACCATAATATATCCAGAAGAGTCTAGAGGAATTTTTTTAAAACAAAAACACACCTTTTAAAAGTACATAGTTCAAAATATCAAAAATTGTGATTTTTGCATAAAAAGTCCCAAAAATTGCTTAAAATCCAACAAATTAAAAAGTTAGTATATATCAAAATATGTTTGCAAACAACTGCCATGTAATTAGCCAGAGACCTATAAAAAAGTCGCCATAACATAAATTCGGCTAGTCAAGCCTTTTCCACGTCTTAACATGCTTGTTAAAGTATCTGTTATGAAAGCTTTTTTTGATGGTTAAGAATTTTTGTTGCTGCAGAGCAATTAAAACTCAAGCAAACAAATGAAAAGCAATGCAAGCATATATCTTGTCTAGCCACAACGTTGTATGCATATATGCCATATATGAGATATTTTGTTTCAACATACCACCTTAATTTGCCGAACAATTGTTTGCACTCGGAGAGTGCGTGGTCTTATCTATGAAGAATACGTCTAGATGTTAATGTTCAGTTTAATTCTTGCTTTCAGCATAATTTATGTACGGGTGTTTACAAACTAGCGCACACATACACAGTTTTTATTTTGCCTGTGTGAATTTTTTTGTGTCATGGCAGAACAGCGATGCTCGAACCACTTGCCTTGGCTCAAACACTTGCTTACAAATATTGTTTTCTGATTGGATCTCCTTTGCCATCAGATCGCATTTTTCCCAAAGTAGGTGCAACTGCAACAAAAATGGGTATATCTTGATTGAAAAGCGCCATTCTGATCTCTTATTTTTAAATTCTGATTGACACAAATCAATTTAAAAAACTTCTTAAACTTTGAAACAAATAATAATTTTTCAAATAATCGATTAAAAATGTTTTGCCATCACTAGTATTAATGTAGACAAGCATATTAATTAAAAAGCACGTTAAAGCAGGTACAATTTTGTATATTTGCAGAAATCAATTTTAAAGGAAACTAAGATTTATATCATAGCATCATGATACTGCTACTTTAATAATGCTGTTCGCACAACATGTTTTGTATACTTTCTATAAATACAACCATGCATGTTTTACCAATTTTGACACTTACGATTACTATGAATGAGAGACTGAAACAGCCATACATTTACTAATTTCCAATTGGAATGCGGTGGCGAATGTGACACTTGTCAAACCAATTCAAAAGAAACGTTGGAATTTTTCACATAAAGTAGAAAATTGGAGCTCAACGTAAATGCACATCGTCATTGCGTATTTTTGAACTCCGTGTAACGCGTTTTTTTTTTGATAATTTAAGAGAAACAAATTTACTGTGCTTAAAATTTAGTTGCAAAATTTTTAGTAAAAATCTTAAGTTTTTTTTTAAGAATAATATTACTAAATGATAAAAAGTGGTATGTGTTGAAAAAACGAAAAAATTGATAAAAGTTGGAATGAAAAATCAAACCCAATTTTTGTTGTAGTAAACTCTTGGTGGGAGGAACATACAACCGAAGAATACTAAATTAAATAAAGTGTTTTGATGGGTACAAAATGCAAAAACTAAATTGTTAGTTAATTAATATTATGCATTGTTAACAAAATTCTAAATATATATTTTTATATGTTAAAAAAGAACGAAACATTTTTTGGAAGTTTTAGATGATTACAAATTTAAAGTAGTGTATTTAATTTAAGTTCTTGAATAAATATAAAATAATATTAGGTGGGATATAAAACGGATTTTGGAGCATTTTAAGAACAAACTAATTTAGTTGAGGTAAGTAAGTGTTAATTGATGGTATTATTTTACTGGCACTTTACCCCCCGCTCTCATAATTAAACTTACTCGTGTTGTTTTTGTTTTAAAGGCTCTCTTCGTGCAGATGAAAAACTGTTTACGCTGGCAGTCGTTTATTTATTTTTGTTTGCAACTTCTTTATTATGTTTTTGAAATGTGTTGGAGCTCTATTCTATATTTTATTCTTCATCTCCGAAACAAAACAAAAACAAACAAAACAAAATTGGTTTAAATTTTAAATATGTATTTGTTGGAGAAAATAGTCGACTTTGAAATCGATTTAATATTAATACTTCACAATATTTGTTTAATTTCTTATACACCTTTTGTTCTATCCAGTTTTGTCGTGTTCGAATTTTTTTGTATTTCTTCTATTGCTAGGTGCATAAAAATAATAATGGAGCTATTTTCAAATTTCTCTTGTAATCTTTCATATTCAGTTCTTAACGAAAGTGTATTTAAAACAAATTAAAAAAACAAGTAATGAGAGAAAATTGAATAACAACAAATTAACTCGTATGTACTCAGTTTTGCTCATAGTTGTTCTCAACCAAAATAGAGAAAAATTTCAAATTTACCGGTATTTTAAATTGAGTTTTCGATTTGGTTGCAGTAATCTTGATTTTTATTAATATATACTTAATTTTTAATTTAAAATTGAATAACTTCGTAATCCAAAAGGTGCAGTTTTTTTAAAGTTTCATTATTACGATTAAAGAAAGCAGAGTGAATACTTTTGTGTAATATACACACTGTGTACATTAAACCTAAACATGACCTGGTGCACTACCGTGCGCCTTACAAACGTTACGTTACATATTAGATAAACAGTAATTCGCTTTATTTATGTGACTGATATTATCAGCTGATCCCTAACAGCACGATTCGAATCTGCTAATTCTACCATAACCTATCATAAAAAACACTAAAGGCTAGTCAACTTGAAATTCATATACTTCAATTTCACAGCCTTTTTGACTACAAAAAACTACTATTTTTCTCACAAGTTTACTACTTGTTATTTAGAGTGATTGATTATGCTGATATTTGTAATATTTTATTCCTCTCTTATCTCGTTTATATGCAAATAAAAATGCCACATTTTGCATTTTATTATAACTTACCAACTCACGAAAACCATTTATTATTTAACGACACTATTTGCTAAGAAGGTGTAAACCGATGCCTTCTCTTGTTTTATTGTCTGCATTTTGTGGAATGCAAGAAAAATTAATATAGTATTGTCACACATGCGCCTTAATTGAGTAATTAGAAGATTGCCTTAATTGAGCTCAATTTACCATACACTAAATTGAATAATTAGTACTAAATTGCACTATAAATTGAGTCAAATTGCCCATTGAAACCCTGACGAAACACATTAAATATAATACCCTACTAGACTCGAAAACTTACAGCAACATTAATATATGTATCTCTTTCTTATTGTGATGGTAGTTTAAAATTTTGTAAGTAAAAGGTCATTCATAAAATGCTAATTGAATAAGCTAAATTGCCAAATTTTATAACTCAGTTTAATTTAAATTTAATTAACTTAATTAATGTGCATGTCTGAATTTTGAATTTTGAATTTTTTATTGTGTGTATAGTGGTGTTGCCGTATTATTGTTTATTTACCATCCAAATAAGATGGGCTTATAAATGAGGTGTCGGTCGCTTGCCTTTCCGTATTATCTTCTTTATTCATTCTTTTAGTCTCTTAAGTCGATTTTTTTCGTTATTTTATCCATTTTATAATCACTTTTTTAAATTAACAAACAGAAAGTAACAATAACACTAGAACATATTGTTATTTTCCTTCTTTACATTTGAAAGATATCTATGTCGATATTTATGTATGTGAAACGTTTCAACCTGTCTCTGGGGTTTAAGCTCAAATCTTTATGCCATATTTTCTTTTGATATTTCTCTAAAGAGCTGTGTGTTATAATTTATTAATTAAATTAAATAGAATCAACCGAGAAGAAGCCAAAATACATGCAATTGCTTTCACTGCTAACGAATGGTTGGCCGAAGCAAAACATACATATATACACATGACAATACAATAAAAAAGGTGTAAACTTTGTTCTAACCCAAGAAAAAACCAACCAAATGAAATTTGAAACTTTAATTTAAAAATTGCAAAATTGTATTCATTCCAAAGACGTCTTATAATTAGAAATGTCAATTTATTAAAGTTAAATCCATAATAAATAATGTAAAACGTTTTTTAAGGTTTATAACAGCTGAATGGTTCAAAGCAGGATTTTAGATGAAAGACTAAAGTCTAAATAATATGCATATGTCAAGGGGTTGTCTATGAAAACTGCATGGAAATCTTTTAAAAAGAAACAATGTGCACTCGCGATTAGCATTGATATTGAGGGGCATACAATAAGGTGACGAGCGGCACAGTTATCAAATCTTTAGATCAGTTTGACATTGACTGGGCATTAAGGGACTGACTGACTCAGTCATATGCTAAAGAATAGGTGGATTAGTAGCACGGGGGCATTTGATCACTCCTGCTGTGGGTAACCACAGTCTACTAAAGGCCTTTACCCGTCTGCTATGCAGACCATGTTGTAATACTTCGGAGGGGAAAGAATTTAAATTGGTTATGTAGAAGGGCTGAAGAACCGCTAAATGTAGCATATAACTGGTCACAACTAAGGCGGTTGAATTTAAGCCCAAATAAATCAGAAATGTGTTTACTAGAAAAGTTGGCCGCTGTGCAGGGGAGCCATTGGCTCAAAATGAGGTCTTAATTCGAATATTTAACACAGGCTCTACAGAAGCGTGATTCCGACCTATGCTTTCGTATATAATAGATATCCAACAAATAGAAGTCCAAGTAATATATGAGGCGGCTCTTATAACAATACACCTACAGCCGATGGGTGCGTGGATCAAATGAGACCAAAAGTCACAGCAGCAAATATGGGAGGTAATGGTCGGTTGCACGCAAGGCGCGGGGTAAGCGAACCGAATACCTGACAAGCGCTCCTGGTCAAACAGAACCCTAGCACAGGAATCAGCTGTTGTACTGACGGCTTCAAGCTAGCAATTAAAGTTACATAGCACCAGGAGATGTGTTTAATTAGTACAAAGCCGCTTGAGACCACGCAAGCCGAGCAGAAAGACTGGCAAGGAGGGCCCATACAGCATTCTGAAATAAAAACACGGTAAGGCAAATAACAAAGACCCTAGTGAGAGACCCAAATGGGAATAAAACAAGGAGGTTGCTGAGACTAAGCAAATCTGAAATGGTAAGATGATGAGTGTACTGACGAATCACTCGGGCTTGTGGGAATATCTACGCCATATAGGGTGTGCGGCTGGTAATAAGTGCAGGGCATGCAGGGTAGACGTCGAGCCACAGCTAAGGAGCCGATATTCCGATATTGTTTTAGCAATTACACACGTTTTTATTCCACTCGGAATACAGAGCAGGGACATACATATTTTTATCATTTCAATACTACATTTCCTAAAATGTATATGTTCAATATCAAAGTTGTTTACATTAAAAATAAAACTGTTAAATTTTTGGTTGGATCAAACTTTTTTATCCCTTAACTCTTTATTATTTCTTTAATCAAGTTTGCCAAGACTTCTTTTTACTTGCAACTCCATGAAATATTTGTTCCAGCACAGCAATTAAAAACCTTCGTTTCGTTAGTGCATCTTACGCTTCCACATGCTTCTTTAATCATTTTGCCCATTTTACCGTAATAATGAATGTAAAACATTTAAGCGTTTCCTTTTTACTAAATTAAACTGTTCAAATATCGTTAAGTTAATTTTCTGTTATGAAATCCTTGAACGATATACAACAGTCGCTACAGACGCAGACATAATCATAAGACTCCTCCTCCCTACAAGAAGTAGACATGAGCAACGTAAAGACACCACCAGAATTGACAAAACCAACGGCTGACGATGTATGCCATAATGAAAAAGTTCGTTTGTTATTTGCTTAAATGCCTTCTTCTAAAAAGTTTTCCAATAAGGGCGGGTCTTTGTTGAAATGGCTTCAGAAGTCGGCACGGATTAGAGAAGTATAATTTTCAATGTCTGCCACATAGATCCGCCTGAATTAGGGTTTGACCGATTGCGGGCTTTTGTGATTTCAGAAAATCCCACAAGGAAAAGTCTAGCAGGGAAAATAGCACAACATTGGCGGCTAATAGACGTCTCCTCTGCGAGAGGTAACGACTTTTTTTATAACGTTTGAGCAAAGTTTCCATTGTGGCCTTTAGCATACAGTTTAATTTGAGAGAAAATGTAGCGGTTATAGTTTCTGGCACTCGCTGTTGACGACCGTTGAAAGAAGTACGAAAAATGATTCGGCAGCCCCAAACAGTATTGCCGCCTGGTGAATCTCGCGTGGGTTGTCGTCCATTATGCAACCCGTCGCTAAAGATTATTGTTTTAAATGGGGAATGCTACTCTATAAGCTCATATAAACTAAAAGGCTCAATTGGTAACTTGTCATGGACATTTGAATTTGTGCAACACTGACTGAATAATAAACAACAGATTTGTGAATGGCGCTAAAACAACATAGTGGCCATAAATTTGCGGAGCAGCCATTATTTAAAAACCCTTTAGTTTTTTTTCCCATTGCCCTCTGTGGCTAATATTTAGCAACACTTTAGAGTGTCTTTTAATTTTTCTCTTTCTTATGTTTCTTTTTGCTAATTTGCTTTAAATAGAAAAGGTAAAAAGGTATTTCTTTTAAAGAAAATAGTAAAAATAATTGTACAAAAGTAACCTCTTGTAAGTTTTTGTTGATTGTAAATTTATACAGTGGCCGACATAATTCGATATACCAAAAACACAATAGAAGACAGTAATTTTCATTCATATAACAAGAAGTTTTATTTAATAATTTATTTTCCCTGTCCGTGAGCTTCATGGTTGTATTATTTTCTTTAAAATTTGTAGCTTCTCAAGAAACATTAGCCTACGATATTAGCTTTTCAGCAAACAAATTTAAAATGCTTTGAAAAATATTTTGGTGAACTGGCTCAAAAAATTGTTTCAACATGATCAAAGCTTTGTTTTCAAAAAAATAAAAAGAAATTTGTAAATAAATGCTACATGAAATAGTTGAACTCTTTGCAAAAGGTTAATATAAGTGTAAAGTGCTGCTAGATTCGCTTAAAATTTTCTCAGTATCAGAAGTAGACTATCTTCTGTTATATATATTCGCACAAAATCAGAAGATCTCGGGTTAATTTGTTTAATTTTGGAGAATTTAATATAAACGGTTTGAAACATATTCCAAAGGGCTTGGCTGATCTACGCGCGTAAATATCTACTATTGAACAAAATTGGAAAGTTTTGTTATATAAACATTAACAATTGCAGACTGTTCGACATGTTCGCGTTAAGGCTGCCAAAATATAAAATTTCGTAAAAGTACCAACGGTTAATTTATAGTTTAATTTGGTTTTGTTTCGGTTTGAATGTCGCTCGGGTTCACTTTTGTCACATAGTAACATAGTTGGTAAAGTTTTTATTGAAGTATTTGATTTTTATTACATAAATAGAAAATTATTATAAACAAAACTGTACCATAAAAGTGTGTAATATAATTGGGTCATATGTTGACTTTTGTTGGCCACTGTATGTATAAAAACACTTCAACAAGGTATACTTTTAACGTCAGCTGGTTTTATAATGATATTAATTTCTTTACACTTAATGTCTTGGTAAAACTTGATATAAAATCAATCAATTAATAAAATTGCGCATTAAAATTATATTTTGTATTTTATGTTAAAGAAAAAATCTATCAGTGGTTGAATATTTTTCGTTTGTTTGAAATCTACGTAAACATAACTTTTGTTATTTGTTCTAGTTTGTTGTTTTTTTTTTTATATTTCAGTCAGCCGTTGTTTTGAGGCATTGGTTTCTATTGTCCCACTCATTTAAAGAGTTTTTCAAATTGAAAACTATTTTTAAGCGAAATTAAAAAAAATAAGATTTGCAAATAAAGAAAACTTTTGAGATGCAGCTTGAAGCCAGGACACGGTATTTGTACTGCATGAACACTAAAGCTTTTATAATTCTTGTACTACTTTTCAAGAATTAAATTGTTTTGCTTTTTATTTTTTTTTTTTATAGATCAAGAAAGAAATTTATTTCTGCTTTTTTTCACCGCTCACGATTAAACGTGTTCTCACGGCTCACAACTCATTTTGTATGAAAGAAAATGTTGTTTTTTCACCACACATGAGTGAAGGTGTGCAATTTCTTCTCATAACATGAAGATATCACGAAAAAAAGCAACAATTTGTTCATTAATTTAATGTGTAGGATGTGTCGTGAAATACATAATCCGCACAAAAACATGAATGTGAAAATAAGGCCAAGTTTATATCCCACAATTTTGGCCGTTAAAAGTACTGAGTTCAAAATGAGCAGCAAGTTCTTCATATATATATACAATACCATCCCATTTCTAGTCAACTTGCTAGCTTAGTAAAATTTTTCCCATAATCCTTTCCCATATTAGAAAGTTAAAAAAAAATAAAATTCTGAAAAGCGTGCATTCAGCCTGGGGTTGGCCTGGCGCACTATCGTGCGCCTTAATGTTGTTCCCTTACTTTTTAATTGTAAAACATAAGTATAGATAAAATAATTTGAATCTGCCAGGAACAAAAGAACAAATTTTTGTGCTTTCGTGATCATTTCGTGAAATGAAAAAAATCGTCCACATTCAATCAAAAGCGATGAAAAAACAGAAGCAAAACAAAATTTCTGTCATGATGAGTGAGGAACAGTATGACAACACAAAAATTCAGGAGAATTACAAAAACAAGATCCATTCATTCGTTTGCGTAAGCGATGAAATAAACGCAAAGCAAATCAGGATTTCTTTCGTGAACAATAAAAATGAAAGAAGAGCGAAATATGTACTCTGCTTGAAGCCTTTTAATAAAGTATAGGTCAGATATTGTACATATGTACAATACCATCCCATTTCTAGGCTACTTGCTAGCTTGGCAAAATTTTTTTAAACTTTCTAATATGAAAAATTTTACTAAGCTAGCAAGTTGACTAGAAAGGGGATGGTATTGCACATATGAAGAACTTGGTCCTCATTTTCATCTCAGTACTTTTTACAGGCGAAATTTTTAGATAGGAACTTGGCCTCATTTTCACATTTATGTTTTTGCGCGGATAAATTTTACATTCAAACGTGTTCAATAAAAAAATTTAATTGTCGGTTTAACTTCGGTTTTCTTTTCAGTTTTCCTTTTTGTTATTTCCCGAGAAAATATACATTCCTTCAGAATATTTATGATTGGGTTGAATATAAATTTCATATCGAATTTTTTTAAAGTGACCTTTTTAAAAATACCATATTTTCGAGAGTCTTGGAAAAATAACACTTTTCAACAAGTATCCTTTAAAAAACATTTAAAAAGGCGTTCGCAAAAAAGTAAATACACTTTTTTTATCACAATTTGCGCAAAGTTTGAATGCTTAAAATAATAAAGAGCGTTCGATCTCGGCGACCTAACTCACTGGCACTCCGACGCCTTGTGGATCTTTTTGCCTCAGATCAATTACTAAAATAATCGCTCTTAAATTAGGTCAGTACTGAGGTCGGGGAAGCCCACCTGATATCAACCAAAAGCAAAAGCTTAAATTCAAAAATATGTCCTTCAAACGACAAGACAACGACAATAGAACATATTTCGTTGTTTCATTCTGATTGCTAACTTAAAATACTAACGTTCTTTCGTAGAAGTAAAAAGCCTCATTAATAAACTATTTTTTATTTACTTTGTACTAAATGAAGTCATTTCCATAAATATAAATATATTTACGTTCTCCAATTACAAAACCCTTGACTTAATTTACTTTTTCCGAACAAAACTTCTTCAATTATAAATCATTTTATTTGAACACTGGTAGAATATATCTGGTATCATAAAGTCCATAACATTAAAGCTCTTTTCTTTTTTCTTACTCTTTTCTTTATTCAACACTTTTTCTTTAAACAATTTTGTTGGCCTATTTTAGTTTCAGTTTATAACAACCGCAACCACACGACACATCTTGTTGATCAATATCTTTATACAAGCGTATCTATTTAAGTACAACTAACTAAGCAAATTACAACAAAAGCACCACGACGAAGAACTTGTTTGAATAGCTCAGCAAACTACAAGAAAATCTCGGTACCAGCCAGCGTTGCCAAATGTGCAGATTTGCCTGTTTTTTTTGCACTTAGTGTTAAAACGATTTACAGCATTTTTGGTATTTGTCAAGTTTTCCAAAACTTTCTTTTTAATGCATCAGGGTCGAAATTTATAAATTTGTATTGCGAACATGTAAATTGGAAGGAACAAAGTGCATGCATCTCTACAGTACCAACATTTACCCAACTCTTCCAACTGTCAAACCACATTACACTTCACAAGAATACTTTATTATTTATTTTTTCCATAAAAACAAAAATACAAGCAAGTTCTCTACTCAGCCCTTAAGTGCACTAGGCTTCAAACTCTTTTAGAGCAATTTTTGTTGCGAATGTTTTGAATTTCATAAAAGTAGATTTAAGAAGTGTGGGAACAGGTACTGACTTAATTGTACTTGCGTAAGAAAACTTGCTCTGTGTGAACGTGGTCTTAATAAGAAACGTATCACAATTTCGTATGTTCTGTTTACCAACGTTTCAATAAAATATTGGCTGTTCAAAAAAGTTCTCGCAGATGGCTTCAGTTATATTGTCAATGATGACACACAATGTTTTTGCGTCGGGAAGTTTAGACATTTGGCAAAAATATTGAGTACACAGGGCCTTTTAGTTTTATAGATTATTTTAGTCTTGAATTTTTTTAAGAGATTTTTTCGACACTTGAAAGATGTCGATTTCTATGCTTTATACAAATAACATTCAGAAAGGCTATGAAAGATGAAGTATTTGTATTATAAGCTGCTGAAACCTGGTCCGACTATTACAAAATAATTATACAGGCAAGAATTGATATTTTGGACAACAGCAAGCAACGAAAAGTGTTTAAAATATTCAAAAAAGACATGAATCTATAATTTCTCACCATGACATTACTCATCTTCATGTCGCTGACCGAGACATGCAGAACATCCTTCTTTGCCATACCTTGGCTGGATTCGTTTCTTTCCTGAAAATATGATGAGCAGAAAAAAACGCTAGTTAACGATGGCCAATATTTTAAATGACATTGTAATTGAAATTTTTTTTTACAGGAAGCTACATTTTTTTATTATAAAAACCGCGAGAGCCTTTTTGAGCAGCAAATAAAAAATAATAAACTGCTAAAATAGCATATTTAAGATTGACAACTTTGCTTTCAAAATAAGAATTTTTTTTATGTATGTATGGCAACACTGGTATTAACGTAAGTATATATTCTGGTTGGTATGACACGGACTGACTTACAGTAATAAAAACTTTATTCTTTACAACTACAACTAAAAGGGATTTCCATTAAGGACAAGTCAAAGTTAAAATCTAATAAAAAAAACCTGTGTCTGAGGTATTAACGAAGTTTTTTTTGTTTGTTTAAAAGACATATGTATGCCAATATGTAAAGAGTACGACAGTTTTGAATTGTCCCTCGCACAGTGACACTAATCCGAGGGGTTGCATTTTTAATGACTGCGGCATAGATCGGGTCTCGGTTGATTGCGGCTTATTAGCAAAGATCTCCTAATTCAGAAAATCTTAAAAGAAAACTCAAGCGGTCTCATTTTGGACGGTCAGTAGTGATAATTAATTCACATCACATTCCCGAAATATCATCATACTCTCAATTCGTTAATGCAAAATGTCTATTGATCGCTGTGTGGCTTGAGGTAAAAATTGGTTATAATTGAACTGTAGCGCTCGCTTTTGCCGGTAAGACACCAACGTTGTTTTTGAAAAAGTACCGGATCAATGATGTCGTCGGCCCACATCCTGCGCCAAACAGTCAACTTTTGTGGATACATTGGCACTTGGTGATGGTGTTTCATATACGACAATTTTACTACTCCTACAAAACTGCGCTTTCGACCATGAAGGTGATTAAGAATTATAATAAAGTTTTATCATTTTGACGTGCTGCTGTCATGCAGATTTGGCAGAAGTTATTGAATAATAAACCTCGAACTGCCTTTATTGGAAAACCATTTACTATTCTATTCATCCGTAATAACCATCTTTTATAGCAACAAAGTCTGCTCGGAAAAGAAAGAATTTATTTCTGTTTTTTATAAGAAAAATAAAAATGAGAAAAAAGCGAATATTTTACTAAAACAACTGAGTCAGTGTGTCAGACCAGAGAAACAACAATCACTAAACTTCAACAGCAACAACGACAAACGACTGGCAAAATAATATTGATAAGAGGTGTCCCAAAAATAGAAAATAAATAGAAATGCAAAGATCAACCTGTCATTTAAAGCACATATCGCTCATTTACTCAAACAACGTCATAACTCAACAAATGTGATTTCCATATAAATGCGGTTTTGTATTTGCTCCCACTACCTACAAAAAATAAGGGCATGTTATCTTCAAAAGTGGAAAGATGAAAAGATAAAAAGATTAAATTTATACACAATATAAAGCATGACATAGCGAACAATTCTGCAGCACTAACTCCAAAAATTCATTTTTTAAGTTATGACGTTGTTTCAGTAAATGAGCGATAGTGTTATGGGATTGTTGACATAGACTTTTGGCCTTACTTTCTATGGGGTGAGAAAGTAATACACTACTGTTATGTAACATGATCTCAGTGACCTTTTCTGATTATTGAAATTAGAGAGTATACGGTTAGAAAATATGTCTGATGTCGTCCACATCAATCATCCAATTAATTCAATGAAGGCAGATGGAATTCGGTTATCATGTCACGATGTAGCGCATCAGTAACTGTCAGTTGTCCAATGATTCCCCCAGTCTAAAATAACTATGGGCCTTTTTTTTATTAAATGCAAGGCCACGCCAGAGTTTATTTTTGAAATTTCTAAAAATTTTTTATTATTGTTTCTCATACAAATTCTTATGGGCTTTTGTAAAGAAATTTAATGCTTCATGTTCTACGGCGTTGAGAGGCACAAAAATTTGTATGAAAAGCAATAAAATATTATTAAAATATTTGAAATTTTATTTAGTCTTTAGTTGTCTTGCATTTTATAAAGAAAGCCCCTATATGCTTTCGATGATCACATGTTGATTTTATTATTTTTGAAATTTTGTTGAACAAGTAACATGATCTCTTGTCTTGGTTTTCAACACTTTGCCACACAAATGGCAAAAAATTCAACTTTTGCACGAGTTTTGGTTCCCCCTTTTCATAGTTTAAACGTCTACCAACTCGTTACATACATTTGTATGGCATGAGAAGGCTTTAATTTTAGACGCGCCGCCAATCTAGTGTAAATCTACTAAAATGTCTTTTGCCAAATTTAAAAAAAAAAAATACATAATAAATAAAGTAGAGTAAATAAAAGCCAACAAATTGCATTGTTTGCCATAATAATTAAGTAGACACATACTACGACATGACTTTGCCGGCCTGCAACATTTTGTAAAGATTGTATGTTATACTGATTACAGTTGGTGCCTTGAGACCACAAACGACAATCACTGCGGCAATTAATATAGTTTGCTCAACTCGCTTAGAACAGTTATTAACGCTATATAAATATAACTTTTTTTATAGTAATATACTCGTAGTAACTTTTTTCATAGTAATTTTTTTGAACGGAAAATAACATAATTTTGCATAAAGTACTTTGTCATAAAAAGTACTTTAACCGTAAAAAAAGGCCCTTTGGTTTTGCAAAAGTAAGAAAAATGTACATTTTTAAAAAAGAATTTATTTAGTAGGCCCTTTCTTCGGGAGGAACTTTTTAAATTTTAGTTTTAATTTTATAGTTACTTTTTTAAGTTTTGTTCTTACATTTTTCGCTGGAGATACGGTGATGATATCATTATTCAATCCCAAGCACATGACGATGGAGAAGTTACTTGTTCATTCACTGCGAATGAATCTGCCAGTTCTTCGTCTTAGAAAATCTTATTACAATCCTCAAACCATTTACCCCACTTTCTCACTAAAAATGCCTAATACTACATTTACACCTACGCAAAATCTGGTACTTATGAGATTTTGAGCGAAATCTAGTTCATTTCCACCAGATTTCCCATACATAACAAAATCTTCTTACGAACTAGGTTTTTTCTAAATCTTGCAATACTAAATGATGCAACTATGTATTTTTTGCTAATGTACTAAAATATACAGCGCTGAACAAGAAAATTTTGACATTTGTAACAAAAAAAAAAGCGCGGTAGAAACAAAATATTTACAGCAACATTCAAAAATAATAAAAGTTTAAAATAAGTGGTTTCAATATGGATAAAACAATAATGAATAAAGTGTAATTAATATTACATATGTAATTATGTGCATAAAAACCATTGTAGCACGAATTTAATTAAGTTTAGAGCCAATTTTTTATGCTTTCTTCAGTCCGCTGTTTTTGTTATGAAAATGAAATCCAATAATACGTCAAAAAGCAGAGATTTTCTTCGAGATTTGAGCTGAAGTCTACTAGATTTTGCGTAGATGTAAATGTAGTATAAGATGTCCGCAAGTGCAGAGGATTTGGCCCGTAAACCATCTTATCTTGCAGGCAAAACTAGTCTAATATTTTTATTTCTTGCCAGTTTGCTCCTTGTAAGTGATTTATAGAAGAACGGCTGAAGCAAAGTTGCACGGCTTAATACCTCTATCGAAACAGGGTGCCCCGGTAGCCTAGTTAGTAGTCTTATAATCTACAGGTTTAGGGGTCGTGGGTTCGATTACCAATAAAGATTCTGGTCTGTTTCACTACAACAAGTGAAAGCCTATGTTACTATGCTCAATAGTGTAATAAAATTCTAATAGATAAAAAAAACGTGCAGTTTTTTGCAAAGGTAACTTTCCAAAGAGCCCTTTCAAAAGGTACTTTTCGAATGGTACACATCCATATTACTTTTACCACAGTGTACTTTTTTCAGTAGTTATTGTTTAATTACAATTTTCCTACTTCTGTGTTCAGACATGCGCCTTAATTAAGTCAATTAAATTTGAAATTGATTTATAAAATTTGGTGTTCACATTTATGCAATTTAGCTTATTAGCATTTGATAGCTGCAAATGTTTTCATTGCCCGAGAACGATGTTTGAAAAAGCGTGTAATCATATTACGTACAACATTTTCAATTATCACCATAATATGAAAGAGATAGCTAAATTGCTAACAATAAGATTTGTTGCCCCTTTTATATAATCTTGGTAATGTTGTTGTAAGTTGTTGGGTCTAGTTATTGGTCTATAACATTAAGTGTGTTCATTTTATAGAACACTATTCATCAGAGTTGCTTTGTAAATTTGATTTGATTTATGATGTAATTAGTTACTATTTGCCTCATTAATTTAGTTCTTGTGTGGTAAATTGAGCTCAATTAAGGTCTTAATTGCGAAAATTTAATTGTGTAAAACACTATTTTTTCAAATTTTATTTGTTGTGTCTGATGACTCCTCCTTTCGATATTGATCGAAATTTTAATAGAAATTAAATTGAAATTTCAATAGAAATTAAATTGAAACTTCAATAGAAATCAAATGGAAATTTCGATTGATATTAAACGCCGTAATATGGTCCCATCAGGCATTGCAAATTGAAGCGCATTAATGGGGTCCTATTTTAGATGACTCTGGCGCATAGCTCAGATTAAATTCAAGCGGTAAAAGGGGTTATGCTAATTTTGATGGCATCGATTGTTTGTGAGTTATTTTCATACCCCTGAGTATGTTAAGAAAACCTAAAACTTGTTGTGGTCGTTTGTTTTCATTGTCTTAAATATATGAAAATAACCAAGCGATCAATATAACATGACCACCATGAACTGTAAAAAAGTTCCCTTTACATAAATTCATTCTACACTAAAGTTTCTTCTATGCATTTTGCACAAGTCAAAATCACCATGAAATTAAAAAACAATAATCAAGCCGATGATGTCAGATAATGTTGTTACGCCAAACCAGTAAACAGAAAATATGTACGTGTATAAAAATACGCTGACCATTACAAGCATATAAGCATACCATAGCCAGACGGCAAACAAAAATGTTAAGAGCTAAAGAAAACAAAGAGAACTTTTCTGACACAAATCAGAAAAGCAAAGTTCAACTTCAATAACAAAGTGCACAAAAATAAGAATTCACCGTAAAAAAAACTAATGAATTGTATTAAACAACTAAAAAATATAAGACTTGTCATCGTATAATGTCGTATTTAATAGACCATTTTCAATAGTAACACTTGCTTGCATGTGAAAAGAAAAGCTCTATTGTTGGCCATGCAGTTCAGACCGTCGACCACCAGCCCAGCTCAGCCCAATGCATAAAATACTATATAGTTGACACACATTCCTTCGCAAATGTCTTAATTATTTAAACGTGCTAAAAAGGAAAAAAGTCTAAGAATCTTAAGTCTTTTTCTTTTTAAGTTTTTAGTTTCGTTTAGTTTCTATACAATACAATATACGAAGTGTGTCATTACACTCTTATGATGATTAGAGTTGTTGGGGTTTCCTTTACATGAAAAAGTATTTCATGCAATTCTTAAGTCTATTCTAACAAATGGGTTGCAAAAGAGTAAAACTGACTCAATTTTCACAACGGCTAATGAAACAAAATACCATCCGCTTTTCGGTAATTTGAACCCCTTAAGAATTTTCCAGCTTTTGGAAATCCTTCTGGACGTATAAGCATTCTTAAGAAAAGGAAACCCGTACATGTTTGCGGTCATCTACTGTTTTTCGTTGACTACTTTGTTGTTGTTGTAGGTAGATTGTGGCCGTGTAAGAAAGCAAAATGGGTGAAATGTTAAAAGTCACAACAACAAAAATAAAATTTGCAAGTTCATACAACAATCTTTTCAAGGTTGCTAGTGCACTTCGAAAAAGTTTCCTGTGCATTTCGAAAAAAATTATTGCTTTTGATTTAGATTTTAACGAAATTGTCTTCAAATTTAAAATTAAACTAGACCTAAATCATTGTCGATTAGTTTTCAAAAGCAAAGCCTATTGTTGTGCCGGGTCACGAGCTAGTTCGTTCAATTGAGAGATTAATCGAGAAAGATGGTAGCAACTTTACAACAATGACAAAAACAACACTATAACGTTACTTCCAGGGCAGTCTAGCCAGGTCAGACAAATGTAATGATTGAAACCAATTTAAATTTTAAATTTAAAATAGTTTTATATATATTAATTTATTGATGCAATTATTTACATACTTCTTTCGCTTTAAATAAAAACCTCGAAAAAAAAGAAGCAGCAGCCAAACCGGGGCTAATTCAGGGTAAAACAAAGACTCTATCTCCTATCAAACCTATGTCTGTTGTCAAGGGAATGCAAAAGTGCTGAAATTCTTGTCTATGTGCCTGGGACCTTTGGCTACCACAAACCGGTAGGTCTGCAGCATTCTACTGTGACTGAGATCTATGGCTGTCAATTAAATGCCCTGTGCGCTGTCACTACATTACCTCGGATCTATGGCTGTTAGAATCAGCAGAAGCCCTGTGTACCACTGCTACTTAGCTGGTCTGCAGTTGTATGGACACTTCTGCTACGGAAACTGTTACTTACTTGCAGTAGCTCTCCGCCAAGATGTAAATCTATTACATTCAAACTATATATTTCAAAAGATACGACTGGTATTTCGATAATCCGACCTTTAAATAAAATGCTGAAATAAAAATTGACGACTAAGAATTCTAAACGAGTTGAGTATGATTTTTTTTTTTTTTTAATTTAATAAAAAATGAATTCGCCGAATTTTTAATATTAGCCACAAATCGGTTTTAGCATGAAAAAGTAACTTGGGTTAGACACAATCGAACATGTAAAGATCAATTAATAAAAATGATTTTCTGCTAATTTTATTTGAATAATATTACCGCGACGGGTAATGATCATTAACGTTAACGTGATTTTGGAAATTTGTTTTACCTTAAAATATTCTCTTAAACATTTTATTATGTCATATTTGGTGTATTTACGGTATTTCGTCTTGATATCATTTTTGGTTATTGTGGTAAATTTCTGGCGTTAGCTGTATAAAGCAGCTATCGCCAATTCGTAACTGATAATGGCTCAATTTGCTGTCGTACTATATTTGCTGACTGTACTAATTTACCCGAATTGTATATAGCAATTAATAATAACTTCCAGTGGGCGCGATTCCAGGTTGATCGATATTATTAAAAGTTATATTCAAGAGGAATAAACTGTACCTTCTGGTACAATTTTTACAGCTCATGCACAAAAATATTTGAATTTAGCAATAAAGGTTCCATCGATTCAATATTAAAAGTTCATTGAAAATATCAGTTTTAACAAACGCCTCCTCACGAAATGTGGTATTGTGCAGCTCACACTGTATAGTTGGCATGCAATTGTGGGGGAAAGAGCTGGACAGAAATGTGAACAAACCGTCCAGTAAATTGTTTAATTTAATAATTAAGTATGTCTAACAAAACATTTGTTTTTAATTAATTAATGTTTTAAATGCAAAGTAAATTTTTAATTTTTAAATGAGACGGCATTTGACAGAAAACAACTTCGTTAGAGGATTAAGTTGTTTGCTTGGGTATATTTATAATCACGGCTGTTGCATTTTTTCTCCTGTTGTTGCAGTTTATTTTTCTGCTGCATTTCTTTTACATAGTTTCATCTCTTTCTATTACGTTAAAACGTGGTGAATCAGAGATGGAAATGTTTGTATACTTATACTTGTTTTATACAATCAGCATGTTAAAATTATAGTGATGTAATTCGTGTTACACTACATTTACATCTACGCAAAATTTAGTAGATTTCAGCTCAAATCTCGAAGAAAATCTCTGCCGTTTACACCAATGCTTTTTGACGTATTATTGGATTTCATTTTGATAACAAAAACAGCTGACTGAAGAATAAAAAATTGGCTCTAAACTTAATTAAATTCGTGCTACAATGGTTTTTATGCACATAATTACATATGTAATATTACTTACACTTTATTCATTATTGTTTCATCCATATTGAAAACACTTATTTTAAACTTTTATTATTTTTGAATGTTGCTGCAAATATTTTGTTTCTACCGCGCTTTTTTTTTGTTACAAATGTCAAAATTTTCTTGTTCAGCGCTGTATATTTTAGTACATTAGCAAAAAATACATAGTTGCATCGTTTAGTATTGCAAGATTGTGAGAGATTTTGCCAAAATCTAGTTCGTAAGTAGATTTGGTTTTGTATGGGAAATCTGGTGGAAATGAACTCATAAGTACCGGATTTTGCGTAGGTGTAAATGTAGTATTAGCCTAAGTTGAAGAACGTCATACGGTCTTTTATTATTATTCTTAGTTGAGAACTTTAAAGAGACAAATTTAGTAATATCGGCTTATCTAACATTCACAAGTCATGAATTTATATTATGATGAAGGTCAAACTCTAAGAAAAAAAAACATTTTAATAGGTGTCTGACCTCTACACAATACAAGTTCATTGGATGTAAGACACAAGGGTAATATATAATTGGAGTTTTTAAAATTTTATATCGTTGAAAATATTGTAATCCACAAAGGATATCAAGCCTCAATATAAAATGTGCCTCTGCCATTCAAATTGTTTTTCCTCAACACTCTTCTTATCGTTGCTGCATGAATTTCCTTTGAAAGCATCATTTTGCGCCTTACGAACTATAAACTTCTCGTATCTCGAGCTAAGCTTCTTTTTTTTACTGGCACGCGTTGTTTATTTGATATTCTTTTATCTTTGTTATATGGACTGTCGACTTACTTTTGATAACGATATTTGCGATTTCACCTTGGGTTTCTCCTTCCAAATAGTTATTAATAAGGATTTTCCGTTCTTCTAAAGTAGACTCCTTAGTTGTACAAAAATAATACGTGACGCTTGAATATAACGATATATCAAATGACATTCTTGTTACTATTTGCTATGCCCGATTTTCAGTGTGAATATATATGTATTTGTAAACTTTTTGCGGTTTGCTTTTAAAATAATGTTATGTTAAATTCTTTTAATGTCATTATCACATAACGTTAATGTGTATTAAAAACCTAATGATATTCAAAATATTTGCGAAAATACTTAATATTTAATTAATCGTGAAATAGAAAATCGTTGATAAAATTTATTCAACGACTTGCTCGACTTTCGATGTGAGCCACTGTATGCGAGTATTTTTCTTTGTTTTAAATTCTTTAATTAATTAAAAGAAATATAAAAAAAGCAAAACAAAGTTTACAAAGCACATCCATCGCAAGAAAATTTAAAAAAGGTTTCTTGAGTTTTCGTTTCATTTCAACAATAATTTTGAAAAAGTAGGGTTCTGCCTTAAAAACCACAAATAGAAGAAGTGAAAGAAATTTGCGTCATAAAATGTTTGTTGTTTCTTTTATTTTTCGTTTTCAAGCTTTAATTCTTTAACTATATTAACGTATATAATCTTGAGCAACGAATGAAAATAATATACACACATATGCATACGTATGTATGTAAGTGGTTTTAAATTTATAATTTTCATTAGAAGTCTACTCAGCGAATCATGTAGCTTGCCATGGTAATTTGAATCAGTCACTGAGTAATAACAGACAAATTAAACGCCGCCAAAACAAAGTAGCCGCCACAGACTGTCAACATACAGGGTGTCTGGTAGCAGATTTAAATTTGCAAACTTAAATAAAAAACATAATAAGAGACACAAAGTTTTATTAAGAGCATTCAACGATAGAGCGGATTTTATATTTTAAAGAGTAAGTCATCCAGATGTCTTCCGTCGAATTGAACACATTGTTCAAAATGGAGCCTTGTGTTCTGCGCCACACGCTGCAGTAAACTTGGTTCAATTGAGCTAATTTCTCGACGAACATTTTCCTTTAAACCCACATTACAAACTCTCTTTTAGGTAGCCCCATAAAAAAAATCCATGGGAGTTAGATCGGGCGACCTCGGTGGCCATGGGATGCCCCCAAAGCGACAGATCAGTTTTTGGAGCAAATTTTCCCAAAGCAAATTCATCGAAGCTCTGGCTGTGTGTGGAGTCGCCCCATACTGTTGAAACCACATGTGTGAAGAGTACGATGGATGAGCTCGCAGGTTTGGCAAAAAGAATTCCGTAATCATGTGTCGATAATTTTCACTGTTGACATTCGTCGCCTGGCCTCGATAATTTCGAAAAAAATGGTTAAATTATATCATACGTGGATAAGGCACACCAAACAGTTACCCTGGGACAATGCAATGGGTTTTGATGTTTCAATCGAGGGTTGCGGGTTCTTGGAGACCAGTAACGGCAGTTTTGCTTGTTGACGTGGCCGTTTAAGTGAAATAGAGCTCAAAAAATAGGATTTACTGTGTGAAAACGCTCCAACATCGTTTCACAAAAATTTTTGCGTAAATCAAAGTCACTTTCTTTCAGTTCTTGGTCGATTTGAATTTTAAAAGGATGGAACTTCAGATCCTTTTTTAAAATTTCATGAATAATCGCTCTTGGAAGTCCCAGTGAAGCTGCTCCTTTCCGTATTGAAAGTCGCGGATTTTCTCGTAAACTGCTTTCAACCAGTTCAATGTTTTCGGGAGTCCTTGAAGATCGACTGGGCCCTGGCCGTAGGACATTCATAGCCGAATCAGTTGCGCGAAATCTCTGCACCCACGAACGAATTAAATTTACACTCGATTCATCACGTATTGGCTGAATACCAAACTTTGAACAAAATTGTCGACGAGCAATTACGTAAGAATTACTACTCTTAAAAAATTTCTCCACAGCGAACACGCCATGCTCACTCGACCACTGAGTTATCGTGACTGACAAATCTGCACAATCGATAATTCCAACGACTCCACCCTCCCTCCGCACCGTTTAATACTTTTTGAAATCTTCGTATTTAAAAATATAAATTTGCTACCAGACACCCTGTAGAAATGCCTCTATTTATAAACTTATTATTTCTAATAATTGTGTACTTTCTTAAATTATTTAATAATTAAAATATTTTGTATTATGTTGAAATTTTTAGCAAAAGAAGACATTTTATTCTCACCTTTTCATGCACAGTTTCACTTCCATTCGTTACCTTCTGATCTCTGAATGTATCATGCGTGATAAATCAAAAGGAAAATCTATTATATATAGTTTTTTTTTGTGAAATAGCTGCCATAGCTTGTATTATATTTGTATCATCTATTTTTAGCATAAAAACCCATCTAAGTCAGAAACACTCTGTGAAAAAATCCATAAATTATAATGCACTATAAAGATAAAAAATAGAAAATATTGAGAAGTATTTAAGCAAAAGAAGACATACAAGTTATTCCACAATTGTCAAGTCGTTGACCTCCACTTAAAATGTACAATAAAAATGTAAAATATGTATTTTTATCTCTTCTATTCTCTGCATCCCCTTTTTGGTTTTACCTTCAGCAAATGAAAACTTAGAATTATTTGCTTTATCCGTTTGCTTTCATATTTGGTAAATTTAATTAAAACCATTCAAGTTGTGATTATTTGTGGAAATAATTACACAGAAAAAAACGAGAAAATTAGCTCATTTATTCGTGTATCTGCAATGCTTGGCATTTGTGCAACATTTAATGTTTATACCACTACCCGGCAATCATATAGAATTTAGAATTCTGATCTGTTGATCAGAAAGACACTAGAGCAGGTGCGGATTCGGGAGGAGGGAAATGGAAAACGTGTTGCAATTTTGGAAATGATTTCCCAGCGAACATAGGGTGATCAGATAAGAAGATAGGTTCTGACTTTATTTCGAAGCTACGTTTATGCTTCAAGATGATTTTTTGGTCCAATTAGCGAACTCATATCGTTGTCTATGACCGTCCATTTTTAATTCTTTCGTCAGGACAATCCTATGTGGATTTAGGCCTAATTCCAACCTCAAAATAAGCCCAGCCGAGTTGACTCTAGCGATGCCCAATTCAGCTGATCGGCGTCGAATAGAAATTTTAATCTTCGATACTGGCCGCCTCACTGTGCTCCAATGTCCAACGCTTAAACTCTTCCACCGTGATGACACCGACCGAAGTGAACCGGAATTCTGATAATATATAATTTTTAACGATATTCACGCGTTCGGTAGACGAGAAGCGATGCCTGAGTATGGTTACACATGCGCCTTAATTGGGGCAGTTAAATTGGAGTATAAAATTTGGTGTTTACACATATGCAATTCAGCTTACTCAATTAGCATTTTATAGCTGAAAATGCTTTCACGACCCGAAAATGATGTTTGAAAAAGCGTGAAAGCATGTGTTATACGATTTTAAGTACAAAATTTTTAATTAGCATCATAATTTAAACGAAATAGTTAAATTGGTAATAATAAGATAATAAGAATCGTGGTAGTTTTGTTTTAAGTTGTCGGGTCTAGTTAGTGTTAGATTATATTCAATGTGTTAATTTTACAGAATTAAGTACTAAATGCTCAATTAAGCCCTGAATTGCGTAAATCTCCTAATTGCGCAATTAAGGCGCATGACTGAATATAATATTATTAAATATTTAGCCAGCTGACTTTGACAGCTTCTGAAATAAAACAATATGTTCGTTTTAAATCATACGCTTGTACTCTTTAATCGGTTGTGTAGGAAGGCAGCAACTTATTAAAAACATAACTAGGGTTAGCGAGCATAATTATAGCATTTCACCTGTGAATTAAAAAAAGAACGATATGACTTCAAAAACAGAAAACTCGACAGAGTATCACTTTGCATTTCAACAATGCTCGTCCAAATGTCGTTCATGTTAGGTCGGTTGGGAAGGGTTGCGTTGTGATTATATATTAATATAAAATTTGATCATCTTTAACATCATGACGTTACGAAATAAAAAATGTTTGTAGGGTATGATCATATGTTGGTGTGTGTTTGTATTGTTTCACCTTTATAGTGGCTGCACTTTGATTTTGATTTGAATTATTTTTTGCAGTTGATATTATTTTTAAAATTGCACCATACAATAATTTGGCATCTATTCAAAAGTTATTATGATTGTTTATTATTTCGGTTACACAATTATCCAATTGCCTGCCCTGCTTTCATCTTGCTGCATGATAGAAAGGTAACAGGCGGATGTATGTAGCAGTTGTTGCTTTGCGAGTGGAAATATAGGGATATTTTTTGTGTGTGTCAGTTCTGTTGAGGCTTGTGTCATAGTTAAACATGGAATTGCCATTTCGTACTTACGTCCCAACATCGTTTAATAATTAACGCGATCTGTAGTTACGCGAAAGTGAATTCGCGTGAAGTGAAGCTCTAGCATGGCCCACAACCGACGTAATCATCATAAAATATTATATCGAAACTAACCAACAATCATTGTTGTGTCAGTCACGAACTAGTTCATTCAATTGAGACATTATTTCAGAAAGAGGGTAACAACTTTACAACACTTTGAAAAACAACAAGCAATTTTTAATTCTTGTGTATGACACACTAATTTTCTGAAATAATCTCTCAATTGAACGAACCAGGTCGGGACCGGCACAGTTCTACAAACGAACCACAATGGAAAATACATGATAGATTCGAACCAAACTCAAACGCTGGGTGACCCTCAGACTTTTTTCTATATTACCGCGTTATGGCTCCTTCGAAAAAACAAAGAATTCCAAGTGAAGGCGCTCATATCAGATTTCAAAACCGGAGTACAATGGTGTTTCGGATATTGGATGAAGCAATGGAATATGTGTGTTATTTGCAGTACAATCATACGCAAAGAAAAATTGGTTCATGTAACCATAATCTAAGAGCAACATATTATTGCATTTCGATTAGAACCATAGAAAGGAAAAAAGTGGATGTTACTGATTGGCAGTGTCAGTGGTACGAACACAGGCGGCTGAAGCCATCACGTTCAAACCATTCAAGCCTCAGTACCCTCATACTTTCATTCATCACCAAAATGAGTTTACGTATTATGTCTATTAAGAACTTTTCATGGTTATATTAATTTTGGATAGTTTAAAATACTTTGTGGTTAGAATTTTCGTAAAACTTGTATTGTTCAACTTCACCATGTTGCAACTTTTATGGATGGAAAATACATTAAATGATTGTATATATAAGATAACTAAAGTAGTGTTTAAAATATTTTCAAATATGATTATGCGTTGTTAGATATTGTTCTAGAGATCATAATATGATTATGGTGACCATGCCCCAATCATTTTTTTTCTTTGGGTGTACTTTGAGGAAAGTCAAAACCATTAAAAGAATTAATAATTAATTAAAGGCTTTTCCTTTTTTTAAATAGTTCTTTTAAAAGTAAATAAACACATGATTCTTACTCTTTTGAAAATTTTTTTTCATGTTTCATTTATAATTTAAAAGCGTTGAAAAAATCACCGTATACTCTGGCCAAGTTATTAAATTGAAAAATTAGTCCATGCACTTTTTTAATGTTGTCACCAGCCAAGATGTAAAAAAGATGGAACATTTATTAATTTTATAATGATTCAATTAAAAGGATGGCATGTAAATAATTTTTGCAAATATTAAAGAAACTTGTGTTGGAGTGGTGCAAAACACGGAAATTTTTAATAAACACTTCTGTTTTCAAAAGTTTAATACCTGTAAGTTTGTGATGATTTTTAATAGAACTTTTGTGCTGTAACTTTAATGTTTCCTTCTGCGGAGAACTTAACCACTTACAACACAGACTTTTCTCAAAAGCATCCAAAATCTATGAGAGCACTTCATAGAATGTTGACTGTACCATTCCGACTTCATAATCTCTTGCTAACCTCTTCTATCCACCCCCTGCAAAGCACAGCGATCTTTCACTTAGCTTTACGATTGGCGGAATACCCAATGATTTTTTTGTAGACAAGCACATCCAAAGTATATAGAATCGCAGATTTATTTACCCTGTAATTTAGTAATTTTCTAAAAATATAATGTTTTTAAGACGTAATCTGCGGAACCACAGATCTGATTTTTAAAATTCTGCTCAGATTTTTATGAAATCTAAAATATGGAGATATAAAGGGTGTCCGCCGGGATATTGGTGAACATTAGTCTTGATAGTTCATATTTGGCAGTCATGAAGTAGAGACGTGGCAAATTTATTATGGAAAAATATTCGGTAAACCAATGTCTTCTAATCTTTAAAACATTTTATCAAAATCAATCATCGATTACTGTGCCGATAAGAAAGTTACGTGAAATTTATGGGAGAAAGAACGTGCAAACAAGACGCACTGTTTATCTCGTAGTGAATGATTTCGAAGAAAGAGGGACTGTAGCTGATAGGCCCAAGCATGGACCACAACGTACTGCATGATCGGCTGAAAACATTACTGCTGTTTAAGAAAGTGTTCAAAACAATCCATCAACCGTGCTCAGGAGCTTGGTCTTCAAAGAACCACTTTGGCCACAATTTTGCACAAAGATTTGCATTTGTTTCCATTTAAGATTCAGCCGCCGTGCGAGGAAAACTCTCAAATTATTCATCAGTCACCTTTGCATCCATTAAATGTGAAAGTCTGGTGTGCAATTTGGCCAGGAGGAATAATTGGACCTGAAAACAGCGTAACGGTAACTGTCAATGGGGAGCGATATCGCGATATGGTTGAAAACTTTTTAACGCCACAACTGCATGCTTTGGGCTTAACTAACATGAGGTTTCAACAAGACTGTGCCACATCGCATAAAGCCAGGATTACAATGGAATTACTGCGAAACCTCTTTCCACAAGTTATTTCAAGGAATGGTGATGTTGATTTGACTGCTCCGGACTTGTTTTTGCGGGGATATCTGAAATGCAAGGTTTATGCAAACAAACCAGAAAGACTGGAGCAACTCAAACAAAATATGCGTGATAAAATTAATTGCCGACATTAAATAAAACATTTATCAATATACGATCCATTCTTCTTCATTTAATCAAAAATTATAAACAAACAAAGTGGTATACCTTCCCGGCGGACACCCTGTATATGAAATTAAAATACAAACTTTATTATATTTCTTTAATTTTTAATTAATACAATTTCTTTCCTGTTGTTGCTAGACAAGAACGTAGCCACAGTAAAATTATTTTATAAAAAGACTGACAGAAATTCATTCCAAAAATCGAGATCAAAACAACCAGTCGCAGTATCAGATCAACAATAAATTTTATTAAAGATCTAGAGCTTAAAAATTAAATATTACAAATTAAAATATAAATAAGAATAAAGTTGTGTAATAAAAAGTGAAATTAGGATGTTTTAAAAGTAAAAACTTGTATTTTCTAAAATCATGTTACAATGTACTTCAAAATCATTTATACATTTAACAAAAATCAATTTAAAAAATTGAATTTGATATATTAATTATATACTTTATGCTAATAATTGAATTGTTAAAACAACCCAGAAACAGAGTTGTTTTTTTTTTGTTTCTTGTAAAGTAAATCATTTGAAATTATTTTTATTTGAGGTTTAGCAATACAAATCTGTCAATACGATTTGCTGTTGTTGTAGCTGTTTGTTAGTATTGTAAAACTGCTTATTATGCAAACAAGAAAGAATTAATTTATTTGGCCTAAACATGCTTAGTCAGCAGCAGAAACAAACAAAACCACAGTCAAATATTCATTTATTTACGAAAAGAAAATTTCATTTTTGTATTTCATTCACGGCAAAATCTTTTTAATGGTCAAAAAACCACAAACAAGAAGAAGGCTTCTCTGTAATGAGAGAGAGAGGGCAAATTTAAGAGTTTGAAAGAGAGAGGAAAAATTACATTAATTTTTTTAGAGCTGTTATTTCAATGCTTTCAGCTCTATTTGCTCTTGGGATATTTTTTAACACAGGGCTTTAAATGCATTATGATTTCACTGCCATATTGAAATTAATGTTTGATATACATACATACATACATACATACATACATGCATAGCAATGTAATGTCACATGTAAATAATGGAAAAATAACGAATTCAAGCAATAGCTTTTTATTGCATCGTAAACAGTATTTTAAACCATTGAAGCCCCCAGTGTTGCTATGTCCTAGTAAAAAAAGGGTTAAAAAGATGCTAAAAAAGGCTTAATTATTTTAGTCAAAGAATTCCACGTTTTAATAATTGTTTAACAACAAATAAATAACGTAAGTAATGAAATAAAAATAAGTTATTATAATATAAATATATACATATATGTACATATGTACGTAGTTTGTTCAAAAGATAAGTTGAAGTTTGAATTTCTTTGAAAAGTAGTTATTTATTCATTAATATCAATTTTGTCCCCTTCGAAGTAATCCCACTCAGATATAATGCACTTATGCCAGCGCTTCGTCCAATCATTGAAACACTTCTGAAATGCGCTTTTCGGTATGGCCATTAGCTCGTTCTTCGATTCTGACTTTATCTCATTAATTGTGGCGAAACGCTTTCCTTTCATTGGTCTCTTCATCTTTGGGAATAGGAAAAAGTCGCAGGGAGCCATATCTGGTGAATAAGGTGGTTGAGGCATGATTAGGGTGTTGTTTTTGGCCAAAATATAATATTCTTTGACCCATTTTTTTTTCAAAAGTCAAAAATCGAAGAACACACATTCGTGACTAGCCTTTTCAGTTGTCAACAACAAACTACTAATCCGAATTGGCTGACAATGCCATTATATGACTAACACATGTGTACCAACGTAACAAACAAAATTTCAATAATCGAATGTACACAGCCCGCAAATTCACCTTTTCTTTTGAACAAACCATGCACATATACGTATATACTTGGTATCATAATGTCCCTCATCACTAGAACTATCTGAACTTCCATTCACAATTAAGAGCGTTCAAAAAATTTATAAGGTCGTGTGTTATTTCAAAAAGATTTTTCTAACCTTTTTAAGGAGCATTTAATTCACACAAAGAATTAAGCATTTTAGTATTGCTAAGATTTCTTTGTTCCGCTTTAATAATTTTCATGGTACTAATAAAAAGTCTTTAAATCTCAGCATTACTTAAAAGAAACTATGTACCATATTTACCAAAGAATGAATTTTCGTCCATTGTATCCTTTAAACTGCCGTACTTTCATTCAGGATTGATTCTATTGTTGAATTAATGTTTCTGCAGTTCGGTGCCAAAAGTTTTCGCCATTGAATTAAAATTAAAGTATTTTCACTTTCTGTATATTTAAAGTTTGCATTTTCAATATGAAAATAAATATTTCATTTAATTCTTTAAAGGGAATTTTCAACTGAAAATAAATACATTTTTCGCAAATTTTGAACTTAATTTAAAAAAATTTGACAATTTTGACGTATAACTTTTTCCGCTGCTTCATGTATTAAACTGGTTTCGATTTTGCTTTTTTTTTTAAATTTTTCAAATTTCTAGGGAAAAATTTGAATAAGTCTTAAAAATGGTTGAATTAGGAACGAAACCGGATTTAATTCTTTACAGTCGTGGACAACATCAAAGCACTGGCTACTGACTAAGCCTTGTATATACGTTGAGTAATTAAATTATGCTGTTAAATTATTTGCGCATCATTTGATATAAGTTTAAGAATTTGAATAAATAAAAATAAGTTTATAGTTAACAAAACTAACCTTCTTTAAAAGGCTAAAGTGACAATTAAAACAAGTTAAAAAAAGCCAAGTATATAATACAATTTTCGAGGTCCCAGGCACAGTTTTCAACAAAACAACAGATAGAAACCCACTAATGCAAAGTTACATTTTTAATACAAATGTTATACATATGGGCGCGGATCCATCTAAAGCTTTTGGAGGGGGAAATATTAAAGAAAAATAGCAATTCTTTAATTTTTCTAAACTTTTTGTATGGAAAAATTTAAATTATTAACAATTTTGAAGGGGGAAAATTCCCATATGGTACTCTCTCCATTCTACAGGAGATGACAACACTGATCTTGTATTAACACGTTGAGTGCCACGTCAATCACCGGTGACTGACACCGACCTTTCCATTTAGGCCGCGACCATTCCATTTAGGTAAAAATCGAACATTTTTTCCAGAAAACTTTAATGGATTTTATTGAAACAAGGTGAACATAATAATGGTTGTCCCTCGCTAGTGTCACAAAATGTTATAACCTGTTTGGTCAAATTTCGTGCTATATTTCTGCCACTCTGTGTCGCAATTTCTTCATAGCACGATTGCAATATTTTCGCACTACTGAAACTCGCGCGGCCTGACAGGAACGTCGCTATAAAACCGCGTGGCACTCAACGTGTTAAGCTAAAATTAAATTACGTTTCTGTCAAACATGTGTAAAATATCATGATTTCGTTATTATTTTTGAATTTGATATTTGTGTTTAAGTTAAACAGGTTCGTGTTTTTATTTTACACATTTTTACCTATAGCATGCCAACATACAAATAAGCCAACTGTTTGTGGGCGTCTAATATGACTGTGATTTTTTTCTTTAGAATACACAAAAAAACCTTAACGCTTAGAAACCAAGATAAGCAACATTGACATTGAATTATGTTTGTTGAAATGTGCACTTGAATAAAAAATACAATTTTTACATACAGCGAAATTTAAATCAGCGCGTAAAGCGTAGCGTTAGTTGCAGGGTACGCATTTACAGTACGTTCAAAAAAGCTACGCCTGGGTTGGCTGTTAGTTGTAAGATTTTTCTGGATTTTTTATTCACGTACCTTCCTGAAATCTACATTATTGGATTTGTGACTGAATCCCAAATCGCGAGATTTTTAAAAATCATTCCCGATTAGCATGTCTGTCTTGTCATTAGTAACAAATTATTGTATCATTTACTTCGCGCCCCACTTCGCCGATTTTATTCTCGTTCACTAAAGCTTTGGCAAAGTAAAATATTGAACAAATGACTTTAATACTTGTCTTCAAATTAAAGCGCCTTAACGGCACAAACTTTTTAAATAAGGCTCTTTTCCTCTAGTCCTTAAAATGTCTGTTCTAGTGTCTCTTCGAAGAAGCCCTTCTCCATATCGAGATGGATGCTCCAGAATGAGGACAATGTATTTGATGACCGCTGATCAAATGTGTGCGACCTACTGGATACCGGTATTTCAGCCATCCAATTCACGATTTTAATGGTTTAATTTCTTTTTTCAAACTCCAACAGTCACGGCGAAATAAAAATCTAGCGTTTGTCCTTGCAAACTGTGAAGATTTTCAAAGTCTAAAGCGTTGGATGAACAAGTTAGCGAGTCACTTGGTAATGTTTCTCTATTCTAAAGTGGTTTTTAATAGGGGCCGGTAAATGTTAACAGTATGTGGTGATTTAGCGGCGTCTGTCAAATGTGTCGCTGATGTCGCATCACCATGGCAAGTCACACAAGCAGCACTTCCAAAATGACTTTATTATCAGAACGTAGCATGTGAATCGCATTTTTGAACGAATGACTATGTTGACAAGCAAAATTGCTATACATGGGATGAGGTTCATCAGGTGGCAAATCACCCAAGGACATGTGGGTGGTGTGTGGATTTTAGGCTGGTGGTATCATGAGTCCATACTTTTTCAAATTGAGACTAACTGCGGCTACCATTGAAAAGTACATCCAAAAGATGTCATTTTTCATATGTATATAATGGTCAACAGGGGATTTTCAAATAAAAATAGAATTTCCTTAATCCTCACACACACACCCACACATAGCTTGCTTTATTCCATATCAGCTACGACCTGGCTTTATTAGGAACCCCGTTACTGTATGTAAACTTATTTTTCTACGATTTTTTATCACATCTACACAAAAATAAAAAAAAAAACAAAATTACAATCGCAAACTGTCATAAAAAACAAATACACCCGATCACAATCACAATGAGAGTAAAAATTACATCAAATATGAGGGCGGGAAAGTACTTCGGCAATAACACACGGTCAAACTAGAGAATTAAAGTAAACTTCCAGAATATTGCGTCATATTGTAAATAATAGGAAAAACTTTGCTTGAAAACAAAACTTGCGGAATTTTGGTAGAAAATCGTATAACGAAATAATATTTTTGTAACACGCATTTTCGCTTGAGTTACATTTTTACTACTGCTAACCCCTACGCTTCTTTTCTCGTTGCCATAACGATGTGATAATCATTTTTATATTTTATCGTTTTTTTTTATTTTTATTTTAACTAATTTGTTTTTTGTCTCAGAACATTCGTTTTAATTAATTTTATGTTTTTTTTTATTTTCTTTACAGCTGAAAATTTCATTTATTTATTTCGTGAAAAATAAACCTAAAATTAAATTGCGAGTGAAACAGTCAGCAGATAAAAAAAGCAACAATGTAAGTATTTTGGTCTTAACAATTTCAATTTATTTAACATTAAATTTATCTTGTTGTTAATGTTGTTTAACACTTGAATATTTATATTAAGCTGCTGGTTTCGGCCAGTGTTTGGTGGAAACCCCATTCCGAATCTTTATAGAGACTTATATATTATGTATATAATTCTTCTGTAAGTGTGTATTAAATCGTACTTCTTCTAAACAGCTGCACCGATTTTGATGAAGTTGGGGTGTATGTTTAAGTGCGTTCGTGAAAGGTTTAGATTTATAATTGGTCCCGGTAAGTGGTACTGCAAAGACGGTGGAGCAATTATTTGTCTATGCATATCAAAGGTTTTGTTGAAAATGAATTCACATCACTCTAAAACTATACGGCGGATGTCCCCAATATGGCTGGCCAATTATTTTTTGTGGACGTCATGATATGGGTATCAAAGGTTTTGTTGAAAATGAATTCACATCACTCTAAAACTATACGGCGGATGCCCCCAATATGGCTGGCCAATTATTTTTTGTGGACGTCATGATATGGGTATCAAATGAAAGGGTTTGTTGAGAAGAATAAGAAAAATGAATTTACCTCATTATAAAACCAAGCCCCAAGATGGCAGACCAATTATGTAAATATTGGACAACGTCCAGAGAGCAAGACAACGTCTGCCCGAGCCACTAGTATTTTTATAAAATGTCTTTTTGTATTGTAAAGAATTTCTTTTGTTTTAATATATAAATATATGAATATATGTAAGTATTTATTTATATTAGGGAAGCATTGGCACACCTATTCGCCGATACGGTACCGATACTCAAACAAAAATATCGACGAATCGATACCGATAGGCTTATGAATAAAATCTCAAAGTAAATAAAATAAAATTTATAATGTGTGATTGTAAATATCGCTTACCTCTTCAACTAAAGAATATATTGGGGTTTTTTGATTTGTTAATATATCGTAATATATCGTTGTATAGGCAATAAAAATATCGCCAATATCGATATATCGCCGATATAGAAGTATCGGATGCTTCCTTAATGTATATTAGGGTATTCCAAGATGGGTGCGTAAGTAACTATGCAATCCTTTTTTTATTTGAAAGGGCCATGTATGCCGATAGGTATGGCTTTGTATGGTGGAATTGAATCCAATGCCCTGGGTTATGTTAAGTCTTACGACCTAGATCGATTGCAGCTTATTAGCTTAAGACTTGTGCAAATGGCACGAAGTTTTTTACCTTCACAAGAGAAAAACCATACTCTTAAATCGTTCTTGCATAATAGAATGTCCTTTCGATACGGGTCATTGACGGTTACAACTTCGCCGTTGCCGGTTATAGCCTCCGTTGTTTTCGAAGAAGTACGGACCAATAATGCAACCGGCACAAAAGCCGTGCCAAACAATAACTCTTATGCATAGATTGCCACTTCATAAATCTTGTGTGAGTTAGCGTTGTCCCATGCATATACCATCAATTTTTCTGGCAATGCGTCTGGTCACTTGAGGTGCTTTGTCAACCAAAATTGAAGTTCTTGAATCAAACCGAACCACCTCATTCAGCGAAGAAACGGCATTGGCTATGGTTATTAACTTTAAACTCCTGGGTAGTTTTTATTTTATAGCGAGAGGTCAAAGTGCCAACGCAAAATTCACCAAGTTCGAATTCGCAAAAGTCTAAGTCGACTTTCTAGAGTTTTTCTGCTCACTTTTGTGTACAGCGGCAAGATTCTCGGCCGATCCGAAGTTTCTTGGGCGCACGGCTGCTGGCTGATTGTTTACCAAACCGGTCGCTTTGAATTTGGCCACCAATCGTTTGAAGAGCCACCGCGCCACAAAATGAGCGAAACGTTTGCGCTAAAGTCCTAAGATCCTTTTGTCGTGGCTTATTGTTCACATTCTAGCGCTTTCAATACTGCATTTTTCTTATGAGGTTTGCACACGGAGCAACAGAGATGTTGGTATTTGAGTTTTTTTAAATTAAAAAAAAAAACTTTTTGGTGCTACTGGAAGACTTTCGGAATATTGAAGTGCTCATTATAAAGGCGTTGAAAGACTTGTTTGTCTCACTTTGATTTTCGCACTGATTATGTATAAATAAAGCTCAGGTAGTTATAGTATATTTAATGTTGACTAATCATCGGTGGTATCATTAACAAACCGCAAGTATCTTTAACATCTACAGTTTTTTTTTTATGTGGGGGGATGTTGAAGCAGACCGCTAAATTTATGTATCACTTTTCGACCCCCTTCTTTCCACAAATTGATTTCTGGCAACCGATTTTTAATTTACGATTATTTTACCCTCAATCAAGTCTCGTGTTAGCTTTTACTCTTGACTATATTGGACTATAGAAGGACTGTCGACCTTTTTCCTCATCATGGCGTTTCTTGTAATTGGTAGTATTTGTCTACGGTTTAGTTCCACCATGACATTTACGCTTAACAAGTGTCTGCCCGTGGTCCTAAGTATTCTGCTAGCCATTCACACACAATGTGTACTACCGTCTCAACCTCTTCCTCAGGAGTATGTTTAGAAGCTGTCCCGTCCACCCCTTGCGAGGTTTTCTTGTCCAAATCCTGAGAATCCCTCCATTGGCCAATAAGCACCGGATTTTCCACAGAAATTAATCTCATCACCTCGTGCGTACCTTCATTGTGTATTCCTGTCGAAATCTAACGGTCTAGCGCCTTGGATGTACCTTGAAGGATTAACCTCTCCACCTCTTGCGAGGCTTTCTGATTCCTCCCTCTATTAAAACTGATCGACTGGTATTCAGATTTCGCATACTTGAGACCAAACATCCTCTTGGCCACGCCTCCTTGGCGTATGCCGTTTCACCATGGGTTAGAGACTTTTTACGAGAGTGTTAACTTTTTTTGCTCGACTTATTTAGCCAAACTCCTTGCAGAGACAAGAACCTGTTACCGGCCGCTACCAAGTGGGAGTATAAGTCAGAAATTCTGACAGTTACGGAAAGCCATATCTATGTGCCTGCCAGCTGGCGGCCAACACCTGGTAGTAGGCGTGGAAAAAATATAAACACGTTTTATAATATCGACCTTACTAAAGATCTTTTGTAGAGTGATTGCAAAATTTTGGGCTTTATAATAATGTTTTTAGTCAGTTGTTTTATACGTAACATTGTCTAAAAAGGACAAACTTATGCAGTTAAATAATTTAAAAAAAAGAAACAAAAAACAAAAAAAAAACAATACAAAATGTGCCAGTACATTTCTCGTAAAGGTTCCTTTCATTCATTAAAAGCAATTTCATGCAATATTTCAAGTTTGAGTCTCCTTGTAAACCAACAAGAAGGAAACCACTCTCTTAGATTTTCATTAGATTATTTACGAAATTACAGGATGTAGTCGAGTATTTTTGTATGTGGTTGATATTTTGAGTACTGGCCAGTATTTGTTGGTTTGAATAGCACGCTTTTCTGCGTAACATTTAAATGAAAAATTCACTTTTTAATGGAATTGGCTGGTTTTAATAAAGGCTGCCGCAAATGAAGTTTGAAGTTTAGATTTGAATTGAATAGGAAACATACACAGAGTTCAAGTGCTTGAAGTGTAAAACATTAGGCTATCGCCCTGCAGGGCTTTGCAAGTCCGTACACTCTCATTTTCGATATGGCATTTTTCGGGTTTGTCAAAAAAGTTATTTTATTCTCTGCAATGGGAAAGTACAGGGACAGTAAATGTCTCCAACAGTAACTGAATTGTTTTCCGAACTATTATATTGAAGCCACATATAGCTTATCGTCTAAATAATTTATGGCGAACGAGAGAGAAAGAGAGACTTATCATGTCCCGATATCGAGCACCAATAACAGCTACTGCTTTAGTCCATCTTCATTTTGAAAGATTTATGCTCCATTCAAGCCACTATACCTGACATATTATAAACTCATTTGACTGAATCTTTGCAAAAGAAATTCACAATAAGTATTCATATCCTATCTCTAGAATAATACGAGGGCGGATCAATAAGTCCGTGACTTTTTGAATGAAACACATTTTTTTTTGCAAAACAAAAAGTTCTTTTTCAACATAATTAATCTGCTTTTAACTCAATATACTTAGTCCAACGTTTCTCCAGTTTTTGTATCCCTCCAAAAAAACACGATTTTTCGAGGACCTTAAAATAGGCGTTTGTTTGATCAATAATTTCATCGTTGGAGCTAAATCTCTTTCCACCGAGCCAGTTCTTTAGGCTTGGAAATAGGAAGTAGTCACTAGGGGCTAAATCCGGAGAATATGATGGATGAGGTACCAATTCGTAGCCCAATTCATAGAGTTTTGCCACTGAGACTGCACACGTGTGCACCCGTGCATTATGCTTGGCCACATGAGGTCGTTTTCTTTTTAAATCCTCATTAAATCGGTCTAATAAGTTGGCATAACATTCGCCGTTTATTGTTTTTCCCTTTTGAATGTAATTGATGTGGATTATCCCGCGTGCATCCCAAAAAACTGTTGCCATCACCTTATTGGCCGACAAACTTACCTTGGCCTCCTTTGGAGCAGGTTCACCCGGAGAAACCCATTGTTTAGATTGCTGCTTTGTCTCCGGAGTACAGTAATGGAACCATGCTTCATCCGCAGTTACAAAACTCATTCGGATTGTGGTTAAACCACTCCAAACCATCCTTTGAAGTTGTCACACGTTTACGTTTATGGTCAATTGAGAGCAAACGCGGCACTCATCTTGCAGACAACTTTCTGAAACCCAGCTGAACATTTAAAATCGAAACCACACTACCTAGGGCATCAAAAATCTCACGCACTTTTACTCTTCGATCGGCCAACACCATATTGTGGATTTTTTCGACATTTTCGGGTGTACTGACCTCAATTGGCCGTCCAGAACGTTCAGCGTCATTTGTACTTATGCGACCACAACGAAAGTCAGTAAACCAATTTTTTACAATTGAAATCGATGGCGCAGAGTCCCCATAGTATTTATCGAGCTTTTCCTTGGTTTGATTGGCGTTTTTTTTCGCAAAAAATAATGTTTAACGAACACTCGAAATTCACTTTTTTCCATTTTTAGAGAAATACACGAGGTTGTATGTTTTGAACAGCTGTTAAACGCAAAGTAAAGGCCGACACTTGCTTAACATTTGACAGTAGTCTATTAACAGGAGGTACTTGATGGGAACAGTGTTGCATATCATATAACTACGAGGGAAGTTCGAAAAGTCACGGACTTATTGATCCGCCCTCGTATATATTAATTATCACCAATGTAATAACTCATTTATTGTATTCAAGTTTATTTAAAAAAAAAAAGAATCCTTTCGTCAGGCGTAATGTGTCAGTATTTTGAAGCCTCTGGTGACGATCAAACTGCAGTAAATTACGTACAAGAGTGTTGGGATGGACTCATAGTTTCTTTACGTATTTGCACAAGTATGTTTTTACTTCTTGCCGGATAGTAGGAACTTCTACATCACTATGGATTTTTTGGTTTCTTACTTCCGAGACTGCCTGCTTTGTAACTTCTCGATGTTTGATGCGCAAGCGGTACCCTATAGCTGAACGGTATATGCCCATATTGGTCTTATAATGGACGTGTATAAAAGGACTTTGCACTCCAAAGCCAGGATTAGGACCGAGTAACCAGTGTAGTTGATTTGTCCTAAGTTTTATAGCCGTTATTTTTGCCTCAATGGGGCGGGACCAAAGACTTTAAGAGGTTTTCAGCTGAAACAATAGTAATTATTATTATTATGGGAGAACAATTTTTTTTCTTCTTACGGTAAACGTTGCATAAGCATATTTAGATAGATTTACTTGTATTCTCTACTTTTTTAGCCAGTCTTCTAACTTATTAATATGTGACTAAAGCTGTTCGGATGCAACTTTAGGGTCTTGGTTAACACTTTTATATTCAGTGTCATCTGCAAACGTAGGTAATCAGGCCACCTGCACTGCAGGCCTACGTGGGTCCGCCAATTCGGTCCCTTTGTGTTAATCTGCAAACGTTGGCGTGTATATATTGGGGCTTGTTGGCATATCCGCTGTATAGATAATATAATACCGGCCCGGCCATAACGTTGCTGTCTGTCAAATAGCTCTTCAGAAGCGTGTAGGAGTTTGCAGGTAGAACTCGAATTATTTTCGTAAGTAGCCCATCATGCCTGACTTTATGAATCGCCTGGGAAATCTCAGTAAATATAGCTGAACATTATTTCCTATTTTTTATTATTATTTTTTATTTTATTCAATATTTCGCTACGCCTTTGTGTCGGCATTAAAGAAATATACACTTTATTTTTTATTTAAAGAAAACAAATTCGTTTGTATTTTTATTGTGTGTTTGTTTTTAAGAGAATATTATTTACTGTTTCCTAATAATTTAATTAAAAGACTTAATGAAATTGTTATTGACATTGTACTTTTTTCTGCCATTTTGCTTAATGTTATCTTTTTTTTTAACTAACTGAGCATATTATGTTCCTACGTATTTTTGAAGTTAATAAAAATAGTTATATAAGAGATCGTATGCGACCTCATGAAAGAGCTCTAGCCCAGCTCAAAAGTGAAGAATATGAACTAAGAAATGCAAATTTTGATATTTTAACAGCTGTCACTAGCAAACTTGAACTTTAAGAAGAAAGAAAGAAAATTTATTGAAACGGGTCAGTTGATTTAAGAAATTATTGGCGAAATCTTTAAAAATATTACGAGTGTTTATCCAAAGTACATTCTCGATATTTTAGTTAATTTAAATATTCCCGCAGCTTAATGGTGATATCAACGTTGCAAAAGGATCTAAATATTTTTTTTTACTGAAGCTGAAAAGTTATTAATACGAAAATGTGAAGAAAAAATATTGATAGTTACCCATATTCTCCGAGTTACCGTCCTCTGAAATTTAAAAAAAAAAACTGCGATTGCGCATTACATTTCCGGACGTACCATATTGGTATCATTTAAAAGCTTTTGAAAATATCTTGCAGGAAATGCTAAATTGTTTTAACCCCTTAAGAACCAAATCCATTTTTTAAGTTTTTATTTTATCAATATTCTACCAAAGCGCTTGATTAATAACAATTTACACATTCACTAGGGACTCAAAAAAGTGCCATTGTTGACAAGAAAAGAAAACGCTTAAAGTCTGCCAAAGAATATATTAATTTGAGAAAAAAAAGTTATAGATATTGGCTGTACAAAAAAGCTCTGGCTGTTTTTTTTTTTGTCAAAAATATAACTTTATTTCAATAAAATATTGTCTTTCCGAAGTATTGGCCATCGTTAGCTGCGACATTTTCTCTGGCTAAAAACAACGGCTAATTTTTAATACCTAGAGACCAATGTAGCCAATTTTTGATATGTATCTTCGACTTAAGTGAAGCGTATTCCACTGCAACGTGAGGATGAGCATTATCGTAGTAGAAGGTTATGTGGCAAACTTTAAATGAATCCCACGGCCAAAATATGAATGACATGGTGGCATGAAATAGATATTCAGAACGAATTTCCGTCGTCCCTTATCCTTAGCCCGGTTTAGGCTATATGCCATCTTCAGTGTCATTTTTCCTGTTGAGCATGACGAAAATAAAATACACACGTTTATATGGGAGCGATTATTTTGACGACACACGACTGCATGGTGTTCATGTTGCTTTTGTCGTTCGTTGTAGTCAAATTCAACTAATTCTATTTTTGGTATTGAAAAATACTTAAATTCTGAGTAAAAATATTGCAAATCGTGCTATGAAGAAAATGCGGCACCAAGTGGCAGAAAAATAGCACGAAATTTGAGCAAACAGGTTATAACATTTTGTGACACTTGCGAGGGGCAACCATTTTTATGTTTACCTTGTTTCAATAAAATCCATTAAAGTTTTCTGAAAAAAATGTTCGATTTTTACCTTTATTATCATATTTTATACTGTCAGTCACCGGTGACTGAGGTAGCACTCAACGTGTTAATGTTTGTCGGCCACGCCTAAATTTGACCGAGCTGAGCACGCAAGTTGAAATCTTAACAGCTGTTAATATTTTAACATTACTATGTAGCTGTCATTTCTAAAATAATTAAGTAGCTGGCTGCGGGGCGGACTTTGTTGCCAGCGGCATTTGTAGTCGTGTAGCCTACTGTCGTCAATGTGTTCAATGACTTAGACAAGAGATTGCTCGGGTAGATAAACCGAAAAAATAACAAAATATCCTTTTATTCCCAAGTAATGTTAGCTGAAAAAAAACTCTACGTTTAATGGGTTTCAATTGATCGCGCTTCTAATAATTCACTATTTTATTTCAAACGTTTTTAATCATATTTTAGTGATATGTAAATCCTAAAAATGAAACGAAATAAACAAATTATTTTACAAGCGTACGCAAAAATCTAAATTCCCTGGATCACAGTGTTTAGACCCAGATGCGAAGCCATTTTCCAGATATTATATTCAAATAAAATGTATGAAAATGATTTCTGAAATTAACATATGTCAATTGATTCACCTTCTGCTTTTTATTCATTTTTTTAAGTTCAATATTAACTTCAGTCTTATTTGATTGCATTATAGTTGGAATATAGCGAATGAGTATAATTCCCGAATCAACTGTTCAATTAAATAATTTTTGTTTTACTTTTCAAATTTATATTTCAACTTGTTCCTTTGCCTCAACGGTTGTTGAAATTTAGTGCATCAGTTTAAGGATTCTTCTTTTTTTTCGTCGCTTTTAAAGTCTTTTGGCATGTTTCTACTGCTGAAAGTCATTATTTATTCTATTGTACACCGGTCGTAGAAGTATATTTAAATTTATTGCCGCCATTGACTATTTAATACAATAATCGATTTGAACTCAGTTGAACAATCCATGTGCAATGATGCTCTCTTTTTTTTTTCTAGGAGTGTTTGTGGGACTGCATTTTAGGAGGGTAGCCTACTGGTGCACAGCGTGGGAGGATAGAAAGAAAAAAGGGTATATTTTTTGAGCAGATGCGCAAATTAAAAAAGTGCTGCTTATATTTTAATATGCTGGTGTTTAGATTTTGGTTTGCTTGCCAAATTAGAATTTTACTCGAACATTTTTGTGCTTAAGTACTTCGTACAGAGCACATAGATTTATTGCAAGTTGTCATTGAAAAAATTTACATTGTACAACTTTGCTTCGTTAGTTTTCTATAGGTGGATGTAGCGGTAAGCAGTGGTAGAAATATATAGGTCATGGATGTTGGCATCGGAATGTTCTCGATTTAAATCGTCAGTCGATGGTCCATATTTCCGTCATAAGGGAAATTTTTTTAATATGAACAAATCCGTATCTCAGGCTCTTTGAATGTTTTCCAATACTTATGGTAAAACTGCTTTTAGTGGAGAAATATTTGGCAAATGACCTCAATACTTCAAGACCAGTAACTCTCCTATACAAGACTGGCATCAGTAGTAAGAAAAAGAAAGAAGGTTTTCAAAGAACCAGAATTGCAGACATTACTGGATGAAGAATCGTGTCAGATTTCAGACGTATTGATAATTGGTAATAACTGAACCAGCAATCACAAAATGGGCAATATTTAAACGAAAGGAAATTTGGTATGTCTCGAAACGATAATATGTTTATAACGGTGACACCAAGCCCCAAAAGTCATTTAAATATCGTAACTAAGCTTTCACATCGCCACTAATGACAGTGCAATGCCAAGACACTCGGCTTTCTTGTAAGTTTGGGTATTTCACAGGCGGGTCATGGTTGAATGCATTTTACCTTAACTCAGCTCCTCCTTATACTTTGGAAACTTTGGAATTTGGGTGTAGCAAGGGCCCTGGGTACTAGAGGCATGTAAGCTTATACGAATAATGTGTAGCATGGGAATTAGGAGATGATCGAAGGTATTTGAGACCGGTTGAAATTACCAGGGAAGTGCCCGATGACTGTAAAGGCACAGTTCTATTGTTTCCCACAGTTGATTCCTGCGGTTGCACCGACTTCTTCGATAGTATTTCTATTTTCGTATTCCTATGTTCTGTCATAGTTTTGTGAATGTTGTTAATGTTCATGTGAGCCCAATGAGCGGCGTAATTCCTACGAATGTTTGTAGGCTCCACGAGGAGTAGGGAGCCTCTGTAGCTTCGATTCCAACCTGAGTCTTAGTGTGGCATTCCGGGGCGTATCGTTGTGGTTGTGACTTAGATCCAAAACGCGGGGAATCTTGCACTCAGTGCGTAGCTGCATTGCAACTGGTTACTGTATCTGATAGATCCCTAAGAGTTTCGGATATTCCCTGCTCGTAATCATTACTAATGGAGTTTTCGTTTCTAGTAAAAATGTTACATTTTTTACCCTCTCCAAGTTTGTTTACGCCCACGAAAGTTGATGTTTTTTCGGATTTTATCGTTGATAATGCCGAAAGGCATTTCCCTTTATGATCGGTATAAAATTTAAATATTCCAAAACCAAAATAAACTCTTAAACAGGGTAGCATTTTATTTCAGAAACGAAAACGCCATAAATTGTTGGCTTCAAATTGGATCTAGTGTGAGCTTGCTATATGTGCAGGCTTTAGTGGAGCGCTGTATTCGCTCGGTGCTAAGAGCACCGTGAGTTTATGTCTCACACTAATCTTTAACAGATCCCCATCGCGACTACAACCTCGTGCTTAATATTTGGTGGGAACAAGTGCAAAATTTTTTGCACTTGACAATCCTTTAAACCATGTTGCATATGTGGTCGAGACATTTTTGAAGGCTCAATAATGATGTATAAAATTTAATTTGTTCGTGCATCATTTTGAAAGACAGCGTTTACCTATTTGTCATTTGGTGTTGTTCGGGATGTGGGAGAGATTTCAACATGTGCTATGTGCACGTGACAATTTTATTTTTTTTATTTTGTACATTCTCCACAGTTTTTTTTTTTTAATTATTTTATAATTCATACTTGCAAGTTAAAGGTTGTCTGCGATGCTTTCTGCTACCACTCTTAATTAAAGCACGTAAAATATTCAATGGCATTAATTAGAATTCATGAAATATTTATGCTATTTCGTACGTTTATAATAGAGTGTTATGTTCTAATGTTAATACAGTGTTTGAAAATTGCTTAAACACAAGTTTAAAACTGCTCAGGCTAAACAATTTTAATAACAAAAGTTCCCAAATGCTGGTAAAGAAGTTGTTTACCGCATATAACCCCGAAAAAGACCGGCAATATAGAGCAGCTTTTATTAAGGGGTAACGCTTTTCAACATACCCCCAACGAGAAGATCCTTGCGCCAGGCTTAAGTCCAGCTTTGAAGATAAGTTTTGGTTGGAGATGCTAGTTTTGGACATACGCAATGCTTTAGGAAAAAAAGCTCTCCTGCTCTAGCGTAAGTCTAAAGCCGGCTGTGCATGGTTACGGTTGTGCATGGTTACGGTTTCCTGCTAATATAATGCAAACAAATTTTGTGATTACTTACTAATTTTGGGTGAAATTATATTTTTTTAATTTTAGGCATTTGTTCACAATAAACGGTTGCCAACATTTTGAACAGTTTTAAATAATATCCCGAAAAATGGATATTTCTAAAATAGACTTGCCCCACTTTAAATAATAATTTTACATCTGACAAATATTTAATTTATTTCCAAAAACCAAGCCATTATTTGTCCAACATACATGTTTCTTTTTGAACAAAATTAAAAAAAATAAATAATATTTTCAAGTCAAAATTAGTCACACATTAAGTTCGCTTTAGTTTACATAAACAAATTCGATTTTTTTCAAATTTAACATTGATTTAATTGACTACAACAAATGTGACAATATCAAATGCAAATGTTGAACTTAGCGTGATCTTCTTTCGGATGCTGTTTCAACGAGGGCCCCTTAGAAAAAGGTTGAAGTATAAATAAATGGTTGCTATATTTTTTATTTCAATGCCATGCTGCGAGTTGCCTTTTCTCAAGTTCATGAAAGAATTGTGCGATCACTAAAACAGGCCCATTAAACTGCTTTTAATTTTATTAAAAATTGTTTGAAAAATTATTCGTCTCGAGCTTAAAACCTCATCTGAATGAACAAAACATCGCCCTTAACCATCAGTTTGGTTTTCAAGCAAGGCGTAGTCCTACTGAGAAAGTCCATAGAATTGTGACCGTTGTTAAATCGGCATTTGGAAATAAGCAATACTGTTCAGCCTTATTTATTGACGTTTCCTAAGCGTTTGAGAATGTCTGGCATGATGGGCAAGTTAGGAAAGTAACTTGAGTTCTAGCTGAAAATTCCCACAAATTCTTTAGAGTAATTTGACGGATAGAAAATTTAAATTGAGGTCAAAGGACCAATCTTCTAAAAATAAGAAAATCGCTGCTAGTGTGCCTTAAGATAACTAATAAGGGCCGCTGTTATATATAATCTATACAGCGGATAGGCCAACAGGCCCAAATACGTATGTATATATCAACGTTTGCAGATGACGCTGCATTTATAGGTTTTAATTAAGATTCAAAAGTGGTATCCGAACAACGTCAGTCTCATATTCACGAGCTAGAAGGCTGGCTAAGGAAATGGAGAATAAGGGTAAATGTATTGAAATGTGTTCATGTAACGTTTACGGTCAGAAGAAAAAATTGTTCACCTATAACAATAATAAATACCACTGTTCCAGCTGAAACCCTCGTTAAATTTTTAGTCCCGCCCCATTGAGGGAAAAATAACGACCATAAAACTTAGAACAAATCAACTACACTGTTTACTAGGTCCTAATCCTGCCTTTGGAGTACAGAGTCCTTTTACACACGTCCATTACAAAACCAATATGGGCATATACCGTTCAGCTATGGGGTACCGCTTGCGCATCAAACATCGAGAAGCTGCAAAGAAGACAGTCTAGGATTTTACGACTTATCGTATGCACCCCCTGGTATAAGAAATGATAACATTCATAGACATCTAGAAGTTCCTACTATCCACGAAGAAGCAAGAACTTACACGTCCAAATACGTTAACAAACTAGTGATCCATCCCTTAGCACGTGATTTATTGCAATTTCATGGGCACCAGAGATTGAAAAGTGGAGAGACATTGAGCCTGACGAGATGGCTCTCTCTCTCTCAAAGCAATAATAGTTGGAATATTAAGATTTGAATATAATAAATTAGTTATTACATTGGTAAAATAAAAGATTTGAATACTTATTGTAATTTCCTTTTAGAAAGATTCAGTAAAATAGAATTAAAGTTAAAAAAAAATATTTTTAGTTTTTAAAACTCTGTATGTCACCTGATGTTGAATCTGCATTTATAAATCTCAAAATGAATGAACTCAGATATTCAGTTCCAATCTTCATTATTTTATCCAACATAAATTTTATAATGTGCCATTTAATTTTAAATTTTTTTTATAAAAAAGTTAAGTGTTCTTGTAATCGATTAAAGTGCCATTATAAGTATAATCGGTTAACAATTTTATTAGTAGCATAGTAAGATTAATCGAATAATCGCTTTAAAACCTTTTTTTTCTGTAGGTGGGATATTGAAGCAAACCGGTCACTTATCTACTCCCTTCTTTCCTCGACTTGATTTCAGGCAACCGATTTAGAATTTACGATTACCTTACTCTCAATCAAGAATCGTGCTACCTCTAGCCATTAGAATCAACTATAGTGTTTGCAGACTGGCGACCTTCTTCCTCATCACGTAGTCTCTTGTAATTGCTAGCATTTGTTTGAAGCTTAGGTCCATCATGGCATTTACATTTAACAAGTATCTGCCCGTGGTTCTAAGTCATCTGCTAGTCACTGCTAGACATTCATATACAATGTACGCTACCGTCCCAGTCTCTTCATCAGCAGTATCTTTAGAACTGTCCCATCCGCCCCATGCGAGATTTTCTTGTCCAACTTTTTAGAATTTCTACATTGGCCAATATACACCGGAGTTCCTACAAAGATTAACCCCTCACCTCGTGCGAGGCTTCATGTTCCATCTCTGTAGGAATCTCACGGTCAAAATGCCTTAGAATTACATTTAAAGACCCGTTCACCCCTCGCGAGGCATTTTTGTCTATATTTTCCGGATTCCTCCTTTGGCCAATTGAAACCGTAGTTTTTGCAGAGAAATGGAGAAAAATATGTCCACCCGCACAGTGTTCCATATGCACGGATAAGTCTGTATTAAAACTGGAGATCGACTGGTATCCGTGCTGTTCCACCGTGGATTAGGGATTTTTTTATGCGAGAGTGTTAACTTCACTCGCCTCGACTTATTTAGCCAGACTCATTACAGAGACAGGAACGCGGTATCGGCGGCCACCACGTGAAGGCTTAAGTCCGGTATAGGATTTGCATTTGATTAAATGTGAAACATGTTATCCAACTATAAAATACTCGTTGCATTTATTCGAGTATTTTGTTTAAAATATTTTCATCATGAGTTCGAAAATTCAACTTATTGAATTTAGCAAAGAAATAAAAAATAAGAAAATTACTAACAACAAATTCTTAATCGAATTTTCGTTAGAAATTAAAAGTTAGTGTGTTTGTGGGGATTTAAATTTTAAATTAAATTGTTTCTTGAACAGAAGTAAGAAATGCTAGCAAAGCATTTAGATCATATTTCGCGCCATCCTCGCATATTGTTTCTATATCGTTCTGTTGTGTTTAACATTTTTCTATATACTACTTTTTTGTATTTTGAAAAATATTTGAACTACTATAACGTTATGCTAAAAACCTTAAACACACTTTAACGTCAAAATCACTGGAGTGTAAAATAAATAACAAACAAAACGGTGGCATATTTTTGTATTTGTTTTTTAAAATATTAAATTTAACACAATGGCACCAACAAAATAATAAACGAATCAGAAATAGCCTGCTACACACGAGGCAACTTTGGTGGAATCATTGGCATATTCCATATAATGTTCCTTCGTCCTGTTGAAATTTATCGTCCGTATTTTGATTCCCAAATATCAGTATTTTTTTTTTTATTAATTTGTATTTTTAAATACAAGGTTGTAACGTCTGTATCGATGTTTACTATTAGTTTATTTCCTTGAAAGAAGTCGTGCTGTGATGATGATTGCCACTGATTACTATTTTTGTTTGATTTTCCTCCGCAGATATTTATGTAATAGGTTGTGTGCGATACACAGACCAGATTTTTCGTTTATGGTTTTCTCTGTGGTTGCATCGGCTGTATTAAAAAAATGAAACTAAGTTTTTAGAACATGTGTCCTCTAATGTTCCCTCGTGTATAGCTGGTATAAAAAAAATAACATGAAGTGGAGAATTTTACAGTGATAGGTCTTTAAAGGCTTCGAACGTTGTCATACTGTCCAGCTTATACGATTTATTGCTTTCGACAACAATGGCCTATGGTCGTTTAGTCAGTTTCATGATACCCCGAAAGACTGTCAATTTGAGGGATTGTTTTTTTACTAGCGCCTTTAAATCATTATATTTTATTAACAAGGGCCATGTCATTTTCGAGTTAAAGACCATATTCAAGGATACGTCGTTCTTAACTTGTTTGAAAACCGAACAACATATTCCTTTACTAATAGCAATCTTTCGAAAGTTACAAGCCTTTGACAGCAGTTAAGTTAAAAAAAATATTTAAATAACAGTCATCAAACATTTTTATATCTTATTAAAACAATTTAAGTTTTTTTTTTTAATTTCCATAGTTTTTCGGAACTTTTTTCATTGCATTTTAATTTAAACAAATAATCATCTTAATAGTCATTCTAAAATGCCGCTTTAGAACTTTTTATTTATATTTGATAATTTCAATATTTTTGTTCACCACAATTTTTTAAATTTGTTTCAACTGGTTTGGGTTTGTGCCCAGTGTGGGTGTGTTAACGTGTGTTGCCAGATGATTAAATCAGCCACCAGCACACAGCCATAATTCAATAATTTAGCTTTTTTAATATCAAGCAAATTATATTTGGTTAAGATGCAATATTTTATTATCAAAAAGTTTCATCAAAACTCATAATAAATATATAATAATAATATTTATTGTCGTTTAACAAATACACACTAACAATTTAAGTTTAATCTTTTAACGTTACAAAACGATAATTTTTTTCTAAAAGTCTATTGGTCAGCTTACCGTCTTGCAGGGGTTGGTTGAAATTTAATTTACTTGTGATTTAAAATACCATCTCAGATCTAACTTAAAACAATAATACGATTTTGCAGGTAAATTATGATATGAATTGATTTTTCTTCAATTCACTTTCAGATGCCTGAAATCAAATCTGACAAGAGGCAATTTACGTCGAATGTTAAATTTTTATCGATCACAATGTGATAATCCCTTTATGTCTATTTTTTCAATGTTCAAGTTTTCGAACATAGTTTAAATTAAAAGTTAAATTGATTTGTAAATAGAGCAAATATTAAGTTTTTATAATAACAGAATTTATTGTTTATTGCAAATGGTCTTGCAAAAGTGGAATTGCAATTTATAGTCGCTTTTTCATGAAATTCAACAGAAATTTTGTGCGTTTTGTTGTTGGATTTCATAAAAAAAACTACAATATTGTCTGCACGAAACACTGAACTCGACTAATAATTTGTTTTAGTAAAACAAGAGCAAGAGATTTACAAAAAGAAAAATTAAAAAATTAGGAAAAAGGAAAGCAAACTCGAAGCAATTTTTTAATAAATATATTGTTATTTTTTATCGTTTGACGTCATTTCGTCAAACTACAATTATTATTATTTAGTAATTTGATTATTAGGCTTAAGTTAATTTTTTTTATATTCTTTAAGAAAGAAAATGTTTGTTTGATATGATAATTTTGAGTACAATAAAAGTAAATATTTTTATTTGACAACTTGCAGAATGGAATGCATTTTCTATGCCGCTATGTACGTTATTAACATTCTTTGTGTCCACTGTAAACATCATCTATTTGACCCAATACTCAAGCTAAATGAAAAAAGGCAAGAATATGAAATTTGAAAATATTCACTCCCAATAAGGGCTGTCCGTAAAAGTGCTAAAAGTTCAGATACTTCTTTTTCCCTGTATGAAACAAATATTTCCATTGTAAGGGAGGTATCACGTCCACTCTTCTACTCTCGCCTATATTTAGTTCTACTAAGCATTTTAATAGCAAAGTAACACAACGTGGTTTTTTCTCTTCTAGTATTCATACAGACTCACAAATTGCTATAGGGTGATTTTTTAACCGTCTCGGTTTCAAAATTTGAGAAATTTAGAAAATTTACCCGATAAATTTATATGTCCTGATAAATTAATGGCTGCCATTTACTTTTTAAATATTAGTTCATGTTAATGTGACCCGCGGCTACGCCGTAGATGGACCATCAGATAGCTCCAATTTTGGTATTCTTTTTCCAATATTTCGGCCGGTATTTTACCAATGGTAGCTGTAATATTGTCGCCCAGGGCTGTCATTGTGGCTTGTCCCTGTGCACGACTATTTCACCTACGCCCACAAAAAATAGTATAATGGGGTCAAGTTGCTTGATCTTGGCGGCCAATGGACTGCTTAAAAATGTGCAATCAATTGTTCATGAAACTCGTTTTTCAATAGGTTCATGGTATCGCGTGGAAACGCATATCAACCAAGTCCAATTCTCTCACTTTGGGCAAAAAAAAGAGTCGGAAATCATGCATTGAGTGCAGCGCTGCGATTTTCATCGTTCTTGAAGATGTACAGTTCAATGATGGCGGCGGCTCCCAAACCGCACCATACAGTGCATCTATCAGGGTGTATTGGAAGCTCTGGAACTGCCTTTAGCTGCTCTTTACATAAAATTCGGCAGTTCTGTTTCTTGAAGTACCCTTTGATTTACGAAACAGATATCTCCACACAGCACGAATTTTGATAATAATATTCAATGATTTACAAGCGTTGTTCGTTCGTTTCTTAGTCTATTCATTGTGAAATGTCAAACCTTATTGAGCACTAAAAAGCAAATAGCACAAAAATCACTTCATATATGCATATGTAGGTGTTATTAAGCTTTTTAACTTTTGTCGTATTAAATTTATCAGTTGTTACCCAAAAAATCTGGCAACGCAAGTAAGAGCATAAAAGAGAGTTAAAAATATAAAATAAACATGTCGCTAGCGCTCTTTTAACATGTTTATGACCTTGAAATGTGTAAACAAATAACAAAAATTTAATTACCCAAAAATTCTATTTGTCGTTTAGCAATAATTATTTACGAATTTGTTGGCGGTAGATACCTAGTAACGTTTTAATGTTTTTATACTACCAAAGTGTAATTTTTAATTGAGATTATTTTTGGGAAAATAATAGTGTCACTCACAAGACACTGCTAAAATTGGTTAACATTAAAAAGACAACATTGTTTCACTTTAAAACACATAATGATGTGTCTTTGCAGTTTTTGGTCATTAAACAGACCAACACCACACCTATTCAAATTGTGCTTGAAAACCCTTAAAAGGTGTGTTTTAATAAAACACGTTCTAGTTATTTGTGTTAATATACAATTTAATTTTTTTTTAATTCCTATTGGCATTTACTTAAAGTGGCCTCTTGACTTATGAACTTTAGGAAAATAAATGTTTAAGTTAAAAGAAAATAAACCATAACGGAAGCAATTGTTCTACTATTTTGAGCTAGAAAAATTAAAACACGTAAAAATATATACCTGGCAATAAATTATAAATGTTTTTTTTTTTTTTTTTTTTTTTTGAAAATGAAGTATTTGAAATATAAATGAACTTTCACTACATACACGTATTTTTTTTTTATTTTTTTATTTATTAGGGTGACCCTTCAAAAATCGCATGAAATTCATGCCCGCGTCTTGAGAATACTCCATAAAACACCAGGAAAACTGCAAAGATTTCTCAAAAACATGGAGTAAACGTGGCTGAAAAAGTATAAAAGTTTCTATGTAAAAAATTCCGTTTTCCTTTCTTAAATAAAATGTTACCCTGTTGAAGAGTGCATGCTTAAGACGCCTTTATTATTTAGGATTTTATGTAGGTTGACATTATTAAGGGTAAAATCTAAAATCCACCTTTCTTTGTGGGCGTAAACATATTTCGAGTAGAATTAACGACACCATACGATTCTCGGATACCTAATGAAAAATGCAGCTTCGTTAAAGCACTAACCCTTGACGCGTAACATAGAATACTTCTTCCATGAATGCAGTACATAGTTACTCCATTTTAGCTAATGGAACACTTTGTTCATCGATTTTAGCAGGGTAAAACTTTGTTTCCGAACGTCTTTTTATAGATTTAAAGTCTTCTCTAGTGCTGATCGTATTTCATATTCCTTTTAAGGCGAAACGCGGTTTAATCTCATTATGGTCTGGCAGGCCTTGTGCCCTGCTTCAAAGAAAGTGGGAGTCAGAGGTAACAGTAATTTGAGCGATTTTACAATATGCGGTTGTTACTTGTTGTGTTCAACATCTCACGTTCCATTACGGCTGTTCGACTACTGTTGGGTTGTTAAGTGCAGAGTTTGACCATGAGGCCGCCAATACTCGACACCTGTGCACTATATGCTCACAATTTCTGATCTTGTAGTTTCTTTCTTCTTTATCTTCACTTACAATCCGAAGTTGAAATAAGAAATCACTCTCCGCTCAATGTCTCCTTGTTGATTTTAACCCATACGACACTCAATTTCCAGTGCTTTTTCTGACTAGTTCCTATGTTTGTGCCTATTTGTTCTAACTTAGAAACGAGTCTCCAGTAATTAGTGCCCTGTCAAAGAGTAGCAAGGGAAATAATTTTATTTATTTTTATATGTTCTGATTTATTTTGCTCGAAAATCAAAACAAGTTTTATTGCAAAAACGTTTATTTATTTTTTTAGTGGTCACGCTTACTTCATCAAATATTTAAATAATCTGCACATACTCGTAACACACATTTTCTAACAGGAAATTCTTCATTTATTTAAAAAATGTAAAAAGTTCTAAACGGAAAGTGAAGCCAGCACAAAAGTGGTAAATACATACTCACACTATAAATACACACATTTTTATGGCCAACACATTTTACAGGTCTTTAGAACAATGAAAATTACTTTTTAAGCACTTGGAAAAAAAGAAAAAATAAACTGCATCAACAACACAAATGCAAATGCTAAATAAAATATTTACTAAAACTGAAATTTGGCCAACAATACACACACACACATATACATCTACAAAATGTGTTTGAACTAACTGGCTAATTAACCCTTACGCGTTACAAGGCTCGCAAGGGTTCTATAAAAAAAATTGATTGGTTTAAGTGGTAGCTCGCTGCATACCAGAAACCAAAGGAAATTAATAGGATTCCGTTTTAATAATAGTAAGATCATCGTAAATTTATTACAATTCAGGCTTTAAATTGAGATAAAATCTTAAATTAAAAGGAAAGTGACTCCAGTTTAAAAGGTTTCTTTAAAATTCTATTTAGATAAATTTATAAGATAAATAAATAAATATTACTGAAAAATTGTCGACCGCCGGTCTTTATTTAATTTTATTTTGTATAAAATTAATAAATAATTCTCTACAGGTCTCAATTTGGTCGTATCATATGCAACACAAGCCAACAAAACACTATTTCGTAAAAAAAAAAATATTTGGTTAGTGTAAAGCTATCAAAGTAAGCAGGTGGGACACATACCCAGTTTTGTTAAACAACCTGGTATGTCACTTTTGCTATTTGGACTTACTACTGTGGGCAAAAAATAGTAAGACTTTTTAATTTAAATTTCGCAGAAATCTATTCGTCGAAATTTTATTTTCTACGTTGGTATGAGTGTCATTGACATTTGTGCCAAATATTTCTGTCTTTCTGAAGTAAAACAAATGCATTCGGCGATTTTTACAATAAGTGAAATTATTCAACAAAGAAGTTCCATTAAATTTTGTATACGGAATGAAATTTCTGGTGCCGAAACGTTCAGAATGTTGCAAAAGGCCTTCGGTGGTACAAATTATTCAAAGAGGGTCGAGAACGCATTAACAACGAACCACGTCCAGGACGGCCATCAACATCAATAGAAATCAAGGAATTAGTGTTCGATTAACATGCAGAGACCTTACTGATATCGTTGGTATATCGAAGGGATCAGTGAAAACCATTTTAAAAGATCATTTGGGCGTAAGAAAAGTGAAATCACGATTGGTTCCAAAATCACTCAATTTTCTTGAAAAACAGCATTGCGTTGACGTCTGTCAAACAATGCTTTCCGACTACCAGGATGTCGTTAAACGTATTATAACTGGCGACGAGTCTTGGATCTACGCTTACGACCTGGAAACAGACGATCAATCGGCCGAATATCGTGCCAAAGGTGTGCCGACGCCGAAAAAACCACGTCAAAGCAAGTCAAAAATCAAGGTATTGTTGACAGTTTTCTTCGATCATCGAGGTGGTTCACTATCAGCAAGGAATACTATTTGAGTGCTGTGCGTCGTTTACGCGAAGCTATACGTAAAAAGAGGCCGGAATTATGGGTCGACAACTCTTGGTTTTTGCACCACGATAATGCACCGTCGCATACCGCATGAATTCTTCATCAGTTTTTTTTTTGCCAAAAATTCAATTAATATCGTACCGCAACCAACGTATTCGCCTGATTTAGCTCCGTGTGACTTCTGGCTGTTCAGCAAACTCAACCGACCGCTCCGGGGAAACTGTTTTTAGTCAATTGAAGACATTAAACGTGAATCGCTACTCGCATTGAAGGCTATTGCGGAAATTGACTTTAACATCTTTTACGAGGATTGAAAAAATCGTTGGCATAAGTTATTGGGGGATTACTTTAAGTGGGACGAAATGGATTTGGCAGAATAAATAAATCATGTGAATGCTTATTTATCATCATCATATACATCCACTTTTTTCTTGGTTTAAGAGTCTATTTTATTTACTTTAGCTCTTTGATATTAGTATTATACCAATATACATAGTTTTGCAGTTCGTACCCGGTGGTCAGATATTTAGACACCTGCTCAAGATGGGACGTTACTCGGTTCCACACTCGTGCGTTTACACAGCGCACTTATTTTGCCTTTGATAATATTCCATAAAATGGCTACAAAAAGACCGTGTCGAAAAGAGACCCATAAAGTAACAGGGTCTGCTTCAATATCCTCCCTACATTACAAAAAGACCGTCGACCGGCTCTCTGCCATACTGACCAACCTATAAAGATTTTCGAGAACATCTTATAATGGCTTTAGCAGGATTTTATTCGCCGCCAATGCCTCTTAATATTTTTAGGACGAAGCTGACCTCCGATACAAATCTGGGAATGTGATGTTCTGGTAGGAAATCTTAAGTTCAATTACGACATCAGCTACATATACTACGACGAGACTGTGATGAAGTTACGCTACAGATCTCAAGCACCGTGAAGGGCGCCAATGAATTTTCTGAGTTCTAATTTAATTTTTGTGCCTTTGTAGGAAACAATACAAACCAACGTTTTTCATGCAATCGCTAACACCCACAGCTCTAACTGGATTTGAACACGTTTTGTAGCACTCATGAGTGTCTTAATAGTATATACCGCAAAAAACGCACTATGTCTGCGAAACATAAGACAGACATTATTTTAAAAACATAAAACAACTTAATTGCCATGAATTGGCAAAATTTTCCCGTGTCTACTAGAGAACCCTACATAAAAACTTTTCGAAACTCTAATCTCCAAAATTAAAAAAAATATATTCCGGTTGGTAAAAATCAGAAATTTCCAACTCTGCTGTGTGGTGAGCCAAATTTACGGTTACGTACTAATCCTTTTTAAAATTAGTGGGTACTAAAAACTGAAACCCATTCGAATTTTTATAATCCTCCAAAACGTAAAAATCTGCCAAACGTAAACGTTCTTGTTGAAGGGTTGTTGTATTTTTTTATTATTTCATTTTAATTGCATTTTGACATTTAGAGGTTAATTATTTTGTAAAATGAAAAAGCAACATACATATGTACACACATACATACATACATACATACATACATTGAAATTACGCACTCACTCACTGCAAACTCAATTGCATGTTAAAGCACTTCTTGCTTAAAAGGAATATTTCACTGAGCAACAAAACTAAACAAAATTCTTTTATTTGTGCTTACTCTTTGTTTTGGCTCTACCATCGATAAAGTAATGGAGAAGGTACTCGTACTCTTTCTTTGATACTTCCACTCACATACGAGTATTATATTCTCTTGTAACACTAACCAGTACAGTAACGAAGGAACATGAGGGAAACTTCTAAACAAATTGTGCTATTGTACATTTTGATGAATTTAAAAAGTACGCCAAGAATTATTGAGAAATTTTCTCTTCAAATATTTTTCCATAAAACTTAAATATTAAATCTGACTGGAGAAATTATTGTACATTTTTGAGGATAAAAAAATCTCTAATCAGTATTTGAAGTAAATTCGCTTTTTCTTGAAACATAATGGCGTGAAGTTCAGCACTTGTTTAAATAAAATTGAAATTTTTATTATTTGTAGCTAATTCTAACTCAACTCATTTCAATATAAAATATCAAGCTAGCCTCTGTGCGCGATCATCCGGAAACCTTTACCCAACTTTTTAGGAGAATTTACGAGTCCTATGCTCGAAATTCTCCCGAGCAAATCTAGAAATCTAAAGAACCTCAAAACGAAAAGGTTAAAGTTTAAAAAACGACAGTCTTACGGACACTAAAAGTCTGAGCAGATAAAACAACTTATGTTAAAACAACTTTTTTACACTTAATACGCCAACAAGTAAAGTTTTGTCGATCTGCTTCACTGAAACTTATGCATAAATGTACCTGAAAACTATAATGCAAAAAATGTACCTTTGGTCAAAAAGGAGGAAATTGAGCCACATGTTTTCTAAAACCTTTTGAGGGCCAAGTAAAAAGCGGTTAAAAGAATAAAGTTGCCACTTTATCCACGAGGTTGCCGTAACAAGTTTTCGAATACATCCAGATTTTGTCAGAGTTTTGTAGTTTTTGTTGTTTTCAAATGATAATGACACGAAGGTCTTTAATTTAGAAATGTGTCCTAAATCTTATTCTAAATTTCTTTTTCAAATTAAAATTCACAAAAATTTAGGGTTTTGTGCGGATTTCAGACCGCCGGCATCATTTGTTCGCGTTTGTTCGAAAACAAAGTTGATCAATTCAGCGATATAGACGTGGGCCTCAAGTGGTTCCAGCACTTGGCTTACATAGAATACCGCAATGGACATAGATATCACTCGCAGAAGTAATGTGATTTGTCCACAAATATGGTGCGATTTTAACACACTTGGGTTTGTCACGTGGCCTTTTCTGAAGTACCAGTTCGTAGTGAATGTGAGAGTCAGATTTTGCAGATCTATCAAATTTTCTAATGCTTTGAAAAATTTCAGTAAATGATGTTTTTTTTATGCGATCAGAGAGGGTCGTTGCGATTTTTTTTTAGTAGGAAAGAATTATGTCAGATTTGTGTCAGGTGGTTGAATCTCAGGATGGTCAATCGTGGCGATAAGCAGCCTGCAACCGCTGTCTTCAAAATCAACCCTAACTATCGCTCACATTCAGTCGGACCTATGTGCAAGAATTTATTATTAATTGGACTTCTTAGATCTTTATTGGAAGCCCCTTTATAGGGAACTGAAACAAACTCGGTTTAATGTTAAAAGTCAATAAAGCACAATTTCCCACATGTCTTGTAGTATAGAATTACTAAATAGTTCTAAACGTCACATTTCTGTCACGACGATATAGTGCTTATGGGTGCTTAAAAAAACCTATTAAAAACACACACACACTTAGACACATTCCCATTTGCCATGGAAGGGAGGGAGGTGACTCTGCATTGTGCAAATAATGATGTACAATTGTGTGTATTTGTGAATGAAATCTTATGCAAAAGCTACCAACTGCTGCTTGTTGCCACCTTGACCTAATGAAACAATTCCATGCACAACAGCAACAATAAACACAAGAACAACAAACAATGCAACACATACACCAGTTGACACTTGAAAAAATGTGCAACATTTGCATTTTGCCAGCAAGTTTTCGCATTCAAAATGAAGCGGGAAGACCAAGGCAAAGGGAGTTAAATGTTTCTTTTAACTAAAATAAATTTATTTGTAATTGTGGCCATTTAAGTAAAAAGAATCCTTAAGTTCTTGTTGCTGGAGTGTGTATTTTAAGGATTAGTGGTTGGAAAAACACTTGTCACGAAATGCCAGCTGTTAAAATATAATATTTTGATTTAAAAAGGTATGATATGTTAATTCAATGTATGGAGTTATTCAAGTTTTGAAATTGTTTAATGCAGGATAGAATAAAATGTATTTTTTTTTCGAGATTTTCTTGCGTCAACGTTTTTTTTGCGTTAAAGAAAATTTTCCTAAAAAGAATTATTACAATTATTAAATGTCCGCGGTTTTCGCGAATAATCGCGTATTTTTTTTCTGTTGGAACCAGCACTCAGGGTATGATTCCTATTCATTGCCTTCCATTTCATTGCCTTGGAGCTAGGATACATCGCTATAGGAAGGAGGATTGCGAGAGCGGTGACATTCGATTTAAATTTTTCTACATTGAAAGTGTAGTTCGGCTAAATAACGAAGTTTTCCTGTAGTGTATTGTTCGGTCCACTGGGCAATCTACTACGAACGGATACACCCTTAATAACAAACGTGTTCTGCACATACATATATCGTAACTGACAGAGTTATTCCAACACGGTGTCTGGTAAAATATTTAATAGAAAATGATAATAAGTACAGAAACTGAAGTCTTTCAATTTTAACGTAAATCACATAAACTGTTTGAGCAACCACAAAAATAACGTAACTGCCGTATCAAACTTGAGAGTCGTCGAGGAATTAACGAAATAAACTAATGAATTCAATAAAAAGGGCTTCCAAAAATGCTTGGTATGTGACAGTTCCCAATCAGATATTTTGGGCAAGAGCCTACGAGCAAAATATGACACGACGTTCACGTCACGAAAAAATTAGGGAAAACAATAAAATTAACGAAACCATTTCTATATTTTTACTATGAAAACTTTTAAAAATTTTATACAAACTTTCCGCCAATCAGAATAATGTAACACCAAAAAGTCCACCAATGCGATTTTTTATACTAACGTTCATGCACGATATCTTGATTTAAGTGAAAAAGTAATTATGATCAAACGTGATCACGCCGGATCTTGCATGATTCACGCAAATTACATGAGCGGTGATGTTTGTTCATTATAAAATTTACGCTTCGTTAGACGTGTAAGTTCCTGTTTCATCCCAGCAGTATTATTAATGTTTTATTTCTAAATTTATGCTGAATATTTTATGCATAAGATCATTTGTAGACTACAATTAAATTTTTTATTAAAGAATATTGCAGGAATTAGAAAAAATAAAAAAAAACTTCGCCTGAAGAATTTGTTGTTTTATAGTTTACTTTATTCCGAGGTCACATGTCCGTCTAGTGGTATGTTACCATACGCGCCTTAATTGCGCAATTAGTAAATTTACGCAATTAAGTTCTTAATTGAGTTTAATTTACCATACAAAAAATTTTAGTTAATGAATTGAGCAATTAGTATTTAATTGCACCATAATATCAGTCAAATTCACAATACAACAAACACACTGGACAGAAAATTCTGTAAAATGAACACATTAAATATTATAGACCGCTAACTAGACCCGACAACTTACAACAGCATTAACACAATTATATAAAAGGGAAAAAAATCTTATTGTTGGTAATTGAAAATTTTTATGATTTGGCGCTTTTTCAAACATCATTGTCGGCTCATAATTTGCATTCAATGTGTAATCACCAAAATTTTGAACTCAATTTAAAATATAATTGACTCAATTATGGCGCATGTGTAAACAAACTATAACTGGTTAGAAATGTAGAGGACAAAATTAACATAACTGACGAAAAAATTTTCTACACGGAGAAATAACGTAAAACTTAACTTTACCTTGCATAGAATCATTACTAGGCTACATTTAATGTTTCATTAACAAATTCTGAACAAATTGGAAAAGTTAAAAAACCTTCTTCAGTAAAATTTGGTTTTGTGAGTTACGTTGTTTTAATGGTTTTGAACTCAAGTTTTCAGAACTAGTTCTATAATTAATACGCGGTCCGAATCAGCCGTCCATACATGGAAGTTGTATTTCATTATTTTTATATAAAATTGCACACAATCACATACGTTGTTACTTCATAACACATAAAATTTTTTTTTAACAATTTTCATTTTGCAAAAACCTTTAACTATTCTTCTGTGGGTTCTGGGAGGATTGCAATTTCCTTTTAATGAAAACTACATAAATTGTTATATTTATACACACTTTTGGTCATAGATTTCTTTACTATTTTTCTTTTATTAAATGTTACAGTACAATTACATTTTATATTTTAAGTTAACTTACCGACCGTAGTAACGTAGACTTTCGTTCGTTGTTGTGAAACAGATCAGAGTCTTTGGTAGACATCGAAACTACGACCCCCAGACTGATAGATTAGCACACTATTAAGTAGACTACAAGGGCACCCGGACAACAAGTGGGGGCTAGTCAAACTTGGGTCAAAATTCAACTCTAGTGCGTAACATTTTTGGTCATAAATTTGTAACACAATTTCATGATACTCGTAATTTTTTTGTAACTTTAATTTTGAGATTGGAGAAATCTTTTTTCCAATTTACGTTTTCGAATTTGATACCTTTTTTTGGAATAAAGTTCTCTTTAGTTATTTTGACGCTTAGTTGGAATTTTTTATATACCAGTTTGGGACTTCCCATTTAATATGCAACATTTAATCAATCAATTTCCCATTTAATATGCAACAGCATGAGAAATTTTTTAAATTAAAATATAGTCACAGTATTTTGAACGCAACTGATCTGACTTTCTTTAGCAAAATTATTAAAACTAAATGCGGCTGTTCGGTCCAACAGTTAGGTGCGAAAGGTCTATAGCTTCGTCAGGAAATCGTTTTTAACTTCTATGCCGAAAGTAGGATATGTTTAAGTCAACTTCACATACCTTTGAAACACCAAAATATGGCAGTGTCACGCTACCGGTGATGTAGCTTATTATTTATTATTAATGTATGGGGGGATATCGAAGCAGACCACTTACTTTCGACCCCCATTTCGCTCCTTAAATTGATTTCAGGGAACCGATCCGTAATCACAACCACCTTACTTTCAATTGAGTCTCGTGCTAGCCCTAGGCTTTACTCTTCACTAAAGTGATTTCAGACTCTCGACTGGCAACTGTCGCCACTCTTCCTCATCACAGAGTCTTTTGTAATTGCTAGAATTTGTCTAAGGCTTAGTTCCCCCATGGCATTCACATCTAACAAGTGTCTGCCCGTGGTCTTAAGCCTTATGCTAGCCAGTGCTGGACATTCACACACAATGTGCGCTACCGTCTCAGCATCTTCCAGGCATAGTCTGCAAGTATCATCTTCTACGACTTTCATCTTAGCCAGATGGTTCTTGAAGTTTCCATGTCCTGTCACTAACGCAGTGATCCAGCTTAAAGTAGCCCTATTATACCCGAGCACCTTGCTGGCCTTCCTGCCGAGGGGCTCTTCGAGCACCATTCTAGCCTGTCTACATGTGGTATTCTCCCTCCACCTATTCAGGTGTAACGAGTTTACTCATTGAAGAACTTTAGCTCGCACTAGGTCATTCCCCAGGGCAACCCTGGGTTCTGGTCGTGATGTAGCTTAAGTATTTAACGTTTGTGACTACAAAGCATTACAGAGGACAGTGGCTACGGTGCGGTGGCATTTCTTTGATAACTAAATCTGCTACAATACGAATTTAAAAATTTAATAAACTCTTAGTTGCAGGATATCTCTTTTCTTTAAATTTTTTACACTTTCCAATGCAATTGACAAAATAAAAATGATGGAATAAATTCACAAACACAAGAAAAGTCGATAGAATCAAGCCACCTGGGATACAAGAAAATAATTTTTATTTTATTGCAATTGATACGACTAATATTTTTCGTTTTGTAAGACCAATAAATACCACTAAACAAATGTAATGAAACGTGGAAATCTAAACTTCGTTGAAGCGAGGAAGTATTTTTTATCTCTCATACAACTGATCCGATTCTAATCGAAGAAAACTAAAGCTAATGACGAGATAAAAAAATAATCATTTTGTAATAGATACATATAAATCAGTATAGAAACGTATTTACAAAACGATTTAATGTTCAAACCTTTCATTAGTTTTTAATCCAATCAAATTGTTAGCACATTTAAAGTTCTAATAATTATAAATGCTGTTTCATTTAATTATATGTTTTGTTCAGCAGCCATTTTATTTACAACCGCCCACCTTTTAACAACAACTTTTTAATGGCGATGACGTTGTTGCTTTTATTTATTGCTTGCGTAGTTTATTTTTTATGGAGCCAGTTCTGAAAAGCTATTTAAACTATAAATGCAGATCGACAAAAAAACATATATTTATATGCATCCAGGATCTTCGTTAGCTTTATTAACAGTTGGAGAAATGTGATCACGAATGTGGACACGAATGCTGATTCAGTTCAAATTTGATCTGCTTAAAGAAGGACGTGGTTGCTTTTTTTAACACTTAAATTGATATTAACACTACCTTGATGAAGTTTTAATTCAGACCGTAGTAAAAGACGATTATTAATGTGAGTGAAAGAGTTACAAATTCGGACGCCATCAATATATGTAGTTTGTTCAAAAGAAAGGGTGAAGTTTGAATTTGTTCAGATATATTGCACTGAAGCACTTCTGAAATGCGCTTTTCGGTATGGCCATCAGCTCTTGCTTCGATTCTGACTTTATCTCATCAATTGTGGCAAAACGCTTTCCTTTCACATGGTCTCTTCAGTTTTGGGAATAGGAAAAAGTCGCAGAAAGCCATATCTGGTGAATAAGGTGGTTGAGGCATGATTAGGGTGTTGTTTTTGGCCAAAAAATCATATTCTTTGATCCATTTTTTTTCGAAAGTCAAAAATCGAAGAACACACACAAGCGTGACTAACCTTTTCAGTTGTCAACAACAAACTACTAATCCGAATTGGCTGATAATGCTAACATATGCATAAACAAACATCAATACTTTAGATTGTAAAATCGCAGACAAAGAATTATTAATTTATAACGCGAATAAAATAGAACTCAGATGACTGCCTTGAGGAGCACTAGAATGGACTCGGAAGACTTTTGATATAATATCTTTGAATTTAGCTTGTTGGGTTCTAAATACTATTTTTGCCACTTTATTCCTAAGTTGCTAAACTCCATAAGTGATAAAAATTGGCAAAAAAACAAAATCATGATTTACTCTTTCCAACGCTTTCCTAAATGTGAGCCCAAATCGTCGCACTCGTGATCAAATGACTTTTTACTACTTATTCGTTATCGAATAAGTAGCAACGAAATATCGAATTGATCCCTACGATAATGAGTAGTCGTTTGAAAGCCTTCTCTCGAAATTGCATTCAATAGGTTACGAGCTATTGTGAACATAGAATGGTGTTATTTTATAATCAAAATACAAATTCGTATATTCCTAGTTTCCTTAAAACAGTGAAATTCCACCACCACACTTGAGAATATGGAAACCTTTACGATTAAAAAATATGTCGCACCCTAAATCAAAAACAGTCACAACTCAAAAAATAAAGCCAAAATGTTCAGGAGAGGTAAAAAAACTGTTTTTACAAAAAAAGTCGTGTTCTAATTAGACAATAACGTCAGAACCAGAAATAACGATGTTAAAGTAAAACAAAGCTACTCAGTTGCTCTCACGCGCACTGTCATTGTCGGTCACTAGATATTTGTTCTGAGAACTGGTTTATGAAAAACCCGATTTTGATAAGCTTTGAAACGTGATTTTGTTTGATTTAGGGTGCGATATGCTTATTACAAGATGGTCTCTGTAAACCCAGATGTGTGCCATCTATACAACCTATAAGTAGGAAAATTAATCCCTAGTTTAACATTCCACATACTATATATGGTAAGTAATATCATTCGATGGACTTATTGCAGATTGCGGTTAGTGGACCGGATAACGATGCGGCAGAATTTTCGAAGATACTCTTAGGATAAGATTTCGTATTATGTTTTACACGATTGACAAGACCATTTGTTGACCATTGACGATGCTGTATTTTTAGCTTTACTTAAGTATTGATTGTTCCATGGTGGGCTGTTGTAATTTTGAATAATTATCTTTGAAACATCAGTGGCAAGGCCATGATGCAAAATAGAATTAAAGTTAGAAACAATATTGTCGATCTCGTTCGCAGAGATTTGTCTTTGGAACAGCTGTATGCTGCGAATTCAGTAGGGTGGATGGACAATTCATTGCCTATATAAACACAACACAGGCGATTACGACAGCAATATATACCTCTTGACCGCTGGGAATTTTGAAAAAAATTGCACAAGAAGTCTCACACAATTTTGTATGGTTTTTGATATAAATAAAACTCAGTCAAGAAAAACAACATAAATTAGTAATTCAAACAACGCAAAAAACCCGGAAAAATTAATTGCCCTGCATAGTTTTGGTATTAGATTCCTTTTCAGCCCTTCTTTTTGATCTAATAAGATATCTATCGAATAATAGAAATATTTAATACTTTAAAAAACAAAATATTTACGGGCCATGAAAAAGATTTTCACAAATTTCGTTCCTTTATGCTGGCCACAAAAGAAAAAACATTAGAGGAAAAAACACAGTTTTATGTTTTAATACAGACGATGCAACCACAGAGGAAACCATATACGAAACATAAGTTATGTGTAGATATCACACACACCATTAAACAAATATAAGCGGAAGAGAAGAAAATTGTGTTAATAATAATAATAATATTTTTGAAACAAACTAAAAAATAAAACATGAATTTCAACAGAAAACATAGCTACAGACGATGCAACATTTAATGGAACATGTCCATATTTCATCTAATGTTATTTCGTGTATAGAGGGCGCATTACACTGGATCTTATTCTTTTGCTGAATCCCGATTAATCGTCTGTACTTATATAAAGATACTTTTAGTAATAAAGTAATACATATGATTAAATATGATTAAACTTGCCACGTACACACTTATGCAAAAGAAATGATTTTACATTAAAGACTCGGCAAAAAACAAAAAAGTTGCAAAAAGTCGCGAAAATTGGGGAAAATTGGAGAAATTATCTAATTTTGAAAAAGTCGCACATGAAGTTACAGGCCATGAAAAAATTACAAATTGCAACTTTGGTCGCCGAACGGTGGTAACCATGCTCTACGCCTACCAGTAGGTGGCTTGATTTCCCATGACGTTAAACTGTCAAAAGTTTAAATTTAACAACATTATTTTTTGTATGTTTCTATGTCGTTAATGCTTTTTTTTATAAAATTGTTTTGAAGAAAATGTAATTTTCCAAATGGAGGAATGAACTGTTCGTTTTACTGCGTTAATTTCGCTTGAATTAATCTTTTTAAATGTCTGCTTTACATTTCTGTTTCAAGTTCATAACATCATACGAGTGACAAAAAAAGCATAATAGTAATAAAAATCTACTATGAGGCGACGGCATTCAAATAAAAGTACAATTCTATTCAATTATATGTGTTTTTTTTTCTGTAGATTTTTGTAAAACAAAAGACTGTTTGTTTTCTATTGTTTGTCACTGCAGAGGCAACACACGGAAGCTAAAGCCGCCAGCGAAATTCAGCAAACAAATAAAAATGTATAGAGATTCTGAAAGGGGTTACCAATAGGTACTTCTCTGCTTTAGCTTGTTTTATTTGATTTTGGTGCGTTGATCAGGAGGAATTTGAGGTCACTGATCCTTTCAGGATAAATGGCGTTGACCTGCTACTTAAGGAACCTCACGCAAAACTGTTCAACGCAGCCGTATCTAAAAAAATAGAATAAAATTAACAGAAGCTAAAACTCTTTATTGGAGAACCCTATACAGTGGTTATATTTGTTTGAAATACTATTTGCTGCAAATACTCGTACTAGTTGTAGTGAAACAAAAGTGAGATTTTCGATGTGGGTTCAAAAGTTGTTTCTTCCATTTATGTTAAATGAAACAACAAATAAAATTTTTTATTTCAAATAGTTGTTCCATAAATTAAAGTTTATTTATACAAAGTCCAAAAACAGCAGGTTATTTAAAGTAGATAATTAATTTTATTCTAAATTCGATGGTGGAATTAGTTTTATTCAAACAGAATTTAATCACCAAAGCCGTTGTCATTTAAAACATTTTGTGGGACTAATGTTTGATTCAAAAGCTTAAAATATTCTATTTGCGGTCGGTCAGTTGAAGTTTTAAAGAATTTAATCAGCTTTTTTTTTTTTGTAATAAAATCATCACACTTGTTCGATTTGAAAGTAATTAATTAAAATTTGAAATTTCTTTGCTCTTAATGAAATATCAACATAAAGTCGTAGTTCATCATTTAAAAACTTTTCGTTTATTCTCTATTATCGTACACGTATTTATACGTTTAAATCGACTTTCAGTAACTTATGAATTGATGTGAATGAGAGTTTTTAAGCCAGTATTAAATAATTTGTTATGTTGTTCTTGAGAGGAGTAAAGGTAGGATCTTGTCATTGCTGATTGGGGACGGATAAATGTGAAAATCGTTAAAAACATATATCGAATGAAAGATTTTTTTTGTTTTAATTAATGATCTTGTAGCCAGTGTCAACAACTCCCGAACGCACAGTAAACAGTTATCGAAAATGGCTGAAAGGGGTAAAAAGGTACCAGGCAAAAGTTTTCATAAATTTTTATTTCCATATTTTAAATTTGAAATAGAGTATGCCATTTTGAAAGGGGCACATGTCTGAACATCTAAAATGTATAGGAAATGGGAAAAAACTAATTATTTTGTAAAAAACACCCAATGTTTTTCAATTTATTTTTATACGATTTTTCATTCCCAATATGAATTTTTTTAGAAAATAATTAACCTTTTCCATTTGGCCGCCAGCTGGGAGCCACAAATATATAATGGCTTGCCGCAACTGAATGCACTGCCAGAAGTTCTGGCTTATACTTCCTCGTGATGGCGGTCGGTAACAGGTTCCTGTCTCTGCTAGAAGACTAAATATGTAAGTCGAGCGGAGAAAAGTTAACACTCTCTTATAAAAAATCCACGGTGCAATAGCATACACCAGAGATGCGTGGCCAAGAGGGTACTGGATTTTTAGTATGCGATACCAGTAAATTTCCAGTTTTAATACAGTCTTACCCGTGCATATGGAGCTCTGTGTGGGTGGACGGGTAATATTTTCTCCATGAAGCCTCGCAATAGGCAGAGAGGTTAATCTCTGAAGAAACTACATATTTAATTGGCCAAGGCAGGAATCCGAAAGAGTTGGACAAGACTGCCCCGCGAGGGCAGTCTTGGATGGGTCAGTCTCCGAAGATACTTCTGCGAAGAGGCTTATACGGTAGCGCACATTATGTGGGAATGTGCAGCACTGGCTAGCATTAGGCTTCGGACACTTGTTAAATGTGCATGCCATGGTGATCCTAAGCCTTCGCAATTAACAAGAGACTCCGTGATAGGGAGGAAAGTCGACAGTCACTAGTCGACGGTCTGAAATCACTACAGTCGAGAGTAAAGGCTAGTGATAGCACGAGAATGAATAAGAGGTCGAAATTATAAAAAAAAAACCTTTTCCATTTTGAAACTGCCTTCAAAGTCACGCAAAGAAAAACCGCGGTTGAGGGAACCATAATCTAAGAATATCTAAGATCTAAGAATATCTCCCTATTAAGGTTAGGCATTATGGTTTTTCTTTGCCGATCTTATTTATTTATTGAAGGAATTTCAACAAATGTACAAGTTGTCCAAAAGGGTTTCAGCGTTTTGCTACTGTATTGACGTTGACTAATGCTGTAAATATTTCAACTGAGCGATTTCAAAAACATCTTATTGAATAATTGAATATGGAAAACCAATTGGCTTGATGGATGCTGCATTTGTTCACTTTCGGCCATGTTTAGCGCAACCGTTGTGAGAACTTCTAAAGAGCGTTTAGCGATTTTCTACACCAATACGAAGTTTGTTCGCCTTTCGATACCGAGTGTTAGGGTATTAGTAAAAACTTACAACAGGCATATAAAGCATTAATAAGCGAAATTGTATTCAAAAACGTTTATTATGAAAGAATTTTATTGTAGGTTTAAAGAAGATAGGCACCTACAATAAGCCTACAATAAATTGACATGTTCACTTAACACATTTTAAAACCTATTTATAAACCAACTACTCGGATCAATTAAAACATTTTGTTGCAACATTAGCTTAAAAATGTGATGGTGTTGCCAGCACAAAAAATTCAAAAATATATATTTGTTAAAAGATGTTTGTGAATACGCATTCTCATTAAACGTTCAATAGCCTAAAAGTGTGTGTTAACTGTTGTGTACTTTAAACCTAAAATAAGCTTTTTTAGGAATACGGCCGTAAATGAATTGATAAAATATGGCCAAAGGTTAACATTGTAATTCCTTTAAGTTTTTATAATGCAATAAGGTGTTTAATTTATTGAAAAAATAGACGATGTTTTAGATCCAAAATTTTCAGGCATTTTTTTAAGTTTCAACACAGATTTTTTTAGTGTGCGGAAACTTTTAACAATAACTGTCATATATTTCATTTATTTTCATTTTCTTTCTCTCGTTTTATTGATTGATTATTATTTTTCATATAAAATAAATGTTTTGATTTGACCATTATCTTGAATGTGTGCGAATGATTTTATTTTCCTTGTTGTTAATTATTTTAATTATTGTTTTGATAATCATTTCAACAATCGGACACTCACTCTTCAGTGAAAAACTTTTGATTTATACGTATTCGATTAAAACAAATAGAGAAGTTATATTTACTAAATAATACGTGCATTTAAAATGGAAAAAGTATATAAGAATTGATAGAGGAACAAGTTTTTGATAAATTTCTGTCATTTGATTTGAATATAATGAAAATAAGCAAGAGCTCATCAATTGTAATAAAAGGTAACTTTAGAGGTCCAAGACGCCAAATTATGTGCCCACTAAAAGTTCTTCCTCAAACAGCCCTCGCCTACAACCAGTTCGTTAGTGGTCAAAATGTACTTGTCTTCCAATTTTAGGTTTCAGGGTCAAGTTCCCTTGTAAAGTGCAGACAACTTCTAAGCAAAAACTGTTGTGTACCGATAGTTGTGCCAGATTTGAAATTTTTGCTACGTATGCGATTAAACATTGCCAAACAAAGGAGCACTACACTTAAGAGCAACGCGATTTATTTGGTCAAAAATATTTACAAAATAATAAGTAAAGTTTGGCTTCTACAGCTCACAAATTGCGCGCAAAACATAATAGAAATATTCGTCAAATTTACTAGGGAACAGAAAAAAGCAAAATTAAAACAAATACCAGAGATATTAGTAGAAACATTTTTGATAAAATATTTTCATTAACTTCTTAATAGTTGTGCTTGCTAATAGAAATTGCAAATATGAAATCAAATATTAGTATTAAAAAGAAGGTACGTACAAAAAACATCCGACCTACGAGCTTTGTCTGCTACCTGTTCACACCTGACAGGTGAGTACTTGATAAACGGGATTTACCTACTACCAGCTTATATGACAACTACATTTGTTTACCATAAAACACCAATGAATTGACACAAACTTCTCAAAATGAAAAATTACGCTGAAGATGGCACATTGCTGAAACCGGTTTGTCCACAAACCACACTTGACAAGGGATGACGGAAAATCGTACCCAAAAATCTATATCAAATCACTCTGTCGGAATATCAATTCAAGTGTTAAATTGAACGAACATATAGAACTAATATTAGCAGTAGTAGAATGCTACTCTAAACATCGAGTACTAACTAAAGATCTGAATCTTCAGACTTACAAAGTTTAATTGGCACAAGAGCAGCGACCTAATGTTCACTTACACCAACGAGAGCTGGTTGAATGGTTTATTGAACATTATTAAGAACTGAAGAAAAGTGTTCGCCAGCAATGAAACTTATTTTCACCTTGATATTGCTTCGTTATTCGCCAAAATTCATAGTGGCTTGTCAAAGATCCAAAATACGTCTAAAGCGTGTTATTGAGCGTGCCGAAAACGTCATTGGACCATATTCCTTTGAAATTAAGCCAGTTAGTGGTAGTCGATATTGCGGCAGGATAGCCGAACTTTTTCTTGCTAAATTGGGTGGTTAGAAAAGTGAAGCGACATTGTTGGATGAAGCAGTTTTGAAGTCCAGAAAATCTTATGTTGAGGTTAAATAAAAAAGGTGTCTCAAAATTCAGATATAATTTTATTATACAGTAGATGTGTCAGATGTTTTACATCCAGTTCACATAAGAAGAAAAATTCTAGATACATAAAATAAATTGTGCGCCAAAAGTTTGACAGTAAAGAACATAGAATTGATTTCAAAGATGATTACATTTGGGTTGAATTAGAGTTGCATTAGATTCACAACAGACATAATTACATTTCGTTAAAAAATTCTGATCATATAGCCCCTGACTTCGGTTACCAGAATTGTTTCCTTAGAGGATATGATTTTAAACCATTGCAAATCTTTCTATGGGGTTATTAGAAGTTAAAGGTGTGTCGTAACAAGTCGATAATCCACCAATGTATTAAAAGTGAAGATTTGCCTGATTAGCTACGTCATTCTTAAACCTCTTCTATCTACTTCATGCAGGGTTACCGTCTGTCGTTTGAGAAAAAAGTTGCAGAGAAAAGTCCTTAAAAAAGTCGCATGCAATTTTTAATAACTGTTTTAATAAAATTCATTTAAAAAAACAAAACATAAATTAATAATGCAAAAAACACAAAAAAAAAGCTTTAAAAAATTAATTGGCCTGAAGAAGGCACATTAGAGAAAACATGTTTTAGAAACTTAATTTCATATTTTGTTATAGACGATGCAACAACAGAGAAACCATAAACGATACATCAGTTTTGTGTAGATATGACAGACACCATTAAACAAATCGCGGACGAAAAGAAATGATGTTAGTAATTTGATTTCAACGAACTAAGCCATCAAAATTGGTAAACATCGATGTAGACGATGCAACACTATTTTTAGAAACAAAAAATATAATAAAAATTGATATTTTGAAACCAAAATTGAAACATGATTTTCAACAGGAAACATAGCTACAGACGACGATGGAACATGCCCAAGTTTCCTCTGTGTAGCCGACATTAGATTGGCTCTTAGTCTTATTTTAATCATTTACACGTCTTTTCCCGCGCAAAGTTGCAGTTTATATTTAATTTCATTTTTAAACTTCAATACACAGCACAAACCAGTGACCGATTAAACGTCTGTATTTATATATTTATACCTATATATAAATAAATAAATGCATAAAGTGAAAAAATGATAATTTCGGAATAATCACTCGGGAATTCACAGGCTATCAAAAAAGTTGCAAAGTGAAAGTTCAGTCGCGAACGGTCTTGGGTCACGCAAGTTACAATTAACGATTTTTTTTAATATTTGAATTTCGAGGAAGCCATAACTCTTCTTACGGAATGGTTATGTCAGTAGTAAATATTTTCATAAAATTGTTGACGATTTTTTATTGCAGTTGTGATCTTGTCAAGCAAAATATTTGTAATCGGTGTTTTTTTTCTTAAATTTTCTTTAAAAGAAAAGTTAATCCAATCAGTTGCAATTAGTTATTTCACAACATTAGGCATCCCCGACCGATGAACAATATTATTTTTGCGAATACAATAATGTGTAACTGGATTGAAAATAGACTCCTTTTTCTTTTTTTATAACTTTTAATTTATTGCATTTTTAATGCTAAAATAAAACTAAAACCTAATTAATTTGATCTTTTTCTTTGTCATTGTAGATTTTCTAAAAAAAATTCAAGTAAAAAGTCCACAAATACTTGATTTAAAAAACAAGAGCAAAAAAAAGGAAAACAAACTACTCTTGCCAACGTCAATAACAGAATCAAAACACATTCTCATCTTTACACATCCCTGGCTTATGTTTTTGCAACGAACTTGGAATTTTTAAACTTTTATTCCTGCTAAATGCTGGTAAGAGTCTGGAAACCAGTCACGTACTTAGTGCCAAAGAAAAGCACAAAAACATTAGAGAAGGTAGAGAAGAGAATTGAGTTAAGAAGCTGTACATGCCGTCGTCATCATAGTAGCAAAACATAAACAACCGCTTTAGAATTGTTATCCCATGATAACTGTAACTGTAACGTCAGTTTAAAGAGCATCATAACAGTACCACACACCTGCTTAAGAAACGTTAAAGTTTTAAAAACGTTTAAGGTTTTTTCAAATTCTGTAAAACTTACAAAACTTTTGCATTACCTGTGATTAGCAACTGAGTAAATTTTAGTACAATTTACAAGTTGTTTTGTTATTTATTTAAACTTAAAAAAAATTATTTTGTTGCTGTTATTATTATTGTTGCGCGATACATCATTAAAACCCATCCTGCTTCAAAATGTTGGATGATGACCACAATGATTTGCTGGCTGCATCTTCAGAAATACAACGCAGTAAGTATTTTTATTCTGATTGTTATTTTTCTTTTTGCTATTTTCTTAAATTATTTTTTTAATTCTATAACACTCGCAATTTATGTTATGAAAGAGTGGAGAGAGAGAGAGAGAGAGAGAGAGACATGGAAAATTTAAAACTCTCAAATAGTACTTGTACCAACCAAAATAGTACCTTTTTGACTACTCAATATGTATCTGCTAATCAAACTCTACCCGAAATTCGCCAAGAATAATTTTCGAATTTTGAAAACAATATCAGAGCCGTTCCACCGTTACGTCCGGGACATTTCCACAATATTTTTTGAGCTTTGAAAGTGTTTAAATCCTATTTGGGTGAACTTAATTTTAATACTAACTATACTGTGTGCTAAATTATACCTTTCTTTAATTTTTGACGGTTCGATAGTGGATGGAAAAAGGACCATGTTAGGAAACGGGACATGTCTGTCACGGTTTTATGTTACTATCTATAAAACCTAAACCAAAGCTCAATTATCAAATATATATTACTCCAGTATTTTTCTTACAACTAAATACTGGCACACCATTTGCTAAAACAATGATTTCAAGACAAAACTTGTTAAATTATGGACGGAACGGAGGCTCTTACGTAGGGGTCTGCGTCTACTTACTTTTTGAAAAATACTTTATTAAAATATTTTTTCACCAATGAAGACCACTTCAAGTTATCATTTTTTTAACATGATTGGAGCCTAACGATACAATTTTTTGTTTAGGAATAATGACATTTTGATATTGAATTAAACATGTATTTGTTATTCCTCATTGGTGCTTAGGACTACTACAGGCTGTCCGCCGGGAAGGTATACTACTTTGTTTTGTCGCCATTTTGGTAAACATTAGTCTTGACAGTTCATATTTGGCAGTCGTGAAGTAGAGACGTGGCAAATTTATTAAGGAAAAATATTCGGTAAACCAACGTGTTTTAAACATAAAAGCTTCTTCCAGGAGACCATTTACGCCGCCGTACATATGCTAATAGGATGCTACAGCTCGCCCAGGACAACCCCGATTTTCATGAAAGAATCATAATGAGTGATGAGGCACATTTCCATTAGAATGGATATGTGAATAAACAGAATAATCGGTTCTGGGCAATGGAAAACCCTCAAATTATTCGTCAGTCACCTTTGCATCCATTAAAAATGATAGTCGGGTGTGCAATTTGGTCAGGAGGAATCATTGGACCACCTTACTTCTTTGAAACTGAAAACCGCGTAACGGTAACTGTCAATGGGGAGCGATATCGTGATATGATTGAAAACTTTTTAGCGCCACAACTGTATACTTTGGGCTTTACTAACATATGGTTTCAACAAGACGGTGCCACATCGGATACAGCCAAGATTACAACGGAATTACTGCGAGACCTCTTTCCACAACAAGTTATTTCAAGGAATGGTGATGTTGATTGGCCTCCACGGTCGCCTGATTTGACTGCTCCAGACTTTTTTTGTGGGGATATCTGAAAAGCAAGGTTATGCAAACAAACCGGAAACGTTGGAGCAACTCAAACAAAATATTCGTGATGAAATTAATGAAATACCGCGTGAAATGTGTGAGAATTTAATGAAAAATGTGTTCAAAAGGGCTGGCATTTGTGAGGCTAACAGAGGCGCACATTTATCTGATATTGTATTCCATACATAATTGCCGACATTAAATAAAACAGTTATCAATATACGATCCATTCTCTTTCATTTAATCAAAAATTATAATCAAACAAAGTATAATACCTTCCCGGCGGACCCCTTGTAGAAGAACGTTACGTGCAGTACAAGTTAAAAACTTGAATGACTTTTAGGCGGGAGGCAATACAATTTTTTTTACATACAAATAGGTTTAATAAATTGTAATACATTTCATGTATTATAATAACTTCTAACTACCTATAAATGCTGAATACCTCCAGATATGTAGTCAACTGTTATAACTGTAAAATAAAACTTATTGCAACTGTTTAACTCAAGTCTAACGTAGATACGACGCAGCCCTGAAGGTGGCAGTGTATACACTAGGTAGAAACCAGCTGATATGATGTGACAGGTTTAATCAAAGTTTATACTGTTTCTATTCTATATAAACGTTGGGAAACAAGAAATAATCGGTTTATCGTGAAGTGTTATAAATGTAATTTTTAAGTTGTATTTCTCTGTTTCTTTGGAATGGCCTGATTCTAAAATGGGTATAACAAATTATTCCTTTTATTGCCTCAACTTTTTTCTCCGGTATGAAAACTTAAATAAAAACTCAAAACTCTGGAATTTCCATATTTGCTTAAAATGATACCCTAAAATTATATAGTATTGTAAAAATATATAAATATTAAATACTTTTTAACCTCCGATCTCTTTATGATTAAGCTTTGGAAAATTATTCATTCACAGCTTCTTGACTTTTGCCGCTTCTTAACTTTAATGCTAGCAAAGTACTGCAAAATGTTCAATAGTGTTGAATTCTCCATCCCTGGTTGATAAAAAGTAATCATTGTTGTTGTACAATAACTTGTCTGCGTTGCGCTCTATTTTGTTTTTAAATTCAATCACACTCCAACAATAACTCTTATATCACATTTAACTGTACATTATTTATTGAAAACATTACACTTAAAGAAATTGTTGCAAAAAAAATAAAACAAAGAATAGAAAAAAATAAAATTAAATATACCACTATTCAAAAGGGTGCCCCAGAGTTTTAGTTTTTACATTATTATTTTTTATTTGATCATGAACTATGCTATGCTGCTACACACGCATTCTTTTGTCGATATTTTCCATTACCATCTGATGTGACCTGAATTTCGTTGATATAGAGTTTGATTTACTGCTGTAATTAATCGATTAATTAGTCATATGATTAATCGAACCGAGAAATTGTTAATTGCAATTAATCATAAATAGCATAAAAGTTATTTACGAGTATTGTAAAAAACATAAATGGGTTAACTAAAGTTCTTTATATGGTTCAGAATTAAAACAGGTTTTTAAATTGAATTGTTTAAAGCCGAATTTTAAAATATCAATTTAGAAAAGCGCTTTAAAGTCAATCTATTCCTGTTTTCCGTAGCGGTTCTGCGCTATTTTCTTTTGTGAGCTAAAAATTGTGGTGAGATTGTAATTCGAAGTTAACAACAATAGACGACATGTTGCTTTCACTTCCTTCTTTCATAATCGCAGATAGCGATGATGGATCTTGGAAATGGTATTTTTAAAACCTGGTCTCGAGTAGAGTTGATGCGGTTAGTAAAAATGTTTGTGCCCTAAACCGGCGTTAAAAATGTCAAAATCTTTATTTTTAATTGACTAATCAAAGGAAAAATTTTCAGTACAATATTAAAATTGTTAATCGCAATAAAATAATTGATTATTAATCGTTTTTCTATTAATCTTGCCACCATTAGTTGTAGGCTTGTTGACATAGACCTTTGACTTGAAACAACCCCATAAAACAAATCTAATGGTGTTAAATCATACGATCTAAGGAGCCAAATCTGATTACCGAGAAGAGCGATTGTGCAACCAGAAAATGACTCATGTAGTAATTAAGTTGGTTCAAGGGCTGTATGGCATGCGCCATCGTTTTGTTGAAACCACATATATTGGCCACATCAATACCATTAAATTTCAGTAGATATCGATGTCACGATATCGAACAACAGACCTGTGGCCGCCAAACTATAATTATTTTTATGTTGAAATTTTTACAAACCCTAATTGTCAGCTGTCAAATGGCTGCAAATTCAAATCTTGCGTTGATTGTGGGACACCTTTATGACGTTTATTGTGTTAAGCACACAAAAAAAAAAAGATTTAGCTATTAGGAACGAATTTCCGTCATGCCTTGTCAGACAAACCAAACTTGACATGGGATGACGGAAATTCGTTCCAAATATCTATATAAAATCACCCTGTCGGAATATCAAATTAAGAACCAAAAAGAAAATTCTTTCTAGGGCGAGTTCGAAAAATACACACAACTTTTCTATATTTAATAAAGTCCAACCATTCCGGGTCAGGTATTCGTTTTCATACTAAGGTCAAATTTTTATTTTCCAGATCATTCGCTTGTAGGTTAAATTTTCAAACACCGAAACTTTGTCAATATTTAAACGAATCTTCCAAAAAATACAAAAGGCATTTAAAGTAATTTCTAGTGGAAGTAATTGCGAACTCGTTTCTTAAAGCCATTTAATTTTTATTTGTTAATCGTCTCAAAGCGGTGTCTTCGTAGAAGTCTGTGTAACAGAAAAATCTCATAGGAAACCCTATCCGGTGAATACCGAGCTTCCGGACGGCTGTGATTGAACACAGTTTTCAGAACTTTTTCAATGTTTTTGTGCGAAATTCACAGAACACAATGAAATTCATGCATAAACATCAATCAGGTGGCAGATGTAAGAAAGTCGTCGGATGACAGATGTGTAACCCTGTTAAGATCGGTGCTGGTTGCAATTTTAGGCAAAAATTATTTTAAGATTTTCGAGCAGTAAACATAATATTGTCAAAGCGTTTTGTGCAAAAAATTTGGGATTTTAAAGCAATCACCTAACGCATTGCCGGTTTCAAATCACTTTTTTTGTTTTTGTGAGTATTATATTGTCGATTTTATAATAAATTGGTTAAATAAATAGCTTAATAGTCTTTATTGATTTTTGTGGGAAAATAAGTTCTTTCATAATAATAAGTAATTGTTTTAAACAAAAAATCAGCTGTTTTCACAGAACAGCAAACTATCACACGTGTGATTTCAAAACCACAAGTGATTTAAAATCATGTGATTTGCAAAACATGTGCAAACGTATAACATTTTTCCAAGTGTACAAGCACACTTGAGTGGCAGAACGTTTTTCAAACTTTATGGAATTTGTATAGTTGGGTGTGTTCAAACTCATTCTATCTTCATAATTACTTTTAGTGAATTAAAATTTTAACTTACTATTTGTTACCTGTATCATCAATAACTATGTTTCTTAATAGACACACTCCTATTTTTATGAAGTCACACCCTATTTTTATGAACACAGCTGAATATACAGTAAAAAAAAAATTAAAGAAAGTGTATATGCCACCATTTAGCGCATTCGCAAATAAGCTGTTCTACATTTCACATACTTTGCATGTACTCGTAGATGTATTTTAAAATTTATTGAGAAAACTAAAAAAAAAAAATTAAAGAAAACCTTTCATATTTACAATACAATTGTCACTTTAACATTTCAAAATATTTGTATTTGAAGGAAACCTGATTCTAATTCATTACATTAAACTTTTTTTATTTTAAATAAAACGAAAGAAATTCGGAAGTGAAAAATAGAACATCTAAGGTATTCGAAATTTTTCACATTAGAATAAAATGTTGCAGGTTCTGAACACAGAACAGTATTAAATAATACATATTTTTTAATTACGAAATTATTAGCTTTCTTTTATAAAGTTTTGAACGTATCTACATACTAAGTTCGAACAGTAAGGTTAGCTTTAATATTAATGTTGGCAACTCTGCTCATAGTTGCTTAATATCACATATGTTAACTTAACATGCCAATTGACTAGCCATAGATCTGTTCTGCCAACGTGAAGATTGAAGTTCGCACAGGAATTTGGCTGGGAATTTTGTCTCTGTTGATTGCCTATTCGTGTTCAATTATTAATGTCCGAACAACGCTGTTATGCCATTACACAAGACAAATACACAAAGGCAAACACCAGTGCATAAACTATACTGAGAACATGGAAACCAATTTGATGAGAAACGTAAAATTATGCTGAAACTGCACAGAAACATCTACACGTATTCTCCACACAGAAGACCACAATCACGTTTTCATCCGTTATTCTGCCGACGTTCTCTTCATGTGCAAACAAAATTGAGGCTAGTCAAGACGTAGTGTTACTTCTTTTTTAATTTTTTTTCTCTTGTTCTTTGTTACAGTATAAGGAAAAAACCTTGATCTCCCGCAACAGTTTGTTTGTTGTTTGTGGGTTTGTTTATTTTCGGCTTTTTTTTCAATTCATAACTTTGTTTTTATTTTAATTGAAATTTTTTGTTTCTGCGTTTTTGTGTTATTCTTTTTATGTATTTTCGTGGTACTTATGAATACGTATATGTAATTTTTAAATATTTATTTAATAATACGTAACGTAGATAATTGGTTCTAGTGCGAATAATAGGGTCACTTTGCATTTGTATAATTAAATATTGAACTCAAAAATTTGTATTTGTTCTAATTAAGTTTTAGACTTCATATAAATTATGTATTTTAATTTATAGACTAATTGCAAAAAAACTCGTAAAATATAAATTATTTTACATCGTTGTAAGTAAATAACTAATAAAAATTGTTTTTTTTAATATTTAAACATTTTTAAATCGGCATAAATTAAAGTAAATATAAGTTAAATGGAATTATATTTAAATCAATTTGCAATTTTAGTAATAATTTTTTGAGCTGTCTCACATTCAATTTGAAGCTTCCGCAGCCATCTTTCGTGCCCGACGTCATTGTTCTTTTCAAACGCCGGACTCAAGTACTTCGATTTGTTGCAGAATAAATTATGGGAGGCTAGTTTTTAACAGCGGAACTCGTTCTTATTTACAAACAATCTTTGTGAAACTTGCAGATTTAGCAAATCTAGCAGGACCACAACAATGAAATATATGAAACTTATATGTGAAAGAAATATGCATTACAAAAATCGTTGCAGATTGGTAATTGCAAACGTTTGCAGGGTAAAAACAGCTGGGGGCTTCGTTTTCTTTTTACAATCAAAACAAATAGAGACTTGCGCCTGCAAAGTTTTACGGCGGCGGCGCCGCCACAAAAACTGCTTGTGTATGCTTTAAATTGAAGCTAATTGCTAAAATTTAAAAAATTAAAATATCAATGAAAATTCAATTAATTGATATTTATTTTAATACAATTAAAGAGATTGTATAATTAAAGAGATTAATATATTTAAAGAGATTTCTCATAATTAATTAACGAAAATATATGCAAGTTAAGGTGTCTCATATGTCGCATTTTTGTTATTCTTTAATAAAAGTAAATTCATGTTTTTCACATCATTTATGCTGACGACATGTCTAGTAAAATAAGCAACAATTAAGTTTCATAATTTATTTTCCCATAAAAGTGCTGTATTTGCATAATGCGGGTAAACAGTTATGAGTATTAATTATGATGATTGCAATTAGATTAAGTCAGTCTTAAGTAGATTCTTAAAGCTAGATGTACAAAAGAAAATAAAAAATAAAATTTTAGTTATTTAAAAAACAAAAGATTACAAGTTTTAATTTACACTAAAAAAATAAAATACTAAAATGTTTTAACTAAGTAAAAAAAAATTATAGCAATAGAAGCTTTGCATCCCAATGTATATGTATGAATAGATAAGTAAATATGTAAAGAATAAATAAATCTATCGTTGTTAACAACAATCTGCACACAAATCACAGAAACAGAACAATCAATATATTTAAGATCATATAACATCAAAAATATAGCATGATATAAATTTTTGGAAAATTTACACAAAAACCGGGTGCTTGCCTCGCGTGAAGATATTACCGGCGGCGTTCAAATATTGGCTACGGCTTTTCTTATTGCATGCGGAAAAATTACTTCGAGCAAACGAATAAATAATAAACTTGCAAGAAGTAAAAAAAAATTCAACTAGTTGAACAAAAACCAAACAAAAAAAGATGGACCGATGATGAATCAAAAAAAAATTTGGAATATTTGGAAATTTTTCTGTATAAAGGTTATATAATACAGAAAATTATGCAAAAAATAATTTCATGCGTCCTGTGTTATCTAAAAAAAATCAGCTGTTATAATAAATTTTAGCAAAGTAAGAAACGCTCACGCTTTGTAGCAGAAAATCATACCATGAATCCTACAATTGCACATATGCAACAAAGAGTGATGGCCTTTAATAATTTTTAGTTTTGCTAAAGGGTAGCCAGCCTAAGTTACATATACATACATGCATACGTACATATCTTGTTGTTGTAGTGTTGTAAATTGTAGCACTTCGAATTGGAAATATTTTTTATTTTTTGTGGTGTATGCTATACACCACTGTTTAGTCCACCGATGTATGAAACAATTGCCAATTATGATATAAAAATTATTCACCCTTATTAAGAATGTCAACGGCGACACAAGTGATGTCGACGGCTCTCTCATGGCATTGCCGTTGTCAATATTGCCAACTTTCGATAACAACCGACAATAATTTGGCATTAACAAAGGCAACAAAACGGCGCTATTGTGTTAAATTGGCTCTGATTTTGTCGACAAAATTTTTGTTAACGACTCGATTCAAATTTAATCTGACGGTTGTGCTTTTAAAAAAATATATAAAATGGAAAAAAAAATTAAAATTACTACCAGTAAACAATTTGAATTACTTATTCAACAACTCGAAAATAAACCGAGTTTAGCCAAAGGATTTCATAGAGGCCCTAGTGGTAATAATTTTAAAGAAGAATGGGAAGAAATTGCGACGAAGTTAAATTCTATTGGACCACCAATTAGAGACAGCGATGGTTGGCAAAAGGTAAGGATAAAAAGTTTTTCATTTTATTTAATTTTAAAATGTGTCATATGTTCAGGTTTGGAGAGATTTTAAATGCAAACTGAAAAAAAAGTTAACTAACAATAAAGCTGAGCTCAATGCAACAGGTGGAGGCGTGTGCAAACTATTACCATTGTCACCTTTGGAAGAAGCTGCTTCTAACCTGCTTCAATTTGAGAAGCAATTCAATCCTCAAGGTGGTGCCCAAGGTATACAGAAAGTAACTGGTACAACTTTGCATGATAATTCAGCCAGCATAGAGCAAACAATCTGCGAGGATTTTGTGGAAGTACCATCAACTTCCGTATATGCCATTGAAGTAGAAGAACAGCCTACTTCAAGAAAAAGGAAAACAAACGACCAAATAAAGGAATTATTTGACAAGCACAATTCTATGCAAAAGGAGGTTTTTCATACAATGTCCAAAACAATATGTGATGTAAAAGACTGTTTAAAAGAAATAAGTCGGCATCAAACTTTTGAGGAGATAAAAACAGTTTTAAAGGAAACAAGCCGATACCAGAGAAAACTATATGAGGTAGAAGAAAAAAAAATGAAAATGATGGTGAGACAGGAACAAAGACACGAAGAGCTCCATGAAAGAGAAATGCAAATAAAAAATATAAAGTTGGAAATAAAGAAAAAAGAATTGGAAGCTCTTCAGAACAAATATTAGTTGAGTAAATCTTTTTAACTTTTAATAATCTTAAACAAATTATTTATCTTTTTTTATATATGTAAGTGTACATAATATATACATTCTTATATGTGTTATGAATAAATGAAACAAATGAATTGGAACTACAAAAAACTTGTTTTTATTTGGTCTCTTATTTGTACAGCTTCACTACTTTGTAAGATATCTGCGTTAGTCTCAAAATTTAAATTTCTGTTGCCCTCACTATTTATTGCTATGTTATCCTCTTCATTTAAACTCCGATACTCAATGCAAATGTTGTGTAAAGCAGCACAAACATTAACAATTTTAGTTGCTTTGGCAGGCTTATAATGAAGTTGACGGGCGCCTAAAAGGCAACGGAAACGATTTTTAAGCACACCAATTGTTCTCTCCACGATATTTCTTGCTTTTGCGTGTTTAGTATTGAATATTGCCTCTGGACTTCTCTCTACAGCGGACCTGTAAGGCGTCATTAAAAAAGGCTCAAGCGGATAACCAGCATCACCTATTCAAATATACTTTTTTTTTAATTTTTCACGACAATTTCAGTACTTTGATATATTACCTAAAAGCCAACAATTGTTTTCACCAGCATTGAAGCGTTCTCGCAATACTTGTCTTGCTGTACTTACGTTCCAGACAAGAGAATCGTGGCTTGAACCTGCATAACGGGCATCCACATACCTAATTTTCATTTTGTTATCGCAAATCTAAAATTAAATTAAGAAAAGTAAGTTTTAACTCAGATACGAATGCATAGACAACAAACATATTTTTGCACTTACAATCATTGCATTTAGGCTAAAGAATCCTTTGCGATTGTAATAAAGATTTTGCTCTTCTTTGCTAGGAGCCAAAATCTTAATGTGTGTGCCATCTACACATCCAATAACACCCGGAAACCCAGTCTTTTCAAAAAAATGCATCTTACACTCGGCCTTTTCCTCTTCGGTCATTTCAAATTTGATATAATGCGGACAGATTACTGATTGTAACACATCGAGTGTCTCCTCCAGAATTAAAGAGACTGTTGGTTGTGATAAACCCAGATTAAAGTCATTACCGACACTTAATTGATAAGAGCCTTGTGCCAAAAACCGTAGTGTCGTCGCTAGTTTTAATTCGCTGCCAATAAAAGTTGATCGTATTCCAGTCTTCATGAATGGCTGAATCATATCCAAAACACGTTTAAATGCCTTTTTGTTTAAGCGAAAATAATCTACAAATCTTGAATTAAGCAAAATATTTCACTTAAACAACTTTTAATTTCTCCAAAACTTCTTGCTAACTTTAATTTTTGTTCACTTACCTGGCATCTGGCAAACTATAAATATCCGACCTTTGTCTTAAAACTTTTCTTCGAAGTTTTAGATTTTTATTATTTTCTTCATCAGAACTCTCACTTGAATACAATAAACTCAGAAGAAACATTTCTTTTAAATTGAAATAAAAATTATTGAAATAAACTAAATAAACAAATCAAGCAAACGTCAAATTTAAAAATATCGATAACAGGACGACGTCAACACAATATTCTTAGTAAATACCGATATGGTATTGGGGTGACGGCGACAGCATAAGTTTGCGACGACGACTAAAGTATTGTGTTGACGTCGCCGTTGACATTCTTAATAAGGGTGATTGGCTTTAAAATAAAATCTCGAATTTTAAATCATGTTGCAACAACCCATTCTCTACAGGCAAACACATAAAGTAGTTTAAAATGTGTTACGGTAAAATTGGATTTCAATTTCTTTTATTCCCATTTTTCCTCTTCTAATTTTTCTTTAATTCTTTATCATTTTGTTGTTATTAAATATCTAAAAAGAAAAATCCATCTTATTTGATGTTCGATGTTAGATTTTTAAGTAGACACAATTGATAGCGCACGTTTCCATTTCATTATAAATAGCACGAATTTTAATAAGAATTTTTTTTTTAATTTCATTTTATTAGAAGAGAAAATTGTTTAAAGAAAAATTAAATTTAATAAATAAAATATTGATTGCACGATTGTTTTCTTGTGCGAGAGGAAATATGTAAGAAAAGGTAAAAAGACACAGATTAAATTTGTTCTTCCTTTGTCGATTCTCAGCTACTAGTTTCTTTGAAGAATATTTTAAAGATGTATGAATGTTTCCTATAAGAATAGATCAATGTTATTAGCCTATTGTGACCATAGTGTTGTGGCAGCATTAAATAAAGCTGTTTTTTTTATTGAAATCTCTGATTGCAAATCACCATGGTAAGTTACACAATTGAACAGCGATCCTAGCTACTATTGGTTAGTACTTAACCGAAAACCAAATTGGTGAAGCCATCTCCTTCAGTCAGTTCAGTGATAACCAATTTCTTCTGGAACAAATTGATTTAAATGTGTTTCCACCACGACGACGTTATGTGCCACACATCGTACGCCACAATAAACATTTCGAGTAAACGATTTGCGGGTATAGTTATCTCTCGCAGATGTGATGTACGTTGGTCAGCAATCGATGCCCTCTAAGTCAACGGGCTTCAGCCGGTGCATTGAATGTTTGACCTCTCGTATCCCCCTCAATTTTTATCGGTTAGGGAAATATCTTATCTCTCCTTCCTCTGCATCCGAGGCTGTCATGTATATAATACCGTTGCACCAGTCCTTTTTCAAATCTTAGAAAAACTTTACGGAGTTAAAACTCATTAGGAGTACTTTAATCAAAATTGATTCAACTATCGGTTCTTTTACCGCATTGAAATTAATCTTAATAGCAAGCAATACACATGCCTGACATCTTAAGCACGGTTTGTTTGCACTTTTTAATCGGAAGATATTAAAGTCAGAGTTTTACGACGGCGCCTGCTTCGTCAGTGGTCTTATCACGTTGCGTTGCAACGCCACAGCGATCATTTACCATAATTTCTAGCGGTATGGGTCAAAACCACATTCCCAACGTTATTTTCCATGACACCTCGGAGATGCTTATTTTCCAGTTTTATACCCCAGACTAATAAGATCTTCGTTGGATCATTGCGGCGTTGATTTGCAACGCAGGCTGGAAATAGAATACCTATCGACAGTAGGTGAATTACTAGCTCCAAATCCCAGGATGAGGGCCCAGATACAAGTGGTCATAGGCGCGTTGGTGGTCGCATTAATACGCGCGATGCTCAAAATACCGTCGGATTATGTAGCAAGACTGTTGCCAACGTAAGTCATGGTATAACTCCGGCGAAACGGATCCTTTAAAGGTTGTCTTTAGGCTCCGGAGTCATAAAGTCACCATTAACATTGCGATAATTTGCAAAGTCCTGAGTTTATGGTAGAGAAGGAAACGAAGAATGATGGGGAGTACAGACTTCCTTGTACTCGGCAAATTAGTTCTTTTTTCCGTTCGTAGTTTATAACTCAAGTGTGATTCTGTATTTAAGGTTTATTTTATTTTTTTTCAAGCAAATGAACACAGAATTTTTAAAAGTAAAGTTTCTCAATTAAGGACCAAGTTTAAAAGAAACTTAAAAAAAGTGTGAAACTAAACTCTCCCAAATTAAAAGTTGCCTCGTTTTACATTGGGATAGTTTAGTTTCACACATTTTTTGAGTTCTCTTTTAAACTTTCTTTGCTCCTTAATTGGGAAAGTGACCCTGACTCGCGAATACGTTACCTGGGGCAACATAATGGTGTTGTTGTTTTCTAATGACTTACAAATAGTGCTGTCTGAGCAAAGCCAGTCAAATTCAGCATTTTGAAGCGTCTTATAAGCTCTTTAATATCTCAAGGAGATATCCAAAAAGATTCAAGTCGGCTGTTGGGGCTGGCCGGATAAACTCTTTAATTAATTTTGTAGTGTGTTTCGGGGTGTCAATCGATTCTATTAATTTACATCTTTGAAAAAACAAAAGGTCGCCTATGTTTCTTAATTTTATAGCATAGAAATAGGTGGCCATTATATTGTGTCATATGAACCACATCAAACTGATCTCTCTTCGGCTGTATATATACCTCTTCCGAAACAATTTTTTTCGGAAATATAAGGATTTGTGTGTGTGCATGTGAAAATTTATCTGCTTTAAAGCGTTAATAATTCTAAATCTTTGTAAAATAGTTCTCTCAAACTTTTAATAGCTTGCGTACGATTTGCAAAGTCCAACTCTTTTAACAACGAAATTCCTTGTGCTTTAGTTTCTCTTTTCGTAAATCAAAGCCTATTTCTGAAGCTATTGCAACAATAAATAAAAATTCTTGGAAGTATTATATACTACCGTTATTTCTAAAATTAAAATATCCACAATAATCAACAATATTGAACATGGAAACCTAATAAATTTTATGTAAATTCTCCCTGCGCACTTTACACAGAAAAGTCATTTTTACACAAATAAAACAAGCAAAGAATATTTGTTTAAAATTTATTAAAAAGACACAGAAGTATGCAGCACAATTTATTTATTGCTACTGCTGAACACGAATACTCATACAAATTGCTTTGAGGGTTTCAACGTCAAAGGGTTGCCACCTTCTCAAAATGTGGTTTCTACTCATATATGAGCGTCTTGTTTTTGAACGTTAAAATGTTGATTTCGTTAAAACCTTATTTTTTTTAGCTTGTTTAAATTTTTCTGCAGGTCTGAACGTATATTTAAGGTTAAACAATTAAACGATATTTCCATTTTCGGTGCAGGGTTGATTTTTAGGAGGATTTAAGTTTCTTTCGTGGCATTTAAATTTTTTGTGATTTTTCGATTTTTTGTACAACCCGGATGTTTGCTGCAATTTAAAATTGCTTGGCGACTTTTCGGTATAATTATACTATTTTGGAGTTAATATTTTTAGTGAATTATGGTATTTTGGATTTTTTAAGTGGGTTGCATTTCCTGATAATTTTTTTTAATGTTAATATCTTTTTGTTATAATTCGTAAATATTTGATTTTCTTGTAAATTATCAACTTTTTCTTAGTAGTTTTAAAATTTTGGTGAGTTTTTGATTTTGTAATAAATTGAAAAAAAAAAATAGTTTTTGCATATCTGCCAACTATTTATAGACCGAATTTAACAGTCCATTCAAAAAGTCCATAGAATGACACATAGATGGCGTTACTAGAATTTTTTCCATATGATTTTTATTTAGTACTAACTTTCAAATGATACGTGCATTTGACAGCAATCTGACTACTGATTCGTGAGTTATAAAATTATGTGTGAAGCAACATTTGTTATTGAAAAAAAAAAATTGGAAAAAAGTGAATTTCGAGTTCTGATATAGCATTGCTTTTTGATGAAAAAAAAAAATACAATGGAAACCAAACAATGGCTTGATAAATATTATCCGAACTCTGCTCCATCGAGACCAATGGTAGAGAAGTAGAATGCTGAATTTAAACGTGGTCATACAATCACAAATGAAGCAAAGCGCAGTGGAGGCCCAAATGAGGCTGTTATTCCAGAAAACATCAAAAAATCCACAAATCGGTGATGAACGATCACAAATTGAAGGTGCACGAACTATCTGACACTGTAAATATATCAGATGGTAGTGTTTTTTCCATTTTACACCAACATTTGGATATGCGAAAGCTCTGTACAAAGTGCGTGCCGCGTGATCTCACAGTCGACCAAAAACAACAACACATTGAAGCTTCCGAGAAGAGTTTGGCGCTTTTAAACCGCAATAAAGTTAGAATTCTATCGTCGATATGTGACAATGGATGAAAGAAACATGTCTTCACTATTACACACCAGAATGAATGCTGGAAGTAAATTTAAGTCCAATGATGAAGTGATCGCTGAAACTGAGGCCTATTTTGGCGAAAAAGAGAAATCGTACTATAAAAGTGGTATCGAAAAGTTGGAAAATCGCTATACTCGTTGTATCGCCCCCGAAAGCAAACTATGTTGAATAATAAAATCGAGTTTTGTCAAAATTTTGTTTTTTTTTTCATGGTTACCGCTGGAAATTTTTAAACAAGTTGCACAAAAAGTCCTTTTTTAAAAGAAAACTGGCACACATTTTTTATTTATGTTAAACTTATCCATGAAAAACAAGGTATCGTCCTGCGTAATTTTGGTGTTAGGATAATTTTTAGCCTATCTTTTGGATCTAGCAAGATATCTATCGAATTTATATAACAATATATGAATGTTTTAAAAAAGAAAATATTTATCTGTCCCCGAAGAACGACCACAAATATTCGCTATAGACGAACGAAGATAAGTGGAAACCTGTTTTAAACCCTTAGTTTCTTTTTTTGATATCTACAGATGACGTAACCACAGAGGAAACCATAAACGAAATATCAGTTATGTGGAAAAATCACACATAATATTCCACAAATTTATACGGATGTTAGTAATCTGTGTAAATGATTATCACAGCACGACTTAATCCATCGAAAACGGTAAACATCGATGGAGACGATACGATAATGTTCTTTCGTTATTAGCCGGTATTACTCTGAATCTTATTCTCTTATGCTGGGAACACAACTGGGACGAACGACGAATTTTTCGCCGCGAATATTCGTCGCCAAAAATAGAGCACATTTGTGTATACCAAAATGCACACAATTATGACGTCGGTCGAAATTCGTCATACGCGGCAAACTTTCAATTAAATTTATTTCTATTTCTTTCGCCGGCGTACGACGAACATAACAGTACAATGTGGCCATGTTTGGTTTTAGTAAATAAAGTTTTTTTTTTAATAATAATTAATTTAATTTTGTTTTAAAGTATTTAAAATAAGTTTACAAAATAGTAGTTATAAAATTACTTTTTGGCTGTGTTTTTTTTAGAGTTTAATTTTTTAACTATTATTTTTTATATGGTCACCCTATCTATATATAGATAACAGCTGTTCTTTTTTCGTCGTTATTAATTTCCATTAGTTTTCACATTTAACCATTTGTTTATATTGATCTCTTGTTATTTATCTTTTGTATATTTTCCTAGCAGTCTTTGCTGCTGTAAAAATTAACGTATCGTCTGCATACAAAATTATTTTGCACTTTTCAAATATATTTTCAATATAATTTATATAAATTATAAATAGGTGGGCTCCTAGTTATGAGCCTTGTGGTATCTTGTAGTTATTTTCTATTGCAGCCGATTCCGCATATATAGGTATCTGTGAAGCTTTTGCATTAAAATAGTCCTATCTATCGTCTCCAAAGCGCGTTTAAAATCAAGAAAAAATACTCGTAACATTATTTTTCTTAACACATTTCCATCTGTTTATTAAGTAGTTCATTGTTGTTTCGCACAAAAGGTTCTTTCTAAATCCTGACTGATATTAAGATAGTACGGAATCATTTTCTATACTACTAAAGTTAACATTATAAAAACTATAAAAAAAAACCTAAAGACAATTTTTTTTTTTGGAAAATTGAGGAACTTACAAGTAATTTGCCACAATTTGGCAATCTTTTTTACTACACTTGTAAGACATTAAATATTTTTTTTCTCTTCCTCGACTGTGTAGCAAATACAGGACGGGAGAAGTTCACATGGCAACAAAAAAAAAAAATAAGTACTCATAGCTATACTCCTCTTCAATTGATTAGATACACATAATTTTTGTCACTTAGCAGGCCATATAATTTGGAAAATTGCTTCTTAGAATAAAAATGTTAGTTACTACTAGTGTATAAAATATTCTATTGAGCTTAAAAACATATTTAAAAATATAAACTAGAGACTTTAATTACATAAATACAATTCTTGTAACTGTATGGGAAGAAATGGAGTAATAACAACTTCGACTTTCAACTCCAACTTTTAAATTATGTTTGATTTATTGCTGCATCATTTGCCAATAATTCCGAATTCTGCACCAAGATTCAGATTCTGCACAAAGTTTTTGTTGCTGGAGTAGTTGCAAATGTGGAATATTTAGCTGCGTGTTACAAGTTGAACATTGTGGAGCAGATTTTTTCCTAACCTTGTATGCCTTGTATGGTTTCTAAGCCTTGTATGGTGTTGGTTTTGTATCGCGAGCAAGATTTTGAAAAGGTTAGTTTGATCCCAAGGGGATTGATTAACTTTATTTAGTTGTGTTGGTAGGAACCCCCATCCTATTTTTGGCATCATTTGCTTATCATTTTATTTAACTTCGTGGAGAAAATATAAGAAAAATGGTCTATTAACCAAGGAGGTTCTTTTGATTTTTTGAGAAGAAGTAGTTAAAAGGGTGATACATCTTGAGTCAGTAGACTCGATTTTAGGTGTTGTTATGCAGATGAGCTTGCATGTGCGGTCTTCGATAGAACGCCAGTAAGTTAATAGTTAGAGTAGTGTGTAACAAATATGGTAGAGCATTATTGAACTTGTAATGTTTATCATAAAATATTAAACATTTAATAATTTATTTTATTATTTATTTCTAATATTTTCTATTTTCCTTTTATTGAGTGATAAAGTGACAATGAAGAGTAACATCTCTTTCTAGGCAACTGGTCAGGAGAATTCAGTGGCTAAGCCCTGGCGGAAGTTACCCGAGTTTTGTAGGTTTCTCTAGTTATCCTACTATTCATTCTGTTCTTTCATATAGTACATTATAGCAAATATAGCAATTCGATTTGTTCATGTTGTACTAATTCTCATAAGTGAAAATCACAATTTTGCAACCATTTAAACGACTCCTTTCTTAAATGGCATATTATGATCCTTGGCAAATCGCCGTCGATATTGTTTGTATACCTAATGGAACCTCAGTGTTTACAGCTATCGACTTGTTTGTATACCAGCTTCTGATCAGATTTTTGCTAACGAAAAGTTTTAATTCGGCGAAATTCTGCGGATTTTCCTCGTTTCTGTTGGAGTTAAAACTGTTGCACCCCTCTCTTGCATTGGCTTGTCTTTCATAAATGTTTGCACGATTTTGTGGTGTCATCCAATTTCACAGGCGACTGCCTGACAGGAATAATTTAAGGACAAATACACACATTGATTTAAGTTTTGGTCGTTACACTTATTAAAATTTTGTTTTTGCATCTTTCTACTAAAATTTTATCATTGCCTAATTTTAACAATAAAATTTCCAAATATGTTCCCCGTTAAATACTAAAAATTATGTGCATCTATTCGATTGAACAGCACTGTACTTTTCACCAACGAACTTTTCTAGTAAAATCAAGAGCAGGCCTAGTTGAAGGGAAAATGATCTAGTTCTCCTATCAAGACGATTTAAAATAAATGCTTTTCCTAACGAAAAATATGAAAATTGTATTTTGCTTTCGAAACATCCCCCACTAGTAGCTTAAGCTGTATCCGCGCCTGATTAAAACTAATAAAGTACTAAACAAAAGCATTCATGTTTAGGAAATGCATGGATAGTAGTAACAAAGTGTTTGTTATATTTATCTATCTACATAGCAAATTATTCAACTTAACCTAATTTCTAACTCGATCTAATAATGTCCTAACAATTCTTTTTATGTACTCGTATATTAATACTTGCTCTATTTGCATAAATTGAATTACAAAATTCATTTACTTTAGAAACAAATATTGAATAATAGAGGGTGTCCGCCGGGAAGGTATACTACTTTGTTTGTTTATAATTTTTGATTAAATGAAGAAGAATGGATCGTATATTGATAAATATTTTATTTAATGTCGGCAATTATGTATGAAATACAATATCAGATAAATGTCCGCCTCTGTTAGCCTCACAAATTCGAGCCCTTTTGAACACATTTTTTATTACATTCTCACACATTTCACGCGGTATTTCATTAATTTCATCACGAATATTTTGTTTAAATTACTTTAGCGTTTCTGGTTTGTTTGCATAAACCTTGCTTTTCAGATATCCCCACAAAAAGAAGTCCGGAGCAGTCAAATAAACATCACCATTCCTTGAAATAACTTGTTGTGGAAAGAGGTCTCGCAGTAATTCCACCGTCTTGTTGAAACCACATGTTAGTCAAGCACAAAGCATACAGTTGTAGCGTTAAAAAGTTTTCAATCATATCACGATATCGCTCCCCATTGACAGTTACCGTTACGCCGTTTTTAGTTTCAAAGAAGTAAGGTGGTCCAATGATTCATCCTGACCAAATTGCACACCAGACTGTCACTTTTAATGGATGCGAAGGTGATTGATGAATAATTTGAGGGTTTTCCATTGCCCAGAACCGACTATTCTGTTTATTCACATATCCATTCAAATGGAAATGTGCCTCATCACTCATTATGATTTTTGCATCAAAATCGGGATTGTCATGGGCGAGCTGTAGCATCCTATTGGCATACGTACGGCGGCGTAAATGGTCTTCTGGAAGAAGCTCTTGTGTCAACTGAATCTTAAACGGAAACAAATGCAAATCTTTGTGCAAAATTGTGGCCAAAGTTGTTCTTTAAAGACCAAGCTGCTGAGCACGGTGTCGAATTGAGGTTGATGGATTGTTTTGAACACTTTCTTGAACAGCAGTAATGTTTTCAGCCGACGGTGTGGTTCATGCTACAGTCCCTTTTTCTTCGAAATCATTCACTGCACGATAAATAGTGCGTCTTATTGGCACGTTGTTTCTCCCAAAAATTTCACGTAACTTTCTCGTCGTCACAGTAATCGATGATTGATTTTGATAAAATGTTTTAACGATTAAAACTCGTTGGTTTACCGAATATTTTTCCAAATAAATTTGCCACGTTTCTACTTCACGAATGCCAAATATGAACTGTCAACACTAATCCTTACCAAAATGGCGGCAAAACAAAGTAGTATACCCTCCCGGCGGGCACCCTGTATCTTTCAACTGTTGTTATATACGAGTCTATTTTTACTTGTAAATTGGAATTTTATTTTTCTATGAAATTAATATTTATTCCGGACAACACTTGTGGAAGTATATGTTTTATTCTTGGTCTTAACAACTGTTTCTACATAGGTATAAACAACTTTTATAAAGCACAAAGTTTGGAAAATGTAGGTTGTCTTGTGATTGATTGGTGATTATTTGATAATAATTGATTTTGGGTTCGAACTTTGTACAATAAGGCTAAATTTTTTATCAAATACCGAAGCGGTCCACACTGATTTTTTGTACTTTTAGGTACCGACCTTGTCGTTTTTTTAATATGTGATAGACAAAAGAGTTGATAAAAACAATAAAAGCAATAATAATGAAAAGAGAGGTTATCGAATAAGAGCTCATGGACTGTAACTTAGCTGCCTTTTTCAGATGGATAAGTTATCTATCCACTTACCACTAAGATCTTGTCCTAAAATATCCAAAATTTGTAAAAAAAAACCTCGCAGAATCTTAATTGCTCTATTCTGACGTCGTAATCATTTGCTACCGCTTTCTAATATACAGCCTCTACAAATAATTGCCAGCAGGAACCAAGAAACACAGATTTGTTTACCCTGTAATATCGAATAAAATAATACAAAAATTAATTTTTAAGATAAAAATTTTTTGATTGAATCGGGTCACTTGCAACCCTGCGGTTAATTTGTGTCAATTGGTCTAGACGACCGTGTCCCGCGTCGTGCAAATGGCTTTAACACAAAAAGTAACGTTGCACACGTAGCTACTATAACTGAGATAATAAATTTGTTTAGTCTTTGTTTAATCTCTTTGTGTTTGTTTAGTATTCTGTCACCCAGTGTCTTAAATATATATTACTTTTCCCTCATCTCAAAGTGTTAGAGCTTGATCTTGGTCTCTATCGCCAGAGAACTAGTCACGTGACAAGTTCTGTGTCAGTTATGTTTCCTCTAGGGAGTGTATCGCGCTGTTTTTACCCCCTTTAAGCATAAAATAATGAAACTTGAAACATAACGTAGAGCCCGTTTAGGTAACATTATAGGCCAAGCGTAAAAGCTTCCCGAGATATGAAGGTGTAAAAAGTGCATATTTTAGTACATATTTACTGACTCTCTGACGTACTCATCATGGGACAAGGGTTTCCTCATATTTGTATTTGACACTTCCACTATGGCTAGAGAGCTGAAATTTGGTATACAGGTAGGCCTTGCAGAATAAGTACTGAGAAAAATGGGCACTTTTCATTTAGGGCGACTAGGGTTTCCTCTTATTTGGATGGAGCATTGCCACCAAAGGTGGAGAGCTGAGATTTGATGTAACCCAACCATCTGCAAGCTTTAAGTTAAAAGAAGTTTTATACATACATTAACAACCAAAACTAACTTGGAAAAAAGGATTCAGATCCGCAAAAAACTTAAAAGTAAAAATAAGGCCAAGGTCCTATCCAAAATTTCGGCCGTAATAAGATCAAAATCAGGACCAAGTTCTTCATATGTAGACTATCATCCAATTTTTAGGAAAAATTTTTGGATTGGAACTTGGCCTTATTTTCACATTTATGTTTTTGTACGGATTTTATTCTTCACCATACAATGGACACACGAAAAAAAACTGGCGGACCATGCCTATGTTTTCGATGCAGCATCACTTATCTATAGGAATTATATGTGCCAAGTCTCATTTCCATATCCGTTTCAGCACGACAGTTATTAATCTTTGCCACCTAAAATACCAAAAAGCCATTCGCGAATACTTTTCTGAGATCCCGGGATACTGGCTTCAGAATTATATTCTCTAAGTCCGAACTGGGACCTTGGGATTTTCTATATCCCAAAAAACGTTATTAAAATATATGTGTTTTTTATGATCTATATTTCTGATATAAAGAATCAGTTTTATTTGCAAATGTCAAATAACTTCTTAAAAATATTAAAGCATCTAACGTTTAATCTGTCGTCTCCCTTAAACAAAATGACGCTGGAGAAAAACATATTTTACATTCTACGCTTGTTGGCAAACTTGTTTGCAAATACTTATCAGGTCAATTTCTTTTCAAAGTTATATTTCCTATTATCAGTCGATTTCGTTATTCGTTATTTAGGACTCGCACACTTGTCTATAGCATCTTTTAGCTTTTGCGCAATTGAATTTTCATCTTTTAATTAATCATCTGAGTGCAAATTGATTTCGTTCTGTCATTTAAATTCTTTTTCTCCTAAACGCAATTGCAGTATATTTATAACTAAATCACTCTTATCTTCGTATTTTATATAATGCGGATTTTTCGAACAAAATTTTCTTCTGCGATGATACTCATTTCTCACTCAGTGGTTACTTTAACAATAAAATTATCGCATATGGAGCTCAAAGAACCCAGAAGTGATTGTTGAAAAGCCATTGCATCCGAAAGAAGTGACTGTTTGGGGCGCAATACGGTTTGCATGTGTCACTGACCCGTAATTTTTCGAAAACAAGAGCGCTATAGCAGTATGATAACCGACTTTTGTTGACCTGCAATTGAAGATTATAAACTGGACGATATGTGGTTTGAACAAGATGGTGCCATGAGTCACACAACGCGTCCGCTTTTGGCTTTACTGCATGGGAAGTTTCCAGAACGCGTAATTTCAAGTTTGGGGCCGTCAATTGGTATCCATGATATTGCGATTTGACGCCGTTAGACTTTTTTCGTGGGGCTACATCAAAGACCGTATCTACGCGGATAATCCTTTAACGTTGGAGCATTTAAGAACCAACATTCGTCAAGTTTTGACCGAGATACCTCCCGAAAACTACCTCAAAACGATCAACTGCTGCAACCCATACAGAAGTGGTCGTTTAAATAACGTTGTATTTTGAACGTAATGATTAAAGTCCAAGCATTATAATAAAATTAAAATTTCAAGAAATTATATCTTCATATGTGTTTTATTGAACTTTACTTTTGAAACTGTACAACTGCTTTTAAACATGAAAACGGTAACTTAAGATTTCTAAAGACAGACGTATGCACGAGTATATAAAATACGTTCCACTTACCGCTAGTGCTGGGAAGGATTATAATTGTTAACATAAGAAATCTCTTCTTTAAATTTTATAGTACGATAAATAATTTTGTTCCTTTCATTTCCAGATCGTTTATATTTCGTAGCATTCAAGAAGAATTTTAAACCAAAAAATACTGCTAACAGCCACTATTTTAGCATTGATGATGACTTTATATATGAGAATTTTTACAATGATTTTGGTCCTCTGAACGTATGCATGCTGTACAGATACTGTCAGAAATTGAGTGCTAAATTAAACAATAAAACATTGACAAACAAGAAAATTATCCACTACACCTCTATGAATCCGGCTAAACGGGTTAATGCTGCCTATTTAATAGGGGCATTTTCTGTGAGTAAATGAAAAATATTAAATGCATCAAAAATATGTTCAATAACTTTTTTCTTATTTTTTGCACCAGATAATTTACCTCAATAAATCACCTGAAGAAGCTTACCGACCCCTTGTAATGGGAGAAATACCTGCCTATACACGTTTTTGTGATGCTTCTTACGGGCCTAGTGGCTATAAAATATCGCTTATCGATTGTCTAAACGCCGTCTACAAGTCATTAAAGGCTGGTTTCGTTAATTTTAACGATTTCGATGCTGAGGAATATGAATATTATGAACGTGTTGAAAACGGTGATTTAAATTGGATTGTACCGCAAAAATTTATTGCTTTCTGTGGTCCCCATCAGAAGTCCAAAACATTGCCAAATGGCTATCCGTGTCATTCGCCAGAAACCTACTTTGATTATTTTCGCAGTAATAATGTGACGACTGTCATACGTTTGAATGCCAAGGTCTATCATGCTGCGAGTTTTGAAAATGCAGGTTTTGACCATAAAGATCTATTTTTCATAGACGGTAGTACGCCAAGCGATTCGATACTGAAGAAATTTCTAACGATATGTGAGACGACAAAGGGTGCAATAGCAGTGCATTGTAAAGGTTTGTGATATGATATATTTTTTAAGTGAATATTTTAATTTAAAAATGTATGTATATTTTTGTCGATTACTATACTTTGCCAAAATTTTCGAAAAGAATTTATTTGTCTTAAAAAATGTTTCCTATTAAAACTTTTCGCAATTCATAAACATATTAAATTTTAAATTTCTTTGTATTTCAGCTGGTCTTGGACGCACTGGTAGTCTAATTGGTGCTTATATAATGAAACATTATAATTTCTCAGCTCTGGAAGCTATAGCTTGGTTACGTTTATGCCGTCCAGGCTCCGTTATAGGCCATCAACAACAATGGATGGAAGAGTATGCAAACTTTTGTCTATTAATTGAAAAAAACCAACAAACTCAATTTCACTTTTACCATTTAAGCAAACAATCATGGCTTTGGTCTGAGGGCGAGCGCATACGTAAACGTAGCAGTATATGTTTTCCTATACACAAATATGGCATTTATAGTGCATTATATAAAAATTGTTCTGCTGGTCAGTTACAAACGAAGGAAAATAATACTGAAGTGCTGATGACTCGCGTCAAGGGCATTGCTCAGAAAGTTGTCAGCATGCACCTAAATGAGGAGGATCAAACCGACTTAAATCAGTTAGATTCATTGGAAAACTATAGAAATGGTAATAAAATTATAACGCCTAGAACACGCCTACTAATGGCGGCTAAAGGTGTTGCCATAACACCGCCTACTAGTGCGAGTGATAACGATAATGATGTTACTGAAACAGAAGAAGATTCCACAACTTCTAATTCAAATAGCACATTTATAGTATCACGCAGACGTAAATCACCGACAACTGTGGCTGGTACTAGAGCGAAAAATGCTACTACTGCAACGGCATTAAGAAATTCGCCAATTCCCACGGGTGGGGGTGTTGGCGGTGGTAGTGGTTGTGGCTACATTACACCTGTCGTAACAGAAATAACACTGCGACGAACACCACCTCTGCTAGGTAATGGTCATGGTTTGGCAAACACCACAACTAATACCAGTTCAACTATCACAACTACCACAAATGCGACGTCACCTTTGTATTCCGAAAAAAGATTGAAAAAACCTTCAACGACGTACGAACCAGCCGTAACCTTGCAAAGGCCTACTATAGCTTCGTCGGTTAAAATGACGCAGACGGCTATAGAAAAAAATAAGGCACAAACTCAGGGTGATAAGCTAAATCAAATTAAGGCTATGAGACGTCAACATAATTCTAGATCTAGTGGCGGTAGTACCGGGTACATATTGTATACGTTTACTAAGAATACCAAAAGTATTTAACCATTATTTTAAATTATATTCTAGTGAAACTGAAAATCCTTTACGCCATACACGAGCCCGTTCACAACCGTTCCGCAATAACAACAATCTGATTAATATGTTGGCCACGAATACAACTATGGGCGGTGGTGCTAAAGACCAAAATTCTTTCGAAATGAATGCAACAGTGGGGGCTACAAATAATTTATTATTAAATAATAATATTAATAACAATAATAATAATAACAACAACAGTAATAATAATAATAATAATAATTGTAATATTATTAACAATAATAACAGTAGTGGTCCAACAACAGCAACAACAAATCTAACCTCAGCTACTACAACAACTGGTTTAAATAGTGTTAACAGTACAATAACAACACGGGCACGCAGTTTAGCTATTTATAGCAAAAGGTAAGTTTTAACAACTATACCAAAAATATATGCCTACCCTTAATGAAATCACCTTGCGTTTTTTATGGTCCACCTCCTTTTTAACACTTATTAAACGTTCGGAAAGCATTAACGGTTTTGTTTTTAATTTCATTATAAAATCTTGTTTAATTTTGTTAACAAAAATTTATTTTAAAGGCAGACAGCGATGTTTGCATTTAGTGTTCACCTGTACTGATTTCAAGAGTGTTCGTTTTACCTTTTTTAATATTTTTATTGCTTCGTTTTTAGTTATTTTGTAGTAAGTGTTTTGTTAATTGTAATTATTGTTTGAAAATTTTAAATTAATTTGTTCATATTGCCAGGTATACTTGAATATTTATTTTGTTTTATTTAAATTAAAGCAATTGTAAAGTAAAATTCTATAAGCTTGCCCTTGTTCCATAGGAATAAAGAAAACTGGCTTTCGCTTTTTTCTGAATTTCAACATGCAACATTGATAAATAACGTGGAGGTATTTTTAGTTTGTGGTGAAAGCTTAAATTCATTTTAAATAAATTTTTAGTGCAAAGCTAAAATTAAAATTTTTTTTATAAAAAAAATGGAGTTCGGCACTCAGTAGATAAAAAATAACCTACTAAATTTTTCAAGTTATAGCTATAGTTAGTTAGCATGCAGCTTATATACTGTAAAATGACTTTAAAGTCAGCAAGAATTGTTTAGGTCTATGTAGACAAGGACTAATAAGCCTACTTGATCAACATCGATAATCATTTGCCCCCAATTATGGTAGCAAAAAAAAGTAATCTCCTAATATTGACGGCCGAGGTAGTAGTTGTCGGTATGAGTTTTTGTCGGTCCTCAGATCTTGTTGGACGTAGGGCATTCATTCTGTGCATTCCTTTTTTTTTTTGGAGTCTTAAGCAGGTTTGTTTGGGCTTCAAGATGCACTCGCTGTGGATGTTTTGACAGCCTAACCTATCCAATTTTTAACTGTAAAACTTGTGATCTTGGGAAAGTTTTTATTAGGCGAGTTTCTAATGATATTTCTATAACATTAGAAATAATGGCTTTAATTGATGTAAATTTTAAAAGGAGCGAAAATGAGACACAAAAGTTTAATGGCCTGTTTTTGTGTGACAAGCGAGGTACTTGCCCAGAGAATTTATATAGAAAACACTAGTTTTTTGAAGTTCATTTTTGAAAAAATTTTCTGGTCGAGTTGCTTCCTTGTCATACACAAACAGGCTTTTAAACATAAACATATAAAACTTAATCTGAATTACTAAAAGAAAGCAAATTCAACCCTTAAGATTATTACCCTTTTAACTCCTTAGGCTTACAGGCAGCTTTCACGGCTATCGAGGAGAATAGGGGAGAACACAGGAATGTATCTTGTCCAGTCGATAGTTTAGGGGGGCACGCCCTAATACTGCAAACCTTGACAGAGGCAAAGAAGATAAAAATTTGCCTCCTGTTTCTTCACATTGCTACAACTGCTGTAGTAGTCAATGTAGTAGTCAATCCACGCCAATGCAATTTTTCCAGCCAAATGTGTTTTACTATGTCCTGTAAGAGCTGTCGATGATGTCGTTTGATTAAATTTTCTGGCATCATAACAGGTTCCAACATTGTACTTGGTATACTATAGGCCAGATTAGCCTTGAAGGCGTGGATATACTATAGTCCAGATCCGACAACCTATTTTCATTTGCTGCTGGCGAGATCAGAGCAATGCCACAGAGTTGACTATTAATTTTTCGTTACTCTGTAAACCCAGTCGAGCAAAATTTTCATTCTAATACGGATTACAACGTATTTATTAATTAAATCATAAAAATTACTTCATTAAATTAAGACTACATTTATATTGATGAAATTTTTCATGAAATTAGGAGCGTGAAGGTTTTGTTGTTGACAAGAGGTTTAGGGGCTTGCTTCCAAAAGAAGAAATAAGCTTTGTATTTATAAAAATGTCTCTTTTTTTTAACAAGTCAAAAGTTTTATTATTTAGCATCAGTTCCAACATTTGTAATACATATTTTGTGCCCCCTATGCAACTATTCAATTTAGAAAAGAAAGGGGGATTATGCTTGGTTATGTCTCGGCCTTAAATTCTACTAAACAAGTTCTAAAAAAATTTTTATTATTAGTTTATTTCCTATTAAAATTTTACAATCTAATACCTCTTATATCAAATTAGTTTCAAGGAAAAATAACACTTTTAATATTACATTATTTTATTTATTTTAATAAGGGAATTATTTTGTTTAAATTAACAACGTAGTAAATATTTAATAATTTTTTAATCACAAACATTGAAACATCTAAATCAAGCTTCAAACGATATGTAATGCAATACCTCAATCGTAGCCAGTGAAATTTGTACTCAGTTCCCCCCACCCACCATCACAAAGTTGCTTTGAACCAAAATTAGAAACATTAAATACAGATGAAGAAAATTATTTTTAACAATAAGCTAAATTAAATATATCCATTTATTTTTTACAACTTCTAAATTAAAATCTAAATTTATTTGTTATTTTATTTATGATAAACAATATATATATATATATATTTTTTTTTAGCAAGTTTTTTAATGAATATAGGCGTTTTTTTTAATTATATTCAAAATTTTATATATTAATATATATATTAATAAAATTTCCCTTGTATCATATATATTTTAGTGTATATAATTCATATTAAACTAAACCCTACTACATTTAACTTATTATTTCATATTCAAAATTGATTAACATATTATTGTAAATTGTATTTTATATTTTAGTTGAAATATTTTAATTAAAAAGAAACATCTCTCTGTAGATATCAAAATAATATAATCAAAATTTTATGTCTTAATTTAAAATTAATTTAATAACTTATTTTGCATGATAATAATTTAATAAATATTTGAAAAATGTTTTATCTACTCCCCCCAAAAATAAAATTTGTTTGTATTTTTATTTAAATCCTTTTTGTTTGTTCTTTCTTTTCTTTTTCTCCCAATATATCTAAACATATATCCTTGTTGGCATTGATCCCTTGTTGTACAAATTGTTGTATTTATTGTTTGTTTAATTTTGCCGGCTTTTGGTATTTTTGTAATTCTATAAATAAGCTTTGATGGTTCCCTGTTTTTCTAGACTAGAACAATACCTAAATTTAAAATTAAAGTTAGTACGAAGAAGTAAACTATGTTGCAAAAATACTATTCGAATTTAAATTGTGTACATAAGTGTCGATTACAAAGCTTAAAATTAAATAGATTTTGACACACTAGGAAAGGAAAAATGCCAGCTCTTACGGTATTTGGCTCTCGATTCATCCGGTTAATTCTATTTCCGCACAAAATCGTAAATATGAAAATAAGGCCAAGTTCCTATCTAAAAGTTTCGGCTGTAAAAAGTACTGAGATCAAAATGAGGACCAAATACTTGATATTTGAAATACCACCCTATTACTAGGCAATGTGCTAGCTTGGAATTTTTTTTTATTTTTCTAATATGGGAAAGAATTTTGGGGAAAATGTTACCAAAGTAGCAAGTTGCCTAGAAATGGGATGGTGTTGAACATATGAAGAACTTGGTCCTCATTTTGATCTCAGTACTTTTTACGGCCAAAATTTTTGGATAGGAACTTGGCCTTATTTTCACATTTATGTTTTTGTGCGGATCTGAATCCTTTTTTCCAAGTTATTTATGTTTGTTAATGTATAAAACTTCTTTTGACTTAAAGCTTACAGACGGTTGGGTTATATCAAGGTTCAGGTGTGTACCTGTTTTGGAAATTCTCCATACAAATAAGAGGGAACCCTAGGTCCCTAGATGAAAAGTGCACATTTTTATCATTACTTATTCTCCAAGGCCTTCATATATACTAAATCAGTTCTAGTTATAGTGGAAGTGTTCCATATAAATAAAAGGGAAGTCCAGACCGAAAGTTTTTGCATTTAAAACGGACCACGACCTATGGTATAAGTCGTCCTTGGAACTTCGGTCCGTAACCCGCTCTTGGTGTAAATAATTAATATATAATAAGTTCCTTTTTGTCGTAAGAAAACTGGTATTATAAATCGTATTTTTGATAATTTAATTATTTGTACGAATTTATCGAACTGAGTAAAGCTACAGTAGGGTAGACTTCGTTCTAACCCAACAGAAAAATGGTCGAAAATATTTTCATTATTAATTGGTTTATATAGATGATGTTTACAATAAAAACTAACTCGGTAGAAAGACTCGGAAATTGCTGGTGACGTGCAGATCGGCACAGAAAGTGCATTCCATTCCGCTAGTGTCAAATAACTTGACTTTTTGAGTATTCTGAATATTATTGTACCAGTATAAATACGAATTTGTGTTTCTTAACCTAAATAAGATTTAGGTTCAATCTCAACACTAATTAAGGGAATATAACGAAGGCATTTCGGGGGCCTTTGTGCAGCCTAACCATTCCTATAAATGGGATGATGAATGATTTAACATCAAATTAAAATCTTGAAATATTTGATCTCAATTTGTTGGAGAGAATATGATTGGAATCTTATCTTATTTGTCGTTATAACAGCTCTGCTGCTGGCAGAAGTTCTTCCCTGATAAGATTGATTTATATGTATAATATATTTTAAGAGTCATATTGGTGGCATTTGGAGCTGCAGAAATTGTCTAACCTCAGTCGGTCTTAGCCATAGGTTCATGGATCGCAGGTCCGTTGGCCTATTGGGCCAAATAAATGCACCGTGTTAAGAGGGCTTCGTGAAGAGTATGGGTAGCGGTTTAGAGTGCCAGGAACTATTCGTTCTCGGTATACTGCACCATCCGGCTCTCAAGTGTGCTAAAATTGATCTGGATAAAAGCTGCTCATTATCAAAAATAGCCGAGGGATGTTCGCTCATCCAAGGCTACTGTGGCCGCCTACTGATGCAGTGCCGGTATGGACCTCTCAACCCATACAAAATAATGCAATTTGAATAACAACTGGATGTGTCGAGATGACTAATGTGGATAATCTACATTCGAAGGTCAATATATTGACGGTTAGACAACATAATGAGCTGCTGACGAAGAAATTCTTGACGGCAATTTATCTGCCAAGTCATCCAAACCATCAAATATCCCTCTAAGATTTCCCTGTCGACTCATCCGGTAGGACTTCCGTCGCTATCTCGGTGATATCCGTGAAGTTATTCCACCTCAAGCATCATATCTTAGTAGTTGATAGTGCTTCGTTAAGAAGAAAAGCAAGTAAAGTTGGAAATATTTGAAGTGAAAAGTCACTTAAAGAAAATGATAAATAAGGAACCTAAAATAGTTCAATTGGTTAAAAAAAAAGAAAAAAGGCGTTTGAGGGGGAATAAAGAAACTCTATTTTGAAATTATTTTATACTCAAATGTTAGTGCCCTTTTCTGTATTCCAAACGATTCATTCGTAAAGAAAATTTGTATAGAAGTGACTTGAAACTATTAAAAAATTGAGTGTTTTTTTTTACACAAATTTTCCAGACGACTTGACTGACATTTTTAAACTTGAAAACCTTTTGTTAAAAAAAAAAAACTTGAATATTTTTATTTCCTTGATTTCAATTTCATCTTGTTTTATCTTCCTGATTTCATATTTTTCGGCTCAATGTACACATTTGCAGCATAGTTTAGTCTTTATTTCTTTACCCTTCTACACACACACACACACACTAAATTTTAACATTAAAAAAATCAAAAGTATTAACTTTAAAAAATGTTCTGATTTAATTTCTTATAAATATTTTTTCAACATTTATTATCTCTTTCTCCCCTGTGCAAATTGCGGTGTCTTGCGGGATTTATGTCTGTGTAATAAACAACACGAATATATTTATTTACAAACAAAAATTTACTAACCACTGTAAATATTTTTTAACAACATCTTAAGAATGAGTCTAATGCATTTACGTAAAGCTGAACAGCAACAACAAATTTCAAGTAGTGTCACTGCCACCAGTAACAACAATACTGTTAATTCCGCCACTATAACAACACCATCATTGCTACCCCATCCGCAACACGATGTGACTTCTCCCACACTCAGTAGTTTAAGCAAGCAAACCAAAACCTACAACAACACTTTAATAAGTTCCAACACAACAAATGACAGCAAAATACCAATTGTGAGAGCCACAGCGGCTTTGATTGATTTAAATGTTGCCATTAGTCGTAGTGGTGGCGCAGTAGGTTCATCGGCCACAATACCTCCGTCAAGAAGTTCGAATAGGCTGTCGGCAGCAGCGGCTTCTGCAGTTAATATACCGTCACATCATCATATGACTTTGAGAGGACGGTCGCGTTTAAGATATCATCGTCAGCAAGATGGTGGTGGAGGCTTGCAACAAGCACCAGCTTGCACAATGACCACAGCTCGATATTATCGCGATGTATCAGCATTGCCTTCGTCCATACAGTTAACGGGTAGTGGAGGCGGTAGTGGTGGTAATGGCGGTGGCATTACTACACGTTCATCTTCAGCTACACTGGATTTCAATTCAAATCCATTACCCTCGCCCTCTGTGGTGGGCAATATGAACAAAACTATTAATAACAGCAACAATAATAGTAATAGTAGTACTACAACAACAAGCACAACATGTAGCAATAACAAATTGGATGAACGTATACTCTGTACCAAAACAAAACCCTCTTGTACCTCTGCCACACATTCAAATTCCTCTTCTGACGCTGAAACCCTTAAATCCACACATTCAAACAGTAATTTACCCATAGATAATAATAATTCAATACAGCAAACACAATTAAACATTAATTTCTTATCATCTTCTTCTTCCTCCATTGCCGCCGACATAACGGAAACCTATGACACCTCCTCATCCCCGCTTGACCTTGACCTGCAACATCACAAACTCATCACCACAACCACTACGCCAAACCTCTTATCCTCTTCATCTTTCCTTTCCCTGGCTTCAACTCCAACGCCTTGTTCCTGGTCTGCCTCTTCTACACCTCAAAATTTAGATACAAGTCGTCTTAGTCGCACATCACAACGCTCCTTGCCATCATCGACGGGTATACCCTGCAGTAGTAGTGGCGTTTTTAGTAATATAAAACGCAACAAAAGATCGTTGAGCAGTACACGCATAGAAAAGGATAAATGTGATGAATACAACACGAAATTGCTGAGAAAGACTAGCAATCAAATTTCATCCAACAACAATAACAACATATCCACAATTGTCAACACTGCAGGCAATGCTTTAACTTCTGCAACAGTTGGTGGTAGTTTTCGTTCAAGGCAACGCCAATCACACTTGGAGTCATCAACAGCATCTTCAACATCTTCGGCTTCCAACTCGGGTATACCAACGCCTACGAGTCAGGGTCTCTATTTGCCACGTCGTGCTAAATATACTGCTGGCATTACGGCCGCTGAACAACGTGATCAGCAACAGCAGCAGCAGCAGCAGCAGCAGCAACACCAGCAACAACAACGTTTGTCTTTAAAGTTACGTAAGAAAATAAGTTACTAGAATTTGGGGTTTTTACCTACCACTTGTAGGTATAAGAAGAGAGTCAAAAGATAAACACATGTCTAATTTTAACTTTATTGAGAGATAGAGACACAAGGAAAAGTTTAAAAAATAAACAAATTTTTATGACAACAGCTGTTTCTCTTATGGAGAGCGAGAGAGAGAGAGAGAACATGAGACTTGAGTTGAATATTAGGAAAACTTATACTAAAGCCCACAGCAAAGCTTAAATTAAATAGGAAACGGTAATTAAGTAATGCAGAGCTACAACATTAGCGGACTGAATGTTTGGAATGCTAACTAACTGAAGTCAGAATTAGGCAAAAAAAAAAACACTAACCTGGGAAAATTGTTAAATATAAAAAGAGCAAATAATTTGCTGATTTGAGAGAGTTTGGGAAAATCCCAACAATCGGCATTATTACTAAATGCAGTAAGAAATGTTCATTAAACCAACCCAATACCCTCGACAACAAAGTCCGCAGATTTTAAGTTCTTATATAAAATTGCGCAAAACACTCAACCGATATTGGTTTTATATAACTTCAAAATAAAACGACTAATATCAAATTTACATAATGAATATTTTTATGAAATTAGTGTGATGAAATTTTGTTTATTGACCACCGATGTGGAGAGGCGCTTGCTTCTCTACACATTTTGCCTAAAAACGAAAATTAAATTTTTGTAAATATTTGTATTTGGAGTTTTAAGTTTCTTTGCACTACTTTGCGTTAAAATGGCATCGGTCCGGCGGGCGCCACAATTTTTGCGGATGATTTGGGCTCTTTTTTGTGAATTTGTTGTAATCGTTTTGAGGAAAGCTTTTGCTTATAAGCTCACGAACTTTTGTTGGATATTCTCTCTGAAAGCTTCCAAAGTCTGTGGCTTGTTCACGTAAAAACGTTAAGCTGTGTTAAAAAAAAACCCATAGAAAAAAATCTAGAGCAGTCAAACCGGGCGATCTCTGGCCAATTCAACAATGTGCGAAAATAATAATTCGTGAATCTGTTGTACATGAAATATTTTTCCGTCTTTCGGTCTGAACATGCATCAGATAAAAATTATTGAATGATTCTAATAAAATTTGGTATGGAGGTAGGAACATGATTTTCGGCTACAACCGACCTTATTATATTTTGTGCTTAGTTTCACAGTGACCACATATCGGTGAAGGTAAATCAAGATTTTTAAATGATATTGAACTTTAATTTAAACAGTACTTTTTTCCATATTAAAAGTACTATTTCAAAAATTCAAAGCGGAAACTTGTCCCGTATGCATAAAAAGCTTTTTGAGAGCTTTTGATTAAAGCGGGTAAAACATTTAAACCGTTTTTGTAACGGTTTTGGAAAAAAGTTATTTTAATGTCAAAAAATCAAAAAGTACTAAAAATAGTACTGAATTTTCCATCACCGCTACATACGAGTATTGTGCCAGTTTTCTTTGCCATCCTTACATAAAATGACTTGTTGGAAAAATGAAGTTGTACACAAAGTTGTATTGTGTAGAGGCAAAACAACCAACTTGATTGCCAACCAAGTTGTGCTAAAGCTCGCTACTTCTATTGCAGATTCCTCTGTAATGGGTTTAAGGTAATTTTGTCTCACAATATTTAGTCGGAATTCGAAGAAACATATGTGCAAGAAATATAATTTTTTGAGTATTTAAGTGCAATATAATTTATTGTTTTTCATTGAAAATAAAGTGCAATAAAAGCTTTTTCTTAGGCCTAGCGAATTATTACATTTATCTCAATTAAGAATGATGAATATTTTTTTTATTAATTATAAACTGTTTTCCTCTGAAATCACTATAACTCTTCATATTTTGGACTTATAATCTGATATCTAAATATTTTTATATATCCCTATAACCACGAAATGATAATAGTTTATAATACTTTTAAGCTTCACTTAAAAGGATTTAAAATAAACATTAAATAATATAAAATTGATTGAAATTTTATTTACTTTTTTTTTTTAATTTTAGTAGAAGAAAAATTAATGCTGCTTTATTGAAAAGTAAATTCGATTTTTATATTTTTTCCACATTTCCCAAAAACAATTTCTCTGTATTTTCGCTCTGTCTCTCTAAGAACTTGCAACTATTGAATACATGGTCTTATTTTTAGTTTATTATGGATTTTTTATATTGTTTAGTAAATAATTATTTTAAAATATTAATAAACTCTTAGGTCCCGAAAAAATGAAAATATTTCCATGTTTGCCTAATTTTCCCGTGCTCCAGGTCTTCAATAAAATTTCCTTTATTATAAATTATAATAAATATTAATTTTATTTTATCCAATATTTCGCTACGCCCTTGTGTAGCATCGATGCTATACCAGCATGTCGTACCTTCAATTCATTTGTATATTTGTAAATGACATTGATATCCAACTCCTCTGGTGATGATTTTAGGATTATGATCAAATTCTTTAGCTCCCTCAATTCTGACTTCTTCTGTTGACTGAGTGATTTTGAATATAGAAGCTTGGCTAAACTGGAAGAAATTGCTATACAACCTGTTACAGCTACTTCATTGATATCAGAGAAAATCCAGGGGGTCTTAGACGCATATTTCAGAGAGTGGTTATAATCGCCGGAAGACAAATACTTGGTTTCCAGATAATTTGATAATTTAATAATTGAAGTTAGTGCTGCCAGGAAATTGTCATTCCGAAAGATATTCTGCATTGCGGGGTCTAAGCAGATTTGGGATATTATGTGTAACGTTCCCCCGATTAAAGCGGGCTTTGGAACCACTAATTACGATACCGACCATTTAAATATAGCACTTACAGCGGCAGCTCTTATGATTCCATCCAACAATCCATCTAAATATCATGCGGGTACAACTCGTCTGGCCAGATTCAGGGGGAACAAAGTACCTTATACTACGGTGTTTGATCTAGAACCGATTGTATCTCCAAATAAGTATCCTTCAATTCTTCCTATATTGAAAGATTGATCGAATCTGTTTAAGCCCTCCCAATCAGCCATAGCGATGTTACATATCCGACGATTCCTTGACCAGGAGGTCCCAGATGGTTTCCACTTATCTAGAAGTTTGCTAACATTTGGATAATTAAAGTTTAAATTAGTTGAGAGGATTGGCTCCGTTATTTCTCTTAGACAACTCAGGCAGCTGATGTGAAAGTGATAATAACCATTGTTAGGATTATTGTCGTGAAGCTCACCTGCTGTTATTTGTCAGAAAAGAATACAAGATTGAAACATGAAGTCATAATTTTTATCTCCTATCTCCTGAAGTGTACTGGTTGTAGTAACCATCCTCGTAAGTTTTACTAGACTCTGAGCAGTGAATCCCCCCGCGCTTTGACGGGAACAACTATAGCGATGTAGTGCTGAACCTGTCCTTTTAAATCCTCTATGAGTATTAGTCCAATCCTCACCAGTAAGTGAAGCTAGATTGGCATATATATTGGAAGCTAAAGTAGAGGATGGGTCAACAAACCAACCAATTGCATTTCTCAATCTTGAGGATCGTTCTATCAGAGAGATGTTTGTTATTCGCTCCCAAGGCTGAATTATGCTAGTTGACTCTGATGTTCTTAATCCTAAATATGCAGGATAGGGACATCGTCTATCCCAATAACCAGTTAGACCATTGGGCAATATCAAGCTGGTGTAAAGTCCCTCATCATTGACATTATTGCATCGCTGGCAAGATCCATCTGTCAGTTCAACATTGTTCACAAACTCAGGGATGAGGTACAGTTGCACCTATAATCTCAAATCCCCAACTCATGGAACGTAAATAGTCTGCATGTGATGCGGAGCATGTCCACATCTCAGCCATAACTGTTCCTCGATTAAATCTCATCAGATTACAATATGAGATCACTTCTCCTTTAATTATAATCTAATCTAAGGATTTGGATAATTTGGCGCGAAACAGGTTCCTGATAGTTTTGGAATTTTGGAATAGGCTCAGTAGGGATTCTGTTACGCCGAGAAACGTTGCTGCCTTAAATTCGCTTAAAAATCGGGGAAACACCGGTTTGATAGATAAAAGGTAATTTACTATTGACGCTTCATGTTCAGATAAATAATTGATGGAGTCTCGAATGATTTTATTCTCAATGGAATCTACATTGACTATTAAGTGTCCTTTAAATGTCATTTTTTATCATTGTTAGTGCATTGACTCCTCTGGGAATATTGAGTGAAAGGGGATCTTCAAGTAGTTTGCTGTAATCTTGTTCAGAAGCTGCCCGAGCACTTAAATTCCCCATCTGCGAAACTATAGCTCGAATTTCTTCGCGATTTGTTCCACGATAGATCATTTTAAGGAATGATAAGCTTTCTGTTACAGGATCCGGGAACTGTCTAATCAGGAATCTAGTTAAGGGCATGCCAGATACCCCTCCCAAACAGGGGTCCAGGTAAAGAGTAGAGATTTTATACCCTATCCCTTCAAGATCAGTTGGTCTGCGCAGAAATTGGACTGTAGGACCCCTTAATGCTGGATTGTGTAAATCTATTAGCGATCTTGCAAATTTTCCCATTAGGTTGTAATGGTAGATAGGATTAATGGGACTTGCAGAGAAGTGTCCTACTGTGAGACCATTTGTGGTTACGGTTGCCATAATGTTAGCTAATGTGGGAATCTGATCATTTGTTACACAAGTCATTCTTGACCATCTCTTAATCTCTAGATTTCTGATGGTTGGCGATTGATATGTATTCATAAGAATCAAGACCCTATCCATTGGTGTTATCCATCATCTTTTTCATGACTGTCGTTAAGTCATCGGCCATGGTTAACCCATCAAAGAGTGGTACATAATATTTCTTAATCAGGTATTCAGTCATGACAAAGTACTCCCTCAAATTCGATCAATATTGAAAGATTGATCGAATCTGTTTAAGCCCTCCCAATCAGCCATAGCGATGTTACATATCCGACGATTCCTTGACCAGGAGGTCCCAGATGGTTTCCACTTATCTAGAAGTGTTGCTAACATTTGGATAATTAAAGTTTAAATTAGTTGAGAGGATTAGCTCCGTTATTTCTCTTAGACAACTCAGGCAGCTGATGTGAAAGTGATAATAACCATTGTTAGGATTATTGTCGTGAAACTCACCTGCTGTTATTTGTGAGAAAAGAATACAAGATTGAAACATGAAGTCATAATTTTTATCTCCTATCTCCTGAAGTGTACTGGTTGTAGTTAATCCATCAAAGAGTGGTACAAAATATTTCTTAATCAGGTATTCAGTCATGGCAAAGTACTCCCTCAAATTCCACGACATAAAGGAGAAGCAAATGTTTTTGTCAGAATAACTGGATGAAATCTGGCTGGAAAATGGTTGAATCAATTATACTCTGAGCCAATCGATGAAACAAACCCAGTAGGAAGTCACAGAAAGCAATAAAGAAAAATTAAACAAGGAAATTAGTAGTTTGGACAAAGAATTTATGGTATAATGCTGTGGTTACGGTTACCTTTCTAATCGGCTGCTAGAAGAACAAGGCCGATTTTTTCAGTTTACCAAACAGGAAACAGCATTTTTGACAGTTTTGCCAATATGACCGCCACACTTAGACGTTATGGGCGAAATAGACAGGCAGATTAGGCAACAATCAGCCTGCATATATACTAGTTACAAGGGCGAAATTTTCGTCCCTCGTTATAATTAATGCCAACGGCTATGAAAAGCCTTTTGGCATTAACAATTACAATTTGCCTCGAAAGTTCGTGTTAGTAAAATATAACATTAGCTAAAGTGAGGAATAAGGTGGTGACCTTTAACTATCATTCGTTATTGCAACTTCCTCGTAAAATAAAATTAATCTTTTTGAAAATATGGCAAAAATATTTTCTAGAGCGGTAGCATGAAATAAAGTCGGCCTCTTGTCCGTTTTTATTTTTGATTTGTAAAACTTAATCGAAGGGTTTGTTGTTTTGTTGTTGATTTCGTTAAAACTAATAGGTAAGAAAGTCTTCTTCCCTTTAGCCTATCGGACAGTTTTATCTCAGTTATCGTAATAACAAAAAACGAATAATCTGTCCAACAACATCCTGACGTTAGCTATCGGTGAGTTGTAATAATGGCTCTAAATATCCTGTACTAGCAACTTAAGAAAAAGTTTTAGGAAAATTTCCTGAAGTTTTTTAAAATTTTCAAAAGATTTTATTTTTACACTGACGTTAGTGAATTATCGATTCTAAAAATATAACGAAGTGCAAATATACGTTTTTACGTAGATGTGTAATAAAATTATTTCTTTTATTAGAACAAATCGCTGTCTAATAAAAATACGAATAAAATACGTAATGTAAATTGAACATCTTGTTATACATATACTTACATATATTTCCACCCATAAAAATACTGTACCTTAAGTACAAAAAGCAAACCTTCATTTTAATTAATTTTTAGTTGTCCAATTCTCTCATTGTGTGCATTATTATCAATAATATTATTATTATTATTATTCATATATTAGAAAATGTGAAACTCTTGTTATTGTTAATAAGAATTTATTTTAGCTGTTGTTGTATATTAACAACAATATTTTGGAAAAACACACTCCTTTGATCATCATCATTGTTATATGCCTTAAATTTTGTACAAATTATAAATATACTATAATATAAAATATACTCAAATGTATAATAGATAAAAATTTTGTTAAACAACTTCTCATTTTTTTTTGTTTATTAAATAAGAAAAAATTAAAATATATTAAGAAATGTAAAATCACTTTAAGCGGTAAAGTTAAAAATAATCGTTTTCGAAACAAGAATTTTTGTAACGCTTTAAATAAATTTTAAATTTATTTTTTTTTAGGTTGTAAATTAAAAACACTATTAATTGCACTAATAAATTATATATATTCTATTTACTTGTTATAAAAAATAAAACAAATGTAAACAAAATATTAAGTGTAATTATGAATATAGAAAGCGTAGTTGATATTTATAAATAAAATAGGTCTTGTAAGTCGAGTCGAGTCGAGTCAAGTCAAGTCATGTGTAATATTATGTAAAGTTAAACTGAAATTAATTTGATTTGCTCATTATAAATAAAAACAAATGTTGAATTAATAACTCAAATATATACTGAAAAAATTATACATACTTTGCATCAAGACACGTTTTATTTACATCATTTATATAAACGGCTGAGAAAGGTTTGTATTTCTCTTAAGAAAAAAAAAATATTGAAATAATGATGATCTTTTTTACAGAAATAATAATTTTAATTCCTTCACAACAATTTAGACTGGAATCCTCTCTTCTCTTGCATAATAATGCATGAAAAGCGCCAGTACGCACTTACTCCAACTGCATTGTTTACTAAAGTGTCAAGTTGACCCTTTTTTCATGACCATGATATTTTTTAAAAACCCTTCTTGTATAGCCTTCAGAAAAAGGAAAACGGTATAGAGGTTTGCCGTTCCGTTTGTAATTTCTCCAATATCCATTAACGACCTAACAAAGTATAAAAATATTCGGGACCCTTAGAAGTAGGGAAGTTTAATTAACGATTCCCGTCTGTCTATCTTTCTTTCTGATGGCACTACACAAGCTATGCGTATACCGTTTGATTAGCGCGTTCTTCGAATATCCACAAGTTCCCCGAGATATGGGTAAAAAATATTTGTTGGGCCCCTAAAATTTGCAAACTCGGAATCCTAATCATATTTGCTGTCAAGACCAACTACTTAAATTATCAACTGGTGGTCTCCCCCAGATAACTTACGGACCCAAATGTTGGACCGAATTAAAAAATAAAATACGTTATTTCATAAACTATCAAAGAAATTCAAATTTCTCCAAAACTCTAAATTTCACGAAAAATTTAATCTCGCCATAAATTCAAAAAGGAAGTGCAGTAAAGAACCTAAATTTATAAAAAAAAAACCTACAAGAATTTTAATTTTACCAACAAAGTCCTCAACATTAGGATCTGCGCGGGATCGATCTGAATTATACTACAAAGCGTTCGCACACTGCAAAATTGTTAAGAGTGATTTTGAGAGAGTATTGTGCTTCTTTTTGCACGAAATAGCCCAGACTTTTTCTTTGGGTAATTCTTGATTTAAAATTCCGCCAGGGTGATTCGATGTAGATTTTCGGAACGAATTTCTGTCATATCTTGTCAGTGTAATAAAATAAATAAGTTTGGATTTAGTAATTTTCAAAGTAAAACACATGTGTTGAAAATCTGCAAAAAAGAAACACTTGCTGCTTTTTGAAGCTCAGTTAAGAATTTGATGACCATATTAACCCCTATTCTGCATTTCGATTACGTTCCTGTATTCAGTTACGCACGATTCGAAGAAAGCGATTCCAACCAAAAGCTAATTCGTAAGAAAAAGAAGAAGACCGAGAGAATTTTCAAAACCAGCTGTTTCGCTGGGGAACGTGTGAAATACGAGCACAAACATTAAGCAATTTTATAAACATTGTAATAAAACGTTGAATTTTTTACAATAAAACAGTGATTCAATAATTAAAACAAATACGAATTATATATTGTGATAAATAAACACACACACATCAGCTACGCTTGTAATGCAGAATCGCACACAATCGTAAAAATTCCAATCGAAACGGAAGGCAGAATAACAATGTTGCCAAAAGGAGAAATTTTTAATTCGAGTTAAAATGCAGGATAGGGTGATTGTCTTACTAAATTTTTTTTAGTTGTAAGCCCTAACTAACAACTTCATTTTACGTTTATTACGTTTTCTTACGGGACAGAAATTTGATTATTTGCGTTCGCGTATTCTACTACGAGCTCTACCCAAAAAACAAACAAACCCTAGTAAATAGTTTTCAAAAGCTTACAAATTCAAGTTCTATTATGACTTTTTACGACCACTTATCTATACGTTAAAAGTTCGGACATGTTCTGACACTCGCAAGAGTGTCAAATCGCATGCGAGTAGCAAATCGCGAAACTTATTTCTGCATGTTCTGCCACTCACGCGTTTTACTTGCGATTTGCTTTTGAAAAGTTGTAATATTTCTAATACCTGAACCTAGAATAAATATAACAAAATGTACCCGGGCATTTCATTTGAATTAATTACAGTAACTAGCTGCGTATATTTTTCGAAGATGACTCGTATTAGCTTTTTATTGAAATCGCCAGTGCAAAAGAAGAAATACAGAGGCAAAAGTTGCTGAAGCAAAGAACGTTTTTAAATTTCATGTTTTTAGAAAAATTTGTTACAAAATGTCATTAGTTTTGACTCAAAATAAAAAGAAAACACTATTAATTTAATTCATTCATAACTTTGTAGTTTCCTTAAAAACTAGTTTAGTTTAAATACAGCAGTTCACTTCAGTATACTCTTGCGACTTGAACTCGCCAAAACTCTTGCGAATGCGAGTTACAGAACACCTCACATGCGAGTTGAAATCACAATCGCAAATTTTGTGTGAGATGCGAGTGTCGGAACATGGCCGATTATGAAAATGTCGATTTTTGGAACGAATTTGACACTGAAGATGGTACACAACCGAAACCGGTTTGTCTCCAAACCAAACTTGACAAGGGATGACGGAAATTCGTTCCAAAAATCTACATCAAAACACCCTGTCGGAATATCAAATCAAGAATCTACAACGAAAATCTTCTCTTAATGCAGATTTACTCGACAAATGTGTGTTAGATGTTTAACTTAGATATGTTGACCGCTTAAACTTATATTAAAGAAATGTATAAGAAAATTAAATCAAAGTCAAATAAAAAATAATGCCTCGATTTGAAATCCAAACCATTATCTGAAAGTTTAGTAAAATCAAACAACTTTTTCTTTAAATTTTTTGTTTTCTTTTTTACAATTTTTATTAAAACGTCAATTTTATTAAAAATATCTTGTCTAACTACATATAAAATAATAGTTCAATTTAAGGCAATTACTTTCTTAGAGTAGTTTAAAATTCAATAATTTGAAAAGATTACGGAAATATCAGGGAAGCTAGAAGCTAAAGTACGACAAAACAACATTACAAAGAAACATAAGAGATGTACGAACACGATATTAAATTCATTACGAAAAAAATAAACACCATTAAGGGGCGCAATACATTAAGGTACGCAATTTGTGGCGATTGCTATAGGCCAAGTGACGGGTCCTTTGAGAACAACATCCTCCATGAGTTGTTTAATTTTAATAAAACGTCGCTTGAACTCCAAGCCACAGCCCTTTGATAAACGGAAGTCGAGTAGGATTTTACCATCCATTTCGATGATATGTGCCTTGAATACTAAACGTAATTTGCGTCTATCTATGGTAGAGATAGTTACAATTAAATTGTCATCGCTGATTTTGCAGGTATAGCCGAGACGTTCGATGGTGGTGACCAAACGTTTGATGGTGTCTTCTTGGCGTAGTGTCACAAAGAAACGTGTCATACGTCTAACCAAACGTTGGAATACGTTTTGCGAAGCGGACTGTGTTTGATTCATTTGAGTGCACAACAGTAGATCGTCCAACATGGCTGGCTGTGAGAAACAGAAACCAAGTCGATGTTCCTGCGCTGCTGGATGATTATTGGCTTCTTGAGGATTTGTGGGAGCTTCAAAATCATGCTTGACTATGGGCAAGGGCTGTGAACAATAGTTGCGTGTTATAGAATCATCCATATTATGGCTGCTGTAATGACTAGACATTTGCCTTTGACGTTTGGCTTTAGGCGAACGTATCTCTAAGCTGGCAGCCGAATCGACCAAATCACGTGAGCGATCTGTTGAAGAGAAAAACATATTTTTTTTCGATAATTTTTACTCTCAATAAAACATGTATGAAAATTATGAAAAAAAAAAACTTAAAATATAATAAAAAAAACAACATGAAATATTAAATAAAAAACTAAAGATGAACATAAAAGCGAAAATCATTTGGTTTTTGGTAATAAAGCTCTATGGAATATTATTATTAACTTCACCATACAGCTAAAATCACCAAAGAACAAATAAAATGCAAAATGATACAAGAATTAAATAAAAATTAAAATGTTGAAATATTTGTTCACATTGTTTTTCTTTTTTGTATCAACTTAGTTTTGTTAGCATTTCGCTGTTGAAACGCAATTTCAATGCTTTGGTAATCTAGCTTTATGAAGGTATCAAAGCTATCATACAGCTAAAGCGCCAAAGCTCTGATATCATGCGCCATTTACAATTGATAGCTTCTCTTCACTTTACTGTTACTCTCTCTGTGAGGACGGGGTTATGTTGAAGCCATTTTCCGTTCAATGTCTACTTCAATATGTTTTTTTTTTTGTATATTACAGCTGGGCAGTAGGAGGAAACTTTAATGCAAGTACAAAATGAAACTCAAATTTCTATAACCATTGAGAGTCACTAAGTACCTGAACAAAAGGTTTCTTTTTAATTTCATTTGAAAGGATCAGATTTTTGCTTAAGAAAAAATTGTTAATATATTTTGTAAAACGTGTAAACTTTAAAAACAAATGCACAATAAAATAAGCTTTATTAGAAAGATTTTTTTGCAATTTTTATTTGACAACAATAGCTACTCGCTGAGTCAAATACAAATTTGTTCACTCAAGGTAACGTTCGCAATGTTGGTTTATTAGCCTCAAGAAATTGTACTAGACTTTTACTACCGCTGAAATAGTTTCTTTGGCGGATGTAACGTCGCCTGCCAGATATGACTGACATTCGCCGTCTCGTTATATCGCATGTGTAAAAAAACTGGTCGGTTAACCTTCATTTCTTCAGAGGTAAAGCAAATAATTCGTTTCGGATTAGGTTAAAATGTTATGGGTTGTATTCATATATTAAACCCTTATAATTGAATATCTTGGATATTTGAATCACTTCTAAAGTGTTTGCAGCTTATAATAAGAGCCAGACACTCCAATGAGAACAATAGTAAACTACAAATCAGCGCCGAGCTACAAACTCTCCAAACATTTAAGAGATGTGTTGAAGAATACTTTAGAACTACCAAGCACGTACACAGTAACCAGCACTATAGAACTAATTGAATAATTAAACGCCGTAGAGATAAGAGAAAACACGAAATTAATATCATTCGATATTAAAGACCTATATCCATCAATACCCATAGCAGAAACTACAAAATATAGTGCATGAAACAGAAACAGTACTGGGAAGCACGAAAGACAATGACCTTGCTTTACAACTCACAAATACCTTAAAAATTACACTACAGAACTACTTCCAGTTCAACAACGCCATTTATAGACAAACAAACGGACTTGGAATGGGAAACCCGACCTCAGCAATACTCATGGAAGTATTTATGCAACATCTGGAAAATGATTGGTCTCGGAGTAACATTCTACGCACGCTGCATAGATGACATAATATGTGCAATCACGGGGTGTTTACAAACTGACGTGCACCTGTAATCACAGCTACATAGGACAAACAGGACGCAAAATAAAACCAAGATTTCGTGAACATATACGAGACTATAACAAGAAGGTGCGTAATCCCGGCTCGACACCAGCATCTAACTTCGCTAACCACAAGTTCAAAAACGTAAATGTAAATGTAATCCAGCGCATATTAGAAAAACGGTACAACTACTAAACACACAGCGCAAAGGACGACGACGAAACATCCTAGAAAGCATGGAAATATACAATCATAAGACATTTGACGGACGCATCATAAACGATCAAACAAACTCCTATTCGAACGTTATATTCGAGCCTCTAAAAATAATCTACAAAACACACAACAAAAATGACGAACAAGATACACCAAAAACATTAAAAACACATTACAAAAATAATGAACAAATTCATAATCGAATAATCCCTGACTTCTTTCAACCCCAACAAAAAACCTTATAAACAATTAAAAACAACGTTCACATGCCGTCCGCAACACCAATTCTGACGCAATAAAATAGTAATCACAATCGTCTACCAATATATACAAAAACACCCCGCCCTTTACCAGGTCACAATTACAGGTGGTTACGTGAAAAAAAAAACAAATTGTGCCTATAACATTTATCTGGTATCCACAAACACAAATTTCTGATGTAATACAAAGCAAAAAAACAGTAATCACTTACATCTACCAATCCGTACAAAAACACCCGACTTACGAGCTTTACCTGCTACTTGTTTACAACTTACAGATGCCTACAAGCCCACATGACAAATAGATACTTGACTAATAATAAAAAACTAACGAATTGATGCAAACTTCTCAGAACGAAAAATGACGCTGAAGATAGCACATAGCCGGAACCGGTTTGTCTCCAAATCAAACTTGACAAGGGATGAAGCAGATCTCCTTATTTTTTGGGTGCCTTTTCGAACCCTTCGACCCTCAAATTGATTTTAGGCAACCGATTTGTAATTCACAACTTTCAATGAGTCTCGTGCTAACCCTAGCCTTCACTTCTGACTCTAGTGTTTTCAGACTGTCGGCTGATAACTGTCGACAATCCTGCTCATCACAGATGGAACTTAAAGTTTCTATGACCTGTCACTAACGCAGTTAGCCAGCCCTATTAAGCACCCTATTGGCCTTCCTGCTGAGGGTCGAACTAAAAAACCATTGATTATAAACTTTTGATATATTTTGAAAAAATATTAAAAAGAATAGAATAATTTACATGCCATACAGTTTTCTAAATTTTTTTATCCGTTTATTTGCTTAACCGTCACGTCCCTGGTTCCGATGGTGGCGATTAAACGAAGTTTTACGGTATATATAAAATAGGTGCACGTAAGAGAGATAGAAGCTTCTAAATAATAAGTTAATGACCGCTTGTTTTAGATCACTGCGATACTACAGCACTTGGTGAATTTATCAGACCCTGGCGTTAGCACTGAACTGAACCTGGGATATAGAGGGAGTACACTGAATATTCCACAAAACGTTTACAGGTATTACAAAAAAAAAAAAAAACTTTTGCATGAACCAAATTAAGGACTAATTTGCTCTTTGCTAAGAAAGCTAAAGTGTTCATTACCTGCCTCTCTTTGCGTTTATAAACGTGGCTCGAGATTAAACACATTTTCTGCTAAACGTTTTTTTTTTTTTTTGTTATTCATTTATAAACACAAAAGTATAAACAACACTGCACTCATTATACATATATGTACATATAAAACTAATTAAACATGTACATACATATGTACATATGCACACATGTGTACGTACGAGGATCTGTAAAAAAAAAATACAAAAATAAAACAACTCACCGTTGTCAATAAATTGCATATTACACCATTTATGATCGACAATTTTATCCAATGTCAAACGATATGTTGGGTTTGAGGCTAAAACTTTGCGCAGCAGCGATATAGCCAACGTATCCAATTTGCTCCACGGCGTTTGGGTAGACCAACGATCATTGTCTTTCCAATTAATAAATTCCTGGCACTGCACTGACGGTTGATCCCAGGGTAGTTCTAGAGAAAATAAAAATAATATAAAACCCTGCATTAAAATAAATATACAACAAATAAATAAAATACGAAAAGCAAGAAAATAAATTATGAAAATAAAAATGTAGAGTGCAGCAAGCAATTTAAGCTGGAGCTTTGGTATAAAAGCTTTAGATGATATATAAATGATTTCAACTAAATCTACAGCTAGAATACCAAAGAAACAGCAAAAACGTAAATGGTGAGATGGTAGGTTGGTGGTGAATTTATCGATTATTTGTTTTTTTTTTAATTCTTTTAAAGATTTCAATAAATAACACAAACACATAGACACAGTATAAAAATTAAAAGAATGATATCTTATTGTAATTAATTTGTCAACTTTCTGTGCAGTGCTGTTAAGAAACGATATTGCTGAGAGTGATATACATATATAATTCTTTTTATCAATAATAACACATTTCTGATTAACACATTATTATTATGATTTATTTTTAGTTGTTGTATATTGTTGCAAAATAAAATGCATAACTCAAAAATGTTAAATAACACATGCAAAATAAAATTAAAGTGAATTGCACTGCCAGGCCCACGGTGTCGCACGTCAGCATTTGCTTGAATTCCCATAGGAAAAAAGCTGCTTTGCGTCCCTCTAATGAACTGATTACTGTTAATTCAAGCGATCGTTAACGTTGGACATCATGTGGGGGTGTCTAGCTGTTAATTTTCAATTATAATTAAATAAATAAAAATATATGTATATATTTACAAAATAAAACAAGCCTGGAACCCTACTTAATCTGTAAAGTGCCCTGGTCACACAATACGAATTGTATGAAAACTATCGACAGTGAAAAATGGCGGCCTTGGAATATTCTATAAAAATATCCGAATATTCATCACTATCAAAACACAATGAGTTTCTTTTCAACCCGAATTAAGCAGTAAACCCTAAGGTGCTGCAAAGTTGATGTACAATATCTAACTTCAACCGAGTGGCGAGACTCTTTATACTTGAGACAGGTGCGAGAACTTTGTAGTGTTACAGTCAACTACATAGCTGACGAGCTGGCCATCAAGCTCAGGGTTTTAACATTCAAGATAATAAGAATAATTTGGTCTAGACTAGATCTAGTCTGTATAAGTCACGACAAAGAAATCGCAGTTTCAAGACATAGCAGCTGCAGTTATTTGTTATTAAAATTTCACAATTATGAAGATGGAAGAGACAATATTCGATCTTCCATTTTTCTGTCCAGTGCTGGGAGGCACTGTTCTCTGGATATTTTACTTTGCCTGGCAAAAAAACTTTTTAATTAAGAGGAGTAAATACAGGGTGTCCGCCGAGAAGGTATACAAGCTACTTTGTTTTGCCGCCATTTTGGTAAACATTAGTCTTGACAGTTCATATTTGGCAGTCGTGAAGTAGAGACGCAGCAAATTGATTGTGGAAAAATGTTTGGTAACCCAACGTGTTTTAATCGTTAAAACATTTTATCAAAATCAATCATCGATTACTGTGCCGATAAGAAAGTTACGTGAAATTTATGGGAGAAAGAACGTGCAAACAAGACGCACTGTTTATCTCGTAGTGAATGATTTCGAAGAAAGAGGGACTGTAGCTGATAGGCCCAAGCATGGACCACAACGTACTGCAAGATCGGCTGAAAACATTACTGCTGTTCAAGAAAGTGTTCAAAACAATCCATCAACCTCAATTCGACACCGTGCTCAGAAGCTTGGTCTTCAATTTTGCACAAAGATTTGCATTTGTTTCCAATCAAGATTCAGTTGACACAAGAGCTTCTTCCAGAAGACCATTTACGCCATCGTACATATGCCAATAGGATGCTACAGCTCGCCCATGACAATCCCGATGTTCATGAAAAAATCATAATGAGTGACGCGGCACATTTTCATTTGAATGGATATGTGAATACACAGAATAGTCGGTTCTGGGCAATGGAAAATCCTCAAATTATTCATCAGTCACCTTTGCATCCATTAAAAGTGACAGTCTAGTGTGTAATTTGGTCAGGAGGAATCATGGGACCTTACTTCTTTGAAACTGAAAACGGTAACTGTCAATATGGAGCGATATCGTAATATGATTGAAAATCCAATAAAATATGTCATTTTCGCTTTTTTCGAATTTAAGACTGTCATAGATTTTTTCTTCTCATTTTTTTCATATTGCTCTCAGTTGGGTTACATAGCTAAAGTTTACAAATGTTTACTGAATAAAATTCTTCATTTTTAAAATTAATTAATGTTAAACTTTAATGATATTTAAAAAATAATATGAATTTAAAATATAATTTCTTAGTTTTAACGATAACAAAACACTTAACATTTTTGTTTATCTTAATGCTGAACATGAATGAACAGAAATTTTCTTGTTCATAAATGAAAATGAAAACTTAAAATACTCATAAAAACAAGAAGTGATTTAAAGCAAAATAAAAAAAATTAATAATAAAGCAGGACTAATTACTCAAACTGAACACTTACCACCAGCTAACATTGTTACTAAGATAACACCACATGACCAAATATCAGCAGGTTGTGCATGGTAGGCTTTTAAGAGCACTTCAGGAGCCACATACGGCAAAGTACCACAGCGTTTATCTAATAGGCGTTCTTTACCCCTACATCTAGAGCGAGAGAGAAATAGAGAAAAAACATAATTTTATTTATCGTTTAAAGCAAATGTTTTTATGTTTGAAGTTCACAGCCTGTCCCACAAAGTCGAACGTTAACATTCGCTTGAATTCGAAAAGAAAAACACTGATTTGCGTTCCTCTAGTAGCCCTCTTTAGGAATATGTTTATTTAATTGGCCCGTAAATAATTAAATAAATTCATAGAAGATTTCGTTAGAAGAACGCGAGTCGACGACAATGTGCGAGAGGCTGTGAATCAGAATAATTTAAAATGAAGGTCTAAAACTTTATTTTTCATTCATTTTCCTTTTTGTACGTTGCTTGAAATGTTTTTTTTTTTGTATTCAGATTTTACTATGGGGTCCCAGAATTACCGGACCTGATTTCCCTAAGAAAGCACTAGTTTTCAAAAAAAAAAAAAAAAAAAAAAAAATGGGGTCATACAATTAAACACGAGGGAATTTGAAATTAAACAATTTTTTTTTTAATATTTTAAATCGTTTGGAGGTGAGGGAACTTTCGCTATTCCAGCGGACGGCGTTATGTAGTATATGACTTTTAGCTGGCCCTCCTTCCAAGCAATATAAAAGCCGAGCTAGATTCTGCTCTAGAATTTCCTTTTTCGTTCACAAGGAATCCAATATAACCGCTATAAGGAATCCAAATACAAAAACAAATGGCCGCTATTTCTTAATGGTTGTAAAAGTGTTGCCACCTTGCTAACTAAATCCTTTGAGTTGAGTTGCTAGGTCTGGTAATTCCGGGACTACTTTAGTTTTTTGCTTTTAAATTTTGATTTTATCCATTAAAATTTCTATAAACTTTTCTTTGGAATTCAATTTGTTTAATTGGCAACATATTAAAACCCAAAGGCACTTTTATTAAGTTTATATTTAAATTGTATTTGTTCACAAAACTACGTGCTTGATTTTATTATTGACTTTTTTGGTGTTTATCATTTTGTTCATTTGCTTTCGTTTTTTTTTTTTTTTGTAATATGTTTTGTACCTAAATACCTAAACATGGTGGCCATTCCAAAATCGGATATTTTAATATTATCATGTTCATCCAATAGTAAGTTTTCTGGCTTCAAGTCACGATGTGCAATGCCACGTTGATGCAAATACTGCAATCCCGATAGTAATTGTGTAAAATAACGTTGTGCTTCATGCTGTGGCATGCCAATATCGGGTTCTGCAAAAATAGAAAGAAACAAAAGTGAGCAAATATAATATAAATGGAAATGTGCGAATATTTAATGTTATTAGAAAATAGAAATATAAATAATATCAACATGTTCATTCATGTTTATTAAAATAATCCTACATACTGCATACATATGACCGACCACATGCTGGAAAATAATATGATCGAAGTGGTCAATTTAATGTGGTAGCTAGTAGTAGCTCACGCAGTGATTAAAATGGTTCATAATAATATACAAATATTTTAATTAAAATTATATTATATAAATAAATCAATTATATAAATAAAATATACACTTTATTGGATATTAATTCGTCTAGATAAAATATATTTACAAAAAAAAACTAGCTGTCCTGCCCGAACATTACCTCGCCTGCTATTAGCGGGTTCAGCAATCGTTTTTCAGTATTAGAATTTTTTAACGAATTAAGTGACATTTGACAAAAATGAGTACAATTTCGTATCATCCTGCGCCATTTAATTCTAGTTGCATGGTCGGAGGATATATGAGACTTATCATTTGCGCATTTGTCGAAAGAAGTGGTGAAACTAAACACAGTGAACAGAAATTGATATGTCAAATAAACAATTGCTAATCGAAGAGTTCATTAAATAAATTAAGAGTTTTTTTTTTCCTTTTAACTTCTAAAAAATAGAAATAGCTAACTTACTTATTACACTTGCGCTTTCTTCTGTCAGATTTTGGAGATCGGTAAAAATATATTGTAATAGAAAATTTTACCAAGAGCGGAGAGTGCAGCTGTAGGTAGTAAGAAAAATCACATCAAAATTTGTATGTTGTTATCGATAAAAAAAAACTCAAGTTGTCAAACATCCGTTACAAATGACTGAGTTGGAATGTTTCGAAAGTGACTTTAAAAATTTAGAAGATGAGCTTTCATAGTACTTTAAATTAATGACACGTCCATCAAAGAGGAAAAGAAAACATTAAACCTACAGAAAATTTTAGATATTTAAATGAAGACTTTGATTATTTAGATAAGTTTTTTAAAAAAGATATAAAAAATGAAATTAGTTATATGCAGCACAATTAGCAATTAACCCAACTTCAGCAATAAGTAAACGGGTAGTTTCCGTCAGCTCAACCGAAATTGCGAAAACGTATGTTAAGTTGTGCTTTATTTTTAAAATAAAATATTAAGAAAAATAATTAAAATATATAAAATAGATGAATATGTCTTCACATGGTGCTTTCAATTTTGATATATATTTTTATTTAGTTAGTACTGATTAGAGTACGCTGCGCCAGTGAAGGAGCTTATAGCGATATTACGACATTAATCCAGTTGAATGGTGAGACTGAAATGTGTACAAATTTGAGTTTTTTTTCTGTTAAAATAATAATAAAAAGTAAAAAAAAAATGTATATACTTATAAATAAGAATAAACCCGAAATCCCGGATATTCCAACCGGTTTTAAAATAAACCCCCCCAAAACCCGGTTTCTAAAAAAATGGGGTTCTAAACTACTTGAAACCGGTTTTTTCAAAATGTTGAGTAGTTGCTATTCGTGTAAAACAGATTGGGTTTAATTAATCAACGCTGTAAACTGTAACTGAGGTTGCACAAAGGGAACTAAAAAACTTTTATAAAACGTAAAACTGTAACAATATATTTTTAACACCTTCCCTGCCGTTCCCCAAACTTTCCGTTCAAACCATTTGGTGTTATTGTAACATGAAGAATTTGGAAAAATGTGTGGAAAAAGGCAAAGATTATTCCTATTCCTAAAAACAATAACGATTGTAGACCGGTTGCCATACTTCCATTTTTATCTAAAGCTTTGGAAAATATAATGAAAACACAAATTAATGGTTACGTAAGCAAACAAAAACTGTTAACGGATTATCAATCTGGATTTAGACAGGGTAGGAGCTGTAGTACTGTCCTAATCGACGTGGTTGAAGAAATTAGGTCTAAATTAGACAATGACATGGTATCTTTTCTTGTATTGTTAGATCACAGTAAGGCATTTGACACCGTCGAACATCCCATTCTGCTAACAAAACTCCAAAAGTTTTTTAATTTTTCCTCCACAGCTAGTAAGCTTATTCTGTCTTATCTTCGAAATCGGAAGCAAACCGTTGCGGTAAATGGCTTAATGGCAAATTTCCTTGAAGTTGATAGAGGGGTTCCACAAGGTTCCATTTTGGGTACACTGCTATTTTCATTATATATAAATGATCTTCCAGAAGTACCAAAATAGGCAATGTTAGTTCCTGTATTGAATCCATAAAAAGAGTGCATCAGTGGGCGTCCTTAAATGGTTTGTTCATAAATCCTTCAAAATCTATATACATTTTTATATCCAGGAATAACAGAAATACACTTGACAGCAATTTTTCATTATTAATTAACAACAATAAAATCGAGTTCGTTCGATCAGCTTCAAATTTGGGAATTACATGTAATACTAAACTTTCATGGTCTAACCATATTTGTAAGAAGCTTATGGACTATCTAAGCTTCCACTCCTTATAATATACGATTGCTATTAGCAAAAACTGATTTAATACCAGTTTTATTATATGGCTGTGAAATTTTTGCAAATTGTGACTCCTCCGACTTTCATAGACTTGAAGTAACCTATAATAACATAGCTCCATATGTATTTAACCGCAGCAGAACTGATAGCATGTCATCGTACTCCTTTCAGCTATACTACAACATGTGCCTCAAAAACCTACTTAAATACAAAAGCCTCCTCATGATGCACAAAATATTGTATATAAAAGAGCCCGAATATCTATTTAGTAGAATTACCTTTGCCAAATCTCCACATGGTAAAAATTTAATTTGCCGAAAATATAAACATCTTATCTCTTCAATACAATTCTTTATCTTTACTATTATTCTTTGGAACAAATTACCGTCGCATATTCAAACATTAAGCAATACGTTACTCTTTAAAAAGGAACTACTACATTACTTTAAAACACTTGAATGTCTAATCTAAATGTATGACTAGTTTTAATATAAGGATACAAACTTTAAATTTTTAATTGCCATGTAACTTACTATCACTGTAAATTATGAGATTTATATCTTGTTGTGATATGTAGTATATATTTTAAAATAAATGAAAATGAGATGAAAAAAAACTGATATACCAATTAATAAATAAACTAGTTCCTAGAAAAATAAATGATTAATTATTATAAGGCATACGCCGGAAACTAAATAATATAAATGTTAAACGTGGGCGCATACACCCTACGCGACCTAAACGGGAAATCTTCAAAAAACGGTCTGACAGGGAACGAGCTACAAAGATAACTGAAATCGTGTAATCTGAATTCAAAAACAATTTTTGTAGTTTATTTTAAGCAATAAAATTTCAATACCATTTGCTTAAAATTCGTGTACATTTGAATTGGAGGATTATTGATTGATATAAAACCGTGTGGCACTCAACGTGTTAAAAACCACGTTCCTTTTTAACATATTAAATAAAACAAATTAAAAATCACGCAATAGTTTAAAAAATCTATAGTCAAATCTTTTTGCTTTCTTAAATAAACAAAGAATTTTTTTAAAAACCAATCTAACACCAAAACAAATATGTATTTATAATAAAAAATAATTGTTGCATGTTACCATGTTTGCTAAAAAAAAAAATAAATAATAACAAAATTACAACTAAAACTACAATATGAAACAACTATAGTAGTAAACACACAAAAGTAAATGGCAGAATTTTCATTCAATTATAAAAGGATTTTCTATAGCAATGCAATATTGAAACAAGATACTAGCTCACATTGGCTACGTAAATCGTACATATACATACACATATATAACATACATAAAGAGAAAAAATAAAATATACTATTTGAGCTGAGTTTGTGGCCACAAAACTAACAAACTGAAATTAATTTGAAATGCATACAAAACAGAAGACCAACCGAATATACATATAAAAATTACATTGAATACGATTATTTTTAAAAAATACCATTCGATATTCCACTGAAAGAAATTTGAACATCTTTATGTATTCGTATTTAAATATTTATGAAAAAATCACGTACCAAATATTCGAGCATTTTGCCTATCGTTTACAAAGGAAAGTAATTGCAAGAAATTCGCAATACACTCACACTTTTTCACTAACACACTCAAACTTTTTTTACTTTCTACTCAGTTTTCAATAAAATTTTCATGAAAGTGATTTTTTGACGTTTTCACGAAAGTAAAATGAGAAGGGCTTAACAGTGTTAAGCCCTTCTACGAATTTGCGGGATTGTGGTAAAATAATACGAGAATATATGTATTTAAAATTTGTTCATCAAATATGCTTAAAGAACACAACTGTTGATTGTCTATAATGATATTACAAAAAAAAAAAATTAACTATAATAATGATTTAAAAGTATTGCCCTATAAATTTGTGTGTGCGAACGGTTTGGCAACTCTACTTCAGTAATAAACAAAACATCACTCTTGTTTTGTTATCATTTTCCAATTTTAGTCTTTTCATTTGTAGAATTATTGCAACAACTTTTCTCTTCGAAAACATTTTACAAATGAACTGTCACTTTCCTCTGAAAGCGAAGAAGAAATTTTCATGAAAGTTGAAGATTTGTTTGAAATTTTTATTTGTAATACGTATACAGAAATTTCATGAAAGTAATTTCCTTTGTAAATGCAGAGTTAGAAAACTAGAATAAAAGCCCCACCATAGACAGGATAAAAAAAACAGTTGCAGACATTTATTCACCACTACGATTAACATACACACCGGAAATTTAAACACATATTCCCAGCAGTAATCAATATTAAAATATAGAAGGGAGATCCTGTGCCCACACATAAACTCAATTATAATTTTTGTTAGATTTTTTCTATCATCAGGAGGTGGTCAGGAAGATAAGCTGCATAAGTTGAGTGTTGAAAATACACTAAATATAAATTCTACCACAAATCATTAAAACAGTTGGCCGGACAACTTATACCAGATAGAGGAAGTAAATAAAACTTCATTACCAGCAGGTAGCGAAGCTAAGGAAGCCATCACAATTTAGGATAAATTAATTTTATAACACAAAAACAAAGTGGTAGCTTGTTAGGATAAAAGGATAAATCTTAGGCAGTAAAAGCAGTGAGAATAAATTAGTCAGATTACAAATAAAATTTACCAACTAATGGCGATTATTTTTGAGATTTAGGTTACATTTGACAATACATTTAAATACATTTTTATGTACCTACACCTAGTGCCAAAGAAAAAGCCTAGGAAATTATTATTATTCCTGATATATGTATTTCAATTACTGAATGCGACATACATAAGTAAAAAACGCACTAATTGTTTTGAAGAATAGTGCTTTAAGTCAGCGTTTAGGTAGAGTAGAGTAAAATGCACACTAATTGCAAAGTGCGCGAATTGGCGGCAATCATACGATTTTTAGGGCCGAGTTTTTTTCAGGAGTATTGGGAATGACTTTAACCTGAGGCCGTCCATCGTTTGTTGCAGAAGGCCAAGGACATTTAGTACAGCTGACGTTCCATCCAGCTGATCTTTGAAGTGGATCGTCTGAGGAAGCGTCTGGCCAGGGAATGATTGATTGATTTCCACTAATTTCGCAAACAACAGCTTACTAAAGAGATTGCGAATGTTGTTTAAAAAAAATTACTGAATAGCAACATCGTTAATTTAGTTGGTAAAATTTTTTATCGATGCGATTGTCGTTAATAACGAATAGTGAATCGCACTGCAGAAGTGATTTTGTTCACTGTCCCTCTCGTTCGTGCGATTTAACACCTCCGAATTACCTTTTATGGAGCTATGCTAAGTCATTGGTTTATGTCGACAAACCAGCAATTCTGTAAGCTTTGGAAGCCAATAGTTAAAATTGGACTGATCGAATGGACCACTGTAACTCGTGGCCGCAGCGGACATACACATACATATGCCGGAAATTATACTTCACAAATAAATGCTATGGAATTATCTACTAGATTATAATGAAAAAAAAACTTCATTCCAACAATATTTCTGTCTTGTATTATCATTTTACGTCCTCATGCAGCTAAAAACCAACACCCGATATAACAAAATTTCCAAGAGCACAATTATTGCAGCACTACTAAACAACAATAATTTGTCAAACAAAGAGGTTACTATTTATGCACGCCGGTAAGAGGCACTAAAACTATCCGGTCAATATGTATTAATTTAATGGCTCGTTTTCTCTCGTATGGCGTGTCTTTTCTGATGAGCGATATCATATGCGACCGATGATTTCAACATAATAATGCAACGATTTGGTGCCAATTTTGATAGAAAATGTTGGCAGGGTATTTGCCAATGCTTGTTACAGTTTGATGGCATCGTTGTATAAATGTAAATTAGAATGAATAGAATGGCTAAACACTAAAAACTGTAGAATAATTCCATCTACAAGCAATAAATGAGAATGATGATTATAGTCCACCAAGTGAGTGACAAAAAGGTAGACATAAATAGACATGACATGTACAGATTCTATCTTTTTATAATTTATATATTAATAATAAAAGATTTAAAACTTTTTATGTTACGTTATTAAAAAAAAAAAAGGTTTGTAACTAAAGTAGTCAACATTAAAGCAGTTCCAAATATGAAACTATGAATTGGTTAATGCTAAAAGACACTTGAAAATATCAGTACTTTATTTCGTTGTTGTTTTTATTTTACCTCGCCACGAAGTGGCCGTCACGATCATGTGATTTGACACCACTGGACTTCTGTCTTTGGGGATATTTAAAAGAAAAGGTGCACGTCAATAAGCCAAGAACAATTCAGGAGCTAATGGAACACATTAACGACATTAAATCTCAATTATATCTCAGAGTCAGTGAAAATATCCACCACCAAAAAGAAGTATGCCACCGAAGCCGTTGGTCATAATAAAAAAAATATTAAGATAATTCTCTAAAGAATTTTTGTTTTATTTACAATTAACATCGTTTTTAAAGATCATAAAATAATGTTAAGACATGTTCGTTCCTAACGTAAAGTTTGAAAATATTGGCTGTACAAAAAAGTTCTTGCTGTTTTCGGCAAAAATACGGCTTTATTTCACTAAAGTTCTCAATCATCATGTTGTTTTCAAAAGTACTGAAGTACAGCGAATTACAGCCAGGTAGTTCTGCATCGATCGAAACTAATGGCAATTAAAATTCCCATTCGCTGTTATCTTAAAATAGTTTATCCTTTCCTAATGTTCTTTGCCTTCAAGGTCAAAATCGTAATATTTCAAGATTTAAAACCAATTTATGCAAGTGGTTTCAGAGAGAGCATGCCTGGCATGAACTCCTACAAAAATACAGTGGCTTTTGCTACAATTTTCTTGATGAAAAAATAATGAAAGAAAACTTTCCTTACAAGCACGATTTTGCTTCAACTTTTCTATATTTAATGCAATAAAAAATCCGAGTTGTGAACAAGATATTTCAATGTGTACTGAATATTCTTGACAGATGTCAAAACTTTCCCAAGACAAAAAAAAAACTTCGTGTCATCATTAAATAATACATCACAAGTGGAGCCATCTGTGGACAAAGAACTTTTTGTGCAGCCAATATGTGCGGTTAAACGAAGGTTTTTTTTAAAGTTAAGAATTAAAAGAAATTAGAGGATTCTCATGCATTTGAGTTTGTGTTTTATATTTTTAAAATATGCGCATAAAATCGAGAAGTAAATAATTACGAACAAAAAACTCTTTTCCAATAATCAGAACTAAAAAATAAAAAATAATTTTTCATCATAAGAGTGTTTAGATTTGTATTTAAGGAGGAATATCGGCAAATTTTCCTTCATGTATTATGCAGTCAAAATATATTAACTTCCAACCATTTACTGCTTTAAGTTTTTGCTATGTCAATGTTTTTATACGCGTTTCATAAAATAAAAGTGCAGTCGAATTCGCCCTTACAGTTTTATACTATACGAGTATAACATACAAAGTAAAAGTTTTTTCTTTATATCAACTACAATTTCATAGAATCTCACTCTGTTCACGTTTCATTTCATTTTAAGCCGCAAATTAAAGAAAGTACACAACCTAACAAGTGGTGTTGGGTACTTGAAGTCAAAAAAGTACCACTTTTCATGCCATTGTTTCAAAATATCAAAGCTCTCAACTTTGATAAACCAGAAAACAAAAATAAGAGATGCGGAACTTTTTGAAAGCAGCAAATTATAGTGTATGTGTAAATACAGATTGTGAATGCTCTAACTGAATCGAGAAAATTCTAAATACAACAATTCATACGCATACATGTACATATATAGTATATCGTCATATGATTTAGAAAAAGCCCTAAGTTACATTGAATAAATTTTACAGGAGAAGCAAAAAAACTCTCTAATATGAAAAATTAACCAACATTTTTATGAAAGAGTGGAAGTCAAATTAAAAAATGGTTTTGGTAATCTTAAGGAAGAGTTTTCTTATTTTCTTCATTTGTTAAAGAATTAATAATTAATTAATTTTTTAATTAAATTTTTTACTAATAAAACATGAAAAGTAATCAACAAATAAAAATTAAATAAGAAGGAAATTCTGATTATTAAAAAATGATATTGACAATCTTCTGGTAAAGCTTAGAAGAGAGTCGTAATAAAAAAAAATAATAATAGGTAAGTGAGAATGAATATTTTTTCGAATCCCGAACATACTGACGAATTCAGAGGAAAGATTAATTTTTTAATTTTTCTTTGAATAGGCGAATGTGTTGAATCGCATGACCTTTGCGTGTGTCCAACTATTAAAAATTCTTGCTCTATAGTTATGTTTTTTTCAATGCATAAATATAACAATGCGTTTGCCAATATCAAATGGCGGTTTTGATAAAAGCAACCATCACATTATATTATAAAATGATAAATATCTGGTGACTGAAGTTATATTTTTGTTTAAGGAATTTTTGCGCTTGCACTTAAGGGCTTTAAAAATTGTGTTGAAGAGAACGTTATTTTTGATTGTTGGAATGTACAATTTTGCAGGAACATGTATTTTGATACGGTGCGTCATAATCAATCAAAAAGTCGATTTTGGAATTTTTGTACCTTAGGGCTTTTTTAAATCATATGACGGTATGTATGTATGTGGTAGATTTAAAATGGAAGTAAAATAATAAAATTAAAAAAAAATACTTATTCGTTATTTGCAATGAAATTGAATTTGTTAGAAAAATAAATTTCTGCCCTTTGATATGAATATATTGGCCTCCAGCGGCTGGACCAAAGAACTATTCTTTTCTTGTTATATTTTGAAGATGTGGTTTGTTCTTGATTTGATATTCCGACAGGATGTTTTGATGTAGAATTTTGGAACGAATTTCCGTCATATCTTGTTTCTGAACGAACGAAAATGACACTGAAAATGGCACATAGCCGAAGCCGGCTTGTCTCCAAACCAAAAGTGACAAGGGATGACGGAAATTCGTTCCAAAATTCTACATGTAGTTTGTCCTTTAAGAAGTGGCTAATTAATATCGCTATTCTCTAATAGTATTTTTAGATGCAAAGGTCAAATAATCGGTTTTAATCGGAAGAGGAAATTTGCGAGTGGTTTAATTGTTCTGTATTACGCTTCCAAATATTCACTTTATAAAATTTTTCAAAAGACCTTCAACTTTTGTTTTATAAAAAATTATTTTATTTTTTTTCGATATTTCGCAAAATATTCTTTGGTTGTTATGTATTTCCTAATGATGCTACACAATGGAGTAGCGAAATACCGAAAAGAATGAATGCATTTTTTATTAAAAAATACCTTCAAGCTTGAAAAATTATTAAAATTTATTTTAAAAAAAGGTCAAGAAGATCCATAACTTGCGAATATATTTTTTTCGATTTGTCGGAAAAGCTTGGTGGAATTAAATATAATATTAAATGCATTAACAACTACGAATTTCAAATTTGGAAAGTTTTTATTTTAAATTTTCATTTAATTCACACACTAGTGTTACAAAAAGTTGAAAGAAATTTTGAGAAAAAACTGTGAAAAAAGGTAAAAATATGCGGAATATCGAACAGCTAATTTGCGAATTAGCGTTTTTATTCCACTTGGAATACAGAACTGAAACAAATAACATGTAAATAGTACCAGCCAAAGTAGAAGTATTTTTTCAAATTTTGCGATCAAAATTCATAAAAAGAAAATACATACTTTTGAACAGCAAACCCTGTGAATATAAGGAATATGGGCTTAAGTCGACTTAAGTGAAAAACGGGTTAGTAGCTTCATTGTATGCTTCTACTTCAAAAGTACCTTTTCAACAAAATTTCACTTATTTATATTTTTATTATTATTCCTATCTAAATTTTTCGGGAACAGTAACTTAACTCAACTTATAATTTCGTTAGGAATAAGATCGTAAAAGGATACAAATTATTTTTCAAAATCAATATTTTTTCCTAAACGTATATAATAATTAGTCTATCTTGTAAAGTGATTAACTTTAAAGTTTAACATTTCTCTCTTGTAAAACGACAAAATCAGACTTAAGCATTTTTTCCTTATTGACACAGAACTAATTATTTAAAAAAAATTTAATATAAATACTAGGGATGCATCCGATACCGATATATCGGTATAAGGTTGTCCCATATACCAATATCGGCGATATTTTTATTACCGATACAACAATATATTAACATACGTATCACATAGTAAGTCAAAATCTGTCACAAAAAACCCAAAATATTGTTTAATTTACAAGCATATCGATATCTCCCAAACTGTTGTTTGAGTAACACTATCGTATCGGCAAAACCGTGTATCGATACGTCTCTAATACATACACTCTCGATAAGATGATTGGAACCACTGAAATTTATATTTTTAGTAGCCTTATCTTTTTGATTTTTTTTTCGACAGCTAAAATTTTACTAAAGAGCACTTTCTTTAGATTACCAAAATAAGACCAACCTTAAAATGAACTGCAACAGTATTTTATAGGTCCTTTTCCAAAAGGAGATAAGGAGAAATAAAATGTTTTCTGTTCACATTTTTAAATTGTTTAGCAATTTGTCGGATTTGAATTGGACATTAAATTATTAGAAGAAAAATCTTGAGAAATGCATCAAACTCTGCTGTTTCAGAGCCAAAAATTAGGTCTTAAGCTAGTTTTCAGGCAAGTATTGCAATGGAGAAAAGACATTGCAAGCTGCAAACACTTGAAATTAAAAAAAAAAAAAACTGAAGATAAAACCGGCGCTGAATATTGTATCCAAAGAAAGTCGATTACAATTTGCTAGAGAGAGCATATGACATGTGATATTCAAGTAAGAGCTCATGTTATTAATTGGCATACTGTGGATTTTGATGGGGAAAAGCAATTTAATTTGGACGCTTCAGATGGCTACAATTATTATTTTCATGATATGAGAAAAGAGAAGCTATATTTAAATCACCATCACAGCAGCAGAAAATTGGAGTTATGGTCTGGGGTGATATAACGAAATTCTAACACGATTGTTAGAATTTCAAACTGCAAAAATTACAGGAACAACTTACAAGACTCTGTTACTATCAGCTTCTGACATGATGTCAGAGAGTTTTTTAGCGAATTTATTTTAAACCAAAATATTAGGCTTCTTAATTGGCACCGTATTCTCTCGACTTAAACATAATTGAAAATATTTGGAGTTGGCTTTTCCGCTACGCTTATGAAGGGGGAAGACAATGGGACAATAAGGAATTACTAATTTAAGCCGTTAGGGACACCTGGAATGAGATTTCTTTGCAAAATTTGAAGTTATTTTATCTCTTAATAGAAAACCATATATTTCAAATGTGTATAGTAATATCAATAATCTTAATACTACTTGTTCTTATTATTAATGTGTAGGAATAATGTTTTTTTTTGTCTTTTTTCTGAAACAAAATGCTCCTTTCGATGGTAGTAAAATTTTAGCTGTCGAGTGTATGTACAAAAGAAAAAGGTAATTTTAGTTAATTCATTTTTAAGCACTGTGTTTAAAAAAAATTCCTTTTATAATATATTTTTATTACATGATTATGCTACACAAAGGCGTAGCGAAATATCGCATCTACTAAATAAAATTATTTTAGAAAAAGAATTTGATTAAATGCTTAAAAATTAATTAACTAAAATTGTAATAAAAGTAATTAATTAAAGGACTACTTCTTTATAAATATTTCATTCTTCGTTTCTATAGAATAATTAAGATTGAAAATACTAGAAAACTCATACTCAAACAGACGTAACATCATCACTTACTTTGTTGTTATCATCAATATGTATCCCTGATTACATGAATTTTATACAGCTTTTAAAATCTTTTGGGCTGTAAACATATTTACAAATAGTTATGTATGTGGATGTATAATTAGAACATATAACACTTGTAATGTTGCCAGACGTTGCGTTTGCAAATTTGACCCCGCATCTTGACGAGCAATCGACTATTCTTGTCTAGACAGCGTTGTCAGCAGATTCGTTTAACATCAATTGTCATTTTTAGTTTGACAGTTTCATTTGTAAAACAAACAATATTTCCCGATATAGATTATTTGGTATCTTTTTTGTAGTACTTTTGAAACCACCCTCGTTTTGTACTTTGTTTTCTTTTCCTATGGATGGATGTGTAAATGTGTTTGTTTTCCTTTGTGGTTTGAGTTGTTTTCGTTTCTTAATTCCAAAGGATTATAATTTTGTTAAAATAGATTTTGGTTATTTTTCCTGAATAAGCTTGAATTTTATGGCAATTCCAAGAACTTTACTGTTGTTAGTGGTGGTTGACATTTTAAACTGTGTTCTTACAATGTTAAATAAAGAATTAGCATTATTGTTGTTTTTCTCATCAATACAGTTTTGGCTGATACAGTAAATGAATGGCACTTTTTTTAATTATTTCTTAAGCATTTGTTTGATAAATAATTTCATCGTTAGAAATAGGAAGTAGTCACAAGGGGCTAAATCCGGAGAATATGGCGGATGAGGTAGCAATTTGTAGCCCAATTCATAGAGTTTTGCCACTGAGACTGCACACGTGTGTATTATCTTCATGAAAAAGATCTGTTTTCTTGACCATATGGGGTCGTTTTCTTTTTAAATCCTCATTAAATCGGTCTAATATGTTGACATAATATTCGCCGTTTATTGTTTTTCCCTTTTGAAGGTAATCGATGTGGATTATCCCGCGTGCATCCCAAAAAACTGTTACCATCACCTTATTGGCCGACAAACTTACCTTGGCCTCCTTCGGAGCAGGTTCACCCGGAGAAACCCATTGTTTAGACTGCTGCTTGGTCTCCGGAGTACAGTAATGGATCCATGTTTCCTCCACAGTTACAAAACGGCGCAAAAACTCATTCGGATTGCGGTTAAACAACTCCAAATAATCCTTCGAAGTTGTCACACGTTTACGTTTATGGTCAATTGAGAGCAAACGGGGCACCCACAACCCAGCTGATCATTTGAAATGCCTATGGTGTCAACATTCTCACGTACTTTTACTCTTCTTTTTTCGACATTTTCCAGTGTACAGACCTCAATTGATCGTCCAGAACGTTCAGCGTCATTTGTACTTGTGCGACTACAACGAAAGTCAGTAAATCACTTTTGTACCATTGAAATCGATGGTGCCGAGTTGCCATAGTATTTATAGAGCTTTTCCTTGGTTTGATTGACGCTTTTTTTCACAAAAAATAATGTTTAATGAGCACTCGAAATTCAATTTTTTCCATTTTGGACAAATACACGAGGTTGTATGTTTTGAACAGCTGTTAAACGCAAAGTCAATGACACTTGCTCAAAATTTGACAGTAGTCTATTAACAGGTGGCACTTGATGGGAACAGTGTTGCATTTCATATTACTATGAGGGAAGTTCGAAAAGTCACGGACTTATTGATTCGCCCTCGTATTTTAAGACATTTTTTATTTTCTCTTGTCATTTTAAGAACTAAAAATAACAAGAATTTGCAAGTGAAGACCTATTTACCTCTAAAATTTCTGGCAACAGACATTTCTTTAATAACTTTATTATTGTGTCCAACTACTTGACAATTTGTAAAAAATGCACATAGAACACTTCGGGCCCGTTTATCTCTAAACGGCTTATTTGAGTTATGACGTTGTTTAAGTAAATGAGCGATATGTATAAAAAATTAATGTGAAATATATTTATAATTTTGCTATAGATACTTGGAACGCATTTCCGTCATCATTTGCCAAGTTTGGTAACAAACCAATTTCGGCTTTGTGCCATTTTCCTTTACGTTCTCGAAAAATGACCCTGATGTCACATATCCGAAACCCGTTTGTCCCGTTTGATAAGGGATGACGGAAATTCGATCCAAATATCTATATCAAATTACCCTGTCGGAATATCAAATCAAGAATATAATGTCGTGTACATATTAAATTTATCGAAGAATAATATGTATTATATACTTGGAGCGATTTATTTACTTCCAAAAGATTTTCTAAACAGCTGTTAAAAAATACATGCAAGTTTTTACAAAATGTTCGCGTACTTTTTTGAATATTTTTAAGTTTGAGAGTAAATTTGGTTTTACTCTCTCTCTATCTCTCTCGTTCTCTATATTCCTGGATAATTATAAAAAAGTTTGGATAAATAATATTTAATATTTTTTAAGTTAATTGATTCTAGCGTTTGATTAATTTATAAACCAAAAAGGAAACCAGGCAACTATTTGTTAAAAGCACCCAATCGGAAACTAACCTCCTCTGCGTGTACATTCCCTGGCGCATAAAAATAATCAGCTATCACACGTACACGTATACTTTAGAATTATTTAATAATAATCAAACACATTTATATGTAGAAATGATTATTAATCTTGTTAAAATGTTTTTAATTTTGCTGAATGCCACAAGAAAATGAAGCAATATGCACACATATTCATACTGCCTTAAACAGTGCTGTAGCAATTGTCATTCGGGAATTTTGTTGTGAATTTTCTTTGGGTGGATATCACTGTATCTATCGCAACTACACTCTTTTAAAATTATTTCATTTGATTCCGGATCAAGTAATTAAATCAATGATATTTTTGAAAATGGGAACCTAAAATAGTTCCACAGAATTTATATAGGGTGTTTCTTAAGCCGGATATAACTTACGAAAGGGTTAACTGTCGAACGAACTGCCACACTGCGCTCACTTTTTGAGATTCAGGCATATCATAATGAATAGATTGCCGCTTGAAAAACTCTACTAAATTATCTAGATTTATTTTGAAAATCAATAATCAACTGTTGTGATCTTTTATCTCAAAATTCTGTTCAGCGATCAGGCTCCTTTTTGGCTTAACGGGTTTGTTGATAAGCAAAATTGCCGCATATGAAGTGAGAAAAATCACCGTTTGATTCGGCTTACACTCTGGTGGGACATTATTTCTTCAAAACTGAAGAGGTCGCTGAATTTCAGTGGAAATCGTTTCTACACCATGCCATCATCAATGATTTTTTGTTTGAAAAAAATGGATGACGATGATCCAAGCGAGATGTTTCACTACGTGCCATAAAATCAAAAAGTTAATTTCAAGAAATGAACCTGTCAATCAATTGATATTCGAAGTCAATTGACCTCTGATTATTTTTTGTTTGTTTTTGACGCCTTGAAAGCCAACATTGTTCGTGTTATTCGTGACATACGGCCAGCAATGGCCCAAAATTAAACGTCCAAAATGCGCTTCGTCAAGAACACCGTGGCCGAAATCATTTCCAAATGTTGATGTCATGTATTGATTTTTCGAATAAATAAAATTTTTTGATTAAAATTAAATTCTACAATTTGAAGATCTATCCGGGTTAAAAAACACCCTATATAATGTATTTCAATTGGAAATCTGCCACATATTTTTATTTACCCAAATTAATTTCATATCAATTTGGCAATCATTACAAAATAATATATTAACACAAATATTATCCTTAAATTTATTAAAGGTCTAAATATTCTTGGAATAATAATGTGACCTCACATTCACGATTTGAAAATTCTGCTTGACGATTTTCAAGTTTTTTTTTCCAGAATATTTTTATCTGGCAATAACACTTGTATCTTTTACATGATACATGTAAACGTATGAGTAATATATGTATCTATGCGTATACTTATGTGCAATTATTTTTCAAAAAAAAAAAAAAAACTTTGCACCAGCAACACTCCCTGAAATCACAGCTAAAAAGGTTTAAAGCGAGAATATTTGTTTCAACAAATCCGTAGCGCTTGAAAAATAATATAGAAAAGGAAAATATATCACTGATCTCATATAAAATAGTATAATTTCGGAATTGAATACAAACAACATTTGTTGCGAAATATATTGGAAAACCCTGTAGTATTTATAATTAAACTTTTCCATAAAAAGAAAAAAATCAGAGGTGTAACTGGAAATTCTCAAAAATTTATTGCCAAATATTTTGACATCTATTGCACTGTGCACAGGTGCTCACAGAACAACGGATGTTGTCTCATTTGTGCATAAATATTTATACAAATCTGTGTTATAATAATATTTGCAAACTCTTGAAAAATTGTGTTCTTAATATATATTTCAAGTACTTTGTTATGTCTAAAATACATTTATCTTTGCACTATTAAACTAGAAAGCCAAATGTGCTTAAAATAGATGCAAGTAATAATAATAACCATTTGAAGGACTTTGACACAATTTTACAACCCAGGAAGCTAGAAGACGAAAGGATATTTATTATTTTTTAAGAGAAATTAGAATTTTGTATACTTTAAACTACAAACAAGTACATATAGGTTTTGAACTTCAAATTCGGACGTTTTCCTATGAAGTTCAGCATTTTAAAAATTAAATTCCGAATTTTCCATATAAAATTCAAGATTTAAAAAAATCTAAATCGGCCTTTTTCAATTTAAATTCAGTATTTTAAAAATCAAAATCAGACTTTTTCGAATCAAATTCAGGATTTATCAATAAACAGTTAAAAAAAATAAGTTATAATTGAGAAAAAGTAAAAAATAATAATAATTAAAAGGTGGTTCCTGGGGTGAAGTGGTAGTTCCTAGAGATTCTTCAATAATATTGACTTAATTCTGTTTACTCAGCAGATACATAAATGTAACAATAGACACATTTTACATAAAATATAAGATGTTAAGATGCCTTGCACTTGTTTGTATTTGTATATAAAATCCTGTTAATTATAATGACCGGCTTAAAGCAGCATTTTTATAAAAGAAACAAATAAAAATAAGTTTCAAATGCTTTTCATAATTAATTATAAGCGCAAAATAAATATTTATATAATAAGAACTGTCTGCTTGAATTAACTTGTATTCGAACAAATTAAGATCAAAGAATTGGTTGGAAGTAAAATTTTTATTTTGCACTTACCAATACGATCGAATAATTCACCACCGGCTGCATATTCCAAAAATATATATTCGATGTGACCATGTGAACGATTACCGAAAAATCGTAGTATATGTTGGTCCTGTAACATTTTCTGTATGCAAATTTCCTTACGTACCGATAATACAGCATCCGAATGTTTTTTCAAATCGACCATTTTCATAGCAACAGCTTCGCCGGTTTGACGATTTATCAACAATTTTACTCTGCAAAATAGACAACACTATAAATTAGAAAGGAGGGGATACAGATACAAACTATTTATTTGCAGATAGAGCAAGAGAGCAAATTCTATAGTAAAACGAAAAGTTAATAAATATATGTATGTATATACCAAGTTCTCTCGTAAATGCTTTACAAAACTCTCTAAAACGTGGGTGGCTTTGTTGTATCCTGCCGCATAAAAATAAAATTGAGTATAAATAAATGTATAAAACACGTTGTTTAATCCTGTTTGAAAAAAAAATACTATACATAAAGTAAGTGATACACAACAGAACGTTAGGGATTCGTGTATGTACACATACATATAAAACTTTTGCTGTTTCACACATCTAAGGTTTCATTGAAACAATATGAACTCAAACATAAAGTAAAATGTAGTATATAAATAGGGATATTGCCTTTCTAATAGCCGTTTTAATGTTCCTGTTTGTTTGTTCTCCCCTGACATGCGCAATGTTGTGAGTAAGTGATAGTCGTCTGAATTTTATGTAGTAGAGAAATGTTTAAGCCAACGAAATGTAAAAAAAACCACGCCGGAAGGAAGTGTTTGATAGGTTTCCGGTTTATTGACTTGTTTCTTTCATTCATTTATTCGTTAGTTTATCGTGTATGTTTATTTTGATTTAAGTAGCCATCACTTGTTGTTAATTGCTTGTTATTTTTTCGGCATACAAATTTTTGATTGCCGAAGTTTTAGCAACAAAAAGATCTTATTAAATAATAATTATTATTAAAACATAAAATTAAAGGAACTACAAAATTGTGAAAATTTGTGTGATGTATTCTTAACGAACAAGCAACAATTGAATTTATGTTTTATATAACACGAAATCTTAACTCGAAGGTCTCTTTACAACAGAATGGATATATTATTTTGATATTAATAAATACATGTAACACTTCAAAGACAGAATAGTGAAATATCGGATCCATAAAGATTGTGTAGAGAATGGATTAGGATATATCTGAGTCTATATTGTTTCAGATAGTTTATATCTTGGACTATGAAAGTTCACATATGTGGTTCAAATAAACGCATGTATTTGATATACCTATATATAAAAGATTGCGCTTTAACCCAGGCATATCTGCATTGTTTCGAATTTAGCAAGCTATTGACGTCTTCTCTAATTTTTTTTTGTCAAACATCTGCAACTATTTACTTTAAACTTTAAAAAATCTCTTAGTGCAAATCGAAAAATTATCTTTTCTACCGAGAAGCACTATCCTTTCAGACATTATGTAAAGAAACATCGGCATCGAAAATCCGCGCTAGATATAGAACGCCTAATCATAGATATTTACAGCTTTGTTTCGACATGTGATGCTACGGAAATGGTTCATGAATGAGTTCATCTACATTACTGGGTGATATTTTTGGTTTCGCACGGAAAGGAAAATTCAACAGAAAGATATATCGACTGATATGCAAAATTCAATTAATCGTTCCCTGCGGTATAAGCTTTCCTTCCGCGAAATTCATTTAACATCTCTGTTTTTATTAATTCTGAGTCGTTATTGTGTCAGCTGTTGATAAAAAACCCGAATTAAAAAGGTTTTGAAATTGTTGACTAATTTTGATTTAAATGATCTAAATATATTTCGTCTGAGCTAGAGAATGCAAGTTCAGGAAGCGGGCGTGAAGGAGCACGTTTTCAAAAGAAAAAACGGAAGGATATCGCAGCAACGGAATGAATACAAATCTAGAAAATGCTTTCCGCAATCGCGGAACGAAATAAATAATGAGACTCATTATGTCCTACTTAGTACATCGAATTTATCTGCCGATGTTTTATTAGTCTAATGAGACTTTTGTGGCATGCGGTTGAAGATCAGTTCCAATGCGTAATCCATAAATGCTGCCATTAGTGTGACAAAGGCAGACAACAAAAGCTTACTATGATATAGAAGACATATGAGTTATATTGGATTGTGAGCTCTATTTAGTGAAGACATTTTCGAACGCAATATTTAATTTTTAAGTCCATTAAAAATTATAGGGCCTTATTTTATAAAACGTAACGTCATTTAACGCAAGAATATTAGCATATAACACAACTAGTTTACATATTTTGCATACGCCAAAAGTTAACACTTAGGCGAAAAGTTTGCTTTTGGCTGCGCGAAGTATTCTACTTAAAATGTATGCACCCTCGACTTAAATCAACACCTATCGGTGTGTCCTTAAAGTTATTTGATAAGTTATATCCAAAGGATTTTCAAGAAATGCCAACGCTATAACTAACGGGTTGGCTGATTCTTATTGGACTACTTCGACCTCGATTGCCGAAATTAAGAGAATTTCAAGCACAAGGTTGAAGCCTAAAATCAAAGTGGAAAATTAAAAAAAAAATTTAGCATTCCAAAAGTATTGAAGTTCTTATTCTTGATTTGATATTCCGACAGGGTGTTTTGATGTAGATTTTTGGAAAGAATTTCCGTCATCCCTTGTCAAGTTTGGACAAACCGATTGCGGCTATGTGCCATCTTCAGTATCAATTTTCGTTCTCGAACGTGCCATCTTCAGTGTCATTTTTCGTTCTCGAACGTTCTCGAACATAGCCGAAACCGGTTTGTCTCCAAATCAAACTTGACAAGGGATGACGGAAATTCGTTCCAAAATCTGAAACTCTTATATTGAAAACTTTTTCCATCATTCCGAATTTACTTTTCTCAATTATTTAATTTCAAAACAGAAATATTGTTTTTAATAGTCAAATTTCAATACCATTTCCAAAAATTAAAAAGAAGTAAATTCTCCCTTAATTCTAAAGTACTTTCTACATAATTTAAATTAGAAATAAAAGTAAAGTTTAGTAATTCAAAACAACTTACTCGCCATATGCACCTTCACCTAGTGTTTGCGCCAGTGTCCAACCTTCAACAAATTCACGATTATTGCCATTTAAAGCACTACCAGCAGGAATTGCCGAGTTGCTATTGTTATTGCTGGTATTGCCATCGTTAGTAGTGTTATTTCCGTTACCTTTAGAGGACGATAATGCCAATATTGAAGCAGACATTGCAAAATAATTAAAAAGAATGATGGCACCAATGCCGGAGCTAAGACCAGTTGAAACGCGCAGATAGTTTAGCGAGAATATTTTCTTTATTTCAAAATGAGTTTTTAATGTTTTGTAGGATTTTTGGTTTTAAAACGTTTTTGTATATTTTTTGTTTGTTTTAACGTTTCTTGTCTATTTTTCGAAGCCAAAAACTAAAACTAGTTTTTCCTTTTTTTATGATTTATTTTTAACTTTCCTTTAGCAAATGTGGCCAAAGATGTAAAAAAAATAAAAAAGAAAAGTTGTTATAGCTAAAACGACTGAACTAGATGGATGTGGAGATGTTAAGCGAAAATCACAACACAAAAATGGTTGGTTGAATAATGTGTCTGGCCTTCAAGTCATAACGTTAATAAAGGAAAAAAATGAAGGAAGACACAATTTTTAACTTTTAAATGCGAAAAGAGCAGAACGAAATGAACAAAATTTGTATACAGCTGGTTGGTTTTTGGCCGGTTGACTGTATTGTTGGTTTGTTGTCTTGACTAACTGGTTGGGTGTTTGGTTGTCTGAATGCCTGGTAGTTTTGTGAGGCAGCAGCGCCAATACGTGTTGCTTTTTTCTCAACTATAATGTCAAATTTGTTGATTTCCTTTTATTCAAACAAACAGCGATGGAGTTGACGGAAACTCTTTTTGCTCCCTTTTTTTATCTTATAGTTTTGTACACTTTCCGTAGCATAAGGTGATGGGATCTGAAATGATATAGAAAGTTTAAAATAATGGGTATATTAATAAATTGAAACTAAAAAAAAAATAAACTAAAATAAATAATATTTTTTAGAGAAATTAATGAAAAAGTTAATTGAGTACATATACAGAAATTCCATTAAAGGCTTGGCCATTCTATATTTATCCTAATTAACTCATTACGGAATTTATTTAAATTATAATTTCTATATATTTCGAATATGTGAAAACCTAAATTCACCCTAACATTTGTGTAGAAAATATATTACCACCTGTGTCATTTTCTGGAGCGTTAGATAGACATTGGTTCTGCAATAATTAAATCAAATCGACAGTGCCTTCAAACATGCAGTATTAGACAATATTATACAATACACATGGCTTAAGCCGGCAATGTTCTGACATTTAACTTGGAAAGGAATTCTGTTATTCATTTTATATACTGTAGCCCAGTGGCTTACCAACCAATAAAACAAAGTACAGGTATTATTATCGAAAAACCAACAGATTTTTCAGCGGATTATTGCTTTTATTTAGAGTACAGCAGCAGGGCAGGGATTGTTTTTACTTCCGAAATCATTTCGAAAAATTAAAGCTTATTTCATTTTGAGGTTATGTCATGTTTTCAACCACAGATTTATTTGTAATCCCCTCAATCGAATTATCTAATAGACATTTAACACTTGCTCACAACCTTCGTCTTTTATCATCTCGCCAAAATGGTTACATCTTCCCCTAAGAATTAAGTGTTCAGCATCTTTTTAAGATGTTCCTACTTCATTTTATTCTACTCAACATCTTTCGATGTCATCCCTAAAAAATTACATGAAATTAAAAAGAACCAAATACCAAAAAATATAAAGAGCCGGACGGGACACAATATAAGTTAATTATAACTTAAATCATTTTTAAATAAATGAAAATGTAGGCGTAATTTATGGTCTACTCCAGAAAAAAAATGGTGGTAGGCCTTTGGGGAAAAAATCGAGGAATCAGAGAAAATTCACACCTTTTCCGGAATATAGCAGCTAAGTTGCCAGAAGCTGGATTCTGTTGTAAATTTAATTTTTCATTTTATTTTTAAATACATTTTGAAGTAATTGCGGACCTGGCTCATGCTTTTATTTATATGGTTTCTGTTGTTGATACAAATTATTTTATTTACTTAAGAGTTTTTCACTAGAATATCGATATCGCCGATATTTTTATCGAAAACTTATCGAAGTTGTCAAATTGAAAAAGTTAACCTGGACAGAGCAAACATACATATGTACATGCATGTATTAATTCAACAGAATTCAAGAAGAAAAAACGTAATGGATGCAAGCAAAACAGCAAATTATAGAAAATTTTTGAAAAATAAAAAAAAACTTGGAAAAAAAAATTAAATACTTAAATAATAAAGTGATACAAAAACGAATAAAGTGACTCCAAAACGAATAAAAATCATATAGGTAACGTTTAGTTTAGGGCGAAACGCGTTGGCCTCCTGGACGCATGTGATGAATTCGCTCGTCACAACGTAGCGCCAAATAAAGTATAAAAAGTATATTTCAAGTAAAATTTATGAATTTAAAAAATATTATAAATATTTTTATGAATTAAAAACATTCTCGTCTGTGTGCATTTGTTTCTTCTTATTTTTCCACACAAGATTTGACTAAAGGCGAAAAAAATTTGACATTGGGTCCAATTTGCTCAACACCGAATTCGCTTTGCTTCCACCTTATAATTTATTCACATTGGTATAGTGAAACAAGCACTTCCAAAAACATCAAAAACATGATATAAGAGAAAAACATAAGTGCGAGATTATAACAAATAAAAAAATACTGCTCTATTTTTTTCTACAAGGGAAAAATAAAAACATATGCAATATTTTGATTTTTTAATTTGCGTTTTGTACAAAAAGTCAACACTTTTCTATAACAATATTTTCGATTAAAACAAGAACAACTGTCAAATCGTATTAGGAATGTGTAGTGAGTGGATGGATTGGCATTTTAGTAAAAACATGGTATTTGGAACAATAATCAAAAACAACTGCTAGCTAGCATAGCCAGCTCCAAAATTGCTAAAATTATTTTATTTTTTTATGTGTTACACTACATTAAAATATGTGATGCTGAAATCCTGTGGCAAATTAAACGCAATAAGTCCATACTTTATTTTGATTATTAAAATTAATTCGGCAGCCGGTAGTGGTTGTGTGTTAAAACAACGAAAATATTTCAAGTTTAAACTATGTATGTAGTTATTTGGAAAAATGCACAACAACAATAATAAAAAGTAACAAATACAACTACCCCTCCCTCCCCCCACATGCGAATTTTGTACAGTGATGTGCAATATACGAGCACATGTACATATATGTATACTGTGGTGTTTGTGTGCGAGCTTTATATTTGCTTTCCCTGAATCCATGCGATAGCAAGGATAACATAACAGTACATTCTACATGAATGACAACGGCAACAACAAAATACATATTTCCATTTCAATAAACACGGTATCAAATGAACTCTAGTGGTGGCATGGCTTGTGTTTCACTATACAACTCAGTGAAGTTTGGAATTCAAATAATGTTTGAAGTTTTGGCATGGTCATGGTTTGTTTGTTTGTGTTATTCTGCAAAAATGTATTCCCAGTTTTCTTTACTTTTTCTATTCATATTTTTTTCCCTTTACTTCTTGATTTTTTTTTATATCCTACTCAACGTACTTTATGCATAGAATGATGTTGGCATGCGCAAAAATGTTTAAAGTGTGTGCACACGCAAAAATAGAAAGAAAAAAAAAATGAAACCTGGAAAAAGGATAATAAAAGCATGGGAAAGTTTAATAATGGGCTAAAATGAGAGTTTTTGTATACACATAATAAAACAAGGAATAGGGAATATACATTCGCGTAATCGTCCTCATGCAAAAAATAAAAAATAAAATAATAAAACGAAAATGGAAAAATATATTTCGTGTAGGTACATATGCATGTATGTAATAGAGAGTTGGACTTGAGTTGTAGTTGGTAGAGTTTCATCATAACGAATGTGTATAACAAATTCTGGTTTCCACAATACATACATACGTAGTATATATGTATGTATATAACTACAACATCTAGCTTTAGTTACGGCGTTATAATAAGGAATATAAGTTAGGGCAGAGATGGGAGAAGTAAGATTTTGGTTGTACAGAAATAAAACAACAGCTACGTTAACAGGTATGGGGTTCAATGTAATTTAAAATTTGTATATTTCTTTTCATAAATATACGAGAGAAACAAAACAATTGAATACCTATATCAAGATATTTATGTTGTAGACTTAAAATTTTTCATATTAATTGTTAAAATAAAACTTGAAACAACTTATATTAAATACATGCACACATAAGTATAAAAAAGATTACAACATATTAAGGTATTCAATTTACTTGTACGTTTTGTGTTCCTCTTATAGGAGGAAAAGTTTGCTGTTTATTGTAAATGGACCACACCCATTTTATGCAAAGGATTATATTTGTTATTAAAGAGAGATAAATTGGGAGCAGTAACTTTGTATTGTATGTACTTAGTGCTACAAAAAAAGAATACAGTTGAAGGAATTCCTTTAAAAGCTACCTCTCCCTCCCCCTCCTAAAACGTTTTCTTTAAGAAGTTTCAGATATTTAATTTTATTTATAATTAAACTTAAATAAACATACATACGTGCATACATACATAAGTATAAGTGTAAAACTCTATAATTTTCTTTGAGATTCTATGAAAGATATGTTCATATTGTCACACAAATTTTTTTAAATAATTATGATGTAGTGTGAACTATAGCCCACATAACAGCCAGTTTATAACCAGCTCTGTAGGAAAATAAAATTCCCTATGTCATGAATGGGTTTAAAAATGATTTGTTAAACTATGTTTTTTTTTAAATGAATTTTTAACATATTCCTCGTGGAACTATATTTCATGATAAGCAGAACTGCAAATGCGAATGACGCTGCAGAAGCGGTGTCTGGTAAATTCCTGGACATTCTTATGTAATGTCTTCACTAATTGTGGTCTTCGAGTGAATGCGGAGAAGACAGGTCTTGTGGCCTCAAGAATTTGTTAGATATTCGGCGAAGTAAAGTTCTTGAATATGTTCTAGACTCGAAGCTGTCATTGAACCTCAACCTTGGACCAAAGTTACCTTGTTTTCCTGCACTACAATTTAAATAAATAAAAACAGAAATTGATTTCAAGAAAGCCAGGTATAATATATAGTGCTAATCTGGCGATCGGCATTGTGAAAATCCATCTAATAAAACAATGAAAAATGTGCCTCAAGGCTTGATGGTTACTAGTGCACCACGCTCCCACCATCTGTTTCTTTTACGATGATTCGCAGGATAGCCTTGTGGCCAAACAACTGGCCCTTAACTCGGCGGTTGGATTCAGCGCGGCAGGAGCACCGAAAACATCAGATTCAGGCCATGCAACTATGTTAGGATCAGACTTGGGCGTTAGCGGTTGTCATTGTTTTGAGGCTTATATTATATGTAAGGGGCAGTTGAAAAATACTAATTACCAATTCTTAGAATGAATAATCATTATTTGTATGAATTTTCCAAATTGCAAATTCAATTACATTTTGTAATTGGCAACCTAAAATTACCAATTTATTTTACTTGTAGAATTATTTCACTTGTAAATAAATTGGTAATTGCGGGTTGCCATTAACAAATTGTAATTAAATTTGTAATTTTCAAAAGAATTGGTAATTGGTACCTTTCAACTGCTCAATACATGTAATGTAAGCCTTAAATATTCTGCGAAACATTGACAACTGCTCTCTCATTCTCCCACTCAACATGGGTCGACAAACACATGTTATCCAGGACGAGTGCCAGAGGTTTATACAGATGGATCCAAGTAAGTAATGGAAGCTAGTTACAGGTTCTTTATCCGTCGTTTTCACGAAAGGATAAAATTTAGCATCATTCAGGCTGAAATATTTGCAGTTGAAAGAGCGATATTTTACAACAACCAAGTTGGTTTAAGAATGTCGGTTATATTTCAACGAGATGGAAAGCTAGTATTAGTACCGGATATATCGCTGCGAATCAATAAGCCAGATTGGAAAGCCGTCTTAGTGAATATTAAACAGATTCGCTAGTAAGAGTACCACAGATAACACATACATATGTATGTATATTCAGCTGTAACTTTCCAGGGATGCGTAGACCAGATTGTCTACAGAACCCATATATTCAAGATCAAAAACCCTCTGGCAATGGTATGATTGCTAAATGATGGCAATTTTAGTGAGGGCTTCTTGGGAACCAACATACGCAATAGTAGAAGTCCTAACAGGTTATTGCGCTACGTATGCTCATATAAAAATTGTCGTGAAGAGGGGAAAGAAACCATAGAATATCTCCTTTGCCACGTCACTGCTCTTTCGAGACGTAGGGCGTAGGTTTGTAGTTTTATCAGAATATAACATCAAGAGATTAAAAACAGTTATTTGCCCATTCGAAATGGATACGTAAAAATGCCTTAATTTTTAATGTATATCACCAAGTAAAACAAAGAGGAACAAAGTGACGCAGTCAACTGGCACTTGCATAGGGGTCATATTAATGCAATGGTCCTTCCAGTGCACTTGCTATTTATAAAAAAATATGTACATCTTTTTCTAAGGAGATTGCATTTGATCATAGCGGCAATCTGGATCGACTATGCTTCGTGTAAAATTAAGCAAAACCCCGTAAAATTCGTGACTGTCCATTTAAGTGTAAAACATTAATAACTAAAGGATGAAATTTAATACATACGAATACAAACAATATGTATGAAAAAGCAAAATTTTCATTCTGCAACATATTTAATTTTTTTTGTCTAAAGTCAAGCTGAGATATTCATTACTTAAAACATGTGTTCCAAAGGCCCAAATATTATATGCAAAGCGTAAATACCTGCATATGTACATAACATACATATGTATGTGTGTGAGTCGAATATGCTTAAGATTATACACCGGTTGCATGAACACACTTGACCATTTACATACAACGTTAAAATAAAACATAAATTTGTTTATATCTTAACGGCAGTTTGCAAAAAAAAAATGATTTCAAGCACTGGATAGTTAAACAATCTTTTAGAAAACGAATGCAAAACAGTAGTTTAACTTATGTATGTTTCGATAATAATTGTTTTGTATGCAGCTTTGCTGAGGAATAGTTTACATAAAAATGTATTTTTTTTTTTTTGCTCATCGGCCGTAAGGTTGCCCTTTTCTTAAACATATAAACATATTATCTCTGTATTATAAGAGGTGTTTAATTTTCTTCTTGTTTTAGATGCGGTTAGACGGGGAAAATTTTTTACTATATCAATTTTTTGCCAAATGTTCATTCATTCTTAAAGGCTAAAATGATATTAAATAATGTTGGTATCTTAACTTTCCTCTTATGTTAAATATCAACTTGTCCAAGTTAATAAATATTTTTTTTTAACAAAAATAAGTATTTTTTGTTTAATGTTTACGGTTATTTCGTCTGATATTGTCTTGTCTGACCGCACCTTTAAGATCTGAGTTAAACAATTTGCGGGGCGTTGTAAAAGCAAAGTATACTTCATTATTATATCATCATTTGTTGATTCATTATTATGAATTAACAATTTTACAATTGGTACATTCGTATTGTGATGTTACGGATTACCTGACATAAACTGTCACATAACAAGAGTTACTGATTAGATAATGTGTAACGTAACTAACTTGTAACAAACGTCAGACTTTGTCATGTTCCAAAACAAATAGCTGAATGATTTGTTTGCGGTGATACGTTTTGAATAAGTTACACCAATATTTAAACGATACTGAATGTTCTACCGTTACTCTCATTCAATAAAAAGGAAAAGCAACAATGTTTCACACAAACAAAATACTTTGTTGTTGTACATTTCATTGTTTTATACACAGCAACGCAGGCATCGAAAATTGGCATGAAGAAATTATAGTTGCTATCAACCCAATTAAAACTTTTCCGAAAATAAGAAACCGTTTGTCACAAATAATGTAGTGTAATTAGATATACATATACATACGTATATATACATACATACATATGCATGTATTCAAATTAGATTACATTTTTTGACTGGATTTTAGCAAATTTATAATATTAAGTAATTTAATTTCTAGGCATAAGTTCGTCTTCTTTATTCTTTCTATTCAGAAAGAGAATTTATTTGATATGATAACTTAGAATACAGTAATAAATTTACTAATCGCCGGGCACGCCGAAAAAAACATATCACAATCGGTTTGATACTAAAATGGAATCAACCGAGATGAAACTGAAATACATACAATGCTTTCATTGCCAACCAAGCCTTGGCTAAAGGCAAATTGCATTTGGTAACCTAAATTTCAATAACAGAAAAAGTTAGAGTGTGGTAACACTTCATTCTCAACCAAAGACAATGGCTATAACATGAAAAATTTTGAAATAATTCATACTCGTATTCTATTTGCCTTAAGTGTTGGTTAAATAGATGATGTTTACAGTTAAACACAAAATTGTTGTTTAAATAATTATTGTCGTGTAACGAAAAAGTATTCGTTGAAAAACAAAATTAAGAAAGAATTAAAATAAAGGTTATGGGGAACGTAAATATCGAATTATTGATCATAACTAATTATGATCAGGGAACGAAAAAAATATCCCTTGACAAACAAAAGTTATATAGAGCGATCAAATAAAATTCTCAATTATAATTATTATCAATTGCTTTATTGCCAATATTGCAGAATACATACATACATCAATTAATTATAGCCTGTAAATTAACTAAAAATTAAGCAAAAATAATTTTCAAATGTGTTCAAACTTATGTGTTTGAGCCGAAATAATTTGTCAGAATCCAAACAGATGTTGACGTAAATAATTGGTTCATATATTATGAAAAATATTTCTTATCATATTTTTTGCTTTTAGCCTTCAAAATAAAGCAATTTGGCACCAATTGCAGGAGTATTATAACGAAAATGAAGAATTCTTCAGTTTTTCTCAATTTGTTGTATGGGAAAATGTTAACTTTTAGGGGATTTGGAGGTGGAATTTTTCACATGTATGTACTTCTTTCACACCAAATATTAGAATATACAAATAATAGATAATACCTCTGTTTTAAGCTAACGTTGCGATCAATTTTCTTTAAAAACTATTGCTTTCGGACCTACATGTATATAACTTTCAGAGTCCAAATCATTGTTTAGGTCACCAGTTAGTTCTTCAACCGATATTTTTTAATGTCCGCCTTTGAAAATCTACTTTCGTACATATTCATCCAAGCGGTATTAGAGCTGAACGACCTAATATTTAGACAGCGGCATTAAAAATAGTAAATGAACTTTGAAATAATTTAATTTAAATAATTCTTCCATTCAATCGTTTCAAACCTTAAAAAACTAAAGTTGACAGTGGCTTTGGAGGGTTGAAAAATTTTAGTATGAAATCGAGAAAACTTGTCTTGTATTATTTCCCAATAGTGAAACCAATTATTCATCTCAAATTATATTATTCTTTACCAGGGTAGACTAAACAGGTAAACTCACCAGCGCAGCTGAGTACTTTTTTTTTAAATTATTGGATGTCAAATTCCATAAAAAAAATGTTTTCCCATTTCCCCAACAATTTCTATATATGGAGTTTGACATCAGCAAACAAGCCGGAAAAATACTTTGAATTCGCCGCTGAGTTTACCTATTATCCATTTGCCTTGATTCTTTAAGTATTTTTAATTCAGACTTCAGACTTTAATTCAGCAACCTTTACAAAAAATTTAATCGAAATGGCACCGTTGAATGGATAAAATATCTTTCATCTTCTTTTATTATTACATGGGGTAAAATGTCAGAGCACACCTTACGACTTTTGAAACCTGGATATTTGGTGTTTTTTTTTTTTAGAATTTACCCTTAATGATGGCGAAAGGCATTGCTCTTTAGGATTTCAAATAATAAGAATGTTTGTTAAGCAGTTACTCTTTAACTGACAAACAATGTTATATATTCACCAGTTGTTTGTGCAATATATGCATGTTTTTAGAAAGAAACACAAGCATGCAGAAAAGGCAACATAACACATATTTAATATTTTTGCCAGAAAGAAAAACGCCATAGCAGAGTAGTTTTCAATACCGCCAACACATTAAAACAAATACATATTCATTCCTTCCATACACTTTTAACTTTCTATTAAAGCAAAATTTTGTTAAAAAGTTAATTAAAAATGTAAAGAAATCAAAAATAGTCTGTTTGCAAATGGAAAGGAAATAGCAGAAAACAAAATATAAAAAAAAATCCTTTTAACAACATTTACATAAAGTCAGATTTAATACAGTAATAAATCTTTTTAAAAGCTGACATATCAATTGCAAAGGAACAACAAACAAAACAAGACAACACGAAAAAACTTTCACAAAATAAGCAACAAATATTAAATTACATTCAATATACTAAAAAGGAAAAAATTTGAAAACAGAAAAGATTTAAATTCAGTTTTATCTAACTATTGCATTGTTGCCAAGCGCTATAGAAAGTATTTTGTGCCTACACATTAATCCAAGCCACTGCATGCATGCATTTTGGCTGATTCTGTTTTTAAGCCAGTTTAGGCCAGGTTTGCACTTAATATATATTGCAATGGCTTTTGGTCTATTACTCCTCTATCAGTAAATACTTCTGTTTTGTTGTTGTTGTTGCTGTTGTTGGTTTAACGCCAAGAACTTTTTTATTTTTCATTTGTATTTTTGAAGACAGGTTGAGGCTAAAAATACATTGCTAAGCCTGTTGCCAATTTGCTATTTATAGAATTTAAGGCAAAAAAACTCATAGCAATTGTCTGTTAGTAGTATATCGTAACTTTAAGCTGGCTTTTATTTAAAAAAAATTTATGACTGAGATTATTTGCTGGAGATTGCAATATATTTTAGACTTAGAACAGAAAATGTGTTAAGAAAAAGACACTTAAGAAGATACAGTCTGACCAAATAGTTTCAAATTTGTAACGTATTTCTTGGATTTTTTCATTTATTGCGAAGCTGATTCTTCAAAATAAAAAATAAAACAAAGAGTAAAAGGTCTAAGAAAATGAAGCATAAGTTATATGTAAAAAAAAGTACATGAAATACGAATTTAAAAGATTTGTACAGAATGAATCAATAATTGTAACATTAATATTATAAAAAAAGAATTTTTAAACTTTTTAAAATATACTTATCGTGAAAACAATATTTTTTTATTAACACTTTTACTATTCAAATACATTTGAAAGCGCTGTCGATAAACCCCATCTACAACATTATTTCAATTCCATTTATGTACCCATTTTAAATATATGGCAACGCTATTTCAAGAAAATATCTCCAAAATTATAGCATCGCCGGAGAAAGATAGAGAGAGAGACAGAGAGAGAGAAACAGCAAGAAAGCAGAACAGGTTCTATTATGGCGGCATTTTCGTCTGGCTATATTTTGCGTCGCGTACAAAATGTATGAGAACTCAATGTCTACAGTGGTGGCAGCGTCAATTTTAGCATGTAATGCTAATCCGCACAAAGAAGTAAATAAGAAAATAAGGCCAAGTTTCTATCCAAAAACTTGGGGCGTTAAAAGTACTTAGATCAAAAAATTAAGATCAATTTATTGAAGTGTACAATAATATCTAATTTCTAGGCAACCTGCTACATCTTGCCTCATTTCGCAGGCAACTAATGCCTAGTAATTATTCTTGGAATAATTGTGCTATTTTATTCGGAAAGGGATAGATTAGGGAAGATAGGTAGTAAAGTTGTGCGTTATGTTTATTTTTAGAATAATGTTACAGCGCCTCTGGTGTTATGTAGGCGCATTACTTGAAGCTATTACAGCTATTTTACAGATTATTTTACTTTGCCAACGACTTAGAGATATAGAGTAATACCGACAAAGGACGGCGCTGCTTGATCTCAGAGCTGTTAACGGCCGCAAATTTTGGATAGGAACTTTTTTAACTTGAAGTTTACAGAAGGTTGTGGTATACCAAATTTCAACTCTCTACCTATAGGGGAAGAGTCCGCTAAAAATTATAGCACCCTAATCCACCAAGATAAAAAATTCACTTTTCGACATATTTATGATTATTTTTTCCCCAAGACCTACATGTACACCATCTTTCAGCTTTCTAGCTATAATGGAAGTGCTCCCTAATATTGATGAGTGAGCCAGTGAATAGGTACTAAAATATGCACTTTTTAGTTTTTTATATCTCGGGTAGCTTTTATTTCACACTTCACCCATGCAGTTAACCTTTACGTAGAATCCTTATGTTTCAAATTTTAAAGTGATGCGGGAGGTAAAAACAGCGTACACACTGTGTGACTAGGCATGAACTTGACTTGGCGCACTACCGTGCCCCTTAATAAACAAGGGAAAGAAGAAATGAATGGATTTTGTGCAATCGGTAGATTTTGCCACAAAACGCGTCTATTGTTGCTGCAGTTTTTACTTTTCAGTAAGGGCTGACTTTTACCGACCTTATCCTAGGACAAGGACAGTTGTCAAGCAATAATATTTTACTCTTATATACTTCAAAGCACTGTCAACATACATTTTTTGAAGATCATTTAGATCAGCTGTTTGTTGAAATCCGCCAGACAAAATTACCAGAACCAAAGAATATTTTTTTTATTTGCACATTTTTAATAAAACTTTTAAATTAATATTATTAGTTTTGATTAAAATTAAAAGAAAACATATTTAATTTACTTTAGTCATCACTTTATTGTTTGTTTAAAGTTTGGTTTAGGCTAAATACATCAGTTCACTTTAGTATACTCTGGCGACTTGATCTCGTCAAGCTATTTCCGATTGCGATTTAGAGAACAGCTCTCTTGCGAGTTCAAAGACACAATCGAAAATTTTGTGCGAGATGCGAGTGTCGGAACATGGCCGTAAGTTAGAATGCCTCCTACCTTTCTCTGCTAGGAGTATGGCTAAATAAGTCAATCCACAAGATACTTCGACATTTCATACAGTCGTAAACAGTGAGTTCAATCACAGCATTTCCTGAGCATATACTCTCTCTTGTCGGTGATAAAAGTTTTAGCCTCCTAGATCATATGATTTTAATCCACAGAAAGTAAAATGAATGGTTTCTGTCACCCAGTAGCAGGCACACTGAAGCCGAAATAGTTACGGAATATTTCGAAAAAAAGTGTAGGCCTATGGGTCGGTCCATACAAAAAATATATACTTGAAGGAAAACTGTGTACTTTAAATTTAATAAAAATCTTCTATTATACAGCATGCGGCTATAATTCGAACCCTGCCAACTCTTAATACCTTTGGTGGGAAAAGCAGCACAACAAACATTGCAACTTTTTATGCATGTATTTGAGTTGTGTGCATACTATACTCCCCAAGGACTAGTTTAAGTCAAGTCTTGAGCCCATTTTCACGGATTAACAAAAAATTAACAAACCAACAAAAAAGGCGACTATGACAAACTTCAAACATACTTTTAACACCCAACCCGTTTTGCAGGAAGGCAAGGAATTATAGAAAAACAAGAACATAAAAATTATCATCATCATCATTATTTTCAATACCAGAATAGACAGACTGGAGTATATAAAATTTATACTAGAGACAATACAACAAAATGAATACGATGAATGGATACATGCGTTGGTTGGTTGCTTGGTTGGTTGGTAGGAATCGTAACAATAAAAATGGGAGCCTTTAATGAAACAAAAAACTTTCAGGCAGTATCACAAAAAAAAATTCAGAAACAGCAAAATTGAAGCAAAATAACACAAAGGTAATAATGACGACTGACTAAATGTCTGCCCTATGGGCTGCATACTTGTTATATGTATATGGGTAAATTTAAGAAATGGTATAACACCATTTCTAAAATTAAAAAAAAAAATAAGATAGGCAGTTTTTCGACTCACGAATTACGATCACATACGCTCACTTATATGCCGCAATAAATTGCGTTAGGTAATTCAAAAATACTACTAATAACGAATTCTTACAAACCACTCACGACATTATCACTCTCGGTTATTCGTTAGGAATCTGAAGATGACTGCACTGCTAAATTATCTTATAAAAGGTTATTTGAATTATTATTCGTTTCTGCTTTAACTCCTTATCTTAATGAACAAAACATTATCCCAGACCAATCAGTTTGGTTTTCGCGCGAGTCATGGTACTATTGAGCAAGTTCGTAGAATTTTCACCGTCATTAGAACTACATTTGAAAATAAGCAACACTGTTCAGCTTTATTTATTGACATTTCCCAGGCGTTTGATAAAGTGTGGCATGATGGGCTACTCACGAAAATAACTCGAGTTCTCCCTGTAAACTTCCACAAGCTTCTGAAGATCTACTTGACTGATAGAACATTTAAAGTAAGGTCAAGCGATCAGTTTTCTAAAAATGGCAGAATCTCTGCAGGAGTCCCCTAAGGTCGTATACTAGGGCCGCTATTATACATCATCTATACAGCGGGTATGCCAACAAGCCCATATACATATACATCAATGTTTGCAGACGATACTGCATTTATAAGTGTCAGTAATGATTCAAAGGTTGCATTTGAAAAACTGCAGGCCCACATTCATGCAGGCTTGAGGACGACTGGTTAAATAAGTGGAGGATTAAGGTAAATCCTTCGAAATGTGCTCACGTAACATTTTCCCTTCGGAGGCAAAATTGTCCACCAATAACAATAACAAATGCCACTGTCCCAGCGGAAACACACGTTAAATATTTAGGAATTCACCTAGATAGACGCCTAATTTGATCCCGCCATATTGAGGCAAAAATTGCGGCCATAAAACTCAGAACAATTCAACTACACTGGTTAATAGGTCCTGACTTAACCCTGGCTTTGGATTACAAATTGCGTTTAACCAAAGTGGTATAAATATACGAAAAATAATAAAAGGTTTTTTTTGTCAAAATTTTGGAAATGGTGTATGTATATAGTGAAACTTATAGCCGGCTAAAACAAGAAAATACGAATAAAACCAAAGATAAAACAGAGAATTTGCAGCCTGCGCTTAACATTCAACAGCTAAAAACAAGCGTTGGGTGCTTAACGCCAAGTGAATGCGTTTGCAATAAAATTTCTTTTACAATCTTGATTGGGACTGGGAGCCAGTTGGGTAGGCTAAGCCATTTGCAGCATCCTTTTGCAGTTAAAAACTGCAGCAGCAAGATGTGCTGTCAAGTTTTTTGCAGACAACAAAAAATACTTTTATGATGATTTTAATTTCAACGTTTTTTTAAACCCCTACTATTTTTTTAAATAAATACTTTCAATAACCCCAGAACAAAGAAAAGACGGGGAGACTTACATATACAAACAAGAATATGAAATATATTGTATAATAAAGTTAAAACCCAGAGAAGTTTTATTGACTGTTGCAGCAGTAAATGCAGCAAAGATAAGGCCATGTTTCATGGCTGTTTTTTTCTTCTTGTTTTGCATTTGTAGCAAACGGGCGGCCAGCAACAGTATCCAGTCAGCCAGCAATGTTCATGCCACAATTTTGCAGCAAAAACTAAAATATTACGACAAGTGGTAATTCCGGCTATTCTGGTTTAATTCCTTGGTGTGTGAGAGTGTGTGAGTTTTTGGTGTGTCCATAATTTATTTCCTCTGTTTTTTATTAAAAATAAAGTTTTATTAAGTTTTTTTAAGCTACTTTTCTTTACGATTTAAATCAACAAATTTGTTTGTTGCATTTATTTTGTAAATAGTTTTTCTTCACCAACATTTTATTTGAAATTATCATATTTGCTGACTATTTAAACGAATTCTGCACGAATGTATTTTAACAGAATGCAAACCTATGAACTTAACTAAGTCTTCCTTCCAAAGAATATAAATTACGCTATGTCTTAACATATGTTGCAGATATACATATGTCCTTGCTTTAAGAATTTAAATCCTATTTCGTTAACTTATTTGACCTTCAGCTCTCTTTTTATAGGAGCCATTTATATTATATTCGTCTGATCTCTGTGAGCAGTTGAAATTTCCAATTGGTTTTACTCCCTTAATTCAATAATTTTTTTTTTTTCTATAACCTCATCGCATTTGTGTTGCAAGCAACATTGCCAAAATGAACAGATTTGTCTGTTTTTTAAAGTCTTTCAACTGTGAAGTTGTCCAGATTTTTTTTTTTAATTTTGAAAAAAAATTTTATAAGCTTTGAAACTTTAGTGAGTAGTGTGTCGTAAAATCATGTTTTTAATACAAAAATTACAATTATATTGAATTTTTGATGGTACTGCGATGGCAAGCAAGTACGAATTGGCGGACAAGTTGGCCATAAACTATACATGATAGGTCGCACATTCTCATTCTTAACTAAAGTGTTTTGTATTGAATTGTGTCTTAAAATCATGTTTTTAATACAAAAATTACAATTATATTGAATTTTTGATGATACCCGCTACTAATGACAAGCAAAAATACGAATTGGCGGACAAGTTGGCCATAAACTATACATGATAGGTCGCACATTCTCATTCTTAACCAAAGTTTGTTGAGTTGTGTCGCAAAGTAAGTCATGTTTTTAATACAAAAATTACAATTTATATTGAATTTTTGATGGTACTTGTGAGATGGGGCAGCAAGTACTATTTTTTTGGCGGACTATTTTTTAATTTCTATTCCTAGATCACGAGAGTTTTTGACAATTCAGTCTGATTTGTCAATGTTTTCAATTTTTTTAATTTTTTTAATATTAAGTAATTTAATCTTTAGTTCGTTTTCTTTATTCTTTCCAGGGTGGAGTAAACAGGTAAACTCACCTACGCAGCTGAGTACTTTTTTCAGTTATTGGATGACAAATATCATATAAAAAAATGTTGGCATTTCCGGCAAAGAAGCCGGAAACACTTTAATTCGCCGATAACCTCTTATCAATTTGCCTTGATTCTTTCTATTCAGAAAGAAAATTTATTTGATTTTGTAGTGTTAGAATACGAAAATTAATACTTCAATTTTCATGTTCTTGATTTTTCCTTGGGTGAGAATGAAGTTTACAACACTATAACTTTTTTGCTTTTAGGCAACCATTGGTTGATAATGAAAGCATTGTATGTATTTCTGTTATATCTTGGCTGATTCTATTTTAGTATCAAACCGATTGTAACCGATGAAGTAAATATAGATGTATTTTTCGCCGTGCCCGGCGATTAGTAATTTTATTGTTTGACGTAATAATACATGTATATAGCTTTTTTGCAAGTTGAAGAGTGGATACAAGTTTAATGCCGATATTCCAACTGCCAAATCCGGGCACACTTAACGAGGTACGTATAAGAATGAATGCATTGAAGAGGTCAAAGAACTAATATTCTGTTTTCAGTTTTTTTTATATAGAGATCAACAGTTTGAGTTTGAAATACTTACAAAATGTTTCGATCAAGTTTTTTGCAAGGCAAATTAATTATACCTATAAATTAAACGAAGGGTAGACTAAACGTGTAAACTCACCTGCGCAGCTGAGTACTTTTTTTTAACTGATTAGATGTCAAATTCCATATAAAACAATTGTTCTCCATTTCCGGTACATTTTTTATATATGAAGTTTGACATCGGCAAAAATTTTGAATTCGCCCGTCAGCCTACCTGTTGTCAATTTGCCTTGCTTATAAGATTGGCTGGAATTTGCCGAACACATAATTCGCTTTGCTCCCACCAAAAATTTTCTGAGCCATGACGCGTTTACCCGCACATTTAAATGCTTCAAAAGTAGACGTAGTAAATTTCTTAAAATTAAAAACATCCCATATGGTTCTTAACTTAAAATTCGGACTTTTAAAATATAATAAATATAATAAATCCAATTTGGACTTTTTCTTATCAAATTTAGGATTTAAAAAATTAAATTCTTACTTAGGTTTTTAACTTTTTCAGTATCAAATTTAGAATTTTTAAAATCAAAATCAAACCTTTTCATATCGAATTTAGCAGCTATAAATATTCAGGGAATGTTATTTAAAAAAATATTTACCAACTCGTCTGCGAACAGCGATACTATTTGTGGATTTTAAAAAGAATTATTTAATAAACTTCAAAGAAATAAACTAAATTCAAAGGTCGGAAATTATTGGCGGATTCTTTTAATAATTAGAATTTAGTAATATAATCGAAGAATCTGTGAAAACCATCACTTCTGGCGATTGCTAAGTGCTACAATCGGATACCTGGATTGCCATTAACTTTTCCTGAACAACCTTTCCAAATTAAATTTACGTTATTTTGCGGTAATTAAATTTATATGTATGTTTTCCATAATTTGAAATATTTCTTAATTATAACTTGCTCTTTTGTCTATTTCTTCAACTGTTTATTGATAAATCCTGAATTTGATTTGAAAGGGTGTGACTTTAAATTTCATAACTCTGAATGTGATATGAAAGTCCTAATTTAATTTTTAACAACCTGAAATTCATATAGAAAATTTGTTGCTGGATAATAACATACGTCAACTGATGATAATTCAGTATATTGGAGATTATAACATACGTTATCGTAGGAATAAAATACGTTTTCTGTCATCCGTCAATAAAACTTAGTTCGAGTAAATTAAAAAGTGAAATTCAGTGAAAAAAAAAAAATGGAACGTAATTTTTTTTCCTACGATTGCCAATACGACTATGGTTGTAACGATTCCACCCCGGAATTTGATATGAAAAAGTCCGAATATGATTTTTTTTAAACTGAAATTTTATATGAAAAATAACGTATTTAAGGGTAAAAACATATACCATGACATATACTACTCTTGGTTGCATTTAAATTAAAATAAGTTTACTTAACTTAATTATTCCTCATACTCAAGTTTCTTTGAAATTGAATCCTAAGGCAAAGGGTTATGAATAAAACGACTTTGTAAACAAAAACATTTTTGGCTCTATTAAAACCGGTACACGAGGAACGCACTGAAGTACCTAGTTGAAACTTACTTAGTCAGTTCAAACTTTTATTTTCAAATTTGTATAAAAATTAAGAAAAATGGATGTTAGGCAACGCCTAGTTGAAGAACTGAAAGTCTTTCTACTATACGAGGTAAGTAAATTACGCTCTATGAAATGAATATTTTAACCCGACTTCATGGGAGTTAAGGCCCTGATTCACTACCCTACACGATCGTGCGATTCATTCACAAGAAAATTGTACAGAAGTCTGACCGACTTTAAAAAATCGCTTCAAAATGGCGTTGTAGGTGCCACACTATGATACAAAAACAAAATACTCAGCTGGTTGACAATAAATACTACCCTGATCGCATGGAAACTATCATTTTATGAAAATTTACATAAATTTTTCCAAATCGCCCGACTTGCCAAAAAAAAATCTGTCACAGAGTTGCATTTTTAGTCCACACTACCATACTTTTTTAGCACACATTTCACATTTGGTAGATCGCGCGGTTGTGTAGGATAGTGAATCACGGCCTTTACTGCGTATTTCGATTCGAACGAAAATATTTTCGAAACACAATGTATTAGGCATATAAACTTGAATGATTTTCTTTTCGAATCGAATTACAGTTTTCACCCTAGTGAGGTTATTTAATCGATTAAGATTTAATTAAATTTTTTTTGTATATTTCGTACAATTAATTCAGCAACGTTCGCTTGTGGTAATAATTTTTGTTTTACTGCAAGGAGGCTAATACAAAGGAACTAATAAATAGAAATTCATTGTAAATATGGCAGAGAGCTGTAAAACTTGATTATTACTTTTATAAAGTACATCTCCTTGTGGTTTTTAGCATTTGATCGACGCTTTTAATTGTGTTAAACAAATCTTTTTAAATAACTTTACAACTTGTGTAGGGCGTTACATGGTCGATCTTGACCTAATGTTCATGTTATTATTTTCTTTTTAAACACAAACAAATATAATTTAAAAAAACTTGACCCAAGGATTAAAAAAAACTAGCTTAGCGGGACCCCCCAATAAAAAAATTACATAGGGTAGTAGAAAATGGAAAAATAAAAAATATTTAAAAACATCAGAGGAAACCCATATTTTCAGAGTTACAGACCACCAAAGTTTTTATACATCATTTGTAATAATTTAATTATTTCGAAATGAAAGGGGGAAACTAATTATAAATTATTTGCTTGATTCTCCTCTATGATATGGCAAGTACCGGCTTCGCTTACTAAAGATTTTTTGCTAAGCCGGCCTTTGGCCGTATTGAAGGATTTTTTTTCTATAGTATGACCAACATCAGCTTCGCTTACTAATCAGAATATGGGTTTCCGCCGATTTTCTAGTTTAATATGTTTTTCTTATATTTCAAATTTCTAACAGTCTACGTGATTTCTTTTTTTATTGGTGGGATACGTTTTTGAACTATTGCCTGCAAACTGAATTTTATACCAAAAGTTCAAAGGCTTATAACTGGGAAACGATGGGTTTCCGCCAACCTATTTATTTTTGTTTTCTTCTCATTAAATTGATAAAAAATCAGCCTATGTAATCTTTTTTCCGATCGGCGGGATTCCGCTAAACTAGATTTAAGCCAAATTGTTTTATTTAATAATGTATTTAATTACTCGATTAATATTTTTTCGTATTTGTTGCAATAATCGAAGAAATATTAAAATTTAATCGGTAAACTCGAGTAATCGATAACCCTACAATTAGTTTTCGGCTTATTAAGCAGTAAAGAACAGGCCATGATGAATGCGAATGTGAGTAAAAAAGAAAACTTTAGTCAAATACGTCGATTATTGGCAACTTGTACCAATTTTTTTTTAGAAGAATTCCTGCGACTAGCCATTTTTAGTTTAAGAATCTTCGTTTACTATAACCATAGTAGCTGATGATGAAAGTTTCGTGCAAACATTTATTTAGAGCACACAATACGATCAATTTTTGCAGTTTCTTACCAGGATCAAATACTGTGTCTAGTATAATAAAATGGAGCACGCACCTACATCAATATTATTGATCAATTCTATAAGTTTAGAATTCAATGATTCTATAATCGCTAATCTAAATGCATATATGTATGTATGTCATTATATATATATATATATATATTTATTTATATATATCTATATGTCTGTATTTTATTGATATGTATTCGTAATATTTTAGGTTATGGTGCATTCAATTTCATTAACCACGATTTTTTACATCAACCATTTTCTGTTTTATGTCGAGAAGATACATACAAGTTTGAATTACATATATTTAATTTTAATTCTGCTTTATTTAAAACAATGGCCCTTGTTTTTCAATAAAGTAATTTTCATAAGTTTTAAAAATTTTGTGTAAATAGCTTAAATTTTATTTAACCGGGAATCGTTGATTTTTAATTAGTTGTTCTTTTAATTTATTTCTTTCGAGTTAAAGATAATTTCTTATTGTCTTCGATTTTAACACAAAAACAAAATTCTTACATTTCAAGGGAATCATCCATTTTATAAAATTCCGTTACACAAAGTTCGATCGTCTTCAGCAAGCATTCAATATCATGAACGTTTAAATTTAACTCCACGTTTCAATAATTTAAGCCATAGATTTAACTCAATCGTTTTGAAAACTCCAACGAAAGTTTTTAGCGACATCACTTCAGCTCACAATAATTAATTTTTTATTAATAAATGTGTTTTTTGCATGGCACAAGAAATTTCAATTAATCAAAAAGAAAAAAAACGAAACAAAAATCTCCAGACGCTGGTGTCTATACAAAAGTTTAAAGTACTTTGTTCTTGTATTTTAAGAGCAGTTGTTTGTTGTTTTTCATACTTATTTTAATTAAGCAATTTTTTAATTTAAATCTAAAGTTTTAATTTTAATTAGTGTTTATGAAATATTTTTTGAATTTTTTTAATCAAAATAAACTTGTAAATATTGCGGTTTAAGATGATGATCTGCTTCAGAAATTCTAATTTTCCTTTTACAACGCAAGCAACTGAAAAGCTGAAATTAAACTGCAAAACCGCCACATTTACGAGCGGCAAATAACCGAATTGGACGACCAGACCGATACAACATGCAATGGAAGTGGTAGACAATAATACAATTACTGTTTTTGTTGCTATTGTCGCAATTCCTCTTTGCTCTCTGGATAATAACAAGTACGCTCTTTTTGAAACTTGCTCTCTCACTTGGAGAATAAATGGTGAAAAAGGAGAAAAAACCCCAAAAAAAAAAACTAAATCAAAAAGTCATACGAAAACGAAATCGTTGTTAAACTATTTAAGTGGGGGGTTTGTTTCAGTGATGACAACTCTTCCTTTATTAGAAGCAGGATTATGGTGTTGCTTTTCAATATGTAGTGAGTATGTTATCTAGAATGACAAATGAAACCTATAGTCACAAAAACGAGTTTGCAGGTTTTCTCAGAACAGCATTTCAAATGCCCCCGAAATCAGAGAATCGATTTATTGCTATACTAGGCCCAGCTATTTATTTCAGGCCACATATTCGGAAATTGGAGGTTAAAGTTTCAGAGTTAAAAATAGCATAAATTTTAGCATATTTTAAAATTCGTTCTAAAATATCTAGTTCTAGAAGGCAAAAACTTATGTAATAAAAATACAACATTTGATCTGCTACAGTAGCACTATTTAAGAACGCGTTCTATGGAACAATACCTTAATTTTATTATCCAGAGTGTAATGGTTGTACATACTCATTATATGATATAAATTGTGAAACCACATTAAAAAAAATCGCAAACCTCTATACAAAAATATATCATTTCAAAAGAGAATTAACTAAAGAGAGTTAACAGTTTTAAGACAAATATTATTAAAACAAAACTCAAAAAAGAAAATCTTTGGGCAAACATACATCCTTTTAAACAGATTATAAAAAATAATAACGTAAAGTTAAGGAAATTTATAAACGGCTTATCAATAAATCAGATCAAATTCGGCTTACATGTAGTTTCGGGAAGCACCTCCTACTATTAATTTTAAATATATTAAAAAGAGCAAGAACCACAAAAACATATTTTTTTAAGTTATCTTAAATTATTATTTTAACATTTAACCAGTTTTTTTTAATACATGTCTATGTCATCTTATAGATATTTTGAATTCTACATAAAATTTCATTTTCTAACTCCTAAATAATTTTTGTTCTTAAATTCATTCATAAAATCAAACCTAAATCAATATAATGCACGTTGATTACTAAGCATTCGATGGCGTACCACAGCCGCTGTCAATCAATACCATAAAATATTTCTGACATATCAGCTCTATTCATGAAATAATCAAGAAAATGGCCATATTATCTTAAAGTAATGCGCCTATATAACACCAGAGCCGCTGCAACACTGTTCTAAAAATACACATTGCGCGCAATTAATTGCAGAATTGTTAAACACTGAAGCCTTTCTATACATCTGCTTCCCAAAACCTATCTTCCCTTGCTAAAAAACCAAAACAATTATTCCAAAAATAATAATTAGGCATTAATTGTCTGTTGTTACCTTTCTTAAAAAAACTATATACCGATAACATAAATATAAATTTAATTTTTAATTAGTTAAACAAAAGCTTTAGTAAGTAGGAAACAACATTTAATATACTCAAAAGTTTTAAGTTTTTCCCCCAAATTTCTTAATTATGCAGACTTGTGAAACCCGCTTAATTGTCATCACAAAATTTGGATATGCAATTGCACAAAATCATGGCTCTCTTTGCTTGCGAGTAAACGTGCATGTGCAGCCATCATAAAAATGGGAGCTATTATGTTCTCCTTTAGTGCTAAATGAAAAGGAATGAAAACTAAATTGAAGTATAACGAGCAACAGCAAAAACAACTACGTACGAGAGGAGAGTAGAATGAACATACTGCCTTAAGCTGTTCCTGTAGCTTTTAATTCGTTAATGTGTACAAAAGCAACAAGAGGCAAAGAATAAAAAGCAAAAAGTACAAAAAACACACGCAACACCTCGTATATCATAATCACACAGAGACAGCAGCCACAAGACGAAGCAGCATCATCATCATGGTTTGGGAATACTTGCGTTGTAAGTGTAGTGGTAACAAGCAGACCAAGGCAACAATCAAACATATTTGAGTACATTTTGGTATATTAAGCATTAGCATCCATTTTCAACCCTGAAACTTAACTTATTCTTTGCATAAAGAAGTTATTGTCCGTCCTTTCAACTAGGTATACACGTCAGTCCTTTTCTTCGTTTTTTCTTTTTATTATCAACAGCGTATGTAGTCGTCATCACCAAGAAGACTTTATAATGTGTGTCCCCATCATTTATATTTCACATACATGCATATGTCGGTATGTACATCATTTTTTATTTCTCGCCAATACATACTTATGTATACCTTGTACTCTTACGAGGGTCATAACAAGAGTCCTTTGTAAAAAAAAAATAGTAGATTTCCCAAAAGCACGTGTAAACTTTGTGATAGTTATTTTGTTCTGTCTCTCCATGATATACTATATGTAATAAATACAGCTGTAGATGGTGTTATTTAGGCACGTTTGACCTTTTGCTGTAGGGTTTCCTTAAGTTGGCTGTCTATAGCAATATAGCCGATGCTGTTAAGTTCGACATCCCGCTTGATATGTATATACGTTCGAAATAATGAAAATTTAACAGTATCCGAGCACTCCAATTAGCAAAACAATTTTCTCCGCATAATCATATTTCATACTTCACACACAATCTCATTTAAAGACCTTCCCAACAAAATAAAAAATTCGTTAACTTTCACTAGATCCTTGTCAGTGAGGAACTAGGTCGTGCAAATTAAGATTGTAAGGACTTTACAAGGTGGTAAGGACTTTACAACAACTATAAAAACAACATGGATATACCACTTTGTTCATAATTTTAAATTTCTTTATTTATTCTGCCAAATCTATTTCGTCCTCCTCAAAGTAACAAAAAAATAAAAATGCAGTTAGTTTTTTAACTTTGGCACAACTCTCGTATGCGGGACATCGTGAATAATTAGGTATGTAAGAAGGAATGTACAAAAATATTGGTTGTTTATTTTTATTTTGTATCTTGATACAAGTTGGAATTATCTGAATTTTTTTTAACTTGGAGTTGGGTTGATTTTTTTCTTGTTGGTTTTAACATTTTGTCGCTTGAGTTGTGCGGCAAATGTGTTAAATTTGTGCGCGCGCCATTTTTTCGCTATATGTTTTTGTTGCAGCTGATTTTGTTGTACATGCTGTTGCTTTTTAGCATATAAAAGCTTCATTACTTATGCGAACACGGTGCTTAAGTACACGTTACGTAACATCTTAATTTCGTTAGTTACTAACGAAATAATGTATTTTTGTTAAAATATAAAAATTTAATCAATGACACAAGAGTATAACTAACAATATCGCACCCTAAAATCATAAACAAGCAAAACTCAATATACATATGTATATCGATATCGAAATCGTTTTTTTTTTCATAAATCAGTTCACTGAAAAAAATCTCTAGGCTAGCGTAAAAATCTCTTTTCGATAACCGTCTTCTTTATTTGGAAAAATACCGTAAAGCCCGTTTTCATGTTACTTCCACTAAAGACTACTATTTTTAGTTATGACAGACAGTGCAGCTACGAACAAGTGAGTAGTTTTGTTTCACCTAAATATCGTTATTTCGAGTTTTGACTGCACCAGCGTCATTTAGAATTGTGCATTTTAAAAACTTTGTGACTGTCTTTGATTTAATGTGCGATGATACATTTGGCCTGTATTACAGATATCACTGCCCTATGCTCTTTGTACTCCTACAAAGGAATAAATACAAATATTAAACTTTAAATACAATAAACATGATCTGTAAGAATTTTAGACTCCATTTACATTACATCATATTTGATACCAATATCTACACGTAAGTTTGCTAAGGGAAACGGATCAGCTGTTTCGTTACGTTGTCGTGAGAGTAATTCTTCCTTTAGCTTTAGAGTTGTTGTTGCTGCTGTTCACTCACATTATTTGGCTTGTTGCTATAGTGTAGTAGTTGTACTCCTGCCAAACAACCTCACATTTGCAACAAGCAGCAATATCCAGTTAGCATCCCAAGATTTGTTAAATATGTACACAGACACGTTTAATATTTGTCCAACATCGAGCATAGAAACGTTCTTGTACTCAATATTAAAAATTAAAATATATTTTTATAAAATTGATATTTTTGTTATCTGCCTCGAGTTTGTTTTTCAATATGTTTTATTAAGAATCTTTGAATATTTATCAATATAACAAAAATTGCGATCGGGATCTTAATGCATACTTCCATTACTCTTTGTTGTGTTAGAATAGGGTTACAGCAATTTAAATTATTTCTTTGCTGTGTTTTAAAGCTGCTTCTTTCAACTACCATTGATTAAATTTTTAAACAATCTATGTGATTTAGTGTGTTTTATAGCCATCGAAAGCAGGCAACCTCTCGAAACCGGAAAAAGTGAACTGCATGTCGTAGTAAAGACAATTGGGACACTGTACTATCAATTGGAATCGTAAAAAATGTGGTTTATTAAATTTCCCTATGGCCAGCATTAAAACAGTTCGTAACACCAAAAGGTGTTGATAAATTCCACTGAATATTGGACAATCGGAGAATGAATGTGTGTCGGCTGAAACTGGGTGACCACACCACATTTTAGATAAATATTTTGACATCAAACATTTATCTGCGCTATGAGTACCGCGAATGCTCACATCCGGCCATAATCGCAACCGTGTGTCCACTTCAAAAGCGATGGTGGCGGTGTTTTTGCCTCGTTTCATAAGCGTGAATAAAACACACTCAAGGCCAAAGTCTCTGTTGACCGACGAACTTATAGCGACAGTTTTTTTTCTGGCAATTATTTACACCAGTTTGACAGATTCAACATTGATTTGAAGTAAAAACAACCGTATTTGACAAAGAAATAAATACCCTGCCACCAAGACAACGAATCGACGTACACATGTCTAGTCCTCATATAAGAATTCCATAAATTGGATTACGAACTGCTACCTATACCAGCCTGTTCTGCAGATTTAGCCTCTAGCGAATATTTTCTGTTTAAAAACACAAATAAATGGCTCGGCAGTAAAAAATGTAGATCGAATTTTGCCCACCTTGGTCGATGGACTAAATGTGTCAAGTTATTTACATGCATACGAGTATGTATGGTTGTATTCAAACTTTTAAGAAAATATGGCTATGCTGAACTTCACGCGAATTTAAACACAGAAGTTATATTATACTAATCATTTTTAGTTGCATATGAATTAAAAAAGAAGGCACATTGGCATTTATTTGAAGGTGATTTTATAGCTGTTGTATAGTTATTTTGAAAGAAATAGTACACAAATTCACTTAAATTTACTTAGCGATCACATTGCTGAGTGCTCGCGGATTACAGTCGCCAAATTTATTACGATTGTGAGCTCAAGCTCATCTATTTTGCAACTCCAAATCGTAACGGGAGTCTTGTTTGTCAACGATCTATTATCAATATTTGCATGACGATCTCGGAAAAGTAAATAGCCTATTTTTGATTATTGACGGTATTGGTCTTATAGTACTAACCCGGGTCAGTTGGCAGGTAAATGTTTTCTTCTTTTAAGGTAAAATATGTATACAACAGGTAGATATATGAATCAAAACTGTCCTGATTCTTATTTAAGCTTAATGAGAAATTCTGCTTTGACTAATGAAAAACGGGTGTATTTGGTTGAGTATTCAACCTTAGCAGCGTCATCATGATTACCATCGTCATCAGCATCACCGACAGCACAACAGCAGTAGCAGCAATAACATCCTCATCATCAGCGACTTTGTTAACAACAGCCTCGTATAAACTTGCAAATATTTAAAGGTTGCCTACCGATTTTTTCCCTCCACTTATTTTTTCACCTTTTCTTTTAATGCCAAATTCATTCATTATTTTAACGTGTTATTTTTCGACATCATGGTCGTAGTTGTCGTTTTCTTGTGGTTCAAGGCAGTAGTTGCCAAGCAACAAAAATTTATTTTTTTAATAAAGCAAAAATCCTACGAAGGAAAGTTTTGCTTGAAGGAAGGAGTCATAAGCAAAGTAGGCAAAATACTGCGCGAAAACAAAAAAAGTCCGTAAATAAAGAAAGAAGTTTAAATGAATTGCTAGAGATTTTCTTTTTAAAAATTGCACAAAATGTAGATGAAACTTTTATGGCTGAGAAAGAGTCCGTTTTGGATATAAATTAATTTTTGTCGGCGCGCGCTCTCTCTCTCTCTTTCTTTCTCTCTCTCTCACACACACACACAACTTTTGTCTAAAGCATTTTTGAGAAGAGTATTTTGTTTGTTGCTTTAATTTAAATGAATTCCACCCCAGAAGTTGTTTTATTTAAAAGAATTTACGGGTTAATGTTCGATTTACTTGGATTCCTTTTTAATTCACGACCAAACGAACTTGTAGGCAAAAATTAGAGAAGAGAGCGGCTGGGGAAATCATTGTTGATACAAGTTTATGAAATAAATTATCCTTCTTCTATAAATATGCTTGTAAATATACTTTAGAAATTTAATAACAGATATAAGAAAAAAGATTCCATAAAATCTTTAGAAGGATAATGCGAGGGAATATATGTATTTACATATGTATGTATGTACATAATTTGTATGCATATTGGAGAATTACTTACTATTTACGGTGGGTCAACATTATAATAGAACAAACTTCTAAAGTCAATAAATTTGCAGACCATTTTTAAGCCATGTTTAAAACTTCAACTCCAACTCAACCGATTGCAAAATTTTTATCAGAACCATTTTCTGACCCATTTTTCGAACATTCCAAAAATAGTACAGAAGTGAACGCGTATTATTGTACTGTAAACCAGTCTAAAAGAAAATTTTTCAAGTCTATATTGGTCTATTTTGGAACAATGCCTTTCTAGATATTAATAAGCGTTTGCAAGAGTCAGTTTCGCTGATGTTTTTGTGAGGTTAGTAAGTAATCCCGGCGATAACATGAAAATAATACAGGCTCATAATGCTTTCGTTTTTAAAACTCCGAATTCGGTGTTTTGATACATACATACATACTTAATACATCGGGTGCTTTTTTTGCTGTTTGGTTTTTCAGTGTAAAAAAGATTCGTGACATGTGGCAATACCAAAACTGTTCAGTAAGGTTTACCATTTCACCAGGAATAGACTAACAACCGAACAACGCAACAAACGCGAACAAACAATAATTGAATTTTATTATCAAAATTGGTGTTGGGTGGACAATGTGTTTTCTATAGAAAAATTGCCTTTAGCGCCGAAGCTCATTTTTGGATCAATATGTACGCCCGCAAACAGAATTGGAGAATTCGGTGTGAAGAGCAGCCAGCGGCAGTTTAAGAGCTGCCAATGCACTGTTTAGTGCGGTTTGTGGGCCGTCGGTATTATTGGACCGTACCTCTTCAAGAACGATAAAAATAGCACCGTTACAGTGAATGAAACAAGGTACCGTGCGATGATTACCGTTTTTTTTTCTCCCCAAAATAGAAGAACTGGACTTAGTTGGCATGTGGTTTCACGGCACGCGATACGATGAACATATTGAGGATACGTGAAGTCTCTCGTGTACAGGGACAAACCAATCACAATTCAAGACCTGGATAACAACATGACAGCTGCCATTGGTGAGATACCAGCCGAAATGCTGGAAAAACTTTAAATATGAAATACTCTTCAAAACGTAAATGGCCGGCATTCATTTATCGGCCCAAATAAATTATTCATTCGTTTTTGCAAATTTTGTTTTTTTCCAATTTTCAAAACCCAAACGATTAAAAAATCACCCGATATATTGACCAAGGATCAACATAAAACATTACATTCCCTTTTGTCGGTAAATTGTTCTTATTATGTAGAGAGAACAGTCTATGATGCTCATTGAATTGCAATAAATGGGACTGTCTTCTTTGTAGCTTCTGAATAATTGATGCACAAACTGAATGTCATATGCCCACATTGGCTTTATACTGGATTTGCTTTGTATTCCAGGGTTAAGTTGAACCTATTAACCAGTACTTGTTGGTAAGATTTATGGCCGTTATATTTGCCTCAATATAGCGGGACTAAGTAGGGCGTATATTTTGATTGATACGTGAGTTATTGTTATTGGTGGGCAATTTAACCTTCTGAAGGAAAACGCACACGTAACGATGGCTTTACATTTGTTTTTACCTTTTAAGACTGAAGTTGTTAGGATGCAACTTTTGGATCTTATTTAACACTTATAAATGCTGTTTCCTCCGCAAACGTTGACATATATATCAACGCAAACGTTAATATATATGTATTTAGGTTTATCTTTATCTACTGTGTAGATGATATATAATAGAGGCCCTAGTATACTATGTATAGGCACTCCTGTGCAGATTTTCCCATTTTTAGAAAATTGATCCTTTGTTTGAACCTATTTTAAACGTTTTACCTGTCAAAAGGCTTTTAGTAGCCATTATGGAACACTTTATCGAAGCCTGAGATGTGTGAATAAATAAATCTGAACAGCGACCTGAAATAGCGATCTAATAACGACTAGCTTAATAACGACTAGCTTAATAAACACAACTGATGGTCCGCGATAATATTTCACTCAGTAAGATAAGGTACATTGTCAAAATTTAAAGAAAAAATTTGTGAAACTATGCTGGAAAAGTGTTGACTACCGGGAATGGATGGATGGATGAAGAGATGGTTTAGTATTGATGATTATATTTTATTATGGATATGGGAACGATGATTGGTTGAGAATTATAATGATATGTATAATACCAATCTTGTTTTTGGTTTGCTAAAATTGCTTTCTAAAATGGCAACAATATATCCCAGTGCTCTGAATGTAAAAGTTAAGAAATTCACTTTTATTCACATCTATGACTCTCTTAAGGTAGCCAAATGCCTCGTCATCTAATTAATGACGCGCATGAGAATGGAACTGGCCGACAACTTGACCGTAAAATATTCATGTTAGCTCACACAATTTTGTAACACCAAAATATGATAATTTTATTCAATTTTTGGCACTTCATTGCAAATTTAGTAAAAAATAATAATAAATTTTGACTACCGGGAATGTACGTGTATAAAATAATATCCATCTTGTTGGTTTGATGATTATTATGATTGTTATTACTGCTTTCTAAAAAGGCAAATAAATGGCAAATGGAAAAAATGGCAAAATCATCCCAGTGCCCTGAATGTGTCAAAATTAAGAAACTCATGTATGTAGAATTTTGGAACGAATTTCCGTCTATGATGCTCATTGACGGAAATTCGTTCCAAAATTCTACATCAAAACACCCTGTCGGAACATCAAATCAAGAATCAAACTCAAGTATGGCTAATGATGAAATCTGACTGCAGTCCTACCCTGGGTTAAGGATCATAACATTTTCAGACATCTTCCAAGAGCATGGAAAAAAGCCAACTCGTAACATGGCATTAAATACGAATAGTAGCAGAAACCAAACTCGACAAGGGCTGACGAAAATTCGTTCCAAAAAAATCTACACTAATATTAATTGTTCAAATATGCCACAAATAAGTCAAGCAAAATCATAGCACATAAAGTTAATTGACACTAGTATTCAATTTAATGCTTAATGGATGATGCACAACTCGTTAACGTTTGGGGAAATTACTATAATTAGCCAGTCCATTTATTCCAAAGACCCGGCATTAAATTTTAATTATTCCTTCTTTTTGCATCAGATGTTCGGCTTATGCTTTAAGTTTACCATATCCTAGGACAAAACATCTATAATACTTAACTACAAAAATTACCTAAATAAATGAAATTTTTAAATTATCTCTTAAGCCATATTTCGACAATAATATTTTTGATTTGATTTTGTACAAGCAAAATAATAACAAAATACCAACCGAATTAAAAAAAAAGAGTAAAAATCTGTTGTAGGTTTTTGTACGTTTAGACCAATAATAATCTTCTTTTGCTTTTCTTTACATGTGATTGCAAATGTGATCTAACTTATACCTTCCCGGCGTACACCCTATACTTGAATTTATGAAATGAATTAAAAAACAAAGAGAGACATTAGACTGACAAATTGGCATCAGCATTCTCTCTGAATGTCGAACATTTTCATACAATATTAGGTTTACCTTATATCACTTGTAGTATTCTACATTTGACAAATTATATTACTTGCACGACAATGTAAAACGGGCTTTAAAAAAGGAAGTGCTATTCGTTATTTCGGAATTTAAATGGCTAACAATTGGATTGACATCCGAAAAAGGCAACGGAAATATGTAGATCACTTATTTTTAGTCGATTTCTATCACATGCCAAGATATTAAAATTAGTCATCAAAACTAGCCAGCATTGAAAGCAAACCATTAGTAGATTAATTAAACCTAACATAAATAAAAATGTTTAATTGAAATGAACAATTTTTTACTTTTATTTGTTTATTTATTAAATGTTACAATAAAATTACAAATTACATTCTGTCTTATGAATATTAGCGAGCACAATAACGTAGACTTTCTCTCGCTGTAGTGAAGCAGGCCAGGTGAATTTTAAACCCCACAAACCCCAGATAGGCTCAATAGAGCTATCTACCGGTTTGGGGATTCGATACTACATTACCAGGCCAGCTGTTTTATTTTATTACATTCAATAAGGAATATTCATTACCTACACCGTTGCCAGCATTAAGATTTAATCTTATTTTTTAAGATTTTTACCCTCAATTTAAAATTTTTAAGTTAAGCTGTTCAAACGCTACAAAAACCATTGTTCGTGTTTTGCATCTTAAAGTTTAGGTTTTGCTTGTTGCTTACTGCCAGGTACTGTTGTTTAAAGTGGGCGCTCTTTATGGAAAAGGTAAGCATACATAAAAAATTATAATTAAGTGATTGCGAAAAAAGTAGTGCATACTAGAAAAGCCAAGTGCCTCTTTTACTTTCGATGCGGAAAATCTACCTAAAATTTACCTAAAGCGATTAACTTTAAAATAACGACTTTAACAACAAATAAGAACGAAAACAAAATTTTAATAAAACAACATCGGCTTAATTTTGAAGCGTCTTTTATGATATTATGTATGGAATATCACAACATTCAAATGGCCGCCTACGCTTCGCTGTCGATGTTTCAATTTCCAAATAACCCGGATTGGTGGCTATGCCCAATTCAGCTGTCGACGCTGAATCGACATTTCTCAATATTTTTCACACTGGTCACTACGGCAGCTACGTTGTCTTCAATTCGCACTAATCTGTCGGGTTGTTGGCTTAAGGTCCAAAAGAGCGTACTCTCTCTCAAACTTTTGTGGTTGTGTGGTGTCGTGTATTTCTATAATATTTTCTTGCGGATTTTCTCCGTTTCCGTCTAGAGTATATAATTTGTAAAATAATGTCTATAATAACTACAAAATCGTATCGTTTAGAAAATGAACAATTAATTCGATTTATAGCCAAAAACGCAATAGTAATTATGCACTTTTAAGTGCCTTCTATTCGCATAAAAAATTTAAGAATGCATTATAATATTAAAGTCTCTACACTAGGCTAGTAAGCACTACTTTGGTATGAATAAAAAAATCTCATTTAAAAGCTACGAAGATTTTTTTTCAATATAATACTACATTTACACCTACGCAAAATCTGGTACTTATGAGATTTTTAGCGAAATCTAGTTCATTTCTACCAGATTACCCATACAAAACAAAATCTACTTACGAACTAGATTTTGGCAAAATCTCTCAAAATCTTGCAATACTAAATGATGCAACTATGTATTTTTTGCTAATGTACTGAAATTTACAGCGCTGAACAAGAAAATTTTGACATTTGGAACAAAAAAAAAAAAAAAAAAAAAAGCGCGGTAGAAACAAAATATTTGCAGCAACTTTCCAAAATAATAAAAGTTTAAAATAAGTGGTTTCAATATGGATAAACAATAATAAATAAAGTGTAAGTAATATTACATATGTAATAATGTGTATAAAAACAATTGTAGCACGAATTTAACTAATTTTAGAGCCAATTTTTTATTCTTTCTTCAGTCAGCTCGTCAAAAAGCTGTGGTGTAAACGGCAGAGATTTTCTTCGAGATTTGAGCTGAAATCTACTAGATTTTGCGTAGGTGTAAATGTAGTATAAGATTTTTTTATTTAAATTAACATTATTATCCAAAAGATTCTGGCAACGCTGCTTACATACTAGGTACATATGAACATATTTCTAAAAATGTCTTTTTTAATGTTCTAAATAAAAAAAAGTATTATGAAATCTTATTAATGAAGATCTTGCTTAATATCATAATGTTGGAATAACTGACGTTAATTTGATACAAAAGAAATTGTTTCATATAGTTTATTTATTATATTTATAGTATATGAAAAGAAAAGGTTCTTTTTTATTTATTCAATTCAATGTTTTTAATTAAACCATCTTAATATTTTATAACTAGTTTAAATACATATGGAATTTGTTACTAAAATTTATTCTTCATTTGATCATACTAAATATTCAATTTACGATTTACGAAAATTTTTTATAATTTCTATAAATAAGCCTTTTAATTTTTTAATAGTGTTTTCTTTTTATTTTAGTCAAAACTAATGACATTTTGTAACAAATTTTTTCTAAAAACATGAAATTTAAAAAAGTTGTTTGCTTCTGCAACTTTTGCATCTGTATTTCTTCTTTTGCACTGGCGATTTCAATAAACAGTTGATACGAGTGATCTTTGAAAAATATACGCAGCTAGTTACTGTAATTAATTCAAATGAAATGCCCGGGTATTTTTTGTAATGTTCTAGGTTCAGGTATTAGAAATATTAAAAATACAGTTTTCTTTTAAAACTTTTTAAAATCAAATCGCAAGTAAAACGCTTGAGTTGCAGAACATGCAGAAATAAGTTTGGCGATTTGCTACTCGCATGCGATTTGACACTCTTGCGAATGTCACAACATGCCCGATAGTAAGACTTGTTCTGAACACAAAAGCAGCCAAAACTTAATTTATAAATTATATTAGTAAAAAGATCGTTAACCGATAAGCTTTATTAATATTGATATATTTGATGCTGCGTCCACGACCTGATATTTGCTTTACTATTGAATACATTCGCCATTATCAAGAAAACTTTACTGAAGTACATTGTCATACTTTTAAGCGAATCGTTAGATACCCTAAAGATACCAAGCTACTTAAACTAAAATTTGGTAGTGGTGCTGATGGAATTGATAATATTATGCTTGGTTATGTAGACGCTGATTGAGTTTCTAACATACAGAATAAGAAATCCATAACTGGATGCATATATTATGGATCTTCAACATCCCGGTGCAGTAAAAAGCAAGCAACAGTTGCTACCAACATTAAGCGAGACTGAGTATGTTGCTGTGAGTTCAGCTGCCTCAAGAGGCTTCTGGTTGAAAGGAATTTTAAATGAGATCAAGATGACACATCCAGCTCAATTGTTTTTACCATATGAAGTTAATGATGGTTCTATTGCTAATGTTTTAATCCAAAAGATCAACGCATATTGATATTACACATCACTTTATATATATATAAGACAAGGGATGATGGAAATTCGTTCCAAAAATCTACATCAAAACACAATCTACAACACAAAACAATAAACAATTATAAGGATTCAGCATACGAGTATATCGACAAATGTATTTTTATTGCAATTAGAGATTTGAAATTGTCGATTACATTAATAAGTACGATTTCTCAAACCAGTCTGTTCAGACGTTCCATATGCATTTTAGAATTTATTGTGGAAAATAAAAGAAACCCTTTACCATTTTTTCTCAAAATTTTGATTTTAAGTTTTAATTGAAGAAACCCCGATTCTAATTCATTCCATCAACCTTTTTTATTCTAAGTAAAACTTCGAATAAAACATTGCAGATTCCGAGTACAGAACAGCACTGTGTTTTTTTTTAAGTTTTTATTCATTTCTCGGAGTTTTGTAAATTTTGTCAAGATTGAGAATAAACTCCTTACTACTCTTGACTATAGTAATCTATCTATATATATAAAAGTGAAACTCTGTCTGTCTGTTAGCTATACACTCCGAAAGCGTAAAGCCGATCGGACTCAAACTTTGGCAAGTTGCTGTACACATTCCAGGGAGTGCTTATGGGTGGTAATTTTTTTTAAAAAGTGGGCGGCGCTACGCCCATCTACATATACATAAAAATGAAATACGCCCATACAAAATAAATATTAAGCTACTTGCTCTTGACCGAATTTTCTGAAACTTTGCACACATATTGAACTCTCATGATTATACAATTTCGTAATTAGAAAAGTGGGCAGTGCCACGCCCATAAAAAATAAGTTATTTTTTGCACTTGACCGATTTTTCTGAAACTTTGCACACATATTAATCTGTCATAACTATATAATTTCGTGATTAGAGAAGTGGGCAGGACCACGCCCATAAAAGTTACAATTTTGAGGTACTTGCACTGGACCAATTTTCTCAAACTGTGCACACATATTGAGCTCATTAAGGGCCGTAGCAGCGCGCGCCGGGCTTGGCTAGTTTTATAATATTCACTGAAAATTACGCACACATACACATGTAATAAAAGAAAAATATAATAATCAGCTGAGCTGACAAATGCATGAATTCGCCTTGGTTTTAGCAAACTAGACTAAATACATATCAGGCATGTCACAAATTCTTTTATGAATTGGTCCATGGTGTAATAAGTGTACAAGGTGGCAGCGTTACGGCAGGTGATTATATTTTGCTCTGGTAATGGGTGTGTATAGCGAACGTCAAAACTTGTTTTTGTTTACATTTATTATTATGTATTTTATGCTTGTGTGTGCAACAAAGAAATTGTTTAATTTGAATTTTTTTTTTTAATCCCCAAAAATTTGCCGTTTATAAGGGTTTTAATTTTAAAAAAGTCGCATTTTGGATTTTATATCTGTATATACATTCTTGAAACTGTTTCAAGCATTTAAATTTTGGATTTTTTGCCATTTGATTACATTTTTTTGGAATGCTTTATGTTTTTATATTTTTCAAATTTTTATGATTCACTTTTTCACCCTTTTTATTTTATTTTAGTCACTTGATTCTCCACTGTTACACAAAAAAAATGCCTGTTTTTGTTGTATTATTGTATTTGTTGCCCTTATGAATTTACCTTGTAGACCCATGACACCATGAATTTGTCAAATTAATCCGTAATTACCATTTCGAACAGATTGGGTTTATGTTCTTTAAATTCAGTATGTTTGTATTCATTCCTTGGCTCGTATAGTCAGCAGGGAATTTAATTTAATTAATGCAAAAAACTAGTGAAAAGATCTAACATTATTTGTTAAGAAATAATACATAATTAGAGTCGCATATTTCTAAATATTGTATGTGTATTCAGGCAAGTAGCATTATTTACACTACAGACAGTCTGACGCTCAAGCTGTCAAACCCCATAAATAAACTGTTATGACAGTTTTATCAACCAGATGATGTTCACCTGATCCATTGGAAGTTATTTGTTTGATATGCCTTGATTAGCGTGAAATAATTTTGAAATGATGTTTAAAAATAAATTCAAATTAATTTGCTTTTAACTTAATTCGAAAGACATATTATAGTGCAATTACTGATCACAAATGTGCAAAACCAGGTAACTTAAAACATAACTAAAATATAATAAAGAACAATGATGTTGCTTCTAACAAAAGCCTTACGAGATAGCACAAATGCAAAAATTATTAGGATTTTCTACTCAAAGTGCGATATGCGTAAATTTACTCTAGTTGACGTGAGCAAGATGGAAATGTTTAACAATGCAAAAGAAAAGGTAATAAAAAAGTAAATTCGACTTAAAAGAACAAATAAATTTCAAATTTGTATATCGATATGATGCCGAATTAAACAAAGCGTTAAGTCTTTCTTGATAACAAATTGTTGAAGTGTATTTAAAATGAACCTCTCGCATTTAGATTAGATTGCACAGACTGCCTGCCGCCTGTGCTTACACTCTGGTTCCCTTTTTCTCTAAATGTTGTAAAATACAGCTAACTGTTAAAGCTATTCAAAACTAATTATTTTTACATAAAGCGAGCAATGAATCGGCTACAGTAGGCGTTTCATTGGAATCGATCATGTGTCATGGGTTTTTATTTCCTAACGCTCACGAGAGTTAAATTTACACTAAATCTATATTTATAAGTTATGATTTGACTTGATAGTCACGTTTAATTTTAATTTGCTTAGTTTTAATTTATTAAAACTCAAGTGGTGGATTGGCAAAAGATTGCTATCAAGTTACAACAGAATAAATATTTCTCTTCTTAATCCCGATATAGTCTCAATAACTAAAGGCATTGTGGATAATTTTCGTTTAGAGCAACTTTCTATCATGAGTGTTGTTTGGTTAAAAAAGTTTCAACATTTTCAGCTAACGATATACTAGTTTAAAAACACGATATACTAGTTAAAAAACGAGACAATGCAAAGAATATTCGATAAACGATCATAATTTTAGTAAATTCATAATATATGTTGGTAATGTAAGGCAGTTTTTTGTAAAAAAAAAATAAACTTATATAACTATTTCACATTACGCTTAAGTGCATACATTCGACGTGTTGTATAATAAGTTGGAAAATTTGTTATCAAGTTTGATGATGTATCTTTCTTCTTTTCTGGTTTTGACGAAGGTTGAGGTGCTTTTGCAATTGCAGCATATGACTTTGGCTGGGGAGGACTTGTTGTTTCGTCAATGCTTTTATTACCATCTTCCGATTTGATAAAACGATCTATAACATGTTTTCTTCTAATGCAATTAGAGCTGTTTGTTTCACTAGAACTATTATCACTTGAATTACTGTGTGGTATATTCGATACATCATTATTATCGAAAGAATTTGTGTCGCATGCAGAGGTTTTCTTAGACAAAGTTGGCCAGTTTTCTATCTTGCTGAATAAATCCTCCTCATGTCCAAAAATAGGTTTCCAAAGTGACGTTTGTTCAGCAGTTTGAAAAGAGTCCGAGTCTTGTGTTTGACTTTTATTAGAACTTCGACTAATACTGCTATCCAAGGATAACAAACCTGTATCCTCTAGTAATTTGTCGTATTGCTGTAGACGTTGTGTTGAAAGTGTTTCTCTGAAGGATGAAACGGAAGAGGAAGAATCACTACATTCTCCCACTACACTAAATGAATTGAGTGACAGTGATGAAGTCGTGATAAATGAGATATTGCTTTCCTGTTCTGAAGTCAGAGAATCATTTTTAATATTGTCAACTTTATTGGATCCACTGTTATTAAAGCTTTGAAAACTCGATGACGTATCAGATACTTTTGGTTGCAATTTAAAACAATTTTCATCAAAAAACAAAGGTACTTTTCTGTTGCCATTTTGTACCACTTTTATTTCATTTTTAACAGGATAAGTAGCAATTGTTACTTCTTGATTGAGTGGCTGTTCAACACTAACACCCAAACCACAGTAACGCATCATACCAATGGTTTCTTGCTCTATCTGTTTATTATTTTCCCAATCGTCTATTGAGGGTTGTTCACCAACTGGCTTGGTTTTGGCCATTTGCTGCACTTGTTGTATTACACGTAATTTTGCATTGATTTTACCTGTAATTTCATATTCCTTTTGTTGCTCTTTGTTTTGCAGTTTTTTGTTGGCAGCATATTCCGTATGAGCTTTAGGCCGCGGGTAACTGAATTGAGGTTCTGACAAAACACCATAAATAAAATCATGATGAGGTTGCAAATTGACAACCTCTTCTTCAAAGTCGGTTGTAGGTACCCAAGGCATTTTTTTAACAATTATAATTTAAAATTAAGTTGTTAGATTTTGTATGATGTCTGTAAAATAATGTATAAATATATTTGGCTCTTTCATTCGGAAGTGAAACAAAACGAATCATTTTTTTTTTTGCTCAAGATGTAAACTTTATTAAGATCAAACACTCTTTTTCGGGCCCAAGCCATACCCCAACCCTGAATATGTTTGGTGTTATTAGGTTTATTTCTTCTATGCTTTTTTAGTTATATTAATGATCGCTTCTATACGAGTACATGGTATATCATGATAACTGTTTTACGCGTTGATATAGGTGAGATTTTAGGACCTGGAACTCTTGCTGAGGGGTTTGGAGCTACCAAATATCCTGCAGTCAATGCAACGAGACATTGACCTAACTAAATCTTCCATCGCCAACAACCAGTCTGGCACTGGTTCCACGAGCTACTAGTTCCCGTTGTACTAGCGTGTTTATATCTTTACTGGCCCAACTTAGAACTTCCTACCTTCTTGCCGTTTCAGGGCGTAGGCAAGCTTCGTGGACTTGTTCTTACATCGCTCCCGATGAAATCACATCAAGGTAGCGGTATGACGAAGTACACGTGCCTTCATGGCCATATTCAGAGAATAGAGGCAAAAAAATTAATTCAGACTACTACAAAGGACATTCGAACAACTTAAGTCAAACAAATTTCACTTTACGGGGCATATGAGCCAGCCAACAAGCAATTTCTATACGAAATTATTTACTTCTCACCATGTATCTATTTACTTCTCACCATGTATGAAAAAAAGAGCTCTTCAATTAAAGGAGTGACTACATTATATGATCGATCCGTCCTGCAAACAATAGCACAAACTGAATACGCTTCTTATAAAATCTTAATTAAAAAATAACGCATATACTTGAAATGTATCAAATGTCGAACCAAATCGAATAAAAACAGCCAACATAAAATTTATTTCAATTACAAAATTAATATAATAAATTATTAAAAAAAAAACGTAAAATTATATAAAAGGTACCCACGATCGGCACTACAAATGGTGAAAACCATGCAAATGTATCGTTCTCCTCAACACAACAACAAACTATACGTACTTGAAATTTGAAATTTGTTTCCTTTGCACTAAATAAACTTGTAGCAAATACGTCTGTGCATATTTGCACAGCTGCAAGAAATATTTATTTTTTACATATCAGCTGCCATATTCAAATTTGTAAAAAGTTAAAATCGTGTTTTTTGTCTAAAATAAAATCTAAATAATGACACCTATTTTTTTATTTTAATTTTGGTCTTTTTATGTGGACATACACACATAATTTCATAAAATATAAAATAGCGTTGCCAGATATTTTTAAGCAATTAAGTTGTTTGGCAACAATACAATGGACTATTAAAAAAGTGCTTACGATCAGTCGCAATATGCACAGCTAATATGCGCAATCTTAAATTACACAAGGCCCATCGTGAATAGCCCTCCCTATAGTAAATTTTTTAAAGAACATTTTCAGAATATTCCAAGCCACTTCCATCACTATACTTTTTATTATAGCTAACTTTCATAGAATTTTAATTTAGTGAGAATTAATTTCTTATCAGACTTTTTTGTTGCTTATACATCTCCTGATATCCTTAGTTCAAGCTAGAGCTTTATTATTGTTTCCATTTTCAATTTTTAAATCACTTACAGCTTTGAGAATTTTACCAATATTTTTTAGTAAAGGGTTCAATATTTTTAATATTACCGTAGTTAATAAAATAATGTCATCAGATAATATCTCTTCTGTAAGTAATTCTTCTAAATCCTCATAGTTTATTTCGCGAGCAATTGCTAAAATTGCATCACAATGGCGGTATTTCAGCTTCCGTATAGCTACCCATACAATCTAGTCATACAGCTTTTCCAGCTAATTTTTAGAGTATGTGGTCTTATATTGGACATAGCAATCAACTAAAACAATGGAATCAAAAAATAAAATTTTTCCCATGCTTTATTTGAAAACAGTTGCTTATTTTTAATTTTATTTAAAATATACTAACGTGGTTTTTATACATATTTAAAATTTTTATTTTTTAAATTTAAAAAACCGCATTTATTTGAATATGCACAAAAGGAACTCGTATAAAACGAGGTTTGTTTGGGTGTAACTAATAATTTAGACAATATTTAATGTTGTTGCGTATCCCATTTTGATCTTTGACAGTCAGCAGTCCTTTTAGAATGGATTCATGAAATGTTGTTTTAAGCTCGTCTGTATTGCTGCACAATCTTTCATAAATGCTCATTATGCTTCATCACCTTAGGACAATTGTATAGTTACTAGTTCTTTGCTATCAAAAATGTGTACTTTGGGTCTTTATCTTGACAAAATTTAAAATTATCAGCAATACCCTACTTGTACGCACTTTCTTTAAAATTAGGTTTTGAAAGTCGAGCGAAATGTTTTTATCCATTTAACCTTTTTAAAAGTAAGGTTTCCGACCCCTGAAGCTGTAATACTAAACCTTCACTAAAAAACTTCCATGCTTTACTTTTTTCTCGTTTTTTAACAAAATTCTGTATTTCGCTCATGTTACAAATCGGACACAGACAATGTAAATTTGCTTTCATTTGTGAGAAGAATATGTACAATATAGTTGATAAGCGAAATACTCCGCTTCAAAGTGAAAAATCTTTTAAATGTGCTGTTGTTCAATTTCTAGCCGATCTTTACATTTTTTCAATAATTCATAGATTTTTTGGAGCTTCTTTTTAACAGTATAGTGGCAAGTTTTAGAGGAGAGAAAAATATATCCAGTTGTACTACTACTATAACTTTCTCGTCCTTCGAGCTAAGCTTCTTGATTATGCAATAAAGCTATCGACTTATTTTTTACGGGGATTTCACGTTCCGTATTTACTTCCAAAGAGCTGTCAATACAAACGATTTTTCTTTCTTCCAAAATTGACTGTTTATGTAATTGCACTGGCATGGTATGAAAATTATAAATATAATCTTCTGATGACAGCGCAAGTACAAAAAATATTTCTTTAATGCAAAATAGTTAAGCGATGCTCAAATATAAGGGTTATATATATTCAATTTTGTTTTTAATTACATTGCGCGACTGTTAAGTCCCGTTCACACTATGACAGTAATGGTGACCGTTGCTACCGCAACGGCGACGTGGTGATTACTGTCAAACTATCAACTAAAAAATACCTATGAATATGTTAAGCATGAAAAATATTACATATATATTGTGGCTGAAATGTAAATGTGTGAAATATTTTTTTCATGTCACAGTCAGGAGACCAGTATGAACGATGGGGTAACAGTGCTATCACAATCTTGCATTGAAGTCAAATGCCATCACTGTTCTATCGTGACAGTTACCGTCATGGTGTGAACGGGGCTGTTCTGCAAAAATTTTTTAAAGCGTTTATACTATATATTTATATAAATTTGTTATTTGTTATCAACTTAAACAAAGCCATGCAATATATTTGGTGAAATAATTACTAGCAATGTTCAATATATTTGATAGAAACATTAACATGGCCGACTTTTAATATAAGCCACTGTAAGTACATAGGATATCAAATTAAGCACAGTTCGTAAGTGAATTTAGGGCACCAAAATGTTTAGAAAAGATTTACATTTCAGAAATTTAAAAAATTCAAGCTGGTGTAGGTGAGGAATTAACATTTAGCGCTTAAACTATAGAATTGTAGCATTTAAAACTTGTGAGACGCTTAGGATCTTGAACTAGTGCAAAAATTGTTCATAATAATAAACACTCGCTAAGTTGCAGCATTAATTATAACATGGCATTAATAACTGAAGACTTAAACAAATTTACCAAGCAATGGGTCGTATTGAAACATGAAACGTTTTCTGTAGACCTCTAAAATACATACATACACATTTATACATTTTTTTTAAATTTGTTTTAATAGCTTATATCCCGGATGATGGATTAAAATCATCGGCTTAAATGTGTAAGAAAAGCTAAAATTGCCGAAAGTAAAATATTTTTGTCTGATATTTAAATAGTGAACGTTTTGATTCGTTTTGTTCCCTCCTTTATTACAATATAACTGTAAAACATACGTACCTTATTTGAATTTTGTCTTGGGTATTTTTTTTTTGGTGGCAATTTTTATATTTCACAATCTGTAAGCAAAAAATTCTCTGTTCATTTTTAAGCACTAAGCAAAATTGCTGACCTTTGCACTTACGTAAATAATTAAACTGACTGCATTAAAGTAAGATTAAGTATTCCTCAAATCCAACAAAACTTGCATTGCTTTCCTCGACCAAAAACCAACAAAAGAAGTACAAAATCACAAAATATAACAAAGAGATCACTAGAGATAACAGGGATGGAAAATGACTTTTTAAAATTTACAAAATGTACTTTTTTGACTATGACGCTAACATTTTTTATATTTATTAAAACAGGAAGTAAAGAAAATTTACAAAAATTCACATACACAATTAAAAATATAATATAGAAAAATAATTCATGCAATTATTTAATTGAAATAATGATAAACAATTAAAGAGAACATAAACGAAATTAATGTTGCCATACAGTGAAAAATTGGAATTTTCGTGGCAATACCGGCGCCAAAAGGGTCGAAAATGTACCAAGATAGTACAATTGCACCAAGATTTCGAAGTCTGAGTTATTTTAAACTGCTGCTGCATTTTTTACATAGTTGTATATTTTAGCATTAGCCAAGAATGCCTTGCGTCATTTTAAGGTTGCAAGCGATTTTGTTTTTTCATTAACATAATTTTTTACAATATTCAAGCCCATTAAGGCAATTGTAATTATTTTCGTTTTTAATATATGTATACACAATCAAATAATTGTTAAGGGACAATTTTTTTAAGAGGTTTTAGCAGCAGAGCGCGGAGCCGATTTGCTATTAGCTGACGCCATAGGCTGTCATCCGCTTGGCAAATTTTCGATTTGAAAACGGGTACAAATACACCAAAAAATTTACAATGGTGTAAAACTTTGTTCTACCCAACAGAAAATTGGTCAACGATATCAAAAATATGAAATTAAAAAAAGTAGACAGTAAGTCCGTAGAGGCATAAAACACACGTATAATGTGCGTATTAATTTTTCCACTATTCTGACAAAAATTGCATCAATAAAAAATGTATTTCTTAACCGAAAGAATAAAAACAAATGTAAGCCCAAAATGATATAATAAATAAATATTCATTTACCTGAGGACTACACGGTCAATATTTGCCTTTATATTTTCAATACCATCACAACCGTGTTTCGTTTTAATATATTTTTTAGCGCAATAAAACGACGAATAAAACTAATAAAATTAAACATGCGTTATATGGAATCAATTTCAACTTTCAATTACGCATTTTGAGTTGTTTCCTTAAAAACGGATTCTTAAAAAGAAAACTATCAAGCCAACGTCACTGAGCATATTTAAATGAATTTCGTCAAATATAAATTTAAACTGTTCACAAAACACCAGTGACGCTGGAATTTTATAGAAGCATAAAGTAAACTAAAATTGTAAGTATATCTAAATACCTTCGTTTTAATTTCAAATCAGGCGAATATTTTTAGACGAGGACGGTTCTTAAATTTGAACAAGTTACCAACTCTAAAAAGAATGCGATACTTCGATTATCAACAAACCATCGAATATAATGTGGTGCCTATCGATAGTTTGCTAGCTCCGGCTAGCGAACGGCAAAAAATTTTGTATTAAAAAATTTGACGTGACGAAACGTAAAATGACGAACAGTAAAAAAAGTATCCAACTCGTTTCCATAAAAATTAATACATATATAAATGCATTTTAGGTGCTTTGCAACTGCCTTTATGGAACACATTCTAAGGGTATTGCTACACGTACAATGTACATTGAAAACTATTCATGATATATTTATTGAGCATGCAGTATTAATAGATCACGACCCATATCGCAGAATAGCCTAATATTTTGTGATTTGGATCGCGATCCAATCATCACAATATCGCAGAAACGTGTAACCACAGTGTTCATTACACATATACAAATGTGAGATCGAAGAATTCCGGTCAAATGTTAAAAACAATATAATTTATCGAATTATATTTGACAATTTTTCACCATTAACAAAATTCTCTTCGACAAAGCATTCGATACGCAACTGAAATTTAGGCAATGTTTACTGAACTTGACGTAATAGGTAGTATTGATGTAAATTGTCGTATGTAGTTAGTGCCTCTGTACCGGCGTCTTTAAAACACTACAGATGTTGATCTATTAAATCAAACAAAACTACTTTATTCACTTTTACATGTGCTTTGTTTTCATTCCAGGGTATGATCTTATGATCTATACGTTGCTGCGATTTATTTTCGAACAATTTGGTTCCCGCTTTCTGCAGGCAGCGAGTTTGGTGTTTGGCTCGCCCTCTCAACTTAAAAATTAAAAGTGTGCCCATGTGGACTCAAGCAAGGTTTAATCATTGGCCCTACCATAGTAGAATGTCATTGGACTTTTAGCTACCCTCCTTATCAACCTTTAGCCGCTATTTAACTATTTAAAATGCCGCCGCCGATTTAATTAACCATTAGCTTCGTGCTTCCACTTTAATTCCTAGACTTCAGCCAAAATGCAACAAATGGAACGTTTTCTCAAACATCTTTTGTTTAAACAATGGCAAATCGATGTAATTATAGCAGTTACTTAAGCAACCTTTAATAAAGGTCTGTTTGTTTTTTGCGACGGCCATCAGTTTGGGTACATAAATCTGTGCGGCCAGGGTTGTTGTTTTATCGTATTGAAATAAACTTATAGATACCGGTAAAATTTATTTGAAAGCACAATTATGAATAAATATACACAACAAAAAAGAATCAATAAAAAAATTGTTGCACATACAAAAGTTTGCAGAATCGGTCATCTCTTCTACTCCTTCACTTAGAGCAACATTTAAATGAATCTTTCTCTTTCTAACTCACATAATAATTAAAGCAAATTGCGCCAAAAAAAAAATTAAACACAAAAACACAAAGTTAAGATAAAATGTTGAAGATGAATAGATTTTTCTTAAATAACAATTATATTTATATGATAAATATTTGCACGAGAAGACGTATTTATATAATAAATACTTTTATATTTCTGTTCTTAGGTGATTAGACTTACCTTTGCATTTGAATTCTATGACGCTTTGTAATCTCGGAAGGTTGATATTGTTTGTTTAAATCTTTATTTAGTCATATAACTGCACAAATTTAGTTAATATTTCTTGTACCTAAATTTCTTATATTCACCTTAAAATTGTTTAAACAAAAGTTAACAGCGTAGCATTAAAACCTTATTCACGAAACAAAACGTATTTGCTGTAACACTTTAGCTCTTCTGCTTTATCAATTTCCCATTTTACGACGAAATGATAAAGAAAAGAAGGTAAACAATTGGTGCTTTTGTAACAGGGTTGCTTTTCCGCCAATGTAAAGATATCAAATTGTTTTTTAGGCGATTTTAAAAAAGTTGCTGGTGTAGTAAAAGTCTTTCCAGTGTACTTCTCTATTGTCAAAATTTGTTTACTGTTTGTATACAATAAATTGGTCGTCTTTGTTTTTAAATTCCTAAAATTTAAATAGTTATGAAAAAAATAGTGTTGGTGAAAATAATGTGAAAACTTTTTTTAAATAATTATTAATTTTTTTATATTTTTAGTGTCATCACTAGACAAATTAAAATAAAAATCTAGAATATATTGAGCGTGACAGTGCAGAAAAATTTAAGAAGTATATTTTATTTTAAATCACTTTAAAATAAGTAATTTGTATGCGTATTTAAAGCGCATTAAGAAAACCTGTGGCTAGAACTTAAAAAAAATTCACATCTTTTTAAGGAAATAGCAGCGAAACTGCAAAAATGTCGATCACTTTGTAAATTTAATTCTTTATTTTATTTTTTATATATATTGAAATGGACACAAACTGTTCACAGTAGGTTTATCTCACAAATAAACATTCAACTTTCATTTGTATAACTGTGTTACTAATTTATAATATATAAACAAAAAAAAACAAAACATTGAACAAATAAAATATGTATGTTTAAAAAGTAGTGGAACGTGTTTTAAAGTGTAGAAGGATGTCTTCAAAGTTTAGGATTAACGAAGACTCTAAGATTTGCTTCCAAGTGCTGACTGATCAGCAACTTTAAATATTTGGTTCATATTATCGTATGAACATGCTATAAGATGGTCGCAAGAGTAAAAGAGGCTATTATAAATTATATCTGAAACAATGAGAATATAAACGCAAATATCGTATTTATGCATTTGACTATTTCTAACATAGCGTCTTGACTAGCTATTTATATGTTCATCCATCGCACATTTTGCGGCTCGCACAGAAAATTGTCTAGTCAAAACCGCCGCTGTTCAAGGTTGCTTCATGTTCAATCAAAGTTGTACGATCACTAGTTCGCACAAAACACAGAAAAAATTAAAAGTATGTATGTGTGTGTGCGCTCGTCTGTAAAAATCCGTCATAAGCTATGCTTAACATTTATACAGTGAATATGAACATACGGTTTCTTTAAAAATAAGAACACGAACACATTTTCTCGTTAATTTTGGTGAAGCTCTCAATGTGCGAACATTTTATTGCTAGTCAAGACGTAGTGTAAAAGTTGTTTGTTATCGCCAATAGTTATTGTTATTTTGCTAGCACTATATTTAAAAACAGAGTTGGCACACATTATTTGTATGGAAAATTGGTATATTATTAAAAAATGATTACATTTTTATTAAAATCATAAATAATAGTGAATTAAATAAAAAATAAATATGGGACGAAGATCAATAAATACCACTAAAAGTGGTAAATACATGAATCCTACAGATCAAGCGAGTAAGTAATATTTTAATAGAATTTATAGTACTGGGAGTACCAACTGACCATGTTTGTTTGATTTAGGAAAGGAGGCCCGAAAAAAAGAACTAAAAAAGAATAAGAAGCAGCGGCAAATGGTTCGAGCTGCTGTACTTAAAAACAAAGACCCTAGTCAGATATTAGAGGAAATGGAAAAAATCGATGAAATGGGTGAGAATTTTTGCTGGGAACTCGAGTACCATTTGTATAATGTTTTATATTTTTCGTAGAATACAATGTGCTGCAGCCTTCACCTTTAAACGAGAAGGTTTTAAGAGATAAACGTAAGAAGTTGAAGGAAACTTTTGATCGTGTCATGAGACTTTATGTAAGTTTAAAAATATGAATGTTGCCTATAACTTCTGTTCCCCTTTAATGTCTTTTTACTGTGCCCCTAAAGCTTAATTATATTTAGATTTAATGGACTTTCTTTTGTAGCATAATGATGATCCAGAACATTGGTCGGAGTTAAAGCGGAAAGAAGTTGAATATGAAAAGAAACGTCTGAAAAAGCAACAATATTATGAAAGTGTCAAACATGCTCAAAGTGTACAGATTGATGAAATTCCTTTACCATCTAATAGTCAAACACCAGCATCTGCAACGGCATCTACAGCAGCTACCTTTCCGCCTAAACGTCTACCGCCACCTCCTACTGCTTTGTCTTTACCGCCATTTGCTCCAGGCGCACCTCCGGGAACACTCAGAAAAACGAATGAAAATGTAAGTAACATTTTATCCATGCGCTCCCATTTTATGCAGTCTATACATACGGTGACCAACCGTCCACTATTATAATAGACAGTACACTACTTTAGCCTCTTGTACATATTTGTCAACTTTTTTCCACATATCCCTTTTGTACAATATTTTTTCTCGAACATGTTTACTTTTGTTCACTTGTTTCATTATACATATGTATAACGTTTTGCAAAAATATGTAAAATTAGTTAAAACTGAATAAATGCATAGTACTAGAAGATTTTCTAGTCGCTCTGTCTGTTGCGGCTAATGCAGAAAGAAGTTTTTCGAAATCCAACAGTATTTGGTCTTCGCCGAATCTGTCTTAAACATAAAATGAAATTTTTCAATATATGTACATAGTATTCTGAATTTAAGACATTTGTTATAAATAGGTCCTATTAAAAGAAATATTTCGCAGAGAAATAAAAAAAGTGTATATTAACAAAAAAAAAAAAATTAATTTGTCCAAACAAGTTTATGATTAAAACAAATATTTTTTTTTTTGATCATATTGCAGAAATTTAATCGTTTTATCGGGTTTTATCTTGTGTGAAAAACTCCTACAACAATCTTCTATAGTTACATCCTGATAGATAAATATAATTTAAGTTTTTCATTTAGTTATTTTAGTTTATGTGCACATTATTAGCTTTGTATCTTTAATACTCTTCTAAAAAAATATTAGTTTATTTAATAAATAAATTTTGTTACATTTTAAATCGATGGAATGTGTATACTATTTTATCCAGGGAATAATTTATACTGTGTCGTACATATGTTTTTATTTAAATTTAATCATTCTACTAAAGAACTAGTATTATATGTTTTATAACAAAAGCTTATAGCCCATACTCAACGCATATCGTAAAATATACCGGTAATATAAATCTAAGATTCTAAATGAATAATAAGATTTTAAAACCTTCCGAAATTCATGCCTTATGTATGTTACTACCGCTTATAGAATCTTTGAAAGAATACATTTCAACTTTATACACATATCGTTTCAATCCTGTACAAAAACGTGTCTTTGCATTATAAGTTTTAATATTCTTTTCACTTGAATGGAACACATATATTAGATGGTTTCTAAATATTACAATAAAATGTGCAGTATTTGTCCAAAAAATTAATATAGTTTTCTGTAAAAGGTTTGTTACGATTTAATTCCATTTTTGCTTCAGCATTTCTTGTATCAAATGATTTTATTTAATTTGAAAAAAAAACTGTAAAAAAGTATTTCAATTTCTTATTTTTAGCTCTCAAAACTCGCAGAAAAATTGGAAGCACCCAAGAAAAAAGAATCCTTAGGAGTACCCCTAGGTCCACCACCAGATCTAATAGATTTCCCCGATCTCGACTCGGACGCCGAGAATGATGAAGTTATATTAAAAAAATATGTACCTAAATCAAAACAAAACAAAGTGGCGTCTAAACCCAATTCACTACAGCAAAGAATGCTGGCCATATCAGGACAAAATATTGATGATTTCATGAAAGAAATGGAAAATGTGCACAAAAAGAAAGTGGCAGCCAGTAAAGTGGGAGATAACGAAACCGAATGCAAGGAAAGGAAAACAAAATCCGATGACACTGAGGATGATGATGAAAAATCAAATGAAACAGAAAGTTCAGATAATTCAGAAGATGAAGAGGATAGTGATTCATCTAGAAGGAAAAGAAAAGACTCGGCAGTGGTTGGGAAAACAATGGCAGTACCCATACATGCAACAAATGTGGTGGCGGCACCCATGCCCATGCCCTTAAATTTACCCACTATGCCGGCTCAAGCTCATTTACATAATTTAAGGCATCCAGTGCCACCTTTAGGCGGTTTAGCTCCACCACCCATGATGTTTCGTCCACCACCGCGACCACCAGGCATGCATGCTTTTGGCATACGCATGCCACCAGGACCACCACCTGGTCCTAGACCAGGTATGCCACGTATGGGTATACGTATACCAGGGCCACCGCCAGGTATGCCACCCCGAATGGCCCACCACAAAAATCAACAGTTACAGAACAAGGACAGCAAGGGTGTAACGACAATTACTGCCAAACCTCAAATAAGGTAAATATTTTCATTAATAAAATGTTTAGAAAACCAAATGTATTTCTAAAATATTCTTTATGCTCCCAGAAATCTAAGCGCTGATGTCACCCGCTTTGTGCCCTCGACTTTAAGAGTTAAACGTGATGATGCCCGTAAACCAAATCGGTCAAAACCATATTCTCAAGAAACCACAAATCATCCCAAAGAATTTAATAATGCCGCCTCGAAAGATGATGCCTACACACAATTCATGAATGAAATGCAAGGTTTACTGTAGTTAATAAATTTGGGAAAAAAGATGCTAAATAAACAACAGAATTTATAAAGTAAATAGTAACTGAAAATTTTATTTAATCGAATCAATAATTATCACAAAGCTTATTTTAGTACTAATTACACACTCATCTATAAGTCATCACTTAAACTATTTGGATCAATATCCTTGATGCCCAATTCTTCCAGATTCCTTATCTTACGAATCTTCTTATAAAGTCGCGTTTTAAGTGACATTTGCTGGTTGATATTTATCAATTCTTCCACATCGTATTTCCTAATGTTACGTATCATATTGGAGATTAAAATATCAGTTAGATAAATTTTCGCTTTCGACAATTTAATAAAATGAGTATCACGTTTTCTTAATTCTTCTTTATAATTAAAAAGTATATAAGGCAGAGAGAAATTGTATGTGTTCTTTTCACTGTTACTACTTTCGCGCTTTGACGATGCTGTAGACATGTTACAACGTTTAATAATCTGTATTTCCAAAACTATTCAATAATGTTGCAAAAATATACTATGTTCAGCTATTTATACTTTTTGAAAACACGCTCTAAAATCTAAGTGATTTTCACATGAGCTAATAAACTTTATGGATTCTAGGAAGTTTAGGGAATTTTTAGCAGACTTTTGCAAAACAACCATGTAATTCGCTGACCTATGGATTTACTAATGTCTTTCACAGGTCAAAAACTGTTGCTAATAATATTTCTTACTAATCCCACACAACGCACTCAAGATTTACTTGCTTCTACAAGTACGAGAATATTGCTTATACAAGTTTAAAAAGAGGTACAAAAACTAACTTTATTAATTAATTCCAGGAAATTGATTAGCTCTAAACAAATTAAAGATATATTTTTTGTGTTCAATGGTAGAAATAAAACTTTTACTGCCTCTCATTAGGATGTTCATTTATCACTGGGATTAGCAAGAACCAAATGTTTAATCTAAATAAGTATTAAGCAGCTGTCACTAATTATTTTAACGCAAGGATTCTTTTTTAATCCGTGTAATTTACATATTGTACCTGCTTTTAAAAGAATATTAGAATTTTATAGCTACGGAGAGCCGTTTTAGGCATTGAGAACTACATAGACATATATGAAAACAAATTCCATTATTAAAGAGCTTTAGTAAGCAAAGTCGGTTTCTGATACACCTCTGAGAGAGAGAGAGAGAGAGAGTCGTTGCGTCCGACAGTAGTCACGCTAGGCAGGAAAGATTTAGTTAGTATAGGCCCAAGTCGAGAAAACCCTTTCACACAGCCGACGTTCGGAAATACAATGAAGCTTTAGTAAGTCGTAATTTGGACATGCCCCAGCGAAAAAAAAGCTCCAGGATATGATTTCATCAAGCCGGGATTTGTAAGGTTACAACCCAGAAAATGCATTATATTCTTAACCACAATATTCAGTTCTATCTTAAGGTTAAATTATATTCCATCCCAATGGAAATATGCAAAAATAATCATGATAATCAAGCCAAACAGGCAAAAATATGAGGTGGCGTCTTATAGCCTAATTAGTTTGATGACAGGCTGTTCTAAAGTATTTGAAGGGTCTTTTTGAAAACATTACTTCTAAATTTAGACAATAAAATTGTCGGAACAATTGTTCGCACACATCTGTTATGTCGTTACACAAACAAAATAAAAAATATGTGTGTGCGTGTGCTCGTCTGAAAAGAACCGTACAAAAACTATGCTGAGCGCATCCAAACAGTCTCGATGAGAGACAAAAAATTATGCTCAAACTGATCAGGAACATCCAAGCAGAAGATCACGAACACACTTTTTTCCGTTATTTTGCAGACGCTCTCTCAATGTGCGAATAAATTTATGGCTAGCGAAGTGTCTAGTGTTAACTAAATAATAGTCCCTTTATTTGTTAGAGGGAGGGTTATTTTTGTTAACAGAGCATATCATTAATTTCTCTCTTGTTATCCTCATTTAAGCAATTGCAGGTATTTCTTCAACATTGTATCTGTTGGGAAAATCCATTCTTAATGATCTTTATACCTGCCATACCTAAGGAGGTGGTGCAAAATTTCTAATATAAATAACGCAAAATTTACAAATTCTAATCAGTGTTGTTTTGCAACTCCTTGCAGTTACTACTTGAGCGCTTAAGTGAAATTTTAAAAGACTTCCTTCGTCTCTACTGCATACAATCATAATGGCCACAATGCAGGAGTATCTAGATAACTCTATCAACAATCAAACTACTTCTGAAAAGTCACAAAGCAGCAACAAAAACTCCCATATTCCCTATAGATTGTTCGTGTACCGTGAGGAATTGCGTCGCTACAACAAGCAAGCAATTAATCTTTTCAAAAGTAAATTACATTTAACACAGGAATTAGTCTCCTACTCGGTAGATCGCATAACAGAATACGACATGCAGGAGTTGATGAATATCAATCAAGAAATCAGTTTTACTCGTAAATTAAAAAGTCGCATGGCCCGCATGAAGCAGAAACAAAAATCTTGCTCTGATCAGGTTCAGCTTGTGGAGAGAATCTAACAAAAAGAAAAACGAGGCACCTTATGTACTTGCATATTATATATTATATATACATACATGTATACATACACACATAATGATGTTAAACATCATTAAGCGGTTGGTATTTCAAAGAGTGTTATTTAGTTTATTAAGATGGACATGCATACAATATATGGACATAATTAAGTAAATAAAACTTTAGATTTAGTGATAAAAAAATTAAACTGTTGTTCATTTTATTGCTAAATCAAAATTAATCAAATGCGATTTCGTTTGAAAAAAAACCCCGAAAACAGACCGACATCTTCGATATAATTTAACGTCAATTATAAAAGTAGGGTTAGGAATTTTAAACATTTAAAAATGTATTTTATTAAAAACATAATATTTTTAAAATTACATTTGGGTTTGTTGGTTGATCAAATGGAGAAATTTAAGTTAGGGCCAAACGCTTTTAGCTTCGATAAGCTCATCGCTAATGACAGGATGCTGATAAAGTTGCGCAGTTTAAATGCTTTTTTTCAGATATTTTTAAAAAACACAACTTTTGTCAGTCCAAAGTTTCTACGACCGTAAAGTCAGCTCTAAATAGTTGCGCGGAATCAGTATGCCAATTTACGAATTCCCTTGGCGATTTAAATCCAGCAAATATCAACATTTTTACTAACCTACATGTGGCTTGTCAGTTGATAAAATCTCTTAGCGCGGATAAATCTTCAGGGGCGGATAACTTATAAATTTTTTAATTAAAAAAACTTCCCCTTCCTGCAATACGGTTTTCAGTTAAAATCTTTAACCATTGCCTAAATATTGGGTACTTTCCAAAATGCTGAAAAATTGCAAAAATATTCCCTTTGATTAAGATTTAATATTAACAACTCTTGTCCAATTTCTTTGCTGTCGAACATTGGAAAATTATTTGAAAAGATTGGCAAACTTAAGTTGGAAAATTCGTTTGAAACGGTTATTCCAAAAAAATCAATTTGCATTTAAACGTGACCATTCATGCACTATTACTTTTTCAAAATGACGTTATTTGTAATTTAAAGAAGAAGAAGTGCACGGTTGCCGTGTTTCTCTAGACATCGAAAAGACTTTTGATAGAGCATGTCGCGTAGGGATTTTATATAAACTTATTAGTAATGGTTGTGATCCTTTCGTAGTGAAGTTATTTAAAAGCTATTTCGAGGATAGGATTTTTTTGTGGAAACGAATAACTCGAGATCGGCATTCGGTAACATATATTGCGGGCTTCAAAAAGGTGCGGTTTTGTATCCTTTTTTATATAACATTCTAGTACATGACATTCCACATAACTTCAATGATTTTAGAAGTATCCTGTTTGCAGATGATTCTTTTATACATGATTTTATCCCAGTGGACGCGTTGAACAAAGTTAAGTACTATCTTTCATTAAAAGACAATTTCTACAGTGACTGGGGTATTAAAATTAATGGCTTAAAGTCAAAAGATATTTGTATTCGTAATGCTTCGGACAAAGCTCCTCGTGACGCAGTTAAACAAAGTAAAACATTGAATCTCTCTTTTCGTGGTTCTGAAGTTCCTTTTAGAAGTCATATAAAATACCTTGGGATAACTCTAAATAAACTGTTTAAATTTAACCAAGATGGGAGGATGGCAATAAAAAAGAGTCTACGCATAAAGAGTATGCTTTCAAGATTATTGTGGTACAGGCATTTGAGTCAGCGCACCAAACTCTTAATTTCCAAAGTCTGCATTCGTTCGGCTATTCTGTATGGCTTTCCTAATTGGTTCGCGATATCTTCAACAGTTATGGTTGAGTTGGAGAGACCAGATCGAAGCTACTTGAGGCTCTGTGTTAACGCCAACTACGAGAGCTTTGTTAAAAGTATCTCTAACACAATCATCTATAGGAAAGCGGGAGTTAAACCTCTTACATCGTTTGCTTTACTGCAACTTAAGACTTATATAAATCGTCTTGAGTATCATGAGAATAGCTTAATGAGCAACGTTCTTTATTCCCAGATGGAGTTTATATGGTCCAACAGCGCGTACCTCTCTCCAGCGGGAATTTTACAAGAGGATTTTAATTCTTTACTTATCTCTATCGTATACAGCCTACCACAGGGGCTAATGTTAAGTTTTTATTTAATTTTTAAGTTATTCTTGTACATACGTTGTTTTAGTTTAGTCCTAGTTTTTAGTTTAGTTTAAGATCTTACTCGGCATTCAACAGTCTACCTTAATTTTTATTATACTTATATATTTTCTTGAACAATATATGTATGTAACTCTAATCGTTATATGTTGTATTAAATGTAAATCGTCTGTTCTATTCTTGTCAGCATGTAGCCTTCTTCTTTATATATATATATTATTTTTAAGTCTCAATAAACTTGAATTGAATTGATCAAATGCGATTTCGAAAACTTACAGACATCTTTAATATAATTTAACGTAAATTATAAAAGTCAAACAATTAAAAAATGTATTTTATGCAAAAAAAAAAAAATTAAATATAAAAACTATTTTTTATATGGCTATAAAATATCAGGAATTATAATTATTATTATTCATGCAACTTTAGTGGCCTTGAAACAAAATGTTTGAATATAAATACATATTTATGTTTTCCGTAATTTTGTTTTTAACTTAAATACAATCAGAAAAAATCCCCCTATAAAGTTTTGTTATTATTTATTTATTTAACAGGAAGTTACAAAATTTCTTACCTGCTAGAAAAAGAGGTATTGCACAGAATTGGCTTTGCTTCAATATTAAAAAAAAAAAATACAGAAAAGAGAAATTAAGAATACAATATTAACGATTCGAACGAAGGAAAACTATTAACAAAAACCTCCAATACAGTACATACGAAACTAAAACAATATTATATAACAATCATAATACTAATACGATGAGATTAATCCCAAAAGAGGTTAGTGCAGTGCTCCCATAAGAGCATTTTCAGAGTAGCCACATCTTGCTCTAAAACGTGTGTTTAAAATTTCTATACGCTCAGATACAGTTAGAGAAATGCCATGATAGATTAAGAATCAGCTTTAAGATTTTATTCTGGGCTATTTGAAGGCGTTTTATGTGAGTTCTAGCACAGCTGCCCCAAACTGGACACCCATAAGCTGAAAAATTACTTTAACGATTAACATTTTATTTGAGCTGCTGAGAAGAGAGTTTCTATTAATAACTGGATACAGCAACGTTTTATATATATTAACCTTATCAATAACTTGACAGATAGGAGCGTTAAACGTTAATTTAGTATCTGAGCAAATTCCTAAAAATATAATGGTATTTGACCAAAAGAGTTAAACTATAAGTGGGTAAAAAGCAAGATCTCCTTTCCCTGTAAAAAAGATGGCTCGTGTGTTATTAGGATTAATTTTTATTTTCCACTTAGCGTAGTACTAAGACTGCTAACCGGTCTAGTGAACGTTGAATCTCAGCCAGAATGCTCTGACCGAACTCATGTGTGAAATAAACCGCCAAGTCATCTGCATAGACTGCGAATTTATTGGGACTGATTAAGGGCATGTCAGCACAATAAATGTTATACAGAATAGAACCAAGGACAGAGCCCTGCGGTATACTTGCTGAAATTTTACTCATATCCGAAAAACAATCGCCAACAGACACACAATAATACCTATCCTGTTTAGGCATTGTTAAAAAAAATGTTTGAAAAAACACAACATCAGGTTATAAAAAAGTTACTTTTGAATGACTTCACTGTTCTGCAAAACATTTTGTTTGCATTCTTTGCATAGAATATGAAGGTTTTAAGCTTGTTGAATGGAAATCACTTTCCAATTGTTTTTCCATCACGTACGTGGCAAATATGGCCCCTTAGTAGGGCCGTTACACTTGTTTATTGCATTGTAAATCAAAAATAGCTCTTTTGATTTTCGGTTATTTCTTATTTGCTTAACAGTTTTGCAAGTTATTCGAAAATTAGTGGCGACATTTATTTTCAAGCCAATTTACAAAATGTTTTTGCTCTTTAAAAACGCATGAACAATTTAAAACAGCAAAAATGTCAGTTATTATAAATAATCTAGATTTATTGCGAAAAAATAAGCAAGATATCATGATAATCGATGTAAAAATTTTGGTTTTATTTACAACTAAGTGTAGATATGTATATATGTATATCACCTTAATAAATGTAAATGAGTATGTAACACACTTGCATTTTATGGATTGCTGCAAAACCATCCCCTGTACTTGGGATGGTTTTTATGATTCTTGGAATTAATTAATGTCCTAAGAATAAGAGCATAGGTTTTTTTTTTATATTTTATGGTAAAAAAAACCCACACAAAAGGGCTTTTTGAAAAACAATCGCTGCTACAGGTAAACAAGTCACACTTTATAAAAATAACCTTCTTTGTGTGTATTTTTGCTGACCATAAAATGAATAAAAACGATGCTCTTATTATTTCTAAATTATTTAACTCCAAGAGTCATTAAAATCATTCCTGTACTTGGGATGGGTTTGCTAAAATCCATAAGAGACAAGTGTTTTATAATAATTCTTGTCACATAGTTGTGAATAAAACAAAGTTTTGTGCATCGAGGTTCATGTATGGCGTATTTTATTTGCAATATACTGACATTTTTTCTTGTTTTAAATTTTCTATAAATTTTTCAAAAAGTAACATATTTTTATTTTTAATTTAGCTTGAAAAGAAAATATGTTTTGCCATTAATTTCAGAATAACTTAAAAAATGTTTAGCATATTAAAAAAAGACGTTGAAATAAATTTATACCTCATCTTTTGGTTTTCTGTTTATCAAAATCAAACGAGCTGTTCCCGAACTATAGTTCAATGAAATAGTGTAACAGCCCTATTAAGGAGGCCACATTTGCAAGATCTGCACGTGATAGAAAAAAATGAAATCAAATTTTTATTTAACAAAGATAAAACCTTTCTTCATTTTGATTCTACATATTTTTATTCAAAGAAGGCAACATAGATTTTTTTCTGCAGGACAGTATTTGCGGTCTCTGCAAAAATATTTTTGCGCGGGTTTTATGATAGCTGCATATTGATTCTTTAAATTCTTTTTTATCAAAACAATTTTTCTTATTTTAACACTTTTATTTAAATAAGAAAAATCCTTTGCACTTCACGCATTTAAAAAACAATGCATATGCACTTGTGATAATTGAGTTCGTTGACCCACACTCTCTTGTAAGAAAAAACAACCAAAAACATTGAGTAAATTTAGTGCCTCAAAGCACTCACAATTATATTTATATGTACGTATGTATGAGCAATATACGTATAAATATATGTATACATTAACTTTACTACAAAAATTACTTAAATATCATCAGACAAAACGTAAACAAAAGAAAAATATAACAACAACCACTATGCAAAGCACAACCACTACAAAAGCTTTTCATTAATAAAATACGCGTGCTTTAAATACATATGTACATACACATAATATAATGGCTACGTAATATGAGTTCAATAACAAAACTTCCTAAACTCTCTTATTTTACCTTTCTCTTGCTCTCTTTTTGCTTTAGAAGGACTAAAAATTTGTTCACTACATTATTGATGCACTCACTTCGAATAGTGCATTTTGGATACCGTTAGTTTGATATTAAAACTGAGAGAGGGAACAAATAACGGTTATTCAATTATATTTAATGTTGGCTAAAGGAATTTTTGGGAGCTTACGTTTTAGTTGCAATTACTCTGTTTAGAACAACACATGAAAATAACGGAACAAAAATGGCAAAGCCGGAGGAATAAATATTCTTTAATACATATGTACATAAAAGTGAACAAGCATAAGAAATTAAAAACAAAAAAATAATATTTAAATGAAATTGCAAGTTGAAGAAAAAATCAACATATATACACATATATTAAAAGAATTTAATTTTTGATAACTTAATTGAAAAAAAAAAACGTGAAAGCAATTAAATCATAATTTTCTTTTTATTTGATACATGTAATTTTAAATTTGACAAAAGGTGTGTAATTTTAAGAAAAAAATAAGAAAGAACCTATGTATGCACATATACACATCTATGCACTTGTAAATTGCAATTTGACCGCATTTCTTCAATATATATGTATCTAGTTGTGTACTTGTTTGTGTGTATAAATTGCTATAAAATACAGTTATAGGTCAAACACCCCAACAGAAAGAAATATATGCATTGCATACATACATACAACAACAACAACGGCAGTTTTTGTAGTCCTTGTTTTCTTGTTGCACTTAAGTTTTTTTTTTAGAAATTATAATTTTTGATGATTTTCATTTTTGTAAAATTAATATAAGTATATTTCCTAATAACGTTTCCTTTTTTTTAATAAAAATATTGCAAAGTTTACAACCGCATTAACGGCGATTACATTTTTGTATTTTATAAATAGCTGACTCACGAAAACTAGTACTGCTTAGTAAAATTATTTGCAGCGTTTTCGACGATCAGGCAAATCTCTTAATATTTGTTTGCTTAAAATGCTTTTCATAACAACTATAATAATTATGTTTTCTATAACAGTATTACAACATAATTTTACAAGGTGAAAGGGGAAAGTGTGTGGGCTCGTGTTTTGATAGTGTCGTACACTACTTCGTGGATATTTAGTAGCAATGGAGTCATATTACAAAACGCATCGCGCATTATGTGTGCGAGCCAATTATTGACACTGTGATGTAATATTTAGCGCATGATTTGATTTTGCCGCTAATTGTGGGGTAAATTGTTGCCAGCTCACAATTTAGGGTTATTAAAAAAGCTATACTTCACGATTTCATTTTTTTAATTGTATTTCAAAATTAATAAAACTTTTATGAGCAACATTATCTGAAGCAATAAAGTTCGAAAAATTATCACATGTGATTGATAAAAAACAAATGAGTAAATACCGCGACATTGAAAAAACTTAAATGATCTTTCTTAATTAAAAGAATAAACTATGAACTTGAGCCTGAATAAATTATTCGCTTAATTATTTAAAAATTTCAGTTCCACACAAATGTACAAATAAATAACTTAAAAAACTTTTTTATTTTATTGTCCAATGTATACATAGTGTAAAATATATGCAACATTTTAGCCAGAAAAGAAAACACCATCAATCAGAAATAGTGATAATTTTGAATGAAACGTAGAACACACTTAACAAAGTGTTTGCGTTAAATAGAGTAGAGAACTTGTGTGCATTTGTCACTGCTTTTTATGGAGTCCTTCCTCTAACGGGCATATCATGTTAAGTGCGCCCTGGTTTGATAGATGACAGAGTGGTTTAAATTTTGTTAAAGAAATTTCCGCCATCCGTTGTACAAGTTTGGTTTGGAGCACTGAAGCTGGCACTTAGCCGTAATCGGTTTGTCTCCAAACAAACTGGATAAAGAATGACAGAAATTGATTCCAAATATCTATGACAAAATTTATGCAACTGCGAAACAAGGGCACACTAAACACGATATAGCCATTAAAGGAAGTAAGGAAGCATAAAACATAGAAGAATGCAAAAGAAGTACTTGTACTTTTTACCCTGCCGGAAAATCAAATAAAGAATCAAGTATATTTTGTTCTTTTAGACATGTATTTGCAGGGTTATTAATTTTTCGGTTACGAAAGTAGAGTTGAATATAAAGCTTTGATTTCGATGAAATTCTTATTTCATTATAATATTTGGACCTTGTTATTACTTACAAGATACAACATCATTTAAATGATCGCCTCTAGATTGGTTGCAGCAGTCGATTCTTTTGAGGTAGTTTTCGACCACTTTTTCGTATATTTCGGGCGGTATCTCGGCGATAACTTTACGAATGCTGATTTTTCAATGCTCCAACGTTAGGGGATTATTTGCGTAGACACGGTCTTTGACATAGCCCCACAAAGAAAAGTCTAACGGCGTCAAATCGCATGATCTTGTTGGCAAATTGAGGTCGCCAAAACGTGAAACTACGCCTTCTGGAAACTTCCCATACAATAAAGCCAAAATCGGCCGTGTTGTGTAGACGGTGCCATGTCTTGTTTAAACCACATATCGTCTAGTTCATAATCTTCAATTGTAGGCCAAAAAAAGTCAGTTTGCTCTGACGGCAATGGTTCTTCCAGTTCCATTTTCGAAACAATACGTGCCAATGACACTTCTAGACTACAATGCGTACCAAACAGTACATTTTTTGGGATGCAATAGATTTTGCATAATCACTTCTTGGTCCTCCGAGCCCCACATGCGACAGTTTTGCTGTTGATGTAACCACTGAGTTGAAAATGACCTCCATCGTTGAAGAAAATTTTGTTCGAAGGATCAGCATTGAAAGCCTGTTGCTGTAGCAACCATTCAGCATATTCACGGCCTTGTGAATGGGCAGCCGGCTTTAATTGTTACGTGAGTTGGACTTTATATGGATGGAGGTGCAAATCAAAATTCAAAACACGCCATAGTGAGCCGAATATTTGCCACACTTTCACTAACAGAAGCGATATTTTCGGCAGTAAGCACATTACGATGAGGCACAAGCCTGACCAAATTTGTAGCGCTTCCAGCCTCTTCAAATTTCTTTATAATTTTCCCAATTCCTTGCACAGTAGGTCGATTTTGACGACCATAATCACCATGTAACGCTCAAAAATATACCACGTTTGAACTACGTTTTGTAGTAAGTTTTAACTATTTTTACTCGATCTTCGATTGCTAAACATAATGCCAAACCTTTCACTAAATAAATGATACTTCAGATGACAGATATTTAATAGCTAACAGCCTTGCCAGACCGGTGATTGTAAATCCACTAAATGGATAACCCGTTACAAAATTTTAAAAACACAGTGTCGGAGTGGCAATTTGAACAACAATAAATGGGTTTTTGATATCGTACAACGTTTTGTCTGGGTAAACAATAGATTTTTGCTGTCTAGAGTGGACGTCAGTATAACCTATTTGCTTCTCTCTGAATTCCCGCCTGTCTATGCACTTTATTTGAGAATTTAATTTAAAAAACTAAGATTTTTCTTTTATTTGAAATCTTGCATATGTTTTGGTTAATCCATTGCATATTTTGAAAAGTAACAATATAATAAACTTATTTGGCAAATTTTTATTACTTTTAATTATAAAATGAATCATGAAATTTCAATAATTGTTCTCGCCATATTATCATTTTCTTTATCCTATCATTTTTCTTTTATGGTTTTGCCTGATTTCTTTTAAATTGAAATTTTTATTTTAAATCATTTTCTTTTTGATGAGATTTTAAATTTAGAATACAGATACATGTGTGTACCAATTATTGATACGGTTCATATTTATTGTAGATTTGGTAAACATTTGATAAACGTCAGTATTCGAAATCTTTGTGTACTTTTTATAAATATAAAACAAAAATAAATAACACATCTTTTCACATTTAATAAAGCGAATAACATACAAATATTTAAAACAAATATTCTGTGGGTGCGGTTTGTATTTGTTTTTTTCTTTCGCCAAAATCCGTACTTGTTCACAAATCGAAATAATCGATTAATAAGAAGCTTGTGTAAAACATTCTGGAGGTTTTAAGACAACAGTCCCGTTCTATTGCTGCCCTTAAAAGGAAATCCAAACTCAAGGTAATAAAAAAAACTGAGTTTTATTCACACAGATTTCTTTCAGTGTATATAACATTTCGATAGCGGTAGTTTGTAGTAAAATTTGAGAATTTCACAAAATTGTTTGCAGCTACAACTAAAGCATTTGATAAAGACCTCAGAACGAAAAATGACACTGAAGATGGCACATAGCCGAAACCGGTTTGTCTCCAAACCAAACTTGACAAGGGATGACGGAAATTCGTTCCAAAATTCTACAACTTTATACTTTGAACTAACAGTATAAAATTAAATTATATTTATTGTGGAATTTTGGTCACTGCCAAAAGATTGTGGCACATTTTTAAATGTCATTAAATTTATTGAAAAATATTTTCCAAGGTAGTTCGCCCTCAATAGGCGGAAAGGACTTAAACCTAGGAGTATGCCAAATTTCAGTTGCGCTATAAACATTTTGGTAAAGACGTTATTTATGTTTTAATCAGTGGGACTTTGAGACATTAAGACAATTTTATTATACATATTTGAAAAAATAATTATAATGTCCTGCAATGGATGATTTGTATCATTATCAGGTTGGCCTGATATTAAAAAATAATTAAAATTTTGTCAACAGATTTTCCACATCGATTTTTGAAATGAATAAAAAAAAATAACATAATTAAAATAACGATTTATCGAATTAAATGATATTTGTTCGACAATAACTAACATATTTACTACAAATACGAGTAACTACCTGTAAAGGATTTTGTTTAAGCACATACAACTTAAAAGCTGCCCAGCGTCTGTGTTAATCATTCTGTCAGCTTTCGAGGCTCACTGAAAAAATCTTAAACTTTAAAGTTGTAGAAAAGAGGAAAAGTTCTAAGAAATCCAAAAAATTCAATTTTAAATGTTATTCAACTATTTTCCTCCCAAAAGTCTGTAAAATGACTTACACCGATTCACAGTCTCTTTCATTATGTATCAATTTTATTTATTTTTTTAATCCCAACTCATTATAAAATAATGCAATTTATTTGTTGAGGGCGGATAAGCTAGATTCTATGCGTAATTGGCTGGTTGCTTAGGCCAGCTCATCAGGAAACCTTTACAAAACTTTTTTTTAAAAATTTAAACGTCTTATGCTCGAAATTCCTAAGACCAAATGAGAAATCCAAGGAAAATCAAGACAAAAACATTAAAATTTTAACAAAAATTCCACAACAAAAAATAATTATTATTTTATTTTTCTTACTTGCCTTACTACGTTTGTTAATTTATATTTGAGCGACTTGAAACTAGACCGACTTTACTATTTTAAAGTCCGATATTTTGTATTAAATAAATACCTACATACTCGTATATATATATATATATATATATATATATATACATGACTTGGCTATTGTCATCAAAATCTTAAGCTTAAGACAAGGAGAAAACCACTAAATTATTTTATCATGCAAATAATTTGCTAAGTTAAGTCACAGCGTCAAGATTTATACATTATTGTAGCTAAGTATGTCTGGGGAGGACTATTACGCTCCTGCCACAATTTATATCCCACCAAGACAACAACAAATACTAAAAACGACAAAAGGTTAAAAATAAGAAAATCAAATAAAAAATCCGAAATAAAATTTATTGTATGGAAGCACCTTTACATTTTAAACAAATTTGTTTTTTCAGCAGGTGTCAACAAATTATAAAATCTGTAAAATTTTTGGCTCTCTATCTCCTACCGTTTCCAACTTTATTGCTCCTGAAATTTTAAAACTTAAAAATCGTATTTACCGAAATTCTGACGTGCTACAGCAAATCACCGCTTCAAGCTGAAAATCGATCGAAATTTCTTTTTAGGTGCAAAACACTGTCGTAGTGTGTAATGTATAAGTTTTCTAAAATATATTATTTGAAATGCTGAAAACAGTGTATTGATACAAGACAAGGCCTTTAGTACATTTTCGGATATGAATCTAGATTCTATTATTGACTCATGTTCAAAATATTATGTTGAGCCCATTTGTTAGTGACTTATGACGCTCAAAGCTATTCTCGGTTGTTGGACTTATATGACAGCTATAATTAAATATGGACCGATTGACTTCAATTTTATAGGGCAATTTGTATTTTGAATTGCACTTCTTTTTGTCATATTAAAAACATTCATGAAATTCAAAGCCCTATCCCGGAAGGACCTGTATACCGGCGCAAATATAATCGTAAACGATTGTGCCTGGCATATTTATAAATTTCATTACAATTGTTTTTTAAAATAAGATAAGTTTCAAACGGACGAAGTAAAACGGGATCGGAAAGGTGCCTTGATTTAAGTAATGCTACTCATATCTCATTTAATGCAACCACATACACCAATTACTGTTCCTATTAACGCTGATAGATAAATGATTTAAATTCCAAGAAACCATTTTCAAAAAACGAAATCGCATTAAAAAATTATAATTCTACTAAAAGCTATAGACTTTGCACCGCCTTCTCGCAAAATACCCAACAGAGCGGCGCGCATTTGGCGAGTAAACCCAAAACAAAAAAAATTTATTACGTGGTCGAAGTTTATCTTTGTTTAAATGCCTTCAACAATTAATAAAACAACCACATTATTGAGATGCCGTTAATTCAGAAAAAGGAATTATCGCTCGAGCTTTGAGGACTAGCTGAATTATAGGTGCAATCAATTACTATCTCGTTGCTAAAATATATGGGCTTCAATGTTAGAAAGCAGTGGCTTCAGTCAACACAAAGAGGTTTACAGTAGGCTACTAATTGGGCAAGGATAGAGCAGCATTCTAACAGTCTATTCCCACTAATTGCTCTGGTCTGTTTCACTCAAAATACAAATAAATAAATTAACATACATTTTCTCTATGTTTGATTGTCACAATATTCACAATTATTAGAGAACTTTTAGTATACTTCGTATCTTAAATCTACTCTAACTTAAATTAAAATTTGTGTCAAACGAAATCTGCAACAATAAAGATATTTATCTTAAGCACATTAGTCTAGGTCAAGTTATTGCACAAAAATATCAATGAAACAATTTCGCTTTTAGCGCGGTGTCACATTAAAGAAAATGTTAGGCATATTAAAAGAAAATTAACAAACAAAGAAAATGTCACAACAGTGCAAATATTAACAGCAACACTGACACGAGTGTTTAAACACCGCGACAATAATGGCGACGACAATGTCCTTGTAATTATGATGAGGGCACTGCACTCGCGCCAGAATGCATTCTTTGCTTGTTCGTTTTATTTATATATTTTTTTATTATTTTGTACAACTTACTACTGTATGAAGTAAAGAAATAATTTCGTATTTGTTGTTGTTGCAGAGTTGCCTTGTGGCGTTTCCTTTTTTTATTTTTTATATTTTCGTTGTTATTTTCGGTTCAGGCGATATGAATTACATGCAATGATGAGTCAGAAATAAAAACTTAGATACAAATAAGGAATACCTACGATAAGATTTTAGTACTACTCCGATGCAGAAATACCAATGCGAGAGTTAAAGAAAAAAAGATTTTCCAAGCAAAACCATCCTAAGCAATAAGGCTCATTTTCACTTTCGATAATGGTCAAAACTGCTGCATTTCGATTTTATGGGTTTGTAATATTATGACACTGCAGTCATGGATCGAGGTATGGTTTCAACAAGACGGTGCATCATACTCCTCGTGAAACAATTCAACACTTGTTTAAAACATTTCCTGCTGGTGAAATCTATCGTTTCGGCGGTCAGATAATGTGATTTAACACCAGTAAAATTCATTCTATTGGTTTATTATTAAGTCAACGCTCTACGTCAACGCTCTAGAGTCGGTAAATTTGTTTAAACTAGAAAAGAAAAATATGTTATGGTACGTACAGTCCTAATTCAAACTCCAGCGATCAAATGGATAAGCCAATGCTAGCTGATTTTGACATTATAAGATTATTTTACGTAAACAAACCAGCATAATTAAATACGTATGTTTACATGGCAAACGTATATGAAAGTATCAGAAAATAGCTCGGATTGGCCACAGTTCATAAAGAACTCACAAAACTTATTTACGCTTCTATACACTGAACAAAAAATACTACACTACTTTTCTCTGTTTCGGCTCTATAAAGATGGCAAACATACGGCGAGAATTGTGAAAGGTTGTACTTTACCTCGGTTATTCAAACTTTGCTATGTCTTTCATATAATCGTGTTCATTTAAAATTTTGTACGTAAAATCACACAACACCTGATTACTTGCTTTTTCAAACGTCATTGATGGTTATTCGGTTTATAATCTGTGTTAAAAGATATGGATGGTTGATTACGACTGGTTGATTGAAGACGAATTTACAAACAGTGTACTCGTGCTGCAAACAAGTTTTGCATCGACTGTCATACTTCATGTCAAAAAATATTATGTTTTTAAGGCGAATTCGATTCTTGATGTGAAGTTTGGCAAGAAAAGTTTATGAAAACTCTTTCTTTGGTTTATAGTTTAAGAGGTTTTTTAAAGTGATTTGTTTAAAAAACGATTTAATGTTTTGAAAGGTGCTTTGTAGCCAACATATTCCTTTTTTCCGAGCCACCCTAGTGTATATTATTTTAGTTTTATCTCATTTTAATTCGAAAACTCGAGCGTCGAGAAAGAGGCCTGACTTTCTTTTTTGGTAAGAGACACAGACTTGTGTTAAGACCATTATTCGATTTCAACATCAATAGAAGGTGTGTTGCTTCCACTTTCAATACTGTCGTCTGAACGCTATGTCTCTGATAATACCAGCTAGCACTAATGAACCTTGGCAATGTGTTTTGCTTAAATCTGGGGTGTAGTAGAGTTTATAATGCAAGTAAAAGTTAATTGTTTCATGTTCCTAAGCCGGCTTTCAAACTGGATCAGATTGGTAGTTTTTAAATGACTTCCCACCAAATATGTTAGCATTATACCAGGAAAAATATTTTTGGCAGCCTTTAGTGTTTATGTATTTTTTTGAATTTATTTGGAAATAATTGTTTAATTCTCCATTAATTGAAAGAAACTTTCGATGCAATTAAATCTTTAATCGCAACAAAATAATCGATTATTAATTATTTTTCTATTTATCTTGCCATCAATAGTTTAATGTGGTATACCGACCAGCACTGCGATGCCTTATAGGTCTTTCGTGCATATGTTCATTTTTGAGGTATTGAGCTTGGAGAAGCTTTTCTGCTATTATCTGAACGCATGAGCTCTTCTTTCACTAATTAAAACAATAAAGAATATGTATCGATGCCTTAACCTCCTTAAGGAAGAAAGGATGCAAACGATTAATTTGATTTCCCCTCCATAGAGGATAGTTCTGTAGGAAATGACCTGACAGATAATCAATCAGAATTTGAAGGCCATTCCTATTAAATTTGAATGTATGAGAGGGTCGCTCATTATTTTTTCCCTTCTGAAGGTCAAACTTCATATAAAAAACCAATTTGCTTTGAAAAAAAAATTTGGCAGTTGAAAGAGTTGCTAGTTTTAACCTTGAGTTTACGTTGTATGAAGCCGCCTTGATTGAGTAGCAGTGAAATCCAATTTCATTCGTTAATATGCAAAAGGTCTATAGCGCGGTTATATACCAACATATTCTACATTCAATATATTTTTTTAGATTTCACAAGACTTGCGAATGTTTTTAAAATTTAAAATTTTTCTTAATGCAATAAATGGTATTGTTGCATTATGTGTAAATCATTTTTAACCAGCTAATTTTCCAATAAGTAGTTGTTGTTGATTTGATATTTTATTTAAAATTTTTACACATGGGATAATTTTACTTTTTAAAATTTGGTTGATAACTTTCTAATGATCTGGCATAAGCAACTGACAAACGAATTTCGGTGAATTTATTTGGAAATACTTATTGAAGAAAATAAAAATTAACAAAAATTATTTTAATCAATATTTTATTGGTTAAAATATTAAGAAGAAACAAAAGATGAGACTTATTTAAAATCTTACAAATATAATAATCTTTTGCATCATTTATCAACTTGACGATAAGTTACAATGTAATCTCAATTTCAATTGTTCATCACTGTATTTTTTTTGGCATTTTATTTAAACATGCAACGTATCTACGCCTCTGCAGGGGACATTTATTTATTACCAACATCAGACACATACAAAACTGTACATACATGTGCATATATTTAAAAACGACAGGACTACAACAACATTAGTTATAGATTGTTATGAGAAGAAAACATTTCAAAAGAAACTAGGTTAATAAATTTGTATTGTTAAAATTCTTGTTTGCTCTTTTCTTATTGTATTCTTATGAAAGGCCTTAAACAACACACATGCAATGCAAGAAAATCAAAGACAAAAAACTCTATAACTAAAAAACATAATTAAAATCTACACACTTAAAGACAAACATGCAAATGCATGTTTGTTAGAATTGTTAGTTGTTTAATAAACTAAATGGTTTTTAAATGCATTTGTAGGATTTTATGTTTTTTTTCTTATGTTAATAAATCTCTTAGTTATGAAGTGTTAATGAAATTAATTTGAAAAATACTTCAAATACAAATGTTAGCGTTGCCACTTTCTAAATAAGTATCTGCACAAGGGAACTGCTACCAACAATTTGGATAATGTTAGAATGATAGCATGTTTATGTATTTTTATGTAATTTTACTGGAACTTGAATAAGCTATAAAAAAAAACTAATGAATATTTCTTTAAAAATGTGGTATTTTTTTTTATAAAAACTGAATCATCACCTTCCCAGATGAAGTCATTTTCACATCGGAGACTTTATCGAGAAGCAAAATTATCGCAATGGGGCTTAGAAAGTCTAAATGTCCTCAATGGGAAATTGATGCTCCCAAAATTAGTGACTGTTTGGTGCGGACTTTGAAATTCTGATGTCAATTGGCCGTCATGGAACTGTATTTGGGTCTGAAATCGCATATTAAAGAAAAACTTACCAATGACATCTTGCACCTGACATTTTGTCCATAGCTTGAATATGGCCCCACTAAATCAGTGTAATTTGTAAGGTAGTAAGGTGTGTAGGGTGTTTTTGTAAGGTAGTAAGACGTTAGTGATCACGGTTTATTGCTTTGTATTGCATGTGAATTTGTGTTTGTGGATGGCAGGCAAATGTTATAGGCGTAGCCATCTGTAATTGGGACCAGTTGGCAGATCGGGTGTTTTTTTATGAATTGTCAAACGTTTGTGATTACTATTTTATTGCATTAGAATTGGTGTTTGCGGATAACAGGTAGACGTTGTTTTTGATTATTTATAGTGTTTTTATTGAGATTGGAAAGTAATTATTTGATTGATAAATTGTTTATTATTTTGGTATTGTGATTTTATTGTTTTGTCACGTATCTTGTCCGTTATTCGTTATGTGTTTTGTAGATTTATTTTAGAGGTTAGAATATAACGACTAAATTGGAGTTTGTTTGTGCGTTTGTAAGGCGTCCGTCAAATGCCGTTTGTTTGTATATTTCCATATTTTCTAGGGTGTTTAGTCGTCGTCCTTTGCGCTGTATTTAAAGAAGCTGTACCGATTTTTTAGTATGCTCTGGCGAATTTAAATTCTTGTGTCGAGCCGTTATTACGTAATCTTGTTTTTAATTCGCGTCCTCTTTGTTCTGTGTTTGTTATATTATTTCTTAAATTGTGCAAAACTAAAATTTCTTTTAGTAATTGCAAGGTATTCGATTTTATTTAAAAATAATTTTCATCAATTTTACTTTAGTATGACATTTCAAATATGATTATCACGATTGACTCGGCTGTAGCCCAATTGCCCAATCGTCTCTGACGACTTGACACACCTCACAAACATTATTATCTGTGCGTTGTATTGGGCGCCTTTGAAGAAAAATCTACAGGGCCAAGACGTGATATGTTTCCGCTTCTCCACATCAATAAAAATTAATTCAAGAATAAAGAAATCACTGCTTTCAGCATGAGTTTTTTTTTAAAGAATTCTTATCAATAAATAACCTTGTTTTTAATTTCATATTGTTTGTATAATTTTTGTCTAGAAGCTCTGTGGTTTCTGGTTGCACTATTGGCAACAATGACAAATAATTTCATTTGTATTCGGTACATTTATCGGAGACGTGTGATTAATAACAATCAAATGACTATTAATCATACGCGAGGTATGACTGCTAATACATTGTTTAAGATGGCGAATAAAAAAATAATTCATATGTCGAAAACAAAGTAAAATTTTACAAATCTCAAAAATTCCTGTTTTCCTTCACAAACTTATATTTTGTATTAAAAACACTCAATGTGAAAGCTATTAATAATTAAATATTTTTTAGCAAAAAAATTTTATTTTCGAACGACTAATATTTGCCTACGAAAGTAAGAATAATATATTAGGAACGCCTTGTGTGTGAACTAGGTTTTCTTCAGGTTAACATCATCCATATTAATATTATCATAAAAACTCATTAGCATATAATGTAAAGTCATCTCTTGTTTGTTGTGAACAAAGAAGCTTGTGACATCAACCAAATTATTTAGTATTTTTTTATATACAAACTTCTTTCTAAAGATACATGCTTTGTTATTGTTTTAATTATTTTTACGAATCACATTTCTGTTTTATAAAAAAACTTATTATACATATATCTAAATATTAGTCTAAACAGGGTTTAAATTTTCTTTACAAAAGCTTAAAATTAAATGTTCACCTTTACCCTTGACTATACGATTTTTAAAAAAATATACACTTTATAAATATACAATTTATTGCTTGAAAACTATTTTTAGAATTTTAGGTGCAAAGTTTCGTTCTTGTTCCATTCAAATGAATATTACCAAACTTCAAGGCGTTTTAAAATTTTGGATGTGTTTCATGGAAAAACTATTTTTGGTCAGCTCTATAAGTAATAATATATAATGCTTCCTTTAGGTTTAATTGTTAAAGACATTAAGAGATTTTAAAATTTTTTTAACATAAAAATTAAATGAGGGTTAGTTAGGGTAGCCTTGAATTTGTATGATATGTATTAACTGCTGTTGACAACAAAGCTTTTTAGTGCTATGGAAAATAATGACTCTAACTTAATGTGTCTAGTACACGGTTATAAGCAGAAACTAATTTCAATTACGAAAAGTACATATTCAATTACTATTCAGTATCAAAGTACAGCCAATAACAAATGTTGTTTACTCAATTATGAGTGTAATTGAAAATTTTCAACTAATAATGAACTGTATTTAAGCAATAATCTCATTTTCGATTAAAAAAAAAACTATTTACATTAGTAAACGAAATATGTTTCACTTTTTGATAAAAAGCCACATTAAAATTTATTACCTTCCCAACCGAAGGAACAAAACTAATAAGTAGGTTTTAACAACTGCCCGAGTGTTATTTTTCAACGAAAAAATAAGAACGTCGTTTAAAAATATGATTGATCACAAATTGAGACGTTTTTTCCATTTATAAGATCAACATTTAAAAGCTAAAGATATTTCTAGTCCTTTGCATAAACACCTCTTTGATGTAAACATGTACATGCATGTTTCGTCGTGCCCTGCGAAATTATTGTTTGATGTAACTTTAATTTAATTATTAGTCTTAATGTTGTTTTTTTTTATTGTTTCTGTTAAGAAAGAAAATTTTGTTTAATATAATAACTTTGAGTAAAATAAAAGTTGCATTATTTTATTAGACAACTAGCTGAATGGAACACAATTTCTATGCCGCAAGTTATCAACATGCTGTGGGTCTTTTAACTAATTTTGTGTCCACTGTAAACATTATTTACTTAACCCTAAAATGAACGCAAATAGAATATGAGAGAGAATATTTTCCAATTTCATATTTTTGCCTTCTTCTCGAGTTAAAACGAAGTTTACTCCTTTCTAACCTTTTGTTATTGCATTCTTTATTATCATATACATTTTGCTTCAGCCAATCATCGATAAGATCTTTTGTTTGAAAATCTTGCTTGTAGGATTGCAATCGCTTTGCTCTTAATTCAAAATAACACAGGCGTTTAGCGAACTAAAGAATATCATCCTGCTTAATGCCTTTATAAAACCTTCAGTATCAGTTGGAAGAAGCGTGCTGGAGATACATTCGAAAAATCATAAATTATACTTTAAAGTAAAGTCTATATTATTTTCATGTATTTTATTCTTTAAAAAATACTTATTCCAATATTTTTTTATAAATGGATAAACCAACTTAAATTAAAATGTGTTTAAAATTTAAAATTTTATTCCACAACATTCATAAGGTCTGTAAAAAGCACCACAATACATTTATTAAGTCGTAACGCAACTAGATAGTTAAAACTTTAATCTAAAATTCATGTAACATTTGTTGCAACAAAAGAATACAAAAGACTGAAAAAGAACACTGGAATGCAAACTTTACACAAGTAAACAATGAAAACCTCTTTTTGTAATTAAATACTCGCACTAAAACGTTTAAGAAGATTATAGTATATATATGCCAGAGATGGATAAGTTAATAGAATGGTATTTTTCCAGTTACGATTCGGATGCGAAATGCATTTTCAATGGCATAAAATGCAGAAATATATAAGTTTGTTTTAAAATTTGAAAGAGCAATGAATGCGTTAGTATTATTATTACATTTAGATTTTTATTTTAAAATAAAGAAAAACCAATTCAGCTGGTTTATAGAGTTTAAAAATTAGTTTTTCCATCGCTGCACTATGTGCATATCTGCTTTGGTTGTGTTAGCTGAGTATTTGCATTTAGCCAGCAGCATTGTTATGCATCAAACAAAACAGAGCTTTAAATTGTTATTGTTGGTAGTTGGAAGATGACAAGGACAAAAATAAAAAACAAAGGAAAGGAAACAAAGTCAAAATCATACTAAAAATGAATAGAAACATAAGGTTTTAATACTGCGGGGGCCAAGAAAAAAGCACAAATATTATAGCAACGAAATTTCAAGACATTTCTGCTTGACATTGCTAAAATTTATGTATGCAAAGTGCAAGCAAAGCCTAAATTGTGCGCTCTCTCTGACATTCTTTAGCCTGGGACTAGCCCGAACAATTATAGCTTCTATCATAGCATTAGCTTACACGGCAACTCTTTTATCTGCTTGGGAACAAATGGGTCCCATGAAACGAACGATCAAAGGAAATAGTGCAATAGCTTAGAATTTTATAAATAATTCTGGAATAATTTGTAAACCTAAATATTCCCAAACTTTTTTAACGTTGAAACTAACTTATTACTTGGAATTATCGAAGTAAAACCTGGCGGTACATCGTACTCTTTAATATGTTCATTCGATAGCAACTCCAAATTGGCAAGGTTGCCTTATAGTTCCTGAATAGTGGACCCAATCGCGTTAACAAACAGCCAAAAAAAAAACTTCTCTTTAAATTCTTCACAATTGTTTGTCTGCCTTAGTTTTGTAAAATTTCTGAAAAAAAAACGCGCCACTGTGGTGAGAATATACCTTCTACTATGTTGCCAAAATGGTTTACTTCCAAAAGATGAAATCAAAACAAATTTTATCTTTCTGTTTGCTCGTGTGTGCGGTAACGAAAATAGGATATTTTCATTCCAAAATATACAAACATTTCAAGGATGCGAAAAACATTGTCAGATCCTACTAAAGCAATATCTAAATCAAGACTTGAGTAGAAAACGAATGTATTCCAATTCATGTCGCCTCAAAAGTACAAAGAATTTATAGTTTCTTAAAACAAGTATTGTAAATAAGCTGAAAAATGCTCGAATAAATCCTTCTGTGGCATAATCATATTCACCTTAGTAACCTTGATATGAATAAAATTATAGAGAAATTTAATATAATTCTCAAGATCTAGTCACACAAACAAATACAACTCGTTCACCCTAAGTCTGTATACAAAACACTCAGTGGCAGTGGATGATGCTGAATGTTTTTCTATGAGGAATTTGTGATGAATACGTGTCATGATGATGATGTGTGCATGGATGAGGTTGATGTTTTGGAAAATGTTGATGTATGCGTTTGACTGAGTACACAACCGGATGAAACCTTCAACAAAGGTCAACTGACTTGACTGCCTGGCTGTTGTTGTTTATCAGTTACATTTTTTTACACTGGGTCAAAGTAAAATTGACGGATTTTCTGATTATAAATATTTACAAAAATTGTCAACATAAACAAACTTCAAAGGAATGTTTAAAGATTGATGCATTTGAAATGTGTGTGTATGTACGAATATGTGGAAATATTAAAGAAGACATGGGAAAACAATAACAAATTTCATAAATTTTTTCAAAGAAGATCTCTGAAAGGAATGCGTTTGTAAAAATTACATTGCTAGTACCCCAAAGTTAGCATATACGATCAGTGCGGTTTTTCTATTCAGGAATAAGGCACCGCAAACGTTGCGCAGACATAACGATATCCTTTAGGATAAAAGAGATCCTATTGACACTCGATTATTTACAAAAAAAAAAAAAAAACATATTTGCGAAATCATTTCTATTGCGTAGGTACAGTGTCAGCTCGAAAAGAAATGTTAGGAAACAAGTGAGCAATGAAAACGTTTTGTTTCACATAAACTTAACAGAATATTAGCATTAGAATTGATCTTAACAGTGCCATTTTCCTTGATACTAGCATTAAGATAATCTCTGGGTTTGGTATTGTCATTAGCGATAAAACTGCGCTTAACCGTTACTAAATTTTCCGTCAGTTAATGTTAATTGTTACTACAGTAGAAATAAAAAAAACAATTAGCATTTGCATTGATACAGCATTGACAATGGCATTAGCAATAACAATGGATTTAGCATGACATTTAGACTCGCATTAGCATAGCTTTTCCCTTTAACATTAGCATGATCATTGCAATTGTCGTAAGCATTGCTATTGGTATAAGTATTGCCATTAAGTTCGACATCAGCATTCGTTTTGGGATCGTTATCGATATTAGCATTGGCGATAATTGAAATTGGCATAGACATTAGCAATGTCATTTATACGGCGTCCAGATTAGGTATCAGCATTGTTATTGGCATTAAAATTGCCATTACAATTCGTATTAGGATTAGAATTGTCACTAGCAATCGCATTGACTATGGCATTAGCCATAATATTGGTATTAGCATGAAATTATGTTGAGCACAAGCATTGGCATTTGCATTGATTTTGACATTACCGTCAGCATGATCATTGGCATTGGTTTAAGCATTGAAGTTACTACATCCATTGACATCAGCATAAGTATTGTCTGATATTAGCATCGGCTTTAACATCGACATTATCATAAGCATTGGCATTGGCATTGGCATTAACATTGGTATTGGCACTTCTATTCTACTAGAATATACCCGCATTATTCAATTTAGACCATACTCTTCATGCAAATGCTAATGAGAGGTGTAAATTAATTATGGCTTGTATTCAGGATATAATCATGATTATCCACCTTTAACCTTCATGAAAATTACTTCTTAATCTCCACATTCAATATACCATCGAAAAATGTTGTTTATATCTCACGATTAGAAATCATTTTTAGAGTAGGCTTTTATTACAACATTCTACCATCCCGCCACCCAATTATTTTATCATTACTAAAGCGGTTTCATATCTACAAATTGGTTGGTGCGGTTAGTGTCAATGTAGTTGAATTTGGGAGCGTGTATTTGTTTTTGCCTATGTAAATATTTACTAGGGAAGAAATGTTTGTGTGAGTTTTTAATTTTTTGGGTTGTTGCTACTTTTTTGTTGGGCTAGTGTATCTGTGTTGAAATTCAAGGATATTTTTTGTTTAAAAATTTGATGTGTGTCTAGGCAAAGACGAAGGACATAGAAAATAAAATAATTTAAGAGTATGAACTATGAATTTTGCATTTAAATAAAACACAAAAGAATTCAGCCTTTCAGCTAAAATTTATTCCAGGTACCGTAAAATTTTCGCCTTGTTCATATGACCATCGCAAGTACATTTGCAGCAATTTTGCGTTCCATATTGTCCCCTATTTCTTCTGAAGTTGTTGGATTGTTGGCATACACCAACTGCTCAAGGCAATTGCATAAAAAGTCATCCAACGGAGAGGTGGGCATACATGGTTAACCAACTTCGTCCAAATTGATCTAACATGGCGATCATATTTATCGGCAAACAAATATGACACAATCACAGTGCCACCGTGAAATTCACACCATACGCTTTGTGTTTAACATTAGGTGCGTTTAAGCATATGTGAGTTTGTCTTTTTTTAGTTCTTAGCAGAGCTTTTTTAATGAAGTTTCTGCGCTTGAAATAACTTAAAAGCTACAGCTCTTTAATTAGTTTCATCCCGTAAATGTGTAACAATGTAGCCTGAGCCAATACCGCTTGCCGTTTTTTGCAGTAAACTAGTATGTAGTCCGTCAGATATCAGACATAAATGTATGGCTTTCCGTAGCTGAGTGCACTGTCAGAAGTTTTGACTTATATCTCCTCGTGGTGGTAGCCGGTAACCGTTTCCTGTCTCTGCAAAGAGTCTGGCGAATTAGGTCGAGCGGAGAGAAGTTAACACTCTCGTATAAAAAATCCCTAATCCAGGGTGGAATGCGTGAGCAAGGGAGTGTGTAAGAACTCTGGATACCAGTCGATCTGCAGAATTAATACAGAGTTATCTGGGGATATGGAGCTCTGTGTGGGTGGATATATTTTCCCCCATTAGGAGGAAGAAGCAGGAAGCCTCGCAAGAGGCGGAGAGGTTAATCTTTGCATAAACTCCAGGTTTATTTGGCAAAGGAGGATTCCGGAAGAGATGGATAAGAATGCCTAGCGAGTGGTGGACGGATCAATCTTTGAAAATACTTCTAAGGCGTTAGATCGTGAGATTCCGACAGGGATGGATAATGAAGCCTGGCGCGAGGTGGAGGAGCGGAATTCTGTGTGTGAATGTCCAGCGCTGGCTAGCAGAATACTTAGGACCACGGGCAGATACATGTGTAAACGCCATGGTGAACATTCCTTAGCTTTAAACAAAGAGACTCCATGGTGAGGAAGAAGGTCGACAGTCACCAGTCTGAAATCACTATAGTCGATAGTAAAGGCTAGTGGTAAAAAGAGACTTGATTGAAACTAAGGTAGTCGAAAATTACAAATAGGTTGCCTGACATCAATTCGAGGAAAGAAGGGGGTCGAAAAGGGATCCATAAAGTTATCGGTCTGCTTCGATATCCCCCCTACTTAAAGTACATTGATCGTTCTATATTTTCATTGGCAAACGATTACCTAATAGCGAGTAGCTTGGCCCGAATTCATAGCCAGACATGTTGCCAGATTATCAAAAAAATTCAAGTGTATTTTCACGGTAAAATATAGAATTATTATGCCCCATCCACAAGTTAACATGTGGCATATTATGTGTATTCGACGTTTCGTATATAGTTAGGAAATTCTACACAAGCAAACCTATTTCTTAATTTACACGAAAAAAATAATGTAAATCAAAAATTACGATATAATTGGGAACAAAATTAAAATTAATTAAAATTCATTAATGTTAAATTAATAAGAGAAAAGACTGCTTAATTAAAAGGTTTGGTATTCAAATCAATTACAATTCCTATCAATGCATTGATTAACTCTACGAAGTAATTAAAAACGTTTAAAAACTAGAAAAATATTAATTTCAAAATTAAATCGCATAAAGAAAATCTTCTCCAAACCGAGAGATAGGTGTATAAATCTCGGGATTATGAATTTCATAGCGATAAAAATCAGTCTAAAATTTCTCCCAAGCAAGTTTTTAGGAAATCAATCTCAGGAACACTCACGCAAATTATTTAAAATCTGATTGTTCTCAAGTAGATAATTTTTGGTTAATTCATAAACATGTAGTCTTTCTAATTTTAAATGGGATCGGTTTTACAGCATACACGTCAATCGTAAATTAGACATGAATTTTGTTAATGCAAATTGCAAATATCTTAGCAATTAATCGATGATTTGCTGAGGCATTCATTTCACACATACAAAATATAAACAAACCAACAATATTTAGAACACATATTCAATTTTCTTTATTCAAATTTTTAAATATATAATAGATTTCAAACGTACAAACATTTACACATACTTACATACTTGAGTCACGTAATAACATGTGTTTTTTTCGCTTTTCTTTCAGTTGTCTAAATGGAGCGAAGTGAAAGCCAACGAAGAAGGCGGTATGTAGAAATCAATTAAATATATTTACATTCGGCTATAAATAAAAAAAAAAAATTATTAATATTTCAAAATACAATAACAAATGATAAACGCAACTGTTTTCAATATTTGAACGAAATGGGATTTGTTTCTAATTTTTTTTTTTCATTTGCATTTAAAGGCAATTAAAGGCTGTTGAATGTTTCTATATTATATATAATATTAATAATATAATGTTAAACAAAAGCGAATAAATAAATTTAGAATGCAAATCATTTATTTTGTTAAAGAAGTGGAAAAATTAATTTAAAGAGCACTTCAAATTAATTTATTAAAATCATAAGTTTATAAATATTTTTTTTAATGTTAGCTAAAGTTTCAGAAAAATTTTTTTAAATAAAAATTATGCATTAATAAAATATGTATATTTAAAGGTATTTTATCCACTGCATTTTTGAACATAGGCTTATCTGCAAGGTGGGTCCAATAGAAGCAAGGGAGACAATTTAGAAAAAATCTCTTTATTTTTCCACATAACATCTCTTTATCTCCTTATAAGTCTCTCTCAGGTCTCTTTAAAAAGTCATCAATCACCATTTTCACCTCTTAATTGTTGGAAAGCCTTTTGATGTAACCCATACACCACTCATAATTGTTAAATATTTTAATTTTTATTTCAGTGTCGCTTTGCCCTACACTATTCAATAAGTTGGTCAATATTTAAAAATGAAATAAGGCGTAATTTTCTTTACAATGTAAGAAATATATCACATAAGCAAAATGCTAACAATTACAACGCTTACTATCTCTTTCGGTAATAAGATTTCTATGTACCTGGCTATAAAAAAAACGAGTGGCTGAATTAGCCAGGTGGGCCTCTTTTACTCCGATTTTCGGTGCAGAGCCATTCTGTTGCATTAACTAGTAATGGACCTTCGACATTTGATTTGTTGTCTGTCTGGTAATTTCCGAGGTTTATGCCTTGCGGACAGGCTTGGGAGCTACCAATTACATTTTGTAATTAGTTACAGGGGTTCAATTACCAATTAGGAGTAGTTGGTAGTTATTAATCACCACTTACCAATTACAAGTAATTGGTAATTCAAGATCATTCATAACAAATTATTGCTGGTTACAAATAACATATAATGGGTAAATAATAAATGATATTGGAAGTAATTGCTGGAAACAACGTAATGGTTACTTTCGAAACAATTGTTACCAACAATGTAATTATTACAAAACTACAAGTTTATAAGTGTATAAGGCACTAAAATTTAAAAATTGTTGTTTTTTTACGGATTCATCAAATTTTATTTTGTTTAAGCTTTAAAAAACAAATTATAGATTAAATATTATTATTACGGCTAAATTTTGTTTAATTTTTAATTGAATTAAATTGAAAGTCAATTAATTCAATCACATAACATGTATAACTAACTTAAATCTTAAAACAAGAAAAATTTCTTTTTAACACAAGATTTGTGCTTGTCGCCCCTTGAGTTTATTTGGAACACCCTTTAGATATAATTTGTTGTTCTTTTAAAATTTAAAGTAATTTAAATAGTAATTACATTTAAATACATACATATTACATACCAGTTACTAATTACAGCCAATTAATTTTAATTGGTAATTGCGAGCTGGCAATTACAAAATATGATGGGATTTGTAATTACCAAAATTCAATTACAAGTTCTAATAATTGGTAAATGGTATTTTTGAATTACCCATTACATAAACTGTAGTATGTAATTGAAAAGTAATTGACAATGCCCAAGTCTGCTTAAGGAGGACAAAGCAACGACATACATAAATTTTTTGTGAATGTATTCTTATAATTAGTGATAGCAGATGCGTTTTTATTTTAGAGCTTTCGCATGGGGAGTTTAGATACGCTTTGTATGCAACGCAAAATATTGCCACGTTGCTCACCGGAATACTGACAGAAAAGTTTGTATTTTTGTTTTTCTATCTGGTGAATCTCTTAGTTTTGGTGATAATTCCAGGAAGGAGCGGTGCTAAATGTTTAACATAAAATGGGGAAATGGTAATGAAATAAAGACGACTGTCACTTAGTTATGAAACTTAGCAGTTTCTTTTGATGCCGTTGGTCGACAGTGTTTCTAATTTTATTTGTTCTATTAACCCTAAAATAGATAGTACTCACTAATAATAAGAGATAAGTACCACATGCAAGCATATATTCTATAGGCCTTTGTAGGGCATTAAATGAGATTGGGATGAAACCGAAATATTACAAGTTTTTAAACATTTTAAGTGTGTAAGACTAAATCGCTGCTTGTGTACAAAGTCAATTTGACCAGCCATTTTGAAATTCTGGATTTTCTCGAAAATGTTATGATGATGCCCCACTGTGCGTTGTAATAAGCTTATACATTTTTCTTCTTTTTTAAAGTAAATCTTGAGAAAATGATCACCCTCTTCCTGAAATCTTGAACGGAAGATGGAGCTACCGTCATCTTTATTAGACGCAATTTTATCAAGTTCGGCGGGGTTACTGTGTAACATCGCAAACTTGCTATTAACTTTGCTAACACCACATTTTTAGTAAAAAGATAATATGAGCCATGTTTTGTTAAATTTCCTCACTAGGTCGCTTACTGAGACGCTCATCTGTATATATAAGATGACGTAAATTCATTCATTCTGCCACCCAACATTTTATTGTTGAGAGTAGAGTCTAATTCGCATTTTTAACTGATTCGAATGCAGATAGAGGTTTTAGGGGAAAATTTTTTCGGAAACAATTAATTTGGGAAATTTTTTGTATGGAAATTATGATTTTTCAATCGTTTTGCAGGAGGAAATATCCTGATTTCCTCCAGACTTAATCCGCGCCTGAAACTACGCAAAAATTTATATAAATGACTTTTAGTATTAAATATCTTTTGTCCCTGGCCGCAACTGCATTTTTCAAGTATCGGTGTCTATAAAGCAGCTCGATAAGTGTTAAGAATGCTAGATAAATTGTATTTATATATGTATGCAGTGATGCCAAAAAAGCGCTTTTTGATTTATAATAGCGCATATTTAATCAAATTTTTTCTTTCACAATTAAAAAATAGGAATTTATAACTAAAATTCAGTTCCATATATTGTGACCTCATGGTTGGTCACACAGCCTTTTCATTATTGGATCATGAAGTTATTTTGGTGAGAGTTAAAAACACATTCCAATTAGCTACTGAAAACACATTCTACCGAAAACTTTGTTACTATGTTATTGCAAAATTAAAAGATATTTGCCCATATAGCCCAACGAATGTTATTTTTTTCACCGTTTTCTTGGTAAACAAACAGCACGTTTTATTTCGAAATAGTTGCCATCACTGAACGCTGTTCAATGATTTCGTACTTTAACAAAAGTGCAACTATTCAATAAAAACTCAAGAGTGCAGCATTTGAAGTTTTTGGCATGTTTGAAGTAAATTCTTCCTGTTTTTTTTGGATACCAAAGAGTAATCAAAAGTATAATGGTGCATGAAAGTTCCTAAGAATGCTGTACATTAACTGCATAACTAATGATGACTTTAAGTGCAAACATTTTTGAATTATTTTCTTCATTTCAACTTTAGTCAGCACCTTATTTATGGTTTAAAACACTGATTCAGAAACAGAGTATACGATGAAATGAACATTTGTATAGCCAGCTAGTATATGGCAGACGTATTGTACATTATTATTTTATTTTACGTTTTCCAGGTCAATCAATAAAGTATAAAACTAGAGAAAAAAAGTCTCATTTGGTTTTTTAATACTTAAAATTTCTTTGCAAATAGTTTCGAGTGGTATGTGAATGGGACGAGAATTGAATTTTATTTTTAAGTTTAAACGTACAGAGATGTGAAACTTTTGTTCAAAATTAAGTTCTACATTTTAGATCCGTATCGGAAGTGGAAGATATGTCCAGAGTACCAAAGCATTATAAAAAGTACTTTTATCATTAAACTCATTTAACAAATACTGTGTAAAAGAGCACTTTGCAAGAATTACGATATTAATTAAGCTGATCTTGAATTCTAGATTTGTATTATCACATATATCTCGAGATCGCAAATTTCTACAGATAATTTTGTTTTAGCGAAGTTCAGCTTATGATTTTTAAATATGATCGCGTGCTTTACTGTAGGGTTTCTAACAGTTCTTTTCAGACTCGTGGCATGTATCAATGTCAAATGTTCTTACAAATGTGAGAAATTTGTTATTAAAATGTATGCTATGCCAGAAATGATTCATCCATATATTAGTCAACATAATCAACATACATAAATCATGTGGAAAATTCGTGGAAAAGCCTATAAATTTAAGATCATTCTACAAAAGACTGGAACTATTGTCTACATTGTTTTTATCGAAACTGCAAGAAATATCTCGAAGCGCAATACTTTAGTTTAGCAAATTCGATTGAATTAAATTTCTTTTCGAATGAATCTGATTGGCATATTATTTCAAGACGGTATCATATCATATAACTCATATACTACACAACACGTCGTAGCAATTTATCACAGGTTTAGAATCAGTGAGCTGACCATCTAGTAATACGTAGCCAGTGAATTATGTGCCTTTAGCAAATTCCAGCTGCTTTGCTCTAAAAGGTTTTTCCAAATTTGATGTAATTGAAAATTTTCTCGAATCGTTTCTTTAGAAGATTCATTGTTGTGTTCGCTGTTTGGCACGTAGCGCTGGACGTATGTATGTGGATACATTGCCATTCATTAAAATATGCGACTTCCCGCTAAAGAGGAATTTCCGGCCAAAGTTTGGAGTTTCAGCGCGCCGAAGTACACGCAGTGAACAAACGGCTGTCTATGGTCATTAACATTAAGCTCCTGGAGCAATTTGATTTTTTACGGTTGGAGCCCCAAGTCCAGATACCAAATGTGTCAGGTTAAAATCTGCGAAACTCTAAAATATCGAATTACTCGTGATATCGCGAGGTAGCGTTCCTTTGACATACGGGTGTTAGCTTATTGTTTATAGAACCGGTTTTCTCAATTTTGGCCACCAGACTTTAGAAGTTCGAAATTGAACGCTCACCGTCGTTTGTACTAACGCAAATTCATAACTGGCACCAACAAAAAAAAAAAAAAAACACAGCTGCGCGACACTGTTTACAATTACAATTTCAGGAAGATTAAAAAACAGTGAAATACGATATTAAATATAAAGAAACGAAAATATATCAATATCTAGTCATGAATCGAAGAAAAAAACCTGAGTTTTTCTACAACGATTTTCTATCAGCGCACAGAAATTGCTGTGTTTTGCTTTGAAACTTTATTAAATTGTTCAAAAAGTTGCTAAATGGACCGAAGTCCGACACATTCCTGAACTAAAAAAAATCCTCAAAGTTTGTAGAAAAAAGAAATGAATTCTATGCAAAAAGCAGCCTAAATCGATAGATTTAGTTAATTAACCCGACATAATCTATTTTCACTCTTAGCAATTAATTTAAATTTGATATTTCTTTACACTAAACTTAAAACAAGTTTTCCAGCCCTGCTATACGAAAGAATATAAAAAATCCTTCTAGTCACGACCTATGCCAACTTTTCTAATATTGTTATAGTTCAACTGCTTTATACATTTACCTGAAAAGTATAATAAAGAAATTGGAAGGAAAAAGTTCATTGCACGACAATAATAAAGGCACGTGCAAACTAACAGATCCAGACCAAGAAGGACTTCGAACAAAATTCCGCTTAGAAAATTGTGCATGTTTTTTTTTTTGTTAAATCTTAAATTATATGAAAATAAACTTTCTAATTTAAATAAACTTTATTTTTATTTTTATGAAACAGTCACTATTTATCTGTTGTCTGTCGGTTGGCTTGTTTATTTGCATTTGCGCTTTTTGCCTTTCCAGCCATAATCTAGTGGTTTTTCGTGCTATTAAATTATACCTAAGTCTTTAAAGTGTCAATGTCATTTAAATGCATAAAAGGGTTAACAATTTTTTATTAAGTTTTCTTGTTTTTGATATTTTACCCATGCACGAGTATAAGTACTCGTAAACATCATTGCCATTGGTGGGACCAACTAAGAATTGTTAAAGGCATAAATAAATATTTTTTGAAAAATCACATATCAAGTCAATATTTCAAGCCATCGATTTCCCTCGTACAACATTAAATAATTAATAAAAAAAATTTACAAAATAATCGATACCATGTATTTTTCTACCCCGCCTTTTTCAACAGTATAATTCTTGTTATCGATAATTTTCTCGATAAAATAAATTTATTATCGGTAGTTTTTTTAATAGTAGATTCTAATAACTACAGGGTATCTGGTAGCAGATTTATATTTTCAAACTTAAATAAAAAACGTAATAATTGACACAAAGTTTTATTAGGAGCATTGAACGATAGAATGGAAATGCGGATTGTCCAGATGTCTGCCGTCAAAACGGAGCCTTGTGTTTTTTGATTGAGGTGATTTCTCGACGAATATTTTCCTTTAAAGCCACAAGAGAGTGGGTATTGTCATTATAAACCCTCTCTTTGAGGTAGCCCCATAAAAAAATCCATGGGAGCGAGATCGGGCGACATCGGTGGCCATGGGATGTCCCCAAAGTGACTGATCAGTTTTTGGAGGAAATTTTCCCGATGCAAATTCATCGAAGCTCTGGCTGTGTGTGCAGTCGCCACATCCTGTTGAAAACACGCTCGCAGGTTTGGCAAAAAGAATTCCGTAATCATGCGTCGAAAATTTTCACCGTTGCCATCCGTCTCCTGGCCTCGAGGATTTACGATTTAAATTTTAAAAGGATAGAACTTCAGATCCGCTCTTGGAAGTCCCAGTGAGACTGCTCTTTACCGTATCGAAAGTCCCGGATTTTCACGTAAACTGCTTTCAACCAGTTCAATGTTTTCGGGAGTCCTTGAAGATCGACTGGGCCCTGGCCGTGGGACATTCATATCCGAAGGAGTTGCGCGGAATCTCTGCATCCACGAACGAATTAAATTTTCACTCGGTCCATCACGTATTCGCCGAACACCGAATTTTGAACAAAATTGTCGACGAGCAATTACGTAAGAATCATTACTCTTAAAAAATGTCTCCACAGCGAACATGCGATGATCACTCGACCACTGCGACATCGTGACTGACAAATCCGCACAATCGATAATTCCAACGGCACCACCCTGCCTCCGCACCGTTTAATACTTTTTGAAATAATCGTATTTAAAAATATAAATTTGCCACCAGACAACCCGTATAACTGTTGATTATTCTATAGAATATTTTGTTCTATTTGAGTTTTTTACAGAAACTCTTCTTACGATTATTGTTCTATACAATACTTTTTGTTATCAATGTTTGATTTTGATAATTGAAGCAAAGCCGCGAATAACGTTGTAAAAGACAAATTTTGCAAAACCTGTTTTTTTTGCAGATTACCGTTAAAATTACTCTCTTACATGTGTTCAAACACCAAAACACCAAAATTATGCATTTTATAACCGTCAAAACGCATTTACAATGAGTCAGTCAGTGGAAGAACGTTGTAAGTTATAAACAAAATGCTACGAACGGAATTTATTTTATTTTTATTATTTTGAAAAAATAAAGAAAGAGATCCTTTAATTGTTCTGTTTAAAAATTTTTGTTTGCGACCAATTTCCTTTATACCATTTTTATTTCCGAACATTTTTCAGAAAACTGTATGTTATCTGTAATTTTTCCTAAATATTTTTATTGCTAAGTTTTTGTATTGATTCTAAAAAAATATTGTGGTTCAGAATATTTCAGTGACACAGAAATTATATTATTGATAATTCCTAAAAAAATCGATAGTTTTTCTATCAAAAATATTTTTATCGATCTTTTCCATCCTTAGACTTTAAGTTTAAACCTGGAAATAAGCATAAAATACTTTCATTGAATATTGTACTTACCAACAATTTCATTGAGTTGGTTCCATTCAACACTTTGAAACAACAAGAATCCCCCATTTTACTTGCCGCCATAATTTCAATAATGTTACAGTGACTGAATTTATTGACGAAACTCTGTTGCACCACATGCACTGTAGTACTTACTACATTTATGTACTACAATATACTTTTTGATATATGCAAAAAATGCAACAATTGACCCAGATTTATATACAATACGGAATATGACTTACATAATACTCAATACAACTACAATATAAACTCATAGACAAACAAACAGAACAAAATTGAAAAAAGGTACTTTTAATGAGAAGACAGACAAAAAATTCAAAGACCTTTAAGAAATATACTAGAGAAGTCATTAAATTCAAAATTCAATTGTTGTCAATAAGTTGTTGAGCCAGAATTTATTTAAGGATAAAAAACCAAAAATGTTTCGCCATTTTTTTTTTTTTATAGAAAGGGACGTAGTTTTTAGGGTTATCGACTCGGTTTTTAACCGGTTTAAAACCGGGTTCTTTTTACTTGCGAGATGTAGGTTTTTTCTAAAATGCATTTTTTCGTATATCGAATATACCAGAATTTTTGCTTTAAACAATTATTGATATAGAAGATTCTTCTTAACATAATAGTCAATACACAAACATTATGAAGCCTAACAAACGATATTTAAGCTTTAACATAAACCTAAAACTACATTATTTTATTTTCTTTTTATCATCGTTTACCAGGTTTTATAAAAACTTTCATTTTGTTTAGGAAAATATTTAAAATACTATATTTCCAAGTTTTCTAAAAATGTGTGTATAGGCATCCTGTTGAGCTAGCAGCATAAGCCACTAGCGAAATCCGCGTACAGACAATTATGTTGCAAAACTATTGTTAATTTGCTACCCTGCGTGCTTACATATGTATGAGCTCCTTAACTGCCTAGATTCGAAACAACACTTACTTTAATAATTTAGACATGTTAAATAGTACATTCTATCCTAAATGAACCGTCATGTGTTATAGGCAGAGTTGCCAGAACTTTGGTGTCTAAAATCTGCCAAATTCAAACATTTTTATCTAAAAAATCTGCAAAATCTGCACCTTATTTTTAAAATCTTCAAATGCATTTTTAGTTTATTTTTTTTAGCAATTTATTTGAAATAAAACAACAAAACAATTCAAGTCATACAGTTACTTATAAAATAACTAAAAATTATTTTAAAGTAACATAAATATTTTTATTTTAATATGTACATAAACAAAAAATCAATTAGGAAATTTGATATTAAAAACAATATACATACAATATTTTTTCAGTTTTATTTAATTTCTATCATATACATATATCAGATGACATCATCTTTAGCAAATCTGAAGATATTGATGCGTCGAAACACTGGAAGTTTTTCACTTCTAAATAATCCTTTGTGAGCAATATTCCAACTAAAGTATCATTTTCTAAGCGATTGCGAACTTTTGTTTTATTTAAATTTACTTGGCTAAAGATTCTCTCAACATTTGCCGATGAATGTGGTAAAGTCATTGTATTTTGGACGAACTCTGATAGAGTTGGAAAAGCATAATCAGAAGAATAAGACGGGCTTTATTTGAGATATCTTTTTCCAGAAACTTGTTAAAGTTGTATCTTTTTCATTTAATATATCTTTAAAATTTAATCATTTTAACTTTTCTTTATTAATGAGTGGCACACGCATTTTATAATAAAAAGGATCAGAAATTTCATTTTTAAAAAGTTGGGAAACGGAATGGTTTTTGCCTGACATGACTGACAGCTGCTCCATCTGCTGCAAATTCAACCATGTTTTTTTTTTTTAATATTCAATACCATTGTCTATAAAATATTTTACAATTAAATTGTGTAAGCTAAAAGCATCGCATTGGTCTGTTTCTACCAAGCCAAAAAACAGATCATGGATTTTAAAATCTATGCAGACTCGAACTGTCATGCACAAAGATGTTTTATTTGAAAGATCGGTGGACTCATATAATGTTATTTAATGATAATATCTGTATATTATCAACATTTAACAAACACGTTTAAAGTTGATTTTTTAATAACGAATGGTTGAAAATTATATTACAGACAAAGTAATAGAAGTTGCCATATATTTAGATTTTAAAAATCTGCATTTTTAGGGCAAAAATCTTCAAATCTGCTTTTTGTAATTTTGAGAGGGTAAAATCTGCAAAATGCAGACAAATCTGCACTTCTGGCAACAGTGGTTGGTTATAGGATTACTTCATACTTTTTCAAGACTATTTCAGAAATTCAAAGTTACACTCATTCGTACATTACAGAGTCATAACAAATCATCTTTAATAATCGAATGCACAATAAAACCTTGAATTAGATATGCGTAAAAATGACTTCTCTATTATTATTATTTTCTTCTTTCTTTCAAAATAAAGAAAAAAAAGTTCAATATAAATCGGATTTTAATTTAATCCACTGTAAATTTTCCACCATTCAATCAGAAAATCATCATGATAATCAATGTCATGCTGCAAATAAAGTATCAACGATGAGTTTGGAAGTATTTGTAATCATATTGAATAGAACACACCCACGTACATACACACGCACAAAAATATATATACACACACACATGCATACAAAAAAACTAAAAAAGATCCTTGAGATTAATAAACTTTTACTATAAAAATATCTTTTTTCGTTCATTTTGCAGAAGAAGGAAAAAAATTACATTTCGTCAGCCCGGCACGCAGGAAGTCAGTGCTGGCACCAATTCTAAGTAAAATTAAAAATGGTACAGATGCCAATAGTACCGTTGGTGGCGGCGGCAGTGGGGGGCCTGGTTCCGATACAGAAAGGAAATCCAATGGCACAGATAGTACAGGCCATCTTAGTGTACAGATAGAACCGGCTAAAAGGGTCAAGGTAAGTGAAATGTTGTTGAAAATATTTTCTTTGCTTTCGGCTTAGATGTGTGTGCGTGTGTGTGTTTGTGTGCATTTGAGCTTGAAATATGTGAAGTTGTTGTGAAGCTGTATAGTAATTCGACCTTCATGTCAATGATTTGTTTATCTTAAACTTTATACACACGCACACCCACACCCAAACCCACACATTGATAGCAAAACTTTTGTAACCTTTTTTTTTTTTTTAATTTACCTTTAAAGCGCCACAGCATACACGGCATGATGGAGGAGGAAAATTGTATAAGGCCACATCAGGAAATACGTCAATTGACTTTGGAAGAGAAGAAATTTTTGTTGGCAGTAGAACGTGGTGATATGGCCGGCACACGAAGGATGCTACAGAAGGCCCAAGATACCGACAATATCAATATCAATTGTGTAGATCCTCTGGGCCGTACCGCCCTACTTATGGCCATTGATAATGAAAACTTGGAAATGGTCGAGCTTTTGATAAACTATAATGTGGATACTAAAGATGCTTTATTACATTCCATTTCGGAGGAATTTGTGGAGGCTGTGGAAGTTTTATTGGATCACGAAAATGTCACATTCCATAGTGAAGGGAATCATGTAAAAACCCCTAAAATTTGAACCTGCTAGAGTACAAGAAAAATCATCACTTATTTCTTTATTTCATTTAGAGCTGGGAATCATCTTCTGAAGATACTTCCACGTTTACACCCGACATAACACCGCTTATATTGGCCGCTCATCGTGATAATTATGAAATTATAAAAATTTTACTAGACCGCGGTGCTGTTCTGCCTATGCCTCATGATGTGCGGTAATTAACACTTCGTTATTATTCTAGTTGTGTGTGTGTTTATGTAAAATATCCCTTTCCTACTTATATAGATGCGGCTGTGATGAATGTGTTCAGTCGCGCCAAGAGGACTCCTTGCGACACTCTCGTTCGCGCATAAATGCCTATCGTGCATTGGCCAGTCCAAGTCTGATAGCCTTGTCATCTAAAGATCCTATTTTAACTGCATTTGAATTATCTTGGGAATTGAGACGTTTAAGTTTTTTGGAACATGAATTTAAGGTACGAGTAAATACGAGTAGTTTAACTAATAAAAATATTATCCATTTGAGCTTAAATTGTTTTAAATTTTTAGAATGAATATCAGGAATTGCGTAAACAATGCCAAGATTTTGCCACCGCTTTATTGGATCACACTCGAACATCTCATGAACTGGAAATTCTATTAAATCATGATCCTACCGGTCCAGTTTATGAGCATGGTGAACGTATGCATTTAAATCGCTTAAAGTTGGCCATTAAACTCAGGCAAAAAAAGGTAAATCGCATCATGGATTTCTTATAAAGAATTCGATTTTTATAACAGAGACAGACAAACGAACTAAAGCCACCAAAAATCGCTCTAAGCAGCGCAGAATAATTGTTTTAACCTTTCAGCTTCTCGGTTTAGTATAATTGAATTTCAAAGGGTAGGAAAATTTGAGGAAGATCAAAATGTGGCGGAAAGTGCCTTCGAGGATTCTCAAATGTGGCGAACGTCGGCAAGCTGATTTTTCGGGCGTATTCTCACTATTTTGCTGTACAGCGGCTGTGTTCAACTTATTTTGTCAGCTACGGTACTGTAGCTTCAAATTTAGAGCTTAAATTACGCACAATAATTTAGATCATGAAAATTAGAAAGTGAGAACGAAAAATAACACTAAAGATGGCATATAGTTGAAACGGGTTCGTCTCCAAGTAAAATTTGACAATAGATGACGAAAATTCGTTACAAATCAATCAATCAAGCAAGGGCTACCAGATAGATGTACATATGTAGAAAAAGTATGTTTTTCGGCATCGAATGATAAAATATGTTATATTTCCGGTCGGTAATGCCTTTGGTTTATATCGAGCTTTTACAGTGAATCAGAGGTATACTATTTTTTATTTTCCCAAGTGTCATTTGTAAGAAACATATTAATCCAATCTCTTCTTTTCTAAATGACTGCAATAATGGCCATTCGAAATCATTTAATCTAAACTAATATTAATGCTCCTCATTTAATATCGATCCAAATTTCTATTTAAAGTGTATATAAATTGCCATTACTAAAGAAGTTCGTAATTTGCTCCATTAATTCCGATACCTTACCGACTTTGTGTAAAAAATGGTCAGTATTAAGAGCTTATCAATCGTCAATCGCAAAGGTCTCTGCTGGCAGCTATCATATGTGGAAATTTAAATCGACTGACCATAATTTCCATTCCCGCTAATATTTTTCCCACAATCTTTTCTTTTTTCCTAGCTCCTACACAATTCCAATATGGCTGCGTTGTGCGTAGTGAAAATTCTTTGCCCCATACCATTTTCTGAGAAATTTCATTTATAATTTCTTACAGGGAGATCAAACACTAAAAATATCGATTTGATTCCCCAAGTTCAAGTCTCATGCACACAGTGTGTATATTTACAAGAAACTATTCACGCTGTTTTTACCCCCACATAGCTTTGCTTCTTTTAATTATAAAATAGTGAAACATAAGGGCTCTACGTATAAAAAATATGCATAGGCCAAGTTTGAAAGTTGTACCATAAAAGCTTCCCGAAGTGGGACACTTCCACTAAAGCCATAGAGCTAAAATTTTATTTACTTTAATTATTTTTTGGGGAATAAGTAATGAAAAAAATTTTAAATTGCTCACTGTTCATCAAGGGGGACTAGGGTCCCCCTTATTTTTATAAAGCATTTCCACTATAGGTAAAGAGCTGAAATTTGATATAACCCAACCGTCTGTAAGGTTTAAGTTAAAAGTTGGAAATAAAATTCAGATCCACATAACAACATAAATGTGAAAATAAGGCCAAGTTCCTATCCAAAAATTTCGCCTGTTTAAAGTACTGAAGTCAAAATGAGGAGCAAGTTTTTGATACACTCCGGTTCACTTATTTAAAGGCACAAAAGATCCCATATTCAGGAGACGGTATCTTTTGCAATTTTTAACCGATTCCAGAATTTTAAAATAGAAATGGAAGCTAGACATCTTGAGATATAAACAAAATCATGACAATGGTGATTTCTTAACTAAAGAACCTTTTTTTGAGGAATTTATAAAAAAAATCTAAAAATGTGGTATTTTTTTGGTTCACTTGAATAAAGGCACTTTAACTAACTTTAGTGAAAAACAGCTTTTCTTGTTTTTTAAGTTATTATTACTTTATTTGCTTTATTAAAGAACTATTAGTAATGGGTGCAACCCCCTTTGTTTTTAATAACTTCAAATATACAGGTTTTCATTGACAGATAAAGAGAATTGATGTAATCCAACAAAATTTCATTCCAAGCATCCTTAATGGCCTGAATTAGTGACTGCTTGTCATCAAATTGTCTACCTCCTTCATAGACCTTACGACATAACCAACCCCATACATTTTCGATAATGTTTAGATCTGGCGAATAGGGTGGCCAGTCAAGAATATTAACATTTTGGCTTGCAATGTACTCCTTTACTACTCTGGCGTTGTGTATAGGTGCATTATCCTGTTGCAATATCCAAGGTATTGGACCAAATAGTTCATTGAACTTCGGAAAAGCCGACTCCAATAACGTTCTATAGGTTGCACCAGTCATTTTTGCACTTTGAAATTCAAGATCGATGGTGCCATAGTACGTAATAGTACCCCACACCATAACGCCGCCCTCTCGGCTGTGATGTCGGTTAAAAAATCGCTTTTCTTTACGCAGGTCATGGAAATAATAGTTGTAGCATTCAGGCCCATCGAAATTAAACTTCTTTTCATCCGTAAATACAACGGTTTTCCAGTCATTTACATGGCCTCTTTGCTGCACATCCCATACCATGTAGTCTTTTGCGAATTGAAGACGCTTTTCCTTATGAGGACCATTAAGTGGCGGCTTTTTTTGTAATTTCTGGTATTTAACATACTCACAGCTCTTAATAACTCTGCGTACTGATGACTTGCTCGCTTGCACTCCAGCTTGAGCTCTTATTTTTGACAAGGATAAGGCAGAATTAGAAGCAATTCTGGTGATTTTTCTTTTCTCATAAGTAGATAAAGACAACGAAACCCTTCCCTTACAATTTTTTCCATACCCCTCGCGGTCCTTGATGTAATTGTCGACAACTGTTGGGCTCCGTCCAATTTTTTTAGCTATTGCGCGGTTAGAATATCCTTCAGAACGGTAAACATCGATTTTAGCCCTTTCCGATAGATTTAAAATTTTTTGTTTTGCCATTTTGACTTGTAAATCGACTAAGATTTAATAAATTGCAATAAACAAACGCCCCCAACAAAAAATTACCGCCTACTTTAAAAATAATATAAAAACAACAAAGTGCCTTTATTCAAGTGAAACAAAAAAAAATACCACATTTTTAGATTTTTTATATAAATTCCTCAAAAAAAGGTTTCTTAGTTAAGAAACCACCATTGTCATGATTTTGTTTATATCTCAAGATGTCTAGCTTCCATTTCTATTTTAAAATTCTGGAATCGGTTAAAAATTGCAAAAGATACCGTCTCCTGAATATGGGATCTTTTGTGCCTTTAAATAAGTGAACCGAAGTGTATGCACAATCCATCCATTCATCCTATTTCTAGGCAAATTGTTAGCTGGGAAATTTTTTTATCTCTCTTATAAGGGAAAGAATTATGGGAAAAATGTTACCACACTAGCAGGAAATGAGAGGCTACTCGTATTATGCATATCAAGAAGTTGGTCCTTATTTTGATATCAGTACTTGACCTTATTTTCACATTTATGTTCTTGTGCGGGTATATTTTACAATTGATGTATTGGAAACATTATGATTTAGTATAGTTGCTTGATCAATAAAGTGATGAAGATCTATATATTTTGTCGGATTAAGCATAGATCCGATTGAGCCTAAGACCGACATCCAAGAACTTTCAAACATTCAGCCATACACATTTTCTCCGTAAATTTGTTTCCAATTCATATTTTTTTATTTCAGTTTGTTGCACATCCTAATGTCCAACAACTCTTAGCCAGTATATGGTATGAGGGCCTGCCGGGATTCAGGCGTAAAAATATGGCCTTGCAAGCTTTAGATATAGTAAGAATAGGTATTGTATATGCAAAATGTTGAACATTTGAAGATTGCTTACTAACTTAAGATTGATTTAACTTAAGGTATGATGTTTCCCATATTTTCTTTGGCATATATTTTGGCACCCTATTCCAGTATCGGACAAACTATGAGAAAACCTTTTATAAAATTTATATGCCATAGTGCCTCATATTTTACATTTCTCTGTAAGTATTTGTGGTAGTAATTCTTTTGAATTTAATGGGAAAAAAATGATTAAAATATGATTTTTTTTCCCCAGTTTTATTAATGCTGGCTTCTCAACGCATTGAGACATTTATTGGTGGCTGGTGGTTTTGGTCCAATTCGAACGCAGTGGTGCATGAGGAAGAAGAATTGCCCACAAAAAGAGGAGCAAAACCTACGTTCATTGAATGGTTAATATTATCCTGGGTTAGTGGTAAGTTTAAACCATTTAATGCATATTAATAGACACATTAGGATATGAAGGCACACTACTTGAATTTAGGTTTAATATGGAGCGAAGTCAAACAGTTGTGGGATGTAGGCCTGCAGGAGTATTTAAATGACATGTGGAACGTCATCGATTTTGTTACGAATTCGCTATATGTAGCTACCGTGGCCCTAAGGGTTGTATCATTTTTTCAAGTACAAAAGGAAATGATCACTAATCCGCATGCAACCGACTTACCGCGTGAGCGTTGGGATACTTGGGATCCAATGCTTATATCGGAAGGTCTCTTTAGTGCGGCTAACATTTTCAGTAGCCTCAAATTGGTTTACATATTCTCAGTAAATCCGCATTTGGGACCACTGCAGGTGTCATTGTCACGCATGGTTATGGATATTATGAAATTTTTCTTTTTGTATGTCCTGGTCTTATTTGCCTTTGGCAGTGGTTTAAATCAATTGTTGTGGTGAGAATTTGTATTTTTGTTTTTTTTTTATTCTTAAATTAATTAAAATATTTCAACGAATACTGTTCTGTTAAGGTATTATGCTGATTTAGAAAAGAAACGTTGCCCTGAGGTGTCGCCGCACAATGTTTTGGTGAATTTAAATGGCACCACAGATCCAAATGCCTGTATTGTATGGCGCAGGTTTTCAAAGTAGGTTTTTATACATTAGTAGCTTGAAAGTAAGTTGATGATATACATACACGTATGTTTGTTGCATTTCAGTCTGTTCGAAACCACCCAAACTTTATTTTGGGCCGTGTTTGGCTTGATCGATTTGGATAGTTTCGAGTTGGACGGCATTAAGATATTTACCCGTTTCTGGGGCATGCTTATGTTTGGCACTTATTCCGTGATCAATATAGTGGTGTTGTTAAATCTTCTTATAGCCATGATGAATCATTCCTATCAATTAATATCGGTAAGCTGGACGTTTTTTCTTAATTATAAAAGAATTTATAATTAAAGTTTTTTGTTTAAGGAACGTGCGGATGTTGAATGGAAATTTGCCAGATCAAAATTATGGATTAGTTATTTTGAAGAGGGCGGCACTTGTCCACCACCTTTCAATATAATCCCAACGCCAAAATCCATATGGTATGGCTTTAAATGGTCGCGAAGAGTATTCTGTAGTGCTTCGTCGGCAGCCAGAAGAGAACATCTTAAGACAATAAGAGTAAGTAAATGATCTTCTAATAACAATGTTAAGAGAAATGAATTTATTTTATCCATGTTTCCATCCTAGCGCAAAGCCCAACAGGCTAATGATCGTGACTTCAAGTATCAGCAAATAATGCGAAATCTTGTACGACGCTATGTAACTGTAGAACAACGTAAAGCCGAGTCACAAGGTGTTACGGAAGATGATGTCAATGAAATTAAACAAGATATTTCAGCTTTCCGTTGCGAACTAGTGGAGATTCTTAAAAACAGTGGCATGGATACAAATGTAACGTCAGGGCAAGGTGGTGGTAAGTAGTCTACAGTAGAGGAATAATCGTAAGACATATTTTAATAAATACCTTGCTTAAGAAGCTGGTGGTAAAAAGAATCGCCAAAAAGAACGACGTCTGATGAAAGGTTTTAACATAGCGCCGCCTGGTTCAACGGGTTCACTAGCTCCTGTGGCGGAATTTTCCACCTCGTTGGACAATTTTGATCAGCAACCTGAAATGTTAACATCAACTCTTTCGAATCTCTTTCACCACTCAACATTTATGCAAAAAAAGGCCACCTTCTGTGCCAGTGACAGCTGCAGTATGGAGTCACCCATGCCCAATTTGTCATCGATTTCAATTGAGAATGCAGTACAGTCTACAAATAAATATAATAAATCAACTATTAAGCCATATAACAAACGCATAGCAGGTCATAAAAAGAAGTGGGGCACGTTGATAGAGGCTGCTAAAGTGGGCAATGTTTCGAAAATGTTAGGACGTTCAAAGTCCGAAGATTCTGTGTGCAATTCTTCGGCTAACTCTTCGCCGGTGCATGGACAAGTTCGGGTAACTTACTCACAAAATTGTGGTCCCAATTACTATGATCCCACTGAAGTGCGTCAACACAATTTAGTTCCGAATAAGGATCACTTGACACCGACGAATATTTTACCGGGTGTTGGAGGTGGCACACATTTCTTTCACACAACTACGGGTAATTGAAAAACGATTGCATTTTATTTTAGTTTGAGAAAGAAGGTATGTACCAGTTTTTAACATGTTTTCTGTCTTTTTCCCTTCTCTTTGTTGTACATTTTGCGCGGATCATAATAAAACAAACAAACAAACAAAATATTTAGGTCTTACTGCTATTGCCGCTTTAAAAAGGAAACGTAAAAAGTTTTCATCTAGTAAAAATATATGTCCTGTCAATGAATCTGTCTCAGCTACTAATGCCGTGGATCTTTTAAGCGATAAGGTTTTGTATATTTATAATTAATTTAAAGAAACTTGCTTTCTTAATTTCCATTGAAATTTTTAAACAAAATTTTATAGTTTTATAATAAAAATGCATGTGTTCCCTAACATGTTTTGTCTGGGTTATTAAAGGGTTTCCAATAAGGCTCATGTAGTTTTGCCAGTTTCTGTCAAATCTATTGTTTCTTAACCATTCACTGATGCCGAATCACAAGCTCCATGATTGAGCAACACGTCAAAATAAAACAATATTATCCAGATTAGTGTCTGTTGCGCCTACTTGACTCTTCAAAATCGACTATTTAAATTTTGGTAAACACTCAGACCGACTACCGTAAAGGAAAGCAAGATCAGTCGAGAACACTGCCATTATTTGTGAAAGTCGTCGTCTCGTGGTTAGGTTGTTCACAACCCTTAATTGTGGAAACTCATAACTAAGAGTCACTAGAAAAACAAAGAACCAGATACAGTCGATTCCTCGCCGTGCACAAGAACTCGCTGGGCTTGCACCTATACAAGAGCCAGCTACTTATATAGAAAATAGATTAAGACGCATTTTTGTATGAATGGCTATGTTTGCCACCCATATTGCCGCAAATTGGACAACACCAAATGCCACGACGTTCACCAGAAAATGTTACTCTTTAGTGCGGATTTTAGGTTGGCGGCATCCGTACTTCTTCGAAAATAGTATAGGTGAGGCCATCATCGTCCACTGAGCGATACATATCAAGAATAGCCAATTTCTTTTGGACGTGATTCCAGCAGTATGGTGCTACGTGCCACATAGCGGCCACTAAAATATATATAATGCATTCAGGATATGTTGGTATGGTTATCCATCGCGTAAGTGATGTTATTTGGCTACTAAGACTAGGTTTTTATGGCCACCTCGTTTTGATAATTCGTTCCCCCGCCAAAAAGTGAAATTTGTCAAATCGCACAGCTTTCCAATAAACTTAAAGCCAACATAATCCAGGCAGGCCTTCACTCAAACTCAGCCGCCTCTGTGTAAGCAGCTTAACTACAAAATGGGCTTTCTGAGTTCCTGCTACGACGGGCATTTGAGATATGCTATATTCCACTCATCTTGCCATACAGAGGCATCATAAATAAAAAAGGTTTTCATTAATATCTCACACACAAATTGCTTTATTCTATTACATATCAACCCTCCGCTAATGGAAGCCCCTTTATTTTATAAATACATTGCTATGAAATAAAATTCCCATTTATATTTACACGACAAAATATATCGGGTGATTTTTTTATCGTTTGGGTTTTGAAAACTAAAAAAAAAAACCAAAGTTTTCCTATACACGAGAGATCTCGTTCAAATCGCATTATCTTGGCGGACAATGGACTGCTCCAAAACGTGAAGTTAATTGCTCACCTAACTCGTCTCTCAATAGGTTCAAGGTAACGCGTGCCGTGTGGCATACGGCACCGACTTGTTGAAACCACATGTCCACCAAGTCTAACGTTGCAAAAGTAGTATTTTTCATGTCTGTATGTAAGTTCTCTGGACGAGCAGCTTCCTGGTCATACAGAGACTGGCAATAACCACACCAACTCCTGAACTTCTCACTTACCCATAAAATGCGGCAAAATTACGACTTCTGAACTGACATTAGCTGTAGTATTCCATCCAATAAAGGATAAGCCCATGCAATGTTAGGTGTTTTTCTAGTTGTAACATTTAGCCAACAAAGTTTACCAAATACAGTTTTCTACTACTAAAGTTTTTGTACGAGACCTTTGTTTTAAAATATCCAAACAAGACATTTTCTACATGATATTTTTCATTATATTGTTTTTGCTTGTCTTAGTTTTCTTGGTCACTTTTCTTCCGCCCATAAATCGAATTTACTAAAATATTGACTAACTTTTTTTTTTCTTAAACCAAAAAAAAAAAAAAATAGGCTTTAAAGCGTGTTTCAAGCTATCCAGTATCCGATGCTAATGCTCAAAATAAAGATGCAACAAATGTGTCTAAGCCGCGTAGGCATGAACAGACCCAAAGTCAACATGATTCAGTGGAAACTTCCACCGAATTTACGCTGTCGAATGAGATACAACATTTGGAACCATCCAACACTTCTGTGAATTCTCGAGAACCATTAATTAGCAGCAATTTCCCTTCAACGGGTGTGATACATTGAAGACGCACATCTAAAATAAGCAAAGAAAATGAAAACGAAAATATCAAAATAAAACATACCACAACGAAACATTGTTCTTGAGGATACATATAAAGATGGATAGATAGCGTTGAGGGATTCAACAAAATGTTTATCAAAATATAAAAAAGATACAATAATTTATATAAAAGAAAGAAAGAAAAAAACAAAATGCTGCCCATTTGGAACACTGCCGTTTCAATACAAAAATAAAAAAGAGAAATGAAATACATATATAATCAAGAATCAATTAATTACATAAACATATTTAATTGAAATACATAAATATCTAAACAAATGAGCAAAAAAAACATATTAATACTATTTACATATTTCTTTCAAAAGCCACCATCAACATTCTTCTCTCTCTCTCTCTCTCTCTTGCTATGCCGCTCTAATGCTTTCAAGATCTCACACAACACATGGACTCTCTCTTAGCCACGTATTATAATCATAAAATCATATTCTCTTCCCAGCTTTTAGAAATTTAACAAACGTTTTAAATAACCACCTACAAGAACAAAACAAAAACTCATCACCCCCCAATACGTCCATTAAGAATTTAAGCACAATATTTTTGAGAAACCACAAAAGAAAGTTTAACAAATATAATTTAAGCTCGTGTTACATTTAAACACCATAAAACATTTAACATATCATATCGATTCGAATCGAATAAAAACATATAACTAATAATATATTTATGTATTCAAATGTGGCCTGGAAGGATACAAGGTGCCTAGCGTGTCAATTCGCATTGGCATATTTCCTTTTGCATCAGAATGCACGAAACTAGAGAAATTGACTTTTTTACACACTAGGTCCTAGGTCTTTTTTCCTTTCAGGCCACATATGCTGCGTATTTATACGTACAACAAATGCCCTACGAACATACTCGCATAATAATAATATAACGCATAATCAAAACGATGCACTACTACAAAGAACACACAACGAATAATTTGATTTACTTTTTTTTTCAATTTAATTTCTTATAATTTTTTGGAATAAAAATGTTTTGTTCCTTCAACATGTACTGGATAAAGAAGTTTTACATTATTCGCTGCCGTAGGATCTTTTTTTGTGAGTGGAAATTTTGGACCAAGCTTATAAGGGGATTTTCGAACTAGAAAAAGCCCCTTCGTCTCATAGCTTGATCTTGATACCAATCGTACTCTTTAGCCCCGTCAAATAAGACATAAAAAAGCAAATCAAAGAAAATAATACCCGGAGTTTAGAAAATTGACACAGTTGGCTCTTGGTGCATATATTTGAAGAAAATAGAGCCCTGCTGATTTTGTAATTATGTAAAAACTGATTTGGAATATTTATGTAGGAAACCTTGCCATCTTAAATTTTTATATGAGGAAATGTCGACGGTGGCTAAAATAAACTCTCACCATAGTCGACGGTGACTGTAATCAACTTTGACTATAGTCGACCTTGACTATAGTCGAATGGACTATAGCCCATTGACTATAGTCCACTTTGACTATAGTCTACTTATACTATAATCTACTTTGACTATAGTCCACTTTGACTTTAGCAAAAGCAAGAAAATCGCTTTATTTAGATTTTATTAACCTTATAAAGAAAGCAATTAGTTTAATTTTCTTAAGTTTTCTTGGCTCTTACGACAAAACTGATTAGGAATATTTATGTAGAACACATTGCGATCTTCAATTTTTATATGAAGAAATGTTTGCTAAAACGTATAGTTGCAGACCTATTTGTAACAAATTAAAAAATGACGCCTTCAGATGGCCCCTTCTTTTAACTCGAGGCGGGGCATCACCACCAAGACTCTGAAGTTTCTTTAAATATGTGTACCAAGGACCAATTGTGCCAATTATTAAAACTTCAGTAATTTTTTCCCACGAGTTATCTAATTGGGCTGGTCTACTTATGCTTTTGAGATTGTCGAGGTCCTGTAGACATTTTCAATGGGTTTGTAAATCTTTTTAGAAACACAAAATTTCAAGCAAACTCTTTTACAATTCGCCAAGCCAACAAACCCTGATATATTTCCAAAACAGACTTCCGAAAGATGTTTAAGGGAAAGATAGCAAATATATCAACTTATAAAAAACATTATCAGTATCTTAACAGTGGCTTGTTATCATAACTTTGCCTTTTTAACGCAGATAACGATTTTAAATACAAGCTACAGCTTTATACTCAGAATATAGCCTACTTTGGTTAAAGCGAACTTTGATAAGAGACGACATTGACTCTAGTCGAGTTTGCCTACAGTCGATTTTGGCTATAGATGGCTTTGAGTATATTCGACTGTGACTATAGCCGACCTTATTAATAGCCGAGTTTTACTAAAGTAGAACTTGACTATAGCAGAATATATTCGATATTGACTACAGTCCACTTTGATTATAGTCCACTCTGACTAGAGACCATTTTAACTATAAACCACTTTGACTATAGCCCGCTTTAACTATAGTCCCCCTTGACTATAGCCCTTGTTGACTATAGTCTTTTTGACTAAAGTCCGCTATGATTGCAGTCAACTTTAACTATAGTTGAATTTTACTATAGTCGACTTTCTCTATAGTCAACTTTGACTATAGTCTCCTTGATTATAGTCCACTTTGACTATAGTCTATTTACACTATAGTGCACATTGACTATAGTCTCCCTTGACTATAGTCCTTTTTGACTATAGCCCACTTCAACTTTAGTCCACATTGACTATAGTCCATTTTAACTATAGTCCACATTGACTATAGTCCACTGGGACTGTATCGGACTTTGACTATAGTCAAATATAAATTAAATCCACTTTGATAGACGTCTTGCTGGTTTGGTGAGGAATAGTAACGATTTGATAAACGGTTTCTAAATTTTATTTTCACAAACCTAATTTAACGTTTCGCATTACGGTAACATATTATTTTAAGAAAGTTTCTCATGTAAAAATGTACTATAAATGTTTAGAACAAATTGCTATCCAGCCTCGTTTAGCTATAAATAGACCTTTCTTATTTTTACCTAATTAAAATTTATGTTTCTGGTTCTGATTTTTTGGCATAATTATATACATTTTCATTTCTATTTTGCTCTATATAATTTCAATTCATTCATTTTCATAGCCGCACACATTTTGTCATACTCGTGAAGTATATAAGTTTTAAAACGATATACACCAAAAATAAAACAATATCATATCAATGGTAAAAGTTGCCTTAGAATCAAAATTTCTTTATGGGTTTTTTTTTGTAAAATTTACAAAAATTAAACACAAGGAAGTAGCAATTAAATGAAAACAAAAATAATACAAATAACGAAACAATTTTGGAAGAGCATTTAAAAAAAACTTAAACTTAATTAAAAAATCCCACAATATTGAAAAAAAAAATATATAAAGCGCAATACTATATACCAACTACAAAAACAAAGCTAGAAATGCAATTAATAAAATATTTTATACACTGATTTTCGAAATAACCTAAAAACGACAACCGACATATTTAAAACAAAAAACAATAGTCAATAAAATAGAAAAAAAGAAACATATACATAAATAATAAACAGGTACACAAAACTTAATAACTTATTTAAGCGATTGAAAAATAGTAAAAATATACTACGACGACATATACTATATTTTAAAATACATTTAAGAGCATATTTTAAATTTTAGAGGAAATGTTTTTGTCTTTGTAGTGCGAGTTTATAAGGAAAAAATAAAATAAAATATAACGACAAGAAAACATAGCCGGTAAAAATTGTCGTAGTTTATAGAAGCAGATAAGGGGGCTTACCACTACGCCCTACAAAATAGCATTTTAAATAAAATTATTTGTATATTCAAATAAGCGAAGTTACTTAATTTTTGCGCTTGCTGCAGGCTTTTAAAACGGTAGCACGAATATCATACTAATTTTTCCAAAGGAATTTCTGCTGCTATGTAAACCTCATTTTTTACCGGGATACATTAAGTAAATATAACATTTTAACAAGTTTAAATAGCCCTTTTAGTTAGGCAGTTTTATTATTATTATTATTATTATTATTATTATTATTTTTGATAGCCTATTTAAGGTACGATCAGACGAGTCAAATATTTTCATGAAGTAAATAGGAAATTAGCTATCGTTCAGCAAATCAAAAAGTTTGTATCTTGAAAAAATGCGGAAAGTGTGAATTCATGTAAAGAAAAAACATGGTTGTGGCAAGGGCACTTCAACTATTTTATGTTCTCTACAAAAAAAATATGATTGTGGTAAACATGTTAAAGTTATTTAAAAAAAGTTACTGTTTACATTCAACCCTTAAATAATTACAAGCCATAAAAATTGCAGCATAGTTGGGTTGAACAATATAATTTTTAATTAGCTTCTAACCACAACCATAGTATTTTAACTGTTTAATAATACAATCATAATTTTTTAATCAAATTATAACCAAGAGGCAATCACACAGTGGTGTATGTAGGCGAAAAAATTTTGTTCTCAAACTCGTTTGAATGCTTTTCTAAGGCTCTAAGACAATGGTCACCAAACATGCTTCTTATACGTATAAGAACATTAAAAAATCTCTCGACAAACAGAGCAAAACGCGCAGCAATTTTATTCAATTGTATGATCGTTTTCAACAAAGCAGTTTCTTCTTGATATCTGGTTTTAAAAAATAGTTACATTCGGAATATTTACCAGCAAAATTTTTCAGAATTTTTGCGCAAACACATTTTAAGACACCTCAATATTTACAATAACCCACCACTGGAAAATAGTTCACAAAATATTTAATTCAAACTTTAACAGATAAGGAAAAATGCATCCAACCCGACGTAAGCGGGTATAGCATTTTAGAAAAATTTAATTTATTTAAAATTGTCCAAGCTTGAAGGTCAAGAACAGCTATAATTTTAATTTTAGAAAAATATTTGTCCCAAGAAATACGGTACAAGTAGGGACTTAGTCTGAAATATTTTTTTCAATGCTTTCCACAGCATATATGTATGTACATATATCGTTACCTAAAACGCAAGCGGCCCTAACAAACCAAAAATTCAAAATCTACTTTATCATTGATTCTGATGTATTGCATCAAATCAAATATCGACAAACAAAATTTAGACTCCTCTGACCAAAATTAGCGATTTAATTGTTAAAAAAAAGGTCCTATCTGCAAAACGAGCAGCTATCTGAACAAAGATAAAAAATTTAAAAACTGAAATGGCATCATCTCCAGGAGTTAAAGCCATTGCTATCAGAAGCTATGACAACATGCCTTTTAATAATTAATTTATATTTTTTAAATCCATTCGCATAAAGGGTTCATTTGCAATAACTCTGCTTTCAAATGATGTAAGGTTTCTGTAAAAATTATCTGAACTTGAACCTGCATTGACGTTCACTCATAGAAATTCTTCTCTGTCAATCCTCTTTTGTTTGCTTATAACTTGTTTTTGTTAAAAATTGCGAATAAGAATAAATTATTTTTCTCTCCATTCCTTTTGCCACTTTCTGTATGTAATTGGGGCCCAAGAGTTAAAACTATACATGTCAACTTAGTTCAAAACATGTTAAGCCCTACTATATGCTAATTGACTTCATTACTTTTTTCACCGGGGCTTTCTTTTTGGTTATTATGAAACTGATGAGAACATTCGAGTTTCTACCAGTAACTAAGCTACTGGTATCACAGGTATCAGTGGCTCGAGGACGGCAAGTGCCAAGCAGGTAGTGGGTTCAGAACTTCTCGGGCAACTCAAGCCAATAATTGTACTTTAGAAGCGTGGATAGCCCAAGACTTTTCAGCAAGCGGCTTGTTCACGGTCCAGGTAGGCACAGAACTAAAGTTGCCACCTAAATATCGCTAAACACTTCTAAATTACTTCTTTTGTTTCTTTGCAAAAATTATCAAATTCATTCAACTATAAACTTTCAAGTTAAATATAACTACTTGGATGTAATTGATTAAAGAGATTTTTTAATTGCTGCCAACAAATTCTTTAATAAATATTATCCGATTATAAAAAGTGATCCCTTACATTAGAAGTTGTACGCAAAGAAACCCTTTACTCGGGAGATGTCAATTGCAAACAAAAAGTATCTACAAACTATTCCATAGAGCTGCTTTAGTCAAACTAGAACATTCAAGACGTGCTTGTAGAACTAGAGACTTACACGCATGTTCTGGAAATCACTTTTTGTCAAAGTAGTTTGAAACCACAAAAAGGTGTTCTGTGCAGATTTGCGATTTTAAACAGGTCACTAACACACTATCGGTTTCAAATCACTTGCGTGTTCTTGTAAGTATTCTATTGTCGATTTTCTAATGAACTGTTTAAATAAATATCAGTTCTTTACTGATTTTTCTATAACTATAAGTTATTTCATATAAAAATGCAATTTAAAAAAAAAATTAAGATACTTCTGTTTCTGTGAAATTGCTGTATTGGTTTTCCGTTTGAAAATAAAGAAATCAGCTGTTTTCATGTGATTTTAAACTACATCGAAAAACATCTGATTTACAGAAAAGGAACATATCACACGTGTGATTTCAAAGCCACAAGTGATTTTCAAAAGAGGCCTGTTAACTTTTTTTTCTGCGCAATTTTTTATTTTTTGTATTTTAATTTATTATAATTATACCTACAACTTACTTAATCATTCCCTTAAATATGTTTTATAACAACTATATTGTATTCAAGTAACTTAAACCAAAAAAGCACAATTGCTAAATAACGAACATACAGTACGAGAAGTAAAATAACTACATATTAAATGGAAAGAACTACTATTAAGATTATAAAATATATTGTTATTTGCACTAAAAATAATAGAACAAATTAATAAAAAAAAAAAATAATAAAAAAAGTAAAACAAATTTCTTATTTTATTTCTTTTAATTCTTATTAGGAAAAAAATCTCGAATCAAGATTCGATTCTGATATTTCGAACAATCATTAAATATTAGGCGCAAGACTTCTTCGCTGCTATAGCAATTCCTTATGCCATGTTATACCAAGTAATTAATTTATTTGTTTACAAAAATAGAATTCTTCAACTAAATGGGGAAAAAATATAGTACTAGCTACCTCGGCTTTCAACTCTAATTTTTAAATTACATTTGCTTTGTTAAATTATCAAGACGCGAACCTATTCACGCTGTTTTTACCCCTCTCATAAGTTTGTTTTCTTTAATCACAACAACGAAACCTGAAACATAAGGACTCTACGTAACCTCATAGGTCAAGCTTGAAAGTTTTACCATAAAAGCTTCCCGAGATATGCAGGTGGTACCTATTCACTCATCAATATTATGTGCCACTTCCGCTATAGCTAGAGAGCTGAAATTTGGTATACAGATAGGTCTGGGAGAATAAGTAAACGACTTTTTTTTTATCTAGGGAGACTAGGTTCCCCCTTAATTTGTATGGAGCATTTCCACTATAGCTAGAGCGCTGAAATTTGGTATAAACCAACCGTTTCTAAACTATAAAGTTTTATATATACATACAAATATATACGTAGAATTTTGGAACGAATTTCCGTCATCCGGACAAACCAGTTTGTCTTCAAACCAAACTTGACAAGGGATGACATAAATTCGTTCCAAAATTCTACATCAAAACACCCTGTCGGAATATCAAATCAAGAAACAAATATATACATTTACAAAAACAAAACGAATAACTTGGAAAAAAGGAGTCAGATCCACACAAAAAGATAAATGTGAAAATAAGCCCAAGTTCCTATCTAAAAACTTCGCCTGTTAAAAGTACTGAGATCAAAATAAGGACCAAGTCAGTAAGAGGGGTATTGGTAGGGATATTACTTATGCAGGGAAAAATACTCTGCTCTGATCTTTATTGGGTTTTGGGATTTGCACAACAGCTGGTATTTTCCAAGTCTGTGGGTAGATATTGGAAATGAGGATATTATTAAAAATATCAATGAGCTGTTTTTTTCATAGTTTTGTTGGTGTTTTTTTTGCATTGGGTAGAAATACGCATAGCTCCCTACCTTTAGTGAAGTGTAGAGCGTCTTCAAGTTCTAAACACTTTATAGGGTTGTCTCTTCTTTTTGCGTGGTTATTAAAAGTTTGAGGATTGTAGGTTTATTTGCTTAACCGAAAATCGTTGGAAAAGTTATTGTCGTCTGATAGAGCTGACCAGTGTTTAGCAAAGCAGTTTGCTATTTCAACTGGAGATAATATTATATAAGAATCTGATTTTAAGTATAAAATTATTTTTACTTAGCACCGGATAAAAATGTTACACTGTTCCAAACACGTTGAGGTGCAGAGTTAGGATTATTAGAAGTGCATGTTTTTATGTATTCAACCTTGCTTTCTTTAACGGCTTTTCGGAATATTGCGTTGCTGTCGATTCTACTTTCAATTATAGTTGCGCTAGATTTTTTGTTTTTCGTTTCTTAATTCCTGTAATATTTTGCTCCACCATGTCACTCGAGGCTTATACACCCTATGTTTGCTTTGTGGTAGTATGTCATGGAGAGTGAGTAATCAAAAAAAAAAAACTTGAAAACGCACACATTTCATCTAGGAGGATTAGGGTACGTACTTATTCGTATGGGACACTTCCACTATAGCTAGAGAGCTGAAATTCAGTATAATCCAACTTTAAGTTAGAAGTTGTATACGAGTACATACATACAAATATATACATTTACAAAAAAAATTGGAAAAAAAGGATTCAGATCCACGCAAAAACATAACTGTGAAAATAAGACCAAGTTCCTCTCCGAAAATTTCGGCCGCCAAAAGTACTGAGATCAAAATAAGGACTAAGTTCTTGATATGTACAATACAAAAACTCTTTGCTGAATTCTGGCAGTGTAGTGCATTACGCTTTTGAACACTATAAAGGCAGTCCCACCACATGCCCTTCCACTCGGGTATTTAGTGTCGTATATAAAAAACCATTAGCTCAAATCAAATATGTACTTGCAAATTGCAATGCAGATGTATTAGATGTATTATAGAAATATTCAATGCAATTAAAGAGCATCCGCATCGCAAAATATGTAGTGTTGCAGGCACACAGGATGAAGTTTTGCGATGCATGCCCAAATAGTCCCAATGATCCCAGATATTACCGCCAGCCATATAAATCATTTCCCAGTTATAAGGGAAAGAAACTCCGATTCAGGATTATTTATAGAGAGAAGTTCAATATTTTATAAAACACATGATGAAAATAAGAAAATTTCGTTTTTTTAGTCTTTTATTTTTTTTCTTTACTATTTAGCAAAAAAAAAAAAATATATATTTATATTTTGAGTATGTATAAATATGTCCTTTGACAAGTTAAAGGGTTTTCCTCAAGATTTAGGTCCCAGACATTTTTACCAATTTTAAACAATAGACTTAATTTTATGTTTAATGTATTTTTACAATTAATTTTAACCACAAAGTAAAAATCTACTTAAAAAAGAAGGACTTGATAATTATATAGTTTCTTTTGTTTACTAATGAACATTGCTAATAATGTTTAAGTTTATTAATAAATCAGAGAAAAAGAATTAAAAATAATTATTTTATAAATACAAAAATTATTAATTGAATTCACTTTAGAGTAATTAGTTAGCCGAAAATAAAGATATGTAAATAATGAAACTAATTTTTTGTAACAACAAAAATTGTAGCAAAAATGCTTACAGAAATTTCCCGTTTCTATTTTTCAATTATATAATAATTATAGTATCATTAATAACCAATGCGTGATCTTGTCGATTTAGAGGTTGTACTACTGCTGCTGTATGGGCGATCATCGCGAGTGCTACGATCACGTTCAAACTTCTCATGCGATCTCTCACGTGTATCTCTTATATGCGGTGATTTTTCCTAAATAATATAAAAAATTATTTAACCAGTGTGTAGGTGTGTGCATTTGTATAAGAGAGGGAGTGACAGAGAGTGTGAGAGAGAGAGAGTAAGATACAAAAAGAATCGAGGTGCTATTTTAGGGATATCTTACTCTGGTATGATATTTATCACGATCACGTTGTTGCTGCTGATCATCATCACCATTTTGTACTAAAGAAAAGAAGGGTAGTATGCTTTAGTTTAACATTATTTTTTTAATTATATAACCTACAATCTCTGCGACGTTTATGATCTGTTGATGACGTCTCTTCCAAACGTTCTCGTTTCCGCCCTAGTTTCCGCTCTTTTCTGGCGTCTTTTTCCTCATCTGTTAGTTTTTCTTTGCGCTCTTTATTTTTGACATTACGTTCCTTTTTTAAAGGTTCATTATGATCGTCTAGCAGTTTGTTCTGTAATTATACAAAGCGGAGGTTATAAATATTATGTAATTTATACAAAAGTTAATAAATCTCTTCCTAGCCTAATTTCTTCTTTTTTTTTGGTACTTTGGTTGTGATCAATTTGTACTCTCTTTCTAACACTTACCGCTCACCAGTGGGACTTTTTATTTTGTGTATATATTTTCTATTCAGACCAACGTTTCAACAACAATACAGCGTTATAGAAGAACACTTGGATAGCACGCAACTAAGCCTCTTAGTTTCACTTAACACTATTGCAACTCATTAGGAATAAATCTGCTTCAATTGCATGATTATGAAGAAGTTTGAGAGAAACAGGATGGATTTCAAAGTAAATCTTTGGACTGCTGTTAAAGCTGATACAAAATTTATCGTTGTAATGATTAAGATGCAGCTAAACTGTTGTATTTTTGTTGCTAGATATGTGTTGTTTTTGTTTTTAAGCTTCAAATTAGAGAAAGAAGTGATGATGTCTGCTCGTGTTATAAATGAGTAAATTGAGAATCAAATCCTTCTTCATTAATTATCATTCATTAAATTCATCAAACCAAATTTTTTTAATTGCGATGTTATTGATGGCGTTGTGTTATGTTCTATTTGGAACGATTCGAAGCTTGGTGGAATTTTAGTTGTTTTATTTGTTGACAAAACTCTACTGGCAAATTTATAGACCCAATCGTCCAATGTTCTAATTTTTTTGCTGAGTTCAAACTTAACATAATTGGGGACTCCTTGCTTTGTCGATTTTAAGACTTATCAAGTTCCTCAAAATGTCACCAAAAATTCCAATTCTCCGAGAGTGTATCAGGATACATTAGGGATTTCGAAACATCTGGTATTTCCCTAACTCGTTAAAGAAAATAACAAAGCAAACATGCATCATCTAGGTTTTAAAAACGACATGCCATTGAATAGAGCACTTAATTGTTGTTCTGCAGTTGTCGTAATGCCTGGCTGATACTGTTGCGGGATGTTTTTTGAAAAAAACTTCCGATTGATATAGCTGTCGCTGAGTTTACAATCATTGGCCCAGTGACCCTCAGGTCATTCGAGAGCGAAGATCCAATTGCCGTGTGAACGAGAGTAAATAGTTGACGCTTTCGTAGAGTGCCTCAAACTAGCATATCTTCGTATATATAGGTTGCCTTCAGAATGATCAGGTTTGTCAATCCAAATAATTTCGTTGTTGTATTTTGGACCTCAATATATAATAAAGGATGTTGGGATTCAGGTCATCTCGATATATGTTATGACTTCTTCTTAATGGCTTAGGTTTAAATGTGATGATATTGATGGCGTTGAATTCTAGTTGTTTTACTTGTTGACAAAACTCTATTGGCAAATTCATATACTAATCGTGCAATGTTCTAAGTTAAAACTCAACATATTTCTTCAAAATGTCACCAAAAATTCCAATTCTCTGAGAGTGTCTTTGGATACATTACGCATTTCAAAACCTCGGGTATTTCCGTAACTCGTGAAAGATAATACCAAAGTACACAAGCGACATCTAGGCTTTGAAAACGACATTCCGTTATTCTTATAATCGATACTAATTTATATTGCATTAATTGCTTTCGAAACATATTCGGTTGAAGAGAACACGTAGAACAATTACGTCCTCGCTTTTGTTGTTGTTCTGCTGTTGTCGTAATGCTTTCTAATGGAAAAAGCTTTGAGAGTATATAGTTGCTATGCTGTTGCCGAAAATTCTGTGAAAATAACTTCCGATTGATACAGCTGTCGTTGACTTGACAATTATTGGCGTATTGAGACTCGGGTCGGTCCGGAGCGACTGCTTTTGTAGAAAACTCCAAAGTAGCAAATCTTCCAACACAGGCTTGATGTCATTAAAAAGTAAGATGTGTTACGACGGTATTCAAGTTTCCAAAAAATTTCGCTATTGCGTTTTGTATAATAAACGAAGTTGAAATTTATCCAGGATTTTTAATGTTCTTAGAAGTTGTTGTTATATGTTAAATGCGTCCTTATACGCTCGCTCAATATGTATAAATCATCAACAGATTGCACATTGCTTCAATATATGCTGTCCAATCTACTTTTTTTGCTCCTGGCAATTTGTGTTGTTTATATCCCTTGATGAATGACGATAGAAATTTCATAAGCAAAAAGTTTCCAATTTCGTCAGATTACATTTAGTTCTTCTTCTAACCATTTTTGCACAACTCCATAATTTCTGCGGGTTCTGTTGAACAGTATAGGTGGTTGTCAAGCGAGTGTTGTGGTTATTTTCTAGCATCAATCGTATAAATTGCATAAGTCCTTCCTAGCATATTGAAAAGATTTTGTTGTTGTTATTGTTGTAACAGCTTTGCTGTTGTCCAATGTTCTTGCCTGGGGAAAAATTTCCGATTTATAATAGCTGTCGGTGAGTTGAGAATATTTGACCAAGTATGACTCGGGTCGTTCCGAGGCATAGATACAAGTGTCTTTGGAAAGATTTGTATGATATAGCGCTGCTGTACGTTGTCCCCCGTAACCCTTTGGCATCCTTAAATGAATTAAAAATGACTGTGAAGAATTATCTTAGCCTTCCAAGGAACTGTACAATTTTCTTCTGTTCCTTGGCATTTTTATAGAAAACCCTCAACTGTACAAAGCTTAAACTACTTTTGGTATCTTCAAACGAAGTAATAACTAACTGCTACGGAACTTCCAAAAAGAGAGAAAACGCATTGTTCGTTTATTGGATTTTCTTTCTGAGACTATGCACTTTGTAGAAGAATATGAAGTTAGAATTCTTTTTGTTTTTTTATTCCTTTTGCTTGTAGCCATATGGAATTTTGATTTCAGATAGCTCGAAAAAAATTAGCATCCACAATGCCGGGATTTTTACAACTGCCATTGAATAAACAAGCTGGTAATAATATGGTGATTAGAGTTGTCATATAATAACGTTTTGTTCTGCTCCTTGGTGTTGCTTCGGACATTATTGGTCACTAAAGTTCCAGGTAAACTTGAGCATCAATTCGAGTTGGTCAGCATTGTTGTCGCTAACTTATTTAAATACTAATTAAAACTATTTAATAGCTAAACTTAAACGTTTTAAAGCAATACTAACATTCTGAAGTTTTTAAGTGTAAAATCTAAATAATCAAAATGAAAATTAATTAATTCAAAAAACTCACTAACTACTTAAAGGTCAGTAACGACTATTCTATAAAATATACTTTTTAACAAATATAACAAATCTTTACTTGAACTCTTTTTTTTAACACAAAAACAAAAACAAAATTAACACTTTTCTTCAGTACAAGGCTTATTATTTATACGAGAACTTGTTAAGTTAATGGCATACGTTTACTTACCATTGTTATTACAAAATGTTTTGTAAAATACTAATATTTACCATAAAGTTTGTTTGTTACACTTAAATAGACTTTAAAAAACTACTCTCGAAAAATCTTTAACATTTTAGAAATGTTATTTTCTTTTTTACGCTTTTACTTGGTCCAGCCAAATTAGTCTTCGCTTTTGAAGTTAATTGAAGTTTGTACTTTCTCTCACTTATTTCAAAGATGAAAGCCCTGAGTCTTTTCTATGAAAATAGTTTTAGGTGGTTTTAGAAGGATAAATGTTGTCGAAGAAACATTACTTCTTAATTATGCTTATAATATGAAAGCCGATCTGGTCTCTCTTTAATTTGATTTTCGGTGTCGATATTATTTACTTTCGTTTTTTGCTTTTTGTGGTGGTCGCAATTGCCATCAAGTTTGTCGGTGTTGTTAATTGTTGTTGATGTTGTTGGTTGCTTTTCTTGTTGTCTTAGGTAACTATGATTGCACCAAAATACTAACCTTTGAGTTGGATGATGAGGATTCCAATTTGCGACGTTTGGAGTCTTAAAATAGATATAGAAAATAAAATCAATTTCTAAAATTTAGGGTTTTTAAGAATTTTAAGTAAAATGAACAAATTGTGATTGAAAGAAGTTTTGAAGCTTTCCTTTAAAGAATAGTTAAAGCTGCCTAAAGCTGGTCTTCTTAAAATAAAAAATTAAAAAAGTTATAAACTACTCTTCCGTAAGAGATTGGAAAAATGTGTTGAAATTACAAGTAAAATAAAACAAGTGGGAAAATACAAAGCATAGATGGTCGGTCTTTTTCAACTTTTATAAATAATATTATTTGAGTATTTAAATTATAATTACTTCGCAAAAAATCTTTTAAATGTTTTTTTTGGACGGGCACTTTTAAAATTATATTAAAAATTAAAGAACTTTAGAGGTCATTACAGAAAATGGAGATGTAAATCATGTTATCAAAAACATTTATTGGAGAGCAGGTTTTTAGTAAACATGAAAAAATACTGAAATTCTCAAGGGAATTGTGAAAAACTTAAAAAAATTGATTTTGAATATTATTTACCCATACAAGAATAAACGGTTTTATAAACCTGATTTTTAATATCCACTTACCTTTTTCATATTCTAACAAATCTTGGCTACGTCGCGGTTGCTGTAACGAACCAATACTTTCATTTGAGACCGAACTCAAGTCTCGATCACGATCACGATCTCTACGTTCACGTTCACTGCGGTCATAATCACGATCTCTTGGCTCGCGTTCTCCACGATCATAATCATTTTTACTACTTAAATTCTCTGCGGCCTCAATTGTTGGTGAATCATTGCGATAACGATCCTCACGACGTTTTTCCCGTTTTATACGGGATGATGACGATTCCATTTCCTCCAACAGTTGATTGCGATGTTCACGCTCCCGATCACGTTGTTCACGATCTCTATCGCGTTCCCGCAAACGATCATCCTTTTTGCTGTTGCTAACGTTGTCCTTTAGGCTGCGGGTACTACTGCCATGACGATCTAAATCACGTTCATGCGAGGCTATGGTGGAATTAGACAAAGATGGTTCATCTTTAATTTCAATTACTGTAACACGATTTGAACTAGAAGATTCACGATCAGCACGCTCAGATGCAGATACACTTGAATTCAGTTTTATTATTTTTGACGGACGTTCTAAGCGTTCTTTTTCGCGTTTTTCTTTAAATTATACAAAAATATAAGTATAAATTGTTTTGATATTTTTTTTTCTTCTACTTCTTACCTATTTTTACTTCACCATTAATGGGTGGTTTTATGTCCACTGTTATCGTACTTGGAGTTGATGTCGCCGTTAAACTAATTGCTCCTGTAACCTGTGCATTACTTATTAAATTTTGGACAATGTTGGCAGCCGTTGTTCCCCCTGTTGTAACCGTTGCATTGGTTTGTGTCTCCGCTCTCTGTGGCCTTTCGGTTACTTGATGGAAATCACTCTCTTTTATCATTTGGGCTGCTTTCGTTTTTAATTGGCCAATATACGATGAAGCAATTACGAACAAATCTGGTCGTTTGCTTTTTTCCTCTTCGCGCACCTTTTCTACTTTCCTTTCGATAATTTGAGCTAATTTTGCCAAGACCGGGTAAAAAGGTAAAATACGCATGAGAATAATGAGCGCATTACGTATTTGCATATATTCCTTAGAATCCAAGCAAAATACTATGGCTTTTGTGATTTTGTAGTGCCATTTATGACATACATGCCGGTAATTTTCATAGCCCACGTGATCATTGGCTTCGGAAAATTGATTACTAACGCGGAATTTCGTTACAAAGCCAGGATAATTGGCGCACTCTTTGTTAAATGTGGCCTGATCTGAATGCCAACGCATAACAGTTTCCAACATGGCACATAAGAAGCGGCCATAACGTGTTGCTTCATTCTCAGTGCAAGATGTTACGGAATAAGTGATATCACAAAAGATCTGAAATAATTTCAAGAGTTACATGATTGTGAATAATGAAATAGATTTCCATAAAAATTTTTGATGATTTAACACACTAAGGGTTTTTAAGAACTGCTACTTTTACAGTATAATAATTTAAAAAGCCGACAAGACATATATATGATAGTACCGGCAAAAGTGAAAAATCCATATGTATATACTACTGTGGGCAAAAAATATTAAGACTTTATTCATAATTTTAAATTTCTTTATTTATTCTGCCAAATCCCCCTAAAGTTTTGAACGACATAAAATTTTTTAGTGCTCCAAGGTTTAAGGAATTTTTTAGAAAAAAAAAAAAAAAATTATGAAATGCCTTCGTAATTGAAGAAGTTTTAACAAAACTGCAATACTAATCACGCACGTGCTTGTTCTTTATAATCCATGTGGAACGTTTAATTTTTTGACTACTTCGACTGCTACTTCAATGTTATTCAACGACTACCCGTGATATTCATAAATGGTATTCTAAGTCTTTCTCAATGTTATTCTATAACTACCACATTGTTTGTCATTCGTGTTCCCCAGTGTTGTTTTGTGCTCTATGTTTAGTTTCCGCTATGGGTATAGGTGGATATAGGTCTTTAATATCAAATATTAGTTTCGTGCTTTCTGTGACATCTATGGCGTTTAGTTTAGTCAATAAATTCTGTGGTGCTATTTGCGAGTTGGACAGCGCTAAATACTTCTCTCAAACGTTTTGAGAGTTTGTAGCTTGGTGCTGATTTGTGAACTACTATTGGTCGTATTGGAGTGTTTGGTTTAGTGGGATCACTGGTGGTACTGGCTGATTTATATTTGTCAGAGCATGTGGCTTGTTTGATTTCACTATTTTAGTCACCTTTTTTACAGCTTATTTAATTCTCGTTTGATAATCATCAGTAGGGTCGTTTCTAATTTTGCTACATTTTGTTTCTTCAATTAGTTGTTGAGTTTTTTTGTGTATCAAAACCCCTGAAAAATCCTGACCGACGAGCTTACCTGCTACCTGTTCATACCTGCAGATGGCTGCTTGATACTTAACAAAAAATAAAAACCCAACGAATGCCTTCAAAACAAACTTGTCAACGGATGACGAAAATGCGTTCCAAGTATATACGAGTATAGGTAGTTTATGGACTTTTGTTTATAACATATAATTAAACAAATCTTGCGGTTATTTCGGCACCAAAAATTAATGTATATATATAAAGTGTTCTTTACCCGATCATAACACAATAAGGTGGAGAAATTGGCTGCCTTTAAATTGTGTATAGTATGAACAAATTTAGCACAGTATAAGGCATCCAAAGCAGTGAAAGTACATCTGTAATTAAGCAAACGGATGAAACTCGATAAATTTCGGGGGGAAAAAAATTATCTGCTTTTACCTGGGAAATAGACACAGTTGTAAAAATTGCGTGATTGTTTCATTTTTAGCTGATTTGGCAGAGCGAGATAAAAACCAGTTATCCTTTTGCTGTTGCAGACGTTGTAAAATCTTGTCAATATGCTCTTGTTGTTTTTTGCGTTCATCCTGCAATTTATCCATAAGAGCAATGTACCGCTCTTGTTCTTTTTTATTTTTCGAAGCGTTCTGCAAGAAAACAAAAAAAATATTTACACAAATATGACCATATTTAAAGAAAATAACTTACTGAATCTTTTGAATCTGCTGCTTGATTCGATAACTGTTTTAGTTTGGTGATTTCCTTTTGATAACTGTCATGCGGCACTTGCAAATCATACATGCTCAAAGACCAAAATGTTACAAAGAACTGTGGTGATATATCTTCCCATACTTTAGGTCCATGCAATGGACGTACTGATTCTACTATAGGGTTCATAATTAAATTGGTGGCATCCAGATATTTGGATAGCTTCTGGTTGTTAGTTAATTTCTTAGCATTAGGATCCGCTTTACGTAATTGGTCGTATTTTTGCTAGAGAAATTAAGAAGTTTAAAATTTTTATTTTTATTTTTTTCTATATCAGTTTGCCTACATTTATCTGGTGGGTAAACATGGGACGTGCCAAAAAGAATGCCACGTCAGCATTAATATGATACTCCTGCAACATGGCTATGATGGAGGGTAAACGTTCTACATACTCATCCACGGAATATGTTGAACCCAGGAATGTACCAAATTGTACTAAAGTATCTTGACATTGATCGTACAATTTTCCTACTAATTTTAAATGACTTTGTGCTGTTTCCCGATAGATGACACAATGTTTTTGTTGTGCCATTAGTAGGCACAACGTTACTGCGAGATCGTTGTTGGCTAAAGCGTCTTTTAACCGTTGCGATGATTTCTTCGTGTTACGCACTTGACTAAAGTAACCGGCCTTTAAGAGAGAAACAATTCCGGTAATTATTATATATATATATTTTTTTTGAAACATTAAATAAAAGTTCGTGATATCGCCGTGTTATTTTTATTTTTATAAAATAAAAAAGAAATTACCTCTCCTCTAAGTAACTCGCCACCACACATAGCATTTAATTGTTCGTTGGTCATTTCCTCGGCTGATTCTACACCTGCCATTTTTTGCACAATTTCTTTGAGAATCAATAGATCCAAACTAACAGAAGAATAAAATAAATAAATAAGTATTGAAAGCAAATATTAATCACTTTCGAAGTTTTTTTTTTTTTTTTGTTCTAACACACAATAATAAACTACTAAATTTTTTCAACAAGGATTTCCTTTAAAATATGTTACCTTTTCTGTGATTTTAATTGATTGGCCACATACTGCAGCAAGCCGCTCAGTTCAATATTATGTTTTTTAAAAATTGCACCACAAAATGACGCAAGACTTTGTAACCACAACGATATGGATGTCCCATCATGCTTAAAACGATCCCTATCTGCCATTGTTAAAGCCTCAATTAAACAATAACCCAAACAATCAAAAGATAAGAGTGTCAAGTATTTTAAAGAGTCAACAACGGGACCAATTAAATTATCATAAATTTGAATTTGTAACAAAATCTGTAAATAAAAAAGTTTAAATAAAGCAAAACAAAAATATTTGCGAAAGAAAGCTTACGTAATCAAATAGAAAACCAGGAGCACAATGACTTAATTTACCAATAAGTCTGCCCAAAGGTTTGACATTTTCTTTGCTGACACGTTTCATTATTGCCTTAATATTTTTTTGAGCATTGCCACGACGCCGTATAAGTTGAGGATGTAATTGATAAGTATCATTTTTCCAGCGAGCGTACAAAGCATAACTAAACAAAAAAGTTAAGAATAACGTCTTGTTCCCTATTTTATTAAAAAAGAAAAATAAAAACTCACCGGTAATGGTAAGGAAAATGTTTCAACACGGTCCATATTTCTTCTGCCATCGGGCAATTACAATCCAAATAGGATAATGCCGGTAATATTGCTGAATCCATTATTGTCATAACTTCATTGTATAATGTTTCAGCACCACTATTGGCTGGAGGTAAATTTTGATTATCGACACCCATTTCTGTAATAATTGTACGCATAATACGTATCAACTTATACATCAATACCGTGTCAAAATGCAACGATGGACCTAAAGCTATCACCATGGGTATAACATAATTTCTTAATTCTCCGAATTCTTTCGCTTGTATTTTTTGCAACAATTTTGCATCGTCTGCCAGACGTCTTTTTTGTAATTTAGCAGCGGGAGAGATTTTAAAGCATTGCTTGCGATAAACATAATCAATGCCAATGTGTATGAGTTCAGCTAACGCTCTTGCAATTGGTTCATGTACCACAACTGATTGCTCGGGTAATTTTTTAATGATTCTAAATGCGTTTTCCCAATCTCCAACTTTTAGCAGGCCCTCACATAAGCCGAACTTTTGGTTAGCAAAGTATTTTTCCTAAAAGCGAAATACATTTAAATGATCAGATTTGACGTAACTTAATAGTCCTCAATTAGATATGGTTTCTAATCCAGTTAACTCTGTTTAACTATATTTTTTATTTATAACTTTTCAATTCTTTTTTACATTCAATGGTCAATCTTCTTAAATTCATAATTTGATACTTTTTTTTATCCCATAAAAATGTTTAAAACGAACGCGTACGAAAAGTTTGATTGTAAATTTAACCAAATCAGTTTAAATTGGTACTTACCGTATTATATTCCTTTTCTGGCTCTGGTTCTGCAGGTTCTTTATCCTTGTTTGTAACAATTACATTTAATTTACGTACAAATTCTTTAGCATCTGTTAAGTCTTGTTCCCAATCCCGTGTAATAACGTTATCAGTAGGCGTAAGCTTAAAATAATTTAAATATATAAAATATCTACAAATATACTTGTTTATAAACTTACCCAAACATAAATATCATTAAGATTTATCACACCATATTTAAGCAGCAGAGAACAAACATGAAATAAAGAACGTGGAGTTTTTGAATCTGCAAAGTAACGAAATTTATATCCCAACACTTCACAAATAATCGAACCATTAGGCATATACGCCCGTAATAAAGGTATAAATAATTGCCAGCGTTCTGGTCCTGATTCAAATGACTCTAATATAATATCCAAAACTCGATTTGGATCCAAATTGAAACAACCTACAAATATTATTGAAATTAATAAAGAACTGATTATGTATGTATGTAGTGCAAACGTACCTATTAAAGATTTTATTATATCCATTATGCTATCGGAGGTGACATCATCTTCAAATTCCTGATTTAATTCTGTTATAAGCTTGGCATAACCCTCACTTTCTTCACGAAATAAATTAAAACGTCTTTGTTTATAGCTGTTGGTGTAAAAAAAAAAAAAAATAAGTTCATTCCAAATATAAAAATATATTTATTTGATAACTTACTATAATTTTGTTTTAATTTTGATGAATTTTGTATAAAATACTTTATTTTTTACTATACCGACTTCTTGCAGAGTATCTATTTCTAGTCGTTCTTTGATCAATTTGTCGGGTATGACTTTATCTAGTTCTTTGAGAATTTGACAAAACATTAAACGTTCTTCTTGTATGCCATCTGTCATTAGAGAAGTCTCTGCATCCAAAACGTTAACCACATCCAGTATCAAAGAGGGAAAATCATCATGAAAAGCCTAAAAAGAAAATTGTACTCATACACAGATTTTATGATAATTATAGTTACTTCAAAAATTCCGATGATGGCATTTTTTATCTTGGGTGCCAAAAAAGACAATCAGGTCTATTCATCTTTCTACTTTGAAGTAGAATTCATGTGAAATCCCTTCAATGTGATATGGATGTTCTGCATTATACTTTTTACATTAACACGTTGAGTGCCACGTCAATCACCGGTGACTGACACCGACTTTTCCGTATAGGCCGCGTCACCGGTGACTGACAGTATAAAATATTATAATCAAGGTAAAAATTTAACATTTTTTCAGAAAATTTTAATAGATTTAATTGAAACAAGGTAAACTAAAAATGGTTGCCCCTCGCAAGTGTCACAAAATGTTATAACCTGTTTGGTCAAATTTCGTGCTACTTTTCTGCTTTTATTCCTTGAACTCCTATATTTATGAAATTACAAATGATATACTTATTTGAAAACAAGAGTATATACGGACTTCAAAGAAGAAATAAATAATTGTGCTTAAGCCAAGAAAATAAATATGATTCCTAAACGTAGATTAAATCGAATTAAAGTCCAATCAAAATGAAAATATTAAGGCTGCAATTCGAATCTATTCAAACTTAGGTTTATGCTGAATTTTGTCTAATGTATGGCATTAAAATTATGTTTTCAAAACCAGCTTTAACAGAAGAAACCTACAATTCTTAAATTTCAACATAAGCTTAGTACTCACCACCACTTCAGCAAGCGTGTTAAGAACAGTGTCCTTTTTCAAATTACAACGAACGCCATGCCACAGCAAATCATAAATAGCACTGGAGATTCCAAATTTAAATTCATTTTGTTTTCCCATATACGGACTGTCATTGTCACGAACTTGTTGCTTTAAGTATTTCAAACTAAAACGAAATTATTTAAGAATTAAGCGTTTAGAGTTGAGTTGCTGTATAGTTGGCCTGCTATTTTTTTACAACAAAAAGTATTTATAAATTTAAAATTTTTTTTTACTAAGTTTAATACAGATATAGAGAAGAAGGAGCGGCAACTAGAATTAAACAATCCGTACAATTCACTTTTTCCAGATTTTTCAAAATGCTTGAAAACCTCTTTGCCAAGGCTGGCCGTTGTAGCTGATGTTGATGTTAAACTGCTGCCGCCACTTGTGTCCATTATATTGCGCCTGGAGCGTAATTTAGCTGGTGTCACCACCGTACCACCATCAGCTTTACACGATTTTGTTGGTGAATTATGTTCCGTGTCAATATTGACACCGGCATGCGTTTCTGTGCTAGCACTATTATGCCCACTATCAATCAAACCCGTCGCTGCTGTTTCAAGGTTTGTCGTTGATGATTCTTCACCAATTTTGCCTTTTGCAGATGGTTTTCGCAAACGCCTCATGTAATCGCTGACCTAAAGCGCGTTCACGAACTCTTAATTTGCACGTTTGATGAGTTTTGTTTATAATCCTATTCGCTAATATAGAATTTTTCTTAAAACGCGTTTTAATTTTATTCAAACAAGTTAACTTAAATAACAAATTCTATCACAAAATGTCGCTATGTATAAAAAGTTTTAATTTTTCCACTCTTCTTTTTCATCAATGACGGCTGACAAAAGGGATTTCTTCGCGTTATGCGCAGAGTTGTCTTAAAATGTAGGGATTAGAATTATATTGAATCCATGCATGGAAAATGTAATTATAAAAATTGAATATTTTACAAATCATATATTAAATTTCTGAAATAAATGGTAGTGCATTATTTGTGTGTATGACTGATACATGCATTTTTCAGAAAGGGAAACATTTTTTCAGATTCGAAAAGATGCTTATTAAGTGGTGAGTATTAGAGTTTATTGTATGTAAATTTGTTTCTTTATATTTGTAAACAATTTGAAATTTTATTAATATTTTTCAAGTATTATAATGTGATTTTCTTTCTTCTAGCAAAACTAATGAAATCTGTACAATAATAAATAATGAATTATCCGTTTAGTGGTTGCAAAATGCCGGTCGAACAGTTTTTTTTTTAAATTAAATTTATTAATATACAAAATGCATAAACAGACGGGGATTCAGAGAGAGGAAATTAAGATATACTGTCCCAAACCGCAAATCTATTGGTTCCCCTTACAATATTTTCGAACTTTGAACACCTGTTTACTCACTGATTTTAAAATTTTGCGGCGGCTTATCCATTTAGTGGTTTCGAAACCGCCGATCTGGCAAGGTTGCCAGTTGTTATATATTTGTCATCTAAAGTATCACTTGCACGGCGTCGTGAAATGCCATAAATCTGTCGAGAGAACATACATTTTGCGGTGCGCAAAGAAATTTGGCCGCAGATCATGGTCGCTTCATGTTCAAACAGAGTTGTCGGAACAATTGTTCACAGAACGATGTCATGCCATTACACAAGCATAATACAGAGGCAAAATTAGAAGTTTGTATGTGTGTACGCGCTCTCAATGTGCGAACATATTTATGGCTAGTGAAGACGTAGTGTTAGTGAAAGGTTTGCCAGTTATGAAAAATACTTCAATTCTGATACAAAATTGATCAGTGTTATTAAGGTAGCGGGACACAAAAGTTAAAAACTGTTCTTCCCAATATTTCTGCACTTTTAGTTCTATTTTGTATGTTCAGAAATATTTAATAAAGTCGTGCATAAAATTATCTTTCCTCCTAATTGACCTCTTTTCGGTCCACACTTCGAAGAGCTCATTGCATCGCTGAAAGGGGTTTTTATACGCTTAATTTACTAAATAGTTTGTTACTGTGCTCGTTGTAGTTCAGAAGATATATCCGATTATATTTTCCCAAAACTTGTTCCATGAAAAATAGTAGTTTAAAAGAGTAAAATATCTAACGGGGCACCACTGAAATATAAAAGTATTCTGGCAACGAATGTTAATATATTAACATTCGTTTTCCAAATAATTAAGTAGCTGGCTACAGGGCGACAGGGGTAGCCAGCGCCATTTGTAGTAGTTTAGCCTGCTATCGACAAGGTGTTTAATGAGCTACTTGTTACATATCAACAATTTTTGGGAAGTTTCCAATCCAAGAACCTATTTTTCGGTTAATGCTGACAGTTTAATATGGGTTTGTTTTTTTGCTTATAATGACTCTTTGACATAAACCACTGTTTTGAAATGTTAGCAAATTATTTGAATTCGCTAAGCAGTACCCTGGCTATAGTTTTAAAATTGTTAATATTTATTAGTCGTACATATGAAATCCCTATTGCCAAATCAATTTTTAATATTGCTAACAATAATTTTTATGTTACTCAAATGCAATAATTGATATATGCATACGCAAATGTATCATTTCATTGCAATATAAAAACCTTGCTGATCGAAAGGCTCCTAAAAGCGTTGTAATGCTCCCCATTTATTTAAACTTGTTCCAATTTCGATCGAATAACCCTTACAATACAGCCAACATGGACTTCGATAACACAGTGATAGCACGTATGATCATGCAATCACCTTTGTATTGTTTATGCCTGCAGAAGGAAGCAACCTCTGAGCTGAGGGATGAAAGGTACATAGGACACCAGTCTTTGGTGCAGATCGATTGTAGTTTTTCTAGCATATCACAATCGACTTAGGCTTAGACCCATCTGGCTTAAACATAGACTGATTTCAATTGGAATGTCAAAAATGCAGTTCTATCGTTTCTCTAAAAGACTTAAATGAATTTTATATATATATATATATATAATTTAGCATAAAGATCACAACAATTGTTTACAACAAATTTAATTAAAAAGCAAAAACAACTTCAGAGATATTCTTATCACCATTTAAAACTGACACGGCTTGAACTTTTCTCTAATGTATTTTTATTTTATGTAAACTACAACAGTTAAGGCCACTAATTATATATTATTTCAATATTATTATTGTCATTTTCAAACAATATTGTAAAGAAACAAATTTGTTACACATATAAATTTCTAACTGATAAGAGAACAAGAGCAAGACGGTAAAGGGACAGCCAGTCACCAAGAAAAGCAGCATGTCGTAAAGTCATTAACATGTTTTTATTTTTTATTTGTTTTTAAACAATTCTTTATTATCATTCATTCATTATCATATCAACAACATTATTAAACAAATTTGTATTTGGGATTTTTTTAAATACTGAAGTTGTAATGTAGAGTACAGCAATATACATAAATGTATTTTTTCATATTTCTAATTTAAGTTTAAAAAAAAATGTGATAATACTTAAAATTAGTTCATAAATGGTTGGAGATCATAGAGAATCATATATGTATGTACAGTGTACATACATACATATATACACAGAGACCCAACTGAAATATCAAAAACCATGTTATGTTAGTATTGGTTTAATTATTCCCCACAGTATTGAAGTATATTTATGCATGTGGTTGTATAAACATTTTTGTTGATAAAAACTTTTTTCTACATTCATTTCCAGGCGTTAAAGAAATGAATTTGGCTTTGCTATTGCATAGACATATCAATTTCCTTTTTTTTAATAACTCTACAGACATTTGTATGTGCAAAAATAAATAATGATTTGGTGTTTATAATATATCTATCATTATTTATTTATTTGGCATTAAAAGTTTTAATTCCCTAAAAGTGCACAGAAAGGCAATGCTGTGTGATTGATCAAAAATTTACCTTTTTGCTGAATTTCATCTAACAAATGTAAACGAAAGGTAAAACTATCACCTCTATTTTATAGTTCGAATCGAACTGAAGTTTGCTCCTCTTTCAGTAAAACACCAATGAATTGATCCAAACTTCTTAGAACGAAAATTGCCACTGAATGGTCGTCACCAATTTGTATCCGAACCAAGCTTGACAAGGGATGGCGGAAACTTGTTTCAAAAATTTATATTAAGTCTGCGTTCCATTCCGTTTGTAATTTTTACGATTGTGTGTATTCTGCATTACGAACGTAGCTAAGTTTTTATCAGTTGTTAAATTAGTGACGAAGAGTTTTTCGATTTTTGTAGCTTTAGCTGCAAAAAGTATGAATATAAAAAAAATTAACTAAAAAAGGCAATAGAAGGTTTCATTTGTAATTCTAAATAGTTTTCTGAGTTTTTTTCTTTTTGTACTGAATTGTAGAAGTTTTATTTAAAATTGGCGAACTTAATGGCAACGAAGGAAGACATTGCGTGTGGATACAATACGCCATCCATAGATGAAGTGCAGGCTTTGGCTGCGTTATGTCTAGGAATGAGGACAGCGGCTTTGATACTGCCGATTGAGCAATACCCACATTATCATCTGCACCGTGTTGGTAGCTTTCTTTTGGAAAGCTTCTCGGTTAAGCGCTAATAAAGATGTGAACGTATTCGACCGTGCGTACTACTTGTTCAAAAGTGTCTAACACATAATTAGAAGCGTCATTATTTAGGCGTAAGTTCTTTTTGAAACTTGTAAAAATAAAATAATTATTTCACACATTACAGCACTTTTAAAACAAATATCTTATAATTGACGGTTCATTCCGAATGTATTATAAGGTCTTGACTTTGTATATTGGAGCACGTTTTTCTCCCCTCTAAACAACATCTCTATTCTATCGATTTCATTTCACCTTGAAATTAAACTTTATTTTTATCCTGAAATGTAGGAGTTTGGCCACAAGTACCTTCTACTTATGTTCTGGATTTGTTTGTCTTTCAGTATGTAACTGATGTGTTTATTTAATTAAAGTTCCCACAATATTTAATTCTTATCTGCTTTAATTATAGAGTCACGGCTTTAGTGCACTAAATTTAAGGTCTTAATAAAATACTTAGAAAACTGCTTATTATTTCTGTTCCTATTTCACATGTTCCACAGAAAAACAGTTGGTTTCGAAAATACTCCAGGTCTTCTTCTTCCTACTCATATGTTTCAGTTTTTTTATTGGAATAACTATTTTTGATATTTGAGTAACTGAATGCGGACACTAATTAAAATTACAGAACATGAATCGTTGTTAAACTTATAAAACAAAAATATTTGTAATTTAACTTTAAACAAAAATCATTTAAAATTTTTGTGTGTTTTAAAAATAAAAAGTGCGTGGTAATTTTTTTTTTAAACAAAAATTATTCGCTGTCAAAAATAATTGTTTGGTAGGGCCTAATTGAAGTAAAATTGCTTAGTACTCACATCACTAATAAACATGTGGTTTTTGGTCGACAAGAAGTAATATATTTTTAAATCTGCAAGTGTGGTTGCATTTCCTATGTACGTTTACATTGTTTTATTTTGATGGTATTTTTCCATGAACTTCGTGTATAACATATCCTGAATTATACAACATACCTGTAACAAATGTCTACACTGAGACCGAAGTGAAAAAAAGTTTTGGTTATCCGAAAATATATGGCTCTAAAGCACGCTATTATTCATTAAAACTTTCGATTTTTACATAAAAAGTACCGAGATCATTTTACAAAATTACTGAAATCAAAGCATAAATGCTTTGAACTGAAAGCAGGAAGTAAATTTAAAGAGATAATAAATTACTGCTGATAATTTATGTGGAGTTGTCCATAATTACATATAAGAAAATAATTTTAAATCTTATAAATTTCTTATATGTGCAAAGTTATCGAAATAAAATTCCTTAAAATTAAATTATATTAAACAAAAACAATTTTTAGGAGGTTGGCACTAAACTGCTCTCATTTCTCTCTCTCAAAATTATTTAATGTCTTGAATTTATCTCTTGTAAATTTGATATCGATATAAATTTCATGCTTAATAACTCTTATTAAACCTATTGGCATATGCCAATATTTTATGTAGTAAATAAGTTTTGCAACGAATGTGTTTTAAGAAGATAATTCCCATGGTTCTCACTTTGGGTCTACTATTATGTGTGTCAAAAATTCCAGGAATTCCATGTTGATGAACGGTGGGTTCTACATGAGCCCTTTAGTGTTTTGCATTGATCGCATGATCAGCACTAAGAGTGTCGTTTTTACCGTTAAGTTTCGTTGAACGTAGCGAGCACACATGGATTTCCAGATGTCACAGTGGATTTTCTGCAAAAGTGATTTGAGGGTGTGATCGTATCATACAGGAAAGACGATTTGACCATGTTAGATATTTTTTTTTGGCAAATATGCTTTAGATCCCAGGTCAGTATTAACAAGTAACTGACTAAGGTGCCTTCCATTAAACAATATTGGGCGATTGTTAAAAGTAAATTAAAATCAAGTGACGGTCTTCCAAAAACATTACGAAAATTTTTGAATAAAACATGTTCGAATAATCATGAGAATTTAATTATTTACATTTTTTGGTACGCTCTAACACATACATATGTATCTCGCTCAAAAATATACTTTAATGTTTGTATACTAGTAACTCTGTTGATTTTAGTTTTCCTAATTTAGACTTTTTTAAAGATTAAGATTTATTTAAATTACTTCCTGCTTTACAACACAAAATGCATATTTATTCTATTTTAAATAGTAAAAACAAAAACATAAGTTTCACACTATCCTACGTAGTATGTATATACATACATACATACACATACACCCACACACATTTCTACTTAAACTAGTAGCCAAAATGAAAGCTGCTACTTTTAGCTCCAAATGCCCCGTGAGCATATGTGAGATGAATTTTCGAGCATATTGCCTAAAAAGTAACGCCATCGACGCTTCTTTAATTAATTTGGCAAATTTTACAAGAAGAAATGCATTAGTATCGCATATTGATCTACTTTTTAGAATGAACATGAATGGGTTGGTATTGTACATATAAAGAACTTGGTCATTTTGATCTCAGTACTTTTAACGGCCGAAGATTTTGATTAGGAACATGGCCTTATTTTTACATTTATGTTCTTGTGCGGATCTGAGTACTTTTTTTTTCCAAGTTTTAAGATTAGTCTATTTACTTATTCCCCCAGACTCACCTGTATACCAAATTCTCTAAATATAGTGGAAGTGCTCCATAATATTGATGTGTGAGCCAGTGAGTCGGAGAATAGTTACCAAAATATGCACTTTTTACACCTTCATATCTCGGGACGCTTGTATGGTTCAAACTGGAGTCCTGATGTTTCAAGTTTCATGATGAAAGGAAACAAAGTTTTGAGGGGGGTAAAACAGCGCGAATGGTTTTGTGTAAATACTCGTGTACACACTGCGTGCATTAGGCCTGAACTTGACCTGGCGCACTACCCTGTGCCTTAATAATTTTTTATCAGATTTAGCCGTATGAACTGTCAAAAATCGTATGAGTGCGAATAAAGTGATGGTGTGAAAATAAATGTGTGTGACGGATATTTAGGTAACTTTTATTTTTTGATAAATTTTGTAATATCGAAAATTCTTGTTTTTGTGAATTTTTTTTAAGTGGTAGATAATTCGGCCAGACTTTTTCGTGTTGAATCATACGATTATGATGGGTAGTGTCTTAAGTGATTATTGAATTTTAAAAAGAACATGTCAACTTCTAACCATTTGCAGTCAATAATTATGAAATGATGGAACTAATAATGCCCCCAAAAAGGGTATAGAATTGATAATCTGGTATGTATTTGAATGAGTGTCCAAGTTATTAAAAACTGATGGAATATTCGAAAAAATGAGATGAATGATATTATAAATTGCGATACGTTATAGTTGGTATAACGATACTTCAAAACACTACTATTATTGCAGTTTCAAATAACAATAATTCGTCTCTTAAAAAGGACACGCCAGTAAGGCACTAAAACGATCGGACCAATACGTTATGTATTAACTTAGTGGCTCGTTTTCTCCCGAATGGTAGTGTGCAATTTCTGATAAGAAAGCGATATCATATACGATGATTTTCAATATAATAATGTAACGGTTTAGTGCCAATATCGATAGAAAATGTTTACAGGGTGTACTTATTTATATGAGGTTGTAAGGGAGTTGACGTTGTTGTTTTTTTTCCGTCTTTAAACACATTCAAACCGCTGAAACCGCTGACATTTTGAACTTCAATAGCCACTGAAGAGCGCCACACTATAGTGTTTTGCTTTAGTTTTTGTAAGAGTGTGTGTGGGCTATGTGGTGTTTTATAGATGAAAAACAAAAACATATCACTTTGTTACGTTATTTTGCTTTAATAATGAGAGTGAATGCAATGCACTTACATTAGGAGTAGTGTTGCCATTTTAGTCGTATATAATTCATTTCAACAAAATAGATTTTTCATGGATTTCAAGAATTATAATTTAGCATATTTTTTTAAATGGGTATATACATTTTTTAATATGTATACCTACTCTTTTTTATGGAATACAAATTCGAGAAAAATCACCTTATTATGGTTTTTTGGTGATAAAGAATCACACGTTTTTTTAAATTTGTTTGAATAATATTGGAAGCAAATATAGAGGTAAAATTCATCCAACATTGTGCGAAAAGGAAGCAAAAACTTAAATATCTACTTTAATATTTTCAAAATTTGAAATTGGTAAGGAATAAGCATATAACTGTACATTGTGGAAACATATCAGTCTCCTAAAAAACATGTACATTGTGGTTTTTTGTATAAGTATATTAGCGCATAATATTTTTGTCATTCGTTAACTCATATTAGGACGCTAAGATTTCTATATTATTCCAAAAAATTTTACTTTAATACTGAAATTTCTTTAAGTAAAGTGTTGTCCAATGAATAAGTATTTAGTTTTATATATTTTAATATTTAAAACAAAAATTATCAATCTTCAAGAAAATTATTAAATGAATGATAAACAATAGATAATGTGTTCATGGTGTTCGCTTTGAAGAGTACGTGTAGATGTTCCTCTTCGATGATGTAAGCATAGTTTTTGTACGTGTGTTTCAGATGAACACACGCAGACATATTTTTTATTTTGCCTGTGTGTATTTTCTTTGTGTAATGGCAGAACCGACCATCAACGGCGACGGTCATCTCTAGCCAAATTACTGTGCGAACAGCAAAATGTACGATGGCTGAATATATTTATAACTAGTCAAGACACCATGTTATATTTGTGGCAATAAGGAATAATTGCTTAAGGCGACTTAAGCTGAAAAGCTTGAAATGTTCTAACTCCAAAGCACCCCCCTAGATAACTTTCTGGAAAATGGGGCTAAATAAGGGAAATTTTCATTCAGCTCCCTTTTTCGGAAAGTTGCCTTGAAACTAATTTCTGCTTATCGTTTTCATTTGGAACCGTTATTTAGCGTACAATAAGATTAGCAATAAGATATTAAGTTTTAATTTGCTCTCCTGTAAAGCGACAAAATCTCACTTAAAAACTTTTTCCTCATTGCCACATTATAAAAAAACCAAATTTTTTAATTTTAAAAAAGGAAGAATAAGAAGGTAAGAAATTGAAAAACATTTTATTCTGAATCAGTATGGGCTTCACAATAGAATGTATAATTCTTTGCGGATTTATTTTGAGTGATGGTTTGTCAACAAGTTATTTTTTCGATAGGACCAAGGTAACTGTCATACTCGGAGCTCCTCAAACAATTTTCCGACGATTTATTCTTAATAAAAACCGACTCTGAGCTGTTGTGCTACAGTCAATGGTTATGCCTACGTGATTGGTTTGTTCTTTTTATAATAATGCTATTCGGGTTTCACTCGTGCTAAATTGAGCCTTCGTAAAAATATTTTGCTTCGTTTCACTTAGAACTCCTAAAAACCAAAAAACTTGTAAATAACATTTTTATTTGATACGAGTATGATAACTTTGAATACAGTAAAAGTTAAAATTTTATTAAACAACTAGCTGAATGAAATGCATTTTGTATGCCGCTACCAAGATTCATCGTGTCTTTTCAACCAATGATTTTTAATTATTTCTTTACGACTTTTCTAGACGATAGTGTTGTTGGCAATACAGAAACAGGCAATAAGAATAATTTGACTTAATTAAAATTAGTTGCAAGTGTTGCTTGTGTGGATGCCCAGAAGTATTAGATGGAATAGAGTGAAGCTGCCTTGAAATCCCTTCTTTCATGGAAATTTCGATCAAGGCTTCTTTTGGAGTTCTATTATTCACAGATCGACTTAATAAATGATATAAGGTGTAGCAAATCCACAAGTTGTCGCAGTACGGATCGGTGGACCAGATCAAACCCTCTTTATTATTATATCTAGCATTTTTCATTACGCTTAAAAAAAAATGAGGCTGCTAAAGCCTTTCACTAAAGCATCTTTGGCTAATTTTTCAAAAAAGTTATGGCAACATTGGTTAGGAGTATAAGAGAAGATAGAACTGCATGTGTAAAATAAATCTATAAACAGCTACAAGTCTATATGGTTTGTATGGATGTGTACTAAGTGTTGATATGATAATTTGTATCATGTTGAAAATATGATATCAGCTTATTTTTCATATCAGTGTTTGCTGACATTATTATTACATACTATTCTTTTACGAATATACCAATTAAGAATAATACAATTTTCCTAGGATATGATTAAAATTTATAACTTTTAAACTCGAGCATTTTACTGTTCTCTTCCGTTTGGGTGATCAGTACAATGAAGTCTGCACCAAATTAACTTTCTTTTCTTGGTTTAATTTTTATTGCGCACTGCACTAATTGAAATTTCTAAATCCATGGCAATGGAAAAAATTACTTGCTGTTCAAATTGCTATATTGGACAGCCACTTAAAACCGACACTGATAGGAGATCACATACATTCGTTTAGACAAAAAAATAGATGTGTGTCATCATGAGGTAAGGAATAATGGCAATACCTTGTTAATACGTACAATGAGTTGTTGCTTTGGCTCTTGTTAAAGAGCTGTGCATGTTACTCATCCATTGGAAGACTTGTTATTTACAAACTGTAGGATATACAAAAGGAGAAAACCAAAAACAAACCACAAAAATTTGCTTAAATATTTGTTTATCACACTCTGATAAGCGTTAATTTATTTGAAGCTTAACATTTTCATTAGTTGCTACACACTTCGTACATAATGAAAAGTTGAACGTGAAAACCAAAAACAACAACAACAAATAGGATTGTTTTGTGCATGCAGTGTAATAATGTCATATCTCCTGGGATATTACATCATGTTGTCAGCAATATGAAGCCAAACGTATTAAATGCCTTATTTAAATTTTGTTATCTTGAAGTTAAAAAGAAACTCAAATATTTTTATCTGACTGAACTTTTCAAGTACCATAACACCTTTAAATGAACTCAACTTATTATCTTTTATTTACCTTAGTTATTTCCTTTATATTTTTTCTATCATATTTTATGCAACGAAATATTTTGTTAGTTAAATTGGGCAAACACTAAAGCTGTGCTTACATTACGTGTACAAGTCATATGGGATGTCAAAATTAAACATGTAAAACTTATACATATAGTGTGATTCCTATTCTAACATGTGTCTTTTATATGTGCGGTAACGTGTGTTATTCCTTTATTTAGAGTATGAATAGTTTCATGTGGTAAACTCTGTGACAATTGTTTTTAGTAATGGGAACTTTAGTGCTCTCAAATGATGGAAATTTACTTTGAAGGAAATAAATATGTTCGCGAAGTTCATAGAGCACTTCGCCCATTTTACGATCAACATAATCGGCCTAGTAAGTAAATTCGTGCAGTTACTGATCGTTTTCGCACTAATTTTATTCCTCTCGATTCAAAACCATCAACAAGGCAAAGAAATTTGCATACCGAAAAGAATATTGCAGTTGTAGTGCCAAGTATTGAAGAAGACGCCGAAATGTCGTTTCGATGTCGTTCTCAAATTTGGTGAAAGTATCTTAGCTTACGTGCCTTTAAAATACAGCTCGTGCAAGAATTAAAGTCAAACGACCATCGTTTGCGTCAGATTTTTGCTGATTAGACTCATTTGAAGCTGGTTGAAGATGAGAACTTTTATTCAAGAATTGTGTTTAGGGATGAAGCCCATTACATCCATTAAAATTGACTGTTTGCTGCCGCCAGCGTGTAGGCGGCATCATGTGTCCTTATTTCTATCGAAATGAGCAAGTAGCTGCCGTTATGGCGAATGGTGAGCGCTATCGAACCATGCTGGCTGAACTTCTGTTTTCAAAAATTAATCAGCTAAACATCAACGATGTTTGGTTCCAACAAGACGGCGCTACTTGCTATACAGTGCGCTCAATAATCGATTTATTGTAAAATGTATTTTGTGACAACTTCATTTCCAGTAGTGGTCTTGTCACTGGCCTCCTCGTTCGTACGATTTAACGCCTCTAGATTACTTTTTATGGGGCAATCTTAAGCCATTGGCAAGCCATCAACTCTCGAAGCCACCATTGACGCCATGCGATCAGATTTATTGGAAAAAGTAGTCAAAAATTTTATTAATAGAATGGAACATGTTACTTTTAGTCGCGACGGATATATGCCTGAAATCATGTTTAAAAGAAAATGCCATAGAATTTTCTCCCAAATTATAGTAAAAATTTCATTCCAACAATATTTATGCCTTGTATTATCATTTTAAGTTCTAATGCAGCTAAAAAAAAAACACCCGATATATACTGAGTGAAAATTTTCATGATACGAAGGCAAGGATGATGATACAATAGTCTTCGGGAAAAATCATTCTCCGGATATTATGTTTAATTGTATTAATGCAAGAAAGAAAGAAATATTCCAAAAATAATAACAAATTTATTCCAATATGGCAAACGCTTAGAGATGACGGGCAAATTTTTCTGTTGCATCCCCATGATATCAAATGTAAAATTTCACAAATAATTTTTTTTGTTTAAATATGTGCTACTGCTTAAAAAAATGAATAATGGAAACTTTTAAACATAAGCTTCTTTAACAAAATTAATTTGTTTTTATTTTCTTAGTAAATTATTCGATTTTATTAATATTTGACACATACATACATATAAGCTACAGTGCCAAGTTTCACAGTAAACGGATCACCTTTTATTATAAACAATTTATTATAAACAATTTATGACAGGACCAAGAATCCTTGATGTGATTACGTTAAAAATTGACACATTAGATGCTGCTATTGTGTGTATTATATGTGCAAATTTTCATAACTTGTAGCTGAAATAACATTTGGCATTTTAAGGACATATGGGGGTGGGCGTGTCCTTAGTACGATTTGTTCAAAACCCTTAATTTGTCTTAACTAAAGTATTTTATACTAGTGTATCAAATTTCAAAAATCTAGGACAATTTCTGCTATTTTTGTCCCACAGCACAGTGCGGCGGCGCCCATGTTATTTAGAGCGTCAAACAATCAACTTGTTAAAGGACACATCTTGCGAACGAGTTATTTTTCAAAATGTTCATCTGGCCACTAAGATCGTGCAATTATTCTTTTTTGGGTTTAATTCCGACCAAATCAGCATCTTTGAACGAATAGTAAAACAACATTGCGCGGAGCATTGTCGAGATACTGCCCCCATTGTCAAGTCATTGAGCCAGCCAAATTGATTGAGCCAGCTCACATGCCACATAAAGCCAATTTTTTGTTTGAAATTATGTAGTATTAGCATTTATTTCAATTCAAAGTGGTGTACTTTTAAATAAAACACCCTTTATAAAGCTACGGAAGATATACATATCGCACCCTAAATACAAAATGGAGAGACAAAAAAACTGTTTATGTAAAAATCATTGTAATATTTAAAGAAAATATTCAATATTGAAGAAGGTTCTGCTATACATTTTTCAATTTTATATTATGTTTGCGAAAATAAAATAAAATTTTGATTTATGACTCAAAATAATTCTCTTTATTTCATCGTGCCGAAGCACCTCACTTAACATAAAAATAGACATAATTGTATTTTTTCAGTTAAAGAAGATAGTGATGTGAAAGAAATTTTTGCCTTAGTTAGAGATATGGAAAAAAGTCAGTTTTGGAAAATTTTGAGTTGTGACCCTTTTGTATTTCGGGTGCGATATGTATATATATACCAAAACGAGTTAAGAAAAACGTCTTAGATATTTGAGAACGATTTTTAAGTGAACATTTTCTTTATTAACATTCATGAGATACGGTCTATGATTTTATCAACACGAATTAATCTCGTAGATCTTATCAATAAAAACATTAACTTAATTTTTAATAAGAAGAATTTATTAAATAAACAAGGCATCTTTAATTCCCAAATTTTTCATTTTGAATTCAATTTAATCACAACGGGAATCCTATTCCATTTAGTTTAAAACGAGAGGGTTATTAGATTCGGTGGCTCGTTTTTTATAATTAAAGTAAATATTTTTGAAAGTCTACCACTTTTCCTGAAGTGACTTTCCCTTGGTGAATTATGAGATTATTTTATAGTGCATAAAAAGATAATGAAATCTTCCCATTCCGCTTTATACCTCAATTTATGTTTAAGATTTTTTTTATTATTTCCGTAAATAATTAAGTTTATGTTGTTTTCCATTTCATTTGGTCTCTGCTGGTTAATTATTTTGTTTTTGCATTTTTTTTTTTATTAAATATTGATTATGTTGGCTGTTTCCTTGGTCGGTTGGCTTTGATGGTGCAAATATGAATCTGCTCTAAATTCTTATCGTTCATTTATTGGAGTGAGAGCCAAGCCACACGTAGGCAAGTAGGTATATATGTACATGTGTATGTATGTCGCCATCTTTTCTTATCAGTGTCATCAAATGTGGTCATACTGTCATAACTCGTATTCGTGTCGCTTTATCTGCGTATGTATGTGTAAGGGCGATTGCATTTAAGGTGCGCGGCAAAATGATAAGGCCAGCATGCTGCTTCTTTTGTTAATGTAAGGGCCGATAGTTAAAGTTTGGATGTTATCGGACAGATTTATTCGAAATTCGTTATTGTGAGTGAACTTAAAATAAAACTGTCTGATAAGCTAGAGGGAATACCTCGTACCTTTAACTTTTAACATTAGGTTTATGTATTTGGAGTTGCCATATTTTGAACAACAAACAAGCAACAGCAATTTTAATTTAGTTTTGCAAAAATGGAAAACAGACTGTGGTAATTTTATACCAACGAGCTAGACGACATTATTATAAATAAAAACCAATCTCTTTTGTTAAAACCAGACGGCTTCCGCTCCTGCACTACCATATTTGCAAAGCGGTAAATTTTATTTTACAAGGATAATAACGAAAAACAGTTAAAGTGCACTTTATATCTCACTTTAGCTTAAGATATCCTATACAAACACGAACTTTAAAGGCAAGTTGTAATAATGACTCTAAAAATACAATTATATGCTACCTTGAAAAACTTACATACATACTTTTTTTAATTTGTGCGCGTGGTGAGCAATTGAAGATTAAAAATAGAAAACAAATGTGCACTAATTTCTTCAAAATCATACATGGCTGTAAATGATGTTATATAACCTTAAACAAAGATCATAACCAAAAAGGAAGCAAAAAAGTTATTAACATTAATATTGTCGAGTCTCTCCGACATTGGCCGCGCAAGAAGAATACATCTGGATGCTGGTTCTTAAGCCTTTTGTACAATTAAATATCCAAATCCGATTGGAATTTAACACAATTAAAGATCTGCCTTGTTATGCATGATCAACAATGACAAAATGGACCTCAAAGAGTTAGCAGGACAACAGTTTTTGATGCAGAGAACCGAAGATTTGCCATAGTTTTTTTTAACTATTTACAGTAGTGTTCCAAAGAGCTTCCCATTTGACACCTCTTCAACATTGACTTCGGATATTTATATGTAAGTATAAAATAAAGCCCGCAGAAACATTTGCTGCCCTTCCTTTGCATTAGCAAAGGAAAGTTGACTGTTCTTCCTAAAAATAAAAAAAATTTACCGACTTGAAAAAAGTGTGCAGGACAGGCAAATCGAAGGGTTGTTCAACTATCATTTGAATTCATCAAGAAAAAAACGCGGACTTCAATAAATGAGAATCAATTTGTGGTTCATGATTATTCCATGTTTTTTTTTTTATTGAATTACACGACGTTTCAAACTTTATTTGGTTTAGAGCATATACAAATTAGGAAAGCTTTCGAAAATAATGCGTGAAAAAGCTCTGGTCGAATAATAAAACGGCCCTAAAGACTGCACTTGTACCGACGCAAGCAGGTTAGACAGTCAGTAAAGCTTAGGATATGTTTGAATAAAACGCTTGGAAATGGAGAAAAAAGTTAAGCTCAACTAATTGGCAGCAGTTACCCATTTTACTATTGTACATATACTATATTTAAACAAATTGGCCTAATATTGCAAAATGCATATATTTTGCTAAAAAAAAATAAATGATAGCGAGTGATTTATATATGAAAAAAATTGGAGCAACAAATTTTTTCACATTAACATAACAAACAGTAAAAAACCTTATCATTTTGACGCGCGCTTTGCATTAAACTCACCTGGTTTCTGCTATATTTTTCCTTGTCATTTTTTGTTGTTATTTCTGTTCTGTTCTGTTCTGTTCTGTTCAGTTGGTCTCTGGTACACATTTATCATTCATGTGTTGTAATTGGTAAATATTTGATATTAGTACTGTTGTTGTTGTTGTTCTTATATAAACAAAGTATCCCCCTTGTTGTCGTCAAATGTGGTTTATATGATTGTTGATGATAGTAAGGACAAAAGCTTTTGATGATGATGATGATGTTGTTGCTGTTGATGATTCATTTGTGTGGTCTTGTTTTTCTTTTAGATCTTATTTACGTTTTCTTCATTTTATTTGTTTTGTTTTTGTTTTCCTAAATGAATTTGTTGATTGTTTTATAGACACTTTTAGTTGGGTTTTATCGGCACCAATAAATTTAATTTATTGTCTTTTTTATTTATTGCTATTATGCAAGTAAGTCAATACTATATGAAAAATTTACTCATTAAAAATGCATTAAGATTTTTGTATAAATTAATCGATATCGGCCTAGTTGGTTTATCTATCAGCAAGGGTATTAATATAAGTGTTCGAAGGAGAGAAAATTGAAGCAGAAATTAGTAAAGAAGTGAATAAAGATCTTTGATATAATTTTTTTTTTAATTTAAAATTAAAATTCTTGGAAAATCTTGGAAAATATAAGAATTTGGTTTTATGGAAATATTGTCCGAGTGTTTATAAAAATTTTCTGCGGCGAGTTTACGGTATTCGATATCAATCGAAATTTTCATAGGAGTTTTATTAAAATTACGATCGATATGGAGTGATGTAATTATGCTCCTGCATTTTCATAAGGTAGTTTTCTAAAGGAAATAGCAATATTTTGTTCTCTAAATTAAAAATTCATTTTTCAAATTAACATTGATATTTTTTAATTTTCCCTAAGTAAATTGTCTGTAATTCGTATTTAAAAAAATCATTGAAAAATTGTTTAATGAAAACATTTTCTATAGGGAAAAATGATTGATCTATGTTTGAAAACTTTTCTAGAAAAAAATTATAGGTGAATTTTCGAAAGTTATCGATAGTTTTATAGACAAATTTATGTTCTAAATAATTATAATACAAATAATTATAAAGAAAATACTCTATAACAAAAATTATCGATAAGTATAACAAACATCTTTTGTAGAAAAAATTATAGAAGGAAAAACTTTTAATAAAAATATATTTATAAATGATCGATATTATAATATCGGTAGGGTGTTTTTAAGCAAGATAGAACTTACGATAGATAGGGTTACTCAAACGAACTGCCATACAGCGCTCAATTTTTGGCTTAACGGGCTTATTAATAGGCTAAATTGCCGCATATGAAGTGAAACCATTTCACAATAGACTCCAGTGTGTCCAGACAATTGCACTGTTCGTTGCGGTTTATACGCTGGGGGCATCGTTGGACTTTATTTCTTAAAAAATGAAGCCGCAGTTCGCGTTACGACCTTGCTCTGGGCGAGATGTGATTTCAATCAGGATGGCGCTATGTGTTATACGGCGACCGCAATCCTCGACTTATTGAAATCAAAATTTGGCTATAAGTTATTTTTGAGAATTGAACCTGTCGATTGCCTTTTAAGGTCGTGCGACATCTCTCGATTATTTTCTGTGGGGTCATGTAACCACAATCAATGCCTTGCGTGCCACCATTGTTTGTGTTGTTCGTGGCGCAGCATTGCTCGAAAAAGTGGCCCAAATTCAGACATTGAGAATGCGCTTCATCAAGAACAGCCGCAGTTGCCATAGGCCCGATATATTTTTACTAATCTTTCGAATAAAAATTTTTTTTTTTTTAAAATTAAAATTGAATAATTTGTGCGGGGGAGGTAATGGAAAACTATGATTTATAATGAAAATAATTCTTAAGTAAATATTACCAGCATAAAAATTGCAATTTTCTTTAAGAAAGTATGTGATGGTAACACAGACTTTAGCCAGTTAAATAAGGACTACAATAATAAAGTTCATAACTTGCCTACACGAAGCCATACATAGTTATCGAAGCTCTAATATATTTATAAGGATATCTTTTTGGATTTATTATTCTTTAAAGAATGTCATAACTCTTCCTTAAAGATTTGACCAACTTCTGTTTGACTATTATTTTTGCAATGCATGTGAAGGTTATTTTTTTCAGTGTTAATACTCGTAGCAAATTTCTGGAATATAGCTCTGTTTATTGAAAGATAAACAATAATAGAAAACCTTTACAAAACAATACATTCTCAGAACTAAAACTAAGTATTTTGAGGAGTATTTGATAACAACAAAAAAAAAAAAAAGAACAGATAGTCTACAAAATAAAAATTTAAAGATAAAAAATTAACAACTGGAAGTAAGAGAAATATTTTATTCAAAAATAAAATCCAGGAGAAAAAAATATTTTTAATATTCTGTAAAAATAAGTGCGTAACTTTGTGTGTGTTATGTTATGTTAAAAAATTATAAAAACGTAGTTTATATTTTATATAAAAAGTAATGGAAAAAAATCCAAGTCATAAATTTTCTGATTTACTGTTGGTTTTTCATTTAATTGCACGTATATCGGGGAAGGAAAATTCATTGCCACAGTGGTTTTTTATGATTTTTTTGCAATTAACACGTTTGCGGATAGTAAAAATTTTAGTGAGGTGTAAAAATTTACAGTCAAATTATTTTCAAATTGGTTGCAATATCCGAAACTTTTATACAATGAATGCTATAGCATCAAAAATTTAAGGTTATATAAAATAAAATACAACATAATTAAAACAATTGGCGTTAAAATTGAATGTTCACGTCCGTGAACGTGTTAATAGCCACCCAAAGAAGAATCGTTTACATTCACAATCTTACAGCCATACCTAAATAAGAGCGTTGAGCGTTGCGTTAGCAGCAGGTTACGTAGCTGCAGTTCTTTCAGAGACATACATTTTACTTCAAATGTACTGTGACTTCGTACCCTGCTGCTAACGCTAAGCTCAAAAGCCCCAATTTGGAGCATTATTGAAGTCTTTTATAACGCCATTTATAAAGATTTATGTTGCAATGACACCTCCATGGTGACAGTAAGATTAAATGAAAACCGTTTATTGGTTTATATAAAACTGCTAACAATTTTTTTTATCGGTGGAAACTCATTGAAAAATAATAGTTATAAATTATTCTAATCGATCGTTTAGGAATATGTAATAATTATTTTTGCTAACAGCATCAACTCTACTAGATTCCAGATTAAAAAAAAAACATTTCCAAGCTGCCTTACCGCTATCAATGATTATGATTTAAGATGTGGAATGGTTGAAAACGCTTGTTCAGACGACAGTAAAACATCTTCGTTAATGTTTTCATCGTAAATAGATCGGCATTTGAAAAAAAGCAATATTTTTCAGCTTTAATTTAATTATTAACATTTCCCAGACGTTTAATACAGTCTATCATCATAGGCTACTCAAGAAAATAACTCGAGTTCTACCTGAGAGCTATTTAATAGATAGAACGTTAAAAAGTAGATGAAAGGAGCAACTTTCGAAAAATGCAGTAGTCCCTCAAGGTAGTACACTAGGACCGCTATTATACAGCGAAAATACCAACAAACCGAAATACATATACGTCAACGTTTGCAGATGACACTGCATTTATAAGTGTTATTAATGATCCGAAAGTTGCATCTGAACAACTTCAGTCCCACATTCATGAGCTAGAGGTCTGTTTGAAAAGTGAAGAATAAAGTTAAATTCATCGAAATGAGCTTACGTAACGTTTTCCCGTAGAAAGCAAAATTACCCACGCATAATACTAACAACTACCACTGCTCCTGACGAAACCCATGTTAAATATTTAGGTACCCACATAGATTGGCACCTAACTTGGTCCCATCAAACTGAGGCAAAACTAGCGGCTATTAAACTTAGGACAGATCAACAACACGGATTAATAACTCCGAAGTCAATAGGTCAAACCCAATATTTTTTTGATGGCACTGTTATACAGTGTTATTTATTGTATCTTCATTTACATATATAAATTATAAATGAACTAACAATAATTTTTCAAATCTTAAATCTAAAAAAAAAAAAAAGTTTAACTATTTAAGTCCAGCCAGTGCAGGACAAAAAACCCTTATTTTTCACGGTTAAAATTGTTCTATGATATTGATCTCTCTCGATTGCGGCTAGTAATATAGCATTCAACTGTGGGGTATGACTTGCGCTGCAAACATCTAGAAGTTGCCAAGAAGACATTCTAGGATTTTGCGACTTATCCATAGAGACCTAGAAGTGCCCACTATCCAGGAGAAGTAAAATCTTACTAGTCCAAATATGTAAACAAATTATTGGCCTATCGAGAGTCTTGTACGCAACTTGTTGCAATTTGATGGGCACCATAGTACAATAAATTAGTTACTACGTTGGTAATAAATAATAAATAATGTTTTAAAATTAAGATTTAAATACGTATTGTAATATTTTTTTAGAAAGATTTCATAAACTACAATTAAAGGTTGTAACAAACAAAAAAAAAAAAAGCTTTTTGATGTATCGAATGTGTTCAACAATAGTGTACTAACTCAAAGTTTAAGATTTTTGGTAATTAAGAAAAACTTAATTACCAAACTTGTAATTTTCACCTTGTTTTTATAACAAAAACTTAACTTTCTTGGTATTATAAGATAAAAGAATTTTAAAGGACACTATTATACTTTGATGGTTTTGACAAATTTTGCAAGCTATCAAGTTCAACAAGGTTTTGTTTTATCTTTTTCTTTGCTATAAAACAAAAATAAATAAAATATTTCTGAATGAAAGAGGAGATGATATGATACTGTACATACATATGTATCCAAATTATATCATATACACTACTCTTTTTATTTAATTCTTTTGTGTTATTACATTTCACACAAAATATCCATTATTGTTATTGTACAAATAAAAAAAGATTTCATGCCACAAGTGGGTGTGTGTTGTCAGTTTCAATTGTCCAAATAAACGGAGCAAATCTCCAAAAAACGTGAAAAATATTTTTCGTAATTTTTGCAGAATAAGAACATATGATGTAGTTGTACTTAAAAAATACATTTACGAATGTTTGTAATTGATATACTTATGTACATAGTTTTCTTTAATTAACATAGAAACTTCGTTAACAATACACCGATATTATTTAAAAAGAAGATTTATTAATAAAAAACCTAAAGACTATGCGAGAAACTTTGACAAGGAATGACGGGGGAGTCTGCATATAAAAAACTACAATTATAATAATGCTGAGAAAAATAAAGGTTAAAATTGTGTGGTAGTGATATTCATGTCACACTCTTTTACACTCACCCCGACATGCTCATGCACGCATAAATAAGGTTTTAAGGTTTATGTACTTTTATTATTCTTGTATAAAAATTAAAATAAAAATACATAATACATACATACATACTTACATCTGCATGCATGTTTGTATGTCCATCTGTAATAATTTATTATTTGTATTTGAATTTATATTTCACTGTTTTTCAGTTCAATTTGTTGTTGTTGAAGCATTAATGTATTTATTGTTAAACTTGTTTGCATTTCACATGCTAATACCCAACAACAGCTGGTGTTTATCTGCATAACTCTCTTTTTGGCTCCACTTTTTGTGTTACTGTTATCATTTTGCTTCTCATTTTGCACAGCATAAAAATAAGAATCATTCCTGGTGTGTAGTACTCGTATATACATAACTAAAGCAGTATTTATGTACACACATATATATTTATCTTAGGTAAGAGAAATAGTAGCAAGCCTTCGAAAAATTTATTACAAAGCATTGGAAAACCGAACACATTTGTAAATTTTTATCTATTTCATGCATGACACATGGTTGCCTTTTATTTCCACTGATCGCTTCGTTATAATTATTTGAGTTTTAGTTTTTTATTGTTTGAATTAATTATGTAGCTACCTGGGCCGAGAGGCTAAGTTTAAAAAATGTGAACGCTTTGTCAGACATAATTTGGTAAAGTCACAATACTTTTTATTTAATCTCTGGAAATATCCAAAAATGATTGTGGATTTAAAGAAAATCCGCGAATAGATTAAAGCCAAGTTTTCAATTAGTGCTAATAGTTTTATTAGAAACTACTGGATCGAGGTTGTAATTCATAAAAAGTTTATATACAATTCTCAGATAAAAATTACAGAGTGATTTCCTGAAGAAAACAATGTATTAAGTAATTGAATTTTTAGGCTTAAGTTCAGTTTCTTTATTCTTTCTATTACGAATTTGTTTGATATTATATCATATCATATAACACAGCAAAATAAATATGATAACAAAAAATGCAATAACAAAAAAGTTACATTGAGTAAACTTCGAACTTTCCAAAGCAAAAAGCAAAAACATGAAAATTGAAAAATATTCATTCTTATATTCTATTTGTCTTTAGCGTTTGGTTAAATACATGATGTTTACAGTTTACACAAAATTAGTAGAAAAGACGCACAGAATGTTGAAAACGTGCGTAGCGGCATAGAAAATGGATTCCGTTCAGCTAGTTGTCTAATAAAATATTAATTTTTACTTTATTAAGAGCTAACGTATCAAACAAATTTTCTTTCTTAATAGAAAGAATAAAGAAAACGAATTTAAGTCAGAAAATTAAATTAGTTAATAATAATAATTGTAGTTGGACGTTAAACAATAAAGTTCAAAAAATAAAGTACTTAGGATACCAACACTGTTTGCATATTAAGCAAATTATTCAACATAAGTAGTTTTCGTTTAACAAAAATAAGAGTAATGCAACCACTCATGAAGATATTCTAACACAGGTAATCTAAAGTTAATTCTTACACGTATTTCTTTTCTTTTTTTATATATGTTATTTTATACTTATATGTTTCTTTTATTTCTATAAGGAGCATACTGCGTCAAATAAGGTTTCGGTAATCAATTGGTTTAAGATGAATAGCTGATTGTATCCCATCCTGAAACTGGGGCTGCCAACATGGCCTTCGGGCGGATTGACTTAAATTGCTTATTTCACGTTTATATATCGAGCTGCTTGTTACAAGATCGGACGTTTGCTTTTAGCCGCCCCTAACATGGCGAATAAACGCTGGCATCAGATGATCATTGCTTATTAAAAGACGCAAATTTCTCGCCTTGACGTTCCAAATATCGTAGGTACTCCGGACTTGTTAAGAGATCGGTGCCTCCCGGGGACTCTCTTAGACTTTACTTGGATTCGCTGATTGTCCGCGACTTCATTAGCAGCTGCTCCACATATGTAGAAAGCTTTACTCTATGCGCAGCTTAGATGGCGTTAGACACGCCCTATAGAACTCGGGCGTGATTGCGTAAATTGTCAACTAATCAATAACTTGAACAAGGCCACACATCTCATTTGCATGAATACTTGATTAGGGTTGAAAACTGTTTTAACAAATTTAGAAATTACGCCGTTTTTCCACGAATTCGTCTATATTTTACGAAATTTTTTAACACCTTCGTAAAATAAATTATTTTACCATAAATAACACAAATACCACAAAAAAGTACATGGTCGTGATGATTCGTGTACACCGCGGCTATAACTTTGTTACTTTTTTTGCCATGTCAAATCATTGACTTTTAACTGCTACGTTTTCCGATTTTGAGACAAATCAGCTCTTTTGACAATAAGATATGCTTTTAATTTTATTTGTAAGTTGTCAAATTTACAGTTTTCCCCTTTAATACTCGAATTCGTATTTTCATATAGTACCCAACACCTGTCTGCTCTCTTTTGGTGAAGAGACAGCTGTATAACTATTATATATTCAAAGTAAATAAATATGTTTATAAAATAATTTTTTTGGAATTACCCCACTTCATTTTACTGCCACAGAAATCGCTTTTCCTCACAACCAATTAAAAAGAAGGCTTCTTTAAAATTCCCTCCCTCAAATCATATACGATTAATTTGTCCACTCTTAAGTTTTTTCTTGTTATTATCTTGTTTTTTTTTTTTGTCTACTTTGTAAACAAGGGTAAAGCTTTAATCAAGATATTGATTGTATGAGGAGTGAGTAAGAGAGTGGTAAGAACAACTAGAGTTTGTGCTCCAAGCAGATTTATGGGACATCTGTCAATACTTGTTATTCCAAATTAAAGTGTTTCATAATCGACGTAGCTTTTCTTCTACCCCATTTTTTCTTGTTATTAATGCATTGACATGCTGGTGTTCTCCTTATTGTTATTTTTGCATCATTTGAACACAAGCAAGACCAGTGACAACAATAACATTAGCACTATCTTAAATAAATAACTGTATGTGACAAATTAGTGATGACAACTTTAATGTTGATTTTAATGCTACAAAAATCGTTATTTACTTGAAATTCTAATACAGTATTTTTGTAATGTTAATCGAAATTGTAGCTAAATATTTGGATTTAATCTTACAAATTGTTCGCTAAACATTTTGTTTTGACTGTTCATGGGGTTTAAAATGAAACGTAAAATTTAACTTAAAATTGACGTTTAAAAAAAATATTTGTTCATTTTTTAACACGACTCGATTCGTTTGTTAGTTTGTTTGTTCCCTTATGCCTTAGATTCCATACCAATTTACCAAGCCCAATTAGGTAATTTAGATTTTTCCAAAACTTTTTCGAGACACAATTTTCTATTTATTTGAAGTATACATATGTACATATATAAAAAGTTGGGCAAAAAGTACACTAAAGCATAAATTTGGCTTTTTTTTTATTATCGAGACCCTGTGCACCCCGCATTGGATTAAATGCATATAAAGTAACAACGTGGTAAAATTAAAGTCGTAGCCAAATTTTTGTAGCTGAATTTCTTCAATTTACATTAAATTTTATTTGCACTTTTATATGCTGGAGTTTTTTTTTTGACATTTAGCTAGTAATCACGAAATAAATACAAGTATGTAAATAAAAAACAATCTCTATTTAAGCTTTGATTGCAGTAAAGGATTTTCCAATAGTCATGTGTAGATGTTAGAATTAAATGGAAAATATAGTTTTTGAAATAAGAGTGTTGAAACGTTAAGAAAAAGAATTCGTGGGAGCTTTTCGATATTAAAAAAAAAACTCGCGCTAAGAACTCTTTTTTTTTATAAAACTGCAATTTATCCTTGGGGGCAAGTCAGCTTATCAGGAAACCTTTGCCCGAATTTTGCGTTTGTTTGAAAGGCCTGTTACTAAAATTATGTGCAGAATATAGATGTTTGCAAAGTACAGAGCTCTGACGCATACATTATATGCCCTTTGAGCCATATTGCCATAGACTTCCGACTAACGGAAACAAAGCCAAAATATATCTAACCGTGCCAAATCGTCAGATGTGTGGCTTGTAATGCCAACATATTAAAATCATATGACACTCACATTAATATCACCCGAATGAAATTCTTATCGACCAGTAACGCCCTGCCCAGGTATTCTTGGCTGCGTTGCCACTTGATAGAATGGTCTGAGAGCAGCCAAATTTAGTTGCTGCCGTATTCGTATGCTGATTCTTGTATTGAAATCGGTATCCGTTAGCAGCTCCAGAATACATGGCCTGGTCTGTCTGTCCCCTTTCTCCACATTTTGTGTAAGCTGGTTCTGCCTTGATGTAGTTAAAATTCCTGTTGCAAAATGCATCCAGGTTTGGAAGAAAATGAGTTCTTGTGCTAAATTTTTATAGTCTGATCGACGCTGTATTTTGTTATGCTGAAAGTAGTACAATAACATAAAAATCTGCCCGTCCCTATGAGAAACTCCCACGTCAAATATATTTTTCCTCTTTATTTGGATACGAAGATATTAACTTCTCATTCATGTACTCGAACTTGTATTGAAATCCACCAATCACTAGTATTTAAAAGGTAAAATAATAAAAGATCAGGGATATCTTGCAATTTATTTAAACATAAGTCGACTTGAAAGAAACGTCGCTTTGTATGGGAACAAATAAATTTGGAATTTTTTGCTTTTAATATTCAAATAAATTGATGCATAAAAAGCCCTAAACTCAAACTCAATCAGATTTGAAATCCGATAGACTAGTTAGTTAGTCATTTAGCTCTTCGCAGTGCATAAGTATTACAAGTGGTCTCTGTACGATTTACTTAAAAAAAAATAAAACTGCTGCTCTGCCGATATCCAGTCCTTTTCTCTTACAGGACGATATGGAAAGTATAGGTCGGACTGTCGTACTGTGACTAAAAGGATAATATAATTTAGTCAGGCTTCACGATAGTTCTGTACTAAACCAACGGTATCTGAAATATTTGCTCCATTTATCACAAACGCATATTGAAAACTTAAGAACCTCCGCTATACAGTAAAACATCGTATTTATTTTAAACTTCCTTATATTCCACGCCATAACGTGTTGTCCTAATGCTTTCTATGCATGTGTTTTTCCTGTTCATACTTGGCTGGTATAAATGAAGATGAAATAAAATAAAGAATTAAAATAGATTGAGTCGAGCAGAAAATTAAGCTGAAAAGCTTTAACAGTGAAGAGATTTTTCTCTATCCATCCATTCATTTTCCTCTTCATACGAGTAGTAGCAGATGAATAAAAGAAATCAACGCAAAAAAAGAAAAATTCATACGTACACAAACTGTACAATAAAAATTAGGTCAAAGATCAAGAGGAGAGTCAGTAGCATCAGGAAAGCAGTCAGTCATTTAGTTAGTGAAGTACTTCAGAGCGAATATTCAGGTTGGTGTACATGTCAGTGTGTGAACGAAATAGTTTCAATGCTTACTCACTCACACTACGTATAGTTTTTTACTGGTTGACTTGTTTGGCAGACTGAATGACGGATTGTTAGTATCACAATTTAAGAAGGGAGGTAGGAAAATTATGGCATTAATAAAAATTAAAGTGTTCTTATATAAAATCCTTCGATTCGAAAATTAAGATTAAAACTTATACAAAACTCATAGTTAGTCGTAAACGTGTTGAAACGCAAACATATGTATCTCGAAAATACAAAAAATTTACTAAAAGAAATTAAAATCATTTGAATTCAAAAGAGGACTTGATATAAAACACCGCTAAGCACTCAAAAAACTCGCTTAAGCAAGCCAAAATAATTACCACTTAAAATTAAAAAAAATCTTAAACTAATGGAAAATGCCCGATAAAAATAAATCCCTAAAAATTTACTAGATCGGTAAAATCTGAAAAATCGCTTAGTTAAAAAATCCCGAAGAAAATGCGTGCAAAATGAAAAACAATTAAGTAAACAAAAACAATATATAAATTTTAGGAACGAATTTCCGTCATACCTAATAAAGTTTGGATTGGAAATAATCAGGTTTCATTTCTCGAAAATGACACTGAAGATGGCACATAGGCAAAACCAGCTTGTCTCTAAACCAAACTTGGCCGGGGATGACGGAAAATTGTTCTAAGAATCTATATCAAATCACCCTGTCGGAATATCAAATCAGAAGAAAATCATTAAAATAACAAAAATGGCTTGTTAATTAAAATAAGCAAAATATAAAAATTGCTTGATGAAAATATCGAAAAATTCTTGGATACCTTAAATATTGAGGTAATGCCGTATTAGACAAAATTGAAATTTCAAAAATAGACATTTGTAAAAAATGAAATTTAAAAAAAAATTGGTTTTACCCCGTAATTTGTTTAGGGCTAATATCTCGCTGAACACCCACCATATGAAAAAGTCAAAGACATTTTTAGATCACCTTCGTATATTTAGTACATACATATGCATATCAGTTAGTGACTGACTAGTTGTAAGTTCAAGTATTTGGCGAATAATGTTTTTTTTGTATTAGAGACGCCTTATAGGGTAAACCTACCACATAAATGATGTGCATTGTGCAGCACAGTTGGCAGATTAAATTTTTTCGTAAATAAGATTTTTTATATTTTATGTAAGTATATATTTGCAACTGCTATTGGCTGTATGTTGCATTATCTTGTATTTACCACAACTTTACAATCGTATGAACATGTCGCAAATAATAATGGGACCAACATATAAATAAATATAATTATTGGCGTAATTGTAAATGGAATTAGAAAATGGTTTGAAAGTAGTATTCTTTGCATAACCAATCATATCCCAATTTGTAATTACAAAATACTGCATGAATTTCAGATGATGTATTTCTGCCGGCACGAAAATTTGCTTTGCCTGGTATAAAATCATTTAAAATGATGATCGTTATTGGCACGTTAATGTTAAAATCATACATTATCGCACAAACGGAACAAGTTGTGATAATAAACCCATGCATTAATTATTTTTTTAGTCTTGTTATGCAAGGTAAGTCCTTGCTTCCGAAGTTGAGCAAGCGAAAACATTAGAAACTAACGTCACCAAATACTTTATTTTGTAATTGGTTTTTTTTTTGATATAACTAATATTGATGACCCACAGAAGTTATTAGCAACATTTAAGAGTGTCATTAATGAATCTTTCAAATCCTAATTACGGTGTTGGTTCCTTAATTCCATGAGATTCTTAAAGAATTTCGATAAAAGTACCTTTGTAAGGGAAAATTGAGTTTGAATTGCATACGAATGTGCTTACTTATGATACGTCGTACTTTGGAGCGTTTCTTTGGAGAGTCATTGCATTTTTACTATAGTTTTGTTGTGTTATGTTCCTAATACATCATAAAATGAAAAATTTATGTTAAAATATAATTTGTAATTATATGGTAACATTTAATATATAAATATACTCGTACTATTATTTAAATTATTTACTATAAACTTAATTAATTAATATACATAGCGTTATTTCACTTAAAATCTCAGAAAGTATCTTATTCCCCATACAAGTTATTATTTAAAAGTTTTACACTTACCTAAATCAAATTAATCAATTAAAATAGCTTTATCTCATTTAAAATCTCAGAAAACTCCTAATTTCCCATCAATAATAATGCATGTGCTAAAAATCCCTAAATATCCCTTCTCAACCTTTAATTTAACTCGCCAGTGGCCACACTAATTTCTCCCGCTCTTTTAATACATACATAGGTATTTAATATTAATGTCATTGACATTGAAGTAGAAATTTCTGGACTAATCACATGTGAAATTGTGAGGTGCGTAAATAAATATTAATTAAATATAGTAAAAACGCGTTAACTTAGATGAAATATAGTGTAAATAATAAATAAAGTGTTGTGAATGCAATGGAGCCGTGTTTAATATGAAAATATTAATGAAAATTTAGTAAATGTGCTTTCTAAGTGTACCAAAAGCAAAAAAAAGGGGAAAAAATGCAGTAGCAGCAGCTCAGTTGGAGCAAGAAGTTGTTTATATTTTTGTTGTTTTTAAAGCAGAGAAGTGAGTGCAAATGAAATTAATATGTGTGTATATGTATATGTATGTATGGAATTGTGTGTATAAATAGTAAAGGAATGTCATTGAAAGTTGAAATTGATTTCTGTACGAAATTAAAGAAAATTATGCTATAATATATGTATGTAGCAAAAAAAAATCATATAACATAATTCTTATGTATAGTGTGTTCAATACAATGACGTACAAGAATAATATAAAGGCCGGTTCTCTTGATTTAAGCGTCAAAAAAATTATCACACTGTGCTACAAAACACTGTGCTATAAAACCAAAAATTTTTAACAATTACTTAAAATTGTATGAATGAAAATGTCAATTAAATTTTCAATTCAAGAAATACATAAAGTATTCCTATAAAACATTTAAAATTCAATTATAAGAATTGAAATTGATACTTATCCAATCAAGTTTTCAAATACACGAATTCACTTGGCAAGTGTTTTTTCGATATAGCACAGAGTTGTGTATTGATATAAATTTATGTTATAAGGAAAGCTTCCAATAATTTTTAATCTAAAATGGTAAGTAATTTTCAATTTTCTAATATATTAAAAATTTCATAAAAAACATGAAATACTTTGATTGCATCCTGCACTTTCTAAGGGGGATGCTCCCAGTACCTCTGCTAAATATTTATCTACATAAACTATACATATACATACACTTAGAAAACAAGTAGAGTTTTTCTTATCCCGTACTTTTTCGTAAGTTAAGTTTAATTTCGAGCTCAGAATAATAATAATGTAAAACACATATACAAAACATAAAAACGCAACAGAAGTATGTAGCTTTTTAGGGCTCTTAAGGTTTAGTTACCATTTACTAGCAAGAACTTTCAAGGAAAGTATTAACATTGCCCCTTAATGTAGTAGCAGGCTGTCTGACAGTTTAAAAGAACTTTGAAATTTTAAGAACCACTGCAAATATAAACTAATATATTTTTAGGATTTTTTTTAAAATTTTAATAAATGCAGTTTTAAGAAAACTAAAATTTAGAATTTGGTTTCCCTGAAAATTTTTTATAATTTAAAATTGAATAAAATGACACCACTCCTATCTCTCTAGCTCAATAAGGAGAAAAGCTATGGTGATTACAAAATATATCAGTTACGTTTTTTTTTTTTTGGCAGATTTTCGGAAATTTTACATTAGCCGTAATTTTGAGACCGTTTATTTGATATGTCATGCTGTCTAAGCAAAGAAAAGTTGCTGGCAATGATGGTAACTTAGCTATTTTCGCGCCATATCCAGCGATTATAAATGTGATTTGGCTGGGCAAACTGCACCTTATGTTTCAAAAAGAAATCTAGTGATTTTTGCTTTTAAATATGTGCGTCTCTATATATTTTTAAGTTAATTTAACGGGTTTTGATAGAGAAACTATAATCAGTGATTGGTAATATTCCCGGGAATTCTCGTCCCAGAAATTCTCTCGAAAAACTTAAATTTTTATGCATGTCGAGCAGAGCATTGTTATATGTGCTAACATAGAATATGTAGTAACTGCAGTATTAGATACCAATATTACTCCCATTCCAATGCTAAAATTTTCCACTTTTTTTGCGTCGTTTACTTTTTTAACTTTATAAAGATCTTGCAAGAAAATATTACCCAAAATATCCAACTGAGCTGTGATAAAGGCTTGTGGCTGGTCAATTCAGGAAAGATATCAAAAATCCTTTTCAAATCAAATAAAGTTATTCGGGACTGGAACGTCCAATTATATACGTAAAAACCGCTAGTAAAGTCTATACAATTATTAAATTATATCCTATTTTATTTTGCTTGAGAAGAAATATACTTTGAGATTTCCTTGTTTTTCTTATCAAATACTTTTCTAATTAAATTAATATTATTAAATTATTATTACTTTCATAACAACAATTTCGGTGATCCCATTTTGCTATTTCAATTCAAATAAGCATATCGATGGTTATTTAAGGCAGATCATTAGATCTGATTTACCCATATTTTTAGAGAAACTAGAAATGTTTAATACGTGAAATTCTTTAAACCATATGAAAGGCTTGATTTAAATGAACTTCACCAATGACAGCATATTCCATACCTACGATATAGCATCTTTTTTACGTACTTCGCCGTCATTCTCATCATGACTCTAGAAACTATAAAATCCAACGTCCAAACACAGTGCAAAGCGGTTGGATGAACTCTCTACTCAAAATATTGTTGGTCGCGTTAATGAAACGTTCTTCTGCAGTGAGTCTGTGCATCGTTTATGACACAATCAACTGTAGTCACCGCAGTATGTTTACTTATTTTTTATGAAAAGCTTAAGTAAAACGTGTATTTAAAGTGTTACTATATCAGTGACTGCGTCCGCATGGAAATGGAGAAAAGGCGGTGACGCTGGACTACTGTAATTGAACTGAGAAGAGGGTGGTTTCTTGTACAGTTTAACGTTTTCATTTTCCTTTATTCTTGTATCAAATCCAACAACTCATCAACCGATTTCGTAAAAGTCACAAACACGAAATTTTGTGCACAACTGATTGTGGCACCTTCGAGAGATTTCTTTAAACGGGTATGTAAGTCGTCAACAGAATTTAAAATAAGATAACGCAAATATAGAGTGTTGCCACAACGGCTAGTTTCCCGTCAGAACTGGAGATGTTTCATATTTAATAGCAGCTGATTAATATAAAAACCTCCTAGACTTTTAATATAATTTTTAAGTATTCTGCAGTCATGTTGTTTGTGTTGCAATTTTAGGTTTGGTAACACTGCAAATATTTCTACGTAACTGGATTTAATCGCAAGAACTTTTGTAGTTGTATTTCTATTTTGCCAATATGTAAGCAAATATACATACGTAGCCAGTGAAAACAGATGATTTTTATAATGCTTCTGGATTTGGGTCATGAGTATGAGGAGGTTTGAGTGTGTGGATGAGTGTGTTTGTGCGCGGGTGAATTGTTTTGCATTTGAGAATATGTATTTGTGTTTAGAGTAAGATTGAGTGTAAGTAGCTTAAGTTGTCGAAGCTAAGGAATCATTTCTTTTGTTGCAAGACAAGAAATGTCAGCAGCAGAAACATTGACAACTTAAGTATCACTTGAACAATTTAGCAACAATTAAGACCACAAAAAATGTTAAAAGAATTTCAAAAACTTAAGCAAAACATAGCGTTGTTCTGGAATGAGGCAAATATCTGTGGTGATGGAGCAGGAAATCTTTAGTTGTATATTGTTTTGTGAAAAAATACACTGCAACCCACTATTAAACCCGTTTAGTTTAGTTGGATTATATCGATATAGTGGAATATTATTTTGAATATGGTATTACTGTCATTTCTTGATATTTGATACTTTTGAGTAATTAAATGAGTGGCTGCGGGTTTCTTTAGAAAAGCATAGCTGCACTAAATTAAAAGATTTCAAATGGCTAATTCAAGCTTCTCAACTTTAGAATTTTGTAGAAGAAAATATTAAATGTGATTATGATTCGCAATAGAGCCACATTATTTTCTTAAAATTTTTACCGCCCACTGTCAAAAGTAAACCAAAACCGTACGACAGATATCTTTAATTCCTAGATAAATTTATTTCAAACAGTTTGTCATTTAACTAATTAAAATAAACCGGAACCTGGGAAAGAATCTATTCCAAAAGTTTAACTATTTGACGCGTGTGAGAAATGAATCTAAACCTAATGGATCACAATTTCTATGCAAACATATATTTTCATGAATACATAATGGCATAAATTCAAACTAAAGTATTTTACCACCAAAAATAAAAGACAACAACAATAAAAGGAATAAAAAACGAAATAAAATACAAATCCAAATTAGCATTATTTAAAGCCTCCTCTAACTATTTAACAACACAGTGACTTAGTGAGTGAGTGAGTATTTTACAGAAATTCGCATAAAAAACACGACATAAAACAGAGATAGTGTGACAAAGTTGCTTCTTTCGTTTAGCTTACAAATTTTCTTTCGTTTTATTTGCAATTTTCCTGTGCCTCTTTACAAAGCACTACTGCTTAGATACTTATCATATGTGAAATGCGAAATACGTGCTATTGGCAGCATGGCACACATGCATATTTACTTGCATTTGTACAAAGGTATATAGGTATGTGTGCGCACAGTGTTAGTCAAATCATGGTGAATAAAAATCGTAAGACAGATTGCAAGGCAACTGATTATAATATACGTAGTACGGAGATATCTATAATACGTCAGTATTTTGTTCTATTCCTAAAGAGTCTAAAGGTTACTGTAGCAGTTTAAGTTGTGAACATTTTGTATGACCTTGTGGGTCCTTTAACATGCCCTTTTAAAACCTGCTGGATTTAGTTTTAGAACAGGACAGTTTTTCTTCTTTATACAATTTTATTCCTTAAGCTTTCTTCGATGTTTGATTTTGAGTCAACACTAGAAAACAATCATAGACCCTTATTATGAGTCACGCTCGATCTTGGACTGTTATCGTAAGACCTGATCGAACGTATTTTCCTTTGGTATTATTACGCGCATTCGACAAAGAATAGCATTATGAATTTCATTCGTTTGAATTCTTCATAATAGTGTATTTATATTAGAATTTTTCAAATGAAGAAAAAATCAAAATATAAGAAAAAAAATATATGAAAGTAGTTTAGAACGAAAATTTCGACACTGTTACCGGCGAAGATCGAATGTCGAATGCAACCCATAATAAGGACCATCATATGCGTTCCTAATGAAATATTCAACATATTAAAAAAGCTGCTTGGTTTTCTCCTTATACAGAAAGTATTTCTCCGATAATTCCTTAGCCGTTCCTCGTCACTCACTGTCCTCTCTGATACACTTTTCAAAACATTTAAATGAGACACTCTTTCGGATTGGATAATATTTTTTAAGGGAATGTATTGTCACAGGTGCAGTTTCATTTAAATATACATAGGCAGCTCCGTTGATGGGGCAAAACGTTGCTATATTATTTTTAAGCCTTTGACGTTGTCAGATTTTGAAAGAAATAATTTGACAAATTAACGATCGCGAATTATATTAGAATACGCGAGTATATTCGACCTTTTAAAGACAACAAAATTCGTAAAAGTTAACTTCTTTGATTCCGCAAGGTGCAAAATAACTAACATGTTGAACCTTATGCTGAGTTAGATTTAAAGCCATAAGTTGTTCTCTTACAAGCCTTCAGCAAGCTTTGGTTTTCATCTGGACAAAGGCTGTAAAACGTAAATATGATAAAATAGAGTAAAGTGCTTTTGAATGATTTGAATCGATTATTATTGATCGTATTAGTTTGTAGAGTTCATAGACATCTCAAGTGTTATGTAATTAAAAAATAATAGGAGATCATTTTTGATCATCCAAATATTCAATACTATTAAAAAATATCTGTGTTGAAAGCAACAGGCAAATAATGAAATTACTTTTATGTATCTTTACAATCCTCTAAGCAACTGAGAAACCCCTAGCCTTTGGAGTGGTTTTTAATTAAAAAGGATATTGGTCATTGCTGAAACTATTCAACAGACGTTAAAATATTAGAATCATAATTTATATCGTTTTACGAGAAGGTTCTTGTAAAAATTAATTTCATATAAAGAGAAAAGAATCGGAGATACTAGGGTATCTGATATCAGAAATTTGATTAAAAAAAACAGAAGATGCGGCATTTTGGGAGTGGCTAAAATGCATATTTTAGCAGCCAGGACTACGTAGTCTTAAAAGCGCAAGCCGACGTTTAGCAAAAATAGAATTATTAGGGAGCAATTCGAAATATCGTATGTAAAATTTCACGACCGATTGAAAACTCATCAATAACGGATTTAAATTGGCGACACAATAATTAAGAACCAAAATGAGCCGTGATTAGCAAAATTCAAATTTGGCGTCTGTTTAAAAATCTGACGGCTCAGTCCACAGAAAACTAAAAGAGGAGTATCCAGGGGCGTGGCAAAAAAGAAAAAGGCTTGGAATCACATTCAATAGACCCAGCAACTATTTATTTGTAAGGGCAAATGATCGTATTACTTCAACCTTTCTTAATTTCTTGCACCTGTACTACCAACCCAACAATGTGAATCTAAAAAAGGCAGATAGCTAAGAAACATCTGGTTCTTACAACGCAATTTAAGAGGAAACATAATGCTAAGTTGGATAATTAGTTTTCGGGTACTGCCATCTGATGAGCTTCAAAGGTGCTAGAAGAAAATGCAAAAAAGTATGAAGAAACCTTAAAGCTAATCACATAAGGATTACGACGAAAAATTTCAAGTTGACTTAATTCTGACACAAGTGTAAAAATATCTACAAATAATTTTATCGTTGCTATGAAAATCGAATTATGAATTTATGTTCCAACATGGTTTCTCTGCTAAGACCATGTGAAATATATGCACCAAACAAAAGTGTTTGGTGCATATACACCATCCATTTGTTAAAAAATAGAACTTTACAGGATACTTTGGAGAAATGATGTAGCCCTGAATGATGCAAGAAGATTGCAACGCAAAGGAAGGTGTTCCAAAATGCAGGCAAGGTCTGCAATAAATAGAAGAAACAGTTTTTACATTCCTTTGTTAATTTTTTTTTATATTGAGACTTAAAATATTTACAGTAGGCCTATGTATGGAATAGCTGGCTTACACGAATTCATTTCACAAAATTTTCTAAGAGCAGATTGCTTAAATATGACAGAATTTCGGTGATGCACCAGTTGAATCTTTTTCGTTAATATGCAGTTTAATCACATGATATAGGTTGTCAACTATAACACCAAAACGAGAGAGTACACGAATGAATTGTCAATATTATTTAAAAAGACCTTAGTCATCTTGTCATGATATTGAACATCAGTTGCAGTTGCTGTTTTAACATCCTAATTTTCAAATAGGTATGGTCCAGTAGCGCCTACAGCCCACAGAACATTCCAATAAAAAAACGATAGCGTTATTGGTGTCAAAAATTACTAACGATTAAACAAGATCATGCATGGTTGACGCAAATCAGGTAGGAGGTGCCTAGCTCCATTATTAGAATTAACATAAAACTTATCTATATCTTACATAATATCATAACGTTACGTGATTCTAGTGGTTACGTCTCGATATGTTTAAAATAAAATGATTAAATGCTTGTAAAATACCATCAGCTGATGGTTAATTTCAATTTGTCCTTTTCTCTTTTAATCTGCAATTTTTGTTGGACACGTTATGACCATCACTGTATACATACGACTATGTTTCTATGTATGTTCTTGGTAAGTGTAATGAACATATCAGTTCAGTTATCTGCCTCTTTACTAACAAACTGCTTTCTTTCTTTCTAGGTTTTTGCAATATTTTTATTTTTGTTTTTTTGTTTTATTTCAGTTTCAGTGGTTATAACCACAATAACAATTTCAAAATTCTTTCGTAAAAAAGAAGAGGGATTTTTCTACAAATATTTCCTACTACATACTACTCTGTCAGTCATTTCGCCAGCCTGCCTTTCAGTCTGCCACACCACCAGCCTGATTGCAATTCATTCTCGTCTATTTAAGTGAATCACACACATAGTGAATAGGTTCATGGTGAACCACCTCACTTTTAAACATGCATACTCGTGCTCATATAATACACAATATATAAGTATTGCTTGAAAAATAAAAGCAAAAGAAAAAACACCAGTGCAAAAGTCTATTTAATAGTTGGGATAAAAACGACCATGACATACTCTATTTTGCACCGATTGGCAACAACAGACCCTTAAACTTTTGGTACTTTTAATTGCTGCAACAATTGAAGCTGTGTGGGATATTGTGGTTTCACATTTTATGCATTATGCTTAATAGCAGCGAATGCAACTCAAGGTTCGTTGTAAATCTTAGGGTGCGAAACTTTCGTAAAATTTCTGTTTATCGCCTTAGGTTAAATAAGATATGAAAAGAAATCTTATAACTCATTAGTGCATTAGAGCCAGGAAGTTTTTTAGCTTCGATGTGCTGCTTGTTAGAAAATGTGACAGGAATCATTTGTTTTTTGGTCAATGCTAAAGTGCATTTACTGTGGTAAGAAAAACTACAGAGTGAAAAGCAGCTGTAGTCCGCAAAATGATAAAAGATCTAAAAATGTTGTTTCCTATAAAATGTCCTAGATCTGTACGTGATATATTAGCTATAATATCAATTCCAAATATTGATGAAAATCCCACTAAACGAATTGATGCACAGTTGACGTACGACTCAACAGTCTTTAAACAAGTGGAATAGATAGTTTCTCGTACGTAATGGTTTATACAGGTATGTTTACCCAGTGTACAGTTTTGGCCGAGACGTCTGATATCTGCAATAATCTGAATAATTGTCAGACAATAAACCGAGTTATTCATTGAAATGAACAGTCAGTGTGTTTTGTTTCATGTTTAAGAAACTAATCATTTTTCCAGGTCGCAAAAGAAGCATTGAAATTCCTCGGGTTTTTAAAACGATACTTCACTTTGATGTCGTTATTATTTATATCACCTATATCCGACCGAAAATAAAACTCGATTCTTATGAATAGGCCGGTGGCTTCCAAGCAAAATTTTTGAACTTCTGGACCATCTACAAAAAAGGGTGAAGCTGCTTATAGCTGACAGTAGGGTATCTAGCTCTATTGACTTACTGAAACATCGACACAATGTGAGCTCTCTTTCACTGCTGTATCGCCACTACATCGGAATGTGCTACAATGGAAGTAATGAGCGTGTATCTGATTTCATTGGTTCGTGATATAGCATTATTAAGATCGCTTTTCCACAAACACTACTCTCGCTATCCCCTTTCCCATGATCTTTTTTTCATAGTTCCAACATCAGGCATGAATAAAGATTATACCCGGACAACTATCGACATCGGATACTTGTGCAGACTGATTGTGCAAAGTCGCACCGATTTCGGCAAAAATTGTTGACTGGGTATATAAACATTTTTACAAAACCTGCATGATTATATTTGAAATCAACACTTATTAAGCTTTTCAAGAACCCTTAAATTATTTTTTTCCAGGTAAAAGTACTTCATATGCCACATATCTCCAACCAATGCATGCACCTAGATTGTTAGAATAAACGTAAAAACAAAAAATTTTGTGGGGCAATGGAAATGCTTTAAATTCATGTAAGTTTTTGTTTCCATGTATTTAAATCACTGTAAACACATAAACGATTTTATATTTAAATACGAGGATGTCACGTAGACAGTGTGGTGATATTTGTATAAAATGTTCGAGCAGATAGCTTCTGACGGAAATATCGAAAATTCGTCCGAATGATGTTATTTATTCATCCTTTGCTTGATTTTTTAACGATCGAAAGGTTGGGCCTCTTTTTCGTAGATTATTTTGGAATAGTTGCATTAAAAATATCAATCTTCATGGCATATTTCTCGCTTGTTTCCGCAAAACAAACAGAGGAAGTAGTAAAAGCCAGCAGGGCTCTTTAAAGTATAAGGAGTAGGTCTTTTTATTTAATTTATACAGAAGAGTTAAAATTTAGTTATTATTCGGTGCGTACAGTGTAACTATATTTACATTCTTTGCCTAGAAAATGTCGTCGGTCATTTTTGACAAAGGAGTCTTCATATATCAACTATACATCTTCCGTTTTCACATGCGATACCACGTTTACAATATTCATGCATTTATACGAAATTAGTTTTATTCTTTGGAATCTGTATTTAATGGGAACAAAATGGAGCTAATAAAACCTAATGGATCTTGTAATCCATGTCATGACAAAAACCATGTTCCCTAAATATGAACTTTGCGAAAGACAAATATTTTAAATACTGCAATATTATTTTTCTCTTTATTCCTGTTTTTTTTCTGAAAACTTTTGGACGATAAAAGCTTAAACGCTCAACATGGGTCTTTGCGTGAAAGTACGTGCAATCACGAAGTGTATAAGATCTTCCATTAAGATCATAAAACCAACAGAGGTCAACACTTTTACTGATAGAAAAATCGCCATCCACTGAGCCTGAAAGAGCCAGAACAAGGACGCTAGTAAACTGTAAAATAACGATGAATGACTACTCGACAAATATCGACTTCGCATCATAAATGTGGTAAGCTACCAGAAAATATTTGGTAATGAAAGAGCAACTACTCTGATAATCGAAACCAAGGGATTACAGGAACTACACTTACATAATACAAAAAAGAAAGATAACCCATATTGCAATGTAGAAAAACGAAAAGGTGGAAAGAATTATTGGAATCTTGTTGGGCGACCCGAACGCAGATTAAATGAAGAGCTTGCTGAAGCTTAACAAGATCTAGATTATAACCCTATCACACAAATAAGAACTCAGTATTTCACGGTTGACATTTTGCTTGGCATAACTCACCTAAGAGCTGTTGACTGAAAAATTCTGACCAATTTCGCTCGGGGCACCGAGTTCATATAACCTGCAAAAGTCTTTCGTAAACTTTCGTTTTTAGAAAGGAAATCAAGCATGCAGAAATGGCAACATACAATATATACATATATGTACTATTTTCGTCAAAAAGGACATACTGCCAGTTTTATTGGTCATCAGAAATCGTTAGTCATATACTAATAGTAATGATGTTATCGATATATTGAAAAAGCAACTGCTGTCATCACTACATCGTAATCAATAGCTTATCCTCTTTGTTTAACTTTTTGGAAAGTATCGTTGATGCGTCTATATTTGTCAATACATATTTAGTTCAAGGACAGGTTGGAGTAAGCCGGTGTTATTCGTCAGTGGCAACTGTAAACAGGGAGAGACTGACAAATTAGAATATATCAGAAGCCTTAGAGAGAAATTCTATTTTCATTACTGTAGAACTAAATTTGATGATGAAACGGCGCGAAAGATGACTTTCCAGACGAAAAATTGGACATATTCTCTACAGAAGCTTAAGCTCAGAATAAGAACCTGGTACTGCAACACTTTTTTTCGTATATCAGGTGGAAATTGGTAACTTAAAGAAGTTTTTGCTGGAGCCTGCATTCGATTAATTATCTAATTGCTGCGGGGCTTGTTAGCAAACCTTATAATATAGCAATCGCGCTATTTCATTAGTTGGTATTTCGATTTTACAATAATTTTTCCAAGATCTTTGGGATGTCTCAATGAGAACACACTATTGAAATTATTCGGAAATAACTCGAGTTCAACATGAAAACTCCTAGAAGCTTCTGAAGAGCTCTTTGACAGATAGGAAAAAGGTCAAATATTGGCAAAATCTCTGCAGAAGTTTTGGAAGCTAGTATATATAGTAGGTACGCTGTTATATCATCTATATATCGTATATACCAACAAGCCCAAGTGACAACTCTGAAAGCATGGTGACTGCGAACGGTACTCGTTACAGAAATTCTTGTGGCCTCAACTGTACGGCATGGATCTGGACGGCGCCACCTGCCGTATCACGCATAAAATAATCGATTTATTACATCCACGATTTCCTTAGTATACTCCCATAGAATTTCTTGGGCTGCTATGGGGTCAACATTAATTTGCTATACCAGCTCCATATCCAAAATACAGTAAATCGCAGTGCAATTCTGAAAATCGCTACAAATTTTGCTGATAGAATAATAAAATGGTATACGCCGTTCCACAGAGGAACCAGTTTTCTTGGGCCTGGTCAATTACTTTGATCGAATAGATGTATTGATGGCATTTTATAAAATTTTTCACACATCCCTCGGCTACAATAATGTACGAATGTGAATTTATCAGCTGTAATAAGTATGTTTACGCCTGTATGCATACATGTAAATATTTTACATACCCATACATACATACATACATACACATCAGTCTCAATACACGAGTACAAGTATGTTCACGTACGAGTATTTAACTTTTGTGTAATGATGACCTAAAATTTTATGTTTTTAAAGTATTTTTATTGATTGCTGACTTAGACAATTTATTTTTATGTCATTGTATGGGATTTACCAGCATTGTTGTCGTCATCATACCCAACCACTTGCAACTACTATGGAAATAATGTTTATTGCTGTTGTTGTCATTTGTTGATACTTCATGGTTAGTCCTCATTCATTTATTCATTCATTGAAATAAACATACGGTGTTACAGACACCAATACATAAGTATGTATGCATGAGTGTGTGTAGGCATGAATAAATAAATGTTCTGTGGCATTATTTTGTTTAGAATTGCAAGTGTTGGTAAATATGTTTGTTTGTTAAGTTGTATCTCTTCACTTTAAGTTTAAATTTTAAGACCGTTAGATAGTTAAATTTTGTTTTTCCTACTAAACTTTAAACGACTTTATTTATTGTTGTGAAAATTACTGGTTAATCAAGTGCGCATAGCATTGCCATTGTACAATAAAATGGAAATTCAGCAATTTGCAAAAAAAGAAAGAAAAAAAAATAATACCAAATAAAATTGGAGAAATAAAAATCAATGCATGTCCATAAAACCATTTTAACATTTTACGGAACTAAATGAAAACAACAGCTTTATAAATCACCAAGCTATTATAGGTTAAGTTTACAATAACTAAAAAGTTTGTATTGTATTTAAAGACAAATTATTGGGGAAGTAAAATGTAAATTTGGGAAATTGACAATGCGAAACTGTTTAAGCAACCAATCAACCTCAGACGACCCATATGTTCATTGAAGCGAAAATGTAATAAATAATTTACTTTAAAAGTATTTTAACTTGGTGTTTTTTTCTTTCCTCTAAAAGTTACGATAAATGTTAGTTCTTTTAATGGCCATCCATGTATAGAGAAAAAGTTTGATTGTTAAAGAATAACCTTAAGATAAAATCAGTATTGATGTTTTCTTGAAACGCATTTTACTTTAATTTAGTTATACCAAGGGATGTCATTAGAATTATTATTTAAAAGTTTAAAGAGATAAGCAGAACGGGTGTACTGCTCGTATTACTTGATTTTGGCTTGATTCCGGACTTAAAAAGTGTTAAAGTGTAAAATTTCAGTAAATAGTTCCAGGCTTCTTTCTGCTTTTTGAGCGGTTGGTGAAGTGTTAAAGATTTACAGAGGTATCTCCTTCGTTCGCTCAAACTTGTAGGGAATCGAGTTATTTAGCCGATGTTGCGCACTAGTGCACGATTATGGATAGACTTCTTAGCATCTTCCGCGTTCTATAGCAGCAGTAATTTTTCCGATAGACACCATTCGATGCCATGGTTGGGCTGATTAGTGTTATAATTGGGACTAGCGTGGAGAATACTCGGCATATTGTAAACGAATTATTTCCCATGATTGACAATTATTTTAAGCGTAATACTTTTTGCGATCAAAACAATGTTTTTCCAAGTCAATCTGCATAGATTTAAGCCAAGACCACTTTTGCTACACAATCCGACGGTGGTCCTAGCGATAACCAATGCCCTCGTATAGGTAGCAACTGAAGACCATGGCTCCGTGGATACTGAACCTACCTCTTGAGGGCAACACAGACTGCGTTTAAATGCAACACCACATCTATCCTGCACCAGGATTTTCCCGCGATTTGGGTATAAACCACAGCCACCATCTCACTACCAAGGGAGCCTCATATACAACCAGTCCTTAGGCTACTGTTTTCCGTGGTGCCAATGTTTATATCGTTATTGTTCGAACTTAGAAAGTCCTACATGCCTCGGAGACTGTTTCCACCATCTGCCCAAGTAACAACATATGAATTCGGCGGGATCACGGGGACAAGTCGATTTTGGTAAATTGTCATGATTTACTTTGGCACAAATCTTGTGACAGAATCGTTTATGTAGCATTTGAAGGCCATGGATGCATATACCTTACTTCTACCTCTTGCCGACTCTTAGGTAACAATACATCAAGGTGGCGGGATCACCAAAAATACAGTAGGCACAAGCATTTTAGAGGTTGACAATTGAAGTGGCGGTGCAACATTGACATTCGCAACATCACGTTACTGAGTTGCTTATTTTCTTCAAATATTTGTTTTTAAATCGAATATTGAACAGATGGAAATTCTCTAATAATTTCAAACTTTTAGTTTAAAGCTTCAAAAGGGGAGTTTTTCCCATAAGCATTACTTTCAATTAAATTTTTTTAGTTTCAAATTTGTACGAGTTCTGCGGTCACTAGAATTTCTAATCTAGCCAACATTCATAAGTAAGTAGTTATTTTCTAACCTAAAGATTTCAAGGCTTACCTAAGGCTGTCTGTACAAGGATCTTGATATTTTACGTTTTAGCACTCATTCGTCAAGTAACGATAGTTTTAGCTTCGGAGTATGTTAGGTTAAGGTACTTCTGTGAGGTACTTTTCTCATGTCTACGATATATTGGTGTCTTTCCTGGATAGCCTCACACAGATCTTAACATTTTCGGTTTCTGTTTTCAACCGAAATTCGGCCTTACACTGGTCAAATCCAAAATCTTAGCCCAAAACAAAACGGAATACATGGTTGAATTCAAAAAATAGCTCATAGTTTTTTCAAAATAAGTCTAAAAAACAGAGTGTGCACTGTGTTCAGTTCTTGAATTTGAAATTTAAAGTTGAATAAAATTTATTGTAATGCCTCTACTCAGCAACCCTAAATTGTGGTCTGCAGCATTTATGCTCTTGCAGCTCAATAGGACATTTAAAATTCAAAAAAAGATGTAAAAAAGTACTGCTGCGTTTAACACTTAACTATTAATGGAACATTTAGAACTATAAAAGCAAATTGTTTCAATATTCGATTTTCGTTCGATTTTTTGTTTGTTTTAAATTTAGGTCAGACAAATTAGACGCTGGCTTTTAACTTCAATACATAACTTGCATTGAAAGTTTGTATGCACGAATACTCATTGGTCATGTACAATGTTTAAGTGCAGCATAAATCCCTTTTGAGTAGTTAGAGAATTCCAATGTACGATTATGCAGGTACGAGGGCAGCTTGAAAAGAACGAGACTTTATTCACTTCCCTAGCAGTTGATTAAAAATCAACATCGCATGAAAAAAGTTTAAGCAAGCTATGCCCTTGACTGCAGACAACTTTTTGAATTACGAGGAAAGTTGCAAGAAGTAAACTTCATGTGCTAATTATTAATAATTATTTTTGTTTTTCGTATAAAACCAACAAAGGAAAAGCTTGATAAGTACTATGAGGACTCGGCTCCACAAATTGTAACTGTATTGAATTCCCTTGTGCTTGAGCTAGCCTAAGTAGTAAAATACATTGAGTGATATTAGACAATCGAGAGGTGGATGAAGCTGCAGCCATCTCAACTGAGCAGGTACAGTATATTTTACATGAATATTATGCACGAAGGTTGCCGTGAAGGCTCACGCTTGACGGTGTGACTACTTTAAGGGATTATGAATCCAGCATAACTATGGAACATTCAAAGTAGTGGACTACTCAGGGGGGAAATTGTACCAATGAAGGCCAAGCTGTGTTCCGGCCAACAAGATCATGGCGACAGGTTTTTGGCATACATGTGGCGTCATTCACATCGATTACCTCAAAACGCTAAAGTGATATAAATCACAGGAAATATAGATCACAGCTAGTGGACAGATTCGATATTAATTTGGCGAAGAAAAAAGCGCTCATTCACTATGGTTGCGTGAAGAGATCAGCAGTGAATTACACGCATATTTGAGGGACCTTGAGAAAACTGATCATTTGGAAGGAATAAAAAAATGAAAAAAAGTTGAGAAATATATTGTTTTTTTGCCGAAGATAATTTTTTGTTTGCCAAAAGTCACGGAATTTTAAAATTACCCTCGTACATATATGTATACAAAATTTTGTTAACGAAAGCAGATGTTTAAATTGCAAATAAATTTTAAAGTTTTAAAAGATACCACTTACTACTTTAAAGAAATTGAGCAAAGTGTGTCTTATATTCAGAGTTGTTTAGCTTTTAGTTTTTGTTCAATAATTTTTGTGCTTTTTAAAAAAAATCTAAATTCTTGTCTTTCTTGCCAGCTTTTTAGGAGGATATTTCTCCTCTAGCTTTACTTACTACAACAGCTCTTTACTGCTTTTGGCTGCTTCATGAAAACTGTTATCAAAATCTGATTTCTTGAAAAAAAGTCTTATTTTAAGAAGCCAAAAAGTGGATTTTTTTGAATTTTTTCCTACTCCCTGTCATTTTTAAAACACTTTAAACTTGTGCACTAGAAATTTAAGGCACAACATATAAAAATGGATGGAAAATGTGCTCACGAAAAAAAACTTCTCTATTGTTTTAATCGCTCGTAACCAAAAAAAGACACAAGGAATATCTTCTAGAGATAATCTTGGCATCTTTCTTTTTTGTGACTTTTTATTCTTCTCTAGCCTGCTGGAGTTTGTTACACATAATGTGGTTACAAATAAACTTCGAAAGGTATATCTATGTACACATCTTCCTTTACCGTTCGTTTCTCATATTGTATGTGGTTCATGATATTTTTTTACTTGATTTCTTTCTTACTGTGTGTTACTGATGCTCTTTTATATCCTTAGTTATGCATAGAGTATTTGAAGAAAAGTACAACTGGTAAAAGTTTATGATATTTGCTAACAAAGGGTGTCCCGGAATTTGTGCGAGATTGCAAATAAATTGAAAGAAAACACCTTTTTCTCAAGTATTTTTTTCTTATTGAATGGGACTATGCATGAATTAGCAGATCAGGCAAATGGCGTCGATATTCTTCGTTTAAAACTTTCCATGATCTTTTCTCACTTCGGTGATGGAGTTTTAAAGCTTTTACTTAATATTTCATTACTGTTAAGTGTGGCTTGTTGATATAGACCTTTATCTTAAAGTAACTCCACAGGAACACAGGCAGTAGTCTGAAATCACGTGATCCAGTCGAATAATTCTGATCACTGGAACGAGAGAATATACGATCAGGATATGGGTCGTGCACCACTCAGCTGAACTTTCAATATCATCTCTTTCCAAAAAGTATGTTTCGAAATCCGCTCCAAACAGTAAAAACTCCTGTAGTGCCATGTTGTTACTAAACTTTAACAGTTGGCTATCGCAATGTTTGCCTTTTTGTTTGCAACACTTCTTTAGAAAGTCAGATGATAAAGAAATAGATGGTGGAGAGTTTAACAACTTTCCAACTGCGCGTTGTCTTTATACTTAGAACAGTATTACAGCAGCGTCTCTAGTATTGTGTACGCGCATTAATTCGAAGCCATAGCTTTTTTCTGTAAGCAAGCTAATACTCTATCAAAACTCTCTTCTACGGGACTTATTGAACATGAAGAGAAGGCTTTTGTATTGCAATCTTTGACAATCAATTAGTTACTAAATTGGTAATAATTAAATAATAAATTTAAGCTAAGATTACATGCTTATCAGTCAATGCGGTAACTGCAGCATGTTTACCGTTAGAAGAGTTATTAATATCATCGAAGGACGATAAATTACGGTCCACAGCATATGCCTCTTGAGCCGGGAGGATATACAATACATATATATATAATGCAGATAAATTAACGTTATTAGTTCCGTAGCAATTTTAAGGTGATTCTTGAATGTCTCGCCAACCAGTCTGTCCGGCATTCCTTGACCAGCTTTGATGTCAAAAAGAGAAATGTCAGTAATCTAATTGCGACTTAGCTGTCGGTGACTATAAAATATTCCAGTCAAATATTTTATAGTAACACAGCCAGTTCGCCGCCGTTAATATCGCTGGTATTTACCTTACAGTGCGATACATTCATTTGGGATTCTGGATGGGGTTACATGCCTTAAGATGACCTCGAGTTCCATGTCTTAATCGCCTCGAGGCGATTAATTCCGATCTCAGCAATACTAAAATGTCGCCATAATATATGGTTGCATTCATTGGTCGCGTTAAATCCAACCGTTATATTTAGTGCCAGCTTTCTTGCCAGTCAGTTCAGCCAAGCAAAAAGTGCCTTTATTGGCATGGATCGTATGACTCGCGTAATTAGGATCGCCATACTGCGTGACACTTCTTTAAAGAGAGATCGATTGGAAGTTTTGTCGAATGACTTCCACCATACTAAAACCCCTAGTGATAGGTTGTCATCAAACCATTTAAAATTATAAACAATAAAAGAATTCATTAGAACTTCTTGTTATTTAACAAAGAGTAAACTTTTTTTGCTAACGTCATACCGACTTATTTTGATATAAAATTGGAATTTATGTTGATGGACAAGCTAGACTCTAGTACCCTAATTCAGCAAAAGCATATGTGTAGTTTGGACCCACATCAGTGTTTTATTAAAAGTAGAATCCATTGCCAATGCCACGGGTTTCACTTCTCAATCATTAACTCCTCTCCTCCAGGCAAAGAAGATAGCTTTCGTAGTTTGACCAATAACTAAACAACTGGTGCCGCAGGTAGTAAAAGCTTCCGCGTTTTAAGTTACAGACTGATTGTTGGTGAGGCTACCTCACCTGGGAAGAATGCGGAGCTTAATCGATGTACCGTTGTATTGCCACTCAACAGAAAGTTATTGCAGCAGGAGATTAGATAGCTTCGAATCCTCTGCAAGAGGTGTGTTTACACTGCAGGCAGCCATGGTGGTATAATGGCCACCTATACCAGTACGTATATATGTGTGGGTGGTCGCTAAATTTTCACTCTGTGCTAGGACCACCGTCGCATATAGTCGAAAGACAGATGCCGACATAAAACAATATAAGAGTTTTTAATCGTACTCGTATTGATATATAATCCCTACACCATAGTTTTTTCAGTAACTATAACCCAATTGTATTGTAGTATACGGAACCGATAAAATTTTATTCGAAGCAAATTTAGTTGCCATAAAAAATCTATTTCCCTATGCAAAAGGTAAAATCCATTCTTATTTCTTGATAAGTAAAACATTATTCTAACTGTTGACATGAAATGTTCAAACGAGTTTGTATTAACAGCCAGCATAAAAAGGATCCAAAGGATGTATTTCACATACTTATAAACGTTTTGGTATTTCTAATATTTAAGTGTTTTCTGAAACAAACAGGAACATTTCTGTTCTTGTTGTTTCTTTTCTTTGATTGTGTCTAACAAGACTAATTGGGGTCACGTTGTGGTTTTCACGTTAAAATCTTTGCGTACAAAAATGGCAACAATCATACTTGAACATAACACGAATGAGTAAATATGTTTTCGTAATTCAAGAACTTCGACAATTAATCCGGCAATAATGTGGATAGGTAAAATAATAAGACATATAACTAGATAGAAAAAAATGCATTGGATGACTTGAATTTTTCTAGTATCTCTCTGGTGAATAAATGGGCGGATGGTGATTATATACCAGGAATTGAATGGGTGCTTTGTGTAGTTTCTTGACTTGCATTTTTGTCTTCTTTCTTGTTGCTCTTTCTTTTGTCATCATCAATATCATCATTATTTTTATCTCTAATATTTGACTTTGAAAGCACGTGATAGATAACAGAAGCAGCATAAATTGCAACTTCAGTTGTGGGTAAATTTTATTTATCCTAACAGGTGATAAATATAATTTCAAAATGATTTTAATAAAAAGAAGTTTGTTAAAGTAGGCACAGGTTAATTTTTCTTTAAAAAAATTGTAAAAATTTGATTTGAAAAATTTTTTGTTATTAAAAACCAAAAAATTTTTTAGTTTTAGAAATTGTTTCCTTCATTTTACATTTAAAAATTATTCGTGTTACAAAATTTATTCACCACGTAACTTTTTTTAACCACAGTGTCTTTAGTTTTACTGGACTTTACACAACAGAATCACTTCTCTCCCTACACTTTTTCTCCAAACTTTTTTCACCATACTTTTTTTCAAAAGAAGTTTTGCTAAGGATACTTTTGCTGACACTTAATTTAACACAAATAATTTTCTAAACACGACATAATTTTTTATTTTCTTAATTTTAAGAAATATTTTAACCCCAAAACTAGTTTTCATCACCACAGACTTTCCTATCATAATCATCAATAGTAGATAATACTGGCATGCTACAATTTCTAGTGGCTGACTTTCAACATTTATCATCTGTTAAAGGAAATTACTCTCAGTGCAGCTGTCAAATGTGTTATTCAATTAAGTGGGTACCTGCCAACACAGTGCAGAGCCACAGTGTACTGGATGAAAACAATACCTTCACAAGCGCCCTCGCTTGGATCTAGCTACCACAAATTTGTTGTCATGCCTCCCCAGAGATGGAAGGGGATTCTATCTAAAACTATTACGAATCTAAAGGTCACAGCACCCGGTTGTAAGGCAACTTCACATTGAGCAAATACACTACATCACAACGGAGCAACCCGAAGCTGATACTGCTATCAGCTACAACTGAAGGTAGTCCGGGCCTCGTGGCGCACTTCCGGTGGAGTTAAGATAATAAACTCGCCAAAGTTTGATGTTAAGACAAGTCATAATGTGGCCCTGAAAATGAATTTTTACCTGACTATATACAAATACAGCATCAACTCAGGACAATGTCAGTGGAAATATATGTTCCGCAAATCGGTCTAGTTATATATGTTTGTTCAACCCAATGGAAAAATCTCTTGGACGGATATTTTCATTTCCATTTTCAAATTTCAGTTCTGCTTTTTATACCGTAATACCATTAACACATTAAAACGAGCTTAATGTGATGGCCTTCTATTTGTTACAATGACGATGAACTAGATTTTTCTCAGTTTAGAAAATGACAATGACAATGATGATGGTGAGGTTGCTGGTTTTAATCATTTTAACAGTTTTATCAATTTCTATCTTTCTTCTCCTTTGCAAAGTAAGATACTTTTTGTTCTTTTATATTTTTGTTCTTCCCTTTGTCGCCGTAATACAAAGCCATTTGAAAAATTACTCTGCTCTCTGTCGACGAGAATGATGTCAATGTTTCTGCTTTAAAGAGTGAACGACTAAAAACGATTTTTAGTCATGATATGATAATACCTTTGCCACTGCCACAAGTGGCAGAGAGTGTTTGTCAATTTCTCAAAATCTTTGCTGACAAAGAAAGCTACCTAAGATGCATAATTGATATGCTGTTAATTATGGACATTCTAATCTGTGGATTTCTTACATAATGTAAACTTTTTTATATAAAAAAACGACATTTTAAAGTCATAGAAAACTAGTAGTTGTGGCTATAAAACTGGAAATTACGTATAAGATTTAGTTAACTAAATCAATAATGTTGCGAATAAATTCAATCAGATTGAAAATATTAAAAAGAGTTTAAAGATATTATGGTACGAGTAAAGGAAAGATTAGACGAGGCACATATTTAATGTGATACTGAATAATGTATTCATTCTTGATTTGATTTTCCGACAAAGTGATTTCATACAAATATTTGCAACGAAATTCCGTCATCTCATGACCAGTATGGCTTAAAGACAAACTGGCTTCGGCTATGTGCTATCTTCAGCATCATTCTTCGTTCTTATGTGTTCTGTCTCGTGGCTTAAGCGAATAATGAATTGAAATTTGACAAGTTTTTCCTTAACATAACAGACAACGCAACACAATTTTATTTTGTTATTTAGTTTCATTTATTTAATTCTAATAATTTCACTTTAGGCTTATATCGAAAAATACAGAGTGTCCGCGGGGAAGGTATACTACTTTGTTTGTTTATAATTTTTAATGAAATGAAAGAGAATGGATCGTATATTGATAATTGTTTTATTTAATGTCGGCAATTATGTATAGAATACAATATCAGATAAATGTCCGCCTCTGTTAGCCTCACCAATGCGAACCCCTTTGAACACATTTTTCATTACATTCTCACACATTTCGCGCGGTATTTCATTAATTTCAACACGAATATTTTGTTTGTGTTACTCCAGCGTTTCTGGTTTGTTTGCATAAACCTTGCTTTTCAGATATCCCCGTTACGCCCTTTTCAGTCTCAAAGAAATAAGATCCAATGATTCCTCCTGACCAAATCGCACACCAGACTGTCACTTTTAATGGATGCAAAGGTGACTGATGAATAATTTGAGGATTTTCCATTGCCCAGAACCGACTATTCTGTGTATTCACATATCTATTCAAATGAAAATGTGCCTCATCACTCATTATGATTTTTTCTTGAAAATCGGGGTTGTCATGGGCGAGCTGTAGCATCCTATTGGCATATGTACGGCGGCGTAAATGGTCTTCTGGAAGAAGCTCTTGTGTCAACTGAATCTTAAATGGAAACAAATGCAAATCTTTGTGCAAAATTGTGGCTAAAGTTTTTCTTTGAAGACCAAGCTCCTGAGCACGGTGTCAAATTGAGGTTGATGGATTGTTTTGAACACTTTCTTGAACAGCAGCAATGTTTTCAGCCGATCTTGCAGTACGTTGTAGTCCATGCTTGGACCTATCAGCTACAGTCTCTCTTTCTTCGACATCATTCACTACCCGACAAATAGTGCGTCTTGTTGGCTCGTTGTTTCTCCCAAAATTTTCACGTAACTTTCTCATCGTCACAGTAATCGATGATTGATTTTGATAAAATGTTGTAACGATTAAAACATGTTGTTTTACCGAATATTCTTCCATAAAAAATTTGCCACGTCTCTACTTCACGGCTGCCAAATATTAACTTTCAACACTAATGTTTACCAAAATGGCAAAACAAAGTAGTATACCTTCCCGGCGGAATTTACTACCTCTGACCACGACTTAAAATAAATATTATGTTCTGGGTGGTTGTAGTTTTATCGATTTACACATAACAAGGCTTCTAAAGGACATGTTGTTAGATATGAAATCTTATCGAACGAACTCAAAATGCATTAGCAGATGGTATTCGTTATTCTAAATAATAGGACAAACTTGTCAAAGAGAAAGTCAACAAGGAAAAACATAAATTCAGAGCCGGTACGATTTCTATGCTCGCAGCATTTGTGAAGATTGACTGTTTCAAGCATTAAGGTTTTATATCTCCCATATCGAGCCAAATATAGCAGAAACCTCTCTTGTGTGGATCTGTGCTTCAAACATAATAAAAGAGTAAAGATCACTGTGCTTATTTCAGTCATGGATCTAGTTAAAGATCTAGTGCTCTAGTGAAGCAATTAAATTGCTTAGAGCTTATTCAATTCTCGTCTTCGGTCATGGGTTTATCAAAACATTAAAGTAGAAATTCGTTCTTTATCCCAACCGTTTTCATGGGAATTCTACTCCATGCAGGAATCTTTACTGATGTTTTCAGGTAGAAAAACTTAAAGCGAATGTAATAATTGACAATTCTCTTAAACTACAAGGTTTTTTCTGGTTCTCTCAAAATCCGTCGCCTAAATAATGGTCCTGTAAAGATCCTTCTTAATACTTCTAATGTAAATAAGATAAGTCAAATCGAATGTAAGCGTAGATTAATCTGACAAACAAAAACCAGAATAAATAAAGTGAGCAGGGATCATTCGGAGTCCAGAGTCTTATTATTGTGCCTCATTCGCTGGCTTCTAGTTTATATGTGTTTACACGCAGTTTGTTCCAAATATCCTCAATATCTCTTGCATCTTGCCAGTGTAAGAGTTCCCATGATAAGACAGTTTGATAGGAGCATTTTCTATTATATTTTTCGTCGGCAATTTTCTATTGTACGAGTAGTATTAAAAGCAACAAAATTGTGACAATGATAATTATACTGATGTCGATGTGATATCACAACCATTAACTTTATTTTGTACTGTAACCTCAACTTACTACAACTATTAGCAAAAAAAAAAAAAACATTGTTCATTCTTAATGTTTTAATGATGGGCGAGCTGCCTGCCGACTCATTAGTGCCAGTTTAGCTCTAATTAAGTCCTTTTTGCCTTAAATTCAGTCATTTATATAAACCTATATACTATACATTTAAGTGCACACACACATATGTGTCTGTGTGTAGTTTAACCATACACTCACAATTACAATCCAATAGTAATAAGCCCAGGGGGAAAAATAAGCTGTAAAGAAGTCCTTCTGAGTACAATTTCTTCATTTCTTTCAGGTCTTTCATTTTCAATACTTCATTAGCATTCATTAAAAGCATCTTGAACGCCCTACACGATCTTCTAGTGAATAGGTGTTTCGGTATCTATATTTTGCTTCAAGCACTTTTGAAAGTCTTGGTAGAAAGGCCTTCTTTATTAAACGAAATTGCAATGCTCTTGGGAAGGTTATGTATTCGTGTTTAGAACCTCGAGTTACATATGTCTTGAATCCATTTATGGTAGAAAAGTTTAGATAGTAGTGTAAATCCATCAGTCTGGGGGTCGTGGGTGCGATACCCACGAAAGACGTTGAAAGTCTATGTTCAATAAAATATGTTAGATTATAATTTGTAAATTGTATTGTAATATTTAAAAACGTTTTTAGAAGCGATGGTACTCTACCATTGCTATAGAGACCCAAATTTAAGGATTTAAAACTTAACTTAAACAAGAAGAGGCTTTAAAAGCTCTGCTTTTAACATAACCGGATCGTAAATAAGCTGGTACATATAACTGTATTCAATCATATTCTAGAGATTGGTTTATCATACTACCTATAGTCAAAGTTTCGAAGGACAATTGCGTCAAAAGTTTTGTATTGATTCTTTCCCTTTGCTTCAACAAATACTTTGTACCTTGGGTCCAGAGGTCGAAAAATACATCAAGTTTCTTATCCACTTTGTACTCATGAGAAAAGATCTTGACGCTACTTTAGTGTTTATTTAGTTATTCTATTTTCCTCACGATGGATCAGCACCTACCTTTAACAAATACTCTTGGTGGTCAAAATCGCATTCAAAAGTCGCGAGTGGTCAGAGGAACTTCAAGTATTGCTGAAACAACTTCCATTTTGTTAGCGGCTAACTACAGAATGTTTTTTTAGCAACATAGAATTTTAAATTAAAAAGGCGATAAATTTTGTTAGTTGGCAAAAGTTTGGCTTCATTCTCTTTGTCATTTTTATTAAAATATGATTTCCGGCATATGGTCACCACGGTTGGCTCGGAGGAAATCCAGTCGAGAAGCTCAATTATCTATCACCTTTCCGTGGCTAGTGTTATCTTTTAAAGCGTCAATCAATGCGGCTTACCGGCGTAGTCCAAAAATTTCACATAGCTCCACAAAAAATAGTGCAGGGGTGCTAAATCGCATGATATCGGCGGTCAAGTTACAGTTTATTCACGACTATATTCTTTCACAGAACGTTGCTTTTAATAAATCAATAGTTGCAGTTCTGTATGGCATGTAGCAGCGACTTGTTAAAACTACACAACTTCAACATTAAGGGTATTCAATAGTGTGACAAAAAAGTAAGTGATCAAGGCCCTGTAGCGGTTACCAAAGGACACTCCCGTGTAATTGTTTCTGCATGTAGCGGTGCTGGATAATCTCTCTTTGATTTTCCTCAATTTTAATGCGACAATATAGCTTATTAACACGCCCATTGAGTGAGAAATAAGCTTCATCACTGAAATATTTACAAGAAAACTCTACGTAACATTACCGAACTGAACGCCGATTTGCGATATAAATTTGCACAATTTGCCGGCGTTGCTCAGGTGTAAGACTCTTCGTGATGAAATGGCCAGCCAAACTAAACTCAAAATAAATCAGAGCTGACAAAATGAAATGCACATCAAGCAGTATTGCCAACTTAAAGTTCTAAGACTCTAAAAAAGCACGCCATACTAGAAAATGTAGGACAGATAGAAGACTCTTACAGTACGAAAAGGATCAAAGGAAGATTAGAGTTATGCCGAGGGCAGAAAAGAATTTTGTCTTGGGGCCATACCTGCCAAACAAAATACGGGATTGATGGGTTATATAGCTAGTATCTGAGATACAATTGGAAAGAGATAAGAGCCAAGGCATTGCTGGATGGACGTCACCTATAACTTGCCTACCAAAAAACTGAGCTGCTGATTGTCTACAGATGACATATATTCATGGAAATATGGATTGATGAAGTAAAAATTCTTCCGCAACAGAAATTAAGTTTTATACGAACTCGGAATACTGCACCTAAATGCAGTCCAGAAAAAGAAGACTGCCAAGCGATTAAAATAAGAGCAGAAGTTGCTGAAAGAAGCAATAAAATTCTGGTTTCTTCAAAAAATGTTTGTTTCTTTTAGAACGCAATGCCTGGACTAAAATTAATATAAAAAATTGCGCAATACTTCTTTACTGGCATTCGAAATTTTAAATACTTACTTCTGCCTCTAATGTAACGGGCAGAAGCCCGGGAGCTATCTTTGTTATAGGTTCTAGGGAACGTTCCTATATAGCTTATAAACATTCGAGTTCCGACACTTCGATGACGTGTGACATGAATATATAATCATCAGTACATCCCGATTTCCCTAAGTATAACCACAGGCCGCAGAAGACTACAAAATCAAAAAATATGAAGAAATCGACTTATAGTTTCGCACATAAAGAAGAAAACGTGGACGCATATGAAGTTGCTACTCAGAATTATCATTTGAAATGAGTTTCTTATAAGTAAAATAACTTTCTTATAATCCTAAAGTACGCTCACTTTTGTGAAACATTTGACCAAAAAAGCGTAACCACTAAAAGCGAATATTCACAAAGTAAAAAAAGTTTCTACCTCATCAGTAGGGCAACATATTCTGATTAATGTATTGTGTAACTTAATATTGTTTTATATATTTCATTTAATGTTGAATAAATATCTGACAAAAATAGTGGTTACGCTTCTTTGGTAAAATATTTGACAAATGTAAGCATACCTGCAGAAAATGGTTGACGATATAGACTGAAACAAGAAAGTACTTCTTTATCTTGTTGTTGTGGTACTTTCTTTCAATAGCATTAAACTTCCATCCCTATTTCATATTCATAATCAAGTGTGTACTCGTTTATTTTCTAGTATTTGCTTGCAGGTTTGGTTTTAACGCGGTATTGTAGTTTGGTTTCGTATGGTGTGGCTCGGTTTGCTTCCTTGGAACTGATATTTGTCCAAAACACGAAGTGGTGTGTTGCAGCGCTGATAATGATGATAATAATGATTGTTGGTTTTATTTAACTTTCCATTACTTTTTTATTATGAAGTTCATATTCTTATTGTGTTTACTTAGTAACAAAACATTATTTTTATTGCTACTACTAGTATCATTATTGTTTTAGTTGACGTTATTGCCCAGGCCCTTAATTAGTTTAAATTTTTTGAAATATGATCTCATTAATCAAAAGTATCTAACTAACCTAAGCTTACTAGAGAGGCTCCGTCTTTCATTAAAAGAAAATCAACAAGGGCTTAGATATCGAAAGAAGATGTGGTGACAGGGAACTGATTGGAGTTTCACTAACTTCTTTATATGTAAAAGATGATCTGAACATGTCAATGCAAATGTAAACGTTTTCATAGAAAATTCGAATTCACCAGTTTTCTATATTGCAAAAGTTTTCGTAGTGAAGAAATCCCTTCGAACTTGTTCGGTTTGTGCTATAATGAAGAAGATGATCAAGTATAAACTCTTTGAAATAGTGATTTACTTTTGCAACACGAAAATTCCAAAACTTATATTTTTATTCATTTTGGGAGGGGCGGGGAATACACGTGGATGCCAAAATAGGGGATACCTTGTGAGATATTTAAATACATTTTCTTACATTCAGATTATCAGACTTCCTTTAATGAACACAACAAAATATGCGTTTTACTCAGCTGGTGAAAGGGAACAGAAGAATGCCAACGAAAATTGCACTCAAGTAGAATTACGACATTTTATTATTTTATTTATAAAGTGTTACAAAATAATTCCAATTTAAATTCTAAACTAAATTACGAAGCATAGTAACATAGATTTCCGCTTGTTGTAGCGAAACATACCTCTGTATTTGGTGAGAATCGAATTCTTGATACCCAGACTGCTAGACTTGCACATAACGCACTAGCCTTCCCGGGCACCGATTGGAAAACTTATTATTTTCCAAAAACACATTTCAAACATTTTATTTCGAATTTAAATCTTGGTTACCAAAATAGTATATTTCGAATTTAAGGATCTTTATTTGAGTGAATTTAATTGTATTTTTTTCTCGTCGTAAAGGATTCCTTAGGACTTTTCATTTCTATTCCTGCGGTCAGGTCATATCCATTTCGTTTCATATTTTGACTCTGCATATTTCCGGTTTTCGTTTTTATTTTTACCTTTTCCCATATTTCTTTGGAGTGTTTGGCTGCGAATATTTATAAATTTTTTACTATAAATTTTCGATTTGTAGTTATTTTGAAATTCTGATAACAACAAATACTTATTATTAATAAATTTTTGATTTTTCAGGCAAATTTCAAATTTAAAAAGAAAATGTAGGTTGCCGGTAATTTTTTGACTTGTTGATGAAATTTCGAACTCTTTATCAAATTAAGTGTTTTGGTAAATTTAAGATTTTTGCAAAATTATTGCAATTTTTTGGTGAAATTAGGACTTTTTTGAAATTATATTATTTAGGGGTTATTATCTCAAAATATAATTATTCCGTAAAAAGAAAACAAAAAACTTTAGTAACCGAGCTGGTGTTCGAAAACTGTAGAGGCGAAAATTTTTGTGACGAAGTCTATCTATGTAAGGGGGTCTCCATTGCGGTCGACACGATGATGGCGATTGACCAGCAGATCAGAATAATAACCCATAATTATCAGAATACCGTTGTCTTTTACCAATAATAGCTTCTGAATTTTTTCATGAAAATCGGGGTTGTCATGGGCGAACTGTAGCATTCTGTTGCCATATGTACGACGGCGTAAATGGTCTTCTGAAAGAAGCTCTTGTGTCAACTGAATCTTAAATGGAAACAAATGCAAATCTTTCTGCCAAATAGTTGCCAAAGTTTTTCTTTGAAGCTCAAGCTCCTGAGCACGGTGTCGAATTGAGGTTGATGGATTGTTTTGAACACTTTCTTGAACAGCAGTAATGTTTTCAGCCGATCTTGCAGTACGTTGTGGTCCATGCTTGGGTCTATCAGCTACAGTCCCTCTTTCTTCGAAATCATTCACTACACGATAAATAGAAATGAAAATATCCATAGAGATATAAAAGATTCCACCATCTAGCAAGAAATTCAATAATACTCGGGCAAATATGTATACAAGCTAGTGATTCATCCCAACTCTCTTGTACGGGGCTTATTGCATCAGACACTAAGAAAAACAGACACATTGGGCCAATTTGTATCCTTTTGTATGGAGAAGCTTTTAGTCCTTCTAAGGACCACGTCTAGTTGCGTTTGATGATTGTTTCGTTAATAATTTTAAACATATTCACTTATTAGATAAAAGCATTCAAAATTGATAGAAAATTTTTAATTATTTTAATTCGTTCATTCTTCAACTCCACTTTTACTTTAATTTTGCTCAGTTTAGTTATCCATATTGTATTTATCTTGCAACATATACAACATAAAACTTCATGGCTGTGACATTAAGACTAATGATGATGGTGATGATGATTGTAAAGTATTTTTCTTACATGATGATCAGCATGTTTTATACAGTTCCTTGACATTTTTCTATACGAAACAATTGCAAACTTAGATACAACATCTTGTAAAGTTGCTTGTTTTTTTTCCCATTATTTAATGTTAATTGAAAAAGAAGTAACATTGGTGTGATTGTTAAATTAGCTACGATTTATTTTGAGATTTATTATTATTAGACATCTGTTGGGCTCGTGTCCAACTAGAAAAATTCAAGACATTTCATAAATCTAGTAATCGTTGTGGGCTTTACTTTAACTAGGTTCTCTGGAACTACTGCATAGATAGTTAAGTCAGCGTCTTGCGGCCGCATAGAACATGTTCTAATGTTTCCTGTTCTTCGCGACAGAGTCTGCAGTAGTTTATTTCTACCGCACATATTTTGTTTATCTAATGGTAAAGTTTACAGTGTTTTGTTAACAGTTTAGTGAAGAGTTTAATATCATTTCTGCTGAGAATTTTCGAATGATTAGTTAGATAATGATTTTAAAGCTATCTAGGTCCACGACTTGCTTGAAAACTGGAAGCTGTTTTTCCTAATATAACTGTGTTTCGGAAATGTGGCCCTACAATTCCCGACCCAACACTGCCATCTTCCATCTTGGTCCCATCCGCGTATCATAACTGTGCGTTCTGTTCTAGTACCATCTTATCATTTCCCCAAGTTGAGCGTTCACTGATGATCACTTTAAAGTTCCTGAAATCCTAATCGGAGACAGCGAGACTTGAAGTGTCCCAGACGCCGTCCAGAATGTTTGCATGCCCAATAAGACTACCTTAATTAATACCTCACTATCTTCTGTCTTTTCAACTGCGAGATTTGGAGGAGTGAGTCCAGTGATCATTCCTAAGGCTGGTGGGGGGCACGTTCTTATTACTCCCGTTACACTCAAGCAGGCTATCCGATGGATATTTTGGAGGATCATCTGAGCCTGTATTAGTTCGACCTTTGGCTACCAAGCCAAAGAGACATAGGTCATCATTGGTGCTATTATTGCCTCCATTGCCTCATATACATAAATATCCTCCTACCATAAGTTTTTATTTTCTTAGAATGTGAGAGTTTTATTTGCAGGGATCAGAAAGGGTTTTATTTGCAGAATCAGATTCCTATTGTAGATTTTTGAAGCGAAACTAATGGCATATTTAGTAAGATTATGGTCTTAGGAAAATAAAGGTCATACAGGTTTCTCTCTTTCTTCAGTTTCCGAAACAAAGAACTTTTGGAACTCCTCGTTTCATTACTTTAAGAAGATAAATAAAGTATATCACAGTACAATTCGGAAACAACCCGATTTGAAGCTCATTACTATTTACATTCAGCAAACTTTTAAAGTAACAAACAATTCATCAAATAGAATATGCTTCCTTTAACCAATAAACATAACAAGGAATCCAAATAGAAAAAAAACTTGGATGACTTCTTCTTTAGGAGTTGTTAACATTTTTATTTGAGCCAGCGCATACATATCAGCACCACAAAAAAATATAATAAAATCCAAGAAAATTGAAGCAGCAAAAACTTTTGCTGCATGCCACAATTTAAACACTCCACACCATATAAACAGCCATAAACAGCTGATGCTTGCTTACACAATTCGACACAACTCACTCCTTTCTTTGCCACACTTACCCACTTACTCCCTCGTTCCCACAATTATAATGCGCAATATTCCTATTCCTAAGTGGATAATAAAGAGGGCAAAAGAAACAGACAGACGCGCATGGAAGTAAGTACTTGTACTTGTGGGTATGGATTTGTTATAGATACCATCATTATACAAAAATGTATTTTTTGTCTTTGGTTTTGGTTTAGCGGACAGATGGATGGATGACTTTACCGCATTTTCATTTTATGCACAGATATAATTGAGTGAGAGTTTGTGTTTGTTAGACGAACTGGCAACCCAACCATCTAAATTTAACAATTGTGGTAGATTTCAAATGAGTGTATGTCGGTTTCAATGTAGCTTTGTCGGTTTCTCTTCCTCCTACACATTCGCTTTTTTTTTGTTGTTGCCTCTTTTGTTTCTGCTCCAAGTTTGCTTTTTTGTTAAACGGTTTGTTACATGACCTCATTCTGTCTTCAAAAATTAAATTTTTCTTCTTTTGCTGCCACTGCAACTGTAGAGATTTTTCAAACCAACATTCTACAAAAGACAAAAAAAGCACAATTCTTTTCTCTTTTTTAAATAAATTTTCATTGTAACTTGTTGGATACGTAATTTTGCATTTAATGAAACTAAAACTAAAGTCCTTGCAAACTTGTTCTTCCTTTGTACGTTTTGCTTTTCGAACTGTGTGCGTGCAGCTGAGAGATGACAATGATGATTCGTCCTTTTTATTTAAATGTATTTTACTTCATTAGTATCCAACCAAAAATGAATTGTCTAAAAAGATATTTTAACTTAGATTAACAGCTTATAATCATATCTTTTACAAAAAGGGGCAACCACCACCCAAACACTCGCCCCACTATCTGTTTCTCGACTTTTTTATGCTTACAACACTTCATTGTGTGCCACTTGAATGGCAAGAAGTAACAGGATATGAACAACTACCCCTAAAGTTTTTAGTTGCCCGGATTGTCGTCTATTTTGTGTCGTCGTCGCATGTTTCTCTGTTTTTTTTTGAACAACTACTGATGGTTGTTTTTTAACAGTACAAAAGTATAAAAAACCCTGCATAAAAACTTTTATAATGTATTTTTTATAACTTCCTTCCTATCAATTACAGTTTTTTGCCAGCATTGTTCTATTGATGAACGGTGGTCCAGAAACGGCTAGTTATATCAAAGGATGGAAATATAAAAATCGAAATATTAACTTAAAGTTGTAATTGTAAAATCTTTCTTCTATTGTAAAAATTTGAAATTCGCCAAAGGATCGAAAATTCGCAAGGGATCGAAAACTCGGCAACAAATTTTAATTTTCCAAAAAATGATAAATTTTGCTAAAAATGCTGTTAAAATAATTCTTTGTAAAATCTAAATTTTATCGATAAAATCACTAACAAATTTGGATTTCCCCAAAAAAAAAAAAAAAAACTCACTAGAAACTAAACCTTTTTCAGAGAATTTAAATACAAAAAAAAATTAATTATTTAAAAATTATTATAAAATTCAACAAAGAAATGAAGTTACAAAACATCACGGAAAAAATAAATTTTAGAAAGTACAGAAATTCCACCAACCATTTTCCATTTCACCAAATTATAAATTTTTCCATCGCCCTCAAAATGAATCACTTAAAAAAAATACGATTGAAATATCGGGAGAGAATTGAAATTTTAAAAATAAATGTTTGTCAGAGCGTAACAGTTTTATCAGAAATCAAGATTAATGCCAAAAATTTTTAGAGTTCCCGAAAAACTCGAAAATCCTTAAAGGATTTAATTCACGAAAACTCCCAAAAAGTCCTAAATTCAAAAAAGAAACCAAGTTGACCAGAGAATCGAAAATTCCTTGAAAGATTTAAAATTCGAAAGTATACCAAACAGTTTCGACGAAATGGAAGAATGGAAAGCGGCATAATTAGACAAATTTTATGTTTTAACTTTTTCCGCACAAAAACATAAATGTAAAAATAAGGCCAAGATCCTATGCAAAAATGTCGCCCGAATTATCACGACCTTGTCTGCGATACAGGATTGTCATGAAGACAAGCCGATCTTTTAACATTTCGGTTGAATGAGAGGAAAGTAACATTTAAAAGAGCTAAAAACATCGTATTATTCGAACAGGTTTTCAAAGCCGGTGAAGATGATATCAGCATAACTTTTTTAACTTTATAATTTTTTTTTATCAATCTCTTAAAGCAGTATTATAATACAAGAAGAATCATTTGCCATCAGTTCCAAAAGTGTGTGTATACTAAAATTGTATATTTAAAGTGTTATTAGAAAATCACAAATTTAAAAAATATATCTTCAGAAGCACCTATTCGATGTTAACAAATATAGTCTTATTTTTCTCAGTACTAAATGCGCTTTTAAAGGAAATGAAAAAATACGATTTCGAACAAACGATTCCAAAATAAAAAATTGTTTTTTTCAATTTGTTTTCTATAATTTTTCCTCAAAATACTGGTCAATTCAAAATTTTTTAATCGTAATACGGATGTCGAACCTCTTCTTTGTACCGGTTGAAATTTTAAAATCGGTATAAAAATTATTTAGATTCAAATTTTTTGTCAACTAATTGTAATTCTATTCTCAGCCGACAGTCTAAGAACTTTGTCGGATTTGTCAGTCACGATGTCGCAGTGGTCGATTAAGCATCGCGCATTCGCTGTGGAGACATTTTTAAAAAAGAATGATTCTTAATTGCTCGTCTTGTTCAAAGTTTGGTATCCGGCCCATACGTGATGGGCCGAGTGTAAATTTAATTCGTTCGGTGCAGAGATTCCACGCAATTGCTTCGGCTATGAATATCCCACGGCCAGGGCTCAGTCGATCTTCAAGGACTCCCGAAAATATTGAAATGGTTGAAAGCAGCTTACAAGAAAATCCGCTACTTTCAATACGGAAAAGAGCAGCCTCACTGGGACTTCCAAGAGCGATTATTCATGAAATTTTAAAAAAGAATCTGAAGTTCCATCCTTTTAAAATTCAAATCGTTCAATAACTGAAAGAAAGTGACTTTTATTTAAGCAAAAATTTTTGTCAAACGACGTTGGATCGCTTTCGCACTGTAAATTCCATTTTTGGGAGCGACGAGGCTCATTTTTACTTAAACGGCCACGTCAACAAGTAAAACTGCCGTTACTGGTCTCCAAGAACCCGCGACATTCGATTGCATTGACCTAGGGTAACTGTTTGGTGTGCCTTATCCACGCATGAGATAATTGGACTATTTTTTTTCGAAAATTCTCGAGGCCAATCGACGAATGTCAACGGTGAAAATTATCGTCGCATGATTACGGAATTCCTTTTGCCAAACCTGCGAGCTCATCCATCGTACTCTTCACACACTTGGTTTCAACAGGATGGGGCGACTGCACACACTGCCCAGAGCTTCGATTAATTTGCATCGGGAAAATTTCCTCCAAAAACTGATCAGTTGCTTTGGGGACAGCCCTATCTAACTACCTCAAAGAGAAGGTTTATAATGACAATCCCTAACCTCTTGTGGCTTTAAACGAAAATATTCGTCAAGAAATCAGCTCAATTGAACCAAGTTCACTGCAGCGTGTGCCGCAGAACACAAGGCTCCGTTTTGAACAGTATGTTCAACTCGACGGAAGACATCTGGTTGACATACTATTTAAAAAATAAAATCCGCATTTTCATGCTATCGTTCAATGCTCTTAATAAAACTCTGTGTCAATTACCACGTTTTTATTTAAGTTTGAAAATATAAATTTCGAGATCGAAAACCATATTCAGAACCATCGTGTTTAGGTATTTACTTTCATTAATTTGTTGACTCCGTTTATTCTCCTTTTGTTTCAGGTTTTCAGTAGCGCATGATTTTTCGTTACAACAAGAAAGAAAAAACTGAAAAGTACAAAAAACTAACACTAGAAAAGTAAATAGTACCGAAATTAGTTTTAAAGTTAAATAATTAATCATGTGCTTAGAGTTAAAAAAAATCTTCATATATCGGTCAGAAAACTTCAAATGTGCATTTTGATGGGAAAGAATCTACAAAATGCAATTAAGTATACACTTCCGGCAACAGTGGTTGAAAGTCATGTTTCACTTCCGTTTAGTAGCCATTGAAAATGCGTTTGAAGATATAATTTGTAAAATGTACGATAATATTTTATTTAAAAATCTGAAATCCGTTTCGAGCTTTCACCCCACTGTCGGCTTGGCCACCGCTGTAAATGTTGGTTGTTTAGTTGGTGGCTTTTTGCAGTTTTTGCTATCTCTGAGTATATGGTGAAATCAGTTTTTTTTTGTGGATGGGTGGGTGTCAATTGTTGACTGTTAATTTTTGTGTCGTTGGGTTATATTTTTTTCTTTGTTTGTCTGGATTTTTTAAGCTTTTTTCCTTGTTTTTTTTCTTCGCGAAGGGTATAAATTTATTATCATATGTTACAATCTTGTTAAAACTTTTGATAATGCTCTTATTGTAATGTAATCCAAATGTTAACTATTTGTTATTTGTTACTTACGCTTTTCGTCTTGTTTGCTAAAAGTTGGCTAAGAAGGACAGCAGTAATGAGTTCATGCAGTCGTTTAGGACTTCTTAGAACAGCGAGACAAAACGAAATAAAAACATTTTTCATACAACAAAAAATAACCCTCTATTTGTACAAATCAAAATATTGTGTCATGCTTAAATAATGAATAAATTCGTACTTTTATTTGATTTGACTAGAGAAAAACCCTGAACACAAGGGGACAGCACACTTACCCTCAATTTATAAAATTAATTGGCTTAAATTTTAATCCTTCATTTTCAATTAAAGATACTTCTCTTAGTCGTACAAAGTTGGTTTTCTTTTCAAACTCAAACTTAAACTCAATTTCAGTTTCATTTCATTACAGCTCTTTATTGTTGTATCTTTACAAACACTTTTTTGTTGTTGTTACATTTTGTTGGATTTAATCCAGGTTCATTTTGGTTTTTTTTCTCTTTGATAAAAAAAATTTCAATAAAAAAAAAATCCTTTTGAAAAATCTCATTTCATGTACTCGCCTCGCATCTTCTGTGCAGTGTTTTAGCTTAATTTTTTCTGTGCTTCTTAAATGGACTCTTAAAAACATTTGGCACATGATTATATCTTTTTTACGTTGCTGTGTGTCTGTGTTTTTTTTTTTCAATTTAATATTGTACTTGTTGTTTGCTTTTGTTCATTTTGCTGCAGCAACTTAAAAACAATTATGCAAAAATCTTCATGTTATTGTTTTATATGGGAGTTGCATCTTTGCTAACAAGCTGCTTTTTATTTCGCCAAGCGCTATACACATATGAATAGTTTTATTTATACTTCTGCGCTTCAGAGACGGTCTGCTAACGTGCGAATTTGACATGAAGGTGTTGTTTACCGAAATGTTAGATCTCAGATCTAATTAACTTTAATTATTTTACTTCCTGACAAATAATACGAATTTTCAATTCACTCAACAAGATTCGTAGTATATATTTCTCTCAGTATTTAGGTAAGCAAAAAGAAAGGAGCGGACCAAACGCGGTTGAGTATTCCGGAATATTTCGGTTTTATTTGGAAGCCCTGTACATCACGGTGATTCTTTTATAGATTTAGAAGATATGCTTTTGGATGTAACAACAAAACTGCATATTATTTTCAAAAGTAGGAAATATTGCACATTAATTAAGGTGCCGTACGACTCCGTATGGCTCTCCGAGGAGCTTCTAGAACAGCAGTTAACTGGTAGATCAGTACGGTTTAAAAGTAGTTTTGTAACTACATTCAGGGGTCCCTAAGAAAATACCCTCTTTCAAGACTTAATCTTGAATGATTTGGCAGCTAAGAAATTTTAAAATTTAATTTTGCCATTTACATCGAGGGAAAGTTCTGCCGAATTGTAGGATAAAACCAGTGTTTAACAACCAAGAACTCCAAAGCGTACAAATTATTCACTGAAACAGTAGACGTGTTCAAATCTGATAATGCAGCGAAATTTACAGCTGCCATCCTGTGAATATTTAAGTCCTCACTGTGTTCACTTTTTAAGATCCGAAAAGAGTGTTAGAAGAAATTCAGGAGAGTTTCAACAAATTACATTCGCCTTAATACTCAAATATTCTAAAGCTTGAAGGACTTTCAACCTATAATATCCGATAAATATCTCTAAGTATTGAAAGAACTAGGCAATGACTAATGATATCGCTTATTATCACCTTTTTTTTCGTACCTAATTGAGAGATCCAATTTCATAACGTGCACAGTTGCTCTTTGGGAGTGTCACTATTATTTACGTTTTGCCGCAATCATGCTGGAGCTAATAGTATGTTTATACATGTGCCTTAATTATGTCAATTAAATTTTAAATTAAATTATATAATTTGGTCTTCAAATATACGCAATTTAGCTTTCTCAATTAGCATTAGATAGCTGAACGTCTTTTGATGAACCGCCAAGGATGCAAAAAGCGTGTAAACATATGTTATGCGTTTTTACATACACAACTACTAATTACCACCATAATATGAAAGAGATAGCTAAATTGATAACAATAATATATAATACTATATAATCGTGGTAATGTTGTTGTGATTTATTGTGTCTAATTAGGGGTCTAATATATTTAATGAGTTCATTTTCCAGAATTCCCTGCTCCAAAAACACACTTAACTTAACACTTACCATGTGCAATTTGACGCGATTTATGGTGCAATTTAGCACTAATTGATCAGCTTGTTAATTGAGTACAATTACGTAAATCGCATAATTGCGCAATTAAGACGTATGTGTGAACATACTATAAAGGCTATCTTTTATCTGCAAGGCCTTGAATATTTTTCGCTGATTATGAATATTGTTGCATTCGCTTCGAGTCAATAGAGACACGCAACACGTAACTTAGGTCTGTGGTACACCAGGACTGGACAGTCGCAAAGCACGTGCTCAGATGACTAATTATTCTGCCTGCAGAATTTACACTCAATGGCCTCCGAATTCTGTAGAATAAATTTGTGGTGTCTAAGACCACAATGTGCACTCGAGACACCATAAGGAACCGAATTGCTTGTTTAAGACTGGATAAAGCTATCTAATCTCGGGGAAATTCCGACTCAAGCCATGCCTCTACTGATTGCAAAGATTGGATCTAGTTCTCTAAGTAAACTCTTCGGGATCCTGTTTTTGCTAAACAATAAGTCTGCTCGTTTCCTGCATAGCACCCATGGCCAGGTTGTCTTTTGAATGGCTACTTACACGTCCAAAGCAACATTTGCAATAATGATCTATTAATTTGAGATAATTCATGTGGTCAATAGCGGGTATTAGCTCCCGCGATATAGTGAGACCGTCGGTATGTGACTGCGCTGAACTTAGAGTTAAATGTATTAGTTGATGTGCTATGAAATTATAATTTATGGCAAATCAATTATAATTTAGTTATCTAAGTAATGCTTCGTGAGAACATTAATACCCTCCTTTAAGTAGTGAAAAATTGTGTCGCATATTATCATGCAAAGTCTATAACGTACGTTTTTGAAGAGCAAAAGCATGAACAACTACATGCTGACTATTAAAACAAATGGGGATTTGCAGGATTAAGGAAACTAAATAATAAACGGTTAAGGAAAATGTAGTGCAATGAAGGCATATGGTACGAGCCAGTATACTGCTTATTTCATTATTTACTAAAGGAGTGAAAAAATGTTAATAATACATCTGTAAAGCAACAAACAAAAACTTTACGGTTAGTGGCAAATACTCTTTGTGTTGTTTATAAGCGAATTAGCATAAAGATTAACAGATAGACGGGAATTTTGGTTAAAACCTTCATCTTGTATTTAAGTCAAAATGAATAATTAATTTCTTTTTTCTTTATCATAACATCGAAATTTTTCGGGAATTAAATAAGGAATGATGACGTGATTATGGAAATGTTTGTTTTCTTGATTTGACAATGGAAGCAATAAAGCCAAGATTTTATTTTAGTGTTTCTAATACAAATAACAAATAAGCTAGGAGCAGTATAGATTATCAAAAGAAGTTTTAATATAAATTTATATATAATTGCATTTATTTAAAGACATACATGACAAACTGATTAGCAGGGACTCCAACGATAAGAATCGTCCAAAATTTCGGCCACAAGATACACTACTGTCCAACCGTTTATTCACCACGGGCCAGGCCGTCTTCTTGATGTCGACACCTTGATGTATCGCTAACTGTAGGTGAACTAGCCCCTGACGATTTTCTCAGGACATAAACTAAAAATAAATAAAGACTTTGAGGGTTTAATAATAATTAACTGACTGGTACGATGGGTTCTAGTAGCCTATGGGACGACAAGTCTCGAACAGATTGGCGGTAATACTTCTTTGGGGAAGTAATGTGGTGGCTTAAAACCAAATCGCTTACAGAATGTGATCGTTGTGGCGTTGCATTGCGCAAGCCGTCAGTGGCACGGCAGGAGATTACGTAGTTTCAAACACCCCAGCAGGGTGTTTGAGTGCACATAGTGGTGATGGTAAAAACACCGTCTGGTAAGCTGTAAGGAAGGTGCCGAAGTTAAGCTTTGATATATTGTCGACTCTCTATGTTAGGGAAAGCTCATTCGTTATGAAATATTATCTTAACGATTGTTGACGGGTTTTTAAAAAGAAAGCCTTTTATCTCATGCTGGCGCTGATTCATAAACATTTTTCATACAAAAACCTTAGAAAAACTGAAGAACAATCTGTTTTTGTTAACACGGGTTTTTGCCCAGGAGAAAAAGTGTAATAGCTGCCACGAATTGAAAAAAATGTATTTCTTTGTAAGAAATAGTGGCTGGCTTAATTTATTCTCGCATCAAACCTTTTACTCTAGTCTTTCTATATTGAAACACTTGTTTGCTGTAAAAGGCCTTCGTTTCCAGTGCAATATATAGACAGTTAAATAATTTGATAAATATAAGTCTAATACAAGAATTAAAAAGTCCCAGCATTGTGCTTAAGCAACAATAAATACAACACCCATCAGATCATACAAGTTATCAGGAAATTGAACACACAAAGAATAACAACATATGTATATCTACCTTCTTACTATATACCAATTAAATACTGTGTGGGGACACCGAAAACGTCAAGAAACCATTATCATTAGTAAAAACCCGACTAGTAGTTACAGAAACAAATATCGTAAAAAAAGAACAGAAAAGATGTTACTAACCAAAGAAGTATCTTCTGTATTCTCGGATCTTCTACAAGTTTCGGAAAATAGATTACTACAGGGTGGCGCAAAAATAACATTCCGATGTTTTTTGGCTGTAATTTAAAAAAAATGAAACACTTTGATTCTTCTTGTGGATTATTTTTATTTGGTCTTTTAATTTTTTTACATCAAGTCGAGAATATGATGTCATGTAAATGGCCGCCGCCACAGTTGATTGTCATTTGAGCCCTTTTTATGGCATTTTCCATCACTCTGGCCAAAACTTCCGGCGATAGGTCCTCACATTCTTGACGGATATTGTCTTTAAGAGCTGCAAGAGTCTGAGGCTTGTTGACATAAACCCGCGACTTCAAAAAGCCCCACAAAAAGAAGTCCGCAGCGGTCAAATCAGGCGATATTGCTGGCCAGTGAAAATCGCCAAAACGGGAGATTAGGCGCCCGGGAAATGCATCCTTCAGCATATCGGTTGTGGCACGTGCAGTGTGTGCCGTTGCACCGTCCTGTTGGAACCACATGTTTTCCAATCCCAATTCATCAAGTTGCGGCAAAAAGAACTCGTTAATCATTGCTCTGTAGCGCTCACCATTCACAGTAACCGTTTGGCCCACGACGCCTTCGAAGAAAAAGGGTCCGATGACTCCTCCAGCGAAAACAGCACACCATACAGTAACTTTGAGCGGGTGTAATGGCTCTTCGTGGGTTACACGCGGACTTTCAGTGCCCCAGAAGCGTAAATTTTGCTTATTTACGTACCCGCTAAGATGGAAATGGGCCTCATCACTCACGATTATTTTTGATGAAAAATCATCTTCCTCTTGGTGGTGATTAAGGATGGCTTGAGCGTATGTTAGACGCGATTGGCGGTCAGCAGCTAACAGCTGATGCACCGTCTGGACTTTGTACGGAAACATATTCAAATCTTTTACTAAAATTCGCTGTAAAGACCGTCGACTGATACCCATTTGCGTGGCACGTCGTCTGGTCGATGTCGACGGCGCTTTTATGACATCCGCGGCTACAGCAGCAATATTCTCTGCAGAACGGCTACTCCGGGGTCTGCCACGCCTGGCAGCATCTCGTGTTGTGCCAGTCTCTTCGAGGCGAGCGGCTAAACGTCGCAGTGTTTCACCAGTAGGCGTTGGACGGCCAGGAAATCTGCGACGAAATTCACGTTGTGCGAAAGTCACCGACTGATTATTGGTCAAATAAATAGTCACCAATATTCCGCGTTCTGGAGCAGTGTAGCATAACATTGTTTATTAACGTGTATTTCGCAAGTGTTTACTACACAAATGCCAAAACAGAATTGACATTAGGGGCCGATCGCAAAATTTATAGCATTTTCTGATAGGAGGATTACTTTTGCGCCACCCAGTATTATAAAAAGGTTTGTCCGTCGGCTAGCCGTTTGTATTGATAAAGAAATAGCCGTTGCGTATTATTTAAATGTTAAATAAAATAAATAAAGTAACAGTATGTAAAATAAAGTCTGCAGTGTATTATTTAAAGGAAACTCTGAAAGAACTTGCGAAATATAGAACAGGTTTAAAAATGATTAAATGTTACTCTGGCAACTTATTCGTGTATTTATTAACAGCTCGTACCACGACAAGAAAATGATTTGCATTCCTCTAATGAACTGTTTCAAGAACTTACTAACTTAGTAACGGACTAAATAAATAAATAAATTCTTACATTTTCTCTTAGATTTCAAGGGAAAGTTAACGTTCGACATCGTATGACAGGCTGTTAGTCTTACCGTGACCAATAAAATCATTTCGAGTACCTTAAATGTTTGGCTCATTGACCTCGAGTAGGATAGCCTCGTTCCCACGTACTAGCCAGACGTCTTTGGATTTGATTTTGGGGATTCCATGTCCTTTATACCAAGGTGAAGTCGCATCTGGCAGACATTTTCGAAAATTGCGAAGAATGTAACGATACAGTTAGGAATCACTTTGAATTCTGTTTTGGTTTCTGTAACCTTTCGGGTTTAAGGTGGACTGGTAGTTAGCCATTCGTATGCGAGTTTGTTGCCGCGGCTGCAGGTTCGACCTCATTGTTGTAATGGAAGTGGTTAATTGGATGGCACCACTTAGCCACCATCTTTGCCAACTCAGGTATTTGATGGTGACAGTGTGCGGACTGCTCATTTTACTCGCAGCTGCTTTGTATACTTTCTGGATGTTCCAATATCCCCAACCTGTTGATGCATCCGGTAGCATTTCCCGAACTACTGAAGTTTTATCAAATAAGTTGTATTAGAAATTTGGAAGTGTTTACCCGCCAAGTCAAAAAAGGAAAAAAATATTTGCCAGCCTTCAAAGCTTAAATACAGGAGTCCGCCAGCACATGCAAATTTTGCATAACTTTTTCTTTAATTTCAAAAACTCCGCAAGCCTGTGAATGTTTATTAAGTTTTATTTGTAAAGAAAACTCTGCTGCATTTCCAGTCATTATAAAAATATTAATTATAAAAAATAATTATCTTATAATCACCATCTTCATTTGAACTCACCATCTGTAAGCGTTGCCATAAAATACCTCCCAGGGAGTTATGCCTGGGACATATATGCATCTTGTTTGACCCTTTTAACTAAAAATTAACTTTTTATAATAAAGTTGTGTTTTCCCAACGCTTCATCTTTGCTCTCGAACAATTGGAACTAGCTACTCTTTATTGTTAAAAGCAGCAGCAACGTAAAAGGCAACCAACACAGACACTGGCAACAACTTCAAAATTAGTATGCTAAACATTATTATACTTAAGGAATATGTTTTTCTTATCATTTCTATTTTGTTGTTGTTGTTGCTGCTGCTGCTGCTGCTGCTGCTTTTAAAGAACTGTCAACACAAACCAATTACAAGAACTTCCTCGTTCTCTTTGCATAAAAGTACTTGAAATAAGAGTAGCTGCGTTTTTTGTTATGCCATCATCTTCGCCGTCGTTATCAACAACTGGCGGCAAGGGACGGTTGTCAGCAACATCATCTTGTTCGTCTTTATAAAAGTAATGAAATACTTGTTTATTTCTTATCATCATAACTCTATCATTCACATTTATCCAAGCCAACCATCTGAGCAAGCAGGAACAAAATATAAGCAGAAAAAAGTGAGCAACCATAAAAATGCCATACGCCCGCCAACAGCAATATCAACACCAGCATTATTGACAAACGGCAAACCTACGAACAGTGGTATAACAGGGGAAGTGACGATATGAAAAATATTAGCAGGTTGGTTAGATAAAAGAAAAGCTTTATAATCTTAAATCACCAATTATTTTGACAACCTAGGTTACGTTAACAGACCTGCTGCAGAGCAGGCCACTGTGGGTCTGTTAATATGGTCTCTTGGCGCTAACTGAATGAACTTTTAGAAGATGAAGGAAAAGTAGGTAAGATTAAAGAAAAGTCAAAGATTGGAAAACTAATGAATTAGATATAAAGTAGGGAAACATTACTAAACTAGTTGGTTTTTCTAATGTAATTCCTGAATTCCCACTTCCGATATATCGGAGAGGCTAACAAAGTGTCTCCGCCCGAGATGAGTTTGATCAGAGACATAAGAGTTGAACTACTGTCTCCTCTTTCTCCTCGCTGCGACAATTTCTGCAGTAGCCGTTTACGGGCAACTCCATTCTTTTAGCGTGATTGCCACATTTGCAATGTCCGGTGACCGGTGACCGTTGCCACGTTATCACTTAATTGAGTCTTCTCAAATGTTTAACAGATCCTTTGTACGAGGTCTTAGAACATCTAGGATTTTATATAATGGAATTGTTTACATTTAATTTTTAAGATTTGGAAACTCTATCAACATGACATTCTTAACCAATTGGTATAATTTCGGTTATAAATTAGGACGATGCCTTTTAGGGCGATCAATACCAACTACCTTTCTTTTGTTAGTTAACTTCTAGGAAGAACCGAATCGGCTATATTTAATATGAACATGAGTATTCGCTTTTCTTTCGCGCATTTGATGATGATGATTTTGCGCTTTGGAAGACGTTCGACAAGGAGTTATAATCAAGGCCTTGGATTGAATTAAAAATAAAAGCGCTGGCCTTAAAAGCATCTCTTTAATGCACAAAATCACAAACAAAAATTCCTAAGAAGCTGTTTTGACCCACTGTAGAACTGATGATTGCTTTATATAAGCGGGAACACACACAAATAAGCACAAGAAAGTCTACCCTTTTTCCTTCTTCTTCCTCTTCTTCTTCTACTTCGTACTACGTTGTTTACAGATGGTGTTGTCTTTTTTTTTTGTTGGGCTCATTTAAAAATTTAATTTGATTCTTTACACTGATAAAACCTTTTTTGGCCTAACGCCCACTTAACTTTGGATATCTTGTGTGTTCAATTTTAATTCATTTTTGCTTTGAATTACTAAAAGGGTTAATGACTCAATAAAAAAAGAAAACTAACACGCGGACAATATTAACGTTTACAAACAAGCAACACACAGGAACAAAACACAACGAACACAAAACAAGAGACTACTTACAAGTAGCCAACAACATATTTATGTCATAATAATAAAACAAGAAGAACAACGACATCCACATACGTTGTTTTCGTCAACAGCAGCAACGACATCAAACAACATTATTATAACAACAACGTTAATAAAACGAATGCACAAAAAAATCTGTCAACATTATTTTAACAACTACACATACGTGTACATATATACCCACACACACACACACACACATACATACATTAGTACCAGCCAAACTGAAAGAAACATCAAATTGCTGATGTTTAAAAAAAGAACACAACACATTTATGGATAAAAGCTCAAACAACACCAAACAACAACAGCGATGGAAAAATAGCCCAGTCAAATATTTCTCGTTTTATGGGCGAATAAAATCATGAGAAAATATAAACAAATACAAGTGCACAAGTAACAACCCACGACTCAAACACGAAAAACAAAAACATACCGACAAATGGTCACATGAATGGACATCACAGTTATTAATTCCTACGGCTACACAGAGAATAATGTTCAGTTTTTATTCCATTTTCTTTTAGGAGAGATTCTTCAAGGCTTCAAAGATGAGGAGGATGGAGGGCATTGGGTAAAATAGCCGGCACCTTTCAATGAATTTGTGTCCGGACGGTGTCAGTGTACCTAAGTACACTGTGTGGGCAATTAATTTACAAAAGCAAATATTGGCCGACTCTTTTCTGCACTCCTGTTGTACAAACCAGCTGCTACTTCCTTCTTGCGCATCCTTTTATCAAATCAGCGTGAAGTCCTATAAAATCTAATCGCGCCCGTAAATAGGACTGTCAAGTGTATGAGTATCTAAAAAGATTCTACGATGAAATGACGCGATTTGGCATAACCTGAGTACTAGGGTAGTGGAGAGTGGACTCTACCGAGCCTTGCAATAGGGTCTTCCGAAATTTCACAGCTGATAGCGGCCATATTGCTAAAGCTACATTTGTCGAATTGGCTGTCATTTATTCACTCTCTTTTGCAAACATACCAATGGAAGGATATACAAGTAGAGTTCAACAGTGCGTGCAAGTTAGAAAGTTGGTTTATCAAAGCGGGTGTTCTATTCTGGCTATTTTTATAAAAAAAGTCATCTTTAGCTATGAGGTATGTTTCTGGAATGAATGGATACGTCATTAAAAAAATTAGTCAAATTTGGAATGATACCAATTCATACCAAATACCAAAAAGTCAAATTTTGTTCTGAATTTTGGGCTGGCTGGTTTATATTTCGTTGAGAACGACCCTGGCCAGGCTATTATCGTTAACGGCAAGCGCTATAGGTCAATTATTACGAACTTATTTTGGTCGGAACATGGATACCAACGACATGCGGTAATTCGTGTCTACTACATATCAGTGCATCAAAATATTCCAGGTAGCTTTACTGCGAATCTAAGATTATTGAGCAGAGTCTCCATGGGAAACTAATTTCGAGACGGCGTCAATCTTACGGTTTTAGTATAAAATTTTCGCTTTGATACAATTTCTATGATCTTAACTGCAACATTTGGCAGCGTTAATAAGGTGATGATGCTGTTCCGGATGTTCTTAGGAGATATTGAAATTACCGTACAATTACCCTACGCAAAAGTTGTAAGAATAAAGAGCCAAAGGATGCACCTAAATGTCCTCCTCCGCTGGTCTAAAATACTAAATCATAGGTTTTGGCCGCTTTTTGTTTGGAATGAATAGTTTTATACCAGCACTACAAGAAGACACATTAGAGGAAACTTAGGCATGTTCCATCGTCTGTAGCTATATTCATTGTTGACATTCCTAGTTAATATTTGGTATCAATATTTTTTGATACTTTGTGTTGCTTTATACAAAGCTGCATCGTCTGTAGGGATGTTTACTGTTTTTGAAGGACTAGTTTGTTGAAAGCAGTTGTGCTGTGATGATCATTTGCACAGATTACTAGCATCATTTGTTTTGCTTTCGAATATATTTGCTTATTGGTATGTTTGACATTTGCACAGAAGTGATATTTCATTAAAGGGTTTCTCAGTGGTTGCATCGTCAGTATCAAAAAATGAACCTAGGGTTTTAAACCATGTTTCCTCTAATGCATCTTCGTGTGTAGCCAGCTCAGAAGCAAATGGTCGGGGGCTACAAACGCCCATTTGTGGCAACGGGTCCTCTTTAACCCATCCAAGTCCGTCTCCCTAAACACATACCTTTATTTATTTTTGTTTAACCTTTTGCAGCTCAATATTTTTTGCGTGTGCATACTTTACATACAAACAAATCAATAAAATGGTTGCAAAAATATAAATAAAACTAATATATTTTATTCAACATGTTAAAAGTTCTTTCTTAATGTTGACATTTTAATAACGGAAATATTACGTACTTTTTAATCCTACCATTTCGCTCATCTCTTCTTCGCTTGCAAGGACACAATAAGTATTGTGATGCAAATTATCTTTGTATCTTGCTACATCATACAGCTGCTAGTACTCGTATGTGAGTAAATGGACTCATGGAGAAAATATCCATCCATTTAGCCGGCCAAAAATTTACGGATATGTTTGTTGTTGCTGGTGAAGTTGATTATTGGCAAGAATATGAAGTAGACAAATTTGATACTCGTATTATAAACGAAAATGTTTTTACATACTCGTTTGATCCTTTTTTCTTTTTTTGTTCCTTTTTTGGTTGGCTGATTTCATAAAAATATTACAGGGTTTTTCTCTATGTGAAATTATGCAATATTGTATTGTGTGGCGGGCCCTTCCAACTCCTACTTGAAAGAATGAATTTCTTTAATTTAAATCGATCATTCTAAAAACTTTGTTAAATTTTGCTGGCGGCTTTAAGGAAATATCAAGGAACTAAAATAAGTTTCTTCTTGAATTGTAAATTGAAAATAGACGAAGTGAAATGTTGTAATATGCCACGTGTATTTCTGTAGGCCTAAACGAAAATTTTTTATCTCCAAATGAGGTCAAAGTGGTTGAGCACTGATAGTGTAAAATGCCACGATTTTATAAATGTTTTTAATCTGGGATAACGAAAGGTTCTCTTAAAGCAACGAATTATTGTATCACGAGTAAACGGTGCCACTGTAGCCTAGTTAGTAGTAGTGTGCTAGAGTATCAGTCATGACGTCGTGTGTTCGATATATAACTAGTCTACGTTACTAATAATAATTTGTAATTGTATTGTGACATCCCTGTGGGAAATTGGTGTATTTTGAATTCAGACGAGAGTTCAGTACTATAGTAACTGACTTTGGCACAGATTCTTTGCGTCTATCCAGTGACAGAGTGTTTAAAAGATATCAACTTCTCCTCCTATGGCAACGCCATGTCAAAGAGACAGGTGTCTTTTTTGCAAAGTGTTAGAAATTGAACCCTTCTCTATTTCCAAAAGAGCAGTCCCATTTCCTCTAGGATTTAATAGATAAATAAAAATGAAAAAAATATTTTGAGGCTTCTTCTTTCCGTTTAAGATTGTTTTCTTGGGGAATATAGAAATTACAAGAACAAAAACTCATATCTGTATTTGTTAATTGCAATTAAATTTTCTTTATTTAAAGGATTTTTTGTGACATTTTCACTTTCAAAAGGAAAGTAACACTCACGAAGTCGATTACCGTTAATTATTTTAATTAATTGTGCTAGGGATAGGCTAGAGAACATCGGTGATGAATTCCATCGATACCGACGAAGAAGGGCGATTGTATATATACTAGTATGTATTAATAGAAGTTAATACAGGGTGTCCGCCGGGATGGTATAATACTTTGTTTTGTCGCCATTGTGGTAAACACTAGTCTTGACAGTTCATATTTGGCAGTCGTTCGGTAAACCAACGTGTTTTAATCGTTAAAACATTTTATCGAAATCAATCATCGACTACTGTGACGATGAGAAAGTTACGTGAAGTTTTTGGCAGAAGCAACGTGCCAACAAGACGCACTATTTATCGCGTAGTGAATGATTTCGAAGAAAGATGGACTGTAGCTGATAGGCCCAAGCATGGACCACAACGTACTGCAAGATCGGCTAAAAACATTACTGCTGTTCAAGAAAGTGTTCAAAACAATCCATCAACCTCAATTCGACACTGTGCTTAGGAGCTTGGTCTTCAAAGAACAACTTTGGCCACAATTTTGCACAAAGATTTGCATTCGTTTCAATTCAGTTGACACAAGAGCTTCTTCGAGAAGACCATTTACGCCGTCGTACATACGCCAATATGATGCTACAGCTCGCCCATGTTAACCCCGATTTTCGTGAAAAAATCATAATGAGTGACGAGGCACATTTTCATTTGAATGGATATGTGAATAAACAGATTAGTCGGTTCTGGGCAATGGAAAGCCCTCAAATTATTCATCAGTCACCTTTGCATCCATTAAAAGTGACATTCTGGTGTGCAATTTGGTCAGGATGAATCATTGGAACTTACTTTTTTGAAACTGAAAACGGCGTAACGGTAACTGCCGATGGGGAGCGATATTGTGATATGAGTGAACACTTTTTAACGCCACAACTTTGGGCTTGACTAACATGTGGTTTCAACAAGACGGTGTCACATCGCATTCATCCAGGATTACAAAGGAATTACTATGAGACCTCTATCCACAAGTTATTTCAAGGAATGGCGATGTTGAATGGCCTACACGGTCGCCTGATTTGACTGCTCCGGACTTCTTTTTGTGGGAGCTGGAGCAACTCAAACAAAATATTCGTGATGAAATTAATGAAATACCGCGCGAAATGTGTGAGAATGTATTGAAAAATGTGTTCAAAAGGGCTCGTATTTGTGAGGCTAAGAGAGGCGGACATTTATCTGATATTGTTTTCCATACATAATTGCCGGCATTAAATAAAACATTTATCAATATATGATCCATTCTCTTTCATTTGATCAAAAATTATAAACAAACACCCTGTAGATAAGTAAAAATTAAAAAATATTTTGAGGCTTCATCTTTCCTTTTAAGACTGTTTTCTTGGGGAATATAGGTACGAACCACGCAAACCCTCCCCTTAAGTTTATGCAATGAATTTTCATTGTGAAATCGATATCAGTAGCGGTCTTGTTTTGCACTCAGCCTATTTATTTTATTAATGTATGGGGGGATATCGAAGCAGACCACTTACTTTCTGGGTCCCTTTTCGACCCCCATTTCGCTCCTCAAATTGATTTCAGGGATCCGTAATCCACCTTACTTTCAATTGAGTCTCGTGCTAGCGCCCTAGCCTTTACTCTTGACTAAAGTGATTTTCGACTGTCGACTGGTAACTGTCGACACTCTTCCTCGTCACGGAGTCTTTTGTAATTGCTAGCATTTGTCTAAAGCATAGTTCCCCCATGGCATTCACATCTAGCAAGTGTCTGCCCGTGGTCTTAAGCCTTATGCTAGCCAGTGCTGGACATTCACACACAATGTGCGCTACCGTCTCAGCTACTTCCAGGCATAGTCTGCAAGTATCATCTTCTACGACTTTCATCTTAGCCAGATGGTACTTGAAGTTTCCATGCCCTGTCACTAACGCAGTGATCCAGCTTAAAGTAGCCCTATTATACCCGAGTACCTTGCTGGCCTTCCTGCCGAGGGACTCTTTGAGCACCATTCTAGCCTGTCTACATGTGGTATTCTCCCTCCACCTATTCAGGTGTAATGAGTTTGCCCATTGAAGAACTTTAGCTTGCACTAGGCCATTCCCCAGGGCAACCCTGGGTTCTGGTCCACAGAAATCCACATCAGAGCCTCTTTTTGCTAGTTCGTCTGCTGCTTCATTCCCAGCTGTGCCTATGTGTCCCTTAGCCCACATCAACGTTACCTCATTCAACGAGGCACATCTGTTTAGTTTCAGAACACATTCAAGCACCAGTTTGGAATACACGTTCACTTGCCTCATGCGTTTTATAACTGACTAATTGTCAAGTGCAATGAGAACTCTTTTCCCATGCACTTGGCTCTCAAGCAAGTGATCCAACGCATGCAGCAACCCAAGCAGATCTGCCTGGTAAACTGACACGTACCTCCCCAGACACAGACTACAGGATAACTTCAGCTCAACTGAGAATACACCTGCTCCTGCCCTGCCACTCATAAGAGAACCATCAGTAAAAATGCTGATGTCGTTCTCCATACACTCATTGTGTATAATGCCTTCCGCAATGAGTGTCCGATGCTGCCTCTCGACTACCTTTCTTCTACTCATGCGTTCCATGCACTCAGCCTAAGGCGCCGTATGCCATTTTTTTTGAGGATTAATAGAACGTACCACACAGTACTTTCAAGTTTAATTAGAACTATGATTACTTTCGCAATAGGTAAAATCTCCAAAATTATGTGGATTGTTGCGATATCTAATAATACTAATTTTCCAAATTTTTGGGGGCCTCATTCACGCTATTTTCCTTGGCATACTACTTTTGCCGACGTTCTTTAATTTGACATGTGTATGTGAATTGAGAAACTGTACGCCTTTTAAATTTTTCCCCTGCAGAATTATAGGTTGAATGCATAGATGTAGGGTGTGGTTAATTGACCATGAAACTACTCCATTTGCCCTCTGATTAAGTGTCGATACATTTCTTTAAAAACAGTTTAGTTTTGTAATAGATTCAGAAATATCAAGAGGTCCCTATTACCATACAGGATGGCGTTCTGGATTAGCAAATTCGCACGTTCACTAACAAGCATGCGATTGCTTCAATCGCCTATATCCTCAAGTCTCAGCGGCTGCAATCATTAACATAAATTGTTGTGAAAGTATTAGTTTCCATTTCGTATATACTCGCATTACTATACAGACGGTCTTTAGCATTAATCGACCATAGAGGTAAATAAGAAATTAAACCGCTTTCTAAGTGATTCAATTTGTTCAGAAGTATAATTCTCTAAAGATGCAGAAAACGCTAGAAAATACTTGCTTTCAATAGCAACTTCTAGTACATATTTTCAGTATTCGTATTTCAAGCATTTAGAGTTTTCTTGTACCAAATCCTTTTAAGCTCTCAAATTTACTTTCCTCACCACTTGCGAGCCATAATTTGTTCAGATCAGATAATAAATTTGTTATCCTTTATCATTATATTGTCATCGCTGTGGTAAATGACAGCCGTTTGAACTGTTAAGGAGTTACAGCAATAAGAAGGGGAAAATATGTTTCTCTCAAAAAATTAAGTTTTTATTCCACTTTTTTTGTCGCTACGTTTTGTTAATAAGTTCTTATCTGTTTGCTTTTGAGCTAATGTCCGTTGGCAACAACATAGACAGTAGACTAAATAAAAACCGAATAAAATCACCGGCAACCAGAGTATTATCGTCATGACACTAAGCAGCAGGGGAGTTCATAGGAAGGAAATCGCAATAGTATTGGCATGTAGGGTTGATATTTTTGTTTACCAGTGTATGAATGAAAGTTTTATTGCTTGGTTTATTGATTGGGTAAAACTTTGTTTGACTGCGAAATGTGACGATATTGCGTAGCAGCAGGATGTTAAGAAAAAAAGAGGAATGTTGTCAATTTAGGTGACGCTTGGGACTTCGTCCAATGTAGAGAAGGGTATGTATAAGTTTAACACGCATAGAAAGAACATAGTTAAGGAATTTTCATTCATATTGTCCTCATCACAAAGTCTCTTGTAATTATTTTTATTTGTCCCCCATGGCATTTACATTTAACAAATGTCTACCCGAGGTTCTAAGCCTTAAGCTAGCCAGTGCTGGACATTCACACACAATGTCCGTTACCGGGCCAGCCTCCTCATCAGAAGTATCTATAGAGACTGACTCCTTCATTGCTTGCGAAGTTTTTTTGTCCATCTCTTCAGAATTTCTTCATTGGCCAATAAACATCAAAGTTTTTACAGAGATTAATCTCACGATGCTTCATTGTCAATCCCTCTCAGAATCTCGCAGTCCAACGCCTTAGGAGTACTTTAAGAGATTGCCTCGTCCACCCCTAATGAGGCATTCTTCTCCATCTGTTCCGTATTTCTCCCTTGGCCAATTAAATCAGTTGGTTTAGAGAATTCAATAATTCCCACGAGTAATGGAGAAAAAGGTGTCCACCCACGCAGAGATCGATATGCAGAGTTCGCATACTACCCTAGTGTACCCTGTTCCACCGTGGGTTGTGGCGTTTTACAAGAGCATGTTAATTTCTCTTCGTTCGACTTATTTAGCCAGGCTCCTAGCAGAGACATGGAACTTGTTACAGGCCACCACTACGAGGAAGTACAGGGTGTCTGGTAACAGATTAATATTTTCAAACATAAGTAAAAAATATAATATTTGATACAAAGTTTTATTAAGAACATTGAACGATAGAATGGAAATGCGGATTTTATTTTTTAAATAGTATGTTAACCAGATGTCCTCCGTTGAGATGAATACACTTTTCAAAACGGAGCCTTGTGTTCTGCGCCACACGCTGCAGTAAACTTAGTTCAATTGAGCTGATTTCTCGATGAATATTTTCCTTTAAAACCACAAGAGATTGGGGACTGTCATTATAAACCCTCTCTTTGAGGTAGCCCCATAAAAAAATCCATGGGAGTTAGATCTGGCGACCTCGGTGGCCATGAGATATCCCCAGAGCGACTGATCAGTTTTTGGGGGGAATTTTCCCGAAACAAATTTATTGCAGCTTTGGCTGTGTGTGCAGTCGTCCCATCCTGTTGAAACAACGGTGTGTGGAGACTACGATGGATGAGCTCGCAAGTTTGGTAAAAATAAGTCCGTAATCATGCGTCGATAATTTTCACCGTTGACATTCGCCGCCTGGCCTCGAGAATTTTCGAAAAAAAAATGGTCCATTTATCTCATGCGTGGATAAGGCACACCAAACAGTTACCCTGCGGCAATGCAATGGGTTTTTATGTTTTAATCGAGGGCTGCGGGTTCTTGGATCGACTGAGCCCTGCCCGTGGGACATTCATAGCCGAAGTAGTTGCGCGGAATCTCTGCACCCACGAACGAATTAAATTTACACTCGCTCCTTCATGTATTCGCCGAATACCGAATTTTGAACAAAATTGCCGACGAGCAATTACGTACGAATCATTACTCCTAAAAAATGTCTCCACAGCGAACGCGCGATGCTCACTCGACCACTGCGATATCGTGACTGACAAATCGATAATTCCAATGGCACCATCCTTTCTCCGCACCGTTTAATACTTTAAAAATATAAATTTGCCACCAGACACCCTGTATAAGTCAGAGCTTCTGACAGTAAGCCATATCTTTATGTCTGCCAGCTGACGGGTATAATTCAACACTAATAGAAGGCGTGTCACTTTCACTTCCAATAGCATCGTCTGGATGAACATTTTCTACTATTTTCCTTCTTATTTCTCTCATAGTTGCAGATAGCGCTTATGAATCTTAGAAATGGATTTTTTTTAAATCTGGGGTTTACGAAAATGAATGCTGCCAGTAAATATGATTCTTCAGTATTCCTAAACCGACGTTCGTTCAGACTGGCTCAAAATGGTTTGCCAATACGTAAGTCGACATTGAACGCAGTTGAATCCCGTTACAAATGAATCCCGTTACAAATGGCAGATATCCTCGTTTAACTAGTCAAGTGGCCACTGTAGTGCCCTTCCCTCGAGCTACTGGGATATTTAAGGTAAAGTTGCAATTGTCACCACAATCAACCAATACAAAAACAAAACTCACTACACAAACAGCAGCAATATCCTTTTGCTTTATATCATCCTCAATGAACTCATCAACAAGAATATATTTTTAATAAAACCTCCTCAAAGTGGTGTCGTGTGTTTGAAAGTTTATGTGACAAATGAATGACTGAAATGTGAACTCAAAAGCAAATCACCATATTTCGCCTCTTTACACAAACTCATTAATGAACTTTTTTTATTTTTTCAATAAATTCATACACAGACTTTTCTCATGATTTTTATAAAAATAAAAAAAAATGTGTGTTTGTTTCACACACTGTGTGTGTGTGTGTGTACAAGGATGTGAGTGTATCTGTGTATATGAAGCATCCCTTCCGGTTTTATATTCTTTATTATTATTATTATTGTTTATATTGCTGGTATATTTTCGATTTCCGCAGTTGATAAAAAAATCATTTTCCATGTTGCTTTTCTTTTTGTTATTTTACAAATTTAAAAAGTCAACAACCACCAGCCAGACACCAACTATTAAATATATTTTTTATTTAAATTGTAATATTTGCTTTTGTAGTTGTTTATTAACCGGGTAAATTTATGGCCCCAGTGTAGTTTATGGTTTGTATGAAAAATATAAAAACAATTGAGAGAAAAGTATTGGGGTTAATAATATCTTTTGTATGTAAAAACTCTAGCATAATTTTGCGTAATTTTTGAATTATATCTGTAAGATAACTTTTCCAGAAATGTGTTTTTTCAATAAAAAAAACATACAGTTGTGTTCTTAAAATTACAAATTCTTAACTTGAATTTTGTCTTTTATTGAGTCGTTGTATTAAAAGAAATTTACAATAAGTATTCAAATCCCATCTCTAAAATATAACTTTTTAATTGTTGTCAATGTAATAACTAATTTATTGTACTGAAATCTTAATGGGTATCGAGAGCCGTCTTGCCAGGCTCAATGTGTCTCAGTTTTTCAGCCCATGAAATTGCAGTTAATCGTGCCCCAGAATATTAGGATGGACCACTAGTTTGTTTACGTACTTTGAAGTTTTGTTTCTTCCTGGATAGTGGGAATTTTCAGATTTCTATGAATATTTTCATTTCTTATATACCATGGGGGCAGACGATAAGTCCTAAAATCCTAATTTAATGCATAAATCTCTTGTAAGGAACCCATATTGTGCCGAGAAAACACGTCCAACAATCAGGCAAAAGAAAGCAACATCCTTCCCATGCATTCCATAAAATTAAATAGGATCAAACTTATGACAGGTTTAACTGTCAAAGGAACTGTCAAACTGCGCTCACTTTTTGACATTTATGATGAGTATACTCTGGCAAATCAACGTGAATAGATTTCCACTTGAAGAACGCTACCAAGTTATCCAGATTTACGTTGAAAAGTAAAGTTATTAACTGATGCGATATCTTATTGCAAAATTGTGTTCAGCGATGAGGCTCATTTTTGGCTTTACGGGTTTGTTAGTAAACAAAATTTCCGCATGAGGACTGAAACCAATCCACAGCAGACCCTACTGTCTCCATTACGTCTAGAAAAATTCACATTTTATTTCGGTTTATACTTTAGTGTTATTATTGGACCTTATTTCTTCAAACATGAAGAAGGAGCTCGCATTACGATCAACAGAGATCGTTACCGCACCATGATAAATGATGTTTTGTTTAAAAATATGGATGACATTGATTCGGGCGAGATGATGGCGCTACGTGCCATACGAACGGCCACAATCATCGCATTATTGAAATTAAAATTTGTCGATAAGTTGATTTTGAGAAATGGCCCCCAAGATCGTGCAATTTGACACCTCTTCATTATTTCCTCATGAATTGACTAGTTTATGTTGAAAAACCAGCAACAATTGATGACTTGGAGGCCAACATTGTCCGTGTTAATTGTGTCGTCCAGAATTCGGTTTGTCAAATGTTAATTACATGGATTGGTCTTTGGAGCAAAAGAAATTTTTTAATTAATATTTAATTATGTGTGTGTTATTTTCTATAATTTAAAGTTCAATCGCGCTTAAAAATCACAGCACTAATATGCATAATATAATGTAATGAAATTTATCTAAGGGACATTGCTTTCTTTCATAGTGTGAGCGAGAGGAGAAAAACGATCAGGAAGATTTGCCGGCTTGGTGGTACTCTAAATTTACTTGAATTATTGTTCTTTAATATTAACCTAAAGTATGCTTTCAAAAAGCAACTCAATGATACAAGAAAGTTTTAAAACACAATTTCTGTACGAGGATTCGAAAGGCAAGCGCAAAGAGAGGAATAAAAAAGATTGTAAAAAAATTTTTAACTTACCAAAGTGGCGGAGTGTTGAAAAAAAGTTCATAACTTCATTTGATGATGACAAAACACATTACAGACATAACAAAAATGTGATTGAATTATTCACCAGTATTAATTTTTCGTCGTCAAAGTAGTGTGCAAAACGGTCCCAATATATTACAACAATCTTCACAACATTTCTCAAAGGCCGATTGGGAATCGAATTATTCGTTACAACCCCAAGCCTTTTAAAACGCTCTACCCGAAATGGTAACTTGAGTAATAAAATTAAGAACAGGTCATAAGGAGTTGAGTTTGGTAAATATGGAGCTTCCAAAAAGTTATGATTGCTTGCCATGAAATAAGATACTGTTTCAGAACCGTCCCTTCACTTAAAGGATTTTAGCCATATACGTCTATTCCGCAATTATCCACATCTCTTTCAACTGGCGTTACCTCTCAAAGATGAACCTGTCTGGCTCTCTCGACGCTCCTTTGTTCTTTGCGTTCGGAGCTCTTTAAGGGCATGACTCACTATCCTACATAGTCAACCGATTCATTCACATTCATCTGATGGAATTTTATCCTACTAATAAAAAATCGCAGCAAAATGTATTTGGTAGTGTCACACTATCACACAAAAAAAAGGGCAAAAGCGTACGTTTTTTGCAACGTAAACCACCACAACATTTTTTCCATTTAATTTTGTTTGTTAAGTTAAATCTAAATTAAATCAAAGTGAAAACATTCGAAAATGCAACTTGTAAAGCACGCATGTTTAAGTCTTAGATTATTGTTATTCTTGTCAGCTGGTCGATAAAACGCAACCCTGATCGTATGGAAACTATCATTTTATGAAATTTTTCAAAAACATTAGCAAATCGCACGAACCTGTCAATCAAATCTGTCACACATATTCGTGCCTACCAGAATGCACAACTGTAAGGCAATGAAAACATAGTTCTACATTTCACGAAGCGTCACGACGAAATGATAATAAGCACTTAAAAAGAAATGCTCCAAGTTGGCACATCGCGAACAAATATTATGTCATGTCCGGTGACAACTCGATATTCACTTACAAAGCAACTGATGGCACAGCAGTAGTTTTTTTTTATGACACTACCCTACTTTCATATGAAATATTTGACCGAACTCACGACTAAATCTTATAAAGTGTCACAGTGAAAAAGTTAGCAAAAATATTCGACATACACAGGCATCACCCCTCCTACCCAAACAATACAAAATTAAAGTTTTTCCAAAAATTCATTAAGACATGAAGACGTCCCATTCATGATTTACTCCCAAGAAAGCCTTGAGCCTTTCGTTTTTTGCTCCTGAATTATTTCAAATAAATCGTTATATTTATTAAATTAAATAAGTGGATTATCTGCTTCAAGACACATGTTTTCGAGGAAATTATAAATTTTAAAAAATATTTGAAGAAGCTTTCTTTGTAACTGTCTCTTACTATTGTTCGATGTTGGAGGAACAAAAAATTAAAGAGCCAGAAAATAAACATAAAGTTTTTCATATTGTTTGTTATGTAAATTCTTTTTATTTCAGTTGTTCTTATTGTTATCATTGTTAAAAGTTAACCTACATACAACAAACGAGTCCTTGTAAAATTTGTTTTATAATTTTTTTTTGTGCATTTGCATTTGTTGTGTGGCATTAATTCATTTTACATGTTTCTTTGGAACAAACAATAAGAACAAAAGCGACGTTATTAATATTCATCATATTTAAGTTTAAATGCAAGGATGTACTCGTATGCATTAAATAAAAACATACATTTGTACATGTAATTGTTGCAAATGTATGTACGAGTATATGTACATACTCGTACATAATAGAAAGCATAAGTTCAAACTATATGATGTTCACTCGTGTGGTCGCGAAATGTTTGCTTTTTTTATCTTCTTTCACTTTCTCTCTTAAGTTTCTTTTTAAGGACACGAATTTATATATTTAACCATTTAGAGAAATGTTCGTTTGCTTTAAAAATATTCCATCCCTAAAACCTTAACCTAGATCCGCGCCTTTTGTAGGGAAATAAAGAAAATAAGTTATTTCACGACCGTGTACCAGGACGTGACAACTTTTAATGAGAATTATGTTGGTGAAACTTTCTAGGATCCGAGGTTATAAGATCAACAAGCTCTAAGAAGAAAGAGAGGAGAAAACAAATGATTGGTCGTATTGTATTAATTGTACTATTGTTTTATAATATAAAATTAGCCCAATTCACAAAGTAATAAAGTTCTATTGAAAAGTACTATTGAAAACCAAATAGCAATTTTGTGAACGGCCTGTTGTATTTTGCACACATATTATTGTAACTCTTGAAAATAAATTCTTGCATTGAAGTTGCGGAAGAAAACCAGCTGACTAAGAAAATAAACCATAAAGAGTCCGTTTGCCCAGCATACCCTAGAATTAGAACACTTCTCCTATGACACCAAACACCCGAGGGAAAAAGCACTTTGTAATGCCTGAATTCAAGAAAGATATTAAACAGGTCAATTCCTGATATCTGACAGATATAAAATCTAACAAAATCAGTTGGAAAAGAATGTGGTCTTTTCTACAAAAGTTTATTGCCGTTGGCGACTTTAACGCGAAACATACGTATTAGGGCTCTAGACTTATACATATATAACACGGGTGTCGGGAAGAAACTAGACGTCAAGTCTGGTGGATAGCTAACATTTGGCCTTCAGATTTTAACAAAAGTCCAGACCTGATTGATTTCAAAACGTAATTGGTTATCAAATGCAGCCCGACTCGCAACTCCAATTTGTATTTCTCGGCTACCTTACTTCATCGAGTCTCCTTCTAACAATAGCCTTTACTCTCGACTGTAGTGATTTCGGACTGTCGTCTGGTAATTGTAGACCTTATTCCTGATTACGGAGTCTTTTTTAATTGCTGCCATTTATCTAAAACTAAGATCCCCTATGGAATTGATATTTAATAAGTGTCAGCGCGGGATCCTAAACCCTACTGGACATTCACAAGCATGTGCGATACAGCCTCTTCTAAGCACAACCTGCAAGTATCATTTTCGATTTTCATCTTGGCCAGATGATACTTGCAGATTCCATGAGCAGTCACTAACGCAATAATCCAGCTTAAGGTACCACTATTATATCTGAACACCTTACTGACATTCCTGCTGGATTTACAGCAGATATTCTTTTTACAGCAGATATTCTTTTTGCGAGTTCATCACCTTTGTGTACTTTAACCAATATCAATGTTACCTAATTCACCGAGACACATCTGTTTAGTTTTAGAACACGACCTTGGAGTACACGGTTACTTGCCTCATTCGTCTTATAAGCACCTGGTTGTCAAGTGCAATGGGAACCTTTCTTACATTCACCCAACTTTTCGGCAGATGATCTAACGCATGCAGCAGCCCAAGCAATTCTGGCTGGTAAACGGACACGCACTCCCGCATATGCAAAGTGTTGGACAAATTCAGCTCAGCAAAGTATACTCCTGCTCCTGCGATGCAGTCCATAAGAGAGCCATCAACAGAAATGCTGATATTTCTCGATTGATTTGGCGTTAATTTTGGTATAGGAATTCATCATGCAGAAACTTTTGAGATTCATTGTTCGAATCAAGAAACAGATCCGCGAATTTTAACATTTTCTTCAGTAACGAGACAACATTTTTTTAGTTACCGTTGTCAACTCGGTGATAATCCAAAAGTGAAAAATCTGACTACGTCACACACGAACGAACCGCGCAATAACATGCCCGAAATTATGTTCAAGATTAATGCCTTAAAATGATCTGTCAAAGCAAGCCGACTTCATGGATATAAAAATAAATTCCTGTTTTTTATTTCAGTTCCCCACCATAGAAAACGCTTCAGGAATCAATAAGTGACATAATGGCACGTTGGGCAAAAAGTCTGCGTATTCGTTGAGCTTATGTATGAAAGCAGGAAGCCTTTCTGGCAATTTTATCGTTGCAAAGTATTTTGCATATATGTGTTATCCAAATGTCATGACTTTTATTTATCCCGATTCTCGGAAAATATAAAGACTCAAATTCGCTAATAAGTATCCGCGTCTTCGAATTTTGGGCTGTAAGTTTTTACTTCGGATGCAGGCAGGGTGCTAATCATAGATTTATGATATGGGACTTGTCTTCCAACATCTATCTATCAGACCTACCAGACACTAAACGGCTTTTATATCTTAAAATTAACGGGCTAATTCAACTAAATCGAGAAAATATTAAAATTGTTCGCCTCCTAAAAAAATAACATATGCGAGGTGTAGCTCTTTCTAAAATAAAAACCTTTGTACTTAGATAACTTTTCAAATCCTGAGGGTAGTAAGCAAATTGTTGTAGTTTCTTAAATTAAACATTCGGCTTCCATACAAGACATACAAATTGTGTATGGGGATTTTTTTCCATTTAAGAACCAGGTTTCCTATTAAGTCTTAGTCGTAAGTCGTAGCTCATATGACATTTCATTTCGTAGTCCCTAACACGTTTCGCCACAAACAAAAATTAAATAATACGCGGAGAAATGCTTTAAAAAGAGGGAAGGTGTGTTCTATCCCAACTATTGTTGCTTGTGTACTCACACTTGAAGCATTAATGTAGGTGGGTGAGTTGAAGTGGTTTTTGGATACTCAAAGGTGTAGTTAATTACGTTATCTAAATAAGTTGATCTGTGTTATCGCCTGGCTAAGTGCTTGATTTTTTAATACCACTTTATGCCACACATTCTTTCATGCTAATTACGATTAGTAGCTTTTTTAATTATCTTAACTCTCTTGATGGAATCGAAATTTCTAATTTTAATACATACTCGTGTCCATTTATCAGAAACAAAAACACACGATTAAAAAGAGAAGCAGACCATGGTATGAATTTCCAGATTTTTATTCATGAACTTTCGTGTCTGTTCTTTATGTTTTTTGAATGGGCGTTAAAGGGGGTATTTTAACAGTTTTTCAGATTAGATATTATTTGGCTGGCGGTTCAACAGAGTTCTTCAAACACACACTATAAATGGTCGTAAGCTTTTGTTGTTCATTTCAACGCACGTACTCGTATTTGTGATGTTTTTATTGAAACATTGTCATCACTCGAAAAATAATATTGTTTTATTTTTATTCATGTTTAATGCTTTTATGAAATTTATTTGTGGCAGGCTTATTATGGATTAGAGTATGAATTAGGGTGGTTCCAAAAATATTGTCAATTTCCCTAGAAGTATTAAAGTAATGGTTGTTTAAAGAAGAAAGTTTTTAATTCTTTTCACTAGTGTTTGCAACTGGAGAGCTGACTTAAAGGTTTGTTTTTTAGTTGTATCTGATGATTTTACTTGATCTGAATGCACAATGAAAACACTTCTCTTTATATTTCAACAACAACACAGATCCACAAAATCTTAAAGTAAACCAAATTCATTTTTATTACGTCTCAGCACATAAGCCTAATTAAAGAATAATTTATTTTTAATTTTGGGTCAAAACCATTTCTTTGAAATAAAAATAAAAAACAACACAGCACATGTTTCGCTTTAAAAAAAAGCTAAAGGTAACAGATTTATTGAAAAACTCTCATACAAGAAGGAATAATAAAGATCTGAATGCCGCGTAAAATGTTGGGCTTAAAAGCGGGTTCTGGTACGAAAACAGCTTCGTTATAGGTAGCAATGTGTAACATCCAGCACGTAGATACCAATTCTTATTGTAAGATCACTAACATGTATACATTCGACCTACTGGTTACAACTCTCATTTAGTTCGAAATTCTGTCTTGATAAGTACTTAAAGCGTATAGTTTTCTGTGGTGGGTAATTTTTTTAGTTTAGTTGGAATTTCGTGTACGCTGCTCCTGAGACGGAGCTTCTAGCAATACCCAAATAATTTTAATTTACATAATTCACACAGTTAAGCATTCAACAGTTTTTGTTTGTCTAGTTATAGGGACTCTGCAACGATTCTCCACCAGGCTCTCTCATGTGTCATATGGCCAGGATAGACCTCTACTTCAGAGTTTAGCCTTCACTGATCGGCGCTAGGTAATTCCTTGGCGGCTCGTATTTTACCGTCCTTGAGGGTTCCACTGCAGGTTGTTCTTTGCAATGTTGCCGATTCTTTTGGTTAAGGTGTGGCTATTCCATGTGAACTTTTTTTGCCAACTTTCTTGCGAAATCGGTCTTAGGTTGTTATGTGATTTTAGTAATTTTCTGTTAGAGATGCGAATAAGCCAAAATATTCTATTTATTTTCCTCAGAAGAACACATTCGTTGTAATGGAGTTGCTTACCTTTCATTATATCGTAACCATTTCGAGAGTCAACTAACTTTACGAAGGTGAAATAGTTGAACCGGTTGAATTATTTTTTTGGTATTACTTTCTTCTAGGCTGACTGTTTTGGCACAGCAGCGTCGGCGGACTGACACCTTTGGAATGAAGTATACGATATGAATAATGATTAATCTTGTCGTAAATAACAATTAGCATTCACTCCGTCCCGCCGCTAAATGTATACAAGGTAAAATCTGGAAATACTACAAGTGGATATTCGTAGCTGCTAGTAATTTATGATACGAAATATCATGAAGAGTAAAGTGTATTATTTTAGATATTCAAGTTCTGGATACGTAAGTTACATAAATATTATATAAACTTTTAAATTAGGCACAATGAATTGTATGGAAAACATCTAAGTAAATGTTTCTATGTGTATGAGGGTGGACAAAATCTCTAAGAAAAGAAATACTATTTTTGAAGTCCCATGGTCCAGCTCGAGTTTTATTAATTAGGAATGTCCAAAACAAAAGGAATAGATGTTTTGGAGGGGAAGTAGTTGTAGGTACTGTATATCAAATATACTTTGTTTACTGAATCCAAATGCCCAGTATAATAATTTCGATTCTTTTTCACTCTGATTATCTCATCGATTGCCGCAAAGTTGTAATATTAATTTAAATAGTTTTGAATTCTGGGTTATGTTAATAAAGCTAACCAGTTTCGGATATGTGCTATCATCAGTATCATTTTTCGATCTTATTTAATTTTCATTGATATTAAACTTTGGAGCCATTACCTCGATTTAACTTTTCCTTAAAATTGTTTCAATTACTCTTTTATCTCACGTTAATTTTTCCCTCGAACATATGGAGATACCCTAATGTATATACAATATTCCTGTCTACATGTCAGTCATGTGTCTGCGCGAGTGTGTTTGTTTGCGTTCTTTGTGAATTTATAATTCTTGTTTGTGTAAAAAATGTCGGCTACATTTAAATCTATTAAATTGAAATAATAAATACCTGCACAAACCTACCATCCTCATCCCACCTACAGCGGAGTGACATAATTACTCGTGATGTATATTTGATGATGTTTTCTTGTTTTAATTGTTATTTTATTATACATTAACATAACACACACACACATACACACACACACACACACACATTTACTCATAAATTATTTTCTATCTGCCTGTTTTAACAAGGATACATTTGTACCTTTTGTTGTAGCAAATTGTATATGATTTTCATTATACTGTTTTGTTACTTTTTAAAACAATATGTTTGGTGCTAATGAATGCGGTGTTATGTTTTTAATGGGCTTTTTGTTAAGTTGTTGTTGTCGTGCAAAATACATTAGATTCCAAAAAATGTCCACTTTAGATAATCAAGGGTGTTACTTTTAATTCATTAAATATTTTTTAATTACGATACGAGCATACACTTGCTTGCCAAATTGTATTTCCTTCACGTTTGGGTTTTAATGAAGTGAGGGACAGGGTAATGGGTGGAGGGTGCTGCACCGTAATTAAATTATTATTCAATATTTTATTTGTTAGTAATAAGATTTATTGAATGTAACGATTTTGCATAAATAAAATATTTAATTTTTATTATTGGATTTTAGGATTACTTTTCATACCAAAAATATAAAGGGTTTTCCAATAAAGTATGATCGATGGTGATGGTCTATGGCGGCCATATTGTTTCGGGGGCATCTGTTCATTAAGGCGAAATCACCAACTTACATGATGGATCAGCACGTTCAAATGTCGTTTGCATGCGAAACCTATTTTTGGCAGTTAAATCATATTTACCGACGAAGCTCACCAGCGAATTTTTAATGTTTAATTCTTATTTTGGGTCGAAGGTATCATTGTTCGAAAATAAAATTTGTAACACCAGATCAATAAAAGTTTATTACTTTGGCCCGAATTAAAGAATGCAGGCGCGAACAGCCTGAGGTTAGCTCTAAGTTTAACACAACGAAGGCCACAATGGAAATGCTGCATTTACAATTTAATTCTATCGTTCTCTCGCGGAGGCATCAAAAATTAGTCAAGAAGTTCGAGCGATTCGATGTCGCTAGATATTTGTTTGTGGACCTTTCTAACCTGATCAGCTCAAAACCTTTGACCTTTCGAAATATGCGAAGCAACGAAAAACATTTGAATGATGTACTAGTGGCGTTTATGGGCTATTCGAATAAATATATGTAAAACGTCATGTTTGTTTTATTGAATTTTATCATCAGCCTGCGCTTAATGTAAAAGCATTTTTAAGCAGTTTAGATAAGAAAACAGTCAGCATAGGTTTATTGATATTTTTTGAATAATTTTCCCAGACAGGACGAGTATTATAATATTATAACTACACATACATTAGTAGTACTAGGTTGCTAACATACTAAGAAATTCTAAATAAAATGTATTTTGTGTTAATGCTTATATAATTCTATATTAAAAATAAACTCTTTCCAATCATCTACAGAGTTTTCTGGCAACACTATACAGAAATATAGTTGTAAGTTATGAATATATCTTAACACTACGTCTTGACTATCCCTAAATTTGTTCGCCCATTGAGAGAGCGTCTGCAAAATAACAAGAGAGAAAATGTGTTCGTGATCTTCTGTTTATTGAATACGTGCAGATGTTCCTGTTCAGTTTGAACATAATTTTTTGTCCCTCATACACATATATACTTTTTATTTTCCCTGTGTATTATGTTTGTGTAATAGCATGACAGAGTTTTGTAAACAATTGTTTGGACAACTCTGTTTGAACATGAACCGACCATCAACATAGACGGTTTTCACTAGCCAAAATTCTGTGCGACCAGTACAATGTTCATTGCCTGAACAGATTTATGGCTAGTCAAGACGCCATGTAAGGTATCCGTGCGCATCAATAAGAATAAGTATAATTACATACAAGTATGTAAACAAATGTGTAGAGTTATTCACAAGTATGTTAAAAGATATGGTATGAGTATACACAATTTCTAAAAGAATACAAATGAGTACTGTAAGTAGTCTATGTTCTCTGTTGCAAGTGCGACATTGTTAAAGAATAAAAAAGCAATTAATGTGAAATTTAACTTTCGATATTCCAAAATTTATTCCACAATTTTTTTAACTTTGTAAGAATGAAAACACAGATCTGTTTTTATATGCAACGCCGAATCGATGTTACTAAATTTTCACTAAATATCTCATACATTCACGCAAAAACACATTATCGTGTCATGGCCGCCACAACCATAATACGTTTTTTACAAGATTTCACAACATTTTGAACATCACAAGGTAACGTTAATACAATGATTTCCAATCATAAAATGGCATTGAGTATAATATGACATAATTCTTTCGGTGTTTAGTTAAAGCATGTGGGTGGTTGCTTAAGTGGTTGTGGCAACTATTAAGCATTCGTTAGCTTTAGTCGCCTGTGTTCCTACCTCAGCCGCTGCCAATCTGGAACATTAATTTTTTGCTTTTTTTTATCGTTCTAAGAGTATCACATTGTTATAATATACAACAATACGGTTTTTTACAACCATATAACTCGATCATAACATTTTAAGGAATAGATTAATTATGGTTACCACAACCATATTGTATCTATGTGTATTGCTGCGAAGTTATAAGTTGAAAGGTTTCTTGTTTGGCAGTCAGTGTGTTCAGCATTCCCCATTATTATAGTTTTTCCGAGTTTCCCAATTGTACTCTTCGCGGTTGCTCATATTTTTTGTTCGAAACACTTTCTTTTAGTTTGAAATATTGTTTAATATTGTTTAACAAAAGCTCTAATAACTTTCAGCTGCCAAGTTTTTATTTCTTTTTGTTTGTCAACATAACTGGTGGCAAAATTGAAATCTTACTTGAATAAAAAAATTCCTCTGACTCACAAATACAAAAGTTAGTGATTTTAAAATCACTTTAATTAGACGTCATATGTTTGTTAAAATATATGACATATGTATATATATATTTTTTTAATTCAATAAAGTATGTGTGTGTTTTTTAATAAACTACAGTTGCTGATATACATTTTGATTTGTTCTTGATTTTTTTTATAAATAAAAAAATTCTTTTACAAGTTTAATTGGAAATCATGCGTCACTTTGTCTAATGTATAAATTATGAAGTTAAATGTAAAACTTATGTAACATACATACATACAAAAATACATACATATATACATACATACATACATACATGCGTGTAATATGTAAAACAAATTTAATTTGTATATGTTGTTGTTTTTTCGTTTGTTTGCTAGAATCTACAATAATGCTGTAGATATATTTTATGCCTGTAATTTTCATGCCTTCACTCTCTGATTTAATTCCATACCCAGCAAACATTTTACTACCAAGTATGAAGTTTAAATCAAGAGCAAAAAGTGGCGATTGATAAGACATTATTAAGCTAAGAAAGCTTGTAGAAAACAGTGACAAAAAAATCCTGAATGAAATTCACATGTAGACAACGTAGAATAGACCCGCGGATACAAGAAGACGACAAGTGTGAGACGAACAACTAAACAAGGCAATACATGGCGTTAACATTTGAAAATTATTTCAGGCACATGGCCAGATTTTCGAGCATTCCCGGCCGTAGCTAATGAATAACATGAACAATGTTGACCTCCAAGGCGTGAATTGATGGAGGTTTATTTGCATAAACCAGTGACTTCACGTGACCTTAGAAGATATAAACTTGAGGTGTTAGATAGTACAACCTTGGAGACCAATTGACAGGTCCATTTCTCGAATATGGCACATAGCGTGAAACCACATCAAATCCGGATTAAAGTCGTCCATATTTTCGAATAAAAAATTATCTCCACTGATCGCAACGCGAACGCTGGCTTCATTTTTACTAAATATGATCCAATGATGTCACCAGCGTGTAAAGCGTACAAAACGGTGCACTTTTCTGAATATAAAGAAATGTGTAGGGTATGTTGTTGATTGGTTTCACTGCACATGCGACAATTCCCGTGAGCGCAATGTTACTGTCAACCCTTTCGAAAGTTCTATCGGGCTTAAAAAACACCATATTTTAGTTTGATTCTATGATGTCATTGCAGACAACAACTTATCATTCACGCTTCTAAGTAGCGTAGAAAAAATTTTTCGACTTCTTAGTTACCCGCGTTATTCTCCTAATCTCAACATAACTAAAAATTATTGGGGCTCGCTTTCTGATGGAAGTTATATGAAGACAAAAGGAAAATCATTCTATGACGAAAATAATGTTAATTCGAGCTTCCTAAAAATATTTCGATGGTTTTTTAAGCTCAACTAAAATCATCCATCCGGTGGTAGTTAAATTTTTGTTTTCATTGTTAAGCAACAAATTGTGTGTGGACTTAATAAATTGAACAGGAAAGGAGTATATGGGATTTAAAAAAATATATGCTCTAATTGCTTATAATTGCTGTAAGTTCATTCATTATCTTTTGTTTTCTGGGTTATATTGAAATGAACAACTAAAAGTATCTTGTCACATGTATGACATAAAGGCACAAGTTTCGGATATTAAAGTAGTTTTTGACTTTCTTGGTATATATTTATTTATTTATTTAAATTTCAAATAGAATAGACCAGGTTCATAGAAAGGAGTTTTATTATATTCTTTTTCCTTACTTTATGTCCTTTTATGCAAAAACATACAAGATTATTTTGTTGCTGTCTTTAAACAAGAAATATAAAACAGGAATTTTAAAACACATTTAAATATTCCTGTTTGAATAAATGTTCTGGTACCTGTATGTAGAAGGAGCGGATCCAGCTTAAGCTTTCGGGGGAGAAAATTTTAAAAGAAACGAAATTAGCTCGGGAATGCGGATAAATTTTATCGTTTGGTGGGTTGCAGGAATAACTTATAATCTCTCCTCTGCATGCCTTTGGTCCATTTCTCAAAAGTACAAAATAGAAATTTTCAAGTAAAATATATTTCAAAAAGCAACAATTTCACAAGCATTGTTGTTTTTTTTAAATATATTTCAATTGTAAATTTGTAACCTGTAGCTTTTAGAAATGGGCCCCTGGTATGTAGTACAAGTACAAATGTTCGTGTAATTTAAAATGTAAATGTTTTCAAATTTGATATAATAAGTTTTTTTTTTGTTATTTTGTACGCCTTTTGCCTCTAACTTCTATTACAGCAACTAAAGAATAGAAATATTCACTAGGATACAATTGTTTCAGAAAGCAGAGACGACTAACGGGGTACTATTTTCAGTTCAATTTTCTTGTCTAATTAGAAGCTGTCTTCGCTTAAAAATTAACTTCTATTAAAAATGTATCCATCTTCTTTTCAATTTTAGCTTCAGATTATAGCAAAAAAGTTCCCTACTTATCTGTGGTACAGCTCTATGAATGTAACCCCTTTTTCTCAAATATCAGTTTTAACAAACCGTTTTGACTAAAAGTACTTACTGGTAAAATCATCTTTAAAATGCTCCTTTTAATACAGCCGAAAATTTCCTTTTTAAGAAAGTACTTTTTAGCAAAGTACCCATCTAAAAAACAACAACAACAACTCAGGTTGTTTTGAAAGGTATATTTAAAAAAGTACTTTCTAACAAAAAAATTCAGTTTCTTTAAAAAAGTACATTTTACATAAAAGTTTCTTTTAAGGAAAAGGTGTTTAAAGAAATAAGAACAAAGCGAAGTTTTAGTACTTAAGTACATTTATAGGAATACGTACCTTAAAAATTGTTTGCCAAAAAGTTAAAAAGTACTTTGCGCAAAAAAATTACTTTTTATTCAACTTTTTTCCAAACATTAAGAGAAGTTATGAAACATCTGCCACACACATACACATTTCCTTTTTCAATGCGCAACAGAACTTTTTTCTGAACAATGTTTCTATTTATGATCACATTTTCAAGTTCCAAGCGTCCCATCTCTTTTCTTTTGAGATAAGCAATTCTTATTCCTGCATTAGCCACAAGCTTTCATAATAAACTCTTCCAGCGTCTAGTTATAAAAACGCGCATTCATATTTTTTTCATTTTCCTTCTTATGTTTACTGCCGTGCAGTCAAAAAGTACCATTTTAAAAGTACATTTTGCATAATAACTGTTCAACAGTTTGTGACTAAAATTGTATGCTTTGAAATTTTCTGGTACTATTTTCACTTTACATTTCTACTCTAATGCTCTTTCTTTCTCCTGTATGTGCGTGTATGTAGGCGTGTGTAAACAGTATTTGTGTTATTATTATGTTTTAAATTGTATTTATTAGTTGTACTTTAAAACATGACATTTGTTTTATAAAACAATTGCTGTTGTTCTTGTTCTTATTGTTCAGTATAAATTTCATTTTGTTTTTCTATTTCTTGTACAAGTCCTTTAACAAGTTTATATTTCTTTGAGCGTTTATATGTGTTCATAAACATACATACATACACACACACACACACACACACACACACACACACATACACATACACACACACAGAGCCACAGACATAAAAACTGTGTAAGTTGTTGCATTGTATTTAAGTGTAGATTACGATAACATAAATACCCTGGCATACAAACGTAAATAATTGTAAATTTATGACTACCACGAATGGTTTTTATTGTCGAAGTAATAAGTCTATACAGTGACTAACAAAAATGATCTTATAACATTATGACTAGCTTTTTGTTACATCCTGCTTCTGATGAATCGGTGAATAAATAAAACTTTACAATCCGTCTATTTTAAGTCAAACTATTATAGTAAAGATGGAATAAAGCTAAAAGAAAACTAGTTACGATTTAACACGCATCATAAAATATTTTATGGACTTTAGATTTAGTTACCTTCTGTAATTAAGTTTAGCACGTCCATTCAAGTCATTGCTAAGTAAAAAATTCGATAAACTTCTCAGATTTCGAAAGTTTAGCTGAAAGGATAAGTTCTTTGTGAATTTGGGCGTAATTCAATATTCGGTCATACAATTTAATTAAGAAAAGCCCTTTCGCCGAAAAAGGGACTATTGGCCACTTTTGTCCATTTTTGTTCTCGAAAAGAAATCGTTATTTTTACCAAGCTCCGTCTAGAAAATTACTTTCCTGGGCTTATGAAATGGTTGGAGATTAGTTTATTTTCAACCAAGTCTCAAGCAAAATCTCTAGTAGCCGTTGTGCATTTCAAGATGTCAGGAGATATTTATTAGGTTGTCGATTTACCACAATTGGCAGGTAAAGATACCTGGAAGGTATTTTAATTTTAAGCACCCTCAAGAATTGACGACTTTTCAACTATCTCTTTTTTTCCTTCAATTCCAAACAAGATTGACGTCGGCACCGGACTTTCACAGGGTGGGCTTACTATTTTGTGGACATAATGCGTCCACCCCTATCCCAATGTGTCTTGCATATCTTGCTTGCAGTTTTAGGAGTTGAAGCCTAACTAAACTCTGACGTACTATTGACGGTTTACGTTCCAACGGGTGGTATAATCTTTTTATCTGAATTTAATCCTTCGTAGGGTGCTCCTCAACAGTGTGAATCCGGCACTGATTTCGTGGATACTACTGGGTTTCGTGACAGCAATTTGGTGAGCCACTGTCTCGACCTCGAAAGATCTCTTTTTTAATTTTCACACGCATAAAAGGCCGGGGGTCCTCATATCCTCCCGTTATCATTAAAGAACCTAAACTGACAATGATTTAGCCGTTTAGAAGTTTCTGTTGTCGAAGGTCAGTTCCTTCCTCTTACCCAAGTATTTTATTTTTTATTTAATAATAGACCAAGAGCTTCGGAGATCGGGGACATTAAAAACAATTTTTATGATTCCTATAATCCAGATTACTGAATAGGGTCGTTTTGCATGCGTGTAGTACCGCACAGATGTTTGTCTTCAATTACGTTGCTGCCATTGTGTGACGTTCTTGGCAAGAAAGTTCTGTCGAATGTTCGATGTGCTAAACACTTTCTACAAGTCCTAAAAGAAGCTTCCAATTGCCTCAGTTTTTTTTAAACGTAGTAAGAGATATGCACTCTATTTGACCTACTTGCTACTCATACCACCTGTATCCACCCGAAAATGCAATGCAACTCGCACTTATGGCCCCTGCGCTTTAAAATCTATTTTGGTGCTTCTCTACCGCCTACAAGAGAGGGCGAAGTTAGTGGCAGTAGGGATTCAACTCGACACACTGGAGCATCGACGTGATATTGGTTGTGTGTCATTGTTCTATCGTTGCTAGAACGAAATATGCTCCAATTAAATTAGGAAACTTGTTCCTGATACCCGAATAGTAGGTGGCCAGTGGATCACGTATGTTGCATAATACTTTATTAAGGGCTCAATCCTTTGTGGTAGATTAGCCTATAAACCTCCCAACATACTAAACCGAAAACTCGTACTTTAGCATTCCAGTCGTATGTGAAATAAACTCCCTGTAGAAATCTTTGCTTCCACTTGTAGTGTAGGACAATTTAAATTGAATGCCCACAGTCTACTTAGTTCGAACACAATCTCCTGAGTACTGGTCCAAACAAAAAAGTTGCATAAAACTAGCACCATAATTACCCGACAATTTGGGTTCAATTGGAGCACAAAAGCAGTTTTCCACAACACATATACTGAATACAGACGTCTCACTTGATTTAATTTAAAAGCTGCACGCCCTCAAAACAAAAAATTAATAAAGTGTTTTACTTAAAAGTAAAACCCCTGTCCAGCTACTCTACTTTGAATAATTTTGCCAAATCAGTTTCCTCTGTATTATCTTCTATACCATTTTTGCCTGTCACTGTGCATAAATATTTAAATGTATATTGTTATTTTATAATGTCAAGGATATGAACTTTTATTTCTTAACACACAATGATCATTGTACAATTGTTGTCATTGCTACAGTTACTGCAAGAGTTGCTGTTATTATTCTCTTAATGCCGTTGTTACTGTAGACAAAAAGGGGTTAAAAGGCATCTATTAAAACAAATTAATATTGTGGCAATTAATGTTAACAAAGATTGTTGCAAGAGTTCTTGCTCTCGTTGTTCTCATTTTAAAGAGTGTGGCGCACTACCAAAAATTTGCAGCATTTTAGCAGTTATTATCATCAAGTTCCCTATAATTTTTTACGTTCTTATACTTTCTCTATGCCGAATAATGAAGCAACACTTACTCCAAACAAAAATAATTACCGAGTACGAGATACAAAATATAAAAAGGTTTGCTTCTCAAAATTGCAAAAGTGTGATAACAATGAAAAAAAGAAATAGAATTGTAGTTGAATTGAAGATACGTAGGGGTCTTTGGTGAGAATATAGTTTAGATTTCGTTGTAATTATTGCTCTACTATGAAGCACATTTTTATCGAAGATTTATTTTGTAAAAGTGTAAGAGTGTGAATAAACCACAGGCGCACGAAGTAGTGGAATATGCGTAACACAGATTGCTCTGAATTTTTTCTAAGTGTACTACCCTTTTTACAATTGTAATAACGTGTAAGAGTGTAAATAAACCACAGGCGCACGAAGTAGTGGAATATGCGTAACACAGATTGCTCTGAATTTTTTCTAAGTGTACTACCCTTTTTTACAATTGAAATAATGGCACAAAGTTTATATTATTACTTACCATACCTAATATAACAAAGCCAGTTCGACTTGGTGCATCGACCGCTACTGGGAGAATTTATTCAACCTTTTGTTTCTTAGATCATTTATTAAACCCATCTCTGTATAACGCTCCAAGTGAAGGGCAGTACAAAGTTCGGTAGAGCCAGCCTGATATCAAGCGAACACAAGACCCCAGAGTTAAAAACACGTCTTCTAGCACTAATTAAAACAACACAACGTCTAGCGTTATTTTATTCTTCTGCAGCCATAAATGACACAAAGAAGAACTGGTCTTATTTCCCCTCCACAGAGAATAGCTCATTCGAAAATAACTAGACAGAAAGCCAATCAAAAGTCTAAGGTCGGTTCTATTTAATTCCAGGAGATTTTTTTGTATGAGAAGGGTTTAGTCAAAAACTTATTTAATCTCATACCCGTAAAAGCATTCCAAACTTGCTTTGCCGTCAGCAGTTCCTCACCGTTGATCAGTGATGAAACCCTTGTTCAATTAACATCATAAAATGGGTCTGGACGATTTATCCGTTGATACGTTGCCAGCTGCTGGAGTGTTTCAAAATGCTCTTAAATAAGCCTGAACCGGAATTCTCATGTTGAAATGCAACCTAACTATCCGAGCTTTATCTATGTTGAGATAAGAATATGGAAATATCGTGTGTCATAAGCCCATGAATACCGAAGACGCCAGCACCAACTATATTCTTGGTTTAGGAACCGTCCGTCAACCTTAGATTTCTGGGATCTCTACAAAAAACACTCTCCTCCCGAGTGGCCATTATCTTAGTTCAGAGTTGATTTCGTCCCTAGGCTTACTCTGTAGCTCACTGTACTGAAGTATGTTCGTTGTCATTGCACAACAGAGAGTTGTCATATCAGCCGTTTATTTTGAAAGTGTCATAAATCAAGTAATTTTTATATTGAGATATTTAAGAGTTTGCGTTAAAACACGTTAAGTTTAAAGATATAAATGCCACTTTTAGAGAAGATTAATAAGTATTGGAGACTTATATTTTGTCCTAATTAATGGAATATTACCAAAAAAATCCAAGTAAAAGTAGCCAGACTACCCAAGCTGCGCTTAGGGTCTTAAACACGTATGATGTGAAGTAAGCGGTGGCACAAAATATTCTTACCATATAGTGGGTGCGGTTAAGAGAGCCGTGTAGGAAATCAAAGAACTGCCTGTTTGGCTTAAAGCTTTTAATGGGACTGAAGCCCATTGGAGGACTAAGACTGGCACGAAGAAGCAAAAAGATTCATATTGCTCAATAAATATGATTTCAGAAAACTAACGGGATGGCTCATCGGGCTTAGAGAGCTCAGATACAACCAGATATAACCACTTAACCACGCAAGACTGGCATCTGAATTGTCATTTATTTAGTGATCTGTTTGCTATTTACGAATATGAATCGTTAACAATCGAAGAATGCATGCGAATTGTCAAAACTTACTACAAAAGCGGTGGTTCAAACGTGGTCTCTGTTCAAACATAACTGATTGGTTAAGGTTTTCATAATCGACCTATTGTGCAGGAAATTAGCAAGAGTATACAGACATTTGACAAGTCTGAAAGCGTTGCAGAAGTGGTGAGGCCTATGCATTAGCGTAGTATGCGCACTACCGAAAATATCGCTTCTGTTAGGAAGAGTGTGCCGGATAATGTGAATTCACAGAGTCCACGGCGTTCTCAGAAATATAGCATATTTTATGGCTCATTATGCCATATCTTGCATTTGACAATTCATAACGACGTGTGTATGCTGATTGCGTGCTGGAGCAACAGGCTTTCAATGCTGATTTCTCGAACAAAATTTCCTTCAGCGATGAAGTTAATTTTTCAGTCGCTGGTTACATGAACGAGTAGAATTGTCGCATATGCGGCTCGGAGAACCCAGAACAAAACGGTACCACGAGACACACAAGACGACCGATTTTGCCTATATTGCATGCGAAGTTTCCAGAACGCGTACTTCGACGTGAATTGCGACCAAGATCAATCGATTTGATGCCGTTAGACTTTTTCGTGGGGCTACGTCAAATACGGTATCTACGCGGATAAACGCCTAACGTAAGAGCACTTTAGAACATTCATCGAGTTAGAGCTGAGACACCGCCAGAAATGTGCGAAAAAGTGATCGAAAACTACCTTAAAAGGATCGAATGCTGCAACCAATCTAGAGCCGGTCATTTAAATGTCATTATATTTGTATGTAGTGTGTTGTGTTGTAATTAGGGTAACAGGTTTAGGAGTAGTGCTAAGATATTCGATTTAAATTATCCTAGATCGAGAGGGATAAGTACGTTTCTTGGTCACAATAAAGATAAACGATAAAACACAACTCACATTGAACCGACGAACACCGTCGTCCTCTCCTGTACGCGGTTAAGTAGGTTCAAAGTAAACCTCTAAACACCAAACCTATACGGATACAAGGAAGTTTCACAACATTTGCAGTCGGATATATCTTCTTTGGGACTTTCAATGTGTTAAGTCCATAGAGCATCCCAATGAATTTTCATAATGGGATTAAAAAGATACCAGGAAAGCTAAAAATGGGTAAATGTGATTATTTATAGATCTGGCATTAAGAAATAGAAGAAGAAACTTTGATAAGGAATTAGGAAACATTGTTTTAACCTTGCAACATAAAGGCTTAAACAGATTATTTTGGCTGATTCAAACAAATTTAAGCAAATATTGTACTTTCTTTTAAAATCTTTTGATTGTAGTACACGACCCTAAGGACCTAGACGTGCTAAGACGAGCTCATTTGCACTTTCTGTATTTTAATTATTGTTTTATTGATTTTTCTGGGTGAGTATGAAATCGGCTAAGGAATAATTTTTCTTTCTGATGTTGCGGTAGATCCAAATAAGCATCGAAAAACAATAACAATATATTGCTGGTATCGTGTAAATCTTGTCTGTGGTAACATTTAATGAAATACTAATTTTTTTGAAATACGTACTAGAAAAACGTAAGCTTTTGTTCAAACATCACAATTGTTATAAACAAGACATTCTCAAATTTAAATAAACAATATATTGTCGTCTTTTAGTGCGAGTGAAAGCATTTGTTTTGTTTTTACGCTTTTTAATTTTCAACAAGTTTTGTTATCTTTGAATTGGCATTAATTAACACACACGCACACATTCATTCCTAAATACTCATACTCCGCACACACACACATACTCTTTCATCCATCTCGTTTAAAATGGCGTAAGTTCCACTTTACTTTTACTATGTTAACAACATTTATTTAAATAAAACACAATTTAAGCAAAACAAACGAATTTAAAAACAAAATTGACAACAACAAAAACAAACAGAATTTAATTACAATGAATTTTATATAAACAAAAGTTTCAGTAGTTTAATTACAACACTCACTTGTCATGTAACAACGATTTTACAAACAAAAAAACAAACATAAAAATAAACTGTGAAATGCATCATGTTGCACATTAATCTAACAAAGAGAAGGATTTAAATTACTTTGGAAGCAAGCACAAAGAAAAATAATAGAATATAAATATTATTTAAAAATCTTTCTTTTTTTTGGCTTAATTAAATTTAAAAATAAAAAAATGGCATTAACGAACCCAAAAACCCGGTAAAAACAATAAACATTAAAAAATGTAGTACAAAGAATATATCCGTGTAAAATACATGTATGTATGTATATGTGTATTGGAGTGTAGAATTGTAAATAGTGTCTCAATAAAACAATACAAGTAGGCGTTGTAAATCAGACATGTTCCGTTTAAGCAAAGAATAAAATATCTGCCAAATGGGCTCCCGCTGGCAGACCATTGCTCTGACAGACCATTGCTCTTTTCATATTTTCGATGACCGTTTGACAAAGATTTGGCTGATGTTTTTAGATTTTCCTCGACACTCTCGCTTACATCGACGCAAACGAACTTCCACTCTAGACAAACCGGTTTGTGTGCAAACCAAACTAAACTAGACAAAGGATGGCAGTAATTCGTTACAAAAATCTATATCAAATCAGCCTGTCGGAATATCAAATCAAGAACTTATTATCCATAATCCAGTCTCAGTTTTTCAAAATCTGTTAAGCACTCTTCAAATTGCAGACACATTAAGTGCACTTTCCCGATCGAAAATTTGGCGAAGTTTACGAGCGGTCTCAATGTAATGGATTTTTGCAATGATAACGCGTTCTTCTTTTGTGTAGCGCACCATTTTTAATGGAATCGGAACAATAACAGGTTACAGCTGTTAAATATTAAAGTTGCCGCTAGGACGAAACAAAATTTCACAAAATTTTAATAGTGCCTTCGTGTTGAGACACCCTATACATGCACATAGTATTACTTATACTATGTGTGTATGCTGAAATTACAAAAACACAGCTCAAGAACGAGAAGATCTCTTTCGGATACAACTTATCACTTGGTAGTATCAGCGAAACTGCTTGAACAATTAACTACTAACAATTAACATACTAAATAAAACAAGAAAAGCAAATTTTAAAAACAGAAAATAAGATAAGATAAAGAACGCAAAATTGTCCACCAATGACAATAGCAAATACCATGGTTCCAGCGGAAACTCACGTTAAATATTAAGGCATCCACCTAGATCGAAGCCAAACTTGCTCCCATCACATTGAGGCAAAAATAACGTCCATAAAGCTTCGAACAAATCAACTACATTGGCTTATAAGTCCCAACTCGACCTTGGCTTTGGAATATAAAGTCCTTTGATGCAAATCCGTTATAAAGCCAATATGATCATATGGCATTCAGCTGTGGGGAACTGCTTACACATGAACATTCAGAAGTTACAAAGAAGACAGTCTAGGGTTCTACGAGATCCATAGGGATCTCAAAGTTCCCACTATCCAGGAAGAAGTTAAAACATACACGTCAAAATACGTGAACAACATATTTTTGAAAATAATTGTTGGGGAGAATGTTTGTTTTTAATAATTTTGGGGAAACCTATCCTCTATCGTCTAAACCTATCCTCTCTTCCCCAGAAATGGCGGCATGCACTCTCTGGTTTGTGCAACTCTCGAATGAAAAAACTTTAATGAAAATAAAATACATTAAATATTACTTTGCATTCATAGTTATAAAAGTTATGTTGCCAAAATTGTTTAAAAAAAGGAACTACAAAATATTTTATCAATCGTCGGCGAAGGAAAATAACTAATATAATGGATATACTAACTTCAAGTAATGCGCCTACAATAACAAAATCAACATAACATGCAATTAAATAGTTGTTAAATGCTGAAGCTTCTCTCTTCCCTCTGCTTTACTACCTCTCTTCTCTAATCACTCGCTTTTCAACGAATGTAGCACAATTATTCTAAATAATTATAGGACATTTACATTAGAACAAAATTTAGTAGGTTTGATTTAACGTCGTGTACATTGTACAGTGTGTCTGGTAGCAGATTTTTTATTTTCAAACTTAAATAAAAAACGTGGTAATTGACATAAAGTTTTATTAAGAGCATTGATTGAACGATAGAATGGAAATGCCTTGTGTTCTGCGTCACACGCTGCAGTAAACTTGGTTCAATTGAGCTGATTTCTCGACGAATATTTTCCTTTAAATCCACAAGAGATTCGGGACTGCCATTATAAACCCTCTCTTTGATTTGACATTCCTCGCCTGGCCTCGAGAATTTTCGAAAAAAAGGTCCAATTATCTCATGTGTGGATAAGGCACACCAAACAGTTACCCTGGGGCAATGCAATGGGTTTTGATGTTTCAATCGAGGGTTGGGGGTTCTTGGAAACCAGTAACGGCAGTTTTGTTTGGTGACGTGTTCGTTTAAGTCAAAATGAGCCTCGTCGCTCCAAAAAATGGAATTTACAGTGCGAAATCGCACCAACATCGTTTCACAAAAATTTTGCGTAAATCAAATTCACTTTCTTTCAGTTCTTGAACGATTTGAATCTTAAAAGATCCTTTTTTTTTAATTTCATGAATAATCGCTCTTGGAGGTCCCAGTGAGGCTGCTCTTTTCCGTATTGAAATTCGCGGATTTTCACATAAACTGCTTTCAACCAGTTTAATGTTTTCGGGAGTCCTTGAAGATCTACTGGGCCATGGCCGTGGGACATTCATAGATAAAGCAGTTGCGCGGAATCTCTGCACCCACAAACGAATTAAATTTACACTCGGTCTATCACGTATGCGCCGAATGCCGAACTTTGAACAAAATTGTCGACGAGCAATGACGTAAGAATCATTACTCTTAAATGTCTCCACAGCGAACGCGCGATGCTCACTTCACCACTGCGACATCGTGACTGACAAATCCGCACAATCGATAATTCCAACGGCACCACCGCACCGTTTAATACTTTTTGATATAATCGTATTTAAAAATGAAAATTTGCCACCAGATACCCCCTGTATTGTTTTGACATTAGAAAGATTTCATATTCACCATATATTTTTATTCCAACAGCCCTGTTCATTAAAAATATTTGAATTTCAAATGTATTTTAACAAAATTTTGTGTGAAAAATTTAATTTAAATGAATTTGAATTATTTCTTATGAATACGGCACTAAAGGCGACCATATCATACAGTAACGAAAGAGAAAGTGAAAAGGAAACATAACCAGCTGTGCTAACGTGCATACCTGGGTGGGTTACCCCGTAATTATTATATAATAATTCCTTTATATACAGCGTAGTACATTTTGTATATTAAGGGGAAAACCACAGTTGCATTACTCAGTACTAGTGGATTTAAACTAGATTTTATCACAAGCTAGTGACGAAGTAGATTTTGTTTTGTGTGGATAAACTACTGAACTACAACTAGATTTTGCTTGAAATCTAGTAGTGGGCATTAATTGCCTAAGTGTTATTTGTCTCTAAAAAAATTAAACAAATAACGCTTTAGTTTTGTTTTAATAATTCCATTAGGAAATCCTTTAGAAACTGGGTCAACAATTTGCGCCAAGAAAACTCCTTCAATCTAACAACTTGGCCACTCCAGCAGCTAGTTAGAACCACAAAGTTCATACATAGTTGAAAAATATACACAGCAAGAAGGATCTAAACAATTCCATTCCTACTTCAGGAACTAGGGAACAACAATATGAAAACTAAAAATATAATATCAATCAATGATTTAAGTTTTTCAAGTTGAAATAATAATTCATGAATCAAATTAGGCAGCAACATGCAACACGATACAATTTCTAGTTCTCTCATAGTCGAACATTGTTTCATTCATTTATGGCTGCATACTAAAGTAGCAGGGACAAAAAAAAAACAACAACACTAACGTTAACACAAATAACAACTAAATGCATAAACAATATAATAAACTGCAGATTTGTTCGACATCCAATCAGATACATTCAGGCACAGACTATCAAAATCAGGGAATTGACTAAAATACAGTGAAATACATGAACTCGTGGTGCTCAATGTCGCCTACTATAATTTCTAGCATGTTCTTTTTCGAGGAGACTTAAGGTTTATGGCTTATTGGAATCGATAATCAATCTAATTGTTAATGCAAACTTCTACCCGTTCCTATAAGATAACCGTATAACATCATCTAAATGGCGCCGATTCGAGCATTTAAATTTTTGATGACTTTAGTACATATAATTAACTTAAGATTTCGATTTGTCTGCATTTGTGCAGCAAAGTGTTGGCAAACCTATAACAAGTTAGACAGCTGACAGTTTAGGGTTAATAAAAATGCAGCGTTACATCATTTAAACGAGGCTGGTGAAGCAGTGACTGTTACTAATGCTTGATATCACGACATGATAACACAGTTCTTTCTGCCGAAATGTTATGATATTAATGTGGCATATATGTGCTTTCAACAAGACTGTGCCCTAAGGCTGACATACAGCCTGCGAAACAATTCAGTTATTGTATGCGACATTTCCAGTTCGTGTACTCTCTGGCTGCGGTGATCAGAATTGGGTTATTTGAATTCAAAGGTATATGTCAACAAACTTACAGCCGCCGGTTCATTACAGATGTGTTATTCTATAAAAAATCCCATCCGATATACTTTATGATCCAAACAATTTAAATGCTAAAAATTGTGTTTAACATTTTAAATCTTGCGTTAATTTTGGTACATCATTTCTTTTGAAGGCTGCAATTGAGTGATGTCCCCGGTTTTGTTGATCTTGGCGACTCACGAAGACTTTGTGCAAATGTACAAAAATATCGAATTCAAGACAAAAAATTCGTCAAATGAATCACTACGACACGCCAACTCCTTTCAGCGGCATGGAATTGACCGTCTGACTGTGTTTCCTTGCAGAACGATTGCTGCCTTCTTGTCCATCGATCTAGTTGACCCGAATTTGACCGAATAACGTGGAATAATGGATCGGGAAAGAAGACCCTAAAACCATATCGGCAGCAATTTTTCGGGTATTCGCTATTTGTATCGATTAAGGTGGTGCTAGGTATTCTAGTTGTGCCAGTGCTATCCGTAAAATTATCTGACGACTCTAAGGTTTATATTAATATAAAAGGGGTCGCGACCAGGATCCCAAGAAAAATAAATTTCAAAAAGCAAAAATTCTACAAGCATTGTTGGTTTTTAAAATGTTTTTTACTTGTAAATTTGTAACTTCTGCTTTTGAGAAATGGACCCCAGTAAAAGAAATGGTATATTGTACGAGGGTCATTCAATAAGTAAAGAGACAAATGGCTATAGCTCAAAAACGGTTTATTTCAATCTTTCAATATTAAGGCTATTTTTCAACATAATCACACCCCACAGTTATGCACTTGTCCCAACTTTCTTGCAGCTTCCTAATTCCCTCGCCGAAGAATTCTTTCGATTTACCACGACCCACTTTTGCACCGCTTCCTTAAATTCCTCATTGTTAGCAAATCTTTTTCCATGAGTGGTCCAGACAGTTAAAAATCAGATGGGGTGAGGTCGGGACTGTAGGCAGGCTGAGGTAAGACCTCCCAACCCCATTCATATCTTGGATCAGCTGGGCTGTATGAGGGCGGGCGTTATCGTGCTACAGAATGGCTCCTTTTGACAAGAGTCCACGCCATTTGCTCTTGATAGCTGGCCTAACTTAGTATTCTAGCATCTCAGAGTAGTATTGGCTATTGAAAGTTCGCTGATCTTCAAGGAAATCGCAATAGACTGGACCCTATGAGTCCCAAAAGATCGTCAGTATCACTTTACCGGCGGAAGGTTGAACCTTGAATTTTCGCGAACTGGAGAGCTAGTGTGTTTCCAATCCATACTCTACCTTTTGTTCTCAGGGTCGTAGTGATGTATCCAGACCTCGCCGCTGGTCACTATTCTTTCAAAAAACACCTTCTGCGACTAAAAATCTAATGACTGAGCGCTGCTCTTCCAAGGTACATTCTTCTAGTGGACTTGCCATGCTGAATTGAAAATTTTGAGGTTATGTTGACATAAAATGACAAAACATATGAAAATTTACATTTCTTGACGTATGACGGACGTATGGAAATAATATAAAATATATTATCGCAAATCCTACGCAGTTCTAAGTACGAAACATCAATTTCGTCCTGAGGTCGGTCGTCATCATGTCTTCAGTGCGCAGACAATTCGTCGCACCGTGAGTAAACTCTCAGTCAGTGAGTAAGACTCAGAAATGTGAATTTGGAGTCGATCAGCTGAAGAGAGAGTCAGCTTATTTTGCGATTGAATTTGGGCACATGAATTGAAGTGGGACGACTGTAGACAAGGCCCTGAGTTCGCTAATTGGATACTGGAGCACTGATGGCCATTTGAATGATGTACTATTCTATATGTAAGTACATGATGGCATAAATGTAACTTTGAAATGATGCCGGGAACAATTTGACATCTCACACCGTTGTTTCATTAAAATCCTATTGCACTTATCGGTTCACCCTAGATATTTTCCATGAAAAATGTTTTCGCATATTTCCCCCCAACCCACGTGCATTAAAAAAACCTTATTTATTTTGGAATTGAAGCTTACCTTCCAGATTTCACTGTAAGTAAATAAACCCGGTGAGGGCTGTTTTCAACAACAATGAATGAATTCGCTCGTTCAAACTCATCAAAACAAAAATTCTTTAAAAATCATAAAAGTCATTGAATCTATAAACAACTACAACGAAATGCAACTACAGCGGCAACACAAACAACAGCAACATTAACAACAATAATATTAAAATTCATAAATTTATTACAATGTTGTTCATATTTTGTTGTAGTTCGTGTTACAAACTTTAATCCAAAAAAATAGAATAATAAAAAAAAAATAAATAAATAAAAACTTCTGACAAGTACAAGCAGCAAGCAAGTATTTTGTAATTTTATGCCCCAAACAAATAACAGTCACATACACATCCACTGGCGTCTTCTTCCTTCTTACGGTTTGGAGAAGAAAAAACATGTAGAAATAAATCCTTCAAAATATAGAAATCAAATCAAATTTCATCACTTTAGTTATTGAGACTGCTGACAACGACGACAGCGATAACAACAACCAATAACAAGAACAACAACAGCAATAAATAAAAAAAGGACACAACAACGCATAGACAACAATGCACTGGGACAAGTAGCACTTCTTTTAAATGGAATCAGTAAAAGTCATTTGAAGAGACAACAATATTTCGAATTGCTATCAATTTCTTATTGATTGGCATCAATGGTAAGTGGCTGCAGTAGATGACAAAAGGAAATTCAAATATTCCTGCTACCGTGGGTCATAATTGGAGATTCGCGTGTATTTTTCAGCAAATAAATAAAAAATTAAATCATGTATAATTCCGTTTGATCATAACTTCAAAGCTAGATCCATGTGAAAGGCAAAATATTTAAACAATTTGGTTTTAACAAAGCTCCTCACATTGGAACTAAATCGACAGTTCCGAACGAGTTGTCTGATTTGGGACTTTTGAAATTTTTTTGGAGTTTTGGGATTTGCATTAACAAACTCTATTTTCTGTTAAATTTCACTACATGGTTAAATTAAAACTAATATAAAACTAAATATGAAACTGCTAAAGGCCATTTTGGTAAACATTAGTCTTGACAGTTCATATTTGTGCAGTCGTGAAGTAGAGACGTGGCAAATTTATTATGGAAAAATATTCGGTAAAACAACAAGACGCACTATTTGTCGTGAAGTGAAGGATTTCGAAGAAAGAGGGACTGTAGCTGATAGGCCCAATCATGGACCACAACGTACTGCAAGATCGGCTAAAAACATTACTGCTGTTCAAGAAAGTGTTCAAAACAATCCATCAACCTCAATTCGACACCGTGCTCAGGAGCTTGGTCTTCAAAGAACAACTTTGGCCACAATTTTGCACAAAGATTTGCATTTGTTCCCATTTAAGATTCAGCTGACACAAGGATGCTACAGCTCGCCCATGACAACCCCGATTTTCGTGAAAAAATCATAATGAGTGACGAGGCACATTTTCATTTGAATGGATATGTGAATACACAGAATAGTCGGTTCTGAGCAATGAAAAGCCCTCAAATTATTCATCAGTCACCTTTGCATCCATTAAAAGTGACAGTCTGGTGTGCGATTTGGTCAGGAGGAATCATTGGACCTAACTTCTTTGAATTATTGCGAGGCCTCTTTCCACAACAAGTTACTTCAAGGAATGGTGATGTTGATTGGCCTCCACGGTCGCCTGATTTGACTGCTCCGGACTTCTTTTTGTGGGGGTATCTGAAAAGCAAGGTTTATGCAAACAAACCAGAAACGCTGGATCAACTCAAACAAAATATTTGTGATGAAATTAATGAAATACCGCGCGAAATGTGTGAGAATGTAATAAAAAACGTGTTCAAAAGGGCTCGAATTTGTGAGGCCAACAGAGGCGGATATTTATCTGATATTGTATTTCATACATAATTGCCAACATTAAATAAAACATTTATTAATATTCGATCCATTCTCTTTCATTTAATCAAAAATTATAAACAAACAAAGTAGTATACCTTCCGGGCGGACACCCTGTATATACAATACCATCTATGCAACTTGTTACTTTGGTAACATTTTTCCCGCATTAGAAAGTTAAAGAAATATGACTTTTCGAACTTCCCTCGTAGTTATATGAAATGCAATACTGTTCCCATCAAATACCACCTGTGTCGTCATTTACTTTACGTTTAACAGCTGTTCAGAACATACAACCTCGTGTATTTGTCTAAAAATGGAAAAAAGTGAATTTCGAGTGCTCATTAAACATTAAAAGGAAAAGCTCGATAAATACTATGGGGACCCTGCACCATCGATTTCAATGGTACAAAAGTGATTTACTTTCGTTGTAGTCGTACAAGTACAAATGACGCTGAACGTTCTGGACGGCCAATTGAGGTCAGTACACTGGAAAATGTCGAAAAAATCCACGATATGGTGTTGGCCTATCGAAGAGTAAAAGTGCGTGAGAATGTTGATACCATAGGCATTTCAAATGATCAGCTGGGTTTAAGAAAGTTTTCTGCAAGATGGGTGCCGCGTTTGCTCTCAATTGACCGTAAACGTGAGAGAACTTCAAAGGATTGTTTGGAGTTGTTTAACCGCAATCCGAATGAGTTTTTGCGGCGTTTTGTAACTGTCGGTGAAACATGGATCCATTACTGTACTCCGGAGACTAAGCAGCAGTCTAAACAATGTGTTTCTCCGGGTGAACCTGCCCCGACGAAGGCCAATAAGGTGGGATGCACGCGGAATAATCCACATCGATTATCTTCAAAAGGGAAAAACAATAAACGCGAATATTATGCCAACTTATTAGACCGATTTAATGAGGATTTAAAAAAAAAACGACCCCATATGGACATTCTTTTTCATCAAGATAATGCACGGGTGCACACGTGTGCAGTCTCAGTGGCAAAACTCTATGAATTGGGCTACGAATTGGTACCTCATCCGCTATATTCTCCGGATTTAGCCCCTAGTGACTACTTCCTATTTCCAAACCTAAAGAAATGGTTCGGTGGAAAGCGATTTAGCTCCAACGATGAAATTATTGACCAAACAAATGCCCATTTTAAGGATCTCGAAAACTCCTATTTTTTGGAAGGGATACAAAAACTGGAGAAACTTTGGATTAAGTGATTGAGTTAAAAATAGATTATTTTGAAAATTAAATTTTTGGTTTGCAAAAAAAAACTGTGTTTCATTCAAAACGTCACGGACGTATTGATCCGCCCTCGTATTTTGCGCGGCATACAAAATACCAATCGTAGTTCCACTCTTGCTTTTACTGTAAATTCGTCGCACGGCCCACTGTGCTTTTATTTACGGTTAATACAAAAATAAACAAAGGGAATTTGTTTAAGTACAAGAAGAATTCCATTTCCTTAATAGTGGCATAAAGTTTCATAAAAAGTAAAAATGGTAAAACTTCAGAGATTAAATCTATTAGCAACAACAATTACCCTTCGACTATTTCTTTTGCACCAAATTTTGTTAAGCTTAAAAAATGATTAAATAAAATAAATTAAAATTTTATTGTAAATACTTAAATCGCTACTTAGCACAATGCACATCAACAAATGTATTCTGTTTCGAAATAATAAAAAAAAATAACAGAAAGGAAGAATAAATTCTGGAAAACCAGAATGGATAGAAAATATTCCCGGAAATCCGGGAATTAATCTTTATTAATAAAACAAATTTTTATTGAAAAAGAATCAAAATGTTAAATTTTATTTCATTCAAACACGAAATTCAATTACTAACAGAACAAAATAAATTATTTATCGAAAGGGGTCTTAAATGAATCCTGAGACAAACTTGTGCAGAGAACAGAATCTAGGAGCATCTTGAAACTTTTTGTTAATATTCCCCTGGATTATAATAAACTCAAATCTCTTAATGAACTCTTATATCTTATATTATAGTATATCCGGTATTTTGTTTCGTGACGCTCAGATTTATGGCACTTTCTAGCTTTCGTTTCAAAACTTGTTTGATTCCCTGCAAGCTCATCGTAGTGTTCAATGATATTAACTCGAAATCGGCGGTGCTCTTCGATTTTATACTAGATTTTTAAAATGCTGTTGTAATTTTCAAAATATTGATTTTACTATTTGGAACAGGGACAACACAAAAAAACTAGACTTGGGCAGTTCATGCACGAACTAGTCCAATTGAACGAATCAGTTCATTGAACAAAATAAACTAGTTCAAGTTTTTACGCCTACAATTTTTTAACTATGAAACAATATGCACCAAATGTTTGAACTGAAATTAACTAAAATGTACTACTATCATCATTTCTATTCCAATTTCTGTTTACATTTAGTTTGACAGCAACGTGGTGCAACCATCCAATTTAACATTTTTTAAGTTTCGTTATGAAATCGCAGTAGTATTTTTTTATATTATCGGGTAATTTTTTTTGCTATTTGGTTTTTCAGTGTAAAATGGAGATTCGTGCCCAGAAAGTTTTGCTATTTCTCCATGAAGTGACTAACAAACGAACAGAGCTTACAAGTCCTTGAATTTTATTATCAAACTTCGTGCTGCGTGAGAAATGTGTTTTCTATCGACAAATTTTCTTCAGCAACAAAGCTGACAGCGACATTTTTCGCTCAATGGGTACGTCAACAAACAAAATTTCCGAATTTAGTGTGAAGAGCAGCCAGATCCAGCTGATGAGCTGCCAATGCATTGGCATTGATGCCATGAAAGATGCATTTTTTGGTGCGGTTTCTGGGCCGGCGGCATCATTGGACCACACTTCTTCAAGAATTAATGAAAACCGCAGCGTTACAGTCAATGGAGCAAGGTACTGTGCGATGATTACCAACTTTGTTGACATGTCGTTTCACCGAGACGATGCCACACGGCACGAGATACCATTAACCTATTGAGAGTCGAGTTTGATGAGCAATTAACTACACTTTGTGGAGCAGCTCTTTGGCCGTCAAGATCAGTCGATTTAACCCGACTAGACTATTTTATGTGGTGATACGTTAACCTCTTGAGTATAGGGGCAAGCCAGCCACAATTCCAGCCCTGAAAGACAACTATACAGCTGCCGTTGGTGGGGTACCGGCTGGACAACCTACTGCATAGCCGCGGGCAACATTTATATGAAATAATCTTTAAAAAGTAAATGGCACGCATTCATTTATCGACCCATATAAATATTTCATTCACTTTTGCAAATTTTCGGGTTTTTTTTCAATTTTCAAAATACAAACAGTTAAAAAATCATTCTACATATATATAAAACAGTATTTAAAGCAATTTTTTTGCTTGATATTTTTGTTATTTCTGATATATCGGATATAAACTAAATAAAATGGGTGCAACTTTGAATTGAATGGAAAGACTCAAAAAAGCTCATTATATGATTTTTATTATATATAATTGTATGTTTACAAATATATTTATTTAGTGATTCGGGAATTAAATTTTATGTCACGAAATCGGGAATAGGTATATTTGTGAATTTCCCAGGAAATCGGCAACGAGAAATGCGAAACCCTATTATAAATCCCACTACCAACAAACAAGTAAAAGAAATTTTTTTTGTTGCTACTTTGTACTTTATTAATTGTTTAAAAAACAATCAAATAAATCAACAAAACTTAATTTAGCATATATTGTACGAGGGCGGATCAATAATTCCGTGACTTTTTGAATGAAACACAGTTTTTTTTTTTGCAAAACAAAAATTTATTTTTCAACATAATCTCATTTTAACTCAACACACTTAGTCCACCGTTTCTCCAGTTTTTGTATTCCTTCCAAAAAAAAAATAGCATTTTTCGAGATCCTTAAAATAGGAATTTGTTTGGTCAATAATTTCATCGTTGGAGCTAAATCTCTCTCCACCGAGCCAGTTCTTTAGGTTTGGAAATAGGAAGTAGTCACTAGGGGCTAAATCCAGAGAATATGGCGGATGAGGTACCAATTCGTAGCCCAATTCATAGAGTTTTGCCACTGAGACTGCACACGTGTGCATCCGTGCATTATCTTGATGAAAAAGAACTCTTTTCTTGGCCATATGGGGTCGCTTTCTTTTTAAATCCTCATTAAATCGGTCTAATATGTTGGAATAATATTCGCCGTTTATTGTTTGGAGCAGGTTCACCCAGAGAAACCAATTGTTTAGACTGCTGCTTGGTGTTAAGAGTACAGTAATGGATCTATGTTTCACCGACAGTTACAAAACGCCGCAAAAACTCATTCGGGTTGCGGTTAAACAACTCCAAACAATCCTTTGAAGTTGTCTCACGTTTACGTTTAAGGTCAATTGAGAGCAAACGTGGCACCCATCTTGCAGACAACTATCTTAAACCCAGCTGATCGTTTAAAATCGAAACCTCACTGGCATATGAAATGCCTGTGGCATCAACAATCTCACGCACTTTTACTCTTCGATTGGCCAACACCATATCGTGGATTTTTTCGACATTTTCGGGTGTACTGACCTCAATTGGCCGCCCAGTGCGTTCAGCGTCATTTGCACTTGTGGGACCACAACGAAAGTCAGTAAACCACTTTTTTACCATTGAAATTAATGGTGCAGAGTCCTCATAGTATTTATCGAGCTTTTCCTTGGTTTGATTGACGGTTTTTTTTTTCGCAAAAAATAATGTTTAATGAGCACTCGAAATTCACTTTTTTCCATTTTGAGATAAATGCACGAGGTTGTATGTTTTGAACAGCTGTTAAACGCAAAGTAAATGACGACACTTGCTCAAAATTTGACAGTAGTCTATTAACTGTCGGTACTTGAAGGGAACAGTATTGCATTTCATATAACTACGAGGGAAGTTCGAAAAGTCACGGAATTATTGATCCCCCCTCGTACAAATAATATTCCTTATTTATTCGGGAAATATAAAAGTGAATTAATATTTTCTTCTTTTAATTTGATCAAATGGTTTCATTTGTATTCTTTGTTACCAAAAATATTAAGCGCTCCAACCAACCTGTTGGCTATTCGCTCAGTAATTAGTGCATAATTTGGAATTTTTTGTGAATTCTCGACTTTTTGGTGAATTAACTTTTTTTTTAATTTCCGACTATTGGTGAAATTATAATTTGTTGATGAAACGTGAACTTTGTTTTTTAAAATCCTATTTCTCGGTAAACTTTTGATTATTTCGATATTTTTGTGAAATTTAAAATACTCATAAATTTGGGTTTTAGCGCAATTTAGACTTGAATTATTTTCGGGATTTTTAAAAATTGTATGAATTTATATATAAATTTTTTGGTAAAATTTTAACTTTTTGTAGAAATTATATTTTGCGATGAATTTAAATATTTCTTGAAATTAATTTAGATTTTTAAAATTTGTTGTTGACGATTTTTCGATTTTTAGGAAAATTTTCGAATTTCTAATAAACTTTGATTGTGATTGTTTGATTGTTCTTGATGAAATTTTGGGTTTGTTTTCGAAATAAATTGTTTAGTAAATTTCTGAGCTTAGCGATGGTTTACAAATCAGACAGGCGAATTTCGTTAAATGAACTTCCTAAATAAATGTTGTGGAAATCACAAATGCAATGATGAACTTATATTCCGGTGGTAGGGCCTCCAGTAGGAGGCGAAGAAGGGAAATCCACCTCCAAAATCATTAAAACATTTTCTCATACAAAAGTATAGAAAAGTTTGTTTTCGTCATAAGCTTCATCCGGGGGATTCGTATGAAACTTTTTCAGTTCTTTCATAACCAACTTAGAGAATATTGAACTTAGCAGTTACCTAAACTTCGTGCAATCTTAATTTAAATCTTGAGCTGGGATCATAAAGTGTAAGAATTGTCACAGTAATATTTTTGAATGCAATTAAAAAAAAATTCTTTTATAATTGTTAAAACCACTTCAATGCCACAACTAAATATAAAAAAACGACAAGAAGTAGAATATTTCCAACAGTTTCTATTTTAAAATTAGAATGTAGAATTCGTTAAAACACTTTCTCTTGCGGTCTGCTATATAGTCAAAGTTGGTCTAGGCATCAAACTCCGGCACATGTAACCATATTAAATATTCCCAAACCCAGCAACTCATAGTGGTTTAATTAGCAAAATAAATAGAAGAAATGAACAAAATGCAAAGAATGAAAAAGATTTAATTTTCTTCTAAATAATTTTCTAAGTTGAATATTGTGTTGAAATTGACGGCTTTATCTTCAAGCTGTTGATGCAACCTACTTTCATAGACATTAGCAAATGAATAACAAGTCATTTCAAGATAATTTTAAGGTACGATATCCATTTAAAACTAACCCTTCACAAACGTAGTGTATTAAAATTATTTTTTTTTTAATATTTCATTCGCCATGCATCTGTCTTGTTGAAACCACAGCTCATCCACATCAAGCCGCTTTAATTGACAATTGAAGAAATCAGTGACCGTTGAGGTAATATGATCACTACTAACAAGGAACAACAGAATAGATGCCACCTATCCCGCATGTAGCGGTATCCGAAAGTGAGCTTTATCGTTAAGCTAAATCGGCATCAATAGTCATCTTGTTTCGGATCCCATTGAAGACCATTTTCAAAACTGAGACATATGAATTTCTGTTTTTCATCATTGGAACTTTATTTCAAGCAATAATTCTATGTGCTAAAAATCGCATCTTTTTATATAGTCTATATCATGATTACAAAATAGTTTACAGCAGGCTTCACTGTGCACTCATAGCGCTTAACACACAACAGTACACGTTTTGGGCTACCGATGAACATTTCGACTTTATTGCATGGAAACTACAATTTCCAGACAGCAATAATTTTGTTTAAAATGTCGAGGTTTTGACGTGCCTGGCAAAACTTTTCATACTTAACGCAAATTTTGTTTAACCTATAATTTTATTTTATTGAATCTTTCTTAAAGAAAATTACAATATGTATTCAAATCTTATCTCTAAATTATTATTTATTAATTATTACCAATATTTTAAGTCTCTAGTGCCCGCGAAATTAGTTTGTTTACGTATTTTGATGTGTAAGTTTTTACTTCTTCCTGGATAGTGGGAATTTCTAGATCTATGTGTATAATTTCATTTCTTATATACCAGGAGGCGCATACGATAAGTAGTAAAATCCTAGACTGTCTTCTTTGAAACTTCTGAATGTTTGATGCGTAAGCAGTACCCCAGACCTAAATGCCATATGACCATATTGGCTTTATAACGGTTTTGTGTAAGAGGACTTTGTATTCCAAAGCCAAGGTTGAGTGAGTCGTGTACTACCAGTGTAGTCGAGTCGTTCGCAGTTTTATGGCAGTCATTTTTGCCTCAATATGTCCGGACCAATATAGGCGTCGATCAAGGTGGATACCCAAATATTTCACATGGGTTTCCACTGGAATAGTGGCATTTGTTATTGTTATAGGTGGAAAATTTTTCCTTCTGACGGAAAACGTTACATGAGCACATTTCGATGGATTTACCTGTATTCTTCACGTTTTGGCCAATGTGTTCGAGCTCATTAACATGAGACTGAAGTAGTTCGGACTCCACTTTCGGGTCTTTGTGTCATCTCCAAACGTTGGCGTATACGTATTTGGGCTTGTCAGCATATTCGCTTTATAAATGATGTATAATAGCGGCCCTAGTATACTACCTTGAGGTGCTCCTGCAGAGATTTTCCCTTTTTTTGAAAATTGATTCTTTGACCTTACTTCAAATATTCTATCCGTCAGATATCTCTTCACACGCTTGCGAGAGCTATCAGGTAATTCTCGAGTTATATTCATAAGTAGTCTTAACGCGAATTACAACAAATGAGTGATTTAACTCGAGCTTTACGTGAAAAACAACTACAGTTTCAGAAAAGTTTACTCGAAGGTATTTTGCTTCATGATAATGAGATGAAGGAAGCGATTGAAATATATATTGAGTTGGGAAAAACTAGGCTTGACCCCGCTCGACAACTGCTTGTTGGCATCAATGGCATACGCACATGCTAAACAGCACCGGCCAACTTTTTTGGTTCAAATTTTTTTACTTTACTCTTGCAAAACTCATAAATCTGACAAATCTTAAATTCCTTCGCTTGATTGAGAGTTAATACGATTTTGTACCACATTTGACGAAACTTCGCCAAGTATTAAAACTTCGTGAAAATATTGCGCTGGGACACATCCGCTACAACATCTGCTTTTATAAGAAATTAATACAGAAACATTTTTAAATTTAATTATAATAATTTCATACACATTAAAATTGTAAAAAATATATTAAAATTATTAACAGAAATATGCATGAATACAGAGTGAGAAAGCTTAAGAGAAAACGTTCACATTAACTGTGATAATTTCATTATTCATGGTTTAAAATGGATTTTTGAGTTTAAAAACAATTGTTATGAAATTCCATGTTAAAATATGCAACAAATTACAATCAGCACCGACGGAGCGATACCCTACAAATAAAAAAGAAAAAAAAAGTTTTGTTTAATAACATTTACAGTAGTGGTCAAAACAATTTGGAGCTGAGATGGCTTGCTTTCATTCTTCTTTACGAACTTTGTACTTTTTTTCTATTTGTGTTATTTTGATGAAATAAAATTGATCAAAACATATGCATCTCTTGTTTCTCCAAATTACCCAACGGGCAACATATTGAACAATATTTGCTTCATATGGTTTATGGAAAAATGAGATAAAAAATGTCTAATATTGGGCCTTAATTTGTGTTTGAAACGTTTGTTGTTCCATCGCTGGTTTTTGCCGAAATCTTTGTGGTTTAAAAAAAAGGTTGTTTTAATGTGTTTCTTCCGAATTGACAAAATATCCTGAGGTTATTAAAAGTAACAACGCAACAGTTCATAAAGGAGAAGGATCTCGTGTAATAACTCTGCAAGAAGAACACCATAGCAGCTAACACCCCACTCTCTCTATATTTGATTCTATAAAAAAAATTAGGAAGCTAATGTGCTATTGAAGCAACAGGAGGCTAGATGTACTCCTTTAGTTTCAGAAGCAGTTATGTTAGGGCGCTGTGTAGATGGATTGTCTTGGCTAAGACATGTGAGACTGCTTCTGCTATCTCTGTGCAATTTCCTATTGATTGGTGTTAGTTGTTGCAACATTAAATTGTGAGTTAATTGTGCGCTGAGTGGCATCCTGGGCCGACACTCTCGGATTATTTTTGTCTCCATCTAGTCGTAGTTAGCAGGGGTGTCAGCGGTTTCATCACAACCGGGTGCTGTGACCGGTAGGAGTTTTTATAGCCCTTGCTCCTTACCAAAGACACTCAACACTGTTCGCTTCACGAACAGTGTTGAGCCAAATTAGCAGTATTGCTGTAGCTCAATAAGGGCCGTCTAAGTTCGAGTCAGTTAATATGGATAATGTAGAGATAAAGTAGAAGAAGTATACTGAAAATCTAGGTATCTTATGGCAAAGTGTGTCGAAGAGTTTTTGTTGGTTCCGTGGGGCATATATTATTTCCCAGCAAATAAGGCCTGAGAACATGGACTCGGAAGTTGCAGATGCTCAAAAAACCTCTTTAATTAAAAAAAAAAACAAAATAACTCGTCTTGACTTTGATAAATGCTCTTTCGAATTACACTTAACAGGAATGAAAAAACAACATCAGCAAAACAGCATATCATGGGACAAGTTTAAACTCAATCCCTGAAGTTCGAAGACTATTAAGTGAAAAAATAATTTCCAATTACAAACGTAACGGAATAAGAAAATATTAAATGTGATTTCTACACTCATGCGGAATGAAAAATGACACTTTTTGGCATGTTCCAGCCCAAAATTAATCCAAAAGATTCCACGCAGATTGTAGAGAATCTTAATTAAAGGAACTCTAATGAGATCTCCAAAGATCTCATATGGCGATTTTAGAAAAGGTGGGTGAACATGTAATTTTAGTAGGCGCGGAATTTAATGTAACTTTCACTATTCATAGTGGGAATCAGCAACAAAAAATATGTAGGGTGCTTAGACGTTTTCACTGATGTGTATTAATTTTTTTTATTATAAATACTCATTTATTAATAGAACAATTTTTATAATTTTCATATTCCAATATTCGCTTGAAATATTTATACACAAACATATATTCGCGTGCACCCAGAAAAAAAGGTGTTCGATTGAGATAACACACATTAGCAAGGTGTCAATATTAATAGAAATTTTAAAATGCAATCAGAAATTAATCTTGGTTCTTTAAACGGTACGGCTTCACTTTAACAGTTAAGAGCGGTTATATTTTCTTCTAATTTTTTTATTTTTGAGGCAAATTGCCTTGACAAGTAACCGTGTTAATGGTGCTATTTAAATGTATTACAATTTTCTTGGAGTACCGACACTAATATAACCACTAAGAAACAGTGCCTCATAACTTATGCCGCTTCATAATGGGAAATCTACTCGTGAAATCGCAGCCAAAAGTCCAACAAATCGCTATAGTATTTTTTAAAAACTTTTATGTTTTTAATCCTCAAAAATAGCTGGGAATTTTTCGAGAGTTGATCTGGAGTCTCATTAAAGTTGAGGAGTTTTAATTAAAGTATTCCATACATGTTTTTTTATTAAATGTTTTTTACTGCTGCTATCTCAGGCGGTGTTAAAGCAAAGCCATAGTGCAGAGTTGAATGAAAAACTTGTTAAAATATTCTTAACCCCTGAAGTTTCCGAATTAAGTAAAAAAAACTAAATGCCAGGCGATTAGCACTTGGTCTATATTAAGACACATGTTTCTGCTTTTATTTACAAAAAAAAAGTTAAAATATTCCAGTTCATTCAAAAGTTACAGATTTTTGACCGTAAGTAAGCTAAATAACATAAACAATTTTCCCCCACTGTGCGCTCTAACTCGGCCAAATTGGATGCGCGCTGCCCACCCTTTCCAACAAGCGCTCGTATTGGAAAGCCATATTCAAAGATTCGAATAACAATAATCGATTAACAATTTATGCAATTAATTTTTTGATCGAATATTCTTAAGGAACTTATACTTCAACATTTACGTAGTAACACTTTAATTTCTTTATTTACAAATTTTTAGAACTAAAATTTATATTAATTAACCGAATTATTTATTCGGGCTTAAGTTCTTGTCTTATTCTTTCAATTAAAAAGTAAAGATGTAATTTGTTAATAATATAATAATTATATATGATGGTGACATGGTCACGACAACCTTATTATGTTCTCTACAACAAAATATTGTTGTGGCAAATATATAATGGTCATTTGAAAGCATATTAAACGATACTTTAGTTACGATAAACAAGTTATTGTTTACAGTTAATCACTAATGGATTTCCATTCATAACAATTGCACCTAAAATTCTAACCACAAACGAAGTATTTTAACTATACAAATATAATATGATAACTCTAACCAAAAAATGTTCTTAATATACATAATTCGTACATTAGCCTTACTTCTCTATCGTTCTTAGAGAACTACATTTATTATTAGTTGTGAACAACCCTATAATTGCTCTCAGGTTATGGTTACCTTAACCAAGGTTTTCTTTGCGTTTAGAGGGTGAACGTGTTTTGGTAGTCTTTGCGGTGAAAATTAGAGAACTTACGGAATGACAGGCCGTTGGCTGAGGTGCATGTTAAATGATTTAATTAACATTTCAATTGGGGAGTCCCATAGTGTGGGGCATTAGTATATTTTTGAAACAATTTCAATCGACTTGTCAAAATTGTATACCCCTTCCAAGCTGTGGTTTTCTGAGTGTATGAATAAATAGGCGTAAGTAAATATTTCCTATTTTGCATATTAAATAATATTTGCTGTACCTACATTCATTTATGAACAATAAAAACATATGGTTGCTTGTTGCTATTGTTGCTCAAATTGTTGTTGCAATCCATATTGGCAGCTAGACAGACTGACGTTATTATCAACATTTTTTCAATATTTTTGCCTGCGTACTTGTTGTACATTGTATTCTTGTGTTGTTGTGTGCGTGTACATGGGCATATAAACATTTTAATTGGTCCACAAACAACGCAACATACAAGCCTTCATTAATTTCTTCATACATTCAGACCTGAACGCATTCATTTGACCATAAAACAAAAACAAAAAAAAAATACAAAATCAACTGGTTAATTTACGATTCGAAATATTTAACGGATTTTTAATTATAAGGAGGCATATTAAAATAAATGTTGCTGTGTTTTGACTCGTTTTTTTTCCTTAATTTATTTTTTATTATTTAATGGTTGAAATAATAAATGAAAATGAAACAGAAAACACGTTAAGAATGAACACCTGTGTCGATTTTATTTGATGCATCATGAGAAATATTGAATATCGTGCATGCCGGCAAATGTTTTAATAGTTCAAAACAATATGAAGCTTTTATTGGCTGAGAGACCAAGTTATCTCGCAAAGTTTTATGAGGAACATAATGTTTGCAATCGTTTTTTTGTTTTGTTTTGTAATTTTATGTTTCAAAAGATACTATATAATTCGCTACAGTGACATAAAAAACAAGTAGGAGTGCTATACTTGGCTTTGACGAATTTTATATACCCTTCGACCCAGCATGTGCTAGGAAAAATTTTGCACGACTTTTTTTTAAGTATAACCGCTCGTTAACGATGTCTAATTATATGCTTTATTTTAACTCGTTTTATTTTTAATTTAAACTTTCCTTAAACTTTCTAAGAATAAATGTTTCTTGCAATTTTGGCTCTATTAATTCGGTTATATATTCCACCTTGCCTCGGATAACAATTTTTTAATATATCACATTTCTTTTTAACTCTATATAACATTCGCAATTTTTTGGTGAAATTTTGATTTCCTAATTTCGCCCAGTCATTTTGAAAATTTGTTTAAATTTTTTGGCAAATTTTAATTTAGTATGGATTTTTTTATTATTATTTTTTTACTTTTCGATTTACACTCCCGATTATATGATTAGAACCACTTAAATTTCTGTCTGAATTCTTTGTTGACAGCTAAAATTTTACCGCCGGAAAGATCATTTTCTTAGGGATACAAAAGTATCAACAACAAAAAACAAAGTTTGTTTCACAGTAGCTTAAAGTACCTTCCCGTTTAGATTTAGTTTATTGAAAATATTAGATACATTTCAATAGTGGGTGCTACCTCCTTTGCTTAAAATATCTTCCAATATACGGTTTTTTGTTGCATGAAAACGTAACTTCAAATATTCCAAAGAAATCTCATTGCAGGAGTCCTTAATGGCTTCAATTAGTGATTTTTTCCTAATGAAGCTTGCTGAAAACCCAAACTCAAACATTTTCAGTAATTTTAGGTCGGGAGTAAGTGGCGGCCAATTAAGTAGACGAATATTATGGTTTCAAGGAAATTGTATTGGTGCATCTTGTTGCAGAATCCATGGAATTGGTTCCAAAATATCATTTAATTTAAAACTTAAAATACCTCCGTTTTTTTTTCTTATCGTGTATATAATAATTGTAGCCATCTGGGCTGCCTAAATTAAATTTCATTTCGCCATTATAGCCACAGTATGCCATATATCAACAATCATCAACTGTGTCCCATGTCATATGCTCCCTAGCGAATTGTAATTAATTTTCTTCACATACATTCAGCGGCAGTTTCTTCTTGGGTTTTTAGTTGTTTATAGCTTGCAATGGCTCTTTTCACCGTTAAAATACATGCCAGGATACCAGTTTGAGACCTGAAAGAGCAGAGTGTGACAAGACTTTTCTGTTTTCGGTTGGAGTTAAAGCGGTTGGAATCATTCCTTTGAAATTATTTTCATAGTTTGCAGTATCTTTTATGTATCGTAGCATAGTGTTTTGACTTCGCCCAATATCGCGCGCAATGGTCCGATAGGAATGTTCTTGCAAACGATCGATTTTGGCTCTATATAAAATGCTTTCCCTGCTCATTTTTCAATAATGTTCATAATAAAGTAATATTTTTTTCTTCTTAAAGTTTAGTTCGCCTGGTCGTAGTATTTCAATGACAACTTAAATTTTTTTTTTGTAAAGAAACTTTAAGCTATTGTTGAAACAAACTTTCAACTTTGTTGTTGATAACTTTGTAACCTTAAGAAATTGCTTTTTCCTGAAAACAGTAATTTAAGTGGTTCTAATCATGTGATCGGGAGTGTATTTCTTGTCTTTGGAGAAATTTATATTCTCTAGTGATTTTAAATTTTTTTGGAAAATTTTCGAATTTTTTTCGTTTTTTGGTAAAATTTAGATTTTGTATGACATTTTTAGGTAATTTGGTAAAAGGATTTTTTTTTACGATTTGTTGATTTCTGGGTAAATTTCCAATTTTTGCACAATTCCTCTTGTTTTTTTTTTTGCTGAAATGTAAAGTCCCCGTCTCTTTACGCGCCACTTTTATACATCATCTATACAGCGGATATGCCAATAAGCATAAATACATATATGTCAACGTTTCCGATCCAAGATCCGACGCCAGGATATGAACTATTTCAGTCTCACATAAACGAGGTAGGAAGCAAGCCATAGACATAATTAATGAGGGTGTCGTACAGCCTCATATAGCAGTTATGGAAAATTAAGATTTTGAAATGGAACTAAACTAAATTAAAAAGTATTTATTCCGCATGATAAGTCCTATTTCAAAAGTTCAAAGACAGAACTCGTCCTGTCTGTGTATAATACTTTTCAAGTTCTTACTTGAATATTACTAGGTAGGAACTTTAAATCGCTTTTGTAAATGTATATGAATTTGATGTTATTTTCTGCAGATTGGAAAAAAGTACTTTTCATGTCATGGGGCTTCAACGGTAATTCACAAATCAAAAAGAATAATAGCACTCAGCTTTCCTTCACGGCCACATTAGCAAAAAGCATGTTGTTTGAGTTTTATTTGTCATCTTTACTCAACAAGACTTATTTGTATTTTGATTACCAACCGAGTTGCACCAACGCTCGCAACGTCTACGGCTTGCAGAAGACTGACTAAAACAGTGGAGAATAAAAGTAAATCCATCAAAGTGTGCTCATGTAACGTTTTGCCTTAGGAAGCAAAATTATCCTAACTCATGCCCTGAATTTTTATACAAATCGATTATAAAACCTAATGGGCATATGACATATACTGTGGGGTAATGCTTGCGCATGAAACATCCAAAAGGTACAAAGAAAACAGTGTAAGATTTTTCGGCTTATCGTTTGCGCCCCTTGGTTTTTAAGAAATTAAAATATCCATACAGATCTATAACTTTCCACTATGCAAGAAGAAATAAAAAAATGTTCGTGCAAATATGAAAGCAAATTATCAATTATCTGGCACGGGATTTGTTACAACTGGAAGGTCACCAGAGACTAAAAAAGCAGACGCCTTAAGCCTCCTCAGACAGATATACCAATTAATTCAGAGATAGTATATTAAGATATTAATCCAATAAATTAATTATAAAAATGGTTATAAGCAATAAATAATAAATAATCTATAGCTAAGATTTGAATACTTATTGCAAATTTATTTTCGAAGGATTCAATAAACTAAAATTTTAGTAGTTAAAAAAACTCAAATTTTTAAAGATTTTTCGGTTTAATTTAAATGTTTAGCGCAATTTTTAAGTGTTAGTACTTTTAAATTTTTGATTATGGTAAAATTGTTTGCTTATTTTTCGGTTTGTGATAAAATTTTGCTTTAATTTTTGAAATCTCCACTTTTTGGTGAAATTTAATATTTTTGGTACAATTTGGGTAAATTCTACTTTTTTTTTGAGTTTTCCGGGTGAAATATCGGGTTTCTTGTAAAATTTAGATCTACTAGTGTTTTCCAGGTTTCTGGCCATTTTCAGTTTTTTCATTTTTTGTGAATTTCTGCTTTTTGTTGAACTGTTAATTTTTTAAAGATTTTTTGGTTTAAGTATTACTTTAAAATTTTTTACTGGTATTTTTAAAATTTGCAGTAATTAAGGGAGTAATTTGTTTGGGGCTTAAACAAGGTACGTATGTGTACAGCATGATTAGTACAATTCTTTTCATCCTTGTATCATTTTCACGAATGAAATTGTTTGGCTTTTCTCATAGCTCAAGAAAAAAACGACATTCTACTTTTGTTTGTTCGAAGTAATAACAAAAGAACAAAACTTTCTACTTTCATTTCATGTTCTTACCAATATACTTATGTATAAATATCATCTAGGATGTGTAGTGAAATGCATTATTTTGTTATCTTACTTTTTATTTGTACAAAATCAGAACATACAGAGTGATTTGCATTTGCCAGGAATAAATGAATGAACTTTTTTCTTTCGTTTTAATTTCTAAATATAAAAAAAAAATCGCACACGTTCACTCACGTGCGGTGATAAACCAAAAGGCAAAATTAAATTTTTTTCGTCGGTGATGAAAAAACTAAAAGCAGATCAAGATTTCATTCCCGAATAATGAAATTGAAAGAACAACCAAATACGTACTTATGGGCTCAAGTTCGTTTTTTATTCTTTCAATTAAGAAAAATATTTATTGATTCGTTAGTTTTTAGAATACTGAAAAAGTTAAGTTTCTCTGACGATACGTATGCCATCAGCAATCGCCGCGTTAGTGTCTGATGTAAAGAACATCATCTATTTAACCCAATTAATGGTGAAAATTGAGTTGAGAGAAGTCTTAGACTTCTCAATATTTAATATTTTAGATCATTCTTCTGTTGTGTTATAACGAAGTCTACCCCATTGTAACTTTACTCGTTGTATCCTTAGCGCACTCTGGTTTGCCTTAGGCAGCTCTCAGCTGTCAATGAAAGCAATTATTTTTATTATGATGATGATGTTAGTTGATAGTGTTTTAGTTTTAGATGCTTTTTGTAAAATTAAGATTTTATGGCAAATTTCCGATTTATGAAAAAATTAAAAATTTTTATAATTTTTTTTCGTTAAAATTTAACATTTTCGTAAAATATGCAGAAATGTGACAAAATTTTGGACATTTGATGGAATTTTAAAGTTCCGGTTAAAATGGAAATTTTCGGGTTATTTTTGATTGAAATTTGTTATTTTCTTTAATTCTGCTCTGTTGGTTAAAAATAAATTGTTGTTGCGATTTCCTAATTCTATAGGAAATTCGCGCCTTTTTTGGATATCCGAATTTTTTACGAAAATTTCATTTTTATGGGTTTTCGTTTTAATTTAGGTTTTGAAAAATATTTATTTAAGAACTACAACTTTTTTTTTAATTTGAAAATTTTTAGTTTTAACTACACTAGCAGCTTATTGTTTATTTAAGTGTTCATTTAAGTCGAAAGTAGACCGTCAGCTGGCAGGCACAAAGATATGGCTTGCCGTAACGAAGTGCACTGTCAGAAGTTCTGATTTATACCTCCACATGGTGGCGGCCGATATCACGTTCCTAACCCTGCAAGGAGTCTGGCTAAACAAGTCGAACGAAGTAAAGTTAACAATCTAGTATTAAAAATCTCTAATCCACAGTAGAACAGCTTACGCCAGGGATGCGTGCACAAAAGGGTACTTGGTCTCAAGTATGCGAACTCTGGATACTAGTCGATCTCGAGTTTTAATACAGATTTACCCGTGTATATGGAGCTCTGTGTGGGAGGGATGAATTAGGAAGCCTCGCAGGAGGCGGAGACGTTAATCTCTGCAGAATCTACGGCCAAAGGAGGAATCCGGAAAAGATGGACAAGAATGCCTCGCGAGGGATGAACGCGTAAATCATTAAAGGTACTTATAAGGCGTTAGACCGTGAGATTCCAACAGGGATGATAATGAAGCCTCGCACGAGGAAGAGAATTTTATCTCTGTAGGAATTTCGCTGTGTATTGGCCAATGACGGAATTTTTAAGAGTTGAACAAGAAAGCCTCGCAAGGGGTGGACGGGATAGCTTCTATAGATACTCTTGAGGAAGGGGCTGAGACGGTAGCACACATTGTTTGTGAATGCATAGCACTGGCTTGCATAAGGCTTAGGACAAGAGACTACTTGATGAGAAAGAATGTCGACAATCACGAGTCGACAGTCTGAAATCGTAAATTACAAACCGGTTGTGTGAAATGAATTTGTGGAAAGAAGGGGGTCGAAAAGGGATCCATAAAGTTAGCGGTTTGCTTCGATATGCCCTCTGCATTAAAAAAAAAAGCCGAAAGTAAACGATTACGCTGGACTTAATTATAAGTAATAAAGGTGTCAAAGATCTACCAACAGCCGCAAATCATTGTGTAACAAAAAATAAAGGGGGGAGGGGGCTTAAAAGTCGGTTTATCTAGTAATAGTCTGTTTTAGTACCACCCTCCTACAGAATTTTTTGATAATCTTCGGTCTTATCTAAAGGAAGTGCATGTTAATAATTTATTGGGATCGTAACATGTTAATGATTTGCCATTAGGTGAGATGAACGAAAACATACCAACATCAATTAAAAATTTCTTAATTGAAGAATATAAATAAGTAAGAAATCAATTGTTACACATTTCTGGTACGTATTGGAATCAAAAGTAATAAGAAATGCAGCATTAATTGCAAATTTCGCTTAGCTGAAGGGGAAACGAGTCGAAAGGGATTAAATATCGTGAGTATATCTATAGAAATGGGATCTGCGAACAAAGAGAAGTGATATAGCAAGTAAGCTTGCAACATTTTTATAAAATAGGCTTCATAAAAACTCACTTCCATAAACTAACCATTAATAATTCCCTGCTACGTACCTGTAGCAGCCAAACACATGCTCAATATAACAGAGAACCCAAACTGACTGATTTGTGTGATTCTTAAATAAAATCACTCGTTAAAAGCCATTCAAAACATTATTGCCGTAGTTATTGTGATAATGATTTGTTATTGAACTGCAAAATTATTCTACCCTCTCTAACAATCACATAGTTTTAATGACTTTTGTGTTGCATTTATGCAATACAAGCTTTTAGTCCGAGTTTGATGGTTGTTGCTTTTTAAGAACTCTCAAATTGCGACCTCAGAGAGGACAAAAATAAAAAGACTTGAAAATATTTGAATGGCCGCAGATGTTTCCAATGATTTGTTTTTACTTTTGTGAAAGCTTTTTGAAAAACAAACCCACATTTTTGCACATGTATTGCAGAATTGAAAGCGTTTGAGCAGAGAGATCAACAAAAAGTTTCCTGGGATACCTGTACAATGTATTGCATTCTTGTATGTGTCAGATGAAAGGCATAACGTTTTAATAAGTATTCCAATTACAAATGGATTTTATAGGATTATTGGGTTTTGCAGGCTTATTACACTTTATATTTAAATAACGTCTGGCTTATGACCGCAGTGGTCATCAGGAATTTAATTCAATTCGGATGCCCGGTGTTAGATTGCCTTTTAATTCTCCCATAGTCTCTGGCTTATAGCAAGTTCACATTCTCCAACAGCAAATAATCCAGCAGTGTTCGATCGCACGATTTTGTAGAGCCATTCTTTTACGCAAAATAATGCACTTCCTCAATAAAAATAATGGTTTTGGACCAGCAGCGTATTTAATGTGGCGAAATTCGCTTCGTGGTTTTTCTTCAAAACCGTGTTAAAGACAGTGTTGTCGCACATTTTAGCCACTATCGCATCATTTTATCTTGTGATGCAATCGGTTGCAGATGGTTAAGTCGAATCCTGCCTCTCATGTAGATCGAGTCAATCCTCACGATTAAAAGCATTGCATGTGAATTGTTATCGTTCCTACTTCAGCGAAATCTTTTTTTCCAATAAAAAACTTTTTGGGCAATTAAGTTCTTCCCAATTTCATTTTATTAAACGGCGGCGCAAAAATTTGTGCGAAGTCTCTTTTCGTGCAACATTCGTACAATTCCCAAACGCCATGTATTATTGTGTCGTGTATTAAAATAAACCAATGGTTTAATAGTTTGTGAACAGTTAATTACATTGTTTTGTGATACTATTGCATTGCTACTGTCAAAACTTTATAGGCGTCAAAATAATGTTGATTGAGATTATCCTGCGCTAAGTAAATTTAATCAGCCATGTGAACTTTGAATTACTGACAATAATTGTAGTTTTATAATTATATGTAAAAATTTAGAATATAAAATTTATTTAAACACAAACTAGTCAAACGAATTGCCTAGTCCTAGGTATGGTGTCAATAATATTGTACTGAGAAAAATATATCAAATATAGTTGTATTATAATATCACATTTTTATATGAGAATTACCAAAAAAATACTATATTGTATTACATTACAATAACCCATACAATATAACAATACAAGGCGTGTATGAGTTAAACAGTTATTTGTTTAGACTATATTCAGATGTGCACTTTGATTGAAGCAATTAAATTTTAAATTGAGTTATAGACGTTGGTTGGTATTCACTCCTATGGAATTTAGCTTGCTCAATTACCATTCACAACTTTAAATCTGTTCATTTCGTTCATGAAAGCTTATGTTTGTGAATTTAGAAAATAAAGATAAATTTAATTTTAAAAGAATTTTTTTTCAAGAAATTTATTATTTAAAACATATTTTCGTTAAAAATTTCATGAAATTTATTACCCGTGAATTTCTTTTAAGTCTTGTTGTTAATTTTTATGTGCCTTGATTTTGTCATTCAACACTGATTTTTCTGCTCACTAAACACACTTCACCAGAATTGCATTGGGGATTTCACTCAATCAATCGATTAAGTATTAATTGCTCAATTTATTAATTAAGTCCTTGTATGATTTATTGAGCTCAATCAAGTCTTTAATAGTGTAAATTTCCTAATTACAGAATTAAAGTGCATGCCTAAACATAGTATAGCTCATTTCTAAAGATATTTTATTCAGAATATTGTTATTGTATATTATAATTTTTTGTTGATTTTCAAAATTAATTCGCTCTTAGCGTTTTCTAAATGGGAATCATATTTACAACAATGTTGGCAAGACATTTTGTTAATTAATTTAATTAAATTATTAATGAGTTCAAAAGGAGCACTTAACTTAAAAAAACTCGGGAAAAATTATACTACTAATGACATCCGCTAGAAGTCAATTGCTAACAAAACAATTAAACATAATATTTAGAGCTTAGATTTATGGGTTGTGAAATATACACTCTCATGGAAATGCCTCAAAGGTATCATTTATATCATTGTAACAGAGTCTTGTAAATTTGTCCAGTAATTTTTGGTCCCTTTTCCGCTAGTTTCAAATAAGTTATAATCTAATGTATTGCCGAATTCCGTTCTGATTTAAAAAAATTTCAAAATTGAGGTAAAATCTTCATTCTTGCATCGCTGATGGTGACACACACATACATATCTACCTTTGTATGAAAAAGTATTCAGGGGGCATTACAGCATTCCACATTGATCAAAGTTTCAACAGAATTTAAATGAAAATTTCGACGGATATAGATTTCACAATTTTCCGCCAGATATTCGCATTTAAACCAGAAACGCTTAACATATTGTCAGATTGTAGTTTCGCAGCGGCGAATTTAGCTGAGCGGAATCGGTGATAATGGTAACAGTAGTCTGATACGACTTGAAAATATCAAATCCACAAACGTTCGAGTGTATACCAAGGTGTAAAGTAGATCGTCCGTCCGCTCACCCAACCACCATCTTTGGAAATGGAAACCGAACATAGTATTTCCTTAATAGGGAGGCATACGACTGTGCGTGATTTAATGGATATAAAACTAATTCAATTGCTAGAGTATTTCGCCACGCATACCCTAAGCTTCATATTACCCTAAAATGGCTTCCTCTGAGCTTTTGCTATTTCGAAGAGTATGAGATTTTATCAGGAATACAACACAAAAAATACCGTAAAAAAATATATCGGTTCTTGCTTATCTTGTCTTAAGCAGCAAAACTTGTCGCAAATTTGCAAACATGTATTTTACATTTATTTTCCTCCAGGAAATGTATCTGAATTAATGAATCCCTGGATTTTGCTATTTCAATTTTCCCTGAAAATAAATACAATTCTCTTCAAATTGGATTTTCCGGCAAATTCAAATTCTTTTCTTTAGCTCTGTTGGTCCACAAGCATTTGAAACGTTTGTTTTTTTCTATTTATTTTCTGCACCTGTTTTATTTTATTTAAAGATTTATATGGACGAATATTTTAAAATGTTCTTATAACAAGTGAAGTAATGCGAATAATAACATTATTGATTTTCTCATTATGCAAAAATATGGAGAGAAACATGTAAAACAAAAAATCGGTCAGTAATTTTTCCATTCGTTGAACGAGTAGTCAGTCGTTATAAATATGTTTCACCGCTTGTTAAAGAAACTTCAGTGGGCTGGACAAAATTATGCAAAAAAAAAAAAAAATTTAAACATTGCACTGCAATGAGTGCTTGTACGTAATGAGGTAATGACCATCTAATGAACTGTGGGTCAGGTCATGCTAAACTTCTTGCCTTTCGCTAAGAACGAGTAGAATAGTTCAGTAGTAACTGTGGGAAAATGCCAATCAGATGGACGACATGCGCTGCATTAATTGTGAATTTTGTAGTTTTCACGAATAGTCGCGTATGTCACAGGAAGGTTATATTTGAAACTAAAATATCGGTTTGACTTGATTTGTTTTGTAATTTATTGGCTAAAACTAAAGTACACAACTCACAATCACCTTGTATTTCTTTATGACGCTTGTAGTTTCCAATTGTTGAACGGCAAATAATAAATCAGAATATGATTAAACATATCTTAACATTTTTTGAAATTATTTAAATTATATTTTTGCTTATATAGTAAACCCATTACATTAGCTGCATTATTAATATATCAATTTTTTTTACTCCTTCTGTTAGCCAAAAGTAGACACTCTGATCTGATTGATAGCATGAAATTCAACACAACATTTTAAAAAGATATGAAATGAAAATGTAAAGTTGTGTCACGTTATCAACGAAAGTTACTAACAAAAAATTTACAATGTCGCTTGCTGAATTAATTATTTAAAATTATTATTTAAATATCGGCAGAAAGAATTGGAAGAACGCATAGTGTATGCAATTACAGTCCTGTATTGTTTAATCTGGAATATGAACGCTGGTAGGAAGGCAATAATTTATTAAATTTAAAATTATCTACGACTAGAAAACTGAGTCGTAGAGCAGCAATGCAGGCAGGAAGCAACAAAAGAGAAGAAAACTAAACTTAAGTTCGTCAAAGGCCATCTTGACTGGACTAACCGAAAATTGAAGGTATGTCCGCCGACCAAAAGGACAAAAACTAAATCATATTTAGAACAAATTAACAGAAACACAAGAAGGAAGTAATATTTGATTGCTTCAAGGTCAAGTAATTGGCCCACTTCATACTGATTGAAGGGATTATGGATGGACCCACGTAGGAAACGTATTAAATGAAGCAATGTTGCTACCTCATTGGAGGCTGCTAAATGATAACGGTAGCAGACACTTCTCGTGGTCGTCAGCTAGCGAGCTCTAAGGTAATGGCTTGCTATTGCTGAGTGCACTGTCAGAAATTCTGGCTTATACCTCCTCGTGGTGGCAGCCGGTAAGAGGTTAATATTACTTCTAAGATCCTGGCTAAATAAGTCGAGCGGAGAGAAGGTAAAAATCTTTTTACAAATCTCTAATTCTCGGTGGATGAGTATACGTCAGCAAAGCATGGCCAAGAGGGTGGTTCGACTCTAGTATGCGAACTCTGCTTACCAGTCGTTCTTCAGGTTTAATACAGACATACCCGTGCATATGCAGATCTGTGTAGGTGGACTTCTCTTTCCCCATAACTAGTGGGAACTATTTGAATTCTCTGAAGGAACTTCGGTTTTGATGGGTCAAGGGGGAATTCTGAAGAGATGCACAATAATACTTCGCGAGGGTTGGTCGAGTTAATTTATAAATGCACTCGTAAGGCGTTGAACCGTAAGATTTTGATAGGGATGGACAAGGTAGCCTTGCAATAGGTAGAGTGGTTAATCGCTGTAGGAACTCTGGTGTTTATTTGCCAAGGGAGGATTTCTATATAGATGTTAAAGATACCTCACAAGGGGTGGACAAGTCAGTTTCTAAAGATACTTTTGAGGAACAGGTCGAGACGATAGCGCACATTGTGGGTGAATATTCAGCACTAGCTGACATAAGGCCTATGCGTTAAGTAAATTCTAGCAAATACAGGAGGCTTTGTAATAAGGAAGAAGATCGACAATTACCAGTCGATATTCTGAAATCACTACAGTCAAGATCAAAGGCTGATCTTGAAAGGGAAATTTAATTACAAATTGGTTGTCTAAAATCAATATGAGGAAAAAAGGGGGCCAGAAAGAGAACCATAAAGTAAACATCTGCTTCGATATCTTCGCTACATTAATGTAAGTATATACAAACACTGCGCTTAAGTTTGTAAGGCCTGGTACGGAGCCATAAGAATTACGTTTATGTTTCAAGATAAATCAATCAGTCATACACACATTCACTCAAATATCTCATAGGAATGTGATCCTAGTGGAAAAAAAGTTTTCTGGCTACGAATAGTGTTTGCAGTTAAAACAACTTATGTCAACATAACTCGTTTTTGTTAATCAAAAATGGTTTTAAGGGAAACACACATGTTTTTCTTTGTTTCGAAAAAGTTGTTTATTTAAAGGCATTTTTAATAAATAATTGTTCTAGGCAAGACCTGTTTTTTATTGTTTACAAACGTTTTCGGAACCATGGTCACGACAACCATATTATGTTCTCTACAACAATATTTGTGCCCAAAGATTCCTTTAATCATCTTTATTATCAAGAAACTTTCGTTACAAAATACTTCTTTGTGAAAAATGATTTTTGTGTAGTTTATGTTAAAAGCTTTTTACAAAAAGCTCCTTTTTGTTATATTCTTTCCATTAAAGCTGTTTTAATTTTATTGAAATTAAAATCGATTTCAATATTATGCAAATGAAGTCGAGTCTAAATCACTGTGCGATTACTGTAATTAAATTACATGAACAACAAAAATATAAAAATACAAAAAAACATATTTATTAAAAGAAGTGGAAAGTTTGCTCGCTAACAAATGCCGGTAATTTTTCCATCAACTCTTTGATCAATCAAGCGTCGAAATATTCTGCAGACACAACGAAAAAATCGACAACAGATTCCAATATTTTCTCGCTTTTGTTTTCATACAACGGTTTTTCTCTACATGTTTGCACTTCAGCTGCCAAAGCATTATTTCAAAAAAAAAGTATGGTAAGTACAACAACAATGGCTGCCGGTAGCAGCAATAGCAAAAGGGAAATCCAATGCAATTAAATAAAGCAGCAACTTCTAAAAGGTATAAAAATAACAACAACGATGCTGTACTCTCTACTCTTTATACAGTGGGTCCAAAACAATATATTTTAAAAGTTCTTTATGATTTACAACAATTATGAAAGGCGACAAGCTTTCTACGAATAAAGAAATAGGATTTAAAACAATATATGGCTTTTGGTATTCTTCAGCCGTCATAAATAGCAGCTACTTGTAAGGTAACAAGATTGTGACTTTAGGGAAATAAAATCAACACTGCTTGTACGACCCCTTTCAGATTACGAGTTGACCTTGAAGGTTATGTAAGAAAATGAGAAATAAGATAAGTAAAAGAACGGCGTATGGCATTACCCCTAAGTTAACCCTGATTAAATATTATCTTTTACAACTGTTATCGTGCAATGTCTAAGAAACTTCGATATAAATCGTGATAAGTTAATACGGACACCATTCCGCACTCTATAAAACTCCTTGAAAATATAGTCACCAATGCACTCTCTCCGCAATAGCATACTGATTGAAACCATTCTTCTAAGAGAAAGGCTTGCAGGTGTTTCGTATATCATACGATATAAGTATATCGGTGGTCGCTAAGTAAATAGTAGAGGCCCAGAAATATCTTTAGAGAACAAATTGCGATTTGGCACTAATTTCCCCCACACTTCCCCTTCCTGGGATTAGAAGTCTTAACAAACTACCAGCATTGCACCAGCGCTGGCACATCATCCGCTTAAAACCTCTTAACTCTACGAATACGATATGATCGTTTTTAAAGAAATACGGAATGACACACTTTCGAGCACGAGAGATTGTTGACTACTCCCAGGCAAATAAATTAGCCAACTGTCGTTATTGCGAATGACAGCGCGGAATTTTTAATCGTTTTATATGGTTTAATAATAAAGAATGACAATATGATCACTTATTAAGTTAATCTCTGCATAAACGCTTTACTGAAGGTTAGTGCCGAGGATGGAGAAGTCTATGTAATATCATCCGAACACAAGACGACATAGTTGAAGACACTTCTTCTCTCACTAATTAAATCAATACCTTCAAAAAACATGTGCTTTTTTGTTTAATCCTCCTCAAGGCATAAATGATACAAAAGTGAACTACGAGTAATCTCTTTTCCCCAACACATAGAATAGTTCAGTCGTATAGGACTGGACGAAAAGTCAACCAAAAGTCAAGGTCATAACTATTGTTTTTTTGTATGAAAAGAGGTTTATCAGGGACTTAGACTGGGAAGCATTCAAGCTTCCTTTTTGATCAACAGTTTCTCACTTCTGATTTGGACTAAATGTCCGATTATCCAGCGCCTGCCTGAATAATTTATAGGGAAACAACTTTGGCGAGATATCCAGTACAAGGTAACCTTATCAGCAGTAGACAGTGTCTGGAGTGTTTCAAATCACTCCAAAGAAAGCCTGGAACGTATTTCTAGTGGAAGGTGGGATTTCAAGGCAGCTTAGCTATCTCCGTTAGAGCCGTAACTAAGTTTACGCGAAAATTCGGGGAGATTGCCTGAATTACGGCTCAAAATACCGTGGGCTATTTGCCTATGGACACCGACATTCTTCTGTTCGGTTCAAGGCACCAACTCCATTCTCGGGTTTGAATCTAACCGTGAACAATCTCCGGCGTATTTATTTATACTTTATTCTTTTGACATGAGTCGAGAAGCAGTATGGACTTTAGCACGAAGGTGCTGCTTATACAAGGCTTATTGAAGGCTTCGTCCTTACAAAGCTAACTTTTCAGCATTAGGATACTACCTACCGGTCATTAAAATTTCAAGGTAAATAAAACAACTTTAGTACCACTGTTTACTCTATTTATTGATAGAGGAACCGTTTAAATGCTACCGCATGATGATGACGATATAGTTGTTGGTGTTGCTGTTTTTGATTACAATGTAATGTTGTAATGCTGCCAAGTACGCATTACTTATAAAATGATACAAGCAACGACAAAGCGAAGAACGTGGTAGTAGACAACATTCCACTTTCTTTATTTAGCAGGGGATAAACAAATAAAATTGCATTTTCCAAGCATTTTCCAACCGAATACTTTTGATATCTTTCACCTTTTTTGTAATAGTAGTCACTCAGTCATTCACTGAAGTACAGGATAAAAATGGGTTGAAAATTGTCATTCTTTGTACAACAAATATCAAAAACAGCAAACACACACACGCACATACTGATGGTGATGGTAATGGCGATAGCGATGCCAATGAGAAAAATGATGACTCTCGAGGCAGTGGAGCGAATACGATGTTGATGTTGCTGTCGATGTGAAAGATGATGGCGATGATGGCTGTCGTATAAAGTGTTAAATAGGCGCGTGTTTCAAATAAAACAACGCCATCCTCAACAAACAGCAACACACACACACAACAACAACAAGAGGACCAACAGCATAGTTGACGTCGTTCATCAAACATGCAACAAGTTGTTTAAATAAGTGGAAAAATAAATGTTTGAAAAGTTTTGCCTTGTTGAGTACACGAAGGCAACTAAAAATTCTCATCAGGTCCGTGAACAAACACAAATGTTTTTCTTCTCTTCTTCTTCTTCTTAATTTTCTCTTTTCATTCGTTTTATTTTCAAAGTGCAGAGTGTTTAGAATTTAAAGCACACACACACATACGTGCGTGATTTATTGTTGGCTCTTTTTGTTTCTAAACAGATGCAATTATCTAATTACTCCTAGAAATTGAAGTTCGCAGAAATTTTAAAGTAAAAACTAAAGGCTACATTGAGCTCAAGCACAGTGGGGTCGACGCAAAAAAGTGTTGGAACTATTAACATATTAAATACAAATTAGTTATTTTTAAAATCTTAACAGGCGGAATAGGTCTTGAATTAAGAATTACCCACAACCTACTCAGCTCATCCGCATATAATTTTTACCGTATTGGCTGTAGAAACAAGTTCTTGATGTTTCACAACAGCTGATTCCACTTTTCTAGGTATCTGGCAATAATATTCAGGAAACAGTAATCTGTCTTGTTCACAACAACATGTTTTTTTTTGCCTTGGAATAGAAAAATTTCGGACCAAAAAGGTGTTTTTGCAGGGAATTTTGCTTCATTATTTTTTAGAAAATTATCGTATTATTGTGGAAGTTTATGACGATATCGTTCTCTCTGAGAGTACCAGTCAAGGTTGGTTTCGACGCTTAAAGGATAGTGATTTTGATGTTGAAGACATATAACGTTTGAGAATGCAACAACACTTTGAAGATCTTATAAGCTTAAGTTAGGTTTACAGACCCACATGTGTCTGCAAATCAGGCCTCTTTGTGTTGCCTGCAAATAAAATGATGCGAAGAAAAGAGAGTCGAAAAGTAAAGAGTAAAGAAGAGAGCAGGAGATTAGTATAGGTGAAGTCATTTTTAAACCAGTTGCCGCTACTTACAAAGGATAGGTAGGAAAGGATGACGAAGGAGGCGATTATGGCGTTGATGCTTTATGGCAGGACATACACACAAGAGATGATATACTGTCTCCTCTTCCTATTTATTTTGACAACTTCTACAGAAGTCATTTGCAGGCATCCTAATTCTCTTTGCTTGATTACCAAATCTGCAATGGCCAGAAATCGTTGCCACGATGTGCCTAAATTGTTTTATCAATTGAAAACTTATAGCATAAATCTTGCTCTATTTGACTGCTAGTTGTATCGATTGATGCTGAACAACCTAGCTCGCACACGCTTCACTTCAGTCAGAGGTATAAAATCCTGTTTGATTCCACTCTGGATCGAAATATGAGCAGTCCTTCGGGCGCAGCTTCGATCTGTCGTCAAAAAAGATAGGAACAAATCACAAGCAACGACGGGCAAGCACTACAGACGGGCAAGTTCTTCTGTTGGATAAGTTATCCATTTGCCACAAATACTTTGTTTTAAAATTTCTATAACTTGTGAGAGCATCTCGCAGAATGAGGAATGTGCTACTCCGATTTCTTAATATCTTGCTACCCATCTCTGATATGTACCGTTTGCAAAGAGCCGCAAGCAGGCATTAAATACGTTTTGCGATTGGCGAAACTTCGAATGACTTTTTTGTAAACGGAGAGCATTTTTAAGCACATCAGCCGATAGGAACAAAGACATGACTTGCCGTAACTGATTGCACTGTCAGAAGTTCTGACTTATACCTCCTCGTGGTGGCGGCAGGTAACAGGTTCCTGTCTTTGCGAGCAGTCTGGCTAAATAAGTCGAGCGGAGAGAAGTTAACATTCTCGTATAAAAGATCCCTAATTTATGGCGGAATAGAATGCGCCAGGGATGCGTGGCCAAGAGAATGCTTAGTCTGTAGTATGCGAACTCTGGATACCAGGTGAACCAGGATGACCAGGAGGTCATCTTGCAAACTACGACGAATGATTCGATGTTGCCTAGTTGCTTTTTGTAATAAAATTTTTGCTTTATAGTTTTTTAACTTTCATGAAACAAATTATTTAAATGTTTATTCTTGTTACTTCATTTTGAACAGATGTTTAATGACAGCAATTTTAACTTGTAGGGAATGGGAACATAAATTTCACACTTATTTACGATAGGGATTAATATGTTGAATGACGAATTTTTAACATATTCAACGTCCTATGAGCTTGCGAACATAAAATATGTGTTAAGGGGTGCAAGAAAAACTCTCTAACCACACGCAGATAAAAAACATGATTGTAGCATGGTCACGACAAGCATTATATGTTCTCTACAAGAATATATTATTGTATCAAACATAAAATTTAGTAGTGTCAAGCAAGCTATTGTTTTCATTTAATCATTAAATGTTTTTAGTCCATAAAAACTGGAAGATGATTGAGTGGAGCAATAAATACAATTCGTAATAAAATTCTCAACACAAGTATTGTTTTCTGACGAACTACAAATATTATTAATTATTAAGTAATTTTAATTTCTAGGCATGAGTTCGTTTTTCCATTCAGCTAGATGTCTAATAAAATTAAAACTTTACTGTTTTCAGGGTTGTTGTCCATATTAAATAAATAATTCCCTTTCTGAATAAAAATAAAAGCGAACTCATGCCTAGAAATTACAAAGTATTTTAACTATACAAAAATAATATAATAACTCTAATCGAAGTATGAGGAGAGTGCTGTGGCTTAAGTGGTTGGACGTTGCCTACTAAGCATTCAAATGGCTCTTTAGTAGCATCTGTTCATACCTCAGGCGCTGTAAATCAGTGCTATAAATTCGTCTGCGTTTTTGTTTGCAACCATATATGTAATTGAATAATATGTTGCTCTTAGATTATGGTTACCTCAACCATATTTTTCCATTGCGTGTAGCAGTATCATTTGTCTCTGATTTCAAACACATCGTTTCAGTAGTGTAGCATTATTTTCAGTCATCGGTCTCTGCCATGAACTTCAATATTAAATGTTGACGAGGTTAACGGCTGCCTTTTCGTAACATCCTCTCCAAAAGTAGTTATTTATGCAACTCCAATTGCAAATAGAAAATAATATATTATCAGCTCAATTTATTTTTACAAATAAAATTTGTTTTTCACATTAAATTCTCTAAAAGAAACGCTTAGAATTTTACTTTTTTTTACGGAAGGTTAGAGAAGTTAAGGCATTTAGTCAATTTATCTGTTTGTTTGTTCTCAATTCAGAGTATTTAATTCTTAAAAGCAGCACGCTAAAACCACATTTAAGACACCTTCTCCTTAGTTTTTTTTTCTTCAGCATTTTAAGCGGATTAAAAGTAATAAGAACTAAAAATAACCTGACTTAAGTGGCCATTAGCCCTTAACGTCATTTCGTCGCGACGCTTCGTTTGAAACGAAATACTTTTTCTGTCTATTAATGTAGTTGTTGTAGTTGTCTATTCGTTAGTTAAGACAAGAACACAATTCCTACTTTTTAATAATTAAAAAAAAAACGCATACAAACTACACACACACATACACAGATCCGCTCACACACAAACAAACAAATTAAAATCTTTATCAGCAGGAGCTCGTTTTCTAGACAACAACATAATGCTCATGCACTTCAACATTTAAATAAAAAAATAAAATTCAAAAGATTTAGTCATCCACAATATCGGGGGAGAAAAACGAAGTGTTTGTTACACTAAGCAACAAAATAAGAAAAATTATGATCCAATAGCCACTGATCTTTCTTTTAGCCGAAATTCGGTGAACAATTTGAACTTGATTTTTAAATTAAATTCAAGACTTTTAATGCAACTGACTGCAGACAATACTTTTTTGTTGCACATGTGCGAAATTGCTTGGTAGATTTAACAAGAAACAAATTTATACTTAATCTTATACCCGCTGCACACAATGTAATACATACTATATGTTGGGTATTTGTTATTATTGCTGTTGTTGTTGCATTTGTTGAATTGAAACATTTGATGCCATTTTGCAATTTAACAGGATTTTAGTCCACATTTACACTTCAGGGCTCAAACATTTTGTATACAAGTTGTAATAGGTGGGACTTCATCAAATGAGTTTCAGATTAAATTCAGGGGTCTCACAAATTTCCGTACTCTCTCCTACACTATTTTTAATTTTCATAACAACCTGCTTGGTATGAATATCCAGTACGACGAACTAAAGCCATTTTTCCGATCTCAAAAGAAGTATTGAAGTTTCCGGTTTTTTAAACGCTCTCACTCCATCTCCATCTCTCACTCCGTCGCCATCTATATCCGCCCGAAAATATAATTCAGTTATCATGTATGCGCCGGTGCTTGAAGTCTATTTTGAAGCTCTTCGACCGCATACAGCAGAGGGGAAGCTGAATACCGGTGAAAATAGTGTATTCAACTGTCCATTGGAGCAGTGACGCATAGTAAGTTCTGTGTCACTGTTTAAGCGTTACTACAACGGAATCTTGTCTTGTGTCTGATACCCGAACAAGTTCCTAATTAAGGTCTCATCTTCTCATGTTCATGACAGATTGTACTGCACAACGCAGTACAAAGAAGACTCGTCGTTTAGCAGTACTTCTCCTATGTGAAATAAGCTTCTCGCAGAAGTCTTTCCTGTTGCTTACAGTGTGGGATAATGTGTATCTTCACAGCGCTTTGCTTAGGGGTCATCCCCTGAGAGCTGGTCCAACAAAAATTGTTTTCCATTCCTTCAATACTATTCGGAATGTTTAAGTTTTTTAATTTTTAATTGTGTTTTTGCGTGAATTTGAGACATTAAATTTTTTTTGTAAAATTTCGATTTTTTCATAAAATTGATTTCTAGACCAACTTCCGATTTTTGGTGAATTTTTGATATTCTGGCGAAATTAAAAATTTTTCGTAAGATTTTGATTGCTTAATGATTTTCGGATTTTTTTCTTTTTTTTTGGTAATTTTTATATTTTCGGCAAATTTTTTGATTTTTTATTTAAATTTTTTTTTTACTAAAATAATGTTTTTTGGTTAAATTTTCATATTACTGAACAATTTTAAATTTGTTGGCAAAACTTTGTTATTTTTAGGCCAAAATTTGGATTTTTGGTTAATTTTCGTTTATTGTTGAATTTTCGATTAAAATTTTTTTTTGGCGCGATTATTTTTTGCGTTTTGTAAGAAATTTTAATTTGTGAACAATATTTCTACTTGTTCATGAGTTTTAGATTTTTGATACAATTTGTTTTTATGCTCAATCTTATTGCGGTTTAGTTTCTTAAATAAAATGTTGCCTTGTAAAAGGGTACATGCTTAGCACACACTTATTATTTGGGATTTTCTAGAAGTCATAAAAGAAAATTCTTTTCGCCATTAAAAATAAATAATAAAACCTATAAAAAATAACACCTTTTGTGGGCGTAAACATATTACGAGTATAACAAAAGTGCAAAAATTTTTTTTAGAAAAGAAAATGTCATTACTGCCTTACTGATAGAAAACCACAATATATAAATTTTGTAGGATCGAAAACAATAATGTAGAAATTATAAATACTCTCCAATCTAAGGAAAAAGTCTCGTAAAATATGATTTGAAATAACGGCATCATAACACTTGAACAAAGTTTAATATAGACTCAACAACATTTCTGTTGTTGCCCAGTGTTATTAGAGAGAGAGTGAGAGAGATAAAGTATCACTCCTAGTCTATGCGACTATCCAACAATGTATTCCAGCAGGCATTTAATCTTGTTGCTGGCATCCCTTCATTGAGTATTGCAGCCGGAAAGGATACATTGTATGACCGTTTTACCTGGCAGTCAGGTGAGTCAACACAAAAAGAAGTTGAAAGTGAAAGAAGACTGCATAAAACACTTAATATAGAAAAGTAAAGTACAAACACACACAAACTTACACACTTTCAGTCTGCATTCATCAACAGCATTCTCCAACTAAATATCTGCCACTGGGATCTATCTGTTTAACATAAAGGCATAATTGTTGTTGCAAGCCAAAGTTGCAGCAAGCCAAAGTTGCATGAAAACGCATACAATTTTAAACGATGGCGTTGATGTAATAAACTGTCTTTTCACTTCTTTGTATAAGACGAAAGATTAGATTTTAAAAGCGTAATAAATGCATCATAGACTTGCTTTTATTTGTTAAAAAAAAAGTTATTGAAAAGAACAAGAGTAAATAATAAAGACCACCAGCAAACTGTAGATAGCACAATTAAGTTAAACGAATTAAAAGTTTTTTAGTGCAAGTGCGAGCAGCATTAGTGATCAAAGTGCTGTATAATTTATTTAAAATTAATTTCTGAAGGCCCAAAATAAAATGGTTGTTGTCTACTAAGAAAGATATGTTATTCACTCTTGTCATCATTAGGAAGCTGCTACCAGCTCTATGTGGATCAATAACACTGTACAAGAGTCTAAATAATTCGTAGGATTTTAATCTCTGGTGTAGCGAGGAGGTGCAAGGAGGGCAACATCCATCGAGGGCATAGGGGCCCCAAGTGTTATTTGATTCTTGATTTAATATTCCGACAGGGTGATTTGATAAATCTATATGGAAGGAATTTCCACCATCATCATTCACGAGAATTGCATAGCCGAATTCGGCTTGTCTCCAAATAAGGCTTGACAAAGTGTCTTAGAAGTGGAATTCTCTTATTTACAATTATTTACATATTGCACTCGTGCAACAATAGTGTATAATCCAAATTTGAATGTTTGAGTAGAAGCAACAACTTTTTGATTTGACTTTGAAACTTTATGGAAAGGGAATATTTAAATAATCAATTTAAATTTTTGGAATGGGTAGACATGAATACGAAATATTGATTTTCCTTAAAAATTAAAATAAAACAATTTCGGAGTTAATACACTGTTGTTGCACAAGAGCGCTAAATAAGTTTTTTAATTGTAAACCGCAGAAATACAGCTTAAACTCATCATATATGTACTTGTATGGACAGACGTACGTTGAGTTAATTTGGTTTAAACAAATGCATATATCTGAATAAGTATCTATGTAACTCCTTACAATAAAAAGAAGTACGAAGTTCTGGGTCTTCCTTTGAATCCTAAAATAGACGATGTAGGTGAAATCACTGTATTCAGATTGGGAGTTGTATTTACGTCTTTTCAGTTTTGTGAAGTTGCGATTGTTTTTGGAAAAATTTACTCTTTAGGCAGTTGTTTTTTACAACTTTCCGATTTTTGATGAATATCAGATTTTCAGTGAAATTTCCCAGTTATACGATTTTTCGCTTTAATTTCCGGTAAAATGTTTTGTTTCAGAAAAGATTCAAACTATTTGGTGATCTTGAATTTTATAGGCGAATTTTAGACTTTTTCTTGGTGAATTGTGATGAAATTTAAATTCTTGTAGTAAAAATTCCAGTTTTTTGAAAAAAGTTTCTATGAAATTTCGACCTTTTGGTGAAATTCCCAAGGTTGTTGAAACTTGGTTTAGGGTTACTTTTTCGCGATATTTCTTTTTTTACGGTGAATTAATTATTGGTTTCTGCTTTTAAGATGACAAATTTTATAGATTTTGTTTATTTTCGGTTGGTCAAAATTTATATTTTTTATTTGTTTTTTTTAATTTTTGCTTGAGTTTTAGATTTTGTCGTTAATTTTTAGATTTTTTTTTGATTTTCTGATTTAAAATTCCATATATTTGATTTTTTGTTTACATTCTGGTTGAATTTCGTAAAGTTTTGGTTTTTTGGACGTCAAATTTAGATTTTTTGGTGAAATTTAATTTTGTGGTTAAAATTGATTTTTCGACGACACTTTAGTTTATTTTTAGTTTAAGTTTATTGGCAAAGAACTTTGTTTTAATTTTCGGATGTTTTTTTTTAATTTTCTGTTATTGATGAAGTTGTAATTTATTGGCGAAATGCCGGTTTTTACAAGAATTCAGATTTTTTGTAAACTTTGCTAAATTTGTGTTGCTTTCCTAATAACTTTTCTAATGATTAAACATTAAGGTATGTAATTGATCTGGCACCCCCGGAGAAAATGTTGATAATTTAACAAGATCGCGGCTTTTAATTTCGAAAATCAAAACAAAAACAAAACGAAACCTCAGAAAAAATATCTTTGCTAATAAACTATATTTTGGTAGTGAAGTTTTCTTTTGCTTTTGATACTGGGCCTTGAAATCAAAAACATGTTTATTAATTTCCAAAAAAAAAGACCCTAGATTTGAGTAAAATCACGTTAGTGTAGGTATATAAAAGAGAGGGCGCCTATAACATATCATGCACCGGGCTCTAGTTATGCTCGCTATACCACTGATTTCTGCACGATTTTTAATGTTTTTTGAAGGGAAAAGAACTTAGCTGCAATGCTCGCAGAATATTGTTGGAGCGGGAAAGCAGATTGCCGTTATAAAAGAAACATTTATTGCAATAAAATAAAAATATGAAAAGAGGAATATTAAAATATAAACTTGAGAAAATATTTTACTACAAGGTTATAAAAAATCATAAAATTTAGATGGGAGCCTTCGAAGGAAGAATCGGTGAAGATGTGTCCCAAAGAAAAAAATTTTTCTCTCGGAAATGTTATAGTGGTCTATCATATACATATGTACTCGTATATTAATTCTTTCTAAAATATGAAACGTTAATTTAGTTGACGGTAGTGAGTTTCGATGTGTAACGGTTTAGAGTAAGGCTGTACTAAACACCACCATTATTGGAAGTGTAGTTTATGAAACGAAAGTTATCTCACCCACAAAAAGTAAATGCTTGGGATTTATTATTTTTTGAAGATGAGAAAATGATTGATGATGCCAGCTAGTCAGCCTATAGTGTGATTCACTAAATTTAAACAACTCGACAGTAGGATAATTTTTCGACAACTTTTGTTGTTTGCAGTAACAATAATATGATTCACTAACTACTCGTAAGCGATAGTAGACATCATTAATTTTCTGATTTTCTAAATTAAGACCAGAGATGCCACTGTCAAAGAAAATGTCATATAAGCGAAAAGCACAAAGGGGAATTGAAAAAAAAGAACGTTTAGCTAATTTTGTAAAAATTAAAAAAAAAAAACATTTGGGGCTTTTTTCACATGTAGTAAATTTTCACTACTGCTTTGTTCATAAAAAATATTTTCGGTTTATAAAAGATTTATAAAACAACTAACACTGTCCCTTAAAGATGCCATGAAGTTTTGTTTGTATGTGAGCTAAACAAAAAAATATTTGTCGTGTTCTTTCGTTGGCAGTAGTTTAGAAAGCAATAACAGCTGACTTATCGAAAGGGAATATGGTTTAAAAAAGTACCAATTAATAGCAACGCTAAAAAGGATAGTGAATCGCCGCAGTACTGATCAGTAAATTTGTTTTTTTCTGGATTGAGTCGGTTTGATGTGAGATAGCTGTGGATTCAGCAACAATGTGGCATTTTGATCTTGTGGTTTGTTCAACAAAATGGCGTCAATTTATATCGATAGCTTCAAATCAGTATTAAGAGAATACGCGTATCCGAGGCAGCTGTATCGGGTAAAGGGATTTAAATACCCATTTTTAAAGTTCATTAATTATTCTCCAAGTTTTAAAGTCATAGATTATAGTTTTTTTGACATTAAATTAAACAAAAAAAATATTTAAGAAAAAATGTTGGAAAGCTTGAAAAGTTAATTAATAACAACTCTACGGTTTCAAAAAAAATTAGGATATTAATAAAAATATAAGAAATTTTTAGAAAATCCGTTTCCATATCTAGATACGAAAACATCTGTATCAATTTCATCAGTTGCTATAACCAACCACAACAAACAACTACCAAACTATTAAATCACTTTTTGACACGTAAAGTGAATTATTTCATAAAAGTATCTTATTTTTCTATTTTACACATATTTATTTTAAACAACTTGCACTCGTAGTTTATCTCATTTTTATGACTTGTGAAATAACGGGTTATCCATTTTTCTGTATCGAAAGCGAAATTAAAGAAAACACACACAAATCTATGATTTCGATAAAACTTTTATTTCATTATAATGCTTGAACCTTGCCATTACGTACGAAGGATTGGTTGCAGCAGTCGATCCTTTTGAGGTAGTTTTCGACCACTTTTGAGCAGATTTCGGGCGGTAACTTGGCGATAATTTGACGAGTGTTGATTTTTAAATGCTCCAGCGTTAGAGGATTATCCGCGGTATATGACGTAGCTCTACACAAAAAAGGTCTAACTGCGTCAAATCCATTGACCATTGACTTTGCCAAAAGGTGAAAGTATGTCCCCTTTCAGACCAGCAAAGTTTTCTTTGACAAAGTTTATAGAATTCTTTTTTAAACTTTGTCTTGTGTTCAGACAGGATAATTTTACTTTGACAAAGTCTGTTTCTTTTGTTTGTATGTTTGTCAAATATAAAGAGCAGCCATATTAATTCGGTTTACGAACTAAAAACACAAAAGGAATTTGCGAGTACAACAAGTTTTGTACCAATCCCAGCTCTCTTTTCCTCTCTCCTCCACAAACTCAAGACTTTGCTAAGAAAACTTTGCTAGTCTGAAAGGGGTCTATGCGTTCAGGAAACTTTCCAATATCAGTCGTGTTGTGTCGCTCGTGGCACCTTCTGGTTGAAACCACATATCATTCAGTTCATAAATCGTCAATTGTAGGCCAAAAAGTCGGTTATCATACGGCCATTCAACAACAATTCTTCCAGCGTCATTTTAACAAAAAAATTAATAATAATAATGACACCTCACTTTTTCCGGATGCAATGTTTTTTCCCCAATCGATTTTGGCTTCTCCGAGCCCCATATGCGACTATTTTTCTTGTTTGTGTAACCCAGTCCGACTTTATTTGATGCGTGAGTTGGACTTTACGTGGAAGGAGGTGCAAATCTAAAATACTCGATAAGGAGCCGCAAGATATGACCAATAGCTGAGAACGCCGTTTAGATTATCCGCCACACTTTCACTAAAAAAAGCGATATTTTCGGCAGTGCGCACATTGCGAGGATACACAGACCTGACCATATCTGTACCGCTTACAATCACTTTTATGACAACCATAATCACCGCGTAATGCACAAAAAGCGGCCACGTTTGAACCACCACTTTTGTAGTAAGTCTTAACGATTTTTACACTTTCTTCGGTTGTTAAACGATCCATATTTGTAAATGACCAACCTTTCACTAAATAAATAACACTTCAGATGACAGGTATTTAACAGCTGACATCCATGTCAGACCGGCGGTTTTGCAACCACTAATTGAATAACCCTGTATTATTGTTGTTTCCTTTCATACTCTAAAGTTGCGTTTCTTCTCTAGTCGCAGTAGCTGCATCTGAAAATGATGCATGTGATGCTCCTTTCACACAACTGGCTGAAGAATGATGAATTTGTTTTAACTTCTTGCAAAACTTTACAATAGTAAATGTTTTCTGTTGCATGGTATTTTCTATAAAACTTGCATGCTACTTATTCCCTGTAGTATCAGTATCATATTGATTCCTACACAAAAAAAAAAACAACAAAAACGAAAGTTATGAAGAAAAATTCTATTTTAAGGATTTTACAGCATTTCTTTTATGGTAGAAATGATTGAAATCCTAAAAAAAAAATTTTATTTTATTTAAGCCTCAATGTAGGGCACTAGTCATTTGCAACAAATTTTGGTTTTTGTTGAAACATTTGAAACAAAGTTTTCGTTTGGTTTATTGTAAATTGTTTTTCTTGTCAGTGTTTTTGTTGCTGTTGTTGGTGTTCCTGTTACTGTTGTTCCTGTTGTTGTAAATGTAAAAACACTTAAACTTACCTTAATTATTAAAGTTTCATTTAACAACAAACTCAACTTTATATTGTTTGTCAGTCAGTCATTCAGTCAGTCACTTACTTAGCAAGATGCACAGTTACATGCATCCTTTCATTCAGGCACTGCCATACACGCACACACACACTCACACATACACTGTTAGAAAGCTACAACAAAAAGGGTTTTATTGTCTTCATTCATTAATTCATTTCACAAAGAATTTACACTATACATAGATCCTGGGTTTATGAGAATTTTTAATAAAGGAAAACCTTTAAATTTTAAATACGAAAAAAGAATAGTAGTAATTTGCTTCACTATTTCAATAAGATAAAATGTGACTATGCGAATTCTAGCGGCTAATTATGAAAATTCAATCCATATCGGGTTGTGTAAATTGACCTCTAACTAATTTCAAACAATAACAAGCAAAATTCTAAGATAGCTATACATCATATACGAGTACTTATTTTATTTGTGTATTTTCGCCATGCCATGCGGTGGAATAAGGAAACCTTAATATTCCATATTTATCGTTTTTTTTTCATATTACAAATTTCAGTTCTACATATATTTTTCATTGTGTATTGCCAAAGTTTGCTCTCATAAACAGTGGCGTATCAAAAAACTATGCATTTATAAAGATGTCTCAAGGATATAAACTTATACACACATACTCACCATTACCCCCCCACACACACACACACACATCCATACAATCAATGAACTCTAATATTTTCTCTTACGATAAGTAACAGGTCCTTTATGCTTTTCGTGGTAAAGTTTTAAATTCAGAAAAATATAAAACTAAGAAAAATATACAATCGTCTTTTTTTTCTCTTATTTATTAAAAGGAGCAGTTGTTGCTGTAGTTTTCTGTCTATTTGTTTAATAAGTTAATAAAAATATAACTTTAATTGCCAATTGCAATTAGACGAAAAATGTGTATGAAGAACATAAAAAATTGGAAGGTGCTCGCACTGCACTTTGGATGACAGTGCCACTGGAATTCGTAGCTATTGGTTTCGAAGCAGTGATGTGACCTGGCGAAAGTTTTGAAACGATTTGATTTTAGTTCAAATTAAATACAGGTAGGCAAGACTTAATACAATCTCGCTCACGTTCGGTAAGAGAGTCTCATTAAGCACGTGTACAAGCTTCTTTCCATAGTTGGGTTTTTGTCTGCGGTTGATCTAGACAATTGCGTATTCAAGTGAAGGAGGAGGTCTTTAGAACATGATCGCCATTTCCATGTAAAGTATCAAGGCTGCTCGAAAGCAAGACTAAATTGTTTAATTAAAGTTTACTATAGATTTTGTTTTCGACATTTTTTTATATATTTATTAATTATAATAATTCTTCAAGTTTTACGATCTTTAAATTAACATTCAAAGACTTAAATCGGGAATACTCCCAGCCCTTTTTTGTAAACAGCGATTCATCTAGTGACAAGTGAACCAAATTTAAAAGGGATATTAAAACTTTACATGACACTTTACAGAAAGCTTTAAAATTGCCAAACAAAATTAGCATATTTGTTTTTAGCAAGGGAAAGGACGATTTCTGGTTGCATCAAAAGCATCCTTCTCACGTCCAATGCCTTTAAAGTACCTTCAAAGTTTGACCCGCGCACCCCTCGCTAGGCATTCTTACCCATTTCTTGCGGATTCCTCCTTTGCCAAATAAACCCATAGTTTCTTCAGAGATTAACCTCTCCGCCTCTTGCGGTGCTTCATCTCCGTGCAGAGCTCCATATCTGCATAAAAGCAGTTTCTATTGTAACTAAGAAAAACAAATATACATATTTGTTTTTAGAAAATATTTATCTTGCAACAACATAATTTTTATCATAATAAAAGATGCTACTTCAGCTATTTTCGCGCCATATCTAGCGATTTCAAATGCAGTTTAGCTGGGAAAATTTCTTCTAAGGTTTTCGAAATAAAATTTTTGTTTTAAAATATCTGTTTTTCTAACGATTACAAAGTTTCATTCAAGCTTGGAAAAATTCTGGCAATTCCCGCACACATTTCCTGGAATTTCGGGATTGCAAATTTTGTGAAATCCCAGGAATTCCTTTCCTGGGAATTCTCGTGAAAACCTCCAATATATTAGCCCATGGAGAACAACAGTAGAGCAATGGCTGTGTAATCCATAAGCTTTATATAGAGTTAGGAATTGTAGATTTTTGGAACGAATTTCCGGCATTCTTTGTCAAGTTTGTTTCGGAGGCAACCCGGTTTCGCCTATGTGCCATCTTCAGTCGCATTTTTCGTTCTGAGTTGGGAATTATCTAAACCTCTTCCGTACTAATAACGGAGTTGGAAATTAACTAAATTAGTTCCGTACTATTGAGGAAGTTGGAGTGGAATCAAAAGTAATCGAAAACTTAGTTAATGCGTTTTAAGTTTAAATGAACCATTCTATGAATTAATACACACACAAACAAAACTTGGTTTTAAAACATGTTGATGTTTGAATAATCTTGTTATCTTGTTTGAATAATATTGTTGTCTTTGCAGAGCATTAAATGGATTTAAAAAAATTTTAAATAAAAATTATTCGCGAGTATATGTTTTTCTTTTTCTTGGAAACGTCGGTTAATTGTAAAAAGTTTTTAATTATTATAAGAAATCAAATGTACCACTCTACGAACAATCTGAGACGGTTGATCTCTTCTAAAGTAATATTGTAAGATTTCGAGGCAAAGAACTTTTAAAATAGGAGCGGATTCACACCGGACATCACATCTCCTTTCAAATTTATGCGTTTTTATACCGTTAACTTTTCACTCACAAAACTATAAGTCACACTTATTTCGAAGGCAACCTGCTAAATTATAACGGGTGATTTTTTTGCTATTTGGTTTTCAGCTCAGTAAGGTTTGTCATTTCAACATTAATGGAGTAACAAACGGTCAACGCTTGCAAATCACTGAAGTTTATTGACAAACTTCGTGTTGTGTGAGAAATGTATTTCTGTCGAAAAATTTTCTTCAGCCCTTCAACGAAGGGCGTTTTTGGCTCAATGAGTCAACAAACGAAATTGCGAATTCGGTGTGAAGAGCAACCAGAGGCAGTTCATGAGCTACCAATGCGCCCGGAAAGGTGCACTTTTTGGTGCGTTTTCTTGGCCGCTGACATCATTTGATCGTGCTTCTTCAAGAACGATGAAAAACGCAGCGTGACAGTCAACAGAGCAAGGTACCGTACGATGATTACCGACTTTATTTTTGCCCAAAATAAAAGAATTGGACTTGGTTGGCATGCGGTTTCAGCAAGACTGGCATCGTCGATACGACACGCGATACCATGAACCTATTGAAAGGCGAGCTTGGTGAGCAATTAATATCACGTTTTGGAGCAGTCCAAGATCATGCTATATGATCCTACTAAACTATTTATTCTGGCGACACATGAAGTATCTCGGGTACAGTGAAAAGGCAACAACAATTCCAGCCCTGGAAGACAACATTACAGCTGCCATTGGTGGGATACCGGCCGAAATGCTGGAAAACGTATGCCAAATTGGAGCACACTGATGGAACATCTACGGCGTAGCCGCTGGCACTATTTACATGATATAGTTTTATCGGCCCAAATAGAAACTTCATCATAAACTTAATTTATTGTCAACGAAACAATTAAAATGTCTTTGCGTTACCTTGTTGAATGCTAAGTGATAGGGAGCTGCCGTGTTGTCGTGTTTCAAGGCACAAATTTACGATGAGATCAGGAACAATTCAAAATCTTCTTGTATTGTTGTATTAATTATTGAAATATGTTGTTGGCATTTAATCGACATTTCTACGATAATGACTGCTACCGTGTCCTTGTTTTCTTCTCTTTGCACCAAAAGAGTACGATTATGCTTTAAGTTTTCAGCGATGCGATGAATCACCTGTCATGATAATGACCGATCTGAATACGACAGGCATGAAACGATGAAATGACAAACCTCGCCAGTTATTTTAATAGTTGAATGACTTTGACAGCTTCTGCAATATATAACAATTGCAAAATCAATCATAACTGTCTGGTAATTCTATATGTACATAGTAACTATAACAAGCGAAAAAATTACGTAAATAAAAAGAACTTTATAAAAAATATAAGAAATATACTTTCGCCTCTTTTTAGTAGGAATTTTGTTGCATATACTACGGTCTATAGCAATTTTTATGTCACTGTCACCAACGACGGAAATGTTAACATAATTGTACTCCACATGTTCGTCAACGATCGTGTATATGACAATATTGGTGTGATTATCATGTACAATATTTGGAATCCTTTGTTTAAAATTTTCGCCTATTGCTAATGTTTCACGTAGACTTTTACGCATCTTCGGGAATATACGAATATTTAAAAATTGTACCTGGGCAAAAGACTTGAATGAAAAGATAGACGACGCCTTCGCTAGTAACCTTGAGAAGGTCTTCACATCAAATGCCGCAAATATTTGCCACAGCCTACCCATTATCAGTAATACCGTCAATGATCCTATAAAATTTCAGTTACACAAATTGGCAATTAAACATATTGATGTGAAAAAATCGCCAGGGCCTGATCGTATTACTGGATCTGTGGTAAAAAACTTACCTACTTCCACTCTCCGAATTATACTTTTCATATTTAACGCTATGCAACGAATTGGTTTATTCCCTTCCTCTTGGAAAATATCTGAAATTGTTATGATCCCAAAACCGGAACATCAGCTTGGATTTCGTACGAAGTATGGCACTATCTATCAAGTTCATAGAATTGTTATACTTATTATATCGACCTTTGAGAACAAGCATTATTGTTCGGGTTTATTCCTAGATATTTCCCAGGCCTTTGATAAAGTCTGATACGATGGGCTACTCATCAAAATCTCGCGACTGCATCGTGAAAATACTTACAAACTTCTTAAAAGCTGCCTATAATTTACACAGCATATATGCCAACAAACTCAAACCTTCAACCTTCGCAGATGACACTGCACTTGTGAGTGTAAATATAGATCCGACGATTGCTTCGGAGCATCTGAAGTCTCATAATATCTAGAGGATTGGTAAAAAAAAAAGGAAGATAAAGGTTAATCCCTCGCTCACGTAACTTTAACACTCAGAAGGCAAAATTGCGCACCAATAAAATAAACTGATGTCACTGTCCCTGCAGAAAACCACGTGAAATATTTGGGAATTCCTCTCGACCGACGTCTAACATTGTCTCGACATATTGAAGCAAAAATAAGAGCTATAAAACTCAAAACTGTTCAGCTGCATTGGCTGATATGTTCCAACTCAACTCTGGCTCTGAAGTATAAAGTTATCCAATATTCAAAAGTTACAGTCTAAATTACGACAACTAATCATCTGCGCGTCATGGTACATACGGAATGAGAATATTCCCCAGGATTTAAAAATTCTCACAGTCCAAGAAGAAATTAAAAGTTACTCATGCAAATGCGTAAGCAAGTTATCAGTCTATCCCAACTCCTATTCCCGGGATTTGCTACAGTTTGGTGGACACCAGAGACTAAGAAAAATCGGTACCCTGAGCCTTATCAGACCCAGCATAAAATAGTCTAAGATTTGATGTAGCTTTTTGGAACGAACTTCCGTCATCCCTTGTCAATTTTGGTTTCGGCTATGTGTCATCTTGAGTGTCATTTTTCGATCTGAGAGGTCTGTATCTGTTTGTCATGTAGGCTAGTAGCAGGTTATTTTTTTTATCACGTAGCCATCTGTACTTGGGACCTGGTAGCAGGCCGGGTGTTTTCGTATAGAGTGGTAGGCGATTGTGATTACTATTTTATTGCATCCGAATTGGAGGTGTGGACGGCATGTGAATGTTGTTTTTAATTGTTTAAATTTGTTTTTTGTTGGGGTTCAAAGAAGTCAGTGATTATTGGATTATGAATTTGTTTATTATTTTTGTAATGTGTTTTTATTATTTTTGGTGCATCTTGTTCGTTATTTTTGTTGTGTGTTTTGTAGAATAATTTAAGAGATTCGTATATAACGTCTATCTCGGAGTTTGTTTGTTCGTTTATAATGCGTCCGTCAAATGTCTTATGTTTGTATGTTTCCATGTTTTGTAAGATGTTTAGTCTTCGTTCTTTCCACTGTGTGTGTAGTAGTTGTACCGTTTTTTCTAATATGCGCTGGATTACATTTGTTGTTGAACATGTGGTTAGCGAAGTTACAATCTTGTGTTGAGCCTGGATTACGCATCTTCTTATTATAGTCTCTTATATGTTCACGAAATCTTGTTTTTATTTCGCGTCATGTTGACAGGAGCACGTCAGTTTATAAGATTTGAATACAAATAATTAGTCGTAGTAGTTAATAAGAGAATAACTTGGACTAAGATTTGAAAATTTATTGTAATTTTCTTAAAGAAAGATGCCTTAACTACATGGCCAACTGGGATGGGTACATACGTACAGAAAGATAACATTTCAAAAGGAACGCTTCCTGCAGGAACACACAAAGTAACAAAAACATTAAAAAGATTTCAAAATGATTAAAAACTAAAATAAATAAAAAAAAATTATTTTTTAGTAAATTTTGTAAACACATTAAAGTAATTTATTTCTTTTCTAATAATTTCTATTTCCTAACATTAATTGTAAAAGTGGCATAAAGTACTTGTAGTACTTCAAACTGAGTTGACATTCGAGTATATGGTTTTCGTTCGTTACAAAATGTTTAGGTTTTTCACTTGAAAAATTATAAATAATTAAAGAGACCCTTCAACTAGGATCACAAATAATTAATGTTGATGACATTATTTAATTAAAAATTAATTGTTCAAAACATTTGCAACCCTCCATTCTCTCACTTTCAACGATTTAAATAGTGCTTTTTGGCTTTTTGCTGAATAATTCCTTAATTCAATTTTGAATTAAATTTTTTGAAAAATATGAAATGCAATACTGTTCCCATCAAGTACCACCTGTTAATAGACTACTGTCAAAATTGGAGCAAGTGTCGTCATTTACTTTGCGTTTAAAAGCTGTTCAAAACATACAACCTCGTGTATTTGGCTAAAAATGGAAAAAAATGAATTTCGAGTGCTCATTCGAGTGCACCATCGATTTCATTCGTAAAAAGTGGTTTACTGACTTTCGTGATTGAAGAGTAACAGTGCGTGAGGTTGTTGATGCCATAGGCATTTCATATGCCAGTGTGGTTTCGATTTTAAATGATCAGCTAGGTTTAAGAAAGTTGTGTGCAAGGTGGGTGCCGCGTTTGCTCTCAATTGACCATAAACATGGAACCATTACTGTACTCCGGAGACCAAGCAGCAGTCTAAATAATGGGTTTCTCCGGGTGAACCTGCTCCAAAGAAGGCCAAGGTAAGTTTGTCGGCCAATAAGGTGATGGCAACAGTTTTTTGGGATGCACGCAGGATTACCTTCATAAGGGAAAAATAATAAACGGCGAATATTATGCCAACTTATTAGACCGATTTAATGAGGATTTAAAAAGAAAACGACCCCAAGTTTTCATCAAGATAAAGTACGGGTACACACGTGTGCAGTCTCAGTGGCGAAACTCTATGAATTGGACTACGAATTGGTACCTCATCCGCCATATTCTTCGGATTTAGCCCCTAGTGACTACTTCCTATTTCCAAACCTAAAAAAGAAATAGCTCGGTGGAAAGATATTTAGCTCCAACGATGAAATTATTGACCAAACAAATGCCTATTTTAAGGATCTCGAAAAATGCTATTTTTTGGAAGGAATACAAAAACTGGAGAAACGCTGGACTAAGTGTGTTGAGTTAAAAGGAGATTATGTTGAAAAATAAATATTTGTTTTGCAAAAAAAAGCTGTGTTTCATTCAAAAAGTCACGGACTTATTGATCCGCCCTCGTAATCTCATAATTGCACTTGTTTGTTAAATGGAATATGCCGCTCTTCTGTGTTAGTCTCACCATTTTTCGGCAGCTTATAATAGAAATTTTTGTGGGCTTCCTGAACGGTCTTTTCCTGTTTTTGAGAATAAGTTGACTGTCTGCAGCACCTTTCTTTATAAAAATACAGACAAAAAGAGAATTCGCTGTGTACGGAATATTGTTGACATCGTTCACTATATATCAGAAGTGGAGCCAATTGTTGTAAAACAGCATATACCAGTACATTTTTATACAGCCAATGTTATAAAATTAAAGAATAGACCAACAAGTTATTAACTTCCGGAGGGTTTTAATTGTCATACTCAAACAAATTCACTCAACCGCAAAGCTGGCGACAAGTGCTTGTAGACAGCAGGTCTATACATCCAATTATGCCACCCCTGGAACCACCCAAAATTCAGAGCAATTATCGATTAAATAATTTTTTACTGATTTTTTTCCTACAGGACTATTTTCTGCGTTTAGGAAAAAAAAATTGACAAGGGATGACGGAAATTCATTCCAAAAATCTCCATCAGAACACACACCCTGTCGGAATAACAAATCAAGAATCGAAAAAGAAATCACTTGTACTCGTATTATTCCGATTTAAACATGAAATTTTACATTTATTTTGTTTAGACACGGTGTGTGTGAAAGAGAGGGACTGAGCAACAGCTAAAAGAGAGGATGTAGAACTCTTAGCAATGGAGGAGGGCTGGCTAGTGGCACTATTATTTTTATATTTAACTGACTTTTTATTTATGTGAACATTCATTTATTTGTTACCGAGTGTCTTAAATGTGTTTTTATATTTTTGCAGGATACTACTCGTGCAGTAGCATACGAGTATTTTGATTACACATGAACCATGGAACGGACTGAGAACATTAACCTAAGCAAAACTAAGGGGAATATGAATATGTATGTATTTAGAAGCGTATGAGGTTTAAAAGTACGAGTAGTAGTAGTTGTGGTAAATGCTTCTGTTTGTGACATTTATGTACTTTTTGTTCAAATTAACATTTAGTAGCTGTGTCAGACGAGGCAAACACACAAACACACACAATTCCCTTTAGTTTCTTCGTTTATTTTTCTTATTTTTATTTTAAGTGGATCTGTTGTTGTTTTTATTTATTTTTTTCATTTTTAAAAACATAATTGGTTTTATTGTTAATGGTTGATAATGTTTTTTGTTGTTGTTATTTTCTTTAACCTGTTTAACTCAAAGTGGCATACGAGTGGTGTGTTATAATTAAGGGAGACTAATTACTTATTTTATTTTAATTAAAGTACATTTTTTTATAAATTATTTTGCAAATTTGATCAAGAAAATTAATATAAAAGGCACCGTGATGTCTTTTAGTATACGAGTAAATTGCGAAGCACTGTTCCGTTTAAAGATTACTCGGATAGTTTTAATATTAAGTAACATTTTGCAATGTAATGTGGGTAACTGATGCTACGGCCCAGTTCCCAAGTGTTCCCAAAATTAATTAGAAGCCAATGTCTTTACCAACGCCACCGTGTATTGCAAACTGTCACACATGAATACCAGCCTGATCAATGTAGGATAATAAAACCTCTACAGATCTATAAGTCATATCACATGTTTCGAATTCAGCCGCACTTGGAGCTCACGCTCTTGCGAAGGACCTCGCTAAAGTAGTTCGACGTCAGCGGTTTTTCGACGGTGGTTCCAATTTATGGAACTTGGTGCACTCTAGATTAAATCATATCAAACAGCCGTATATTCAGCGAAGATTAGCTCGGGTCGATCAATTGACTTTGTCTTGCAAGACATGGTAATCAAAATCCACAATACAGGGAGTCCGCCGAGAAGATATACTACTTTGTTTTGCCGCCATTTTGGTAAACATTAGTTTTGACAGTTCATATTAGGCAGTCGTGAACTAGAGACGTAGCAAATTTATTATAGAAAAATATTCGGTAAACAATGTTTGTTTGTTCGTTAAAACATTTTATCAAAATCAATCCCCGATTACTGTAACGATGAGAAAGTTACGTGAAATTTTTGGGAGAAACAACGTGCCAACAAGACGCATTATTTATCGTATAGTGAATTATCGGCTGAAAACATTACTGATGGTCAAGAAAGTGTTCAAAACAATCCATCAACCTAAATTCGACACCCTGCTCAGGAGCTTGGTCTTCAAAGAACAGGTTTGGCCACAATTTTGCACAAAGATTTGCATTTGTTTCCATTTAAGCTTCAGTTGACACAAGAGCTTCTTCCACAAGACCATTTACGCCGCTGTACATATGCCAATAGGATGCTACAGCTCGCCCATGACATCCCCGATTTTCATGAAAAAATCATAATGAGTGACGAGGCACATTTTCATTTGAATCGATATGTGAATAAACAGAATTATCGGTTCTCAAATTATTTATCAGTCACCTTTGCATCCATTAAAAGTGACAGTCTGGTGTGTAATCATAAAGCCGACTCCACAACCTCACATTGGTCCACAAAATCACATCAGAGGTCAAAGAAAAATCAAAACAGTCGATTGACGAAACAGAATCGTATCCCAAGGTGGAGGGGAAAATTCCACCTGAAGATAAGGTCATGTCGGCTGTTATATGTATATTGTAAATATAATGAACTGAGCATATCATGGAAGCCTTTTGCAACTCATACTCATAATAGAAAATTTTGCTGCATCGCGACGCACATGCGCTATTTGTAATCAACAAAAGTTTTTTGAATTCCTTAATAAATATTTGGCCTTATTGGTTTGGAACTATATAAACTATAAAACTATCACACCTGCCTCGCATCTTGCATTAAAATAATAGTCAACTTTAACTGATTGTTTGTGGCAGGTTTATATAGTCAAACCATCATCCTTGCTCGTGGTTAAATTTTTCATCATCATCATCACAACCTCATTATCTGAGCTTCGAAGTGAATGAATGAGTGAGTCATTACCATGTCGGTGTTGTTGTTTTTGCCTCTATGGTCTCTTTTTTTATTGTAACATTCTTTTTTGTTCAACACTCATACTATAATTTTAGTTGCAAGCAAATAAGAAACAGGATTTCATTTTTTCTTTTCCAAGTTGCAGTTCTCATTATTATTTTGTTTTTCGTATTTCATCGTCAAGATAAGCTTTTTAATTTACGATCCTCTTGTTTTAATTATAATCTTGGAATTTTAGTGTTTTATTTATGTTTTTGTGGGTCTCCCTTGTTGCACATTCGCAAATGCATGGATCATAATTAAGACTAAATGTTATCGTAGTCATTATGTGAAGAAATCCCAAAAATACTATAAAATTTTTATTTGCTGAAAATCGAAAGCTAATGACTTTTGTAATTTAACTTTAGGGACAACTTATCTTCAGGTAAGTAAATTGTTTTTTTTATCGAAAAATATGCATTTATGAATTGCTAAAACTTAAGTTCGCGAAAAGCTACAGAACATAAAATAGCAAGAGGGGATAAGCTGGAATTCTAGGTTGTAAATCGTTTGCAGTTTTTTTTTTGCCTGAATGAAAAGTAGCAAACTGCGGTTGAGAACACACACGCGTTTTTTTATGAAGAAATAATAATTTTTAAGGAAAAATAATTTTTTTCAAGAATTATAAAACGGTTTTTTTAACTGCTTTTCTACCACCAATAAGCAATTGCACAAAGTCATTTTATAAAAAAAGTTTCTACCAACAATATATTACAAATATTTATTTCCCTAACATCAACGAAAGACCTTGTTCTAGGCATATGCTATTGCCCCGACTAATGAAACACACCGACTACATCGATTTCTTGTTTCATTAAATGTCATCAATGTTTTTATAGTACCGGGAGGCGCAAAATTAACGCAAGATTTAAATAAAATACAAAACGCAGATTTTAATCTTTAGATTACTCTTTTTGTTTTTTCTTTATTGAGCCATAAAGATAATAGGCTGTGGTTATTTATGGTAAAACGCATCGTACAAATGGCCTCCACGGCTAAGCTGGCGCATACACATTGTGTATGTTCGCTTTGCATAAATGTGGCCTAATTTTAATTTAACCCTGCAATTCACTGGTGGCTGTGGGCTTGTTGACATAGACCTTGACCTCGAATAACGAGAGAAAAATAAATCTCATCGTGTTAAATCAAGCGATCTAGGAAACCAATTGTGATCGCCAAACAGAATTCTTTCATGGCCAGTGTGGCATGTGGTGTGAACCCACATATTGGTCACAACAGTATCATCAGATTTTGACAAAAACAACTGAACTGTCGCGATATTAAGCACCAGCAACAGTCACTGCTTGACCAACCTCATTTTTGAAAATGTAAGGTGGAATGTCACGTTGTTGCATCGTGTAACTATCCAATTTTAGTAGCCCCAAACTTTCAGCTGTCAAATTACTTTTTTTAGGGTTGCCAACACCTCCTTACTACGCAAATTCAATTCTAGTGTTATTTCAAGAACACTCTCTATTAGTTTGGTTTCGTTGTTGGCAATTTTTTAATTCATATTCGCGAATAGTTACTCGTGAATAATTATTTTCGATACGGTTGTAGTTCGCTTCCCTGCCTTGGAACAAGTCCCAATCCTCCAGTCTTCAGTTTTAACTTTCTAATTCCGCTAAATTCACTACCTGATCAAAATTCTGGTGAAATTTTAGAGTTTTGATAAAATTTGAAGTTTTTGGTGATATTTGTCGTGAAATTTAAATTTTTATTTTTTTTGATACATTTTCGGATATCTGTGATTTCCAAATGAATTGGTGAATTTCCCATTTTTTATCGAATATTTATTTTTTTATGATTTTTCGGTTTAGATTTTTAAAATTTTGTTGATTAATTTTAGGTTTTTTGGTAAGTTTTCTGATTTTTTAAGTTTCGTGAAATTTAGACCTTTTTTCTCCAAGTTTCGACTTTGTGGTGAAATTAAAGTTTCGTGGTGAGAAATAATGAAGTTGGAGTTTTTAGAAATGAGATTTTGTGGTGGTGCATATTTTTGTTGTTGCAATTTTTTTATTTGTTTTGTGAAAGTTCAAAGATATTTAAAAAAAATACGTGAAAGTGATATTGAAAGCCAGTTACCAAAAATCGGTATTTAATTTTAGAAAAACCTTGAAGGCATTTTAAGGTCCGCACTGCAATCCATTATTCTTTGTATCACATATATCATGAGTAAATTCCATAAGTTATCATGCGCTAGGCACTAGTTATGTTCGATACGTTACATGACGCAACTCCTGCTTTTAACGTATTCTGTTTTACTGTGAACTTGGGTAATATTTTAAACAGTTTAATCCTCAGAAACTAACTTATTTAAAATGCGCCTCATCCCTTTAAGTAGCCACCACTAGAAGAACGGAATTGCTCTTCTGACAATCTGCCGGTCGACGACCGTTCCTTAAAGTAACAAGTTTTCTGTATCTTTGCTTTCATAAAAACTTTGTTATACTAATTACAAATACTAACACCTTATTAAATATATGTAGCGTCATCACAGAGGGGTCTCAAATAAAAGTGAATCCATGTTGACATGGACTTAAACAAACTGTGTGTGGGTGATTAATAAAATCCTTCCATTCTAGTTCCATCTAGGGCCTGGCAAACGGAACTGCGTTTGAGCGATGGATTGAGTTGTGTTATGTTGATGTTGAGGGTGGAGAAAATTATAAAAGAACACGTCTAGCGAAATCAATTCGTATGATCTTGGTGGCAAATTAACGTTACCATCGCGAAAGAGATTGCTTATCATTTATGTATAGCGCTTCCCATTTACGTATGATGCCACCGGCTCAGAATCCGCATCAAACAATAATTTTTTGGTGGAATGCATTGCCACCTGGTGAATATCGTCTGGGTTAAGGCCAACCCATATGCAACCATTCTGCATGATCACGAAGCCATTCATCCAAACACCTTGTCGCTAAAAATTAGTTTTTGGCCGTGCAGCTGCTTTGAACGTGCACGTCAACCATGTCACAAAGTAAACAGAGGCGACACGAGGATATAGTGATCTCTTTCTCTATCTGTCTCTTTCTTAAATGACTGATCGCTCCTATTTTCTTTTGTTACATTTTTCTTTTCTATTTTGAATAATTTTTTTGGACATTCATTACAAAGGTAATTTTCATTGTTTAATTTTTCTGGGTTTTTGCTTTTGTTTTGATTATTTTCTTTAGGGACTGCCCGCACCAAAAAAAAAACTGATTCGAGCAATTTTCTAACGTCAAAGTTTACACCTCTGGTTGCTCTGTGACCATGTGACAAGCTGTGGAGAATTGCCTTCAGTAGTTAAATAATCGAAAATAGTTTTAACCCTTATTGAAACCCCCTTCAAAAGAATTGTACAATTTATTCTTTCATTTTAATGGAATTATTAATATTCCGAATACCGCAGTAATAAATTAATGACATTTTATTGTCTATTTTGTCTAAATCTACAATTTTTACAAATTTAAATGGCAGACCTTAAAGGTGTTTTGCAAACAAATTTATATTGGCCCATAAGTCAAAGTTAATTAATATTTTTGTGAAACAAAATTAATTCAAAATCAGTCTCTAATAAATTGTCGCATTAGAATATTTACCGAAATTAATTATGCAAATTTGTTCATTTGTAAAATAGCACACGACCATAATTTTACACAGCCTTCGTTGTTTGTCTCCAAATAGTCCATTAGTGGGCTTTAATTTGTAAGATTATCTGTAAAACACCACTTAATTGTAGCATATTTACGTAGGTATCTGCTAGAATGTAGAAATTATAGACATATACGAGTATTTGTATTTTTAAGCCTTTTTTGTTTTATAGGAAATCTTTTTTTTTTTTTGTTAAATCCCTTAATAAGTTAGTTTTTCATTTTTGTGCTACAACTTGTTTTTTCACAAACTCTAAAGCTATTTTAACCACTATTCATAACTCCCTCACATGGGAGTACCATATACATACATGTGTTTTAATTTTCTATTTGTGTATTTTTTCATTATTAAACTAATCTTTAAAACTAACAAATTATATTTTGACAATTATGATAATGAAATATACCAACCGGCCCACCATGCGATCAACCAACCAACTTAATATCGTAATAATGTTGTATGGAAATAATTTACAGGACAAAAATTAACGCTAATGAACAATTTTAAGGCCATTTATTTGGTCAATATTATGTTCAGGCATTGCCGCCAGCTGGCAGGCACAAAGAAGATACGGCTTACCGTAACTAAGCGCCCTGTCACATGTTCTGGCTTATTCCTCTACGTAGTAGTGGCCGGTAATATAGTAGATTCCCGTCTCTGCGAGGAGTCTGGCTGGATAATTAGAGCGGTGGAACGCATACGCCAGGGATGCGTGGCCAAGAGGGTGCTTGGTATCTAGTACACGAACCACAGTACGCTAAGTTACTGAAGTGGGAGTGGGATAGGTATTAATCCTGTATTTCAGTGATCTCTTCCTAATGGGTTATATAAATTCAATAAGCCCCCCTCCATCCATGTAATTAAGAATAAAATTTAACGGTGCACAAGTTAGAAGGTCAATTGACCAATTTGCAATTCAAATTTAGTTGAGTCATAGTTTTTAGAACACTATCTTTAACTGTTCGATTTCTATTTGCGAGTTTCGTGACCTTAAGCGGCCAATACATATTTTAGTGCGACAATCTTCTAAATCAAGAGATTAGTGATGGGCAAAGTTATTTTCGTACTTTTCCATCCGAAAGGTCTTCAAACTATAGTTGCACATGATTTCGTATAGCTGAGCAGGGATTTATTTAAAATTCTTAAAATTAATTCGAATATTTAAAAAAGCCCTTGCATAGAGTAAAGCGCTAGAGTCTTTTTAATGACATCGCTCAGCAGCGAGAAAAATGGGACTGTTTTAAAAAACCTCTGGAAACCTTTAGTCCACAATAGAATTTATAGGAATATGTGTACCATTTCAGAGCTCCCTGACTTTCTAATTAAACCAAGAGCCATGAATGCGACGGTATATTTAGCTCTCTCTCTCTCTCTTTCTAACTTTTCTCTCGTCAAATATGACTCCACTTAGCCTTACTCTCCTTTTGGAGATATCTACAGGCGTCAGTACAGCTCCGTACGGTAAGAGATCCTCGTGTCCAAAGTCCAGACGGTATAGATATAGTAAGGATCATTATTTTAACACTTATCGAAGGTTATTGCAAGTAGTATCGATAACAACAAATATCGATTGCTACTATACGCTTTCCTAGAGTCTCAAAAAAATTAATAATGTGTTTAAACAACGAAAAACTATTAATTGCAATTAATTGGAAAAAATAATCGATAAATTGAGCTAAGGTTGAAAATTATCTTAAATTACATAAAACATTCTTTACAGAATTGCAAGTTTATTAAAATTCTTTATTTGCTTCAGAGTTTAGGATGTTTTACGAAGGGATTTCTTTAAGACAGACTTTAAAAATATGATTTTAAAAAGGAGCCTTGTAATTAATTTTTTCCTATTCTACGCAGCGGTTGTGCCTGCTTTGGAGAAAAGACATTCGGATGGTACCGAAGTTCCAATCTGATAATATTTTTGTACACGTGTGTAAAGCGTTGGGAAAGAAGCTTAGATCATCTTGAAGATTTATAGAGTCATTATCGTTGTGTCGAGACTATTAATGGAATTCAACATTAATACACGACGAGTCGCTTCCACTTCCAATACTATCGTCTGAAGGAGCATTTCCAAACATTTCGATTCTTAAATCTCTCATAATCGCAATAAGTGGATCTTTGAAATAGATTCTTGTTTCATTTGGGGTGCATTAAAATTTTTATTTCATATTCTTAAAACGGGCGTTCACACTGGCTCAAAACGATCATTTTTAATTGAGTTGCTACCAAATAAACCAAGACGGGCGAAGGGAAAATTCGATTAAATCAAATCTTTAATTACAACGAAATAGTCAATTATTATTCGTTTTTCGATTAATCTTGCCATCACTTAACTCTCATGTCTCATGGGGGGTGATAAACATTTTTTTTAATTCTTTAATCAATTAGAGATATCCCACTCTATGGTCTCACTGTTATATAGACGCAGCATATGATATATTTACCTGTGCAATTGGATCTTTAAAGATCACTTTTTCAATGAAACTATTTAACCACCAGCTGTACATTATTTTATATAGAATAAACTCTCTATTACTTTAAAACAATATTATTAAAAAAAAGGGCTAGACCTTTTTACTTTCCGATAATTTGTTCTCTATTTGCTCTAAAACACTTTATTCAGTAATCGGACAGATAATTAGCTTTTAGTTACTGTAAGAAAATTTTACTGTAAAAATTAGCGACGTGCTAACGGACAAATTACCTTCCCTTACCACTTCAAGTTTGGAGTTTGCCATATTTTCTTACAAAGAAAAAAAATTCAAATTAAATATCAATAATTTCCCGATGACGACTAATATTTTGTATAAACGAATTGGAGGGTATTTTTAGAAACATTTGAGTTGAATAAATCCGATTATCAAAGAACAAGAATTTTCTTGTGAAAATAACGTGCGCTTCTCCGAGCTCCAATACTCGCAGTCTTGAGCCTGTTTGTTTCTAAGAAAAATTCAACCTTACTGTTTCTTATATAGATTGGCATGGTAGATAGTCCACTGAGAAACACGTGACACGTCTGTGGATTACCAGACGAAATTGGTAGAAATCGCCTCTTACGTTTCCAAGAATCAAGGCACGTGGGTTTTTCGAGCAAATTGGGCTTTTGTGATCCAGTTTATTAAAATAAAAATTGTTTTTTGCTTCTTAAAATAAAATGTGTACATTTTATTGGATTCGGAAGATGCTTTTTTGTTTTTACTTTACTGAGTTTACTCAGCTGTTTAAGGCCAGACCACCAGTGTTGCTAACTAATTTTTTTTCTTTTTCCAAAAAAATGTAAGAAACCCCAAATTTTTCCAGTTTTTAACAAAATTTTGCCCAAATATGTAAATACAGATTTTCCACAAAGTATATAACCATTCTATATAAGTTTTTGATAAAAAGAAGGGAGTCAGAACGAGTAAAATTAACACGGCACATTTTGTACACTAACGTTGTACTGTTTGGTACTGAGTTGCTTAATTAAGCAGCCAATGTGGTCAACGTTCAGCAATTAACGCAGCAATTTTTATCTCTGCAGTTTTTCTTTTGTTTCTAAAAGATCGCTGAAGAAAGTTTATATCTACTTCTTTGAGACACAAATCAAATATATTTTTTAGTGATTCGATGTACAACGTGGTCCCTGCTGGGAGCCATCATAAGTCATTTGCAATATTGACAAAATGCTTTATAGCAATTTCCCTGTAAAGGTGTGTACTATCTAATTTGGAATGTTTATTTAACTTTAATAAAATTTTATTTTATTTAAAATGCAATACCTTAAAACTGATCATTTTTAAATTCTACAAACGGAAAAAATTAAGTTGGCTTAACTACCAGACATTTAAAAATTTATTAGTTGTAAAATTAAGTATTGAAAGCTGCCAGATGGATCTGGTATGAAATCGAAAACTTTGAGCTGAATTGAACAGTTTTAAAAGTTTGTAATACCTATTTATAGCTAGTTATACTTCCGAATAACCAAGTAGAAGAGTCTCTCAAATTTCCCAATATATAAACTTTTTCACCATACATTTTTACCTATTAAATTTGCCCCTAGAAAGATAAAACCACCTAGGGGGGAAACTTCCAAGGTGTGCACCCTATAATAAAAACTATTACTAGAGGATTGGCTAAGCATCATTAGATTTGATGCAGGCATTAGTTTTCCGATATAATTTGGGTATTTTGTGGTATGTGGTACACATCGCATATTTATCCCGTCTTCCGTCAACTCAATTTTTATTATCAATCAAGTTTTTATGGCTTTTTTTTGGGTACAATTGCTTTCCGGCGTTAAAATTTTAAACTTTACTTACTTCACTTTTTAGTTTTATTTCTTGCAAAATGGTTCATTTCTCTTTTAAGAAGTTGCCACCTTCTTGCGTTTTCGAATTGGCACCATGTTTCGTGTTAATGTGCAAAAGTAATCGGGCTTTAATGTGGCTTACCCGTACTTTCAAAATTATTAAATTTTATTTTACGTAAATGTTGTGTAACGAACAATTTTTAAATGCCGCTTAATTGGATACTTTAAATAAAGACAACCTTTAACTGTCAATAACTTCTTAAGCAAACTAATGAAACGGCCATAAAAGTAACTAAAATTTAAATCATTTACAGCAGCTTCATAGCTTGTAAACATTTATTTTAAATCAGCCTTATTGATTGTATCGTGCAGCTTTAGAACTGCTAAGCAAATAATAAAATATCAATTAATAAAAATTTGTCTCAAACTTGTTTTCAAAATCATAAAATAGTTTGCCATCTGGCTCTGATACTTTTGGTAGCGTACTAAAAATATCATAATTTACAAACTTTAGTATCTTCCCAGCAAAAACAAATCCTAAGCCGTGTGATAATTTATGCAAAACAATATTCCAATTTTTATTTCTTTGAAAAAGAACAAATCTAAATGAAAGCACGCGGCCAAAAAAAAAAATTACAAAAATTGGTCAGATAACCAACGAAAAACGACAGCATTTAAAATAACAAAATATTACTTAAACACAGTTTTAATCACTAGACCGTGAAGGATGGAGATTTAAGCCACATCTCTCCCTTGCAACGGCAACAAAAACAAAAGTGTTGGTGTAAAAATAAGAAGTGTGAAGAGCTGGCGAATTAAATCATGAAATTAATTTTAATATTATTAAATGAAACAAACCAAAAATACATTATAAAAATCTCAAAAATCTCTCGTACTGCCCCCTTAAAGTTGCAGGAATGAAAGAAAATACTTTAAAGGAATTGAAGCTGGCAAAAAACGAAAAGAAAACAAGACCATCAAGATTTCAACAAAGACAAAAGGAATGAAAAAGACCAACAAAAAATTTATAAACGAAGAGAAAAGTGTAATTAAATTTTAAGCCTCCAAATATTTTGGTTTGTTTAATTTCAACCCAAACGAGCTGTAGAAAACATTATCTCGCCATCAACAACATCATTCCCAACATTAACAACACACATCACCAGCACACCACCACCACCTCCGACTTCAGCAATGTGGCCAGCTAGAAAGTGTGTTGAAAATTCTGCAAAATTAAAATAAAAAACCTTAAAAATAAAATTAACATAATTAAAACATGAACTTTGCAAAGTTTTAACTACAATTTACACTGGCCTAAATGAGGTTGGAATCTAACTTTTGGAATACATTTGCAGCCAGTTTATAAAGGAGACCATTAATGCAGCAATTATGAAAATATAAAACAACAAAAGTTTATGTTAACAAGAATTTTAAATGATTCTTGATTTGATGCAGATTTTTGCAACGAATTTCCGTCATCCCTGGTCAAGTTGGTTTGGAGACAATTCGATTTCGGCTATGTGCCATTTTCAGTGTCATTTTTCGTTCTCGAGATCATAGCCGAAACCGGTTTCTCTCCACACCAAACTTGACTTGATGACGGAAATTCGTTCCAAAAATCTACACGAATTTTAAACCTTTTATATGTCGATTTCACGAATAATCGCGTAAGTCACAAGTAACACTTTTTCGCAGAGCCTATAAGGGGTATTTTTGAAATTGTGGTAAAGGCTGGACATTTTCCGGACTGTTTTTGTAACGCAGGTGAAGATTGAAGTCACCCAAAATCACCATAAGGATATAAAACCACTTATGTCCACACTGGTGCTTATCGTTAAATATCGTACTACTGCACCCACCCTGCAAATACTGGTACCCAGAAGTAATGAGAAAATTTTCAATAACAGAAAATTGCGCGACAGATAATTTTCATATGTGTTTAGTAATAACAACGTATGTCCTTATTGGAATCAGAATGAAAACATTATTCGACATCCTTTTTTGGTGCTGTTAACAATTCACCATTGTTCGATATTTTTCGAAATATTTTCAAACCCACGTAAAGAGCTTTTAGATAGAAGTAACTTGGGTAAAATCAATTTAAAATCGATCAAAGTTGACGTACGTGATAAAAAATATACATTACTTCCCAAGGTAAAGCTTGAAAATGTTTTGATTTCGTTAACATTGGAAAAGAGAATTAAGTAAAAATTTATATGAAAACTAATTGGATTTCAAGATAGGTTATTTACTCAATAAAATAATTTTTTTATTAAACGTTCTCGACGAGTTTTGTAAATTTTGTAAAGTAAAAACTTATGTCATATATTGTTTCGAGTATAAGTGCAATGGTAAGGATAATTGTATCACTCACTGTTCTGAAAGTTCTAGATTTGAAAGGTACCAATACTTGTCATACCCACTGTGCTCAAACAACAACAAACATCGTGATAAAGAAGTAGCCGTTGTGTTGTATTTAGGTGTTAAATAAAATAACAGTGCTTAAAACTAAATAAAAACTAAATTAAATATCTTTAAAAAGGTTAAACGGCTGCCTCTTTGGTTTTAAGGAAAGTGAAGCTCAAGCAACTCGTGCCTACTAATTATTTCCGAATACCTTTGTTTGGATAGGGATATAATAGAGAAGACAGATAGTGAAGTAGAGGGGATGGAAAAGCCTTAGTGTATACAACCCTGCAATTGCCCGTTATATTTATGCAGTGTTGCAGCGCCTCTGGTGTTATGTAGGCGCATTATTTGAAGATAGTATAACCATATATTATTAATTATTTTACATTGCCGACGGTGAATAAAAACTAGTCGATTTCAATTTTTATTATTGAGTCGTAGTGGCTGAAATACAAATTCAGGCATCTAAATCCATCGAATGCTAAATAGTCGACGCGCTAGATACTTGAGTTACTTCACAGTAGTATTTTATTATTAGTGTTTGGTGTTATCGGAAAGAAAATTATAGGTGCATAGCAGGCCGTAAATATGTCGTCTTGATTAAAAAAGAATTGAGACATTTGGTCAGAACCTTTGGGCATACGAGAAGGCTTTAATATGTGGCAATACATATGTGAAAATAGCTTAAGCTTTTGGAGGAGGGAAATTCTAACGGAAACTAATAACAATGAAAACAAGCTCACTTTTGATCGTGTTTTGGTGTGGCCAGGAAAGGAGAAAAATTTTTATTTTTCTACCCATAACCCATGCCTTAACAATACTTTGCATTCATCAAATACCAAATCTTAATAAAAGTCTAACATAGATTGACTTTGATTGGGCGATTCAAATAAAAAAATACAATTTTCTTAAACTTAAAAAACAGAAATTCCGTAATTTTAAACATTTAAATCACGGACGGATCCAAAACCGGAAATAGAATTTCCGTACGGAAGACAAGACTGTCGGTGTCCAATGAGCTAATGGTCATATCAAACGGAAATTCAGGTAATCCCCATTTGTGTTCGCGTCAACCTATTTTCTATTTCTATTTGTTCGAATAGCAGAGTCGCTTTTAAATCTCTACATTTAGGAGAATTTCTATTCAAGTGAGTTACTGCGTGTCTCGATTAGAACACATTTTCGAAACACAATGTATTAGGAATTCATTTTCGACTTATTTTCTTTTCAAATAGAAGGAATGTTGTGAAATACTCCAGACAATGGGAACGGGTAATAAGCTACCCTTGTACTGGATACGTAGTCATAAGGTCGACGAGCTAATATATAAATTGGCCACGCGGGTCTCCGATAAACCATTTTTTGACCGCAAACGAATCTGGGATTGTTTTGCCATACAAGAAAATCCTGGATTTAAATTGAAATGGCCTTCGACTTTTGACAGGATTTCTGCCAGCTCTTTTGTTTTATGAACTTTCCTAAATTTTCATAAAAACAACAAGGTAAAATCAGAAGGAATAGTTATTATTATGTTGACCCAAAAACCTTGAAGAAATATTTCATATTTTCTCCAAGGCCAAAGGTAACAACGCGTTGCGTTTTTTGCTACAGTTTTTAAAATAATAATCTTTAATTCTAGATGTATGGACTGAGTTATAAGAAATAAACGAGGTACAAATAAAATACATTTCGTACAAGGATATCTCTGGTTGAAAAAGCAAACAAAATAACCAAGCCTGGGGCTTTTTTTAATTTCGGCTTTAAAATCAATATTTGGTGCGGTGCGGTGCGGATAGAGCTCTTTTAGGAATAACAAACAACATTCAGGAATTTTCGAAACGGCTTTTTGTTTATTTTTTATGATTTGAGAATCAATTGCACAAAATAACTATTTTGCTATAAAATAGGCCAAATTCGAAAAGTCCTATGGGCAACGCTTTTGGTAACTGCTGTCATCAAAGATACTCAAACCTTTAAGAGTAATACAAAATCATTCCATGTTCGAAGATATATTTTGTTATTGTTTTTAATCATTTTAAATTGTTTTTAACTCTAACCTGGCAAAATATTTATTTGGTAAATCATTTTAGAAATGCCTTAAAGCATTTAAATTGGGTGAGAAAAAAATTTAACATGTCTGAGATGCTCTTCGTTGGCACCAAATTAACTCTTTCCTAAAGAAAAGCCCATTGTAAAATACAGGACAGAAAGGCTTGTTGTCTCCAAACTAAACTCGACAAGGGATGACAAAATATTATTTTGAAATATCTACCTCTTCGGAATGCCTTTGACATCAGTTCAATAAAATTAATTGGCGAATCCACTTATCGTCACAGAACTAAAGACTGTTAAAAGATATTTTTTCCTTCATACAAAAAAATAAAACTTTTCGAATTTAGGCATTTTTGCAGACATCGATATACTTTAAGCTGGGACTTTTAAATGAAAAATCTCAAAACTGGCAACTCTTGAGAAAACTGACAAGGGGATAGAATATGTAAGTTACAAAATAAACAAATTAAAGGAAAAAACCGGCGGAGCCCACATTTTATGGGTTACGAACTACGCAGTAGGTCAGATAAGTAGCATAGGAAAACTTGTGAAATAAACATTCAAATGAATTTGTCATATAATTTAACCCTTTAAGGGCCTGTGTTTTTTAGTTATTGTCTACAAATAAACTAGACAAAGCCGATGTTTGCAATATCATAGATGATAAAGTGTTTGCGAACGACCAATGCCCGATTATGAAAGATGATTTTTTAAGCCAAAGCTGCAATTGAATCTCAATGAGTTAAATTTTCTTGAATATTTGTATATACTCATGAATATGATACCCGCTTTGTCTTATTATAGTGTATATTTACATGTAAGTATATGTTTATCATTTATACACAAATTTTGAATGCTTGTATCTCGGAAAAATAGGCTCCTGCTAGTTTTGTAACTTCTATATTTATTTCCCTTAAATTACATTTTATTTTTCATCCTGAGTTGATTTTTTATTCTATCCTAAGCTAATAATCGAATACATATAACTTTTTTTTTCATTTTCAGATACCATCGTAACATACTTTGGGTAAGTTGTTTTTAAAAGTTAACTATAAATTTTATCAGTAGCGAAATTCTTAACTTTCACTGTATGCTAAAGAGGTCGACTTCTCATAATGTCTTGCAGAAACTCTTATAGCTCAAACACAGAAAAAACTGCAATAATTAAATTCAACGTTCGAGCTATTCTTTGGATAGTGGATAACTTCACAGGGGTTGCGATAAGTCGTCTAGAGTTCGGCCTCAATTGACATTGGACTAGAACAATTCATATCTGAAGGGGTTTTGATCTAAAAGAGTGCTTTACCTATAAAAGATATAGATAGCGAGGATATATTCCGGGCCTAATTAGCAGGTCTCATTAATTTGCAGATACGTCTGAAAACTAAGATCTTACTAAGATCCGACTTTAGATATGAAAACGATGTGTTTTAAGGTTGATTTTATCGCCCGGAAGGCAACAATCTTGTGGCATTACGCACTATATCTATAATATGTCAAATTTTTATCTCGTAAACTTATATATTTACAAAAGGTTGTGTTATGCAAAATTTAAGCTCTCTACCTATAGTGAAAGTAATACAACAAGGGGCACCCTAGTCCCTCTAAATAAAAAGCTTAAGTTTTCAGATTTATCTGAGCACTTATTTGGCAAGACCTATCTGCATACCAAATTTGAGCTTTCTAGCTATAGTGGGCGCGTCCCATAAAAAATACTTCCGTATAGGGAACTACGTTTTATCTTCAACATTTAAAAGTTTTTTCTTTTTAATTCTTTTTATTTCTTGCTAAAATTTAATAAACTGCGATTTAAACAAATTTTACAATTATTTGTTTTAAGCATAAATTAAAGTCAATTTATTATCAGTAAAATCTATTTTATTTATAAGTAAATTTCGTCCTAAAGTTATATACATACATACATATTTATTACAAGCCTGATTAAAACCAACTTTATCAATTAAATTTTTAAGACAAAATTTATATTTAACATTAAACACTAAAATGTATAATTAAAACAATTAAACTATTTATCACTTTAACAAATTTTTACATCAATTGTGTTATTGACTTTCCAATAAAATATTTATGTTACAAAAAGAAAACTTGGCTTCAATAATAGAACGAACACATTCCTTCAAACGCACGGTGGTGAAACGTAATATTGTGGCTAAATGTTGGATATGGAAGAGAGAAATAGAAAATTACAAATTTAAATAATTCCTTATTAATGACGATAAAATGTGGCCTAAAACAAAAAAAGATAGACAATTTATTGTTTTAAAATATAAATTAAGTATTAAAAATGGTTAAACCATAATAAGCTGAAAATAAAACAATTATTAAAAATTTAATTTCCCAAAAAATTCGAATTTTTTTTTACAATTTTACCTAATTTGCTATGCACGGCTGAAAATCAATTACTAAAGCGGAAACAAAATTAAACAACTGAAAATGTTTAATAAATTTTTAATTTTAAAATGTTTATAATTAAATAACTGAAAATAAAAATAAAAAGACATCTGAAAAAAAAACGATGGCATGTTTTCACTGGAAGCTGTAAAAGAAAAATACAAAATTAAATATTTTATCTGGAAGAATAAAAAAAAAAAAAACTTAGTAGGACGAGGAGGCTGTAAAAAAGAATAATTATTGAGATTAAAATCTGTAATTAAAAGATGTTAATTGATTATTGAGGAGACAGTGTTTACAAAAAGGTTGCTGTCACTGCGACTCTGCAACAAGAGCCGCAACCCAAAACCAATCCATTTCCAAAATCCATTCACAAACTGCTACAACCTGTAAATAAATAAAAACTGGAAAAGAAAACTTCGCTGCAAATTTTTTAAGCAACGGAAGTATATGAAAACATTTTATGTCTCCAGAGAGTGGAGGTCAGTATGGGAACAAATTACAGGGTAAAATGTAATGAAAGGAACTTTGGGGAGAAATTTATACAAAATCAACAGGATGAAGTATATAAACAGTAAGCAAGCAGTAATTTAAAGTTACACGAGAATTATCTGTATTTTAAACTAAAATCCTAAAAAAAAATAACAAATTTGTTAGAGCACCGATCGTAGAACCGACCCGAACTCACCCTATGCCCAATTTCAAATAAATTCACATACAAATTTCTGGCGATCTTTGGAACGAATTTCCGCCATCCCTTGTCGAGTTTGATTTTGAGACAAACCGGTTTTGGCTATGCGCCATCTTCAGTGAAAAAAAGGGTCGAACGGAAGCCGAAACGGGTTTACCACCAAGCCAAGCTTAAGGGATGACGGAAATTCATTCCAAAGATCTACATGAAAACACCCTGTCGGAATATCAAATCAAGAATAAAAATTTCTGTTTGTTTCCTACCAAAATACTTTACCACTTCGGGTCTTAACTCCCACCCTGCGTAAAATTGAAAAAAAAATTATGGAATAAATCGTTGGGTATTTTTTACTCTGTTGTTGTTATTGAAAGTGTTGCTTTCCTCATGTTTGTTAAATAATAAACGCAGATATGTGAAGATGTGTATGTTAGCTTTTGCATTGAGAGGGTCAAGTAAGTGGATATTGTGTGTAAAAGGCCGTTCTGATATTCATTCAGTCGTTCTGCGTCCTTCAGCTTAACGCAAATAACGCACAATTTCGACTGAAAAAATATGTAGGTGCAAATGGATTTGAAAATTGGGTTAATTGTTGCTTAAAGGTGGTTTATGTTAAGTAAGCACACAGCTACCTGTACAAATCGTATGCTCAAACATACAAATGTATTCATACCCAGTAAACATTTTCAACTCAACGGAGAGAAATTAAGTCATACTTGCTGGAATACGAGTACAAGTCCATGCAGACACTCTGTTACAAATTTTTGTTTTCTCCTTGCTACCTAGTGCTTGACGCAATGGAACTTGTACAGACTGACTGTTGTAATACAAACTCTGTGTTAATTCGTTAAGAAAATTGTTCTGTGGGCACTTGCAAAAAATAAATGGTATTAACGCACACACAGGCACACACACACTTACACATTAAAAAGCGTTGAAAGGAAGGAAGTTCATAAACACACGCACACACACATATATTTATTCATTCGCTTACATGTTCCGTTTAAACTACAAGAGTAAACATAAATATACACTAACTTGGTTACACACACTCACTTATACTCAACTCAACTGAAAAAAACCAACACACTGAAACATTCATAGCAACCACCAGAAAAGTTAAGTGCAAAACGTAGAGACATGGTAAATGTTGTGTGTGTGTTCTGAGCTTAATACTCTTAGCACAACAACAACTATAAGAAAAAAAAAGTAATCGTACCAAAGTTAACAAAAAATTTATGTATGTGTGAGAGGGAGGGTGTTTAGGCAAAAAAATAAAATATTGGTTTAAGAGCACAACTCGAGAGAGAATACTACTAAAGTTGTTGCTATATTTTCGGTCTTTATTTACACGATTATAAGGAAAGGCAGAGTCGAATTAGAAACAGTAATTTTTACACGTTATCCTGTAAATTTTCCCTAATAAATTAATAACGGGAATATCCAGACATGCAACTTAATTGAGGCAAATAAATTTTAAATTGATTTGGTGTTCCCGCAAATGCAATTTAGCTTACTCAATTGGCATTTGACAGCTGAAGGTGTGTTCAATTTGTTCGTGATAACGTGTGTTTGTGAATTTGGAAAAATAGAGACAAATTTAGCGCTAAAAGATATTTTTTCAAAAAATTTATTTCTTAAAAGTAATTAATTATTTCAAACGTATTTTTGTTAAAAATTTCACGTATCAAACTAACCGGTAAATTTCGCCTGCCAGTTATTTTCATTTTTGCTTACATTTTTTATTAACAGAGTTTGTCAACTTCCATGAAGAATAAAATGTATTTGTATTAGTGAAGCAGTCACCTTGTTCAATGTGCCTTGCTTTTGTCACTGCTTTTAAGTTTTAATTGCTCAATTTATTTATCAAGTTCTTGTATGGTAGATAATGGTAAATGCAGACCTTAATTGCGTAAATATCATAATTGCCTAATTAAGGCGCATGACATACTATTAACAAATAAAACTCATTTGCTGCTAAAAATTAAAATTAATTCTGTTATGAAAAAGCAATCAGGTCCAAAATTTTGTCCAATTACATACATTTCGTATGCAATGTAAAATTTTGCCTTATCGCATCGCTGACATCAATGCCGGCAGAATAAAAACATTTTTTCGCTCTTTCCGGTAATTCACTCACTCTGGAGACATATTCATGAGGGAGCACTATAAAACAACCTTGAAAGTTTAATCAGTCTCTTTTTCTGTGATTTCGTTGATATTGTTTAGCTTATAAGTGATGGTTTTTTGGTTAAAACTTCTAGGTATTTCTTGCTAAAAATTATATTCTACAGTGAGTTTGATGTTTCGAACTTAACTTCGAATTTTCCAATATAAGCTTAATATCGATTTTTTTAAGTCAAAAATCCATAAAATTTTATTTTTAAGGTCTCGTAAAACTTAATTTAGGGGCAACATCATTAAAATTAAAATTTAGTTTCTATGAAAAATTAGATCTCTTTTGAAATTTAATTTTTAAATTTGAGTTTTAAGAATTCGAATTTAGTTTTAAACTTTTGAAAAAATAGACCTAATCTCAAAATTTATTCAGCCGATAACCTGCCGGTAATATTGGACTTAACCCCTGGCGATAGCAAGTTTGACGAAATTTAGTAACAAAAAACACCAAACATTTTTGCTTAGCAGATATTCCTGAAAACGATTTAAATTTCGTAAAAATTGTTCTTGTAGCTGCAAAAGAAAATTATAATATTTTCTCACATGGGTGTAAATTTACTAGAAATATCTTTTAAAGAGAGACTTTGATAAAATATACTCGTATATCCTGAAGTTCCCCAACAACTAAGTTGCATTGAAGTGTTGCCAAGACAGTTTACGTGGGCGGCGATCTTGAAGACCTTGTATAGCTAAGCGACTTAAAAGCTTTTATTCTATAATTTATGATACAGGTACATCCAAAAAGTTTATCACATCATATATATCTTTCTGGTTCAATTATTGAGCAAAATAGCGTTTTTAATTAATTCAATAAAATTTGTAATTGATTAGCAATAATCCAACTTATTTTTAATTTTAATTTCAAACAACTTTTGTATTAATCTGGCAAGGAAATTATCACTAGCAAAAGTTATACTAAATGAACTTGTCTCAGTCCTTGTGTACAAAGCAGACAGGATTTTTCCCTACTTTAAGTCATAGTCTTTTGTACTTTCGTTTAAATTTTAAGATTTTTTGCCCTTTTTAGTCCAGCATTGCAAAATCAGAAAGTATATAATAAATATATGTTTTTTCCACTAGTTTGTTTGCTGGTAAAAAGGTATTATAACGCACGGCCAACGTGCATGCAGAAACACACAGGCAAACGCATACCTTCACACACACACACACACACACACGCGCATAAATATTTCATCATATATTTTCAGCAACGTATCCAACGGATATTTACAGAAGAAATTAGTCTTTAATGTAGACAATTTGTGGAATAATAGGAAATCAACAATCAATATCACGAACAGTTCAAATAGATTTTTCATAATATGTTCCAAAGGCTTGAATAGAGATTTAGAGCAGAGAGGCAACGAATTTGGTGACAATATTTTTTTTTTGTTAAATACAGTTGTCATGAAATTTAGACAAGATTTGGGTGGTAAAGAAAAACCAAAAATTTCCAAATATTGACAGCTGACAGTTTCGGAATAGTGAAAATGACTCACAGCACGGAAGACCTATGTGATGAACCTCATTGTTGAAAAATATTTAAAAAATAATGAAATTTCGGCTGCTACAATTAGCAAATTTCGTACAAAGTGTTATCGAAATGTTGATTAAACTTTTTCGGTTGTAATAGAATAAAAAATGCAATGCGAGAGAGTTTTGGTTAAACAAAAGCTTACGGAAGTTGCTCATTAAATCCTTGCATCTGCTTGCTTACAAAGTTCAACTGGCAGAAGAACTGCAGCCTAATTATCAACAGGTGAATGCTGATTCCTCATCCGTTTTGTGCGGGTTTTTGACTGAAATCGTCATTGTACTAAACTTGTATTATATTGACGTCGCACAGAGAGTTGAAATCGACAAAAATGCGGACTAATTGAAAAATTACATTATTATTTTTTTTTGTTGGAAATTATTACTCGATTAAAAAAGTATAAATTTCTTCAATTTTGAGAAATTAAAATTCGGCATCTTTTAGGCGTCAAATACTTTAATTGTGGAACCTTCAACTGTGTAGAAATACTTTTTAAAGGCTTTTTAGAATATGTTTAAATTTGCACTATTTTCAAAGTTAATCTAAGTGACCGGCTCACATATCATGCTATTCTATTTGAACCGGTTCAAATATCATTTTATTTTATTTGAACCGGTTTTCATATCATGTTATTCAAAGTGAACCGGTTAACACATGATGTTATTTTATTTCTACCGGTTCACATTATCATGTTGTTATAAGTAAACCGGTTCCAATAGCTGTGGAGTTTTAAATGGGGATGCTCTAACATCCGTTAAATATTCCCTGAAGTGATTGCAATTGTATCCTTTTTGTCCGCAAAATCCAGCTATTTTAATGTCCGTAATGCCTTTTTTTTCATTTCTAGAAAACAAATCAAATTGTTTGTCCTTTTGCTATACTCGAAATATGTTTACGCCCACAACAGTTTTTTTTATTAATTTCACCCTGAATAATGGCGAAAGCCATTCCCCTTTATAATATGACTAAAATCCCAAATAATTGGGGTGTGTGTGTTAAACATGTTCCTTTTAACAAGGCAACATTTTATTTCAGAAACGAAAACGCCTTTACTCTAATGGCATTTTTAACTGAATATTTTGTATAACACTTTTGTGACTATTACTCTACGTGTACCCTAAAATACCGAATAATTTTACACTGGGCCGGGAGTTTTAAACAAACCCTTGTTTTCGCTCTTCCGAAAAAAGGTTCCTTGAAGACTTATGTTATTATTCATGCAAAGCCCAGATTTGTTTAAGTTTTTTTTTATTATTTCACATAAATTTTATTTCTAATTAACACTTAGCCTCTGTCCAGCTTTAAAAACGTCTTGAGACAGACGTTTGATATTGAAGGACAACAAACACCGTCACATTCCGCATATGTATGTTTGACAACAAATATTAATTGAATATTTGTTTTGTGCATAATTTATCACCTGCTTAACTGAAACTCCTACACACGAGTGTATTTGATTATAATTTAAAAAAAGCTTGAACAAATCAGAGTTTGCATAAATATATTCAGTTTAATTTATAAAACTTCAAAAGATTTAAATTTACAATTGGCACTGCACATGGCCATAGTCTGAAACATTTCTTAGCATATTTCTTCTTTTGCTTCCCATGTTGAAATGACCAGAACTAAGTAATAAAACTGGTTTTTATCTACTGATGATAGAGTTGTTCTTTACTGGTTCAAATCAAATCGTCTCATTGTTTAAGTGTTTAGAGTTTGTCATTAACACAGTTAACCATAAATCACGTTAAAGGGAAATAAACACCGGCTAAGTCAGCTGAACACAAATAAAAAGCATATTTAGTTTAAAGCAAGAGTTTGTACTACAAGGTGACTAGCAAAAAATCGCTTAATTGGCAACACTGAATGAATTTTTGATGAATCAACGTGCCACACGATGATTTGTTGCAATATTTCAATTTAAATTTCAGTGCAAATTGTCACCCGGAACACAAAACAGAGAGCACAGCAAAGCTACTAATTCCACCTCCGTCACAGCAAGAGAATAAAGTAAATCCTCTAAAAACTGTATGGCTTCGTAACTTACAAACTGAAATTTGTTGGCAAGTTTTCCTGAACTTGTGTTAGTTCCCGGGTATTTTTTGTTTTTTTTTTTTTAGAAAAAAATCAATTTAACAATAAAAAATATTTCAAACTTATCTCGATTACACGCTGTAGGGTATTTAAACTGGAAATAAATGCTTTGTTGTTCATTTCAGTTACATCCCACATCTAATTTTTAATCTTATAACAAGAACAAGTTTCTTTAAATCCAGTAGATTTTTTTCTGCTTAACAGCCTGAAGCCTTAATTGAAACTCACAGTAAACTAAATTGACTAATAAATCATTTGCAGAACAACAACAAACATTATTCATGTCATATTATTAAAAGCTATAATTAATTAATTTTACATTAAACGAGTTATTTAATACAAATAAAACAAAAGATAATTGATTTTTGCTAAAAGTTTTTCATATAATTCACTTTAATTTAATTAAACACGCATTTCACAAAAATCTGCTTAAAATACTTCAACCTGTAACATAAAGTTATCGAAAATAGAACAGAAAAATATAATATCTGCACAAAAACATAAATGTGAAATTAAGGCCAAGTGCCTATCAACAAATTTCGGCCGTAAAGAGTCCTGAGATCAAATGAGGATCAAATTCTCAATATGCACACTACCATCTCAGGCAACCTGCTAGCTTGGCAATATTGTCTTATCTTTCTAATTTTAGCAAGAATTATGAACATTTCGGCTGATTTGCCTTTGAACATGGGGGTCTATTCCGAGGAGTGAGGCGAGAGTTCTCATTAGGCCATGCAACATTATAAACATCCCTATACAGGAACTAACAACAAACAGATGATGGTGGATTTAGTTTAGAGACAGATTCGTGAAAGTCATGTTCAATTGCAATGCTAAACATTTCCACGATCCATTTTATTTACTTAGAAAGTCATGTTTCCATTATAGCGTCAAGCAACGAGAAATTTGAAATTGCGCATGTTCCCATAAGGTCGTTTTACACTATTCTACAAGTATTTTGATTTTCGTTGGATATTTGCACGGAGAAATCTAATGAACATCACTTTGACTGTAAAACAAATTTAAAGTAAAATATTCTCATTGTCTACAATAGCCCACGTAAAATAAAGCGCAAATGACGTACTTGCTTACTTCGAGCAAGTAGCAAAGAAAGAAGCCTAAACGGTTATTTCGGCGGCGAGATATTTTTGTACAAGGTGCCTGGTGGCAAATTTATATTTTTAAATACGAATATTTCAAAAAGTATTAAACGGTGCGGAGGGAGGGTGGTGCCGTTGGGATTATCGATTGTGCGGATTTGTCAGTCACGATGTCGCAGTGGTGAAGTGAGCATCGCGCGTTCGCTGTGGATACATTTAAGAGTATTGATTCTTACGTAATTGCACGTCGATAATTTTGTTCAAAGTTTAGTATTCGGCCAATACGTGTTGGACCGAGTGTAAATTTAATTCGTTCGTGGGTGTGGGCGCAACTGCTTTGGCTATGAATGTCCCACGGTCAGGGCACAGTCGATCTTCAAGGACTCCCGAAAACATTGAACTGGTTGAAAGCAGTTTACGTGAAAATCCGTGACTTTCAATACGGAAAAGAGCCGCCTCACTGGGACTTCCAAGAGCGATTATTCATGAAGTTTTAAAACAGGATCTGAAGTTTCATCCTTTTAAAATTCAAATCGTTCAAGAACTAAAAGAAAGTGACTTTAATTTAGGCAAAAAATTTTGTGAAATCAATTTGGAGCATTTTCCCATTTTTTGGAGCGACGAGGTTAATTTTCACTTAAACGGCCACATCAACAAGCAAAAGTGCCGTTATAGGTCCCCAAGAACCATTTTTTTCGAAAATTCTCGAGGCCAGGCGACGATTGTGGAATTCTTTTTGCCAAACCTGCGAGCTCATCCATCGTACTCTTCACATACGTGGTTTCAACAGGATGGGACGACTGGACACACAGCCAGAGCTTCGATGAAATTGCTTCGGGGAAATTCCCCCTAAAAACTGATCAGTCGCCCGATCTGACTCCGATGAGGATACCTCAAAGAGAGGATTTTTACTGACAATCCCCAGTCTCTTGTGGTTTTAAAGGAAAATATTCGTGGAGAAATCAGCTCAATTAAACCAAGTTTACTGCAGCGTGTGGCGCACATCGTCTTAAATTTTTGATTAGTATTTCGTAATGTTACGTAATGCAGTTGCTTTATTGTGGTTTCTGTTTTAGAATATTTATTTTCTTCTTCCTAAAATCATCTCCGAAAAAAAAAACATTCAGTCAATTAATGTCAACTGTCAGAATTTGCTGTACTTACAATAAGTTATTTTTTTTTTTAATTGAATTCCATTTATTAACAAAAACTTTTATTTATTATAAATTAAATAAATAAAGTGGCTGGATATAAAATGAAAACAAGGTTTCGCTTTTCGACCATCTGCAGGTAAAATGTATTATTATTATTTTGGTTTTTTTACACTTTTTTCTGTTTTATGCAGTTTCAAACGCACGTTGCACGAGTATTAACATTTTTTACAGGTGTTTTTCTATGGTTGATTATAATTAAAGTTTTATTTTTCATTCGCTTTTTGTTTTCTATTTAAATCGCATTAAAAAGTTACTTTATAAAGTCTAGACTTAATGGCTTTAATATGATTTGGTTGGTTACAAGCCAGCGAATTAATGTTGGTTGTTCCAAGAAGCCAATTTATAAATTTATACTTTTTATTAATATTTTACTATCGAGTAACTAATAATTTGTTTTTTTCATTTCATTTCATCGTTTTGGCCTGCTGCAGTCGTTAAAGAATTTCAATTAAATACGAACACGAAGTAAGTCTACTTATTAATTCTTAAGAACTTTATTTGTGCATTTTGATCGAATGCGTAAAATTGGCAATTCCCAGAATTGATATCAATGATATGAAAAACTTGGTAAAATTTGTAATGAGTTTAAGACCATGCAAAAGGTAAAAAATGCTTTTAGGTTACCTTTAAATACATCGAGCAATTTTACGATATGATTTAGTTTCTATAAGATTCTTCAATGTTCTCTAATTTAAATGACGTGTCGAATATTAAATTTATTCTTTTGAAATCGGTAAGTTTGCCAAGCGAAATCCAGTCGTCTAAAATAATGTGTTTGTTCTTAATGCGAATTTCTGTCAACCTCTTTCATATGCCAAACATTTTTCTAGATCAAAGTATAGCTAAAAATATTTCATCAGACAATTAAATTTGCCATTGTCACAAAGGCCTCTATACTCCCCAGTCGTAAGTTCAATAAAAAATGGCCCGACAAGGGATACAAGCAATATAATTACATATACAGGGTGTCCGCCCGGAAGGTATACTACTTTGTTTTACTGCCATTTTGGTAAACATTAGTCATGAATGTTCATATTTGGCAGTCGAGAAGTAGAGACATGGCAAATTTATTATAATAAAATATTCGGTAAACCAACGTGTTTTAATCGTTAAAACATTTTATCAAAATCCTTCATCGATTACTGTGACGATGAGAAAGTTACGTGAAATTTTTGGGAGAAACAACGTGCCAACAAGACGCGCTATTTATCGTGTAGTGAATGATTTCGAAGAAAGAGGGACTATAGCTGATAGGCCCAAGCATGGACCACAACGAACTGCAAGGTCGGCTGAAAACATTACTGCTGTTCAAGAAAGTTTTCAAAACAATCGATCAACTTCAATTCGACACCGTGTGACGAGGCTCATTTTCATTTGAATGGATATGTGAATAAACAGAATAGTCGGTTCTGGGCAATGGAAAACCCTCAAATTATTCATCAGTCACCTTTCCGTCCACTAAAAGTGCCAGTCTGGTGTGTAATTTGGTCAGGAGGAATCATTGTATCTTACTTCTTTGAATTATTGCGAGACCTCTTTCCATAAGTTATTTCAAGGAATGGTGAGGTTGACTGGCCTTCACGGTCGCCTGATTTGACTGCTCCGAACTTCTTTTTGTGGGGATATCTGAAAAGCAAAGTTTATGCAAACAAACTGGAAACGCTGAAACAACTCAAATAAAATATTCGTGACGAAATTAATGAAATACCGCGGGAAATGTATGAGAATGTAATGAAAAATGAGTTCAAAAGGGCTCGCATTTGTGAGGCTAACAGAGGCGGACATTTATCTGATATTGTATTTCATACATAATTGCCGGCATTAAATAAAACATTTATCAATATACGATCCAATCTCTTTCATTTAATTAAAAATTATAAACAAACAAAGTAGTATAACTTCCCGGCGGAAACCTGTATTAGGAAAGCTAGGAGAGCGAGTTCTTTAATCTACACTAATGGTCTCCATGACTCCTTTTCGGAGATGTTCTCTAACAGACGCATGCAATATTAAAATAAGGAAGAAATGTTATTTATTTCACTTTCCAGCCCAATACTATCACATCTTTGCAAATAACTCATGGTTGGTTGTGTTCGCCGAATTAGTTCAGAAATTTGCAGCTTACGGGGGTTCGGCAATGTCTGAAATTAGGTATAAAGCATTTAAAGCCAGTCATACGTACTGACAATTTGCCAGCTATCTCTGTAATCGACGACAACTTCTAAAAAGTTGATCAACTTGTTATTGAAGATCAGGACATAACAGCTGACTCGGTGTCTCATTGGTATCGTGACATCGATATGAAGCATATTTCAGACTGAAGTCAGAATGCGGGCTAGTGACGTTTTATTTATTTGGAGTGAGCAGTAGTGCTTACGCTCAGACTAATATGTCACTTTCAAAATTCCAGCCTCTTTTTAGGAACGATTGTGAACTCCAGCAAAATAGATAGAAGCGCAAAGATAACAGATGTAATAGACGGCTTATACGCAAGCAGCGGAAATATCGAACGAGATACCAAAAGTAAAGGCGAAACTGTGAGAAAGAACAGACATTCCTGGTCGGTCGAATCAGAATCTTTGTAGAAGATTCACATACCGAAATTTGCTTCCGATTTCCTGAACATAACACTATCCTTCAGCGAACCGAGGACGACATAGTCAATACATGATGGCTCTGATAATGAAAGCCACAGAAATACGATAGCCACAAAAATGCGAATCCTTTAGAGTCTACTAGAACTGAATTGAAAGAAAAGTTGACATAGATGAACCATAACGCACTGTGGCTCAATGAAATGATGAAAAATATGACAAAAATGTTATAGAGCGACTGAACCTGAGCAAGTCTACGATCAGTAAGATAAAAAACATTCTCAGGGGATAATGAAATTTACAAGTCTATTTGCGTCAATTGGAAAGATACTTTGAAATTTGGACTAACTATGGGAATAAGTGGCAAATATGTTTGCGGCAAGGTTGCGAAAACCATGTTATGTTCCTTACAACAGTTTATAATGGTTATTTGAAAGTATTTTAAAAATTACTCTGGTTGCGACAAACCACAAATAAAGTTTTTATCTTTACAAAAATTATATTATAACCCCAACCATAAAATGTTGTTTATAGACATAACATGTTTTAAAGTATAAAAGTGTGCATTGGCTAAAGTAGTCAGCGCGTTGACTATGAAACATTCGGTGGTTTTAGCCACCCTTGTTCGTACCACAGCCGCTGTCTATCAGATACATCAATTTTTTATTTGTCTATTGCTCTAAAATGACCACATTATTATTATCTACAATAACAATATGATATGTGTACAGCCATATAATTCCGTCATAATATGTTGCAATTAGAATATGGTTACCTCAACCATGTTTTTTCTTTGCGTGTATGTTTACGGTCATGAGGCTCCTCATCTCAAACTATCATCCAAATGATTATAATCACAAGAATCAATAATAAGTTTATTAATGGTTGTTGACATTGGCTGAAACAGGGGATGATTATATGTTTTTAATTTTCCATAATAATATTCAAACAGATTTGAAATGTCACATTTATTATATTCTACTGACGCATTTATTTTGTATTAATTACTCACGTATTAAATTAAAGAAAGGAAAATATTCAAAAGATGACAGTGTTATTAATGTTTGTTTTAATATTTTATCGTTCTCATTTTTTTTATACTTTTCCACGCTCTACTGCTTTATTCGTTCATACGAATGGCGGTATTAAATTTAACTTTCCAAATAATGATTAATAGTTAAAGCTACTTATTTGAAACGAAATATAAACTTAACAGTCAAACTGGCTGCAACTTTCAAGATACAAGTTGTGAGTTTATACTTCAATCCACGCGCACACACACACACACACACAAATAAATTAAAGTAATGTTAGATTTATTATAGAACTAATTTAAAAATTAGTTTTTCCACAAAGAAGCAAAGGAAGGGATTACAAAAAAATCACAGCGCTTAAAATTGGAGAAACAAAATGAAACCATGAACCTGCGGGGATGGCTTTCGATAGCGATCGAAATTTGAAAAGTATTTAAAAGAGAATTTCGATCGATATGTGGCATCTATTTCACATAGGCACGAAGTGAATAACATAAGTCTCTGTCTCAGGCAGAAGCAGACAAAAGCCACTTTAAAGCTATCGACTTTTAACGAAAATATAATTTTTGTAACTTTGTCATTCTATAACTGAAAACGTATTAAAGAAAAATTGTAAGACCAAAAAATTCCATGAAGTTTCAAAAAGAGGTCAGGTTGTAAGCTGTGCAGGTCTTATATGGACTGACCTGATATAACCCTGTCTATTACAAAAAAGAACGTTTGGAAGCAAGTGCTAAACCACAAGTTGTAATCACATTCTGAAAAATTCGGAAGCAAAAAAATATGCATATTAAAATTCAGCTCTGGGTCTTGGCATCTACTTGTGGAAAATCTAATTGAAAAAGCCAGCTTAGCCCATGTCTACAACCAATACTGTATTCGTAAGACTGTTACAGCTACTATAATTGATTTTTCGTATCTATTTCATTTCTATTTAATTGTAAAAATAAAATTTCGTAATTAGCTTTGACTTTTTCTTTCGTAATCGTAGCAGAATTATGAATATGACAAACATTGTAATTAGCCTTAATTTTTTGTTGCCGCTGTTAACGTGATATTTGAGGACAGAGAGAAACTAATTATTTTCTTAAAAAGATTAACTAAAGGAAAGCAAATAATAAAATGGATTTAAGCAAATTAGAGAATCTATTAAAAAATATTAAAGCTTTCACACTTTCACTGAACAAAGACTTGGAAGGCAGTATTATTTTACGATTTTATCAATTTTCTGGAATCGTTAGGGGATACGCAAGACTCTATGTGCATCAGAAAACTTTTACAAATTTTTTTTTTGGAAAATTAGATATTATTTTATGGGGATAATTTTATCAACAAAATGAGAATTGTTAAAGAAATCCAACAATAAGTTTCAGTTACTAAACGGAAGAAAGTGTTCAAGTTATCCAAGCGTATTCCGAAACTGTTGACAGTGTTCGTGAAAGTGTGAGCGAGGCGTTAAAACAGCATGCATCGTCTGCAGGCACATTGATTCATCATCGATTGCAGCAGAGGTTTCCACTACGCAGTGAATTTGAATAAAGAATTTACATTAACATGCATACAAGATCCAGGTCACTCCAGAATCTAACAACAGTGTTGCCGGAAAAAATTTTGTTCCGTAGTGAGGCATATTTTAACCTCAACTAGCAAATTTCCACATTTGGCGGTCACAAAACCCATGACACATTTACCAAAAGATTATAAAGCCTGAATGGGTAACATTTTCATGTGCCTTGTGGCCTGAAGATAAAGCTGGCCCAAAACTTTTTTGAGGATAGTGGGGAAGATGCTGCTGCAGTCCATGGTGTGCACTATGGGAACATGATACCGAAATTTTGTGGAACCAATTGAAAGATATGGACTGTCACACATCGGCAGAAACAATAGCAATATTGCGAACAACATCATTTTATGATACGGCCACATTAACTGGAGCTCGAGCTCTTGTGATTTACCACCTCCCGATTTCTTTGGGGCTATTTAATTAGTAGAATGCACGAGGGCATGCCGAACAAGATTGCAAAATTAAAAAAGCATATACAATGCAAAATGAGCAACATCGAACCTGCGCTTGCCATAAATTTCAACGAAAGGTACTGCAATCGCATTACGTCATGCCACATGAGTTGGGGCTACCATTTGACTGATATAATCTTCCATATCGTTACCTTAATTTAGAAAGGACGTAACTGACAACTTTTTTGAAATAGCGTTTTTTCCATATTCGTATAGAAAAACATAAAATACATTGTTACTGAAAAAAATAGTGTGTTTTGAAAAAAATTAACGGTTTTATAAGCAATTTCAAAAAGACGTAACTGATTTCAAAAAAAAAATCATGAAAGAAAAGGGCGTAACTGACTTAGAGCACATTTACATTATGATTTTTTTCGAAATTAAGCCATGCGCTTCAAACATAACGGTACTGGCTTATGGGAGAGAGAGGCACAGTAGACAAACGCCATGTTGCTTTATTTTGTTGGTGTGTTCAGTCATAATGTAAATGTGCTCTTAGTATTCATTGCATTTTTTAATAGTTGAATGTTTAATTTGAATTCCGGAATGCATGAGTCAGTGTAAGATTTATTTGTGTACAGAGCGGTCAGAAAAAAAAAATTGCAAGCAATAATTGTCTCTGTTTTTTTATTCAAACTGCATCAAAACTTTTTTAAAATATCTGAAATTCTGACATATATTCAGTTTTTCCTCCTCCTGTAAAATTTTTCAGATGTCAGTTAAGTCCTTTCTAAATTAAGGTGACAATATATATTTGAAATAAACTAAAACAGAATTTGTTGAACAAAAGGTTAACGAAATTGTTGTAAAAAGTATGTCTTTCTTAATAATTCAAAGAGAAAGCAGAGATGCAAAGTATCTTTGTCAATTCTGTTACTTTCTGAGATAAATTTGCCACTTTTTTAGTTTCTCAAATGTAATGCTAAATAAAGTTACCTGAAATTTGTTTAACTAATCCAGTCTAGAACTTCAACTAAAACAACTTTATTTACAATGCATGAAAACAGCGTTTAAAACGCTACTTTGACTACACTATTAAACAGCTGCTATTTTTTCTGTATTAACGAAAACAAATAATTTTAAAATTTTTCAAAACTTTTGGCATGGGAAAATGTAAATTTTTAATGGTTGTGGAGGAGGATATTTTCCGTTTGCAACCCCCTAGATCCATGCCTGAAGCTATTGTTTGGGCAACGTAATTGTTTCACTCTTTTTAATGACTTTACTGAATTTCTTTGTAACTTTTATACTTGAGTTTTCAATAAAAATCTTTGTTTATTGTTTGGAAAATTCTAACTGAATTTCTAATTTGTGACTTTAAAAAAAACCTATTATTTTTTATTAGTTATTTTTATTCGCAAATGCAAACACTATATAAATTCTAAAAATCTTTTTGTAATTTCCAACTTATTTGTGAAATTGATTTTAAAGCTCGAAGATTTAAAAGTTAAAAGTTTAAAGCTAAAGACGAAAATCTTGGTTACGTTTTAAAATTTTTTCAACAAAGTAAATTTTTTGACTCTACGACATAAGGCCTTGACGAATTGAGGCAGTGATAGATCATACCCTACGTAACGTAATGTCCTTGTCTTCTAATATCTGAAAATGACCCTTGATAATGATCTCAAGAGGGTTTCTTGTTTTGTTGAAAAGTCTATCTTTACCCCGTGTTTGAACAATTCTTTTTGTATCTTTTAAAACAATTAGTGTCCTCAAATTACTGCTTACTACAATTGGAATCTCCCATCATTTCATATCGTTTATATTCCTGTTTTTATTTATTTGTTTTTTTTTCTTTTGCTTACAAAAACAAAATAGAGGAAAATAATTAAATTGCATGTTGTAGGAAGGAAATTTGGTGGCAGAGAAAAATGGAAAACGTTTGTTGTTGATTATATTGTTAATACCATTTCGTTGCTGAAGGACAACTTATACACAAACAATAAACCCAAAGTTTATTTTGGTTAATTTTTCACCAAACCAAATAATGAAAAAATCATTAAACTAAATTTAAAAAAAAAAATTCAATAATGTTGCTACACATTCGACAACGAATACATACCGGGACTACCCAAATCTGTGAGATTTGAATTTGTTGAGTCCATACCAACAGCAAGACCAGTGGCTAAATGTGTTAGCCGCAACAGCAGGAGACAACACAGCTGAAGGCCAAAAAGGCTAATGATGTTATGGACGTTGAATATGATACCACCACCACAGCTATTTTTACTTCTACCGTTACCACGGCATCGGGGTTGCCTGCTACTGTTGCTTGATGTTGCTTTAAGGCTATAATTTTTACATTTACGGGTCGAGGTTGATGATGCTGGTAATGCTGGTGATGATGATGTTGTTGTTGTTGTTGCTGAGGATGATGTGCAACAAAAATTATTCGCTGTTGTTTTACTATTATGAAAACTACAGCTAAAATAGTTCTCCTTACTTCTACTGCTGCTATTGTTGTTATTAGTAAAGTGGCCACTAGTGCTGGTGTTGTTTTTGTTGTTGTTGTCGTCGTAAAAACACCTTCTTCGTTGTTGTGACGTTAATGATGTTGGTAATGTTGTTACTGTATTGCTGCTATACCCGCTTTTTGTTCCAGTTGTTGCTGTCGTAAATTCAAAACTGTCTTCTTCTCTTCTTCCCCTTGCTTTAGTTGCTGTTGCATAACTACAGCTATTGCTGCTGCTACAATAATGTTGGTTTTGCGTATTCTTCTCTTCATCGTCATCGTTATTCATCAAGGTTGTTGAAATACTTTGTCTTTTGCTGCTGGTGCTGCAATTGCTGTTGCTGTCTATAATGTTTAAATTTTCAGTCCTCTCAATATTATAATTTGGTTGTTGTTGTTGGTGTTTAAACGTTAGTTTATTGTTGACATTGCTGGCAATACAACAACTTCTACAACTTTTAATACTCCTATTGCTGCTGGTAGTTGCTCTAGTTTTTGTTGCATTATTGCTGTTGATGTTATTGTTGCTTTTAAAGCAGTTGTTTACGTAAAACATCATCGTCATCATTTTCCATTGGATTTAGTTTTTAACAATGATGTGAAGTGATTTTCTTGGTGTGATGCTGCAGCTATTGCTGCTCTTGGTTCCCGGTCGTCTCTTCTGTGTGTAAAGGCAATGGCGTTTTTATGTTTTGTTTGTTTTTCTTTTGTGCGACGTTTTCTCAAAAGTGCCAACAACAATAAATACAAAAGATGTTGTTCAAGTTTTAACTGCTGCTGTAGATGTTGTTCAAATTGATGATAATGTCCCTTGTAGCTGTTGCTTCTGCTACTACTACCGGATTGTTTAGTGTTATTGGCGATTTTCTTGTTGCTACTGCTTGTGTTGTTGTTGTTGTTGCTGCTGCTGGTATAATATGATGTAGATGTTGATAACATGACATCGTTTAATTGCGTAAAAACTTCAACTGCAACATGCAAATATCTGAAACTATTTAAAAGAAAATTGTTAATTTTTTGTTCTTGTATTTATTTTAATGGTTGTGTAAATAAGATTTTTATGTTGATTATATTTAACCCTTGTGTGATCTTAAAAATATATAAGGCTTCTACGTACTTTGTTCAGGCATGCACCTCAATTGAGGCAATTAAATTTTAGATCTAGTTATAGATTTTGGTGTCCACACACATACCCAATTTAGCTCACCCAATTAGCATTTTTCAAAACTTGTGTTAGTGAATGTGAAAAAGTGAAAAGAAATTCAATATTAAAAGAAATTCTTTTACAGAATTGAATTTATTTAAAAAGAAATTAATTATTGAAAACGAATTTGCGTTAAAATTTTTACGAAATTTACTACCCGTCGATTTTAACTGCTACTTGTTTTAATTTTTGTTTTAATTTTCTTTATATAGAGTTTGACAATTGCTATGAACAATAAAATGTGGTTGTATTGGTAATGCAGTGACCTTGTTGAATCTGCCTGAAATTGTCGTGGTATAGAGTTTCTTCTAGAGAGTTGCATGAGAAAATTGACTCAATTTAAGGTTCAATTAAGTACTAATTGCTCAATTTATTTTTTAAGTTCTTGTATGGTAAATCCTAACCGATTTTTGAATTGATATACCAACATGGTGATTTTATGTAGATTTTTGGAATGAATATCCGTCATCCCTTACCAAGTTCGGTTAGGAGACAAACCGGTTTCGGCTATGTACCATCTGCAGGGGCATTTTTCGTTTTAAAACGTTCCAACTCAACGAAAATCGTTCTAAAAATCTACCATCCCTAATTGCTCAATTAAGACGCATGTCTGAACATAGTATTAGGACGTTTTAATCTAGTTGTATTAATTCTTTTTAAAATTCGAAACTTCAAAATAGGGATGGAAAATGTAGATCATAGATTTGTTACATAGAAGTTCATTGGGTATTTACTAGTTTTTTTTTTTGCGAAATAGCAAAGGGGAAAATGTGGAATTTTAAACATGTCTTAATAACCAGGAAAGCGTTGCTGATAAACTAGCAAGCTCTATAGTCTCTCTGTAGGATTTCGAGTTAAGATTAATTGCAGCAAGGTTCATTATCGGCTGGAATGGCTAAAAAAATGTCCAACTGAGGCAACTTTCTAAATACCATCTAGTTCTTTGCCCCAATCGGATTACGAAATGTAGGGTTCCACGGCATAAAGTTAAGATTTAAATTAGTTTTTTTTTTTTAATAATGACTTTTTAGATTTTAAATTTTATTGGTCCCGATAAAAATGCGACAGAAACGTTAAAAAATGGGCCCACTTGAAGCCATTTTTTTCAACTCTCCACAATTAAAACAAAAATTGCCATGTAAATAGTCAAGCAGTATTGCGCTATGTAGCTTTTAAACCGATTCTAAAGTTTATGGATGGACTTTTGATCAAAGTTCATTACATGATTAAAATTTCAAGGATCTATTTTTTATTGAAAACGATTGCAGTATTTGTAAAAATTCTTCAGTCCTGCCTGAAAAATATCAAGTCTCTAAATCGTCGGGAACTTAGTCCGCAATACTTGAACTTAGGATTTTTTGACAAGGCAAACAAATCCACTTAAAAGAAAACTTCTAAAAAAATATCACAACGCTAGCTTTGAATGCTTTTGTGTTCCCTTTCGATGAAGAGTGAATTTCACTTATTTTTTTTTTGTTACTGAGTTTTTAAAGTTTCCATAAAAGTTATGTGAGTTTGAGCAATGGGCTTACTTTCGACCCGATAAATAACGCTATCGAAATATTTTTATTTTATTCAAGATGTTTTTTCAAATATCTCAAAAATACATTGTACGATCCAAATGCAAATTATTCATGTGATAGCGACACGGATCGTTAAATATACCGGATTGCCACTAAGAAGTTTATAAAAATAAACTCAAACGGAATTACATTAAAAGAAAAATTATAGCCAAGGATCCACTAAGTCGCGTTAGATATCTAATGACTATTAGCTGCCCCGTTTTCAAAGAAACAGATTTCTCCACACTCTCATTCAGGCGAATGTAATTGAGAAATGAACAAACAACACACAAACACCATTGAAATGCAGTAAGAAAATATTTTAACCTGTCTACCCTTTGACCCCTCAAACACACTTTCACATGGGTTAACAGTTCAAAGGAAATTTGCAGTAGTAATGCAAAGCGAATGCATGTTTAGGTAAGTGTTGTCTCACAAATCTTCCGGAAAATTTAACGACTACTTTTATGCGGTTTTTTGTTTTTTGATCGCACGCGATGTTTTCACGTTTGAGTTTATTAAGGAAATGAACGCAAATTTTTATTTCAATTACAGTACACAACAGCTTTCTGACTCTTCAACCGAATGTTTGTTTGTTGCTCACAGTTGTCTATTTATCAGTTTGAATGTTTGTATGCACACGTCGGTCTATGAGTTTTATGGAAATGTTGGTCTTGTTGTTGTTGTTGCTGTTGCTATCACCGTTTATTGTTGATTTAAGAAACAAAAAAGTAAAATAAAATAAACATAAAACAGCGTATGTTTATTGTACGCAGTAGTGGTGATGACCTGTTGGTGGCAAGTATTTGTATTGCCGCCGCTATCTTCTTTAACTTATTATTGTTATTATTACTGGCGATGTTTATTTTATGTTGGCATATTGTGAGATCAGAGATGAGAAAGTTAGGACAAAAATACATTTTTAAGTGCTCAATCTTGTATTTCTTAAGCCTGGCAGATAAAAACGAGGGAACATTAAAGGAATCATGTTTGCGAAACCTTGTTTCATGTTTTGACACAGATTATGCAACCGCAGAGGAAACCATAAACAAAATATCAGTTCTATGTAAATATCACACATAATATCAAACAAATATATGCCGAAGAGATGCAAATGGTCACCACAGCACTACTGCTCATAACGGGCTACGCCATCAAAAACAGTAACCATCAATACAGACGATGCAACATTGTATTTAGAAACACAAAAAATTAAAAAATGTTGATACAAAAAAATTCATTTAACAGGAAACTTAGCTACAGATGATGGAACATGCCAATGTTTCCTCTACTGTTCCTTCATATGTAACACGTATATAGTTAATAGGCTGTCTGCAACACTGACTCACCCGGACTTAAGTGCATAATACTTTTTTAAAAAAGATGTGCAAAATTCAACATTTATAATTTTTTTTGCTAGGGCCTGCTAAGTTCTGCGGGTGTCTTTCGGGTTCTTGACAATTATGAGCGCGTCTTCTAAATACCAGAAGAGCTAGTTTTGTTTGTAAACTATAGAAAAAGGTATTTCAATCAAATTCGAAACCTAAACTCACAAGCAAATAAATATTTCTAAAGCGTAACGAAAATTCTCTCTTCAAGTGCATCATGAGGCTGGTTCATCAATAGTTGAGTATATGTTATCGATAATCAATCGATATTTTGGGGAAGTTAATGTAATAATAAGTGATTATGCTTTATAAGCTTGCCGTTCGGGCAAACTTCGTGGGTACACCAATGCCCACTTACGTCTTCGGTCATATAGCTAGCAATTCTAGCATATATTATGCACTTTCCTCTTGCTCAGAAGTTGGAGACCGTATAAACTTCTGACATACAGTAGAAGGCTTGAATGGCATTGCAACGCCACATCGAGGAGCCTTACAAACAACTGACACCCGCGGTAAAAACCTGTTAGTCACTCTTGGTACTCGAAAGCTAATACCTTCCACCACACAATGACAGAATTTGGTGTCAGCCTTGAGTAGAAATACATCAAAGTGAAAATAAGAAAGAAGATAAGCCGCCACCTAGATCCGCACACATTGGGAGACAAAAACTACTTGTACACTAGCAAAAAATATTGTTAAAAACGCCTTGGCATTATTTTCTTAAAAAAAGCCTACAGTTTGACCAAATCAGATTAGTCGTAAGAGTTCTGGTAAACTCAAAGTTATCCGAACTAACATTCTGGCGGCTGTCAAATAGCGGCAAATTCCAATCTTGCGTTAATTTCCGCTAAATTTTGCTTTTGATTTCAAACGTTTATTACATAGTTCCACTACCCGTCGAATGCCTTCCATTTGCAGATATAACGACTAAAACTATTAGCAAACTTCGGGTGAAAGTGTTTTTGCTTTCTTTGAACACTCCAGTAGCGGAGTGATTTATTTTCGAACAGACCCTAAATTTTCTAACTCATGCATTCAAGAAGTTGTAATCAATTCTCTTCATCACTTTAGGCGTCATAAACTTAAATGGTCGACCACTGCGAAGCCTATCTTGACAGCTGGTAAGGCATCTTTAAAATTTCGCTAACCAATATTTTATTTTTGCAAATGGAGTATCAAAAATTTTTGATTCAGAGTTTTTATATAAAAGTACTAAATATTAAAGATATACAACATTGCGTTTTCTAAGTTCCTTGATTTATATCCGCTGAATGTAAAACGGCTAGTTCTGACCCCACCCTGGTCACATTTGTAAAAAAAAAATTACGTCACATATTTTGACTGTCGTAAACCACAGAGCAACTTCATGGCAATCTATTCGCTTCGACACACGGAACATGATTTTTAATGACATGACGACGTGGCTTATGAAAAGAATGTTGATATTCCTGATTAATTCTGCCAGCAGAAAACTATTTAAATATTTCTAAGAACAACAATACTGAAGCGATAGTTTACTTTCTCTAGGTTTGGGTCGTAGAGGATCTACCAACAAAGTAAAAAGTTATTGCGCGATCGCTAAAATTTCACAAAATTTCCTTTCAGTTTTGTTTGGTACGTACTAATTTACATGGAATGCCCAACACTGGCTCATATCGTAATGTTAACTTTCTTACTGGAGTTAATTTTTGTTCTTGTTGTTTATATTGTTGTAGTTCTTGTTAACGTTGATGATGATGGCGATGATCAGTAGGAGACATTGTCGTTAATACTCCTCAGCGTCATGGTGTTAAATTGTTTACGTTTATTTTTCAATATCATCATTATTACCGCTGCTGTTGTTGTTGTTGTTGTTCACTAAGTATTTTTTATTTGTTATTGTTATTGTTGTTGTTGTGTGTTTGTTTACAATAAATTGTTGAATTTTGTTTTCGGTTGGTGGCTGGCTGTTGTTCGTATTTGTTGGCTCCTTTTTGTTTTTTACCTTCGGGTTTGTTTGCTTTCGGTTGTGGTAGTTGTTGGTATTTTCCTTTTTCTTATTTGATAATTATGTTTTGTTCAGATACGAAGTGTTTTTTTTTTTATTTTAGATAAAATATTTCTTTTTTTATAACCTTTTTATCTGTTTTTCTTTTAGTTTAATATATTAATATTGTTGGGGTTGTCATAAGATTGCCCGACACACACACACGCACATATTGATATCGTAATGTAAACACAACTTTATAAACGTGTTCTTTTCTTCTCTTTACCTTAATAAGCGACAAGTAAATAATTATATTTTTATATCTGTTTAGTGTCACATTTAAAAAAAAAGGGGGAAAAGATCAAATTTTATTTTTTGTTGTAGGTATGTTTTTAGAAATCATACCAATCTTGTTTTTCAAAGATCTACTAAATATTTTTGTTGCGTCTAATAATAGTGACAAGAGCCCTGTGAAGAATTTATCCCAACATGTGCTTGCGTCAATACATTGAGTATTTCTTCTCCGTATAACCACTCAATCGATTTATGCAGATGTGCGTTTGAAAGTGTTTAAAATTCCTTTTGAACATTTGAAGAATGTAATAACAATTTACACTGCCACTTGAATACGACAGCTACATCAATGCATATTTTCATGAAATATAATATTTCCCCTTTTTAAGTCCTGCAACGGCTTGTTTGGTTTTTCTTATTACAAATTGAATTTAGTTTTCTGCTTTTAAAATAGCAACAGAATTTTAAACCTCATTATTAATGTTGAATTCTTTTGAAGGGATACACGATATATTGCACTTGTTTAGCTCATTAGATCAGAACACTTTTTAATGGAAGCAGGATATTATCTTATGGCGTTTTCGTTTCTTAAATAAAATGTTGCCTTGTTAAAGGCTACATGCTTAATACGCTCCTATTATTTGAAATATTATACAGGTCTTAAAGGCAATGTCTTTCGGCATTATTAAGGGGAAAATCCAATCAAAAACGCTACCTGTTGGGGCGATAAAATACCTATAACGAGTAATACAAAAGTGCGAACAATGTTACATTTATTGTAAAAACTAAAACAAAAATCAATAAAATGTTAAGAGTTTCAATTTAAGATTTTGCCAAGCACCATCTAATAATACAGAATGCTGGAAAATAAAATCCAATAAGGATTTTGGACTTAATAGTGGCCAGAGACTGAAGGCATAAAATAATGGGAAAATTTAGACAATTGTCATTGGTGATCTATTTAGAGGTTTTCCGGGTTGGTTTTTTCACAGATCTCGCGTAACTGGTATCGAAAAATCTCTTACCTCAGTCTTCAAATTATTTATCTATTACTTTCCTGAACAATTTTTTTCGTGTTCTTGGACCAACACTTCTTGTGCATTATCGACCTTTCGGGCCCACTATTGCCAAATACCATCCGCAAATTTGGGTCTAGTGTTCACAGGGCGAATTGAGGAGAATATTGCCCTTATATCGGAGAGTACGGGTGAAGACTCGTGACCAATCGATTTGAGGTTATGTGCAGCTACCGTACCCTGATAACAGACTTTTTGCAGACCGTTGCAGTGTTACGCCGCACCTACTGCCCAAAACAATGGACTTCTTGAGAAATAATTTCGGTTAGTAGCAAATTTCGCTTTCCTAATCTTCGAATTGGCCGCCTAGATCATGCGATATCACTCACACCTCTGGACTATTTTTCTTTGGGGTTATGTAAAGTCAAAAGTCTTCGTCGATAAGTCAGTTACGATTCAACGATTGAGAGCAACCAATATTTGAGTATATGAATAGCAATGCTGGAAAAAGTGGTTGATAATCAGACATTTCGAATGGACCAACATTTGAATGAAATTATCATTAAGAAGTAAATGCCAGGAATTGTTCTGTCAAGTCATAACAAAATTTCCGATAACTAATTATATTTTAAGAGTTTTATTTAAATTTAAAAAAAGATCTAAATTATCAACTGCAGATAGAAAGACTTTCACCTGAAATGCAAAATCACCCTGGAATCTGATGCTAAAACTAGAACAAACTGCTATTAAAGTAATAAAGTGGAAAAAGATACCAATTTGAATGTAAAACGCTTTCGGGGTAAGCTACTAAGATTTTTACAATTCCGAATTCGTCTTCTGAAGAAGAATAAATAACATCCAAGAAATATTTGTCCACATTACCCCAATAAACTAAATGAAAAATTTTTTGTGTGTTTCATTGAACTGCGTCCTATACGTGATGGCGGTGTGAAGGCGTTGTTGCTGTAGAACAAGTGAATTAGAATTTGTTTTCTACAAAAATTAACGCTATTTTACATGTAACAGGTTTAAAAGAAAAATATTTATTACTTCCATAAGGTACGTTAACCCAGCTGATAGTGAACCGAATTTTAGCAAAAAAAAGGGATATTGACCCCGACTGTGAACAAATCGGCGGAACACAATGAAAGAAAAAATGACTCCTTTTCAAACAGATTTTAAAAGTAAAAAAAATTATAAAAGCCAGAATAAAGTAAAGAAATTATGGTTTGCAATTTAAAAGTCTAGATGCCAACCTGATACTTTCCGAAAAATTTGTTCGCATGCAAAACACTCTTGTTGAAAACTAAATTTTTCCCGCAAAGAACTCCAAGTTTTAAAATTTTACCTAATTTTACGAAGATATAAAAACTTATTTACTTTAAAAAGTTTTTGTCGTAATTACTTTCTTCGAGGAGATAAGCAAATTATCCAAATTATTTCTATTCCAGTTTGCAAAAATAAAAACTCACACTTACTTAATTTAATCTTTCGAGTCAATAAAATAAAAATTTTACAATTATTTATCAGTACATATTTATTTTAGCCCCATCAAAATCAAAATCAATAGGGATATTGTCAAAGAAGACCATATCTCAAAACTTCCTCCTAATTGAATTGAAAGATTTTTCAAACGGCGTCAGCTACTCTTGCGAATTTACCTCTACGGGCCTTTAATATTTTTCACGATTTGGAAACAGGAAAACTAACAAGAAGAACGCAAGAAACAGTGATTTGGTTACGAAGCTTTAACGAAGATACTAGGGAGAGGTGCTTGAGTAAGACATGATATCGCTCATTTAAAAAAAAAACAACGTCATAACTCCAAAAAATAAAATTTTTGGAATTAATGATGCAGAACTGTTCGTAATGTCATGATCTACATTGTATATGATTGTTTTCTACTTTCCACGTTAGAAGAAAATATGACGCTATTTTTTTGTAGTTGTGGAAGCAAATAGAAAACTTGAAGTGGGTTTATTTCAAAATGGCATTTTTAGAGTTACGACGTTGTTTGATATGTAGACGTATCACTAATGTGTAAAGGCAAACAGGTCGAGTTAAATATGCTTTAACCTTCAGTGTACAAGGTGAAAAAAACCGGGGGGTAATTCTAACCTCACATACCTTTTGGCTAGTTTTGGTCATTTACCAAACTAATTTTGTATTTATTGACAGAATATGGAATACGACACCAAACCATCAATTATAAAAACGTTGTTCAGAAACTTAAAGAGAAATATAAAAATCTGTATATAATTCCGAAAATTTTAAGTAACAAACAAACAAAAAATAATAATAATAGACCCATTTTTTGAGAACATGGAGTCTTTTTTGTCCCACTATAATATCACTTTTGATATTAAGAGTTATAAGAAGTTAAATTAATACTAGTCCACATACTTTGCACCAGATTACTGACTCCCTATCTCTCTATCTCTAGGCGCACTTCTGCACACAGCGCTTACACAAGGGGTAGTGTTTTCTCTTTATTGTACGGCACGATATGCCTCCAGCATCGGTTGCTGAGAAAAGTTTTTCAAATACTGGGGTCAAGGTAACCCCACCTTGTACATCGAAGGTCAAGGAACAACTCACGGAATTGCATATTTCACTGCAAAGTTAAATATCCAATGACGTAACGTTATGCTACATACGAAATTTCACATTTGTCATAAACTTTTTTTTTTTAATTTAACTACTCTTCATTTAGCTAACGATTAAAGAAAATGTGGAACAAAAATAAAAATATTTGTGAGATAAACATATAAATACTATTTATCTAAAACTACACAGACAGAGTTCTATGAAAGATTTTGGCCAAAGTGGCCAAATGAAGAGATGGTATACCACCATATAAAATATATGCAGTCTGGTTATTAGAAAATGCAAGTTAAATCCCTAAATTGAATTACAGAGATTTTTTAGATTTTGAATATTCAACTTTGGTCGAATATATGAATTGCGTAGAACTCTGTTAATCAAACAGGTTTGTGTCCAGGGTTATACATTTTATAATTTGTCTCTTTACATGCTAAAAGTTAGCGATAGATTTTAATTGATTTTTTTAATAAACAGAAAATAAATGAAAAATAATTTGTAAATAACACTATTTTTAATAAATTGTTTCGTTTTCGTTTCTTAAATAAAATGTTGCCCTGTTAAAAGGTACTTGCTTAACAGACACGCTTATTATTTGAGATTTTATACATATTCAGAAAATCAATTCTTTTCGGCATTATTAAGGGTAAAAATCTAAAAAAATCCATCTTTTGTGGGCGTAAACATATTTTAAATATAACAAAAGGGCAAAAATGTAACACTTTTCCTAGAAACGAAAACACCATAAGTCTTATAACTCAATTGCATGTTTTTTTTCAGAAATTTTGCTTCCATTAATAATTGAAAATAATAATTTCCATACTACCAAAAACAAAAATTGTAATCAAATGTTTTTAGTTTGTTTGATGAAAACATTTCACTTCTGATTGGTTTTGTTGCTGGTAGAAACAAAACATAAGCGAAAGCCAAACAAAAGATAAAGAATTTATTTATCAATAGATACGAGTACTTTACGCTTTGAAAAAATTCAAAAATGTTCTTTTTGCTATTTCAAAATAGTTACTATTCATAACAGTTACAAAAAGCAGAAAATAAACAAGTTTGGAATGATTTTAAGAAGTAAAATTTTATTTTTTACAAAAGGAAAATAAAAACCTAAAAATTCCCAATATAACACACTTTCAGTTTTCGTTCAAAGAAAACTACAACACAAAGTAGTACAAAGTGCATTTATGAAATACGAGTATTTCACAAAAGGTTTATTTGTGAGATGAGATGATAATAAGACAAAAACAAAGAAATCTATTGATTTACTATTTCATTATAGTTTTCTTTATTCACTGGCACATGTAGGTGGTGTTTATTACTGGCTTTTCTTCGTTATCTTTTGTTAAAATGCAATTGACTCATTAATTTAAGCCTTCTGTTAACTTTTTGAGTTTGTATGTTGTTCTTTAGGTTTTCAATTTGCAGTAAGTTTTCACAGCTTGATACATTTTTATTATTATTATTATCGAGGCCATATGCTTCTCGACCCAAAGGAGCTTTCGAGCAGCCTTTGTATTTACTGGAACAGGTTAGGCTACGAATAAAGCTAACTGTCTAGTTCTGTGAAAGAACATGTACATCGTTGGAGTCGATAGAGATCTCTCCAGTAAATTCTACTTTCGGGATCTTAGAGCTGGACATTCGTAAAACACGCTCTGGTTTGCCTCATTTTTCTGTCCAAAGAATCTACAATCTCTATAATTCTCTATAATAAATTGATAGTTTCTGAGGCCACAATACTCGGTAAAGCATTCCGTGATTATTCTGAGCTCGTTCTTGTCGAGCATCGGAATCGTCTATGATTTTCTCCTAGATAGCGGAATAAACCGATATAACTCTCTGATTCAAACACACTGACAATCAGAATCTACTTATTTGGATGAACTTCAGAGTTTGCAGTAATTTTCTTAAACACTTTGAGCTTTAATTTTTTTGTTTTCATCAGGCAATTAACTAAGTCAGCTGTTTGTTTAAATGTGGAATGTCATTTTACAACAGCCTTTCCAACCTTCTCCTGATATTCGTAACGCTAAGGAAAATAGAAAGTAATTTAAAAACATGCCAAACAATTTCGGTGGAAGATCCCAATACTCTCATGATGGGAAAACTTGAAAAAAATTCAAGATCTAAAGAACAGATAAAATCAGCAACTCCTACTTAGACAAACAAGTACTGAACATGAACGAGGATTGTTTAAAACACATTTTCAACGAACAAAGCCTTCTTGTAACCACCGAACGATTTGAAAAAGTTTTGCAAAAACAATTTTTTTTCATTTTTATCAGCACCATGAAATCATAAAACGCTTGCGACCATCCAGGGGCAGAAAAATATATTTCCCGCCTACAACTTCTTCTTTACATCGTTAAAGTAACGCGCGTACATCCGTAAAAGATTCAGCTGTCCTAGAAGTATTGCGCCGGAAAACTTGTCTTCTTGGTGATCTCGCCACCTTTATGCGTTGTTATCGAGGGAGATGGGGCTACCTATTCCAGAGGCTTGTCTGGAACTGTAAGAAGGTTACAGTTTCTAAGTTTAACCAGCAGCGACATAAACACTGGTACGACGGGAAACAGTAGCCCATGCAGCGCAAGTACAGGCTGGTTGTTTGTGAGCCTCTAGCAAGATTCTGCGTGGTGGCTGTGGTTTTATTCAAATCCTGGGAAGATATTGATGGAAAATAAATGTAGCGTTGCATTGCAACGAAGCCCTCAACTTGAGGTAGGTACCAGCATCAAGGTAGTCATGGTCTTCAATTGTTATTTACGCAAGTACATATAGGGGCGTTAGTGGTCGCTTATCAATACAGCAGGTGCTAAGACCACCGTTGGATTGTATCGCAAGACTGGTGCCGACGTAAATCATGGAATATGTGCTCCAGGAGCTTCGTTTGCTAATTGGACTTCGGTACGTTTGGAAGAACGTCAAATCCCCTACATAATAGTCTAATACAGAATTTCGTATATATCTCAACCCTTTACAAGTAACATTACACTGTAACTTTATTTCGTTATAATTTTGTTTGGCAGAAACAAAAGTGAATAAGTTATTGTCCCTCATTTTAACTTTTCAAAACCAACAACACGAGGTAATTTAACAGAAAGTCTCCATTAAATTGAAATACACGCCACCTGGATCTGTGATTTAGTTGTAGAAATAGTCAATTATGTTATTAAACTCTTGATAGCCATTCCATTATTTATTTAATTCTCTAGAATTTAGTTTAGATTCTGCCACAACTTTAATAAACTTTTTAAAGTCTCAACTTATGGGACGTGTTGCTATTCATCATCATTTATGATTTATGATGATGGCACAATTGTTTTAACACTTTTTCTAGTCTAAGTGTGTCTGCAGCAATCTATCAGATACAAAATCATTTTATTTTTTTTTTCTTCATTTTCTTATTGTTTCGCTTCTTAATTTTTTTGTCTTGCTTGGCTGGATTTGCTGCCGCAAGTACAAAGTAGTAATTATGGTTAATTTTTTACTTGAAACAAGTTTTCATATTTTATCTTTAACAAAATTTGTGGTTTTCCTAAAAACCAGACGATATTTACAACTAAATAAAATTATCTTTTGAAGACAATTAAGAAATGTATTGTAATATTTGTGGTTTTCTTAAATAACCGCGTAAGTCTCTCAAGCACATTTTTCAGGGACAACCAAAATAAATTTTATTTAAAACTGCGGGCTCGATATGAAATTTGACGGGCCATATTTGTAACGAACATCGTAGTGCAGCAGCTAGCCATCAAGGTTTTGTCCCACATACAAGTGATAATAATTGCTATAGGCTAAAAAGTGAGCAAAAAAATAACTTCCAAATGTATTCCGAAATAAAAATGTATGGCAGGTCAGGTGTTTTACGCAGACATAATTTGTCGGCAGCCAAATATTTCGAAACATTTTTAATCCTCTCTACAGAATGCTTAACATGAAGCAATTTGACATCAATAAGGCAAAATCCCAAACCGAACATACGCGGTTATTTATGCCAACGGCAAATATACTGCCGTTAATACAATGCACAGTCGACTCTCGATAATTTGAAACTCGTTAATTTCAATCTCTGGGAAATTTGAAATGATTTTCGGGTCTCTCGCAAAATATTCTATAAATTTTGGCATCTTGCTCGCCGACACACTATAATTTTAATTTTTTACTCTTTATTCTCAATAATTTGAACGACAGTAATAATTTGTGTTACGTTCGATAACTTGAAGTTTAGCTTAAAGTGTTTTAACTCCTAAAATGATTGTATTTGTGGTTTTGAAATACTTCTTCTCACTGAATTCCTCTACTGCTTATCGTTATTGTTTTTGCTGGAAGCCAAACAAAGTAGCTTAAGCCCTTGAGTGGAATGTAAACAAAGTAAAAAATTGTCTCAGCAGTTTTTAGCTAGTAAGTCTGAATAATTTAAATTATAGTTAATTTAAACATCCGATTATTTGAACATTTCCTCTGGTCCGTTGCATTTCAACTTATCGAGAGCCGATTGTTTATTAAGTTCATCATATTTTTTAATGCAAATTATAATGGAACCGCCGCGAAAATAATAGCTTAAAACTTGATCTTGATAAAAAAACCTAAATTCAGGTAACGTCTGAAGTACTTTAAAGATAATTACATTTTCGTAACTTCCAAAATAGAATTAAAGATTTAACTACAAAAGCCTTATCTATTACTATGGTTGATTTAAATTGGGCCTTCACATTAAATTATTATCAAAATCATAACTTGAAAAAACCTGTTTATCGTACCAATTCATGTGGCATTCTGCAAACTGCAGGTTCGATGTCAGTTGTTTTGCTCAGTATCTCCTGTTCAAATTCTGAAATCATGTTCGGGTTGGCCTCGTAGACTTTACTCTTCGAATAGCCACAAAGAAAGAACTCAGGAGGTATTAAATCCCATGATATCGAAGGCATATTAATATTATCGTCTCCTGCAACGAAGCCTCTTAAACATTTTATGCGCAGTGACGCCATTGTTTCTGCTGATCTATTACAGGTGGCATCATCGTGTTGAAACAAGAGATCCTCGATGTCCACATCTTCCAATTCCCACAAATGTTTCGTTATCATATTTGGATAACGGACTCCATTAACTGTAACAGCACTTGTCGCTATATTTGCAAAAAAGTATAGTCCAACTTTCTTCGAAAAACCGACTCCTTTCTCATGCATCGATTCCACAAACACACGATGCTGTTGAAGATCCTTTAGTTTCAATGCTTGAGTGATTTTTGTCTTGTCTAGCCAAAGGCAACTCCTTTGTTAAAATTCGTTGCGTAGTGGAAAACGATTTGGTTCTTCGTCCAAACATTCACGAACTCTTTCAATATTTGATTTATAATCTACACCAAATTTTAAACTGTATGGTCGATTATGACACGAAAGAAAACATAAACAGATTGCCAATAAAGCCGGGTCGATGTTAAACATCTGGGGAGGCCATGTAGTTTCAGCGGCGTTTGTTGTTTATTATTCAGCCACTGATGCCAAATCATCACGGCAAGTAACATGTTTGAGCAGCACATCACAAACAAGTTTTATTCTATAGTGTTTTGGCCAACAATCGTCTTAAGGTGTAGAATTCTCTGGTGGAGGTGACCCATCATAAATCGTGCAATTGACGCGGCTAGACTTTTTCTGTTGGCGTTTTCTTCAGTCGAATATTTATGACCGATTCCCTCACCGTCAATGTAAGCCAAGCCATAGCTTAAATTCAACCGGATCCCTCCGTGGATCCGTGCAAAGCCACGAAGAATATTTGTCATTTATATAAATGACGGCACGCACGGTCCTCTCAAATAAAAAAAATGGTTTGTCAATAACTCTCAGCTTTTTTGTTTTCATTATAATATCGATGCGAAATCCCTATAAAACCCAACGGTATTTAATGCCCAGGCTTTAATGGAGTGAATTCAATAGAATTTATCACGATACTTTAAGAAGTATCTAACAGAGTGTGATCGCACCACCTGAGTGGCTAGGTCACGTGGCTTTTGCGTGAGATAAATATACGCTCCAACCGTTCGCGTAAAATGTACAATTTGGCATCAGCTATGGGACACGTACCACCACGCTGGTGGAACCATACCATAATATTATACTTTGTTAAAATTATATTGATTATTATTGTAGGATTGCGCCGCCGAAGGCGATAGGAGCGAATCAACAATAGTTTTTAAAAGGGGTTAAGGAAGGAATCGTGCGCAATTGTTATAGATCACAAAAATATTAAAGTACTACTAGCCACCAGTATAAACAACACATGACGTAGAATGTTCGTTCTATAGAAGACAACTTCTAAGAAAAGTTATTAAATAAAGAACTGCTTGCAGAACCATCTCACGCCGACAGCTCCATAACGCTCTTGTACTTATACTTTCAAAGATGGCATCTTGCAAAAAAAAAAAACTCCTTTATCGCAACCATAAACTAATAGTGGCTTAATTCGTTTGTTTTATAAGTAGCTATGGGAAGAAAAATGTTGCTGGGATGATTCAATTTTCCAAAATCACTTGAAACAACATGGTTTTAAAGGCGATGAGGGATTATTATTATTATTGAGGCCCTATGTAGGTAGCATAATTCATAAGGTCTTTTGTGCGAACTTCATCTTTTTACATTTAGGCTACGAATAAGGCCAAGTAACATCTTCAGTGATGTACGATATGCATCTCTTGGATGCCACAAATACTTTTATTCTAAGAGAATCGAGAGCACATAGTCAGGTCGCTCGTTATTATTCAGGTCGCTGAATCCGCATTTGATGTGTCTGACTTCCTTATCTAAAATTGTTGGTATCTTAGACCACAATGAACGGAAAACCAACCTGTAATTATTCAGAGCTCATTTTTTAGCATCAGAATCCTTTGTAATTTTTCAAGGGAAAGCGTAATGAGCTGTGGTGATTGCTTGAGTCAGGCTATAGCTATCCAGTACCATGCAAACCCAGACTCACAGAGTTTTCTCAATACTATGACTGCTACGAAGATGTTGAGCTGCTCTGTTTGCTGACGTGTAGAGATACTTGTGTGACTTAAAAATATATTTTCGCATAGTGAGCAACCATTTTAGGATAATAGATATTTAATTTTTATACAGCAATGCCTCGTAATTATAACTAAAAGGATTAAAATATTCAACAGCTTTAAAGGACACTACGTACAAAAGTGTGTTCATCTTGACAAGTGGGTTAAACAATGTGACAAAGATCTTAATTTAATATTTCGACACTGAAAACTAAAGTACTCATAAACTCATTTACACACAGGTTTTTAATCCAAATCTTATTTTTAAATGAAATATTTCAATGATGATTTTGCTTTTGGTTTATTAAGAATTTTTTGTATAGAAGAACAAAAGCAGTTAAACACTGAATCATAAAAAGAACAAACGAATAAAGAAGAGAACGACAACATACCGGTTTTAACAGCGATATTTAATAAATCCGGTTAATTTGTAATCCCATAACACAGAACTTGAAGATGTTTTATTTTTTCTACACACACTTTAGTTAAAGTTAGGTAGTCGTCATGCACACAGATACATTTGTTTTAATACAAGCTGCATTCTATATAATTATTTTATTATTATTTAATAACAACTTTGGCACACTTTCATTTCGAATTTATTTATTTGAATTGAATTATAATTTTTCGATATTTCTGCAATAAAAATTTCTTTATTGACTTATTTTTTTAAATAAATTTATCTTTTAAAACTTTTGCAGTATTTCTTAAAAGGTGTAAAAAAAACTCACAGAAAAACAGATGATTTGTCTAATTTATTTCACATTAGTAACTTCAAGATACAATTGTATCTATGACACTGACTTAAGAGAGAACTGAGAATTTTATGTTTCGTTATTACCACCACCATTTTAGGATTTACCCTAGAACGTAGTACATCCACAACAAACACTATTTTTATGAAAAACAAATATATTTTAGAATAAACAACCAGCATGCGGAAAATATGAATCGACGAAGGAATGAACGCTAGATACGCGCACACATGGTGCTATTTAACGTATTTTCGATATTTATTTTGGTTGTATTTTTTGGATTTTTATCATTTGTTTACAAACATTTTATATATTCCAGAAAAAAAAGCAAAGAAAAACTAACAACTTATTTTCTTACTATTTTAAAAGAGATATATTTATCCTTTTTCTTTAACAAAACAATTCTACAAACACACTCACACACACACACACACATATATATATATTTCCGAAAGAGAATTTATTCCTTTTTGTTAAATAGTTGTTGTTGTTTTTCTGTTTGGAAACATAAGTATTTTATTTCGCTTTTTAAGTAACCGGCAGGCAATCAATTTCGAAAAATATTTTTAATATTTTCAACTTGCTTTACACAAAACGAAACACGTGAAGAGCGTATGCGAGAGGCAAGAAACAAACTAAACACTAGAGTCAACCAACAGCAGGGTCCATTAAAATAATTTTTCAGTTTTTGTTTATCTTATTCTCTTCGGTTTACTCTCCTCTTTGTGTGAGTGATGCCAGCTGTGTCAATTTTAAAAGCACTAAAACAGAATTATTTTTATGGAAGATTAATACTTGAATTGAGGGCTGGCAAAGGGTTTTCACATTGTTCGGGTTAAAAAGCCAATGTAAAATTAACTACATGTCTATAATGGATTTTAACCTTAATCTTATTTGAATGAATCTTTCTACTAAAAGAAATTTATAACAAGTACTCAAATCTTATTTCTAAAATATTTTTTTATTAGTTATAAGAAATGTACTAACTAATTTAAGCCATCCCGACTCAAAGTGCCTGGTGCCCATGAAATTGCTAGAGTCTTGCAATGGTCCACTAATGTTTTTTGTGTATGTTTGTATTTATTCCCGAATGATGGAAATTTCTAGATCTTTATGGATTTTTTTATTTCTTATATAGCAGGGGGAGGACAGAATAATTCCCAAAATTCTAGACTCTCTGCTTTGTAACTTCATGATGTTTGAGGTTGGTACACATTTTTTTATGACGAATATGTGTAATTCGTTATTGATACGAAGTATGGGGGCAATTTAAAAGCAAAATTTTACGGAGAACATGTTTAGAGATAGAAAACAATCAGCAGCTGGTTGTTTGTTAAAAATTTGGCAACAAGTCGCAGTTAATACAAGAAGTAGTATTAAAATTACTGCTTGTAATCTAAAGGACCCACAGACTCCATGTGCCGTGTATTATTTTCCTTTTAGAGAGAACGTTCTATTTCATTTAAATTCACTGTATTTTTCATTTAAATTGTGCAAAGAATAATATATTTTACTTGAACTTTTAAAGTACTAAAAACAAAAGTTTTCATAAAAAGTAATAATTTTTAACTATAAATAACAAAGAAACTTCGTCTGTATATCGAATATTGCAGCTTTTGTTTTTATTAATTGGTATTTAAGCTGCTAACAGGTAAACCTTGTTGCTGTATTATTGTTTATCAAGTATCCATCTGCCAGGTGTGAGCAGGTAACAGGTAAAGATTTTACTGAATACTTTTCAATAGTTTGTATTGCGTCAGAATTTGTGTTTGCTAGAAGTAAAAATTATAAGCAGAGTTTATTTTTTTATTCACTTTCTGTTTTATATTTTTTTATACTAAATTCTATTAGAAAATTTATGCAAACACAATTGTTTAATTGAATTTTATACACGGCCAATCTTTTCCAGTTGGCAACATCACCACCCACTGTCCATAAGGGACTTACTGTCTCCTGTTTTTAACAATCAAGGCTCCGTCGACCGATCTTAGGCGGTTTAACCTTCACAACTGCAGAGACGAAATTCTGGGCGTCAGTAAGCCCTGAAAGGTATAAATGCGTATTAGAAACTAGGAGGAACACAACTGCTGATTCCTCTAAAACACTGGCTCCATAAAACTATACCACGTTTGTGTGCTCCTATAACAGCCTTATCATCAAACATGGAATCGAAGACAATGAATTAATGTACCATATGCTCCAGTGTTGCTATAAAAAACACATATATATTCCAATTCCGAAGAAGCCATTAGTATACACAATATGTTTACGAAATTCTTTTGTAAATTTTTCAACAGTGATGGTGGCTTAAAGGATCTTTTTAATCCACAATAATATTTATACTTTAAACGTGTACTTAGTTGATCTTTGTGTAAAGTAAAGCGCTCTTCTTAACATATTACTCTACGAATCCAAGCAGGAGTATACAAATTAATTTGTGAGAAAGGGAATGATTTTGCTATTAGTTTTTCTTGACGCGAAAAACAGGTTGTCATCAAACGTTTGGAATTTGAATGGCTTTGAAATGCTTCTCTGGGGAAGCACTTTTCGCCATCGCAGGCTGCTTCAATACGCTATATGGTTGCCCTCGTGGTTTGAGAATCTGATACCACTAAAACATGTGTTTACTTAGTTCGGTATAAGGTACGGTGTAATTAATGCGTTATTTATCTTTGAAAATCAGCCGAAATTCTGATGTCAATTATAAGATTTGGGGCTGTGATTTGAGCCAGTTGTACTATTTTTTGTGGAGAGCCGTTAAGGATAAAAGTTACGGTAAGCATTCAAAGCCGAAATACACGAAATTGACAGCATTATTGATAAAATTCAAGCCTAAAGAATCGGAAACCAATTTGAAAATTGAGCTGTAGTGCCGCCGTGTCAGCTATTGGCATAATGTTGTCTTTCTTTTTTTTTTGAAGTAAAGCTGCAATCTTTATAACGAAACTATGCTTTTGAAAAAATATTCGTTAGTCTTACGTAAAATCATTCAGATTATTTTTGTAGCACATCTCGTTTAACTTTTATATCAGTAAATTTTTCCAAAAATTATATTAAGAGACCTATTTACCAAGAGTCTAAAAAAACGTCACCGTAATAAAGCCGATCTACCTCTAGATCACCCTCTACCTCCAACACTTTTTAGATTCTAACTTTTTTCGATTGGAGCTTTCGCGTCTTATTTGACTTGGCTATATATTATCGCTTCCAGTATAAAATTTATCGATGCACAACATATATAAGATATAAGAAAAGCCAGGTCCACCTGTTTTCCACAAAAGTATTTAAAAATCCAAAGAGAAGGAATCGGATTAGTAATTTAAATCAACATGTCTTTTTTATAATTTAAGTTTTTTGTATACCAAAAACGGTTTCACTACTGCCCAGATATCGGATTTATGGAAAATATATTACACATGCGGAGGTGCATAATTACTTTACGTTAAAAATTAAAACAAAAGTATACAAAGAAGAAACAGTACAAATAAATAATTATTTTTTTAACGTAATAATTTATTTTGTGTCTTTGGGATCACGACTAACAAACACATTAATTTTAAACACACTGAACAAAATAACACCCCGTCTCATATTAACACACCCTTAGGTAACACTTTACTATCTCTTTGGCCAGTCGACAGAAATTTTCATAATTTCTCAGTCCTAGAATAAATGCAGTTTCACCGGGAATTTTTTTATCTCGTTTTATAGTACTTTTGCATAAAAACCTTGAATTGTATTACAAAAAGCGGAAAGCTAAATTGCGAAAAGAAATAATCATTAATGCTAAAATTAATGGGTTAACTATTTTGTATATTGTTATTTAGATAACTGAATATTAAGTACCAGAGTCCTGCTTTTTATAGGATTATAATGATGTTTTAAAATATTTAAGCATTAAATTTTTTTCATTTTTTAACTTTTATTAAAAGCTGTTTTTTTTAACTTGAAATATGATAATGCAGCACTTTCGGTAAAAGCAGTGCGAGAATATTTTACCATTTTGATCTTAAAATTACAAAAACAATATAAAATTATTTGCTTCCAAAAATGTGTTGAATTCACAAAAAAAAACATTAAAATTGACAACACTGTTTATGTTGTTTGCATGGTTGTTTATATTCTCAACTCCACTTTAATATCTTTTGTACGTGAGAATAAAAAAGTAGAAAGAATATAATAGTGAAAATAAAATAAGAAATAAACAACTTCTACATTCATGCTTGGAAAACACACACTCGCACGCACACAAGTAAAAATTAAAGGTGCACTTATAGAATTTTTCCGATTTGTTATTTTAAAAATTACAAATAAAAGAAATGTTTGTATTATTTTCGTCTATTTTTTCTTCGTTTCTTCCGATTTTATGAGAGAAAAAAGAAGTTAGAGAGAAGTGTGAGTAAAAATGTGTGTGCATGAATGTGCATGCGTAAACAAGAAGAACGGTACTTTACGTTTGTTGTTTATAGCTGTAGTTTTTCTTATTTTTTCCTTTGTGGCCGCTGATATTTTTATTGTTGTTGTTTAATTTTCTTCAAGAGACCCGCGTAAAAATGCGTTAATTTGTTTTTACTCTAGCATGCTCTTCAATACTTTTTAGTTGGGTTTTGTTTGTACTTGAGTACGTCCATTTGAGTGTGTGTGTATGAGTATTTTCTGCATTTGATAATTTATTTTATTTATTCTTCTGTTTAGTTGCTTTCCTTTTTATTACTATTTGTACTTGTTTGTCTGCGATTGAAGAAAAATCGTCAGTATGTTTATTAAAAATTTTCTAGTTTTTTACGTATTTTGTACTTGAAAATTTTTAATTAATATACATGCATACATACATACGTATATACATACATGTACATATGGACTTGTAAATTCGAAGACTAGTTTGATAGTAGTGTCCGCAAGACTTATTTTTGGAAATTGGAATTAAATATAATAAATGGTTTAGTGTGTTTCAACAACTTAATCCTGGTTCAAAGATTTTAATTTTATTATAGAAATAGGTAGAAATCAAACGTCAAAAACGTTTGTTAAACACATATACACTTTTGTAAGAAATTTCTATCTTGAAAATTTATACCTGGGACTTTAGCTGCCGTCTAAAGTTGACAGAAATCCTCAAAACTTATTAGAGAGATTTTAAATTTGTGAACGCCTCTCTTAAACTATTTTATTATATTAAGCTCGCTTTTCGAGAATCTACCCGAAATTATTTTACCTAACCCAGTCTAGAAATGCAACTAAAATATTTTTTTTTGCAATGCGCGTAAAACGCTGCGTTAACTATTAAACACTATTAAACAGCTGTTCTTTTTCTTTCATTCTAGCTTGAAAAACATAAATAAGAATATTGCTTCTTGTACAAAAACCAATTAAAATGCAAATGAAATGTTAACTAAAATCTAAAGCAAATTATGGATTGGCATCACTGGCCAACTTTACCATTTTTAACACGGTTCGTTTTGTTAATTAACATATATCTTTGTGACAGTGGTCGCACCTGAGAGCATAGGCTGAGTGTGCTGTTTTGGGTAACTTAAAGTCATATTTTCGGTAAAGTTACAGCGCGACAATTTGCCCCTGTTCACAAAAATATAACATAACACATAAATCTCTCAAGCTATTCGAGAAAAGCGTGATTTTTACTTTGAAAGCGATATAGCGTTAGTTATAAAATTGAAGGCATTAACTGTTTTGACATTGTAAAAAATTTATCTTTGATAGTAACCCACTTGTATACCCTAAGAGTTTAAGTCAATTTCACCTACTTATCAAAAACTTTTTGAAGGGAGAAAACACAGAAGATCGGTCGCATTGAATGGGTCAAGAAGATACTCCTACGCCATGCTTTCGCGTGGAAAACCCATCTTATTTGGCACACGGTTCTAATTTTGACCACCGTGGGAGTACGATTTTTATGCTAAGTATATCAAAAGTACTTCTTTATACTGATAACATCAAATCCATTGTCATCACTTAAATTATATATACTGTTCATAGTTTTGTACTTAAAAATGATCCTATTGCCATTAGATGTAAGTGCATGACTAAATTTGTATTAATGATCACGTATTTCTGCTGCAGTACTGAGTATCTTGAATGGCAAGCGTCTCAGCAAACTAGGTGACAGCTGACTATCAACCACTGAAACTAAACTGTAACTTAAGCGTTTTACGGTTCACCGGTTTAGAGGTGTGGTGGCAGTTCCAACACTAAAAAATGCAGCGTTGGCGTATTCAGTCTCTCTTCCAACAGTTTTTCGATTCCAGAAACGTTAATACCCATCTTAAGCGATGAGGCGTATATCTTTTAAGAATGGCTATATTAACAAGCAAAATTGCCGCATGTGGTTCACCAATTAGAAATGCATTAACTTGAACTCTTTTTTTGAGCTATCGGCATCACTTGAATGCTACTCTAGCCACTCTGCATTATCAATTTGAGGGTATGCTTATCTCTTGCGCAGTTGGCGTGCATTGACCATCAAGATTGTGCAGTATCTCTCTGCTATTCACCGGTGCCACTACATTAAACATAATATACTCCATCACTGAGTGTAAACCACGTCAATGCGGCAGTCTTCTATATGTTTGACCTTGTTAGAATATAGGACTGGATTCCTCGTTTCATGCCAAGGGTCTATATAAATGCAAAAGTGCATTTGTTTCGATTTGAGAAATCTTTATCTGTTAGGGCAATTCTCATGTCACGACTGCTGGATGAGCCTCCAGACCGACTTAGTACTTGGTACTTCGTCGTTTGCATAGGACTAACATCCTCTGCACTGCTGGATGTTGCGAAGTTATACCGCTCCGTAATCGGTCGCTCAACTGAACTAGCCGCTGCCACACGGCGAGGTTTGCAAATGCCACCACGGAGGAAGTTGAAGTTGCATTGCCGACAGTTCCAGACGGATACGCCACTTACATACTCCTAAGGGAAGATACATGTCGCAGTTATCGACTGACCCACACCGACATTGAACATTAGATCTCTTGAATGAAAGAGAATATATATTATTTAAATAAATGTTGTTACATCCTCCTAAGAGCCCTGAGTTCGTATATGAGCTTAAAATTGCGCAAGTGCCATGTTATTCACAAAAATAAACCAAAAATAGCTCTCCAGGACAAATGGGTAAATATGCCACCCAAAGTTACCGAAGGCCTATGCCATTAAATGTAAAGAAGACGTAGAACTATGCTAGAGCCTAGAGGTAGCTGCACCAAGGACTAATTTTTAGTTTAGTACTTATTTCATAACATCCTTTTAAAGGATAAGAGAGGTACACTTTTATTGTTATGTATTGAACTAAATTAAAGTTTTTTTATTTTTTTAAAGCCGGTTAATTTTTCTCTTGATTGCTTTCGGTTTTAGCTTAGAATCTTAAAGGAGCAAAAATGTATTTCGACTTGAAAAAAGTTTTTTTTTCGTTTTTAGTATATTTGAATTCGAATAGAAGAAACTTTCTTCACCCACAATGTATTCGTGATTAGTCGCTGATAGCAACGTTGTTCGTATTTGGAGAATCAAATGGGAAATCGTTTCACTTCATGGGTGAAAAATTTTTCAAAATTTTAAAACAAAAACTACTTGCTCACAAAATAAATCGTTCTTCGTTTTAAAAGTAAAATTAAATACTTTCTTTTTTGTAACAAATTGCGAGTATAATATTAAAATGTATTAATATACGAATGAACCTAAACCCTAGTAAGCCCTAACCAAATGACGGTGCATTGAAAAGCAATAGAGACGACTTTGACACACTACCCAGCTGTTACAACAATTTCTTACACTGTCTTTCCAGGAAAATAACCATCTGGTTAAATAAAGTACATTTTAATAAACTTTCTATCAAATAAAACCAAATTAATCAATTTTAATTTACCGTTTTATTTCTATTTTTATATAAAAAGAATTGTTGGAAAACTATAAAATTTGTTAAAATTACATTAAATTCACTGTTATTTTTATCCCCCAAAACGAACGAACGCACTCACTCAATCACCTACTCTTTTTCTTTGTCAGTTCAATTGTTGGTTTATTAGTTTGAGGTTACACACTTGGTTCAATTTTTATTTCGACACGGATAAATGCCAAAGAATGCGGTAAAATTGAAAAATAAATGACAATTTGTTATTGTTTTTTTGTACTCGTCTGAACGCACAAGACAAACAATTATTTTGTATGAGCGTTTCGATCTTGTGTAGGTTCCATGGTTGTGTGATTCTGGTGTCTTAGGGGCAACCACCGGCGTAAAGATGGTGTGTTGACACTGGATAAACAGCAACAATAAGACGAACAGTGGTAATCAATCAAATTGGATTAACACATATGAAAGCGATGTGTGCGTGCATGTGCGGCGAAATGTGTTGTTGACCGATAAAGTAAAATATTTTGTTTTGATTTTTTTTTGGCTTTTATTATAAAGAGCAGAAAGAGAAATTTCATTAAATACAACTTTATCGAGTATCGGATGGGGCTCAATAAGAATGCGCTATTTATATTTTGTAAAAGTTTTTTGGGACATGTGGCAACTTTGACATTTAACACCTACACAAGAAAAGAAAGCGTTTTCACTGTGAAAATTCAGTATAAAAATACGGAACATTGACAAAGTTCTCGGATTTTTTTTTGCAGGAAAGTGCACCTTTTGTGTCCACAAATCGAAGTGGTTACAAGATTTTAATTAACTGGGTCAGCAAGGAGTCTTCAATGCGAAGTTAATGCGAATTTAATACAAATGTGTACGCACTAAGGAAGTGCATTTCAATGTACATGACTTTGTGAATAAGAAAAATTTATGGCGCTCAGAAAATCCGTGCGGTATCCATCAGAAACAAATATGTAAAATTTTAAAATGAGTTTGGAGTTGCAGTGACTGCAAGAAACAACATAACGGAATTCTGTGGCCACAACTTAGATCTGGGCGACATGTCCCACGCCACGACCAGCCACAGCGCTAATGAAGCAACCGATATACTTCAGAAAAGATTTCCAAATCAAATCATCTTAGGAAAGTGTGATTTTAACTGGCCGCCAAGGTCATGCGATTCAGCGCCGGGTGATATATATCGCTGGTGTTTGGTGAAATCTTAGGTCTAAGCGAATACACCTGAAACGATTTCTGACCTCAAAATCGAGAATCAATACATCTTCGATGAGATAATACAAAGTTGACCATCATAGGCTAACATAGTCCCACTTTCCCTCATAATGTTTATGATCAAATCTTTCACCCTACTCTTCACTAAAATCGGCCAGATTTTCAGGGAATCGCTATCAATGTGAGTGTAAGAAGCGAAATTTTATATTCATGTGGTTACACCTCATCCATTGAAATTTTGTTCACAAGCCTGGTATAGTTATCGCATAAAAAAAAAAGATTTCAATTCTGCATCATTCACTGATTTGACAAAAATAGGATCTTTCACAAGTTTCCTAGTTTGGGGTGCCTCAAATATACCGGATTTTAATTTGTCGGTACTTAATCCTGGAACCTTTCATGAGAAAAAAATCGGAGTTTTCAGTGTGCTCACCGAAAAAATAAAAATATTTTTATTCGTTGACCAGTGTAATTAAGAAATTGTTAAAATTGAACATTGAAAAACATAGAAATTTAAAAAATAAATAAAATTTATTATTACTGCGAATACCATCTGTAAGTAAATTGAACCAAAAACTTTATATATCGGTTTGGAGACAAACTAAACCAAACCAAACTTGGCAAGCGATGAGGGAAATTCCTTCCAAATAAATATATCAAATCACCCTGCCAGAATATCACATCGAGAATAAAAAACTTTATATTTCTTGAATAAGTTTTCTTTAAAATTTCTGTAATTAAAAAAAGAGGTTAAAGATAAATTCACTAGGAAAATTAATTATTGGTGTTTTACTTGCTGAAAAAATGCTGCCTTATAAATACACTGGTACTTTTTTGAGATTTCCCAAACCTTCACAAACTGATGCGCTTTTCTTAACAATTACAATGGATCATAGATAATTAAATCAAATTTCAACAGAGGTATAAACAAATGCAACGAAACTCTTCTTTGCATAGGGTTGTTTAATAAAAACCGTGTATTTGAAGTTATTTTAAATAAAAGAGCTGGTAGCGCCCAATGGTGAGATGTATAAAATATTTTCAATAAACTTAACGAGGGCGGAGCAATAAATCCGTGACCTTACGAACATCCCTGTTAGTTATATGAAATCCCATCAAGTACCACCTGTTACTAGACTACTGTCAAATTTTAAACAAGTGTAGTCATTTACTTTGCGTTTAACAGCTGTTCAAAACATACAACCTCGTGTATTTGTCTAAAAACGGGAAAAAGTGAATTTCGAGTGCTCATTAAACATTATTTTCTGCGAATAAAAACAGTCAATCAAACCAAGGAAAAACTCGATAAATACTATGGGGACTCCGCACCATCCATTTCAATCGTAAAGAAAGTGATATACTGACTTTCGTTGTGGTCGCACAAGTATAAATGACGCTGAACGTACTGGGCGGCCAATTGAAGTCAGCACACCCGAAAATGCCGAAAAAATCTACGACATGGTGTCGGCCGATCGAAGAGTAAAAGTGCGTGAGATTGTTGATGCCATAGGCATTTCATATGGCAGTGTGGTTTCGATTTTAAATGATCAGCTGGGTTTAAGAAAGTTGTCTGCAAGATGGGTGCCGCGTTTGCTCTCAACATAAGCGTAAACATGTGACAACTTCAGTTGTTTAACCGCAATCCGAATGAGTTTTTGTGGCGTTTTGTAACTGTGCATGAAACATGGATCCATTACTCAACTCCGGAGACCAAGCAGCAGTCTAAACAATGGGTTTCTCCGGATGAAAATGCTTCGAAGTTTGTCGGCCAATAAGGTGATGGAAACAGTTTTTTGGGATGCACGCAGGGTAATCCACATCGATTACATTCAAAAGGGAAAAACAATAAACGGCGAATATTATGCTAAATTATTAGACCGATTTAATGAGGATTTAAAAAGAAAACGACCCCATATGGCCGAGATAATGCACGGGTGCACACGTGTGCAGTCACAATGGCAAAACTTAATGAATTGGGCTACGAATTGCTACCTCATCCGCCTTATTCTTCGGATTTAGCCCCTAGTGACTACATCCTATTTCCAAACCTAAAGAAATGGAAAGAGATTTAGCTCCAACGATGAAATTATTGACCAAACAAATGCCTTTTTAAGGACCTCGAAAAATCCTATTTTTTGAAGGGATACAAAAACTGGAGAAACGCTGGACTAAGTGTATTAAGTTAAAAGGAGATTATGTTCAAAAATAATTTTTTTTTTGCAAAAAAATTGTGTTTCATTCAAAAAGTCACGGACTTATTGATCCGGCCTCGTATATTAATTGTTCTTATTATTAAATTACAAGCTAAAGAGTTTTAAATTAAAATTCGTTAAGTGCTTCTAATCACACGAACAAAAAAAACATTTCTGATGTTAATTTAAGCTTCGTTTGTCGATATAAAGGAATTTTGTGTTTTTATTATTATTTAGTTATTTTAATTCGCGATTTCATTTAAATCGAAAATGGTTGCCTTTTCACAAGCTTGCCGCCAACGAGAGTTATGACTTTGTGATCGATTTCCGCTTTCAAACTTATCTAATGTCTGCACTGAAATAATAAAAATTTAAATTTCTACTAAAAAAAAAAAAAATACCCGTAGCTACGAGAGAGATATTCAAGATATAAAAATATTTTCTAACGAAAAATTTCCCTAAATAACAAAGAGTTAGTTATTCATTCACATTCATACATAATAAAAGCGATGCTCGTATTAACATGTTAAACAATTGTTCTTCATATTGAATAAAAAAGTAAAATACTTGAAAAATATAAAAATAACTCATACCAACTTTAAGCACCAAATAGTTGAACTCTTAAGAAAATTTCCTTAAATCTCATGTTAGTTCATGCTGATGCTGACGCTGATGCTGCTGCCGCTGATGCTTTTGCATATTTGAAAAAAAGAAAATGCAAACGAACGATTGAATAAGAAAATTTTTCAAATTTTCAGCCAGACAACACAAGCTAGCTGATTTTCTTTGTAACAATAATTGTTGTTGTTGTTGCTATTGCTATAATGGTGTTATTTGTGTCGTTGTAGATGGATGATGTTATTTAGAAATCAGCCGGGGTCTTAGTTGAACTGCAAGTAGTACAATCTGGTAATGGAAGAAAAAAAATATAAAAAAGAACAATTGTTATTGATGATTTATAAACATTTATCAAAGTGATATATGCTAAATAAATACTACATACACACACACACATACAACATACATTTACAACAAAAAAGGTAGAATTTGAAAAAGTGCACACATTCCCATTAATACTCGTACCTAAAGCGTCGTCAGGAAGACTTTTAAGCCAAAATAATAGTCATCAGTATGCGACAAAACTTTTGCCAGCCAGCCCAGTTTAAAATTCAAATTTAAATCAAAGATTAAAGTTTAAAGATACTTTTCTATCTTTTGCTATTTGCCGTTGTTGTTGTTTTTATTATCTTTTTTTCATTTCGGTTTATTGCCCCATTCATGCAACCACTTGAGTATTGAAATGGAAAATAGTAAAATAGAAATAAAAAAAACGAAAATAAATTATGAAAATATTGGTTCGTTGGTAGGGATTTTTTTATTTTATTTATTTATTCATTTGTTTGTTCTCCTTTGTCTAATACTGTATTTAGATTTCATTTGTTTTCTTTTTTTTTCTTTCTATTTTCTGCCTCTGTACATGTCCCTAGATATTTGGATAAAAAGAAATGGAAGCAAGAATAAATAAATAACAAAAATTAACATTCCCCTAAAAAAATGTATATTTTACGTGCTGATAATGACCTCTTGCGATTGTTAAATTCCTATGAAAGGTCGGAAATGGAAGCAATTGTGAAATACACGTGAAGAAATTATGAGTGGTGAAGAAAAGTTTAAATAGTTGGTTTCTCGACCAGGATGACCATAGGACAACAAAGTGCTTAATTTCGTTACGTAATTCGAAATGTTGTGATACATATTTAACACATTTAAGCGTTTATACGGATCTTGAAGAGCTGGTGCAAATTTATACGTCGTTCTAAAGGTCTTCCATTATGTTTTCCAGATCGCCACAAATACCGTTTTTTAACTTAGGAATTCCTATCTCCCAGTTTCAGGGGGATATCAAAGCAGACCGTTTATTTTATTGGTGCCTTTTCGATCTCCATCGTTCCTTGAATTTGTTTCAGGCAAGCGATTTGTAATGTATGAATCTCGCGATAACACTAGCCTCTACTCTTGACTGTAGTGATGTCATGCTGTCGACTGGTAACTGTCGGTCTTTTCCCTCCGAACGGAGTGCCTTGCTAGCAGTTGTCCAAGGCTTATATCGTCCATGGGATTTATATTTATGCTAGCTACAGCTAGACATTCACACATAATGTGCATTACCGTTTCAGCCTGTTCTAGGGTACAGTGTGCAAGTATCATCGGCTTCGATTTTGATCTTGGCCAGACGATACTTAAAGTTCTCATGATCTGTCACTCACACAGTAATCCAGCTTAACATCTTACTGGCCCTCCTGGCAAGGGGCTCTTTGAGGTTTAATGAGTTTACTCATTGCAGGAGCTTTGTTCGCATTATGCCATTCTCTAGTGCAATTTTTAGTTCTGTTCCACAGAAATTTCCTTTCTTTCTAGAGACACATCTGTTTAGTTTTACAACACATTCCAGTCCTAGCTTGGAGTACGCTTTATAACCGAATGATTGTCAAGCCCAATGAGAACCTTTTTTTCATGCACCCGACTTTCTAACAGGTCATGCAACGCATGCAGCAACCTATGTAATTCTGCCTGGCGAACGGGCTCGTACTAACATAGATGCAGACTACAGGAAAAGTTCAGGTCAGCTGAGTATACATCTGCTCCTGTGTTGCCGTTCCATCAGCGAAAATGCTGATGTAGGGTTTGTGAATTTTTAAATATCAGGTGAATTGCTAATTTTTGTTGCGATTTCGAATTTTTTATATTTGGGTTAAATTGTTGTTTTTAGTGAAGTCTTAAACTTTTAACAAAATTTAAACTTTTATATGATTTTTACGGTTTTGTCGATGACAACAATTGAGTCGTTGGAAGGAAGCATTCACGGAAAACCTTTTAGAACACGCTACCTAATACGAAGCTAAAATTGTTCACTATGGCCATGCTCGTTCTTATGTTTCTGTAAGTAACAGTCAAAAATAATTTTGGAAAATAACATTTTACCTCACCTGTCTTATAGGACAGACTTTTTACGGTTTGACTGACCGATTTTGTTTCCTTCGAAATAATTTTTAAAATAATATAGATCTGCTCATAAGCCGCATGAAAACAGTGAATGTTGTTGGATACATTATTAAGGTTTAAATTGCATCATACGTGTTAAAATACCCACACAAGAGCTATTGAGCTTGGTCGGTAAACAAAATTTGAAAAAAATCGATTTTTTTGAAAATTTGCTAAGGCAAATGTTTCTCGAAAAATATGTGGTCTCTCAACACTGGGGTAATTGCAGCAAAGGGCGATGGATCAATAAAGGCACGATCCTCCATGTTCCTAATACTCACTAGAAAATTTGCGTAAAGTGGGGGTGCAAAAATGTTGATACATACGACTTAAAATTCTTGCTCTGTAAATCCAGTAGAAAAATCATGAAATGTTTAAAGTGTCCGAAAAATATTTCGTGTTTCTCATACAAGTTTTCCGATGAAGAAATTGAAGTTCTGAAGTGTTTAGAATTCTAAAAAACAAAATGCTTTTAGCACTCGATTTTATCAATTTTGTATTAATTAGTGCCTTAAATTCATTATTCTTTTTTCTGTGAGTGTAACTCCGTATAAACGTCCCTAGAATTTTTTCTGTGAGTGTAGTTCCGTATTATATTCTATTTGTATGTGCTGATAAGGTCAGAAATAAATAAGAAGTGTTTTCTTTTTGTACTCTAACTCTAAGTGACAGTTGTTGCATATATTTTGTTGATTATCTAAAATTAAACAACTTAGAAGAAATTAATTTCAAATAAATTATAAAAAAGGTCACTTTGAGTAAAGGAAAAAGAAAAGAAAGGAAACACAAATTTTGTGTGTTCTCAACTTTCTTACATTAAATATTCTCACTTCGATTTCGTTAATTTTTGTTTTTAAGTCCAGTACAGTTGAGAGCTTTCTTAACCTGCCAATCCCCGAACTCCCCTTAGGAATAGACACAGCTGCAAGGGATTTTGATTTTCATTGTTGAGTTGCTTGGTTGCTTTGGCAAATTGCTCGCCGGTTCGTACGCTGTTATACAACACTCATTTGAAGATAATCCTTTAAAATGCTTCCTAACAAAACGAAAAAAGGAAAAATAAAAACCCAACATCCACTTTGAAGGTTAAGAACACGAAGTAAGGAGAGCAGCTAATTGTGTTACATGAAAATGGAAAATATGTTTCATTTAAACACTTTGAATATTTTACTAATTTGTAGGTCTTTTGCAGGAACAACTTTTGTTCTGCCTGTGTTTGCTCGCACTTTTATTTTGAAATTTGAATAAAACATTAATTAATTGTCAACGAAATGGCTTGTTTTACAACAACAAAGTGAAACGTACAAAAGAAATTTCGAAGAGTTAAAGAGATTAATGGGGGCCTTATGAGAAAAAAAGAAGAGATGAAGAAATGAAATAATAAAATAACAAAATGTATTCTAATTAATTTAATACCAAAGATATCTATATATGACAGCTTTCTAAGAAGTCCTTTCTATTTCATTTTTTTGTTTTACAAACAACATTAGAGAAAAAAAAAGAAAACAAAAAAGGTTAATGAGTTTTTAAATAGAAACCATTTCTTAATTAAAAAACAAATGTGGGAACATTTAAGAAAATCACAACAAATATTATTCTTAAATTAGTCAAAAGAAATGCTTAATATGATCCGAAAATTATCAAAGTTTTCTTTAAACAAAGATAAAGGCATTTCCAATTAGGGCGGGTCAATGTTGACAGGCTGTAATGATGCCAAATCATAACACAAGTTACATGATTGAGTAGCACGCCGAAAGAAGCATTTCGAAGGGGACTCCCATTTGGGATGGAAAATTATGTTTAGCCAGGTGAAACATTTTGAAATGGACGGCTATGTCCACAGGTCTGGAAGGGCTTTCGAAAGTTGAAATGATATTTTTGAGAAGTGCAATTTCGATGACTGTTTGATAGTGATGCTGGTGCTTTAAAATCTCTATCAAACTATGAGTAAGTTTAATATTGCTTTAAAGTTGTCGGTAGCTGAGCAGCGATGAATTTAGTTACTTTAATGTGGGTAACCGATTATGAGTGGCATATTACCTTGGTTAAAAGGGCACAGACTCCTTTCATAGTTCCAGAACCCTTCTCTGGGGTAAACAATCGCTTCGCAAGTAAACTAATATGCAAACGCAAAAAACGAGGTCTTCGCGTTTCCTGGAGAGCCCAAACAGGCATTACGTAAAATATATAGAAAATAGATGTGCTAAAAAGTGGTTGCTACCTACTCTGCAAAGCTACTAGTTCTAGACAACTTTATTAAAATAAAGCCCGCAATGGAATATTCATCGACTCATGTCCCGCCACCAATGGTTATATCTACGACAATATTTTGGCCCCAAAAAAATTAACTTTATAACGACAGAAATGTTAGACGGCTTTAACTCGTTTTACGCACGAAAGATGGCTCAGAACGCTTCGCATCGATCCGAACAAAATACCAAGATCCCGGCTGCAATCCCATGCTTCGAACAGCAATAAAAGCGTTTATGTGTTGGACATTGTCGAGCCCCCAGACTGAAAGAGACGTTGCAAAATTAAAAGAATCCAACCACCTCCGAAAGCTTCACAAAGTTTACACACAGATATTCCCAAGAGAAGTTACTCAAATGGATGTTTTGAAAAACTATTTAGAAAAAAACGTTTCGCCTGATTAAAAATTCCTGCAATTCTTGGTCCTAAATCAATTTGAATAACTTTCATAAAAGGATTAGCGACTTGTATCCCAAACACTATTAATTAATGAAAGCAACATTGCATGCAATAAATGAAAAGCAAACAAACCGTTTTGTAGCTGTGCCCCACTGTGTTAGAGAAAAGCTTATTAGTTAAACATTTTTTTTGTTGTTGCAATTTATCAATATTTGTATGCAGATTTTTTTTTGCTTGCTGGTATTAATTTTGCATAAACGTTAAATTTTCAAATGAGTTTTCATATTTTTCGCCTCTTTCATTAAACAAAAAAATATTTCCATTCAAATGCTGCCAATTCTGAGTGTTTTTTTGTGTGTTTGCGTAATGAAGGGAGCAGCAGGATTTTGGTTTACACAGCCAATAGCCAAATAAATCCTGAAAACATCCATATGAATATTTAAAAAAAATATATCTGTGCGAATGTAAATAAAGTTCTATTACTTTTATCTCGATCTACATGGGAATGTGAATATTTGTATAAAATACAACATTCATCAGTGACGAATCATCACTCATCATTTTGTTTGTGTGTGTGTAAATGTTTGTGAACTTTTTTATATATTTTTTCTTTTATTTGATTTTTCGATATGTGATATTAAATTTTAGGTTGCATAATTTTATTTCTGTACTTTGATTCCGCCCTTGTGTTTGATTTTTCAAATTATTGCTTTATAATCTTCAACATGGTCTGTTGTCAGGTACTGTTTTCCCCTACTCTTCAGGTGGTTTGAACAAGCTTTGTCGTCATCTGCAGCGATTTATGAAATAAACCTTGCAATTTCGTCTTTGTAAGAATGTAAACGGTGGCATGTCCTTTGCTGGTAGTGTAAATCACTGGCAGTCAGAGGGAGCGGTGGGGTTGTCTTAGCCACTTACTCACTATGCGCTTAAACATTTTGTGGCTGCAAAGTCACTTGGTCGAGCCTATTGGCATATATACATGCAAGTAAAGCATAATCCAAGAGCACGGTAATCTATAGCAACATATTATGATTGATTTATATGGTTAAACAAATCATATTATTATTGCAGGCAATATAATCCTCTCATAGCGCCAAGCAAAGAATCGGCTGAAATACGAGCACCGGCCATTGAAAGCGCCAAGAACATTTTATGGTCAGGTGTATAATATAATTTTTGAATGCTTAAAATACTTTGTTTGTGGTTACAATTTAAGTCAACATTTTCAACATGTTCAACGCAAGCATGTTGCAGTTTCTATTGATGGAAATCATTTTATGTGGACAACAACTTGTTCATCACAAATAAAGGAATTTTTAAAAAGTTTTAAACTAACTATAATATGTTTGCCGCAACACAATATTCGGTATAGCACATAATACGGTTAACGTGATAATGTCACAGTCATGTTCTTGCTATGCGTGTGTGGGCTCATGCAAAGCTTCCTAATAAGCAATATGTCACAGCAGTCGCATTAATTGCAAAAGCTTTATTATGAGTTTTAAGCCTTAACGTGATCTTTAAGCTTTCACTAACCAGCATGGTCTTTTGAGATTAGACACATGAGAACAAATGTATGTATTCTTTTCACTGGCACTTGGAAAATATATGTCGGAGATGCGATCCGAACGCTAATCGTGAAATGATTGATAACATAGATTCAAGCTTGTTCTAGCTATCACTGATAATACAAAATATTTTCAAATTTTAATGATTTGCTAATCGAGCAAAATTATGCTGTAACCCTAAATACCTGCCGCAAAAATTTTCCATAAAAAAAAAAAACGAAGAAGCAATGTTTAACTCCGAATAAAAAAAAACAATATTTGACAAATAAATTGTTAAACAAATATTGAGCTGAAAACTACAATGATAATGGCAACAAATTCAAACATCAATGAACTTTATAAGTAAATAAAAGGAATTTATTTTTATTATGCCTGGCATATGTGAACTGCACTTGTCGTTGATGCTACTTATCCTAGTGTTTGTTTAATTTTTACATTCACTGTAAATGAAAGTAATATCCGTGCGTTTACATTTCCTTCTTTTTAACCAAATTGTATTTTTTAATTTTTATATACAGGCTGACCTCGTTTTTTGTCTTGGCCTAACATTTTTTACGTTTTTGCCAAAAAGCTTGGGTCAATCAGGCACTATGCCCGCCAGTTGTTTTATGTCCAACTACTTTCTTAGCACTATAAATAAATCGGTATTAGTAAAAATCATAACAAAAAATATTGACAACTAGCATGAAATTGAACTGATAAAAAGCAAAGTCCCCCTTTGCGGATAAACCGCATCAAAACTAGAAATAAACCGTAAAAATATGCCTCAGACAATTGAAACATCGATTTTCTGTCTGATTAAATACATTTTTGTGAAACGTTACACACGCGTTAAGCGAGGCCCACCTGTACTTAAATGGATTTGTTGCTGATAACAGCCGTGCGTGTGTTAAAGATACGAATATAATTTTACTGTTTGTCTGATTGGGGGTTTTTCTGATAAAATCATTAAAAAAATTTCACATGAGGCAGTTGTAACTACGAGTATGATGTGTTTTCGTTTGGAAATAATTTGAATAAAATGCATTAAATTAAAAAAAAAAGAGAAGAACAATTCCAATTAAATTAAAAACTTAAAAAATCAGCCGGTCAACCGAAAAAGTTTGCTGTTTAAGTGCATCTGATTTTATTTAAATATTATAAAAGTTATTCCATTTTTAAGTTATAAAACTTGGAATTGTATAATTTGATTTAAAATATTTTAGACTTCACTCTGCTACTCTTCACCAAAGCTAGTCTTGCCAGAGTTCTTAAACGAAATATTACTTTAAAAAATGGACAACGAGTTTAAGGCCGAACAAAATTGATCGCAAAAATATTTGGAAATAAATTTAATCACAGAATTAAGGTGTTTAAATTTAAGTAACAGAAATTACAAGATCAGGAGCAGGGTTTCGCTGCTCGTTAAGAGCAAGTAATACAGGGCACATTTTGTGGTCTTCAGTTCGCTTTTAACATGCCTTGATATTGACCCGAGTTCAGGACAGCATAACACAAAAGAGAAAATAACTATTAATTTTTATGTAGCGTTTATACATCAACATATTATTTATTTACTCTTTTTTCAATCGCATACGGCACCAGGTATTTGCTTGATCATTAGCAACATCATACGTTTCTGTCCTGGTAACTCGACTAGACTAGACAGCCACTGATGGCTAATGACCATGGCAATTGAGCAGCATGTTCAAATGATAAAATTCTGTTATTAAGAGCAAACATTCGTTAGAGCAAACATTGCGCAAATTATGATTATTTTATTCCGGACGTACGATTCTGTAAACGAGCGGCCTATTTATAGTTGCCAGAGAAACACCAGATTGGCTGAGTTCGCAGGGGAAACCCGAGGCTGTGCAAAATTTTGCCTCGGAATTTGTTCCTGCACCCGTAAAAGATTCAACTGAATCGGAGGCTCAACATGAATGACCAAAGACTATACCATTTTGCCGCTGCGTTATTTCGATATAGAACTTCGTCAAAAAGCAAAATTAACGTACGAGTATAAAGTATAACGCCAAGCCACGCAAGGCTCATCAGTTACTATTTGGTGCCAATTCAGCGCAGCCGGTATTATTGCGTCGTACATTGTCGAAAACAACGTTGGTGGGGCCATCAACGGAAACGGCGAGTGCTACAGATCGTCAATCAATTTGTTTGGCGCACTCCCTATCGAACGTTCTAAATTTACGATTTACGGATTTGGTTATTCCTCGCACAGAATTTGCATCTCAAAATCGAGCAATTTAACAGCGCTATACTTTTCACGTGGGGTTTTCTAAAAACCCAAGTCTAAGCCCATAAGTCTCCACCGACCTATGCCCTTATCTATATCTTATGGATCTGTTCTGCCTCAGATCATTTATAAATTACTGCATAATCCTAATAAAGGTTAGTTACTGATCTCATATATGCCCGCATGATTTTACCAGAACACAAGAGCTAAGAGTTAAAGTTAAAACGTCTTCTATCGCCAATTAAAACAATAGATTCATTAAGAATGTGTATCGTTGTTTGATGCTCCTTAAGTTATAAATGACACAAAGGAGAGCAAATCTAGTTTCGCCTCGATAGAGTATAGTTCAGTTGAAAAGGACCGGACAGAAAACCAAACAAAAGTGAAGTGTCGCTGATATATTTTGGCGCTGATATTTTGGTTTGGTTAATTAAGCTAGCTTAAGTATAGAACAGAGACCAGGTTAAAAAGATTAGTGTTAATGGAAAAATACCCCCCGATAACCAGAGGGTTCCCTAGTACACGAATACTCCACGTACTGAAGGAAATCGGAGGATACCTACCGAAGACTACCGTCCGAATCCTCGTACCTGCCAATTATCGACATTAAGAAATATTGTAATTTAGTTGAAAACATAAATAACGATACCCAGGACACAAGTGCGTTACCTCAGTGTTTTAGTATAAGCAGGGTTTAATTAAGGATTTAGCCTATCTCATAGCCGAAAAAGCCTTCGAAACTTTCTTTGCACCAACCAGCTTCTCAGTAATAATCAGTTACGTATCTCTTAACGAACGTAACTTGTTGTCTTTACATCAACTGTGGCTAGATATGCAGTACAGTGAAACCTTATTTTTGAAAAGGAAGAGGAACTGTATTCTGTGCAATTCCCTACCAGTTTTTGTATAAGAGAAATATGTCAAGAATACCCGCTTTGGGATCTCCTGGCTTTGATAAACTTTCTGATTTATTGGCAGACATTAAACAATATTAACTCTATCGAGCTTAGGTTGAATGTACGGTGGAGAATGCGCCTTATTAATGTAATTCGGACGTAAGCAATTTGCTTGCGAATCCTGCTCTGGTAAAATAAATATTTCAGTTCAAAGTGTAAACGATACCGGTCAGTACTGATAGGACTTTACTGTTTTTATGGCCGGGACAGTTACTCCAGATGCACTAACGATTGTAGGTCAACATAATAAAAGTCGAACGAAGACAAAGGACGCCAATCGGTTGTTCAAAAACAAATTGCACGGGAAAATGGATTAGAACCGTTTGATTCCTGTTGTAGTTTATCAGGCTTTTTTGTTTTTGCACGAAATTTCTTTCTCTAGGGAATTGAACATTTTTGAAAATTGCTTTCCGAATAAAGTTTTTTTTATTAAGAGGTTTTACTTGTAGATAACTTCAGTTACATTCATTTTAAAATGTTATGTTTAGTATTTCACCTTTCCGAAAAATTTTACTCAAAAGATTAACGAGCGACATTCTCTTGATGCGACATTAATTCGACATGATTGCGACACTTATATGACCGCACTGCGCTTTTGAAAAGTGAATTCATCTAGAAACACGGCTTGAATTGAACTTTAATACTATTGTAGGTATCATATTTTATTTATTTATTTTATTTTTGCATACAACTGTGTTACATTCAATAATGTCTCCTTTCTTTTTTTTTTTTGGAAATTTTCACCCAGTTTATGGTTTTCATAACTTTTTTTTCCAACACATGCAGGTCATTAAATTGAATATTAAATCGAATTTTAACACAAATAATTCCAGCTAAAAAAAATGTAGGAAAAGTATCTTGTATTTCAATAAATAAAATCCACTTCATTTGCAGTTTATTTTATATGGTCGTTGTCGTCGTATCTTTTTTTTTATCCCTACACACATTTTATTTGCTTTAATTGTGTAAGTGGGTGTGTGTGTTTGTGTGTGTATTTTTTTTTTTTAATTTCACTAGAATGTTCATATTGAAAACAATAATTTAATATTGTGTACTACAGGGTTTTATATTATATTCTTTATATTTTTACTTGTCATATTTTTATATGAAAATATATTTATTTTAACTTTTTATTCCTAGAATTATTGGACTGGACTTGTGTCTTTTATTTCAATTATTTTTTTCAATAAAATTTTCATAGAATTTGAACATGAGTTTTTCGTTGGTTGTTGTTAAAACCGTTATTTGAAACTTGTAAATTCATTGCCTGACACAAATATCAGTAAAAACAGCGACAAAAAAACACAAAACTTCACAGAGGCAGCAACGTCAGTGGCAACACAACAAATGAGTTTTAATTTTTGTTTTCAATATTTTATGTTTGTTTTTTTTATCATCTTAAATATTTTATAGTTTGCTGCCAGATAACGTTTTATGGGCACTTAGATATCAATTGTTATGCAATGTCTCAGCGATTGTTCCAGCTCTTGTCACTGGCGAAGATACTACAAAATGAAGAATTAGTTCAAGATTGGACTTCCCCAAGACTTGTTTGTTTCATAATATATTTTGGTAATACAAGGTTATTACATTGTTCAGTGGAACGGAGCACATAGAACTGGATATTAAATATAAAACTTGTGTTCATAACCATAAATTGTCTCAAGTGGGTGTGAAGATAAATTCGAATTTAACTAGCAGAGACACAAACCGAATTTTGTAACATGGCTGATTTTGCACTTAACAATGCTGTGTTGGCAATTTAACAATGGGAGTAATTTTGACCTTATTTTCAGAAGCCTACATTAGGAAGCAGGAACCATAAAAAACCCCTTTTGTAAAAATTGCTCCAAGGGTTAGTTAAATCACTAACCCATAAAAGTAAAACATCAAAAATATTTAGAAAAAAAAGTAAATTGCATTTAAAAACAGCCCCTTTGGCGAAACTGTTAATCTTTAACTTATTTACAGTGACCATTATGGAAAAATGGTGATGGGCTGGCCCGAGCCACTATATGGTGGTCCTGAGAGTATTTAGTGGAGCCGTATAGATGGGATATCTGAAATAATGTCAGTTGTGTAAAATGTTTTGAGGGGGGAAATTTTCCGTTTTCAACCAAGAACAACTCAACTACACTGGTTAATAGGTCCTAACTCAACCATGGCATGCCATATAGTATGATTGTTTAGGCTGGAATTTTATGGTAATGGTTACTTCGATTGCCTGCTCAGCGTAAAATTTATCCTTAAGGGTTTTCCAAAAACATTGTACAACGGATTAAAATCACAACTCTGCGGCGGCCAATTGAAATCGGAATTTCGGCTTATTATTCAGTTGCATCACTTTGGCAGAAAGTTGATATTTCCTCCTTTGTTTATATTTTTCCAAGCGTGGATACAGTAGGAGGTAGGTGAAAAAAGGGTCTTAAACCATTTAAACTTTAACATTTTCCCATACAAAAAGTTTAGAAAAAGTGAGAATTGTTTGCATTCGTTTATAATTACCCCACCCCCCATAGCTTAAGCTGGAACCGCGCTTTTATTTTGCAAATATCAAACATAAAACTAATATTCTGTAAAATGACGCACCCTTTATTACAACCTCCTTATAGATCAGGCGAATATCATAAGTTTATTGTTGAATCAATATCATTCTGCAGCGTAAAACCGATTTTTATGGTTTACATTTTTTTTTTTTATTAAAATCGATAAACCCTTTGTCGCCTCTGGTTTAGGTGACATTTGTTTTAAAAGTTTTGTCATGATTATTTTATAAAAAATAATTTATTCACATTAAAAACTCATATTTTACCCTTGTAGTACCTTTTAGTAAAAAAAAAAATCAAAAAAAATGGAAGAGAAAGACGAGATGGATCGTATCGATTGTTGAAATGAATTTCTCGCAACAATTTCCTTTATTCCTGCGTTCAATCAAACAATGTCATCTTCCTACTGCTACTACTACGACTATGCTTCGAGTTGTGTGTCTCTCTTTTGTGACTTTTATTCTATTGAATGTGACAGTGAAAATAATAGCAGCAGCAACTACAACAATATTATCATCAGGTTCTACATTTTTCTCCTTGAGTTGACTTTTACTTTTATGTTAAAAGACTTGAAAAAAAAAATTAATCAAAAATGTTTTTTTATTACTCGTATTATTTTGATATCTGATTGCGCGTTTGCATTTTTTTTTTTGCTTCAACGTCCTCTCTCTCTTTCTCTCCCTCTCTCTTAGTACCGTCTCTTTGAAAACAAGAATAAAACATGATTATAATGAGAAACAATAAGAGAATGTAAAAATACTTTTGAAATTCGAGTGGAATGACTTAAAGGACTTAAGAAAATATTTTCAAAAAGGTTTTGATAGTTTCGTCTTTGACAAATTCTTAATGGTGCCGAAAATACATAAAAAGTATTGAAGTTCACAGGCGTGGTTCCAGAGAAGGGGTAGATGTAAAAAAAAAACTTAAATTTCCGCCTACAATAAAACCAATAAAATTGAATATTTTCCTATAGAATAAATTTAGAAATATTGTAGTTTTTGTTAATACTTTCTCCCTTTCGAAAAGCTCAAGGTGTACCCGCGCCCACAAGCTCATCATATTGCGCCGCAGATTGAAATAAACTAGATTACGAAATGAAAAGACGCTGAAATATACTTCGATGGACAAAAAAATGAGATTTGCCTTTTTCGGCTATAGAAACTATAGAAAGGTCAAAGAGATATTATTACCCGGTATTTCTCGTCCAAAGAAACAACTACTCAGATACTGATAAAATAATATTTTCTTTCGATAGTTTATTTGTGACAACTTTATAAATCTGGCATTGCTTGATTTGTTCTGTGACTTTTGTAATGTCGAAATTAGCTCAGGCATTATCTTGTTAAAGCTTGTGTTACCATATTGGCGAATAGAGTTCTGACACAACTGTGAAGGTAAAGTAGAATTCTAAAAATAGTATGTGAAAGGAGCTTTCGAAAATGGAGGACGAGTTTGACTATCTGCATTACAGGCTATGGAGTTTATTATAAGGCTCACTTAATTTATTCACTCAAAGTCGAGGTTCGGTTAGGTTAAGAAGAGAAGCCAAATATTGGCTTCATGTCCTCATCTTAATCCGGATTGTTGTGTGCTGTCCCTTATGAATCAAGAAAAATATTTTATGCGCTATAGAAACGCGGAGCGCTGAGCAAAAGTACTCCGAATTCTACAGTTAATGCTTCTTGGGTGAATGGAAACTGTGAAATACTGGGTTTTAGTGCCACAGAAAACGTTCCATCGTTTCGATGTCCGCATTGCACGTCGTGCAAACCCCTATTGTCTGCTCTTTCTGATTGCTAATACTCGCAACATTATTAATTTCGCCCTCATTCAGTTTCAGGATGGTCTTCGTTTTATCTATGTTTAAGTCATCCTACAAGGGTGAAGTAATCACTCCCGCTACTTCGTTGTTCCACACTGCGATATAAGTCCTCTATTTTATATCAGTCATAGTAGCGACAAAAGCCTTTAGGCCAGCTAATTATTCTTTAATAAATTGTGCTTCTTTCTTTGGAAATGGATAGGCTGTAGAAGACAGATAATGAAGTAGAGGGGATAGCGACGCTTCCACGTTTACATGTCTGCAATTGCGCGTTTTGTTTATTTTTAGAACAGTGTATTACTTAAAGCTAGTATAGCCATTTTATTATTATATTTCGCCGATGATTTAGTGATATAGAGAGGTGCCGGCGAAGAGGTCGCTGTGGTATACATTAGCATTAATACAAGCTAGTAGTAGCAGAAAAATGTATGTTACTGTTTCCAGGCGTCTAGTCATCGAATGCTTAATAGTGATCGCGGGAACTACTAACGCCACAGTACCCTCAATTTACTGTAACCCTCAGGTTTTGATTGCCAAAGTATTTGTTTGTGCATTATCTAATATTCTTCTGGCCTGTTCCACAGAAGAAGCGCTGTCTCCCATAGTCGAGTCGATTGCTTGTTTGTAACCAAATTACGCCCTTGTTCTAACTCTTTTGGACTTAATGGCTTAATGGTTATAAGTGAGAAAGTGTTTATATCTGATGGTCCTGTGTTATCACTGAGCCGTCTTATACTCTGCATGATTGGCGGTACTTACACCTGAAGGAACGTGTTATGGCCAGGCTGTCGGCAGTCCATTTCGGTCTCTGGGTTCTCTACATATATTCCCAGTTCTATTCGGGTCCCTTGTGTTAGCTGGTCCTCACAGGTATATGCGGTAGTATTCCGTTTGACGAGTGTTTTTCTGGTATTATTGTTGCAAAGTTAGCTGGTACCTTAACTTCAGGTATCCGGACAGGTTTCGATTTTTTTGACTCTCTCAATCTTTAAAAGCTTCTAAAAAACTCACTTAGCCAACAGAGGGGACAAAGGTGGTGAAACGTTTTGTGCTTAACAGTACTTTGCTTACGACCCTCGTACCTAAGTTTTAGTTACCGTAAAAAAGGAAAAAAAAACCATCACAAGAAAAAACTTTACGGATAAAGTGTTTTTTAGAATTTTAAAACTTTTCATTTTCTCCCAAGGAAACTGTTTTAAAAAAAACCCAGGCATTTACTTTTGATTTTCATGCGGTTTAAGGTCTAAACTACTGCACAAGATTGATTGGCATTTAATTCTTTCATGTTCTTTTTTCTTTCCTAATGTACGTTGTTTGAATACTTATGGTGGCAATAGAATGAATAGAAAAGAGTACTCGTTCACTTTCGCCGTGTGTAAAGATGAACGTAGTGATTTTAAGATTCTCTACTGCTGCTACTGCTACATGCCCGGTTTACTGGTTGACTAACAGCATTTTTATTTCTCTTCTGTTGAATGTGTGTGGATTTTTTTTATTTTTGGCTAAAATACCTTATGGATTTTGATCTACAACTTTAACTTTTCCTTTTTGTTTTTGGATGCTGGAGTGTAAACTGTATTGGGATGACTTTAAGCTACTGAAATTAAGTAGTGGAGTGGGTAATAAATGGTAGGAAGACAAGAGGAAAGAAGTTTGGAAAATAAAACATAATAGATGCGCATAAGATTTGGGTGGCAGAAAGTCAATTGTACAAATCGATTGTGACTCTTAAAGTGTAGGATACTTACAAGTATTTTGGTTCTTTTTTATTTTTGCTTCATTCAAACATTTTTTGCAGTTCTAAGCCAAATTTGTGTGCGCTTGTGAAATTTTGAATAGACATTAGAATGCACAGTGTGTAAGGATGATGAATAAAGAACGAACAAATTAATACCGACATGTGCATTAAAAGAACTACAAGAAGGCTGGGTACGGGTAGCGAGTAAGAATTAATTCAATTTATTCAACTTTATTTCGTTGGCTGTGTCAGCAACCAGAAGTAGTTGCATTGGGAGCGAAGCCAGTCCACAAGCAATTGCCGAAACAGCATTGCATTCACAGAAAGGCAACGTTTTGTGCTTTTTATGAACAGGCAGACTCATTAATCCATAATCGTTAAAAAATTAGGATAGTCAGAAAAGTACTGTCACCGTGAGCGGTATAGTGACATGATTACCTAACTTTTTGATGCCACAACTGGAAGACATGAATTTGACGAACGATTAACTTCACGAAATGGAAGTCTTTTGTCTGGGGATATGTAAAGCTGCATGTCTACGTCGACAACTCAGAAAAAGTTTATCAAACATTCGATGATTTATTGCCGATATGCAGCGCGATTTACTGCGAAGAGTGTGTGAAAATCGGATATCCAGATTACTTTATGTAAAACTAAACATATGTAAAAACAGAGGTGATATCGTGAAGCATATGAACCTCGTAAATGTTGTAGGCTTTATTGGAAGTATGTTGTCTGGAACTAGTATCCGAGTGCCTAAGTAGTTAAGCCTGCCCTGTTCCACTTGCCAGAGCCTGTAGGAATCCGTTTCTACCACACCTATTTTATTCATGTGATAGTTAAATCTGGAATGTCCTGTTAACGAGTTGAGTGTAGAGATTAATATTCTTTCTGCTTAGATTTAGAATTTCGCGGTCAATGAGTCTTTACGAGTGAGTAGTTTGCTAATGATTTAAACCTGCCTGTCTGTCCAAAAGAAAGTATATTTTAGTATCCAACGGCGTCCAGAATGTTTGCAAGCCTAGTCAAATTGCCTTAGTTAAATTGAGCTAGATTGGGTGGCCTTAAGGTCGTATTGGCTACTAACCTTTTAACTACGAGAAGAACTTTGCTAGCCATAAACTTTCTCAATAGAGAAATGATACTGGTGGTGGCAGTGACAGGTCCGAATATGCCCCAACTCGGTAAGGATTTGAGCATGTCCTTTCATATCAAAAAGTCCAATAGTGGGATCCTAACATCCAGTCTTAGAAGTTAGGAGTTTGTTACATAAAACTTATTTCCAACATCGTTGCAAGGAACCCTGGGTGAATAAATGAAAGGGATTATATGTGGCCCCACTGTGTGTGATAACAACAAACTATGTATATTAATTAGTTGTCATTATAAACTTCTTTAACTCTAGTCACATTGAAATGAACGGCAGTGTGAATATAGAAAGATAATTTTAAGAAATTTGCAATTGAGAATTATTTCACAATAATTTTCGTTACCATAAAGTTGAAGTTCAAAACACTGTTTATCTGCAAGATTTCAACTTCAGCTGATCTTCCATCCTGGACTAATTTGGCATGAATTTTTTGTCCTTAAGCATTTTCTGCAAAATCTTCTAAAGAACAAAAAAGGATAAATTTACATATTAATTTAGTAGTTGTCAGTACTATATGATCCTGTTACATAACGTTGTCATTTAGAAAATTACAGTAAATAACAGTTCCGTCGTTATTATTTTTTTTTTCTTTTAGATTTTCTTAAAACAAAACACCAGCGAAAGTAAAGCAGATGAACGAAAGAAATAAATTTAAATTGATTACAGTCAAATGAAAATTGAACTAAACCAAAGACAATGAAAGCGAGGAAAATCACAGCTGAATATCAAAGATCTGAATTAAATGCAAAATTTTGACCAGTTTCAATATTTTATCAAACGATATATATTAAGCTTACTGGGTTCTACGCTCATACATGCGCCACCCCATAATTATATTGAACATTTGAAATGCAGCCAATGCAACATTTTACCTTTCAGTAATTAGATGGGAAAGTTTGTGAAATCATATTTTTTTTGCGTCCAACATAAAATCTGTATTAAAATATGAAAAACGTTATGGACGTCTTTTTTCATTTTGATGTTTATTAAAGATTTTTAAATGACACATCACAAATACAGCGTAATTAATATTTATTTGCAACACACCGCGCACAGGCGATGAGCCATGAACTCCCGCTAGTTCATTTGATGAGAATGGAAACTGTATTAACGAGAGAATTACAAGTCGGGCGTAGACGGCTGTACCCCAGGTGACATTTTATATTAATTGATGGCTGCGATATTTGCGATTTTATTTTTTCTTCCTGCGAATTTTGAAAGAGCAATAAAAAAAAAGGATTTTCAAAAGACTAAGATTCATCTAAATTGGACCTAATCTAGTTGGAGACTGAGTAGCTACATGGGATGACAGTGATTAAGTAGTTCAACAAGGACCTAACATTTGAAAGAAGACCTATTAAAGGTAAAGAAACCAATACCAAGCCAAAGGGCGAAGAACAAATGCTGCTATTAAAATATTCAAACTTCAGCAAGTTTTAAATGGGAACGCTGCTGGATAAAGCAAGAGAAACTAATAGTCATGGAAATCTTACCAATTGGTGCCAGAATAATTTTCCAAAACGTCTAATGCTTAGAGAGCTATTTGACCAAGCTTTTGGTGAGCTGGACTCAACTAACTAGGATATTTATATCTAAGAGCGCCTGGAAAACAATTCGGTTTCAATATTTAGACAGCACACTGTTTACACGCATTTACGTGTAACAAACTCGAACTGCTATTGTTCTGTAAAATATGGTTGTGCGTTGCAATATAACTTCAACCCGATTCTGGGCTTTCCAGCGATTTGCAATTGCACCTACCAGCCTCTGTATTCGGGGAGGAGTCACGAAATAAGCAGGCTTAAACCGGTTGATCAGTACCGCTTTATTATTTTGCTTAAGCCACACACCACGTTATTGTACCAAAAGGACCGCACCAATATCCACTTCAGGGCTTGTCTTTGCGATTGGTACCGGTTCTACCTTGCATGGACTGCAATACGGCAAACAGTTGGGAATGACCAACCCGATATGGGCGTAGGATATCAGGTGGTTATATTAAAATAACACTTTATTCCTACAAATAAAAAAACTGCAGTTTTGTTCTCAAAACGTTGCCAACATGCCAAACTACCTGGCTTGGCAGCCAGCTGACAGGTGCTAAGAAAGTAATAGGCGACCACCGAAGTGTTCATAACAGTTTAATTCTAGACAAAGAATAATTTCAAGGTACTTCACGATCGTGAAGGACTTCACTTAAAGTTACAAACTATGCCAATAACCAACAAACGTCCGCACAAAGCAGTACAACTCGTACCATTAGTAGAATTATATGCTGGAGAATCATCACAAACGGGTCTTCTAGCCTATAAATGAACCTCACTTACTTTGCAGGACTGGATGGCTGAAAGGCCTCATAATTTTATTTACAAGCGTAAATCTATTGTTACTTCTTTGAATAGAAACCTTAACTTTAACTCTTCACACTAGTCAGTCCTGTCAGCTTTACACTAGTTAAATAAGTAGACCCCGTTGTACAGCCTATTAACTACAGGGCTTTAAGATACATTATTGCTTGAATACCGTTGTTGTAGCACAAACCAAATTCGAAACCATAAATCATTATTTTGTGAAATTTCCGTATTTTTGTCAACATCAACATGGTCATCAATAATAATGATGTTGTTGCTTTCGCAATTTCGGTTTTGTTGTTGTTGCCGCTGATGATTTTCATAATAATAAAATTGAACCAGTAGAGATATTTTTGTTTAGAATATTCCACTGGACATTCAAATGTTGTGTATTGTATTTTATATTTATTAAGCAGCTATAGAAAGGACCCAAATAATAAACAGACACATACACATAAGTCAATAATAAAAACTACTGGGTTGCACAATGGCTGGAAGTGCATTTCTATATGTATGTGTATGTTGAGGTTAAGACCTTGATGCTTAATCTACAAGGTAGAAAGAAATCTTTGCAAGGAAAAAGTATTACTCATCATGGAATTGAGAAAGTGATAGGTATTATGACGATCCTTATTACAGCTGAACTACAAACTAGAAAACTGGCACTCAATAAGGACTATACGCCAGTCATGAATGATGCCACAGATTATAGAGCCATTCTAGCGCCATTGCGACTTGGATCATTCTTCGTAGTCTCATAGACTACGCCACTCCAAAGCCTTGCTTCACGAAAGGTTCTAACTTCTCGAGCTCCAAAAATCCGTCATTTTATACTATCTGAATGCACTTACAGATGGCTCCAAACAGAATAATGGAGTAGGCGAAGGTGCCTACATAGGGGATGTAGTGTCCTTTAAAGGATCAGTGTAGAGGTATACAGGCTGCAATATCAGCGATGTTAAAGGTAGCAAACTGGCTGTGGTACTAAAGAATATTCCCTAGAGATACTAGATTCTTCACTTTGGCGCAATTAGGTTTCTTATTGGAGTCTACTCGACATCTAACCTGGTCGCATATTGACAAACCCTGGGCATCCCCCTATTGACCAGCAAAAGACATATCTGCTAAGTTTTCAGAAGACGCAATTAAGAGATATTGTGGCATATGCTACTGACCATTGCTGGTTTGGAATCATGCCAAAAGAGAGGAGTTACCAGCAAAACAAAAGGAGAGCACAATATTTTATCTCCTACTGTCCTGCCATAGAGGCCCAAGCCAGCGTCATCTCAGGCGGAGATCCTATGTCAACCTTTCCGAACTAAGCGAGTTTGAACCACAAGAACAATACATTTCTTTCTTAGGGGCGGCGCGCAGCGGCGTCTGCTTCGGATTTTACTTCATAAGTTGTAGTGACCATTCAAGTTATTCCCTTCGACACCCTCTCTAGTGATCTTCACTGAACCATTTAATCTTTTCACCTTTTGACTTTCTCTTTGCCGCTTGTCCAGGTAACACAAAGGGACCAGATATACTGACCCACGTAAGTCTATGCTGCAAGAGACCTTTGAACCTAGCCTAACCACGGCATTACTCACTGATCCGTATAAGCTTTGGCTTCAGCAGCCTGCCGAATGTGGTGACGTATATTTCATAAATATCTTGGCCTGAGCTGGGTTTATTTTTAGGCTATTCAGCCGTGCAATGATGCAATGTTTTAAGGACGCGTGATAATGATAAAGAAACAGGTAAGTGTTAAGCCTGTCTCCTTGCACTGCTATCGTTCTCACAGGCAGTCTTTCAAATACACGATATTTGTGAACTGAGAATTTAAGAGATGTATTTTTTTCAGCATTTAAATAAGATTAAACCTGGGAATTACTCTATAGAAGGTTGATCATTTTATTTTATATCTTGCAACCCATAGTGTCCACGTATATATTGTGTTAAACCCGAATGGTCGTTACAAACTTTTTGGTTAACTAAATAATGTTTGGCTTATAGATTGAAATGGGCCAATAACACTAACTAATGAACATGTACTTAAAAACACACTCATACACACATAAATACCCATACAACAATACATTCATTAATACAAACAAAAATCAAACTTGCTGCCACACCACAAAATTAGCATACGTTATACAATGGACGGACGAATGAAAGGAAATAAACAACAACAAAAATTCAAATAGTTTTGGTCAGAAATTTGAAATTGTAATAATATTTCAATCACTTTATTACAAAGTCACAAAAAACATAACGACCAACAGAGTTGGCTCAGTATGTGACTATGGACAAGGCATTCATTCATTCCTTTTTTCTATTTAGGAAATCTAAATAGATTTTGTGTGTGATTATCTATTTGAGTGTGCCCGTCTACTTCTAGTTTGTATGTTTTACTGTTACAAACGCCGACACGCAGCTACATTTATTACAAAATTGATTTATTACTTTATTTGTATAATTGGCTTTCAAGGAATTGATTTTTCATTTAATTACATTGATTTGTTGCCATACACTGGTACCAGTGCTGTAAGCCTAAATGCGAGGGCGATCGCAGAACGATATGACTACGGGCTTGCCAAGTATCGTAGAAATATTCAGACAGGCGGAAAGCAGAGACACACTAGAATGCCGGTCTGCTCTATGGCCACAATCTGGAAAACAGTAACTTTTGGGGTCTAATCCACCACTTACAGGCAGGCGTGGATGAAAGTGGGGAAGAAATATTTCAAAATTTGTTGTGTAAACAAATTCTATTTTTCACTCGATTTTGGAGTCGAATATCTTCTGTATTCCTCATTCCTGCATCCAGTCCAAAGGTACCGGGGTACTAGGCTTTATTCGCTTTGTGATACGAGAACATGGTCGATGTTAGATTTATTTAGAAAAGATGCCCTGATTAAAACAATTAAAGCTTTAATCGTCGTGTGAACAAGAGGTGTGAATAGACCTTTCCTGAATTTAGACCACGTTGAAGTTAGGTTAACAATAATTTGCATAGTAATAATTTTGCACTTTACTTTGGAAACCTGCTAGCGGTGCTCAATTAATTTACGTGATCATGCCAGGTGGAAGCTTGTAAATAAGTGGTCGAGTAAACAAAGAATTTCGGCACAAGGAGAACTCTGCTTGTTTGCCGAAAGTTACAAATTATATAACGAAGTCTAAGTCAAGAGCAAACATGTAGGCCTTATATGGCATTGGTTTCAGAACCGGGCACCTACCGTTAAAATAGGGAAACAGACCAGACCTGGCGCTTATCACTTCCTGGGAAGTTGGAGCTCGAGTCGTATTACTGAACTCGATGATGAACCATATTTTCAAACAAAAAATCATTGATCATTAACGGTGCATTTTTCTGGATGTAATGGGGTCTGTTGTGGATTGATTTCAGTCTAAATGTGGCAATTTAGCGTGTTCACGAACTCGTCAATCCAAAAATTTGCCTCATCGCTGCACACAATTTTGCAATAAAACATCGAATGATTTAATGACGGATTTTCATAGTAAATTTGCGAGAGTATACATGTCAAAAAGTGAGCGCACTATGGCAGTTCCTTCCACAGTGAACCCTTTTGTAAGTCCTACCGGGTTTAAAAAACACCCTACATAAAGAAGATTGAAATGAGGGATCCACTTTTATTTCTTTATCCCAATTTTTCTTTCTCCAATTACTGCTCTCGAACCCATAAGACAGGTACAATACAAAATGAACGCGAAAACTACCAACACCAAATAAATCCAGGTATGACCGGCGACAACCATGTTTTTCTTTGCGTGAAACAGGAGGTTTTGCTGAGACCTCCCTCGTACATATTAGTAGAGGTTATGGTTGAGTATGAAGAACGCCTAGAATTTAGGGGAATGTATTTTTTTATTACTGTCACTTCAATTTCAAAATTATTTATTCAATATGGTCTCGAGTGTGATGTGAAGAATTAATTTTTTTTTTATTAATTTCTTTATTAGTTTTAAGACTGGCTTTTATGTAATTCTTGTCACATCCGAGAAATAATTATTTTCACTAGTTCCCAACATTTCAATTTTCCACTTTACATTGTGTATGTGTGTATGTGTGTGTTTGTGTGTGTCTATGATTTATGATAAAATTCTATAAATACAATTAAAAGTGATGAATAACAAATACTGGCTTAAATTTACAAAAGAAACTCAAATCATAAAAGAAGTGTATGAAGAACCCAGCAATAATGTTGACAATATTTTGAGAAATAGAAAAGACAGGAGGCGGAAATAATACTGCCGACTAAAAGCTTTGAAGCTGTTAGTGGGTAAAGTGTAACAAAATTTATCACTATGCCTGGTTAAAGGAAACTACTTAAAGAGCAGTGATTACAGCTTAAATAACATAAATTCGACCAACACTAGCAAAATGTTTCACTGGGATGTAGGTAATGAAATACTAGTATTAACTGCAGGACATGTATTTCAATTTATACACTTAATATTGGAGACTAAGAATTAAGTTTCCTGTAAGAAATGCTAACAAATTTGGGATTATTTTTGAGATTTGCAAACTAAAATTTTGATTAAAATTTCTATTAAGAAGAGTTTAAAGAAAATGAGTTTATTAAAATTGCTTCGTAGACTGATATTAGGAATTCAGTAGAATACACGCAGAGAAAAAAACGTGATTGAGGTAAGCTAAGGGCAACATGTTATGAATGGATTATATGGTTGTAATCAAATCATATTGAGAACAATTTTTTTCCGCAAACAAATATTCTCAGATTTCCTTTTAATTATATTTTGATCCAACGCGAGAAAAACTTTATTATGTTTGCAAATAACATTTTCTGGTTACAAATATTATATTATTGTTGTTTAATTAAATAACTTTGGTTGTGGTTGGAATTTTAGCAAAAATTATATTTTTCAAATCAACCAAATTAAAGCCTTTATGGATGTTAAGGATTTAATGATTAAATATCAAACACAACTTGTTTACCGCAACTAAATTAATATTTAAAATAACCATAATATTGTTGCCACACCAATGTATTGTTTTAAAGATCATGACATAGTTGGCGTGACCATGGCATAATTTTTCTCGACATCTTTAGAGTGATTTTTAAACCGTTTGGATTTTGAAAATAAAAAAAAATACAGAAAATTAGCAAAAGTGAATAAAATATTTATTTGGCACGATAAAGAAATGCCGGCCATTTACTTTTGAAAGATTATGTATGATGTAAATGTTGCCTGCGGCTACGCTGTAGGTGTTCGTTTCGTAAGTTCCAATTTTGGCATAAATTTTGCAGCATTTCGACCGGCTTCTCACCAATAGTATCTTTAATGCTGTCTTTCAGGGCTGGAATTGTGAATGACTTGACCCTGCACACGAGATACTTCACGTATCCCCACAAAAAATTTTCTAGCGGGGTTAGATCGCATGATGGTTGGGAACATGACAACTAAGTCTAATTCTTCAATTTTGGGTGAAAAAATTGGCATTCATCGCACGGTTGTATATTTCATGGTTCTTTAAGAAGTACGATCCAATGCTGCTGCCGACCCACAAGCCACACCAAACAGTGTTCAGGGTGTTTTGGCAGCTCTTTAACCAGCTCTGGCTGTTCTTCACACCAAATTTGGCAATTCTGTTTGTTGAGCCAAAAATCAGCTTCGTCTATGAAGATACCATTTTTCGGTAGCAAACACATTTCTCAGGCAGCACGAATTTTGATAATAAAATTCAAAGATTTGCAAAATTTGTTCGTTTGTGTGTCTATTTTTGGCATTGCTAAATATCACGAGCCTTTTTTTACGCTAAAAAAAATTTACACTGAAAACTCAATTGGCAAAAAAAAAAAAAAATCACCTGATGCGTAAGTTTTTCTCTTTAGAATGAATACGACAGAAGTCGAGAGTAATCAGTTGCTGTGCTAGAACACATAAATAATACCGAACGTTGGGCAACGCACTTTAAGATTGCGGTTTCTTTACATAAAAAACTCGTATGGCAATAATAGTTCGCGAAAAAATTTTGTTTTTCAAGGTTTGCTGGGGGCAATTTGTTGATGCAAACTTAGAATCCTTAAGAAATTTCCTTCTTTTCCTGCCCCTTCATTAATAGATTTCTAAGCCCTCGTTAAGGCTCTTGAACCCATCAAGTTACTTCCGACTTCCTAAACACTACTAAGACAGTCATTCAAGCGGACTTACATGCAATCACGGAGTGTAAAAGATGGCTCCTGGAAATCAGATGATCATCAGAAGTTACTGGCAACTGGTCTATTTTTTGCTTTTCTACCTAAAGCGAATCATATCCCGTGTTGGTTTTATTTTTTTACCGCTTACAGCCACATTTAGAGTTGGCAAACAACCAACCAAACGTAGTAAGGCAAGTAAGAAAAATAAAAAAATAACACAATTTTATGTTGTAGGGCTTTTTGTTCAAGCCTTAATGTCAGTGTCTTGATTTTCTTTGGATTTCTCATTTAAGTTTAACCGAAAAAGTTAGATAAAGGTTTCCTAACGAGGTAGCCTAAGCAACCAGCCAAATGCTCATAGTTACAACCTTACCCGTCTTCAACAATAAATTGCATTATTTATAAAATAATAAAATAAGTTGGGATTAAAAAACTTCTCTAAATATAAATTTTTTAAATAAAAAGAATAGAACCCCAAAAAGTCTTTTTAGTTTAACATTTGTTGTTCTCCAATAAAATATCTATCAGATGTTAAGGTAATAAAAACAGATACTACACTTTGATCTTAGCCTTAAGGTCGAGAAGCGACAACATGGTAAAAGCTGGCGTTTTGGTTATCGATTTTTCTGTCGATATCTCACGTAACAACTCGTAAGAATAAATACGTTCGTGCATGATTTTCTACTTGCAAAAAATGCAAATATTTTTTCTTCGCATGTAACGCAACTATTATTTTACCAAACATTTCTCTTTCACTGCATTTTTATAAATAGATGTACGTAACTAAAATCATTTAATTTTGGATTTAAATAGTTACGATAGCTTGCGATAGAAACTGGGTTATATTTCATAAATTTTCTATTTAATTTTCAGTAAATTTAAAATGGAAGTCATTTGTTAATTATTTGAGTGATCTCTCATTACAATGAATATAATTTTGCTTTTACAAAAATATGTTTGATTTATAGAAGTTTCATTAAACTCTAACAAAAGCGAAAACAAAAACAAAGAAACAGTCTAAAATTTCGAATGAATTGTAGGATTTTTTCATCTTTCACAAGAGAATTAAAAAAAAAATAAACATTTTAATTTAAAATCACAATTTATCATATGACATGTGTTATTAAAGAGATATAATTTCACTATTGTATTGTTAAAATGTGACACGATTAAAACAATAATTATAGAAAATACAATCGCAATATACGCTTGTACTAAAAGGTGGCATAAATTGTTGTTCTATCAGATTTCGCTGGACAAAAGCGTTTGTGGACTTTTGAGAATGTATTCGCTAATTTATTTCATAGAAATACATGCAACGAAATTGCACAATGAAATTGGCTGTTTAGTTTAGGTCGATACTCTTTTGTTGTTGTAACCCCACGGTAATAATCGTGCATAAAAATCAGTTTGAAATAATAAATGCAGGAGTGCATATGTGCAAATTTACATTTATATGCAACTAGCATATTTAGATGTAAAACCAACTAATTTATATTAAACTAAAGCCGAACAGTGTGAATAATTATGTGCTGGTTTATAATTATTGACATCAATGTATCAAAGAAAATAAAGGACGTTTTCTTTAGAGGTGTAGCTTAATAATTACAATGAATTATACTTTATTTATACGATTCTCTACCATTTCTATTGCAATATAATTATAGGTACAACAGAAAATGGGTGCCTCGGATTTACTCTGCTGCTGAGGTAGTTTTTCAAGCATTTGTGAATTCATTTGGAGCCGTGTAGGCACAATAATGCTGTATATAATCCTCAAGGCCATGTATCGGGATCTTAAGGATACAATTAAAAGTCCTGAACGCGAATTTATGCGCTTACCCGAGATATGCTTTAATTGGTAAATTATATATTTAAATAAAAAGTTTAATATTAGATACGGAAAACGCCCTTTATATTTTTGGAATCCATAAATGAGATTATGGTAACTCACACCGTACTCACCAGGTAGTGATGTGTCTAGAAAAAGTTTCTAGTTGGGGCCAATTTTGTGGCAGTGCATCGATAGTTGGTAGTCAGGCCATCAGCAGAGCATGAAGTTGGTAAATAATTGAGACCGGCAACGGATGTCTACATAAGCGTTGCCATATTTCGCAAATAAATAGTTTATCTGTTAATATTATTACGAAATAAAACAAAAAATAAAGCTTAGTGACTGGGAGCATTGTGGCGTCGACTATTACCATATTTTAGCCGCTCGGCTTAGCGCTCAAGCCATCAGCATCTCACACAACAAGAAAATTTAAGTTTTTTGTTTGTGTAAAATATTTTAACTCTTGTTTCAAATTGAAAGATTGCTGATCGCGAATCTGCTGTCAAGTTTTTCTAGCAGCTCCATACAACTTATACGCGCATATTGAGCTTGGTTACATGAACGTAATTCTACTACGATCGTATTTGAAACCTTCTTTGTAATTTCTATCACCAAACAAGGTCTGGATTAAAGATGCAAATAGTTCGTGTGTTTCTGATTTCATAAAATAAACGTATTTAAAGTGTCTTTGGTTTCTCTTGGTTAATGTACTGTGCAAAATCTTTATTGAGGAACAGAACCTTTTTCAAAGTTTTAGCCACCACCATTAACCAAGCCACCAAATATCAGTCTTAGATGATCCTCCAAAGGTTACATTGGATAGCAAGCTTATGTAACGGGAGCAATGAGAACGTCCGCACACCAGCCTTAGTAATGATCACTAGACTCAGTCCGCTTTATCTCGAAGTTAAAAGGACAGCAGTCAGTGCGGTTTCAAGGTGATCAGTGAACGTTCAGCTAGGAGAAATAATGAGGTAATAATAGAACAGGAATCGCAGTTATGGTAAATGAATGGCACCGCCGGGGCGGGCGGGAATTGAAGGGCTACATTTCCGACAAGCATATACAATGGGAAAAACAGCTTTCCTCTTTCAGGCGGAGTTCCATGCTAGAGAATGTCTACGTTGGGGCACTCGCGGTACCGAGAGAATCCTTCTCTCAGACAGCCAGGCAGCTCTAAAATCATTAGCAAACTATTCTAAGTTGGTCTGGAAGCACTTTAAACTTCCAGCTACCCTAGCAGCGAGGAGTTCAGTTGCTCTAAAGTCTGTACCGTGACATGAGCGACATAATAGTGAAATGGCAGACTTTCTCGCGAAAAGAGCGCAGACCCTCCATTCATAGGTCTGGAACCCTGCTGTCGCTTCACAAATAACATAATACGCGAAGGGAGAAACGATTACTGGCAAGCGGCAATCGAAAAGACTCATTTAACCCGAAAATATAAAGGTATAGGCTATTCTAAACCTCAGCAGAAATGATTATTAGACTCTACACTGAACTGTGACTTAACTAGCAGATGAATAAAATAGATGTGATAGAAATTTTTTCCTGCCGCTTGCACTTTTAGGAGAGCCATTTCGTTTTTCTGCAAAGAACGAACAACTATGGGAATGATTCCACCAAGCTAATTGGAGTATGGAGAAATGATTCAAGGATCGCTGGGATGCAAATATGGTTGCTACAGTATTCTGAGTAACACCTAGTCATTTAACAGTTTTAATAACAGCAAATAGTTTTGTACGGCGAGTGCGTCTCTTCTCAGTAATAAAAGACTTTAGCGATCTGATGTACCATGCGAAATCGCAGCAGATATTTGCACGATATCTGGTTCCATGCACAATGGCACACATGGATTTTGTTAGCACCTCGCACACAACTTGTTTTATTTCATTTCAACATTAACCCGCCTTTATTTGAAAACCCCTAAAAGTTGAATGCGACTTTCTGAAGGCACCCTATAATTTATGTATCGTTTTACCAGATACCGTTACGAAAATTAGATTTGAATTCGCCACCCAAATCCAAGCAAGAGATTTGAGCAACAAAGATTTTTGCAACTTGTTGTTTTTATGACCTTTCAAAAAGGTACCAGTATTTTGTGAGGCTAGAGGGGGAATAAAATTTGGTTCAGCCTAAATTATTGGAGTTCTCTTGCTGGTTTTTATTTCCAAATACGAAAGCGTATTTGCAACCAAAGCATTTAATATACGAGTTTTTTTTTTATTTTCTTTTAAAAAAATCCTTGAAAATTTTGCACATATGACTTTGTATCAAAAATTAATCATAGACGTTTTAAATTAGTTTTATGTTGCTGTTGTTTATTATCAATTTCGCTAGCGCGTACCTGAGTTGGCTTTAATTTAAAATAAAAAAATGTGCATGATAGCATTAATTTTCCTTGTTGCTTTCTGTAGGCAAAATGACAATGACAGCAAGGACATGAAATTTATGAAACGTAAATCCTCGTTAAAATCTAATGCAGCTTTTATTATTTGTTGCTGCTTGTTTTAAGGTTTTGTGTAACAATTTATTTATTTTGGGCTACTGTAATTTTTCCATGTCAATTTCATTTTAGGTTTTTTTGAATATCGTTGTCCTTAGTTCCGTTACAAATGAATAAATAGCTAAAAAATGTTCAAAACGCGAATATATAAACCAAATTAAGGTGTGTGTGAGAGAGAGAGAGAGAGAGAGAGAGAAAGAGAGAGAGGGAGAGAAATAGAGTAAAAACGGGGGAAGATAAACAGAAACTGCCCAATATAATTTACATATATGTAGACCTAACAGTATTACTGTATTTTTTACGAGACTACTTCCAAAAGTGTATGATCTGCCACTTTGAGAAATGCTGAATCACTGTAGTATCATCTTTAGTATTTGTTTGCAGGATACAAATGTGAGCGCTCTAAGGACTTCTTTAAAGGTCTTTCAGCTCTTACAGGCAACTTCTTACAGGCGTTAGTATTTCGAAGTTCAAAAACAAAAAATTTCAGTCGGCCAGTAAGTTCTCTGGGGTCTATGTAAAGTTGACTTCAATACCATCAAACTGATATCGTTCAAATGGATCCCCAATATTTGTACGCATGAAGTGCATTTAGAATATTTTATCACTATGAACCAATTCCAATACAGGTGCAGGGTATAAAAATGCAAGTGAAGTTATATATCACCAGCTAACGAAGTTATCAATGCCATCCAGCTGTCAAAATATTCAGTGGTGATTGCTATTTCATCATTTTCGGCCGCCCAAATGAGTGGAAATTATTAAAAAAATATTATCGAAATGGAAAAATATGATCGTGATGACACTCTTTGGATCTTAACCGACCAACTAGACAGAGATTGGAGTGAGAAGACCCACAAATATTCATGCGGCTCCGATCTACTAAACTGGACATCATCAGAGAGTTAACCCGACTTATTTTGCGGTTAGATTAGGGCCAACATTACATATACATATGTAGGCCGGAAGAAGATCAACTTGAAGCACTGGCAGAGAAACCAAAGCAGCAGGCATTCGAAGGATGTGGAATGCCTTGCATTAGGGCATAAATTGTATATCTCATATTGTTGATGATTTTTAACTGCTTTGCTTGTCGTTCTTATCTGATCACTCTATGTTATTGATATAAGATCGGTTATTGAAGTAACAGCTGACATAATATCAATTTATTTTGAACACGTATTACCTGTTTGAGGAGGGCCTTAGTAAAGTTTATATAACCAAATTATGGATTAAAATCGCGGCGAAGAGAGCATTACATATAGACGTTTGTATGTTGGGAAGGGCATGGAATATTTACTGTTCAAAGCATTGATGGTACTTAACATACACGGTCCTCCAAATAGGGCTTTGTTTTTGTGTTGACGTTGTATTTGTGATGCGCAGGTGCCAGGAATGGATAGATAAGGGCATGACTTCGTGGATATAAAGTTAAAGTATCTCATTTTGAATAAAGTTGCCATATGCAAATAACAGTACAACACTTGGAAATTTTGTTAGGGAGCAGGACAAACGCACCTACAGTTATTTTGGTATTTATCTTACATCTGCTTCCCTTGTGACATAACGGTATAGATCAAAAACTATTTCCAAAAACGGAGTGCAGATTCGAATTCAGCACTCTAAATAGGAAACAACTTTCCGTAGCTGCAGTCCAAAAGTTGGCCTGAATTAGTAAACTCGTGATATGACTGGAAAAAAATAGCGTTAGATCAGGACTATTTGTTTTTCGTTTTTGGCACCACTCTCGCACAATCAAAGTCAGGGAGGTGATCTTTTTTCTAAAGAAAATGCATCTCAGATTATTTGGGTTACTTCAATTTAATTGGCTGAAATGCAGTCCAGCCAGGAAGATTATTTATTGCGCCCTCCAAAAAAAAAAAAAATAATTCAGCCAACGTTTTTCGCTATAACTTCAATTTGCACTGCCTTGTATGACAGAAAATCTCCCTCCAAATAAAGCCAATTTCTTTCCAATTAATAAACTCATCAGGAATTTATTTCATTTAAAAACTTGTCCGTCTAAAAAGGCGAATTCGCCTGCATCTATTTAATTTTTTACATGAGCATCCATATGTACATATCTGTTCTCGCGTAGTTATTTAATCCTTTTTGGGCAAATGTGATACTCTTCTCACTATATCGTATTTTTTGTTTGTACTCGTATGTGTATTTGTATTTGAATTTTTTCCCCCGGTTTCTTTTTAGTTTTTTTTGAATACTTTTTTTTTTTAAATCAATAACAAATGGTTTGTTGTTAATGCTCGATTTGTTTTTATTTCAATTTTCAATTTAACAAGTTTGATATTTTTATTTTATTTTTATATATTTTATTTAGCCAAACCCTCCCTCCTCTGCCCCAACTCAATTCGATGTATAAATCTATATGTGTTTTACACGAGTTGATACTGGTATGTATGTTTTTTTGGCTTTATATCCTTTTTATGTTGCTATTTTTATTTAAATAATAAAAATATATAGAGCGTATAAAAAAGTATAAAACAGGTTTATAATTTCCCTGTAGATCAAACATAAGGGCACTTCTCGGTGGCTGAGTAAGCAACACAATAAAATTCTATATTTACCTATAGACGCATACATACACACACACATACATTCACATACTTTTTTAGGAAGTTACGTATGTATTTGAGATGTGTATTTTTGAAATTTAATTACAATTTATGAGTTTCAAAACATATTGAGCAAAATAGTTTTATATCAAAATGATTACAGGCCGACAACTATGATTTGCTAGGCATGAATGGCTTAACTTCGTAGTGTTAGGGGGGCATTTCAATTTAAAATTGCAAGTAAATAAACTGCATTGTAATTAAACTAAAATCCACTTCGCAAAATACCCTTCAGTTTTGTGGTACGGCTGTGAAGCCGGATATATGTATATCTATTTATCAATCGAAGCAGCATTCATTTATCTAGCCTCAAGTAAAAAAAGAGTGGAAAAAAGTTCAATAAGGAATGACATCACTAATCGAATGTGAAGCATCGACCAGTTTCTGAGAAAAATAAATAACGATCCAACATAAACACTCAGAGAGTTGTGACAACATAAACCGAGACCGTGCCGCCGAAAAGTATAGAAGATAACTAGAATTCCAGGCTTAAGCAGCAAGAGTGATTTGAACTATAGTTTAGCAATTAATGGCTCAGGAGAAATGGACCTTTATCAATTTTGTAGAATGAATTAAAAACATTTCTAATTGTATGTTTTAAGTCACATATCAGTGTCGCTTCAGACCTGGTAAATCTATAAGCACTCACCATTTACTCTACATCAGTTCCTGGAAAATATTCCAACAAAATGCCAAGTGGATCAGCCGATAAATTATTGCCTTGTCTTAAACTTCATTTCATTTTGACTTTTCTTTAATCTTGGGTCAGCCAAAGTCTGTAAAACTCAAATGTAACCTTTAGTAAATTCGATAGCTTTTGTAGCCCACAAAGAAGTGGGTATGTGTCGGTATGATTTTGCGTGGCTACAGATATTGAAAACGTAGCCTCAGATATCAAAACTTTGCTCCAGAAGCAGATAATGCAATACATGTTGTTATTATTGGCTGAAAAATCCATTTTCAAAACGAGATAATAGTACGTTTAAACACGCACCCTAATGAAGTAAATTAAATTTTTAATTGGGCTATTAATTTTGGTATTCACACATATGCAATTTAGCTTATGCAATTAGGATTTAATAGTTGAAAGTATTTTCAAGTATTTTCATAAAGCGTGTAACCATGTCTTATGCGTTTTTATGTACAAAATTTTCAATTACTACCGTAATATGAAAGAGATAGTTAAATTGCCAGCAATAAGATTTGTTATCATTTTTACATAATAGTTGCAATATTGTTGTAAGCTGTCGGGTATTACATTTAATGTGTTCATTTTACAGAATTCACTGCTCACTAAACGCATTTCCCCAGAGTTGCATGGGCAATTTTTTGATTATGTTATTAATTTAATTCTTGTATGGTAAATTGAGCTCAATTAAATACTTAATTGCGAAAAGTTCGTAATTGCGCCAGGGAGATTGAAAGAAATTTGGCAGAAAATCCTAACTGTCTCAATCTTTGGCACAAAATAATTTTGTTAACGTGGTTTTTAACTTTTAAAATCACAAGTTTGTTAATATTTTTGTATTAGCAGTAGAATACAACACAACAAGGGCATGCCTTATATACGAGTATTGGGTTGTGTGTAGATATACATAATTTGGCATAAATTAATTTAACAAAAAAATATTATTTAGTAAAAAAATCAAAATTAGAAAACAGCAAATGCAAAAATAGAACAAAAATTACAGTTTGATACATATTTATTTTAGTTTCATACGGTCAAAAATGTCAAGATGTTAAAAAAATTTAATATAAAACATGGAAACTGTAGATTTTTAATTGCCTTGCATTGCTTATAATTTTGGATTTGAGGAGACGTATAGAGTTAATATAGAAATGTTGCTCAGAAATGGATTTATTACATTTATTCACTTAACTCTAATTGAGTACGAGAATGAAAGCCTTCGATAAAGTTAATCGTGATAGGGAGGTTGCTATGCTTGGTATGTCAATAATTATAGCCACCCATTTTTCATATATAAATGGATATCATGTACAGTAGGGTAAGTGCGTTGAAATAAATGTTGCACCAGTCACCAGGTTTAACAGAGGTTAAATAACAAGCTTAATTTTTGTAGCATTCAGAGAAGCTATTAGTCACTTACACAAAAATGCTTATTAGAGGAAAAGGATCCTAGGCACAAGCAGTAATATGAAAAATATGAAAGACCTGATATGGGAGTGGCCAAAAATTAATATTTGAAAGACCAGGGTAAAATTTTTTAATAAGCCTTTTAGAAACGTCATTAAAATATCTTTTACTGGCCTAACTTCTTTGTATGGAGGTCGACCCGGTCTAATGTATAGTATGACGCAAAAAAAACTGATACGAGTTTGCAGGTCAATTGAATAAGGGGTGGTAAAATTTGAGGTTATAAAGTAAATTCGTGATAAACCAGACTTTTTCTAGCAAATCAGCAGATGTGTATTTTTTTATTGCAAAAATTGCGAAAACGAGAATTTTATCTTTCAGGTTTGGAAAACTGACGGTCACGGCGTTTCCTTGCCCATTTTCAAAAAAACTTCGGGGCAATGATGCCGTTTGTCCACAAACCGAATCGAACTCTCTTGGGATATAATGCTTTTTCGCGGACTGTTTAGCGTTTTTGTGGGCTCCATATTCAGAAATACACAAAAGAAGTAACGGCGTAATTCAATATTTGCCTCATCACCAAAGATGGTTATGTTAGGTTAGTTTTCCAAAAAAAGAAAAAATTTCCAACGTTGACCGAGTGAAGCGTGCCAAGCATGCAATTTCCCCAGTTTATTCTAAATAAATGGCAAAGGGTGGCAGCTTAATTCTTAACATTTTATCAATTTAGTTTATAACCTCAACGTTTGCTTACCCAGTTTTAATTTGATTTTTCTACGCTGAGGAAAAGTATGTGAGGACTCTTAATTTGGAATATCATCTAATAATGTCACCTTTAGTCCGTCATTAAGGGAGGTATTATTTAAAAATGCATAGACCAACTAAGAAATTAAAGTGTCAACATGGGTTTCTCTCCAAAATTTTGACCTCACTTTGAAATCTGAACATTAACTAATTCATTTCATTAAACTAATAAATAAATAAATAACTTCCATCTGCATTTGCTTACGACCTTGTTTTAAATAATTATTTAAAATTGCACTTCACATTTTTAGGCCACATTATCGTTGACCCAAAAATATCTTTATTGTCTTTATTTGTGAGATAAATTTATTTATTTCAAGTGTTTAATAAAGATTTAACTGCATTTTATTTTTTATTTTCATTAATAACGCCCTCCGTTTAAATCACTTTACAATTTTATAGTCAATTTAACAAAATACGTTGCCCACTGCATGCATTTGTCATACGAGTACATTTCATGAAAAATTCTCTTTTTCATTTCAAAATTTTGAGTTGCTTTCATTTCATATGTTTGAAATCGGCTGCCTCATTTTGCAAAGAACTATTAGTGAATTTAAATATTTTATTCCTACTTTTTATTAAATTTTAATGCATTTTAAGTATGATGATAACATTTTTTTGATTTAAAGTATTTGGAGGCAAGTAAGGTGTGCGTCACAATGATAAGGTCACAAAATTTTTGTTTTGTTGCAGCAGGGTTACAGAGGAGTATATTGAAAAAGTGTACGAAAATATTGGAAATTATTTACACTGGTTTCTTTGTCGCCCAAAAGTGATTATTTTAACATTTAGTTATTATATATTGAGACCTTACCTTATAGTACGATGAATTAAATTTGAACAAAATGATCGATGCGATAAACACACCGCTGTAGGTGTAGCTGATATGAAATGGAAGACACTGAGTATTTTGATGATCCACAGATTTATTCACACATCGAGATATTGAACGTCCATTACATAGCGTCTTAACTAGCTATAAATCTGTTCGGCCATCGCACATTTTGCTGCTCTCACAGAAATTTGGCTAGTCAAGACCATCGCTGTTCATGGTCGCTTCATGTTGAAACAGAGTTGTCCGAACAACAGTTTGCACAACTCTGTTATGACATTACACAAACAAAATACACAGACAAAATAAAAAGTATGTATGTGGATGTGCGCTCGCCTGTAAACACCCGTACAAAAACTGAGCTGAGAGCATTCAAAAAATATCGATGAGAGACAAAAAGTTATGATCAAACTCAACAGGAACAGCTACACGTATTCTTCAAACAGAGGACCACTAACACATTTTCTTTCGTTATTTTGCAGACACTCTCTAAATGTGCGAATAAATTTATGGCTCGTCAAGACAGTGTTAGTTTTTGTTGACACCAATCTTGTTACGGTTATGTATGTTCGCACAACCGTATTATCATCAATGGTTGATCGAATACTATCAAAAGTTATTAATGACATCATATTCAGTAACGTTTTCCGTTTAATTAAGTTATGAAAATATATTATCGAAGTTGTAAATACGCAACGTGAATTTCGTCGTGAAGTCAGCCTTTAACATGGCTTCATTGCGCAGGCAATTCGTCGCACCGTGGAAAAGTCTGACAGTGAGTAAACTCTTTTGGATCATAAAACGCCAACCAGACAGAGACTGGTGCCAGAATGCTACATAGCCGCCGTAGGTGCCAATATATTCTAATGCCCAGAAGTGCCGATTTGACGCCGATCAACTGAACTGGGCACCGGCCGGAGTCAACTCGGCATATTTTGCGGTTGGATTTGCGTTAACACTCATACTTATTTATGTAGAAGCAAGAATTGACTACTTACAAAGCCGGAGGTGCGCTGATAGGGTTCTGGAATTGTTAAACGAAAATCGGGATTTAGGCAAGGAAAAAACTTTTTGAACCACTGCTAGAAAATCCGAGATGGTTGTCTGAATGGCATGAATAAAACATTAAATTGATATTCCTGACTGTTCTTTTTTGATTAACATTTCTTTTCGTATCATTCGTATAAAAAAAGTTTCTATAAAAAAATGTTGGCTGTTGAAAGTAGTGATTTCGAAATGACGACCAAGGTTTTGATTTGTACAATACCATCTCATTTCTAGGCAACCTGATAGGTAGGCTGGCTGCAAAAAGTCATAGAACGCGTGGTGTGAGCCTTCCTATACAATCTACGGTCGCTAGATTTTATAGGAAATACCTCGGAACTATTGTGAATTAAGTTTATGCTAAATATTTGTGAATGACTGTCCACTCCGCATTTCTGTTATTAATGAGCACGGTAGTGCTCCAGGGCACGTTCAGGCGTAAAGCATACACATATCACGATTAAATACAAACTTGAAACGTAAGGACTCTACATATAGAAAACCTCGTCGGCCAAGTTTGATATGAAGGTACATATTTTTGTACATATTCACTGATCACTGACTTATTAATCAATATTATGGGGCACTTCCACTGTAGCCAGAGAGCTGAAATTTGGTATACAGGTAGGCCTGGGGAACTAATTAGAAAAATGTAGTGGACTAGGGTTTCCTAGGAAATCCTAGGATTTCCAATATAAATAGAGAGCTGAAATTTAATATAACCCAACCGTCTGTAAGCTTTAAGTTAAAAGAGGTTCTATCTAAAAATTCCAGCCGTAAAAAGTACTGACATCAAAATGAGGACCAAGTTCTTCATGTGTACCACACCATCCCATTTCTAGGCAACTTGCTAGCTTGGCAAAATTTTTCGTAACTTTCAAATATGAGAAAGAAATAGGAAGCATGTTACCAAGCTAGCAAATTGCCTATAAATGGGATGGTGTGGTACATATAAAGAATTGGGTGCTCATTTTGATCTCAGTACTTTTTACGGCCGAAATTTTTGGATATTAACTTGTCTTTATTCTCACATTTATGTTTTTTGCTGATTTGGCTTAACAACTTGCGCGTGAGATAGAGAAAGGAGAATAACTGAGTTGGATATAAAATAACTCTGAGTTACCAGTAGTTTAGAAGATATCATTGCATAATACACAGAACTGAAAGTAACTTTATCATTTTGACGCGCACCATACATGTAGTTATGTTGCTGCTGCAGCAGTATTCAATTAAAATTTAATTTTTGTTGTTTTGATATTTAAGGCTTTTGGTATTGTAAATGCATTTGAGAAAAAAGGGTCATTAAAAACGAATTAGTTCTTCTGTTCTCTCATTAATTTCTTTAAATGTGCGTAGGAAAATAATTTTATATGGAGCGGAGCAAAACCCGATAATACTTTCACTCAAGTGTAAGCCACGGAACCAATTGAATTCTTGAAGTGTGTGTGGGTGTGTATCTGTGTTATATGTATGGCAACATATTCACCAGTGGCCGTATGAATGATTGGTTGTTGTTTTTGTTTCGTTACGGTTTAAAAAAAATTTGAAATATTCACTTGTAATATTTATTGCTGTGTAAGAAAATATAGAAGAGAAAATTATTTTTAAGTGGTTGTCAAAAGAAAGAAATGACAGTTTTTCACTAATTTTTATTTCCACTTGGACATGAAAAATTGTACAAAATTATTTGACAAGTAAATGAACTATGAAACTATAACATGACTATTCACTTGAATGCATTTGTAGGAACAACACAAAATTATATCGTTGTTTAATAACTGAGAACACGATTTATGTTTTAAGCGCTTACAGAGTCTATTGAATGACATGAACATTTTATGTTTAATATTAAAAATGAAACAAGAAGAAGAAGGGGTTTCGAAAGAGTTTTGTTTAAGGCAAACGGGCAAAATGTCTGTTCCCTACGATATAAAAATGCAGGAAAGACATTCACAATTGACCCAGTCAAGTGTTTTATTTTCATATTAAAGAACATTTTAAATAACTATTTGCCGACATAAGAAAATAACATGGTTGCGGCATGGTTCCGACGACCATTTTATGTTCTTTACAACAATATATTGTTGCGGTTATTTTAAAAGATTTCAAACATTACTTTAGTTGAGATAAAAAAGTTAATGTTTACATTTAATAATTAAATGATTTACATCCCTAAAAAATTACAGTGCCATTTAAATTACCGCCTATCCATTTGAGATAGTTAAACGGCACAACTACTACACACACAGCACAAAGGACGACGACTAAACATCCTAGAAAACATGGAAATATACAAACATAAGACATTTGACGGACGCATCATAAACGAACAAACAAACTCCGATTCGAGCCTCTAAAATTATTCTACAAAACACACAACAAAAATAACGAACAAGATGCACCAAAAATAATAAAAACACATTACAAAAATAATAAACAAATTCATAATCCAATAATCACTGACTTCTTTCAACCCCAACAAAAACACTATAAAGAATTAAAAACAACGCACACACGCCGTCCGCACCAAAGCAATAAAATAGTAATCACAATCGTCAACTAATCTATACGAAAACACCCGGCCTGCTACCAGGTCCCGTACCAATCCGTACCAAACCGCCTACTTACGAGCTTTACCTGCTACTTGTGAACAATACAGATGTCTACGAGCTCACATGACAAATAGATGCCTGACAAACAATAAATGAAAATGGCACATAGCCGAAACCGGTTTGTCTCGAAAACTTAAAAAGGGATGATAGAAATTCGGTCCAAAAATCTATATCTAAACACCAAGCATTAAGTTTTAACTATTTTTACCCGTTCTTCAGTTGTTAAACGATCCATATTCGTAAATGGCAAAACTTTCACTAAATAAATGACACTTCAGATGAGAGATACTTAACAGCAGACAATCTCTGGCGGTTACCACTAAATGGATAACACGTTCTAACCACGAACAAAGTATTTTTACTATGCAAAAATAATAAAATAACTCTAAACATAAGATGATCTTAATATACACAGTATGTATGTGAAATTCCTTTGGAGTTTATTCAAAGTATGAGTACGCTGCGGCTTATGTGGTTAGCGCATTGAGTAGAATTTAGTCGCCTGCATTGATTTTACATTCTTATTTAGTCTCCAGCACAAGCTAAAAAAGTTATGGGGAAAATAGATACCAAATGTGATTATAACTACGCCTGCACCTGCGCTATTAGCTGGGTCTGATATTAGTCTTAGCACCGGAAAAACTTAGTCTTCTTATGTTACACACCTTCGCTGCCATGAATTTATATCTTGGTGTGCTATTTACTACCATCGTATCTTCCGTCTTGCAGCATGCCACACTATTCATATACAGTTAACCTCCCACGCTTTGAAAGATGTGAAACAAAAGAGCCTCCCACTAAGCAGTCTTATCGCCGGTGGAACTAGGTTCCATCGTACCTGGTAAGAAATTGTGCCAACTTTTTGAGTTTAAGGGCTCAGAAAAGCGTTCCCGTATCAATCGGTTAGCACTGAAATAGAGAGTCTGGAGATGTTTCACAGTAATACACTCGAAGGTTTGGCAGCAGTGCATTGTGGAGACAAATTGTTTTCGGCTATGTGCCATCTTCAGTGTCATTTTTTTATTTTTTTAAGCCTTCGACTGAAGTGAAGCGTAATTCCAGCCGGGTTTTTTTGAATAAATCAAAACATACTTACCAATGTCTGGTTTATAAGGCGAGAACAAGCATCGTCATGGTGTTATATTTTAGCTTCGTGCTGTTATGGGTGACCAGCTAAGAACAGCTAAGAACAACAGGAACGGTGTCAGATATCAAAGTGACTCTGAATGTATTTTAAAGTTGTGTCTAAACCATTATGTATGGAATAGTACACCACTCAAATGGACGTCTTGGCTTCGCTGGAAATGCTTCAGGGTGATCTTTTTTGCGAAAATTCGGATCCTCGGCTTTAGTTCTTGCATCAGCACAATTCTATACGAATGTTGGCTCAAATCAAACTATAAAATGAGACGGGTTGACTCTCTATCAAATCCCAATTCAGCTAATCGATGCGAAGTCTTCATTGCTGGGTCTTTTTCGTTGCTAGCCACTACAACGGATTTGGGTTTTTCACTTCGTACCAATCTCTGTCTGGTTGATAGCTTAAGATCTAAAAAAATGTACTCACGCTTAATCTTTTCTACTGGGCGACAAATTGCCTGCACATTATAGCCACCAGAAATTCACGTTGTATTTTTACAACTAAGCCGGAATTTCCATTATATATTTTTATGTTTTCCACACGTTCGGTAGGCGTGAAATGCTGCATGCTGAAATAGCAAACCGTACTGAATATTGTGACAGCTCGAGTGCACTGGTGACTTTGTCAGCTTCGAAAATATAAAACAAAAGGAAAAATTATCGCTATTATGTGGTCACTCCACTCTATAGCTAATTCTGGAGGTTTTTTGTTGTCAGCTCTTCTGTGCTTGTCTAAACAGGTTATGGCAACTCATAATACCAAGCGCCCCTTCTGATCCCAGCTCGAATGTTCTTGTTTTCTCTAAAACTAATTTCTACAAGAGGTCTTAGATGGAGCGTGGTCGCCATAAACTACAGTGACTTCCTGAAGCCAAGTTCTTGGGGAAAATAATTTTATGTATTTGTGAAAAAGATTGTTGACAGATGTCTAAGCTTTCCGCATGAGAGAGAATTTGGCACATGTGTGACCATCTGTTGTGAAACACCGAGAACTTTTTTATACAACCAATACTTAATTGAATACTGGTCTTCTATGAAATATTTTTACGTATTAATACAAGGGATCGTCTATCCTACAATTTCAAGCGTACAGAAGGTGCTAAACTTAGCTAGAAGAAGTGTACAGAGCTAAAAGGACAAAAACTATGTGGAAGAACAAAGAATTCCGTTTTCCAAATAATTTGTGTCTCTCTTACCCGCTGGGCTATTGCTTGGTTTTGACGTGTAAGTCATGCTTAAACAGCGAAAAAGTTTGTTTACTTTCGAGCAATCTTCTTTAATAAGTCATTAAAGTATCTCGTATTTTAAAAATTACAAACTTTTGATTACTTTTCTTGATACAAATATTTGCATATGCAAGAATATAAAAAAAAATTGTTATTTCACTTTTAGTTCCCCTACTTGCGGAATAAGATGAGCAATTTTTAAGAGAATTACGAAACAAGAAAGAAGAGCTTAGAATGCTTAATGAAAAGGAAAGAAGTTTGAAATAAAAAAAGTAAGAATTAAATTATCTTCTTTGATTACATTTCGCTATAACTTTCATGTCTGGTTATTACATTTTCACAATTTCATTAAGTCTTTAAGTCAATAGGAATTACTTAAAATTTAATTAAAATTCTTAGCAAATAAATAAAAAAAACATCTGATAAGAAGATAATGATTATGATTTAAAATTTTACAACGTAATAGTGCATCCTAAATAAAATATGAAGCACAAAACTAAAAAATGAAAAAGAAATTATCGATAAATTTTCAAACAGCACGTAATTAATGCAGTTTAATGAGCTTGAGGGATTTTTTGTTTTACAGTTTAATAGATGCTAAAATATGTAATAAAGCTGATAATGATGATGATGATGGCGTTAGCTTTCTATCTCACCCTCTCTGTCTAGCTGCCACTTTTTCTTTCACTTTGCTGCAGTAGTCAGTAATAATCATTTGTTTTAGTACTTGTAACACTCATAGACAATTATGGTTCATTACTCAATCTAATATCTGCTCATAAGACTACTTGTACGTTCGTTCTTTTTAACTTCTTAATCTTTTTTTTTGCTTCCTTTATTTTATAGATTTATTCCATCTTCATAAAAGATTGGAAGGTAGCAATTATTAAATGTATTAGAAGAAAGCAGGAACGTAGATGAGCATGTAAAGCAGGACAATTTACAAAAGACTTTACCGACTTTATAGAGCAAACTATGCATCAGCGACTATTGAACAATCCTATACAGAGCTTAAAGGTATTAATTGATATTCCATAAAAGTTGATTTAAAAAATTTGTTCCCGCGTTTGGGTTAAAATCCTTTCTTTTTCACCGAATACAAATAAATGAACGCAGCACAGCCAGAGGAATCACATACCTAAAACTAGGAAGTTGGCTCCTCTTTTCCATCAAAAAAACCCTCCACTGAAGAAACTTAGGCCTCTTAGAACTAAGAGATTTAGCATCGTTGGATTAATTTCTGTGCGGGTAATTAAAACTAGTAATTAACGCCGGGCTTACACAGCCAAAGGTTACAGGTGAATGTTCGAGTTCACCCTAGCTCGTCTTAGCTATCATATTCCAGAAACTGTCGATCGTCATCTGGCAGGCGCAAGAGTACAGCTTGCCGTATTTGCGCTGTCAGAAGTTCTAACTTATACCTCCACCTGGTGGCGGTCGGTAACAGGTTCCTGTCTCGACCAAGAGTCTGGCTAAGTACGTCGAGTGGAGAGATGTGTGGCCAAGAGGGCGCTTGGTTTCTAGAAAGCGAATTCTGGATACCAGTTGATCTCCAGTTTTAATACAGACTTGCCCATGCACATAGAGCTCTTTGTGTGGACATATTATTCTCCATTACTCGTGGGAATTATATGAATTCTCTTCAGGAATTTCGGTTTCAATTGTCAAAGGGAGCATTTTGAAAGAGAAGGAAAAGAATGTATCGCGAGGGGTAGACGACATTGGTCCTCAGGCGTTGGACCTTGAGATTCCGATAAAAATGGACAAGTCTCGCAGAAGCTGGACAGACTCCGGTGAAGGAATCCTAAAGAGCTCGACAAGAAAAGCTCGCAAGGGGTGGACGAGTCAGTCTCTAAAAATACTCCTGATCAAGAGACTGAGACGGTAGCGCACAATGTGTGCGAATGTTCAGCACTATCTAGCATAACGTTAACACTTGTTAAACGTAAATGCCATGGAGGGCGTTTAGACCAAGTACAAAGAGTCCGTGATAAGAAAGAAGGTCGGCAGTTATTAGTCGACATTCTGACATCACTACAGTCAAGAGGAAAGGCTAGTATTATCACAAGACTCAATGAAAATAAGGTAGCCGTAAATTACAAATCGCTTGCCCAAAATCAGTTCGAGGAAAGAAGGCAGTTGAAAAGGAACCTATAAAATAAGCGGAGTGCTTTGATATTCCCCTACATTGAAATGTATAGAAAATTGTCTGCCAAACAAAAACGTTGACATTTTAAATAGAAAATTCTTATGAGTTTTATTTCGCCTTAAATTTTATGGCACTTAGATAACTTTCGCTGCAGGAGTTTAGAGCGTCAATGCATTATTTCAGTTGTCGGAAACCAAATAATCTTCTTCAGTTTTAAGTCCCGGCATTAAACTTAAACTTAATGCACACAAAAACAATTGCGTGACCAGCTGCCTGACCTAATAATCTGTTTAGGCATGCGCCTTAATTGAGGCAATTAAATTTTAAAATCAGTTATCGACACTAGTGTTCACATACATATGCAATTTAGCTTAATCAATTAGCATTTGACAGTTGAAAATGTTTTCATTTCGGTCGAGAAAACTTGTGTTTGTAAAACGGACAAATTTCATGACATTTCTTTTTTACTTTTCTCTCCTTTTCATTTTCATGCTATTTTCAGTTTTTGTCATTGAACAGAGTTTTTTTTTCTTCTCATTGAACAAACTTCGCAAAAGTTGCATGGGAAATTCGACTAAATTTATGATGCAATAAACTACTAATTGCTTAATTTCTTAATTGAGTTCTTGTATGGTAAATCGATTTTAATTGGAGACGTTTAAATGGTTCAGCACCTTAATTGCACATATATAATTGAGCTTTCTCAATTAGCATTTGATCTTAATATGCTTGAAAAAGCGTGTAATAATTTCTTATGCATTCTTACGAACAAAATTACCAATTATTTTAAAAAAATGATAGAGATAGCTAAATTGTAACAATAAGATTTGTTATACCTTTTATATAATCATGGCGATGTTGTTGTAAGTTATCAGTTTCAGTTAGTGGTCTTAACCTCTAATGTGTTAAATTGTGTTCACTAAGCACACTTCACCAGAGTTGAATTGGAATTTTGAATCAGTTAATGGTGCAATTAAGAACTACTTGCTCAATTTATTGTATTATGGTATGGTAAATTGACCTCAATTTAGGCCTTAACTGACGGTAATTGATTAAACCCAAAGTCAATACATATTAGCTTAAATATGCGAACAATAGACTAAGGAATCATCCCTTCCTGATAATTTATCATAATCCATTCATGAAAACAAGGTGAGTTCGGTCACCTGTATAGTCTGTATATCTCTTAAACTTGTGCGGTTTATCGCTGGTTTATTTTCTCTATGGGTAAGTGAAATTTTTAGTCTACAGCGAGGATGAAAATGAATTATGTATGTAACTAATCCAAGTCCCAGAACCTCAGATCCGATAAATTCTAGAAAAAAATGTTGCTAGTGTTTCTAAGTGCAAATCTTGAAAAAGGTGTTGAGGGTTTTAGCTCATATTTCTTATTTAGCACTTAAGCTAAATAAAACAATTCCTTGAAACTACTGACTATAAACATAAAAAGCGCAACAGTAGTAGATGCTTAAAGTTAATCAAACCAGTAGTGAGTGCCCATTCGTTGCAGTAATTTCAGCAGCAGCAGCAACAGCAAAAGCAACAGTAGAACAAAATAGAAGAAATATGACCACCAGCACCAACTTCACCGATTATAACGATCTGTGTTGGCTGATTTTGGCCAAAACAAAAACCTTTAAAAATTTTCATTTTTTCCTCCACAAAATGCCGTAAAACTTTTGGTAACTAACTTGCCACATGCAGACTGCCAGTTATTCCCGCACTTCAAGTCGTTGTTGCTGCAGTGGCAACTAATTATTAAAGATTTTCTTCAGCATTTTTTTCCACATTTTTTATTTGCTTCTTGTGTTGTGTATAAATATGGTTGGCAGTTGTTGTAGTTGCGAGAAATCTCTGGTTGTTTGGTGGGACCGACTGATGGTCACAGGTTTGTTTAAGTGGCTGGGACCGAATGAACAGTGACGTTTATGATGCGTGCACGCCTCATAAGATGTGCAGCTTTTGAACATTTCATTTGTTTTTATTTCTAAAATTGTGGCATTTGTAAACAAGATGGTAAAAATGTTTTATTTTGGGTTGAACTAACATGTTTTCTTTTACTGCTTTAGTATAGAAGACCTGCAATAGTATCGTACAGTGGGGTAAATGGGCTGATAACATTTAAACGAGCGGCTTAAAATTATAGCAAATGAAAGAGATTCACGAAGAAAACGAGTTCGGCACTTCATTTAAGTATTTAGCGATTATTGGATCGCTGTCAAAGAAAAATACAAAATTTGGCAGCCAAATCGAAAAACGTGCATACGAGGGTGTTCATTAAAAGGCACATAACACTTGAGCAATCTTACGTCCACGTGATGGCAAAAAGAAAATAAAAAATAATAATAATATCGTTATCCAAAAAGATGTAATAACTTCTACACGCGGTAAAAGTCACTGCAACCAAAAAAAGCAAATTGAATCAGAATAACGACAAAAATCGATGTGAAGAAAGTTATAGTATAATAAAAGCTTTAGATCTCAAATTAATGAATAAATGAAGAATAATAATATACTTTTAAATATACATAAGATTATTAAAAAAGGCAATTTCATCAGCATTAGACACAACTGGAATACAGGTTACAGACAGAGAATAATCAGTAAATGAATATGAGTAACAAGCTCCAGGGAAATGCACATGCAAAGTGGAATTGGGACTCAACCCGTCAAACGATTATTAGAAAATTCTTTAGCAGACATTAACATTTTTAAAAATGTTTGGAAGGTTCTTATAAGCTGGAGCCACTCTGACCAAGAAGTCAATCTTGGTATTCTCACCAGCCTGTTTCCGGTTGAGCTGCAAAAGTCAAACAATCGAATACTCAGGCACTCCCAGCTTATCAAGTTTTATAAAAATAAAAAAGGCTTTTTCTATGTTACAAACTTTTTAAATGCCAGCCGCAGAAACCTCAAGACATAATTAGAAACATACTACCGCAATCTAAAACTGAATTAAAAGCCAGCCCCAATTATCCTAAAATACAGCCAAATGTTTTGTAATATACGTTCAAGAGATATAAAAATACATAAACAATTTGTTTCTTCGCATGAAAAATTCAATAATTATCTCAACCATGTTTTTCTTTACGAGAACAAATTGAAGATGTAATAGAATTTTCCATATTGCGAAGCGAACAAAGCGGCGATAGTTCCAGAAGACTGAGAAGAATCTTATCTGAGTCGCCACTAACCCAGTTCATGAATTATTCAAAGTTTTAACAATCTTCAGCCATGGGTGCAAAACTACTGTAGTTGGAGTGAAGACCAATCAATATACTAAGTTCAGACATGCATCTTTATTGCGCAATTAATAAATGAAGGCCTTAATTGATTTCAATTTACCATATAAAAAGTCAATTAATAAATTCAGCAATTAGTAGTACTTTATTGCGCCCTACATTCAGTCAAATCCCCCAACTCTAGTGAAAAGAAAATAACTCTGTACAACAACAAATTCAAAGCACTACATTTTGTACTTCATGACAGTTGTCAAACTCTATATTAAAAACTGTGAACAGAAATAAAGAGAAATGGCGGGTGAAATCGAAAATACGTTTCAATTAATTTCTTTTTAAGGCGAATTCTTCTAAATTTTTCTAAATTCACCAACACAAGTTTTCACGAACAAAATCAAATACTAATTGAGTAAGCGAAAATCGGTATATGTGGGAAATGTTGTTACAGTCAATAGTGTGCGTATGGATGGCGAAGACATCGGGCACCTCTGGTATCTAAAAGTCGGTGCTATTTGCCATACGTGAGCAGACATAATCAGGGTTCTGCGCACCAAATTTGCAGGAAGCATCATTTCAAAGGACAGTAACATTATTTGACCTCGGAGAATGTGGGATTTAAAATTTTCGGTTTTCTTCTAAGGGGCTATTTAAAGAGTAGAGTCTGCAAGGCCTAATCGAACACGACTGAAATTTAAGATGCGTCACAAAAAAGTGACACTGTGACTGCGCTTGGCATAAATGTCATCGCAAATAATGACAATCGCTATACGGCATGCTGCATTAGTTGGGGCGGCCATTTGGACGATATAATCTTCCATTCACAATTGTGAAAAATTGATAAGAAATTGTGTAATAAAACACTACGGTTTCCTCAGTTAATTAATTCTTAATAATTTAATGTGGAAGCCCAAATTGAAACACCCCTTACATGCTGTTAGGGCAACACTCTGCGAGTGGAAATCTTTCTGTGCCCATTTTGGTCTCAATTTCAGTACAATATATTGGCCAGGAACTGTACGAGATTCGGCATTAGCTTTTATCAGTTTCTAGTTAAAAAACTGTTCGACACTTCCTTCAACTTTTATTGTGAACATAAATAAACCTGTTCTTGATACGAATGAATGTTGAACACCAAGAACCGTTCCTTTATTTTATTTATTTCCCACAGTCTCATAAACTATATTTAATGGTCTTTCCTGTAGCTATATTTTTCATATTTCGTTTCAAGTTCTTATAAAACAAAAAACTTTTCTTAGCAATTTCTTTTAATGTCCAACCATTTCACTCATTCATAGGCAGTCATCGTTCAGTTCAATTCAGTTCTGTGCAGAAAGCCAACTACATACAACAACTTGTTATGTGTTTCGTGGTGAATGAATAAAAATGTTTATATTCATTTTTTTTTTTTATTTTTTACTTCATTTCGAAATTGCGTGCTTTAAATGTTGATAAATAATTTAATGCTGGTTATGAATTTTCTAAATCTAGATGGTCATAAACTAAAAATATGCGTAGGATTTTCATTTCTTTGCAATTATGGCGAAGACCAGCCAGGCGGCGGCTTAAGCGGAAAAGAAACGTTTTTAATTGCCGTTTAATTGAGGAGAAAGAATTTTTTTGTCTTTTGTAAAGCAAAGGCGAGTAATGTGGATATAGACAATGTGAACAGAACAAACAAGTCGATTTTGAAATTAAAAACTATAAAAAAGCAACATAAAGATAGCAAAATCGTTATTTAAAAAGCAATTATAATAAATTTTCTATCTTTGCAGCAAGAAGCTAAAAAAAGAAATGTTTGATTAAAAATCATCAATTTGAAGATAACAAATCTTATTTTATTAGCAGAAATACGAATGACTTTTAATTACACTTATGGTAATTTTATAAAAATTATACAATCGAATTTATGCATCAACTTAAAAAAAATATTTAAAAATTCCAGATTTAAGGCCTACACCGACACCTGTGCGAAGTGCCATACTTGGTTCAATGCTCCACTAAAGTGATAAGCTTACAGTACCAAATGTGGAAAAAAGTAAAACAAAATAACCTTCTTGCTTTGAAGTCTTACAATTGTGTATGCATTGATTTACGTAGTCACCAGTCTTACAACACAATCCGTCTTGGCAACGGGTGTAATATGTAATAATATGCGTTTTGAAACTACCCAATCTGCTGTCAATAGCTATTCTGTTGACAGCCTACGTTGTAATGCAATGTCACATTGATCCTGCATCAATATTTTCTAGCGATTTGGGCATAAACAACAGCAACTACTACCACTCCCAAAGGAGCCTCTCCAACAAACAGTCTGGGGCTTGCGTCCTGCTTTCTACCACTCTCAGGTCCTAAAAAAGCTTCGGGGACTGGTTCCCCCATATCTTTCAGTAAAAATACGTTTAAGTGGTAGCATCAAAACGAAAATATGACCCCGGGGCACGTCGTTCCTACAGTTATTTTGCGCATGACAGTCGATACATGTCACTACGGCTAGTCAAGTGTATTATTACTAATTACTCGGAAGCAGTATTTGGGTTAATGTGATCTTGTACGCTAAGCTAGGCTATATGCGCACTTCGCTGCTTGCTTAGGCAAGCTTATCAGGTACCAACATATAGCCAACTTTTTAGAAAAACTTATAGGTCTTGTGCCCGAAATTCTTGAAACCAAATGAGAACGCTTAAAAAAATTGCAACACATAATTTTAACGAATTTAATATATTTTGTTAAAAAATTTCGCAGATTCTAAATAGATTTTTTTAGTCGGCAACTGGCAGGCACAAGGGTATGGCTTGCCGCAACTTAGTGAACTGTCAGAAGTACCGACTTATATCTCCTGGTGGGGGCGGCCGGTGACAGGTTCCTGGCTCTGCTAGGAGTCTGGCTAAATAAGTCGAGCGTAGAGAAGTTAATACTCAAAAATTCGTAACCCACGGTGGAGCAGCATATGCCAGGGATGCATGGCCAAGAGCGTGCTTAGTGTCTAGTATGCGAACTCTGGATACCAATCGATTTCCAGTTCTAATACAGACTTTTCCCTGCATATGGTGCTCTGTAAGGAAGGATATCTTTTTCTCCATTACTCGTGAAAATTATATGAATTTTCTGAATGAAACCCGGTTTTAATTTGCCATGGTAGGAAGCTGGAAGAGATGGTTAAGGATGTCTCGTGATGGGAGGAGGGTGTAATCTCTAAAGGTACTCTTAAGACAGTAAAGCCTCGGAAGAGGTGGAGAGCTTAACTTCTGCACAAATTCCGTTGTTTATTGGCCTCCAAGGATACACCTAAGGAATAGTCTGTAATGACAGAGCCCATTGTGTGTGAATGTACGAATGTCCAGCAATGGCTATTATAAGGCAGACACTTGTTAAATGTGAATGCCATGGGTGACTTAAGCCTTAGACAAATGCTAGTAATTACAAGAGACTCCATAATGAAAAATTACCGAAAATTACCATCGACAGCCTGAAATCACTACAGTCTTGTGTTAGCACGAGACTCAATGAAAGTAAGGTAGTCGTAAATTACAAAATCGTTGCCTAAATCAATACGGGAAAAGAAGAGGTTCGAAAAGAGACCCATAAAGAAAGCGGTTAGATTTTATTAGTTATAAAAAGGGCAATTGAGATATTATAATTTTAAATAGAATTATTATTAAAAATAAAACATACCGACTACTAGAAGGGTTCAATAAAAAATCGCATACCTGAAAAGAAAAAGAAATATAATTAATTTAGGACGAATTATGTGGAAAATACAAAAGACGTCTGAAAAATTAGTTCGAATTTGTCAATAAAAGGGGTTCCAAATACATTAATTTCCATAACGATTTGCAGCTAGAGTCGGGCAAGGCCCATAAAAGCAGGTTCTCTTATTAAAAAATATCAACATCAATTTAGAGCAGATAAACATTAGTAGTAGCACATCTTCAACTAAAGTCAATAAATAGGCTGAATGCTTCAAATATAACCAAAGTTTGTGGTTACGTTTTATTGTTTTGATTATTAACAAATTCATGCCTGACAAAGTCATTTTCGAAAGTAAATGACATTCCATGACCCCATCGTTCCAATAAAATTTGAGTTTTCTGCAGAGGTTATGTAATGCCCAGGGTTGAATATTATGAGTGCGTTAAGAATTTGGAAAGCTTAGTCGTGCTAAATTCTACTTGATATCTGTTTACCTGCGTTACAGCCAACCTCCGCCAAATTTGCTGGCTTTGAAATTGGAGGGATAAAGGCACGTTTTGTTAGTTCAGTTTAATGGGTCAGATGCATTTATATTTTAGTAGCCTTTGAACTCGATTTTTTATTACATAGATTTTCTGACAGCTCAGACGTGAGTGATCTAAGTTAAGTACCCCTTGCTGTTTTATTGTTAGACCCATAGTCCACACATTGCTCAGCTTTAAAACGGAAAGAGGCTTTTCGAAAGAAACGTTTTTTGGGCGTTTTTTTAAACTTGTGGTCTACGTGATCGACTTGTCAAACGTACAATTTGCTATATCATTAATTAATTGAGAATATGGAGCCAAATCGACCTCATCCATTACAGGGTAAAATGAAATGAAATGAAATGTTTTATTGCTTTGCGTTTTTAAAAAGGATACAAAAATTTGTGAGAATAAAAATTTTTTTTTTAATATTTGAAATTTGTTTTCGTTTTCTACACAAATCCTGGAGGTGCCTTGCGTTTTATAAAGTAAGGCCCATCCTTCAAAAAACCTGAACACGTCATTTAAAATTGGATTCATTTAAGCTACTGACCTGCATGTCAAGCATAGTTCTTCTGTAAGATTATCAGGACTACCCAACAATTTCAGTTTCGATTTTTTTTTTGTACCCCAAATAAATCACTCCTTTCACATGTATGAAAATATATTGTCTTTACAAAAAAGCTCTGGCTGTTTGACAATAGATGGCCCCACTTGTGATACATATATTGTTAATGACATAAAAGTTTTCTAATCGGAAAGCTTGGACGTCTGTCGACAAGGTTCAATGCGAAAGACAATTCGCTGCGTCTTTTACAAAATAAAATAATTTTTTTGGCTTCTAAATGGAAAAAGTTTAGAAAAAAATGTTTATGGAGGGATTTTGTGACAATATTTTTTAATAAAGAAAGTTGCTGCAAAAACTTACCGTGTGTGTTCTTGTGAAAGTTGACGGCGAGCATGACCTGCCTGCCACTTGTAAGATATTGGTATCGCGGCTTCACAGATGGTGATTTTGATGATGAATATAGGAAGATAAAGGAAGTTCGGTATGCCACAAAAGTTGAGAGATAAAGGTAAAAGATACAAAATTAGTGGACTTATTCGATGAAGATACGTGACCAACACAAGAAGAACTTGCAGGATAATCGAGAGGACCAAAACAGGATATTTTCTTTCGTTTAAAAGCATTCGGATTCACATAAGCGCAAGGAAATTAGGTGAATCGTGATTTTGAAAACAGTGGTTGGAGAGCTTTTCATTACCAGCCTTATATGCCAGACTTTGCCCCGTCAGACTAGCATTTGTTTCGATCGATGCAGAACAGTCTGACTAGAAAACGTTTCAATTCAGTCGAAGTAATCAAAAGTAAGCTTCATTCATTTCTTGTCTCATAAGATGAGGTCCTCTTATGGCACCGAGTTCATCTGTTGCCAAAGAGATAGAAAAACTCGGCTAATGACACTTTGAATGACATGGGTGTAGAAGATTTTTTTTTTAAATAAAACTATATTCTTGACATAAAAACAGCGTGAACTTCTTGGTAACACCAGTATTAATTGTTTCTAAAATTCCGATCTGAACTTTTGTCAGAAGGTTTGTTCGATCCGAACTAGAAAGTTAGTAGGTCAGTAAAAGCCTACTCGTTCGATAGGTTGGTTAAAAGACGCTATAGCACGCTCTCTAATTTGGTGATGAATTATTATAAAAGAAAAAATTTGTAGCTTATTAATGACAATCCTTTTATCCAATTAAAACTTTTTGCATCCCCTATTTCGGATGAATTAAGACAATTTCCTTTAAATGAATTTCTAATATTAATAACTACATCAGTATTCTTGGCTCCTTTTAATTACAACGAAAGGAAAGTTTCAGTTGTTTCAGCTTAAAACTAACAGACATCAGCATGTATGACGTCACCATTTTGAACACACTTTATGAAACTGACGCAACAAGGACCTCATATACAAAAAGTTTTTCCATCTTATAGGATTTTTGCCAAAGAAAAACTTGATTAATATTTAATAAATCGATGGTATTATTTTGCCTTGGTGCGTGTAACTAATTATAATAGAGCTTGTGTGTTGCAGTCGTTTCCGCCAGGAATGCGAAACATAAAATATTCAATGGTCAGGGCTTAATAACTTAAGCTTACTATTAAATATTATAAGCCGGAGCTTAAAGGACTTCGTTTGAAGGGAAGTAAAGAAGAAAAAGAAACTACAAAATTTAAAACATAAAATTTAGGGAGAATCCCAAACCACAAAGAAGTGTCTAGAAAAGGGTCTGTGGGATTTAATTTGGGAAAATTTTAAAAGATTTTAAATTTTTAGTCAAAGGAAAATAGATTTAAGAATAAATTTTTTAAACATCTGGTAGGAAAGCAAAAGCTACTGCCGATACACATTTATGCGTACCAACGGCTTTTTATTATAAACACACAAACTACAAACACACCACCACGAAATAGACGGAGGTTCAGTGGCCTGTCGGAGGTAAATGAAAATGGACAAAACAAAAAAGATGCCTGCGTGCATAGAGCGGTAGTAAATAGTGCTAATTTATGTCATGTTTCATAATAAGATATGACCATAAATCTACACATAGAAAAAAGGTTGGAAGCAAATTTTCTATTATTCCCATCATTAAAATAGCAAATGCTGTTTTCAAGGTTCGTGATAGCTAATAATTGCGTTTTGAAATGCACCTTAATTGAGTTATAGACTTTGGTGTTCACACACATATCTAATTTAGCTTACTTAATTAGCATTTCACAGCTAAAAATGTTTCTAGTTTGTTCGTGAAAGCGTGTGTTTAGGAAGTTGGAAAAATGAAGGAAATTCGGCTTTAAAATAAATTAATTATTTTCGCTAAAAATTTTACGAAATTTTCTAACCGTCCAGTTCACCTGCTATTTTTTTACTTTCGTTGTCATTTTTATATAGAGAGTTTGACAACGCAATGAAGAGCAAAATGTAATTGCATTTGGTGAAGCGTTGATTTTTTTATTATGCAGAGTTTTTTCCGCTCACTGAATATACTTCACCAGAGTTGCATGGGGGATTTGACTGAATTTAGGTTTCAAGAAAGTACTAATTGCTCGATTTATTAATTAAGTTCATGAATTAAGGCCTTAATTTTGTAAACTTTTTAATTCAAGTTAGCATAAAGTGATCTCTAAATATTTGTCTTTACTACACCTTTCTCGCAAAATAAATTTTAGACTTTTGAAGTCCGGAAAAACCAATCACTCATAGTAGAACTTGAAAAAACTTACATCTGGCAAGAATCAAATAATAAAGATTAAGACTTGACTGAAAATAAGAAAGGAGTTGCCATAATAAGCAATCACTGGATATCACCAGCATTGAAATGGTAGGGAGATAAATATTAGACAATAAACCCACAAAAGTGGGCAAGTGTTATAACGAAACTTCATCTTTATGTAACTTTAAAGTTGATTTTTATCTCAGGGTTTATATTTTTTTAAAATATCTCCTAGCTTGCTTTCCTAAAATATTTATCATCTTGTTTTCATTATTGGTATTTCAGTTTTATTTATTATTCTTTTTTAAACTAAAAAAAATATGGCAACGCTAAACTTAAAAAAATAAAGGTAAGACTATCTAACCGTTAGCTTATCAGTCACGTATGGAAAGGGCTTAAATAAGCATTGTCTGGAGAAGCATTACAGGCATTACAGCAGCCTACAGTTCCTCAGTTTTGATGTGAAATGACTGTGAACAAAAACCATAGAAATCTGCCTGCCTAATTTATACGATAGTGCGTTGTCTTTATTGCGTTTAATTTTAACGAAGAAATTTCTAGGCAGCAAATGCGCCTGCTTTAGACACGTATCTAAATTAAAACGACACACGTTAACTTTCGGTTAAAATACTGTGGGGAATTTGCCTATAGGCACCGACAATCTCATGTTTGGAACGAACTTCGTTCTCGGTTTTGGCTCTGTCAATGAACCATTTCAGACTTCTGCGAATCACAGAAGAATCGCAGTGCATCCAAGTGACCCTATTCGGGACGCGGACATTCAATCCCCTACCAAGTCTTAGTTCGGAGTTGACTTCGTCCATTGACAGGCCCAACATTTAATTATGCCCGTTGACACTGCAGACGAGAGTTATTAATAATGAGCAGGATCTAACACAGTTGCTGAATGGAATCAAACGTAAAGTGACTTTAATGTCTTCATAACGCCGGTAGCGAAAGGAGAGTTCAACCTTTGAACCTTACAAAGCATCGCACTCGCCGCGCCCTGGCAAGTTTTAGGCCACCATATACATGTGAATATCAGTTTTTCTGTAGCACAGGCAACATATTTTAATTATTTTATATATTTTAAATTTAATTTACGATAAAAGTTTATTTCAATGGTTTGTATTGATATTCAACAGAAATTTATAATTGAAGTAGGACATCGATCCAAAAAAATTCGGCTGACAACAAATTTGGTTGCTATAACGAAACTGTTTGCTCCGTGTATTTTTTGTTTTTGAACACATTTGAATGTCTTTCTGGTTACCCAGTAAACATTGTTAGTTCGACATCGTACAGACAGGTTATTGTCTAGCATTTGCCGGTCGGACGAGTTAATGAAAGTATTATGGACAGTTTAAAAAATAGAATATTATACGACTTCTAGACAAAGGACGAAAGAAATATCTGATGAATGTCGGGAAACCTTGCAGAGGATTTTTTTATGTATAGTAAATAATAACTTGATTATAATATTTTCAAATATCCATTATATGATTGACACAACAATATATTTTTTTAGAGAACATAATAAGGTTGTCGTGACCAAGCCACAAACATGGATTTTCTCTACCTCTTTTGTCTATGTAGCTCAATGTTTAAGAGAAATTTAGATGGCTCGGTTTGTAAGCTGATATCAAAAATGTCATCTAGAAAATGTTAATTGGGTAATTGTCCATATCTACGTCATGTATGTTTAGGAGAAATTGCAATCACTAAAAATACGAGTACGAATTTAAAAAAAAACGTCACAATTTTAACCGGGTTTGAGTCTTTAATAGTTATAGAAGAGACAGCCGAGAATGCATGTTATAACTTAGGACAGAAGCAATAACACGGGCATATTAAAACGTAACGACAGATGTTAATAAAAATACTAATACTCTTAATACACACACTAAGAGAGATACTTGTAAGTACTATCAAACTGAATTTAGTTTAAGCAGTAGCCATCGATCGAATAAAGTTTGGCAAAAAGCGAATAATATTAAAGATTTCGCTGCTAATACAGCAACTCGAACTTAAATCCAAATAAGAAAAAGTTTGCCAAATCAATTTAACAGTTAAAGTTCAAATCACCCTGCCACAGACACATGTATGTAAGTAGATATGTGCGAACAGATAGACTGTCGGACAGACACAAACATGCTTCCTTGCTATGGATGTTACTTTTTTCCAGCTTTTATTTTGAGACATTTCTTTGGCCTATATACTTCTTTATGAGTGTTCGCCGAATTTCTGTCGGTCTGTCTGTCTGTTAATACTTCTGTATGCGGGCAAAAAGTTGCTGTCATATAAATAAACTCTCCCACAACTACTGGATGTTGGTAGAGTTGCATGACTTTTGGTTTTGTTGTAACTTAATTTTTTTTGTTTTGCTTCTCTTTAGTATTTTGTTGTTGCCTTTACAAAAGATATTAGCATAGAATTGTCATTACTTACATACTTAGTGATGTTATTAAAGTATGATCTATGAGTATTTGTAGTATTTGATATGTCTAGCAGATGAATGAATGGTAAGCGATAAACACCTACTCATGAGAGCTACACCCATACATAAGTTCGTATGAATGACAATAGTCTTATTGTAAAATCTTGCGATTTTGAAAAGAAAAATGAGGCGCCTTCTAAGCTTATTTAGTCTTCTGTTTTCCTTAAATAGATTTAAGCAAAGAATTTGACGGAAAAAATAAAGCAAAAGACGGAATCTTTAAAAAGTAGTCGCGACATTTGCAACGAACAAGACATTTAAAGAGTTTTCTTGATTTATGGTTTTCATTGACTTGAAGAGGAGATGGCCTGATTACTAATTTATGATAAATATGACAGGAAAGAAGTAAATTTCGAATTTTAAACCCAGACGTGTAAAGGAATTTACAACAAGAAATTTCCATCGAAAATTCTTTTCATAAAGCAGGCGTTCGAGAAATTGGCATAAATTGTTTTTATGAAATTGTCGACAGCTGTTGCCATTTAAGCTACAGCTGAAATCCCTCTACACTAGGAGCTCGAGAACATGTTTGCAGAAGTTACTGAAATTAAAAGAGGATTTTTTTTTTAAATTTCCATTTCCTGACAGGGAATAAACTGTCATGAAGTTGTCAGATCTGGCAACTTTATTATTATTATTTGTGCTCAGTTTGAGTTGCCATTTATCTCGAACAAGTTGTGTTGAAAATAAACCGAACGTAAACCCACTGTTTTATTGCATTATACTGTTTAGTAAAGAGGCCGATTTTTGGCTCAATCAGCAAAATTGCTAGACTTAGAGTGAGGCAAATACAAGAGAGATTCTCCAGGCATGGACCTATTCACAAAAAACACTGTTTTAGAGGCCGGTAGAACCATTGGTCCTTACTTCTTAAAAAATAGTGGCTCCCAATTTGATGCGATGTCTACTAATCGGCGCCAAAGGCCTTACATCGCCTCAAATAACCGACTTACATAAGGAAACTTTGGGCGAATGCGTTATTTATCGAAACGGTCCAGTTAATTCGCTGACAATATCGGTTAACTTAACGCAATTGGATCATTTTTTCTGGGTTTACGTGAAGTTATTATTAAAAGCAAACAAACTAGCAAACTTTGGAGGAATTAGAAAACATGATTGTGCGCGCCATTGCCAAGATACAACCCTGAACGCTTGATAAATTTGCCGAAAATTAGAAAGCGTGTTGTGGTCTTCCAATTCTTGACTTAACTGCCGAAAATCAGAAGGAAGAACTTAATTTGAAGACAATCAAATGAGAACTTTGTTACCAGATATCAACAGCAAAAGTAAAAGGAGATAAAAACATCATAATTTTGCCAAATATAAATTATGTCCCAAATCGCAAACTCTCCCCATTTCGGTAATAAAATATTTTAAAACGGCTATTTGTGTTTCAATTAAAGAAGCAGTGGAACATTTACCCCGCCCATTCTTTCAAAATACAAGTGTTTTAAATTCTACTGCGTCGTTAATGTTAGAGATGGAACATGAGTCCCATTTTCTGCCTGAACTTTTCACGATAAGGAAAAACGAATTACTTAACACTAGGAATAATCAACATCAGCAATACGGTTGATGTCTGCGCTATTACATTCCAATAATACGGCAACATTTTATAGCGTAATTATTTCTAAGAAAAATCAAGAAACGTGTAAACTATTTGAGCTACAAGTTGAATAATATTCGACAGACATTACACACTACGCCCGATAGAAACACAGAAAAAATACATGCACCTATTGAAGGTTTTGCCTGGTTTTCGCTAGACATTCTAGCAATTTAATAAAATTTTAATTGATTCAAATAATTACTTAATTAAATTTGAAATCATAAAATTTTTAGATAAGGTAAGGTCGAGGGGGAGAGGAGATTCGTCAATACGGTTAGACATACATCTAGGGCAGTACTTCGGCCCGCGGTGTGGTCTCCACATAAAAAAATTCTGCAACCTTCATAGGAACAGTGGTTGTGGAACAAAACTCCTGATTAATTGCCAGTTAATGCCTCTCCAAGAAGACACGTTCGGTTGCATCGGCCGTGAAAAATCTGGACGTTCGTTGTACGAAAGCCGGACAATAAGAAATGTTCCATCGTCACGACATCCTACCTGTGCTTTTTACTTTCCGCACATATGCCGATAAACTCGAGTGGCACGTCAGTACATTCACTGTATAACTGATATCAGATTTGCTCATTCTTAACAATCCCCTTATTTTATCCCTATTTGAGTCTCTCCATAGGATCTTTGTCGCTTTCCCTACCGTGTTGTCACTCCACAGTGCTTTGCTTTGAGCTCGGCGTTCGTGGTCTCAAGCGGTTTCGCACCACTTAAGCCTACATCCTAGAGCTCTGTATGCTTAATTGTCTCATTGTTGTTTGTCCGTACGTGAAGTTTTTTACCTCCGTGGGCCCGTAAATTCCACTAAGCCCAATAAGACACTCCGTGATCGCACGGACTTCTGCTTGGAGGACTGTATTATGATCCGAAAGTCGGTCCATGGGTCCACAATAAAAATCCCGCAAATCCGACGTATTTCCTGGTTTAGAGCCGTCTGTAAAAAAACTAATTGTCCGGATATCTATGCCAGGGTCCCGTTTCACCTGTCTGGTATCAGCGTCTCATAATTGTAGTAACCTTTTTTTCAGCTATCCGGTCCTATAACTACGCGCCTTGCGTATAACCGTCCAATACCTCGTATATTTTCTGATGACATGATTTATAATCTCGATTGATCCATTCATCCTTAGTGGAATCAGTTAAAAACTTAAATTTCACACTGAAACCAAACCAAATCTCTAATAGGTTTCTGTCTATGTGGTTTGTGAGAGGGTTTCAAGATGTTGGTTTTTTGAAAAATTCCATTCCAACACCGGACAGAAGGCTAAATCATTAAATCATAAAGATGGACTTGAGAAAGCAGAATGGTTGTTTTATTTTATTTAAGCGCACTCCGTAATTGTAAAATACCCTCCGAAAACACATCCGCATTATTGTGCAAATGCTGACTATTTATCTTGACAACAATTACTTTAGGGCTCCAGGCAAAAAACTTTTTTTTATCACACTTTGTCGTAATAAAACAAACAATAATAAGTTTATATTTTGGCAAATCATCATTGGCAGCCCTCTTAACTTTGCAAAACATTTTCTTTATTAACTCCAACCTCAACCTCCTTAACAAATAGAAAATATCAAATATCTATTAATGAGATGCGTAACCAATAAAAGACAACATAAATAACACTAACACACACACACACACACGGATGCAATGACATACAAAACCATACTCACTTCGATAAACAGATAAATATGTATTACAAGCTATCAGGAAAATGCTAATACACACACATAAGACGGTACTTACAAAGTTTCTTAAATAGAGAGACTTGAATTAATCACATCATAGCAAAACTCATCACAACAATTCGGCATAGAATACAGATGAAGTTTAATATGGTCGTTAATATATAAAGTCGATATGTGTAACGTATTTATGCATGTGTGAACACATACAAAAGCAATAAAAACAACTACAATATGTATACATGCCAAAGATACACAAGGATATGGCAGTGGTGGGCAAAATGTTAGCAATAGCAAACACAGTTTGAACAACAACTAATTTTGTTTTTGTCTAATTTTTGTGCGCCTCTTACAAGAGTTGTTTATTATCGGATGAAATAAAAAAAAAATGTGCATATGGATACCCTCGTGCGTGACTTGAAGTCGTATCGCGCTTCTTGTATGCGACTATATTGCCGAAACGATAATCCTATAGTTAGCGCTCAGATTGTGTATAGTGGTTCTTAAACCAACGCGATTTTTTAGACGGAGAGGTTAAGCTTTGAAGAAAGTCCGGTTTTAATTGGTCAAGGGAGGAATCCGGAAGTGATGTACAATGGAGAGAGTACACTGGGCGGACACTTGTTAAATATGAATGCATTTACAAGAGATGCCGTGATGAGGAAGAAGGTCGACAGTCACCAGTCGACAGTCTGAAATCTCTACAGTCAAGAGTTAAAGTTAGTCAATCTTATAAGGGGCGCGCTAAGACCAAAAGTGACTATTCAACATATGTAATTCAAGATGTATGTATACCTGATGTACAAACAAGGAGGATTCTGTGCGAATTGAACAAAATATTTGGTGGACTTAATTTTCACTAACGACATGGCTCCTATGTGAAAGTAAAATATTTCTTAATAAATGGCAAAAAATCACTTTCAAAAATTTTCTGGAAGAATATAATTTCCAACGCATGTCTTCTTAGATGGAGTATAGAAGAAACAATACGGTGACACATAAAAAAAGGACAATGTGGTTGCGTGCCCAATACGCATATACGAACAGCCCTAGAATAGAATACCTCACCTCCACTGGGAGAGGCATTAAGTGTTTTGATGCATTGAAAGTACGAAAAGTATGCAATGATAGAATTAATTGCAAAATCCCTGAGTTCCCAAGTGGAATAAATAATGGTAGGAAAAGGCCACATTTGTTAATTATTTTATTGGGTAGTCACCTCTTTATTGCTTTCTAAGTCTTTAAGAATATCACAGCATTTTCATATTCCATGCCATGATATTTAGCCCTCTAGTACACCATGACAATTGGGTAGCTGGACTAAAACTTTTCCACAAGAGTTTATCGGAATTTAGTCGACTCGTGGAACCACAGAGGACATACATATATGTCCATTGCTACTCAGTTCAAATCAAGCGAGTTCAGGCAAGGTTTTTTCTTAGAAGCAGGATTTACATCTACGGCAATTCTCTTTGGAAATTTTCTTTGAAAATTCCTTACTTCTTCGGATCGTAAAATAACACTGTACAGAAGTTTCTGCGACAAGGTTGGGAGGGCTATGAAAAGACCGACATCAGTCTTTCAACGAATATTTGTGTGGTTGTTAGTAGTTTGTAAAGAGAAACTAGTTTCTGGTTATTTTTTTTTAATTGTTAGAATACGTGACTAGCGAGAAGGAATGGAACCGCCTAATTGAAGTCTAGAGCTAGCTGGAAACCCCGCTAGACCAACCGGTTCGTAACAGTTCAAAATGTTTTGACCACAACTGTATGCCCACATATGTAGAGAGTATTAAAATGTTAAACATGACATCACTACTATGCTTTTCCAATAAATATGTAAAAACTTTCGTCAAACTTTCGCACACGCTCCATACAGATACATCCTCTTTGCATATGAGTTTATAGTTGTAGCGACTGGATTTCAATTCAATATCCTTCGAAGGAAATATTTATTATAGAAGCCGCCAAAATAAAGCTAAAAAATATGCTGAATTACATCAATGGGAGTAAAAGTATCAGTGCTTCATCGCTGTTTGTTCATACAGCAATAGTTGTATGAATAAATATTTTACTAAAACGAAAGCGACGATATGTCATCATTATAATGTCTGCTTTAAGGACATAAAACATATCGAGTGCCACGAAAAAATGTAAAGCTAAAATCTAAATATTGCAAAAATGTATTTTGCTCTGCCTGTTGTCTGTTGTATGAGTATCGGAATTTTTATTCATGTTGACAAAAGTTGCATGTGATGATGAACCCACTTAAATGTGTAGATGGAAAGCCAGCGGAAGTTACATAACAAAAAAACTAGACGAAAATGAAAAATCTAAAAATTGTTTAATAGAAAAAATATTTTTCATGTAGATAAAAAGGAAATTGTGTTTCTTTCAATAAAAACAGGATAACTAAAAAATTCTGCTTATTAAAGAAAGGCGGTTCGATTGTTAAAGTGGAATAAAACAAGCTGTCAGTATGTGTGGAATATGACATCGTTGAAATGTTCACACTGTGGCACCAATCCGAGCCTACAAAAACAGGCCCATGTGGGTTCGCCGATCCGGTTCCCTTGTGTTACCTGAGTAAAAGAGAAAAAAGACAAGTAAATGTAAATCGAAAAATATTAGTGTAGAGAAGAAGGGTTGAGTAGTCACTATAGCTGTGCCGGTGTGGAGTGAACCTTAAACCAGTTGCAGCTCCTTATGAAGGAATCTTCCTTACTCCAACATAGTTCGGACAGGCTGTTGAAGGACCTCAGAAGACGAACCTGCTTCATCTTGGTGGCAAACCCACGTTACCTTCGTGAAATATAATCATACACTCACTGCCATAAGCAGCAACAAATACTTATTTTGATATAAAAATTTTACAATTTGACGGAATTATGGTGACAAAATCATTGTCAAGCCTAATATTGCCTTTCATGAACTTACTCGTTGCTCGGGAATAAGAAATTACAAAGAAGCAACAGCGAATAAATGACTCTTTATTTACTTTTACGATGGTTCCACATGAGATCACTGGATGAACTTTGAAAGTTCTCTTTTTCTATTTTTTTTTAACAAGGCAAACTATGGCAGCTGGTATCCTATATCTTCCGGATAGAAATAAAGTACAACCAAGGATTTTATGGCAATGGTACACCAAACAATTACGGAGCTTACTTACCGAACGATCTGAAACGCCAAGATTTGCGTCAGTTTTCTCTATATTATGAAATTCCCTTCATCTTGATATATTACTGTTCAGGGGATATGGCTTGTCTGAAGGCCTGAAACTTTTTTTTTTTTGTTATACTTTATTTCATTTTATTGAATCTTTCTATTAACAGAAATTCACAATAAGTATTCAAATCTTATTTCTAAATTATTATTTACTAGTTATTACCAATGTAATAACTAATTTTTGTGTTCAAATCTTAAAAATCTATCTTCTATTGTGTAGAGAGAGCTGCCTCGCCAGGCTCAATGTGTCAGTTCTTTTTAGTCTCTGGTGGCCATCAAATTGCAATAAATTGCGTGCTAGAGTGTTGGGATGTGCGACTAGTTTGTTCACGTATGTTTTAACTTCTTCGTGGATAGTGGGAACTTTGAGATCCCTATGTATGTTTTCATTTCTTATGTTCCACGGGGCACATACGATATGACGTAAAATCCTAGACTGTCTGCTCTGTAACTTTTGGATGTTTGATGCACACTGATGCACACCCCACAGCTGAATACCATATGACCATATTGGCTTTATAACGGATTTGTATAAAAGGACTTTATATTCCAAAGCCAAAGTTGAGTTAGGACTTATTAGCCAATGCAGTTGATTTGTTCGAAGCTTTATGGACGTTATTTTTGCCTCAATGTGACGGGACCAAGTTAGGCGCCGATCTAGGTGGATACCTAAATAGTTAACGTACGTTTCCGCTGGAACCGTGGTATTAGTTATTGTGATTGGTGGACAATTTTGCCTTCTAAGGCAAATGGACTATAATGGCAGTCCCACCATATGCCCTTTCGCTTGGGTGTTTTGTGTCATATATAAAAAACCCATCAATTCTAAAGCAGTTTTTTTATAGTGAAGTGTGCTTCAGAAACTAATAGTATGTCTATATCATGTGCTAGCAGGAAGTGTTCTACTTCATATTTATGTTGAGCCCGTTAGCATTCCAGATGCATATTTTTAACTGGTTCATTTTTTGCTAAGCAGAACTTGCAGAAGTATGTTTTGGGTTCGCATCATTTCCTGAAACATACCCTGCATAGTTGTCATGAAATTATTCATTGTTTGTATTAAATTATCGATTGAGCTCGAATTGGTAGTGAGGGGTGTCTGTGCACCCTCTTTGAGGACGTGGGTATATGAATGTTTATGCGCATTCGAACTTTTGGCGTTCGCATTAGGTAAATCATTTCTCAATGTTTGTGCATATGAATAGTTTGGTTTAGTATCTGCCTGTGTAGCTTGTGCACTAGCAATAGGACCAGCATGAAGCCGAGGAAATTGGGAAGACCTATATTGCTCATATTCAGGTTTACGTACTACTTTCGAATTATTTTTTACATGTTGAAAGACTTTGCAGCCCCTGTAATTTGCTGTGTGGTTTTCACCACAGTTGCTGCATTTTTTGACCTTGGGGTCTGTTTTGGAAGAAGTCCATTCCAAAGTCCGGTGCGCATCACCGCAAACAACGCATACGGAGGGTAGCTGGCAGTAGGTTTTCGTGTGTCCGAATTCCTGGCAATTAGTACACTGACGGGGACCGCTACGTTTTCGAGGCTCTTCCACCGTTATTCTTCTGTTCAAAAGGTAGCGCAAATTATATATTGGATGAACCGAGTTTTTTGATTTAAGCTGCGATGCGATAACTACGATTTCAACACGATGAAACTGGAAGAAGAAAATTTTCGGGGGTCGATCATTAACTAGGCAAGTCGTACCACGGAAATCAATAGCCCACGGGATGATAAGTACCGGCCATTATGTTGGTGAGTTCCCTCCAAGGGTGCCTGTTATAGCTGCGATTTAGACCCAAATCACGGGAAGATTGTGGCGCATTATCGATGTGATGTTTCTATCCAACGCATGTCGTTCATGGTAGAGGCAGGCATGGGCGTATAATTTTCATATCTACAAACACGAACAAGGGAATTGGCGGTTATAAAAGCACATAAGCACAAACTAAGATATCTCTAGATTTCAATAAACTACGTAAACTTCTTTGAACTTCTTTAAAGTAAAACACTTCTTGGATTTCAAAGCATTTGCAAGTGTTGAATAATGTCCATACCAAAGATATCATAAAAACCCCCTTGTTACAGCTTGAGTGATAAGTTGAAGTCATAAAAATCAAAACTGATAACACTAGACAGTCATGCAGCAGCAATTATGTTTGACAAGAATCTTTCGCACACTCTTTTAATCTATTAACAGAATTACATCTACCCTCAATCAACCTAACAACTGTTTTTAACTACTTTTCTTTGGAATTATCAAAGCTGAACGGAAAGCCATTGCAAAAGCATGTAAAATAAAGACATAATTGCCTGATTACATTTATATTGAATTAATTAGGTTTTTTGTTTAATTCACTGGAGTTCAGCTCAGTTTTATTTACTGCAACCAAATTAGAAGAACGACCAATGGAATCATAAAATATAATAAGATAGACAGACGAGGAAGCAGAGAATTAATCAAACAAATGAACATTCGTGTAATTAACATAATTATTGTTTAATACTTTGCGCACTCACACACATGCGATGAGGAAATACGTTGCTCTTGAACCGACAACTGCAAATAATTCACAAAAGAAAAACCGCCGCCTATAATTTAAATGGCAAGTATGAGTTTGATGGTGTGCGTGTGATTGTGAAGTTTTTCCGGCTTCATAGCAGAAGGATATTAAAACTCGTACTAGTTTATCTGCTACTATTTCGAAAGATAGAAAGAAGGGAAACTAAATAACTTAATGATAACAAAAGCATTATTTTGTTATTAAATTTGTATCTTGAATGATATGTAAAACTGTGCACAGTGAGACCTGTTGACTTTTGACGTTGCAAAAATTGCAAACAAACGTCTATTTGAGCCCTGCGAATTTATGCATGACAATATTTGTAGTTGAGCAAAAACTTTACCCAGCTTTCGCAGATTTGACCAAATTGCATGTGTGAAAATATTAAAAGTGTTTACGGCAGTGTACGGTAATCATCACTGTTAAAAAGACAAGCCTATAATTGATAGAAATAATTTAAAGCTGCCAATCTATCCACTAAGTTTTATCGTCTGCGGATCAGTGCAAAGCATTTGCTTGGGCCATAAGCTGACAATCGTGGATTCAGTAGCATAAAAATCCACTGATTCAAACAACTGATTTTGTAAACAAAAGCAACGTTTTGTATTCACCTGACGTTTTGTATTCCTTGTGATTTACATACAATTACAAGCGTTTTTAGACGAATGAGGCGACAAACGAGCGTGGGCAGATATAGCTAAAGCAGATTCCGAAATTGAAGAAAGAATATCTTGACGCAACTTGAATCAAGAATACAGCCTTTGATTACTACACAGAAGGGACTTATAGGCACTTTGAATTGTGGCTTCGCATTGTGGTACCGCATATGATATGTCACTGGGCGAACTTCGAAAGTCCTCTGTTTCCAGAACCAGACAAGTCCTGGTTGCTGACATCCTACAACTCCGGGACAGAAGGACACCAAGTAGCCAGGAGGGGATGTCTCCAGCGCATAATTGCGATAGAGCGCATAATTGCGGTCCTTATTTCAAAATGCTTATAACATTTACACTAGAAAATGGCTTGGCTAATTGAACTGTTTTGCTTTAAACACTGGAAGATGGGATAGCAAGACATAAAGTTGACAGTGGGTACAACCACCAGAGGATTTTATGGCTGATGGTATAAAAAAAGTATTTCGATGACTTATTAAACCGTTCTTTTTTTTTAAGTTTTACTGAAGGCATGTGGACCCGAAGAAGTCGTCGTTGTGTCCAATTCTCGAAATCTAGTAAGATCGAACGGCCAATTTTAATAAGATTAAATAGTTTCTAAAGTAGTCTGAATTTTTATATAGGAAATTTAATTCATTTATATATTTTTAAAGTTACCACTGCCGGAGAAGCGAACTATCCCTGAACACGCGCTTTTAGTAATTTGGTATAAGTAAATGGAGGTTATAATTTACGTTGGAATCATTGCAATTGGAAAAATGATATTATTTTTAAATTTTGGCCTCCTCTCGTTTTTGTCTTAAACACTTTTCGTCTGACTTCAAAACGGTTTACGAAATCTAAATGTTTGAGGAACTCTCAAGCCGATTCTATGAAATCCTGCAATTACCTTTTTTTATTTTTGCCACACTTTTCACCTTAACGCCTCACAGTGCGTTGGTACATTGCCTAATAATAAAATTCAAATAACTTGTGTTTGTGTGTGTGTGTGTGTATGTTTTAATAGCCTTGCGGCAGAACTTTGACTCGTTGGTCATGTTAAATAGTTTATAGATCAATAAAAAATGCAGACATAAGATATTGATTAAATAAGATATTGATCAAAATGGAAAGGGAAAATTTCTTCTATGATGTAATTAGATATTTATCTTAAGAGAAGATAAAGCAGCCTTATTTAATAATAACAAACATCGAGACTAAGTATGGGGTAGCCTTCTGTTATGGCTTCTCCAGCTGAAGTATGTTTCTGAACTTAAATTCGTAAAGCGAAACTTTTGAAAAGGATAACAACGTAATTAAAACTTTGATTTTAATTTGTGTTTATAAGGCTTTTTCAATCTCTTGCTGGCATTGCTTTAAATAGTGTGGAGTATTAGAGTATTAAATGAAAAAAAAAGTCTCAAACAGAAAAATTATTATGATTTTTAAGAGTTTCCAGCTCTGAAAATGCAATAATTTATTTCTATGCATAAGGCCTTTGAAGAAGTTTGAATTTGCTGCAGTCAAGGGGTCAGGTGCAATATCTCAAAGTAAATAAAAAACCGATTTTTTATTGCGTCCGCTTCCTGATTCCATAACGAACATAAATTTGACTTGATTGTAGACAAACGAAATAATTTTGAGAAGCTCTCAACATGTTACGACAGCTGTGAGTATAATACACTAGCTTTCCGGACACACTTTATTACAGAAGTTTCAATAAGAACTTTGTTTTTTAAATTAAAACAAAGAATTAAGGTGAAAATTATTCAAAGTTTTATTGCATTGGTAAGATTTAGCAATTATAAATGAAAAATGATATCGGACAGATCGCCACCAAGACTACACATACAGATGTCGATTCTTTTTCGAATATTTCCAATCACATTTTAACAAAATGGTGTTTCTATTTCGATAGTTCTAAGGCTGCAAGCGATTCCATTGGCTCCGTATAGATCATATCTTTAACATAGCCCACGAAAAATAATCAAATTATTTTATATTGCGCGATCAGGGCGGGCAATTAAATGGTGAATTTCGAGAACTAAAGCGATCAGCAAATTTGGTTTGTAATAAATTCATTATTTCGGTGGCTGTCTCGTTTCAGTGATATCCATATCAACACGTTTGCCAAAGTTGACGAAAATGGTCCAATCACGCCTGCGGAGCACATAGCGTTCCATACAGTGACACGTTTAGCATGCAGAGGCTTCTCCACAATTGGCTCTTGGATTTTCAGAAGCCCAAGTGCGGCTATTTTGCTGCTATTCAACCAAATGAAAACGGGCTTCGTTTAAAAACTGATTTTTCTAGAAAAACCGGCGAAGTGAATGATCGGCCGGCTTAAATTTATACACCAGTTGCACTTTATAAGGCTTGAAAGCCAAACCCTTATGAAAAATTCGCTATATAGTCCTTATGGATGGCCGCAATTGTTGGCAACGTCGAGGAATTGATAAATTCGGATGTTCTTCAGCACTGCGGCTCTAAGATGTGAAGTTTTCACCGGGTGGATAACGCACTGATGTTGGCTCATTAATTGACTCAAAACTACCGGCCAAGCCCTTAATAGTTTCCATTTTTCTCAATTTTTAATACTTCAAGCGAAATTGAATTCATTGTAATAATTGCCGAGATAGACGCCAACTCGACATCGAAACTGCTCGAGAAATGGCGGGTATTATAAACGCGGACGGCGAGACGAACCGCCCTAAAATAGGTGCGTAGATAGGGGACCAACATGGGAATACCACAGCCGATAAATTGGCAAAAAGAGCAGCAAGGCTACAGAGCTGTGGCAAGAACACGTGGGAACACTAAGATAATCTGCCCAACCAGAAGTCTGTTTAGATTTCGGAAACTATATAGTTAAAAAGTGTACTGGACATTGCTGATTCGGCAATCGAGACAAATGCATGCGGGTTGCCAGGAAATGACCTTCGTAGAAGCTGTCACAATCAAGAGGAACAATATACCTTTGTCCTGCCTTAGACGGCTAACGTTCAGTTCACTTTGGAAGGATGCTCATTGTCAGTCTCTCCGAACATGCGGAGGTATAATTGCAGGGAACACATTTCTTCGTTACAAACAGCGACTGATTGGGGAATGATTTCATATCGGCACAGTTTTAGTGATCATTCGAGCTCTTCCCCTCCACATCCTCTTTACCAATTTCCTATGATCTTCCTAGTCTTCTTGAGTTTCTACCTCTCGACTCTGTCTTTCCATTTTTCCACCCTTTGAGGCAACACGAAGAGACTGGATTTTCGGACCCATGAAAACTCCCTAGGATCCCAGCAGATTGTTAATAAAAATCGTATCGCTTTTCATGATCTTTACCAAGTTCATTTTTAATTTAAACTTAATGCCACCTCTGTGCGAAGCAATAATAAATATTTAATCTTAATATCTTAAGTGGCACATTATTAGGACGGATGTACACAGATGTTAAAAATGGGTAATAAAATCATAACTAAATTATATGGCCCTTGTTAACAATCGAAAGTAGCCCGAAAAAGGCACTCATAGTGCAAAACACAATCGTATTTCAGTAGCTCGCAATAAAATAATGCTCCATTTTATAGCTTTGAAATTAAAGCTGGTTGTTGCGATTAAAATTTTGTTTCTAAGCTCTATAGAAACCGATTAGAGCTATAAAAATACTTAACTTATACTTTCCCATAAGAGTATTATGGAGTTCATGAAGCGGGTATATAAATTTATAGACCGCATGAATGTAAAGAAAAGTATCACGTTAAATGTTTCTTGTTATATTTCCTTTTGTATTTTTACTTGGCTACAACCCAGTGAGTTTTGCACACAACATTTAATAGTAAGTATGTGGTAAGTGACAGGCCCGCCCACTTTACATTAAAACGTAGCTTGTTTTTTCTAGAAAACGCAGTTATAAAGGCTGTTCCGAAAACTTCACAGGTTTTGACTTTGATCTAAGAGACGAACTGTGAGCACCGATACATTACAGCACCCGACTAGCAAATGCCTTATGCTGCAATGAATTGCTCCACGCGCTGTAAGGCATGTCGCTCATTATCCGCACCAAACGGGGATATGTTTTGGATGAATTTGTTTTGTGATGTTCATGTATCGCGTTTGGGGATCTCATCAATGCGGTAATATTTTTAACTACCGAGACTGTCAGGGTGCAAACATAGGCATCGCGTTAGATGGTTGTGCTGCATTCACAATCACTTATGGCAACATTTAATAACATTCACACTTGCCTACCGATTGAGTTAAGAACACATGTTTTTAAAACGTCCATTTAGAACAATTGTTATGAAATTTTGATTTACACTAAAACATCGCGCTGAAATAGTTACGCTGAATATTGTGGCAACCATCTGACAACACTATTCGTCGTTTAGTATCGGATTTTGTTAAGCATGTTGCAGGGGCAGGTCGACACCAACGGCCAAGACGTTCCAATAAACTGGTTGAAGCAGTAACATAGGGTGGAACCTATTGCGGCGCTTTGCGAGTAAAGACTCAGACCGGGCACGTCACTCGTGATACGGCAAAACAGGCGTACGAATGGTTAACACTGAGACTGATATTTGGAAGCAACTTTTGATAACCGACGAGGGCTACTTCACAATTAGCGGCGGACGTTAACAAGCAATATTCCCGCAGTTGCGGAACCGATAATCAACACAAGATTAAGGATCAAAACTGACTGTTTGGGGCTGGCTTTTGGGCAAAACTCTTTTGTCTTCAGCCAAGGCGAAACTGCTTATTACGTCTACCCAAAAATGGTCTGCAACGAAAATTCCCTGGAAGTGTGATGTCAAAAAAGGTGTCTGGCAACCCACGTCTGCAGATCTCAGGACTTCTTTTTACGGGCTTAATTTAAAATCGTCAGCCAGAATTTGTGCCAAAATCATCGCTATACGCCCCAATCTGCTCTATTAAAATATGGAAAATGCAGCAAATAGGGCACATTTTGTCGTGGCCAATAGAGGCGGCGAGTTGATTGATGTTATATTCAAAACTTAATGCAATTGAATTGAAAAGGACCAAATTAAATCAAAAGATATAAGAAAATGGTGCACCTTATATTAAGCTGCCACCTCTGCAAAAAGGCATTCATTTTAAGATATCCTTTATATAGATTAAATAATAAATTAAGCCTACTTTCAATACGGTGTAATTTAAATATTTTTAGTATGATAAACAGCAAGAGACTCCCAGCTAAATTTGTAGTAAATATGTTGTTGGAAATATTTTTTTTGAACTACATTTTTGCCCAATAGAAATTATAATTAAATTAAAATTTAATGTTAAATATTTAAACCAATAACAAACAATATCGCCCTTTAATTCCTTCAAATGCTTTCGTGGACTCTCTCTCTCCCTCTATGCCACGCTGCAGCATATCGTTGCTGTAGCAGCAATAGTACAGAGGGTATGAGTAAGCAAAAGTGCCAGTACAATGCACTTTCTTTGCTTTAAAAGTTTCGCCGTCACTTCAGAAGTACGTGAATTAAGGAACTTAATGACTAACCGCCTTTTACTTTATGTGGCTGTCCGTTCCTTCGACTTTCTATTGAGTTTTATTAACGCTTAATTAGTAGCTTATTTATTACAAAATTCGTTCTTTTATTCATTATTCGAATTATATTGGCTTCACGTTTTTTTGCACTGTTTTATAATTTCATGGAATTTCCTTAAGTAAGTAGCAAAGAGTAAATAGGAATTAAAGCAAAATGTGAAAGGCATTTTCAAGAAATCAAAGCAAAAGCTTATAATTGAATAAGTTTAAAAAATCATACTTTAAACCAAATAGCAGAAAGTACTTCCCCGTTTTGTTCATGTAAATAATGTAACGCTCAGGCAACGAGTGCCTGCTAATTATTTTTGAATAATTGTGTTAATTTTTTTGGAAAGGAATGTCCTACAGACAGTGAAGTAAAGGGGACAGATAAGTTTCTTGATTTGATATTCCGACAGGGTGTTTTGACGTCGATTTTTGGAACAAATTTCCGTCATTCCTTGTCAAGTTTGGTTTGGAGACAAACCGATTTCAGCTATGTGCCATCTTCAGTGCCATTTTTCGTTAGATAAGCTTCAGTGTTTACAACTCTGCAATTGCGCGTTATATTTACTTTTTTTAAGAACAGTGTTGCAGCGCCTCTGGTTGTTATGTAGGCGAAATGAATCAAGCTAGAATAGCCTTTCTATTAACTATTTTACTTCACTGATAATTTAGTGTTTGATAGAGAAGGGTGCTGTGATACGAGTGTGCGTAGAGGCGAGTACATATCAGAATAATTTATGTTATTAATTAGCAGCAGCTGAGATTGCCATGACGATAGTCGAAAGCCCCGTTATCAACGCACAAATTTCACTAACCGTACCATACTGAATTTTGTATCCTTTGACTCAATTGTATTTTGTATTTCATAAATTATTAATGAAAGTAAATTTTGGTGGTATTCCATCGCTAATAATTGTTTCCTAATAACAAGTGGCCGTTGATTCTCGCTTCTTACTCGTTTCCACTAATCGGTGCAACCGAACAGCGAATTAGTGTGGAGTTCCGATGGAATCCCGTAGGTTATCCAAAATTAATTAGCACTTCAAGAGAGCACTTCAAGATATGCTTACCTCACTAAATCGTGCCCCTGCAGAGTAGACCAGAAGAGTAAAGTGATAGGGAGTTCCGGTGGTATATCGTGGGTCCTTTATCCCTACTTGGTACTTCATCAGTATCCCGTAGTTTTACCTCCTTGAATCGTACTCCGATAAAACAGACCAAAAGAGGCAGATTAGTGTGACGTTCTGGTAGTATTCCATAGGTCCGTCAACACCAATCAGCACTTCGTGAGACCCAGAGTCGGTAGAGCGGCAGTAGAACGGTGTGTCAGTAGTGCGCTGCGGACACACGTTGCGAAGTGAACGTACCGCTAAAGTTGATCAAGGGGATTACTTTCCCACCAAGTCGGACTCAGTACCAGCGATACAACAAACATTGATAAATATACATCAGCTTATGTCCTTTGTGGTTGCTTTTCTCGTTCGATGTCTTGCTCGCCTAAAATTCAGACATACAGACTAACCCGTTAATGGAAGTATTATTGCACAAACGCATTGTGATAGTTATTTCAGTTGCCTGGGCATTATTGGATGTTATGAAGAACTATCATATTTATTGTCTTTCAATAAGGGGTAGGGGTGCAGAATCATTGGGAGATGTCTCGACTAAGGAGATTTTTTGATTTAGCTTTTCGATTCTTATGATTAAACTTACTATCACGTCTGACGATAGTGCAGATCCAAAGGCAGAATAGATGAAGAACCGGGCGAAGAAATCACCTTTTGCCCTGGGGATGTATTGTACATAATAACTCGACTTGAGGTATTGCTAATGCGAAATACATTGTAACCTTTTTTCAGGGGCGACATTTTCTCCAAACAAACTCTCTCTATATTTCTGTGAATTCGAGTTCCGCTAAAAATTAGCTTTCGGTTAAGTATTGGTATTTAGAACTTTTTAAATGTTGCTTAAATTATAGATGGCTCGGAATGTTAGAATTTGTACGCAATTTAATAGGGGCTTTTACATGAGCAAACGCTTATATTTCTTCTGGCTGGTCATCAACATCTATTGGAGCGCTATCTTGAGAGATTTTGTGCAAATTTCACAATCTTAAAAAACACAAGAATAGTTTAACAAACTCCTCGACGTTTTACATCGCTGCAGACGGTTATTAATCATTTTGTGAGTATAAGACGATTGAAGTGCGTGGACTCCGCAAGTTTTGTCTTTACTTCGCATAGGTCCTTTTTAAAATATCGTGATTCGCACACACAACTTACCACTTTCGAATTTGTTGTGGATGATTTAAAAAATGAGGATCATTTTCTAGGAAACAAAAAGAATATCGATGAATAATCAAATCGTTCTTGATGAAGGGCACCTTCGGTCAAACACGTAGAGATCCTTGCCAGCCGATAATTAAATTGAATTCAAAATAACATTAACCATCTAAATGCAAACAACTTTAATTAATTTTCCAAGTTGCTCTCTTTAAATGAAACCTTAGTACGTAAGATTATGCAAACTCTATAATCCCCTTTCCCAATGGCTTCAAACAATGTTTTTAATTAAAAAAAATTAAAAAAATTTTTAAATAACGTCTTTTTTAAACAACTTTATTGTTTTCATCATCATCATCAGAGTAGTCGTCAACGTTGTTAGTATGACGTGTTTTAAAATAAGTTACAATCATAAAATTAGGTTAAAATGTTTTTCATTATTTGTGGTTGACGACAAATAGTAATTGGGCCCCCATCATAAAAATGACTCAATTTTCGGATACCAAAAGGCATTAAATCCAACGACGGCCTCAATAGTACGAGCACTAGTACTTTTACAAATATGAGCATGTTGCTAAAGACAAACTAACTAAAAATTCGAAGGCAATCTTAAGATTACAAAACACGAAGCCACAAAATAATTTTATACAATAACAAAGACATTCAACTTCGCGTTTCTTAGATCATTATAAAGTGTGAATTTTGCAGTTTTGAACGAAATTCAGTGCTTTCACATTCGAGCTGGTGCCACCCCACCAAATAAACTCTAGGAATATACCGAAAATTTTCCAGCTTACGCTACGCGTTTTACTCAGCAGTAATTAGAGGCCACATCATTATATTGCATGGAGCATTCAATACTACAAAAGTTGCAAATAATCGCTCCTGAATCGGCATGGCGAGTAACTTGAGAACAGAAAAAATCGTTCATGCAAAACAATTTTATCGCTCCTTGTGCTTTTATATTAATGAACCCCATTCATTTTACGAATTGATTTCAGACAACCGATTTGAAATTCACGACTACCTTACTGTCATTGAGTGCCGTGCTGACACTAGCCTTCACACTTGCCTGTAGTGATTTCAGACTGTCCATCTTTCACATCACAAAGTCTCTTGTAATTTGTCTAAGGCAAGGTTTTCTTGTCCATCTCTTCAGAATTCCTCCCTTGGCCAACAGACACTGGAGTTCCTACAGAGATTCACCTATCGATCTACTGCAAGGCTGGCTTGTCCATTCCTATCAGTATCTCAGGGTCGAACAACTTAGGAGTACTTTTGGAGATTGAGTCGTCCACCCTACTTACGTTACAGTTACGGCCAACTATGCCTTAGTGCTTGCCAGCTGACGCCGGAACTTAAGGAGCACAATCAGTGGATATGGGAAGGTAAATATACCCGAAGCTGTACGTGTTGATAACCAGTGCGGAATTTCAATTCGGAAAATTAGCTTCTTCTGTACGTTATAATCTCCAAGGGGCTAGAAATATTTATATAAAATTAATGAACATATTTCCTAGCTAAAATTAATAATTCTAACAGGAATGATAATAAGGGATGGACTTTGGAACGGAAAGATAATAATTATATTTTTATAAAAAATATTTATACTGAAAATGATTAAAAAGGTCAAGCGGATATAAAATTATTGTCATTTTTAAACTTTAGCTTTAAAATGTATTCACTGTTCACAACAGACATGCTGTTTTTTAGCTTTTCCGCTCTTTCAAAAGCAACAAATATTATACGTGAAACTCTAACACTGTAAATTGATTTTACGTTTCCTTTTGGTAAATCACAATGTAGAATAAAACAGTCAAGCAACGATTTCAAATTCTGCAAATTTATTTCAAAAATCAGTGCTTTGTTCAAAACATTTATAGAACGCTTCGTGTTCTATAGGGAAACATTTAAAAAGTATGACATAATTTCAATTAAGAATTTTTGAATCTTTTTGGACTACCCTCGCTAAGCAATATTATTTAATATCACTAAAACTGTCTAATAAAACAAAAATTTCTCAATTATCTGATAACGGTGAAGACCTAAAAGAAAATACAACAAAACTTAAATGGAATAAGGTGTGCGTAACAATAAAATGTGGTAAACATTTTTCTTCAAATTGATTTTTAATCCAAATATTGTTTTTTTAGATTCACCAACGCATCCAATTCCCAAAAACTGTTGGCTTGTTAATTTTTTATTGGATCTACAAGTAATAAATCCAGAGTAGTCAAGAGAGAGACGACTATTTTTCGATAGGCAAAAACGAAAATATTTACATTATAACAATCGAATTAATTTTAAATCGAATTTCCATGTCACATAGCTGGATCGAAACTACTAAATATTTGTAGTACAGAAGAAGTATTTGGTACAAAAAATTTTAGAATGGAAATAAACATATCACAATAAGTATATAACACCTCTGTGTCACTGACGAGAAATATATGTTTACATTATCAGTGTTCTATTAAATTTGAGAACTCCTTCGAGAAATTAGGGCATAGTGTCATATTCAGTGCTTTAAAGTTCTTCTTCAAGTTATAGTATTTTACCGAGTTGTCCGCTTTCGAGGCTTTCGCAAAGGCTGCGCTATATTAGACATTTTTATCTGACAAATTAAACGATGTTTGCTTTTTGGCGCTTAGCTTTACACTTTACAAGACGTCAGAGTCAATTTTAATATCTCGAAGTAATATCCAAAAAACAAAAGACGATGATTCGGGTAAAAGCATATTATTCCGTATCCAGAAAGCCCGGCAAACTCTATCAACATAAAACAACATTAATATTCTTCAACACAACTATGAGGCGTGGCTTAGGCTTGACCACATTTTTACATAGTTCCAAAAGGACATGAAAGGAGACGTGTTATGCCGCGATAGGACTATATAATCGGTGTAGGGAGCAGAACTAATTGGTGGAGCAGACAAAGTCCAGCTGCAGCGATAAAATTATTTTGGTGGAATCCATCTTCTTTTCATTCTTAAGGTTCCGCCGGGTTTTATTGAATGTGACTATATGAATAGAAATGTATGGCAGTGATTTTATAGTTACATTTTGACAGCTCGTGACTGTCTATTGTTCAAATAATAAGGACAAGCTGCAACGATTTTTCTAAGTTTATAAATGGAACAAGTTTTTTTTTAATTTACTTGGCTTTATAGCTTCAAAATCGTTGGGGCCACCTGGAAAATACACTGCCACATTTTTGTAGGAAATTTTATCAGCTTCAATTTTTATACCAAACAACTTATGTTAAAATTTATAGTTTCAGACCACTTAGCAAATAAATAAAAAAAAATGCCAGCACCAAATGGCCTCTACCACCAGGACTCTTTAGTTGCTTTAACAACATGTAGCAAGAACCAACTGTGCTTATTTCTAGAACATCGGAAATTATTTCGTTCGATTTGACTGGGCTAATATGCCTGTCTGTTACATTTTATTTTCACTCACTTCTTCAAAGTATTCAACCAGCAGCTAAACAGAACAAACTAAAAACAGGCAGTAAACAGAAAATCCACAAAAAAAAATGAAAAGGATAAAATAAAAAAGTGAAAATCGGTCACGAAATTGTAATAGTCGTATTGTTGTAATGTTACAACATTTTATATTTACAGGAATGTGAGTAAATTTACGTTGTAGAATGCAGCAGTAAATAGCGGCAGTAATTGTAAATACCAATGATGACTACTAAAGTAGCGGCAAAAGCTATTGATAAAGCAGCCAGAGAGCGACAGAAAAAGAGGCCAAAAAGGCACGTAAACTCACAAAAAATATATGTAACTGTTAGTAAAACCCTCAACGAGAGAAACAATAAACACATACTAAACCACAAAACAATAAATAATAATGACAAGAATATAATAAAATAACAACAACAACATTCAATACACAGAAGACGCAACATACAAGCGAACAAATGTTAACACATACGTGTTGTTGTTTAAACAATTACTCGTACATCAAATCGAACAAACATATTTTAGAGAAACAGCAAGTGATGAGACATGTTGCGGTGTTAAAATCGCAAAGAGGATTCGTAATTCTAATTTTGGGTGTAACATGTGGCGGGATCAAGAGTGCTGCAATAAAAAGTCGTGTTTGTGTTGCAAAGTAATTGTAGTGTGAAATATTCCCTATTTACACATCATAAAAATAATATGAGCAGAAATTGAAAACATATAAATTTGTGGTGAGTAAATATTTGCACTTTTGTTGATGTATTGGTGAAGAGAAAAAGAAAAGTTGATGAGGGTAAGGAAACAATAAATAATTAGCTCCAATATTCATTGCCTTCTAGCAGTGGCCAATATATTTTTTAACTTGATTAATGATATACTTGTCCTCAGATTGGAACCATGGTAAACTATGGACCAAACACTAGTAAGCTGCGGTGTGAGAAGTACCTTTGGCAGGTGCGGATCCAGCTAAAGTTTTTAGGGAAGAAAATTCTTAGTGAAAAAGAATATTTTCGTAACTTTTGTTTTAGCGAGTTGGGCAGGGGGCCCAACTCCTGTCGATTTTCGCCTGTCTTAGACAGTTAAAATACCCAGTAAAAAACAACTTCCAAAGAAGCGGAAAAGACGAAGATGATGGAAAGATATTTCTAAATATGAGTCCAGTGACTGTAACTTGGCTGAGGTGGTGCAGTTAAGTCCAGGGTCAACCTACGGGTTCACAAGCCTTAAGTTAAACGTAATCGAATTATCCACGGAGAAGCCAAAATTTAATTACATTTTCAATTAATTAAAATATTTTTTAATGTCAAAGTGGATTCAGTGGATTCAGTCGCGACACTTTGGCGGGTATTTTCGCCGTGCGTGGAGAAATTCCGCTTTCGGGCATTCTCGGCTTACCCGGTGGACACCTTTTTTGCCATTACTCGCGAGAATTATATGAATTCGCTGCAAGAACTTTCGTTTTAATTTACGAAGGGTAGAAGCCGAAAGAGATGGACAAGAATGCCTCCTGAGACGTTGGACCGTGAGATTCCAACAGGGGTGGCCTATTAAGCCTCGCAACACGTGAAGAGGCTGGTCTCTGTGGGAACTTTATTGACCATTGAAGGAGATGGAGAAGAAAAGCACCCAAGGGGTGGACGGATCAGTCTCTTAAGATACACCTGAGGAAGAAGCTGACAAGGTAGCACACATTGTGTGCGAATATCCAGCACTGGCTTACATAACCTTAGGACCACGGGCAGACACTTGTTAAATGTGAATGCCATTAAGCCTTAGATAAGGAAGAAGACCGACAATTACCGTCGGTAGTCTGAAATCACTACAGCCATGAGTAAAGTTAGCACGAGACTCAGTGAAAGTAAGTTAGCCGAAAATTACATCTCGGTTGCCTGAAATCAATTCGTGGAAAAATGGGGGTCGAAAAGGGAGCCATAAAGCAGGCGGCCTGTTCAGATTCTGAGCGCTTGGAAGGGTTTTGTAGGTGCAAAATTAAAAATAACAGTACAGCATTGAACAAATTGGCTTGTACTTCAGATTTGAATTTCTGAAATGAAAATATTTTTGCTCTATCTCAAAATATGTACAACCCCCATGAAGCTTCTTAAAACCACAGTAACTAACGCTGTCAATAAAGCCAAACAACTTATTTCTCCTTCATATAAATAAGAACAATTTAGACGTCGTTTTTTTTCCTACATTTCCTATTAAAACAATTTTTCTGTTTTGTTTTGCTGGTTGTTGATCTGTTTGTTTTCGGTTGTTCGTTAGTGTTTTCGAGCAATAGACTAATGAAATTGAAACCACACTTGAACTCTCAAGCACATAATTGCAAAAGACGGCGACGACAAAGACGAGCGAGCAACAACTCACAGGAATAAAAGAAAGAAAAACAAATGAAATAATAATAAAAAAAAAATGTTCCTTGAGTTTTATTTAATTTATTTCCCCCCGCCCATTCATAGCCCCTCAGTATTGGTGTAGCTCCACATAAAATAGAAGCAGGAATAGACAAATAACAAATAAACGAAAACAAATCAAACCAAGAACCATTTCACAAGTAAATTGCATATATCCCTGCGTGTGTGTGTGACTGTGTGTGTGTGGCATGTGGCAAGTACCAGTAATGAGTTTGATTGTATAAATGAACGTCGTGCTGAATCGTATTAAGCTAATGAACCTAATAAAACTTTGCGGTTTATGTTTTCTTTGCTATTACTATGTTGTTTTTGTTTTACTTATCGCATATGCAGCCACACACTTAACACACACAGACACACATTCCTTCAGTTACAAACGCACTATTCAAGCCCCACAATTATTTCGAGATCAGCTTAAGTAATAAGTGATGGAAATACGACACATTCATACAAAAACAACGCCAACCAACATTAGAAATGGTGAAATTGTGTATCTTTGAATTTCTCAAGGCGGCAAGGGAGGGCGCACGGAATGAAAGGAATCATAAAGCTGTCGTAGTACGCAAGTTATATAAATAGTTTTCAATTGTAATTTTATATATTTCAAGACCTTAAGAAGGCAACAAAACAACACTAGTGTTTAATTACTGGAAACACTTTATAATTATCGAGAGATGGTTACCTAGATGTCACGACATGACTTGTTTAAAAATAGATATTTGAGGCAATAAAGTCTTTTAAATATTTACACGTGTATGGAAAAATAAAACTGAGTATAGCTGACGGAGCAAAGGATAATCAATGATAAAATTAGTTCTTGGACATTCATTTATTGGCCATAATTTTAAGATCATTGGTTTGCGAAAAATTGCAAAATTTACAAAGTGATTCAATAATACACTAGGGAGTCTGCAAAAATCCGTGCCGTCTCGAGCATCCCTCTCAACTAACTAAAAATTCAAAATTACCAAAAAAGCACTTGCAAGAATGTTCGGCCGAGTAACAGGTTTCGGCTTAGTATTCGATATTATTTTCGATGGAGGCCAAATTTAATATCGAAGGGATCCTCTTTACTTACGCGGCGCTCTTATAGACAACCGATTGCATTATGAAATACAGATCGTTTCAAAAGATCCCAACAAGTACGACGTTCTTGAAAAGGCTTTCAGAGCAAATATATCTTGACAAGACACCAATAAAAAAATAACACATGGACATGATATGGAAAACATTTATTTAATGTTGCAATGAATTCGTGAACAGAAAAATGACACTAGAACGAAATTAATAGTCCTGCATAAAAATCATTTAAAAAAACTTACCAAAATAAGCCATAGGCCATACTACATAAGTTTAAATTCTGTGAGCAGTCTTACCTGAAATGAAAAGAACATTTACAATTTAATTTTTTTAACAAAAGTTACAAAATCCAAAGTCAAAGAAAAATCCGCAAAATAATTATAAATTTTAAGTTTAATCCCTCAAATAGGGGGAACAGAAAAACAATAATCTTTGATAAGTTTAAAATCAATGTGAAACAAAATTTTTATTCATATTTTTAGCCCACACACGAAAGCTTTTCCGGCCAATGACAAACCTTCCTCCTTTTATCACCAAAGAATCTACGAAGGTGGTTAGCGAATTATGCGAACTAACAAGTTAAACTCAAATAGTTTGAAAAAAAAAAACGTTTATACTTTTCAGTACAGTTCAATTTTTTGCTGACTGCACTTGCTCCAGCGATATTAGACTTTTCTGCACCACAGCTATACTTAAAAGAACCCTCAATTGCCAGACACCTTTTTAATTTTTGTCATCCCAGATTTACATGAGTATACGCCAAATTGGCACAACTCTTATGGTGGTCTTAGCACTGGATTCATTAAAATGCGACCACCAACGTTCATATACACATTGGTATAGGCAGCAATTGTACATAATGGATGCCTGGTCCCTGATCACAACTCTTGCTGAGGGGTTTGTAGCTACCCATTCTCCTGCTGTCAATAGCTAATCTATTGACGGATTGCGTTGCATTACAACACCACATTGATCCTGCAACTATATCTTCCCGCGATTTTGGTATAAATCACAGCCACCATGTGGACTTCCGAAGGAGCCTCACCAACAACCAGTCGGGGATTTGTATCCCAGGGTTACTGCTTCCAGTGTTTATATCGCTACTGGACGAACTAAGCAAGTCATTCTTTCAGTTGCCAGACCCCTGGCATCCTTCGGGGACTGGTACCATCATCTCTCCTGGTAAAAGCACATTTAGGTGGCGGGATCACCAAGAAGACATGCCTCCGGGGGCAAACTCTGTAATGTTGGCAAGCCTTCTAATACAAAAATTTTTTTTATTGTCAAACGAAATCGATATCTTCAAGATGGAATTTCCTTCTCCACCGCAATTTTTATAGAACTTCGGTGCCAGTAAAAAAATTCTTGGTGGGTATAATGATTGTTTTTGTCAAATATGCATCTTACTATAAAATAAAAGTTAGAACCCTGCCTAAAATCCTAAAGTTGTTCAATCAAAACTGCCTTTAGTTTCAATAGATACGATTCTCTCTATAGGGTCTACTACAATCGTCACAGATATAAAAAGTTCGATTCATGATCATGTGTCTGTGCAAGAATTAGGCATTACTCGTAGTTCTAGAACCGTCCTCGCAACACTAAACAAATATATTGAACGAACAAGTAGTTGATGTAGAAATTAACTGGAACAAAAATTCAGCTTAGAGAAGAAAACAGCCACAGAATAAAAGATGGAAAAAAATATATAAAAAGAAATATTGAGGCATGAAAGTGTAAATACCAACAACTCACGCAATAAAACTTTAATTTCAAGCACAATCAAGTTGCAATGCGGCATATAAATGCTATTCATACATGCAGACTACATGCAGGCAAATACAAACAAACACACACTCACACTCTTCAACAAACCCATCAAGGCAAACGTTCAAAATTAAGTATGAGAAGCTGAAGAAAATGAAACACAAAACACTTGGACACAACAATAACAGCAGCAAAATAGGAAAAGAACAACCAACCAATTTATTTATTTAGTCTTGCAACTGCAACACAAACTAAAACACAGCGAGCAATTATAACAATTATTCACACAGAGATACACAAATGTAGCGACAAACCAAATAATACTCTGCACTTAAACAATGGGAGGGGGCAAAATAAGAAAATTCGATGCAACATTTGATTGGCAATAATTGAAAATGGTTGGCAATCAAATAATAATGATGTTGATGATTACAACAACAATAGAGAAATAATAACAACAATGACCGAAACGGCAGCAGCCATAATCACTTGCAATAAGACATTACGACTAAAAGAGAAATGACAATACCAGAGACACAATGACGACGACGAAAACAACAAAGTAGCGACAAAATTAATACGTTGCAATAAAACGAAATAAACTGAGAGAGTAGAAAAAGAGCAGCAAATTGTGGAGAAGACAGTTGTGTGAAGGTGTCAATTAATTTTAGAAAAAGGTTTTTTCTTCGATTTTGTAAAGTAAAATTGTTCGATGGCAAGAGGAGTTTTTCTGAAATATAGAAATATGAAATAATAAAAAAAATGTGGGTTAAAGTAGGCAATACGTCCAATAAGCATCGACTCTTAGAATTTTGTTGTGAGCAAGCTGGTAATGCTTAATAATAAGTTTAGCAGTCCTCTCGAGATCAGCGAACAATGATGCAACGATGCTAACATATTAGAGTTGGCTCAGGTAAGATTGCCAAAGAATTAGATTTCATCCACTGTACACGCAAAGACAAAACATGGTTGAGGTAACCACAATCTAAGAGCAATAAATTGTTATTAAGTTTTTAAGTAGTAAAGAAAACATAAGGTAATAATTGCCTTCTTAGTCTTGATATTGGTCGTCTTAGAGCAAAATCGATCGTGCTGATCGGCAATGGCACGAACACAGGCGACTAAGGCCGTCGAAAACTTAATAGTCAACGCGCTAATCGCTTAAGCCACAGAACCCTCATAAATTGATTAAACACCAAACGAATTTTATATATTATGTTTGTTGAGAAAATTTTATGGTTAAGTTAGTATAGTTAAAATACTTTGTCTCTCGTTACAATTTGAAGTAAATACTGTACTGTTCAATTCACAATTGCAATTTTTATAGATGAAAAACGTTCAGTGATTAAACTGATAACGTTTTTGAAATTACTATATTATGTATGTTTGCCACATCAATATTTTGTTGCAGACAACATAATATGGTTGTAGGGACTGTAGAAGTTGTGACGATGACTATAAATAACAATTGGGCATTATGATTCATGCACCCGTCGGTACTTGAATTGGAACTAAATTGCTAAATTATGACATAATCATCGATGCCTCTCCCACTTATTATTGTTCTATTTAGAAATAAACAATGTCTATACAAGTTGAGACAGAATATTGTCGCAACTATATTATGTTCTCGGCAACACTACATGGCTATGGAAAACAAATTGTCTAGTACAGCGTGTTATTTTAAGCCCGATAAAACTTTAAATTTTAAAATATAACACAAAAAATGTAATTTTAATTAAAAAACCAATTTTGTATTCGAACGATTAATAATGCCATTAACATTTTAAAATGGTTTCAGATATATGGCAACCGCGTTTGTTCTTGACAAAATAGAGTCCAATTATGCCATCAGATTGTAAACCGCGGCAAGCAGTGCATTTTACTGTATATAATGGAGTATCTAGGGTCGGTTACTTCTAATACGGCAATTTTGAATATAAATAAACCTGTTAAGACAAAAATGAGCCTCCTTGCTGAACACAATTTTGCAATAAAATATCGCATCTGTTGATGACTAGTTTTCAAAGTAAATCTGGATAATTTGGTAGCGTTATTCAATCGTTTATCTATTCTGGCAAATATTTGCCAGATTATACTGGTCATAAATGTCGAAAAGTGAGCGCCATATGACAGTTCGTTTGACAGTTAACCCGTTCTATTTCTATCGGGCTTTAAAAACACCATAGAGTTTTTTTTAATATTTCAAACATTATTTTATTTCCGACGATCAGGTTAATGTGGTCACAATCCAAACAAATTGCAACACGTTGAGTTGAAAAATATTTCTTTTTTACCACTATTCTAAACACAACCAAAGTCTTGAACTATACAAAAATATAATCAGCCCTAGTCTGGCGAGACTTGTCGCATTATCGGTTTAATTGTTGTTTCTATGTTGTTGGCATTTTTATCGTCGCTTCGTTTCAAACTTCGTATGCTTGAAATATATTGAAACGAGGAGAATTTATCGATAAAAAACTAAAATTAATAAAATGTTTTATATTTTAAATGGTTGAGATATTTTATCCGAACTTAATTTTAAATGAAATTTGGCGATTTCAAAACGAAGCGTTTTTCAGAACACCCTCATGTTACGGATAGAACGTTAATATCTTTAGCACCTTAAATTCAATGTAAGAAAAGTTATTTTGATAAGATAATTACTAAGATTTGTGATCACTTTCAAACTCAATAAAACTTCCTACTAATACGTTCTGGAAGAAATCCGGCCATAATTAACATGTAACACGCGAACGTCTACAATAACGCCAACTTTCAACTACTGTTCAGTTTTTTTGCGCAAGGATTATAACCACTAAGCATTGCAGAATGACTGTAATTTTGGCCTGACTTAATCCTCGGTTAGTAGAAGTCTTCGACGCCATGCATACCACAATTTGCAATAATTATGATCAATTTCAAGTGTCGGTAGATGAAAAGAATGGAGTGCAAATGATTTTTTTCTATGGACTGGTTTTTCTGGAAGTATAGAGCGTGTAAACGGCAAAGGTCTCTTCAGTATAAATGCAATGCAATCTCGTTTCAAAAACCATCGAAATTTGGGGTTTTATGCTTATCTATACCTCTTGGCTTTTATGCAGTACTTTTTCATTTCCCAAACTTAAATTTTAAATTGTCGTAATATTGTTATTTTAAATTAGTTTCTTAAGACGGCTTCAACTTATATGCTCATATTTACGGTGAAAGAGAATGAATGTTTCTTTGCCGTTACTGTCTGCGTGTCAAATTTGAGAATGCCGAAATAATTCCAATAAATGTCATTGACGCTAACAGTGAAGCCGAGTTGCCATTTTTAATTCATTTTCAATTAACAATTCCAATGGGAATAGGCCGGAATATTTCTAACCATCAAAATTCATAACTGTTTTCATTAATTTTTACTCTTAGCATTGGTGCAATGATATCAATAGTGACAAGTAGTGACAAGTAACGATATATTGAAAAAATAACAAATATAAAGGTGAGTACGATTATTATATTCATACTTACATACTCGTATATTAAGATCATCTGTAGACACAATATGATTAATGTTAATCATACCATAATGATTACAAGAGCCTATTGATCATATTCGGATAATATTGGAAAATAACATGATTTGACTACAACGATACATACATATATATTTCAATCATAGTACATTGCTTTTATATCTATTATGATTACTTTGACTATATTTTTGCTCAGCGTATAGAATTTTAAACGATTACTGATTAAAGTTAGTTACAAAATAATTATCCTTTCTCTAATTTTATTTCCCTCAGAAACGTTTATGCCACAACAGGTGATAATTAGTCTGCGAGGTAGGTTAAATTGACTCGCTTAAATAGATATTTCAGAATTTCCCTTATATGCTTTTCCCATTATCGAGTCAGTATATCTCCCCTTCTACTCTTTTCCAGCCCTGGCTATAAATAAAATTTTATATTGTGAAATATAATAAATAAATAATTCTTAATTTTGTTTATTAACGATTTCATTCTTTTACCAGTCTTGCCAGACTTAAAGTACAAACATGTTGTATATTGTACATTTATAACGGAGTCGAATGTAAAAGTAAAGTATTGACCACCACCATCAATCTCCAGATTGTGCTTTAGTCCATTCACTTGTTTTGCTGGTCATTTAATCTAAAGGAATACAGTTCCGAATGTATAAGTATTTTTTCATATGAATTCACAGAGTTGATTTCAATGTCTCACAAATGAACTCAATATTGAATTTACACCCACTTAAGTACGAGCACTAGAAGAAGAAAGCATCAGCAATGGAAATATGTAAAAGCAAAATGACCCCGAGTACTTAAACTTTCACACACAAACATAAATGAGTTTGAAAATAAATATATATATATATATATTATATAAAGGGGTTAACAATAAGGACGGTTCGTTACCAAATCTGTAGGTTATTATTGAGTCAGCGATTCAAAATCATCATGGCAAGTTAAACGGCTGAATAGCACGTCCAGAGGACCTCTTGGAATTTTAACAGTAAAACTAGAGGGCACCTTGTTCGCTGAATATTTATGTTAACAAGCCAAACAGCCGTATATAAAATGACTCCAAGCCACAAGAAGTTCACCAAATGCCAAAGTACTAACTGGGGAGGATTTAAAGCCGACAGTCGGCATAATAGGTCCGAACGAGATCAAGGACGAGCGCTTTAGATTAGGAATAACAGAGACGACTTTTAGTTCCAGCCAGACGATACTACGTGCCAAATAGAGAACGCAGCCAAATCTGCATGAACAATTTGTGAGCATGGTCATCTCTCGCAAAGAGATCCACGATCATGCGATTTGGTTTCGCTAGACATTCTGTGGAGGAGTTTTCTGACTAAGACCTCAAATCAAACAGGCCATCTGTCAAATTCAGCAAAATATATGTATGCCGCAGACTGATTGAAAATTGGACCACCCGGATTTCACCGTGTGACTCTACAATTTGAACAATATCGTATTTAATATATTTCAAATATTAGCAACACGTTCCGTAATATCCCGCACACACAGCTTCACTTATGCCATTACAACATTAACCGCCCTTGATTGAAAACTCCTTTACATAAGTGAGCGTGTGTATGTTTGTATGTATGCTATATACTACAACACAGTGAACTTACTTTGCGTTACATACATATAAGTTGTATGTTTAAATATACAAAGTAACTATTGTTGTCGACCAATGAAACAAAACCGCAACCACAACAACTCTCAGCAATACGATACAGCAACAACTACGTCCGGCTGATAGACCTCACTGTCCTCATCATCATTTCTACAGCATCGTGCATGCAGCATTGCCTCTAATGCCATCACTTTTTTATCCATCTTCATGTCCATTACCACCAACAAATTGGCATCGTATTACTGAGCAAAAAGCCCTCAGCTCATTTCGCCACAAAAGCTTGAACAAAGAAATATTGTACGTAAAATTTACTGCAATGTTGTCGATAGAGCAAAATTAAATCACAAAGGAATTTTATACGGAAAGAAAGAAGGGCATTAGGGAGAATTCAAAAGAAAATGGGTATTTCTCGTAAATGTGTTTGGGACAATAAGTGAGTGAAAAGTTGAAAACTTATTCATAGAGATGCACTTTCAATCATGTTAATAGCGAGAATAATTAGCAAATTTATAAGCAGCTTTGAAAAACAGAAGCTCTAGCTGTTCTTGGCTTGAACTGCACAAAGCATTACAGGGAAAAATACCTTTTTTAACCGTATTGTTCGTGTGTGAAATGAAGTCCCAAAAATCTTCCCTGTAACTTTTAACTGAGCTTTCTTTCCATAATCATTATTCTGGCTGATCATACTCCCAATAAAAAAAAACTTTATACGGAATGAGCATTCCAGCAACCAACTTAAAAGAGTGCTAATTGAAAAGAGTAAAATTTTTCTAAATTCGGCTGGTAGTCTAAGACTTCAAGTATTTTCACTTGCCTGGCTTTTATGTATGCTTCAGGTAATAGATAACAATTCTAATTTATGGCTTTATTCTGTCTAAGAAGGTCGAGCACAACTCTCTGATCACATCAATCACAATCTTTGCTCCTTTTAAATGAGAACTTCAGACTCCAAGAAACTTCATTATTAACCCTTCTTTATAAAGACCATTAATAGAATTGGGGCCTTTCCAAACTTTACACCATGAATTTAAGCAAGCGCGGATTCACCGTAGTTATCTCAAAGTCTTAGTATGATCTATGCTTTAATCGATGACAAATAACACAGACGGCCTTTTTTGGGGCCTTAAACAACATGGTGATTATTTTGACGAAAAAGTAAGGCTAAAAACATGTTTGTGGCATGGTCACGACAACCATATTATGTTCTCTACAACAATATATAGTTGTGGCACACATAAAAACAGTTTCGGCCTTACATGGTTGAGTTGACCAGTGAAGTTTTTACTAAAACTCTAACTACAAACAAAGTACTTTAACTATACAAAAATAATTTAATCATAATATGTTCTCAATAGACATAATATGGAAAATTCTTTTGATGTTTAATCAAAGTATGAGGGTGCTGTGTCTTAGGGGTTAGCGTCTTGATTATGAAGCATTCGATGGCTTTAGTGCCTATATTCGTACTTCAGACGTTGCCTATTAGTAACATATGTTTCTTACTGGTCTACTGATCATATTTATTTCAACCATATAATTCAATCATAATATGTGTCCCTTAGAATGTGGTTTCCTCAACCATGTTTTTCCATTGCATTAAATTAGATCATGGATGAAGGTGAACCGATGACCACAAAAAAGTACCAATGATAGAATCGCAGTAAAAAGCTCTTGATTAGGGATTCGTGAAAAAGATACTTTGGACCTGCTTAGCTATATACAACTTCAACCTTTAATAGAGAGGGTCCACATAAATATCCTGTTAAAGAAACTTCGTTTAAAGTTTACTCAAATTTTGCATTAATAATTTTTTTCGTTTCCACTCCAGTAACCTCTTGGAATTTCTGCAGAGCCTAAATTTCTTTTACTGCAAATATTGGTTTAATTCTCAAGCATAGAAAACTCATGAATGTATTAAAGGAGACTAGAATATTGCAAATAATACTTTCATTTAAGTTTTGCACTCATTGTTGCTTTGGCTCTTACTACTGTTGAGAATTGTTGTTGTACTCCGTTACAAGTGGTTATGCAAATTCTCCTCCATCTCAACAACAAGAAACCAAAAAAAAACCGACAACAAAAAGTACTCAATACTAAAAGTACCAGTAGCAGCAACACGGCATCATGTAAATTTACCTAAAATCGACCTAAACAACACAGAGCTGCTGGAGATTGAAATAGACCAAAATACGAGGACACAAGCTACCAGCACGTAACTGATTGTAAGTGAGAATCAAGGGTTAGTTTTGGCAGATTAAAACAGAAACGACTTCGTATGGAGTAGAAGAACAAAATGCAAAGTAGTGTGGTCTAAATACTTAAGTTGTTGTTGTGATGTTGGTGTTGTTGATGTTGTTGTTTGGGTTTTACTTACCAATTTGTGGTACATACTTTATATTTTGTGAGCGTAAGCTATAAACCAGGGCAGTACTATAAGGTATTTGCAAAAGGACTCGTTACTACTCGTCAATGTTGTATAAAGAGTTCCTGTTGCTCTCGTATTTATTTTTTTTTTATTCCTTTAAGACCCCACACTCCGTGGAGTTTTTATTCACCCTATAAAAAAAACAAAGGGCAAAAGGCTTGCAACATCAGTTTGCATAAATATTGAAAGCGATGATAAGAAGAAGACCAAAAGCCACCAGCAGACAATTGCAACAAACACCCTCGTGTATAAGAAATTGGGAATTTTGTTATTGAAACACACACAACAGCAACAACACTGCATAATTTAAGTTCTGTGCACATGTGTCTGTGTATCGAACTCCTTTCAAGTAGATGGAGTTTTAATGCAGATAAGCCGAACACACTTCTCTTTTTATATCGCTACAAAAACATAAGTGCTAAAGTAAAAATATATGTGTATACAGGACTTGTATTGATCTGACGCAATGCACTGTGGTTTTAATGAATAGCGACACTTCATACAACTTGTAGCTTCAGAATATACTCTCGTCATTTTTGTTGTAGATAATCTGAAAGAAAAAGTTAATACCAAATAAAAAACGAAAGATTAATGTCCCGAAAATTCCGTTTTTCACAACAACAAAAAATCATCTCGAAAGAGGTGCCTTTTCACAAAATTACTACGGGGCGGTTTTGAAACGGTTCGTTTTTAAATCGCCAAATTTCCAAAAACTGTTAATCGGTCGATTTTGTGCATTCGAAGTTAAGGACAAAATATCTGAAACATAAAAACCATTTGTTTTCACGCGAGGTTTATTTTTCTCAAAACGTGTCTTTTGCAACAAACACAGTGCCGTTGTTTTCACAGAAAGTACTCTTTTTTACAAAATGTAAATTTATCACAAACAAATATTTTTTTAGAAGAAGAAAGTTTTAGTCATATACTTATGCCTCTTAGAGAAATGTATTTTTTCCACAGATGGTCTCATTTTCATAAAAAGTACTTGTATCACGAAAAGTCTCATTTACAGAGAAAACAACTTTTCAGAGTAATCAGCTTTTCACAAAAAGTACCTCTAGCAGAAACAGCACTTCTTTCCCAAAATACTTCATTTTTCAGAAAAGTTTAAAAAAACTATCGTCTAGAAAACGCGACTTTTTTAATTGAGCCCTTTTTGCAGAAAAAGTAGCTTTCACACAAAAGGTTACTTTTTCAGACCAAGTACTTTTATCAAAGACACTTTCTTAAGGAGTCTCTTTTTCGGAAAAAGTACTTTTTTTATTAATACATCCCTTTGTGAGAGAAAGTGTTGTTACTTTTGAATAGTCGCATTTAAGGCTTAGGTTTTAACGTGTGGTTTCCCGAAAAATTCCCATTTCTCACAATAAAATTAGATTAAAACCATGTACCATCTCAAAAAGTCTACAATTGGTCGGTTTCTCACAAAAGTTGCCTTTTACAACAACAAATGCCTTTTTATAGAAAATACTCGTTATATAAAACATAAATTTGTTCACGAAAATTACAAGTTCAGTATAAGAAAATATGTGTGCAGAAGGCCTTATTTTGAGACAAAGTACTTATTTTACCAAAAGGCAAACTTTTAAATAAAGCAAATTTATACCAAAACTCTCATTTTTGAAAATGTACTCTTTTTAGAAAAAGTTTAATTTTAAGAAAAAAAAACACTTTGTACAAAAAATTCTCGTTTTTAATAAACGTATTTTTACAAAAAGTACTTTTTATACCAAAAAATTTAATTCAGAAAAATTACTTTTTCACAAAGGGCCCTGTAGCTATCCGAAAAGTTGCGATTTTCAGAAAATACTATTCAAAAAATATTTTTCAAAAAATCACATATTTTTTTTATTATCAGAAAAAGTCCTTTTTACACAAAAAGTATTTTTTCATAATAAGTCGGTTTTTTTTTTAAAAAAGAGCACTTCGTCACAAAGACTTCCTTTTTAGAAAAGTACTGTTTTATAAAAAGTACTCTTTTTAAGAAACTTTCTATTTTTTAACTTGTTTTTTTTTTTATTAGAAAACATAAAAAATCAATCATAATAATGACCGCTATTTTTGTAGCACAAACATGTATTAAATGCTTTTTCTACCATAAAGTTATTTTAATCACCAAAAAGAGACTTTTTTATGCATAAAAAAAGGTTTTGTTTTAAATAACTCTATTTCCCACTACCTCGAAAGAAACCAGAGGGGGGTTATGGCGAAATACGATTCGAAAGGAAAATTATTCAGACCGTAAGCTCCCATTTTAAATGCGGAAATTATATGCCATCATAATCCCCAGCTGTTTAAGAACCTTCATATGATTTTTACAAAATGAATAAACATTCAGTCATAATTCTGCGTTGTATTCTTGGGGCAAATATTCAGATGTTTTATTTATTTGACATTTTGGTACTTCCAGCAATTAATTACAGATTTTCTCTTAAGGTTTAGTTGAAGCACTAAAACAAATATCACATCTGTTTTGTACTTTTAAAGACAAAACAAGAAAAATAAAATGCAAGTAGTTTTTATCGCTTGATGTACGACCCTTAAATTATTCAACCCTAATGTTTCTTTTTTAATTGTTACATATTCTCTACTCCTTCAGTCTCATTCAGAACTCATAAACTATTTACTTGATAATTATCTATATAAAATAAAAAGTAAGCAATTCAGATGTCAACACTTCAACGAAACCGCAACATGCTACGGGAAAAAAGCAAGGTGAAATTAAAACCATTAAAAGGGGTGAATTTGCAATGAAAAGGTAAATAACTGAAAATGCACTTACGCGTAACGCGAAAGGCGCTCTCCCCCTTGGAAAGACACAATACAAAGCGATAAACAAAATAAATTAAAAAAAGCCGGAAATTATCTATAGATTTCTATCATAAAATACGATCTACAAGCACATGAAGCAAGCCAAATGTGGAATATGAAACAACGACAACAACAACTACAAAAACCATAAAACATGTATGAATGAGCGAATAAAACTATACAAATTTGAAAGCTGATGAGAACAAAGATGAGGCTTATGCCAATTACCAAATAAAAGCCCTGTTAACAACAAAAGCTAAATTATCATCAGCATCTTTTCATCGTCATTAGAAGTTTGCTGGCACACACAACAGCATAATAAAAATCATGATTTGTTTTTTTTTGCGATTTTCAAAGAAGAACGATGTTTATGTTTTGCAAACATGTTTTTAATTAAGCGCTTCCCTTTGTGTCGTCACAAAATTAAAAAAAAATTAACAAAGAGGTTCTTTTTTTTTGCTGTGCAGATTTATTTGCTTTCCATACAGGCTGAAGCTGTTTGAGGAATAGCTTCAATTAATCCCTACCTACTCAATTGATTCATCATCATAAACATTTCATCAAAATGCTTAGATTCACATACAGTGATGGGCAAAACATATATAAAAAGCACAAAGAAAATATGGTTCAATAGAAACAGTTGAAATTGTTTGCACCGCTTTTCTAAGAAGACGAAAAACATTTCGAAATACTTGGTTACCGAAAATACGTTTGGAGTCGGATTTACGTTGCAGAGCCATGGAGGTGGTGATATTATGTTGCTTTTTATTTTCTCGCCGTATTTGTAATAAGGCCTCTGTACTTTTACCTGTCTCGAAGCAGCTGTAAATATCTGGGATTAAAGTTTTTATATCGGAGTTATAGAACACACATTGGCTCTTTTAATTGATTGATTTATGACTCGAAGACCGTGAAGCATTCCCATTTCCCATTTCCATTCCCTTACAGTGTAATTGAAAATAGCCCGGATAAAGTAATTCCAAGCACTTTTTTTTCCCAACTAAGAGTTTTCTTCCTTTTTTGATTATTCAGTAAAATTTCAGTTTTGCTTCCGAGTAACGTATGGAAATGCCGTAAGAGGTTGCGCTCTTGCCGTATATCAGTGTTACGCGATGTTCTTCCTACTTTAGAAGTTGTGTAAAGTAGTTCTCGTTGTGCTGCTTGCTTCGTTAACAACGAGAAAAAGGGGATTCGTGTTGGCCTCTTCTATTTGGTTTGTTTTCCGCCCTACTGTTAGTTTTTGCCATTTAAAATTGTGTCGTACGTGAAAATACTTATAAAAACCCCTTAACTAATTGACTTTAACGAGAGTGAAATAAAGTAGTTATCAGCTCAAAAATTATCAGTTCAGTTTTTATGTGTTGAGACATAAGTCAATTAAATAATTAATTAATTTCGAAAAGGAATTATTTTAATCATCTATATACATAGTTTCTGACTGCGTTTAAGAACTTAAAATTTTTTTTAAAGATATTAGAAAATGCAACTGATTTATAGAATGCAGAGCTGCAAGTTACATGTTTTTTTTCTTCCCAAATTTAAAAAAAAAAATTTCCACAAAAATCGCCTAAAACAAAAAAAAAACGCAATTTTTAATTAAATTTTTATACTTCGGAATCCCAATTTTCTAAATTATAAGAATTTGCCCTATACATGGATTAAGTGTTAAAATGTCTTAACTATGATTCGTTGGCTTAAGTTCTAGGAGCTCTAGGAGCACAGACATTGCTGGTTCGGATCTAATGCCGGAGCCGATTCCTTATAATGCCTTACACCAGCTGATGCAGCTAAAAGTTCTTGTTATAAAAACAATCACAGTTAAATGGTTACTTTAAAAGAAACAGTTGTCAGGTTACGCAGAATAAGTAGTTTCGTAACTTTGTTGCAGAGAATTGTCACAAATTTAAGAAAGTATTTGTAGGAATTTAACTTGTCAAAACGTTTGAACGGTTTAAACAAAAGTCATTCAACTTAATATATTAGTAAAAAAAAATTAAGAAAATCCCCTCAAAGAGAAATCCTACTTATTTTCGAAATAACCCCAGTGAAAACTCTAAACCTCACACGAACATTTTTTTCCTCTTCTGGGATGAGAATTTCTCTAATTTGCGGATAGAAGCCCAAAACCGTCAGTTCTGGTGGCAGGCATTTGAGCAGTAACCAAGACATGTGAAAATTATCCTGACATCAAGTTTTTGGTTATAGGAGAAGTAGTAAAAATATGATTCAAAATTATAATCTCATACGTACAAGGGATGGGTTTTATAGTTAGATACAGAGGTGATTCTCTAAAGCTAAATAGAGCGAAGAAGACGAATTATTGCAAAAAATTGGCGATGTCCAGCATTCGTTTCCAAGATACCTTTAGCTATTCTCTTTGGATTGATGACACCTTCGGTCTAATTTAGGGCAGCACCGCCTCGAAGTCCTGCAGCATCTGGTGTACTAAAACTCCTGCTTCAAATGCTCCAGCGCTTGCTAGGTCATGTGGTATACACTCAGGACGAAAATCGTGGTTATTTCATCTTGAGCAGATTTTAAACATGAATAGGCTGACCTCCAGTGCCTTTATATAGACACCTCCAACGGCGAGTCAAGACCAATTTACCCTCACCTACTGTAAATAAAAGTCGTTTTAATCGAAATTATTAGATTAACACTAAGATTTTATTCTCTTAATCGCTGCGTAGTGGAATACCTAGTGGCTTCGATCGCCGATGCACAGTGTGCCGGGTTCGCCGGCCAAATTCCTTGCCCAAACAACTTGGCCGTGTTTTTATGTTACATATTGACCAAGTTTGTTTCAACTTCTGAACCAGATTCTATCTATTTGTAAAGGTACGTAAAATTCGAATTAAATTTTGTTAGTGATGCATAGCTTAATGTTTGGAAAACATTTGCCACTGTCATGCAGAAAGGCAACTTTTACACCCTTTTATATATTTGTATGCGAACTAGTATATAAGAACACGAAACGCTTGTAAAGAGTGTTTCATTTTGGATTCGATGTGATGACATGGACTTAGAAGATCTTTAGATGTAACCTCTAAGCAAGCATTTTGGAAATAACTTAGAGACATGTGTTTCTTATCGCTGAGACAAGAAATGACGTTTTCATTTGTTTGCTATCATATTTTTTGAATTGCCTCAGTAATTTTTACAGACCTAACAAAAAATGATTAACGAAAACTGATCGATAAAAGATTTTGAAACTTTTTTTGTTTAAACAACATTGTAATAATACAAGCTTTTGTTCGTCCTTATAGCTGACTACCAAGTCCCTTCTTTCATCGATAATCATCTTTTTGAAGTTTCAACATATTTTTTTTTTTAATTTCTAATAAAACCTCATAATTGTCGAGTTATTGTTTACTTTGTACTTGTTAACATTCGCTTAAAAGAACTAAAAAGACATTTTAATGAAAAAGATAACAGAACCAACAGAAGCAAAAAGAAGTTTGACTAATAAGTAGATACATTTGGTTAAAACACAAAAGCGACCTCAACCTTTAAACTGTCTGCCCAGGCTGATAGAAAAAAATCCCCTGATGAAAATACTGTAAGCACAAGAACTCATTCCATACTAAAGGGTATTTTTTTAGGTGCATCAGACTTTAAATCAAAATAAAAACAAGATTTGTTTATTGAATGAAATCGGGTTTATTTGAAGGATAAGGCTGATATATGAACCCGCAGCTGGCTCGGATGTATTGGCTGTCCAAAGAAGTTCTTGCTGTGCACCAGATTTCTTTTCATCGAAAAGTTCAGATATATGTCAATAATATTCAAAACACACAGAATTGTATTTCGCAACAACAAGTCTTGTCATTTGCTTTGAAAAGGTAAAAATTCGATACAAAATGTATTTTTGACGGGATTCGCCTTTATCTTCCTTTACAAAAAGTGCTGCCGGCTGGGACCGCATTTTTGTGGAAGTTTATGACGAACATGATTTGTAACGATTTTTAAAAGGCAGTAACTTTAATGTTAGAGACGAAGAATGTTCGGAAAGGTCCTATAAGTTTAAAGATGCAGAAAGAATTGATGAAAATTCTTATCAGAACATCGCAGGAGAGCTACACTGAAAAAATGGATCCGCAATCAAAGAAGAACGTCCAAAAAATGCTACCAGACATAGAACTATAATTTTCAACTATGACACTTTTCTTTCTCATGTTGCCGTACAAGTATCAAATGATTTCGAAAGTAGTGGCTGAGAAGTTTTACCTGCCTGATAGTCCGGACATTGCCCCGTTTGACTGCGATTTGTTTCCATTGATATAGAACAATATGGGTCGAATATGCTTAAATTCAGTCAAAAATTGGCTTCTGGCTTCTAAAGATAAGCAGAGTACGATGAGAAAAATTATTACAAACAATAGAAAAATTGTCGAAAATATATAAAATATAAAAAAGACATCGCGAATTCAGTTTTCATCATTAGTTGGGTTAAATAGATGACGTTTACAATGGATGCTAACTCAGTAGAACGACACAGAGGATACTGAGGACGTGTAAAGCGCTCTGTGCCGCTGTGCATTCAATATCTCATAACTAAAATTTTCCAGTATTCCGAAAACTCTTTTGTTAGTAAAAACTTTTCTTTCCTAACTGAAAGAATAAAAAGAACTCAAGCCTGAAGAGAAACCATTCACTCAATTGTACAAATAATACAAGATAAGCAACTCTCCCGTTCCGTCACCGGCCAAACGCAGAGATTGCTGTCTTTCAAATCGTCAATTTTATCTTGCCTAGTCCCAAAGAAAATAATCCATCGATATTAAGTCGTTGCAATTTTAATAACTGTAAAGTATGTGCCCCCAAACACGAACCCTTTACTTTTTAGGTTATAAAACTCTCTTGTTTTATTTCACTGACTTTGACTTCTTCCTTTGTGCCTGTTCTCAGTTTTTCGTAAAGTTTTAAGGCATTTCTAGCTAAGCAAAATGTTGTTTTGTTGACTTTATAGATGAGTACTTTTCATTTGAAAACTCCTCTTCAAGTTGAGATCAATATTTAAGAGGCATAACGTATGTTCGTTCCCCCTGTAATGAATATTTCGTGTTGAACTGGTTCTTGAAGAGGTGGAAAAAATTATGCAATTTTCTGTCTATATTCTTTTTGCTGCTGCTTAAAATAAACACAATACATCAATATTATTGAGATTTAAACATTTGTCAAGCTTCAAAATGTAAATTATTTGCCTAAAAGGTAAAGCTTCGAGCGAATATTTATTGCAAGCACTACAACAGGGGTGCTTTTAAAGCAATAAAAATTTACATAAGCAAATTTAAAGTTTCGTTTTTTTAAATTTACATTTTTTAATAATGCAAAGACAGCTTCGATTGTCGCTTATATCTCAACAAGTTGGCTGAGATAGTAAAAGATTTCCTTCTCAACAGCCCAAAAGCGCAAACGATTGGGAATGCCAAGTTGAGGTTACCAATAGGAGAGTGAAAAATCATGTTGATGGCATAGAGATTTTATGTCACCACTTTGTTACTTTGATTCTATGCTACAGTTTAAACTAGCGCTGAAAAAGTCTAAGTTAGGTTTATAGGCTACCTTTGATACACTCGGATAATTAGAATTAATTATCGTTTAAAGGAATAAGTATAAATGGCGGTGAGTTATTGGATCACTCGAAGAACGATTTAGCCGAGAAGGAAGGGCTTTTTCACCACGATAATGCAAGGGCTACTAACTGTTATCAAATCCGCCACATTCTCTGGTTTTAGGTTAAGTCGAGGAAAGGGGACAGTCTTCTCTTAACCGAAGGCATACACCTAGGCCAGTACTTCGGTACGATGGTCGCTCTCCATACGGAAAAAGCCTGCAGCAACCTTTATGGAACTCTGTTCCTAGATCAAAATTCCGGAGTAGTTACCAGTCAACGTCTCTCAAATGAGACACGTCCGGTAAAGTTTTGGCCGTGGCCCTACACTCGTCAATACCCGCACATCCTATTCGGCGTATATAAGTCTGTAAACTCGAGTGGTCCGTCAGCACTCTCACCATCTTGTCGATTTCAGATTTGCTGAGCTTCAGCAACGTCCGTTATGACCATTTGGGTCCCTCCATGGGATTTCGTTTATTTTCCCCCACCGCCTTTTTATTTCACAGTGCCGTATGTGCCCTTTCTGCTCAATCTAATAGATAGATATTCGTGGCTTCGAGCCACCGAAGACCACATTCTAGCGATCTCTGGCCTTAATTGCCAGACCGAAATGCAATGATTTTTGTCGGCACCAGTCTTCCCATAAAATCCGACGGTGTTCTTAGCACCGGGTGTATTAAACGGCCAACAACGCTACTATATGCACTTCTATACGTAGCAATTGAAGATCATGGCTACCCATTCTCCTGCTATTATATTGGCAGCGTGCGTTGCAATGACACATTGATCCAGCACCCCAAGCACGTGCTGGCTGTACGTACACTTCCGAAGGAACCCCTCCAACAACCAGTCTGAGACTTGCGTTCTAGTGGCTTCTGGTTGGTCCCGTGGTACCAGTGTTTATACCGTTACTGTTCGCACTTAGAACGTCCAACATTCTTCAAGTTTGATACCCCATACAAGCCTATGCGACTGGTTCCCCCACCTGGTAACAATACATCAAGGTGGCGTTTATTGCCAAGTCGTTGGCTCGTTTATTTTTGACCACTAAATAGTGTCTAGGCATCCAAATTATACACAATCTACGATGCGTTGAGTAGTCGTTTATCGCCTTTTTGCATTCCTCAATCGTTCCGAATCTAATCCTGTGGGATTCTAATGCCCTTTTTCTGTTTACAATCCAATCAACCATTAATATTGATTAAACAAAAGCCTATTATGAGGAAATTGGGCGCAATGGAAGAATAAAAAAATATAATGAATAACTTAAAAAATCGCCTACGTTCAAACACGTTCTATCAGTGTATAATCGATTTTTCAATGAAATCCCATCAAATAAAATTCTAACGTAATTTTTTGATATGGCCCTAAGATCCTTTTAAACTTTAAACAGCAAATTCACATGGCATAACAATAAATTAAGTTTTGGTCAAAGGCCTGAAAAACAGGCAACACAATATAATTTGAGGCAAACATAAACTCTTCAAATTAAATTATTTGTCTCTTAGAAGGTGCGCGCTAGCATCGACTTCTGACATCATGTGTTGATGTGGATAAATGTTAGTTCCCTTAAAATTTAATACCCCCGTCTATTAAATAGAATTCCTTCTACTGTGTTCCCTCTTCTGAAATATTACCTCTTATATAAATATAAATCACTTTGCTAAACGAACATGATTTCACTAATCATTACGAAAAAGATTTTCGCTCCCACTCACACTTGCTTGTGCACAAAAATAGTGTTTTCAATCTGGCTAGAGGGCAATCTGAGAATTTCTTTGCTAGTTTAGAGGGTGGAAATGTTTATATTGTGGCAGCTGACATTAGTTTTGGAAAGCTGTAGTTTCTTAATTACTAAACGTGGATTCCTTAGAATGCAACCATGTAATCGCCTGCGTTAAAGCATTGGATATCCCAGTTACATTTCTCAAGCACTTTATTGATTAAGATATCCCTTATTTTCGTTACCTGGATATCTTTTTAAATTAATGAAAAAAATTCCGGCCAGAGAAAAAAGATTTTTGCCCCTACCCTCGTAGATTAGTGAACATGTTCACTTCGAACTCTTCCCTCTTATTCTTCAGACCTAATTTCGAAGCATAGAAACAAAAAAGGAACAAGTAAAATTAGATTACATTCATTATGTGAGAAAATTAATCACCTCTAGCTCAAGAAATGACAGTGATGTTGCCATTGATGAAAATGATGATGACAACATGCCCCACGCTAGACATTTTTTATTGTGTTAAAAAATTAAAACCAAAAATTAATCCAAAAGATTTATCATTAATCATGACATAATTATAAGTGATAATTGGTAGAACAGGCAACTTCTATGCACGAGTACTTATAAACATGTGTGTATAAGAAGACAAAGGCAAACAAATCGACAGACTCAGAGACACACGGCTACAGATAGCAACGTCTTTGTTGCATTATGTGCAGTAGCCTACACAGCAACCAATCACTCGTACACCTCATCATCTAATTTATTCTAAAACAATTTGGAGGCAGAGATTCGTGTGTGTACATGTGTCTGGGAATGTCCAACAACAAATTAAATATTTATTACAAAACTTCTAGGAACTAAACGAGAATATAAACTATCAGAACTTGTAAAATATACCTGCGTCTCTGCCAAGAGCCAGCAGCGTGTTGCTGTGTAGATTTCTAAAGGTTGACCTGACCTACATTGAAGAATTTTTGTTGCATTTGCCTCAGCTTGTGGCAGAATATTGAATATGTAGAGAAGATATATAGAAAATCGCCACATATCTGTATTTTCCTCTTTACTTGTTTACATGGTTGCATTTTGTACATGTATTTAATAGTTGGGAATTTAAGGAACATTGTGTACACTAGTCCTTCCTGTTTGTTCTCTCCATTGTGATATACAAAATTTCAGACATTTTTGCATACATTTTTGGTACAACTAAAACAACATCGTCAACTGTTACATTTTGACGAACACCACTACCACAGAGTCAGCAGTCATGAGCCCATTAATTATGGCGCTAAAAATGACACATGTCTATTAAATTTTTTTCTAGCTTCACAAATATAAAGACAAATTTCATGGCGAATATTTTGTTGCAGTAAAATGTAGAAAACGAAAAAAATTAATCGATTTTTGGATCACACACGTCATTGTTTAAAGCGAATAATAATTGGTTGGGATTTACTCGCAAAGAAGGGTCTAGGCTCCAAATCGAGTTTCTTCCCGTATTTCGTATTAGAGCGAATTAATTTCCTATAACTGAACATGCAAACAAACAATCTTCCGCAAAAGAATCTTAAGCAGTTACGACCGATATAATTATTAAAGATTCGGAAGCGATTCATGTTCTTGGAACGAAAGTTTAGTTCAATGTTTCAGGAAATAGACAAATTTTTGAAGTCAAGCCAAAGACATATTGAAGTGGGCTAACTCCTTGAAATCGTGTAGGAAATAATCTGAATTATTTGCATCAGCAGCATCCAAACCGTAAAGGGTGACCTTCGGTGACAGAAGACTATTAAAATCTGCCGATTCATTACAGCACTCGACACTCGACGATGTAGTTTATGTTACACTGTTGCATTGTTACTAAAGAGTACCCCGAAATTAGCAAGTTTTAAATTAAATAGAAAACACAGTTTTTAGTCTTTATTGTCACTCTTTTATGGAATCATAAAGTACACAGGATAGGACTATTTATGGAATAACACATCTGGCAAATGGCCATCACGCCTTCACTTAGCCATTTTGTATAAACGTGGCTAATTTTCTTAACGCACGTGTGGACTTGTTGATATCGACCTTTGACTACAAATAACCAAATAAAAAAAGATGCTGTGGGTTAAGTAGTTAGCGTCTTCGATGGATTTAGTGACCTGGCTTCGTACCCTAACCACTGCCAATTAATAATATCAATTTTTTGATACGTTATAGCTTCTGTTCACACCACTACAGCGCTCGTCGGTAAATGACTATACACGCTTCAAGTAATGTGCCCAGAGGCGCTGCCACACTGCTTGAAATTAAATTGCCGATTTGTTAAACACTTTTGCTTCTCTATCCCTCTACTTTACCTCCTGCCTTCTCTATTCTATGTCTTTCCAAAGCAAGTAACGCAATTGTGGTTGCTAACGCAACCATTTATTTAAAAATGAGCTTTGCCAACCAAGATGGTTTTTTGCCGAAATCGGGGTCCTTATTCGTACTCACTCGTGTAATTTGGCATGGTGATTTGGTATCAGTGACAGTATGTAATGGGAAGATCGAACAAACGCCGTTAAAACGACAGGGTCAGCAACATTGATCCGCCTTTTAAGGGAAAGATATTTGCTTTTCCTTACTTTATAAGATTTTTTAACGGAAACTAGGCCGCTTGGTTGGCGTTTCGCTGAAACGATGTAGAATTCGTATTCTGCAGAAATTGTTAGTGGTTGCGCAGATCTGTTGATCTTATTTCTATGACAACAAATGCGTGTACCTAGGAAGATTTAAATGCATGGATCAAAATGCAGAATAAGAAGCAAATGGTGGCAACAAAACACCTACTACCGAGTTATTATTATCCGGCATGAATGATTATAATAAAAATAAATTTATGAATCCTTCAGAAGGGGTTAGCACTGAACCAAGCTTTTATTCGTAAGAACTTTGCAGAATATGTAACATAAATATTTTATTCGAAAGGCACTACAATGAGGGTCAAAAATAGCTAGTGCCACATGCATTGTTTTAATGCAATGGAAAGGTAAAAATTAAAATCAGCAACATCCTTTTCATCATCATCGTCATCATCATCATCATCATTTCCCCAACATTTGACAAATAAAAACAATATTGTACACGACAATAAAAAATTCAGAAGCCAAAAATCTCTCTATCAGTCGACATTGTGCCGAAAGCCAGACAACAATTTCATATTGTTCCAAGTGTCGTTGTTTATGTAGCTACTGTGGTTTTTTTTATGAAAAACCTACCACTACAAACAGCTTCAAGACAAAATGTGATGGAAAAAGCGAAAATGAGAAAACAAATCTAACTTTTGCAAAATGGAAATAATGAATAGACAATGAATGAATAACTTTAATATTCCTTACATAACACGAATGATACCGACACACTGGCAAAGGGAGAGACACAACTACCCAAAAATAAAAAGTAATATGACAGACTAGAGAAAAACAAAATTCATATGTATTAAAGTCACATACACAAACAACCACAGTAGAAAAGAAGGCATTGGTTGGGGGAAAAAAACGAAATTTTACGAGGTCGGTCCTCAAACTATACGGCCTGGCGTTTGGGCTTTAAAAAAAGTGCGGTTTAAGAACAGCAATGCGGCCAGAAATTTACCCTCTGGGGTACTGTGGCTTAAGTAGGTAGCGCGTTGGCTGGGTTCGCTGCCAATCCAACACTTAAGTTTGTCTGAGCGCTATTCTTCGTCGGTCGGAGAAAAATAATTAATAAATTGGCGTTATATTTGTTTCAAGTACATAACACCAAAGGCGCTGCAAGCAACGCTGTTCTAAAAATAAATATAATGCGCAATTGCAGATTTGTTAAACACAGAAGATTTTCTAGACCTCTACTTCGGCACCAGTCTTCTTTACTCTATTCCTTTCCAAAGAAAGTAACATATTTAATTAAATTGATTATTAGGCGTTAATTGCGCAGAGTCCAAACTTACATTTCCCTCAACATTGGAAGGAACCCATGAATATCAATTGACGAAAAACTAAGCTTAGCTCCCATCATGGTAATGTTCCAGTTCACACAAGAGCAGAAATGATGACTTGCCGCTGGAATTGCTTTCCATACATGTTTTTTGTGGACTTGTGGGAGCATACTCCATATGTGCGCTATACATCTAAAAAGCGAATATTATGTGGCTGAAAGAGCTCTTAATAAAAACCAGGATATGCGAAGAATATTTGGGGCATCAGTAGCTGGTGCCAAATTTGGTCGCAGAAAAATCCGATGAAATAATGATAAAATAGTCAAACACATTTCACATCGCGTGGATATTCCAATGACTCAATAGTGTCGAAAATTCTTTTGTCACCGGCAATTGGCTCCAAATAGTCTTTGAAGCACTGGCCCATATATAAAAGTTTCTTTTCGGTCGGATCTGTGTGCCATAAATAGTAAGAAGAGTGAAGTATGTATCTCTTACACCGTTTGAAATAGCTAGAGCGCCTTGGGTGTTTCTTTTCTTGGGACTTTTAAAATGTGTTTAGTCCATTGAAGAACCGACTGAGATCGTATATCAAGAACGTCAAGAGCTGATAATACCTTAATACCTGTATCACCTAGTTTTAACTACAAATGAAGCAACATGAACTGCCCCGCGCCTGTCTGTAAGACACCCATGTGGTTTTAGAAGTCTTAAAACCCCTCTGTTAACACGATCCCTTTCAGAGACTATCAAATGATCACGATTCGGCGTATCATATTTTGATTCAACCTCCAAAGGCTGGGTCTCTTAATAAATGAACGGCGAATAGAGTTGGCATCTGCAAAAGATTCAATGTACAGGTGAAGGTAAAATGTCTCTGCCGTTACAATATTATTCCAATATACTCAATCTTAAGCAAGACGTTTCATTTTATTCCCATATAGACGTAATCGAGATAATTCGCATTCTATATCTCGTCTCCACATGCGAGCTGGTCGTCGCCTACTGCGTTTTCCAAGCGGTCTCCAGTCGATAACTTATTTCGTAATGACAGTGCGACCCATCCAATTCCATTTCAATGAAGACAAGTAACATTCATGCAATTAATGTTGCTTAAGGGCGTCTCACACTATTTTACAAGTATTTAGATTTTCGTTAGATTTGCTGAGAGATATCTAATGAAAATCGGCTTGACTGTTAAAAAGATTTAAACTAGATATTCTCATTACATTGCGTCAACATTATCGCACTTTAAATAAAATGAAAATGACGTAGTTGGTTACTTCACGAAACGATAATTTTGGCGGCAATCGCCGAACAATTTCGAGTAGATTGCGGCGGCGGAGACTCTTCAGCGGCTTAAGTTTCTGATATATTTATTTTTAAAAAAATATAACAAAATGAGACCGAAAATAATAATTTTTTGTGAATTTTCAAACAACAAATCAGACACAAGAAATTATCGAACAACCAAGTCAAGCACAAAAATTTTTACCGTATTAAACTTGGTTTTTAGAAAATCATATGACTTTTTATTTTTTCCAGGAGTAATTATTTTTTAATTTTTCTTTCTGATAGAAATAAGTATTAAGTTCGGATTGTATTTGCTAAGAAATAACAACTATATTTTGATTAAAAGAGTCACAATTATTACGGTCCATGAACCGAATATATTTTTATAACCGATAAGCAGGCATATCGGTCGTTTTCGTATCAGTGGAAGCTGTAGAGAAATATCTGCGGCATCGCGCTGTCGGCGGTGAGCCAGTCGACTTGTATATTTGTGCAATACAAGCTTTTGGTATTTTCATTGTTTGCTTCTCTAAAAATGCAATCCTGATAAAGTCTCGCCGTTTAGTTTTCAAAAAATGGAGAAAGTCAAATTTCCATCCGTATTTTTATTAGACTCATAACGTAGTGTTTTCCCACTATAATACTTTCTGTTTTTATTTTATTTTTTGACAAGTCGTTTTACTCAATCTCATAGTGTGAAAAGCCCTTTAATGATGCTACTGATTGGCAGTGACAGGGAATCGCAGCCATCACATGTCTAGTAGTTCACACCATAACCACTTAACCTTAGTCAATAGATAATTTGAATAGCTCAATGCTAAAGCAATCTTTTAATGCCAATAAATATCTTATATCGAAATTGTTCGTGGGTTCAGTCTAGTACCCCCCTCGTATTACGCAAAATACCAGAAAGAACAAAACAGCAACAAACTTAGAAAAGTAATTCATTCACAGTCTTAACTACAGAAGATGTCATGTGTGTCTTGGCTTATTTATTTGATTTTTCTGTAGGAGAAGGGAATGAAGTCTTCAAAAATCTATTAGACTAAATGAACATTTAAGACAACCAAATAGCACTCAACTTTTGTCTGTCTGTCTGTCAGACAGACATTCAGTCTTAAATAGCAACTTAGTTTGATGCCTTCTTCAACTTTTTTTAACACTTCTTTTGCCTCTTGTTGCTTCTGCAGTTTCCTGGGCTTCGTGAGCCATGTGCTGGTGTTAGATTCGTGTATTTAAGAGAGCTGCAACCGTCTGTATAAGCGTGTGTGCGTGTGTGTGAAGAAATCAATGTCGTAAAGGTCGTTCGTGCGGCAGTGACAAGCATCAAATACGTTGCCGCGGTATTTTCACAACAAAGTCAAAGTAAAAAGTGAAATAAACAAACAAGCAGAATATGAAAAAAAACGTAGCACGCAACATCAATATTCCTATAGAGTAAAAATACATTTTCATTAAAAAGGAAAACAAAAAAAAAATTGTAATATTCACTCGCTGCTTGCCACACAACGTGCGGTGTAGTTAGAGAAAATGGCACAACAAAAATTTAAACGTAAAATAAGTGGAGGGTTGCTTCCAGGAAAAGAAGAGGTAAGACAGGAGCCTTAACTTAAGAATATGAAGACATTAAATTGAAATTATAACATATTTGTTCTTATGTTTTGGAAAGCAATTTGCGTAAATATAATAAAAAATTATCATGCTGTACATCCTCTTTGTCGTACTTCCTTTCCAATGTTGCTCGCCTCCCTCCTTCGGCTAGTGCCTGCTTCCCAAGACAACAAGACGACTTTAAATATTAAATTAGCTAAAAGGGCGTGTAATGTGTTTTTTTTTATATTTTCAGTCACTGATTGATGCCTTTTTGCATTTTTGCTTTCGGAAAACTAAAAGGGGTGCTGAATAAATGTTTTTTTTAATAACTAAAATTTTACTCGTACAGTAAATGTAAGAACTGTGGCAGGTTGGAATAGTGCACCACGTTTCCCTGTACAATTTTTATTGTGAAAACTATTTTAATACTTTTTCAAACACAAGTTAACAATGGAAATACTTAAAAATTAATACTTCTTAGGAAAGCAAGCCTTGAATCCTATTTTAGATGCAAAACCATTTTTTGAGTTAAGAAAAAATCAGTTTCAGGTCTGGGTTTAATTTCAAGAAAATCATGCATTGTATCATGTAATCATGTATTCCAGAAGTCTTGAAAAATGATTTTTGTGGTGATGCTGTAGTTAAGAATTTAAAACCCAACAAAAAGTATCTACGCATCAGTAAATATTAATTAATATCAATTAGCTGTTTAATACGACTGGAGAAACATGTTGACGGTGATGAGGAAGGAAATCGTTACATATTCATGCTCGATTCAAGGCTAAGCCATCGCGAACTATTTATCATGTTGCCACATTCAACAGAATCACTGAACTGTCAGGGAACCGGTGTGTAAGTGCTCCGACAGCAAGCCTGCTATACCCTTTGGAAAATCAAATCCTCTTAATCATACTGGTGTTAAAAGAGCATTGATATTTATCAATAAAAGTGTTTTACAGCATTTCAGCTGAACGTCGAATAAATGACCTAGTTATATTTCGCTTATGTTCCAGTACTTGGACTTCTTCGCGTAAGCGGACGAACTCTATATTAATATCTGCCCATCTCACATTCTAAATGTATTTTCACGGTCTTATTATCGGTACATACCCAGATTTTCTGTTTAAATATCTTATGGGACTTGATTTGATTGTCTAACAGGGTGATTCCATATAGATTTATGGAAAGGATTTCCATCATCCCTTGTCAAGTTTGGTTTGGAGACAATCCAGTTTCGGCAATGTGCGAGAAATGACGCTGATGGCCATGATGATGGGGCATGTTTTCATACCAAAATTGAAAAGAGATAGCGGACATTTATTCCAAGTATTTATATATTAAAGTAGCTAAGCAAATTAAAACGGAGCGCCGTTCTTTAAACCTGAAATCTGCACTGATTAGCATAAAGCAGTCTAAGCTTTAATCCCTTTTGCAAGAGGGCAGTAAAACATCATTTTAAGCTCCTATAATAGATGGCTTAAACATCAAGGGTCTATTTGACGTTCATAAAAACTTTCCATCTTGGATACTCTACTCAATATTAAACCCTTTATCCTTTAGAGGTGGTTGACCTATTATCGCCTATGTACTTAGAAGCAATATAATGAATAGGCTGGTATCTACCACAATTAAGCAAACTCTAATTGAGCATTTGACACCCTAAAATGTTGTCATTTTGTTAATGAGAACTTGTGTTTGCGAAGTTGGGAAAAATGGAGAGAAAATTGACTTCAAAAGAATTATTCACTATTTAAAACTTGCTAATCGTCAGTTTTACCTGACATATAATTTTGTTTTTATATATTATGTAGAGTTTGGCAACTGCCATGGAGAATAAAATTTGGGTGTATTGATGCTGCAGTCACCTTGTTGAATGTGTCTTGATTTTGTCATTGCACCGAGTTTTATCTTCTTACTGAACAGACTTCACCAGAGTTGCATGAGAAATTTGACTCAATTTATGTTGCAACTAAATACTAATTGCTCAATTTATTAATTGATTTTTTGTATAGTAATTGAGCTCTATTAAGGCGTTAACTGCCGAATTTATCAAATTGTACAACATAGAAATTAGAAACCTCACTACTTAAGTTTCGCTTTAAAAACAAAATTACATTTAAAATAGAATTTTTTTAAAGAGGCCCCTGACGGGTAAAGGACTTTAGCACCGAATAACTCGATGTCGAATAGAACATTAAATGTCGCAAGTGTAATTTTTTAACTTTTCTATTGATTAGGAAATTGGTAAACGTCCGGATTATCCGTTTTTGGTTTTAATAGTCAAGTTAAATAAAACACATATAAAGCTATGATTTCGATGAAATGTTTATCGCATTATAATACTCGGACGTTGCCATCACGTACTAAATACAATGGCATTTAAATAACCGCCTTTACATTTTTTTTAGCAATTGATTCTTTTGAAGTAATTTTCGACCACTTCGCAGTATATCGGCGATAACTTCACGAATTTGGCTCTAACGTTAGGGCATATCCGCGTAGATACGTTCTTTCACGAAGCCCGACAAAAAAGTCTAACGGCAATAAAACGCGTGTTACTGGTGGCCAATCGACGTTGCAAATCGTGAAAATAAAGGCTCTAGAAACTTGCCATGCAATATAGCGAAAATCGATCACGTTTTGTACTTTATGGCACCGTCCTGTTAAAACTACATATCGTACAGTTCATAATCTTGAATTGCAAGCCAAAACCAATCGGTTATCATACGCCATTACGCTTCAAGCGTCATTTTCGAAAAAATACGGCCCAATGACAACTCCAGACCATACAATGCGCACCAGACAGCCGGCTTTAATTGTTGCGTAAGTTTGACTTCATATGGATGGAGGTACAAATCACAATGTAAAATATTCCATAATGAGCCGTAGTCCAAATGCTAAGTACGCTGTGGAGTCGAAAAATTCCGTCTATTCGCCAGACTTTTACAAACAGACGCGATATTTTCGTCAGTGCTCGCATTGCAATGATGCATAGACCTGACCACGCCTGTGATGCGTCCAGTCACTTCAAATTTCTGTATAATCTTACTAATCCCTTGCACAATAAATCGATTATCACCCTGTAATGCTCGAAAAGTGGCCACGTTTGAGCCACCATTTGGTAGTAAGTGGCAAACCTTTCAGTATATAAATGACACTTCAAATGGCAAATAGATAACCCGACATTAATAGATTTCTCCATAACTTTAGCAACTTATCACACAACCCTCGCATTATTTACTCAATTGTAAAAACAATTACGCCCCATGCTCGTTATTAGAAGAGGATGAACATTGCCAATAAAATTTTAAAATTATATTTCTATATTAAACAAAATCAAAACAAAAAATAAAACAAATCAGCAGCAGTTGGGGGATTATTTTAGCCGCAGACACAACCAGTTTAAATATTCATTTCAAATAAATTCAAAATACAATTTCATTCAACTGTCGAGTCGCTCGTATAGACTGACAGATAAGGCGTCATAACAGATCTATTGAAATTTTAGCAAAAATATCAATGAGTCAGTCAGTAAAAGTTTGAGGAGCAAGAGGCAGTCATTTCGTCAGTTTCATGCCACATCAGACAAGTCAACTACTACAAACTTCGTTCTCTGTACAGCAAAACAATATTTGAAATAAAAAGAAATAAAATAAATATCAATGGCAACATCAAATGCCACAACAACAAATTCTTCAAGTGTTTTGGTATGTTGGCAATGTTTAAAACGGAATTTTTTGTTGTTTATGTTGCTGCTGTTATTCGACTACTTAGCAATGTCTATGAAAATTGGCGGGAAATAAAGAAAAACCGATGAAGAAGGGAGCGAGTGACATGTTTGTCTTGCAGTATGATTGAATTTATGGAAATAAAAATAAACAATCACAAGCAATAGCAACAGAACAACACGAACTTTGTTTAAGTTGGCGTGTAGCATGGAGACTTCCTTTCCATAGTCGTACTCTAAAGCTGTACGAGTATATAGCGTAATGTTTGTATTGCTGTTGTTGCTGCATTGTTCCACTTGAAGATTTTTGGCATCAAATGTCATCGTTTACATTTTATTGCAGTTAAAAATATGTTTCGTCTACGAGTTGATACAAGAGAAGTAAAGAATATTTTGGAATTTATGACTTTAAAATTAAATACTCGTAAAACTTAGATGATTTCATTGAGGCTGTGAATTGCCATTCAGGATAGGCCCATTTAATTCCACTGGATTGTTTTCACATCTAAGCCAGAGGGCATTCACAACTTCAAAGATAACATTTCACTCGTTATACCCTAAATGCGGTGCCAAATACTGTCAATATCCCCAAGACAACCGCTGAATATGTGAGATATGGAGCAAAACTATATTCCATTTGCGATACCGCGAGCACGTCAATTCTTTGATGTCAAATTTTCAGCACAAATTCGCAATTTCCAGTTAGAAATGGCATGCAAAATGGCATGTCACGCCTTTAGGTAAACAAACCCATAAATTAAATCCAACAGAGTTAAATCCCAAGTTCCATTCGGCTGCGCCATTTCTCGAGATTACAAGGTTACCAAATTTTGTCATCAACTGATCATTTGTTCACCTAGCTTTTCGGTATTCCCCCATATATCACTGATCCATTTCTGCAAACTTTTAGTGATTATCAGACCGCAGAAATGCAGAACAATATAAAGTCACTTTTTTAGCAATGGAGTCTCAGGCAGCAGTAGGTTAGATAAACTGTTAAGCAGTTAGCCGATCCAAAATAACCGAGCAATAAAAAGTATTTTGAGGCCTAATTCTTTCTGGCTAAAGTTTGTATATTCCTCAAGGATTCCTCAAGGTTCGGAGCTAAAGCACTTTTAAGCGAGCTATTTCTTCAGGTTCAGAAAAAAAATAGTCACTGAATTTCAAACTCGGAAAATTTTGTGGTTCAGGAAAAAATTCTATCATCTCACGTCTCCACCCAAGACAAATACGATCGCTGTGCTCTCAATTCTTCGGTGAATCGGGCTAGTAAGTTGGTATAATATTCAGCATTTATACCCTCTCTCTCTCTCTCTTGAAGGTAATATAAGTAAACTGTCGTCATGGCCTTTTTGGCCGACAAACTCACCTTGGCCTTGTTCGACCCTGCAGTGGCCGTAGAAACCCATAGTTTAGAACGCTGGTATCAAAAGTGTTTTATAAATTCATTGTTTCATACACCGTTACAGAACGATGGTGCTTGATCAACGCCAAACGCCTTTCAAGTTGCCGTAGCATCTTGCGGACAGCTTTCTGAAAATTGAAATTACAGACAGAGCCAGTAATAGCTATGCCTACGGCATCAACGATTTCTGACACGTTCACTCTCCGTTCGCCCAACAAAAATGTAGGAGCATGTATGCTTTGCATAGTTTTGAAGCATAAGGTTAATTGCGATACTTGATCAATATTCGATACATGTCTAGCAATAGATAGAGTAGACGAGCGCAGCATTAATTTCTAATAATCAAAAGGAATAATCATCAAACGATTTGAATACTGAATCAGGGATGCCGCAAGACTCCGAACTGTCTGCTACACTATTTCTTATTTTTCTACCTGACTTTCTACATCAAACCTCAAATTCAAACTATTCTTTTGCAGATGACAGTAACATTTGCGTTTTCATTCAAGACTTCCAAAGCATAGAACCATCAGACAGAATATGTATGTTACACCTAATCGATGTGGTGCGACAATCTGTTAATCGGGTCGTGCGAACAAGGTCGATTTGAATTCAGGTAGAACCCAATGTTGTGTGATTAGTCACAGTCACACGAGAAATTATGTTGCTCTATTTGTAATTAAGTAGTAAGGAAGGATTCATAATTGCTTAAATTTCTCGGCATGAAAATGCTATAGAAGCATTCAAGGGCTGGTCTGATTTCTTAACGACTTATAACACTTATATCCGACAGAAAGTGGAATACAAGTCTCTTGTGTTGGCCGGTGCTTCAGAGTCTATTTTGGAACTTCCTGACCGCGTACAAAAGAAGGCGAAGCAGCTAATCGGTGACAATAGAGTAGCCTCACTTTGTTGCATTTTACCGTTATTAAATAAGCAAACTAGTTTTTGATTCCCCGAAAATATGAAAGCATGGTGGATTGTCCAGTGGACATCACACACTACAGCAAAAACTTGTTCTTTAGCCATACTACTGGTATGAGTAATAAACTCCCTACGGAAGTCGTTCCAACACTACTCTCGCTATCTTCCTTCGCGTAACCTTTTTTCCTGTTTCAACACAATGCATTCCATTAGTAGGGGTCATTTCCTGAGTACTGTACTTAACAAAAAATAAAATAAAAATCAAGTACCAGAGGTATTAAAAAAGCCACTTATTACTACCTGTCGAGACTATTTTGTACAGTGTACCAAATCTCTTCCCTTTTTGGACAACTACCAAGTTGAATTGGTGGGCACATTTAGCACACAGATTCTTTACTATTTTTACTAATGCTTGCTTGGTAGGGTCTCTATTCAGCAGTTAATCTGATTTGATTAACATTTTTTTGCGAGTGTAAACAATATTAAATAAGAATTAAGTAACACAAGTTTCTTAATACCCGAAAAAAGGCCAAAACTCTTTTATTATTTCTATTATACTTTGCTGTCTTTAGCAGTCTGTCAGTCTTATTATTATTCGTCTGCCCATTTACACACATACACAATTTAGCACTTCTGTTTGATGGGTGAATTGTATTCTTACTCTGTGCTTATTGTTCATTTCAAATAGAATATTTCTAACACTCAAGCACGTTCTGATATCATCTTACCACCATCCGTTGAATTGAATCATCATGCAGTCACTCATCACTGAAACATTTTTATTTTGGAGCTATTATTATTACGAGTATGTTGTGTGTCTGTTCAAAAATTCCCCTGTTTAAATAATTGTCCGCCACTAAAGTCAAGTTATAAAGAGATTTAGACGAGGAGTGGACAAGAGTTTTCAAATGATTATTTGACTTAATAGAAATTGAGTTGAGTGAGATTCCATTGAATAGGATTTGTCTGGAATTTGCGAGATATCATTTGGTAGTTCTTTTACACATTTTTTTCTGTCGTTTTTTTTTTTTTAATTAAGTTGAGAATTTAAAAAACAGTGATAATTTAAATTCGCCAAAGTACTTGAAAAATGTAAAGCAAAAATAGAAGAAAAAAAGCAGCGACCCTGTTTATTTGCTTTTATTGTCCTGGTACATAAAAATAGTTTCATACAATTATAGTCAAACAGCAGCAGACACAATCCACATCGTTTCGTTTTAATGAATCATTTAATTGTTTTGCAGCAGGCTGCCCGACGTCTAAGCGCAAGCACGGATAGCAAGCAGCAGTTTTGCTACTTAAAAATATTTGCTGAGCAGCTCTGGTGCGATTGCGATGTGATATATGAGGAGCCATTTTAATATGCAGAGTGAGTGAATAACTGAAGGATTTTATTCCGTTCATTTTTTTGGCACTTGAAATACATTTTTGACTTTTTAATGTGTTGAAGTGGTTGATTTATATTTTTATAAGATTTTTGTTTCAATGCTTCAAGTACCATTATCTACATACATAATAATAAAGGGTATTTTTTAAACGCAGACAAATTTAAAATGGCATAAATTGGAGAAGAGCATACTGGCAGCACTGATATTGGCTTTAAGAGATACATATATTTGCTTGGCTATAGCCGCCCTGGCTCGAATGGAATTCCAATAGCATGGGCTAACTTTCAATTACAATGTTGCTAGCCAATTCCCAGGCAAAACATGTTGCTTCTTCTGCTTTCCCGCATCAAAGTGCTTCAGTTCAGGAACAAAAAATCATAAGTTATTCCACTATAGCGGTCTCCTGCCGCAGATCATCGGCTAAGAATGACAATAGCAGAACGTAGTCATTTTAAAAGTCCATAGGCCTAAAAAATCACCCTTTATATTGTTTTGCACAATCTCACTGCTTATCTGGAGCCAGTATCACTCCCCGCCTTTCGTTGTTTAACATCTAAATAGTCAAGTTTTTAATTCCAGCGCCACTATTACTTTCCTTTTAAGTTTATTTGTCTCCACTATTTGCATTGGCTGTCTTATTTTTTGAATGCAAACCCCACGAATAACATTAAATGTTTTAAGGAAGTAATAAGTTTTGTTTTTATTGAAATCATTTTATAATTATGTTTATCTTATAAAAAAAAAATTTAAAACCCTAGTATTTATTTGTGGTTTATTTAAATACGAGGGTGCACCCGAAATTACACGAACACTCTAAAAATGTATTTTTACAATGGTTTCTTTTGTCCTCCTCACACCTTCTGTCAACAATTTTCAACTTATACGGCGTACTCTCAAGCTTCTGACGACCGAAAGTCCTTCCACTCGTTTTTGGGTTACATCTACAGTTTTACTCAAATTAATTAAGCTAGTGTTATAAGCCACCAGCCACTAACGGGTTTTGTTATGTCAGGCCTAAATTGTATTCGCCCTACTAAGAGTTGACAGTTAGGGAGATTACCCTGTACCCAGAATTCAATGCGTTCCGATTGGTTTAGGCAAGCAGTAGATAAACAAACCCTCTGACGGATATGCAGTAGAGTGAGGAGACGACATTTCGCGTAACTTCTGGCCTGAATTTTATTTGCCCCTCACCTATAAAAGCTAGCAGAATTAGGAAGTCCCAGTCAAGTCAGAACTTTATACGTCTTGAAAAAAGTTGCCACTGAGTGAGGTGACCCTATGTCCATTGGGCTAGATTTATATGCGCCCTAATTGGATTAGGCAATCCGTGAGTAAACACACTCTCCGATGGCAACCGTTCGAGCCAGAATTTTATTCGCCCCGAAGAGAGCTCGTGTCCGCTCTCAGCGTGAGTGTGAGAGGCATTAACAAATACATCTGTGGCCGTTGGAGAGCAAACGTGCACATCGTGCCGTGCTGTAATGAGTGCTTTAAATTTACTAATAAAGATTATAACGTTAATGGGAAGAAAAAAGTCGTTCTAACCCAACAGAAAAATATTCGAAAATATGAGTAATATGAGAGACTCCCGCATTCAGTTGTTCGGTGGCTTAAATAGACGATGTTTGACATATCCCAATAGTGCAGAGCCCAAAATTCGATTGCGTCCTGTTTTAAAAAGCGCAGCAAAGTGCGTATTTGCAGCGGCACCTTTTCACGAGTGTAATCTCAGGTCTCGATGATTTGGCTTGTCTAGCCAGACCTAAGAATTAAACTGCCTCGGACTTCCTCCTTTGGAAATAATAGAAGTCGTTGGTGTACGCGAACAACCCCTGCATCTAGAAGGAGTTAACGAACAAAATTTGCATGGACGCCGGCGTCAGCCATTTATCCAACATAATTTACCACGATTAATTGAATCAAAATATACTCGTATAAGTGCAAATAAACATAATTAGTTAAAAACCAAATGAGCTTTCAATTCAAGTAAAAATTATAATGAAGAAAATTAAATTAACTTATTGCGCTACCCTGGTATTTTCTGTTGAAAAACATCTCTTTGTTATACTTTGCGCAACTCCAGATAGTGACGCCATGACTTTGCCTGTAGCTGTAACTACCTTTGACTTGTTTGGGCATAATGCAGCCTGTAAGTCTATTGTTTTGATTGCTTCTTGGATCCATTGTAAGTAAAGGCGGCGCAAGCTCTGCGATTTTATCAATGTATTCAAAGGACGCCTATACTATGGAATCAAGCTTTGCTTTTTTTCTAGAGAATTGAGGCCTTTGAAAAATGTAGCTTAATGGTCGTTTAGTGACCGGTCTCGTAATTCTACTCTCGTAGTCGTAGCTCGTTTAAAAGTTTTTAATTGAAATAAGTAAAAACAACAAAGGAATAAAGTACAAATTGAGCGAGCACTTGAAGGCAAGCGAATAAGTAGCCCATGAGTCGAACTTAAGTATTCGGTCAATACATAGCCTTAGCACCATTTGAACAAATAGAAATAGAAAACCCTCGTTTGGTTGTCGTACCAGCATTATTTTTCGACTTGTTCTAAAAGTTGCTAGAATCGTAATTTCATTGAGACACGGGGCACAGAAGAAAATAATAACCGATTGTGTAAGAAGATCTTGTTACATGTTGTACCAAAGTAGGTCCTAAGATATCTTTAACCAAGGGATTGCGAAGTATTTCACAAAGGACGGTATACGAAGAGAGATAATATCGGATAAACGAGGAAACATTATTTTCACGGGAAAGATTGGGCATCCGTCTCGCTCTGAAACCGCTTGCAGAGATTGTTTGCGAAGCCTCAAATATGGTTAATTTAATCTTAAAGTTGTTTAAACCCTGGACACAAACCATGCCTATTTAAAGAGCTCTGTTATCGTACTAACTTAACTATATTAGACATTGCAAATTTGGAGTATGCTCTCAAAATTGAATAAAATGGAGCAAAAAAATACTAAATACTAGCTGGCCTAGGCCCCACTATTTCCCTATTTAAAGTCAAAACAAAAAACTGTACTTTCATATGTTTAAAAAAGCACACAATCATTACTTCACAATCACACAATCATTACTTACACAATCATTACCTTCAACAGAGCGAGTTGAAACTCGTTTCTTGCCCCAAAAATTAAGCAGCGATTTTAATCGGAATGATGGGCAAAAGTCACAGCTAATAATGCCCAACCCTATTTAAGAATGATATGGTCATGAAATATTTTGAGACATAATGCAGAGAGAAGCTTTTGTACAGCCAATATAAACAGCTCGGCCTTTACGCAGCTGAAACTTTTTGTCCACAAAGGGCTTTAATTCATTAAAATTCTTGGCACTCAACAGCCTTGATTACTCAGCACTTCAAACAATTTTTCGCATACTGCTCTGGCAGATGCTATCGTTCAACAATTTCGAACTTTTATGGTTGCTGTAAAACCACATGATATGCCATACTGCATGTGTAATACTGGAACTATAACGATCGTGCAATGCTAACGATGTCTTTATGACTCTACTAAAATAAATATCACTAAAATTTTTATAATCGTTTTTAATTCACCCACCTTTCAACTGTTAGCATTGAAAATTCGTTGGCCATTAAATTTCTGTGAATAAAAAACATAAAACCAATAAAAGTTAGTTACACAATTTAAAATAGAATGTAAAAATTAATTTAAAAAATTGTTTAAAAAAAATAAGTATAAGCGCCGACATTTACCAACATTTTCATGAGATTAAAAACTAAATGCCATAAAAATGTGATAAAATTAAGATGAATTGAGCGTAAAGAAATATTTATTACTTTAAACAAATTCATTTCATATTTTGCACAGCAGCTATAAAATACGAGTAGAATAAAAAGGGGGATATCAAAAGCCATTTACCCTTAAATGAGAAACTTCAAAATGAGTTTGTGTGAGTTAGAGTTGAAAAATTATATATTTTTCTTGAAGTTAAAAGTATTTTAAGGGGTAAAGTTTTTGACGTAAAATTTTTAATTTATTTTCTTGCGGCACGAAAAAATATCTACCCTTATTAATGGTGTAGAACTTAAAATTTAATTGATTCAATTAATTGCGTAATTAAATTTGACTTCATACTTTTAACAGAAAATAAATTTTAAAGAAATTAATAAATCACCTCCTTTAAAAATTGCAACCTTATTTTATTAAATAATTAAATTACTCACTTAATTAGAAAACGAATTAAATTTTAAGGCAAAACAAAACAAAAAAGTGTTCAGTGTAAACAGTTTTTTCACTCTGCGCGTGAAAGCCTATTTCGACTTGTCGCTTAAGTCATAGTCCATATAAAAGAGAAGTTAAAGAACCAAATTACTTTTCTTTTTTGTGGATTTTCTTGATCTTGTGTTATTTCTCGATATTGAGAAGAGTTGGAAATAATCGCTAAGAATGAAAATTATGCGTTTTTCAAAGTTGCAAGTTTCAGGCCGCCACGTTGCTTTGGCGGCGTCTGTCAAATTTCTTGGATATTATTTACTCACGAATCCCGAATTTCAACACGAAGTGATAGCATCCCTCCCTACTTAAGGGCTTTACGTTGCGTTACGTTAGCAGCAGGGTACGTGGTTACAGTACAATAAAAGTAAAAGTTCGGTCCCTGAATGTACCGTAACTATATAACCTATTGCTCAAAATCAGTACTCGTCACTACGAACATATTGCACGTTGGGACCATTTTAGAACACATGCTTGGTGGCCAAAAAGTGTGCTAAAGAGTTAAACTTCGCCGTTACTTGAGCCATTATCCATGCTAGATTGAACTGACCTCGTAGCTTAATGTTAGTGAACTTAGAGGCCGCCGTTGGTTCGCTAGGTGGACGTTGGAACATTTCGAAGAATCTTTAGCGAGGAGGCGTAGTTATAGCTAAGTGACTATGTTCACAAGCCCAATTGCCTTATATGGGATGAAATCATCACACGCGAGGTTACGCAGGTGGGAAAGCATTCACGACCAGCTGAATTGAAAAAATCAAGAAAATTGGTACATTTTGGAAAAAATTTATATTAAGAAAGTAAAATTGAAAGAATCTCCCGAAAGCCAGAAAATTTTAGTTGGCAAAAAAATTTCAAAGTCCGGAAAAAATTTACAATAATGTTAAAAGCGTCCGAAATAATAAAAGAAACTTTGAAATCGTTGCTATTTCTATAACGCTTAATCGGCTCAAATTATGAACAGCCATAATATGTAAAATCGTCAAAATCAAAAAAGCTTAACACTGAAAAGTTGTCAAAATCGGTAAAAAAAAAGACAATGAAAATCGCCAAAACCACTATTTAAAATAAAATTAGTTCCAAAATTTTAATCGTGATATCCTCCAGTCTATCCGATATTTTATGAGAGATCTAATTTTAAACGTTTTCGCGAGAATGCTTCATTATATTCCTCCAAGACTGCGATTGATTAACGGCGTTAAAGTAAACGACTTACGTTGCGTACTGAACTGGTGGTAAATTGCTCACCGAAGTCATCTCTCAATAGGTACGTTATTTGCCGTACTATACTCAAAGAAAACTAAAATTGTAGCTTGGGCTCGATACCCATGTTATATTCCCTACAACAATATTATTGTGGCAAACATATATGTAATGGTTATTTGAAAACATTTGAAACTTTACTTTCGTTGCGATTAATAAGTTGTTGTTTAGCAATACACATTTGCTAAAATTCTAACTACAAAGAAAGTAATTTAACTATATGAAAATAATATGATTACTCTAACCATAAATGTTCATAACATGTAAAATTAGTTTGATGTTTAAAATAGGTATCGAAGTGCTGAGGCTTAAATGGTCAGTAATATCAATTTATTTATTATTATCTATAATAATATGATTTGTTTACAACCATATTATTCAATCATAATCATATGATTACGGTAACCTCAACCATGTTTTGTCATTGCATTGTAAAATGTGACAAGCATACTCAATATTTTTACGTTAGGCTAGTGAGAAGCTCCAAAGATAGAGCGCTCTATTGATGGTAACATAAAGGTTATTTATTGTCAACATTTAAGAAATCGCTATTTTTAAAAAATCTATGACTCCACAGATCAGAAAAAATGTTTTTCCCAAAGCATGACTTTATTAATAGATTTAAATAATTTTTAAGCTTTGATCGAGCTAACCGTGAGTCTTTGTCACGAAACATAAAACGCTTTACAAAATTTCAAACTGAATAACAACAAAAAAGTTTCTTTCTATCAGCAGCTATAACATTTTATTTGCAGAAAGGTTACCAAAAAAAACCTTGGTATTTTTATTAAATAAGTCAAGCATAGAAAAATGTCATGGAGAAACATTAATCGCTTCCCTTCCCTTAAAAGATAACTACAATTAATTTAAATTTAAAAAATATCTTTAGAAAATATGGAATACAAAATTGATATTAAATTGAAATAATATGAAGACTTTCTAACTACATGAATGATTGGTTGGTTTAGTTGCTTCTTAGTGCAAAAGGAAGATAAGCGACTTCCCCAGGCATAAATAAGAACAACAATATTCTACCAAACGAAATGGATTAAGACGTGAAGTAAATAAATATTCATAAAAACTCCATCCAGCCAGCCAGCTAGCAAATATGAAGAAATACTTAAACATATTATTTCCCTTTAAACACTTACACACGACAAACATTTAAGGGATGTTAATAAAATGAGTAGAAATTGTAAATGATGATGTGAAAAATCACAGACATGTTAGAAAATATTTTTCGCAGAAAATGAAAAACGGAGCAATAAAATATTTTTAAAGCAAACAAATAAAAAAAATCTCTCAATAGGAAAAACTTTGCGATTCATGTCTTACAAAGGCATATGATACGAGGGTGGCACCAGTACTCCACGATATGACTTAGAGAGAGCGCAAATATGAAAAGAAAACGAGAGTTATGAAAACGAAACAAACAATAAACAACAAATAATTTACGAAATTACTCGTATCACATCTCGAACTGAAAGACACAAATGTTTTTCAAATCAAAGTCCCAAATATTCATTCAATCGCACCTATGGGTTAAGCCACAGCCACTAGGTAACTTCGAGGAGGGACCGCGTCAATGGTCATTAGGCTTTTGTGTCCTGCGTGGTACTATTGTTCATAGCTATAGTTAGTTCCAGGCTCATTCCCCAATGTTCTCTTTCTCCAGGTTAGGCATCCAGACATGTCTCGTGATATCAATTCACCCAATTTTTGTGACAATATTTTTTCAGACAGCACAGATATCTTTAATTGTAATGGCCAAATTAAAAAAAACATGTGTTTTGTCATTGGTGGTGTTAGTTCTCGTGGTACCAGTATGGTTATTGTCAGGACGGACCTCTGCTTCTAGTCCCGGATAGTTATAGTACAAGGTGGCGGTAATAATCAAGAAGTTAGTCAATATTTGCGCGAACCTTTTTCCAATTTCAATGATATAAAGCCTAATATTCTTTTCTCTTTCCAAACGTATTATTTTCTGCCCTCAAATTACAAAAATTGATATCCAAATTATTAAGAGACAGAATAACATTAAAAGAACAGTAAAGAGTTAAAGGGAAAGAGATTTGTTGCCAAAGTCTTTGCGTTTCCTGGCTAAGTCGTTTAATTCTGGAACAGCCCTCGTAAAATCTCGTCAAGGTGAATAATTTAAAGAAGGGAAAAATATTGATGTTTTTGTGACAGGTATTTTATCACAAACCTAAAACAAGTAAAAGGAAAAAATCAACACCTTTATCGTTTTCCTCATAACATACAATCGTAGAGGCTGAGGCAGAAACACACGATTATACAAAATATACTAAAATAATATAAAATATAATTATTGTTGTTTATAAAAATGTTGGAAATTCAACAGCATATCTGTGCCTCAAAAAACTTAAGGCAAAGATAAGGGCATGGACTACAAATACATAAATAAACCCTCAGACACATATGCAATTGCAAGTGTATGGAGCTGTAAATATGAACATGAACAGCCCTGTTTGTAAATTAACAAATCATATTGAAGAAAAACAGAAATATTTCACAAATAAGAGAAAAATTACTATTTTGGGAATTCGACGAAATAACACCTTCGGGCTAATCACTCAATAATCAAAATTACAATTTCAATTTTAGATTTTATATGAAAGAGGAATACAGCAACATTTTAAAACAACAAGAAGTAATATGAGGGTAACTATTTTTACAGACTAAGCACCTTGAATGCATTGGAGGTGTCAATCGTAAAAGAAAATATTGAAGAAGAAAAATTAAACGGTCGAATTATTAATGTAAACCACACTGGCGAAAGGTGGCACCATTGTTAGCACTAGACGTACTGAACACTGTGACTACGAATGAAAATTTCGAAAAGCTCTACGGAAATCGCTTGTACGTTGAGAATAATAGGGGTAGACTTGTTATTATTATATGTTAAAGGCTACCACAGTGACCTGGTAGAACTATTGTGCAGCCTTGTGCCCAGCCAAAATAAGTCCAAAATTAAAAAAAAAAATCGTAATCGTTGTATTTATTGTGAGCTGTATTTTCACTACGCTGTCCGAACCTTATATCCTCCAGCCTAGGTAGTGGAGTCTTCGTCTTGCCACCGCAGGGTAATTGTATAGAATGTGTTCTAATGATGTCCCTCTTGATAGAGTCTACAGAAGTCAATTTTAACCACCCCTATTTTATTCATGTGTTAGTTTAGACTACAGTGTCCAGTTAACAGATCAGTGTAGAGCTTAATTTCGTATATGCTGAGACTTAAAGTAGCTTCACCCTATATAATTTCGGTGTAACAATGATTTTTTCGACCAACTCATGCGTTTATATGAGCTCTCTAGTAATCTAGTAGACTCGGTTTCCCTTTTCGCGTACTAGGTTAATTTCGAAGCTACTGTTTATCCCACAGAAGGATTCTGCACCTATGAAAGGAGTGTCTGTGCCCTTTTTAAAAAGATAGTCTGCCATTTCATTGCCTTCAACTCCCTTATGATCCGGTACTCATAATATAGTAACTGAGTATCGAGAAGTTTAAAGCAATCCCAAGCCAACTTTAACTGGAACGAGTAGTTTACTAATGAGTTTAACTTTTCCTAGCTATCAGGACGAATGTCTATCCTTATAAAAATATAAATGTGCAAATAAGGCCAAATTCCTATCCAAAACTTTCGGCCGTTTTGGACCAAGTTATTGATATCATTTCCAGGCAAACTGCTAGTTTAGTAAAATTTTTCACCTAATTCTTTCCCATATTAGAAAGTTAAAACTTCACCCATGATGTTCTTATGTTTAAAGTTGCATTATTTTATGATTAAAGGAAGCAAAGTTAGAACTTAATCTGGCCTGGCGCACTACCGTATGTCTTAATTTTAGTACCATGAGTGTCCTAATGCTGCTTTTCTTATTGCAATTGCTTCACAGCCTTCTTAGAACTATCAGTATAGTGTTCTACTCATCTTGTGAGAGGCAGCGAGACGGCATCCAAAATTAAGATGAGCTGGATACTTCTAAGTTCTTTAAGTTTTACCAACAATCCACAATTTATTCTGCCTTAATGATTTCTCCTTTAATTGAATACCCTTAATTATTTACGTGGAATCTGTCTAAACAAATACGAATACATTGAGAATTTGAACGTCTGGTTGCAAATACAACATTAGGGAATAATTGTTTTTGGCATTTTTCACCTTGGGCATATTTGTATATCAAACGTTTTGCTACTGGTAAATAAAATGAAACAGAATTGGAAAAAATTTCTTTTGCATTACACTTCTTTGCAAGTGTAATTTAAGGTTGCTTTAGTTTTATTTGCCATTTGAGACACATGAAATAAAAGAAATTGTTCACACATCGCCAGAGAACTGGTAGGATATATAAAAAGGAAAATAAATGGTTCCTCAAAGTACACATTGGGTTTTGAAAGAGTGGGCAATCAAAACAAAGAAATTTATTGTTGACCAACATTACGAAAATAATGAAAGTTTGGCTGCGACTTAACATGTTTAACATGAAGAAAAGTTGGGTCGATTAATGAACACTGGGAATTTTCTTCTAAATATCGAGGTGGGAACTTTATTTTTCACTGCAACGGATTTGGACTATGAATAAAGCCAATTACCTACCATGTGCAATGAAAGTTCGTATGCCTCTCTTGGTGTCCATGAATTCCCTAGTGGTGACATCTTTGACCAAAGTGTGAACCGCGCCGCAATTATCCAAAGCTTAGTCTTACCTAGAATCCTTTGTGATTTTTTCCAAGACAACGTAATGAACCGCTTTGATTGCTGCACTCCGGATATGGCGCTCAAGTCGTTTCAATCAGACGGTACAATATGTCGTACAGGGAAAAAATTATAGGATTAAATATTAAATAGCACTGAAATTTCGTTCGATACCGTTTGGGACAATCTAGGCCTAGCTCGTTAAACAATTTTATAACTGCAAGAGGCAATTCCTGATCATGTACTCTATCGCATAAGCTCCCTTGTGATTGAACAACATCAGATTCCTTTTTAAGGTGTTACTTTAATTCAAAGAGCTGTGTCAACGAGGAATCTCAACGCTGCACGGAAATTCAGTCGTTAAACCAGTGCATATGTGCGACAGAAATGTAAGGGGGAATTTGTCCGCTATTTTACTTCATACTTAGCCCTAGCTTGTTATTTTAATGCAGGGGGGATATCAAAGCAGACCACTTACTTTTTGGGTCCCTTTTCTACCCCCTTCGCTCTTCAAATTGATTTCAGGCAACCGATTTGTAATTACGATTACCTTGATTTCAGAATGTCGACTGGAAACTGTCAATACCCCTCCTCGTCACGGAGTCACTTGTATTTGCTGGCATTTGACTAAAGATTAGCTTCCCCATGGCGTTAAAATTTAACAAGTGTCTTCCCGTGGCCCTAAGCATTATGCTAGCCAGTGCTGGACATTCACACACAATGTGCGCTACCTGCGCAGCCTCTTCCAGGCACAGTCTGCAAGTATCATCTTCAATGATTTTCATCTTGGCCAGACGATACTTGAATTTTCATGACCTGTCACTAACGCAGTGATCCAGCTTAAGGTAGCTCTATTATATCTGAGCAACTTGCTTTGAGCACCATTCGAACCCCTCAACATGTCGTAGCCCAGCTGTGGCTATGATTCCCTTAACCCACATTAACGTTACCTCCTTCAGCGAGGCACATTTGTTTAGTTTCCGAACACATTCCAGCACTAGTTTGGAATACACGTTCACTTGTCTCATGCGTTTTATAACGGACTGATTGTCTAGTTTAATAAGAAGCTTTGGCCCTTGCTACCGACATTCGAGCAGGTCATTCAATGCCTGCAGCAACCAAGGCAATTCTGACTGACTGACACGTATTTCCCCAGACAAGTTCAGATCAGCTGAGAATACACCTGCTCCTGCCCTGCCATTCATAAGAGGACCATCAGTAAAAATGCTGATGTTGTTCTCCATACACTCATTGTATTTAACGCCTTCCGTGCTTGTTCTGTAAAAAACTACAACCAACTAAATTTATTGACCAAATCAAAAAATAAAGAGGAAAGAAAACAAACGAGCACTAACACAATTCCAAATGAAAATAAACGAAAATTAAAATGAAAATCAAGCTGAAGTAGTAGTCAATGTTAAATGTTTAAAAATAATCAAAGGACTCGAATAATACTCGTACAAAAATAAAACTTGCTCTTAAAAATATACAGAATATAAAAAACCGCTTTAGAAAAATTCAAAACTTGGTTCGAAGTCATTCGTATGAATGAAAAAGTGGAATTTTATGCAATGAAAAATACTATTATTTGTGGCAGCAACACTAAGAAATATTGTGGCAGCAAAAATAAGAAATATTTATTTCTAGATTGTGCCACAAATGAGTGTGTTTTTACAAACGAAAGTACGTTTTTAGGTGGAAGTAGAACTACAAGAGGTAAAAGTTGAGTTATTGAAAAGGAAAATAATCGTTTATACAAAATTATACTCACACGTATGAGGTTGTACTCGTGCGAGTATTTTGTATTTCTTGCCATTTTGCTTCGTTTTCGTTGGGTGCTTAGCCATACGAATACGTGTTGAGGATTATTCTAACGAGTCAGGGTTTATAAGGACCTGTGATTCTAGATAATTATATATAATGTGTTAGTTAATTTTTTTTAAATTGGTCGTTCGAACCACATTTTAACAGAACTTAATTCGAATAAAGCCACTCGGATACCAAGGGCTATTCAGTAAAGAAAAATGCAGCAAGACTTAATATTAATTCTTCCCCATTCCTCAACTAAACCAAGATGAACAATAGAATTGGTCATTCGAACTCAAGTAGGATTTTTGAAAAGTTACTTCAGTATTTTGGGGCGTTAAGAAAATGTAACTCCACATATGTCACCCTTATCTTTAGTTAAAGATAACAGACGTAGCAAATGGTCCTTGGAATTTTGTTTATTCGATATTGTAAAAGCAATTTCAAAAATTTAATACGAAACTTTTGAAAATTTTGATAAAACGAATATTGATTGCATATTAGGAAATTATTGTAAAGGGTTCATTTGGAAGCATCCACAATTTTTGCAGTTGCTGCTAATGTTATAACGAGAGTGGTGATCGCGTGGCTTTATTTCTTGTACGCACAAAAACCATTGACGTTTTTTTCATCAATCACCCAACCCTTCACAACATCCTTTGAGGCATGTCAGAAGCCTAAAACTGGAAGAAGGTATGACTTCTAGTTCGACCAGTAACGAAGACAACTGGTACCACGGGAACCAGTGGCTCCTGGAACTTCGGTTCCAGACTGGTTGTTGGTGAGGCTCCTTCGGGGGTGCACGTGGTTCACTGCAGGACCGATGTGGCGTTGCATTGCAACGGAAGCTGTCGATTGTCATTCGTTGACGGCAGGAGATTAGATAGCTCCGAACCTCTCAGCAAGGGGTGGGACCGGTGGCATGGCATCCTCTGTTCTAATTTGCTACCTATGGAATGTATATGAGTGATATTCCGATGGTGCTTATGCGGATTGCATAGGGGCGCTGCCAAATGTAAAAATTGTAAGCCCTAAAAATATAAAGAGCTACAAGACAGTAATGCTAGTTCTTTTCAGTTGTATTATTTCACAAGCTATCAAAGTTCCCAATACCATTGTTTCACGCCTGCCAAAAGTGAAGAAATTATGAAAATATATAATTGTAATTTCGTTTTAGTTGAGAAGATGTAAAGTGAGTCAGGTCAGTTGTCTCGTGGCTTCAAGGCATATTGGAAAAGTTTAACCGTGCGTACAGTCTTTTGGACCTTAAGCCATCAACCGTACGGGTCGGACACTATAAACCAACACCCAGAATTGACGATTCAACGCTAATGATAAGCTGAATCGGGCATCGTCAGAGTCCGTCGGGCTTATTTTGTAGCTACCATTTGAAAAAGATTGCACGGATGAAAAAATTTACGCTGGATGACCATATACAAAGCCACGAGTTCATAAATATTGATCAGAGATCTGAATTTGGGTCAATTTTGGATGTGCAATTGATAATGGCATAAATTTGACTTTAAAATAAGGTTAGAATCAATTTGATATTTTACATTGATTTTGTTTTATTTAAAACTTTGTTCCTATCGTTTTTATCTTGCGACCCTTTAATATCAGCCGATGAAAACGAACAAGTTGGAAATACAATAAAGTTCACTAAGAAATACACTTGTAAATTTAAATTAATTATAGGCAACAGTTATCCTGAAGCTAATAGCCGCGAATATAGAGCTTTTTTAATATCTCAGACCCGGAAAAAGACAACTCTCTGAGTAAAGAGAGCCTACAGAAGACTAAGTTAAATGGAAAAGACTGATCTGTAAAATAAACGATCATCTTTTGCGTTAATGCGTATTCCGCGGTTTCGGTTTATTTGTAGTTTCTTGCAGTCATTAAAACGCCAAAATATTTTCAAGATTATTTACGCGTACGCTGGCAAAATTAAATCTATATTCTGGCATAATTGTGTAAATTTGAAACAGAATCGCTATCTGTGAAATTTGTGTTCTTTGCCATTAAGAAATTATAGGAAAAAGATACACATCCTTGAGACAAATATTGTGAAAAAGCCAACAAGCTTCATCAAAAAGCCTTAGAAAATTCTCAATCTCTTGCAGATGTAAAATTTTTAAACATTTTTAAATACTTCTCAATCCACCCCACCCACTTACCTTTACCACCTTTCCCAACAAATAATTTAAAACGACAAATACAACGAAAACAGAAAGGACCTCTGTTAGCTGTCGTATGTAGCATTAGTTGTAAACGTTGTCTAGTGCTAAAATAAATACGTGCGTGTCAAGTGATAGTTTAAGTTCTTTACAAAATTTTCTACCACCTTTCGCTTTCCCCCCGTTCACGGACAACAGGCAAGAGCTCTGCTCTCTTTAGCTGTGACCTTTTCCGAAACGACAATTTACAAACAAACAAACAAAAACCCCAAATAAATAAATGAAATTGTTTAGAGAATTTAAGTGAAACCAAACAGAAACAAAATTATAGAGAAATTAAAAACATTAAAGACACACGCAGCCATAAACAATCTCTGCCTCCCTCTCTCTCTCTCACACACGCGAAACAGGTATGAACAATATGCAGGAGTGTAATAGCAGCAATGATGGTGATTACGATGATGAGGAGCAGGAAATTTATTACAATTTATTGAATATATCATAAACGTTAGAAAGAAATATAAAATAGGAAATTTTTTATAACACGCAGGGGTGGTTTAGGTGTTTTGCAGCAAATTTATGGTGAAACAATAAAAAGAAGAGGTTTAGAATCATAAAAAGAGAGAAAAATTGCAACAACAAGACGAACAAGTTTGGGAGCGAAAATAATAAAACAATTAATTACAATATTTGGTGATGTGTAAAATGATGGGAAATTGTTATTAAAAGCAATTTAACATTATTGTGACCAATACGAAATATATTATGAAAAAAACGACAATTGAAAATTCTTAATATTTAAAAAATTCAATACAATAAAATAGCAAAAAGAAAAACAGAGATTTAACGAGAGTGGGAGAGAGTGAGAAAAGAAGATAATGATGAACATGTTTTATCGTGCTGTTTGAAGGGAAATATAGTAATAATAAAGAATAAATAGCTTTAAGGCTTTAGGTTTTCAATTAGGATTTTACTTCAATAAGAAAAATGATGAAAAATTATTTCAGGGAATTATTTTCGTTAGAATTTTAGTTGTGCATAAATTTGTAATAGCCAATGTACATGGTTGCCATGTAAATATAAAAAAGCACTAATTTAAAAAGTATATTAAGAGAGGGGGAAAAGCGTAAACTGCTTAATTTAAATTACGAGATTATTGTAAACAGCTGCTCAAGTATTTACCACCAACGCAACGGTATTGTCTATGGCCAGCCATTTCTTTTTGCACGCAAAGAACGAACGAGATTTGGATAGAATTTTATATTTCAGATTGTGTCAATTATATTTCAAAATGTCATCCAGCTGTCAAAATATTCCGTAAGATTTATCATTTCATCATGCATTGTTTCAGGCCTGCCGAACGAGAGGAAATTATTACAAACAAAGCATCGAAAATCCGGTTCAGCCAGTCATATCATGGCTACAGTGCAGTGCGCAGGAATTCGTCACATTGTGGGAAAGTTTGACCGTGAGTACTCTCCTTTCGACCTTAAATGTAGAGGCCAGTAATGAAGAAAATTTCAATTCGTCGCTTATCAACTGAGAGCCAACAAGGCTTATTTTGAGCTGCGTTTCGGCTCAAAATCCATATAGGATTGTGCTGACGTAAAACTTGAACCCCGACCATACATACAGAATGCCATGAGCGCGGTATGTGGGCGAAGAAAATGTTGGCCGTAGAACTGGATTTTGGCCAAAAAGGCGGCAATTTGAATGATGTGCTATTCCATACATAATGACATAAATATAGATTCTAAACAAAGCCAGAGTTACTTGGACATCTTATACCGTTATTGTTTTATTGAAATGTTAAAATTTTTCAATCGTTGTTATCTGGTCACTCTACATAAGTGCAACATATTATGATTGAATTATGTGGCTGTAGCCAATTCATATTATCTTTGTAGATAATAATCTCGTCATTTACAGAACTATTGTTATCTAGTATAACCGTCACATTTTAATGCACTCACATTATAATCATACTACCAAATAATATAGTCGTTCGTGATCATTATATGATTAGAATTAGATGGTCATAATACAAATCAAAAAAACCATAAAGTTATTGAAGTTACTTTTGCATCTGTTTTTACTTACTCATAAGGAGAGAAATGCGAGCCAGCTAAACCCTGTGCCATCGATCGGAAAAAGTGATAAAGAGAGCCGGCAATGACGGGATATTAAACATCTGCTGTACTCGTATTACATATCTACGTTAAAACCATCCATCTAAAACCATTAACTAAACTTATGTATTTCAATGTCTTCGATGAGCTTTCGCCCTAAATTTTCTGGTGTTGTAGCCTTAACTTCAAACGTTAAGCACGAACTTAATTTAATAAAATAAAACTGTAAACCAAGAATCAAACAAACGTAATCTAAAATCAATATTAAGCCGAATGAAGTGGATGTTTGCATAGAAAAAGTGTTCGTTGTCAGAATTTTTTAGTTTATTCAATGGATTTTTAATTTCCTTTTAAAACATAATTAACATTTTAATTATCTCAACTATTTATTTAATTAAAAAAAGCTTCTTAAGTCAATTTTTAATTATGTAGCGATTAAAAATTGTATTAAATAAACTTCTGAGACCAAACAGCAACTCTAATTGATTAAAAACGTGTTCATGTGCAAAGATCACTTATCGGTTGATAGTTTTCCATTTTTGACAGATCGTTGCCCTCATCTCATACGACTAGAAAAGGATAAACATTTCGTTAAACTTGTTACATTTAATAAAATTCTAATTGCATCATTACAATACATTTTAAATCTACTTGAGATCCCGCAATTGAAAGTGTAATGTGTAATCATTTTTTCGGTCACTAACAAATCGAAAACTGTAGAAAAAAATTATCATAAATAATAAATTATTTCAAATTTTTGAAAACTTAAGTTAAACACATCTAAGCTATTACATTACTTTGTTGGCATCTGATTTAGTTAGATATCTCTAAAACCAGCTGTCTATTCCTTCCTTCAATATATGTACATAAAAACATCTGTTTAAAAATCAAATGTAACTATTTTCGTAGATTAACAAAGTCTTAGAATTGGAGGCATAACCAAATGCTCGTTTATGTCTTACACTTGATTTCATTCATGCTCGTAGGCCCACGTTAACTTTTGCACTCAAATACACACACACACGTCCCACACCAACACACATCATCAGTGTTTGGATGTCCTTATTAATAAAAACAACAAATTTATTATCCCTATAACGAGCAGAGCAAAAGCAAAATTAAACCACAAAAACAGCAAAACAAGCATTTGTTTGTTTTTATTTGGCTGGGTATTTGATCCCACTGCCCATTAGTTTTTTACACCAGTCAGTTGTACGAGTAGTAGTTGTTGCTTTGATTATTGTTGTAATATTCAAAGAGTGTGCAGTACAATGTTGCCACTTCGTTATGATTAAGATTGTTTTTATGTTGTCATTGGAGAAGTGTAGGTCGGTCCCGAACTAAACTAAGCTTCATAGTAGGCACTAGAAATTCGACATTATTTACAAAAACAATAAGCAGTTTTATTGTACCGGGTAATTCTTTAACCTTTTGAGTTTTGTAAAATAAAAATATTCCGAAAATTTGCAAAAATTGATGAAATATTTGTTTGAGCCGAAACTTCACATATCCCCAAAAAAAATAGTCTAGTAGGGTCAAATTACATGATCTTGGCGGACAATGGACTGCTCCAAAACGTGAGATTAATTGCTCATTAAACTTGCTTTTCAATAGATTCATGGTATCGCGTGCCGTGTGGCAGGTGGCACTCAAACCGAACCAAACAGTTCATCTGTCAGGGTGCTTCGGCAGCTCTTGAACGTCCCAAGGCTGCTCTTCACACCAAATTCGCCAATTCTGGTTTTTTACGTATCCATTGTGCCAAAAATGAGCTTCGTTGCTGACAATTTTTCGATAGAAAAATGGATCTTCAACTTTCCTAAGGTTCATTCACCCAGCAAACGACGTTGTGGTACATCACCTGGCTTCAGTTCTTGCAGCAGCTGTATTTTGTATGGTTTCACACCGAGGTCCTTACGTAAAATCTACCAGGTTATCGCACAACAGAAGCCCAATTGTTGACAACGGCGACAAATTGACATAGCGCGATCTTCATTGACACAGCAGCAATACTTTTCTCGGTACGCACACTTCGCAGACGGGTTGTCAATTAGTGCCCATTAAAGTAAAAGTGGTGAGAAATTAAGTCACAATAGCTTCAATAGCCTGTTAGGTGGGTCGATTATGACGATCATAAAATGAAAGTAATTTACGAAACACATCCCTCACACAGCACGAAATTTGATAATAAATTTCAAAGATTTCCAAGCCCAGTTCGTTAGTTAGTCTATTCATGGTGAAATGGTAAACCTTGCCGATCGTTTTTGGCACTGCCACATGTCACGAATATTTTTCTACACTGTAAAAATTTACATTGAAAACCCGAATAGTAAAAAAATCACCCGATATATGTAAGAATATTTTCAAAATGGCTTGCAAAAGTCGTGTTCTGCAGCTATATGAGCTACTAAGGTGTTTTTTTAATAATAATAGGATGTTAATGAACATCCATGTAAGAGGAATGATCCGAGGTTGGAAGTGTTTGGTGATAAAAAATACGGTATTCTTGTAGTTTCTATCGCACGTCTTAGATATTAACACTTAATACACTATTTCAATCAGAGCAGTCAGTATTGCACAAATTAAAAGCTGACGTTTATTTATTATTTATTTATAATTAATTTATTATTATTCACGTAAAAACCGATGCTTTAAAATCAATGAACTTGGGGGAAATTAACAAAACTTTGTCATTGTATTCCAATTTCAAAAGGACCATTATACTGGGGAACTGTAGAGAATTTTTTATACCATTTTGCATACTATTGATCGAAAGAATGTACAACAGTCTTTTCAATTAAAGTCACTGTTTTTATTTAGAAAAAGATTAATAATAAATAACGCCACTATGGACTCGTCGATTGCGATTAATTTGACCGAATAGGCGATTTAGAAACCAATCTTTAGGGGAAAAAAAACAAAAACCTAGAGGAATACATTTTTCCCACATCACAAAAATGTTTATTTTACCATTTTCAAATGCTTCTGTTGAGCGAATATTTAGCAACTATAATAATTGTGACAATAATCTGAAAAATAAATTGTCCAGTGATACTAAAGCAGGTATAAAAAAAGGTAATAAACACTCTAAACCTTCCCGAGATATATGATCGATTTTGGAAGAACACATGTGTGTTTGTAAATTGTATGATAAATATTGACCTCCCCTTGAATGTAGTTTTATTTAAATGGGATAAGTTGGAATCTTTGTAATGGCAACACTGATCCAGTACAAACTGTTGTAGTTTTTCTTGTTCTGTTGTTGTTGTTGTTTTCGTTTTTATTCTCGTTTATTTTTTGCACTGCTCTCGTGTCATTGCCGTGGTTGCACAGGGATTTCAACACATTTGTTGGCAGGTTAGTAATTGTAGTTTGTGTGTGGGTGTGTGATGTCTTACTGTCATTTTCATTATAGTTGTTGTTTTTACTCTGTAATTTTACTGAGTTATTTTGTCAGACACGAACTCAAGCACGAACCTCTGAGCTTTTAATAATTGTTGAATTGTGAAATAAAAAGAACAATTCCTTTCTTAGTATTTATTATAGTAATTGTGATTATGTGCGTACGTATGTATGTATGTAGATTGTGTTGTTCCGTCAGTATGTTTTCTAGAAAATTTTTAAATAAAACACTACGCAGCGCACAGTACTTCGTACCTAGACAAAATTAAGAAACAAGTTATGTCTTTTATTTTAAGAAACTGGTCGATAGATAACAAAATAAATGAAACTAATTTTAAGGAACTCTGTATGTCTCTCACCGTTTGGTTCCATCAGATGGCGCCAAATTCAGAGAATTAGAGAAGTAAAAATTACTGAGCAACAGTTTAGGCTTTAAATGCTTCAAGAAACTGACTGTCAAATATTCATTGTTTGGACTTGAAGAAGGCAATTTTGGCTAGCAATATCTAAGTATATTTGCAGTTAAATATATGACAAGTTTGAAAGGATTTTGTCTCCGGTAATTATTTTTTATTGATTTGAAAAACACTAACGATTCAAATAAACTTTAAAAATTGCTAAAGTTTGATGGACTATTAGAGAAAAAGAAGAGGGTTTATTTCTGTTTACATCAATTCATACTGTTTCCTAATAAGCTCCAGGAAAAGTTTTACAAAGATTTTGCCGGAAGAAAGGGTTTTAGTTTATATGATTGCGTCAACTCAATTGACAATTTCAGATAATAGAGTGGTCCCTCGAGATACGAGTGCTCTAACATACGAGTTATTTGAGATATGAGCTGTCGAGCGAGCGAAGTTTTGTTTTGAAATACGAGCGATATTTGAGATACAAGCTCATCCAGGAGCACTCTCAAGAACCGCCGAGCAAAGAATTACAAGAGTTACATTCTCAGCAGCATTCGGCGGTTTTGCAAGACATTGGTTCCGAGGAAGAGCCAGGGGTGGAGATGGTTATCTCTACAAGTGAGAAAAAAAGAGATCTTGGGAATGTGAGTGAGAATTTCACAGTTCGTGGAAAAGAAACACCTTAAAACAAAAATTAATAAATTAAGCATACAGTAGCATTTAAGTTGTGTGTAAGTTGCATTTGAGTGACCAAAATACATAAATGTATGTTCACTTTATAAAAACAGTTTTTTTGACATTTATAAATACACTTTTCTTATTCCAAAACACGAAACAAAAATTGGGGGTAGCATTTTTGGGGCTAAAATGGATTAATGGGCATTTCAACTAAATTCAATGGGAAAAATTGCTTTGAGATAAGAGCAAGTTGGTATACGAGCATGGTTACGGAACGAATTCAACTCGTATCTCGAAGTATCACTGTATAACTATCTAATCAAATTTCAAGACTCTGCATCAACTGCTGATACTTTTGTCCCATCGTTATATGGGAACAAATCACTGTGCGCCGTATCTAAAATGAAACTAGCTGACCCATTCTCTTGATATTGTTCATTCCAGGTTGCCACTTTATTTGCAATTTCTAAAATATTTGTGTGTCGCAACAAAGATTACATGTTTATATAAAGGGGTTTCCAACAAGGACAGGTCGATGTCTTCAGTTAATTACAGGTGCTATAATATTGTTTTCCACAATCATGTGGGCTGATTTAAACATATTTAGACCTTGCAACAAGCACACTTTATATACGTTCAGCAATATTCTGTCATGAAAACGTGAGCCTCAAAACATTGCAAGGCTTAAAACGTTACTAATCACGGTTACTACGAGGCACCTACGTCAATAGAGACCACTGAAGTACAAACTTTCATTATATATGACTGAAAAACCTTCTTGGGCGACAAGTACCTCTTTCGTCTAAATTCTGAAAGTTCTTTTCCCATTAACATCTTATTAGAATATGCTTTCATATTAAATGTGTTGGTCATACCAAGAATATATGACAAAAATAGCTAAAAAGCAAATGCAAAAAAAAAATTATAACGCAGCAAAGAAATGAAAGAAAAAACACATAATGAAATATTGACTAGTTATTTACGCTCCTTTTCCCTACAGCCCAAGGAGTTGCTACGAACTCGTATTTCCAAACGGGTATGAGTTTAGGAAAACATCATAAAATTTCTAGTAAAAGCTATAAAATGCATGTACAAACACAACTAGAAGCATTAAAAGAGAAAGCAAATACAAATTTAAGAAACGTGTTCTTTATTGCAGTAATTGTTGTCGTGAATAGTGCTGCGAGGATAATGTTTAGTGATTGTATCCTGGAGTCGTTTATTGCAGTTGTAAAGAACACAAATTTTTAATTATAATTACAGGCAGTAGTTATCGGTCTATATTGTTATAGGTATTAAAAAACATAATTAATATTTTTAGAGCGTGATTAAAGTGATTAAAACGCTCTTCAAGTTTCCACGTGTATGCAAACATACGTGTAAACATACAGCTGTGTATAAAAATAAGAGTGACCCTACTTAAAAAATACACCCAAAATTTGTAAACATAAAATTTTATTTTATTTTTGTCTTATTTCGCGAGGCTGACTTCATGCGTCATGAGCGTCGTTTTTAAGAAATTCGTTTCCATACGTCCACAACTCACTTGCAATCGTGGGTTTTTTTGTACGACACACTTTTTGAGGTCACCCCAATCTTTCGATATTCTTCTACCTAAGTGTCCCTTTCCGGGATTGTAGGACTTAATCCTTTACCAAGACGTAGTTCATACTAGATTCCGTTCCTTACAGACGCTAATGCATCGTGTGTTTGGGGGGTTGAAGTTTTTTTTTAAACAAAACAAAAAATTTTTATATGAAAAACATTAATTTTTAATCCTCGTCTGGTCCCTTCTTATCCGCTTTAGAGCGCTGCACGATATTTCATACAGAAGAGTTACATATTTGTCCATTGCCAGCGCACAATACACCATGTAATAACATTTTTTGGAGGAGACAGGAGTTCCTCTAAATCTTACAGAACTTACTAATCGCACCATGAGTAATGATCGGCATAACAGTCATATTTCATGTCATCTGCTCATAATATTTTCCTCCACTTTTCTTTTGACAGGTTGAAATGTTCTTAGAGATCTAGGATGGCGTTTTTCTGGAAACCTGGTCACACAATAAAAATCCTAAAAACTTTTCGAATTCATCTTTCAGTGACTAATTTTTCTTTTTAAAATGGCAGAGACAGATTTAGTTCCAGTGAGGAAACTGAACAAAAAACTGCCTGTTTTAGGAGCCTTGCGAAATACTATTTCTAGGCAGGAACAGATAAGGACCTTGGAAAAAGTGTATTGCAAAGATCACGGAGTACAAGCGTACTCATGCGTTTTATAATCGCCAATTGCCTAAGCGTTACTTTCCTTAAAAATATCATATTCCTCGTTTCAAACAAAGCTGACCATTCTAATTATTGGCCTTAGTTTTAATAACGGTTGCGCTGTGCGATGTCGCATTAATGCTAATTATTATGCTTCATAGACGGTGACATTCAAGATAAGGTTTGTCTTATTCATATGACTAAATTATTGCTTTAAAATTTGTATGCACCGAACAACAATTAAATACGGTATATTATGTTCAAACTAGCACGTTGATTACTTAGTCATGAAATTTACGCAATTTAAGCCTTAATTGAGCTCAATTAGCCATACAAGAATTTAATTATTAAAATGACCAATTAGTACTTTATTACAATATTAATTAAATCAAATTTGGTGTAATGTGCTTAGTGAGCAGAAAAAATGTATGAACACCAAAGTCTATAACACAATATAATATTTAATTGCTTCAATTAAGTTGAATGTGTCAACATAGTATTACCAACACAAGTTTCCACGAACAAAATGAACAAATGCTAAATGAGCAAGCTAAAATGCATGTGTGTGAACACCAAAGTCCGTTACTCAATTTAGAATTTGATTTACTTTACAGAATATTAAATGTAAATGAAAATCTTAATTGTTTCAATTATTGTTTGAAGTTACAAGGTCTGCCTTTCTGCAACTAATTTCCAAATTGCTAATCCTTCTTCAACTCTTTGTGATACAAATTATACCCTCTTCAATATTCAAATTCGTACAATGAACTTCATTCATTCACTCAGCTTTCACATTTCGTGTTCAGTGATTGAGGTTGCTTCTGTTATTACTCGTATTTTTAATTTAGTTCTTGCAATGTTTTCAATTTGTTCTGAAATGACGTGCATTACGGGTGAGAATGTTATTAATTTTCTACAATAGTTCAACGGCACGTCACTATTTGCCATGCCATATTCTAAAAATACATATAAGTAAGTAAATGAAGAAATTTAGATACAAAACACGGCGATGTTTACAAATGTAGATACAAAAAGAATAAAGAAATGTGTAGAAACTCAATCAGCACAGGTAGGAGAATTTGAAAAAAAAATAAACAAAATGAACAAACACCGTGTGCCATTAGAGAAAGGTATCGATGAACTTTAGCCTTAAGAAAAAACACAAAAATTTACACACATTTACGACATACTTTCCTTCATTCATAACATACAACTTCCTTTTGTGCTCAATCCCTTTTAATTTCTTTCATTCATTTGTAAAACGCATGCATGTAAACGAAAGTACGACGAAAGAAATTAAACGGAATGTCTGATTGTTTGCATTTTTGTCGTTGCTTTTAGCAGAGTTTGAAGATTAAAACGTTCCAACCAACAATCCTAAACACTCTTTTGGATACTTTGTAAATTACAAGAGGATTTTCTTAATTTGAAGTGTGTTCTGATGTTGTTGGTTTTTTCTTTTTCTCTATATTATTTTTTTACTACTCATTCTCGTTGTGTTTTCTTCACGTTTTTATTGCTTTTTTACAAGAAAACTGAAGGCATTTATATTCCTTTCATTCTTGTCGTTGTTCTGATGTTGTATGTCGTAATCGTAGTTCGTGTAGTATTTAAATGGCTTAGCAAAGGTGTTGTTTGCTTATTTCGTGCAACTAGCTGCACATTATGGAAATGATGTGTTTTTCTCCTTGCTTTCTTTAATTAACTCAAAACCTGTTTCATGTCAATTTGTTTAAAGAAAACTACAAACTATAACATTCTTGGGAATTAGTGGGAAAGTCTTAAACACAATTACGAACATGTAAATTAGAAAACTGAAAGAAAAACGCATGACAGTAGGGTGTGCATTTAAATACTGATTTTTTTTTGTAAGGTGCTCCAACCAAAACGCACGATATTCATTGTAAATAATAATCTTAATATTTTTTTGTTATGATAGAAGAATTTTAAGCGTGAAACAAAATATTGGCCAAATGCCCGCCACAGCTTTGGTAGCATACTTCTATCCGATGGTCTATATTTTCAATGACCCTGAGATATAATTGAGGTTCAATGTCGTTAATGTGCCGAATTATCGCATCCTTTAGCTCTTGAATTGTTCTTGGCTTATTGACGTACACATTTTCTTTTAAATATCCCCAAAAGAAAGAACTCCAACGGTTTTAAATCACATGATACATCGCACGACCTGAGATAACACAGCCCTTGAATTTCTCGCGCAAAAGAGCCATTGTTTCGATGGCTGTGTGGCAAGTGGAACTAGCCTGTTGGAACCACATATCGTCCAGGTCCGATTCCTGGCCACAAGAAGTTCGTTATCATCCAGCGGGTGTGACTCACAACACATTGTGCATCATGGTTGGACCACCCTGTATATTTTCCATTTCCTGTACAACAATTCTTATATTTAAAACACAGGAATACATTGTACATCATTTAAATTTAGTAGCAAGTAACATACAGACAAACAAGAAGTATAAATATTTTCGGTCAAGCAAAACTGAGCAGAGTAATAAATAAATTTTTAAGACTAATTGCGAATATTTGTCTTTCGAATAACAAATAACATTGCCATTTTAAAAAGGACCACGAAATAGAAGACACTTATATCGATTGCATTAAAAATCAGAACTGCTTCAGTTTTTAGCATTTTGACTCTTGAAAACCCCAGGCATGGAAAATCTAACCTTTAAACTATGTAATACATTTTGATATTATTTGGATTTCTTTACAAAGAGCTTACACCGGATTGAAGGAAAATACGATATCATTAAAAATCTTGGTATTGAAACAATTCCGTTTATGATCCCCTCAATTCGTATTTGAATGACTGTAATTGATAAAATTAAAGTAATTAAGATCAACTTTTTTTGAAACGAATTCCACTATCTTTACCAAGAGAGGGAAATTAAAACAGGACACCTTGTTAAGATTAAAAGTACTTTTTTACTTAAAAAACGTTTTTGGAGCATAAAATAACGGGTGTTTTTTTGTATTTGTAGTCAAGAGCTCCGAAAGTTATTTGTCTTTTTTATTTGAACAGGATTTCTGGCACATGGTCATTTCGACTGAATCGTAAGAGGTTAATCAGAAATTTAGATTTTCGAACACTTATTGCTGCAATGGAGGCCATATGTCAGCGAATATTTTCTTCAAAGGCCTCAATTGCCTGTGGCATATTGACGTATACAAGAGGCATCCAAAAAAAATAGTCTAGCGGTGTTAAATCGCATGCTTTTAGGGTGCGAACAGAGTGAGCGGGTGAAAGCCGAGTCGAGATTGTCAGTGCGATAAAACTGATTACATACAAGGCAATACAAATAAGCTTGTGTATAGCACAGTGAACGCCGACAAGAGCAGAGAGCAAAGCCGATGAGTGCGAGAAAACAGTTTCAAAGCGTATTTCAGCGCCGAAAACATTGTTTATGTTATGTTGTTATGATTTCAACTTGTTTGGAAAACATTTAAAAAATTAAAAACACCATTTTAAGAAAAAGTAAATAAAATATGCAATAAAAAAATTAAAAAAATAATAAAAATTAAAAAATAAAATTAAAATTAAACAAAGCTATTTGCAAAAGCAGCTAAAAATATTTTTTTTGAAGTACGAATAAAGGGGTTAATCCTCAAAAATTTACATCGAATTATTTTAATTCCCTACTTTTATTTAAAATATAATAATAGTACTAAATTCTCCATCCTTGGTGTTAACTAAAAATAGTAAGGAAGGATCGATATGCGTTTTCGGCGATACGATATCTATAGTATACTCAAACAAAAATATCGACGATACCAATATGCTAGTGAATTGAATCTCAAAGTAAATTTGTAATGTATAATGTGCACATGTTTTTAGTTTACTTGCCTCGCTCACCTCGTAAGCTGAAAACCTTTTGGGGTTTTTTGATTTCCGACTGTGTTACGGTACGTACGTAAATATGGCCGGAAAGGCCTAGAGTATTTTAGAATTACTAAAGAAATCATCATAGCATTGGACTTACCATCCCTGGTTTAACTATTTAAAAATTTGAACACGCTCTCCTTGTCTAAAGTGTCACTAGAATAATTTTTATTAAAATGATTTTTTATTTCACCATTATTTAATGTTTTTATTTTCCTGAGGTGCTTTTTACTTGAGTAATGAGGAAAAACACAAACACAGTCAGTCGCTTTTATTTTCTGCGCTCTCGAAATAAAATTGAAATAATGAGACATTTGTTTCAGCTTAAGCACGTGTATGCAATTTATGTTTTACATTTTACTTTGTATTTTTCATTTCATTACATTCTGAACGAGACTTTGAAATTGTTTTTTTTTTAGATTTTGGAACAAAAAATTAACATGTGTGTTATTTCCTGTTAAATACTTTTAGTAAAAAGAGAGAAAATAGGGCAACAAAACCCAGGGTACTTGGATAAATATTTCATTCAATATTATTGTTTATTTGTATCTAAATGGCGATTTAAGGGTAATTTCTTCAAAACATATAAATTTACCAGATTATGGTTATTTATGAGGCTGAGTGTTTCTTTTTTTGCCTTTACAGTGAAAAATTCAGAACAATTGTAATATTTTAGAAATGATATAAAGGTTACATGTTTGGGGGGTAAATGTGTAAGTGCAGGAATGAAATCCCATTTAAATTTGTTATCAATTGCTAAAAATAAAAATAAATTAAAAGAAAACAATAGAAACCTTAAACAAAAGAACTGCAGAAAATGAATAAAATTTTAAAATAACACAAGGTAAAGCACTAGGGCGGTTCAAGATTTAACAGGCCTAATAATGGAACAAGGACAACGTGGAGAGTATGCTGCAACTAGTACAATCCACAGAAGAAAATCGGGTCCACCATTTCAAGTACTATATGTGAAGAAGGAAATGCTAATTAACAGCGAAAAGACTGGCATTTCATCGCATTGTTGTCGCTAGAGAAAGGCCCTGTTTGGCTCAAAATGTTACCGAACCGGTGACGTCACACGACCCTACAAATATCAAATCGGAATTAGCCAACAAGCCTAGTAAAGGCGTTTCTAAGACCAATCACAAGGCAGACAACCATGGTGGACCCGCCGATCTTTGACGACCGCTTTCCTGTCTGAGGGGATCAGATTAGGACCCCATTTTGCCGCTTATGCTTTAAAGAGGAATAAACTGCGACACAGATTCTTTGCAAATGTTTTATTTTAATTAGTGACAGAAGATGTGTTTAACTCTGTGTTTCAACTCTTTTGTTCTGATGATACCAGGCAAGCTTCTCAGACCTTACCACTGACCGTCACTAGGAGCGTTATACTGGCAGTTCTTCAATAAATGACAAATAACGCGTAAAAGCAGCGATCGGCGGTCAAGATCGAGCTCTTTTTATTATAATTATTATTCTTATTTATAGACGATCAAAATCAATGTTTTGCTTGCAAAGATTGTTGTAGGCCAAAACTCTTTCTTCAGGCGAAGCAGTAAGTAATGATTATTATACCGAGTCTTCCAATCGGGACTTTTGAACTTTGCAGTTGAGAGCGCCCATATTGCTGAAGTTGCGTCTGTCGAATTGGCTGTCAATTATTTAATCTAGATACAGTATTCAACAACACGTGCAAATTGTACAATCGTTGTATGTGAGTGTGCCAATTGGCCGTGTTGTATATAAAAATAATAACTTTAGCGGTGAGGCCCAGCAAAGAAAATTATCCACCTGGGGACGATACCAATCCATTTGAGATCCCAGGACGTCCAACGCATCCCGCAAAAATAATTGGAAGGTGTGGATTTTGCGCTGGCGACGTCGTCGGTCCGTAGTTCTTCGGGTACAAAGTTAGGAATGAGATAATATGGACACCCATGATTTGTGATTCCATCAGAACGGCTGTACTTGCCGTGACACATTGAACACGTCAACGTGATGAAAACTGGCCTCTGAGATCGTGCGATTTGGCCCCGTTAGACTTTTTCTTGGAGGGTTTATTAAGTTGCAAGTCTATGCGAATAAACACCACAACACTGCGGCCCTTTAAGCCAACATACCCCTTACAATTGGTGAAATTCACTTATGCTCCATAGTATTGAAATTTCGTATGCGCGCCACCCAGCAAAGCCGCGGGGGACATTTGCACGATATTATATTCCATGCGTAATGGCATCAACAGGCCTTTTAAGCGAATACAAAATTTCAATGTTATCTCACATCAACTTTGTTTTCCTTAAATTCCAAGATAAGAAGCTCTTAATGAAAAACTATATACAAGAGCGTTTGAAGGAAAACGTTCATTTTGTACACAAGTGTTTCGCAAACCAGCCATGACTTCTTTCTACTCCCTGTGTTCGAGATCGATTCGAGGAAAGTGTTTTAATTACGAAAAATTACAACAAAAGCTGAATACGAGTACCAAATTGACCTATGAAGAGGCGGATAGATTGAACGGTGCAAAGGCAATAGAGATTACTTTAAATGGGAATACAAATACTATCGATAAATTTTGAAACTGGTTTCTTTCAAATATGCACCGAAAAAGGAATGAAGCATGGAATTGAAGGCTATTGAATATTGTTACGTGTCGCGATGAAAATTAATTGAAACTATTGCAAATTGCTCAATTTTCAGAGACTTTTCCGGGACGTCGGATCACAAGTCTCGCTTAAATCTCACTGACAAACAGCAATTACTCTTGACTTTTCCAACTAAACGGTTAAGAAAAAAATGCACTGCCTTCTGTCAGCCGTTCATATGCCGACCGTTGTTGCCACTTTCCATTTCTGGGTGAATAATTGTAATGACCCCAAATTTGCGTTCTTCTTGTTATCTTAGGTTATCTTGGTATCGCCTTCTAAATTCTTAAACTTTTAGGTCAAGAGATTTCTAAAAGAATTCCGTGAGTATGTCTGGTCTAGTCCACGTGGAAAATTAGCTTACTCTTGGGTGGCGCTAATGCCGAGATCTAAATCATTCTTTAAACGATAATTGCTTCAAAATTCTTAACCAAACGCATCGAAATTATTTGGTTCATTGGAATAGGGGTAGCGAAGCGCATCAGGTTACCACCAGATTTATTTAAACTATTGCCGCATATTTCCCTTCTAATATCACTTTAATTTTCATCCCTTTTTCCTCTTTGAATACCACTTCAATTTTGATTTCATATAAATAAAAATATAAAGTAGCCTTATGGGCTTTTAATATTTCTATATGTCGACATATTGAAAAAAAAACTTTTATCGTTGCCAAAAACAAAACCAAAAATCCTTATTCAAATTGACCTCTATTTAAAATGCCGTAAATGTTTTTGTAAAAATCCATATCGGCATTATGTTGTTGCTTGTGGTATCTTTTCAATATTTTTACTATTATTTTTAATTTAAAGTAACTTTTTGGCATGTTTTGTTCTTTTTGTTGTTCTTTCTCTATGTCTTGCAAAGGAATAGAAAAATTTATGCGTTTCGATAACATTTTTACTAATTTTCAATGGTATGATGTGGTTTCAAATAGACCGATATAAGTATGAATGGATGTACGTATGTACAAATTCAGTAACATGCACAAACTCATTTGGTGCATGCAAATGTACAGAAAAGGGCAAACAAATAGGGGTGCTTAGCTTTCTTAAAAAAATAATTTTTTATTGTTTGCTTTAGCGACTAAACATAAAAAACTTGACATTAAAAAAAAACGTTTTTTCCCAAAAATGCCACAAATCAAGTATCTTCACAAAAAATTTTCCACCGTTTAAGTTTGAAATAGCGATTTCGTATTATCTTCGCGCATAAATGCCGAGTTTTGCAGCCAAACAAGTATCATTTGCGTGCACTTTTGATTTACTTCTTTCAGTTTAAAAAAAATCTGAATTCGAAAATTCAGCTTTAAATCACAGAATTTGTAATATGTTGTGAAGTAAGTCTAACGTCGGAGACATAGAATGTGGCGAGGGAAGAAAATCTACTAATCTACGCGGAATGGGAAACATTATTGAAGGATGATTTCTTATGTAGAATTTTGGAATGAATTTCCGTCTGAGAGGTTTCTCAGAACGAAAAATGACACTGAAGATGGCACATAGCCAAAACCGGTTTGTCTCCAAGCCAAACTTGACAAGGGATGACGGAAATTCGTTCCAAAATTCTACATCAAAACACCCTGTCGGAATATCAAATCAAGAAGATTTCTTAGTTACGGAAGCCAATTTTACAACGCTGTACAACTGAAATTCTAGCTGCCAAACATAACGGAAAGTCGTGTGAGAAAGTAATGACAAGTAGATCCCATTCGATAATGCAAGGAGAAGATTGATGCAAACAATTTTAGTTGTTTATTTTTTTGCGAAAGGCATGGCGTTGTTTATTATGAGTTGCCCAAATGCGCCCATTACTAATCCAGACATGATAACATTAATTTTCGGCATGAGAATAACCGCTAATATTCTGCGGCGCCTGTTGAAAACTACTTGAAATACTCAGTTCGGTAGTCCTACACTTCCCGTCGTATTTACATTGCCCCTTCTAATCAGTGTGCTGGCTGAAAGATGGAAAAAAGTAATCGCCAATATTTCAAATAAATCATAAGATTTCATACCTATTCATCAAATGCTTAAGTTTATAGAAAGAAAGCGCAGGTTAGTTTTCTATAAATGCTGGCGCCAAATACACGTAGGTGATTCGATCGAGCATTTTTGTAGCTATTTGCTGGAATCTGTATAATCCGGCTAAAAAGCAAAAAGTCTTATGGATATTGAAGGTTATAACAAAGGCCCATCATGTCAAATAAATTCTACACCACATAAATTGTTTGAGTTGGCTCGTCGCGTTGGAAGGAAATGTCGCCGGAAGCACGGCCTTAGATTTCCGGTACCAAGAAGTGGATTTCTTCAGCATCAAACCGTGGTTTTGTCTAAACATAATGACAGCTTCGGACCTCTTTAAATTTGTCTTGAAACCAAATACGAAATCACGAACAAAAGTCATCGGATCGGAAGTTAACACTCTCTTATAAAAATCCCTAATCCACGGTGGAACAGCATACGGTAGCGATGCGTGGCAAAGAGGGTGCTTGAGGTCTCCACTACTCGTGGGAATTATATAATTTCTCTGAAGGATATTCGGTTTTAATTGGCCAAGGAAGAAATCCGAAAGAAATGTACAAAAACGTCTTGCGAGGGTTGGACAGCTCAATCTCTAAAAGTACTCCTAAGGCTTTGGACCGTGAAATTTCGACAGGGATGTACAATAAATCCTCGCAAGAGGTGGAGGGGTTAATCTTTATAGAAAATCTGCTGACTGAGGAGAAAACCTCGAGAGCGGTGGGCGGGTCAATCTTAAAGAAACTTCTGTGAAAGATGCTGAGACGGTACACATTTGGTGAATGTGTATGCTATGGGGACTTGAGCCTTAGACAAATGCTAGCAATTACACGAGACTCCGTGATGAGGAAGTAGGCTAACACTCACCAGCCGACAGTCTAAAATTACTATAGTCCAGAGTAAAGGCTAGAGATAACACGAGTCTCGATGAAAGCAAGGTAGTCGTAAATAACAAATCGATTGTCTAATCATTTCGTAGAAAGAAGGGGGTGGAAAATGGACCCACTACATTAATATATATAACTATTTTTTACTTAATATATTTCATAAATCCAACTTATATACAAAACTTAAAATTTCTTAATATTAATGAATTTTTAGGAACAAATTTTTCTTTATGGAAAATTCATAAATTTACTGAAAATAAATTATTTTCATGAAAGAATCGTATTTTATAAAAATCGTTCTTTACACCAAGACATTGTAAATTGATTTACATTTAACCGAATTTTTTTGAGTTAAGTTACATCAAAATTTTCATGATTTAAAAAAATTTTTTTTTATCGAAATTTCGTAAATTCCAAAAAAGAAAAAAGAATTCGCGAAAAGAATCATTGCTCTGAAAACATTTTGCGATTCAAGATCTGCTCATTCGGGATGCCCAACTGTAATTGGAGTTTATCTATCTCATAGCCATAAAAACATTGGCAATTCATAAAATTTTATTTTTATTTTTGGGCTCCTTACTTTGGATAGATACGAGTACATGAAACTTGGTAGGTTAGTGAATTCGTGTGTGTGTGTTTGCGTGTGTATGCAATTTTTCACATGCGTGCTGACATGCAGAGCAACTTTTATATTGTAGCTCTATGCGATGATATTTCTTTGCATACTATTTCCAAATTCCATATATTTTAGTCTCTACACTTTCGGCAAGCCATGGATTTAAGTTGTGCCTATTTTCTATTTCATTTCCCCCCCGAACTCTCCTCATGTGCAAGTGCATTTGTTTTGGCATTGGACATATAAATTGGCCTGAACTTTTATGCTTGAATACGACGAACATGACTTTTTTCTTGTTGGTTGCAAAAAATAAAATACATTTTTTTTTTTGCTTAAAAGAAAGCAAATGGAAAAAATGGCAAACTCTTGAAGGCGTGAATTTTCTGAAATTAGCATAAACCAATAAATCTTTCTACCATTCGATACAGATAAAATACAACACAACACAAGTTTAAGTACATTTTATTAGCTGTCTGTCTTAAGAGTTTGTTTGGTTGATTATTGGAAGGTTTTGGCTGGTAAATTGTACTTGTGCTCGGAAACATTTAAAAGCGTTTAAACTTTCTTGAAACCTAAAATAAACCAACCAACATACCGCAGACGAAATGTGGAAATAAATTTCGTTAAATAGAAAAAAGTACCACTTCCTGGATATGAAAATAATAGCAACAAATTTAATACACCTACGGATACTTAAGGCTTAATAAGTTTTGCCTCTGCATATTTCTGAGTTATACGATAAAAATATTCATGCCAATGCAAAGTAATCTCACGTGAGTAAAATTAGCAAGTTGATCTATTGGATTTCTTTCAGTCTTTTATATAAAAAAAATTTGAAAATATAGATGATTTATAAAAAATTCTAAAGATTACGCAGGCAAGCTTAACATGTTGCGGTGAAGTATCGCGTTAGTAAAACTTATTTCATGAAACTATTTTTAAAACACAATATCGCAGGAAAGTTATTATTGACGAATTTAAATTTTGGGTTTAAACAAAATAGAGGCGTGCAATTTCATTCTTAAAGTTTACACGTAAATTTTTTTACATCAGCTTTGTTAATTTAGTATGGCTAACGTAGACGTACCTGACCCGAACTTCATGTCACCTCATATAAAAATAATGCTCGACATGTAAGGTTTGACAAGTGTCCGTTAATTAATAAACCTTGGCCAACTGATCGACCACACTATTCCTTGATCTAAAAGACTTCTTGTCCTTCAATTAACGATTTCAGTTAACTCCATTGGCAGAGAATTTATAAGTACTAAATACTTTTCCAATAAGGGCAGGTCGATGTTGATAGTCTTTGGCCTGGCCTGTCGTATGGGTTTTTAATGATTCGCTTACTGATGTCAAATTATCATTACAAACTACGCAATCATCATCTGCAAATAAGCTTTCGGAAGAGGAATCTAATGTTGGCCAAAAAATCAGCCTTGACTACAAGGTGTTTTTGTAGATGAATGGTTATGTGAACAAGCAAAATTGCAGCTTATTGGACGTCGTCAATGTAAACGATTGTGTGGGCGTGGGTGGAGAATCTCGTCAACGGCTGTATTCTGGATTTACACGATGTTGGTGTGACTTATAATAACATTGCATCCGTAGCACTTATGCATTGAGGCAATGCTGTGATTGCTACCGTTCAACTTATTCATTAGGTCAAAGGCTGCAATATGAAGTTTGTATATAAAAAACCATGCCATATGGCATAGGTTTAGGCCGAACATTGGGCATAAGAGAGTTCTCAACATTGTTACAAAAGAGGTTAGGAAGACTCAGATGTCGATGCAAAACAAAAGTAGTCGAAAGGCTGCATCAGTATGGAGAACGCCATCAGCATTTTCGCTGACCGTTCTTTTATAGACGGCCGTGTAAGAGCAGGCGTACACTCAGTTGAGCTGAATTTGTCCTGCACTCTGCGTCTAGAGGAGTACGTATCCATTTACCAGATTCTCATTTCACCTGACAATCAGTCGGTTATAAAACGCATAAGGCAAATGTACGAGTACTCCAAACTAGTGCTGAAATGTGTTCTAAGAGTAAACAACTGTCCCCCGATGAATGAGGTAACGCATATGTGGGTTAAAGGGCCCATAGGCATAGCTGGAAATGAAGCACCAGAAGAACTACCAAATAGGGGGTCTGCTCTGAATTTCTGTTGCACTGGATCATGACCTATTGCGAGTAAAGGTCCTGCAATAGGTAGACTCATTAAACCTGAGAAGATGGTGCTTAAAGAGCCTCTCGGCAAGAACGCCAGTAAGATACTTAGATATATGTTTTATTAGGGGTATATAAAGCTGGATTACTGCGTTAGTGACAGGCCATAGAAACGAAAGATAACCCTTGCGTATATTGTGTGTGAATGTCCAACACTGACTAGCATAAGGCTTAGGAGCAGGGGCAGACACGCGTTTAATGTAAATGACATAAGGGATTTAAGCCTTAGACAAATGCTAGCAATTACAAGAGACTCTGTGATGGGAAAGAAGGCCGACAGCTACCAGTTGATATTCTAAACTCAATACACCAAGAATATAGGCTAGTGCTAGTACGAGGCTCAATGAAATTAAGGTAGTCGTAAATTACAAATCGGTTGGCCTGAAATTAACTCTTGTAAAGAACGAGGTCGAAACAGGACACATAAAGTAAGCGGTCTGCTTTGATATCCCCCCTACATTAAATTACTACTTCCTTCGCAATGTAGTGTCAGTGTTATCAAAATTGACATCTGCTATTTGCTGTAGCATCGCCACAATCATTAATTAACCCTCGTTATTGCAAAATTTAAATTGGAAATTCAATCTTTCCGTCTCCTTTTTCTTTTATTCCCCCAAATTTATACAATGATCGATTGCTTTTTGAATAAAGTATGGCTAATCCCTACATCTGCATATTAACTTTAGGTTCTGGTTTTCTGACAATATGAATTTTCCGTTTTTGGCTTATCGAAATGTCACTCAAAATATATGAAAAAAATATATTTATGTAAGTATGTGGGCTTATAAAGCAAAATTATTAAAATGAATTCCCACAAACAAGCGAATATGAGCGATTGGATTAATTTAATCTACCAAAATCCAACTCATACTAAAACTCATCGCGTAACTGCATTATTTTAATCATTGTTCTCTTCATCATCCTTTGGTTCTTGGATATAATGTCATATGACTTTTGTATGTGTTGTCGAATGTGGATGTCAAACAATACGTCATTTCTTTTGTAGCTTATATTGTTGTGCATTTTATTGCTTTCTTCCCAGCCCTCATAACAATCTGGTTTGGTTTTTTTTTTCAGAGTATCCACTTTCATATCTGTTTGTTATGTGCGGTAAGGTCGTGTGCCCGCGTAACAAATCAATCTTTAAATGGGCAGCTGATTTTATGTTTTGCTGCCTTCCTCTCTTCGGCAATTTTTTTTAGCCATTCAACTCTTAACAAGATTTATGTATTTTTATGCTGTATTAACAAGATTTTATTGAACTGAAGGGAATTTTGCTGTCATTCTTCATTGCGTTGGTGTGTGTCTCGTATAAATGTGCTGGCTTGCCACATTATTTTGGTCTACAAATTAAATAGCAACAACCATCAGTTACGGTTTTCAAGTGGCATGCATGTATGGTTTCTTTCTTTTTTTTTCAACACTCTATAGATGGCTGAAGAGAGAGAGAGAGAAAGAGAGAGAAAGCGAATGAACATTTTCCGAATTGTTTATTCACTAAAAGATTTTTGGTCTTTTATTCCAAAAACAAGCCTTCGCATGTGCCACATCGTTATTTCTTAATTACCATGAAGACTAGACTTATTCACCACTGTAGGATTGTTAAGCCAGCATTTGTTTAGATGTGGCAACATCGAAGTGCAACTCTAGTGTGTTAGAGAAAGGTTCCAGAACTTGTTGAAAACTACATACTGGCTTTGACTTTGATTTAAAGTTCAGCAATCGTGGTTCTAAATAGATAACTGTAGATTGTAATGTTTCCTGCCCTAAAATAAATATGTAAATATTCGAGCCCACAATAGCTACACGTGTACATAAGCTCTTAAACAGCCGAATACCCTCGAAAGTCTTTCTGAAGATAATGTTGGCTCTTGTAAATTCATCCCACCAGTTACGGCACTCAACAGAGATATTTTTGACTCTCCGAAACATACCGACATTATGCTCTGAGTTATTTTACATAAACGGTTTGTTAGTTAAAGGGCCGAGACTGTTCTAAATTATCTGCGTAGCATCGTTCTGCAACAGTCCACAACAACAGCTAAATAAAAAAAAAAACACAACCTCGAAGAGGACGAAACGGTCAAATATCATCTATGCTTCAATTTTCGATTTGGGCTCCAAAACTGTCAGTAATCAGGGCCGCCGTGAACGTCAGAAATGTCCACGTTACGATGCTAACGGACTGTCCACTCGAATTTAGCTTTCGCCTGGCTTACATATTTTATATCCTCATTGAAATTCATTGTGCAACCGTTTGAAACTTGAGTTTTTCCGACGGAAACGTTAGAAGTAACCCGAGCGATATCAAAAGGTTGTGATAATGTCGTTCTCCTTGAGTTACATAATCGAACTGACTTAGTAAGAGATGAATCTAAGATCTTTGAGCGAAAGAAATGTATGCGATTGATATTAATGGATCAATCGCACAATTTAGGTCCGTGATTGTGTTTGTGAAAATAAACCAAGCGAAGTTAGGCGGAGTGAATGTTGTTCTAATTTACATTTTGTACAAATTTGAGTACAACCAAAAACACAAGCCAGAGGGTTTAATTTTTTTTTTTTCTGAACTCTTGTGAAACAAATAATATTTTCCTGATTTAAAGCCTCATTAATATTGAAACGAACGATTGGGGTTTTCTAGTAGGGAATTTAGGCTCTTTGGCACGCTTCGTCTGGCCAAAACACATCTAATTTATTCTGAAGAGATACAATACTGACACTTATTCGAGATTTTATGCGGGAAGAACATTTTCTAATTATGACATGAATTAAAAGCGAATAACCCTTACATATCGAATTCGCCTTCTCTTTATATTGCGGACAAATAAGTTTTAATTTTAGTTATAAGATTTAAATCCTTTTAATTGCTTTTCAATAGGCAGCTACGAACAAACGTTCATCGAGTGGATATTCAAAAGTTTAAAAAGTCGTTTTTGCAAAGAATCTTTGCACTCTTTCCTTTCCACATTTAAAATTAGTCACTTGCTACGGCAACTAAAAATACTCTCGTAATTACTTAAGGTAATTGAAATACATACAAAACATGTTTCAAAATATTTGCACTGACTGTCAAATAATATAAATGGCAAGAAGGCGTTCTCCTGTTCTCCATTGCCATTGAACACAAAAAAAAGAAAAACGAAAGACACCATAAAATCATGTGTTGCTGTAACTAATTCTATACATATTCAAATATCAATGTTTCACTTTACAACTGGCTCGTAAACTTAAACAGTTTAATGGAATCAAATCTAAGAAAAAGTACACACTCACAAACATGCATGTGCATGCAAAACAATTTGCAAAGTGAGGCAAAAAACAGCGCATAAAAACGATCATAAAAAATACAACATAAATGATGCCAACAACTGATTGTGACGTGAAATAAGCCGTAATGATAAAGTATGATAGTGAAAAGATGAAAAAGAAAAGAAAAAAAAAAGAAACAGAAATATTTATTTATCTGAAATTGTAGATGATGATGGCATGCAGAAAATACAGAGAAGCACACAAACACTCTACTCCAGCAAATCTCTTCTTTCACTTGACATTTACAAAAAACAAAAATAACAAAGGAACAAAAACGATACACGCAGAAAATACTCACATAAACGTATGTATTGTGTTCCTGTCACATTGCACAGTGGGCGCGTGAACAGCGAAATTCGCAACTAAGCTACAGTTTGTAAGCAGGTACATCGCTACATTGACAAGAAATATATATTTAAACTACGCGTAGTATGAAAAAAAAAATAAATCGGGTACCCATACGATCACACATAGCGTCTCATCAAAAATCGGGTGGAAATTAAATTCAAACTCCATCAACAGATGCACAAGCAATGGAAGTTTTATACAAAGAAACTGAAACGAGAATTAGGAGTTCAGCCCGTAACGATAAACTTAACTGTTGCGATCCAATAGGTTAAAAGGTGGAAAATGGAAGCATGCGGGGAAACATGAGAGCAGCCTACAGTTCAATCAAGCACAAAGGACGTAAATGGAACACTACTCACGACTACGGAGAAGCTCAGCGAATGAGAAGGAAAGAGTTTTTTTTGAAGGTTTAAGACAGCCAAACGAAAATTGAAAGTTTTCAACGTCCCTTCCAATGAGAAATCCTAGGAGAGTAGTTTTAACTACAGAACCATCCCTGCCAGAGGTCACGTTCGCAATTGCTAAATTACAGGTACGGCATGCCGTAACTGAGTGCACTGTCAGGAGTTCTGACTTATACCTCCAAATGGTGGCGGCCGATAAAAGTTTCCTGTCTCTGCAAGGGGTCTGGGTAAATAAGTCGAGCAGTTTAAGCTCTCTTATAAAAAAATCCCTAATCCTCGGTTTAATGGCATACGCCAGGGTGCTGGGTCTCTAACATACGAACTCTGAATAACAGTCTCGCAGAGGTGGAGAGGTCAATCTCTGCATGAACTCCGCTATTTATAGGCCAATGAAGTAATTCTCGGACTCTGTAATTCATTGGCTGGCATAAGACTTAGGACTACGGGCAGACACTTGTTAAATGTAAATGCCATGGTGGACGTAAGCCTTAGACAAATGCTAGCAATTGCAAGTCCCTCCGTGATGAGAATAGAGGGTGACAGTCTGAAATTATTATAGTCAAGAGTAAAGGCTATAAAGGCACGAGACTCAATGAAAGTAAGGTAGTAGTAAATTACAAACTGGTGCCTGAAGTCAATTCTAGGAAAGAAGCGGGTCGAAAAAGGATCCATAAAGTTAGCGGTCTGATAGAGCATTCGACACTATTGACTTCGCTCAGCAATATTAGTGTTCCAAAACAAATTTTTACAATACAAATTATCCGTATGCTTTACCAAGAGGACATTGTAAAGCGCGCTTCAAAGGTCGCAAATGCGATGAAATCGTGACTGCCGGTGGATTAAAGATGCGTGCAATGGCAATTAAACCAGCGCCTTCCCGATCTTTATTATGCAGATGACATACGTATGGAGGCAAATTACGCCATTCACTATCGATCGAAGTTTCAAAGGGATTTAATTTCAAAGGGATATTTTGATATCGAATGCCCCCATTTGAACCTGATGTCGCATTTAATACGGAGTATACAAAAAACACTTAACAGACAAGAAAACAAGAAAGTACATTTGAAAATATATATCTAATAGACCAAACTTATGAGTATTTCGAGAACCAATTGCAAATCCATCCTATTGAACGAACCCATTTCTCTAACCTTCGAAATAATACAACGGAAATAGCCACAATTGAGGAAAGATAAAATCGAGATAGCCAAAAACTACTTCCAATGGGATCTGTAGACTGTGGTTAAAACTGGAATTAAACGTCTTGGAAAGCCTTTGTACGAGTAGAAGCTCTACAAACTTAAGCCAAAATGTAAAAGTATTTTTTAAGTTACCTGTTGTAGTCATATGCTTCTAATTGAAGCGAGGTTAAAAAAAAAATAAAAACTATTATCGCTGCTAGAAAGAAAGCAAAATTACTAACATCTCTGTTATACAAGAATTCCTAGTCCTCCCAAGAAATGGAATGGCCTACGGAAATTTTAGCGTATTCTTAAAGTTACAAAACATCTGTATAGAAAACATGATACACATAAAGGCTGTTTTTTAAGTTGGCAGCACTGCCAATGGTCAGAACATTACAATGCCATGATCACAAACTTTTTGTACCACAACCGAACCAATAGTTTCGCGTAATGAAACTTTAAATTGGCCTGTAAGGTCAAGTGATGTAACACCGATAAATTATTAATTTTCTTTCAAGCTATGTGAAGTCTCCGATAAGCCACAAGCCTTGTAACACAACATTCGTCACATTTTCACTCCCAGAATGCCTTAAAATCCCGATTGACTTGCTCCGAGCCAGCCGAGGTGGCCGTATTCCGGAAATCATATTCAAAAAAATGGGAAAAACTTATTTTTCGAATTAAGCCATATTTATGGCAATTACCTCTATTTATCTGTGGTTTATTTGAATTTAATTTTTAACACTGGGACAACCAAAACGTTTCGAAACAAAGCGACAGTTAATAGAAAATGTCCCATTCAAAACTTTTAAAAAACTCCAATTTTAGAAAATGATTGCGTAACTTTTTGGGAGAAGTGGGATTTTTTTATGTTAGCTTTTGATACGTAAAGGCCAATCAATGTAACAATAAATCTTTACTAAAAATTATTTATGTACAAATATTTCCCATACGTAAAATTTAGAAACAAAAATGTAAAAATTTAAAATTTTATATATTTTTTCCCCTAAAATTATTATGCACTACTTTCTATGAAGGCAATTTTTTAAACATGAAACAAAATAAGAAATCAAGAACTAAACTCGTCTAAGTCTCGGTATATAAATTTATGTTAAGTTTCATTAAAATCGGACGACATATAGATTATTTTTTGCCTCCGGTAGTTACCCATTGTGCAATGTTAGGAGTGAGTTTAGAGTTTTAACAAAATCTTTAGAGGCTTTTCCGGCAGTGAATTAGGAGAATACGCAATCGCTTGGCACTACAAACAATAAGTTTTTTTTCTTTTCTAATGCGACTTTGACTTCATTGTTTAATACAGGCCTGCATGTATGCATGTCTTTGCAAGTTTAACCGCTCTCAGTCATTTAGTTCGTTGTTTTGCCAACAGATTTTTATGAGTAGAACGGCAAACGACATGAGCACGACATAAATGGTACTTTATATAGCAAAGTTTCCAACTTTTTCTTTTTTATTCAAACAATATTCTTTTATCAAGTATCAGTTTTTTTCCTTTCATTCTTTCCGTATTTTGTTTTTGTTACTTTTGTCTGAGACGGTAGGTATCATGTGTGATAAATACAACACACAACCCTATAACGTTTGTGATGTCATTTTTTCGAGCCGTGCGACAATGCAGCATAACAATGGTCAACGTAACAAATTACGCAGAGTTGGCCAACATTTATTTGTGGTTTAAATGGGGCCTTATTGCATCGATAGCAGGATAAATAAAAGTTGTTAAATCTTACTGAACTTCAACAATGCAACACTTTTTAAGATCGAACAATATACTTGATCGAATTCGTAAAGGCAATGTTTCGGTTTTATCCCAGTTTCCATGAAACTCACGGCAAGTCAGCATTTAAACTTGCTAGTCCCAAAGGCTAGAATCATCTGTGAAATTGTTTAAATAATGTGAACAAGTTTCTAAATTAAAAAATATGCCCGAAATAAATCAATGTTCTCTGTAAGCACTTATTTCTTACTTGTGTGAAAGCCTTCCCAGCGTCCATTGGTGCGGCAGACTGTGTGTTTTATGAAATGATTTATCAAACCCCATTTTACGTGAAGAATCGGCTGTACGAAAAAGTTCTCGCTGTACTTTAATAGATTTTAAATTACCATGTCATGTATAAGCCATTCTTAGCAGTGACTTCTACCCGTCTCCAACTTTGGATACCTTCATCGGAGGGGAATTTTATTCCACCCAAGTTGTTTTCTATTCAATTGAAACAAATAGTAGTCAGAGCAGTCAAGAGCAGGACTTTAAGACGTGTGAGGTGAAACTTCCTAGCCACTGTCTTTGTAATAGTTTCTTGCTGATACGCTATAACGAACCTCTACAAGTAGTATCAGAAAGAACATAAGCTTCCACAAGAATACGATGTCTTTCTGCAGCACTTGTTTTCAAAACAATGAAACAGATGTCTTCTTCCGATAGAAACATGTTTGTGTCATCGTTAAATATACATCACAAGTGAAGCGTTGTCAACCAGCGTGCAACTTTTTTATTTATTTATATTTATTTCTTACGCAATTTTATTCTTTACTTTGAACTATGCAAATTCTAACAAACCTTCTTTTTCACAATCCATTTACAAAAATAAATGGTCTCTATGCCATATATAAGATTTCAGCTGTCAAAGTCATGCAATTTTCCGAAACTTTGTTGCCGGACACACTGTTAATGAAAAAATTTATTGAGTAAATTAAGGAAGCCTGTCATAATCCAGCTCTGTTCGGATGACGGTTGAATCGAGTATGTATTTAGAATCATTCACGAGTGTGGAAAAAGCGAAGGCTGTCATGAGAAGAGAAAGGGATTGCTATCGGATGACTACTACAAAAGCTACAATAATGAAGAGGAAGAGGCAACTGCCATCCATTGTCAGCCCCTCGGAATTAATGCTTGTATGGGAAATACTACTTCGCCCGGTGTAGTCAGAAGGTCGTCACTGATACGGAGCGATCGAATGGTAGCCTCAAATACACCGAAGCGCGGTGAGTGCGAAGCCCTATACGTTTGGTCGCTAAATTTCGACCCAAGCTTTTGAAGTGTTTTGAAATACTCCAGCAACTAGCCACTTGTAAAAGGCTTCCTTTGTACTTCAAACCAGCTCACAGTGACCATGAAAGCAACAAGTTATCGGATGAACAGGCGGGTCCCTGATACTTCTTTTATTGGCACAGGCACATTTTGTGGCATTAATTCGTCAATGTTTATGTTATTGACGATTAGTGAGAATCTTTTGTCAAGAATTTCTGGGTATGAGACAAAAAATGTGTATTCAACTCTGAACTCGGGCTCAGCAACGGCCTCCTTTAGGAGCGCTATACAGAGATTGATTTTATAATTTATATGCCGCCAGGGTGTCCTCTTTATTTGTCTTCTCTCGACTTAATCTTTGTTTTTCTGCTCTTTATTATTTGTTGGCCTTGGAGGCATGTCTTCTTGGTGATCTCGCCATATTAATGTATTACCACCGGGATATATGGATGAACCAGTACCCGAAGTTTTTATGGGGCCTGGCCCTGGAGGAAGGAAGGACTTTCTGAGTTCGATCAGTAATGGACTTGTGTCACGGGAACCAATACCACCTGGGACGCATTCCCAGTCTGGTTGTTGCTGAGACTACTTCGAGAGTGCGCGCGGCGGCTATCGCGGCAAGGCCTCGGTGCAGGATCAATGAGATCTTGCATTGCAACGCAGGCTGACAATAGCAAGGTATTGAGAGCAGGAGAATATGTAGCTCCATCCCCACAGGAAGAGGTGGGGGATAAAGTTCCAGACAGCCATGATCTTAAATTGATAAGTATACAAGTGCGTATAGGCGCGTTGATGGTCGTTTAATATACCCGTTTAAAATAAGATCACCGTCGGATTGTGTCATTCGACTGGTGCCAATGTAAACCATGATATGTCTGGTCTTTATTATTGGCAGGAAGCACGAAGGATTCGATCGCCTGAACTTACATAAGCTTCGCTCCGCCTGTGAAAATAAACTAAAGTGGAGAAATTTAGGTTTATTGACGTACGATTTTCATTTCGATCCAGTCTTTTATTAAATCATTTTGTATAGAAACTCTCTTTAATTAATTTCGACTGGAGAACATACAGCCAATTAATTAATATTTAACAGTCATAACTTGAAGTTTTATTTTTAAATTCCAATGTTTCGGTGTCAGTTACTTTCATAAACTTTGCAAACATTTATCTCCTTGACGGCTTTCGTATTTATCGCAAGATAAGTTTTGTTCTTAAACATTTTTTTCATTCTTCTTTCATTTACATATTTTCTTTTTGTACTCGTATTTCATAAACTGACATTTGAAAAACATACAACTTATGACATTTTAAGCCGTAAATGCAGTAAACAAAAATGTTACCCTAAACTTTTAATACAAATAAAGAGCACCATAATATTTTATCGCTATTCTATCATTGTTGGCGAACGTTGATGGGAAAGGTAGACTGGAGATATTTCTTTGGCTGCTGGTTGGGTTGGTTCATGTTCAAACACGTCTTTTTCAAAGTACCTACTCGTTTTTAATATTTTCGTTTAAAACGACAGCGACAACAACAAGAATACGAGTCAAGAAAATGTTCAATGAAGGTAGCGAAAATGCAACTTCATTCTCATCATCTTCGGCATCATTATTAAAGCAATTTTTATCAACCGCTAGTAAATACGTCGAAATTTTAAAGTAAATGTACTTTTTGTTTGTGCATGGTCTTTGCCGCGCGTTGGCAATGTTGGTTGGTTGCATTTTCATCCAGCTTTGTAGGGATAAGGAAAGATGCAGAATACGACAAGGCTGGCTTTCATGTGCTGCCAGAGTTTATTATATCAAGTGTGTATAACGAGGGATTGTATGAACATTAGAAATTGCTTTAGTTTACGTTTGTTTTTTTTTCTCTTGTTGTTGTTGCCTTTTTATATTCTTAACAGGAAAACAATTCTGCAAATCCTCCTTATGTCGCGCAATTGTTGTTTATGCATGAGAATGTTAAACACATTGTTGAGGGCGAAATAAAATGCAACACTTGAGCGAATATGTTGTACTAGTAGGATTTGAAAATTGAGTTATAGGAAGTTAGGTTGACTGCTGGTGGAGATGCTTATATGAGAAGGATATACAAGACTTTATAAAATTGCTTTAGAAGTTTTTAAATGTATGAAATTGCTTTTAGTTTGCAGTACAACAATGAAAACGTTTTATATAAATAACTGCTTCATAAGACTGGGATTTTAGTTCTGTATTTAAATTAATATATCTGCTACTCACTTGTTAAATTGATTTTTGAAGGAATATGAAACCATTGAGTAATTACACGTACCTGAAAGTAAAGGAAAGGCAATTGTAAAACATTTTTTTTTTCAAATTCAAACAATAAAAATAAATTGATTTATTTCAAATATGGAAACACTGAATGAGACAGATACAAATAGGTGCAAATCCAAAGGGCAAGGAAAGTATGACATTCGCAAAATCACAACTATTATTAAACTTAAAATATTAGAAGCTTAATAAATGAGCCCTAAGGGAAGCTTATTGATGTTTAAAAAAAATTTATATTGGAAGAGAAGGATCCAAGATACCAGAACTAATATGAAGAGTTTGATTAAAAACAAAAGGGGCGTCAATTTGATATACATTTTAAAGGGCAGAACTAGATAGTTTTAAGAGGGCTATCCGATAGTTTGCAAGAAATTAGCTATTAGGGGGGAATGATCCGAGACAACAGAGATGATAATATATAGAACTAGAGGTTTGATTGAAAAACCACCAAGGGCGAAATTGAAAGCGTTTCCAAACTTTTAACGCCGTTGTGATCAAACATAAAATGGCGACACAATAAAAAAAACAAAATGACAGCGCATGGTGTGTCAAAAAATGTTAATCGGCGTTTTAGAACACTTGGAAGAACTTAATTACAAAATTGTTAAGGTTTGCAACTGCCAAAGTTTTAGGAAAAATCTACCATTGTGTGAGCAACTCCAAATTGCTACTCTATAGTCGGAATAGCTTGGTGAAATGATATACGATGTTGAAACCGGTATTGTCTGGAAAATTATCTTAATGGCGCTTCTCTGCGCTACCAAAACATGACAATCGAGTTTTTGTGTCCACAATGGGCTAATGTTGAGTTAGGTTTCCACCAGACGGCGCCACGAGTCACACAGCTGGCGAAGCAATTCAGTTGTTACCTAACAAATTTTCCGTTCGCATAATTTTTCGATACGACAATGTCACTTGGCCGCCTCGTTATTGTGATTCAATACCGCTGAAGATGAAATTCGGCGCTGCATTGGCGAGAAAATCGAAGTGTTGTTGCGAAATGTGCTTCAAAATTTTCAGAACAAAGCGGATGAACATTAGTATTAATTAAGTTGTGTTTGTACATCCTTCAACAACGAAGTTTCTTTCTTACGGATACTATGCAACTCTTCCATTTTAGCTATTTCCCTCAAATGCATTTTTACTGTTCGTAAACTTCGAATTACTGTGTACTTTAATTCAGGAAAAATTACTGTTCTTGTCCTTGTACCTTGACACTGATGTTGCATCCAAGTCACTTTCAATCTCTCTAAAATAAATGTTGTAAAGCAAAACCGAAATAATCTTGTAATTTGTTTTAAATTTCGCATGTCGAACTCTGCTGATATGAAGATAATTCGCCACTTTGCGAATTTTTGGTTGTTGCAAAAATTTTAAGCTTTAACAGCAGCAGGCGCCACTCACAAAGCTGAATTGATTAAAGGAATCAAAACTTAATTTAGATAAAAAATTTACTTTTGAATCAAAAAAATTTTTTATTTGATGGCATTAACATTTGAAAATAATTTCAAGCATATGGCTCCATAGGCGACTGTGCTTGACGAAGCGCATTCTGGACCAATTCTAGATCTAATTTTGAGACACTTTTTCGAACACTGCTGTCACGAATAACACTAACAATGTTGGGCGCCAATTCTTGCTGGTTTGTCAGCATAAACCAGTGACTTCAGGTAACTCCACAGGAAATAATCGGGAGCTGGTCAAATCTCACGACCTTGGACGCCAATAGGCAGGTCCATTTATCGAAATCAATTTAACGCAAATTATAACGCAAAAATAGCATTTTAGGAATTGAATGTTTGAGACCAGATCATTGGAGATTGGAAATTAAAGGGTCTTAAATACAAACCAAGAATTATATATTGGCCTTTTATCTGCGCTGTTTTGCTATTTTGGTCGAAAGTAGAACAGGTCACAACAATAACTGTGCTTGACATGATGTATCGATTACTGGGACAATGCGCACAGGACCGACTTATGCCCTGGGTTCGATATTGCACTGAACCTTACATCATGTGAAGAAGGAAGCATGCAAAAGCTCATTGCAGTTACAGAGCATTTGCAGCATGAAAGATACCTGGCCAAGATCGCCATGCTGGCAACTATGCGTTCGATTCCTTGACAAATAGAGGAATTCAAGGGGCCTTTATAAGATCGAAACTCTACAATTGAGAAAACTGGTTCCTGGGTTAAGTCGAAATTGCAGTAGAAAGCAAAAGCCGGAATCAATCAATCTTTACGTTGTCTTGTGGAAAATCCCAAAGGGTTGAACTCTAGGACAGCTTTTGATTTTTAGAAGAAATATTTTTGCACAACATGAGCGATGATTATTTGGCTAGAAATTCTTGATGATAGTCTCAAGTTCACAATCGATTTGGTCATAAATTATTTTTGACATGATTTTTCTATATTTTCCTGAAAAAAAACTCTCGTGTCATCTTATTAAAATTGATTTATGTTTTTACGCTAAATTAGCAAAACGACAATTATTTGCGTGCTAATAAAAATATGTTGGAGAATTAAAATTCCTTTCATAATTTTCATCTTGCTCTTTCATACGTTTCTAATAACATGACTAAGCGCCTTGGGATTCAGTAAAATGCGTTTTCTACAATATATGAAACGTTGTTTTGGTCAATGTTTGTTGTTTGAATAGATGTTGAGAGTGTTGCAAATAGGGATTATTATCGCACTATTATCATGTACCGCAGCCAATGTTGCTGTTTAACATTTTAGTATCGACCATGTCCTCGACTGCTGTGAATTTTCCAAAGAAAAAAAGAACAACACTTTAACAAGAAGACTCACAGCTGAAGTAATAACTCAAAGGAAGCTTAAACCCAAAGGAGGGCACAGGGTGTTTAGAGGGGTTGGAATCTTTTAGGAAATGTAATAACCGCAACGGATCGTTATATAAGTACAAGTGTAGCTGGAAGTGAAGAATGTTATTCGCAACATCATCATACTGTTGGTCGGAGCCATTGTTGTGTTGCAATATTTAAGTTTTGGTAATTGTGGTCGTTGTTGTCGTTAGAACAGAAAAATCTCTGGCTTTTTTTGTTGCGTTCTATGAGAAAAGGAGACGCATTATAAAAGGGAAATGCACAGAGTTGGCTTCTTTTCTTTTTTTTTATTTCTTTGTGGTTGTTTAAATGCAATGAGGTCTGCAACAACCGGGGCCACTTGCTATTGTGGTCACTTCTTGTTAAAACTATTTGTCTTTAGTATTTTGTTGTTGTTGTTGTTGTTTTTGTTCGCTTAAATTGTGGTTGTTTGGTCATTTCAGTTTTTAATGCATTATGTGAGGACATTACATAATGATATCCTTTTGTGCTTCAGCTTTATTGTCCTGTTCTTTCTCTTTCTATTTCAGACATTTTAACCTTTTTCCCCATTTCATGTGTATTTGGAACAATTGTGAGCTAAAACACTTTAATGTTGCTATTTATGCTGGTTCTGTCGTGACATTGTTAAAAACTAAGAACAATTGTTGTTGGCTAATTCTAATACTAAATAAATAGCGAAGCAGCTCTGTCATACTCAATGATAATGAGTATGAACGAATAATGAACACCTGCTAAGAATTATAATTTTTTTTTTTATATTCGTTCGCCAAGAGAAAATTCGATCGTATTACTCCTACGATTGAAGTTTTTCTAATGATTCATATATTACCAGTACCAATTTATTAATTTTGCGCATTATTTGTCGAGGCCAGTAAGAATACAAGAAGCAATTGATGAAGTCAATTAATGACGCTCTCACTGCGACATTGATTTTAATCCGAACACACTACGAAATAAACGCCGAACCACATTGCAGGAAGCACCATTTTGTAAACTTACGTTGCGCACCCATGGATGAATTTATTGCGACTAATGTTTCGTGAACTGAACCACCCCTCTCGCGCTCCTCTCTCCCTCACCGATCCAAATCAATTATATCTATAAAATCGTTCATTTTATTTTAGCCCACCCAGTGCTATGAAGCATTCATAGCCAGATTTAGAGTTTTTAATTTAGTGTGAATCTGAGAAATCCTGTTCGACTTCTGGAAGAAGATGGCAACTTTAGTTTAAGTTCACTCTTCGTTACCAAAAAGAAAAGCATAAGAACCCCCTACAACTCAATATGGGAACTTATACAGTAGTCAATGGCAGCAAGCTGTTAAGGGTGATGTGGTTCGACATCAGTAGCATGGATCACACCAAATATTCCATTGGTATTTATGCGGTGAAAAGATACTGAGCTCCTGATTAACGTGGTCGTCTATCCGACATTGCTTCCTGCACCCTATACTTATCATTTATTGGGAGACTATTTAGTCATGAACCGCCAACTTCCACAATTTGGCTGTAACCTGCAACCATTACGTTGGCCGTCTGCTGAGAAGTACAAAGGCATGGCTTCCCGTACCGAAGTGCACTTTCAAAAGTTCTGAGATATACCTCCTCGAGACGGCGGCCGGTAACAGGTTCCAGTCTCTGCTAGGAGCCTGGCTAAATAAGTCGAGCGGAGAGAAGTTAATACTCTCTTATAAAAATCCCTAAACTGCTTGCCTGAAATCAATTCGTGATAAGAAGGGTGTCGAAAAGAATCCATAAATTCCGCGGTCTGTTTCGATATCCGAACTACATTATATTAAATTACAGCCATTGCATTATTCCTGGAGGGAGCCATCACCTGCAAAAACTCCAAGACTTTTCTATTCGAAGACAACGAGTATCTTTGGTAGCTGTATGCTTAGTTACCAGTAAAAACAAGAAAATATATATCGGTTTTGGAATCACGAAGAGGTCGGTATCCGATAGGACTCGTTGACAGAAAGTAATCGTCGATAATGAGGCAAAAATAGGAAACAGAGTTTGCTACATGGCTTGAACCCCAAAGCCTTGTTATGTCACAAGAAAGTCCTAACTAAAAAAAACAAAATTAAAAATACTATCACCAGGTACAAATTTACAAAAACCACTCAAAAGTCACCTTAAAAACAACATATCTGGAACATTTACAAAACTGTTAACTGGTAATTTCTTGGCTACCGAAAAAAAAACAAAAATTACGATTCAATTTGTTTTATCTAAAAGGTTACAAATCCATTAACAATTTAATGTCTACCAACTTCACTCAACCATCTAATGTTGCATGCTACATTAAAAGGAACTGAGCCATTGAAAATAAACAACAGCAGCAGTGTACAAACTAAAACTAGTTTATGACAACATTATACAACGCAGGCAAATAATGTTGTTTATGGTCATGGAGCATATAAAAGCAAATATGACAACAACCAAACAGTCTCTCGCACACACACATTTCATACCTTTAAATAGCAATTTTTTGCAGGTTTTCTAGCTACAACCAACCAACAAGAGCCACAGAAACGGCATTAACAATAACATCACACAATGACACAAAAATAAAGTGCGGAAAAGCAAAAAAAGAAAAAAAATTGGATAAAAAAAGACCGCAGGAAGAAACTCTAATTCAAACTATTCATGCAACTAAACGATAATTTTTGTTGCCAAGGCAAAGGCAACAACAAGTAGTAGACTGAACGTGTACATTTCTATTTTATTAGTTTTTCCCGAAAGGTATACGAGGGGTAAATAAGAAGGTGTTGCCAACGGAAATTTAGAGCATAAATGTAATTTAAGGCCGAAGCGGTTTTACGCCAAAGAGCAGAGTTGCAATACTGTATCGCTTTCTCATCAATCTAGAATCTCGTGGGTCCTGAAAATATATTAATAAACTACCTGTCGCAAATTGGAATGCGCAAAAATACGACCCAGACAGTCTTAAAGCTTCTGAATCATGTTTCACTATGCCATTTTTATAACCTCACAACGATACTTGTTTGGAAGCACATTAGATTGCTCTGTTGGATTATGTATTTGTACCAGACAGTAACTCCAAAAAATATCTTTCTATAATTGGTAGGTTGGCTTTTAGTGACTGCAGCATTGCATCAGATGAGCTTTCAGCTAGCGAGTACATTAGCGATTATAAAAGATCTAATATCACTTTAAGATTACCCCGGGCCAATCCGCAAAAGATGAAAAAAATGCCCTGCGGATAAGCCTGATAGATGAATCCAAATATATTAAAGAGTAGGCAGAGGTGTCTACGTAGGAAAACTTGACGTCAATATGGTAATTAGAATATTCAACGAAGATAATAGTGCTATACAGGCTGAAATATCACCGCGTCACAATTAAGACCGTGATAACTGTCTTTGCGACAATCGGATTAACCGGATGGCGAGACATTTTGGAATCACCTTAAAATGGGTACGTCGATCAACATGGACAATTGCATGGCCGATAATATGAGGGTGGAGTTATGATTTCAGAAGACGGAACTAATTAATACAAGTTGTTACACTCAAGAGGAAAGGGGAACCCGTTTTGCTGTACATCTGCATTGACCAATGCCAAATTCATCCCGGCCTATTATACTAACTTAACCTGTACTACAACTAGTCGGGAAGTGCTAAAACTCTACACTGCCGCAATGCTTTTTTTTTTCTGAGCTTTGGTTGAAAAACGATAGCCAAGTAGCATTTAGATTTAACCTGTAGTAACCTAGGCTTACCTTCTTCGAATACCTCTACCGGTTCTATTTTCATTTAGGACTTCGCGAAGTAAATTGGTGGCTTTAACTACGCCCCGACGCTACTTGCTTGATGTGTTATTTTAGGGGATCTTCGGCTTATACGTAGAATTCCACACAAGTGCGGAACTGAACGAAATGATTCTACTTAACCCATTTCAGTGTTCAATTGCAAAGTAATCGTATCTATACTACGTCTTATCTGTCGTTAACGCGCTAGGAGGCCGCTCTCAATACTGAGCTATCCGGGGCATAATCGATAGTTGCTTTCACAGTCTATGCAGAATTGATTTCTCACCATTTGTCATCTAAAAATATTACTGCAAAAAGATAAGACTTTTTTGGCTGTAAAGGGTCCGACGCTATGCTCTTCAGCGTCGTTAGGATGTAGATAAAAGTGTTATAGTGTCCATGGGCTTTGCGAAATTCCCACAAGTGACACTATGACTCATTTATGAGATGGGGATCCATTCATTATTATTTTCGGGTTCAGAAATTTTCAGACCGAACAAAACGCCGCAACCGTCAGCTGGTAACTGAACCCATGTTATTTACCAGTACAGCATTTTTAGTAACCTAAACTTTTTTACGCACTGGCTTTCTTCGCCTCCATTTCATAATCTCTGATTGGCTTAATAGATCCGATAGATTTCAAAAGTATCAATTTATAATATATTCAGGCACGACCCTCGCGCATTTAAGCGAAGAAACACCTTGTGTGATAGTCTAAAGATATTATTCTGCTTTAATATATTTTTCACTTAAAACAGCATTTCCAAACAAAAAACATTAAAGAACATCGTCCGTATATCATAAACTTCAAAATAGTCCAGCCAAGAACAGAGACGAACGCAGTTGTTTGTGTTTTTGTTGTTCTTGTGATAGATCGCTGCAATAGCAAGAACAACAACAACAACAACAACGACCATAACAAAAAGTAAAAGATAATCATCTACAAAATGTTGATATGTTTTGTATTTTTATGGTAACACTTTCTTGCAACATTTATTCTTCTTCTACTTGTTTTTTACCTCGTAATACATCAATGTTATTAAGAAAAATGTTTTTTATTCGGAGGAAAAAATGTAAATAAAATCATATTTAGAGTTAATTAAGAAAAGACAAAAAAACAACAACAAATTGCATTTGAAAAATAAGTGCTAAAATATCTCTGCGTTGTCAAGATTTCCTTTGTAAACTTGTGGCAAGAGGAGAGAAGATTTTTAGTTGGTGATAACATGGCTACAACCAGTCAGTTCTACAGTTGTTGGGTTCTTTAAAAAATACAAAAAGATATTCCTAATTGATAATTGCATCATAATAAACGCATAAAGTTTTACACTGCCGCTGTATCTTGCCAGGTTCATTATGCTAAAGGAAATACCAAATCTCATCTGTATGTAATTTTCAATTTGATATACTCACAGTAATACTCATGGGTATGAGCAAAGGAATTCCATATATGATTGATAAATGACTGCTTGTGTTTAGCTGCCAAGCGCTTTATCATTCAAATGGAACCAGTTTTGAATACTTTAATCTTGATACTCGTACATAAACATTTAAATATTTTTAGTTATTGGAATTTCTTTACTGTGAAAAGTTGTGGGAACTTTTCTTCTGCAAACTGTAATACTAAATTCTGATACTGATCGAAGGTTATAGAAGTCCTTGAAAGGAATTTAGTGACATTGAAATATTTAATTATTTGAAAACGTATTACTTCTACAAGGCTGAAAAAATGTGCTGGAGAATATGAAATTTAAGAATATAGGAGAAGTTTCTAAGAGCGAAGAAACGACATGTTTGAGGTAACCATAATATATTTTTTTAATTCTTTATTTGCAATCTAGTTTAGAAGCACACTTAAGCAAATCCTACAAATAATTTAACGTAACTTATATCCGCACAAAAACACAAATGTGAAAATAAGGTCAAGTTCCTATCCGAAAATTTCGGCCTTAAAAAGTACAGAGATCAAAATGAGTACCACGTTCTTCATATGTACAATACCCATCCCTATTGCTAGGCAACTTTCTAGTTTGGTAAAATGTTTCCCATCACCCTTTCCCATAGTAGAAAGTTAAAAAAACTTGTCAAGCTAGCCAATTGCCTAGAAATGGGACAAGATATGAAGAACGTGGTCCTCTTTTTGATCTTAGTATTTTTTACGGCGGAATTTTTCGGATAAAAACTTGGCCTTATTTTCACAATTATGTTTTTGTGTGGATCCCTTTTTTAAGCTATAACTGAAAGCCTACAGACGGTTGGGTTATACCAAATTTCAGCTCTCTAGCCATAGTGAAACTGTTCCATACAGATAAGGGGAACCCTGGCCCCCAGGTAAAAAGTGCCCCTTTTCAGAATATTTTATTTTTTTGCTTATTCCCCAAGGCCTACCTATATATAGCTATAGCAAATAAGGAGAAGAAAAAGTGCCCTTACAAATAAGGGGGAACTCTAATCAAGATAAAAAGTGCCAGTTTTCAAATTTTTTTGTTTTCTTGTTCCCCAAGGCCTACCTGTATACTAAATTTCAGCTCTCTAGCTATAGTGAAAGTATCCCATTCAAATAAGAGGAAAACCTAGCCCGCCAGGTAAAAAAGTGCCCATACAAATAAGGGGGAACCCTAATGTGTGTAATACACACTGCGTACATTAGGCCTGAATTTGGCCTGGCGCACTACCGTACCTCGAGATCTTTATGAAACCATGGCGCGTTAGCAAATAGTCTTATTGTTTTCGACAGATATCATTGAAGTATTTCAACGCTAGAATTAGTGTTTGCTCCCCAGAGTTGAATCCCATAAGTCCAAACTGGTTTTTGGTTTATAAATCCAATAATTTTTTTTTTTTTTGCGTTTATATTTAAATGTTGCCTTTCAAATTGGACATGGTCTTTCCATGTGAGTCTCTTATTAAAAAAAAAGCCCTAGGTACCTCACTTTTATTATCCATATTTAAAGATATGGATGTAAAGGACATGTAGTTCCAGCAGAACGGCGCTTGATGTCGCAAATCGCACTCAACATTAAGATTCTTTCGCCGAGGTAACGTGACGCGAAATCCCAAGCCAAGCGATTTGTGATTGCTAGACGTTTTCTTGTTGTGGTTTCTGAAGTGGAAGGTCTGTGCCATCATTTGCTATAAAACAACATAACCAACGGCTGACTTTCAGTAATTGAAAATTAGACCTCTCAGCTCCGTACCAATGTTCGAAACAGCGGTCGACATTTTAGCCATGCAATATTTCTTCCCTACACACAGCTTGTTTTATTCCATTTCAACTTCGACTCGTCCATATTGAAAAACCCGTTATTTCCTTGTCTATAAGACAATGTTCAGCGCATCGGCCAATCTTTAAATCACTTTTTTTTAGGCCGACTTTGGATCGCATTTAGCTTCGTCTCGGAATTTTTCCAATCCTCAAAACCGCAAAGTGCTTTCGCAAAGGGGGTGAAACAATTCTGGCCTCTTTCGGCAAGTGTATTCGCTTAGAATACCACGGCAAGTAAAGAAATTGCTGTGCAATACCTTGTTTTATTTACAAGCGTGATGATTTGCGTTTAGTTTCGATCTTATACTCCTACCGCATCATCGGTAATGGTGCCTTTGCTACATGTGAGTTTCATCTTATGTCTAGAACATTGTGTATAGCACCCTGCCGATCCGAAGAGGACAAAAAGATGGCCATCTTCACACGTACATCTTGAAGAGAGATTTTTTGAGAGACTCAATATTTCAGGCTAACTCTGCTACTTGTTTAGAAAACTATAACTCACATTTCCCTGCAAATAATAATTTTAATACTATCGCCGATTACGATTTCGGAGTTCCAAAAATCTACGTTTCGGAGTACCTTTGCAAGAAGTTGTCTTTCCTTTGTAAATTTAAGACTACATTCCCGGATTCTCGACTATATAGTGAGAAAATATTTAACAAATTTTCGTCGCAGTTCTTTTTGAATTGGCTTTTTTAATTTCGTAAATGTCTGTGCTGTCGTTATTCCGCCTTTATGATCAAATGGGTTTGGGAACTAAATCCCTTTCCCGTCATTATGGTTTCTAAATTAGCAAAGGCGATGCAGAGGACTGTATTGGGAAGCGTTACAAATTAGCAAAGCATTTTCGACGAGAAGATTGGAGCTGACGTTATTTATTAACAACACAAAACAACGACCATAAACCAAATAATAATCTATGAGTAAATGAAAAATGAACAACAGCAGTCCAAGTTTTTCTGTAACTTATTCACAAGTCAGCCAAAAAATTTAATTTTCTTAGAGTTTCCTCAACAACTTTACAAATGAAGAAATTTTACAAAAAATAAAATCGTTACCCGGCTGCAATAGCTACATTTCTCTTGCTATAAAAGAAACATAAACTTATTGAACATTTTTTTTTTATGACAAAAATGATTTATTAGCCGACACACAGGTACCGCCATGTAACTACTGTAAGTTAAACAAACCAACTGAGAGACCGTCAAAGACACCTCTTATTTTGTCGTCCTTCATAACATGTTTGTTTCTTTATGCAGCCTTTAAAAGTTGCATTGAACCTAAACTTTAAAGAACATTAGGATTGAGGTTAAGCTGAATACAAAATGCCAACGTTCCAGTCGAGAAGGGTGTTTATTTTTTAGAGGGGGCAAAATGTCAACGTTTTCATAGCTATCATAAGGTTTTGGTTTGGTAATTACCCTAGAGTCACAAAGTAGTAAACAGAGGTGAAACGACAGTATAGTGATCTTTTTCTCTATCCGTCTCGTTCCCTCAGAGCCTTAGTTTTGTTTTTATATTTTTGTTTTTATTTTGATTTTCTTGCCGTGTTTTCCTGTATTTGTGGTTGTATTTCGTCACAAAATACTATATTAGTCTCTTTCTAACAGAGCCCATAGTAAAAAAAACTGAGTTTTTTATTTTTTATGTGTCAAAGTCTTCACCTCTGGTTACCCTGTGCTAGAGTGAACAGAACTGACACGGAACTTGTCAAGTGACTAATCGAAAAGTCTGCTACTATTGAACTATCAATGGTTTTTATTCCATAGCGAAACAATCGTTATACATTTTTTAGCGTAACGACAATAAACTCGCTAAAAGGTCAAAACAAATAAAAGTAGAAATTCAATTCGGGTTTCTATCTTGCAAGGACGGCTAAGCTGCGGCTGCTAGCTAAACGGTTTAGTTTTTGTTGACAAAACACCGGTGACACTAGAGTTTATGTAAGCCTATAGTAAATAAATATTATAAATATTTCTAAATAACTTAGTTTTTATTTTAAATCCGAAGAGGGCAGGGCGGTTCTGCTTTTCGTAAATTTAAACACAGTAACAATTAAAGAAAAAATTGATAGTATCGTTAGTTTTCCAACAAACAAAACAAAATAGCTAATGTGGTGTCTATCGATAGTTTGTCAGCTCTAGTGCAAGTTGTAACAGTTTGCATAAAAGAGACCTGTCACTTTTATATGGCCTTGTCATCGGAGAAGATATCTTTTAGAGACTGCACAGATGCAAAGAATTGTTACAGTGCTGGTTACTATAGCACTGGTCTCAGCTATTATTTGTGTATTAAATATATGTGTGAATACGAAAGTACGTAAACAATATTAAAAAAAGTTCGAATAGGTAACTGATAGGTAGTGTTTGCACAGGTCACGAAGAGCTATTTTCACAAATTTCCCACGGGACAAGTTCGCCTAGACCAATTCAGACAAATTTTCACTGTAGTCTGAAGCAGGTATACACTAATGTTATATATGACGCTCTTGCTTTAGTTTATGAACCAGATAATACCATCAACATCTTCCTTGCGCCATCACTTTTACTGTAAGAGAAATATGACTTTGCGTTCATTGAAGAAGTTGGCGCTGCTTTAATCCAGAGGATCGGGGAACACCACAATCCATCGGTTACAGTAATTGACAAAGACTTTGTCCACTTTTAAGGAGATTGATCAGCGCTGTAAGTTAGAAAGCTTGCTGATCTAACTTATGCAAGCTTTGGTCCCAGTTTAGGTGAGCTATGAAGCAAAACTGGCTGGTGGAGTCCATGCGAAAGCTTTTCTCGTGCGCAACTGTCTCAACCTCTTCCTCAGAAGTATCTTGGGAGACTCAATGAAAGTAAGGTAGTCGTAAATTACAAAACTGGTTGCCTGAAAGTAGTTCGAGTTAAGAAGGGGGTCGAGAAGGGACCAATATAGTAAGCTGTCTGCTTCGACAAGGCAGGTGCGCCTCTGAAATGAAGTTAATTGCCAAACTCAAGCGCACTGATCGTGCATTTAAAGAGTAAAAGAATGCAATGGCAAAAAGCTTCTAATCAGCTTCCAGTCTTACAACAACTACACATCCAAGGAAACGTCATTTCGTGAGTTTGAGAATGCTGCTATAGTACAAAGGAATGAAGAAGACTTCATTGTTCACAGGAATTGAAATCCGTGGCGGATTTGAGATTTTGAGGTAAGTAAGAAATACTAAGAGGCACAAAATGACGTTTAACACGGAAACTGTTAGCACTAGTCGATAGAGAGGGGTAAACAATTTTGTTCCTGAAATGAATCCTTTTAAAGTTAAAGGATTGCGGCACTAGAAGTCCACACAATCTCTCCGACAGCTCCTTCCACAATGAATAAAAATTTGCCATATTTTCGGGATTTAGATCCTTGAGTTGTTCTCCAAAACAGGTGGGTTATTATTTGTTGGGGATAGAAGATATTGATCGAACATAAGCTTACAAACCTAAAAAATGTCCTGGAAATTAATATAACTCATTATTGTTTGACTTTTTAGCTCTAAAAACGATACCCTATACAACAACAATAATAGTGCACAAAATTTAGTGTCCCAAACTTAAGATTACACGCCTATATAAATTTGTGTCCATTAGGCACACAACATAGTGGCATGTACATATGTATAACGTTGCAGCATTGCAATTTGGTCGCACGAGTAGAGTGTTGCAAACATGGTCAATGACATTTATACTGAAGGTAAGGCGAAGAGATATGTACGAATGTCGCTGAATGTTTGCTTTGAGTTTAGGATTTTGGTACTCACCACACAGCTATTAATGGCGAACTGAACATACATGAAACAAGATATTTTCTGCTCATTTTAAATACAATAAAAATAACAAACATACGCATTCAAGTCAAATGGAGCAAGTCAACCCAGCAAAATTGATATTTTAGTATGGCATTGGTCAGGTAATCTTCTGTTGTTTAAGAGCTGTGTGATAAACAGTAACGTTCTTTTTGAACACACACACAGGCACACACAGACACACACATACCTTGGCTTGCATCTTGGAAGCAAAGTAAAAATAGCGTTCGAGAAGATGAGGACAAGAAAAAGGTAGAAATAAGTGGATAGATAGCAAGAATGATTTGGATGATTGGTCTGTTTAGTTAGACATACGAACAGACAGTTCAACGAGCAAACAGATAGACAGACAGACAAGCTGAACGATTATAACAGAAAAATTGTTGATTGTCTTTGAGTTCTTTTTTGTTTTCTTAATTGCGGCATTCTTTGCTGGCTCAGCACCATCGTCCCCATACTACTAATATGCCTTTGCCAATACTAAGCAATCTTCTTGACATCCTCCTCCGCCAACACCACAGCACACCACAGAATATGCTGTGCTTTCCTGCGGCCAGCCAGCCACCTTCAGTGCCATGAGCAGTAAAACATCAAGCAAGTGATAAAGTAAAATAAAACGACAGAAAATTGTAAGGTTATCGGATTTATTTCAGCTTGTCTTCTCAGAACTTTTAATATGCAGAATGAAATGAAACGGACTGAACGAGAAACAACACTGCATTAATGCCACAACAACATGCGTTTAATTCGTAGTTAGATGGTGATCTTTTGTATGGTCACTCGACGTTAGCTTAAAACGTGGGTTGATTTTTAATTAAAGTCAGCAAGGGCTTAATGAGAATTTAGTATCTTGTGAGTAGGATAATTTTATGAGTTTTAGGACGATTCTGAGGTACTTTTCGAAATCGCAGAATGGAAAATTATGAGGAAGCTATGACTGCTAAGAAATTAAATATGCCAATGATTTTAATAAAGGCATCTGAAATTATTGCTGATGAATAATTTTCGCACAATGTTGCGCGATATATCCATAAAGAAAACCAAGTTATTTAAAATGTGCACAATATAAATCCAGTTTTAGTTGCAGTATATGATAGTTTGTGTGGCCAAAAGTGTGACTTAATTCTATTTTATTCTACCCCCTTGTTTTATTTTTAATTCTGCATTTCCCAGCCAGATCAAGAAGCATTTGTTACAAATCTCCCCGATTATTTGAGTGATTTAAAGAAGGTCATGGGGCCTCCTTAGCACTACTGTTCCCGAGACGATTATATCGAGATCAGGTGATTGAAACACCCTAACGTCCTTGCCTTGATGTATATTGTTAATTGGAGGCAGAGTTGGCCTCTTCTTTTCAAATACCAGTTACGCTATTTCTGTGGGTTTCTTGAATAACTGTGAAAGCTTCAGAAATTATTTTTTTAGAAGAGACAAAAGAAAAATGATTGTTGCAAATTGCAGTGTTGGTATGGAAATTTTTTGAGCTGTTTTGGTGGAATATGAGTCTTAAAAACTTTATAACAATAAAAAATACACTAAGAATAAGATCCTAGTGTGGGGGAGCACTAAAAGTAGGTACAGATAAAACCATTAACATATATCGGCTCCGGTGATTTACGTTAAACAAAAATTTTACTTTTATAATCACCCCTGAAGATTTTTGCCCACAATGAAAAAATCATTTGCGAATAGGACCAGAAAATAGTTCGAAGGTAAATATGAAAAGTAGCTAAATTGTGTTATAGATTTTACGATCACTGATGCCGATTCTGTTGTCCAAGGTAACTGGAGTATGCTATTTAGGTGACATCAAATTATTTTAAGAACAACGTCCTGTATATATATGTACTGTCTAGGCTCCACAGAATATTAATACGTGTTGCGTATATAATTCAACATTCAGCAGTCTGCTCAGCTGTGGCTTCCCGTAACTGAGTACAATATCAGTCGACGTCGAGCGAAGAAAAGTTAACACTCATAAAAATCCCTAACCCAAGGCGGAACAGCATACGGCAGGAATGTGTGGCCCACAGGCTGTCTCTAGTATGCGAGCTCTTGCTAAATCTCGCTCTCCAGTTTTAATGCAGACTTACCCGAGCATATGGAATTATGTGTGGGTGGACGTCTTTTTCTCCCATTACTCGTGAGAATTCTACGAATACTCTAAACGAACTTAATGGGACATGTGAGGAAGCCGCTAGCGATTGACAAAAACACCTCGCGAGGTGTGGGCCCGTCAGTCTCTGAAGGCACTCCTGCGGCCTTGGTACGTGAGATTCTGGTAGAGATGGACAATGAAGCCTCGGAAGAGGTGGAGAATTCAATCTCTGTTGGAATTTCGCGGTTTATTGGCCAATGGAGGAATTCTGAAGAGATGGAAAAAAATCATTGCAAGTGGTGAATGGTCTCCAGGCTCCAAAGATACTACTAAGTAAGTGGCAGAGAGGTCAGCTCATATTGTGTGTCCACAGGCAGACACTTGTTAAAGATGCATGCCATAGGGAATCTTAGCCTTAAACAAATGTTAGCAATTACAAGATACTCCGTGATGAGGAAGTTGGTTGACAGTTACTAGCCGACAGTCTGAAATATCTACAATCACGAGTAAAGGCTAGGATTAGCACGAGACTTAATGAAAGGAAGGCAGTCGTAAATTACAATCGGCTTATGCCAAGAGAACTGGGGTTGAGAAATATCCTTTTTGCCACACTTGTAATAAGTATAACGGCCTTGTAAATAGCACAATTTTTTACGACGTTGTTGATTAAGCATTTGACTCGCTTATTACAATTACAATAAATACCTCCTCTTTCGAATAATATTGTTGTCTAGTGTAAAGATATATAACAACACTATACTACAAGGTAATACAATCATAATGTTATCATACACGATACTAATATGATTCGGTTTTCTTTATAACATCATTATGTGGTTAAAATTATAATCATAATATAATTAAAAATGACCACATATTCTTTGTTATTATGTCTTTCGATATCTTCCTACTTTCCACCATTACTTAGGTACTCAGAAGAACTGATTGCTTGGAACGCAAAAGCGAAACTCATAGAGATCTGATAGCAGTCTGATATTATTTGATTACTTCTTAACGGGGTTTCACAATATTTTTCAAGTGTTAAAATGTTCTTTAGAGTTTTTCTGAGAGAATACTAATGAAAATAGTCCCGACTGTTATAAAACTTCAAGTACAACGTGCTCACTACATTGTGTGTCTACACTATCACAATTGAAATAAAATTCAAATTACCTGGTTCGATCAAGTAGCAGAGATGGCAGCCGAAACGATACTTTCGGCGGCGATGGCCGAGAAATTTCAAGTATGTAGCGGCTCAAGTTTTTGATAGATTTATTTTTGTAAAAATCTAGAAAAATAAAGTGGTAAAGAAGTACACAAATTTTCAGCACTGGAGTAAACACAATCAGGAACCGGAAAAAATAATTATTTTTGAATTTCAAAGAAAAAAATTTATTTTAAATTTTGAGAGAAAAATTATCGGACACTATTTTTATAGCACTAATCTAGATTTTAGTTTTTGAGTGAGAAAGAGATGTATTAACTGAAAAGACAAGCTACATTCTTATTTTTTTTATTAGTGACTTTTAGATATATTCTGTCTAATCTAGTAAAAATCAAGAAATTATAATTATTTCGGGGAAAATCCGAAAATAATAATTCTTTTTGCTAAAATATATAAAAATCAAGAAATACCGCTTACGCTAGGATTTTTATGGAAAAGTCATATTACCCTCCCTGAACAAGATACATTCATGACCGGTGGGCCATTTTTGTGCGGGTGGAAGCTAGAAGGAACCAGGCCACTTCTTTATTTGTTCAACAACTGCTTTTGGTGTATTCCTCGTTTGCCTCTGTAAAAATGGAACTCTGATAAAATGAAAAGTTTGAGCGCTTAAAAAATTTAATTTAGAATTTTTTACAAGTCGTTTTACTCAATAGATATTTCAAAAAAATTATCATAATATGTTTGCCGCAAGCATGTGTTGTAGTAGTAACTATGTTTATTCCTTGCGAGTGTTTGGTTATTTCTGAACAAACATTTTTTTAATAAAAACAATAAAATTGATTAAAGCTCTTCTTTCTGCCTTTCCCTACGTTTTTAGTTCCTTATTTATTTAAATTCATTTTGGTTATGCCACCGAAGTGAATATAAGAACGCATAATCAAAGTGTAAATAATAAGATAATATTTCTAGGCTAACGTTATCAAAACCAGCGACATCATCAACAACTAACCAAGTCCACCATTAAGTCAAGAGCTATCTCGCATGAGCAACCAAAAGTACAAACACTTCAAGTAAAAGTGGAAGCAAAATTTTGCAGTCATTTTCAGGCAGTATGTGACGCACAAACCTTCATGCTCGTGCATGCACGTGTGTATATGTAGATGTAGAAATGATGATCACCATCATCAGCATTGGTATCATCGTTAATGGATGTCTACATTCTCTGTCATCCTCGGTAGAGCCTTTGACAATGTATGCCCATATAGACCGAGTTAGTTACACATCCTCGCATACATCCAGCGTTATTTGTGTACGTATGTACATGATAGGTACTCGTAACATTTAAGTTTTGTGTATGTTGTCTTTAATTTACTTTTTAATAGTTAAAGCAACACATTTATTTAATTTTCCACTCGCTCTTTTTTTAGTTGGTAATTTTTTCATTTTATGTCCTCCTCGCTTCCAATGGATGACTCTAAATTAAGTTAGAGGTTTTCTGTAAGAGTATGTGTGCGTGTGTAAAAGGTAGATTTATTAATGACGTTTGTGTGTATATAAGTGTGTGTGTAATAAACGTTCATTTAGTTTTTAAACTAAAATTGTGCTGCATTCAAGACGTTTTGCTTTTGTTTTAAATTTAGTTTGCTTTTATAGCAACGCATACAGATATATCATTAATTAACACTTCTAGTCAGACTTATTATATAGTGAACAATAAACAGACAAACACACAATAGGTTTGTCCACTTTTAAGGATTCAGTTAACGCAAACAGGTATAAATTTGTAAATATTTAAATTTAGATTAAGTTTTGGTTTTACACATCAATAAAAAGAACATGTTTGAGGTAACCATAATATAATAGCAACAAATTGAAATTAAATTTGATGGTTATAAACAACTAATAAGATGGGCTCCTTTAAACGATACGAAAGCAAAAATTTATGTTATTGATTGCTAGCCGCTGAGGTACGAACACAGGCGATTGAAGCTCTCGAAAGCTTTATAGTCAACGCGCTAACCACTTAAGCCACAGCCCTCTCATACTCTAATTAAATATCAAGCGAATTTTATGATTAACTCCATTATATTATTTTTGTATAGTAACCATAGTTTGTTCGTGATTCGAATTTTAGTAAACATTTAATTGTTTAACTCAACCATGTTGCATTTTTTATGGATGCCAATCATTCAACGATTCAATGTAAATGATAACTTGTTTCTATGTTTGCCAAAACAATATGCTGTTGTAGAGAATATAATAAGGCTGTCGTGATATTGTCATGGGAAAACATTTTACTTTATTTGGTCGACTGAAATATCACTTTGTTGCCAAAGATAGTCGTTAAGTTTTTTGAGCTAAGTTTCTTCATGTCATCCTGATCAATGCAGATTAAACTTTCCATCTTTCTCGTTCATGCGTGCAACTGGTTTCAAATGCGTAGTTAAAAAGTCTGTCAAAATTTCCACATAAATTCTACCAGATCAACTGGTATCGAATGACGTAATTAACCGATTTTTTTAGTTAATCTCGATAATTTCATAAGCCGATAAAATAGCAGTCATGTACGAGTGTATGAAACTTTAATGACTAATAAGTTTATCTTAGCCTCGAAAGCATTACTTACACCATACTGGCGAATAATAGCGTGTTCTTTTCTTAAATAAAATGTTGCCATGTTTAAGGGTGCATGCGTAACACATCCTTATTATCTAAGATCTAATACAAATCATAACGGGCAATGTCTTACGGCATTATTAAGGGAAAATTATAAAAAAATCACCCAATTTTGTGGGCATAAACATATTTCGAGTATAACAAAAGCGCAAAAAATTATACATTTTTGCTTCAAATGAAAACAACATAAGACCACAGTAGAGCCACTCTACCAAGTAAGTTAGTCCTACAGTCAAACGTTTCTCCATTATAGTTAACAAATACAAACAATATGGCCTTGCAAAAGATAGAGCCCGTGTCAATTGAGAAGAGGCCAGAAAACAAAATTCAGACTATCTTCCATTTCTTACGCCTGTGATACTTCTCATAATGGCAGTGTCACGGTGTGGGCAACACGGTCGATGAGCATAAGGGCATTAATATAAAAATAAATGTAATATATTTACTGGTAACACCGTATTCAGTATTGAAGTTGGTATGACCGGGCCTGTAAGGATTTACATGGTTGAACAGACATTATAACTGTCATTTAGTCCAATTCGGACTTCCTTCGATGGACATCACACCATGTCAAATGCCGAGGTCATAGTACTACCGCACACGACATGCGTTTTAAGCAAACCTGGTATCAGCTCACACAGAAGACACTTTCAAGAGACTTCGCGACCAATATATATCTCGAAAACGCTAAAAGAATCAACAACAGACTACTTAAGACTGCATAGCTTCCTTCAAGCTAATTGGTTGCTATGCAGAGAGATACCACTTGTCCGTTCATTCGATATTTAACCAGTATTACCACCATGGGTGATTATTGGCACCCGTTGTAATACTGGTCAAATCTAGAAAAATTCAAAAAATGGTTGCCCCCCGGAGAGCAACCCATTAGCAAGTAGTCTTTCGTTGATTCTTTTAGTGTGTCGACTGTAGAGGCAAGATGGCGGCGTTAGCCGTAGCATTGCACTAGAAGCCGTTTCGAGTCCGGTTGGAGTTTAGGTAGGTCTCGAAATCTCAAACAAAAATCCCAAGTTCATTTATGATCTAGGCTGCTATAGTTCGGTGTGAGTAACAAACGTCTAAATAATACATCACGGCAAGTGTCGACGTTATTCTTGACCACAGTATTTCCCAGATATTATTTCTTGCACGTTTCTTGAAATAACAATTTCACTGATCACTGCCCTTATAACACATTTGCCTTTCCGATGTTCAATGGAAATATTTTTTCCCTAACATTTGCATTAAATTACTTGTTTAATGCAACTAAAAAGGAATGGATTGTAAATAAAAATAAAATTTTGTGGTATTTATTTCCTTTTAAGATAAAAATCAGTCCTGGTAGTGTAGAGGAATTTTTGACATGTGTCTTAAAGTCTTGGCAATTTTAGTTTGGCTTTTCTTTTCTTCAAACACATTAAATGTTGTGAAAAAGTTAACGACGCCTCACTTTTGATAGCTCTGGGATATTAAAGAAGAAAAGCTATGCAGTAATAAAACTCCTTTCAGCTATTAAATTTACAGTTTTACGTTTATAGATTTTGTCAATTATTTTAAACAGCGACGCTATTAGATATTTAATGGACGTATTGAAGGAAATCAAGATAATATTGGATTTCGAAAGATATCTTTAATTTTTTAAAAACTTAAATACAATAATAACTGCTTAATACAATAATACTGCTCGTTACCTTCGAACTGTCAAGATCATTATAAGTTCTGTCGTTCACGAACTAGCTCGTTCAATTGAGCGATTATTTCAGAAAGGTGGTAGTAGTTTTACAACAATTATGAAAACAACACCAATTTTTTTCTTAATTAATAATGATTAATAATTGTTTGTTGTTTTTGTAATTGTTGTAGTGATGCTACCTCCTTTTTGAAAAAATCTCTCAATGGAACGAACTAGTCGTGACTGGCACAACTCTACTTATAATAGTCAAACTTTAAATATAGTCTTTCCATTTAATTTTCACCACTCAATCGTTGTGCTCACTTTATGTTCTTCTTTAAATGCCACTTATTCATTAAAAAATCCATAAAAATAATATAACTCTGGATGCTATATGAGCAGTTATCGATTTAACATGGGTTTCGTAAGCGCGGTGTTGGTTGTACCTTCATACAGAGCTAGAAATCGGTGCAACACTCCGTTTAATTATTGTCGAACATCACGCAAAAACTTCCAGTTAATGCTTCTCGAAACGGCTAGTAGTCGCTCATACGCAAAGAAACAACATGGCTTAGTTAACCAGAATGTAAGAGCAACAATTATAATTGTAAAGAAATCGTATTACTATTGCAGATAATAAGAATATTGTCTGCTCAGAAAGATAGAAAATCAATGTTAGTGATTGGCGGGCGCTGAGTTAGGAACTGAGGCGACTAAATCCTCCGATCTCTTAACATAATAAACCCCAAAAGAATTTTACACAATATTTCTATTAAGAACATTTTATGGTTAGAGTTAATATATTATTTTTGTATAGTTAAAATACTTTGCTTGTGGTTAGAACTTCAATAAAAAAAATATATTTTGTGGCACAATCTTGTTGCATTTTTTATGAATGGAAGTAAAGTAACGTAAAAAATGATTTCAAATAACCATTATATGTTTGCCACCACAATATATTATTGTAGAGAATATAATATGGTTGTCGTAAGCATGTAGCAACCATGTTTTTTTCTTTAAGCGCAGTACGTTTGTTCAAGTTTTTTACCAGTTTCGCTACGACCAATACAACTGTCGTGCGGGAAATTTAAATTCTGCCACCGAAGACTTCATACTCCTTTAGAGCAGAACTTAACACGGCCTTTGTAGTCTTGTGTCTAAAATCACTCAAATAAAATGAAAACTCCTTCCACTAGGAGTGTTCACCATTTAAGGCCGCTAAACACATGCTAATTAACGTGGTATTCAGAAGCTTTAAATTAAAGGTGAGAAATATACATACATTTCACAGCTGAAAGATATTTCAACAACTACCGCCATCAACTTGTCACGTCGTGTACTTCTAAGACCGCCTTCGTAAATAGTGGCAAGAATATAGAAAGTCACTTTAAAACCTTAACTCAACCAATCAGTTCACTTGTAAAGTGTGCCAAATAATTTTATTTCGTTTTTCTACTTTAATATTTTATTTTGCTAAAATAATGACTACAATTTGGTAACTTCTTGTGTGTGCATGAATTTGCATGCAAAACTATAGAACCCCTGGAAAAAAATGTTACAACACAAAAACTACTAAATCGAACTCCACCTTAGGAACAATCGCAAAGCACACAATAGGTGTCCATATAAATTTGTTTAGAAATATGTCTCATAAATAAAAGAAAAGTATGAAAAGGGAAACATAAAAAGAGTAAAATATAAATAAAATGAATCCAAAGCCCCCCAGTTATTTGATGGTTGGGGGTTATCAAATATTCAAGTAATAATTTTCTCATATATTTTTCCGACTCAAATAAAACAGAAATTTATTCGCATGTTGTGTAAAAAAAAAAAAATACATTGTCGGCTGAAGTTGAAAATGCTTTCTTGCCTTCAAGCATTTTTTTATCTTATTGAATTTTTCTACCTAAAAAAAAAGTATTCAAATTTTATCATTAAAATAGTATTTATTAATTACTAGCAGTGTTTTAACTAATTTATAGTATTCAAATCCTAATAAACTATCTACCACTGGGTAGGCAGATCCGCCGCACCAGGTAGTTAATCGCGTGCTTGAGTGTTAGGATGGACCACGTATTTGGACTTGTATCTTTTTACTTCTTCATGAAGAGGGGTTCAAATGATTAGTCGTAAAACTGGCTTCTTTGCAGCTTCTGTATGTCTGATATGCAAGCAGTACCAGACAACTGAATGTCATACGTCCATATTAGCTTTTAAATGGATTTGTATCAAAGCACTTTGTATTTCAAAGCCAGTTAACGTGGGTTTCTACTAGAACCGCAGTTTTCTGAGGGAAAACGTTACGTGAGCACATCTAGATGGAGTTACCTTTATTCTCCACTTTTTAAGCCGGTCCTCTAGCTCATTAACATGAGATTGAAGTTGTTCATAGGCAGCCTTCAGATCTTCGTAAACACTTATAAAAGCCGTGTCGTCGGCAAATGTTGACGTACACCTGGTGTATTCGCTGTTACGATTATATAACAGCGGACCTAGAATAGTACCTTGCAGAGATTTACCCATTTTTAGTAAATTGGTGCTTTGAGCTTACTTTAGAGGTTCTATAATAGCAAATAGCTCCTATAAAGCGTGTGGGGGTCTTCATGAAGTACAATAGTACATTTCAAGCGCCTTATAGCTTTTTACAGGCTATAATGTGTGTTTTCTGTTGAAACCAAATTTATTTTTACAAGAGCTCTCGATAGCGGACTCGTGTTTCTCTTGTAGTTTATTATGTAAAGTTTTTAGAAATAAATTCTTTTGGGCCTTTATTCCTGGAGAACGACTATTTTTCCGTTGCCTTCTAAATCTTTTCTTCTCCCTGAAAATAATTTGTGTAGCAGCTGATGACTGTTACGTTTGCTGCTGCTACAGTTAAAGTAAAGCTGAAGTCTTCTTCGGAGACTTTTGTTTATATCGCATATATGGTGGTGGGGTTATTTGCTTTCTTAAAAAGATGAATGAGATGCAAATATTTTTTTTACAAAATCCGCACAAAAACATAAATGTAAAAATAAGGCCAAATTCCAAAAATTTCGGCTGTAAAAAGTACTGAGATCAAAATGAGGACCACGTTTTTCATATGTACAATACCCATCCCCATTGCTAGGCAATTTTTTACTTTGGTAACACTTTTCTCATAATCCTTTTCCATATTAGAAAGTTAAAAAAAATTTTCAAGCTAGCGAGTTGCCTAGAAATGGGACGGCATTGTGCATACGAAGAACGTGGTCCTCTTTTTGATCTCAGCATTTCTTACGGCAGAATTTTCATATTTTTGTTTTCGTGTGGTTCAAGCTATTTTTGTTTATGTATGTATAAAATCTTGTTTAACTTAAACCTTACAGACAGTAGGGCCATACTAAATTTCAGCTCTCTAGCTATAGTGGAAGTGTCCCATACATAAAAAGTGCCCGTTCTCCAGATTTTTCTGTGTACTGGTGCCCTAAAGCCTATCTGTATACCAAATTTCCGCTCTCTAGCTACGATGGAAGTGCCTTATAATATTGATGAGTAAGTCAGTGAGTACCATTGTACCATATATGCACTTTTTATACCTTCATATCTCGGGAAGCTTTTATGTATAAAATCTTCTTGGCCTATGAGGTTACCTGTACGTAAAATCCTTATGTTTTAAGCTTCATTATTTTATGACTAAAGGTAGCAAAGTTATGAGGGGGGTAAAACCAGCCCGAATGGTTTCGTGTAATATACACACTGTGTGTTTTAGGCCTGATCTTGGCCGTGCGCCCTTATAAATACTTTCTATTTGGTGACAAGAGACATATATGAAGGAAAAGAGAATGTATTTGTTCCAAATGTTTTGACCTTGAGTGTAAGTTTTGCTTATGTTACATGTGTGTAAGTGAATTTAAATAAATAAAAGGGGGGTTAGAAACAAATTTCTCAAAATTGAAAGTCCTTTGGCAGTCGAAGTCAGTACAAAGAAACAATGCGTATGTTTTTCCAACAACTACGTACCACAACATTGTGTAAACGTCTAATAATATGAATATTATATTGTTGTTGTTGTTGTTGTTGTCTTAACTGCTGTATACATTTGATTTCATGTTGTGGCTGCTTTTGATGGTTGTGTAGTTTGTGACTTGGTCTGGGCCTGTGACTAAATGACTGGCTTTTAACGCCGACATCATCAAAACTACCACCATTAAATTGGTGTTGGCTAAATGGTGTTGTTATACTTGTTGTTGTTGCTGCTGTTGTTATTGTTGTTTTTATTATAAAGGTGTAGTGGGTAATCGATTTATTTGTACCCTTTTTACTTTTGTTGACCATGTTAATTTTCTTGTTCTTTTTCATGTTGTTTTGTTCTGTTCTGTTCGGTTATGTTATTTTTTATGTATGTTTGTTGTTTTTATTGTTGTTGTTGCGTTCGTTTGTATTTTCTTTGTTTTTGGCTGTTTGGTTGTCATGTCATTTGTTCGTTTATTTGAATCGAGCTCCCGCTGCTGTTGTCCAACATGAGGGCCATAACACAGCGACGACAGTTGTTGAAATTAAATGCTCACATGTGGGTTTTTTCTTCCAATTCTGTTCTGTGTTGTTTTCAAACCGAGTTGAATCGATCGTTGCTGTTTTGTAAAACATTCGATTTATAAGTTTATTGTTGTCAAAGTCGGTTAAATTTTTTTCAATTTGTTTTTTTTTGGTGTTTGAAGTGGTCTGTTTCTTTCTGATTGAATACAAACGGGGATAAAAGGAAAATGCTTTTGGGGAGAATGTCTTAAAAACTAAAAGCTTCATTTAAAAAATGGACTAATAATAAGGCAGGTGTTTAAGCACTTGGTTAAAAGTTAAATCTACAATGGAAAAAAGAATACGGACTAAGGACTTACAATTTGGCTTATATTTTATTTGGATACGTTTAATATGGCCTACATATCGAAGGAGAAATATATGAGAATTGATGTTACTGGTTAGCAGTCAACGCGCTTAGCTCACACTTTGATCAAACACCAGCACCCTCACACTTTCATCAAACACCAGAAGAATTTTACATTCTTATCATGTCAATTAACAACATTTTATGGTTAGAGTTACTATATTATTTTTGTGTAGTTAAAATACTTCTTTTGTGGTTTGAATTATAGAAAAAATTATATTGTTGAACTCATCCATGTGGCCGTTTTTATGGATGGAAATCATTTAATGATTAAATGTAAATAATAACTTGGCTCTTGCCCCAACAATATATTGTTGTAGAGAACATAATATTATTATCGTAATCATGCCATAACCACATTATTTCTTGGCATATAAATATCTTACTTTTGTCAAAAAGCACAAAGTATTTTTCTGGGTCCAATATTTTAACAGCTACCTTAAGCAAAGAAAGTAAAGATTTCTTTATAGACTGCCCTCATATTTTGCGAAGGGACTGCGATAGCGATTTGTTTTCTTTTATACAATTTTATCGTGCGTGATGTTTCCTGTGTGTGTTCAAAGGGTTTCATATTTGCTTGTAGTCGTATTGTTTTTAGCCACTTTAATTGTTGTTATGTTTCTGTTAATGCTTTTGTAAAGTGGAGTTTGTCCGTTAACTTTTTATTTCTTTTTGCAGATATGTATTTTTTAATGCATTTTTAAAATAACTTTACTTAATTTGTTGGCTCTTGTGCATACGATAGCTTCCTTTCTGTTAATTTTGGCATTTTTTTCCTTCAGTATCTTTCAAAAAATAAAAGACAAAGCCACATGCACATTTCTGCAATTAACCTGAAGTGGTCTTTGGAAATTAAGTGGGAAAGCACATGAATGCTCGTTTTTAAGAACTTGGAAAAAAGAAGACTTGCGGAATTTTAATCCCTATAAGGGAATTTTGGAACATTGAAAAAGAAGGGTGCCATCACAGGTAGAACTTAAAATTAAATAAAAGAAGTTGCTAGTGAATTATTTGTTTCATTTGAGAGGACTACCTTTCAATCACATTTTATGACAACCTTCAAATAGCGCACACACGAAATGTTGAATTTTATACTAGTCTGTCGCATTGACCAGGTCTAGTTTAAACGATTGCAAGGGTTATGTTGGCTACCGCCCTCTTCGAAGCACCTGTCGTTCATATCCATACCATTCTATATTCATAAAAAGACATAGCAATGCAATCATCGTTTTCGAACAAGTGTATGCAAAGAAAAAATATGGTTGAGGTAAACATAATCGAAAAGGTACATACTATGATTGAATTATATGGTTGTAAACAAATCACATTATTATTGCACATAATGGTCCTCTTAAAAGAATAGAAAAGAAGATGGCGCATAGCCGAAACCGGTTTGTGTCTAAACCAAGCTTGATAGGGGATGACGGAAATTCGTTCCAAAGATCTACATTGAAAAGCAATAAATTTATATTACTGTTTGGCACCAAACAAATTAAACAATTTCAAATAATTTAACATTCAACAATTGTTTTTTGTCCTGTGCCATACAGTGTACTTAAGGACATGATCGACCATTTCGGTATTTTCCTCTACTGATCTGCGCCAGGTAATTCTTTGTTGATTCACATTTTGCCTGCCTCGAGGGTTCCATTACAGGTTGGTCTTTGCTATACCGCTATATTTTTGCGGAAGGTGTGGCCTACCAATTAACACTGAAATTCTTTGCCGAATTTCTTGCGAACTTGGTTTTGGCTGCTAGTTGATAGCAAGGCGCTGTTAGAGAATATTCTATTTGTTTTCGACAGACATTTGTTGACGATTACTTGCTGTTTCCTTGATACTGAGTTGGTTAGCCTCCATGTTTCGAAACCATACAGCAATCGAGATGTTACTGCCAAGATACGTGTAGCTATCCTTGTCCTCAATTGTTACGCCATTAAGGACTAACGGAGTGGAGTTTGTCTTCGAAAAGGTAATTTTTAGACTGAACCTTTGCGCATTTGCATAGATATCGACAAAATATAAGGCATCTAATCGTTGGTTTAGATGCCACTGGCTGGTGCATCTGCGTTTGTTTGATGTAAATCGGTATCAAGTACGATTAGGAATAGTACTGCAAGTGGTATTTGTTTTAATGGGTTTGCTGTCTTGTCCTCTGAAGCGTGCTTGACACGGTTCGCCATTGTATAATTCTCTGATCAAGGAGATGATTTGGTCGGGTATACCAATTTCTCGTAGCAGAATGTTGGTCCTTGCTATTTTGCTGGATGGAAATCATTTAATGATTAAATGTTAACAAACAATTTCGTAATTTGGCTGTATTTGTTGGCCACAACATTGTATTGTTGTAGATCATAAAAAATGGTTGTCGTTTTTACGCCTTTGGCGTGACGATGCCGCCGACCCATAATTCACACCAAATAACTACTTTCTATTTTGAAAGCCGAATATTTCCTTCTAAAGCAAACTAAATATATGAAGATCAGTTATCAGTTATTTTGCCTACATGTAACAGCTTAAGGATCAAGTCAACCAAAAAAAGTACGATGCTCACGGGTTAATAAAATTTGGACACAAACAGTTGCGACGAAAAATTTCACATATTGAAAATTTACTGACTTCCTTGAGCTATCTTGCACACTCTCTCGAACTGCGCTAATGTTTGCGACAGATCTTCCGTTATGTCAACGTAAACTGTTTTGCTAACACAATTTATAGAACTTATTTATGAGAATCTCGGTCGCAGTCTAACAAAAAAACTTTTTTGATTTTTACAACTCTGAATTATGAGCCGTCATCTAAGGTATTGGTCACACAATCCATATCTTGCAGATAAATCCTGGCCAGTTAGTTTTTCTTATCTATAATAATCAAAGCATCTAAGTATGTATGTAGATGCCCCCTTAGTGCCTCTTAACTCCGCTGAAGGGTTAACGAAGAATTTTCTTTTAAATGTTTCATTTTGCAAACTACAAAAAGTAACAGAAAAATTTATGGGATTTTAAACATTTTTGTTGAAGTTTGCTGTGACTCTTTTTCCCCCCGTTTGGGTTTTGTCAAAATTTCTTGGAAATTGATCAAGTTAATTAAGTGCCATAGACAACAAACAACATGGGACATATCGTATGCGTAGGCACATTAATTTATACTGTTTATTTTTCTCCTTTTCTTAATTTTTGTTTTTTATATTTTTCTTTCAAAAAAAAAACGCAAAGAATTTTAAGAAAAAAAAAACGACAACAAATCAACCAAAAAACATGTTGGGTTTAAAATTCATTAAAAAGAAATCTGTTGTATTTTAATACCCTTTCAATCGATGATTATTCGCATATCATTGTCATGTCAAGTCGCCGATGTCTCCTTGTTTGTTTAAATGACCCTCCATTGGGAATGAGAAAGGGAATGAACACATAAGTTAAGGCGGGAAAATATCATAAATTTATTAATTTATTCTTTATAAATAATTTATGTTGTCGTTTATTTGCTTTCATTAACTATACAAATTTTATTAATTTATGTATTTCTTGATTTTCCTTTTTTTTTTTAATTTTAATTTTTGTATTTAATGTATTTGCTTTCGTGGTCGTGTCCGTGTTCTTTTTGTATGTTTGTGCGTTGCAGTTCCTTTCGAATTAAAATTGTACGTTTCGTTTTAATTTTTGTAGAGATTTTTTTTTTATTTATTTCTTTTTGCCTTTTTTGATTAATTCTTTTATATTCGATCACCGCTGTGTCGCCGAATACCGTAAATTTTAAATGGAATAAATGACACTGGTTATGACCATTTAAGTGGGTCATCAAAAGATCAACTGTTTGATTTAAAGGAAAGGAAATTAAGCAAATTATTGTGTTGCTGGCTGAAAGAATGACTGGCTTCTTTTTAGCATGGAATTCGTTTAAGAAGAGAATGGCCAGTTTATGCGCAATCATGCCTGTCGTACTGACAAAAGAATTAATCGTAATTATTGTTGATAAATAAATAATAAAATTATTAAATCTTTTTTAATATCTTTTTTTTCCTTACTTCACGATTTTCATGATTCAATATAAATTTATTAAGAGAATCAATCTTTTAATCTTGTTGCATCGTTTGGAAGAGAACTTTTACCGTTTGTCTGAGTAGAGACACATAGGAACACACTCATTAAGTTTAAAGAAGGTTCATAGAAGTAAATTGCTAAATATACAGCTGCTTCTACATTCAAATTATGGTTCATCCTTCTGGTCAAACAAACCGCGACTGAGATATTTTTAAAATAAAATTTTTTCCATTAAATGACAGTCATACATCTTTTAAGGTGCCGCCTTTTAATACATCAAACGATGGCATCACCTATCAGAGAAAAGAAACTGTACATAATAAACTGAGACAAAACCACGAGTTCGATAACGAGAAAAACACGGGTTATAGCCTGTGGCAAGCTGTGAGGCAATTCCAATGCCACATTGCCGTCTACGTGTCCCCACTAACACTTTAAAGGTGCACTTGGGCTAAAAACTCGATTGAATGTATTAACAGCACATGACATATTGTTTTACCATTTCAGTGGCACTGTGAATGATCCTCAGTAACTTCGATTATCGTCAGTAAAAACGACAATTAAAAATGTTGATAAGAAAAGTAGCCCGGTCCTAATCGTATTACAGAGGCATTGATAAGAAACTTACATAACTCAGCTGTCAGAAATATTCTATTTAAATTTCATGCCATGTTTCAAGCTAGGTTTTTTCCATTCTTTTGGAAGATATTTGAAATTGCTATGATCTCTAAAACAGGACAGAATTCAGGCCAGAATACATCACACAGGCCAATCACTGTAAACTTGTTCGAAGCTATTTGAAAAATTACGAATTATTTTAAATTCTATTTAATTCGGGCTTAAATCGTTACCTTCCTTAGTATGCAAAACATTACCCAGGACCAACAGCTTGGCTTTCGACCAAGAGCAAGTCCATAGAATTGTTACCCCTATTAGAATGGCTTTCTAAATTAAGCAATACTGTTCAGCTTTATTTATAGACATTTCCCGGGCGTTCGATAAAGTCTGGCGTGATGGGTTAATCATGAAAGGAACTAAAAGTCTTCCTGCAAACTCGCACAAACTTCTCAAGAGCTATTTGACAGATAGAACGTTGAAAGGATCAGCTTTAGTTTTATAAACATTATCTATACATATATTCTGAACATGTGAGGAGTTGAGGAGCGTTGTGTGTCAACGTTGGCGAATTTATGCAATTATTGTCATTACAGACTTGCATTCTGTGGACACTAAACTTATGAAAGGCATTATTACCGCTGAATATGACACTGACACATCTCAAAGACCAACGAGAAAATTGATAGAATCGGTGATTTCGTATGGAATTTCTCTAATCTGTCCAGACAGTAAGAAAGAATTATTATGTATGCGGCTCGAGACCTTTTCCAGTTCTCAAAAAGCGGTTTAAGACTATTAAGCCGGAAGATTTGATTTCGCAGAACGAGCATAGACCGATAACCAAATCAGCCCATAAGTTCTATTCATTTCTAACTTTCATTGTAGTAGCGATAAAACAAAGAAACACAGTACCCCTACTGCGTTGATGTTCCAGTCAGTCACCGGTGAGGCACCTAAAGGCCTTTGTGATATCACAGTGAATTCCCATAACTACAGATGAAGCAAAACGATTTAGGTGGCTAAAAAACTTGGGATGTTTAGAGCACTTTCATCGAGAAATAATAAGAGGAAAACTTGCAATACTTAAAGAATTTCTAATATGGGCCTACAGAGATTCTATCTGAAGTATTGGAGAGAATGGTTATCACTTGCCGAGATGAAGTTAACTGGCGAACAAGAGCGTGCGATTTCACTCCGCTAGACTTTTTCTTGTACAGCCTCTTGCACACCGCCAACAATTGTAAGCTTTTTATAAATATTGTAATCATTGTGAGATTGATTATTTTAACTAGGTTGTCCATAAATAATATCCTGCTGCATAGGTAGTTAAGTCTTGCCAACGCAAACAATCACATGGAACATGGTCAGGCATTTCCTATCCCTCTTGAGTCAGCAGGAGTCACTTTCCAGCACACCTATTTTATTTATGTGATTATGAAGTCTGCAGCATCCCGTTAACTGTTCCAGTGTAGAGTTTAATGTCATTTCTGCTAAGATTTAGCGTTAATACTTTTGAGGTCAATGAGTTGTTTCGATAGAGATATGCCTGTTGGGGCGTTTCAGTGATCAAGTAGACATCGTTTTCCCCCTATTGCGTATTAGGATATTTGTGAAGCTCTTGTTGACCCTACAGAAGGGTTCTGGCTCTTTTTGGACAGTTAATCTGCCAATTAGTTGCCTATATGCCTTTCACGTCCCGGTGCCCGCATTATAGTAACTGGATTCCTCGCTTGTAGGGTAACGAGAAGTTTAAAGCAATCTCAAACCAACATTGGAACGTGTTGTTTGTTAATGATTTTAAAGCTGCCTTGCTGTCCGAGAAAATCCATATTTTGGTGCCGCGGGACATTTTCTCGTACAGAGTTCTAAGGCATGAACCTCCGACAGAAAGATGGAAGCTGCTGCTTATTAGGAAATTCTTTATGATGTTTTTTTGCATATTTATTGCTGAACTTTTACAAATTGATTCAGTGAGCAGAGTATCCATAGATCATCTAAATAAGTGAAAACAAGAGCTTTCTTCCCCTCAGGAATTAGTTCGCAAACCAAGTTATTGGATATAAAAAGTAAAACTTTGTCTTTTACTATACTGCAAATAATCCTCTAAATTAAATGAGTCATACGCCAGCTGGACAAATAAGACTTTTTACGCAGTAAGTTAATGCAGCTTGCAATAAAGAAGCTTCCATACCCAACTGAAAAGACTACTTCCACATTGATTTCCAAAAATGAATTAAGGAATTAAAACTTCGCATGTGAAACAAATGCGAAAGACAAACTGAACAAGAATGCACAAAATTGATTTTAAAATATAATAATTTTAATCAATTAAATTTATATCGCTACACTGTCTGTTTGTCGGCATGCCTGAGCAAGTTACAACAAAAAAAGCCCCATCAGCCTAAATGCCCAGTGCCTGCAGGCATTTTTTAACAACTAGTAAAAAATCGGAAAGAAAAAAGCCAGCAAATTGTATGCATATTGAATGGAAAATCCAAAAATAGCTTTACACTGGGGAATAAAAGCTGTATTTAGTAAACGAAAAACAAAAGGAGGAGGTTGGTGCACACAAATTGCATTGCTTGAACAGAAGTAGCAACAATAAATAATACTTTTTCATACTTATGAGGCCTGAGCCTCCAACACAACAACATAACGTACTTGAACAACAAACAATATCCTTGACCCCTTGATTTCAATTACAATTGCAGTCCATGCCAATTAGGTATGCTTCTCTTATTTTAACTTCATTTTTTAGCAAACAGAGAACAAGAATGCAGAGAAAAATATGTTTAAAATTAAGTTGAAATTTTAAAACATGACCAAGAAAACGGGCATGTTTATGAAACTGAACTGTGTGTGCCCGTGTGTGCGTGTGTTTATGTGGCCCAAACAAAAAACTATTCGCAATAATTAGTCACAGTATGTAGTAGCAACAGTGGAGGGGTCTTTGCAAACGTGCAACATAACAAGCGGCCTATTATTTAAAACTGTAAGCAACACACTACCGCAGTAAAACAAACACAACAGTTGCAACTTGCTACAACACACAGTAGCAGTTTGCTAAACAGCAAGAGCGCGTCTAGCAATTTTATTCCTCGCCACAAGCAACTGCATTTGTGGCAGAGACCAAAAAAGAAAAAATTAAATGATTTATAACGAAAAAAAAATCCCAGGATTGAAAAAAGTTAAACGTTAAACGCATCAAAAACTAATGAAAAGAAAAGAATTTCTCTTTTTTCTTTTCCTAAATATTAAAAAAAGAAACAGCAATTTTTCTTTTTAACTATTTTTTTTTATTGCAACAATCTGCCAGTATTTTTTGCAACTTAGTAAATGTAAAAAGGAAGAAAAACTCATCTCAACAGTTTCAATTAAATGTTGCTGAATAGTTGTTGTAAGCAAAAGTTAATTACACAACAATTTGTGCGCGCAGGTTTGAAATGATGTCTTAGATGATGGCTGTTAAAAGTTGCCCCATGATGTTGATGGACGTCGATTAAAAAGAGAGAGAGAGAGCGAAACACAGGGAGGGAGCGAAAGAAAGAGCAGAATATTTGCAAAGTTGGAAATAAATATTGGAAAATTTTTACATTCAATTTTACAAAATGACTTGACTTAATTTATTGTATAAATCAATACACTGGAAAATTTGTTCAAAAATATTTCAGATATGAGTGATTACAATAAATGTAACAACGTGTTAGGAGGCAAGCCTGAGGATCTGATTTTATATAAAAACTCCCAACAAAAAAATTAAGGTCTACCAGTAATCGATAAAATCGTATGTTGTAAATTGTAGTGTATGAAGTGTATTGTAACTCTGAATTTTATTCGGAAGACTTCGAAATTACAATCGTGTACTTCTTCGACCCGATTAATTTTAGAAAGGGATTAGCTGAACCATTTCAGGGCCATACTTTGGCGGAAGTCAAAGTACTGTCACTGCACAGCGGCTTCGGCTGAGTGTTTTTCCACAGCGACTTCGGCTACGTGTGTAGGTTAGCTAAGTTAGCTTAAGTACAGGAATAAGATTAAGTTAAGAAAATTATTGTACTTCTTAATGCTCCGAAGGAAATCATTTTAAAAATTTTAAAAATGCCACTGAATTGACGTCTAAAAAGCTGGTGTTCTTAATCTCTATCGGTTGACAAATATCATATGCTTCAATACCGACATAACACATGATGCACCCTGTATTTAAAAGCATATATCCATCCTTCCATTCACTCGATTTAATCAATATGGACAAAAATAATAATTAAAATTGTTAAAACACGTTATTAAAGAAACATACCGATCCAAACTTTTCAAAATTTTCGCGATCACTAATTTCGATCCTGGTTAAAAACAATTTTTTTTATTGAATTTCAAAAGCTAATAGGCCTTGCAACCAATTTTATATTTATATGTTTATATTTCCTAAAGTATAAATAATAGAGTTTATAGAGCTATCAGATATAGCTTAAGCGTTTAGCGCGGAAAAATGTTTCGTAGGTCTGTAGAGTAGCAGATAAAAGTTGACCTCAGAGAGCTCCTTTAGGTGAAGGTAGAGTTACGTCGTAGGCTGAATTTATAGCAATAAAATAGGTTGAGCCCTAGAAGATAGGAGACATTTTTATAAGCAATTTGGCCATTAATAAAAGAGAGAGATATTATAAAATATTTAGTAACGGAAAATAAAAAAAATATGTAGTAAATCGCGTATATATTGTTACGATTATTACCACAATATACGTTAATTTGTAGGGTTCGTTTAATTGCAAGTATTAAAATACACACTCCTTTATGATTTTATCAGTACACAACTTTATTCAGCAATTTAGACTCTATTTACAACTCTTCAGTACTAGTGTACTACACTTAACATTTTTGTACACACAGATATTCACTCTATGAAATCTCAAAGTCAACTATGCCTTCTGCGCTGGACGGCGCCTTTATATACAGATCACGGCCGCTTCTTGAAATGTCCCGAACAAACACGAAATTGCGCATCATTTATTTCATTTGCTGGCTTAGTAGTATATGTGTTTGTGTGTGTGTTTTTTGTTTACTTTTTCTTTCTGTAGAAGTTGTTTTTTGTTTCTACGTTGAATCGCGGTTCGGGGAATTTCCGCTACGCAATTGTTTTTGCTTTATGTTTATAATATTGATTAGTTGTACAATAGATCGTTTCACACATCTTCGATTATTATTTGGTAACAATATTTTATTTTGTTAATTTATGAATTCTATTTGAATTTAAATCTTTCACTTCTTTAGTTTACATTTCAATAAAAATATGTATGTTTATTAAGATTGAAAGAAAACAATAAAATGTTGGCTTAATTTGTACAGGTACTGACGATGATGGACTGGTAAGTGGAGAAGCAGTCCAGTGGGTTTGAGTCGTAGAATATTTTTTTGCGGTTGTTAGTAGTTTGGAGAGTGAAATTAGTTTCTGGTTGTTTTCTTTTTTTTCAATTGTTAGAATACGTGGCTAGCGAGAAGGGTTGGAACCACCTGAGTAAACTCTAGAGTGAATTGGAAAGCTTGCTAAACCAACCGGCTCGTAACATTAAAATGCATCGAAATATCGGCAGTAACTGTTTAAATTTTGAAAAATAACATCAGTATTTTCCATTTCTTCTCACTTACACGATATTAGGGTTATTTTACTCACATGTTATACATCAATTCCACATACCTGAAATGAGAAAAAAAGTTACAACAGATTAGATAAGTCTTTTTTAAATGAGTGGTAAAATAGTTTCGTAGCAAATTAAAGAGGACAGTTTAACACAAATCAAATCATTAAAAATCAACAGAATTCCTTAGTTAGAATTAATTGACCTGTGTATTTCTAATCGCGGCAAATTAAAAATTCTACAAGTTTCGGTTGAGAAGATAGAATAACGCAATTACATTTGCTACGACTGTCGAAAACTACATGCGAAAAAGAATGGCGAATTATACATAAGCGACTGTCAACGGCATATTACAAACATTTAACAATTTTATTTTAAACATACGCGTATGTACATGCGTCAACGCCACTTCTTCGAAGTATGTCTAAAATGTCAGAGAAAGCTATACAAATGGAAGAACACGGCACTTTGCGTTGCACACAAATTTGAACTTGATGCCGACAGTGGTTGTAATGCCCATTCTAATTGGCCTGGAATAGGTTAATAAAAGTTCATTCACTTACATGTTACACAACTGGCAAGTTTTATCTTATATCCCTTACTAAAGTCTGTTTAACTTATCCTTAAATTTCAGCAGCATTCTCTATATGGCACCACAAATGATTGGAAAAAAGTATGGCTCAATTTCCGTTTTTGTTTAAAAAACAACGTAACTTCTATATTTATTAAAATTGCGTTCATTACTTAAGCATGTATGTATTTCGACTGGCATTTGACAAATTATTTCCGCACACAAATACATACGTTGTTACTTTTGAACACATGTAAAAAGTATTTGTTGCTACTTTTTCCTTTACAAGAACTCATGATTACTTATACGAGTTTTAAAGCGTCCATACAGCACTAGCAGTATTTTTATTCAACGAAAACCACCTGTGCTGACATAAGTTGTTTTATGCACGCTCTCTTTTTTCTTCGCTAGAAACTGTACTCCATGGGATATTTATTTAAATATGGGACAACAATGTTACAATAAATGTAATACCGAGCGTGTAGTACATGATGAACCAGATAGTTGTTAGAAACTGTCAAAGTTACCAAACCAATCCAGCTTAGAAAATATTCAGCAAAGTTTGCCATTCCATCATGTACCATTTCATGCCTGCCGAAGATGTGGAAATTATTAAAAAATATTATCTAAGTTCCGGCTTAGTTGCAAATACAGAATTTGTCGTTAAAAAGTCTGAGCGTGTTTACACTCCTTTGGGTCTTCAGCCGATAGAGATTGGACAAAAACAGAGCCGTCGTAGCTACTAGTATAGAAGAAGACACGGACATATCGCTTGAGCGCGAATCATTAGAAATGGGAATCGCCAGAGAGTCAAGCTGCCTCATTTCGCGGTTGGCTTTGGGCCTACAGTCGAAAAAAAATGGTTCTGACACAAAAACTGAAGCCTAATAGACAATGCCGTTAGTTCGCTAATTGGACACTGCAAGTCTTTAGCGGAGATACGAATTTCGGCCTAAAAATAATCTATTTGTTGGTTGTAGTTTAAAGTATAGTATAAAGACCTTCATTTCGATATGACAGCATGATCCTCGGTATAACGTATTTTGCCGTTCGGTATAACATGCATGGTGATACGTGCAATACAGGCCTCGCAACGCTCGAAATTGTGAAAGAAAAAGTTGGAGACTGGGTAATTGTACGGCGAACGTTAACGAATAGACCTAATCGATTATTATATCAAGGGATACGTCAAGATCTTAGTCTACGCTGACAAGCCAACCATTTCCAACGAGCTACAGACCAACATTACAACAAATATTGCCGGACACATATTGGACTGAGACTTTAAAAAAATTTGATCGGCCACTTGAAGTACTTGAAGCATTCCGACAAGGCCATTTCCTATCTTTTCCTATCATATGCTGGTCACTCTACATTAAAAAAAGACTTTCAATTTCTTCTAAAAAATTTTATTATCAACATACGCGGTTATTCTTTTTCTCATTAAATTAACGTGTTGAGTACCACTTCTTCTTCAGAATTTGTTCGTAACAGTCGCCGAATATTTCCCAATTAGTCCATCAGTTGATTGGGCAGACGTTTAAAGTCCATACTAATGTCTTTCACCCAAATTAATGTCAACTCTTGCTCTTTGTTCCACTAAAAATCGGTTGCGAAATCCATCTTCGCTTCCCAAATTATAAATTTTAATATACTTCAATTCATTGGCTACATTTCCAAAGTTGTTCTGTTTTTCGTATCACAAAATCTTTTTACTAACATTTTTCTAACAGTGTGTGCAAATCTGAAGAAGAGTTCACAAAAAAACCAACCTTTACAAACTTCTCCTTTTAATAGTTACTTCGTTTTAATATCTTGTAAATGCAAAACAATTTATTGCATAACGGAGAGATACCGAAAAAAACGGCGATTAAAGCAACAGCAGAGTGAAAAAGAAACAGTCAGAAGAATGAAAAACCCCGGTAGTAAAATACAATAAATAAAAGATGATGGTGATGCTGGTCTGGTCTTTAAGTAAAAAGAAGTATTGACGAAAAAAATAACACCACGATTTGACCAAACATGTGAAAAGAGTTGTTTTACCACTCGTATAAAAATGTTTTGTTGTTTTATGGTGCATCGCAAGGCTTCAATGATGACTAAATTCGTTTCTTTTCATTTGGCTGTTTAGAGCTTAAAATGCACTTAGAGCGCTAAAACGGAGGAAGAATACAACATAATGGTTGGCTCTTTGGCTGTTTGGCTAATGTGAATGTATTGTTGTTGCTTTCTTTTTAGCCACATAGCCGCCTCTACGAGTTAAGCGGGCTTGAATACTCACAAGACTTGGAAGCAACCAAATTAGTTTTCACATGAAAAATTGCAACTATTAGGTACTTAAGATTAGTTGTTGTTATTATTGTTATTATTAATGGTTTGCGTGTTTGTATGCTTGTGTGCAAGCCGTTTTGTAACTAAACTACATATGAAGTAATCCTAATGACTGTCTTGACCCAATGATTGCAGCCATATTGTTGTTGGCCTTACGTCAGTTAAACGCAATATACCAGAAGTCTTAGCTTCTCTTTATCTAATAGAAACACTAACCCTCGTCGTTCTTTCTGTGGCACCCAACAATGTCCAGCATGAATGATGACGATCTGGTGTAATGACCGCAAAAGATTATTTGCATGCATGAATGGGCAAAATTAGATAGTGGACAGATCAATTATTCATTATTATATTTGTACATTTCTTTTTTAGGAAACTAGGGAAATTCAAGTTTGGAAAATAAATTTCAGTGACCAGAAGCTAGAGAGTTTTAAAAAGTTGTCCTGCAGGCTAATTGTCAAATGAACCAGAAGTTTCATATGATTGACGATCTTTACGAAAAGTTAATGAAAGAAAAGCTCTAGTACAAAGCCAAACGAGTTTGAAAGGAAAATGAAATAGTCATTATGGAGATCGAATAAACCAATGGCGCAATATATGGCAAGGGTATCTTCCCTGCTCTGCGAAAATTGTTTGTCAATGCGGAAGTCCGCAAACGATTAGAGCATTTCTTTCAGACTTCTAAATAATTAAGAACCTTGGTAAGTTTGACCAACATATTTCTAGGCGATGGCTATGCTACGGAGGCTTATATTGGACCACCATAGGAAACTTTACTGTGGACGTATTGTCGGAAAGTATAAACTAAACTGCAGTCTAAACTTATAGCACTTAGCTGACAAAATGGCTATAAGTACCAGAGACTAACACTGATATCAGTGGACTTACACTTGATATCAAGGGCCACAACAAAAGCTGTTACAATCAGCTAATGACCCTGTTAGGCATGCTCCCGGAGGCATGTCTTCTTGGTGTTCCCGACAACTTGATGTATTGTTAGCGTGACATCTGGGGGAACCAGTCCCCTAGGATTGTGTGGGGTCTGAAACTAGATGACGATATGACACTCTAAGTTCAACCAGCAACAATATAAACACTGACGCCATGGGAACTAATCGCCATTGCAGGAGTAATGTGGCATTGTATTTCACGAGAATGGGTAGCTACAAACTACTCAGCAAGAGGGTGCAGGCAGCCGTAATATAATAAAATTAGAAATAGGGGCGTTGATGGTAAGATTGGCGCCGACGTAAATCAATGAATATCCAATTTTTCTAGACCGTTGATTGTAAATGCCATTAGTTCGTTGGGATTTCTTTCGTTGGAATCATGTCTGAACTGTCCACCATTAAAACGATAACATGGTGTGGCTGCTCTATCAGTCTATGGGATTAAGGGTCGATTTCCCTTAAATACACTGTTCTATTTCACTACAACAATTGAAGAACTCCAGAACATATGTTCACTGAAATACGTTGGTATTTAATTTGCATCTCAATTGCAACATTTGATTAAATTGAACTCTTTGACTAGTATCTAGTGGTTCCCACACAGATTTGCTCTTAACGTGATTTTTCCTCTGGTTTTGCTTCTATATATGGAACTTTTTATAGCTCTCTCCCTTTCTTTTTCTCTCTTTTCCTCTCTCTCTCTCTCTCTTTCTCTCTTTAGTTATTTGTGACAAGTTACACAAATGAACTGGACCATTTAATTGCAAGCTGCTTTAACCTTAATCTCTGCCTAAAGCCAAAGAAAGCCAATACTATTTTTCATTCATAAATTCTCTCATGATTTAAAGATCCATTAAAACTTTTACGTCTTGTATCTTTTTTCCCCCACATTGAACTCGAAAATAAAAACCCATTCACCATTGTGTCACACCTTCTGCCAAATGCAAAAAGATAAAACAACTTTTGCAACACTTCTCAAACACATGTTTAACGCACAACGACCTTCTTAAACGATAAATTTCGAATACCACTTGTATTAGAAATAATTTAAGACCAAACACTAAAAAGAAAAACTTAAAAATAAAAATAAAAAAACGGGAAAAACTAAGAAAAAAACTCCAAACTAATCCAGAGAATAGTTGAAAAACGGAACCAAAACGATAAAAACTCTCAACATTTCGACGGAAAGAGCAAACAAAGCAACCAAAAAAAAGGAACATAGCGAATCGTAAGCATCTGTAAGGCCAAGTGCTTATATTTTAAGCTCCAAAACAAAAGCAAAAATCAACAATATTTAACATCAATATTACTGAATATCAAAGGCAACAATAATCCCAGAGTAAAATAAACAAGGCCTCCATGATGAATGCCTTCTTCAGCGACGCTATACTTCTAGTTGTTCACTACAAGCAGGCCTTCTGCTCTACGTTCTCTATGAAGTAATACCTAGTCTCTGCTTCTCTTATTTCTATGCTGCTTACTCCTAATCTTCTTTAATAAATTTGTTAATTTGCAATTTTCTTAAAATTCTCTATCGCTTTTGAAAGGCTGTTAAAAGTTCTGCTTTTAAAAAAGCAAGAGACATTAAAATAAACTGTGCCTAATAAGGCCTTTCGCTAGGGCTCTTTGCACCTCATTTTACTGCTCAAAACGAAGAACCATCGTTAAACCATCCAGCAACATTGTAGCATTAAATACGGATTTATAAGATTCTTATCGCAAAAGTAGACTATTAAAACATTTAACAAAGAAGAAAAAATAAAGAATAACACGAGAAACTACGTTAGGAGTACGTAATGACAGAGTTTTTAGCTTAAAATTCTTATTCTAGGAAAACAAATTTAAAGGTTACACACTTAAACGCAGTATGAATGGCGCGTTCCAATATTTACCCAAGTTCTTAATTAAATTAAAACCCCATGCTTTTTCCAGAGGTAGGGTTATGTGCGTTGTAGCCCGGCGCATGAATAACATCCACGTTTTCAGCGGTACCCTCTATTCCGAAAATTGCACGACCTTTTAGCCTAAATGTGGCTACGGGAAGTGTGTTTGCAGGCGATGACTTCAAATAGTTTCACAGATGGAAAGCCGATGTTGTTAAATCACATGATCCATGGGACCCATTTTAATCACCGAAACGAGAGTGTACATGTAGGAAAGCAGGTCATGCAGTAATAGAATTCATTTGCGCCTTGTATGGGGCATGTTACCACCGTCTTCTTTAAACCGCATTCAGGCAGCAAAAACTCGGTTGTAACGACACGATATCAAGTACTAGCACAGTAAATAGTTAACCACACTGTTTTGACGTTGGAATGACGATTCCAGCTCATTTTTTTACGGAAGTTACATGTGGGTTATATACCCCTCAAATAAATTCACCAAGGTGAAAATGAGTTGTATCGCTTAAAATGATTTGGCTCCGTCGATCATTCAAGCGTTCAATTTTTGATGTTCTATAAGCCACTTTAAAGCCGTCGAAGCGATGGTTTTGGCCTTTCCTGCCGCTTCGATGTTGACATTTGAATGGCTGATTAATAAAAGCCAGATTAGCATCGTCAGTGAATTCAATTTCCTGAATGTTTTAAGTACTTTTGTTTTAATCAACGATTTTCTGTCCGACTCTATTTAGTACGAAATTCAGTTAAAATTCAATTCTAACCCTCAACGCATTAATTAAGCGTGTTTTTTAGCGGTATACAACATTAAGATGGCAATATTGCTTGTTATATGCGTCATTTAGACAGCTGCTACTTGTTTCGTGTTTAGTCTGGTTTGCCATTTCATTATGAATAGACTCACAGCTGAACAACGCATGCAAATTTTGCAGATTTTCATTGAAAACTATAGTTCAGATCGAAAAACTAATCGCGCTCTTTGTTAATTTCCATTGTTCGACAATAAACCACATTTTTAGGTGAAATGATACGTCAATAAGCCAAACTGTATTATTTGGAGTAAAGACAATCCACAAGTCAAGGTAGAATCATTAGTCTGTATTTCTTCAAAACCGATGATGGCCAGAACGTTGCAGTTAATAGTGATCGCTACAGGTCCACAATTACTGACTTTTTTGTGCCACAACTGAATGCCCTTAGGGTGCAGGAATTATGGTTTCAAGAAGATGATGTCAGATGCCAGAGTCACAATTAATTTATCAAGGCAAACGTTCGCTTTGTGTAATGACCCCGCGAATTGGCCTTACATACGATACAATTTAACCGCGCTAGCTTTTTAAGTGGGGCTATGAGTTGTCTTTAGTCTACTCCGCTAGGCCACATTGGATTGACGCCATGGTAAATAGCATTCACTGTTTTAACATACGATCTCCATCGCTGCAAATGGTGAACGAAAATTGAGCCTTCCAAATCAACTTCCTTCAAGCCAGTCGAGATGGCTATATGTCGGGAGTCATATGTGCCATTCCATTCCAAATATCTAACTCCCCCACTGTCCTCCTTAGACTTGCTGCCCTCTGTCTCGCGATCAAGGCTCTGACGTGCGACCGGGGCGGTATAAACTTAAAAATAGTAGATATAATGCCTGCAAACCACCAGCAAGCCCAACACATCGTACACATGAGGCTAATGACGCAATCATCTAAAATCCTCCCCATTAACGAAACCCCTAATAGAAATATTACTGATAAACACGATATAAAGATGACGACCTTAAGCATAAAAACAAGTACTCGAATTGGGATACAGAGTGTGAGAACGCTATCGAAAACACCCGTTTGTAGGCCCATTTCCGAAGATACATTAAACTCTTACAAATCTGTCATGCACAATCGTGTTACCATTGTTCAATTCAACAAAAAATGTTTTCCCAGTGAGTATATTTCGTACGAAACGTAAATAAAATACCCAATTTAATATAAATTCATAAATCTCGTCATCATAATTGATCCTGGGTCAATGGGGCTGGGGTTTGAGTACTAGTTGAACTTTATAAAACCGATGAGATTGGTTTTAAAAAATATTTGACTGTCTAATACGACTCGAGTGCCTCTGAACAATTTCAAATCATATTGTTGCTTTTCGCAGAAGTGAATCAGTTGTCGGACCGGACACTATCAACGCACCTTGGAAATGATGTTATGCAACTGTGTACAATATTCATTGTGCTATGAAAAGTTGTTCGAAATGCAATAAATATTTGTTTCATAATGTTTAAATTTTTCAACATTAAAGCAACTCAGCTCGTTTTTTACCCTTTTTTATTTCCATCCAGCATCAAATATTTTAAGTGTTCAAAAGTTTGGTAAAACTACAGGGAAAACCTTAAGGTGTCTTTTATATGTATTTATGATACTTGCCACACTCGTACACTAGCGCACTCACACACTCCCATACACTCGTACTCAATATAAACATCGAAGTTTTTTATTTTATTTCCTTTAGAATTTCTTCTTAAAGAAGAAGTTCAGTTAAAGTTAAGAGAATAAAATATAAGAAAAACACAAACGCAACTTGTACAAAAATTGAGAAAAAAAATATATTAAACATTAAGTTGATTGCTTTTAAAAGTACAACATGCAGTAAAGTGTTGCAGTAAGTATCAAAGTAAGAAAAGGGAAAAACTAAACAAAAATAGCGCCTTCAAATTATTTCCAACTCATTTAATTTGTTGATTGTCGTCAGTTAAGTACACGCTTTTAACAGAAATAAAAGCAAACTTTACTTTTTACATTTCATTTATTTAATTTTTCGTTCTTTTTGTTTTGGTTTCTCTCTTCTGATACAATATTATTTCAAAGCGGGTTTCCCTAACCTTCAGACCGTAAGCACTGTAGAAGGTAGAGTAAAGTTCTGCCAATAAACTGGCAAATAATAGGTTGCATTCCACCGACTGACTGCATTAGCAAGTGGTGGCAGAATATAGAGTTGTATTGCTCATAATGACCATGATAATATACGAGTAGGTACCTTCCACTGGGGAACGTACACGAGTATAAAGTTTTAAGTTGTTTTGAACACATAAAGTTTTGTGCCACTCTTGAATAGTGTTTTTGTGTGTTAAATATGGGCAGTTTAAGCAACCCAATAACATGATATAAATACAACAAATAAGTGGCAACTGTGATGTGTTAGTGTGGGTATGAGTGGCTTAATGTTGCATATAAATTACAACAAAGTATATAATTATGAAAATACTAGTAAATGCTGCTGCTGCTGCTGTTGTTGTTGAGGTCCTCTATACCACTAACTTTTTTTTTAAAATAACAAAGAATTGAAACACACAAATATTCACAAACAGCTAAATAATCATTAGGATTTGTGTGTTTGCGCGTGTGTGTGTGTGTGTAATTGAAATAAATTTACAGCAATGGCCAGATGGATAGTAACAGCCGGTGTGTTTTAAAACGTCACATTAGTAACGATATATGGGACGGGTAATAGAGACAAAGCTGTTCAACGGTGCAAGTTGGGTATTTAAATTTACTGATTCGCAATCTAGGTTGTGTTGCAATATTTTATCGCTACTGCAACGGAATATGCTCCAGTTAAATTAGAGAACTACTTCCTGATAACCGAACATATGAGCGTGTAAGATGTTCCAAGTCAGCTGGCAGGCACAAATATATGGCTTGCCGTAACTCAGTGCACTGTCAGAAGTTTTGAAGTTTGCGAGGAGTTAACGGGTCAATCTTTAAAGGTACTTCTAAGGCGTTAAACAGTGAGATTCCGATAGGGATGGACAATAAAGCATCGCACGAGGTGGAACCTCGCAACGGGTAGACGGAACAGCTTTTAAAGATACTCCTGAGGAAGATGCTGAGACGGTAGCGCACAATGTCTGTGAATGTTCAGCACTGGCTAGCATAAAACATTGGACCACGGGCAGACACTTGTTAAGTGTACATTCCAAGGTGGACCTAAGCCATAAACAAATGCTGACAATTACAAGAGACTCCGCGATGAGGAAGAAGGTCGATAGTCTAATATCACTATATTCCATAGTAAAGGCTTATGGTAGCACGAGACTTGATTGCGAGTAAGGTAATCGTAAATTACAAATTGGTTGCCCAAAATCAATTCGAGAAAGGAAGGGGCGTCGAAAAGTGATCCAAAAAAAAACAAGTTCCTTATTAAGGGATCATATAATAGTGGTAAATTAACTGGTGGATCGTTTAACACACTACATAGAAAACTCCTTCCTTAGTCGTACTCTTTGCTTATATGGAATAAGCTTCCCGCAGAAGCCTTTTTTGCTACCTTAGTTTTGGTTAGGTTAGGTGGCCATCTCGCACTGAGTATACTCGGAGGTCATTAGGCATATTGTGACACCCCAATGACCACCTATCTACCACCGCAGTTCCCTAGAGAACTCCAAGATCTCCAGCCCGTACAAACCACCTGGAGCTTCTCGCAAAACTTTTCAGGCTCGTCAGTGTCGCATTTCTAAGGCAATGAAATAATCGTTGGTCCAAATATTTGAGTCTGCGTTCTTGCAGACCCGGGCAGTCACAAAAAAGGTGTTCAACTGATAGATCATATAATTATCGAGACTGTCTAAGAAATTACGGCAAATTCGCAAAACTTCAATCGATTTACGTAGCTTTTTTAGGCCTTAACCAGTAGCATATGATTGCTATAGCTAGCAGAATCTTCAGTGTGCTTTATCTCCTGGATAAGCAACTACACTTACTTAAAAGTCCAGCTGTAATTTCAATAGCAACTTTGCAGATAATATGCAAACTTAGGCACAAGTTACTTGTTTTTCTTGTTTTACAAGTATTCTGCCAGGTGGTACTATATAATACCCCACAACTGTCTGTTGCAAAATTACCTTTAAATAAACTTCAAATATGCAGGTGAATGGTTTCAAGTTTATTTCATACATTTCATATGAATTCAGTAAAATCTGCAACCCATATTTAAACAACTAACATTAAGACCCCAAAGGAGTCTTTTTCTATTATTAAAGGTGGAGTCGAAAGGGGGTTAAGCTTAGGCGCTTACAAACACACACACACACACAGGCTTACAATACACTTATTTTCTTCCTTTTAACCGAAAGTTAAACACGAAATACAACACAAATTTAACAACAACAAAAATGGTTAATATACAAAAACAACCTGAGTAGTAGAAGAACATGTTAGAAACTCATACCCTGAGGTGTAGCTATATATGTGTGTTATAATGGCCTTAAGTTGTATTTTAGTTAATTTACAAAGATTTCAAATGGCTGTTTAATATCTTAAAATTACACATAATGAGGGTGTTTTAAAATTAAACAAAAGCACAAATGTGTGTGTTTTTTTTTAATTTAATTTTGTTTGGTGTGAGAATGCGTGCGGTTGAACAAAATGTTTAAATACACACATTAGCCAGGTAATTAACTTTTGTTTGGTCAAAACAACAACTGCAACAAATGTGTGTTTTATATGCTCAACACCAGCAAAAAAAAACGGAAACTTTTTAAAGTAAACTCGGGAAGGAAATGATCTATTATGTCCGATGTGTTTGTTGGCCGTATTAAGTAACAGTTTTGTGGTAGTTTTTTGAAGTAGTGATAAGTTGTAGGAGTTAATAATAATAATTTGAAAGGTTTTGTAAAAAAAAAACCGAGGAAAAATATTTATTTGGAAAAACAAAGTTTCTCTTAATAACTTTTTTTCAGCTGCAATTGCTATAGTTCTCATAGTGGCGGTGAGTCACTTGGGAAAGCTGTTACTAAATTTTAGTAGGCAGTACAAAAAGTGCTTGCTGTTTCTTCTTTTTCAAAAATATGGCTTTCTTTCATTAAAATTTTCAATTTAACAATAGCTGGATTCCACTACATAAGAACAGCTCAAGAATACTTTTGATAACTTCTACAAAAGTTAAGCGTATTCAATACACGCTATCCTGCATCGATTGAAACAAGTGGTAGTCAGACAAAACTAGGTCTGGGCTAAATGGCGGGTGTGATAGAACTTCCCATCCGCTATTTTCCAAACAGTTTTTTAATGGTAATGAAAAATAGGGGCGATTATTATCATGGTGGAAAATAAGAGCTTCGCGACAATGGCATATTCTGGACATTTAATTCTCTATTGTTTTTTAATAGGGATCACTTGTTCAGCAGCTCCTTTCACAACTACTTTATCTTCAATCGTTTGTGGCCTTCTATGCCTTTAAAATCACAACGTTTCAAGCGCTGAAGCCATGCTCTGCAAGTGGCTTCAGAGAGGGCGGTCTCGTCATAAACTTCTATAAGAATTTGTTGGCTTCAGAAAAATCTGAAGCAAAAAGACTTGTGTGGCCTTTCCAAACGCCCTTAGTCGCCTACATCGATATTGCCATCTTTGAGGAGTCAAAACCAATTTTTATAAGTTGTTTTAGAACGGGAAGTCTCGACAAAAACTTCCATAAGAAACGGTGGTTTCACACTTTTTGAATTAACGTTTTTCATTTTCAGTGAAGTGGAGGCTATCTGTTGTCAAACAGAGAGAGGTCCTTTGGAAGAGCAAATAATTAAAAGGTAACATAATGAAATGTATCCAAAGATAAATTCGAATTTAACTAGCAGAGACACAAACCGAATTTTGTAACATGGCTGATTTTGCATTCAACAGAGCTCTGTTCACAATTTAACAGTGAGAGTAATTTTGAATTTATTTTCAGATGCCTACAATAGGAGGCAGGAACCAGATCTATAAAAAATCCCTTTTGTAAAAATTGCCCCAAGGGTTTTAACTAACCCATAAAAGTAAAACATCTAAAATATTTATGAAACAAAAGTAAATTGCATTTAAAAAACAGCTCCATTGGCTAAACTGTTAATCTTGAACTTATTTCTAGTGACGATTATGGAAAAATGGTGATGGACTGGCCCAAGCCACTATGTAGAAATGGTGATCCAGGGAGTACTAAGGGGAGCCATAAACGTGGAATATCTGAAATAATGTCTCTGCTAGTTAAATTCGAATTTTCCTTCACACACATCAGAATGAATGCTTTCATGCCAAAGATCACATTACGAAGACTATGAGATAGAAGAGAATTGAGCAAAGGCTCATCATTTTTCCTAAGATTACGCAAACAGTAGTCGGATTATTACTGAGTTACCAGTGAGATATCAAAACGCTGTCAACCTAATTTTTCACACCGCCACTTGGATTATAGAAACGATAATAAGAGCGCTAACTGTTGTATTCATCAAATGACTATTGAATTCTACATCCCGAGCAGCTTAGTCGAAGGTTGCGAATAATCGAAAATGGTCGTTCATTGAATTTGCCACCAAAGCTGTAAATTTAATTTAGTGGAACCGAGTTTATTCATGTGGTTTCCCTGTTAAAAGACGTCACAGTAATCCCATGTAACAATAAATAATTCACACAATTTTGACTCATTCTTGTTAACGTTACTTATTACAACAAATTTATCGTGTTGCAGTTGTAGCTAAGAGTGCAATAAACAAACAAAGAATGATAGAGACAACAGCTTTGTTGTTGTCCTCATGTTTGTGAGTGACGGTAGTTTTTGTTTGGAAGGTATCTTGATAAAGATATTCCGGGCGCAAAATTTTGTCTATATAGTGTAAGTTAAAAAAATTACTTCGTAATACTTAGAAACTTTAGTAAGCGAAGCCATGTGCTATGATATACTTTAATGGGGAAATGCCTTGCGTCTCAAAATCCTGCCAGTTTTGGTCATATCTCGGAGGAGAAAAACCCTCCCTCCGGCAAAGTATAAGAAAGCCGGTTTTGACATACTCCTCAATCAAACAGCAGAAACAACCACCAGTATGAAAATCGGCCAAAACCTAAAGTTACCAATCAACCACGAACTTTGTGCGGTTCTTCATTGAATCGGTGTCAAAAATTACTCAAAGTAAAAATTTCTAATCGCGCAGAATTATCGATCCTCAAAATAGACATTCGATAATTTCATGATTTGATCACTGCATCTAAATTTCTTTTTGTCCAACCATTGCTGTATGTTTGGAAAGAAAAAATAGGCACTGGAGGCAAAGCTCAAAAAATTCGGTTGATGAGGTAGCAAGTCGTAACCGAATTTATGGATTTATGACATGGCGACTGGACATATGTGCGCCCGAGCATTGATCTGATAGTATTTTCCAATTAATCAAATGCGATAAAAGTAACCTTACTGCTATTTCCTTTTTAAAGGTTTTCGATAAGTCCACCTCGGCGTTCTTCGGTGTTAGTCATCCCGAGAATCACATTGCTTGGACAGCAACTTGGCTTTCAGTGTATAGTAATGAATTCCTGTTGCATCCAATGTTACAAAACAGCCAAACGTTTCCTTAAAAATGTTCACACATTTGCGTTTCGGATCAATTATAAGCCAACTGGGCACCCATCTGCAGCACAGCTTTTGTAATACCAACTGATTATTCTAAACCGAAATCACACATCCAACTCTCCCACTGGTCAATAGCATATTGTAGGTTTTTTCGGCATTTTGGCTTCGTCCAGAACGTTTGGCATCACTAGTGCTTGTAAGACTGCCACTTAACTGAGTTAACAAACTTTTTTGTGTCTGAAATTGTTGATGAGAAATGCCCTAAGCTTTGGTTTGAATGGGTTTTTCGGCACACGAAATTCATTTCTTTTTATTTTTTAAAACTGCACAGGTTGTACGCTTTAAAGGTGAACCACCAAAGTGAATTAATATACTTCTAATCACTGGCAGCCTGTGCAATATAATCACGATTTAAATAGCTGGCAAGCACAAAGCAAAAGGGGGTACTTGCCAAAGATTTGGCTGATGTCTATTAGGTTAAGTTTTAAGGCCACGCGCAGCACAGTGCCATATTGGTCCGCGAAACTGGTGTTACGGACCAATGAATAAAATATGAAAAAGTAGAAAGTAGAGTCGGAAAGCGAGTGAAGAGAAGAAGTTTAGTATAGAGAGAAAGGGTTGAGTAGTTGCTATATCTGTGTCGATTTGCCGTTGTGCCACCTCTGTTAGTACGGAGAGGCTGACGAAGTACGCACGACAGAGGCACAGGAAATTAAATACTGTCTCCACCTCTTCTTGATTGTGGCAACTTCTGCAGAAGGCATTTGCTGGGATCCCCAGGGTATTTACGTAATTGCCAAATCCTATCTAAAGGTGGCCAGATTAGAATAGTGTGGATTCTTTCCACCATCTAACCACCATCAGGCCCAGAGGGGAATGCCACACAATCACATCTATTCTATGATTATTCTTGAAGGCATCGCTATCCGAGTACACGAGTCCTGGGACAGTTTGGATTGCGTATAGGCACCTATCCAAGACTTAATTGCGGCGCGACTGTCGGCGAAGATCCGAATATTTCTATCAAGTATTGTGTGGCACCACTGCCAGTTTCGTCGCCTTTAATGTCGCTGATATTTCAGCAGATGTCAATTAACCGATAGCAGTTAATATAACTACATGTTTTCAAACCCAACATAATATCTTTTGGGGTAATTTCACTTCAAAATTTATTCGAAATTCGAAAACTCAAAATTTATTTATGTTAATGACTTTGGTTCTCTTTAAGTCAATTCTGTCCAATCGACCGAATTCTTAAAACAAATATCACTTTTAAACTTATGAACTTCTTGAGTACAACTTAAACTCGAAACTATTTTATGTAGCAGACACAAAAAGTTGCTAACAAAAAAGGCGACCATAATTAAATAAAGAAGCTTTCAAGATAGTTTTCACCTAAAATTTTATGCAGCAAAAACTTTAGACTTTTCCTAGAACCTTTGACTTCAAAAATAAAATCCAACATTCTTCGTTAAGCCCACTTTGTTTCCGCATTGTTCTGAATATGACGACAAAAAAAAATTTAAATCCTTTCAGCCATTTAATTACTTACTACCTACCAAAAGCAGGCAACAAAAAAAAAAAAAACATTTAAATCTGCGATTGCCAAAAACTTAAACAAGACTCCCTTTTGTTTTAAGTCATTTAATAAAATTGTTTTATGCAATTAAAACGAACATTTTCAAGTTTTTGTTTGTATGTTAGTTGCTACATTCGGTTCCTTCTAGCTTTGGAATGGTTTTGGCAAAAACAACAATAACAAACGGAGTAAAAAGTAAACTTTTTATATAGAAACTGAAAAGCCTGGCGGCGGTACAGAAGTATTACAAGTGAAGCCAAATTGCTGCTTACGCCTGTAAAGTACATTTATCGCCAACCTGATGTCGCAAGAAACACACACAAATGAACACTTATGAACTCAGCTTACATTTGGGTGGAAAAAATATAAAACTACTTCGTTTTGTTGTAAACTATTTTCGTTTCACATTTTTTAACTTGCGATTTTTTTCGACTTTGTATTTGTAGTTTTATGGTTTCTACTCCCCTCCCTATTCGACAAAAAAAAAACATAAAAAAGCCACACGTAAGAATCTGATGCCCCAAAAGTACAATAAACCGGCAACAGCAAGAACAACAGAAGATGCAAGTTTTCTTTAAAGTTACCTTGCCGTTGCCGTAGCATGAATATGAACATATTTTAAGGTGCAGCAAGTTACTTTAAGACAAAAACACAAAACCAACCGACCGACCAAGTAGAAGCAAATGAATTACAACTGCAAAAAAATCCTTCTATTTGTATCACTTTTTTGTTGTTGTTGCTGCTGCTGGTGCTGGTGTTGTCTTTTGTTTATGTTTTATATGCTGCATAGTAGAATCCAGTTTTGTTTCAATTTTCCTGCCATCGTTTGTGTCGTGTATTCATTTTGTTTGGTGTTGCACTTAATGCATATTTTTGTGCCCCCAAAACTCCTCTGCCTTGTTTTGTTTTCTTTTTCTTATTTGATTTTTCTGTTGTTGGTTTTAAGGTGACTAAATAGTTCAGAGTGTTAAAGGAATGTAGTTATAAATAAAATTTGAACAACATCGCTTGTAGCAATTACAATTACAAAACTAGCTGAATATCTTTGACAGATGTAAAAACACGAATTAAATGTTTGCCAATGCCATAGAAATTAGTTTAAGAAAAGAAGAAAAATTTTTGGAAAATTACTCAGCCGAAATTCTACCGGGTGCGTCACATTTTATGTCGGTATATAAATATTGAATTATTATAAAAAAAACACGTAATCGAATTTCATATGTGGGATATTTTTTATTTAATTTTTGTCCTTTTTCATTTATTTGAACTACTTTTTGAGTATAACATCAACCAAATGGTAGCTTCCATTGGCCACGGAAAAATATGGACTTTTCGTTACATTTTCCATATCTTTTTCGATAATTTCGGGTGGTTATCGCTAAGATTTTGGCACGAATGTTTAACTTGGATCGTTAATGATCTGAGGTTTATTGTGATAGGCTTTGCTTTTGAAATAACCCCTTAAAAAGAAGGATCTGAAAATCTTTGTGGCCAGTCAATGTCGCATGTACTCTAAAGCATGTACGAATTTTGGCCTTTTTCTGTTTTATCTGCGTTTGTGGTCAGCCCACAAGATTTCAGTAATATTTCCCAACGTTTCAATTTTCCACAAACCTATTTTTTTAATTCAGTCCTTGTGGCCTCGAATGGCCAGCTATATGTCACTCCACATTTTTCTGACTGGTGGCCCGGCAGCCAGTTGATGTGCAGTCTCCCCTTAGTCCGAGAAATCGTTGATCGCTTTTTAGCAGTATAATAGCGCCTTTGTTGTGACTCTTTTGGATTCAGTTACCTTGATGGTCATTTGGCTATTAGTGTTGACTTTTGCTGGCCTTGTAGTCGCGCCGAGCCAGCTTATAATCTCGATGACTGCCTGTACTTCCGCCTGATCGACCGTGTTATGCTCATAAGTCGGAAGTACATGTCGATCTTAGGTTCCTCTATTAAGATAACCAGCCCAAGAAAATTTAACTTTTGGGACTTTTTGTTGACATTTTTGGGATTTTCCGGATTCTTTTTTATTAAAGTTTCAGTAATTTAATTTTCCCATATCCAAAAGGAAATTTACATCAAAGGCCCTTTTACACTATTCGATTAAGTAAAACGATATGTCAAAAATTCAAACAAAATGAGAAATTATTGTAGTGTGATTGAAATTGGAAAATCGTATGGCTCTCACAATTGTGTGAACCTTATCTAAAGGCCTAGACTTTTTATTTGATCAGAATTGCACTTTTATAGAAGTGCAATTGTGTAGACAAATTTTATAATAGTATGCAAGGGGCTTAACTAAATTTATTGAATCACATACTTTGGATTTTATTTTGAAGTCTATTTTCAGGTCATTCTTAGTTTAGTTTGGTTATTTTTCTTTGAAATACATCTTTCATATAATGAAATCATTCCTTGTCTGACTGCGTATGTTGGCTGCTGCTAAGAATTTCTAAGATTCACACATGAGTATGTGCGTGCCGTATGTTGCTATTATTCACATAAAACACTTTATTCTCATTTATACTCGTATACCTGGCAGGTGAGTTTTGTTGTTATTCCTTCATTTGTTCAAAAGGCTCTTGGTGTGGATGATTGCATCCGAGTGTGTGTTTTATACAAGTCACCGAGAAGGTTATAAATTTGTGCATCTTTTTTGTTTTTGTTTTGTTTCTTTTGTTGTTGTTTGTATTTTTCGCAGCACTTAACACGCATTCTAATTGCACATGAACAAAACATATTTTGTATTTATATTCTTGTGTATATTTTTTTTTCTTTCTCATATTTTTTTGTTGTTGTTTAATGTTCAGGTTTTTCATTATTTTTTTGAAAGTCTGAAAAATCATAAAGAAATGTCTACTCAGTCGACACCAACGACTAAATCTACGTGCGCATATGAATTTAATACGAGTATAATCTTGTGTATGTTGTTTTATTATTTTTGTACAATAATCAAAAAAAAACAAGACTTTCAAAAGGAAATGAAAGTTGCAACTTATCCTTTATGCACCACCCAAACACTCTCACACACACATACACATACGCATACATAAGTGCGCTTTAATACACCTTTCACACATTCACTGAGTTTTATTTTAAGAAGGGGGCCTTTGCTGCTCCCTCTGCATGTCAGACTGAGATTTGTTAGTTCCATTTTTTACTTCACAAAAATTGTCTTTATTTTGTTTTTGTTGTTACTAAAGCTTCAATGAACAGCGTATTTATTTCAGGATTATGTATTTGAAAATACATAATATTTTTGTTTTATATTTTTTGGGGGGTTTGTTTTCGAATAAGTAGTATAAATTACAGGCAAATTAATTATAAATCTACAAAAGCAAAAAAGAAATGTAAAACGCAAAGAGAATTTTGCAACATGTAATTATAATTTAATTAAAATTCAAAGTGTTCGAAGAGCATGTTTTACGCCTCTGGGTATGTTTGGAGAAGGTATTAACGCGGAAAGACAGAGCGTGTGTGTGGTGTGGGTCTTAAGTCAAGGTTGTATTTTGTTACTGTGACTGGGTGCTGTGCGATTTAGAAGTGTGTGTTACAAGTTCAGCATAGTAATTTTATCTAGAAAGCAGCATATTTTTTATTGTTAACAGAAGAACACACACCTGATCATTGGCTGAAATATACCTTGACAAGGTTCCCATATCATATGCTGACAAGACAAATTTTATTTCAATCAATAAAAACTATTTAGAAATAATTTAGCGCAAGTAAGTTGGTTTGCTGTAAGCAAACCTAATCCTACAAAGACTTAATACTTCAGTCCTTAAGAAGATTAGAAAAGAAAGCTGTATAGTATATTGAGTTGCCATTGCTTGGCACAAATTGGATTCCTGAGGCACATGTTGAGTTTTGCTGATACTTTTTCCGAATGTCATTCCTAGGTAGACGTGTGTTTGTGTGTCCATATTGCAATTCGCTTCAATAGCCCAACGGCCGTTTAATCACTCCAATACCAGAATCTGCGGCCCAGATTCCGAATTGGCCAGCTGGGCCCCTAAGAGCCATTTTGTGACATTAATTGATCAATCGTCACTAACCAACAGTGAGGAACTGTCGACCGCAAAAAAAAAGCTTAGAATAATTTTCCTACTTCGAGCCAGGCTGAATAAATAATTAAACCCTTCTCCTAGAAAAAAGTTCGTACCTTTTTAAGGAAAGATTGGTGTTCTGTCCGTTCGTTGTTGAGTGAACTATCCTCTGCGCTTAAGGCTATGTCTCTAAGTATAAAAACGGCAAACATACTTTTGTGTCCGGACGATTAGTGGCAGGCTGCTCCGTTTGTTTTGGAAAAGCACTCGATGACTAATTATGAATCCAAAATAAAAATCGGCTATCCCTTTGAACTGAACTTCGTTCTTACGATATTTTAAATTTCGCAACGGTAAAATATCTTTGAAATAACGGAAACCACGACATTTTAAAGAAAAAAATTCTTTTTATGGTTAACAAATCATTTTGGAATGAACACCAATAGCTCATGCAACCGTTTATTAAAGCAATTATTTTTATGGTCGTGTTTAAAGAACGGAGGAAACACGTAACGCTTTTGAAAGAAATTAACCTGGAACCCGTTGCAGGGCTTCCGGCTTCGAAAGTTCTCATCTTAACGTTTTAACCTCCAAACAAGCCTAAGAAAATGCACAAGAAAAGTTAAATGATTTTACTTTCGAAAAACGCATATCCGCCAACTTTAAAAATTTAAGTTCGAATCTCCGGATTTAAACTCGACAGTACCGCCACTATAGGCATGTAAAGTTTAATTTTAATCGCATGATAGAGACATTTATTCCATTTAATTTTCTTACTATTAATAGATCTATATCCGACCGAAAATGGAACTTTCATCAATGGGCCGGTGCTTCATTTTGGAGTTTCTCCACCGCGTAAAAGAGACGTCAAGACTGCTTTTCAGTGACCAACTCTATTGGCTCACTCGAACCTCGACGCAATGTAAGGTGTGTCGCATTACTCTAGAGATACTACAACGGAATGTGCTCCAATGAAATTAAGGAACTTGTTCTTGATACCCGAACATATGTACGATTAACAAATTACTCATTAAAGGCTCATTCTTCCGTAGTAGATTGGCCAGTAGACCGCACAACACCCTACAGGGGAAAGTTGTTCTTCATATGTGAAATAAAGTCCTTGTAGAAGTCTTTCCTGCCACTCAATGTAGGGAAATTTGAATCGTAGGTCCACTAACACTACTCCCACTATCCAACTTCTCATAACCCTTTTCCTAGTTTCAACTCAATGCATTGTACGAGAAGGGATCATCTCCTGAGTGCTTCTACAACGTGTTCGAGTAACGGGATCTTCAACAATGTTGACAGTCTGAGGTGACCATGTTGTTTTGCTGGTGTATGTCAAAACTAGTGCCTGGTATTTAGTTGCTGGTGCCAAATTATCGCAGCAAGCTACAATATTGAGCAGCACGTTTAACAGAGCATTAAGAAAAAATCCCAATTTTGGACGAAAAATCATTACTAGTGACGAGGCGCATTTTTAGTTAAATGGCTCGTACATAACAAGAATGATGGCAACTCAAATGGGGGTCACCAGGTGACAATGCATCCACAAAATTATAATGTTGGGTGCAAATTTCGGCTGCTTCATTGATCAACAATAACAACAAATTTATTTTGGCACAACTGGAACACCGTGGATGTTCCAGCAGGACGGAGCTACATACAATACTGTGACCACCACAATAGACGTTCCGCAAGAGCTACATATGTGCGCATGGTTTACCTTTCACGTAGATGAAGTAAATTGTTCAACATTTTGTAGATTTTCTAAAGTCAAGGTTGACTTAGACGGCAGATCGTTGAAAATTTAGCTTCTCGGATCTTGCGATATTGATGCGGTTATCTGGATGTCTTAATGCTGCCATACATGGGCATTTGAAGTAAAACAAGAAAATCATTAATACCTCCCACACAGCTGGCTTTATTCCATTTTAACATCGAACTTTTGGATCTACGGTTTAAAATGGCGGATACATTCAAATTTGATTAAAAGCTCTAACTGCTTCTTTCGACTTCATACTTTTATTATACTTCTTCTTGATCCTGTTTCATAAAATCTAGATAAATGAAGGCAATTTTCATAAAGTTGATTTTCACAAATCACTGCTCCTTTTGCTCTTAAAAATCCACCATCATATTGAAGCCATAAGCTGACACAAAGTAAAATAAACTGAATATATGGCCGACATATTTTGCCAATAATCTGATAATGAAATATGATGCTTAAGATATTAAATATAACACTGACACAATACTTTATTTAAAATTAAAAACCTCCAATAAAAATCTTCAATACCAGGCAAGCAATGACAAAAATCCAAAAATATAATAAAGGAAAAAAGAATGTGAAGACTTGCAGTCAACCTTTCTCTTGCCTGAAAACGAAACATTGAAAGCCTTTATGACCTTAAAACTTTTGTAATTAAGAAAATAAAAAAAATAAAAATAAAACGAAAAAAGCCCCGTTTTAAAGACCTAAAACGCCAGAAAATAAAAAGACTGCAAGCAGCTGTCTTTATAGGCTGTTTAAAATTTTAAAAACAAAAAAAATTCTTAAGCAGTGGAATAAACGAAGAGGACAAGCGAATAATGTTAAAAGAATTACAACCACAAAAATTGGACTGAAGCTTCAATATTTTTTATTTAAGGGTGTAACTACTGATAACTATTGACTTTCATATGGTTTATGTAAACCCAGCCCACAAATAACAGATTTCAATTGCTGATTATCAAAAAAACGCCAAAAAATATGTTCAACAATATTGTTTAAAGAGAGAGAGAGAGAGAAAGAAGGACAACACAAACGAAAGAATAATCGTATAAATGAAGTTCAAACCTTTAATAAAAATAAATTTAAAGCTACAGATAAACAACATTGATGAATTTACAGAGTGCAGACAGTTTAAGAAAGCATCGAGAAGAAAATTGGGAGTATTTTTGGTTATTAATGCAATTAAAGCACAAGAAAATCGGCACAATCAAATACGGCAACTACAGAGTATAAGTCTCCTTTCGAAAGTGCTGTGGAAAGGATTAAAAGTGAAGTCAATGAAGTTGTATGACCGTAGACCCTACTACGAAACCTGCAAAAAAAAATCGAGAAATTTCGAGTCTGATACTAATGCAAGGTCACCAATTAAATTTAGGTTAGAACTCTGCGAATTAGTCCGTGCCAAAAAGGGGTTTCTAACAAGGTTAGCGTGGAATCTTTCTAGCATTTTATAGAAAATGTAATTATGGTATTTACAAATGCAACTGTAACATGTTTTGCCCTTTGCAAAGTGTAACATGTTTTGCCTTTTTGTTATACTCGAAATATGTTTACGACAACCAAAGGTGGTGCCTTTTTAGGCATTGTCCTTTATGAGTGGTATAAGATCCGAAATAATGAGGGTATGTTAAACACATACCCTTTAACAGGGCAACATTTTAGTTAAGAAATGAAAACGTCATACGCCGCTCTTCAGCCATAAGACTAGAAACATAATGGAGAATACTGATGGCTAGTAGACAATACTCGAACCTAAGCATGTTTTTTAGGCGACTTTCAAGAGCCGTGTGGCATTTTCGTTTGTTTGCATATACCCTAGAATTCACAAAAGCTCCAAGAAAGAAATCTAACGGTATTAAATCGCATAATCTTAGTGGCCAGTTGACATCATAATTTCGGGAGATGATTTGGTCTAGAAATCGTAGCTGCAATAAATTCATTGTTTCATGTGCGGCGTGGTAGGAAGCTCTTTGCGCCTGAAATCACAAATCGACGAGAACCATGCCGTCCAGTTGATTACACAAGAGTTTCACAACACTTTACCCAAATCACCCCAGTTGCTCGATGTAGATGCATTTGTTTCTCATGGATCGCAGGCAGATTTTTTCTGAGCATCAAACTACACAATTTTGCTTAATCACGAAGCCATTTAGATGGAAAGGCGCTCCATCGGTAAAAATGATTTGTTCGAAAAAAAAGTCGCCGTGTGAATTCTTATTGAGGCACGTTTTAGTAAGGTCTGCATTTTAAAAATTTAAACAAAAAAATTTGCCTTATACACAAAATAAGAAAGATAAAACCGAAACTTCAGCTGTTTTTCAGGATACTGCCTGCCCTGTGGTATTATATTGTTCATAGAGTGCAAAGTCTTTTGCCATTAGCAAATGCGAATTAAAATATATTTCAAGAAAAAAACACGATATTGTTTCTAATAAAAGAGGGGAATGTCGCATTTAATCTAGAAAAGAACACAATATTAGACTGATATCAGAGGCTGGTAGCAAATTAATGCTACACATTAACGGACGTTGGAGTTCAAAGCCTCAAGGCGATTGTGTATCATATATCAAAGATAATCAAAGATTATCAAAGATGTCATCCTTATAGCTGAATTACAATTGGCACCATAACACCTGCCGACAGATATGCTGCAGATTAATGTGGGTACCTGCCACTACAGCCTCAACCCACAGTGCTCTCAGCGCCGGATGAATACAATGCGTCCACCAACGCCCCCACGCACTACACATGAGTACCAATTCGAAACCATGCATTTGGACATGGCCTCCCCCTTGGTGAGGAGCGGATCCTACCTAAAACTCCTACCGATCTATGGGTCACGGCACCCGGTTGCAATGCAACTCCACATCGAGCTTGCGCTCTACCCGCGATTTGGGTTTAAATCATAACCAACACGAAGCTCCCGAAAGGCCGCACGATTGCCAGGATGGAACCGAAATTTCCTGACACCCGTGGTAACCAGAATTTAGTCTCCGGTCAGACCTCGTAGCCGAAGCTACTTACAGTTGGACCCCAAAATTATCCGGGACTGGTAGCCCGCCACAATAAAAAACAAACATCAACAAGGGGACAACAAATACACACAGACAATTAACAGCCGCCCTCACAGGCGACTCATTGGTCACAATGAGTAGCCCAGCAAGGACAAAACGTACAACAAATGGACAGCGTTTTAAACACCTGCCAACAATGAATTTCAATATCTACAAATGCAAAATATCAGGCCAGATCGCTGACCAAAATTAAATTATATTTCACTATTTCTTTTTCGACGTCGTTGTCGGCATTGGATGCAAATGTAATTGGGCTGTTATACGGCATAGAATTGTTGTTAGTTGCACAAGCAGATAAAAGTGTCTCCCAAGATATATGGACTAATTTGGATTAGTAGACAATTCTTTGAAAATACAGTATTATTGAGAGCACAAGTATTGCGTTGCCAGGGTAATGTTTGGGTGTGATGCCTGCGGAACCGGAGTGAGAAGATACCGGTTGTAAGAAATATTTTGAAGACCACATTTTAGAGTAGCATAACGAATTTTGTTCTCAGTTTGGCTTAGAGCCCAAATTCCACCGAAATGTGTAATTCATATTTTAGTGAAGTGAAACCTGTTTAAAATGTTGTTACATGATTAAGCCAAAACGAGCCTCTTACTACGGTTGAGTGAGGGAACGGCTGTTTTCTCAAACTGAATTCTTAAATTTCTTTTTGTAAAATTTGTGAAATTATTTCTTTATAGCTACAGTGAATGATGTGATCATAACAATCAAAGGATATGTTGTGTTTGAGCTTCATATAAAATTATTTTCTTAATTGAGTCAATTATTTATTTTGTAAAATTTTTTTTTAAATTCTTTACATTAAGTTTCAAATTAATAATTATTTATTAAATCCAAAACATACAGAAAAGTTAATAAATAAATGATTAAAGTGAAAACTTAATAAATTTCAAGCTGCAACCAAAGAACATCTTTCGTAGGTGTAGAATTATTTTCATTAAAAAATTTATTGGATCCATTTATTTTCAACCTACCTAATTGCTGATTTTTTCTTTTACTCGTATATATTTTTAACTTAACAGCAATGAAATTGTTCAAACTCAATTTGGTTACAATATTTTCCCGTGTATCTTGTCAGATGTGATTATCTTTCCCTTGTCAAAGTAGCTGGAGATCGTTGTCAAAGTCACTAACAAGAAAATTTGCTAAACACACTTTTTGTAGGATCAATTTATATAACAACAAACCCACTATCGTCTTTAACTAATAATACCCCATAAAATCTCTTCACAAGGTCCTCGGAAATTTTTTATTTTTATTGCATCAAAAAGGACATATAAATTTCGCCATAGTGCTCTAAATCATTCAATAAAAAAAAAAATCATAATAATTGGAATACATTAGGAATTTGTTGTACTTGTGTACGAAACAAAAACAACAAGAAGAAAAGATCAATTAATAAAAATTAATGTTCTATCTCGTTAATGTTGTTGTTTTTGTTCCAGTAATATTTATAATAAATAAAACGCATATATTAATATGTCTTGTTTTACCCCCTGTATCTGTCTGGTTGAGTTAAATATATTAAACGCACTTAAGCAACGGTCGAAGTTAAAAAAAAAAAACAAAACTGCGGAGAGAAAAAAATAAACTGTCTATTAAACAAATGCTTAAAGCTACTGAAGATATTAAAATAAAGCAATATAAAAACAAAATACTACAAACAGCCGACCAGAGCAGCCAGCACTGATCGCAGCAATAATAAAATTTACAACAAACAATAAGACAAATAAAGGTAATAAAAATAACAAGAGATTTTATGTTAAATTGTTGTTATAGTTGTTTTTGTTGTTGCTGTAACTGATGTTGTTCGAATGATGCAAAAGAAAAACAAAATGTGCAATAAAAAATCGTTTTTATTTCTGTGTATTTAAAAATGACTGTGAGATTGTTTAACCCTTAAATGGTAAATGAGATGTTAATTTCTTTTTGGAATATTATTTTGTCAGAGACAAGTTTTTTATTCCAAATTTAAGATCGTTATTTCCCAATTTGTGATTTTATTTCCCCAGTTAAGATTAAAAATTGTTTTATAGCTAATAGAAAATGCCTTTACTCCCGATATAAGCTATTTATTTCTAATTTAAAATTATTCTTCCCAACTTGGAATTCAATTCAAATTCTTATTCGCTATTCCTGGTTGCTTCCCCATTTAAAATTTTTTTACCGCTACTTAAAAGTTATTTACTCCAATAAAAGCTTTTTATTCCCAATATAAGATTGGTTGTTCATTCACCATTTAAAATTGTTTCAACAAATTAAAATTTATTTGTTTATTTGTTATTCCCGTTTCAAATTGTTATTCACAATTCGGAATTATATGTTATGTTCTATAGATATTTAAAAATTGTTTACTTGCAATATTTGTATTCCGAATTTGAGGTTGTTATTGCCAATTCGATATTTACTTCCCGAGTTAAGATCGTCACTCCCAATTTGAATTTTTTATCCACCCCGAGTTAAGATCGTCACTTCCAATTTGGATTTTTTATCCACCAATTTAAATTATTTTAAAGCTATTTATATAAAAAATGTAATTGAACTTTTAATTAAATTCAAATTTAATTAAGTAATTAATTGAATCAATTAAAAACATTACTTAATTTCAAGCTGAAACCAAATTTTAAAGAAAATAAACAATTGTTTAAATTTTCAATAGTCTTGAGGGGATATTTTGTAAGCATTTAAATTATTTAAAGCCAATTTGTCAGTTTATTCCACGGCACCTTTTTAGGTTCTAGCGCTTTTCTCTTACTTAAAGCTTTCTAACTGTTATCATTTCTCCCATAAGTCTAGAGGCCAATATACTGCGGTGGGCCGGAAATCCTTTGAGTTACTCTTGGGGAAAAATATTGTCTTTGATTAGATGCCGAGCTACCTGTGGCTTTGGCATGTATGAAGATTATGAAACAAATCAATATGTTTGCTTGGGAAAACTATTCCTATTAAGCGTTCACTGTAATGAAAATATTCGTCCAACATACCAAAAGACTGTTTTCTTTTGCTGTAGTAACGTAGCCTTAAAGTGATTTTTTTTTGTGGGAAATTTTAATTGTTTTGAAAAATTTGTCTCTAGAAATGCATTACAAATTTTAAACAAAGCCTTGCTTGTACTCAATATTTTCCGAGCTTTTAAAATTATTGTCGTTGAACATTTATGCAACGGTTTACTTTGCAGGGTTAATTTACAAAGTATCAACCTGTGCTCTCTGCCGAAAAATTTATACAAAATGTATAGTCTTGTAAATTAGGCACTTTGAACAACAACAACTACGACTGTGGCTACGACTATGGAGCAGGGGAGGACAACAACAACAAAAGGAGATGAAAATAAACACAAGCGAGAAATGTGTAAGTAAGTTACTTAAGATGTGTTCAACGTTTATATTGATGTTATTTTTTATGACTTTTTATATACTCCAAACATGACTTAATTGATAATTGGAATTTTTGCTGTATTTAAATATTTTCTTTTAGGCAATTTACGGCTTCTTCACCACCTCTAGATGCGCTACGGCAAAGCAAAGCAAAGACAGACTGCCAGCCAACACTATGAAATGCTGGCAATAAAGCTTAAAAAAATGATCGTGCGGAAAAGAGGAACAAAAGGAAGACAAGCTTATGCAATAAAAGCAACAAAATGAAAGGAAGATATACAGAGGACGGCTTGGCAAGTCAACAACAATAACAATAATTATTATAATGTATTGAAAATGTTTATAATGACGATGAGCATGATGAAAACAATACAAACAAACAAAAAAGAGACACAAAAGCCAAAGGAACAGAGGAGTTGTTAAAGGAAAATCACAATCCTACCACACCGTGCAAGATATCAAGGCACAAACAACAATAAGAGTGTTTTGAAGAGGCGTTCTAGCGTTTCAAATTGTGCTCAATGTTTTTTTATCCCCACTTTGGATATTTTTTTTTGTGCAGTTCCTTTTTTCATATGCCAAATTGCTTGGGAAGGTATTATGCACAGAATTGTACGGTTGTTGTATTACATACTTTTTGAGAGACAGCAACATCAACAGCAACAAAGAATTACCTTAAGCTATGAAATTGCTTGCTTATGAAATAACACACTATGCAACAATAACAGCAACAACAACAACAAAGTTAAAGTGGCATTTAAGCCGTTTTTATTCATCACTCGTTTCAAAATGTTTTGTTCTTTCTTTATTTAGCCATAAAAACAACACCAGCATCAGCATCAACAACAACAACAAAGAAAAAAACACGACATTCATAAATCATATATGAGTGATGACGTCGTTTTTTTTCTAAATGCAGCAATAGGATGATAGCATTTGTATTTAACGCACTAAAAAAAATTGAGGAACAGAGTTGTGGTGATGATGTTACTTACGTGCCCCAAAGATTTACAAAATAATACATGGACAATACAACACAAATTAGAGTTGCCAATTTTACGAAAAAGACAATTCAGAAAAGAGATTCAATAATTCCGTTAGTTAATTGCGATAGCAATATTGTTGCCATCATCCTAACAGAACTTTTTACAAAAATAATTTTTCTGGCAAAATATTTGGACTTGATGGCAACTCTGGAATACATAATCTTAGTGCAAGAGTTTGAATAAAAAACTTCAACCAAAATAATCCGACAGGCATGCCAAAAAGGACATGAATATTTGTTCATATTACCGGCAACTCAAACGCAAAGAAAAATCTAATTAAAATCACGACTTAGTTTTAGAGCGATTAAAAAATGAAACAAATTTAAGATGGCTTAACTAGCAGTATAAAGGTACCGTTGGGTGATAAAAAGGTATTTTAAAGGTGAGAAAGTATTTCAAGAAAGAAAGAGACTTGAAGTAGAAAAAAGAAGGTTATGATGCAAAAGCTTGATTGGATGGATGAATGGATCTTTTCACCAAAAAATATTTTTAAATAAAAATTAAGAAAGTACTGTTAGAGAAAAACAAATTAATTGACAAGTTATATTTTCGAAAAACTAGTGCCATTTGTCCAAAAGGCTCTTTTAATACAAAAGGTACTACAAATCACAAAAACATTTTTAGCCAAAACGTAATATTTGCTAAGATGGTACTTTAGTAAAAAAGACATTTCGGATATGCTGGTACTTTTCACAACAGGTATTTCAAAAAAGGCACTTTCCCTTAAAACAGTTATTTTTAGATAAAACGATACTTTTAGACGAAAAGGCAAGGTATGTTACACTACAAATACCACCTACTTTTTGACAAAAACTTATTGAAATGCATTTTTTTTTTGAAAAGGCAATTTTTGTTGAAAAGGTACTTGTGTACAGAAAAATAATAAGGACTTCTTGATAGCGAGGTACTTTTACCAAAAAAAGTAATTTTATGACAAAAGGTTACTTGTAGACAAAAAGGCATGTTTTGATAAATGGAAGCACTTTTTGAAGACAAGGTAATTAAAAAAAATTATTTTAGAAAATAGACTCCTTCAAAGAAAGTTACTTTTGTATAAAAAGTACTTTTTGAAAAAAGGTACTTACACTAAAATGTTAATTTTACGCAAAACGGTACTTTTAAGTTTTGAAAACAAAGGTATGTTTTGATATAAAGCCACTTTTTAATAACAACATACTTTTTGGAAAAAGATACTACAAAAATGCTTCTAGAAAAAGCGATACTATTTGAGTAAGAGGTACTTTTTCACGGAAAGGTCCATTTTAGACAATAAGACACAAATAGAAGTTCCTTCTTGATGAAATGGCAGTACTGTATAAAAAATACTTTTGTATAAAAATACTTTTCTTTAAAAATACATTTCTATTAGAAACACTTTTTGATAAAAATATAGATTTTAAAAGGAAAAAAGTTTTTATAGAAGGGCACTTTTAAATAAACATGTACTTTATGATTACAATTTTTTTTTTATAGAAATTTTTCTTTATATTTAAAATGTAATTTTCAATAATCCCGGTAGTTTTTAATGAAAAGGCACTTTTATATTTTCTGGTAAAAAAAGTCCTTTTCGGTCAAATAAAAAAACAGTGTAATTTGATATTTTTGTAAAAATTTTTTAATATCTACGTAGGGATACATTTTGACGCAGATACTTTTTCTTGAAAAAATATACTTTCTTTAACCAAAAATAAATTTTTGTAAGAAGACACTTTATATTTCTTATATAAAATAAAAAAAAACAATTAGGATTTTGGTTCGATAATGCAGACTGTTATGAAAATGAGTTGGTCGGAGCAAAAGTATTCTTATTACAACCAGCAAATTCAAATATATCTCCCTTCACACAAGCTGTTTTTTTTTTTAAAGTTATGTTTTTGAGCTGGCAATGTTGTTTTGTCACACATTTTTCATGCAAATGTGTTGGTTTGTTGTTGTTGTTGTTTGTAGACAGCGATTCAAATGGTATTTTGTAGTTGGCTAAAGTGTTGGAAACTCATTTAAATACACTACACGCAATTCAATCTCAAACGTGTTCTTGTTACTTGTTACAAAATGAAATGTTCAGGTTTCCTGACTTTTCTTTTTATTTTTGTTCTTTTTGTATTTTAATTTTAATTGCTTTCCGCCACACATACAAATCGTCCAACACATTCCGACAGACACGCAGACGCAAATCCTCTGTTAAAGAACATGCCGACATGAAATGGACAAGAGGAATCGAATTGAAGACACCACAGTCAACAAACTTATTGGCAAGATGAAAAAAGCTTAAAAGAAGGACTTATTACCTTTTATTTATATTTATTTCTATAACTGTGTTTTATGCAACAACCGCTTGATTTCCAACAAGAAACACACCGAATCCATTCGAAAAAAATCGATGGTCGTGGATGAATAAGTTCGCCATTAACAGCATACAAGTGCAGTGGGGCGTTCAACCAGCAAAAACATCTGTTTTACAACGAACATCGGCGACGATGCTGGCGGTACTGAATTCATTGGTGATGGCTGTTGGTTGTAGCATTGATGATATTGCTTGGTTGCATTGGCACTAGATTTAAGCTAAAATAATAATGACTCTTATGTCGAAGTCGGTCATTTAATTGATATATTGATTGGGAATTGAAACATACACAAGGAATAGCAAACACTCTCAATGATAATTCTTAAGAAGAGGGATTTTAGTACAATAAAGAAAAATTGCCAACATTCATTAAGGAAATCAAGTTTAATACGCTTAAATATCATATGGAAACGCCTACGTAAACACACTACAATAATTTAAAGAATGTGTCCAAGATTTTGTGTTTTCATTCTATCAAGAAGGGGGAGACTAATTTAAAATTTTGCTTGTCCTGACTTAGACTTTCGCCTCTATGCACAAACTTATTTTGTATTAGTAAAATTTCTCTGTGTGCTCACTTTAGGTTCGTTTTGTCCGCCGTGCTGCGTATGTACTCCACTTGTGTGTTGTTTAATCACATTCGTTCCTTTACTGCAAATCAATGTTTCCTACTCACTCCCAGTTTGAAGCAAGTACTTTTAACCCATTTGGGGTCTAGTATGACATACACGCAAGCACACACATGTTGATTTCACGTAGTGATAAGCAGGAATCTGAGTTCCTTTTTTCATAAGCATTCCCCTGCTACTCTGCGTTTTTATTTTTCTAGGAATTTGTCAAAATTTAAAATTTTTAATTACAACATTTCCACAGAACGCTGAAAATCTTTTGAATGAATGACTGAAAGATATCAGTCATTTGATTAGCAAACAAATGTTTCCAATTAATTTCGTTATTTTTTCTTTGTGTGTTTTAATTTAATGAATTTACTTACGTATGTATGAGTATTAAATAATTAAACAAAATTTTACATTCACTCGGGGTTGTGTCAGAGTAGAAGTTTAGGTGGTCTAGCGGTATCAGTTGGTATAATTACAACTAATAAATTTCAGGGCGAGTTGATTTTAGAAATATATACGCATTCTATACGCAGGTGTTGAGTTAATGGGGGTAATTGAATATTAAAATTTGTTTAAACGTTTTTATGACTTTTGTAAAAGAAAAAAAAAACGAAACGGTTTAATGACAAAAGCAATTAAAATTTTTATTAAACGGCAGCATGCAAATGCAATGAAAATTTCTCTTAAAAATATTAGAACATAAAAAGGGTGCTTTTTAAAACGGTACTATGCAATACCGTTCTACAATAAGAAAATACCTTTAGATAAAAATGGTACGTTAAGGTGAAAAATTCGATAAATTCGTGAAAACAAATAATGAAAAGATGACTTTATATGAAAAGTTGCTTTTAGATAAAAATACAAGGGACTTTTACAATAAAAAATGCTCATTTAAATAAAAAAAGTTTTTAAAGTAAAGCAAAGTACTTTTAAAAAAATAAAAATTTTAAATAAAAAAAACTTTTGCAACAAAAAAGTATTTTTAAATAAAAAAGTATTTTTTCATAAAAAAGAGTTTTAAAATAAAAAAGTGCTTTTAAATAAAAATGTACTTTCGAATTAAAAATTCAATTTTAAATAAATAAGTACTGATAAATAAAAAATTTATATAAGAATGTATTTTTGAACAAAAAATTTTTTTTCGATAAACAAATATTTTTAAAGTTTGTATGTACTCTTAAATAAAAAAATATTTTTTAATATAACATTAATATTTAATAAAAATTAAACACAAAAAGTATTTTTAAATAAAGATAGATTTTAAACTAAAAAAATAAAAAAGTACTTTTAAATAAAAAAATATTTTTTAAATAAAAAACTACTGATAAACAAAAAAAAGGAAATAAAAAACTGATAAATACCAAAAACTTAATAAAAAACTACTTTTGAACAAAAAAGTACTTTTGCACAAAAAACTGTTTTTAAAAACTCCTTTTTTATTTAAAAGTACATACATATATTTTTAAATAAAAAAGGAGTTTTTTAAAATAATAGTAAAAATTACTTTTAAACAAAAATGGACTTGAAAATACGAAAGTATTTTTAAATAAAAAGTATTTAAGGATAACAAATTTTTTTAAAATAAAAAAGTACTAATAAATGAAAAAAATTTTAATGAAAATTTAATGAAGCACTTTTAAATAAATTTTTTTTCAAAAATAACATTGTTTTGAATAAAATTTACTTTTATATAAAAAAGCATATTGAAATAAAAAAAGTACTTTTGAATAAAAAGTACTTAAAAATATAAAAAAAATTCTTAAACAATAAAGAACTTTTAAATAAAAAAGAAATTTTAACTCAAAAAATACCGTAAGATAAATAAATAATTATTTTCAGGTATCTTTAGTAAAAACAGTACTTTTGGGTAAAAAAAGTTTAATAAAAGTAATACATACTTGTAGATAATATTGATTACTTTAACAAAAAAATTGTTTATAAGAACTGGCTTTTATGTAAAAAAGGAACTTTAAAATAAGAAGCACTGGAAGATGTAGTGGGAAAAATGTTAGCTAAATATTACTTAAAGGAGAAAAGTACTTAAGAAACGCACTTTAAAAGAAAAGAAAGCTTTCGCCTAAAAGTGGAGATGCTGGCTTAAAAAAATACATTTATCTCAAAAGAGAAAATAGTTACTTCAAAGAAAATATAAATTATAATTTTAGATCAATTTATGAAAAGCTTCTTTCTGTTTTGATACTTGATTTAATATTCCGACAGGGTGTTTTGATGTAGATTTTTTGAAACGAATTTCCGTCATGCCTTATCAAGTTTGGTTTCGAGACAAACCGGTTTCGGCTATGTACCATCCTCAGTGTAATTTTTCGTTCATCAGGGGGAAGTTTATTATCCACCTGTAGCCTAAGAAAGGAACGTTTAAGAAGTTCTTTAAAAAAGTACTTTTGGAAAAAGATACTTTTTGGAAAATAATCCTTTTTTAAATAATCCTTTTTTAAAATTATTTCCCGAAGAAATCTTTTCCATAAACCTTAACTTAAAATACTTTCTGTTAACAACTTTTCAAAATTATAAAAGATTTATAGGTATTTGAATATAAATATAAATTTTATATAAAATTACAAAATTTCACTCACAAATTTTCTTTCTCTCCTCAAAAGTATGAATGCTCCCAACAATTATTTCAAATTTTTAACTGCAAAAGAAAATTCAAATGCAAATACTAATTAAATTGGTGTAACAAATCCACATTTGTAATTTTTAGCTTGTCGGCTAGAGACCATTTCTCTTTTCTATAAAATTATTTCATTAAATTTTACTATAATCTGCTGGCAACGGGTTTTAGTTGCAAATAAATAAAATTAAAACAAGGCAAATATGTCAATGCAATGACCCATAAAAACAACTGACTACACCACAAGATAACACACAACTACTTCTTTTGTAGACATACTCATTGTTATTCATATTTACAAAAACAAAAAATAAAAATTAACTATGTTTATATGCCTCCCCAAACTAGAGAAAAGGAAAATCGAAGAAAAAACTATAAATTCCTTGCCAACCAATATCGAGCTTATACCTTGTTTCATTTCACTATAACACATGTTCTCGCCATACACAGCATGTAGAGTCGCAAGGAGGCAAGAAAGCAAAAAAAAAAAAAAGAATCCTTGATCTCAATTTTTTTTGAAATGGTTTTTAACTCTTCTTCAACTTCTGCCGCATGCAACAACTATTCGACAACAACACCTTTAGTTATAGTGGATATAATGTAGAGTAACAAGTATGAAGGGTGTTTTTTGTGAACAACAATATAATGACTTTGAGTGTGGCATATACAAACACACATACACATGCTGGTATAAGCTCGTACTCAACATATCCTTTAATCACCAGTATAAACATGCAAAGTTTGCATAAATTCAATTTATGATTTCTTTTATCATTACAATTTTCTCTACCTACTCTGCTCCATATCATCAATTGTTTTTGAAGTTATTATGACTTTGTTTTCGTTTCACATTCTCTTTAAAATGGACTTCGAAATGCCTATAGCACATAATCGTCATACTTTTTATTGCATATTAAGCCTGTTTATAGGTCTGTATCGCAAGTCCTTTAAATATCCAATTGAAAAGAAAAAACTTTCCTTATAAGAAGGTTTTGAATGATTTTGTCTTCACTTAAAATTTCATCCCAAGCGTTGGATTAGTTAATGGTCAATGTCTTTCAATTACTCACAAAAATGTCTAGTATTTTTACAAAATGCTATTGCAATGAACAGGTAGATTCAGCCAGGCACGCCTCGAAAACTAGAAATGAGTTTAAAATAGCAGAATTGTTGTCCTAGTATACAAATTGAGTTCGTTCCTGTGACAACGCAAGCAGTTACACGCAGAGGACTAAAGGTTCGATGCTAAGTTATAAAAAGTCGAGAATCCAAAGGAGTAAACGAGAGGCTAAATAGAGCTGGTGCGAAAAAAGCTTTCAATTTGTAAAGTATTTTAGGAAGTTTAAGTGTTTCCTTTGACGATTTGTTTTGCAACTCATGGCAGTCTCGTACAAATCAAGAACATTATGATACTTGATGTGATATTCTGACAGGGTGTGTTTCGATGTAGATTTTTGGAAGGAATTTACGTCATTCCTTGTCAAGTTTGGTTTGTAGACAAACCGAACGAAAATGACACTGAAGATGGTACATAGCCGAAACCGGTTTGTCTCCAAAGCAAACTTAATAAGGGATGACGGAAATTCGCTCCAAAAATCTACAACATTATGATACATCTTGGGAATAAAGTCCAAGTATATAAAATATTTATAATGTTCAGAAAAAAACTTTTATGACGAAACAAGTTTCGGATATGGACCTGAGTTAAAAACAACCGTGACCGGCCAGAACCTCCACATTCATATATTTTATTTATTTAGTTTTTGGCTCGTTGATACATTCTTCTGCTTTCGAAGATTAATATATATTTTAGACTTAAAAACGCAGGCCGCATCAAAGGAAACTTAAGTGAGACCTGCTTTCATAGGAGCACCTACAGCTTACTTGCAGTTACTAAACTATTGAGGTCGCGCAAATTCATATGAAGGGATTATATTAAATGATTTTTTCACCGTTTGGGTTTTGAAAATTTAGAAAAAAACACAAAATTTGCAAAAGTCAAAAATATATTTATTTATACCTATAAATCTATGCCTGCCATTTAGTTTCCATAAAAATGTTGCCCGCGGCTACGCCATAGATGATCCATCTGCGATACCTCAGCCGTAATGTTGTCTTCTAGAGCTGGAATTGTGCCTGCCTTAATTACTCGTGAAACTCGCCTCTCAATAGGTCCATGGTATCGCTTTTGGCACCGTCTTCTTGAAGCAACATGTCAATTAATCATCGCACGTTACCTTGCTCCATTGACACTTACGGCCCAATGATGCAACCGGGCCACAAAGCCGCACCAAACAATGCATCCTTCAGGGTAAATTGGCAACTATTACACTGCTTGGAATGATTTACAAGCTTTGTTTGTTTGTTAGTCTATTCATGGTGAACATTTACTGAATATTTTTTACATTGCCAAATGTCAAAAATCTTATTTTATCACTGGAAAACCAAATGCCAAAAAAATCACCCTTTAGTTCTTCACCCCCCAGCGAAATCTTAAGCTGGATCTGCGTCCAAAAGCAAGTTCTCACCATTAAACCTATTGAGCTGTGACCAAAAAAAAAATTGTTTTTCCGTATTCGAGTTAGGAATAATATTGACTGTCACATGACTAATATTTTAACGAACGTAAGATTGGCGGTCAAGCAGATTTGGCGACGATGCAAAGTAAGCACATAGGCGGTTGTACTGTCCAGTCGCTGGTTTTTGAAATAAAATTTATTTTCTTCACGCGTTTGCACAGAGGTTCAAACAAACGAGAAATTACAACGATACCTCAATATCGAGTGACAAGTTCGCAATAACTGTAAACGATGTGGAATAGAATTGGCACATTGGGAACAGAAGCATTTAAGAGTGCGATATATTGTCATCGATACAGGATATATAATTACGGACTAATTCGTTCATTTGAGAGATTTTTTTAGAAACAAACAATTTTCAATCCTTAGATATAAACAGTAAAATAAAATGAGTGTTGTTTTTCTAATTGTTGTAAAACTGCTACCACCTTTCTGAAACAATCGCTCAATTTGAAGAACCAGTTTGTAACCGATACGACTCAAGTAAAGACACGCAAAGTTGCAACCACTGATACTAATTTTCTATAGAACACCTAAAGCAAAATAAAAACCAAATTGATCTTAACCTGACTGAATTGTATGGTTGTAGCCAAATCACATAACTTTCGTAAATAACTAATTGCTTTTTCCATCATATTGTTGTCAAAGATAAACATATTATTCTTGAGAGAATTAATATTATAATCATATTGTCATACAATATAATCATATTGTTATCAAGCCCAAAGTTATCTTTATATGATTAAACTATTGTCCCTCGTGATTAAAATTCATCACATTATCTGCTCAGATTATCATTATATATTTACAATATTGATCGTACCGGAGAACCGATATCTGAGAACGCAAAAGGTGAACAATCAGACACACTTTGACTAAACATGAAAAAGGTTCATTAAGAGTTGACAATATTATATTATTTTTGTATTGTAAATTAACTTTGGTTGTAGTTAGAAATGTTTTAATTTGTTTTTTGTTTAATTTTCATAAATTGTAATTATTTAACGATCAAATATAAAGAAGAATTTGTTAATCGTCACTGAAGTAATGTTTAAGATATTTCAAATAATAAACATAACATACTTGCCAAAGTCATACATATGTATATTGCAGTAGAAAACATATTATAGTTGATGTGACCATATCGTATCCGTGGTTTTTTCTGGGTGTAAAGTTTCATAAAAAATTATAAAGACTACAAATTTATGCAGTAGTTATTACAAATTTGGTCATTATAATCATGTAGAAGAATAGTTACAGATGTTTGGAGATGCATTTTTTTCCTATATCCTTGCCTATGCTCTAAAACAAAACTAAGTGCACTTCATAAAAGTTATATTCATTTTGGCCACAGGCCAATTTTGCTACAGCTTCCCACCATAAAAGAAATCACTTACACACACACACACACACACACACACTCAATAAGCCAAACACACCGCACACAGATGCACACATTTACATTAAATACTTATAGAGACAAGATACACTAAAAGCAGTTCAACGAAAGAAAAAAAATAGTATAGAGGACTTTAAAGGGAACGGCTTTTATTTCGCATAAAAGAGAATATTTCCTTTTAATAAAATTTGTTTCAAGGCACACACATAAAAAACACTCAAGCAGATGAGAAAATTGACTAAAATTATAATTTAACAAAGGCAGCATTACAACTACAGATCCATTATTTTTATTACAATGGAAAGGAATGAAAGTAATCATATTCTCAACATAAAGTACGTGCAGAAAATGGGTCAAACATTATTAAATCCTAAAAACATTTTTTTTTTAGTCAATTTTTTATGAACTTGTTAGAAGCATTTGAGTCTCCTTACTGTTGACTTTTTCACCTGAGTGTTATTTTGGTTAAAAGTAAATTAGTCCTGTGAAATTACTTTCGTAGCCATTTAAAGGCATAAGCACTTGTTTAACATGACAAACATCTCAAGGAAGGGTAGAACAAATAACCCACAAAAAAACCCTTATTAAAAGACTGTTCAATTCTAAGTTGTGCTCGTTTAGAGCTTTTGTCAGGATATTAATCTCTAGATAAAATAAGCTTTGAGAAAATGTCTAAAGTTTATAAACTCGGAAAATTGTTCCTATAACTGCCGTCTTTTAGTTAGAAGTTTAATATTTTGTAACTAATTTTGTTAGTGATAGTTGTATATTTTACTCTTAAGTCCAGGCCAGATTCTTAAGCCAGGAACAAGGTATAATATTCAATGGAACATCTGGCTTAATCTCCGGCTAATATCTCATGTGCAAATCATAACATTTTATCCAAGGTAAAGAATTATATTAAAGATTTCCCCTGTCATGCTCAAACTAACGTCTCGTATTTAGTTTTTATTCTTAAACCTAAAGTTAAGGTTTTTATCATCCAAAGTTCCGTCTACATCTATAATTTTTCGATAAAGTTCATTACTATTTCGGTTCTAACTTTATTGCCGGCTTTCATGACTTTTCATAATAAAAAATTAAAATTTTGCGTAAATCGAGGCCCAAGTGTATCATATTCTAAGTATCGTTGTGTATCCACATTAGGATTTTATAACCAATTTGCTGTCATATATTCCAGGTTTGGATCCATCCTAACCTTTTTGGTGGTGAATTTTTTGGGAAATTTTCGGTTCGTTCCCATTCAATTGTTTTACGGAGCTTCCTATTTTCTCTCCCACTGGATCCGTGTCAGTATATATGTAGTAAACTATTTTATACTGTCTTTTAGACAGACCTTCCTGAAATAACCGCTTATCAGTGCTGTTCTATATTCCCAGTCCGCAACATTTTATTGGAAATATATTTTATTTTGGAATACTTTAGCTGTTCTGTATTCCACTTCCGAATAATTCCTTTCGTTTTATTTAAATGTAAAAAAATTAAATTTGTATTAAAATTTTAAAGGGTATCTTTCAATTTTCATTTAATTTCCATAATAAATTTTAAAATGCAGAGGGGGGCTACTAGAACCGGTGGCACCAGTGGTTATTTGGTAGTCAAGCTTTAGAAGTTCTGTTCTCCCAGTTTCAAGACTCAGACAAGCCGCCGGAACTAGTGTCTCCAAGTCCCCGGGCTAGCAATTCATTAAGGTGGCGGGATCATCCCCCTAAGGGGGGGATTTAAGCCCAGACTAAACTCTAAGCTCAGCTTTAGGCTTAGTACTCCAATAGCCAAAATAAATTCTTACTGTCTGTCGTCTTATACTCCGACCGCCGTCGTATACTCAACCTATCATCCAGTTCTAAAAGTGCCGTCTTTGGCTTAGGCTATTTTTTTTCCCGGGACTAACATAATCTTCTTGTGTATTGACAGATAAAATTTGGCAGGTTTGAGCTTGGAAAAAACCACATCGTTTTTTCTCAAGTTTCAAACAGGAACCAAAATTGGGTTTTACTATAATTACCGGTAGCACAAGTATTTTAAAAGCAAGAAGCAAATAAATCACCTACGCATGCTTTCTACCAGCCAAACAGCAGCAATATCCTTTCAACTTTGAGAGGGTGTTCCCCCCACATTCTTCTTAACTTTAACAAAAGTTGTTATAACTTGTTATATAATTCTAACATCGTTTTTTTCTTTCATTACATTGTAACCAACCCACTCTGTTCATATATTTCTAATGGTTCGTGTTTTGTCATCATTAAATTAAACAAAACAACGACAATTATAAAGTAAAAAAAATTAAAAAGAAAAAGACATTTATTGCGCGATTGTACATATTAAAACGACATCTATGAATGTTATTGCTCTTAGTCGTTGATAGTGCTGTAGTCGCCTCTTCTAACAGTTCACTCTTGCCTAGCAAACTCTATTTGCTGGCATTAGAATTGCTATACGAGTAGTAGCCACTTTAAAGACATTAAAGTTAATTCGAAATCGTATTTAAATTAACTTAATTCACATTGAAGCAGGCCAGCATAAGGACAACTGTGTTGTATATGAATAAATATTTCGTTGTCGCAGTCTTCCTATTGTTGACGCTTTCTTTTGCTACTCCCATTTGAATATTGTTGTTGTTATTGTTATTCTTTTATTTTGCTGTATTATTGTAACATTTCTCTTTGTGTCCACTAAACAAAAACTTTCATATTCGCCAGATCGCCTACACAAGAATGTATTCAAATCAAATGAACACTAAAAGCAACCCCAGCAACAGAAGCCGCAAAGACAACAAAAATAACAACAGACATTAGGCGTTTAAATAATAAACAAAATAGTATTAAATGCAATGTTGGTGGCAGAATACGAGGAGAAATGAAGAGCAGGAGAAAACGAAACAACTACTTAAAAGAAAACAGGTCTATGACAGAAGGAATGTTGTAAACCAAGTGGAGATCCGATTATGTGTACACATCAACGAGGGCTGGTCACATCAATTGTAGGACATTAAGAAGAAGGAATGTAAGCCTGTGTTATACCCAAATGGGATGTGATGAAAGGGGTAGATCTTCTCAGTTCGTGGCGGTAATTTTATTTTAACTTTTTTTATTATGAGCTGCATTCGACGTTCGATCTTCGCTAGCAATCGAACAACGAATATCGAATGTTAAATTCGTATTATGAGCTGCCAACACTGTCAACATTTTCATTGCGCACTGAATTTTCTCTGAACGCTGTAGTAGAATGTGCAAAAATTTCAGAAACGCACCACCAAGCGAAGGTGTAGTGACAATTTGAACGATACCATATTCCACACATATTGCCACCGAAACCATTTTCAGCGGAAATGAGAAATTCGTTAATATCTCATAAGCATCACTGCTAAAAACCTGTTAAAAAACCAATTACAAACTGGCGTTTGAAATCAATCAAGTCTCTTAAATGCAGACTATTTTCTTGTACTCACAATCGCCTTGTACGTTTGTTTTATACACTGACTACCGTCTTAATCTTCAGTTTTATACTTATACTGAGATCAGATTTAATTTACCTACAACCATATATTTCGACTAGGAACTTTTGTATTTTGAGACTCTAGTTTTGTACCTAGATAAGGTAGCCTTCAGAGCAGAGAGTCGATTAGACTAGAGTGTAGAATTCAGACTTTATTTCACCATAGAAGGTGACAAATAATGGTATCGGGATTTTGTTTTTGAGTTGCTGTTATAAAAGTTTTGTACGGCTCGCGTGGTTGAATAGCGTTGCGTACAAATTTGCAAAGATTAAAGTAGCAATGGATTCGTACCCGGTGACGTATCGCGCTTGTGTGTGCTAGCCTATTACCCGGACCGTGTTTCTATAGTTAGTGTTCCGATTTTTCGCCCGCAATCTGTCAGAGGTGAATAGACGATCGAAGAGTAAAGAGCTTTGATATGCCAAAACCCATCATTATCCGTTCGCAAGCGAAGTCAATATTAAAAATTGCAGTTTTGAAGAGACCTAAAAGCCTATAGGACTTAGTTAGTTCAAGAGCTACGATTCACACGCTGAACGAACATAAAAAGCACGCCCACACGGTCCCTTTTCAACGTCAACACAAAAACAAAAGCGCAAAATCCTATACTTAATATTTCAATGGTTTTTAAAGCTATTCAGTTCTTTTAGTAAATGTTTCCTCGATTACTGTAAACGAATCGGCAATACTCGATTGGCAACAAATCCCAATTTCATAACGAATTTGTTTTTCCTATGTAAAAGCTCATATTTAGATTGTGGTCTTACTGCCATCTTATATTTCAGTGTTATCCTATCCTATTATTCAGTTTTATTCTTAGGTAAGCCAGTCTTCAGGTCTGGTACAATTAGACCCGAGTAGTGTATTCAAACTACCGTTAGACTACTGCACTCTCCATGGAGTACCGTCTTGTTTACTCAGACTGCTGATTTCAATCAGGATATCTTAAAACTATCTAAGTCCTGCACTACCGTCCTTAACTCACGACTTCTGCCATTACTTTGTACTAACAGTTTGTTTTTAAGATTATATTGTTGACCACATCTGTCAACTGGTCCGACAAAAAATTCGGTATCCCTTCCAATAGAGCATTAGCGTGCACTACTCTGAGAGCACTTTCCGCATTATCTTGAAAGAAATTTCGCCTTCAGACCACAAGACACATCAAACCGTTACTTGATAAACCTGTAACTCAAACTATCATGTATGATTTTATTCTAAGGGAAGGCAGTACAGACTGCGTTTAACTGATAAGCCCACGGATTTTAATATCTTTACAGACAGCCAACCGACAATAAGGTTATTAGAATCCGATAGGGTTAGATCCAGGACAAATGATGATAAACTACATAGTAGACGTAGCAAAATTGGGTGCCGGTTCACTATGGAGTGGTCGGAATCGAACGATAAAAATATCTGGCAAAGGCCGAGCTGAAAAATAGGGAAAAGAGGGCCCATACAGAACTATATAATGAAAACAGGGCGGGAAAAATAAAGAGATCATATAGGGAGACCTAAGGGGAGATAAAACAAAAAGGTTACTGAGGCTGAGCAAATCTAAAATGAGTAAGAAGGTGAATATACTGAAGGGTAACTGGAGCTAAAAACACATCTACACCGTATAGGAGGTGCTGATAGTGATGACTGCAGAGCAAGCAGGAAAAATGTCAAGACGATGGAACACCTTTTTTGAAAGGAAAGTAACCCTCCGGGAACTAGTGCGTACTAATTATTTTTTGAATACGTTCTTTGGAAGGTGATAGATTCACAGGTAGTCAAGTAGAGGAGTTAGAAAAGCAAGAAATTACCCGTAATGTTTATTTTTACAACAGGGGTGCAACGCAACTCTGGTCTCATATGGGCGCATTACTTGGTACAGCAATTTCATTAATTGTTTGACTTCGCTGACAATTTAGTGGTATAGAGTGATCTTAAGGAGGGCGCTGCGACTTATACTAGTATATGAATGGAAGCTAGTACATATCAGACAAATTGATATTAATGATTGACGGTAGTAGCGAATGCTTGAGAGGCAACTACTAGGGAGAATTGTTCACCGAACAGGTTACCTATTAATGTTGAATGATTTTTAAAACTGGGGAGCGCTCAACGGGGCGAAGAACTTGTCTAGGTCTATGGTAACGGGCAAGGGAGAGAACTGTCACCCCCACGTTGACCTAACCTAGGGCTTTCTTTGCAGGATTCCGCATTATACAGAAACTACCGTGTGATATTCCCAATTTCCGGTATATACAAGCTTCGTCGTACTTAAACTATTATAATTTTTATACTACCGTCGACCACATAACTTTTCTGTGAGTAACCCAACTATGACTCCTATTTAGATTATTTCTAAATAGCCGCATGATATTGCTATGCTATTTCTTAAGCAGAATTAAGCAAAAGTTAAAATTGTGCAACCCTAAACAAAATCTCTCTTAGCCCTCGTATAATTACTGCTGTTAAAAAGGGGTCCGTAAAAATATTTCAAGCAAAGCAGTAACTAAGAAGTCATGTTATTGAGGTTGCTTAATACTTTGTATTGCATTAGGGAAATTGCAAGTGGCAGTGTAAAGTTTATAAAGAGGAATTTGTAAAGAAGCTTATGTTTTTTCTTCTTTTTTTCCTTCAAGTACATAAAACTGGGATTTTAGGTATAGTTATAGGGGATTTTGGGGGTAGTCCGTCTGCTGGTTTGGTTGTTTGTATGTTGTACAAACCTTTAAATTGGCAAGAAAATTGCAGTACCCAGCTAAAAAAAAACTTAGAGACAAATGTTAAAGTTTAAATACGAATATGAGTGTTAAAAGAGGCATGGAAGGTACAGGTTTGCTGAATGTGACCTCATTAAAATAGGTTTTTTTTGGTTCTCGTTTTACTACAATCAAAATGAAACAGAAATAAAAGGAAACCGAACAAACAAACAGTTGACAAAAGTACAAGTTGTTTGAGGTAAACAGATTAAGCATGATGCAACTGAAAACAGTTTGAGAGACAAAGGAATGAATTGCAAACAAAGATTTAAATTAAACTTATGTGTGTGTATGTGCACGTGTGTGTATCTGAGAAATGACATGTTGGAAAAGCCAAATGAAAGATTATATAACATTAACTGCAGATTTTTGGAAGTAATTTGAATAGGATACCAAAGGGCTGAATGAAAAGTTCTTTAAACATTTTATTTTAGTTCAATATACTTATATACACACATACATATGTAACTCCCACCCACTTTAACTATTGAAAACGAAAGTTTTTGCAATTTTGTTTTCAATACGAAACTTGGAAAACTTTATGAAGAACTTCTTGGCCTGGCTTCCATAAACCACTCAATAGCTTTGAGTTGTTATAAATCATGTGCACTTTTGAGACACAAAATACTTTGCAGTGGTTCCGTTTCAACTTTATTTTGTATACAATTTCTTCAATACTTTGAAGCAAAATTTAATTTTAAGCCATAAACATATTACGACCATTTAATGTATTCCTTTTTAGGTCAATTGCTGCTCCAAGTGTTGCAATTATTTCTCATGTAGAAAACACATACACACACACACGTACACACAATCTTTCAATGAAAAGAAATGAAAAAGTCCATAAATTTTATGTGATATCAAGTGAAAATTGCATAATTTGACACACCAGCCTCGAAACAAAAGCCTTAAATAAAAAGAATTTATGATCCGTCTTATAATACAAAACAATTTTAAAGGAGATGTTGCAGAAAGACCAACAAAATGTGAACAAAAAAGGAACAAACATTTATACCTAAAGTGTCTTAATATTTCAGAACAAATTATAAAACAAATTATGCATTTTGTGTAATAATGCAAATTTTGAAATTTATCTTTTACTTCGTTTCACTACATGCCACAGTCAGGAGCCAAGAAATTTCCAAGACACAGAGGACGTTTCTAGTATAAAAGGAAGGCGAGAGAGAGAGAGAGAGAGAGAAAGTGAAACAAACAAAATTTATGACTTTTAACATGTATACGGGTATTGGAAACTTTAAGTGTCTTTAATTTTAAAAAAGAAACAACATAACTTTAAAAACCAAAAAAGTTCTTTAATAAATTAAAAAAAAAAAAAATCCAATTATTTGCAACAGGAGTAAAAATATAGTTTGATTTGTTTATGATTGCAGGTCAGAAACTATTACCGGGATTAAGAAAATGAAAAGAAAACTTTGTTAGTAAATTAAGGATATGTAAAAATACTAATGTTGGCGAAAGTGAGAATACATTCATTTCTATAGTAAAGGGCACGCATATTGTAGTATGAACGTCATGCTGTGATTACCATCTTGTAGGCCACTTGGTCATGCTCATCCCTGAATCTTTTTTTCAGAACAATGTCTTAGGCTAAGTTCGGACATGCACCTTAATTGAGACGATTACATTTTAAATTGAGTTATCGACTTTGGTGTTCACATGCATATTCAATTTAGTTTACTCAATTAACATTTGACAGCATTTTGTTCGTGAAAACGTGTACTTAGAAAAATGTACTTAGAGAAATGGGGCTTTAAAAGAAATTGGTTACTCGTGATAGTGTTTAAAAAAAATATATATTTTTTTTAAAACGTATTTTCTTTACAAATTTTATTAAATATACTTCCCACCAATTTCACCTGCCATTTTTTTGTTAAATAATTCTCTTTTTAATTTTCATGACATTTAGTTTTTGTCTTTGTACAGAGCTTTTTCTTCTCATCAGAGTTGCATGGGAAGCTTGACTCAATTAATGGTGCAATTAAGTATTAATTTCAATTTACTAATTGAGTTCTTGTATGCTAAATTGAGCTTTGCATGTGACAGCCATGTGGTTTTTTCTCAATCCATAACATGGAAGAAACCTTATTATCAAAAGAAATAATAAAGCTAGACTTATGAAATATGACACAACGAGTTAATGGATTAATATTCAGCTTCAGTAAAAAAAAGGGAAAATTCAGACACCTATCACGCCCAATTCCCATACAAATTTAAAATAATGATTTTGATTTAAATTTCTAAGAGGCTTAAGAAAAATATTTTTAAGAAAAATATTTTTAACATTTAATTAGCTTGTTTCTCTAACGGTGGGTGTAAGAAGTAAAATCTGATCATCGATATTTTTAGAATCTGCAAAAGTTTGTTGGGCGACAATATTTTGTCTATGAAGTAGCTGGCTGGATTTATCCATAGAATTTGTTTGCAATTATTTTGAACGCCATACAACTGAAATGGTACCATTTTTAAACTAAATAATGAATTGTCAAGAAGATTTACATGAAAAAACATTTGTTTAATTTGGGTTTGAGTACAGCCAACACAGCCCCACTTTCCTAGAAAGAATATTTCTTTTTGAAACTTGAATGCAACACATCTTCCTGAATCAACATAATCTTGAGAGAGTATGATCTAGCAAAGATTGCGAATTTACTTCAGCAAAATTTTCGCCGATAATTATTTTATTTGGGTCACATAACAATTTTAGTTTCTTAACGATATATAAGAGATATATAAAAAATATGAAATAAATGATCCTTCAGCAATCGGTATTCGTTAGTCGCTAAACCTGTATCGATCAACATTGCAAGTGCTTCTTGCGCGAATAAAATGTTCACAGTTTCATTGGTCGTTCTTTTTTTTTTAATAAAGCCTCTCTGAGGTGAAGCATTAAAGAGTTCACTTTGCAGTCTGGCTTACCTATAAAACGCAAATGTATTTCTCGTTCCAAAAACACCTCTTTAATATATAAGGAATTCAAAATATTTTTTCACTTTATTCTTTTTCCGGTCTGCCACCGTCAAACTTGTTATCAGGTTTTTACAAAACTAATTGAAAAAATATGAATGGGGTTATTTTAACTTAAGATTACATTTATTAAAAAGGTTTTTATGGAAACTTCTTACTTTATCATAATGTAAATGAAAAGTAAAACCACTGTTCATTTTGGCACAAATATTGTCCAACAATCGTTCAACCCATATGTATAAAAAAATTTCGTGGTGTGAGGTGTTTTGTGGCTCTTTGCAGGTTTTTAGGAGATTTGCAAATATTTGAAAATAAGTTACTATTTAAATTAAAGTAAAGAGTTCCTTTTAAACTAATTTGGTGTTGGACCGTAGTGGATACAAAAATTACTATTTTATCGATTGTTTTTCTTAATTAAACGTAAAAAATAATTTTTAACTTCTACAAACGAAATAAAAAAAGATAGTAATAAAAGAATAATAAAATATAAAAATTGTTTACATTTTTCTACTCACACAGTGCTATGCACCCAGTTTATGGCAGACGCTGAGACCATTCATAGTCGACTCTCTAATGTTTGGTGGCCAAGTACCAAGCGGTTGGTTTTGTAAGATAGCCCCATATATCAAAGGATACCCAGGTGTTGCTTTTTGCAGACTTCAACTTGGCATCGGCACTTGGACTTGCAACATTACAGGCTCCAATTGATATACTAGCTCAAAGTCTATAAACGCAACCAATATGGTTGAGTTGAAGACAAGAAGCATTTTAGGATGAAAAGGGGAAGATAGGGGCGACTATAGAACTAGAGGTTAATGAACACTATTTAATGTTAGTCCGATTTAAACGATATGATCGTAGACAACATGTGGTGCCAGCAAGACGATGCGCCGAACGCCACAATGGCCATTCTGCATAAGCGAAGTGACATGCATTGTCGTGCTATTTGAACCAGCTATACCTTCTCTAGTGAAGCTGAATTCCGCCGTTGTCCTCAGGTGATTGCTCATATTCAACCTGGTGTCTGCGACAGATATTGAAAATTATACCTTTTGGATCCTTACCACTGTGCAAAGCCGTTGTCGACATTTTAACCACGTCATTTTCCATGCATAATTTAATACAAGGGCCAAAAAATAATTAATTTAATACCTGATCCGGCTTATTTAAGTCTTTTTCATCATCGACTTCGCAGAAAAAGCGTCGTAAAAATCAAATAGGTTTTGCCACGATTGTTTGGCTGGGCGTTTTTTTATGTCAAATAGTAAAGTAGATATCGTTATATTCCAGTTTTGCCTCATTATTTATAAATAGAAGGTCTTTTTACACTTCGACGGCCGAACACTTTATACCAAGACTGAAGTCTTATTGAACGATAAGCACACATAGAACACCTTCTTATATTTAGTACTATAATCAGACTTGTATGGTATCCTGAAATTGAATGCTACCTATCGGCTGTACCGATTTTAATGAAATTTTGCGTGTGTGCATGAATCTATGAAGGGTTTAGATTTACAATTGGTCACGGTGGGTAGCACCGTAATTACTCTGAAAGATGGCGGAGCAATGATTTTTTTAATGCAGTTTTAAAATATGTACATCAGGTGAAGGGTTTTGTTAAGAAAAATTCGGAAAATTAATTGCTATCATTCTAAATCCAATATGTCGGATATCCAAAGATAAGACCGCTTATTTTGCATGCAACGTCATGATATGGGTATCAACTGGCTTTTGTTGAGAAGAAGTTCTGTACTTGGACTAGCTTGTTATTCTTAGACCTCTTACTGTCTCGTACTGTAATTTTACACTCACGTGAACTCTATTTTTTTCGATCTATTGAAGCGTATCGGCTTTTTATGACGGCGGACCTTTTCGAGCTCTAGCAACTTGTTGAAATAGTTTACTTCATTGTACTATACAGAGTCGTTCTGTGGCAATGTTCATTCTTAGGAAGAAACTTTCTTAATTGCAGTTCAGTTCATCTATTTCTACTTTCTTAAAAACTTAATTCAAACTTATCAGATATGCCTTTACTTTCACGAAAAGCTTAAACACATAAATTTTCATTAAAAGAAGAGCAAATCTAAGATTTATGAATAAAAACTTTGTACGTATAAACACATTTTCCTCTGTTTTTGGGTTAATGCCTTGAAGAATTATGAGCACCAGATTAAAGATTTTTTTTTGAGCCACAGCAGCTTTCTGATGGAAAAAATTATATATATGATTTTAGCTCGTGGAAAGAAAACACTTAATATGTTAAGTTTAATAAACGAAAAAAAGTATTTAGCAACCAAAAATATTCTGGGAAGAATGATGGTGTGTTAATAATGGTGGTGTTGCATTCAAATGCCCTCCAGTAAGCAAGGAGAGTTAAAAAAGGCCTAAAAAATAGCTTAAATCATGCGAAAAAAACATAAAATCATGCTTAAGATTTACCAACAAGTCTGCTAAAGACTTTATACCAAAGCAACGAAATTATTAAAAGAAAAACAGTTAAGCAAAAATATTGTAAAAGACCAACAAATAACGCTGAATTCTAAAATGTTAAAAACGACAAAAATGTTTTAGAATAAAACAAAACAAAAACTAACAGAAAACTTTTAATGTGTCGACATTAAAGTTGTTTGTGTTATTCCACTCTGTTTTGACAAGGAAAATAATTTCGTCCTTAATTGTTACAAGGAGCCGGAAAACTTAAGGAAGACTTGCACAACAAGTACGAGTACAGGACAAAGGACATAAACGAGCGACAGGCGACATGATACTTAAAACCATCTATTATATGAAGAAAAAGAATAAAAATAAAACAAATCTAATGCAGCTATAAAATTGAAGGCAGAGGAGGCAGCAAACATATTTGCCAGGACAGTCATATGAGTGGGTGAAGACGAAATGAAAAATGTTTAATATTAACGGCTAAATACAACTATATTTTTTAATCATATGATATTTTGACACTGATAGATTTTTTTCGACTATCAGCCAGTATCATACCATATCGGTGTTGGGTACCGTGAAATAACTCCCAAATGAAATGCAAATTATATTTGCACCCGGGTACTGTTTAATATATTTAACCTCTATGGTATAACAAGTAACTCCCGATGAAAGCGGTCCTTAACTTTGATATCATACCATATATCATAGATATATGACCAAAGGCCGGCTATACAGACAATATTTTGTTAGCGAAGCCGGTGATCTATATACCATAGTGAGGTCATAGAGCCATCCCGGCCTGTGTAGCCGGCCTTCGGCCGGATGGAAGGATTTAACATCTATAGTATAAGAAACCCCGGCTCCGCTCACCAAAAGTTTCCTGCATAGACGGCCTTCGGCCGGGCGGAAGGATTTTATTCTCTATGGTATAACAAACATCGGCTTCGCTGACTAAAAGTTTTCTCTGTAGCCAGAATAATGGAATAAGTCCTAATTATATAGCTTCCATTAGGTGACTCCTAATAATAGGTTTTTAATTAATTAAAATGAAATAACTTCTATACCATACCTGAAGGTTGAAGGAGGAAAATATTTTGTTAGCGAAGCCGGTGGAGAAAATCTTTCAGCCCGGCCAAAGGCCGGCTATATAGAAACAGTTTGTAAGCGAAACCGATGCTCAATATACCATGGAGGAGAAATTAAAAAAAAAAATAAAACAACTCCAAAAAATTCGAAGATTATATTGAATTAAATAAATTAAGTAACCTCAGTTAGGAGTTATTTCCAATGAAAAATTATGAAATAACCTCCAAAAAATTAGGAGTTATTTCATTATGAAATAACTCGCAATTTGTATGGGATTTTTGAATTTTTTGTTGGGAGTTAGTTAATTTCTTTTTTTGGAGTTATTTCATTTGGGAGTTATTTCACGGTACCTCGGTGGTGGCCTCACCAACAATGTTTTTGAACAAGTATGGACCAATGATGCCGCCACCCAAAACTCCGCACCACTTGGGATCATATGGCCATTTATTCTTATTTGCCTTAAGGAAATTAACTGTCCCACGGTGGTCAGATCTGGCAACGCGCTGTTATCATTTGTGCTTAGTTTGGTTTGCCATTTTATTATTACTAGACTAAGGCCAGAACAAAGTTCGCAAATTGTGCATGATGACGCGCAATCTTGGTATGTCTATAAGCAAAACTGCCAGAATTGGAATGAGGAAAATCTACCGGCATTGCTCTAGGTACCGCTACATCCACAAAAATAGCACTGCTTGGTGCACTTTACGGAACGGTGGAATCGTTAGAACTTACTATTTTATAATTAGGTCAGCGAAAACGTTATCGTCAGCGGGAAACTGTATAGAGCCATGATTACCACACATCTTCGTCTTACAGAGCGTCAAATATTCGACTTACTAAAGAAAACATTATCTGAATGCGTTATTTCTCCAAATTCTCCAGACTATGGATTATTTATTTTTTCTGAGGCCACGTGAAGTCATTAGTATATGCGAAGAAACTAGCAACTTTCAAAGTTTGATAGATCGAAGCAAGCCGCAGCTGCTCCCGGAATTCATTATTAACTCCGTTAAATGAATTTCTCTTCCCAAATAAAAAAAATAATAATTGGTGGAAGAAGAGCTTCCTGCAATGCGATACGGTTATATACACTCTTTTGGAGAAGGTTATCGGTTCTGATTATTAGGATGATATTGAGGTTATGGCTATTGAGGAAATCGGCGTTGAAATACAAGTTTCTTTTTTTAAGTGTTAATTTTTAGTAGCTTCTATCGAGGTGCACACCAAGACAAGAGAAATGTTTATATTTTATGTTAGTCGCAAACTTCTCTGATTGGCCTCAGTAAACCCTCTATTCAATAAGCACAGCTCGAAATATTATATAGTTAGTAATAAATAAATAAATGAATCATAAATCATACCTTAATTTTTTTAATTTCGAAAATGTAAATTGCCATACCTGAAAGAAAAGAGAAAATACGTATATTAGTCTGAAGTAACAAAATTTGCACTTATACGAAATTAAAATTTTGTTAGGATATAAAAAATAATATTATCTCCAAATATTTAATTCAATATAAAATAAAGAGGGGTTTCGATAAGACGTAATGGATTTTGACAGTCTGTGAGGGCCATGTTGTTTTGGCTGCGTCTGTAAAATATGTTACTTACTATTCAGCCACTAAGAATGGGTGTCGGCCAGTTCGACCCACACGTGTACATCAAAGGAGCGCCAAGTCCGTCGAGAACATACACGCTATCCATAAAAGTGTGCAGGACAACCCGAGACAGTCGACTGCATGGACAAGAATTCCAACTTTCGGGAATTTGGCCCGTGCAAAATCCAACTGTTCGTCAAGTGACGTTCGGAGCAATTGAAAGAGTACCCTATTTTCGCAGAAAATGCAACTTTAGCAACGAAACCCTTTTTTGTTAGCAAGCATAATTTAACTTAATTAACTGATACCAGGTTCACCTTGCGGCAATTCTTTGCCTTCTCCTGTAGCGGGTTTTGAAATCGCACCCCTATGTAAATGAGCCACAACCCTCACAGTAAACAAAGACAACAGGCCATTGCCTGTACGAAGCATCGTGTGCATTTGAACGATAAAATAAAGCAAGAAATTCGTTACCATCGATTTATAAAAGATTACATAATAAACCGCTTATAACTGCATCTTGCTCATCACATATATGCAGGACAAGTGTCTTCAAGCCAAACAAGCTCTTCGAATGTTGTTAAAAATTTGACTGACGTTGTTCACCTCTGCAGGTATCAAAATAATAACTACAAAAACAATCTTAGAAAAATGTATATAAAAAGTTTGTTGAAAAAGTAAAAGCAGCAACTACTCGAAACAAACAAATAATGCTTGATTACAGGAAATATGTGTCACAAACATTTTCTACACTTGAAGAAACTTAAATACTGAGATGAAAGAAACCTTACACAGGAACGGAAAAACAAATACATAATTATTTTTTTATATTTATTTTTATAAACTTTTCTGTTCTTGTTGGTTGTTTTAAGCATACATGTGCATGCAACACTAAGCGAATACAATTTCCAGGACTCAATACTTGACACAAACACACACTTCTATCATTCATACATTCTGTGTGTGAGTTTCTTTAAGGCAACCTACTGCGTCAATTGCAATTAACACATGACGAAAAATAACGAAAATAAACTTAGAAAGTGTATGACAAAAGAGCAAAAAAAAAAATAATAAAGGAAACGAAAAAGGAAAAGCTTTTAAAGTCGCTCACACACGAACACATATCTGCACCGGAAGAATATTTACTCTTTAAATAACACGACTCATACACAAACACAATAAACAAGAGGAGCTCAAGAAAAAAAGGCGAGTGAAAGCAAAAAAGAAAAAAAAAGAAGCAGAAAAATGCGACAAAAAACCAGTAAATATGAAAGCATTCAGTGGAAAAATTCTGAATTTAACCAAAAAATGTTAAAACAAAAAAAAAAAAAAGGACGAAAAACATGTCTACACTTCACTAGAGAAGAATAAAAGATACAAGACAGTTTACGCCGTAGAATGTCATCATAACAGCTAAACACAAAAACAACAGACCTAGTTATACAAGTTCTTGCATAAACAAGCTGATTCAAGGAATGAATTCATCTAGACAAACCGTAGGAGAAATTTAGTTTGGTTTTGCATTTTATATGTAGGGACTGCACCAAAGTTGTTTATAGAGACGAACTAGCAAAAAAAAACACCAAATTTTCGAATACTTCATTTGTCTTTGAACCAAGTCTCCTTGAAGCTTTTGAAGTTAATCTTAAGATATGACAAGCATCTTAAAATTTCCGCCAACCACAGATTTAGCCGAGTCATGTTTTACATAAAGATAAAGGCTGCCCCAAATTATTGAAACAGCGTATGTTTGGAAGGGGCAAAACTCTTTGCTCCGCCACTGCTGTTTTGCATTCGTCATTCAAATGGTTAATATCTATTCTCGATTGATTGCGCTTTCTCTATTAAAATAATGACATAAAATTAAAGCATGCACCTTCTAAATTGTTCTCACATTTTGCGATGCGGTACTGTCTTTTCAGTTCACCGTTTGCACTGTTCGTCTTTGTATTAGCACTGTAGTAGAACACATATGTATTTATTTTATCATGTTGTTATTATTTAGTAAAGGGCGATATGGAAGCAGACCGCTTAATTTATGGGTCCCTTTTCGACCCGCTTCTTTCCACGAAATACAGTCAGGAAACCGAGTACACGACTACCGTACTTTCATTGAGTTTCGTGCTAATAATAGTCTTTACTTTTGACTGTAATGATATCAGACTGTTGAGTGGTAACTGTGCTCGACATTCACACACAAGGTGCGCTACCGCCTCAGCATTTTCGCCAGCAGTATCAGTGGAGCTTAACCCGTTCACCCCTTGCGAGGTTTTTTTGTCCATCTCTTAATTTCTCTACTGGCCCAGTAAACACCGGAGTACCTACAAAAATTAACCTTTTGCGTGGCATTATTGTCGATTTCTTCTGGAATATCACGGTGCAACGCCTTGGGAGTACATTTTGAGATTGGGGTAGACCCCCGCGAGGCGTTGTTGTCCATCTCTTCCGGATTCCTCCCCAATCCAAACAAAAACGGAGTTCCTTCAGAGATTATATATAATTCCCACGTGTAATAGATGACCACCCACTCAGAGCTCTATATGCGGGGATAAATCTGTATTAAAAGTGGAGATCGGCTGGCATATAGAGTTTGCATACTAGAGACCAAGCACCCTCTAGGCCACCCATCCCTGGCATATGCTGTTCTACCGTAGATTAGCGATTTTTATGAGTTAGTGTTAATTTCTCTCCACTCAGCTTATTTCGACAGACTACTTGCAGACACAGGAACCTGTTATCGGCCGCCATTACGAGGAGGTAGAAATCAGAACTTCTGACAGTGCCATCAGTTACGACAGGCCAGACGTTTTTGTCTGTCAAGTTACTATTGCGCCAATCTGCCAGTCTGGGAATTGTACGTAGGAGTATCACGAAAGGCTCTGGTCTCTTTCACTCTAAGCGATGAAAGTCTTATTTTTTTTTTGTAATTAAAAAAGCCTCCAATCACTCACTAGCAACAACTCGGAAAACTGCTAACGGATAGTTTTTATGTCAACATTTTCTGAAAATTCACAACGCAAATAATTTTTTTTAAATAGTATGTTTCAACTACCGAATCCTCTTTTAAATTGCTGTAATGCAGATATTTTGAAAGGGCTAGAGAGTACTCCTTAAAACCTTAACTAACTCATTTAATGTGTAAATGTCGGGTACAACAAAAAGGCAACCCTGATATTTATGAGTTGGTCCTTACGATTGTTCCGATTATTAAAAATAGAGCGCTACATAAAACAATAACGCGTTATTATTGTCAAGACCCACGGCTGAGCCTGCTCACAAATTTCAAAAAATTTTCGGTCGAGAAATTTCGACCACTGTGTCAACAATTGAAAGAGTACTCAAAATATTGAAAGAAGCTGCATCAATTATAAATAGTAAGTCTCCTTTGCGTCGACGTACCTATCGGTGTCGGGAAAACATTGTTTCTGTAAACGAGTGACGCTGAAAACATCAATTCGGCGTTGGAACATGACAACGGAAGTCTGGTGGCCTCAAGTGGACAGACATTTAATTTTAGTAGGACGGCGCGAAAAGTCCCACACCGCTCATGGAACAATGAATATATTACAGTTCATGCCAAACAATGCGATGGTTTTTTGATATGCGTTTTACTTTAGAAGCTACGAAAAAGGCGAATTTTTAAAAAGTATGCAGCAGTTTTCGGAAACCGCTCTTAATGTCACAGAAGTAGTCTATCATCCTATGAAATTTCTATTTGCTTTCATGCCTGTTCTTAACAGTATTTTCGTGGATTACACAGAAATAGGTAATGTATTGACTTCTGCCTGTCAAATTCAGACTAACCTTACTTTACAACCACGCAGAAGGCCTTTGAACGAAGGAGGTCGTCGATGTTATAGTTCTTCCGACAATGTTCTTGTATTTGCCTTTCTTTCCTTCACTTTAATACTCCATGGTCTCATGTTTGCTGGTGTAATAAAAAAATAGAGATAACAGCTAAATATATGTAAATAACGTCGATATATGGCACACGTGTTCGATTTTCTTTTCTTTCGCAAATATAAACAGAGCTGCTCCAATTTGTTATTTTGCTCTAATCTCTGATTTTGCTACAAGGTAAGATTCGCCGCAAGACATTATGGCTTCGTTCGGATTATATTAAAGTTACTGTGATGGAAGATCCTTCAACATCGATCAAAGAACCTTTCATACTATAACATAATGCGTTCTTTAAGTGGAACTGAAGGCGAACGCTTTGTACTAACTACGGTTGTTGACTGCAATCAAAAGTAATTTGTGATCGGCTAGATATTTTAATTTATCTAAAACTATAACTTTAAATATTTTAAGAGGGCGAAAATAAAATTAAATCTTCAGCATGTGTACAGCCTCTAAGACTCATTCATTTCAGATGTATTCAATGAATTTTCGCTATTCGAAAAAAAAACAATACATTCCTTAAAATACCCCATTTACAAATATGTGCTTCAGAAACACCGTGATGCAAGCACACTTGTAATAGACATAAGTGTTATAAGATATATTTATATATCCTGTTTTTCTAAGGACTTTACTCATGTGTCAGTCAACAAGAGATGTAAGTGTGTGCATGTGTGTGGCAGTGTGCATTCAGATGCGCGTTTAATAGGGTGAGTAGCAAACAGTATAAGTAAATATAAATATAAAATATTTCAGAATTTTCCATATTAAAGTGCGAGTATAAGTTTGTAAACTTATACCAAAAGCAGGGCAATTCATGCACTAAAAATAGCAACAACAATAACGAGAAGAACAACAACTATAGCAGCAATGATAAATAGAAGACGATGATGATGAGCAAAAAAAAACGCATCAAGTAGAGTGTAACGTCATGTGTGTCAAGACGAGACAAGATTTCCTCTTTCAGATATTTATTTTTTAAATTTAATATTTTTTTTTTAGTTATTTTCTGCCCAATTCTTGCACAAGTACCAAACAAATAGTAGTATATTTTCGTTAGCACTTTTCTCATCATCGTGATTGTCGTCAACATCCTCACCAATGTTCACTCAAGTTGTGTTGCGTGAGTATGTGTTGAGTGTGTGTGCGCGCTCAAGTGTATGCAACAAGATCCAAATTTAACATTTTTTCTTGTTGAGTTTTTTGTTTATTTTTTTTCATGTTGTTTTTATTCTTCTCTGCATAGTCGTAAGCTACCCTGTAGTTCGGAATACTTGTCGTTGAGTAACTTGATTAGTACAAAACATACATGACGGGTTTTCAGACTGGTGTCGACACTAGATACTTAAACATATGGCCTTTTTGAGTCAACGAATTGAATTGTAACTCTAAAAAAGGACTGTATCATAAGCAGTTTTTCTTCACTCCAGTATGAAGGTGGAAAGCTATCGCAGCAGTAGCCAGCGACAATAGAAAAGGATAGTAAAGTATCTTGACTTGATCGCCAAAAATCCACTAGGACAAGGAAGTCAATTGAAACCTTTAAATGAATTTGAGTCTGTTATCTGTATCTACTGTTCCATGTTTTCTTAAATAAAACTGTAAGTTGAATTAAAGTTGATTCCTTTGAATTCGCCCTCGTGGATAGGAAGGATACTTGTTTTGTTACAATTCATGCTTACAGTCAAGCTTTGAAAACAAAAGCAGCGATAAAAATAAAACCACACTTACACATGTACACTTTTCGATTTTTTGTATGTAAACAACAGGGAAGAAGCCTTTTAAACAGGTGTCATTAGATACATATGAGAAAGTGTGTGGGAAGCCACATAAAAGCAGTACATGTCCTGAGTAATAAAATTAAAAAAGAAGATACAAAAAATCATCAACTGATTAAAAAGGAAAGTTTTTTCATGTTCTTGTTTCTCTTTTTTTTCAACTTTAGTCAATCGAAGAGATAACAAATAACAAAATTGAAAAGTAATAAAGGACTTCAATTAAATAACAGAAAAAAAATTTCAAAACTTTTATTTCCAAAAAGGTGATAATATTTGTCATTTGTGAGATTTAGTATTATTTTTTGTTTTTCGATTTAATTACAGTTTACAAACAATTTCAAAATGTATAAATTTGTGTTTTCTAGTCTCAGTACGCTTACTTCTAGTAACCCTATTTATGATGTGAAATTAAATTTCTGAGATATATAATCCGATTTTAACCTGTAACAGTAAACTTAGTTTCACTAAATCAAAATCTTATTGGAAAAAGGGGGGCTCCTTTTTGCATATATTCTTTCTGCTTCGTGAATGTAAACAAAAATTGTATAAAGCCCTTCATAAGATTTCAAGCTTTGTTTTGCCTAAACCTAAGGAGATCTTAATGTTCCAAAGGCTTTGTATACCTGGTATAAGTATAAGGAATTCTGCACCAGTTAATTTTTGTCTGGACTTATCCTCTCAACTGGGTGGAGGAAGAAAAAATAAATACATTTTAAAACTCTCATTTGGTGTGAAGAATTTTAAGCATTAGACAGTTTTAGTTTTCCTAAATGTTGAGTAAAGGTTTCCAGATGAGATGGCGTAAGCAATTGGTGTATTGTGCATAAAGCCCAACTTATCTCCCAACAATCGAATTGTGATAATATGTATTGTGTGTGTGTGTGTGGGTTGGAGTGGTTTCTTGATGGTTTAGATTCGCAATTAGACACGATATGTATCGCTGTGATCAGATTCTAGGAAACAAATTTTACTTACAATTGGTCACCAATTGGTGACGCTGTGATCGTCTTCTAGAAGTTTTTTATATGCCATCCAAAAGCATCTATATAAAAGGCGGTCTACATAGCAAGCGGCAGGCGGCACTATAAAGTCTGCTGGGACCACTTGTTAGCACACGAAAATTATTTAACAGAATACCAAGATTTCGTTTAGAGTATTCGAATATGTTTAAAAAACCCGTTTAAAAAAGCTGTTAAAGAACTTATTTAAAATCCATACATCAGAAATCCTTACAGAAGGTCTTACGTACCTCGGCACTATAATGCTATCTAAATCTCTTTTTTAAATGCTCGACTAGATTCCCGTGACATCAAAAGGTTTCCATAATCGATTGTCTGGGAAGTTTTGATCAAAAGACAGCCTAATGCGTAACGGCATAAAGTCGAGAAGTAGTATGAAGGTATAGTGCAATAAGCGACTTCTATTAAAACCGGATCAACATTTTGCCTGGGAAGATGAAAGCTCAAAGTGTTAGCTTTATTATACGGTTGCTCAGGCTCTTCTCCAATAGTCTTACGTTCGTTCATGGGTGTTTAAACTAGTGCCTATGTTTGTTGTCACAGAGACGATGCCAAGACGGTAATTTTTCACACGGACTGTCTTGTATATTTATTCAAAGCAGATTTGGATACAGACGCAAATCTGTATTGGTGCAAATAAACGATACGAAGAATCGAGGTAAATAGTCCTTAATGTAACGATAATTTGCCAACCATCACGGGAGAATCTTACAAGGGAAAGTGGCTACGCTGTTTTATAATCTATCTTGTGAGCTTCAATACCCCTTAAAATGACTCGAACCGGAGTTGGCGAGATAAAGAGAAACATGTTGATTTGTTTGTTTTACAACAATACAAAAGTTCAAGGAAACGTGTTGATTCGAATCAGTGAAACGGATATCTATAGGCCCTAAAACTTGAAAGCTATTGCTTACCATACTGAATTCGCAGGTATTGCAATGGGACTCAAAGTCAGTGATGCATTTGTCTAAAAACTCTTACCAGGACTTCTAGTGCAACTTAATTCTTTATTTATGCATACGAAGGAAATATGTCAAACATAAATTTTCCTTGACACCAAAACAAATGCCTGGAACATTTTTGAATCGCAGCAAACAAATAACAGAAAAAAAAACTAAACAACACAAAACATATCGCTAAAAATTCCTGCATGCATAAACTGTTTAAGATTTTTGTATAATGTAATGAGGTACACACACAGAAGCACACTGGAGAAAGAAATAGTGCCTACTTTAGGGAGCTTTATTTTTCACTAAGAAAAGTATAGGGTGTCTCAATAAGAATGCACTACATATATAAATTTTGTGGCAGCAAATGCATCGACGTATTGGCCTGTCTCTTGAGGACATTGTTTTCTATAAACGAGAATGTCTCTGAAAATCCGAAAACATCAATTCGCAGAGATGGAATTCGTGACAGGAACATAATAATGGAATTCTTATGGCCTCAACTGAACGGCATGGCTTGCTGTTTCAGCAGTACAGAGCCTATACCTCAACGCACATTAGAGAATCAATTAATTGCAGCAACGATCTCCATAGAGCATTCTTATCTAGACACCCTTTATAAGCAAACCATATCATTTCCATATCAGTTAAAAGGAAATTTTAAAGTCTTGTAAGCACATAAATATGAAAATATTAATTTCATTGGTTAAATTATTTCGCAAGCACTTCAGTGCATAACTTCCACTGCCTGCCTACCTTTTATTTGAATATTTATTTATTGATTTTTCTTTCTTACTTTTTCACACATCGTTTCTGCTTGTGTGAAAATCCTTTAATTTACACAGCACGAGAAAAACGAAAAACCCAAAATCTATCTCATTTACTTGTGGCACAAACATACATGGACGAGCTGTTGCTGTGGAGACCGAGTATGAAGGGAGGAAGCAGTTAAGCTGAGGCAGCTTTAAATAAAGAAGAAATCTGTGATGAAACCTTAAAAATTATTGTTGGCTGGTTATAAGAGACATTTCGTGATGGCTTTGATTTTTATAATGTACCGCTTTATTTGCAAGTGAAAATGAAATAACTTTAGCCCCTACCCAATGTATATATTATTATTGCTCATACACATCCGTTAGCTTCTGCATCAGATTCATAAATATTCAGTTTTTTAAGCAGCAGTATTAAGGAAATGAAAATAATTGACATTTTTATTCATCACCCACCAGCCAGAGCCCTCATACTGATTATAAAAGTTTAAAATAACGCAAAGAGGGACATTATGTAATTGGTAATAAGGGAAATAATAAGAGAAATATAAGAAAATATATATAGACTTGTATTTCTCATTAGAAATACATATTTCCTCAAAACGGCTCCATAAATTATCGGAATTTGTTTCTTCACTCGGTTCAATTGGTTTCTAAAACGAATAAATATTGCCTGACCTTAGTTACTTTTTATGTGCATTGCGAGTTCTATAGACGCGCCGTAGTGTAATCATTAGCTTGATTCTGTACTCTCTAGAGCAATATTGTGCTTAGTGGCGACTTTTTAGAGACGACAAAAACAGAGATAGAGCAGTAGGAGGAAGGTAGGGTTCAATTGACAGCTGCTGAAGCAGAGCACCTTAATTAAGCCCTGGTTCGTTGTTATACTCCAAAGGTAATAAACAACACCGGAATTTATCTTCCAAATGTCCAACCGCTGTATGTAGCGATTCTCTCTTCCTCGTGAAAATTCATAACTACCCCAGTTTTTTTTTTAACTAAAAACCTAGAAGCACTCCATGCTTGACTACCGGCATATTCGCCATTGCGGTACATTGACATGGAAATATGGGTTGACTTCCTTCAATTTATGAAAACTCCTCCATTAGTCATTGAAGCTTAGAACTATCCTTATCACATTAATAATTATTTACATTTTCAGCTTCCAGTTATCATTGACGTTGAACTCAGGTCATGCCCCTTGCCAATCGTTCTTTTTCCTTATCATAAATTATATGAGGAGAACATTAAGAATGTATTTGGGTATTTGGGTATTCTTTCCTATGTTTAAATTTGTTCCTACACACAAGAGAAAACGCGATTGTGGCACTGTCTCGAAAATCATATTTTATTCCCTACAATAATATATTGTTGTGGCACAGCATTTCATGGTTGCTTGAAAACATTTTAAACATTACTTTAATTACGATAAACATGTTATTGTTTAAATTTGGTCATTAAATGATAACCAGCCATACAATTTGCAACTTGGTTAAGTGGAACAATTAAATTTTATTTTTATATTTTCAACCACAAACGAAGTATTTTAATTATATAAAAATAATATAATAACTCTAACTATAAAATGTTCTTAACAAACATAATATGTAAAATTCGTTTGTTGTTTTATTAATTTATGAGGGTACTGTGGTTTAAGTGTAGTTATTTGAAGATAAAGGCACCTACTTTTAAAGCAACTCCACACAGGGCTAGAACTCTTCCCGCGAATTTAGTCTAAGCAACAACCCCTGCGCTGCTAACAATCACACAAAAGTTAGCCTAAAGCCGAAGCTATACTGTATACAAAATCTAGTTATTTGTCCTCAATAAAAACGACATTTTGATTTTAAATTAAACTTCACTCTTCTGCAAGCAAAGTGGAAACACACTACACACACACGCTTCTTCAAACATCACTAGCGGATCTTAAAATAATTTTCAGTTATCAATTCATTTCAAATACTAATTGAGTACGCTTATGTGCATATTTGTGACCACCACATTTTATTACTTACTTTAAAACTTAATTGACTTGATTAAGATGCATGTTGGAGCGAACTTTATAAAAATGATAAATTATCATTGAAGCAGTTGTCAAATTTTACTAACGATCTGATTTTTGTCATTTCAGACTTTTACATTATGAAGTTTAAATAAAGAACTGAAAAATATCAAGAGAACAGCAATAATTAACAAGATGAGTAAAAACAGAAGCACGTGTAGTTACAGACTTACGCATACATATACATAACAGAAAGGAAGCGAAGGCAACGGAAGATAACAATATAAGCACCCACACTTTTATAATTAAGCTTGCTGGCAGCAGGACACAATAGTTAAACCAAAAATTAAATAAATGATGAAAATACAAAATGTCGTTCGGTTGCTGCTGCTTGTAGTGCAATGTCTCAGAAAGAAGAGAAAATAAAACACAGAATAAAAATTATCAAGGATATTTGTAGATTTATTATTAATTATTAAACCTGGAACAAAGCACATGCAATTCGAAAAAGTTAAAAAGAAAAATAAGAAAGCCCATTTACCAATTGTAGTTTTTTGTTGTACAATTTAAGGACCTTCCACAAGCAACGAACTCCTTTTTGATGCACAAAATATATTTCTTCCTTATTGACAATTTTCAGTTCATGTGATTGCTATGAATAAGTATTATGGTCTCATGAATTATATACTTATAGCATTTCTACTCTACTTCTCCACTTTCTGTTATACCTTGACCCAAATTTACCTTGTCGCTTACAGTTTTTGTGCAAAAGGAATTTCTATGCTCATGTGGGTTTTTCTCTTTGGAAAATATCGATATCCGATAGTTTGTTTATTATAGCTGCAGCGTATAGTTTAAGTTCAGTCTTATTGGTATTTTGTTAAGATCTGTTTATTTATCTAAATTTAAGAGGAAGTATTAAACATAAATGGGAATAATATAAATCAGAGATGTAAACGAAATACTCGTACAAATATGTATTTTAATTCGCTATGAATTCTAAAAATGTAAATGTTGCACAAAATATGAATTAAATAAAAAAAATTAATGCATTTATAATGAATTAACATTTTTTCCGACATTCATTTTACCAAGAAAATTATTTAAATTGAAATTTCAATGAATTCATCCTCAACTAAAGATGTCTTGAATGTATTCATTTCAATCAGAAAATGAATTTAATTAAAATTTGACTGAATTCATCGAGAATTCAAAGGAATAGAATTGTAATTAATTTTTTTCGTACACTTTTCTAATTGTAATAAACGCGACAAGAGAAATGCTTGTTTTTACTGAAAAACTCTTGGAATATTAAAAAAAATTTCTTTTAGATGGATTTTATTTATGCAATTCTCATCCCATCTAAAAAACCGATTTAAGCCATGCATTACAATAATGCTTTCAAGAAAGTTTAGTTTATGACGAATTAAATAAAATTTAAATTCAATTAATTAATTTTTTTGCGGAATGAATTTTTGTTGTTGTTAATGCATTCAAATTTTATTTAAAATGACAATTCATTCATTCCGACAATTCATTCATTGTCCGAATCATTCGCAGTTTTATTCTGAAAAAAAAAATGATTCTCTTACAGCTCTGTTCGAAATAAATAAATGTATACTTAGCCAGTTTTATCAAAAAATGAATTAAAAGTTCATCAGTAATGAATTCTGAGTTGGCTTTTAAAAAATAAAGAACATTAAAGTTTTCATTACGCAGTTATAAACATTATTTTACCCTTACGTAACGTAACGTCTACCATAGATATCAATAATTCTGAAGCGAATGTACCAGAAATTGTCCACCCAACCTAAACCCATGCAAGGAAAAATCTTGGTTCTGGCACAGTCATGACAACTATATTATGTTTTCTACAACAATATATTGTTGCGGCAAGCATGTGACAGATATTTACAAACAGTTTAAGCATCACTTTAGTTGCGGTAATAAAGTTATTGTTTGCACTTAATCATTAAATTATTGTCAATCGTAAAAATTGCAACATAGTTGAGTTTACTAAAACGCTAACCACTAACAAAGTATTTTCACTTTACGAAAGTAATAATAATTACTCTAAGTATAATTTGTATTTAATAAACATAGTACGCATGGCTAAGAACCAACCATGCAAAGCCTGTTTCCAACAAAATTTCGTTCTTGAACTATGGTCTGCTATCGTTCTAAGAAGGAGCATATTTTTATTATCTACAATAATAATATAATTTAATTACAACGATATAATTCAGATTTAATATATTTCTTTTTAATTATGGTTACCTAAGCCTTGTTTGTTCTGAGCTTGCGTAATTAAATTCTAATCGAAATTTCGCTTTTCATCAGCTTGTGCGCCATCTGTCGGAAGCTTTAACTTCTTAGCTTTATAAAGGAGTCACTTCATATTGTGCTCTGCGAATTCCGCAATATACATATGTTCAATATAGTTTACCAAAGGCTTTGCCTGAAGTATTGTGTTTCTAGCAAAATATCATTTATACAGCATTAAGAAACAGGGTGACCAGATTTGAGTAAACAAGCGGTTATTTTGTACAGCATTTAATTGTTTAATTATTTCCACAAACACAACTGCATTCAATGAAGTTTTTTATTTATTTTTTTAAAAAAGAAAAAAATTCCAAACAAACAGAATACAGACCTACTAGAAACACAGTTTTTTTTGCGAACAAAAATTTATTTTTCAACATAATCTCCTTTTAACTTAAGACACTTAGTCCAACGTTTCTCCAGTTTTCGTATCCCTTCCAAAAAATAGGATTTTTGGAGGTCCTTAAAATAGGCATTTGTTTGGTCAATAATTTCATCGTTGAAGCTAAATCTCTTTCCACCGAGCCATTTCTTTAGGTTTGGAGGTTCCAATTCGTAGCCCAATTCATAAAGTTTTGCCCATGAGACTGCACACGTGTGCACCCGTGCATTATCTTGATGAAAAAGAACTTTTTTCTTGGCCATATGGGGTCGGTTTCTTTTAAAAGCCTCCTTAAATCGGTCTAATAAGTTGGCATAATATTCACCGTTTATTGTTTTTCCCTTTTGAAGGTAATCGATGTGGATTATCCCGCGTGGATCCCAAAAAACAGTTGCCTTATTGGCCGACAAACTTACCTTGGCCTTCTTCGGAGCGGGTTCACCCGGAGAAACCCATTATTTAGGTTGCTGCTTGGTCTCCGGAGTACAGTAATGGATCCATGTTTCATCCACAGTTACAAAACGCCGCAAAAACTCGTTCGGATTGCGGTTAAACAACTTCAAACAATCCTTTGAACTTGTCACACATTTACGTTTATGGTCAATTGAAAGCAAACGCAGCACCTATCTTGCAGACAACTTTCTTAAACCCTGCTGATCATTTAAAATCCACACTGCCATATGAAATGCCTATGGCATCAACAATCTCACGCACTTCTACTCTTCGATCGGCCAACACTATATCGTGTATTTTTTTCGACATTTTCTGCTGTACTGACCTCAACAGTCAGTAAACCACTTTTTACGAATGAAATCGATGGTGCAGAGTCCCCATAGTATTTATCGAGCTTTTCCTTGGTTTGATTGACGGTTTTTTTTTTCGCAAAACCTAATGTTTAAATGAGCACTCGAAATTCACTTTTTCCATTTTTATACAAATACACCAGGTTTTATGTTTTGAACAGCTGTTAAACACAAAGTAAATGACGACACTTGCTCAAAATTTGATAGTAGTCTATTAATAGGTGATACTTGATGGGAACAGTCTTGCCTTTCATATAACTACGAGGGAAGTTCGAAAAGTCACGAACTTAATGATCCGTCCTTGTATAAAATTTAATAATCAATTCTAAAGTACATTTTTACAAAGTAAAGAGTACCCTACAAGAACGTTAGGAAAAGACATTCCAATAAAGCAATAGCGAAGTGAGATATGAAATTGATTCCGGTTTTATATTTAAGCTACATTTATGTTATTATGTATGGTATATTAAATCATACCAATGACCGCACCGGTATCGCTAGCATTGATCCAAAATGATTGTTTAGCCAAAATCCGCATATCCTGCCAACACCCTATTAAGGAACTTACGGAGTTGCCTATAATCATAATAATCTTATAAGAATGTTGGCTCAAATCCAACCGCGAAATAAGGCGATGCCCAAAAATATTAAAGTTTAAGCTGAAAAAATTTGTAAAACCATTAAAACAAATGTGGAATTCGTAAGGCCAGTTAATAAAAAATTATTCCCCGAAGAATATTTAACTTATAATTACTAAGTCATCTTGAACCTCCTATCACAGAAAGTATATTTTTTACAAGAATTATTTGTATTTATTTTATTATTTTTTTAATTGTATTTCATTTTAACTTTCGAAAAGAATATTACAATTAATATTCAAATCTTATCTCTAAAATATTATTTATTAATTACTACCAATGTAGTAATTAATTTCTTGTACTCCAATCTCATATCTTACATATGATTGGGTTGAGAGAACCGTCTCGACAGGCTCAATGTATCTGTATTTTTTTTATTAGGATGCTTTATTTCATCCCAGTGTGCAGTTTAAGACATGTACGAATATATCAAAAGAATTTGCTTCACAAGAGAATCAATTAAGTAAAATTAATTAATGAAATGAAATTGTCACTGCTAAATATAAGTATTTTAAAATTTGGCCTTTTTCAATAGACACACCTTTAATTTCATTAGTTTTATATTTTGCAGTATTTATACAGAGAATTTTAATTTTTAACTTCTTTTTCACCTGGAATTTATTACGAATGTAAATGTCAACATCAACATGAAATTCACTTTTTTAAAAGTAAAGAGCCAGCCAGCTTTGATTTTTGAACTCCGACCAATATTTTCATGCACTTTTGGGCAGATTCCGTTATTTTTTATTTTTTAATTTAAAACCAAACGCTGGACAAATAACCCAACACAACGTGTGGCAGAGAAAAGCATTTGTATTGGCTGTGCTTGTGCGCTTGGCGAATTTTTATGATTTTTTCAGCTTGCTGATTTAATTATAAACGTATTAACGTCTAAAATAACATGTTTGTGTGTAAGTAGTTTTCATAAAAATCAATAAATTTATGGCCTATAAAAGTTAAGATTTTTTGTTGCCAACAGTATGATTTCGATTTGACAGAGAGAACAGGTTTGTTTGAATGAAATTTTCGTTACCAATTCGAGATGTTTTATCAAGCAAATTAGGGTGATTTTTAATTAAAGATAACAATTTAATAAAATTTTACTTTACAATTGGATACCATGACAAACCGGAATTAAAGAGTAAGATAAAATATAATATAATATAAAAATTGAATTTCAGAACAAAAAGTGTTATTTTTTTAATGATAATAATGTCGATAATATTTATTTAATATTAATTTTAATATTAATTAATGAATACAGAAATATGGTGGATATTTACACTTTTTTGGCAGTTCCAATTACGAAAAGGATATGACGCTAATAGCATGTTCAGTCATGCACCTTAAGTAAGTCAATTAAATTTTGAACTGAGTTATGAAATTTGGTGTTCACACAAAAGTAATTAAACTTACTCAATTCGCATTTGATAGCTGAAAATGTGTTCATGACGCGACAATGATGTTTGAAAAAGCGTGTAATCATGTGTTATGTGATTTTACGTACAAAATTTCCAGTTACCAGGATAATGTAAAAGAGATAGTAAAATTAATAACAAGAAAATTCGTTATTCCTATTATATAATCGTGATAATGTTGTTGTAATTTGTCGGGTCTAGTTGGTGGGTTATATGTTAATTTGAAAAAAAACTTTCTGCAAACTTAACACACTTCACCAGGGTTGCGTGGTCAATTTTACCCAATTTTTGGTGTAATTAAGTATTAATTGAGTTCTTCTATAGTAAATTGAGCTCAATTAAAGCCTGAATTGCGTATTTACAAACTTTTTGCATACATACTAAATGGATTAGTTTTGGATGTGTGTGAAGATAAATTCGAATTTAACTAGCAGAGACACAAACCGAATTTTTTAACATGGCTGATTTTGCACTTAAGAGAGCTATGTTAGCAACATTAGTTTTGGTGCACTCCTCATATGTAATTTAACTGACTTAAAGTCTTGTTATATAAAAATCATTTACTGTTTCCGATTTATGTTCTCTAAAGAAAAACTTTTATATTTACAGATTTAAATTGGAAACATATAAAACCCAGAAACTCCATTTTTTTTATTTCAAAAACAGACATAAAATATTTAATAATCTTCTTTTCATAAGTCCTTGCTTGTGCCAAACAATAACAGCAACAAGAGGACATAAATAAAAACAATAAATGCTAGAATATTCAAGTACTAATAAAACAAAACAATGAAATATAAAAAACATTAAACAAAAAAAGTTACCTATAGCCAGTACAAGAGCCAACAAAAAATTGTATTAAAAGTTTTCAATATTTTAAGAAAACAACAAGATTTTTACTAAACAAATTAAGAGTTTTCTTTATTCTTATTTCCATTATTTTAAACTCAATATTCTATTTTAATCTTCAGAGTGTTTTTCTTATTGCAGTTGTAGCACAAAGATGTGTGCTTAAGTGCTTAAAAGTGCTGAGTACAAAAGTTTAAGAAAATTTCTTTTTAACTTTTTTTTTTTTTTTCAAATGACCCACAAAATTTGTAAGGATTTATGTATGTAAGTAGTTACTGCGTTCGTTAGATTAATTAAAAAACTTGTACAAAATTTATTTGCATATATTTCGAACACACTCACCCACTCGTTCATTCGTTCATTCACATAGAAGAGGACTTCAACAACAAATGAAAACTCTCGACAACAACTAGCAGTAGTGAAATGCTTAAAAAATGAAAATAAAAAATAAATCCCCCAAAATATCGAAACAAAAAACACAAGAAATGGAATAAATATTGGTCTATAGAAAAATGCTGGTACCATCATTGTACTTTTTTGAAGCTACGAGTACAATTCAAAATAGAAGAGCTTAAAAGCGACATGACAATTGAAAATTTATTTAAAAATGTTACAGTGATTGTTTCCCTGGAATAGGATTAATTTTGTTTTCTTATCTTTATTAAATATTAATACAATAAATTTAGTTTTTACAAAAATGAGATTTTAGAAGCTGTCAAACTGCTATCCAGCAGTCATCATAGGCCGTTTAACGTCTGCCGAACGTATTGAAAATATTAAAAAAATATTATCGAAATTCCGGCTCATTTGTAAATACGCAACGTGAATTTCGTCGTGATCATAGGTTCAATGCGCAGGCATCTCGTGGCACCGTGGAAAATTTTGCGCGATAGTATAGTCTTTTCAACCTTAAGCCATCGACCTGTCAGAGAATGTTGCGAGGTTGGTACAGAGCCACCATAGCGGCCATCACAATTCGGCGCCGCCAAAGTCAACGCGCCTTATTTTGCGGTCGGCCTTGGGATTACATCTTTTATTAATTTAATTTAAGCCGAACAACAATTGTCTCGGGTTTTACCCAAAAAATCATCTGCTCGGTCGAAGCCCATTTTTGACATAGTGGCTATGTCAACAAGTGAAATTGCCGTTATTAGGGGGGGAGCACAATGCACAAGCATCACTACATCCCCATATATTGACTGTTCGGTGGGTTTGTGGTGTGGTGTGTGGTATGACTGCATCATCGGACTTGTTTCTTTCGAACTGTCGAAGGCAACATCGTTACCGTCAAGGGTGCTCGGTATAGTGCAACTTTCTGCGGCCAGAACTCGACAGCATAAACATTTTCTAGATTATTGGTTTTATATTCCGGCAGTATGTTTTGATGTAGATTTTTGAAACGAATTTCTGTCAAACCCTTGTCGAGTTCTCAAAAAAATTACACTGACGATGATACATAACCGTAACCAATTTGTCTTTAAACCACACTTGACAAGGGATGACGGAAATTCGTTAGAAAAATCTACAATATTTTCTAGGTTTGGTTCAAGCAAAATAGCGCTACATGCCGTACAAGCGACACAACGATGAAGTTGCAAAAGACTGAGTTATTTCACGGCGAACGTTCATCATTTGGTCATAGCGTTGATGTGACTTCACACTAGAGGCGGCCATTTAAATGATGTGCATTCAAAGTAAAGCCAGAATCAACTTTATATCTCACACCGTTGTTGTTTTATAAAATTTCTTTTTTCAATCATTCTTATCTGGTCACTCTATAATAATACTCTTTTTATAAAGTTCTTACATGATTTGAACTAAAATTAAGAGGAATAAATATGGAGTTAATTGAAGTTTAAGGTAATTTAATTTCTGAACCTATGGTTTTTGCCTTCGACATCGGGAGCCAACTAAATTTTTAACCCAAACGATTTCTATTGAAAACAATATTTAGACGCATCAAGGATGTTATTTAGTTTCAGCTTGAAATTTAATTAAGTTTTCAGTAGATTTAATTATTTATTTAATATTTTTTTAATTTCCAAAAAATATATAAAATCCCACTTAATTAAAAAAATTCATTGAATCAATTAATGACTTAATTAAAATTCAAGCTGACGCCAAACAACAAATTTCGTAGGTGTAACTATTTACGTTTGTTTCTTGATTCGATATTTAGACAGGGTGATTTGATATAGACTTTTGGAACGAATTTCCGTCATTCCTTGTCAAGTTTGTTGTGGAGAAAAAGAAGATAGCAGATAGCCGAAACCGGTTTGTCTCCAAACCAAACATGACCAGGGAAATTCATTCCAAAAAGCTATAGTTATGTCTGTGTTACAAATGCTGGGTCTTCAAATAGGGACTTCCGAACATTGTCAGCTGGTAGCGGCCATATTGTTGAAGCTTTGTATATCTGTCGACTTGGCTGTCATTTATTCATTCAGACTGTTTGCCACATCACCATAGACGGATATAGAGGTCAACATATGATTTTAATAACACGGCGCTATGGGCACATAGAACACAGCGCATGTACGAGCGATTTGAGGGCATGGTCATCTCACGTGAAGGTGAAGTGAACTGGCCCCTGAGATCGTGCGATTTGACCTCATTAGACTTTTTCTTGTGGGGTTTTCATACGTCGCAGGTCTATACGCATAAACCATCGGCCCACGAAGCCAACTTAACCCATGCTATCGGTCAATTTTAACCTGATGGGCCACCCAGCGAAGCCGCGGCAGACATTCGCACAGTGTTATATTCCTATATATAATGGCATAGATAGCTCTTTCAATCGAATACAAAATTTCAATGATATCCCACACAAACGTTTGTATATTTAACTTTAAAGATTGAAAGTACCTAATTATGGACCCGTTACAAAGAACATTTTTAAGGATAAAACATAAAAAAAAATTGGAGACATCTCGCCAGCGTTGTGCTGGGATAAGAAGGATTCATTGAACCAATTAATGATTTAATTGAGTTTTCAAGTGAAAGCAAAGTAAACCAAATGCCAAGTATGTAATTTGAAAAGTTGTTTTCAACAAATTTATCGTTTTACGTGATCACTAATATTTCGATGTGTGTGATCCCTAAAACAGAACGGAATATAAACTGAGTTGCGTAAGCGTTAAATATACCAAAGTCCAGCAATGTTGGAAAAGCTACTAGTTTGAAATTTGCTTGTACATTTTTTTAAATTTCCATTAAGCATTCCTGTGCCAAACTATTGAAATATTGGGGATGATTTTTATAACAAGATAATATTGCTTCTAGTGGTTGATTATGAAAACAAAATGGAAATTTTGGTTCACTAAATTGCAAAGTTTAATTTTGTCATTTCAAGGAATATCTTCTCTGCGAGTGTGTGAGTGTAAATTAAAACAGGAAAAAAACCAAAACTGAAGGTGGTCGGTCTGGTTGCTGCTGTGGTCGGTTGATAATCCTGTTAGTGAAAGAATACTCTTCGAAGCACACAAAATGCATGCAAACAGGTAGATATAGAATGTTTGCAGCAGTGTTTGTTTCGAAATCCTTCCAACTTTATGCCACTTGGTTACAGCTTTTAGTTAGTTATGTGTAGGAGGGTGTAGTATGAAGTTTTATATGAGCTTGTTTGGGACTTTTTTCCTTGTCTTTAATTTTAACCAAACAATAAGTGACAAAAGAATTTTTTCGACAGTTGTTGCTGTTTTTGTTCATGTTTATGTTTTCTGTTTGTATTCACTAGACAAAAGTTGGCAAATATAGACAAAATTAAGAATAACAGAGAAAAAAGGAACACAACTTTTGCTTGGTAAATACAAATGGCTTAAACGTATTTTTTTGTGTATGCTTAACTGCAGTTTTTGTTTCCTTAAACAAATGATTGTCAGGTGAAAAAGATCCTGGAGAGTAAAAACTTTAAAGTTTGAAGTTCTTGTGAGGCAAGAAATTTTAAAAACTTTGCTTAAAAATCTTGCATAGACAAAAAACTGATTGAGTAGATTGCTCTGAAATGTCAGGAGGTATCTGACAAAAAGTACAGGCTGCTATCTACCACGCGACAATCTTACATAATCAGAGGGAATGTTATTGATCTTTCCATAAAAATCCATGTTTCTTGGGAGGTTTTTTTTGGTCTGCTTTTATTCTGCTTGAAAGCATTGTATTGTACAACAAACAATCAAGCCAAACAATCTTGTCGTTTGTTTCAAGAACCATTTAATGGTGCATGTCAAATAATCGGTCACCCTAACTATCACAGGAGTGAAGGGCATACGGTTTGCCTATTCCAGATTTTTCTATTGCTCTGCAGTAGTCTTGAAAATAGAAAAGCACGGTATAAACGTACCTTTTGGTGAAATAGTCGCATAAAAGATGAGATTTATTCATAAAGACACATTCGATGCCGAAAATGAGCTTCGAGATTTAATCTCTGTGCCGATCTGAATGAGACATCAGGATAGACTGATATCTCCCTGCGTGCACGACAATTTTCGAGGTCACTTCTTTAACGTTTTCTTCAGTCCGAGATGAATAGACCGAATAATACACAAACCGCTTTTCATTTCTTATTTAATATAATTATAATATTATCGTTAATTTATTTATCTTTAAATTATAAATTAATATTAAGGTTGACGGAAGGGGGAAGCTAATAGTTCAGATGTTCCTTTATTCTTTTCGTGATTTTTGCTGGCTTTCAATTAAGTTAAGAAGTTTATTTGCTGCCCATTCTAAATGTCTTCAATTCTTCGAATTTTTATAAAAATTGCAACTATGATTTTGATTGTTGTATCCTTGTTAAATTATAATTTCGTTTATTTATTTAATTACAACAACTTAATATTATTATGTTTAATAACATCAAGAAATGCGGACCAAAAAAAAAATAATTCATCAAGGTATAAAAAATTGCTTATCTTGCTTTGAATAATAATAAAATATTAAAAATTTATGATTTGAAAGATAAATCTAATACACGACGTCTTCGTTACTGTGGGTGTTAAATTTTTTTCAGCTTATTAACCTGACTTCATAACGATACTTTAAGTAGTGAAGCAAACGCATTAAAAGTTACGGGATTGCGATACTTATTGTTAGATTTGATGACGTATTTTACGAACAGGATTTAATTGAACACGAATCCAAGAAGAAATATAAACATTTTTTCCAGATATAGATGCATATGCAGAAACTATCAGATAGGTGTAGATTTTGTAGTCACAAATTGTAGCCACATTTACTGTAGATAATAATTAACACACCTACTTCGAAAACAACTGCTAAAGACACTATTGCCCATGAATAAGTCCCTCCACTGTCTGGTATCAAAATTTTATTAGTTTCCATCAACTTGATAAATTTTCTCAAACATATCTCTCAAATCTCTTACACAGTTCGAACTTAATTTAAGCGATGATACACACGGGTTCTATTGGCTTTGAGGTCAGTGGTGATTTGGGGAATTATTAGCATAGATGGACGGAAAAAACTGTGATCGAGTCGAAGCACACGATCGACACAATGTCATATCTTGGTAATTAGTCTTTGTCTGGAATATATAAAACAGAAAAATGAAGAAAAGTCAAAACACATATCTGTCTTAAAACATCAAAATCTAGTTGTTCACATTTCTGAACCCTATAAGTAAAACTTGCATATATTAGCCGCATGGCTCAATATTAACTGAATTGATACTGATTTGTTTTCACTTGTTAGCGAAACCGTTATCCAAAATTAAAAATATTTTAACAAATTGACTGGATATCGACAGTAGCGATAAGCATCCAAATAAGCTGTATAATTCTCTAATATCTTCTGTTCACACTTCAAGTTTCCCGATACGCTATGGAATTTAATAAAATTTCGAAACATTTTAGCAAAACTAAAAAAAATTTTAGAAAGCTACTGAAAAAATATCAGCAGTAGTTTTATACCGAGCTTAATTTTGCGACTCCTTATGGATTTCATGTGGCGAAAAGTATGTAAAGATAATCCATAACCGTATGTTACCTTCTCAGAAATGGTTTCGGAGAATATAAGCCAGGAGTACAACCTCATGCAGTTGGCCCTAGTGATGTCCGAAACTTACGCATGTCAAGGTTTCATGGCGAACAATTAGAAATAACATTTGGCACACGAAAAAATCAGCAGGATGGATTCCGCCTTAGTGAGTATGAGTACTGCACACCATTATGTTTAAAATTTGAAAAATGAAACATTTAGTTTCTTCAAACAGTCGATTAAGCTTGGTCTTTTATACGACCTAGAAACAACAGTCAACGATTTTGGAAGCTGAAAACGGAGAACTATTCCGATACTATAGCCACCGAGTTCCTAAAGAAAGACGATTCTAGGGATTATTTTTAACAACAAATCTACTGGGATAAAAAATTTATAAAAATTAAACAACAAATTTTAAAATAATGAAGTTCTAGGACATGCAATTGTAATAAACTAAACGAACTAAAGGGTTTTCGAATAAGGGCCGATCTATGTTGACATTTTGTAGCGCCCATGACGTGCGCTTCTTGAAAAAGGTTATGTTAACTTGAAAATTTTTCATATATAGGTTAGCAACCCACACGAGGTTCACCAAATAAAAATGCGCCCTCAAAAATTCCAATTTTGTATGTCCGCGGCATCTTTGCTCCGCACATCGTCGAAAGTAACTTTAACGGCGAGCACTAGAATTCAACGAAAGACATTTTCTTTTCGGCCGAATTGAACGCTATGAACGTGGATGACATGTGGATTCAGGAACATGGCGCTCAGGAACATGGTAACACTCCGTCAATTGATGTCTACTAATTAATTAAATAATGTGAATAGGTAAGTAGATCGAAAGAAGAGTTTCAGTGTTTAACAATTCTGCAATTCTGCGTTATGCTTACGAGACGGAATTTACTTTAACGGTGAGTCCGTGACCCAAACCCAATGAGACTTTTGCCGGCACTTCAATATTCTCTCAACTCCTACCAGAGTTGAAGGAAGCCATCCGAAGAAAATCTAAGCCCCATTCCGCGAGAAATGTTACAAGATTCAATACGTAACTTCACGGAATCTATGCGATGTTATTTTTGAATGTCAAGTTTGTGAAACACATTGTTTAAACAAATGTTTTGGTTAAAAAGTTTTTTTGTCTTTGTAAAAACCATGCGACTCCCGGTCAACACCCTCTTCTCGCGAAGGTCATTTGGCCGCAAAGAGCGTGTTATTGGATCCCGTTAAGTTTATTTCTGTCAAAGTCAACATAACCCAGGCAGATACAATGAATATTAGAGCACTTGGACCGTGCTGTCATGTGACAACGCCATTATAAATAATGGCCTACACAGCGTGTTCTTTTCTATTTTAACTTCTACTCACTCTTGATATGAAATATTTTTAGTTTAATTGTGGCCGAAGCACATATTTTTTTTAATTGTTGTGTTCTACTCCTTTTCTTCCACTGTGCAACGACATTATTAGGGCATCTAAAGAGGGGTTATTTTGACTGAAATCTAAGTATAAAATATGCTTGCGCGTTTGTGTTGAACTATTCAAATGCAGATATCGTGCAAATAACACAAATAAAAAAGCAATACGCATAATTTAATTCTTTTTTGCCTTGTTTCAAATTTGAGGAATGTTTACTTAAGGCAATTTGAGAAGTATGAGTTGTGGTGGTTCGTTGGCGTTATTGGCTTTTTACTCCATTTTCGCCTGACTGCCAGGCAGCTAGTCAAACAAACACGACTGCTGGAGGATGAGGATAGTGATGGTATGTAGTGTTAGTTACGGATGCTAGTATCATTGCCGCGGATGGTGGTGGTGTTGGTGGCGGCACAATTCTTATCATTTCAACGCGATCGCAGCAAGACAAATAAATAAAACTAGAATTACATATCTACAGTGCAAAAGCAAATGTGTTTCGTACATACACACACACACACATTTTTAAGAATATGTGAATGTGTGATTAAATAAATGTTCAATGTTTCTCTACAATCTATAAAACGTCTTCTGAATGTTTAGAAAGCATAAAGTGTTAGCAAGAAATAAAAAGAAAACTAAAATCAAATCAGTAAGACAAAAATAATAAATAGTAAAAACAAAAAAAAGGAGGTGGAGATATGCAATTTAATGCTTTGGTTTTTATAATGGCGACAATTGAAAAACGATAAATCTCTTTATATTGAATACAAACTTTTTCCCTTCTGCAATCTCGATTATGTTTTTCTGACATTTGCTTTCAAATTGAGGGATATTTATGAATCTACTAAGGAAAGCTTCCACGAACACACACACAAACACGTGCCCCAGCAAATTGTGGTTTGCTTATGATTTTTATTGGGACTTTGCTTTTAATTCATATAAAAGACGAAAGGAATATAAAGCCTATGGATGATCAGATATAAAATACAGTTATTGGCTAAAATTGCCAATCAAGTTTGATTAAGACGAATTTCTTATATAAATTATGAAAAGATTAATATCTTGCTTAATTTATAGCATATTAGGCTACTACTAGTTGCTAATGAACTTGTTGTAAATGTCGATTGCCTTTGTAACACTTATGGTGTTTTCGTTTCTACAAAACATGCAACATTTTTGCCCTTGTGTTATACGCGAAATATTCGTGTATTTACACCGACAAAAGGTGGTGTTTATTTAGATTTTACCCTTAACAATGCCGAAAGGCATTTGGGTATATAATAATTTAAGTTCGACAACGCAGCATTTTATTTTAGAAACGAAAACGTCAATATGAATAATTTTATTCTGGATTAAATTCGTTTATAATTCTCTCAATTAAAAAATGAAATAATTATTTATTCTATTAATACGATAAAACGATACGAAATAGTACGATAAAGAATGCAATGATTAAAGTTATAGTGGCGCAAAATTTGTTCTAACTCCACAGAAAAATGAAGGAAAAAATATGAGAAGCTGTCGTGTTCAATTTGTCACCAATAGGTGGCACAGAGAATACTTATGACTTGTGTAAATATGTGTAAAGCTAGTATCAGGTGTAATTAAGTAAAATGTCAAGTTGTCCAAATGTCAGTTGCGAACTGGAAAGTTTATCGGTCGTCAGTAAGTCATCAGTAGTCATTGAAGTTGGTCGGTCGTTAAGCTGTTGTCCGTCGTTATTTTGCGCTGAGTTGACATACTATATCAATTTCTATTTTTAAATTTACAAACTTTATCCTAATATATTTTTCTTTATATAAATTTGAATTAATAAATTACTGAAATCAGATACAACAAACATCCTATGTTCTCACTTTTACATATATGTATTCCATTCTGCTAGTGTTCAGAACTTAACTTCTTCAGTATTCTATTAAAAATAATCGTATTAATAAAATAAAAAAGAATAATAAATGAACTTTAGCCTGAATAACATTATTCATGTTAATTGTATTAACAAATAAACGAAAACATCATTAGATTTTCTAATATATAAATATTTAATACTTGGAACTGCGAACGTAAGGCTTTTTCTAGAACCTGGTTATTTACATCACAGGGATAGCGAGAGTAGTGTTTATAATAATTAGATTTGAGCTCTTCTACATTGAAAGTGGCGTGAAAGATTCAAAGACTGCAAGGAGTTTATTCCACAGACGAATTTTCCCTGTAGTATATTGCGCGGTTCACTTGCGATTATACCGCGGACAGATGAGGTTTTAATGAGGAACTTGTTATACGTATATACATATGTTTGGGTATTAAAAACACGAGTCATAATTTAATTGGAGTATATTCCGTTGTAGTAACGATTAAACACACCCCACATTGCGTCGATATTCCAGTGAATCAATAGAGTTCGATACGCTGCTGTCATCGATAAACAGATTCGCCATCTTTTTGACGCTCATAAATGGGAGTTGTGTTCCTCTTTCGGTCAGATATACACATACCATAAGAAGATGAGACGGAATGCAATATCTATTTTACTATGTTCAAACATGCACCTTAATTGAGTCAATTAAATTTTAAATTGAGTTAGACGTGGTTACACATATGCTGAATAAACTTTTACTGCGTTCGTAAAAACTTGGTTTGTGCAATTGGAATATTGCAAAAAAATTCGGCTTTAAAAGTAATAAATAATATAAGATTAATTTCATGAAACTTACTAACCGTTAAGTGTTTGAATTATTTACATATAGAATTTTACAACTGCCATGAAGGATATAATGTAGTTGTATTGGTGGTGCAGTCACCTGCTCACTTAACATACGTCACCAGAGGAAATTTGAGACAATATATGGTGCAATTACGAACTAATTGCTCAAATTATTAATTGAGTTCATGCATGGTAAATTGAGCTCAATTAAAACCACAATTGCTTGAATTTCCCAAATGTGCAAGTAAGTTGCATGTCCGAACAGAGTAGTACGTTTTAAAAAACCGAGGCGGTTGAGTGCTTCTTAAGCAATCTGAAAAATTTGCTGAGTCCATCGAACATCACACTGGGTTTTCGTGTCATGAACATTAAGACCTTCTGATCTCTTACTACTTACATCACCATTAACTAGAAATAAAGCAACATAATATGTCGTTGATCTATGTGTAAACACGCAACACTAGATTTTGCGCGAAGTAAAACCGACCCTGTTCGCACGGCCAACTTTTCTAAATCTATTTGTTCCAAATAATTAAATTATTTGAGTTTCAAATAATTAAACTCGCTGCTTTATTTCGATATATCAGACTTGACTGAGCTTTTGTAATGTTAAGTATTCACAAAGTTTGAAAGTGTTTAAAATGTTTTATGAAGAAAAAAAAACAGAAAATCAATCAATTTTATAGCATTTTTGCTTTTGAGAAATCCTTGAAAGTTTTGCTCAAGATGATAAATTAATAAGATTAAAAGTATTTTTCTTTAAGCTCACAAAAACTGTGAGTTGCTAAACAAATGATTCTAAAGTTTCTGACGGCATTGTCTAGCGACAGTGTTTTCCTCAATAATATGTCCTCCTACCAGCCACAGTGATTTTCTTTAGTGAAAAAAGGATTTTGTTTTTAATTTTGTAACTCTCTGCTGCGGATGGCAAGATCTGATACATAAAAAGGGTCTTTATTAATCTCTATCTATATCGCAGCTGTCGAGGAAATTCAATAGAAAGTTCTATGTCGCTGATGATAAAAACAAGATTATCTGAACAAAATCTTTCTCTAGAAGATTTTGTATATTGGTTGTACAAAAAAGTTATCTCTATTTTCTGAAAATATTGGCCAATTTTTGGCTGTAGCTTTTCCCCATCATTCCGGCAATAGACGGAATCCGTTTTAAAATAACTAAGGCAAGAAGGGAATTTTTAATACCATCTACTGCGTTGAAGCAAATTCCAACCTGGTTGTTCTGCACCGATCGAACAAATAGTAATCCGACGGAGCGAATCTTCCCATCCGCAGTTGTTATACAACATTATGGTCAGGTTTGAACAGATCATTATACAAAACACCATTATGGCCTCACGTTTTTTGGAGACACATTCCCGACAGTCGCAATCAGCCGTTGACGTCTCTCGGCTTTAGTTCGTGTTGCAATAAATTCAAATGCAAATGATAGGAAATAAATAGCCTGCTGTGTTACTTCCAATAATTTTCCACGTTCTCCTTCGGTTATTTATCAAACAGTGACTCTGAATTCTTCGAACTTTTGTGACCTTTCTTAAACATCAAAATCACTATCTTTCCAGCGTGGAAATCAATCTCTAAAAGTGGGTTCAGAATGACCTTGCTAGTCATAAATTCCCATAATATGACTTTCTGCAGTATTTTTCTTCAAATAAGAAGATTCAAACAAAATTGCCCGCAAAAGCTTTTCTTGGTTTAAAAAAGTGGATTTCCAATGCAACAAAAAACGTTGCTGCTGTAAAAAAGGCAAGCCGCTCTGTACTGACTATTGAAGACAGACGTTTAAACTTTACGACGAAAAAAAATGTGGGTGTCAAGTAGAGCCATCTGATGACGAACAGCGAGAACTTTCTTGTACAGCCAATATCAAAATGTGCTATGAACATAAATTTTCGCCATCTTTCAATATTTTTCTACAAAAATCGTCGTAAATCCTCCAAATAAAAAAAGTTTCTGTTGCTACTGCAACTATGAAGTTCAAAATCGATAATTCATTGTTAGACCCACAAGACGTTCTTAAGCAGATACTTTTGACGCTTTTGAAATAAAATTATTTTCAAAAAAAAATTTTTTTTTTTGACATTAACGCATCAAGACTTCCTGTAAATTTTTTCTTTTTAATTTCTGAATCTAGGGACTGAATTGTCTGAACAAGACTTTTTGTCACTATTGACAAGTCTTCCTTAAAATGCAAATCTCTTGGTTTTATTTTTTAAAAGAAACCCTGTCACATTCTAAAGTTTTTGAAATTTCCAATAAGGCAAACAGTTTTCCAGATATCTTCTTTTCAAAACTTTTTTTTAACAATTTAGTTCACTTAAAGATTCAAAAACAAAAAAGTTTTTAATTAAATCAATACGTTTCAACGAGTGTGTACTTGCGTTTCAAAACAAATTTCTTTCCTTCTTTCCTTTGCTTTCCAACTTTTATGCTGTAATAAACTTGAAACTTGGAAATAAATTTAAAAGCACATTTAGTTTATTTATGTAAATTCAATTTAATTTTTGTGATTTTATTCGATGTCATATTTAAGTTTTCCCTGTTATTTCAGTTCTTTAACAAATTTTCACTTTTCTCTTTTTGGTTGGTATGGTTTGTATGCGAGTTTAAACAATGAAAAAAGTCGGTTTTGATTAATTGCTGACGAAAACTTTTTTTGAGGAGAACATATTTTTGACGACCACCACCGTACCCTCTAACAAAATATACATAGTAGGGGAAAAAAGTTGAACTTTTAATACAAATTATTAAATGAACCATTAAATACCAGTATAACACATAAAAAATCATTTCTTTCCCTTCTGTTACTTATAATTCTTATTTGAAAAAATTTGGCGTGTATAAAAGAAGAAAAAATTAAAAAATTACGAGGCACAGTGGAAGTGTTAGCGGTAAAACGAACATGAAAAAAATCGACTATATCGTCATTACCAGGCTCCTATCTGATCAGCCTTATCTGGCATTGATCTTACCATCTGAAACGAAGGCGCACAGTATTTTTAGCATCTTGCCTATATAGGTTTAAACTGCAGCCAACACGATAGGCCCTCGTAATGGCGCCAACTAAAAAATTTGTTATCTTTAGTTTCTATAGTTTTTCCATAGACATGTGTCCAAGATCATTTAGATATAATAAAAGGAATCATAGATCGATAAGCAATAATACTAATAAATTTATTATTTTCTAGGAAGATGTAGAGTAGTTACGGCGGCGTCTGTCAAATCGGTTGTATTTATTTAGTCACTGATTCGAAAGCACCATGGTGAGTTAAGCGATTAATCAACAAGTCCAAATATTGAAACTTTGTTATAAAATCAGTCTTCGATAGTTCAAAGATTATGCGCGTTGTGCCCAATTTAGGGCCCTTCAAAGTCGATTATTCAATGTTTGGTGAACAAATTCGAAACGACCGGTTCGGTAAACAAACAGCCAACACCCCTACGTCAAAGGATCGGTAGAGAACAGTGCAGATGTGCATGAAAATATGTAGCAGATCCGGAGCCACGGCATTCCATATCGTATGTTGGTGTGTTGGTAACAGTTTTTTGTTGGGACTCGAGCATACACCCTCATAAGATCTAATGCCCCGCACCGCCGTTTTTTCGTGAATGTACCCCAAAGTGAGCCAAAGTTGGGGTACAAAGTTGTTCTTTAACGAGGCTTATCTAACGATCGAATTGCTATTTTAACTCGAAAAATTGGGCTAACCCACATTATGTGCATAACCAATTTGTCTTGGTCCCAATTAAAGGATATGTCTCTGAATAGCATGAAATTTAACTGGACCCGAGAAGTGACGCGTAGCGAATACCACAGTGGATTTTATGCATTAGGGATTTGATATCTCCCTCACCCATATCGTGTGCTTTAAGCACTCCTGGGGAGTTTTCCAAATTAACGAGTCTGTGCCAAAAAGCCCCATTATACCGTTGTCTAGAAGTTAATATAACACTAAACCCTGGGTGAAATTCAACCGGACTTATTAGACAGAATCTTTTTAAAACTAGTTCTGTCGGATGCGTGACTCCGTTCGACGCAATGACGGCAATAATTTTAACGACGCCGGAGATATTTTAGTTTTTAACTTATTAATTAATATTATTAATGCGTTTTGCTTACTATAGTGTTGAATATTTTTGTTCTTTTTAACTACTTTAAAACAAAATTATCAAAAACTTGATCCCACGCTGTCTACCCGAAATTGCCGCCAAAAGTATAGTTTCGATTAACTTTCTCGAAGTAAACAAATACGTTACTTTTATTGTACTATTATATTGTAGACACACAATGTAATTAAAATATTACTTTAAATATATTTGAAAGTCAGAACGATTATTATTATATTTCTCTCTGCACAAACCATACCAAAACCTAAACACTTGTAGAATAGTGTGAAGGGGCTTAAACAAATATACGGGGAAGAAGTGCAAATGATGTTAGTAATCTGGGCAAATGATTACCACAACATGACTGCTTCAAACGAACTAAGCCACCAAAATTAGTAAATATCGATGCAGACGATTGAGGATTGCATCAAAAAATTTGATAGTTTAGGAACCAAAAAAGATACATGAATTTCAGTAAGCAATATCGCTGCAGACGATGCCTCTATTTCCTTTAATTTTTCTTTGTGTGTAGTCGGTAATTTTTTTTACTAAAAGAGCGATAAGATCTAATATACATATATATATATATATATATATATATATATATATATATATATATATATATATATATATATATATATATATATATATATATTTATATTTATTTATATTTATGCTAGCCCTGCTTTAGACTGTTCCACAGTGCAACGACATAATCCGTAGCTCACTACAAGCACAACCAACCAACACAAAAAGTCAGAGAAATTAAAAGTTTAAACGATTCATCTTTTTTTTTCTTTTTCACTGTTTTTTAAATGTATTAAGCACGCTTTTGGAACAAAAACAGTAGAAAAACTAGAACAAATCCGTGAAGTAAATAGAAAAATAACTACGACAAAACTGCCACTAACACCACATCGCTGTTGCAGCAACAAAAATCACATTTAAGCACATTCACACCAATGCTATTTACCACACACCACTCTGTACTAAAATGACAAAACTAATTTTATGAGCAGTTTAAATAAAATAAAAGTAAGTACAACATTTTTAGTAGCTATTTTCTTTTTTTGAAAAAACGGCACAAAAACTTGAGGCCATAAACAAAAATACGTTATAAAAAACCAACAACAACAACTATAAAAATCCTACTACATACTAAAAAAAAAGTATAAAAATATGTATAAAATACTTTCATTCCCTCAATAGAAAATGTTGCGCTTTTTTGTACTTGTGCAACATTTTTGAGTTTAACATTTTGCTTCAACATCAATTTTAGTTGTAGATTTTAGTTACTTTTCCTGTGTGTTGTGTTTTTACGAATTTAAGAATTTATCCACACAGCAGTGCATTTACGAGGGGTGGTACTAAAAGTGTGTGCTGGACTAGATTGATTTGTTTTAATTAATAAAATAATATGTTTATATCAATTCGACTTTTATTGGACTATTGTTTCTTATCAAAGAAACTTCTCTCGATTAGGAAAGAAAAATATATAAAGAGCAATTGAAGTTACTGCCTCAAAAGAGATTCGTTCATGGAGAATGAGTGGTACAATTTAGGCTTGAACAGCATAAAGACCTAGCAAAAACTTCTTTCCAATAAGAGGTAGAATTAAGGGTTTGGTCGAAAGACCACACGCTGCATATATTCGTCGCGTCAAAAGTGTGTAAGCGAATGCATAAGCATGGGTTCGCTATCCTCGCATCCAGTTGTCTTATAAACTAAACGGCCCGCCCGTCTGGCTTAGTCAACAAAACTAACATTAAAGAAGTTTACAATAAGTATTTAATTCGTATCTCTAAATTGTTACTTATTAATTATCACCACTGTAATAACTAATTAATTGGATAGAACTGTTTGGATCTCTATGGTTAGTTACATTTGTTATATACCAAGAGACGCAGACGATTAGTTGTTAGATACTCGGCTCTCTGCTTCGTAACTTTGGGATGTTTGGTATGCAAGTGCACCTAAAAAAAGAATATATTTGAGGGAACGATAATCTAAGAGCAACGTATTATGATTGAATTATATGGTTGTAAGCCAATCTTATTATATTACATATCAGCAGCGGCTGAGACGCGGTCACAAGCGACTAAAGCTATCGAATGCTTAAAAGTCAAAGCGCTAACCACATAAGCCTTATTACCCTTATGCTTTGATTAAACACCAAAACAATTTTACATATTACGTATCTAAAGAACATGTTATGCTTAGCATTACTTTGTTATTTTTATTTAATTAAAATACTTTATTTGTGGTTCGAGTTTTAGTAAAAATTGTATTGTTCAACTCAACCATATTGAAATTTTTATGGATGAAAATCCATTTAATGAGGTTATTAAAAAATATTTTCTAATAATCTTTATATGTTTGCTACAACAATATATTGTTGTAGAGAACATAATATGGTTGCCGTGACCAAGCCACAATCATGTCTTTTCATTGCGTATTGTATGTCACAGCTGATTGTCATATGGCCATACTGGTTTTACGATAAATGAACTTTGTATTCCAAAGTCAGGATTGAGTCAGGACCTATTAACTAATTATTTGTCCGAAGATTTATTGCCATTATTTTTGTCTCAATATGGCCGGACTATGTTAGGCAACGGTTTAGGTGAATTCATAGATATTTAACGGCATCTTCCACTGGGACAGTTGTATATGTAAATGCTATTGATAGACAATTTTGGTTTCTGTAGGAAATCGATTGACTAACGTTTATTTACCACAGGATTGGCTAGGAACAATCCTTTAGCTCGTGAATATGACACTGAAGGTATTTGGATGCAGGAAATATAAGAGTTCAACCGAAACAAAAACATTTTTAAAATGACTACTAACAAAACCATTTACTTTCAGTGGTACTGGCCGGGGTAGGAGGATCATCCTTTTACCCCTTTACCTTTGTTTGCTCCACCAACATTTAGCTGCTATAGGTTTTAAAAGAGCACTACAGAACAAACATCAATTAGCAAAAGATCTAATATTTCAACTTCTTGGAAATGTTCAGAATTCATTCATTTATGTATTAATACTGTTTTGAACCATCTTATTTCTACCTATAACAATCATCCTGTGGCCAATCTCTATTTTGAATTTTTTCCGGAAGACTCAGTAACAACCAGTTCTATATTTTTACAAAAATGCTTCAAGATATTTAAGATAGTTCCATTAAATCACTTGAAGATGTTACACAGCGGATGTCACAATTTCGAAATACAGGCCTATAAAAGCATGGAAGCTGGAAGCGATTTCTGTTAGAGTGTTCACCGCCACAAGCACGATTTCCTTAGACATTTGAAATTTCACCTCCAATAGTATTAATAACTACAAAATAATAGTTAGAAAGAGCACAAATTTTGTTTACAAATACAAAAAATTCAAACAAATTTTAGTATATTATTAAACGTTTCATCGAAATATAAAAAATATAAAACTTTTTTCACATCCCTCGTTCGATAAGCAGTAAGAAACGAAAGCTTGAAAATGTAAAGAAAGAACATTTATTTACTACAAATGCTGGAAAATGCAGCAGCAGCAACGACATCAACATCTACAAGCAAATTTAAGAACTTTTCCTTTTTTTCTCTGTCTTTAAAAGAGGTAGAGTAATTTATTATTTTAAGTTCAGATGTAATTTTAATAGAATTTGTATTTTATTTACTCGCAAAAGGCAAGTTATTATTGCGTTAAAAACGGGGAAGAAATAAAAAAAAACTTGAAAAACTTCAAGAAAAGCTATTGTTTCATTTAAAAGATATTTTTCTAGTAAGACTTTTAGAACTAAATCAAAAAGATTGTTTTAAAAGGAAAGCGTTTCAAAGTAAATGCATTTACTTTAGAGAACATCGGAATATTTACTCAGGAGATTTGCAACCGGTACACGAAGCATGATTTGAACCTGAATTGTTATCACATAGATTAACATCTGGTTGGGAAGACACTGAATTGTCTGAAACCTAAAAACCAAAAAAACGAGCGAAAAAGAACAGCGTTATTAAAGAAATTTAAAAAAAAATGTTAGGCCGTTAGCTGGCAGACACAAAGGTAAGGCTTGCCGTAACTCAGTGGACTGTCAGAAGTTCTGACTTATAACTCCAAGTGGTGGCGGCCAGTAACAACTTCCTGCCTCTGCAAGGAGTCTGGCTAAATAAGTCAAGCGGAGAGAAGTTGACACTATCGTATAAGAAATGCCCAATCCGCCAGGGATACGTGGCCAAGAGGGAGCTTGGTGTCAGGTATGCGAACTCTGGATACCAGTCGGTCTCCGGTTTTAATACAGACTTCTCCGTGCATATGGAACTCTGTGCGGGTGGACATATTTTTCTCCATTTTTATGCAGTGAGATTTCGACAGCGATGGACAATGAAGCTTCGCATGAGGAGGAGCGGTAATTCTCTGTAGGAACTCTGGTGTTTATTGGCCAATGGAGAAGTTCTGTCGAGTTGGACAAGAAAACCCCCCAGGGGTTAGACGGGACAGCTTCGAAAGATATTCCTGAGGAAGAAGCTGAGACGGTAGCAAACATTTAGTGTGAATATCTAGCACTGGCGAGCACAAGAATTAGGACCACGGGCAGACACTTGTTAAGTGTAAATGCCATGGTGGACCTAAGCCTTAAAAAATGCTAGCAATTACAAGAGACTCCATGATGAGGAAGAAGGTCGCCAATCGACAGTCTGAATTCACTATTGTCGATTGTAAATAGATAGTAGCACGAGACTTGATTGAAATTGCAAATCGGTTGCCTGAAATCAATTCGAGGAAAGAAGAGGTCGATCTATAAATTTATTAAACATCAAGTGTCTCCTCTAAAATTGCCGCTACTGCTGATGATCCAAGAAATGTTAACTTGTTGCCAGCTTTACCGAGTGTGAAATGAATGTTGAACATATTACTTCATTAGAATCGTTATTTTTTTAACGGCTTTAAATTAAGTTTTGTTTGAACGAATAGTCAACAAACTTGTAAATACATACTCGCGCACATATTGAACATTAAAAAACTAAATTTTATAATTGTATTTACTTGCTATCTGACAAATTGAAAGTGTTCGTTGCTCGTCCAAGTACTTTTCTTTTCAGTGTAAGACTTTCTTTGTTTTCTTCAGCAGAATTCAGTAGAATCGGACACAAAACATGTTTATTTTTTTTATGTTAAATATTTAAAACAAAACACTTTAACAACCTGGCTGCAATATTAGAGACGTGTACTTCATTTTATTTAAATTATCAATGAACACCCGACGGCGTCGTAGACACTTTTAGATAATACCAAATTGGTACCGAGGTGATGCTAAAGTCAACTCGATATGATGTTGTTTTAAAATTGACCTCGACATACATACTAGGGGAGAATAGATTTTTGCGTAAATTGCTGGAACGTAAGAAGTATTTGAAATAAAGGGCAACACTATTATAGGTATTGCCTATGCTGATACTTATATTTATTGTTTTGGCTACAATAAAACGCCAACGAGATTTATCTTTTACCGCCTCACACATGACAAATTGATACTTGACAACACCACCGAAGATGGCACATAGTCGAAACCAGTTTGTCGTCATGTCGTCATGTCGCCAAACCTAACTTGACAAGAGATTATGGAAATTCATTCCAAATATTTATGTATATTTTTCATATAACTTTATTTTTTTCAGGTTAAATTTTAATTCACTTTTTTCTTCACCATTTTTACCCCTTATTAAACTCTGCCAGTAAAACAAACGTATATCACGAAATTGGAAACTATTCTAAAATATAGATTTCTATTCTGAACCTATTTGTTCACATTCAACAGTAAATATTCATTTTATCCCACTGTGAATTTCATGCATTGCCAACTTTTGAATTCTGCAAGTGACATTTTTTTTTTTGATATTGGTCTCTTTCATTCAAAATATTATAAGTTTGTCTATTTCTGAAATGACATTGAAAATTTTTTAAACGGTTGGGCCATTAGAACGTTTTTAAAAATTGTTGTTGTTAAAATTTATTACTTTTTTTAGAAAATCATCGAATTAGAACCATGATTAACGCCGTCTCTCGTGCCTATTTGCGTGTCAGCACACAAGCTGTTTCTAATCGATTGCAGACTGCCGTTCTCCGTGCGGTTCAGGGTAAGTGATATCAAGGCGGCAATATCAAAACTGAAAGTTTTTAATAGAATTTTATAATAAAAAACTAGAAAGTGCAATCGCTTTAAACGGCTTTTTTTGAATGAAATTTGTAATGAAGGTTGTAATTTTTATTATGTAATGTTCGTTGAGGTTACGCAGTACCACAAGAAGAAGAAAAAGAAGGCTGTTATTGTAAATTTCAAAAAAACTTAAAATGTTATGACAAAACCAGCTGCTTTTTATTATTTCTTTGGTGATAAAATATAAAAGCTGCAATGAACAACGAGTTTGACTAATTTTGCATAGTTAAGAGAAAAAAATTTTTTTCAGCACTTCAACAAGTTCGTTTGGCCCACACTGACTTACCGGTCCCTGATTTCTCGCCTTACCGACGTGAGTCTGTTGTACCTACCAATCGTAAAGACACATCTTCGGAAGAGCGTAAAGCCTTCTCCTATATGATGGTAGGTGTTGCAGCTGTTGGTGGTACTTATGCCGCCAAGGCTGTAGTTAACGCATTTGTAAGCTCAATGAGCGCCAGTGCTGATGTATTGGCTATTGCCAAGATTGAAATCCATTTGGGTGATATTCCTGAAGGCAAGTCTGTCACATTTAAATGGCGTAGCAAGCCATTGTTCATCCGCCATCGCACAGCTAGTGAAATTGCAACTGTACGCAATGAAGACATTAGTTTATTACGTGACCCTCAATCTGATGAAGTAGGTGTGAAATTGAACATTTATAATTATGTACTGCTTTTATGCTTTCTCCTTTCATTAGCAACGTGTAATCAAACCGGAATGGTTAGTTGTCATTGGTGTCTGCACACATTTGGGTTGTGTACCAATTGCCAATGCTGGTGATTATGGTGGCTATTATTGTCCTTGTCACGGTTCTCATTTCGATGCGTCAGGTCGAGCTCGTAAAGGTCCTGCTCCCTTAAACTTGGAAGTTCCCACCTACAGTTTCCAAGATGAAGCTACATTGGTCGTAGGTTAAAAACCTAAATCATTATAATTTTGATACAGTGGTCATTAACACAAATAGCGTTATATTATAAGGTAGTATTGTTAAATTCAATCTCTTTCAGCTTTAACAACACAAAAAAATACTCTAGTAAATTGATAACATGGAAGAAAAATATGTATGTACAACAAAAACAAATAAAAAAAACGTATAGCGAACGTCACGACTAATTATGACCGTCTTAAAAAAAAATCAAGTTTATTCCTTAAGTATTGATTTGTGATGAGTTGAAGACTTTTTTGTCTTCGTCATAATAAAGAGATTAATAAACCCATAAGTAGATATGAGTTTGTAGGGTTTGAATCAATCATAAAGTAATTATACGTTCGCTAAGCTAAACGTTAGTATTTAAAGGAAGTAGGGGTAACGAGATGATAATAGGCAAGCAAGATCCGAAAGTTCGAATTGGAATTGAGTTGAAAACCTTGGGTTAATTTAAAAAATGCATTAGAATTACTTACGTATCACTTTCAGGTAGCACGCAAATTTAATATCTGGAGCCGTGGGGTAGACGATTTCCACAGGTTGACGTGATAGTCATTCGATAAAGATTCGTCCATTCGTGTGGGTTTTTGCCTATAACTTGATGATGTTTGATTGCAAAAATAAATTGGTACATTACCTAGGGTTGTCAGAAGGTTTATTTCAACTCCCTATATGCCGAGATCGTTAAGTGAACTCCTCTAGCTGCAGCATAAAGCGCAGATACTCCATTTTTTCAAATCATTTATAAAGCACTGACAAATAATTCACAATGGAAAGTTTAGCTCTCAAGATATTCGCGATACCGATTTGTAGGGAATGAGAATATAGGTTTCCTCCGAAACAAGTTATTCGCATACCGTTTGCGATAGGGGTGAACATTTTTACCATGATATGTCAAAGCATTAAATTTATTTAAAGAATTTAATTTTCACCACAAATCGAAATGTCATAAACAACGAAAATTAAAAAAAATCCAATAATCATAAAAGAATCTACAGTTCACAAAAACAACGAATTTCATCGGTAGTTCGAAAATTCATTTAAATAATCTAAAAATCGCAAACAGAATTTAAATTCAAAAAGGCCCAATTTTTCCAACAAAAAAAAAATAAATAAATAAATTTCAAAACAGGAAAATAAAAATATCACCAAAAGATTTTAAAGATACATAAAAAAAATCATCAAAAAATTTCATCAAAATTTGGAATTCTTAAAAAATCGGAAATTCCCAAAAATAAATTAAAATCGAAAAAAATTAACAAAAGATCTCTTTATAAATATATACGTATATTGCAATATATTATATATAATGTTCCAAGTGTTATGATTCTACATAGTAAGATTTACATGGTACTTGAATTTAAATTTGCCTTAAATTTCATTCAACGGAGTTCTTCCTTAGATTGCTATTTACAACAACAAAAAATCACAATGCCTAAAAAAAACGTAAAGTTATCACAAGAGAAAACGAGTAGTTGGTTCAGCCATTTAAAACATAATAAATTTTAAGAATTAACTTCCAGGCTTTCAAGAAAGACATCTTTTTATATTAAGACTAGAAAATAGTTTTAGTTGCGACATGAAAAGAGCTCTTGTGCGGCGTTTATATCGCGTTTAATTTGTGCATAGCACACTACGTCCTGCAGCCCCAGCCTTTCTTGAAGGGTTGGAATTGAAGTAGACGGGAGCATATAAAGAAAAATATAAAACTTTGGAGAAAATAAAAAACTTTAGAGAAAGAAAACAATAAAAATATCTAAACTGTTGGTTGAAGATATGTTGGCCTTTTTGATTGGAGGCGTTCGAGTTGGTGCTAGTTTTTTGTTGATAGTTCGTAAGTACAGCTCGCGGATAAAATGCTATATCACATATAGTTTATAGTGTAAAAACTTATTAATTATTTTTCATTTTTAAATTCATAGCAACATAAAGCATCTAAACAAATACAAATGTAACATATTTTTCGAATTTCATAAAAAATGCAATTAAATATTCCAAAATAAAGAACATAAGAATTGCTAATACTTCGCGTTTTCTTTTCCGTCAAAAATGTTGCATATACTTTAAGCAATGTTTCTATATATTTTTGCGTGAATAAACAACAGGTTAATTTCAAAATATGTTACATGTTTCACCAATTTCATTATTGGGTTGGAATAAGTTTGTAATTTTTGATGCTCCTTCACCTTCAGATAAAGTATATGATGACCTATGTTACGTTTCAATGGAAAATCCTTTTAGTTTTCGTTGTGTGGATCAGCTGGAAGTCTTCAAAGCTTTTTCGGCAATCAAGTCGAATGCAGTTGGTATGGATGATATAAGTCCTATTTTTCTGAAGGTCCTAACTCCAAGACTGCTGCCCTACCTTACACATCTATTTAATACGATTCTCACAAAATCAAGTTTTCCGGAAGAGTGGAAGCTATCGAAAATAGTCCCTATTCCCAAGGCGAACAATGAATATCGGCCAATTGCCATTCTCTCCTTTTTATCCAAGGTGGTTGAAAATCTGATGAGCAAGCAAATAAGTGAATATTTGATATCTGGAAATTTTTTATCTGATAAGCAATCGGGCTTTATGAAGGGCAGAAGTTGCATTACGGCATTGGTCGACGTAGTCGAAGATCTAAGATCGAAACTCGATGGAAATATGGTAGCTTTTTTGGTACTTCTTGATCACAGTAAAGCGTTCGATACTGTTGTCCATTCGGTTCTGTTGAAAAAACTTCAAAAACTATTCTATTTTTCTAGCTCAGCATGCAGTCTTCTACATTCATATTTGAGCAATAGATCCCAAACAGTCTATCTTAACGGTAACAGATCAGAGCCAATTAACGTTAGTAGGGGAGTTCCACAAGGCTCTATTCTTGGGCCTCTTCTTTTCTGTCTTTACATCAATGATTTGCCTGATATTTCAATTAACAGTAAAATCCATATGTATGCTGACGACGTGCAACTTTATCTTAGCACTAATCTCGATGATATTAATTTTTGTGTAGAAATGATCAATGATGATTTGAACGAGATAAGTAAGTGGGCAAGTTCTAATGGGTTGTACATTAATCCACTGAAATCTAAGTGCATCATAGTGTCCAAGTCCAAGAACAATTTTTCTAACATTCTTATAAAAATAGATGATAAGGATATTGCTCTTGTGGATTCTGCATCGAACCTGGGAGTCACTTTCAATAATAGACTTACTTGGTCGAATCACATTAGTATTGTAGTGGGCAGAGTACATAGCATGCTTCGTAGCCTATGGGCTGTCAAAGATTCAACGCCATTTTCTATACGTATGCTGTTAGCGAAGACATACCTTGTTCCAGCTCTTCTATACGGATGTGAAATCTTTGCAAACTGTGGTAGTAATGACTTAGGTAAACTTAGAGTTGCATATAATAATGTTGCAAGATATATTTTCCAAAAGGGCCGTCGTGACAATATTTCGTTATATTCTAACCAGATTTTTCACATGAAATTCGATGACCTTTTGAAATTTAAATGCCTTGTCTTAATGCATAAGATAATCACAACTGAACAACCACCATATTTATATGGCAGGATCCAGTTTGCCAGATCTAACCGTGGAAGGATTATAATTCAACAAAAATACAAGAGCCTTTTGTCACAACGTCAATTTATAATATACACCACAAGTCTATGGAACTCTTTACCGCATTATATTCAAAACTTAGGCAACGCAAACTTATTTAAAAGAGAGTTAGCTAAAACATATGCTTGAAAATGTTTGTGTAATAATTATATGTGTTTTGTATTATTTTAATTATACACTTTTATCATATTACTTTGTTTTATGTATACTATGTTCTCCTTTTTGTCTTTTTTTTTTATATGTAACAACTAATTTGCTTTACTCACTAGCACTCTAACTTATAAGATTATTATCTTGTTGTGCTAGTTCTACAATTTAATAAATAAATAAATAAATAAATAAATAAAATAAATATGCAACCCTGTTTGAACACCTGTCTTTACTACAATACACCTAAAGAATTTTTAGTAGTGGTTGTTTGTTGATGAAAACATAAACATTTTGTTTTATTCTAATCATAAAAGTTCACTACTTTCTAGAAATGTGAGGAGTATTTAGAAAGAGTTACTCAACTATATGTAGGGCATTTTCAGCGAACACGACACTGTAGTTATACAAAATAACGCGCGGCTTCGTAATGAAATCCATATATAAAATAAAGTTAGTTTAACAATTTCTTAGAAACCAATAATTGTTTGCACATTTTTGCGATTTTGTTGTAATTTTATTAGTAGTACCACTGCCAGTGGTATAATAATATTGTTTTTCTAAGTTGGCTGTCGTCATTATTTACGTTAAATTAAAAATAAAGCAAAAACATCGAAGACAATGGATGTGGTTAATATATATCCATAATGGGGGCCAAGTCGTTTGTAAATGAGAATTTACTTTAAAAAAAATTTAAAACTAATTTCTTGTTTTGTTTACTCTGTTCTTTTTTTCAAAGGCCTAAAATAAGACTTGTTTTATAAAAAATTCATGGTGCTTCTTCTACCCACCCCAAGATGATGTCCCATGCAAAATTTCCCCTAATTGATTTAAATAACTAATAAATACAATTTTAGAAACTTTATATAACAAACTTATGTTACAAAAGGTGCATATTTTAGTTTGAATTTCGCCATATAGCCCTAAACTCTGACATGTGCGTTCATTTGATGTAGACTCCCTTTCAATATAAATAATAATAATCTTCAAAATTTTCTTAATTCCCGCAAACTTTAGCAGTCCAAAGTAATTAGTTAAATTTTAAGTAAACATGACACGAAATGACCCACCCGTCCTAATGGAATTGCCCTGTACGATATCGTATTTTTTGTCTTAACAGAATATCGTTGTTATATTCTCTACTTTTAAATCCATATTAAATATTATTAAATAAATACTCAAATTGGCTTTTGTTAAAGAGGAAAACCACACAACAACAATAAATTAAATAAAAAACAAGAGTACTCAACAATAAAACTAAATAAATTTTGTTTGTGATGTTTGAAAATGATAATAAAAGTTAGTTTATTTGTTCGCATTGTTCTCTTTGTATTTAGAGTTTATTTAATAAAATCATAATAATTGGAAAAGTTTTCTAAAAAAAAGAGTTTAAAAAAGTCATGGTAAGGGAAAAAAATACATTGGAAACCCCAACACTGAATTGTCAACTAATTTTATTAAAATCATAAACAATTTTAACGCAACTAAAACGTGGTTTAGACGGTAATGCTTTACGTACGTAAAACTCAAGAGCAAATGATGTCAAAAATCATCCGTTTTTAAAATTGAGAGGAAAAATCTTAGGCCAGATTTTGTTACGTTTACACCATTGGTATAGAGCAAAACATATGAAACAGCTGTTGGTAAAAAAGTATAAAATAGTGCACGTAAAATGATTATAATAATACATAAATCCATATATTCAAATCAATTTTTGATATAAAATATTGTTAAATTTAATAGAAAAATGTTATGAAGTCTAGCATTCGAAATATTATTAGCTGTTTTTATTTATTTTTTTATTTGTTTACAGAAAAAACATAAATGTGAAAATAAGGCCGAGTTCCTATCAAATGGTTTCTAGGCAACTTGCTAGTTTGGTAACAGTTGCCAAGCTAACAAGTTGCCTTTGAGATTACCTCTATACTTTTCAAGTTTCATTATTTCATAATTAAAGGAAGCAAAGTTGTGAGGGCCGTAATAACAACGCGAATGCTTTCGTGTAATATACACACTGTGTGCATTAGGCCTAAACTTGATCTCTGATCTGATAAAATGTGTTAGTTTTTTAAATAATGTTCAAAAAACAAGGAGAGTCCTACGACTATCATATTTTCATCCGTATTTTCTCTCAATGTCACACCGTTCATTACATATTATGTTTAGACGATACCATTCGTGCTCTTCTACACAAAAAATGACATGTGGTAAGACTTGTGTGACCATGTAAACCACCCATGCCCATAAACGTGGAAAAAAGAAAATATGAAAATTATTAAAAATTTGATTTCACATTCACATGTTTATTTTATGCCATAAAATATTTTCCTGTGGTACAAAGAAAATAATATGGGAGTTCGCGATTAAAAGAAAATGTCCGTAAAGCACGTTTTACATTATCGCGCAAATGATATGTCAAATTCTTTTGAAGAATACTACAAGTGGCATAGCGTAAACGTAATATTGCATGAAACTGTTCGATAATACTGTTCAGAGAATACGAATGAAAATTTGGCAGTCTAATGGCTTTATTTATATTTTAAATCATTTCATAAATTCAAGTTATTTCATTAGAACAAAGGTGTATTTAAAGGTGCACATTTGCAAGCTGATATTTAATTGCTTTATTAGCAGGAAAAAAGAATATTAATTAAAAATTGTATATGTATGTACGTATAAATAATTGCTTTGCCATCAGCTGTTCCTTTTGTTGACTATTCTACTGGATTCTACAATGCGGTATAGTCTAAACGTAAAAAAAAACTACAACCGATTTTTACTTTTTTTTATTACGGTTCGTATTTTGTTATATTTGGCTTCTACAAAATCTAATAAAAAATATTATAGTCTAAATATGGCTTTAGGGACCCGTGAACCAACAAATATTAAGACCACTGTTGTGCCGAATATTTTGAACAATTTAAGTTTTACGTATTTTATTTCAAATTAATTTTGCTGTAGCTTTTACTTAAAAGGCTTTTATTTTTGTGCTATTATGAAAATCAATCAAATATTTACATATGTACACACACACATATATATATATATATATATATATACATATATATAAGATTACTGTTTACAAAAAAAAAAGTAATTGGACCAGGACTATTTTTCTCGGGAATGTTTTGAGCATTACTGTATATGCAAACGGTAATACACCAATTCATAGACAAGACAGTACTTTTAACCTTATAAAGTACTATTTTGGTTCCATATCGAAACTTCTCTTTTCCTCTGACTAGTGTTTCATCAGAGAAATTGAAGAAGGAAAATAAATATTATGCTGAATTTTCAAATAAAAGGATAAAAGCACTTAAATGAATTATGTTTCTTTTTTTGTTTACTTACCTTATTACTATTTTCAATTCCACTTTTAGCATCAAGGCAGCACAGAACTATGTGATGGATAGACGAAACGAAGAAAAGTATAATCCAGTAAATAACAATAATAAAAACATAAATAAAAGCAAACTTTAACAATTGTTTTAAAAAAAAGCGGCAGAAATTTTTAGTTGCATTTTTATTAACATGATTATACGAACTTGTTAAGAAATTATTCTAAAATTTTCTCTACAATTGCAAGAACTCTCATTTTTTAATTAAAGTTTTATAGGTAAATAGAGAATAGATTGTTGACACTTACACTGCTACACTAGCACCACACTTAATATATTTTCAATCGGTATTTGTTTATTTCATATGGATGTATGTGTATTTCTTATACACTCTTTATGCTCTCTATTTTTTCAATTATTTTTGTAGAGATTAATTTAATAGTGAGATACTACGGCAATAAACACAGCGATAATAAATACACAGATTAAACACGAACACGATTAAACACTTTTTATTTTAATATTTTAAGTAAATATTTAAAAACTACTGTTTTAAATAAATGTTTGTATTTTAAACAATTTTTTTAGTTATTTAGAAACACTTTTTATTACCATTTTTACTAATATTTATAACAATTAACCACGAGCACAACGGCGACGACGAAAATCTTTTGTTTTCTTTTGAGAATTTTTTAAACAAGCCACATTACACAAATTACCACAAATAAACTATAAACAAGCAAAACTACAGGCTAACGAAAACCTCTCTCTTATTTATTTAGTTTTATTAATACAGCTTGTATTCTTTAGTTAAGAGTTTTTATTGCTGTGTTGCTTGGTTTTTTCAGACTACGACTTCTTTTACTTGCTCTTTGCAATAGACGACTTATGCACAAACAAACAAATGCACACACGTTAAATTTTCATGTATTTTACTATTTATCGACGAGACATTAAGAAAAATTAACTTGAAACCCCTTGCACACAAATTATATTAACAAATATTTAAGAACAATTTTGTGGAAATTTCTTTTAGATTTTATTAGCTTTCATTTTGCACTAATCATTTTCCAATAAGATTTTGTTTGTTTGATTAAATTGTTTAACTTTGCTCACGCGACTCCAACTTGTTATAAAAGTTAAGCAGTTGATTAAGGAATGAAATAGATTTTATTGCTCATATTTTTTTAAACATTGTTTTCTCATAATGACTGCAAAGCATTTCTTGATTTTTAAAAATTGTTTATTAATTAAACTACTTTTCAAGTAAATCCTTCACGAGTTTTATCCGCACACGATAGATAAATTTTACGCGCTCACCGCCGTCTTTTTCCAACTGAAGTATTTTTCCCAACCAAATAAAAGTTTTCGCTCCCAAAATCGCCAAAATGTGAATAAATCGTCAGATCAGGCATCAGTGGTTAAAGCCATCATATATAAAGGACAGTTATACTAAATTAAAGTTATAGTGTTATCTCTTTTTATTGCTAGTGTTATGTGTACGGAAATCATAACAGGTGTGCGTTTATTTCAACAACAAAAGGCTTATCTCTTATTACTGTCAAATCTCATATACAAAATTATCTCTAAATTTCATATAATATGAAGTTTGATAGCATGGTGTGCATTACTTAAATTTTTTGCAGAGCTGTAACCATCTTCTTTGAGATGTTCTCTTTATATTAATGACAACTTTAATCAGATATTAAGCATTTCTGTGAGAAAGAGACATTTATAAGTATTATTTTCTATGAACAAAGAAAAATAAAAAAACAAAACAATAAGAATGAGTATAAATCACAAGGAATCAAAAACATACAATTTCTGTAAAATTTTACTAATATTAAGTACTCCTTATTTGTGTTAAAAAGAAAAGTTGCTTATCCAATTTCAAGTGTATTTGTGCGTTTCTGTCTTGTCATTCTGGTACGGAAATCAGTAACATTGAAAGGTATTCTTTTTTCCCAACCAACAAGTGTTGAAAAAAAACAAATTTTGGGTTTTGATTTCCAGTTTAGTTTATTTCAAATCATTTCTATGAAATTCCAATCAGAGTTCTATGGATTTCAAATCATTTTCATATCCAAAACAATAGAAAATCCTTGTTTTCTATCAAAATTAGTGCCGGATTTATTTAGCCATTCTGCCGTGTGGTATTTGGAAGGTACAATTTGGTGATAATCACTATTATATTGTGAAGCAATAGTATAATTCTTTTCAAAGTTACTTTTAATGCCATTCGCACCTATAACACCATATTTCACGCAAAATTTCTACAATTAAGATTACTATTGTACTGGAACGAGCTTAAGAATTCAGCAACAGATGAACAAGAATGGAATACAATCATTTAGGGCTTACAATAGGAACTTGTCTGGATTGATATTCTAATCGGAACGAAAGGATTAGAGTAATTTTAAAATGTTCTGTCGATATGTGCAAGATTTCCGATACAATTTTCTTGGGCTCTCCCACTGATTATGATGGTTTCTTGACGCCAGACAATTGCTGGTTAAGGTGAGTAATTTCAAAGTTTTGATTTAAAAATATGAATTTTAAACTACTTTTATATTAAAACTTATAGATTGCGCAAGTTTTAGAAGTGCATATTAATAAACACCAACGGTTATTTCTCTCCGAATATGATCGCCATTCAATCCTTCGAATTTCGAAAGAATAAAAATAATTAATTTAAATATCCAGTTATCAAAATGATTAGTTAGGGCCCTGGTTTTATAAAAAATAACTCAACGCCAGAATTTATATGGAAAACAAAAAAATTTGACGAGTATGATACCTTTGGCTTTAATAATATCTCTTAAACGGGTTTTCATATATAATAATACTTTACTATTGGTTTCGTTATCAATATTCCGCTATTCTTCAAGAAATATGTCTGGAGGATGAGGAAGCACTTCTTTTGCTTTGTTTTGTAACCAATCACTTAAAATTTTTGACTTACATATATTTTAGGTCATTTTTAAAATATTTAAATAATTATGCCGGTTGAGCAAATACCCTTACATTGGCACCACCGTATTCTACAGCTGCTTTAATATACAAGCTTTTTTGTACTTTTCAACAACGTATTATATTGAGCATCAAGCCATATAAATAGTTTCAGGGATGTCTCCAAATTTTTGCATTCAGTGTGCATTTTAATGATCACATCTTTGATGGCAATAGGAATATTGGTACCGATTTTACTATTTTCACCCATTTTATATGTTAATAAATTAAAAATTTAATAAGAAATTCAACTTGGTACTACCTGCATTAGAAATAAATATATTTTTGTTTAAAGAATCGTTACATTTTACATCTGTTCCATTTATCTGCGGACTGGCAAATTTTGAAGTACTTTATTATTTATTTTTTAAACCCAACTCACTCAAGTTTTTTTTCCTGGGTGCTTTTTTGAGTATCTTATGATTTTTAAATTCGAATTGAAGATAAATATTTCCTGCTACTTAGAAAGTATTTAGTTCATGACATATTATTACCCTAAAACAAATTCAACCAAGTGGAAAATTAGTTAGCTTTCCATAAAGAACTTTACTTTAATTTAACAACTTCACTTAAATACAAAAAAAACATGACGTAAAAACTAAAATTTGCAAAACCCAAAAAAACTTGTTCAGTAACTTTTCATGTAGAAGGAAGTTTTTGAATAAGTACTAGAATAAAAATTAGTACTTGGTATAACCACATATCATCTAACCCAGTTTTACGTCTTTAATTGGCTTTCGGTAATATTGGGATGCATATTCACTCATTTATTCTGGATAGCTAATTTGATTTTATTTTTTTTATATACATATGTATATGTAATATTTTCTAAACAACACAAAACAGACTAAACATTACTTTTTATTAAGAATACAATATTTATATTCGTTTCTTAATTGTTATCATTTGGAAGCATGTTGTCTACATTTACAAGCTCTCTGTGGGATTAAGATCAGGGCTTTGATAATGATGTGACAGCGCTTACTTACATTTTATATAAAACGAACTCTTACTGTTAATAAATATTGTCATCTATTTTATAACAAACAGATTTCGCTTGAACCTATTGATTCCAATACGTTGCTGTTGCCGCTGCCATGCTGCAGCGTATTATTAAAACTTATATAATTTAAGGCAAACGTAGGTATCCTCTAGCAAGATGTTTTTGTGCGGATCACTCAAAATTATCACAAGATAAACTCGGTTCAAGTTATCTATTTGCTAACACTACGTATAAAAAATGACAGCATATTCTCTTCTAACGTGGAAAGTTGGATAGGTGTAAAAATTGATACACAATATAAAGCATGACATAACGAACAATTCTGCATCATTAACTCCAAAAATGTATTTTTCAAGTTATGACTTTGTTTGAGTAAATAAGCCGTGTATATATTGACAATATTTACTTTAATGGCACCATAACATTTTAGAAAATTTATTGATTCATCTCCTAGCACGTTTCGTTATATGACTAATAAGCAAACATTTTGTTTAATTACATTTATATGCAGTCAACAATTGCCACCATCTGGACTGTGCGAGCAGAAGAACCTCCCCCAACCTCTTTTAAATAAAAATTCTAAGGTAAGTGCAGCAAATTATTATAATTTTTTACTTTTCTTTATCAACTTTTTCATATATTTTGTCGATAAGGAAAGTGTTAGAGAACTTTTGTACTTACGCAAATACATATGCACATATTTATAACAATAATGCTCTTAACGATTGTTAACAAAATTATGAATTTAGTCCAAGTTTGAAGTAGGGTAACAAAAGAGCGTTGTTTTTAAAATTAAAGTGAAATGCTTCTAATTAAATTTTATTAAGTATCTAATAAAAGTAAAAAGAAAATACTACTTAAAATGAGGCTTTCTTTTCAATCTCGAATTATAATTTTAATATTTGCTTTAATGACAACTATAAAGGCAGGTGTGTTTGTTAATTGTAACAAAAATAAATTAATAAAATTATTGACGAAAAATAATTGTGATGTATGTTTTATTATATATTTAAAGAAAATCCCTGTATTTATGAAGATACTTGCACGGGTTGCTTAAGTGCCGATATAACATGTGCCTGGTGTACGGATAAGGTAATTTAATATTTTTAAATATAAAATAAATATTAAAAATAATTAATAACAAATTTAATTGAATTAGCTTTATGAATTGCGTTATCGTTGTCTTAATCGTTCACAATTATTAGAGCATGGCTGCCATTCCAACCACATTTATGAAAATGAACCTGAATTTCACACTCTAACCAACACTCCTCTTAAGGATTATGAATTCACCAATAACCGTGCGGTGCAAGTGCAGCCTCAAAAAATTTATTTGAAATTAGTCAGAGGTAAGTAAGCACCTTCATATACTTATTACGTACTCGTATGTCTGTACATATTTTCTAAATATAGGAACACCTTATTGCCATTACTAAATCATTAATTATTACCAAGTTTACTCATGCCTAAAGATTAGTTACTATCAGTATAAATTTAATCGCGGTATCGTTATCGTGTTAACAGTATGTTCTTGTTCTTTTTTTATATTAATTTTGCTTTATTTTTATTTGGTACGCTGCAATAAATTCATCAAATTTAACATGATTAGACCCAACCGCATTTGACTATTACAATTTTTGTAATTCTCGAAATTATAAAAATTTGTTTTCAAATTTAAAGACATTTGTCGTAGCGGGCTATTATTAGAGCGAGGTAAATTGACTTTATTCCTCTTTTAGCATTCTAGCGAACGTTAGCGTTTGTCATCGTATGTCAGGCTGTAAGATCCTTTTAATGTTCTATCAAATGCCAGAATTGCTTAGTATATCGACAACCTACATGTTGTTTGCCACTGTTTTATTTACTTATACAAATATAAGAAAGTCATTCTATTCGTAAATTTTAAAATTTTCGTCTATGATCTATAGAAGTGTCGATTCAAGGTATTCCAGTTGATCGCTGATATGATATGCCAAAGATACAAGACCAAAAGCCTCAACTAATTTTTTTTTAGCAGTTTTTTATAGTTGTTTTTTATACCATTCACCACCACTGAAAAAGGTGTAAAATAAGATTTATTTTTTTTATTTCTACAGTATTCATTTGCAACCCAATAAAGTATATACATACATATGTTCTGAATCCTTACCTTTAAGAAATTTGTCCGACAAAGACTTACTGGTAACTTTTCATGTGGCATTAAACGCCTTACCAGGTAAAGGGTATATAAGATTCGGTAATTACTTGTTTTTATTTCGGCTTTCAGTTCGTCTCTTTGTTAAAAAAACACCCTTTTTGCGAACTATATGTCAAAAAAGTAGTAAATTAATACACATGTATGTATGTTTTATAAAGGTAAAAGCCCCAATCTAAACTAAAAAGTGTCTGAAGAAATCGTTAAAACATGAAGAACGTGAATAATGTTGAAATTAAAAAAGACAGTAGTAGGTCACCTTAATATCCTAAATTGCTGCGAATAGCGCAATAGAAAACATATGGACAGAAAAATTAAAATTCGATATATTCGGTAAGAAAACAGCGCAAATTGTATGAGATCGATGTTATCAAAACTTACAAATTTAAAACATCAATTGCCCTACAAATGTCTAATATTTGTATGGCCATTATTAAAACTTGCGCTAAAAGTTCTCGGTAGTGAAAGGTAACTTTAGCTAACGTGAGTCAACCTTAAATGCATAAATCTTACGTTAAAAGTTAGAGGTAAGAAATTCTTTCCGATAAGCTAAATGGAGGGAAAGAGTACAAAGATGTAATGAGACTGAAGATGGTATATAGCAGAAACCGGTTTGTCTCCAAACCAAACTTGACAAGTAATGTCAAAAAAATGTATTCTAATTATTGTTTGAAGGAATTTTAAGTACGCAATTCTATTTACATATAGTAGATATTTTCATAACAAGTAATAGTAATTATTTAAGTCCACTTCAGCTCGCTTATTTGTTATTGTTCAGTTGGCTTAGATATTTTTTTGTAAACTGCAGGTTCTTATCTCAAATATATGTATACATTTGTTATTCTAGTTGTAGAACTACTACTGTTTACCATTATTGTATTTTTTTGGGTTTGTATGTCATCAGACTTTTAGACATACTCGTACGTACATATGTTTATTTATTTGTCAAGACATGAAATTTTAACACTTCTATTTGAATTATGTTTAATCTCTTATCAAATAAGGGAAAGTCATTAAAAAAAAATAGAAATTAATAAAAAATATTAATTTTAAAGTTAGACGAAAATCAGTATTTTTTGCAGAGAGTTGGAAAGAAACACGGACAATAAATAGAAGTTATTTTAGGTAGCCAAAATTTTATATAGTACATATAAGTATATTTTATTCACAATCTATCCATTTAAGCATAATAAGTGTATTTGATATAACAAAACATCAACTAATTGTGTTGAACTCCACTGTGACAAGCTACATAAAAACTTACATAGAATTAAAAAAAAATCCAGTAGATTCCAACCCTCTCGTCAGGTGAATGACAGCAATAAAAAACTAAAGGTTCAGACAAAACGACTACAAAGCCACATACCACACACGAACATTGAGACAGATGTTGGTACCACTAACTGCCCACCTATTCTGGGTCGCAGTATAGTATAGTGGAATTAAGGAATAAAAAACTATAAAAATATGCAACATTTCTAAACAGCGAAAAACCGTTCATTATAAAAAGAGAATCGCTAAAATGTTAAGAAAATTAAAACTTGATAAAACCGAGGAAACCAACCAAATTGCGAAATGGCAAAGCTTTAAAAAATTAGTCGAAATAATGTCAAGAACTAAAAACACTCTAATAAATATCGACAAAATCGTGTGTAAGAACGAAAATATGTTGAAAAAAAATTAAAAATATTTAAATAAATAAACCCCCGTAAAAATGCTACGTTCGGAACAAATTAGCAAAATATTAAAAACCTCTAAAATTGAGAAATCAGTAATCGAAAATTTAAATCAAAAACTCCCAATCAAAAATGTTAAAAAAAAACAACAACAAACAAAAACTTGTTAAAATGGAAAAAGTAGATTTAATTACCCAAACTCGATTGTTTGTAAACAATGAATTTGTCACAGTGTGGACATTTTTTAAATCAAATTTATTCTTTTTTCCCCCTTTTAGGCCACACGGAACGCATTAAACTTTCATATCGCCCGGCACGCAACAATCCTCTTGATCTATACGTTCTAATGGATCTTACTTGGACCATGAGAGATGATCGTGAGACTTTAGTCAAACTGGGCTCTCAATTAGCCACAACTCTAAAAAATTTAACCTCAAATAATCGTTTGGGGTTTGGTAGTTTTGCCGATAAACCTGAAATGCCCATGATAATGCCACATCTAAAAGAAAATCCCTGCGCCACCGAACGACAAATTTGTGAACCAACCTACAGTTACAGACATCATCTATCGCTGACGGCAGATGAACAACTATTTGTGAGATCTGTTAATGGTAGTAAAGTTACTGGTAACTTGGATAATTTAGAAGGTGGATTTGATGCTCTCATGCAAGTCTTGGTATGTCCAAGAGAAATTGGTTGGAAAGAGGAGGCCCGCAAGGTAGTTATATTGGTCACTGATGGCTTCATGCATTTTGCTGGTGATGGCCTGTTAGCTGGCATCACTAAGCGTAGCGATAAGCAATGTCACTTGAGTCCAGAAGGAGAATATTTAGGTTCTTTGGAATATGACTATCCCTCGTTGGAGGAAATCTATAGGGAACTACTAAGGAGAAAAATAAGTGTGATATTTGCGGTAACAGCAGAAGTAGTGACCACATACAGAGAGATTAGCAATCTAATGCAAGAGATAAGCAATGTAGAGATTTTGACAGCTGATTCCTCTAATATCTTAGAATTGATAAAGAAGAGGTAAATGCTACAAAAAACCCTTGAAATAAAAGAAAATATACATTTATGCTTCTTCATAGTTATGAAGGCTTTATTAAACGCGCCCAGTTTACAGACAATCGACCGGATTTCATAAAAATGGAATACGATACAGATTGTGGGGGCCAGTTTTATGTTTCAAGAAAGCGTAATTATTGCAACAATGTGGAATTGGGTAAAACTGTAGACTTTTATATCAATGTGACTCTAATTGATTTTCCCAAAAATGGAGTTTATGTAGGTATCGATCAGGGAAAAAAGCGTAACGCTAGTTGTGTATAATTTGGTGTTTTTGTCGCAGTTCCATAAAATACTTGTGGAGGAATCAGCTTTGAACGAGTTCATGGAAATTGAGGTGGAGTTACAAAAACCTTGTCCATGCGGTGAAGATTCTGAGCCAGATGGTGAGCATGGTAGATTCCAGTGCAATGAAAATGGTTACCTACATTGTGGCATGTGTCAGTGTGATTCAGGATGGTTGGTTGATTCTCTTAAATTCGTAGAACAGCTATTTTAACTTTTCTTCTATTTTTAACAGGACTGGCACTTTTTGTAACTGCCCCACTGATAATATGAATGCCACGACGAAGGAAGCTATTGACAATCTATGTCGACAACCTTTAGATGTGGGAAAAACTGGAGAATTAGCACCGATTTGCTCCAATCGTGGTGAATGTCATTGTGGGTCCTGTTTTTGTTTCTCTGGATTTAATGGCAAGTTTTGTGAATGCTTCGAATGTGATATCAATTGTGATCCAGAGAGAGCCGATTGTATTTGTGGTGAATGTGTGTGCAAGTATGGTTGGTCAGGCAATCGTTGCAATTGTAAAGAAAGTACGGATGGCTGTATTGGGCCAACAGGAGAAATTTGTTCAAGCCGCGGCTACTGTGAGTGCGGCGAGTGCTTGTGTGATGAACCTTACCTGGGTAAATTTTGCGAAATTGGATCAGATACTGAAAATAAGCTCTGCACCTTCTATGAGCCTTGTGTAACGTGTATGATCGAAGAGAAAACCGAAATGGGTAAATGTGAGAACTTAACTGAAATATGTTCTAGTGCTCAACAAAATGAAAGATTTACCACGGCTTTTATAACAGAGGAAATAAGTAAATAGAGGAAATGTGCAATAAACATTAGAAAACTAAATTCAAACGTTCTTTCTTTAATATAGATGCTGATATACGCTGTTTGGCTCGTGTTGAAAATAAATATGGCATTAAATGTGATCACTATTTCACTTACCAAACCATGGGTCAATCCGAAAATTATTTGCTTATACAATTAAACGGTTGTGAACCTATTAACTATATGGCTGTTGTAGGTTTCGTCTCTGTGGCTACTTTTGTTTTGGGTTTACTTTTGATTCTTACTGTTTGGGCTTGCGTTCGTGCTAAAGATGCTCGGGAATATGCGCGTTTTGAAGAGGATCAACGCAATAGTTATTTAATGGAGAGTCCTATATATAGGGATCCAATTGGTCGATATGTTGTACCAAAGGAAATTAATCGTAAACAAAGTAATCCCTTTTTATAAAAGTCTTAGTAAAGCAGTGAGTATGACAGTAAAACTTATTCTTAAGTTTTTTATTACTTTTTAGTAATACTAAAGGTTCAGACGGTGCAAGTTTACATTCGTCAAATCCAAGTGAATTTAATATAAGAAATTATCCGTATTCTAAAAATAAGAGTCCAAATGTTGAGACTAATTTTCCGGCATAACAACTTTGATATAGAGCCAAATATAGTAAAATGAAACAGCTGTTGGTAAAAACATACGAAATTATGAAAATTTGCACATGTGTACATATGATTATAAAAATAAATTTTTAATATAGAATCTTGCCAAATATAATGGATAAATATGTAGAATAAGCTTTTGCTATATTATAAGCTGTTTTTATTTGCTTTTTGCAATTGTTTATGGAAACGTACATTCATCTCTAAGATGGGATGGTTTTCTGAAAAACTTAAAACAATTTAAAGAGTCATACGACTGACATATTTTGTCTCTCCGTGTTATTACATATTAGACGAACCCATTCATGCGTGTAAGGAAAGAGTATTAGCTTGCGAATGCTGTAAGCCCTATAAACTAAAAAGCGGTTACGAATGCAGCTCTAGCTTCTGACTCAATTGGACCTTATAAGCATATTGGAATTATAATCAAGTAATATTCTTTCTTCACGTACGATACAGTACGAAGATTGCTCAGGTTGTTTAAAATAACAGGAATTTCCAAAAATTAAACTGCAGTCAATACAATAAAATTATATAAAAAAGTATAGCATGCTTTACGGCGGTGTGTATTTGTTAAATTACATTGGATTTATACAAGTTTTGTAAACCTTTAAACCAAAATAAATAACCAAATTTAATATAAGCAGGACGTCCATACTTTACTAAGCTGACCATTTGAGATCTGCCCCCTAATATTTTGTTGACATGATCTTAAAAAAATGGGATGAAAGTGAATATATCAGATGAATTTAAGAGCCCTTTAAGTGCACAAAGTAAAATAATGTACAACTAAGTTTTGTGTAAGAACAAGTCGGGCATCGATTTAAATTAAACCATTTACGTCTTACTAATTGCAGTGTGCTATTATTAGGTTGAACTACAGTTTACTTTTTGTTTAATTATTATTTTTTTATTACCATACAAATTATTAGATACAATCTTATTTGGATCGATTTCCAAACGCTGCCACGGTTAAAAAAAAAACATTTTACACGACTATAAAGATTATGTATTTTATAATTTCTTATTTAATTTGCTTAATAAAAAGAATTCTTAAGTATACAATATACGCTTTAAATATGTTGTATTATTATTCAATACATATCTGTTGGTATTTGGAACAGGCAATGGATAATTATGGTATACAGGAGTATAAGTGAAGGACACCTTCAGTAGGCGCGGTAGCAGGGAGAGGAAATTCGGGATATTTCCTGCATCAAATCTCTTAATATTCTACGTTTTTGCAAACGAATAATTTGTAAATTTTTTATTTCCTCTTCAAAACCTGAATGTGAATCTGCACTCAAGTTTGGCCAAATAAAATGTGTTGTTATTTAAACAAAATTTAAATCTGACTTTTTAATGTTGAAGTACAAGCTATGGCAAAGCCAATAATTAAACAAGTATAGCGACTTTTACAACTAAATGTAGAACACAATCACAGAGCCAGTACGCGTTCAAATTTGGTACTATGTGTAGTTCCACTAAAGCGTTCCGTGTATTTCCACTAAAGCGTTCCGCAGTAGCGCTGGATGTTGTGAACGAATCTAAACATAATTGACCTATGATTATGTAAGTCAATCGAACCTCAGTTGAGTTGCCTATTGGCAACCAGTAATGTGCGGTTGCCAGAAATGATACTATTTGGCATTCGAAATTAACAGCTATGAGTTGCCATCTATAATAATATTTTCGACAACTTGCAACGCAACCAAAGTTTGGTTGCTATCCATAACCGACCCATCCGTTTTTTAGTAGTGATTTATGCTTCATAAAGTTATTGAACATCTTATTCTGAATTCAGAGGAATGGTCCAGAATCAATTAAAAAAGTTAACTATAAGCGAAATGACATGTATAATAAAAAGCGAGTTAGTTTGTTAGGGTTAAAGTTAAGACGGGTCGTACAGGCTGCGCCATTGAGAATTGTTGAGATGTACACGTAAGAAAAAGAACAAAATACCAACAAAATCGCATTAAATAATCGCAGATTAAAAGCGCGATCGCCAGAACACATAGTTGACATATCACAAACTCCTGTTACTCTTATATTTCCCCAAAACTCGAGAAAAAATTACTGGCATGAAACAAAATTAGCATCTGCAAAATATTGCCAACGAGTGTTTGGATATGTTTTGGAGAAATTACACCAAGTTTTTGTTGCCAATGGATTAAACATGGTTTCACCACTTGACACCTGAGATGAAACAACAATGAAAACAGAGGCCTTCAAGAGAAAAATTGTGTCCAAAGGCAAAATAAAAGAAACAGTTTCATCTGAAGCAATGTGTGTGGCAAAATTTGTATTGAATTCTATCTTTTTGAGGAAAGTAGCACACTCAGGCAATAAATTCCTGCCACTTAATTTAATTAATTATGCTACTTTGTTTGGAAAGGGATAGATAAGATTAAGTAGGCAGGTAGTGAACTGGAGCAAGAGAAAATCTTCAGTGTTTAACAAAAAAGAAGAAATTCATTACACCATTTAAAAATGATCGTTTGCATTCGATCGATTTTTATCACACATCTACTTATAATATTAAAAATAATTAATTGCTATGCAGGTTAGACTGTTTCCGAAACGCTATCGTAGTTCCTAGAAAATTTGACAGAATTACGATGAAAGGATTTCAAGGATCAAAGTATTAAGGTTTGGAAATATTAAGTCTGGTTTATACTACAGCCCAATTTAAATTACATTGTTACATCCAAATTATATTCAAATGTAAAATTACAATTTTATTTTATAAAAAACCCTGATGTTTTTAACTTATAAAAATAGTTTTATATATTTTATATTTATTTTAATATCATTAACAAAACCTATTAGTAAATTGTACCAGAAACGATATAAAAGTAAAGAAAAAAAAATACTCAGCATTAATAGGTCCCTGGAAAAGTTTGCGTTAAAGCAAGGACTTTAAAATGAATTGATCACAGCTTTAAGTTTAGTTTCTCAAATTTAGAAATACGTGTATTTGCCAACTATTGAGAGAGTATTTTCCTTCCTTACTTTTATTATATTTTCTTTACAAATTTTAATCTAATTACAACTAAAAATATAATATAAATTTATAAATCTAAAGGGAGCGTAAGAAAATTATATTAAAGTTATCAAAAATATGCCAATTCAATAAATTAAAAGCATCTAACAAAGGATAGAGAACAGAACAGAACTTAAATGACAAGACCTTGTGGGTGTGTTCCAGGACTTAAAGAACTAACAAACAAATAAAAAGTTAAAAAATTCTAAACTAAATGTTATATACAAATTAAAAAAAGATAAAAAAGGTAATTATAAAACTCGCTCGCCCAGCGAAGGAGAACGTTGTATGAGCAATGAACCCGCTTTGGTTAAAGGTTCTTTAAATGTATTGCTGCCAATATCTGAGATTAGGACAGCAGGCGAAGTAGGCTTGGAGAATGAAGATTTCTTGTTCATTTTGAATTGTTGAGCTGCGCCATGTGGAGAAGCATCGGGCACTAGGCGTCTCAGTAGACCAGCAATACAGCCCCACGGGAAGGTCCTTAATATGAGAAATAGTTTAAGTTGTTATTTACAGCACGACTTAAGATAAATTGTACTTAACACTTACCATTTAAAGGACAGGAGAAGCTTAATATAACCTGGTATAATGGCAAGTTTTTCATTTTTCTTGATGGCGGTAATAGTGCGATCAGCTACATGATTTGGATTGAGAGTGGGAACCCAACTGGAATAAAGTTAAGATTAAGTACATAAATAATTTGTTTAACAAAAAAAGAAAAATAAATTTTTATAAATCAAACAGTTGTAGTCAGTTGTCATGAAGTCAAGCCCTGAAATAGTTTGTAGAAAGAAAACGCATAATTCGCTATTTATCAAGATGTTCTTCGGGCTTTGAGTATAAAGTGTTTGTCAATATTTCAACCAAGCGATTTTTGTTTAACTCGATTACTTTTAATATCTGGTCCACTCACTCTTCTCTTTGTAATTAAAAGTATTTTTTAAATTGAAATAGTACTTATTTTCAGTTTTGATCTTGTGTTTCTTAGGAAATGCGAGGAGCAGTATTAAGACATGAATAGCCAGTCAACTTGCAAAGTCCGCTATGTTAACAGAACAAACTTTTTAGAAAATCAGTTAAAACTTCTAGTCCTGAAATGGAGTTATGAAAATTTATATTACTACATATAATTTAAAAGTATTGCCACAGAGAGTCATTTTCCTATAATGAATAAAATCATGGTTGAATAAAAACCTTTTAATTTGTATTTTTAATCAGTTCTGCAAATTTATTTTTAACATAGATACTTATGCAGATGTAACGAGCCGGAAGTACTACACGTAAAAATATAATCTTGTTTCTTCTTCATCATACCCTAAAGTAACATCGGTATCGGTTGCTTCTTCTAATGCAGCCTCATTTTGCTCTTCTATAATATTTTAGACTATAGACTGCAGCTCAATCTTCTTCAAAATGTTTTATGAGTAGGCTCCTCACTTCATTTAATTTTGCCGATTTTACAGGAATGCATACATTGATCAAAGCAGATTCAATGTGTTCATATGATTTTGCTCTTTTACAATCAATTACTTCCGATACATTCCCTGTTCACTGTAATTCTACCCTTTTTATCTTTTTGCAAAAATAATTTCTTCCAGGCATTAAATTGGAAATAACAGGTTCCAGGCAATTTAAATACGGTTCTTCTAATTAATTTTCAATCATAAAAATTCAAATATCCAAATGGGTTACTGATTCTACTATCACTTCTAGAGATCGTGCTGCCCTTTCGATATTTCCGAAAATACGGCCGGGAGGCAAAAATGTATGCCCTAAAATGAGAAGCATTAGTTTTTAATCATTGGAAGGTCCTTAACAAATTGTTAAATTATAAAGTTACCATGTATTACTACGATTCAATAAATTTGTTCACACTCTTACCTTATTTTAGAAATGAACAGAAAAATGTTAATAGTGTAAAATATATGCAAGAGTTTTGCCAAAATAGAAAACGCCATGAGAAATTGCAGATATGTTAGTTTTTACAAGGAAAATATCAACTAGCATGGGGCGAGCGAGAGGACGATCCAGGAAGTGTGCGATTTAAGGGAAAACACGGTACCAACTCAATCTCAGTCCGGATTTGTAATAGAAAAATGCCGTTGTTTAGAATGGTAACAGCATTTGATCTGTTCAGGCGTTTTGCACCTAAATGCAGAATTGGTACTTGATAGTAGTTTGGTGAGAAGTTAGAGTTCGCAATAGTTGGGCTCTATAAACCGGAGAAGGTGTCAAGGACAGCAATTTGTACTCATGATCGAATGGAGCAGATGTGAAACAAAAGTAAATGCTTACACGGAAGAGTCAGTGATGAAAAGAAACTACCAAAACTGTAGTAGTCGTCTTCATATTATTAATATTTTTTTCATCTTACTAAAGATACCCCAGTAGTAAAATTAGGGAAACAGTAAACAGTCGGTAACGAAGAGTCATTTAAAAAATATATCATGAAACCGCAAGCTTTGTTCACCACTTTATGTCTTATTTACACCTAGAATTTAAATAAATATATATTTATATTTTCAAACGCAATTACCGTGCTTTAACATTATCAAACATGCCAGTCTGTTGTATAAAAAATGGACACACACAGGTTGTGTGTATGTTGGTATGACCAAGGACTTCAAGTTCTAAACGCAATGCCTCATCGAAACCCACCTTTGAATAGAAAAATAATCTTAAATGATTGCAAAATATCTTAGTAAAATAAACAACAAATGCTGCATTTAATTAATAATACAACAAATACGAAAACCTACTTACAGCTGCAAATTTACTCGCACAGTAGTCAACCAATTTGGATATGCCAACATGGCCAGCTAATGAAGCAATGGTGGCAATATGACCACGCTGGTTCTCAATCATTTTGGGTAGAAAAGCTTTGGTTGTCTATAATAGAAATAAATACGCAAGGTTAACTAGAACTTGTTATACGATTGCAAAATAAAAGCAAACACGAAATAATAACTTTTATTGAATGCTTCAAAATACTTAACTAACATTTAACGAGTTTAATTTTAAATAAAAAAATAAGCGAAAACCAACAAAACAAACAACTTACCCAAAAGTGTGCCATTACATTTACATTGAATGAACGTTCAATTAAATGATCAGGGGTATCAAGTAAATGCAGACCCGACACAACACCAGCGTTATTGATCAACAAAGAAACCTGTAAATATAAAAAAAAATTAATTTTGCTTGTCAAAAATATTATTACCAAAAAAATCAATTAGCCAAACTAGAATTGCACAAGTTTCATGATTTATAGCCAGAGTTAAGAATTTTTCTAAACAGAAAATTCATTAGAGGGGAGGAGATGCAAAATAATTTTGAAATGTTACACCTTGATTTATGCTTTAGGGGTATTTGTTTCTACATAAGTTTGTGTATTTGAATAAGAATTTAATAAAATTCAGCTTTAAATAAACGAAAGATTAAAGACACAAACTTGATATATTGTACGGCGTAACAAGAGACACTTAAGAATTTGTTGCCAAAATTTTGTGGCGGTTGATTTTAATCTGCAGTTGCTTGGCTTTAAGAATATTGCATCATTTTTATGCCACTAAATTTAATGGAAAATTTTATTTTGTGGCTTTAATTAACTAGTGTTGTGCAATAGTTAATCAGCATGCAAATGTCTGTGATCTTAAGCAACGAATTCTTGTTCATAGACTTAATTTGAAAAATTTATATAAACTAAAAATTACTTGATAATCACTTTAATAATAAAATTGTTTGGTCTATCAGTCCACTAGTGGGTTCGAGGCAAAACATATTTATAAAGGGTTTATTAGAACAAAATATAAGATAATTTTTTTTTAAATGTTTTATTACAGCCATATGATTTTTCTGCTGCTTTATGTATCATTTTATGTACAACTAGCTGCCAACCTGCTAAATTTCATAATTTTATGATTTGAAAAACGAAATGTGGTGTTCTTTTAAGATCTTCGTAGCGTTGCCTTCTGGAACGCTTTATAAACTAGCAACGTTCTTAGCCCAATGTTAAATTTTATATCGCTCATGAAGAGTTCTGAACATAGTCCATATATTGCCAATTAACGACCGGCACAGCTCTTAAAACTCTTAAAAGCCTGTCCCTAGACACTAATTGATTAGATAGGCATAGCGATATTGCAATTTTTCGTAACTAGTGTGTCCGCTTACACTAGAAGGAAAACTGACATACGAGTGCATTGTAAATTGTATTTTATTTAATAAGACTTTTTTAAATTAAATGTTTCCCTCTTAACAGTACATGCTTAACACATCCTTCTTGTTTTTGATTTTATATATAGATTTTATACATAGTATAAAGGACAATGTCCTTCGGCATTATTAAGGGTACAATTTTAAAGAAAACACCACCTTTTGTGGGCATAAACATACTTCGAGTATAACAAGACGGTAACAAATTTTACATTTTTTTTAAACGACAACACTATTAAAAATGGACAAAATTTCAACATTAAAGTGTGAAACTTAATACAATTGTTCAGATTTTTGTTCAGTGCTGCTCAAAACTCATATCATTACCCTGGCATGTATGTGTATTCTGTACAAATGTGTGTCACACTTATCTGACTGTTTCAGCTAACCTTAAAATTGCATGCCAAGAGATTTATAAAATTCAAATCTTTATCGAATATTGACAGAACAAATTCCAACTTTACTTAATTCCTACACTAACTACTGAAATGTATTTGTGCAATTAACTCATTAAATAAATATTAAACAAAATTCTTCAAATGTCATATTAATATTTTAATTCAATTATTTTTTTAACGCAACAAACCAATTAAAAAGCCCAGTAAAGTAGCCAGCTAGCTAATCAACACAATACAGTTTGTTTTTATTTTAATATTTTTTATTTTAATTAAACTTGTTAATTTCATTAACAACAACTATTATCAACAACTATTAACAAGCATTAATGGCTACGACAAAAAACAAAATAATAACTACGACTTGCAACATGTTAACTCGTACAACGCAAATATAATTGCAAAATTTATAAAAAATAAAAACTGAATATGTAATATTTAATTTTGTTTCATAATAATTGTTAACACCATTTAATTTGTTAACACAAAATAAAAAACTATTATTGCAGGTTATGTGAAGTGTATATGACAGTGACTTTTATGAAGACGTAAGAGGAATATCATATGAAAGAGTTTGAGTTAGCCTGTCATACTAATTTATATTACCTTCTCATATGTTATAATTATTCTATCACACAAGACTCAGTTTTGTTTACTTAAATAAAATTTTACTTTTTGTCAAGCCGCACAAAGTTATGGCGCCGTAACTGAGTGCACTGTCAGCCACCTCCTTGTGGTGGCGGCCGGTAACTGGATCACGTCTCTGCTATGAGTCGTGCGGCGAGAAGTTAACACTCTCTTAAAAATCTCTAACCCACGGTGGAACAGCATGTGTGGCAAAACGGATGATTGGTCTCTAGTATGCGAACTCTGAATATCAGTCGATCTCGTTTAAATACAGACTTACCCATGCATATGGAGCTCTGTGTGGAAGCCCCTTGCAAGAAGCGGAAAGGTTAATTTTTCAAGAAACTCCGGTTTTAATTGGCAATGAGAGTAACGTGGAAGAGCTGAAAAGTAATGCCTCGTGAGGGGTGGATGGGTCAATCTTTAAAGGTACTTCTAAGGCGTTCGACCGTGAGATTCCGATAGCGATGGGCAATGAAGCCCCGCAAGAATCGGAGAGGTTAATATCTGTAGACAGTTTGTTTTTTATTGGCCAATAGAGGAAATCTGAAGAGATGCAAAAAATCCTCGAAAGGGATGGAAGAGGCTTGAATGCCCAGCACTGTCTAGCACAAGGTTTAGGAATACGGATAGATACTTGTTAAATATAAATGTCATGGGCTTAGACAAATGTTAAGTAAGGTAGTCGTAAATTACAAATCGGTTGCCTTAAACCAATTCGAGGAAGGAATGGAGCCAAAAAGCAACCCATAAGGTTAGCGGCCTGCTTCGATATCCCCCCTACATTAATAATAATAAAAATAGCTTTTTGTCAAGGTAAACTGAAGTTTGGAAAGAAGGACTAAACAGTAAATGGGAGCTATTTTTTTCTAGTTTAAGCTTTAATACAATGGTCTCTTTTTTAAGTAATTGATCGTGCTTAAGGATTCTTATATTCATCTACTATAGACCCCTGACAAACAAATAGCAGTCAAAGTATCAAATCGCCGTGTTAAGCCAAATTATTGTTTACAGGACGACGACAGCGAACACAAGGTAACAATGCATAAGGAGTTTCTATGTGGTGCGAATTTCGCGTCGGCATTTTCGAAAACAACGTTTTTACAATGGTGGTCACAATGCGTACACCACTGCCCCTATGGTGACTTTTACACATGAGAGGCAATTTTAGCAACTTGAGTATTTGGCAGCTTGAATTGCAATGTAGCGTCGTTTCGTGAGGTATCAGGCTATGGAAAACTTGAAAGTCTTTATGTTCTAGTGTCAGGCCCTAGATAAGTCCTCAGGGTCTTGTTCCCTCGTATCTCCGGACGAGTTGTTGCTCAAACTACTTCATATGAAGTAAGATTAGCTTTGATTATATTGAGTTTTGTTTTTTAATTGGCGATTATAATTTATTAATACTTTATAAATATGAAATATTTGATAGATGAATTGATACCAAGTTGAAGGCTATTAATGTGAATAATATGTAGTTTCAGCAGGACGACGCTATGTGTCGCACATCAAACGCAACAATATGCATTTTACGTGAAAGGTTTGAGGGTACGGGGTCCTCTTCCATTGGTGCCTTGAATTGACTGCCAAGATCGTGCGATTTCCCAAGTCAATGCAAAAAAGCGGCAGTCAATCACCAATAGCTTCAAAGTCCATAACACAAATTCAACCGAAATTATGTGGCAGATAGGGATGTTACATGTGATTTTTAGAGTTTAATAACAAAATTCTTGGTTTTATAATTTCAAATCTTTTACAGAGAGTTTTCATATAAATTTAATAAAAAATTATTTCGTAAAAATCGGCCAATAACTTTGCCGAATGTAGACGAACTTTAGGACATTAAATCAACTCCGAAGCAGAAAGTCAGTTCTTCCCACTCCGAAGGTTCAGTTGAAAACTACTAATTTCCCCTTTACATTCCTATGAGAAATATTTACTAAAAATTAAATACTGAGGATAATGATGATCTTTAAATGCCAACGTTTTGTTTTGTAATTGAAATTGACACACAAATAAATGACGCAAGCAGCAGAGGTGTTTTTTTTTTGTTTGACTGCAACAATGTTGAAGGTTTTGCTTAGGATAACAGGTTTGTCATTTATATTTTTTTAAATATACTCAAAGTTGAATAATTTCAGTTTGAAGCCAGTAGAAGTAGCAACCAGTGGCTGGGTAAAATTAAGGACGAATTATTATCGATTTCAATAGAGAGTGCCCTCTGAACAAAGTAATTTGCAGAATTGTTTTCAAATAAAAATAAGTTTTCTTTATATCATTTTTATCAACCAAAAAATACTTGTAGGAATTTTACATTCGAGTTCTATTGTGAATTATAGCACGTTTTAAACTGGCCGGTGAATATAACTTTGCTTATTGAAAAAATCTGTATCGCATTTACGTTCATATTCATACATATCTTTGCCCCTAAATTCCTCTTGTGTTGGGTTAGATTTCTTTTAATTTAAAATTCGGCATGGTACAAAAAAACATGCTGTAAGAACAAAGAAGTCTGTAACGCTTCTTGATTTTGCACAAGATTCTCAAAGCTCCTACTGGAGCGAATGACGACCATGATTAAATTCGTTATTAAACAATTAAATTCGTTATTAGCAAAAATTTACGAAAAGTTGTTTTGAGAGTCGAAAATATTAATATCTTTTTTCTAAACATACTTTGTGTACAACTACACCAACAACGCTCAAATGCTTAAAGACTTTAAGTAGGACTATGCTATATAATGCTAAATATTTTAGTAGAGTTATTAGCTCTACTCCTTTTAGAGCTGATAACGTTAATTACCAGAATATTTGTGATCTTGAGCAAACGAATCATTACTAACAATTTGAGTTAATTAAATGGCAGGTATTAAACAGGTCTTGTCTTCATCAACTGTAGGAAGCACTAGTACGAAATTGCGATGCTTGCAAACCGAAAGTTCACATTTGTGTAGCGTGTTAAGCGTCAGTAAAAATTAAAAATTCAACTAAACGCAAAGTTTAGGCTGCACACAAAACATTAAAATATCTTTAGTTGAGTTAAGTTTATCACTAGACAACATTTTTCATACATCTGTCATGCGGCGCTACAAGGCCTTGTAGTGGCGAACCTCATATATGAAAAATTTAATCCGACCACAGTTTCTGATTTTTGCTAGGAATTAAAGAAATCTTACTTGCGACGAATTTTTCTAATCAAGATGTACATAAAATGTAGCTTTTGGAACCAATTTCCGTCATCCTTGACAAGGATCAAGCCACACCCTGTCGAAATATCAAATCAAGAATTAATACAAAATATTGTTACACCTAGGATTTATCCTTTAACATTTAGGAGATATTATATTTATTTATTGAGTCTTCTTTTGGATACAATAATGGAAAAACAACAACAATTTGTTCAATTTTTTTCATTAACATTTACAGCCAATTTAAGATTAAAATGTAAAGTTTCAAAATGAGAAAACAGTACATTATCTAAAATTTCTTAAACAATAATTGCATATTTTCTTGACTACTTATACAAAAAATTTATATCAAAAAATATATATTGTTAAACATTTTCTGAAAGTGAAAAAAATATTTCAAACCTTTGTTACACTACTTTGAAAAAGACCCATTTGAAATATAAATTTTAAAGCATATTTAATTTCATCATCGCGCAATTGTTATCAAAAATTCGGAGCTACTTTTTGTTGCTCTTGTACCTGTATTCTTAATTACTCTACAAATAGAATTTCACCTCTTTTTTTAGTAGTAATGAAAATAAAGTAAAAAAAAACTGAAAACTCCTAATTTGGGGATTTTCGAAAACTTTTTTGGGAATTGTGAGATTTGTATTATAATTTTTTTTTAATTTTTTCATTTTACCTACTGCTCAAGTTATATCTTAGTGATCGTAGTTTTTATGTCAACATCAATGATGAAGATTCAGAAATAGGGTTCATTAAGGCTGGTGTACCACAGGGAAGCGTATTGGGTCCAACCCTGTACACATTATTTACTTCCGATATGCCGACAAACAATGATGTAGTAGTTGCAACATACGCTGATGATACCGCTATACTAGCACCCAACGAATCGCAGCAAATATTGTTCAAACGCAGCTTGACTTAGTTGGTAATTGGCTAAAAAAGTGGAATATTAAAGTAAATGCAGAAAAATCCACCCACGTGACATTTACACTTAAAAATGGTGACTGCCCTGATGTTAACTTAAACGGTGACGTAATACCCAAGTCAAATATTTAGGTCTTAACATCGATCGACGCTTAACTTGGAGAACGCATATAAAAATAAAAAGAAAACAACTGAAAATAAAAACAAACAAAACGTACTGGCTTCTTGGTCCAAGATCGGAGTTAAACGTAAACAACAAATTACTATTATATAAGACAGTATTAAAACCTATATGGACTTACGGTATCCAATTATGGGGAACCGCTTCCTACTCCAACATTGATATAATTCAAAAATATCAGTCAAAAACTTTAAGATTAATTATAGGTGCTCCTTGGTATATAAGAAACACTTCAATTCATAATGATCTCAATATTCCAAATATAAAGGATGAAATTAAAAATTACAGTACAAATTATTTGAAAAGACTAAGCGATCACCAAAACATTCTTGCAATAACTCTTTTAGACGACAGTGATGAAGTTAGACGGTTAAAACGAACGCACATATTAGATCTCCCATTTAAATCTTAAACTGTATTAGCTCTTTGAATGTATAGATAATATACGAGTAATTCTTTAATATTGATAAATTTTAAATTGTTAAATTCAATGGAATTTAACGATACTGTTATTAATAGTTAATGTATTTATTAAATTTGCTTATTATTACATTGTAAATAGATTGCAAATAAAAACATTAAAAAAAAATAATAAAATAAAATTTTTTTTTCAGTTTTTAATTTATTAAAAACATACATTCTTAAAAAATAAACTAAATTCCCTACACATTGATATAGAACAATATAAACCATTCTCCAAACAACCCAGCCGCTGGAGTCTAACGCTAGAAATTCTAAATTAAATAAAAATTATATTTCAACTAAATTCATTGCAATTAGCAGTCATTTCTGTTTTATTTTAAAGTCCACAAGAAGCCGAAAAGTTGCCGAACTATTGAGCACTTATTAAAGCTGATTACAAACAGGCAACAATATATGCATGAGCTGTAAATTTGACCACGGGAAAATGAAGATAATTGACAAAGCTAATCAAGACAAAGTGTGGAGTCTTTTATGGAAATCAATTTCAGAAAAATCAAGGCAAACATTTTTTTATTAAAGCCAATAGCCAAAGTTGCTCGTGCTTTATTTATATTGTATAATTAGAATTTATTTTTAAATAAAAAAAAATTTTAATAATTTTAATAATTTTAATTTAAAAAAATTAAATTAATTTTTTTTATTATTAGAAAAGTTTCCGGTGCTTTTAGCCATTTTTAATTTACAAACTCCCTGCCTCTTTTTAGAACGCGTTAAGCTGAAACGAATTCGGATGGTACATGCATGATTACGTGGGTGGGTGTCCCTTTTTGGTAGTATAGAACTTAAAATTAAAATAAAACTTACATGATTCGTGTTGATGGCCACGAATATGAATTTATTTCATAGATATATCTTCGCCACTCTTAAATTTTATATCATTTTGGCATATGGCCACTTCGGTTGGCTCGGAGGAATGTTACCTTCCAAGGCGCCACATCTGTTGCTTATGGACCCTTGGCTTCACATACCCCAAAAGAATAGCCTAGCGGTGTTAAATCGCATAATCTTAGAGACCAATAACGGATCCCAGCTCTTCACATTAAGGGCTTTCTCAATTATCGTACAAAAAAGTCACTAAACAGTGACTTTCCCTGGTCTCTTGGTAATGGCTTATTTTTCTTCACTCCAAATGCGGCAGTTTTGTTTATTAATGTAGCCATTCAATAAAGAATGAGCTTAAACGCTAAACAATCGAAATGGTCGCAAAACGCAATGAGTTTCTCGAACTTTTTTGCGTAGCAAATCTGCACAATTTGCAGACGTTTTTCAGATGTCAATCCATCCATGACGAAATGGCAAACCAAACTAAACATAAAACAAGCAACAGCTGCTAAAATGGCGCATAGTTAAAGGAAATTGATAACTCTACAAGAAAGCTACAAGAACCAACACCTTTTCAAAGATTTTTAACGCCTAATAGTATTCTGTTTTATCCCCATTTATTCTGAGGATTTTAAGAAGTTTAAATCGTGTTTCATAATTGAGTAAAGCCTGTGTGCGAGAGTCATGTTTTCTAAAAGCCAAAAACATGCTTTAAATTTTATCTTAAATCAAAAATTTTAATTGATTAAAACTGCTTTATTAACAAGTTTAAGCCTTCAGTCTTCTTTTTTTTTACTAATTAAGGCACAATTGTTTTTAAACAAGCTCTTAACATTCCTTTTAGCACTTCCATTCATTTTTTCTGTTAACTTTTTGACATGGAACCAAAAATAAATAAAATTTTTGGAGCAGCAAGATAAATTTTTAATTGTTTTTTTTTTTAGATCTAATCGCTGAACTGATAAACATGATGCCATACGATTTCAGGCTGCCAAAAAAAACTATTAATTATAATTTGACCCTGTTTTTTAAGATTAAAGGTCTCACAAAACCGGAAGAGTTTTTACTAAATAATAAATCTTTGTTATCACATTTTGTATTGTAAGATAGCGACTTAAATAAGCAGTGTTGTTTATAATGATTTTGACATTAGTTTATTCATTTTCATGCTAACATGGCTTTCAGATTTGTTTATGTGGTGGGCAATAAACTTGTGCGTATGTATGTTTTTGAAATAAAAAACATTGTATGATTTTCATAATCATACCAACGAGTCAAGTGTAACAATAATAATTTTTAACTCATTAAAAGAGTTTCATAAGCAACTTTTAAATTGCATAAAAGCAAACAATGAAATACTTACGTCGCCAACTTCATGTCTTATAACCTTCGCTGCCCTATAGATTTCATCTTTTTTGGAAATATCGACCACATAACCTTTGCAGTAGCCTCCATATTCTTCTACCATTTTTACCGTCTCGTTGATGCCTGTTTTAAATAAAAAACAAAAGATTTAGGAAACAAACTTCATTTTTATTTTCTTTAGTATTTTTTTAAAATACCTTCTTTATTTATATCCCATATTATTACTTTTGTACCGATTTTAGCCAAACGCATACACAAAAGTCTACCTAAACCACTGCCTCCGCCAGTTATTAAGGCAATGTCGCCACTCAGCTCTTTTTCGGGATAACCGACTGCCATATAGTAAAAGTCCTGCAATAAAGTTTAATAAAAAATATACAATTTTACTGACACCAATGTATAGATAACAACAGGTACTTAAACAGAGGAAGAGAAAATATAACATTTCCTCCTTCTTCCCAAATAACAATAAGAAAAAAAATAAACATTTTAATAATAAACATTTCGAAAGTTTTTTGTTGTGTTAAATTTTTTTTTTAATTTTCCCCAACCCCCCAATAGCACTCAACTTAAGATGCGCAAAGTAAGTGAATTAAATTTCTTTAATGAATACTTTTATGACCATCCAGAGTTGTAAAAGTTTGTAAGGCCAACAAGAAAAATATTTCAGCAAGGATATGAGTAATAAATAACATGAGTAATAAATAACAAGCAGCTGATTTAAAACTTGGAATACTTTGTCGCTTAAAATTAGTACATAGTAAAAAGTTTTGGTTTAATTTTAATACTTAGTTGTTTTTAAACTTCTTTGAAATTAAATTTGAAATTAATTCCGAAATAGTTTAAATTTAAAACCATATATGGAAAACTTAAATACTTGAGGGAATTGTTTTAACACCATGATAAATTTATAGGTATACTATAATGGAATAGTTTTAATTCTTTTTGGAATTAAACCAAAACTTTTTACTGTGTACTGATGCAGTTATTCATTAGATTTTAATACAATGGGATAGACTGTATGGAATAAGCTCTTAAGTTTGGCAATAGCTTTTAGTCCGATGTTAGAGAAAAAATCAAATAAATCGTTTGGCTATAAGGGCAGATCTATGTTGAAATGGAATGAAACAAGTTGTATACGATAGATATGGGAAATAAATAAATTTTTGTTTGAAATAAATCAAACCGTTTTGTCCGGATCTGTAAAAATTGTCTTACTATCTCTTATTATATGATTAGATACGAAATCATGCAACATTAAAAGTCGAAAAAAATATTTTTTTAGTAGCTTTTCCGCTTTAAAGTCCTTTCCAAAATTAGATTCACCTGCACGCATAAAGAATTCTGACAATTGTGCACGTCTAGCTGCGTAACGCTACGATTTAATTAGCCTGCTCTTAAAAGCTTTTCCATATATTTGGCTTTGCTTTCATTCTTGAACTTTTCATTTGTACCTGTACTAGGCTTAACCTCAAACGTAAAATTATGTGCAACGGACTGCGAGTGATTATACCCTGCCTCACTTAGGTCCACATTCAGATCCTGTTATGTTGCCTAGTAGGGATACAATAGAAATTTTGTGTATCCACTTCCGTTATATCAACAACCTATACCGAGCTCTGTTAAAATGTTTGCTATTGAGTTTCCAAAGTGAACCACTCTACTACCCGAAAGAGCAGAGCAGTGACAAATTTCTACAGAAGTGGTTGTATGAAAGATTCATTATGCTTGCTAATAGTACAATACACCTTACATTATTATTATGCGTATTGGTTCCGAGGGATTTGCCTTAAAAATTCAGTTTTCGTGCAATTATATTGGAGTGAGATAATTCTCCATGTCCAAGATATGTAGATCATCTGGTGAGCGTAGCACTAAAAGTTTCTCTTGATATTGCTAGTTCCGGTACGTCTGTGTAATCGGTATTACTGAACCATTATGGATATTGTATAAATACACCCGATAGGGATTTAATTGCGGCCTGGTAAATATTCAGATGTCCTCTCCATATACTCTATGGTACCTCAACCTTCCTTTTAACTGCAGATATTTTAGGTTGAATACTACATTGGTCTTATAACTTAACTTTATAATTGTTTGAAAATGAGGAATAAAGATTCCGCCATCGACTTTTGATACCGACTTAAAACAAGCGCGTATACCTCGAGTACATCTCCTCGAGTTTCTATAGTTGATATCTAGGCTAACCTATCGGATGTCGATACAGAAATATGTTTGGCCCGTAGAAGAATGCAGAATAAATAGTCAACATTGCTAACAATATTTCTATTTTGTAGTATAGAACTTTTAATTTGAAATAAAACACAGAAAAGTGGTGGCAATTGCCATGAATTTGTCTATATTCGAAAGATAAGTGTAGATTTTTGGAACGAATTTCCATCATCCCTTGTCAAGCTTGGTTATGATATAAACCAGTTTTAGCTATGTGCCATCTTCAAAAATCTACATCAAAAACTCTGTTGGAATATCAAACCATGAATCCAAAGTTAATTCGTTGCGATTTTCTTTGTTGGCATATGGCCAGCTTCCCTGGTTCGGAGAAGGGCCAATCGTCTAATTGTCCACCTTTTTGCAGCAATGAAAGCCGTATGTCAGCGATAACGTCGCGACTATTATCTTCAATTGTCTTTGGCTTATCGCCGAAGGCCACAGACTTCACATAACTAGCCCCATAAAATATTGCGCAGCGGTTTGTAATTGCGTGATCTTGGAGGCCTATTTACGACCTCACGAAACGAAATTATTCGTTTATCAAACAATTCTTTCAATATATCAATTGTTGCATCGTGTTGTGGAAACCGCAGCTCCTTCTCATTGTGATACAAGAAGATCAGTGATCGTGGTACTGTAGCGGTCAGCAATAATTTTAGCATTATGGCCGCCAGCGTTTGTCCGGTCCAATAAATTCACTGGCCCATAAACACACTAAACAGTGAAATTCTTTAGATTTTTTCGGTATCACTCTAAATGCAGCAGTTTTGCTTATTGACGTTGGGTTTGAAGCCCATTCGCCGAAATTGCAGGCATTGTTAAGGTGTCAATCTATTCATTATTAACACGGCAAACAAAAGTAAACATAAAACATGTAACAGATTTAAAAATGACGCACACAACAACCAGATTAATGTAATCTGATATATCTTTTAGGTTTTTTTTTATAAAATAAAAATCTCTTTTAATCATAATAGAAGTTATTTGGCTGCAAAATTTGAGTTGATGTAAACAATTTCGGAATTTATCATATTCGCTTTCGGCTATTTAAATATAAATACAACTATATGCGACATGATATTGTACTTTTTGTAACGATTGAATCCAAAATTGTTTCTTGGTGCTTTCTTAAGTCTTTTGTTTCTACTGTGAGGAGAAAAAATTGACTTCTTTATCTTTTCAAAAATCATTTCCCTTAAATACGCATTTTGCAAGTGTTCACAACAATTTATTTAATCATTATTTTCTTAAAGGAAACAATGTAACAAGAGTTAAAAAACAATTATTTAAGCGTTAACATGAACTTCAATTACTTTAACTTCATACACCTTTTTTTACGGATATCTCTTATGGGACATTTTTTTATAAATTCTTATTAAAACACAATTGCACTTGATGAAAAAAAAAACACAGAGCCAAGATAAACATCCAGTCACATACTAAAACAAGCTCTAAAATTTTGTTTATGGGCTACTTCAAACCACAAACAATGTAAACGAAAATAAAAGCGTACTCGTTTCTATGTGTGGCTGCCATTTCAAGTGATGTTCACCTGTCAGCGCTGATTTTGAAAAGAAATTTTTTTGTTGTTACTCAAGCAAACTGATATTGTTACCGTTTTTATTCATACAGAAAGATGATCAGAGCGCCGTCTGAATACCAAACTGGTTGTGGAAAGAAAATAAAATAAAAATCAGAAAAAAGAAATAATATGAACAAAAAATTTTCATGGTCAATTTTATATGCAACAAAATATTTGCTCTTGTTTAAGAAAAAAATGTAAATGAGAAGCACAAGAGAAAAAAATATTGTTTTCGCATTCCTTTTGATATCTTTGGGTTTGAGTTAAAATTTTTGGCCGTAAATAATTGTTTTGACTACGAAGAGTGAAGGACAATTATGTCAATATGTCATTTTACTTCTTTGAAACTTTAATGACAAGATAATGCACGTAGTTTGGACAAGAGTTATTAAGAAATGTTAAATAATAAACTAAAGCTCCATTAATGAGGGAGATATGTAAGTTTGTTTTATAATTGGAGTTATTTTTAAAATTATTTTTAATTAAATAGGAAACATAGTGTACATCTTTAATGATAACATAAACACACAATTTTCTACCGAATTTACTTTGATGGAACACACGAACTCCTTTTCAATTTGTTTAAATGTGGCTGAATTCTTCAATTTGCGTGCGGTTGAGGGCTTTTCGGCTTAGCTCTTCGACTTGAAATAAGATTATAGAAAGAAAATAAATGGTATTTATTATTATACCGTCTATGGACAGGCCCAGATCCTGCAGAAAATTGTTAAAAAAAAAATGTGATTGAAACAACATGTACTTTTCATCGTTTCTTATCTTATTTATTCTTCTCCTGGATCTGCTCCTGTCTACGGGCACAATGTTCACGAAAAGGGGACCGGGAGAGTACCAGATTCCCAAACGAAGAAAACTAGCAAATGTCTCATACCCTCATAATATTTGTTCACGAGCTAGAACATGTCTGGGTTATCACATGGCCATATGAATCACCAGCAAGAGTTATTACTTGACCAGCCTGTTTTTATTTTTATAAACGTAAAACATACACCAGCTTTTTAATCCGGCACATACATTAGTAATAATGAGAAATACCAAATACACTTTGTTGATACGTAATAATTCCTACTTAGTTTATGAAAAATGCTAGTTATATCGTGGAAGTTTGATCATGAAAACGGGAGCAGTTATCGTTACCGTACGAATTATAGTTGCCAGCAGGCCACTTGAACTGTAGTGCAATTCAATATCCCCTTCTAGTTTAACCGTAGACCGTAGTTTTGCCGAACACAAGGTCTCCAGAAATTATCTTGTATTCACCGTAGATTAGTTGTGTGTTAGACGAATATAAGGTCTACCGAAATTAGCTTATATTCTTCTTAGTTAAGCGTATTTTACCGAATACAGTCTCCTGATTTCATCTTATATTAATTCTTGTTTTTCCGTATACAAGGTCGCACGAAATTATTTTGTATTTGCCATAACCTAGTAACCTACTAGGCAAATATAGAGTTGTTATAGTTTTCTTAACAAAATAGCTGTGTTCATACAATACCATCCGATCTACGTATTAATAGAAACAGACCTTTAGTGAAGCTCTAGGAAGAGTGAACCTAACCCAAAACTGCGTTATACTTTCCAAATAGTTTTGTGTGGCCTACTGGTAACCCCAGCGCAAAACCTACAGCAAACAGGTATATACTGGTGAAGCATTTGTTTTTCGGTTACCAGTTCTAAGTTCTTGGAATCCGAAGTGGGACAATTTAGATGATAACCAAAGCCAGTACGCTGTAAATGAGTTTCATCGCCTATAAGAATTTTGTTCGAAAAGTTGAATTTCGATGATAGATTCAACAAAGTCTTTTCGTTGGGCATGATCATTCATTAGACTGGAGTTCTTTTATAATCTGAACTTTATATTCCTGTACTTTTATTAACACTTTCAGAAACGGCGTCGACATTATTGAATAGTTAGTTTGCTTAGTAGCCTCAATTGGTGCAGTTAGCCTAAATTTGTCAATCACTTTGCTCGCAGTTGGCGAAGTAAAATTAGAATTCCAGGAATATTTTGTAACGTTCAGAAATGAAAACAGACGGGTCTCCTGAGTAAATAAATCTGTTAAAGCGAATTAATAAAGAGTGAACTAACGAGCGCAGGTGAAAAAGTTGCTCTTACAATCTAACGTCAGGTAATCAATTCGCCTTGCTACACATCAGTTGACTCATGGCGAAAAATTTTGACATTGGTTCGAATTCGGCCAACACTGTATTCGCTTTGCTTTCACCTTCTAATTAGTGCTCCTATTGACCCCAAATTATCAGGTGTTGAATTTTTTTTTTAAATTTTGCATGAATTTTATAAAAGGGATTTTAGCTTAAGCTTTTGGGGTGAGAAGTATTAAAAATAACAATTCTCGATGTTTTTTTTAGTTTATTGACGTAGCAATTTAAACCCAAAATAAGCTTAATCGTTAAGCATTTTTTTAATCTGCATCAATAGCAGTGTTTTTGAAGCCCATTACCCCAAACTTATATTTAAATAGAAAGTGTAGAAAAATAAATAAAGCCAATAAAAAACTATATTCATCTATATTTTATTTAATCATAAAATTATATTGATTTAAGAAAACACAACTTATAAATGTTCTATGGCCGGGCATACGAAATAATGAGTTTTAAGTAATAATTTCATTTTGTTTATTTCATATTCAAAAAATAATATCCATCAGTTCAGACTAATTCACTTCTTACAATTACATAATGTAAGTAAAACTGCCAAAACAAAACTTGTATAATAAATTAATTTACAAAAGTTTTGGAAGTAATTTTACAATTATGTTTAAATAACAAAATTATTATTTTACAACAAAAATTTTAATAATAAGAAGAAGAGGCAGTTAGGTAAATCTTTCGATTCACGTCATTTTGTGGCCCAACATGTCTGTTTCTGAGATCTTCCCACTTACATCAATTCCTTTTCGCACAATAAAAATACAAAAGACTTAAGACACGAACTGGCTATTTAAATCTTCATGGCAAAAATTTCTTTAACTTCAATTAAAATTCTCAATTTAATAGACACGATTTTTATTTAAGCTGTACGAAAAAAAATATATTTTGGCATTTTCTCAGAAAATTAAATAATTTTCTAAAACAAAAAAACAGAGAAAACAACACAAACATTCATGCCAAACAAATGATGCAATTTAAATGTTCAAATGCGAGTCTAAATTAAAGATATCAAATGCAACAACAAAAAATATAAAAAAAAACCTCAACAAGACATTTAATGTTACAACTTCCACAAGAAGTTGAAAATGAATGTTGCATGATTTTTTGTTTTAGTTGTTTATGTGTTTGTGTTATTTAAGAGGCAATATCAATAACCACTGCGCTATCAACAGGCCTGGAAAAGCACTTGAATACCAGCTAACAGCCAACCACAATGTTTGTAGAAGTAGTTTAACCACTTTACTGACCTTCTTCGATAAAAAAAACATAAATTGCAGCGTGCAATGAATGTTATACACGATTGTTTTTTGTTAGATACAATTTGAATCAGAGTTGCATACATAGTAGCACAAATACACACAGATGCATACTTCAGTTCAATATTAAAAAAAATTAAGTTTTTTTACTTTTAAAAAATTATTTTATTGAGACAACTGGTAAAAACAAATAAATGCCGGCAGCAGGAGAGAGTGATCGAAAACAGATTTTATTAAAGAGATTTAAACAACTTCAAGCTATTTGTTTTTGCAGAAAAAAGAGCTTTAATGTTTCTTTTAAATTTGTGTAAAGCAGACACTTTTGTGAGTAAAAACAAATCGATAAAAAATAAATCAAGATTTAAAAAAACGTGTTATGAAAAAATGCAGCATAAAAAATAAAACAACAACTTGCATTGAATGCCGATTAAAGCTTTTAGTTTTATTATACTCGTCGTATTAGTAAATTTATGGACTTAGGTCTTTGGTAGTCACTAAGAACAATTTGGATTTGCATGATAAACCGGCATGTATCGTGTATGCAAGCCGTTTGTTAAAATTAAGTTAATAATCGTTAACTTGGCTCAGGGCAGCTTTTGAGTTTTCGTTTTTTTTATTTAAAGAAAATTTTTGTAAATTTTTACTTTTTAGAATAATAAAAATTTTTCTAATAAAAATAAAAATTTACTAAAAGGCTGCAGTTTTACCTAATTGCAAGATCTAGAAGCGTATCTTATAATTAAAATACCTTTCATAATTCTACAATTATATTTTATAAAATTATCTCTGAAATGGAAATTTTTGAACTAAAAAAATATGTGTTTCATATTTCAATGCTTCAAACATAGCGATTATGATGTTGAAGGCACAGAACGTTCGGGAAGGCCACAAAAGTTTGAAGATAAAGGATTATGAAGATCAAGAATAATTTCCAGAATAATGGGAAGTAACTGAAAAGGCTTTTTCATTTCGTTTAAAAACATTGGGATTCATTAAAAACCAAGTAAATTGCGTGCCACATGAATTGAAGCTGAGAATTGTCAAACGCCGATTTTGCATGTAACAATAATACCGTTGGAAAACAGTCAACGTTAAGCTGTACGGTTCAGAGGCATAATTACTAATTTGTACGTGCTTAAATTGGAAGGCATTTGTGTTGCAGCATTACAGCTGCAACTTTCAAATATCACTTTTGATATTTTTTATTATTTGAGAGTAATCGCAAGTAATCCTGGCTATTTTTAGCTTACTTGCAATCGTAGATTACTTACTAATCATACGAAACTGGAAACATCGTAATCTATTCAATTACTTTACCTTCTAAATGAAAGCTATCTGACAACTGATCATTACTTAACAACGATGTCTGGCAGTAAAGTTTCGCTGATTACAGACTATTAATTGAAATCATTGTAATTGGAATTGAAAAGTCGGCAATCGTAAACTACTTCAATTCATATTCGGGTACCGAGTTAAAAACCGTAAGAACAGTGTTGACAAATGACATTTAAATTAAATTAATTAAATGTTATTTTCTTAGGAATTGTAATTGGTGCGATTGGAACTATAATGAATTATAAATCGTACTACTGCAACTAAAACGGCATGGAATTTGGGAGCAAAAGTGAATAATAATTTGAAAAACTTTTGTATCTGGTGGAATCTCAATTACATTTCAATTACATGTAATGTATAAGTACGTAATTGTAATTGCACTGTTGTAAAACTGTAACAGAACAAGTACAAGTAATTTCTTTTGCAAAATCACTATTAGAATTACTTTAACAGTTGCATAAATTTCTGTAATTACATATTAAATAATAACAATATGTAATTGAAACCCCTCAAGACTGTTATTCTCAATTCTTCTGTGGTAAAAGTTTTAAATTAAAATAATTATATATTTATTGACAAAATCTTTTATAACTTTTTATCAAAATAACTTCCCAATCGTTTTAATTATATTATTAATTAAAAAAAAAAACTTACATTTAATTAAATAATTAATTAAATCAATTTAAAACTTAATTAAGTTTCAAGCTTAAACTAAAACAGGCCTTACTTATACAGAAATATTTGAATTCAATTATAAAATTCGATAAATAAAACGAAAAGTTGAATGTTTAAAAATTATTTTCTAAAATCCCTAGTCGTTGATTGGCATTTTTTCGTATTGCTCTCTAATTAAAGGGAATAAAATTTTAATAAAATTATTTATGTCGTTATCTATATATGGAGCACTGTGAGTACTGCCCTACTAATATAACAGATAAGGTTAGTAGAAAAAGCACCTTTGTTTTTGAATCGAATACTTAAGAAAAAAACTAAACTAAATTTGACATCCAACTAAACTTGAATTTGACTTCCACTTTATATATGTGTGGGTGTGTGCATGTTATAAATCCTGAGAATTAGCTACATAAGAATATAAATATGTGTGTAAATCTAGCGCTTGCTTTCTATAAATTGTAGAGTGCATGCGTCTAAAATAAATACTGTGGCATAAGTAGTTAGCGCGTTAACTGTTAAGTCTTTGGTGGCTTTAGACCTCAACCGCTGCCAATCCGTAATATCATTATTACTAGCATATATCACAGCGCCCTCCTTCGTTGTCAGTCTATAGCACTAAATCGTCGGTGATATACATAAGTACTAAAGTGGCTATACCAGCTTCAATTAATTTATTACTGTGCCTACATAACACCAAAAACACTGTTAGAAAAATAAACATAATGAGCAATGGCAGAGCAAAGCACTGAAGCTTTTCTATCCCTCCACTTCAACAACTGTCTTATGTAGTCTACCACTTTTCAAAGAAAGTAACACAAATATTTATTAATTCCTTAACAAGTATAAAAAAGGATTTGCTTTAAAAACATACACCCCTTAGTATTCTACAACAATGAAAGGCAACTAGTTATTCGGGTTTTACTTGTTATTGAACGCCTTAATTGAAGTATTTGTTCTGTTCTAAATAGCAGAGACTTCAATAGCTTTATACCAATTAAAAGCAACATAGAAAAGCTTTTATTTTTTGTTACAACTTCAAATGTTGAATAAGCAATCATAGCAATTGCAAACACTCCCATACAATAAACACTCGTATTATTGAATATTTGCCCCCGAAATTTGTAAGGAGCTAGCAAAAACTATGGCAAATAAAACGTATGAAAAAAGCTTAGAGAGTCAACATCTCTCTGGCTTCGATATAAATAAAAATAAATAAAAATTAAACTAAGTTTTGTTTCGGTTTTATATGTGTGTGTTAGCAATCCAGTAATTATGTTACAACTAATAAATTTTAGCCTTCTTTGAAGTTTATTTTATTTACAATTTTATTTCTTAGCCGGTAAAGTTAAAAAAAAATGCAAAGTAGGTCACAACAAGTTACTACGACGATTGTTTTAAACACTCAACACATACAATCAACCACATTATTCCCATACCCAATTGGCCAAAGTATCCTACACAACATTTTAGAATGTTTCGTCTATTTGTCTATTGAACGGTACAGTTTTTCTTGAGGACAAGATGAGAATGCAGGAATTTTTGTTATATAAGATGGCTAGATGACCAAACATTTTTTAAACATGTCTTCAATACGACATTGTTAAAGGCAGATTAAACGAAGTGAAACTTATCTTATTAACAATTGAATGAGTGACTATGCGGCCAGTGCTATTCATGCTGAAGGAATAAAGCACCGAAAGCATTTCTAACACGGATACGTTATAAAGTTTTATAAGTGAAGAACCAGCAAAAGCATTTCTAACAAGGGTACGTTAGAAAGTCATATAAGGGAAGAAATGGGAAAATCATAAAATTAAAATCTTAAATTTTACAAATTTCTTAGTTCAAAATTATTAAAACGGGCTGAGATCACAACCCAGTTCTAATAATGTATTTTTCGCTCAATTTAATTTATTCTTAATTTTTGGAACGGATTTCCGTCATCCCTTGTCAAGTTTGGTTTAGAGACAATGCGGTTTCGACAGTGTGCCATCTTCAGTTTCGTTCCAAAATCTAAATTAATTTAATTTCACTATGACATTGAATACACCATCCCGTGAAGCTCCGTTTGTTTCTTAAATGCCGGATTATCCTAACATCGCCAAAGCGATTCACTTTAGGATTCACCTAGGATATCTAACTGACATGGTCAACTGGGTATAATTATGTACATTTATGTGTGAGCGTGTAAGTTTTGTTTACTTGGCTGGTTTCGCATTTGCTTTTTCTTTCAATCATTTACTGCTGGATGTTTGTAAGTCCAGTATGATTCAATCTAACTTTGAGTGTTGGATCGTTTATACAATTTTTGTTGTTTTGTTTCTTAGACTTTTGTCAGTGTAATTGTTTTCAAAAGCCACTGCCAAACAGTAGTGGCATAATAGTGGAAGTAACACTTGTTGGGTGTTAAATAAATTTTAACTAAAACAATTGCCACAAAATGCATTTTTTTTGGGATTTCTTTTGTTGTTGTTTTTAGGTTGTGTTATCATGACTTGTTATTGTATGTATTTATCTTGTCACGTTCAGAGTTCACATGATGACAGTTTGACATGCAAAATACAAAGAGATTTTTTTGTTCTTTTAAATTTATGGTGCATACAAAAGCACAATAAATTATTCCTTTAAAGTTAAAACTTATTGCGCCTTCTTTATAATTCTTTGCTGGCAGCAGAAAGTAGGTTATCCATTTTTTGTATAATAAGGTCAACCTTCGAGTTTTATTTCTTGTTGGAAGGCTTTAGGTTGGGCCATGTTACATTTGTGTGAATTTGTGGTTAGTAAGCATGAGTCTTTGAAGCCATTAAAACACGATGAAAATGTGTCATAAATTATGAGATTAAGTAATTTTCACTTCAGAAGTTAAATTTAGATACCCAGGTAACAACAGCTTAAGGTCAATTTACAACTCCACTTCAGCATATGTAAGTCAGTCTATGTTAAGATGTGTTATAATGATGCTATATTGTGTTATAATCAAGTTATAATGTGTTACAATCATGTCATAATTTGTTATAATCAGGTTATAATGTATTATAAAGTGTTATAATAATGTTATAATATCTTACAAACATGTTATAATTTATTGCAATGATGTTGTAATGTTTGACTGCTGACTTTATCCCTTGTTTCCCAACAAGAATGTCTTGACATTTGTGATTCCTTTCGGCTCTGACATGCAGTGCTACTATTGTGAAAATGTCCCTTTATTTTGAATCATACATTCCGATCAGAAAATACCGCGATTTCTTGAATTAAACGAAGGCAATTTAATTTTTTATCATTAGTCATTATTATATTCTCTTCAAGATTATCTCCAATCTCTGCCAATCGTCAGAGTACTTTTATAGAAAAATTTAGTTTCGCCTTCAGCTCATGCTTAGAATTATCTATATAAGCCTCAAAATGCTTTCAACAAAGCGTTTGCAAACAGGAAGAAGTCAAGAAGCCGTGTCAGAAAAATATGAAACTTTATAAACTTTTGCTTTGGCCGTGCAAGTCCTTTTGCGACGTATATTTTTCTTTTATAACAGAGGGAGACCAGTTAAGAGTGGCGGTATATGTAAATTGCAACTTCAACTTCGCGGGCAGCGCTTCAAGATATTTTTTAACCAAAAGCCAGATCTTCGGCCAACATTTACAGTGGTCATCCGTCTTCTATTCCTCAGTCAGCAAAATCTTATACGAACGGGCTGAACGGCGCCAAATCGTTATTAACGGGTCTTCTTCAACGCTAGCCGTTACGACGGCTTTGCTCCAATCGTTGTCTGCTGGGTGGCTTAAGGTGCAAAAGAGTAGACTCACGTTCAAAATTTTCTACACTGCACACTGAAGTCATAATTACCACTGACCTCATGACTAAATTAATGCTGTGTTTTTACAACTGAGCATGTTCGGCAGGCGTGAATGATGCATCATGAAATGGCAAATCGCACTGAATATTTTGACAGCTGAATAGTAGATATTGGTAAGCTTGACAGCTTCTAAGATATATCAGTTAGAAAAAGCTATAATTATTGTCTGGTCACCGTATACTGCTTACTGACCACTCGGAAGAAATTCGATATAAAAAAAAACAATATACCACAAATTCGTTAAGTTGGTTTGACACGACATAGTGTCTTGTTTTAAGGTTTTGGCTTTTTTCCGTTAGATTCATGACTCTTTACCGATATTTTATCCTTGTGGAAAATTTTTCATTATTACGGTCACAAGTTGAGCGAGAGACCAAAAATCTGCCCCTCTTCTCCAGATACTCAACCGAAGATTCTCAAGAAATCTTCATCGATCAGAGGTGAATGACTTTACAAAACGAGGCAAATTGCCAACCGTAGTATAGTCTGCTTTAAACTCTTTATACCATTCCAAAATCACAAAAATCCCATCAAAGTAACATTTCAGCTCAACTGTAAATGTATTTAACTTTTGAACATGAAACACCTTAACATTGTTGTCAATGAAAAGTTATTTTGTTGTAACCTATAATACTATTTAATAATTTTAAACCTTTTTGCGGTTTTCTATTGTTAAAGTACATTAAGTCTAGCAGGTAAATTTTTTATAAGGTTATTGTTTCTGTCATAAATCAATGTAATTCATATTAGTTGATGTAAAAATAAAAATAATTAAGATTTTTCTTAGACTAGATTAAACATAAAATAATTGCCCGCCGTGTTAGATGGTTAAGTCGTGTGCTTAAATCAGTAACCCTTGAAATCCATAGGAAATATAATTTGAAGAACCCATAAAGTTTTGAAAAGTATAAAAATTTAATTATGACGCCATCGGATAAAATCAGACATTTTGAATTTGAAGTTCTCGTTTGTGTCGTTGCCAAATGTATAGCTTTATTTAGTGATAAAAGATGGATTTTGAGATGGGCCTCTCTAACTTCAGTACTGCCCCCATTAGGGGCGTTATACAGAGATTGGTTTAAGAAATGATGAGAAGTATCAAAGATCCATAAGGTGTCGCAGTGTCCGTCGATTCAAAGACTTCACTCAAATCTAATGAGAATGTGACCAAAAAAATGTTAACTAATTTTTTAAAGTTGGTATTGGAAAGTTGGTATTCAAAACCCCGTATGTGTTATTTTTTGACTTTTTTCTTTGCGAAATGTCTAGCATGCAACCCATAAAATTCCAGTGGAGCGCACACATCTATAAGGGTGTCAGAATTAACATTTGAAACATGGCTTTTTAGAAGAACATAAATTTATGTAGATTTTCGAAATGAGTTTCCGTCATTCTTCGTCAAGTTTGGTTTGGAGACAAACCGGTTTCGCTACGAGTCATCTTCAGTTTCGTTTTTCGTTCCGGAAACGAAAACTTACCTTGAGAATGGCACATAGCCGAAACCGGTTTGTCTCCAAACCAAACTTGACTAGAGAAGAGGGAAATTCGTTCCAAGAATCCACTTCAAATCACCCTGTAGATATATCAAATCACGAATCAACAAACATATATCTTGATATGTTTTTAAGGAGTGTTCTTTTTCCGAGAAAAATTCATCTGTCATATGGCAACATTGACTGACGCCAGAGCAACGTCTGCAAATTGTGCAAATTTAAGTCGAAAATGGCAGTTCAATTCGAGAATGTTACCGTGTGCTACGTCAATATAACGGTCGACGCAATCGTCCATCCGTGCAAGTAATTCGACTAACGATTAATGTATCGTTTTCGCACCGCATATACTCTTACAGTGTGCATCGAAATAACAATTGCTGCTCCAAAAACCAACATAGAGCCAAAGACTACTAATTAGTTTGGCTGAGTTCTTTCCTAAAGACATGTTTCCCCAACAGCGCGGTGTCGCATACAGTGCGTTAAATCGACTTACCAAAGTAAACATTTATCGAGCGCGTTATTTCGTGGAATTTAACGCCTTTGAAATATTTTCGCTGAAGTAATGTTTAATCATTCATTTACGCAAACAAACCAGCAACTTTAGACGAATTGAAAGACAGCATTGTGCGGACCATTGACGAGTTACAGCCCCAAATACTTAAATCTGCTACGTCAGAGCCAGCCTAAAATCATATTCAAACACTAATGGCATAAAGTTATTATTCTGATATCAAATAAACACCCTTTATTTAGCTGGCAGTGTATAAAAATGTATTAAGTTGTCGCACATTCTATTTGTCTCAAAAATTGCAAACTTAAAAGTTTAAAATTATTTTTGCCCCACATGTCGAAGGAAAAGTGAATCATAAAAATCCTATTTATTGTGTCAACTTTCCCTATGATTGACTTTACTTTTTGCTTCAATTACTTTGGCAAACGGAAGTGAAAGAGGATTTAATTTGTTTATTAGTTGACTGCAAATCATACAGTTTTTCCGAAAGCATATTATATTTAAATATTGAATTCGATTCGTATAAATTTATATTTTGGTATCGGATTTTTTTTTCATGGCCTCTGAAGGTTTAAAGTTCTGTTTATTTCGCAATTGTTTAGTTTTTTTCTAATTATATTTTATATTATTTAATTTTTATAACACATCATGCCTTCCATTATTTTTAAGTTTTTAATATTGAAATCAGCCTTGTTGGACTTTAATTTTTTTTAAATCGCAATAAAATTCCAATTTTTAATTATGCTTTTCATAAAGCACCAACATTTATTTACATGAAATTCAAGTGCTTGAAAGTTTGTAATAGAAACTTTTTGCGTTTCGGCCTCTTACAAAAGCCGCTCACTTTTGTTGTTTGTTGTTTTTCTATTTGCCAATAAACTTGTTACGAGTTCTATACATGTATGTATGATTGTATGTTGCTTTAAGATTAATTCTAAAAAAGCTATAACTCACAGACATGACACAGTGAGGCTGCTTTCAATAGAAATAATCAAAAATATATCATTTTAAAACTACTGGCAAAATTGATTTCATCTCCGCGCCGGTAGAGAACAGAACACGACGACTATAAATATATGATTATGCTATGAAAATATATGATTATGCTAAATATACTTTAAATATTTTAGAAAAGTTGGAACATTACTTTAGTTACGACAAACAAGTTCTTGCTTGCATTTACCATCGACAAAAATTGCAACATGGCTGGGAAGAATATTATAATTTTTAATAAAATTCTAATCAAAAGCAAAGTTTTTTTTTAATATTAAACTATAATATAATATTTCTTACCATAAAATAATGTTTGTGAACATAATATATACAATTGTGGCGTGATCAACCACAGTGGGATTAAAAAGCAATCATACAATATTTGTCCTTACAAAAAATTTGTTTTTCCAACACTGTGGAGATCGCCAGAAAATATTATAAAAGCAAAATAAAAGTGTAAAGTTTTTGAATATCAGAACGCAAATAATATGATTGATTTGCTTGTAGTCATATTATTTTCGAAGATAATAAAAAGGTTGTCTATCATAAACATATAATTGTTTAGAAAATTAACATTATAACCATATTGAAACGTAATAAAATCTTAATGTCATTAAACAAGATAACAATATGTTCCAATGTTTTCTTTATATGAGTATTGCGTGATCCAGATTCACCATAATATGTTTCCAGATGACCATAATATAAATTAAAATGAATACATATTGATCATACTTATTTCTTTCGACACCTTGTCTCTTTTAAAATACCTAAATATTTGCAACAATACTAAGCTCTTAAACATTCTTTTGGCACTTAGCCAAAGGAGAACTAATTACTTGAAATGCAAAAGTGAACTAATAGAAAAGGCAATCGGGTAAAGTAATATTTTATTACTTCTTAATCATATTTTGATGAAACATGCAAAACGTTATACTATATAATTATTATTAATACAAAGTGGCGCCAAATACCACTGTGCTTTGACATTTTTGATGTAGATATATAGAGAATTAGTTGTCAACAAGCCACGGAGCGATACACACCTCAAGAACGTGGGATTATTGTTACTGCTTATTTAAAAAATGTTCAGATGCCGCAATATGTGGTCAACATTGTCTTTGAACATCGCTGTTGTTGACGACGACGTTAGAAAGAATCCGCAAACATCAACGAGACGACAATGCACAGAATTACGCATATGCAGACGTTCGTTGAAAAAAATTTTGGTTCAGGATTGAAAAATGTTCCCCCACAAAGTACAAACTGTTCCCGAATTGCTGCCTGTTGACCGTCTTGATGCAAGAAGAGTATGACATGGTATTAAAAATCATAATGAGCGACGAACAAAATTTGCGTTTCTGGGGCACAAAGAATCCACATGAATTGAATGAAGAGCTATTTAAAGTGACTATTTGGTGTAGTGAAAAAGTGATTGGGCGTTATTTTTTTTAATACGCCGATGGCACCACCGTAAACTTAAATGGTGACGGTTACAGGGAGGTGCTAAATAAGTTGCTTTACATGTGCTAAATAAGTTGCTTTCGGTTAAGTAGCTGCATCGGGTCTCGATCATTGTTGGTTTCTACACGAAGAAGCAACCTCTCACTCAGCTCGCGCAACGATTAGGATTTTGATACAACAGTAGCACACTTCTTTCTTTCGGACTTTTTTTTCATTTGAACGATAAAGTTTTCCTAGTAATGTCATCCATTTTACACTTTCCAATAAAATTTTTATGAAGACAGAGCTCGTTTTTTAATTATAACAAAATTACAGCCAGTTCAAATTGGTTGTGGTTAGAGATCTATTTGAAAATACACGGTTTATCCCAACCATATTGCAATTTTATGAATCCAATTATTTATTGATCAAATATACACAAGAACTCGTACGTCATAAGGTTTAAGATATTTTTAAAAATAACTATAATATGTTTGCCGCAACCATATATTGTTGCGGACAACATAATATAGTTATCGTGACCATATTGCATTCTTGTGTGTTCTTTGCACAAGTGAAAAGAAAATTATGTTTTGTTTCTTTCATTTTTTTTTTGAGTTATACAATTTAGATAATAAAAATATGATTTATTTAACTTTTTAATTAAAAAAGCTTTACACGAAAAAGTTAGAAGGCGAAGACCCAAAATAATTTTTGAACGATAAATATGTTTAACGCAGAGGCTGTGTTTTCTTCTTCGTCTATAGTAGAAAGCAAAAACGAAGAAAGTATTAAAATAGGAGACTCTATCTACAAACAGCAAACAAATTTCCCTACTTAAGGCCATCTATGATTAAACCACACACTTTTCGGAAAGCTTAACTAGTCCTCTATGAATTTCAAAGCTATATATACACGTTGGTTAATTCTGCTATCGGGCCCACTGTGCATGGTACGACATTAGGTTAAGCAGAAAATAAAAATCAATTAAGCATAAAAATACTAACAAAGTATGTAATCATTCGTTCAATATTAAACAAGGTTTCCATAAAACAATCATGTTGCAAAAAACACTATTGCTGTTTAACAAACTGTGCAATAATCATATAAACGTAGGCATAAGTAAAAGATTTCAGGCCAGCAGTGAAATAAAACTCCACATCTGAAGGCATTCGAGAACCAGCTTACAAAGATTCGAAAATATTTCCGATTTGGCGTTTCGTTTTACAAGTTCTTTCAAACAAATTATCAAGTAGATAATCAAGAGAGCAATGTGGTTTACTGATGTTGTATTTTAAGAACCAACCAAGGGTTAAGCATACTAAAAAAAACACGTAAAAAGTCATGATGTTACTTCTATGATGATTTGAGTGAAGCTAAAAATGAAACACAAAAACCTGCAAAGTGAGGCATTGCAAGTATCATGACTTCAAGCCTTCCAGCATTTGGAGATCTGGTAGGTAATGGAGAGTTATTTTTTACTGCCTTAGTTCATTTAATTAATTATGGCCAACAGTTATTAACGAAAGTAAAATATTTCACAGATATTCCATGTTGCTACTTGACGTAAAATATCCAAGTAAATATTTCTTTAATTTATCTCACATACAGCTAAAGTACTTAAAATGATTTATGACATGGTATTGTTGAAAGTACATTAAACAACTTGTTAAATTTTTTTTAACAATAAACCTTTATTAATAAAAAGAAAATACTATTAGATTTGTGTCAAAGGCAAGTAGGCATAAGAAGGGACCAACTTATAAGCAGCGTAATAAGTTGTTGATGTCATTTCATTAGTAGATCTTTGGCACTGCCTTTTCTGTTTTTTAAAAATATTTAATTGCCTTACACACTTAAGGTGAATAAGAGTAGAGTGCGGTTATATATGGACAATAAGCGATCATCAGAACTGTTGGTCCAAAGTCCATTTTTTTTTTTACAGATATTATCCCCGGATGGACCTAATTACGTCAATGACAAATTTCATATGCAAAACAGGGCAGCATTAATAATGGCTAAAGATGAATCAGTAGATTTATAAGAAAAGCGGTCATTGCTTTAAAATCCATTACGAAAGATTCAAAATCAATAAAGCCTTCATACACAGGACCTTACAAAGCAAAGAAAAAGAAGAAAATAAACAAATAGCAGTATTTCCTTTAAATTGCTTGAAACCCCTCTCGACGGAAAACTTTTAGTTATGTTTATTTACTTGCAAAAGATCAAATAATAAACAAAAAGAAGCATAAATACAAATTTGTTTGAAACAAAAATTTATTTTTACTTACGAACTAAATTAAATTTAATATGGTACACTGTTGCAAAGAAATGAAGTAATACAATCAATGCAACAATGCAAGTAAATTCTGAATCGAACAGTTGTTTCAAAGGTATTTCGAATTGTCAATGAATTTTTAAGGCGGGTGAATTTCAGACCTATGTACACTGTTTGTATATGACACGAAACCAGTTTTTACCACCTCATAACTTTGTTTCACTTTGTTTGTTTTACTTAATCCTAAAATAATGAAACCCAAAACATAAGAACTCTACATACAGGTAACATCATATATGAAGTTTTAAAGTTTTGCCATAAAAGCTTCCCGAGATATGAAGGTGTAAAAAGTGCATATACTCTGGCTGACTCATCAATATTATGGGACACTTCCAATACAGCATGAGAGCTAAAATTTATTATAGAAGTAGGTCCCTTGGGGAACAAGTAATCAGAAAAATCTTAAAACGAGTACTCTTTATTCTTTGTATGGGACACTGCCATTATAGTTACAGAGCTGAAATTTGGTACACAGATCCTTTAAATAAGAACCAATGTACAATACCATCTTATATCTAGTCACTCAGCTAGCTTGGCAATATTTCTAATATGAGAAAGAATAATAGGAAAAACATCACAAAAAATTGATCTCAGTACTTTTAACGTCCGAACTCGACTACTGGTATAACCCTGAGCTATATTGGACTTCAGGAAAACTCAACGTCTAATAATGCGATGCGAACGTACGGGGCAACATCATTACCAGTTTAATAAAAACTGACGTATTCATGCAAATTTTTCTTGAAAAATCCATCTTAAAAAATTTTATTTGGAATTGCTGTTACAAGCGGCCGCACGGAAAAGTCAATATTGAAGTGTTTGAAATGCAACTGTGATACTGATATGCATTATTAGTTGAGGTTTTCTGCCATCTAGCAGCGCAAAATTTCGCTGCCTTTTTTGGAGATAAATCTGCCCCAGTATCACCTATCAAAGCCAAAGGCATCAATTATATAAAAAGTGCTGGGTTAAAATTGCCACATATCAGAAAAAAATGTTTGGCTTTAATTTATAAAAAAAAAAAATCCGCTGATCCAAATATTACCACCCTAATGGTGATTAATGACAGCATTTTGTTACTTTTTTGTCTGTATATTGTTCAAAGTATGTTGCTTAAGTCTTTTGTTTAGAAAATGCATTTATCAAAATATTTATTTAAAAACAAAAGAAAAATAAGACAAAACAGAACAAAAGCTTTAAACTTTTTTTTTACAAAAATATTGTGCTACAATTGTTCTTTTTGTTGCTAAATTTAATTACGAAATACATGTAGATATTTGTGCAACTATTTAACACACACCTGCTAAGTGTTTAAACAAATTGCTTTGTACTTCTGTTTAAATATGTGATCAGTTGGCTTTTTTGGCAGTTATTTTTATTACAAGTATTTGGATTCTTGCCACTTAGTTAGTGGGTTTAAAAGGTTTACAAATGTGTGTTTGCTTGTCTTGGTTTTAGGTTAATTAGTCGCAACACCTTTTTCATTTTAGTTGTCATTTTGTTTGCTTAAGGTTTGTAGTTTATTTGTCAAGTTAAACAGTTGCATTTTAACGTTACAGTTGTTGATTTAATGACAGGTATCTGTATTTTATTTACCTCTAGTAACTTAATTTGTTTAAATTTATTTTGATGTTTGGTCATGCTTTTATAACTAATTGAGGCTTAAAATAGTACTGGGAACCATGGCATGGCGTGACATTTTATTACAATCTTGCTTTTTCTGCAGCTTTAATTCCCTTTAGGTAATTTCTTTTATGTATTCTCTTTTGTCTGCCTCAGAAGTAAATATAATAACTTGCCTCACCAAAAGTAAATATAAATGTAAATATTATCTTTTTGCGTGGAATGTCTAATGCAAATAAAAAACTTTAATAATTATAAAATATTTGTTAGTTTGATTTATATAAATATTAATTGTTATAACGTATGCAAATACAGGCAATTGTAAATGCAAGTTGAATAAACTTTGTAGTGATTTTATGCGAACATACATAAACAAAAGTTCATTATAAAATTTTACTTCCTTGTTAACTACCGCTATTAACATGAAGATGATGAAAACATGTTGTGAATGTTTCAAATAAAATCCATAATTGGGGTTTTCAACGTTTTTTAATTTTTTGTATTTTGTAATTTTGAAAGGCTTCTTAAATAAACCACAACTCTCTTTGTTTCAAATGGATCTCAGAGGGTTTGTAATTTTGTGTGAAGAGAAAACACAGACAAATGAATCTCAAACACTTATTTGTAATAAGAATTTTCTTAAGGTCGTTAAATAAAATATCAGCGTTGAAATCACTTTTCTAAAATTCGTTATTTTAACTTACATTTTAAACATGAGATATAAGAGAGTTTTACATTTAAACACTATAACGAAGACAGAAAAGGAAGGTCGATAAAATGAAAATTCCCTACTAGAATGAACAACTGTTTTGAACCCTGTAAATAGAATCGTAAGCGAGACATTACATTGACATAAAATGGCAGAGCATTATTGATTAAATCAGTGGTTTATTTTATTTTGAAGTTGGAAATATTGGTTATAACCACAGATTTTATCAAAGTTTAAGGGTAACTGGATCCGTTGTTTATGTGTTTTGTTCTAAATACATGGCTCTGAAAAAAATAATACCTAATAATCTCTGGTAAAATAGGCTTCAGTAGTATGTGTTGATTTGCCTTGCGCGTGGCAATCCGAAAAAGGCTGACAAGGGTGTTTGAAACCACTTAAGTGATAAGCGCACATGTGATGGCATCAAACGACTGCGTTCTTTTTGTTGATATCACTTTATACCACAAAATCCTCGGCGATATTAAATCCAATTAATTCGTCTACATAAATAAGTTCTCAATTGCAGACTTCCTTACACTTAGTAGGAGTTAATTATTTGAGTGTTTGATTTCTTTTTTAATTCCATAAAGATAACAAGCGGCCCTTGTAGCAAAGCTCGTACAAGTGATGAGGATCACAAATCCTACCCTCGGAATATCACTAAAGCTCGGGACGGCATATGCAAACATTGCAAATAAAGGTTGTAGTCAACTGTGAAGCATTACAACCAGGTGCTATGAAGACTTCCATGGCGGCTCGTTGTTACATAGAAGGCAGGTTACTGCATGCCATGGAGGACTTCAGTTTGAAGTCTACTGGCAACGAAAAGTAATTATTGATGAATATGGATGACAACTGACAGCCCATAGACAAAAGTAAATGATTGCACAGTGCTCAGGGATAAGCAATGAGTCTGCAACAGAAAGTCACTGAAGTACGGAAAAATTGTGAAAAAAGGACCTAAATGTTTTGTTTTAGAACTTCCTGACACAATTACTTAATTAGATTATAGTTAAAGTCATTTTTAATAACTATGAAATGGATAAATGGATATTAAGAGACTACCGTCGCCTTATGCATTATTGATTGCTCAATTTACAATTTGTTTGTGGACTTTTACGCATTTATAAAATTAGCCCTGCAAATTTGCCAATTAAACTAAAATTATTTTCTAAATAATTTAAAGGAAATTAAAGCCACAATTGATAGTACAAACAAAAGACTTAAGACATGAACCTGAGCACATATTACCGCATTCAATATCGGTCGCGTTTTCGTCGATATTTATCAAATAATTATTCAAGCTTTAAGGTCTTAAATAAGAATTTTTTCTCTAAACATTTCTCTCCTCTATTTTTCGATACTCCTTTGTGTAGCATCATCGGCAGTTAATGCCGTAATTTAGTACCTGTTTTTACAAAATCGTCCTACTAAAAATTAACTGTTAATGAAAGAAAACTTAAATTAAATTTGTTTACTGCTCCTAAGTAACATTTATTAAAGCTTTAAATAATTCAAAACAATTAACAAATAAATGCACTCTAAAGTTGAAACAAAATATCAATAAGTTTCGGAAAAAGAAACACATTCAACAGTGTATTATTTTCCACAAACATAAATTACTGTCATTAGCAAAATCAATTAGAATTGTAAGTATACTCGTGTCAAAACATAGTGTTCGCTGTAGTGTTGTAGTTAAACCCTTTCAATTTCATTTAATAGTTTTTTTCTGCAATGTCAGCCGCACTACGAAAGATATAAATGCATAAGTATTTTTTAATTGCCTCAAGCTGTTGAGAAAAAAATCTTGCAGCAATAAAACTCCTTGATATGATATTTAAAAAATCATTTAAATGTAACCTGCACTCGTATTATATTTAATGTGCATTTATTGCCATTGTATTTTTGAATTGTACTTCCACGTTTGCTTTAAATGTGCCTGTGAAGAAGGGAATGAATTTGCAGTTTATGCATTGAGTTGCATTTAAGTTCGTGTTTAGGTTTTTTCTTTAAGAAAACGTTTTGCAAATTGCAAATGTAAAATTATATGACTTTACAATTTTTGCATACAAATTACACACATTAACTACTGGGTATTTAATATTTATTCTTTTTTTTTCTTTTTTCTGCTTGTTAATTTTAATTCAAAGGTTAATTGTGATTAACATTTGTTTCAATATTGCGATAGTTTCAGGGTTAAAAAAAAACTAAACAATTGAGGGATTCTTTCGATTAGATACTTGTAATGTATTTCGTTAGAAAAAGTTAGAAAGGCTAGAATTTTCTTTTGTTTTATTTTAAGAGTAAATTCTTTAGAAGGTTTAAAACAGTTTTTTTAACAAGACTTATTTTTTAAAGAAAACTACCTTTATGAAAACTCAACTTACTTCTCGGTGTGTTTTATTTTCATAATCTTTGGTTTGTTCAACAACTGATTGGTCATCCCTCTCACCATTGATCCAACAAATTGATAAACAGTGGAAGCAAAATGGGAAATGTGGCAGGTATGACAAGCCTTTTTAAGAAAGCTGTAGTAGGAGAACAAAAAAGTTTCCTACTGTCGTAATCTTTCCAACCCCCTGCCAGAAATCTGCTAGATATCGTCTAACTGCCTCAATAATAAAAAAAATTTCTGATAGTAAGAAAATATTAAAGACCAAATGCCCCTATAGTATTTGCTTTAAAATTCAAATTACAATTCCGTTTGTTACAACAATTGTTAAGAAACAATCAATTAATGTTGCTTACGAAATTCAATATAAGAGGAAAGACCTTGAAAACTGTGAATTAGTTTACAGTGGCACAAGACAAAACACAAGACAAACAACACTTGCACAACATACTCTAACTTCAAACGGGGCACTCAGCTGATTTGAAAGGTGTTAAAAGTGAGAAAAAAAATGCCCCATAGCACGCTTACGACTTCAACAAAAATTAAACAAGACAAATGAATTTAAAAACTTTTAAACAAAGAAACTGCTCACATTAAACAATAACTAAAATGTGTGTGTTAATAAAAATAAAGTTAATTAAAACTAAATTAAGAAAGAAATGATGCTGTAGTTGGCTTCAAAAAAAAACCAACATTTGGTGGGAAAGTGATTTTAGTTGCAAATGCTTTCAACACCACCGGACACCTTATCATTTGTGGTTTTATTAACAATATAGCTTAAAAATATTTTCTTGATATGTCATTAAGGATACATTTTTTACAAACACGATATCTATTAATAAAAAGTGTAATTTAATTTTTTTTTACAGCAAAGGAAGCGAAAAACAAAAGACTTACGAAACAATCAGCGAATTTTTTAGACACATTAAAATACAAATTTACCCAGAGTTATTATACGAGCATGACTCGTATATACATATATATGAGCCGTTTATTTCGAAAGTGACATAAGTCACCATTCAAAAAAAGTTTAATGTATTCTTTCATTCAGAAAAAAATTCCATCAACATATTGACAACTAAGGAGGTTTTGTTCGAGAGAAATTTCATTACTTAACGATATAACAAACCAGTGACATCTCACTGCACTAAAGAAATTAAGAGCTTAAATCCTTATAATAGGAAAAAATATATTCGATTCATTCCATACTCTACTATAACGTACATTATTGTAATAGAGCAAGCGCTGAATGGTGTAACTGCAAAATTTTAATCAGACACAGTGTAATTGCCGCAGAATGAAGTACTTTTGGTGTTTCACAAAATTATATCTTATATGCGGCTATTTCTTATATGAGATATTCTTAAATCCGATATCCACTGTATTATATCATGACAATAGCAGCGAATCATATGACGGTCCGTTTTTACGGGTTTAAAAATTAATTTTCAGCTATTGTAAAATAATGCAATTTATTGTTGAGGATGGGTATGTTAGTCTCTATGCGCATTTGGATGGTTGCTTAGGCAACCTTATCAGGAAACCTTTACCAAACTTTTTAGAAACACTTAAACGTCTTATGCCCGAAATTCGTTAGACCAAATCAGAAATCCAAAGAAAATCAACACAAGATATTCAAGTTTTAATAAAAAGACAAAAAAAATTATCCAAAAATAATTTATTTTATTTTTTAATATAAAAAAAGTTCATACATACTTATGCCATTGATCCTTTTTAATTACCATTTAATAGCGAAAAAGGTGTCCACCTTGTTTGTGGAAACTTTTGCTTGTGAAATTGAAAAATGGAAAAAATTCGGCCTAAAAAAACATTTTTTAAAGAAATTAATTATATAAAACATATTTTCGTTAAAAATTTTATGAAATTTAATAATTAATTTCACCTGACATTTCGCTTAATTTTTTTTATTCATAGAGTTTGACAACTGCCATTAAAAATAAAATATATTTGTACTGATTTTTTCAATGAACACCGTTTTTTTGCCTACTTAACACGGAGTTGCATTGGGAATTTGATTCAATAAATGGTTCAATTAAGTATTTATTGCTCAAGTTATCAATTGAGTTCTTGTACGGTAAATTGAGCTCAATTACGTAAATTTCTTAATTGCACAATTAAGTTGCATGCCTGAATAGTGTAAAAAATTAAACAAATAATTACAATGAATTCAAAAAAGGAAGAATTAAAATTCTGAACATGTCAATCAACTTGATATTCTTGGTAACTGAATATAAACCTCAACACATATGCAAATTCAGGGTTTTCGTAAAACTGCACATTTTTAAAACAGCGAGTGTAAAATAAAATTCTTTAGTAACAGAACTTAAAAATGTATGAAAAAACTTATTTTTCTACATCTTACTACTTTCCCCCAAAAACTGCGCTTCTATAAATATCTCCTGGGATCTGTCAATTAAAAAGTCAATAACTTTTGATAAATTTTTGCAATCATTTAAAAAAATCTACTCTCCGAATTAATGTTTTTCTTGGACATAATTTTATGTTCCCAACTAAATATTAAGTAATTTTGCTTAAACAATTGTACTCCCATAAAAATTCTGTTACTAAAGAAAAACAACATAAAAATTACAACTAAATTAGCGCTCATACATATTTGGTATCAGACTGCTAACTGACATTAAAGATGATATTTAAAAACACCTCTCAAAAGCCCAAAATTTGTGTTAAATAAAAAAACTTAACAAAAACAAAACAACAAAAAAGTAACCAAATGCCCACAATAAAAAAAAACATAAAAAAAAAGAAATATGAAACTTAAACCTGTGATAGCAAACGACAGCTTAAGGAAGGTCAGTGATTGTAGAGCAGCTGCCACAGCACAACTATTGAAGCATAAAGAAATAAAGTAATTCTTGCCCAGATGCCTCCAGTACATAAATCATTTGTTGTTTTTTTTTATTTCAGTTACAGTTGGTTATTATTAAATTAAGAAAAACAACAAACGTGTGATTTTTAGAAATAAAAATGGATATTAAAAAATTATTGCTTTTTGAAAAACAACTGTTGAAAACATTCGGAGTATAATTTTCGCCGCTTTTTGTGTGCGAAAAAAAAACTGGTTAGAAGTAGATTTATGATTCCAGCTACTTGCTGCCTTATGCCAGCGTTTAGTTTTAGCCAACTTCCGAAAAATATACGCACCAATTTTGTTATTAAAAAAACGATTTTAGTTATTAAAAAAACTGAAGTAAAAATGGATCAGCCTGGCTATTACAGTAGTACCGTCCACTAACTAGTTCGTTCAAATGATGCATTTGTCAGAAAGATGAATTTATAATTCCGTGTTATTTTTGTAGTTGTTGTAAAAATGCTTCAAAAAATAAATCTTTTAATTAAACGAACTAGTTCGTGACCGACACAGCTGCACTGGCTATTGAAGCAAACGTAAGACTTTCGAAGTATTTTGAGACCAGTTTTGCATCATGGTCGAGCATTGCAAAGCTGCAGAAAGAATTTCACGTATTTCTTCTGATGGCCAGAAAATCGCAATATTGGCTCGATTTCGATAGTCGACACCAAATACAGATAATTACCTAGCAGCTGCAAACATTGCGTTCATAAAGCAACGTGGAAATCCCTTAATTATTTGCATTGCAAGCAACTTGTCACAAGAAACCCACACGCTGTTTAAAAATTCTTCTTTATACCTCATGTAAACACCGTAAAGTCTTGAAACTGTAGCGCCCATTACTTTTGCATATGAAATCATCCTTTATCAAGTTATGCGTTCAAAGCTGCATCATAAAGCATTGCAACAATTTATCAGATCCTTTGTCAATAAAAGCAGTTTAAGTACTTGAAGTCAATCAAGGACTCACAAAATAAAGCAGAAAAATTTAAAAAGAAAACAAATTTAATCCTAAAGTGAAACTTTCAATCGAAAATAACTTTACTGTCTATACACAAATCTACTACGGAACTTTTGCGGCACCAAAGCTGCCTGGACAAGAAATTTTTGCCTAGAAAACTGAAAACGAACTAAAGTCCTACCGTAATATTGGCGGTTTACGTTGCGATACAACGTCACATTGTTTATGCTCCACAATTTAACGAGGTTTGGATTAAAACCTAATCGGGGTCAATGGTTTCTATCGTACATGGCCTGTTGTCACTTCGATAGCCCTGTTCTTTAAGTTGTGAGTCTCAGACAAGCCGTTGAAACTGGCGTTCCCACTTCGGAAAGCAATACATCAAGTAGGTAAAAATCTAACTAATCTTTTCATGGCTATAATTCACAGAATCTCAATTATATTGAATAACATCTGTAAGCTATTTTTTATCAGATACAGAAGAATCAAATGAGTACAAATTTATCGAGTCCTTTTAAATAGTTGCGAAAACAAAAACAATTTAAGTGAAAAATGTAGTTAATGATGCTGCTACATTATAATCAGCACCTAAAGGCATCCATATGTTTTTTTTTTATAATCAGAAACTTATGGGAGGGGCAACACAATAACATAATTTAAACCCATAAGAAGAGAGAAGGAAAAAGTTAAAATAAATTTAAAAACTGTAGGAAATACACAAGAAGATACAACTTTTAATTAAATATTTAAGTCAAAATAAAAGTATTATAATTTACGGTCTTTTGTTTTTATTGATTTTTAATTTTGCCCCAAGGGCGGGTTGATGTTGATGTGGAACGAAACAAGCTGTTATAAGATATTAGCAAAATTCCTTTTTTGTTTCAAAGGCCCCATGTATGTGTAACATTATGTATGGAAAATTAGAAACCCTGCGGCTTCATAATTTCCCAGAAGGAAAAGTTCAATGGCATTTAATCGCACAATCTTCGTGTATGATTTACGTCACTTTCGTATGAGATAGGCATTATCCTAAAATCGGTTATGGAGAATGTCCTTGAGTGTAGCGGAGATATGCAGGAAGCAGACATCATTGAAGTCCATATTTTTCAATTCAGGTCAATAAAAACTGATTATCATTTATTTGTATCGCTTGTGGTTGACTGAGATTACCTTAACCAACGTTATTTATAAAAAAAGTACGGACCGATGTTGCTGCACCAAACAGTATCTTTTTGCGGATGCTTCGGCTCAAGCACGTGCTGGTTAGATTCTTTCCGTCTAGTATACGTGGATTTTTCGACTAAAATATTTTTTAAAGTTTAATAATTTCCACGGTGATGCCATGTCAGCTCAAGTGCTGTCTAAAAACAACTTGAATTCAATAAACCCGGTGACTAGGTTGCTACACAAACAGATATCAAATCTTGTTAATTGTTATAGGATAGAAGGTACAGCGGTAATCTGTAACCGACATAGAAAATAGTTGTAAACGGAAACAAAGATTCATTCAATTTGATTCAGCTAAAGTTTCTTAATTCACTTAATACTTGTGCATTTTAATAAAATGTTGCAGTTCTGCTACTTTAAATACAATTCAGTTGAACAAAATTAAAGCTCTTTTTTAACTCCGTAAAAACTTCGAAATATGTGATAACGAAGTTTTTGTTCGTAATCAGCAAAATTTGTTCCTTTACTTTTGATAAACATTTGTTTGTAAATCCAAGATTTCGCAATTTAACCTTTTAATGGTTTAAGAGAGGCAGTGTTTTCATAAATAATTTAACAGTGTGTATAGATACTTATAATAATGAATGTTAAACAAATGGCAAACAATTAAAACGAATGTGAAAACAATTAAAGCAATTTGCCAAAATCACACTTTTCAATATTTCTTACAGTAATTTGCTGCTGAACTGATAAAGGAGACCTTAGTATGTCCAAAAACAGGTGTTTGAGAAAGCAGCTCTAAAAAATTAAGGATTAAAATTACGACTTCAACTCTGCGTACCGTTCATTTACAAACAATAGAAAGCAATAACACGATTTGCAAACACTGGAAAAAATTATTGTGAAAAATATACGATTGCAACAAGACGGTGTAAAGGTTCAACTACTGCATAACACCTTTGCTGCTCGTGTTTTCCGCCAATTCAGGATCGTCAAAATTGGCTGCTAAGACGACGTCCCATTAAATCGATTCTCTGGGGTCATTTGAAGTCAAGTGTACATGTCAGTTATGTCACATCCACACGTAATTCAACGAATCCATTAAAGACGTTTAGAAACTTTTTGGTCACGGAAACTTCTAAGAAAAGAATCTCTTGTACATTTTTGGACACCATTTAAAACATGTGTTTTATAAAAGAGCGCGATCATATTAATTGCACAAGCAGATGGAGGTGTTCTTGGGGGTTTCGAATAAGATATCAGGACCAATCACCAAAACATGAACATAATAAAGTGTAGTAAAGAGAAACGTCCCCCTTGTTTGCCGTATGAATGCAAGTCAGGTTAAAGAACACTTTAAGAAACTGAACTTAAAGAACTACAAAATAAGAACTAAAATTGGCTAAAGATCCCAAAGAAGTTGCAATAGCCAGCTCTAGATGTTAAAAGAACAGTTATTTATTTGACTTTGCGATGGGATGATTTTTTTATTATTTATTTGATTTATTTTTCTAATTCAGTCTTGACTTAGGCTGTTTAAAGTTTTATTTTTGTTTGTTTTGAAGAATACATTATTATTCAATTTAAACAAACTATCAGGCGTAGTAATGTGGTTCTTGAGACAGCGAGATTATTATAACAAAAGCTATACCAGGCTTTTTAATGACGCGGAATTAAAATACGAAACGTTTCTTTCATAGCTTTAGGCCCTAGACAACGCAACGCCAGAAGTTACATAGAAAACAAAAAACAAATCAGCGCCATACAATATGAAATACTGATTTCCTTTTCAAAAACAAAAATTTTAAAATTTTTTAAATTTGTTTATTTTTTCACATAAATTCTGGCGTTGCGGTGTGTTTTATAAAATTAGGGCCTTAAGTACCAGGAACGCATATTTTCACTGTTTTAAACATCACGTTCAATCGCTTCAAGCCAACAAATAGCTAGTGCTGGATATTCCCATTCAATATTTGGTAGATATCAGACATAGAAGTAAATACGTTTATTTTAAAAAGCCTTTTTAGGTGCCTCAAATTGCAAATGTAAAGAGGTCTGCGTTTAGTACAATAATTATAGTTATTCAAACGACAGTGTTTTCAGTACCATGATTAAAAAAATACCATTCAGTTTGGCATTATTTGTTTATGATTTAAATTTACACTTCTTTCTTCCTTTGTTGTTGAAACAAAGAAACATTTCAAATCCATGTCACATTACTAATGTCAATTAATGGGTTTCTTTCTTAAGTCTTTTGTTTTTTAATAATGGTCATCGTCACAGTGTTTGAAAATAATGTAATTTTCAGAACTCAGTTACAAATTATAAAACGCACTAACTTTAAAAAAAGCCAATCAGTTTTTTTTACTAAAAGGGCAAACAAATATGAAAGACTTTTGATTCAGTGTTTTATAATAAATGCTTCAATATGATTTGGCATTTTTAATTTTATATTTTTATTGAAATTAGCATAAATTTTAAATATCCTTAGCATTCTTGAGGTAAATTTGATTTGCAAATTGAAGGAAAATAAATAAAATTATAAAATCAAAAGAAATAAAAATTGTATAAAACTTATGCTGGGAACGCAACTGGGACGAACGACGAACTTTTCGTCGCCAAAAATAGAACACATTTGTGTATATCAAAATGCACGGAATTATGACGTCGGTCGAAATTCGTCATACGCGGCGAACTTTGAATTAGATTTATTTCTATTTCTTTCGCCGGCGTACGACGAACAAAACAGTACAATGTGGCCATGTTTGGTTTTAGTTTCCAACTATTTTAGTAAATAAAGTTGTTTTTTTAATAATAGTTAATTTAATTTCGTTTTATAGTATTTAATATAAGTTTACAAAATAGTAGTTAACTATAAAATTACATTTTGGCATTGTTTTTGTTAGTGTTTAATTTTTTAACTATTATTTTTTATATGGTCACCATATCTATATAACAGCTGTTATTTTTTCGTCGTTATTGTGCTTCATACGACGAATTTACACATCGAATTTTTACCGACGTATACGTCGTGTTGGACGAAATTCGTCGTTCGTCTCAGTTGTGTTCCCAGCATTAAGTTGATTATAAAAAAAATGTTTCAAATGTTTAAACATAATTTCTTACAAAGCGGTCCAGTTTTGAAACTGGTTGAACAGTATAGACGCAAGACTTGACGTTAACCCTACGAAAAAAAATCCTAAAACTTCTGATCTCATCTTCGCAGTGCGCCTAGCCACATTTTGTAAAAATAACTCGATTTTCTTGTACAACCTTATTTCTCACATATCCTGAATTTCAATCATATAATTGAGTAATTTTTTAGCCTTTTTCGTGATTAAATCTTTCACATTGAAATACTACTTCGAATTCAGCACATCTGACTTCATCACATGCCAGGAATCACAAAGCAAATCCCAAAAGTTTATTACTAAAAAAAACAAATAGCTAAAATTTATCCTATAATTTTAATACGTGTTTTATTTACATAAATTAATGACTTTATTCAGAATTCAAATAAAATTTCGCATGAATGAAAACAAAAAGTAAAAACAAGTTTCTATCTTAAGTCTTTTGTTTTGATACGTTTTTTCTTCTTCTTGCCATTAATTAAATTTATGTGAACAGGAATGTTTAAATGCAAATCAGAAATACAAATATCTATAAAATTTTGTTTAAATAAATAATTTATACGCGTTGAGACCTTAATTTAAATTATTAAATCACAAATAAGGAAATAAAATTAATTCATTTCACGTGTTTGAGTGCGAATTTAAATACTCATACACGCTTCTTATGTCTGAATCGTTCTAAAATAAACATAAGGAATGACTTCTCTATAGAAACTTGAAAACTTTTGTGTCCACCACTTGTTGTTCTATCATGGGCAAAAATAAAAAAAAATTAAAAACGAAATTCAAATGAATTTACAATTGATTCTCTTTGCGTTATCTATTAACGACAATCATGGACATTTTTGAAGTTTTCTCAAGGCCACAAATAACTTAAGCATTTTGTTCTTGAACCAATCTATTTATGAATGTACATTTATATGTTAAATCTATTGCAAATTTGTGCTACTGAATTTAGCAAAAGCGGTCCACAAATTCCCAAGATGTGGGTAAACTATTTTTCACATATAAGAAAAAAATTTGCTAGCGCATAAAACATACATACACTGTCTGACCACCTACTGATATTATCTACCCTATAGAGGCCCGAATAAACCTTTCCTTTCAACAGCCTCGTCGAAATAAGCACACTAAAATAAAGGGCGCTCGTCTTTGCACAAGACATAATTCGTAACGCGGAATTTTACTCAAAATTCTGTATGCAGACGCATTGCAGCATTGCTATAACAAAAACATTGGCAGAACAATAACATCTGTTTATTTTCAGATGTAGGGATTAATGTCAATGTAAATAGTTAAAATGCTTCAGTGGGGTATGGCTTTGCATATCCAGTGCGTAATTTTTGGAAAATATAAAATTGTGACTAGTTCCATAAACCTCAAGTACGGCAATTTTAAATATTACCAAACGGCATCCATTCATTCAATATCAATTTAAATATCAATTTACAAGATCTATTATTGAACGGCTAGTAAGTTTAGCACAAATGGCGGTTAATTGCAATATTACCTGAATTTCAGGGCAAACGGTATAATAGAAATTTTGCCCAAAGTCTGAGTCAAAGTTTATAAGTTTCACTGTGCAATCGAAATTATACTTGATTAAAGAAAATGGCAAACGACTTTAAAAACTATTTTGATCCTTGTTTACCGCAAGAATGTCGAAAGGTGACCTGTAAAGTCTCCTTTTATATTACCACTATATTGAAAAGTAATAACTAAAAAGCTTTTGATTAGTTAAATTTTAATTGTCACCACAAATAAATTGTCACTTATTAAAGGTTTCGTATTTCATTTTTAAAATCCTGGAACTAAAGGAAAATTTCTAAATTTACTTAAATTTTTTCGATTGGTATTTTGTAATCATGAACATATTTTTATTATTAATATTAAGTAATTTAATTTTAAGGCATAAGTTAATTTTCTTTATTCCTTCTATTCAGAAAGAAAATTTATTTGATATGATAACTTTGAATATAGTAAAAGTTAACATTTTATTAGACAACTAGCAGAATGGAATGCACTTTCAACATCCTTTATGTCTTTTCTACTAATTTTGTGTCAACTGTAAACATCATCTATTTAACCCAACACTAAATACAAATAGAATACGAGAATAAATATTTTTTAATTGTCATGTTCTTGCTTTTTCCTTGGATGAGAACAAAGTTAATTAATTATTGTTGATGAAGAAAAGTATAAAAGCCCAAAGTCAAAAGAAGCTGGATAAAAACTTAGAAAATAAATACGTTACATTAAAATCCAAACTTAATATATTTCATAACATTATAAAATGACACAAAACATTAGCGTTTTGTTTAAAGTAACGACATAAATAAAATTCACCCACCTGCAATATGAAACCAATGGAGCAAATGATGAACCACGTAAAATCAGCAAACGGATTAATCCAAGTCATAAACTTTGTTACCAAAGTTGACTGAGCTGTAACAGCTGCTTTTGCTGCAGATGATGATGATGATGATGATGGCACCTTTGAATTTGACAAATTACCATTTAAGGTTTGATGGCCATTGTTATTTTCTTCAGCCATTTTAAGAATTTTTTATTTATTCTTTTAACAGACACTAAGATTTTTATTATTATTTTTTTTTTATTTTGTAAAAAATTTTCTTTTATTTTTTAGATTTTTGCTATAATTTTTTTTATTTGGTTTTAATTTTCTGTTTGATTTTTTCTGTGTTTAACAACCCAAATTATTGTTGCTAAATTTTATTTTAACGGAACATATTTTTTATTATATTAAATTTTGTAATTTCGAGTAGAAGAAAACGTAAGAAAATTAAAAAAAAAACAGTTTTAGAGGGCAAACGTTTTTAGTTTAGACTGCGCGTACACGTCCGCTCTCCTGAGCGCAAACAACTTTTGTGATTGTTAAGACACACAGCGATAAGCCTTCTTGACTCTAAACACAAAAAAGCGGCAAAAGCACAAAATAAAAAACAAACAAAAATCGTTTTATGCTGCTTTTTGCTTTTTTTTTGCGTTTGTAAATATTCTGCTTTTAGTTGTTGTATCTTGATTGTAGCTTAATACTAATAAAGTCTTAGCTTTAAGACACATATCTGGCAGTTAAGAAAAAAAAAACATATTTATTGTGCTGGACTGTTTGTATAGATACGAGGGTGTTACCAGAATTACTCGATCTTGAAGAAAACCGCCTTAATTAGGAGAATAATCTCTTTTAAGTCTTTATTGGATATTTAGTATTATGACTGCCTAAAAATCAGCGATATCCTTTAAAAGGTTGTTTATTACAACAATAAACGTTAATTTGTAGAGTTCGTTTAATTGCAAGAATTAAAACACACAGTCCGTAATGATTTTATCAGTACACAACTTTATTCGGCAGTTACCACCTCTTATTTATAACTCTTCAGAACTAATTTCCACTGAAAGCTTAACACTCTTTTGTACACACAGCTGTTCACTCTATGAAATCAAAAAGTCAACTATATTTTCTGCGGTGGATGGCACTTTTATATAGAAATCACGGAAATGTCCCGAACATACGTAAAATTGCACTTCATTTAATGCATTTGCTGGCTTTGTGGTCTGTATATGTGTTCGTGAACGCGTGTATCTTTTGTTAACTTTTTCTTTCTGTAAAAGTTGTTTTTGTTTCTACTTTGAATGGCGGTTCAGGGAGTTCCTACTATGCAATTGTTTTTGCGTATTTATACAATAGGTCGGTTTACACATCTTTAATTATTACTTCGTATTTGGCACTTTTATCTTAAACTGGGTTTTCAAATGTTGTACAAATCTGAAGTAATATTTTATTTATTGTCTTTTTTAAAAAAAAAATTTATACCAAACTGCATTCAAGAATATTTACTTCATGACCTTTCAATGGATGGTTTTGATCAGTTCAGCGGGTTATATTAAAAGTGGCGGCACAATGCTTTAAAGGTGAGTAATTTGCGTAACAACTTTATTTTCGTTTAGTAAAACATCATCATTCGTTTGCCACATATTCTCTACACTAAATGGAGCAATTTCATGCTTAGTTTTGATCTGAGGAACAATTCCATTCGAAATTATTACAGTGTCCGTTACTGGTTTTTCAATAAATGTTTGGGAATTCTTCATTACTTCGGACGTCCGTACTTCAACTACTCATTTTCACATACTTTATTATTCATAAAGACCTACCCCTATTTCTTAAGTGGAATCCAGCTGGACATTCATATTGGCTCGACTGATAACTTTTATATTGAACCAATTTATCACATAACGGTCACCAATTGTTTGCAGTGTTCTTAAATAGTAAAAATTCTTCTCACGTAGATTCCTCGTTGGCGATGAAAATCACATAAACCACATTTCAATAAACGAACGCTTGTTTGTTTAATAGTCGTGGAAACGATACAAACGTTTACTTTCATTTACTGCTCCAAGAAATGGGCAGCTGTTCCGATTAAAACCTTCATCCTTAAAATCTAATTAATGACCAATAGCCTTCTATAAAGCTGATGAAAGTGGCCTTTTCTTCGCTGTCGTGTGGAAAAAGGCTTCTCAAAGAAGGATTCCTAGTAAACAGAATGGTCGCTTATCTAATACCTCCTAGTGCTTTTGAATTACACGAGATTTGCTGGCCGATTGAAACCGATTAAAAAGACAATATTTTCATTCAGTTATTACAATATTGCAAAAGTGCGTTTTCGATTCCTAAATAAAATGTTGCCCTGTTAAAGATTACATGCTTAACACACTCTAATTATTTGGGATTTTATACAGATCATAAAGCGCAATTACTTTCGGCATTATTAAAGATAAAATCTAACACCACCTTTTATGGCCGTAAATATATCTCGAATGTAACAAAAAGGCGAAAAATGTTATATTTTTTTCTAGAAACGAAAACTCCATTAGTGTGGAGAATATGTAATAGGGACGAAATATTCGCAACGTATTTAAGAATATAATCATGGAAGTATAGGGAATAATAATCCACGATCAGTTAACAACTTTAGGAAAAATATTCAGCAGACCAATTGTCAAACGAAAAGAAACAACAGGCCAGGTCCACCTACCAGACGAAAATATCATCAAGTGCCAGCGTCTGTTCGGGGCAGCTTTTACGGAATTTGTTATCTTTTACACCACTACCCAACTGTCAGATCGTGTAGTTCTGAGATCGACCTCGTGCTAAGCCGGCCTTACTATTTGGGTTTAAGTTACACATCTCAAAGCTCAAATTAACTTAATATTAGAGCTTTTTATTAAAACAAAAAAATGATTATGTTACTTGGAATGTGTGTGTGTGTGTTTATATATTTACATAAGTGTTTGTAACAATTAGTTTTCTGGTTACTGGATAAAAGAAAATTCACTTTTCGTGTTGACTTTGCCCCAAAAAATAAAATATACAAATTGAAATAAAAATTATAAAATTTTTACTCTAGACCTTCATCACTTAAATGATAAACGTAACGTTCACAACCAACTAGTGTCAGTAAAAGTGTGTTGGTCAGTTTTGCTATTTATTTCATTTTCAGTTTCTTTTGCTTTTCAATTTTTTTTTTTAACTGGTTATACAAATCATTTGGCATGGTTTTCATTTAGATAGTTTGAATTGGGTTTGTTTTAGTTAAATAATATCGAATTGATATTCTATGCCACGTATTAGGGGTGTTCACTTCTAGTGCGTAAATAAAAAACCAAAAATTGTTCTGATTCACTAAGTACCTTCGTATGGTATAGTCGAAATATAGTTGCCACATAGCTGTCAATGTCAGTTACCAAATAGTAGTGTTATATGGAATCGAATATTTTTGGTTGCTGTGCAGTGAATAAAGAGTGATGATTTTGGAAAATTTAAATAATATTTAGAAAATGATCGTATTTTAAACATACTAATATATTGTGTTTGTAGGCTATAAAATGATTAAACATGCTACGTGACTGCGTCTTTTGGAGGGTAAAGAGTTTAAAGCAAGAACGTTTTAATGAATAATTTATTCAGCATGAAAGGTTTGTAACAGATGATAGTTCTAGAGCTCAGAGTTGTCCATTAAGAGTCACCTCACATCAGCCGTGTTTGTGAACTTTTCAGTTTTGTAGAAAAAATAGTTCAACTGAACTTCACAGACTTTAAAAAAGTTTCTGACGTTGCCACTTATCTTATAAAAACCACCCGCGACCGTTAAGTAGATAATAGAATGTGAGCAGAGCTTTATGGTTACTTAAAATTAACATTTATGTCACTTTTGATTAAATGTAAAATTTGCCTCTATTTTGCATAGTATTTTCTCACTACTGTCACTTATTTTGAAATGTATGGAAGTTGCTATTCTATCCAACCTGACGTCCTATGGCGTTTCACTTTCTCTACTAGATACTTATAGATGTGTGCTTGTCACTAAGATTTAATGAAAACAATTAGTTTCGAAAAATATTTAACTTTTAAATTGTCGTGACTTGGAATTCTATTGTCGAACAATCGCTTTTACTTCTACATATACATGTCATGCAGCTCAATAAACAAATGACCGTCATGTTTATATTAGCTAAACCAGATTCTTCTTATACTTCTGCCACCTTGAATTGCTTTTGCGTTTTATATAGCTTTTTAAAATAGTTTTTCAGTGTTGAATAGTGGAAGATTAACAAATTAAAGCAAATGTGTTAAAATCATTAGTAGTTGTAAGACGCTTAATTTTGACAAGAAAGTATGAAATTAATCTCTGCACGAGTATTTAGTACAGATAGTTGAAATGAATTTCAAGTTTGGTTTGAAGACAACCCGGTTTCGGCTATGTGGCATCTTCTGTGTCATGTTTCGTTTTTTAAGATGGCGCCTAGACGAAACCGCTTTGCCTGCAAGCCAAACTTGACAAGGGATGACAGAAATTCGTTCCCAATATCTATATTAAATCACCCTGTCGGAATATCAAATTTAATATTGTCTTATTGGAACGCAAGCCTTTTTAGTTCACAAAGTTAAATTATCTCAGTTTGAAAAAGTTGTATACAAAATATTTTTTTTTTTAATTAAACCTAAATTTATGGCATTAAAAATTTAAGATATTTATTTACAACAGCATCAATTATCGCTTCTTGAAATATCTTTATAAAAAGAAGCTAAGCAGAAAAGCACGCGAATTTTAAATCGATTGATAATATTTCGAAATAACTTAACACGTTGGCGCTCACTTGAAAATTAGTAAGAGCATCCGAAAACACAATTTCTTTTTTTATATGATTTAATGTGTCCTTGGGAAGCTCGATCAATATTTCATACTTAAATAATTATTTTTTTCAAAATAAATTAGACGTCTATATCCGTAATTTAGTTGTTATTGCGTCAATTATTCTCATACCCAAAAGATACCGGACGGCATTTTTAATGGAAAAAGGTATTTTTAGTGAGGTGCACATATAATTTTACTTTCTTCAGTTTTGCCAATACCTAAAGAGGACAGCATAATTATCGTCGGCTGCAGTAGTTTTCCAAAGCGATTGTTTATAAGGATAAATAATAGACTTCTTCAGAAGAAGGTCGAAAAAAAGGAAACCATTTTATTGTATTATGGTATTATTGTATTACTTATGTCCAAAAAGTATAGACGTTAAATTATGTCACACCCTGAAATTGCATCAGCCATGGGAACTTTAAACTAGTAACAATTACACTTAAAGATAACAAAATGACAATAGGAATAGAGCCGATGGATAAATAATCATTTATATCTCAGAAGACGTTTAATACTTAAATTATAGTTTTATAACTATACTCGTGCGTACGTGAAAAACTGAAAATGTTCAGCTTATTTCAATGCAAAATAATCAAACAAACAGCACACTCCAAGGTACGGTGTCAATTCAATATTTCAAAAACATATGAAATGAAGTTGTATTATAATATCACATTTTTATATAAAAATGACCAGCAATAAAAATACAATATTGTATTATAATATTACAATCTGTGCAGCCATGCAAGTCGTTTGTGAATTGAGGAATTTATTTTTTATGAACCTCATTTTAAATCAATATAAGAAATTCAGGTGATGAATTAAAAGAAAGGCTTTAAAATATAAAGATGTAAAAATTCAAACGATGGAAATGTAGGAAATGTTTATAATGGGCAACGTTGCTAGTTTCTAAAAATATATGGCTTCTAAAAATTAAAGTATATTTATTGTAGGTCTACCTACTCTAAATTACCTCGATAATAGTTATTTTTGCATACAGTTTTGCTTAGTAATCATTTTGAAAGCTTTGTAAATTTATTTTATTCAGCCATAATTCTTTAAATTCTTCAGAAATTTTTTTTAAAGCACTATTTGCTTAAAATAATTTTATGTTAAAATTGTTAATTCTAGAACATACGTGACGTATGAGTAATATTAATTTGCCACTAATCTTACATGAAAAAACGCGATTACTTTCAGACGTGAAAAAACGCGATTTCTTTCATTTGTATCTCCAAAGAGGAGGTGTGGTATTTTTTATTTTGTATAAGCCTATAAAACAAGCTGCGGACCGGAAGCAGAAAAAAACATGGCTTAGCATCCTTTGGAGTTACAAATCTAAAATCAATTTATTTGATAATGATGCAGAATGAGGAAGAAAATGAAGAAAATATATAAAACACGGAGGAAGATATGTTAATGTATAGTATTGCTTTTTTCTTTGGAATAGAGTAGAACCAATACAGCCCATTAAGAGCACAATGACTAAATATCAGGTTTTTTAAAGGTATATCACTTTAAGTGGGCGGTATGTTATTGCTTTATATAAGCGCCATTTTGAGAGCTGCTATTTGTTTGTATTGAGTTTAGTTTGCCATTTAATCATGAATAGACTGACACCTGAACTACGCTTGCGAATTGTGCAAGCCATGTGCCATGATCACTGACATTTTTTGTACCACAATTGAATGTCCCTAAGGTAGAGTAGCTGTGGTTTCAATGAGATGATGCAACGTGCCACACAGCATTACCAGAATTGATTTATTGAAAGAAACGGTTGGCCTCCATGATCATGCTACTTAATACCCCTGGACTATTTTTGTCGGGGTATGAAATTGTGCTGGTTTACATTGGCAAGTCGCAGACAATTGACGCCTTTTAAGACAACATTTGCCACGTTATCATTAACATACAGGCTTGATTGCTGTAAAAAGTGATCGAAAATTTAACATTCTAAATGCACTTCCTATGAGTCAGGCAATGTGGCGATATACCGGAAATCATGTTCAAATAAAAGTGGCACAGAATTATATTCCAAATGAAGCCCAAATAATGAAAATGAACTCCATTTACTTGTGCTTTGCTTCAATTTAAATTTCTATACTACTAAAAAAAAACACCTTATGTATGTACAACGATTTATTAGTCAGCTATGCTACCATATTCTGAGGTTAATATGCAGCTAGTATGGAGATTTCAAATTCCAGAATGTTTATTTCTGCATTATTTAAAAGTTATTGAATGGCAAAGTCAGTCTGCTGGCCTAAACACGATAGAGAATATTTGGGGAGATAAATTCCGAAGCTTGCTTGCAGTAATAAATAGCAACAATTCAGAAGAAATGAACTTGTGTAAGCTGAATGAAAGAATCAATGCTATTGACGTACATGGATTACACACGATTTTTGCAATTTGTAACGCTAAAAGTAGTTGTACTCGTTTTTAACTACACAATTCATATCTTCTAATATTGTGTTATGAATATGAATACTATTATCGTTCACGAATAACTTTGTAAATTAATTATTTTACCTTTTCTTCCTTTATCAGTCTTTTATATTATTCTATTTGATATTAGTATTAATTATTTTAACGGCAGGTTAATTAGTAACGCCATTTATGTGTCATTTCATATATTAATGTCATAATCATTGCAAGAACAATGTTGTCATCAGTAGAAAGATGACAGCTGTGTAATAAAACAAAGGTTATACTTCCACTTTTATATTTTTCGACATCAGGACCAACTGCTAGTAGGCCAGTGGTTATAGCTGAGCTGTGTGTAAGGCATGATTCTGTGCGGGTTTCCTCTTTAGTATTCCTTACGCACAGATTAACTATCCTAAACCAGTGGACATAGCGTGGAAGATGAGCTTCTGCGTGGGATTCCCCTTTAACACCCTTGCGCATAGATTCAGCTATATAGATAGTATCCGTTGTGAGGCGCTGACCTGTACGTGAAGGATCCGTCCGTGTGGGTTTCCCCTTTCGTGTTCTTCTCTGACAGATCCGGCTGAGCCGTAGGCATCGTTGACCAGTGCTGAACGTATACTTTTGCGTGGGTTTCCCCTTTCGTATACGTAGCCAACCGTCAACGGCAGGCAGTCAGACGAGCAGCAGTGTAAAATACTGCACAAATCTCACTGCAGCAGCATCACCTCCGCGGCGTATCATCCACCCAGCATTCCTACCGGGCAGCAGTGTGATATTCTGCACAAACCTCACCGTAGCGCGTAAGCGGCTTAACTTCCACACGGCGTTACTACGTAAATTAACGGCGAACAGTATAGCTGTAGTCGTAACTGTCGTAAGTTTTAACATAAATAATAATCACTTATTATAACGTTTATAAATAAGTGTGTTTTATTCCACTACTCTGGACTCCGCTGAGCATACCCCAGCAACCAGTGGAAACGTGTCGTTACAAGTTGTCTGGACCGAATTGTCAATTTATTTACTTTTTTTATTTTCTTATTATTATCTTTTTTCGCAAATTTTGTAAATATCTAAAGAAAGTCGCTTGCAAATTACTTTTTTTTAAGAAAACTCAATCAAATATGTTATAGAAATTGATTTTGAAAAGGAAACGATTTAAAACCGGAAAATACTGTATTGGGCTCATTCATTTCGTTTTGTTTATATTTTAAAATTCGCTTTCAATCAAATTTTAATAAATTTTGTATCCAAGCTCGTTTTCATTATTTTAATTTTTCCTCTGCTTGGCGTTTGAGTAAAATTAATTTTTAGTTAGTTCCAAAATTATGTTAAAAGTCGTCAGAAATTCTTCAAACTATTTTAAACCGTAGGTTTTGAAATCGATAGATTTCCATCCAACGCAAACTTGGTCTTTATTACTTTCTTCAGTATTTCATTATCTTTTTAACTAGACAATCAAGTGCCGTTTTAGTAATAACTTTGGAAGCCCATACGTATAAGCGTGCGTCCATAGACATCACCGTGTTTAAAATTATGTATAAATAGTGAAGACACAGTGTGAATTTGGTAGTTAATATTTTTGCTGAATTTGAAAAGAAATCACATTTTGTGTTTTATGATTTGTGGTTGTGTGTCATTTAATGTGGAATACGTATTAAGTGAATTTATCGTTATCGGCAATAAAATATATCGCCAATACCGATATATCAAAACCTGCAATTTCCCTAATATTTTCATCAATTGCTAATAATTTTTTTTCCTAAATTCTTTTATATTATTTGAATCTTATCTTTTGGGCTGCATTTGGAGTTTAAACAATTTAATGTTGCTAAAGACATTAAACACACATGATATATTGCATAGGCATCACACTATGTGTATACATTTTACATATATAATTTTGACATTTTATATGACTTTTACACGTAATGTAAACACAGCTTAAGTAATCAAAGGTCAATGCATAAATATTAACTACAGCACACATCAACACATGCTACTGAACATTGACACTTTTGTAAGTACCCTTTTCTACCACAGAGTGAAATCGCTAATAATTATAATTTATATTTATTCATATCCTAATTTTTTCTGGCTTCAAATTGTTTTTTTATATTTTATTCTTCGATATTTAATTTATAATTTAATTATTATAATTTAATTAATTTAACTCAAGGCTTTCAACGCGTAAAGGTCGTTTAGAAAACATCGAAATGTTTTCTGTCTGTATTCAAATATTGCATTAACATTTTTAAGACTTCCTTCCGTCAAAGACCACAAACAACAATAAAAAGATTTAGAGTGTTTTTAATAATTTATTTATTATAATTTTTTTTATTCACTTCACCTTAGATGTTTAACTAATTTATGTTAATTTCACATATTGATTGTTGCTTTTAGCAATAAGTTTTTGCTTTAGATTTTTTATTTGTGTTTTAAACTTTTTTTCAATGTTTTGCAAAAATAAATTCATGTTTACTATGATGACTGGCAACTGAAAAGAACAAACCGCAATTGACATTAACAGGACATGCGTAAAAGAGTAACGGGAAAAAACTAAAGCAAAACAAACAACAGCATCTGCTGCCAAATTGTTGTAGACATAACAGTCAGCAGTTCATTGTCTCGTTGACACGTTTGTGAGTGCAAATTTAAGGGTTGTTTGCGATGGCATGTATTGACAGGCAACAGGGTTGTAATTTATTGTAGTAGTAGAAAAGTACTTCCCGTTAACGAGTTTGAAAACAAGTTTTATATAAAACTGAATGTTGAGTTATGAATCGAATAAAAAATGTCATTTTCTGGCAACCAAGACATGCAGTTGTTTGCAAAAACAGGAGATATGCCAGCAAGTTTGTGCCGTGCTCAAATATTACAATACTATTTAATATTTATTCTGCAGAAATTGTATAAGGACACCCGTATGTTAAACGTTTACATGCCCATTAACGAAGCTTCTTTGGACCCGTTTTACTTGCGAAAACACATAAATCATCAAACGCTCGTATTAGTGTAATTAATTACTGCCTGTACTATTGGCAGAAATTTGTTTTGGACCAGGGAAATCAGGTAAAATAGTCGCCGACTGGGATTGTTATAAATTTTTGGTTTTAGCTCGCCAAGTCGGGTTGAATCGCCTACAAAATCGCGCTTAACTCAGGGATTAATGATTTTTTTTTTTATATTTTTGCCTTGATTAGTAAAAAATAACAGTTTTAAAAATTATCAAACAAAAAAAATTTACTCCCCTGGACTCAGACTATAGGACAATTTCAGCTCAGCTGAGTAATCACCTGCTCCTGTCCATTAGAGAACTATTATTAAAATTGCTCACGTTGTTCTCCATGCACTCACTGTGTACAACGGCATCCGCCGTTCTGATCTTCTACTAATGCGTTCCATCGGCGTCTGAGTCTACCTAACGTATTTTCTATACCATATGGTATCGCTTTTCGTACGCAAAGTTGACATTGTAGCAGCATTGCCTAGATTGCCTGTGTTAGTGAAGTGCGCATCGCACCACATATACCCATATAGGCAATGCTTTAAACTCCATCCAACTTACGCTTAATAGTACTTTGAGGCCTTTAGCCACCAAACGAGGGACGCATAAGTTATTAGTTGATGCATCACCATTGTGTCAATCCAAAATACATTCTTTGGCGAGATTTAAAATTTTATTTGTTTACTTTTCGCAAGAATATTAAAAATTGACCAACTTTAAACGTAGCATGCAGAAAAATGTGCGACCTACAAAAACGAGTGTACCCAGTTTTTACAAAGAAAAGGCTTCAAATTAGCGCCATTCATGTGCATCGGTAATAATGTCTTCAACAATATTTTGGCCTTAAGATATTCCTTCACTAATAACAATAATCTCATGCACTTTCTGGACTTTATACTTTCGGCATAAATCGCACCGGGTCCAAAGAATCATAACGCCCAGAACAAAGCTACTAGATCAGCTGTGGTCTTTTTGAGACACACACTTTTTTAGCACAACCTTTTTTAATCTTTTGAATATTTTTTTAGTTCTGGAAATAGATCATCATCCCATCTATGATGGGCGACTCTCTTTGAAGTCACTTGCGCCCTTATGCTATTGTGAACATTTTGTTGCATTTTCAGATTGTGAAATTCGAAACACAATGACTTATTTAAGAAGCTATCACACACAAACCCCGACAGATGGCGCCTAAATGGCTTCTTACCGGTGCTTTGTGCAATGTTTGCGCATTCCTACTAAATCGAAAAGATATTTGATACGAACCAGTAATGAAGCGTGGGGGACGCAAGGGGCATCATGCACCGGGCACCAGTCGCACAAGGGCGCCAAGGTTTGGTTTCTTAGAAGTAGAAATCTTTTTTTTTTACAACTACATATCGCACACAAACTTCAAAGTTGACATAACTCAAAGTTTGCCATTTTTCAGAACACTCGAAAAACAATTTATGAATTTATAAAATATTATGATTTTTTTTGGTAATTAAAATTGTAAGGTAAGTGAAAGCAGTGAATAAAGGTAAAAAAGGTAGAATTAAAAATCATTAAAGCAACTAAATCATTTAATATTTGCTCGTAACATAATACACTGTCTACGATTGTAAATAGTTATCCTCCCAAAAAATTTATGTGAAAATAAGGCCAAGTTACTATCCAAAGATTTGGGCCGTTAAAAGTACTTAATTCGAAATGAGGACGAAGTTCTTGATATATACTCGTATATGCTTGGTAACATGTTTCTATAATTACTTTCATTATTAGAAATTAGAAACAAAAAACAGACTATCGAAATTTTGTTAAAAAATTATTTTATTCTAAATCGAAAGTGCACCAAAAAATTAAAAATTTACAATAACAAAAATCAAATTTCAATAAAAACCCAGAAATTTCCAACAAAAATAAAATCCAAGAAGAATATAAAATATCCATAGCTGTTCTGTATTCCGAATCTTGCTTTATTTCGAAATAAGGCAAACTATGTGGAATGCAGAATATTTAATTTCCCAATTATTAAATTCCGAGTGCATTTACAATTATTTCACACGTTTTCATTCCACTAGGAATACAGAACAGGGGCGAATATTCACTTAAGCAGAATCCTCTAAAGTCAAGAAATTATAATCGGAGGTAATAAAAACTAAGTTTAAATCAACACGCAAAATACTAGTGATGAGATAATAAGGTAAGTTTAATGCAAATATGTATGTCATTGTTTTTTCCATCGAATTTTCTATTATAATGTTTAAAGTGATTAAAGAAGTCATCATCTTATAGATTTTTATTTAATAAATAACAACTTCCAACTTGTTTGTGCAAATTGAATCCAGTTGAAGTAAATTATGTTAAGGTTAAGCCGCATACCTTGTTGTATTTGAATTCTGTGATGCTAAAAATTTATGAAACAGTGAACAATAGATTGGCTATGAAAAAATTTTAGACACAAAAACATAAGCTTAATCTGTTATTTTTAGATATATTTGCTTTTTGAGAAAGATTCAATGATCCGATATTTTTGCAATTCGAGCGCGTGAATTGAATTCGTACAAAAACCATAATGTGAAAATAAGATCATGTTTTGTATCCAAAAATTTCGGCCATTAAAAGTACTGAGATCCAAATGAGGACCTCTTGATATGTACAATACGATCCTGGTTCTCGGCAGCCTGCTGGCTTAGTAGCATTTTCCTATAATTCTTTCCCATATTAGAAAAATAAATATTACCAAATTACAGTTCTCTAGCTATAGTAGAACTGTCCCACACAAATAAGGGTGCACCCCATTCCCCATAGATACAACTCCCCGTTTTCAGATTTTTCTGATTACTTATTTTCGCAGACCTGCCCCTGTTTACCAAATTTCAGCCCTCTAGATATCGTGAAAGTGCCCCGCAATATTGATGAGTGAGTCAGTGAATAGGTTCTAAAATATGCACTTCTTACACCTTCATATCTCGGATAGTTTTTAAGGTAAAACTTTCAAACTTGGCCTATGAGGTTACCTAAGTGAAGAGTACTTAAGCTTCAACTTTCAGCGCAAATAGTTTCGTGTAATATATACACTGTGTGCATTATGCCTGTACTTGGCCTGGTGCACTACCGTGCGGCATTATTTAAGTGTTTCGTTAGATTTAAATACATTTTGTTTGAACAACTTTTGAATTTAGATATATTTTAGTTTCTCCCGAATTGCAGAGAAAAATTTTATAATATTTTTTATTGTGATTTATTTTTTTATTAGTTATATTAATCCACTCTCTTGTTCTTGAGCGATCATGATCGTAAGTAAAGAGTTATTCAAATAAAACGAAAATGTTTGCTGACAATTTTATTTTTCATGCCGAAAAATTTCGTATAATTTTCAGTCACAAGCAAAATCTTGTAATCTACTCGTAATTTTTTAAAACTCTAAATAAGACCCAGTAAAAAACTTCTCTATATTATTAATAACAAAAGGCTTTATATGCATACATGTCTGTATAGATAAAAATAAAGTCATAAATGATCGTCTCATTATCATCGGTTGTACAAGTTCCGCAAATTGTGGCACTGCCGTTACTTGAATGTTAACAAAAACGTTAGACTTTTTCAATTGTAACCTAAAATTTTTTGCTCAATAATTAATAATTTTTAACATTTTACACTTTAAAAAACAAAACTGATTTAAAATTAATGATTTTTATTATCAGGAGCTTTTTTATTTATTGAACAAATTGAAAAGCAGGTTTCAAACTCTTCCGGTTTATTTAAAGTTGCTTAAGATTTATTTTTTAGTAACTTAACGCGGAGTTCTATGACTTTGGTTAATGAAGGAAAAAAACAAATTATTTTAAATTAAAATATTGCACTTGTTCAACACAAAGGTATTAAATCAATAAATTGAATACTTTCAGTAGAGGCAAAACTGGTTTCGTTATGTACTAAAGAGTAATTTTTAACACATATAGAATTTTAAAATGAAATAAAACTTTAACAAATTTGTGGAATATAACGCAAATTGATTTTTTTTATTAACAATGTCCGCATATTTGCTGAAATATAGACCAATTAATATGAGACAAATTGTTGAAATACAATTAAATTAATCATTTTCTTGAGAAAATATCGGATGCTTTATCACAAATTTCCGACATAACCCAGACGTTTTCAAAATTCCTCTAGCATTTTCCCAAGAAATTCCATCAAATGTCCAACAACATTCTGTCTAAAAAATCTGAAAAAGTGAACATTTCTTCCAAACCACCCACAATTTTGTACGAAATTGTACCAAATTCGGCAAAAAATGCTCACTGGGCATGTACATATTTTTTTTACATCGAAACACTTAAAAATTTGTACAAGTATATTTTAACCTTAAAAGCTGTTTTAAAAATTATTTTCAATTATAATTTAATAAATAAAATCAGCAAAAGTAAAATATTTTTAAAAAGCATTCGACTGTACCGAATGTTGTTTACCCTTCACGTAGTTATGAAATAATATATGAAATATTTCACCCCAAATCAACCCAACTGTCAGCTGTTAAAAAGTTGTCATCTGGAGTGTAATATATTTAGTGAAAGGTTTGGCATTTACGGATGGGGAATGTTTAACAACAGAAGAACTCGTAAAAACTTTCTATAAGTGTGAACACTTATCGAACATTACTGGGTGATTATGGTCGTCATAATCGACCTACTGTGCAAGGAATTGGCAAGATGATAAACAAATTTGAAGAGACTAGAAGCGTTACAGATGTTGTCAGTCCTGTACATCATAGCGTATAATCCGACTTTCTCGATTCCAGATAGTGGGAGTATCTTACGGCTTATTATGTTGTATTTTGCATCTTCATCCAAGTCGAACCAACGCAACAATTAAAGCGGCTGACCATTGACAACAAAATTTTCATCAGTGATGAAACAAAATTGTCGCATATGGATCTCTGAGAATTGATTGTGGAAGTGATTGTGGAAAAGATATTTTATCCGGAAAAAGTGACAGTTTGGTGCACATTAGTCTGGAGGTGTCATTGGGGCGTATTTTTGGAATATTGCGCTGGTAACGTAAATTATTAAATTTTTGTTCAATATTTTTTATATTTAAGCTTCTTGGCGAATCGAGGGATTATTCCCAACTAAGACACCGTCTCCTGTTTTAGTTGTAGCTATTATTTTCAGGTTCTTTCTTAGTCTTTTTCAACATGTTTGGATTATTTTTCTCCATTATAAAATATTTTTTTATTTAGATGCTTTTTTGTTTTCATAAAGGGTTTTCATTTTACGATGTTGGATAATTTTTCCAGCTTTTCCAATTTTCCATAATAATACGATATATTTCTAATATTTTATTGCCAGCTATTTTGCCGATTGTTTTAAATTTTAGAACTTCTTTTCGATTTTAGAGTGTTTCTAGAGCTTTTTTTAGTTTCGGTTTCTGCCAATTTTTGCGATTATTCCTATATCGGCTGCAATTTTTATGTTCTCTGTTGGGAAACTTCTTTACTTTTTAAGGATGTTTAGCCTTTTTAAATATATACAACAATTATACAGTCAAGCGAAAAACTCTGCATATACCGTACGAATTGGGAGTTTTTTTAAATTAATATAATTTAACACTTATGCTAAAGCCTTTAATATGTAAGTGGTTCTATATGCGGAAAATATATTTAAAAAACAATACGCTATAACAATTTTTGGAGAAAAATATAATAATACTCGTAGCTAGAAAAAGGTCTATGTACGTACAGTTTGGTAATTTTTAGCATCGAATGCTGAGTTCAAAACAAAGAATGAGCATTATTATTAATACAGGGTGTCCACCGGGAAGGTATACTACTCTGTTTTGCCGCCATTTTGGTAAACATTAGCCGTGACAGTTCATATTTGGCAGTCGTGAAGTAGAGACGTGGCAAATTTATTATGGAAAAATATTCGGTAAACCAACGTGTTTTAATCGTTAAAACATTTTATCAAAATCAATCATCGATTACTCTGACGATGAAAACGTTACGTGAAATTTTTGGGAGAAACAACGTGCCAAGAAGACGCACAATTTATCGTGTAGTGAATGATTTCGAAGAAAGAGGGACTGTAGCTGATAGGCCCAAGCATGTACTACAACGTATTGCAAGATCGTCTGAAAACATTACTGCTGTTCAAGAAAGTGCTTAAAACCATCCCTCAACCTCAATTCGACACCGTGCTCAGGAGCTTGGTCTTCAAAGAACAACTTTCGTCACAATTTTGCACAAAAATTTGCATTTATTTCCATTTAAGATTCAGAGCTTCTTCCCGAAGACCATTTACGCCTGCGTACATATGCCAATAGGATGCTACAGGTCTCCCATGTCAACCCCGATTTTCATGAAAAAATCATAATGAGTGACGAGGCACATTTTCATTTGAATGGATATGTGAATAAACAGAATAGTCGGTTTTGTGGAAATGGAAAAACCAATTATTCATCAGTCACCTTTGCATCCATTAAAAGTGACAGTCTGGTGTGCAATTTGGTCAGGAGGAATCATTGGACCTTACTTCTTTGAAACTGAAAACGGCGTATCGGTAACTGTCAATGGGGAGCGATATCGTGAAATGATTGAAAACTTTTTAACGCCACAACTGCATGATTTGGACTTGACTAACATGTGGTTTCAACAAGACGGTGCCACATCGCATACAGCCAGGATTACAATGGAATTACTGCGAGACCTCTTTCCACAACAAGTTATTTCAAGGAATGGTGATATTGATTGGCCTCCACGGTCGCCTGATTTGACTGCTCCGGACTTCTTTTTGTGGGGATATCTGGGAAGCAGGGTTTATTGAAACAAACCAGAAACGCTGGAGCAACTCAAACAAAATATTCGTGATGAAATACCGCGTGAAATGTGTGAGAATGTAATGAAAAATGTGTTCAAAAGGGCTCGCATTTGTGAGGCTAACATAGGCGGACATTTATCTGATATTGTATTCCATACATAATTGCTGACATTAAATAAAACATTTATCAGTATACGACCCATTCTCTTTCAATTAATCAAAAATTATAAACAAACAAAGTAGTATAATTTCGCTGTACCTTTTTATTTTGTTTTTAAGCGGTCTTGAACTCGGCAGGGCATATGTGGAGTGATGTGTAAGAACTGGTACTAGAATATGATGTATGATTCTGGGATACTCCTATTTGTGCGTATGCCTAAAATACAGCTGATATTGACAAGCTGGATCAACTAGATAATTTTCTTTTATAAAAAATTTTTGGCGGCTGTATTTTTTCATAAAAATTTGTATTGCTCCCCCAACAAAATATAATATTGTAAAAGTTACAAATGGAGGAGCAAACCGATAGTCTCTTCCCACTGTGGTGAATGGTGTAAAAACACAAAACTATAAAAAAAGAAATAATGATCAAATTTAATTCTTACCAGTACATAACATTAAAAAATGCATAAAATAATAACTGATTTGAAGTGTCAAAATCTCTAGCTTGTTTAATTTCAATTGTTACGAGGGTCATGAGTCCGGTTTTGTTGTTGCAATCCATCAAAACACAAAATCTTTTTCTTCACATTTCGAACAAGTTAAAATATTTAAGTATTTTTTACATGCTGCGAGTAAATAATAAGAACATTAAATATTAATTGTTAGACGATTTAGAAGAAATAGAGTTATTATTCTAGTCAAGATCATCAAAATTTTATTTCCTGAGAATTAAATTACAAACTCAAGCTTCAATGTGTTAATTTATTGAGACTCCTGTTAAGCGATAACACTTTTTATATGATAGTTAATGTTCAATTTGCTACCGGTTAAGAATAATTGAGCATTTCGCACAATGGGCCGATACAAACGCTTTAAGCAACAACTTTAAATAATACTTGATCTAACCGTGCATCGAAATGTAGACAACATTTCCAATAACACTTACAAGAAGTCGCACATGGAAATAAATTTTTAATATAAATTTTAATTTCTTATGCTCGTTGTATACGCCAGATATTCTATTATACATATCCCTCATTAAGTACTCAAATTAGAAACTTTATGTTATTCTTGAAAAATAACATTTCACGCACTTGTATTTGAAATGAAAGGCTCTTATGTTTTGAATTTTGTTTTGCAAACTTACGAATAACTGAAGCCATTAAGATGAAGTGCCATTCAACTAAAACAAGTGTCAAGACCTACAGCAAAGAAACGAACAAACAAGCCTTACAATTCATACACAAATGAATTCAAAGTTGCTGTCACTTTTTGTGATTTGTTGTCTTTTGAGGCAGGCATCAAAAAAATTATTTAAAATTCGCCACTAAAAACACAATTGATGTGCATAAAGAATTATTTATAGCTTCCGATACACATGATATGTGTGTAGATGTCATAGTATTCGAATACTTATAGAACTACTACTTAATGCAACAATTATGTAAAACATGCACCGTAGTCTGAGAATTAATATGGCATTCAAAAAGGTCGTTTGAGTATAAGGGGGTTTTCTAGGTATAACACGTAGTATAAGACGATATGTCTTCATAAGACAGAGGCTTTCATAACTCTTCGTAGAAGCTGGTAGTCTTCGTTAAAGATGGCAGTCATGGCTTAAAAGGATAGTCTAGGTTCAAAGACTCTTGGTAGAAAAAACGGCGGTCTTTGTATGAGAGGTTAAGTAGTTATGTCTTTTTGAAAAGAGGTACAAAATCATCAGCCTGGTGAAACTCCAAACTAACTTAGAGTCCATGTGGAACTACAGTAAATAATTTCTTAATGTGGCTGAGTGATAGAAATCTACCCTAAATTAACTATTTAATAATACATAATATTCACTATGTTTGTTAAGCTGACACTGACTCAGCCTATAAACTCTTCTAGGTTCATCCCTACCTTATCAAAACGTGGACATGTGACATTATCAGTACTACCATCTTAGTACTTGTATAAAAAGCTAGTCTTATTATAATACGACAGTCTTAGTACAAGTCGATAGTCTTGGTATAAAATGGCGGTACTTTTAGTACAAGTCGGTGGTTTAAGTATAAGACAGTAGACGTCTTAGTATAAAACGGTGGTTGTTGTAGTATAAGACGGTATTTTGAGTATAAGCCTGTGGTAGTGTTAGTATAAGACGACATTCCTAGTATACGACGGTATTCGAAGTATAGGCTGGTGGAAGTTTTACTATAAGATGGTAGTCTTAGTGTAAGTATGCTTAGTCTTATTTCAAGACGACAGTTTTGCAAAAGAGGGTATTCCTAGTATAAGACGTTGGATAACGTTAGTCGTAGTTTAAGACGGTAGCCTTAGTATAAAACAGTGGAATTCTGAGTATAAGACGGTGTTAGTCATAGTTTAAGATCGTAGTTGTCTTAGTATAGAACAAGGGCAATCTTAGTATAAGACCGCAGTAGTCTTAGTATAAGACCGCAGTAGTCTTAGTATAAGAAGGTAGTAGTATTATTATAAGACAGTTATAGTTTTATTTTATTATAAAATGGTAGTCTTAGTACACTGTAGTAGTTTTAGTATAAGGCGGTAGTAGTCTCAGTATAAGACATTAGTGGTCTTATTATAATAAAGTAGTTGCGTTAGTAAAAACGGTAGTGTCCTAGCATAATATGGTCATAGCCGGTACTAGTCATATTATAAGACAGTAGTCTTTGTGTACGAAGGTAGTCTTAGGAAAAGTCTTATGATGTCTTCGTTTCTAGAAAAAATTTAATACTCAAAATATGTTTTTTTTAGATTTTACCCTTAGTGCCCTTCCGCATTGGGCATTGCCCTTTATATTCTGTGTGAAATTCCAAATAATAAGAATGTGTTAATCATGTACAGGAAATACTTTATTTAAAAAACGAAAACGCTTTTAGTATAAGACGGTAGTAGTCGTAGCCTAAGCCGGTGGTAGGCTTAGTAAATGACTGTAGTCTTTGTATAAAACGGTAGTTTCGGTAGAAAAGTATAGCCTTACTGAAGGTATCTAGTCTGATTATAACATGGTAGCCTTAGTATAAGACTGCACCATGAGTATTAAGTGGCAAGCTAAATATATATTTATCGGTTTAGTAATCTCATTTAAATTTTAACTACAAAACACGATACTTAGAAAATATTATTTTCTGTCCTATATACTTTCTGTAAGCACTTACTGTTTTGTTTGCTGCCTAATTACAGTTTATTAGAACAATTTGGCTCTTTATTATGTTTGCTCTTGAAAAACCTAAAGAAATAAACCAAATGAGCATTTCTATTTAAATGGAAATCTACAGAGCAGGCGCTTGGTAAACACATGTTGGAACGTGAAGCTTTTTGTCTCACATTAAGCTCTGAAGCTTTGTGGATTGTTTGGCAAAGCAATAAATAAAGTAGATGAAATATTTGGTGTAATAAAAGGCTAAGAAAAAAAATTAGTTTCTATTTGCTACTTAAAACGCAAAGTTATATATTTTTGGGCGATCGCTTAATACAAACGCATGGAAACGGATTTTACAACAACAAATAAAACGTGATTTTTACCCGAAAAATGCGAGGGGTTGCGTAGACTTCGTTAAAAGGGGTCATTACAAAAAAACAACTACTACTATCGCGTTAATACAAAGAAAACAAAAAATATAAATATATTGACCTCTCGGTAAATGTCGTGACTTATTTGTTATTTGCAATTGATTACAAGCCGATACGTGTAAACGGTAGTAGTGCACAAAAATATGTTTAAATTTGAAGAATTTTTAATAAACGTCATTTAAGAAAAACTATTTAACAGTCGACGTTAGAGGCCACTGAAGTACATGTATGAGTTCCGAGCAGGACAGTACAAGTGGCGACACAAAAAAATCCATATTTGGATTAAAGCCAATAAATTTTAACCCACTAAAATAAGAAGGAAAATTATGGCTACTACAAGGTTCGTATGCATTTACAGAAGAGAAAGGCTATCATCATTTTAGCACCCCTTGAGGTGCATGTTGTTTTAAGTTTTCTATCAATATCATTTTAATTAGTGATTTATAGATTTTTTTGTTACCAAACAAATAATGAGGTTATACATAACGTAGAATACTGTTTTGAAGACCTTTTTTGTTTAGTTTTCTCTGTTAATTAATAACAAACACATACGAATATACACACACATGTGTTATTGTCTAATTTATTAGTACGAATCACTTTGTTTTCAATGAATCTCTCCTTCATTACTCTTGCCCCGTATGCTCAGTACAATCTAGATTTTCACAAGCACATTTTGTGGACTTTTACTCTTAGTGGCATTACTTGCGTGTTTTATGGGGTATTTTCTTTTTTTATTCTTTTTATTCGATCTAAAAATATATCGCAAATTTTGTTGGCTTGTGCTGTGTTTCTCTTCAATTTTATACGCCAAAAATGACAACAACAGAAACAAAACTACTATTGGTAATTTGAGTATAGAACTGTGGCCAGGCTTTCTTTTTAAGTCTGCAGGTAAACAGTTTTAATACAATAATCTGTACTGAATTCTAAGTTAAAGATAGTTGCCAGGGATGGTAATCTGGGTATAAGATCTTAGTGTAAGTATAAAGCATTATCAGGACTAGGCCCCCAGCATAAATTAGGCCATTCTACACAAGTATTGGAGTGTAAGACAGCAGTCACAGAAAATAAATTGAAGTAGAATTATTAGATTGTAGTCTGATCCTAAGATAACTGTTCGTCTATTAATTCAAGGCAAGCAATTTTTTTTTGCGATTAACGATTTAATTGTATCCATAATGTCTCTTTCGATTAATTGAAGGTCGATTATGTGCAAAATAATCTATTAAAATACAAAAACAATAAAGGCCTCTAATACTCGTATGCCCCTTTGCGTTCGACGGTTTAGAAATATAGAACAATAATGTTTTACTGGAAGCAAAAACTCTATCAATTCCCAGATTCACAAAAATTTATTCCCAGGTCCATTATCGCGTTACGCAATGATAAGAAACGTAAGAAACGAAATGGTTGAAAATGATCGTTCAGACGACAGTATTGGAAGTGGAACCGACATGACTTGTGTTTATGTTAAATTTGATTTGTTTTCTCACCACAACTCTTTGGCTCACAACCGAAAGAGAAAGAGCAATTAATCTACAAATCCTGATTATGAGCTTCTCTCACAATGATCTAGTTCTCGAATTCATAGAGATGTGGTTAATGCATGGGATGGCATGCAATGTAAACAGTGTACCCTAAGCTTTACAGACTTGCACAGAAATATTGTTTTACGATTAGATCTTCTGTATCAAACGGGAAAAGCGCTTTTCGAAACTATTGATTTTAGTTCTGTTTAAAACAATCCAATTTAAAATAATTAATTGTATTTTTTATAATATTGAGTTTATGCACATGCTTGGAATCATGTATGTTTTTTAGCTTTAGTGTCGTTTATGTGAACCTCTCCAACTCTGATTACAAAATGGATAGCATTGTATATCGACCCCGCCTACGTTCGAGCGAGCGGAGCAGAATATTTGAAAACTATTTGCCGCTATATTTCTTAGCATTTATTTCTTTTTTGTTTACCTGTACACAAAGTAAGTGCATGATTTTGCTCAATATTTCGGATAAATTGAAAACAGTCGTGAATAAACTTTTTCGAATTGACTTTTTTGGGTTCACACTTCGAAGAGGTTGAGGCATCGTTCAATAAGCTTTAATTTAATAAATAGTTCGTTACTTTGCTCGACTATATTTTCAACTATATTAGATCACCCACAGCACTTGTTTAGTGAAAAAAAACGGAACTTTAAAATAGTAAAAAGTGCCACTGGCTACAGGGCGACATTTGTAGCCAGCGGCATTTGTAGTCGTGAAGCCGTGTAGCCTGCTGTGATCAATGTGTCTACTTTAGGGCGACAGGCTTATAGTTTGTATACTAATGGTTTGTTTATTGATAATAAAATTATATATTTCATACCGAAAAAGAAATGTGTCTTTATGAAACAAAAAAATAACAAAAAATGGAAAACTTGGAAGGTTGAAATAATAAAAAGCCTTAAATTATGCTGCAAAAGCTGTGTTTAATGACATACTACGTTTCTACTAAGTATATTTTCGTAGTGAATGCATTGTAGTTTAGGTTGACACACATGTAGTATACCCAGCTATTGTAGTATACAAATCCTATGTCTGCCAAAATAATATTTTATATTTTCCACTATATTTTCCTTTTGCAAACAGTACTGAAAAAGTACAATGGCACTGAATGTTCCATCTCTGGTCCGCATAGAAGTAACTAACCAAATTACAAAATGTTAAATGTCAAATCGTAGAAATCTTTTCCGAAAAAATATTTTAACTGTAATGGCGGAAAATTGGATACCTGCCAACAAACAGTTCACTACAGTCCTGCAATGCCACATTACAATGTAGGCTACATCTCATAAAAATACGTGTTTGCGATATTTCCAAGTGCTGCAGATTTCTCCTCGACAAAAAGTCCTATTGAAATATTATCTGCGTTCACGTTTAGCTAGAGCTTATTAATCATATGCAAGTTCTTATATCAAACACATCTCCTTATTACTGTTTAATATTAAAAAAAAATTGTTTGGATTTTTTTCTCTATCGCCTTTTCATGCTTAACTCTTCGTTAATTTTGTTCAATTCTTGTGGCTTTTATGTTTTGCTCTTTTTGGCATTTCTATTCATTTCCGAGTTTATTTTTTTCCATTGCAGAAGTATGTAATAAAATTCAGCACCTTGTATCACCTCCTCTGTATCGTGTGCCTTTGGGGTGTAACACTCGTAAAATGGATGTAGAACAAAAAATAAAGCAAGAAACAAAATCACAAACAAAAACAAGAAATGCACTAAATTATTTTGTAGGAAACATTTGCTTGTTTAAAAACACACACACACACTATGAGTATGAAGGTATATACATATATGTATATGATATGTATATATGTATACACAGAAACAACATACGAGTAGATACAAATGCATATTTATTTCACCTAAGTGCCAAAGGGTTGCACCATTTTCTAAGATTTGAGATAATAAATTAACATGAATCTTATTTATTGCTTATGTTCGTGTTAAGGGCAGTAAAGAAAATTAAGGACAATTTATATTATGTGAAAGTGTTTCTTGTAGCTTTTTAAAATGTCTATAGCTATGTCCATAGTTATATCATTTTCATTGTGATATAAGGTATGGAAACAGAAATTAGGGTGAAATCTTTTCCTTATTTTGGGCCTTAGGACTTAATTATCATTTTACATTTATCCACAATTTATTTATTGTATTCCTACTTTATTACAGCAATATGAGCATAATTTAATTATAGCATAAAGCTGAGCATTAGTAAAAAACTTAGTCTTAATATAAGACCTAGGTTTAGTCTAATAGTTAGCCTATTATTTACTATTAATTAAAGGGGATATCAAAAAAGACCGCTAGGTTTATGGGTCCCTTTTCGACCTCCTGCTTTCCACGAATTAATTTCAGGCAACCGATTTCTAATTTACATTTGTCTAAGGCTTAGTCCACCATGGCATTCACATTTAACAAGTGTCTGCCCGTGGTTCTAAGCCTTATGCTATTCAGTGCTGGACGTTCACGCACAAAGTGCGCTACCATTCAGGATCTTTCTATAGAGATTGACCCATCTACCCCTTGCATGGTTTTCTTGCACATCGCTTAGAAATTCCCCCATTGGAGATTAATCAATCCAACTATTGCGAGGTTTTATTACCCATCCTTTTTGGAATCTCACGGCCCAACGCCTTAGTAGTAGTTTTAAATATTGACCGGTCCATCTCTCGCGAGGCATTATTGTGCATCTGTTTCAGATAAAAGTCTGTATTAAAACTGAAGATCGACTGGTATCCAGAGGTAAAATGGGGATTTATCATTGTTAACTTCTCTGGGCTCGACTTATTTAGCCAGACTCCATTTGGAGACAGGAACCTGTCTCTGGGCGCCACCGTGACGAAGTATAAGTCAGAACTTCTGACAGTGAACTTAGTTACGACAATCCATATCTTCGTGCCTACCAGCTGACAGACAAGTCGTAGTATAATATCTCGTCTTAGTATAAATATACGACTTCGTCCTAGTGGTTGGGTACCCCATACAGGAAAACATGCATCCATCATTACTTTGGTTTTGTTCTAAGTCAAGTACGAAAATGTATAAAATTTTAAGGATATTCCCAATGGAAATATGCACAGCAACTTAATATAAATCTGTATAAATAAAAATCAGTTGCTAAAAGTGTTGTTAAGCGCAAAAGTCGAGAACGACTGGTCCAATTTCCCAAATTTGTTTGTATATATCCCTTGAAACCCGAAGCAGGTACTTAAGGAAAGAAAACTTTAAAAATTTATCCGGAAAATTGCGAACAATTCAAACCCTAACTGTACGTTTGGAGGCAATATCTTTAATAGGTGGCATTGGGACCCAGACGTTTTGAAGAACTGAATTTTTAGTTCGCATTTGAACCGGGAATTTACGGCGAACTTCAAACAATATTGCAAAACAATATCCCATTTACCAGGAAGGCAAAAGCAGGTCGGGCTTTCAGCTTGATTCGTCACATATGCATAGGTACCCTAAAATATAATCTGTTTTTTATGATGCAATTCAAAAAACGAACAAAAATGTTTTTGTTTAGATGCTTTCATTTTGACTGTTCTTTTGAACTGAAAAATATTAAAAAATTATTTCAACTGACCGAATGATTGTCAGTTTCCGTTTTATACCCTACAACATACATGTGTGGCCACTGCTAACAAAATACCAAAGCGTTCTTATTTTTGTACAATTATTGTGATCAGGGCAAAACAAAGCATTTTACTGGAAGGCATGCGCGTTCAATACGATGTGTTCCTTACTTTAAGTCTAATTAAATGACCTAATTTAAACATGCCTTGGCGACTTGTTGTAGCAGGTAAAATTTTAGGAAATTCGATTTTTAAGCTTTAAATTTTGAAGAGCAATATATTGGATGCCGATATATTCGCAGGATATATAGTTTAAAGACCACTACAAAGAAGCAGAAGTAGTATCGCTCTACCGCAAGTAATTTAAGTTTAGTTTGTTTCTTTCCAACGATGCGTTTAGGATTTAATTCAATTTCAACATATTTTCGTGAAAAGAAAGCAAAACATGACTTATAACAACTTCAGTTTGTTTCATAACTCTTCTCCAACAGCAAACAAACCATCATCCGAAAATTCTTATTACGTATTTATTTCGTCAGTAAACTTTTTCAGGGTAAAATAAAGTCAAGTTCATTGATTGTCCTTGCGTATATAATGCACGTGCTTTCTTTGCAGTATTAGACCTACACACATTAAGAGTTCTATTAGGATTTTTCTTTTATAATTTGAGTTCATGCTGAAGCCTACTTGTCTGAAGATAGACAACTAATTTTGCTTACTTATGCCCGACTGTTATCTCAAATTACACAAAGGAGAAGTTATTTTCACGTTATTTGGTTCTTAGCTGACAACTTGTATAAAAAGGTTGATTGAACAAATAATTATAACACAATAATTTGAGAGTAAGACATAAATATACTTTAAAGTGAAAGCTGAAAGTAGAAAAAGAAAAAGAAAAAACTTGGTTGAGGTAACCATAACTAAGAGCAACATATTAAGATTAAATTATATGGTTATAAACAAAACATATTATTATTGTGTTGTATAATAGTTTGCCCCTCTTGCAATGTTGAAAAAGCAAAAAAATTCATGTTACTGCTTGGCAGTGGCTGAAGTGCGAATATAGTCAACGCGCTAACCACATAAACCACAGCGCACTCATGCTTTAGTTAACTTAAAGTAATTTAACATATTATGTTTGTTAGGAATATTTTATGGCTAGAATTTTAACAATAATGGTCTTGTTGCAATTTGTGTGGACGGAAAACATTTAATGGTTAAATGGATCTGTGCTAGCGAAGTTAAAAAACAAATATATTGTTTGCGATAAAAATATACTGCTGCAGAGAACATAATATGGTTTTCGTGACCATGCCACAATCATGTTATTTTTTACCTGTAGATTTTCCCGTAAGGGCGATTCGCTTTTAAAATGAACTAATCTAAGCTGTGTGTGTGTGGCTATTCGCGTTGACGTAGAGTCGAAACATCCAATATTTAACGACTGCTGCATAGATCCGGCTGAGTTTGATCGCCAGGGTTATGTTGACTTCGAGGCTTATTAGCGTAGACCTGCTACATCATTAAATCCACGATAGCTCAAACCGAAATTAAATATGGGTGACCAGAAAAGGCGAATAAAAAATTAAATTTAAATAATGGTATGAGATATTATATTACTTTATAACTGCATTCTTTGGAGTAGCACATTATTTAAATGCCCCACCTGGCTTCGCTGGCAGTGCTTTAAGTTGATTTTTTGTCAAAATGTGGATCTACTGAGAACATTTCCAACCATTTATTAGCGAATTTACGGCATAGTCTATGGTCTCTCGGTTTTATACGCCTGTATGTCAAAATCAAACCGCAAAATAAGCTCAGTTGACTCTCTGTCGATGCGAAATTCGACTGGTGGGCGCTGAATCGACATTACTGGGTGTTCTTCGATACTGACATTTACGGCGTCTATGTTTTCACTTTCCACCAATGCCTACTATCTGGTTGGTGGCAAAAGGTTCCAATGAGTGTGATCAGGCTGAAACTTCTTCATCGTGCGACCTGACGACGGAATTCACATTGCGTATTTACAACTGAGCCGAAATGAAAATAATGAATTTAATAACTTCCACGCATTCTCGTAGGAGTGAAACGGGGCGAGACGAAACAGTGAATCTTACTTAATATAAGAATAGCTGGATGACATTGGTAACTATGACAGCTTGTGAATAATATAACAACTGAAAAAAATATAATTACTGTCTGCTTAGCCAATAGTTAAATAAACAAGCGAGTTAAAACGCAAATTCCCTTGTAATCACATAAACGTGTAATTTGCATCCGGCTAGGAAAAAGGAACGGCACAAAAAAAAAAACAAATACATTCATTAAAAACCAGCAGCAAACTACAAGGTGTCCCAAAATCATGTATAGACTGTCTTGCTATATCCTTAAAATGAAACGGCATAGCTTCACTTTTTTATTGTATATTTGTTGGTTTATGTTTTTTTCTATTAAATTTCGAATATAATATAGGCCAGAAGAGCGCCGCCATTCTTGATGATAGTTTTTGACCTCTTTTCCGGATATTTAAATGTGCTGCAGATTGTTCGCATGGAACCGTGACTTTAAAAGTCATCCCTTAAAAAAGGCATTGGCCGTGATCGTAGTTTACAAGCGATTGAAGGTTTGTTTATGGACTGTGTGAACTTTGTAAGAAAACATTTTCCAACCTTTGACCAAAATGGAACTTCTTCGAGCTAGCGTTGTCGGTTCATTCGCTGCATCTTCAGCAACTGCGCGTGATCCGACTAAATAGGTTAGTGACTTTCCGATTGTGGAAAACGAATAGTTGGTGCCATTTGCAAAAGTTTTCGTATTTTTTATTTGCCTGGTACATTTTGGGCCATCCTGTGTTATTATCAAATGGAACCAACAAAAAAATACTGGTTTACGTTCACACACACTTATCATATTCACACGTTTGAGAATGCTACAAACCAACCCACAGTGTAAATTGCAAACATAATTAAAACTAATGGCGCCAAATCAAACCAACAAACCCATAAAAATAAGCCGCTGACTCAATACAGGCATTGCATGTATTTCTTGGTGGTAGGATATTTTCTAAGAAGAAGAAGAGGAAAAACAAAGCTATGAAAAGTGAAAATCTTCTTTTCTCACCCCTTTATATTCACCCACACATAATTAAGCATGCAAATGTAATAGAACACTATGCAAACATTGGGTTACAAAAGGCAAAAGCAAACAAGATAAAAGAAGAAAGTACACACAGCTACTCGTATTTAGTCGCATGTATGGAATACGTTGGCGTATTATCAACATTTATTTTTCATTTGCCGCAATATTTACAGACGTATGAGTAACATTTCTTTTGCGGCACAAAACGAATTTACAAAACGAAATTTACATGAATGTTGAAAAATAATTGTGTGTAGGGTGTTTCATTAGTGATGCGCACTTTTATGCATTTAACAAAATTTAGTACAAATGAATAATATATTGCTGTGATTCTTTTTAGTTTAAGCTCTCTAGACTTTCAAGCAAAAATTTATTTCGCTTCGTATTTAAATTTAATCTTTTAATCAGGCTACCGTCTTTTTAACTTAATACTGAGAATACCATTCCAATACCCAGGCAATACTTTAAAATTTGACTATTTTTCATAAGACTGTATTGATCAAAAGTCCTTCAACTCAATTGTGGGCCATACGTTATTATAACATTTTGTTTATTTCTATTATATTTTGGTTGTTTTTATCCGCAGAAAAACAAAAATGTGAAAATAAGGCCAAGTTCATATACAAAAATTTCGGCCGTTAAAAGTACTGAGATCAAAGTGAGAATGTACATTTCCGGGCATAAATAAAAATTTTTTGAACTATAAGCTCTATCCCAGCATACAGTAAAACATAAATATACATTAAATAAAACCGCACTAATTGCAGGCGCGATATTCTACCTGCCCCCAAAAGGGCTGTACGAAAAAAAACTTCACACTTTGTTCGTTTCACTAAGAACTCGCAAAATGTACCTCTCCACAAAAATTTTAGGCTATATCCGCTTCTGCTCATAAACTAACATGCCTCGAGTGCAGTAAGGCCATAAATTAAAACAATTGTACTGTTCTTTAACTTGTTTGTTGAGATATCCTAAACGAATATGCTAATTTATTTTTACTACAACAAGAGTTTTCATCCATGGAATGAAAATCACCTTCGTCCTGCATACTTTTGGCTCCAGTTTGGTAAACACTCCAATGTGAATACATTTTGTAATTTCCAATTAACAAAAGAATTTTCACTTGCTTGTACCCATGTCCCGGTCAAAAGCTACAACTGTGCGTCCGTCCACATGAAGCCAACCTTCCGTGACATCTTCCGGTTTCTAGAGCTGTAGTACGATTCACTAGCTTTTAGCGGTTCGACAGTTGCAAAATTTGGTGACAATTAATGCTGCTAGCTAAATAATTTTATAGATAACATTTTTCGTACGTTTAGCTATTTTTGCAAAATGTTGTTGTATCTACTTACTGCCTTATTCATAAAAAATATTTGTGGTTTATAAATGATTTATAACTCAATTAACACTCTGTTCCCAAAAGTTGTTATGAATTTTAGTTTGTCGAATAAATAAATAACACTAAAATATTCGCCGTTTAGTTTTCTCGTTAATCGTTCAGATAACAACTTAACGATAGCGAATATCGTTTAAAAGAGGTTACCGATTAGCAACGTCGATAATTTTTTTTTAATAATACGATTATCCTTAAAAAATAATAGTGAAAACAATATTTAAATAAAGACGTTTCATCACAGAAAAACAAATAACTTTGCAGTTTAGAGAGTAACTGATTAGAGCTCTGAGACCGGCGTCTGAGACCGGCGTTAAAATTAATTTCATTCCACAATACCCTTTGTTCTATGTTAGAACAGTAACATTCATATACACGGTAGCGCAAATTGAATTATCCAATTTTGTTTTTGAATAACTTTTATTGAACAAAAAAAAAATGGTTTTGAGTGATGGAGATCTTTATTTGTGGAAAATATGATATCCACCAAGTGCCTGCCGCTAGTGTTGATACACAATTCTCTCTGTTTTATCGCATTTTCCATGAAATTCCGCAAGATTTCCGGTGATAACTGTTCACATTCCTGTCGAATATTCTCTTTAGGCCTACGATTATGTAGGGATTGTTGCCATAAGCCCGCGACTTTAAGTAGCCCCAAAGAAAGAAGTCTGGTATGGTTAAATCGGTCGATCTTGCTGGCCATGCAAAATCGCCAAAACGTGATATTACGGGACCAAAAAACGCTTCCGTCTTAACATCCATTGTGGCTCCAGCTGTGTGTGCGGTTGCACCGGCCTCTTAACCCCCTTTTTCTCCAAGTTCCGCTCATTCAATTCCTGCGGTAAGAAGTCGTTTATCATGGCCCTGCAGCGTGGCACGTCGTCTGCTTGATGGTTATTCGTTCTCACCGACATCGGCAGCTACAGCCGCAATATTCTCGACAGAACGACCAGTCCGATGGCAGCTGCGCCCTAGAAGGTCTTTTGAGATTCCAGTCTATTTAAGTCGAGCAGCTAAGTGGCGAAATGTTTGCTCAATTGGCCCGAAACGACTAGGAAAATGTTGTCGAAATTTACGCTCCGCTGTTGGGAAAAATCGACATATTTCTTACACGCTCTTACGGAGTATTGCTAGTTTGTTTGTATACTGCAGCTGTCAAGTTCACATATCTCAAATAGGGTTGACGTACGACGACATTTGCAGAAATGTTCAAATTTTCCGATTAAGTCATTAATTTTGCGCCACCCTGTATCCAGCAGATTTGCAGTGAGGCACGAGTTGTGTGGGTTAATGAAATTATACCATCATTAAAGTCCAAAAACCCCATAGAATAAAATGAAAAAAAAAGTGTCGAGCCGAATGGTGCAGTCTTCTTAAAATTAAACCAGAAAAACTCGGTTATCATGTCACTATGTTGGGCATCAGTAATAACAACTGCTTGACCGGCCGCAAGGTAAAGTTGAGCTTCATCGATTAGGTTGATTTCGCTAGAAAATCAGCATTCGCTTGTTGCTAGTTGAGCATAAAGATCTAGAACTTTAGTGATTACTCCCCGCTATGGAATTTGCAATACTTCCAAACAACGCAAAGCGATGTTCCTGAAAGTTCACTAACACTGGCGTACGTTGCTTTGATATTTATTGGACAGCCAGTATGTTCATCATCTCCAATTGATTCAATTAACCTGCTTTTTTCCAAACACTCCATATTACTAAATATTTTGTTCGGGATTTGCGAAATCCTTTATATTTTATTTAGCAGCGGACACTAATCGAAAATTAAACCTTCGAATTGGACTGCATTCATACCAAAATGGCAAAGAATTATCACTTTTATTTCACTTTAAAGTTGTACAAGTCTTTAAATAACACCCTGCACATTTATATAAACAAAATTTAAATTTGTTCCTTTGTTCTTCCAGCTACTTTTTGGATACCCTTTCGAATGGCAGTGGTGCTCGTTTGACCTTAGGATCCGCTGTCTTGGTGTATCTAATTGCCTATAATGAAACCACGGCACCATGTGCAGTCCTGGCCACTATAATGTCAACAATATTTGGTATCTTGGCAGGTAGTTATTTACATTAAACGCCAACAACAACAAAAGAAAACTTCTACCATTTACTTTAAATTTTGTTTTTGTTTCATTACCTTCACAGCTCGTTGTAAAACAAGTTTGAAAACTTTGCAAATTCCATACATACGAGCCAGTAACAAATTTGATTTTGGCTGTCTTTTCTTAGCCACCTGGATGGATATGTTGGCCATATTGTGTGCTTGTGGCGCATTGGCTCGTACACTGAGTATGTGTTTAGATGCCATGACCGGTGGTCTGGCACGTATTATGATTTTAGGCAAGTGTGAAAAAAAACTCTTAAATACGACTCTTGTTGTTTTAAGTTTAATTTTTAATGTCTACTTTTAGGCCGCAATTCACCAGCCAACGAACCATGGCCAGATGTTTTGGGAGTCGGTGTGGTGTTTCTAGTGACTGGCATGTTTATGTTGGGCCTAGAGGTATGTGAAATATGACTCAAAGAAAAAACAAAATAAACACGAAATATCAAGAAGTGAACAATAAATGAATATTGTAGTATTTATTCTTTTGTTACTCTTTTTTCTTCTCTGCTACTCTGGTGGTTTCGGCATTACTTTATAAAGCACTCAAAGGCTTTTAGCTTCATAATGGCTTTGGCCATGTTCGGTTTGAATGGCATACTTAGTGCAGTTGGCTGGTGGAATGGTGATGCTGTTGCCTGGCATGAAGAAATTTTGCAGCCAAATGGTTTTAAGAGTGTAAGTTATACTTTAAAATCTAATTAATATAATTAAGTTTTAAGTTGTTTTATTGTTATTGGTAATAGTTTGTGTGTTTGGGGTGTTTTCACTTCACACCTCCCTTAATTGACAAACTATTGATGCAAGTTAAAGTTATTCCAACATTCATACGTCTGTATTTTAAAATATTGAAAATCGGTTTATCGAAGTTTAAGGTTTCGTGTTATTCGCGAGGTGCTTATTTTAATTAGCCCATGCTTTCAAAATATATAAGTTTGAGGTTTTCAATTCGTTCTTAAGTAAATGTTTGTTGTAAACTTAAAGCTTTTTCCCAAAACTATATTTGTTGTGTTTAGTTAATCAGTAAAACCGAATTGATTCTGTTGAATTACTTCAGCAAAAATACAGAAATTAAAATTGAACTGTTCATAACATTTACGGACTTCTTTTTCCTACTTATAACGAGGTTTTTAAAATAAATACCATTTATAACTCTAGGCGGCATAAAATAGCTTTCCAAAGCCTTAAGGAAGTAAGCCAACAAAATCTTAAATTTCTAAATTCTACACTACTGTTGGCAAAAGTACAGATTTATCTGCTTTTTGCAGATCTTTACTCCTAAAATGTCCGTATGCAGATTTGAGGATTTATGGTTCGAATATGAATTGTGGTGTGGGATCCGGTGTTTACTCTAACGATCTGGAGATAGATATCTCAAATCTCCTGCCGGGTGGAAGCAGTGTATTTCAGGCTGAAATCTTTGCTATCCAGTCAGGCGCCACTTCTGTCACTCAAGTTGTACACTACTACGCCTTTGTTAGTCAGTCAATGTAAGAAAGGGTTGTCAAGGCTAGGAAGGCTATCTCACATTACTTTATTTTGGGTCCCTGCGCATAGGGACTACTTTGGTACTGAACGGGTAGACGAGCTAAAGTAGGATCTGCTTTAAACATCTCCAATGTGATATCATTATTAAGAAGAGTATCTTCTCTCTAGGTTCATGTTATCGGAAAAACTTATGGAGGTTCCTGTCAATATTAATGGGTCACTGGGTGCTAGGAAGCATTCCAATCGACTCGGGCTCCCCTTTAATGACCACTGTCGCAGTTGTAATGATAGGGAAAAAGGAGAGACAATTGTTCACCTTCTCTGCGAATGCCCAAACCTGGCTATAAGTAGACACAGATTTCTGGGGCATTACATAATATATATCTGGGTGCAGTTTTAACGACTTAATGAGGTGTCTCTCGGCGAGTCAAGGCTCTAAGATACAGCACACACCTGACGAGTGCTAGGTTATTTTTAACCGGGATCCTACTTGAGAGTTTGCGCGTAGCAAACTACCACGGAAACCAACAACCATTTTTGTCTCTAGTGTTTCATGTTAAAACGAAAAATATCAATCATTCGTAAGTGAAAACCTAAAACAAAAGAAGAAGAAAGCAACAACGTTTAAAGATGTGTGACAGCTGTTGATATGTTCGGTACTTAGTAGTGATGAGCGATATTTGCGAACCTGTAAAATAAATTTCTTTCCGACCCTGAAGTCCGTATTTTTTTTTTTTTTTTTTTTGTTAGTAATTTCTACGCATTTTCTGAAGTTTTAAGCGATTATTATAAAACTACTGAGCACACTGTCAGAAGTAATATCGGAATATCAAATCAAGAATTTATTTCTATACTCTTACAATAGAAGTCTGGCCGTCAGGTATTTCTGCACATTTTCTATACAAAAATTTAAGTTATGTGTTGGTTGTCTGGCCATGTTTTGATATTATTAGGAGAAACTGCAAAGTTTTTGCATTGCAGTTTCCCTAAAAGGTTCCACAAGATCAAATCTGCGCGATAAATCTGAATTATAAAAGTTACGCATTTTTGTTGATTTCGCTGCTTTGTCCGACCGACAACGGATATGAAACCCGCAGTTTGTGCAGATTATCTGTTTAAAATCAGACCGAATATGGCGCAAAATGTTCACTGGGCAAACACAACAGAATTTAGATATTGAAAAGAACATATGAAAAATTGCTGAGATAAAAAACTTCTGCTATTAATTATGAATTTAGTCGGAAATTTTTGACCCATCGTAAAAAAAACTTTTGGATTGATTGGATGTTTTTCTATATTTTTGGATTGATAAATATTTTAATATTTCCCTCTTTACAGCTTTTAACTGCCACTGCCATAATAACGTTTTCGTTTCCGGGTGATTATCCCGCCCAAAGAACTGGCTGGCAACGCTTTACGGGATTTTTTCTGGTCTTATTAGTAACAATTTCGCTACTACTGGCTTCCGGTTGCTTAACCACCATTTTGCATTACAAGTGAGTTTAAAACTTCAAATTAGAAAATTCAACTTACCCTAATCCCTTGCGATTTCAGAGCTGTAGAAGAATATGCAGCCGTGCCTCTATTTTATATTTTAGATCAAAACAATTTCCACAAACTGGTGCCGGCTGCAGCCTGCATGTTAATGCTAATAGTGACGGGTGGTTTTCTAGAACTGTTTCCAGAGTTGTATCGCATAATAGTACGATTCGCCACTTCAGAGTGGCGTATTTTTAGCAAACAAATTTCCTACGAAAGTTCGGAGAGTGGTAATCCAGTATTGGCGGTATTCATAGCAGGTAAATGGAGCAAATTGTTTCCTTCAATTACTTTCTTTAAAATTTTCCCCGGTTACCAGGCAGTTTATGTGCCATGTTATCATTTGCCTGCCCTTTGCAAAACCTCAGTCATATTTTGGCGGCCAGTCATTTATGTGCGGTATTCTTTAGAGCTTTTTATTTGCTGTACTCGCCATTTAGACCGAAATTTATATTGCAATCAAGTAAGTTAAATAGACTGATGGAAATTCGGTTATTGGAGGTGATTATGTATATTTTTTTTGTCGTTTCAGACACCGATTCATCTTTATCCTATAGTCGATTATCAACCGAACCGATTACCCATAGTACTTCAACAATGCGTTTAAAGCGCAGCTTATGGAACTTAAGTGTTGGCAAGCAGATGCCCAGTAAAAAGCCTAAATCAAAATCCAAAAACAAGCAGGAAGTAGAAAAAGAGTGGTTACTTTTGGGAGAACCCACTTCACCTTGTCCTCAGAGGGAAACAAAAGATGTGGAATCCACTATTTTATCAGATGGAGAGCCACCGGTAATTAAAGTTTACTTCTCTATTCACTTGTGGTGGATTGCTAACTCGAACTTTTCACCATTAGCCTTCTGATTTTGAATATCCCGATAAATTTGACAATTCTGATTCGGATACATCTACCGATATCGATGCCATTGTGGACGAGTATAGGCAAAAAGTTAAAGTAACCACAGCTGGTCCTTTGGATCGTACTGCTCGAGTGCCTACAATCTCATCGTGGAGAGTTACCATATTTGCAATAGTTGTGGTGTTTTTAGGTATTGCCTTAAGCTTAGCTGGTATTTATATGAATTGGGTGCCGGCAGCTGTAACGGGATCTATAGGTAAAAAAGAAGTGAAAAACCTGTTTAATATATAAAAAGCTTTTAACAGGGCTTTAATAATATTTGCGAAATAAAACAGCTTTTAAAATATAAAATAAAATAAAGCTCTAAGAATCCTAACAATTTCAAACTTGTTTCCCTTCTTTTGTTTAAAGGCGTATTCATCATTAGCCTTATGATGCCATTAATACCCAAATACACTGGCAGCGTTGTCAATGTCAGTCCAATCATATGCTGTTCAAGTATATTTATCAGCTGCATACTATTTGCTTCCTGTGCTCCAAACTCTTGGCCTGCTATTGTATTTTGGATTTTAGCCGGTTTAATCATACTTATACGTTGTGATAACCTATGCTGTACATGTCTCAATAAAACGTCCACCATTAATGAACAACTAATACCCAGTGTATCGGCCAAGACGATGGCAGCAACTACAACAACAATTCGTATGCCACGGCCACCTAAAAGTATTATTACCATACCCACCCGCGTCAATCTACCTAGATGACAATCTGAGTCCTCGGAGGGCGAAGATTTGTTCAATGAGGACTTTAATATACGAGACTTTGAGGAAGATGATGACAATGCAAATGATGATTGTTGGACTGAGTGAGAGAATGGAAGAGTATGGTGGTATTTAAGTGATTTTGAAAATGCTTTAAAGTTTTGCCTCAGCATAAATAAACAAAATTTTTAAAAAAGCCTAACATTTTTGACTTATATTAACAGTATAATAAAATCTAATTTTGAAATACAATTTTGCCTTAATTTTCTTTGCCTTTTAATAGCTTTTAAAAACAGAGATAGGGAATTGGTGCGATGGGCCGTATTATTTTGACCTTGAGAGCATCAGTCTACTGCGTCTTAAAGAAGAAGTCTAGAGTAGTCAAATCGCCCGATATCAGTTCACTATGCAAAACAAACGAGCACACATCTCGTACACGAAGAATTTCCGTTATGCCGTTCGCCAAATAACATCTAGTGCCATGCAGTGCACGAAAGACGATTTTTTAACCAAAATTGGTGTCCGCTACCAAACTGCAAATAAGAAATAACATATGCTGCCAAAACTAGTTGACCATAATAATCTATCAATAATAACCCGCCCTTATGGAAAACTTCTTTATTAAATAATTAAAAAATGTGTCTAAATGTCGTCTTAATTTTACTCAAGTATTTTCTCCAACCACAATTATTTTTAGCAAAAGCTCTAAAGTAGAATTTCTTTGTTGATTTTATTTTATTAAATTTTATTGTTATTGTCGTTTCGTATCTTATCTTAATCTCTCCATAAAATCTAAACAATGAGATTAAGTTTTAATAATCAAAGTTAAACGTACGGTGTGAAAAATACTTGCAACTGCTAAAGGAACAACCCAATTTACATTAAAAAATAAGTCGAGCGGAGAGAAGTGGAGCTCTGTGTGGATGGACATCATATTCTACTTAACAGGGATTAATCAAGAAGCTTCGCAAGAGGCGAAGAGTTTAATCTCTGAAGAAACTCTGATTTTAATTGTCCAAGGTAGGAATCCGGAAAAGATGGACAAGAAAGCCTCACGTGTGTTGACGGTCAATCTTTAAAGCCATTTCTAAGGCGTTGTACCGTGAGATTACGAAGGGGTTGGCCAAATGAAGTATCGCAAAAAGGGGGAGAAGTTAGTCTCTGTAGGTACTCCGGTGTTTATTGGCCAACAGAAGAATTCTAAATAGATGGACAAGAAAACTTCGCAAGGGGTGGGCGGGTCAGTCTCTTAAGATACTCGTGAGGAAGAAGTTGAGACGGTAGCGTACATTGTGTTTGAATATCCAGAACTGGCTAGCATAAGGCAGACATTTGTTAAATGTGAATGCCATGCTAGCAATTACAAGTGACTTCGTGATGAGGAAGAAGTCCGATAGTTTGAAAGCACTAAGATCAAGCGTAAAGGCTAGTGGTAGCAGGAGACTCGAATGAGTGTAAGGTAGTCGTAAAATAAAAACCGGATGCCTGAAATCAATCCGAGGAAATAAGGAGGTCGAAAAGGGATCTATAAAGTTAGCGAAATGCTTCAAAATCAGTAACTTCAGAGAACACTGCAGAGCTCTTCTTTTTATGGTCGAAAGACTAGCGCCTACCTCTTGAAAAACTGTGTGGGCATTGCCACTATTACCTATGCCGCTTCCAGGTACTGATTCACAATAATGAGGCCGGCCCCAGCAATAGGAAATAACTGTCCATCTTCGCAAAGCAAACATCAACCGCAGACTCTACCTTTCCATTTTTAGAAAATATTTTACCACCGCTGTTTACAAATCTGGCAATTGCAGATTTAACTCAGAGCTAATGTGCAAACTAAAGAACCGTCTTGATGAAACCTAACATTATCAAGCTTCTCACATAAACGCTGTAATGAATACGAATAACTTGCATCGAAATAAAACAGGTAAACTCACCAGCTCAGCTGACGACTCTACCTGTTATCAATTTGCTTTGATGTCAGACTTATTCCAAAATGAATCTGTGTTTTTAAGTCTGTTTGTACTTTTTAGAAAGCCATCAGCCGGTTGTTGAATTTTGAAAATGTTTTGCTACTCATTTGGAAAGTTTCTTTTTTAATCCGAGGGGAAGGATATAATATTATTCAATATACATTTTAACAACTACAAATTTGCTACGATCGATTTTTAAATGCAAGTGTGTTCTCGAAAACAAAATTCTAAAGGAATAGGAGCGGGCAAAGAAATGCCCCTTATACAAAGTAGTTCATACTTTCCCCTTATCTCAAGAACTGCAATGCCGAAAGTCTTCAAATTTAGTGTTAGGCGTTTGGAACACCAAGTGCGTATTCAGTAAAACTCCTGAAGGCATAGAAACCAGTCATGTACTCAAGCAAAACACAGGACGAATATGAGCTGACAGAGGTGTATGTCTCATACAAATTGACTAATAATTATCCCATGTCAAAAGAACTACAATAGTAAGACTCATCCTATTCGATGAGTATTGGAACAAATTGTTAGTTTTCCGCCTTCGGCAGGCCACAAGAATTTTTTGCTCTGCTAAAGATTTTTTAAATAGTTGGGATTTGGGGTGGCCGGTGGTAAGGATTATATACTAGCTTACACTTTTACAATTTTAAGATACTAAACTCGATATTGAGTTGACACATCCATTGGTCAAACACAGAATGCTGTTAATGGACTGTGGTCTTGAGTGCTTTGGATGAGCGTAAATGTAAATCCTGTGTCAAAGTATGCTACGTAGAGCAATACGACAACCCCTGTTGTGGCATTCGAGCGCGATTCGATGGTCCTGGTTCTTCTGTCGCATTTTCCTGCTAAGGATGCTGAAGTGTTTTAATGTTAACTACTGATTTAGTTGCTACTCTCATGTGGAAATTCATTTTGAGTCACCGCCTGATTAGCTTTGTTCGTCGGTCCTCCACAACGTTTTGTAAATTTTTTTCAGCATTTCTGACACTTCGTCTCCATTTGAGCTTTCCAACTTCATGGGTCTTTATATAGGTTGCAATAATAATTCTAATGCTTACAAATTCAATTCAATTTAAACTTAATTTCTGGAATCATCTGCAACAATCGTCGTATCATGATTGGTGCAACAATTTTCAGTAGCACACTCGTTTTAACTTTCTGAAATGAAAAACAGCCCCTCTCTTTAGACGTGATACTGTTTTTTCAAACTTCAAATTGTGTGTTTACCAGGCCTATAAAAATAAGTTTCAATTTAGTCACTTTTTTAGTCACTTTTCTTCAACCTGCTTTTCTAATATTATAATTTTTATTTTCTTCTACACTGTTCTCGAGCTCTACTAAACATCGATGTTTCTTTCTTCAAAAAACACAAAAATTATAAAAGCGATAATAAGACCATTGTATGTGATATCTATTATAATCTGGTATATTGTGTAGCACTGATTACTAACTTCGGGTTTTTAGAAATTTCACAGTAGTTCTACATTTCAAACTCAACCAGAACCGCAATGGCATCAAATAGCGGATCGCAGTTACTAACAGGAGAGGAATGTTTAGAAATAATAACAAATGATTTAGGATACAAAGATAGCAGCGATATAAAACTACTGGCATACAGAATTCAAAAATGTTCAGGAAATTTGGTGGGTTTTATGGGAGAATATTATAAGTTGGAGGTGGAGGCCATAAACCAGGTAGAACTTGAAAATATCATTACAAGCTTAAACACATAAAAATAATCAATGTAAATTTAAAATAAAAAAGTTATCATCGGAATATATTAAACGTAGTTATTTTATAAAATGTCTGCCGGTTAATAATGAAATCTATCGTAAGGAATGTGAAAGTAAAGGATTTTTCGTCAAAGAATCCAGTATTTATAGCAACATTTTGCCGAATATACAAAAATATGCTCAGAAGTCATTGTTTCCTAAAGCCTATTTAACTCGCCAAGACATTTTGGTTTTAGAGGATTTTTCAGTGCCGGAGAAACGTTTAAGACAAATGGAAGCTAATGAAGTTTATACAATGCAGCACTATCAATTGTTTTTGCAACACTTGGCGGAATTGCATGCCGCAAGTTTGGCTTGGGAGTTTAAGGAACAAATAAACATTGGCCAACAATTTGAAAATACTTTGTTCGAGCTGCAATTGACAAATAGTAATGAGTGGTATACCACAGGGATAAAGGTAAAAATTTAAAAATTTCATATCATAGATTTTCTTTATTTAGTGATTTTTTTCATTGAAGGCTATTTTATACCTGGCTCAAAGGCATCCTAAATATCAATACAAGGAAGCTTTAGAATTCATAAATCACAAGCTGTATAATAAATTTCTTAACATGGAAGACTTTACCAAACCCTCTCAAAGCTTTCGCAATGTTTTGTGCCATCGTGATGCTTGGAATAGTAACATTTTTTGGCAATTCAATGCCTCCAATGAACCTGTAGCTTGTCGTTTAATTGACTTTCAGCTAACCCGTTATAGCCCGCCGGCCATAGATGTTTTATATTTTCTATATCACAACTTTGAATCATCGCTCCTAAGGTGTAAGTTGTTGCAGAATCTGTTGCTGTACTATTATCAGTCTTTAAGAGAGTCATTAAAACGTTTGCAGTTACCTGAGGATCTGATAACACAAAACGAGTTTGATAACGATCGTCAACGTGCTTTATTGCCTGTCTTAACGCTAAGAGCAATTTGTGAACCTCTGATGAAATTACCCAAAGGTTGGTCTCGTACCATGCGCGATTTAGAACCAGAAAATTTTGATCGTTACATGAATGAAGATCGCACCGAAATGTTAAATAGAGTTTCAAAAATGGATCCAAGTTATATGGATAAGGTTTTATTGCCTGTTCAAGAGCTGTTAGAGTATTTTGGCTTTAAGCCAAAGTAAAGGAAAAGCAATATTTAGAAAATTATTATATTCTATAAGGAAGAATTATCGCTCAAAATCGATAGAGATTGCAATGAAGTGTAAATAGAAAATACAAAACATAAAATTTTTATTATCAAAAATGATCGATAATGGTTATTTTTCTGATAGAAAATTTAGATAATTTGGTTTGCCTTTGGAAAAGTGATTGATAACCTAATGTTGTGTAGAATCATCATCAGTTTCTTAATTCTTCTGTGAACATATTATCAAAAACTTAAAATAATAATCGATAACCTACTTTTTCTGTAAAACAAGCATGCAAAACTTTGACTTTCGATAATGATTAGACATTTTTTAATAGCAAAATGCAGTAATCGATATTTTCCTGAAGAAAAACTATTGGTTTGTTAGTTTCCTTTAGAAAAATTGTCGATAACTTAGTTTTTCCACAGAAAAGTTATCGATGACTTTGTTTTTCAATATAAAAGCTTTTCTATAAAAACGTTATCGATCATTTAGTTGTCTATAGGAAAACATTCGAGAATGTAGTTTTCTACAGAAATATTATCGGCAACTTTAATTTACTATAATTTAATTTTACAACAAAAATAACTTCGGTTTAATACAAAAAAAACTTATCGATAACTTAATTTTTGTATTCGAAAAAATACCAATTAGATAATTCTTCATTTGATATTCCGACAGGCTGATTTGACATAGATTTCTAAAACGTGAAGTGATTGTACATACCCAAAACCGGTTTGCCTATAAACTAAACTTGACAAGGGATGACGGAAATTTGTGCCAAAAATCTATATTAATTAATTAATTGAGAACTGATTACATTGACAATTATCCATATCATAATTTTCAACATAGTCAACTTATAGATAATTTTCGAAATATTTAAAGAAATATCGATAACTTGAAATTATCGAGGAAAAATTTTCTATTCGAAAAATATCGTTAACCTAATTTTCTACACAAAAAAATATTTTTTTTTTATAATATTACCCATAACTTAATTTTCCTAGACGAAAAAAGGACTCTTGTAGTCCAATTGCAACCTAACTTTTTGTCATCTAACTAAAATATCATAAAATTCATAACTTCAGTTTAAAGTTCTTTATTTATCAGCAAAATGCAGCAGTAAGGTGTAATTCTATAAACCAATTTGTTCAACAATAAAATTTTTCAATTATCTTTAAAAAAAGTATTGACAGAACTTTCAAATTTGGAGAAACCATGTATGTAAGAAGGCCATAGTGCACATAGTGCATCAAAACACTTGTGTTACACTAAACAATTAGCGATAACAATTTTTTTTAAACATTATTTCAGATTATTTTTTTTTTTATTTAAAAATTATCTACCTTTATTTACTTTCAGTTGATTTTAATTTTTAAAACTTATCATCAAAATGACGCGTTGCAATTTATCTGCACATAACGACACTAGATTTTAAATATTTGAGTACAAAGTAGAATTGCAAAGAGAATATAATATTGGAGATTATTTTTATTCTCTTTTCGTACAAAAGTGATGCATTTCTCTAAAGTGGATTTGTCTCTTCAATTGGTTTATTATTGTAGATACTAAATATATTTTGTATTCGTTGTCGTATTTAGTACAATTCGCAACAATTAATACTCGTAAGCTACGTCTAGATCATTTGTAAGTGAAATTCCCTCGCATACTTATTGTGACTCTTACTTATCTTATCGTCGCCAAAACGATAAGACTAAATTAAAAAATAAAATTGTAATTTACTAAAAAAAAACTTATTTACTACAACGCGTTGGATAACAGATTACCGGTGCTCTAGATTGAAATTCAGTCTTCAAATTATGCTGAATTTTAAAAACTGAGAGAAAGCAAAAATATATTTTAGAACAATAAACAATTGAAAGAGATAAGTTATGAGTGAAATAAAATGCAATAACGAAACACTTTTACAACGACACTTTCGTCATGGTTTAATTACAACGGAAGAATGTCAATTGATATTGGAGCAAATCTTAAGGGAGGAAAATAAAACAGGATCACTAGTGTCATATGACATTGTGCCAGAGCTTGGTACTGTTGGTTATTTAGGGGAATATTTTCATTTAAATATAAAGTATCAAAAGGAAAATGTAAGTTTTAGAGAGTACGAAATACGTTAATACCTAATACTAAATAAATTGTTATTTTGGCAGGAGATCGATTTAACACAAAGACGTTTGTTTGTGAAAACTATACCTTATCAAAACCCCGCCATGTCTGATTTTATCGAAAAATCAGGCATTTTGAGAAAAGAATCGACACTCTATATAAAGCTTTTAAATGAATTAAGAAAATTGTGTAAGTTAGAACTGATCATTAGGATTCCTTCTCGATGATTTCTATCATTTTAAAAAATATTTCCATTTCCATAAAAATAAAATACTGTGTAGGCAAATCGTTTAGAAAAATAGTATCTATGTTGAAAACTTTTTTGTTACATTTTTTTATTCTATGTCAAAAATTTTAATTTGCGTGGGGACATATTACTGAATATAATACTTTCATTTCGATTCAAATATTCTGAATATATTTTTCAACATGTTATCGATAATTTTGTGTTAGAATTTTTTTTTTCGAAAGCTATTGATAATTTTTTATTTGGAAAAATTAAACTATCGAAAGACGTGAATAAATTTAATCGATAACTTTCTATAGAAAATAGATGCAAATGTTAAATTTGCTATAATAAAATTAAAGTTAACCTTACTATAGAAAATTTTGTTGTCGATAACTTTACTATATCCTTATTATGTATTTGACAATTATTTATGGAAAAATTATGTTATCGATCATTTTCTATGCAAACTTTTGTATAGAAAAATTATGTATTCGACTTTTAAAAACAAATTACAGAAAGCAATATTGTCGATTCAAATAATTCAATAAAAAACATCCGACAATTTTTCCAAAAAGTTTTGAATAATTTAAGTTTCGATTCTTTTATATAGCTAGTGATAGATAAATAAACTACGTATACATTTTTTATAGAAGAATTAAGCTGTCATTTAATAGAAATAAATGTAATCGATAACTTAAATATACCAATTATGCAATTGATAACTTTGATAGAAAAATAACTATAAAAAACCTTGCTTTTGAAAAAATTTTATATAGAAAAATTATATAATTGATAACTTTTCTATTAAAGAATTATGTAGTCTATAACTTTTCCATCTGAACGTTATGTAATCGATAACTTTTCCATAGATAAACAGATCTTTTCCCTACACGAAAAGAAATAGTTGATAATTTTCTACAGAAACATGGAGTTATCGATGTTTTTATATACAAACAATTGTTTTTCTTTTTCTCTCTATAATAAATTATTTTTGTTTTAAAAAAGGGTTTAATAAAAGCTTAGTATTTTGCATTTTTAAATTAATAACTACCTTAGCTCCTAACGTCTGGTGTGCCCAATGCTATTTAGTTAAGCCCGATCTATTTGCCATGGAAAATATTATGGATTTAGGTTATGAACCCTTAGATGATGTATCAAAATTCCTAAACAAACAAGAAGTGTCAATAATACTAAAGGGATTAGCTTCAATGCATGCCTGCAGCTTAGCTTTTGAGCAACAAAATCAATTAAAAATTGGTGATTTATTGCAGAATGTTTTATACGAAGTAACCATTAATCCCAAAGTCGTGTGGTATACAGCCGGTATCAAGGTAAAGAAAATATTTTTAGTATTATTTCCTTTCTTTTAAATACTTTTTTTATTTTTTATTTTTTGTTAACAGGCTGTTCTTGCAGTGACCCTTCAACACCCCTTGTATCAAGCAGAACCGCTACATCATTTTATAAACAAGGAATTACCTTCAATACTAAACGCCGTGTATGGAATGGTAAATCCTTCATCGAAATATTGTAACGTCTTTTGCCACCGTGATATTTGGGGTGGTAATGTTTTCTTTTCAAAAACCGATCCCCACAAAAAGGGAGCAATTTTTGTAGACTTTCAGTTAAGTCGTTACTCACCCGCTGCAATCGATATTTTAATGACTTTGTATCTAAACATGAGACCAAGTGAACGAAAACTCATTGAGAGAGATTGTTACAAGCTTTATTATGAAGAATTCTCCAAAGAGTTGATAAATATGGGTTTAAGCGCTGAGCAGTTTATAACATACAAAAACTTTTTACAATCTCTAAAAGAAATGGCTTTATTTGGTGCTCTCTACAATTGTATTGCTGCAACTATTCTAAGAGTACCTGGTGACTATCTAAAGGACATGAAACTGAATCAACCTGAAGATTTTCATCGTTATACAAATGTGGATCGAACACAGCAAGTATTGGAACTGATGAAAAGACACTCAGAATTCAACAGTTATATGCTAGAATGTGTTGAGGATATGATGGAATTAATATTTAAAATGAATTATATGTGATTAAAAATAATAGATTCTTGATTTGATATTCCGACAGGGTTCTATGACGTATGTTTTTGGAACCAATCTCTGTAATCCCTTGTCAAGTTTGGTTCGTGACAAACCAGTTTCGGCTATGTGCCATGTTCATGATGGAAATTTATTCCAAAAATCTAGACCTTTTTTAAATAATTAGTAGAAGAATCGACCATTTTGCTATTAAATTATATTTCGATCGGTAAGTTTTCTATGGCAAAATCTTGCTACCGACAAGCTTACTAGCAAAATTTTACTGTCGATTTGTTTTCCACAGAAAATATTGCTCTTCATAAATTTTTTTGGCCCCCGGTAATTTTCTATAAATAAATGTTGTTCTCGATGATTTATCTGTTGGCCTCCTAAATTTATTTATAACAATGTTGCCTTCAATAATTTTTCTGGAGCAAAACGTTACAGTCGATTATTTTTCTATAGAATTCTGCTATCGATAATTTTTGTATAGAAAAATACTGCTATCGATAAATCTTTAATAAGCAAACCCAATAGTATTTATATGAAAATCGTACTATCGATAATTTTCTTATTTAAGAAAAATGTTATCTTTTCATAAATATAATATTTCTATGAAAAATATTTCTCTCAGTTATACTTTATTAATTATTACACATATGTCACCTATTAAAAACACAATTATGTTCTTTTATTAATATAATATTGGCGACCACTTCAATAATATCCTCTATGCTCTCCTTCATTAAACGGCAAAATTCTTTATTTTCATCCATGTACTTTAACAGCATTGTCGACCTCTCCACGTTTTTATAATAATCCGTAACAAATTCTTTGGGTACTTTCAACACAGATATCGCCAAGGCTCGGTAAACAAAACCAAAAAGCATAAACTCTTCAATTGATTCCAAAAATTCCTTTTCTGAGAAAATTACATCAGTTAAAGATATACTGCTGGAAATGCCTGTATAACTCGTGACATGCTGGAGTAATTGTTGATAGTAATACTTTATATATTCGGATTGTTTATCCAGTCTCTCTTGCTTTGATAAATTCATAAATAATGTAAAAATTACATCAATGGCTGCAGGGCTATAACGGCAAGTTTGAAAATCCACAAACACAGCCGGTTTCAGGGGATTACTGCGATTTAAGAAAATATTACCACCCCAGGTATCACGATGGCTCAAGACATTGCGATATTTAGGAGAAGGATTAACCATAACATATACACTTTTTAGAAAAAGTGGTAACTCTGTGGTGATAAATGTTTGTGACACTTTCGCTTGATAACTTAAATGATGTCTGGCGATATCGCATATGGCCTTTAGACCTGTAGTAAACCAGGGTATGTCTGGATGTACTGTGATTTCCCTGAGGCTTTCGTAATATGTATGTTCAATATTGTCATTAGTCAAATACTCGTAAAGTAAGCTGGAGGCATGCATGGCTGCTAGGGCATTTAGAATAGGAAGCATTTCTTCTGCTTTTAAATTATCCTTTGAGGCTAGCGAATAGAAACCCTGGCTGTCAAGATCTTCTAAGACAATAATGCTTTTAGAGCACAAGTAGACATTGGGACACCAGGATTCAGATGCTGTTAACACGCAAGCAAGAACGTTTAAAAATAACAAATGTGTATTAAATAATTTATATTGTCAATTTTTGATCAAAAAAAATTATTTAAAAATCGTTTAATAACTTCCTTCTAAGATTTTATTAAAACTTATCAATAAAATTTCTCTTATCGACACATTGTCCTACAGAATTCTCTTTAGAACACTTCAGTTATCAATTAATTCTATTTAGAAAATTTCCGTTACGGATTATTTCTGTTATCGATCTTTTGAAAATGTTTGAATTCGATTAAATTTTATTGATAAAAATCTCTGTTATCGAGAAAATTTCTTTTAACGCGAATTTTGCTTCAATATTTCTTTAGATAATTACTGGTATCTATACATTTTCTTTAATTGATCAATGTTTATTAGAACCTCACTGTTATCGATAATATAAATGTTACAAAAATGTCTTTTATCGATAAAGTGGCTTTAGAAATTTTTTATTCTTAATGAATTTTCTTTAAAAAATTTATGTAATCGATATTTGTTTTTGGAAACAATATGTATGTTGTTTAGTAAATTTCTTATGACATCAAGAAAATAATTTAAAAAATTCAAGAATTTGTGATATTGCTAATTTTATTTTAGAAATTTTTATTTTCGTTACATTTTGTTTAGAAATTTTTATCCATTAATTTTCTTTCGAAAATTTTTTTATCGATAAAACTCTTGTGAAAAATTTGCTATCGATAACTTTTTAAAAAAAATTTTTTTTTCGAAATACATTTTCTTTAAGCAATTTTTTTCTTATAAAATAAATAAAAATAAATTGCCTGCAGGGAATTTTATTAATAAAATTTTTCCATATAAATATTTTGATACCGATAACTTTAGCTTCTGATAATTTTTTTTGTTTCCAAATATTCTTCGAAACTTACAGTATTTCTGCAGCTTTGGTAATAACGAACCATACAAAAAACTTTCTTTGCTGAAAATCTTTACTTTTTCATGTTGATCGTCTACAGGTGGAAGATTTTTAATAAAAAATTTCAGCATTATGACTGCCTCATCGCCATCATATTCATTCAACTGTAAGTGATATGATTTTTAGCCCATTAATATGCTTTAATATTAATCAGTTTAACAAACGATACAAATTCTTACCCACCTCGTTTTCATTTTTTTGCTCATTGCATTGAATTGTTAAATGAAAATATTCAGCTAAAAATCCCTTAACTTCAGTGGCCGAAGCAATTGTAAAAGATTTAACTTGTAACTTGTTTTTGGTCTCTTGATTGTATTTATTTACGATTTTTGCACATTGGTCCAAGCTTAATAAAGATGTCGGATATTTTTGAGACATACTTTTCTGGCAATTTATTTTTACTGTATGTTTTTTTTTAGAATTAAAATTTTTGGATTTTATCCAAAATTGTGCGAATTCGTTTTAAACTATTTATTTTTTTATGTATTTTCCTAACATGGCATAAGTAGATACGAATTCATGCTCCCCTCTTTTCGAATCTTTGTAATTCACTGATCGCCTTTTCTCGTTTTTTTTTAGAAATTTGTTGCACTTTATTAAAATTTTTCCGTTTGCTATTTGATATAATCTATCTGCATCATACTTGCAACTTGCTCATCGTATGGTCTTTTTTAATTTATTTTCCTGTTTTTCTTTCACAATTTTGCCGAGCATTTAGTGAACAATTTGTCTCTTATATACATTGTTGTTGCCAAAAATACATGTATAAATAAAAGCATGCTCATGAGAAAATATGTAGAACAGTGTGACAGATATTGCAGCCAAAAAAAAAAAAAAAATGAAACGTTTAAGTTTTATACGAATTCTGCCTACGTTTACCTCAGGTTCCTTATTATATTTTATTTAAATATCTCGAGATTTGTTTATTTACTCTTTAAAGCATTTTTATCATTCTCAGCAGTACACACTTACTTTTACAAGAAATTCTACACAAAACTTCAATTTAATTTAAACTGCTGATAATAGTTGTTTCCTCCCTCCAATGTATTTATGGCAAAATGTATCGTTCATTTAGGGTAGGCGGTAGTCACAATTTAAATCAGTGTTTTTGTCAGCATAAAATGATTCATTGACTGGCACTCTAAATTGAGAAGATCAAAATATATAGAATAATTTTGTTTGGGGACATTGAGATTTCATATCCACAAGTTAAATATATAATTAAGTAAGCCAAGACGTTCGACTGACCACAATCGGCAAGTCACAGTGAAAGCGTTTACAGATTTTAAAGGGTTTATTATTGATACATAAGAATTTTCTTTAACATTGAGTTTCACGTTACTTGAGCAAGAACCAGCTTAAAATAAATTGAAGGGGCTCAAATTAATTTCTTTACAGGATGTCCGCCAGGAAGGTATACTACTTAGTTTGTTTATAATGTTTGATTAAATGAAAGAGAATGGATCGTATACTGATAAATGTTTTATTTAATGTACGCCTCTGTTAGCCTCACAAATGCGAGCCCTTTTGAACACATTTTTCATTACATTTTCACACATTCCACGCGGTATTTCATTAATTTCATCACGAATATTTTGTTCGAGTTGCTCCAGCGTTTCTGGTTTATTTGCATAAACCTTGCTTTTCAGATATCCCCACAAAAAGAAGTCCGGAGCAGTCAAATCAAGCGACCGTGGAGGCCAATCAACATCACCATTCCTTGAAATAACTTGTTGTGGAAAGAGGTCTCGCAGTAATTCCATTGTAATCCTGGCTGTATGCGATGTGGCACCGTCTTGTTGAAACCACATGTTAGTCAAGCCCAAAGCATGCAGCTGTGGCGTTAAAAAGTTTTCAATCATATCACGATAGCTCTCCCCATTGACAGTTACCGTTACGCCGTTTTCAGTTTCAAAGAAGTAAGGTCCAATGATTCCTCCTGACACCCAATGGCACACCAGACTGTCACTTTTAATGGATGCAAAGGTGAGTGATGAATAATTTGAGGGTTTTTCCATTTCCACAAAACCGACTATTCTGTTTATTCACATATCCATTCAAATCAAAATGTGCCTCGTCACTCATTATGATTTTTTCATGAAATTCGGGGTTGCCATGGGCGAGCTGTAGCATCCTATTGGCATATGTACGCAGGCGTAAATGATCTTTGGGAAGAAGCTCTGAATCTTAAATGGAAATAAATGCAAATTTTTGTGCAAAATTGTAACGAAAGTTGTTCTTTGCAGACCAAGCTCCTGAGCACGGTGTCGAATTGGGGTTGATGAATTGTTTTGAACACTTTCTTGAACAGCAGTAATGTTATGGTCCATGCTTAGGCCAATCAGCTACAGTCCCTCTTTCTTTGAAATAATTCACTACACGATAAATAGTGCGTCTTGTTGGCACGTTGTTTCTTCCAAAAATTTCTCGTAACTTTCTCATCGTCACAGTAATCGATGATTGATTTTGATAAAATGTTTTAACGATTAAAACACGTTGGTTTACCGAATATTTTTTTATAATAAATTTGCCACGTCTCTACTTCACGACTGCCGAATATGAACTGTCTGGACTAATGTTTACCCGGCGGACACCCTGTATAAATAGTGGTTACTTATTTAACCTCTAGTGTTTTCTTCTAAAAGTTTGTTTGAAATAAATAAAACGTAATGTACATGTATATGTAAACAGACTTTTCATATTTCTTTATATTGCTTTGGCATGTGATTTAATGTCTTTTTAAAACGAAAAATTAACCTGATGGCCAAGTGTGTTTTTATAGGTTAGATAAAGTTTCACTGGCAGCTGAATATGCACAGTAGCTCAGTAAGACTTCCTCAATACCGATCCCAATGTGATCCTCTAAAAACATACTTCAAAGCGATTAAGCAACTCCAGTGGTATAAGAGAAGACACCCTACCGCTTTGCTATTATAAGAAGTATGTCAAAGATTTAGCTCTATATATGACTATACCTATGATATGCAACGCCGCCTCGATAATGGAAAACAATCTTCCCGCATTGTTATGATAGTAGCCGTTTAAATTTCCGACCGGAGACAAGCTTCTGGGATTGGCTTCACCACATCTCCCTGATGGTATGACTTCAATTGTTAGAGCCACATTTAAGGTAGGCCCTCTGGAGATCTTGTAGATACGGAGTAACAATTAAACTCTCAGCTGCCAGGATTTTTCCTTCTTTAGGAGGAAGAGAAGAAACTCCAGCCGTACTATTTCCATGTCTTACAATATAATATTACATGTATTTTTTCGCCATATGTCAGCATTTTGAAAGGCCACTTCTTCCAGGTACTGGTACCTCTAACTTTCACAAACTTTTGAATACAGCAGCGGAAAGCTATGGTAAATTTTGGGAAGAGCACTCGAAAGAAATTTCTACCTTCAGCACAAAAACCTTTACCAATCCCGTAGAATATACTGATGAGTCGTTACCTTCTATGTTCTTTCAGAAAAATACGCCCCCGTACTCTCGGGCAAGCGAAGAAATTAAATTATTTCCATATTTTCTTTACCACCTTAATAAGCAAAACAACATTTTACGATTGTTTATTTGCATTTGTACAGTGATTGTTTTGGTAACAGCACAATATCTAAACACTTCCAACGTCTTAATTGAAGACGATAAATTCAAATTCGTGATAACGACAATTGCATTTATAGTAAAAGAGGCACTATTTTACAATTCAACAAATAAACATCATTATATATAGAGGTGATAAATCCAACAAAGCCCAACTAGGAAGCAATTCATTGTGGGTACTTTTTAAGTATGTTGCCGTAAGAGGATAATCGATATCATTAAGAATTTCCACGAAGCTTAAAAGGCTACCGCCAGCAAAAAAGTAAGCTAGCAGTGTTACCAATAGATACTAAAAAAACAAATTTCAGCCGTCACACCACACGACATCCTCGAAACGTGAAAACTTCATTGTTGCGATTCAAACACCGTAACATTTCTGCCAACAGTTTCATAATTCCAATTGTTTATTCTTGCGACATTGCACAGTACTAGCAACGTAACATCAGACTTGTTGTACCTTCAAAGTGTTTTTATAGTTAAAATAACATTTACGTTGGGAGAACTGCTATCACGAAGTGGTTCATCATTTTCAATGTCTCGCTTTGAAATGTGACGCTTTCGATTTGGAAATCACACAAGTTATTGTGAAAACTTATCTGAGACAATTTTTATTTAATTTACCTTCACATAGAACATGTGAGGATCTCTAGCTAATTAGTCCGTTTGGGGTGGTAACGAAAGTGGAAACTTCTTCACGGTATGGATTGCGTCGTGCACTACTTCATGGAGAATTAGAATTGAAGTTGTATCTGAAGACGCATCGCACTTTTTGTGTGCGAGCCACAGTTGTGTAATATGAGTACTTTTGTGAGACGTCCCCTGCGTTTACAGCAATTATTTATTTAATAGCAATCACGCTGGAAAAGCATTGACTTTTTCTAGTATATTAAAAGAGTATAAAAACTATTGAATATTAGAGAAGTGAAAAGGCCAACGGTTCAAATGCCTATTTATAGATATTTTTCTATTTTGCTAAAAATTGCAAGCAACACACAAATTGTACGAGTATATATGTTCCAAGCTTTCTCCGATCGTCAAAATGGTATTTATGGACCGATTTTGAAATACCCTGAAGTGCTAGAGTCCTGACTACAGGGCAGTGTAAAAAGTATACTTCTCGGACTTGTGGAAATGTATGAACCTTTAAATAGATGCAAACAAAATAATAGAGCAGGTACAATGGTTAAAAAACACGCGTTTCAACACTTCATGTCTAAAGCATTGTGTGAGATACTCTGAATTAAGGACGAAATTCAAAATAACTTGATGATAATCAATAGTACTTTGTTAGATAGTACAGACAGGCTTTATGTTTATCTAAGCTATCACGTATATCCAAACTTCTTACAGACAAATGCCAAAGACTACGTTTCATTAACTCTGGCTGTCAAGAATTTATGGCATAACAAAGTCCCAATCCGGTTTCCATGCGTTAAAATTATTTACAGCATTCAAAAGGTTAGTCATTTCGTGGTATTTTCGCAGCTCCTGTGCAACAAATTTTATATAATAGGAAAAATTAGTATAACAATAATTCGCTGAGAGTTTTCCGCCACCACCTCTTCTAAGGTAAAATTGTAATCAGCACTCCAGAGTCTAACAGCAGGCCACCACCTCCTCTAAGGTAAAATTGTAATCAGCACTCCAGAGTCTAACAGCAGGTGTGTGCTCAATTAGTTTGGTAGATATTTAGACCTTTATTTTATAGAACACAAACAAAACAAAATTTAAAGTTGCAGTGTCGCCAGCGCAGTTATTCAGTTTAGGGGTACTTTGATTGTATCTAAGTACTTATCGTTTTTCCTTCATAGGGGCTTCTGGAACCCATTATACGAGTAGCTGTCTGATTGCAATCTCTTCATGTTTATATATTCTCTCTTCTACCACAGTTAATTTGTTTTAGGCTTACACAATAAGTTTTCTGGTCCGTTGTTGGAATGGTTAGTTAGTTATTATATTTTAGTTTTGCTTGTAGGAACTGATGGCAACTAACCAGTCAAATTTGTCTATTCCGCTTACTTGAGTAATATCAGAAATTTAACCTCTTCGCCCCTTGAGGAAATGTTATGGATTTTCTTTGTAAATATTTGCATTGGCACCAAAATCTACTAGGATGGCAACAAGGGGCGGGGCACCTACTATACAGGATGAATATTTATAATCGTATATTTGAAGAACTTCAATATCTAGATGCTTCAAAATATGCTTGGTGTCTTTAAGTATTTGAACCAAAAATTTACGGAATTACAATTGAAGGCGAGGCACTTCCGTGTACAGAGTGAAATTTTATTAGAGTATATGTAGAGAAGGAGTCCAGATGTACCAATTACTCATGGTCGATTGAGTGTGATACAGTGTTATTCTGCGGGTTTTTAGAAAGAAGATTTAATCAATGAAATCCCTCCAAGGCGGAAAGAAAGATGTAATGACAAAACAAGGATGGTTTATAAGCAGTTTGGGCGATTTAATGCCCGAAGGTTTATGATCCACTTATCCACTAAAAATTGGTTTCCTACACAAACCATGTCCCATAAACTGTTGTTAGTTCTCTAGTACTCTGGTGATTTCAAAGCATAGGGTCGTCTTCTCGGCGTCATACAAAAAGTCTGTATAATAATAGTTTGAAGGTTATCGAATGTTAAAGTTGTTAATCTCATATCTTTGTAAGATTTCAAAATAACATTTTAGAATATCTTACTTATGTCTTTACGATTACAATTAACCACACACTGTTAGATTTTTTATACTTGAAATGAAATAATTTTAAAAATATCTGTATATTTTTTATAAATTTGGCTTTAATTTTTATTTGACTAAAAAGTTATTTTTTAAAACAAAATTATCAATAAAGTCTTCCAGCATATCGGTTAATCTCGTTCTATATATTTCATCAGTTTGGAAGGCCTTCAAACAAATGTCGACACGTTTGCGATCAAAGAAATCAGAAAAGCCATCTGTGGATTTAGTCAAACTCTGAGTTAGTACCGGAGGTAGTATGGTTAAATGAGAAAACAAGCAGGATTCGATGAGACCACAAATACGGAATTCTTCCAATGAAGCAAAAAATTCTTTTTTCGGTATGAAATCTTCCAGCACAAGCTGTTCGGGCCTTAAGAACTCGCCTGCGAAACGATAATAGTCTCCTGCTAATTCCAAAAGATATTTCGAGCGGAAGTCACGGCTTGTGGGTATGGTTAGGAGGGTTATTAAATCGACCATAGGAGGAGCATATCGTGCCAATTGAAAGTCCACAAAACGGGAATGTATAGGAATATCACCATATTTACTGTACTGGAACATAATATTGTTGGCCCACAAATCACCATGAGAGAACACATTTTGATATTTTTCTGAAGTTTGCACTATTTTAAATATAGTAGACATTCTCTCGTGTATGCTATTGAGTATGAATTCCAGATCATCTTGATATTTCGGCATAAATTTAATCAGTTCCTTGAAGACTTTAACAGCATTGTTGAAATTTTGAACACGAACATGTTTGGGTGAGCAATTCAAAGGATAGGCGTTTTCTACTACAGCCAAAGGATGTAATTCAGAAATTTTTTGTTTTTCTTTGACCTCATACACCAAGGAGGCAGCATGTAAAGCTGCCAAATTCTTAATGGCACATTTCAAATGTTTTAAGTCATACAGACCATCGCGTCCTGAACCCATTTTATAGCCGTTTTGATGCAAATCCTCAAACACTAACCAATTGTTGTCGGCATAATAGCATTTTGGGGCAATGCCTTTGTAAATCTCCTGAAATCTGGGTAGGATATCACGGTAAACAGCAATTTCCTTCTTAAAGACACCAAATTCTTCCATATATTCCATGCGTGAAGGAATGTTTGTAGTTGCTGATTTAGAAAAAAATCTTAATTTTTCCACAGAATATTTTTCGCCATCATTTTTCTTGGATACCTCCACTATCAAATAGCGATGGTTGCCCAAAAACCCCGATGGCTCTTCCGAAATGGGCTTAAGTTTGTAGTATTTAATGTCAAAGTTGTTGAAAGTTTCATCAGCATGTTGGTGTTGGTTGTTGACTTTAAAATCCTTGAAGTAGCGGCGACACAAACCCTGCACATCATTTGCCGATAATTCAATTGCTGTAGCCATTATATTTAGGTTTCTATTTCCGAAGAAGAGGACTATTCTGCCACAAATTATTAAACTATTTCTTTCTAATGTCAAAAACATTATGAACGGGTTCCTTTTATAAGATCATTTTATCTTTATTTGCAATTTGCGAAAAATCAACATGTCTTTGTTTTACAGCCTTTTAATCTAAATCGGTTGCCTTATGTTTGTTTTTTTTTTCATTTCGAGAGTATATGAAAGCCAGCTACAAAAGATGTGATGTTCACATTTCCTTTGCTTTTACCTCGAACTCTATGCTTGGTTTTTCCTATTAACCACGAATTAACCCCTGTAGAGCCTGACTCTACAACTTATTTTTCAGAAAAACATTAGAGATTTATATTACTGAAAATCAGCTAAAGTATTCCCCGAACTAGCGAGATGTGAGATCTTTACATGGAAATATTTATTTGGAAATTCCTAATTATGTATATACAACCAGGTTCCTTCCCTTTGGGATCTTGTCAGACTAAATAAAAGATTTATGTAAAAAATTAAAAATTTTGCAAAAAGTTTAAAAATTTAATAAAATACGAATTTTATATAAACTAGCAAGATTTCACTAAAAGATGTAAGTTTTGTAGAGAATTTAAGTTCTACAAAATTAAACTCAAATTCGTAAAATTAATTTAATTTCAGGAAAACCCAAAATTTCTAGTTCACTAAAAATCAAAAAATGCAACAACATACACAGAAAAATCTGAGTTTCGTCTAAAACCTTAATTTAAAAAATAAATTAAGAACTAACATCGAAAATTTTAAAAACCATAACAAATGCAAATTTCATCAAAAGGTAAAATATGCAATCGAATGGGAAGAGCCAAAGTTAAAAAAATATTTTAACCAAACCGAAAAATTTGTTTAAATAGGAACAATAAACAATATAAGCTACTAAATAAGTCAGGATCGAAATACAAAGTTCAAATCCTACAACATTTTAAAAAATAGCAATATTACAGGAAATATTTAATTGGAAAAGAGGTATCTTACTACAAAATATGTATTTATTACTTCACATTTCAGTGGAGGGTATATAAGATACAACACAACCAAGTTGTTTCTATTTAAAACGCAAATAAACATTAAAACGCGAACATTAATTTAGATAAAGGAACTTAATATAATAAAACATTCACCCTAAAATTATCTCTCACTTTATCTCACTGTATATAAACACGCGTCACATTTCTTTGTTGTCGTAACTTTTATTCTTTATTATACAGAATTATTAGTTGTAAATTTTGGTTAATCAAATCTGTAACTAACAATGCAATCAAATCTTAAAAGCTTATTTTATCCCAAATCTAGTAGACGAATCAAAATTGAATTGTATTGAATTGTAAGTAGATAGATTGGCTGAAAATAAAATCAACCTTATTCTAATTGGCGTCGTCGACGCCACATGACATCGGATCTAAATCGGTATTCTTTTAGTCTTATATCTTGAAAGTTATAACGGGATAGCCTTTAATTGTAGTATGGCTTACTTTGAGAGCAAGGTGCTGAGTCGAACAAAAACCGGAGAAAATATGAGCGGGGCAAGAGGTACGTACTCCCCATACAAAGCAATTATTAAATATGTGACAACTGGAAAATATTAATTACCTTATATCGGGAGAAATAGAACTATAGAATCTTCTAATTTGCTACGAGTTACTTTAAATCACTGTGCGTAGTGAACAGAAACGCGGACGGAATAACAGCGGGAGTAGGATTCTCCGCCCCCATTCAAAGTAATTATAATTTGCATGACATATATTTTCATAACTCGATCTAATTTAGTAAAAACTTCGTAAATCCGCATTAACGTCTTTACCTAGCATTGTCATCGTATCAATCGATTGTATTTGAAAATCAAAAATCGCTTAAACAAAATAAAAAGTTTAAACAATTTTCTTTATCGAAAACATTTTTAAAACTATTTTACTTACAAAAGTTAGTGAAATGCAGACAAAAACAACGGTAGTTTTAAACAAGGGGAAACCAAAAACAAATATAATTGAAAAACTCCTAATAAAATCGCAAGCAGATCTTTCCGATAGGCTAAAGGGAAAACCTGATTCGCTGTAACTTTTTACATAAGGTACTTTTTACTAACACGAGCTTTAAAGGTAAGTTGAAAAAAGGTCCCTTAAGTTTTTTTCGATCACTATTCGTAGTCTTTATTGTTGTTGTATTATCAATTTAATTGTATTTTTAAACGCAATACAACTCCACAATTTATGAGGAAAACAAAAACGAAATTCCCACATTTTAAAAATTTTGTACTAAAATGAACGCAATGCTGTTTCCCCTACTTAAAATCAGCAGCAATGGTTCACAAATTTCCAATCTATGTTCAAAAAACCATTTGTGTGACCTTTTTTTGTATTTTCACTCTTACGGCGGAATGATTGTCCGCATACCAAAATCCATATCATATCCACCTATAGAAATTTTCTACCCGAGGACCCCAGATAACTTTGGGGACTAAACTTTGTAGTGAATTTAAAATTTACTAAATCAACTTGAAAATTTAACCAAATATAGAAAGAATTACGAAAAATTCGAATTTTCACAAAAAATTCATCATTAAATCGAAACCACATTAAAAAAATTTTTAATTGAGGAAAATCTAGATTTAGCATTAAACCCGAAGTTTACAAAACTTTTCATATTCGCCATAAAAATTTAAATTTTACCAAAAATCAAAGTTTTATGACAAACGCTAATATTTTGTGCCGCCCAAACATGATTAAAATTAAACCAAAATTCAGAAACTTATTATATATTTAAAATTTCACCAAAATATTAAAAACTCAGTAGACAAATATAAATTTTATCGCAACCGCAAAAACTTTCACCGAAATTCGGAAATTCAACCAAAAAAATGTTGCTACCAAAACTACCAAACGAAGAAATTTTTTTTAAAAGAACTTAATTTCATAAAAAATGACGAAAAATCATACTTCCCTGAACTTTAAAATTGCACTAAAAAGTCGAACATTTCTTTACAATTTTACGTCATCAATTTTAGTCTTGGGAAAATGAAAAAGGTCTTTCAAACACAACAAATTAGCACAAACCTGCAACCAAGGCTTTCCATTTCTGACTTTATATTATTTAACATTTTTATGACTTTAATCGAAAAGGTTAATGCATCAACATTCTTTTAATTTAAAAATCAATTAATTGTGCCAAATTATTTGAGTACAGCATTCAACTTCCGATTGTGCCAAAATTTGTTACAATTCTACCACAAATCCCTGCAGTGTTCCGAATTCTAATATGTGACTTCTCTGTACACTCGACTTGCCAACTTAAAAAATAGAAGGTTGTTGTCTTGGCTGTACCCACCCTATAAAGATATAAACCATTTCTTCTCCACTTGTTTCCATTACAACGAACCATCTTTGTTCCCAACTTAAACTTGTTCGTTCGGATGGTATTTTGTTTAAGCCAAAAATTTAAAGAAAAAAAAACTACAACAAATGCATGATGTTTTTGTTAACTTCCCTACTTGCCCCAAGTAATAAAACGCAGAGATTTACTATTCACAGGTTTATGGTTTTTTAACTAAAACTATTAAATGCAGTTGAATTTAAATCGCGTTTGTTTAAACTTCGTGTTAGCGGTTAAATCGCAAAAAAAAATTAACAAACAATAAAAAGAAACAAATAACGATTTTTGTTTAATAATTTGCATCGTATTGTTTGTGTTGTTTAAAATTATAATATGTGAGTTTTATTTTATAAAAAATGTAGAAAAATTCAATAATTGCACTCGGCTACAAAATATGTTTCTACTAATCAAAAGTGGTTCTAATTACACTCGAAATTCATATAAATTGACTTATTTAAAAGAGATTACCACAAAAAGTGTGTGCTTTAAAAATAAACAGATTTCTTTTCTTTTATTTCTCGACCTGTGTAAAAAAATTATTTTGTTATCTTGCTTAATGGAGCAGAAGCATATTTGAAAATAAGTAATTCAATTCGAAATGGATCTTCGGATGCGGCGCCATGTTTTTGCTTCCCTTTATCACACCTTATGACATTCTGGAAGCAAGTCTTTTTAAGGCCTATAATAGCAAGCTTGATCAAATATTTTTTAATTTAGCAATTCAGCAAAAACATTTTTTTTATTTAAATGAATTATCGAACTGAAATTTGTAATAAATAAGTGATGACACTAAAATCCCGAAAGCGATTTCAAAACGTTTATGTGTTTATTTCTAAGCGTCTATTACTAGCTTCGGACCAAGTGATTGACGTTTATAGGCAAAATTAAAATAATTTCAAATTTGGGATTTTTGTTTCGTTTTGTGGAAATTCAAACTTTAAATAGCAATATTAAAGCGCACAGTAGTGCGCCATGCTTATGAATGTTACATGAAACCATTCGCTTGTTTATACCCCGTCATCTCGTTGCTTCATTTAATCATAAAAAACTATAAATTAAAAAATAAGGACTATAGAGCTCAAGTTTGTAAGTTTTACTATAAAAGCTTCGCGAGATATAAAGGTGTAAAATGTCCATATTTTAGTACTGATTCATAAAGCCCTGAAATGGGACACTTCCACTATAGCCAATCAGATCCGCACAAAAACATAAATGTGAAAAATATGCCTAGTTCCCATCCAAAATAATCGACCGTTTAGAGTACTGAGATAAAAATAAGGTGAAAGTTATTGATGTGTACAATACCATCACATTTCTATGAAGCCTGTTAGCTTGGCAATATTTTTTTAACCTTCTAACAGGGGAAATAAAAATAGGAAAAATGTTACCAAGGTTGCTTAAAAATGAGATGGTATTGTACATTTCAAGAACTTGTGAACTAAGTAATGGAGAACGTGATGTGTTAATATAACTGTTTATTTATTTAGCTATAATAAATTAACAGTTTATTTATATTTCACATGAATAATAATAAAAAAAAACGAATTGTAGACCAAACCGTTGTTTCGTTCAATTAAATTTTAATAATAAAATTTAGTAATAGACTCTGCCACCATTACCAGGAATTACTTTTAAAACTCTGTTAGACATTAACCGGTAAAGCGATCCTATGTGCTCTAATAATATTGAGCTCTAAGCATTTTTTATTGTGTCCTTTAAAGACTACTTTATATCAAATTGCTTTCCGCCGCCGTACAATTTTCAGAGAAGGCACCCCAGACATTTTCCATCATATTAATATTAATAGTTATTAATATACGAAGAATATGGAGGCCAATTTAAAAGATTTACATTTTGCTCTCGAATCCACTGCTTTCCAGCTCTGGTAATGTAAATTCCATGATTATCGTCTTGGTAAGTCCACGGTATAGGTCCAAATACGTTTTTAAATTGTGTAAACGCTCCTTCTAATGTCCTTTTGTTCGATGCTCTAGTCATTTTTTCATTTTTATTTCCGCCACCTTCTTTCTTAAGTCGTGGAAATACAAAACGTATCCATCTGGTCCATCGATCTTAACCTTTTTTCCGTCAGAAAATATAACTTTAAACTGATTCTTGATATGATATTCCCACAGGGTATTTTGATGTAGATTTTTGGAATGAATTTCCGTCATCGCTCCTTGTCAAGTTTGGTTTGGAGACAACCCAGTTTGGGCTATGTGCCATCTTCAGTGTCATTTTTCGTTCTCAGAAGTTTGCATCTCGTAGGCGTAGGTAAGGTGTGAAAATGTAGCAGGAAAGGTATGCTCGTAGGTTGAGTGTTTTGTACGGACTGGTAGATGTAATTCATTACTGTTTTATTGCTTTGTATCTTTTTATTTACTCTGCTACGAGTATTTGGACGGCGCTCAAAATTCACTGGATCTTAAAATTTAAAATAAAACAACTTCATTTTGATGACACTATAACATTCGTCGATTAGAATTGTAATACATGGTCGGCAGAAGAAAGAAATCCTTTCGCAATTTTCACCAAATTAATACTAAGCATAAGGCCTTAAACAGTCCAAAATTTTATAATCTCATAAAATCTAGTATTCGTCCAAAGTTGATCAAATTAAATTTCTTATTTAAGTTATTCGCAGTGTGAATAACTAAATCAATTAAGAATTAATATAAAAAAACCTTTTTATTCAATAAATAATTAATAATTTAATTAAATAAATATTTTGTTTGTATGAGAAAACAAACAACTTGTAATTATAATGAACAATAAAATTTCTATAAAAAAATTGTTAAAGGTTTTTTGGGTTCGTTGAAGTTAATTAACTCCCCAAACGCTCAAGATAGATCCACGTCTGATGCAATGAAATAGTCTTGCAGAGAACCACTGCACCCACATACGTATTCGTGATGCAATCATAATTAAATGCAAAAAATCTTCCCAACCAGAAAATAAATAAAATATCAAACGTAGCCAAGAAAAACAACAATATGCAGGTTGCGGGTATTTCTTAACAACAAACAAAAGTTTAAAACAAAAGAAACAACAAAAACAAGTAGCTAAAATGTCTTCACTGATTTATTCTACCATTGACCATCATCATTATTTCCACTCGTATGTACAACTGTACGTTCAGGCACATTATTAGCACAATGGGTATGCAAGTCACATATATTTGCATAAAATTTTACGTACGAACTCACTGTTGCAAAGTGAAGAAAACAATTTGAAAGCTTATTAAGTAATCAAAATTTACGCATAAACAAAGCTACGCAATCTCGATCGAAAATCATTTGATCAAAAAATTATTTTTGCATTTCAGAAAAATTTGAAATTAAAATAAAACATAACCAACCAAGCGAGACATTAAAAAGAAAACTCTTGGGCCATTTTTGTTGAAGAAGGTTGTTGTTAAATTGGATCATTATTTCTGCTGCTATAGAAGTCAGGGAATTTCATCATTCTGTAAAGTAAAAGTAGGGGGGTTATTTTTTTGTTCAAGGTATTTTTATAATTTTATTCTGTTTTTGTTTTCGATGACCGCACGCACGTTTGATATAAAATACACTTGAAGTGAATTTTAAATTTTGTTTTAACTGAATTTGAATTTGCTTGTCCACTTATACCACAGCCAAGAGTGCCATCGAAAATAGCACGCATCAACGGTACAATAATTCACAAGTATTTATTTCTTCCATATGCGACCTTGAGTAAACGATTTTATGTTTTTCTTTGTTTCTTTGCTTTTGCGTTTTTTTCCTTTTATTGTTTCTTTTAAATAAAATTCGCCAGCAGTAGCCAATCTAAAGTTGAAGGCGTGGGCACTGATGCACTTATTAAGATGCCTATGAATGAACTAATAGTTCCCTCATATTAGTTTGTCAACGTCACATCACGCTTCGACTCATACTAAGGAACGTCCTAATACGTGCAATGAAGATTATGAACCATAAATTTCAATGGTAAAAAAAGGAATTTACTGAGTTTCATCACGGTCGCACAACACTAGTGACACCAAACGACTTGGATGTCCGATTGAGGTCACTGTACCAACAAATATTGGGAATAATACTTAATGAAGTTCACCGATGCAATATTCATCTGTGATTTAGATTCTAAATGGTAGATCTCCGCAAAATGTGTGGCGCATATTCAAAATTGACTACAAACAGAATCGTGTGACAACTTTATAGCAGTGACCAAGCAGCTGTCTAACAAGGCCCATAATTTTCACTCAGTATTTTCAAAAAAGAATACCAAAATATTATGCAAATTTATTAAACCGATTCAACTATGATTTGAATAAAAAGCGATCGGATTTGTCTAAGAAAAAAGCTTTCCCATTGGAACACTACTGCAGACGTATTGGTTCAGAGTGTCAAAACACCTATGAATTGTGCACAGACTTACTCTACCTCATCCGACATATTATCCCGATATAGCCCCTGGTGACTATTTGCTCTTTCCTAACTGAAAGAAATAGCTTGGCGGAAAGCAGTTTATAACACGAAGTTATGAGATGTTTTCATTGTTATTTGCAAAACAAATGTTTTCCCTAACAATTTTTATATCCCGATTCTTATATAAAAAAAAATAAATTTATTCGTTAGGGGGATAAGCTAGTCTCTATACGTATATCGCTGGTTTGCTTAAACCAGGTTATCAGGAGACCTTTACCCAAATTTTTAGAAAAGCTTGAAATGTCTGAAGCTTGAATTTCTGCAACCCAAATGAGAAGGTTAGGGAAATACCAACGAACACCTAACAAAAAGCAAATTTTATTTTCCTTACTTTCCTTTCCGCATTTGGTTAGTTATTTGCGATTTCTGAATTTCCTTATTTGGTTTAAAGAATTTCAAGCTTACTACATTTCAGGCTTTTCTAAAAATTTGCGTAAACGTGTCCTGATAACCTGGTTTAAGCAGAATTGAGATATAAAAATTAAAACATTTTTGGAAATCAACGTAGTTGCAAATGCCTACTTGTAGATCTTGCGAAAACGTACTTCTTGAAACAAATAATCTAATTAAAGCAACATTGGACATTAAAAAAATATTATGTTAAAAATATTTTTTTTGCAATAATTGTCTTTCATTTTACTTTCGGAAATTTTACATTTAAGAAGACACACTATCGAATATGTTTAAGCTTATTTGTATTAGCAAGTTTGGAATTATGCAATCAGCGTTTTAAAATCTTTCTAAATTTACAAACATTATGTGCTCTTGTTGAAAATAAGCCTTACTGTACACTTAAATATTTGTGGGAAAAACAACTTATGTCACCACTGGTAGTATTTTTACACAATAACACCTATGGTGCATAAAGTTTCAGACAATTAATTTTACGATCTTGTAAGCTAAACTATAATCAATAAATAGCTTTCGAAGTTTTCAGACATAACAACGTATGTGCCTTAGTGTTTGATATGAAATCTATTGGTCAGCAATCAAATGCTTTCGAGATATTGATTCTTGATTTGATATTCCGACAGGGTGTTTTGATGTAGAATAGTGGAACGAATTTCCGTCATCCCTTGTCATGTTTGGTTTGGAGTCAAACCGGTTTCGGCTATGTGCCATCTTCAGTATCAGTTTTCGTTTTCGAGATACTTTGTTAGTGCTGAAGATTAATTAGATCTTAGAAAATGTCTACTACAATCGCTTCCGCTGCAAATGAATTACTTATACAATGAAGTGAAATGGACATGAGGGGCTAATTCGATAGAAAGTAATGCATCTGAAAGCTTTCTTTAAAAAAAGCAACAATCAATGTGCGATGGAATCCTTGTTTTCGACGCGGGAACTTTGAGCATTAAAGGCAAGTGAAAATGTAGAGAAACAAGCAGTTATAAAAATTTTTAAATTTCAACGAAATTTTTATGAAAAAATCCCAATCATGTTTGCGGTAGAAGTAACCGAACCCATGCTGACATTCGAGGAGCTGAAAAATCGTTGAAAATAATTTTTTAGCAGCTTGGTCTACTAATGTGTCCTCTAATTATACTTTAAAGATTTCCTTAGATATAACTTTTATTAAAGTCTAAAAGAATTCTCCTCTCTATCAACCAGCTGTGAATTTCGTGTTTTGCAACGAGCATATAAAAAATCGTTAAGAATTCACGCGAAATGTTTACATTTCCACAAATTTGAAATTTTAAGTGAATTTGATTGTGAATAGAGCTATTATTTTTTCAGATATTAAGACGTACAAGCGACTAAAGTAAAGCACTTTGCTATCAATAAATCAAAACCGATAAAAGTAGACAGACGCTTCATATTTTCTTCCATTTGGAGCCATAAACAAATTCTATATCTGGTCTGCTTTTCGTTTTATCTGCTTTCCTACTTATTCTTGAAGTTTTTAAATACCTCAGCCTCCTGATTTACAAAGGTTTTTTTAAAAGATCCCTTTTTTTGAGCCTTTGACTTCCCTGATCACTTAAATTGCACTTCCAGAAATCAAGTTTATTATTACAATGAGTAGACCAACAGGCAGACAGATGATCTTGAAATACTTTCACGTGCAAATAAACAATATTATTTTAAGCACTCAAAGTTAAGTCAGGTATTTTAAGAAAAACAATTAAATATACAAAGACTCAATGGACAATCATAAAGTCTTTGTATATTTAAGAGTTCGAGGATGCCAACAATACACACGTACGAGTAGGAAGCAGAAAAGAAGATAATATCAGGTTAGGTAAAAGTTATTCCAATAAGGGAGGGTCAATGTTGATAGCATCATGTACTGAATATAACATTGTTTAAAGTTCTGCCACGACGTCGCTCGGTCGCACGGATCCGAGAAGTTCAATTTTCATAGATCCGTCAGAATTTGAGCTAGGCCTGGGTTATGTGGATTTCGACGCTTTTTGGCATTGTCCAGCAAAAAAGTTGCACATTCGCCGTCTTACTGGTAGTACATGCTATCTACGAGTATATCGATAACGTTCAATTGGGAACAGAAAAACTGGTTATGATTATCGGTAGCGCTTAACGCTAACACTAACGCTGATTTCGAAATAGTTAAGTGCAATGATGCCGTCGGTCCCAAATAATAATTTTTCCCGGATATATTGTCACCTGGTGAAAGGCAATTTTGACTGTTTACAACAGATTTAACAGCACGACCACCATAGACTATATACCTCCACCCGCCAGTATTAGAAAACCATTTATTTTATGGAAGCATCAACTTAAATGAAGATAATATTTATGTATCCTTTTTGATTAAGTAACATAAATATTACAAAATTTCATGAAGTTACATAATTAATAAAAACAAACTTGTTTGCATTTTTAAATATCCGTGGAACATTTCAAATTAGCGACAATGTGTGTTTTAAATTTAGCAAACAAAAATAAAGGACATATCCCATTAATCAGTCAAACCTAGTGGCCTAAATAAGTTTATATCCAGTATTTTTAAATTTACTTAATTTACAATCATCATTATCAGCTCTTTAGACTTTTTTCTGTATATTACGAATCCATGATGGACTGCGCATTTTTCTTGACGTGCTTTGTGCAAATTAGTTTACTTTCATCGAAAATAAAAGTTGATCATCAAGAGAATTTTAAAACAATGTATTCTGTTTCGAAAAAAAATATAATTTTGCGTGTACAGTAAATGCAATAAGGGACTCTACGCCAAACTGCAAACACTATGCAATAGTATTATAAATCTGAGTATAAGACAATGTCTACGAATAAAACGGTGTGCAAAATCAAAAACAGTAGTCAGAGTATTGGTCGCAGTCTAAGTATAAAACAGCAGTCTATAAGAATAAAAGACGCTATTTTGAGAACTTAGAAAAAAACTTTGAAATCTTAAAGTATGAGCATAACATGGCATCTATGCCACAGCTCAGTAATACGTAATAAAAATTTACTAGAAGGACATCATTAAGTTCAGAATATAAGTTCGAACATGTGCGCCTCAAGGCTGGCTTGGATATAGTGCATTCTAGAATTCGAATTTTAGAATCATTTTATTATCATTAGGGGGCCGTATCTCAATAATGTTGTGCTTAACCTAATGAAAAACACTGAATATGCCCACTACAGGTGCCCTTAGTGTACCCAGAATAAGTCTTCTGTTTATGATATTGATGTTACTGCTCTCAATGCGCCTGTGTTATTTGCTCATAATATCTTTACGCTCAGAAAAAGTAGTGTATTTTAGATTTTACTGTTAATAATGCATTGCCCTTTATTATCTGTATAAAATCACAAATAATAAGGGAGTGATAAGAATGTGCTCTTTAAGTAACAAAAACGCCATTAATTTGTTGAAATCAGAGAAACGGAGGACAATGATAATATAGTTGCCAGATCTAACAACAGTATGACAGTTTAATTTCTATCGGAAAATAGAACACTTAATATAACATGGGCTATATAAGAGCCTAACCACTGCATGCAGAATCGTGATAGTCACGAACTAGTTCATTCAATTAAGGGATTGTTTCAGAAAGGTGGTGGCAACTTTACAACAATTACAAAAAACAACAAGCAACTTTAAATTCTTTTGTATGAGACAAATATTTTGTTTTTGTAATTCTGTAATTGTAATTTCAGAAATAATCCCTCAATCGAACGAACTAGTTCAAGAGCGACTACAACTGATACATTGTACAAAATACTGATTTATAAGAGTCTGATATAAGATTTGAGTTCTACACTTCAGTACAAGTATAAGATGGTATTTTGATTACAAGGCAATAGTATAAGACAACGGTCCTGAGACTCAACAAGATTCAACAACATTCTTGTTAAGCTCTCTTTTATAAATATGCTCACAGGCAATACAGAGTGACCAGATAAGAACTATAGGAAAAGAAATTTAAAAAAGGCCACAGCGTTGTGAGATATAGGCTTATTTTCAAGCTACACTATTTATGCCATTATGTATGGAATACTTAAAATTCAATTAGCCACCTTGACTTCTATGATAGTGCTACAACAGGCTATTTTGGCCAACATTTTCCTGCGTAGGCTCAAATCGTACTGCACGATAAGGCGGGTTGACCGTTTGCCTACGCCCAGTTTAGCTGATCGGCACCGAATCCATATTTCCCCGTCTTCTACCACACATGCAACTACGGCGGCTATGTTTTATTTTTACTTCGCAGCAATTTCTATCTGGTTGGTGGCCGTCGTGATCCACCGCCGAAATTCACACTGGCGTTTACCACGGACATTTCGAATATGGTGGCAACTCAATGGCATTAATAACTTTGACAACTTCTGAAATCTAACAATTGGATAAACTATCATTACTATCTGGCCACCCTATATTTACTTATATATCAAGTTTACATGATTTCTTTGTTATTGGATTTATTTACAAACTGCATTAAGTAATAAAGTTAAAGAAGATAAAGTTAAATAAAAGAAATACTTGCATAATATCAAATAGTTTCTTCGTGATGGTTTATTTTGAATGCATCTCCTCAGACCGCAAAAAACAAACCCAACAACCAAATAACTGAATGTAAAATTCCAGTTTCAGCAGTTGTAATATTTCACATTCTATTTTTTGCGAATATTTTACTTTACTTTATACCATGACCGCTCATCCATCCATACGCCCAACTAACCTAACTTCTGTCTATATAAAAAAAGTCATTGAGCTTTTTGTTTAGTGTGTCATACCGTCGTGACAAGCACTCGTATTTGGTTTGTTTTTGTCGTCACATGGTCAATTATAAAATTACTGTGATTGTAGTTAAAATATTTTAAACACGCTGTGCTGTAATGTGCTGTGCCATTTTATTTAAATCTCTAAATAAAAGTTGTCAACTTTTCAGTTTTTTCTTCTTATTTTCTTTGGTGGTGACTCTGGATACACTAGCTGGCTTGTGTCTCCTTCTCTTTCTTTTGCTGCTTTTGTTATTATAGTCAGCTGTGATGGTGCCTGCCACACAAAGTTGTCGACAACAATAATTGGCACTTACTGCATTATTATGCAACAATTGTACAACGTGATTTTAAACTGAGAAGCCGGTTAGAGCTAAAATTTGAAAATAAGAAAACAAATATTTTGGCGCAAAATTAATATAATTTATGAACACTTTTGGCACTATTGCAGAGGGAGTAAATAAAGTTATTTCACAAAATTTAATAGATTATTGCATAAAATGTTTAGCCATTGATTTAAAGGCAGGTGGTATTAACAAGTATAATTAATAGTTTTGCCTTTTCTACACAACGTTCGATAATTGCTAAACATTACTCGTACTATAAAATTATATTCATATTTGATTAAATTTGTTGAAAGTGCACTGCGGCTTTATATTCATTGCATTCTGCCATATTCTACTCTGTCTAATATCTCGCTAATAAATTAACATATTTGTTACAAGACCCTTTAGTATCATGCGACTAGCTCTGTCTTCGAGATTTTTACTCATGGTGTGAGAACCACCCTTCGTCATGACCCGATGGACTGTTACATATAAATGAACTCTATATATACACTACATAAAACATGGAATTGCCTGTACAGAGGGAGCAAGGTTTTGGCTTCAGTTGCCCATGAACCCTTGTGCATTTTCTTCGATTAATATGGGATCCCACTAAAGCGCTGCTGTCCATATATACTACTATATACGCCCTATATTTAGACCAGTCGAGAATGCTAGCGAGAAAAATTTTATATCACGCACGGCTATCCGCCCTTCCACCCACCCAACCAAAGTCTTTAAAAGTCGTTGAAAAAAACATTTTTATATTATGAGGGCTTATATACAACCTCCACCCCAAGTGCTTAAGTGCTTAGATCCACGCCGGATATTGATACCGTTTACAAAATGCAAATCTGTTCGTATATTACTATCCTACAGCAAAGTTTGTTGGGACGTGAGCTGTTTACGCAGTAAAATAACAATTGTGAAAAATCTGACTCTTCCGCAAAATTTTAACATTTCTGCAAGTGGAATTTCCCGATAAAGCAAAGAAAAAAATGTTCCTCATTTCTAGAATCTACAGAATTTAGTGCAATTTACACATATTTCATTGTAGTTTGGGCTGCCTTGTCATCATGTGCTGATTGGTTTTGAAATTAATTTAAGATAATAAAGAAAGCTTTCAATTCTTACCGATATGCATAGAATATGCCATTGATATGGCTATCCGCGCAGGATATAAATAATTTAGTTGCTACTGTTGAATAACCCTTAGTTAGTCTTAATTTCTACCCGATTAAAATCCTTTAACAAATTAAAATATCCATTGTTACTTTGGGCAAATCGCTTTCTGTTCGTTCAAAATTGTTTAAGGTCATAACGCTGAATGCTTTAATTTACTTCTTTAATAAATCACATCATCTAGAGAGGCAAAAAGGGCACACTTCAAGATAATATCTCAAAGTATTTGAATTGTTACACGAGCACATTTAGCACCATCTTGTTAAAACCTCACGTTGTCTACAGAAACATTTTCCAATTTAGTCAAAACATTATTTCTTATCTAGCGCAATATTGAACTTATTTCACTGGACATTGTCATTGGGGTAATTGAAAATTCGTAAACATAAAGATGTAGATATTTAATGAGTGTACGTTGCAGAAAGCTTTTGAAAACGAAGAAAGGAAGAAACATTTTTGCAACGAAGACACAGCTGGGAAGACGGGTCAGGGTATGGGATGTCATATCCTACTATGGCACTATCGGCTTCGTACTTTAAGCGAGAAAATTACTAGCTCATTATATAAAAGTATGTTATAAAACACGTTTTAACAATTTAAATACTTATTTGGACCCATACCGTGGGCCTACCAACACGACAATGGTTCAATTCACACTGCCAGAGCTGTAAAACAGTGGATTAATGAGCAAAATGTATAACTTTTAAATCGACCTCCATATTCTCCGGATCTTAATATGATGGAAAATGTCTGGGGGTGGCTTGTTAGAAAAGTATACGACGGCAGATTCAAAAGAGTTTTTTAAGCACGAAATAAGAAATGCTTGGAGCTTAATATCATTATATTATACAGGATCGCTATACCGCTTAAGTAATTTCTAATAATGGCGGCAATATTCATTAACAAATATTCTGATTTGACTATTATTATTAAAATTTAATTGAACTAAACACCGATTTAGTCTTAAATTAAATTTTGCTTATTTAAGTGATATATAAATAAAGTTACTTAATTATAGCTAAATAAAAAAAAAAAACAATTTTATAAAAACAATAAACACAAATACCATTCTCTATTACTTATATTATTAATTGCCTTAATATAGCCTTTATAAAAGAAACATTTGTAACCCCTCAATATCTGGTTTTCAAGCTGTATTCTTTACAATTTTTTTAAATGAAATTCATTCTTTAAGTGATTGGCAGGGTATCAAAACTGGAGAGTTATTAAAAGGCGCCAAAAAACCTTTATTTTCTAAAAAAAAAGGAAACTCTAAAAACGAACAAAATAATTGCAGACAGGATGCCATTCACCAAAATGGTAAAATTATGTCAAGCCTCAATATTATATCACTCATTTAATATGATTTCATTGATTTCGTCTTCTATTTTTTAATTACAAATCGCAATATTCAGTCGCACATAAACATTTGGGTGCCTAATCAAATATTCAGCGGTTCACTGAGTAATAAACAGATGTCACGCAAAAGTTGGTCATACTTATTTCTAAATGCTGGCTTAAATTAACTTGCCATATTTAACACTGCGTAAGCGATTGTGAAGACACAACTTTGCAATTGCCAACGACCATTTAGATGACAGATCATAGTAATAACAATCAGCTGTAATGTGTGATAAGCAATAATATATTTAAATTTTAAAGTTTCGCCATAATTACAGATGTAGAAAAATTAAACTGAAGGTCGCATACTATTTTAATTTATTCGCGCGACATATTTAAAAAAGAGCCCGCAGCGTTGGCAACCCAAACTCTGTCTTATTTTGAAGAGTAGTAGATCTAAAATCTTTATAGTTCAGGTATTCTAAACACATTAGAAATATAACTTATTACCCTTAATTGATTTTCCTGGATAAGAAATACTTTATAATAGAGACTATAATAAACTTGCGAAATCTTTATCATTTTCATACAACTGGAAATATTTTTGGCTATCGTGCATTTCTGATTTTTTTAGGAGCTGGAAAACTTTTTCCACTCTCACGCTTTTTCATTTTAAAATTATTTATTAAACCAAAATTTTATAAGGACCAATAAAAATATATATTTCGTTGGTTACATTTAACAAAATTTTCCACTTGCTTCTCTTTTTCCTCTTCTTATTTATGTAAGTCAAAATTATATAAAAAGAACAGCTGATTATGTGTTATTAACGCAGGCGTTTGAGCGTTGTTTACACGCATTGTAAACAAATTTCAAATAGTAGAGTTGAGTAAGATACCCAAAAGAGGTAGATCTACCACATAACAAGTAGAGTATGGTATCACTAATTCGCACTGTAACATTTTTTTTTCAGAAAGGAACACAGAAATTTAAAAAGTGTAAATTATATGCAAGATGTTTGTCAAAAATTATCGTCATAATTAATTTGATTCATGAAATTAAAATCATACGATATGGGTCGTTAGTTATAAACTGTTACCCCTTTTCCATGTTACTGATTAACATCGAAAACATTTTAATTTTTCCGTACCAACAAAAAAAATCTCTGCGAAACTTCAAACCAACTGTATTTAACCATTTATTGTCTTGTAACTAATTTACAAGATTTTAACTTCAAAGAGATTAATCCGAGTGGTTGAAACAAGAGTTTAATAAACATAAATCTTTAGTGGCTAATAGACTTTAACCATTTACAAACTTATTTGTTAGGCAAATATTGTATTAAGCCAAATGAAGAGGTTTCTGGCAAGGACGGGTCGATGCCAATCTGTGTGTGAAGTATTTCCGAAATTCTTTGACATCGTTCTAATGCGAGAGTTCGAACTTTTAATGACTCAACTGCATAGATCTAGCTAGTCGATCTAGTTTATTGTTAGTTTGAGGTTATCGGCCCATAACCTTCAAAACGTTTATGCAGAATATCCATTGCGGCGTTCGTTGTGTGGCATGGAACACCGTCCTACTGTAACCATATATTGCACGTCATTGATGATGATGATTATGATGTGATGGGTTCACCAACGTTGCTTTTAAAGGAATATATACTAATGATGCACCCCCCTCTGTCGACATGGACATAAACAATAGATGGACTGAGGCCACCAAAGTAATAGGACTGTTACATACGTTCAATATCGACCCGCCCTTGTTTGAAAACTTTTTATAACAACATGCACCAAGCATAACATTCGCGTTAAAGTTGATTTTCAATATTGCAACAAATTTCAGCAACAAACAAATAGTAGTATGTAAACAATTATTTTTGAAATTTTATTTTCAACAACCAGAACAACAGGTGTAATAGAAAATTTTAAAAATGCTAACAATATGGGCGAATGAATGTAAAGAAATCGTTGTAGACCTATATGTTTCGGGTCATTGTACTGACCCACATTGTGCACGTCGGGCTAGAGATGAGTTTTAAACCTGATAATAACGATAATTAATATTTGTATCCAATAATAATTAACCAAGTTTATAAACACTATTACCGAAATTATAAACTGTCATAAAGTCATAGATTTTATAATAATACCATGATAAAATATGGCCTCTGTGAACCTCTCATAATTTAGTGTGCTACTTCACAAAAACTACATAACGTTTTGACAAAGTTTCACAAACAAATACGAAAGAACCACAAGGCGCATTGATATCTGATGGCTTTGCTTCTAAAAAAAAAACATAAGTACTTTGTTAGTGTAATTTACATCTCAGACGCCAAAAGAAACTGACTGAGCAGAATTGAAAATAACAGAAAAATATATAAAAATGCGTTTGTATGGTAAAGAAGGTAAAATTCATTACATTCTGAGGAAAGCTTAAAAATAAAAAAGCAAATTCGTTCCAAATATCTACTAAATACCTTCATTTCGCGAAAAAATACCTACACATGCTAAAAAAATCGTTGAAAAAATTTCCCCTACAAAAATCCCTACGCAATTTGGTCATTAAAATAGAAGAAAACCATTAGTTATAAAAAACATATAAGCTTTGGTAACAAAATAAGTAAAAAACTAAAAAAAATAATACATACATATGTACATATGTACTTTTAATTAAATTCAATTAAAACAACAAAGTTTTTTAAAAATTAATATGAATATAAAGTATAAAAACAATGTAATTTTAAAATTATTATTCATAGTTCTTTTCAACTAAATCTTTAAATAATAAATTTAATACAGGTACACAAACAACAGGATATTTTAAAATTAATAAAGTTCTTTCGAATTTAATTTTCTAAAAAGACTATCAGTACATTCGAAATTTATGCAGTATATACATACATACGTACATAATAATGTCGCCAACTTTTTAAACCACAAACCACTCTGGAAATATATTTTTAAGCGATTTTAACGAAAAGAAAATTTTTGAACTGTTTTGAAAAAAAATATTACGAAAAAAAACGTTATGTTTGCATTTATTTCATAAATAATGCGACATGACGAAAAAATCCCTACATTTTGGAGAATATAAAAAATCTGTCCGATTTTCCCTATGCTTCTATTTAAGTATCAAAAATACCTACATGTAGGGCTTTTCCCCTACTTTTGGCAACACTGCCTGGACCAGAAAATATATATATATATATATATATATATATATATAAAGAAGAAGGAAGACCATAGTATTTATTTTGTGGATAAAAAAGATATTAGCAACCTTTTACGCGATGGTATCGAAATATCGTGCCCATGCTTGAGTTTGCATGGTGGCATTCATCAGTTCGTTAGAAAGTCGACGATTTTTGATCTTAAACCTGGCAAGAGTCGTTTTTTATCTGTAGCTGCCCGGAGTTTCTACGTAGTCCTAATGATTGCGAAGCAAATGTTGAAAGATAGTTTAAAACAATATACCAACTGGCATATTACCAACAAATAACGTTTCTGTTCTTATTAACACTAACAAATATGTATCTACAGATATGGTATGGAAGAGCTGGAAATAATGGCACTCATGTTACTTTTATTCAAAAAACTTAGTCAGATAATAGAGAGCATATCGAACAAGATATTGACCAACAAATTAAACAATAATTTGCAGCACCGTCAAGGATTCTTCCTTTCTTACACCTGCACCAACGGTTGCCACTTATACGGCAGGTAGTGAAATCCTATGATAGCTGCTGTTAGCAACATGGGCTTAAAGATAAGCTCTAATAATAAGATGATGACAAGGTTAATACCCAAGTGGCTGCCGTTCCTTTACACAAAGGCACCACAGTTAGGCAGCTATTAATTACTGCCCGTTCCGTTGTAGAACAGTTGGCTAAGTTATCAGCACAAACCCGGTGGAAAGTGCTGCAATATCGACACTTCTTTCAAATGAACCCAACTCTTTTACAATGCACGAGGAAGAGCTCAAAATAACCGATTACCAAAAGCCAAGCTGGAATGCTTTATTACTTGGTCATTGCTGTTAAAAAAGCGAAACACGAAATTACCCGACTTATTAAGGAAAAGTTAGTAACACTTGGGAAAGCTACAAAGGCGGTTATATTACTATGCAACAAGTAAAATAGTATTTCCAACAAGTTGTTAAAATTACATTTATTAAAGAGTATAAATAAAACCTTTGTAGATGTATCAATAAAAACAATGACAAAAAACTACTTTTTTAAATCCCGATAAAGACTGCAACATTGGTATGTTCTATAATTTTTGAAGTGTTTAATTCATTAACCAAAGCAACTCAACGGTCAAAACAAACACTGGCAACTTTTAAAATACCGGCTCTTTGTTCAATTTTAATGTAAGTAGGATCGTTTTTTCACTCTGAACGACCTTTTGGAAAGAATAAAATTTCCTTTTCATGTAAGGCAGAGCTAGAAAATATATCGTCAAGAAGATATCGATATTTGCTTTAATATAAACACATATATTGAAAAACAAGACGATATTGTAAAAGCAGTAATATTGCACCATACTACATATCGATTATAGTTAACATTTTAAGCAAGGTGCCAATTTTTGGTAAACAAACTTTTTGCAAGGTATGAAACAGGGGCTGATCTGCGAAGATTAAAAAAATACTATTTGCAAATTTTATATATTCCTGAACCAGTCCTAATATAAAATTTCACTCTTAATTGTAAATTTTTTTTTAAACAAAATTTTAAAACATTTCCGCTGCTTTAAAAAATTTCAAAACTAAATACAAAAATATAATTTAACAAAAAATATGTTTAAACAGTTGTTACAATATAAAACACAGGGGGCAAATAAAGAAATTTTCTATTACTGCAAAAGGTTATTTTAAATTTAAATTTGAGTTTTTTTTAATAAAATTGTCTTCCGAAATCTTATTTAACATAACTGCTGAGACAATAACAACAAATAACATTCATACTAAAATATAATAAAAACAGATTGGGGTTGGGTTTTTTCCCATTTGGTTTAAATAAATTTAAGCTTAGACATTTCCAGTTCTAAAAATTTGGGTAAAGGTTCTAGCTTATCACGCAACAGATATATAGGAATTTTATAATGAGTTTGGATAGAATTAGCAAGAAAATATTTAAAATAACAAGAGATTTTATTTAATCCAAGTGAGAAAATATGTCTTGAGAAACTAAAATGCTTAGCACTGCTTAAAGTTTGTATTTTGGTGGGAGTTCATTCTAGAGACGAGTGCAATTTACAAAGATATTTGTTTCCGATATCAAACGAGATGTATGTATTGTTTACTATGGAAAATTATGGATGGAAAAATTATGGGGTGTCCGCCACTTTTATCAGATTTCTAGTACAACCATGAATATGTGTTGCAATATTGTTAAATCTTACGTTGACCTTATTTCTACATACTGAAAAGTCAGAAAATAGTTCACAATTATTTAGAAGATTCCAAGATTTTTGTCACTTTCCGCAATATTTCTAAATTTTCCACAGCTTCTGATGTATCGGTTTTCTCACTGTATGAGGTTACAACAAATTTTAAAATTTCCATTTTTCAATTACTCGGGAATTCATTTTTAAAACATCATCCTCATTGCCATGATAATTAATCGCCTGTTCCTACATTACATAGCCAGGGACTTGTCGAAAAAATTTATATATATGAAAAACATAATTTCATCTTGAGAAATATTTTTAATTTGCAGTAATTTTGTTTTTATTGGAGAAAATAAAATTAATATTTATTAGAATTTATAATAAAGAAGATTTTATTGATGACCTGGAGCTCGGAGAAATTAGACAAGCATAATAATAATAAAGGTGAAAAAACTAGAATAAAGTTTATTAAAAATATTTCAAGAGCACAAAAACAATGATTTATCAAGATAATCAAGATTGTCAAGATAATCAAGAAATTTCAAGATTGAATTACGGTGAAATTAAAAAGAATTGTGAAGTGAGAAGGTTAATCAATAGATTTAAGACGATGAGGGACAAGGTTATAAGACTCAAATCTACCATAACCTTCCTGATTCGGTGCAGAAATTCTGGCATTGTTCCAAAATTTATAACAAATTCAACAAAAACTATTGCGGATATTTTTAAGATGAGGAAATTGGCTGGAATTCAACAGACCATCAACAGTTACAGACAGGATTTACATAATAAGATTTTAAAATTATCTATAAAGGAAAATCATGGGCTGTTGAAGCATTTTCAAGGTGAGATAACAGTGCTAAAAAGAAATTTAAAAAATCATTTTACAGAAAGGGAGATAGGGTTGTTTTTGAATTATGAAGAAATAATGGCAGCTTCTTTTGAAGAAAAGGTTAAAAGGGTACACATTAAGAAATTTAATTGTCTTCGGGATTTACAGGAAAAAGAGTTAGGTATTAAATTTATGGATAAATGGTTTGTTAATAAGACCTATTTAGATATTCCCAATGAGGTTCAATGTACTCTTTCACTGGATCATAAGCATGCATTGCCTATAAGGAAAGAGGAATTTCCTTTTTCAAAAATGATATCTGACTGAGAGGATTTCATACAAACGCTACAAAGAAAAGAAGATCAGGATATAGCAAGAACTAGGTTAACTGTAATGGTTGATAACCATTTTAACAAAATGAGTTTGACTAATAGAGATAGGTTTATGTTGGATAAAGTTAAAGTAACGGAAAGGTTCTTGAAAAGTAATAGAGATATACTCATTTTGAAAGCGGATAAAGGTAACACTACAGTAGCTTTATAGAAGCAAGATTATGACATTAGAATTAACAATATTGTAGGAGATATTACGAAATACCAGTTGATTGGTAAGGATCCAACAAGCAGGTTGCAGAGGATAAATAATGAAATAGTGGAAGAACTTTCTAAGAAGAAAATAATTACGATTTTTGAGAAAAAGAAATATAAAACAAATATAGCTACTGCACCTAGATTATATGGTCTTCCTAAAATTCATAAGCCAGACTTTCCTTTAAGACCAATTTGCTCTTTTGTGAATTCACCGTCATATGAATTATGCAAATATGTTACTAACATTTTGAAGAGGATTACTGAGTTTTCTAAGTATAATGTTAAGGGCTCTGTAGAATTTAGCAATAGAATTAAAAGTTGCAGAATTGAAAATAATGAAAAATTAGTTTCTTTTGATGTAGTATCATTATTTCCTAGTATACCAGTTGATTTAGCAATAACAACAATTGGTGAAAAATGGAATTTGATAAGCAGTTACACTAGAATTGAGAGAGGTTTATTTTTACGTATTCTTAAATTTTGTATTGAAGACAATAGATATTTTCAATATAACGACAAGGTATATGTACAGAAGGAAGGTCTTCCAATGGGATCTCCAGCATCACGAATTGTAGCGGACATAGATATGGAGAAGTTACTGGACACATGTATTGAAAAGCTAAACATTAAACCGAACATAATGACTAAGTACGTAGATGATTTGTTTTGCATAATTCCTGAGGGTAAAATTGATAAAGTATTGGAGACGTTTAATGCATTTAATACGAACATTAAATTTACAAGAGAGAGGGAACACGATTCTAAACTTCCTTATTTAGATACATTCATAATTAGACTGGGCAACAATTTAATATTGGATTGGTATCAAAAGCCAACAGCATCTGGGAGAATCATTAACTACTTTTCTAAGCATAGTAAAATAATTATTATGAATACAGCTCGAAATTTGGTATAAAGGGTGTTAACGATAAGTGACAAGGAGTTTCATAGGAAGGATCAGGAATATATTAATTGAAAATAGTTTTCCCGAGCAACTTTCTTATAAATTAATAAATCCTTTTGGAAGTAGTAGAAATGTTAACACAAGAAGCGTTATAGAGCCCAAGATTTATAAGTCTTTAGCTTATGTGCCAGGAATATCAGAGCGACTTGAAAAATCAAAAATCTTCAATAGTGATAAATACAAAATTGCTCATAAATCTTACAATACATTAAATAGATTATTCAGTAAAACTAAAGATAGAATTAAGAAAATGGAAATGTCGAATGTGGTTTATAAAATAGATTGTAATGGTAATGATCAGGAGAATTGTAGTAAAGTATATGTGGGTACAACGTAAAATATGCTAAAAACTAGAATAGCCAGACTAAGTCGAACCATAGATGTAGAAATGCAAATAAAACAGCTCTATCTTCCCATTGTTCTGAATTGAATCACTGTCCTAACTTTGAAAATGTGTCAGTGCTAAATATTGAGAAAAATTATAAGCAACGTTACATATTGGAAATGTTACAAATTTGTAAAACACCAATGTCTCAAAGAATTAATTATAAAGCGGATACAGATAATGTCGCTCATATATATATATATAGGCATTTAATACATAAGATAATATGATGTAATTTAGGATTATACATATGAAGTGTTTATACATATGTACATATATACATCTACACATTAATGTAAAACATTTTCCAGTTGGTAGTTTTTTTAGTTTTTATGATTTGTATGTATTTGTGTTTCTTGAAAATTTGAAACATTTTTCATTAATTTTCACTATTTCATTTTTGTTTTTGAAGTTTGTGAAATATATGTAATTTTATTTTATTTCCTGACGATGCTACACAAAGGCGTAGCGAAATATTGGAGAAAATAAAATTAATATTTATTATAATTTATACTAAAGATGATTTTATTGATGACCTGAAGCTCGGAGAAATTAGACAAGCATAGTATGAAAAATTATCTTGACCCAGCATTTATCAAAAAACAACAATAACAAGACTAGTTTTATATCAAATATGATCATCGACATATATTATCGTTTAAATGAAAAGATGGAAATATAAATAGTTTTTCTTGCCAACAAGTACAATATTTACTTGCAAGCTTTAATTGTGACCTGTCTTCTGTATTTCATTGTTTCCTGGCTTGCATTAAGCCGTAGTCTCGTATTTACATGATGGTCGGGTCGCTTGGTTTTTTAAACCACACAAGCCATACAATATATATTATATATATTTATGTAAGTCCTAAATATAATAATGTAAGTATGTATATAATTAAATTGAATGTGACTGACACCCAAACACGCATTTACACCATTTACAAATGAAACGAGAAAGTACGCTATATTCGGTTGTGCCAAATCTTATATAAAATTAACCAATTTAGAAAATTTCTACTGTGAATTTTTAAATATTTTTCCGGTATTTATATAAGTTTTAGATTTTGGGTAGAACTTGAATTTGTTGATGACTTTGGAAATATTTACGTTTCTTAGCAGTAGTTTTGCCTAAATACTCGTCTTAATTTCAGTTTTTGCCTGAATTTAATTTCTTTAGTTTCTTTTTTTTTTAATTTTTTTATTTTTTTAATAAAATTTGTGGTTTTTTTCTGAATTTTTTTGAATTTAATGTTTCTGCAATTCACCCACATCTTTTAAAAATCTTTGGTTTGTTTGTTTGCGAAAACTAAATTTTATTGTAATGGTAATGTCAAAATTTATAGACGTCTAAATGACGTGAAATTTAATCAGACATGTAAGCTTTAAATAATTATTAACAATTAACAGAATATGATTATGAAAAGATCAAACGATAAATAATTATTTTTTTCCAAAGAAATTTCATAAATAGTTTGTAGTTTTAGAATGTTTAACGAATTGTTAAAGCAAATAGTTCCAGGTATGGTGTTAATACAATCGATACAAAAATACAATATTGTGTTATAATACAATCGATACAAAAATACAAGGCGTTTGAGTTGAACAATTGTTTTTTTTTAATTTCCGATTTTTGGAATTCTTCATGAAATTTCATCTTTTTAGTGAAAATTCAAGATTTGGTAAATTTTTAATAATTAACAAAATTTATAAAAAGAGTTTTTTGGATTTTATTCTTTCTGTTTAAAAATTATTTCTTTCTAATTTTATCCCAACTCATAAGCTAATCTCTATGCGCTTTTCCGCTTGCAGCTACATTTAGAGTTGGCAAAAAAAAAAAAAATAACAATTTATTTTGTTGTTGTGGGAGCTTTTTGTTAAAACTTTAGTGTTTTTATCTTGATTTTATTTGGATTTCTTATTTGATCTAAGGAATCTCGAGAATAAGACGTTTAAGTTTTTCTAAAAATTTGGTTAAGGTTTCCTGGTGAGGTGGCCTAAGCAACCAGTGAAAGGCGCATAGAAGAAGCTTATCCATCCTCAACAAATAAATTGTATTTTTTTAACAAAAGAAAATTAGTTGGGATAAAATTACTCAGAAATCATTTTTCAACAAAAACTTTAGGTTTAGTAATTGTAAAATTTTTTGGTAATTTGGCATTTTTAATTTTTTCTTGTGATTTGCATTTTTTGTGGACTAATTTTTATTTTTGGAATTTTAAATTTCTGGGTCAAAGTTTGATGATTAAGTTTTTTGGTGAAATTTCGAATTTTGGGAATTTTAGAAATTCTCATTTCATTAAAAAATATTTCTTTTTGTATTGATCTTTTGGTTCTAATTGCAATTTTCGGGATAGTTTTTTCGAGATAGATTTTTGGTGGTATTTAAATTTGTTTAATGTTTATTTGGTAATATAGAGAAATTTGGACTTTCTCGTAAAATTTCAGCGTTTTGCGAAATTTCGATGTTTTGGTTTTAAATTTCCTATTTTTATTTCTTGGTAAAATTTGCTTTATAGGTGAATTTTAGACTTTCTTGATCCACGAATTTTTTGGCTTTTATACAAATTTATATTTTTAGCGATATTTTTTATAGATTTTTTTTAAAAAATCGAATTTTGGTAAAATTAGAAATTTTTTATAAATTAAAAATTTCTTTCGGTTTTTTAAATTGAAATTTTTAGTTGCCATAAAAAATACATAAATCGAACTGGGTTCTACTGTAGCTCTAAAATCCGTTTCTACAGGTAGAGTTTCTTACCATGTAATGATAAGAGTGAAATTGACTTTTCAACATTTTCTTTTGCATCAATGCTTCTATGACATGGAAGTAAATCAATATATACTCTCAAGTGGTTCCCTAGTCAAAACTACGCCAGCGAAACTTTTACCTACGCAGTAGGTGAGAAAGGTTCTTATTTGAAATTCTACTTTTGATCATTTTTGTTTGTTTGTTAAAGAAATGTATATTTTATCAAAGACATGTTGATTCGACAAAGAAAACAGCTTTTTCTATTCACAACGTAATTTTAAAAACATGTTTTTTCAGCCTTTTATACTTGCATATCAGTACATTAGACTTAACCAGTAAAGTCGGCCAAAAAAGATTTATCAGGTACATGTCGAATTTAAAGAAATATTTTTATATATTGGTCAACTAGAGTATTTGCTCTGTTCTTCATGTTTTATGCTGGAGCTGTTGAATTTAGTAACCAAAGCAACTGAACACTCAGAACAAACACTGAAAACTATTAAAATACCGGCTCTTTCTTCCATTTTAATGTAAGTAGGATCGTTTTTTCACTCTTTTCATGTAATGCGGAGGTAAAAAATGTATCGTCAAGAAGATATTGATATTTGCTTTAATATAAACTCATATATTTAAAAGCAAGACGATATTGTAAAAGCAGTACTGTTGTACCATACTATACATATATCGATTATAGTTAACATTTTAAGCAAGGTGCCAATTTTTGGTAAACAAACTTTTTGCAAGGTATGAAACAGGGGCTGATCTGCGAAGATTAAAAAAATACTATTTGCAAATTTAATATATTCCTGAACCAGTCCTAATATAAAATTTCACTTTTAATTGTAAATATTTCTTTAAACAAAATTTTAAAACATTTCCGCTGTTTTAAAAAATTTCAAAACTAAATACAAAAATATAATTTAACAAAAAATATGTTTAAACAGGTGTTACAATATAAAACACAAGAGGCAAATAAAGAAATTTTCTATTACTGCAAAAGGTTATTTTAAATTTAAATTTGAGTTTTTTTTAATAAAATTGTCTTCCGAAATCTTATTTAACATAACTGCTGAGACAATAACAACAAATAACATTCATACTAAAATATAATAAAAACAGATTGGGGTTGGGTTTTTTCCCATTTGGTTTAAATAAATTTAAGCTTAGACATTTCCAGTTCTAAAAATTTGGGTAAAGGTTCTAGCTTATCACGCAACAGATATATAGGAATTTTATAATGAGTTTGGATAGAATTAGCAAGCAAATATTTAAAATAACAAGAGATTTTATTTAATCCAAGTGAGAAAATATGTCTTGAGAAACTAAAATGCTTAGCACTGCTTAAAGTTTGTATTTTGGTGGGAGTTCATTCTAGAGACGAGTGCCATTTACAAAGATATTTGTTTCCGATATCACACGAGATTTATTCTGTAGCACCTATTCAAGTTGTTTGTTATAGGAAATTATGTATAGAAAAAGTATGACGTGTGCGCAGTTTTAGCATATTTTCAAAAGATACTTCATAAATTTGGCAAGAAAACCGCAAAATTCTACTATTTCTAGTAAAACCATGAATGTATGTTGCAATATTGTTAAATGTTACGTTGACCTTACTATTAAGAAGAGTTGGTAGCAAGTTAAATACACTGTGTGATACTGAAATTTTTTTAGCATATAATACATTTTCATTTACATACATGATTCGACAAGGTTAGTTTATTGTTGATAATAATTCCAAGAATTCTGGCACCTTCAACCAGTTCAATTACAGAAGGCCCAATGAGTCACTGAACACAATTTTGCTTATAAACATCGATTTAGATTTCATTGCATTAAAACAGAGAGTATTTACCGAAGCCCATCTTAATATATTCTCAAGATCAATTCTCAATAAATTTCCTGATTGCGATGACAAACAGCCGTCATCAGAGTATATGTGTAGTCCACAGTAGCTGAGTCCTTGTAATAACTTTTACACAGTAGTGAACCAAGAATAGAGAATTGTCGTACAGCACTCGCTATTAAATAACTTTGATTTTTTACATCCAAAATACACAAATTAACTTCTCATTCGAGAAATTAAAGTTACAGCTGAGTTTAGTCATCTGCGTATGAATTAATATTCCAAACACAGAGATATGTTGAATTTAACTTTTATATTGAACATACGAAATTGTGTGACCGAGTTCACTTTTTTAACCGAAATCGCAAAAAAATGTTACATATAAATAAATTTTAAACAAATTTACAAAATTGCACTGAAAATGGCGAATAGTCGAAACCGGTTTTTCTCCAATCCAAACTAATCAACGGATGACGGAAACTCGTTCCAAAAATCTGCAAAAATCCTAACATTTTGCATAAAAAAAAAATCTTAATTTCACCAACTAATTAACCGAAAACCGAAATGCACCGAAAACTTACCACAAAAAATGTAATTCTTCAAAACTCAACCACAAAAATTGAGAATTAAAATAAAACCAAATCAGAAGTTAATAAATTCCATAGAATCCGAAACCAAATAAAGTAAAATTAAAAAAAAACGAAAATTTAGCAAGAAGTATTGAACATTTTTAATGTATATAAATTTTGCCAAAACCGAAAAATCAAAAAAATACTAGTTTGAAATTGATATTTTAACAATAATTTAACCAAATATTCTACATTTCGTCAAACAATTAAAGTTTCATTAAAAATATTAAATTCACCAAAAAAAATTTTAAAATAAAAATTTTGCGGTTAACCAAACCGTCATCGAAAATTTACCATGAAAAATATTTCTCTAAATCCAAATTTAAATAAAAATCACATTTTACACAAAAACCCGAAAAAAATTTCAACCAACAAATTTTTTAATCAACATTTCGCAAGAAATCAAACAGCATCGAAAATATAACACAAAAGAAGTTAGTTTTTTCAAAACCAAATTTGGCCAAAAACAGAAAAATCACAAAAATACTGAAATTATTTAAATATTGAAATTTTTCAAAATACCGAAATTCGACCAAAGAGTTCAACCTGGGGTCATGGCTTCGATTCGTAAAGAATCTGGTATTTTTTCATTACGTTTTGAAAAATATAAAATACAAAATAAAATTTCCGGCAAAACGAAACTGCACCGAAATAATACCACCAAGAAATTTTATATTTCAATACATATATAAAAATTAAAAAAAAATGCAACCCATTTATATCTTAGCAAACCACAAAACTATAAATTCAAGAAAATATTGCAAATTCACCAAAAAAAAATAAAATCCACTACAAACTAAATTTTATTGAGAACCAAAAATCAAAGAAAAAAATTATATCTCACCAAAAATCGAAACTGAACAAAAGAGAGAAACAACATCAAAATATAATCAAAATTTAACGAAATAAAACCAAATTTAATAAAAAAAAATAATCAAAAATTTTTAAAGCCAACAAAAAATTTTAAATTCACTAAAAATTTATTATTCACCAAAAATCTGAATTTTACCAAAAAACGTATTATCAAAAATCTAAAATATTGCAAAAAAAATAAAAACAATATGTATTGTAATAAAATTCTAAAATCGGAAAAAAAAAATATAAATTTTGGATTTTCGTAAAAAATCGAATGTTTCACAAAAAATCAAAAATTCACTAAAATATTACCGCATGCCTTTAGTCGAACAGATCTCTTAAATGAACGAAATGTTAAACTATACGAACTAATACAGTTAAAATTGTGGAAATTCGTTTCAAATTACACAGGTATACCCTACCTACAGAGGCGTAAGTCATTACTGTGGATTTTCTTTATTTTCTGTTTTCAGTTTTGGTTTGCTTTCGTCTGGCCTTTAAAATATTTGCCATCAATTTTAACGCCATTTTCTTCCATGTTTAAAAAATAATAAAAAAATTGAAACAGTTTTATGAAAAATCGGAGCAGTATGTAGCCGGCAATTGAAATACAAGTTATTATTAGTCCAAATGCCACTTACCACCAGCACTTGCCATACTACTGGCCTGCGTATGAGTGGTAAATATTGAAAGTAAATGGCAGTAGTTTTAGTTAGTAACTATTTGTTATTATTTAATAAAGCCTGTTGCCAACTCACGCACTTTTCAATTATTTATTTAATAGAGAGTGTGAATGCGAAATTTGCACATATGAAAGTTAAGACAACTCGTAATGAATATTTCCGCATGTTGGTGCAAGTATTTTTCCCTTTTTTTCAAATACTTTTCTATTTTTATTTTTATCTCAATTATATCAATGGTTGAAATATAGCAAACAAAAACTTGTTCATTGGATCAGTAAACTTTTCAGTTGATTTTTTGTTTTAGTTTTTAAAAATGCGGTTTTTAAATAAAATACATTTTTGATGACGTTCGTGTAAGCTACATACATTGTAAAGATGTAAATGTGTTCGAAAATAAAAATAAGAAATTTACAAACATATCGGAATTGAAATAAACAAAGCGACCAAAAGTTCTTCGCTTTTAATTCTTGTAAAATAATCCTCAATAGCATGTCATTAAGTACACGACAGCTTAATTTCAATCAAAATAAGGCATTACCGTCATACGAAAGTTATCGCATAATATTTATGGTGCGTAAACCTCTATGGCAACAATCAACTACGTAATGCAGAAATATAAATAAATAAAAAGGTGTCTATTTCTTTTATTATAACACTTTCACTGCCTACTGTATTAAATTACATTTAAAAGCCAAATATAATAAATACAATTTAAAAACATTTCTGGTCTTTAAATCAAACTAAACCTAGAAGCACCAGCAGATAAGCGGACTATAATTGAATGAAAATTACAAAATGGTGATTGCAAAGATAGATTACTGTAAATTAAAAATCCTTATCTACATTATCCTAATAAAAATCTTATACGATGGCGGACCCAGAACTACACAACCTGAGGGCAGATTACATCATTCGATATCGATTGAAAATTCCATTCTAATTCTATTCAATTTGCAATTCGCACCTTGAGGTTTAGATACCAAGAAAAAAGTGGCTATATTATTAGAGTTTCAATTTAATCTATTAGGCTGAGGTAATACTTTGAAAGTCGGATGTAAAGGAGATTAACATCAGTGTCTCACTGATTGGCCTAAGCCGACGGTAGTTTTAAGGTTCACCACCAACCTTATGGTCACCTAGGGGAAATTTTTAGCCCGAACTATTAAGTTTCTATTTTTAGACTGTGTAGCGATGGAAGAACATATAGGTTGCTTGCAGCCTCCACGTTACATCTACGGAGAGGATTTGCCAACCGCTAGGGACAGATTAGACACTAATTTAAAGGCTCTACTTCCACTTTCTGTACCCAAAGTATTGTCGGGGTTTGATATACCCATATCCTCTTATTAGCATCACATAAAGGTGGCAAGAACCCCCAAAGGCAGCGGTCAATTATTCCGCCAGAAACGGTAGAAAAAATCCATAAAACATGTTGAGTTTTAGACGATTGCTGATCACAATTGTGCAAGCTATCATACTAGGCATTTCACATAAGCTACATAGAAGAGTATACTAACGTGCCGATAAAAATTGGTTCGATACATAAGTCGTCGCGCGAGCTAGCTCTGGTAAAGTTGAAGGGTGGAATATTGCTCCAGTGGCGTTCCACAGGTTCGATACACCCATCACCCTTCACGTTGAAGTATCGTGACAGTGGCGGACTACAGGCTCGATACACTTGCCGTGAAATAAGATAGCTCTCGTCCAAAGTAGGAAAACAGTTAGAGTGGAGTACCACAGGGTCAGTGTGGCCCAGGGCTGCCATACGAAACTGGTGGCTGGTCAAAGTCTGTCTGTTTCTTATATAGGAATTCATAGATCTACATTTTCTGTGACGGAAGCTTCTGGCACCGACGAGTGATACCCCAGCAGACACATTGTTTCGCTATTTTACGATTTTTCTCACCCAATTTAGCGAAGCGTTTACGTAGATTAGTAATTATGGATAAAACTTTGGTCCACCTGTTCACACCTGAATGTAATGAACAATCAAATAAGTAGACCTAAATAGAGTAACTTTTTTTAAGGAGAACCAACACAGTTTTCTACGCATACTGCTGCCGTTCATATTTACGAAGGATCGTTGTATACCTTGTACATGCGCGGATCCAGCTGAAGCTTTTGGTAGGGGAAGTATTAAAGAAAAGTATTAAAGATTTTTACAAGCTTTTTATTTACGAAAATGTGAATATGTAATGAGTTCGTCAAGGAATATGTCCCTATTTGCACATCCATTCCACCGGATCCGCGCCTGACCTTGTAATTATGTTTTCCAAAATGAAGGACAATTACAACTATTACAGTGGATGAAAATAATAGCATTTGCCTTAAAAAATATTACAGTGTTACAAGTTTTTCCAATAGCCTAAGTAGCTAACTTTGAAGAGCTTTCATCGTAACTATTTACTTGTAACAAACAACAAAAGTGCCACAAATATTGCCTGATAAATTCATATCATTATAATTGATGATCATGTTTATTTATTTTCATTTAAATATAAAATCGTATGAAATGTTAATATTTTCGTCTCCGTTTTCTTTCCAGGCCACCTTTTAATGCCTTTTTAGCATTCGCTTTTAGTCTGATAGTTTTGGTGAGAGGTAGGCCACAATTAAATCGTTATCAACATATTGCTGTGATAGAAAATGATGCCTGGGAACAGACCTTGCCAAATGAACTACGAAATCCTTTTTATAAAACGCCTAGAGTAAGAAATGCTTTAGCCAAGGCGTCTTGGTTTGGTCCGGGCGAAATGCCGGTAAGTTATAATTCTTCATATGAAAGGGTGTGTACAAATAAGAAAAGACGGTATCTTTAAAATTGTAAATGTTGTAAATATCAGAAGGAATCAGTTTTTTAGCCATTTTTGTGATGCATGTTTCGCTTTTGTTTGCGCATCATCTGCTTAAGAGATGCATTTGAAAGCATTTAATGTTTGCCCATTTCGATCATTTAATTCCGGAAAACATATGAAATGTTGTATTCGCAACCTCCTTATATTGTTGTGTCGATTATATTACTGCAATAGTTCAGAATATTGTAAGCTGGTATATTTGGCCCCGAAAACAATAAAAAATAAAAGCTTCATCCGTACCCGCCTATAGTACATGCGCACCTCTTCCCACTTTGAATCAATCTGCCTAAGTTTCGGTCTTATGTCGCCTTATTGCGCACTACACTTTAGCTGCGACAAGATTAGATGACGAACTCATCAAGGTAAAAATTAGCTTAATCGATTACGACGATTTTAGACGAAAAGTCCGCATTCACTTAATTTTTACTAATTTAATCAATGTACTCTTCTGACTTTCAATGGTGTAACCGCGGAGACGAAGATCTTTGATGAATATACAGAAAGCTTCTCGAAATTTACAATTATGCATTACACCGAACCGATATACCTGGGCTTTCACCAACTCTCTCATGCCAATATTTTAAGTATACCAACTTCAACCAGTTTTACTGAAGTTTTCAATTACTCTCTGCATTATTCAACCTATTTTGTTCGTAATTTTCGAACTGATGCAGCCATATTTTTATTATTTTGAAACATCGTTTCATAATGAAAACACCTAGAGTGCTGAACCTTTGACACTCTTTAGTGACGAACTACTTCAACACTTTGTATCACGAAATTTAACTATACTTGAGAAAGACTTAATTAAAGACCTTTCACTGGATGCACCCAAAGCAAATTACTTAGATTTGCTTTTATTTTGAAAAGTTATAAACCATCATATTTTGTTGACAATACATATTTCATTGTACACACCCTTTAACTTTAAGAAAACTTGATCATTCCTTCTTCTTAATTGGTATATTTTATTTTGTTTTAGGTTATGGATAGAGAAGCTGAAAAGATCGCCAGACGAGAAATTTACAATGTTCTAAGTCATGCTGGTCTCATAGAACGAAGGAAATATTTATAAATTAAAAATTTAACAATAAGTTTTTTTTATTTTTTATTTTGTAAAAAATAGCATTTATTTAAAAAAAACATTGATTATTTCTTAATACATATATATGTATGTAAGCGTATAAAACTGGCCTAAATGCATTTATATTTTCTTCAGAAAAAAAATTTAAGAAAAGACAAACTAGTGTAAAAAGTAAAACTGTTTGTCATTGTTTTTTATAAATAAATAAAGAAAAAAAATTGGAGTCATATTTTAAGAATAAAATAAAAATCCTAATAGTTTTATTATTAATGAAATATTTGTAAGATTAATTCAAAACAAATAAGATTTAATTAAAAATCAAAACGTATTGTCTGGCTGGCCATGTTTCTTAATATGTTTTCCATGTCTTCGTTGGTTGCAAGTGGCGCTGATTTTATGTCAAACGTTTTGCGTTTGAGTTTTAGCTCTTCTGTTTTATTCATTAAATCCTCACGTAGTTTCTTTGAGGGCACAGTGAGTGGGGAGGACCCATTTGCCATTTTCGTATCGCCGTCTGCTATGCTCTCATTTTCATCATCTTCCACATCTGAATTGTGTTCAACTCCATTTAGATCTCCATTAAGCCGCGTGGTCAAAACATCGCCGTCTGAGTTGGAGTGATTGGAGGTGTAATTTAATGGTTTTGAATCGCAGCATTTGACCATTGATTTAACGAAATCTTCACAAAGCAAACTCATGGGAGGCATAGTATGAGCGGACATGTCAATGAGCTAAAATAAGAAATCGGAAGAAGTTGGAATTAATTGATCTCCTTAATTTTATGTTGACTTATAGTATGTGAACTCGTAGTATGGTAAGTTTCTCAATACTTAATAATGCTTGAATTGTTATATGTTGTGTCAGTACTTTAATCTTGAATCCTTACTTAAGAAGGTTTGACATGTTACCACTTGATTTTTAATAGATCTTAAAATCTCTAAATATTTGGTCATTTGGGGCCCTAGAGAAAGTGCATGTTCGAAATATTCATGTCATAAGTGTCTAGTCTTTAATATGATATTGTTGAAATAATTATGTACATATATCCATGGAAAACGAAGTAATTTAAGATATTATGACCAAATGAAAATAGCAGAAAGTACTTTTTCAAGTTAGACTCTTTTGTTTTCCTCTTAGTATCATTTATAGCCATTTCATGGAGGATTCCCAATTTATTTAAATTAAAAAATTAATCCCGATATTTCTTAAATCCAATTATATTATGTAAAACTGTGTCCTATAATGTGTTTTATCCTATTTATTCCCTTTGTTATTTTAATTTCCAAATTGTATTTTTTGATACCAAGCAGTTCCTGTCAAAATTGCTTTTGACAGCTGTCACCTTTTTCAGTTTTAAAATATAACAATTGACCGTTACAGAATACAATCATCCTATTTGCATGTATTCCTTTTCTCATCAGAGCCAGGAGTTGTTAAAAATGCCGAATGGCCGACTGGCTTTATCAAAATAGACTACGGGATGTAGACACACTGAAATCAGCGTACCGGCAATATATATAGTTTAGCAATGCTACCACATGATCATCTGTCACCCAAAAGACAAGATTAAAATTTAGGCTCTGTGCGACAATTCTTCAGAGAGTTTCAGGTAGCAAAGCGTCAAAGATTCGAAAATCCTTTTTTGAATATCCAATTAAAACTGATCCGTTTTAAATTCTTGTAAGAATCGTGCACTTAAGCACCGCGACAGAACACTACTCCTCTCGCCTTACGTTTCAATTTCATCTCATCAGACCTTTATTTGTGTAATCAAAAATTACATAACCTCTTATTCTCAATGTGTCTGCATGTCCGCGTATGTTCCGTGCTCAGAATTCTGTTACGTCGATCATTATTAAAAAATAAAAAGTAGTATCAACGATTCACAAGAAGTGAATCGTAGTATTAGGCTACCAGCGCTCATGTGCAAAGCTCACTTGGGTCTACTTTGTGATCCCGTTGTGTTATATTAGAAATTGTAGATTTTATGTATCCCCTCTCGGTTTAGCACTTAAACCATCCCGAGGCCCCAACAAACAAGTTTATTCTCTTAATATTGCAGTCCAATAGGTTTGCTAAGCTTTGAAGTGCTCTGCTGCACGTATGAACCGCGCGAAAGCTGTGAAGAAACCTAGGCGGTGTCTACAGTTTCCTCCTCCTTATTATTATAAGAACCTGCATAATATTGGTATATGCTGATTTATTCTTCTTCCACGTGTTCCTTTGGTACAACAATAAATAGTTTTCAAAATCTTGAAAAGATTTACGCTCCACTCAAAGAAAACTTCTGGAAAAATGCATAAAGATGAATTTCCAACTTGTATTTATGACGCCTTGTACGTCTTCACGTGACTGTTAAAATATGCTCCAGAGAGCATGTATTGTGTAAAGAATACATGTTGAATATCCATATCGAATTCTTGTAAGAATTATAGAAAAAATCTATGGAGTTTTTACAAACGTTATGAACTATTTTTCACTGAAATTGTAGTTTATAAAAAATATTATCAGCATAAAAAATCTCCTACGTTTACAGGCCACTTGCAACCCAGGCTCTCGTAGTTCCCTAAAACCGGTACCATAATAAAAAATTTAATTGCACGTATAAGACATTTGTGTTTCTTCTTATCATAACTGAGATTTAAATAACTTTTCACGAGTAGCATTAAAACCCACTACCGAAAATAAGTTCCAATTATAATTGAATGACACTAAATTTCTTTCATTTGCGAAGACATTTAGTACCTCATATTGTTATAAATCTCTGAATAGACATCTGTATACCCACCTGAAAAGGCGTAGCCCGGTAATGACATTTTCAAGAAAACTACTGTCGTACCAAGCTGAATCAAAATAGTAAATAACATACTATATGTTTTTCTAATTCTAAATACATTCTAAACTTCTAACTAAACTTTTCGAGTACACGTTCCAAATCTCAATAAATTACACATTAATATATCAGCTTAATTTATTTCAATAAAATTTTACGCTCTTATTGAAAAATTCTTATTTGAGAATGAGTTGAAACTTATAACTGACATTTATCAAGGATATTAGGTGCGATCGCGCATTGAGGAACTGTTCTCGTACTGCAAGTTTGGGTAAATGAGATAACTCTTAGGAGATTATTATTCTTGTTCTTCTTGCATAAAACAGCGCAGACTTTTTCTTCGTGCAAGTTTGGATAAATAAAAAGAATTTAATTGAATTAATAAATAAAATTTTATTTACTTTCAATTTTTGAATACTCAAATTATATTTTTTTAGTTTTCACTGTTTATACATATTTAAAACATTCGAGTGTTTGACAATTTACCCAATGTACCCAAAAAAAAGTCTGTGCCGTTTCGTGGAGGAAAAAGAAAAACACATTTCTCCCAATTACTACTATTATTTACATAATTTTCGAGTACTGGAACGATTTTCGGTAAAATTGGGATCTCGGGGATTTCCAATGTAGAGTACGGGAACACAGCTATTGCATGTATTTAAATGCATATACATATGTGTATATATCTTTTGCAGTTTTCAAAAAAAATAATTTTAATGACTGCACTTTAACTAGATTTATCCTGCTTTATTTGTGCAATCTTGGTCATTTCAATTAATTGCAATTTACACACGGGGTCACATTTAAATCAGTCCAGCACTGGCTTAGTAATTAAATCAGTCAGAAGTCACAACCATATTCATGATCATCTTCTGCTTAGTCATTTTCATTAAAGCGAAATATAGAGAAAAGGCAGAAAAATATTTAAATTAAAATAAAGAGAAACTTTTTAATTGATAAAATTTTTTCAGAATTCTGTTTCCTATACCGATTTAAAGTGGTTTAAACCAGATTTCATTTGAAAAATATCACTTATTTCCCATAAGAAAAGCATTTAGCACAAAAAAAAAATAAATAAAAATATTCGAAAATATATTATTTTTAAATATTCCAAAAGATTAAGACGTGATAATAAGTATTAACCCTCCTGCCCTAAGTATTGTTGAACTTATAAAATGATTATTTTCTCCTCTAAAAGACCAAAAACAAAGGATTTTGGAAAAATCTTTGATAACCTCGCAAATTGGTTCTACAAATTAAATGATTCTTTTAGAACAGTTATGCACATGCCCACATTTGAAAGTTTTGCACTTTTGTTTTATTTGCATCTCCTTGTATGTGGCATAAAAAAACTTTTAAATGATCTTTAGGTTCATTCAACTAACTGTTTGATAATTGCATTTGGACAAGATTATTTTAATCTTGAAATACAATAAACTTAAACGAAAATAACAATTAAAGAACAAAACATTGTGTTTATTTAAAGAATGATAGTGAAAGCCTTGTGTAAACCGTTAGACAGCAATGAACTTACTTTTTTATAAAAATACATAAGCAGAGTGAAAATCTTTTGATCATAGAAGAAATGCATGACAGCAAAACATTTACATTAACACCATCCACCGTATGTATGTGACAGAGTTTAGGCTCCTAACAAAAATTTCCTAACCCACGAAAAGAACGATAAAATAAAGGGAATTGGTCTCTAAAATCATAGTGTGAATCGGAGGTCAGCTATAAGTGCTGAAAAAGTGAGGTACTCACCATACTTAAGTTAAACCCAATTTCACGATGGCCCCTTGAATAGAAATATAAATACCTAAATACAAATGTAAGGCGCTTATCAATCTTTCAAGTACAATAAAAGCATATTTATGCATACATATATTTGCAGATTAGTGCTAAACGAAGCGTGCCACAAATTCTATTTTTATAACGCACAAAAATTTAATTGAAGTGAAAAAATGCATATTAGTACACTCTACCCAGACAATAATATATAAGATGTCAGCCAGACGACCAAAATGGATACTCTTTATGTATTAAACTTTATGTATTAAACTACTAAATAGACTCAAGAGTTGATACCACTAGTTACAATTACAATCATTACAGTAGCAAACCATAAATGATGCAATTGTACGAATAGACTAGTAAAAATTAAAAATTAAATTAGAAAACTACGACTAAATACACACATTTCTTACGAGAAGCCTAAGTTTCTCTTGAAGTTTCAAGTAGAAACAAAAAAGAAGAGAGTTATGCATACATATGCATGTATTGCATACACATGTGGTGAAAATAAGACGTACAGGGTGTCCGCCGGGAAGGTATACTACTTTGTTTTGCCGCCATTTTGGTAAACATTAGTCTTGACAGTTCATATTTGGCAGTCGTGAAGTAGAGACGTGGCAAATTATTATGGAAAAATATTCGGTAAACCAACGTGTTTTAATCGTTAAAACATTTTATCAAAATCAATCATCGATTACAGTGACGATGAGAAAGTTACGTAAAATTTTTGGAAGAAACAACGTGCCAACAAGACACACTATTTACGCCGCCGTACATATGCCAATAGGATGCTACAGCTCGCCCATGCCAACCCCGATTTTCATTAAAAAATCATAGAGTAACGAGCCACATTTTCATTTGAATGGATATGTGAATAAACAGAATATTCGGTTCTGGGCAATGGAAAATCCTCAAATTATTCATCAGTCACCTTTGCATCCATTAACAGTGACAGTCTGGTGTGCAATTTGGTCAGGAGGAATCATTGGACCTTTTGGAAAACTTTTTAACGTCACAACTGCATGCTTTAGGCTTGACTAACACGTGGTTTCAACAAGACGGAGCCACATCGCATACATCGCAGGATTACACTGGAATTACTGCGAGACCTCTTTCCACAACAAGTTATTTCAAGGAATGGTGATGTTGATTGGCCTCCACGGTCGGCTGATTTGACTGCTCCGGACTTCTTTTTGTGGGGATATCTGAGAAGCAGGGTTTATGCAAACAAACCAGAAACGCTGGAGCAACTCAAACAAAATATTCGTGATGAAATTAATGAAATACCGCGTGAAATGTGTGAGAATGTAATGAAAAATGTGTTCAAAAGGGCTCGCATTTGTGAGGCTAACAGCCGCGGACATTTATCTGATATTGTTTTCCATACATAATTGCCGACATTAAATAAAAAATATTGGGCTGCATAAAAGTACGTTTTAAGAGTCATTATATAACTTTATTAAATTTTCATGCTTTGTTAGTATGTATGTCATGTGCATGGCTTGGAACCAGTAATACATAAAGCGAGAAGTTTGCCTCAGGTCATTGTCCTGCTTAAGCACCCATTTAAGCGTCAATGTATTTTCCAATATGGTTTTGTACTTAAACCGGACCATAATACCCATCTTCCAGTTTTTATACGAATAAATTGTAGATCTTTGTTAATTTCGGACTTTAAATCAGCCACAATTGCAACGTAAGTCGAATGCTTGGGCTTTTTCACAAGGCTCGTCGTATTAAAACTTTATCCAAAAAATTTATACAAGAAATTCTTATAGAGAAATAAATTTTTTGCTATATTTTAGTTAGGCTCAACTTTTAGTTCATTCTTAAAAAAAAACATTTCTTTTAACTATATGGTAATTTTTATCCAACACAGATAGAAATCCATTAGCGTTTTCTGTGTCAGCTGTGGTGTTTTCGTTTCTTGAAGAAAATGTTGCCCTGTTAAAGAGTACATTCGTAGCACACTCTTGTTATATGGGATTTTTAAAGGTTAAATCTATAAAAAACACGCCACCTTTTATAGACGTAACCATATTTTGCGTAAATATTATTATGATATTTATTTCGCCTTTTAAAATAATTTTAGTAATATTGAATTTAAGAACTTAAATGACCTAGTGCTTGAAAATAGTTATACTAAAATCATATTTGGAGTATATCAAAAGTGCGACAAATTTTACATTTTTTCTAGAAAGGAAAACACCACTAATGTCAGCTGTAAATTTCATTTATTTAACAGAACAATTTAGGTGTAAAAATGTTCATTATTTTTTTTTTTATTAAAAACTTTATATTAAAAAATGTTTTTAAAATGTTTATAATAAACAAATTTTGGCTAAAAATCTTTGTTTGAAAAATTTGATATCAAATATTTTCTGAAAAATTTTGTTAATAAAATAAATTTCTTGCCAAAAAAGTTTGTTTAAAAGAACAATGGTAAAAATTAAAATCAACAATATGTAGTTGGTGTCGTTTTGCCAGGAAGTACTTTAAGCAAGTACTTTCGACGCGTATTTGTAAACAAATGGAGCACAAAGAAACAAACACCAGCATTAAAGCAACAATAGCACCACATACCAAGTCGGTTTTAAATAGAAAATACGACAACGTGTATAGAACTCGTTTTAATAAAAAAATTCGCCGGTAAAGAGGCAGGAAAGGCACTTAAAGTGTTGCTACTCGTGTCTGTGTATTGCTTTTAAAACTTTATTCTATTCTCGAATGTTGTGTGCATGGCTCTAGATTCTTGAAATCAGCTCGCAGTTCTGTTTGTGTTGTGATATAAAATCTTGTGCTTTAGGAAATGCTCTAGTCAATCAACATTGTAAACCAAAACTGAAAACAACCAGAATACTTCGAAAAAAAATAAACTTAAATAATACAATCTATAAAAAAAGATTTAATATAAACAAGGTTATAATTTATATTGCAAAAAAAAACAAATTATAATCAGACTGGAAACAATTTTGCTTCCGTAAATAAGCATGCAACAAAACAACCAAGGATTGCTTTTAGTGTTTGACAAAAAAAATTGTATAAGAAGCAAATTCTTTAGTGAAATTTAATTAAACAATTACACAGGAATAAAGCCAGAAATTTTTTTAAATTAAGTTTTAAGGCAAAACAAAAATCAAAAAAATGATGCCAACAAGGTTTTATTTCGTAGCTACATGTGTGTTTGTGTTTACTATTTTACATTTATTGCCAGCCGGCCAATGTGGCCGAGTGCCAAATACCAATGAGGTAAGGAACAAAAAGAAAATAAACAAACAAAAAATCACAAACGCAATAGAAAGCATGGCGTCGGTTTAGTTTAGTTAAAAAAAGGCTCATAACTTATAAGTTCAATTTAAAAAGGTCATGTGAAAAGGATAGCTAAAAACTATAAACTAGGCACTACATCTATCTACAAAGGGTCATAAATGTGTTTTTTAACAATTAAACTTGTTATTACAAATAAAGAAAACGTGAAAACATTTATGATTTTAAACAAGTATTCAATTTTAGTTTTAGAATAATTTATATATTATATAAATAAGTTATAAATTGTCTACTTTTTGAACTTCCAAAGAGCAATCTGTTTAAAAAATATATACTTTTAAATTGTTTTATTTTTTCTTTAAAAAAATTGAATAAACTTGGAACCATTCAAAACGTGAAAAGAAAATTTGGCTGCGTCTGTCCAATCTCTAGCTTATTATTCACCCATTGATGCCAAATAACTATGGCAAATTACACGGTTGCACAACATTCCATATGACAAAACATTATTTTCAACGTTCAAAGCTAAGCTAAACGAGATGGTATTTCAAAGTCCACTCTTCAACGTTTTGTTGCTAAATTCACTCCTACTTCAAGGCAATGATATATTGGTTTAATCCGAGGGGAACATTTGAAAACATTTTTATTCAATACATAATGAATGGCATATATGGATTTTTCAAATAGAAAACAAAGAATTTCATTAACACCTAACTCACAGCTTGTATATATTGAATATCAACATTACCCGCCCTTATTGAACCCTCTTTATAAATCGACTACACTAACTAACTTTTCACACATACCTAAAACATACATAAAAAGTATGTACTTTTTAGTGTATACTCGTACATTCTCTTGCCCCATGTTTGTACTATTTGGTTCATATTAGATTTAACAAATCCAAAACGAATTCAAGTTTGAACTAATCAAATTCGTGACATTTTTATAATCAATTAATTTCTTTCAATATAGTGCAGGATCGAAGGTTCCACAAATAAAACAGATATTGTTTATATCAACAACCAATGGCTCAAATAACCTACACAATCGTATGGTACATTCACAAGAAAATATAATAGAATTCTATCCCACTAAAAAATCGGAACAAAATTACTTTTCGATGCCACTTCATCACACAAAAAATATGCGGAAACAAAATGCAACTCTGATCACATAGAAAATATTATTTTATGAATTTTTTTTAGCAAATCGGACAGAGCTGACAAAAAACCTTTCACTCACATTCACTTTTGATGTACGCTATCATACTTTCTGAACACACATGGAATTTTTAATGAATAAATCTCATAATGTGCCATGGACTTTAACAACTTTGAAAATATGTCCCACGTGTATTCCAACATTCAAATTCTCTCTTAAAAACCCGAAATAGGTCATTTCATTATATAAATACATATAAATGTATGTATAAAACTAGAAAATGCCATATAACAAAAAGATACTAAAAAATATTTAAAACAACTTGCAATGAAATAAGTCCCAATTAAACTGAAATAATTCACTCCTTATAATATCCATTATTAAGCCTTAAAAATCACCATAATACACAAATGTGTGAAAGCTATGTATAAGTTTGTAATTTCTACAATATTCATAGTTAGGATCTTTATATGTAGGGTAGAGTTAATTTAACAATGTCTGTCTGTCCGAAGTTAAAATTAACTTTCTGAAGGCCCTAGACAACCTAGTAACTTGAAAGTGCGATCAGTGTGTCTGGTAAATTTGTTTAAATCAGGAACATAGATCCACACATTTTCGAGATATGGCCAAAAACTAGTTTGCTGGGTTTCACGGTATTTTCACTCTTACGAGTAACTCCATGAAATATACATATTCTGAATTTATATCACGTCCCCTATAGAAGTTACCTATTTGGGAACCATATTCCTGAAAAATTTGAATTTTTACAAAAATTTTAAATTCAGCATAAATTGGAAAATTAATCGTAAAATTTGTAGAATTTAAATTAAATTTAAAACAAAAACTAAAATGCCCGAATTTCGTAATTTCATCACAAAAGTTTATATATAAACAAAAATTTTAATTTCACCATAAAGTCGAAATTTTACCAATAGTCATGAAAATCGCTGAGATTTTACCAAAAAACTAACAAAAAAATTTGAATTTCACCAATTCCCAAAATTGATCGATAATCAAAAATTCACAAAAGGCATATAATACATTTATAAACACTAGTATTCAAAAACAATTATTACGCAAGAATTTTATTTTAATATGTTAATTTTCTGGGAAAAAATCCGTTAACTAATAACTTCATCCAGTATAAATATTTCCGTAATCGTATCTGTTCTAATTTTGACACCTTCATAATACTACAGTTCTCTATTCACAATTTTCGTTTTTTTTTTGTATTCCATAAAATTAATAAAAAAATAAATGTAAATAATGTTATAAAATTAGTTTAGTGATAAATATACAATTAAAACGATTAAAACATGCTAATTGTTCGAATACAATGTTCATCATCCCTTACCAAAGTAGGTTGTCAAAGTTCCTAATTATTTTTATATTTGTAAATTTCAATTAATACAACAATAAGTATACATTTTTGATCAAAACGTTAGTTTATTTTAAAACAATAATACCCCATTTATAAGTCAGACAACTCGGATCAATTGAAACATTTTTGTGCGACGTTAGCGTTATAAATTCAAAAATATATATTTGTAAAAAATAGCGTAAAAGTGTTTGGGGTGGTCCAACTATAATGCACGGTGTCAATTGTGAGTCACTATCGGGATATCATAACGCACTTCTTGTGGCCAGAAATTGAGGATACGGACCAGGACGATATGTGGTTCCATCAGGATGGTGCCACTTGCTACACAGCCAACGAAACAATCGCTATTTTGCGCAAGAAATTTAATGGCGACGTTATCTTACATCGCGGCAATGTTAATTGGTCATCACGATCCTGTGATTTGACACCGTTTGACTTCTTTCTTTGGGGATATTTAAAAGAAAAAGTGTACGTCAATAAGCCAACGACATAGAACCTCAATTATGTATCAGAGTCATTGAAAATATCGAACATCGTATAGAGCTATGCTGGCGAAGCTCTTGGACGATATTTCGTTTCACATATATTTGTCATAGATCCTTCTTTCATAATAAAAAAAATATTAAGATAATTCTCTGAAAACTTTTTGTTTTATTTACAATTAACATCGTTTTGGTTGGACCACCCTATATTAAAAATTATCGAATTAATTAAATAAAAAAATAATAAATAAGCTTGAATATATTACATATAATATATTATTCATATTAATTATTAATATATTGTCAAATTTTTTTGGAAAACTTCACTGCAAAAACTATATTTTATTAAGTATAAATTATACAAAAATTAAAATTTCACCACAGATTCAATAAAAAAAATTACCCTAAAATTGAAAAATCGTACAAAACATAGAATATCCCTAAAAACTACGCCAAAAACTGAAATATCATATAAAAACTAAATTCCACAGAAATTCGAAAATTTACAAAATATCTGAAAATAGCAACACAAAATATTTTAAATTTGAAGAGATTATTGCATTTTTTTTTAATAAAATGTGTTGGGATAGAATTATCTAGAAAAAGCAAACATAACAGTATTTTTCAAGTTAAAGAAGACAGTGATGGAAACAAAACTTGTGCGGTCGTTAGACATTTGTTCTGCGAACTAACTGGTTCACAAAAAATATTATTATGATAAATTTTAAGTTGAGCCTGTTTTCGATTTAGGCTGCGATATATTAACCGATTTAAAATGTTTAAAGTATAACGAAAGAAGACTTGAAATGTGACGTAACACGAGTAAAATCGAAACTGTTAGTTGTTTTTTACTTCATTGAAGGGTATATTAGATTCATCACAGCCGATTATAGCTGTCTTACTTGTTTTAGTTTAAAAAGTGAAAATTATTCGGGGAGGCTAAATATCGCATAAGAAAAGCAATTCCTCGTTTAAATCGTTAATTTTGACCATTGCGAAGACATATGTTTCTTGTATGAATGCCATGGTCAGTGAAATTTGTTTTATTTTTCATTCTCTATTTTCTCTATTGTTTGTTTATGAGCGAGGATGCTACAAGACGAGCACCTGCGAAGACTAGTAATTTAAATCATTTTAACATTAACACTTACTATTAATTTAATTACATAATTTATTAATGTTTGCCAATTTATTTTAGCAAGTGGTGACAATGCCGAAAGTACCACAATGGCATTGTCTACGTTATTTCAAACATGACATTATTATGATGAGACGCTGTCGCCATTTACGAGTGCCCAAAACTCCACGAGCAAGGTAAGGCTATGAATTTTTTTTAAATTATTTTTTATATCTTACTCTAAGATACTACAGGAACAAACTTTAGGCAATTAAGGTCCTATTTAAAAAAAAACGCAAGGATCCTCGAAATGTACATGGAAAACAATCAAAAATAACAAACACTTTTAATGTTTTTCATAAAAGGTGTGGGCTTTTGGAAAGGAAATCAAAGCTTCATGCTTTACACAAATTTGTATGAAAAACATTTAGAATTTTTTAAAATCGTTGGTATTTGTTTTTCATACAAATACTGCCGTTGTCTTGGGTTTTTTTTTAATTTAAGTTTAAATGTGTATATACTTTTTAATTCCGTTTGAATTTTCTTTATTTTGTTTCAATTGCAGATTAAACGGCGTATATAACTACAATGTTGATAAAACGACTGACACTAAAAATTGCAACCAATAATAAATAATTTAAGAAATAGTTATGATACCTTATAAGTGGATTTAGTCATTTAACGTAATAATAAATTTTTATATAACTTTTTTGTAAAGCGACTTAAGAATCATTGTCATACACGAGTAAATAAAATAAAATAAAATTGTTCAAAGTAAAATAAAGCGTTGAAGGATATATTTATAAAAAAATAATTTAATTAAATTTAAAACTATTATGAAAATAATGCACTTCACCTTAAGCTGTATTTGTGTTTTTAATTTAATTTAAGCAGCACTTTAAACTATTTTGTACGATTTATTTCATAAATTAAAAATAAAATAAAAAATTAAGTTTAATGCGACAACCGAAATATATAGCACTTTAGAATGATTGCTACATGACAGTGGAAAATAGTTTGCAAAGATTAATGTTCGCATCACTAACAAAATATTAATATTATAGATAGACATCTTATAAAAATTAGTCATGGAGCCAATACACAAAGGAAAAAACGTGTGTTATGTGAAGATTTTGGTGTACATAGTCGAGAATTTGCAATTTGGTTTAGAAGTTTAAACTGTGGCAGTAAGTAACACGAAAACACATCTGCATGTTTGGCTATGCCATTCGGTCAAGAATATTTACTGAATCCGTGAAAGTGTGGCCGAAGAACTAGGCACATCGATTCGTCCTCATCGTAGCAACTGGGGTTTTCGTAACCCACCAGGCAATAAATTTTGAAAGGGAATTTACAGTTACATGCATAGAAGATCCAAATTACTAAATAATTAAAACCCAGTGACGTTTACACCGTCGGATCAATGCGTGAACACGAAATCGGGATTTCGGAGAAAATCATGTTCAGTTATGAGGCACATTTTCACATCAAAGGATATATACACAAGCAAACTGGCGTCAAATCCGTAAATTAAATTTACCAAAAGGAGAGTAAATGTCTTCCGCACGCACAACTACATTCAATCAAGTTTTATATTTCTATTTTGTTTTGTGGAAAAAATACGTGGTTTGTTGAAAATAAAAGGTGAAGTTTGAATATTTTTGAAAAGTATTTATTTATTCATCAATATCCATTTTGTCCCCTTCAAAGTACTCCCCCTCAGACATACTGCACTTATGCCGGCGCTTCTTTCTATCCTCGAAGCACTTCTGAAATGCGCTTTTTGGTATGGCCATCAGCTCGTTCTTCGATACTGACTTTACCTCATCAATTGTGGCAGAACACTTTCCTTTCATTGGTCTCTTCAGTTTTTGGAATAGGAAAAAGTGACAGGGAGCCAAATCTGGTGAATAAGGGGGTTGAGGCATGATTAGGATGTTGTCTTTGGCAACAATTAAAAATGGTTCTTTGATCCATTTTTTTCAAAAGTCAAAAATCGAAGAACATACACAAACGTGACTACCCTTTTTAGTTGTCAACAACAAACTACTAATCCAAATTGGCTGATTATGCCAACATATGACTAACACATGTGCACCAACATAAAAAAAATTTCGATAATCGAATGTACACAGCCCGTGAAAATTCAAAATTCACCTTTTCTTTTGAACAAACTATGTATTTCTTAAGTATAAGTTGTGATAGTTACAGCAAAGTATATTTGTTTGACGAAATAAAATCATCAAGGTGTTGAAGATTAACACTCAGGGCGTTCGGAGCAGACGCGACAGATGTTGTTGAATTGACGTAAAAGATGTTTATTGTCATCAGTTTCTTTTTTTTTTCTTAATTCGCTAGTGCTGCTAACTGCTGGCTTTAATCTGATTAGGCAAACTAGTGGCCGCTGCGATTTGATATGTTCCTAGTGATAACGTCGACGTTGGTAATTTTGCAGATTTTTCAGTTTTACTAGGCAGTTGTTATCTTTTCTTAGAGCAAGTTCGCTTTGCAGGATCGCCAATTCGGATATTCGAACGGTTATAGTGTATAAAATTTAATAACTGCAATATATATTTCCGCACACACAACTGCATTCAATCAAGTTTTTTTATTTCTTTTTTGCTTCTTTTTGTTTGAGTACTTTGTTTTGTATAAGAAATATTATTTTTATAAATAAAGAAGTATTTGCGAACAAACGAATGATAGACAACCTTTATATTCTAAAATCAAATAACAAATTCTAAAGTATAGTTTTACAAAGTAAACAGTACTCTACAGTATGCCTTTTGGTCTGGGCGCGATACGTATTTAAAGAACATAATGAGAAAAATTGTGTTAAAGTCAATTAGAACATGATGATGAACTTTTTGTGGGCCAATTGGAACTCTGATTTTACACCACACATCAACAGAAACTTACACGCTACTGCTCATAAAATGTCCAGACAGCATTGTTTCACGACACGGCTGCATTAGCTGGCCTCCGAGATCGTGTGAACACCTTAAAATTTAACACATTCAAAAATTTTTGAAATACTTGAGCCCAGATTCTACTTAGCCAAACCGAACACGATTGCAGATATATGACAGGAAATACGATGCAAAATAGCCGACATCGAATCTGCGCTTTGCAAAAATGGCAATAAAAATTAAATTCTCATCAGTGAACCTAAAAAAATGTTGAATTTCATAAATTTTCTATTCGAAACAATCACGGCTGTATGAACCAGAAGTAACCGAAAATCGTTCGTTTGAAATGTATATATTATATATTTGCATCGTGCAAATGTGTTTGCGAATCGTGTTTAATAAGGAAAGTTTACTATTTATCCGTTAAAAAATATTTATAATTATATTGAAATAATTTAATAAGAAGTATTATGATTCATGAGTGATTTATAGCCTTCGTGTAAAACTATCAATAAATTCTATCTTTACAGGAAACTATAAGCATTCCACCAATACCTTCATAAAAAAAATCTAATAGAAACAAAATGGGGTAATAAATTGACTTACCGCTTTAACTGCAACTTTATCATTGTTCCGCAAAACTAACGGACCGTTTTGATGTGGTGCAATCTGTTTGTCGGTAACAGATTTAGTAGCGTAAGTACCGAATGTTGTGTAACATATTGAATCTCTGGCCGCGTTATCAAATACAATGGGTGCAGGAACATCGGGTTCTTTCTCATTTGGTGAAGCCAAATATATAATTTCTTGGTCTTCGTTTAAAAAATATAAAGTTGACTGAGCCTGCCAATCTACATGTATAGATCTTTGCTTAGGATAACGCCGTGGTACCCAAGCAATACCATAGATATTTGGTAAATCACGACGTTGATAGACAGGCAGCGGTACATTAGGTTGGAACAAATGTACTAAAATTGTAATTACAATTAAAACAAATGACTGCTTAATTTAATAATATTTTTTGAACTTACATTCATTATTTTGCGTTATTACAGCCACTAAATTAGTTTGTGGATCAAATGTCAAGTGTTGTACGCTTAGCTTTAGTACAGCTTGTAAACGCAAAGTTAATAAATTCCATATTAAAATACGTCGTTCCGTACAAACAACCACTAGGTGGGCGTATTCACCAGCAGCAAATTGCACGCGTGATATTGCAGCCATAGTTGGATTAGGCAGTAAAATGTTTTCTTTGCTTATGCATATGGCTTTTTTTTGTGTTGTCCTTTTATTATTATTTTTTAACTTTGTCCCCAAATTCATTAAACTTAATATAGGTACAAGATTTTTACAGATTTTATCATCATATAGTGCTTGACGTTTGCAGTACTGTTCCAAACGATATTTTGCCTTAAAACGTTGTCTTAAATTTAAGCGATAAGTCTGCGAGTGCAATTTGTTTTCAACATTTCTTTTTTCAAGCAATTTATCTAAATATTGTGCAAGTTTCGTTTCCATTTGGGGATGAACTTTACAGGCAATACCCAACTTTTGATAGAGTAAAACTTTTTGGTATAAATTCAATTCATGCATTTGTATTATTTTCTTATACAAACTTGTCTTTGTTTCGTCATTGAGTTGGTCATGGGGTCCTGTTACATCACTCTTCAACGAGTTTTCTTGATTTACGGTTTTCTGCAGTTCTTTTATTAAAGTGTTTTCATTTGTCTCTAAAATGTTAGTAAATAATTGCATTAGTAGTTTACGTTTTTCTGTCAATTCCGATTTAGAACCAGGTATATTTTTTGAAGGGATTCTTATCTGCGCTTTAGTTACACAGCCATCTAAACCAATAGGGCCAGTCAGAGCAGCCTTAAGTGTAAGATTATTTGATTTGTATATGCATAAGGTGTTGCCAAAACCAGCAGCCAAAAGAGATCCATCTTGTGAGAATGAAATTGAGTCCACTGGTAAACATTTGTATGAAGTTTGACCAATGCAATACCATGTTTTATCTTTTTTATAAATATTATCGGAATCCTCGAGAGACCATATTTTGATAACATTATCTTCTCCTACAGTGGCACATAAGAGATTTTCTACTTGGTAATCATTAGAGAATTCGATTGCTTTAAAACTGTCTTGGTGAGGTAGCTCAATGTTGGTATTTAGAACGTAGCTGAGGGAGATAGCAGAGAGATTATTAATTATTTATTTTAAAGTAAAAAAAAAAATAAAAATTAAATTATTTAATCTTGATTTACAGATCTTGATAAAGATTTTAGGAACAAATTTTTTAATATCCTTCGCAAGTTTGGCAAGGGATAACGAAATTCGTTGCCAAAATAAAACAAAGGAATAGAATGTAGTACAACCCAAAAATACTATTACTTACTTTTGAGACTCCTCCTGGTATTTCCAAAACTTTAACCTCAATTCTGGTAAATGTTCTTCATCATTAAAAACTTCGCCGGTAGCCATCCAATCAATATTAAAAGCAGCTTTAATTACACTAATGTTATAAAGAATTCTCTCCCTTTCGTTAGATAACAAATTTTGATTAATAATATTTACCTAAAAAGTAAAGTTAACTCTTATATCTTTTATAAAAAATTTACTTCGCTTTAACATACGTTATATAGTAGGCTTTTCGTGTAAGTATTAAAAAATTGCAATGAGCCCAAACGACCATTTAAAACCAAAGAATTGTTTCGTGGGTTTAAACGTAAGCCGATGGGATATTTAAAATTTTCGGTAGTATCATCTTTAATGTACGTAAATTCTTGAAGATTTTGGTGAGCGGTATTTTCAGTGCCATAGAATTGTATGCTGTTATCATTCAGACAGGCAACCACTCGGGTATTGTCTGGACTAACAACAATATGTCGAATTTCTGCAGCAGTACGCGGTATGAACTTACGTCGTTCTGGATTTTCTACATGCCATTTAACCATTACAGATTCTTCGCCACTGCTGTAAAAATTTGCACCAGCTACAGTGAAACATATGCTGGTGACTTTCGTGTGATGCCAATGGTATAAACACTTGAAATTTTTCAAAATATTTTATTTACTAGATCTTGGTTGCATCTTTTATATATATACTTACAGTTTTAACTGTTTTTTGCTTATAAAATTCACGCCATAAGAATATTTTTCCAAGCTCATCACCAGTTGCTACGCATTCTTCCGATGTATGCATTTGAAGGGCAGTAATGGGTACTTTATTCGCGTTCGTTAATCTTGAAATAAGAAAATTTTAAAATAGCATGAATACGAACTTCTTTAAGAACTATTTTTAATCTAGAGCAGTTTTCGTTTAAAATAAATATGTCGTCTTATTAAAGTAATTCATATTTAAAATGTGTAACTAAGCATGTAAATAATACTACTTCTTAAATATGAACAATACTCACAAAAAATTTAATTTACTATAAAAGTCAGAATCTGTTTGTAAATATTCGTATGTAGCTTCAATCCTTTTATACCATATTTATTTTCCTAACAAAACTTGACGGTTACGTATTTCAAATACAAGTTTCAGATCGAAAAAGATTGCTTTTACATATCGATTGTTGTATACTTCTATATATATATTCTTTTAATAATTTATTGTTTCCAAAATATTTATTTAATACTGGTTGAATTTCTTGAGGATCGATAGTATTTTTAACTTCTGTATAGAGACAATACACGATTCTATTACCAATCGGGAAAGTTGCACGATTGTAGAGAATGTTTCCAGAAGACGTAACTGCGAACCCTGTATAATTATAATTGTTGAGTAGCGTATTCACCTTGAAAAAGTTTTGATCTTTTCTATTGTTCATTACATACATAGTATCCTTTATTATATTATCAACACTTAAAATAAAAATTATGTTTGGATTTTCTTCCATCATATAGGGTGATTTTTTTAAGCCCGATAGAACTTACGAAAGAATTAACTGTGAAACAAACTGTCACACTGCGCACTTTTTTTGACGTTTATGATACGAATTTTCCGGCAATGTTTATTTCCTGTGGAATTTTTTTAAGTATAAGGGATTTTATGGTTTTCCATAGCATGTTGGTAGGAGTGCTTCGAGACCCTCTTTGCCGATGCAATACCGATACTCAAACAAAAATATGTGCGATACCTGTACCGATACGCTAGTGAATTAAATCTCAAAGTAAATTAAATAAAATGTATATTGTTGACTTCTCTACCCTCAACAACAGAACGTTTTAGTTTTTTTATTTTTGTCACTGTTTTGATTTAGTGTGCGATACGTATGTATGTTAACATATCGTTATCGGCAATAAAAATATCACCGATACCGATATATCTGTATCAGCCACGGACGCTTTCCTACTTTTTGATCTAAACAACTACTAATCTTAATGTTTATATTTACCAATTAAGACTTCTGATTTATATTGATTTCTAAACGTTAGTTCGAACTGTAATTATTATAGAACAACACCACCTTTTGTTGCATTTGTTTTTACTTCTCTCATGCACTTTAGTCTATTCGTAAACCAGGTTTTTCTTGAAAATGCTTTATCATTGTGGCCAGAGCGTTATCTATACATGAAACAATTTCATTAGCCGCTTCGTTGCAATCATAATCATTGTATTATATGATTAATCTTCCCACAGTTGAAGCTGTTTCGAAAACTGTTATTATCGAAAATTAAAATTTTTATTTTCTAAATATTTAAATCCTCAGTTTTTTCGCTTATAGGAAGGAATATTAATTTCTAAAGATTCATAATAAGATCGATTAAGTATAGCAACCGAACTGCAGTTGATTTGCCTATTGGCAATCAGATATGTTCGTTTGAAAGAAATACAACTATTTGGCAAATGAAATTAACATGCCGTCTTAACTAGCCATAGATGTGTTCCGCCAACGTACAATTGCTGTTCGATGCTCTTAGCATAGTTTTTGTACTGATGTTTACTGATCAACACGAACAGCAACCTGTACGTTAGTAGAACAGATCTATGACTATTCAAGACATTTATTCGAGCCATATAAAGGGTCATCCAAATGTGACGCCTAGATGTCAGCACTACATAATTTTTACACGTGACATTTTTTCAAATGACATAAGCCATTTTGTTTTATTACAAGGTAGTACAGTTTTAACTATGGACAGGTACACATTGCAACAACGCGTTTACATCATTCAAAGTTGTTATGAAAATGGGCGTTCTTTGAAAAATACCCATCGCAAAATTTTGTTTAGTGACGAAGCTCATTTCAGAATGGATGGATTCGTCAATAAGCAAAATTGTCGTATCTCGGGTGATGAAAATCCTGGTGTTATTCATGAAAAATCTCTACACCCACAAAAAGTTACTGTTTGGTGTGCATTTTGGGCAAATGGAATCATTGGGCCATTTTTCTTCGAAGATGATGCTGGAAATGCTGTTACTGTGAATGCAGTCATGGTGGACATTTGAATGATATTCTATTCCACTTATAATTGTAATGGATCATACTTTTAACAAAAAAAACAGCTTGAAAAAATTTGAAATAGTTTGTGTTTTATTTCAAAGAAACATATAGGCGCGTTTTTCGATGACCCTTTATTTTCGGAAACTGGCAAAGCACATTAAGTTTGGTTGCTATACATAATCGAACCATTATTTTGATAATCAGGTAAGTTGTATTGGTGGTATTTTCTATGTTTGTCAAAACGTAATCAAATTTCCCGAAAGTAGCCATTATTTATTATTTCTTTTAACCTGGCTTTAGAATTATTATTATATAACCAGTCAATATAAAGTAACACATAATAAGACACTTTTCATCAGCATTATTTTTTTACACTTCATCTTTAATAAATTCTATAAAAGCGCTATGTCGATTTCTTCGATTTGTAAAATCCCAACACGATTTATATATTCAGTTACATTCTACTATTTTTGTTTGTTAGTTATTCTTAACATGAAAACCTACTCCACCTGTGTCTTGACGCACTCCATATTTTCTATTCGCTATCCTCCTATTTTGAGATACTTGTGGCACCACCGTTGTGATACCGGCTACTCAACGCACCAACTACCCGGGTGCTAAAAAATGTTTTTTGTTTAGCACTAGAACACGAGCAAAAAAGCTGAATTCTCTTCTTTTCCTTTTTTTACGACACAACGCGTCCAAGATCGTTTAACTAAACTATAGTTCGTATTTAAATAAATTTGAGTTTTGTCTTAATAAATATTTGAAATCCTAATCGATTCCTTTTTTATTGGTTGAATAACACAAATCACCAAATTGGTGACCCCGCTTTGAAACCGATTTGCATAAGGAAACTTTTTGCAAATTTCTCACAAAAAATTGCAAATCATTGGAATTTTACTTGGATTTCCGCCATCTTGTTTTTTTTTTTTGGTGCAGCGTGTCTGGGGTTAACTTGTTAGCCATTTTTGCGTTTATTAACAAGTGTTTGCGTGACATTGGGTAAAAAAGAATATGTCTCATGACGAGGCAGGGCGCGCAGCCGCTAACGATAGTGGCCTTTCGCAATCGTCTTCTGCCAATGCCACCGCCGTGTATGCCAGTGCCCGTAATGTCGAGCACGAACATCGAGGCTTGATTTACCACTATGGATTTCTGGTTCACAGCTTCTGGCATAACCGCCGATATACAGAAGACCGCAACAATATTAACAGCGATGGATCCAAATGTTATTTCCCAATTGGCTGATGTAATTGCAACGCTGCCACAAACAGACCGCTTCGACTACGTAAAACAAAAAATTATTTATCACTATGCTGATAGTGAGCAGCGTCGCCTCAACCGTCTTTTATCAGATCTGCCGTTGGGGAACAAAAAGCCATCTGAGTTGTATTTCGAAATGAAGCGCGTTGCTAGCAACACGCTTGGAGACGCAGAGTTAAAAGGTCTTTGGGCAAAACGTTTGCCTGAATTTGCCCAGCCGGTGGTCGCTCGTCTGGCCCCCCAACTGAATTCACAAGAATTGCCGATTCAATTGTCGATGCCATGGCACCGAACCAAATTCAACGTGTTCAGTCGCAAGCACCAAACGAAATCAGCGAACTTCGTGCAGCTGTAATTGAGATAAGCAAAAAATTTGAAAGATTTTCGACACGATCACGCTCACGCGGACCAAGTATACAACGCAACCGCTCTAAAAGTCGTCAAGCATATCAAAGCGACACATCTAATAATGAATGCTGGTACCATAAAATGTATGGCCGCAACGCTCAAAAGTGCCGAAACCCATGCAGACATAAGCGTCGGCAAAGTACGCAGCGCGCAGCCGTCGCTTCCAACAACTGACTTGGTAGACAGGTGGAGGATGCAAGCGAAAGTTTCGCCACCGAATGTCAAATTTTTCGCTTACAGGTGAGAGACATATATAGCAATAAAAATTTTCTGGTCGATAGCGGCGCCGATGTATCCGTCCTACCCTTAACGTCGAAGTCGTTTGATGTCCGTCCGACAGCTGTTGTTTTATACGCCGCTAATGCTTCTCCTACCAAGGTCATCGGAGAAAAGCGCATTAAATTGGACCTAGGCTTGCGCCGAGACTTTCACTGGTCTTTTGTAGTCGCAGACGTAACGTCACCGATCATCGGCTCTGACTTCATCAAACACTACGATTTGTTAATCGACCTGCGTCGTAATCGATTGATCGACGACATAACCGGACTCGCCTCACAACTTACATCGCCATCGCATTTCGAAGCAGCCGTTATCAAAACGTACGATATAAATAATTCTTTCGCCGACATTTTGGAGCAATTCGCTGACATTACCAAGCTGACGCCGTATGGTTCAACTACAAAATCTTCTATTTCGCACAAAATTGAAACAACTGGTCAGCCCGGTTTTTGCCGACCGAGACGTCTTTCGCCATAGAAGCTTTTGGCCGGTAAATCTGAGTTTGATTATTTAATAAAAACTGGTATTTGCCAACCGTCTAAAAGCAATTGGTCAAGCCCGCTCCATATGGTAAAAAAGGGCGACGGTACTTGGAGGCCATGCGGAGACTACCGTGATGCTCGCACATTACCAGATCGGTACCATCTGCCGTACCTGACGGATTTTACAACAAATCTGAGAGGTAAGAAAATTTTTTCAAAGATTGGCCTTCAGAAAGCCTTCCACCAGGTACCGATATTTCCCGAAGACGTTCCGAAAACGGCAATTAGTACCCCATTCGGCCTCTACGAGTTCAAGTTCATGACTTTCGGCCTGTGCAACGCCGCACAAACGTTTCAAAGGTTAATAAACGAGGTGTTGCGAGGCCTTGATTTCGTTTTTCCCTACATCGACGACATTTGCGTCGCATCAGCTTCAGCCGAACAGCATCGTCAGGATCTAATTGCAGTTTTTCGTCGTCTTCGAGACAATCATCTCACAACAAATGTAAACAAATGCGAATTTGGGAAAAGCTAAATAAAATTTCTCGGACATTTGGTCAACGCTGACGGCATTCGCCCTCTGCCCGAAAAAGTTGCAGCTGTACTCCATTTTCCAAAACCGAAAGTGGCTCAAGAGCTTAAAAGGTTTATCGCTATGGTAAACTTTTACAGGAAGTTCTTACCACATGCAATCTCGTATCAAATGCAACTGCAACAACTTATCATCGGCAATAAGAAAAACGACCTTAGCCCGCTGAGATGGGATTCGTCTACAGAAGCTGCTTTCAACCGCTGTAAAAGCGAACTGGCCAACGCTGCTCTCTTAGCGCATCCTGCTTCTGACGCCGAGCTGGCGTTGTACGTTGATGCTTCTGATATAGCGGTGGGGGCAGCCTTACATCAAAAAATTAATGGAAGCCTCCAACCTTTGGCATTTTATTCTAAAAAGTTTACAAGTACTCAACAAAAATATTCAACGTACGATCGGGAGCTAGCAGCAATGTATCAGGCCGTGTGTCATTTCCGTTAAATGATAGAAGGACGGCGGTGTTACATAGTTATCGATCACCGACCGCTTATTTTTGCGTTTCAACAAAAACTTGAAAAAGCCTCGCCCCGCAGAATTCGTCAGCTCGATTTTATCAGTCAGTTCACGACGTCACTGCCGACGCGCTGTCCCGCATCGACTCAATAAGTCAAATCGTAGATTACTCTCGTATTGCAGCGGCTCAACTAATGGACGAAGAGCTTCAAAAGATGATTAAAAACGAAGGTACTACATCAAATTCTCTGAAATTGAAATATTTTCCAATCCCAGGTTGGAACGATGAGCTTATCTGTGACACAGCAACATCTCGAGTTCACCCTTGCATCCCGAAGGAGTTCCGGCAACAAATTTTAGCAAAAATCCACGATTTGTCTTATCCAGGTGTTCGGGCCACAACCAAACTCGTCACCAGTCGATTTTGTTGGCCTGGGATTCGGAAAGATGCTGCTGTTTTCGTACGAAATTGCTTACAATGCCAGCGCTCGAAAGTTCAGCAACATACTCGTTCAGCTCCCGCCAAATATGAGCCGACGAAAGAATGCTTCGCCCATATTAACATAGACATCGTTGGTCCGTTCCCGTTATGTAAAGGACAACGATATTGCCTAACAATTATTGACCGTTTCACTCGTTGGCCGGAGGCAATTCCGATTCCTGACATGTCAGCTGATGCAGTCGTTAAAGATCTCCTAGCTCAGTGGATTTCGAGGTTTGGTGTCCCAACTCGGATAACTTCGGATCGTGGCCGCCAATTTGAATCTGCAGTTTTCACCGAATTGTTAAATACAATTGGAGCAACACATCTGCGTACTACACCGTATCATTCGCAGTCCAACGGCATCATTGAGAGGTGGCACCGCACATTTAAGGCAGCCATTTTATGCCATAATCCAGCACGATGGGTGCACCAGCAGCCAACTATTTTGCTTGGACTACGGGTTGCTTTCAAGCCAGATTTAAAAGCATCGCCAGCTGAGTTGGTTTACGGCTCCACTTTAACAATTCCTGGAGAATTTTTTCACCGAGCTAAGATCTCCGACTCTGCCAGCGAGCTTATCACCGATTTTCGATCAGTAATGCAGAAGCTTAAGACAACCGATACAGCCCACCATGCTATGCCCCTTACATTCATTTCGAAAAACCTAAAAAATGCATCGCACGCCTTCGTCCGCAACGACTCGATACGGCCTTCGCTTACGCATCTCTACGACGGTCTATACCAAATTTTAAAACGTTTCGACAATTATTTTACAATTTTGATACGAGGTCGACCAAACAACATCAGTATCGACCGTTTAAAACCGGCTTTTACCGAAACCAGTGATCTCATCGATTGCTCACTTGCTCCAGATGTACCCAACGCTTGCCATGACAGCAGTGAGCAACAGGAAAGTTTACCTGATAGCGTAATTCAAAAAGTTCCTAGCAACAACGATCTCAACTCCAGCCCAGCTTTAAACTTTTCACCTGAAATAACACAACCTAAAGCTACTTCAAGTGGTCGCCGGGTTACGGTTCCTTTCAGGTTCAGATGAGCTCCCTCTGGCGGGGGAATGCTGTGGCACCACCGTTGTGATACCGGCTACTTAACGCACCAACTACCCGGGTGCTAAAAAATGTTTTTTGTTTAGCACTAGAACACGAGCAAAAAAGCTGAATTCTCTTTTTTCCTTTTTTATTACGACACAACGCGTCTAAGATCGTTTAACTAAACTATAGTTCGTATTTAAATATTTGAAATCCTAATCGACTGCTTTTTTATTGGTTGAATAACATAAATCACCAAATACTTTAACTCTAATTGATCTCTATTTCTAGTGAGCTATTCTTAGTTTCTAATTTTAAATTGCAATACAAGTCATTCACCACTCTAGTTCTAGAACAATCCTTTGTTTTTACAATCTTTGTATGAGTGACCAGCTTCGCTTCAGTTTTCACAAAGTTGTTTGGCGTTATTACAGTTCTTAGCTCTATGGCGAAATTACCAACATAAAAATAAATGCCTACTCGCTCGTAGATCTCTCACAATCTGATTTTAAATTATATATCACTGTATAGCTTGGGGTAACACGGTAGTTACACATTACCTTTATTCTTGTTGTCAAATCGTAGTTAAGATTTAAATAAAATTATAACTTACCTAATCCATATCCATGTTCTGTAATCTACAAAAAATACATAATGGCCCTGTGCCAATACTAGATTTGCAAAATGTTTGTTATCCACAACAACTAAAGGACGTTGCATACTAAAAACGTTACAATTATAAATCCAGAATATTTAGAAAATTAAAGCATTCAAACTTACGTCAGCCGCAAATTGCATGGCACATTTATGTAAACGCCACTCTCGCGGCTTAATATACGCCATTGTATCGCTTCACTGGTAATTTTGAAGCACACAAATGCATGAGCTAAATCTGATTTTCCATATAAATTGAGAAGCTTAAAATTTGTTACCAATGTTTTTTTATCTGTGATAACTGGAACACGCAGAGTACTTTTAAGCACGCCAATTTTCCATTCCCAGGAGAAAATTTCTCCTGAATTATTGCAGGCTACCAAGATGTCATCATTCTGCAATTCAAATTCAAAATCTATTAAGGGAGCAGTGGAGCCTCCTTCCAGTTTTCGCACAAACTCATAACTTATGGTGGAGTAAACATTTACTGTATTTTTGCTGATAAACAACAAATGCCTGATAGTAGGATAAAAAAAGAATGAGCAATTGTTGTGTGGTGTTTTCATCTTCTACTTACTCTCCACTTCTAGAGTATTTCGGTGGATACACCAAAATATTTCCTCCAGCTAAATGTTGAAATTCTAGATTATCGCTATCAAAATCCATGTATGAAAATTCCTTCAAAACGGTTGGAAGGCTGGTTTAGGATACAAGTTTTTTAAAATTCCTTAGTAAATGTTTTACATTCACGTTGCTGTACCAATTTGATTGTTTTCTTTTTTTAATTTTAACAAAGTTAATGTAATAAAATCTCTCAATATACTCTGCCGAAATCGCACGTGTTTTGATCAGTATGTTACTGAACAAGGCGAATTCATAACAGATAGGCTCACGGGCGAATTCAATGTATTGCCACTTTAATTGAGGATGTCAAACTCCATATACAAAGGAAGCACTGCAATATATGAAACAATTTTTATATGGAATTTGATATCAAATTAGCATAAAAAAAGTACTCAGCTGTGCTGGTGAGTTTAATTGTTTAGTCTTCCCTGGTCTCTTACATGGCGTCTTGACTAGCCATAAATCTGTTCAGCCATCGCAAATGTTGCTGCTCGCACAAAATTTTGATTAGGAAAGATCGGCGCTTTTGATGAGCGGTACGTGTTCACGTACGTGTTTTGCCATAACAAACAAATTACACACAGGCAAAATAAAAAGTATATGCGCGCGCGCTCGTCTGTAAGCATTCGTACATAAACTATACTAAAAGCATCGAAACGATCACGAGTTGTGCGAACCAAAATTTGGACAACTATTTTTGAACATAAAGCGACCATGAACAGCGGTGGTCTTGACTAGCCATTTTTCTGTGCAAGCAGCAGAATCTTAAATGGCTGAGCAGATTTTTTTCAGTCAAGACGGCATGTTGGTTACTAATATTTGCGTCTTTTAAAGAACCTTTATTTTCTATAAGTACGGTAAGTTTAAGACTTTAAATAGAATCATTATATGTGGAGACACTGTGTTGTGAAACTCTATCAAAATATTACAGCTGACCAACCATCAACAAAAAATATTACTAGTTAAAAAAGTATTTTACCCATCATGCCAACCACAGAATATAATATAGTAGTCTATGATGCCAACAAAAATATAAATTATTTTTTCCAAAAATAAGTGAAAGATAGAATCAATAAAATTGCAAAATTCGTATTAAATATAACAGCTTTAACACAATCATCATTTTTTAGACACAAATCTCCTGAATATAGAGCGGTTTGCAAAACTAATAAAAAGGAACACGCACGCAAAACATCTTGGTATATAAATAGCACTGATAAAAGCCACGAAGGCAGCTAGAGACCTATTTAGCCGTAGCAAATAAAAAACTATAATTGACAAATCATCATTACACGTTTAAGCGATAGGTTAATAATAATGAACTTTTCATGGGCTTTAGTGCTGATAAGCTTCTTTTTCATTGCTACGACTGGTGCAAGAGCCGAAAAAGACAATGGCCTACAAGTTATCTATGCAGTAAATGCCGGCGGTTATGATCATATTGACAAATATAGTATTCATTATGAAGCAGATCCCCTTAATGTGGGAACGGCCTCGGATTATGGCAACCATTTATTGATTATAGGCCGAGTGCCAGAACAAGACGAAGTCTTGTATCGCACAGAACGTTATCATATTGCAACTTTTGGATATGATTTACCCTTGGAAGGAGATGGTGATTATGCATTGGTACTAAAATTTTGCGAAGTCTACTTTAATGAACCAAACATGAAGGTAAAGTATATTCCGATTCCTGGCAAATATAATACCTATAAAAAGTGACTTAGAATCACGTTTGCCGCCTGCTTCACAAAAAGTTTTTTTTCAGAGTTTTATACTTGCTTTTATTTGAAACGGTATTTTTTAATATTTTTTTTTTTTTTAGATTTTTGATGTTGTGCTTAATCGCAAGCATGAAGTTGTTTCAAATTTAGACATTTTTGCTCAAGTTGGACGCGGTACTGCTCACGATGAATATGTCTATTTTACTGTTACAAACGGAAAGTTACATTTTAAGGACCAAGTTTCCGATATTCGCAGTAATACAATACGTTTAGAATTTATAAAGGGTTCATACGACAATCCCAAAATCAATGCCTTTGCATTATTCAAAGGCAATATTGATAGAATTCCGAAACTAAAGCCCTTACACAATGAAGCAGACATACATGATTCCGATGTTAATGAAATTCCTGAACAACCAACCACTGAAAAAATTCTAGGAACTCCCGCTACAAGCACAAAGAAATCATTAAAGGCAAAAAAATCTATAATAGAAGATAAAAAAATTCCTACACCTCCTTTGAAGGAAGATAATTCATTAATAACAGACGATGAAGACGACGATATAGATTTTGAATTCACAGATATTCGTAAAAATAGCAAAACCAGTGGTCCCCGGCAACCGAATCCTTACACCATGGATGATTCATTGGTTTTGATGCCTGTGTTTATAGCGATTGGCTGTTTCATACCACTGTTGTCTTGTTTGTGCAAATTATGAGTAGACTAAGCCTGTTTGGAACGACTTGGCTTTATTTAAAAGCATCCAATAACTATATTTCCGATCTCTAGTGATAAAAACAGCGTGCTAGTGAACTGCATTTTTGTGTTCTTAATATTTTTTTGTGTTAATAGAAGTTCGAGAACCCTAATCTGATCAAATTAGAATAGCTACACAAGATAAATGTTCTTAACACGTTATCTCGCTATTGAAGGCCACCATTAATGGGGGTCTCCACAATGTTGCTGTTTCGAACTCTTAATTTTTAATGTAAATGGTATTTTTTAGTTAATCATAACTTTAGGTTTTTGAAAAATTATGATTCTTATTGAGTACTTAGCATTTAATTTTTTTTTAAATTTTTCCTAAAGAAGCATTGTTTGTACTTTAATGTTCCTTATTAGGATTTACATATTGTTTATATAGTAATATCTTAAAGCTCAATTTTGTATTCCGCTTGGATTTATAAACAACGTCACAATTTCGTTTATAAATTTATTACAAAATTTTATGAAAAATTTAGCTAAATAAATTACATATAAAGTAATGTTAAATAAAACAAACAGTATTTAAAAGAAATGCAACTGCAATTTGTTTAATTAAAAAAATATATATACTTATATTCGAATACGTGCGGGGTTGCTGTGTATGTAGTTCGATTCGAAAGAAAATATTTACGAAGAACTTCAATTTTGCATCGAAATACATAGCAACACTGTTCTTTTCGAACTGCTAATATATACGTGTTTTATTATATCATATCGTGTATAACAGCGTTTATTTGACCTTTTGCCATTGAATGAATTGATCAAATATAATTTTTAGGATTATAATTTTATATTGGAATGGAAGATGGGTGGACCATTCAATGGACGCACTTGTCAAAGTTCATGGGTGTAATGGCAAAAACAAAACAAACTATGCACCTTTGACCAATAACTTTTATTCCAAGAACTAAGACCAAAAAAATCTGCTTTGGAAAGAAGCAACAACAACATCGGCAAGCCGTGTAAGTTGGATATACTTTGTGGAAGTCCTATGCGTCCAAGACGAGTACCAAATGAAGAAAAATGTTATTTCATTTACATATAATGAGTTTTTTAATATTTTTTTAAACAAGCATTAATAAGGTTTCTGAAAGAAAGAGCAATTTATTTTGCATTTATTTCATAAGTAAACATCAATTACGAATAACTTAGCCCTGATTTGGAGTATTTATATATACATACATACATACATATATAATTCACATCCAATGTCCTCGAATTATTTTTTATATTTTCAATTTAAGGAAAATATATTATTCACAGCAAACAGAGCAGTCAAGTACAAAACAGCAAAAATCGTAAAAAATTAGTACTCGTAGTTTATAAAAATTTGTTAAATGTAGTTTATTTTGTCTATCGATTTCATTACGAAGCTATTTGATTTTTCATAACTAGTGTTCTTTTGAATGAAAATGTCTTAACATGCTTTGTGCCGTACACATTTTAGCAATGAAGTTATCAAAAATTTTAAAAGATATAAATAACCGAAATGTTTTAGAGCACATGGCATTTTTTACATACATATGTGTTTATTACTTTCTAGTTATTGTTTTGCCACAAAATAATCGAGCGACATTATAAGTGAAATGTGTTTTTGGAGTAGGAAAAGAGTTGGTTAAAACTCCAATAACACATGACAATATCAACATAAGAAAACAAATTCGTGTTTCTTATTTTATTGTGCTAATCAGATCAGAATCAATATGATCTCGTTATGACGTAGCTAAGGATTCCATTCTTAAATTTATTTCATTTAAAACACTATTGCAAATGATTTCGATTGTAATGTTATAAAAACAGCGTGTGTATTATAAATTTATTCATTTTTAAAATAAAGCAAAAAAAAAAAAAAATGTAATGATCAAATAATAAAATGTATGAAAAGAAAATACGAAAATGACGACATAACAACTTGGAAAAAAAATATGTTATTTAAATTAAGACTAAAGAGTTTATTAGATGATTGATGAACTAAGGGTCTCGTTTTATAAAAAACGAACTTGAAAGTTTAACATTTTATCAATGTTATCTATATAAAAAGTCAAACTTTCATTTATAAAATGTCATAAAATTAGACCCTAAGAAGCCACAATTTGTTTTCTGCCCGCACACTGAAAACCACATAATACAATATCGGCATAGATCAAACGATCACGACTAAAAACTAAATTTTTGACATTTTCGAAAGTAGCCATGGCAGCGCGTTCCAATATCGTATCACCATAACACAATTTTCCGCACGCACATTTGGGTGATTCCAACAGTATATCAACTAAGATCCAAGGCAAAGTAGCCGCAGAAAAAGGCAATTTATGTTGGCATACTGATCGAGCAGCCAATAGCCACAGGGGAGTACTTGTGTGTAAATTTTGTACTGATGAGCAGGCATGATGCACAAGTTTTTGTTCCAAATCATATTCTTTTTGAGATTGAAAATTATTGCCCCAAACGTCTAATATTTCTAGGCGATTGTTGTTAAATGCTGCTGGCAGAGATTCCAATTGATTTGTAGACATGTATAGGTAACGTAAACTACGCATACGTCTTACACCAAAAGGCACACGTTTCAACAGATTATTACATATTTTTAAAGTTACCAGCTTTTCTAATTTTATAAGAACAGGAGGAAAGTATTCCAAGTTATTGGCCGAAATATCAAGTTCTCTCAAAGATCCTTGTAAATTTTTGCCATTCAGCCATTTCCAGTAGTTTTTATTGCCCAAATTATTGTTGTTCACGTGTAGTTCAGTCAATTGTAAACGACCCAATTCATCAGGAATCTAAGCAAACATGAAACATAAAAATACTTCTTGTTAAAAACTCTATATTCTTACCTTTTCTATGATATTAAAACCTAAATTCAACATGGTCAAATTTTTTAAAGAACATATTTCAAATGTTACTTTACATAGTTGTATGCCTGTAATAGACAACGACTTTAACGTCCTGGGAAAACCTTTTGTTGGATAATTACCACGATTTAATATTGTCAATTTCGTTTGTGGTTGGGACTTTTGTGGTATTGCCGTTGCAGCCGCTATATTCATGCTCAAATTTATGGAATCTTTATTTTCCAAGCCAAGTTTGAGCGTATACAGAAAACCCTTTAGCTGTATGGGATCACATTTAATCATTAAATTCTCGGCAGGCTGTATAAAACTGATAGTAGCTTTGCCATCTTTGAGGAACTTTGTAAACATTTTCTCTATGTTGTTTCTCAACTTATAACGTTTGCCCGTCTTGTCCTGGGGCGTAAAGTGAATAATTTCCAAGTCTTTTTTACTATTTCCATTATTGTCCTTGGCTGATGTATTAAAGCCTATCGCCAAAGTGGCCTTAACCATACGTGGTGTCTTAGACGTCTGTGCCAGGCGATTTATTACTTGTGTTTCGCAAAGTATTTTCATTTTCTATTATATTGCCACCAATAATACATTCGTATTTGTGTACTTATAGTGTTGCCTACGCAATGGACTTACTTTCAGATTATTAACAACTAACAGATTTAAGTATTTTCATTAAATAATGAAGCAAACTGTTCCAAATCAAAACAATCCGCCTTTTTAATAGTATTGTTGTTCTTTTGTAATTGTCAAATTTTTGGATTATTTTTATTTACGAATCGCTATCATATTTATTCTCACTCTCTTTCAATCAAAATATTATGGGTAATATAGTTGCCAGATGTAATTGATTGAAAATTGTGGAATTTAAGAAAATTCGCCGAAACCTTAAAAACTTAAATTGCACATGTCTATTTTGGTATATATAAAATAGAAATATAAAATCGTTTTGCTTATGCAATGTTTTCTAAATTAGTTATAACTGTAAATAATGTAAGTTAATTTAAAATAAAACCATCACATGCTTGGTAGTTCCAAGTAGTTTCAAAGATGTGCAGTCGCCTACACTGTGGAAAAATTTCGGAATAATGTATCAATGTGCTGGATAAAGAAGATATTTAATTGCTTACTGGTGCTAGACTACTTTATTAGATCGAAGCAACTTTCTTGAAGATATTTAATATAGACATATTATTGTTGTATTATATACACGTATCACAACATTGGCATCAAAGGAATATATTATGGACAATTAATAACCACAAGACGCCAGATTTTAAATGAATATCTTAATAAAACGAGTAATAGCTTTATAGTATAGCAAGGGTCAAATTCTTATTCTGTAAAACAAGTTTCGTATTCCGTGTTTCGTAAGTTATAAAGCAATAACTACTGGGTACAATGTGACACTTGATCGGGTACTGGTTTTATAAATGAGTGCTAATTCCGAAACTTGTTTCTCTTTTAAAACTTCACAAAAAATCAAAATATTTAGAAATGCAAACAAAACACATATGAAAAATTATACTATTTTTTTTGATAAATACTCATTATTGATGCAAAAATCGTCAAATAGTCAGATGGTAAATAGAGTTATAAAATCGTCAAAATTATGATAAATCGTTACATGGCACCATAAATCTGTTCAGCCATCGCACGTTTTGCTGTTTGCACAGAAATTTGGCTAGTCAAGAACAACGCTCTTCTGAAATCACACAATCAAAATACACACAGCCAAAATAAAAAATATGTATGTATGCGGTCGTCTATAAACACCCGTACATGAACTATGCTGAGAACAACGAAATAACTTCGATGACTATCTACACGTATTCTCCACACGAACAAAATTTCCCCCGTTATTCTGCCGACGCTGTCGTAACGTGCGAACAAATTTGTGCATAGTCGAGACATAGTGTAGGGCGAGAAAGGGTTCCCATATTTTTTATCCGGTTTTCATAAATGTAACCTTTCCACTATGTCCCAGTGACTACGTCTTAACTAGCCACAAATTTGTTTGCACATGGAGAGATCGTCGGAAGAATAACGGGGTTAATTTTTTATGTACCGGTGTTTACAGACAAGCGCATACATATATATTTTTTATTTTGCCTGCGTGTAGTTTGTGCAATGGCATAACATAGAAAACGAAGAGGCCATCAACAGCGATAGTCTTCACGAGCTATGAACCAAGGCGACATGTTCTGGAAAGGTCGTCAACAGTTGATTCAAACATACACCGCAAGATGGCGCCAAACAAATGTTTGGTCGACAATTTAAAGAATTTGCAATTATACGAAATGTTTCGAAGTTGGTATGTTCAAATAATTAGCGACTTACCATTACCATTAAATAATGGCAAGTTTTTCTATAGGCCAAATATGAAAAAATCGTAAAATAACTATTACGATGGAAGACTCGAAGAAACATTTCCAAAATTAAAAAAGTTATTTTTCGCAAAAAGTCGATTTGGATACATTGGTATGTACATATGTACATATATGTATTACTCTAACTGTGAAATTTATATAAAACAGCTCTACTCCAGTTTATGCCTTTGAAGTATCTATTTGCTAGTCTTTTGTATATTATATCTTTTTGTTCACTTTTGTAAGTTATATAACTTCTTAACTTATGTATATGTATAATAAAATTGTAAATTCCCAAATAAAATAAATAAAACGTGTATGTGTGTGTGTATATGTGCTTTATTTAATGTTGTCCTTTTTGTTGTGTATGTGTGTGCTTCTTATTATTCAATCGCTTTTTATGGTTGTTTTAGTTGGTCTTATGTTTGGCTGTGACTTTCCACTTGATTTCAAGTGTCACTGTTAAGTTGCCTGTGTTAAAATTTTAAAACACACTCTCGCATACAAATCTATACATATGTATGCATAAGAAAAAACACTTCCATATATGTATGTATAAAATCAAACAACTATTTATTCTCTATGCATGACATTTTATCTATATGTTATATTCTCTTAATATATCCTTAACCTTATAAATTTATATTTACATGTGTGTATGAAATCAAAAAAAATCTGTTCAGCTGTACAATTCGAAAGGCTCTCATCTTCAAGGCCTCCTTAAAGGCTACTGATCCCATTTTCATTTTCGCAGAAATGTTCTATACGTCTTTGCCTCTCTCTTCGAAATTATCCTGTACACATTTCCAGTTTCCTTATTTTAGAACAGAACCAGAGCGCACAGTGCTTCGCCAGTAATAAATGCAGCAGGCATTACAAATATAATAAAAAAAAAAGAACGAAAAATGACACTGACGATGGTACATAGCCGAAACCGATTTGTCTCCAAACCAAACTTGACAAGGGATGACGGAAATTCGTTCCAAAATTCTACATAAAAAAACACAATACCTAAAATATAATAATTTATTTACTTCTGTTTAAAGCCTCTAAGCGATCGTAAGCAGCATTCTGCAACTGAAAAAAAATATTTTCTCAAGTTCATAACTTGGGGTCTTTAACTGTGGTAACATGATATTTATCTTTTTGTTACACATTGGGAGTACGTATTTATTTTAAAGCAAAAATACACAATAACATAAAAATAGAACCGTAAAAAGAAGACCTTCATACCAAAAGCTTTTATCAGGTTATTGTGTCTGTTAAATAAGGCCTTCTAGAAGGCGTCTTCACTCCTTCTTTTCACGCTGGGTAAATAAATAAATTTGTTTTAGAACACACGCATACATATCCGCAAACTTTCTATTAGGTGCATGTATATACATATGTACATATCTATATGTACGAGTATGTTACGTGCATGTAAGAAAACAAGATTTAACATAAGCAGTAAGAAGAATAATACAAATACAAGGAACAAAATTCACAAATCCTTTGATTAACATAAAAAATGATGGGCAAAAAAGGTTAAATATTGGCTTTCGCTTTCTTTTCTTGTGTGCTTGCATATGCTTTTTCCTTTTTCTTTTATTTGCAATATCAGTAAGGAGGAAAATCAAATTAAGCACGACGATAAATGTCATTTTAAGGGAACACTTGTATGGATGAAATGGGGAAAAATACTAAATATTTGTTGTCATGATGTGTTCATGGTTAATTCAATATGTTCTTTTGTGTCGACACATAAAATCACTTCAGCAATGCCCTTTTCGGGCTGTTTAAATGAGAAATTAATTTTTTGACTTGATGAATGAATGCATGAAATCAGCTGGTTGGGTGGTGTTGTTTCATTACATAATAATAATCACCAGTGTTTATATTTATTTTTGGCTGAGAAGTTTCTATCGCAATATTGTTCAGTGAGTCATCGAATAGGTTCCGAAATATTCAATTCTTACACCTTCATAATTCGGGTAGTTTTTATGGTAAAACTTTCGAACTTCACCTATGAGATAACCTATATGTAGAGTCCTTATGTTTCAAGTTTCATTATTTTATGATTAAATTAAATAAAGTTCTGAGGGGGATAAAAACAGTGGGAATGGTTTCGTGTAATATACACACTCTGCGCATTAAGCCTGAACTAGACCTGACCTAATAACCTGCGCCTTAATGTAAGTGATTGCATTTAAGCATAAAATGTGTGATAATCGAAATTAGTTTTGGTACGTCAGTGCTCATTGTGGATAAAAAAAAACATTGTTTTCAGCTTAAAATGAAAAAGACTTTTAACTTTTATTTTCGTCGCTGGTACTGCGTTAGTAGTTGGTATGAGCTCGAATATAATTGTAGAAATTGTTCTTCAGAATTGAAATAATGGAATTCCGGAAAACTAACCATAAAAAAGACGATTGCTACTGTTGTTGGTAGTCGCTACAAAACAAATGACCGTGCGCTAAGCTTGTGTCTTTTAATCTCCTGGCATTGAGTACCAGAGTATTTGCTCGTTCATTACCAAACACTCCTTGCTGACCTGGCACCTAGATCATATGTAGTCTTCTACTTATCGAGTAGTCGTTAATCACTCTTTTGCAGTCTAGTAACGTCCTTGTTCTTACTCTTTCGGACTCTATTGCCTTGGTAGGCATTTGGCAACCAGTGAAGATGTTAACTTTTATTGTTGATGACAGGCCGGCGGAGGCCCTCGTGGGTCCGCCTATCCGTGCCCTTTGTGTTGCCTTAACAACGATAGTTAGAGAGAGAGAGCGAGAGAGAAAGAGATAGAGAGAAAGAGAGAGACAGGGAGATATAGAAAAGCTAAAAACTGTGATGGGTTAAACGGTCACTACATCTGTGCCGGTGTGGAACCAACACCAAACATGTTGCAGCTCCTTATGAAGAAATAAATCTTCCGTAGTCCCACCACCGATATTTCCGTGGACCGTGTTACAGTACGAAGTACAGCTTTTCTATTAGCGTATTAGATAGTATCTGCTCACTGGTAACAAGAAGAAATAAATTAATCAAGAAGAATCCTGCCTTGATATACCTTGTGACTATTGATTTTTTTTAGAATTAAATTGGAATAACTTCTTCAATTATTTAGTATCATAAATAATATTAGGAAGAGTACGGGACAGGAAAGAGAAATACATTTGCAAAATATTACTCCGATCAATATAAACAATGACTTTATTGAAAAAATTGCTAAATTTTGAGTTGATTTCATATCTTTAAATCACTCCATATTCCGCTTATAACGTTTTTTAATTCACAATTTTTTTTAACAGCTAGTTCATGAAATCCACAAATGAATAGCGCAAGTTTACGAGCTTAATATACAAATATAGTGTCATTTGACCTTATAAAGACCGAATTAACGTTAAGAATTAGTTTTAATTAAAATTAGTTTTTGAAAAATTTCAACATTACTTAAAAATTGAATGATGCCAGAAAACTGGCTAAATTCGTAAAAAAAAAATACCGAATGGTATCTGGTAGCAGATTTATATTTTCAAACTTAAATAAAAAACGTAATAATTGACACAATGTTTTATTAAAAGCATTGAACGATAGAATGGAAATGCGGATTTTTATTTATTTTTTAAAGAGTATGTCATCCAGATATCTTTCATCGAGTTGAACACACTGTTCAAATCGGAGCCTTGTGTTCTGCGCCACACGCTGCAGTAAACGTGGTTCAATTGAGCTGATTTCTCGACGAATATTTTCTTTAAAGCCATAAGAGATTGGGGATTGTCAATATAAGCCCTCTCTTTGAGGTAGCCCCATAAAAAAATCCATGGCCTCGAGAGTTTTCGAAAATAAAAATGGTCCAATTATCTCATGCGTGTATAAGGCACACCAAACAGTTACCCTGGGGCAATGCAATGGCTTTTAATGTTTCAATCGAGGGTTGCGGGTTCTTGGAGACCAGTAATGGCAGCTTTGCTTGTTGACGTGGTCGTTTAAGTGAAAATGAGCCTCGTCGCTCAAAAAAATGGAATTTACAGTGCGAAAACGTTCCAACATCGTTTCACAAAAATTTTTGCGTAAATCAAAGTCACTTTCTTACAGTTCTTGAACGATTTGAATTTTAAAAAGATGGAATTTCAGATCCTTTTTTAAAATTTCATGAATATTAAAAGTCGCGGATTTTCACGTAAACGGCTTTCAACCACTTCAATGTTTTCGAAGCAGTTGCGCGGAATCTCTGAACCCACGAACGAATTAAATTTACTTTCGGTCCATCACGTATTCGCCGAATACCGAACTTTTAACAAAATAGTCGACGAGCAATTACATAAGAATCATTACTCTTAAAAAATGTCTCCACAGCGAACGCGCGATGCTCACTCGACCACTGCGACACCGTGACTGATAAATTCGCACAATCGATAATTCCAACGGCACCAACCACCCTCCGCACCGTTTATTTAGAAATATAAATTTGCCACCAGACACCCCCTGTACACATGTATGTGGTAAAACAAAAATATTGAAGCAAAGTGAAAAATATTTATGTGCATAATTTATATTTATTTATTTTGTAATTTTTTGCTTTACATTACTTAATTTAAAGAGTTTAGAAAAATGAGAATGAATCGTTATATTCTAGCATTAATTTTTAATTGAAACCCTGTCTTTTGTACCTGTTACTTGAATAACTATTTTTTTGTTTATTTGAAATATTAAATTATTGTTTTTAATATTGTTAAATAAAAGTCTTCTTACCAATATTAAGTTTCTTTAAAAGTACGTCAATTTCATTTGAATTTCTTACATAGAGTTGTTATCAGAAAACGTATTTTAAAAGCAATAGGAAAACCGACAGTTGTACAAATCTTCTCCTGCTTGACCCATCTTCTGTCTTATCCCAAAACTTTCCATGTTATTAAATTTTAATTTTATTTATAGACCTATTTAATGCGAAAAGTTTGCTTTATACACATTCTTTTCGTTTTATTGGCCTTTATATTTTGAAACTTCTCTTGCTATTAACATATTTTCTGATAAGCTTTTTAACCACAAGTAAATCATAAATAATATGTAAATGTAAGCACTAAATTTTATGAACTTCTAAACGTATAAAATGTCCTTGTTTTTGTCACAATCTGTTTGAGTTTGCTTATGACCGACCACATTATTATTTTTATTCCATCGCTCGCTTGTTTTTGTCATATTTTCGGTTTTTATGCTTGTGGAAATATGTCAAAAGCAAATCAAGCAGAAGTTCAAACATAAGTTCATATAAATAACTGTGTGGTCTAGCAGTTCTGATGATGGCAGTGTATCTATCCTTCTGTGACAGTATTCTCTTCTATGGTCGTTTTTTCTAGCCGGCGATAATTAAGCTTATATTGATATATTTCGCATTGGTGTCACGTTTGCAGTGGTACAGGAAGTTTTCTGATTACTTTGCATATCTGAAGTAATTGACCGTCAATACAACTGCCAATTTGGAGCTTCTAAATAACAATCTGTAGTTGTTATCTGTTGGCTCTAGAATAGTTTAAGCCCCTTTCACACTATTATATTGAGTAATACGTGACGTAAAAAATGCAAATAAAGTGAGAAAGAATTGGTGAAAACAATGTTATGAATCTGATATAAATACGGATGGATTTGACAGTAGTGTAAACAAACAATCTGATGAGTATTTTATTATTGATGTTTTTGACAGTCAGAATGGTTATCACTAGATTTCTTTAAAAACACAGTGGGAAGAAATTTACGATCTTAACTATGAACTGTTTCTCTTTTTTAGGGATTTCTGCAACGTGTGTTTTGTGATTCGGGCCCGTCAGACAATGTTTAGAGACGTTCTCATTAGTCGCAGGTATATGCCAAACAATCGGTGGCTTTTAAGTCAGCATAACCCCATATAATATAATTCATTCATCCTTTCAAATAAAACGAGAAATATTCATTGATATGATGCTGCCTTCTTCACACTCTTCCACGGGGCATATCTTCTTGGAGAAGTCGCCACCGTCATGTATTGATTGCCGGAGAATGGGGGCTACCAGTCTTTAAGGCATCTATGGATCTTAAAATTGGAAGAAAAGAACTTTTGATGTTTGACCAGTAACTAAACTCTGGTGCCACGAGAACCAGTGGCCCATGAGGCCATGTCCCGGACTAGTTTTTGGTGAGGATCCTCCGGGGGTACATATGGTTTATTTATTTGGAACGGCAGCGATAGGGATATATTAACCACCTGCGTACAATATATAGGGGCGCTGGTGGCCGCATTATTTTCAACCGGTGCTAAAACCACCTACATAAAACACGATGCCATTTGCCATTCTCGGAGTACCGCTACCTTCCTCGCATTAAACATCTACTACACATTCTCACTTGAGGGTTATATTTTAAAAGATTCGTTTGAATCTTTTTAAACTTTGTACAAGTTAGCGAATAGGGAAGATCTGAAAAATTTCTGGAATAGAAAATACTCTTCTTTTAACTTTTAACACTCTTCAATCAGAAGCGAGTTGACAAGCCAATGTTGCCACAGACACGCTGTGGTACACCAAGGATTTGTCAGAAAAATAAGTAGAAATTATTTATTACTTTTTTACCCGCAGGGTAGTTAAAGAAATTGTAGAAAAATTGCAGGAAAATGATTTAATAACATACGAGTATGGCCACATAAGTCACTCATACATACACATAAATATGTGCAAGAAACAGCACATTAAAAGTCAACAACAATGTGTTTTAGCCATAATATTCTTTTGTACTTTTTATTTTATTTAAATAATAACAAAATTCTGAAGGACAAATTAAGAAAACACAGAAAACTTCGAAAACAAGCAGTGATTTTTGTTAGAAAATATTATTTATGTATTCATACACACGCACACACACACACATGCACACTTTTTCTTTATTGTTCTTTATCACAATGACAAATAACAATTTCAAAACAGAAGAAAAATTTAAACAAATAAATTTCATAAGCTTGCTATGAAACAGTAAGTACAGGACATTAATATGTATTAGATAAGCGAGAATGACAAAAAGCCCTTTGGGCTAAAGTGTTAAAAACCTTTATTTAGAGATAAAAAATTATATGGATATGTATGTATTTGTACAACTCGAAAGAATAGGGAATAGGTTATTCCTCGATAAAAAATTCTAAAAAGTGTTTCTAAAATCACCGCTGCGAGAAGATAGTTCCGCGACGGTACTTATGATTCAGAATTTTATTAAAGCGCAAAGGTTTTCTTTTTTTCTGACAAATACAATCAATTTTGGGCTATTTGTTCCTCTAAAGGGCTAAAACGAAGATCGAGTTTTTAGATATTGCTATAGATGAAAAAAATGTAGTTTTCACTTGATTAATTAGTCAGAGATTAACAACTCAATTCCAATTAGAACTACTGACGATAACTACGGAAAAAGATGCGGCGTCGAATTATAATTTAAAATTTGCCGACGTGAATTTACAACCATTTATCCATTTGATTTTAAACATTTGTATATATGCGCTCCTTTGTAAATGCATAGACTGTGCTGAAAACATGCAAATAATTTCGATGAGAAACAAAAAAAATTACACTCAAACTCAACAAGGAACATCTACACATATTCTCCACATAGAAGATCATGGACATATTTTTCCCATTATCCTGCCGCTGCTTTCTCCATGTGCAAACAAATTCAATCAGACGTGCAAGAACCATAACCATATAAAACAGTTGTTGGAACCAACAATGGTGTAATTAAGTATTAATTGCTCAATTTATAATTTGAGTTATAAATTGAGCTTAATTAAGGACTTGATTACGTAAATCTGCTAATTGCGTAATTAAGGCACATGTGTAAGCATACTATTACTTTCGTCCTTTTATTTCAAAACAAACAATGCAATCATCTCCTATCAGAAGTTTATTTCAAGATTCGTTGCCATATCTGAGGCTTCGTGGTGCCAATGGTTCTAAAATGTGTGGTCAAATCTGAGGTATATTTGTATTAAGTACTAATCTACTAAGAGTACCAATTTTTTGTGTTTATTCAAAACAGAAACTTAACAATAAAAAAAATCAAATAAAAATAATTCCTGCACTTTTAAATTAAAAGACAAAAATAAAACTAAAGAGAAGATAAACATAATTAATTTTGACATATAGTGAAAATTTCAACTTTTAATTGTATCAAATCCACCGCGGTAGTACCACGGTACCATCAGGGTTTAAAATGTACCAAGCAAGTACTATAGTACCATGATTTCGATGCCTGGTCTGGCGATCTTTATATGCCACTCCTTTTCGCTTTACATATTCTGTGTTTATTTTTTACTTTCATTTACGTGCCACTTGACTAGTTATTTTCAGCATAACTGATATAATGCACTCTGCATTAGAGAATTGTACAAATATTCTCTTATAAAGTTGATTATGAAAATTGTATTTTTCAGATGGTCGCAATAAAAATGTATGAAATAAAGTCATTGGAATGCTCAAGAGTATCTATATATGTAAACACTTCTTTTTAAAATAGATGAAAGGAAAGTACTTACGGGTATATAAAAAAAATATAAATATAAATAAGAGTGCTTTAATCGGCCATGCCGAACCTTATACACCCTTCACCCAAGAATGAAGTATTAAAAATGCGCGTTGTAAAAAAATACGATTTTATTTCGTTACGGGCTTTATTTTTGTTGAATGAAAAATACGTTTGCACCATACTGGAATTTAACTGAATTGAAATTATTTTTATAACGAAAGACTAGATTTGTTTCCGGTATGAACGATTATATTGCTTGATTTTAAATTTTGTCTCTCTTTTTTTTCTACTTTAATCATTTTTAGTCGATTAATGCATATTTTGTTTTTTCCTTTTTAGTTTATTTATTAGAGGTGTGTTCAACCGTTTGATATACTTTCGAATTTTTTGTGAATTATCGATTTATCTTGAAAATTTTAAATTATGGTTGAGTTTAGATCTTTTGGTATCTGGATATTTCGGTAATTTTTTTTTTTTGGCTAAATTCCCAGTTTTTGCTGAAAGTAAGATTTATTGAAATTTTTCGACTTAATTTATGGCTTTGGTGAAATTAAGTTTTTTTTTTAATTATTTTGGTGAATTTAGATTTTTTGAATAAATATTTATTTGTGGAAAATTTAAATTTGTTTACCATTTTTATGGTGAAATTTAAAAACTTTATGATATTCAATTTTTTGCATTTTTTTTTAATGAAATTGTTTTTTTTTTGGAAAAGTTAGTTCTTTTGTTTGCGGTTGAAAATGACTATTATAGAAGTTACAAACGGAATAATAAGTTTACGTATACCCGAAACACCTTCCGTAAAAGGTATAAAAAAGAAATCCCCATGTGTGCTTACTACATTACAATCGTATTGAACAGGGAAACCCTTTGTTACTAAATATACAGAATGATATACAATGTAAGATATATACATATATCTTTAATACAACATTTTTCCAATACTTTTCTAGATACCTCAAGATTAGCTGAGCTGAATTGTTTAAGGGTTCGTGTAATAACGCCGGAAGTTATTCATTGACTTCGAAATAAAACTTATATTAACAATTTTTACAAATTAATCAATCCCATGGAATTTTAGAATTCTACAAAACTATTTGAAATTGAATTTTCTTCATCTTTAAATTTTTTATTACGTTATGGAAAAAAACTGAACCAAAAAGATATTTTAAAAACAGAGTGGACTGAACACTTTAAAATTATTGACAAAGGCGGTTTTTAATTGTTTTATTTTCTACAGGTTTTAAAACTGCTGCCTTTCGCCCATTTTTGTCATCCAATACTGCTTAATCATCCTTCACATAAATTTAAAGTATTATAATAAAAATGTGAGACAATGTTCGCCCTTTTTATCCGCCAACCTTTCATAGTAAAGCTAATAAACGTATAAACTTTTCTTTAATTTAAAAGCCTAACACGTCATACACAGAAAGGGATGATGACTTGCTTGTTGTGCTCGTGCTACAGAAAGAGGTTTTGAATAAGGTCAGCGGGAGGACCGTCCGTTGGTTACGTTTGATTTCGGAGCATTGGTCAATTGCGGATAAATGCCATGTAACTGTGGGTCCGAAAAACCTCACAGGAAGAAATCCAACGGGGTTATATTGCACAATCTTGATAGCCAAGAGAGATAACAATACCCTTAATTCGTTTATAGCATTCGCTATGAGGCACTTAGTGTTCGCCGTTGAAGATACTGGCCTTACGAACGTTGTTTTCGAAGAAATATGCACGAATGATGTTGCCTACCCAAAATCTAAAAAGTAATCTTTTCTGCATGCATTGCTATTTGATGAATTTCCTGTAATTTTGGGGTTTTAACATGGACATTCATCCCAAAAAAAAAGCCTTGTCGCTAACGTTGACTTTTGAGCAACATTTTGATAATAATTTTGTATCTTTTAGACGCTCTGCTCAATCGTGTAACTTGCCATAATTATTAATGACTTAATAATATCAGGTGATTTTTTTGTTATTTGGTTTTTCAGCGTAAAAAAAGATTCGTGACATGTGGCAATATCAAAAATGCTCAGTAAGATTTACCTAACAAACGAACAATGCTTGCAAATCATTGAATTTTGTTATCAAAGTTCGTGCTGTGTGACAAATAGAACTGTTGCATTTGTTGTGAAGGGCAGCACGAGTCAGTTGAAGAGCTGCGAACACTCTAAAGTTGCACTGTTTGGTGCGATTTGTGGGGCGGCGAACCGTACTTCTTCAAGACCGATGAAAATCGCAGTGTTACTGTCAATGGAGCAAGGTACCGTGCCAGGATTACCGATTTTTTTAAACCAAAATCGAAGAATTGGACTTGGCTGACATGTGGTTTTAACACGACGGTCCCTCGTGCCATGAACCTATTGAGAGGCGAGTTTGATGAGCAATTAATCTCACGTTTTGCAGCAGTACATTGGCCGCCAAGATCATGCGGTTTGACCCCACTAGACTATTTTTTGAGGGGATACGTAAAGACTCTCGTTTAGAAGACAACATTACAGCTACCATTGGTGAGATACCGGCGGAAGTGCTGGGAAAAGTATGCCAGAAACAGGGAGCCAATTACGGCATTTGATAATGTTAGAAATTTTAATAGAATTTTAATTTAAATTACGTTCAATATCGACAGACGCGTTAATATTGTAACCACAGACTGTTAACATCGACTCCCTTTGTTCTGATCATTCTTAAATTTACATAATTAACAAATCCTCAAAAATAGTTTGGAAGGTCTAAGAGGTTTTAAAAGTTACTTTTCAAAAACATTTATTTCTTACTCTATTCAACTTCACGAGAGTGTAGATGTTACAAAAGCAAGAATATTTGAATTGCTTACATACATACTCGTGAATATGAGTGTGTGTATGTATATGCGAATTAATGAAATTTTGAATATTTTGGTTAATGCTTTCTAATGTTTGTTGCGTATAGGGTGATTCAATTCGGGCTTCCATATTAAATTATTAAAATAATATTTAGTTTAATGTTTTTTTAATTTATTTAATAATAGTTTCCGACAATATTTATGTGTCACTAAAGAAACAGTGCTTAAATGTGATTTTTATCGTTTTACAGGAGATCGATTTTAAACTTTAAAGTTGCTTTTTAACAACATTATACTTTTTGTCCTAACGACATTGTACGTTAAGTAACTGGTCCAAATGAAACAGATAAGCAGAAAGTCAGTTCTATTAACTTTCCGAAAATAGAGCTCAATAAGTGATATTTTGCTTAAGGTGTAATTTTGAATGGGGAAATCACAATAGAGCTATTAACACGTTTTCAGCTTAAGTCGACTTGTTCCTTATTGCAACTTATAATACATATTTTGTTTCCACTAGCATCTTTTTTTCCTCTTTTTGTTTATGTCATTCAAGCTAGAGAGACAGATAATGAACAGCTATTTAAAAGTGCAGTCAACGCAGCGTTTTAAGCGTTGTTTACAGGCATTGTAAATGTAATTATTTTAGATGAATTCCCAGACCGGATTAGTTAAAATAATTTCGGGTAACAACACTTTAGTCGTCTACTTGAAAACCTAAAGGAGTGGTATATTTATCTCCGAAAAGTTCTAGTGTTCAGTAAGATACCCATACCATAAGAGTCGAGAAGTTGCCATCAGAGATTCAGACCACAAGGCACATCAAGCAGTTACACTTTGAAAAAGTATTTGCTTTTGGTACATCTGTCTTTGATGTTGCGTTCCTTAAATGTGGCAATTTTGCTCCTTTACACATCAGTTGTAGTGAAAAAGTGCGTTATCACTGACAAAAAGGTTTTTCTTGTTTATACATCTATTCACAAAAAACATAAAGTTGTTTTTCATCTCTGGTGGTATACTTATAAATGGATATCCCTTCTCAAACTTCGCTTGCTATAGTGGGATACGAAAGCTTGTGTTGCTGCGTTCTCAACGACCTGCCCGAGCAGGCTGCGGTTTTTTCATGTAACGTGCTGTCCAATTTTATTCGATCATTTGAACCAAATTCTAAATTCTTCGCTTAGTTTCCAAAATACTTGCCACTGTCCTGTGAAAACTAAACTTGAAATACCCTTTACAAAGCCAAACAAAATCAAAAAACTTGGTCAACTATTAAAACAAGTTCTGACCAATACACCAAACAAAACCAGTGTGCTGACATATGCGCACGTATATAGAGTTAATATGACCACTATTCACATGTAAATTTGTTAGATATTATACATTTTTGTCGTATGTCTCATATGTATTATATTACACACACATACATATTTATAAATGTATGTTTGTCCCTTCGGTTTCCCTCTACCAACAAAAAAAATATTAAATAATTTCACTTGACAAATAAAAGTTTTTCTTAACTTTGTTTACGATAAATGGCACATTATTCGTTTTTATTCATTTTATTCTATACATAATGCTGATGTCCATATCTAGGGATTGTATGAAATATTAAAACGTACTAGTTGTTAAATAATGAAAATTATGTCATAAAAACGATAAGGATTAGATTATATTCATAACATTATTTTCATTTTGGCTTATGCCAACATTCATGGTATTTACGTATGTATGTATGTATGTATGTATGTATGTATGTATGTATGTATGTATGTATGTATGTATGTATGTATGTATGTATGTATGTATGTATGTATGTATGTATGTATGTATGTATGTATGTATGTATGTATGTATGTATGTATGTATGTATGTATGTATGTATGCATGTACAATGCTCAATATTTATGTAAATAATTCAGTAAATTAAACTTTTCTAATTGAAGTGATAGCCAAAATAGTTAACAATTTTGAAATTAGTTTTTTTTTTAATAGACTTTGACATGGTGAGACCTATACGCGCGCTGCAATCGAAGGAAAAAAAAAATAGTATATTTCTACCCTCAAAATCGAATAAAAAAATTATAGTTTCTCCATGCAAAAATTGTCTGTTTCATTAAGAATTTCTTCTACGCCCGTGTACACTGAGACGTAGAGAAGCTAGCTGATATAGAGATACAACCGAAATGTCAAAAACTTTAGTTTGTTATCAAACACCTAAGCCGTGAGCCCCTGCATAAATCACCTGCGGTCCCTGTACGTTTCACTTGGCACAGAGATCTTCAAATGATAATCCAAATATATGAAGTGAAAATGTTCGCTGCAACATTGTGATAACATATAGCAGGAGCACATACAATAGTTTTGCAAAGACTCAAAATTACTTTGGAGCATCTTCAAAAAGTTACTTTCTTCGTTAAAGTACCAATACCTGCCGCGTAACAAGAAATTCCTCTTCGATTTAAATACAATTGTCTCCAGATTACAAGTTCTTCATTGTCTTATACATCTGCTTTTAACTTAAGATGAGGTTTAAAAAAAGGACATCGTTTATATTATATGTTAATGTAGGGTGATGTCAAACCAAGCTTACTTACTCCCGTTTCGATCCCGTTCTTGCCACGAATTGCTTTCAGGCAACCGATTTGTAATTTACGACTTTCTTAATTTCATTGAGTCTCATGTTAACATTAGTCTTTACTCTTGACTGTAGTTATTTCAGACTACCGACTAGTATTTGTCGGCCTTCAATAAGTGTCTGCCCGTGGTCCTAAGCTTTATGCTAGCCAGTGCTGGACAAACAATGTGCACTTCCGTCTCAGGCTCGTCCTCAGTAATATATTTGCAGACCGACTCGTCCACCCCGAAGTTTTCTTGTCTATTTGTTCAGGATTCCTCAGGATTTGGTGAATAAACACCGGAGTTCCCACAGAGATTAACCTCTCCGCCTCTTGCAAGGCTTCATTGTCTATTCCTATCGAAATCTAACAGTCCAACGCCTTAGGAGTACCTTTAGAGGTTGACTTGTCCATCTCTTCCAGATTCCTTCCTTGGCCAATCAAAACTGGAGCTTCTTTAGAGAATTTATATAACTCCCACGAGTAATTGAGAATATGTCTACCCATACAGAGCTCAGTATTAAAACTAGAGATCGACTGGTAGCCAGAGTTCGCATACTAGCGACTAAGCACCGTCTTGACCATGCATCGCTGGCTTATTCAGTTTTCACCGTGGAGACTGAATACGCCAGAGAGCGGTAACATCTGTTCGCTCATTTATCCAGACTCTTAGCAGAGGCAGTATCCTATTACCGGTCGCTACCTCTAGTAGGTATAAATCAGATCTTCCCACATTGCACATTTTTGGCAAGCCATATCTTTGTGCCTGGTGATGGTTGAAAACTGAACTGAAAATCTGGGTTATGATTGTTCTAACTTAAGTATCATGGCCATACTTTAAACTGCCTTATCAAATTTATACATGCGTTGGTAGCTCTTTCCTTTGTTTAGCACAGCCACACATCAAATTCAAATAAAGTGAAAAAGCAAAAAATAAGCGCAAAACGTCTTTGGAAAAAGAGTGTTTAAAAAATTCAAAAACTAAAACCGAAAATGAAATTTGACGAATTTATTCGCAAACGAATCGAACTAGCTTCGAATTCCTGCCGCACAGGTAGTAAAACTCAGGTGCTTTGATTTTCGTCAAAATCAAATCATACAAATGCCCGTGAGTTTTTTTTTTTATGTGTTGCCTTGCCCAGTATTTCGCGGGTGAACAATTTCGTTGTGGACATTAAAAAGTTATATTTCAGACATAATTGGTTTTCTCTATCTCTCCAAAGCTAATTCAACAACCAAACGGCTTTGTCGGTGACCATTAACTATGTTCTCGTGAGTCAGTTGGAACTTTTACTGGTCGCATATAGTTTGTCCGCAAGATATTGGCGAGTCATTTGAACTAACGAACACTTAGTTGATAATCAAGTTTTATCATTAGGGCGTGCTGTTCGTTCAATCGTGTAACTAACCATAGTGATTTGACATAAGCAACTGAATAATAGACAACAGATTTCCTACATTGACCCGAGGCTGTTGGAAAAGCCTTCAAAACTATTTAAATGATAATTTCATTTCATAATCGACGAATAACATTTTTATGATTATTTTAGAGAAAAAAGAAACTTTAAATTGGAGTCGCTGAATTGAAATCTTGCTATCTAATATTTAATACAAAAAATATTTCACTTATTATCGTTGTTCTTACCCAGGATATTGGCGTTAAGCAGAAACATTTAACACTTGATTTTTTATTGGCTCTTGAGTGCTTTTGTCCTGATTCAATGTTTATGATTGCTTGATCAAAATATCAAAATATTGCACCTGAAAACGTGCTAAATTCCAAGTGTTTATTTCAAAAATAAACTAAAATCCTTATTACATTTTTAATACAGTGTGGTGGAGTTGAGCTTGAGGCATTTGTTATTGAGAAGGAGTATAACATTTCAACTGTCTGATATGGTCTGTCTGCTTAAGCTTTCACGAAAGCAAATTTCGTATTCTCACATGAAGTTATCACCCAAACGTGGTATGAATATAAAATTCATTGAAAATAATTGTGCATAGTTGCTTATTTTTGAAACTTAAAGGAATAGAATTTAGTCCCCAAGAATTTATTAGAAATTCTGGGTATGAGTGTGTTTAAACACTGATAAGATTTGTTTTATTTATTTTTTGGCTTTTACTCTGCCTTCAATTCAAGGAGTGCTTATTTTGCTTTTGGGGCCTGTCATAAAATGTGACAGTTATGCACGCAAATTGGGGATAAATTTATTTTGTGTTGGTATGGGCGGCAGTGAAAAAAGCATTTTGATAATCTTTATAAATTTTTTGGTTTAACCCTCCCCTTCTAAATACATTTGCCCGCTTACGTGTTCCTACTTTCTCGAATATTTTTGCTTGTGCATGTTGTATGTACGAGTATTTCTTTTTTAATTTTGGGTTTTTCTTGCTTTTACCAAATTTTTAATGTTCAGTTAACATCAAAATAAAATTGGTTGCTTGAATTGGCTATAAAAGACAGTGGTCTGAAAGAATGAGTTTAATGTTAAATATGTGTATATTTGTTAGGTGGGGAGAGAAGAAAGTGAAAATTTAAGGGGTGTAAAATTGCATGATAAAAACGGCAAAATCTATTAATAACGATCTTAGAACTAAAAAAAAATATCCACGTTGCAGAGTGTTTTTTTATCAGTGTATAGAACCGTAAATTGAAATAAAACAAAAATTGAGTTGCCATAAGTTTCGCTTAGAGGAAGTCCAATCGAGAAGTCCAATTTTCGATCAGATTTCGTAGCATTCGAGGATAACGAATGTCGTCTTCCCAGTTGTCGATCGTCTGTGGTTTATCGGCGGAGACCAGAAACTTTAGAATTTCACACGAAATTATTCATTCACCGAATGTTTCCTTCAATAAATCAATTGTGACATGCGCTGTGTGGCATGTTCAAACCGCATCTCCTGTACATTAAAGTCATTGAATTGTTTACTAAAAGTCAGTGATCACATCCCTGTATTGATCGCCATTAACTGGAACGTTCCGGCCGGCATCGTTTTGAAGAAGCTCTAAACTGTGACTTTCCCTGGATGCAATGAGTTCTCGATAATAGCAATGAGTTCTCGATAATAGCTTATCTTCACTGAAAATTCAGTTTTCCTTAATAACATATCCATTCAACTAAAAATGAGCTTCATCGCTAAAGAAAATGTTTTTGTGAAACTCGAGATGCACGTTCATAAAAAATTATAATAATTATCATGGGTTCGTTTCCAACCAAAGATTGTGTTTGGTAATTCAAAATCAAATATAATTTGTAACATTAATTTAAATAAATAAAATAAAATTATAGAAAACGATATCGGAAAGCCTCTGCTCTGTAAGGGTTAATGGTTCAGTGATTGTTTTTTTTTTATCATGCTAATAGTCACGAACCGTTCTCCTTTGAGGTTCCTTGCAGCCTTGCTACTGTTAAGAGGTAAAGTGAGATACGATATCGGTCGATGGTTAGAAATATATAAAATACAAAATTTTCTAAAATGTTAAATAATATCAGATTTTTCGACTCTCGAAAATAAACACCACTTTCAGGCCAGCAGGTAACTATGAACATTCCAGTTAACAAAGAGTGGAAAAATTTAAAATAAATAGTACAGCTCCATAACGAATATTACCTAAATTCGATCGACTGGCTTGACCACCTAATCTAGCAAATTGGATCAGCTGTTAAATACAGTGTGTTCAGTTAATTGTACGATGACTACAGTTGAGTTCTTAATACTGCGGCACTCTTTAAATACTCCAAGCTCAAAATGTTTTGAAGACTAATTATTATGAACTACTTTTCAGTCTAATGTGAGTAGCAAAATTAACTATCACAACTTATAGTTAAAGAATATTTCTCCCACAAAACACAAATATCAAACAAAAAAAAATTTTTAGAAACAAAATAAAAACTTGCAAATAAAAAATATTTAAACTTTTTGTGCCAGACTTATCTACGCCAACAACCAGTGGTGAAACATAAGCACACATGCATGTTTTGTTTATTTTTCAACTTCAAGCTACTGATATACTGAACCGATTTTAATAAAATAAGTCGAACTTATAATAACTGTGCGTTTAAATCCTGCTGTTTTTAAGAAAAGGCCTGGATTATGTTGACTTGCGGATATTGCCCGATCGCGGCTTTTTAGTATACATATATCTGCGACTTTAGAAACCCTCATTACACAAAATCTACCTGATTCAAATCGCACGAATTTTTTACGTAAATCGCGTCGCATCAGCAACTGATATCCATACCATAAAATCGTTCAAGCATAGTGACCACTGTGGGGTTCGTTGTGTTAAACGTAGCACCACGTTCACATAGTTCTATTCGAGCCACAAGAAATTGTAAGGTCTGTCGATGACGGAGTTAATCTCACCAATTATGTTTTCTAAGAAGTCCGTAACAAAGAGAAATGTTTGTCTTTTGTGAAAACATTGCCAATATTGGGACCCTATTCCAAGCTCGCCCTCATAATAGACGTTTTAAGTTCACAATATTACAGAAAATTATTTTTGAAATATATTTAATTTTTTAAAAGAATTTTAACTTCAAACTTATTTAACTGCTTCTTAAAGCGCTTCACCTTTTAGTAATACGAATATTATTTACAAGCGATTCTTTTAAAACCCCTTATTCATAAACGTTTGGGGTTAGTAAAGCAGAAAATGAGTGGGTTTTTGTTAGTGTAGTGACAGAAATGGCATATTTTCCCTGGGGCTATAAGCTAGTCAAAGCATTATTATAGTGCATTTGATTCATTCTTCCTTTACCATGAATGCCATATTTCACCACTCACGTTTCCTCAACCCCTAAAATCAAATTCGGTTGTTTTTGCGTTTGTTAAGTTAATTTGTAATATTTTTAGATTTTTCTATTTCGAACTAAAGCTTGTAGATAAATGTGAATTCGCTTCAGAGAAAATCCAACGAAATTTTATAGACGCCCTAACAATTTTTATGATTTTTATTCGTTTTAAAACATTTGTTTCTCTGATAACAACGAATTTTAACGTCATTCTTTTTGTATGGCCTGCAGCAATGTCATGATTTTATTTTTGTATTCGTATCTGCTTAAAACTTCTTTTCACTTCCGACTCACGCTCTCTCCTTAGGTGATATTTTGATTAGCAGAGATAAATAATTCGTTATAAATATTTGAACAGTATTTTATGTTTCATTATATTTGATAAAGATTTGTTTGCAAATTGCATTTTTTGATGACAGTTAATGATTTTATTATGAAGTGCTTTTTTGACTTCCTTTTAGCTTTTCGGGAATTTTTTAATCTTAGAGTTTTTCGCAGTAACTCTTCATGGTTGTGATTTTAGCAGTAACGAGTTTTAATCCTCAAGATGCTGAATTGGAAGTCAAATATAAAGTCTTTAAGCGCTGCAAACAATAAGGCTTATGAAGAGGAGAATGTTATTTTAATTCATTCGTCATATAAAATTTAATGTCAAATAAAAAGAATTTTATGTAAGAAACTTGCCAGGAAGTCAATGAGTTTTACAATGATGAATACCATTGAGTCTGGCTTTAAAACCGATAAAACGGGATCAAGTTTATCGCATTTAATTATATTGAGAGGAAAGGCAAATTCAATGAGGAGCAGTTGCGTATTCGTCATTATTTTTTAATGTCAATTAAATTTTTACAACTGTAAATAAAGTTATAATTTACAAAATTTTATATATGGCCAGACGAGGCCTTAGCTCTTCGAGCGATTTGAGCTGCCACCTTATTTTAGTGAACACAAGTCTCGTTATGCCTAAAAGTGTAATGAGGAAAAGATTAAAAAATATTTTAGAGCGCAAATCTCATTGTTCTTGAACACCATTGCAAAGCAAAATAAATCATTGGAGGGTGCAGTGGCTTAAGTAGTTTGTGCGTTGACCATTAAGCATTCGATGGTTAGACGCCCAGCCGCTGCCAATAAATATCATATATTTTTCTGATACGTACAAGCTTCTATTTATACCAGTATATATCTCAGCGGTCTCCTTCGTCTCTTAAGTTAGGTTAATCTCTGTAGGAACTTCAGTGTTTATTGGCCAATGGAAGAATTTTGAAGAGATGGACTAGAAAGCTTCGCAACAGTTGTGAGCCTGAGACGGTAGGGCATATTGTGTGTGAATCTCCAGCACTGGCTAGCGTAAGGCTTAGGACCACCGGCAGACACTTGTGGCGTACCTAAGCCTCATACCAATGTTAGCAATTACAAGAGACTCCGTGATTAGAAAGAAATCGGACAGTGAACAGTCGACAGTCTAAAATCAATACAGTCAGGAGTAAAAGTTAGAGTTAGCACGAGGCTCGAATGAGAGTAAGGTAGTCGTACATTAGAAATCGGTTACCTGAAATCCATTCGTAGAAAGGGACACGTAAAGTTAGAGCGCTGCGTCGATATCACCCTACATTAATAATTATATCCTGGCAGCCCATAGGTGGTTTTTAACGCTAAGATCGACGACACCATGAAAATGTTCTTTGCTGAGCAGGCAATCTAAACTCCTGCCATACTATTAACGAATTGCACTTTTTACCTTCGATTTGGTTGTAAACCACAGCCACCATGTTCCTTCCCGTAAGAGGGGTTACAAGCAGCCAGTCAACGAATTATCGTATCTCAGGCCACTAGATTTCTTGGCATCTATTGTGCTAATAAATAATAGGACTTTAAATGAACTCGTCATCTACATGGCAGAAATTACAACAATATAGGGCAGAAATTAAAGCATGCGCAGGCAGAAAATATTAAGAAAGTAGAAGATTGTTTAAACAATTATTTAAGACGTTACCCTTTAATAGGGGCAAATCTTTTATAAAAATTATATTAATACTCCTTAAGTGTAAATACCGCAAGAACGTTAAATAACTTCAACGATACTCGATGGTTGTTGTTAATTTAAAGAAACGTATCGTCATTTATATTATAATGTTATCGACATAACTTTTATTAAAGGTGTAGATTATTAATGCTGAGATCAAAGTTTAAATAATAGAAATTAAATTCATGAAAAAAATAAAAGTTATTAACTCAAAGAAATCGAGGCGATAAAGCATCATTTAAGAACTTTAACAGGCTGTTGAGTTATTTTAAATAACTTGCTGATATTGGAAACTCATTAGTTGTGAAAGAATAAGGTGAAAAGCAAATGTCATCTTTATTTCAGTAGGTAGCAACAGAACAAATACTTTTGCCAAATCTCGTAATTTGTGATTAACAAAGATAATAAATAGCATTGAAGTATTTATCCCCTAGTGGGAATACGAAGCCTGTATCTGGCGTTCCTTTTAGGAGTGCTTTTCCGAAGCGACTGAAATCGAATAGTGAGTACGATCCCCTATTGATTTCAAAGCAAAGAAACTTAACTTTGATTTTTGAGCCAGAGTTTTCCGTAGAATAATGTAGAACTTAATTCATTTTCTGAAGCTTACAAAATTTCGCCTTAGGTTCGAATTGTACTGGTGGTGAGAATCAAGCTAATAACAAACTACTTTAAAAACTGCTAGGAATAGAGAAGTTCGGTTGGAGTCTAAGGTCTTTCTTATTGAATTGAAAAGTTGTTTAAGGGAAACACTGACTATTATTCTGTTAGGCTTCTGTTGGAATTAGAGTGGGTGTCATAGTCTAGCCTAGTCTCTTATCAATAGAAGATGGAAGAGGATATTTTCTACGAAACGTTTTCAAATTATCCCTTGCTTCTTACATGAATAAAAGCAAATTTAGAAACAATTTTTAAAAGGTTGACTAGAAATGAGATGATTTAAGTACTTTTAACGCCCGAAATTTTTGGACTAGAACTTTGCCTTATTTTCACATTTAAGTTTTGTGCGGATTTAACTTAACAGGGTAAGTGTAAAGTTTACTTATTACTGATGGTATTCAACATATAACAAAACGTAACATGTTTGCGCTCAGTATTTTTATCGGCCAAAACTTTTGGATAGGAACTTGGCTGTATTTTAACATTTACGTTTTTGTGCGGATCTGTCTTCTTTTTTCCAAGGTATTATTTTATAAATTGCTAAGTGCACTAAGACCTATTCGTATACTAAATTTCAGTTCTCTACCTATAGTGGAAGTATCCCATTTTTATGATGATGCGCCCTAATCCCCCTACAAAAAAGTACCTCTTTTTAGATCTTGGAGACTATTTATTCCCCAAGACATACCCGTATACCAAATTTCAACTCTCTAGCTATAGTGAGCACCGTGGTCCTCCTAGAAAAAAAGTTTAGTTCTCAGATTTTTTTGTCTACTTATTGACTAAGCTCTACCTGTTCATTACATTTTAGCTCTCCAGCTATATTGGAAGTACGTCATAATATTGATGAACGAGTGAGTCAGTGCGTGGGTACTAAAATTCTTGATTTGATACTCCGAAAGGGTGATTTGATAAATATTTTTGGAACGAATTTCCGTTATCCCTGGTCAAGTTTTGTTTGGTGAAAGAAAAATGGCATTAAAAATGAAGATGATTTTGCTATATTAGCAATATTTCTGGAAGGTATTTAAGGTTACGTTTTTTTCGTATTTACAAAAGTTGTAGTTGAAAAAATTGCTAGTACTCAGTGGAATACAGTAGAAGATTTTTTACTATACCATTCTAAAGGTATATTCGGATAATAGGGGCACACATAACTAACTACCATGCCCAAAGACAAATTTCGTAGAGACGTTTTTGAAGAAGGTCTTCAACAAGGCAATAATAAATACTTACATAATCGAGCTTTTAAAATCACGTATAGAATTTTTAGCAGAGAAATTGATACAAATTTAGATATTTCTGCGTTACATGTTTTCGTAATAAGATTTTTCCATCATAATAAGATGCTATTTGTGAAATGGAATGCGGATTAGTTTGAACTTAAAATTGATGTAACTACCACCATCATGATACATAGGTTTTAATAAATTTTAGGTTTTACTGCCTGACTTTCCGCTGTCCTATCCACGCGGTTTTAAATTTAAGAGAAAAACATGTAGTCAATACTCGTAATATTCGAAACGCAATAACCAGTCGACTGATACGTCACTTGTTATAATCAGACAAATAATTTAGGCGTTGCAGTAAGTTATACGTAAATTTTATACGGAAAAGGGCGAATTATCGGAGCGCCCTTTACAATTTTTGGGGAGAAATACGTTAGTTTATAAGTACTCACGGTTCCAAGTATTATCGAGTTATCTACACGTCTTTAAGATAGAGAATTTAGTCCCTCTAAATTGCGCAAATCTGACACCGTGCAACTTGTCAACACTGCGACCAAGATTGACACCTTTTCCATTATATGCTGTAGCCGAGCGCCTTGAATTATAAGATGTTAGAGACTGAAAGTGACCAGAAGCAGAATAAGAAACTCTGACGTGATTTCCTACCCTACTTATATACGAGTACATAGATAGCCATAACTTTGACATAGGAGGGGTCTACTCGATATGCAAAACTTCTAGCAATAGAAGATTTAGACCTGAACAGCACTGAAATGCGACTTAGCATTTTTAATTTTTGTCCATTCATTTTTAACTTAATTTCTCCCCGAGAAGATATTGTCAAATAAGTTTCATAGCTGGTGCATCGCTCGTGCTCTGGCCAATCGATAACACAATATATTGTTTTGTGTATTTGAATGAACTTAAATGAGCTGCATGGAAATCTATTTTACATATTCTTTTTAAAGTATTTCTCTTTTAAACATTTACCTTAGTTTTTACATCCTTAATTTTATAAAATTTCAAGTGATTAAGTATTTGTGTTATTGCTAGGACTTGTACGTATTTATTTGTTCAATTTTGCAATTATTTCCATTTCTATTGGGGCGAACATGTGTTTGTAAGCTAACTAACGCACACAAATCCGGGCACCTACATCGCTTCTCATGCATACACGATCGTTTCAGTAATGAAAGAGAACAAAAATATTTACATACATATTTCTAGTTGTGAGCATTTGTGAAGGGACTTTGTCGAACTCAACAAGTCGTAAAATTTATCCATTACAAAAATACATTTTAAGGAAATAGTTTAAAAAACAACATCTTGATAACAAGTTGAAATGAAGAAAGACTATGAAATGAAATGAAATGGAAGAAATCAAAATTGAAGTAAATGTATTCCTTGCAATATGATTTCTTGTCGGTGAGTTTATTGATGACCAAAGATGCCAGAATATGAAGTCTTAAGACAGCATTCTAAAAAGAGTCAATTATATATACACGATGGTGTAGGTAGCTCGTGAAAAACAGTTATATATAATTTCCTCATATATATATTGTGTGACAAAAGTATGGTTTTCATTTACTTGACGTTAAATTTTCTCTGAAAAATTCACAGCTTAAGATAAAGAGGGTTTGCTTAAAGCATCATTCAAATTCAAGATATTTAAAATAATTTTTTTCAAGAATAACTTTTTGCAGCTCGATAGCTTCAATTGACTGTTTCTCCTGGCAAGGAAATTCATGGTACCCCGATAACGCCAAGTAATTGCTTATCGCATTCTGTCAATGTAAAACGGTCTAGTATTTAACTTCGTGTTGATGTTATAAAGGGTCCTTCATTAGCGCATCCTATCTTCAAATTTAAAAACAAAGTGTGTGTGAGATGTCATTGAAATGTTATATTCGTTTCAACGGCCTATCGATGCCATTGTAATATAAAATTTTTCATGACTCGGGTTCATAAATCAGTCTGAATTTGACCGATGGTATGCTTATGTTGGCTACGAGGGCCGCTGTGGTTTGTGGGTTCTTCACATATACCTGCGACTTAAGAAAACCCAACAAGGAAAAGTCTAGCCAGTATATATCGCCTTGAAGTGATATGACCAAGTAGCGCAATCCTGTTGCAACCACATGTCGTTGGTGCACATATCATCAAATTCAGGCCAAAAGAAGTTAATAGTCATCGACTTATAGGACTGTCATTGAAAGATGATATAGTAACGTTTTTGGCATGCTTTGCACGCTCTTGGATCTCATGTGGATTGGTATCGTCCCACATTCCACAATTTTGTTTGCTGTCGTAGCCATTCATCCAGAAATGGGCGTCGTTGCTGAAGATGACTTTTTTATGAACATGAGCGCCAGTTTCCAATCCGATTTTGTTGTTCTTGAAGGCTATATCCGTTCATGATTCGACAAATGTACATTCAATATGACCGTTATTAACTGTCAAAGTTTGGAATCTCTATTGGAAGGCCCCGTACTAGTACTTCACTTAGTCTATATACTCCTTAATTAAGTGGTCCCTCAACTACAAGGCGTTGGTATACTCAGAGAGGGTAGAGTATCATTCAAGTTCTGGATATTTCACAAATAGCCTTAGCTGTGTTCTTTCGCCTTGTTTACAGACATTCTTACACACATTTTTGTTAATTAGGAGCGTTTCTCTTTATTGCAGTTATTATCGGAATTTACGTATTCCGTCCACAGCTTAAATTTCCTTTTGAAGGTCTTAAAAATCATTCACAAATACACATATGGTCATCGATAAAGCGAGTGGCTGAACGAAATGTATTCCAAAATAATTGTTTTTAATTTTAATGAAAACTAGAAAGAATATCCACCAACCATAGTAAAGATTTAAAAATAATGACCGGTGAAGATTCCCAGTATTTAAATGGTCTCTTCCGTTCAATCATTTGTTTTAAAACTCTGGCAACCTTGCATCTGACATTTGTTAATATTTCACTTAAAAATCATTTATGTGTAAAAGTTTACTATAATATTTACTTTGATGTTAAGTTTTGCTTTTGCCAATTTTTTTCTGCCAACGTTCGTTCCTCCTGTGTTCTCGTGCACTTGTTTTGTGCTGTTTTAACATTTAAACATTTACCCTTCTGATTGGAAATTCCTTTCATATTTCTTTTATATTTAACCAACCAAAAATTATGAAAAACGACTTTAACCCTCTAAAACTTCTGTTCCTTCTCTACCCAACAGGAGGGGAGGACAAAACGCTAAAGAAATACTTAAATAAACAAATTCTTTTGAAACAACTGCAATATTTCGTAATTTAAAAGAAAGTGGAAGAAAAAAAAAGGAAAGTTAAATAATTTTTTTTGCCAACTTCCTTCTACAAATGACCACAATTCGTTTTACTTTTGATATTATTTCTTTAAAGCATTTTTCTGTTGATTTTTCTTGAGACTCCATAAACAGTTTAGATACTTTTCAAATTTTATTTTGTATCCTTATCAATTCTTATTTGCTTTTATTTCCCTGCTTCGAGTGGTGGTTTCAGGAAATTGGTGTTGGCAGTCGGTCTTGGTTTAATATTTTTGTTGAGCACAACCTGTTGGTTCCTTCTACGGATTTTGTTGCTTGTTAATAGTGTTTTGTTTTTATGTTTTTGATTTATTCATTCATTTTGTATTTACATTTATTTTTCACTTGAGTGCATTTTCCATTTGTCCGATTATTTGTTATCTAAATATTATAAATGAATATGTATGTGTGTATGTATGTATGTATGTAGAACAAATCAAAATTTCAAATTGATTGTTGATTTTAGAACGAGCGCTTATCATCGTTTCTAATCTTTGCCAGTTGTGTAATTATGGATCAAGGACTTGCACATTTGGTCTTGAAGAAATACAGAAATGATGTTTATTTTATATGTTCACATGCTTTTTTATTTTAAAGTTAAAAAAAAAGTTTAAAGAATAAATTTGTTTTTGAGAGTTGTAATGTAAATTTGAAAATCTATTCCATTGCTTCTGAATCTTTAAATATTTTTACAAATATTGAGGATAACCCATGATTAATCCTTAATGACTGAAAAATGCGATCGCCGTTTGGGTCATAGCACAGAAATTAGGTAACCTTTAAAAGCCGCGCTAACTTTAAAGAACATTTCTTTGAACTTTTGTATTATAGGCATTTGCCTTTTTGTTTCTTCCATTATTCGCCCAGTAGCCGATTTATTCTTTCTTAACTATAATCGGATTATTAAAAAATCGAAGGGACATTATTAACGACATTGCTATTCAGTAACCTCTTTTAAACAATATTACCCATTATACTTGGCTAAGTCGTCAGCCATAGATAATACCGGTGAGGAAGGGCGCTGTGATATATGGCTGCTAATAATAATATTTGAGAGGGATTTTAAATTAATTTTGAAACAAAAAAACTGCTGCATCTTTCTCCAATTATTTTAAGCTAATTTTCTAAAAGAAAATTTAAAGTTTCACTTTCAAAAAATATGTATTTTGAATAAGTTATAATTTGCTGTATTTTTATTCTCTCTCTGCATCATGCGAGTACTTTTTGCTTAAAAATTGCATAGGAAATCCTAAGACTCGTGAGACTTTCTAAAGTTTCAATTCCCTTAACGACACAGCAATTGATAAAGTATCGATTACAAGTAAATTCACTTCTCTTTTTTATTATTTAAAAATCTTTTCAAGGCCACATTTATTCTTACTTCAGCATTATAATCGTTAGGGGTGTCAATGACGAGGACGTCAACATTAAATCAATGTCATCTTTAATAATGAAGAAATTACAATTTGATGCAGATGAAAATGATGCCGATGAGTTGATTGGGCTTTTGATGTTGGTTTTTCTTTTAAAAATAAAAGCTATTTGTAATTTGATATTTTTTTATAATTCCCCATACTCTTTTCAACACCTCTGTGAAAGGGAAAAGAAAGTGAAATAAGGCCACGTAAGACGACACTGCTTATAATAAAGTGAATAAAAAAAATTATTTCTTATTTTCAGATTAGAAGGGGTGTGAGTTGGAACTCGTTCGATAGTGAGTTATTTTGATTTGATTTATTTTTTCTCTTTATAACAAAAATTTTTCATGATTTATTATTTTATTTTATTAAAAATAATTAAATTAAAGGTGATGATTTTATTCTACTTAACACATTATTTGATTTCTCCCTTTTTGTTTTGCTCACTTAGACTCTCATGTCATTTGACAAATCGCAGTTGTTGAAATGCGTGAAATTGTCGACACTCTGGAAAATTTGCAATTTTTCATAATTTTGTGTCGAAATTGCCGTACAGCAAGTAATAATGATTTTAGGGTTGTATGGTCACATACAGATTGAAGGAAAAGAGTTAAAGAACTTTTATAGCAAAGAAATTTGTTTAACACTTGACACAGACTCATTGCTTGAATTCGATAAGATCGTCTGCATTTTATCATGCATAAAATTGGTTTTGATCTGGAAAACTATTGATCGATTTTACTTTATGTTTAAACTAAACGATAATAATCAATAATAATCATTCGATGCCATGAGCACGAATTCAGGATTATATTTGGCTCCTAGCACCGTCTTGCTAGAACCACTTGTTGTCTACGTCAATTTGGTTATCGTTGTTCTGTAGGCCTCGATTTCCCACGTGGGCGATTACGTTCCGTACTGTCCCGAGCGAAAGAACCAGATTCTGCGGCCTGTGCGGGGCGTGACAATAGAAGATAAGTATACGAGAGATTCGAGCAGTCAATAGATGACTGCTACCACAAGGAACCAGAAGCCCTCGGGTCGATAACTCCCGGTCTGCATAATGGAGGCTGTGGTTTAGACCAAAATTCCGGGAATATTGTTGGGCATAATAGATGTGACGTAGCATGAGAACGTTGCAAAATGGGTAGCTCCAAACTCTTAGCAAGGGGTAAGTTCACGAGCAAAGCAGGCATGGTGTTAAAACTGCCACCTTTGTGTACGAAGGACAAATAGTGGTGGTGTTGGCAATATTGCGTGAACAGACCCAATTGCCGACGTTAAATGTTGGTTTTGGATAATTCTTCACCAAACATAAACTTTTTGTGGATACATTTCCACGTAATGAATCTGGAGTGGATTAACATTTCTTGTTGGCATATTGGGGTCCTCTTTTAAACGACCATGTGGAAGTGTTGCTATATCGAGTAACTTGCCGTGAGAATTTGGCGAAAGTTACTAATTAAAAAACAACAGATTTAATTAACTCAAAAAGAAGAAGTCCCTATCTTACAATTCGCTAGAATAATAATGATAAATATTTTGATTCTTGATTTGATATTTCGACAGGGTGTTTCGATGTAGATTTTTGGAAAGAATTTCCGTCAGCAGAAGATGGCACATAGCCGAAGCCGGTTTGTCTCCAAACTAAACTTGATAAGGGATGACGGAAATTCGTTCCAAAAATCGACGATAAATATTTTCTTTTTTGGGAGGCGTCACGCTCTCTATTTCCACATTACTACCAATTATTTTTATTATATAATTTAGTAAAATGGTTTTGACAGTTCAGGTTTCGAATAAGTTAGCAAATGTTGTTTTTTGGATTTTATTCAAACAAATTATTGTTTTTTAACACTCTCATTTAGTTTAAATTTAAGAAATTTCTAAGCTTTAATAAAACTCTGAGTATAAGCAGGTAATATTATAGAATACTAATAGGAGAATAATTTTTTAAATTATAACTTGCGTCATTTGTGGTCTTTATGAAAAGACTAAGTTCTGATTTGTTAACCGTTTGGGTTTATAAATTGAAAAAAAACACACACACATTTGTGAGCTGCAGTTTTGGCATACTTTTTCCACCATTTCGACGGGTATCTCATTAATGGCAGGTATAATGTTGGCTTCCAGGGCTGGCTTCTCCCTGTACACAAGACTCTATAGGTTAACGGTATCGCGCAACGTGTGGTACCGTCGGTAATTATTGCACAGTACCTTGATCCATTGACTACGGTCCACTGATGTCGCTGACCTACAAACTGCACCAAACAGTGCACCTTTCCAAGCGCATTGGTAGTTTTTGAATTGCCTCTGGCTCCTCTTCACACCAAATTCAATTGTGTTTGTTGATGTACCCATTGTGCTGGAGAAAATTTTTCGATAGAAAAATAAACCTTTATCCAACTTTAATAGATCCACCCAACAAACGACGTTCAGGTACATCACCTGGCTTCAGTTCTTAGAGCATCTGTATTTTGTATGATTGCACCGTTACGTAAACTCCTTATTGACAGCGGCGACGAGTTGACACAGCTGCAATATTTTTCTCGGTGCGCACTCTTCGCATACGGGTTGGTTGATTAATGTCAAACTGAAACTGATGCCAAATTAGGTCAGAACAGCTTGAATAGCCTGTTCGGTAGGTCGATTATGACGACCATAAAATGGACGTAGTTTACGAAACAGATTTGCTACATATTGCCACATACCGCGAATCTCTTTTTTTTACACTGAAAAACCAAATAGCAAAAAAATCACCAGATACAAAAAATCGATAATGGAAATCCATTGCCTGAAGACATTTTTTCACTCTTCTTTCATGTAGAGTATTCATGATGTCTTATATTTATTACCACAAAATGTACAATTTATTTAGTTTATTAAATTCTTAAAAAATAAACTCTAGTACGACAACACATATGCCCTAAGCGCAAAATTCTATAGTCGTTTCTCAAATAAGATGAAATAATTGTGTGTGGAGTTTTGCATGGCTCAATGCAACTGACAGCTGTTTATGTCATTAACTCTTTGCCAACAAAAAAAATGTGAAGATGAAGAGAAAAATCACTTGTGCCAAGTGACATGAAAAAATCTTGTAGGCATCATAACTTTTGGTGAGGAAGTGTTTAATACAAACATTCACATGTGCGCCAAATGTATTAAATATCCACGAGTACGTACTAAACCATGTTTTGGAAACATTGAAAAAAATATAAGAAATACAAGTACATACATGTACATACATATGTAAGTGAATGTGGATGCGCATTTTTACACACACTCGTATACTTCAGTAACTCGTTAGTACTTTAATAAGTAGTCCTCTTTCATTTAAATGATAAAATAGGCCTCATTTTTTCACTGCTGATTATGAGGGCTGTGGCACACACTTCCTATTTTTTTTTGGTTGGTTATGAAATTTTCATTTTTTTTATTTTTCATACAGATTTTAAGAAGCCGGGACAATACGAGAAGCGGTATATAAAATGTGGAAACATGTTTATGTCATGTGTTAATATTTGACATTATGAATGTCAACTAATTTGTTATTTTAAATTATGTTGTTGCACGCTGCATGACTTACACTTATTTTTAGAAGCAATTATGTTTTTTTGTTACATTTTATTTTCGTACTAAATGTTCGTACTAAATTTATAAAATGACTTTTATTTTTATGCATTCTAAGAATTATTTAGAATGTTGTTAACCATTTTTGGGGAGGTTGTTAAGATCTTAATGTTTGTTTAATTTGGTACATGATTATAGTGTTAATAGCTGCAGCATAGATAGAGATGGAGAGGGGGATAATTTGAATTCGCTTATCAGTGTGTTATTAACCCTTTTTTATTTGGACATTTTAAATGGAGTAATTTTTTTAATTTATTATTAAAGTCTTACTACATTAGGCATTAAGCTCATAGAAAACAGTAGGCTTCTGGCTAAAATCTCTCAAATTTAAAATACACCCGTTTATATGAGAAAGAATATTTTGATGACAACAAGGCTACAGATTGTTGTCCATGCTGCTTTTGTCGTTGTAGTCAAATTAAACTTATTTCTATATTTCTTGGCTACAAAACAAAAAACATTGAGAATACAAAAAAATATGAAAAACAAGTTAGTGCTTAGAAATAATCTTCTATTGTAAAATAAAATAGAAAATTACAAAATTAAAATGTTACATTAGGGATCAAGAGATTTTAAATAAATAAATATATTTGTTTTATTGTTACATATATATATTTAAAATAAGTAATTGTGTTGTTGTAAGATTAAAGGAAGTTTATGTACATGTCTGGAATTATGTAGGTTTGTCGACTTAAGACTCGCGTATGTATGTATGTCTCCCCGATCCTACTCAAAGTTTCACCATTGAACGATATTTCAATTCTGATTAGGCCCTATTTTTCTGTAGGTTTATTTTGCTTATTTTTTACTTACTCCAGCATATTATACATTAATTGAAAGCTTATTGTCTTTGCTTTTAGAATACGTACACAAAGTATGTACTTATATACTCGTACATGATTTTTCTCGATATTTATGATAAGTTAAAAGCCGTGCATAAAATTAACCTATTTTGGGTCCATACTTCGAATATGCATCGTTGCAAAAGTTTTTTTAAAAGCTTTAAATAGTTCGTTACTGTGGTCGTCACAGTTAAGAATATATATCCGATTATATTTTCAACATTGCTGGCCCGCCCACCCACGGGACTTGTTCCATGAAAAAAGCGAACTTAAAAAAAATAAAAAATCTACAGTGGCACCACTGTAATATAAATCAATTGCTGCAACAGCTTTTAATATTTGAACATTACTATGTAGCTTTCGTTTTCAAAATAATTAAGTAGCTGGTCATAGGTCGATATTTGCAGTCAGCGGCATTCGTGTAGCCTGCTGTCGTCAATGTGTTTAATACCTTAGGCTTTAACGATTTACTAGCCAGATCCAAAAGACTGGAGGTAAGATTTTTCATATACTTTAGGTTCGCGGCTGCATTTCTAGTGAAGAACATTGCCCCTCAGATACCGTCAGCGAAATTTTTCTTTTAAAAAATAGCCAATTTGGTTCGCAAATGCTCGAGATATGGACATATGTATATATTTAATTTTGAAATATATTACCCTAGATTGTTATAGAAAGGTGTGTCGTTTTAGCGTATCTGTGTCTCCGGTGTTTATATGAACTGGCCATATCTTACAGGTTTATATGTTACATTCATCTATCATCATTCCGTAGAGCCCAGATAAGTTACTGACCCCTGCATATGTGGGGTTGAAAATTTCTAAAATCCCTAAAACGCATAGACAATTATTAGGTAATTCACAACAACAAAAAGATACCAAAATTATAAATAAAAAAATTCAATTGGCAAAAAATCTAAATTTCACTTAACAATTATATGGGGCTTCACCAAAACTCGGAAAGTCACAACAAAAAATGATTCCGAATGATTCGAATTCGCCTAAAAAGCCAAAATAATCACACGAATGAAACATAGGAAACTACCGAATACTCAAAAAATATTGGAAATTCACAAAAAGCAAAAAAAAAAAAATCGGAATTTGTAAACTTATAAAAAAAAATACTTTAATACATTTTTACCTGCCTCATAACTTTGCTTAATTAGGTCATAAAATAATGAAACTTGCAACATAAGGAGCCCACATATAGATAACCTTATGGGTGAAAGTTTTACCACGAAAGCTCCCCGATATGTTATAGTACTTATTCACTGACTTACTTAGTCGTCAATATTTTGGGACACTTCCACTATAGCTGAAATTTGGTACCCAGGTAGATCTTGGGGAATAAGTATAAACAAAAAATCTCAAAACGGGTACTTTTTATCTAGGGGGAGTAGAGTGTCCCCTTGGTATGGGCCACTTCTACTATAGGTAGAGAGCTGAAATTTGATACAAAAACTTTAAATAAAAAAAGTTTTATACATACATACAAATATATACGAGTACATTTCGAAAAAATAACTTGAAAAAAGGAGTCAGATCCGCATAGAAACATATATGTGAAAATAATAATATTACCAAAACTATCCTTAACGCAAGTTATCTTGGAATTTTCTGAGGTCGTTCAGACAATTCACAACTTAATTTAAAGTTTTTCGTAAAAGTGATATATAATATCAGAATTATTATGTAATTTAGTTCGAAAAATCGGAAATGTTTTACATATTTGTTTAGACAAGAGTTACTCTTTCTCGTAAAATACCAACATCGATCTGTCAAAAATCGTATGATCAAAAAGTATGCTAGTGCCTTTGTAGGGATCGTAGAGAACTTAGATCGATTATGGTTTATTGTCTATGGGCAAATAAAGCGTAACTTTTCCCATCTTCACCTGCATTCGCATGAATTTAGATAAGGGTCTAAAGGAGGCGTATATTGCTTTTTTATCGGAAGGCCAAGCTGCCTTGAAATTCCTCCATTTATGGAAATTTCGAACCAGGCTTGTCTTCAAACACTACGGAAACTGGTCACTGCACACTGTGATTTTTTGTGTTTTAATGCGAACAATATGCAAAATATAAAAGTTCACCAATCTTGTTGATTTTTCAATATGTGGTAGACAAGGGTTCATATGATACAAAAGTATGCTGATAAAAATATCAAAAGTAATATTAATAAAATAAACCTTTATAATATATGCAGAATTGCGAGAAGCTGAAAGAAAACCGGGTTTGTAAATTTGTAATTTTTATGGAATGTACTAAAAATTCACTTAGAAAAGAGAAGCAAATATATTTATTAATTTTTGAATGGAGTATAACTAAATTGTCCACCCGAGTGCAAGTGCAAGTGCAGAGTGTCTAGTTTTGAAAATGAAAAGTTATCCTCTAGGATAACTTTCTTGCCACGTTTCTAAATGCCGCCTATTTGGTTTTTGTTTATTGAACCACCAGTCTAAGTGCGACCACAACATATAGCATATCAGTGCTAATGGTTTGAAAACAACTTCAATCGGGCATCGAATTCTAGATAAGACCTCTGATATCTCGGATCCTTTTCCTCTAATTAGCAATTTTTTGCAAACGATCGGATAGCCCTCTTATAACTAACGGGTTATCCATTTAGTGGTTTCAAAACCGCCAGCCTGGCAAAGCTGTCAGCTGTTAAATTATCTGTCATCTGAAGTGACATTTATTTAGTGAAAGATTTGCCAATTTTGAAGATGGATCGTTTAACGCGTAAAAATAGTTAAAACTTACTACAAAAGTGGTGTTTCGAGCATTGCGGAGTGAATATGGCCATCATAATCGGCCTACTATGCAAGTAATTGGCAAGATTATAAAAAAATTGAAGAGACTGCAAGCTTTACAGATGTGGTCAGGCGTATGCATAATGGCAATGTGCGCACTATCGAAAATATCGCTTCTGTTAGTGAAAGTGTGGCGGATAATCCGAATTTGTTGATTCCACGGCGTTATCAGTAGTTGGACATATTCTATGGCTCATTACGGTGTATTCTGCATTTGGGTTGGCACCTATATCGATATAAAGTCCAATTTACAATGAAATGATTTCAATGCTGATTTTTCAAGAAAAAAATTACATACGGGGCTCGAAGAATCCAGAAGTGATTGTGGAAAAGCTATTGCATCCCGAAAAAGTAACTGTTTGGTGCGCATTATGGCCTGGAAGCGGACCACTACCGTCAATTCAAGGCCGTAGCTGGATAATATGTAGTTTCAAAAAGACGACGCCACGTACCCCACAACACGACCGATTTTGACTTTATTGCATGGGAAGATTCCAGAACATGCAATTTAACGAAAAGTGTGAAAATGTGATCGGAAACTACTTTCAAAAGATCTTAAGAAAAAAATCTTCAATGAACAGACTTAAATATAAAAAAATTATTCATTTATTTATAATAATTAATGTTATTTATTTAATTTATAGGATAGAGTTATAGTTCTGTGAATATTAGATTATTAACAGGAATTAAAAAAAAAACATATTGGTTACTTTTAATCTTATTTTAAAAAAAACGTTGTGCAGAAATTTTAAATTAAAGGTTAACATCGGTGAAAACAGCTGTTGTCACATAGCATTCCACATGAAAACAGAGAAAAACGTTAAATATACATATGTAATTTTGACATTACATATGACTTGTACACGTAATGTAAACATAGCTTTAATAGTGATTTTTTGTTGTCCGGAACAAACAAATCTACTAAAAATGTAGGTCAATTACACTTTTTATTACGGGATTAAGAAAGTCTTGGTGGGAAACTCTAACAAAGTAACATATGAATTTCTATTCCTTAATGTATGATAGCAGAAAGAATATAAATTATAACCAGAGCTAATAATTAATTAACGCTGCCATTAGCTAGAAAAAATAAAAGCTTTTAGCAACATAAAAGGGGAAAAATCAAAATCGACTCTAACAATTTAATTTACTCATTAAAATTCAATTTAAACTTCATTATTTGTATGTTTCTTTAAGTAATTATTTGCTGCTACTCCACCGTTCTTAACCCACCACTTTTCAAAAAGACAACATAATACACAGAGTGCGCGTAATTAAGGTGTGTGTATATGGGGCATAAAAACTTGAGTGTTTCATTATCCTGGCATTGTTTTCGTATACTTTTTTCATTCTTGTTGTTTTAATTTTACAATACCCTGAACTCTAAACAACGACCGCTTTGTTGTTAATGTTTAGTGCCTTGATTGCCACCATAACCTTCTCTCGCAGCACCACATTCGTCAACCTACATACAGGCCACTATTTACTGTGAAAGCTTAATTGACACTTCTCATAACATTAATGTCAAAAAAAAGAAGAAAAAACAAAGAGTTGTTGGAATAAAATCGAGAACAAGTGGTAGCAGTAACAATTGTTTTTGTATCAATGCTACTACGGCAGCGCTATTGTTTTATTTTCTCAGCACAACATTCAATGCCATAAAACGTGGCTAAGTTTAGTTGTTCTACATGCCAGATATCACATTCGACAATTATTTTCTACACTCGATGAGTTTCTTTAGGAGTTGCATTTGCATGTGTGTTCGTTTTCAAGTCAATGTGTGTGTGCAACTGCAAATATTTACACATTAATTCAGATGAGCAATTTTTGTCTATTGTTATGTTTATTGATGATTTTGCTGTAATTGCAGCCGTCAATAGTTTTCGTTGCGAACAATTTCTTCTGGGAATTTAGGCAAAAAACACATTTACACTTGTCAATGATTAAGGCCGTCTGGATGACTCTTTGCCGGTTTACAAAGCTTTGTTTAGCAGAGTTTTAAATAAGCGGAAGAATAAGCGAAAGATGGACGTTTGTAAATTTAAATTTAGGGCAGATGAGATATAAAATACGGTTTTCCTTATCGCTGAGTTTCGGAAATGCAGATTTCTTGGCATATGTTGACTGGTTTCCACTGTTAAATAAAATATTTAATTTAATATAGAGCGAAGTATCTGGAATCCTTTAATGACGTGAAAACGTATCAATTGGTTTTAGAAAGTTTTGCTTTATTACCCCCAGAACGCTTTTCCCGTGGTAACATAGATCTATAAACAAACCAAAAATATACAAAAACTAATGACAGGCAAAAGCGGAACTTGTGCAGCGGTTTTAATTTTGTAGTTGGAGAGGATAACGTGATAGCATATGGGTTGTCTTGCTCAAGAAACCCAAGTTATATTTCCACAATTCTGACGTCTTATAATGAATTTAATTCCTCAAACACTTGCGTTAACACAATTCTTATACGAGTATAGCATCAGTCCTGAATGCAGATATGCGGAGTGAACTGAACCACTTCAATTTGGAACAATAACTTCCTGGACGAACTATTAAAGATATTAACGCAATGGTCACTAAAAGAAATGGTGGTCTATGATAAACATTTGCAGATTGTCCGAAATCGCTACTAGTTTGCATCATAACGGGCCGCTGTATGATTGAACGAATGTCGGGTGCGCTGTGAAGTAGCTGTCTGGATGAGGAGGAGGAATAGTCAGTTAAACACCTTATCTGCGACGCAGGCTCAAATATTTGGGCTAAAGATTTTTTCAGGATCTAGTCTGCGACAGGGATGCGACGTTGACAAGCCTGACAAGCTCCAGGTGGTTCTTACGGACTAGATATCCTTGAGTTTTAAAGGGAACTGTAGTGGTATATAAATGGTTGCCGGGGCATCATAATAGGGTGAATGGCCACCGAGTGAACTCGCTATATGCGAGCTGCCCACATAACCTAGTTAGTTCCGAGGTCAAATTCATATTTCTATGTCTATTTAACGGTACTGATTCCTTCCTTCAGTCAGAAACAGTTTCTTTAGACGACCCTTTCTTGTATAATATCAGTTCACAATAATGTTTTTATAGATAACAATTCATTTAGCACCCTTGGCACAATTCTGACTTCAAACCTGCATCCACCATCCAAATGAGGCAATAAAATCAATTTCTCTTTTCCTAATACTCACACGACATTTTATGCATTGGTTGGCGAACGAAGTCAAGAGCATTTTAAACTCGTTAGATCGCTCATTGGCTTGTGCTTTTGGCATTTTCGAGGCCCTGTATGCTACCATTAACGTTATCAACGCATATGATGTTTTCTTAGAAACGCAGATGTTAGGCGAATTCTTCGCTCTTTTACGAGGCAAATGCTCAATATTCCCTTGCTAGGATCGTTTAATATATTTATATAGATACAGAGGGACGAGTTTAGGGGACCGTAATTTTTGTAAGACGGTGTAATGTGTTCCAAATTTGGAAGTGTAAGTCTTTTTGTGCCGATTAGTGTATGAAACAAAACAAAAAAAAAATTGTTTGCGCCACGAATAAAGGTTGCCTGCACGAATAAAGGTTACCCAAGAATAAAGGTTACCCAAGAAAGATTGAGCCAACGAAGTTATCAGGGCCAAAATATTAACCTTGAAAGAAATTCGTAACAGATAAAATGATACTGTACAAAGAGGAAAAGTAGATCCAAAGCAGTAAAAATTGAAAGAAAATGCTCAAATAATAATTTTTTGTTAATACTTCCCCCATCCCCTGGGTGTTTAGCTACAGTATTTCTACTGTGCTGTTGTTAAGGGTATACTGCTTTTTTCTCAGTCGACAAAGTCTCATAAGCGAAACTCATTTATCTGCAGCAGTATAGTCTTGGCATTAATGTCAGATGCCATTGACTAGAAAACGATCACTGCGTACCTAACAACATACAGTGTAAAACGGTTTAAAAAGTAATCATATCCCGATGGAACTAAATTCGAGCCACTCTTTCACTAAAGAAGCCAAGAAATAGTTTATTGTAAAACCAATGGATCCATGGAACTGGCGATTATGTCGCGAACATTTAATGAGCATTTTATGTTTTGTTCGCATAAGGATATTCACTGACAATAAATTGATTTCTAATTTTTTGCCTTCACAAATTTCCACTTCATTTGGACTTAAGTGCCTTGGGATAATCTAGAGCGTATAGCCTCTATAGTAGTGATTTCAAATCAGTTTTTACTCTGATGTGTCTCGGCAGTCTAGGGTGTAGCACATATTTATTTTTTAATTTTAGAGATTGGTTTTGTAATATATATATATATATATATAAGGTCTATTAGTTTCATCAAAGCTATAGTAATTTTTTGGTCGAGCATAGTCGCCAGAATTAAATTTATTAATTTGTAAAAAAGTCCAACGAATAAATATTAACATTTTAACAATTTACTTAAGAACTCTTGATAAGTTTTTCCAATACGGTTGGGTCGATTTGATAGCCGGGCCATGTTGTTTTTGAGACGTACATTTATCGAATCCGCTGTTTATTAATGATTCACTATCGCAAAATTTGTATGGAAGTTACATGCTTCTTTGCTTTGCTGCGGTTGAAAAAGCATCTAAATTTGGGTTGAAAAATCATCTTTAGCAAAGTTGCCCAGATACAATGGATAACAGTGGCAATACTGGTCTGTATCTCTCCGTAAACAGCGTTGCTGGGGCCATCGCTGTCAACAACAAGCGCTGTAGATCCATAGCTCCGATTTGACGACTTGGATGTAGACGACAAGTAGTTTGAGTAGCGAGGTGCTTTGTGCCCCAGAGCGAACATATATTTGGGGATAAAGATACGGCAAGGGTTGACTCCGCCCCACTCTTTCTTGTGCGTTTTCCACAGATGCCCTCATACTTCAAAACCCAAGTCTGGTCATCGCTAAAATCCAGGAATATCTACATTCAAAATTGACCTCCAGAATTCGTGCCATTTGAACGACGTCATAGCCTATATATAATGGGCTACACGGGCCTTTATTATGTTAATTTTCTTTAAGAACGCGAATCAATTATTTTAATGCTCTGCTAGAATTCTGCAGACATTTCATATCTAACGTTAAAAATTCCTAAATAATCATGCAAACATTTTCCAAATTGTTTTCGTTGATTTGCATTTGCTGAAGCACAGTTTTCACAACACACAGATCAAAAGTGTCATTTTATTATTAAAATTATTGATTGTGCATTGGTATTTATGGATGTGTTCCATACGTGGCCATAATTCACATATTTGTGCATTAATCTATATATCTATTTGTTCAAACAACAACACAAACATCACCAACAATGTTTATCTAATGAAATGATTTGTTTTGAATACCTGCCTTAAGAGGAAAATTAAATTGGAATTTGCCAATGATTAAGTTGTGCGTAAAGTATTGGATTAAATTTTGAGTTTTGGTTTAACGTATTTTTCTCGCAATTTTGCATAGAAAATGAGACTGTAATAAAATTATGTGCGATTAGAAGTTAAGATAAGAATTTAAATAATGTGTTAAATTTAGTTCATTTAAAAACATTTAAAATATTGTTTCTATTAAAGGCGTATGTTGGATTAAGTTGGCTTAATGCAGACGTACAGTTTATTCAGTGGTTAGGATTGTTGTTCGCTCTTTATTATGGACCAGGAGAAAGGCTTCTGCGGGCTGTAGGAACCCAAAGTCTCTTTGGTGAGTTGGATCTGGCAGAGTGTAAACAATAAAAGACTGCATTGTTTTTTATGTGAAAGCTGGGAAGTAGCACGAGAACTTTTACATCGCTTTAATGTATGCGATACATGCCCTTTGATGTTGTGTTTTGAGATTTAAGAATTTTTCCGCAAGGTTTACCTATGATATATTTGATGTGTAATTTCTTAGAAGATTGCATAGTTTATTGGTCAAAACGTTAAAGCCAATTGTGCAAGTTTTTATTATAACAAATAAAAAATTCCTGTAATATTTGGTAAAACTTCGCTTCTGATCATACATTTTGTCTGATCAGTCCATTTTATCAATCGACATAAGTTGGGACTGGAGTTAGAAAGATGCAGTCATTCTTTAAGGAAAGCTCTGAGTCAAATCAATTCTTTGCTTGTGAAACCATCTCTACAGCCAATATTTGCACCAGTATGCTCCACTGTGGTGTACCTGGAATCAAACTGTTCACTTCCTTGTTGTCGACTGAATTTATCCTCTTAAACTCTTACATTGCTAAATACTTTAATTTACTTCAAATAGTTTAGGGTAAAGTTTTTTTTTGCTGTTGTGTTTATAATATCTTCTTAAAGTTCATCGCAATACACTTGTTCCAATGCTTGCTGCCATCTTCAACACACTTTTATAGCACGTTTTTTAAACGCATTGAGCTGCTACTCCGAACCGTCTCCTATTGACTTATTGTAATTTCTTTCTGAAGTAGTAACATGACTCTCAAAGCGAGTTATGTGTGGTGAAAACGAAGCTTTCGTAATGGTACGAACGTTGCTTTTCATTAAATAATCCCGAACTGGATAGATTATCTATGGCGACGCATTGTTTCCCAATAATTACTAGCTGCTTGCATATGATACATAGATTCAGTAAAAGTCTTTGATATCTTTACACACTACTTTCACCTCGTGTAAACTGCCTGTAATGATCAAAGAATTTCAGAGTAGAAGACAGAACAGTAATTAATAAATTAATTAATAATTAATAAAACAATTAACAAAATCTCTATCTTAGATCGCATTTGTTGTGGTTTGTGTGATAATTGTTCGTTAGTTTCGATATCCAGGGCAGCCATGCGCCTCAAGTTTGTCATAAATTCAGAACTTGGCCTCTCCTAAGTTCCTCTAATTCCCAAAACAACATATATAACGGCCAAACCGATCCTAGTGGGACCCTTTCTCTCTGTTTCTCTCTAATGCTGATGTGACGGTCCTCAAACACAATTCTCTTATCTACTTTCCTGCATAACTTTAGAAAAGATTAAATTCCGAAATGCTTATTTTTTGTTTCTTATATTTAGGTTCATTATTAATAACATAAAATCCTAAAATGAAATTTAAAATACACATAAATCATACAACTCTGCTTAAATTTAATATCAATAAATAATTTTTCTTTATCTCCATTAAATCACACAAGTAGAAGTGTTGGACATATGAAGAAAAAAAATGCAAACATGAAACAAACACAAGTGTTAAGGATTAAATTGCATATTTTAAGATTAAAAAAAATAGCCTCAACACAAAATCAATCAATATCATCCAGCCTCGGATACCATAGCAGGCAATCCAAACAAAACTTTTTCATACGAGTATTTAAGAATAAACTTTCGAAAAGATTGTTGTGAGAATAAGCAATTGTGTGGATGCCCAAAGTAACCCAATGAAAAATATTAAAGTAAGGCACTGTCCTGAGGTGTGATGGTTGGCAATAGGTTACAACGGTTTATTCATTTATTGGTTTCAAAACCACCTGTCTGGCAAGACTATCAGTTGTTAAGTCAACTGAAGTGGCATTTATTTAGTGAAAGATTTGCAATTTACGAATATGGATCGTTTGAGAACCGAAGAACGCGCATTGCGGGGTGAGCATGGCGTATTTCGCGTTTCATATAAAGTCCAACTCACGCAACAATCGAAGCTGATTTTTCGAACAAAATTTTCTTTAGCGAAGGATCTCATATCTCACTTGGTATTGACGTCAACAAGCAGAACTGTCGCATATGGGGCTCGGAGAATTCAGAAGTAGTTGCGAAAAATCCACTGGTTTCGGAGAAAGTGACTGTTTGGCGAGCATTTTGGTCTGGAGGTGTCATTGTGTCGTATTTTTTTCGAAAATAACGCTGAAAGAACCGTTACCGTCAATTCAGAGCGCTATAGTAGTATGATAACCGACTTATTTTGGCCAGAAATTTAAGATTATGAACTGAACGCTATGTAGTTTCAACAAGACGGTACCACGGGCGATACAACACGACCGATTTTGGCTTTATTGCATGGGAGATTTGCAGAACGCGTCATTTCACGTTTTGGCGACGTTCATTCGACAGCAAAATCATACCGTTTGACGCCGTTAAACATTTTTGTGGGGAACGTAAAAGAACGCGTCGCTACGCTACTTTACTTTTGAAACCGAAAAATTGAAAACCCTATATTATGGGATCAGCTTAAAATGTTACTTTTAAAAGATTACTTTACAAAGCGATCACGTAAGTGTGTCCGTACGTATTACGGCTAGTGTCTTTAGGTCACGAAATGTAAGAGACAGAGAGAGAATCAAGGCGAGTGTCATAACCTCTGGAATTGGCATTTTGATAACTACTGACGTTTGCACTAATTGTAGAGTGTAAATACAAATTTAATTAATAAATTCTAGTCTTCCACTCTAACCCTAAGAAGGTTCAATTGATCAAATGGCAGTGAGAGATAAAAAATCATAGTGTTACTCCCAACTACATTAATGCGAAACAATTTACAATTTCTTAAAGAAGAGAATATATAGGAAAAAATCTTCCCGCTGATCCAAGCTCGGAATCGTATTTTTCCCATCTTAATAGCTTCGTCAGTAATAGATGTAACTTGTGAAAAATCCTGAAACTGCTGCCGAAAAAACAGTTAAATATCAAATCTGTAGGAAATACAACTGACTGGGATGCTCGATTGATTACTGGGTTCTATGGATTTAAAATAATCGAAGAGTGCAGTTCACACTCTAATATAAATTATTTCTTATCCTTAGCCATGCAATAAAATCGAACACACTACATTCCGCACTATAAACAATAATGAATACATATTGAAGCACAAGCACATAGCACAAAGAAAAAAATAATAATGTCTATAAAACACAAACATTACAAAAATATGGGACGATGTAATTTTTCTTTAATACTCATTACTTTTTCAGCAATATACATTTTTTATCCTTCCAAATAATTCCCCTTAAATAAGCACAATACACTTCCGCCAGTGCTTTTTTTCAAACCAGGGCGCACTTCAGGATCTATGTATGAAGTATTGCATTCTGTTCACTCACCGATTTGCATTTTAACTAGTAAATGGTAGCGAAAAATACTACTTTTGGAATTGTCTTCTTACTGTCTTTCTCGAGGTGTCAGGAAACACTAAGAACACATAGCCCTGGCCTAAATACTCTCTTAACTGCATAGAAAGGCGTTTAATTGAAAGACGTCAAAATTTAAGCCAGTATCTGTCTTACCGGCTGGATGTAACGCAATCAACAACGTTATTATTTTTATAAGCATGGCCGTACATATAATATTACTACTTTTGATGGCTTGGAAACAAGAATCTCCTACCATAGTGTTGACGCTACGCCGACAACTCGTACCTATACGAAAAGAAAAACATGGTTGGGGTAATCATATCCTAAAAGGAACACATGGTTGAATTCTATGTTTGTAAACAAATCATATTTTTATTGTAGATAGGGTCCACTTACTACGATAAAAAAACAACAACAAAACTGGAAGGTATTGATTGGCAGCAGCTGAGGCCAACGTGCTAAAAACCTAATCTACAGCAGCCTCATACTATGGTGAAACACCAAAAGAATTTTACAATATGTCTATTAATAATGGTAAGACTTATTGTTTGTGCTTAAAATTTTATTAAAATTGTATTGTTCAACCATAATGACATTATGGATTTATTGACCAAATGTAATAACAATCTATTGTTATAAAGAACAAAACATGGTGGTCGTTACCTTGCCGCAACCATATTTTTTTTTGCATATACTAAACGAAATTTGGGCCTAAACCAGGGTTTGAAATTGCTGCTATGTTAGTCAACATTTTCTGTATTTATCAAATGTCATGGCAAAAATATGCGAATTTTTTCATTTCCCTTAATACTGCTACTACAAATTGTTGTACTGTGTTCACAAACTACTTTAAAAATTGCATCGTTGGTTGGCAATTTTTATCAGTACACACAATTAGTATTCATCCTTTTTGGTCTACAATATTCAAAATATTTGTATGATGCTTTAGCGGCACACACGAACATTTTTGAATTACTTTTGTTAGTATTTATTTATATTTTGCTTAACGCTGCTGCGAATAGCAGTAAACGAATTTTTGTCTTTAACTTCGAGTAGCTGTGAATTGCTAATTTGTATTGTATATGTGTCTGGATGTGTGATGTATAGTGGAAGGCGAATACAATACAAATTAGCAAATCACAGCTACTCGCAGTTAAATAAATGAAAATTTGTTTACTGCTGTTCGCAGCAACATATTAATTGGAAAATGTTCGAGTTTACTGCTGCAGTAAAAAAAAATGGATTGTTCTCTAAAAACTCGTGCCTGCTAATAAAAGTTACAAGTTAAAATTTTAGTATTAACATCAATAACTAAAACTAGTTTTTCTTGTAGCACAATGATAAAAAATGATAAAGTTTTATATTTACTGCATAATCGTATAGTACAAAGACGTTGTACTGCTGCATATTTAAACCCTGGTGTAAACTATAGTCATAACTTTATTACCTTGAAGGGTTCTCATCAACAGTCATCCAGTGGATAATTATACCCAGGCATACGATCTTTCGAGGGACCAGTCTGGATAACGGTGAATGACAAAAATTTGTTATTTACTTTTTAACCCGCAGACAAACCCCGAAGTCTGGTATCTCCTAATAACAGGAATAATAATGCACCAAAGTGCAGATATGGATGAAAATATATTAAATGGCTTCTAGAAATTAGACAGTTAAGGTACAAAAACACAGCGACCATACGGTTAAAAATATACGAGTATATTCAAATAGTTTTATTTTAATGTAGACTCGAGCGTGCTTTTGGTGTAGAGTAAATTATAAGTTTAAGCCACAAGCATTTGATCTAAATTCTTGTTAAGCCCTTACAGAATTGACAACAAGGAATTTGTAACAATCCCATCGATAATAACAAATAAATACATACATAGACACAGATAATATTCGGTTTGTGTATCACTTCGGAGTATTGCTAAGACTTTAGTCAAATCTATTTTGAGGTTTTTGTGTTTCAGTATGCATGCAGTAGACATGCACTTACGTGGCAACCAAACAATAAACGTTTATAATCCAGTATTGTCATTTAAGGTTTAAACTACTACGTTTTCAGTTTTGGCCACAAACTAATTATACAATAACAAAACTTTTATATCAGCATATCTATGTACCTCTATAATACACAGATTTGCTACACTCACGCACACACAGGTTTCATAATCTATAAATTGTACTGTTGCACACAAGCACTATAAGCAACAATCCTTTGTGGCGTCTGTCTGTTTCTTTAGGATTGGTTTAATTTGTTTGTGTTCAAGTTTTTAAAAATCAAGTATGTTTAGGGCTCTATGTTTAAAGTTATGTTGCATGAGTTTCCTTGCAACAATCACAAAGTGCATCATATATATATTCCCTGTTAACTACTAAAATGTTCATTTCCCCCACTCAATTCGAACTTCCCTTGAAGCTTTTAAGTTTCAGCCCTCTTTATGTTGACACTTATGCACTTAACCGCCTCTCTTTGGCGTGTTTTGTATTTGTGTTTTCCCTTTCTCTATTTATTTTCTATAAAACTCATAATGCCTTTGAATTCTAACAGCGCAAGCACTATTTGACATGCAAAATTTTCCTATTTATTTTTTCTACAAAAAATCATTTTTCTTGTCCCTTTTTGTGGTTGTAGTGCTCACTTTGAATACATTTTGCTTTATTTATAGACATACAAACTGACATCAGGATCCTTTTTTTTTTAACCAAACTTTGCAGTTTTAGTTATTTCGGCTTGTAGTTGTTTTTGTGGCTTAACCACAAACTCATGCCGCCTAGATGAGTTGTTTTGTTTCATTTTGAGGTTAGGACAATTATGAAGTATCATCTTCTTCTATAAATAGATTTTGAAATTATAGTTTGAAGAAGTGATTTTTATCGTTTGGATTAAATGAATTTGATTTTGTTTGGGAAAATTGTGGATTTAATTTAAATATTCTCTTCTAAATACTTTCTTGTATTTGTGTCATCATTTGGATAATAATAATAATTGCAGCGTGATGGGCGAACTAAAGTTCGGGAGTAGAGTCTAAATGGAGAAGACAAATTAAAAATTACAATTTAAATGTTTTAAGTCAAAAAGAACAAAAACCAACCCAATGATTTTACCAATTTAATACTCTACGGCAGGCCAATTATCGCTACACAAATGTAAACACCTACATATGTATATGTATAAAACACAATTGTAACCCAATTCTACACAACCATTATACCCCATTTGTAACAGCCAATACATTTGAATTCTGGGAATATTATTTAACAACCGTTAACGTTGGAGCTCTCATACTGAAAACCTCAGCAATTCTGGCCCACAACTTTCGTACTTGTAAATACTTTGAAGCAACTCCCTCAGTATTATTACGCATTGTAAAAATCTGCAAAGACTTTAACATACCTTTCAACAGCCATAGACAATACCTAACAAAGTCCCTAAACTGGACCTTATATACAAATAATATTGACAAATCTCTTAAGGAACAAAAAAAAATTAATTAGTAACTCATACCAACAATCCTTTGGGGAACTACGAAATAGACTGAATGACCACAAATTTATTTATACGGATGGATCTAGGGCATACACTGGAGTCGCTTATAGTGTTTTAGAACATGGCAGGACTATACTTACTTCAATTCTACCCGAGTACAGTAATAATTTCTCCGCAGAATGGCAGAGCGATACATGAAGCTGGTGGATAGCAACTTGTACTGAATCATTATCCGCTATCGAGTCTACAAATAACCTCAGCAATGACAGTTACTACCCCAATCAAATGTGGCAAATTATCGTAGAAAACCCGCCAAACATTAAACTAATTTGGGTACTTGGCCAATCGGGAATTAAAGGTAACGAAATTCCTGATTTGAAAGCGAATGATGCTCTATCCGCCCCCTTAGTTGCCACAACTAATTACTCCAAATCTATTTCTGACGGGAAGTTTACAGCGCAAAATAAGTAACTGGAACCACTAAACACCTTGGTACAATAAATGCAATCATGGGAGACTGAACGCCTATTCATTTTTCAAGACTATCAATAGCTGTAGATTTTTGGGAAAAATTTCCATCATCCCTTGTCAAGTTTGGTTTGGAGACAAATCGGTTTCGGTTATGTGACATCTTTACACATAGCCGGAACTGGTTTGCCTCCAAACCAAACTTGACAAGGGATGACGGAAATTCGTTCCAATAATCTATATCAAACCACCCTGTCGGAAGATCAAATCAAGAATCAACTATCAACCTCTTCAGCAGAGACCAAACAGGAATAGTACGACTGAGACTAGGACACACATTACTAACCCTTTCTCATATAATTAACAAGAACCTCCAGAAACACTTACCTTTCTGCAGATATAACCCAATAAATATGGAACACATTTTTACAGACTGTCCACATATAGAATAATTTTAGAGTTCCATTCTTAGAAATAAAGAATTTTTCTATATAATTAACTCCACAAAAATACACCAAACAAATACACAACTTTAGTAGTAAGTATAATTTATAAACAAATTAATTAATTAATAAAAAGTCGATTTATAATTGTAAACGAGGAAAAATATTTTGCTCTGTATCAAAATATATGTCAATAGTGTTATTATCCGATTAATATTAGTCCTCTGTTGATGTGTTGCATTTCAAAAGGATATATCGCTCCACGCAAAGTGGAGTACTATGGATTTATTCTAGAATTAAGTAAATGGTCACATCAGTGAATCAGATTTATTCGGATCTAACCACTGATCACCAACTTACACACCTTTCAAAAGATGATGATGACATCCCTCCTCGGATGAATAAATATTTTTTATGCTTGCCTTTCTTTGGGTTTCCATTTGAATTTACCTAGAGATAAAACTGTTCTGCAATTAAATACTCTTTTAAATAGGACTGAAGGCATTGAATAAAAATCTTTTTATTGTAATAAAGACAAAAACTGAGAGAACTTCTTTGTACGGTCAAAATTACAGACAGGCTTCTAATAATATTTTTGAAATACACAAATCAACGCTCGAATAGTTGCTAGACATCCACATTCAATTTATAGTCAGAAATTTGTGATGTTTTTTACGAGGTGCGTTTAAATAATAACTAGGATTTAAATGGATTTAGCAACATCACTAATTGATTCATCAGCATACATTTATAATATGTTCGTGCCATGTTCGTAAACCGTTTAGATCCTTCAGCTTTAAAGCTTTTATCTCTTCGACGGTGGATATTACGGATATTAGGATAAAATAATCTGTTAGTCAATCAATGTAAGAGAGAGTTTTCAAGGCTAGAGAGCCTGGCAGACGTTACCTAGGATTGGGACCACTTTGGTAATGAACAAGCCGACAAACTAGCCAAAGGAGGATCCGCTCTAAATACTCCCAATGCGGAATCAGTCGCAATTCCCTTGGGGAGTATTAAGAGCGGCATCTTCAGTCACTTTCTTAAGGAGGCTGATAATAGGTGGCGGAGACTGAGCACATGTAGGGTCTCTAAATTGATGTGGCCCTCTTTTGATTTTAGGCGCACTATGCAACTGATAGGTCATGATCGGAGGAACTTATCGAGGTTGCTGGCAATATTAACAGGTCACTGGGTGTTAGGAGACCATGCCAGGCGACTTGGACTCCCCTATAATGAGCACTGTCGCAATTGTAACGACATAGAGAAAGAGGAATGCGAATGCTCTGCCCTGGCTGGCAAGAGATACAAATTTCTGGGAAACTACATACTGGAGGATCTCAGTGAGATATCTAGGTGCCGTTTGCACGATATTTTAAGATATCTCACGGCTACGGGATGGATCTAGCTCCCTAGTCTTAGTGCGAGCATAGGCTTTAAGACGCTATTTATCTGACGAGTGGTATGGTATTGTCAAACGGCTGCAGGCCAACCAAGGATAAAATAAAAAACTTTTATCTAGTACTATATTCTCTAGTATCTTGTCTGGTTGTATGTTTAAAATTTTTGTTTTGTGATTATTTAAGAAAGACCATTGAACCTGGCAGAATCAATAAACATATAGACCGCTTTTACTAAGCTTGGTTCACGAGTCTTGGACTACTTCCAACTGGTAGCATTTTTGGTAAGGAGATCTCAGCGGAATTCCGGTTCCAGCCTGTACATTTTGCGACACTTCGAAAAGCTTGCTGGTGATTGCAGTTTAAAAGTAGATTGTTAGAAGAGCATCGGCTTAACGGGAAGTGAAGTTAAACCGAATACCATGATCTATAGACCGGCCGGACTTTTCGATACGCCCCGCTCCAATTGCATATTTCACATCTGGTAAAAAATTTTAAAATATTGTACAAACAGTATTTTGATTGATTTATTCCTGCAATCTGTAATCGCTTTTCAATTATTATGTATGTATATTTAAAAAAACTATGTACGTGTGTAAGTATTTGTATATTTGTTTAATTCTAAAAATATTTTGTCAAATAATTCCCTTCAAGTATTTGTTTGTACACACATACCTGAACATAGATGCATATGTATGTTTGCAAGAGCTGTTTAAATATTTCTATTATTTCAGCACTGACATGTCAAAATAAACAGGGATGCATGAACACAATATTGTTGCTACTGTAATAATATTGATGTACTACTCTGTCTTCCCCATCTCTTTGCTTAAAATATCTTTTATAGAAAGTGTCAACTGAAACCAACCTAAAACAGATGCAAGTAATTTGACCCTCTTCTTCTAAGAGCCTGTGTGTGGGTGCTTGTGCGGTTAATTTTAAATTTATTGAAAAATTTGAAAATAATGAAGACAAATGTTGAAATTATTGTTCGCATATGTCGAGATTTTCAACAATTAAAATTGAGTTGAGAACAAATACTGGGTCAATGATCGGTTGATGGTTAAATTTAAGTGGTTGAAATTAAAGAGGTTCTATACCATCCAGCACTGTTGACGGTAGTTCTTGATTTATTTAGGACTTTTTAGAAATTTTATAATTAATTTCTTTCAATAATTTGTTAGGAATTATTTTAAAATCTTATTAGTTTCTATAACATGTGACAAACTAGTGATTTTAATTGCCGTTGAGTGAAGTAGAACTAATTTCGTGTTGAAAAATAAACTTTGATTCCACTGGCATGAAAATAAAAAATAAACTTGTTTGTATGATTACGAATTTATTATAATTTACATATTTATATACATATTTTATTATAATAAATTATATTTTGTTTTGCCATTATGACTAATGACTAATTAGGGAGGCTGACTTAAACGGGTACTTAAACTTGTTGTCAGAATTGTGATTTTTGTAAGAAGTGAAATAATTTTGTAACGATATAATTTTAGAGAATGTATTTTATGTCTTGATAATTAAATCATGACATTTAACCCATTATATTTTAGCAATGGATGTGAAGAACTTTCATTGCCTCATTATAGTTTCCCCAAATCTTTGCTCTATTGTTGTATTTTTTATCCATTAGCATTTGTTTAGAATTTTTTCTAAGTATACATCAGACCTGCAGGGAAGTATGACACTTAAAAAATTGGCAGATTTCTATGTCAGTTCGTTGTAATCAAAGCTGTAACCCAATATTTTTTTCTTGTGTCAAAAAGAAAAAAGGGCTTAAGAGTGATTTTATCGTTTTACAGGAGAGAAAGTTTAAATTTTGAACTAAATATTTTAGAAATAAACAACTTACGTTATTTTAAGATCTTATTGCTAACAAAATTGTAAGTTGTTTTAGGTTACTAGCGCAAATGAAAAAAAAGATAAACAGAAATTCATTTCAATATAATTTCTTGAAATTTGGTTGAGGTTTACTTTCGAATTGGAGAATCACAATGAAGCTATTAGCTCGTTTTCAGCTTAGGTCGACTTAATTTGTTCTTTGTGCCACAGAATTCATAAATTTTCAACGGCATAAAAATTTTTTTTTCTAACTCTGGTTCCGCATTACTTGAAGCTAAAATAGCAATTTTTTTTAATTATTTTACTTTGTTGACGATTTATTGCTATTGAGTGATACGAAGTAGAGCGCTAAAGAGAAAAACAAGTAGATATAAAAAAAGTTGACGAGGTAACTACTTAAACAACAGCATATAAAGATAAATGCGCAAAAATTTTAATTTTAGTTTGAATCAAAAATAAACAAAATCAAAAACCATGTAGTTTTCTTGAAACTGAATAAATATATGCACGTCAGTTTCCTCCTTAAACTATACAAAAAGTGTGATCAAATTTATAATAGTCAAGTCGTTTTGATTTGTGCACAACCTATGTAAAGCATCACACTGGCAGTGATGTGTGTCCCACACACTTCGATGTGTAAACAAAAGCGAACTCAAATGTTGGGGACTCAATCGTCTTTAAGATTTTATTTTATAGCGTATTTTCTTTTTTTGTTTTTCATTTTATTTCTTTTTTCCATATACATCGTTTTTTTGTGATCGTATTTATTTTATTTTTTATTTTTTGAAAAATTAAAAAAAACAGTTTCTTTAAGTTTCGAAGATAGTTTTCCTAAAAGAACGTTTTCTTCAAAAATTTACTTGTTAATTTTTTTTTTTCATTCAGAAGAGGTAACCGGCTCAATACTTATATATTTTTTATACTTCTTAGCTTAAAGTAAATATTTTAAGGTTTCTCCTCTGGGCACTTTCCCCGAATCTTATTTTCTTTTACTATAATTTATTGCGCTTAATTTGTTATTTACTATTTTCTTGTCTTAATTACGAAAAAAATAACAGCATTTATGTTCTAACTAATATATGGGTCATCCCACTAAAAACTAAATTTAATGGCAATTTGCAATATGCGTATTCTAATTTGATATTCTGTGTTTTTGCGGATGTCTATAAAATTTGTTGTTTATTATTCAGTCAGTAAAGCAAATTTACCACGCATGTCACACGATTGAAATGACTTCTTCAGCGACTTATATGGAACTACTTGATTTCTTCACCATCATCATCGAGCATTATAAACCAATGGTAGCTCAATGATGTGATCCGATATGATATGGACGCTATGTGTCACACAGCGAACGCCATAGTGGGCGTTCTGATTGAACAAATTGAAAGTACGTTGTTTATTTTCCACGCTGCTGATGCGCTTTGGCCATCAAGCGCATGAGGTTTACTACTCCCAGTTTTTTTGTTCTGAAGTCTCAAGTGTATGTCAATAAGGCGTTATCGATATATGCCCTCAATGTCAACGTAGTCACAAATTCAGCAAGATTAATGTGGAAGATTGCACTTCCCGAATTCATGCCACCGTGTAAATGAGCGACGGACGTTTGATTAATCCCATATATGGCATAAATGACCCTTTTAAATTAAAGAAAAAAAAAACACAATGTCGTTAATATCACACTCACATATTGGTTTACGCTATTTCGACCTGCCCTTATTGGAAATTTCTTTACAAGAAAAATAGTAAAAAAAGTACTTTTCATTTTATTTGGGTTTAAAAGTTTGGATACTCTCCTACTTAATTCGTTTACAGTTTTATCTATTTCTTAGCAAGGCGCACAGTATAATACATAATAATTAGTTGTCGATCGAAATGTATAAAAAATCTTTAAAAGTATTGAACACTATATAGTACCCAAAGTAGTAAAAGGAAAAAACACATAGCAAAGTACCACGTATCTTATTTTCTAATGGAACTACCCATACCTATTACTCATGAGAATGTATGCATGTATGCAGCTGAATATTTTTTTATCAATTTGAATGAAATATTAAAATATGCATATTAATTTTGCAATTTCATGCATGATTTTGTAAGAAATAAAGAAGCAACGTTAATAATGTTTTAAATAATGATTTGATATTATGATTGTAAACATGAAAAAACAAGTTATAAATTTAAGTCGGTCAAGTCCGACCAAGTGATACCATATACAAGTTGATTCAAAAAATAAAGTAGCAAGCAGAGCAAATTTTTGCATAATTTTTTTGCCAGTTTTTTTCTATTGAATATGTTATCGCTGCTAAATTTCAATACAAGTTAATGTCTAATTAATAGCTTTTGCGAATTTCAAACTGTTACACTTGCCGTTTTAAAAATAAGACTACAGAGATATTCGTTTTTTTGAGCTTTAAAAACTGTTTGATTTTTAGTTGCTTTTGCACTGAAGTACTGGCTTACTGTCTGTTGGGTGTGACACATGGGGCCAAGGAATCCTCAATTGCCAGTAAATGTAAGGCCTTATGTAATTCGCCGTCTTGAAGTGCTTTGAAACCATAAAATTGTCTAACAAAAATCAAAATTGGAAAAAGACTGAAATTTTTGCACAAAATTAAGAATAACCTGAAATTGCATCAAAAACGAGAATTCATTAAAAATTCAAAAGTTTCAGCAAAAAACAAATTTTTATCAAATATCGAAAGTTTACAAAATTATTTTTTAAACACCAAAAAGTCTAAAATTTGTTGAAAACTATAAGTTTCACCAAAAACCCAAAAATTCATAAAAAAATATTTCAACAATCAGGATTTCTTCAAAGTTTTTAAAAATCACTTCAAAACCAGAAAATTACCAAAAGAAAATACAATATCACACAAAAAATACTCAAAACCAATATTTCATTAAGCTCTAAATTTTTAGCACACATGTTACCACAACTATGCTACAATTAACCATTTCACCAAAAATAATTTCACTATAAAAAAGAAATTTCTCTCTAAATCGAAAATTCACCATTGAATATTGAATTCACTAAAGGGCTTAAATTTCACCAATAATTTTATATTCGTCAAAAATTGCAAAAATTAAATTAATAAAAATTACGAAAAGGCCTAAGAAAACGAAAAATGTTGATTTCTCCAAAAATCCAATATTTACCAACAAAATTAAAAATAACTAGAAAATATACATATCTTCAAAAGTCAAAGTTAAACCGAGAAGTAAGAATATTATAAATGAATCTATGTTTGTAAGTTTCTTTGTATGGAAAACCAAGCCGCTAGATCAATGGTTGAAACCGTTTTACTCTTAATCCGGAAATTGAAATAGGGAAATTTTTTCCACTTAAATCAATAGGAAAGGGTACCCTCTTACATATTAAATATTAAATTTCTTATACCTAAAGAACTACAACAGCGTCTACAAATTTAGTGTGGGCTGTTTCAAACGCCAAGTGAGCTACAAAAAAAAACCCTGAAGATATAGGAGTGAGCAGAGGGGTACCGCTCGTACAGAGTTTTAATATCTGAGGAACTGCAAAAGAGAGTCTTTCAAATTAAGAGCGTTTGCAAAAAATAGGAGCGGGCAGCAGGATATCCCCAATACAAAATTAATATAAATTTCAGTATACCTGAAGAACTGCAGATATGAACGTCTTTAAATTTTGTGTGGGTTATTTTTTTAAAACCACGTGCGTTTTGGAAAAAAAAACTCTTAAGGAATAGGGGCAGGCAGAGGAATTCAAAGTATTTAATACTTTCCCCTTATCTCAGGATCTACAACAGATCTACAATCCTGTAGATTTAGAGGGTAGAGGGTACCTGCCTTACGAAGTAAATATTTATTTTCTTTTATAGAAAAAAATTAGAACATGCCTCTATTCATGTTTGGTGTGTATTGGCTTCAAAATCAATCGTGTATTCAGGCAAAAAACCGAGCAAATATGATTTGAAAGAGGGTACTCCCTATACAAAGTAACTCTTCTATATCTAAAGAAGTACTCTAGTAAGACTCATCTAATTCGATGTAAATTGGACCACTGGCTTAAATTTTTGATATTTTTATGCGTAGCAGACCCGCGGCAGGTCACAAGGGCTGTTTTCTCCACTAACATTGGGATTTGTTGTGACTGGTCGTCAGGATTGTCTACTATACCACCTTTCGAACACTGATATAGACATGAACAATTTTAGGATACTCAATTTCAAAGGATTTTCGGCGTTGTTATTAAAGAAAAATCTACTTACTTGTTTAAATTATTAATGTGTTTTCCTTAATTGATGATGAGGAGTAGCGAGGCACACCGGGCGAAGATAGTTTACTATAAAATAAATAAGAAATTGAAATAAATTGAAAAATCGTAGAATCTTTGCAAAATATCAAAATTTTATGAAACGATCGAAATTTTACTAAGAATTACGAAATAGATAAAATTCACTAAAATTAATAAAACAAGTTTAATTTAAAAAAATCGATAACATTATTAATCGAATTAAAACGGCCAAATCGGGGGAAAAATATATATTAACCGCTTGGAAATGTTTAAAACAAAACGAAAGAAAAGTTAAGACGGGTATCTAAGACTCATCACAGCCGTATATTGCTCTTACTTTTTTTTATAAAACTTTATAAAAATAGCAATATTAATTATAAAGCGTTTGCTAAGAATTGGAGCGAAGTAAAATTTCTTTATAATTTTTGCAAAGCAAGAAATATGAAATTTAAAATCAATCAATATTTGTATCGATATATTTGATAAATACAACAATTGTAGCAAGACTTATTGTTTACTTTGCCATTTAGAAAAACACTTTCCATTAATTCGCCGCATCTAATCTTAACCGAGAATACTTCCTCAGTGGTGTGTGATCAAAGGCTTGGTTAAACCATAGTGCATCGGCTCTTTATTAATTGGCTCTCAGTTTCTTAAGCAAATACAGGGTGTTCAAATATAAAGTGGATGATTTAATACATTCAGAATTTCGTGTTTTGTGTTTTGAATGAAATCATTTGTTATCGACAAAATAAATAATAAAAAATACAATCTTTCATTTGCTTGTTAAATCAATCAACATAAAGGCAACACACTTTCTTGAGCGGAACAATTTAGTATTGTCAAGTATCTTATCGATATTTTGAATTTTTAAAACTTATCTCGTTTATTTTCGGTATAAATACCAATGTTAGCATGTACGTATGTATGTATGTGCGCATATTATATACTTTGGTGCGTAAACTACATAAGTACTCGTACAAAAGCAAAAAAAGAAAACAAAATATTAATAAAATTGATGACCAACAACAAAATAAAACGAACATTAAATCAAGACACTTGAACCTTTAGTTGCGATCTGTGATGGATGAGATTAAAAATTTTAACAATCAACCTTTTTTACACTATGAGAGAGACATTGAGAGGATTATTTGATGTTGTTATATAAGTGTCCGTCATTCTCTGGCATAATTCACTTGTGTAATTTGCCCAATTTGAGTGAACTTTCAGCAAATTAGTTTTGTATTAAATGCTCCCTTTAATCTCGGTTATAAAAAAAAGTTACAGTAACCAACGTCTGGGGCAATATTAGTTTTTTTAACAATGTGCATAAATTGAATTGTAATTGAAATTCAAGCTTACTGTAACTAGCGATATAAAATAGAATCACGAACGCTAATACAAGAAAAACTTTTGCATTCGCTCTTACACAGCGCGTAAAAAGATTTTATTATTTTGTTTAAGCAGTATTTTTGGACGTTGGAATTATATTTATAATAATTTTATACATTGAGTATGAATAAAAAGACCTCTGCTGAAAATTTATTCCACAAACAGATTGTACGGGTTACGGTACACGCAAAGAATAAACATGGTTGAGTAATGGTCAAAACAATCATAATATGTTCTCTGAAACAAGATAGACTCTTTCATACCTGAGAGAGTTTTTCTACTATCGGTTGGATATAACTGGTAATATCAGCTGGCTTGAGTTTCTTATGCTTTTGCTAAGTATCATAGAATATCTGGTTCTACGAAGTCTTCGAAAAAAATATAATCCGTAAAACCAAATATAAGGCATTTTACATACCAGATCATTTGAAAAAATAAGAGTGATATCCGAGTACTCAGAATGATGTTTGTTAAACAAAAACGACAGTAATCCACTGCTGTATTGCAGCATTTTCAATTCTCTTCGTTCCTCAGTGCCTTTCGATTGGAGTTTTTCCACCATATTACAGTTACTATTCAGCTCGACGCGATCATTTATATTTACCGACCTCCTTTTCCACCACTGAGTTCGCGTAATCATAAGCTTGAAGGCTCACATGGCATCAGCTACCAAACCTCAGCTTTCCCGATTTTTATGACGGTCAAATGATGTTTGAAATCATAAAATCTTTGTCCTATGAGATGCGCAGTTATTCAGCTCAATGTACTCCGCACTAATCTAAACACATATTCGCTTTTCTGGGCGAAGGCTTCATGAGCATCATTTGACCCTGTCCACAAGTAGCTGTTTTCTACCACCTTTCCTAGTTTGATTTTATATTCCAACTAGTAGACCTTCACAGCAAACTTCAGCTCATATAATTTTTCGTGTTAATATCCTACTACTCGCATTCTCCTTTCCATGGTTTAACTGGTTTTAAACTGCCATAGCTGTCGATCTTAAACCCCTTTTTCGATTCTCCCTCTTTCGGAATAATTTTCTCGATCATCCGATTTATTGGATTTCTAGTGTAAGAGCTGAATGTCGCCCTAATTGAGAGCTTAGTATGATAAAATAAAGCATTCGACCTATACGGGAGCTTCGATTAGTTATGGAATGATCTCTATCATGCATGGATTTTCGAAAAAAGAAAAAAAATATTCAAAGGTCTTTATGTCAATCGATTAAAGGTTTTAAAGACTATTTAATGCAAATTTTTTTCATGATACAAAACATATTTTTAGCCTAACTACTGGTTTATCGCTACTAACTCGTTCAACTAGTTATCGGTGTTCATAAATAACACAATCATTCCATATTTATTTACTACTTAAACACAGTCATCCGCCGAGAGTTGTTTACAATGTTTGTTGTTGTTTCTTTCTATTTTTATTATCTTTATTTTATTTTCGCAGTAGGAAAACTTGATTAACTTAATTCGTAAAATTGCCCCTACAATCAACCTTTAGTTGAGAAATAGAATATTTTTACGATCAGTAGCTGTTTGGATCTTCAAGTTAAATGACGACAACAATGACGACATATATTTATTTTTTCAAGATGCGTTTACTATTGAGTCTGTTCTTGTTCGCGAGTTTAAATTTAGATAAAGTGACAGCCGAAAAAGACACAAACGCTTGGTCTTTTTCATTAGGCAACATACATTTATTCGATATTCCAAAATTCGGTAGTTCTTTGCCATTTTTTGCCGGTACACAATCAAATGAACGTAGCGCGAATTCGGCGGAAAATAGTTATTCGAATGAAGTGTTTATTGATCCAGACATAATTGAAGATTCAATACTTAAAACGGTTGGTATGAAATTGTGAATATTTTAATATTTTTTGTATCGTGTAAAATCTGGGTTTCGAAAAATATATTTCTTTAGCCGGATTTAATTAAAAAATATGGTTATCCGTCGGAAATTCATAATGTTACCACTGAAGATGGTTATATTTTGGAAATACATCGCATAGCAAGGCCTGATGCCATACCAGTGTTGCTGACTCATGGTTTATTGGATAGTTCGGCTACATGGGTCCTAATGGGACCCAATAGAGGATTAGGTGGGTATTTTATTATATATGTAAATTCAAGAAAGAAGTAACCGGTAAATCATTATATGTCGTGTATCTCAGTTGGACTGCATGAATATCTTAATTCTGCTAGGAAGTCCTTGGAAGTTTTTTTTTGTACAAATGAGGAAGAGAAAGATACTATAGAAGACTTATTTCAATCCTCGACATTCTCATGGAAAGTCCCGTACTGCAGAACGCTATTAGATTCTTTTATTAAGATAATAGGTTCACTTATTCGGATCTCTAAATAATATCTGTTAAACACAAATGGACTGTAAGGAGGATCGAAGTGTAATCAAACCAAACTTGTGGTTGCTGAAAATATTCTCCATAACTACTACATTGTTTCATAGTGACCTACATGTTGTGTTTTATTAACTTTATAACTAAATTTTTTCGAAAGTGACATTATTAGTGAAAATACCCTTTACGTAACAAAAAATTCCAGTGTTCATAGTTTTTTATAAAGTTTTACTTCTCTCGCCTTGACATGCTCGAATTCAAATCCCTAGTATTTACCGTCGATATTGCCATATTATTCAGTGTTTCTGAACATGTTAAAACTAAAGCCGTGTGTCCACTACCAAGTTTTCTTGCGGAAGTTGCTTCCAGAAGTTTTTGTCGTGTAAACACGTATTAGAAGTCGAATTCCAGAAGTTACGGCTTGCAGAAGTTACTTGCAGCAATTATGTGGAAACACGTGTTTGTTGCTTGCTGGAAGTAACTTGAACGACTTGCTGTGAACTACAAGTGTTTTGAAGACTTGCAGAAGAAGTCGGGTATACGTGAGTAAACGGTTTCTGGTATTCTCTTCTGTTTTCAGTTTTGTGTTTTTTTTTGAGTTCTTTTAAAATTTATAGGCAATCTCATTTTAGTATCCTGCTTTTGAATACTTGTTTGAATTAAAGATAAAATGTATTCAAAATCATCATTATTTCTCGCCCAAACACTTCTTTTTTAATTTGTTTCTTTTTAATTAAATATGCTGCGATGGCAGCTGCCAATCCAATTTTGCCACAAGACATTTTTATACTGTCATTCGTAAAAAAAAGCAAACTACTGCAAGCTGTACTCACATTGTGTGGAAACACGTCTGCAATTTCTTGCAGCAAGTTCGTCATGATAACTTCTACAAACAACTTCTGGAAGCAGACTTCCGCAAGTTTCGGTTTGAGTGGAAACACTTCAGCAAATACTTGCAGAAGTTCTTCCGCAAGTGACTTGCTAGTGGACACACGACTCAAGGTCAGCCGTCTTTTCTTGACATTTCTCTAATACTTTACAAGCGAACAAAATAAATGTATTGTTTATAATTATTAATTGCATGAATTAAGTAATAATAATTGATTACGAGGTTAACGTAGGAAAGGGATGACATGAGGAGTCCAACTTTTTAATACCTTTTGAGGATAAAGCGTTTAGTTTTTCGGTCGTTAAGGCTATTACATCGATTACTGTGACGATGAGAAAGTTACGTGAAATTTTTGGAAGAAACAACGTGCCAAGAAGACGCTGGCCTGTAGCTGATAGGCCCAAGCATGGACCACAACGTACTGCAAGATCGGCTGAAAATATGACTGTTGTTGAAGAAAGTGTTCAAAACAATCCATCAACCTCAACTCGACACCGTGCTCAGGAGCTTGGTCTTCAAAGAACAACTTTGGCCACAATTTTGCACAAATATTTGCATTTGTTTCCATTTAAGATTCAGTTGACACAAGAGCTTCTTCCAGAAGACCATTTAAGCCACCGTACAAATGCCAATAGGATTCTACAGCTCGCCCATGGTCAGGAGGAATCATTGGACCTTACTTCTTTGAAACTGAAAACGGCGTAACGGTAACTGTCAATGGGGAGCGATATCATGATATGATTTAAAACTTTTTAACCCCACAACTGCATGCTTTGGCCTTGACTAATATGTGGTTTCAACAAGACGGTGCCTCATCGCATACAGCCAGGAATGGAATTACTGCGAGACCTCTTTCCACAACAAGTTATTTCAAGGAATGGTGATGTTGATTGGCCTCCACGGTCGCCTGATTTGACTGCTCCGGACTTCTTTTTGTGGGGATATCTGAAAAGCAAGGTTTATGCAAACAAACCAGAAACGCTGGAGCAACTCAAGCAAAATATTCGTGATGAAATCAATGAAATACCGCGTGAAATGTGTGAGAATGTAATGAAAAATGTGTTCAAAAGGGATAACATTTGTGAGGCTAAAAGAGGCGGACATTTATCTGATATTGTATTCCACACATAATTGCCGACATTAAATAAAACATTTATCAATATACGATCCATTCTCGTTCATTTAATCAAAAATTATAAACAAACAAAGTAGTATACCTTCTCGGCGGACACCCTGTATATGTATATAATTTTGTAATATATTTATTGCTTCAATTTTTATGAACGGTAATTATTTAATGATAACATGAAAAGAAGACAAAGTTTCTTCTGTCAAAAATGTTGCCTTGCCATAACCGTATGTTGCTGGCCATATCAGCGTGTGACTAGCAAAAAATCTAGCCAATATAAGTATCTCAATAAGAGATCACACGAGGTGTGTTATCACCAGTTTCAAACCTTAAGAACGGCAAGACATTTTTTTTTTTTGAAAAATTAATCTTTAACATTGCGTGTGCGCTACAAGATTGTATTTATTTCCCTAATCTCGCTGGGGATTTTTTAGCTTCTTTGACTTGATGAGCTTAGTTGCTAAATTACGCTCTTATCAAACATTCATAATACTAACTAACTCTGACGTATACGATTTTCGGCAGATAAATAACGCCATGAAATAAGTATAAACTTGGTTCTCATTCTCTCTCTCTCTCTCTTTTTTGCAGCTTATCTTTTATACGACAAGGGTTATGATGTTTGGATGCTAAATGTACGCGGTAACACGTATTCCCAGAAGCACATTAAATATACTCCAAAACATGCTGCATTTTGGGACTTTACATTTCATGAGATGGGAAAATACGATCTGCCCGCCAGCATTAATTATATTTTGAATACCACGGAACACAAAAAGCTGCACTATATTGGTCATTCTCAGGGCACAATGACGTTTTTTATTATGTGCAGTGAACAGCCGCAAATGTGTGATAAAGTCATGTTGATGCAGGCGCTGGCACCAGTGGCATTTATAAAACATGCCAAAAGTCCGGTAGTGGAATTTCTGGCCTTCTTTAATGAGCCATTGGCGGTGAGTTTATTTCGTATTTTATGATCTTACAAGAGTAATACATTTTATTAATAATTTCTTTTAGTTACTTTTAAAGTTAATTGGTGCCCATGAATTCTTACCCAGCAACGAATTCATCACCCTGTTTAATAAAATCATATGCGATGAGGATTTCATTACGGAGGCCATTTGTACAAATGTCATGTTTTTGATAGCCGGCTTCGATAAGAAACAAATGAACGAAACTATGTTGCCGGTAGTGTTGGGTCATGTACCAGCTGGTGCTTCCACCAGACAAATGCAACATTATGGCCAGCTGAAACGTAGCGGCCACTTTAGACAATACGATTATGGTTGGATACGTAATCATTGGCGGTATGATTCCCTCTCACCGCCCGACTACAATTTGTCAAATGTTACGGCAAAAATTGCTCTACACTATTCCATCAATGATTGGTTGGCTACGCCCGTAGATGTGGAAAACTTACATCAACGTTTGCCTAATGTTGTGGGCAAGTTTAAGGTCAATTATCCGGATTTCAATCATTTAGATTTTGTTTGGGGCATTAATGCCAGGGAGTTGTTGTATAACAAACTTTTAAAACTCATGAAAATGATAGAGAGAGGTGATTTTTGAGAGTGTGTTGTATGTAGCTTTAAATTAGATTTTAAGCCTGTTCATGCTTATTTTGGTAAAGAAAAAAGCTGAGCTGAAATAAGTATTAATTTTAGTAGCAAATAAACAATTTTTTATTTATAATTGAAAGTTTGAAAATTTACATATGCTTTTGTACTTAAAAAAGGTTTCTGATTTTTAAAATGAGAGACAATGCCAAAAGTTTTGTCACTTTAGTACAATTGAATGTTCGGAAATGATGCTTGCCCAACCAGGATCGCTGAATTCACCCTAACATTTTTTGTATTATTTTTAACCTGCTGCAAGATAGCCACTGATGGTAAAAAAATATTAATCGAACAAAGAAATTATTGAATGCTTTTATCCGGACAAAAATAATTAATTAAATAATTTAGCTAATCTTAAAAATTATATAGGAGATTATCAAGGCGCTTTGTAGTCAATATATTCCATTTACCCGTAGTGGGTACGCCTGAATGGTTAGTTTTAGTTGATTTACAACCAAATATCTCCGAATTATACCAGAAAAAACATTTTTAACAGTATTTGCCTCGAATATTTAATGAATCGAGAAATTTCGATACGATTAAATCTTTTACTCGCAACAAAACAATTGATTATTAATCGTTTTTTAAATAATCCTGCCATCACTCCTCCAGCGCTTCACAAACTAAATACACTGTTTAATATATTCCAATTATTTTATAATTTTAATTATTAAAGTTGTGGGACAAGAATTTCTAAATATGAAACACATTCTTACACGCTCTCTTTGTGGTATCCCATATACAACTACTGCCGCCAATGGGTTTACATATATTTTATATACAACTTAGGATATATCCATTACTGGCCAGTATACTTGTGTTTATTTTATTAATTTTTCTCTATCTGATCACTCTTTCCCAAGGCTAATTCATTACAGGTGGACTTAAGAGAACAGCTGACCTTTTTTCCTCATTATTTTTTCCGTTTTACTGATGAATTGTTACACGAGAGTACAATATATATTCAAAATTGAACAATATCCCAATAAGTGTAGCGGCCGCAGTTCGACTCGTACTGGTGCTCGATATCGCGACATTATAACACACAGTTCTTTCTGCAGAAACTAGATGATATTAATGTGGCCATTATGTAGTTTCCAGAAGACGGTTCATCAGTCATTCAGCGTGTGAAGCAAGATATATTTTCAGGTCGTGTTATCTTTGGTTTCGGTAATCAAATTTGGCTGCCCAGATAGCGTGCTTTAACACCATTCGTTTTCTTTTCATGGGGTTATTTGAACTCAAAGCTTTATGTCAATAAATCCACAACGACTACTGCATTAATAGTCGAAATGAAATGATGCATATATTGATAAATAACAGTCAATGCAAAATGGTAATGGAAAATTTCGATGAGAGGGTGCCAGTACAGCAATGAAGTCTATTTTCCAGATGTGTTTATCTATAAATAACCTTATTCTATGAATTTCATAATTAAATAAAAAACAACAATCTAAAGACTAAAAACTGTGTTTTCTATTTAATTTAAGCCTGGCATTAATTTTGGAACCCCCTTTATCGGAGGTAATTTATAATCTGAACCATCCTGGAAATCCGAGTTAAATAAATACTAATCATAAAAATTTTATCAATTGTAACCATACAACTTTATTATTGTTTAATCAAAGTATGTATAACTATGAATTAATCAAATAATGTTTCTGTTAGAAACAAATTGTTGCCCAACAAAGTAAGTATGATCATATTATGAGCAGATGATCATAATGTGATATATTTTAACCACATAAGTTATTAAGAGGGACTATACACTGTTCATACTAAAGTAACTTTGGATAGCATTAATGACACATACGTAATAATGTTTTGTCACAATGTAACTATACACCTAATTCTCTTTTTACAGCATAGAAATGTTCCCAAAAATTTTGTGTAAAAAAGATATAGCGTGAAGGGGAAAACAGTAGATTGGTTTTAATCCTAAAAACGTAACTAAAAACAATCACCGTTTGATAATTCATTTTTTTTATGTATTAATTAGAATCTGTGGATATCGTCGCGCCGCGGCGTTTAATTTACTTTGAATATTATAAAAAACAAATCTTGATTTGAAAAACGAACATATGAAACATTTGAAAATTCAATTAATGTATTATAATGATAATTGTTATAAAAGAAATTAAAACATAAATTTATTCTTTGTCACTTTTTGACAGTAAACGCATATGCTGGATTAAGCAACTGTGCAATTACATATAAATCATATGTGGCAAACTATAATGTACTTAACAACACTTTCGTTAAGTTTCGTCAACTGTTATTTGTTTTAGCAAAGTACGAGACTGATCGCACATTCCGTACGAAAACAGCTGATTATGTTATAGATACATACATTAACAAACAAGCTGCAATGGAGGACGAAAGTGAAAATTTGTTTTTCTAAATTTAATATGTAGAAAAAAAATTGTTTGTATCAAAAAAGAGACGCATTTGATTATAATCGCAATTCAAAGGAACGAGCATGGAAAAAACTAGCACAAAAATGCAAAATTTTTATTGTTTATAAGTTGAGTGATGCACACCGCTGCAGTTGTAAGTACTTTGGGCCAAAATTTATTCAACACCTTTTTGTTAACGAATTTTATTTATTCTGAAATAAAATATGTTTTTGCAAAAGTACGAATAAAACAAATGTGCAACTGTGGCATTATAGTTTCCAGGCTCATGTAAGTACATTGTAGCCACCTAAAAGTCTTCAATAATTTGCTTAAGCATTTGACAGGCTTTTCGTTCAATTGTTGACATTAGCTTAAGCTACCTTAAGCATATTATAGTTGGGCCTTAAGACTGCAATATCATTGATATTAAATTTGTTTGTTATTTTAGGTTTTAATTTGGCGACATAGCGATTTTTTTTAGAGATTTTTAAAATAATTGGCGACTTTGTTGACTATTCTTTAAGAAAGTTGTAAAAGTTAAACTCTTTTAAATAGTTTACTTTCGATTTTCATACAGCATCAAAATAAAAATTGTACAAGTTGTGCCGAATCTTTGAACTACTAAAAAAGTATTAAAGATACTTATCAATTTCTAATAAATTCAAAATTATTTGGTATATGGCAGATATTAGAGGAATTGGCTTAACATTGTTAATATTTGATAAAATTTAGAATCTAAGGTGCTATTTCAGCCCTTCGGTAAATTTTTTCATTAAATTTGCAAATTTAGTGAAGTTTGCTTTTGATTACTCGTTTGTGAGAATCGCGTTTTTTGTAAGATCGGTTTTGTACTATCGGTTTTGTTAAAATTACGACATTTTTCATAAAATATTTTTTGCAAATTTTTGGTGAAACTGCAAAATTTTTGTAAAACTAAAATTTAGAAATTTGAAAACTTTGCGAATTTTGTTGTTTGTGGTATTTTTGGAATTATTTTGTTTTATTTTCGTTTTTCGATTTTTTGGGTGCAATTTCGGTTTTCTTGAAGCTGCTTTTTTGCTTTTCTAATTTTGGTGAGTTCCCCAGTTATGGTAAAATTTTGTTTTTTTACACTTTTTCAGATTAATTCAGATTATTGAAAAAATTTCTATTTTTTATGATTTTTTATGAATTCACCATTTGTAGTGAATTTTTATTATTTCTTTTATATATCTGTTAAATATGGATTTTGGCAAAATTTTCGACGTTTTTCGTAATATGTATATTGATTTTTTTGATAATTTTTTGGTGAAATTACAAATTTATGGTGAAATTTAAATATTCGTACTGAATATTCAAATTTAAATTTTTGTGGCGAATTTTCGAATTTGCTGTCTATTTAAAATTTTACCTGTATTTGGAATATTTTGCAAATTGTTTTTTTTTGAAATTTCAATTTTAAGAGGAATTTTTTGGTAATTTGTTTAATTTTTAAGGTTTTTTTTTGATCTGGGGGCATTGGGATAATAATTTCTGTATCGGCAAGAGCAAAATCGGCAAGTGTGAAAATATAAAAAAACCCCCGAAAAATGTTTTTGACTCATATCTGGGGAATTTGTGAACCTATGTGGTTGACTTTAAGAGATGCTAGGTGTCTAATGCCGCCAGAAAGTTGATTTTAACATAGGACAGACGGACATCGTTAATTCAAGATCCCTAACTATAAGGAGTCAGAATATACTATACATACTTTCTTGGATTGGAAATGAAAATTGTAAAAAAGGGTATAAACAAATATTTTTCTTTTTTACCTCTTGTTAAATCAAATTCACGTAAAAGAAGAATTACGTGCAACCTAAATATATATAAAGCTTATACGATGTAATATTATTATAATATTCTGAGATTCTAAAAATCGTATTATTCTTAATGGCAAAAATCTTGTTACGTTTTTTACCACAAAAACGATAACTTGTAGGGTTCGTTTGGTTGCAAGAATTAAAATACACATTCCTTAATGATTTTATCAATACACAACTTTATTCGGCAATTACTGTTCTTATTTACAACTCTTCAGTTATAATTTACACTGTAAGCTTAACACTCTTATGTACACACAGCTGTTCACTCTATGAAATCTAAAAGTCAACTCTTTTTCTCTGCGGTGGACGGCGCCTTTATATAGAGATCACGGCCGCTTCTTGGAATATCCCGAACATACGTGGAATTGCGCATCATTTATTTCAGTTGCTGGCTTAGTAGAATTGTATATGTGTTCGTGTGTGTGTGTCTGTGTATCTTTTGTTTACTTTTTCGTTCTGTGTTAGTTGATTTTGTTTCTACCTTAAGTCGTGGTTCGGGGAATTTTCCCCAGTTTGTTGTTTTTGCTTTGCGTTCATACCATTGCGTATTTGTACAATAGGCCGTTTCGCACCAATTTCTTTCTGACAAATATTTTTTTATGATTTAATTAAACATCTTCGATTACTTCGTAACAATATAAATCAATTAAAACATATTGCTTATAGTTACTTTAACCATGTATTGCGTTTGTGTGTACTCAAGCAGTACAAGACCGAGGCTGTCATAAATTCGAGACGTCAAGCTAAATATTAAGGTTCAATTAGAATCTTTTAACAATTTCTTAATGGGACCGTACGAACAGGATCGATTTTAATACTCGTAAGAACCCTACGTGATTATCATATTATGGGTATATAAATATTAATGAACCAAAAACTTTTTAGCCATGCAACTTATTTTCGATTGAAAATAGAATTCAGCTGCTATTTATTTGACGAATGAGCAAATGAGAAACTGAAGATGAAGTCATCCCTAGTATCAGGGTATTAATTATTATTTTCAGTCGTTTTCATTTCCATTTACCATCCATTTACCTCATTTTATTACAACGCAATACGTACCTAGAGTATAGAATCAATATTATGTATGAGTGGTAGTTGAGTAATTGGCTTGCTTTATTACATTTTAAATTTCTCTAGAACACTTACTGAATTTATTATTTTATTTTGGATTTTATTTAAATGAAAACTTAAGCTTTATGAAGAAAATTACTTTTGTATTTTTTTAAGTCAAATATGAAAAATAATATTTTACTGGTGAAAGAAATTCAGCAACCTATAATTTTAGCCTTTTACCATAATTCCATATGAATATCCAATGTGAAATATATAAATTAAAAATATAAAATTTATGAAATTCCAAATAAAACTGTACAGTGTTGAGCAAAAGAAATTGTATAGAAATTGTAGAATAACAATTATTTTTTCTAATATAAGTATGTATGCAGGGAAGAACCCGCTTGAGTTTAATTGAGTTGACCTCTTAAATGACTCATAAAAGTAAAACTGTTTTTGGTAAGACACAAAAATGCCGGTTAATGGTCAATGTAATAGCTTTTTCCAAAAACTTGTTTATATAAATGTACATGTATGGCAACTCTTCAAATTAGGTTTTTATTTGTTTTGATAAAAGTCGCAAATAGTTTGCGGTTATTTGTGGTGTAAAATAAGTGTAAAGTCATTCACACACTTATAATTCGCGCATGTTATGTCATGGCGAACCAATTCTCCACACACGTCGAACAAATCGCATTAAACTGAAGCGTTGACAAATGAACATAACTTGCGAAACGGATAACGCAATTGCTGTTTGATTTGATTTATTTATGCAACAAAAAAATAAAATAACAGATCGAACAAATTACAAGATTTAAACAATTTTAAATTTCTTGTGATTTGTGTGATTACAGCCCCATTAACAAGAGATTGAGTGCGAACAAATCACACGCACAAATCAAGTGTAAGCTAAAATTATATTTTGCAACTGACGCCAAAAATAATTGTTCCTGTTCCAAAGCCGCCTTTAATAGAATTTTCTATTCATGCTGCGCATGGAATAAATGCGGGGTTAATTGCATCCAAATCTGAGCATTTTGGGAAAGGCAATTAAGCAGTGTTGACCATTAAGCCTTTGATAGCTTTAGTCGCTTGTATTCGTACATCAGCCGCTGCCAATTCAGTAAAGTATTTTTTTTTACTTTTCTATCGTTGTAAGAGGATCAAATTATTATTGTCTACATAATTTGTTCACAAACATATACATAATTCAATCGTAACATTTCGCTCTTACTCGTATGTTATGGTTACCTCAACTATGTTTTATAACGTGCAGCGGAAAGGTTTATTATTGTAATAAAAACTTATATTTAAACTTCGAATATGTTTACTGGTTCAATACGTTACCTCATCGGAAGAAAAGGATTCGCTAAATGCGCTCTCCCTACATTATGCGACTGAATGTGACCCGCTGTTATTGGTGTAATTTTTATTACCCTGCTTTTGAATTTGTTATTGAATTTGTATGTTGCACTTTTTTAATGTCTTCCATTCTACTGAAGTGTGTATTTGGATTGATAGCACAGTCCTATGCAGCCAGTTCGCCATATTTGAACGAACCTCAGCTCTGGGCTCATGCCTGTTTCATTTTCTACTCGTCAAATATGGTAATTGCCTTCTCTAAGAATCGCGATTCATCAAAGTACACGATATTTGTTTTCTAGTAAGAAAGCATGTGTGTTCTTTTTTCGTGGATTATGTTCAGTCTTTTCTAATACAGATCTGAACTTGTGTCGTTGCCCTTGAAATGTTTACCACCAATTACACAGTAATACAAAAGTTGAGAAAAAAATGATTCAGGGATTCTAATGTACCAATTCTATTTTTTTGGAGTCCATGGATGACGAAAATACCGTTGGTTTATTTAGGTCACTTCATAAAGTGATTTTATAACGGTAAATGTAGTGAAAAACGGGGTTTCTTAGATTTTCAGCTTTAAACAGTTGTAACTTCTTTGTTTCCCAACGGATTTCTTTTAACTTGATTAAAAGGATCGAATATTATCTTTCAACCAAGATACATTTTTTGTAAATCGACTAACAAATGGCTAAGTTACAGTCGTTGACGTGTACAAAAAACGCATTAAAAAAGTATTCTTTTGTTTTCCTCAGGCTATAAGTTGCTTATGAGATATTTATGATTGCAAAAAAGCGAAGTAAATTAGCTTTCCAAAATGGGTAATAACGGTAAAATCGGATAAAAAATAAAAGACCTATGCAAATTTTTGTGCTTTAACTTTTTGGTTTTTTATTTAGAAGTAACTTGTATTTCTATATGATGCAAATTTTATCGATATTGAGTACCGCGATAAAATGTGAATAAAACCCAATTATATTATCCGATTTTTCTTAATTTATTATCCTTGGCACATACCAATGTTATCTTTCAAGATCCTGAGAGCGATGCTTATTTTATAGCGCTCCTTGTTCTCTATTTTTTATCCATCACTTTTCATTTTATCTACATTCATGTATGTACATATCATTTCAATCATTTGCGATAGTATTTTTTCAATAAATGCGTAGAATTTGAATGAAGTTGTGAAATAATTTTTTGTTTTAACCACAAAATTCATTATAAAGCCGGCATTAAGAGTAAGTGTAAAATATTATTTACCAATATTCATTCGTCGTTTTGCATGCAAAACATTTTATTTAAATCCATCAACACACACTCACAGAAATAAACTCTCCATCACACATTAAAACGGCATTTAAGGGTAAAATCAGTTTACAGATTTAATATTAAATACCTGTAATAAATGCAACTTTGTAAGAATAAATAATTTGCTAAATACAATTCTATTTTAATATAAATGATTAGTACATGCAGGGAAAAAATATGGTTAGAGGAAACATAATCTTGACAATGTTTGATTGTGTTTAATATTGTCTGAATAATGTTAGACATACATACATATGTATACATGTTTATAGGTAACTCGTTTTTTTTTAAGTGCAATTTCTTTGGTTCAATTCTTAAAATTAAATAGGCTGTGTACATTCGGCCCACTGTGAAGAAAATTCAGCCAAGGTAGCTGAGAGTATAACTGACGGTCGTGAAGAAGCAGTTCGACATAAATCCTGAAAGCATCGATTCTTATAAGAATTGAGAATGCTCGACCTTTCAGTATTTGGTAGCTAAAAGAGAGAGAAGAAAGTCCACTATTTTCGTCCGAATATCTCAAAACGTCAATAAGAAAAATTACCGTTTTTGGATTGACGAGCCAACAAAAGACGCTCCAGATCGGATATCACAATCAGACAGATTTAGTTAATATTTCTCTAATAATAATGACAGCCCCAACGTGAAAGTTTGTGTGTTCGACTATATTTCACTGTAGGAATTTTGCGGAAGAAACGTCAAATTGTCAATTAAAAGAACTACTTTGATGTGACTACTGGTTAATTTTTAGCCGTTTCAAACTCATTACTTGGATGTTTTATTGAGGTGACTGAAATTAAACCTAAGGATTTCAAGACGAATATTATTTTATAGCGTGAGCTGACGTCTATTGATTTTATTATTTATTTGAAAAAAGTGAGTATCAGCAGAGGTTTTCAGGGGTTAAATATCTGACTCCCATTTATAGCTGATATCAGTTGTACTAAAATTATCACTCAGTCAGGACATACATCAATCAGTATGAAATTGCAATAAAGCTTCTTCCATACAGTATTGTCGAACATTAAAGTTTGGATACATTAAAGAGACAACTGAATTATATTATACAATAATTGAAGAAAAGGCAGCACAGTCAGTAACAGAAACACTAGCAGCATCTTTTTATTTTATTTGAGAAGCCACAACCCCCAAGATTAACAAATTCGAAGAAGTTCAAGCTCGTCCCATAAATGAAGAACCACTGCAATTTCGTGTGGCACCACTTCATGCACGTATTAAGCTGATGTGTGCATGTAGCTCACAATATTGAATTCAAACATGGGATGGTCGACTCAAATACTCGTCTGATAAAGGCAGCTCGAAAGGAATGGATAACACGTGAACTTAAAGAAAAAATTGGTATACAGGTGTGATACTGTCAAGCGAGGCAAATAAGTCACAGAAATCTTTCGCGCTAATTCAACCTTGATTTTCGAAATCTCGGCTCTAGATGAAGACATAATAAAGAGGTTTTGAATTATTCTCGAAGCTACAATCATCAGCAAGGCAGAAGACTCAAAAAATTTGGGTGTTTTTCTAGAGATGGGAAGAGAGTTAGTTGCACTGTATGAGTGGTACAATATGCCACCAACACTCCACATAATTCGTATTCTCGAAAAATATATAATTGAAAAGTGTAGGCTTGCGGTGCAACGAGACTCAAGAAAATCGTAACAAAGACTAATAAAAATATCGACTCAGACACTCTAGGAAATGTAGGCGAATTGCCACGAATGAAGGTATTATGCACCGAATGGTGGTATAATCAGACCCGATGATATCACATTTAACTTCATCGTTTGGCAAGAAAAAGCGTTGAGACAGAAGTAATTAAGGTAAGGCTCTTTTAGAATAATAACAATACGCTTGGTATATTTTCGTACAACTTAGGTTTGATCTGAACATATTTTTGTTAACATATACTTAATTTTTAATCATAATTATTTCTTATTCTACTATAGAAATAAAACTAATTTTTTTTCTCAACTCTATTCAAAAATCCCCAGTGTATGTCGCAGAGATTTAATGAAACAAGAAATTTTAAAAATTATCGTTCAAGAAAATGTTCATTTTTAGTAGAGGTGGATTATCCTTTTTTTTCGCGCGTTTATTAAAGACCGTGCTGTCAGAAATATATGCAAATAACCGACAGTACACTGGCTACGCCACATAAAGAGTTTTGAGAACGGTGTTCGTCTCGTTTGCCCACCCATAAAGTCTGCGGTCTGTGCGAAGGCTTTTTCCTACATAAACTACAAAGTCTACATGGATAAACGAAGGATGTTCAGTTAAAAACAATTGGCTGGTAACAACTCAAATACCACTTGAAGTGCTCGCACGTGTTTCGAAAATTGATAATTATTTTTTTTATTTGCATATATTCCTCGCGATTGAATCGGATGTCGTCGTACCAGAAAGTCCTATAATGCGTTTGTTTACAATAACGCAACTATTGTTGTATTTAAAGTCAAACTTAATTCCTGGTTTTCAGGAGTATACTAGAGATTTTGAAGACAAAACAATATTCGAGAAATTTAACAAAATTGAAAAATAAAAAAAAAAAAAAATATTTAAAAGAATTTTTAAAAAAAAGTAAATTTAAAAAGGAATCCCCAAATAATCTGAATTTTTTTAAAGAAAATATAATTTTTTTCAAAAAATTCTATTTTGACCAAAAATATTAAAAATTTTACGTTCGCAAAAAAATTATCTAAAACCACAAAACGTATTTTTCGGAACATCGAATATTTGACATAAAATCATATTTTTCCGAAACATTAAGAAGCCAATAAAATATTTAAAAATAATTAAACAGGTGAAATCGATAATATTTATAAATTCAGCAATTGTTTATGCCGAATATATTTTCAATTATTTCATTAAAATGAAAATAAAAATTTCTCACCCATTTCAATAATTTTTGGCCAATTAAAATTTGTTTGATGAAATTTTTACATTGTGCAAATGTGGTTTCTAATTACTGGCGGAAAATTGTCGATTTAGGCCAATCCGAAATTTTTTCGCTGTGTTTTTCTTGGATTACGAGTTGATTTAAAAAAAAGTCCGCCCCATCACAAACCTTTTCCAGAAAATTATTTAAATTCCAGCGGGATTCTGTTACATTTTTACTTCTTTTTTGATGGATGCAAAAAATCTGAGCGAAAGTTTTTTCTGATTGGCGTTTTTTTTCTCCAGCTATGAAATTTTACTTCGGGTTGCTTCTTTAGTTCATTTTCGTGTCTTGTCCTTTAAATCACTTCATATTTCCACTTGGATACTGGGCCATTAATAGCAACAAATTTGTGGTTTTGCTACGAGTATCTTACGTGAGTGTTTAGAAGTTGTTATGTGTTTTCCAAAAACACAGGCTTTTATCATGTTATTTCATATCTGGACACGAAAACGATTTTTTCAACACGTTTCCTTCAAAAACGGGTGGTCCATTGAGAAGTGTTAAAGAGAACAACTAGTAATTTTTTTCTTTCGTATGAATAGAAAGACTAGAAAATACTGTTACACTATCAATTCCACCGAATGTTGCGCGATATAGAGGATCATGTCGATATTGCCGTTAAGGATATGGACGGAAGCCCCAATTAATACCAAAATGACAATGATGATCGACCTTACTTGATAATGATTGGACGGCCGGTTGGAGACAGAGAATTCACCGCTGCTGTGAGTTTTTCAGCATTTGATACTTTTAGCGCGTGACTGACTGGAAAAATAACTCTTATTTTCTTAGCATCGACTTGGAAACGGTTTGTGTTAGAAATTATCATTACACCTTGATTTATTTGACGTCTAAATCAGTAGCCATCCTGTTTTCCGGCAGAAGGGTCTCACCAACAGTCAGTGGGGTCCCTATCATTCTGCTGCTTCTGTGACACGAGATATTCCTTTTATACAATAAAACTTAACTCTAATGGCTGCATGCTTTCAATCACAATTTATGTAAAAATCGTAAAAATTTGTATTTTCATTAATGAAAATTCGTTGTTCCATATAAAATTTCCTCCCCCAAAAGCTAATATTGGATCCAGGCCTGCCTTAAGGATATACATAAATAAAAGTTCCAATTGACATTAACAAGAGCACTTTTATCAAGATTTGTATCAGTACCTGCCTTGACGGTCCTACCTGCCCGGTGAGATTAGCGCCGGGGGGACACAGTGCGTTCGTCACCGCCCCTATAGGCAGTTCATCATTTGGCAAGCCATTTAGTATTCAACGTCATGTCTGCCTAAACAATGAAGTTTCTCCGTGAGGATGAGCTGCGTTATAATGTAAGTTTCAGGCCTCCGCCACGATAATCTTCGTTTAGGCACCGGAGTACCGGCATAAGTGGTCACAAGATTTAAAGACAATAACCAATATAGTCTAACTTCAGTCTCCACTAACAAAAAACTGATAGAGTCACCCATAATGATGAATAAGTACTGCAGCAGCACTTAAAGACTCCATTATTAAAACTGCAACAATTTATAAAAGCATTTCATGCCGAATACTTTCTAGGTCAAGTTCTACATTACATTTTGACAACTTAAAAATACTCATAGGACTCGTTATCTTGATTTAGTTATCATTTTTGGGCAACCCAAGAAGGAAAAATCAAGTTAGTTGAGTATTATGAAGCCATCAATTGCTGAACGATCCTACTTTTGACCTAATGGTCCTATCTTTTATCCTAATTTTGCAAATTGCTCAATTGTAATTGTAAGATAGTCGTGTTGTACAAAGGGCAGTGGTATTCGTGTTTAACTATAACATCAAATGATCAAGTACCATTAGCCGTTCTGCTATCACTAAGAGACAGATCAGATCGATTTTTTAGGCTTCTGAATCCTTCCATTCGTGGGTCCCTTAATGCAAGTATTTGTAGAGCACATTTAAGCAGCCGTACGTAACATTTCTTGCTCAATTAATTCAGGTTCATGATTGGTTTTCATTATCCACTACCCTAAATGTCGTCGATATCCTCGTAGTTCTTATGTTGCCTTGTTAAAGGGAACCAAATCAGTTTCATTAAGATTAGTTCGAAAGTAAATACCGGGATGTGATACTTATACTAATTGAGACCGTTTCCTTAATTTTCTGCAGGCTTTTGCCCCAAACACTAAATTTAAGATTGCAGGCCTGTTAATATTGATGATTTAAACCCCACGTTCGTATTAGCTTACTGATTATAAATATAAGGATAGCTAGTGTGAACCGCTAGTAGGCCAGTCTAAAGTATTCTGCTCAATCATTTTAAACAAGGAACAGTTTTGGCAACTTAGTATTAACTTGGTAAATAAGGTTGGAATCGGGAAAGAGCTTCCAAGTGTCTAAATAACACAAGCTTCAAAATGAAACTGCTGCTTGGATCACCCATTTGATACATGCGAGCGTGAAAGATTTGGTTGTGCAGTTGTATTTGCATGTACATATTTAATGGAAAATAAACTTTGCCTCTATGAATATGCATTTTCCTTGTTTTCATCTTTCGTTTTAATATCACTAGTTGTCACGTGTGTGTGTGCGTTACTTTATAATCATGTTTTCTTTTTTCGTTTCTTTTCTTGTGTTTCTGTTGTAGTGCCATCAATGGTGTTTTAGTATGCATAAATGCATGCATGTGCCTGCCTCTTTAGTTGTCATCGATATGACACAACGTGAACATTAGTTCAAGTTTCCTTGCCTGTTTTTTCCCTTGCACCATTTTCATATTTCATCCAACGATAGAAGAAAAGAACTGAATTGGTCTTTGTTTCATTAAAATTCTGAAAAAAAAAACATCTTTATTATTAGTGGCATGTTTCGCAGTTATTGGTTGAATATGATTCATCCCCTCCCTTTTTTCAATGGCTGTGTCCTGCTGTTGAAAACTTTTCATCGTAGTTGTTGACAGAACATGTTCAAGTCTTAGCAACAATATGCAAATTTTTGCGATTGTCACTTATGAACCTGAAACATATTTTGCAAATTGACTTTTTAGTTTTTCGATTTTCCTACCAGTATTTTGTGGCTGCTCTTAAATATTGCCCTTCACCACAACAATAGGCCTTTAAGCTGCTTGTTAAAGGGTGTTTTTAACAACAAGGTTTAGGTTAAGCGTCTAAAAGATTATAAGCATTATTAAAATTACTAATGTTTCTTACAAACTCAAAAGTAGATCGAAATGAAAGTAGAGAAATATTTTCAAAATTCAATACTCTTAACATATAAACACAAATTCTTCCAGCAAGTTAAGAGTATAGATGATTTCTCTCTTTCTCCCACTCTCACACTATAGATAATAGTTGCATGAATTTGCGTATCCTTTTTTGTTCGCTTCTACTCTTTTGTTATTTCAAGTTTCTGTAGTTATTTTCGAATTGGTTTGGTTTAAGTAAACACTTCTTTTACATCTTTGCCTACCAACTTCCTATTACTTTTTGACATACGAGTATAAATTCATTTTTCACATGACTGCATACAAATTGAATTTATTTCCGTTGTAGTTTTGTCAGTTTATTATTTTCAAATATAAAACTAAATGGGATTTTATGAATGAAGGAAAATGAAAAAATATTGGCTGGAAAACAAAAAGGAAACATAAAACTGTCTATCCGCTGTTTAACAAGCCTAATAATATTCTGGCTATTAGTTTCACGGTTAACGGTGAGTAGCAGAACATATAGAAGCCGCGGAGTCTTCAATGTTCCTACGAGAAATTGAGCCTCATACATATGTCTTATTAGGCAGCCTATTAGCTCTTAGACTATAGTTTCCAAGATATACTCCTACACAGAATAAATAAGCACTTTGCTAGTAATAATATTATGCAGAAAATTTTTTGTAAACTTCGGCTAATCTTTATATTCAGGTCATAAATCCCACTTGAATACAGAATAAAATTTAACAATAGGAAGCCTACTTGTAGCATTTTTTTTGTTGCAAGTCTGGTTTTGATTCCATAAATTCCAAATTTTTCTGTGCAATGTATCCTTCAGATAAAAGGATGAAGGACTCGCCTTGCAATAATCTTAGATATACTCTAGAAGAGTTTAATTAGAATTGGAAAAAGCATAAAACAGTTTATTAAAATTTATTGTTTCGGCGAGATTTTTTAAAATTTTTTTGTTAAAAAAATGTTAAAATAGGAGTTTAGAAAATGGTTTTGTGGTAAATATATTTCTGCTTTGCCTGCTTTGGAAAAAATATGGTGGAGAAGTTGAGAACTTGAGTATTGAGGAAAAAGCTTAGCTCATCATCAGGATTTGTAGAGTCATTTCTTTTTCGAATCTTGCAAGAAAAGAGAAATAAGCGTTGAAAACGAAATGCTTCAAAGTGGTACATCGCGAACAAATATCATGTCATACGTAAGCAGGCTCGTATTCGATTCTAACACACTGGAACATCGGCGCAATGCGTCAATCAAATTGGGGAATTTATTTCGAACATATGTAGCTATAATACCTTCCTTAGTAAGGGCACATCCGTACGTTTTGGATTAGCTAGTGTACCGCATAATTCGGATAATGTGGAATACACTCTCTTCAGATGTCTTTCTTGCCACAAATACTACTTGATCTATCCTCTTTCACCTATTAAGCGTCAACCCCTGAGTGGTGATTCAACAAACAAAATAAATGAGGATTTAAAAGGAAAGTAACACTCAGACAACGAATGCCTAGCAATTATTATTTAAATAATTGTGCTACTTTTTTGTAAAGGGATAAATTAGAGAAAACAAGTCGTGAAGTAGGGAGGATAGAATTGCACGTTATGTTTTTTTTTCAGAACAGCGTTGTAGTTATGCAGGCGCATTACTTGAAGATAGTAAATATAGCCATTTATGAATGATTTTACTCCGCCAACGATTTAATTCTATAGAGAAATAAGGAAGAGGGAGAGCGCTGCGATATATACCAGTATGAATATACACGTCGGCACATATCAGAATAATTTTTGTCATTGATTGGCAACGGCTGGCATACAAACCCAGGCGCCTAGCCATCGAATGCTTAACTACGGCAGCTCTGTCCGTGTTTTTTTTTTTTTTTTTGTAAAACAACGTTAGTTTGGCCACACCCTTTTATTGGAACACCCTTTAGTATTATATTATTAAATTAAAATTCGACCTTTTGTCCCCAACCATAAATTTCCATAATAAAACTTTAAACTTATTCCATTCCATATTTCATAGGCCTACTCAAGTACAAGTATTTGTGCAACCAATGTTCTGGCATCACTTTCAAATAACTTCTACTGCAAAAGCAACAACAATACAAATAAAATTGTTTTAAAGTTTTTTCTTCTTTTTGTCCTTCTTCTCAGCCTTTCTGAAATAGACTGATTTTTGTTTATTATTATTTTTGCTTTCTGTTGTTTGCTGATTGTTCAAGTATGAAACTGGCAAATTTACATTCTTTCAAAAAGAAACAACAACAATCATGTTATCGGCAAAACAAAACCTCTTAAGTGAAGAAATTTCCTATGCGTGTCATTCTGTGTGATCAATAATAATTTTTCCTATTAAATTGCAAATTTTTCTTAACTAAAACATTGTTTACTTTGCTCGAGCACAAAGAAGAAAAATTAATGGTTTAAAAAGAGTTGCTACGATGTAAGAGAATCAATTTAAAATTAGTAAAATACATTTACCGAATTTACAAAATGTAATAAAATCATAGATTTTATAATAATAGCATGAAAACTATATGGCTGTAGTGAACAACGTCCCATAATTTAGTCTGCTATTTCGAAAAATCTACACAACGTTTAATGACGTTTATGACAAAAACACCTGTGAAACTTACCACCAACAAGTAAGACTAGAACAGTGGCGGCCAGCTGGCATGCACAAAGGTATGGCTGGCCGTAACTGAGTGCACTGTCAGAAGTTCTGGCTTATACCTCCAAGAGGTGGCGGGCGATAACAGATTCCTCTCTCTGGTAGGAATCTAGCTAAATAAGTTGAGCGGAGAGAAGTTCACACAATCTAATAAAAAGTCCGTAATACATGGTATAACAGCATACACCAGGGATGCGTGGCTAAGAGGGTGATGGATAGCAGTCGACTTCCAGTTTTAATACAGACTTCTCCATGCATATAGAGCTCCATGTGGGTGGACGGATATTATTTTCTTCATTACGGGGATGACTTATGAAGCCTCGCAACAGGCGGAGAGGTTAATCTCTGAAGATGCCGATATCTATTGATCAATGGAGCCATTCTAAAGAGATGGACAAGAAAACTTCGCAAGTAGTGGACGGGTCAGTCTCCAAAGGTACTTCTGAGGAAAGGCTGACACAGTAGCGCACATTGTGTGTGAATGTCCAGCACTGGATAGCATGAGACTTAGAATCGCCCGCAGATCCTTGTTAAATATAAATGCCATGATAGACGTAAGCCTTAGGACAAATTCTTGCAATTACAAGAGACTCCGCGATGGAAAAAAATTCCTACAGTTACAAGTCGGCTGTCTGAAATCACAACAGTCAAGGGTATAGGCTAGTGTTAACTTAATGACTTAATGAAAGTAAGATCCGTAAATTTGCCTGAAATCAATTCCAGGGAAAGAAGGGGGTCGAAAAGGGACCCATAAAGTAAGCGATCTGCTTCAATATTACTTTCTATATTAAATAATAAAACTAAAACAACCAAAAAGAAACATATGTACGACAGAACAGTTTTATTACTTTAGGACGTTTTTTGTTTGAAGCCCAACAAAAATATTTTAAACTACTACAAAATATTAGGACATTAGGGCAATATATTATTAAAACATACGCTGTGAATTGGATTATTGAAAATATGCACACTTTGTTCCGCGTTATGCATTGGCAGCAGTATTTTCAACATCGGCCAGAATGGCCACGTAGTACTCAGCCAGCATACGGCTTAAAGATGACTAACACATATTAGAAAAATTTATATTATTAGTTGACTGCGATTATGAATCGAATCCTGGCGAATACAATGAAACAATTAAGGAATTTCATCAAGAATAGAAAGAAGGCTTAACGACGCACACTCTTTTGAATCGTCGTCAAAATGGCGCTTAATTAAGAGAATAATGTAAGAACTTTGTTTTTGTTTAGGTTTTGCCTAGATCACTAAAAAATAACAGTAAGCTAGTATCTATGCGCATTTCGCTGTTTGGTTAAGCTCGGCCATCACGAAAACTTTACTTTACTTTTTAGAAAAGCTTAAACATCTTATGGCGAAAAGAATCTCAAAACAATAACTTTAAAATTCTCAAGACAGCCCGGTCACAACGTTATATTTATTAAATGAAAAAGACTTTGGTTGAAACGAAACAGCTAGTGCAACAGGGCAAGTCATTTATGTATTATGTCGCCTTTATGTGATGTGACGGTTATCATAATCGGGGTTCTGATGAAAACTTCACTTTGCATATGACTTTTTAAAATCCGTGTATTTTAACACCCCATAATTATTCCCAGACATGCCTTGATAAAGATCCTCAAGTACTATAAAAGGGAGTCAGAAATCTAATCATTCTTGACTTTTTGAGAACTAATTTGCTTACAAACCTCTGCTAAGGTTTTCGCCAACTTCAATGGCAGTGCTTAATAGAGTGAACTCCGGGCTTGTAGGGATGTTAACGCATTATGTTTAATCGTTGTTAATCTAAACGGAAACCTAAACTTTTTCGTATAAATTCCAATTCCCTCTTTCATATTGCATCGTGTAGGAGTGTGCAACCCCTTAAATAAGAGAAATTTAAATTAATTATTATGAAAGTGAGTAGCTCTCGTTTGCTTTAGCGTACATATGACGTCGTAAAACGAGTCATTATTTTTCTTTCCATATTCGCAAAGCTAAAAGGAAGAAATAATATGACTTGCTTTCACTACTTTCGGTGCCTGTGATTATAATAGGTTCATTCGAGTACTTTTTTACATTTCGTCCAAAAAGTACGCGAATGGAAATTTAGTAAAATTTATCCAACAGCTGATTGAAAATGAATGCAGTGTTGTAAAAAATGTATTCCTTTGACTACTCGATTCTTTTTGTTGTTCGTACTCGGTACAGCACAATTTATTTTATACAATTCTTACGAAAAAAAACGTAACTTGTGTTGCTTTATAAGTTTTTTCTTTTTATTTTTTTTTATATTGTAAGTTTTTGCTGATTAAATTTGTTAAATAGTTCATTATTACTCGTTTTTGTTATTGATTAGTATGAATATCCAATTACTAGGTTCCGAAGTATTCATCACTTCTACAACACTAAAGAAGTAAATAAACAATGAAACAAAATAATTTTTTTTTGCTAAATCCTAATTAAACTGCTGTGGAAAGGGTAACTTAAGCAAAAAACACTTATTCTTGTATGCAAACGTAAATTAGTACACTTTACTGTTTTCAAATCCCTATTTACTTGTGTTTGCTTTAGTTTTCCTTATTTTCACAAAAATTTTAACAAATCCGTAAACATTTTTGGTTTGTTTACATTTTAAAACATATGTTTTTTTCAGCCGACTAAACTCTACTAACAAAAATTTCTTTAGCAGATTTTGCATTTGCTCGGTCATCGAACTGTCATTTTACGCTCTCAAACTGTGTTCTCATCTACTAAACTTTGTGTACTTGAACGCAATTTAATAAAGCTTAGGCATAATTATTGTTAATTATTGGGTTCTCGAACGAAGCTAATATTTCGTCATATTTGAAGCGTTAAAAATTGAATTGCTAACGAAATTTATAATTCTTCAAGTGCTTCAAAGATTGGAAAAAGTGGTGGCATAAGAGATTACTAGATTAAAACTAAGAAGTTTGATATTTGCTTTTCATAAACTAAATGTAATTTTTTTCCTTGTTTATATAATTTTGCTACCGTCTTTGCAATTGGTCTCTGTGTTAAAATATTTTTCTTTTTGTTTATAAATATTATTTTTCCACATTCGTTCATCCCATTAGAATTCCTCATGTTTGTAATTTTAGTAACAGAGTGAATGAAAATTTCTTGTTCTTTTCAGGAAAAAAATGGAAAAGAAAACAGGAACTTATCCTGCCATTAGTTTTTATTAATGTACAATTATTATCACTTCCTTTTTCCAAAATAATCTGGAAACTTTTCAATTAAACTAATTGCAGGTTTTTTTCGTTAATGGTAAAAGCGGTTGGACCGATACAGTGGGGTTAGGGCGACATGCTGAAATTCGATCGGATATACACTGGTAAAGAAAGATATAAAAGCGTTGCCAAAATGGAATTTTGATTCATATTGGACGACAATGTATTATGGTGTTTTTTGATACTTGTAATATGTTTACTCCCAAAAAATGGGGTGTTTTTTTTAGAACCCTTAATAATTGCGAAAGGCATTGGATTTTATGATGTGTATGAAATCCCAAATAACAAGAACCTGTCTAGCATGTCCCTTAAACTGGGCAACATTTTATTTAAGAAACGAAAACGCTATATGTATGTTAACAGCACAAGACATGAAATTCATATTTTTTGGTTTGTGTCCCTAAATGGCCTTGTATTTTTAGGGTTTTGACAATACCAAGCTGCTTGCTTGGGATCCTTCCTAATGTTAACAATAACTCCCATTTCATGAAAATACCAAACAATTCACTTCATTTATTCCTTCTTGTTCCTTAAGCTGAATTCCCCTGATCACTTTCCCCAAAGTTAAACCTTGAAAAGCAACCCCCTAATGTTGGCTGAAATTCCCATACTATTGTGATCACTTTCATAATTAAAAATAAAGATAAACCCAGCTCTGCTTTCCATTACAACCATTTCGTGTCTGTTTTCTTCATTTCGATTCATTTCATAGCAATTAAAGGAGAAGTGTTGTGTTTTATATTTGAGTATTAAAATTTCTGGTTGTTATTCCCATTTCATTATTATGATTATTATTTCTTTTTATAAACAAAATTATTGAGTGTATTGGTTAAGATTTATTCAATAGTTTTTCCAAACAAAAAGAAAACTTAATGCTCAATTGTTGGGTGTTTCATGCTGCTCTAAATTTGAAATTCAAAGAAAAATTGTTAAATGAAACAAATATTTTTAATATGTGTTACATCTAACTACATGAACATGGTGAACAATTTCAAATATTTCAATATATATTTCAATCACTCTCTTATAGCCGAAATATGGTGGATATTTTTTGATCACAACAAGGAATTTCAACACAAACCAGCCTAATAAAATCCGGTTTTCGGGAATATATTAGCACTAATTATGAATAGTATAAAATTAACCCTTAAACAGGGTTTAAATTTTGATAAATTTCTGGAATTTTAGTTAAATTTTGTGTTCAGTTTCTTTGAAGACTTATAGTAGAATCTTGTGGCAAATAAATCTGTACGACATTGCAGCCCGCTATATTGCTTTTTTTCAAGTTAGGAACGAAAAATGTTCCTTATAGTATTTTACACAAGAGAGCTGGGTGTAAGGTGTATACACCTAAAATGTAAGGATTACCAGATTTCCTACGCCTATTGACTATAAGAATGTGCATAGAATATATCACAGACGGAAGCTCTAAAACCACGTATAATTGTTAAACCCCCTGCGGAATCCGTTGTCAAAATCTTGTTATTTAAAAGAAAAAAATTAAAATTGCTGTACAATGTAGTGAAGCTTAAATGAGCGCAGCCAGTTTTAGAGACCCCAATGTAAAATAGCAGCAATAGAAAAAATCAAGTTTATGCCCAAGAACTGCTCATTTATAATTATAACGCTTAAACTTTCCATGATCTTAGATTTAAAGGATAGGAATTCCTACAGATGTAACGAATTTCTGTTTATCGCCAAACCAAATTTAGCAGGGGATGAAGGAAATTCGAATTCCAAATATTTAAATCAAACCATCTTGGCGGAATATCAAATCAAGAACCGAGGGAATTACTAGTTTGTTGTTGAAGTAAGGAGTCCTTTGCGTTTTAAAATATTTATTGAAATTTCTTCTTTCCGAATGAATTTTTATATATGTTTCCTTATAGGCCCCATTTAAAGATGCACATCTTTCCTTTGAATTTCAGCAGACAATTTTTTCCACATTGCCACAAGTTTGAGAATAGTTTACGGTGATGTCTTTTAATTTTTAAGTTCAATTTGTTTTTTTTTGCTTGCGTCACCGTTTTCTTGAAACCAAAAAAGAGATAAATACGTTTTGTTGTTACACTTTCTTCATGTTCAGGAAAGTATGGGGCTTTTACATCTCTAAACAAAATGGCGCACTATACCGCGATGTTTTGAAGTTGCAAAGAGTTGTTCGAGAATATACCTTATCAGGATATTTACAAAGTAAAAACAGCTTCATTATCCAAGGGCTGTTGTTTAACCATCGAAACAGCGTATCTTCTACACAAACCGAATAAATTCAAATTAGTAAATCGAACTTCTACTTTCAGTGCGGTTAGGTGAATTGTTATGTCTGCTATAACCTCCTTGAAAAGGCCGAAACATTTTGTACTGAATTTGTAGTATACACAGAAATTCAGGCTTCATACAAAAATTGGCCACACCGTTAAATATGGAATTTTTCTTCAAATTGCAGTCCTTTTTCAAAAGTTCACTCTTGTAGGCAAAAAAAAAAAAAAAAAATACCTTAACAACGTTCCCATGTATGGGCCCTCTCTCTCTCTTTCTCTATCTCAGCGAATAGTGATTGAAGTCTTATTCTGTTTTATCATTAAGACTGAAAATTGGTGTTTCTATTTTCTTTTTCGTTGCGCCAAAACATTAAATTTGAACAAAATTAGAGCATAACAACAAACGTCCTCCAAGTATAATATATTCCATTTACCGACTGCATAGTTTGGCCTTTCTAATGTCAAATTGTATGGTAAAACTCGTTATGTCCCCGTACTGTTTCATCATTTACGTTCTGTTTCATCACTTTAAAGTTTTATCTAAGAGATGCTTTATAAATCTAATTTAATTTTTTAATAAATAATTGTTTAACCATATTTTTGTGTTAATTACATTCTGTATCAGTTAATCTTTGGTATATCCTTTCAATTAAAACTAAAGATGAGAACAGTGATTTATTTTTATGCAGACAGGGTGTCAAATTTTAATTTATTTTCGAAAACCAAAAAAAAAAACAGCTCTTAAAATTTTTTCGTTAAACAAATTTTTATTGCCTGTTAGAATTTTTCTCCCTTTTCTATTTTTAGTGTAATTAAATTGTAATTTTAAATATAATTCAGTTTGTTTATTTATTTAAAACTAAAAAGAAAGTTAATTAAAATAGAAAAATAGTATTGTGATACAAGTCTATTATGACTGAAATTAAAGTATGTGAATGGAATTTAAAGCTCAAATATTTTACAAAGAAGTTTTTAAGTTTTGTGAAGCGAACTGTGATGATATTCCATTATGAAACCTGCCTTGTTAAGCTAACTGAGAGATTTTAAGTACAGTGTTCTTGCCAATGATTAGGTTCTTGCAAGTATTGGTGTGATTGTGTTGGAGGATGTACTCGCAAAGAAAAAACATTGTAGAGGTAACCATAATCATTGAGCAACATACCAATATTGTAGATAACAATTATTAGAACAATAGAAAAGTATTGTATCGAAGTTTCGAACAAATTTATTTTTCCGAAAACAAGAATTATATGATTGCTTATTAGGCATACTTCAATTAAACACCAAAAAATGTTAAATGTTATATTTATAAAAATAAATTATTTAGCTGTCGTTAGAATTTTATTAAAAAATATCTTAAAATTTAAAAATTTTTATGGATGGGACTCATTTAGCGATTTAATGTGTACAATAACTTCGTTATCGCAACTAAAGTAATGTTTATATTATTTTCAAGTGACCATAACATGGTTGGGTCAAAATTATATTTTTGTAGTGAATATAATATCGTTGATTTGACCCTACCGCAACCATTATTTTCTCTCTGTGTGTAATAATTTTAACACATACATCTTACACATTATTTTAACCCATCTTTTGTCAATCAGCACTTCTAATTCCTTGTGAATGTTTTCATTTCTTGTGTACCAAGGTAGGACAATAACTGGGTCCTAAGAAGAGTTAATTGGGTTTTCTGTACAAGAGCAATACTTCTGTTGCTGACATGTAACAATAACTAGGCTCTGCACATTCAAATTATTTCAGACTGTTTTACAATCGAGGCTGAATTTTGTGCATGCTGAAGGCTTTAATTTTCATACCCAGCTTATTGATTTCTACGCACGTGACGTCGCCAAGTCAAGTGCAGTGATCAGTCTGATCGCTCAGATTGTTTCGTGTAACCGGATTATATTCTTAGTAAAAATGATTCGTGTTCACTATTTCTATTCTCTTTTTAGTTCTGTACATGCGAAATATAAATCTCCTTGTGGATAAAAAGTGGGGGGAATATCTAATTTTCCTTTTCTTTAAATCCTTAAAAACAGTTTGGATACCACAGGAACCAATAGCTAAAATATGCGGCACCTTTCTTAATATGACACCTTTATCTCCAAGAGAGTATATTTAGATCGGTGAGGTGCTTAATTGGCCACCACTCTAATAAAGACTGATTAGAGAACCAATGGCAAGGCAACTTCTGCCGACAATTTAATTACTTAATCAAGTTGAAATGGGTAAAACTTCAATGGTATAAGTTCCCGATCTCAGCCATAAATATTAATTTAAAAAAAGGTCCTCAAGATTTCGGGATTATTATATTTTCTATTCTTTAGAAAATTACTTGATTATGATACAAAAAATTAATTCCAAAATTAATTTAAATATTGAATATTACTCCAATTAAGTGTCATCTTAAACTTATTTTCAACTCCCATTATAATGAGCACAACAACTTTTATGGTAACTTAATATAACAAACTTTTGCCTTTTACGCAACAAAAATCATATTCTTTGTTTCATTTTCATACCAATAAATACTAATGGCCAATTTTTGTGTTGCTGCAGCATACAAAGCAAAAAGACTAGAAAGAAACCCTTGACACAAGTAGCAGGGCTGCCTTTGGTTACCCCTCAATGTATAAATAGAAGTTTATATTACAAACTAATGATTACGACGTTACTCCCCAGCATCATCATCAGCATGTTTAGATTGTAATTTTGCCTTTAGACCTCCCTTTCATTCTGACTCGTAACGACAGCAACGAAAAAACTTTTCCAACTGATTTTTATTGTTGCATTATTTGCCATTTAGTTTGCAACAAACGATACGAGTACTTATGTTAACAAAACATTCGACAAATTGTGGCTGTAATGTTGCAGGCAACAATAGTCGTTGATGCTGTAGCCATTATTTGGCATCAAATTTGTTTTTATTATTTTTATTTAACTTTAATTGATATTAAACTGGTTTTCAAATATTCAATTTCATTGAATATTTTTATAATTGTTTACTCTCAAAAACCGTAACGGCTGGAGAAGTAGAAAAGAAGAAAGGTCCTTCGGATAGTCCTTTGTCTGTGATATGCAAAAATTAATATGTAATATGACACTTTTAATACTCAACGAATGTTAAGGGATAAAAATGACAAAATGACATTAAAATGTTCATTTAAGGGTGGCCAGAAACTTGGAGGTGGTTTTAAAAACTACTTGAAGGAAAATGGGGAGGGTAAGACATTCTTTTTACTTTGTCGAAGGCAACTTTCTTTTCATCTTGCTAATAGTTTTTGATACATTTAAAACTTTATCAAACGTGTTACAATCTCAAAAAGAAACTTTATAAGTTCAAAAATAGATCAAAATAGGCCTTTTCCTGAAATCGATATTTAAAAAAAAACCTAATAAATTAAATAAAAACTTATCAAATCGATGTTTTATTCCCGTATATGATCAAATGGAGCTGCTCGAATAATCGCCCAAGCATAAATCGCTTAGAACTAAAATCTAATAATCATCCAAAAATATTGAATGATGCATCATGATGATCAAATACAAAAACAAATTTAAGCAATCACTAAATTTTTTTTAGAAATTTCTCTAACTACAAAATGAAGCCTTAACAACATAACATTAAATTCCCATAACTCGATCTAAGATTTGTTAAAACCTGGGTAACAGTCGTTAAGTAAAAGTGCTTAAGTATTGAAAAATGTAAGATCACCTAATAGTAATAATTACGTTGGTTCATATCGCTTCACTTGGGAGATCATTTTCCACGTTAAAAATCAGTTTTAAAAACTAAAAAAAAGAAATCACGGCACATTTTAAGGGTTTCTTCTTTAATTTAATTTGACTTAAAGATACAGTGCTACAGTTAGGCTTCATTCTAACCCAATAGAAAGAAATAGGAACGAAAATATGAATTATTGAGACGACTCTCGTATTCAGTTTTCATTATTCGTTGGGTTAAGTAGATGATGCTTGCTATAGCCACTACTCAGTACAAAGACACTGAGAATGCTGATGTCGTGGGTAGCGGCACAGAAATGCGTATTGCATTCACCTAGTCAGTAACTTAACTTTTTCGGTATTTTAAAAATATTATTTTATAAAAAAAATTTACACATTTGTAAACATTTTTATTGTTTTCATACGAATTTTTGGACTTTTGAAGTGGCAGTCAACGCTTCATATTTTATGGCGTTCATAGACACAAAAAATGACAACCAAAAAGAAAATTTTAAAGTTTTTGTTTTCTATATAAAGTCTGTCGTTGCCTTGCGTTTTATATAATAAAGCCCTCGTTCTTTATCGAAAGAATAACGTCGAACTTAGACTCAAAAAGGGGGAGCAGTGATCGGTACCGTACAAACTATCGGTATATACAAACTTCAACTGTAGTCCGTGAACTTTACTGATTCTTTTTCCAACCGTAGTAGAACCGTCGATTTTACGAATACAAAGTCTCCCGAAATTTTCTTGTATCAATGTAGGTTTAGCGGTATGACGAATATAAGATCTCCCGATATTAACTTGTATTTACCGTAGATTAGTCTAGCTGGAAAACTTAAGCAACGTAAATAAGGAACAAATTTACATATATGCAGACACTTATTACCCATGACATATGCTTGACACACAAGAAATCAGACGAAAAGTTTAATTAAAATTTATATTAGTAAATTCTCTTAACTATTTGGCAAATAAAATCAGAGTTGTTACCTAAATTAATTTAATGGTTAAACATGCAAAAATTTTCATCTTCAGTTCAAATAAAATCCATTGAAATGGAAAGAAGAATACAATACAACGAAAAAGCATCATCAACATCTCTTCCAACCATCAACATGACTCTATGAGGAAATATTAAAGTTTTTGGGGCATAAAAACCAATTATGACGCCCTAAACAAATACGGCAACAAACCAAAAAAAAAAAAAAAACGTACAAGATAAATAAAATATTCAAAAATCTCCATCTCCTCTTCGCGTTTAAATGTAAGCACAACAAACACATGCACACGGACATACGTAAGTTGTCAAAAATGAAAGTTTCAACAGGCAACAATGTTCACATAGCAAACCTTTTCTTCACATTAGAAACAGGGAGAAAAAGGCAACACACCGCATATGACTTTTGTATTTCCGCATTTGTTTGTTGTAGACATTAGAAAAATAGAAAATTTAATATTTTTGTTCGGAAGTGTGTGTTTAAATAAGGACTCACAAAAACTCTTACAATGTTTAAACAAATACAGTGTTAGCAACAAAACGATTCCATTGGGTGGGGAATGATGGCGGGGATGTTATGAAATAAGGACCGCCGAAAAAGCAATAAAACCAAATTAAACTGATAAATACTATCAAACGAAGTATGAAGTTAAGCTGAATCTTATGCACCCTTCAAGGAACTTCTGAAGAACAGTAAGAGACTGCTTGTCAACTTTCGCCTACAGGAACCTAGAATTTCAATGTGTGTCTTATATTCTTTAACTGTTAGAGACAATGGATTTCCTTTCAAATGTTCTCAAATCAGTTCTTGTATTCTTTAGGAAAGCTTTTTTGTGCCATTGTTTTAAAGTATTCTATTCACATAAAGCTATATCTGCCTATTGACCCGAAAAGTATCAAATTAGGAAAATGTTACGGAATACTACGAAACGCTATAATTCGCAATAACACGGAATACAGTAAACAATTCATCAGCGTTTTATGGCACTAATTTGGCGTCCATACTACGTCAACTTTTGAAACTGTAATTCATTTCGCAGTTCGCCTCGCACAACTATATATGTAATGGGAGGCCACACAGTCCTCATTCAAAGAATACCGCCATTGTAGCTGGAGAATCCGCGGTGTTTCCTTTCAGCAGATTGATAAACTGACATTAAGGACAGTGTAACTGCAGGAGGGGATTCCACGTATAATGAACATTTTGAAGGATGAATGATTTGAATTGACTGATGGCATCCTATTTAAGCGCTCCAAGTTTTGAAGTTATAGGTTTATATAAATATAAAACCGACTTTACAAACTCTCAAAGAGGATATCCAAGTTGAATGCGCGAACTCTTTGCATTCGCTTTTATACAACTCTAATCGCTTTAATTAAATTGATTTGTGGTTATGCAGTGTGAAAAATATTTGTTAATTATAATCGAATTATTGACATTATCTAGCACAGACATTAGCAGTATTTATTCACATTTATTTCAAGGGTACAGGTTTTTTGCATGTTCCACCAACTTAATCTCGTTTCTAAATTATTTGAGATTTTTATTTCTTCGATATCAGTAATTTTAATAACTTTTTGAGTTTATTACTAATTTTTAGGTTCTTCACCGATATTTTATAAATTTTATTTTTTTCTATTTTTAAAATTTTATAAATGTTTACTAAATTTTTAATTAATTATTTTTGCAATTCATCGAACTTCACTCTATTTTATAGTTTGTACATACATATATCGAAATAGTTACTTCCCTTCAGTATGGATGGATTTTTTTTAACTTAAAAAAAACTCAAATTAAGTTGTCTAAGCTGGCAACACTAAATAAACTATCGACAAAACAAAAAAAAAAATATCGCATGATAGTAATTCAATATTTCATTTTAACCCATTGAGCAAGATTTCTTTTTCCCGTTATTTATGGATTTCCGAAAATCCAGCATCGCTTGTAAGCGTCCCGAAATGTTAAAACATGATTTTGTTCAGTCGATAGCATCTGATGATTTAAGCTTGTCAATACCAAAAATGAAGTAGATTCGACACGATGTAAGCATAGCCGCAAAAATAATTGCTGAGGAAAAATTGCAGGTGCATTTTATCTTAAATGACTTGGAACAAGTGAATAATTTAAGTTATTATTTTCATTAAATGTGCTCCTGTACCGTTTACCCTCAGCAGGTAAAATTGTCTACCCATAACTACTCTTCCAGTGGAAAATTACAATTAATATTTCACGTCTACAATCGTCCCCACATATTGGGGAAAAAATAACGGCCATAAAGTTAGGACAAGTAAACTACGCTGGTAAAGTAGGTCCTAATTCAACCAGGACAAATCCGTTCTAAAGTTAATATGGTCATATGACATTCCATTCAGCTGTGGGGTACTCTTCAAAGATCCGGAATTTGTAAAGAAGACAGTCCAGGATTCTACCAATTATCATCTGCGCCCCTTGTCATATAAAAAAATGAAAAAATCCATAGAGAACTAAAAGTTTTCACCATCGAGAATAAAAAAATACTCGGGCAAATATCTTAGATTGAACCCAACTTTTTTTTGTGGGATTTATTGAAATTTGATGGGCACGAGACGTCCTAAAACTAGCCAGTATTATGGAGTCCAGATAGTGCCAATCGACATTCTAAAGTTAAGCAGGAGAAGTAAACTCACAGAACGTTAATTTATATCACGCGGGATATCGGAGATATAATCAACTGTGCCACAATTCTTCAAACCACACTCTGCTTAAAAATTACCTTGAACTCTCCGGAATTGACAACAACTTTCAAGTTCTAAAATTGGAAAGTCTAAAAGAGTTATACGGTTGTTCTAAGAAGTAAAAGATTTAAAACGACTGGTCTTAAGATAATAATTATTGCAGTAAGTTAGAAACTTTACTATAAAAGAGCTTTAGTATTGGCAACACTTAAATGTATCTAATCACTTGAAGCATTTTGCTACAATTTTAGGGTACGCTTTCCACAATCTGCAGCATTAAGAAAAACTCAAAGTTTTCTAAAATACCCACCAAAAGTTAACTTTAGACACAAACGAACGACCATGAAAACACATACCAGACTAGACTGGCCACAATAAACCAAACAACAGCAGCAGAAGCGGCATGCAACAGAGCGCACAACATTTAAGCGGTAAACACACATAAACATCCTTCCTTAACACATTCAACCAAATAGTCCTTGCTCTATTATCCGTATTGTTGTTATCTTTCTACACAATGCACCATGGAGTGTTAAAGGATTTTAAGCCAGCAACAGCATCAGCAACAAAATAGCTAAATCGACATGTCTTCTGTGGTGCCTTTTTTTATTGTTTTTAATAGAAGGAAATGTATAAGTAAATAAATTTTTGGGGAAATATTTTGGTAGAAGAAAAAAAAATAATAGCAAAACATATTGTTGAAGCACATCAAAGTTGCGTGGCAAAAAGTCGAGAACAGAAAACCAGCATCATACGTAAACGAATGGATGAATGTAAAGGGGCTTACATTAAGGGCGGGAAATTGTTGGCAGTCTTTGGCCAAGTTAGTCAAAGCTTCGGTTTATTATTCAGTAGCTGATGCCAGATCACAATAAGGAATTATACAGTTGATTAAAATTTATTATCGAAATGAACCTTCATTTAACGTTTTGGCTGGAAAATAATCTTAACTCGCGAATTTTGATACTACTAGCACTCCGTTAGTTATGGGAAACTTCTGTGGCTACGCCAAGTGTATCTCCACTCCAACCAGAGCTTATATCTCTTATTGATTCTGCCGTAGAATTAGTAGATTTTTATCGTTTTACTTTAAAGCTTTCAGTATCGATAAAATATTGGTGTTAGGTACTCAAAACGTAAGGCTTCATTAGTCCTGATTTTCTGTTGCTGTTCTGCGACGTGTCGTTCTGCTGTTTAACTGCTTTTTCTTTTGTTGTTTTCTTGAAAATAAAATTTATAAACATTAAACAAAAATGTAATGTCATTTTATAGTTTCTGGACGAAAAATAAACAACTGTTTCTTGCTCTCACTGAAAATGGTTGGCAAATTTTTTTCAACAGGTTTGTCCGCAACAGAACGAGAACATAACAGTGAAGTCAGTGAAGAAGTCAGCTGATACGTAAAGGAACAGCAAGTAAACACTAATGTTACCTAATCTCTCATAGAGTAGCCGCTCTAACCAGAGGCTTCTTTCAATAGTGAAGGCGAGACTGCTACATGCACTCCTGAGAGCGTAGTAGCTTCAAGCCGAGGATATAAATCTAGCTATTGCTGTTACTATTCCCACTTCCGAGGTTATATTAAATGGGCAAGTTTATTTCTATACAGCAGTTTTGAGAGAGTATTTTATTAATGTATAGGGGGATATCGAAGCAGACCACTTACTTTCTGGGTCCCTTTTCGACTTGAGAGAGTATTAATCGACTAAGAATAACTAAAGTAGCAATTTTCATAACGTGTACGTAGTAAAAGAATGCCAGCAAACATGCAGAGCTGTAGCTGCGATTTGAACATAGTGGCTTCAACAGAATAAAGACGAATAAAAACCAATGTTTTTACGGAGTCGCCCTTTTTGGAAACCCTTTTATGTTAAAATGTCAATGACACGCTACCCCACACGGTAGTCAATTATGGGCTTTGTTATTAAAACAAATCAAAAGGCAAGAGAAGCAACAAGGTGAAAGAGTGACAAACATACTCGTGTACAACAATTAAAAAAATATATAAAAATGTGAAATTGGTGCTATCATGGCAACACAATGAAGTGTAATGGAGTGCATTTAAGCCCACATTGCCATGTACCCAGGCCTGCGCCCATTCACATATATTCACCTGTTTCATTGAAAATCAACAGCCAACACAGTAGATCTGTTATTATAACACTCACGGCTAACTCTGCCGCTTCAACTCGTGATTTATCCATCCATTATGATTATCTTTTTGCCTTTTGCCAGCACAGTTACTGACGTTTTCCTTTGCCTACTTCTTTTTCTAGTGTGTGGGTGGATTGGCTGCAATACGTTTGTTATTAAAACTAATGTTCATGACTACGGTATTTGAGAGGAAAAAATAATACAGCAGAGTTTGCAGGTATTTATGCGGAACGGCGAAAGATTCATATTAAACATCATCCAACGTTAGAATTGTTAATTCAAATGATTATATAAATTCTAGATTTAGTACAAACACTGATTGCAGATATTTTTCAGATTAATTTATATTTCCAATAATACTAGGCGTATCGAAGAGTACTTCAAAGTAATCTCGCTTACACCAGAACTGTCCTTAATTTTGTAGGAACTTAAGGAAATATCGACCAATAACCGCGAAAATAACGTAACTGACATATTTTTCGGAGTTGACTTTTTGATGCAGAATTGCTCTACAGCCTCTATTACGTCGACTGGTAAAACATTGATTTCAAAATAATAATATGTAGTTGAGAAATATAAGCCTTGCAATTTTAACGTAAACGATATCCTCCTTTCTTGTGTAATCACAAAAATAACGTAACTGACAGAAAGAAGTGGGAGTCGCCGAAAGAAGCAAATTAATTATTTAAAAACGGCAATTAATATTTACATAAGTACATGCAAATAAAAAACATGGTTAAGACAAATATATTATATTTTCTACAGCAATATATTGTTGTGGCAAACATTTAGTGGTTATTTGAAAAGATTTATAGTTTTCATTTAATTCTTGAATGATTTCCAGCCATAAAACTTGCAGCATAGTTGATACAATTTTTACTGAAATTTTAACAACAAACAAATTTAAACGATATAAAAATAATATAATAACTCTAACCATAAAATGTTCCGAATTGACATAATATGTAAAACTCTTTTGGTGTGTAATCAAAGTACGCACGTGCTGTGGCTTAAGCCCGTCAAGGGTTAAGGATTCGAATTAGTAAGATAATTTATTTTCTTCTCTATAGTTCTAAGGGGACAATGTCTACAATAATAATAATAATATGATTGGTTACAACCATATCATTCAATCATAGTATGTTCTCTTGGTTACCTCAACCATGTTTTTCCTTTTTCTATCAGTTATTTTCACCTAGAGATGGAACCGGAATAACTTTTAACACACGATCATGCATGCGCACTATATACATATTATTAGTGCACGGTCTTATTATTTGTATTAAAAAATTTGCAAAATCTTAGAAGAAAAAATTCCAAAAAACCCTTCCTCTAAAATTAACATCCTTTGGGTTACGTTTTGTTTTGGTGCTAAATTGAAGTCTAGTCTGTTAGAAATGTAGAAGACAAAATTTACGTTACTGACAAAGAAAATCTTCTAAAGAAAGAATTGCCGTAAAAATTATCAATAACTTGTATAAGATGATTAGTTACCACCATTTGAATTTTCATTTAAAATTCTGAGCAAATTGGAAAAAATTAAGAAAAAAACTTTTTTCTCAAAAATTATCGAGCTTAGGGCTCGAGTGAAACTCGAAATGCTTACGAAGCGCTGAAATGCTCCAAAGAGGGACATCGCAAACAAAACTCATGTTGTTATTGTGTGCAATTCCATCCCGATATAACCTTACAAAGGCAAAGAAGTAGTTTTGCTGGGATTTTAGTTCACACAAAAACACGTCTGGACACGTTTTAGGCCTCCTTTCAATTTAATTACTTCTTCCCAAATTGTTCAATCACTCTTTGTAATATTATACGAAATATAAACGTTTGTTCCGACTTAACTTTGCTTCCTGGCAAAATACAGGACAGTTTATGGAAATTTAAAGTGTGCAATTTCAAATGTGTCCTTAACTAGTGACTTGAAATTTCGGGTAAACTTATTTACAGCATTTCTAAGTGATCACAATGAGAAAAGAAAGCAAATTATAGCTGCTTTAACATTACCAAGCCTAAACTGCTAAGACGCATAATTCAAAAAGCTTTAGCAAACAATGGCCTACAACATGAAAATTATAAAAACAACTGAGGTGTATTTATTAATATCGATACCATAAATAATAAAAAACACACTAGTTCATGAGTTTTTGCCACGAATTACTAAAAACAAAAGGAAATAGTAACACAAAAGTTAAGAATATATTTGCATACGAGTATCAACAACCTATAAACATATTCAAAAATGCTAAAACACTCAACATCATTTATTAGATAATGTACGCAAAAGGGGGCTATAAACTCTAAGAAAAGATATGTTGGAATAAGTTGTGTGCCAAAAAATAAATACGTAGTTCAACAATGTGCAGACCTGTCTTCATTTCGTCACATGAAATCATCAATAACATTTGACTTGATTCATTTATTCGTCGCTCTTTGCCTGAATAGGAAGAACACACCCTCTATGAGGCTACAACTAACAACAACAAACTCATCTCGTCATTATAACAATGCATAACTTCAATACAATCTGTACTAAATGAACCCTGACATTGTTTTATTTTTGTAGTTTGCTTTTAAAAGGAATTCAACTAAAAGGAAAACATGAAATCAATAATCATAAAAAATTTATTTAAGTTTTATTTTTTGTTTTTGCTTTTGTAAAACATTTCGAAACATCTTTTGCGAAAGGTATAAAGCCCAAAAATATTTCCTGGTAAGGACCTATCAAAGGTTGATTTCAGTTTTTCAATTTAATAAGGCATCGATTGATTATTTAATAAAATTTTATTTTATATATTTTTAAATGAAATCAATCAGAACTATTGCGAAAAAAAACTACAAAACTTTTCTATTAAATAAATAATTAAATCAATTAAAAACTTAATTAAATCTCAAGCTGAAACCAAACAACATTTTAATACCGCTTATTAAATATACTATTAAAATATCACCCTGCCCCGGTTAACTTCTAACCATTCAACGAGGAATATACGCCTATACGTTGGTTGGTGGCTAGTAGCACATTACCTTCTTAACGCAAATAATAACTTAATAATCTAAAAATTTTATATGATTTCCATAATACAACTTACTGTCAATAGAAATATGTACCTAACCAACTCTTGTATGTATGAGACGAAGCACAACAACTGACCCTTGTCAATAATTTTAGGTCAGTTTTGACTCAAAACTTTAGATAAAAAAAATATGCAATAGTTTGTGCACACATTGGCAACATTTTTTTTTAGCATGTCTACCTAAAACAGCAAGTCATAGCCTGTTGCGCACGTCAGTGCGCCTAACGCACACAGTGTGTATATTACACGAAACCATTCGGGCTCTTTTATCCCCCTCATAACTTTGCTTCCTTTAACAATAAACTAATGAAACACAATGACTCTACGTACAGGTAACCTCATAGGACAAGTTTTAAAGTTTTACCATAAAAGCTCCCCGAGATATGAAGGTACAAAAGTGCATAATTTGGTACATATTCGCTAACTTACTCATAAATATTACAAGGTACTTCCACTGCACCTAGAGAGCTGAAACTTGGTATACATGTAGGTCTTGAGGAATAAGAAAAAAGGGGGACTTTCTATCTGGGTGGACTAGGGTTCCACCTTATTTTTATTGACACTTCCGCTATAGCTAGAGAGCAGGTAGACCTTGGAGAATTAGTAATGAGAAAAATGGTTACTTTTAATCTAGGGGGACTAGGGTTCCCTCTTTGTGTGGAGCATTTCCACTATAATAAGGCCAATTTCGTATACAAAAATTTCACCCGTTAAAAGAGATCAAAAGAGATTACAATATGGTTAGGGATTCTAGGAAAAATGTTACCAAACTAGCAGTTTGCCTAGAAATGGGATGATATTGTCAATATGAAGAACTTGGTCCTCTTTTGTGTTTCTGTGCGGATATTTTTTTTACCGCTTACAGCTACATTTATAGTTGACAAACAACAAACCACACGTAGTAAAGCAAGCAAGAAAAATAAAATAAAAATTTTTTGTTGTTTTGATTTTCTTTGGATTTCTCATTTGGTGTAATGAATTTCGAGCGCAAGACGCTGAAGTAAAGGTATGCTGATGAACTGACCTAAGCAACCAGCGGCATAGAGACTAGCTTAACAACAATACATTACATTAATTATAATTAAAATAAGTTGGGATTAAAAAATTAGCTAAATTATTTTTTAATAGAAAGAATAAAATACCAAAAACTCTACTTATTCATTCATGATTATTTTATTTTTCTTCGAGTGTATCCACGTATTCAAGTGTATTTTAGTGAAGCCTCTACATTTTGGCCAAATTTCATTTGATAACCTTTTTATATCACTATCATTCCTGTTGCTGTCATCGTTATTGCATTTGTTATATTTGTAACTTACGTGATGGTTGTACATAATGTAAATGTTTGACAAATACATATGACAAACACATTTATACGCTAGCAAACGCTATCTAATGCAAACAATAATAACAGTCAAACAACAGCCTGTTTAACTTTTGCATTTGTACACGTGTGAATGAGCTGCGTACACATGAGTGACAAATACAACATATCCAAGCAAACATGTGTGTTTGATTTGCTTTCAAGTCAAACTCTTTTGTCAAACATTTACTGTACGAAAATAATTTGAGGGTAATTTGAGAAATAGATTTTTGGAACGAATTTCAGACATACCAGACAAACTAGTTTTGGATACGTGGCATATTCAGAACGAAAAATGACACTGAAACCGGTTTTTCACCAAAACAACCTTGACAAGGGATGACGGAAATTCGTTCCAAAAATCTATATCAATTCACCCTGTCAGAATATCAAATCAAGAATTAATTTAAGAAATATAGCGTACTCAGCAAAAGGGGAGCATTTTTCTATTTAGAGAGAATTTGTTTTGGGACATTCGATTTTATTATTGTAGCATTAAAAGTAGCAGGAAAGGCTTCTGCAGAGAGTTTATTCCATATAAGAACAGTACGGCTAAAATACGAATTTTCCATCCAGGGTGTTATGCGCCCCACTGATCAATTTAAAACAAACCGATGAGTCCTTAATTAGAAACGGGTATCAGAAAGTAGTTCCTCTCATTGGAGCACATTTCGTTGAATTAACGATAAGACAGACATAAGCCATATTGTGCCGATGTTATATAAGGGATAGAAACATCAAAACACTGGCCCATACTTGTGAGTTGTATTCCAATTTCGGCCAGATGTGTTTATTATAAATATATATAATTTATATTACTAAATAGTAAGACCATATGGAAAGACGTATCTCTTACATCGCTTTACATCTGAAAAATGTGTTGGGGCCAAGCCAAGATTTTCAAAAGCTCCTGATCCATTAATATTTATGACAATCCTACTTACAAATGGAGCAACAGGATCAGCTTGAATATAACATCAAAAGGTCACCACTTCATTTCAAGTGTTTGAACTTGTATTTGCTGGGGTGTTTGTTGGAATATTTTTCAGTGTAAACGTGCATGAGCCGCTAAACTATTTTTGAGATTGATACAGAAAAGATTTGTATGTTTTCCTTGTATTTTTAGTCACATTTACTCAATAAAACGATTTTCACCCAAATGAAGTAAATTTAGCAAAAAGTGACACTAGCCCACTTGCACATATTGTGCCAAGGAATACAAACACAAACGCACTCACACACACAGAAATGCACACAAGGTATTTTAGTGCGTTTACACAGCTTGGTTATTGCAGTTACATATTATTAAATTTGGCTTTCTAAATAAACTCACAAGTATAAATTTATTGACTTAATCGACAAACAAATTTATTTGCAAAAGCATCACACAGGAAAATATCGATATTCACCATTTCTGGTCAATTTTGAAAATTCTTTTTTCTATTTTTCTTTTTACTGGCAGTGGCCGTTTTGCCGAAACTTAGTGCACTGTCACAAGTTCTAACATATAACTCCTCATGGTCGCCGCGGTAAGAGGTACATGACTCTACAAGGAGTCTGATTGAATAAGTTAAGCGGAAAAAAGTTAACATTCTCTTATAAATGTCCCTAATCCATTGTGGAACAGCATATATCACGGATACGTGGCCAAGAGCGTGCTTGGTGTCTAGTATGTGAACTCTGGATACCAGTCGATCTCCAGTTCTAATAAAGACTTACTCGTGCGTATGGAGCTCTGTGGAAATTATACGAATTCTCTGAAAGGACCTTAGTTTTAGTTCGACAAGGGAGTAATTCGGATAGAATGCCTCGCGAGGGGTGGACGGGATACTCTCTAAAGGTACTCCTAAGGTGTTGAAACCTGTGATTCTGATGGAGCTGGACAATGAACCCTCGTAAGAGATAAAGAGGTAAATCTCTCTAGGAGCTCCGATGTTTACTGGCCAATGGAGGAGTTCTAAAGAGATGGACAAGAAAAGCTCAGAAGAGGTTGATGCCTTAGTATATAAAAGTACTCCGTGAGATTCCGATAAAAATGGACAATGAAGCACCGCAAGAGGTGAAAAGGTTAATGTCTGTAAGAACTCCGGTGTTTATCGGCCAATGGTCAAATTCTTAAGAGATGGACAAGAAAATCTCCCAAGCGGTGGATGACTCAGTATCCAAAGATACTCTTGAGGAAAAGGCAGAGAAACGTAGCGTAAATTGAGCGCGAATGTCCAGCACTGGCTCGCATAAGGCTTAGGACCACGAGCGGACACTTGTTAAATGTGATTAATTAGATAAATTCTAGCAATTACAAGAGACTACGTGATGAGGAAGAAGTTCGACAGTTACTAAGCGCCAGTCTGAAATCACTACAGCCAGGCATAAAGTCTAGTGTTAAAATGGGACTCTATAAAGGTAAGGTAGTTGTAAATTACAAATTGGTTGCCCGATATCAAGTCGAGGAAAAAATTGGTTCGAAAAGGGACCCATATAAAGTTAGCGGTCTACTTCGATATCCCCCTATATCATTATAAACAAAGCATTTGTCCGACTGTCCGGCATTGAAATCATTTTCGATATATAAGTGGCAGATCGCGAATTTTGGGAGAGTGAAGGGTTTCAGATGTCCGACACAGGTTAATAATAGCTGTCTAACGTTATAATCACAATTCGAACACGAATCCGTTGGCAAAAATCCATAATATATTCGTCGACTAAATCACCATCAGGACGAGAAACACACCTTTTAACGTCAGCAAATTAAAGAAAATTCTGATATGTAAAGAAATTTATAAAATCAGTAAATATCGGAATTTTGATGAAAATAATTCGCGAAAAATTCTTAATCATCTTCAAGTTCCTAAAATTAAAAAAAAACTCTCATTAAAACTTTCTGATTCAACCACTGCGTAATGTTGACTGCGCCAAATTTTTAATTTCGAAAAATAAATGTTTTAAAAACTGAATAATTTCTGGACAATCTTTAAAATTTACGATTTTAATCGGAATTAAATTAAAATTATTTAAAATTGTATTTTTAGTACGCGAAAACTAAAATAGGAAGCCAATTAGCAGTATATCTCCTACACGCGATTTGTACTCGTATTCTGGTGTAACAATTTGTTTTTATTTTTTCTGCCCGCCCTGGCAGTTCATTGCCACCTAAAAATATTTAGTTTTGTCCCATTTTTGTTGCTTTATTTAAGGAGCTTATTGATATTGCAACTTATTTCGTTTATTGGCCGCTGTGTGTGATGTGACGTGGATTTAAGTTTTAATTGCCCCAACCAGCCACCCAGATAAAATGCCACTAGCGTGATGGTATTGTGCACTTAGACCCATTGAACATTAAATACGTGTTTTTTATTTTAAATTTTTGTATTAGATTTATGTGCCAGAATACAAACTCCTAACAAAACACCTACCATCGATGTACATTTTATGCAGTAACGAGAAATGAGTATCATTGACACGACTTTGATGATATAGAAAATGTATATTTTAGTTTATGATGTTTATTAATGCATCAATATAAATTGAAAATCATGAAAACAAAATTGTAAATAAAAACATAAACTAGGAACGACTTGTGTACTTTATGTTGATGAGTGTAAATAAGTATTTCAAGTACAAATTTCTATACACCATCGATGAAAAGGAACATCGGATACAACTAATAGATAAATAAATGAGTTGATAAATATAAGTAAATTTAAAAAGTGTGTGTGTGCATGTATGTGTGCCTGTATGCGTGCCTGTTTCCACAAATGGCTGAGTATTTATGAGGTGCCTTTTAACCAGTGTGTGTCTTACGACACCTTTTTATGTACTCTGCAGCGACACTTTTGAAGAGGGTATTTTGTAATACAAATTATTCCTGTATCTCAGAATTTATTGATAAATTTTAAATATTTTTTGATTTACTTTTTAAGTTGTCGGGACATGTTTTATTAACATTTTTGATCTCTTAATCAACAAATCTATTATAAATTTTAATTATTCACACTTTTGAAATTTTTTTACTAGTTTTTTTAACTGGTTGATATGAATTTTCCGAAGACTTCCGCACTTATTTATCAGAAAAATCTGCTATTAACTGTTACTAAAGGGTGTTCAAAAATAGCTGTAATATGGTAAACAATTTATGAATACCTAAATATATTCTTATGAAATGCACGACCTTACCAGATGTGAACAATAAATTTTATATGAAATATCACTATTTATTGGGACACACAATATCAGTGATGAAAAATGAAATACATTTGGATTTTTATTTATTTCTTTTGCTGAAGAAAAATACAACCGTAGCCGGTCCATCCCTTGGGAGCATGTCTTCTTGGTTAATCCGTCAATATGTTGTATTAATAGTTGGGTGTTATGTGGGAGGCTTGTCTGAGGCCTGAAAGTGGAAAAAAGTTCGATCAGTAACTAAACACTGGTACCACGGGAACGAGTAGCTACCGGGACGTTAGTTTCGGGCTGATCCCAAACTACCGCCTTGACTTCCTTAGACATGACTTGAAACATACGCTTTCTATACAAAATACAAGGTAGAGCTAATTCAGTACAAAACGACACATTTTCATCGATTTATTTTACAAGCGTCTTTTTCTGTATTCCATTTCACATGAAAACTTTTTCGCAAGAAAATGAAATTAATGGATTGTAATTAATGTAATACTACTATTTTTAACTTCTGTAAAAATAGTAGTGTTGTCAATCAAACAAGAACAATTCGAATATTCGAATAATACATTTTTACATTTATACATTTTTTTTTGAACGAATAAAATTTTTCTTCAGACGATTTTTGTCAAATATTAGATTATACAAATAATTTCTTCTAACTCATAGTAAAAAATATTTTCTTAAACTAAAATTATTAACAATATGGTGTGTTAAGTACGCACGTCAATAAAATTTAAATTTATTGTTTGACGTAAATTAATCGGACTAGAATTTAAAAAAACTGAATTACAAAAAAAAAACACTTTTTGGGTTAAATTTGTCATACATAAGCATATTCATTTACCAGAAGTGCCCTCCTTTGAAATTTTGTTGAAGGCCGATTCGTTTAGAAGCCGCAAATATAGTTTGATTATTTTAATCATCCACTGTGCGTTGTAACAATGTAATTTTAATAGCTTCTTGTAGAAAAATAAATTGCGATTTCTTGCTGTCAATTTGCCAATTTTGTTGTTCAAACGTTTGCCCGCAACAGAATGAAACGGAACATAACAACTAACGCCTTATACACAATGTCTATTTGCCAAAAATAAATCAGCTGATTCGTAACGGAGCAGAAAGTAAGGAGTAATTCTACATTTAATTAGGTCTGTTCCAGGTGCATAACAAAATAGTCCGGACTATTGAGAGTAAAAAGAAAATTACTCTCTGAATGTGCCAAAGTTGTCCGAAATTGCTGGAACGCAAAAAACAACAATTATTTAAATACTAATGGTGCCTACTTTCTCAAATAAATTTTATTTTAGTAATTTTATACGCTTAAAATGGATAATATTTTAAAAGCAAAACATTGCATCATTGGCAGCAGCTGTCCATAACTTCTAAACTGATCGATAAAAGCATTTTTTTTTATTAAATAAAGTGATAAATATGCACAAATATATGTACTTACAACTTCAAGTTTATTGGAAACATTTTCCGTTTGGCTTTTTTATAAATTTAAAATAAAAACTTTCTTCCTTTATTTAAACATTTTTTGTTTTTTAAATATAAACAAAAAACAGCTGACAATTTAATTCTAGTCCGAACTTACCCAAAGAATAAGTTCGTAGGACTTTGTACAGGAAATAAAAAATTTTACTATATCATTTTCTCTCAAAATTGCACAAAAATTGTTATCTGGAAAGCGTTTGGACTAATTCGGACTGTTTTGTTATGCATCTGGAACAGACCTATTATAGTCAATCAAAAAGAAACAGCAAATTAACCTTAAAGATACGAATGAAATCAGATAAATGAAAGAACATTTTGTATAAACTGCACTCTACTAATCTTATAAAGTAATTGTCCTTAATGGCCTGATTGAACACGGGAAATTGTTTTGTTGTGTCTACTTAAACATTAATTATTTGGAATTTTTTCTTAAGTAAATTAATTATTTCCATTCGATATAGTTATTCTTTAGCCAATTGAAATAATTCTTAGTATAATCAGCAAAATATAAACCTAAATAATTTGTTTATATAGAAAAACTTTCCTAATTTCCATTAATCATCGTCAAACTCATCAACATTTGGTTTCGACAAAAGTGTTCATTCATTACTAAAATTTGGGATAAACATTTAAATTCCGATGCAACCGAACTTCGTTGTGTTTTGCAGACACTTTAGGCAAACGTTTCCATACAACATGTTGTATACAAATTTTTTCATTGGGCATCCATGTTTGATATAATCAGTATGTTGCATGTTGCGTGTTTATGTTGAGACTGGAAGTCTGCAAAGGGGCTGTAACAGCCGTATCAAATTGTGTATTTGATAAATGAAAGGTTTTTGCAATAAAATTTAAACATGATTTAATTAATTTATTCACACTAAGGTCTTTAATTAAATTTTCAAACACAATTTTATTATCAATAATAGATATTTCGCTACGCCTTTGTGTAGCATCATCAAGAAATAAATTATATTTCAAAAACTACAAATTAACAATAAAATATGAAAAAAAAGTTCCATAATACTAAAAAAAGTTGTAAATTTATTAAAACAAAAAGAAACACAAAAACTGAAAATAATTTTACTTTCATGTACATACATATGTATATGTGTATATCTACATATGTACTTGACAATAAGCAAACTATATTAAGTTATGTTACTTTATGTATTAAATATCTTTATATATGAGCGATATTATTTGTATCGGCTTTATAATAAATTCTTTGTGAAATTGGTGTTTTACGAATTTGCACCATTTCTAATAGATAACATGGCTTATAATTCTTCTTAATATTTGAAACTGAAGCTTTTTCAAAGTTAGGATAGTGACTTAATGGGAATTTAGAGCTGTTTTATTTGAATGTCTACATCTCTAGGTCCGACTTATGTATGTCCGGCTATTCTAGTCTTTAGCATATTTTTCGTTATATGAATATATGTATACTTTATTACAACTCTCCTGATCAATTCCGTTACAAAGTATTTTATAAATAATATTTGACATATCCGATTTTATAATTCTATCTTTAGTTTTGCTAAACAATCTATTTAAAAATGTATCTAACGATAAATGAAAAGAGTTTCACATAAAAAATTAGGAAAGGATTTGAACTTCCTTTTGCCCAAAATGGAAGAATTTGACTTCGTTGACATGTGGTTACAACAAGACTGTGCCACAAGCCACACTCCATGCTATACCTTGAACCTATTGAGAGGCGAGTTAGGTAAGCAATTAATCTCACCATTTGTCGCCAACATGGGTATACGTAAAGTCTCTGGTGTACAGGGACAAGCCAATGATGGAAAAAGTATGCCAAAATTGGAGCTAACGAAATAGCGGCATTTACTTACCGACCGAAATAAATATATAACACATTTCATTCAGTTTTGCAAATTTTGTGTGTTTTTTAAAATTCTCAAACCCAAACGGTTTCAAAATCATCCTATACAACAATTATACCAGCCGTTGGAGTTTTGAATTTAATAAATTTCAATTAAATGATTTTCCATCCGGTTTTAGCTATTCTTTTTTGGAACACCTTTTCTTCCGTCTATTTGTCTAATAATTCTTTACCATTGCGTACAAGGGACAATAATAATAAAAAGCAAAAAAATTTAGTAGTTGCATGTTTGTCACATGTATTTATTTCTTCTAAATGAAATGTTAATTTGATAAACAAATTTTTTAATTCCTCCAACCACTGTGCCTACAAAAATGTTGCAAACGAGTACTGGAAAAATGCCGCAATCCAGCATGTTTGATGTTTGTGCGTTCTTCGTTTCCATCACAATCGAATGGCAAAGAAGCGAACAGCATTGCGTTTGGTCAGTCAATGTTGGCATTTCATGGATATTGGTTGTTCGTTCTGTGATATATGTTAGACGAAAGTAGTAACGGTCGTTTTAGAATTTTGTGTGTAAAATTGAAAAAATTAAAAAAAAACACATTAAAGATTTGAGTTAAATTAACGAGGAAAACCAAATTATCAAAATTTGTCCCATAAATTTGGAAAATAAATAAGTGCAAAATTAGAAAGAATATTTTTGTGTTTAAATAAAGAAAAATCGGAAATGAAATTATTGTTCAAACAGGATATAAGCAAAAATGTGCATGTAATTTTATTAAGATATATAAGTGTTTGATGCAGAAAACTTAAAAAAGGTTGGTAACAAAAAATTGAAAATAAAGAAGAAGAAAAAAAAAAATAATACAAAAACTATTTCTATTCAAAATTAAAAAAAAGTGTGAAACAAGTTGAGAAAGATTAATTTTGGCGGGATTTCCTAATAAAAAAAATACTTGTATGTGAGTTTATCCCAGCTGTCGTACAAATAATCAAAATTTTAAAATGAAATAAAACAAAAATTTTAGAATTAAAATTATTGAAATGATGAAAATATTAAACAAGTGAGACAAATTAGAAAAATAAAGAAAAATCATTTAAAATGCAAAAACAACTTAAAGCAAGAAATTGAAATTTGCGGTTCATGTTAATTTCCATATCCTGCTTAAATTCGCTTTAAAAGACAGCCCTACAACCCAAGTCTCTCCTGAGCAGCAACATTTAAGTAAAATCTGATTATGGAGGACGAATTACGCTGCCCTACTTGCAAACAGCTCTTTGCTAATCCAGTGTTGTTACCTTGTTTTCATGCTCTGTGTTTGGGTTGTGCTTTGGATATACAAACGCCCTACACACCAGGGGCCATTTTAGCTTCGGTAACAGGCGGTACAGCCTCATTAAATGGTGGCACCATACACAGTGTAGCGGCCACCATACATCCCCATCCATCGGGTGCAGCCTCTAATCATCATACACACACTCATACACACGCCGCCACCCGGCATTCATCAAATTCTTCAGCTGCCAGCACAGCCAGTTCGGCAACTGGCTCTGAATCGCTGACTTCCGATCAAGATCAAGCCGATAAGGTCAGCATTTTAAGTGAGGCTGATTCGGGAGTAGTTTGTTGTTCCAACACTTCACGTCCGGTTTCGTACGCTGGTACCGGTCATATACAAGGCTTGTTGCAAGGAGCTGCCCCAGCACCCCCTGGGGCTGCCTACAGTCTTACTTGTCCTTTGTGTCGTAAAATTGTATTCTTTGACGAGGGTGGTGTACGAAATTTACCACCGTATCGTGCCATGGAATCCATAGTGGATCGTTTTTGTGCTCGTGAGGCTTTGCGCTGTCAGATGTGTGAAACAGATCCTAAAGTTGCCTCCTTGGTGTGCGAACAATGCGAGATACGTTACTGCGATGCTTGTCGTGAATTATGTCATCCGGCTAGGGGTCCTTTAGCAAAACATACTTTGGTTAAGCCCAAAGGAGCCGCTCAACAACGTGAGTCAGTGTGCGGTGAACACGAAGATATTTTGTCGATGTATTGTCTAACATGCAAACTGCCAGCCTGTCCGGAGTGTATAAATGATCAACGTCATCCACAACATGAAGTGCAGCCAATCAGCACTACTTGTAAAGCTCAAAAGGTATGAGAGTGAAAAGTGACTTTTTTGTTTTATTTTAACTTTTGGATGTTCTATATCTAATAATGTAGAGCCCGAGAAGGTTTTCTTATTTGAAGATTTTTAAATTTTATGTCTTTAGCTTTGGAAGTCGGAAAATTAAAAGTCGGAGAAGCCTTCAGAAGCTATTTGAATTACCTGATGTGATCTATTTCCAAATAATTGAAAATACACTTTCAAATCCAATTAATAGTGAAATTTAATTATAAAATTTTCCTTTCGATCTTTTTGTATGTTAAATATTACGAATGCGACAACCGGAAAATTATCATTGATAAATTTCTATTTAAGTTTGTCATCATGCACTCCTGAGAAAATATTTTTGCAGGAACTGTTTCCCTTTTTTTCCTGATATTTCAATTGTGAATAATTTTTTTTGCCAAAAAAAAAAAAAAACGCTGGATCCGCGCGTGTTTCCGTAACCAGCTTCGTAATCTTTACTAATCTCTTGCTGTTATTTGCCACTTACAAAGAACCGTTAAAAAGCACTTAGTTCGGTTAATGGAATGGCAATTGATTTCTCTGCAGGTGGCAGATAAAATTCTGCATACCAAGCATATAAACGCAGCTTAATCAATTTAAAAGTTAAACTGGGTCACCTACAACGTGGCTCGGGAACTCGTTGAAGTCAACGTTGGGTCAGATTTTGTTTACTTTGCCCTCTCCTGATCTGATAAAAGAAAGATCTTGATGCGAAAAATTTTATTATAAATATTCAATTGAAATTCCGTGCAGAAGTTACAGTTTTTATATACAGGCGGAATGAAAATTGTAAGGCATTTCTTTCACTTCTTATTCCCAAGAAGGTCTCACATCTAGTTATTTGATAATGAAATAAGTTCTCATGCTAGATGTGCAGCTTTATTTGTCCTGTAATGTTGAAAAATACTAAACAATTGTAAATCACATAGGTTACCTACGAATTTAAGGGATCATTTACATCTTGTTCTCCATAGGGGTGTATTAAATTAAAGAAAAAAAGGATTTCTGTGTATTACCTTTAATTCGACTATATAGTCGTAAGGAGTATATCCTTCAAAGAAATATTACTTATTAACTTTAGAGTAAATTCTAAAGTAATGAGCTATCCTTACAGCGACTCAATTGTCATGTTTTCAACGAGTGAATAACTAGTCGCAAGTAGTGGTCTTTTGCGCATTCTAGATTTATATATTTGGAACGTTTGTCATAAATTGTTGTGGTTTTCTTAATAAAATGTGAGCTACTTTCGGGTAATGCAAATGATTGGCGGGAATAAAACACAACTTTAAATAAAGGGCGACTCCCATAAAAAAATACAAAGTCTGTATGGCAATGAATACCTTTCGAATATATGTTTGGGACACTTTGCCGTCATTTTGAATGCTTTTTTTAAATTCTTGATTTGATATTCCGACAGGGTCTTTTGATGTAGCTTTTTGGAACGAACTTCCGTCATCTCTTGTTTTTTTTTTTTAACTTAAATATGTAAACAATATTTCCACTATTTTTTTAGAGCATCGCCATAAAGCATAATGTCCTAACTAAAGGCAATTTCGAGCAGAACACACCAGCCTCTTAAGAGCGTATACAAATTTTTAGAAAAGAACACTAAATTGCATTATTTTTTTGTAAAATGGCATACAATTTCTCATATATATTGTTCTATTGTAATTATGGAAATGTACTTTACCTTTCTAATTAACATACTTTCAAAAATTTAAGAATTATTTTTATAAAATTTTTATTAAAAGTTTGAATTCTGCGAATTCTTGCACTATTAAGTGAAAAGTGCCATTAAATTCGAACGTCTCACAATGATTGGTGGCCTAGACCAAACGCGTATTTTCTTATTAGCAATTGGCAAATATATAAACTCTTTCCAGCATGTTCTGAAACTTTGGCGCTTTGCTTGCTACTCGTATTAACCATATTTCGAAATTGTCTTCCAAAAACATAAACATGTTTTACCAATACAAAGCCTAAACAAACATTATAAAAATAAAGCATTTTTGTTAAGCATTATAGCCTTAAAAAATGCAGTCAAAAAAAGAATACATTAAATAACGTTTAATAAGGGAGTTTTCCAATTATAATTGCTAGATGGGCTGTTTTAAAGATTGTCAAGATTCAAGCTCAACATTTATTTGTCAAGTTGAAAATGATATATGCACCTACAGAATTGGCTGAATTCGTCAACAAAAATACAAATTATATGTGGCAAAATAAAAAATTCAAGTAAAGTAAAATACATTGCATCTTTATTTATTTTCCACTTTTTTGTTTTACATTAATTAAATTAAATAAGATCAGAGAAATGATACTGAATTGTATGTTTGATTTTTTTTTTAATTCAAAAGGATGTTTTTGTACCTGTTATTTGAATAATGATATATTTGTTTAAAATATTGAATTATTGCTTTTAAAATTGTGAATTCTTATGTCAAAGATTTTCACAATTTGAATCTGGCAAACCTGATATTATTTGGACATATCAGAGCGTCAGCTTTTGTTTTGAATTCTTTCTAATTTATTTTAAAGAGACGTCACATTTAATTTTTTCAGTGTAGAAAAAAGTTTCGTGACATGTGGCAAAGCCAAAATGCTAAGTAAGGTATGCTTGCAATTCCGTCACGAATAGACTAACAAATGAACAACTCTCGCAAATCATTGAATTTTATTATCACAAGTCGTGCTGTGTGAGAAAAATGTACTCCTATCGATAATTTATCTTCACCGACGAAGCTCATTTTAAGCTCATCACAGAACTTGCTGCAAAGAGGACTATTTTTGTTGGGATACGTGAAGTCTTTCGTATACAGAGAAAATACAGCCACAATTCCAGCTCTGCAAGACAACATTGCAGATGGTTTAGGGAAATACCGCCCGAAATGCTGGAAATAGCTTGCTAAAATTGGAGCTTATTGATAGACCACTTAGGGCGTAGTCGCGGAGAACGCTTACATTAAGTAGTCTTTAACATGTAAAAGCGAGACATTCATTAATATTTCATTATCTTTTTTAATTTTGAAAAGCTAAACGGTTAAAAAATCACCCTATACATAAATTTTTCGCAGGTCGTCAAACCAGCTGTATGTTGCAATCACTAGTACATACAATTAAAATTAAAAAGAACAGAACAAATTAAAAAAGAAAAAAAAATATTTTATATCTCAATAAAAATTTTATAAAAATATTAGCAGTGTTGATTAAAGTTAGAAGAAAACGGATTTAACTTAATTTATTTAAAATTTTATTATTTCTTTAAAGTTTAGGCTAAATACATCAGTTCTTCTTGCGATTGCGATCTACAGACCACATTTCTTGCGAGTTCCGTGGCACTTGTTATGCGAGATGATATTGTCGGAACATGCCCGAAATATTTAAAAAAAAAAAAAGTTATCGCAGTTTGTAGAGAGTTATATTTTTTGATATGTAACATAAGTCAAATTCATTTGAAAGAACTTTGTAGGTTTAACTCCCTTGGACCCCACAAGAGAAAAGTCAGAAAATTTTATTCAAACTACAGGGTGTCCGCCCGGAAGGTTTCTGGTTTGTTTGCATAAACCTTGCTTTTCAGATATCGCATCAAAAAGAAGTCCGGAGCAGTCAAATCAGGCGACCGTGGAGGCCAATCAGTATCACAATTCTTTGAAATAACTTGTTGAGGAAAGAGGTCTCGCAGTGATTCCATTGTAATCCTTGCTGTATGCGATGTGGCACCGTCTTGTTGAAATATGTTAGTCAAGCCCAAAGCATGCAGTTGTGGCGTTAAAAAGTTTTCAATCATATTACGATATCGCTCCCCATTGACAGTTATCGTTACGCCGTTTTCAGTTTGAAAGAAGTAAGGTCCAATGATTCCTCCTGACCAAATTGCAAACCAGACTATTACTTTTAATGGATGCAAAGGTGACTGGTGAATAATTTGAGGGCTTTCCATTGCACAGAACCGACTATTCTGTTTATTTACATTCAAATGAAAATGTGCCTCGTCACTCATTATGATTTTTTCATGAAAATCGGGGTTGTCATGGGAGAGCTGTAGCAAACTATTGGCATATATACGGCGACGTAAATGGTCTTCTGGAGGAAGTTATTGTGTCAACTGAATCTTAAATTGAAACAAATGCAAATATTTGTGCAAAATTGTAGCCAAAGTTGTTCTTTGTAGACCAAGCTCCTGAGCATGGTGTCGAATTGAGGTGGATGGATTGTTTTGAACACTTTCTTGAACAGCTGTTTTCAGCCACAACGGCTTGGGCCTATCAGCTTCAGTCCCTCTTTCTTCGAAATCATTTCTACACGATACTTCACGACTGCCAAATATGAACTGTCAAGACTAATGTTTGCCAAAATGGCGGCAAAACAAAGTAGTATACCTTCTCTCTGTATAACTATTTTCCCTCCCACGGATTTCCTAATTACGAAATCGGTATGACTGTTAGTATATTTTGTTGTATAAATACTTACTTTCAGACTTTCATTCAGAAATTTCTCGAAAGTGTAAAATTTCTATGCAACTTTTGTTCAATTGATCGATCGCATTGTCCTTTTATAAGCAATACGCACACATATGTTTTTATACAACTTTAATTTCTTATTGAACTTTGAAACTGCATTTTTTGTTTTCTCCATAAATCTGTCAAATGTTTTATTATTTAGGGGAAAATAATAAATAATACCTTCTTTAAATAATAATGAAAACCATAAATTGTTCGTATTACCAGAAAAAATACTGATGATACTTTAGGTACGAAAAACTAACACAATAACTAAACGCTCCTTTATATTCTACAATGGAATTCTGTGCATCTATTTTTTTTCTATTTCAAATAAATAAATATGTTACTGTAGCCATGTACATATATTTCGTTAAATATTTATTCCTTGTTTCTGTTTGATATAAATTGTACTTTAAGGATTTTATTGCAACTGATAGTAGTATATGGTAGTGGTAGAGGTACTTGGCTTGAACAAATAAATAACCCAGTTGTAAATCTTTATCCTTTTAAATACATACCTAAATATACGTCTGTATGTATCAAAGTGAGCGCTGTTGGTGTTGTTTTAGATACATATTCAGCTTGTTAGTAATATTTACTTTTTGTATATGAAACTAAAAAAAAATATCAGTATTAGAACTTAAAGTAAGTAAATTTAGAAAATGTTAGATGATACCTTAGAGTATCAAAAAAATATTGTTTCACAAATATTGTTGTGCATATGTGGAGTAAATAAAGTTTTATAGTGTTCTCGAAGTTAAAAACTACATTTCATAAAATGTCTGATGCTCTAGATTTCAGGTAGATTTACAAATGTTTCATTTTTAATATTTATTTTAGTTTCCCTAGTGTTTTTGTTTTTTTTTAAACTCGTAAAAACGTAGGCTGGAAAATATTTGCTAAGAAAACCCATAGATGTAATTTAAAGATAGTGACACACTATTTCTGAACAATTTTATATTCATTTGCAAATTTGTTGTTGAAATAAGGGCGTCTCAAATTACTTGCTTAAAATTTCTAACCATTTAATATAGTTTTGAGATTTCTACTTACACCCCTTAAAAAGGATAATTTTGTCCCAAAAATCACGCCAGTCGGTAAACAAATTTGGGCAGTTGAGAGTTCAAGGCTACAAATTGTACACGAAAGAACAACGCTTTTTCATTGTTGAACAAAACTGGCGATTGCCAAGTTGTCCACTTCATCGCTAGTCTTCTCTAATTTATTCTGCCCCAAAGAAAGTAACAAAATTTGCGTTAACTTCAAAAATGTCATTTCTGATTAAAAAAAGTATTTGTAAAGACTTCTCCACAAGTCTCTTCTCAAATAGTATTTATAATTAACGATAACGCACTAATTTAAACCATTCTGTATTCCGTATTTCGCCGTCTCTATTTTAAACTACTATTTTTTTCGTGTAAATAAATTTCCCTTTGTCCCATAATTAACACAAAATTTAAAATTAAAAATAAAATAGAGTCCTTAAATAGTAATTTTTTATTTAATCATAAAATACAGGGTGTTTCTTAAGCCCGACGTAACTGACGAAATAGTTGACTATCAAACGAACTGTCGTATTGCGATTGACGCTTGACCAACGCTACTTAATTACCTAGATTTCCTCTAAAAGTCATGTATCAACTGTCCTTTTTGAGCATAAACACAATTGCCGCATGTGGCGCGGAAGTAATTCACCCTACAGACTCCATTACACCCAGAAAATTCGCCAGTTGTTGCTGATTACATGCTGGTGGTATCATTGGTTCTTATTTCTTCAGAAATTAAGAAAATTTATCGTCCATAATCGACGGGCAAGAACAGCCGCGGTGTTTATATGGCAGGACTCATTTACTGATGTTAATGTCATGCATTGATCATTTTTATTAAAATATAATTTTGTTTTCTTTTTTACAACTTAACGTTCTATCGGGCTTTATAAAACACCATATACATAAAACAGGGCTATTTATGGAATAATCTGGCTATGCTGGTACATACGCACTTTTTTTGGCGCAATCTCTCTTGACCATTTTGTAAAAATGGGACTGAATTTCTTTAATGCAGCGCTTGTTTTTCTCCTGTTGACATAAACCTTTGACTTCGAATAACCCCACGAAAAGAAATCTTAAAGCGCACGAGCGATATTTTCACAAAAGTATGCTCCAATGATGCCTCCAGTCCAAAGTCACATACTAATTTTATTATTTTCACAAATAACAGCGTATGTCTGAAAAGTTATTATTTACAGTAGAGTAAAAAAAATCTTTTTAATCTTTGGGTTTGATATGATTGAAAAATCTCAACGCATTCGACGATTGTTTTACAAGTATGAATTAGTGTCACCGAATCGCTAATGTTTGCAGTGCTCTAGTGTCTTGCGAAGTCCACTCACTATATTGTATATATTATATATTTGTTTCTGCTCGGAGAGTCGATATATCAAAAACAAGATTAATATAAATTAATTGAATTTACAAATTGTGAAATTTGTGATGTGAAATTTTATAGGTCGATTATGCAACCAAACTAGAGTTGCATTGCCAGTTGCCCGGTAATATATTACAGATGGCAATTGGTCATTGACAGTTGTTAATATCAGTTGCCAACTAGTACTATGTCTGGCAACCGCATATTGTTTCTTGCCAGTAAGTAGGTAGCTCAACTGAAGTTCGCTTGGCTATACTTCGTCGACACATTAGACCTTACAAATAATTTACAACTGAAAATAGTATTTTTCTCGACAGTCGCCAGTAATAGCTACATCAGTAAGTTGTTAAAAGATTATATAATTTTCAGACAGACACGACCTCTCAAAAAAGTGACAACAAATTGTTAGTTTATTCTTTAACTAAAAACAACAATTTTGTTATAAAGAAATGCCTCATTTAAAATAAGTAAACTTTGTTTGAACGTGTGCAGATAAAACAACGTATGTCGATATAGAAAGTTTTCGTTGAGTGTTAAAAAATATGAATATGTGACTGAGAGAGAGTTTTTGAATTGAGTTCAGTAATAACAACGTATGTTACTTCGTGTGTTTTTTTAAAGGAAAGTACCACGCAATCAATGCTCACTAATTTTTTTTTGAAATAATTGTAATACTTTCTTCGAAAAGGAATAGAACGTTAGTAAAGTAGGGCGAAGAGAAAAGCTTCAGTGCTTACAACTCCACAATTGTGTCTTATGTTTATTTTTTAGAACGGTGTTGTAGTGCCTCTTGTGTTATATAGGCACATTACTTAAAGCTAGTGTATAGCTATTTTATTAATTATTTTACTTTACCAACGATTTAGTGCCATCGTGTGATACCTACGAAGCAGGGCACTAGTATGACTATAGCTAGTACATATCAAAAAAATTTGTTTAATGATGGCTAAAGTCAATGCGCTAACTACTTAAGTTATAGTACCCTTTTTAAATGAAAATAATTCGTCAGCAAGCAATTATTTGTCGACGTACTGTAAACTATTTAAGTTAATACAGGAATTATGCTGTTTGCTAGTAAAAGAAATCCAGTCGATATTCAAGTTTATATATGAAAACGACAGAATTTTTATTCGTAATTGTTCGAATAACCGAGTTACTTTCAAATTTCTTTGTTGCAAAGTGACAAATATTTTTTTCTATCAAAATCCTCCATTCCAAAAATAATTAACTTTTCTATTCTCAAAGATATTTATGCAGAGATGAGGTTGTGATTTAGTTTCAGATTTAGTCGTTACACCAGTTAAAAATCGTACGGGTGTCAACAAAATATAATAGCGTAAGATTAAAGGTGGAAAGTATGTGACAGAGTGTTCTGACAGGTCTGCTCGATGGTTTAAAAAATTTTAGTAAATAATATTTTCTCGGCGATCAGAGTTGCATTTTGTTATCGCATCTTTTTTGAGTTATATTGGGGCTTCGCAAAGCCGGTTTGCTGTGGGTTTTCTTTTTGGACAGAAACGAAATTCGGTCATATTTTCTCTATGTAGTGTAGTGAATCACGGCCTCTAGTATACAACAGATATTTTGTTTACGATACTGGTGAATTTGTTCTTATGGTGTGATTTTCTTGTTTGATTATATTCATACTTTTCTTTAAGTTTTCAATATTTAAATATAAACATGTTTCCCTGCTTTAAGTAAAAACAAATATACCCCAAATATAGCAGAGAAAACAAAACTATGGAAAATCAATGAAATTAGCATAAAAGTACATGCCAACACTTTAGAATAACATACCAAAGAAACTACATATAAACAATCTAAACAAAACGAATTTCCCTACAATAACACCAGCTGGAAACATACCACATCTTCTCGAAAACAAAACACTAAAAGAAAAGCTAAACCAATATACTCAAATATTCTTCAGCTACCAAAAACTAAACGAACGAAATATAACTTCATGACTGAATAAGACAGTAGGAGCAAATAAAATGCTTCTATTTCTTCTATTTAATCCGCACCTAGTACTGTCTGTTACTCTATTACCTTAGTAACCAAGATATTTTGGTTTGTTTTTTTTTTTGAATAGAGAATTGTCTTTTAATATTCATGCTTTTTGTAGTTATTTACAGAAAACTAAAGTTCTTATTTCAACTAAAGTCCTTTATCTCTTGTTTCTTAACATTTCCTTGACCAGTAATTTCCTTTCCATTTTCTTGTAGTGCTGCAAAAGAAAATGCTAATCGACTCTGAATTGGGGGAAAAATTTCGTAACACGTCTTCTCTGTGAAGTTCCTTATTTCATTCTTTGTTGTTTTTTTTGTTGGTAGTAGATTTCATCAGATTTGTAAAGGTATGAAAACATGTCCTTTCATTCAAGGATTTAAAATGTTTTAAACAACAAATTTAATTGAAAACTTTATAACTTTTTTAACAAAAGCAGTCTTTCTTCGTTAAAAACGGTTTTAATTGATTTTATTTAGAGCATCGCTTTTCAATTTTTTTTATTCCTTCCAAATTTTAGGCTACCTAAAAGTCCTCAAAGTAGGCGTGAGCATTAGTACAGAGCTGTACATTCGGCTCAAAGCTCTTACTGCCCAGCTTATTCTTCAGCAGTTCGTAACCCTATTAATGTACTTTGTATGACGAGTACACAGGTGTGCACCGGTGGTCTGTCATGCTGGAAGAGCACTTTTGTCTACGCAAATGCGGTCGTTTTGTTTGAAGTCAATGTCGAATCTGTCGAAGAGCTGCGAATAATATTCGCCTGTAACCGTCTTACTCTTTATTAGGTAATCGATGTTTAGACACCATATGTATAACAACTATCGCCAAGATTTTTTTGCTGACAGACTAAACTTTGTTTTTTTACTGCATTGACCATCACTTGGCCCCTGGCTGTAAAATGGCACAATAACTCCTTCGGATTGCACTTGATCATCCAAATCCATAACCATAACTTTGCATTGCTCACATAGTTGCGCTTGAGGTAGAGTGTGAGCAACCTCGGCATACCCAAATATTCATGTGCAGCGTGATGCATAGAGTCTCACACCGCGCACGTAATTCCTGCGATATCTGTTGATTTTATCGACAATTTCTAGCGATTATCCGCTTGTGGTGGCCATGTTGCTTATTATAAATTTGTATCTGCTGCTAAACCACCATGGTAAAATATACGATTGAGCAAACGTTACAAGGTTGACTATTAAACGTTTGGTGACCAAACTCGAGACGACCGCTTCGCAAACAATCAGCAAATACCAGTACGACGAAGAAACGCTAAATAAGCCAAGAACCTTATCCAAAAAAGTGTGCATAAAAGCAAAAGGAAGTCGAGTCCTCGTCGTGAACAAAAACTAAACCTTTACCTTGTTAAATTTTGCGTCGGGATTAAGGCCTATATCCGTACAAGATCTAACTGACGCAGGAGCACAAAGCTAATAACAATAGACAATACAGTTTATTCGCTGAATGGGCTTCAAAGCGTTTGGCAATTTGTATAATTTGGCGTATATGGGACAATGCCAATTCATACGAAGTTCCACCGTTGCCAACTCATCCACAAGGTGATTCTTGATTCGATATTCCGACAGAGTGTTTTGATTTAGATTTTTGAAATAATTTCGGTCATCCCTTGTCAAGTTTGGTTTGAAGACAAACCGGTTTCGGCTATTTGCCATATGCAGTGTCATTTTTCGTTCTCGAAATGAGAAACTTGACAAGGGATGACGGAAATTCGTTCCAAAAATCTACATCACCCACAAGATGTTATTATTTGTTGCGTACTTTTGGTGGCCGTCCTCAATGGATCTTCGGAAACAACGTTAGTGATCTTTAAACGCGCAAATAATTTTTGTAAATTTTGTTTAAAACAGCCGTCACTTTTATTCGTTTGGAGGATGGCAGTTGTGGAAATATGATATTTTCATTCTCCCTAGATCTGCGCTTGCTGTTAATACACGTTTACAGCTCTTAACGAAAATATTACGTTATTGTCTTTTTATAAACATATTCCTTGTTAGTTATCTTCTGTGGTGTTATTTATGTTTGCTGTAGGAATATTTATTACCCTCCAACTGTCAAACTTGATGCTGCACGCATTTTTCATGTAAATTCTGACGGTTAGTAAACTACAAGATTACAAAAACAAAATATGCCTCCGTATTGTTCTTGTAGCTTACAGATTCTCTACAGGAAGAGGTTTTCCTACATTTCTTTTTACTGTTAAGGGTTGCAAGCAAATTAAGAAACGCACACAGAAAAAGAAAGTTCCGAAGAAAAGGCAAGAAAATCGAAAAGATGCTTTAATGAATAAAACTGAGTAAGAGGGTTGTGTTTGGTAGAAAATTTTGACTTCAATATTTGATTGGTCTCTTAAAAAGCAGTTACTAAAATTTATTTATATGTACGTTATTTTTTTATTGTCATAAATATTACTTTTGGGTTGTTTTGGTTTGAATACTTATTTTTATATTAGCGGCATTCAGAGTTTGGTGCAAATGGTCCAAACGTGCAAATGCAAAAAAATGAAAAAAATCTTAGAGCTCAGTTTCGAATGTAAAAATTTTAGACGCCGCTTATAATACTCATTACTTTTCTTGAAACGCTCTTAACTAAAGCTTGATAGCTTATAAGTTGTTCTTCTGTTAACACAATTTTCATTTCCTTACCATTCCCGGCATTAGTTTTGGCAGCAAAATAATGTTTTAAATAAAATGTTTGCCTTTAATAGAAAGCTTTAGTTGTTTTAGTTTAAAAATTCAATTCAAAAATAATACACCTGAATATGAAAATTATTTTTTTTGCAATTCCGTTTGCAGTCCTCTTACAGTTGAGTACCTTCACTGAGCTACAAAAAAACATTCTTTAAAAAAAATTTTATTTGCTTGTTGGTTTGTTTTTAATCCAAATTTCCCCAGTGACATGAAAATAAATTTATAAAAGTTGAATTTTTCTGTGGAACTGTCTGCTGTACACTCGTGGCTACGTGTTTGTTCGTCATAGACTAGATTCATCTAATAGTTAATAGTATTAGTCTGGCAAATAAAATATAGAATAAAAACGAAACAAAATAGGAAAACAAAATACTCGTATAAACAAAATAAAAATTGGAAATTATTATTTAAGAGTTGTGAACTACTCACACTATTGAAGTTTTCTTTTGCTTTAACTCTGGCTTTCATATTTCCATATTACCAACATTTTCAAAAACACATATTTTTAAAAGAGCAAATAAGTAGTCACACATACATATTTTTTATTAGAAAATGAACTATATTTTTCCTTAAATAGTCAACAATTAATTCTCAAGGAGCTTATATTTACACTTCTTAGTAATTCTAATGGCATGAATTGCCCGCCTATTACGATAGAACTAGAGTATTTTATAAAAAAAAAATTTACTTGGTTCTCTTGGTACTCAAAAACCAGAGGAGCTATTTCTTTTGGTGTGGTTGTCGGTTGTGGTTTTAATTGAAATTGGCCTGTAAGTCTGTTCTGCATGACATAATTTTGAAGCCTTTAATGTCGTGTAATAGTGGCGTAAAATGCGTCTGGCTTTTTGAAGGACAATTTTTTATGTTAAATAAAGGGATACAAAAAAAATGTTTTTGCTCTTTTCACATCACATACAAATGTTTTATAAAGTACAAACCATGTTTTTTTCAATTTACTTCGCTAGTAAAAATGCCACTGACTTGCATGTACTACAGGCACAGAGCAAGTAAATAAAATCTACTGCATTACATTCATTTATTTATTTAGGTCAATATCTTTTTTTGCATTTACTTGGAGAAGATATTTTAAAAACTATACTATGGCGTGTTTTTTCATAACTCGTCGTATTACATTTTTAATGCATAAGTATAGAACTAAAACATAAATAATAAGTTTAAAGCAACCATTTCGGAACATTTTAAAGTGATTATCAGTGAGATAAATGTAGAACAGGTCACACAGTTATAGTACACTGATGGGTCCAAAATAGAAGATGGCTGTGATAGGGCTTGTCTGGCTAAAAAAGGCGCCGACACTCCTTTCATAGATCCGAAATCCTTCTGTGGTGCAAACCATAGCTTCATAAACAACCTAATACGCGATGGAAAAAAACGAGGTTTACTCGCTTACTGGAGAGCTCAAACACGCATGCTAGAGTAAAAAAAAAATTAATTGACTCCGAATGTATTAAGGCAGAGGCTACTCAAAATCCCAGCAGAAATGATATTAAAGCCTACATTGAAGATTTATCACGACATTACAGATCTGACTATCACATCTATATAATCAAAGAGTGATTTGTTAGACTGTCAGAGAAACAGGAAACATCGGAATAAACTCGTTGCAATTGCCCAGCGGTGCCAAGTCGTAGACTTACTACCTAGGCAGTAGGATATTAGTTCCAGCCAAGCTAGTTAAACTAAAGCCCACAATGATTAGGAGATTTATAAAAAGTATAGAATTGTTGTAGCTAGGCACGAGGCTGCATCATGAAAGTGGTGCCATTCCTATAACTTATAATACTAAAAATTTCAAAAAGCTACTTTAAAAGTCCGCTTTTTTAGCTCTATAAACGGAATCTATGAAATTTAATAAGCACCGATCTGTTATTTTAAATACAGTGCAAAAACAAATATTGCAGCCTATTAAAGTGTTCAGTTTCCGCTTAAAATCTAATTAGATTTTTAACTGACTCAACTATTTATTTAAGAAAAAAGTTTTTAATTTAAAATCAAATAATTAATTAAGTCAACTAATAACTTAATTAAATTTAAAACTGAAGTCAAACAAGATTTTAGTAAGCTGAAATATATTTTCTGTGCATGCAATCATTTATCAATTATTTCACCGCATTGACAAATCGAAACCGGGTGATCAAAGCCATCGCATGCTTAGTAGTCAACGTTTACTGAAGCTACAGCATCTTCTACCAGCCATGTTTGCTCTTAAAAATTACATTCGATAACGACGATTGTTTTTCCAGATAAATTTGATACTTATTTTCACACATTTTAAATACATTAATTTTTTATAAAATTCTGAATAAGGAAAAATTCTCGCGGTTTTGGATTTCGGTTTATCGGAAATCTCAGACACTTATTAACACTTATTATTTAGTACAGAGCGAATTGTCTTTTTTACTACATCATAGATTTTTACCACATTGAAAAAGGAAAAAGGAGCACTCAAGGAGTAGCAGATTTATTGGGAGTATTGGAAAACAGTGGATGAGAAGTTTTACTTCACCGACCTAATGGCCCAGTCCCTATCCTACTAGTGGCTACGACTCATTTCGATCAATGCAAAAAAACCTAGCTCAAATCAGTAGTATCAGTGTAGTAGCTTACTTTGTCTTATATAACGATAGAGTGGAAGATAATGCAAATTCCATTTAACAAACCCGAACCGATATAGCATAGGTTATTACAGAGATTTTTTACCATGAAAGGTGTTGTGTAGTTTTTAATTGATACTTATTTAATTTTTAACTAATTAAATTAATAGCTTAATTAAAAGGTTAATTAAAAAGAAATTAATTAAACTAAGAAATTTATTAAACTAAAAGAATTACAAATTTTGTAAACTCTAAACATAAAGTCAAACAACAACCTAAATTGTTGAAAAACAAAAAAATAATCAGTTACACATTCACTTTGAGAACTGCTGGGTGTAACATTTACAGGTACCGTCTGGCAGCTTTATGTATGTATGTTGTAAATGTATATGTACAAACCCTCTTACACACATATAACTATAAATCTTTTTTGTTTGTGGTGTTGGACTATAGAAATTTATAGAATATAAAAATATAAACAAAAGGATAAGACTAGAGCAATAACCATCCCTGTATATACGAGTACAAGCAAGAAACTTATTTTTATTTACAAGTGAACGTATAGAAAATACTAGCTGGGAAAATATAATAAAGAAATATTCAACATTGCAAAAATCATAAAAACAAACACATAATTGTAATGAGTTCAAAAGAATTACAAAAATCTACAGAAGTACAAAACAATTGAGGAAAGAAATTGAGGAAAATTATATGAAAGCGGAGAGAGGAGTTTCAAAGAGTGTAATGATTTAGTTAACTTAAAACAAAAGTTAGTTACATGAAGCTAAACAATGAAGAAAATTTATTTTTCTTAAAAGGGACAGGATAAATGTTATATCACGACAATCAAAACAATAAAGTGTGAGTTAAGGGATCCTCATCTGAGGTTTCTAAAAAAATACTTAAGGCGCAACCAACAGCGCCTGATATTATTAAAACTCACTTTTTTTATATCATATAAATTTAACCTGACTTTATTTATCACTATTAATTTAATTAATTAATTATTTAAAATATAACGTTTAACTTCGCGCGGCTCGTCACAAAGACTGCCCGTTTCTTGCCAACCAATTTGGCTTGAAACTTTCATGATCACGTTGTACCAACATGCGCGAATGTCCAGACGCTGATCCAGCAAAACTGTTTTCCCACCGAATTTATTGCAAGCAGGCATTTGTGTAATTAGACCGGATGCGTGTGTTTAAATTGAAAATAATGAAAAGCTTACTTGGCTAAATTAATTTGTTGGCGATGACAACACAGTTGTTAACTTGTGTTAGCGCTTATGAGCCATTTATTTACTTATAAAAGGTAATTATCGAATTGGCCGGACAGAAAAGGTCTCGCTGTTTGACAACAAATAGACCCACTTTTATTATATTGTTAACGATGACACAAAAAGCTTGTTTCCCATTTAACGTTTAGACATCTGTCAACAATATTTTATTTGAAGTGTTGAGTTAAAAATTTTGAATATGAAAAGGGATTTCGAGGAAATTTTGCTTCATTTTATTTTTATAAAGAAAAGTTCTGCAGAAAGTTAAAGTATGCTTGGCCAAATTTATGGCATGCATGTTATTTTTGAAAATACTTGTGAAATTGTAAAGATAAACACCGTTTGGTAAGGACCACTCGATGAATATCCATGTCAAACACAAAGAAAACTTACAAATGCATTGGGAGTAACACAACAGGCTACATGGTGCCACATGAACTAAACCTGAGAGACGTTTAACCTGCATATTTAAAGCAGAGCCAAGAAGTGCCTTCTATTATACGCTGCTAAAACCTTGGCAATAACACTTGATTAATTTGGAGAGAACTGTCAACGGAAAACATCCAGAGTAAGCGACCAGTCACGGAACTATACTTTTCCGCCATGACAAGGCATGTCCTGACTACTACCTCTTAAATACTACTTTTATAGAACGCCATCTTAGGCTTTTTTGCAATGAATGTATACCTTTTAACATCTGCTCACAATGAATTTGGTGTTAGTATTAAACGAACCCTTTGCAGCTGCAGTGCACACATTCATACATCTAACAACAACCACCAGTGTGTGTACAACTTTATTTACTTGGATATTTTTCTACATTTTACCTGACTTATTTCCTCTACTCGTTCACATTTTTTTAAACGTCAAGTTCTAGTTGTGGGTTTATTCCTGGTTACTTGTATATGTGGGGTGTTGTTGTTGTTGATAGTGTTATAAAGCGATTTATGATGTAAAACATTCATTGAATGCAGTTTTTATCGTGAATGTTTGAGTAAATGTTCCTAGATTTCAAATCTTTTCTATTTATTGGCAGCTTAAAACTGTTTTAAACACGCAGGTATGAATAGAGAAATAGAAATATTTATGTAAATAATCTTCTTATCGGTCAGTTGTACAAAATCGTATTAAAATTTTTATAAATGCTGTTGTTTATTTCTTAATAATTTTTATTCGCATCAGAGCTCACGTGTTTCTGGTTTGGTAGAATTAATTTTTTTTTTTTTTGCAAAAAAGAAATTCGATGAGATTTAAGGGAAACATGAATTTGATGCAAACTCCGTTTTGTAGAACAAATTCTTTTATGAATAGAATAGCTGGAAACGAATTTCACTTCAGGCTTTAGTTAGGAATAAAAATTTTAAATAAAAGTGGTAAATTTGGAAAATATTTTTGTTTTTTTTTGTTATTTGTTATAATCAACCTTATTTTTGTATTAAAATTTTTGTGTATTATTCTTCAGGCTCTAGGTCAAAATATTTGATTTAAATAAAACGATTTTTTATTTTATTAAATAATATTTTTTTTTCCTTATTTTTCAAGATTTCGAACATCTTCGGTGCTGCTTTTTGGGAAAAAATTTGAGTAATGCTTTCACCTGATCGCTGTAGAGTTAAGAGTTTACTGAGACTTCAAAGTTTAAAGTAAACTTTATTAAAGTATTATAGTATGAATTAATTAAATGGTTGTAAACAAATCGTATTATTATTGTGGATAATAATACTAAGGTTCTCCTAGAACGATAGAATAGTAAGAAAAGCATGGAACCGGTTGGACTAAAGCTTCAAAGTCAACGTTGATTGAAAACAAAAGAGTTATACATATTATGTGTTTTTAGGAATATTTTATGGTTAGATTTATCTAGTTAAAACTGTATATTGTTCGGCTCGACCTTGTTGCAATTTTTATGGTTGGAAATCATTTCATGATTAAATGCAAACAAAAACTTGTTTATCGTAACTAAGGCAATGTATAAAATGTTTTCAAATAACCATTTTATGTTTGCCACAACAATATATTATTGTAGATAACATAATATGGTTATCGTGTCCAAGCCACAACCATGTGTTTTGTGTGCATGTAATAATTTACCGAAATAGATCTATTAAAAACTAAATCTTTACAATATTTCTTATCAATTTTCCATTTCCTCATAAAACAATTTGTTCACAATTTCTCTTGCGAGCAATAAACAACTGCATAGTGTTCCGTCTTCTAAATATGGGTATTTTATTTACTGACACACGTGTTCAAAAACTCATTTATATCTTTACCATTAATTTATATAAGAAAAACCTACAACAATCTAAATTAAACTGATAAAATTAAATTCTCTTAATTTTTAATTCATTTCGTTAATTTAAGAATTTTTCGTGTTTTGTGTTTTTTCATTCATACATAAAAATTACTATTTAATATACTCGTACTATCGCTTTGTAATCGTGTTATTTATTATAAATTAAGCGAATTTACATTTTAATATCTGTTTTATATTTAGAGCAAAAGATTGATAGGCAGAAATGTTTTTTACGGCTTTCTGGAAATAATTTTCGGGCACTTCAATAACATTCTGCCTACTATGTTCGGACTCTCTGAGTCCGTAATAACAAAATGTTGCGCAAGTTCGTACGATTTTGGCAATTGCGTCAGTCTAAAGTATAGCGAGATGACCTTGGAGGAAAACCTTTTGAACAAATAATTTTGATGAATGACGAAGTTACATTCCTAAAAAAAATTTGCACTTTAATAATTAAACCTGTAATGTTTGCTACGATGAGCCATTAAGGACTCGATTATAGAAAGTTTTCCAATAAGTGCGGGTCGATATTGATATGGAATAAAACACACAAAACAAAAAGATTGCGGCTTACTGCCAAGAAGCGCCGCCCTGCTTGAATCACGTGTCGTCCACGATCATATCGTTAAATTCGGAAAGAAAATTGCATTGAGGAGAAATCCAAAAAGATGAGTTGACGATACACTTGCCAATAATAACACTTAGACGGTACTACTTTATGTATGTAAAACGCAAGAGTAAGTAATAACAAAATTCACCTGTGTTATAAAAATGAGAGTAAAAATCTTACGACTGTTTTTTTTTTGGTTTTACACTTACCAATGGTAGAGCAAAACCTGGTAAAACCAAAACAGTTATTGTGACAAATGTACAAAAAAGTGCAATAGTATTTGTTTACAGAAAAATGCATCCTTGATCTAATAAAATGTGATGATGGGTTTGTGAAAATTTTCAAGAAACAGTCATACGACTGTCATATTTTCATCTGCATTTTCTCTCAATGTTGTACCATTCATTACAAATTATGTTTAGACGTTACCTTTCGTGCTCTTATACACAAAAACTTGACATGTCGTAAGACTTGTGGGGCAATATAAACCACACTTAAGCACTTCGAAGTATATGATCTGCTTATATCGAAATAACTGGTCACACACTAACAGTGTCATAATGCACTCCATACACGTAGCAACCGTTCGTACTATTCGGTTGGTAATTAAGTTGGATGTTTTGCCCACAGATAATACAATATGTTTGCATTATCGATTTGTGTAAACAAGTCGTTTTGAGTGAAGATGGCTAATAAAACTATCACGAAATGTTTTTTTCTATGTATGACTTTTTGACAACTAAGACGCAACTGTGAACAAAGAGCCCTAACACCGTGCAACCTCGTCGACAACTTCCTTAAGTTGTACCAAGGGTCGCAACTTCAGATACCATACAACAGACAGCAGTGAAAGGAATGCCACGATTTGCTTTTTGTTCGTTGTCTCATATCAAAGAGTTTCGCTAGCAACAGAAGCCGTTTAAAAGCTGTCTATTATAAAACTTGAATGGGAAGAAGGCTATGACTATGATAGTTACCCTCGTATGTATTGAACGGATTAGTATTTTATTTTATAAATATCTACGCCTATTAAAGATCGTTTAATTTTTTAACGGAGGAAAAAGTGGTCACTAGTTGTTTTTGTTGTTGTATTTTTACCAAAGGTGGTACCCTCATACTTGATTTTTATTATGAGACCATTAAATAATTTCATTTAAAAAAAACCGCATAAAATTCTTTAGATATTTTTATAATTTTGTTAAAATTTTTTCTACAATTTCTCGCCATATGTTCAACTTGACTAACTTCCTTGCAACGTAACAAACACACATACACACATATCCACACATTTTCGTAACAGCCACGCGACCCATATGTTTTGCGGTTCTTTCTTTGTCATGAAGTGTCAGTGGCAACTATTTTAATTACATTTTTTTTTAGAATTTGTCTTTGTGTGTTTTGAGTTTTTTTATGCTGCTTTTTAATGATTTTATCCTTAAAAAAAGGTGCCATAAATTTTAGAATTAACATTTTTATGGCACTTTAATTTTTACTTCGTGAAGGGCTTCAGTTTTTTCATGATTTTCAATGTTCTTGACACAACAACTGTCAGCAAGATCATTTCAGGACGATCATTTGTGTAAGTGAAAGTTCATGCAATTAACGACTTTATTTTATTTTTCAAAAACTATAAATATTTTATTGCTAGAATTTTCTTTTCATTAAGAATGTGTTTTTTGTTTAACGCCCTGATTCCAATGGCCATTTTAATAGCTCATAATGCTGAACTGTACTTGAAAGCGAATGCTTTTTAATAAAAAATATATAATAATAAAGATAACATTATCTTTAAATGAAGAATTTATAAATAAATTGAAAAATATTGTTTTTTCAAAAAGCAAATAATCGATCTAATTGGATTACAATCAAATAAAACAAATGCCATCATACTTGTAACTAAAGAAGCCTAAAGATAAGTTTATTTAATACTCGGGACTACAAAGGCTTTTTAAATAGGGAAACCTCAACAATTTATTTAGTATTTATCGGCTAGTCTTACGATAAAAGATCACATATTAATACGGCAAAATAGTTATCACGTGTAGTTTCCGCCTTTTTATTGCTCCTAGGGCAAGCCCGGATTCAGGAAGAAGGAAGGAAAATGGCTTATTATCTACCACCACAAAACGATTAAAAATATACGTTTTCCAAACGAAAAATTTTTAACGTAACACTAGTTACGTGTCAGATGACATCGCTATTAGATAATTATGTATTTGTGATATTTAAGTGTCAGCAGAATAAAGGAATTAACCAACGCATGACCATATCAAAGTTAAATTACTTATCTCTGCGTATGCATTTTATTTGCGCGAAACTCTAATTTTTATTTTTACTCCGTCATTCAAACTGTAAAATCGTGGATTATTTTTTGTTGATTCCCCTTTTATTATCAAAACTACTGACGCCAGAATCCTGCAGATGGAACTTTATTTTAACTCTGCATACGACTCATTCCTTTCAGTCCACTATTCGTTTCTTTTAAGCAAAAAGTAGGCATTTCTGTCCGTTTGTTTACATAAAAACAAGGTCTAAAAGTTAGTTGGATTGTGTGAAGAATCCTTGTACCTTTTAATACTTTTTGGGGTCAGGTAACAGGTGTAAGTTAAAAACACATCAACAAAATTAGACCAGAGACATAGACGCGTACAAAATTATGGAAAAATACTAAGTCATGTGCAAGAACATATACGAAGCCAACGATTTAGGCATAAACATGGAAAGATAATAATATAAGTAAGGGTATGTTAGAGGATACTGATATTAATATAAACATAGACAAACGATATGAACATTAATTTAGACATAAACTTTAATAAAGAAATTGACGATTAACATAAACATAGCGCTAGACGTGGACATGGCCACGAAAATAAACAATGTATTAGACATTAATATGATGAAAGAGATTGACAACTTTTTTAACACGTTGAGTGCCACGCGGTTTTATAGCGGCTTCCCCGTCAGGCCGCGCAAGTTTCAGCAGTGCGAAAATATTGCAAATCGTGCTATGAAGAAAATGCAGCACAGTGTGGCAGAAAAATATAGCACGAAATTTGACCAAACAGGTTATAACATTTTGTGGCACTTGCTAGGGACCACCATTTTTATGTTTACCTTGTTTCAATATAATCCATTAAAGTTTTCTGAAAAAAGGTACAATTTCTTACCTTTATTATCGTATTTTATACTGTCAGTAACCGGTGACTGAGGCGGCCTTAACGGAAAGGTCCGGTGTCAGTCACGTGTTAACATAGAGATCGACATAAACATTGAAACATAAGAAGATAATTCAGAAGCTGTATAATACCTCGTTTATACGCACGTTTCATTTGCCCATAAACATTATTTTAAATTACTGAACTCACTCTTTATACTGCAGGTGCGGAAATAGTTGCACGATCGGATGGTAAATAAACAATAATATGGCAACACTACTATAAAAAATAATACAGTTACAGCCATACCTAAATAAGAGCGTTGAGCCTTGCGTTAGCAGCAGGGCACGTAGTCATAGTACGTACACTTGATGTAAAATTTATGTCTATGAAAGCTTTGTAGCTACGTAAGCCACTCAGCTGACAGTACACATTGGGGTTTGCTATTTCGTCATGCATCCTTGCACGCCTTCCGAACGTGTAAAAATTATTAAAAGGTGCTATTGAAAGTGAATTTCGTTGTGAGTTCAATCGTAATCATGACTTCATTGCGCAGGCAATTCTTAGCGATGTGGAAAAATTTGAGCTTAAAAACACTTTTTTGAATCTTAAGCAGGAGATTGATGTAAAGTAAAGCACATATGGTAGCGGCCAATATCCATGAAGAGACGGAAGTGCTGATCAGCTGAATTTGTCAATTCAACCTGGATTATTTTGCTGTTGGACTTGGGCCTATATTCGTTTAAGGTTATGCTGACGCAATAATTAAAGCTAGGCGCCGAAAATGTTGGCCTTAAAATCGTTTTCTCAAACTGCCAGCGAAACCGAGGCTGCCATTTGAACAATGTACTATTCTATATAAACCCAGAATCAATTTCATATCTAACAGCAGTTTTGTTTAATTTAAATTTCTTTCCTATCTCTCTTAGCTGTTTACCCAGCATTATTTATTATGGACGTATAGAGGTGCACATTATCATTCGTTATTTTAAGTATTTTTCATAAGTGTGTGTTTGCAAGCGAACATAATAAAATCTAGACCTCAAGGATCGTGTCCAAACGGCATACAAATCAATCATTTGTGGCACCCTACTATTATTTATTGTTTCATTTTAATGTATTTTTTCAACTAAAACAAACAAATTATTTTAAAATAGAAATAATTGCTTTTATTCGATTAAACCATATTTAATTTGTTTAATGCAAAAACACTTGTAAAATGATTTGTTTATCTGTCTGTTGTGCTGTCTGTTCTGCCATCTGTACGCCTGTCTCTGCGAAGAATTTATATCTCTAAATAAACAATCATAATTGTTATTAAAATTTACTACTATTTTGCATACAAAATTAAAAGCCAATCATGTCATCATGACAATGTCGTTGTCGTTGCGTTGTTGTTGTTACTTTCTGTTATTATAATACTTGTTGTTTTGTTGTTCATCGGTGTTGTTGTTGTTGTACATTTAAATAAATGCAGTAGCAAATAAATTTTAATTAAATTTTATGTGATTTTCTAAATTAAAACAAACCAACTGCAGATTATGCATAAAAAATTTAAAATAAATAAAAATATCATTTAAATATTGATAACAAATAGAGAAGGAAATTTATATCTAAATAAACATGGAACCACAAATTACAATTATTGGACTTTATTAAACTGGTATATAATTTTTTACAAATCAAAATTCAAGTGTTTATTTTAATTAGAAATTGGTAGCTGCCGTTGTGCGTTGTGCTATAAAACACTACTTGAAATCTTTTTATTTCCATTAAAAGACTTAGTTTAATTAAAATCCCATAAACCTATTTTTTTAAATCGAGTGCCAAACAAGTTCAAAAGTTGAAAATATTTCAAGCTCCCTTCTCAGCTTCATTCAAATATTTTGATCAATAACTTTAAATATCTTCTCATATTTGAAAATTGCTATTAAAAATTAATTTCTGCTTCCATTAAAGACTTTCTAAATCATTAGTGAACATTAAAAAGAAAACATTAAAAAGAGAACTATTAAATTTTTAATTTCAATTAAAGTATAAAAATGTCTACAAAAAAAAAGCGGAAGAATTAAAGTGTTGAATTTGATTGTTATTTTATTTATTTTAGTGACCGTATTTGACCAGTCGAATCACTTACAGAACGAAACATTTAATTTCTTTTTATTTCGTTTTTTAATGGCTTTCCTTTCAATTTATTTGGGTGGCGTAGCCATTCGCTCGCTCATCCATACAACTATTGATTCATTAAGTCATCCATTGCAACATTCTGGTGGTATCATCCATTCACTAACTCATTCTGTTTGAGGTTGTATCTGTGTTATCACATCATGTCATATTTAATTTAATGTCTGTATGTATTTAAGACTTACGATTGAATGTTTGCGAATGGCCCAATGTTTGTATTGACTTTAAGAGATTGATTACGTATCAATATTAAATGAAATGAATTAGAGTTGAGTGACCTTATTTTTTAGGCCATTTTTTGAGTTATTTGAGTTATATTCTTAAAGTAAATATTTACCAGGCAAAAGGTTCAGGTTGAAAGATAATGCAAGAAATACAACAAATTTCCGGTAAAGATTTTAACACAAAGTGACTATGTATCATATAGGGACACAGAAATCGGAGGCATCGACATAAACGCTAAGGTAGCCATTAACATAGACTTTTAAATGACATAACAATGACAACGGGCATATTTCAATTCTGGATTAACTGAATATATCGATGAACGGAATCAACTCCGGACTAAGGCTGTGTAAGAGATTCAATGTCACCATCCCGGATAGGGTTACTTGTGTGGATCCCAGAAGGCTGAGATGGCTAGTGGGTGGATCCAAAACCGAGACTGTCGGTGACCATGGGCAAAAGCTTTTGTTCATGTCTAAGGAGTGCGCATATAAGTAAGCTATTTTAGTGGATAGCTGAGCTGCTTTAAAATAATCCCGTTTTTCACGCGAGTGTTTTGAAACACTCCAGAAACTACACATTGGTCTCTTGTACTGAATACCAAAACACAATGGCAATGAGTTAGCGGATTAATTGGATAGGTGGGCCACAGATATACAAAATTGAAAAAATAAATATATTTTTATCAACTAAAGCCGACCGTGCTGATCTTGATAATTTAGCTCAGTGACCGACGATATTATCAAAAAATTTAAACAAATAGCCGACGAAGATAGTCGCGTGATCATGAGAGGTCAGAAAATATTGGTTCGGATCGGAACAGATCGTTGTTTACAATGTCTTGGTATTGGGACAAGTTGAAGTAGGGGCTTGTGCCGAAAGTCCTGAATTTGTTCTAATCGCTAAGCAAATTTATTCAGCGCCATCATTACCGGTATCGAAGTTCGGACCAAATTTTTCTAGAAATTCCCCAAAAATAATGGAATAGGGGCTTTCATATTAGCCAAATCCATAAAAACTCCTACTTTTAATAATCATATTTAATTTTGAAAAGATACGGGGCTTTCCGTTAAGAAAAATAGTGGTTTTTTCTTATAATAATTGCAAAATCTAGTGCTTAAATTGTCCATTTGGATTTAAGTACTTTTGCCATTTAGTATCTTGTGAACACTTTTGTTTTATATCGTTCCATTACATTCATAATTTTGAGTTATAAAAATGATTTAAAAAAATTTTAAATCATATCTGACACCTAGAATTACTTTTGTGTTTTATTATGCTGAAAAGAACTCATAAAAAATAAACTTAAAGCACAAAAAAGGATAAAAGCGTAAAGTAAAATCAAAATATTAGTTTGTTTTTAAATTCCCAACAAAATTCTTTAGTAATAAAATACTAAAAACAAAAAGCATTGAAATTAAACATACCCTCAAAAGAGGAGCGACCATAAATAATAGAGCCTGTAGAACAAAACACAGAATTTGGTTTCATGGTGTTTTATACGAAATTTCCCAACATACATAAACCACAATCCATTAAAAATACAATGAACAACGACATTTATTTCTGATTTGCTTTTTGCTGCTAATAATTTTTTCAACAACAAAATATTTACTTATAATAAAAACAAAGCCTCGAAAAGTGTCTCTTCTGTGACTTTGTGTTGTCGATAGCGCGTGAGAGAGCCAGAAAATTTCTTCAATTACCGGGACACGAGTTTGAATATTATTGAGGTTATGGCATTTATTTATAGTCACGCACGAAATGTCTGATATATTCAGTTTTAAATAAACTTTTGGTTATCAAAAAGATACATTTTTTCTAAGCGAGATACGAAGGCGGATGCTAGAACTATCCGACCCGACCATATAGATAAAAGTTGAATGTCCCAGAAATCTTTAACTACTGATCGTCCATAAAAAAGCATCTTGCATAAGGCAAGATGCTTTAGGAAATAATTGCAATTCCAGTGCTACGCATGAGCCTATTTCTGCTTAAAATGTTTACAACTAACGAAGGTACCTGCAGGTGGCAGTATGGTATCCCACTCAACACTCTCACTTAAGAAAAGCATTTATATAACATGACATAACTTTATTTATTCTATCGTTTTTAAGGTAGAATATGCTCTCATTATATCAGGTAACTTGTCCTCGATACCACAATAAAACATTGCTCTTGCAATTCGTGAGAGGCTGTACGAGCTGGGTATTGAAGTATTCGGCCGAATAAGGCGGTACCCTAAAACCATACCAGCATTTAATTTTAAACATAAACCAATGCTACTTCTTGTGGAAGTATGTCTTAATCACTAGAGAAAAAAAATAAAACAAAGTTTTTATTCGAACCGCGTTATGATTTGGCGATATTTTGCGCTGAATATAAAGTGTCTGTAAAGTCATTGTTCACAGATATGCCATGATTTATGTCGGTACAAGTTTTACGACACAGTCCGTTGGTGGTTTTAGCATCGAGCGTCCACGAGTGAATCTATCAGCAACACTCGCATAAGAAGCCATTGAAGAACATGGCTACCGAGACCATAGACGTACCTCTTGTTAGGAGGCTTGGAGGTACCCATCTAACAAGGCTTGCCTCCGGAGACAAGTCAACCGACTGCGCTTGTAGCCGTGGGAGGAGAGCCACGTTCGCTCCAAATCAAGCAAAAAATTCCAAGAGTGTTGCATTCCAAGGTTCAATAAAGCCGAATTTTCGCTCAGATTCCTAACCAAAGAGTAGACTGAAAGGAAAAATCAACAACATCTCGTAATTGCTGTTGCCTTAGCCACGTATCTCATTCACCGGATCGTATTCTAAGATTAATTCGGTGGTGAAAAACATTCCTAACACGATGACGTGGAAACTGCGGTTGGTTATTTTAAACTGCTTGTCCTTAGAATAAAGAAGCTATTGAAGCTATAAAACATTACTAGGGACAGATTTGTTGCTGTAAATTCTGAACACGCCTTCGTGGGTTCTATTGCAGGGAACAATAAGGAAGGCCTAAAATCAAATTGGTTTAATAAACTGGTGTTTTATTAAACAAATCATAAAGTTTTTTCTAATATCAATCATCACTATTTTGTATCATAAAAACAAAACAAGAATACAACAACAAAACAAACGTTCTTCCATGTGTTCCCAGGTGAATATATGTATGAAAATTTAAAACTTTTATTTACGACTCGTCAGCCCTGCGTGTGTTTGCAAATTGGGAAATAGAAAAAGGCCCATAATATTATCAAGTATACAAACATTTCAGTTTATATATTTTTTGTGTATTTGTTGGGGATAATACCAACTTAATTTCTCTGTATTGTAATTTATGCTTCTTTCGCATGTTTTCTTGCAATTGTCAAGGTTTTAATACACTGCCACAAGAGCTACCAAATCATACCACACCATACAGGTTTAGCCTGAAAATGTATAGTAGCTGACGCTTTTAGAAGGTTAAAACACATACACAGACATTAAAATCTATAAGGCAATTTAAAGTACAATAACGAACGCAAGGGCTCGTAAATGGTGTACAATCTAATTACAGAAAAAAGTCCTTTTCTCCCCATTCCTAAAGCACATATACCTGCACCCATTAAGGTTTATTTTAATGTACAAAAGCAAATTATGAATATTCATATACGCGAAAAATGTATGAGACCCGAGTAGGAATGTTGGCTTTTTATTAAAAACCAAGAGCAAAAGTTTCGTTTTTTTAATGCAAATACAAAGGGCTGGCGTAAGTCATATCTGAGATATTTTTTGGGGAGTTAAACCTTAAATAATGACAACAATATAGCAAAAGGCGATAACAATATGATTGATCTGTGTCAATACTATAGATATACAATGATTTTACTATGATAACAATATTACTCGACTAAACTTCAACTATGGCTGAACAATCCCAATAGCACGGCTAATATGGGTGAAGAATATCACTGGATCATAACTAGTTTCTTGTAGTAAAGGGTGCTTTTTCACTTATATAAACTTATATAATATGCTGAGTTTATATAATTTCAAACAGAAGATTATTTTTAATAGAATGCCATTATTGTTTGAATTTCATTTTGGGCACGAGCGGCCCGGCTGGCGCGGATGTAGCCCATCTAATTTTCCACCACTTTTGCAAGCATTTGTTTAAAGTTTCAAGAAATAACACGCACGCAAAAATGTTTCTTTTAGCTGTATGACAACGTTCCCGCCGACCTTATTTTAAAAAAATAAACACTAATTATTCCACTGGCCAATTATGAGCACCGAACAGGCAATGATCAAGAGTTGTTCTGCCGTTAGTCTATTTGTGATAAATTGTAGTAGAACTGACGGCCGTATGACAGTTTATTAACTGTTCGTAAAGAAAAACATGGTTGTGCCAAACATAATCTAATAGCAACATATTATTATTGAAATATATAGTAGTAAACAAGTGATATTCTTATTGTAAATAATAATAATAATTTGGTTGTCTTAGAGCAATAGAAAAGTAAAAAAAAATATGTTACAAATTGGTACCGGCTGAGGTACTTTCATTAACGCCAAAAGAATTTGTAGTTGGATACCTTTGTGCGTGGTTAGAATTTTAGTAGAAACTTTATGTTCAACTTAGCCATATTGCAATTTTTATGGACAGAAATCGTTTAATGATTAAAATAAACAATAACTTGTTTATCGCAACTAAAGTAATGTTTCAAATGTTTTCAAGTAACCATAATATGTTTGTATTGACCATGCCACATGCTTATAACTAAGCTGCAACAATATTATGACTATACTATTGCTAAGCTATGGCTAAAATGAATAGATAAGCTTTAGAATATGAAAAGTTTTGACTAGATTAGGATTTGACCTTGAGTAGACAAAGGATATATAATGGCCACGCTAAGACTAAATTATGGCCAGGATATGCCCAGATTCGGAAAGAAATTAAATAGTGTTGGGAGACCGTATAACTTGAATATATCCAAACTATAATAATAGAACGAGAAGCTAGTGCTAACACTACAAACATGCCATGACTAGACTATGACAACATTATGACTAAAATAAAACTAGATTACAAAAAAAAAAAAAAACAAAAAGCTTATGATAAGCCTGTGGCTACAATAAATATATAGCAGAATATAAGTGACTACGACACGACTATGACTGCACTATGATTAAATTATGCTTATATAAATAAGACTATGCTATTATGGCTAGGCAATGAATAGGCAGTGGATTTATTACGATTAGTCTGTGACTTAATTATGCAAAGGTGACGACTAGTCTTTGAATATAAGTAGGTGTGGTAAGTTAAATACGATTAGAGATAAGACTATGAGAATCCTCTTTCAAAAAAGGTTTAGAATATAAAAAAATTTCAGTAGATCATAAATATAGGCCATGAGTAGGTAAAAAATATATATAAAGAGCAGCCAAAGGCAGAATTATGCTTAGGATAAATCAATAATTTTTTGTTTGTTTTAAATATAAATAAAATAGGCCATATAAGACTTTGCGAAGCCCATGATAAGACTGTGATCATAGTATAACTCTACCATGGTAACACAATGAGTAAGATATTCTTAATTTGATATTCCGACAGGGTGTTTTGATGTAGATTTTCGGAACGAATTTCCGTCATCCCTTGTCATGTTTGGTTTGGAGACAGATGGAGGGATGATGGAAATTCGTTCCAAAAAATCTACACTAAGATATAACTATATTATTATATGACTATGTGAGTTCAGTTGCAATGATATGACATCACATAAATTGCTTTCGCTAGCCAATAAACTACCCACAGGAATGAAATACGAAACTATTTCTAGAGAAGTGATAACGCTCTATCTTTACGTTCACCAAAAACACCAGATTATGACTATTGTTTGACTAGATTAGATACAGCTACTCTATGAGCAGACTTTTACTAGGGCATATTTATGTATTACACACCAAAAATTCAAGTTAAAATAATATTTGAAATTTTTTCTGAAACAAACTTTTTTAACAAATAAAGTTTTGTTTTTTCTCTGCCCTTATTTAGTTCTTATATAAAAAAAAATATTTCATGTTTACTGTTTCACAAAGTTTATGAAAATAAATTTATCATTCGTAAAACAAAAGAAAATATGGCCGTCAGAAAATACAGTAAAAACCTGTCACAGACTTTTTTTAAACTTCTTTTTCACATATTTTGTATAATTTTTTCTGTAAGTTTTACATGATTTTCCAAATAAAACTTTTTATTACTTTGCCTTTTGTTTTCTCATTTTAACAAATTTAATTTTTGAATGTTTATGAGTGGGCAGCAACAATAAAACATTTAAACACCTCTGGGCAATTTACCTTAATGGAGCAATTTCAAATTCCAGACATGTGGGTAATTTGCTAATAGAACATTGGTGTGAAAGAGTTGACAGTTTCACAAGGATTGTTATTAAAAATAGATTATATGTAAATATTGTACAAGGAAATTAAAAAGCAGGGTAGTAGCTTATTTGATAAATAGAAGTTTGTACTTAAGTAAGAAGGAAATATTTACTATGATAGTTCAAGACTCAGGGCATAGATTTTTCTCAAGATATCCTGGGCATAGGAGTTGGGATGGACTGATAATTTGCTTACCTTTTTGCATGTGTAACTTTTAAATTATTCTTGGACATTGGGAATATTCAAATTTCGGTGAATATTCAAATTTCGGTGAATATTCAAATTTCGGTGAATATTCCCACTTATTATATACTATGAAGCGCAGACGATTATTTGTAGTAATTTAGACTGTTTTCTTTATACATTCTAAATATTTGATGCGCAAACAGTACCTCATTGCTGTATGCCATATTTGCATTTAGGTTTCATTATGGATTTGTACAGGTGAACTTTATATTTTAGGGCCAGAGTTTAGCTGGGTTGTTTCAATATAGCGAGACCACGTTAGGATTCGGTCGACATGATGTGATAAATATTTCGAGTGGTTTTTTGCTGAAACAGTCACCTCTTCTGCGTTTGAAAATTATATGAGTACTTTATCTTTACACCTTTTTAACTAGTCCTCTAGTCTCGAGTATAGGAGATTGTAGTGGCTCGAAGCAACCTTCGGGTCATTATTTACACTTACAAGTGCAATATCGTCTGAGAAAGTGTTTGAGTTTGTTGCCATATCTGCTATGTAAACTATACACAGAAGCGGGCCTAATATACTACCTTCAGGGACGCCTGCCGACACACTAAGGAGTTTGTGAGTATTTTTAAAATGCAGCCTGTCGTGACAAAGTTTATCAAACGCCTGGCAAATATCTATGAATAAGGCCAAACAAAAAACGGTCTAAGCAGTGTAACAATTCTATGCACTTGCCCGATAGTACCATGCTTCGCACGAAACCCAAACTGATGTTTCGGGATAATATGTCGCTCGTTAAGGTAAAGAACATTTTATCAAATAGCTTCAATAAAATTGGAAGGAAGCTAATTGATCTATATGACGTAATTTGACTAGCATATTAGCCTGGTTTTGGTATCGTAACAAGCTCGGTTATTCTCCAAGAGACGATTTTCTCACATCAATATTTTAAATACAAGGTAACCGAAATTTTGTAGTGTCATTGACGCTATTACTTATAATTGTTAGGCTGCTAGGCAAGTATTTGCGTCATTTGGTGTAAAGACTTTTATTTGAAACGATTTCAAGTCATAAGGTAATTCTACTGCGATGGCTTCGTTGGGAGAAAATAGTGCCGACTTATAGTCTTCCGCTGTAGTAAATATTATAGTATCTCTTGGATTTACACTTACCCCGCAAATATAGTGTAGGAAATGCTAAAATGTGTCTGGTTCTGAGGTTAAACCGATTTGTTAAAAAACACGTAAAGAATGCAGTCAACCATGCGGTTCTAATCCACACGAGCTTCAATAAATGGCAGTGTATCTGTAAAAAGTTATTGTTTGGTATGCATTTTTGGCTGGCGGCTACAAATAGCTGTGCTGTCGTCAGCACCGGCAAAGGCAGGATGACGCTACGAACCATAATGGGAAATCTGCACGAAAGATTTAAAGGATTGTTTATCTGTCGCGAAGGTGACGTAAATTTGCCACCTGGATCGTTTATTTATTATTGCTACTACAAAAAGTTTCATATGAAATAGCGTCCACTCATATTATTTCACCTCTTGGAATAAAATATTGCAGCTCTATTCCAAAAAGGCGCTAAATACATTAAAATATTTCATCTTTTCAAACAAACCCCTTTCTTTAAGCAAAAATTATAAAAATTTTGTTGCTATCTTCCTTTTTTCTTACAGTGTAAAAAAAACTATGTTTATGCGGTGGTAAGCCATGACAGTTAACTGTCAATCAGTCAATCAATTTGCCATTGGTTAGACTATTCCATTGTGGTTGCTGCTGTTGTCGTTGTTACTGTTTGTCTAGCTTGCAATAGAGACATATGTAATACTCGTAATTACCCAAAGCAGGAGCCCCCAACTAAATTGAGTTCCCTCCATAAAGCTGCCAACTAATTACTCAGGAACCAACAGTACGGTCATGAATATTTTATGTTCTCAATTTTGTACTCCCCCTTTAGTGTCGAAGAGCAACAGAAAATGTTAACCCTTTAGGAATGTATGAAAAAGGCTAAAAAGTTATGGCTTTTTGGTAAAAATGTGGGTATGGCAAAGTTTTATTCATGACAGTGGCAATGACTTAGGCAGACAAGTGTAAAATTTGTGGCTATTGGGTGGGGATGTTAATGTTAAACTTATTGATTTTTGTGTTTTGTTAAATCATGTCGTTATTTCGCTGGATTGGTGGTGTAATTTTTGTGGATTAATAAAAGAAAGTTTCAATTAAGTAATTAAGTTTGCCGTTGATATGTAAATAAATGTATGTAAATAATTAATATTTTTTTTATTTCTATTTTTGCAGGTACGTTAAACGATCAAGCAACACTATGAAGATAATTTTTTAAAAATCGTAACTTTGATTTAATTTAATTTTAATCACTATGTATATAAGGCCCGACAAGACACAACATACCCGTAACATATTCTCTTATATTTGTCATAAAGTGACACTTTTTTCAAATTAATTTTTTACTTTTACAAGTGCAATATAAATTTAAAATAAAATCAAAAAACGAAAATTTTACGGACCATATTTGTTTTTTTTTTCCTGCAATATGTTGTCTAGGAGTGTTCATACAGGGTGTCCGGCAAGAAGGTATACTACTTTGTTTTTTTATAATTTTTGCTTAAATGGAAGAGAATGGATATTTTGATAAATGTTTTATTTAATGTCGGCAATTATGTATAGAATACAGTATCAAATAAATGTCCGCCTCTGTTAGCCTCACAAATGCGAGCCCTTTTAAACACATTTTTCATTACTTTCTCACACATTTCACGCGGTATTTCATTAATTTCATCACGAACATTTTGTTTGAGCTATCCCCACAAAAAGACGTCCGGAGCAGTCAAATCAGGCAACCGTGGAGGCTAATCAACATCACCATTCCTTGAAATAACTTGTTGTGGAAAGAGGTCTCGCAGTAATTCCATTCTAATCCTGGCTATGTGCGATGTGGCACAGTCTTGTTGAAACCACATGTACGTCAAGCCCAAAGCATGCAGTTGTGGCGTTAAAAAGTTTTCAATCATATCGCGATATCGCTCCCCATTGACAGTTGCCGTTACGCCGTTTTCAGTTTCAAAGAAGTCTGTCACTTTTAATGGATGCAAAGGTGACTGATGAATAATATGAGGGTTTTCCATTGCGCAGAACCGACTATTCTGTTTATTCACATATCCATTGAAATGAAAACGTGCTTCGTCACTCATTATGATTTTTTCATGAAAATCGGGGTTGTCTTGGGCGAGCTGTAGCATCCTATTGGTACGGCGGCGTAAATGGTCTTCTGGAAGAAGCTCTTGTGTCAACTGAAATGGTAACAAATGCAAATATTTGTGCAAAATTGTGGTGCCAAAGTTGTTCTTTGAAGATCAAGCTCCTGAGCACGGTGTCGAATTGAGATTGATGGATTGTTTTGAACACTTTCTTGAACAGCCGATCTTGCAGTGCGTTGTGGTTCATGTCTGGGCCTATCAGCTACAGTCTTGTTGGCACTTTGTTTCTCCCAAAAATTTCACATAACTTTCTCATCGTCACAGTAATCGATGATTGATTTTGATAAAATGTTTTAACGATTAAAAGACGTTGGTTTACCGAATATTTTTCCATAATAAATTTGCCACGTCTCTACTCCCCGACTGCCAAATATGAACTGTCAAAACTAATGTTTACCAAAATGGCGGCAAAAGAAAGTAGTATACCTTCTCGGCGGATACACCCAGTAATTAAAGTATGGCGCTGTTGTTGTAGATTCCTTTATAAAATATCAATTCTTAACACTTTAACATGAACAATTTTCTATAGTTCCCAAGGTGTTTTCGGCTATTTTGACTAACTCTTCTGGACTGTATGCATAATGAAACCAACTATCTTCTTGATCAGAGCATCTAATTACCATTTATCAGTTTTATTTATAAATTAAAAAAAATATTTCACTTAAAAATTTGTTTAAAATTTGCTGAACTGTTTACGCTGTTGCGGACTAGTGAACTAATTGGTTTGAGTGAACCTAATCTTTTAAATTATGCTCATTAGTCTTGCAGTTTCATCAACTTTCTTTTCTTATGTGCTCGTTGTTCTTATTCTATTCTTTTTCATTGATGAGTTTTTTAAATTTCTATTTTCTTCTTTTAAAGTCTAATTTATTCTATTTATTTATGAAAATGAAAAACCAAAGCGGTACTCTACTCAGTATTTAATATTGAATCTAAATATTTTTTAACTTAAGGGCTGACAATGTAGTAAAATTACAAAGAAAACAGCGGTTTTTTGTATAGTGTATTGGACAAGATAGATTTTTGTTGCAAAGTACGTGAAATGTATTTTTATTTTTCGCTTTAAATCTTTAATCAATATTATGCCCTTCAGGTGTGCGAGCTTGTAATTTTTTAAAATGAAATATTTATGATTAATATTTCGTTTGTTGTTATAAAGATATTTTTTTCAATTTTCCTGTTAAAAAAAAGCATTGCATTTGAAAAATGCCTTAAAGGAAATACGTTATTTTATTTAAGAACAACATTTTAAATAAACATTTCAAATTGAAATAATTGTTGGATAAATACCAAATTTAATTTTTTAGTAAATGTTGCCGCAACATGTCAATAAAAATAATGTTGTTTAAACAAGTTTGAATTAATAAATTGGTTGATATGGTTTCCATTCAAAACAATAACAATATTTATATTAAAGAAGTATGTAGTTTAATTTGCATTTGGTCCGTTACTAACAACGCAAAAGAGAAAGGATCGGAAATACAAAGAGCTAATTGATTGAAATAAAGAGAATTATACTGGGAGCAAATATGGATTTCACTGTTAGTACAGAATGGCCGCTACAAAGCTAGCTTTAAGTGAGGTAGGTACTAATCAAATCCTCCGTTTTTGAAATGGTTTATATGTTTGTATGATATAACACGGCGGTTCCCAGACGTCCCATTGCCAATAACTCTCTTGCCCAGATTTGGTTGCATTTAAGAAATGGCCTCCTTTATATAGACTTTAAAAACAGTAGTCAGCTGAGCTGACATGCGAGTCAACTCGTACGATTTTAGTGTCCATTTCACATCACTAGTGCGAGAAATATCATTACTATTGTGGCGTTGTCAGAGGGGCAAGTAGTGCTGTCCACTGGTGATCGCGCCATCCTCAAAGTGCGCACTATCGAGTTTTTGTGGATTCATTTTCAACTAAACTCGCGTGGGTGGTTTGCTTGCTGAGTAGACGAGTTTTCCTTACAATTTTTAATATTCTTCAGTTCCACAGCCAATTTCATTTTAATTTCCAAGTTAAGCCTTCATTGAATATATCCTCAAAGTTTTGGAAGAACTTATAAATAATAAATAATAAGCGTCTAATCCATAAGTCTCCACAAGTCTTCTACTATGGTATGGATCCAGCGGGATGGAAAATTTGATAAATATATTTTTTGTGCAAGGTTGTAAGACTAACCAAAGTCTAACAAGTTCTAGCAACATGAATGAAACAAGAAAGAATGCGATGCTTTTACTGGTTTACGAAGCTTTTTTTGGTTTCTATGCCGCTGTTGCGAATTCTCCAACTTTTTTATTTTAAGGTTGCCGCTTCTTTTCATTTCACTTGAATAAAATGTTAAAATGTTTTTTTTTAACAATAATTTTAAAATCGCTAGAATGGTAAAATGTTGCCAGGTACATTTTTTAAATTTTTCCTAGATTAAACGGGGAACCAGACTTTAAAAATTCGTTTTACAAGTTGCATCTTAAAGAATGATTAAAATTTCTTTAAAAAAGATTTTATTCTCTTTTCTGGGTTTGTTTTCTTGTCGACACTTAAATCTGTGTCAAGTTTTGTTATTGCTCAGCACAATAGAAGGACACTATAAAAAAAACAAAGCGAAAAAACATAAAGATATTTTAAAGGAGGAATATTTTTATAATACAATGTTGTTGGTCTGTTTTGCTATACTATCTCTGGATAAATCTTATTATTCAAAAAATTTCAATTAACAAACTCAGCAATACGCTGTCAACAACAAAACACTAGTGAGATCGTTCGAGGATTCTTATGCCAAATATTCAAAAAGGACTGGTGGCTGTTATCTAACACAAATGAGTGGCTATTTTAATTTCAATATTCTTCTCACAGTTGCCAGATAAAGTTGGAAGTAAATCGTACCGTCATACAAGGTACAAGAGGCTTTCGCGAATCGCCCATTCCATGATTTTTTGTAAGACGAGTGCATATGGATATAAATAAAGTCAACGTTATCGTCTTTATAAATAATTTTATGTTGTAAATCATTCAGTAGTGTTTTGCTACTAAATAGTTGTTTACGGTTTTCCGATGAAGTCGAAAATAAGTCGGCCCCAAAGAAATAAATCAACATATATCTGCCACAAATACTTTTAGTTCAAGAAAAATGGAACTATGGCACTTATGCAAATTTAATAAAAATACAATACGCATATTTTTTTCGGGAAAGGAATCAAAATTAAACGTAATATTCTATAAAAAAAATCATTTTATTATGGAAAATATAAAGACCGCATGTCCAGGAAAACTCACCAAAATGATAAATCGTAAAAAGTGGCAGGCAGGTTCCATTCTCTTTAATAAACGCAAGTGGTTGTTGTTAAATTTAAACATAACAACACAATTTTTTTTTGTAATGAGCCTGTATTTTCTGCATGTGTATATGTGTTCTCATGTAGCGGTTGGTCTTTTGTTTTCAATTCTCCGTAATACAGGATATTATGACGTCAATGTACTATGAGCAGAATTCTTTTTTTAATTCAATTATCTTTTTTTCTTGTTTGTTTTGTGGGTTAGAAATAATACCACTCATAATGAAAATGAAGCCTAGTTTACATGCAGAGGCACTACAAAGAGTCTAGTGGATGAAAACTGTTCTTGCGTGATATTTTTATTTTTATGTTAAAAGAAGCTCCTTTTGTTTCGTTGCCAGTAATAAGCGCAAAAAATATTTTCACATTCATAATATGTTTGATTATAATTTCGTCTTTGGACATTAAGGAGCGTTTTTATTGTGTTAGTTAGATTGAAAAAAATATTAAGGGTTTTTTCGAGAAACTCAGAAACTCCTACAAGTATAACGAGCGTAATTAAAAATACTCCAGATAACATATTAATTTAGTGAGGAAGGGATATAACAGCAATTGTTAAAGTCTTATTAAAGGAAAATTATACTACAGTGGAAAGGGTAACAAAATTTGTTTTTTGTTTAAGTAGAATATCCTTTGTAAAAGTTGGTTAAATCTGTTTTATAAAACGCAGAGAAACGTTAGAATTTATAAAATTTCAAGTATATAAAAAAGTTGTTGTACCTTTGAACGCCATAAAATGTGAAGCGTTGATCAAAAGCCGAAAAATTAGCATGAAAAACTATTAAAAATTTTAGAAATGTTTGAAATTTGTTTTCCATATAAATTCTGATGTTTCCTTGCGTTTAATTAGATAAGTTTGGTTTTAAGCTTTTGTTAAATTTTTTCATAAATAATATTAATCATACGTAGACGTTGACTGTTTTGAATATTTATTTAAACAGTGCAACTCTAGCATTTGTTTGGTCAGGCGATATTTCTATTAGGTCGTTTAATAAATTTCACCATAACCTTGTTCAGAAGAATTTGTTCCTTCAATATTATTTGTGCTATTGAGAATCGGGGTGAAAGCTGTGTGTCAGCGTGCATCAATTTTTTACAGATATGGATGCGGAAAAATTACTAGATCAACTCACTTCGATTTCTGTGCATAATCTTATCATAATCTTTATAGACTATTGCTACAATATGAGTTTTGGAAAGATCGTCAATAATCAGTTATTCTGCCAGAACACATTAATACTGGTGCCGGGTCCACCTGTCGTTTTTGGTGGGGTTAGTTTTAGAGTAAACTCAAATTTAAACATTTTTTCTTTGGGAAAATGTCTACTTTTAATCATTTTGGTGGAGGAAATATTTTATTTGCCCTCTCCTTGTATATTAGTCATGTGTCATACCAGTATTTTGAGATTAAGGGAATAGTTTCACCAGCATATATAAAAGGCAGGTATTTAACAGACCGCTACAGTTTTAGATATTTTTAAGAAACTCCTTCGCCCATTAGTGGACTGATAGCTGTTGAACTTTTTACTCATCACTGAGCCCTGTGCTCAGTTTGGGATTTTCGTCATCGCTGGCCAAATTTGGTTCGACTTCAGATATGTGCTGTCTTCAGTGTCATTTTTCGTTCTGGGAAGGGAAATTCGTTCCAAAAATCAACATCAAATCACCCTGTCGGAATAACAAATCAAGAAATTACTTGCAGCTTTACTAGTTACTGGCTGCATACTGAATGTACCGAACTCTCTTTTCATCACTTCGTGCGATATTGTGCGCCAACATCTCAGTCATAGTAATCTTTTAGCGATTATATAGTAACAGTCCTGAATCCGACTTTAGCACTTCAGAAACGCATATGCCATCATGATCGATACACGGGAATTTTAAACTTTCCATGGTTGGACTCGATGGAGTTTTCGAAGTTGTCGTCTTCAAACTTTCTTCTCCATTCTTCAACTCTTCGCTCTGGATTTCTTTGCTTCGTAGCTTTGTCCATTTAACCCCTTGTATTACTAATGTTATCCTATCAATCAGCATCAATCAGCTAAGTTCTTATTAAAACTGGTATCCATAGCACCGGTACTAGCGACTAAGTTCATCTGCTCTTGCACAGTTGACTATCGTAAATTTTAAAAGGAGCTTGCTTCCGTCTTCGTCCACCGATGCCACTTGACGATGGCATGATGATGGAAAAATTGTTTTTCTGTATTCGATATAAATGCACAACAGTTCCAGCAGATGGTTCGGTCAGTTGTGACATATAATGATTAATAAACACAATGATATGCTTCAAACCGCTCTTATAAAGTTTTTGAGTGTTTCATGATGAAACAAGTCTTACAAAAGATTATTTTTAAATTAATTGTAACCGCAATCAAATACCAGTGGATTATATAATCATTACGATTCTTTTTAAAAATGTAATCTAATTGATTAATAATCGTAATCGCAATGTAACAGCTATTTTTGAAACTATCTCAAGCCGATTGAATAATTGATGACTGATGTTACCAGTGATACCAGTATTGGTCGTATACAGATGTTCAACATTTAGCACCAAGATTATAGCTCGATGGTCTGTAAGAAACTCAAACATTTATAGGTAATTAGGAGTACCTCTGGTAAAAGGAAGGCTGAGAAAAGTTTGTGAGTAATGTACCTCTAATCTTAAATAAGGCGGGATTAGGCACCCTCCCAGTTGAGAGCAAATAGGCTTTAATTTTAGTTATAAGGTTCGGGTTGTAGTCCTTAAGCCTAATAAGGAAGATTTATTGTTTGCAACGAAATCAGAAAGTATAATTTCTTTACTTTAAGCATCATAGAAAAGTTACTGTAACCACAATTTGTCTTTCATACCTAATTTGATTAAAATGTCTTATCGTTTAGTTTCTTACACTAAATTACAAACCAACAAATTACGGAGCCTAAACACTTCAAATTTCAATAGGAATTCTTCCGTCTTCATCTTTAACAACTGCTCTTCAATTATCCTTTCTTCGTATGTTCGAACATGTCATCGAAATCCACAAGGGTTAAAGAAATTAAAACACATGCACACCTTCTGCTATTTTTATTGCTTTTTCCAATGCTCCCTTGCATGAATAGACATGTTTATGTCCTTAAACCACCTTTAGCCACAAAAACACTTAAACAAAAAAAAAAAAAAACGAGAAGAAGAGAAAGGCAAAAATGGACGATGACAATTTCTAGGTTTTATATTGTTCCTTTTCACATGTAAAGTGCGCCTGTATGAAGTGTATTAGAATTTGTTTTAAGAAAATGAAAATAAAAACAAAAACTAAGAAAATTAAACCTGGAAATTGTTTGTTAAAGGAGGGGAAAAATGAAAGCCTGTATACATAGAATTGTTAGCATAACCTCAAAAGCTTCGGAGTTTTCTGTGTTGTTATTTGCTTGCTCCCTAAAAGTGTGTATATCACATTAGATAAAGTGTTGTTGTGCTACGTATATTTTTCTTAATTATAAACAGGTTTTTTTTTATACATGTGGAGCAATTTCTATGCTGGATTTCAAAATTGCACTTCTAAGGTTAAGTAGTACAATTCACAATGTTAAACAAGCGAAATTGACTTCTAGATATAATGTGTGTAAAGATAAATATGTCGACATAAGTACTTGCATGTTTTGACATAACGGCACTTAAATGTGAAATAACGTAGCGATATGCACATTAAGATAACAAATTAATGCTGAAAAGCTGCATATGTTTTTACAAAAAAGTTTCAATGGTCGGTAAAGAAATGAATACAGTTTTAAAAACAATTAAATAATATAATTTCATTTATTAAATTTTATTTAATTGGGAAAAGTATTGTTTCGTTTATTGCCCCAATAAACGTTAATTTGTAGGGTTCGTTTCATTGCAGGAATTAAAGTACACAGTCCTTATTGATTTTATCAGTACAGAACTTTATGCGGCAATTAAGACTCTATTTACAACTCTTCAGTACTAATTTACACTGTAAACTTAACACTGTTTTGTACACACAGACATTCATTCTATGAAACCTTAAGGTCAACTATATTCTCTGCGGCGGACGGTGCCTTTATATACAATTCACGGAAATTTCGTATCATTTATTTCATTTGCTGGCTTGTATATGTGTTCGCGCGTGTACTTGTGTTTATGATACGTAACCAATTTAATTACTTACGCATCATCTCGCACGAATGATGTCACCAGTTAACTTGACATTAATATGTCGTCAAGTATTTCCTCCAGAATATTAATTGTATTGCGTACTATGTATTAGGATCGAACGTTTTCCTAGATGCAATGATGGAGTTTCGTAATTAGTTTGAACATTACGATCGCACAAAATGCCTAAATTTGGCTTGTTGACAGTGATTTCATTAAAAGTGTGCTTGTCGCTGAACACGGGTTTCCTCTCAGACTTTTACGAGTAAAATAATTTTTTAATATAAATTTTAATAATTTCAAAACGCTGCTTCAGCGTGGTTATTTGATGCCAAAATTTTAAAATTGTCAGTTATATAAAATTGCTAATATCAATTTCGCCGCCACCAAAAAACCCATATATTTGTTCCTTTAAACTTTTTCTAGTCCTTTCTCGGAAATTTTCTTTTAATAAATCATTTAAGCTTTTTATTTACTGAAACCCTAATGGAAACATTAAAACGATACTAAAATGTTAACGAAGAAAATCCTTATATACATATTTTATTTTGTTTGTTACGTAATAAGTCTTTTTAGCCAAAAGAACAATTTGAACAAATCCCTCCATGTAAATAAATTTGTTGTGGATGTATTTAATTTGATAAGCCGGTGGGTTACCAAAAGCTCTTATCCACAAAGTTACATAATTATCTTAAAGGAGACCTTCTGTAGATTGCGGTAGAAAACTAAATAATAATATCTTTGGGTTTTGTTAAGGAGCCGGACGCTCACCTTATTTGGTTGGGGATGTAATTTGAATATTCATTGTTTGCGAGTTTTTCTTTATCTCAACTTCATTTTTTCTTCAAACGATTTGCCTTAATATCGTTCTGAGTCTTAAATATAATTTATTGAATTACTTGACCTAAATAAATTCACGCTATGTAATTTTCCGTCACAGAATATATTTGTTTCTGTCCAAAAAAATTTTATCTGCTTAATTTTTTATTTTAATTTGTTTAAACAAAAAATATAAAGGCACTTAAAAGGCTATGTGAATTAATGTCTCTTCTATGTCTTTGCTATGTTTTTAGGTTACTACTTGATTCATTGAAATGACACATAAATTTATTTAAAACAAAAAAAATGTTTTCATTTATCCAGATCCTTTGTTTTTAATAATTTATAAAATGTTATTAAAGAATTTTTTTCTTGTTCATATCAAGGATATTTAAGCAAAAAAGGAAACAAATTTGGAGCGTAGTAGATTTGACATATCTAACGTTTGATTTCTTCGTAGGTGTTTATTCCTATAAATAAAATGGCTTTAATTGTTTAGAAAAAGCTTCAAAATTAAACGCCAAAACCAGGACAGCTTAGTTTAAAAAAAAATGGTAGAGAATGAGACGGAGGAAATAAGACAGATGATATAAAAATTGCATGTAGGACCTTTTTGTTTGGTGGAATATTTTTATCTGTTCTTGTAACTGATAAAATAATTATTTAGTATTAATATTTTTCGTTGTTTTTTAATTTAATAATTCTGTAGGGGAGAAAGTAAACCGAATCACTATTATATTTCAAAACTGCTTAGTTCCTTTTTAAATTCCGGTACCCAAGTGGCATTTGTGTATATGCTTACCTAATATTTAGGGCAACCCAATCAGTTGGTGAACCTTCTTTTTCGTCATTAACTCTGTGCTATCGAAATGACTTCCACTTCGGTAGAAATCTATGTATACTTCCGCCAAACAGCTGTGAATATTATTCGCAGCTGATCGTTTATATTTTTAGGGGCAATCGAGATAAATAACACCACATGCTGCATAACAAGAAACTGTTGCCATGAACTTGGTTGCCGCGACCCTACCAGAAAAATCAACTGATTGTTTGGTCCCTGGTGTATTGTGATGGATCCATGTTTCGTCCCCGGCTACAAAACTATGCAATAACTCCTTAATATGACAATCTCCAAACACTACTTTGGAGTGGTTGTAAGGTTGCGCTTAAAGCCTAGTGTGTGCAAACTTGTTATCCGCCGCGCGGATAGTTTTCCATGTCCGAATATTCACATAAAAATTTGTGTACCCGCTTAGTTGCTATGCCTTTGATCGTCCCATGCCAGTTAATGGATTCTATCGACAGCTTTTTTCAGTTTCTTGCTTTCAATGGATGTCAAACATGTGTGCTTGAGCATATATTTAGAAAGCAATTTTGAGTCTAGTGAATCGAAACAAAGAACATAAAATGTTCATGTTTCTTTAAAAAATCCGAGCAGGCATTTTAACATTTTAAACAAATCAATAACGTCAGTACAATTCTTCTCTACGGCAATTAATTTTATGTGTAGATGCTTCAAAAACCATGATGCCTACTATAGACTCACCGTTTGTATTAGGTTTGCACAAAAGGCGCGATGAGTCGCCGGTAAGACAACATTGCTACTAATTTTGTACAAAGTCAATAGAATAAGCAGTCCCTGTTCAGGCATCTTGTATTTTCAGTATTCGGATTATGACGCGACAACTTTCACGTTATCAGGTTACTTAGTAACGCTTTTCGGAGCTCGGTTTTCTTATTTTCACACTTTTATTAAGCAAATCTTAGGATTCGCTCAGATTTGGGTGATGTATATCGTTAAATGCCATCGTTATCGTATGTCTTGCTTTTTGCGAGGAATGTGATTATTTGTTGCAAAGTGCTTCAGTCGCGAATATCTCTAGATTTGGTTCCTTCCGAAACACACTTCCGAAAGTACACTTTTGGTACTTAAACAAAAATAGCAATCTGATACATGGTCAAATGTTTCTCTCCACATCATTGGTTGTAGAATTTCCCTGCGTGTTCTGTAAATTAAGTCACATAACCTGCATTAATTATATTGCATCATGATGCTTCGTTAATCCGAGAAAGGGATTAATCCTCCGCTTTTCATTATTGTCACATCACACTAAACAATATCAGTCTAAAAAACACATTCACGCATACATACATGATTACATAAAAATTTAAAGTATCAATTACACAAGAGAACGATTTTTGTGCAAAGCTGGGTACTTCTGGTTTTTTTGGTAATAAAATAAGTATTTACCAATTTTTTGGCTGTTGCCATAGTGTTATTTTTCTAGACCAAATTTGTTCGCATAAATAGCTCCAAATGTCTCTCTATGCTCATTTTTTTAAAGAAAAATATGTTGAATGTTCCTAAATGGGACACTTGAGTTTTAGTGGAAAACATTTTAATTATTTTTATTAGTTTTTTAATTAAAATTTTCTGCACTATATGTTTTAATTATTTTTATTGCCTCCGTTGGCTCTCTCTAAAGTTGTTTTCGTATTAATTACTCCTTTTTATTTCACTTTATTTTTGTTGTTTGCTTTTTTATATCTTTCACATTTCTGTTCAAATTGCACCGCAACTTAAAACAACTTCTGGTTTATTAAACTGCATAAAAGACATCTACAATATAACCTACCACTCACTACACACATGCATTTGGCGTACATGCATGATCTGGATGATGCTGTCACTGGCAATACAATCCCAAATACTATAACTGATGAAAAGACATCAACCTTTCAGAGCAGAAGAATGATGCTTTGAGAGTTGTTTCTGTTAGTTTGTTTTGTTTTTATTCCATTTCTATTTTCATTTATTTACCTCTTCAGGTTGTAGTTGTTTATGTAAAGTGTTTGTGTTTATATATCTTTATACATATGCACATACGAGGACTGTTTGAAAATTACAGTATTAAGCAAGCAAAATATTTGCTAAAAAACTGCTTTTACTTTTTCAAAATATTCTTCTTCAAAGTCGAGTTTTATTCGAGCCTATATGAGATTCAGTCTAAGTCGGTTAGTCGTTCATCCGCTTTTCTCGGCTATATTTTTCGTTACTACCGCAAAGGGCTGTACTTGAAGATCATTTATGGTTGCAAAGGAGTCTTTGACTGCAACGATTTAAGAAAAAGTATTGTATCGTATACCAGTAACATATTTCAAAATTTCTTTTAAATGTCTTATATTTTTGTGCCGCTAAATAATAAACATCGTGGTGAACTGAAGCTCGATAATGATGACACTTTTCACAACTCTCATATGGTTGACAACTATTATATTGTATACTACCGTCGTACATACATATTGTATATTTCTCTCTAAAGCAGACTCTTTTGCGAAATTATCCTTGTGTGGTTCTGCATGTGTAAATGAACGTCTAACAACTTCTTTTTTGTATCCTTTAGACATTTCTATGTAGTTCACCCCATTTTAATAAAAATATTCAACAATTGCTGTTGCTGTTTATTGCTGGTTGTTTTTTCGTCAAGCTCAAAAGGTTAAAATGTTAAATGTAGCAGTTTATTAAACATCCTCCATCATCGCCGCTATTCCTGTCGTCATCCTGCTAGTGGAAGAGCAGGAAAAAATTTAAATAAACGTTCACAGACCACAGGGGATGCTTTATTTATGTTGTAATCAAAATATATAGAACGTAAATATATATGACAGAATAGAAAGAGTATGAAGTTTTTAATTTAAAACCAGAAATAATGGCAAAATGTGCAAATAGTCTAGATTCTTATAGAAGACAATTTGAAAGCTATCTGATGAGATTAACAATTATTTTGTTAAAGGTACTCTGTCTTTAAGCAAAGTTCTACAAAAAGTTTCGAGAAGGCACATCTCTGGTAATGTTTTAGTCGTGATTTTCTATTGCAAAAGATGAGCATTGTTTCGACGTCCTCCCTGCCTGATCAGATGTCGGAGTCTCAAGAAGCTTCGCTTAAGAGTTTATTGATTTAACCCTTGCTCAGTAATCGCTAATCATTTTTTTTTGCAATCCAAGACTTTAGGGTTTATCCAGCCTCTAGTTCTTCAACTAAATAGCCCAGCTAAATAATCACTTAATCACCCTTAATGGAGTCATACCCGAACAATAGCGAATACTTATGGTTACCAGGTGTCTCTGCCAGCCACATGTTTTGTGATCCCGATCCATTTAGGCATTTCGATATGTGGGACATTATTTAATTTGGTTGTGGATTGTAGTTGCTTCTGATGGCTCCAATTATTGTGTAGAACCTTTAAGTAGCGAAAACAATAAAGCTCCAGAATCATTCGTGAAGACGGTGATTTTCATATTGTTTGTTACATGGCGGCTTTCGTAAGAATTTAGAGGGACTCAATAGGGAAAAGTTAAAACATTTTTAACGATATAAGAACGATGCGGAAGGTAGGAAATCAACTAGTATGCTTTTAGGAACAAAGAGATACTTTTAGCATTTACAACATGAAACCTAAATGCTAGAATTTCGAAGAAAAAAAAATACAACTAAGATTGTACACTTCTTTTTTAATAAAATAAAACATAAAATTCCTTTCAGAATTTTTGTTACCTGAGTTTTCTACGAATATTAAACAGTAAGCAGCAAGTTGTATTAAAAATAGTTAAGGATTCGCCATGCAAACTTTCAAGTTGTTGTTTTGTTGTTTACAAAAGTTTCTTTTTAACATTCCATGTCGTGGTTTCTACTTGTTTTTAACTGTTCAAAATAATCTCGTGTAAGACACTCCTACCTGCCAACGATATGAAAACCTTAATAAAAATATTTAGAAAATTTTATTAAGAAAATAAGTTGAATATTGATATAAAATATTTATTTCCATAAAAAACTTTTTTGAGAAGTTGTGTCAAGACTTAATCTTGTAGATAAAATTTTGGTGGTTTTGTTAACTGAAAGCATAGTAAAGGGAAAGAAAATATCCCAAAGAATGTCTTATCAATATGAGGGAATTTTACAATCATTGGCTAAAGTTGTTTAGCAGAGGAATTCTTAAACGGTTTTTGTAGGAAAGTATAAAGAAATGTTTTTAATTCATAATTTAATACGGGCAGACAAGTGTTAAAAGTGTAAAAATGTTGTAAAAATTCAACGAATTTTAAACGGTTTTTGAATTATATAAATTTTAGTTCACAAAAGTCCTGAATTAATATTCATTTTACGCCAATAAAAAAATTTTAAAGTTTCATCAGCCATGTTTTCACTAATTCTTAATATTCTATTTTTGTATCAGTCCCTTTTCAAGGGTCATACATATTTCCGTCCTGAGCTAAGAATTTCTTCCTTCAAAAAAAAATATTTTATTGTGTAAGTGATATTATTTACATGATTTTATGTCTGACTTGTGGTTGCTTCTTCAGATTTATTACGAGTCGTTGCAGCAAATAACCGTTTGTGGAACTGGATCTGTACAGCACCTCCTGCTTTTGCATCACAAATATTAGCAAATATAGTTTCATTTAATTTAACATAAAATTAACCGTTTATCAGATAGAATTTAAACCCAAAATTGCATGTTATAAAGAGAAACTTATTCAGTTTGATAAAGGAATTTTGGGACCTTTATAGATTTCTTTTCCGTCAGGGACTAAACTGTCATAAGATTGTCATATCTAGCAACTCTGTTATCTGTTGTGCTCAGTTTGGTTTGCCAGTTTATTATCAGTAGACCAATGCCAGAACAACGCATTGTGCCAATTTATTTTGAAAGTCATACGCTACATCAAATTTACGGTGGACAAAATCGTTCGTCCGTGTGTCAAACTCGAATAACCATGGATAGTTTTCGCATCGTGGATAATACTCATCTGTTAAGACGTCGTACAGTTCAAAACGAAGAGCGTAGTATCGTGCGATTTAACGTGTTTGAATTATTTTCTCTGTCCTTACGTGAAGTGATTAAGTTAGACGAATGAGCTAGTAATTCTAAACGAATTAGAAGGCACTAAATCATTGATAGTTGCCGAAAATTGTATTTCCAAAATGCGCTACATCCATGCTTACAGCATCGCCCACATGACAGGAATCATTAGTTACATTAATACAAGAATCATTGGCACAAATGTATCCTTCTAATAAAAGCGATTTTTGTTTGAAATTATATGATCTTAGTACATAGTTTTTGATATAATTCAATTTAAGAGAAACAACGTCTTAATTAATATTAATCATACGCCTGGAAAGCTTGAAACTTTTTTTTACAACTTAAGAGGAAATCTGTATTTTTTATTTTTTCCATGTTCAGAATAATTAGTTTTGTTAAGTGAATGAATTCCCCTCAAGCTCGTCTAGCTTTAACTTTTGCTCGGTTCTGATATCTAATCCGACTAGTTTTTATGGATTGGATTCAATTATTTACACCTTGATCTACGAGAAGAGTCAACGGAGCTCATTGTGAGAATGTGCAAGCGAAAACTTTCAAAATTATGACGTTCCCTATTTGATTAACGTTTTTTCTCTACAAACTTCGGCTACAATTTAATAAAATTTTACGTCTCTATCTAAACTAAACATTTTTAATTATCTTTGCAATAATCTGCACATTCTTTACTACATAATTGTCGCTTCTATTGATATCAAGTTGAATTCCTCTTTTACCGCCTACCCTTCAATATAACATTCTCTTCTAGTTTTACGACTTAAACCATGTCATAATTAACAAACAGCAAACCAATTATTTGCCAATGAAAGTCTATTGCCATTCATTATTAATAGCGATAAAAAAACCATCAACCGAAAGCATGAATTTTGTAATAAACCCATCAATGAATGACATGTAAAACACTACGATAGAAACAGCGTTAAAGTTTTATGACACAAAAGCAATTTTAACCAAACGTAGAGAAGGATGTAGTCATGATAGTGAAATTTGATAATGATAATAATGCCGTTTGTCATAGTAAGTGCATAGAGTGTAAACAGTAATGGTGGCTGTGTTAGTATTGTAGGGTTATTAATTAATGGCATTGTAATGGCACACATTTTGTTGCTTAAAGCAACCAGACATCCGAGTAAGTGCCAGAGATGAAAAATGTTATACAAATCCAATTTAATTGAAGTATTTTTTTAGTATGTTACTACAGTGTCTTGAAAAAAACTCCTGCTATTTTTTTGTCACTGACATGAATGGTGTTACTACAACAAAATTATTCTAATTTAAATAGTCTAAAGAAGTACTTTCACTAACGATAAACTCTTGTTTCCGCTTGTTCTAGAGTAGAAAATACAACAACATAAAATGAATATTTTTTCGACATAAACATAGTTGTAAACATAAAATTTGTAATTCAAGCCAATAATGTTGCCGCCAAACGCCATACAGTCTTTAGGACAGCTGAAAGAACAAAGTCATAAAATTTATTTTTCCTGGCAGTTAAGTAAATAGGAAAAATCTAATTAGCAATATTTATGAATATTAGCAGCGACATTACTAGGAATTAACATAAATTTTGTTTCTTTGGGTCCCTACAAAGCATTTTAATCAACGAACTTTTACTTTTACGCTCGGCTAATAGCATAAAATGTAAATAAAATAATAATTTTTAATTAATATTCCAGTGATTATTTAGCGTAGTTACTTTACTTGTTAAAACGCCAACGTACGAAATAATTTTTTAAACCTAAAAACTGAAGGCGTATGATTAATATTAATTGGCTGGTAGGTGGAGTAAAAGCGTATAAAGTCTCTTATACACGAATTTATAAGTATTTTTAGGAGGTTTTCTTCAACACTCAACTCAGAGTAATTTGATTAGTTTGATATATTCTACAGTGGGTGATGAACAATGGTGCTTTTTGTCTTTTCGTTGTTAAAGTTATAACTTTCGAAATGATGCAGATATTTATAAAATTTTTTTAATAAAATAAATAGAAAAAAAAAATAATAGCGGTGTCTTAGTTATGCAAATGGGTATTAGTATTTGTTTCCAAAATAATATTAAACTTTGACGGAAAAGCTTATGGGACCATGAGGGACTAGAAAGCTTATTTAAAATGATTTTTTTTTAAGTTTACAACAAAATTCCACTACTTTCATAAAAATAATTATTGCAATGCAAACTATAAGGTAGGCTATAGTGATACTTGTTCCGGTGTTCATGATGCGATAGTGTTACAGCTACAGTCTCTTGGAATTGCTACCAGCATTTGTCTAAGACTTCGGTCCCCCATGGCATTCACATTTAACAAGTATCTGCCTGCGGTTCTAATCCTCTTTTCCCAATCTGTGTTCAGTTGGGAAAATATACCGTGTTGTAAAGAGGTGGATACACAGTGGGAATTTATAGCCAATACCCCATTGCTTTCATTGTTTTCTGCAGTTAAAAAAATCGGTTAGCAGCTAATTGAAATATTCAGTTTTCACTGCTTAGGAAGTATGGGAGAGTGCTGCAAGCATTTGCTTGCTGACGAATTAATTTTGCACAAGAAAGTTTCAAGCACTAACTTTATTATTTGTGAACAAATATTACTTTTAATTATTTTCTAGTTTACAAGAACTTATTATTGCAAGTATTTCTGCATGGTTTGGTTGCGTTAGTGTAACTTTTGCTGTAAACGAAACCCGTGTTGACCTATAATTGGTTAATTCTTTCTCCAAAAAATTAAAATGTTTACGTCAAAATGTTATACTCTACTTTTATTGTTGCAAAATAGTAGTTAAAAGTTTTTTTTTTTAATTTATCAAAGGCAAAAAAAATATAAATTAACTTTTTTCTAACACAAGAAAAAACCCTTCACTTACCATTTGCTTTGATTATTGGGTTGAACAAATAATGTAAACAATGGAAACTAGCTTATGGCTTTTTCTTTTCTGAACAAAAACGCTATACATACAATGCGAATCAAACCGGAAATAATGGCGGACCAATTATTTTTCAACCCAAGTACCTGACATATACGTATATAAAACTAAAGAATGTTGATATGAATTTCAAAACCACCAGGAAAACGACGTTTTACAGAAAAATTGGGTCTACATGTGAAAGGCATTATGATGACATCATAATGTCAGCCCGCACCACGAGAATTTAAAAAATAAATAAAGTAGTGTATTATAGATTTTTTTTTAAATCAAATATTTTAGATTTTTTAATATACATTTCCAATTCGTAGATCTAACAACTCAAACTTAAATTTGATAAGAAAATTTTATTATTTGTTTGCTTAAGTTTTTTTATAGCCAAACTTTTTCTTATAAATTTTCTTTTCCATTATTTTTTCTCTTTTCAGGTACGAATCAGTAACTTTCACAACATTCCTACATTTCGTGCTTAATTTGCATAAGTATTTTTATATGATTTAAGTTTGACTAAATTGTATTAAATGGTTAAAGCATTGCGTTTGAAAAGTTTGAAGTGTTATTGAAATAAACAGAAATAACAAAACAGTAAATACAAGAAAGATGTAGGAGGACTTTTATTTTTAGGTTCGACATTATATCTTTAGATTAAGATAACATTTTGTTATTGATATCATAAATTTTATAACACTCAAAAATTTTTAATTAAATGTTATACACTAGCAGAATGGGATGCATGAATTTGCTGTGCTGCTGCTCACTTCATTCTTTGCGTATCTCTACTGAGCTAGTGTCTACTGTATGCGTCATTTATTTAATTCAATAATAATAATAATAATAACTTAGCAGGGTCAGTCCTTTATTTTATAATCAAATCTATTTATTAGATTGTTGATGCACAAACGAATCACCATGACTAGTTATAGCCTTGATAGAAAAAATCATATCTACCTTACATGCAACTTGGCTTGTAGTTAGTTTTAACATCTATACATTACCACGAGAAAAAACCCCACACTTAACAAAGAAAATAAATCATAAATAATTTGGTATACTGGCACGTATGATTAATATTAATTATTATTTATTGCTATTTCTAATCTTCATAAATATTTATAAAATTGCTGCATTTTAAAAGTCTAAAAGCCTATTTTGAACTATGTGTTCAAAACTATAAATCAAATCTAAAAGATTATAATGTTGCTAATATTTTAGCTAGAAAATTTCTCATCTTTAAATTAAATTTCATAATTCTATTATTTTTAATATAAATTTATTAAAGCAACAGAATGCTTCTCAATTAAAATTATATTTCAAAAATTTTCTCATAAATTAATTGCAACATTCTTGCAATTCTCTATTTTCTAATAAAATCAAAGAAATTTTTCTCCATCAAAAGCTCGTATATCAATTTTAAATTTGACATGTTTCTCTTTTTTTTGGTTGCGTATCTTTACTGAAGCCCTACGTCTTGTCTAGTCAGTATGATTTTCAAATAGTTTTTAACAGAAAATTGTGCCTTTTTTCCTCTGCACTATCAAATTTAGTTTTATTTGCTTTTTTTCTAAATACATATGTGTCTGTCAGTTGTTCACAAATTGTTTGAGCGTTCCAGAGTGTATTCTTGGGTGTTTTTTTTTCGAAAGTGATGTAGTAACGGAAATTGTTTTCAACACTTACCATAAAATTCAATTAAACTTCAATCTACAGTTTCTATTTCTGTTTTGCGTTTGGGTTTTAAAATCTAGATGATTTATCAACGCACCCATAGTTCTTAATTTAAATGACTGATTTTAGTATTCTAGAATTTCTAGAGATGTTGCAAGAACAATGGTGAGGAGTTAAGTGCTTTAAAATGAGTGTCGTTGAAGTTAAACCAGAATTTGTTAAATTGCAAAGAAAAAAATGTTCAGTAACGAATGAACATTGTTCCGTTTTAAGTTGTGTGTTCCCTGGTCTTTCGCTTTAGTGCGAACAAATTTTAACTTGTTTTTACTTACTTTTAAATTTAAAGGTTTAAAGATATTTTTGTTCTATAACTCGTGTCTTTGCAAGGCCATTCCAAGAGTTATCGGAACGACCAAGGAAACGAACCAACAAAGAGGAGTTTTCGACTACTGGGAATTTAAAATAATATAAAACACAGATGAATTCATGAATGGGAAAATTATTGTTTTTGTTGGAAAGGTCCACGGCAAGAAAGTTTTGTTTAGCGATAAAGCTCATTTTTCAACGTCTCTCATTTAGAGCAGACATATGATCAAGCTATAGTTGAACTGCCGCTAGATCCAGAACAAGTTAGAGGTGGATGGGTTTTATGAGCTCTTGGCTATACCGGGGAATGTCGCAGTCAATGCTGACCGATATAAAGCAATTATCAAATATGATCGCCATGTATGGGCCGGGGCTCCAAAGTCTATTTTGGAGTTACTCGACCGCGTACAGGAGAGGGCGAAGAGGCTTATCGGCGACAGTAGGATAACCAACTCTATTGTTTCGTTGGAGCATCGACGTCACGTGGGGTGTGTTTCACTGTTCTATCGATATTACAATGGGAGATGCTCCAATCAGATCAGGGAACTTGTTCCCGAAACCCGGACCTTTTTGCGCGAGAGAAGATACTCATCAAGAGCTCACCCATTTCTAGTCGATTGGCCAGTGAACCGCACTACGCATTACCGTTTTTTGGCCGTACAGTTCGTATGTGGATTAGACTCCCTGCGGAGATATTTCCTGCCACTTTCAATATTTAGAAGTTCATATCAAACGTCCACAAACACTACTCCCTCTTTCCCCCATCCCATAACCTATTTTCCTAGTTCCGGCACAATGCACTGCATGAGTAGGGGTCATCCCCTAAGTGCTGGTCCAAAAAAAAAAAATCTGCGTTCCAGCCTTAACTGGATGTATTCTCACTCCCGCGTGAACTTAGTATGCCCGCCACCAACACAAATAAAGTAAATGGCTGCGACATGGTCACGTGAACTTTATCATAATCCTTAGAGCAATCAGTTTTTGTGGCAAAGTTGTTATAATTATTTGGAACAAATTTCAACACAATTATACAATGTTTGTTTTGGAATAAAATATTTTTATAGAACCCGGATAAACGCTTTTCTGTCGTAGTAAGAAGAACCATATTACAATCATAAATTTTAGTTACATTATGCAGCTCTTAAATTATGATTATAGCAGTCAGGTTTTTTCTTTTTGTTACCCCTTGCTAGCGAGCTTTCAGACTATCTGCACATCGACCATGCGCAACCACTTGTCTGAGATTTTTTGTCCCTTAGAAGCCACATTAACAACCAGTTGTGTTGTATGCTACTGGTTACCATGGTACCGGTCTGATTAGTTACCGGTGAAATCGGTGAAATCGGTTGGCTATGCAGAGAAGCTTGACAGGAACGAATGGAAAGTATATAGTGCATACACTATTATCAGTTTAAAGCCGAAGAGAAGCGAAAAGTGATCGAAAAGTGTACCATGCACTTGGCCAACATGTTCGACCCACAAGAATTGTATTCATTTAACAATGTTAGAAGATTATCTCGCAATTAAAAACAGCAATTTCAATAATTAAAATGCATAATTTATTCAGGCTTAAATAAGTTTATTAATCTTTAGCTAAAAAAGAAACATTTATTTTATTTTGTTAATATAATTCTTTTTATAGAACACTGGAAAAATTAGGTTTTGAACACAGCTTTGAACAAATTTTTACTAAATTTTTATGACTATTCGCCAAATTTTGCCAAGAAAAAAGCTTTTTGAAAGGCGAACTGTATTGTTTTTGTTATTATAAGAGCTACTTTCGCCATAATGTCAAATATTAAATTTATATGTTTCGCGGGATGTTTTAGGAATTCGCCATATTACAATCATGGCCCTGCAACAAGTCTATAGTCTTGAATGTTGCCTTTACAAACCAGTTTATACTAAAATTATTCGTTTTTCTTTAAAGCTTGAATTTCAGCTTTAACTCGAAATGCAGCTGATGGTAATAAAATATAAAATTATTTTTCAAACCCATTTGCCTATTTCTCGATATATTTGTGCTACAGTTTTGCTCGAAGCCCAGTTAAGCAAACGATAACTTATGCAAATGTTCTAAAATTTCGCCCGAACATTTTGTCGTTTTCAGCACGCGGCTACATTTGGTGTACAAACTTCCCAAAAGGAACTATTTCCACTTTTAAAACAAAATATATGCAATATATGGGAGGCAATTTGCTATTAAAAGTTTAAAAAAACATTCTGTTTAAAGAGGGTTTTATAATCTTTTTGCCAAAAATCACACAATTAATATTAATCATACGCCTTAGTTGACAAAAATGAAAAGTTTTCATTTCTTACTCTATTCTAAAATGATTTCTCTTTTTAACATTCGCAAACATTGAACTATCTTCATTCTTAATGCTTGGTTTAATTTAATATGACGTTTAGTTCCATGATTTTAGCTGTGCGAAAAAAATCACTGCTAATTTAAGTCAACATTTAAAATTCATTAAAAATTTAAATGTTTTCACAAGAATAAAAGAAAGGACGCAAAGAAAACAATAATTGTTGAGTTTTTTTAAGTACTGCTTAGATATTCATTCGCTATTTCCCATTTTCTCTTATGAATGCAAGAATGCAAATGCACGCCTTTAATTTCTTTTTTTTTACTTTTGGCCGTTTAAATCAGTTGGTTTGCTTAAATAACATCTTGGCTAAATATTAGGAAGATTTGTAGCTACTTTTATTAATAAATTCATAAGGTTAAGTTTATAGACAGTGCAAAGGCGGAAAACGAAGGAAGTGTCTAGTGACATAATTGAAATGCTATGAATGTAAAGTTTTAGGTTAAGAACATTTTAATATTGGGAAAAGAAAAACTTAAAGTTGGATTTTCTAAGGTTCGTGTGAAGTATCGAGTCATGACATAATTTCATGCTGAGACTAAACTAAAACTTTTAATTGGTCAACATTTACTATAAATTATATTTAAGAAGTAGTTTCGATTATTTTGAGATGGAAGAAAATTCATTAGTCTCATGGTTTTCAACTTATATTTAATCCCGTCTGTAGGATTATTGTTCGTTCTCGATTGTGCACCCAGATTAAAAAATGGTTTTCAACGCTATAGAAACCCGGGGCTTTCGAAGACATTTTAATACTGGCCCTGCATATCCACTCTGCGATAATCTCACCCTGTTCTGTTCCCACAAGTTATGTTGTGTTAGTTTTAGGATTTCAAGCAGTATGTTTGTTTTAAATTTATTTAGGCCTAAATCTTTGCCCAGTTTGTGCACTTATTTCTCGAAGTCTAACAAATTTACTTTTTAGAGTTTATTGCTTGTAATTCTATCACCTCGACTGCTACCGCCGTTTCCCCCTCTTATTTACGATTTAACCCATGGTAACCTGGCAGTCGGAGAGTGCCCAGTCAACTATGTTCCCAGTTCTCTTTAATGTTTTTTTTGCAATGATTTCCTTTCATTTGCCTCTGCCGTATTTGAAGGCCAGTTGGCCACCCGTGTTGATGTGAACGTCTGTTGGCCTTAAGTTTTCAGTAGGCCAATTCACAAACGTTGTGATTTAATTTATTGTCCTGTAGAATTTTTTACATTTATAAAAATGTTCTCAATTTGCGCATTGAAATAAAACAAAGCTGTTAATAATATTTCATTTCTTTTGCTGTACTTTGAATTCCAAGTTTCCTACTTCATTTTATCGCCCAAACTTTGTCCGCCTTATTATTACCTGCCACCAGAGTTAAAATTTAACCTGCCAAACAGGAAAAGAAAAACAAAATATAAGAAATGAAATAAATTTATGAATATAAACGAAATAACTATACGGCAAAATTCTTTACTGGACTTTGAATTTCGCCACAAACAACAAGTCGTTAAGCAGACAAAAACTTATGAAATTAATTGTGAGGTTAAACTTTATCACAAACCGTCAATACAAAAGCATAAAGAAAAGGTTGCTAAGGTCACTGCGAAAAAAATATAATAACAAACCTGCATTTTGAGTTCAAATTTACAAAGTTCCTTTTACATAAAAAAAAACTTCAACATTAAAAAATAAAGTTATAGCATGACTGCTAAATCTTTTTTCTTTCCTAAAAAAGTCACTGTCTATACCACAAAATAACCATTGATTTAAATAGACAAAAAACCTGATGTAACTCCACCGCAGACAAAAACTTATTGCCGAACTGCAAAAGAACAGAACAGTAATAAAACTTGAAAACAAACGTCGCTGTTTTGCTCATAACCAAAACATGTAAATGATTTTCCAGCATTTGGTGGTTAAACTTTTCCAGTTGTATTTCACAAGAATTTTTCTTCTTTTGAGTTTTTTCTACTTAATTTTTTTCTTTTCTTATTGTCCCTTTTTAAACTCTGAGGTCTTTAGTGCCTCAAACATATGTAATAAAAGCAAAAGTACTTGGACTCTTGGTTTCTTTAAGCACCTGACCATTGATGTCTAACATTTGTTGTGCAGGCAGGTGGAATTAATTTCAATATTTTTAAGCTAAGCATCAGTAATGCCTTGCTTTTACCCAAAGCTTTTTAGAGATATTTTGAATACATTCTGACAATAAATAAAACAAAATAGGACCTTTTCTGATAAGGTGCGGTTTCAACACACCAAAGAGCTGCTTAGAAGTTAAGGAAAGTTAGAGTCGAATTTCGTTATGCAAAATGAAATGTAAAGCAAAAAATATATTTTATTGAGGAACGAACAGTCAATACATAAAACCACTTAAGTTGGCATAATTTCCATGCCAGGAGGTTTTAGAGTTTATTTAGTTTGTTTAATGATATCTTTGTGGGTCCCTTTTCGACACCCTTCTTTCCTCGAATTGATTTTAGGCAACCGATTTGTACTTTATGACTACCGTATTTTCGTTGAGTCTCGTACTAACACTAGTCTTTACTCTTCACTATAGTGATTTTAGACTGTCGGCTTATGAGAGTCAGGCATCTTCCTCATTATGGATCTTCTTGGAATTTCAAGCATTTGTGTAAGGTGTAGGTCCCCCATAGCATTCCGATTTACTATAACTTCAGAAGTATCTTTGGAGACTAACCTGTTTACCCGTTGCGAGGTTTTCTTGTCCACTTCTTCAGAATTTCTCCATTGGCTAATAAATACCGAAGCTCCTACAAAGTATGACCTCTTCGCCAATTGCGAAGCCTCATTGTCTATTTCTATTGCAATCTCACGATCCAACGCCTTAGAAGTACCATGAGAGATTGATCCTCCACCGTCCGCGAGGCATTATTGTCCATCCCTTCTGGATTCCTCACTTAAAATCGAAGTTCATACAGACGATGCACATAATTCCCACGAGTAATGCAAAAATTCACCCACACAGAGTTCCACATCCACTGGTAAGTTTGTATTAAAATTTCTAATTGAGTGGTATCCAAGCACCGTCTTGACGATGCATCCTTGGCATATGCTGTTCCACCGTGGATTTATAAGAGAGTCTTAACTTCTCTCCGCTCGATTTATTTAGCCAGATTTCTAGCAGAGACCATTAGTCAGAACTTCGGACATATCACTCAGTTACGCAAGCCATACCTTTTTGCCTGCCAGCTGGCGATCTCACCATATTCTAATCCGAAAACCTACTGATCCCTTAGTTGCTCTGTCCTTACTTTGATATTTGCATAAAGAAAACGAAGGCAATGAAATTATATGTCCTTACCATTCTTTGTCTTTACATTTCAAAATCTTTAACAACAAATTTACCACACTGTCCCTTTATTTTTGTGTATTTTTTCTGTTTAAAAAGAAATTATTTATTTACCTAAAAAAACCATTTACGTAAATAATATTAACTTCCGTTTTGTATCCTTTTGTTTTATTCTTCTTATGACACTTTATTGCAAACACTCACACAAAGTAATAGTATTCTATTTCTTGTGTTTATTTCTAATGCTTTTTGGCTCTATGGTCTTTGTATTGGCGCAATAAAACTTTCAACAGTAATAATATAAAATAAGTATGTGTTTGTTGATTAAAACAAAAAAGCGAAACCTAAAGTAAAAATTTCTTTTTGTTTTTAGAGAAAATATCGTATTCGTACTCCAAAGGAGTCTGGAAGAAAAATCTAAGAACGGCATAGGGAATGGGGGAAATAATAGTCCTTTTTTTTTGTGTATATTTCTAGCTCTGCTTTTGATATCTTATTTAATAGGCTTCTCTTACGTAAAGCTATTTGTTGCAATCTTTATAAATTTAAGAATGTAAGTAAATAAGTATGAGTATGAATAACTTTGCCAGAGTCTACCAAGAAAATAGACAACAAGCAACACATGTTAAAGCTTTATTAGCAACACACATTCATACTCATAAATAGTTACCGGCAATTGTGTTTTGTCTCTGGCTCGGATTCTACATATGTCTTCTACATACGGACTGCTCAAAGTCTTTGCTAACAACATCTTTGTTATTTGTCTGAAAAACTGAAATTGTTATTGTTCATAAATTGTGTAAGGTTTGTGTGTTCGTATTTGTGCAATTTAAGTATAGAGGTGTGTGGCTGGCTGGTTGTTATTGTTGGTTGTTTGCTTGTTGCCAATTCCTACAACTGCTACCAGTTTCTTCTCAATGTCGTTTTCTTTGCATAAAATTTCTAAGTTATTTTAAAATTGTTTGTTTAGTATCTTTTAATATCAAATGTTGTTAGCAAAGTATTTGCCTACACCTCTTTTGCTTCTTACTTTCATGTTTTGTTCGAACTCACTACGAGGGCTTAGTGAGCAAAAGTTTAAGGTTCATGCACAATCCATAATTTAATGAAAAATATTGCACTTTATTTTAGAGACTTAAAAATTACATTTTTTTGTTGCTTTTAAAAATTATTTTTGTTAACTTCAGATTCACTGTTATGCAATGGCTTTTTCGTTTCATAAATAAAATGTTGTCTTGTTGTTCGGCATTATTAAGGGTAAAATAAAGAAAAAAAAACACCACCTTTAGTGGGCGTAAATATATTTCGAATATAACAAAAGGGCAAAAAAGGTAAACATTCTTCTAGAAACGAAAACGTTCAGAAGCTAATTATTGAAACAGGTAATTTTTTAAATGGCACATATCTAACAATTAACTTTTCGAAAATAATTTTGTTAAGAGGAACTCTTTTTAATGGTATTTATTTAAAAGTACTTTTTTAATTTTATTCAATATAAAAGTACTTTTTAATTGTCCTTGAATTTACAAGTATTTGTTTAGTCTTCTTTATATTTAAGCTACGTTTTACCAAAAAAAATTGTTACAAGATTTTTAAAGGTACCTATTTCAAAAGTACTCTTTTGAAACTTTACCACAAAAGCTACTGTTTTAAACCATATGTTTTTCAAGGATTAATATCTTCCCAAGGTAGTTTGTTGAAATATATTTTCATAAAAAAGTACTCTATATATAATTTTATTTTAGATCTTGTTAAGAACCAATTGTTTAGTTTTTTAAAAAAATTTATTTCTGAAGGCACTTTTTTAAAAAAAAAATTTTTTAAATCATATTTTTTAAAGGCGATTCATTCGTAACTGGTTTTGAGAAATTTTTTGTGTTAATTTAAGATAATTTTGAAAAGGTAATTTACAAAAACTTGTAATATTTCGAAAAACACTTAAGGTACTAATGTTTCATTATGTTCTTTTGTTAAAATGTATTTTTTTTTTTAATTTCACTCTTTACCAAGCCACTATTTTCAAAACCAATTCTTTTAGAATTTACAATTCACTTTTTGCAAGAGGCAATTACGGAAGGTACTTTTTTTAAAAATATGATTTTTTTATAGTCTTCCCTCTCAGGTATATTTTTAAATCATACCATTTTAACTGGTACATATTTTTAATAACATTTCGTACTTTTTTTGATCCTTATTTCTGTTCTGTCAGTTGTAAATATCTTTTAAAAATACTTTTTTGGAATTGTACGTTTTCGAAAAGTACTTTGTAAACCACAATGTTTTAATAGCTAGAGTTTGCGAAGAAATTATTTGCATTCTTTTATTTGTTAACTTTTTAAAATCCGTTTCTTGTAAAAGTATCTTTCTGCGCAAGGTACTTTATCAACATGCTCCTTCAAAACACACAATGTAATGTTTTGCATGAGTTTTCCATCAAATATCAGATAATTTATGGGAGGTAGTTTTTCTCCGTTTAGTACATTTAACTTATCACACTCTCCCACTTCTAATCATTGCATTCCGCTTTTGTGTTTGTACACACGTATCTATGCACAATTTTACTTCTACGAGTAATATCGTCCTCCTCTCATCCTGGTTGTTTGTATATACATGCGTCTTATATTATTTGCTCATTCATGTTCAGACTTTTAATACATTTATGTTATTAAAACATATTCCTTTGATATTCTGTCTTTCGTCTATTGTTGTAAATGTTGCTTTTTATAAGTTTTGTGTTTTGTTTTGATGCTACTGAAGCTTAAATTACCTTTTACGGTATTTAAAGAAAATTCATTTGAAATTGCAGAATAATTAATTAAGGCACAAAATTGTTTCTCGTAAAATTTTCGTTTAGAAAACCATAAAATGCTTTTTCCAAGACTTACTTTTATTTACATTAAAATACCTTAATATTTTTATTAAGCAATTTGCAAATATTTTTATGGTCTTTAAATATTGTGGCAATTATTGTGTTGGACAATAAAATTATTTTAAATTTTCTGAAAGTATTTGTATTTGTATTCTAAAGAAAGTTTTGATATAATGAGCAGTATTGCAAACCTGTAAGTGATAAATTTTTTTAAAATAATTTACAAATTTTTATAAAGACGTGAATTTTTTAATTGCTTTTGTAAAATAAATAATTGGATTCGATAATTGTTTCTCTGCTGCTGTCATATCTAGAACACAAAATACCAAAAGTTTGGTTGTAGTAAAGATGGCTTTGATGGCAAATAGAAAATATTTGTCATTAAATAAACTTGGCAATTTGTCAACAGAACTGCATAAATTCCGAACGCAAAACATGGAGCATTGAAAATTTGCGGACGTTTTCAGTAGCCTTTAATTGTTTGCTTGAATATGAAAAGGCTACTTAAGTGATCTTAAGGAGTGATATAACCATCGACCTTTATGTGCTTTAAAGTCATGGGAATGATTCCTTAGAAAGGTTTTTCGTGTCAAAATTCGCTGTAAAAACTACATTTTTTTAACTGAAGATGGGTTCATTACGATTGCCCGAAGCTCTAAAAGTTGTGGATGCATCACGTGCATGCTTTTACGACTACATAAAAAAATCTGAGGCGCTGTTTATGAATTTTAATTACTGTCCATGAGATATTAAAGCACGCCTTTCAACAAGATAAAATCAGGTAACACAAAGACATGAGATGTGCGGATCCACCTAAGCGTACCTTGCAGGGGACCTATAAACTATATGAGGGCTCGGAGAATGTAGAAATGTATATTCCTAGCTCATTCGAAGTACACTGCGTTTTTAGCCGTCTTTCACTTGTCTTGCTCAATAGCAAACGGCCCTGCTGATTGGCATTTAAATATTTGTGGTGTAGTCCTTATAATGGGCACGCATTAAATTTGAAATAAAAACAATGCTTGTTAACTATTTGGAATAAAATAATATTCCTAACCATAATTTAGTATTAATAACCATAAAATTATTCTTGGACTCGATTTAGTTTTATTCAGTTCAGCATTTGTTTACCAAGCAGCCGGTTAGTTCGATTGCGTTTGTTCAGTGCAAAAGTAGTGATACCAAAACATTATTAATGCTTCCTCATTTTTAGCGTTGAAATATTGATTTTATTTTTTGAAAACACTTTTCTCATTTCTACTCATTCAATGACGGATCGATCCTTTCATGGATATGTAGATTTTAATTCTCGTAAAAACTTGTTGTATGCGACAGACCTACTGTAGTGGATGTTATGAGTCCTATGAAATGGAAACATCTTATTATTCTTAGAGTACAATATAAAAGTAATTCTTGACGAATTACACGAAAGGGTTAACTTACTGATCTAAATCTGGATTTGATATTCCGACAGGGGATTTGGTGCAGATTTTTGGAAATAATTTCCATCATTCCTTGACAAGTTTGGTTTGGAGACGTTTTAAATGAAAAATAACACTAAAGGTGGCCCATATAAGAAACCAGGGTTTCCCCAAACCAAACTTTATTCACCGCAGCGACATTATAGTTGACGCCGCGTGCCAGTGTTTTATCGTTACAACAATGAATTGTCTAATGCATTTAGACACCCAAACATTTTGTCGTATAACACTGCCACCATTGACCTCCCTGATTTATATTCGCATGAAAGCCAAATTGCGAAAATTCATATTTTAGTCGTACCGTTCATATCTGAAGTAAATTCTTCCTAAACACTACTTTTGTTATTCGTCTTCCCATAATATTTTTTCCTATTTCGAACAAAATATATCGTATGAGCAGGAGACGCCCCCTGATTGCTAGTCTAGTTAAAAAAGGCAGAACATCCATCAAGTTCAGTTTGCCTCTCTTCTGCGAATCATACTCGTATTTATATGTACTTAACTCATGAAACACAGAAATTTCAAACAACGAAACAAACGAAAGTTTATCAAAAACAGACAATTGGTTAAATGCGAACAACAAGGAAACTGTTTAATACATGTGTGTATATGTACAAACAAAATAATAATAAAAGAAAAATATTGAATCAGTCAAGTTTAATTAAAAGTAAAATAATAATAAATACGAGTATTACCAGGAAAAACAAATGTATTTACGCTCATACGCACACAGGATCATTCAAATACCCGTGCACATCAATACATATAACGGAAGCTTATAAGAGTAAAATAAACACACACATACACATCGAACAATAGTGTGTTTGCTTGTTTGCCCCTTGATATTATTATCTAGAACACTTAAAGAGAAAACACAAATGTTTTGTATGTAGAACAGAAGAGTGTGAGAGAGTGAGTGCATGTTTACATTAAATGCACTTTAGTAATGACATTATACACATGTAGGTAATTGGCTTTCTCCGTCTCTTTGCTAAATGAACTCTTTAGTTAGTGTTTGTGCACTTTAGTGTTTGTTGTTTATACAATTTTTAATATCCTGTTAAATGTAAACTATGTGCGAGTACGTGTGTATGTATGTGTAAACACTGTTAATATTGCCTTGTGTTTACTTCCAATGCTTTTTTTTCTTATTTTCTTTGTAACATAAAGTTGGATTGTTAGTGTGTTTGCTTGCGAGTCTCATTTTAATATTGATAATATTAAAATCATGTTTACAAGCTTCCACACTCCAGCATACACGTACACAGGCGTATGTCGCCTTCTTAATGCGAACAGCCATATAATGCACACACAGTTTGTTACGTGCGTATGTAAAAACACTTTTGGTGTTCAGATAACAGCTGGTTATTGGTTACTGTATAAAGTATTTAAACATACAAGGATATTTGCATCCTGTTTTTATTGTTAAGTCTTAATTCTTTTTGTTTTCTTTTGTCTTTGTTCATTGTTAAACTACGTGTAAAACATTTTTTATTGTTGTTAAAAAGAAAAAAAGAAATTAAGTAAATGTGTGTTGAGAACTTTAATAACAAAATGGTTACATAATATCTACCCCCATGTACCAAGGTGCAAGGGCTGTCTCTTGAACCAAATTTTAGCAACAAAAATTTAAGAATAACAAACAATTTTAAACACGCGCAAGCATTTGCTGGGAAAGTTTAAAGTACACATTTGCCTAGTTCTTATTTATTGTACATGGCCTACTAAATAAATTAGAAGCGTAAATGAAAGTTTCTTTAAACCGATTCTGTGTAAAACAAAATCTTTAAAAGTAAATTTTTAAGTTTTATTTAAAATAGTAAACCAAATCAGTCTATGATTTTAAACGTAAAGTAGTGTCTTGAAACCAAGCTGTAAACCAGTTTGCCGGTGGATCTTGCAAGCCGGACTCTTACACTAAACATGGTAGTGTATCTACACCTTAATAGCGATTGGAGTTTATTGCATAATCTTCTTGGTCTCATTGATTGCACCATTGCTAGGCCTTTCCGATCGAAGCAAAGTTATCTACCTTAGACAACTAAGATTGAAGGAATGCACTGTCGACTGGATGGTTTATTTTGACGTTTTCACAGTCACTTCTACGAAGATATTTCTTTTGTAATCGACAATTAATGAAGTCTTTTACAAACATTGAGGGGACTGTAGTTGGCGCCATAAGTACTAAGCATGTGAAATCTTTGCTCTACTGGCTTCGCATTATAATTGCTGCCAATCAGCAATCATGCGCATTTCACTGGTTGCTTAATTAAGCCAGCTCTTAAATAAACCTTTATCTAACGTTTTAGGAAAACTCCATTTATCGATTCTAAAATTACCTTGAGAACAAAGGTTTTATTTTTTTAATTTTTTGTCTCTATATGTTGTCATTAAAAAAAAACTTCTTTCATCTTAAGTACCATAGACTATTTTAAGCTGTACAATTTTTCCTGGCTACGTGCTAGAATATTAACTTAATTTACATTTTGCGAAATGTCAAAGCAAAATGGAATTTGATTAAGTTGAGAAAAGGGTTTTTTTCATAAAGTGTGGTATGATTTTTATGTCGTATAATACATAAGAAAAGTTAGAATATCTGCAGAAAAACTTAAAAATTTTATGAATTTTAAATAAAGTTTCTCTTGGGCAAAAAAGGACAATTTTTATATATTTTTGATTCCAACTTGCGACATTTTTTAACGCTATCATGTTATAAGTAGAAACAAGACTGCCCCTTTATTTTATTTTTTATTCACTTCACAATTATTTTTATAAAAATTTTATGTAACCTTTTAAAAAATTTAGTTGTGATGCCTAAATTTATCGCAATGCATTACTTCAAATATTTGCACCGTCTTATAAATGGTGAATGCGAACAGTTTAATTTATCTTAACTATTTAAGAAATAATTACCTTAGAAACACGTTTTACAGATTTAATTTTTACCTGCAAATAAACAAGAGAAAAAATAGTTATTATCGCATTTTAAAGAGAAATTTTATACAAAATTAATTTAATTAGTAAAAATAGGGGCATGTGATTCAAATTAAAAATTCAAATAAATTACAGTTGATTTTGAGAATCATTTTTTAAATAATTTAAAATTATTTTAACTCAAAGTACAAATCAAAAGAAATTATTTAAATAACAAATTTACAGATAAAAAATTATCAAAAATTTATGGAAGTGTTTCAACGCCGACTTTAAAATACATACGAAACGGATATAAGGAGCACATCACAACCTTTTTTCGTTTCCCGAATCAATTCACAATAATTGCAAAGAGAATTTTAAGAATTGTCAAAATGGTCATTGAATAAGTTCTCTAAAAGTTAAATAACTTGTTATTTTTCATAGACTTTTTGAGAACCCGTTTTTGGAGCCGAATTACCTGTTAAGTGCATTTCACTTCTTAACAACGAAATGCAAGTTCTCATACATTTTTTTAATTTTTTGAAAACTTATAACTGGCCCATTACAGGTAGTGTTCTGCAAGTTTGGTTTGCGCATACCATGAAAGTCTTTGTAATCTAATTTAACATTGATATAACTAAAGGATGTTTAAATTTGAAAGACAAAATTTTAATTGTAATAAAACACAAATTTTTATTCTGCTGAGTTTGGTGTTTTGTAAAATATATTTTCTGCCGGTTTCATTTGAACATAAATATTGGCATAAAATAGACTAGGAAATACAATAATAACGCAGTGCATGATAATTAAGTTTCAAAAGTGAAATATAGATCGAGCCGTGAAGCAATGCTGTTAAAGGAATATATTTCTTACAATCTTATTGTCGATAGTTTCGAAAAGTTAACGAGGGATCGTTGCGCCAAGTAGTTCCGATATTAACCCTCTGAGTAGTACAGTGGTACAGAGATAGCTTAAATATGATATAAAAAATATCTTTTTCATTTAATTATTTGAGTATTTTGTAATTTAATATTTAATTTTGTTTTGTACTTTTTTCTAACAATCATTTTTCTATCATTAGTTCAAATGAAATATCGGCTAAATTTAATCACCCTTCAAGATGGTAAAAGTATTTTTTCCTGAGCACCATAATGATGCTTCAAAAATAACCAAACATTTTAGCGTCAAGAACTTCTTAAAGTAATTTCAACTATAAAACGCCTTAAAACAGAATAAAATGCGAAGCATGCCCCTAAAACTTTTACTTTTCGTTGGTAGCAGTTGCCAGGCCCAACTAATAAAAGTAATAATTGTTATCGGAAAGAAAAAAGCACGAATTTTAAGAAGGAAAACAGGAATGAAAACAAGACACGTAAAACAACCATCAACAAACATTTAGCAAATTTTTTTTTCAAAACCAAAATCATGGAGCTGGCAATCCCACCCCTAATGCTGTTAAAGGTTTTCTTCCTTGTAACTTTAACATCCTTTTACTGAGTTTGTATATTTTTTCAGTTGTAAACATTTAAATACGAAGTAGAAATTTCTGTAGTAATTTGCGTGTTTTTTCTGTTCATGTTCAAGCAACAGCACCACATGTTGTCGACACACCCATGGTGGTTGATAAATGTGTTTAAGACCCAGAAGTTACATGTTGTTTGAAATTCTTTTCCTTGTATATGTTTTCTCCTAAAGTTCATTGGAAGTTTTCAAAAACAAATTGCATTTAATTAAAATTCTAATTTGAATAATTTGCAGCTACAACAAAAACTTTAAGCAAATTATGTTGTTTGTTCTAAATTAACGTAAAATTTTAATAAAACATTTGTGAAGTAAAACTTTCAAAATGCCTCAAATATTATCGTGTCGTATTTTTCTACCCCTTTTCCTTGGATTGCCGTTTAAATCTTAATATTTATGTTGGCCTTTATTTTGTTTTGTTATATAAGCAATTGTTCCCTGAAGCGCTATTTATTTTTCACTAAATTTTCTTTTCCACTTAAAATAACAAAAAACACCAAAAAAATCAAACAAATCATATGTTTTTTGCGTGTGTTTGTTTTTATAAGAAAGTTTTTTTTTTTTGGTTTAATTTTCTAATAAATTTATATTGTTTTTCTAACTTAAGTTTACATTTTGTTTGGGTTACATAAACAAACATTGAAATAATAAATTATACGTGGTATGGGGCGTATGATTAATATTAATTATTTCTTTAGTTTGGCCTTTCTTAAATAACTCTTTTCTTCGAAGGGTTATTAGGACAGCCTAAAGGAAAAATCAATTGTAAGATTACCATGAGAGAAATGTTTCGACGATTGTTCGTTTTTACATACTTTTGAGTGTTTGTGAACAATATTTCGTTGGGAGTTTTTCATTATGACATATAAATCGAAAATAATCACCCAAAGGTTCTACAAACCAAAAAATTAACAACGGACCATTTTAAATGAAATCAGCAAAAATTGGAATGAACAAGTTCGCAAGAATTTATTTTGAACGTAGTTTATTGTAAACAAATGCCACACACCCAAAATTGCTGAGTAATCACTCACATTTTTTTATAATATTTTTTACGCGTTTGTGATCTTTGGCAGTAGTTGTTCTTTGTGGGCATACAGGAGATAAAATTTCATGTTCACAACAATAAATTAAGTTTCCTGGACTGTCAGCTACATGTCCACAAACTGCGACAATGTAGCCAATTTTCTTGGATGACCAGGGTGGGGAACATCCACTAATGAGCCGCGTTATCAACTGTTAAATATTTACTTTTTATTTAGTTGGCAACACTTTACTGCAGAGGCAAATCCAGCGGAAAATCCCGTTTCATTTTTATTTAAGCATTTTTACCTGTTTGTTGCATAAAACCGAGTTAAATATAAAAGCTTAATTATTAACACTTTGCTGAACAAATTAATGCACATTCGGAGAAAATAATAAACAAATTTCAAAAATACCAATAATTAAAAGTTATATGGTATTAAGTTGATTACGAATTTACACGTGAATAAGCTAAACATAAAAATTGTGCAAAAATGTTTCACACTGTATTAAAAGTATAAAAACTGACGAAAAAAATTAAATCCTCGAAAATGTTGCACCAAAGCTGAAAATGTATGTATTTCAGCACAAACAAAATAGCAAATATTTGTTAATTAAACAATAAATCAAACTGATTTTTTCAATTAAATCCACAAAAGCTGCAACATTTTAGCCAAAGTACAATAACACCAAAAAAATAAAATAACAACCTGAACGTTAACTAGTGGTTGCTTTAAAATCCGTTCGGTTTTAATATTTAATTTCATGCTTCGAATAATTTCAATAACATTTAACACAGCAAGAGCATTACTAAGTTTTTTTTTTTTTTAATTTATCACACACACTCAGTCAGTAAAACATAAAAGTATTTCGACGAAACTGTGTAATATTCAATTTACTACTTCCTCAAATTAGACGAAAAAAGGAATTTAGAGTTTTTCTCTATGCCTGAGCTGTAGTACACGTTGCTATCCCTCAATTTATTTTGCTTACATTGGAAATTCTATGTCTATTACTGAATGAACACGTGTCCTATTTGTCAGACGACTGTGAGGCTTTTGTAATTTTTCAAAATGCATTTTACCTCCTGGAAAACTGTTACTGGCAAAATACGTAAGTATGATTTTGAAAATCATTTCAGTTTGTGTATATTTGGGACGGATTGGGGGTGGGTAAGGTCAGTGGTAAGTTATATGCTGCACTACTGTTTGTGGCACATTGAAAGCATTTTCTTTGCCCAAGGTATATACATATGTATGTGTAACGTTTTGTACGTTGCGTTTAAGAGTTATTAGATTTAAATGTGTTTTAGGCGTAAAAATAATGACCGGCATTATTTTAAGCTGGGAATATATGGTGTATAAGAATAATAATGACAAGGTAAACATTTTCTCGATTGAGTGAATAGTTTTGGTAATGGTTGCCACTAGGTTTTAGTCTGCTAGGGTTAACCATTTTCGCCATCAGTTTTGCCACCCGCACTCATTACACAGCTTAAAATGGGTTATAATTTAATAAAGACTGCTTCTGATAGGCAATGAAATCACCAGAGATGTATTTATTGGAGCCCGACACTCCTTTCTTTAATAAACAAGGCTTTAAACTTTATGGAAGCCTTTGCATTTATCTGCTTGACCCAGAAACAGGTGCTTTTTGAAACAGGCCACATTTACTTTCCCTGTCGAACTTGAAGTTTTTGTATATGGCTTCAGCAAGGTCGACTGCCAAGCCTTACACGTTCACTTTTGTCATTCTCTAATTTTTTGGGATAACGTTTTCGCATGTATTTGTAGCCCACTGTGGAGTCGTGTCACTAGTGGCAACCCGTCAGGTAGTTTCAGCTTCCGGGGAGGCCTTAATTCCACGGACTAGAAATTATGTACGTTTCTAGTACCAGCATAATTATAAAACTTGCCCACACAAGAAGTTTTAAAACAATAGCTTTATGAGCCATAAATTTAATACAGGCTTTATTTTGAAGCCATATCGATGTCCTTATGTATGCATTAGCACAACACTCAATTGGCTACGTTGGCTTGGCTAGCAGTCCCAAAGGAATATGTTTTGTCGATAATCCGGATCTCCAGGCTTTTTTATAGTAATTTTGTTTAAAGACCCACGTTTATTAATGTACCTCATATATATATTATCATATATTACCTTTTTAGTGCCGATATATGAAAAATCCTTGAGAAGAATTGCCTCTCCTTCCACTGACAGAATAATGTTTCATTAAAAAATACAAGTCACTAAGACTTGTCCGTGCCACACTCTCACACAAAAAATATTCAAACACAAAACCTGACTATGATCGTGGAAAACATATTATTTTATTAAATATATCAAAACATTAGCATATCGGCCTGCTCTATCAAAAATTCGAGCACACGATTTTTGTTAAATCGATTGTTTAAATCTGCAAGCGAATAATGGCCTTTAAGTAGTCGCTTTTTAATAATCAATAGAATTGTAATAAAATAAATCTATCCTAATGACAACCTCATCAGAGAAATTTTCATCAAAATCAATTACAGTATTTTGCCGGTTTTTAAACAAAAAGTCGTTGGTTGCAAATAAATTTTTCTTATATAATGAACTTTAATAACAAAAATGCCGGGGTTTCCACAATTATCGAAAGTAAAATGTTTTTTTAATACTTTCGATTTCTAAGAAAGCCAAGTTTTAAAAAATTAAAATATAATTTAACTTTTTACAATGTCCTTTTTCTTAAAATGCGTTTTTTAAACGAAACTTGTCTTTATTTCGCAACAAAATTTTTAACTAATGAAGACCCCATCACACCTGTGTAGAAAAAGATATCAGATTGTTTGAGGTAAAATAAAACTGTACACTTTCCCTCAAAACTCTGCAACACCCTTAAACGATTTGTATTTGTTTTTTTTATTTAACTTTATAACCTGGGATGTAAATAAAATGAAAATTCCAATTTTTTAAATGCTTTTGTAGTGAAACTAAAAAGAAAAAATCTGTTTCCACTAAAACGTACATTTCACCCTTAGGGAAAAACACTCGCACCAATGAGGCATGCACCATTTATCCCCTTTTCACATTGACTAAATGAATGTGTTTTCCTAAAGCACAGTGATAAATGTGTAATTTTAGATTTTGTTAATCGTTACTACAGAAATTGTGTTTTCTTTATAGTCAAATGAATGTTTACTCCAGCAGAAGAGGTGTGTGTGTGTGTGTGTGTTACCGTGGCTTATGTTACGTTTTTTCATTTTTCATTTTAACAATGAATACAAGTCACAGAACTGATGTTGTGTTCCAAACAATTGTAGCTAGAAAAGTAATAGAATTCGATTTAAGATACGCAATAGGCAGCAGTTAACAACACCATCAATTGTATCTGAAATGCACCTTTTATAATGGTGGTAGTTTTGGGGTGTTATTGTCAACAGTGTTGCAAATTTTTGACAATTACAAACATTTCAGTATATGAATATTTTGTTACATTTGTTAAAGTTTCGTCTATTTTTATGGGTTTCTCGAATTACTTTTTGTTGTTGCTGTTCATTACTTTTTTCTTTTTAATCCCTTGCGAGTAATTATTCATTTTTTACCTTTTATTTTTGTGTTGTATATTTATGGTTACATTCTTATATTTAGGACATTTTTCCAAAAGTCCTGAAAATATTTCCAATTCATACTGAAATCAAACGTAGGAAAAGTTTTAGATATTTATCGCGGGTTTGCTTATTAAAAAGAATTTTGGAATAAATTCAAAAGAGAAACGTTTCTCATAGGGGGTTTAAAAAATTCTTTTTTTGCCCTCTTCTTTCATAAATAATCGCTTCTTGCTAAGATTACATTTCCTTGTGCAAAGGTAATTTTTTTCTTATAATAACCAATTTCTGATGAATGTTTTACCTAAAGAGCATTATTTTTTAGAAAAGTACTTTTTTTCTTAAAAAGTACCTCTATGCAAAAAGCATCTTTTGTGTGAAAAGTCCTTTTTTTCAAATAGTCCAAAAAGTTACCATTTACTAAAAAGTTTGGTTTTATTGAAAATGAACTTATTCCTAAAAGGTACCCTTTTTCTCAAAAAGTACATTTTACTTTCAAAGGCCATTTTTCCCAAAAAGAACATTATTAAAAAAAATTATGCTGTTCTCTAAAAGTATTTTTTCCTAAAAATCATTTTACTTTTTTCATAAAAAATCTCTTTTCACATGAATAAAAACCTCACTTTTATCACAAAAACTTGTTTTGCCCTCTTTAGATACTTTTTTCCATAAAGTCTAATTTTAATCGATAACTCTGATTTGGAATAAAAATATCGTTTTATTGCAAAATGTGATGTGAGGATGCTAGTAGCTGAAGAGCGAAGTTGGAAGAGGAGGGCTCTCAAGATCCGAATAGTGACTAATTCCACTGGTGACGCTAGCCCTTTGTTGCAACACTGATGGAAATAGGTTAAAAATGTTACATGCTGTGTTACATTTGTTCAGTTCACAAACGCGTTGTATTGTTGTATCGATGGTAATATTGTATTATTATACAATATTGTATTTTTTGTTCGTAATAAAATTGGCACTATACCTGGGACTATGGTATTTGTTTGATTAATTTGCGTTTTAATAAGTTCAACGTTCTCAATTTTTACATAAAACTACAAATTATGAAATACGATATAATTAATTATTTATCGACTGTTTTTTACTAATGACATTTAGTAACCTCTAAGCGCAATTGTCAGTAATTTAAACTTCACATGGCTGATTAAATTTCATGGTATTGCATGACTTCTATTATGATTTGACTTTAGCAGTACAATAAAATTGACTAGTCAGAAACAAATAAACCAAGGGTTTAATATAATACATAATACAATAATACAAGGTGGTTGTGAATTACAAAATTATAAGTTACCAACAGTACAGTATGAGGTTAGTTAGTGTTTGAAGCCTAAGCAGTTAGTAATTTCGTATAAATAATTAATATTACGGCTCACATTTTGTCTCTTATTGTTTACATTTCGCTATCTTTTTTAACGAATTATGGAAGTGTTGAAAAACTGTTTGTGAAACAGCATTTTCACTACTTTCGAAGGTATCCAAAAATTATTTAATTCGTTTCTGGCCTATAAAATGGAGAGCTAGCTCTTTTAGCGCAAAAGTTATTTATCTGCTGCCAAAAACATAGGAAAAGGTCACAGTTAACGTTTGTCACGGCTCTCTGTTGAGCTGATCATTGGAATTTCAGATTGCGTTCTGCATGCGCTGGAGAGGGCCTTACTCTTCGGCAAACAGGGTGAGGTTTCTTGCAAGCTGTCGTCCTTCACTGTCGTTAACAAATTTTTTAGTGCCTACAAAAATTATTAAACTCTACCGTGAACACAAAACTAATCTGTTTAAACTAATCTTCCCTTAATAGCAACTAAATTTGACACACAATCTAATGACCCGGGCGAGATGTTTCATACACCTTAATGTTTCATTGCCCACACAACCTTAGATTTTTCCAAATGCATACCTCTTAAGAGAATCTCGTATACAGACATTTTTAGTAATTCAATTACAACAACTTTGCTTAAATATTTAGCGAACGAAATATTCCTTTAATGTATTACGTTACAAAACTTATCTCGTTCTTTCATAAATCGATCTTACTATGAAACACTTACAAATAATGTATGAGTTTACATACATATCGAGTTAATAAAAAATGAATGCCAAAATTAGGTTACAGATTAGGTTTTTTGTGTACGAAATAGTAAAAAGAACGGGGACAATGTATTAAATATTAGTAAATGACAAAAACTTTTAAATATGTCTTAGCGATATAATATGGATTGTATAAAATTAAGAAGTCATTCTAGTAGTAACATATAACTTATGGGGTGTATTCTTATATTCACTCACTTTTCCTCGAACTGGCCATGTCATGCCTGGTAAACCCCAGAGTGGGAATACGATCGGTTTACCAGATATGAACAAAAAATCGATGGGATGCTTTCCAACGAGAAGCCAAAATTAATCCAAAATATCCGGACACTGTTATCCCTACTCCTTTAAAGTATAGTATGACATTCTACCGAACGGGTAGTATGTCATCCGGAGGAAATCAGATGCAAGGAATTTCAACATTTAAAGTAAATTTGTCAGGTGCTTGGTTTTTTCATTCACCATCACACTTTCCGACAGATTTCCCAGGATACATTTATTTATTTAATGTTTTTTTTCTTAAGGTCAGGTCAGGTCACATTAGTCAAATATTTGGTCAAAAGACGTAACCACTATTTTTATCAGAGCTGTTTTTTTATTCAACATTAAAGGCCATATATAGAACAAAATGAAGTTAAACAATGTTCCCCTGCATGTTAAGTATAAACTCTTCTTACTGTAAGTATTTGCTTGAAGGAAAATGTTATATTAACATTTTAATGTGTGTGAAGATAAATTTGAATTTAACTAGCAGAGACGCAAACCCAAATTTTTAACATAGCTGATTTAGCACTCAACAGAGCACTGTTAGCGATTTAACAGCAGAAGTAATTTTGACCTTATCTTCAGGAGCCTATAACATGAAACAGGAGTCAGGCCCACAAAAAAATCCAACCGTACAAATTGCTCCAAGGTGTCAATAATTGACCCATAACTCTATAAAATCTAAACTATTTTCGGAACATAAATAAATTGAATTTTAAAACAGTCCTTTTGCTGGCACTGTTAATCATTAACTTACTTCCAGGGGTCATTATGGAAAAATGGGGATGGGTACCAATATCCCACTACATAGAAATGATGCTCCAGAGAGTACTTAATGGAACTGTAATAGTGGGATATCTGAAATAATTTTGGAAGAAAAATAAATCGAATTTGAAAAAAGCATTTTTGAGGAAAATTTTTGGTATGACCACTTATGAAAAGTGACCAATTTGGGAAAATGGTGATGGGTACCAATATCCCACTATATACAAATGGTGCTCCAGATAGACCTTTATGGAGCACATATACTAAAATTTCTCAAATAATTTTGGAACTTTTTAAAAATAAGTTTCAAAAAAGTGATATTTGCGAAAAATTTCTGGAGAGGATTAATGGTCATTATGGAAAAATGGGGATGGGTACCAATATCCCACTACATATAAATGATGCTCCAGAGATTACTTAATGGAACTGTAATAGTGGGATATCTGAAATAATTTTGGAAGAAAAATAAATCGAATTTGAAAGAAGCATTTTTGAGGAAAATTTTTGGTATGACCACTTATGAAAAGTGACCAATTTGGGAAAATGGTGATGGGTACCAATATCCCACTATATACAAATAGTGCTCTAGATAGACCTTTATGGAGCACATATACTAAAATTTCTCAAATAATTTTGGAACTTTTTAAAAATAAGTTTCAAAAAAGTGATATTTGAGAAAAATTTCTGGAGAGGATTAATGGTCATTATGGAAAAATGAGGATGGGTACCAATATCCCACTACATATAAATGATGCTCCAGAGAGTACTTAATGGAACTGTAATAGTGGGATATCTGAAATAATTTTGGAACTTTTTAAAAATAAGTTTTAAAAAAGTGATATTTGCTAAAAATTTCTGGAGAGGATTAATGGTCATTATGGAAAAATGGGGATGGGTACCAATATCCCACTACATAGAAATGATGCTCCAGAGAGTACTTAATGGAACTGTAATAGTGGGATATCTGAAATAATTTTGGAAGAAAAATAAATCGAATTTGAAAAAAGCATTTTTGAGGAAAATTTTTGGTATGACCACTTATGAAAAGTGACCAATTTGGGAAAATGGTGATGGGTACCAATATCCCACTATATACAAATGGTGCTCCAGATAGACCTTTATGGAGCACATATACTAAAATTTCTCCAATAATTTTGGAACTTTTTAAAAATAAGTTTCAAAAAAGTGATATTTGCGAAAAATTTCTGGAGAGGATTAATGGTCATTATGGAAAAATGGGGATGGGTACCAATATCCCACTACATATAAATGATGCTCCAGAGATTACTTAATGGAACTGTAATAGTGGGATATCTGAAATAATTTTGGAAGAAAAATAAATCGAATTTGAAAGAAGCATTTTTGAGGAAAATTTTTGGTATGACCACTTATGAAAAGTGACCAATTTGGGAAAATGGTGATGGGTACCAATATCCCACTATATACAAATAGTGCTCTAGATAGACCTTTATGGAGCACATATACTAAAATTTCTCAAATAATTTTGGAACTTTTTAAAAATAAGTTTCAAAAAAGTGATATTTGAGAAAAATTTCTGGAGAGGATTAATGGTCATTATGGAAAAATGAGGATGGGTACCAATATCCCACTACATATAAATGATGCTCCAGAGAGTACTTAATGGAACTGTAATAGTTGGATATCTGAAATAATTTTGGAACTTTTTAAAAATAAGTTTTAAAAAAGTGATATTTGCTAAAAATTTCTGGAGAGGATTAATGGTCATTATGGAAAAATGGGGATGGGTACCAATATCCCACTACATAGAAATGATGCTCCAGAGAGTACTTAATGGAACTGTAATAGTGGGATATCTGAAATAATTTTGGAAGAAAAATAAATCGAATTTGAAAAAAGCATTTTTGAGGAAAATTTTTGGTATGACCACTTATGAAAAGTGACCAATTTGGGAAAATGGTGATGGGTACCAATATCCCACTATATACAAATGGTGCTCCAGATAGACCTTTATGGAGCACATATACTAAAATTTCTCAAATAATTTTGGAACTTTTTAAAAATAAGTTTCAAAAAAGTGATATTTGCGAAAAATTTCTGGAGAGGATTAATGGTCATTATGGAAAAATGGGGATGGGTACCAATATCCCACTACATATAAATGATGCTCCAGAGATTACTTAATGGAACTGTAATAGTGGGATATCTGAAATAATTTTGGAAGAAAAATAAATCGAATTTGAAAGAAGCATTTTTGAGGAAAATTTTTGGTATGACCACTTATGAAAAGTGACCAATTTGGGAAAATGGTGATGGGTACCAATATCCCACTATATACAAATGGTGCTCCAGATAGACCTTTATGGAGCACATATACTAAAATTTCTCAAATAATTTTGGAACTTTTTAAAAATAAGTTTCAAAAAAGTGATATTTGCGAAAAATTTCTGGAGAGGATTAATGGTCATTATGGAAAAATGGGGATGGGTACCAATATCCCACTACATATAAATGATGCTCCAGAGATTACTTAATGGAACTGTAATAGTGGGATATCTGAAATAATTTTGGAAGAAAAATAAATCGAATTTGAAAGAAGCATTTTTGAGGAAAATTTTTGGTATGACCACTTATGAAAAGTGACCAATTTGGGAAAATGGTGATGGGTACCAATATCCCACTATATACAAATGGTGCTCCAGATAGACCTTTATGGAGCACATATACTAAAATTTCTCAAATAATTTTGGAACTTTTTAAAAATAAGTTTCAAAAAAGTGATATTTGAGAAAAATTTCTGGAGAGGATTAATGGTCATTATGGAAAAATGAGGATGGGTACCAATATCCCACTACATATAAATGATGCTCCAGAGAGTACTTAATGGAACTGTAATAGTGGGATATCTGAAATAATTTTGGAACTTTTTAAAAATAAGTTTTAAAAAAGTGATATTTGCTAAAAATTTCTGGAGAGGATTAATGGTCATTATGGAAAAATGGGGATGGGTACCAATATCCCACTACATAGAAATGATGCTCCAGAGAGTACTTAATGGAACTGTAATAGTGGGATATCTGAAATAATTTTGGAAGAAAAATAAATCGAATTTGAAAAAAGCATTTTTGAGGAAAATTTTTGGTATGACCACTTATGAAAAGTGACCAATTTGGGAAAATGGTGATGGGTACCAATATCCCACTATATACAAATGGTGCTCCAGATAGACCTTTATGGAGCACATATACTAAAATTTCTCAAATAATTTTGGAACTTTTTAAAAATAAGTTTCAAAAAAGTGATATTTGCGAAAAATTTCTGGAGAGGATTAATGGTCATTATGGAAAAATGGGGATGGGTACCAATATCCCACTACATATAAATGATGCTCCAGAGATTACTTAATGGAACTGTAATAGTGGGATATCTGAAATAATTTTGGAAGAAAAATAAATCGAATTTGAAAAAAGCATTTTTGAGGAAAATTTTTGGTATGACCACTTATGAAAAGTGACCAATTTGGGAAAATGGTGATGGGTACCAATATCCCACTATATACAAATGGTGCTCCAGATAGACCTTTATGGAGCACATATACTAAAATTTCTCAAATAATTTTGGAACTTTTTAAAAATAAGTTTCAAAAAAGTGATATTTGCGAAAAATTTCTGGAGAGGATTAATGGTCATTATGGAAAAATGAGGATGGGTACCAATATCCCACTACATATAAATGATGCTCCAGAGAGTACTTAATGGAACTGTAATAGTGGGATATCTGAAATAATTTTGGAACTTTTTAAAAATAAGTTTTAAAAAAGTGATATTTGCTAAAAATTTCTGGAGAGGATTAATGGTCATTATGGAAAAATGGGGATGGGTACCAATATCCCACTACATAGAAATGATGCTCCAGAGAGTACTTAATGGAACTGTAATAGTGGGATATCTGAAATAATTTTGGAAGAAAAATAAATCGAATTTGAAAGAAGCATTTTTGAGGAAAATTTTTGGTATGACCACTTATGAAAAGTGACCAATTTGGGAAAATGGTGATGGGTACCAATATCCCACTATATACAAATGGTGCTCCAGATAGACCTTTATGGAGCACATGTACTAAAATTTCTCAAATAATTTTGGAACTTTTTAAAAATAAGTTTCAAAAAAGTGATATTTGCGAAAAATTTCTGGAGAGGATTAATGGTCATTATGGAAAAATGAGGATGGGTACCAATATCCCACTACATATAAATGATGCTCCAGAGAGTACTTAATGGAACTGTAATAGTGGGATATCTGAAATAATTTTGGAACTTTTTAAAAATAAGTTTTAAAAAAGTGATATTTGCTAAAAATTTCTGGAGAGGATTAATGGTCATTATGGAAAAATGGGGATGGGTACCAATATCCCACTACATAGAAATGATGCTCCAGAGAGTACTTAATGGAACTGTAATAGTGGGATATCTGAAATAATTTTGGAAGAAAAATAAATCGAATTTGAAAAAAGCATTTTTGAGGAAAATTTTTGGTATGACCACTTATGAAAAGTGACCAATTTGGGAAAATGGTGATGGGTACCAATATCCCACTATATACAAATGGTGCTCCAGATAGACCTTTATGGAGCACATATACTAAAATTTCTCAAATAATTTTGGAACTTTTTAAAAATAAGTTTCAAAAAAGTGATATTTGCGAAAAATTTCTGGAGAGGATTAATGGTCATTATGGAAAAATGAGGATGGGTACCAATATCCCACTACATATAAATGATGCTCCAGAGAGTACTTAATGGAACTGTAATAGTGGGATATCTGAAATAATTTTGGAACTTTTTAAAAATAAGTTTTAAAAAAGTGATATTTGCTAAAAATTTCTGGAGAGGATTAATGGTCATTATGGAAAAATGGGGATGGGTACCAATATCCCACTACATAGAAATGATGCTCCAGAGAGTACTTAATGGAACTGTAATAGTGGGATATCTGAAATAATTTTGGAAGAAAAAGAAATCGAGTTTGAAAAAAGCATTTTTGAGGAAAATTTTTGGTATGACCACTTATGAAAAGTGACCAATTTGGGAAAATGGTGATGGGTACCAATATCCCACTATATACAAATGGTGCTCCAGATAGACCTTTATGGAGCACATATACTAAAATTTCTCAAATAATTTTGGAACTTTTTAAAAATAAGTTTTAAAAAAGTGATATTTGCTAAAAATTTCTGGAGAGGATTAATGGTCATTATGGAAAAATGGGGATGGGTACCAATATCCCACTACATAGAAATGATGCTCCAGAGAGTACTTAATGGAACTGTAATAGTGGGATATCTGAAATAATTTTGGAACTTTTTAAAAATAACTTTTAAAAAAGTGATATTTGCGAAAAATTTCTGGAGAGGATTAATGGTCATTATGGAAAAATGGGGATGGGTACCAATATCCCACTACATAGAAATGATGCTCCAGAGAGTACTTAATGTAACTGTAATAGTGGGATATCTGAAATAATTTTGAAAGAAAAATAAATCGAATTTGAAAAAAGCATTTTTGAGGAAAATTTTTGGTATGACCACTTATGAAAAGTGACCAATTTGGGAAAATGGTGATGGGTACCAATATCCCACTATATACAAATGGTGCTCCAGATAGACCTTTATGGAGCACATATACTAAAATTTCTCAAATAATTTTGGAACTTTTTAAAAATAAGTTTCAAAAAAGTGATATTTGCGAAAAATTTCTGGAGAGGATTAATGGTCATTATGGAAAAATGAGGATGGGTACCAATATCCCACTACATATAAATGATGCTCCAGAGAGTACTTAATGGAACTGTAATAGTGGGATATCTGAAATAATTTTGGAAGAAAAATAAATCGAATTTGAAAGAAGCATTTTTGAGGAAAATTTTTGGTATGACCACTTATGAAAAGTGACCAATTTGGGAAAATGGTGATGGGTACCAATATCCCACTATATACAAATGGTGCTCCAGATAGACCTTTATGGAGCACATATACTAAAATTTCTCAAATAATTTTGGAACTTTTTAAAAATAAGTTTCAAAAAAGTGATATTTGCGAAAAATTTCTGGAGAGGATTAATGGTCATTATGGAAAAATGAGGATGGGTACCAATATCCCACTACATATAAATGATGCTCCAGAGAGTACTTAATGTAACTGTAATAGTGGGATATCTGAAATAATTTTGGAAGAAAAATAAATCGAATTTGAAAGAAGCATTTTTGAGGAAAATTTTTGGTATGACCACTTATGAAAAGTGACCAATTTGGGAAAATGGTGATGGGTACCAATATCCCACTATATACAAATGGTGCTCCAGATAGACCTTTATGGAGCACATATACTAAAATTTCTCAAATAATTTTGGAACTTTTTAAAAATAAGTTTCAAAAAAGTGATATTTGCGAAAAATTTCTGGAGAGGATTAATGGTCATTATGGAAAAATGAGGATGGGTACCAATATCCCACTACATATAAATGATGCTCCAGAGAGTACTTAATGGAACTGTAATAGTGGGATATCTGAAATAATTTTGGAACTTTTTAAAAATAAGTTTTAAAAAAGTGATATTTGCTAAAAATTTCTGGAGAGGATTAATGGTCATTATGGAAAAATGGGGATGGGTACCAATATCCCACTACATAGAAATGATGCTCCAGAGAGTACTTAATGGAACTGTAATAGTGGGATATCTGAAATAATTTTGGAAGAAAAATAAATCGAATTTGAAAAAAGCATTTTTGAGGAAAATTTTTGGTATGACCACTTATGAAAAGTGACCAATTTGGGAAAATGGTGATGGGTACCAATATCCCACTATATACAAATGGTGCTCCAGATAGACCTTTATGGAGCACATATACTAAAATTTCTCAAATAATTTTGGAACTTTTTAAAAATAAGTTTCAAAAAAGTGATATTTGCGAAAAATTTCTGGAGAGGATTAATGGTCATTATGGAAAAATGGGGATGGGTACCAATATCCCACTACATATAAATGATGCTCCAGAGATTACTTAATGGAACTGTAATAGTGGGATATCTGAAATAATTTTGGAAGAAAAATAAATCGAATTTGAAAGAAGCATTTTTGAGGAAAATTTTTGGTATGACCACTTATGAAAAGTGACCAATTTGGGAAAATGGTGATGGGTACCAATATCCCACTATATACAAATGGTGCTCCAGATAGACCTTTATGGAGCACATATACTAAAATTTCTCAAATAATTTTGGAACTTTTTAAAAATAAGTTTCAAAAAAGTGATATTTGAGAAAAATTTCTGGAGAGGATTAATGGTCATTATGGAAAAATGAGGATGGGTACCAATATCCCACTACATATAAATGATGCTCCAGAGAGTACTTAATGGAACTGTAATAGTGGGATATCTGAAATAATTTTGGAACTTTTTAAAAATAAGTTTTAAAAAAGTGATATTTGCTAAAAATTTCTGGAGAGGATTAATGGTCATTATGGAAAAATGGGGATGGGTACCAATATCCCACTACATAGAAATGATGCTCCAGAGAGTACTTAATGGAACTGTAATAGTGGGATATCTGAAATAATTTTGGAAGAAAAATAAATCGAATTTGAAAAAAGCATTTTTGAGGAAAATTTTTGGTATGACCACTTATGAAAAGTGACCAATTTGGGAAAATGGTGATGGGTACCAATATCCCACTATATACAAATGGTGCTCCAGATAGACCTTTATGGAGCACATATACTAAAATTTCTCAAATAATTTTGGAACTTTTTAAAAATAAGTTTCAAAAAAGTGATATTTGCGAAAAATTTCTGGAGAGGATTAATGGTCATTATGGAAAAATGGGGATGGGTACCAATATCCCACTACATATAAATGATGCTCCAGAGATTACTTAATGGAACTGTAATAGTGGGATATCTGAAATAATTTTGGAAGAAAAATAAATCGAATTTGAAAGAAGCATTTTTGAGGAAAATTTTTGGTATGACCACTTATGAAAAGTGACCAATTTGGGAAAATGGTGATGGGTACCAATATCCCACTATATACAAATGGTGCTCTAGATAGACCTTTATGGAGCACATATACTAAAATTTCTCAAATAATTTTGGAACTTTTTAAAAATAAGTTTCAAAAAAGTGATATTTGAGAAAAATTTCTGGAGAGGATTAATGGTCATTATGGAAAAATGAGGATGGGTACCAATATCCCACTACATATAAATGATGCTCCAGAGAGTACTTAATGGAACTGTAATAGTGGGATATCTGAAATAATTTTGGAACTTTTTAAAAATAAGTTTTAAAAAAGTGATATTTGCTAAAAATTTCTGGAGAGGATTAATGGTCATTATGGAAAAATGGGGATGGGTACCAATATCCCACTACATAGAAATGATGCTCCAGAGAGTACTTAATGGAACTGTAATAGTGGGATATCTGAAATAATTTTGGAAGAAAAATAAATCGAATTTGAAAAAAGCATTTTTGAGGAAAATTTTTGGTATGACCACTTATGAAAAGTGACCAATTTGGGAAAATGGTGATGGGTACCAATATCCCACTATATACAAATGGTGCTCCAGATAGACCTTTATGGAGCACATATACTAAAATTTCTCAAATAATTTTGGAACTTTTTAAAAATAAGTTTCAAAAAAGTGATATTTGCGAAAAATTTCTGGAGAGGATTAATGGTCATTATGGAAAAATGGGGATGGGTACCAATATCCCACTACATATAAATGATGCTCCAGAGATTACTTAATGGAACTGTAATAGTGGGATATCTGAAATAATTTTGGAAGAAAAAGAAATCGAGTTTGAAAAAAGCATTTTTGAGGAAAATTTTTGGTATGACCACTTATGAAAAGTGACCAATTTGGGAAAATGGTGATGGGTACCAATATCCCACTACATAGAAATGATGCTCCAGAGAGTACTTAATGGAACTGTAATAGTGGGATATCTGAAATAATTTTGGAACTTTTTAAAAATAACTTTTAAAAAAGTGATATTTGCGAAAAATTTCTGGAGAGGATTAATGGTCATTATGGAAAAATGGGGATGGGTACCAATATCCCACTACATAGAAATGATGCTCCAGAGAGTACTTAATGGAACTGTAATAGTGGGATATCTGAAATAATTTTGGAAGAAAAATAAATCGAATTTGAAAAAAGCATTTTTGAGGAAAATTTTTGGTATGACCACTTATGAAAAGTGACCAATTTGGGAAAATGGTGATGGGTACCAATATCCCACTATATACAAATGGTGCTCCAGATAGACCTTTATGGAGCACATATACTAAAATTTCTCAAATAATTTTGGAACTTTTTAAAAATAAGTTTCAAAAAAGTGATATTTGCGAAAAATTTCTGGAGAGGATTAATGGTCATTATGGAAAAATGGGGATGGGTACCAATATCCCACTACATATAAATGATGCTCCAGAGATTACTTAATGGAACTGTAATAGTGGGATATCTGAAATAATTTTGGAAGAAAAATAAATCGAATTTGAAAGAAGCATTTTTGAGGAAAATTTTTGGTATGACCACTTATGAAAAGTGACCAATTTGGGAAAATGGTGATGGGTACCAATATCCCACTATATACAAATGGTGCTCCAGATAGACCTTTATGGAGCACATATACTAAAATTTCTCAAATAATTTTGGAACTTTTTAAAAATAAGTTTCAAAAAAGTGATATTTGAGAAAAATTTCTGGAGAGGATTAATGGTCATTATGGAAAAATGAGGATGGGTACCAATATCCCACTACATATAAATGATGCTCCAGAGAGTACTTAATGGAACTGTAATAGTGGGATATCTGAAATAATTTTGGAACTTTTTAAAAATAAGTTTTAAAAAAGTGATATTTGCTAAAAATTTCTGGAGAGGATTAATGGTCATTATGGAAAAATGGGGATGGGTACCAATATCCCACTACATAGAAATGATGCTCCAGAGAGTACTTAATGGAACTGTAATAGTGGGATATCTGAAATAATTTTGGAAGAAAAATAAATCGAATTTGAAAAAAGCATTTTTGAGGAAAATTTTTGGTATGACCACTTATGAAAAGTGACCAATTTGGGAAAATGGTGATGGGTACCAATATCCCACTATATACAAATGGTGCTCCAGATAGACCTTTATGGAGCACATATACTAAAATTTCTCAAATAATTTTGGAACTTTTTAAAAATAAGTTTCAAAAAAGTGATATTTGCGAAAAATTTCTGGAGAGGATTAATGGTCATTATGGAAAAATGGGGATGGGTACCAATATCCCACTACATATAAATGATGCTCCAGAGATTACTTAATGGAACTGTAATAGTGGGATATCTGAAATAATTTTGGAAGAAAAATAAATCGAATTTGAAAGAAGCATTTTTGAGGAAAATTTTTGGTATGACCACTTATGAAAAGTGACCAATTTGGGAAAATGGTGATGGGTACCAATATCCCACTATATACAAATGGTGCTCCAGATAGACCTTTATGGAGCACATATACTAAAATTTCTCAAATAATTTTGGAACTTTTTAAAAATAAGTTTCAAAAAAGTGATATTTGAGAAAAATTTCTGGAGAGGATTAATGGTCATTATGGAAAAATGAGGATGGGTACCAATATCCCACTACATATAAATGATGCTCCAGAGAGTACTTAATGGAACTGTAATAGTGGGATATCTGAAATAATTTTGGAACTTTTTAAAAATAAGTTTTAAAAAAGTGATATTTGCTAAAAATTTCTGGAGAGGATTAATGGTCATTATGGAAAAATGGGGATGGGTACCAATATCCCACTACATAGAAATGATGCTCCAGAGAGTACTTAATGGAACTGTAATAGTGGGATATCTGAAATAATTTTGGAAGAAAAATAAATCGAATTTGAAAAAAGCATTTTTGAGGAAAATTTTTGGTATGACCACTTATGAAAAGTGACCAATTTGGGAAAATGGTGATGGGTACCAATATCCCACTATATACAAATGGTGCTCCAGATAGACCTTTATGGAGCACATATACTAAAATTTCTCAAATAATTTTGGAACTTTTTAAAAATAAGTTTCAAAAAAGTGATATTTGCGAAAAATTTCTGGAGAGGATTAATGGTCATTATGGAAAAATGGGGATGGGTACCAATATCCCACTACATATAAATGATGCTCCAGAGATTACTTAATGGAACTGTAATAGTGGGATATCTGAAATAATTTTGGAAGAAAAATAAATCGAATTTGAAAGAAGCATTTTTGAGGAAAATTTTTGGTATGACCACTTATGAAAAGTGACCAATTTGGGAAAATGGTGATGGGTACCAATATCCCACTATATACAAATGGTGCTCTAGATAGACCTTTATGGAGCACATATACTAAAATTTCTCAAATAATTTTGGAACTTTTTAAAAATAAGTTTCAAAAAAGTGATATTTGAGAAAAATTTCTGGAGAGGATTAATGGTCATTATGGAAAAATGAGGATGGGTACCAATATCCCACTACATATAAATGATGCTCCAGAGAGTACTTAATGGAACTGTAATAGTGGGATATCTGAAATAATTTTGGAACTTTTTAAAAATAAGTTTTAAAAAAGTGATATTTGCTAAAAATTTCTGGAGAGGATTAATGGTCATTATGGAAAAATGGGGATGGGTACCAATATCCCACTACATAGAAATGATGCTCCAGAGAGTACTTAATGGAACTGTAATAGTGGGATATCTGAAATAATTTTGGAAGAAAAATAAATCGAATTTGAAAAAAGCATTTTTGAGGAAAATTTTTGGTATGACCACTTATGAAAAGTGACCAATTTGGGAAAATGGTGATGGGTACCAATATCCCACTATATACAAATGGTGCTCCAGATAGACCTTTATGGAGCACATATACTAAAATTTCTCAAATAATTTTGGAACTTTTTAAAAATAAGTTTCAAAAAAGTGATATTTGCGAAAAATTTCTGGAGAGGATTAATGGTCATTATGGAAAAATGGGGATGGGTACCAATATCCCACTACATATAAATGATGCTCCAGAGATTACTTAATGGAACTGTAATAGTGGGATATCTGAAATAATTTTGGAAGAAAAAGAAATCGAGTTTGAAAAAAGCATTTTTGAGGAAAATTTTTGGTATGACCACTTATGAAAAGTGACCAATTTGGGAAAATGGTGATGGGTACCAATATCCCACTACATATAAATGATGCTCCAGAGAGTACTTAATGGAACTGTAATAGTGGGATATCTGAAATAATTTTGGAACTTTTTAAAAATAAGTTTTAAAAAAGTGATATTTGCTAAAAATTTCTGGAGAGGATTAATGGTCATTATGGAAAAATGGGGATGGGTACCAATATCCCACTACATAGAAATGATGCTCCAGAGAGTACTTAATGGAACTGTAATAGTGGGATATCTGAAATAATTTTGGAAGAAAAATAAATCGAATTTGAAAAAAGCATTTTTGAGGAAAATTTTTGGTATGACCACTTATGAAAAGTGACCAATTTGGGAAAATGGTGATGGGTACCAATATCCCACTATATACAAATGGTGCTCCAGATAGACCTTTATGGAGCACATATACTAAAATTTCTCAAATAATTTTGGAACTTTTTAAAAATAAGTTTCAAAAAAGTGATATTTGCGAAAAATTTCTGGAGAGGATTAATGGTCATTATGGAAAAATGGGGATGGGTACCAATATCCCACTACATATAAATGATGCTCCAGAGATTACTTAATGGAACTGTAATAGTGGGATATCTGAAATAATTTTGGAAGAAAAATAAATCGAATTTGAAAGAAGCATTTTTGAGGAAAATTTTTGGTATGACCACTTATGAAAAGTGACCAATTTGGGAAAATGGTGATGGGTACCAATATCCCACTATATACAAATGGTGCTCCAGATAGACCTTTATGGAGCACATGTACTAAAATTTCTCAAATAATTTTGGAACTTTTTAAAAATAAGTTTCAAAAAAGTGATATTTGCGAAAAATTTCTGGAGAGGATTAATGGTCATTATGGAAAAATGAGGATGGGTACCAATATCCCACTACATATAAATGATGCTCCAGAGAGTACTTAATGGAACTGTAATAGTGGGATATCTGAAATAATTTTGGAACTTTTTAAAAATAAGTTTTAAAAAAGTGATATTTGCTAAAAATTTCTGGAGAGGATTAATGGTCATTATGGAAAAATGGGGATGGGTACCAATATCCCACTACATAGAAATGATGCTCCAGAGAGTACTTAATGGAACTGTAATAGTGGGATATCTGAAATAATTTTGGAAGAAAAATAAATCGAATTTGAAAAAAGCATTTTTGAGGAAAATTTTTGGTATGACCACTTATGAAAAGTGACCAATTTGGGAAAATGGTGATGGGTACCAATATCCCACTATATACAAATGGTGCTCCAGATAGACCTTTATGGAGCACATATACTAAAATTTCTCAAATAATTTTGGAACTTTTTAAAAATAAGTTTCAAAAAAGTGATATTTGCGAAAAATTTCTGGAGAGGATTAATGGTCATTATGGAAAAATGAGGATGGGTACCAATATCCCACTACATATAAATGATGCTCCAGAGAGTACTTAATGGAACTGTAATAGTGGGATATCTGAAATAATTTTGGAACTTTTTAAAAATAAGTTTTAAAAAAGTGATATTTGCTAAAAATTTCTGGAGAGGATTAATGGTCATTATGGAAAAATGGGGATGGGTACCAATATCCCACTACATAGAAATGATGCTCCAGAGAGTACTTAATGGAACTGTAATAGTGGGATATCTGAAATAATTTTGGAAGAAAAATAAATCGAATTTGAAAAAAGCATTTTTGAGGAAAATTTTTGGTATGACCACTTATGAAAAGTGACCAATTTGGGAAAATGGTGATGGGTACCAATATCCCACTATATACAAATGGTGCTCCAGATAGACCTTTATGGAGCACATGTACTAAAATTTCTCAAATAATTTTGGAACTTTTTAAAAATAAGTTTCAAAAAAGTGATATTTGCGAAAAATTTCTGGAGAGGATTAATGGTCATTATGGAAAAATGAGGATGGGTACCAATATCCCACTACATATAAATGATGCTCCAGAGAGTACTTAATGGAACTGTAATAGTGGGATATCTGAAATAATTTTGGAACTTTTTAAAAATAAGTTTTAAAAAAGTGATATTTGCTAAAAATTTCTGGAGAGGATTAATGGTCATTATGGAAAAATGGGGATGGGTACCAATATCCCACTACATAGAAATGATGCTCCAGAGAGTACTTAATGGAACTGTAATAGTGGGATATCTGAAATAATTTTGGAAGAAAAATAAATCGAATTTGAAAAAAGCATTTTTGAGGAAAATTTTTGGTATGACCACTTATGAAAAGTGACCAATTTGGGAAAATGGTGATGGGTACCAATATCCCACTATATACAAATGGTGCTCCAGATAGACCTTTATGGAGCACATGTACTAAAATTTCTCAAATAATTTTGGAACTTTTTAAAAATAAGTTTCAAAAAAGTGATATTTGCGAAAAATTTCTGGAGAGGATTAATGGTCATTATGGAAAAATGAGGATGGGTACCAATATCCCACTACATATAAATGATGCTCCAGAGAGTACTTAATGGAACTGTAATAGTGGGATATCTGAAATAATTTTGGAACTTTTTAAAAATAAGTTTTAAAAAAGTGATATTTGCTAAAAATTTCTGGAGAGGATTAATGGTCATTATGGAAAAATGGGGATGGGTACCAATATCCCACTACATAGAAATGATGCTCCAGAGAGTACTTAATGGAACTGTAATAGTGGGATATCTGAAATAATTTTGGAAGAAAAATAAATCGAATTTGAAAGAAGCATTTTTGAGGAAAATTTTTGGTATGACCACTTATGAAAAGTGACCAATTTGGGAAAATGGTGATGGGTACCAATATCCCACTATATACAAATGGTGCTCCAGATAGACCTTTATGGAGCACATGTACTAAAATTTCTCAAATAATTTTGGAACTTTTTAAAAATAAGTTTCAAAAAAGTGATATTTGCGAAAAATTTCTGGAGAGGATTAATGGTCATTATGGAAAAATGAGGATGGGTACCAATATCCCACTACATATAAATGATGCTCCAGAGAGTACTTAATGGAACTGTAATAGTGGGATATCTGAAATAATTTTGGAACTTTTTAAAAATAAGTTTTAAAAAAGTGATATTTGCTAAAAATTTCTGGAGAGGATTAATGGTCATTATGGAAAAATGGGGATGGGTACCAATATCCCACTACATAGAAATGATGCTCCAGAGAGTACTTAATGGAACTGTAATAGTGGGATATCTGAAATAATTTTGGAAGAAAAATAAATCGAATTTGAAAAAAGCATTTTTGAGGAAAATTTTTGGTATGACCACTTATGAAAAGTGACCAATTTGGGAAAATGGTGATGGGTACCAATATCCCACTATATACAAATGGTGCTCCAGATAGACCTTTATGGAGCACATATACTAAAATTTCTCAAATAATTTTGGAACTTTTTAAAAATAAGTTTCAAAAAAGTGATATTTGCGAAAAATTTCTGGAGAGGATTAATGGTCATTATGGAAAAATGAGGATGGGTACCAATATCCCACTACATATAAATGATGCTCCAGAGAGTACTTAATGGAACTGTAATAGTGGGATATCTGAAATAATTTTGGAACTTTTTAAAAATAAGTTTTAAAAAAGTGATATTTGCTAAAAATTTCTGGAGAGGATTAATGGTCATTATGGAAAAATGGGGATGGGTACCAATATCCCACTACATAGAAATGATGCTCCAGAGAGTACTTAATGGAACTGTAATAGTGGGATATCTGAAATAATTTTGGAAGAAAAAGAAATCGAGTTTGAAAAAAGCATTTTTGAGGAAAATTTTTGGTATGACCACTTATGAAAAGTGACCAATTTGGGAAAATGGTGATGGGTACCAATATCCCACTATATACAAATGGTGCTCCAGATAGACCTTTATGGAGCACATATACTAAAATTTCTCAAATAATTTTGGAACTTTTTAAAAATAAGTTTTAAAAAAGTGATATTTGCTAAAAATTTCTGGAGAGGATTAATGGTCATTATGGAAAAATGGGGATGGGTACCAATATCCCACTACATAGAAATGATGCTCCAGAGAGTACTTAATGGAACTGTAATAGTGGGATATCTGAAATAATTTTGGAACTTTTTAAAAATAACTTTTAAAAAAGTGATATTTGCGAAAAATTTCTGGAGAGGATTAATGGTCATTATGGAAAAATGGGGATGGGTACCAATATCCCACTACATAGAAATGATGCTCCAGAGAGTACTTAATGTAACTGTAATAGTGGGATATCTGAAATAATTTTGAAAGAAAAATAAATCGAATTTGAAAAAAGCATTTTTGAGGAAAATTTTTGGTATGACCACTTATGAAAAGTGACCAATTTGGGAAAATGGTGATGGGTACCAATATCCCACTATATACAAATGGTGCTCCAGATAAGCCTTTATCGAGCACATATACTAAAATTTATCAAATAATTTTGGAACTTTTTAAAAATAAGTTTCAAAAAAGTCATATTTGCGCAAAATTTCTGGAGAGGATTAATGGTCATTATGGAAAAATGGGGATGGGTACCAATATCCCACTACATAGAAATGATGCTCCAGAGAGTACTTAATGAAACTGTAATAGTGGGATATCTGAAATAATTTTGGAAGAAAAATGTAATTTAATGGATATGTAATAGTTGTGTTGTAGATTTCCGCACCACCATAGAGGTACTACAATTGGCGCGTTGCCATATGTTTTTAATGGCTGGCATCCCCAATAGGCCTAAACCATCTTGTCAATACATAGGGTGCTTATAACTATTTCATGCAAAATAAATATAAATTAAATAAAATATAAACTTAACTTATTATATCGTGTAAAATTTTTATCAAATAAAGAAATTAAATGGTCTACATAAATATATTAAAAAAATTTAAATATTTTTTTTATTTCATGCAAACTATTTCTTCTAAGTATGCATTAATATAAAAGACTCCGTGGTGTATTGCCGTATTGTCCACCTAAGCAAAATTTTAATTTGCATGCCGGCATGCTTAATATCTTTAACTTAAAAAATATTTCTATGCTATATATTATATAATAGGCCCTCGCGTTTTTCCTAAATCTAGATTTTATTTTACATTGCAAAACATGCAGTAAAATATATCTTTGGTTTGCTGGTAGTAATATTCCAAACATCCGTCACAAGGTGCCCTTTGGCACTCGCAGCATATGCATTTAGGATGGGAAACTTTACCTCCGCAGTGGAAACATGTTTCTAATATGGCGTCAGCATTCTGAAAAAAAACTGTTTTCATAAATTTCCTATAATGGTTAGGGTGTTCAACATTTATTAAACTCTTTCCCTCTAGAATTGCTTCAACAAATAGGCATATGAATACTCCACAATTATAAGTATCCTTAGATAAATCCTGTTTGTCATGGTCCAGATTGTTTAATGAATAATCATTTGTTCGTGTTTTGAGATGAAATATATCTAAAAAATTATTGTCCTCCTCACCAGCTGGATTTAAATATGTAAATGATTTTCTTTCTGTATTTATATAAACCAGCGTGTAGTGACGCCGATATAAAATAGGAATAAAAATCTGTTTGTATTTAGATAATGGTAAGTTGAGCCTATATTCCGCATTATAGAAAAAGTTCTCTCCTTGTGAACATGTTGTGCTATAGGCATTTGATCCGTGAATTGTTATTAAAATATATATATAAATCTCCAATACATTATTATAAAGTTCCCTCTCAGGATTAAGGCTAGTAAACTCAATTAGGTCTATTTCAGGAGGAAATGTTTCAAAGCCTAATTTTTCCACAATATTCGAGTATTTCAGCAACACATATCTTTTATCCTTTATTGCTCTGGGAAGCCTTGAATGTGTTTTTAAAATTTTTTCATACAATATATTGTTACTCATATGGGTTTTAATTTTTTTTGGAGTCCTTCTCCATATATCTTCCTCCAGATTTATTTGATTTTTCTTACCAATATTCTTAATTTTATTTTCTTCTACGTATTTCGTTTCGATTTCGTTAATTTTAGCTTGTACATATACGTAGGAATATCTAACATATTCCGATGCACGAACAAATCTCTGTCCTTTCATTGTTATATTTTTAACAATATTAAAGTAACTTTCTACAGGACTATTTGATACTCGTGTTTTTTCCTTCGTTTCCACAAGTGCACCTATTAAATTCGTCCACAGCGGAGCAAATGCAGCATATTTACATAGTAGTAATTTACAGAATTCTATATTGTAAAATATATTTGTTTCTCCTTCTTTTTTAGTGTGCTTTTTAATGTTGAAATAAATTCTGTTAGCTTTTATATAGAAAGGGCTTTTTTTGTAGTTTGCGCTAAATTGCGTTTTTTTCGTGCAGATATTATCAAATTCGATATCGTTATCTGCCTCCGCTTTGAGTTTTGAATTTAAAGCGATATCCACTTCGCAGGTTTTGTATTTGCAACCTGTTATAATCAACATACGGCTAATCCACTCGAAAAATGAATTTATATCGCTTATATTTATTGCGTATATCATCTGTAACTTAAAATATTCCACAACTTTTTGATCGGATATACACGCCTCGATGTCTTTAAATGCAATGCGTAAGAAGTGTACGCAACATATTTGGATAACTACAAAACTGCATTTTGTGTATTTTTTTAAACAAATATTGTAACAAGCTGAAAGGTATTGTTCAATGCTACAAATTTTATTTTGTTTATTAAAAACCCTATTTATTGCGTTTATCGATGCCCAGCTCCAGTCCAAGCATACTCTTTTACATAAGGGCCATACAATTTTATTTTGCGCGCAAAATGTGTACAAAGCCAGGAGAAATCTTTCTATATCCTCTGAATAGTGACTACAAAGAAGAGCTTCTGCAACAGGCAGAAGTATTCCTTGCTCACTATTTTTACTTACATGCGCGACGAAGGAATATAAGAAAACTCTTTTTGATTCGCTATCTAGTTTTTTAACTACACTTCCCGTTGCATCAAAAAACAGCGTATTGCGGCTTAATTTTAAAATTTTTTTTCTATTAAAATTCAGGATCATCAGTTGTTTCTTCTGAAAAAGGTAAACTTCCTGCGGTACACAAATTCTATTTATATAACTTTTCCAGGATTTATCATTCCTCATCTTATACAAGTCTATGAAAATATCTTTATCTCTATCGAGACTCCTAAGTTGTTCCGACTTTATTTTTCTTGTTGCAGCTGGAGTAGGTACTTCTTGCAAGTTCCCTATTTTTCGTAATTTTCTATTTTGTTTGTATAGCTTTTTATTTCTCCAGTTTGAAGCCCTTTCATTTTGAAGTTCTCTTTTTACTATTTTCCGTCGAAGTGCTCTTAACTGGACAGTTTTATAATTTGATGCATGATGCATTGAACTTTTTGTGGCATATATAAGCACTTCTATTGATTCCTCTGTAATGCATACAGTGAGTCTAAATTTGCTGCACCCCTTGGCAAAGTACAAACACCTTGCGTATAGTTGCAATTTGGTGTATGACCTATTCCACCAGTGACTGCTATAATTAATAGGGCACGTACTGTTAAATAATTTAAATTTCTCCCTTCCGTGATCTTCTAAAAATGGTACTGCTTCGCGGTACTTTTGCTTTAAAATAAAATTATTTTGGATATAATTATAATCGTCGACTGATAATTTATATCCTCCAATATAGTTGCTGAAAACTGTTTTGCGCTCGCAGTTTCCAATATTTTTTTTTTCGCTTCTTTCATTTTTAACCGTATCTTTATTATATTTTAAAATCTTTTTCCTCAAAACAACATAATTTTCGATTGTCGAAGAAGAGTTATTTGATACGTCAATGCAAGATGTATCAACATTTGATTTGGAAATATTTTGTGAGTTTTCAATACTAGTTGATGCGAATAAACTCCCAGATGCATTGCCAAATAAAAACGAATCAATAATTTCGACGTTAGGAGCAGAATCTTCTTTTTCTACATTATTCTGTTGAGGAGATAATATCACACAACTCAAAGTATTATTTGCGTCCAAAAAGTCTCCTAATATATCATCAGTTGTTGTTTGAGTTAAGAACTCTGTATTTTGTGGACCACCAATTTTGCTTACGTCTGGTGTATTAGAACTTTGAAAAGTCTGAGATTGCTCATGTTCTATCAAGTTTTCCGTTTTAATCTCCTCGACTTCTGACTGTTTTACTAATTGTTGTTTTTCGTTCATTATATATTCATTTGGTACATTATTTTGATCTATTTCTAGTATTTGTAATACTTGATCAAATAAAGCTGGGCTTTGAGCATCAGCACAAAGTTTGGAAATATTTCTAATCACACTTGTTAGAGATATTCCTTTTTTTTCCTGTAGCGGGTGAAAAAGTGAAATACACATTTATAATATACACATATATATTATATATATTACATGTATATATATATATATTGATGTATATGTACATATGTATATGGATGTGTGTTCTTTTTTAATTTTATAAAAATAAAGAAAAAATATGTGTTAATGACATTTAAGCAAAAAGGAGCTAAATACAAAAAGGCACAACAATGAAAAATTTAAATTGGAAAGAAAAAACTATAAAACAGTTTAAAAAAGCAGAAATAATTTCACAATATAGAAACAACGTTGTTTACATCTTATAAAAAACTATTATAATTTTAACAGTAATTGAATAAGAACATACATTTACATATGTACATATTTTAATAACAATAATATACATACATATACATAGATATGTCATGGCATAAAAATACAACTTCAAAATTAAAAATGTTATGCTCAGAAAACAACTGAAATCTTGGGTAAAAACTAAAAGAATGAAGTCAATTAAATGTATGTATATTTTCAAATAATTCCACAAAATGTGGAAACACACAAAAATTGTTTGGATGTGCTGTCGACTTGTTACAGCGACAATCCGTACAACAACTATCCAAATATCTATTTAATGATTGATTATACTTTAGTGTCGAAAAGAGAGCGCTCTTTACTTTTTAAGGGTTGTTTTTATTTTCTTTCTAAATAGAATTTATTTCAAGGATAGTAAGAAATAGTACCAAATTACTAAAAATATTTACACATCCATAATTTCTAACTAAAATGTTTAGTTAACTTGGGATTATAAGTGTTGAACTTTGCTTCGAAAACGATAAAATTGAACCACTACTAATAATGAACAAACGTTAGTTTTTACCATTCTTACTCTCTTTTAAAATGTCTTACTAGCGGTCTTGTGGAAATGTGAATTTTATTATATTTTTTAATCGCTTAATCGAAGTTTGAATTGATGACATTTTTTCTTACTACATTTTATTATCTTTTAATAAATTATTACAGAAATTTAAAAACGCGCAAACATAAAAATATAGATTTTTACAAACTGATCTCACATATTGACTTATAATATGAATCGAAATTTGAACACAGTTTAATGTATAACCATTTTAATTTTTTCATATCAAAGAATTTAAATTGAAAAATTACTATTTAGTACTTACCGCTTTTGCAATGCACACATAAACTCTTAACCGCTGGGTTTTGTTGTTAGCTTTTTTTAATGTTTTTAATTCACGTGCCAAACTTTTATATTTTTCAAAAAAAATTTCGTATAAAACTTGATTACCACCTTTTTTAAAATCTATTATAGTAATACCACTATTTTGCTTCAAATTTAAAAAATAAAGTTCTACGAAGTATTTGTAAAGCATTTTTATATTAATTGTATGCAACATTTTAACTTTTTTAAGGAAATTTTTGCAAAGACGATCAAGAGATGTTAACATTTACAAGTTCAAATTTACAATAGCGTTAAGGCTGCACTTTTCGAATGTTATAACTAAAAATACTTTGGTCAAATTGGCTTCGCTTTTTCTCAAAACTAACCTAATTGCAAAATATGTCAAATTTCTTTAATAAAATATTTCCAAAGCCAACTTAAAAAAAGTCACTCAATCAAGCACTACATTAAAAAATATTTTTTTTGTGTTTTTACAACATTTATTCTTTTCTTTTTTACCTACATACATACATAATTATCCTAAACATTTTTGTAACCATTGAAGTTAGGTACCAAGGATTATGGGGAAAACAAATTGTTTATTTGTGAATAATGGTCAGTTTTTACATAGAAGGTGTAATTGACGAAAAATAACCCTTTTCACATACTGTTCAGTTAGACCAATAATGCACCAACAATGCACGCAAAAGAAGACCAAAGAACAAGAAATGGAAAAACCACGGATTCCGGAAAATTTTTCTTTGGTCACACTGATTGAGTTTTTTACATACTTCTTGTTAGCATCGCAAATAATAAATTTACCTAACTTCAAACTTTAGTCTTCTCTTGCGTGTGTGAGACTAAAGTTTGAAGTTAGGTAAATTTATTATTTGCGATGCTAACAAGAAGTATGTAAAAAACTCAATCAGTGTGACCAAAGAAAAATTTTCCGGAATCCGTGGTTTTTCCATTTCTTGTTCTTTGGTCTTCTTTTGCGTGCATTGTTGGTGCATTATTGGTCTAACTGAACAGTATGTGAAAAGGGTTATTTTTCGTCAATTACACCTTCTATGTAAAAACTGACCATTATTCACAAATAAACAATTTGTTTTCCCCATAATCCTTGGTACCTAACTTCAATGGTTACAAAAATGTTTAGGATAATTATGTATGTATGTAGGTAAAAAAGAAAAGAATAAATGTTGTAAAAACACAAAAAAAATATTTTTTAATGTAGTGCTTGATTGAGTGACTTTTTTTAAGTTGGCTTTGGAAATATTTTATTAAAGAAATTTGACATATTTTGCAATTAGGTTAGTTTTGAGAAAAAGCGAAGCCAATTTGACCAAAGTATTTTTAGTTATAACATTCGAAAAGTGCAGCCTTAACGCTATTGTAAATTTGAACTTGTAAATGTTAACATCTCTTGATCGTCTTTGCAAAAATTTCCTTAAAAAAGTTAAAATGTTGCATACAATTAATATAAAAATGCTTTACAAATACTTCGTAGAACTTTATTTTTTAAATTTGAAGCAAAATAGTGGTATTACTATAATAGATTTTAAAAAAGGTGGTAATCAAGTTTTATACGAAATTTTTTTTGAAAAATATAAAAGTTTGGCACGTGAATTAAAAACATTAAAAAAAGCTAACAACAAAACCCAGCGGTTAAGAGTTTATGTGTGCATTGCAAAAGCGGTAAGTACTAAATAGTAATTTTTCAATTTAAATTCTTTGATATGAAAAAATTAAAATGGTTATACATTAAACTGTGTTCAAATTTCGATTCATATTATAAGTCAATATGTGAGATCAGTTTGTAAAAATCTATATTTTTATGTTTGCGCGTTTTTAAATTTCTGTAATAATTTATTAAAAGATAATAAAATGTAGTAAGAAAAAATGTCATCAATTCAAACTTCGATTAAGCGATTAAAAAATATAATAAAATTCACATTTCCACAAGACCGCTAGTAAGACATTTTAAAAGAGAGTAAGAATGGTAAAAACTAACGTTTGTTCATTATTAGTAGTGGTTCAATTTTATCGTTTTCGAAGCAAAGTTCAACACTTATAATCCCAAGTTAACTAAACATTTTAGTTAGAAATTATGGATGTGTAAATATTTTTAGTAATTTGGTACTATTTCTTACTATCCTTGAAATAAATTCTATTTAGAAAGAAAATAAAAACAACCCTTAAAAAGTAAAGAGCGCTCTCTTTTCGACACTAAAGTATAATCAATCATTAAATAGATATTTGGATAGTTGTTGTACGGATTGTCGCTGTAACAAGTCGACAGCACATCCAAACAATTTTTGTGTGTTTCCACATTTTGTGGAATTATTTGAAAATATACATACATTTAATTGACTTCATTCTTTTAGTTTTTACCCAAGATTTCAGTTGTTTTCTGAGCATAACATTTTTAATTTTGAAGTTGTATTTTTATGCCATGACATATCTATGTATATGTATGTATATTATTGTTATTAAAATATGTACATATGTAAATGTATGTTCTTATTCAATTACTGTTAAAATTATAATAGTTTTTTATAAGATGTAAACAACGTTGTTTCTATATTGTGAAATTATTTCTGCTTTTTTAAACTGTTTTATAGTTTTTTCTTTCCAATTTAAATTTTTCATTGTTGTGCCTTTTTGTATTTAGCTCCTTTTTGCTTAAATGTCATTAACACATATTTTTTCTTTATTTTTATAAAATTAAAAAAGAACACACATCCATATACATATGTACATATACATCAATATATATATATATATACATGTAATATATATAATATATATGTGTATATTATAAATGTGTATTTCACTTTTTCACCCGCTACAGGAAAAAAAAGGAATATCTCTAACAAGTGTGATTAGAAATATTTCCAAACTTTGTGCTGATGCTCAAAGCCCAGCTTTATTTGATCAAGTATTACAAATACTAGAAATAGATCAAAATAATGTACCAAATGAATATATAATGAACGAAAAACAACAATTAGTAAAACAGTCAGAAGTCGAGGAGATTAAAACGGAAAACTTGATAGAACATGAGCAATCTCAGACTTTTCAAAGTTCTAATACACCAGACGTAAGCAAAATTGGTGGTCCACAAAATACAGAGTTCTTAACTCAAACAACAACTGATGATATATTAGGAGACTTTTTGGACGCAAATAATACTTTGAGTTGTGTGATATTATCTCCTCAACAGAATAATGTAGAAAAAGAAGATTCTGCTCCTAACGTCGAAATTATTGATTCGTTTTTATTTGGCAATGCATCTGGGAGTTTATTCGCATCAACTAGTATTGAAAACTCACAAAATATTTCCAAATCAAATGTTGATACATCTTGCATTGACGTATCAAATAACTCTTCTTCGACAATCGAAAATTATGTTGTTTTGAGGAAAAAGATTTTAAAATATAATAAAGATACGGTTAAAAATGAAAGAAGCGAAAAAAAAAATATTGGAAACTGCGAGCGCAAAACAGTTTTCAGCAACTATATTGGAGGATATAAATTATCAGTCGACGATTATAATTATATCCAAAATAATTTTATTTTAAAGCAAAAGTACCGCGAAGCAGTACCATTTTTAGAAGATCACGGAAGGGAGAAATTTAAATTATTTAACAGTACGTGCCCTATTAATTATAGCAGTCACTGGTGGAATAGGTCATACACCAAATTGCAACTATACGCAAGGTGTTTGTACTTTGCCAAGGGGTGCAGCAAATTTAGACTCACTGTATGCATTACAGAGGAATCAATAGAAGTGCTTATATATGCCACAAAAAGTTCAATGCATCATGCATCAAATTATAAAACTGTCCAGTTAAGAGCACTTCGACGGAAAATAGTAAAAAGAGAACTTCAAAATGAAAGGGCTTCAAACTGGAGAAATAAAAAGCTATACAAACAAAATAGAAAATTACGAAAAATAGGGAACTTGCAAGAAGTACCTACTCCAGCTGCAACAAGAAAAATAAAGTCGGAACAACTTAGGAGTCTCGATAGAGATAAAGATATTTTCATAGACTTGTATAAGATGAGGAATGATAAATCCTGGAAAAGTTATATAAATAGAATTTGTGTACCGCAGGAAGTTTACCTTTTTCAGAAGAAACAACTGATGATCCTGAATTTTAATAGAAAAAAAATTTTAAAATTAAGCCGCAATACGCTGTTTTTTGATGCAACGGGAAGTGTAGTTAAAAAACTAGATAGCGAATCAAAAAGAGTTTTCTTATATTCCTTCGTCGCGCATGTAAGTAAAAATAGTGAGCAAGGAATACTTCTGCCTGTTGCAGAAGCTCTTCTTTGTAGTCACTATTCAGAGGATATAGAAAGATTTCTCCTGGCTTTGTACACATTTTGCGCGCAAAATAAAATTGTATGGCCCTTATGTAAAAGAGTATGCTTGGACTGGAGCTGGGCATCGATAAACGCAATAAATAGGGTTTTTAATAAACAAAATAAAATTTGTAGCATTGAACAATACCTTTCAGCTTGTTACAATATTTGTTTAAAAAAATACACAAAATGCAGTTTTGTAGTTATCCAAATATGTTGCGTACACTTCTTACGCATTGCATTTAAAGACATCGAGGCGTGTATATCCGATCAAAAAGTTGTGGAATATTTTAAGTTACAGATGATATACGCAATAAATATAAGCGATATAAATTCATTTTTCGAGTGGATTAGCCGTATGTTGATTATAACAGGTTGCAAATACAAAACCTGCGAAGTGGATATCGCTTTAAATTCAAAACTCAAAGCGGAGGCAGATAACGATATCGAATTTGATAATATCTGCACGAAAAAAACGCAATTTAGCGCAAACTACAAAAAAAGCCCTTTCTATATAAAAGCTAACAGAATTTATTTCAACATTAAAAAGCACACTAAAAAAGAAGGAGAAACAAATATATTTTACAATATAGAATTCTGTAAATTACTACTATGTAAATATGCTGCATTTGCTCCGCTGTGGACGAATTTAATAGGTGCACTTGTGGAAACGAAGGAAAAAACACGAGTATCAAATAGTCCTGTAGAAAGTTACTTTAATATTGTTAAAAATATAACAATGAAAGGACAGAGATTTGTTCGTGCATCGGAATATGTTAGATATTCCTACGTATATGTACAAGCTAAAATTAACGAAATCGAAACGAAATACGTAGAAGAAAATAAAATTAAGAATATTGGTAAGAAAAATCAAATAAATCTGGAGGAAGATATATGGAGAAGGACTCCAAAAAAAATTAAAACCCATATGAGTAACAATATATTGTATGAAAAAATTTTAAAAACACATTCAAGGCTTCCCAGAGCAATAAAGGATAAAAGATATGTGTTGCTGAAATACTCGAATATTGTGGAAAAATTAGGCTTTGAAACATTTCCTCCTGAAATAGACCTAATTGAGTTTACTAGCCTTAATCCTGAGAGGGAACTTTATAATAATGTATTGGAGATTTATATATATATTTTAATAACAATTCACGGATCAAATGCCTATAGCACAACATGTTCACAAGGAGAGAACTTTTTCTATAATGCGGAATATAGGCTCAACTTACCATTATCTAAATACAAACAGATTTTTATTCCTATTTTATATCGGCGTCACTACACGCTGGTTTATATAAATACAGAAAGAAAATCATTTACATATTTAAATCCAGCTGGTGAGGAGGACAATAATTTTTTAGATATATTTCATCTCAAAACACGAACAAATGATTATTCATTAAACAATCTGGACCATGACAAACAGGATTTATCTAAGGATACTTATAATTGTGGAGTATTCATATGCCTATTTGTTGAAGCAATTCTAGAGGGAAAGAGTTTAATAAATGTTGAACACCCTAACCATTATAGGAAATTTATGAAAACAGTTTTTTTTCAGAATGCTGACGCCATATTAGAAACATGTTTCCACTGCGGAGGTAAAGTTTCCCATCCTAAATGCATATGCTGCGAGTGCCAAAGGGCACCTTGTGACGGATGTTTGGAATATTACTACCAGCAAACCAAAGATATATTTTACTGCATGTTTTGCAATGTAAAATAAAATCTAGATTTAGGAAAAACGCGAGGGCCTATTATATAATATATAGCATAGAAATATTTTTTAAGTTAAAGATATTAAGCATGCCGGCATGCAAATTAAAATTTTGCTTAGGTGGACAATACGGCAATACACCACGGAGTCTTTTATATTAATGCATACTTAGAAGAAATAGTTTGCATGAAATAAAAAAAATATTTAAATTTTTTTAATATATTTATGTAGACCATTTAATTTCTTTATTTGATAAAAATTTTACACGATATAATAAGTTAAGTTTATATTTTATTTAATTTATATTTATTTTGCATGAAATAGTTATAAGCACCCTATGTATTGACAAGATGGTTTAGGCCTATTGGGGATGCCAGCCATTAAAAACATATGGCAACGCGCCAATTGTAGTACCTCTATGGTGGTGCGGAAATCTACAACACAACTATTACATATCCATTAAATTACATTTTTCTTCCAAAATTATTTCAGATATCCCACTATTACAGTTTCATTAAGTACTCTCTGGAGCATCATTTCTATGTAGTGGGATATTGGTACCCATCCCCATTTTTCCATAATGACCATTAATCCTCTCCAGAAATTTTGCGCAAATATGACTTTTTTGAAACTTATTTTTAAAAAGTTCCAAAATTATTTGATAAATTTTAGTATATGTGCTCGATAAAGGCTTATCTGGAGCACCATTTGTATATAGTGGGATATTGGTACCCATCACCATTTTCCCAAATTGGTCACTTTTCATAAGTGGTCATACCAAAAATTTTCCTCAAAAATGCTTTTTTCAAATTCGATTTATTTTTCTTTCAAAATTATTTCAGATATCCCACTATTACAGTTACATTAAGTACTCTCTGGAGCATCATTTCTATGTAGTGGGATATTGGTACCCATCCCCATTTTTCCATAATGACCATTAATCCTCTCCAGAAATTTTTCGCAAATATCACTTTTTTAAAAGTTATTTTTAAAAAGTTCCAAAATTATTTCAGATATCCCACTATTACAGTTCCATTAAGTACTCTCTGGAGCATCATTTCTATGTAGTGGGATATTGGTACCCATCCCCATTTTTCCATAATGACCATTAATCCTCTCCAGAAATTTTTCGCAAATATCACTTTTTTGAAACTTATTTTTAAAAAGTTCCAAAATTATTTGAGAAATTTTAGTATATGTGCTCCATAAAGGTCTATCTGGAGCACCATTTGTATATAGTGGGATATTGGTACCCATCACCATTTTCCCAAATTGGTCACTTTTCATAAGTGGTCATACCAAAAATTTTCCTCAAAAATGCTTTTTTCAAATTCGATTTATTTTTCTTCCAAAATTATTTCAGATATCCCACTATTACAGTTCCATTAAGTACTCTCTGGAGCATCATTTCTATGTAGTGGGATATTGGTACCCATCCCCATTTTTCCATAATGACCATTAATCCTCTCCAGAAATTTTTAGCAAATATCACTTTTTTAAAACTTATTTTTAAAAAGTTCCAAAATTATTTCAGATATCCCACTATTACAGTTCCATTAAGTACTCTCTGGAGCATCATTTATATGTAGTGGGATATTGGTACCCATCCTCATTTTTCCATAATGACCATTAATCCTCTCCAGAAATTTTTCTCAAATATCACTTTTTTGAAACTTATTTTTAAAAAGTTCCAAAATTATTTGAGAAATTTTAGTATATGTGCTCCATAAAGGTCTATCTAGAGCACCATTTGTATATAGTGGGATATTGGTACCCATCACCATTTTCCCAAATTGGTCACTTTTCATAAGTGGTCATACCAAAAATTTTCCTCAAAAATGCTTCTTTCAAATTCGATTTATTTTTCTTCCAAAATTATTTCAGATATCCCACTATTACAGTTCCATTAAGTACTCTCCGGAGCATCATTTCTATGTAGTGGGATATTGGTACCCATCCCCATTTTTCCATAATGACCATTAATCCTCTCCAGAAATTTTTCGCAAATATCACTTTTTTGAAACTTATTTTTAAAAAGTTCCAAAATTATTTGAGAAATTTTAGTATATGTGCTCCATAAAGGTCTATCTGGAGCACCATTTGTATATAGTGGGATATTGGTACCCATCACCATTTTCCCAAATTGGTCACTTTTCATAAGTGGTCATACCAAAAATTTTCCTCAAAAATGCTTTTTTCAAATTCGATTTATTTTTCTTCCAAAATTATTTCAGATATCCCACTATTACAGTTCCATTAAGTACTCTCTGGAGCATCATTTCTATGTAGTGGGATATTGGTACCCATCCCCATTTTTCCATAATGACCATTAATCCTCTCCAGAAATTTTTCGCAAATATCACTTTTTTAAAAGTTATTTTTAAAAAGTTCCAAAATTATTTCAGATATCCCACTATTACAGTTCCATTAAGTACTCTCTGGAGCATCATTTCTATGTAGTGGGATATTGGTACCCATCACCATTTTCCCAAATTGGTCACTTTTCATAAGTGGTCATACCAAAAATTTTCCTCAAAAATGCTTTTTTCAAACTCGATTTCTTTTTCTTCCAAAATTATTTCAGATATCCCACTATTACAGTTCCATTAAGTAATCTCTGGAGCATCATTTATATGTAGTGGGATATTGGTACCCATCCCCATTTTTCCATAATGACCATTAATCCTCTCCAGAAATTTTTCGCAAATATCACTTTTTTGAAACTTATTTTTAAAAAGTTCCAAAATTATTTGAGAAATTTTAGTATATGTGCTCCATAAAGGTCTATCTGGAGCACCATTTGTATATAGTGGGATATTGGTACCCATCACCATTTTCCCAAATTGGTCACTTTTCATAAGTGGTCATACCAAAAATTTTCCTCAAAAATGCTTTTTTCAAATTCGATTTATTTTTCTTCCAAAATTATTTCAGATATCCCACTATTACAGTTCCATTAAGTACTCTCTGGAGCATCATTTCTATGTAGTGGGATATTGGTACCCATCCCCATTTTTCCATAATGACCATTAATCCTCTCCAGAAATTTTTAGCAAATATCACTTTTTTAAAACTTATTTTTAAAAAGTTCCAAAATTATTTCAGATATCCCACTATTACAGTTCCATTAAGTACTCTCTGGAGCATCATTTATATGTAGTGGGATATTGGTACCCATCCTCATTTTTCCATAATGACCATTAATCCTCTCCAGAAATTTTTCTCAAATATCACTTTTTTGAAACTTATTTTTAAAAAGTTCCAAAATTATTTGAGAAATTTTAGTATATGTGCTCCATAAAGGTCTATCTAGAGCACCATTTGTATATAGTGGGATATTGGTACCCATCACCATTTTCCCAAATTGGTCACTTTTCATAAGTGGTCATACCAAAAATTTTCCTCAAAAATGCTTCTTTCAAATTCGATTTATTTTTCTTCCAAAATTATTTCAGATATCCCACTATTACAGTTCCATTAAGTAATCTCTGGAGCATCATTTATATGTAGTGGGATATTGGTACCCATCCCCATTTTTCCATAATGACCATTAATCCTCTCCAGAAATTTTTCGCAAATATCACTTTTTTGAAACTTATTTTTAAAAAGTTCCAAAATTATTTGAGAAATTTTAGTATATGTGCTCCATAAAGGTCTATCTGGAGCACCATTTGTATATAGTGGGATATTGGTACCCATCACCATTTTCCCAAATTGGTCACTTTTCATAAGTGGTCATACCAAAAATTTTCCTCAAAAATGCTTTTTTCAAATTCGATTTATTTTTCTTCCAAAATTATTTCAGATATCCCACTATTACAGTTCCATTAAGTACTCTCTGGAGCATCATTTCTATGTAGTGGGATATTGGTACCCATCCCCATTTTTCCATAATGACCATTAATCCTCTCCAGAAATTTTTAGCAAATATCACTTTTTTAAAACTTATTTTTAAAAAGTTCCAAAATTATTTCAGATATCCCACTATTACAGTTCCATTAAGTACTCTCTGGAGCATCATTTATATGTAGTGGGATATTGGTACCCATCCTCATTTTTCCATAATGACCATTAATCCTCTCCAGAAATTTTTCTCAAATATCACTTTTTTGAAACTTATTTTTAAAAAGTTCCAAAATTATTTGAGAAATTTTAGTATATGTGCTCCATAAAGGTCTATCTGGAGCACCATTTGTATATAGTGGGATATTGGTACCCATCACCATTTTCCCAAATTGGTCACTTTTCATAAGTGGTCATACCAAAAATTTTCCTCAAAAATGCTTCTTTCAAATTCGATTTATTTTTCTTCCAAAATTATTTCAGATATCCCACTATTACAGTTCCATTAAGTAATCTCTGGAGCATCATTTATATGTAGTGGGATATTGGTACCCATCCCCATTTTTCCATAATGACCATTAATCCTCTCCAGAAATTTTTCGCAAATATCACTTTTTTGAAACTTATTTTTAAAAAGTTCCAAAATTATTTGAGAAATTTTAGTATATGTGCTCCATAAAGGTCTATCTGGAGCACCATTTGTATATAGTGGGATATTGGTACCCATCACCATTTTCCCAAATTGGTCACTTTTCATAAGTGGTCATACCAAAAATTTTCCTCAAAAATGCTTTTTTCAAATTCGATTTATTTTTCTTCCAAAATTATTTCAGATATCCCACTATTACAGTTCCATTAAGTACTCTCTGGAGCATCATTTCTATGTAGTGGGATATTGGTACCCATCCCCATTTTTCCATAATGACCATTAATCCTCTCCAGAAATTTTTAGCAAATATCACTTTTTTAAAACTTATTTTTAAAAAGTTCCAAAATTATTTCAGATATCCCACTATTACAGTTCCATTAAGTACTCTCTGGAGCATCATTTATATGTAGTGGGATATTGGTACCCATCCTCATTTTTCCATAATGACCATTAATCCTCTCCAGAAATTTTTCTCAAATATCACTTTTTTGAAACTTATTTTTAAAAAGTTCCAAAATTATTTGAGAAATTTTAGTATATGTGCTCCATAAAGGTCTATCTGGAGCACCATTTGTATATAGTGGGATATTGGTACCCATCACCATTTTCCCAAATTGGTCACTTTTCATAAGTGGTCATACCAAAAATTTTCCTCAAAAATGCTTCTTTCAAATTCGATTTATTTTTCTTCCAAAATTATTTCAGATATCCCACTATTACAGTTCCATTAAGTAATCTCTGGAGCATCATTTATATGTAGTGGGATATTGGTACCCATCCCCATTTTTCCATAATGACCATTAATCCTCTCCAGAAATTTTTCGCAAATATCACTTTTTTGAAACTTATTTTTAAAAAGTTCCAAAATTATTTGAGAAATTTTAGTATATGTGCTCCATAAAGGTCTATCTGGAGCACCATTTGTATATAGTGGGATATTGGTACCCATCACCATTTTCCCAAATTGGTCACTTTTCATAAGTGGTCATACCAAAAATTTTCCTCAAAAATGCTTTTTTCAAATTCGATTTATTTTTCTTCCAAAATTATTTCAGATATCCCACTATTACAGTTCCATTAAGTACTCTCTGGAGCATCATTTCTATGTAGTGGGATATTGGTACCCATCCCCATTTTTCCATAATGACCATTAATCCTCTCCAGAAATTTTTCGCAAATATCACTTTTTTAAAAGTTATTTTTAAAAAGTTCCAAAATTATTTCAGATATCCCACTATTACAGTTCCATTAAGTACTCTCTGGAGCATCATTTCTATGTAGTGGGATATTGGTACCCATCACCATTTTCCCAAATTGGTCACTTTTCATAAGTGGTCATACCAAAAATTTTCCTCAAAAATGCTTTTTTCAAACTCGATTTCTTTTTCTTCCAAAATTATTTCAGATATCCCACTATTACAGTTCCATTAAGTAATCTCTGGAGCATCATTTATATGTAGTGGGATATTGGTACCCATCCCCATTTTTCCATAATGACCATTAATCCTCTCCAGAAATTTTTCGCAAATATCACTTTTTTGAAACTTATTTTTAAAAAGTTCCAAAATTATTTGAGAAATTTTAGTATATGTGCTCCATAAAGGTCTATCTGGAGCACCATTTGTATATAGTGGGATATTGGTACCCATCACCATTTTCCCAAATTGGTCACTTTTCATAAGTGGTCATACCAAAAATTTTCCTCAAAAATGCTTTTTTCAAATTCGATTTATTTTTCTTCCAAAATTATTTCAGATATCCCACTATTACAGTTCCATTAAGTACTCTCTGGAGCATCATTTCTATGTAGTGGGATATTGGTACCCATCCCCATTTTTCCATAATGACCATTAATCCTCTCCAGAAATTTTTAGCAAATATCACTTTTTTAAAACTTATTTTTAAAAAGTTCCAAAATTATTTCAGATATCCCACTATTACAGTTCCATTAAGTACTCTCTGGAGCATCATTTATATGTAGTGGGATATTGGTACCCATCCTCATTTTTCCATAATGACCATTAATCCTCTCCAGAAATTTTTCTCAAATATCACTTTTTTGAAACTTATTTTTAAAAAGTTCCAAAATTATTTGAGAAATTTTAGTATATGTGCTCCATAAAGGTCTATCTAGAGCACCATTTGTATATAGTGGGATATTGGTACCCATCACCATTTTCCCAAATTGGTCACTTTTCATAAGTGGTCATACCAAAAATTTTCCTCAAAAATGCTTCTTTCAAATTCGATTTATTTTTCTTCCAAAATTATTTCAGATATCCCACTATTACAGTTCCATTAAGTAATCTCTGGAGCATCATTTATATGTAGTGGGATATTGGTACCCATCCCCATTTTTCCATAATGACCATTAATCCTCTCCAGAAATTTTTCGCAAATATCACTTTTTTGAAACTTATTTTTAAAAAGTTCCAAAATTATTTGAGAAATTTTAGTATATGTGCTCCATAAAGGTCTATCTGGAGCACCATTTGTATATAGTGGGATATTGGTACCCATCACCATTTTCCCAAATTGGTCACTTTTCATAAGTGGTCATACCAAAAATTTTCCTCAAAAATGCTTTTTTCAAATTCGATTTATTTTTCTTCCAAAATTATTTCAGATATCCCACTATTACAGTTCCATTAAGTACTCTCTGGAGCATCATTTCTATGTAGTGGGATATTGGTACCCATCCCCATTTTTCCATAATGACCATTAATCCTCTCCAGAAATTTTTAGCAAATATCACTTTTTTAAAACTTATTTTTAAAAAGTTCCAAAATTATTTCAGATATCCCACTATTACAGTTCCATTAAGTACTCTCTGGAGCATCATTTATATGTAGTGGGATATTGGTACCCATCCTCATTTTTCCATAATGACCATTAATCCTCTCCAGAAATTTTTCTCAAATATCACTTTTTTGAAACTTATTTTTAAAAAGTTCCAAAATTATTTGAGAAATTTTAGTATATGTGCTCCATAAAGGTCTATCTGGAGCACCATTTGTATATAGTGGGATATTGGTACCCATCACCATTTTCCCAAATTGGTCACTTTTCATAAGTGGTCATACCAAAAATTTTCCTCAAAAATGCTTCTTTCAAATTCGATTTATTTTTCTTCCAAAATTATTTCAGATATCCCACTATTACAGTTCCATTAAGTAATCTCTGGAGCATCATTTATATGTAGTGGGATATTGGTACCCATCCCCATTTTTCCATAATGACCATTAATCCTCTCCAGAAATTTTTCGCAAATATCACTTTTTTGAAACTTATTTTTAAAAAGTTCCAAAATTATTTGAGAAATTTTAGTATATGTGCTCCATAAAGGTCTATCTGGAGCACCATTTGTATATAGTGGGATATTGGTACCCATCACCATTTTCCCAAATTGGTCACTTTTCATAAGTGGTCATACCAAAAATTTTCCTCAAAAATGCTTTTTTCAAATTCGATTTATTTTTCTTCCAAAATTATTTCAGATATCCCACTATTACAGTTCCATTAAGTACTCTCTGGAGCATCATTTCTATGTAGTGGGATATTGGTACCCATCCCCATTTTTCCATAATGACCATTAATCCTCTCCAGAAATTTTTAGCAAATATCACTTTTTTAAAACTTATTTTTAAAAAGTTCCAAAATTATTTCAGATATCCCACTATTACAGTTCCATTAAGTACTCTCTGGAGCATCATTTATATGTAGTGGGATATTGGTACCCATCCTCATTTTTCCATAATGACCATTAATCCTCTCCAGAAATTTTTCTCAAATATCACTTTTTTGAAACTTATTTTTAAAAAGTTCCAAAATTATTTGAGAAATTTTAGTATATGTGCTCCATAAAGGTCTATCTGGAGCACCATTTGTATATAGTGGGATATTGGTACCCATCACCATTTTCCCAAATTGGTCACTTTTCATAAGTGGTCATACCAAAAATTTTCCTCAAAAATGCTTCTTTCAAATTCGATTTATTTTTCTTCCAAAATTATTTCAGATATCCCACTATTACAGTTCCATTAAGTAATCTCTGGAGCATCATTTATATGTAGTGGGATATTGGTACCCATCCCCATTTTTCCATAATGACCATTAATCCTCTCCAGAAATTTTTCGCAAATATCACTTTTTTGAAACTTATTTTTAAAAAGTTCCAAAATTATTTGAGAAATTTTAGTATATGTGCTCCATAAAGGTCTATCTGGAGCACCATTTGTATATAGTGGGATATTGGTACCCATCACCATTTTCCCAAATTGGTCACTTTTCATAAGTGGTCATACCAAAAATTTTCCTCAAAAATGCTTTTTTCAAATTCGATTTATTTTTCTTCCAAAATTATTTCAGATATCCCACTATTACAGTTCCATTAAGTACTCTCTGGAGCATCATTTCTATGTAGTGGGATATTGGTACCCATCCCCATTTTTCCATAATGACCATTAATCCTCTCCAGAAATTTTTAGCAAATATCACTTTTTTAAAACTTATTTTTAAAAAGTTCCAAAATTATTTCAGATATCCCACTATTACAGTTCCATTAAGTACTCTCTGGAGCATCATTTATATGTAGTGGGATATTGGTACCCATCCTCATTTTTCCATAATGACCATTAATCCTCTCCAGAAATTTTTCGCAAATATCACTTTTTTGAAACTTATTTTTAAAAAGTTCCAAAATTATTTGAGAAATTTTAGTATATGTGCTCCATAAAGGTCTATCTGGAGCACCATTTGTATATAGTGGGATATTGGTACCCATCACCATTTTCCCAAATTGGTCACTTTTCATAAGTGGTCATACCAAAAATTTTCCTCAAAAATGCTTCTTTCAAATTCGATTTATTTTTCTTCCAAAATTATTTCAGATATCCCACTATTACAGTTCCATTAAGTAATCTCTGGAGCATCATTTATATGTAGTGGGATATTGGTACCCATCCCCATTTTTCCATAATGACCATTAATCCTCTCCAGAAATTTTTCGCAAATATCACTTTTTTGAAACTTATTTTTAAAAAGTTCCAAAATTATTTGAGAAATTTTAGTATATGTGCTCCATAAAGGTCTATCTGGAGCACCATTTGTATATAGTGGGATATTGGTACCCATCACCATTTTCCCAAATTGGTCACTTTTCATAAGTGGTCATACCAAAAATTTTCCTCAAAAATGCTTTTTTCAAATTCGATTTATTTTTCTTCCAAAATTATTTCAGATATCCCACTATTACAGTTCCATTAAGTACTCTCTGGAGCATCATTTCTATGTAGTGGGATATTGGTACCCATCCCCATTTTTCCATAATGACCCCTGGAAGTAAGTTAATGATTAACAGTGCCAGCAAAAGGACTGTTTTAAAATTCAATTTATTTATGTTCCGAAAATAGTTTAGATTTTATAGAGTTATGGGTCAATTATTGACACCTTGGAGCAATTTGTACGGTTGGATTTTTTTGTGGGCCTGACTCCTGTTTCATGTTATAGGCTCCTGAAGATAAGGTCAAAATTACTTCTGCTGTTAAATCGCTAACAGTGCTCTGTTGAGTGCTAAATCAGCTATGTTAAAAATTTGGGTTTGCGTCTCTGCTAGTTAAATTCAAATTTATCTTCACACACATAACATTTTAGTGGTTGCGATTTTTGCTTTGACTTATTCGACCGTACCTTTATAAAAGTGTAAGAATATAAAATGGCAGGTGGAAGTTAAGTTACATTGTTTATTTTACTAATAATTGTAACACAGAGCTTTGATCTTCACTTCTTAAATGGTCACGAGGGATTAAACTTTACCGAACATTTTTGAATATTATTTAGGACAATCAAAAAGCAAAAACAAGAAAAAACATTTGCTCGTATATGATCATAAGAGTGATGGAGTGAAATTTAATAACAAAAAGCTTTAAAGGTCATAGCTAGACCGCTAAGAAAAATTTAATATAACTACACATACATCATCTACTTTCGAAAATTTTGTTTCTCATCTTCTTATCTGCTCCTAAAGTCCATGTACTGTGGAAAAATGAATGTATTTAATTGTAACACGTTGCCCAATACTTTAAATGACATTGTAATTGATTTCTTTTAAATTAAAAAAAAACCGGACACTTTTTCCTGCATCCAGCCTATACGTATATTGTAATATTTTATTATGTATATTTATTTTTTTATACAATAGTTAATAACACCCCATTACACACGGCTAAAGAAACATACAAATTATTCTGCCATTTTGCACATAATATACATATTTGCAAAAAAAAACAACATCAAGCAAAATTATTAATGATCAGACATAATAAAAGTGGAAATTACATGTTTAATTTTCTATAACTGCCGCTTTCAGTCTATAAAAAAATAAATTATGAACAATAAATATAAAACATTAAAAAAAGAGGAGCAGAAAAGGAAAAATTTTCAATAAAATATTCGCTGCGAAATGAAGTGTAAACAACCAAACGATTGATACAATGAAATGACAGACTGCCTACTTAAAAACGCAAAGTAATGACAGAAAATTAATATTTTTTAAACATTTTTTTTTGCTAAAAATTAACTTTTTGTTTCGTTTTATTGCAACATCTTGTTGATATATAAAAATCCCCAAAAACAGAAGCCTTCTTTTAAAACCACTAATAATAAATATAAATTTATCTCGTTAAACATATAAAAGCCATAAATCAACAACTATAATTTTCTTGATAATAAGCCCAGGCTTAATAGCAGGAAGAATATTGGAAGGGAGGGCAATAAAACATCAGCCGCCCACAGTTTAACAGAATGACAATGAATATTTTAAACAAGCAAAAAAAAAAAACGGGAATTCATATTATATGATTGGTATATGTATGTGTGCAGTGCACTGACACTGGAAAGTTTATTGCCTTCGCGAAAATTCTTTTTTAAATAGTACTTCCAGTAAAACTACCTTTTATAAAAAGTACCTAGTGTAAAAAGTACTTTTCGTAAAAAGTACCGTTTATAAAAAGTAATAATTTGTGGGCAAGTATATTTTATATAAAGCAGGGGATATGAAAATATTAGAAAATCTCTGCTTTAAAAATATCAAAACGACCTTTTATAAAAAAAGAATTTTCTGCAAATTGACCCGACTAAAAAAGCTAATTCTAAAAATATATATATTTTTCGAAAGTCTCTTTTTAAACCATTGTTAAGCAAAACTGTATCAAAGAACGATTACTGGAGAAACATTTTATTGCAGGTTTAATGTAGGTAGAAACCTACAGTAAACCTACTTTAAACTGATTTTTTTTAATGATTTCGCTTTTAACGAAACTAGCAAGATTAGCCAGCACATATATTCTCTCTATATACTTCGTTCCAATTCTTATATCTTTTTTATTGTAAAGCCGTTCTTTTTATTCATCATTTTAATATTACTTTTTTAGTAAAAAATCAATGTAATAAATATAATTTAATGTACATAAATACACTAACAACGAATGAAAAGGCAGGTTTTTGAAAACAATTTTCATCCGTTACAAAAGTAAGTTGTGTGAATTATTAGTTATTCATTCTTTTGCTAATTTCACTTTATACAACAATTACTATGAATGTTTATTAAAAACAAAAGCTACCGCGATAATTTATAACATGTTTGCGTATCATTAGCTTTATTTTGAGTTGGTGTTGCCAGTAGAAATAAAGCATGATTTAGTTAAAGTACTTTTTTAAATATGTTTTTTCAACAAAGATTTGTTAAGCTTAAAAATATTTCTTTTTTACATACGGTCCTAAATCTTTAATTTTTTTTATATTCCTGAACGAAATTGTACCTCTTCAATAAGAACATTTTACTGAAACGCATTTGATACAAAAAAAGTAACTCGTTAAAAAAAGCTCATTTGCGTTTTCCAATTTTCAACATTTGGTTTTACAATAAGGCCTTTATAACAAACTAGCTGGTCAAAAATACTTTAATCTAAAAATACTTCTTGAAAATTACTTCAATTATTAAGTACTTTTTCAACTAAGTACCTTGGCACAAAGTTTCGTCAAACCTATTCTTTCGCAAACATTTTCTTTCGAATTAAATACTTTTTTTTATAGAGTTCCTCTTTCGAAGTACCTTGTTAAAAAGTACCTCTTAAAAACCGGGATCTTCCTAGTAAAATTTTTCTTTCATTAAAACTGTACGTTTTTTAGAATTAACTGCTTTAAGAAGGCTCATTTATATGAAAGAGCAAACAACATATCACGCCTTTGTTGTTGTCTACACATGACTGTTCAACCATAAAAACTAATCAAAGAAAATGTCCTTTTTTTTATAGGCATACACATATGCTCATATACACACACATGCATATGTGTACATAACAGAAAAACATATGTGTTACCTCAGACCACACATAACCAAATAAAATAAAACCACTTTAATTTGAATTTTTATTCTCGTTCGCCAATGACCAGACAATAGTAAATCGTCAGCTATGTGGGTTGTTTTGTAACCATGAAAAAGCCCCAAAATAGTCAACCATAAAAAGGAGAATAAAGCAAAGATCTCATGCCAGCGTCATCATAAACACAATGACAACAATATAAATTTGTATATTGTCTCCTGGCATAGAAAAATACAACAACAGCCCCAAAAATGCACAACAGCCATGGTCAAACACAAAAAGCATAGACAACATAAAAGAAGAAAAAACAAAATGTTCAAGCAACAAAAATTAAAGCTCTTAATTATATTGAGTGTATAAAATCCTTTAACCACACACGGACATTAAGCACACACACACACACATAAGCATTTTAATAGAAATGATATTAGATATTAATGCTCACTCATACCAACAAACACAATGTGGCAAGATAGATTGAAAGGAAACTTGTTGGTACCTTTTTGTAGCGTAGTACTTTGTAATTTAAACCAAATTGGATATTTTGTACCAAATAATGGTAAAATTTCTGGTAAATTTTAGTACAAGTGCTGTTTCTAAAACTTAATTTGGTTTTAGTTACTTGAAAGCAAGAAATTTTTCAGTTTTAACATACTTAAATTAACTGTAGCAACACTCACACACATGGTTATGCTTCTATGACTACAACTTTGGCTACCACTCACATACAATATCTCCTCCTCCCCATAATGTTGCATTTAATCCCCAACAATTTGCAATTTTTGGCAATATAAGTCAGAGCGAGTAGAGTTTATGACAAAAAAAAATTAGACGGCCAGATACCACTCTTTCATTTCGACATACAATTTTGCCACAAGAGACGGGGGTACAGAGAAATTTCATTATTTTTTGTTTGGCGTGGGGTGCTGGCACGATTTCTTTTTAATAACAATATTAAGTGGCAATTTGAAAGCTTTCGTACCGCCCCTTTTTTTGTTTAAATTGTTATAGCGACGCCGGGAGCAGACGACAGACAACTTATGTATAGAATTCATAATGACAAGTTTTCTGGAGTTTATGAATTTATGACAAATAAGCTTAAGTTGGCATAAGAAATTGTATTTATGTCTAAAAGGGGGCCAAGTGCAAATTATAACAATCAAACCATCATAGAGGGGCTTTGTTATCCTGAAAAATTTGCTAATTTGTATGTATTTCCCTAAGAAAAAGTGTGTCTGTTGCCTTTTTGTTGACACGTAAGAATTTCGGATGTAGTTTTTCGACATTAGAACAACAGATCTCATTCAGGCAAACTGAATAATTATTATTAATAAACTCAAGGTCAAACAGCGATTAACACATACATATTTTTAAACTTATGCTGCTCCGCGCTCTAAGAGAACTTTATCAAGGAAGAACTCTATTTTAAACATAACCACAAACATGTACCTACTCCGCCGATATTGCAATTATCGCATACCTTAGTGCTAATTCATCAAACGCTTTAAGAGATAGCTCCACTCCCGTTACAGGCTTCTACTCCCATTACAGGCTCTATAAATCGAAGCGTTCAACCAGAGGGATCAAATATATGAGACATACTAGTGAGATTTATATTGACCTACGACTGTAAGTTATAGCGTTTGGAACTTGACGATGCAATCCTTCAAACGAAAAAGTGTGCGGAAAATATTGTGTCCAAAAAGAAACAATAATGGAACGAACATATGCAAAAAGATCGAATGATAAACTTGAACAATTATCAGATCGCCAGACTCTAGTACGATACGTTAAAGCGATTCGATGGTTTGCGCATGAGAAATAAAGCACTAATTCAAGACGACCATCGGAACAGACTTCCATGAAGATACACAGAGAAAATTACTAAAGTTAATAATACGTAATTGATATGTGTTACATTCAAAACCTTTTTAAAAAAGCTACTTTATGAAAGGGTATCTTTTTAAAAAGACTTGTTAAAAGTTACTGTTTTAAAAGATTCTTTGGCATAGCCTTTTAAATGCTATTAGTTGAAAGGTACTTTACGGTAGCTGCTTTTTCAAGAGGACATGTTTTAAAGATACTTTACTTAAATACTTTTTAATGATATTCTTTTTAAAGGTACTGTCCAAAATGCTTGGACATATAAATTGTAAAGAAGAAATAGTCATTTGAACTTTAAATAAGAATTTTTAATAAATTAAGTATTAAACGCAAATGAAATTGAATTTATAAAGTTTAACTTAATTGTCAACATTAAAATTTGGAAAGAAATGTCAATTTGTAGCGGTTGCTTCCAAACCGAATTTTCAAATCAATCGCTTTTCAACCTTCATGACATTAACTTGTTAATTTTTAGGACTTACTACTACACTTTGGACTTGTACCATTTTATATTATACTTTTATAATAAAGCTGAAAAGAAGAAATTTAAGCATCACAGGTAATTAATTCCCGAAAAAGGTGAGCACCCATTCCCTTAATGAAATACTCAACGGTAAATATTAATTCTCTCTCTTTTCTTTATCCCAAACCCAATAATTATAATAACTCACATATGTATTACATAGGAGATATTATAATTAATTAATTCTTCTAGATTTGCCATTCGTTAAACTCCGCTGCCTGGCTATAAGCATTAAATTAATAACAACTCATTTGTTCAGGTACTTTTTAGTAGGTACTTTTTGAAAAAGCGCTTTTCTACGAAAATTTTTGAAGCATATTTGTACAAGTGCTATTTAAAATTCTGTACAGTTTTGTTAAAAGGTACTTTTTTGAAAAGTATTTTTATACTAATACCTTTACAAACGCATTTTTTTAAAAGTACAATTTTAAATGGCAACTTTTTAAAAGGGCGAGAGCTACGCTTTTAATGGCACATTTTTATATAGCGGTTTTAGAAATGGTACTTTTTTTCGCAAGTCATTATATACGTAATATAATAAGGTAGTAGTTATAAATATATGTTACTTTTTAGGTGGTGCACACATTTTGAAAAAGTATTTTTCTAAGAGTTTTATTGAAAGGTTGCTTTCAATAAAGTATTTAAAGAGGCCCTTATATTTAACCTTGTGTTACTTTCGAAGGCGGTTCTTTCCCAAAAAGTACTTTGTTAAAGCTACTTTTCTAAAACGTATCTTTTTATAAGAAATATTTTTTAACTTGCAATTTTAAAAGCCCTTTCTAAAAAAGTTAATTTGGAAAATACAACTTCTCAAAAGCGATATTGTTTCAAGTATGTATTTAGCGATAGCAGACTAAAAAAGTTATTTGCTATAAATCACGATAAGATCCGTTATTGGCTACTGCTATTTCTAGCATATCAAACAGTTTTGAACTTCTATGTTTGAAAGAAGTAAATTGGGAACCATCAACGATCACTAGCAACAATATCCCGAAAATATGGAAATTCGGTGAAATATACCACTTGGTCGTCTTCACACAATTTGCGACTTATGGCTGGAAGCGATATCAACAAGATGAATATACATTTGCTCGTATTCCAGGCAAAAGTGCTTTCACTGTAACCTACACCAATTGTTCGTTATAAAATCACAAGTTTATCCCAGCTTCTAGACGGCACTGTTGGATTTTTGTTGATGTTGGGTTTAATGACCGATATAACAGCAGTATTTCATACATGTAGTTCTTATCCCCACTCACAATTTGATATAGGGAGACTATGAGTCAGCTTTTCTGTTCAAAAGGAATCTGGCTTATTAATTTTAATCACACCTTCTGAACCCGCAACGTATGACTTCGAAATGAGCTCTTTTATTAGTACTTCTACATACATGCAAATGGAAAAAGAAAATTTAAAACGTACACAAAGAGTAAGTACATAATGCTTCACTCGATGTCTAAACTCTCTGAAACCAGTCAAATTAGAACGCAAATTTTTAAGTTCAGAGCCATCTTTAAAAAAAAAAAAAACAATATGATTTGTTATCTTAAAACTATTTTTTGAGTACTAAGTTTTATAAACGGGCATTCTTTTCAGTAAGTATTTTCGTTTAAATATGAATTTTCGTGAAAAGTTCAATTGCCATTTTTCGCCTTTTGTCCAAATTTTTTAAGTAAATAAATTTATAAAGTTTTTTTTCTTCTTTCAAAAAAAAATTTTTGAGCATATAAACCTACATCTAAATTAGTTGTTTAATTTCGGGCAACAAAAAATATATATTTATTTAAAATTGCCAATACAAGATATTTACAAATTGTACGATAAGACTTTTTGGTGAATTATAAAAAGGGTGTTGATAACAAAAAAGCCCACTAAATAACAGTCGTCACCTCATTTAATAACTGAACAATAAATCAATTACAATATTGTGGAGTAAACGATAACAAATATTTATTTTCCAAAACAAGATAAACACCATTAAATAACAGTGGCAGGCAAAACTGATAAAACTAAAATTAATGTTATTGTAAAATATATTTTTTTCTTTCCATTAAGAAAGAATAATTTAATTTTATTAATACTATAATTTTTATAATACTGAAAGAGTTGAGTATTAATTTGTGCGACTAGACTCTTTAGCCTGCTCTGTGAAGTTCTACTGAGTAGTGTATATTACAAACATCATCTATTTAACCCATCTAATGTTGAAAATTGAAATGTGTGTGAAGATAATACAATTGAGGGATACAACTTAGATGCTCCAATAGTGTGAACTGTTAACTTCATTCTCCACTTGATCCCGATGAGTTACAAAGCCAGATGTGTCCAAATGTGCCAAAAAATCCCTCAGAGATCGTATACCAATATTTTAGTTTTTTACTTGTCTTATTTATTTTTATTAAAAATTTTTATATATTTTACTTTTCAGTTATGTATGTTTTGACGTAAGCAGTTACGTCAAAATACACTTAACTCGGCATATTTATCTTTACACACATAAAATTTAATACGAGAGGTGCTCATATTTTTCATATTTTCGTAAATTTTTGTTTTGGGCTAGAGTGAAGTTTGCTCCAGAGGAACTTTTTATTCGTTGTGTTCCACTCATTTATTTTATAAGATGTCAATATAAATGAAATAACATTTCTTCAGTATGATTTCAAAAGTAAATTAAAAACTAAGAAAGATCTGTTTCTTTCTTTGCCTACTTCTTTGTTTTGGCCCTCACAGGTCAAACGCCTTTGCGAAATCATATTTTATTATTAAACCACTTTAAGTTACTAAAAACAGTCATCATCTGCCTCATCATCATAATGAACAACAAAACGACTGCACATTTTATAAAGTATATTTTGCATGTATGAGTAAAAATTATTTGTAAACTACATTTTTTATGGCCAATATTTCGCTTTATCGCCTGACCATTTAACACAAAACCCATAAAAATAAATAAACAGGCAACACGTCAACAGTGTGTTAAAAAAAGGAAAAAATTGTTTTTACAATAAAAAAATATTTTACCGGAAAGTTTGTCTACCAGAATTAAGGACAACAATGGCATCGATGCCATCATTGTACCCACACAGATTGATAAAGTTTTGAAAACTATCCACAATAAAGAGTTCGTAAAAAGATATAAATAAAATTGTTTTAAAAATGCATTTATTTAAATGCATGGTTGGGTTTTATATTTACTTTATCAACAAAATAAAAAATAAATTGTTTTCAGTCAACCTTTATGGATTTTTAACGATGTGTTAAAAAGAGTAGGCCAATGATGGCAATAATAACTTTCAAGAAATGTGCAAGACTAGTTTCTAATTTCGAAGGTGATTTGCAAAACAACTTTTGAAGAAAATTGGGTAGGGAAGAAATTTAATGTCTAGCAACAATTGTTGAATTAAATTTATGTAGATGGGGAGGTTTACAGGCCGTGGGTCCGCAAAGTCGTTTTGCGCTGCATAAAAAAGGGGGAAAAATATAGTCGAAAGGTGGGAAATGAGGAAGACTAGGAGGATTAGAGAAGATTGGTTGAAAGGATCAAAGAGGAGAAGGTTGATTGGTCCCTATAACTGCGCCGATATACTGGCATTTCTGAACCAGTTTTGGATCCTGATGATGGAGTATATTTCCTGATAGATATGAGAGGTTGATGAAGGTTTTTCGCCCAAGACCAATCTGGTGTTGACCCTCCAAATCAGAACAGCGGCACAGGAGGTGCAATATTGTCTCCGATTCCTCCTCATTAACCGATTGCCACTATCGAACCTAGTCTAATATAGACCAGATTGGCTTTGTATTCCTGAATGTCAGTTCTTTGCAAATAGTTGTATTTAAAGACATCGGAAGTGCGCCGATTTTAAGGGATTTTTTATATTTTTCAACTGTTCTGTGGCAAATATCTTACTAAATAAATAGGGTGGCGTGCATTTTTGTCGCCTTATTCTCTAAAAATGGACCGACAAAGGTGGGTTAATTAAACTCCTTATTGTATTTATATTTTTTAATATTAAATTTCTTTTAAAATTTCCTTAGGCCAGTAAATCATATCAACTAAAACATTTTGTTATTTCAATCAGTTCTTATCAATCATTTATTATAGATATCTAGTTATACTATAGCTACATGACTAGTGAAATGTTTATATTATATGTATATACATAATGTAACAGAAAGTCTTACTGAAGTATGACTACTAGGAATACATTAGGGTAAAAATATTTAATACTATTGATTTAAGTCTGCTACTGGGCGTAAGATTTTATTTCTATCCTACGTTTCTTCTGCATAGTCAATAGAATGCCTTTCTTCAGCATAGTCAAAAGAATACAAATCTCCCCTCTATCCCCTCACTTCTTGCAGATGTGCTCCAGCTTAATGGACTACAATCCGCGAAAGACTCTCATTTGGGTTTAGTTTGAGACCTGGAAAGGAAGACGGACAACTTTCGAGAGTCTAGCATGACGCTCAGTCTGAAACTTCCAGAAGAAAACTTACTATTCTGCCAGGGTATTAACACGACCGGCGAAATACGAAGCCTATACACTGTACATACTGGGATGGCCAATAGTTGGTTACTTTTTGACAAGGCCCTTCCGCTTGATATGGTTTAGCTCCGAACCGCGGGAGTATGATGCTGGCACTTAACCTATATTATGTTATTTCAGCGCAATACTACCCAACAATACACACCAGAAGTTTAGATGACTACTCATCAGTATTCTATTGGATCAGGCACATGAGGTGACAATTTTAGCATTTGTGCATGATCTAAGAGGCCCTTTAGCGTCGTGATGAACACATTCAGTTCACCTATAGCTATGATCGCCTTCATTTTAGGCAAACAAGGCAGCACCTTCTTTAGTCTTTCATACTTGCACTGTGTGAATATAGATATTTATAGTCAGAAAACCTGCGGTAATATCTCGCAAAGCTTTTATGTTACATTTATATCGGCTTTTGAAAGCACTTACTCAGTGAGATGACCATAGATCCCAAATTTACTTGGCGGCGCGCTAATGTACCCGGAAAAGATACTATGAACGTAGGTGCATTCATGTATGGGGGATATCGAAGCAGACCACTTACTTTCTGGGTCCCTTTTCGACAACGTAGGTGCATGGTTGGACGTTAGCATGGGTGAATACATTATCTCAGCTTTTGCAAGAACCCATATTTAACTCTGTAACTTCACAAGATCGACACAACTATATATAGGGGTTTCCGCAACATTTGGCCTTTCAGGAAATACGTTTGAATGTTTAGGATGGTTTAACATTAAATGAGCGGAGGAGAGGTTAGAGCAATTTAAGGGCTCATTCAGGGTAATTCAAATGTTGTTTATGTAAATTTACTTAATCATGTTGTGATAAAATTCACAATTTTCAACAGAGAAAGTGAAGATTCCAGTTAAAATCTTTTCACGAAACAACCCTTTGTCCCTGCCCAATAATTACGTTCAGTCTTATAACACATCACTTTAATTCAAAATTAAGTGGACATTCTCTTAGAATAATTCCTCACATGCATATGCTTATGTCCTGTTTAGGCAATTATTCTTTAACTTTTAAGCATAATTTTGACCTCAAAGAAATAAAGTTTCACTCACTCTCAACACTGTTTGCATTTATAATTTTTGACACTTTGATTCAGTTAAATAATTTTGTTTTTTATCAAAAAAGTTTTTTCTACCAAACAAAATTATTCAATGTAATTTGTAAGAGTTTTTAGTCATAATCAAATTGCAGAATAAAATATGATTGTTGCTCTTCCTACTGCTGCTCCTTTGCACAGCAAAATTACATAAACGATGCAGCAGGCAAATACAAATGAACAAATAAAATGTTCAAAAGCACACGAAGGATAAAGTGAACATTCGTTGCAAATACATTTAGTAAAGCAGAAGTGCAGAGTACAATTGATAGTAAAGCATGTGCACGAAAGAATTATTAGGATTTTATTTTCCAAAAGCTTATAGAAAGTCAAGCGTCTTAAATAAGTTGAAAAGAAACTTAAAAATTGGTTTTTTGGAATAAACTTGTATGGAGTGTTTTTAACAATTCCAAATGTTAAATCTTGTAATGCAATTACAACAACAGCAACTTCCACAGCTCTTCAATCATCATCAATTTCCCATCAAAATGTCGTTTTTGCTGCAGTTTGCGTTCCAGTTCATTCCTTTATACTTTCAGCTGTGTTGTATGTAAAGCAAAATGACGTATGTACTATATGTGAATGTTGCATGTTAAAGTCGTGTCTTCTTGCAAACATTTTTTTTCTCTATGCATTCATTCAAACTCTTAGTATTTTTGCACATTTATCTTGCACTTCTACAATTTCCTTTTTAATAACATTTTAAAATTGTTGTTGCTGTTGTTGCACTATCGGTAGTTGTTAATGTTGGGTATCATTTCGTTATACAAGAACCCATTTGTTTGCTCAGTAGAATAAGACCACTGTTTGCCTGTTTGAATTCTGAGGAATGCCTCCCCTCACACTTTTCGTTACTAAAATCAAAATCGTCATCTTCCTTATCATGTGATATCATTAAAATTGTTTCATAAAATGTCTGCATCAATATGAGTTAATGTTACTGGTTGACAATTGAATGCTTTGCATTTTGATACTCGTATCATGATGACTATAACGTCGTTGTTGCTGATAGTGCAGCAACATCATGTGCTAATGATAGAAAGTCAACAACATCTGTCTGTCATTGTGGACTATTTATTGATTTATCTAATACATGAGACACTCGGATATTTTTGGCCTGAATATTTGGTTAAGAAAGGTTTTGAAAGGATTTTCTTTTTAGTAATATTTCTGTGAAGGAAACTTTCATTAAGTTCTGATAAAACAATATATAATTGATGTCAATATTTAGTTTGTGTTCATTTGTTTTAAGTGTTTAACTAAAAAAACTCCGTCCGACTACATCTTCAGAAATCGCTTAATTCACTCATTCAAGTTTGGAGTTAGGACAATTTTTTCTTGGCGGAGAACTTAACACTGAAGTAGAATAGAAGAAAAAATTCGAATATCCATAGAATTAGTCAGGGCATATGGCCGATACGGATGGCGCGTAATTGATATAATTCGGAGGTTTAATTGTCAAATATCCTTCGTAGTAACTCTCTCTGTATTTTGACAGTAACTCCTCGAAAAAGGGTTACCAAGTTCTCAATTGGTGTTGGTTTATCCGCATAGACATGCGATTATAGAATCTAATAGCGTCAAATTGCAGGAATAACATTGCTAGTTGAAAATAATAATCTTTCATCAACTGTGCTTCTTGGTAAATGACTTTCTTTTCGCGATTTATGGTGTGATAATACAGTAATGCCTTCTAATAGAGGGACCACCAATTTAGTAATCGTGTTTGCTCACCACATACCATTGACTGTTCTCATCATAATTATATTAATAACATACATAAGCCAATGAATCCGTCATCCCATAAAGTTCACAGCACGGTGCTTTCCTGCATGTGATGGTCTGTCTTGCTTAGAAAATCGCCGTGAGTTCTGTAAAATTTAAGCATACTTTTCAAAATACATATGAGCAATTCGCAAACGGGAGTCTTTTCATCATGAATCCTCAAACCAAAGCAACGCCAAAATAACCTAGAAATTTCAGGTTAGCTTAAAGATCTCCGCCTCCAAAAAAAGAGCGCCTGGTAGTGAACGAAAAAGTACACAAAACTTAAAAAATTAAAGCTGCAAATCGTCATATCCGCAAGTTTTAAAGCTTTTTAGTTGACTATGCTTACTTGGAATTTCTTCTGCCAGCTTAACCAATACCTAAGAATTATTTTGTCATCATGTTACAGTGCTTGAGGGTCGGATATGTACGTCAAAGGAAGCCAAAGCTAAAGAGAAGCTTGAGGTTTCTAAGGCAATGAACCAGTCCGAACATCTCATCTTATACGCTTCAATTTGACCACGCACACCGCTCATACCGTTCCGCAAGCTCGATCAACAATATGTGATTGCAAGTTGAGATCTGTTTGATGAGCATGAACTGACTGATAATAGAACCGTTTTTGTTTCTGTGAATTGAATCGGTACCTTTTTGAATCTTAAGAAATCTACTTTTAGAATACTAATTCAGATATGTAAATACCTAAAAATTTTGCCTTGAACAAACATAATTGGTAGAGTGGCGAACCAGTAAAATTGTACTAGTATAAAATAGTTGGGTGAGTGAGTAAAAGACAGTATATTGTCACGTAGCATACCGATTTAGTTTTAATGTCGTGATTAATTGACATTAATCGCAGAAGAAAACTTTTCAACGGGGTTTTAACCAGCTTTTACCGCTCATAATACAATAATTGTCTTAAAACAGTGACAAAGAGAAGTTGAATGGTCCTTAGTTAGAAATAACATAAGCATGGGTTCCTTTATACTAAAAAAGAACAAACGGTTGTTCTTTTTTTAACTTCAGAAATGGATGATCCTTAAATTAAACCACGAGTTATAGTTCGATACAAATGATACGCAGGAGGAGTTAATATGTCTTCAACACGGACACGATCCATGAGATGGCCTTTGAAATTAGATCAATATTGCTGCATTCGCAGCATAGAAAATAATCCACAAAAAAGAATGTTTCTCTTACAGTGGTTGAGAGAATTTTTAACAATATAACAATATAATAGTTTATGAAGTACAGAAATTATGCCCAGTGAAATTGAAAGTATGTTGTATTGCCTTGAAGATCCAGTACGAGCTAATGAAGAACGTGACTGCTTTAACAGGCTGATGCGTTAAGGAAATTGTGTAAAAAAACGTACTCGTATAACGAAGCTACGCTACCCAGTAGATATTATTTGAACGGCTACTTAAGCTTAAAGATCCAGCTCTTATGCCTTCCAGTCATTTCATTTTATCATTAAAATTAAATTTAATTTCTTTCTATTTCGTTTTAAAAATATGTTAACGATTTCGCTTAAAGCTTTGTGCCAGTGTGCCTACTTAAGTGACTTTATTTACACAAAGATTCAATTAAGAATCTACCATTTTATGATTGATTTTTTTTGTACGCCTGATTCCCTGTGGACTGTTTGTTATCTGAAATTCAATCAATTTTCAATAGCAAAATCAACATTTGTGTAAATTTTGCGCAACAACTGCGTAGTGACAGCCTAAAGCTCAGAAAAGAAAAAAATCAAAGTGCAATTTTTCTTTTTTAAATTAAATCAAATAGAAAAATTAAGAACGCCAAAGGTATGACAAATGACAAGAATAATATTTACTATCAACTACAGATATAAAATTCAGAGAAAAAAATAACCATAATTTTGATTTCGCAATTGCTTCTACCCTAGAACATAAAAAAAACACTTAAACTGCAAACAGAAAGTATTGCACAAAAAACACCCTTAAAATAACAGGCGACACTTGTAGCAAGTAGACACAATAATGATAAAGCAGAAGCCAAATAGAGTCGTAAAAAGAAAAGCTCAGCAAGAGAACCACGGCAGAATTTTCCTTTCAATTTGAAGCCTATAAACGTCATTTTGCCTGTTTTTAATGTGAGTATTTCGCAGCATTTGACAGTAGCAGCAATTTGTCTTCTGCCAAAGCTTTTGTTGAACATTATTGGTTATAAAAATAAAATTGCAAAACTGCAGCTACTCGTGTTCTTTGATTATACAATTTTCATTTATTTACTTTTTTTCTGTTTATTTGTCAAGTTCTTTTTCTAATACTTTGTTCGATTTTCATTATGGCTTTAGTCAATATTGAAATGTAATATTAAACCCCGTTCCTTTGTCCTTTTGTATAATGTTAAGTTCTTTTAAAAAGGATTTGCGGATTTATTAGAGTTAAAAAAAGTTGTTAACAATTGTTGCTTCTTTTTTCATTATTCGTTTTAATATTATTGTGTCAACCGATTTTCATTTGTATTTACTTGAGCATCCTTATGCAATACTTGCAAAGAGAATGATTCTTTTGTAATAAATCTTTGTAGGATTTTCACACATTTTAAATGGAATTATTATCCTGTGGCGAGGTATTCAGACATAAATTTGAGAAATTGGATTTGCGTCGGCATTAATGTTGGATTTTGTCCTTTATTTTTATTCTAGGTTTGGCATTGTGTTGTCCTTGTATTTGTTAAATGTTGTTAGTTACAAAAATATTGAGGGAAGGATTGCAAGGCTAAAAGGTAAATCGCGTTTGTGCGGCTAGAGATATTTGTGTGGAAATTCTACTGAAATTATTGAAGAAGGGATTATTGAAGAACTTTTATTACAAAATTCTGAATTAAAACGTTGAAAAATGTCACCCTATTTGGATACGTCTAACTAGCTTAATTAGAAATTACAATAAATTTTGCCGACCTGTATGAATATAATATTTTCGCAAAATTTTTTTTTTTTTATACTGTATTTTATTTTATTGAATCTTTCTATTAAAAGAAATTCACAATAAGTATTCAAATCTTATTTCTAAATTATTATTTACTAGTTAGTACCAACGTAATAACTAATTTTTTGTATTCAAATCTTAAAAATCTATCTTCTATTGTGTAGAGAGAGCCGCCTCACCATGCTCAATGTGTCAGTTCTTTTTAGTCTCTGGTGGCCATCAAATTGCAATGAATTGCGTGCTAGAGTGTTGGGATGTGCGACTAGTTTGTTCACGTATTTGGACGTGTATGTTTTAACTTCTTCGTGGATAGTGGGAACTTTGAGATCCCTATGTATGTTTTCATTTCTTATGTACCAGGGGGCGCATACGATATGACGTAAAATCCTAGACTGTCTTCTCTGTAACTTCTGGATGTTTGATGCACAGGCAGAACCCCACATATGACCATATTGGCTTTATAACGGGTTTGTATAAAAGTACTTTATATTCCAAAGCCAAAGTTGAGTTAGGACTTATTAGCCAATGCAGTTGATTTGTTCGAAGCTTTATGGACGTTATTTTTGCCGCAATGTGACGGGTCCAAGTTAGGCGCCGATCTAGGTGGATACCTAAATATTTGACGTGCGTTTCCGCTGGAACCGTGGTATTAGTTATTGTGATTGGTGGACAATTTTGCCTTCTAAGGGAAAACGTTACATGAGCACATTTTGATGGATTTACCTTTATTCTCCACTGTTTTAGCCAGCCTTCTAGCTTATGAATATGGGACTGCAGCTTTTCAGATGCATCCTTTGGATCATTACTGACACTTATAATTGCAGTGTCGTCTGCAAAGGTTGATGTATATGTATGTGGGCTTGTCGGCATATCCGCTGTATAGATGATATATAACAGCGGCCCTAGCACACTATCTTGAGGTACTCCTGCACTGATTTTCCCACATCTTGAAAGCTGGTCCTTTGACCTTACTTTAAAAGTTCTATCGGACAAATAACTTTTTGTAAGCTTATGGGTATTTCCAGGAAGAGCCCGAGCTATTTTAGTAAGTAGCCCATCATGGCAGACTTTATCAAATGCTTGGGAAATGTCTATAAATAAAGCTGAACAGTATTGCTTTCTTTCAAAAGCCGATCTAATAATGGTAACGATTCTATGGACCTGTTCAATCGTACTATGCCTTGCTCGAAAACCAAACTGATGATCTGGGATAACGTTTGATTGAGGCGACCGATTTGTAATTTACGATTACCTTAGTCTCAATCAAGTCTCCTGCTACCACTAGCCTTTACTATCGACTATAGTGATTTCAGACTGTCAACCTTCTGCCTCTTTTCAAATTTGGCGATTCTATTTGTTGACTGCGCCAAAAATGAGCTTCGTCGCAAGGCAATTTTTGGATAGAAAACACATTTTTCACACAACACGAACTTTGATAAAAAAAAACTTAATGATTGGCTTAATGATTGCTTGTTGTTTGTCAGTCTACTCATAGTGAAATGGCATTGCCACATGTCATGATTTATTTTCTTTTACACTAACAAAATTTACACTTCTTTGTATACAATTTAGGAATTTGTTACGTCAGTTATTGTTATATTCTGCTGGATGAATAACCATTTTTATATTTTTATAATTCTACTGCTCCAGCTTTTATTGAAATGAAGTTTTCAATTATATTTCCGACTTTTGTATAATTTATTATGTTTAGCTTACTAAATTATAGCTCTAAAATAACTTCTTTAAACCGCAAATAAATTCCTTTTTAAACTTATTGGGACATTTATTATAATATTTGCAAAATTATTTCATAAAATTTCGGTAGCCAAAAGCTACATGAAATATTCTTCAAACGAATTTGTCGAAAATATTCATTTTATTTGCACAGATTTATACATGTAACACTTTATATTACATAAATTTTGTTCTTTCGGAAACAAAAAGTTTTACTCTTTAATATTCTTTAATACAAAAATTGGGTCAGTTATTCTTGCACTACTAACACTTCATTCTTCTTCTGTTAAACAAAGAAATTTTTAGTTAAAAGTTTCAAGAATTTGAACTTTTTTACTTTTCAAATATTTTTTGCAACAAAAGTTGGTTGTTCTTGTGTGACAATGAGGCAGCTGCTAAGATAGAGAAAACTGAATATTACATATTTTATGCAACTTTATGAATTTTTTATAGAAAAAATGTTCTCTCAAATAAACGAGATACAAGTTTGTTGCTTGGCTTCATTGTCTTGTTTCATTGTCACTTATAAATATTAAATTGTTTTATTTAGGTTAAAAAATATGTTAAAAATCAGGGTAAACAGAGTAAAAGCCCCTTCACTCTATTCGAATGAGTAAAATGTTTTGTAAAATATTCAAATTAAATAAGAAAGTTTTATAGTGTGAAAACAATATGTAAGCAGATGTCAAAAAATACGGATAGAAAAATGACGGTTAACTAGTTAGTCTCATTATTTTTAGAAGAATTTTTAAATGCTAAGATTTTCATTTTATCTGGGTTGCGTTATAACAGAAGCTCGATAGTGCAGACAAACAATATAATGAGAATAATTTACTAAATTAACTTATTTTCTAGCTTTAGGTCTTTAATAAAATTTTTTGTACCACCATTTGGCAGTGTTTCTGACACTTTTGACTATTTTTTTGTCTCTTTTTTCAGCTGTCAACTATGTCTGTCACACTTCCCTAATTAGAAATTTAAATATAACAGTTCTCTTAGTTATCATGTTTATATGTTATATTCCTCAATATAAATTGAATTTTTTATAAATGCTTGTTGTACCTTAAATGAATTAAATTTATGCAATTTCCAATATCTTTGCAGGTACGTAAAACTGTTTTATCTTCAAATTTTAATACTGCGGGTAAGTGGCGAAAATCTTGTTACATTTTTATTAAACACAGTGCAAATTCTGCGTGTGCAGATAAATTTTAATTTAACTAGCAGATACACAAAGCCAGATTTTTAACATAGGTGATTTAGATTCCACAATAGACTGTTAGGGAGCAAAATTTGACGTTATTTTCAGAAATCTATAACATGAAGTGGGAAGCAGGTCCACGAAAAAATTAAACTGTAAAAATTGCACCAAGAGGTCAAAATTGCCCATGACTCTGTGAAATCTAAAATATATCTAGAACATAAGTGTATTGAATTTTAAAACAGCCCTTTTGGTGACACTGTTAATCATTAAGTTATTTCTAGTGGTCATTATGAAAAATGGGGATTGGTACCAGTATCCCACTAGAAATAGAAATGATGCTCCTCCAGAGGGTACATAATGAAACTCTAATAGTGGGATATCTAAAATAATTTCGGAAGAAATATAAATCGAATTTGAAATGTGGTATTTTTGAAGAAAACTTTCGGTATAAACACTTTTGACGAGACACCAATTTGGGAAAATGGTGATGGGTACCAATATCCCACTATATAAGAATGGTGCTCCAGACAGGCGTTTATCGAGCACATATAGTGAAATTTCTCAAATAATTTTGGAACTTTTTAAAAATAAGTTTTAAAAAAGTGATATTTGGAAAAATTTTTTTGAGAGAATTAATGGTCATTACGAAAAAATGCGGATGGGTACCAATATCCCACTACATAGAAATAATGCACCATAGAGTACTGAATGGAACTGGAACAGTAACTAATCTGAAATAATTTTGGAAGAAATATGAATCGAATTTGAAAAAAAGGAGGAAAATTTCACTATACATATGTGCTGGATAAAGGCCTATCTGGAGCACCATGTCTATATAGTGAGATATTGGTCCACTTCATTTTCCGAAATTGGTCATTGGTCATAAGTGTTCATACCCTTTTTCAAATTCGATTTATTTTTCTTCCAAAATGATCTTAACTTAACTGTATCGAAAGAGCGGACGAGTGAAAGTAACGAAAAATTAGTCACTTACAGCCATCCCTAAATAAGAGCGTTAAGCGTTGCATTAGCCACAGGGTACGTAGTTACCGAATATTCGAAGTAAAAGTTATGTTCCTGATTGTACTGTAACTATGTAAGCTGCTGCTAACGTAACGCTCAACGCTCTTATTCCGGGATGACTGTTAATCGGCATATTTTACTAAATGGAATTTCATGTGAGTTTAGGATTGTACAAGCAAGTTCGTCACTAAGTGATACTATATTTATTACTGGAGATTGCATTCCCTACAGACGAACGAAAAGTGCTCTAATATATTTGAAAACATTTTACCTTAATTTCTATCCTAGTTCTTGTTGCAATCCTTGAAGTAATAACATTTAGATTCCTGCCAATTTCATAGGACCAGACAGCATGAGTAAAATTCACCGAATTTTTACTTCCGCCAATTGATGGTGCTGTTTAAGCATGAAATTTTCTTCAGTTTTTGATTGAATTTTTAAAGTATTTAATTAAAAAAAATGTTAAAGTAAATCAATTAAAAATGGCATAAAGATCAAGTAGAATTCAGGTGTATTGCGGATCCTTTACACAAAAACCACAATTCAGATCTAGTTTCCGCAATAAAGTTGCATGCTATTGAAGCGGGAGAGATGACTTTAAATATACTCAAAGTTCATTTACTAAAACCTATCAAACTCTAGCTCATTTCATAATCTGCTTGGAAGCCACTTCATGTTAGAATCAGAAAAAATAGATTTTTGTTTCGAAATTCAAAATGTCTAACTAATTTGTGAATTTGTATTAATACAGCTCGAAATTATGAAATCATTAAACTTTAAAGCTGGGTTACAGACAAGGCTGTGAATTTTCACCTTCTACAACCCAGTCATTATTTGAATAGAGTAATTACGGCTAACACTTTTTGCCATCCAATATGTTTCTCTATATTCCTAATTTCAACTTTTACAACTGCCACAAACTGTCAAGCAAGCAAAGTCCTCTTCCTAACTATGTTTAACCATTCCTTTTTATTTTATTTAACATAAATTAAAACTAATTAAAAAAATAAATGCACAACAAAGTCATCCATCACTATTTTTATCACCTCGACATGTTGATAATTCTTTCGGCTTTACTTTGAATGCTCAAGCTCAATTAAATGTTTGTTCAAAACCACAACATCTGTGTAGTGGAGAGAGGGTGGCTATTGCATACAAAAATGTGTTATAACATTATATTAATAGAAATGTTTTTCAATTAATCATTGTTTGTTAATAATGCATAGAATTAAAAAAAAAATACTTTGAAGACCAAAACATAGTAACGTGCCATCGTGTGGCACGCTTCAGAAAATTTTTTGTCTTTTCGGGAAATATGTCGGATAAGCGCCCGATATTGAAAACATTAGTGAGGACGAAGTACAATACAGTTGTTTACGTGCTGTAGATAAGTACAAAAGTATTTTTTATGAAAGGGTGCTCCAATCGGGTGTTAAAATATTACATCAATTTTGTAAATAAATTGACAGACAGATCATATTGTACTGAATATTGATCCACTTTTTCAACAGTTAGTAAATCTAAAATGAAATATTGTAACGATTATTACCACAATAAACATTTAATTGCAAAAATTAAAATACACACGATTTTATCAATACACAACTTTATTCGGCAATTACTACTCTTATTTACAACTCTTCAGTACTAATTTACACTGTAAACTTAGCACTCTTATGTACACACAGCTGTTCACTCTATGAAATCTAGAAGTCAACTATATTCTCTGCGGTGAACGGCGCCTTTATATAGAGATCACGGCCGCTTCTTGAAATGTCCCGAACATGCGTAAAATTGCGCATCATTCATTTCATTTGCTGACTTAGTAGTCTTGTATATTGTTTATGCAGTACGCAGTGATTGATTTTTTAGAGTCAATTTCTTTCACGTTCCATATAGAAACAACAGTGGTAAAATGATGTGAACATAATTTTAGTGAAGTTATCACTTGCATCTTGTATTCGAACTACACAACGGTAAGAAACCTGATAAATCCATATCTTCTTTACTAAAGCCCAACACAACCTTCTTTTAATTTTCACTTTTTATGGTTTCTCAAAATATATAGGATGCATAAGTCAGAGAGAAAGATTGGCTTATTTTCTAACCTGATCTAGGTGATTCCCTTACGTACAGTCCACTATTATTTTCTTACGCCTGGATAAACCAAGCAATAAGCCCATTTTTTTACAGTGGTTAACAAATTGATAAAGTCACAAGTTTCGGTAAAAATCTTCACGGGCTTGAAGTTCATCTTCATGAAGATCGCACATTAAATTATATTTTCGTTGGGCCTTGCTCAGTATTGGAGAGCCTTCACATGGTCTACTTCGGGGATGATTGGTATCATATGTGGCTATTTGAAATAAGCCTTGAAAGTGTTTCGCGAGTCCGCATTAAAAAAAATTTTATTTCTAAGGAAATCTTCGATTTAATTTTAAGCTGAAAAATGTTTCTGAAACGCAAACAGAAACACTTCATGGTTTATAAGGTACATCCTACAATGTTATTCATACAGATTATAATGTTTTTCACTGATTGCACAAATATCGCTACCGTAGCTTCCAGGCGACTAGAATTAAAGGTGGGATCTTGCTTCCGGAAATTCAAGATTGGATTACCATTATATTTCAGATGCTCATTATGTACTTGTGTGTGCCTAGGCATGAATATTCAGGTACAATTAATATAAAATAGATTCTATGTGACTGCATGTGGGATATGTTCGTCTTGGGTGCCAAAGAATTTCGAAATCTTAGATAAAACTTGTTTTTAAGTTGAATTCACAGAAAATATAAAATTTGTTTAATGCTAAAAACTACTAAACTTTTATTTCCTATATTTGAATTTAAGTTCCAATTTTCGCATTTAAGTTCAAATTTTCGAAGTTCAGCTCGAATTTTCGAAATCGAAGTAATTTTTTGATTTGACTGGGATTTTAAAGTTCATAAAAAGTAGAAAACCTTTAATTCTAACTTAATTTTAAAATTCAAATACAAAAATAAGGTCGATTATAAAAAATAAACGAAATGATTTTAAAATATTGCAAAAAGTTAATTTTATGGCATATAGGTATCTATCCAGTGTTTATGAAAAAGTTGCAAGATGATTGAAAAAATTTCTAAAATTGGGCATTTGATATTCAGTTTATCCCAAACAAGGAGAAGGAATGACTTAAAGAAAGATAAATGCACCTCAATCGCACCTTAATCCCTAAAATATATTTAACTACAACTTGCATTAATACATCAACAAAAATCAGGACTCTTTGGGATTATTATACCTATCACTCCTTCTAAGCCAAAAGAAATTGAATTTTGTTATGGTACAAATATTAATTATTTCAACATTTAGACTCCCGTAAAAAACATTTAGACTTTCGAAAAAAAAATTTTTTTGTGGTTCACCCTTTTTAAGCGAACATTTGTTATCTCTTTCACTATCTAACTCAACTCTGTTCTGTATTTGTTCTTTAATTATTTAATCATAACTCGTACATATTGTAGATGTAGTTTTCGAATAAATTATCATGCGACAATTTAGTTTGTGTTGGCTGCTTCTGTCGCTTTAGTTTGAAAAAAATACATTTTACTTTTGTTGCGTTTATCCACATTTTCTAGGTTGTTATAAAAATATAAATTATTCTTGGTGTTTGGGAATAGGCAAACACATTAATAAATTACTTAGGGATTTTTAACGTCAATCTATTGAATGGCGGCAAAAATAAAAAGCGATCGTGAATGCATGAATAATGTTTAAACAAAAGACGAACACTTTTTACAATTTGAACGCTCAACTTTGTACTTTATTAGTTTTTAATTGTAAAAAGTGTGGTTATGAAGTTAAAAATGATTTGGAATAGAAATGGACTTACTTACTAAATGCCATGAAATCAGAATTAATGCAGAATATTATATCCTGATATTTTTGTATGAGCACAATTTCTTGCACATGATCCCTGCAGGTTATTCGAGGTCTGACTAGTGGTGTACCATTTGCTGGATTTGAAAATTTGACAGGATTTTTTTTTGTTACCATCCAGCTGAATGGTTCTGGTGTTTTCTTTCTTTGACATCTGCGTATTATATTCCTTCCAATTTCAGCACTTATTGTACTAACGCTTTTTATTCTGCTGCAACATAGAAGACAACAAATTATCTTTATGGTAAAGGGTTTTCCAATTAGTGCGAGTGATTGTTCAAGAAATGTAAAGCGGTGTTCAATTATACGATATCAGTTCATACCCTCTCCGTGAGGGACAATCATACTGTCTAACCGCCCATGCAAAATGGCCATTGCGGAGCTCCCATTGTAACCACATATCGGCCACATTCCTATCGTTTGATACGGAAAACTAATATTAAATTGGTTAATACTCGCTTTCGACGATAATAATTGCACCAACTTTGTTATCAAAGAAGTAGGGCCGTCCCAATGATACCGTCGGCCTAAAATCCGCGCTACAAGTAGCCTTTGGTGGTTGTATTGGCTTCTAATGCCCCTCATGTGAGTTGTAGCCGTGCCAAAAATCGACCGCCTCGGGCTATCCTGCTCACTTTCACGGCCAGTGGATGTATTATTGGCCTAGCCGGCGTTAGTTTGGCGTACGAGTGTCGGCTGACAGGTATCTAACTGGTATTACCGGAATTTGTCCACCTCATGTTGATTAGGCGACTATGACAGGTCGTGAAATTAACGCAACGCATGTACTGCTTGCACTAACGAATAAGCATTTTGAAACAACATTACCGTCACAGCCTAACAACATCTACCCATCCTTCTTTTAAAAATCATTTATAACAACCTGAATATGAAGAAGGCAATATCAAAAAAAAAGAAGCGAAACATTAACATGTGAAAAAAAAGCATAACTAGGCCAAATAATCCTCGTATCTAAAACTATAACAAGCCTAATCAACCTTGTGCAGGAGGAAAAGATTTGGTTTCGCTTTTCATGTCAACTGTTAGCATTTTTCCTTTAACGGCTTGACATGCTCATTACCAGCATCAATGAATACTTAAACTCACGTGGAGGCGTGCTAAAATCTGCCCAGAACATAAAAAAGTAAAACAGAAATTAGCCTGCTGCCATTAAAGGCAAACAAAAGAAAAATATTTTATTTTCTGGTAGGCGTTACTTAAAGCACTTGGCTTCTACGTAAAATTTAAAAGTTAGACCATCAGAGCGAAAGTAACATGTGCAGTAAAGTAAAATAACAATTTTATGCATTGAATTTCGATCGATTGGCCTTGGTATTGACTTTTATGACACATGGCTTAACGTTGGCACGTTGCTGATAAATGACTTTGTTATAATACAACACCGGCACACTTTCAATAGGGGTAAAAATAACAACAAAAACAACAACAAACCGTGGAAGAGAAATTCGTGTTGCCGCAAAGTAAAATTATAACTTTGTAAGTTGTACGCAACATATGTAAGAATTTTTGTAAAAGTAAAAATCATATAAACTTTTTTGATGCAAACCCAGCAAACACAATGACAAAAATAGAAGGAATTAACAGACTTTATTAACGAGCCAGCACTAAGGCTCTTCAAAAGTGATATGTAGGACAAAATAACAAGAAAAATCATGCACTTCAAGCTAAAGAGACCTTAATTTTGGTTCCACATTTAACTCTTACTCTTATTAGAAAAACATTTGAGAAAAATATATTCCACTTAGATAAAAAATTTTCCTTTTCTCAAAGAAAGCTGTTCCCTTTTCAAATTATTCTCAAATGATTGATATTTGAGAAAGTGTTTCACCTTACATCTTTCATGCCAGCATGTTTCATTCTACCATGTTTGCTGGGAGTAGACCAGTTTGAGTGAAAGCAGTAAAAAAAACCAGATGAAGTAAATATTTATATGCCTCTTAGTTCAAAAGAAAACTACCACTTTTATATGGTAATTTTATGCAAATTGTGACAAATTATTTAGAAGATCGTAAACAAATGAATTTTATTTTCTTTCTACCTTTAAAAACACAATTTCTGCATACAAGCACATCCTTAAAGTTACGCACACATGAACAAATCACGCCTTTCTGTTATTTGATTTAAATTTTTTCTAAATTTAACAATTAAAGTACAAAATGTCCATGAGTATATCTTGAGTGTGTACTTATTTTGTATACTCACATAATATATCCTTGTTGGAAAATTCGAAATTGACTACACATAACGAGTAGGTAGTAAAATGGTACTAGGCCGAAAGAGTTGGGTGAGTGAATAAAAGCGAGTAAGTGTTCCAACGTACCTTACCATGTGGCAAGTTCACATGTGATGCGCGATTCAGTGAATCGTTAAAGGAAGAGAAATTGTATACAGTACCACTTCCTGTAGTACTCGGCTTAGTAAACAAAATGGGATACTAGTGACTTTCTCGCTTCTATGCTCGGTCTTTGACTCGGTCAACAACTCGCTTTAATGGTGATATTACGAGCACTCGTCCAAACTCCTGTTTCGACTTTATACTCGTTGCACGTAGTCTAAATATTACTATCTATAATCGACCCAGTTTCTTCACATTGTTGTCACTTAATATGGAATTTCTCGACTAAAAATTCCGCAAAGTTTTCGAGCACACTGGTCGTAATGGAATTTTGCAATGATAGCGCATTATTCTTTTAAGCAGCACTTTATTTTTTAATAATCGGGACCACCGTATATGACAGCTGCAAGAGTAAGAGGGTGCACTTGCCCGAAAAATATGTATCTTTGAACATATTTTGCATTTTTTTCTGTTGTGGTTCCTTTTTCGAGTTTTGGGGATTAAATGTCAGTTTGGCTCTATCGTTTCTGTTTTTTTAGTTGGCTCGTTTTTTTTTCTTAAAAACTTTTTTCTAATTGCAGTTTCTTGATTTTTAAGGTTTTACCATTTTTTGGTTTTTTTCCGTAATTTTCGGTTCTCTTTTCCGATTAGAGCGCTTTTGATCTTAATATCGAATTAGTACTATTTCATTCTTTTCAAATTTACAAAAGAAACACTTTTCAGAGATTTTTTGGAATTTCTTCTTCAACGCGTTCCAAAACTCAAAGACTGGAACGATCTTGTATCGTTATTTTTCAAACAAGTTGATTTTCGTATCAATATTATTGCGAACCAAATGCCAAGTGAAGGCATAGAGCAAGCCAAACTTCTGAAATTATTCGTCAGTTCGATGGAAGTCTTAGCTGCCATTGCTGCGCTATGTTTCTTATGAAATGCCAACATCACAGCACGTTATGAAAATGGGAGCTCGAGAAAAAATGCATCATTCTTCTATGTGCCTATTTTCACCTCAAACAAGCAAAATTGCCGAATTAATAAATCTCAAAGTGAAAAATGGATTTACCAAAAGGACAAGCATTCACACAAAGTTACCGTTTGGTTTGCATTGTGGTCCGAAGGCAACACGAAAATCCACTTTGCAGAAATGTATTTGAAAATGATGACAATCGCATTAGGTCTTGCCACAAGAGCTGGGGCTGCAGTTTTACCCATATAATATTCCATACATAATAGTAATAAATTCAAAAGCTTATTTTTAGTAAAATGTTTACGATTCTTTTGTAAACACAATTATTTGGTCATCCAAAATAAAAATTGCTTTTCTAGTTTTTCGACGTCGATCCACACTTTTCGTTGAAAGTGAAGTTGTCTTTTTAAATGTTAACACGTAACAACAATAGCGATAACTTTGCCACGACTCTATTTGATGAAAAATTTATATCGAAAGAGCAATTTTAAAATGAATCATCCATCATTAAATATGAAACGCTAATTTTGGTGTTTGCAGGTACCTAATATTTCGACGTAATTTTCTTAGCGTTATTCCTTCAAAGATGATTTTATATAAAGCCATATGGGTTGAACCCATAAACACTTAAGAAGAAAATTTTAAGGTTGGATAAATAAGAAAGTACTTTTATCTTACATGCCTTACCGAGAGCATACGCATTCCTCTAGGAAAGATTTATTACGAATATCATTCTGGTTTCGTCAACAAGGCTTTGAAAATACTATTTTCTCCTCAAAGTGCACTTAAGTTAGATTTTATTTATTCCTATAGACATATGTAGCTTCTTAACTAAAATAGTTTCTGGAGGGCATTTTAACACTTACAGATTTCCTCGGGCTGGTATTCAACATTTATTGATGCAAACAATTTGAGTATTTTGTTTCTACTTTGCGTAGTCTGTTTGCATTTATTTGCTCTAGTGTGACACAAATACTCACTGTCAGAGCAGTACAGAAAGCATGAGCGTGAACGAAAGAAAGTATGTTGAGAAAATTGAATTTGTTTTGTGTAAAATTGCATAAATGTCAATTTCAAAAACTTCAAGTACAAAAATGTTACACAAGAACTTCTACTCGTATTCGTCAAAACACCTAAAGGGAAACACTTTGCTTTGGCACAGTTATCTAACTCATACTTCAATCGTAATTCATGTAGTTTTGTCTTGCCTGCATAAGTGGTTTTGAACATGTCCTGTTTAAAAAATATGAAACAAATATTGTAAATTTCATATTGAAACATAAACTGAAGTATTTGAAGTCTGCTTGAACCGAAATGTATTTGTTTAAATTTCGTTACTCTGGAGTGTATTGTTTTTTGTTAAGATCTAATTGGAAATAAAATGTCGTATTCACTGATTTGAAAATTTCAACTATTTTATTTAACTTGCACCATATGTGTGTGTGTGTGTCTGTGTTTGATAGAAAAGTATTTATATTTCAAAAACAAGGGTCAGTATTTTTTTGGAATTTCGGAAAATTCTTCATAAAGTGCAAGTTGTAAAAAAAATGTTTTAAGTGAATTTATTGATTTATTTTGTTAGAAATAAAATGTTTGTTTCACCAACCTTGTATTGTTTATTTCAAGTTTACTTTTTAAATTACATTTATTTTAATACTCCTATTTGCTTGGCTTCATTTAACAAAATCCTCGCTCTGTTCGCAAGTACAACGAGATGAGTTTGCTCGGTTTTCCTTTTTGGAATTACATAAAGAAAATAGAAATGAAAGTGTTCTGAAGTCCACAGTATACCTAGTCGCATCAGTGAATGCTACGCATTTCATACCTTCTACATTCTGCACTTTGCTGCATTTAAATTTACATGCGACGCACTAAAAAAAATAATATAAATTGCCATCCCTGGCTATTAAAATCAGCTGATCTGTTCGCAACCCACCAAGGTCGTTAACAAAAGTTGAAAGTAGGTATAATTTTCGTATTCTATGCACTCGTAGGATACGAAAAAGCGTTGAACTCGTGGCGTTGAATGTGAGCTTTAAGCACCATTTTTAATTAAACACAAGCCAAAGAATCCTTCGCGCTATATACTCCTGGATCTTTTGCTTTGTTGCCACTTTCCACTGAATTCTGAGGGTATCGTTTTGACTCCATGTGTAGTATTTTCAGTGCAACATAAAAAGTTAAAAACGTATTAAGTGTCGCTAGATAAGCAAACTTTTATTAGTTACCTCGAAATTTAACAGGGTTGGTTTTAACCACAGAAAGATTTTTTTTATTTGAATGTAATTTTTAACTCGAAGACTCACAGAAAGTTGACGGCAGAATTTATTATCAAAGAAGTCAATAACTATGATTGTTATTGAGGGCATTCGCCTGAGAACATTATTTTTTTTATTTTATAGCCACTTGTGTGTTGGTTTTTATATTCAATTATTATTTATGTCTGAGACATGACAGGATGTAATGCTAAATTTTTCTTTTGACTATTTTTGCGGAAATGAAACGAGTATTGAATTTTTATTTGGGGATACTTTAGTCACTTAACTAAGGATGGCTGGCAATGTAGTAATCCATCTAAAGGGATTTAGGTTTTTGAGACAGCGAACAAAGTTTAACAAAACTAGGAACTGCCGAAACTAGCATTAATCCGAAAGCTTTTTAAAATCTTCCTTTAAAGTTCTGATACATTGCAGCCTAATTACAATTGTCGCCAAAGAGACTACGTTCATTTTGTATTGCTTAATGGCTGACCATAATACCGTCTAATTCATTTTTGAGTCTCTTGTGAACTTTACATTTTCTCGGTGTTTGCATAAGGCAATAAACAGTAAAACGACGCCTCGCAAGGGGAGCACCAGGGGAACATAATGCGAACAAAAAACTAAAACAAAAAATCAGAAGTAGGAGGAGACGCCTTTGTAAGTGGGACGATTGCGAAAGATATTTTGGAGCTATAACTCTACAAACTAATTCTCCCCGACAACGACGGTCCTATCAGCATATCTGTCTCTGTCTATTGCGACCTTATGCGGGCGTGAACGCATAACGGCGGCAACTAAGTTTTCGAAATAGTTGAAACCTAAAAAGGTGAAAGGAGGCGGTATACAAATTAAATAGCTTCTATATTGACAGCTTGCGCAGCAACGTAAAGCACCCTCTTCTCCACCGTGGATTCGTGGATTAGGGATTTTTTTTTATCAGAGAGTATTAACTTGTCTCCGCTCGACTTATTCAGCCAGACTGCTTGTAAAAACAGGAACCTTTTACCGGCCGTCACCACGAGCCATGTCTTTAAGCCTGCTAAGTTTAGAAGTTTTTAAATATTGTCATCAATCTGTAAATTTTATGTGCCGTTCAAAAACTAGTTCGTTCAATTGAGAAATTATTTCAAAAAGGTGCTAGCAGTTTTATAACAATCACAAAAATAACACACAATTTATTTTGGTGCTTGTTATTTTTGTGATTGTTATAAAGCTGCTGCCAACTTTCCGAAATAATGTCTCAGTTGAACGAACTAGCTCGGGACCTACATAACTTTAGTTATTATACATCAATCACAAAAGAAAATATAGCTACTGCAGCCGCCAGTCTTGCTGAGGATCATGATCTGCCCACGTAGCGTTAAGTGATCTGGTGATCTTGTTGGTTGCTCACAATGCAAAAACTCAAGTCAAGCAGCACAGGAAAAATTTAAATTTCAAAAGGTATTCATTGCTAAGTTTTTCTAATGTTTCAGATCACGGAGATAGTCTTTATCGTTAAATAAGGAAGCTAGTCTATACCATTGAAGATTTTCAATACCATTCAAGATTAAATTTCGATCGATATTAAATACAAATTACGGTCCGCAGATTTCATTAAGGCCTCGGAAAACAAAAATTTAAAAATTGTTTAATTTAGTATTTATAAAACCTTGAGCTACACCCTTGCCTGTTATACTGACATATTTCTCTCTAATAACATAAAAGCTTTTACTGTTTTTTTATAGTTGAAATTTTTTCCAAATTCTTCAAACAACTGCGAAATGAATTAAATTAAGTACTGCCTTCTATACTTTATGTGATGCTATAAATTGACATGGTCATAATGCTGAGGATGTGAACTATTTAGTCATGGTTCTTAACTTTGTTTTGCTCTTCTCTGGCTGCTACTACAGATGTGACATTAATATTTTGATATTATTTCACGTTATTAAGTTTTGCCATCACACGACTGTGATGACAATAATGATATTTTATCCCTGAGTATAAAATTATGTGGCAGACACGTCGTCATAATTTTATACCAAACATTGTTGGGAGACACTACAGAAATAATACTTATACAAATACATGTATAAACAAAATACTATATGTGTCCTGTTGGCTAAAAAGTTTTTTTTTTATTTTGATGTTTTATGGAAACAAAATAAATATAAAAAATATTTTGCTGCATGAAAAAATCCATATATCGTTTGTTCTGCCAGCCATCCAGTCATTCCGTCACGTGTGGCTGTTGTGGTATTAAAGGTTTTATCCTTTTAATACAAATGTATATAACGGGAATAGAATAGACATTTGTACTAAAAACAGAGAAAATAAAAATAATAGTTACGAACTTAAAATTTTTTACTTTAGATTGAAAATATTTCGAAAAAAGTTCCAATTACCATGCCATTGGACCATGTATTATACATCGTTGACTGGGATGTTTTCTAATCTCTATGACTCCAAAAGACCAGAAACGAATGATGGCAATTGTTGATACCTTCGTTTGAAGTGAAACGTATTGTTCTGATCAAAACACATGGTAGTCGAGCGCAGCAAGGTCTGGGACATAATCCTCTGTTTTCCAAAGTTTTTTTACTAGGACGACCATAGGAGGACGACCATTGGCATAATGGAAAATTATGGCTTCGTGTATGCACGCTCAAACAAAAGCATGATTGAGGTAACCATAATATAACTGCATTATATGGTTGTGAACAAATCTTATTATTATTGTAGATCCTCGTAGATAGAAAAGCAAAAAATTTATGTTAATCATTGACAGCGGCTGAGGTAGGAACACAGAAGAATTGTGCCGGTTACCAACAAGTCCGTTGAACTGAGGGAGTATTTCAGAAAGGTGTTAACAATTTTACAAAATCAAAAAGTAAATTTCAATTGTAGTGTATTGTGTGTTATTTTTGTAATTGTTGGAAAACTGCTACCAACTTTTTGGAATAATCTCTCAATTGAACGAACTAGTTCGTTACTGCCAAAACTCTATAACACGGGTGAATAAAGCCATTGAATACATAACAGTAAACGCGGTAACCGCTTAAGCCACAGCACACTCTTGCTTTGATGAATCAGCAAGAGAATTTTACATATGTGTATTGGGATCATGTTATGGTTAGAGGTCTTATTTTTGTATAGTCAAAATAATTTGTTTGTGTTTAGAATTTAAATAAAAATTTTATTGTTCAACTCAATCAGGTAGCAATTTTTGTAAATGAAAATAATTTACTGATGAAAAGTAAGCAAATCGTAAGCTTATCGTAACTAAAGTAATGTTTAAAATGTTTTCCAATATCTATTATATGTTTACCACAACGTTTTTTTTTTTGTGGAGAACATAATATAGTTGTCGTAAACATTCCACAACCGTGTTTTATTCTTACCAAGTTCTAGTCTGACCAAGTACTAGCAGCTCTTTAAACATGCTGGGTTGTGCTTGGGAATGTCGCAATATATTCATTTCTTATTGCCAATCTCAATCCCTACTTATTATAGCGTTTCGGACAAGCCAACTTGGCGTTCGACTTGTTTCGGCATCCCGATTTTCTTGCTCTTCAATTAATTCCTACGCTTTCAAATGGACGCAAATAACATTTGGTGTTTTATTCATTGATTTTGAAGTTTCTCTTGTGTTTCAAATAGAGAGACTCATAAAGTATTGCCTTTCATGCTTCAGCTTTAAACTTTTGTCGCGTTGTGAACATACGCTTATTGGTACGTGCCATGCAATATGTAGCTTCCCGTGGTAAGTTGGCATCAGTGACTAAATAAAAAAAAAAACAAGAGACTTGTCTAGGTGCGCATCTAGGGGTGGCGAAGAAGTCAAATTTTCATTTCCAAATTCATGTAAATTACCATTTTCCTATTCCAGAGCACAGAAAAATTAAAGCATTGTTTATTTTCGTTAATGCTTTGCCCCCAAAATTGACTAATGCCGCGAAAACAACCTGGCCGAGCAAACTGTCAATATCGAATATTTGAGCACGATCAAGATCAGGTAACCCACGATTTTTTTTTTCAATATTTGCTCAAGGTTATATTTTAGAACTTTTAACCAATCTTGCAGCGTTAGAATAAAATAAATATATAAAAAAAAATCCAGGAGCTATAAATATTTAAAACCTTTAAACCTTTTGATTTTTATTGAAAATTATTGCCTACTGTTGGGGTTACAACATTATTATGCTTTACTTTGAAGCCTCATTGCTTTAAATTTATTTAACTTAAATATTTTGAAATATTTAAATTCATTATCAACATATTTTTACCCTCATCTGTGTTCTGTTTCAAACATTCGAAACGTGGTTACTTTCCTGTAGCGGTTTTGTTCTTTTCCTTTTAGTTTTTAGACATCGTCGTCATCTTTAACTTTTATCTTTATTTACAAAAATTTCTTTAGTCTTTTCTCTTCATATTATAGTTATCCTGTCTCTTGTTGTCTTCCACATCCGTGTGATGTGTGTTCTGAGTTTATCTTTAGGTTACCATAAGTTGATTATTTTGAAATATTGGTATTGTTAATGTTAGTGCTGATGATGTAGTTTTATGTTCTCTTCTTTACTTTTCGGTGAAGTAATAAACCTCAGGCGTTGAAGCAGAGTGTCAAAATTAAGGGATACATCGATACTTTAGCATGTCATGGACATGAGTAGTTGGATGATTGCACAGAAAACAAACAGCATTTATCTATGTTACCATTAAAGTTTCAATAACCATTTTAACACATCAATGGGTTGAAGTCTATTAGAAAGGAGTAGATTATTTGCCAACGTATGCCATTGCTAACTGGAAAATAATTAGTTTTATTTTTGAACTATTAAAGGAATTTTTGACTTTAATTATGTCATGAACACTGTTTTTTTATCAACATCAAAACATATTGTAAATGATGTAATATGGCCTTAATTCTTTCTTTCTATCCCCCCGAACCTTTAAAGAACGCTTACCGATTTTTATTATATATTTATGGCTATTTCGTTATCGTTTGGATGCATTTCAATTTCTTCATACAAATTTTTAACGAAATGAATTCCCCACAAATTAGTTAATTCTTTATTATAAATTCTTTGGCTAAAGTTCTTATATCAGGCCTTTCCACTACTGATGTTGCCACAGTTTTCATATTTTTGTAAATATGCCATTTAACCGATTTTTGTGAGGAAGATAATAAAGTAATTGTAAAGTGAACTCTTGAATTTAAAAGAACAAAAAAATATTGTCTAGAAAGATCAGAATTTTAGTATAACGATACCAGCGCTTTAACGGGCTGAGCCGATTTTTATTCATCCAGGTATGAAGTAGCAAAAAATGTGATGCTGACAGTACTGAAATGGAAATTTTTTGAATTTAATTTAAAGCTTTCTACTCACGTGAGTTTTAAGGTGTTCTAAAAATGCTTAAAAATCTTCAATAAGTCAGCTTTTTAGTTGAATTATTTCTCGAAACTTGGCGAATGATTGCTAAGAATTTGTAATTTTGCGCGTCGATCTTATCCGTATTCTTCCACATTTAAACTGCGTCTTCATGATCGTTTTTAGTAATTTATCGGTTGTCTCACTTAAGCGGTATTTGTTCTTCTTCTGAATTATCGGAGAATTATATATATTTTGATTTAATTTCAGTTTTTTAGCGAGGCTTGCATATGTATTTTAATTCTCGGGCATTTTGGTTTTATTAAAATATGAAATTTTTTGATTTTGAAATTTGGCAATGAAATTGCAAATTTTCTACTTGTAGTAAAATATCTGTTTTAAGCAAAATTTCGGTTAATTGCTAAAATATTTTTTTTTTAATTTTCAGTTGGCAAAATTAGAAACTTTTTAGGTAAAATTTCGGTTTTTCATATAATTTGGCTCTTTTGTAAATTTGTTAAATTAAATTAAATTTTTGTCGGTGACCCAATTAACTGTTAAGTTATCTGTAGCATTCGGCAGGATAATTTTGAAAGCCGGGTAAGTTAGTCGGTTCGATAAGGGTTAAAAATGTGTCAATTTTATGCGTGTGCACATGAGCATTTCCCATTTAGGTAAAAAGCCCCAAATAATCGTACATTGCGTATATCTCGGAAATTTAGGGCAGGAAGTATGTCGATGGTCTGTAGTTTACTTAGGTCTATTAAAAAGTTGATTTTTCATAAGTCGAACATCGTTAAATCCAACCCCCTGCATATAAGATTCCAGAAGGGTATAGGAATTTGAACAATTATATTTGCATACACTGCACTTCACAAATTGAATCAAGTTTCCATTTAAAAGTCACTTTGTAAACAAAATTTGTCAAGAAACTGGCGTGAAATTTCTTCATCGAAATTTCTGTTAAAATTTAAAAAAAACTTCGCATCATTAACCATTTCTCTCTAGCCTTTTTTACAAAGGGTATCAAACCAAAATGTGCAAAATTCTTTTAATTAAAAACATGTTGCCTTTATTTTTATTAATTAAATCAATTAAAATTACATCCATCATAAAGCAAAACTCATAAAAATAAATTATATTTGTCACAAAAACATGTTACCTGTCAATAAATGTCAAACTGGTCAGATTCGCAAACTCGTTATAGCGACGTTGGTTGAATCCGCATATGTGTGTTCTCAGCCCAATTAAAAAGTCAACAAATCTGAATAAAATTTAAACAAATACTATGTAAACGCTAGTACGCGTATGGAGAAAACAACAAAATAAACTTTGTATTCTTATTTGATTAAAACAAACCAATTTTCTGTGTTCAGGCATAAAGTGCCACAAAAACACATGTCAAACGTTTACAAAATTTATATTTCAAACATTTTAACAAATTGTAAAACAGAATAAATGTGAATAATTTGTAAAATGGAAGCAAATAAACCAACCAATTTTGTATGTATGACAACTAACATGAATTTTTTCACTCAGAAAAAGTTTAGCAAAACAATAAAAAGACAACTAAAAAAACAACTTACAATGACATTTATTAATATGTTATTTTAATACATGCTGGCAGTGTATTGCGTCTGCTGAAATAAAACAATTTTAAATGCAACATTTTGTTGAACAACAAATTTCGTTATTGATAAAATGGCCAATTATTATCAAAAATATGTATTTACATTAAAAAAATATATAAAAGCAAACATAACCTCTGTGTGCGCGTATGTCTTTTTTATTGTCTTCTATGAGTTCCAAAAGTTTTAATAATTGTTCGCAACATTTTGCAAAAGGCCATTGTGCATACAAACGAAAAAGTTAAACGAAACTCCAATGCTAATATTTGTTAAAAAAAACTCATAAACTTTTTTAAAATGTTTAAAACATTGTATAAAAGGGAAATTGCACAGTGGCCCAAAAAACAATTATGGCAATTCTTACGTCTTATCGTAAACAAACTAGTCCCAAACATCCCAACTCTCTTGCACGCAATTTATTGCAATTTGATGGCCACCATAGGCTAAAAAGAACTGACACATTGAGTCTGGCGAGGCGGCTCTCTCTGCACAATAGAACATAGATTATTAAGATTTGAATACAAAAAATTAGTTACTACATTGGTAATAACTAGTAAATAATTTTTTTCAAATAAGATTTCAATACTTATTGTGAATTTCCTTTAGTGGAAAGTTTCAATAAAATAAAATTAAGTATAAAAAAAATTCTAAAAAAAATCCCTGTAGCAATTAATAGGGGTCAGCATTTGTCAATATAATATCATAAAAAGGGAAATCTCAATCTGGGCCCATTGGTTAAAGGACTTTTTTTAAGGCTCGTATCCAATTTAAAGATTGTGAGCACGATAATTGCGACTGAAACAACAAGCAACATCAAAACAACACACTTGCGTGATTTAAAGAAGAGGTAGGGAACTTTTTAAGCCCCATAGAACACTGCGCTCACTCTATGACAGTTATGATTAGTATATGCTCGAAAATCATCATGAATAGATTGATGCTTAAAGATCAAATTATGCAAATTTACTTTGAAAATCAGTCAATAACTGATCGGGCGTTTTATCGCAAAAATGTGTTCAGCGCTGAGGGTAACTTAAGGCTTAACGGGCTTGTTAGTAAACAGAATTGCCGCTTATGTTGTGAAAATAATCCGCACACTCCACTACATCAAAATTATGGCATAATTGGACCTTATTTGTTTAAAAATGAAGCCGATAATCGCATAAGGGTAAATGAGCAATGATTTTTCGTTTTACAACATGATGCCGCTACGGGTTCTAGGGCGACGGCAACCATTCACTTATTGAAATCAAAATTGGGCGTTATTACGTGCGTGGCCTCGTGAAGTCATCCAATAGATTATTACCTGTCTGGCCTCGTGAAGTCACGAAATCATATTCGGATGTTAATGCCATGTATTAAACTTTCCAATGAAAAATAAATGTTTAATGACAAATTAGTTGGTGTTATTTTTTACAATATTAAGTTCTATACATTTTAGGCGTATGAGAATAAAAGAAAGGTCTTGGACCCATTGTGCTTTAAAATTTATGCGTACAAAACGAATAGTTTACCTATAACCGCGGTAACTTGGACTTGGACAATCCGTCAGTGTAGTCAATATTGTATAACAAAATATTTGCATAAATATTGTTAAAAACGTTTACATTGTATATTCATACCTATACATGCATATGTATGCATCTATATTCGGCTCATGTATACACGTTAAAGTACGTGTATTTGTACACAAAATAATACACTTGTAAATTATGTAATTTTTTGTTCTTTCTTTCTTTAAAAATAACAGTTGTTTTGATTTTACTACTTTCAACCCCATTCCGGTCATATTTTCTGACAACACTGTGCAAGACTATGCATGCTGGACATGATTTTCTGCTTTCTCACAGCTTCACCCCCTTTTTGTACGAAAACATATTTCTCTTGCAGTGATGTATTTACATATGGATTGAGTGCAACTGTTGTTTTTGTCATAATGGCAATTTAACTAAGAAAACAACAAACATGATTTACATAAATAAAAAAACTGTAAACACATTCACACGCACATACTAACAACAATTAATATTCGTAGTTGCCAGATAAAATTGTTGTACAAATTTGAGAAAAAAAAAAGTTATCGAATGGAGTAATTGTAATCATTAAGTTTAATATTTTATTTCTTGTTGGTAAGTAATGATATTGCGTACAAACCTTTTAACCGATTAAGCTCAATTTTACACTTTTAGTTTTTTAATTACTACCAGGACAAATTGCTGTTTAGTCTATTATACATATCCCACAAATACTCTTTACATTCATTAACTATTTCGAGTCCATTTGTAATGACTTCAAGGTGGAAAAAATTAATCGGTTAAGCTTAAATTTTTAGGATGCCAATAGTTTTATAATAATAATAAGAGAATTTTCAGTTGGATCATAAAAATTATAAATATTTATAATTTAATTTGAGGTCATTAATGGCAATCAATGTATCAATCAAAAGCAGTTCCTAAAGTCATAAATAATGCCAACACTTGTCATAGCGTGGCGTTTGCCCCAATATCCATAACCTCTTTGGAAGCATGTAACAAGAGGTAACAAGTGTCATTTGAAACAGTTTTAACACTAAATCCCTAAATAATTTTCACTTAAATTGATCGACTGCGGAGTTAAGTGCATGAAAACATTAGAAAAACAGCAATCGTTAGGTAGAATGCTTCTAGTTTATTTCCATTTTATTTTATCGTAATACTTTTAGTTTAATCCGTTTAATAAAATTAACGAGGGACAGAGATCGTCAACATGACAATTTTGGCAACCATGCTACTATTGTAAGCATATTCTTTAAAAAATTGGAAAAATTCTTGTTTCAGAAAAAAAATATTTTCCCCAAAAAAATTTAATCAAGAAAAAGGTATCACTTGCATAATTTTGCGTGTAGTCGTATAATTTTATTGTGTGTTTCAGTATTTTTTATGGGTATTGACAGTCTTAAAAACTATTTGAACTTTTCAAACCGTATTTAGCTGATCAACATCATAACGCTCATACCGTTTTAAGTGTGGCCTGGGTTTACAGTTGAATAAATATTGTTCTTGTAGAATTGTTCTACTTAATGCCCCTGATCATAATATTGCCGCAATAAAAAATATTAACTTTGATTGGTTTAGAAGTTGAAATAAAAACTAGTTCTTTAATAAACAAACAAAAAAAGGTTTTTAATCTGTTTCATCTGTTTGGCAACGCCGTTGCAAAGAAGTCTCTATGTTAGTCCACGTTCTCTCTCTCTCTCCAATATATGAGAACGAAACATGTGTTTGTTTTTTTTAAATGGCAATTGACAAACTTTTTTTTAATAAATTACAACAGAGTGATTATAAAAAAAACCTGGCCTGCAATTAATGGCAACTGTTGTAAAAATATAAACAATCAAATTTATTTGTTTTAATATTATTTACATATTTTAATTTTATTTCTGTAAAGAGTGAATAAAAGCGAAGCATATAACAGTGCAAGAGCGTCGCGTTTATTTATTTGCTCCACTCTCATGTTGACTTTAGGCATTTTTACCGCAATTTACTTTAATATTATTAGTTTTATTGATATTGCAGCGTTTTGTTTTTGCAATAATATTAGTGAAGAAAAAATCGGTTTAAAAGTAAATAATAAAATTGTCAGTGAACAGCTAACACTTAAATTATTTCGGAACTTCTTAACTGCCGAACTGTGAATTATTTAGAACTTATTTCAGCGTCAGACATCTGGGGTAATTGCACATTTAGGAAATAATAATATTATACGGCCTCTATCGCTGGAAAAAGTGATCTAAAATCGGACTTTTCCCTTTTGTAAAATAAAAATGGCATAGGATTATATATTTTGAATAAATCCAAGTTCACGGCAAATGGGTTTTATTTCAATTTAAAAGTCTATGCTTTAAAAAAAACACCCGTTAATATGTATTTTTTATTTATATTCCAAACATTTTTGCTTAGCATGCCCCATGTTAGAATTGTAGTGTGCTAGTTTTACAGTCGGGGATTATGTATCGATCAAAATCGCGCCAAATCCTTGTTCAGACGAATGATAAAACGCAGATATACCTAAGAAATTCATACGACATGAATAATCATGACTTATTTACTAAATTATTGCGCCCAAACTTAACGCAGATGTACCTACCTAGAAACAATTAATTTAGCAAAAGGCTCAAGGTTACTTATCTTTATTTACAAGGTATTTTATTAATGTTTCTCTGGTTATTTTTACAGCTTTGTCATCAATAACTATTTCAAAGCAATTACAAATTTTAATTTCGAAGCCCTTACAAGATATAAAAAAATGGTTTAACAATTGCTTAACTTTTTGTTTGATTATTAAAGAAATTTAGTAATGGCGCCTGGCGTGTCAATAAAAATAATAGTGTGGCAAAGTAATAAATACGATTTTTTAAGCACATACGTATACGCAGCAATCCTAAAAGCTTTGATGCCGCTAGAACAGCATAGAAAGAAACAATTTTAATTTTAAACATTTCAATCATGCTATTGACAGATTATGCCCTCAGCAAATTTGTGTTTAAATATTCGGCGAGTCTCTTGAAATCCGTATAAACTTGTTAACAATTTAACTCATACACTGCGCCACTACTGTTGTTTGCTTTTTCTCTTTTGTGCCGCAAACAATTGCAATAAAGTTTTGTTATTGAAAACGAGCAAACAAGCAACGAGCTGCTGCATATAAAATGAAAAACATTCATATAATAAAGAGCAACTTTTTAATAAATCCATTTTGAAAAGAGCCCTGCTTTTATTTAATCCCCCTATTCCTTCCTTACTTCTGTCAACTGCAGTTATTAATAGCAAAGTTACCTTCTTCTATTGAGAGTGTCCCACGAAAGCCTGTAACAGCTGGGGTATGCTTCGAACAACGAAATATGCCTCTTGCAACCGGGCAGAAAAAGTAATAGGAAATGATTGTAACTGTAGGCGCTTAAATAGCAGTAGTAACAGTGGCAACATTCAACAGATTTTTTTCACTTTTTATTATTCGAAAACTTTTTAGTGGTTCTTGACTAGTATGCAACAAAAGGCTTCTTGTGTTTGGTGTCTGTCTAGACATGATTATAAAACGCTAAACGTGAAAATTGAATTGTATGTTTGCTGAGTGACAGCCAGCCACATTGGCTGTGTGACTGACAGTCTAAATGGCTGCATAGGTTTGTTAGAATGCGTTTAGAAAAGAGATACCCTTGTGGGTTGCCAATATTGCTAAAATATGCACAAGTTGAAGCGAATAAAATTTATTTTTATAGCGTTTTAACTTGTTCCTTTTTAATCGTGACATGTTTGAGAAATTTTTTATAAATGTTAATTTTTTTTATTGTTATCGATGTAGATTTTTTTTGACAAGAAATGTCAATAGTAAATGACAATTAAATATAATATTAGCTTATTGTTGTAGCTGGTGGTATGGATATTTCTGTTTATATATAATTTGTAATGTCAGTTTTTATGACAATGCGAGTATGTTGTTTATATCCAGTGTGGATAAATATTAACGGACGGACGTGTAGTTTCCTCAATCTCCACTGCAGTTCCAATTCAAATTTATTATAGTTTATCTACGGGTTTGTTATGGATATTTGCTATTTTAGCTGCAGCTGTTTTAGTTCTAGTTCTTGTTTACTACTGGTACAGTTCCAGCTCAGTTGCTGTTCGGTTCCAGCTGCGTTATACATCAGATCTTGTTCAGTATTACGAAATATCAAGCTTCCTTCAAGTTACTTGTAGTTAAATCGCACTTCTGTTATATCAAGTGTTTTTAGGCGCTGACTCTTAAGTTGACAACACTGTTGTTTTTGGCAGTCGACTATAGAGTTCTTGGTTGTTTTGGGGTTAGTTTAGGGTTTGACACGCGCAGGAATAAAGTTTGCTTCATTTGAAAACCTTTTTCAGCATAGAAGCACATTTCTGGTTATTACCATAACAATAGATAGAATTGGTGCATTTATAGCGATGCCACTTCACAATGTCAATATGTCATGGGCTTTATTATTATGGAAATGGGCACTCGATAAAAAATGCATTACATGATTTACGTGAATATTTTGGTGAGCACACAATTTTGAATTAGGTTTAGAAGTTTTAACAAACTGTGACCCAGTTATACCTAACGCGAAACCCAATCAGCGTGCTCGGTAAAGCCATTCGGATATAAGTTAATCATGCTCGTGAAGGTGTGTCCGACGGACCAGCCACATGGATTGGTCGTCGGTCGTAGCAATTAGGGCTTTCGAATTTCACTACCCACCGTAAGTAATTGCATTTTCACATATATAAGGACGAAATCAATCAGGGATACAACGGCGTCGAGTGTTTTTCGAACGGATGCATGAGCAAGAAGTCGGGTTTTCGTGGATAAAATATGTTCAATTAATTGACTCCATTAAGCAGCACTTCATATTAGGGACGCCATTTGACCGATGTATTGTCCCGCACATAGCTGTAATAAATTGAGGTGAAATTTTCTAATAAAACTTAAATAGCTTTTTAAAATACTTTTTTCGTAATTTTAGAAGCGAGGCCAGATTGATTCACTCTTTACTTTAAATTTATTTCAGTTCTTCTGCAATGCTATTTTTGTTCTAGTTCACTCCCAGCTCAATTCTAATTCAGTACTTCAATTCTAGGTCAGTTTTAATTACGTTTTCTTACTTCTATTAGATGTAGTTTAAATTTAGCTCTTGGTAATTCTTTTTTTTTTGTAACCTGTTGCCTAACAGAATGTTACATGAACTCATTTCAGCAATGAATTTGTATATTTCTTATACGACTTATGACGAGTATCATAAGTCATATACTTCACAGCTTTCAATTATAATTCTCGACCAGAGATTATTCTATTAAATTTTTACTTTTTGGCTGGTACTCGAAACCACTATATAAAGTTTTTGTTACCCACACAAATGCTAATGGAACAAGGTTGTGTCACCAACAATTTGTAGAAAATAGTAAAATAAACCTCTTCAATGATGGTAAAATAACAACTCAATTTTTCCAACGTCAACAATCTAACAGTGTTGCTACAACTGACAACTAATAGCGATGCACAGTGGAGGGATTCGCAAAAAAAATTGAAATATTTCCGTTGCTCCTGTTTTTGTCATCTGAATGAAATTTTATTAAATCCGCTTGAAACGGAAATTTTTTTATTAAGTTCTGTTTCCATCAAAAAGTTCCACTGTAAATCACAGAAATATTACAGATGCTACTTTTCATTTTTTCCTTTCCCAAATTTAATGCTGCAGCAGCAGCTGTGCATAAAAAATGCAAAGAATAACAAATTCAAACTTTTAGATCCAGATACTTGAAGTTCAAGTATTCAAATGTCTATTTTGTAAATTTTGAATGCGGTTGATGATTGGTGGTGGTAGTGCTTGTTGTGACATTATGTTGCCCAAGTGTTAAGTGTTTCTTATTCAAGATGCTAAAAAATTGTCAAATATTATTATGATAGCACAAGTTTATCACCACTAACAACACACTGTGTTTGTGTTAAGGATAAGCTTGATGATAGATACGTATAAACCGTTGTTATAAATTGCTTGAAATAATATTTTATTAAAAACCAGAAAAAGCAAGTCTAGCATAGATTCTTGAAGTAAATTTAAGAAAACAACTAAATCTGGTGTATCTCAGCAGAGAGACAAATAAGGTGCTTGGATGAATTACTGGCCGAGATAAAAGTCGAAGAAAATAATACTTGCAGTAAATGCCTGGAAGAGGCTGAAACGGTAGCGCACATTAGGTGTGAATGTCCAGCAATGGCTACCATGAGACTTAGGACCACGGGCAGGCACTTGTTAAAGGTGAATGCCATGGGTGACCTAAGATTTACACAAATGCTGGCTATTACAAAAGACTCCGTGATGAAAAAGGAAGCGGATAGTTACCAGTTGACAGTCTGGAATCATTTGTGTCGTGCTGAAAGGCAAGTGTTACCCGTCAGTAGGCAGGCACAAACATATGGTTTTGGGGAGACGACGGGTCAGTCTTTAAGGCAATAAAGTCTCGCAAGAAATGGAGATATTAATCTCTGAGGGAACTCTGGTACTTATTGGCCAATGGAGGAACTCTAAAGAAATGGGCAAGAAAACCTTGAAAGGGGTGGGCGGGTTAGTCTCCAAAGATACTCCTGAGGAAGACGCTGAGATGGTAGCGCACATTGTGTTTAAATGTCTGGCACTGGCTAGCAAAAGGCAGACATTTAATAAATGTGAGTGCCATGGTGGACCTAATCCTTAGACTCAGTGGCTCCATGATGAAGAAGAAGGCCGACAGCCACCAGTCGAAAGTACCAACCGAAGAGGAGAGGCTAGTGGCACCACGAGACTCGATTTAATAGATTTGGCAGGAATAAATACAGAAATTTTTGAATTATGAACACAGTCTTACTATTTTTTGCTCACAGTAGAATATATATATACATAAATAATTGTATACTTCTGTGCGGGTTTCCTCTTTAGTAATCCTTACGCACAAATTCAACTATCCTAGACCAGTGGACATAGCTGACTTGATTGGAAGGTGTGGTTCTGGGTGGGTTTCCCCTTTAGCACCCTTACACGTAGATAGTAGCCGTTGAGAGCCGCTGACCTGTACGTAAAGGATACGTCTGTGTGGGTTTCCCCTTTTGTGTTCTCTTACAGATCAGGCTGAGCCGTAAGCATCGTTGACTTGTAGTGAACGCATACTTTTGCATAGGGTTCCCCTTTAGTATTAGTCGCCAACCGTCAACTGCAGGCGTTCAGACGAGCAGCAGTGTAAAATACTGCGCAAATCTCACCGCAACGCATAAGCGGCTTAACTTCCACACGGCGTTACAACGTAATCTGACGGAGAACAGTATAGCTGAAGTAGTAACTAGTTTTAACGTAAATAAATAACAAACACTTATTATAACGTTTATAAAGAAGTGTGTTTGATTCCACGACGCTGGACTCCGCTGAGCAATGGAAACGTGTCATTACACGTTTCGGTAAAAACCTCCCTATTTTTTCCATTAATATTGCAACATTCTTAAGGTGTGGGCAACTGAACTTTACAATCTACAATCCTCGAAAAATTACATCATCAAAACACATTATCAAATGTGTGAAATACATAAAGTAAAGTATAAAACCATAAAAAAATATAATAAAACATCACGCAAGAAAGCTGCAGCAAATGCGAATAAAATGTATATTTGCAGTTTCATGGCCAAACAAACATTTCGCAGTTGTCTGTCTTACAAATGGACTTCAATAAAACCTAAAAAGGAGATCTTAAGAATCAATGTTGAAATGTTAACAGCATAACAAAACTGACATGTTCCATTAAAAGCAGACGTTTTTGATGTTTCTTAATAAAAGACATAAGAAGTTTTTATATTTACAAAGTTTTTATTTGGCCATCATCATAATGGTAATCATTACGATTCACTGCTGTGGTGAAGATAAAATTGATAGTATTGGGAGGAGTGCAAAAATTACAGGCATTTCAAGGAATTAAGAATTTTAAAAAAATCGGCCTCTAATTTTATTTTTGATTTTTCTAATATTTTCGTTTTAAATGAAACTAATTCTTAATTTCTATTCTTTTCTTTTTAGGTATGGCTCAATTTATTTGTGAACAGTAAGTTAAACTTCAACCTGTTCGTCTGTTAAATCCTAAAGCTCTGTCACGCAAGTTTCAAATCCATTTTACTTATGTTATAGAATTTATTATTTGTGAAAATATTTTCGTTTCTATGTCTGAGTCCTTTGTATCCTTCAGACAAGCATGTGCGACTCGCTGCTGTTTCTCTAGTAAATACATGTTCTTTGGGCTACGTGATGTTTATCAAGCGAAGTCAAAAAAATTTTTACTTTGTAGGCTTCCGTTGGAAAAAAATAACAAATAAGAAATATGCCCCCAAAAAAGTTCCAAGTGCAAATATGCGCCACATTGCAGTAAAACAGTTTTTTTACTTCGTGTTTTTGTTTTTTATTTTGTATAAAGAAAATTATAGCGCTATTTTCTTTTATTTAAGAATTTAAAAAGTCAAATATTTACCAACGTTTGGTTTTATTTTAAACAGGTTTCTTCATGACTCAGCTCCACTGTTGATCAGTGCAGAAGAGGAGTAAAATGTTGTTTAAACAAAAATGTTGTCGAAAATCAAAAGAGGCACATAAATTGTATTTAAAAGCAAATATGTACTTTGTGGTTGTAGAATAAACCTTCAAGTCAATTAACAGAGGTTCTGAAGTCTTTGTTAATAAATTTGTTTCCCTTAAAAATTTGCCCTTTTCATAACCGCTAAGGTCAAGGTGCTAAAATATAAAATAGCTCTCCGTCTAATATGGGGATGTGATTCATTTTGTTTTAGTCTAATCAGTTTCGTCTAACACAACTATTGCTATGCTCCAATAAAGACTAGATGTAGTTGTAGTACCTGCAGCATTTTAAAGGGGGCCTTATAACTACCAATCATATTTTTGTAAGCACATCTTATGCTTTTCAATAAAATCTTTTATTAGCTTTTTTATAATATGCAAGCTCCGTCACGGCATACAATTTGCAAAAATCGGTTGTATAATGTGATCGCAAACGGGTTGCTATCTCGACTTGCCTATTAGCACATCATACCAAGCGACTCCCAAAATACTGACACCATGAACTTCCATAGGTTTTCGCCTTTATTACCAATGATTATTTATGATTGGAACCCATTGCGATACTATCTTATGGCGTTTTCTTTTCTGACAAAAGTGTTACATATATGCTGTCATTCTTCAACCACGTGTTCCTTTCTAAAAAATATACAAAATTTCAAAAATACAGCACATTAATTTTCAAATATGTTGCACAAAACTGGCGAATATGTAACATTTTTCACACTTTACTTAAGGTTCAGGATGAAATGTTACTATTTTTTTGCAGTTGCATTAAGTACATTGTTTGTACAACTAAGAGTTTTATTTTACGTGTTTATTTTTATGTTGAAATATTATTTTATTATTTGTGTTCCATTACAACCGCAAAATATGTATCACTTTTTGAGGTTTCAGTGAATAAGAAAAAAATACACCTATTTATAAGGCAACCTTCAGAAAGGAAAACGCCTTAACTTTTATAGTGGCGACCCCGTTGCGTATCCATGGCTAAAAGTTCCCCGAAAAAGCTCGGCATTATTGCACTAGAACGCTCGAACGGATAAAACCATTTGGTGCTTTTTCCGCATTTCTTTGCGCATTTTAATTCCCCTAACACAGGGTTATTATAAATGCTTGTTGCAGCAAAGATGTGGTTCAATATTAAGTACAAATGTTTCTATTAAAACAAATCCTTACGATATCTACAAAATATTCAATTAAAACTGTTTATATTTTTGTAATAAAAAGTTTTAAAATATGAAAACTTGTCTGATATTGCCTTCATAATATTTCCGACACATGCAAGTAACTTAAAAATTTTTAAAACTTTAGTTTGGCTTTTCTTTTTAACCTGTTTAAAACTGCTTAATGTACTATATCTTTAGGAGTTGGCAACACTGAAAAACCCAATGGATTACTCCTATTTAAATCTAGAGCACTTTTAGGTGGCAAGTATGCGATATCTAAGTTTTTGTGAATTTCATCCACAGGATTTTCTGGGCCATATTTATTGTGTCCTACACATTGTCAGAGCTCCCGCGGCATGTTAACCATATATGGTGGACGTGTTATTTTGGGCGGTCACTGGTGCTAAATCACCGTGGCAAGTTACATTATTAAACGGCAGAGAGCACTTTAATTTTTCAGAAAATATTCTTTAGAAGATGTGCATTTTTAAATTAATGCCTTTTGTAACAAATCAAATTACTCTACATGGGGGGAAACCAATTGGCAAAACACATAAAAAATTTTCACTGATTCCTCCATCAACACGAATGAATATAAAGTTTTTCCACACACATATATTGAATTGATTTGTGTTATTTTAACTTCCTGACCACTGAATTCTATAAGCCGCAATCAACCATACCCTTTAAAGCCATACTAATCCAACCGACCACTAGATTTCAGCCGCATCTACGCGGCCGTCATTAAAAATTGTACTTCTTGTGGAAGCAGCGCCGAACATTTGCACAAATAAAAAAAAAATTTGAATGCCGCGTCCAGTCCTCATAGTTTTGTTTAGCTTAGTAAGATTTCCCATTACACATTCCGCTTTTGTTGTTATTATCTGATTTTTTCTTAAAGTAAACTAATGCATAATAAGCCACAATATTCGTATTCGGTTGCTTCATTCGTCTGATTCAATCCGTAAACATCGTACAAACCAAATTCGCTTAAAGCGATGCGCTAGTGATTTGTTTCCGAGTTAAAATATAACTCCTAGTATCAACCCAAAGCAATCAAAGTTAAACAAAATGCTGTAGAAAATTCAAAAAAAAAAATGTTTATATCATAAAATCTTAAATCTTTGGCGTCAGATCTGGCATTATTTTTTCATCATTAAATAATTTGTCATTCGATGGGATGCTGTTTATTTTAGTTGATTATATAAGCCCTAATATATTAAAAACGCCGTTTGGTGCGATTTGGAAGTATAATTCTCATTCCGTATGTACTATATATCCTTTCATTAGGAAAACAAATATAAGCCTCCTCGGTTCCTAGGTTTATATGACAAGGCTAAATTCTTAATGTATTTCATAATATGATGCCTAAATCAAAAAAATTTAAATAAAAGGGCCACATTGAGGAAGTAGCAGATAATACTTATAGATACTGGTGGCTAAGCAGAAAAGCCATTGGCTCGAAATAAAGCCTCAATCCTATACTAATTACCGCTTCAGTAGTATGCTGGATATAAATGGACAAAAAGTACAATATAAAAAGTTTTTTAAAGTTTCAATGCCTTGGTGTAAGCGGCCGCCTTGGAATAAGATCCACACCAACAAGGGCACACGCCCTATATCACTATACGTAAAGCCTATAGACATCAAAATAAGATATGAAACGTCCCTTACGACAACCCGCCTAAAAATTAATAGCGGGCGAATGGATAGATCAAAATCATAAATATCAGTATCATAAGCTAACGGTAGCAATAGACGCCAATACGCAAACGGCGTAAACATCCAACCGGATAATTAAAGAAAAACTACAAGCTGACTGCAAAACACTGACACTCATGATCAAATGACTAGCTGTTACATGGACAAAATATGACTGGGAATCTTTATGGAGAAACCAGAGGTAGAATTATTATTCCAACTTCTTGACTATAACACTCACGACCCTTCAGGAGGAAATACGGATGATCATGGAGCATATTAGATGACTTAGTGAGATCACAAGGACAACATGGCAATTGAATCCGCAAGATTTAGAGCAAGAATAATATTGGAGTACAAAAGACTGATCCAGAACTGCATGATAAATGCGAGACTGCGCATCATCTGGGTGCCAAGCTCTCAGGAAGTATTTGATGATGTACGAGAAAATACTCTGCCAATCAAAACCAGACGATTATAGGAAATTAACTTAGATAATGCAAAATCTTTAGGATTGATTGTAAAATTTAGCCTAAGGTGCCCCATATCCAAATAAAGCAGTCTATAATTTTTCAACTACACGTCTGGAGTGTCCTTAAAATTTTCTCCTGGATAACCCATCTTATGTACGCAGCCGTTTAGTGCCGTTTGTGAATTTTGGCAAATTCTAACAATTCTTTATATTAAGATTGTATAAAGAAAATGTAAAATTTTTTTCGGTGAATTCATGACTATGAACTGGTTTAGGGTTGTGTTTCTATATAACAAAATCTGCATCGACAAATACCAGCACCATCATTCAAGGAAATTCAATTTCTCTTAAGCCACCAACATATTTCTAACAAAATTACATTTTGCATTTTTCAGTTCTGCTTGAAATTGAATGAGAACGGGAAAACTAAACAAATCTGTTGCATATTCAATGCTCATGATCCGGGAATATAAAATACAAATACTTAAATGTTTGCGGAAAATGACAAAGAGAAACATAAATCCCACAACTAGATGGAATAAGAAGTAAAAAGGAAAACAAAATTAATGATAATCAGTTGATAAGAATGCATGAGAAACATTTAGTTAGGGCACATGGGTGCATGCACTCGATAAACTCACACAGCCACAAGCATTAACACACACCCAAGTTTTTTTTCTTATGTACTGTAACAAATGTATGTGAGTGACTTAAGTGCTGCATATGGAAATGTACTACATTTACAATTGCAACTTGTACCATATTTTATGTGCCACATATTGATGCGACTCGAAAAACTTGAGAAAAAAGCAGAAATGAAGTACTACAATTTAAAACAAATCGTTTTGCCAGCTCTAAGCAAAAACCACCAAAAAAAGAGAATGATAACCCAAAAAATGCTTTCATATGAAGTATGACTCCCAAATGAAACGATGCAAATACATGGTGCAAAAACAACCAACTGTTATGTTACCATTGCACTCCATCCATTTAGTTATTCTAAGTTTTTTTTTTGGGATTCCCATCAATTTCTTTCGCCAATACTTGTAAAATTTAACAAAAAAAAAAAAAATTATAAAATAAAAATTGTTGCATTTACATTCTTTTTTTTTTGCTTGCAACAAACAATGTGAACATATTTTATCCAACCAACAACAGAACAGTAAGTAAAATTTTAACAAAACAGCAAAATCGAACGTTCATTGTGCAACACGCACACATCCTTTTGGGGCAGACAGTCAGGCACGCAGTCTAAAGCCATAAGCTAAAAGTTGTAGTATGTTGCATTTACTACTTACTTAGTGCCGCCACACTCACTAACTCTTCTACTACGAGACTGAAGGGTTTTTTTTTAAATTTTGGTAAAACGGCTTGTGTGTGAATGTTTTAATGTAAAAGTTCATGGACCGTGAAATGAGGTTATATTGCAACAAGATGTTTTTTGTGGGTGATTTATGAGGAGCAATTTTAATGACATTTTCTGTTCAAGTCTCTTCTGTTCAGTTCTTTTGTAGCTGCTCGGCTGTTGTGTGGCTTTTACGACATTTGCAATGCGTAACACATTAAGGGACATGCGTTGCTAAACTTTGGCATTCTTTCAAGGTTTTCTTCGTTTTGTGTTTATATTTCGGCAAAAAAAAGAAGGTGATCACAATATGTTCTTTTTTTCTTTACCGATTAGTTGGTTGATTTCTCATCGCTCTTTGGCACTGATGTGGATGTTTAACTAAAGTTCTTCACTGTTGAAATAATATTGGAGTAGGAGCGTGCCAAGAAGGAATTAACCTTTAAAGAGGCAAATAAAATTTAGTTCCTTATTTCTATCATTAATGCTAAAACATTGAAATGTATTTAATTTTATGTTCAAATTTATGTCATGTGGTGTGAAAACCTTCACGCAGTAATTATTGATCTAATTTGTTTTTAATTGGATTTTTTAGCCCATGTTCTCAAGTCTTAGTCCATGTTTTTGTTAATTAAAAAATTTTTAAGTATACCTCTATAGTAGGGTCTTTTTGACTTGTCTTCATTGGGGTTTTGACGTCAGGAGAACGTCTATATTGCCATTTCCTTCTGAACCTTCTCTTTTCCCTAACGTATATAAGCCGATTACTGATATACATTTCGTTAACTTATCGTTTGTTTGGTGTTGCAACTGCACTTACTGCGGCCATCGCGGAGCCCGTAAAGTAATGCACAGCCGCTTGAATAGCTGGAATTCTCAGTGGGATGTTGGGAGGTTAGTGAGAGCTCGGATACATTTTATATTTCAACAAACTCCTGTTTTTATTTAGATAAGGATTGAAGGTGAATAGTTGGAAGGAAGATTAAAGGCGAAGTGACTAATACTTGATCACGTCTGATATTTTCCACATTGCCAAAATCAGTAAGATATGACCTCTTATCAAAGTTTGACATCTAATTTACCGGCTTGACCTATTATGTACAGCTTTCTCCCTTTTGGCCTAAGAAGTCTGGAACCCCAAAAAATTGTGCTTTGCATTGTAGTCGCCAACCGCAATGAATTTTTGCCCAAGAATGTGACAAATAGATGTTGTTCGGTTTTGTGCCTAGGTGGACAGTATACAGATGAGACTGCAGCTTTAAAATCAGTAAGATATATAGATATTGTATAACATCTTCGCTGAGTTCTGGTATTGCAAAGTGCCTTAGGTTTTGCACACTACGTGAAAAAGCCATTGTCTCTAAAACAGTACAAAATTTTATTTTATAATTAAATATTAGCGGAAATCACTCTTCGTTGCATATTTGCAATTTTTGCACACTTGGTATGATTTTCTGCCATAAAGCGTGAGTGTCTTTTTTAAGTCTTTAGCAAATTTATTACAGAGTTGCATAAAGTAACTTTGCCGCATACAATAAGCTAAGCCCCAGTCAGTATATAAACGCTAACGCCGCCTCTAAAATGTTTACACAAAGAAAGTATTTAGTGTGTGCATAAACTTCCTAAAAACTTTTATCAATCAATGGAGTTTTGTTTGATATTTTAATTTTTACTATTTTAGCAAAAACATTTTAACAGTCTTCGCATCAATTTTAATTCTTCACGGGCAATTGTTGAGACGGTTCTACCGCCGTGAAACTTTGTAAGCGCAGGTGTCTAGTTGTTTTGATTTAATAATAATGAAATGAAATTAACAGTTATTTCAGCATTGCAAATTACCAATCTGCAACGATTTTTGCCATAGCATATTTGCTCAAGTGTAGCAAATCTTAGTTTCATATATTTTGTTGTTATGGGCTTGCAAAATATAGCATATTTGCTAGACTTACTACATTTGCAAGGGTTGTTTGCAACCAAGAGTGAGTTCCCCTATTATATTAAAATTGAGGAAATGTTAAAGTTTTCTGTTTTTTGGAAAATTCGAACTAAATTAATAACTTTCGAATAGTAGGTGAAAGATCTTTCAGAGTTGAATCTTCACAAACAGAGGTGGTACTGAAATTAATGATAGTGTCTATAAGAAGAAATGATGATTGTATAATCCAACGGGTCACTCTAATCATGAGGAACAATGGAAAAATACATAGTGGGCTAAAAAAACGTCCGATTGTCCGAATGTAGTTGCTGTGCAACTGTAGTGGGAAGGAGTGTGCGGAGGATGGGGTTATGTAGCTCAGTTCACTGAAAATTAGCCACAGTGGAGCCTTTCGCAGGTGCGCAACGCGCTTCCTACGGTAAACATTATTACTTCTGCCGTTTCAGTACTGTCGTTCGGCGTTTATTGATCAGGGAGTTCAAATCTACCGGTTTCACGCCAAATCAAAAACCTACATGATTCCTAAGCTCAGCAAAATTAATCATCAGACCTTATTTTGTGAGAATCAGCGAGAGCAAGCAACAACCATAATTTCCGACCAGTACACAAGCATGTTTCCTTCACAAACTGCAACACATGCAACGCTAGCAGTGCCATGGTATTTCAAAAAGAGTTTTTATTAATTGAAGCTCAAGTTTCGAAGAATGTTGGCAACGGGAAGGATCGCATTTAGATGAAGTTATGAATATTTTCAAAAAACGATGAATAAAATTATTTATATATAAATTTTATTATTTTATGATTTTTAAAAATCCACCAGACTATTGGACCACTCTGTAAAAGTTCAATCTACTGTTTCTGATTTCAAAAAGAGCCAGAAAGGGGTTATCACTATCCGTAGGTATAAATGGAATTAATATCCTTCAATTTGTACGTTTCTAAACTGTCACAATTTGGAACTGCGTTGGCTTAATAAGCAGAGAAAATATATACGAAGTTTCTACAGACATCTAACTTATTGGGTTGGTTTTGATATTTCGAATCCCGCAAAATATTGAGGTGAAAATCATTTGCAGTTCAAACCCATTGCACAAGGCAATTTAAGTCATACTTCTGAATATCATTTCGTTTCGTCTTTGCTGTAGTTTAGATGATCCTCTTTCAGATAATGAAGTTAACAAAGCTTTCAACAAGGTAGCTGAGCGATTTGAAAGAATAAATTACTCTAAACTGTTACAGAGTAATGATGTGTTTTAACATTGCAAAACCTTTGCCTGCTTAATCCTTCTAGCTGATGCCATTTAATCATGTGGCAACATCGAAAATATGTATGTTCCAAGGATTGTAATAAGCCCTGAAAAGCTGCCATATTTAGAAAATAACTTGCTCCATAAAATCCTTCAATCTAGAGCACGACTCTTAGATTTTAAACCTGTTACGCTTTTTAAAACATATTTGCCCAAACGCTATTTATTTTCGTCATGTTATGTATAACATATAGTCAAATTAATAAGTTGCCAGATTTATTTGCTCTTAAGAAATTTTCCTAGCAAACTCAGGTTAAGCAAATGAAATAACTTTTTCTTCTTACTTCAAATAACCTTAAGAAAAGTCCTTGAAGGGCGAAAGGCGACTACTGCCTTTAATTGATGTTGCCAAATACTTCATACTAAATGTATGAAAGCCCGGTGACACTCGGACCCTAATTCATGCGAATGTATAGGATTTTTGCCGTAACTTTGCAGGTTAGTTGACTAAAGTAATTTGGAAGCAACATGAGCAACAGAACTACATGAGTAATAATACCGCAAACCAAAACTCTTAACCATTTTATTTACTCTGTACTATTTTTTTTTTAAATTCAGGTGGCTACTCTGCATTTCGATTCGAAAGAAAACATTTTCGAAACACAATGTTTTAGGCATATAAATTAGAATGATTTGCTTTTCTAATGGAATTACGCAGTAACCCTACAGAGTCCATGTCTCCACTTTTTTGATTTCTAACTTAAGCCATCTTAAGTTATTCTACTTCACTTATCACACTTTTTTCGCTTTCTCCTACTTCTTGTGTGAATTGACTATAAAACTTTGTTCTCTCTCGATATTGCGTTGTTTTTCCCCTTGCCAATTTTTTGCTGTAAAACAGTTTAAATGGTTTGTTTGTTGGGATTCTTGTTTAAGTTTTAAGTCAATTTTTGAATGTTTTTTTTGTGTCAGTTCAAAAAGGAGTGAACTCCCTTTGAAAAGCAACGTTTAGCCATGTCATGGTGAGTAACGATCTAAGGCAGCACAAAAAATATTTTTTTACAAATTGCAATAGACAAACCGACCGCACCTTTTTTTCTCTAGCTTTTCAACTTTTTCCCATTGCAGTTCTTAGTAGCTTCCTTCAGTCGTTACATCATTTATCTGTGTTTAAAGTTTAATTTAACAAAGTACTTGTGCAAACCTAGTTTTGCTTGCTCCTTATAATTGTTGAATTAAATGCAGCTTTTGATTCGTGGAAAATTGCTTAATAATTGGAAAAATATTGATTTTTATATTCTGATTGATGAGTTTGCAAAAGGTTTTTGGTTGGTATTTATGAATCAAACATTTGCTTTGCAAATAAAATGAGTTTCGTGAGAAAAATTATGATTTGCAGTTTGTAGTTGGTGGTGGCTTCTGGAAAAAAAATGTAATTCCTTATTTGCTTAAGTGGAGTAAAGGAAGGCTTTTGATATTTTCATCACGCTACGCAAGTGGTCTTGAAAAGAGGATATATGGAGAATATATTTGTAATCGAGTTTAGCAGTTTGCCCACCGACCATAAAATTGTTTGTGCAACTTCATTGCACAACTTTGTTTTGTAAAGAAGTCATTTTGCGATATGGCAAATAGGACTTTCACACAACGGCTTTCATATGATGAAAATATCCATAAAATAGAATTACGTAATGCGGCGTATTACGTTACGCCCATTTACATCCCGACTTACTTGCCAAAAAATCGAAGTTTTTGATGTATCATCATACTACCAAGTCGATACTTCAGACAACGATCCCAAGTACTTTGCATTCTCTAACACAACCTACTCAAGTTGTACCAATTTTCGCAATGTGTATGGTTTGCTGTACACTTGCGGCCAATTTCGCATTAAAGAATTAAATTTAGATGATTCATGGTACTTGCGTTGATAGCACTACCCGACTTGATCAGCAGATATAGGTACTTAGGAAATACCATGGTAAAGCTGAGATAGATTTTATTCTTCTGGAGTCTGTTCCTTTGTTTATAAAATTAAATTTCTAGATTCACAGCCAATTCGGATATACTCCAATCTGTAATTCGAATACTTGATTCGGAATATTTGAAATTGATCTACCGATTATTAAAACGAAATTATACGCCCATATAACGGTTCGTTCAACACATTTAACTAATTAATCCACTAAATTAAACAGTCAAATCGTCTGGTAATAAAAAGTATAAGTTTTATCGCTGAACACAAGTAAAATTCAGGCCCAGTCTAAGGGGTCTCGTATGAGACGTTGCATTCTTTTCTTTTCCTTTACATATTTCAAAAGGTAATCTTTCTGCATACAACCGAAAGCAATCGCTGCGAACAGCTGTAGGAAAGTACAGAAGTCCAGCGCTGTGTAAGGGAGTACATATACGGGAAAGCATAGCTTTTGTTCCGATCTACATCCAAAAATCCAACATAGATTTAGCACTTCCCATCTGATATGAATGCATTACTTTAAACAGCCGATTAAAAAATAAAATTCAGTTGACAAGTTTTTGTGGGCCGGAGGGAGGAAATATGACATTATCCACGAAGTTTCTGATAACGGAAAGGCTTTAAGTAAGAAAGTACCAACGAGAACAAGGAGCAGCATTCATTTTACGCTCTCCAGTGCCATTAATTTACATCCTAAGCACTTCTTTTCTTCAAATTCAATCATGGTTGACCCATTAATAAAGGTTCGGTATGCGATCTGTGTCATTAATTTGACAAATAGAATAAACATCAAATATGGCATTTTACTTTTGCATAGACATAAGTGTCAGTTATAAATACTCTAATACTGGGTTCATACTTTGTTGTTCACATTAATTTTTCTCGCACTAAGATTAATTTGGTTTGGATCATTTTGACGCACATTTTGTATTGAACGCTCTTTATGGGCCAGAATTAAAGCTTTATTGTGTTATGAGAAAATATTTAGGTTGAAAAAATATTGCGAGTTGGTCATATATTTGACCCGTTTAAGGTCACACAGTTAGAGATGTGGAAGCAAATTTGATTAAAAATCTCATTTTTGTATTAGATCCCTCCTAGAGAGTAAAAATAGGAGCTACGTATGTTCGTAAAAAATATTGGCAACAATATTTGAGAGATGAAAGAAGATACCGCAGTTAGTATTACAAAGTTTAGGATGTCTCGCACCTACTTACTTCAGTTACCATGTGACAACATCTGACATCTACCAACTTTGGGTAAGAAATACGAGTTTTTACCTACAAACACTACATCGAAATATTGAAGAATGTCGTAAAGTATCAAATTTAGCGCCTTTTATTTTTATGAAAAACCGCAAGTTTATTTTATTATTCCTTTCACGTTTAAGAGCAAAGAAATAAAATACAAAGAAACAAAAAAATAAAATGATTAATTAACACTAATTCCGACAGTAAACAAATCAAATTGAGGAAGTAAACAGAAATAATGACAACAAAAACACTATAACACACATTAATGAAGCTCAACATATCAACGCAAAATACAAAATTAAAGGACTAAAGGAAACTAATGTCATACACGTTTCTGTTAAAGCAATTATTTGCAAAAGAAATGAAAATAATTCACATCTAGTCATGCCACACTCGCAAGCAAATGCTCATGTGTATGTGACTAACTTATACTAATACTTTGCAATGAATCAAGAGTAAACATTGATCCTTATGCTAAAACAACAACATTAGAAAAATGTCAAAATGGCAAAATATGCGCCACTATCAAACACATCTCGCATAAGAAAATACTACGAGCTAGAAAAAAAATAATGTCGTTTATTTAAGGGAGGATTTTCGTTTAGTTTTCATTTCAAGCAATTTAGCAAAACACTTATATAAACAGACTCCCAATTTTTCTCAGTTTGCGGCATGTATGTATATTTTATGATAATTTTTATTTTATAGTATGAAAGTCATGGGGAAAGAAGCGTGCTTTCAAAAGTTCTCTCAAAATTATCTTTTAATGAACATTCCATTTTCTTAAAGTTTAATTATTCTTTAGCTAAATTTCTTCATTTATACAAGGTGTCACTTTTTTCGTGAAAGGGTACTTTATTTAACGGCTATCGCCTAATCCGTTCGCTTATGAAAAATGAAGCGCTACAGAAAACAAGAACGCAATCGAAATGTGAAAACCACCGCTCGCAAGATTTGTGACATTCTTAGTCAAATTGCATTCTACCTAATTCGACCAGGATGAGCGCTATTGGAAGTTTTACTCATTTGAATTCATAGCTGCAAATTAAACTAAATACGACTTGTTTGCAAAATTAGTATAACTACGACGGAGTTATCATTTGACGATTCACCAGAGCAGGATGTAAGCTTATTACCGAAAACAGAAGTATAACACAATTGATAAATGTTTCCGACCCTTTGCAACGAACGTCCCAAACAATTTATGTCCAGCGTGAAATTTTCCCATTTTCTCTTCCTGAACCTTCGGGCAAATCGCTTCTGCAAACTGAGGACTTTCCTCCATTAATGAAACTAGCCATTCGTGTTGTTCATTGGTACCTACGACCTTCGGCCAGCTTAAAATTAACAAATATAATTTAGAATTAGTGTTTGGTCGCCCAAAAGCAACTACAATGTCGCGTTCGACAGAAAATTCAACGTGCAATGAAATTTATGCAAAAATTGTAACACGAACCTGTCATTCGATATTCGATAGCCAGCAAGGATCTAAGTTCAAATGCAACTCTTGACGATGGGTCTTCATTTCGTTTACCGTGTTTTAAGTTTGGGCTTTCATGACTTTTATGTTTTTATGTCCTTGAAAAGCTACATTACGTACATAATCATCTTGAAGTTTAATAAAGAAACAAATTGCTTGAACTACTAAAACTTCTGAAAGTAACTTTAATATCTCCGACAGGCGCCTCTTACCTTCTAGTTTTTATTTCACTTGCTGTTTCACTTCTTTTTAACGTAACTGCAGAAATGAATAAATGATATTTGCAACATTTTTATTTTTCTCTCCCGCCGCATAAAGACTTTCAGCGCAATAAAACAATTTTGTTAGGATTCATTAAATTCATAAAACTTTTAACTGAATTTAATATGGCAACAAAAGTGTTTCCATATAATTTCCGTTTATAGACAAATTCAACAGTTTTCTCTATTTTTAATAATCGTAAATCCATAAAAGGACATTTGTCCTTTTTAAATAAACCCAGGAACATGTACCACAATAAGAGTCTGTTTAAAAGGAATATGGGAATAAAAAATAACATAAAGTTTGTTTCTTTATCCTTCTTTTTGTTCGCGTCCAATATGACTTCAGGCTTAAAAGTGCCACGTTAAATGAAGCGCTTTTTTCATGCCGCAGTATGAGAACAGGAGCATTATTATGTGAGAGAGACAGGATGTTTAGTAAGGATTTTTTTTATTTGATTCATTTTTTCCTCTTGTTTTTGTTTTCGTTTTTCGGTGGAACTTTGTTTGTGCTATATTTTGAAAGAGACAGGGCAACATGTTTTTATAATGTTTATGTAGCAAAACAACAACAAAAAGCACTGTTTGTTGTTACTGATGTTATTAAAAGGCCCGCGGCAACTTTAGGGAAAATTTTATACATCTCGCAAAAAATAATACTTAATAAAAAAATCGCATTATACTTTTTTCATGGTAAATGAACAGTTTTACTGTAATTTAATATGGAAAAGTTTTAACTAACAAGTAAGGGGGTGTTCTACAAATCTCGGCAATTTTTTATTTCTATTTTTTTTTTTTTTTTTATTTTTATTGAAATTGTAATATTGAAAAGTGCAAAATATTTGTTATTTAACTAATTTCTGAAGAGGTTTGGATTATATGTATATACTATGATTTTATAATTAATAAGTATAGATTTACAAATATTAATTCTTAAGGTAAAAAATTTCAAAAAACCTTCATGAATAATTTTAGGGGTTTAGATAAAAGTTAAGCTAGGAGTAAAATTATGACGAAACAAGTTCATTGATATGAGTGAATTCAGACTGGAGACATCTGGAGTTGAAATTTGTGGTGAGCTTTTGAATTCTATTTTTAACAAGGTCGACGTTGGCTAAATTGTGCAGTCGTTTCACTTTTAACTAAAAAAATCAATTTTTCAATTTTAAATCAGTTTGAAATAGATATATTTATGTCGGTCATAATTTTCAATTTCTGTGTGCGTCTTCAGAACTTTTAATAACAAGAACTATGTACCAAACATAACATATGACGGCATCATTTTCTGTGGGGAATATAAAGCCGCATACGAGTATATGTATTCCCTCAAAAAAGCTGAAACCATCTTGCACTTGGGAAATAACTCTCGACGCGTTCTTGCCGATAGACAGCATAATTTACCGCGACGAGTGGGTAAAAATTGGGCCTTTGAAATGGTCACACTGCAATCAAAGTCGACATTAGTTTTAAATGGAGAAAATTTTATGAAATTTCACAAAACTTTCCGATAATAACAGCGGCTGCCTTCACATACATCGAATGATTTACTCTTGCGAGCGGTGGTTTTCACATTTCTGAAACAAAACTGGGCCAATAATTAAATTCGTTAAAACGTTAAAATTTTGGAGACTTTTCCTATTCAACTTTGTTTTTAGCTTTGTCCTTGAATTTTACAGTTTGAACAATTTTTACTGTGTTTTACGATTTTCGTACCATTTTTTACGAAAGAACGGAAGTTTTCTGTACTCTATCGACAAATTAAAATCCCTTTCAAAAGAGCATCATTGTATTACGAGAGAAATAAGTCCCTTTCGTTAGCGAAACAAACTCGATGAACAAATATGGAACGCTTCAAGATAAATAAAAGTGTATAATAAACAAATTTAACTTAATAATAATGGTTCTCATAATATAGGAGTTTATTATTGTTGTTATTGGATGTCAATCCATAGTGAAATAAATTCAATCAATATTTGAATAAAGTTAAACTACTTCTAACAAAAAGTATAATGTTTCATATTTGCACTTCGAAGTCGCCGCAAAAAGCTTCTTTGTTTTAAAACAGGTATCATTCGTCGTTAGTGAAGTTCTTGCGTGATACTAACATGGTAAATGTTTGTACCCAAATCGCGGGAAGACTGCTGTCCTTGGTCGATGGAGTGTTGCAATACAGAGATATTCAACTCACCAGAAAGGGTAGTTATTAAGTTTATTTGGTAGTGAGACCATCGATAGATATAGACGACAAGACAGGCAGCGTAATCACATAATCTCCGAAACCTCTCTTTGCAAACAATGAGGGGTTTGTTTAATTTAAACTAAAATTTACACTTTTTATTTAATAAATTTTTTTTTTTAATTTTTAAACCAAGTTCCTAATTCAGTGAATCCGTTATAAAATTTTATTAAGCAATTAATTGAATCAATTAATGATAATTAAATTTCAAAATTAAGCCCAATAACTTCAAGTACTTTTTCTCTCTAACAACATTTCCTTTTTTGACTAATAGCAGCCTGTTCACATTTATTTAAAAAACCTTCCCAGATTTTGAGTTACAAACTTTTCCATATTTGCGCGGAAACATGAAACGATCTGCCAATAGTGAGAATTTTAATAATGAACTAATTTTCTAAATTGAAAATAAGGGTTAACATGCAGCCCTAAGCGCACTCACGTATTGATGAGGTAGCAGTAACAAGTTCCCGATTGCTGTATTTTTACACCAACATAAAATTATGCATCCGAAATTTGTTCTTTAATAACTATGAAGTTCCAATTTGATACAAACCCCAAACGAAGCTATTTTAGATAATTTATTTTCTTTTTAAAACGATTCCTTGAAAATTTCTTTCTCGCAAATATGAAAACTTAACGTTTTCTTTCTCCTTGCAACAATAAATAAACAACTCGTATTTGTCTCTAAACCTTCTTAGTATTTTGTCAATATAATTTATTGATTGAATCGACCGCAATTTATGTAGACAATGACAACAATATAACAACAAAAGGCAACCACTAATGGTGGCTGTCTGTGTAAGGAAGTGTAGTGTAGCAGCCTTAGTGTTGAGTACAAGAATGAAAAAGAACTGCAAAATGTTGCCGGTTGGGTTGGCTTTAATATCCGTTTCCGTTTTGTAAATTTACTGTCATTTATTTCCTTTGTTGTGTGTGTGCGCTCCTGTAAGTGTGTGTGTGTTTAGCATTTGCCTGTATGTGTACAGTTGTTACTATGAGACTGAATAGTCATTTTGTAAGTCTAACAACGCAAATACGACTGTATAAATATTTATGCTGTTTTCCAATACAATTTGTTTATCAACTTCTTTATCTTCCTGGTTTATTTTCCAATATTTTTGTTCATTTATTTTCCTTTTTTATGTGGTTGTTGCAACTAAAAAAAAAACACCGGAATATTTGACTGAAAAACTCCATTTTGTGGCAACATCTGTTACGCTATTACGGCTACAATTTTTGTTAGAATTAAATGACTTTTTATATTTATTTCGTTTTGCTTTAGTTGGTTTTGGAATTTTCTTTTTTCTTTAAACACCCAGAGACAAAGATAAATTGTTTAACATTGAAAGGTTATTTATTTTGTTTTTACGCCATTGTTGCTTACCACTTTATCCTTTTATTTTAAGTATTTAATATTTTGTTGTTGCTGTAAACAAGGATCACTGGCTAGAATAATTGTTATAAAACAACATTTGAAATTTGACATTTGACTAAAAAGTGTTTAATGAACACACACACACACATATATATATATATAGACATTTAAAGGAAAAATATGAGCTTACCGATTCGGCGACTATCGTTTAACAAGTGGTTTAGCTGTTCCTCTTTAGTCAGTAAAATCCTTTCTGTGTGAAAGAGGCCAACTGCTAGAACAACATGTGTTAACCGGTCATATCGTTCAATTCAGACCAAAATAAATTAGTTATCAGTGGTTTACATTGATGGCCGTTGTCGAATACGGAAATTTTAACCGAAAGCTGCCTCGACACTAGGGAATTTGGCTAAAATTGGGCTCTTCTTACAAACACTGTGCAACTTACTCAACTAAAAGGTGATTTAAAATCTGGAATTTGATAATAACGAACAGTTTTGATAGACGCTGTCAAAAGTTTACGGACGACGCAGACTGTGAATATCAACCTAGCCTTGTGGCGAAACTCTTTGAATACAATAGAGAAACGTTGTTGAAAAAATTATAAATTAAATGTGTCGGGCAGTCTAAAACAAAAACATGTCCAGTTGCAATTGACAAAAAAAAACCACAACAAAAAAGCTTTTGGTTTAGAGTAAATAAATATTTTGCCACTTGGACAGCGCATTTGAATGAAACTTTAGCAGTATTATGCTCCTTCAAGGACTTGCAGTGAGTGATTTGTCACTTTTTTGAGGAACTTGGAACTGTTTCTTTACTTGATTTTATATTAGTTACAGATGGGTGTTGGCTTGCATAACAGACTTTCGTAACGAGAAGAGAATAATAAATTATTGTTTGAGCAAATTTGAAATAGAAATGAAACGATTCAGCATAGTTTTGCACATATTGTTATATTTTTTACTTACATTGAATTAGGAGAGCTTTCTCTCTAGACTCAAGGTCTCGGTTGTTTTTAGCGTCTGGTGTCCTTCAAACGACAACTTATCTCGGACAGGAGACTTGGGATGTGTCATTTTTGTACGCATATGCGAAGATAATTTTTTATTTTTTCGTGTACAGTAGTGACATTTAGGTCTCTGTGGATGTTTTCAATGCGGCAACGTCTTGGTTGCAGTTTCTGGATATTTGATGCGCATGTGGAACCCCACAACTGAATGCCGTATGTCCATAATAGTTTTATAATAGACCTGTATAATAGAAATTTATACTCCAAAGCCAAGGACGAAATTTGACCAATGATCCAGTTAAGTTGCGCTGATTTAAATTTAATTGCTGCTGTCTATTCTTCGATATGTCGAGACCATGTTAGGCGTCGATCCAAATGGGTTCCTAATAGTAAACGTGATTTTCAATTTGAAACAGTGACAGTACTGCTGGCAAATTATGTCTTCTTAGCGTTAAGATTACGTGAGCAAATGTCAACGGGTTAACTTTTATTTTCCATTTGCTTAGCCAGTCCTCTACTTCTCAATCAAAAATCTATAGGCGCGGAGATGCTAATGCTGGATCTCGATTTACGCTCATAAATGCAGTGCCATCTGCCAATGGTATACGTATTCGACTTTGTCGGCATGTTATCTGTATACATTTTTTAACGTCTTATCATAAATGTTTTGCCTTGCAAATAGAATTTTGTGAGAGTTTTGTGGAAAGTTTCTTGTTGTTTTGTTGAATATTTGGTGTGAACATAATCTCAAGGCAGGTGGCTTGCGAAGGGGCTTGCTGTTACGTATGATTTCTTGGCCCAGGGGTGGTTCTCAATTCATATTAGGGATTTAAAAGCAGTATGGCGTCTCATATGTTTTTATTGATTTTCACAAGCTATAATCAGTTTTCTTAGCTGGAACCTTGTTAATTAAGTAGCTTTGAAAGGCGGACTCTTGGTTCTGCCTCAATTTGTTTCGTTATGTTGTTTGATGGAAGTTTAGTTGAGACTTTGTTAAGAGAGAAGAGCTGTTTTACACAACTTATGTCACAGGATCCACAATTGCCTAAATGTAGACTGGGCTTCTTACGGGAATGTTCTGCGATAGATGATAGCTCGCACATGTCTTCTGCTTAGTATTGCTCTTTGGATAGAAGATGAGTTTACGTCGACATTAACCCGACAACCATGTAATGTGATGAAACTGGATGCCCTGCATTCGCGACACACTTCGCAAATCTTTTGACAATTTATTAATATAAAAATAAATTTGTCGATTAGCATGATTTTGCTCGATGATAAGTGAATGTAAAGATCAAGGATACATTTGTTTTTTATTTTACTTGTCTTGGCCCTACATTTGCAGATCGACGTCGATCTCTGAAAACTTATGTCAAACTACCTACTTTATGTATGCATGAAAAATATGAGGCATACAGATAAATGGACAATTTCTAAATTTTTTTAATACAAAACCAATGTTTTTACGTGTTTCATTCAAGTATTTATTTTAATTCAAGTTCTCTTTAAAATATTTTGACAAAAAATTTGACTAAGCAGATCGTAGTGAACCGAACCTACCCGGGCCTATTACAAAACTTTTCTAAAACTACTGTTCACAATAGAACCATAGGCTTCATAATGCGCTACAATTTAATATATGTCCAGCTTAATGCTGATTTGTGAACCTCTCAAAAAGCCAGTGCCGAATCTAGACAGTCTTTGCTGCTCAATTCATATCCAGCATGCATGTGACCATAATTAACTTTCTTAAATCTTAAATCTTTCTAGTAACGCCAAAGCGAGAACTTGCAATAAAATAATTCTGTTTAAGAAAAAACCACTCACGCAATAGATAAGCTTCAGTTTTTACAACTCTGCAATCGTGCATTATGTATATTTCGTGAACAGTGTTGCTGCGCCTCTGGTGTTGTCATTGAAGCTAGTTTTGCCATTTTTTTTTTATTTTTCTTCGCCAACATTTCAGTACTATAGATATGGATGAAGGAGGGCGCTGTGATATATACTATTTTCAGCAAGTAAATGTTAACATTTGGATTTGTCGTATTCTGATCATCTCGTGTAAGATGTTGGTGCTCGAATTTGAAATATAATTTTGTTTTGTTTGACATCAAGTTCACAAGAGCATTTTTCTACATTTAATCTTCTTTATTAAAATTTTTAAGTTTTTAATTTTTTCAATCACTTGAGACTTTTACATTATTTTCCATTATAAAGTCATTTATCAAAAAAATTAAACAAAAAAGGTCACTTTTAACATATTGTGCCTGACACGGTTGTTGTTTTTGTTCAAGTCACGCTTTTTAAAAGTAAAAATATTTATCATTTAAACTAAATATATAATATTATTTTAAGTAAATATTATTAAAGTTTGTCTTCATCCATCAAATCAAATATTCATAATTTCATAAAATAGTAAATTTCCTAGACAGAATTGTGTTTGAGGCTAAAATAGCTGGTGTAGCAGCCAAATACGATTAATATTTGTTCTTTAAACATGAATAAAGAAAATTCACTTTTTAGCCATTGACGAAAGTTAAAATTAAAAGCAAATAAATCTATTTGCAAACGAATTGTAAAGAAGGAATAAAAAAATTATCCTCTTTTTTATAGCAGCCAATTCAAATAAAATTGTTAAAGAAAAGTTTGACAAACAAATTGATGGAAGATTTAACAAAATGCATGAGTGTGCGTGTTTAACAAAAGCGAGGCAGTTAGATGAAGCAAATAGACAAGTCTAAGGAAATCTAATTTGATTATCGTATTTCGTTGCAATTTGATTTCTATTGACGTTGAAATTTCAAATGAGTTTAGTTTTCTTCGCCAAGATTCTGCTTAGCTCACATCAGGTTTTGACTCATCAAATTTTTCACTTAATCAACAATGCGTCGTCAGACAGTCAAACATATGTAGATTTTTATTAAAATGGTTTTTCTGCTAGTTAAACTGTAGCGAATTATAGAGTGTCCCTTTAAGAATATCGAGCACCAGCGGAAGAAAATATGGGTAATTAAGTATTTAAGGTTTTCTTAAATCCGAGCCCTAAACTACGGTCTGGCGTCAATTTTACAGGTTTCTATTAAGGGCTGGCCGATATTCTGTCGTTTGTTATTCAGGAAATGATGCCAAATTGCCATGTCACGGAAGCGCTTGTTGCTTTAATTTTAGGGCACATGAGGTGGACTTCCTAAGTCGACTTCCCATAGCTTAGTAGCAAAATTCGTAACGAAAGGTCGGTAAACAATCAGCCAATACGTGTATGTCAAAGAAACTCCATTTAGTGCGAGAAATTAGCTGCTGTCCATTAAAAAGTGTAGAAGAACCCCAAACAAACAATTTCTCGCCGAGCGCAAGAATTTCGACTTTCACAGATCTCAAAATTGCGAATTTTTCGTAGGTCTTGCGTTTGCAGTCTTACAGGGTTTAACGGAGCTACCATTTTAAGATCAATGACCATAGATACCACCACTTGTCCGCTAAGTGGGCTTTGTAAGGAAGACATAAATTTTAGCAAAATAGCCGCATATGAAACGGGGCAAAGTCAAATCAAGGTACATCTTGTTTGTTTTATTCCATTCTAATATCAAACCACCAGCAATAAACGTATTTACTTAAGAAGCATGCACGAACATGTTGTTAATTCTGTACTTATAAGAACGAAGTGAAGGGCGTTTTTTAGAGGTATAAAACTTTAAGTTGTCATAATGCGTCTTTTGATACTAAAAGTCGTACAGGGTTATAAAATAATCTAAGGAAGAATAATAAAAATGTGATCTTTAAAGATTTTGTAATCAGGCTTATAGTCGGCCTCTGCTTGACAAGTCTCATTAAAAATCCTCAGCAATCAATGTGACATTGTCGATGTATATGCTTGGCGACAATCAGCAAGTGAGCATTTAACATTCACTTTTTAATATTAAATATCCCATTCGACGAGCACTCTTCTTTCTTACATGTACGTTATTATATTATGTTCAGACATGTAAACTAATTGAGGCAATCCGTTTTTAAATTGAGTTATAAACTTTTGTGCGTACATGTATGCTATTAAACTTACTCCATTGGCATTCCGTTTTGAATGGAAGTTTTTACGGAAACTACTTACTTACAAAAGAAATTAATTATATTAAAAGTATTTTTGTTAAAATATCAATTTCACTTGCCATTTCCTAATTGCGCAATTAAGTTTTGGCATTTATAAAAATATATCAATAAAGTACCATGGTCTGGACGCTTTACTTTAGGTAAATGTGATTTTAAAGGGAAGAACTGACAAAAGCAATTCACAAAAGATTTAATTTTATTATATTTTTAACTGGTAAAACTGCTGTAAATTATAATCCCTCTAACTGTTTGTTCCTCGGTTTTATATTAATTAGAAAAATCTTCCCTTTAGCCAGCTGGCTGAAATGGGTGCATAAAATCTAAAAAGGATCATCATTAATTTTTCAATCATTTTACAGATTTATTATCAAATCCTTCTCTTTATTTTTCAGGTTGGTTTTATTAGCTCATGATTTCTTAACGTTTCTTTTCATTGCCAGTTACATAATCAAGGGTTTGTTTGGTCATAATAGACTTTCTCTGTTTGTTGAACATAGATTCTTTTAACATTTGTTTCTTTTGTTGATTCTTACCGAAAATCTATTCCACTACCACTGCTGCTTTAACATTGATAGACTTTTTGAAAAAGCAAATTGTATGCAAATTTACTTTTATGGTGAAGTAATTTTCTTTTTCATTTTAAGGCTGGGCTGAAGAGACTTTGAAAGAATATAAGTTATAAGAAAATGAAGGAAAAAACATCAAGTATTAAATGATTTATTACTTTAGCAAGTAAAACATGATTAGCTTTTTGCAATTTATATCCTTTTTTCATTTCATGCTGTACTTTAATGTTTTTCTTTTCCTTATTCATGATGTAAAATAAATTAGAACTTGCATCTATATTTTATTTATTTTGTTATCGAGTTTTTTTCCCACAATTTAGAATGTTGGACTTGACGGCAGTTGTTGATGTTCACTACTGTTGGAAAGCAGCAAGACTTAAGATTTCCAATAGTACTCGCAAAGTGTTTTTTAAAGGAGGTTTAAATTAATCAAAGTCTTTCGAACATGGCCGCAAATTCCTATTTCGATGGAAATGTTACGCTCCATCATATCAAGTGACGCCTTTAGAGATTTCTCCGATGTAAAATTTAATATATTTTACAGTGATAAAAATACTTTACGGAACAATTTTGTGTTCCCACGTACAAGCTTCAACAAGTTAGCAAAATTAGTTGTTCCTGAATTTTAATCAGTTATCTGCTTACTGGTCAATAAAGTTTATTTGGCTGAATTAACTGAAGTTGAGACTAGAAAGACTGTGTTTAAAAATTAAATAAGGATGACCTCCTTAAATTAATCATATGGGATAAAAAAAAGAGCCTACTGAAGCTAAATAACGTCGCAATTAGTAAGATGGCAGGTATTCTGATAGGACACACAAGCGCATCTCCTTCAAATAGCAAGATAATACAGTAGTAGGCTTAGAGATGAGCGAACATTTTCTGTGAGACAAATAAGAAATCAGTATTTCAAGATGGGTGACCTAGTAGACATAACTCAACTCAAATGCTTTTTGACTGCAAGTTATTGAGGAACTTTGCTCGGCGCACTCTTCAAAGGCCTCTTAATTTTAGTTCATAATGGAAACCGCACAAAAATATTAACCAATTTACACATTTTCAATTCGACAAACCAATTATTTACTTATCCACTGCATGTGTCGAACTCCTCGGGGACACCTGCTGTAGTACTTATTGAAAGACTGTGTTATGGGTCACAAAATATCCTACCCAATGTATGTGTGATATGTTGCAGAGCCCCTGATGTTATATAGGCGCATTACTGGAAGCTAGAGTAGCCATTTTATTAATTATTTTACTTTGCCGATAATTTAATGATACCGACAAAGTAGGGCGCTGCGATATATACCAGTATGAATGGCTACTCCAAGGGGTTTTAATACTATTGGGTCGATTATGCTAACGAAATTATTATATTATTTGAAAGACCCATGCATGGGCGCAATATGGCATGATTATACCGCGGCATCGCCCAATATATGGACCCAATAGCATCAATATTGAATCATTCTGCCACATAGACTGGACCGATTTTAATCATTAACTCGGATTGTGTTGGCATTTAGGGCAGCAGCTTATGGGCGTATGCCTGCTATCAATTTCTAGGCAGCTTGCTAGTTAGGTAACATTTTTCCCGTAATTCTTTTCCATATTAAAGTTAAACAAATTTGCCAAGCTATCAAGTTGCCTAGAAATGTAATGGTATGGTGCATATGAAGAACTTGGTCCTCATTTTGATCTCAGTACTTTTAACGGCCAAAATTTTTCGGAAGGAACTTGGCCTTATCTTCACATTTATTTTTCCTAAGTTTTTTTTTGTTGTATGTATGTAGAAAACTTTTTTAACTTAAAGCTTACAGACGGTAAGGTTGTATCGAAATTCCGCTCACTACATATAGTGGAAATGATTCATACAAATAAGAGGCGACCCTAATCCTTTAAGATGAAAAGTGCCTCTTCTTAGATTTTTTTCCCTTCATATTTCAGCTCTCTAGCTATAGTGGAAGTGTCCCATACAAAAATGTGGTGGTGTGGACGTCCCTCATTATTCTCACACTATTTAAAAACCATATTAACTCATTGGGCGCCTCGGAACCTGTCCAGGTACAGTAAAACTATGAAAAGGAAATGTATTTTTCCAAAAGTTCCTGTTGGATTTTCTCTTATTTTATGAATTGACAAATCGATACAATTTTTATTTGTTCTACGGTATGCAGTTCGCTGGCCATACAAGAAGTGCCAATAAGTGTGTGTGGAATGTGATGCCCTATAATACTCTGCTGTACTCCTCTCATAGAAAGCCACCTTTTTTAATTTTATATATATTATGGCGGTTAATGGGTTACAACTCTTTGCTTTTGAAAAAGCAGTCCATTTTTTCTAACTTTATGTACTTGCGTTTTCAGTTTCATAAAAAAGTTTCTCCTGGAAGTTCTTTTTATTTCTTAAGTAAAGGCGTCATTGGTTTTGGTGATTCTTTTCGCAGTTTAAAAAAAGGCAGTAAAGGGAAAAAAGAAGCGGTAGGTAATATAGGGCACATTGGAAATCATGTCTTTTATCATGTGCTACTATTTTTATCAATATATTTTTTAACCCTAAACGTACGACCATCAGCACTTGGCCAGAATTTCTACGCTTCAGTTTTCCCTTCATTTTTACAAATATTGTAAATCATAAATTATTCTTTTAGGATTACAAAGTGCTTTTTAAATTATTAAAGATTGAAAAGAGATGTTGTGACAAGAGAAATAATTTGAGTATTTTAGTTTAAACATTGTTATTTCATGTGAGGAAAGATTGTCAGGAAACGAAAATATTATTACGAAAGTAAAGTTTAAATAAAAATTTAATCGATTTGTTAAATAATGTTTCTTGAACCTTTTAAAGATTTTACTGTCAATAATATATTGCTTCATTCTCTAATAGAAGTTTTTCTCTTCGCCAGCAATTTTTTTATATTTATTTTTATGTTTTCTTAGCACAATTGTTATTCAATAAACTAAAATTCGAACTTGAAATTTCCCAAATTGCCCCTACATAAAGCCAATTAACTCCTTTCAAGGCGCACAGCCCATTCATCAATCAAAGTCATTACAAGTCAAATTTTATATTTGTTTTTAATTTTTTATTAAATTAATTTTTACTTTAAGACCCACTCGCTTATGTATTTTATATTTAAATGGAATTGATATTAAAAGAATCCAAAACACAAACGAAATGAGTGTGAACACAATCTCGAAAAAAGTTAATTAATCAGCAATGAAAGTGCTTCCTCCAATAGTTGTATGTAGTGGTCTAAAGAAATTTTGTTCAACAATTTGCTTTTTATTTTCTAATACTCGTATGTATTAAAAAGGGTGTGAAAGAATTCTTTACACTTGACCATAACAAAACATTATTATGAGTAAGAAGAGCATGAATGATTTATGTGAATATTAAAAGTATTTTTAGTAGCACAAACTAATTCGAGGCGTGTCCCAAAAAAAAAAAACGAGGAATTTCAAAATTCCCGCTGACTCCAAATTTCCACGTGGGCTACATATATACGTTCAAAGTCGCAATGTTTGCACTGCAAAGGTTACGTCTAGGCTAGACATGCAAGTGGTCTATAATCGTTAAGAAGAACTTTAAAAATAACACAAAATCTTGACTTTCACAACAGGGAACATTAGAGGAAACGTATTTTATAAACCTTGTTTAAATTTTTGAAAAAAAGGAAACCTTAAACGAAAGTTCTATGTAAATAGACGCTAATGATATCACGGCTCGACCGCTTTCAAGCAACTAAGCCATAAAAAAGAGTATATATATCCATAAAGAAGCCTTGTATTTAGGAACTTAATTTATCAAAAAAAAAAAAATTATATTTTGGGAACCTAAAGGGATCCTGAAGTTCAAAAGCAACATCACTACAGACCAAGCACGGCTCTCGTACATATATAATTCCCAGTCAGAATAGTAAAAAATATTATATCAAAAGTATAAAGATTGTTAATTTTCAACAAGAATTTTCACATTCACGTATGTAAAAAAACGTAAATATTAAAGCAAAGTAGCTGCACTTGTGGTTAACATTTTAGCTTTTATTATGGGCCTTCTCTGTCTCTCTATCTGTCTCACAAAACGCTTAGTAATTTAAGATGCAGTCGTATTATGTTACATTATTATTACTGACACTGACAAGAGAAAATTGATGAACATTTTTTAGGAAACATAAATGTTCCGTTAAATTTAGTTCATACCTCGTATATTAGATTTACGCTGAGCTTAACTTTCATGTTCCAGAAGTAAAAATTTTTAGTCAGTGATTTTTGTTTGATGCTCGTATGTCTAACCTCCGGATTAAGTCTGCATTATAAATAATTTTCATTTCAATTGGCACGCATTTTTACAATAATTTTGTTAATTAACAGCAGCTAAGGTCGACTTACGCTACGTTGAATGAATTTTGGACAATTTGTTTGAGCTACACCGTCTTTACAACAACACCGTCCTTACAACAGCAGGTTTATTGTGATTGCCGAATAACAATTGCATTCACATTGTATCTCTGTCTGCTCGGAGTCAGTTTGAAGGCGTTGCACACTGGGTTCAATCGCCTCTAAAGTAGCCCCAAATTGATTTTTTAGATTTAAGATTCTTTAGTAGAACTTGCTATCAGGTAAAAGTATACAATATTAAAAATTTCTACGTTATTATAGGTCGCACCTTTCACCTGCAGTATACGTTCAAAGTGAAAAATCAGAAATTTCTTATAATTAAAAAAAAACATATCTTTCCTTGAAACTTTAAAAGCTTCAATTTTTTAATGAAACATTAGATACTTTAGTTAACGGTTAAAATATTTTTAAATTGATTTTCAATTAAGTATTTTTAATATTGATTGGTTGTTTTGTATCTTTCTGATAATAAAGGACACAATATGTTATCTCTCATTTTAAAAAGAAAAACTTGCTTTTCAATTAAGGTTGTATTAAAAAAAAACTCTTCCAGTAAAATTAGTATCGAAAACAATTTATATTTTTGGGTTTTTGTTGTTGTTATTGTAAAAAAAAATTGCATTAGAGATGAACACGTGAGTGATATGAAGACACACTTAGCAGAGAAATATTTTTATTGCACGAGTAATTAAAGTATGTCTCTATGAAATAAAACTTTTACCGATCATTTTAAACTCTGTTTTTTACTGATCAAAGCGAACATTTTAAAAAGAAAAAAAATTCGCAATTTTCCAGACTATTCGACCCAGTGTGTTTGTTATCGTCACATGATAACCAAGTTTTTCCTTAATAAATTGGATGATGTTCAACATGGACGATATGGGGTTTTCACAACACTCTGAAACATTTGAATTAACTTTAGTCGTTTCGAAGATAGGCATTGGTCCTCTACGACAATTAGGAATTTCAAACGTTTATGTCAACAAGTCCACATCCAGCAAAGCAATTCACCAAAAATCCGCCGCGTTTATAAAAAATGGTCATTGAATATTACGAAAAAAATGTAGTGCTTCAGATGTGTATTTCGTATCAAAATTATACACTTAAAAAAACTAGTGCTTTCTATTTAATGCAGATCTGTCACGTAAATTTTGAAATGCTCTTTAGATGACCCGTCACGCCCACTTGAAGAAAGTGAAAGTGAGCTTATTTTACCTTCCAGGTTATCAGTCAAATGTTTTCAAATTTCAGAGGTGGGTCGAGCAGTTTAACCTACTATAAGACATATACGAACATACAAACATCAAAAGATTAATTTTCTCGTATCTAGATCAAAGTATTTATTTTCTCATTTAACCTTGTTATGATTAATGGTGTTTGTGTTGAATTTAAATTCCCATTCAATTAATTTACCCTGATACTAAACGATATCCTACATGCTTATACAACAAACGTTTCATTGCATCTACTCATGCACTCGTACACTTTTTACCACTCTACAATTAGCATTGATTTCCTGATTAACTTCCTAAAACGAAATACAGCAGCAACGGAAAACAAATCTGCTTTAAACTATTAAAATGACATTTGTAAATGCATCATAAATCTCAGCACACAAAAAATTATTAATAAAAAAACGTCCACCAATCAAACTTTAACAATCTGCTTCATAACAACTTCAACAAAATACTCGCACTTAAAGCAGAATTTAATTGAATTTTCATATCTCTGCTGCGAGATGAACTATCCGTAATGTTATAAACATTATTATGGAATAGATCATTAGTCATTTTATTTTAAGATTTTTTTTTAATATTTCTTACTATAAAAAGAAAATGTTACACTCAGTTGAAGCTGCATGTTGTATAGATAGAGCAAAAAGAAACATAATGCTGCCAACATAAAACGAAAAAACAAACACATGGCTGAATGGTTGAATGGCTGGCTTGCTGCTGCTCTTGACGATGGAGTTTCCTTGAAAATCCAAAAAAGCATAATAATAATTTTTATAAATGATCTTTTCAAAATAAAGAAATAAATGATTTTTCTTTTTCCAAACATCCAGCAGAACCACACACACGCACGCTACCGCTAAGCGTTTAGTTAACGCAAGAATGAAATCATATTTAATTATTTTGACAGCATATTTTGATGAGATTTTCCTGAGTCTCTACTCTGCATTGGGGTTTGTGTTTAATTGCGGAGGGGTCTTAAATGTTTTCTGCCAGTCATTCATTAATTGTAAACAGTTATCACTACAATATCATGAAATATTTTAATTCGATTTAAATGAATTCGTAAAAAACAATTAAAATAGAATTCCAGCTGGCCTGCACTCTAGCTGCCCTGCAAGATATGCACTCGCATTATGTAGCAGTCAGGGAATTATGGCAGTTTTTGTTGATAATTTTAATATCAGCCATTGTCTTGCTGTTGCTTCAACATATTATTATGCCCCCATATGTGACATAAGTGTGTGACTTTTAAAGTGTTCTAAAACGGAGTGTCTTTCTAGGGCTCTTCAAATTTGTTACGCTTGTCGCCTCACTGATTGAAGAAATTGAAAAGCGGCTACTGTTTTCATAATTAAACTAAATTGAAAGACATATTTTTCTTGAATTGCTTCACCAGTTTGATTGCTCTAAAAAAGAAGAAAATATGTGTCAAGAACTCTTCTTAGTATCTAAACACTTTTTTTACTTCATATAATACAGGGTGACCCAAAAATACTTTACAGATTTATAATCTTTTCAACATTTACACTTATTTTCTATTTGGATTTATTTCTCGCATTCTTGTGGGATATTCTCCTAGAGAGCTTCTAGAGTTTGTGGCTTTTTTGTTTTTAGAAGCCCCCAAATGCAGAAATTAGTCGCGGCAGAATCGGGCGATCTTTCCTACTGACCCAAATCATGTAAACAGTGCTTACATTGTTGCGTTAGCTCGTGTGCACTTGCACCGTCCTGTTGTAATCACATGGCCTAGAGTGACAATTGAATACTTTGTGGCAATAAAGGCCTGTTGATAGGTGATTGATGACCTGCAGGTAGTAGCTGGTGAATTCTCAGTAAGGGAACGTATTCAATTCTCTTACCGAACTCCATTGCAGAAACATTGCGCTGCAATCGATAAGATAAGTTTAAAGGATTGTCTGAAAAATCCACAGTATTCTTGTTGGGCGATTCTTCAGGCGAGTTTTATGTCACGTTTCCATCCAGGTGTTTTCAAGGAAACCAGCTCAATATCGTAGTGTTTGCTTAGCTGGCGCAAACTGCTGCCAAATCATTATTGAAATTCAAGCTGCATTAAAATCACAGAGGAATAATTTCGTAACAAAACTAGTGGCGGTTATTCCTTGGTTTTCAGGAGTATAGCTTTCTATGGATTTTCGATGTTTATTCTTTACTTGTTTTACTCACAAATATTAAGGCAAATTTGAATAGAAATTTGAATATGATAGGGCTGGAGGCACCCTGTATAATCAATTTTAAAATTTCAACTGTGGGATAATCACACAACTTCGCGGGTAAATCTTTACATTTTCAAGTATGTCAAACAATAGTAAGGGTTTTCAAATTACCCTCATCATTTATGCAGCAAGAAAAAGTTACCCAGTGCCGCTATACCATTCTGGAGTAGACAATTAGGGTTTTGATGTAAGCCGCCTTGCTAAAATTTACTATTGCCCAGTTCGTCTGTATTACAATTAGTATGTGTGGTACAATTTTCACTTCGAAATTTTTTTTAATTTGGTAGGTAGTGGTATTTTTATTAGTTATATCAGCAGCTTACGATAAGTACCATGATTTTGTGTACTGAACACATCGACGAACATGTCATTGGGATACCACAACGATGTTCGTCCGCTCTCTACGATAGGGACGCTTCTCAGCTGCCACCTTCCTTCAGGAGGTTTTGCGCATTGACAATTATTCTTGAGAAACGTTTCTTAAAGGTCAGCTACTATAGATATAGATGGATTCAGCTTAAGCTTTTGGGAAAGAAGTTTAAGAGCATTTTTAATAAGACGACATAACTTTGAAAATGTGATATTTTACCTCCACTTGCATCCACCTGGATCTTAGGATATAAACCTGTAATTTTGTTACTGTTGTAAGTTCACTGCTCTTCTGATCGCCAATGTTTCAAAAATATTACTTTCGGTTAAAATACTGAAAACTTTTGTCTTTCTTCTTTTATTATTGGGTTTCAGAGACCCAAGAAAAAATACAAATTTGTGCTGTTAATCTGAAGTTCTTGTTCACCAATTTTAGCACTTTGCTTTCGTCTTTCATCGCTTAAACTTATGTTTTTATTAAACATTTTCGTTTTTAAATTTTTTCGGAAAATAAATTTTATTAAAAGAAAATCATAAAATTGTGGTTAGGTGTTTATTAGAATTTTGATATCGTGTGCTATGTTTCATAAATAATTCTCATTTTGTTTATGTACCAACAAGCACAAGGTTTCCTGATGACATGACACTGAGTTACGCATAGACCAGCTTGTCTGCTAACAACAATTTGTCTGAATTTATTGTTAATTTACTACATGGGAAAGCGATTGAATTATATTCATTATAAGTCAAATGTCGACATACTTTTCGTCTGGGAAAGGAGGCTCAATAGAAGAAATGCAGTGGAATGAAGGAATTGATTCGGTCACTATTAAAAAATAAAATATTTTTTTTAAATATCAAAATAAAAACAGCTACATAAATTTACTACTCAGTCTAAAATCGAACAACAAATGGGGGTTCTTAAAAACCCAAACAAAAATCTGACGTGGAACGTCCTAAACCTATGATAAAATTTTAGCTCCGGAGATCAGGCTTACTATTATCAGCCATCAATAGCCCATACTGGTCCCAAGTCCCCGTACCCATTTTAAGAGATTATATAATGTCTCGCTATCCGATTTATTGCTGTCTGGCATTCCTGGACCAGTTTTGATATCAAAAAGACACCTGTCAGGGACTTAATTGCGATACGGCTCGCGGTGTAGATCCGAATATTTCAGTCGAATACCCCATAGCAACACTACCATTTCGCCGCCTTTAATTTTACTGACATATCAGCCTATAGCGGGCTACATTCATTTGAGATTCTAAAGAATGTGTGGACCCTCAATTCCCCTGTGTTTACATCTCCGTCTACTCTGCTATCTTGTTTTAATCCGTGCACTCCGATAACCAAGCGTTTTCCGACATTTAGAAGTCAATGCCCCTCGAGAAGCAAGTTTTCGGGGTAGCATAGTCTATAAGTATGGTTCTATTAATTGGTCCCGATTATTTAAACCAGCGTATTAAGTGCCAGCTTTCTGGCCACTAGATCTACCGGTAATCGTTCAGCACGGCAAAGAGTACCTTTGTTAGTGTTGAACGCTTTGCTTCCATAGTTAGAATCGCCTACTATATACTATAGACCGATACAATGGTTACTTATTGGTTATTAAGCAGCTGCAATAGGAAAATCAGCTTTTTACGAGGGGCTTAGAGGAATTCTTATTTAGGATTCGCCGGAGCACATAACTTACTAAACCATAAAAAATATTGCGATTGGAGCTGAGAATTTACGCGATGAAGACAAACGCACACAAGCCGAAAAGCCTGGATGCATTTTATATTTCGCATTCGAGAACAAAAACAAATATTAATCATCGAAAATCACTTTATTGTTTTTCAAAATATTCCCCATGAAAATCTATACACTTTTCATGCTTTTGAACCAATTGTTGAAGCACTTTTGCCACTCTAATTGAGGTATCTCCAAAATATGCATTCTGAATGCAGCAACCGCTTCTTCAGGTGTCGAAAAACGTTGACCTCTAAGCTTATTTTATACGTACGGGAATAAAAAGTAGTCAATCGGTTCCAAGTCAGGACTATACGGCGGATGACTCATCAAATCGATGTTTTGGGTGCTTAAAAATGCAGTTGTTATTTGAGCTGATGTGTGAGAGCTCGCATTGTTGTGGTAAAGAGTGATCCGTCTTCGGCGGTTGGTTTCCCTGATTTCTTTGAAGGCAACTGGCAAACCAGTTGTGTACCACTCAGAATTGGCTGTTCTGCGTTGTTCTAGTGGTACGGTTGCGACATGTCCAGTTTTTCCGAAAAAACAGGCAACCATTTGCTTAGAAGTGCTTCGTGCGCGAACAACTTTTGTGCGGTTTGGCTCATCTTGAAACACCCATACAGTCTACTGCTGTTTACTTTCGGGCTCATACGCATAAATCCACGATTCATCACCTTTCACGATGTCATAGACGTGTTTCGAAGCACCGCGATCGTATTTTTGGAGTATTTCTTTCAACCAATCGACACGAGCCTTTTTTTGAAGGATTGACAAATTGTGTGGGATCCAACGCGAACAAATTTTTCTGACAGTCAAATGTTTATGCAATATTGAAATTATGCTTATAGGTCACATGACAATCTTGCAATATCAAATCACGCACAGCATCAATGGTTTTCGAAACAACAACTGATTTTGGACGACCTTCACGAAATTCTTCTTGGAGTGAACTACGACTACGATTGAATTCACCATACCATCGATAAACACTGGCCCTTGATGGAGCTTTATCGCCAAAAATAGAATTAAGTTTATCCATGCACGGTTGCTGAGTTAATCCACGTCGAAAATGTAAAAAAAAATAAACGCACGAAAATGTTAATTCCATTTTTGGGCCGAGATGAATCTTTTAAATTACTGTAACAAGCACAAATAGCGCTCGTATGTCAAAACGTTCTAAGTACGTATAACCTCGAAATGTCCAAATTTACGATAGAGCCAGTTGCCAGCTTGCAACACTAGGGTTGTCAAATCCCGAAAGATAAAATGCAACACCTGTATAATTTTCTTGCACTCATTAATTGTTACTCCAACTTTAATAATTATGAATCAAACAAGGAAAGCTGTCCTTCTAGGAAAAACTTTTATGACGATGATTATTGTGATTCTAAAAGTTTAAGAAGCCTTGTGACCTAATAATTACAGGATACCGTCATAAGTTTGGATCTTGATAATACTAAAAGGAATAACCAATAAATCAAGGTTTCACTCGACTTTCATTTAAATTTAAGAAATACCTAAAAATCTATTATTAACATTTGAAATTCATTTGTCTGTTTGTGATCAAACATGAATTTTAAATACATTTACTACATTTTTTGAACACAACTACATCAATTTATTACTAACATAATTATAGCACTCTACTTTCCTATAAAGTCTCAAATTTATTTTAAAAAATTTATGAATATTAAACAGCCATAAATTTTCCTTCAAACTACTCTAGTGGAAATTTTTAAAAGTTTTTATGACTAAAATAAATTAAAAAATTGTAACTTGTAAATGAAAATAAACATTATTTGGAGTGAAAAAATTAAAAAAAAAGAAACACCCAGCTTTTTGTGGCTCAATGACAAACGATAATTACCATTTTTTAATGTAGTTCAGTTATAAAGAGCTGGACAAAGTAGAGGGAAAAAATTAACATTCATTTGAAATACATGAGCACATTTTCAAATCTAACTTTAGGCAGATAATGCCCAGTGGCATTACACACTCATAAATTTTTCTTTAACAAATAAAACGAGAAAAATAATCGCTGAAAAAGAGAAGTGTGGAAATATAAAAATAATACTTAATAGTTGCTACATTTAACATTAACAAAGAACATAAAAATCAGCAAACAAAGAAACATGAATTTATGATTTAATGGCACAACAACCCAGTGAGTATTTTGTAGTGAGAGTGAAACAAAAATTTGAAAGAAAGTACAAAAGGAAAACTGGTTTAAGTTTAATATAAAACGAAAATAAATTTTTAGAATGACAGTTAGAATGAAATAAGTTAATCGCGTTTGGCCACTAATCGCACGTTTAATATGCTGTTATTGTATTGTACTGTACAAACAGGTGATTGAGCTTTTGAGCGGAAGTTTGAATAAAAATCCATTTTTGAATATTGTTTATTGTTTGAATGGGGAAGATCAATATGATATTTCCCTCCTCTGGATCAGCGCATTATGAAATTCGAAAATTATGCCATAATTTTCTACGTTCGCACGTATATATATAATCCCGTATGTAATACGTGGTTTTGTACAAATAATCGTCCAAGTGAAAAACTCCAAATACTTTTTTTTAGTGACTGGGTAGATTTTTCGAAGCATTAACCAATTTATGAAGTGTTAACTTTTCATTTTGTGCCAATTATATAAGTATTTTCTTAATCAACACCTCTTTATTTAAACTAAATAAAAAAAGACTGCGCTTTCTGATATCTTTGTTTTCTTAAAAATTTTATTCTATTGTTTTGCCACTTATGCAATGTTGCATTTACTGGCAAATACACATGGTTAACAAAAGAAAATAATATGATGTCTGGTTGCCAAACGAACATATGGTTTATATATTGTTAGTACACATGGACTATGGCTATTATAGGGTGGCGTAAAAGTAATGTAAAGATTTGAATTGCCTGCCATTTTAGTGGATGGCGCCAAATAGCGTAGTGCTTTGACATTTATGATGCATGTTAGATATAAAAAGAATTATTTGTCAACATGCTACGCAGCGATACACACCGTGGAGTTATTATTACTGCTCTTTTTTTTTTATTGAAAACAATATTATAGCCAGTAAAAATTGTGACTATGCTACGCTGTACAAATGATTGATTTTTTTTCTCGAAATCGCAAGGTAAACTAAGCCATAAAGAGTGAAATTTATCGTCTTATGTGATCGCTTGGACGTAATTAATGATCTCTTTTTTCAAATTCCAAATTTCGGGTATCAATCAGGCCTTTCTCCTATGTAAAATTTCTCAACTAAATGGCAAATGGCGCTTGAAACTCAATCGCCTTTTAACAGGAATTAGCTCACAGGTAAACATGTTGATTTTTGAACAAGTTCGCTGTTGTTCTTTTTTAACTATAGATTACCTTATCCGATTAATGCGATGCAAATTGTTTGTTGGGTTTACATTTTGTGCTACTTGAATATTCTTCATGCATAGATTTTCTTGTGTCTAATTTATATTTTGTTGTTTTTTTTCTGGTTTTGTTACAAACCGTCGGAAAAAGTAGCCCTCTATGTTGGTGTTAAAAAGTTGATACGAAATTCTGTAATTAGCTAAAATGTCACGTACTTTTTGTTAGATTTTGCTTTATATTTTGTTAATGTGTTTTGGCTATTTGTTCACATAGAATAAAATAATTATAATATTTACTGTATTTTTAAAATGTTTTTTTCTTATTTTAATAGTAAAAAATCTCTTTGTCTTTGCAGGTATGTAAAATTTACCCAGTTCTTTATCATATAAATCTAAAGTGGGTAAGTGTTGTTCTGACTAATAAGAACAAATTTTATTTCAGCAGTGATATTCACATATAAAAAATGTTTGAGTTTTGCACCTTGCTCTGGTTTGTCACTGGAGTATAGAAAGGGTTCGAACTTCCGAACCATATCCAAACAACATCTGAGAGGACGTATAAAAATAAGTTTCAGATTCCGAATATTTATGTTGAAAACAAATTTATTGCACTCAATATTTTTGGTTAGAATTTTAATTGTTATGACTCAGGGAAGCGTAGCTCTGTTCTATGATAATCTTTTATTTGACGATATATTTGTGGGTGTATGTGGACTCTTCACAAAATTGTCAATAACCAAAACAAACCTTGAACATAATTAAATGTTTTATACGGACACACGGGAGCTTGTGCTGCAGAGAGCCAGTTAAACCAGAACAGAGCACACAGGTCAAGAAAATGATTAGTCAGTGGGCAATTTAGGTGTAAAAAATCCTGTCTATAATGTCGCTGTAGAGAACACTATTGACGGATATTCCGAAACAATATGTCTTCATGTTGTGATTATTTGCTTCTCAACCAAAACTCATGAGTTTCGTAAAATTATTTTAGCAAAAAAATAAAACACTCTCGTCCATTTGTTTTTATTCATCAATTTATTTAATTTAGTACCTTCAAAGTTTGTAGGCGATACGTTACAGATCTTAAATTCAGTTAAAGCTTCATGGTAGAAGCCTGAGAATAAACCGTCATAAAACGCGATTTTCTATGTAGAGCCAGATTGCAAAACCGACTTTTGCTAATACTCGGTTAGTAGCTGACGCGGCGATCTGCTGAGACATATTGGCACCACTTTTTTTATTATCTTGTGTAATAATATTAACGTAGATATGGTTTTGGATATTTAGAAAGAACTTCTGTCATCCGATATTGTTTGGTTAAGAAATATGGCAACGCTCATGTATCAATATTTTGCAGTTATTGTTTAATCGACCGTAAGCTGACAGGTGTGTGGTTAGATTGACGTGAGCACCTGCCAGCGATAGCTCAATCTCACTGTGGTCCAAGCACGGGTGTGACATTAAGCGCCCTCCAGCGCCCCCATCTGATTGCATATGCACCACCGGAATAGCACTCATGCACATCCCATAGGTAGCAAAATATGACAGGATGTCAGGTCCTCGATCCCACCCCTTTCTGAGGGGTTTGAAGCTAGCCATTCCCCTGCCGTCAATGCTTTAACAAGTGATAGCTGCCACCGATGCTTCTCTAGTAACTGAAACTGGGAGAAGAGAACTTTTGCTACCATGGTCCGAAAATTAATGCCTTTCTTGGAAATGTTAATTGGAGAGAACATAAAATTTCTGTTTTTATGAAATATTCAATACCTTGTTAGTATAGACTAATTAAATCTTATACCATCGATCTTAATAAGCTACATATTGTTTTTAATTCAATTCCACGTTTTTTATAAAGCGCATCCGACTTTAAATCGTTTTGGTTGCTTACTATTTGCGACCATAAGCTGCATGCTTTGATGCTTCTAGGATAAAGTTTTTGGTGTTCCAGGTGATATGACTAAACTTTGTTAAATCAATACGGCATCCTAATAGGAAATACGTCAAATTGGTCAGCTTGCCAGAAATGAGTGTCGGCGCTTAACAAAATTCAATTCTTCAACGTCTAGGGTGTTCAACGTCATGGATTTTGTTAGTATTTAAGCCAACTTCCGTGGCGTAAAATCGCCTAGTTCTACCGTACAAAGTGTCCCCAAGCTGGGCACGGCGGCAAACAGATTGGACACGGTCCTCACTCACAGTCTTCGCTTTAGCTGTGGTCGGTGGCTGAGGACGTTGTGATGGTGTTATTCTCTTTATGATGAACTAGAAAATAATACATATTAATGATAAGGTGACAGTCTGACACTAGTCACGGGTGACTAAAGAACCCAAATGGAAAAATACTCAAAACGTATCAGTCTTGGTGACTCGCAGTGCCGAAATAATATTTAAGCCTACATTTATACCAATTCTGGTTCTAAAATGAATTAATTTACTAGAGCATGTCATCTGCATATCGGCTGTTCATTATCAAAATATAAATCGCGGTAGGGCGATTTTAAAATCTCAGCCTAAAAAATTCTCCAAAGCAATTAAAATTTTACTAAATCGTTTTGACACCACATTTACAAGAAAAACACACAATCTCGGTGAGAAAGTAACACTCAATAGTGCAAAAACAATTTGTCTCTAAAAATATCATTGACTCTTTTACTGAATACAAAATCTCACAACTCTAAAACACTATGGGTTGCATAAAAAAAGAACTTAAGCTGGAAAAAACTTAAAACAAAAGCCCACTAAAGCAATTAGTGTCAGTGTGGCTGGTGCACTAAAAAAAAAGTAAAAAATGAATTTCTTGTTATATGTTTTTCCTTTTCATTTAAAACTACACTCGAATTCATGCGATCACAAACAGAAATGACAGGCAACCGCATGTATTCTCAGCTAGTACCTGGATGAAACAAACAAAACAAAGGATTTTGCAGACCGGAAACCTTTAAAAGGAAATAAAAGCTTAAAACAAGGACTTGTAAATGAGGATTTTTTTAAATGATTTTTTTTGCGGCAGTATATTTATTTAACACTACAGAGGTATTTATAAAAAAGATGGTGAGCAAAATTGAAAAAAGATAAAAAAAAACAAGTTAAAACCAGAGATTCGTTAAATAAACAACCGAGAGTGAAATTTTTTTTATTGTAGCAAGAAATAAACGCAATATTTTTTGGTTTTCAAATTCACTACAAAATGCTAGAGTGTATATCGTCTAGCTGTTGTAAACCTTTTTGTAATCATAGTTTTATAAATGTTTTTTCATGCCTTTTTTGCATTTTGTTTACGTGCACTGAGATTTTCGAAAAGTCTTTTAATGGCTGGAATTTTCTATCAATGAATTTATTAATCACATTTTGTACTCGTAGTAGTCAAAACTAACCATGACTACGGCAACAAATCTATGTCAGTGATAAACAAAATTATATAGGGTGATTTTTTAAGTAATTCTGTTTTATATAATAAAAAAGAATAAGCGATTCAAAGTTGATTCTTGAAGCCCCTTTCGCCTTTAAAATTTCATAAATCACTTTCTGTAAATGTCGATTATGACTAGGTACTTCTTTAGTTATAAATGCGGAGGTGCATATTTGCCATTAACAACTGTCGCAAGTCAAAAAAGAACTGTCAAAAATGTTACAATTAGAAACCAACCAAAAACAAAATTTCCCAATATGAAATCATTTGAAAAAATGTCGTTCTCAGTTAGAGATTTTTATTTTATAATTGATTGCTATGAAATTGATTGATGATGAGGGCCTTTTTATGTCAAAAAATAAAAATATTGGGAGGAAAAATGTGAGAATAAGTGCTATTTATATTGATGTGGCTCGTAGTTATGTTTTGCTTGGCAGTCTTTTTTTATTAAAAATAATAAACAATTTTCTATAGCAATAAATTTGTGTTTGTCATGACAAATTGCTGCAGAAATATTAAATAGAGCAGTAGAGTAGTACAATGGTTTGAAGAAAAACATCCGATTTTTTAATATTAGGCAAGATCTATTTTTAACCAATGGGTGAAAATTATATTTGAAAACAATTTTTTTAGGCTTTAATTTTTTGAATTTTATTGAATCTTTCTAATAAGAAAATTAGTGTTTAAATCTTATTTTTAAAATTTTTTTTTTTATCTTCTTAGTAGGTAAAGCCCAATGCACCAGTTTTTTTAGTGCCTGGTGACCATGAAATCGCAATAAAGTACTAAAGGGTTGGGGTTGGACCACTAGTTTGTTTACGCGTTTGGACGTTTATGTTTTTACTTCTTCCTCGATGGTGTGAACTTCTAGAGCTCTATGGGCGCAAACTATAAGTCATAAAATCCTAGATTGTCTTCTCTGTACCTTCAATTTGCGATAGAATCATCTGAATGCCATATGAGCATGTTGGCTTTATAACGGATTTGTATAATAGTGCGGGCCTGGATTTCCCATATATTATTCATATGGGCAAATTACTTCAAACGACTTGATTTGCTGCAAAATATGTTGAAATTTATCTGTACAGCACTGTGTTGCTTCTATAATTGCAAATGTAATGCCTTGTCTTCCATTAATAGCGAAAAATAAAATTTTCCACAGCAAATCACAGCTACTCGCAGTTAAAGAAACGAAAATTGTTTTTACTGCTGTTCGCAGCAGCACTAAGCAATATAGTAATAAATACTAGCGACATTAAGTCAAAAATTTTCGAATATACTGCTACAGCACCAAAAAAATAGTTGGAGTTTAGTCTAAATGTTAGTACCTGCTAATAGAAATTATAAACACGAGTTAAAATTAGAACTAATTTTTCTTGTAGCACAATGATGAAAAATGAGAAAGTTTTATACTTATTTCATAGTCGTATATAACAAAGACATTGTGTTGCTACTGCTGAATATTCAAGCCCTGAAAAATAGCTTAATTGCTAAAATTCGAAGTTAAATGAAAAACCTCTAAAATATCAAGCAATTTTTTATCACATTCGAATAGTGATTTTAAGTCATTCAGGTCAAATGATGACTTTAAAAACCGAAAGGTGCTTTCAGGTCATTACGGTTTTGCTTTTAAACAGTTTTCCATTTTTACTTAACAATCATTATGTTTTCGGATTCGCCAATTATGTGTATGATGTTAACTGAAAAAGTATTTTTTCTTCAACGAACGTTCAAAAAAACGAGTTTTTAGATTTTAGGGAACTTTGTGCGGCGACACGATCGTAAATGATTCAAAGAAAAAATTCATCAGCGATACAAAATGGACTATTTTTTTATGAAATCGAACGTCATCGAATCGAAGGAGCAGAGACGATTTCAGTACACGTAAGTTCTACTAGGTGGCAATGCATTCGCAGAAACACACTGGTGAGTGTTTACTTAAGCCGTATTTTTCCGACAACGGTGAAATGCTAGCCCTGTCAACGGCGACAACCAATTAATTTTGGCCATGTGAATGTGAACGGTATGTGCTTCCTACAGGAAGGATGTCATTCTGCGCATGGTGTATCGAGGTATAATTATCTGACGCAGATGCTCAGTTAACCTCCAAAAGTATAGTTGTAACCTCTTTGACATATGATCGATCCTCTGAAAGACAGCATTTATTATTTTGTCTGTAGGATACATGCCTCCCAAAACTGCGGCGACAATCTTACGGTTATCTCGTTTATGAAATTTTATCATCTTCCTACGCCTATTGGGAAACGCCTTTCAAAAACTCTTATAAACGATATCGTTAGCATTTTCGCAAGCAATTGTTTATTATAGTTATGTTTTAAGGGGCAATACTCTATAACGGTTTTTAAAAAATGTTAAAAAAATCCACTTCAATATTTACCCCAGAAAGTTTTCCTGAGGTACAAAGGACTCTTTTTCAAAATAAAGAATATTATCCACAAAAAAAACTTTCTTTATTTACAGTTGTACGCATCATTAGCTAAAGCATAATAACATTTTTATTATTTGACGAATTTTTTATAACAAAAAGACCTCCTTGAGAAACCTTTTTACACATCCTTGTTGAAGTGTCACTAAAACACTTTAAACAGTCCCATATCAAGATCACAATGATCAAAGCAGAAAAAAGAATATTAAATTCTAAAGTGCTAACGAAGCAAAAAATATGTTTATTAATTATGTGGAACAATATTTTAAGAAATAATTAACGTTTCTCAAATAAAAACTGCATCCCCTATTTCCGGCTAAACATCACACACTCAGAGGAACACACCTTATTTCTGTGCTGATCTTTATCAGCAGGGGATTAAAGCGCATTAAATACTGCATGCGTTAGTGAAAACATAATGAGGCAACAAGGCGCCCGTAAATTGTTTGAAAATATTTTTGTTTTACTCTCTGGCATTGTTAACAATTATCATCGTAATGCCACTCATCTACGCACTGTCTTTTATCCTTAAAAAGGACAGATGTTTTATGTATTTCGAAACAATCATTTCTATTGATTATTGATGAAAATAATTGTTGGATGTTCTTAATATGAAACGACAGCTTGTTTGGGAAAGAGCATTCAACCCTCACTCTTTTACTCTAAGGACTCACTATAGCTCGTATTGAAAGACCTATATGTGTGAACTCTGGCCTAGCAGACGTTTTACTTTATAAAACCGCCATGGGAAAAGGGGCATTTGCCTCCTTCCTTTCCTTAGTAATTGAACTACATGCAATAGTTGTATGCGTTTTTTTTGTGTTCTAATATTTTGAGTCTTGATTCAATTCATGTTGATTCGACTCCTGTGTAGATTTATACATTTAAATAGCTCACAGTTTTATAGTATTAAATATTCAAACAATGGTTAACTACTGATCCTGACTGCTGTTGCTATTGTACTTTTTATGTGTGGGTTAGAGATTATTTTATTTTTGTTTTGTGCACGTGATAGCAGTGGTTTTCCCCTAAAAATCTATTAGAACTCTCGGGGCTTGGAATGTGTAAATACGTTTGGTCGATTGTTCATTTAATGGTTTGCAAATAAATTTGAATATTTATTTTTCCAACAACGAAATCTCTATATTTTAAACTAAACAACAATTTTTAAATTGGAACAAATTGTTTATTTTTCAACGGGAGTTGGTAGTTTAGGAAGAGTTGAAGTTTAGCCGAAAAAAAAACTCGGTTAATTGGTTAAAATAATAACATTTTCCATATAGAATCGAAAATTTTGCGATGAACATTTGTTGAATACTCGAGTAAAATCCTTTCGTGTAAAGCAAGTACTTACGGCAAAAATCTAAGAATAAATCCACAAATAAAGTTGAATTGTGCAGAACACAAACTCGAAGCTGGCAACATGAGAAAATTTTAGTAAAACTTTAAACAAATTGTTTCCTCTATCTTTGAAGTGTTTGCATAAAACTTCGGCCGTTCAAAAGAAGAATTTAAAGCCGCACAGTGTTGTTTGCCAACTTGTTACAAAAAATGACCCTACAAAGGCGCAGATGCAAGCTTAAGCTTTGTAGAGAGTATTATCGAAAATAAACAATTCTTCAATTTTCTTGCTCAACTTCTTTCAGCATGGGAAAATTGTTGTTTTTAATGGTTTTGAAGGGGGAAATTTCCTCTTTCCAAAACCCACCCCCTGCCCTTAGCAAGTAGATTTTTTGACACTTTTAAATTATATCTATTCTGTGAATAAGAATTTCGTGCCGTGTCGGTGACACATTGTATCACTTGTACAGTGCAATAAACATAACATACAATATCATATGACTAAAACTAAGTTCGATTAATTTGAAAAGTGCTGAAAATTCGGTAAAAAAAATATAACGTAATTTTTTTCGCACGATGTCGATACGATCACGCATGTAGCGATTTCACTTTTTAACGTAAGCAGTCCTGAATGATTTTAATTGTACAAGTGATGTCAGATATTTAATCATCTGAAAACCTTCGATTTTAATTTCGTTTATCTCTTCAACTGAATCGGTATGCAGGATTGTTTGAGCAGCATTGTCCATAAAATTTCGCAGAAGTACACTACCTAAACTTTTACTAGAAGCAATGTCAGTTATCCGTAAGTTTTTTTTCTTTCGTGAGTGCTTTGTATGGTTCACTTTGCAACCAACGCATTATATATTGTCCAATATTTTTTTTTTTTGTAAAAATTGTTTGCTTGCTTTTCGAAATACTATCAAAAAAACTATTTCTTTAGGAAATATAGCACGTTCTTCATCCCCTTTGTATAGTTTGGTGCGATAACAACACTCCTAAAACGATATCGTGGCCGACCAAATATATAACTAGTAGAACACTCACTCTCTGTCAGTTTCAGATTCAGGCAATTTGCATTATTTTTTTCAAATTGCTGCCGCCTCTGCTTAAATTGAAAGTTAAAACGTTTGTGTATTTTATCCGAAATTTCACATATTCTATATTTGTTTAATCGTTATCGAGGCATAATCGACTGCATACGCATGGCTCCAAAAGTATTCGTCATTTTTACCGGTTGTCCCATTCGCAAAAGAATATGCCATAGCTGGGAATAGTTTGACTCGATATAATTCTCTACACCCTTCAAAAATTGCGGCTATTGGATTATAAGTTTAGTAGTAATTTTCACTCATTTCTATTGCCAGATAATCAAAATGTTCGTACTAAAGCAGAGGGTTTTATGCCCGGAACTGAATTCCCTTTTTAGGCTATTTTTGTATTACTATTTTGTTTAATACTTTCAGCCAAATGCTTTATAATATTCTTAACGTTTTTATCCTCTTAAAATAAACATATTTTGTTGTTGTAAACACAGCTGTCCAATGCAAAGAAATATTATAACAAATTACATTTTCATTGCCCTAAACGAAAGCAAATATAAAAGCAATATATAAAATTAAAAAAAGAAACGTTTTTAAAACTTCACCCTCATCTCTGAATTTTGTAAACATCTTTCAATCATCTCTTCCAAGAAAAAATCGCACACAAACCTTCTTTTAACAAAATCTCAATATACAACACAGCGATGTTGACAGTGATAAAGCATAATTACAATTTGGTTCGCTTTGTTGTTAATGCACACATGATGATGTATCATACCTGGCGGATTATATCCAAAATGTGCAACACAAAAGACTAAAGTAGAACATGCAGCACGTGCGCCTTGGTGACAACTCAGAATTTTTTTAATTGTTTGTTTTACATTTTCTTATTGTTCGGATGATTAAGCAACAATTCTTTTGAAGAAAAAATAAAAAAAACATAAATGATGGCCTGTTGCAAATGAAAGAAGTGAAGGTACAGATGCTGATAAAACAATATATAACCCAATAGATGTTTGATTAAGTTCGTTGTTGTTGTAAAAGGGACATCGGTAGAGTGCAGCTTATTAAAATAGATCTGATAATTTAGAAAGGTCCACGTTACGTCTGCAATAGAGATAGTTGTACCGTGAAATCGTTTAGGTGTCTATCCCTTGTGGCTCGCAATTCTGTCCTGCTACAGCCCTCTATCATGCACATCAAAGTGGTCAAATTTGGACCAATAGAAATTGGTTACCTTTAATCTAATAGACCCACAAATGTTGGCTGTCGAAAGGCAGTAGAATGATGTTTCTTTACATTACCAATCATTCAAAAGTCCATTTCTCAGCTAAATACAATTTTTTATTACATTGATGTCATCTTCTAAAGGCCACCTTGGACGCGCTTGTCAATCGTGTGACTTGCCATGTAAATTTGGCATCAATGAAAACAAACAGCATGTTTGACATCCGCCGTCCTTTACATGGCTTTTAATATCTTCCATAAAACTTAATTGCATTTTGTTAATTCCACAAAACTTATTTTACTAATTTTAATATTCCTTTCGTCCTGCTAAGCATAGAAATCAACCAACTCCCTTAATCTGTGGCTTTCAGTGTCCACAAAACTTCCACCGAAAAAATAATTACAAACATAAATTTAAAACTGCCAAAAGTATTAAACACTTGTTTTAATTTTTTGTTTTTGGTTACAACATCAGCATGTGTTGCAAAGGACAAAACCACCACGCCACCCACCAAAAGCAACACCAGATTGTGGCGAAAATATTAAACTGAAAGGCTGCTGTAGTTACATCTGCGAGTGTTTGCAATACGTTAATGGTTGTGGTGGCATATCAATTTTAATACGATAATTACATTTCTCTCTGTGTCTCTGTCTCTCTCTCTCTCTCTCGCTCTGTCTACCCTTAATCCTTTCAACCCAAAGTAATCGGGTAAGCACAAAACGGACTCTAATGAATTTTTAAAATATTGTTTATTTAATAAACGAAGTTTTTTACAAGGAAAAATCTTACAACTTAAATTGCTTCATGTAGAACAATCGAAGGGTAAACACGAACGCAGGCAACATTTGCTTGATTCTTTTTTTTACAAGACACGTGTTAAAGTTCTCAAAAAACACAAAACACCGGCTGTTTTTTATTTAACATTTATTTTATATTTGTGGTGAGTTATTGCAAGGTTGTAAAAATATTTCACGGTTGGGGATAATTTAGAAACAAGTTTTAAAAAATCTACCATCTTCTTCTAAATAAATAAAAATCAATGCTACTATAAATTTCCTATGCGTTCCCAAGTCATTGCTCCGATTGTAGTGATGCTAGAATGAGTTGTTCTGCGTGCGTTCCCGAAGGTTCTTGCACTAAAAAAACAAAAAAATTCACAGTGGGCTTCGGACGATCGTCTGACTTATTCGTGTACGCTCCAGGCCGAAAAACCAAGAGTATTCTGTATGTGAGAGCACTTCATTAAAAGGGATTTAGAAAAAACAACACAATTTTTCCATGCGCGGCACTGTAACGAATGCTGGGTACAAATAGCTTTCTATAGTAATCCAAGACATTAGCATTTCCGCCGCGAATGTTTAAACGGTAATAAAGAAGTGTCAAAATATTAGCTTTCATTTGGTATAAAAAATCTTGTTTATATTCTAAAAATAAGCTTAACATGCCACTCCACTTGATACCAGTGGACTCAAAGGTGCCTTATCGATAAAATAATTAACAATTATTGACGTTGTATGTAATATCTTATTAGTTGTTCTCTATACAGAATTTTAAAGCGATACAAAACATTACTTTAAAATTTCATAGCACAAGTTTGATTTCGATTAATAATTAATTAGACCACATTAAAAAGAGTCGTAATGATTATAAAGTCTACTCCTAAGATCTTTTTGATTACTATTTCATTACGATTACAAGTAATTTGTGAATAATCTGGATTACTTCCGATTGCTATCAAAAAGTCAATTAAATTAAAAGTAATCAAAAATAAATAATACGCCTATTATCAAAGATTACTTTTGATTATTTTTAAAGTATTCGAATTGTTTTTTATTAGTTTTTGATTATTGAAAGTAGTCTTAAGTAATTCTGATTATTTTTTAGATAACTTGTTTTATTCGTAATTATGCGAAAATGGAAATCATCATAATCTAATCAATTACTTCCACTTTAAAATTAAAGTAATGTAATAACAAATTATTACGTTCTGATTCTTATTCACGTATGACGGTAACTTAAAAAAGCCACAGAGAAAAAAGTCTGGTGTGGTTAAATATATTGGCCAGTTCGCGACATTACAAGGTATGGAAATGCCGGCTACAGAATGCATATTGTGTAGCGTGCAGTTGCAAATTCCACAAGTTGTCTGGTTCCGATTCATCTAATTGTCACATAATGAACCCATTAATCACAGTTATGTACCACTCAGCATTCACAGTAATTGTTTGGCCAACAGAACCGACATTCTAGGCAAAAAGAGTTCTACTCTATAATGAATTATTCTGTTGAGATCACTCTTTCCAAGTCATATGGTTCAACAATGGAAAGTTTGTGCAGTGGTCATTCGCCTGAAATGTGTTTTTTTTAACTGAAATTTATTTTCAAATGACAATAATTTGGGCCGAAAATTTACATTTTAAATTGAAAATAGCTTTATGATGCAGTCACCAATCGAGCGAAATTCTTATGACGTTATACTACCAGATGCTTAAGACTCTCGCTAAACTTCTATAGAAAACTGACGATTGGGGCAAGTTATACTTAGAATCAATTTATGGCCGATTCCGTTAAAAGTCTTATAAATTTATTGGCTTGTTTATAGAGAATATGGATGTTTTTTATGTGTTTAGTTGTAAGAAAAAAATGGACATGAATATATTGGCATAATTTTTTAATATTTGTTTGCATTTTTAATTTTTCAGTCGCCAGTGCACGAACATTTTTGCAATAGTACGTGTTGTCAACAACATGTCGCATTTAATTACTTAAAGGTCAAAACTTAAATATCAAGTGTGTAAGTTTTACTCTCGCAAAAATGTATTTTCTATATACACAAAAGTAATAATCAGTTTGGAAAATATTAATTTTTGTTTGAACATTTATTAGAAAATTATTTATATATGAATGATGAAACAGAATACGACTTTAACTTTAACAACTAATCGCTGTAAAAGAGAGAGAGAGAGAGATAAAGGCCGCTTAATGCAGATCTTAATGCAATCTCATTTCATGTGTTAATGTTTTATTATTATTACTTATTTTATTGCGCCAAGACCTATGTTTTGTTAAAAAAATCTTAGGATAAGAAATATATGTATGGCAATATTGTTGCGAGTGTGAGTGTCATACTATGAGGGCATAGGAAGAAACGCTTTCAAAATAAAAGAGACTGTATATCCCGACACAATATCAAATTATGTGCAAAACTCGTTATTCGCCAGTTCTATTTCTCTTCATTGATGCGATTGTTGCAGATTCGGTCCAAATATTTGCATTGTTTTTTTAAACACTCTTCATTATAAAAATTTCAAAAACGTGGTCCACTTGGTCTTGAATTATCAGCGGTATGTTTAGCCCCACTCGATCGAAAGCTCTCTTTACACACATGCTCTTTCTATCTGCCGAACTTATGGCCTTAAGTTGTCGGTCAGGCTCAGTACAGCAGGGGCATAGAAACGGCGAAAGAAGGTGATGCAGCTATTATGGAATATATTATACATAATTCCTGGGAACATCGACTATATCTCATCAATTATTCTAACTCAGAGACGATTTGATGTATCGACATCATATATGTGAATTTCGACTCCAACCATATGTAAACGTAAAAACGAATTTGGTGTATACAAGAGCGGATCCAAGCCGGTGGCGGAATCTCTAGTTCTCAATTTCAAAACAGGATAATAATTATGTTATACGACCAACGTAGCATTATTCAAGCCTCCAAAGGAATGGTCAATATTTCAAGTGAGGACCTCTCGGGAACAAACATGCACAATGGTAGCTGCACTAGAAGTACATTACACCACTGGATCACTTGCATGAAGAATTTACCTGTAGAAATTGTCTTATTGTTCATATCTTCACAAAATCCCTTTTTACATTTATTCTAAAGTAACGCTAAGGGTCGTGATGCACTATCCTACTTAATCGTATGATTCAATTAGAAAAAATTTTGACATTCTTCAGGCCCACACTATCCCACAAAAAAGATAAACAAACAAAATGCAACTTTGAACGCATATGAAATACTAAATCGGACGGATCTGACTGTCACATAACAACCAAATCACACTCTCATAGTTTTTGAGCACACATGCGCTTTTTGGCAGATCTAACGATCAAATCTGATCGTGAATCACGGCGTTAAGCAAGGAACAAATGCTTCAAATTTTTTTGACTCGTATAAACCAACGAATATCGCAATCGAAAAATTTGAAAAACACGATGCGACGATGCGAATTGAAAACGCAAGTCGGGACTTAGTGTTATTAAACCGAAATAAGAGCTGGGAGTAATAGTGCAAATTTTTCCTAAATTGATTACTTTGACTTTACAATAATTGATCTTGCGCGAATTAAACTGCGATCGATAAATTCACTTCACTTTAATGATTCTAAGGCGTGACTACAACAAATACCATTATCAGCACTGGCTAGTGCATTTGTTTTATGCTTTTGCAGTTGTTCACAGTAAAAGTCAGTGAAAAAAATTATTTATCATACAACTACATATAATATAATATATAATAACAATTAAATTTATTTTAAACATAAAAAGTTATGAACAAACCAACAAATTTAAATTTTTGAAAAAGTCTAGTTAATCAATTTGCGTAGTAAACGGCTCATAAAGACAAGAGTATGTCGATAATGCAATATTGTAACAAATTTTTATATCATTTTAACACACACTTGAATGTTAAAGTGAATATTTTATCGCGATTGTTTTATGATGATGATAAAAAAAATTATTTTGAATTGTTGAGGCTTGTTAATTGAAATTCTTCGAAGAACTAAAATATTCACAAACTTTTTGCTTTAATAGAAATTAGTAATAGAAATATTTATCAAATGAATATTTTTGATTCGCATTTAGTACGAATTTGCAATAGAAAAATTATATTGAAAGCCTGAATATTAATATTGAAATTGTTTAGAATAGTTGTTCTAGAACTACGTGTGTTTTAAAGACGTGCAAAATAGTGTTTAACCCGATATCTATACACAATTTTACACTACAATAGCGTCAAGACTACGGTTTTCGATACTTCAATTGGGCTTATGTGTAGTACTATTCTACACTATAAAAACTTCAGTAAACAGATTTTTTTAAAGAACTTTGCTTGCATTGTGTTTATTGTGGTCTTTTGTTGAAATATCTCTTTGATCTCCTCAAAAATTTTATTTTTGCTGTAAATATGACTTTCAATCTATTTTAAACACATATGCTACCACAAAAAAACTTAAAAATCTTATAAACCACATTAAAGTTTTTGTTTGTATCAAAAAAAAAAAAAAGCAGAATACAAAATTGTGGTAGTTTTTTATTGCTTTTAATTTGAAAGATAAAAATCTAAATACCCCTTCTTAGAGCAGTAAACCCCTAGATATAATAGATATGACGCCAATGTCATATGCCACAATTGATGCCCTATTATGACTACCACAACTTGTGCTTTTCTCCCCCCTCTGCCACTGGTTGCTTAAATCCCACTGCACCACAAAATTTTCCTACATAATCGAATCTCTAAACACACAATTGCTTCTTGTTTATTACAAAATATTGTTTTCATTATTTAGATTTTTTGTCTTTTGATAAAAATAAATTGTATTTTTACAATTTAAATTTGGAAGCCAAAACAAGGAGGAGAGATACTCGTGGATGCAAACAAGAAATAATGCTCGGCAAGTATTTATTATTATGAAAAATGTGTCTAGCCACATCAGAGACTGACTTACGAGTGTATACATGCCACAACTTAAGTCATACTAGACAAATATAATTTGTATAGAACAACACATCCCTTCTTCTTACACATGCAGCAACCAGCGTCTTCTGTTTGCAGTGATAAATAAATGGAAAGACAATAAAAATTGCATGCACCAAGTGTGTGAGTTTTTTTTTTCGGTAGCATGTGGCTGATTGAAGATGAAACATTAAAATGACGAACAGGGTATACAGATCATCATCATATTTTTTCTTAATTATTATTTAAATATTTAAGAGTCAATAAAAAATAATGTTTGTTTTAATGTAAATTATTTTTCTAGAAATAGGATGAAAATTGGGTTTTTTGCAGGAAGCAATGAAAGGAGAGATACTAACTAATTTTCTAGTGAGGTTGGAAAAAGTTTATATACAAGAGGTCTCTAGTTGTTGTAGAATTTTACTAGGTCAAGAAATTCTTTTTTAAAGGATGGTCAAACCAAAACCCACGATGTTTACTCTAAATAAAACAAAAAGTTCTCAGAGAATTATCTTAATATTTTTTATTATGATAAAAGGATCTGTGATAATTATATGTGATCCAAAATATCGGCCGTGGAGTATGCACAGGTATTTTCACATTTCCTACAGATCCGGTTTGCTGAAATATGCGCAGAATTCTCCTGATTGTTGACATATGCTGGCAAAAAAAAATTACGAAGTGCACGAAATCCATTTTGATTTGAACGCCCATTTTCGTAAAAGGCTTCAACAATCTTAACGCGCTGCTCAATTGTTAAGGTGTGACTGACAACTAACATCGTACATTATGGTTGGATCACCCTATATAAATGCGTTAAAAGCCTTTAAGAATGGCTTTAACTTAAAGTTGTTAAAAAGATGATGGCAGTGCAGGAGCCTATTTGACCAGAAAATAATCACCCGTCCAACATTACAAACTGAGCGGTAATAAAAATTGCCGCAGTATCTAAAAGTGTGTGTATCTGAATGAAGTAATTTATTAGATTATGATTACTTTCAGTTTCGCATGATTACTTATTGATTACGATTACAAGTAATGTATAATTAATCAGGATTATTTAAGATTACTATGAAATAATCAAAAGTATTAAAAAAAATTATTCAACTACTTTGACAATAATCAAAAATATTCAAAAGTAGTCGAATTATTTTTGTGATTACTTTTGATGCTTTTTTACTATTTGATAGTAATCACAAGTAATCCCGGTTATGTTTACATTATTTGTATTCGTAATTAGTTAGTAGTAAAAAATTTCTTACCAGTGGCTTATATAATCATTATGGTTCTTTCTAAAATCTCATTGATTACTAATTATAATTGTAATTTGACAAACTATGCTTTGAATACACTTGCTTATTACGGTAAACTATAGACACGGAAACAAATATGTGAAATATAGTATAGAGTAGTTAAATTTCGTAGTATTTTATTCCGAAAGTTTTTTAATTTCCACACGTCGACAGTCCACTCGGAATACAGAACAGAGACGTGAATTATTCTACTAATACTTCTAATAATTTTATCATTTTACTAGTAAAACAAATTATACAAATTTCCACTGTGAGAAAATTTCTGCATTTCATTCTGTTTGAATTTCAATGTTTCTATAAACAAAAAGAATCCACAGAATATCCTTATGTCTAATTTGCATACATAAACATGCTAGTATTATTTTCTCAGCAAATAATCAAGGAAATTAACATGTAGGTACATCAGCAAGTGTCTAAGTGACTTGTTAAAAAATGCAAACTTAAGAGAAAAAAACTCCCAAAAAAACTTAAAAAAAAGTTAAATGAAAAATACAACCCACCAAGAGTCGAAAAAGTTTAGCCCACACAAAACATGTTACAAAGTAGAATCTAACAAAATTTAAAAGCAACTGCAACAAAATATTTGTTTTACTTATATGCAAGTGTAAAATGGTTATATTAGGGGTAAAGCAAAGTTTAGGGCTTTTGAAAAATAGAAACTATTTTGACACTGTACGAGTAAATAATGATCTTACACCATTTCATTCCCCGAACAGTCTTTTAGCATAAAATCATAATATAACATGTCTACCTACCACCAACAATTTTACAAGACATATTTACTACCGGTTGGAAATTTATATAAATCTAACGTTGGCCAACCTAAAAAAGTTAGGTTTCGTTTCCCTTGCATTTGCATACAATTGGTATAAGCAGCAGGACTAAAAACGATAACTTTTAAACTTGTCACACTTACAGTCGGCTGAATAGAAAATTAACACAAATTTCTTTAAACTTAAAATGAAGTCATAAAAACTTGAATTTTAAATATCAGAAAGCTCTCCCTCCACCATAAGCGGTTTAGGTCAAAGACAACTTGAATTATATTTCAGCATCGTGTTTGGTAATAAAAATCTCTGTGATGTGTTGTTGAAATAAAAACAAAAATACTCAACATTTTCCACAGGGTGTTTGGTGAGTTGGGACTTTTTTTTACTATTAAAGAAGTCTCTGATGTGTTTTACATCCAGTGTTGATGTCTGCTTGTCACTACAATTGTCACCGACTTACAAACAGCAGCAAACTAAAAAAAAGACATGCACACAAAAACAAATTTTAACAAACAACTCCAGTTGCTTGTAACTACGCACGAACACCAGCTCACACACGTCCCTACATGCAACAACTTGATTTACTAAATTTTGCTGCATGCATCTTTAAAAAAGAAATACATACCTTCGCTCTGTTTCGCCCAATAGGGGGAAGAGCAAAAAGACACACACGCAGCAGATAGCAAAGAAGATGTAACTAGCACTAACACACACACGCAGAGTAGTTGCAAGTCAGTCATAGTCATTTGTAGTCAGTCAGAGTACTCAAAGAAAACCAAAAAAAAAAATAAAATGAAACTTAAAACTTATGTTTGTTTTTTAAACCATAAAAACAATTTGCATACACGTTAAATATTACAAGCAAATAAATGTCGCATTTAAATGCAATTAAAAGACTGTATGTAAATTATTTTACATGTTCTTACATTGAGGAGGCACGCAAACATTGACACTGTGTGCTTAATGCTGCAGCAGTTTGTTTGTTTTACTTGACTCGTGTAAATGAAATTTCTTGGTGAGTGTAATTTGGAATGTTGTAAACAGTCAAAAGCGAATGTGTCGTCTTGTGGTTGCTTCCCATGAGTTAAATTCACCTGAATTTGTAAAAAGATCTGTTGAGGTGATAGTTTTTATTTTGTCGGGAAAAATATTTTAATTGGTGGCAAATATGTTTTTCGGTCAAAAGATTTTATTGCGTTAAAGAGGGAGATATTTGCTTACGGATGACAAATTCTTTCAGAAGATATTTAAGGAAATTTAAAACATAAATTTTTTATTGATTGTATGTTTTCACAAGGTACATTTTTTTAACTTCTTTAATAAAGTACTTATTAAGGAAATACTTCTTACTTTTTAATAAGCTACTTTTGCGAATGGTAACTTATAAATTTATTTGTTAAGGCTACTTTGTTAAATGCTTTCCATTTTAGGAAGTAATATTTTTATAGAAAAATTGTTTTATATGGTACTTTAGTAAAAAGAAAGAATTTTTTAAACGTTTTTAAGATGAGCACTTTTAAAACTACACACATTTCAAATTGATAGCTTTTTGTAAATACTCTTAACAAATCTACTTTTTTAAAACGAACCTTTTTTTAAAAGATACTTTTTCAAATTTTATAATTTTTTAATACAACGTATTAGAAGGTCACTGTTACAAAGTGTGATAGTTTCGGAAGAGCTTAGGATTTGAAAAAAATTTTTAAAGTACTTTAAAAAAATTTACTATTTAAAACAGTACCGTTTTGATTGCACCTTTTAAAATTGTTTCCCAATAAAATGGCTGTTACTTAAGAAAGTTTTACTTAAAAGGACAATTCTATAAAAGTTTCTTCAACTACGTACTCACACTTTATATTAATTTAACATACACATGCATATGAAAAAGAAGATACATTGGAAATATTTGCCTTTAAATGGTTAAGGTCAGGGTAATTTGAAAAAGGTTCTGTGAAAATTATGGTTTTTAGAATTTTGGTTTTTTAACGGTACATGGATTTGTCAGCTGGCAGGCACAAATATGTAATTTGTCATAACTGAGTGCACTATCAGAAGTTCTGACTTGTAGCTCCTCGTCGTGGAGTTAGACAACACGTTCCTGTCTCTGCTAAATAAGACGAATCGAGCGGCGAAAAGTTAACTCTCAGTTACAAAAATCCATAATCCACGGTGGCGTAGCATACGCCAGAGATTCGTGGCCAAGTGGATGCTTGTTGGTAAGTTTTAATAAAGACTTGCCCGCGCATATGGAGTGTTGTGTGGGTGGAAATCTTTTTCTCTATTACAGACATGAATCAAAACGCCTCGCAGGAAGCGGGGAAGTTAATCTCTGAAGAAACTCCGGTTTTGAATGTTCAAGAGAAGAGATGGGCAAGAATGCTTTGCGAGTTGTAGTACTTTTAAAAGTACTTCCAAGGCGTTGTACTGTGAGATTCCGATAGGGATGGGTAACGAAGTCTCGCACGAGGTGGAGAAGTTATTCTCTGTAGGTGTTTATTGGCCATGTTAAATGTGAATGCTAGCAATTACAAGAAAAGGCCTGATAAGAAAGAAGGTTGATAGTCTGAAATCACGACTTTCAACAGTGAAGGCTAGTGGTAGCACGAGGCTCGAATGGGAGTAAGGTAGTCATAATTTAGAAATCGGTTGCTTTTGATTAATTCAAGGAAAGAACGCGGTCGAAAATTCATCCGTATAGCTAGCGGTCTGTTTCGATATCCCCCCTACATTAATAATAATGGTATTTTAGGTTTAGTTTTAAAATATTTGGATTCTTCTTAAGATATTTTTGGACTATAACACAGATTAATTACAAATAATTTTCACATCACATTTGGAGAAAAACTCTGACTGCATTCGATGTTGACGGCTATTCTTCCACACTATTGCGAACAATAGCAAATGTTTTCCGCAGAACGAACATGCACAATTCTCCCGATTGTGTCCATTAAACTGATCAGAAAGGTGCACGAAATGCATTTTAATTGTGTACCTCTCCATGGTTGAATTTGTCAAACACTCAAGTGGGGCCAAAAACTTGACGTTATGGTTTGACTCACAATTAATATCGTGCATTCTGGTTGGACCACGCTATATTTTCCGTTCACTTAAAACAACTATAACGATTTGATCACCTCTTCATATGTATTTTAAGATTGGAAAAAGCACCTAGAAATACTCGTGCACACTTCTCAAAACACAACGTCAAGCGCAAGTAATTGTTCACGTTTATTAAATGAAGCAAAAAACTTAAACATTGGCTACGTGACATTCTTCATTTTTTATGTCACAAAAGGTGCCAGGGCAATATCAAATGCATACGGTTACATATACTCAGCATTGTTAGAAAACAAATAGCAGACAAAATTAATAACCATTTAAACACTGCTACAACCACCTGTTCTCGAACATAAATGCAGATAGATTTGCTAAAATACTCTTTAACTTTTCTGTCATAAAAAAAACAATAAAAATATAAACATCTTTATAATAAAATATAAAATTTATGAGACATGCTTTTGCCCGTGAGCTTCGTTACCCGTATTTTTTATTGAGTGTTTTTCTTCTTTTTACATATATTTATTTAAAAATTTTTATGGTTATTTCATTTTGACCTTTAAGTTTTTAGTTACGCATGCAGTACTAAATAATTTTGTTGAGAAGTGTATTTAGTACTTGCGAACATTGGAAAAATACTTACACACAGAAATTTTTAAAAGACTCTTGTTTTACTCATAATTCTTAAAAACGTAATAATAATTTTGTTGGCATAGTTGGTGCCAACATATTCGTGTGAACATTGGCGACTTTTGTTCCGTAGAAAACATTAATAGGATTTTATTTGAATGGCAGGTGTTTTGTCCTGCCTTATTGGGGACCAAGTAAGCGAATCACTAAGCTTGAGCAATACTATCCTTGCAACTTCATCGAAGTACAAAAACAAATATTTACTATTGTTTGAATGATATGTGCCATGCCCTATGTCTCTATACCGTCCATTATATAATAAAATATATTTTGCCAGAAAACTAATTCGCACAAATCTTGAAGACGCTAGCTGCTACCGTTTACCAGATGTACATTAATACGTATTTCGTATGTAAGTTGGCACACTCTCTCTGTAAACTCCGTCCCCTTTTAACTAGGTTAATCTTTGTTAAGTGGCAATAAAATCAGTCTACCATGTTAAACGAATCTTGTCACGGTAACCAAATTATTATCTCTACAACAATATATTGTAGTTGCAAACATAGAGTAGTTATTTGAAAACATTTTACACATTACCTAGTGGTGATAGATAATTTATTGTTTACACTTAATCATTAAGTTATTTCCATCCATATAATTTGCAACTTTTTACTAAAATGCTCACTACATACAAAGTATTTTAACTATACAAACATAATATAATAACTGTAACCATAAAATGTTTTTAGAAGACATAATATTTAAAATTGTTGTAGTGTTTAATTGAAATAAGAGGGTGATATGGTTTAAGCATATAGCGCTTAAGCAGTGGCTGATGGCTGTAGTCGCCACGCCGGCAGCCAATTTTTTATATCGCTCTAAAGCGAACATTTTATTGTCAACAATAATGATAGTATGATTTATTTATTTGATATGTGCCAGGCCAACTTGAGGTTTAAACAAAAAAATAAAACTAATAGTTCCTTCCGACTGTCTTTTGGGTGTTTGAAAAATAATTGGGAGCGGTTAAACCTCCTATAGATTACAAACATGCATACATACAATTACATATTCATTTTATGTATCTGCAGGTTTAAAGCATTGAACCTTAAGCATAATATTCTTCCAAACATATGGCGATTTCTTTTTGCAAAAAAGTAATTTTGCCATTTTTAATGTGACTATTTATCTCGTATTTACTATTTGCAAGCATGTTTTTTGTTGTTATTTTTTCTAAGCAAAAAAAAATTGCATTTAAAACAAAATTTTCAATTTATGATTTATTATTAATAATAATTGTGTAAATAGTAAAAAAGCAGTTTTTAATAAAAAAAAAATCTATAATATTGGTTAGTTTTCGTTAAATGTTGATTCCTTTTAAAACCGAAATAATTTGTTCACAGTGTATCTGATAAACTTAAAGATTAAGGAGTGTGTAATTACTTTGTCAATTTATACCGATTAAAGGATCCGTTTTCTCCACTACCCCATTTATGTTTTTATTACAAAAATAAAAACAACCTCATTGAAAAAGGTTGCAATTTAACCAAGCAATAACTAAAGAGCGCAATAACTAAATTATGAAGTTTTGCAGAAAAATCGAAATTTTGTAAAAAAGTTTTACATACAAAAACTACTAAATACAGTAAAAAATTAAAATTTAACTAAAAACGTACAAAATGTTAAAAAACAAGTATGTAGTTTTTCACTGAAAATTTTAAACGTCGCCAAAAAATTATCAAAATCCTAAAAAATTACCAATAATTTTTATTTGACCAAAAAATTCGAAGTTTTACCAAAAAAATCACTAAATTTAAAATCAAATAAAAATTATAATTATTTTAATAAAATCTCTTGTTGTTTTCTTCTTTCAGGTATGTTTTATTTATGCTATCCATTCTTGCTGGTTTCTGCTGCTGAATACGGCTAAGTATTTAATTTAAAATTTTAGAAATCGTATTTTTAAGTTTAGTTATATGATCATTTAAATACAACAATGGGGTTAAAAGTTAAAATATTTTTTGCACCACCAGGGCAAATTTGGCTAATCGTTTAAAAGCCTTTTGTAATTACAAATGAAGTCAGAAATTTTCTCACGAAGAAAAATGCCGTAAAAAAGGTTTTAGTATATATTAAAAGTTGTATTTTAAACTTGCAAGAACATTTTTCTTGATTACTGTTAACAAAGAATCAGCTGATTTGTTAATGTAAAATTTTAACTAGCAAGACATAGAGCGACTTATACAAACCATAGGATAATTATATATTATTCGTGAAGTGGCAGTAATGTTGCATTATTATCTCTCACATATGGAGGTCTAGTTTTATTACCCACTTCGAAATAAACAAAGCTGTATTTTGGCAATAACGCATCGAATGTTGAGCTGCGAGTGCTCAATTGCTTTGCGTTTAGCGATGTAAAAGTTTCGATATTAAACATTTGCAAATGATGCTATGGAAATTACAGTTCCGAATATACTTTTGTCCAATACAGAGTTGTATAGCAAAAATCTATGAACGCCAGATATACGCCATAGTTTAGAGACTGAAAGTAATTTTATAAAGAGTAAATTCTGAGCCTATTAACCAACGATAATAAGACATTATTTGATAATAATTTTTAGCCATAATATGATGAATTTTCATCACTTAATAATCAGGAAAGACAATATTTTTAGTATTTTAATACAACTTTAGAAAAGAGCATAATTTAACTGCAACTATATAATTCAATCATAGTATACTGCTCTTATTCGAACTATAGTCTTCTGGAATTTCCCATTGTAACTAAAATGTTATATACACGAGTACGTATATGTATGCTAGTGTGCTTTTAAAAAAATACGCAACAGTTAAAACCGCAACAAAGAACTGCCAAACAACTATATTAACTATACTCCTTATACAAATAAGAGTTTTATTCAAGTGTTGAAATTTGATTTAATTATTTTTGTTCCATTGTAATATACTAACGTACTACCTACTAATAAGGCCACACTTTTCTCAGAAAGGAAAACGCTATTATGCGCCTTAAAAGTATATCAATACTTAAATAAAAGAAATTTCTAAAAGCTTTTGAATACTGAATTCTCATGCAATAAAATTTGGATTATCTTTAACTTTGCACAATTTTTCCGACCTATTAAGCAGGTATGCTGAAATTCGAAACCCTGCGTGCATTTTTCATTTATTACACTGCTATTTAAGTGTATGTATGTTGTGGAAAAACAATTATGGCATTTTAAACATTTAAATGTTTCATTTTAGTTTTCAATTGTATCTACATGTTATGTGATTCCACTTGTAATTCTTCCCAGATGAATTTCAAGTCCACTCATACAAGTGGACATGAGTTTGAAATGATGGCAACAAAAAGCTTGAACCAATGCAATGTTGTACAGTGGACGTTGTTAAGAAAAGAATGCTCATTTGCTAATGAAATCGTGAAATATATTAGAAACTTCATACGACTCTACTAAACATGTAGTTCAGATGTTGAATTTCGATGTTTTATTCGTTAGAGAGGCGGCGCCAAAAGGTGTCAGGGGAAGGCTGCTTGTTTTGTTTGAAATATTTGTAGTAAGTGGAATTTTCTTCGGTTAAGTGGACTTAGGTTAGATTAGGCTGATACATACACAAAATCCAGTCTAGTGGTTGAGATTGATGTGCACTTTCCATTATGAACCAAGATGTAAAGGCTTGTGGTAAATTTTTGGAACGAATTCTGTCATCCCTTGTCAAGTTTGGTTTGGAGACAACCCGGTTTCGGCTTTGTAGCATCTTCAGTGTTATTTTTTCGTTCGATTGTTTATTATTTTTCTACATTATTTACATTAAATCATTATATGATTTCCATTGACAAATTTTCCAACATGTTTAAGTTAAACAATAAAATTTTTACTAAACTTCTAACCACAAACAAACTATTTTAACTATATAAAAATACTATAATAACCCTGACCATAAAATGTAATTTTTTAACATAATACGAGTATGTAACTAATTGTTAAGTAATTTCAATCTTTAGGCATGATTGAAATTACTTAACAATTAATAATATTTGTAGTTCGGAAAAAAACAATAAAAACTTACGAGTATGTAACTTTTTTGGTGTTTAATCGAAGTATGAGGGTGCTGTGGCTCAAGTGCTTAGCGCTTTGAATATGAAGCATTCTATAGTTAACGCTGTACTTGTACCTTAGTCGATGGCTATCAGGAAACATTTGGTTGCTTTTCTATCATTCTAATAGGGCCATATTATTATTATTTATAAAAATATGATTTGTTCACAGCAATATATTTCAATCATAGTATGTTGGGCTTAGATTATGGTTACCTCAACTATGTTTTTTCTTTGCGCATATTGTCTGCTCTGCCTTTTCGCAGCATATGTATTTGTAAACTTGGTCTGGTCAGAATATTCATAATTTTACTTATTTTTGTCTTATTCAGTTTTAACAGCCTTCAAGCCCGATAGAATTAACGAAAGCGTTAACTGTCAATCTGCGCACATTTTACCAGTAAACTCTGGCAAATCATTACGAATAGATTGACGTTAAAATTTTCTAAATTTACCTTTAAAATCAGACATCAACTGATCCGATATTTTATCCCTCATTTTTTACTTAACGGCCTTGCTATAGACCCTACAGAATCCATTACATTTGGTGCGGTTTACATACTCGTGGCATCGTTGCACCTTATTTCTTCAACGTTTTTCCTGTTATTCGTGACATACGACCAGCAGTGCTCGAAAAAGTGGACCGAAATTCGACGCCGAGAATGCGGTTCGTCAAGAACAGCTGCGGTGGCCATATACCCGAAATTATTTTAATGTATTGATCTTTCGAATTAATTAATATTTCTGATTATATAAATCAGTGAAGACGTTAATATCTTTCGGCTTTTGGTTTCACTGAGCCATGTTTTACATCGAAAGTGCTTTTCTATCTCTGGTTCTTCAATAAAAATTATATCCGTATAACAGCTAGTCATCATGTTAATATTTTAGCGTTGTACCTGGGCTAAGGTTAATTTGACATTAGGCAAACGTTTATTAAAAATTGGCTTATCCAGTTAGAAATAGCGTGTGAATTTCTAATTTCTCTAAAAAAGTAACCCACTGTGCGTTATTTTATACTTGTTATGAGAAACAAAATAACCAGCCTACATTCGTAAGGCATTGAATGACAATTCATTTTAACACATTTTTTCATAATTTTTTTTTTTAATTTTTATATTCTTGCAATACGACAACAATCACATTTCTGTGAGCAGTGAGTGACGACTGCACTTCACGTGTTGATATTATTTAAATGCTTTTCTCACATTACTGCACTTACTGGTGTATTTTAAGAGTTTGTTACAAATAAAACTAATTATTTTTTGTTGTAATAAAATTATAGTTATTTTTTTGCATGTAAACGACAGACATTAAAATGCTTAAATGTTGAAGTGTTCAAGTGGTTGGATTTCAAGTGCCTAAAAGTAGTTGACCCGATTTCAGTGAGTGTCTTTTGTGTGGCATTTGTTGCAATTTTGTATAAAAATAACATTTATCCCACTATGGAGTCTGTTGCACATTAAGGTTTTTTTTTTGTTAAATTGTTGATTTTAAATGATTGTGCTAATGACACTTGGCTTAAAAGTTTATAAAGTTTTTCATATTCATTCACCAAAAGTTGGTAAAAAATTATTTCAACATTTCGTTTTCATTTTACTTTTTTTTTGCAGGCAAGGTGATTGACCTTTTTTCTTTATTTTTGGCTGCTTTCTGCTACTCTTTTGAAAATATTAATAGTTCGTGAAAATAGGTCGGTTCCTTTTGATAAATTGTAAATTGTTTCAACTATTTTTGCAAATGTCAAATAATCACATAACAGTTTTATAACTTTGATATGGCGGAAATGAATTAATAAATATGAGAAATGACTCAAACCGTGATTCATGTGAAATAATATGAGTTTGAAAAGTGTAAGACTAAGGGGAAACTGATTCAGAGAATTTGAATTAAAATTTAAGGCAAATCACAATATTTTAATTTAATTACTAATTAAAAACTTTTTTAAAAATAATTGCTTCAATCAAATTAAAACCTGCTAAAAAAGTGTTTTTTTTTTTGTAAATCTTGGGACTTGCCAGATTTTTAAAAATACAAATTCAAATAAATTTCATACCACGTTTTTAATTTTAGAAGAGTTTTAACTAACAATGTTGCAATGAACTTTAATTTCCCGAAATCCGCCAAAATAACGTAACCACCATAGCTGTAATTTGGAAACCGTTTTTATTTTAATCTCTATCAGGGCAAATACCGAATTTTCACCAAATTGTGAGTTGGTCAAGTTGATACTCTGCGTTGATTTGATATGGAATGACCTATATGTTAATATATTTCATTTTAACATATCTTTATTAACTTCGCAGGATGTTGCTTAAGAAACGTCAAAACGCAATAGGAAAATCGCCATCACGCGAAACAATTAGGTCAGCTAAAGTGATTTTCATGTAAACGGAAATACATTTTTTTTGAATTTTGTTCCAACAGATGACTAACCTTTTGTTAACAGAGTCTCTTTTCAACTGCAAGCCATACACGTTGCTACTGTTCGTACAACTCGGTTGGTCACCAAGTTGGGAATTTTCCCCCTAAACAATACTAAACTTCGTGTACTACTTAATTGTACAAACAAGTCGCAAGTGTTCTCCCCCACCATTGTTCATATGTTTTGCTAAAATGCATTGCTTATGTGCTCATCTAAATAGGGATCTGTCTATCTTTTCAATTTCAGTAAAATTAGTGTGATAGTTTTGGAAAGCCAGAAATTGCCCCCTCACGATCCTAAACAATATCGCCTTGTTTTAAAATTCGTCAAATTCGGTCTAGCCAGTAAGCCTTAAATCGTGACAAACAAACAAAGTTTCTTTCACATATATGGTATTAGTAAGGATAAGGACCTACCGCCCCTGACCCCATTCCAAGGCTTTGTGACAAAGTCTTTTTTCAATTGCTGGTAGTTGCTATGAACCCAATATTACAACTGCCACATGTTATTTTCGTGATAATTTTTTTAAATTATTTTTAGCATGTGTGACACAGGTAGGTAACCATATGTTTTACATAAAGGGTTTTCCCATAATGGCGTACTATTTGTACCGCTCGCAAGTTTTATAAGTGATATTGAAATTTAAATGTACTCCAAATATTTTGAACGAGGACGCAGCCTGCTACATATACAGTGGTTCGCGTAGTTCTATCTCCGCCGATATCTTTGTGTTTTGTTCAGAGTATTGTAAATACGAAAAATGCAAGAATATTTATATTGAGGTTCTCTAGAATCAAGCATCTACATATTTCAAATTAATTTGTACATGTGCAATGTATGTATGTGTGTATGTACGGTCATGTGGAATCAAAAATCATTAAATATAAAGTTGTCGAGATTTTAATAATATAATTTGAATATTTTTGACATTATTTTAATTATAATTTAATAGCCAACAGCGACATGTGTCTGTGTTTGAAACGTGTAATTAAAAATACATGTACGAGTTTATGACTTAATTGCAAGTATCGTTTTCAAGCGAAACAAGCTTTTTTAAGCTGCCATTTGCAAAGCATTTAACAATAAATCTTTTAATTTTGTTAAAATATTTGCCACAAGCTGTTTTGACACCTGTAATTATTAAAGTGATATGCATACATACATACAGCGGTTATCACAAGTGCCAACCGTTTTTTTATTTTTTATTAACACATTAATTATTGTTAACATTGTTAAGCCTCTCAGTCAGTCATGCCTCTTAGTCCAACAATATCTCAAGCTCTTTTACGGTTTACTTATACATGTGTCACCAAAATACAAGAGTCCTATGTAGCCGCTTTAGTTAAAGAAAAATGTCAAATTCAACTTGACAATACCGCATAAAAATTCAATTACATTCGTACAAAGAGTTAAAAACGAAATACGATTAATAATGAATAAATAATTTTTTTATGTTTAATTTTGAAATGTTTATTACTACAACTTGTTCGATGTATGTGTGTTTAAAACCATTCCACCCAACTCATTCATTCATTCAGCCATTCTTGTCTTCACATTCTTCATTGATATGCATAACTGGCAAAATATTGTGTTTTTTACTCATCTTTATACAAAAGGACTTTTTAAATTTTTTCATATTTTTTTATTAACTCCAACTTTAAATCCAATCTATCCTATCCGTTACCACATGTGTAAGTTTCTTGAAAACTGACAAGCCGCCTTGTTTGTTTTCACAGAAAAAAAATATGGGTGGAAAAAATATTAAAAATAAATAAATTTAAAAGACGATGAGGAAGAGAGAGATGTCGCGCTGCTTGTCGCCTTTAACAAATAATCCAATTTAAAATAATCATGCATGGCGTCTGCTTGCCATTCAACTCTGCGCATCCATAGAACGGAGATCTCGTAGCTTCATCTTTTTTCTTCTTTTGCTGCTGCTGTTGTTTATGATGATTTCTTCCTAAGCTTATAAAACCAGCCCATCATATTCGTATATTTTTTTTTTTGCAAACTATGGAATTGTTGCTTTGTTTTTTGAAAGTCAACTGTAAAATTTCTTTGCAGAATTTCTGTTAAAAATGAATGAATTCTTCACTCTATTCTATATGAATTATTTCGTCTCAAAAAAATGTTTTTCTGTAGCAGATAGGTTTTAAAGTACCAAATTGTAGAAAAGGGTTTCTCGTAAATAAATAAATAAACATTTTCTTGATGCAGGAAGTAAGACTATTTCTTAGGGAATTACAATCCTTCATACAAGTAATGCAAGCCGCTCAAAAAGTGTATCGGTGGTTGTATAGATGCCGACCCTCACGCTGCTGGCACTGCTCTAATCACGACAACGAGTTGTCACGGTGCTCACGTGAATGCCGCCCGGACTATAATGGCTTTTGGGCAGTGGAGTGGTCACTGAGATTCTTGTTTCGGATTTATCTCTGCCTGTTCACGTTCCCGTTTAAATGGAGGTTGGATTCGTCGCTGAACATTAGTAAACCACTAGAATTTCAATTTATGATCCCACTCGATTAACATAATCAGTGTCCTTGTGAACAAACTGAATTCTATGGGCTTTGACATGTAAGTCTTATTTTACACGATGAAATTAATTGCATGAAATTTTTCTCTTTATCGATAAGGGGTATGGAGGGACACTTACAATTCTACACGTCTCATCCATACAAAAAATTCTGGGCAACTAAATTTATCGTATAAATTTCGACTATATTTAAAAAAATTGCACATTGCAAATGCGCAATAAATATCAAGAATTTGATAAAAACAAGGGGCGGCATTTTGGGAGTGGCAACAATCAATGCTTTAAAGGCCACGATTACATAGTTCTAAGCGAGCTATCAACGATATGTTATGCTTGGACTGCAACTAACAACGCAGTGTACAAAAAACTAAAAGGGCGGTATCAAGGACGTGGTGAAAATACTTATGCCAGTGACTGGCTCAACTTTTCTTTTATGTGGGGCCCGATCCACCTTATTGGATATTTCTAATACGATGATGAACAATTTTAAATGATATATCAACTACTGAACTTGGCACTAATTCTGTTTCACCCTTTTTCACTTCAAATGATCTACAGAGCGCAGAGACTACATACGGGGGATCATGTCATTGTTAAAATTCGTACAATAATTAAGACATAAGAAGACCGAAGCCCGGTAATTGTTCGAACAAATTTTTTCCAGGGACCTATTTTCCAGATGATTCCGCAACATTGATAAGAACTTTTGTTGTTTTGACCAGGAACGGACTGACTGATGCCAGGCGAACCAGTAGCCCCAGCTTCGAAAAATCCTGACTGGTTGTTGATTAAGCCCCCTTAGCGCGAAGAACCAGTATTATCCAGGACTTGCCCATAAACAACACCAGACAGGTCATTTTGATTAAAAATGGTAAATAAAACTCGTACACAATGATTTTTTCTCCGAAAATAGTCACGAAATAGAGTGAGGTTGTGCGAAATGCCCATTTATGTTGCAACAGAATTGTACAACTTATCAAAAAATCAAAATTTATTAATTTTTTGTACAGCCAACACACAAGATAAAAAGAATGAACGAAATTCCAAGATCGGCCACAATTTATTAAAAATGCCAAAAGAGTTAAAAAAAATGTCACCGAGAAAAATGTTAAATGGATGAAAAAGCTCTAGTGTTTAAAAATTCTCCTTCTGCAGTAAAATATTATGACCGTTTTCCACCACCCGTAGGAACCGTTTTCAATGAGAGTTTTTGTTAATTTCAACTAGTCTTTTTAATGTACTTGTGATTCGGTATCGATCATATGAATTTCATTTTCAACATAAGTGTTACGAGAGAATTGATAAGTTTAAGACCCTGCTCTTCAGAACCCAATACCACATATTAATTTCATACACAAAAAATACATCTTTTTCTATTATTTTTCTTTTCATACCTTCATAAAAAATATACACAAATTTTAAGTGAGCTGTGTTGATGGCAAAGTACCCGTATTGTTTTGCCTTTAGCTGGTTGCTGGGGTGTAACAAAATTTCTAGAATAACGAAGAAAAAAATATTTAAGGAAAGTTAAAGAAAAAGAAACCGAAATACATAAGTACGTGTGGTTTTCATGTGGCGCATCATCTTCGAATTGCCATAAATCAGACACAATAATTTATTTTAAATTCATATGTTGTCATATCCTTAGTTATATACTTTTTTTATTTTCCTCGTAGTAAGAATGAGAATGAGAGTATCTTTCATTTTGTTTTGACTTGTAGGAATGACTTGGCCGGCTGAAAGGCTGACTGACAAACTGGCTGACTGCTGCTCATCTAATCGAAGGAATTAAAGCTTTTAACTCCTGCAGCGTTTTTACACAACGTGTGTTCACTACTGTTTGTGTTTTTTTCTTCCTGCAACTTCTCTTGAATGTCAATGGGTGACGTGCTGCCAAGAAGTGTTTGGTAGTCATTGTCAAACAACAAGTTGGAGTTATGGACTGGTTAAATAAATGACTGCTGACTGACTGACTGGCTGTTTGTCAATGTTTATTTTTCGGATCATCATAATAATCATTATAAATGATTTAGGACAACAGCAAGGGAATTGCCAAGAAATAAAAACATAAATATATATCTTACAAAATAAAGTGTGGGAAAAATTAGTTCTGATAAGCAATAAGAAGAAAACTACTCTATAAAGGAAGTAATTATAAAGGTTAGATGGTATAATAGTTGATATTAGCCTTAAAATATTAGACTTGATTATCTTCTTTTGGATATAAAAGCCAATCTTGGTCTATCGTAAGCATGGGTGCAGGATATTAAGTAATACAGTTGCGACACATGACAAGTTAAAGCGTGGCCTATGCAGAGAGATCTGAATTTGTTTCAGAAACATTGGCGGTGTTGTGGAATGCTGTCAAGCTAAAAAAAAGGGACAACTACTATATTTGGATGAATCAAAATCGGACTTTAAAAATTGTTTTGAAGATTGATAGAAACGTCAGAATTGCTTCCAACCGAGATTTAATGGCAGGGAATAATACTAAGATTAGTAAAAAATTATAGTTACACCATTTCGCAAAAATTTTGGTACGGAATATCTGAGTTTTCATTTGTTGATTATGAAAGAGTTTGCCCTTAACAAATTTATCGTCTTAACTTGTATCGTGTCGATATAAACTTATGAGCACGTACCGATAAACCCATAAACACATTACTACTAGGTATCCAACCTACTGAGAAATACAAGATACACGTTGTTGATACGTTATAATTCTCATTGAGTTTATGACAAATATTGGGTATAGCGTGGAAGTTTGGTATTAAAAAGATATGCACTTACCGTACGAAGTATAGTTGCAAGCACAAAGTAGTAAACAGAGGTGAAACGACAGTATAGTGATCTTTTTCTCTATCGGTCTCGTTCCTTCAGAGCCTTAGTTTTGTTTTAGATTTTTGTTTTTATTTTGATTTTCTTGCCGTGTTTGCCGGTATTTTTTTCCTGTATTTCGTAACAAAATGCTATATTTGTCTCTTTCTAACAGAGCCCATAGTAAAATAAACTGAGTTTTTTATTTTTTATGTGTCAAAGTCTTCACCTCTGGTTACCCTGTGGTTGCAAGCACTTGAACTGTTGCCAGAGAGCGTTCCCGATTCTTCTTTCGTCCGTATTAAATCTTTAGACCGTCCCCCAAAATTACTTTGTATCTAATTTTCTAGAATGTTCTCGTACACAAGGTCCCACAAAGCTATATTGTATATGTCATAACCTAGTGACCTACTAGTATACGTCCATAGTTATAGTTTCGTTACGTATTATAACGAAAACCTTAGAAGACTGAACCTAACTCTAGCGGAAAAATAAAATTGCGTTAGAAACTCTTTTATAACAGAAATAGGAATTCCCATCTTGTATATATAATATATTTCGTCGTATTTTGGCATTTTTTAAGTTGGAAAGTGATACTTAAGAGAGATTTAACTAGCTTAGCATAATTTTTTTTTTTTTTTTAATTTGAAAGCCTGCTAGTGGTCATTTTTAAATCAGTTTAATTTACTTAAATATTTAATTTAGATTTTGTATTGATTTTTTTTACTATCGCCTCTTATTAACTATAGTTATGTCTGCTTACTTCTTTGTATCTTGTCTTAATAAAATCTAATTATTTTTAATTCCTGCTTAACAAAAACAACAGTTCTATTGTCATTAATATCAATTAATTTGTAATGTACAAACAAGGAAATAATGTTAAGACATTTTTTATTCTAAGAACGAATAGCAAAAGAACTATTAATGACCACCATGTGTTTGGTAGACTTTAAATCATTCATTAACACTTATGGTTGGGAGCGCTACTTGAGGAAATTGAGACATTTGTAATCTTAATTTTGAAATAAAAACTTCAGTGAAATTGCTTAAGTTCAATAATTCAATAGCTCTAATGAATACTAAAGGTGTTTCGCTCATTTTACGATACAATCGGTGGTGCTACATACATGGAGGCCAAATTTAACATCACCGATAATCCGTTCACATCTGCGAGATCAGTGATTCAATGAGTTGATTCCTCGCCGGACTCCTGAACTTGTATATTTGCAGCCTTGATTGGTTCAAGGCAAATCTTACAAAAGTTTTAACTTTATTCTCTGAGTTAAGCGCATTTTAAAGACGGTTTAACCCAGTTTGCCGCCAAAGCGCTATTGACATATGATAATTAATTTCTGTTCACCTAAATTCATTGATATGGACGTAGAAAATATATCTTCTCAGCTCGACGGCGCTATACGCCAAAATACGTGAACGATTAAAGAGTATGTTTATCTCCCACGGAGGTGGCATGAATTGTGCTGAAATGCTTAAATCCACCATTATTAATCTCAACTTCGGCCAAACTAACAATAATCACTACTTTTATTCAGGTTTACATGTTGCGCTCAGAAAAATTTTGATCATTCCTACAGCTCTTGTTCGTATGGATGTTCAAATATGTAAGCCTGCCTAAAGTTCGTGTAGAGCACCTAACAAGAGTGGTGGAAACACTTTGAAAACTAACATGATATTATTTTAACAAAATATAATCGTTTATTACTGTCAATTCTTTAAAAAAAAGTACAGTAAAACACCGCAGTAATGAATTTTGAGTATAGCAAAAACTTTCTCGGACCCATTTTTATACAAAAATTTTAAATTAAATAATATTTTGATTATTCACAAGTTAATAGTTTCCTCGATCAAATTCAATGCTTATTTTAGTGTTATGTTAACTTTGTTATATCCCTGCAGGAGATTGAGCGTTATCTATCTAATAATATGTTTAGCCATATACCTTAATTCCACAATTAGGAAATTTACGATATTAACGCCTTAATTGACCTCATTTTACCATAACTCTCGATAAAATAAAATTGAGCAATTAGGACTTAATTGCGCAATTAGTACTTAATTCCCCATGCAACTCCATGCTAAAATAGTGACTACATTTTAGTTTTCATGGCAGCTGTCAAACATTTTACATAAAAAATTTACAGACAAATAACAAATGCCAGGTAGAACAGACTGTTAGTAAATTAAATGTAATTTTTAATGAAAATACATTTGAGACAAATTTTTAAATTTTTGTAAAGTCGAATTGATCCACAATTTCTAATTCACAAACACAAATTTACACGAACAAAATCAACACATTATCATCAGCTGTCAAATGCTAATTGAGCTACTAATTATGTTACCTATTTGCGAACACCAAATTCTAGTGCTGATGACTACCGGTACTTCAAGGAGTTCAAGGGCGCCACTTCAGATTAATACAATTTTTGTGTAGCGGACTAGCGATTGGAGTATTTGTAGGGAGTTTTTCTATACAAAGAAACTGGTTATAAACTGGCCCTATACCCAATGATACTTACTGGTGATTTTCCAAGCTCGCACAATGGTAATTTGAGCATTAAGATGGTGTAGGACAGTTTACTGGTGATGTTTATACTAGTAAAATATTAGTTTAACACTACTTTGATCTCGGTCAGAAATGTTATTTTGTGGTGAATTTCTATAAGTTGTCTTATTTTCGGTTAATAATGTAAAATTATTATTAATTTATAAAAGTTCTCAAATATAGTTAAATATGAAATTGTCTAATCCATTGTGTTCGTTGTAGCGGTGCTCCACTGTATTATTAGGTAAATGCGAGCAGTAGTATTGTAGCAAGCAAAAAGTACTTAACAGAAGAGAAACGAACATCATTCTATAACCATTATTGTCTTATGGTCATTATCATTACAACAAACCTTACACAGGGACATAAAGTTTTTAATTCAAACGTCTGTCTTTCTGTTTCTATTTTAGCGATCTAGTAACCATGTATTTTTTATATCATTAGTCTGGCTCCTATTGCCTTCATAAGACACTTTTTCATAGTACTGGCATGTTGAAATATATTGAATTGAAAGCAATAAATGTGTTCTACACGTCTTCGTCTTGCATATATTCCCCCATCTATTCTCATTAATGTGTCACTATGCATCTTAAGTTTTCGCACAACTTCTGTGTGTCTTTTGGCTGACTCTATGGTCACTCAGCACATAGTACAACAAAAATCAAAATTGTATTATTATTGTTTTTACAACTTCCAGTTTATAAACGTCAATAGTTGTTGTTGTAACTTTAACAGATATCCGAAGGATGTTAAAGGTATAGATAAATTTCTGGCTTTGCTTTCTTGCACACACTCCAATGCTGGTGCTTTTATTTCTTTCATTGCGTTTATAATATTGTGTTAAATGGCGCCTCTATATTTTATTAGAATTTATTGCAACTTGAGCAAAAAAGAGCTTTTTCTGCTTATATATTTTTGTCTATTAGTAAATAAATAATTGCCGGCAAAAAAATATACAGACATATTTTATTAGTTTTTATTTTACAATTGTCGCATGCATGCATGTAAGTGCCTGACTATCTCTATTAGTGCCACAACAATTTTCAATCGTTTTACAAGTCATTAACTTCGTATAGGCAGGTAATATTTGAAATATGTCTACATTAAGGAAATGGAAATTCCACAAAAATAATCTCTAATGATGTGGAGAGAAAACTGCTTCTGTAAAACAAGTTGCTACATAATGCAGGATTGATTTTTCTGTTAATAAAAAATTAATCAGTTATTAGAGACAATTTTTGTTTGTCATAGAAAATGTATGTCAATAATTATACGAAAGTAATTTCCTTTAGAAAGTTTAGTCTGGTTCATTTGAGAGAACTAATGCACAACTTTAATTTAAGACACACGTTTTATGGTCTACATAAGATCAAAGCGGCTTCTGAAAACCATAAAGTTATTTAATAACGCACAGTGGTGTAAAATAGTGGAACTTCTGAATAGCTTAGCTGGTTTGTTTGTAGTTTCAAAATGCAGTGCATTGTAGAGGAAACACATATTTCTGACATAGTCACGACAACTGTATTATGTTGTTTACAACCACATGGATGTTTGTGACAAACAGATTATGATTATTTGAAAATATTTTTAACATAGAAAAATTATTGTTAATATTTGTTTAATAATTAAATCATTACAATTCATAAAAACTACAACATGGTTGTGTTGTATAAAAGAAGTTTTACTAAAATTCTAATCACAAGCAAGATATTCTTAACTATAAAATAATTATACACTAACTCTAAAACTAAAAATTGTATTATTAATCATATTACACGCAAGGAAAAAACCATGATAGAAATAACCATAATCTGAATATGATTAAATAATATGGTTGTAAACAAATCATATTATTATTAATATTGCAGATAAGTTTAGGACATAGAAAAGCAAAATATTTTGATATTTTTGCACCGGCACAAAAACTGCCGCTGTCAATTGATGTACTCTTTTATAACTTCATTATGCTACATTTGAAAAAAATATGTCAAAAACTTGAGCCGCTGAAAATTCTTTGGAATGATACTACTACTACTACTCCGCAAAAGCGTGGAATAATTGTGTCGATTTTTACACAATAATCGGTCGATGGTGTTAGCGCAGTGTGAACTTCGTCGTCGATGTCCTAATCGTTATCGTGCCAACTGGAAAAACATATCACCGCTTAGCTGCCCGATGCTTGCTGGCTGGGACCAAGCAAGACCTTGCAGGGCGTGGTCGCCATCGGACTGGGCGTTCTGTCGGGAATATGTCGCTGAGAACGAAGAAAAATCATGAAGACGAAGTGCCACGCTACAGGGCCATGATAAATGACTTCTTACCGCCGGTATTGAATGAGCGCGACTTGTTCACTAAGTGGTTTAACCGAGACGGTGCAACTGCACACATAGCAAGAGTCACAATACATATTGAGAAGGAAGCGCTTCCCGTTTTGGCGATTTTTCATGGCCAGCAAGATCGGCCGATTTAACAATGCCTTAAAGAGACAGGAATTCGAAGAGTTATCGCTGGTAATATTGTGCAAAATACGATAAAAAAGGTACACGTGTGTATCAACACTGGCGGCAGCAGGCGCTTGGCGAATATCATTTTTTCTACTTAACAGAAAAAAATATAAAACGCCAGATAAAGATTTTCGTCACTAAAAAAAATTTTTTTATGTAATAAAAGTAAAAAGTAATTCAAAAACAAAATTGGGTAACTAAACTTACGCCACCCTATATCTACATATTATATATAGTGGTTATATGGTATAATAAGATTTTATTATTAGATAAAATTATAGTGCCACAATAATATGATTAGATTACAATAATATAATTCAATTATAATCAGTAACTCCAAGATTATGCTTACCTTAACTATGTTTATTATTTGTATGTAGGCTTTTATATTATTCTAATTAGACTTATCCTGTTTAGTAGCAGTGAGCAGGCTCAATGTGGCTGTTTTCTTAGTCTCTGGTCTCAAAAAAATTACAATAAATAAATGAATAAATAATCATAAAAACCTATTAAAGACTTAACTATTTTTAATGCTAAAAAAATATATAAATCCTTCCTACTCAAACTTAAAGCATTCCTCATCTCTTAGTTAAATATTCGCATACCAAAATATAATAAACAAAAAGTCTTACGTACAATAAACTTAATGGCTTTAGTCGAAAATTCCCATATTGTCAAACTAAGCAATAACCAACATTCTTTCTAAAGTTCATCATTATATTTTGTGCATAAATTAGGATTAAATGTCCCCAGTGACCAAAGAAGAATGTTTGTTTGAGAAAAAAATCAAGAGAAAACTTTACAAAAAGTATGTTACAATTTTATGCCTGTTTTTGGTCAATAATAATGAGTTGAAAATGACAACAGTATTTTGGTCATCACATACTCTTGTCTGCTTGTTGAGTGATAGGAAGGTGGTGCCAGGTTTATTTGACCTGGCAAGTACAAGAAAACTAAATCATTAAAATGATACCAATCGTCCCAATGTTTTTAGATAAAAATTTAGGCCGTAAAGTGCTGGCAACTGCAAAAAAGTTTTGAAGGCTGGCAGATCAGCGTTCTAAAAATGGATAACCCCAAAAAAGAAGAATGCGCTTTCATTGTTGCAAAATATTTCAATAATAGTTATCATCATCGTAAGCGATGAAGTTCAATTTGAACTAGACGGCCTGGTGTTAATCGATTTACAAAGTTTAACTTTATGGTGCCAATTTGGACGCTGATGGACTTGCAACACCATAGCGCCTGGTCGAGCAATGAGTGTTACTAACGCTTGATATCTCGACACGATAAGGTGGGTTTAACAAGACTTAAGACATTTCTTACATTTTCTTGTTTTGGTGGTTAGAACTGGTCCCCTGATATCAGACCATTACTTATGTGATTTAACAGCCCTGATACATTGAATGTTTCGTCGTCGAGCATTGGTCTCAAGATCACGTTATTTAATACCATTGAATTTCTTCTATGGGGTTACTTTAAATCAAAGCTCCATTTTAGCAAACTCATACCCAGGAATAAAACACAGTAAAACACATTAATTTTCCCGATAAATTTTACATTCTTATGTAAAAACATCCAAGCTGTTTAAACTACCCTTCCGTCAGAGATTCCAATTCTTTTAAAAGGTACATTAATATCCCCAGTTTATTGGAAGTTTTTATGCTAAACATCTCAAGCCTTCTACCAAAGGAATGTCAAATAAAGTATCATACAGGCAAGCAAGGGTTGGTTAAGAAACTCTAAGCTTAATAATATATTCGAAATGTAAAGCCTTATTTGCTCTCTACTAAAAGTGTCATAGAGTTTATGACATAACATTTTAAAAATGTTATCACTGTGACCTTTAGAGGAGTGAAAATGTTTTTGCTCAACCACGGCATTTACCATATCTGGTACCGTCGAGTACTAGGATAGTACTATTGACATTTTAAAATGATGTCAACGCTTAAGGAAAAGGTGACTCCTTTAGAGAGTAAAACACATAATTTTGGTTAGACTAAGATGTTCTCCAAATATCTGCAGATAGTTTTTCGTAATTAAAAATTCATTCAAAACTGCATGCCACACACTTATGTATGTATACGATTGTTCGGTTAGTTTTGTGATCACCCTCGTAGGACTGTGGTTGTAGTCGGCGGCAACAGTTTGAGCTTTTGCTGTATTGTGCATCATACATGATGAGCTCACAAACTGCATTGAAGTGTTCTTTGTTTTTTTTTTTAATTTCAGCCTTATAAGGTTAAAGGTATGAGTAAGTATTACCAAAAACAAAAACCACAAGAAGATATTGTTAACGTTTTTACCTTGAAGTTGTTAAAAAACACAAACATCTAAACCAAAGAGTTAATTGTGTGTATCCAAAAGGAAGGAGTCTCTTGTGTTTGTGTGACAATGTTTGTTGCCATTATGACTTAAATACATCATTATTTTTGTGGTTAAGTTTCTTGTTTAGTTTTTGTTGAACGTTTGCTCTTATGTTGCAAGATGATTAAGTGCGCAGGGAGTGTGTGTATGAATGATAGGAATGTTTTTTTGTTTTGCTTTTTCAGGAAATAAAGAATAATTAAAATTTATTGTATTTTTATAATTGATGACAATTTATTTGACACTTTTATGTCACAAAAATTTTGTTAAGCTGTCTCGTATTTTTTATACTTTTTTGCTAATAAATAAGAGCAAACGGAAACAGAATGACAAGAAAAATTTCATTAAGTGTTTCAAAACTAAAAATTTGTGATTTTTGTTGTAAGGAAAAGGTAATAGTGGAGATTGTCCCATTGACATAGGAGAAAATTATTAAATTAGATAATTATAGATATGTACATACCTACATATGTATGTATCAAATAAATAAATAAATTTTAGGTATTTTAATACTTGTCAGTGTCAGCATTATTTTTTTAGTTAAAAAAGTACTTTAGCAGGTAATTTTTCTTCTGCCTTGCCTTATTATTATTAAATTTTAATAATAATAAATTTTAATACTCGTATTAAACTAATTGCCACTTCGGTGGTTATTAATTGTTTATGCTTCACTTTAATATAAGTTATTATTCTCTAATTTAATATTTTTTTGTCTGAAGTACTCTATGAGACTCTAAGTCTTCTTGTACTAATAAAAAATTTTTGTGTTTTATTTTATTATATTTGCCCATCTTTCATGCATCATATGTATAACTATATTCCTTAAATTGACTTAATTTGAATAATTTTTAACCTTAAAAAAATAAATAACAAACGGAATAAAAATAACACAAAGTTAAGGATATTTCAAAACTTAAATTTCTGACTTAAGCTACTCTTCCATTTGACCACAAACATGCTTCAATACAAAAATATATGCATACATGCATAGTACAGCAAACAATTTTGTAATGGGTACTGCTACTATTATAAGAAATTCTTTAAAGAAATCGGTGAGACATTGAGTGGTATAATCTAGTGGTATTAAGCTCCAGTCATTTTGATCTCAGTACTTTTAACGACCGAAATTTACGGGCAGGAACTTGGCCTTATTTGCACATTTATGTTTTACTGCGGATCTGACCCCTTTTCCCCAATATTTGTATGTATACCTACTTCCTATCTAGTGTGGAAGTGTCCCATACAAAGAAGGAGATACTCTTGTTCCGCTATATACAAACTGCCCGCTTCAGATTATTTTGATTATTTATTCCCCAGGACCTACCTTGTGAAACTTAAACTATGAGGTAACCTGTATGTAGAATCCTTATGTATTAAGTTTAATTATTTTATGCCTAAAGGAAGCAAAGTAAGTTTAAATTTTGTGTAGAAAACAGTCAGTTTAATTTGTTGCACAACAAATAAGCTTTTATGGTTCTAATACTATGTGCACACAGGCACCTTAAATTTTAAGTTGAGTTATACTTTGATGTCCACACTTGTGCAATTTAGTTTACTCAGGTAGCATCTGACAGCTGAAAATGTGTTCACTGTGTTCTAGAAAGCTGGAATCTTATTGTTCCGATTTTGGCAAAATGATTTTTTTAAAGAAATAAATTATTATGTTTGTCTAATTTTTCCAAGCTCCAGTTCTTCAATAAAATAAAGTATAATAAATATTAATTTTATTTTATTCAATATTTCGCTACGCCTTTGTGTAGCATCGTCCTGACATAATTATCATAAAGGTCAAAAAACTAGAATAAAGTTTATGAAATAAATTATTTAAAAAAATTATTATTGAAAACTTATTGTCGTTAAAAATTCCATGAAAGTTACTAACCGTAAATTTCGGCTGGCGTTTCCTCTTATTTTTGTTTTAATTTTCTATATAGACTTTGACAGCTGCCATGAATCAATTAACTGTGCTATTAAGTACTGATTGCTCAATTTATTAATTGAGCTCGGGTATGCTAAATTTCATACAATTAAAGACCTTTTTTTATTTAAAAAACATTTACATATGTATTTCCTAAATTATATCACGCCTCTGCGCCGGAAATTACTTTTTAGATGCAAACTGGCAACTTATTACTTTTAAAAATATATATATATGTATACCTATTGTTATTATTGCATTTACAAAATAACAGTAATATAACAAAAGAAGAATAAATGTACATGTGTATTAGATTTTATAACATAATTTCCATTTAATTTGCAATTTAATAATTTTGATTTAAATTTAGTTTGCACGAAGTAGTTCAACGTTGTGTAGTAAAAACTCTTTTAAGCTACTTTTGAAAGACGATATCACCGTGATGGCCTTTAAATTGTCAGGTAGGTGGTTGTACTCATTAGGACCAGCAAACATAATCCGCTGTTTAGTGCCTTCAAGTCGACATCTTGCGATCTTCAAGTTCATTGCCTGTCTAGTCACTCTTTGCGCATTTGTACTGATGCGACTAAACTTAATAGTGCTGGTAGCAATACCGTTTAAATGTTTAAAACCATATAGTAATAGTTGTTGTTTGTAGAGGCCTTTAACTGGTAATGTGTTGACAGCGTAACTTTTGAATAAATCGATCGTACTTGGGCATGGATAAAACTGACTTGGACCCATAAACTGATGAAAGATATGTAAGGTGCGAATGAAAGAGTGATTGATAAATCAGCATTTTAGTTTCAATGCTCAATTTGTTTCGAAATTTGCTTAGAATACCGATTCCAGCTGATACCTTAGATTTTATGCGGTTAATGTGATCATCCCATGAAATATTATGAGTTAAAATCATTCCTAGGTATTTGACACTTCTTACTTCATCAATTAATTCACCATCAATATGAACACTCATTGTTTGCTCATTTCTCCTTATATATGGCCTAAACCGCACAAATTTAGTTTTCTTAGCATTCAAAATTAATCTGTTAATTCTTAAGAACTCAGATAATATCAGTTGCGCTAATCTCCTAATGGTGCAATTAACGCGCATATGTGAACATACTCAAACTTATTTTTTATCCTTTATTTTACAAATCACCAAGTATTTGTTTACTTATTCGCATAAGCTTATATTCTTTTTATTTAAATCCTATACAAATGTGCTTTCAATGTTGGTTCCGTTGATTACATTCATTAACCAGCCAAACTCCTTTGTCTTTTGGTACTTTTTTTAGGTGGAAACAAAACGAGCCAACTTAAATGAGGAAAATATGTTTTTATTTTTTTAATACCAAAAGGCAGTCAGTCGAAGGCTTTAAAAGGGTGTGAGGTAAAAAAAAGCTGAAATTTAATCCTCTAAGGGATGTTCTTTATGAGATCGACCGACCAAAACAAACTTGAAAACAGAAGATTGCAAAATTGTTGAAAATTCAGTTTAACGCATTTATCAAAATTGTGGATTTCTATTTTTTACAAATTGTATTCATTAGAAAATTTTGTGATTACTCTTTGGCAAAGAACTGAAATTGCATGACAGAACGAGTGGTTGGTTTGTGTTTTAATGCTGAGCGTCTGTCTTGAATTGATAAGGCGTAAAGTCATAGTAAGTGTAATTTTTTTTTGTTGTTTGCCTTTTTTATTTGTGATTTGTTTGCCAGGAATAATTGTTTGAATGAGTGAATGAATTAATAAAAGGCCATATAAAACCAAGTAACACAATTTAAAAAAAAGACGAAAGGGGATAAAACAGAGCACCCTACAAAGTGCCCAAAAAAGGACTTTTACATTTTAAATTAAATCCGAATTCGCAAACATTTAACTGAAATATGTAACAAGAAATTGTGCAACAATTGCTTAAAGAAATTAACTTTGCAAATATCTACTTGCGAACATCAGAAACCTATAAAGACCAAATGTTTGCCATTTAAGTACTTTATTGTGTCATTTTATTTTTAACCAGACACATAAACCATTTTGTTTGTTAAGCTAAAAATAAAAGAGAACCTCAAGAATACATTATTTTTTGCCATAAATTTTAGCAACTAACAAAACTTAAGAAAACAGAAAATATAAAATAAAAGTTGCAAATCTCCGTATTCATGCCACAAGAAAGAAAAATGACACTCAAACAACATATGCGTAAGATGATGTAGTAGATGGCTTTTGTCTTGCATTTGCTGCTTCTCATAGTTTATGTTGCAAAAGGAACAATAATTGTTTTGTCTTGTTTTCTTGCAACATCTTAAAAGTTGTTAACAGAGAAATACAGAAACAAACAACTTGAAATTAAAGAATAAGTTTATTACATTGTTGAAAATATAATAAAAATTTTTATTATTAAACAACAAATTAAAAGTAAAATATGATAAAAAGTAATGAAAATATAAACTACAACTAATAAACAATTGTTACAGAAATTAAGTTATTCTATACGGTAGTAGGGAAGGAGCTATAATATCTTCTTGTCTTTGCATAAGATGCGGAAGTTTAAGGAATATCCAAGCATATCAATTTATTCTAAAAAGATAGATTATGTTTAAGCTTGCAGTCCGTAAGGTGGGAAATGAAGAAGACTAGGAAGGTATGAGCGTATAGAAGATTAGTAACAAGGATATAAAGAGTGGTGGACTGGTTGCAGTGACTGTGCTGATGTGGATTCGTTCCCGAACCAGTTGCTGTTCCTTAAAAGTTTATTCGGAAAGGCTTTAACCCCACATAAACCTTACTCTGGTCCCCTCCAAAGCAGGACAGCGGCATCTTTTTCCCTTGGCGTAATTGTTGAATTGTAATGTCCAGTAACTTGGCTAGCCACGATATTTCTCAGTTGCGTATTCTGATATCTGAGCAGGTTTCTGTTTCGAATCTGGTCTAGTCAAAGCTTAATGAGCTGTTTGGCTATTTGTATATCTACACCACAAATGTTATAGCACGGTGCCATTGCGCCATCTGAAAAAATGGCAACCAATTCAAATTATGATATCACTTTTGCGTTACCCTGATAAAGCATTAGTATTTTGCTTTTTGCACCCCAAGAGATGAACGCCACAGAAAGCCTGGCAACCATCTTTACCACATTATCGGCCATGCAAGGGTTGACTTTGAATTTCCTTTAGATTTTTTACATACTAACAAATGTTTACCTTAAGTAAAAAGCTTCGTAAGTACAATGGAATGCGCGCCATTATGCTACATATATTTATTTATGGACAACCCAAAAATGTCTGACCCAATAGCAAACTCCGTGAATATCAAGAATAAACACCTGTGTCCAGATGTATGAATGGTGAGTTATTGCTGCAAAATATGTTTCCTTTAAATGCTTTTACAAGACTATTGAAATGCTTGAACAATTTATTTTTATATTTATTCAAATAAATTTCAGTACTAAAGTAGTATGCAAGTATGTCGACAAACATTTTGTTCTTGAATACAAGAACTTATAATTTCTGATGTAAATCCTTTGAAAGATAGTACATTAGTACAATTCAGTCGCTGCGTTGACATAACTTAGCATAATATTAGCAAACACCTTTATGATAAGGTTAGTAGATACGTATCGTGGCGTTACGATTGAGCTGACTTTTTTGTTCTTTGCTGTGGTCCAGTAGAAACCGGTTTGTACTCATTGTTCTTTACTGGAAAAAATGCCACATATAATTGCATAACATTTTTTAATGGTTACGTGTATTTTTTTTAAATCACAAATACTAACTAACACAATTAAATCTCTTTTAATACTTAAGCAATGTATCCATTTTTGAGAAAGAACAACGTGTTTATTCACACTTGCATTTTTTATTTTTTTTTTTTCAAAAGAACATAAAAGCACATAATACCCACCTAAAAGTTACGTGTTTAATGATCGATCAAGTGAATTTTTATGTGACGCCCACATGAAGTTCGGCATGGTTTGTGTGCATCAGTGACATTTTGAAATCTACAGTTGTTGCTCTGCATCCTTGTTGACAAAATATCTAAATCAACGTTTGGATGTACCATTTTCTAACAGAAGAGCTGTCGGCAACGCACTGATTTAACCGACTTACTGACTTTTTCGCGGCTGGCTGATCCATTTTTGCGATGAAATATTTATCAAGTATCGTTAAGTGTTCGAAAGTGCTTTAAAAGTGGGTTGGAGACCGGTTTTGTCATTGGAAATTTCAAAATCATATTTCGGAGTTTCTGGACAAAATCTCATATTGCTATGATTATCTTGGATTGCTTCAACCTTTTTTTTTAGCAATCTAACCACTTGAGGGAACTTGCGACGCAGGACTCTGTTATGTTTATCATTGGTACCGCCACAGGCCCCCTTATAGTATTGATGGATGCATATCGAAAAATGTGTGTGAAAATAAATTCGAATTTACTAGCAGAGTTACAAACCACTTTTTTAATATAGCGGATTTTGTAGTCAACATAGCACTGTGCGCAATTTAACAGTGGGACTAATTTCATATGTAAAAATAATGTGTAGTGTACAATTTAATACAAATGTAAATCGCTTTTTCGGCGACACCGTCAATCACGAATTTATTTCTAGTGGCCAGTATTGAAAAATGACGATGGTCTGACTCAACCCATGCTGGTTCAGGGAGTACTTAATGGAATGCTAATGGTGGGTTATCTGAAATACTTTCAGAATCTAAAAAATTGCTCTTTTTAGTTCTTGTTTTATTTTTAATTTTTTTCAATAATTTTATATATTTTGAAAAATATATGATGAAGCCTGGCCGCCTATGTTACTTTTGTGAATTTTATTCGCTTAAAAAAAAAGCTGAATTTTAAATAACTTTCAATTTAAAACAACGACAATATAATTGAGTTACCAAACATTTGTCTAGTTACTCTTGTCTCAAATGTCATTTTTACACACACTTTCCTTTTCAGCGAACATGACATTTTCTAATACAATTTCCATACACTTGTATCGACATGAAGTCACGTGTAATTTTACACATGTCTTGTGACGACGACAATCTGTCTAAATGCCAAGTGACAAGACATTTTCATGTATAACAAATAATATTGACAGCATGTGATCATGTTAGTTACCTGAGGAATTAATAAAAAGCATATAGCAGCTTTAAGTGAAAAAAAGTTATAATACTAAAAGACTTTTTTTTTAAGTCAAGCTTATCTTACACTTTAGATTATTTCACTTAAACACTTGCAAAACATACATACGATATTAAACCAAATTGTTTTTAAAACACTTTCTCAAAAATCTTTTTGTTTCATTATTTTTAATAAACTTAATTAAATTTAAACTTTATAACAACTTTTGTTGTACCGCATTCGAAAACAGAACATCAAAACAGACATAAAAAATTCTGCAGAAATTGTAGCTGCTTAATTTAACTTTGCAATTAAGTAATTAGCTCGGTAGAGAAACCCAACCGCAGCAACATTCTGATGTCTATAAATTAGTTTCATTCATTTTGTAAACAGTATCGTCCTCTTCAGAACTTCCTTTCCAAGTAATCTGAAGCATTTGTTTTTATGGGTTGTTGATGTCTTTTACAGCTACTGCTGCTATATTTGCTGATTAAAATTATACTCAGCATCATTATAAACAATGACAATATCTATCTTAATCAGTTCAAAATGTTGCACACAAAAAAAAACACACATTCTAGTTTTATGACTTTGCCTTAAGATCTGACAACAATTTCGAGAAAAACTGCAAACAAATTATAACAATATGCAACATCAAATATCTTTAACAGTTTATTGCTTGTGCAGCCAAAAACTATAAAAACAAAATTGCGAACCTTCCAAATTATCATTGTGCAGCAACAGCTTCTTTAAGAGCCAACTAAATAAATGTAAATTTTAACTAGACTTGTTGCAAAGGGAAACCTTCATTAAGGCTTAACACGAGCACTATATATGGCATGTTAGCGTCTATGCAGGAATACTGTGCCCAGCAGTTCTCCAGTCTGGCCCCAAATCAGAAAGTTCTTAAACTCCCCATAGGTTGGAAAAGTATTGTAACCGGTATACAGACAATAATTATAGTCAATCTCTTAATTATTATGGTAGAGTCAACTGTCTCCTCTTGTACTGAAAAAGTAGCCAGAATACTAACGAGCAGTGCTACATTGCCTCTTTGAGAACTGCTGGGTAAAAGAATATATCGCATTTAAACATCTTCGTTTGCATATTTTTCTTTTCAGAACTTTGTATCTGTGACTAGAATATGCATATGCATACAGCTGGTGCCATTGTGTCTGCGATTATTATCTTATTATACTCATGAAACTTTGCCTTCTACTTTATGCCAACATGTGTGCCTACATTTATTTGTATGTCTAGCTTCTCATTAGATAGAGTAGAAGAAGTCCATAGATACGTTTAAGAATGTTAAGTGAGAGTGTTGCACAAGTTTTTAAGTAAGTGTATACAAAAAGGAAAATAAAAGCAAAAGTTTATTTAGTTTTTATTTCTCTTCTTAAGTTAATATATTTTTTTTTAATTTTATTTAAAAATCTTTGAAGTTAGTTTAACAATCTTACAGAAACTATCTACGGTACATAAACATTTTAAATGCTTTTACAAGGAGATTTTGGGACTAAAATGCACTACGATAGGGTCATGAGATATTCTCTCCGCAGTTTGTGTATTCAACGCATCTTTCGGTAGGGTGCAATTAGTAGACTGAGACTTTTCATTTACTTTTAGTTAAGCGACATATTAAAAGAAGCTCCTGTAGAAAAACGAACCTTCATAAAACGTACCTGTAATAGGAAGCTAACTTAAGGAAAAGTACGTACATGCACATTCTTTGATAAATTTCATAAACGATCCTTCTATTAAAAGTACCTTTTGCTAAAAAAAATATTATAAAAAGCAGCATTTATTCAAACCAAATTTTAAAATTTTAGGAGTATTTTGCACAAAATGGACGTTTTATGAAAATATCGTTTCAAAAGGTGGTTTTTAATAACTATTAATTTTGGTAAAAAAAAATATTTTAAAAGGTAAGATTTATAAAAAGTAACTTTCCAAAAAAGGCCCTTTTACAAAAAGTACCTTTTGTAGAGAGTACCTTTCATAACTGGAAAAGCACATTTTTTATAAAGTACCTATTGAAAAAGTCATTTTACGTAAAATAATTTTTTCAAAAAGTGCCCCAAAGGGAACCTATGTATGTATATAAAAAAGTATGTATACAAAGTACTAATAACGTAATGTAACTTTGCATATAGAAGATTTCGCAAATAGTACCTTTTGTATAAAGTAACTTTTGTATAAAGTACCTTACGCATGAAGTATCCTTTGTATAAGGTAAGGTGTAAAGTACCTATTGTATAAAATACGTTTTTCGAGAAGTCACACAAAAGATTCCTTTTATAAAAAGAGTTACATATGTATTTGAATATAATACCTTTTTCAAATAGTACCTGTTGCGGCTTTTTCAAAAAGTATTTCAAATGAACCATTTTATAAAAAAAATATGTAAAAAGTAACATTGAGTAATCGTAACTTTTGTACAATGTACATTTTGGATAAAGTACCTATTGCATAAAGTAGCTTTTGTACAAAGTGTCTTTTATATAAGAGAGAAGTAACACAAAAGAAAGCTTTTACAAAAAGTGTTTTGTAATATACAATACCTTTTGCAAATAGTACCTTTTGTGGCTTTTTCAAAAAGTACTATAAACGGAACCTTTTATAAAAAAGTATTTACAAAAACTACCAATGACGAAAAGTGCCTTTGAATATAATACCTTTTGACAATTGTACCTTTTGTATAAAATATCTTTTTGTAAAGTACGTTTTGTATAAAGTGCCTTTTTCGAGAAGTCTACTAAAGAAACCTTTTATAAAAAGACGTTTTTAAAAAAAGTGCCAATGACGAAAAATACTACATACAATTGTATGTAGTATATACTATAATATCTTTTGGAAATGGTACCTTTTGCACAAATTGCATTTTCCAAAAAGTGCTACAAAAAAACCTATTTTAAAAACAAGTTTCTATCAAAAGTACCTTTCATAAAAGTGCAAATGAAGAATTTGGAAAGTTGAATTGCAGTAAAAGGCTGCTTTAGCGGATGTTTTATTTAGAAGCGAGGAAGAACTCTTAATTCAAAACTGTCATTTCTGACAGTCTGGTTTATAGTACTGGGCTTTTTTGCGTTAGTTTTCTTTAGCATTTCGTCACGATTATACTCAGGCCGAAACAAGGTTTTGTGAACTGTCCAAATTAATGTTCATATTTTATTCTAATAACTATTTCCAACGAACAGAAAAGTTAGTCATCCAACGAAGACGTTTTGACGAAAGTCGTAAGAGGAAGCATTAAACTACAATCTAACTAAGTTGACTTTCTCAATTTTGTACACATTGTTATAATTTTAATTTATTTTAAAATGTTGAGATTTATTCTATTCAGTCGATGTGGTCTTGTGTAACCCTCGTTCACTTTTAAAAAAATCCCACAATCCATGTTTAGACCATGTTGTAGTCATTAGCTAAACAACATGGTTTTGTAAGGATTTACATCCTTAAGCAATGCTTATTAGTATTAGAGAGAAATGCTATTTTTCAATTACCATTATTCTTACATTATACGAGTACAACTCACTCTTGCAATTTCACCATCACTCCTCTGCTAAATCATTCCCCAACTGTCATATTGAAGCAAGCATTTGTGGATGCTTCATTTCGTTATGTATTCATAGGCTAAAGCCGTGCTTCGCAACCGCTTATGTCCATTTAATATATTATGTTGTTGCTACTGTTTGTTGCTTGTCATTCAAGACAATACGTGGCGGCAACAAATAAACCAACACGCAAACAAACAAATACATAAAACAACATTGAGTCATGTACAGTAGCAGCAGGAAGAATTGAAACAGCCTCAAGTGCAACAACATCCATTTGATACATGCTTTATTTTCCTTTCCTTGCTAACCTTGCACTTGAATTTTTTGAACAACAAATATTTGAAATGAAATCCTTGGCGTACGTGTGTGCATGTTGTTCTATGTATTGAATTGAAGAGGGCGTGTAGATTGTCCTTAACAGGACATAGACAACACAGTATTAGAGTGTGTATGTTTGTCATTAAGTAGACTGGATGATAAAGAAAAGTGTTGCTAACAACATGAATTGTTTAATTACAATAATAACGTTTGGCCTGCAGCATTTGTTGCCAAACACAACACAAACACACCCATGCCCAATCTCACTTACATTTAGTGTAACGAGCTATACGAGTATAAGTGAACACGTTGTCTTGGTGATAATGCCTGTTTTAGTCTTACTGATTTGCTATAGCAGGGATGGCATCCACAGAGCAGTAAAAAATATTACTGCTTTCTGGATGTGAGAAATACTTGTTTGCCATGGGCCTTGCTTAGTAGAATCGAAGGTTCTGGAAAACTAACCACTTCAGTGTTTAGTTTTCTCTCAAGACTTTATGATAAACTTTTGAATTTCCATTATCTTAGGTACAAAGCTTTATACAGATCAAAACCATATAACTGTAAACATTAGGTTATATTAAGCTCAAAGAAGCCTACAGGCGTAGACTTGAGCCTGCAAGGATTAAAGAGACAACGAGGAAACAAAGGCGACTTAGGGTAGAAAAGGAAATGAAGATTAGTGAGTCAGAGTGTTAATAGATGAAAAGAGATACAGGAGGAGTAACAGTATTTTTATCACTCCGCAATAAGTATAGAGTTATTTACATTTTCTGATAAAGGTTAAATCCTATTATTGATAGTTTGGAGAGGATCGTTGTGCCATTTAGACCCGTGGCCGAAGAAAGGACAGAGGCATTATGTTGCACCATCTGTAGTTATGGGTGATACAAGCAGTCAGGAACCAAAAGCTGTTGATGGTATTGGCATGAAAATCCAGCGTGTTGTTGGATGGACTGAACACATTTTGAGATAAGAAAGTGCATTGGATTCTTTAACATGGTGTAAAAGATAATTTTGATCTTCTTACATTGATCTTGTCACATAGATTTCACTTGGTTCTTGACGATACTTCTCAATTCTACTTAATAAATTCCTGTTTTAATATTTATTGCTTGTGACTGCTTCTCCATGCTTATAATCTTTGTATCGGTTTTGAAAGTATTAATTCTCAAACTCCTCAAGAAAAATAGGTTTGTGTTATTGTCTAGTTTCCCACAAAGTATAGGCGCATTTTTATCTTAAATAATATTAAGTGTTGCATTCTTCTGATGTTGCTTTTCCTGTTCGTATGTAGTTTCGATAAGTATTGTATTTGCTTTAAAATAACTCTTCCAATTTCGGCCCAATGTATAGGGTCAAAAGCTTTCTCAAGGTCGATAAAGCATGTGTGAATTTTTCTGTATATTCAATTGCCTTCTCGGATAACTGAAGCATTGTAAAGGTGAGGTCTTGTGTACCACCTTTAGGTGGTAGAGTTCTTCCTCGAGACACGGTTCTAAAAGATAAGAAATTATTTATCACTAAGTAACTATGAGTCGCATGTACAACACCCAGGTAATTTGAAAGTACTTTTACTTTATAGATTTCGGTTATATTTTAAAAGATGTCAAATTTCCATTCCTGTCACAAATACTGGCAAATATGTCTCAGTTATTTATGTGGGAGGGTATTTATTCGGAGAGTTTGTTTGGCAAAATAACATTTCCTGTCATGCTTAATGCGAAAATATTTCTGTTTCTTTGCTAATGTAATTTACTATTAATTGTGGTTTGGGGCCATAAGGACGCTCAGTTGTAGCTTCAAATCTAGCTGATGAATTCATTTAGAACTTTTAATAACTCTTGAACTGTGTGTATTTCAGACCCTGTGTTGTCTTTCTAGTCTAATAAATTAAGAAAAAAAAACAGGAAGACTGCAGTAAAATCTTATATTTCTAGCCAGTGAGTGGTTTTCTATGTCAAAGTTAGACACTTTCTTAATTAAGTTTTGGAAGATAATATTGTCGTTAATTTCTGTTGACAGTAAATCGTTATTAGGGTATGAGAAGAATGTTACTCAAATAAAATATGTTCTGGTATTTAAATAAAAAAAAAAAAAAACAAAGTGAACATTTCGATCAAAATTGAAGTTCTTTCCAATTATTTTAAAATCCATTAAAACTTTAATATTGCAATTTCCATTTTGAGTTTTAGGAAAATTTATTTAAGTTGACAACTTTTGGAATTTTCATTAAAATTTGCTTCCTTTTTAATGGTTTCCGGCAAACCATTTTTTCGTACATTTTATATTCTTTTAATTTGTCAACAATTGCGTTTCCAAAAAAAAAAGATAAAGTGTGGAAAAATAAGGTTTTCATTTCACGCCTTTTATTGTTCTTGTTTAAAGTTCTAGCTGTTTGTGTTTGTAGTGGAAACAGAGAACATTGCAAATATTGTTATGGCTCTGGGCTTTTGTGGTAACTTTTATTATAATTTGTTGAGGCGAAAAAATAACATGGAAGCCATGACTCAAACAAACGCCAGAAAGGAAGGAAGGAAGTTTGCAAACGAGTGAAAACAAAAGATAAAGCGATTGGAAAGAAAAAATTATTTTAACATTTGAAAATTATAAAACAAAAAAAAAACGGTGTAAAAAAAAGACAACAATAAAAATCACATTAAGAAAACACTTTCATTATAAGAATTTATGAAAATTTGTTATTACTGCCAGTTTTCAGTACAAATCTCTAAACAATTTTTATTCTCAAAAATTGCACAACATTTTCTTATCTTTGCATTTATTTTATTATTTTTACAGACGGAACTTTCACACAATCTGCAACAACTGTCAGAGAAGGCACGTTCAACAACAGAATTTATACAACGGCTAAAGGGCATGAGCGATAAAGTGACGGTAAGTTTTACTTTCTTATTTTTTTGTTGTTATTGTTTCCAACACAGACGAAATATTTAACTACAGCAAGAGAAATTAACTCAGAGAAATTTAAGAATAAAACAACCCTTTGGGCCAAACGCAGAAAAAATTGCTTAACAAACGTTTTTGCTCATTCAAGAACAAAAACACATAAGTAAAATTTACATCATTAATTTTGCGTTTCTTCAGAAGAATAATAATAAAATTTAAACATTTGAGTAAACAAAACACTTTTAAATTGTTATTTCTTAATTAAGTAAATGGGTGTTCTGTAGTGAGTTTTCTGTTGCTAATGAAAATGTGACTAAGTCATTAAATTAAGAAAAAACAGTTGTTTATTTCTCCCCTCTTGCGTTTTTATTTAATGTTCTTTAAAAATATTTACATCTAATTTGGATGACTCTTATAATGTGGCGGAAAAACACTTGAGGCTTAGATAGTTTTATACCAACCACAGTGGGTTAAATGCCACACGAACGCTTTAAAATCCCCAAAGTAAAGTGGTGTGAAATTTTTATGTAACATCATAAATATCGTAATAAACTGTGTAAAATCATCTGGCTTTTAGTCAATCGTTTAGCCTACCGCCACCCGGTACATAAACATGTTGACGTCTATTTAATAGTAGACTAGTGTACAGTCTAATCTATTGTCAATATTTTTGTTTAGAGCGAGGATGACAAGTTCAGAACTGTTAAATTTATTTTATTCATGCAAAAGAAAAATGATATACCATCTCCTTGGCAACAACAAATATACACCTTTTCGAATGTAAAATTAACCCCTTAGGCACCAAAATAAAACAAGCAGCAATGATTTGATATTATACACAAACTAAAAAAAATAAAGCTTAAAAAAGCTGCTTAATAGGGGGTATAAACACCTTTTTAAAGGCAACTACAATATAGTCGATGCCACATAAGAACGATAGGAAAAGAAATCTAAATAAAACAACAATAAAATTTTGAAGCTAAAATTCCGGCATTATGTTTGAAGTAGCGAATTTTTAAACTGTCCTCTTAACTTCGGGCAGACCTTCAGCATTTTTTTGTCTAAAATCCGTATCTACGACTAACAGGTCCTGCATCCAATCAGCACACTAACGGCATTGTCTATTTAGTCATGATATAATATTCTGATAGGGTCATTTGATATATATAGATTTTAGGCACGAATTTCCATCACCCCTTGTCAAGTTTTGTTTGAAGACGAACCGGTTTTGGCTATGTGCCATCTAAGAACAAAAAAGTGACACTAAAGATGGCACATAGCCGCAACTCGACATGGAATGATGGAAATTCGTGCCAAAAATTTAGCATTGTCTGTGGCTATCTGGCTTCAAGTCACGTACAAGCACAATCATATACAGATGTAGGCCTAAATGCATCCGCAAAATAAGCCAGGTTGACTCTCTGGCGATGCCTAATTCATGCGATCGACCTTCTGGGACTTCGATGATGATTTCTTCACTTTCCCAAAACTAGAGTCCTTAATTATATTTTGTCATAAGTTGTTTTACGTGGACCCCATTCCAATTGATTGTAAAAAACAGTTAAACATATATCCCACTTGACGAATTGTTTCGAAAAACGTGCAGAGAAAAAACATGGTTATGGCATGATCACGACAACCTTATTATGTTATTTGTTGAATGTTGTTGAAAACAAATAATGGTTTTTTGAAAAACATTTTAAGCCTTACTTTAGTTGTAATGAGCACGTTGTTGTTTACATTTAATTATTAAAGGATTTCCTTCAATAAAAATTTCAACATGGTTGAGATGAACGATACAATTTTTACTAAAACTCTAAGCTCTGTCCTACGATTTTTGTGATTTGATTTAGATCATGTAAACTTCTTACTTTCATTCTTGCGATCAGCTCAAAGTGACAATTTTAGTTTTAAGACTTTCTTCTAAAAGATAGATCCTGAAACTGAGCCTGAAGGGAATTCCATTCAATTCACAGCCTTATCATACCAAAAGTCTTTGGGTACTTTATGTCTTCAGAGGGATATTATGACTCGTTTCCACCCAGCACTATAATTTTGTCTATTGTGCTTAGATGCCTGCACACACACTTTGTAACATCCTTGCAGCTTTACATTTATCTCTTAAGTTCTTTAACTACAAAGTTTAACAAAAGTGTTGACATAATTAAAAACATAATTTGTTTGCCAAAAGTCTCTAAAGCAACTTGTTAGCTTTTCTTGGGCCAGACATTCATTTGTTTTAAGTATTTAATTTTTAATTGAATTCACTAGCTCCTTTCAACGTAACAACTACTTTTACTTTACCTGAAGAAAAAAGAAAGAAAATTTAATAAAACGGCGTCAATTTTTTGTAAAGCGTTAGTTGTCTCGTGCATACACCTTTACAATTTTAAACTTCCTTTGACTTTTATGTTTCTTTTCGACTTTCTGAAAGTAAAAAAGAAATAAAACTAGAGGCGAAATAAAATACGCAATATTTTTAATTAAATCTTATTCGTTTCTTTGCTACTCATACGTCTCCAGACATAATGTTATACTTTTCCTTTTTTATGTTTTTTTCATACTTTTAATTCCATTAGGAATCCTGCATAGAATTTGAAAGACTGGTGGCAGCACAGTGTGAAGCCCTAATACAAGCCATACATGATAGACGTGAATATTTATTAGAAGCAATTCGCATGGACAAAGATACCAAAATACGAATACTAAAGGTGAGTTCTACAAAGCAATTTTAATATTCCTCTATGAAGAACTTATTCGATTTCCTGCATTTCTTATTTCCAGGATCAGCAATCAAATTGTACGGGCAAACTGCAACAAACAACTGGACTTATACAATTCTGTATTGAGGCATTAAAAGAGACTGATAGTGCTGCTTTTTTACAGGTGAAGAGTAAAAAAAAAAAACAACTTAATTCTAAAAAAGAAAGAACTTTTTTCCAATTATTGCTTTTAAATCATTTTCAATTGATTTCTATTTTATTTTGTTGTATCATTGTAGGTTGGTTCGATGTTAATAAATCGCGTAGCGAATACTGACATGACTTGGCACCAGGAAGTAACAAATGCTGCTCCCCGTGTTTCCCCCATTGTTGATTTAACCCTCGATGATGCTTCCGTTTTACGAGCCATTGACAATTTGAATTTTATACAAATGAAACGTAAGTTAAACAAATCTGTTAACGGAAAATTTTTAAATTAATCTCTTTAAAAAAAGTCGTTAGAAATGAACAACTTTAATTGAAAGTAATAAATTGTTAGAGAATTAATTTTTAGAAATTGTTGCACACAAATCTTTAAACGTTGTCTTTCACTTTAACTTTCTAATTGAATCCTGTTAAGTAAAAAATATCAAAGTGTTTCTTTTGTGTTCAATTTAAACCCCATCACACTTGCTTTAGTTTGTCTGGTGTTACAAGAAATTTATAAATTATATGAAAACATTAAAGTCCCATCATGTGTTGTTGAGGGATAGAGAAAGTATTTGTGATTTTAAAATCCACTTAACACTCATACACAGCTTTCACAAATCACTTTTACTCATTCAGTTACAATTTGAGGAAATTTTGTATTTTTTAATTACGCTCACAGACACTAAGAATCGCACAATTTCAAATAGCAATTTGGTTTCGAAAATTACACCATTTCCCACGACAATAGAAGTAGAACTGGCTCACAAAAGATCCCTAATTATATCACAGCTAAGATTAAAATTTGCTCGAATTCTTAAATTTGGTTTATATCTTGTAACCAGTATCATTTTAGCATTGTTTTGAACATCCGGATTATAAAATTCATTCATTATATCAGAAGCACAGGTGCTGATCCAGGATATAAAAGCGGAATTTCCCCTTCAAAACTATTAAAAATTAACATTTTTCCATACAAAAAGTTGAGAAAACAGTCCACCTGCCTAAGCTTCAGCTCGATCCGCACCTGCTCAAGCATTTCTGTTGGACTTAATATAGTTTTGAATTCGTAGTTGACGTATATAATCGTTGAATTTATTAAAAAAAAGTAAGAAGTTAGTTTAAATAATTTTCATTCATGTACCTTAACCCTTAAACAAATGTGCCCATGTTTGACTGTTTTGCCTTTTTAATGGTGTTGCCATATTATTGTGACTGTGAAATTACAGTGAGTCCAGTAGTTAGAAATATTTTTAATTTGCGAATAAGACGCGCGTATAAAATATTTTTCGCTGTCATTATGGTTTTTGGGGTAAATATACATTATAGTGATTTTAAATCTCTTGGGAACATTTAGAACTTTTTAGAGAATGTTTAATGATTTGTAAATTTTGAGGTAAATTCTGGCTATGGTATCCTTTGTTTTGAGAACTTGTTTTTAAATTTTTTAGTGTTTTTTTTTGCTATTTGGTTTTTTAAGTAAAAAATAAATGTATACATGACATGTGGCCATGCCATTTAACCATTAATAGACTAACAAACAAACAGTGCTTGCAAATCATTGGAAATTTATTATCAAAATTCATGCTGTGTAGGAAATGTGTTTTCTATCGACAAATAGTCTTCATTGAATTGACGAAAAAGCTGCCAATCTACTCTGAAAGATGCACTGTTTGGTGCGCTTTGTATGCCGGCGGCATAATTGAACCGTACTTTTTCAAGAACTATAAAAACCGCTATGTTAAAGGTAACGGAGCAAGGTACCGGGTGATGATTACCGACTTTTTTACGCAAAATGGAAGAATTGGACTTGGTTGACATGTGGTTTCAACAAGACGGTGCCACATTTCACACATCACGTGATACCATGTACCTACTGAGACGCGAGTTTGGTGAGCAATTAATCGTACGTTTTGAACCAGTCCAATGGGAGGTGCGTGAGGGCAACTTTTACATGAAATAATCTTTAAAAATGATAGGCATTCATTTATCGATTCATTTATCTCATTCACTTGTGCAAATTTTCTGTTTTTTTTTTTGAGTTGTAAAACCCAAACGTTAAGAAATCACCATATATTTAGTTTTGTAAGCAAAAGTACATTATAAGTGCTCTACAGATTTTCACAGGCTTGAATCTATGTTTTTCATTGGATCCAAGTTTTTTAAAAAGTTGTCGATAGGGAATTCGTGTTTTTGTCAAAATTTATTGCATAAGGTTTTTTGGCATAAGTTCATTTGCATTTTTATGCGTGAAGAACTACTATTTTGCCATTGTCTTCTTAGCCTCCTCTTCTCAACGCCGAACATCTGTATATCTGATGTTGCCTGGTACGATTTTATTTTAGATGATGCCTTCGTTGGCGTTGCAACTTTGGCTGCGGCAGTGACGACGTCTGTAAAATGATCTACCGATGCTTGAATATCAGCTGGATTTCTTAGTGGAATGTTCAAAGATAAGTGAGAGCTCACATACATTTTATATTCTAACCGATTCGTATTTCTATTTGGGTAGAAATTAAGGGTTTCAGGTGCAGTGACAAAACTGTCGTGTGAAATAACAATTATAGGTGAATGATCAGAAGATAGGTGATATGATGATGTAACTAACAGTTGATCGCTTTAGATGTTTTTACTATAGCAAAATCAATAAGGTCTGGCAACTTATAAAAGTCTGTGGACCAATGGGTTGGTTTACCGCCAGATACGACCTCTAGCTTGTATGCTTGAATTGTATAATACAACTGCATACCTCTAGGACTAAGAAGTCTGTAACCCTAATATGTGTGCTTTATATTGTAATCGCCAGCTGCAATAAACTTTCGTCCCAGAGTAGCAAAGAACCTGGCGAATTGATGGTGTTCGATGTTATGCCTAGTCTTAACTTTTTCTGTAGCCTTCGATTTGTTATGTTTAGAACTTTTTTTCAATATATCGAATTTCGGTGAAACTGTACTACTTCGAAAGTAAAAAGTTTTGTATTTTTGATATAATTTCAAAATATGCTGAAATTCTATTTTTCAATTTCTTTATATTTTGGTTTTATGTTTGAATTTATGCTTTTTAGATACTTTGTGACTGTTCTGATCAATTTTTGAAGTTTTAGAAAATTCGCGATTTTTATTGAAAGTTCGTTTCGTTTGTTTGTCAAAACTTATAAGATTTTTTTTCTGGTAAAGTATGAGATTTGCGGTGAATTTTAAAATTTGAATTTTGCGAAATTGTATTTCTTATGTTCCTTATGCGATTTTCTGATATTTTCTTAACTTTTTATCAATTTTTTATATAAAGTTTTTGGTCTAATTTCCAACTATTTTTAATTTCGATTTGACGATATCTTTGTGCGGTATTGCGATTTTTTTGGTTGAATTCATTTTCTATCTAACATCTTTAGACAGTTTCTCATTATTTGGATGTTTTTGAATTTTTGGCCAACTTCCTTCTGATTTTAGTTGAAATTTCAGATTTTTATGATTTTTTTATTTGTAATTAATTACAATCTTTTAGCTTCGCTACTCCTTTTTGAAGGATCGTCAGGAAATAAAATATTTTTTATACCACCAGAATAACAAAGTAATTTGTATGAATATAAAAAAATTTTTGTCACAAAAGTTTAAAAATGTTTCAAAATTCACAGCAAGAAAAATTTTGCGAAATTATAGGATTTGGTGAAAGTTGATTTTATATCTAAAGTCGATTAATATCGAAAGCTTAAAATAAATTGTTTAAAGATTGTCATGACAGAATAATCAAAATCATTGTAAGGGGTTTCGTGGGTTTAAATAATTTATATATTGTTTGGCACTTGTTAAGATTGATAAAATTAAGTTTATAATAACAATTTCCTTTGCTATAATTTAACAACAATAATTTAACAAAAATTAAACGAAAACAGAAAAATATTTTTTACAAATAAATTTAAATCAAACATACGATATTGCAATCACTACTTTCTTGTGGAAATAGTGTAAAAACATAAAATATTACAGTCATAAATTACAAGCTCGCAACTTGCGTTGGGAAAATCTGTTGTTTTTTTTTCACTGAAATATACAAAAATACAGTTTTGTCTTTTTGTTTTCTAATATAAATAACCGTATTTCTGTAATTATTTTCAATATCCATTTTTAATATACATTATATATGTATCTACAATCACATAAAAAGTTTAAAAAATATATTCTCTTCTTTCTCTAATTTATTTTATCACCATTTTTTACATGCTGCTTTTAACAAAAATCATCAACTTCATATTTTGGCTTGTGCATTTTTGATTTAAAAAATCAAAACAATGAAATGTTAAATATAATTAATGTGTATAATAAACAAAACTTTTGTAATATCATACGCTTTTATAGCTGCTAAAGATGGCGATGAAAGGTTACCAGCAGGTGAGATGCTAGATGATCATTTAATCAGCAATACAACATTTACCACATCCATATTATCCACAAATACAGTCATCAATACCTCATTACTAGACAAAAATACCACAACATCTACAGCAAATCCAATGACTACCGCAACATCAGCAACATCAATACCATCTATGCCAACCAGCTTATTGTCCTTCAGTTATTGTGATAACAATAAAACCTCAACATTACGCTCCACCAAATCCAATAAATCATCATCATCTTCCTCCTCAACATCAATATCCTTGAAAATGAATGCATTTAGAAAATTAATTAACTACGACGAATCCATATCATGTACGCATTATTTTCTTTGAATTTTCTGTTTTTTTTTTATATTTTCTTCACAAAATTTTCCTTTAAAATTGCCAACATTTTGACAAACTTTTTTTTAACAATTGTTTTGTGTTTTTTGGATGTCTTTTGAGTTGCCTGTATTTCATTGATCTCCACTCACATGTGTTGTTTTTGTGTCTAATTCTTAACATGATTTCTGTGTTTTCGTATTCAGTTCTTTATTGCTTTTTACTCTATATGTGTTTTTAAGAGTTATTTTTCAGAAACCATCAAGTGCATTTGTTTTCTTTAATAAATACTAAAAATTGTTTGGTTGTGGTTTTAACAAGTTTTATTTTACATTTTTTACTTAAAATTTTTAATTTCAGAAGTTTACACTGTGCTACAAAAATCATTTAATAGAAGTATTAGTGACCTCTCCTAGCTAGTAGGTATTAAGCATTTGCAAAAACGTGAAAGAAACCTGAACATTTTAAGTTATTGCGCATTAAGATTTGGTAAATGCGAGTATAAGGGCGATTGTAAAGATTGTATATTTATCAAGGATGATTCCAGAATAACATGGCTTCATACTACGCTGATCGATTATTGGAAATTTTTTAAAACCCGACTTTCATATATTTGAGTTTTTAAAAAAACCCGGTTTCGGTTTTTAAAAACCGGTTAACCAGTAAAACCGGGTCGTAAGAAATCTCTAATATTTTTCACTTTTTTATGTTGGGGCATTTAGTGGAAAACGATATGAAAAGTACAACTTTGAAAATCCAATTTATCTCCCTATTCAAACCTATAGCACCTTATTGTACCAGGTGGTATTGGTGGCACGGTGCTCTCTATGCTGACTCCGATAAAAAATATGCACAAAAATACCAAGTAAGAGTAAAATAAAACATAAAAGAACAGGGTTTTTTCATTAAAAAATTGGCATTTCAACAAATTCGACCGCTGTACGCCCCAAAAACAGGTCGAATAGCCTCAATCACCCCACTTCATATCCCTCTTTATATTAAAAATGCCAATAAAATTTGGAAATTTGGAAATGAATTTGTGTGACGAATTCTTGATGGATTTTAATAAAATCTCTTTTTAATTATTTCATCATCCCAGATGTGAACAGGTTAATGTTTATCATTGATTCTTATATATTTACTAAAAAAAAATGTGCTCGAACTAAAAAGTCACGGACTTTCAAAATTGCTCTCGTGTATACACAATACTTCAATGACAACTACACTTGTCTTCCAAATTGACTTTATATAAATTGTACGGGTTGTACATTGACTATGTCAAATTAAAATAATAAAATTATTTAAAAAGTACCTCCACGCAGGTCTCAATTATACTTCAGCAAAAAATACGAAAAATACTTTTCATTCATGTAATAGTTAAGTCTACAGTGTCCTGTTAACAATTCAGTTTACAGTTTAATGTCATTTCTACTGAGATTTAAAATACCTTCTACCTTAATATTATCAGGATCAGTGAATCTCTTCTAAACCCGCAAGCCTTTTTGGTTAGATAGTCCTGGTACCTACATTAGAGTAACATAATTCCGCGCAGCTAGGGTATCGAAAAGCTTAAAGTAATTCCAAACCAACTTTGATTGAAACGAGTAGTGCGAATGATTTTAAAGCTACCTGCCTATCCTAGAAAATACATATTTTGATACCCGCGAGCGCCCCTACGTAGACTTTCTGTAGCACAAAGACCCAAGAAGACATTTATGCCACTGCAACTAATTTTCAGAAATTTGGCACTACAATTCCCGATACAGCACTACCATCAGTATACAATTACTGTGAGTTCTGTTATACTATTATCTCATTACTTTCCCAAGCCGATCATTCAGTGATGTTCATTTGATAGTGCTCGGAAATGTTTAGTGTTCTATTCATTATATCGCACACCTCGAGACATGGAGAGTTGCTGATTGTGTCGGGAATCGCCCAGTAAGTTTTACTAGATTGTGTAGGCTTAAGACCACATTGACTACTGTCCTATTAACTGCGAGATGCAGGTGAGTGAGTCCAGTGATCATTCCTAAGGCTGGGATGTGCAGTACGTACTCATTGCTTCCGTTGCATTTAAGTACGCATATCCGATTTACCTTTTTGAAGATGATCTCAGCCTCTAATTGATCTACCTTTGGCCACCATGTTAGAGAAGCTTAGGTGATCGAATGCCCCATATTTTACCATGCAGCCGTCGTAATGCATAACTGGCTGTTAAGGCTGTTAAGACTTTTATCCAGAACTATTCCCAGGTATTTCACATCTTCAGGTATTGTTAAGTCCGTGTCCTCTAATCTTGGGCTCTACAGACCTAATTAATTGTATCTCATTAGTCGTGTCCGGATTTTCAGGGATACCTTTCTCTTGCCACCAATCAAGCGTGATGTCAAGAGAAAGTTACATTCAATCGGTTATTGCGGAGTCAAACTTGCACCTGTCCATATGCAAGACCATCTGGAGTTTGTAAAAGTACGTCGATAACCAGTAACCTTAGGATTCGCGATAGAAAACCTCCTTGAGGTCATAGTTTTGTTAACATAACAATTAACCTTTTGGGCGCAGTTTCAAAGATGAATGTCCTACTTATCAGCAAGTTGAGAAACCTTTCCTGGTCAATCCTTCAATCAATCGATTTGAAACTAGTGTCACTTGATTTGGTACGACCACCACGAAGTTATGTTAATAATTTTTTTTTTAATTTAAATTGATGGTCAAGAATCTTTATAGTCTTCATCAAGTCTTTTCCTGGTTTCGGTGATGGAATGTTTACTGAAAAATAATGTGATTTTCCATTTTCATTGAAATTGAAGAAGTTCGCCAGTAGCAGTTGATTTTTAATAAACTACGAGGGAAGTTCAAAAAGTCTTAACCGTCACAATGAATATAATCTTCATATGTAGTGCAGTGTCGCCGCTCCTGTTTATGTTAAATTAGGTTAAAGTCCTTTTTCTTTGTATAATAATTTTTTTATAATTCAATACGAATGAATTGGTATTTTTTATAAAAGATTTTGTATTACTAACCTTTTGAGTTAATGTTCTTCATTGTTACTTAAATTTTGACCATATTTCTTTTAAACCTATTCCCTTTCCATCTACAATCTAATCACGCTGTAAATAAATTACAATTTATGTTTTTTATATGACATTTATACAATAAAAGTGCAATTTTTATTTTGCTCCAAAAAATAAAGAAAAAAAATAGAAACAAACAACCAGAATAACAACAAAAAAGCTTGGCTAGTGTTCGTTATTCCGGTTTCCGGTTACTTTAGTAATTTGTATATCATAACGCTACTCTTAAGGAAACAAAACTTACACACACACACGACAATGGAGGACACCTACTGCTGAGTTAATGGTGTTTTTGTTCATTTAATGTTACTTCATACACCTAAGTTCCGTTTCATATTGTTTAATGGTTTCATAAAGTTCATTTCTATACTCTCGTATTTCTTTTTTTCTTTTGTTTTTATTTTTACTTATTCATCGTTTGGTTTTTGTTTTCTAACCAACAAGAAATTTCAAAAAATATTTATTTTGTGAATTTTTTCATTTCTATTTATAATTTATTATTATTTATTATACCCTTAAGTCATAATAATTAAACTGTATCATTGTAGTGGAAATATTAAATAGTACTTCAGTTTACTAATATTTACATAAAATAACATTGCTTACACAAACACTCTCACACACATACTTACCTCCCCTCCAAATACAACAAAAAATTCTATAATTTATTAGTAAATTTACATTTATGCTAAACAACATTATTACTATTTATTTTCTTCTTCTTTCCTTGACGTATGGTTGTGTGTGTGTGTGTGTGTGTGTGTGTGCGAACAAAACACTCGACTATTTTTGGTGGAAAACTTTTAAAATGAAAAATAAATATATTCAACCGTGCAGCACCACAACCTCCTGCAATTATACCCGAAGATTGTTCAGCGGAAAATAATTCTGTAACTGTGGCGTGGCAGGCGCCAAATCATTCATTTGTTGAGGGTTACGTTTTAGAATTAGACGATGGCAGCGGTGGAGAGTTCAGGGTAAGTAAGAGTATTTAAATATGTTGTAGTCTAGCATGTATAATAAATTATGCTGTAAGTAAACTATAAATTAAGCACCTGGATTATAATATAGTGCATTTAGGAGCAATTCTATGGAATTTGTAAATTTTCGATGAAGAAGAAACAAATAAAATTCAAAGCAGTTTTACACACGAACTTCTAAGGGTTTCTTAGAATCCGATATGAACCTATAAATTTGAAGAACAGATTTTAATTAAAATTTTAAAAATACATCCGAATTCATATGAAAGAAAAGCTGATGTTTCTTAAAACCGAATCTTTTTTTTAGTTTTATATTGAAAATTTACAGTTGTATGAAATTGGTAAAAAAAAATTTAAAGTGGCTGGTACAAATTGGGTCCCATTTTCATAGATCTGTGGCCAATCACTCTAATAATTGAATTGAACTTATCCAAATTTGTATGAAAATATTGTAAAAGAACACTTGATTTGAAGTGACATTTCTGTCCAACAGCAGAGGTTTAAAGGATTTCAAAGGCATATCAGGCTAAGGTTTTTGGTTAAACTTTATGGCATTTAGACTAATTGTCACTACAAAGTGAACCTAAATGAAATGTAAATTTGTCTCTCCATAACTGGTATTGGATTGGTAATGCATGTATTCTTAATATTAGAGATCAATCTAAAAGCGAATATGCGACATTTCATGCCTGAAATTTTAAGTAACTAAAAAATTAGCTTTCACTTGCCTGCACAGCACAGTGCCACATTTAGCCAATCTAGCAAGACAAAAATTCAGTGTGAGAGATATTTGCTTCCTACTGTGCATACAAACTTTAATTCCCAACGAAAGAAATATATCAAAAAATTGTCTGAGTCTACCTATTGTAGGACCTTTGCTCGCTCCATGCAATTTCCCAGTGCAACTCTGAGTTCTTGTCCACAGAAATTTTTCGCCGATTTCACTTTTACTAGTTCATCTGCTGCTTCATACCCAGCTGTGCCTATGTACATCAACGTTATCTCATTTACCGAGGCATATCTGTTTGTTTTTAGAACACATTCCAGCACTAAGTGAATGTGTAACTTTTATAACTGACTAAATGTCAAGGGCAATGAGAACCTTCCAGCAAGTGGTCCAACGCGTGCAATAACCCAATTGTGCCTGGTAAACAGACACTTACTCGCCCAGACGTAGACTAAGGATAAGTTGAGTATACACCTACTCTGCCGTCCATAATAGAATCAACAGTAAAAACAGTGATCTCGTTATCCATACACCCATTCTGTATAACGCGATCCGCAATAAAGTGTCCGATACAGCCTTTCGACTACTTTTTCTTCTGCTCATGCGTTCCATCGGAATCTGAGTCTTCCTAATCTCTTTTCTAACTAGCCTCTAGCTATGCCATATGTATTTTCATATATTTATTTATTGTATCTTCAAGCATTAGAACAATAATTACTCATATCTTAAGTCTAAAAACAAATATACTTGATAAGTACAGCCAGTGCTAGACAAAAAATTTATTGTTTTACGGTTGCTGTTATCATTTGTGGGTCATCCCTCTGATGACATAATGCCGTAGACCTAATAAATAATAACGGTATCAAACCCAGCATTGCCTCGAATATGCGCACTGCCGAAAATATCGCGTCTGTTAGTGAGAGTACAGCGGATAATACGAATTTATCGATTCTACGGGTCTCTATTACCGTTCATTACGGGTTACTGTGCACTTGGATTTGCACCGAACTAACTTTTCCAACAAATTCTAGATAGAACAGGTTAAGGGTCTGGTGACTGCGGGGATGCTCGAATTTGTTTACAATTGTATAGAAGCTTTGCCTTAAGCAAGTAAGACTTATGTTTGGGGTCGTTATTTAACTGAAATACGAATGTACTTTCTTCAAACCCTAATTGCGACGCACTTTGTGTGACATGATTTCATAAGATGTTGTATTTTCGATAAAAAATTTTTTTCCCGCATCAGCTGCCGCCATACACGACTACTCCATAACGCTGCCTTCACTATGCTTGACAGTTAGAATTAAATTTCATAACTGTATTTTTTCGTTACACTTTTTTCATGTTTCATTGGCATCATCCGATCACTAAATAAAATATCCCAAAAAAAAAAATCTGGTATTGTAACCAGCTCTATAGAGTACATGCTTGTGTTTAAGCATCCTAACGGTTCGTCGCGTATTTTAGGAGCAGATTTTTTAGCATCAGCTTTTACTGCTTTTACAATATGGCATTCTTCGGACGACCGGAACGCGGCTTTCTCTTCAAATTTACATTTTTTAAATATGAATTAATAATGTTTTGTATGCTGGAGTGAGTCTTGCCTATAAAATTTCCAATTTCACGCCGAGTGGGTTTTGCCTATAATATTTCCAATTTCACGTAATGACTTTTTTCCGAAATCAGCAAAAAAGTTCTTTAAAATTTATTGCCAAACTTCTAGTTTAAAAACAAATTGATTGAACCTGTTACTTTTACAGAAACAATAACTCCAATGTTCTAAGTGCTGGTGATGTACGTTAATTTTTTTCTTGCGTCTTTTTTATAAACGCTTCTTTTCTTGCGAAAGCAAAGGAAACAAACCAAGTTTTATTATGAAGGCAAAATAATCTTTTAAGAATTAATAACTCAAATAAACCGTTTTTACTAAGAAAAATATGGTAACTGTCATAATTATTAAGAAGTTCCAAGGTGTACCGAGACTTTATTGGTTTACTGTATCTTCGTATTGCCCATAACACAACCTTCTTCGCTTCAATTTTATTCTCCCAATTCATTTAACTCACTTTCTTCCAAACACGATAATAAAGACAATATAGGATTATGAACTTTTTAACATTATAGCACGACTTTATTACTCCTTACATACTCCGTGCATATTTTTGCAATGCACTGTATTTTTTTGAAAACTTTAACCTTTTGGTCTTACATTTTATTAAATTTTATAAACTATTCTATTTTGTTTACCATTTGTTTTTATTTTGCCTTTCATTTCATGCCTCATTTACAGGAAGTTTATTGTGGCAAAGAAACAATATGCACCGTTGATGGTTTACATTTTAATTCAATGTACAATGCGCGTGTCAAGGCTTTCAATAGTGCTGGAGAAGGTGAATACTCTGAGCTTATTGGATTACAAACGGCTGAAGGTAAGTTCATAAAGTTCAAAGCTCTCTAAAGTAGTTATACGACTAATAGGCATTTGTTTGCATTTCTTTTGGTTGAAAAAAGTAAACTAAAGCCGACAATAATTTCATTAGAATTTAAATGCAACTAACGCCACAGACATAAAACTTAAACAATTTGTAGATACATAATAAATACTAAATGTTTTTAATTTTTATTGCGCCAGTACGAATAACTTGTACATTTGACTCAAATCGTAAACCGCTTTCGTTAAGGTCTTTAGTGGCTTCAAGCCTTAAACGAATCAGATAATTGTGTTATCTTAGTGCCAGTAAAACTATTTGTGCTTCAAGTTTTATTTTATTTATTATTTGTGGTTTTATGGAATTACGTAGAGAAGAAAACGTTTGTTGTTAAATTAAAAAAATTCTTTTACTTCCTGTTCTTGTTATGTCGCTTAAATTTATTTTGGTTAAAAAATCCTTATCACAGATTTGTAACTTTACTGTTACTTTTGTTAGTAATGCGTGAGTGTCAGTGGCGACAACTGTCTTTTACACCAACTATTTTATTTATCCCTACATTTACTTCTCCAATTTGTGTCCTAACAAGCTTTTCTTTTGCTTTAAGTGCTTTATTCCATTCCTTTCCTTTATTTAACTTTGATTGATGTTTTCCGTTTAGTGTTTCTTTGGCAACTGTCTTTGCTGCTGCTACACTTTGCGATAGATTTATTGGATGTTCGCTATTAAACAGGAGTGTTGATTTCATTAAACGCGATATTTTATTTAATTTTCATAAAATCGTGTTTTATTCTTTAGGCTGCCACTCGACAGACCTTAAGAAGAGCCAGTTGAGTCTAGTCATAAAATGCCTTAGGGGATTTTAAATAGAAAATTGATTAGTCCTTAATAGTTAATTACTTAATGTACAAGTGTCTGTGTAAATGACAAGGATGTAAATTTGACGCCCAGGTGTGCGGTGCAGAAGAACTTTTTTTTTAATTAACGTGAAATGTTAATGGAGGTATTAACGCAAAAGGTTGTAGGAAATAGAAGACATTTAAATTTGTTAAGCCGTTAATAGCGTTTATTTTATTCTGTTTTACGTTTCTACAAAAATAATATTATTGTATGTTTTAGAATTAAAACGAATTGAAATTTCTTTAATGCACAATGGACCACATCATATAAAAAAGTTCTCCAGAACTGATATGATCTGTTAGAAAATTAGTATAATAGGTGCTAAATTGTTTCGTTCTCAATATAAAAAAAAACTGGTACCCGGTACAATTAAAGAATAGTTGACGGCGATATTAGGTATCTTTTTGTCACCCTCCTTCCTTCCTTTGTGCACTGCATTGTCATTTGTGGTCCGATGATAACGTATCGCATGGCGTTGTAAATGCTTTGAAAGCGGCTTCAATTTTGTCTTTGAGTATTCTTCACACGAAAGTATAATTCTAGATACGATCTCTGATAGCTCGCATTCTTTTCGCCTAGTAACGAATTTTTTTGCAAACTACTGGATAACTCTTCTAAAACCTTATAAACTGGCCACTCCCGAAATGCCGTCCTTTTGTTTTTTTTCCAAATTTTTAATATAACATCTGGTATCCCGGATCCTAATATTACATTGCTCTTTTTGAGAACTAAATAATTAAGCTTCTAAGATTTTAACTAGTCTTCACTAGTTTTAGCAATACGCTCTATTATAAAGTAAAGGGGTTAAAGTTGACTAAATCGGAAGTGGAAACTGTTAATTTTGGCCCCGTCTTTTTTTATGTTTTAAGTACTTAAACAGACTTGTAAATCGTAGTATTTTTAATAGTTGAAAAGTTCACTAGTGGCAATTTCGACGGAAAGAAAACTTTATTTTGATTTGTAGCTCTCACGAAAGCATTAATTTTTAGCTTTTCTCTGCTTGGTCTCGACTTTATAACAACAATTGATGCTATAATTCAGAGGACATCAAAAACTGAGTTGAATTAATATAATTTAATCGTACTCCACCTTTACCAAGCAGTAAGTACCCTGCGAGTAAATTCACTAAATTTTTGTTAGGGAATAAGCTATTCTCCAACCGCACTTCGCTGGTTCCTGAAGCCAGCTCAGCAGGAAACCTTTACCAAAATTGAAACTATTTCAGCTTTATGCCACAGAATTCTGATTGAAATTAAGACCTTCTGAAGAAATTGTCGATATATAGTACATAGCTGAACCATGTCGTATAAATTTCTTGGCAAGCATCAAAAAACGTTTAAGCTACCGTCATATTTATAGTAAAAACGGTGGTCGAAAAATATTTTTCAGAAAATTTTCAGATCAGAAAAAGTACTGACCTTTTCAACTCAATATCGTAGCAGAAATTTATAGCGTTTTCGTTTCATAAATAAAATGTTACCCTGTTAAGAGTACATACTAAAAACGCCCTTATTATTTGGGTTTTTAAGTAGATCAATACCTCTGATATCTTGTATCCTGTCTCCCTTATAATCAGTTTTTTGCAAACCTACGAATAGCCCTGTTAAGACTATGTATTTCTGGCCTTTAAAATATAAATTTTTTGCCGCTCCAATATTTTTATTTAATCTAGGGGTGATATCGAAGCATATCATTTACGTTATGGGCCCCTTTGTGACCCCCCTTCTTTCCACGAATTGATTTCAGACAATCGGTTTGTAATTCTCGACAACCTTACTTTTATCGAGTCCCGTGCTAACACAAGCATTTGTATAAAACTTAGGTCCACCATGGCATTCACATTTAACAAGTGTCAGTCTGTCTCAGCATCTTCGTCATGAGTGTCTTTAGCGATATACTCACCACTCCTTGAAGCTTTTTTTTGTCCATCTATTCAGAATTCCTTCATTGGCCACTAAACACCGAAGTTCCTGCAGAAACTAACCTCTCCATGTTTTGCGAGGTTCTATTCATTCCCACCTGAATCTCCGACGCCTTTATAGAATTTTTAGATTTTGACTCAACCCATCGCGAGAATTCTTTTTTATCGCTTCCGTTTTCTTCCCTTGGGCAATTAAAACCGGAGTTCTTTCAGATAATTCACATAGTTCCCACGAGTAATGGAGAAAAAGATGTCTACCCACACAGAGCTGCATTTGCGCGGGTAACTATGAAATAAAACTGAAGATCGACTGGTTTTCAGAGTTTGTATACTAAAAACCAATTACCCTCTTGGCTATGGATTTTTATAAGAGAGTGTTGACTTCTCTCCGCTCGACTTATTTAGCCAGACCCATAGTACCACGTGGAGATATACGTCAGAACTTCTAACAGTGCGTTTAGTTGCGGCAGGCCATACTTTTTACCTACCATCTGATGGCCTGCCACATCCCTAAATATAACCCATTATATATTTGGTTTACTGTGTCGCCGTTTGTAGTCCGATCATGCAATATTGCATAGCGTTGTTTATGATTTCAAACCGGCTCCGATTTCGTCCTCGATGATAAAGGGTAATTAATGCTTTTTGCATTAAGTCTAACAAAACATTACCTTTCTTGGGCGTAAACATATCTCAAGTACAACAAAATGGTAAAAAAAAGACATTTTTTTTTAACGAAAACACTGATAAAGTTTCAGATTATGCACAACATCATATAAACTATATTGTAACTTTAAGTAAGTTCGTGAACAAAATTAGAGGTAATAATTGCAAATTGTCCTACAGTAGTTTATTTAAGACGTAGCTTTATCGCTGCAATCCCCTCCATTGCAAAAGTGATTGAAAATCTCGCAAAATGGAGAAAAGCTGAAATTCGGTGTTTATAACTAAATTTAACAATTTACAAAATTTAGCTAATTTGTTCACAATGAAAAATGTTAAATCGGCAATTGCTAAATCGAATTTCGGGTAATTGGACATTTAAGGCTTTTGTTTATTTTAACTTTTAGTAATTTGTCGAAATTTTTCGGAGATTTTGTTCACTATTCATACAGCTGCATAAGTTTTATTCGAATTTAAGTTGCAGAACATTTTCTTTTGAACAATGTCAAATTCGTTGCAATTAAAAAATCCATCGGTAGTTTATTTCGTTTGAAAGTTTCAAACGTTTAAAAGAAAAAAACCCTCACTTTTATCGGACAGCTAATAATAAACTGTCAAGTAGCAAATTGAAAATGAATAGGCAACTGGATTTAATCGCTATAAATAGAAAAAATCACTATCTTGAAATGAAAAAATAAAGGGAAAATAAGACACTTAATTCCAACACCTTCTAAAAGAAACGATTAGATTTAAACAAATACTGTAACTGCCGAGACTGTAGGTCTAAACTTTTATTTGTCCCACTCGATTAGGTTTGCAAAGCCCGAAATTATTCTTTCTACTCGAATGGTTTTGTAAATTAAGCGATATTATATTTTTTAAGGAGTAAGTGAAGGAACCAGGTTTTTATTACCTAACTGGTCTTTTAAATTTATGTACTCCTAGTCTGCTCTTACTTTCCCTTCGAAACCATTTTACAAAACCTAAAGCATACTTTGCGGTGCATACAACAACATAGCAACAACAACCCACACACTTACAAACCTTCCTGCATTTACATAAAAACATTGAAAAAACACTATAAATACAACAGCATCTCACGGAGTACGATAAAACTAAAAAAATAAAGAAAAATATTACAAAGCATAACAAGGAAATGCAATCAAATTGAATTTCCTCCATATTGGCTAAACAAAGCTTATTTGTCTGTCCTTCCTGTGGCTGTATGAATGCGTTTTTTATTTGCTAGAATTATTTTTATGCTTTTACAATACACACATACACACACACACGCACAATCACTACGTAACCACTTGCGGTTAATAAACTTTATTTCCCAGTCAAGTAGTTTTTTTCCTAAACATTTTTTTTAAAGGACATTTAGTTATTCGAGATATTTATATTACAATTTCTTATATATTTTATTTATTTTTTCTCTTTAATATTGTTTTTTTTTAGTTGCCTGGTTTACATTTGATCCTGTTTTAAGTGGTGGTCCTAGTTCTGGTCTCATCTTTAGCAATAATAATTCAACGGTTTCTGTTGAAGGCTGGGAACATCGTGTTGCCTTAGGTTCTGTGGGTTTTTCACGTGGCATACATTATTGGGAATTTACCATTGACAACTATACAGCTGATACAGATCCAGCCTTTGGTGTGGCACGCATTGATGTTAATCGCAATAAAATGTTGGGTGAGTATTTACAACTTGCATTCATAGGTTTAGTTTTCAATGAAACCAGAGCTTGTAAAAGAAATAATGTGGTAGAATCATAAAAAAAAAATCTAAAAGTTCTTGTTTAATGGTCAAGAGATTGGTTTCTTTTACTCCTTTAGAAGAGTAAAATAAATACAAGAGTATTCTTACAAAAACATGCCTGCGGTCTGTGGCCTGACACTGAAAGGTAATTTGTGTAAGGGATTTTAAAGAATATAATTTTTCTATAATTTATGAGTTTGAACATGGTCAATAGGTTTTGCAATTCCTTTACCAATTCGTTGTCAATGATCATAAGTAATTTATCACTATGCCAAGATTATTAAAGTTTTATTTTTGAAATTTATTATATGTTAATCAGGTGTGATCCAACTTCTACTTTTGGTGGAATCAATAGATTTCTAAAATTGTTCGTTTAGGAAAAAGTTTACTTTTCGTAGTTTTAAGGGGCAGAGAGTGTGCCATTTTCCCCTATCCTGAATTTGAGCCTGGACCTAGACCGAATTGACGATTTCTTTCACAAATAAGCTTTAGCAAACGACTAATTTTGAACCGGTGTAAATTTAAACTCTTGTAACGCTAATGTTCAGCCGGACCTCTTAAAGGAACCTATCCTGCTTTTATCCTACGGGCGAATGCAACTTGAGAATTTTGAGAGTGCGAAGAGGGAAGCCGATTTTTAGAAATTTTTGGACCAATATGTCACCAATTATAGACCATATTATTGCATCAAAATCAGCTATTAAGGCCGCGAATTCCCGAGATATTAGCAAAAATAGAAGATTAAAGGTTTTTGGGGTTTTTATACCCCTTCGCTCCTTTACAGTATCTATTTGCGAAAAGGGTGAAAATGTGACCATGACTCTCTGCCCAGAGTTGACATCAGTATTACGGACATTTTCAGGATTTTTCGAGATTTTACTCATCAGCACAGTGCGAACAAGTACACACCAGGGTAACTTGATATGAACGATAGAAGTAAAACTTAAATAAAACAACAACAATGTAAGATATCAAATTGAATCTGAACGAATTTTAAAGCTACAATTATGCCTTTATGTATGCAAAAGCATCATCAAATAGTCGCCTTGAAGGTGCTAGCACTGATTCAAGTGCTCTGTCCACTTTTTGATATCACTGGCCAATATATGGGCTTTTGCTGGCAACAATGTAGTATTTCCGGTAAAAATTTTGGTCTCGAACACGTTAGCTTGTCAGCGTTGACTAAGGACTTGACGTAGCCTGAAAGAAAAAAGTAGAGCGGTGTCAAGTCGCATAATCGCGGAGGTCAATTGATAAACGCCTGGCGTAAGCTGACCCACTCGCAAAATTGTTATTCACAACTTCGAGCTTGTTGGATATACAGTGCCGTCTTATTGGAACCACAGCTCGGATATATGATATTGTCGAGCTCTAGCCGAAGAAAGTCGGTTCTATACCAAGTACCATTTACGATAACAATGTGTCCCTCCCATTCTGTAATCCGCACCAAACAGTCAATCTTTTTCGATGCAGTGATGCTTGGCAAGACAATTGCGGATTGTCTTCGCTCCAATTATGGAGAGTTTGCTTTTGACACTTCGCTGAGTCAAAACTAAGTCTCGACCGAGAAGATGATTTTCCATATCTCTGGCCAACACTTCCGGCTTTTAATTAGCGAACTATTCTTATTCTATGAGGACGATTTTTTACGAATGTAAACCCAAATTTAACCGTTTTATAAACTGGGTTGATTTTCTGGTGATGGGTCTTACGATAATGGCGGCTATGTTTTATAGATTTTGTGCCAATCTCTGTCTGTTTGCTGGCTTAAGCTCAAAAACAGTGTAATCACGCTCAAATTTTTCCACGGTGGATAAACTGAAGCCATGAAGACGATCAACCTTACGACGAATTCACGTGGCGTATTTATAATTTAGCAGAAATTTCGATATTTTTTTAACAAAGTTTTTACTTTCGGCAGGCGTAAAGGAATTCATCATAACAGGGTAAACTTTGCTGAATATTTTGACAGCAGAATGTCATTGAAAAACTTTTATTCCTGTCTATTCACCCTGTACTTATATTGTTCTCCTGTGCAACAAACATCAAATCCCATGATAAATTTATTGTTATAAAAATTTAACTCTATATGACAACAACAACTACAAACAAAACAAACATAATAAAACAGTTTAAAATATTTCAAAGCAACAGCAAAGGATGGTTAAGTTTATAGCTAAAGGAAGTGTGCCTTGGCCATAGTATCGCATAAAATAAACTTAATAAGTGAACGAGTGTATTTGGCAGCAATAAATAGAATGAAGTGTGAGCTGATAACTTAAAATTCTCTGGTAAAACTTTCTTATAGATAAAATACTGGTAGTAGAAACTTTTGCAACTTATATGACTTGAAAATGTTATAGTCTTAGAACACCAGCAATTCATGCAGTATTAAGTTGGTGAAATACGTGCCACAAACGTTCATTGGATACATTTATGATCGCACTTTTAAATAAACAATAGGAAAAGAGTATGATGAGATTGTGAGAACAATAACGCGATACACAACGGCACTAAAAATTAAGGAAAAATTAAGTACTGCGACTATACAAGGTGTCATCACGTTTACAATGCTAGGAATTAAATGCGTAGAAAATTATGTGTTAAAGGTAACTAAAACAAATTTTTTATTCTCTAGTGTCCAATTGCTTCCGACCATTTAGACGGCAGAAACGTATTCTGTGGATCACTTGTAAACTCCACTAATATTTTATTCCAGGCAACGTGGTGTAACCAATTCACGTGGCATAACTGAAAGAAGAGATCTGTTGAAGCCAGTTCCATTGAAACTGGGAGACCTCTCCCGAGGAGGTGGATTAAACCCAAATCTCATGGTCCTTATAGCGCTACATCATATTGGTTGAACTGATAGCTTTTGCATTACTTAACGGAGAAAAATTCTCGTGACATCACAGAATTTCTGGCTACCAAACAAATATCAAACGATTTTGTGATATTTTTATTGCATTGTGAAGTAATAAAATATTCGCAAATGGTCCCGGGGTTCTGATGACAGAGCATAGCTCTTTTCATTAAGATGTCGATGACCCAAGATTTAGCAAAACCCCAAAGAAAGAAACCTTATGGCCTTAAATCGCATGATCTTTTATTTTATTTTGTCTGGAAATTGTTGCACGAATAAATCGATTGTTGCATGCGCGGTTTGGTAGGCGTTGACGTCGTGCTGAAGCTACATGTCTTCCAGCTACATGTTGCCCAGTTTAAGCCACAAGAATCTGAAATGTGTCTCTAAAATATTGGTCTCATTTTCACAAATGTAAGGTCCAATCAGGTCGCATAGTTGAAATCCTATGAATCGCGTGCCGATTTGTTAAGTCCCTAAGTGAACATTTTTGATTATTCACAGCAACAGTCTTTGTAAGTTGCCGACCGGAGCCTCGACACAAAGAACTCCTCCTATCCATAACCGACCCACTTCTTAAAATTTGTTGATCACTCTTAGAATTGTTGACCCATTAGGTGCAGCCTCTAGACAGAAAATTGCGCGAAGTCAGCGAGCGGAGTCAACGTAACTTTCTCCCCAATTTCTTTAAGGGTTTTTCTTCCTTTGTGTAGCGATCGATTTTTAATAATCAGAGCAACTACTAACAAAATGCTGTAAAACTAAAATAGTGCGTCCAAGCAATCTAATTAAAAATTATAATTCCGATATGCAATGACTGGTAAATTACGATTAAGAAGTATGAAATTTATCTCTAAGAATTATAAATTACTAAACATATTTTTAAACCCTTCAGCACGTCTTTCAGCCATCGTTTACTTTTAATATTTATTAGCAAACGCAAAACTTTTCAACATTTGAGTGTCAGTGTCAGTTGTGTGTGGGAGCTAGAAAAAGTTGCTACTTTGCAGACAGACACCACCAACCGTTAAACATCAACATGGGACCAACACAAACAAAGTTTTGTACTTTAACTGCAGTGTGTCTTATGAAATTTTAATATAAAAACTTGTGATAAGCTTCTTTAACACGTGTCAAATGGAGCTGAAATTTTGTGCAGCAAAAGTTTTAATAAAGAAATACGTACAATGTGTTAAGTTTTTCAAGAACACATGTTAGTTTTTTTTCCTTTTATGCAATCCGACTGCAGCGTTATTCTTTTTAGGAGGTTTTTTCTGCCATAAAAATGCGTGCAAGAATGTTCATTAATTACACTTTTTGCAACTGATACAGGTAAACTTTACAAGTTTTAAGTTTAAGTTTTCACATGCACTCCTTTCAAAAATCGGTAACAGCCAATTAATTTTCTTTACAATTAGTTAAATATTGATTGCTAACAATGAAGCAGGTTGCAAAAGGGTGTGTTGGGCTTCAATGTCAGGTTGTGTGTGAACTACAGCATATTATTTCAATGGAAGGAAGTGACATTAAAGAGTCGTTATTTAAAATATTAAGGGAACAATCTTTAAAACCTAGAGGATTTAGTAAAAACTTGTGTATTTACAATATCTTCCGAACATAAAGGATAAGGGCGCCACCTGTAGAAATATTGCAAATTTTTGAGTTTTAAACGAAACATAATGTGCAAAGCTGTTCAAAAAAGGCAACGATTACCTACGGGTCTTAATGGTATCACAAGTAAGGAGTGTTTTTTTATTCCATTTTCCGAGAGGGGTTAAAATATCATACGGTTCTCAGATATGGCAAGTATCGTTTGTGCTCAGTTTGTAATTTTATCAAAAACAGACTAACGCCAGAACCACGCTTGCAAATTGTGCAGATTTTTTTCGAAAATTGATTTATTTCGAAAGTGATTGAGTTTGGGAATGCTACCTTGAGCTACGTCTTATTTACGGTCAACACAATTGGTCATCGAAGCAACTAATTCGATTAATACGTACTCGCATAGACATCGTACAGTGCGCACCAAAGCAGAAAAGAGTATCCAAATGAAACGCACTATAGAGTCATGATTACCAATTACCCAATTGGAGATAATTTTTACTAAAAACGTCCCATTGGAAAAACATAAAGCTGACACATGCTAAACAGTGCATCAACCAATCGACTTTCTGAAGGAAACATTTTGAGACTTAACAATTTTAAATTATTTTATCTTGTGTAAATTTTTGTATACTTTATTTTATTTTATTGAGTCTTTCTATTAAAAGAAATTCACAATAAGTATTCAAATCTTATTTCTAAATTATTATATACCAGTTATTACCAATGTAATAACTAATTTTTTGTATTAAAATCTTAAAAATCTATCTTCTTAGTCTCTGGTGGCCGTCAAATTGCAATAAATTGCGTGCTAAAGTGTTGGGATGTGCGACTAGTTTGTTCACGTATTTGGATGCGTACGTTTTAACTTTTTCGTGGATAGTGGGAACTTTGGAATCCCCATGTATATTTTCATTTCTTATGTACCAGGGGGCGCATACGATAAGACGTAAAATCCTAGACTGTCTTCTCTGTAACTTCTGGATGTTTGATGCACAGGCAGTACCCCACAGCTGAATACCATTTGACCATATTATCTTTATAACGGATTTGTATAGAAGGACTTTATATCCCAAAGTCAAAGTTGAGTTAGGACTTATTAGCCAATGCAGTTGATTTGTTCGAAGCTTTATGGACGTTATTTTTGCCTCAATGTGACGGGTCCAAGTTAGGCGCCGATCTAGGTGGATACCTAAATATTTAACGTGCGGTTCCGCTGGAACCGTGGTATTAGTTATTGTGATAGGTGGACAATTTTGCCTTCTAAGGGAAAACGTTACATTCTCCACTGTTTTAGCCAGTCTTCTAGCTTATAATTATGGGACTGCAGTTTTTCAGATGCATCCTTTGGATCATTACTGACACTTATAATTGTAGTGTCGTCTGCAAAAGTTGATGTATATGTATGTGGGCTTGTCGGCATATCCGCTGCATAGATGATATATAATAGCGGTTCTAGCACATTACCTTGAGGTGATGATTTTCCCATTTCTTGAAAGCTGATCCTTTAACCTTACAGGAAGAACCCGAGCTATTTTAGTAAGTAGCCCATCATGGCAGACTTTATCACATGCTTGGGAAATGTCTATAAATAAAGCTGAACAGTATTGCTTTCTTTCAAAAGCCGATCTAATAATGGTAACGATTCTATGGACTTGTTCAATCGTACTATGCATTGCTCGAAAACCAAACTGATGATCTGGGACAACGTTTTGTTTATTTAGAAAAGGAGTTACACTGATAAAATAAAGGGAATTTGACATCCGATATTAAAGCGAAATTTCATGATTTCGCGCGTGAGTCTATAATGTCATCAATTTACCTTGAAGACGTCTATTGCCGATATAAGACCCAAACGCTTGGAGGAAAATTGCATTCTACAATGCGCTTCATGCGAACCAATTGCGACTGTCGCCGACATGCCTGAGTTTTTCATTTACATTTTCTTAGTTTTTCCTTGCAGAAAATTGTTTTTAGAAGTTGAACAAGCCTTTGGTACACCACTTATATATAAGTTAAAAAATCGCATTCCAGCCCTATTTTCTTTAGTGCTAAAAGCGTGTTTTTATAACAGACACTTTTTTGTAAGTGTTAATGACACCTATTCAAATTGTGGTAACATTATCGCTGGTGCTCCACAAGGCAGTGTGTTAGGTCCAGTAGTTTATACAATTTACACAGCAGATATGCCACCAGCGGATGTCACTACAGCTATTTATGCAGATGATACTGTTATATTAGCTTCCAATGAGTAACGAACTATAGGCTTTCAATTAGTACAAAATCAGTTGAACCTTATCCAAGATTGATAAATGTTGGAAAATCTGCCCATGTAACATGTACCTGACAAAAAAAGTATGACTGCTCACGAGAGCAATACCGAAAAATAATACAGTCAAATGTTTAGGCCTACATATAGTCAAAAAAAGGGACCATGAGCTGGCTTAAGCTTGGAATAATCTGGGTATATGGTATAGAGCTTTGGGGAACAAAAAGCAGTTCCAAAACTTAAAGATTATTATAGTTAAGAACGCACCTTAGTTTGTCAACAACAACAACAACCCTAGATACATATCTTAAAATTGCAAAAGTCGGTGAAAGGTACCTGAACAGATTAAAAAGATATCATGCACCTTCAGAAAACAGCCAAAAATGTCCCCATATGTATAAAATATCATTAATCCAAATGTTTATTTTTTATTTATTTTTGTTTGTTCATTGGAACTTAATATACATATGTAATTCTTTAGCAACTGTGTATTTCGCTTATTATTTTATGTTCTGTAAAATAATTGGAAATAAAGATAAATTTATTAAATAAAATTAGGTACTGAAACCATTTGGATCACTTGGTACTGCGCCCTACTTGATTAAAGATTGTTTATTTTCATTCTGACGTTTAAAAAGTTTCTTTGTTGAAAATTCAAGTAAAGAATTTTCCTATCAATTATTTCAGGCACTCCAGAGTTTTAATCAACATTTTATGAAAACACTTTGCAAACTTTTTTTGATTTTTGAAAAGTTATTCTTATTTATTTCGCTTAAGATTTATTCTACTTGCGAGTGTGTGCGAACCAAACTACCACACAAAAGCGCAACAGCTCAAAAAATTTCCTGTGATAAAAACAGCGAAAGTTTTTCTTTATTGATTTTTTTGTCTATTTGGGGCTTGAATTGCATCGAAATTGCCAATATTTCATTCTTTAGTATTTTATTGTTTTATTTCGCGTTTGAACAATTGTTAACAATACTTTGTGATCAGTTGCCAAATTAAAGTTTTCTTGTTTTATTTTTCTTGTGATGCTCGGCTTAAAAAGCTTTATTTTTATATTTGAAAGTGTTTGGTCGTCGTCACGTCACGCCTTTTTGGTTTTTGCCATTGAAAAAGCTTGAGTATTGCTATTGTTACGATTAGTCTTTTCTCTTTTCAAAATTGTAGAGGTGTTTATTGTCACAAACTTAAGTTTTTGATAGAGATAAAAGTTGTTTGCAGTTATTTTCCTATTATTAATGTTTCTGATAAGCAGAGATGGGCTATAAGTTAAAAACTTTGTGCTGTTGCTGCAAGGAAAAACTTTTTAACTTAAATTTATGGATAATAAAGATAAGATGCGTAGTTTTTCTGCGTTGAAGGTAGATGGAAAATGAAGAAGGGGCGTCAGTTTAAATAGTTTTGAACTCTTCGGATTGCCTTCGCAGTATGAAGTAAACCTAAATATGTAAATTCCAAAGCATTATGCATTATACATAGCTAATGTATGTCTACATCGCTTAGTTATTTTCGCTTAACGTATGTTCTAAAACCCCTATAATGAGGCTACTAACAGTGAAGCAAGATATAGTGGATTATTCTAATGCTGCCATAACGCTGATTTCTACGTCGAAAAAGTTCACAGAAGTCTCTTATCACAGAAAAAATTTATACGTTGATTGCAAATCGCTTTCAAGGCTCCTTCAAACCGCCTTAATGTCAAGAAAATAATTAGCAGTCGGGAAAAATATTGCACCGAATTTAATCAAGAGATTTTGGAAAGTATGTCAAGACTATTATCAAACTCTATTCCAAGGCCAACTAATTAAAGGTGGGAGAAAAGCGAATTCGGTTGTGGGCAAATTCATGTCAACGTGAAAATTTTGCCGCCTAGAGTAGCAAAATAAGAAAAAACCAAAGCAAACAAACTAATTTTTTTTTATGTTAGATTGTGACGAGTGAATTCATATCCTGCGCTCAAGAGGTCACCTGATAATTATTTCGCCTTGCTTGATGTTGTAGAATCGTTAATTAAATCTAGGGTCGATATGCGAAGCCTTAAAGCTGTTGGAGTATTCTCCAGGCATTGCTCTCTGTCTCCCTCTCTATTGCTTTACGACTACCACTTGTTCACCTCAAAGTCATACAATCTAGTTTACCAACATTTTAAAAGAAGAAACAAGTGTGAGATGCAAAGGCATAGTAAAAGTCTTAAAGATTTACATCGAAGTTCCCAGTTTTTCGAAGAAAGATTCGTCTTCAGCATGAAAAGTCGGCAGGAGTAGTAGCCACCGATATCCTGACGATAATGAAAACAAGGCTCAAATTAGTTTTATCAGATTCCTGCAGATGAATCAAGGGGCATTGAATATTTAATAGTGGCAGTTAATTTCGGCAGTTTCGGAAAAGTTAGACAGACAACGTTGAATCATACAATACTTGATTAGTGATTTCTTGGTATTTCATTGGAAGAATTGGATAACACCGCATGCCACTCAGCGATTTTACGCCATTATATAAATTTTCAGGGTATGTGTAAAGTCCCACACGAATCATATACGCGTTATTGTCCAAATACATCTTGGTTTACTGCAAAGAGCGAGTGAAAATTAGGCTTCATGCTTACTTAGACACCGACACCATAAAGTATGTTTTAGTTCCTAGAACATTTCATTTTCTTGTTCCGTTTAAAAAATAAACTAGAGTCGTATAGCAAACTGTGCTGATGATGACAATACTCCAAGAGACAAACCATAGAGGGAATAGTTTCGACCTTTCAAGAATGATGTATTCATCCTAAAATGAGGACCTCGTTATAGCTGCAAGAAAAATGAAGACAAAGAACACACAAGTAAAGCTTTCAGCACCTTTGGAAGTTAGCCAAAGAAATTATTGGGAATGAATTATAAGCACTTGATTTGAAGAAGGGAAGTGTTAGCGTTATATAATGCCACGTAAGACAATAAAAAGCTTTTAATAAAGAGTAGTAGGAGTCCTCCTGATATCATCCGGACACAAGATCTGAGAATTAAAAACACTCTTTCTCACATAAAGGCATGAGCGAAACAAATAAGAATTCATCCGACTTCTGCTTTCGGAGAGATATATCAGTCCAACATGATCAGATTTCGTTGTATTATAAGATGTAAATCAAAGGTTTAATAGTTTTATACATAAAGACCCTGTATGTCCCATAGATTACCAACGCGTTCATCTCTGTATGAGGTCCCTCGTCAGCCTCTCCCATATATCGAAGGTGGGACTACGGGAAATATTTTAGTTTAGTTTAGTTTAGTTTAGGAATCACTCCACAATATCAAAGACATAGTGACCACTCAACTCCACACCCTACACTAATTATCCTCACTCCTTACTTTTCCAGAGTCCTCTCTGCTTTTCTTTATGTATTGCGGATTTGCGAACCCATGTGAGCTGTAAACCTAACCTAACCTACCCGGAGAAGCATTCCAAGCATCCTTTACGGTTAAGAGTCCTCATTTCCGATCTGTAATATAACCATTAACTAATTTACACCACAAATTTCAATAGACCAAAAAGTGGAGCATGACAGGCTCGCCTGGCTAATTCATCATCTAACCCGTTATATTTATGGCCATTTATAACTAGTGGCCAGTGACTGGAGTGTTGTTAAACGCTTCAAAGCAATCCTGAATTGAAATATACATTAAAGCAGGGATTTTATGGCAGCTTCGCAATCCTCAATATATAGCACTATGTGTCCCTTGCAGAGCCTTATTTCATAAACGCGAACGAAAATATCGATGGTTTGAATACCCGTCCCAATTGATATTATAACGGGCAATTATTTGGTTATGGCTGAAAGCAGGACTCACAAAAAATGGACCGAACTAATTTGATGGGAACGCGTTCTTTAACTCAAAAAAAAAGTAAAAGAAATCAAAAATGTTCACCGTATAACTAAAACTTTCAGGGCCATTATGTTGCTCTTTTCAGCTACTAAAACTTTCCAATAAATGGCGTTGTTTGGTTTTTCTTTTTATTTGGCTTCCTTCAATCGCATAAAACAATTTTTTTATTTGATTTGTTTCAAACAGGAAAGCTAAGTAGGTGCCATCACGTTTTCCAGCCACTTTGAAAGAGATTGCGTTCTTTTTCTATTGATACTTAAACAAAGCAAGTGAAAAGTTCTTTTTTTCTTTTGGTGTTACATTGGCTTCTTTTGTTTCGAAAATCCATTAACAAAAATTTATAACAAACAGTTTTTTTCTCCGCTGTTTAGCAAAGAAATGGCAAAAGAAAATTAAAATAATTTTTTCGGATTTATAAAATTAAAAGCTTTTAACCATAAAGTTTTTTTCCGTAGTTCCCTTTTTAGTTTACCTGCTCTAAAAGATTCATTTATGTTTTAAATAAAACAACAGAAAATTAAATAATCCTTCCTAATGGTCTTGTTACGCGTTTTTCTTTTACTTTTCAGGTAAAGATGAGAAATCATTTGCCATGTACATTGATCGTCAACGTTCTTGGTTCCAACACAATTCGGTGCATGAACGACGCGTTGAGGGTGGCATTAGCACTGGCAGCACCATTGGGGTTCTGCTCAATTTGGAGAGACACACCTTAAGCTTCTTGGTTAACGGCATGCCACAAGGTTCTATAGCGTTTCGTGATTTATATGGCGTTTTCTATCCAGCTGTTAGCATTAATCGCGGTGTAACACTCACCATGCACTCAGCCTTGGATGCGCCACAAATGGATTATTTTTAAAAACAAGGTAAAAACAACTCTGTACATAGATAAATGATACTATTTAAGGATATTTAAAGTTATTGTAATATTTTGTACGCCTAGATGTTGTATATAGGTTGAAATTTAAATGATTATTATTAATGAGGATTTCTTTTGGCTTAAATATTTCAATGTTTATTATGTCTAGTGGTAGGTAGCGGTTACATATCTAATATAACAAAATGCATGCTATGCTTTTGAAATTGTCGAAATTTGACTAAAATTGCATAAGTTCAACCGTATGAAGAGATCGTAAAGAAAGCAATTTTAAATAAGAAATATATTTTAAGCTAAAAAACATTAACTAAATAAGAATCCAAAATCAAAGCTTAGAGTAAATGTAAGCATAAGCTGGGAAAATATGTATATGATAAGTCCACGTTCCAAACGTTAAAGAAGAAATTATGGTAGATAGTTAGATATTTTATGAAGCTTTGTGAGAAGAGCTTTAAAAAAACAAGCAAGATACTTTTAAAACATACACAGCCATATATTTGCGGCATTAATAAATTTAATTTTATTTACTTATGCTTTTTATAAAGTTTTAAAAAAGTTCTTGTTTCGGAAAATTTCTAGGCATTTATCAGAACGAAGGCATATTGATAACAGGTAGACTCACCGGCGAATTCAATGCATATTCGGCTTCTTTCTGCCATATAAAAATGGCCCGGAAATAGCGAAACAATTTTTTGTCATAGAATTTGACATCTAATCAGCTTTCAAAAGGAATCAGCTACGCTGCTGAGTTTATATGTTTAGTCTATATATAAAAAACTTTTTGAAACAGACTTGTAAAAGCTTTTACGAAAAGTACTCGAAACGAATTACAGAGGTTTTTAGGAATGATTTTTTCAAAAAAGCTTTTTAAAAATATTTCAATCTCTTTCGTAAAACGTTTGAAATTCCCAAATTATTAGCTTAAAAAAAGTTTTTAAAAGCTTTTTCGCAAAACTGCCCATAGCCTGAAAAGCTTAAACAAATCCTTTAGAAGTTTCCGAAACTGCTTCAATAAGCTTTTATAAAGCTTTTGTTTCCTTTTTTAAATAACTTTTTTAAGCTATTTTCAACAAGTTTATAAACATTTTTTAAGAAAAATTATTAAAGCTAAAACGTTATTTCAAAGCTTTTTTTTCTTCTGAACAACTGTTTGTAACAGTACTTCCACTTAAAAAATGGTGTCGCAAAATGAAACCAATTAGAAATAATAAAGCATTCTATTTTGATGTTCTAAAACCAAAAAGCTTTTTTGTGTAAATTTTATCTTAAACTTTTTTCATTTTAAACAAAAGTACGTTTTCAAACTTTGTCTTGCAAAAGTTCCAGAAAAATTAGAAAAACTCCTCCATATACTCGTAAAGCTTAGTGAAATATATAAGTTTCTACCAAATTTGAACATTGAATAGTCACTAGTTTTAAGTGTGTAATAGTTGCTTATTAGAAAGAGATTGCTTGAATTTATAATTAAATAAAATTTGTAAATATTAAAAATTTTGCACCGAAGCCAAAAAATCTGCTTAAAGTTCTTATTAAAAAAAAAACAACAACAAATGTACATATATGTATTTCCAAATTATAGTTAATTTAAGGATAAAAACAACAAATAATACCGAACGAAAATTGTGGCGAAATGTCACAAAAAGAATAGCAAACTAAACAAACGTATTTTATTGCATTTAAAAAACTTTTGCAGCTTAAACAAAATTCTTTAAACTAAAATCAAAATTTATAGATAACAAACTGTAGATAAGCTATTAAGGTTTAACATTTTTTATTTATTATCTGAAATTTAACCAAAAACATCTTGATGTACTTTATAAAATCATTCTCTAAGCGTCTTTATTAATTAATCAACTTAACAACTGCTTTTAATTGAACTTTTACTTTTTCGGCTCTTAAAAAGTTTTAATTTAATTTAAACCCTTTTTAAATTTAAAAAGAACAAAAAAAAACTAAAAAAATATTATTTGCTTCAAAATCAAGCAACCATTTTAATTAGTATTCAAACCAGTGTCAAAATAGTCAAATTTAATCATTCAGTACGAACTAGTTCGTTCAATTATGAGATTATTTGATTATTTTGTAAAGGTGGTAGGTAGCAACTTTAAAACAATTACAAAACCAACAGGCAATATTAAATTTTCGCGTGTATGACACACTAAAATTAATTGTGTGTTGTTTTTATAATTGCCATAAAGTTTCCACCACTTTTTTCAAATAATCTCATAATTAATCGAACTAGTTGGTGGACGACCCAACTGCATAGTTTATACAGTAAAATAATTTAAATTATAAATATGACAGGCAGACTTTTAAAAATTTTAAACTTTTTTCTTTTCGCTACTGTAATTATGAAACTTCAATTGCTACTTTCTAAAACCTTGTTCAGATATGACTTTTGACAAGAATACACTAGAATCAGCTGACAATTTCATTGTCAGTTTATTGTTAAATACCAGCTTTTTTGTACAATATTTATGTTGCCAGTCGTTTTAATAAATAAATGTTTCTTGCGATATTAAAGGTCTTAAACACAAGTCAATATTGTCATGTACCTTGCAGTTACAATTTAAATACATTTTGGTTTTCCCGTAAATCTGTTTTAAACACAAGTTTCGCTTAGAGCTCTTTAAAACTGCCGAGAACAAGTAGACTCCAATCATCTGCTGATCCAACCTTTTCCCTTATCCCCTTATGTTCTGTATAATAAAAGAATACATTTACTGGCGAATCACAGTTGAAGAATACATTTTTCCATTAAATTGCACCCAATTTATATTTTCCATATTCTGAAATTTTCCACAAAAAAATTAAACTATCTCTAACATTTAGCAGAAAGAGTTAAATTTGACTGTTGCTCAAATTTGCCATGGGAATTCTGAAAGTGAGTCGGCGCAAGTCATAATTTAAGATGCTAAATAAACTATAAGAAGGAAATTTCGTTGAGGCAAGGTCTCTGTTCATGCAAAGTAATATTAGGAAATTAGGAATTTACGCGAAAAGATAAGTGAAATAAAACTGGAGAGATGGGTGTATGTTAGAATTCGATCTCAGTATGGGACTGTATTACGTGATGAAACACGTGGCGCCAGAGCCGATTTGCTGAAATCTGGCATCGCGATATGTTCTTAGTTGACTTTAACAACTATCCCAACTGCTTTTCGGTTTCTTTTTTATTATTTTGTTTGATAATATTAACAAAAATATGTATTCGTAAAGACGTTTTCTTTTGTGACAAAAATGTTCCATATATTTTGCATTACTTACATTTTCATGGCCTCTTCCAGAAACGCATGAATGCAAATAAACAATACGTTCTCTTCTAAATACATAAACATTTGTTTCTATTGCAATCTTAAAAAATATGTCACTTTCTAGAAATGTGGGTGGCATTTGGAAAGTGCTACTTAATCACATGCAGCATATTTCTTTAGAAAAGAAAAACCAACCCATCCTTTTATTTTATTTCATCTGTAGACCGTTACCCGGCAGACTAAGTACAGCCAAAGATTACATTTAGCCAATACCAGTCCATGCAGACGCCGATCCAGTTAAAGGAAACAAGAAATATAATAATTTTTTCTTTGGAAAGATATTTATTTCTCGGATCTTTAGTGAAGAATTTGGACTGGCGAAGAATGTACAACTTATTAAATATTTCACACTTAATGATAGTTGCAAGTTTATTTTTATTTTACTCAGGCAAGAAATTTACCTGGCTATAGATTTGATTTCTTACAAATTTATGTAATAAATTATAAGGCGAATTAGGAAACTGGTAATTAACTTTTTTAATTTCATAATTAATTATATAAATTAAATGCATTGAATATAATTTTTCTCTACTCGTATACAATTGAAGTAACTTAAAAAAACTCTATTTACATCTGAATTTTACTTGATTTTGCATTTTAATTAGTTTGTGAACTAGTTGATAATTTAATTAAACGTTAATTAAAATCCTTTACAGTATTTTATAGAACACGGCGTGAAACAAAACGCTAACAAACGATGAAATTCCAAAGCAAAACAAACAAACAAACAAACCAACCCACTAAACAATAAAATTAAAACTATTAATTAATATTTATATTAATTTTAAACTCACACTCCTTTTGTTACAAATAATTAAATGTTAAATATAATATAAAAAATGTATATTAATTGAATTCATTTTAATTTTGTTTTTGATAAAGAAATTATAAAAGTTAAATTGTTAATTTACATCAGTTCGCAACTGAACACAAACTGCAAATAAGAAAAAGTTTTTTATAGTTGCATTTATATCAAATGTATTATTTTTTTGTATAACAACAAATAAATAGCATAAGAAAATATGAAAAATATTTTATAAAATTAAGTGCAAATATCTAATTAATTAACTAAGTTTATTAAATAATAAAAAAACACACACACACATACAAACATATATATAAAACACAAATACAAAAAAAACAATAACAACATAGTATATCATAATACAAAATATTAAAGTTAATTAAATTATGGATTAAATATAATGAAACAATTAAATAATAATTAAAAACAAAGACAACACAATTATTATTCCAAATATAAAACAATTATAAAAACCAATGAAATCGAGATTTTTTATTTCAAAAAAATGCTTTTGATTAAACAAGCGCGAGAGAGTGAGGTTTTGAGTCTTCTAAAAAAATATACATAAATGACACGCTTAAAGCTCCTTTTGTTGTGCTTTCACAGTGTAATTCACAGAAGGAATTATTACTCACTACAGGAGCAAGTTTTGTAGAGTATTTAAAAATCCCAGCATTCCCAAGATATAAAGAGATATTAATGTGATTTTAAATCACAAAGAATGTGTTGTATGCACAAAGTGTTGTGATATTGTGATTAATATTATCCCAATTTCGGCTTCGAGTTTTAAACACGAAACGTAGGTTTCGTCGTGGGGCCGGTGGTTATCGTGCCCAGCAAAAACTACTGCTTCGCTATCACTAGATTTTTAAGGCAATATCGAGTTGGCATTACCAACAAACCTGCTTGCGTATGACATGATATTTGTTCCTGTTCTTTTTAAGTGCTTTTTGAAGTGCTAAGTAAGCATTTAGATATTCACTGAAAGATTACTATCGGTTGGTCGCGTTCTCTGTGCGTTCATTGTTCATTGCCATACATTTATGAGTTCTGGGATGTACGTTTGTAAGCGGATGCGTAAAAATATTAGTTTTCTTCCGTATTACTAAAAAATATATATCTATAAATATACAAAATTTTAAATTTTCCGACCTACTGTATTGCATTTATTAAGGCAAAATATATGTCTTTACTATGAATGGAATTTGTGTGCCAATAAATGTGTACTGCTTCCAAAATCTGAATTCTATTTTGCTTCGTGACTTCAGTGGCGCAAATACTTCATAGCACCGTGGAAAAGTTTGAGCGTGAGTACACTTTTTCAGACCATATTGGCATAGCTGTAGTTGCAAAATAAAGGCGGAATCAATTTGATATCTAACATTGTGGTTATATTTAAGTTTCTTTTCTGTTTTAATGTGAAAATAAGGCCAAGTTTCTATCCAAAAATGAGGACCAAATTCTTCATAAGTACAATACCATCTCATTTCTATAATTTTTTAAAAACTTCGGATATTTTTTACCAGGATATGACCGTGTATGTAGTTCTAAATCCGTTTAGCTGCAATATCTAAAATCTATAGGGGGCATAAATAAGTGTATAATTTCGAATGGTCATTATTTTGTGGTAGAATATATTGAAACAGATGAGTAAATAAAATTCTCTTTAGAAATCAAAAATTCTCTTGTTATATTTTGAACACACCTCGTATATTTGCCTTCCGAAATTCTGTCACTCTCGCTAGAACAAACAAATAACAACGTGCATATTTGTTTTTTAAACATTCTGCTGCAGAAATATTTACCAAAGCTACATTCGAATGCTTTATCACATTTAATTTGGATTACAAATATTAAACATTTTCAGTTAAAAGGCATAAAGCTGCAATGTGTTGTAATGAGTGCAATAATTATTTTGCAACCTCAAATTTAAGCACAGAAATTAGCACAAGAAATGTTCTTATAGCGTGTGAGTCCAAAAGGCATACATATGCACATACATATCTAGTATATATCTTTAAGTAAATATTTATTTTAAATAACATGACATAAGTTCATTTATTATTTACACAAGTAAATGTTACTTCAGCCCAGTTACCTGAACTGAATGTTAACAAGTTGAAGATTCAGTGTGGAAAACAGGAACATTTGTAAAACTTTACAATTATAATGTCTGTAAATTTAATTGGAAATATTAAGAGATGAGGTTTAAGCTTGTTATACCACTTTAGGCAGTGGATAAATATAGTGAAGTTATTCGAAAGACGAGTATTTCCTTAACTTAGTAGAACCTTTTATTTTAAATGACAGATTCACTCGTTCGAAAGCAAATGCAACTGCCCCGTTCAGATATTCTTTAGTCAAGGCGAATTCATAACTCGTGGCATAAAGAGAACAGCTGCTATTTGTTTGGGTATTCTTTATTCTTTTTTAAATGTCAAACTTCATATAAAAGATTTTTTTTTAATGATTGGATTTTTAAAGGATTGGAAAGAGAAGCCTGATATGAAGTCACTCCAAAAAGGGCTTTTGTTTATTCCAAATTTATTACCGTAATAATACGACATCTTGCTTTATCAAACGGCGTTTAAAGACACCAAGATCGCAAATTATTCTGTATAAAAATTATGAACATCAGTCAGCCTGTTTTATAGTAAAGCGAATTCGATGTTGGGCAAATTCGACCCAATATTAAATTCTTTCGCCTTGACTGGACTGTTATGTAGAAAATAAGAGCAAAATAGAAATTTGTTTCAATTTTCTACACGAGTCCACTCGCTTGTGTTACATAAACAGGCCCTTAGTTCACAACTAAGCGAATCCATCACTTGCGCTTATGAGGCCACCTTTTAATTAATTGGCATTTGTACAGCTCTACATTAGTTTTGAACAAAGGGCCTGTTTATGTAACACAAGCGAGTGGACTCATGTAGAAAATTTGTATGCAAAACATATTTGCTGTTGTTAATTTCTGTAAAAATTTTCTAGAGCACTCGCTAGCTAGGGCCTAAATGTCATGAATAAATCGATTAAAATTAAGAGCATCAAAATATATAAAATAATCTACATGTTGTCTAAAAGTGAAATACAATAGCAAGGTATACTGGACCAAGCATTACTCAGTTATGCACCTGATATGGTAACTCACAAAAATATATTATTAAGGCGCACGGTGCACAGTGCACACAGTGTATATATTACACAAAGCCAGTCGCTCTCTTTGTACCCGCCTTTTCCATCGTTTTTTGTCATAAAATAATGAAGCTTGAAACATAAGGACTCTACATACAGGTACCTTCATGGGCGAAGTTTCAAAATTTTACCGTAAAGGCTTGTCGATATATGAAGGTGTTCAAAATTAAAAATTTCATATTTTGGGGCCTATTCACGGACTCAGTCACTAAGTCATCAATATTATGGACCACTTCCATTATAGTCAGACAGTTAAAATTTGGTGTACTAGTTACTAGTCTTGGCGAATAAGTAATCAGAAAAATCTGAAAACTGGAAAGTTTTATCTAGGGCGACTATGGTGTTCGCTTATATGTATGGAGCACTTCCACTAAAGCTAGTGAGCTGAAATTTGGTATAACTCAACCGTCTGTAAACTTTAAATTAAAATATGTTATATACATACATACATAGAAATACATATTTAAAAAAAATAATCTGACAAAAAGGATCCGCACAAACACATAAATTTGAAAATAAATCCAAGTTTTTATTGAAAAATATTGGCCGTTAAAAGTACTGAGCTCAAAATGAGAACCAACTTCTCTATATGCACAATAACATTTAATTTCTAGGGAACCAGCTACGTTAGCAATATGTTTACAGTAATTCTTTCACATATTAGAAAGAAAAATATTGCTAAGTTAGCAGGTTGCCTAGAAACGAGATGGTATTTATATCAGGAACTGGGTCCTCATTTTGACAATTATTCCTCAAAAAACTATGCCTTTTACCAAAACTAAATTAAGATACTGTGCCATAAAATGTTGTTTGAACTAACTCTAATTTCTTGTTTATCAACAATGTTTTTGTTTTGTTTTTCCCCGCCTCTAAAAACACCCGATAGCTAAAATTACATTAAACATTTTTTTTTTCAAAATTTGTTCACTGTAATCGATAATTTTGTTCATCATAATACGGATATATAAGAACATATAATAATAATTCCTGCGTTAAAGTTCTAACAATTTAAAACACAAACAGAAAATATAAACAAATATTATTAGGAACTCATTAGTAGAAGATTTTGGCATATAAATGTGTAAAACATTTACAAACCCAGAAGATTTAAAAACTTACATATTTTGTTTATTGTATGGTAAGAAATATTACACTTTTTTTGTACAGGATGTCCGCCGGAAGGCATACTACTTTGTTTTGCCTCCATTTTGGTTGTAATCGTTAAAACATTTTATCAAAATCAATCATCGATTACTGTAATGATGATAAAGTTACGTGAAATTTTTGTGAGAAACAACGTGCCAACAAGACGGACTATTTATCGTGTAATGAAAGATTTCGAAGAAAGAGCGACTGTAGCTGAAACATAACTGCTGTTCAAGAAAGTGTTCAAAACAATCCATCAACTTCAATTCGACACTGTGCTCAGGAGCTTGGTCTTCACAGAACAACTTTGGCCACAATTTTGCACAAATATTTGCATTTGTTTCCATCTAAGATTCCGTTGACACAAGAGCTTCTTTACCATTTACGCCGCCGTACATATTCCAATAGGATGCTACAGCTCGCCCATGAAAATAAAAAAAATCACAATGAGTGACGAGGCACATTTTCACTTGAAAGCCCTCATTTTATTCAGCACTCACCTTTGCATCCATTTAAAGTAACAGTCTGGTGTGCAATTTGGTCAGAAGGAATCATTGCACCTTACTTCTTTGAAACTGAAAACGGCGTAACGGTAACTGTCAATGGGAAGCGATATCGTGATTGAATATTTTTTAACGTCACAACTGCATGCTTTCGGCTTTACTAACATGTGTATGCCATATGTCATACAGCCAGGATTACAATGAAATTACTGCGAGACCTCTTTCCCCAACAAGTTTTTTCAAAGAATGGTGATGTTAATTGGCCTCCACGATCACCTGATTTGACTGCTCCGGACTTCTTTTTGTCGGGATATCTATGCAAACAAACCAGAAACGCTGGAGCAACTCAAAGAAAATATTCTTCATGAAATTAATGAAATACCGCGTAAAATGTGTGAGAATGTAATGAAAAATGTGTTCAAAAGGGCTCGCATTTGTGAGGCTAACAGAGGCAGACATTTATCTGATATTGTATTCCATACGTAACTGCCGACATTAAACAAAACATTTATCAATATACGATCATTCTCTTTCATTTAATCAAAAATTATAAACAAACTAAGTTGTATACCTTCTTTGCGGACACCCTGTATATTTAAGAAACTTTGGTCGTGGTTAGTATTTTAGTTTAAATTATATTGTTCAACCCAACCATGTGGCTAAATTCATTGGTAGTAATCACTTAATAATTAATTATAAATAAAAACTTGTTTATCGCATTAATATGTTTCCTACAACCATATATTATCTTAGAGTATATAATATAGTTGTCGTAGTCATACCACAATCATATTTTCCTTAGATTGTAGTAAGTTCAACTTTTTTCGTTTTTCTAATTTCATTTCTAAAACTTGTGAACCTATTACATATGTGGTAACTACTAGCGACATCGAGGGTTAACTGTTTACAGAAATATGCTGAATATATTTTTTGCTAAATTTTCATAAATTTAAAATTTAAAAAAATAATTTTAATATTGGTAAAATAAATTAAAATATATCGCAAGAGTTTTTTTAATAAAATATTTGTGTGAAAATTAAAAAAATAAATCTAGCTATCCGAAAATGTGAATTGTGGATATGGTTTGTTCATGCTCGCACATCAGACCACATGTCACGCACAAACACTCGAACGATTAACAAATATAAAAAATTGACATATTGACATAAAACCAAGCGAATCAAACAAAAAAAGGAATAAATGCTTGACAAAATTTACAAAAAAACAATGAGATTAAAAAAATAAAAAGAAAAATATTGAGAAATGTTGTGAAAAATTTATGCACAATTTCCAACATGTGGTGACAACAACGAATTAAGTTATTTGTCAATGTCCTTTTTTTCACATGGTTTTCTCTCATACAAATAATTTGTTTTTTTTTCTGTTTGTATATTTGGCCTACACGTTCACACACGGACTTGTCTACACAATTTGTTGATGATGTGAATACCCTACAGCTCTTCTATTTGGACCTTAAATACACCAATTAATTTATTCTAGTTGTTTACTCGTTGCTTATGGGAGCTCATTAATGTCCCGAATGGGAATTAATATAAATAATTAAATTTTTAATTCTTGATAAGAATAAAAAAACCAGAAATTAGTTATAAAGTTGATTTAGTCCACTAAATGTAGATGTCCTAAATACGTGCGAATTTGACATAATGGATATGTTGTGGCGGCTGCACCTTCCAAAGAGTGGTATGTTGGATACAAGGTTTATTTTTTTACAGAATATTTTAGGTTTCTTTATTTCAATTCTTCTGTAATGAACATTTTTCCACTTCCATTGCAGCTCTCACTTTCTTTTTTATATTTTAAATTTGTGGATAGCGCAGCAGTGCATTTTAAATAGAGCATCTTGTGTCTGCATACTGATGCTGTTGATTTTAAAAGAACCAATGGTCTGCACCGTGGCACCTTGGCAAAATCATACGTGAACAGCTGGTTTGTTAAAACTAAGCTACAAGAAATTTTCTGTACTATAACTTTTCAAATCTGACCAAAAATAGGAAATTAATGAATTGGTGTCCGTATCAATTTTCAAAAACCTTAAGTTCCCTACTATCAGTTCCTTCTTTACACAACGTAAATTCCCAGTGCAAGATTACAACTCAACAACGCATTTTCATATGAAGTGAAGGACAGTCACGCGTAGCTCGTATCAGTAAGCGGAGGATATGCCTGACATTTTTGCTAGTACATACAAGTGATATGTAAATAGTTTCTCTTCATTCAATCCGAATTTTTTAATTCATCTTTTCTCTCCAATAAAAAGTGGTGAATCTATATTCCACCAATGGTTATAAAATGTTCCTTCTTTGTGAAACATCACCAGGCATTTAAATGTAACATATTCACTCTTCTACTTTGGGTACGTTATGAGCAAGCACAGAAACTATCTGGTAATAAAAAACTCACGAACAATACTCTTCGAAACTTTCCTGGTGACTTTACTCGTTACGAGAACTTATTCCAACCTCTATTTATAACTATTTAAAAAGAAGCACGAAACAGTATTCAGAATTCTTAAAAACTTTAGAATTTGAAAAGGTTCTAAGGAGGCAAAGATTTTCCGCGCCCAAAGTAGTCAATTGTGGTCCATTGTAGAGCCTAAACTGAAAGCTTTACTTCCTCTCCACTGAAGCTTAAAGCAATTTAAAGGTTGCATATTCATTACCATTCATTTGGCAATCGATTTAGGCTTCATTGCTAATTCTCTTTTCCAAGCTGAAAAGAGGAGAGGTGGCCTCTGAGGGGTGCAAAAGAATGAGAACATATTTTCCTGGCCGCAGTGATTCATTGAAACTTCACTTATAGGCTGTCGGGTTTAAATGTTGCATTCCTTATCCCAATCTCGTATTACTCGTTCTTGAAGAAGGAGAACTAAAACCCTAGAAGCCAATCTACCGTAACTATAGGACGGGTGGTGTAGAAAAATTAACAAGATACATGGTTTTCTGCTTATGCCAATACACACTTATAATCAGTACGTTTTGGTATAACAAATATAAAAATTAATATTAGGAACCTGCCGAACATCGTCTATTTGCAACTGTCACTTCTGTTGTCATTGTCAAGAAAAAGTTAAAAAAAACTTAACCTATAACTAACGAAAAATATACGTATGAACGAGTGAGTACGAGTCGGGTTCTTTCTCTTAGGGCTACAGAAATACGAACACCAAAAAAAAAACAAAAATTGAATCATGTAGTGCATTAAGAAAATAAATAAAAAATAAACGAAAACCAAACCAATTCACAATTGTGAAATTCAATTTCTTCAATCATTTGTAAAACGTTTCATTTCATTTCATTCGCTACACGGTCCGTAAATGGAGCCCAACATCCGCATCGCCAAAAATACAAGCACAACTTCAGCAGTCGCATAACAGCAAAAAGTTACAAACGTTTTTATTGAATTGAATGGGATGGATGCTTTGTGTATGTATGGACGTAGTTATGTATGCAGGTTTCGCATTTGTCAAACCAGGCAAGGGACTCATTCGCATACACAAACTCTCCTTCACAAAATGTCCCTTAACAAGCTGTCATCAATATTTTTTGTTTCAATTTCTTTTTGTTTTCAATTGACAAAAGCTTTGAAATGTTAAAAATTAAAATCTAGTCGATAGTCAAAATAAAAGGAATTATTATGTCAATATTTAAAATATTGTAGTCGTATATGGTCCCTTACAATTCGATTGCGAACAGTTTTGGTAGCTCCACATCATCAGTCATCGAGCTAGTTGCAGACATTAGTTTTATTGGTTGCTGTCACCAATAGTCTGTGATTTGACAAAAATCAAATTGCTTTATTCTGCTGTCCAAACTTAGAAAAAAAAATGGAAAAACCACACAGATATACAAACACAAGTGTGTAGGTTTTGATTTGCATAGAAAGTAAAATTGAAAGATAGAGGATGTCCTGTTATTAACAGTTTGCAATGTTTGCATGCGACTATTTTAATAGAATCTATTTGGTTTTCATTGAAATTCTAAAAATTTGTTTGTTCTTTTCAAACAGGCAGCGCATAGAATTCGCCCTAAGCCTTAATTTTCTTAATTAACCAGACTAGAAATAATACGGCTGTCTGCTACAGGCTAAATTTAATTTTGTATATCGAAATGATATATAATGTTAAATTTTAAATAAAAAAATTTAACTATGTACTAAAAGTACAGTCAGACGAGGCAAATATAGAACGAAATACGTAACCACTGTTTTTGCCAAATGTTTTTGCAATCTTATTCCCTTCCATAATGTTAAGTAGCAACGTGTCCACGTTAATGATTATAATGAAACCATAGATCGAAAGATTTAGGATACGAACTTATAGTCCACGTAACATGTCCTTGAAAATACATGTCCCCTGGACTCTCACTGGGATTTCTTCCCCAAACATGGTGAGAGATTTCATTAGGGCATTTCTTTAATAAAGAAGTGTTATATAGGTAGGTCCGGTGAACTGCTGGAAACTTAAAAGGCTGGGGTTACGTTCAGTCTCCCCAGGCTTTTGCCAAAGGTCTGCACTTCTTTTAATTCGTAGATGGTACTGTATGAACACAGCTATTTTGTTAACAAAACTATTACGGTGAATGTATAATTGTCTACTAGCTTACAGCAGATACAAGATAATTTCGAGCGACTTTGTATTCCAATTGTAACTAATTACAATTTTGGAACAGCAGTGGTAAAAACCTAGTTCCAATTAATGGCTAAAAGCGAATTTAAATGTTGAGTTCTAGATAAATATATTCGAGTACAAAAATGCTTTAAACTGTAACGACGTGTTCTCACAGTTAGCTGAGGTAGAGCTCGTGGCTCCCAGGGTTCATTAAGAAAACATTTATTAGTTTTTGCTTTCCACAGAGAGAGAGAGAGAGAGAGAGAGACGATGCAGTTTATTTTAATGTTTTCAATAAATGTTATGATCTTTAATATTCAACGTAAATAACTAAGTACAGCACGGCACGCGATACATTGACTTATCACGCCATCCGATGATCTCAGAAGATATAGCCACTATTAGTTGCGATTACACGAGCCTACTCTCTCCTCGGAGCGAATAAAATTCTGGTCCGAAGGTAAGAGAAATCTTCTCTCTCGATTGAGGCGAATAAAATTGGTCGTCGAGCTTGTTTACTTACGGTGCGACAAAAACCAATTGGGACGAATAAAATTCTGGCCCAATGGTATGGATCACTTCTCGCTCTGGTTTCTCTTGTCAGGGGGAACAAAACGCTGGCCTGACACGACAATATCAGCAGTTTGTCGCGAGAGACTAGCTTATTATAATTAAGCTACAAGTAGTTGAATCGAATAAAATTGTGTCCCAGCTATTTGCTGTCTGCTAAAGACTTAAATAATAAGATTGAATAAAATTCTAAAATTATTAAGTAAGTTTTACCGCCTTGCTGATTGACTTCTCTACTCTATACGCATTACTATGCTTTAAACACATAGACCACAGCGAGCAACAGACTACAATCTGTCAAAAGTAAAATACACACGTTCATATGAAGGCTGTCGCCAATTTCTATTTTTAGTGACGACAATTGAAAAATAAAGTGTTGACAATTTACAAAGAACGCGTTGAAAAAAATGAGCTTGAATATATGGAATGAATTATATTTATATACATTTAAAAACAAGTTATTTTACCTGAAATACCAAACGGAAGGTGCGAAAAAAGTATTTTTAGGCCAGACCTGTTAAAATAATTTTTTTTTATTTATTTGATTTTCTTTTTGGTCATATTCAGTTTCTTATATGTTTCAGTTTCTTAAATGAGTGATTTTGCGTTAAGACAAAAAAAGTTGAAGTGGCAACATTGTTCGCCAAACACAAATACTCATAATGCAACGCCAATCTTCCTACCAGCCGTTTAGGACGTCGCTGCCGCCTTGAAAAAAATTAAGTAGCTGACTACACGGCGACGTATGAAGCCAACTGCATTTGTAGCCACGAAGCTATGTAGTCTGCTGTGGTCTATGTGTTTAGAGCATTATACTTGTTTGGCTGAGTCTCATAGTATACACACAATACAAAGCGGCTGATCGTTTGACATTATAGCAGAGTAGTATCAAGCAGTATTATCAATAGGTAATTTTAAACCTTAATTGTTATTATTAATATAAACTACGATTTTAAGTAGATAAACAAAACACTTGTAATTACATGTGATCCAAAAAGGAGCGGAAGGACTTTTGTTCGTCGCAAATCTAAAATCCATTCAATAAATTGGCTTGATCTTTATAAAGTTTTTGATTTTACGATTTAGTAATGTTGACGTTGAAATGGATTTTTTAGTGGTATGAATCTTATAATATTCAAAATAAAAAATATAATAATATTAAACACTATAAATTCGCTACTTTATTTTGCATGAGTATTAAACAGGTTGAATCCCTGTTGCGAAAAACTTTAAAGTTACAAATGATTTTATAAAAAATATGATAAAAACATTTATTATAATGATACTGCGATCAGCCTCTCGGTAGCTGAGGAAGAATACCTATTTGATGATGTGCTTAAGTTATAATTAGTTGTGTAAAATTGTATGGAAATGCCAGTGTATAGTCCTTTACAAATTTATGTTAATTTTATAACAATATGAATACAACAAAATATGGACAAGTGTATATGTATATACGTACGTCTGTAGTAAAAGCATACAAAGAATGAAAGTAATATATTTGTTTTATAGTTTAAAAATTTTTAAGTTCAATAAATATTTTATTTTTTATTTTTGGATAAATTTTTCATTGCGTAAATTCTGACAACCACGCAAGTTATAAAAATAAATTAATCAAAACGAAATTTTATAATTTCAGCATTATTTTTTTTAGCACTAAATATATTTTTTAAATTCTTTTCCATTATTTTAAATCTAATTTAGCTACAACATTTTTCCAAATCTGGTCGCAATGCTTTTGAGACTTAATTGCGTCCTCTTATGAATATTCAGGCAACAAACGGATCCAGGAGTAGCTGTATCTAATCCTGTTGTGTCACCTACAAGCAACTACATAAAATTCGCCAATTTGAAGTATTCGTAAGGTTGAGTTCATGAGTATACTTTACTTTGATTTGCTGGTATTGGCTAGAGGTTTATTGAACCGGTCGACGGCAGTTTGGCCACTATACGTTGATTGTGTGTGACAGATTTATTGACACAACTGTCTGACGTATTAACATTTTGAAAAATTTTATGAAATAATATTTTCTTTGGGATCAGAGTTGCAATTTGTTTTTCATCTTTTTTGTGTGATATCATACCATAGAAAAATCATTTTGTTGCGATATTATTCGAGTGAGACAAAATTCTGATGAGGTAGCTTTAACAACGAGCTAAATGCAAATAGAAATTAGCTTAGCTCCCCATAGAAAAATTGCAAATTAATTTAGTAAAATCTTGGGCTATGGAGTAGATGCTGTAATTACTTAAATCCCTAATCCGGGTTTTTAATTACTCACATTGATCAAAAGCTTTACAAAAATGAATGGAGAAAAGAATTTATTAGGGATATCGTAAATAAAATATCCATAGTTAATGGTTAATAACGTGCGTATGTGTACTAAAATCTACAAACTAACATATTGGACTTAAAGTCAAATTAACACACTTTTAATTTTTTTTTACAAAAAAATATAAATATTGTAATAACTCGTCAAAACCGTAAAATAACACAACGTTATCGAAAGTTATTCTATAGTTTCTATGCAACCGTTTTGTCAGCTCATTCCTGTCTGAAAACTACAGGGTGGACCAACCAAAATGCATGATGTTAATTGTACGACACATCTTAACGTCAAGTTTTGCTCCCAACTTAATTTGACATTTCTTTGTTTCAGTGTTTCAAAAATTCAACCATGGAGGGGTACACAATCTAACAGCGCGTTTACGACAATGAGCGTTCAAATCAAAATACATATCGTGCACTCGGATTTTTGCGCAAATTTCAGCAAACCGGGTGTGTAGGAAATGTGATAACACCTGTGCATGCTCGCCCAGTTCGTTCTACGGAAAATATTGGTGCTGTTCGAGTTAGTGTGGCAGAAAAGCCATCAACCTCGACTCGTCGTCGTGCTTGCCAATTGAACATCTCACGAACATCACTGAAGCGAATTTTGAATAAATATTCGAATTTACACGTTTACAAGGTTTAATTTACTCAAGAGCTGAAGCCAATCGAACATTCTCAGCGTCGTCAATACGTCGAATGGCTGCTTGAACAGACAGAAGTGAATCGTGACTTTACAAAGACAATCATCTTCAACGATGAGGCATACTTTCAGTGGATTCATTATCAAGCAGAAAAGCCTCATTTGGGTAGATGAGAATCAACGAGTGATTGTTGAAAAGCCGATGCGTCCACAAACAGTGACTGTTTGGTGCGATTTATGGGCTGGTGGCGTCATCCTACCAATGATTGCACTGCCAAGAATATACAAACCAAACACTCTAATGAGACCAATAGTAAACTACAAATCAGCGTCGAGGTACAAATTCTCCAAACATTTAAAAGAAGTGTTAAAGAATACCTTAGAGCTACGAAACACGTACACAGTAACCAACACGACAGAACTAATAGAAAACACAAAATTAATATCATTCATTCCAAAAATCTACATCAAAACACCCTGTCGGAATATCAAATCGAGAATCATCGGTACTTCTTCAAAAATGAGGTCGGCCAATTAGTTACCGTGAATGGTGTTCGCTATCGCGAGATAATAACGGTCTTCTTGTGGCCAGAAATTGAGGATATGGACCTGGACAATATAAGGTTTCAAAAGGATGGTGCCACACACCCAACGAAACCATGGCTCTTTTGCACCAGGAATTCAATGGCCGTATTATCTCACGTCGTGGTGATGTTAACATCGTGCCACCCTTTACCTGAATTTAATCAACCACAAATACTATAATTATATTATAAATAAAGATGTTTTTTAAGAAAATGATATATAAAACTGATCTTGTAAATGAGCTGGTTTCTTGTTGATGCTCAATAAAAAAACAACTAAAATGTATCCACGTTGAGTAAAATTAAGCACCGTTAACGGCTGACACGTAGAAAACAATGCAAAGGTTTCCAATAAGGCTGCAAAAGTCTAGCTTAAGGAAAAAATGCGGAAAGTAAAATATAACTTGAACTTAAACAGTAGCAGTATTCAAATATGGCGAAATACTAATGGGACTCTGATATTTAGGGATTTTAAAAACTGAAAATCACATGAAAAAATTTAATAAAAAAAATTATAAAGTTTTGCAACTGCACTTTCGCAAAACTATTTACACCAAACGTTGAATTCCACTATCAATTTTTTTAAAATTTATTTTTTAAAATGCAGCATAAAAGTAGAATTCACATATTTATGGCCTGTTTATGTAACACAAGCAAGTGACTTGTTTAGAAAGCATTACGAAATCACTGAAATCAACAACAAAAAATTTGTGTTTTTCATATAAACTTCCTAGAAGTCACTCCCTTGTGTTAGATAAACCGGCCCTTAGTCTTCTAACAATAGTTTCTCTTTTAAGAGTTGGGGTAATAAACAAACGCAACATATAAATCATTAAAATAATTTAGAGGGACTTCAGCAATTTTGTTTTCAATACATGTCGATAATTTCTTTTGACTAACTCCTCTAGTTTCCATGCGGAATATGTAACTTTTTGGATTGAAAAAAAAATGCTATGGAAATAACAAACGGAGCAACAAACTTGTTTAGAATTTAAACAACTTTTTTACCACACCGAAAGTGAATAAAAATAAATACAAACCTACATTAGCATAAAGTGGTAAAAAAAGGTTGATGAAACTTAACTTATGCTTAAAGTAGGAAATACTCATGCACTCTATTGTATGAAAAGTAAAATTTATAAAAAAAAACAACACGGAAAATAACTCCCAGGTTTTGTCGCAATAACAAAGAGCAACTTACTTCCGCCAAAATGGAGGACGAAGCCAACATGAACGACATTTAGTAATCGTACAAACATTTGCAACACAAATTGCAAAAAAAAAAAAAAATAATAATGAGAAAAAGCACATATTGTTAATTTTACTTTTTTGTTCCCTTTACACCCTCTTAACAGCATCTGGAAATAGGGCGAATAAGTTTTCCATGCGTTTGTGACTTCAAGAATATTTATTTGCGGGGTCCGATGTAGAAACAGGCATTGGATCGGATTTCGCGATGTCTCTCTAGTAGATTTTCTATATAGCGTACAAATCGCTGTTTAATGTAGTTTTGTAAATTAAAAAAAAAAACGCAAAAAAATCTTTAAATCACCAGCAAACCGCAAAATTTACCAAAAAACAAATTCGCATTTTTTTTAAATAAACTCAAAGAGTTAACTGAAAAGTAGAAATTTTGCAAAATTTGGAAATTCAAATAAAATTGAATATCTAGCAAAAATCAGAGAAAGTTAAAAAAATGACAACAAAGTCCAAAATTTGCAAAATGAAATTATTATTTCACCAACAAATCGGAAACTAAAAATATTCAAAAAAAAATATTAGAAATTAAAATTTGTCGGAGAAATTGCCAACATTTGGCAAGAAAACAAACAAATACAATTCACTTACTTGAATTGAAAGTAGTGTTTCAGAAGTCATACTTATATTGCTTCATACTATGAGGAAGGGCATATAAGATTCAGCATAGCTAACAGGAGCCTTCTTACTTCTTTTATAAAACTCACTCAACTTTATATACTGGTACATACACAGTCAGTTACTACGTGCGCGTATACGCAAAAGTATAGTAAAAGTATTTGTTGTGAAATCCGATTGTTATAATGTATATGAATATGAACAGAAAAGAATTTTTGTTATAGTTGTTTAAAGCCATGGGTATTGTCACAAAAATCTGTTAACACCACACACATTACTTAAATGCAACTTAAATATATATTTTTGCGCTGAAATGAATCCTTCACCGTTGCACCTTCGAATAAAGTGCAGAAATGAAGAAAAACAAAGCAAAAAAAAGCTGTTTTAAAAGAAAACTTATTTAGTTGCCCATCTACTCGCAGAACACTTAACGTGCAACACAACGACCGCACTCAAGATTGGCTTTACTTTATTGTTTTTTGGGTGGCTTGGATGGACTGACTCTTTTGCCTACCCTAATATACTCGTAAAAAAGTTTACTTTCAGTACACAATGTTCATAGGTATCGCCTTTATAACTTTTGTTTTTAATTTTATATGCTGCAATATAAAGTAGTTAACTATTCATTTGCAACATATGTTTAACAAAATAGATCCCTTTAAAATTACTACAATTATTTAAAAACATGAATTCAAAAGTTATTATAGTTTTTTTACCGTTTTAATCTTATTTATTTAATTCGCCAACTTAAGGTCCTTAATTAAGATTTTCGTAGCACAATATTTTTATTTATATTTATTTATATAGTATTTATATTTTAAATTTAAAAATTTTAAATTTAAAGTGCTCTAAGGGATGATTCCATGGAAGCAAAGTAACATGGCCCAACAAAAAATAGGATTTGTAGACAAGTTGGTCCTTCATTATTATCCACAATAAGCAACTTTAACAGAGCGAGTTGAAACGAATTTTTAAGAATTTTCCAAATTATAAAATTCTCTGTGGGAGGAGATGCCCCTGTTATGGTTATAAAATTATACTGTTCTTTCTGATCCATTTTGTCCAAAAATCTGACTTCTATTTAATTTTATAGGCACTCACCAATTTTTCAATGTCTATTAACGGAGCTCTGTTAATAGGTGTGATTCGTGTCTAGGGTTATAAATTTTACAATTTATCTTCTTCACACAGATTAAATTATTTGAGAACGAATTTATTTCGTTTTTTTTTCAAAATTAACTGTGAAACACTTGTGACATTTATGTTGGACAGACTTAGCACAGATCAAAGAACAAAAGTTGTTTAATTCTGCATTCGATTTTTAAACACAGAGATCATATTGAAATTTCTTTCATGTTGGAAAAGCACCTAGCACTTCAACAATTTACCGATTGATTCAGAGTTTTCTGTAATCTTTCCCGTGGTGGAAGAGCACGTATATTTCGAAATTATGTGAACATGGCTTGGATGCGAGCAATTATTGAGGAAACGTCATAATTTCCACTATCATAACTTTTCCCATATAAAATGTTATGGGTTCACATGTAAAGCCAAATTATGCGCAAATATGATTTCAATAACGTTACTCTGGCTGGCAATAACGTTAATATGGCTTGCTGTAACTGAGTGCACTGTCACAAGTTCAGGCTTATGCATCCTCCTGGTGGCGGGGGTAGGAGAATTCCATCTCAGCAAGGAGTCCAGTGGAGAGAAGTTAACACTCGCTTATGGAAATTCCCAAGGAGGAACAGCATACGTAGGGTGATTGGTATCTAGTATGCGAATTCTGCATATAAGTAGATTTCTAGTTTTAATGCAGACTTGCCCATGTATATGGAGTTGTGTGCAGGTGGACATCTTTTTCTTCATTACAGGGATAAATTAGGATCCCTCGCAAGAGGCGGAGAGGTTAATCTCTCAAGAGACCCCGACTCTAATTAGCCAAGGAAGGAATATGGGGCGGATATATCAATGTTTAAAGGTACTTTTAAGGCGTTGGACCGTCAAATTCCGATAGGGATGGGCAATGAAGCCTCGTGAGAGGTGGATAGGTTAATATTTGTAGGAACTTTTTTCCTTATTATCCTATGGAGCAATCTCAGGCGATGCACAAGAAAACCTCGTAAGGAAGCGCACGTTGTGTGTGAATGCCTAGCACTGGCTAGTAAAAAGCAGACGCTTGATTAATGTGAATGTCAACGCTTAGGCAAATGCTAGCAATTACTTTGTGATGAGGAAGAAACCCGACAGTCAACAGTCTGAAGTCACTACAGCCAGGAGCAACGGCCCGAATTAGAGTAAGGTAGTCGTAAATTATAAATCGGCCGCCTGAAATCAATTCGTGGAAAGAAGGTGTTCGTAAAGGGGCTCATAAAGTTACCGGTCTGCTTCCATATGCTTCAATATTTATAATACTCGTAAGTACTCATAACGTTGCTTATGCGAGTATGTAAGATGTCATAGGGTAATAATGTACATCTGCAATGTTTTTGGCAAAAAGAAAACAATTTTTTCGACATGGCTGTTTGATTCATATTACGGGATTTCTGGAGGCGTCATTGGTCCGTACTTCTATGAAAACGATAATCAATTTTGTGCCTAACTAAACGATTTTGAAGTGTACGTCAGTACGCGAAACATTCAATAAGTAGTCTTCATAAATGAATTGTTGATAGGGTTATATTTCGGCTAGGAGCCGTAAAACATTCACAAAGATCGTAAAATTTCATCCCGCCAAACGTTTTCTAGTAGGGCTTCTTAAAGTAGCAATTAACCAATGCACTCAAACTGTTAGAAAAATTTACTTCCGCGGGTTTCGGGATTGGGGGTCATTTATGATGTAAATAACAACTTGTTTACTTGAACATATGAAAATAATTACATATTTATGAACCTGAATCAAGTTAGCTATAGCATGCTTATCAATCGTTTTGGCTCGTCTGATTGCTTTCATTTTCCAAAAATTTTATACTGTGTTCATAAACTTTGCGATAGTTTTTCCGTTTATATCTGCCAGCAAATTATATTGTTGGCTCTTTTGCTTTAGGAGTTCATATAAACTTAAATTTTTTAACACTTTTTCGGTGAGAAGGACCAAATATAATTCACATACCATAAATCATAAAGTTTTCACAACTTAACATGTTGATGCAACAGTGGTGTTTTTAAATTCCATTTTTTATATATTTCTTTCTACCATATAATTTTTGAATATAATGTATAAGGCAAAGGAAAAAGTTTGTAAAAATTAAACGAAAAAGATATTAAATGGTTTAAATGTAATTTTTTAAATTAATAAAATTCGTTAAAACTTACCTTTTTCAACCGGGTTTTATTGACGGCAGAAATATGCCAGTTGCCTAAAAAGACATTAAACAATAATATTGAGATAATTATGAATGATAAACGCTTAATCCATTTAATATAAATTTTTATTTTATTTTAACTTTCATATTTTAAATATCAATAGACTAATTTCCATAAATATACAATTAAATATTGCATTATTTTTCCTTGACTCAATATTTTTAGTTTTATGTTGCAACTAATAGTCACCACCAACTAAGCATCGTGATACTGCTTCATTTAAGCGTGTTTAACAAATTGAAAATTGTCAACAATTCGTTAATTTTAGACAAACACAAGAACACATTACAAAACGACATTAAAATAGACGACGGTAACGACAACAACATTTGCGACACCAACTTATTTTTCCCTTTTGGTTGCAAAATCAAATCTTGAAATCTTTGAACACGAAATGACAATGCAAAACACACACTCCATAAATGGCACAAATAATGGAGTAAATCAGCCAGCCATTCGAGTTGATTTTAAAGACTACACTTTTCCTTGTCTTCTGACAAAGTCGGGCTGCCTGTTACAATTTTAAACAACACAATCGATATTTATTTGTACTAAGGAAAAAACTATTTAAATGTTGTACAAAGTACGGAAAGTTGCACTACATTTCAAAGACAAGAAGACAGCGAGCAAAAGTGTTATTGTTGCAAAAAACAACACAAATTAAAGATGTTTAATGGAATGCAATCAATTTAATTCCTAAATATATTTATTAAATACTCGTTTTAGTGGCCACTAAAGGTGGCGTAATATTTAATGCAGCTTCAGTTATTCTTATAAGAAGTCTTTTGAATAAGTTCGCGGTTTTCCCATTCTAATCTTAAACACTGCAAATATAGTTTGAACATCACTTTCGTATGTATAAAAAATATTCTAAGGTTTTTGTTGCAAAGTCGAGATATATTGAAAATTTTGAATACCCAGCCATTTAACGAAATTTATTCCCAAACTACTCATAAAAATTATCAACCGAAAGTCTTAAGATTTCAATTTAGTATTAACACTATTTGCATGTGGACTATAAGTAGACCCGGGGGCTTACAATTAAATTTTATAACTAATTATTAATTTAACTCTAATTTTTCAAATATGATTACATAAATGTAATTGTAAAAATACAAGTTTTAAATTAAAAGTAATTATACAATTAAAATTAATTGTAATTGAAAGTCTTAAATTTTATATCATGATCTTAATGAATTTTATAAATAATTTTACTCAATTAAAAGTAATTATAAAAAGTTAAATAATTGTAACTGATATTTTTAAATAACAGTTACAAAAAATTGGAATTTTAAAATTACAAGTCATAGTAATTAAAAAGTGGCCATTAAGAGATAAATTTAATTGTGTATTGTAATTTAGAAAAATTCAGATCACAATTACTTGTGATTTAAAAATAATTTATTCAAATACATGTGATTGTAATTAGTAAAAGGAAAAGTATTTATTTATAATTGAAATTTTCCAATTACAGTTACATATAATTGCAGTTGAGTTTAGTCCTTTATTTTATTACAATTACTTGTAATTTGTGTTCACAATTAGAATTTAGAATTAGATTTGTAATTTGAATTGAAATTTATTTGAGGTATTCAGGGTGTGACTAGTTTTAATTTAATCTTTTTAAATATTAATGGAATCAAAACAACTGGGACAAACGACGAATTTCCGACAGCACAACGAACTCGATACCTAAAATTCGTTGCGTAAATTTGTAGACTAAAACGCATTTAACACGAGATTTTTAACGCCATTTAAACATTATTAAATAAATATTAGAAAAATAATAAGAATTATAAATATAATGTTCATAATGTAGAAGATTTTCTTTCGTACGGGAGAGCTTAAGAAGGAGCGGATGGCTACGGGTGCATACGGGTATAAAAGGCCTGGACTTCCAAATAATCGGGTTTGCACAACTAAATCAAAAAGATGACGAACACTTGTTTCAAGCAACGGAAGCGATAGTGGACAGGTTTAACGTTCTTCTTAATTTACTTAAGAAAATACTACTCGTACAAACATTGATATGATATTGATGAGAAGCCACGTTTGGGTAAAAAACTTAGAGAAGAGTTTGTGGATAAATATAGCGTAAGACAGTGATTAACATTCAATATTTTTATATGTATTTTTAGGTAGCTATCTCTAGGTTGCAGTCCACGATTCTTGGAATGGACTTACAAAACAAGAAAAATAATTTACGACACCTGCAATGCGATCTGGAACTAGTTCGGCCTTGTCAGCATGAGTAAAATTGCGTTGCAGACAAGTTAGGAGAAAATAAGTACTAACATAATATTTTGCATATAAAAAGGTATTACGTCAAAATAGGAATACCCCATTGTCTTTGAGCTATTGATGGCAAGAGTTGTTTGCCCACGAAATAGAGCAAAATAATATAATTATTTAAATTATATGCTATAAATAAATAAAAAAATAAATCTTGGAAGAAAGAGTAACGTTGTTTGCTAAAACTCTTAAAAAATTCAAACTGTGTTCACAGTTCGTCAAAGTAAGAAATAGAAAAAAGCCTATCTCGGAGCTCAATACCGTCTTTCAGCCGACGCACTGATGACATGTATTTTCATATACACAAAAGTATTTTATTTCCGGCGACGAATAGTCGATAGGAAAAAATCGTCATTAGCGCCACTTTATACTATAACTCGGCACATTTTGAGAACACTAAATCGCCAATTAAAACAACGACATGATAGCATGTTAGAAAAATCTGTTAAAAATATGCCGAAAGATATCATACCTGATTATAATATTGTTTATAATATATAGAAACCGAGTGCCGTGACTTTAGAGCATTGTTTTCTATGTAAGAATGTACTGGAGTTAAATGTCTGGGATCGATTCGCAGCCTCTGCCATTCAATAGCATCTAGGTTCTGTTATTCATACTCATATTCTAACAGCGTTAGCTCATCGTTAGTATTAGTAGTACTAAAACAACCGATAAGTAGAATAAAAAAGGCTCTACCACCAAAAAAATAGACCCTTAAGGTTACTTTAAAAACGTTTTATAATCAGTATTCTATGAAGTATGTTGTGAAGTCCTTGAATTTAACAACAATACCTGCGTTATATGGCAGAATGGGTTTATGGAATAGTACGTCTTCTTCGGGCATGCGTGAATATTAGACCTTAGATACTTTTTACTGACCACTGGCAAAGTCCTTAGTTTTTAGGATATGAATGAACTAATTGATTTTATATGACTTTTGATTGAATCGCTATAAAATCTTTCCACAAAATCTTTTATAAGAAACTTAAAGAGGAGCAAAATGCTTGCGAAAGGGAGGAGTATACATTCACAAAATGTATAATCAGATTTCTCCATAAAATGTGTATTATACTGTTAGGGATTCCTTTAAGAATTTGTATGATTCGGGTAAAACATTTCCGCACAAAAACATAAATGTGAAAGTAAGGCCAAGTTCCTATCCAAAAATTTTGGCCGTAAGAGATACTGAGATCAAAATGAAGACTGAGTTCTTCATATGTACAATACCGTCCCATTTCTAGGCAACTTGCTAGCTCTCTTTATTTTTAGAAAAACGCCTAAACGCTGAGAGTTTTTGTTTTAACAGGGTTTCATTTTGACATAAACAAAAAAAGAAAACATCAAAAAGCAGCTGTTGAAGAAATAAAAAAGTTGACAGGTGCGCTTGCACCGACACAAACCCGACCACTGTGCTTATCAGTTATCAATGTACGTTGTTAACTCTAGTCTCGAAAGCTTCTACCACTTCATTTCGCAATTTTTTTTCCAAAAAAAATCTTGAGCAGCTGAAAATTTTCAATAGCCCATTCCAGCCGCTATCCTGCCGCAATTGTTCAGCCATCGCCGCCGAAGTAAACAAACACGTTTTTTTTTTACTCTAGGCACACAATGTAATGAGAGTATTTTACTTTTAATTTTAATTTGACAGTAAGAACAATTACAATTAGATTTCTCTCTGCAAAAATCTAAACTCTTTAAAAATAGTGCGAAACTTGCTTTACTAAACTTAACGTATTGAAATAAAATATTTTACTTTTGAAATATTCAGAAAATAATTTAATACTTTTACAGAATGGACAACCTTTTCTTAATACTTTGAACATGTTAAACTTTATGTTACCAGAACATTGGCTTAAGTGTAATAATGTTCCTTTTGTACTTCTTCCACTCACTTTTTAGTTTAAAGTTAAACAATCAATGTGTTGCACATTCTTTTGTTAATTTGGACAGACTACAAAAGTGTAGCAACAGCTAACGACAACGCCAATAACACTAACGTCTTTTAACTTCATGATGATTAGCTTTATTATGGGAAGAGGGGGAGTTTTTGTTCTTTTAAAATTATTTCAGTCTAAATTTGTATCGGTACGATGAGTTGTTACGAAATTGTTGTTATTGTTACCTCTTTCAGCTTGGCCTTTAAGCTTTTTCAACATGCCACAAATCCGTGCTTAAGTGGGAAATCCCTACAAAGATGATATTGAAGACAAAGAGGGAGAGAAAATTCTATAAAGCCATAAATATTGGTGCAAAATCGATAAAAAGACACGTGAATTGGTTGAATTTATTTTATGCTACACTGCGAATAAGAGGCTTTTAAGTTGGCGACTTGCAAAGTCTTGCAGAAAGATCCTATGACACCCGTTGGCTTTGTCACACCTACTAAGCTTTTTTTAGTTGTTCTGCTTTTTTTTAAATTTTTTATATTCTATTTTACACCTTGTAAATTTGTGTTCCATTCTGAAAAAAGAGTGTAAACGGCTTTTTATTTTCTAAATATGCTACACGAAGAAGTGTAAAATGTGTGACATATTTAACCTGTGAATAAAGGCATAACTTTGGGAAATAGTGGGTAATCTTTAAATAGCATTTTTTCAGAAAAGAAAGGGTAAGAAAGGGAAATCTCTACACTTAAACTTAATTCGTTTTAAAAAAGTCACCTTAAAAACACAAGTATCGTGTGTTCTAGAGAAGAATGGAACTTACAGTTGGCAACACTGCTTAAATTGTGCAAAATTTTGACAGTTGTTACTTGTTTTGTGTTTAGTTTTGTTAGCTATTTAATCATAAATAGACGAACACCTAAACAATGTCTGCAAATTGTCCAGATTTTTGACAAAAGGCACGGTTCAGTTCGAGAAACTTATCGGGAATTTCACAAGAAAGCGATTATGCTTATTTTTAGTTGAATAGATAAACTGCTGCATTTGAAGTGAAGTTAATCTAAAAACCATTGCCTAAAAACTATTACATCCAGACAGAAAGTCACTGTTGAATGTGCTTTGTGTGCTGGTGGAATTATTGGTTAGAAAGTTACGGTAACTGCTGACTGCTACTGTTCTCGCCACAATTGAGTGCCCTTGATAAGGAGGTGTTGTGTATACACAGCGTGTACCGAAATTGGTTTATTGGCAGAAACGGTCGATGAATCAATGATTTCACGTAATGGACCCGTAAACGGGCCTCTAAAATCATGCGATTTAACAACGCTGGACAATTTTTTGTGGGGCTATGTGAAGCCTACGCCGATAAGTCGAGGACAACTGACGCCTTTAAAGACAGCTGCTGTAAAAAGTGATCGGAAATTTGACTTCCTCCGAACCAGTGGCGAAAGCTATGGCGAAAATAATATTCAAATTAAAATGACAAAGAATAGTAGTTCCAATAAAGCCAAATCCATGGCAAAAAATACAATTTATCTCTGTTGTAATTTAATATCAACTTAAAGTTCCATGCTACTTCTCAAACACCCTTTAGAAGCATGAGCACATTTTCCAGACATGATAGTTAATTTCAATGGTTTGTAAAGCGTCTTCCAATATATTTGTGTTAGTAAAAATATTTAAGCTTGTGACAGACGAAGTCAATATGACTTATCAGTATCCATTTTTATTTAGTCTTGAAACAATAAAGGTCTGGAACTTCTCGTCGGCAGAACATTGTTTTAAAACAATCTATATTAAATATGACAGAGAGCGTCAAACTGCTTCAATATTTTTGCAAAACTCAAAATGTTTTTCATATTCATTAATATTATACACATTACTTAAACTGCTAGTAGAGAAGTGGCAATGGCACAGGAAAAATACTATAGTCAGCTGAAAATTCTTTAAGTTTTATTAAGAATGATTTTGCTGTTACTGTTCTATGGGAAATAAAGGCAATAATGCAACAGCAAAAGAATATATTGAAAAAGATTGCTGCCATAAAACCGAACTGTTTCCTTGTTTATTTGTGTTTTATTGCTATCCTTGTACTGATGAAAATACAATATCAATGAAAACAGTACAGTACAAATTCGACACCAAACACATTGACAGCAAACATTTGCTATTGCTGCGCTGTTTTCTTTTCGAACAGCACAAAAATAGTAAGAGCACTATCGTAAATTTCTTGCTTTCGCTGTATTGAAACATTTTTTATCTTTTCATTTGATATTAGCACTGTTTTTCCTGCCATATTTAAACTGTTGCCATTGCTGTTGTATGCTGGGTACAAGCTTTATATTAATAAAATCAGCGATGTGTAGGAATATAAAAGATAAAATTATGCTGCCTCTGAGCTAGTAATAAAAATATTTAAATTTCCTTTTTTTGTTTAGGAAACTTTAAAATTGTTTTGATAGTATTCTATTTTTTCAAACTTTTAGTACAAACTTTTCATTAAACTTAAGATACATTTCCTTTTCTTACAGATGCTATAGCCTCAAATATTCATTCCTGCTGTGTTTCTTTTTTCTTCGTTTTATTCTATTTGTACGCTCTTAAAATGCAATTTTAGGAACGTGTATAAAATCATGTTATTACATTTTACAAGACAACTAACTATTACTTGTATTAATCCTGCTGTGGCTGCCGCTGTTCTCTGTAGCAACTACTACTAACTACCATTTAATAGGCTAAAAGCCAATTTTCATGCTTTGTCAACAATATGGCCGAAAAACAAACAAAGCCAAATAACAAAAAAAGATAAAAGAAAAAACAATTTTATGGTCCAAATTTAATGTTGTTTCCTTGCAACAGGACGACATTGTATGAAAATGAACGCAAAGTGTGTCTAGGGAAACGCGTTAAGATTATGATCAATTCAGTTGCAGCAGCAACAACAACAATAGCAACGGCTTTACAAACCAATTTAAGCAGTTCAAAGTTTTCTTTTGTGCAAACATATTGTCGATGAAACTATTTACTTTTGAACATTGTCGTTGTGGCAATTTGCAACAAAATCTGTTTGAAAGTTTGTGTATTGTTTTCAAGAGTGAGTTCACGCTGCCAATATTGTTCTCATTTTCCACCAACCATTGCCATCATTTGTTACGTTTGTCATCGTTATCGCTCTGCTATTGTAGTTTTGTTCGTTTAATAAAGAAGTTCACCGATTTATTAAATGGCATATTGTGCGCCCGAATTAGTTAAGCGCGTTAAAAAATACCCTCTCATGAAGCAACGTTTAGTTTAAGCCGTTGGTACTTATTTGTTTCGTTAAATGTTATAAAAATAGGGAAAATATATTTGCTAAATGCATTAAGAACAGTGGAAGAGAAAATATCAATGCCATTCACAGCTTAATATTATTTCGCCAATTAGTTGCATTGTGAGCTTTCATCTACAAAATTTATAAATTTATTTATGTTAAATATTAATCAGTGTTTATTTTAGCACGCTGCGAAATAGCAATAGCATAGACAAAATATTGTACTATGCTCTTACTTCTGCAAGTTTTATTAACAATGATCTGATGTTGTTGTGCTGTTTAGAAATAAATTCTTATATTTTTTTAATTTTAGCGTGCTGTTAAAATATGATGGCAGCATTGCACAGCGCAGTGTTTGTTGTCTTATTTCAGCCGTTGCTATTGCTATTATTAACTCCAGCTACTGTGCAGGTTTTCGTTTCAAGTGCGCCATAAATAATCAATAGCGATAAAAATAACTTTCTATGCATAAAACGAGGTTGTAATTTTATGTGCTCCAGAAATAAATCAAAGAACGCATCGTTTTACTTCAGTTCCCGGGATTGTTCTAAATCCGTAATGTTGTGAGTGTAATCGCCAGGTTTGTTTCTGCAAATTATTAATGCTACGTAAAATATCACATCATAGTTTCGCCTGCACGTTGTCGTTGACAGTTTAAGCGAATCTTCTTACTAAATGTTCAGTACTCGAGTAAAAAGAAAAAAGCAAAAGATGCCGATTATTCATTATAATTTATACCATACCCCCTTTATATATATCATAATTGTTTTACATCAAGTTCCTAATTTGAAGTTAATGGCTTCCACTCTTTACTATCTTTCTAATCTTTTTGACTGCTTCTTATAATTATTTTTATTATACTTACAGAACAAGTCTTATAACAAAATTCGGCTGATCATTTGTCCCACTGTCTTTCATTTAATCATGCGCCCATAATGAGGCGCTACGCACGTGACTGTTAATCACGACTATGACGTTGGCAATAAAAGGCCACATTGTCTTAACTTCATTGTTCGAATTTTCTTAAATAAAATAAAGACAAGAAAAAGGAAAATTCGTCTACGAATAACTTGGTACAAAAATAATGTTGAAACTAAATATTTTAGATAAAATTAAATTAAATAACGAGACAGCTCTGAATTTAAAATGATCTTCGGAAATTCTCACATTTTTATTATGGCCTTTTTGATAAATAAGCAGTTGATTAAGAAAATAAAAATTAATGCTTAAAATTCTTCCTATTTTAAGTTAAAGTATTTGAATGAAATCCAAAATAAAAAAGGTCGTATAATAATATTATTACTCTGTATTAGGGGAAGATATATTTTAGATGAATATTTAAGAATTACAGTGATTGCTGTTAATTTAAAAGCACTTACAGAGAATATAAAAAATATATGGTTTATGTCACACAATTCGTGTAAATTAAGCTTAATTTAGGAAACAAAATTTTTGGAGCAATAACTAATAACGTCATTGACGCAATTAAATTTTAAATTGAGTTATAGATTTTAATCTTCACACATATGCAATTTAGCTTACTTAGTTAGTATTTGACAGCTGAAAATGTGTTAATTTTTTTCGTGATAACTTTTGTTCTTGTATGGAAGGTTAAAATTAATTTAGGCCATAAAACTGATGGTAATGTCGTAGTCTGTGGTGAATTAAACAGTTAACATAGAAACTAGAATTGCAATCTCGCTAATGTCTGTCTCAATCCCTTTTTACACAATACTTCATTCCGGCTGTCTAACGTATATTCCGAATACTAAAAATAAATCACCTTCAGTTATTGATTTAATTATAACAAATATTCCTCAATGGTTTTCGCAACCTTAATGAGTTAATGCTCTAAACTCAGATAATTTACCAATCTCAACTTACATAAATAGCAATTGGAACCTTTTTAGATCTTTAATCAAAAATTCCATTTCGCACTTGTCCTGATATTTCGGAAATATAACGAGAAAAGGATTCATTAATGCTAAAGTAGATCACTTAATAAAAAGTATTAGATATATATCAACCATCGCAACCCAAAGAACAGATTTTAGATCTGAGAGAAATAAGTTACTATATAACATTAGACAACGGCTTTGTATGAGGTATCAAAATATATATGACTTTGATATTATATTTCGAAAAGATGAATTATCTACATTTAGGAATAAAAGGTATAATACAAATCTTCCAACTACAGATAAAACTTTAAAACCATTTTGCAATATAGTGAAATGCCTGAGAAAGGAGAAAATATTTATGAAAAGGCAATGCAACTTGCCTAAAAGTTTATGGAAAATCATCAAGTTTCTTGTAACCTGGGCAATCAGGCCCACAATTCCCTGGTGGAAACTGCAGTTCAGCGTTTCTCTATACGTGATGTTGGAACAAACAGAACTGTTAATGAAATTGGAACCATTATTCAAGAACTCAGACGTAGATGGTTTACTTAGTGGTCTCAGTAAAATATTAGAAAAAATTCTTAGGATTACATTGAACAGAAGATGATACTGCCAATAAATCAGTTTGGCTTCTACCTTTTTATAGCACCGCACATCAAGTAAAACGTATACAGTAGAATCTCACAAATTAGAACTCTCACAAATAAGAACCGTCCAGAAATTAGAAACGACCATTCCAATGTATTGTACGCTCTGAAATTAGAACCTGTGGTTCTAATTTCTGGAAGTTTTTTTTTTATTTTGTTTTGTATTTTCACTACAAATTATTTTTTTGCTCATTGAAGTAAAAATAAAACGGGGAATCCCCGAGTTATTCGTGGTGAGTACAATTCGGTCATATGCATGTGAAATTTGATATGCTTGTTAGTTAATGACTGAAGGTCAAAGTAAGTTGTTCATACGTGTGAAAGTTAAAAAAAAAATGCCAAATAAACGTAAAAAAAATACCTTATCTTTGGATACTAAGGTTAAAATACTAAAAAGACTTAATGAAGGCGTAAGTGGAAATCGTTTAGCTCAAGATTATAATGTTGCAAAATCTGCCATAAGCTACATAAAATCAAAAAAACAAGAAATAATGGATGCAGTTAGCTACACCTATCAGGAAGCAAAAAAAAAATCTTTACACAACGCAGAATATGAGGAAATGGAAAAGTGTCTTTATAAGTGGTTTTTAAATCAACGTGAAAAGAAGAACACACTGACAGGACCCGTATTAAAAGCAAAAGCTAAGTCAATTTTTAGTGAAGTGTACCCCGACAAAGGAAAAAACGCATTTACTGCAAGTGATGGATGGTTTTCCAAATTTAAAACCCGTCATGGAATACGGTTTTTAAAAATTGGTGGCGAAATACTTTCGAGTGATGTTGGTGCGGTCACTCCATTTCTGCACAGTTTTCGTGCAAAAGTCGCGGAAATGGGTTTATTGGAAACACAAATCTATAATGCTGATGAGAGCGGATTATTTTTCCGTTGCCTTCCGGATAAAACATTTGTCGCTGCTTGTGAAAAAAGTGCCCAAGGATTTAAAATTCAAAAAAAACGCGTTTCAATTTTGCTAGGCGCAAATTCTGATGGCTCACACAAATTAAAACCATTGGTCATTGGAAAAGCTAAAAAGCCAAGATGCTTCAGAGGATTTGATACCCCACTTCATTATGACTTTTCGAAAAATGCTTGGATGACTTCCCGTATTTTTCATCATTGGTTTCACAAGATATTTATCAAAGAAGTATGTTTAACCAATGCATATTTTAAACTCCTTATTTTTAAATTTTTGTTTTTTTTTTACAGGTCATCCGATTTTCTGAAGACAATAATTTGCCCCCAAAAGCTCTTCTGCTAGTAGATAACTGCTCCGCTCATGCACCAATTGATAAACTTCAAAGCGAGGATGGTAACATAATTGCATATTTTTTGCCGCCAAATGTTACAGCAGCTGTGCAGCCAATGGATCAAAATCCTATCAAACTGACAAAACTTATTTATAGAAAGAAGTTGCTATCTCAATTAATTGGTGATGGTGGTGATATTGATAAGCTTTTGAAACGGTATTCAATACGAGATGCAATAATATTGTTGAAGCAAGCATGGGATGAGGTAACACAGACAGTTCTAAAAAATTCTTGGTCCAAATTATTAAATTGGGACTCAGGTGATTACGACAGCGATGATGATTTGCCCCTAGCACAATTGGCTCAACAAAATGAGGATTGCAATGAAGTTCTTCAACTAAATCTTAATCTTTTGAATGAATTTATGCCAAATAATTCCGTAACTGTAAATGAAATCGAGGAATGGAATGAAGACGTGTTTACTGGCGGATCTAATGCAGAGAATAGCGATGAGGAGGCTTCAGATAGCAGTGACGTCGATATTGTCGACATAACGCCAGCTATTCCTCATTCAAAAGTCCTTGAAGGCATCAATAATGTTATAAAATGGTGCAAAACCAGTGATATATTTTCCAGTAAACACATGTCAAGCTTATTGGACGTCCGTAACGATATCGTTGTATCCAGTTTAAATAAATCAAAAAAACAAACAAGTATTACTGATTTTATGTTAAAAAACAAATAAACCCCTAATAATAAAAAAAAAATTTAAAGTTTTCTATGAATTTAATATGTTCAATTATTTAAATACAAAATATTAAATAAAAATTGTTTTGTGTTAAAATAAAGCTTTCATAACTAGTTTTATTATAATTTTCTGTAAAAAAAAATTTCCAGAAATTAGAACTTTTCAGATATTAGAACTGCCCGATGTACAAAGTGGTTCTAATTTGTGAGATTCTACTGTATATAATTATATAAATTCTGGATATCAGTCTTGATAAGCTTAGACATTGAGAAAGCTTTCGATAAATATTCAGTGTATTGAAAGTCGAAAAAGTTATAAGAACATTTTTTTATAAAATTTAGTTAAAAACTAATTCCACCCTAATTTACACAGTTAAAATATTTTGGGAAACATTTGAAGGTTATTTCATTTTAGCCTTTAATTTTGTTCTTCATTTTTTGGTTTCAAGTGCGTCTGGAAGTTATGACTCTGATGGTACGAAACAAGTAGATTCGTTCTTTTGTAATTACGTTTGTTAGCCTTTTCATATTTTTTGTTGCTATTTCGTATTTTATTTTCCTCTTATTTGCAAATGAACCATGACGTCTTGCAAAGCAGTAGTTAGAAAAAAAATCCAAATGGAAAACGAAATTCTTGGCACGAATTAAACAGAACATCTAAGCATCCAAAAAGAATACATGAAAAAGAATTTAAACAAAACATAAGCATGATGATTTTGGCAGACGTTTGTTTAAAAATCGTTCTAGACAAGAACTTGAAATGACTTTGTGAATGGTAGAGTAGAGGAACCGCCTTAAAAATTAATATTTTCGTCTAATCCAATACAAGTTACAACAACTTGTTCGCAAAAAAGGGCACAAAAGAAAATTTAACATTTAGTACATACAAAATTAGAAAACGGAAAATGACTATTTATGTTGCAGACAAATAAACCCAGCGAATTTTTTAAATTTCTGTATTCCGGAAACGGACAAATAATTGTAATTGAAAATATGAAAATCAACTACTCTAAAATTTCAAATTGACCTATAACTTCGAATTGGAAGTAGCTAATCCACTACCAATCTCAAGACCTGTCAAATATGTTATGTACGTATTAGACACTAACTTATCCTAAAGTATCTAATTTAAATGCATACCAACTAAGTAGAGCTTATTCTCATTTAGTGGATAGTTTTGCTTTAATATTGCGATTATTATTGTAGGGGACTGCCAAGGGGGGTCCTTTTTCGACCCCTTTCTTTCCTCGAATCGATTTCAGGCAACCAATTTGTAATTCTGGACTACCTTTCCTTTAATGAGTTACGTGCTAACCCTAGCCGTTACTTTTGACTGCAGTGATTTCAGACTGTCGACCGGTAACTGTTAGGCTTTTGCTAGCCATTTGTGGACATTCACAAGCAATGTGACGGTAGCGCACATTGCCTCTTTTTTAGGAGTATCTCTGAAGACTTGCCCACCTCTTCAGGATTCCTTCATTGTCCAATAAATATCGGAGTTCTTACAGAGATTAACTCGTGCGAGGCTTCATAGTCCATCCGTGTCGCAATCTCACGGTCTAATGCCTTAGAATTACCTTTAAAGATTGACCCGTTTAGCCTTTGCGAGACATTGTTGTCCATCCTTTACGGATTCCTGCATCTTTTACGATTTTCTCTCCGCCGCGTCTGAGGCTTCATGATTCAACCCGCTAATGAAGAAAAATATGTCACCCAACCACAGAGTTCCATATGCACGCGTATTAAACTGGAGATCAACTAGTATCCAGAGTTCGCATACTAGAGACTAAGCATCCTCTTGGCCACGCATCCCTGGCGAATGCTGTTCCACCATGGACTAGGGAATTATTATAAGAGTGTGTTAACTTCTCTCCGCTCAACTAATTTAGCCACAGTCCTTGCAGAGACACGAACCTATTATTGGCCGCCACCATGAGGAGGTATAAGTCATAACTTCTGGCAGTGCACTCACTTACGGCAAACTATATCTTTGTGCCTGCCAGCTGACGCCATTACCATAATGAGTATTTTATTCCAGTCGAGGCAATTTATGCCCAACAAGAATTTTAGTCGTAAGATTCCGCAAATACATCAGTGTAGTTAGCCGAGCTTTATAAGTTCAGAAAGAGATTAGCTGAACCATTTTAAGGCAATACATTGGCCCAAGCTGTAGGCTACCGACTCCACTTCGAAATTATACGAAGTAGAGCGAGAAAGAAGATATCAGGATGGTACTGGCATTTAGCGGCAGGTTCATACAGGATTCGAAGGAAATTTATGGCAGAAAATAAACTACAGGGACAGCGAATTCATCTGATTTAAATCACATAGACAATTTGTGGGCCATATGAAAAAGCTGTCTTTATTGTATCGATTGATGGGCTTAAGCAACTAGCGAAATGAGCATAGAGGGTGGCTTATCCCCTAACAATAATTTTCTGAATTTATTCTTGATTTTCTACTTGAGAAATTAACTAGATTAAATTATATTAACACGTTGAGTGCCACGTTAGTCACCGGTGACTGACACCGACCTTTCCGTTTAGGCCGCGTCAATCACCGATGACTGACAGTATAAAATATGACAATATTAAAATTCAACATTTTTTTAGAAAACTTTCATGGATTTTATTAAAACAAAGTAAACATAAAAATGGTTGTCCCTCGCAAGTGTCAAAAAATGTTATAACCTGTTTGGTTAAATTTCATGCTATTTTTCTGCCACTCTGTGCCGCATTTTCTTCATAGCACGATTTGCAATATTTTCGCACTGCTGAAATTCGCGTGGCCTGACGGGGAAGTCGCTATTAGACCGCGTGGCACTCAACGTTTTGAAAAGTTTTCTCATTTTTCGTTTGGGAAAACGTTTCTGTATTAGTATGAGAAAACTATATTCCACGGCAATTATTGAGAATGTAAAGATAATATTCGTATCTTAAATAAAATTTCACAAAATTACATGTCGAATATTTCAATTGTATATGATTATAACTTGCAATAGAGAAATGAATAATCTATGTGATTCAAACTTTAAGTTATTTTATCAGAAACTATTTCCTTTCTATTCACTCGTCTTGTAAACACTTTGCTGGGTATTTGCAATTCCATCTTTTGTGCAAACACAAAGTACTCGTCTCTAAGCCAACAAGTTCAGGGTCAAAACACAGATATAAATGCTGATGTATGAAGACCACCCAGTAAGTTAAATTCGACAGCGGCAACAGCAGGCTAAAGAGTTTAAGAGAGCAACGTCAAACAAGCGGAAAAACAAGCCAACGAATTTTAAAGAAAAATGCACAACTCTTCTGCAACTTTTTGGTACATGATGTATATCCGCGTCGTTAAAATGCAAGTGTTAGAAATTGCACATTGTAAAAATTAGACAAGAGTTTTAATTGAAAAATATCTAGGAACATTCCTGTTCTTGTTTTAGTATTTTTCTGTTTGAATCTAGTGAAATATTGTTTTTAATGTTTAGCAAAATTCTACACTTGATGGGAATTTAATTTGCATTAAAATATAAATTTTAAATAACAAGTAAAATTTGAGGAAACAAAAGTAAAATAGCGTTTTTGATGTGAAGGCACAAAATATGAAAGAAGGGATGTCTGGCTTTTCGAGTTTTTTGTTTAAAATTAAATTAAGAATGGGCAAAAGTTATTATTACGTAACATTTTTTTTTTAATTCCAATAAAATTGTACTTCGCAGAAAGTTGTCTCTCCATGTTTTTGCATACAATTATTCCTTGCACACCTATAACTGCACTCTGGAGAATAACAAGAAGGCAGTGATAGTAACCATCGCTTGTCAAAATAGACAGCGTTAATGCCAGTTGTAGCACCGAAGGAAACGCTTATAATTTGGTTTTTCCATAACACTACACATGAGTACCAATTAGAAACCATGCATTTGGACATGGCCTCCCCCTTGGTGAGGAGCGGAGCCTACCTAAAACTCCTACCGATCTATGGGTCACGGCACCCGGAGCAATGCAACTCCACATAGAGCTTGCGCTCTACCCGCGATTTGGGTTTAAACCACAACCACCACGAAGCTCCCCGAAGGGCAGCACCATTGCCAGGATGGAGCTGAAGTTCCATGGGCTCCTGACACCCGTGGTACCAGAATTTAGTCTCCGGTCAGACCTCGTACCCGAAGCTACTTCCAGTTGGACCCCAAAATGATCCGGGACTGGTAGCCTGCCACAACAAAAAGCAAACATCAACATGGATGGACAAGGGGACAACAAGTACACACAGACAATTAACAGCCGCCCTCACGGGCGACTCATTGGTCACAATGAGTGACCCAGCAAAGGACAATACGTACGACAAATTGACAAATGGCGACAATAAACGCTGTTGCCCTCACGGGCAAGTCAATGTCACATAGTGACCCGGCATCAACAACGACGAGAGCAGCAACAGGATCAACAGCAGTAGCAGCTAGTATACGGCAATGATAGGCGAAGACGGACGAGGTAGCACGGACAAAGCAGAAGATAGCTTCTGCAACCGTCATATGCATAATTGCATGCCGGGGACCGACGATATTGCATGGATGGACAGTGCGCTTGGCAGCAGCCGCATCCACAGGCAGCCAACCCAGGGATCACCTCCGCTAGCGTCCAGTTCTTCTCCTATTGAATACCCTCCTGGCGTATTCACACAACCTACTGAAAGTCCGACTGTCTTCTAAGGCCCTACTAAAATCCCAACCCCCAGAATGGTCAGTACCCCTGCGGGTAATGCCCATACCATCTAGCTCTCTAAGATCATCATAGTCGGGACACGTTGTCAGTACGTGCCTCAGGTCCCCTCCCACACCCACAGTCAGCAGTTTCGGACAGGCCTCTCAAATGCAAGAATGCATTGAGAGAACCATGCCCCGTCAGCAAAAATCCCAGGCTCATGCCGAAGCAGAAGTCTGGCGTTATCGTACGAAGTCCGCGTCACGTATGAATTCATACGTTGAATTCATACGGTCAAGAGGAACATTTTGCAGAACTGCAATGAAAACGAAACTTTAAAACTTTTGCTGTGAATGACAGGGCTGCTGAATTACTTCCGCAGCTGTCTCTGTGTTATATTTTAAACTTCCTCGCTATCACTTGCAAAATAGAGCCGGTTCACAGATGTAAAAATGAATTTAATGGACAGATTTACCCGGCTATTAATAAAAACCTGAGAACCTAAGAAAAGTTTGTAAAGAGTTAATAGATGTAAATTAATTAATTTTCCAATAAATATTTTGATATTTTCATTTCTCGTATTTAAAGGCATTTTGTTTAACTGTTTCAAGTTTCTAAAAAAAATAAATAGCACTTAATTCAAAGTCAACCTAACAGAAAAATTAATGAAAGATATGAAAATTATGAAAACCTCTCCGTATTAAATTTTTCACCATTAAATGGCAGATGCTTGCAATAGACACTAATGAGTAGAAAGACACAGAGAATGCTGATGACTTGCGTAGCAGCACGGAAAATACATGTATTTCATTCTGGTAGTGTTCGAAGTTATAATTTTTTCAGTATTCTATAAATTTTCGTATTAATAAAAATAACAATTTGTAGTTCTTACTTTGAAGAATTCATATTAATTTATTAAAATTTTCAGGGCGATATAATAAGACAAATTTAGTTTACATTTTAAGTAAATTTTAATATTAGCACAGTTTTAGATAGTTAAAAATTATTATCCGTTCTTTGTTCTTCTTTATCAATGATATAGTTTATTCAAAATTCCATATTAGGAGAAAAGACTCCACGATACCAGAAGTGATGTCAGGAATTTGTTGAAGAACAAAAGGGGTGGCATATTGGAAGTGGCAAAAATGCATATTTTAAACGCCGAATTTATACAGTGTTGAGGGCTATACGATGTTTTGCAACAATTGCCTACTAGAGGGACAGGATCCGGACTATCAGAGGTTATATCTATTTCACGCCAGATTTAAGAACTGCTAGGAACAAAAAGTAAGCCCCTTTCAAACCATTAACGATGGTTTGCTATCACCTGTGATACGACTAAAAATGAGTGTATCCCCTAAAAACGAATAGGATTGTATTTTGAGACGTGTCAACAATCATGGCTTTAAAGGTTAAAAGTACATAATGTCAAGAGAGCTATCCAGAGGCTTGCTAAAATTTTATATTCAGGGGGGAAGGCTACGAAATGTCAGAGGTCGTATCTAGAATATGAAGTTCGATTGCAGAACACCAAGAGTGAAATTTTAACCGTTTTTAAATCCATTAATAGCCATATGCGATGTGTTATGATCGGACTATAAATAGCGACGCAGTGTGCAAAAAATTAAAAGAGCGTTATCCAGAGGAGTTGCTAAAAAATTCCAGAACCGTCTTCAACTAATCTATAGTCCTAATGGGGGTAAATCGCTCAATTTTTTTTTTGTATGCGAACTGAACCAACTTAATGGACATTCATTAGAGAAAATATTTTATTGGCCAACAGAATGTCATTGCTTGTGGTAGTAAATATTTATCACACAGAGGTACTATTTAATATAATGTTATATCTCAATGACATGTTAATTTTCATCAGTAAATTTATTCACTCATCCATTTTTGTTGTTGCTTTAATTTATCTATCTGTTTACTGCTACACATACGCGGTAGTCATACTCGTTTGCACTTTATAATGGTAACAAATGGTTTTTAAAGAAAGAGTTCTATAAAACTTTGTGAAATTAATTAATTTATTTATTTATTTAATTTACATATGTATGTATATGTATATCACATGTTGATACACAATTAATACCAATACAGATATGTACATATGTATGTACTTACAAATACATGGCAAAATTATTTAGTTATTGAAGAAAATAATAATTTTACATTTAATAATATTTGTATTTAAAGAAAAATCTACAATTTTATAAAATTTATTAAGTTGACTACTCAATCTTTGAAATGAATCAGTATTTGTATAATTAGATCTGACTGACAAGAGTTGAAAGTGTCGGAATGCCCGATAAAGCATATTAAGTGAAATGTTAACCAGCAGAAATACAGACGAACGCTATTAATCAAATGTAAAATATTACACATTCAGGATGGTCCTTAATTATTGCAAGGCGGCTGGAGTATGAACGAAGATCCAGTAAGTTCCGACGCAAAGCCCAAAGGGAAAATAACAAAAATGTCTTTTTTATCAATTCCATATAATTTTCCTGAACCGCAAACATGGGATCCCATACAGCGGATGCAAACTCTAAAACGGCCTTACAAGAGCAACATATAGTTACTTAGTAACATATGGATATTTAAATTCTTTAGCGAATCGTTTGATAAAACCAAGAATTCCTCGTGCTTTGTTCACTATTATTGCAATATATTAAGTAAAGTTCAGCTTTGCAGCCACGAAAACACCAGGGTCCAAAGTCGTATCCACTTTTTGTAGCTGATGATTATTAATTTACATTTAAGGGCGAAGAGCAGCGGACCAAGGAGGAACACCCATTAAATTTTGTTTTTAAACAGTAGTTTATGGTTCACCATATCAAACGCTTTGCTAAAATCGGTATATATGGTGTCAGTTTGTTTTTGTTCTACAATACCTCCAATAACAATAGTTGTAAATCGTAATAAATTTGTTGTAGTTGAACAGCCTTCACGAGAACCATGTTGGGCACAAGACAAAAAGATGGTATGTAATGAGGGAATTTACAAATTTATATGAGAATCAGTATAATTTGCATAACGAGACTCATTTAACGCAATCTATGTAGCGCGGTCTCTTACTAGAGTTTTACTTTTCCCGGACTTTTTCATTACCGCGAAAATCGAACAATAAATTGAAATTTTCCGGGATTCTGGGAATTTCCACTCCGAACAAGTAATACAAATACTCTAAATGTTTCATTTTTAATTTTATCTAGATGTTATAAAAAACTTTAATATTTAATATGTTCAGATATATTCATCTTTAGAAAATATATTTTTTTAACGAAATAACTTTCTCTGTCCACACATGTTATTTTAGTTGAGTTTGGTGGTCAGAGCGGAATGAAGAATGAAAGCGGTATCGAGTTTTTGTAATTCCAGTTCGCTTGTGTTTTCCAACTCCCAGGATTTCGGGACTGAAGAACTCCCGGGAATTCTGGTCCCGAAAATTCTCGTAAAAACTCGAACCGTTACGTATTTACTAAATTTTGAAAAGTAAATTTTGATATAAAAATGCTATACTATTTCATCCATTGTTACAATGTAAGTTGTAGTTTATATTTTTAAAAAAACTGTATCATATCTTTTACATACGGAAATTGAGGGGTCGAATTAACGACGACATCCTTATATTTGTTAAAAAAATAATAAATCCAACAGTTTACCACAGTCATAATAAATACCATTTAACTGATGAAGAGACAGATCTGTTGGTACAAAAAACCCATCATCGGGTGTATAAATTTTGTGTATTTGCTTTGTTTTAATCACCGATATAAATAAACATATCTATACGTTTAGCGATAAAAGAAGTTAGATATATAATAGCCTTAGTATGTTCAACGTGATGAATAAACTTTTTTATGGTAGGTATTACTCCAATAAATTCGAAATTTTTTGTAGGAAATAAGTTAAAAATTTAATGATTTATTTTTAAAGTATGTTAATTTTCTATATATTTAAACTTATTCGATCTATCTTCAAATTTGGAATCAAAGTTTTATTTAAAATTCAACATTTTTTAAAATTCTTGAAATGTGTAGAGTGAATTTTAATTCTCAATTGTAAAACTGAAATATTAATGTGTCCCTTTTTTATTTTTTCGCTATATAATTATTAACATGTGCTGGCAGTTAAGGCTTTGATGAATCAGACCCGTATCCAGCTTATCCTTTTGAAGGGGAAATTTTCAAATTTTTTATCTGTTAAAATCTTTTCTCTTGAGTATTTTAAACCGATTTCCGAATTATTCTAAAACCGTTTTTTTTTATCAATTTTACCGGTTTTTAAACTGATTATTAAAAATTGGCGGTTTTGGGGTTATATGAGAGACCAGTTTTTCAATGTCGAAGAGCTCAGCATTTTCGAAAGTTTAACATTTAAACATTTTTTCGCTCCCATATTTAAATTGCGTACGCAAAATTTTTTTACATATATCATTGCTTAATGTATTTGCAGATTATTATAAACCTTTTTTTTTTAAATTTATTACATTAAAATGATTATTTTAAAAGAGTGAATGAAAAGAACAAAGTTTAATGCTTAAAATCTTCATTCTTGATTTAGTTTCCCAACAGACTTCTTTAATATAGATATTTGGAAAGAATTTAAAATGTCCTTAAATGCCTGAAGGTCCAAATCCATCCACATCTTAAGAAGATATCTCAAAAACAGAGGAACGTTATTCCTCACATTTTACAAACACTGCAACAATGACTGGGTTATTACGAATAGAAGGCAATAGAATATCAATTGCTTATTCAACTAGATGGTAAACATACTTGGAAATCGTTGTAATCTATGATATCCACATTTTTAAAAATTAAATCCTGCATTAATCATGCCTTACGAGTCACACATTTGGACACATTTTCTGAATCATAGTCGTTTATATTCGAAAACTGCTCAGACAGACACAATGAAGCCATTGGAAATCCATATAAAAAAGTTGTCAAGTTTCAGATTAATTCTACTGGATTCGGAAGGAATATATACGATTTCTCAAAATTTGTTAGCATTATTATATTAGTGATCCGAAATACAGTATTAAATACACTTATATTATTTATACTTCGGTAGTTGCCCTATTTGCGGGGAATACATAAAATATTTTGTTAGATGTCAGAAGTATTGTATGATAGATTATTTCCTGACTGCCAACAATCAGATACAAATGACAATTCGGAGTCGGGTTTGGAATGTTACCAAAGTGGCTTGAAGCATTTAAAAATGATCTCAATAATACTTTTAATGACTGCAGAATCCACAAAAAAAAATAAAATAAATAAAAAATTATATTTTATTAATAAAATTATATTTTATTGATAAAATTTAACAGTTGACAACTCTAATTTCTTCTTAATCCTTTTGAAGAGGGAAGTATCCCATTTTCCCTTTCTCTGGATCTGCAACTACATTGAAATAAGTATATAAAATTTGTCTGCGATACATTTGGAAATTTAAATAAAAAATTGCTGAACAATTAATTTATGGCTTTTTTTTTGTTTCAAAATTATCAACATTATTAAAAGATGCACTGCACCGGAATGGGTGTCATCGTGCAGCCGACGCCATAAAAAATTGACAGCGAAATAAGTAAATCCAACCTGCAAAATATTGAAACCACAAAGTTCAAGATAAATGTATTTTTAATGCTTAATTGCTTTCATTTGATGATGCTGACGCAAACAATGATGATGGGAATATGTTGCTGATGAAGTTGGCGATAACGATAAAGGTGGAGTTTAATGGTTCATTGCAAAATGAAATTAAATGCCTGGATTTTTGCAACATAAATAATTACCTGAACAAAATTAACAATAATGCGGTTTTAATGAGAACCTACAAGGAAGAATTATAATAAGGAAATATTGTTTGAATTTCATTCTATTTATTTTGCATTGAATTGTAGGCACACAGTAAATAACAATTTTTGATATATTTTCAATACAAAGTTGAATAAATCGAAATCGTACAAGTGGAATAAACTTTTTATTTTTTTAGCTTAATTTTTAAACTGCAGGAAGTTGCTAAGAATTGTGCCGCGAAAGCTCATTTATGAAATATTTTTTCAAAAATAAATCACAAATGATTGCGTCAAAGTAAGATTTTTTAGCTTTGAAAATTGTCCGCTTTTTTTTGTTGAAAGAGTCACACTACAAAACATACGAAGTTATGGGTACCTGTTCATTGTGTTCTTTTTACTTCACCGTTATTTTAGTTCCCGAGTCATTTATTAGTGTCGGTTATTAATCAACCTAAACCCCAGGAATAAAAAGCAAACGTAACAATAAAATCATAATTCCTTAACTATTAACTCGAATTGCACAATAGTAGGAGAAGTTATTGGTTGTAGAAAAAAGTTCTCGCTGGATCCAGTTGTGATATATAATGATAAAAATTTCCAGTTTACCGGCAAGTTTAGACATCTGTCAAAAATATTCAGAAAGTGCTGCAGTAATAGCCACTTTCTGAATATTTTGGCGTATATGTGCTCTCGAAAACCCCCTGAAAAGATTGTTTTCGACGCATCAAAGGTGGACACAAAAAACTTTCGGAAAACCTATAATACTTCAAAGACTTTGCATTATGGGGTTTTGAAACCTGATCACAATATCACAGCAGAGCAATTTGATCCGCTTGAAGAGAGCAGGTGAAGGTAAAGCTCCATAATATGCTATCAGCCCCCAAACTCTAATTTTTCTCCATGACAATATTCGTCCCCATGTGGCTGCACCAGTAAGAAACTATTTGGAAAATTAGCGTAAGTGGTTTATGGCCTCAAACCAACAACTGTTCTTTTGGAGCGGAATCCATGTTTTGCCAAAGAAATATAAGAAAGCGACATCCACAGAAAAAACATGGTCGAGGTAACCATAATCTAAGAGAAGATGAAATTATATGGTGGGAAACAAATCGTCTTCTTATAACGATAAAAATGCAAACGAACATGTGACTGAAGCCAACGAATACTTAAGTCCTTTTATTTTATAAAGGTATAGATTACAAACGATAGGTAATGAAGCAATGCTAATGTAGCTCATTTTCTTGCAGTGCACTGAATTCTCTTGTCAAGGCGAATAAAATTCTGGCCTGACTCGACAATACCACAAGCTCCGCGCCGTCTGCGTCTGGCTGCTACTATATGTGAAGGGACAAGGATTGACTCTTTTGTCGGGGCGAATAAAATTCCCGCTCGAAGCTAAGAGATGCCTAAGCCAATTGGAGCGACAACATCAGTAGTTTCAATACCAGTTGGTGGCTTTGTAAGACTAGCTTAATTAATTAGATCCTACCGCTTTGCATGCCACAGGCCATTAGAGCTAATCATTTGACCACCTTAGAGGTGTCGCATCGAACATTTTTTATCGATAGACAGCGGTGCTGCCATAAAAACTCCGATAAATTTAAACCTAGGTTGTTATTATTAATGTAAACTACGATCTTAATTTGATAAACAAAGGAGTTATAATTAATAGGACCCAAAAACGAGTGGAAGGACTTTTGATCATCACTGTTTTCATACCATGTTTGAAGCAACAATTTCAGCTGTTTGTTGATTTGCACTGTTTCATATCTTATGGACATGTACACCCAGCACAAAATGAGTACCATCACTAAAATTCTACGCATTGCATGCCGATTTAAGCCTTGACAAATACATATAAGTAAACCATTCTTTACAAATTTTCTCCGCCGTTTTTTCTACAATCGATTATAATCTGCTCTTACTACACGAAACATACCCACTACGGAATCGGCATTTTTGTAATAAATGTCTAGTAGTTTACGACGTTTTCGGGTTTTTAATGTTATAAATTCACGAACATTACCATAAACTTGATGATACCTTCGAGAAATCTCTTTCAAATATGTTACGACCAGTATTCTTACTTAATCTTAATGCGCTTCCCTAAAACTTTTTATCACATGTGCCATTGTGCCTTAAGAACTTCGATTTCAAAACGCTCCTAAAAATAAAAGTTTAATAAATACCTTACTAAATCTTATTAATATTTTTATCTTCTTTAAGCAAAAAAGTACCATCTAATGCAAAACCTTAATAAAAGTTCAATGACCAGACTATTAATTTAGATAACAGATTTAAAAAAAAACCAAGAATTGAATTATTCGTAGCTTTTCTACGAAAAAAGACAACAAACCCAATACAAAAGAAATAAATCAGAGTTTAAACAAAGTAATGTTTTCAAATAACTATTGCAATATTGTTGTAAAGAATAAAATATTTGTATCGTGATTATGCCACAATTATATTTTTCTTGTATGTAACGAATATGAATACTTCGAATGTCTTTGTAATTTAAATTGTTGACATGAAGCTCTATTTGTGATAGAAAAAACAGCGCAAATGATTGATAAAGCCAATATTAAGAATAGTTCTTAATTTATTTGGGATTATCAAAACACATATTAGAAGGAGGAAAGGCCATCATTATGAGGACTTAAAATGGCATAAAAAATATATGTATGTTATTAATACCAGTACACAGGCATACAGCACACTTAGTTACACACCCAACTGAACAAAATAATTGTGAGCGTGCAAAAGTAATAATGAACAGGAAATGAAAACACAAAACCTGTATCCTGCATGCGAACTATTTAATGGGAGAGTGTATTAGTGCACATGTATTATTTCAAATAATATATATGGCCTGTCCAGTTGCTGATATTTCGTATCGTAAGATATTTTCTGTGCTAGTGTTATCTTAATAAAAAATAAACAAATAATATTTCATTTTCGCTGATTTTCTTGCTGGCTACATGCAATACCTGACTATAATAAAATTTGAGGAAAGATTTTGTCTTCTACCATTTCTCAATATTGAACGTGGAAGGTGTTTATGCGGACGTATATGATTTTACAATAGCACATATTTTTAATAATGAAATTGACTTTATTAGAGGGATGCACTTCAATTGTCAGGCAGATTATGGGTTTTACAAACCCACGTAAAGAAAAAAACCCAGAAAATTATCACGCCAGTAATCCAAACGCTAAATTTTGCGACTAGAGCACATTTAGTTTATTAAAGATTATTTCACACTGTTCACCGTAACCGTCAGGTTCCTGTCTCTGCAATAAGTCTGGCTCAATAAGTAGAGCGGAGAAAAGTTAAAACGCTCGTATAAAAAATACCTAAACCACGGTGGAGCAGCATACGCCAGGGATGTGGGCCCAGGGGGTGTTTGGTCTCTAGCATGCCAATTCTGGATACCAATCGCTCTCCAGTTTTAATACAGACTTACTCGTGGATATGGTGACCATTGAGGAGGGCCATCTTTTTTTTGTCCAAGAGATGGAGAGGTTAATCTCTGAGATAGACAAGAATGCATCGCGATGGGTGTACGGGTCAATCTTTTAAGGTACTTCTATGGCATTGGACTGTGAGATTCCTAGAGGGATGGTCAATGAAGTCTCGCATGAGGTGGGTAAGTTCATCTCTGTAAGAATTCCTGTGTTTATTCGCCAAAGGAGGAATTCTGAGGAGATGGACAAGAAAACCTGGCAAGTGGTGGATGGGTTAATATCCAAAGTAACTACTGAGGAAGATACTGAGGCGGTAGCTCACATTGTGTGTGAATTTTTAGCACTGGCTAAAAATTCAGCTTAGGTTCACGGGCAGACACTTGTTAAATGTGAATGCCATGGTGGACCTAAGCTAGCAATGGTAGTAATTAGCAAGTTACTCATTGATGAGGAAAAAGGCCGACAGTCATCAGTCGACATTCTGAAATCACTACAGTCAAGAGCAAATGCTAGTGTTAGCACAAGACTCGAATGAGAGTAAGGTAGACGTAAATTACTATCTAAAAGCTAGCGATCAGCTTCGTCAGCCCTGTACAGTAATAATAATAGTACTGTGGTCACCAATTATTTTAATTTTTTTTTTGTCAGATCAGTATTTGCCTAGCTTATAAAGTCACCAACCAGTAACTTTTAGTACACATTTCCAGCAACGGCTTGAGGATTATCTTCTTTATGCATGCGGCAGTGCTTCTGTATTTTCTGGTTACTTTCTGTATCAACGTCTTTTTTTGACTCCCGTCATATGCCAAGAATTAGATGTAATAAATGTATCCAAGTGTCTATTGGCACTTTATTAAATCACATGTACGAGACATATTTTTTATTTTATCTATTTTTGTCGCAGTAAAAGTTAAAAGAATTTTTGTGATGAAGTATTATAATTAAAGTATGAACTTATTTGGTATTTTTTTATTAAAAGTAAAAGTGAGTTTGTAAAATACCCTGTCGTATTTATAGGGGACTCAGAGAAATATTGCTTCATTACAATTATGAAGGGATGTTTTCCTTTAAAATTGTTGCAATTGTATTTTTTCTACTCTGTATCGTTGCTAAAACGGAACGCAGGCTTGTTAAATATGGAAATATTGTCCCAGTATTGAAGACTTGACGAGAGCTTGAAAAGAACACAAATAGAAACATACCGTTCAAATATCAAGAGTATTCCAAGTTTGCAATAGCTGAGAATTAAAATTTGGAGATGAAAATTTTATGGTCCATGGAATTTGTACTATTATGTCAAGCTCGATTTAAAATTTGAAGGCTTTATTACTGAGGCAGCGTGATATGGATCTGCCCTTAAATTGGTGGGTAATGCTGTGCTGGAAGAGGTGCTCTTAGCACTTAAACAAACGTGTCATTCGAATACTGAAAATGAAAAAAAACAGCCCTCGCTAAGGATATGAATTCCTATTATTAATTCAAACATTTGAGCCCCATTTTCTTGTTTGTTCCTAATGAAAAAGCCTTTCTTAACAGTGTGTTATTTCTATGAACACTTGGCGGTTTATGGCGTGTGAAACAGTGATTTTGCACCATTTTCTTTTGCTCATTTACGTCTATTTAGATTAACGTATGTGTGTGCAGCAATTACTGTATTAACTGGTACGGCTATCAAACATACAGATGCACTAATGTTACAAAACATAAGTAGTTTAGCAATAACTTGGTTGTATGGGGTCATTAAGTTTTGACTCGACATTTGCTGATACAGCTAAACCACATGATTAACACGGCTTTAAGTAACTGCGTGAAGCTTTTAATGAAAAGTGTTCATTCACTACTTCTGGTTGATACTAACTGGTATTGACTATAACGATTATAATTTCTGACAGAGGAAAGGGAGTACAATGTTCAAGGTATTAATGGATATGCGTGTATGTTTAGTTTTAAGCTGATTAGAAGGCATATAAAGTACACTTATGGTACTAGCAAATAAAATGGCGCTAAGAGCCGGAACCAAAACAATGATAGAGAGAGAGAGAGAGAGAGAAAGAGAAACAAATGCATGATGAGTGCATGCAAGGCTTATCATAAAATAATGTTGAAGTGTGTGAGAGTGCGTGTCAGCATATGAGTGTTTGTACAGGTGATATTTTAACAAAAGCAGTTTCATTAATCAATAACGACCAACTTAGCGGCCAAGCAAACACATTTCTTGTGGTGTATGGTCTTCTAATGATATTTTTCTATCAAATGATAAGTGTTTGTAGTAGTGGATTAATGACCATAACTATAAATCCATGAATGGCACTTTCGAATCCATAAAAGCTGATTTACCGCTCTCCTTCAATTTTAATCACACAAAAGTTAATTATTTCGATATTTACTTTGAAGCGTTAAACTGATAAAAATACAATTATAATTTTTACATTGTTAGAGAAATGAGAAGATAATTTTGTTCATTTGAATAAAAGGTTAAATTGTAATTAAATTTTAATAGATTTTTCATACAATTAAATGTTGATTTTGCACATTTGAACATGAGGTTTTCTCACGTCTGGCCTGTGTAAATTGTGTATTGTCTTGTCTTCACATGATTGTGTCTGAGAAAGTTAGTTTAGGAGAAGAGTGATTACTAATCGATAAATTGTTCTGCTTTGTGATTAACCGGAAATGCAATTAGTTGTTTTGTTACATGTGTGTGTTTTAAGGTGGATGGTATAAAAGGCATAAAAAGACAATTAACTTTTAGTCTTGATACCAGACAGTAACGACCTTTAAACAATTTATAATACAGGGTGATTTTTTGAAGTTTTCTTTTGAAATAAAAAACTGGGAATTACAACGTTGATACCAATTTTGAAAGCCGCTCAAAACAAGTGTTGTTCAAAAAGGTTGCGCTACCACCATTTGGGGTTTTGGCTCTAAATGTGAGATTAAATGTGCGCTGAGCTCATCTTTCTTAATGCTGACATTGGTGCTAAAACAACCTGTTGATTTACTAAACTAAGGCTCTTAACGATCGAACGGTAGCGTGGTCTCTTGGAAGGAACTTTGAAGGCAGCATTATCTTGAACAGAAAAGGCTTCTGTTGTGCTGGATGGATTTGCATAACTTGTGTTGACTCTGGTTGCTTAAAAGATTAAATGCGCACCATTTACTCAAAAAGCAACTCAACCAAAAAATAACTTTGTCATAATTCTAGTTGAGAGTCTCAGACTTTAATACCGTGTATTTATCTGTAAGTCTGTTATGTGAGAGTACATGAAGACTTAAGAAAAAAATACTTGATAATAAAAGTTGTTATGTAAAATGATTCATCCAAAATACATAACAAACAGTTGTCCACCCAATCTGACACATACCATATAATTTTTTTAGATAAGCGCAATTTTTTATTGAATATAGGGTGACCCGATAAGGACGATAGGAAAATAAATTTAAATAAAACAACAATGGTGTAAGATACCAAGTTGCTTTTAGCTATTGTTTGAAGCTACGATTATGCCACTATCTATGGTGTAGCACATCAATCAAACGGCTGCATTAGCTTCCAAAATAATTTATTGTTGTTCCGGATGCTCGGCCAATATATTGAGCGCCCAATTAGAGGACTCGCGGCGTTGTCTATGGTCGTCCGCTGATATAGTCTATCTCTGCTACGGTATTGCGAAGCTTAAAGTAATCCTAAACCAACGGTGATTGGAACGAGTAGTTTGCTAACGTTTTTCAAGCTGTCTGACTATACGAAGGAATGCATATTTTGGTACCAAGAGTGTCCATACGTATAAATTACCTAACACTGAAGTCTAAGGCGTGTGTGTGCGCCTCAAAATTGGAAGCAGTTTTCTGACTGCTTTCGGAAATGTGTGCCTATAATTCCCGCCTCAGCACTGCCATATTCCATCTTCGACTCATTAGTGCGTCCTGAATGATATTGGTAAGTTTAACAGCTGCTAAATTATAACAATTGAAAAAACTATTACTATCTGGTCACCCTATATAAGCCTGGCCTACACCCCTTTTAAACAAAGCAAGACATTTTATGATTTAACCCTTTTCAATTTAAATTTTCTGAACATTTCACGTAAAAACCGAACGCTCAAATCATTGATGCATTAAGGATTTTAAGGTGTAACCTTTAAGACTTTGTTCTTTATGTGCCCATTCCAAATGTATTTGTTCAAAGCTGGTTTTATAAAGAATCTAAAAAATGAAAAATACATCTGAAATAATTGCTGAAACCCCAACAAGTAAATTTTCGGCGACACAAAGTAACTTCCAATTAACTTATGCCCGATAAAAAAATGAAGTTAAACACAATTTTATTGTGAGATAATAAGACGGAAAATTATGGACAAAATGAAATACCAAATGCTATTGAAGTTCAAACAAAATCTCTGCATTTTGGTCTTGGTTTTCTGTAAACAGAACAACTTTATTAACCGAAACTTGTACGAGGGCGTTTCGGAAACTTCTTAGCCTATAAATGAAAGAGAATAGTTAGTTTTTCAAAAATATTTTTATTTTTCAATATAATCTCCTGAAACTTCAATACTTAGTCCAACGCTTTTCTACCAATTCTATCCCTTGATTAAAATAGTTTTCCTCAAGGTCTTCAAAATAGTGGTTTACAACTGTAATTGCATCTTCATTTGAGGTAAAACGCTTGCCAGCAAGGAATTTTTTTAGATTTGGGAACAGGTAAAAGTCACTGGGAGTTAAATCAGGAGAATAAGGTGGGTGGTCAAGCAACTCGTACTTTAATTCGCTGATTTTAGCCATTGTTAAAACACTCTTGTGCGTTGTCTTGATAAAAAATTATTTTTTTGTGTTGTAAGCCAGGACGTTTTTCTCGAATTTGTACATTTAATTGATCCAAAAGGTTGCAATAGTACTTTGAATTTATTGTTTTACCCTTTTGCAGATAGTCAATCAATAAAATACCTTTGAAGTCCCAAAAAACCGTTGCCATAACCTTACCAGCCGATTGAATTGTTTTTGCCTTCTTTGGGGCACTTCCTCCAGCTTCAGTCCATTGTTTGGATTGTTCTTTTGTCTCTGGAGTATAGTGGTGGATCCATGTCTCATCAACAGTTATGAAACGACGCTTAAAATCCATTTTATTTCGCTTAAAACGATCCAAATAAGCTTGAGAAATGTTCATTCTTATGCGTTCTTGGTCGATTGTTAACAAATGCGGCACCCATCTTGCAGAAAGCTTTTTCATCTGTAGTTCTTCATGCAAAATTAAATGGACTCGATCATTTGAGATGCCCATGATATTAGCAATTTCACGTACTTTTATTCGTCGATCATTTAATACCATATCATGCACTTTGGCTACAATTTCTGTTGTTGTTGCTGTTTTTGGACGTCCACTACATGGTTCATCTTCAATGCTTGTACGACCACGTTTAAATTCAGTAACCCAATTTTTTACTGTTGCATATGAAGGAGAACTTTCACCTAACACATTCACCATATCATTATGAATTTCTTGTCCCGATAAACCTTTTTTATGTAAATATTTAATGACAGCACGCATTTCTAATTTTTCCATTGTAAAAAAATCGAGGATGCGTCTTTTTTGAACACCTGTTTCTATATGAAGGAGTTGCCAGATCGAAACAAAATTTAACATGTGTTCATAACAGAGATGGAAGTTTCCAAAACACTTATCTTTTTTTCTGTTTATACCGCGCTTTTTGTGCTAGGCTAAGAAGTTTCCGAACCGCCCTCGTACTAATGTAAAACAATGGCAAAGAATTATTAATTCGTATAATTAAAAAATATAAGTTTTCATTTGTACTAAAAAATAAATATAAATGTGTTTTCTAGTTCTCTTTACTTTCTTAATGCTAAAAACGAACTGCAAAAATAATCTAAGATGTTTAATTAAATCATAAAACCTAAAAAAATTGTCAGCAAGAAATTGGTGTTAAACGACCTATTGTACAAATACGCAATGTTATAAACATAAAGCAAAAACAACAACCTAGAGTAAAAATCCACGAACCGAGATTTAATGTAGAGACAAAAACAACTAATACAGAACGAAAAAGTAAACAGAAGATACACACACACAAGAACACATACACAAGACTACTAAGCCAGCAAATGAAATAAATGATGGGCAATATCATGTATGTATGTATGTTCGGGACATTACTAAAACCGGCCGTGATCTCTATATAAAGGCGCCGTCCACCGCAGAGAGTAGAGCTGACTTGGAGATTTCATAAAGTGAACAGCTGTGTGTAACTAAGAGTGTGAAATTTGCAGTGCAAATTAGTACTTAAGAGTTGTAAATAAGAGTAGTAATTGCCGAATAAAGTTGCGTATTAACAAAATCATTAAGGACTGTGTATTTTAATTCTTACAATCAAACGAACCCTGCAAATTAGCAATTATTGTGGTAATAAACGTAACAACATATAAGTTATGCTGCCATTTCAGTGACAATACTATATCGGTTTTAGTATTTTCCATTACTTCTAAGCCCATGTAGAGTACGTTTAAATAAATAATTCTCTTTCTGAATAGAAAGAAAAACGAACTCATGCCTAAAAATTGAAAAAATGACTTAATAATTAATAATATTTGTAGTTCGAAAAAAACAATAAAAACTTAAAACATTTACCTTTAAATTAAACATTTACACAAATTGACACATGCGATAATTCGTGCAAACCCAATGCAAAGTCTTTGGCGTTTATAAATTTGAATATACAGTCCTAGAAAGTCACTTGTGCAAAAATAGTGTAGTAACTTAAATTTTTCTTAATTTCACTTTTTTTCGAAAAATAGACATTTAGTATTCGTATCTAACCACTGTAAAAATTTAGTGTAATTTTGCCCATTCTGTTTTAAACTAATTGAACATTTAAATTTTCGCTTCAACGTAAGAGCAAAAAGTTTTTTTGCTTTTGAAAAATCTTAAGTTTATACACTATTGATAAACAGATGCGATATGTGTTTTCTAGTTTGACTTAAAACACATTTGTCCACGATTTTCTCAGTCTGTGGCTTCCATATTGTTTTGTGGGCGTCTGTTAGATCTGTTCTGTTTAATTCTAAACATCCACGATGCCTACCACGAGCTTCAAAGCTTTTGGAAGAAAGCACCAAAATCAATTGATAAATTATCTTTTGTAAAACGCGTCCTCATTTCTGAGCATTAACAAGAAAAATTATTGTTTATAGCATGGCATGAACCCATACGAAAACGAAAGTTACTATTTGGTGCATGCTTCTACGGAATCAACGTTGGTGAGGCGATCCATGTCAACTGCGAGCTATTAATACTAATAATAACGAGTTTCTTCTGTGTCGAATTGGACGGTGTAAACGCCACCGATATCTGGATGCAGAGAGAAATCGCTACAAACACAAAACATCACCTGATGAATATGCAGCATGAACGATTTGAGCCTAAAGTTATCTCTCGCAGAAGGTATTAAACACCAAAAGCTTGGGAATTGATCCTGCTAAATTTTTTCTATTATGATTTTCTGAAATCACAGCTCACTGTCAATAAGCTGAAATTACTCGGGCGAGTTGATGCAATTCACCCCATTTTACGTTTTTCGGCGTGGTTTTAATTTTTGAAAACACGATAAAAACTTGTTTCTGAACCATTCCGAAGGAAGTCGTTGGGTCCATAAGCAGTTCGAAAATTATAAACTAGAACTTTTATACATATATAATCTTTCATCTCCTGCTCGCTTCGACATCAAGTTACTTTAGTTTTTGTAACCCTAGTAATGTTCGCAATTCCATTCCTTTATTGTTGTAAATAAATAGTTGCTTTGAGCATAAGCTTTAAGGTTTTATTCCGTTACACAACTTTTCTACTCATAGTTGTTTGGCTATAATTGAATTTAATTTATGCCAAGAGCGTTTTTATAAAAATAATAATAGAAAAAAGGAGGTTGTGCTGTTTGTCCCTCTGAAAATAAGAATAGAAGTTAAAGGGTATGTAAGCAGTAATAAAAAGTGCGAGTTACCAACGTAATTGTAACAAAAATGCACTAAACCTTTTAGTGCATGTGGTAGCAGGATTAAATACTACGGCAACATAAAGTTCAATTCAGTTTGAAAGTAATTTATATGAGTTTAAATTCTAAATGTGAAAAGGTAATTTAATTGTATTATGTTGAATATAGAACATAATATATTTCATTCAAAAAATAGTTTTATGCGAAAGAGTTTTTTGTCATAGAAAAGCATAACCAAGTGCTTTTTAGCTGGAAACAAAGCTTTCTGTTCCAGTAGCCTGAACACATGGGAAATGATTAAATTTTAATTAATAAATTACGCCTGCCTTCAATATGCTAAGCCTTTTAACTCTCGGTTACGAGAGCCACTGTTTTGTGGCTATTTATTACACTTCGCTCCAAGTGATCGCGTACTTAAACAAATCAGCTTTACATGTAGAAATGTAATTGCGAAAACCATCTGACAAGGATAAATACAGAAAACTTGTGAAGGTTGGGTTGAGCCGAACGGAATATCATGGAACCGAACGGTGATGTACGAGTAAAGATTGGCCTTTTTAGACGAACAGGGGGAGTCACGAGATATCGTTGGTGGGAGAAATTGAAGATATAACAGTGATAGTAGCATTATGGTCGGTTTTGATGTACAGGGTGTTGTTAAGTAGTATAGAATTTTAAGTTGAAATAAAACATGAATTTTTTTTATTCAAAATACAATTCTTTGCCCTTATTATTCGAACACGATTTCTACCATGTGGCCACCTTTACTACCTACGAGGAAGCCCATAACTTTTTTCAGCAATGTAGGCAGTATAACAATCATAACGTGGCGAATGTTGTCTTCAAAAGCGTCAATCGGAGACTTCACATAGCCCCGCAAAAACTCACACCACTCTCCAAACGCCAAAATAGTTTTATATTTTATTTCTATTAAGATCGTTTTATGGTTAGAGTTATTATATTATTTTTGTACAGTTAAAATGCCTTGTTTGTGGTTAGAACTGTAGATGATATTATATTGTTTACCCCAACCATGTTGCAATTTTCATGGATGGAAATGATTTAAAGTTTAAAAAGCTTTCAATTAACCACTTTATGGTTGCCACAACAATATATTTTTGTAGAGAACATAATATGGTTGTCGTGACTCTGTCACAATTATGTTGTTTTCTTTGCGTGCATAAAATAGCCCAGTAAAGTTGAATGAGTTAAGCTTTTTATTCAGTTTAATAAATGCAGCAATATGAAAAATAAATTGGACCTAGAAGAGAATCTTACTATGTGGGAGTGCTAAAAAACTCATATTTGTGTCATTTTATTCCTTTTTTATTTACTTAAAATTTTGTATTTAAAAATCTTTCTTTACTTTGTCAACTGGCTTGTCCTGTTTCCATTCTCTAGTAAAGAAACTAAGACAATAATTTCCTGGCCGTCACTAACTCTTTACGCTTTCTTGTTCACGTTGAAAAAAATAATTGGAAATAACTTTAAAATACTTTGTTGCACCTTTCACCTATTACAAATGTGACCCCTTTTGAGGAACTTCTGTTTTTCTTTTTTTGTTTGAATGGTGAAGACATGTTTGAATTCTTGCATTTGCCGAAAAAATCCACATAATAATAAAATATATTGTTGTAAGCGAAGGGAGCAAAGATACATCCACGACCTTTAAGCACACTGGAGGAACTTTAACAAAATTAAAGTACCATCATGTTGCTCAAGCTGTGCAATTTCAATGTTAAACCAATTTATACATTTCCTTTTCCCTTTTTAGAGAAATTTTACTTAAACTCGAACATTCTCTTCTTTACGGATAAATACAACTTAAACAAATGAAGAATAAATAACGTCAGACTTTCTTTGGAAATGGACTTCTCATGTTACTTTAAACAAACGAACAAAATAAACATCCAACCAACGAACAAAAACCTAAACATGTTTGAAATTCTTACAAAAGGATCGCTACGTTTAAGTGCAGTTCTTACTTTGGCTCTTAAAATAAATGAAATTTTTTCGTAACAATGGCGCGCATTGCTGGAAAAACAACTCGCATTTTCTTTTACAATCAATTGATCCAAAGGATCCCTACACGTTCTTAGCCATTTGAGTGTTCAAGTTGGATTTTTGTATAGTTTTTTCAATTTTTTCGCGATGGAAAAGATGTTGCACAATTTTTATAGGGTATTTTATTTAGACACATAGAACTTTAAAGATAAATAAAGTTTATTATATTAAATGCAAGAAAATTGGCTTCATATGATATGTAATTTTCAGTTATTAGGTGAAGTATAATAACTGGCCTTTGGGCCTTGCGGCTGGTTCAGATGTATGAAAGGGTGTTTTTTAAAGGTCAACAGCTTTCAATTGAAATAATAAACAGAAAATACTAAAGGTTTGCTGTTTTGTCCGCACCAACTAATGATTTCTCGTGAATAATTAGGAGCTAAATCGCACGATACTGGAAGCCTAGTTGACTGGATCATTTCAAGAAATAACGCATTTACAAAATGTTTCCTTACCTAAGTAGATTCTTTGACGCGCTACATTGCATGTGGTGTCGTGCAGTGAGAAAAACATATTTTCAGTGAACATCCCTTCCAATTGGGTCCCTAAATATTTTTACGAGTGATAGTGAATCGAAAAGCTTGGGTCGTCCGCATTACTACGCAACAGCAGCAATATCATTTCCTAACTGAATCACGAATTTCAAAATAAATTTGCACGATTTGCAAGCGGTGCTTTATTATTAATCTATTCGTGATAAAATATCAAACCAAACTAAGCACACATGAAAACAGAGTTGCCAGATTTGGCAACCGTACGACATTTTAATCCTGTCGCAAAATTGAACAAACCCGCCTTACAAACACTAGATCCAATTGTGCAACAACTTCTTATTAAATTGCGCGGCGACTGCTGACGTCGTCAACCGTCTTTGACTTGCCGGCGAAGACTAGTGATTTCCCATATCCCATATATCTTAAAATGCATTCATATATTCCAAATATCTTAGACACCCAGCCCGAAAGGAACAAAAATGGCGGATATTAATTTGCAAATAAAGTCGATTTTACCACAAGAAATAAACTAACTTTCAATTCTCAACGTCGAAAAACAACACCCTTTATGTGTGCTTATTTTTGTTTTCCATCCTCAACTGGACAAGTGCCACTGGCGTAACTTGAAATTGTAATTTATGTTCGTTTTACCACTTTTGGCAAAGGAAAACAACAACTAAGAAGAAACTCCTTTAACTTCAAGATATCCTTTTCATCTCGGACGTTTTTTGTTCGTCTTTGTATTTATCAACTCTGTAATCAATTATACCGACTAAAGCAGAAATGGCAGGAGTCCTTTAAAATAATTGTGAAAAAAAATCTATTTTTGATTGTTTGTAAATCATGGCAAATTTTTATTAATGGAGTTTTAGATGTTTAAAGTAAATAAAGTTGCGGGATTCTTTAGCAATTTCATGGTTTGATTAGAGAAAAATAAACATTTCTTTCGTGAGAGGAAAGTAAATTGCAGAAGTTTTTAATGAAAACTATTGCCTACGTGTTTATATTGAGCAAAGAGTTTGTACAAGATTTTCGCGAATAAAAGGCATGTGGAAGACGGTCACGTTTTGTAATTTTTTTGACTCCGCAGGCAGAGATTTTAACAGGTGAGCTTGTAATTTTTCAGGAAGTATTCAATAATTAACTCTAGCGCCATATTTTTTCACAAATAACTCACCGAACAAAAAAATAATCGGAAAAGTGAAAAAAGTGGCAACAATAGCAGGTGCCAAAAAACTATTAGGTGTTTGTACTTCATTATCCTTCGATATATACATGAGCTTCTGATTCCACCCTATGTATGAATTGGACAATATTCTGCTTAAGGCTTTCGATTGTTTCGTCTAATAGCAATTACATATTGACTCTTACAAAAAAGTGTGAGACTTTGCGGAATTATATAGCTGTCCACGCCTCTCCCCTCTTTGCTATTGTTGTGGCTTTTTGTTTCTGTGGCATAAATTCTTTAATTAACTTTCATTTCTTTTTTTTTTTTCAAAGAATTTGTTGTACCTAATTTTATCCTATTTCATTATATAAAAGCAGTTTATTTTTTGGGGCTGGGGATATAAGCTAGTTTCAATGCGCATTTTGCTGGTTGCTTAGGCATGCTCATCAGGAAATGTTTACCTATAACCTATTTAGAAAAAATTAAACGTCTTATGCCCAGAATTATTCAAACCAAATGAGAAAGCTTAAAGAACCTCAAAACAAAAATATTAGAGTTTTAAAAACTTTTAGTTCTTCCGCCCTGTTCATTTGATGCTTTGTGAAGATCTGTGCTGGTGTTACAATTGTTGCCCAAAATCCGCTTTTGAAGGAGGTGTTATTTGTTTGTGTGTTTTAGGTTTTTTTGGCTTTCCACTTTTGCGTAATGTTCTATAGGTGACCTATTTCGACAAAAAAGCCTGCCTTTTCGAGGCATCGTGGTGGTATTTTAACCCAAATCGCGGTAAGAATGTGTTTCCGATCTCATACCTCATTGAAGAGTGATATCTATAGATAATGTGAGTTTTAGATTGGCTTCCTTACAAGCCAATGTCCATGCATAGCTTTATAGTTTTACTCATATGTCATAAGTTGTTACTACTAAAGCCGTTGGTAGACACATTATATCCAGCCGATTTCAAGAGCACCATATCTAAGGCTCGAGTGAAACGAAACTCTAGCGCTTATCTTTGAAGGAAATCGCGTTTGCATAAGATGTTTGATACGGATGGCCCAATAAATAAAATACAGGGTGCATGATTTTTTAATACTGGCGACTAGGTTTCCGGTCGTCTATTTGTTTTCTTCGAATTTTTACTACTGCGGTCAGAAATGCATATTTCATTGTCGCTCCATCTTATCCTAGCAGTGGCACTTACTCTATTCGAGCTCCTCTAGAATATTGTTTCTCTTCGCTTTTGCTGCCAGTAAACAACAAGATTGATAACTTGTCTTCGCCTATGCGCTGCTCTTATTTTCTTCAACTAATCAATTAAATCCGACAGTAACACATGACCTAATTTATAGGCTGTCCATAAGAGTGTATTATGGAAATTATTACTGAAATAAGGCGATTATTCGTGCTGAAACCACAAGTCCGGAGGCAAGCCGACTAGTTGAAAACACAAGAGTTTCTTTATCATGATCCTGTAACAAATATAGTTCACATTAATTTTCTTGGGATTTCAGCGACATTCTCGAGTACAGCAACAATATTTCGAAGAGACTGACCGATACAGCAAGGTATAGCCATAATCGAGTTGCAACTTGCACGAAAAGAATGCCACATAATTTAAATTAAACATTCTTATTGAGGCACCGTGTTAAGTTAATGAAAGAGTTGTGTGTTAATGATCGAGTTTTATTTCTGCCAGACCATGTTTGTAAGAATCCAATAGATTCCTGTAAATATTGCTGGACTACTTGGTCTATTCAAATGGATTGGAAGGATATATTGCCACGCAACAAGTTTTTGTACTTAAACGAACAAAACTAACTGCTTTTGCATGATCCATGAAGAAAATCGACCACGCTTACTTTATACATTTGAAGTACTCCTTGCTTCTTTACATGCGTACTTAGCATGCGTACAGGGACTAAATTCGATTTGTGCAGACATGTTTTAAAAACCGTGTCAGGAGAAATTCAAGATAACTGTTGCAGCAACTGGAATTAATAAATTTAAAACTTCTTCTAAATAAATGCACAGATTCAATTAAATATCTTCTAAATTCTGAGAGAATATCTACAAGCCTCTAGTCTATTTAAAACTACCTTTTTAACCATTTTGCTACTTTGGCAAAATGTTCTCTTGTTTGTTTCAGCCAAATAAATATTCAAATAATAATTTTTGTGTTTATTTTCTCACAAACTATTTGCTGTTAATTTAACTTTCTTTTTATACAAAATTTTCCTAAGATGAGTTAAAGGTGCATATTTGTTTTAAAATGAAAAAAAGAAAATAAGTCCTTTTATATAACGTGCACATACATAACAAGGATACAAAATGCAATTTCTCTCCTTGCAAAAACAGCAGCGTTGTACTTTATATTAAATGATAGGAAAGATGCCAGGAAAGGAAAAGCAAAAATAAAAGAAAATGTAAATCCTTAATTTTGTTATAAGTTCAAGTTGTTTCTTACAATTCACTACCACAACCGCAACAACTGTGACAGTTTATTCAACATTTGTTTTCTTTCCTATTTTATCCTTGTATTTTTAATTTTATTTAAAACTAGCGCATCCAAGTCACCAGCATCATTGTCATCATGATCGGCACCATTTGTCAGATAAAAGACATGACTGACTTACTTGGTACAAAAAAACTTTAATACAAGAAACAACAAAACGGCACTTTTAAGCCAGAAAACCCCATTTTATCGCATAAACAAACAAACAAAAAACCTTAAAGTTTTTTAAACAACCATTAAAATTATCTGACTTGCAACCGAAAGTGCAACAAGAGAGATAATTCCGACAGTCACGAAAAAATATTCGTAAGGTCCTCGAAGAGAAGATAATTGATTGAAAATCAAATCATTTGTAGTTTCCCTGTTTATTTATAACTAACGAGCCTTTTACCAGGTTTTTTAAGCGGTACTGCTCTGTGTGGTACAATAAAAATATGCTCCGACCTCAGCTCCTGATAAAATAAAATTTTACAAGCCCATTCCAAAGCAGGGCTTGAGTTCAAGTACTTATCTGGCTACTTTGATCCTCAGGTAATTATCAAACGGCATTTTAAGATCTTAAAACAAAGCATCTGAGGCAAGTATGTGCTCTTTTTTTAGATCGCTAGCGCCTGTCCCGACATGTCTAGATTCCTCGTAGAACCATGAACTTGAGCACAATTTAGCTATTCGTATGTAACGCTGGATTTCTAAACGGACCAACTAATTTATTTCAAAAATATTTGATTAGAAACTGCTAAGCTTTCAAACAAAATTTAGTAAAAAGAATTAGTTCTCTACTAATTTGTTCATACTTCACCCTGAAGCCAAGCGCTCATCTAAGGAAAAGTTAGTCGAATACTTCTCCTTCCAAAACTATTAAAAATCAAAAATTTCGCATAGAAAAGAAAATTTTTAAATTTGTTTATTTTCTTTAATAAAAACAAAGACCTACTCCAATTTCTAACAGTTTGTTGCTTGAAAATCATTTCCCATCAAAAAATGAAGTGGTAAAAAAGTACAAAGATCTTCAGCACTGGAGTGAACAAAATCATGAACCGAAAATAACAACAATTGTTGAATTTTCGAAGAAAAAGAAAACATGCAGAAAAAAATTATCGCAGAACCCAGTCAAGCACATTATTTGCATCGCATTAACTTCGTTTTGTTGAAAATCATATGCTTTCTAAATTTTTAATTTTATATTTTTTGGCAGAAATAATTTTTATTTTTCAAGTTTGTTTTGGAGACAAACCGGTTTCGGCTATGTGCCATCTTCAGTGTCAGTTTTCGTTCTCACTAATTTAAATATTTGCAAAAGAATTAAAATAAAAAAATAATGTTTTCTTCCCAAAAATATAAAAGCGAAGAAATAACAATTATATTTTGGCTTTTATGAAGAAAGTTATAATTATTATATTTATTGATTACCGATAAGCACATCAGCAGTTTTTGTGCCGGCGCAATCTGAAAAAAAATATACGAGGCAGCGCACCGTAGGAAGCAAACCAGTCGACTTGTATTTGTTAAGAGCCGCTTTTAGTACTTTCTTCGTTTACTTTTGATAAAGTGAAAAGTCTTGGCGTTTAGAAATTTTTCTAAAAATAATGAGAGCCATAAGACTGTGAAATTGCCATCCGAATTTTTTGACAATCGAATTACATAACGGATTTCCACTACAATGATTAAATATTTTACTTAAATTTTTGTCTGGATCCAATGGTATGAAAAGCGCTCTAAAAGTACTGTAATGCCCAATTTATTTCCGTTTACAAATTCTGGAAAATAAGTACAACTTCTTTAATAAGGTAAGGATGCACTTAGAATTTTTTTTATCTTATTGGGTTGTAAGGTGGTGAAATAACTAATGTTTTTCCGAGAGAACTTTTCTTTTTCAATATCTTTTCTCAATATCTTTACGTTTAAATAGTTGCTAAGAAAATTTAAACTAATTTTTTTGGTGGAATGCATGATCACGACTTACATACTTAAAAATTTCTTTGAGTTTAAAATTAATATTGTTTCATTAAGAAGCAAGGGATGGCACTTTTTTCCTTTTTTACCATAAACTTTATAAGTTTTAAAAGAGATACTGATAGTTTTTCCAGTCGATGTACTTATTCTCGGTATAAAAATGGATATGAATATTTTGCCTAAGAGCTGTTGTTGTTGTTATTAGCATTTTTGTAGTCAGCAACAACAAATACGAAAATAAAAACCTACAAGTGATAGTCCTTGTAGCAGTTTCCAGCACTAGTAGCTTTAGTAGTTGTTACATTATCAAAGCCATTAACAACAACTGAATTTAATAGTGTAAGTGGTGTCAGTAGCTCAGCAGGACTTGTTAGGTTGTCACTTGAACATTTGCAAATACCATAACACAAACACACATACAGCAGGCTCATAATGTCTTGTTTTAAAAGTTTGCTGAAGGGTTAGAGCAAAAACAAAAATAATTTTATGACTACGAATTTGATGAACACGATGATGAAGTATGAAGTCCTTTAACTATTTAAGTTTCTTAAAAAAATTAGGACTGTAAAGTAAAACTATTTAGTGCAGCTTTTAACAAAATTGTATTTGTTTTTTTTTGTACCATTTTTCATTAAGCTGAAACTTTTAAAAGGACACTTTATCTTGACTTTCTTTATGGTTCTTTTATTATTTTAAGCAAGTTAAAATTATCCATATGTGAACATATTTGTGAACGATTTTATTACATTTTACGGCTCATTTAAATATCCCACATTTACCCAATGGTCTTTTTGGCCATAGCGTGCACATATTAAATTGGGATTTCCATGTGTTTACAAGCAACACATGGCTTTAATTGCTTGTGACACGAGCTGAACTTTTAGCAAAAGAAGTTTTTCCTCTTTCTTGTGATTCTACAAATTGTCAATTCGAAATGAAACACACGATAACGTGGCAAGGGCTAAAACTTTACATGCGAATTATATCCAATATTTTAAACTCAACTTTAGGGATTTAAAAAAATAGTTTTTGAATATCCATACATATGTAGGAGGGTATTGTGATAAGTTGTTGGTTAGGTTGACAAGCATCATATTCTATATTCAACAAAATTTCTCGTCCACAAAACTTTGGCGCAAGTATTAGGTAACGACAATGTTGGGTTATACTATGTTCAGATATGCACCTTAATTGAGTCAATGAAATTTTAAATTGAGTTATAGACTTTAGTGTTCACACATAGGGAATTTAACTTACTCAGTTAGTATTTGGCTGCTGAAAATATATTCATTTTGTCCCTATAGACTTATGTTTGTGAATTTGAAAATCTGGAGAAAAATTTGTCTTGAAAAAAAATTTGATAAATAAATTATTTTGGAAAGAAATTAAGTATTTTCGTTATGAAATTTTCTAACCGTGAATTTTACCTGCCATTTCTTTTTTTGTGTTTTATTTTTTTGTATACAGAGTTGGACAACTGAATAAAGATAATTGTTGTACTGGGAATTTAACTTAATTAATGGTGCAGTTAAGTACTAATTATTCTCTTTATTAATTGAGTTCTTGTATGTGAAATTGAGCTTAATTAGGCATTAATTTCCCACGTTTCATAATTTCCAAACTAGGGTGCATGTATTGCGCAACAAATGATATGAAAAACTAACGTTACTTACACTCAAATTATTTACGCTGCATGTGGCGGTAGCTGTGTGCCAAGTAAGTTGGACCTACTGAACTTTCATGTCGTCCACATCGATCTCGTTCAACTCGGGGGCACAAGAAATTACTTATTCTTGATTTTTGATTTGATATTCCGACAGGGTGTGTTGTTGTAGATTTTTTTAAACGAATTTCCGTCATCCCTTGTCAAGTTTGTCAAGTCGTCCCAAGCAACCCATAGAATGATATGCTGACTCGGATATACGGACTCAAAGTTGCATGGCCGTCACAGGCTTTTAACATCGACCCGCCTTATTGGAAACCTCTTTATATGTAATCTGAATATTTATAGCAAGGTTCTAATGACGCTCTTTGATTTAAATAAAATTTGCTGTCATATATCGGATCCAACATTTTCGGAGATTGAAGACTACACATAAGATTAACAACAGACGAGACGTAATTATCTGACTTGTTGGTAAATAATTTTAAAACTTTATCAGACTGGACTGTACTCGTAACAGTTGTGGTATCTAAAGAAAATTTTCTGTCGATACTTTAACGTTTTAAATTAGAAAAAAATATGAGCGCAACATGAACAAACTTAGTTATTACAATTATTTATTGCAACGAAAGGTTTCGGCACTTTAACGGAATCCAAAGCGTCCTTATAGGGCCGCAAATTTTTTTTGTTTGTTTTGGTATAAGTAGTTCCTATGTTATTGCGAAAACTGGTTCCTGGGATGAGTCGTAATTTACTCAGCATTGGAAAGCTATAGTGGGACTTAGGCAATTAAGGCTGTTCAATACGCTGTCTCAGGGAAATTCAAAATGATTCTGATGCTACACAAGAATGAACTCACGATAATAACAGAATGGACCATATCGCCTAAGTTACTACCAATCTATTATAGGGATTTTTAAATATAGACCATTAAGTTTGAATTCTGCGACCTGAGTAATAAGACATCTGGAAATTTAAGACTGTTCTACTCTCGATTCTCATAGAATAAATGTATTTGGCAAGTCCTCATTAACTCTAACAGTTGTATATAGTAACTCACTAAACAATGTATTTGGCTTTATTCGTAGCCGAAATTTGTACCAGTGAAAAATAAAGGTCAGATAAAAGATCAAGTGGGGCGTGGTGTATAGGGCCTCGATAGTAATGATAATAATGTTATGTAATTTAGCATTATTCTTCTCTGACGTGATGTATACCGTCGTAGTTACTTAACTTTCGTTAGATACACAACAACTTCCTCGGAAAATTTTAATACTCTTTTAATTATCAGCAATCCCTCGTACGCAAGAAACTTGCCTGCAATACTACGCAGTCCAACCGGCCATCTCAAAGAGTCAGTGTGTCGCATTAAATGGCTTGCAAACAGTAAACGACGACTTTTCATTTCCCATTAGAGGATGATAAAAGTTATTTAACCTCTTAAACCTCTTTTCATTTTATGCTGCCGTTTACGAAATTCATTATGAGAAGTAAGAAATATTCTGGCAAACAGGACATACTCACACATAAGGAAATAAAAGGAGAAAAGAAAACTGAAACTTTTGCTATCTTAAGGATGTGATGTTAGCGGATGATACATATGGTTATAATAATGGTCTTCTTCATCTTAATTATTCTTTGGCTTTTTGAGACTTATTTTTATGAGTTTGTTTGTTTGTAGTGGGTGAAGTGTGGCGGCTGTTCTGTCGATGCATGTTTATTTTTATGATTATTTTACGACATTTTACTGGATATAAACACGGCCATTAATAAATGTGTTTGTGTATGCTTTGTTACATATTTTAATAGTCATAATTATCAGTCTGGCGAAACTTAACTTACAATTTTAATGATAGTGGTACGATGTAAGATTAAGAAAATGTTAAGTAGTAATATCGCAAAAGAAAAATTCGAGAGGGATTTCACAAAAAAAAAATCCAAATCTCACTGAAGAAAGGAATTATTAAAGTCTCATTTTCGCCTCAGATATCATTCCTTTCGGAGGAAACTACTTTGTCAAAACATTTTAGGATACTTAATGTATTGTTTAAGACCGCGGTTGGATGCAAGGTAATGTATTATATTTTATGCAAAAGGCTCCGTTGGAGGCTTAGTATTACTTACGATTTAGCATTGTGTAATCGGCATTCCATATGACTTCATTGATCATAGTAAATGGTTAAATCTCTTTTAAGTAAAACCACTAATAGAAGGATTTCTGTGTAAAAATTTTGTTTACAAAAAAAAAACACATAATTATGTTTCTGCAGCATTCAACATTGTTTGAGAATGCCTACCAAACAGTAATTTAAAAAAAAGTGGAGCCAATAATCGTTAAAGCCTGATTTTGAATGCCAATTACTTTCTTTTAGTCTTCTTTTTTTTAAGACACTGCTCCACTGAAGAGGTAAATATTTCGTGATTAACATCGGCATCTGTCTGCCGACATTATCCATACTCTTAGCACCGAGTGGAAATATGCGGCCACCACTGCCCCTGTACGCATTTGTATAGGTAGCAACAATAGGGCTGTAGCAGCCTGGAACCCACCGGATGCTAAGGAATTCGGAGCTAGCTTATATATCTTCTGTCAGTAGTTATTATATTGATAACTGGTGTTAAAATGCAGCGCCTCTTCGATAATGCACTACAATCTTCCCACACCCATGAAGTGCACTTCTGAATGAGCGACGCCAACTTTAAATACAGGACTGGCGGGGACTACTGGTTTCCGTGATACCAGTGTTTTTCAGAAATAAATATTTACTAAAAAAAACCAGCCGAAACTTCACCAAAAATTTACTAATTCAAAATTCACTATAAAACGAAAAATTGGAATAAAAAATTATAATTGACACAAAATCCAAATGTAAAAAGTCTCCATTTTCAATATTTTCAATTTTACCAAAAATTCGAAAATTCAGTAAAGCTTATATTTCACAAAAAAATTTAAGTCATTTAAGCTATAAATTTTACCAAAAATCTAAACTAAACTGAAAATTCGCTAAAATTCTGAATAGTCACCCCAAAACAAAATTTAAATTATAACAATATGTTTGAAAGTAGCGAACTTTCAAGAATCAAATTTCGACACTAAAATTTCACCATAAATTTCACCAAAATAACAGTTTAATGAGAAACTAAAATTCCTAAAATTTCCAAATTTTACGACAATATTTGAAGTTTCAAAAAAATTGGATAAATGTCACGAAGTAAAGGAAATCATCACGAAAACCCCAAAATTTTGCAAAAAGAATTTAAACAAATTTTGAAATTTTACTCGAATTTCACGAACATTCAAATTCCGCTAGGTTCTAAAATTCACAAAAAAGATACATAAAACATGTAAACAAATTAAAAGAGCAGAAACTGAAAAAAATCTCATCTGTAAAGTAATCGAAAGTGCTTATTTTTAAACGAAAGGAGAGCTTATACGTAACATATGACGTGTAACACTGAACAGATAATCCTTTGTGCCAGGAAATGTCTTTAGTCCTTTTAAAAGCTCATATTTGACTGAATGGTATATAAGATTTGGTGCAGCCGAATGTAAGTAGCTCTCCTACTTGTTTAGGGATGATTTATTGTTCCAGTTAAAATACTAAACTACAAGCAAGGAATTAGATAATTTGAAAGCATTACATAAATTTTAAAGTTGGCCTAGCCTGGTGGATAGCAGGCTCGTTTCCTAACAACAAGGCAAAAGTTACAGTCACGGGTTTTTGGGATTTTATCAAACTTAAGTCACCATTTTTAATTTAACATTTTCAGGCCTCTTAATGTTGCACTTAATGTTTGGTCTGCCTACTGAAGTCGAACAGATCCCCTTGTAAATAATTAAAACATATCGAGGACAATATGTGTTCAACACCCAAAGTTCAACTGCTGACTTCTCTAGGAAAAAAGATAATAATAATATTGACATCGATGATGAATTGACACACACGTTAACAAACAACAAATAAATGTATTTTCGTACACCTGATACAGTATGTACTGTTAAAATTTAAATAAAACTTCTTAGATTTAAGTTTTTATAGCTGACTCTAACGTTCCTATTACTCTCTGCTTTTCTATTTCATTTTCTGTGTACTTTTTTTAACAGGATTTTAGGAGAAGTTTTGACATGTTTAAACGAATTAGTGCAAACAAGTGTAGAGTGTAAATTTTCCACTTAATGAAACGTTTTTCGTTTGTTTTACATTTCTTTCTGGGCAAAGTAAACTAATTAACGCCATCAAAAAAATAACATTTGTGCCAAAAAAGAATCCATAAAAAGCAAAATTAAGTCTAAGAAATTTTAAACTAAAGAGACGCAAGTTAAAGATTATCAACATTTGTCAACTACTAGAAAGGAAATAAAACTGAAAACATTTAGATAAAAAATTTATAAAATCACATTTTTGATTTATGTCTTTAAAACATGTCGACGCTAGGGGATGAAATTATATATGAAGATTATATTTCTTAAGACAGAAGTGAAAGTTTTTTTAATGTCTAGCTTAACGACACACGTGTTAAGCAAGAAAACGTGTAAAACATGAAATGTGGCTGCATGATAATTGTTTAATGCTTCTTTTTGCCTTTTACTGCCGGATTTACACCTTAAGGGTCCTACGATATTGAGACAATTTTACCTGCACGTTATATCTGTACGTAAGGTTTTTCCAGTAGCTAATTTAAATAACAAAATCGTAAATACAATTTAAAACGAAGGAAGACAACTGACGAATTTTCCCTAACAGGTGAAATTATTTTGCATTGGCTTTAGTTGATCGAATATGTTAGTATTTCTCGACCTGATCATATTGTCACGAATTTTATTATTAAAGCACTTGATTTTTCTTGAAAAACATCAACGATATTTTTACATCAGCAAGCAATTGCGATTGAAAAAACTGCTTCCATTTTTCAGCGTTGCAGCTTTTTGCTAGATAATGTTTACGTAGGGGCACTCGTGGCACCAAAATATGCCTTTTTTCAGATTCTGAGCCAGCTTTAGAATTACTAGCAAACTAGACAATTCAATCACGGTTGGTTTGGGATTGCTTTAAACTACTTGATATCACAGAAGCGAGAAATTCCGTTACTCTAATTTGGGTACCGGGAAAGAGTAGACTATGTGGCTAAAAAGGGTGCAGATGCTCCATTCATCGGCTCATTTCTGGCGGCAAACAATAGCTTCACAACCTAATACGCGATGAGAAAAGCACAACCAAGCAACTCATTTACTGGAGAGCACACGCAGGAATTCGGCAGTCAAAAAACTCGTTGGCCCCGAAAGTGTTGAGGTAGAGGGTATATTAAGTCTCAGCAGAAATTATATTAAACTTTGCACTGAACTGTTAACAGGTTATTGCAGACTTAGATATTACGTAAATGAAATGTGGTCGAAAGTGGCTCCAAAATACGTTCTTTGTAATTGCCCGATGGTGCAAGACGTAGACTCAATAACCTAGACAACCTAGTTAAATTAAGGTCCACAGTGACTACGAGATTTATAAAAAGTATAGATTTTATTCAGCTGGACACGAGGCTGCACAATTGGTCCGTCAGGTCGCGGTACTATTATAGTCTATAATTAATACAATAATACGATGGAGAACACACAAAAAAATTTCTCTTCCCATTAATTACAAAAAAACCTAAGATGTCATAATTTCCCTCGCCTTCTCGATTGTTGGGTATTTCTCCAATGATTATGAAACTAAATTAATTTTAGAGAATTTATTTCAAAAGGCTAATATTTTCCACTCGCACTACAGTTCCACACCCAGAAACATAGTTATTTACTAGAGATGAATCACACTAGTGTAATTGGTGTCAATTAAAGCTAAATATTTTATTTGTAATCAGAGAGCGGGCACGAAATAGGGCGCTTGTCGCATAACACCTATTTTTGTATTTTTTCCGGAGCAGAGAGAGAAAGAGAAAGTAAAAGGATATAAGTGTGGGAAATGAGAAATACATCTTTGCAATTATATGGTCCATGATCATGATCAAATAATCCACATTACTCATGTGAATCATGTCGACGCCTGGTGGCTACGCCAACAAAGTCATGTCGTGCATCATCGTACACGAAATTATATTATTGTTTGTCAGCGTGCAGTGAAAAGTTACTCATCATCCCATCTTTAAGAACAAAGTCTAATTGCCCGAATAATAAATAATGACGGCAAATAATGCCAACTACAAGTTATCGTACAGTTCTGCCTAAATGCCAACACTCCCAAAAGTAACCCTATTTACTTCTACGAGTTACAATTAAAAATTGTTTTTAGAAACATGTTTCTTTAAAACAAGAGATTAACGATTCCTCGGCATATGATATACTGCGCCACCTTTGGGTGCCTGGTCACCGTAGGGTCGTTGTAAAAGAATGGGCAAAACGCCTGGCAATTAAGGCCAAAAAAGTGCAGGCAATAAACTTGGAAAACATTCCGCGGCTATGACTACTGTGACCAAAAGTACGAAAAAATAGTCACAGTGGAAAAAATATCTTGAGTCGATCCAAAAAAAAAATTAGTAAGATAACGAGTAGATAATGGTGAGTGCACTGGGAAACATTTTTCATACCAATGACCTGCCTAATCATGACTTTAGGCGCATGCCTTTGCTATGGCAGTAGAGAAGGATACTTCGCCAAACTACTTATCTTTTGAGGCCAGATCATGTTAATACTAAATACCGTCGACTGCAGTGATTCGTATTCCAGGCAAATTGTTTTGCATAGATCAAATCATTTGTCGGTCAGATCTTGCAACGTTTGAGCTATAGGGCGGAACAGGTAAAAAATTCCATCCATTGTTTTCTAGTTAATTGTCGCCTTGTCGCACCATGCAAGCAAAAACATTGTTGGAATGGAAAATTAAAGCTTCGTGCGTTTTCAAATGGATCCATTGTTGTCTCTAGAGCTTTCTTGCGATACTTTAAGACGATTCTTCATCGAGTAATGCCTCTAGTTCTTTACCTTAAAAATTTTGTGGCCTTCCCATTCGTTCTTTCTCTTGAAGAGAGAGAGAGAGAGAGTGCATGCTCGCCAAAGACTTTGTGCATTGCTTTCCTTCATAAAAAAAGTTATAAAATAAAAATCCCTGCAAAAACACTTTTTTTGTTAAAAATTTTATATTCGACAAATGCTTTTACTTGCCGATGAAAAAAAAATGGATGTGTGGTCGTTAATAAATCACAAGCAGAGTCCTCAGCGTGAAATATTTTTCTTTACAGGCAACAATTTTTAGTATAAATGTATGTCAAATTAACTTCGCAATAAAAGAGAAGAGCCACATACTTAAGTGCCTCCCAAGTCGAAATTTGTATTAAAAAAAGTCTATATTCAAGTACTTTGTGCGTCAACATTTTACAATTTCGTTGGAATTCCAAGGAAGAGAGTTCATTTTAACCCCCTGGTATCAGCGAATATAATACGTGTCATCAAGGATTTTATTAGAAGCAAAGGAATTCAATGCTAACATAATTTTACTTACTTACTGTTTTAAACATGCAATAAACACACATTAAGACAGACAGACAGAACCAAGTCAAGATCCCTTGTAACGATAAAAATAACAAAAAATAAATATCTTTAAACAAAGTCTTTGCAGCAAAAACAACAAAGTAAATTAAAAACGAAAACAATTCCAATGATATTGCATGAGGTAAAAGTGTGTATTTTCATATGACAGTAATAAACGTTTGCGCTAATAAATAAAATAACCCAGTAAACAATACAATGCGAAGAGCAAATAAGGGTAAGTTTTTAGTCAGACTTCATTACAAAATATCCCTTTACAAATAATTTGTTACTGAATATCATTCTCTCACTTCTCACAAATAATTTTTATTTTAATCATTTTCCTTGTACGAGAAAATCTTGCAATCATCTAAGCATTACTTAAGGTAAAAGAAACTATACTTTTGAGCAGACTTTGAAGTGATTCTAAAAATTAGAATAAATATAAAAACAAGTTTAAAGTTAACAAAATTTAGCTCTTAATAAAAAAGACTCAAGTGAAAATTAAAAAAGCCAATAAGCTTAAACACAATTTTCGAGGATAAATGCTAAAAAAGAGCTAAATTTAGCCTCGAAAATGCAAAAACCGCAACATTGATGATGAGTAAAGGACATGCCGCGAGGTCGCCGAGACGATGTGTACTTTCTATGGCACTGGCCGATATTTTACGGTCGATACTTTGTCTGGTAACTACTCAGAAGGCTTTTTCAGGGAACAGAGTTTCTATTAAGGTGGAGACATTTCAAAATGATGGGCAGGTAGTTTGTCTACGGAGAAGGGACGATCTAACCTAACTGCATTTAAGTTTCATGTGCAATTTCAAAGAACACACCCTGCTGTGCGCACATCAAAATGCAGTATCGTAATTATGAACAAGATCAAAAGTTGTATCGATTTTAATGAGATATGGCTCATTTCGGTCAAAACGTATTTACGTTAATTTTTAAAAAACGATCATGTAAAATTTTTCTCGCGGAACTTCCTCGATATTGCTGAAACAACTTAAAAGATGTAAGGCAAAGTTAATACAACTTAAAGATAATATTAATGAGTAGTTTCGTAATTAAGCCCTTAAAACTGGGATGAGATCCTTACTGAAACCAACATTCAACCATATTGTCCCAAGGCTTTTGTTTCAAATAATAAATTAAAGAACCCTCAAAGTGGAAGACTAATGAACGCGGTATGCGATCGAGAGAATTACTGCATTTAACGAAGGCTAATATTCTACTTTAAACAGAAAGATCGATAACCTATAAATAATTTTCATAGTTCAAACTTAGTTTAGATACAGTCATTCTAAACAAAAATGATCAAGTGAACACAATTTTCGAACACCCATGCCTCCACCTCTACGCATTGAATGGATTATATGGATTGCATTTATATTTCTGGAACGGTTAGAACAATATTGGAACGATATCGAAAATTTTAAAATGTCACTAGAATTGCTGGATATTATTCTTACGGTACACGTCTCATACTATTGTTGCACAAGTGCGATGTGTACATACAAGTTCTGTAAGCCTGTATATTTAAATGTATAAGCTCCAAAGGCCTTGCCTTGGGTATTCATGCATTATCGCACGCGTCAGTGTGTGTAAATATTAAGATATTAATCTTCATTTAATATTAAGATAATATCTTCATTTTAAGCCGTCTCTACCTGGGCTTAGAAGTGAAAACTTATAATTTTTTATTATACGAATTTAAAATTCTTTGTGCATGTTTACTTTAAGACATGGATCGCTACATTAATACAAATTTCGGTTAACAAAAATGCAGAGATTTTATTTGCTCCCAATTTTAATAGCATTTGGTGAATTATTTTGTCCATATTCTTCCTTCTCATTATCTCACAATAAAATTGAGCCCTTGTATTAAACATTTGAGGCCCTTCTTTAAATTTATATAAATTAATTAGAAGTTACTTTGTGTCGACGGAAATTTACTTGTTGAGGTTTCAACAATTATTTCAGAAGTAATTTTTTCCATTTTTTAGATTCTTTGTAAAAACAAGCTTTGAAAAAAATCTACTAACTGTTTGCTGTTCACCCAATTTTTCTAATTAATGATTTCTATTACATTAAAATAAATTATTTTTTATTTATTTTTTGCCATTATTTATGTACAGAAAACATAACCATAAAATTATAATACAAATTATAAAGAACATTTATTCACACAACCCTACATTTACTTGCAATCGAATTGTATGTGCAACAATTGTTCCAATTAAAATTTATGGGCTGTTTTTGTATATTTGCCACTTTTTATTTCTTAATTTTCACCTCAAATACATTTGGAATGGGCGCACAAAGAACACAGTCTTAAAAGGTTACACCTTAATATGCTACAATCCTTAATGTATCAATGATTTCAAGGCATGGCTTTAGAGAATTAAAATTTAAAAACAAAAAATGATAGTGTTACATTTTGTTTATAAAGGGGAGGCCAGGCTCAAATAGGGTGAATAGATAGTAATAATAATATTTTTCAATACTGATAATTCAGAAGCTGATAAAGTTACCAATGCCATACAGCACGCACATTTATGATACACTGATTAGTCCAAGGCAGAAGATGGCAGTGCTGAGGTGGAAATTGCAGGACGACATTTCCGAAAAACAATTGCAATTCTAAAAGTAGCTTTAATTTTTTAGGCGAAGGCCCACGCTTCTGTCCGCTCTGTGCTGTGGAATATTTACGTGTGGGCACTCGTGAAACCAAATGCATATCATATCGGACCGCGAGACAGCTTTGAAGTTATTATCAAAATACTCGTTTCCAATCAATGTTTATGGTCGGTTTAGTTTAAGCATCTCTGTATCCTAGCAACAAGTAACTCAGTTACTCTAATTTGGGTACTGCGACACGAGGAGCATGAAAGCAATGAAATTGCAGACTATTTGGCTAAAGAGGCCCAGAACCCGTCTGTAGGGCAAACATTAGCTTCACAAATAACTTAATACGTGAAGAGTAATTATGAGAATTATTCGGTTACTCGAGAGCCCAAACAGGCATGCGGCGGTTAAAAAACTCATTTATCCTGAAAGAAAGAGAGTATTTCTAAATATCAGCAAAAATGATATTAAACTCTACACTAAACTGTTAACAGGACACTGTTAGACTGAGCTATTACATAAATAAAATAGGTATGGTTGACTCTGTCAAGAGGCAAAACATCAGGACATTTTATATGCGATTGATCATCGGTGGCAAGAAGTAGACTCAACTACCTAGACACTAGGATACAAGTTCCAGACAACACAGTTAAAATAAAGCCCACAGTGGTTACGCAATTTTCAAAAGTTCTAGAATTTGTCTAGGCTGTCCAGTAGATCTATCAGGTCGTGGTAATATTATAACCTACAATTAATAATAATAATAAAAAGCCGATATTGAAAAAACTCGTTTCCATTTTAATTTGTGGATTGGGTTATTTTGCTCATTGGCAGGCACGATACGCGTGTATCTATTGTCAAACTTGAATATATGTATGTTGTTTTTAAACTGTGTAAGTGTGTGTGTGAGTGTTTGTGTGTAACTGTAGGCAGTTTTAATACGGCAGTTTCCGGTTCCTTTATGAAAATGTTAAACAAAATAATGTGATTGCAATAACATGAGAGAGTGTGTAGGCATTGTTTATAACACGCACACACACCAACATACCCAATTACGTGCATGTGTTGAAACGTAAATGCTGAATATAAACGTAATTCTAGCATCAATATTACTAATGGAAAAAGGATAAAGATAAAGCTTTAAAGTATACATGTACATTCGGCACACATACATATTTAAAAAGAGATACGTATTATTTTCTTTCATGGTGTTGGTTGCGTTTGTACATGTATGTCACATCATATGCTACTTGTTTCGCAATTTGACACTGTTTTATATTTGTATTGAAAATGTGACTGCTGTTACGATTCCAATGCGAAATTAAATTTAAAGTTATGAAGTGGTTAGACGAAACGTTTCCTAGAAAGAAGAAGAGTAATGGGTTTCATATGAGAGATATCATTTCTTAAATTTTTCATGACCCCGTAAAAGATATTTTTTTTTAAATTTAGCAGTATATTTTCCAGCATTTTCAGCAGCACCAGGTGTGTTTTCAATTTTTTTTTTTAATTTAAAAAAATTTTCTAAAAAAATCCTCATAGCCAAAAAATGTGTCACATACGTGAACAATATAAACGCCAAAAAGTAATAAAAAAAAGATATTTTGCTTAGATATTTTTTGGGACTTTAAACATGTTCGACATCTTTAAGTGTGTCAGAATTTATATTTGAGGAGTGCACATATGGCAAATGGAAAAACTTGAAAAGTAGTTACAGTTCTGGCGATATTTATAGAAGTATTACAAAAGCATCATAGCAAGGCCTTTAAATGAACAACTTCAACACTGGCTATATTTACATTAAATTACATTAGATGATAATGAAACATGATTCTATCTTATTACCACGAAATGATATTATAATCACTTATCATATCGCCTTCCCTAGTACCTCTTATTTGAAGTATTTGATATCTTTTTCAACTCAAATGCTAAGTTTGTTTTCTTATAAATTTGTTAACTTATCTTTAAGAAAAGAATAGAAGAAAATTACAAAAGTCAGCAGCAAATGTCACAACATTAATATCTGGAACTAATGTGCAAAGATACTTTTAAAAGACGTGCTGATTATATTTTAAAGGAGACATGTTTTCGGTAGAAAAATGTGCTTCTTTGTATAACTTTTTTCTTCCTTTTAATTTTATTAAAATTCTTGTTCAACTTTGTCGGAAGATGAAGAAGCATTCGTTTTTGTTCATTTTACTGTTAAATGAAAATGTTAAAGATTAGCAGGCTACCACGATATTATACTAGATGTAATGCAAAACTAAAGTATACCTTGAGGCTGTTGATAAATATCTGTTTGACATAGCAACATGTTTATAGAAAATGTATTTAACAAATGTATATATTAAAAATTGCTTGTATACATACGGAAAACTATTTGAATTTTATAGAGATTGAAGGAGAGTTCTTCGACATTAATTAATTGAGTTTATTAAAATTGCTAAAATAAATTTGTTGCGAAAGACCTAAATTTAAAAATTAATATGAGGAACAAATCATTATTGAATATAAAACTGAAGAAGTTTGTAATAATTGGGATTTTATTAAAGGCCAAATACATAAAGTCGACCTCAGGGTCGACAATAAACCGTTTGGTTGCAAATTTTTGACAACAAGGGGCAGTAAGGAACCTTCCTAGTGCTGGCAGAGGACGAACGGTGCACACGGATGACAATATTAAACTGGTACAGAGGAGTATTCGGGAAGATTGAGAAACATCAACCAGGAGACGTTCGACACAACTTGGCCTCTCACGAGCTTCGCTGCAGAGAATTTTTCACACAATACGAATGTTTCTACGGAAAATCCGAGAGTTACGAGAATTACACCCACCTAAGTGTACGGTTTGGTGTGGTGTTTCATCGGAAAAGATAATTGGACCTTATTTTTTTTAGCCATGGAAAACCATCGCAAGTATGGTTCCAACAAGATGGAGCCATAGCGCACACTGCAAGGGATACAATGGCTCTTTTACGGCACATCTTTGGTGAACGAATTATTTCGCGTAGAAGTGATTTTAATTGGCCTCCGCGTTCATCGTATTTAACCACTCCAGACTGATTTCTTTGGGGTTATTTGAAAGAAAAAGTCTAAATTAATAAGCCTAGAACCATCCAGCAATTAAAAAGCAATATACGCGACAAAATAAACAACATAACACCTGAAGTTTTGCGAAAGGTTATGGAAAATGTGTTGGAAAGAGCACGAATTTGCGAAGCAGAAAATGGCCACCACTTGCGAGATACATATTATTTTTCATAACTAAACTAAAAATATTCCCCATTTATACACTGTATTAAAAAAATTTTATAATTATTTCTTAAATAAAAAGTTATAACGAATACAAACCCCTTCGTTATATATTGGGCCACCCTGTACTACAAGCTCAAAAAATACTTAAAATAGCGACCAACAACATAAAATACCATAAATACTTTTAAAAGAATTATTATGTGCACATTTGAAGAAATTGTGCCTTTTTGTCGAAGTTGGGATTTTTAATTCCTGCGATTTTTTTTTTTTAATACAAAGCGATTTTGCAGTTTTCACAATTCTCGTGAAATAATAGGGGATTTTACTAATTGCAGCTGTTTATAAATTATTTTTGTAGACAACCTAAAACTTGTCTACAAAAAACACACGAATCTTAGTTTAAAATAATTTAAAATAAAGACTCTGTTGGAGGCCAATAAGAAAAGGTTTCCGATTTAAAACAAAGCAACATGAAACTCCTTTAATTAGCCCACCGGCTGTATCAAACAAGTGTTTAATATTTTACGAGATTTATATTTTGCGAAAAGCATTCAAAACGAATTTTTTATTAAAACTTAATTCATTGTTTTTCAAGTGTTGTCCAAGACAGTCAGTACATTTTTTGATATTTTCAAAGCATATTTTCCCCTCTAATGTCATTTAATACAATTAACCGCTTCTTCGGGCAACAAAAAACGTTGATTATCTAATTTTTTTGATTACAAAAAGTCATTGTGTGCGAAATCAAAGCTATACGGCAGATAACCCATTTCTGCGGTTTCATAACTGCAGCTGACGTGTAAGAGCTACATAGCACTGTGATGGTGGAGAATGATTCGTGTTGGTCTGTTGTTTAAATAATAAAATAATTAGTTGCGTACCAGTCACAGTTAATACCATTCTGACACTCTAGCCGTACAAAAACAACATGCCCGGTCTTTTTGAAATAACAGGAAACCATTTGCTTTGAAGTGCTTCGACCACAAACCAATTTATTGGCAGGCGTCTTTTGAGACAATATTGTCGAGCCTTCTTTCAAGCAAAGTAGAAATTATATGGCATCCAACGCGAACAAATCTTCTTGACACCCAAGTGTTCGTGCAAAATTAAATTTACGCTACTTGAGCTAATGTCCAAGGATGCCTTCATTTCTCGATATGGCATATTACTTTTTAAGAAGCCTTTACAATATTTGTCTAGGAGTGACCAGCGTCCATTATTGAATTCTGCATACCATCGATACACGATGGCCACATGTAATCGAAAGTTGATACAAAGTTGTTGTTGAGTAAATCTACTGCGAAAATCATAAAAAATATTGAACAAAAGTTTTGCTGATTCAATTAAATTTTTTGATGAAGACATTTTTGTAATTTAATTTAACAAGCAGAGAATATAAAACTGTAAACGTTTTATTTTCTTAAGAATGAATATTCCAAAATTATGATTTTTTGCGCAGAACCCATTGCTCGTTGACTATTTGTTACATTTACTATTTTTCTCAAACAGTTTTAATTTTAGTAGGTATATGAGTATTTTTTATAGTCTGGCTAGTAAAATGTTTGTCTATCGGGTTAAAGCATATGTACAATAATGTTTACGAAGTTTAATATCTGACTTTTAAGCCCATTGTTATGTTAACTTTTATACGAGTTGTTTTAAGCTATTGGGAAGACATTACGTTGAAGTTAATTTTCATGTGATGATTTTTTGTCGAAAATTTTAACGACTTTTCGATCAAAATTTTCACGATTTTTCCAGAAAAAATATCGAACACCCCTGCTTGTATGAAAAGAAAAACATGCGCCTTTTTTTCTCTTGCCATTATACAAATTCTTTATTTTTTCCCTTTCATTTCATAACATTTATTTTTGGTGTCTTCAAAAACAAAAAATGTTTCACTGTCTTTTAATGTCTGCTAGTTTTTTTCCTCTATATTTGTTTTTGTATTATTAAATTGAAGTTGGAAATGTGATGCTTCCTTGTTTTTCTTATTTTCCGCTGTTTACTGCTACTGCAGAACCAATGATAAGAACCTTAATTTATGCGTAAACATGATTTTACACCTTCCCCCTCAACACGTTTGCATTAAATACTGCAACCGAAGGCAGGAAAAAACAAACAAAATTTATTATTGCAACAACATTCGGAATCAAAATATAAACAAGAACAATAAAAAAATGTTTATAGTTGTTGTTTTAAAATCAGCTTGTCTGTTTACTGTTGTTATTATTCCAGTAAATAAATACAATAACAAACAATAAACATTGTAACTGCATTTCTTTTTTATATGTATTTGATTATTTTGTTGTTGTAAATAAAAACAAAAAATGAGAGACCCTTTTTGCACTTACATGAAATAAATTGCGGTGAAATTGTTGGTGTTTAACAATAAGTCAATGCGATTGGAAAAATGCAAAAACTAACAAAAACATATTTAAGAGAAGAGACAAGATGGCGTTATAGAGTGACCAGTTGTAAAAAAAGTTCAAAATTTTAGCCAGCTCGAAATCGAAAATTATATTCTATTCGCTAAATGGTTAGATAAACTCAAAACTGTTTCAAATGCTTAAAATTAAATAAAAAATCAGCCTAAATAATAAATTTGTACTCGTTTAAAAGAGCGTCCCGTTTTGCAGTGATGCGAAAGTAAGGCAATATATACACAAAATCTGTAACTATTTTCAAAATCATATGATATTTTCAAGCACGAGGTGTTTAGTTGAGTAAGTTTGAATACAACGAAAAAAAAGAATTCCTAATTTATTGTTGGCAAATGCAAAATTTTTGCTTATGCTAGTTAGTAATTGATTTGGCGGCAAAATGATTGACAATGATCAGTACTCTTTCTTTTTTAGATACATCCACAACTGAGATGTAATTCAGGTTTAAGTTTATTCGCGGAGCATAAGTGAAACCGAAGATTAAACTGATGACGAAACACAGCGCAAGCGAAAATGTAAGCATTACGTAAGCTACAGCACGGCGTTATTTACAATGTATACAATGAACTGCAGACATAACTATTATAATTAAGAGGGTACGATCTGCTTCACCGACTGGCACTGCGATATTTAATTATAAGTGTATTGCGAATCAAACCATTTAGTAACCCGCTTGATATAATCGTATCTCAACATTTCTTAACTAAAAACGCCTTCTCCTACCAATTAAAGCAATGGGTTCAGTTTCGGGTCGCTTGCAACACAGGCTCACCTCGGTTTTCAACTACTGTGCATTTGCGTTACCTGAAAATTAGGAAAGTGGGAAGGAATCGATGGTTTAGTGGAGTTTATTAGAAACGGTGTAGAGAGCGAGTGCTTGAAATTTCGACTACACGCCCCGAACCAGTTGCTACTCCTGATGAAGGGATATAATACCTGTGGCTTCATCTACAATAGCTTGAAGAGGCTGACAAATAACCTTCCCCCGCGTTGGTTCTCCAGGACAGGACAGAGGTATAGGAGATGGAATACTTTCTCCCCCTCTTCTTGATTGTGAAAACCTCTCCAATAGTCGTTTGCTGGCAACTCCTTTCTTTTGGCGTGATTGCCAAATATACAAATGCCAATAACCGTTTCATAATTAAGTCTTCCAAAACCCTAGCAGATTTCTGTTCCGGACCCTATCTGGGACACACTAGCTTAGTGATGCTGCATGGAAACTTTTCCTACCACAAAGAATTTATTTTCTACAGGCATAGGGTTTCCCTTCAAGGAGGATCGTTGATACAAACATAGCCGAACAAAAAGCCAATTAAAAGTCGGTGTAGCGTAAGTAACCTTTGATCGCAAGATGTCTTTGGACGAAGAAGCAGCTAATTCTTGCGTTACCCATTACCTTTATGGCCACTGTGGCCAGGTATCCAGTACACAAACACCAGTTTCTGGCATAAGCCATAACACTCCGAGTAAGCATGAATCTAAATTATGCTTGGGGTATCCGAGTAACACGAGCCCCCTTTAGACTGTTATCCAACTTTACGCCTGAATTTCCAATTGAAATACCAGGGGTCATTTGCACATGGACACCGTCAGTTCTTGAACCACCTCACCTACCTCGCAAGTGAGTGAATTTCCCACTAAAAGGTATAAATAAATATTTACATTACAACAATGCTGAATGCGAAGAGGATTGCATTTGCATAACTGTTTTGCTGTATTTATATTATTGCACTCTGTAGGAAACAAAGAAATATTACTTTTGTATTGTTGGTAAATGGTCACCCTGGTTACGGCGTCAAAAACAATACTAAATTTGGGGGGTCAAAAAGGGTGCTGTAGTCAGAGCTCATCAGCTAATGGATTGACAAAGATGGGATTTTAAAAATAATTTAATTTTTATCGAGATTAATAAGTGTTGGTATTTTAGATTTCAGAGCTGATTTTGATAATAATAACAGCTGTATGTTAGCAGGTCTAGTTTTTGAAACTTAAAAAATTAAGTTTGCTTTAGCAAGGGCATATTCTACGTACATATTTTCGGGTATCAGGAACATGTTCCCTAATTTCCTTGAAGTAGTAATGATAGAACAATGACACACAACTCATACTGTGTCGATGTTCATGTGAGTCAATAGAGCTGGGTACCCTATCCAAACGTCACCGACGAAAGGCATCTTCTGTTTTTCTTGTACGCGGTCGAGAAGCTTCAAAATATACTTTGAAGCATCTATATATAGATGCTTCATATAGGATATAGGTGGTGTAAATAATAAGGATCAGATGGAGTGAAGTACTTCTTACACATTACATTGAAAAACAGAGGCACTTGAGTTCTTCACTAGATTCTGAAGCCATTCTTAACTACCGGTCTGTCATGCGGTTGTAAATAATCTGCTAATCTGTCATGCGGTTGTTAGTAAGCACACAAAATTACGTCTTACGTGCATTCAAATTGGCTCTGTTCGCTCTTACCCATTGTGAGTTTATCACAAGATATCGGTAGAGCATATCATTCAATTAGTTGCCTTCAAGTTGGGAACGGTTTGATCTATTACTGAATGAAATCGAATGCAAAAGAATAGATAGGATTTGAAGTTTGACCTAGAAGTTAATTTAGAACAATAAGAAATAGTGTAGGATACATTGAGTAGCCTTGTTTGGTGAAACCCCATCTATAACAACTCGCATGGTGCGATTACTGAGAAAGCTTCATATGATATCTAGACAAGTTCTTACCAACTCCAAAATTCGTCGTGTAGTATATAAAAGAGATGCATTGCTTAAATTTTTAAAGAAAACCCTGTGACGATATGATTATAGAACAGTCTGGAATAATAAATGAGACTATAATCTATTAGTATTTTATGTACGATATACCTAAAAGATATATTACACGATTACTTTTTGTACCATTTTTGATCGCTGATAATAGTTGAAAAACGGGACTAAGGAATATTAAGAACTGCAGCATCTAATTGAACCAGGAAATAAAATTTGAAAAAAAAAATCGTTGATAACTCACATTCAAATTGTGTTATTCATTTCGAATATCAGCCCGCACTTATTGAACACGCTTATCTAGCAATACGATATTGCACTACCTTTTCTATCCCTCTCAAATGCTGGTCCAATTAAAAATAAACCATTAGGTCTAATACCTCTCCTATTTCCCATGATTACGGTTGCCCATCTCTGTCATTTGGTTCGCAGTTGAATACCCTGTTTGCAGAAAACAATTTATTTATATTTAACATGTATTTTGTAATTTTTTGTTTAACCTTGCATTTCCGCATCCGTTTTTATGACGTCGTTGTTTTTTTTTTGCCTGCCTTTTTCTACAGGAAACAAAGAAAAAATGTTTTGTTATCAAATTCTATTTACAATATTGTTAACAAGTGGGTGGTTTGGTGGGGGTGGTTTTTGACTCTTACGTATCTGTTTTTGTTTTTTTTTTCAACGAGGTGATTTCCACAATGATGCGCATTTCTTTTTTTATATATTGACATGTCATTGCATTGCATTGTCTAGACTTTAAACAAAATGATAGCTCCTGTTCCTCTACTGCTAACAATAGATACTTTTTGTTTAAACTATTAAACAATAGACGGCAACAGGGAGTCTCTCTACTTTCTTCTTAGTTTTCTGCATTAATTTTGTTGGTCATAAATGGCGAGACGTCTAGAGCAATAAATGTTAAGGCATTATTCCTTTACTCTCATAAAGCAGTTTTGTATATTTAAAACAAAGAATTATAATCTAGATAAAATCCTGTATATGAATATGTGTGTTCTGGTCCACACCAAGCAGAAATGATGCAAATGGTACAAAATTTCCCAACTCGTGGAAGGTGTAGAAAATTATATCTACGTACGTATGTAAGTATGTAGGTGTGATGTCTATCTACGGCTGGCTCTATGTCCGTCCCGTGTTAAACTGTTACTGTTGCTGTTGATGATGCTTAAAAAGAGTATTTTTCACACTTTATGAAAATATTTCTTCCTTTGTGGTTGGTAGTATTTTCCATACTGTTCAAACTTTAATCACAAATGTGAAATTTATAACGTGATGATGCATAAAATTAATGATAATTAACCAAAGGACCACCAGCAAACACCAGTTAATTTTAAGATAACAAAGCAGCAACAAACGGCAAGCGAAAAACGAACATATGTGTAATAAAATGGCATTAATAAAAGATTAGTTGGGCAAAATACCTTGAGAATAATGTTTAATCGAGTTTGCATGCTTGGGTAGGGGGATCAAAGAATCATTAAGGCAGACCCAAACGAGGTTAGTGTTTGTCTATGTGATTTTAGTTAATACCCTCAGAGACATTCTTTGCTTTTCTAGTACAGATACATAACTAAGACAAGATCGATGCCATTACTGGTCCTGCGATATGAAGGATCTATTTCGATGACGTCGGATACGAAGTCCAGGATTTGGTTAATATAGACACATCCAAGTTTGACTCTGCAATAACCAATCGAATACAACTAGCTCTTGACATCACGCATGACTGATGTCCAGAGAAAGGTCACTTTATAATTTCGAACAAGGCTATTAATATCCCTTCATCAGTAGAAGGAAGCCAAGTCTGCGGGCCCTGGGATTAGGGGACACAAACTTAACACTATCTGCGGATATGAAATATCTAGGACTAGCTCTAGATAAAAGTCTTACTTGGAAAAACTACTCATCATACATAAGAAACAAAACGTTAAGAGCATTTTATGTGTTTCAAAGGCTTCATGGTAACACATAGGGCATACAACCGAAAATGATGGTGTGGTCATATAAAACCATACAAGTACTAAGTACTACCTAAGTATCTCCAGCCTGGTGGCCAAAGGTAGACCAATTACAGGCTCAGATGATTCTCAACAAGATACATCATCTGACTGCTTGAGTGTACCGGAAGCAATGAGAACGTGTGAGACAGCAGACTTAGGAATGATCATAGGACTCACTCTCCTACGTCTCGCATTTAAAAGGCCAGAAGCCAGCAATTCTTTAGGGCTACTCATTCAAGCTCATCATAAAAAAGCATGTCTCGCTGTCTCCGATAAGTTTAATGAAACACTAAACTTTTCCAAGCACTTTAACGTGGTTATAAGTCAATGCTCAGCTTGGAGAAACAATGGAATAACAGTAGAACAGGACTCACAGTTATGGTACATGAGTGGGTCTAAATAAAAAATTGTAGTGCAGCTTCCATTTTTCAGGCGGAGTTCCACGCCTTGCTATCAAATGTTTACATTAAAAGTTTAAAAACCATTAGCAAACTACTCGTTTCAACCAAAGTTGGTCTGGGAATGCTTTAAACTTGTCAATAACCTAGCATCGAAGAATCCAGTTACTCTAATATGGGTGCCCGGACATGATGGCATAAGGGCACTCAAATGCCTATCTGGCTAAATAGAACGCAGACACTCCTCTCATAGTTCCAAGACCTTTCTGTGGGGTAAAGAATATCTTCACAAATAACCTACTATGCAAAGAGGAAGAACGGCGTCTACTTGACTACTATTAGAGATCCAACACGCATGTGGTAGTCGACTCATTGACACTCTCAAGGGGAAGAGAAAACATCAGAACACTGCGATTGCCTAGGAGTGGGAACACACAGACTTAACTACCTATGCTGTAGGATACTAGTTGAAGAGAACCTAACTATGGTGGGTTCACAAATCTCAAGAGAAAAAATAATAGTGAAAATGTTAGTTCATGATATTTTGAAGCCTTTAAAGTTAAAAAAATTTTATTTTCAAACAAAATTCTTATTTATATATTATATATATTTTTAATTTTCAAGTTTGTGTAAAACAACACTATGTGACAAAATCTAAAAAAATGGAGATTCTTTTAAGGACACCCAGTGCAGGCCATAGGCCTAATTCAGTAGGTAATTTTAGAAGTTGGAAATCGAAAATTATGAAAACAAAAAAACGATTTGCTCGACTTTATAAACAACAAAATTTTAAATTTAGGTCTTATTATGTTTAAACAGTTTTGAATTGACCAATGTTTTGAAGAAATATGATCGAAAAAATTAAAGAAACATTTTTGTAAAATTTTTTTTTTTACTTTTTCGTGATTTCTTTGCATTGCTTTGGCCGAATTTCTATTTTTTAGTAGCGAATAAAATAAGAACATATTTTTTGTTTTAAATGGAAAACGTCTTTCCGAAGATACATTTTTTTTTGTTAGATTTAATAGTTTTAATATAATACTCGTATATAAGTATTTTTGTTTCATAACAGAGTATTACTTGTGTCGTGTAAATCAACCAGTTTCAAGACGATTTTTCCGAATTTCGCTAGATTTTTGCCTAAAAATATCTCAAGATGTGTTGGTATATTCTCTAACTACAGACACTCGTGCGGTCTTCAAAATTTGCACAAGAATTACAAAACACCTCGTTAGTATTTTAAGCCGTTTTTATTATCTAATTTAAATTTTTAATTCATTTTAATATTAATATTTGCCTATTTGGAATTTTAAACACTTTTAGCCCATCACAACAACTTCTGTTCAAAAACTTAAAAACAGTAGTTGGGTTGAAGTAAACTTTGTAATTGTTGAATAAATATTTTTGTACCCTCTTACCCGCTATTTGCAATTGTTTTTTATTTGGTTTTCTAATTAACATACGTTTATTTATGACTCGCAAAACCTTTTTTTAATGCAATAACATTTAAATTTTTATGTAAAACAAATAACAAGCATTAAAAAAATTAAATTAAAAAAACATTGTAAAAGTAAACAATTAACTTATATCGATTTAATACAAAGTTCATACAACAATAACACACAATTTAACACAAAACAGAAAATTAAATTGTCTCTTCTTTTTTGTTGATTGTTATTTTTATTACTCCTGGTATTTGCATATAGTTTTTGTATAAAAAATATGTATGCTAAGTCCCAGTAGTATTAAAAATTTGCTTAATCATCGCGATCTTGTTAACACTAGGAACAAATCAAGAAATCAAAAGTTCGGATCTCGGTTCTTCGGCTTGCTAGAAATAAAAAAGTGTATGCCATCGTTAACAAGAGGGAGCTCTCTTTTACGGCCAATAGTTTGTGGATCCAAGTGGACACTCAATCGTGTCAACAATTCAACATAGTCGGCTCTGCTTCATGGCGGTTAGTTCAGTGATCAATATGCAAAAACTCGTAGTTTAAAGAGACATAAGGACTGCCAAAAACTCCGCCGCTTTTCGTGAATTTCGGGTCGCATATAGAAACTTATAAAACTTGGGCCCTGTTGAATGATTAGTTGCTTTATTTAAGAATATACTATAGAATGTGACTCAATGATTGCAATATGCATATGAGTAGGAGCATATTATAGTCGCAGGTTTTGTCAAAATCAGTGTTGTTAAGACTTTCTTTCGTCTTGAACCTTTGGCGAAAAGAATCAAAAACGGTTAATACGATTTGCCCAGCAAACCAACTGTAGCCAATTGGACGGCTCATATTGCACAATGCTTGGTTGCGGCTAGTAAACTAAAGGGTAGCAACTCTTAAAATTTTATTTATTTATGCTGTAATGAATTCATGTATTTTCAGTATTATATAATACTTAATTGGTAAAACCAAAGCTTTGCTGCCTTTTCAATAGATGAAAAGTTGAAGACGGAAATATAGCACTTCATTTAGGAAATATATACAAAGCTGCGAAATTCAATACAAAAAGATCTTGACGTTTTCTTTTCTGAAAAAATTTTGCTTCATGATTGGGTAATACTTTTTACAGATTACCCACACTCTCTTAAAACGATTTCATGATTTCAATAGAACCAAAATAATTCCTTGTTTCTACAGCCGTTGATATTATTAAGTGGTATTCAGCGATTTAAACATTGAATTGATTTGCTAAATATTTGGAATGTTTTAGCGATTTTTAACACTGAACTCTAGCGGTGATAATGACCGTTAACACTACTAATCATCATAATAATCAGCTGTTATGCATTACTAGCAATAATTACAGTTGGAAAAAATCTAAAATAAAATTGAGGCGAAAATACACACTTTCGGTTTTTTCCGGAATGGAACACATAAAGTTATCAAGTGTTAAATTATCCCTTTTTACAATTATTGTTATTTCGAATATTATTTGAGACTGTTCGACTTCAGGTGCTATATATGTTTTCAACACTGTTTTGTAATTGTTGTGGAAAAATCCAGGAATTATATTTTGTTGCCAGTCTTTTATACTGAAAAGCCATAAAAATTAAACAAAAAAGAAAGAAAACAAATTTGTTTAACAATTAATTGTAAATTAAATAATGCTTAATAACATAAATGATATTTATTAAAATTAAATACAAAAATTTTTATTGTTTTTCCGAACTACAAATATTATTAATTGTTAAGTAATTTCAATCTTTAGGCATGAGTTCGTTTTTTCTTTCTATTCAGAAAGAGAATTATTTATTTAATATGGACAACCTTTTTGAAAACAGTAAAAGTTTTAATTCTATTAGACATCTAGCTGAATGGAATGCATTTTCTATGCCGCTACGCACGTTATCAACATTCTTCGTGTCTTATCTACAAATTGTGTGTCTAAAGAACTTCTATTTATATCAACATTTAAGACAAATGGAATACGAGTACGAGCAATTTCTCAATTTTGAATTTTCCATATTATAGTCTTTTCCTTGGTTGAGAATGAAGTTTTACAACACTCTAACTTTTCTGTTATTGAAATCTAGGTTACCATATGCAATTTTGCTTTTAGCCAACCATTGGTTGGCAATGAAAGCATTGTATGTATTTTTTCAGTTTCATCCTGGATCTATTTTAGTATCCAATTAATTATGATGAAGGAAACATTTATATATTATTATGTATATAAATTTCTCGCCGTGCCCAGCGATTAGTAACTTACTAAACTAATTAGTAACTTACTAATCGCTGGGCACGGCGAGAAATTTATATACATAATAATATATAAATGTTTCCTTCATCATAATTAATTGGATACTAAAATAGATCCAGGATGAAACTGAAAAAATACATACAATGCTTTCATTGCCAACCAATGGTTGGCTAAAAGCAAAATTGCATATGGTAACCTAGATTTCAATAACAGAAAAGTTAGAGTGTTGTAAAACTTCATTCTCAACCAAGGAAAAGACTATAATATGGAAAATTCAAAATTGAGAAATTGCTCGTACTCGTATTCCATTTGTCTTAAATGTTGATATAAATAGAAGTTCTTTAGACACACAATTTGTAGATAAGACACGAAGAATGTTGATAACGTGCGTAGCGGCATAGAAAATGCATTCCATTCAGCTAGATGTCTAATAGAATTAAAACTTTTACTGTTTTCAAAAAGGTTGTCCATATTAAATAAATAATTCTCTTTCTGAATAGAAAGAAAAAACGAACTCATGCCTAAAGATTGAAATTACTTAACAATAAATACAAAAATCTTAATTTCGTAGAAACTTATTTTAATGTAAATTTTTTTTATTCAGATTCATGAATTAATGAGAACGAAAAAGAGCGGTGCGCTAACTAATACATGCAGCAAGGCACAGTGCTTTGTTTCATAGACAAAAATAAGAAAAAAATTATGTCTTTTATTATAAGAAAAGCTATACTCTGCGATAGATCACAAAATAAATAAAACTAGTTTCAAAGAACTTTACGTGTTTGCAGCCACTACAGGGCGCCAAACTCAGATAATTTAAAATTAAATTTTCAAATTACTAAACAACAGCTTAGGCTTCAAATGCTTCAAGAAAATAACTTTAGAGTACTGGAAGTTTGGGCTAGTAATAGCGAGATTTATTTGCAATCAAATATGTAAAGAGTTTTAAGTGATTTCGTTTTCGACAATATTTTTTATCTTAAGGGAATATTAAAAAGAAAAATGTGGTCTATGAGTTTATTCCTGTTGACGTTAATTTATACTGCCTTTTAATTGTATCCAGAGAAAATTTTACGAAAATTTGCCGGCACTTTAAAAAAATTCATTTAAAAAAAATTTCTGTATTTCTTAGAATTCGCTGTTGAACCAGTTTAGAAGTGTTTTTACAAAATTAATAAATAGGGCCTTTATATTTTTATAAGTTATACTGATTTCATAACCTCCCTGTAGGAAATATCGATAGTATTGACATTTATATCATATCGATTCACTATTGACATTTCACCAAAAATACTATTGACAAACTATATTCCAGGCATCGCTATCTGCTACAGACATTCAGCATGTGCCTATCATTGAGAATCCACTACTGACCAAGCAGGTATTATAATCGAATGTACACTAGTATGTCGATACTAGATTTTTCTCTTTGAAATATAAATAAAAATTGGATTGAGAACTTTTAAATAATGGGATTCCGTCAATGTTTATGTCTAGTACAATTTCGACATAGTTTTTCAACTCGTCTCCAACTTTTCTGAACTGAGCGACAATAACTTGCGGAGAAAACATTTTATATTGTAATACGGACAGCAGCTTCTCCAAAGACGGCAATGTATCAGTATACCAACTTTTTAATTTTTCGCGTAAAGTAAATTTTAGAGGAGGCATGTCTTCGGTTGAACGCTTCCTTTGACATTGCAGTTCCAATTATTTCTTGTGTGTACCATTTGCTATTGTGTTTTAAAAGTGAGCAAATGTTCATGATATCTACTTTCTTTTCTTAATTTCTGTCAACCAATATTTTAATATGTGTTCCCTAAAGTAGCTCGATTTTAATATTAATTGTACTGAGACCTTTTATATGTTTCAAAATTTGTTTGGCGTAAGTGAACAAATTTGTAGCAAAGATACTACATACCAAATTTCAGGGTTTAAAGTTGCTGCGTTGTTAGTTAACATTTTCTGTAAAATGTTCATACTTATCAATTGTCATGTCAAAAATATGCAAACTGTTTTATTTTCATTAATTCTGCTGCTACAATTTGTTGTACTGTATTAACAAATTACATTTAAATTTGCATCGTTGGATAACAATTTTTATTAGCACACACAATTAGTAGTCATCCTTTTTGTTTAACAATATTCAAAATATTATTATGCTGCTCTAGCAGAACACAAGAAATTTTTTGAATTAATTTCGCTAGTATTTATTTCCATTTTGTTTAGTGCTGCTGCGAACAGTAACAAAGGAATTTTGGTTTCTTTAACTGTGGGTAGCTGTGATTTGCGTGTGTACTGTATACTGCAAAGCACAAACAATACAAATTAGCAAATCACAGCTACTCACAGTTAAAGAAACAAATATTTGGTTACTGCTTTTCGCAGCAGCACTAAGCGAAATAAAAATATATTCAAAAGCTTTCGTGTGTACTGCTACAGCACCAAAAAAATATTTGGGTTGTTGTCTGAATATTCGTGCCTGCTAATAAAAATTATTAACAAGAGTTAAAATTTTAGTATTAACACGAACATTTAGAACTATTTTTTCTTGTAGCACAATAATAAAAAATGGGAAAGATTTATACCTTTTGAATAGTAGTAACTAGAACCTGTAACTAGAAATAGTTTCGCTGAAATTTAACCTGAATTTAACTTCTTCTTTACATAAGTTCTAAAAAATAATTAATTTAAACTAAAAACTTTGAAGACAATTCTTTTTAATACAATTTACAAAAATAAAAGAAAATATATATTCAAATCCTACTAACACTCGTACGTTTAATGCTCCAAATATATGCCAATGACAAATCTTTTACTGCAGCTTTCTTGCTGTAATTTGCCTCGCATTTTCACTTAAACAGTCAAACAATTGATGTGTTTTACGCATTCTATACTCATCTTTTATGCACACAAGCACGTATATAAATACAAATATACGTGGCAGAAAACTAAGAATAAAATCCTTACACTACCCCTTAGCTCAACCATATAAATTAAAAGTAAATACGAATGAGTACAAAAGTATGCATTAGAATATTTTTATTTTACATTTAAAATGAATGCCTGTGTGTAAAGCATTTTAAACGCATATGCATTTACAATGTAGGGAGTAGGTGTGTGTATTGCTTGCTCAATACAGATGCACATAAATATTTCATTAAGGTATCTGTTACACGATGTAACAATGATGAAATGTATACAGTAGCATCGGAGGGGCTAATAAGCTGAAACGAAGATTAACAAAATAGTTGAAGACAATTCAATCTAAAGGGTGGGCTATCTAACGTTTGTAGTTGGAACTACCGGAGATGAAGTGACATTCATCAATTAACAGAAACATTGTTTTGTGTCTGGCATTCCCAAAATAAGAAGCTTACGCTTGAACAAAAATGAGAAATATACTTTCAAAGTGTGAGTTTGCAAACCGTACTGCAGGAAATTTACGTTAAAAAATTTTGGGGTTCAAGTCAGCTTGTACACGAAGTCGTAAAGCGAGTTAATGAAACTGCATCGTTAAGATCTTTGGAAGACAAACCGAAAACCAAATTTAACAAGGGATGACGGAAATTCGTTCCAAAGATCTATGTTAAATGTTACGCTAAGAATCCGGAAATAGAGGTGGAGTAGGCATCACTGGTATGGAATAACACATAATTCAAATGGTCGTCTTAACTTCTCTGACAAGAAGAGAGGATGATTTCTTACCCAAAATCTCTGGACAACATTTTTAGCGCCCTCCCTGAATGCATTCTTATATGGACGTAGGCCCAACTTCCATCGCAATATAAGCCCGGCTGACCCTCCGACAACGCCCGATTTATCTCACAGAAGCCGAATCGACATTTCTAGGTGTTTTTCGATTCTGAGCTCCATGTACCTTCACTTCGCACCTATCTCTGGCTGGTTGGTGGCTTAAGGTCCAAAGGAGTATACTTACGATCACCGACCTCACCATAAAATTTACGTTATTGGGTTGGAATTTCGATAACATTTTTTAATAGTTTTCACACGTTCGGTGGGCGTTAATGAATGAATGGTGAAGTGTGGCAAACCTTGCTGAATAGTTCGAGAGTTTTTCTGAAACACAACAATTTTATCTGGCAAATCATTATCGGAGATTTGTTGATGTGGGCTTAGTATCCGTGTGGTAAAGTAAAGGAGTCAAGCAGTAATAAATTTGGCTGTATGTTGCAGATAGTTGTTTTGCTAGAAGGTCCAACACGCTCCTATATATTCTTTATTTTCAACCTGAAATCAATATCTAGTTACCGGCCATGCTTTACCATTTATCTTTTGCATTACCATACGTTTTGGATTGCATGTCCCTCTTCCTGAGCAGATACAACAACAACAAAATCAACCAGAAAAATTTAGCACTACTACACTATCATTAAACAGCCGATTATAGAACCGAATGGTATTTATATTCAAATGTACACAGTCTATATCGGTTTAAGATCGGTTTAATATTTTAGAAGCTATAAGAGCTTAAAGCTGCTACCAATACTTGCACAAATAATACACAACGTAACTTCAAGTTGAAAAATAAACAAAACAGGAATGTGCGCGTGTATTTTATAAATGGTTGTTGACGTAGCTAAGTAAGAAATTAAAGTCGTCAATTTCCGATCACTGGAAATCCAGATCTGTAACGAGAACGCCAGCAAAAATGACTTCTTGTTATTAAAATGAAAGCATCAAGCCACTAGGAAAGCCTCTTAAAAAATTTTAGTGAAAATGTTTACAATAAAAGTCCATAAGTAATTGTTTCAAAATAATTTCCCCTTTGAAAAGAACCAAATTTTATAAAAATTTATTTCTGAAAAAGAAAGTGTGTTTATTAGTCCCCCTGTAAGTTAAAGCGAAGGTAACAAAATGTATTGTGTAATTTTAGAATTTTTAGCAGGGATTTAAGACAGAGCTTTTAAAGTATTTAGTATTTAATTAATGAAAATAATTAAAAACACAACAGAGTAATTTGTCGAAATATTATTTAAAATATCAGAAAATTGTATCTTCAATACAGACAGCTGTTTACAAAAATATAGTTCGCATTTTAACTTTCCAGACCTTAGGAACATGAACTCAAGCTGGAAATACTCTTATTTCTTAACTTTTAAATCGGCTAAAAAATGTTGTGGCCAATACAATGGCCAACTTTTTACATTTTAAGACTGCATTTATTTTCACATCTGTATAAACAACTTTACTTCTTTGAGAATTATGCGTGAGCTTGTGCTAGTTTGTGAGGCAAATTTTTTGTATTCCGTTCAAAAGTTTTGGCCCTGAACAATTGTTTGTCACACAATACTCATGCATGTATGTTTTTTCACTTTATTTTCCTGTTTATTTGATGCTACAAATTTGTATGGTTTGTATGACAAAGACGTAAAGCGAACAGACACACATTCTGGCAAATTGATGTGATACTCATACAGCTGATGTATTTTAATAATGCATAAACCTAAAATCTGAGAGAAAAGTGTATGTGAAAAAGCACAAACAGAAATAAAAAATAGAATCAGTGAATTACTTGGGTGGCAACAGGGATGTGGGGTGACAAGAAATGGAATCTAGTGGTAGTTTTTACCACCATTGTAGGGCTTTTAGGCATTATTTATTTGTACCAGTGTATTCAAAGATCTAAACTAGACACAATCGCGCACCATTCAAGTCGAAATCAGTTTTTGAATTGATTTAACAAACTGCGCCAATTGTATTCAGATAACTGAACACAAAAAAAAACTTGGTGGTGCTATGATCATCGCAACTACACTATCGGCAACAATATGTGGTTATGGAAAATATGTTATATTGGGTGACCATAAAAGCTCTTCCAATTGTTACATTTCAGTAGCAGTCAAAGTTACAAATCCAGCTGTCAAAGTAGTTAGTAAGCGTTGCAATTTCATAATGCATCGTTCCACTCTTGCCGACCGTGTAGAAATTACTAAAAAATATTATGGAAATTTTAGCAGGTAATTCCTTGCACTGTGTATGATTGTGGCGGCCAGTATCGAAGAATATCCGGAAATCTCGAATTGGTACCAACGAGCTGAATTCGGCATGGCTAGTGATTCAACCAGCCTGGTTTAGCGATGGGATATGGGCCTACGTTCGTAGATGACTTTGCTGACGCTAGTACTGAAATTGGACGACCATAAAAATGCAGCGATATTGCAAACATGTTTAAATTGAACAATTTATTTTTTACTAAAATTCTAATCACAACGCGTAATAATATCACATTTGTATATATAAAATGTTATACACAAACATAGTACGTAAACTTCTTCGTGTTCAATAAAAGTGTGAATAGTACTACATATATTCACCTTAATTGTGACAATTAAAATTTGATTTCAGTTAGCGCGCATACATATGCAATTTATTTTACTCACTTATCATTTGCCAGCATAAAATAATGTCATTATGTTCGCGAAAACTTGTGCTTGTAAATTTGGAAAAATAGAGAGAAATAGATTATTTAAAACATATGTTCGTTAAAAATATCATCAAATTTACTAACAGCGAATTTCACCTGCCAATTTTTTTATTTTTGTTATAATTTTTTATATATAGGAACAGAATAATAGTCTGTTCAGACATGCACATTGATTGTGTTATTGCGAAGGTTTCGTAGTTAAGACTTCAAATGAGCTCAATTTAACATATATGAACACAATTCATAAATTGAGCAATTAGTACATAATTGCAACATAAATTGCAGCAAATTGCCCTTGCAACCCTGGTCGGGTTTAGATGAAGTGAGCAGTTATTTTGTAAAATGGACATATTAAATTTCATAGACCTCTAACTAGACTCAATAACTTACAACAAATGCTGACTGAGTAAGCATAATTGCATATGTGAAAATAATGATTTGTGTTCACACATATGCACTCATTCATACATAATAACCCAATTTCAAATTGAATTGACTTAATTAAGGAGCATGTTTGAACATACTATAAAATGCAGTTTTATTGGTGATACCGTCACCTGTTGGATGTGACTTGATTTTGTCAATTAGTGGTGCAAATAAATACTAATTGCTCAATTTATTCTGTTTCTGTATAGTAAATTGAGCTGAGTGCAGACTTTTATTTCGTAAATCTCCTAATTTTGTAATTAAGATGGATTTCTGAACATTGTATTAGATTTAATGAAACAAATTTTATTTTAAAAATGTTTTCGATCTCTGTTTTATGCTTTTCTATTAATTTCAATTGTTCTTTCCTAGAGCCATAACAAAACAAGAGCGTTAAACGTCGCCTTGGCTTCATAATATGTATTTACAGTACATATAGAAAATATCTCGATAATTCCAGGAACATCGGTTAACCTGCTAACAACCCAATACTTTAAGACGTTTTCTATTGTGAAGAGTTGGAGTCATTTTATTTATTAATTCAAAATTTTTGGTATCATTGCATATGCCAATGCTATGAGAAATTATGGCACAACATGAATTTCCAAATTAATGGAAAATGCGACGAAATATAAGCCATTCATTGCAAACATCCATTAAATCCATTAATCAAAGAGTGGAGATATATGATGAAGCAAAGAACGATGTACTTTAAAATGTATTTTTTATTTTATAAAATCAAATAGATTGTGGAACAGAAATGTTGTTTTTATCTAAAGGTATATAAAATTAAAAAGATAGAATGGCCAAAAAATTATCGCCACCAATGCTACAATATTTATGTGACTTGTGGAGTTAATTAATTTGGCAAATGAAAACAGTACACAAAAACTTAATGTAGTGTAAATTTTAAAGTGTTTATAGCAGAAAAATTCAAGATTTTTTTTTAAGATTTTCCATGAAAATTAATTTTGGCTATTGTGTTATAATATATTATTTGTAATGCTGATGACCATTATAAACCATGGTAATTTTAATCTGCTGTTAATTTGTGGTCAATCTTGAATGTTAATCTTGCTTAATAGGAGGAATGGATTTTAGCAAGTGCATCATATCTTCTTTATTTTGTCTCAGGTATATCTTCCAATTATCAGGACTGCATCTACGTTTCCTACCAAGTAGTGTATTTTTGGTGCCATATTTGTACTGTTACACTCATAAGAATGCGAAGAAAACCATAAGCGCCTTATTGAGGCAGACTTTCAGTTGTTAAATCGTATTAGAGGAACATTAGAAAGATCAAGTGTTTTATCGTGGTATGATTAGTGATAGCAAAAAAAAGATGATTCGAGAAATTGTTAATTGTAAATAATAGGAAAAAATAATTTAGGTAAGGTTGAAAATCATCATAAAATAACGTAACATATTTATTGATTCATAAAAAACACAAATATTTTTATTACAATTTTTCGGTTTCGGTTTGAGTTGAAGGGTTTATTTAAATTGATTTGTTTCAAACATAATATAGAAATAAGAGTTTAGAAAGACCATACACTTTGTAGTCATGTCCTAACTACATCGTGTTTTAAGTCAAGAACTAAAGAAGCTTACCTCCTTTTGAGGATTTTTAATAACAATATCCTCTTATGTTCGCTTGTTAGCCAAAAACTTGTGGTTAAACCATTTATTGAACTGAACACGAACAGAAGACGTGTCGCTACCGCTTCCAATGCAGTCGTTCCAAACCCCACATTAAAACTGGCTAAAAATGATTATTTTTAATTAATTCGTTAATTTATTTTATTATGGAAATAATCAATTAATCGAATAAGAAATTTTTGATATAAATAACTTGTTAACCGGTTTTCGATTAATCTTGTTATCATTAGGTATCATATTTATTTATTTAAAACCACCAAGAAATTCACTTCACAAGCACTAGATCCTGCGGAATCATACTGAGACCGGATTATTTTATTTCAATTCTGATAAATTGGCACCAACAAGTTTTCCGGTAACATTTACCGCTTGCTAATGCATTTCAATTATCTATATTAAAATAATTTACATTTTAGCATGGAGTGATTCACAGTAGCTTTTAAATTACAATTTAAAAATTGCATGATTTTCTGGTGTAAATCTTGGTTATTCAAAAAATGGTTACTACCATAAAAATATAAATGCAATCAGAATGAAATTAAAATTATAATTATTTCAACAGCCCCGTGCTTTTTTTTCTCTCCTTAGGGAGGTAATTATTATGGCTGGCTAGTTTTCCAAAACTTTGTCATAATTATCTTGTTTTTTCACTTACAGCACAATATTTTAATTAATGCACTGCTGGATTATCTTTGTGTTATTGTTTTAAAATCTTAATTTTACATAGAGTTGTGTTCACTGAGCAACCGATCTGCATCGTCAGCTGCTTGTAGTGTACAAATAGCACTTAATTACATCAAAAAGATAAACAAAATTTCCAAATCTGACAACAAAAATCAGGTCGAACAATGTAAATAAATAACACAACAATAAAAACACAAACAATGTAAAGGTTAAGCTACTGGTACCAAATTGGAAAACAAAAAAGTGCTTTAAGCCTGGCCAAGGTTAAAATAACAAGAAATAAATTAAAACAAAAAAATTAAACAACATGAAACCACCGGCATCACTTACAAAAAAGACCTGAAATATCAGAATTTTAAGCCATAAATAATTAAATCTGCAAAAATGTTGCAGCAGGCCAGTCACTTTAAGGTTGCTGTGCAATTTTAATAGCTTTGCAATTTGGGAGGGGAGTTCTCTTTTTAAATATTTCACTATTTTATTTTTTTTTGCTCCTTTTACAATTTTCTTTCATTTAACTTCTGGTTTTTATAAATTTCAGTGTCACGCACTGTTTATTTTATTAAAAAAATTTAATTTATAAAATAGCCTGTCTTTCAGTAACGCATCTTATATGCCCTTCACCTGAGTTGGATGTAAAAAATATGGTTGTTGTGTAAAGGAAGTCATTTACCATTGGCTGAAATGCGGCTGTTTCGCCCATCCAAATGTTTAGTTACGAAATATTTTATTTCAATTATTTAATATAAAAACTGCTAGCAACTTGGCGGCATCTATTGCCCTGTGAAAATAAAATATGATCTCGCGCTAATAATTTAAAAAAAATATTTATTGAACAGATACTGTCTTGTTACAATTTTATTAAAAGTACTAGTAACCCGTGCAGACGTTGTCCTACCACAGACCGCCCGTAGACTGCATTTTATATAGACTGCAGCTAAACCATCTAGAATCCCAGTCAATAACACACACATAACTTCTAGCAGTTTAGGACGACTGCAATCTGACATTGTCAATTTGAGCACTTTTAGTGTTTGTGTTTTCGATCTCCGATGGTTTTCGTCTAAGTCCCTATATACAAATCTGTTCGAACTTTTAGCTATATATTTTTAGAAAAGTACACTTTTCCATAGTTTTGGTACTTATCTTTTTTTGTGCGAACCAGTTTGCTAATTGATAATTAGGGTAGGAAATGTTTATAAGTAACACACATTCTAGGATAAAAAATATAGGATCGGCTAACTGATTTAGTATTTTGTAGTTATATGCGATCTCTGATATCTCGGATCCCTCCCCCTTAATGACCAATTATCTGCAAACAATCGAATCGCTGTCCTAAAACTATATAATTCGCGCCTTTAAAATATTTCGACGACATACAATTTTTTTAAAGAAGAAAGCAAAGTTTATTAATAAAACAACTTAAACCACCAATAACTGAATTTAAGCGACTTTTAAACCAATAACAATGATATGGTATATATTGTGATAAATAGTCTGTATTTAGGAGCATGGCAAAAAATTGTTAATGGGCGTTTTAGAATCGTCATTAAAGTTTCTTTCCTCCTAGGGGTTGGTTGCCTGTTGGCAACTCAAAATGTTAGTTTGCCAGAAATAGTAATATTTGACAACTAAAGTTTACAGCTGTCTGTTAATTATTGCCATCTTTAATAAACTTATTTTCGGGCAACTAGCAACGAATCGACCTATTAATACATAGTTCTTCAATACAGAAGATTGGTTCAGCTATACTTAACGGAGAGTTCATTTGTCTGCTAAAACCGTCTCAAACCTTTTCCAAACGTGTCAAACATATCTGCTAAAATGTTCCATCTCTAGTTTTACGACCTTCTCACACACTTCTGAAATGCGTAACTCGTCTCCAGCACCCCTCCATGCAGAGCTTCCCGCAGCAAGTATTCGCATTGTTGCCACTTATGCATGTTGATCTGAAGGGATCAACAAATCTGCATGATATTGTCTTTGGACCGTACTAACACTGCTTATAAATCTCAGATCAATCACATGGAATATGTTAGAATAGCAAGTGAGCCTGTCTTCGCGAATAGATAAGATACTTCTGCCAATACTTAAAATTTTAAATAATTTATTATGCGATTCTTGATTAGATATTCCGACAGGGTGAGTTGATGTACATTTATGGAACCAATTTCCATCATCCCTTGTCAAGTTTGGTTTGTAGACAAACCGGTTTCGGCTATGTGCCATCTCAGAATGAAAAATGACATAAGAATATCAAGTCTCTATGTCGTAAAGTTCCATATTTTATAGGGTCGCAAATTAATATTGTAGATAGTGTAAACGATTTGATGAACTTACATTATGCCCGTAGCGAATCTTTTAGCAACATGACCACCAAAAATAAATAATAAAAATAAAACGAAGCGTTCACCAGAAAATATTTTGCGCCATGTAGCCTTGTTGGGCATAGCATTGCGAAGTTGCAGCATTCCTGCTCTATGTTGCGTATGTCTGTCTGTCTTGAATTCACTCAGTCTGTTGGTAAAACATTATACCACATGAAGTCAATTTTACACTTAAAGATTTCAGTCATTTTTTTCAGCTGTTTAATCTTAGGGAAATTAAAAAATAAATAAAAAAGTTAATAACAAAAATTACGGAAATAATAGTGGAAAATATAATATAAATTTAATAACTTGTTGTCACATCCTTTATAATAGGCACGGACAATCAAATTTAAGACCTATTTATCAATTCTATTCTTTATTTCCTTTAAAGCCGTAAAAGAGTATCCCTGACAGTTGATTTAATAGTTCGCGGTTGTTTGGAAGTTGGTTTGGCGAGCGTATTTAAGCGTTTGAGGGAAATATTCGTTGCAAGAAGAAAATGTTCCTATCAAACAAATTATTAATCGATTAATTAATCGAATAATTTAGCTAAGCGTTAAAATGATCACAACTAACATAAAATCATATTTACAGTGTTGCAAAAAACAGAAATAAGTTTATTAAAATTTTTTGTTTGGTGAAGAATTTGAGAGGTTTTTAAACTTGATTTGTTTAAACCAGAATTTAAAAATACGAGATATCAAGGCGCTTTGTATTCAATCTACTCCTTTTTTCCCGTAGCCGGTGGTACAACAGCTTTAATCAGAAAATAATATTTTTGTGCGAGTGTATAAAGGTATAGATAACACTGATTTCATTCATTCCATGCGTCGAATTGATGCTGACCGTACAAATGAGTGCTGCATATTCCAAAATGAATGTTCAGACTGGGTCAAATGGTTATTTTTAATTGATTTGCCACCAAAAATACATTATCATTATACCAACAATCAAAAAATAGTAGCGGCTATTTAGGCCTTTATTGTTTATGTATAAGTTTCGATTATATTGGAAATAGTCGATTAATCGAAAGAAAAAATATTATGCAATTAAATCTTTACAAAATATAAGTGTCTCGATTAATCTTGCCATCACTGTACATGGTTTACACAACTTATCGAGTACGCGACTATTTAAAGCAACATCATAGTCCATTTTGGCGTTTCCTCATTTCCAAAACACTAGTTTGCTTTTCACGAGAGAAAATTGAGGTGATAAAAATTGTTTTAAAGATTAGGAATAGTGTTTGAGGAAAAAAAGAAATTAATATCGAAAAAAATTCACCCTTTATATTTAATCGAAGAGGTTTGTATAAACGAGTCCCAATAGCAGCAAATCGGAAATATTCTGTAACACACAAATTGTGTTTACAGAAAAGTCTTAATTATTTTAGGAAAAATAGATCAGAAAAGCTCACCGGTTTTTTACACAGAACTTATATTGTGTGAAAAGCTAAATGCTATATATCATATGCAAGTTACTGTGTGGAAAAAAATTATAAATAAATGTTGCAAATACAGCAATTTCCATCTATTAACTGGCAACTATGAAGTAATTGAATATGAACAATTTTACTTCATTACACAAGTTTATTTTGTTAAGTTTTTTTTTACAACACAGCTGCCAAAAATTTTGGCTAATGAACAAACAAATGAAGTGTCTGTTGGTTGGTTCATAATCAACTGCATTTAACTTATCATGCTCATGTTCATGACCGTCTGCTTCTCCATTCATCCATCTGACTTCAAAATTCCATGCTGTATTCGTGCTGCTACGAGGGTGGATCAATCACTGTTTCCATCAAGTACCACCTGTTAATAGACTACTGTAATTTACTCTGAGTTTAACAGCTGTTCAAAACATACAACCTCGTGTATTTGTCTAAAAATGGAAATAAGTCAATTTCGAGTGATCACTAAACATTATTTTTTCCACAAAAAAAAACCGTCAATCAAACCAAGGAAAATCTCGATAAATACTATGGCGACTCTGCACCACCGATTTCAATGGTAAAAAAGTGGCTTACTGACTTTTGTTGTCGTCGCACAAGTACGAATGACGCTGAACGTTCTGGATGGCCAATTGAGATCAGTAGACCCGAAAATGTCGAAAATATCCACGATTTGTTGTTGGCCGATCAAAGAGTAATAGTGCGTGAGATTGTTGATACCATAGGCATTTCATATGGCAGTGTGGTTTAGATTTTAAATGATCAGCTGGGTTTTAGAAAGTTGTGTGCAAGATGGGTGCCGCGTTTGCTCTCAATTTACCATAAACGTAAACGTGTGACAACTTCAAAGGATTGTCGGGAGTTGTTTAACCGCAATCCGAATGAGTTTATGCGGCGTTTTGTAACTGTGGATGAAACATGGATCCATTACTGTACTCCGGAGACCAAGCAGCAGTGTAAATAATGGGTTTTTGCGGGTGAACCTGCTCCGAAGAAGGCCAAGGTAAGTTTGTCGGCCAACAAGGTGATGGCAACAGTTTTTTTGGGATGCATGCGGGATATTCCACATCGATTACCTTCAAAAGGGAAAAGCAATAAACGGCGAATATTATGCCTCATCCGCCATATTCTCCGGATTTAGCCCAAAGTGACTACTTCCTATTTCCAAACCTAAAGAATTGGCTCGGTGGAAAGAAATTTAGCTCCAACGATGAAATTATTGACCAAATGCCTATTGTAAGGATCTCGAAAAATCCTATTTTTTGGGAAGGATACAAAACCAGGAGAAACGTCAAGCTAAGTGTATTGAGTTAAAAGGAGATTATGTTGAAAAATAAATTTTTGTTTTGCAAAAAAAAACTATGTTTCATTCAAAAAGTCACGGACTTATTGATCCCCCCTCGTATAAAGCGTTTTGGCAGTGAAGCTGAGAAGTTGTAGTTTTCTTTTCCGTTTTTTTTTAATTCTATGATATAAAGTGCTGCCTTTATTTTGTATACCCTTCATCAAAGACGTACATTTTTTTCATTTCATTTGTAATTATTTAAATATTCAATTGCGATCCCTTGGATCAGGGAGTCGATTTGGTGATGCATATCTGTTTGTGTATTAAAATCAACGTGCCGGAGGCCTGGAGAATATAACCTTTCCACTGATTTGGAATGTTAAAAATTCCACAGCAATCGAAAATTTATTAAAACTCGAAAAATCATCTTATAATCCAAAAAATGTTAACAAACCTAATGCAAATATTTTGTAACCAAAAACGTGAAACCAACAACTCAATATGGCATCCAACCGTCGAAATTGCACCAACCAAAATCAAAGAAGGGTAAATAAGATTCGGCATAACTATAAACTACGGGATTATTATGTATCATTTAAAGTACAAGGAAAGCAAGCGAGCTGTTGATGTGTGTTCATGACGTTTCCACAACCATGAGTTGTCATATTTGGCTGCATGGAGTGATGCGGAGTAATTTTTTTTTCTTCTTTTTTCTTAAAAAAATATAAATTAATTTAATTTTTTCTGACAGTCACCTTGACTTCTAGATGTATGTTCAAAAGAAGTGCAGATTAGAAACAAATAAAGAATTAAAAATAAAAGACAAAAAGTAAAGTACGAGTATTCAATTTTATATTAAGGATAACAAAATTTTTTCAGAAAAAAATTTTTCGGAAAGGACTCAGGAGATCAAATATTTGCTTTTGCTCCTCATTATGACATCTCCTGCATTAGTCTTTCGAAAATAGTGCTACTATTTTCATACAATATACACGATAACTGTCTTCTTGGTGATCTCGCTACCTTGACATATCGCTCTCCGGAAGTGATAGGGGATTATCAGGGGCCTGATGACCGCATATTGGTACATTCGAGATTCGATTAATCGGCTTGTACCACGGGAGCTAGTAGTCTTCGTGACGACAGATACTATAGTGATCGCTGTCTAGTGGAGTACTGTGCTTTAAAACCAAATCGCAAGAAGGCTGTTTTATACGATCAATGTGACATTGCATGGCAACGAAAGCCGTTAGGGCAGCTTCAAATGTACCACTGATGGTGACAAAACTGCCTGCTATATGTTAAAAGACGTACAGGACGTGTAGTAGACTATTGAATCCGGATAGCCGGTACCGTCGTAAACTATTTCACATTTATTCCCAAACAAATCACCCTTGCGGTTTTTAGAATTCTAAAAGCTTCGCGGTACTACGAGAAATCAAGGTGTGCTCAAAAAGTAGACACCTGCAGCCATCTGACTTAAGCCAGCTTATAAAACGACCGCCTAATAGGTTGCTTGCAAGTTAAGACTAAATAAGAAACTTATTCGGTTCATGTTTCGAAATCGCATCCGTGCAGTTAGACTTATATTAGTCTAAGATTAACTGAACCGTTTGGGGACAATACCTACACCTATACTAAATCTATACTAAACAATACTAAACATCAGATGGGGTAAATCGATTGAGTTTAACTTAAAGTTTGTGGACTCATAAATCGACCCTGTACACAACTCTGCTATCTCAGCCTTAGGCAAAACCACGCTACAAAATCTTTATTTTTCAAATATTTGGTCTGTAAAGCACTGGTAAAATGCTGTATAGCCCAATAATAATGCTTAGGTCTTTCCTGTTTGTTGTTAATATGGAAAGAAAATACTACACATCGTTGCGTTAGCAAAACTATTTTCTTTGCTGCATTACAGTAATTACATCAATAAAAACAACTAAATTGTAGTTAAAACTAAATACTACTATTACATTGAAGTATATAACTAAATGAAAAATAGAGGTATATAAAATTTATACTGCTACTTAACAAATTTATTGATAAAAATAAAATGATATCTCAGCTTGCGAAACTAAAGCTACCAATTATCTTCATTAAATAATACAGAGAGACACAAACAAAATAGTGCTTTCTTTCCATCCTACACTAAACTTATCTGGATGGATTCATTTGCAGAAGTAGAGACTGCCTTTTTGGCGCCAATTACACATAATGGCCTGTCAGATTGCAATTTCGACGCAACTTGCTCCACCTACCCATTCCGTTAGCAGGGTAATGAAATTTTTAAAGAGAATGAGTTTTTAAATCCTGCAGATGTAAAAGTGTTTAAATGAGAAATTGAATTGAAATGAAATTAAAGGACAACTTTGTTATTTTTAATGTTTCAATTAAATGTTTATTTTGGCGTCTTATTTTCGGACTATTAAATAAAGATTCTGTTTAGAGGGTGCATTCCTTAAAAAAAACTTATTTATGAAAATTTCACTAACAGACATAAGATTTATTTCATAAAAAAAATCCCCTTGAACATGTGATTACCACTAAACTCCACACCTTCATTGTTAGAAAGTCACTTATTGCCGAAGAATATATTGTTGTGGCAACGGGTTTTCAGAATTTTTATAGAAACAATAAATATCGCACCTTATGGCTCTCAGTTTCATAAACATAATAAGATTTGTTTATGAAAGCTAACACACCATATTAAAGTTTTTATGTTATGTTACTTTTCTTCCCGATTAAATTATATTAAATATAAATTAAATTGACAAATATTTCAGTGGTTTAAGCTGGAAAGCACAAAGGTATGGCTTGCCGTAACTGATTGCACTATCAATGCAATGCAATGGGGTCTGGCGAAATAAGTCGAGCAGAGACAACTTAACACTTTCTTATAAAAAATACCAAATCCACGGTGGGGATGCATGGCCAAGAGGTTGCTTAATCTCAGATTTCCAGTCGATTTCCAGTTTTAATACAGTCTTACCCGTGCATATGGTGCTCTGTGTGAGTGGACAGCTAATTCTCCAATACTCGTGGAAATTGTATGAATATTCTTACAACACTTCGGTGTTAAATCGCCAAGCAAGGAATCCGGAAAAGATGTCAATAATGCCTCGCCAAGGGTGGGCTAGTCCATCTCTAAAGGTGCTCATATCGCATAGGATTGTGAGATTCCGATAGGGATGGTTAAGGCTGTACAATTTATAACATGTCAACTACCCTGGTTAAAAGCTCTTAACTTAATTCTGGCTTTCAAATACAAAGTCCTTTTATACAAATGACGTTTAAAGCCAATATGGTTAAATGAAATTTAGCTGCTATGCGTCAAACATCCAGAAGTTATATAGCAGACAGTCTAAGGTTTTACGACTTATCGTTTGCGCTCCTTGATGTATAAGAATTGAAAATATTCGCAGGAAGTAGCAAAAACACACTCGTGCAAATAAGTAAGCAACACCTGATGTGCATAAGCGACAAAAAAACAAACATATTGAACCTGACGGCTCTCTCAATTCATTTGCAGATAGCATATTAAGATTTGAGCTCAATAAATTAATAATTACATTGGTAATAAGTAACACTGTATAGATTAAAATTTAATACTTACGTTAAAATTCTTTTGGTAAGATTCAATAAGTTAAAATTAAAGTTAAAAAATATTCTTTAAATAACCCGATTTGAATACGTGTTAATTGGCATTAAAACTATAGAAAGTTCAAAGAGACAGCCAACTGGAGCAATTTTATGTAAAACTATCAACGTAGGGTATTCAAACAAATATCTCGCAACATTGCGATGTACAACTGCATACGCGACTTATGCAACACTTTTAATAACACAAACATTTACTGTAGTTGCTACTGAAGCTGCAGTTGACGTTAATGTCGCTAAAGCAAATGTAGAAAACACTTTCCTCATGACTCAACAAGACATTACAAAAATCTAATTTCAATTTCGAAAAAAACATTAAACAACCTGCAGCAAATGTTATCAAATGGTACATAAGCAAACAGTCAAAGAAAGCCATTGTAAGAGAGAAATAAGAAGAACACATTTGCTGAAAATAGCTAATGGAACGAAACTCTTGTATAGAAAACAAAAGTCATTTAAAATGCAACCGAGTAGCAAACATTTGTTTTCAATCGCAGAAAAAAAAGAATAAAATCCAAGATTAAGAATGAACACAAACAAGCAAATCTCTACGCCTTCAGCTACAACATGCACTGAATCGACTCTGAAATAAAACCCTAAACTATTAGAGAAACAGTATGGAGAAATTTTTGCAAAACTTTAAACGAAAAAAATCAGATGACGGAAATAACCTTTATTTTGATACCTTTAGATAATGCGCAACTCTTCAGTCGGATTGGCCAAATCCTTCAGTAATTAGATATTTTGTGTCAATATAAGGATTGATTGCAAATAGGGTCCAGTATAATTATTTAATATTTTCAAACCTAATTTATAACTCGAATTGTTATTTATAGAATCATAACCTTAGCTGGGTTAATCGATTTCTCGTTGGTAAATTAATTTCTATAGTGGAACCAAATACAATGGGACAAAATCAGCTTTGACTACTAACGCATTAAAAAGTGTAATCGAAAACATTTCTTATATACTTCAAAAATTTGTTTCCAGTTGCTCTAACTAAACACGATTACAATTTTCACCCGCAGAACTATGTTATCGAAGGGTTTTGACATTTAAATAAAAATATTTGTAATAATAAATACAAGGTATCAAAAAAACTGGATCGACCGGTGTTTGTTCAGATTGACGATTTAAAGGGACTTAAGTAGCAATAAAGTAGTATCTGTGGGCTCATCGTACTTTTAGTGTGCGATCCTATTACCAAATCTATAGTTAGCCCTCAGCGTTTGTATTGTGGTTCTTGAACCAACTGAATTTTAACTGTTTTAAAATGTAAGTACTAATTTAAAATTAACTGCATAGAGCTAACTATTGAATCACCACTTCGTTAATAAATTCGCACTATTGTATCTCTACTAAGAAGTGTGTGACGCCTAACAACACCTTGTGCCCCTACGGCACCCCTTTAGAACAATATCCCAGACAGAAAGAATATGAATGGTATCTTGGCACATCTTTTTATGATGTAACAGTCAATGGTACGTGCTATCGAAACATGTTAAAAGATGCGGATATCGGGGTCCTCTAGGTTGAGCAAGACAGTGCCACCTGCCACACATCAACAAACACATCCTAACTACTGTGCATCAACGTAGCGCCCACTTTAATTCAAACGGAGGTTGTGGTATGTAACACCTCCCGATTTCTCCCTTTGCGGCTATGTGAAGAGTGGAGTACGAAGCCAGGGTAAATACGGTTGTTGAGCAGAAACTGCAAAAACGACGAAAGAGAGCCGAGATGCACCTTGCGCAATTGTCATCGAAAAGTATCACAATCATATTACAATAAGCCAGGAATCGGGGCGGCCACTTAGCCGCTATAATCTTCCATACATAATTGTTGTTAGTAATAATTATCCGCACAATAACTTGAATGTGAAAATAGGGTAAGTTCCTATCCAAAAATTTCGGCCGTAAGAAGTACTGAGATCAAAATAAGGATGGTAATGTACATATGAAGAACTTGGCTCTCATTTTGACCTCAGTACTTTTTACGGCCGACGTTTTTGGAGAGCAACTTGACATTATTTTCACATTTGTGCTTTTATGCGGATCTGAGTCCTTTTTTCAAAGTTATTTTTGTTTGCTGGTGTATATAACATAAAGCTTACAAACGGTTGGCTTTTATAAAATTTCAGCTCCCAACATATAGTGGAAATGGTCCATACGATTAAGAGAGAACCATAGTCCTAGATGATAAGCACCAATTTTGCTCATTACTTATTCTCCAAGGACTAACTGTATACCAAATTTTAGCTCTCTAGCTACAGTGGAAGTGTCCCATTATACTGATAAGTAAGTCAGTGAATATGTACCAAAATATGTTTACACATTCATATTTCTTATGATTAAAGGAAGCAAAGTTATAAAAGGGGCCTCAAATTCAGGCATTAGGCCTGACGCACTACCGTGCGTCTTAATGTTTTTCTTAATAATTTAACCCGTAAACCCATATTAGTTAAATCACAGTTTTTATATAATAAAACCTTTTAAAATGGCGTAACGAGACTCTTTTTGTCCCGGCTATTACACCTTCAGCTTGATCATTTGGCATTTGTCCTCTAGCATATTTCGTAATGTTTATACGAGTATTGGTCGGTAAAGATTTCAAGCAATATGAAACGTCTCAATGGTGGGAAATGGTAATAATACTCGTCGTAGTCAGCATATCTTACCGGGCTAGAAGTAAGGAATCGAGAGTGCGAAAATATGGATTTTTAAGTTTACGCACACTAGGCCCCCTTCTTTATGATTCTTCAGGCATACGAAGTTTTGTGTTGTGTTCTTATCATTTCTGCATTTAGTGGGTATTATAAATAACCAACTCGTTTTCAAAATCTTAAGGTCTTAATTAGGGCCTTCTGTATTTAGAAATACTTTGCCTTACATTATTTTCCCTCTGAATATTCTCCGCAAAACTAATAAGTTTAAGTGGTACTAAAGCCGGTTCATTAAGTTCGTATATCAAGAATTCATAGATTTATAGTCACTGCTCGCTTCCATTATTCACTTTGAACACAGTTGGAACACAGGCTTTAGACAAGACAATGTGACAAAAGAAATGAATAAATTAATACACATTCCTGTTCAAGATACGTAATATCAAAATATTGAAACAACTGCTGTTTTTCCTCAATTATTAGACTCTTCTCTCTCTCCACAAAATACCAGCACACGTCACACGCTGCTTAAAGCCAAGAAATTACGAAAGTTTTGAATCCTACGGTTTTCATCAAGCTAAAGCAACAACAATTTTTTTATGCAAACAGTTTCAATATTTTTTCATTTAGATAGATTTTACTATTTACAAATATATTATCGATATTTGGTCAATAACAATATTTTTTTCCTGCCAACAAGACACATACAAATGCAAAGACATCATTTCTTTGAGATTTGAAATTTTTCGTATTTTTTCCCATTTCGATTTTTATTGCAATAACTTAAAATCCAAACAAACCTGTAGTCAAAAATTCCATCATCATAGAGATTTATGGTAAACAGGAAAATTTGTTATTGTGATCGGGTTTGTATTTCTTGCTGCTGTTGAATTTTTCTTCAATATTTTTTTTTATGTTACATATTTAGTGTGCAGCATGACACATTTACCAATTTGTGTCAAAAATGGTAAAAGAAACGGCAACAAGACAAAAACCTATTGATATGAATTCCTACAAGTAAAAAAGTATAGGCTTCCAAAACTAATGGGGCAGTTGGCAAACACAGCTGATGAAGTATTGGGCCATAACTTGATTAGATTGAGTGTAAAATGCATACATATAGGACATATACGAGGGACATTGATGTAGATTTTTGGAACGAATTTCCGTCATCCCTTGTCAAGTTTGGTTGGAGACAAACCGGTTTCGGCTATGTGCCATCTTCAGTGTCATTTTCCGTTCTGAGGACGATTAAAGGACCAAGCTTAACTTTGCTCATTTAATCTTAAAGGAATATTTCTGTTGAAAGAGGCTATTTCTTCGCTGTTGAAAAATGTAAACTTACATTTTCTTTTTGTGTAGGAAGAATTTATTTAATTAAGTTTTAAAGAAAATATGATAAACAATTTTTCGGTGGGACTTTTTTACTTAAAGTTGCCTGGTAAAGACAGCCATGTCTGAAACGAGCGAGCGAATTGTTTTGCCAATAGAGGGGCTTGACGTAACATAAAAATGCTTGTGACGAGAATGAGTTTTACGCTAAGTCGAAATCCGCTAGTAATTGGTGAACCCTAAAAAAATGTGTAAATCTCACAAGCTATCATCGCTTTATTATGATCTTACATACTTTCAGCTTATTGTATATAACTGCTTTTGAGAGACCAAATTTTGGTACCCCCGCCGCCGAAGCTCTAAACCTTAGTACGAATTCGCGGTATACAATTTATTGACTCTGCCGCATTGATCCGGCTGACATTAAGCGATGAGGTGGGTGTCATTGACTTGGAGCGATGGCCTTGGCAATATTGTTTTCGACAAAGTACGGACCAGTGATTCCGCCGCTTGGGGAAGTAATAGTTTAGATTACCACCACATCACTAATGGTAAATTATTAGCCAAAGTCACACTCAGCGAACAAACTGCGTTATCTGTGTCGGAAATCAACTCTCTTGGTTGTGTGTGAAGTAAGTATTTCGAAAGTTTATGCAGAGAGCTATTAACAGATGAAGCGTCCAATGTCCAGGCTAGAAGCGTTTTTGACACTTTTGTGAGACTATTGATTGGTATGTGAATATTTTTACAATTTTGGATTATCCTGAGTAAGGAAAAATGGACTTTAGGAGTGCCACAATTTTTTAGCTATTTGATTCAATAGGTTCCTGCTGTTATATACAATTATCTGAAACAGTTTGGTGTATTCCTGGGTGTTTAGAGATCTGATATGTGCTTTACATCTTGGGTTCGATATTGGTGTAAAGCGTACCAGGCCAAGCGCTACGCTTTAGCATGAGTTTATAATTGAGTATAAATTACTTATTTCGGATTTCGAAGAGAATGCAAAACTATAGTTCTTAGAAAGTTTAAGAGCTTTTGCTTTATAAACTAGGCTAATTGGATTACAGTTTCACTTTAGGCTGCATAAACATTTTAAATTACTTAAACGATGTCAGAGGTACCAGGGTATTTAAATCAGATGATGTTTTGTATAATTTTATATAGTCTATTATCATTAAGCAAATGTCATATCATTTGCATTTACTCGGTTAGCTATTTAAATGCCTGCTCGACGATTGTATCCCCTTTCCCCCTGTTAATACTACAGATCGATTTCATTGTATTTTTAAGAATGGCTTTTTCTAAAATTTGGTTGAAACAAATTTCTTGTAGTTAAGTGTTTATAAAGTGCTGATTTACTTAAACATCTGCAATACTGACTAAGGATTTGACTATTTTTACTGGTTTTCATTGAATGAAAACTGCATCTGAAAATTACAATTGAAAAATTTTAATGAAAAGTTTGTACAGGTTTCCATGGTATTTAAAATTAAATATTAGGATAAGAAGCATACGAATCGATTCATTGAAAAAAAAATTTATATTCACTGACTTGCATGTAAATGTTTGGTGTTAAATTCCGGAATTATAAAATTTTACGGATTTTCATTCAGTTTTAAATGTTAATTAAAAATAACAATTAGATTAATTTAAAACATGCTGACAACTACAACTTTTATGCATTCGAATAAATAAATACTTAAACATGGGTAGTCAAATCTGTGAGACTACCAATATGAATATGGAAATATAAAGAAGGCATCATTGGCCTAATGCTCGACTATTTTACAAGGACGTCTAGATAAAGGATGGCCGTTTTTAGAATTACAGAAATTTCAAATTAAACAAAGAAGATTTTTTTTTTTGTTTCAAATAAATTTTCATAAAAAAATGCCAAATGCTGTATGGCCTGGCCTGTTGCCTTGCCTTCTTGAAGCCGCACACTTGCCATCTAACGTCGCCTTTATGGCGGTCTTGAATAAATAAGTCGCAATAATTGCCCAAACCCAGACAGTAACTTTTTCTGGCGAAATACTATATATGAGCTTAATCGGCAAACTTGTTAGGTGCAGCCAAGTGAACCATATTTCGGAAATTCAATTCAAATTACAACAAAATAATCTATTTAACAAAAGAGCACCCTTTATAGCACGCTCGATACTCTCCATCATCATCAAGCTCTGGTAGCTGATTGATTGTTGCTTTGCATTTCAACTCACAATATATTTGTTTTCATACATCAACTGATCATGATGATTATGATGCTGTTAGCGTAGTTTTAGTTGGTACTTGGTCTCGGCGTACGGGTTCTGCTTTGCATTAGTAACTTATATACAAACAATCAGCTGTTTTTTCATTAATCTTGTTTGCCTTGTTAGATTTATCACTTTTTGTTATTGGTATTGTTGTTATTTTTATGTTGGCGGTAATCACACAACAGATTGCTGCAGCTTTGGAGGTGATGTCAATTCGAAAAAAAAGAAATTCTTAAAAGTGAGAGACAAAACTTTTAAATGTAAAGCAATTTTTTATTGTTTAAAAGATAAACAAATCGAAATATAAAAAAAAATTGGATTTAATGCCAGATCTCCCAAATAACTATAGGCTTCCCCAAAAAAATTAGGGTGACGTGTTATTTTGGCGGCGTCTGTCAAATTTCTGTGTTATTGTAGATTTTTTTAACGAATTTCCGTCATCCCTTGTTAAAGACAAACCCGTGTTGTCTTTTTTCTAAATTTCACATCAAAACTCCCTGTCGGAATGCAAATCAAAGGTCATGCTTATTATTATTCAGTCGATGATGCTATTTTACACATTTGAGCAGCATTGTTTGTAAGAAGACCTTTATGTTGCCTAAAAAATCATGATTAGATATGCAAATCTTTGGAGGAATGGATATGTTAGCAAGCACAATTTCAGAAAATTGTATCCACAATACATTACTGGTTGGTGCGGATTTTGGGCCGGAGGCCTAATTGGCACGTACTATTTCGGAACCAATGTTGAAACAGCCATCAGTGTTAACGGCGAACGCTACTAATCAATGATACCTCCAATTGAACAACATGGATATTATATGTGCCACACACACAGCGAATGGACATTCTGAATATACGAAATGAGGGTATAGTTATCTCCCGCGGCGGTTACATAAATTGGTCACCATTATCGTGCTATTTCCTCAAAAGAGGCGTACTCGACTGCTACCCTTTAAAGTCAATATAACCCAGGCCATCGCCTGGCAGGGAGACTGAAAAATCTTTCTCTGGAATCCGTGCCACCGTACGAAGCCGTGTCAGACATTTGCACGACATTCCACGAAACTATAATATAACGGCATCGACCAAAACCAGAAATTAGTCCTTAATAAGCAAAACGAAATTTAATCTACGATCAATCAATATTTTTACACTCGGCACCAAATTGAGGAGACGCATATTGAAAATCGAATTCGATTAAAATCGTATATAAAAATTATGAAAACAAACACCCGACTGCTTATGTTGAGGTATATTAAACAAAGTGCTTTAACGTTACAGCAAAAATACTCATTACGCTTATTTTGTCTTTACAGATCAGTTAGAATTGGCGACGCTGCAGACCAACCACATGAGAAGAGAAGACGGCAAATTATAATTAATAAAAATCTATGTTATCCTTTATCCATTTAGCCCTTTTTACGTTAAACATTTATCTACGCTATTTCATGTTAATATCTCCAAAATGGGAGGATCGCCAAAGGAAGCAACAACAATAAAACAAATACTCTTCAATGTTGCCTACAAAACGTGTGCAAACTGTCAGTTGAAATTGGGGCTGCTGGGTGAAAATTTTTAATTCAGGCTGCCCCCAATTAAATCAGGCTTTTTGAGGACTAATTTTTACCAATTGAAGCAAAGCCGCGAATAACGTTGTAAAAGCCAAATTTTGCAAAACCTGTTGTTTGCAGATTACCGTTAAAATTACTCTCTTACAGTTGTTCCAACACCAAAACAAAAAAATTATGCATTTCATCACCGTCAAAACGCAATTACAATGAGTCAGTCAGTGGTAGAACGTTGTAAGTTATAAACAAAATTAATATTTTATTTTTATTATTTTTGATAAACTAAAAAAAGAAAGGCAGAGATAATCAAACCTTTTAAATGCGTTTTTTGCTCTCCTGAAAAATTATTATTTTGTCATTTGCAACGTTATTCCCGGCGATCCTTCAATTTTAGAATAGAAACCATAGTTTAAAAATCACTTACCAATTGTCGGGCTTTCTGAAATAAAAAATGAAAAAAAAGATTAAAAGTTACTAGAAAAAATTTAAAATTTAAATATTAAATTGGTCTTAAAAGCGCTAAAATATCATCACTAATAAAAGAAAAAAAAAAGAAGGAACAAATAATCAAGACGTTCACATTTACACATGTAGTTGGTTGTATAGCTGAACGCGTGCTAAACATGTTTGTGGATTTATTTTACTTCTTAACATACCTATATACATGTACATATATCTACATAAAAATTAATGAAAACATATTTATTTTTATTTCAAATTAATAAATGTTGTCTGGTTGTCGGGCTGACTGAACAGCTGACTACTTGTCTTTACACTGGCTCGTTTTCTGTTTTTACAATTTGTAATTTACAATTTGCTGCTTGTAGTTTTTAAAGATTTTCCTTTTATTTGCTATTCATTTTGTTTCAAACATTTATTTTAATTTGTAATTTTATTACGAGTGTTTTTTTTTACTGCCGTTTTTCTTATTGTATAAAAAGTTGTAGTAAATTTTAAAAAATGCGGTAATACTTTGTACGGACAACTGGTATTACGTTGTAATATTCATTAGAAATTATACTTTGTTAATGATTATGAAAATTTTATTTGTTTACTTAATGAATTTCTTAATTGCTTGAATGGACTTGGGCAGTCTGGCATTAGATTAATAGCATTAGGTGCCTTGACCTTGTGATCTACTCTTAAATCTTGTAACATTTCAATATTTAGGTTATTTATCATAAATTTATTTAGTTGTTTTTTCATTCAGAGAACAAATATATAGTCTCTCAATAAGGTTGAACTTTGAAATTGTACCTATTTTAAAAACTTTTTGGTAGCCAACGAAATAATGAAGGAAGTACTTTTTTGAGGTAATTTTTTTGTTTGGGAGCAACATTTAGGATGTTACACCTCCTCATGCGATGTATTCAGTTGGAACTAGGAAAAGAGGATTTTTTTAATTCAAGGTGGCTAAAAAGTCATACGAATCTTACGCCTAAAGAACGAGCTTTTCCTTAAATGTGTTGGCCGCAAAAATTGTGCAATCTACTACCAAGGGCTGATCCCTTGATGAGAAACGTATATGTATTAGAAACTAATTCCCTATGTTAATTAGAGCACATTTTCTTTTAGTAACGATAAAACAGTGAAACACAACCCACCTTTCGCAGATGTTCCAGTGTGCCTATAATGTTGGATAGCTTACTTTCACTGATAAGCTTCGTCCCCTCCCGTACGCAACAGAAAGGCTCACAAATGGACTTTGAAACACCGGCATTTACATGAGCGTTGCATTCCGTTTTCGTTCGGATATAGGTGGTAAATATCGTAAGGAGAAGTATCTCTTACACCGTTTTAAAATGCGGAAGCACTTGCTTCTTTGCGATTTTTTTGGGATTTTATGCCAAGAACATCAACAGCTTCTGATTCGTTACTATTTACATACACAACCCATAATTAAGTATGAAGCAAATTAATCTGTCATGCCTCTGTCAGTAAGCATACAATAAGGAGTCTAACGTGCATTAAAATCGATTTGGCGTGACTCCAGAGAGGGTATCTATGTAATAAAGTTGGTGGTCAAGTCAAGATTGAGAAGAGGGGACAATTTTTCCCTTACGTCACATATACTTAATACAACGGTTCGGATTGTTGAGCCGTCCCCATGAAGAACCAATTGGCATTTATATTTGTTATCTATAAAATCATTATAGAGATTATCCGGCTGCATTGAGTTATACCTCAGCCGTAAAAAATGTCGGTACAAGCCTTTTATGTAATTAAAGTAGATCATAGTACGGATACTCATCAAAAGGCTCAAAAGCCTCACACACTGTATCAACTGTGCATTTCTACACTTCCTGACCTTACCACGCTCCTTTAGGCAGAAATATGGCAATTACGAAGAGTAATAGAAGGCTTAGTGAGTAGCACAAACAGAAGTCAACATATTTACTGATAGCCAAATATCTATCAGTAGAATTAAGTACGCAAGACGAACCAGGACATTATTGACCTGCAAAAAGCGATCAATGACTCCATAAGTGGGAAACTACGCATCATCTGGGCGCCAGGCCATCAGAAAGTAGTTGTTATGAAACGAGAAAACACAGCATAAGGATAATATGCGAAGCCTTTTGAGGCTGTTTGAACTGTTTTAAAAAAGTGTATAAAGATGACCCATATCGCACTGCGGAATGACGGAATTGTCTAGAACTTAGTGGTGGGACCCAAGTCAAGATAACAGGAAGAGCATGCCGAAACTGAACAAGGTCGGAATTAATAAGGTTACAAGTATTCTACAACACTCAAGTTTACAAGCGCATAGCTAAAGCAGACAATAGCGTATGCAGAACTTTACTAACACGTAAATTCACGGGCTTTTTTTTAACGCACAACAATCCGAACTAGTGGATCAAGTGCACATATGTCTTGGGTTTTTAACGAATTTATTTTTTGATTTGACTTTTATATACAATTGACGTTAATTGTTGAAAATTTGCACAAAAGTTTAAAATGGGGCAACTAGGCCAATGGCAGTTTTAAGCGTTTGATTGAGTAACCTTAGTAACAGAAAATAAGACTTAATTATTAGCCTGATGAGCAACATCTTCAAATTTCACACGCTAGTATTCTCTTGTTTCAATCATCGATCTATAACAAACTGCTGTCTCTATATGTTGCGGTCTTCTCACTAAATTGAAATAAATAAATAAATATCGACTACGAAGCTTTCTTTAGCATCAGGTAGTTTACATAATCTTTTACTAATCTTATGTCTTGCCCACAAACACCATTTCGCAGGAAAATTTAGTTTTGCCTTTCTATCGGTGTGTTGGCACTTTTTTCCGATCATTTTACCTCCTCGCTGTCGTTCTTTAATCTACTTAGTTGGATTTGTCCAGTTCATTAGCTTTCACATGCTTCTTTACTGCAGTTAGCTGAAAGACTTGCCTGGCTTTATTATTCTTCGCGTCCAGTTCTCTTCAGTGCAGTAGAGGAAAATAAAGTCCACTAGTGTAGCGTTCCGCTTTGAAGACAACTGGTAATCAAAGTCTCTACTAGCGACCAAACCCCTGTGGCATATTCTGTTCCCCCGAGGATTAGTGTAATGTTTAAGAGCTTGTTTTCCTCCTCCCAATTTATTTACTTACAAGTCGTTCTCTAGCTGCCGCTAACGATTTTCGTCAGACTACATTTACGATTATGAATTTTTTTAGGAAATTAGTAACATGAAATTTTTATTTGTTGGCAATAGGAGAAATGTAAATATTGTTTTGGTCTTTAAATTTTTTTTACATTTCTGTCATCTTCTTTATTTTAATTTTCAAGATCAATTATTTGGTACAAATCAAAAATATACAGGGTGTCCGCCAGGAAGGTATACTACTTTGTGTTGCCGCCATTTTGGTAAATATTAGTTCTGACAGTTCATATTTGGCCGTCGTCAAGTAGAGACGTGGCAAATTTTTTCTGGAAAAATATTTGGTAAACCAACGTGTTTTAATCGTTAAATCATTTTATCAAAATCAATCATCGATTACTGTGACGATGAGAAAGTTACGTGAAATTTTAGGGAGAAACAACGTGCCAACAAGTAGCACTATTTATCGTGTAGTGAATGATTTCGAAGAAAGAGGGACTGTAGCTGATAGGCCCAAGCATGAACCACAACGTACTGCAAGATCGGCTGAAAACATTACTACTGTTGAAGAAAGGGTTCAAAACAATCCATCAACCTCAATTCGACACCATGCCCTGGAGCTTGGTCTTCAAAGAAAAACTTTGGCCAAAATTTTGCATAAAGATTTGCATTTGTTTCCATTTAAGATTCAGTTGACACAAGAGCTTTTTCCAGAAGACTATTTACGCCGACGTACATATGCCAACAGGATTATACAGCTCGCCCAAGACATCGCCGATTTTCATGAAAAAATCATAAGGAGTGACGAGGCACATTTTCATTTGAATGGATATGTGAATAAACAGAATAGTCGGTTCTGGGCAATGGACACCCCTCAAATTCATCAGTCATTTTTGCATCCATTAAAATTGACAGTCTGGTGTGCAATTTGGTCAGAAGGAATCATTCTTTGAGACTGAAAACGGCGTTGCGGTAACTGTCAATGGGGACCGATATCGTGATATGATTGAAAACTTTTTAACGCCACAGCTGCATGCTTTGGGCTTGACTAACATATTTGGTTTCAAAAAGACGGTGCCACATCGCACACAGCCAGAAATACAATGGAATTACTGCGAGACGTCTTTCCACAACAAGTTATTTCAAGGAATGGTGATGCTGATTAGCCTCCACGATCGCCTGATTTGACTGCTCCGGACTTATTTTTGTGGGGATATCTGAAACGCTGGAGCAACTCAAACAAAATATTCGTAATGAAACTAATCACATACCGCGTGAAATGTGTGAGAATGTAATGAAAAATGTGTTCAAAAGGGGTCGCATTTGTGAGGCTAACAGAGGCGGACATTTATCTGATTTTGTATTCCATACATAATTGCCGACATTAAATAAAACATTTATCGATATACGATCCATTATCTTTCAGTTAATCAAAAATTATGAACAAACATAGTAGTATACCTTCCGGGCGGACACCCTGTACATAATTTCATTTACAATATTTTAACAATCATGTTAAGCATAATTATTTAACCCAACAACCCAGTTACGATAGCAAAAGAATAAAATTAAGCCACAACATGTATGGCAAATAAGTTGACTAGACAACATCGAACTGCAACATGTATTAACGCTTGCAGGGATCTTAAAACAGGTGAGTTTTAAAAATAAAGCTTGACTTAAAACAAACCAGCTTGTAAACGTAGTCGATGTTCAACATTCAAGACGAGCGGTTTGCGAAAATAAAAGCGAAATAAATGAAACCAAAATACGCGCCAAGAAAATTGTCTAAAATTTATTAATAATTTTTGCTTAAAATAAATAAATTTTTGTGTTTAGTTGAAATAAGGCTGGCAAAGAGAAACATAATCAAAAGGAAATAGACTAAAGTGGCCACCTAGTGCGTCTTAGAAAAAATACTTATTTTTTTAAAGACGGTTTCTTAAATTTCTTCATACTCGTGCTGGATTAAAAAGTTTTACAACTTGTGCAAGTGTGCGTTTGTGTTTTATTTTGTTCATTTTTAACTTGCTGCAGCGAAATTATTGCGGCAAAAGTGAGTGTTTTTAGCTGTTGCTTTTTTACCCAAGTGCTTGTAATGGTGTAATTTTTTTAAGTTTTTTAGCTGTTTATCTTTACATTTACATTTGATAATATCGAAAAACGGCATAAGAAAAGTTAAGCAATAAGTAAAATAACAAAATTGAAAATTCCACCCAATTGCAGGGGAAAATGGTGGAGAAAAGTGAAACTATTACAAATCGTGGTGTTCGTTGTTGTCATAGTGGCCTTTGGCCAATTGCCATTGTGTATGCGGTCTTTGGCCTGCAACTTTTTGGAAGTTCAATGGCATTTACCATACTTTCGCCCTTTAGTTATACATCTTTAAGTTTTAAGAATCTCTTAAACAGTGTTTTACTATCCAGTAATGCCAATTTGGCTGGCGGTGGACGTAATTTGAAATCGGATGTTTTAGAAGATGCTTCACTGATAACGGTGAGTGCAAAAAAATATTATAAATTTTCTTGGCATTTTTATTTATTTTGCCAGTGAGAGTTTTTGTTTGTTAAAAAAAAGAAGTCAATAGTTTTATACAATAAAAATAATTGGAACGTAACCAATTTGTCATGACAAAAATTAGTCCATTGTACGTATTTGTTTTCTCTTAATTTGCGTAAATTGAAATAGAATTTAAGTTTTACTTTCATAAATTACTTTCTATGCATTTGTTACCATCTCAAAACTATTCAGCTGTCAGTAGTTCTTAAAGTTATTGTCTAAAACGTTTTAATTAATATTGCTTACGCTCATAGAAAAATGTTAATAATTTAAACCTTATTTTTCAAGATAACGAAAATTGTTACAGTGTGCTTGTTTGTTGTGCTCTACATTTCTAAAAGACCTTGAATGTCAAAATGAAATATCTGTGGTTTTTGTAAATTCTGAGTTATTGATGCAATATTAGTAGGTATACGAGTATTTACGACAATATTTCCATAAGACTTAAAATCTTTAAAAAAATAGGAACAAACTTAATTGTTCTTTTTTGTTAAATAACAACTTGAGTTATGTACAGTACAACCTCGCTCAATACAAGACTCGATCAACATAACTACTTGATTATTTCAACTCATTTGTTGGCGAAACTTTTCCAAAAGAAACTCAACTATCGCAAATCTGCTTCCAAAATTTTGTCATCGTCATTAATTTTTATTTTTATTATTAACATGTTTTATGTTTGCATTGTAAATTAATACAAAACTTTGAAAATAAGGTCTTAAATAGGATTGACAGAAATCTAGAGAAGAGGAAAAATTTTTCAACGCATTTTGCCCCAAGCAAATCTGTCATTCAGTTTTTGTAACAAACCTGAGGTTAGCAACTGCCCAAATTTCTATTATTTGCATCAAGCGAGGTCGCATTGTATATGTAAATTAAAATAGCCTTCAGCGTTATACTTCCTGGTAAATTATTTTCATATAAAAAAAACCATAATCATATACGTTGTTTTTTTATTATTCTTATTTTCTTACTTTGTTGAAACTTTTAATTACTTGTGTGTTTTTATTCTTAAATTTTAATCCTTAATTTGCATGTGTGATTGCACTAGTACCAGTTCTGATTTACAAAAACCATCTTTATGGACATAAGTTGTTTTAGTGTTTAACACTTGCTTTCCTATTTTACGCCATAATCTCTTCTTAATAAGATATTTGCCTGCATATTATATACAAATAATTTTTTCTACAATTACGAGAAAAGTTAGAAAAATCTAGCACCGAGTTTTATACCGGTTACAGCGAATATTTTTTATAAAGAAAATAATTTTTAAATGCTTGCATAGAAGTTCAATGCGCTTTTGATGTTATTATCTCAAAAACTGAAGTATTAAAATCTTCAAAAGACAGCGTTTTAACTTAATGTATATTGGGGGCTTATAGGAAAGTAAAAAGAAAACAAAAACCGTAAACTTCTTTTTAAGGGTATCTCAAAATTAACGCAAGATTTTGATTAAATAGAAAACACGGTTTTTAACACATCGGAATAATGGCCTCCATGACTATGTTGTCACATATGCACTCCTTTGCCGAAACATTTTGCATAAATGTGGCTGAAATTCGTTGGTGCAGTATTTAATTTCCTCCTGTAATGTACGGCTGATTGTAGGCTTTTCTACATAGACATTTGTCTTTAAATAACACGCTTAATAAAAAATCTAACAGTGTTAAGTCACACGATCTATGAGGATAATTCTGATCACCGAAACGGGAGAATACACGACAGGCACTTGCTTGTTGACACCACATATTGGCCACATTAATACCATGTATGAATGACTGGTATTACATCTACTGCACCAAACTTGCCAATTTCGTAGCAACAAAGTTACTTATAGTACGATCGACCACTCGATATTTTGTTAACAACGGGTTTCGAATAGCTCGAGTCAGAGATCGACACAGTTTCACATTTTGTATAGTCATAACTTAACCATATCGCAACGAGTATAAGTACACACAAGCATGAATGTCAACAGGTATAGGTACTAGCATGCAATGAGTATGTACGAGTATACTATACATGATAACTTAAATAACTTCATGTATGCATCACATTTCTGTCTGTGGTATGCGTTTATTTAAATATGAACAGATTTATCAGAATTTAAAAGTAAATAAGCGCCAAACGAAAGTGCAAATATATACAAATGATTTCCACCTAACAAGTAAGAAAAAAGGTGCTAGGCCCACGCAAGAGGTGTTTAAGTCTGAACAATAATTTTATAACTCAAAAATATAGAACATTGTACAAAAGTTTTATGAAAAGAATTAAGAAATACTGAATGCTAATAACAACGCGTACGTACATTGTAAATACAAACCAGCAAAACAATTTTCAGAGTAATTTAAAATCACTTGCTTTTAATTACTGAAAAAATTCAAATGTATTTTGTATTTATATTTATTTAATTAAATATTAAAATTATACTGTTTTACTCTTTTCAAACATCTACAACGATTTCTGGTAAGATTGCACAGAAAACTAGCTGTAACTCATCGACATAACTTATCGAATATGTGGGCACAACTTCGTATAAATAACAATAGTTAAATTTATATACAATTATAAAAGCAAATGCGTAGAGTTATTTACAAGTATGACATAGAATAGGGTATGAGTATGCACAGGTGTTGAAAATTACAGGTGAGTACTTAATGTACTCATATAATTAAGGTATGATTGTTGTTCCCTTGAAATAACCGGTTAAAAAGACATATTAATTTTATTTATTTCTGGCTAAAGTACACACATAGAAAAAAGTCATCTTCCTTTGCACTGCGTTGTCCAGAAATTTATCGAAGCACAAATTTTAAGAATTGTCAATGAGCCTGTAATGTATTTACTTAACTTTAATTGTAAAGGAAATTGCTTCAGATTAACTTGCTCCACAACAATTAATAACAAATAAGAATAGTTCGTATTTCATCTGGATAAAAGTCAACGTCACTTACAGAAGTGAATGAAAAACACTAAAAAATTTCTTTATTTACATGGGTTGTTATTATTGTTTTTTTCTCCCTTAGACTTCTTACAATCGGTTCTGCCTAGATTTACTTTGTCGCCTTCAATTTAATTTTTACCTATTCTTACATTTCAACTTCTTCTTTTATTATATTTTTTTAATCCATAAGATATTCTCCTACTTTTTTATTCCAATAATGGCATAAATGCTTAAATATATATTAAGATCGGGTCTTTGAGATGGAGTTGTTGATATCTGAGATGAATAATGTATATCATGAAGCGAACACTATCTGATATATGATAAATGACCAGAAACCTTCTGGAAAGACCTACCAATTATGTTTTATATATCTGATACCAGGAGCCGACAACCAACCCTACATTATTGAATATGACAAATAACTGTGTAGCCAAAGAGTTATTTTATATGGTGAAATAGTTCTGTCTTGGTCTGGAGGCAGGAGAGTATTTTACTGATTGTGCGTCATTGTGTCGGCGAATTTGTATTTCTACAAACAGTTCTTCAAACGTTAAGAAAGTAAAGTGACGACGACTTATGTCCGTGTATGTATGTGGTGTCATTTATTTAAAATATATCTAAAGAGAAAAATTCATTTTACAATCCGTATTCATATCGTCAGCGTATTATTTTACCAAGTGGTATTAGTTGCACTTTTAGCTGGCCCTAAACGTTAAAGATCACTAAAGAACTAAAAATATGAAAAACCTTTACACTGAGAGAAAAAGCCTCGTAGTTGTTGTTTCTTAAGTTTAAGTCAAGTAATTGCAAATTTAAATAATACCGAAAACCAAGTTTTCAACGTAAAAACCGGGTTATTCGACATTCCAAAAATTACAGTATCAAAAAATTTCAAGCTGTAGGCTTGAAACAATTGATCGAATAGCTTCGTCGATCACCCTAGTTTCTTATCGATGGATCTACGATGATAAATATTTAATTTCTAATGAGACGAAATATAAACACTGTTTCGGCTAATTTTTGGGTTCATGCACGCATACTAACAACAAAGTGTCTTATACAAAGCTTGGAGACTTTCGCTAGATATAAAAAAGACAGCAAAATTTGATTCTTGATTTGATATTCCCACGGGATCAAATTTACGTCAAATTTGGTTTGGCGACAAACAAAAGCCAGTTTGACAACGGATGACGTAAATTCGTTACAAAAATCTACACCAAAATTCATTTACTGTTTCTTTGCTTTGATTCCTTGTACACATCTTTCCTTTAAAATCGCATTTAGAAATTTTGAGAGTCATTGAAGATGAAATTCTGGGGTTGTATGCCTTTGCGAAGAAGGTATCTGAATTAATTATACAAGGAACATTTAAATCTCGACAACAGCGCTACCTGTCGTGAACAAGAGTATCTTGTCTGTCAAGCTGGTACCGATTTACACACTCACAAAATACAAACATTTTATTTTACTAAATTTACTGGAAACATTTCGATGATTATGTTATTTTATTTCAAAACTTAAAATACATTTTGTTCACTTATGTTGTGTTCCTTTTCTTTTGACCACAATATAAACTAAAATATAAAATCAGCAGTATATAAACAAAACTTGTACTATATATTGCAGAAAAAACGCAAGTATATCGCGTGTTAAGTTCAACTTAACCCTCTTCAATGCTGCAGCAATACTGCTAACAAAAATAACAATAACAGCAAAACCAAAGACTGCATTGACTTCCTTATAGAATTCACTTTGCAAGTACTTCAAAGCTATGTGGAAATATACTTGTGTAGTTGTTTACAGGTACCAGTAGTTTGCAAATTATATTTAATAGATAAAACTTTTTGCTACGTTTTCATTTTATAAAAATAAAAAGAAAATTGAGTTTCTTTAGTGGTTATTAAGAAACACTGAACTAGAGTGAATGTCAGTTGATAATAATGTGGTCAATGAACTTCTTAAAGTTTTTATGCCCTTCACCACAGGTTGGTTGAAAGGAAATTCATAAGCTTTCACTGTGTTCGTACTTTATAAAAGACTAGAGCAGATGGACTAAGGTTCACCTACAATTTATTTGACTATAACTTTTGATTAGCGATGGTTAATCTTAACTAACCTGTAGCTCCAATTTAATGAGAAGCATCGCTTGGCTTTGAAATTAAACTGAATTGTAATGAAAATGGATTCAATTTCACTTAATTTAATTAAAGGATAAATACAGTTTACAAATGTAAAGCTTTCTGATAAACTATAGTTTTTATTTTATCTAGTACGAAAATAAACAATGGTGATGGCTTTCCAACACACGAACATGCGAAACACAGTTTGCGGTATAACTGATTTATTGTAGTGATCGCAACTGCCAGACACTCGGGGAATTCCAGCCGCATAAAGTCGAAAGGCAAGGCCGCTGGAATCTTCGGAATATCTTCGTAATTTCCCTTGATTTAAAATGTTTGGTTGAATTTTAGATTTTGATGAAATTTCGATCATGTGGTGAATTGTAAAATTTTCGCCAAATTAAATTGTTTCGTTTATTTGTAAGTTTGGTGAATGCTCGTTTTATTATTTTAAATGAAAACTCGCTTTTGCTCGGCAAAGTCGAATTTTATTGGTGTTTTATAAAATTTTGGAAACTTTTTGAATTTATTTACAACAAATTGAAATTTTGCCGATTTTGTGAGGATTTTAAAATTTCTGTTGCACTTTCGGTTTGAAATAAAATAATGATTTCGTGTCGATGTTTAAACCAGAATTGTTTTTTTTCTCAAGATTTAGATTTTTGTAATGTTTTACTTTGCAGACTCTTTTTAAATATTGCGGGGAATTTAGAATTTTTTATTTAAATTTTCGGGCTTATTTTTGTTTATTAAATATTTTTAAGTTCATATGCGCTTTTTGTCAGCTTTTTAATTATGTGATTAATTAACATCTTCGGCTTTTCAACTATGTGTTGAATATCAAAATTTTGGCGATTTTTTGATTTTGGTATAATTTTTAAAATTTTTGATGAATTTGGATTTTTATTTGGTTTTTGTCAACTTGCCAGGGATTTTGTTAGGATTTTATTTTTAAACCTTTCCCGTATGAGAAGAGAATTAAGAGAACACAAATTGAAATCGCTCCAGCCAATTAAAAGTTCTAGCCAGACTAAAGAACAGCAAGTGATTTTTTATATCCATTTTTCTATTTTCCCAGTAGAGCTAAATAAAACATTTATATTAAACTTTTATTTTAATGTAATCCTTGGACCTTTTCATTACGTAAGAAATACAATGTCGCTTAAATGGCCGCCTCTAGATTGATTGCAGCAGCCGATCTTATTGAGGTAGTTTTCGACCACTTTTTCACATGTTTCGAGCGGTATCTCGGCGATAACTTGACGAGTATTGATTTTGGAATGCTGCCACGGAAATAGAACAGAAATAGTTATTGTTTTCTGCTTTACATTTTTGTTGGCAGAAATGAGTCTTATTGTCTGCAAATTCAACGATAAGATAATGTAAGCCGCATTTAATAAAATCGGCAAATAATCTTTATTGCTGCCAGAAAATATAAGAATCAAGAAAAACCAATTATATTTTTACTTTTATGAAAAACGTCATAATTATTACCCTTCCCAAAAAGACATTAATTATACTTTAATAATAAAAAAAATGCAGTCCCAATAACACTGTATCATGCACGGTGTGGCAGGAGCCATCCAACTGAAACCACATATCGCCCAGATCCATGTCGTCGAGTTAAGGCTACAAGATTTCCGTTATAACGTTCCTGTAACGAATGCCGTGCGCAGTTAAAAAACCGACTGGTTCGTCGACGCACAGGACACATACTATCCATAACCTAGCCTTCAAATTGTTGACACAGGTGCACATTTTCAACCGAACATGTTTTTTGCAAACAAACGGAGCAGTCATACGTGATAGCCGTTAAATACTAGAACTACCACTTGCACGAAAATATGCCATATTCTTAATAGGAGACACCCTATAAAATAATCAACAGCGTGTATAACCTTCGTTGCAGACGAACAAGCCCTCTTACTACTTTTATTTGACTCAAACAAGTAGAAGAATAATAATACGATGAAACGAAGTAAACTAAAAAATATAAATTGAACCACTTCCAGATTTAATTGGATAAGATCATAAATATTCGTAATAAAGCGAACTTATCAGTAAAAATTGCATAAAGAACAATATTCCAATTCAAAATGTCTTCGAAGGCAAAAAAAAAATATTAACAAAAATTGCACTAAAAAAATAAAAAAAATAGAACAGCAGTAAATTTAAATTTTAACAAGTTTTGTAATGATACACTAAAAAATAAATTAAATAAAAATCAGTGAAATGAGTACATTAAGCTAAAGCAAAGTGCTGAAAAATGTTTGCATAATGCTAATTTAGTGGTTAAACACTTTTTTGGAACACATTTTGTTGAGTTTAAATACGAGTATTAATTATTTTGGCACTTTTGCCAAATACCAAAAATTCATGGTTTGGAGTTCTCCACCACATTTGTAGTTTAGGAATAATTCTTGAATAAGAAACGATACCCTCCTTTACCGCTGATATTTTTTGTACTAGGCTAATTACCGCCCCACCCTTATTTCGCTGCGCGGTTGGGCACAGACCATGGCTTTTTCAAAAAAATGTTGTTTATAGATGAAGCTCAATAGTCTGATGTTATTAGTTTGGTAACTGGCGCGTATCATAACAGACGAATATAGCATATTTTGCTACCTAAGCAATGATAAATAGAACTTTATACGTAAAAATTTTCCATTAACTACAAATCACAACACATCCCGCTTCCATGACGCGGTAATGTTTCAAACCGATAGCGAAACTTCAGCTTCCTTCACAGATATGTCACAATTTACGCTGCACTTGTGTTGAAGAATATGGCTGCCTGAACTCTGGTCCCCACCTTTTGGATTTCATAAACTTGCGAATTGTGGATCGGATCGAATTTAGTGGCTAAATAAAGCTACTCGTTTTTTCCAACAGCAAACATTGTTATGTTTATGCAATCTGAAAATTGGAATAAAGTGAAAAATACTAAAATCAAAAACTCGCTCAAATTACAAGAAGAAATTTTGAACCAAAAATTTATTTTTTTTACGAAGCGTTCTAGAAAGTCGAAAAAAAAAATTAAGTAGCGCTTCAGGGTTAACACAAGTTCTCAGACCTTCCCTTAAGTTACGCATTGAATTTTGTAACATTTCTCGTTCAACTCTGGTAAGTTGCGTTCACCACGAAATTGTGTTATAATGCGCAATCAGCTAAAGCAGCGGAACATTGAAATGCCATCGAAAGTCTCGTTGGGGTTGCTAGCGCAAAACCATTTCACAACAAAAGAAGGAACGATCAATTGGCTGCCAAGAAAGTAAAAAAAAAAGTATTTTCAACAAACTTGACACTCGACATGTGGTGCTAGCGCACAGAAATAAATATATGTGGATACTTTGATTGATAACTATATTAGTGTGCCAATAGAGAAGTAGTTGAAGTAATCAAATAGAAAGAAATAAACAAAATTATACATTCAAATTCATTATACGGCTACAGTGTTCGTTATAAATTGCGTTTCATTAAAACAGGTGTAGTATGCTTCGGTACTGGTGGTGAGTGGCAGTAAAATGGTGTGTAATGAAATATTCAAAGATCCAATTTGAATCAAAAACCTACTGACCAATATTTTTACAATTCAGTTTTATTTTGTTTTCAAAACTCACACGTACCCCCAGTTAAATAAATAAATGAATAAATATGTTCATTTCCTCGATATTACATAATGAAATAAAATTTAAGAAACAGTACATGCCCGTACATGCAGGCACAATAAAGTAATAAATATAAGACAAGAAATGAAAAAAAAAAAAATTATAAATAAAATATGCATCAAAATAACTTTTGACTACTTGTACTTGCGTTAGTGTGTTTGTTTACATATGTTGTCTACTATCTACGAGGGGACTCACACAAATTCTTGGGTATGGGAAGGAAGAAACATAAAACTTGTTCAATATCGTTCCTCTTTAGCTTCAGTGGCAACATACAAATACCTAAGAACCACCAAGCTCCCCATAATAATTATTAACTCCACAATTTGCGCGGCGCTAAATGTAGATCAAATGGTGCTTTAGCCGTTGCGAAAGGAAATGCAGAAATAATATAGTTTTCCTGACCAAAACGACTCTTTCACTTTCATCTTATTATTGAAGCTGTAAATAGTTCGCGCCTTTACTGGATACGATTTTTCTTCTCTTTAATAATGGGTTTTCAAGCATCACAACATTCTAACGATGCTATAGTTTTGATTGTAATCCAACTCTTTCCCTGTGGATCATATCATTTTGGTGATTACACTACCTTGTGGTACTTTTAATCTGAATTTATGGGAGGAAGCAGTCCCTGAGAATTTTCTGAGGCCTGGTACCACCTAAAACAGTAGCACCTGGAAGGACAAGTTTTGGACTGGTTGTTGCTAAAGTACCTTCGGTAAGGTAACGTGGTATACGATTGATGTGGCGTTCAAGAGGCGTCAACGGAACGGCAGGAGGTTAGGCAATTGCAAACTCTTCAGTAAGAGGTAAGTCCATGACCTAGACAGCTATAGCGCTTAAGCTGGGATGTTGATGAATGCAGGTATTGGGTGACCACATAAGAACTATAGGGAAATAAATATAAATAAATCAATACATTTATGCCTTCTTCAATGGCAGTGCTTGAAGTGGTCGTTCCAATTTTGAATAACTCGTTTGAATATGTACGAAGTTATTTCGGCAAGAGCATTTCGAATATTCGTCTCAGGACTTTATATAGGCCTAGAGAAAATAATCGATGGGTATCTAAATGGATCTCCCATGATCGTGGTGACCAATTGATAAATGCTTGCCGTGCGACGATCCAGTGACCTATTTTTTTCCTTCACAACTTTAAGCGTTGCGTCGCTGGTATGACATGTAGTGCCGTCTTGTTAGAAATAGCTCGGACATAACGATGTTGCCGTAGGTTTGACCATAGAAAGTTGGCTAACATCATCTATATGGAAGACCATTGACGGCAGCGATGTCTTCTTCGTCATTTCTAAAAAAAACAAAAAGTTGCGATGGTGCCCATGCTATAAATTGCAACAGTCATCTTTGGGTGCAGCCAAGAGAGAGTACACACGCCCGAACTTTTCCACGATGCGAAGAGTTGATGCGCAAAAGATGACGACCGCCATCACGACGAATTTCACGTCTTTTTTTAACTAAGTCGGAATTTCGTTAATATTTTTTTAAATAATTCAGCACGGTTGGCAGGCGTGAAACGATGCATAGATGTATGATCAAACTTACTGAAAATTTTCACAACTAGATGGCATTGTAACTTTAAGAACGGAAATAACCTAAGTTTGTAGGTGTTACTCAGTGATGAGACTATTTCAAATGCCTATTTCAGCTCATGTCGCCCTTTTGAAAAACTACTAGCAGTGTAATTTTGAGACTTTCCTCGTGTGTAAAAGTATGATTACAAGTTATAAGCAATAATATTTACACCCAAAAAATTATCATCAATAAAACGAAACACGCACTTAAACACAATTTATTGCCAACATATTCTTTGTTTACGATTTATAGCAAAACAAACGAAAGAAAAAGCCACTACAATTACGACTTCAACTACATTGTTGAATTTAATGAACATAAATTGTATAAAATTTGTGAATTTTTTGATGTGACGATTGTAATTGTATGTATGTGCAAAGTTAAAGTTTATTTGTACAATAAATTATACCTTTAACACACCAACTTTTTCGTAAGTATTGTTGATGGTAATTGCATTGCATAACAATCCAACACTTATTACGAATGAACAATTAATGTGTGAAATTGAAATTACGTAGACTTACGTTATACACACGTACATTGTGCGTTCATAATTGGTCACAGGGTTAGCTGAAGGGTTAATGAAAAATATGACAACAAAATAAAATAATTTCTATGAAACAAAACTATTATTATGAAATATATTGCAAGAAAGCAGTGTTCGTACTTGTAAGTTTTAAATTAAAATGTGTGCTGCTCACACTTTTTTGTTGTTGGGTAATGATCCTGCGTCCTGATTTTAATTCTAACTCCAGCTATATAGTTCACATTCTAGCGAAGGAAAATTTTTATTTTGAAGGTTAGTAAGCAGAGGAGCGACAGAAACATCGACATTTTGCTGCTAAATAGACCAACGGGCGAAGTAGCATTCCCAACTTGAAGAATATTTGAAGAGAGTTTCAACTTGACAGCAAAATAAAATCAGAACCGGCGTGGTAAATAGCTGCCTGTTATAGAGTAGGTGTTTCATATTCTGTTTCCTAGGAAAACCAAAAATAGTTGGTTTTTAAAGTACTGACTCAATTATGATAATTGAACTTTTAGATAAAAGACGGGCACTAAAAGAGTGTGTAGACAAAATCACTTATGTCGACGCAGGTGGGTTTCAATGAATAAAGTTGGCGCTAATGCAGCAAATGCATGCAGATTTTAACACTCCCACAAGTATTTGTACCCAGAAAATTGTCCAGAAAATATATATCATATAGGATCAGAAATAACAAATTATAATCTAAAGAGTGTTTTAAGCATCAATAACTGGTGAAAACGCAAACGAAAGTTGGCATAATTTTTGGTCCTATAAAAAAATTCGTTTTGGTCCATCCTTTTTAAAACATTTTCAATCCCTTTTGAAATAAGCTAGTCCTTATCGACAAAAATTGATATACGCGCTTATGCATGAAAAAACTTAACGTCATAAAGTAATGATAAAAGCAAGTTAATTATAACATATCAAATAAAGGTATTTCAAGTAGCATAAAAGCTATTAAGGCTTTAGAGAAGTATAATTAATTATACAAATTGGGAGGCTTTTTTGGTAGTCGTAGTCCACGAAAAACTACCGCGCTTAATGATAAAACTGGTCATTTGCTTGCTAGACGACCGGCAAAGAAAACATTAAGTAGTAGAATCTACAAAAAGAAATGCCTTGAGTTTGCAAAACGGTATCAGTATCGGTCAAGTGAATAATGGGCTAAAGTATTATAGATCGGAAACTTTATCTCTGATAATATAAAGTTCGTGCGTAGATATATATGTATTAATTAATTAATAGGCAACCAATTTTTTGTTATGCTGTTTTAAATGTATTTATTTGCTGATGTGCTCAATCTATATATTATTAAGTCCGGTTTATTATTTTAGGAGTTATACGGGTTTAGAGTTGATACTAAAAGTTGCAAAAATAATACACAACTTATAAGTGAACTGAAAAATAAGCAAAACATGTATGTAGCGTATGTTCCACAAAAGGTTGTTGGCGTAGCTAAGTCTGACACAAAAGTCAAGTGTTTTTATGTGTTTAGTTAATTTTTCTGCCCACAGCAGAGGAATGCAGAGTGGTCGAATTTTGACCACAAACACTAGTATGTTTAAAATGATATCTTTATCTATATGACGAAGACGTATAGGTGTGTTCTCCAGTAAATTTGTGTAGGTTAATTGATTTGAAATCGAAGAGATTACGAACGCAAATAAATATAGTGCTATACTACAATAACACATGTTTGCTCACTTTAAAGGAAAAATGGATTCTGGTAGTATATTCCAACACAATATTGATCACAGATAGCTTGGTCGCTTATAGAATGTGCAGACATGCACACTAATTAAGTGAATTACATTTAGAATTGAGTTATGAAATTTGGTGCTCATTCCTTGTGCAATTTAGCTTACTCAATTAGCAGTTGACAACTGAAAATATTATAAGATTTGTTATCTTGTTGTAAGCTTTCGGATCTAGTTAGTGGCCTTTTATATGTAATTTTACAAAAGTGATTTTACTGAACTTTCTGCTCACTTAACACACTTTACCAGCTTTGAATGAGCTATTTGACGCAACTTATGTCGCAATAAGTACTTAATGCTCAATTTATTGATTGTGCTCTTGTATGGTAAATTTTGCTAAATTAAACTGTATGGTAAATTTAACTAAAATATGGTAAATTGAGCAATTAAGGTGCATGTCTGAACATACTATTAGCTTGCAGCTTTCTAATCGACAATGATATGCACGTTTAAAACTGGCTGGCACAATTTCCTGATCTTAACCCACAAAATTACTACAATCTAAACGGGTTGGAAAATATTTTGAAATCTTATTGGTAATAATAAGTAACGGCTACGCAACAAAATATTAACTGCGAGTCCTTAAAATATAATAACACGTAAGTTTTAAAAAACATGTTGAAAAATAAGCAGTTCAATTATTTTTTGGCTTGCACGGATTTATTACTTATTTCATTGAAACGCGAAAAATATTTTATTAAATGAACTTAGTGAATTGAAGTAGTTTACTTCCACTGTGTAGAATATACAACAGAGGGATCGAGGCAAATTGATCACCCCTATAATCAAAGAGGTACAAATAAAGGTCGTATACCCAGCTACAGTAAGGAGTTAACACAAATTTAATAAATCTGCAGCTTTTCAATGGCTAGATCTATTTGAAAAAGACATTAGGATAGAGAAATTACTCTAGTTTAAACACTGGGTGGCTCCCACACAATATTTTTATTCCGGGTATATGAAAAGCTTTACCGAACACAATTTTTTATTTTTGAATCGAATCCCAAAATTTTAAATTCATGACTAGATTCCTGGTATAAAAATACTTCAGGAGTATATTTGCCATTATTTCGTGTATATTCTGTCGTTGAGGTCAAGAAGTATAAGCCCGTTGTTAAGACATGGTTGACGTTTTGCAGGCATCAACTTATGGATTGTGGACACTTTGTCAAAGTTGCCACCACAAAATGTTTAGCGAAAAAGATATATATGTAGTGGTGAATGGCGAAGGAAGCCATTGGTCTTTTTCGTTCTGACAAGTCTTTGTGTGGTTTTCTCAACATAACGTGAGGCGAAATTAAACTTACGCCAATTTCTCTGACGAAATATAGTCTAGCATATTCCTCGGTCTTGATTAACGTTTAATCGACTGTCAACTTGTTGTTCACTCGCTACGTACATTTTGGTCGACCTTATTATGTCGCTGTATACAAAGACAAAACCTTTTCCCACTTCGTGTAAATACTTAACAAATATCTTTATGAAATTAAAATAAATTTCCAAATTCCATATGAAATTTCATTGCAATTGCAGATGTATAAATTGCTTCACAGTGTTAGTAAACAAAATGTTTTCGGCTGAAATGAACTTACACGTTTGTACTAAATTTAATTTACAATTAAAAATTATTACAGCAAAATTTGGTAATTGCAGAGGAAACTATTAAAAATAATAACAATACAAGTTCAACAAAGATATTATTTACACTGAAAATAAAGTCCATTTTCAAAACAAAATGGTCGGAACAGAGACGTGTAGTTGGGTTTTTTTCTTTTGTAGTTTGGGTGATGATAATAACCATAAATCATTAAAAAAAATATAAATACATTAAGATGCTAATTTTTTTCTATTTATTTATTTATTTATTATAAATCACATTATTGTTGTTTGAAATGTTTGTGTGAGAAATGTGTAAAGACAATTTATGGCAATTCGTAATTAGAGGTAAATAGCGATAGGACAACCTTGTAGGTGAGGTTTTGTAGAATTACAAATTAAGTTTAAGGTTACTGTTGTTATATAAAACAAATATTTGCTTTGCTACAAAAGCTTTGAACTGAACTCACATTAGATGCTCACATTCTATAAACTGAATTATCTGCCTGCCGCACGATGTCGAAAGTAAACATAAGCTTGAATTCTAATAGAAAAAAACTAAGCGCCCATCTAATCTAATAAACGTTTTAATGAATTTATTTATTTATTTAGTCCATAAATAAATAAAAAAATTATTAAATATGTGTACAAGAAGGCCGAACATCAGCTTATTTTCTATTAGAATTCAGACGAACGTTAACGTTCGTCACTGGTCGTATAATTATAATCATACGTGTGCTGTTCCTGTTTCCTTGTTAGATCCTATAATAATATAAAATAACATGTATTACCAAATGTTCATTATTCTGGAAATATTCAATGCCCCTCGAAGGTGGCCACTTTTAATTTACGGAAAAAGGTCACGCAAATTGTGTTCATGCGGAGATGTAATCCTGTATGTCAATGAATATCGAAACGTATCGAGTCGGTTTTCAACTCCATCCTCTTTCTTGTAAGAAAATTTATAAAACGATTTTGACAACAATTTTGGGCGTTGCTCTACTGGGCAATTATTCGCACATTCGATTTTCGACTATGACTCACTTTCGAAATTCTTGGGTGACTGTTCATTTTGATTTTGATCATCACAATTTCTTCTTCCTATGTAATTTAAATTTCAAATGGAAACTTTTTACCAATCAAAATGGTAATTGTGACAAAAATGTGAAGATGTTAAAATTTTGATATTTGAAACAACATCTTGGTCTGTATTGTTTAATAGCTGAAATATTTTGATTCGACTGGAGATTGACAGTAAATGTCGATTGACAGTAGTGTCGATCAAGAAATCGAAAGAATTTTTCAAGAATTTAAACTAGTGAACAGATTTTAAAATATTAGAAGTTTAATTTATAATTAAATTTTAATTAATTAACTTTTATTAAATTGAATCTTTCAAAAAGAAATTTGCAAGTATTCAAATCTTAACTCTAGATTAATGTTTATTGATTATAAATGTCTCACACAATTTGGATGGACCTCTAGTTTGTTCATATATTTAGACCAAGTTAGATATCGATCAAAGTGGATACCCAAACATTTAAAGTGATTTTCCGCTGGAACCGTGGTATTTGCTGTTGCTACTGGTGAACAATTTTATTTTCTGAGGGAAAACGGTACATAACCACATTTCGATGGGTTTAACTGAATTAACCTCTAATACATAATAGCGGCCCCACTATACTACTTTGAGGTACTCCAGCAGAGATTTTCCCATTTTTTTAATGCTGATCCTTTGGCCTTACTGTATATGTTCTATCTGTCATATAACCCTTAAGAAGCTTGTTGGAGTTTTGAGGAAGAACTGAAGGTGGTTTAGTGAGTTGGCCAACATGCCAGACTTAATCAAACGCCTGGAAAATGTGTTTAAACAAAGCTGTGCTTATTTCGAAAAGCCGATCTAATAATGGTAACGATTCTGTGGACTTGCTCGAAAACGAAACTGATTGCCTGGGATAAAGTTTTTCTCAATCAGATAAGTTTTTAAAAATTAAGAGAGATGGATTGGAATGCATCTGATGTACATTAATAAGTAAAAAAAAGTGGGCAGTATTTTTGGAGTGGCAAAAATAAATTTTTCAGAGGCCAGAATTACATAGATTTAATTGCAGTTTGCAAAAAATTGGCTATTAGGATGGGAAGGATACAAAATATAAACCATTAACAACCATACATGTCTAGATCGTACTGCAAATGGCGACGCAGTGTATAAAAGATAAAAGCCGGTACTCATGGGAGTAGCACAAAAAATGTTCCTAGTATCTCCAGGAATAAGGGGTGACTAGCACAAATGTTTTTCTGTATGGGGACAGAACGGTGTTAATAAACAATAATGCCGAAGGTTTCCAGTTGGGCTGTACTGAAAAAATCGTGTGCAACGGGTAAACCTATAATAACTCATCATAGCATCTGTGCCTTAAAATCGAAATAGAAAGGAAAATATGTAAATTGTACAGGGAAAGTTGCCTAGGCAATTTACAAGTTATTTTCCACCAACAAAAGGGTTGACGTCAACTTTATGCTTTCAAATTAAATTTATTTACAGGGTAAATTTGATTGAATACTCTAAAGAATCACGGTTTTTACACATTTTAATATAAGCCTAAGAAATTTTTGGCAAGTTGAAACGAATTTCGACACTCATCTTGCTAAAGGGTTTTCTAATAAGGGCTGCTTATTGTTGCTAGTATATTATGGCATTGTTGTTTTGACGCCATCTTTAAAATCTGTGCTTCAATATTCAGTCACTCATCGCAGGTCTCCACGGTAAGTTACACGATTAATCAGCACGTCTAAGTAATGAAACTTTATTATCTAATCGGGTGTCCTCTCTTTTTAGCGACGAGACGCATTATTTAAATAATGGGTAAATTTTCCGTACGACGATCTCGGCGGCAGTCTTGGTCTGTACTTCTTTGAAAACAACGTTAGTGATAACATTAACCGAGAATGCTGTTGATCAATGATAACTTTTTTCTGTAGGATTCCATTGTGCGATCTGGTTCTAATAGGGAACATATCGAATGCCGCAATTGATTGATTCTGCATGAACTTTTTTCAGGTGTGGTTATCTCTTGCAGATGTGATATGAATTGCGATATTTGACCTTTCTAATCTTCTTTTTGGCAGGTTTTCTAAAGCCACAGGTCTAAGGCGATTAGTCAAAACCGACCGATGTCTTAAAAATTAATAAAACCCAACCAACGCTTAAATTCTTCTGGCAGAGGTATTGAAAATTAAACCTCTCTGCTGCATGCAATCGTCAGTTGCTTACCAGATCATATATATGGGTCTTTGAAATAAAAAAGAAATACACAGCTTGTTCGATTCCATTTCAATGCCGACCCGACTATTTTGTAGACCCATATATACACACAAAAATAATACTACAAACAGCTAAATACTTACACACATTGTTGTGTGAATGTGCAATTATATTTCTATTATTATATTGGTTTTAATCATGATGACAGTTTGATGTGGTCTTTATGTCAATTAATCAAAACATTCGGACATTTAAGGAACAGCGTTTACGTACATACATACATATGTACTCGTATGCATGTAGATGTATATACATGAGTACAATTAATTTACAACAATTAGCCCCGAACAATGGCAAATTACAATGACATTAAAAAAGTTTACAAATAAATTATGGTCAAAAGAGATGACAAAAAACCTGAAGATAATTTAAAATAATTAAACAAGAAATTTACGAAAATATATGTAAATGCAAAAGCCAACAATTAACAAAGTCAAATATATGTATAAGGGAAGACTTTTAAATGTAAAAAGCTTTGTATACCCCCAATATCTGGCTAACAAAATATATTCGTCGAAATTTATATAAGTGATTCGCAGTTCAAACGTTTTATACATCATCGATTTTACGGAAAGTATAATACAGGTAATCCTGCCCAGGGTAGCTTAGCTCCATTGATTTTGCTACTCACAATTACACTTTAAATATATAAAAATGTATTTTTGTGAATGAAGAATATTCTGTAATTTTTGGAATATTTTTATAAATCAAGTTGGAGTTTTTATCAAAAAATTTACACTAGACTTAGTGTTAAAGTTCTTTATAAATATTGAAAATATGCTATGATATTTCGGACTACAATTTTTTTTATGTTAAATTTCGAAGTTTAGCAAAATTACTTTTTTGTATTCTTAATGTCTTTTATGCATAAATAATTGGAACATATAAAATTGTGCCTTTAAAATTGATATTAACTTAAAACCAAAAATTCAATCAAAATAAAAGAAACTATATTTCACGGAAAAATGTCAAATTGATATACATACGTCGTCACTTGTCTTTCGAATGTATACGACGGTGGTCTTATACGCCCAATTCGAGGGTATTGGTAGCAGTTATAGGCCCACAGCAATTAGTGGACCACAGTTGTCTGAACCCTGAACTTAACCATTGCATCGGGGTTCGTAGCTACGATGGCGAGGCAGCACTGTTACTCTAAATAGGTATCTGTCAGTTGACTAATGTCAAAATGTTAACTAGCAGCGTCATTTAGTTTGTTTTATAGCCAATGTTAAGCTTGATAAATACTTTGGGAACACTGCACCATAAATTTCAATGGTAAAAAAGTGATTTGCTGTATTTCGATAGAGCCTCTACTCCCGTAACAATTGAAAAAGTTCACGATATGGCGTTGGTTGATCGGAGATTGAAAGTGCGTGAGATTGTAAAAGCCATAGGCATGTCATATGTCTCAGTGGTTTTAATATTAAATGAGCAAGCTTTCCGCAAGATGGGTGCCGCATTTGCTCACAATCGCATGGGTGTCTGGCGTTTTTCAATCGCAATATGGCCGAACTTTTTGCCGTTCCGTAACAATGTAGGAAACTTGTATCCACCACAACACACCAGAGTGAATCAGCGCCAATGAAGGCCAAAGTGGGTTTTTCAACCAGTCAAGGCGGCCGTTTTTTTTTGACGCACGCAGTATTACGAACGTTGACAACCTTCAACAGGGTAAAACTATCAATGGCGAATATTATGCCAACATATTGGGTCGATTGCTTCCTCATCCGTCCGTTTCTCCGGATTTAGCTCCGAGTGCTTATTTCTTTTTTGACTGAAACGATGAAATTACTTCAGAAGCAAATACCTATTTTCGTGCCCCGACAAATCTCATTTTTGGGAAGGGATACAAAAATTGCAGAAGCATTGGACAAAGTACATAGTGCTGAAAGGAGACTTAGTAAAAAAACAAAATGATTTTTTATTAAAAAACCTGTGGTTTATTCAAAAACGTCTCGGACTTATTGACCCGCCCTGTTCTTGTCGCAAAAATTTTATAGATGCATGATTGTGGTTAGCAATAATTTTGTAGTCAATTGTAAACAAGAACTTAGTTACTATAACTAGTGTTTAAGATAATTTTGAAAATTAACTATATATTGTTGTAAAGAACATAACATAATCGATGTTTCAGTGACATAACCATGTTTTCTTGTATTTCTATTAAACTTTAACCAAAACTATGAAGTGATGAAATGACATTGGGACTAAACCAAAGTATAGTAAAATTATGATTGTTCTTTCCATGTTATTGGTTTGTAGAAGTAATATGTGTTTAATCTTGAAAACGAAGTTACCGCGAAGAAAAAAGATACCGCGACTTGAATAAAAAAATCTTTGAAATACTTAAAAACCACCACATAACATCCGCTACAATCATATCTTTTATCACAGAGAACACTAAAGTTGTCAACATCATGTCATAACCACATATAAATATATTTTCTAATACACGATCCATACATGACTGCATTTTACCACCACAAACTTGTGCTACTTTTTTGTTTGTCATTCAATTCAATCGCTGACCAGTAGTAAGGCCACTTTAGTTTAATCAACAAAAAGTTTTGAAAATTTGTTGATTTATTGGCAAAACATATAAAAAAACATTCGCTTATTGTTTGGTATTAATTTTGTTTAGTTCGCAATATTCACAATAAAAACGATAACAATACCCACCGACTTACTTCTGCAAACATACAAATGTTCGAACAGTCTTTGAAAGTTTGGCATGCATGACTTTGAAATATGGGTTACCATACCAAAAACTAACAAACCACAAAATGTATATGTGTAAGATATTGTCTATATAAACATACATATATGTATTTACATCGTATAGTTTTACAGCAAATAAGACAATGATTATTTTCCCTCATTTTTAGCTGTTTCGTATCTGCCCCTTTAGTAGTGGAATGCAATTTTATAACAGAAGTGCATTCATTATCATACAAACTTTTATTATTGTTCACTGCAAAATATATAAACAAAAATTTTATTAAAAAATACAGCATTAAGCTACAAAAAATACAAAATAAGGAAATTGTTTAATGGTAGGTAGACTCATGCTTACTTTTCTTTCTTTGTAAGAGTGCTTGATAAGTTTGGTCGTTTTTGGTTTATCATTACAGTGAGTGATAAAATAATAAAACTAACAAAGGATTGGATCACAGGAATTATGATTCAATCGAATGTTTATACAGGGTGTCTGGTGGCAAATTTATATTTTTAAATACAATTATTTCAAAAAGTATTAAACGGTGCGGAGGAAGGATGGTGACGTTGGAATTATGGGTTGTGCGGATTTGTCAGTCACGATGTCGCAGTGGTCGAGTGAGCATCGCGCGATCGCTGAGGAACGATTCTTACGTAATTGATCGTCGACAATTTTGTTCAAAGTTCGGTATTCGGCAAATACGTCATGGACCGAGTGTAAATTGAATTCGTTCGTGGGTGCAAGGATTCCGCGCAACTGCTTCAGCTGTGAATGTCCCACGGATAGGGCCCAGTCGATCTTCAAGGACTATCGAAAACATTAAACTTGTTAAAAGCAGTTTACGTAACTTTCAATACGAAAAAGAGCAGCCTCACTGGGACTTCCAAAAGCGATTATTTATGACATTTTAAAAAAGGATCTGAAGTTCCATCCCTTTAAAATTCAAATCGTTCAAGAACTGAAAGAAAGTGACTTTGATTTACGCAAGAATTTTTGTAAAACGATGTTGGAGCGTTTTCGCACTGTAAATCTAATTTTTTGGAGCAATTAGGCTAATTTTCACTTAAACGGCCACGTCCAGAATCCGCAACCCTAGATTGAAACATCAAAACCCATTGCATTACCCCAGGGTAATTGTTTGGTGTGCCTTTTTTTGGAAAATTGTCGAGGCCAGCCGACGAATGTCAACGGCGAAAATTAACAACGCATGATTACAGAATTCTTTTCACCAAAAACTGCGAGCTCATCCATCCTACTCTTCACACACGTTGTTTCAACAGAATGGGGAAATTGCACACCCAGCCAGAACTTCGGGAAAATTTCCCCCAGAAACTGATCAGTCGCTTTGGGGACATCCCATGGCCACCGAGGTCGCCCGATCTAACTCGCATGGATTTTTTGATGGGGCTACCTCAAAGAGAGGGTTTATAATGACAATCCTCAATCTCTTGTGGCTTTAAAGGAAAATATTCGTCGAGAAATCAGCTCAATTAAACCAAGTGTACTGCAGCGTGTGGCGCAGAACTCAACGCTCCGTTTTGAACAGCATTTCCATTCAATCGTGCACTGCTCTTAATAAAACTTTGTGTATATCATTACGTCTTTTATTTAAGTTCGAAAATATAAATCTGCTACCCCCAACCAAAGGAGGGGGATTCATATGGCTATGTGCCAATGTGCGCAAAAATCTCAATAGAATCTTTTTCCGGCGGGGATATAAATACACTGTTGGATTTATTAGTTCATGTGTAACATATGTTTTGAACCATCGATTAAGCCTACCAGAATTTGGAAAAGGACAAGTACTCAAATATATCCCTCCGAAATGTCCAAGGTATGTTTAAATTTATTTTATCCACTGTGCCTTTGTAACCGGCAGAAAGAGATACTATATTATATAAAGCGTACGCACCGAGTACCTACTCATTAAAATATGAGTTCAAAAGGATCTGAAAAAAACAATACTACTCACCTTTTTTATTGACATTTCCCAAGCGCTTGATAAAGTTTGGCATGATGAGTTACTCCCGAAAATAAATCGAGTTCTACCTGAAAATGTCCACAATCTTCTTAAGAGCTATTTGACAGGTAGAACATTCTAAATAAGGTCAATGAATACATTTTTTCAAGGTGGAAAAATTCCTGCAAGAGTCCCACAAGAACAATACTTGGGCCGCTATTATATATCATCTATACAGTGGATATAGCTACAAATTTAAATACACCCATAGAGCCCAGAGAAAAATGACAACATCCGTGTTCAAATAGATCACATTCGTTGTCAAAAGTGTATCAACGTTTGTAGTTAAATTTTACTCACTGTTGTTCATTCGACAAGGAAATGTTGACAACGATTTCTTTTCCAAACCGCGCATAAATTTATACAAATTGACACGATTTGATACCACACAGGTGTTATATTAACACCATAGAGGTGTTGTATTGACCACCACGATATCACAAGTGACTTTGAATAATTCAGCAATAAAATGTTTGTCTGAAACAAATTTATTTATTTATTTAGTTTAATAATAATAAATTATTTTAAAGTTAAAACCAAGACGAGCCCTAGCTGCTTTGGGCATCGGCTCATCCAAATTATATCCCTCGATTCCTCGCACTTTTTATTACGTTTGATTAAGCAATGGTGAAAGCACAGTAGAAAAAAATTGGTACAAAGTGGCAACATACAGTTATCAATATAGAGTTATCAATTCGTACACGTTCGTTGACAAGTTGACAACCAGGTTTGTTGATAAAAAGTGATCAAGTAGGGTGCGAGATCGACCACAGACGTTGATTTTGCAACGTCTTTTACCCCTCAGTGTAAGCCAACGTTTACAGACGTTAGAAGTGTCAATCAAGAACTTAAGCACTGACTTAAGAAATGGAGTATAAAGCTAAATCCATCGAAATATGTTCATGTAACATTTTCCCTCAGAAGGCAAAAGTGTTCACCAATAAAAATAACAAATTCCACTGTTCTAGCAGAAACTTACGGACGGGATTTATTACAATTTGATTGGCACCACATGCTAAAAAACACTACTCATTGATCCTGGTCAGACAGCTCTTCCAACTCAAACAGAAATAGTATATTACAAGATTCAACAAAATAACATTAAAGTTAAAAAAAAAATTGAAATTCGTTAAAAACATCGAAGTCTTAACAGGTAAATTACCACAGAAATTTAAATGATAAATTTGAAACTATTTCATTCCTTTGTATAATTTAAAGCAAATTCACTGCTATAAAAATTTTATTAAGTTTTAATCAACTCAATTACTTATTTAATACTATATATCATTCTGTGGCTTTCATTAATAACCGCGTACAATCAAATTTCGGAGGGATCCAATATTACATTTTTGGAATGTTGTAGTAACATGTGCCTCAATATGAGTCATGTTATTCAGGTGAATATACCATAATAGTAAACAAAGTGGTACGGACACTAAAACTGTGAGCTGATAAAAAGACTTATGTCAACACAGACACTTTTTATTGCACAAAAATAGTACAAATAGTACAACTCTGGAAGATTCTAAATTAGGTTAAAGTAATTAAATATAAGCAGAAAGAAATGGGAGCCTTTATGTGACAAGCACTTTCTTAGAATCCAAACGTATCCCGACATACTTTATCAAAGCTGAAAATAGTTTAAAGAAATGTAGAAGATACGTTGGTTTTGAATTGGTTCATTTTTTTGTTTTTTAATAAAGCAATTTCGAGTATGAATAGAAAAAGAACGACACACAACGAAAGGTAAAAATTATTTTCACATAACGCAGCTTATTAGGTTGACCATGTGTGCTGGAGGCTATGACTAAGGACTTTTACTGATAAATTTATGAATTAGTCAAATTTTAAGTCATAAATTTACTTTAATTACGTACTGCTTGTAAACTTGATAGTGGGCGCATGGTTGAATTAACACGCAAATCTAAGCAGCTCCTCTTATTGCAGCAGATACATTGTTTGTTATTGAACAAGGATGTAGGTAAAGGCACTTTAAAAGGAGTTTAAAACAAGAGCAAAAAACTGACTGAACTACGAATATTTTAAATGCCCAAATTGATCATTTATAATTTTAAGAGAATCTAATAAAGGAAGTATGTATAGCGAATCATACTGTCTACAAATCGAAAGGTCCCCTGGAGATCTAACAACTATCGATTCTAAAAAATAAAAACAATAAACTTAACACATAAAACACAAATTCCAATACTGTTAAGGACTAATCAGTTATATAATGTTCTTTATAATATTTATATTAATGGATTAAAACAAATGTTAAAAATAAGCCCAAACCCGTTCGTCAATTGTGGAACAACAATAGAAAATCTCGTGAATTTCCGCTTGTTGTGAAATACCAAATTTGCGAATTTGAAAGCAATATGTTAGCAGACTTTTTTGCTAGAACACATTCTAATGATAACACCAGTGGTTGCCCGTTTAAAATTGTTTAAATCTAACAATAAACCTCCCAGTAATCGATTGTGTTGAAATTGAGCTCGAATTGAAGAGACTGAAAACAGTTTTTAACCATGGACCTAATTGTTTACTGAGAGATTGGGCAGTTAGTTTATCACTCAGAGCGAAAAATGACACTGCAGATGGCACATAACCGATACCAGGATTGGAAGCGTCACATCCATGACATATGTCAACTTATGACAATTTACAATACTGGCGATTATAATATTTGTTACCATATGACTAAACGTACGTTTTTTACGAACTATCTTCTGTCAACTAAATTGAAGTGTTGGAAATTTGGTAAAATAAAAGTAAAGTATTTTTTCATATGGTTGTCGATATGATCACGTATACAACGATTCCACCCTAGTTTGTCTTCTAATCAAACTTGTCAAAGTGTGACGGAAATTCATTCCACTTATCTATATCAAATCCTTTATATAAATTATATACACTTCCAAAAATTTCTTAAACAGAAAATATCAATAAATAAAAAATCCTGCCTATAAACTTATAATCCCCACTGTATTTAAGCTTTTCAGATGTATGCTTTTCTTTCTCTTCGATAGAAACAAACAAAAAAAAAAATACTCACATTTTGCATTTACAGCAAAAACAGAGGAGTAATAAAATAAAAACTACAACTGAAAAAGAAAAATCATTTCTACAGTTGATTTTTTTTTTTTTTTTTTTTTTTTTGATGCAAATATTATGAAATCAATTCCGCATTTTTGCTTAATGTTGTTTTTTTATTCGTTTGCATTTTTTTCGTTAAAATCTGCTTATAGGTTACATTAGTAACCCAATGACAATTAAAGTTAATCATGTTAAATGTGGCAGCAGTTGGTTGGTTGTATCATGGTTGGATGATTGACTATGGGACTGGACGAGATTGTTTTTTACGGGTATTTTTGTTTTAGTTTGCATGAAAACAGAAAGTGCAAATTAAAGTAATTTTGTAATTAGATTCGTAATGTAGTCTAATTGATTTTTATGAGTGTAATGTAAAAGTTTAAGGGAATTGAAAGTTTTTATTTTTAATGCAAAATGAATATAAGTCGATGGTTTCTTTTTTATTTCTTGAAATATTATTTAGAGGCTGCTATCAAGTACGAAAACTCCGGAAAAACATGAGGATTTCTTATTTCTAGTTCGATTTTTGTGCACCTCAAACTAACGATATGTAAAATCGAATTAAAATTAAGAATTTAATATCACTATGTTTTATTCACATATCTGTGGTGCGGCAATGTGTGACGCCGCACAGGGGTTATAAATAATAGGATATCTTTATGAATAAAGAAATCCATTCGGGATAATCAACGGAGAAAATTTGAGTTTTTCGTGCGTACAACGGTCGATTTTTAAATGGTGATTTTTACCTGGCTTTTTTACCTTGGAAAAAACAAAACAAGCAAAGCTAGGATATCAGCTGTTTCCTTATGATTTCGCAAATTGTAAAATCGGCTGATTTGCAGAACAGGAGTAAAACCATAAGTTAAAAAAAATCAAGTTTGATCATGCAAGCAACAAACGCGTCTATGCGTGTTTCGATGGCATCCTTTGCCCAACTTTTTAGAAAAAACTTAAACGTCTTATGCTTGAAATTTTATAGACCAAATGAGAAATGGTTTATATTAATAAATGTGAAATATCTTGTGGACATTGGTACAAGTGTCTATTTTTGTTCTAAAGCAAAGCTTATGCACCGCAACAAATAAATTTAATTTTTTTAATAAGATGATTAACTTAGCTAGAAATAACTTTTCAAATAGAGAGAGAATAAAAACCAAAATTTTATTTGTACTTATTACAAGATTTTTTAATGATAAAATTAAAAACTCTCATGCGCTATGTCAAGTATTCCATTTTAGCAGTAATGTCTACGTTTATCATTCTTTGCCATTATTTTATCAACAAATTCTTTTCGGCAATCCGAAAACCGTTAGCGGGAGAGGTAATTCTGTGTAAATAATCGAATTTCGACATTAAATCGGCCTTTTTCTGTTTTTTAAAGGGCTGCCTTTCAAATAGTTTTGTATCTAAATTGTTGCTTAAAAACTTGCATGTAATTGCGTAACAGAGACATAATATAAAATTTGTATAGAGAAAAACTAAACAACAAAAAATTACGTATTAAAAAGGTGTTCAGTGTTTATATATGATTTCGGGCATGTAGGTACCACAAGTGTCTCGGATAAACCACATTCCTGAAGTTTCGTTTCGTGGCAGAGGTCCGAAAAATACTGTCTTCTAAATCATCTAAATTTGCTGGTATGTTAGCATAAACTAATGACTTTACTGAACCCCGTAAAAAATAATACAAAGGCGTATTAGTCGAATGTTTGAAGCAATCTGTTGGAAAATCATTTTTTCAGCCAACATCCCATCCAATTGCGTCCATAATGCAACGTTCTACAGCAGCAATTGCTTCTGGTGAACAATATAAGCCGTCTTTGCAGAAGCTTACTAACATTTAGAATATTCTATGTGCGAATACGATACGTAGTTAATCGAAGACGTCGCTGCTAGAATAGACTTGGTTGCCAATCAATAATTTCAATTTTTCTGATATGTGAAAACGGAACCATAATTTTCGAAATAGACTTTTAAAATTTGCAAGCGTTCTTTTGGCGTCAGTATATTCAATATGAAATGGTAAAAGAATTGGCAGATCTCAAAATTTAATTCTTGTTAGAAAATGAACTCGTATTACTCAAGGTACTAAATTTTGTTAGAAATTTGTTTATTAACATTTTGCATTAAAAAATAAACCTTGTATTATTATTTAAAGCATTTAAAAATATATTATTTTAACAAACACTAAACATTTTTCCTTTTGTATTAAACTTATTCAAAATATTAACATTTTCAAACGACAACTAAAAATGCAGGTACTTAACGATTAAAATGTTAAAGACCCGCTAAAAATAACAATTTTAAAAAAACTACAAAATTTAAAATTCATTTAATTTAAACAAATTTAATGCCAGCATTTACAACCAAAATCCCATATAAATAATCACACAATAAACAATTCGTGTAATTGATGCAAAGCTGAAGTCAGAAAAAAATGTTGCATAATATTTAAATTTTCAATTTAAACCAGCAAAAAAAAAAGTAAATGAATTTAAGAGCGAACGTTTTGTACCTTTTGTGCATACAGTGAAAAAACTGGTTAAATTGTATAGAATTTTAAACAATTTACGCTTTTTTTTCTCGATTTATTAGTCAAACTGTAAAAACATACTCACCGCGCTCACTGGCCAATAAATTGTAGACCATAAACAACGCATTAAAAAAATTAAAAAAAAGATCGATATGAAAATAAACAGTGAAGCCACAAGAAGCGGTGTGTGTGACTTATGAAAAAGTAGGTTACAAAGTCAATATCAAGGTCGGTTACAACAACAATTTTTCGACGAAAAATAAATTAAAAAGTCTAAAAACTTGTTGCCGTTCATTAAATCACCAGACGTAAATTAAGGCTCTTTAATGCAACAATGAAAATTTTGTTTCTTTTTAGCTTAAAGTTTAAAAAATAAATGATTGTGTCTTAGAACTTGACAACGTATTTTATGTAAAATTATAGGCAACTGTGAAGTGTCAAACAGTATTCTCTATACGGAAACAAATATTTTCACCTATTTAAGGTGTTGTTGAGTTTAAGCTTGCTTCATATAAGGATTAAATACATAATTAAATCAATTAAAAAATTAATTAAATTTTATTCTAAAAATAAAAATCATTCATCTATAAACAATTTTTTTTCTGTGTTATTGAAATCGATTTCATAGAAAATGTTGACCCATTATTATCACCACTACAAATTTAAAAAGAAACCCCTTATAAGGGAATAACTTCTAAATATTTTTTATGTTTTAAAGCTCTGATTAAATATTTGTAAAATTATTGCGATGAAATCTAATATTTGATTCTGGGGCTTAGCTCGTGACTTAATAATTTTTATTTAAATTAATCGTCATGTTAGAGAAGAGCGGAGATTTCTAGCATTGCTTACGCAAATCTGTTAATTGGTTTCATATAAGAAATGAGTTTTGTCGTTGATGATGTGTTTGAAATCTCACTCACCTTTATGCTAGCTTACGGAAAAGAAAAAACTACTCGGGAACGATTGTTTTTTTATCTACGGCCAAGTAGGCTTGCGTGAGTGGATGAAGTGCGTGCTCACGACTTAAGCCAAGAACGAGTAATTTTCCAATTCAAAAGTACCCGTGAGCTAAATTTTACTTATTTAGCTCTTTTTTTCGGGATGTTATATGGAAATGAGTTCCTGCTTATCTTTTTAATTTGGAATAGTAACTTAAGATCTTAGTCGAACATAAGTTGGTTTTTAAAATAAAAATTTTTTTTCAAGCTTACATAATAGCCTGTCTTAGACAGCAATTATGTTTTTATAAATTAACTTTTGAAGTTTAAAATTTCTCTCCTGTAAAACGACAAAATTGTATTTCAAAGCTTGCAAGCTTTGCAGAATTTACGGTCGAGAAAGTTTAGGTGCAACGTGTCAGCAACTCACTGCTTGATCAGAAGAAGAAACTAAGTCGATTAAGGATTGTAAGTGTCCTTTGCGTCGTCGTAGCAGTCAGACTCTTGAAACCATTGCTGCAGTAAATAAGAGTTTCGCCAAAAATCAGAAAACATCAAATTTACTTAGATTCCAACAATTTTAGCCGTCACGAGGCACTTCCACCCTCGCAAGCGATAGTGCCACAGTGCTGGACAATATGCAATAGTTCCAAAAACTCCATCACTGTTTTTTCACAAACTCAATCGACAAGAAAGTCGTCAGAGGAGCAAAGAAAACTGTCTACTGTACAATTACGCACTAACTTACGTATAAGATAAATTATAAAATAAAATTGAGAAAACACGCAAACAATAAGCCCTCTGTATGAATTGGCACCTAAGATTTTACAAAGCACCAAGAATCCGTTAGTGGGTTATCGAGCAAAGTGAACTGAATGTTGATTTTTCACCGATGAAGCCTATTTCCAGCTGAATAGCTTCGTGAATAAAGTGTCGAATTAGGTGCTTAGAATATCTGCACCCGACCGATGTGAAGCACATTCATTCACAACGAGAAAGTGTCTGGTGCAAATTTTGGTCAAGCAGCGTGATTGGGCCTTACTTTTTTTAATGTGAGGCAGAAATTACAGTAATGGTAAATGGTATTTGTTACAGGAACAAGATACCAGGATTATTGTGGCCGCATCTCGCGAAATCCTTATGTCAACTGGCCATCCCGATAGTGCGATTACTATATTTCGCGTTTTGAAAAATTTGGGTTCTGTGGCCATAAACCATACACAATTCCTAAGCTTACGATCGAGGTCCAACATATCATCGGTGAGATACAGCCACATATTTGTCAACAAATCTTCGATATTTAATGAAACGCTATGGCGTGTCATGAGAGCCGCGGTGGCCATTTGCCGGATATTTTATTCGATACCTAATCAGAACATGACCTTAACAATGCAATAAAAACTGACGGAGAAATATCGTATTTTATTTTCTAGTTAATTAATACACTCTTATTGGAACACCCGTTATAAGCTTGAAATTTAATAAGGCGATGCAAACAATTGCATATTTAAATAATTTTTTATATATTTTTTGGAATTAAACAAATATAGGAATCAATTAGGAATTAATTTCAAGCTGACACCATACAGCAGCTTTATTAATCATTAATATTTTTTCTTCATTAGTAATAAATTTTAGAAGTGCAACAAAAAAAAATCGGACATACATATAATAAAAAAACTCATTACCTACTTTTTTTAGCTCGCTGCTGCGCGTAGCAACTTATTAGATAATTATAGAAATGGTGGAAGGTCCCTACCGTTTCTCCAAAAAAGGCTTCCAAACATGAAAGAGAAAGAAATTTGTGAAAAGTTTTGTGCAATTTGATGCCATATTGAAAATTCTGAATTTGAAAAGGAATACTTTAGTAATTTTTAAATTTTTTCTTAATTCAAGTCTGTATTTTTTTCTTTATAGAAGACTGCAAAGGGTTTATAATTTTGTGTTTCGATTTTGGTTGATTGGTTGATCTTGATGTTTTTTTATTTAATTTCCGGAAAACTATCCATTTTATGTGGAATTTCAAGTTTTTTGCAAAAACTTTGAATTTTTATGTGAGATTTTTAGTTTTGTCTTAATCTTCATTTGTTCTCCAATTTTTTTTTTTTGCATATTCGATGGTAATAAAAAAATGTTGTGAAATGTTTTGTTTAGGGATTCTGACAGGACGTATACGGATACTTAAACTCTTTGCGAATTATCCGCTTAAAACCCTCTCTAGTCCTAGCAGGTACCAATGGTTGCACCGATCAAGTGTGGTTCACTGATGGCAACACACACTTTGATGAAAGTAGCTTGACCAAATTTTCAAAAGGCAAATGGAAAATACATGGCAACCCTTAAGACCTTATTATAGTTTGAAGTGAGGTTGGGGGTTGTCATTAAATCTGCAATAAAATTACATTATACTAGGATCGCACGAGCCGGCTGCTTAGCAAGCAGAGGATTCCAACGTTCATTCATAGGACCGGAAATTTTCTTTGCAACATATAGTAGCTATACTATTGAGAAAACTGTTTCCTGGGTTGAGTCGGCATTTGCTCGGCACTGGAGAGCTACATATATCCGGTCTTGGGAAAATTACAAAGGGTTTTGACTCTAGAAAAGAATGAGCACATGGGGTGGTTGACTGGATATTGTGGTTTAAGATACCACGAATTTAAGATAGGAAGCACAGAGACCTTCAAATGTAAATTCTGCTACTTGAATAATAGGTCATGTATGAGAATGTGATCTGCCACTGTCCTCCTCTCAACTCTTACAAATTTACTTGACCCGTCCTAATTAATTCCAATAGATGTATGTGGTCTGTCACTGAACAATTTAATTGGCTTTATTCACAGCCTAAACCTGTTCCAGTAAAAATAAAGACTGCATAAAAGATAATTAGATGTTTTATTATAATACTATTAATAATGGGGATTTTTTTTAGTATCTTTTTTAGTTCAATTGAAGTTTATGGCGAAACGTAAATTTTGTGGGGATTTTTCGAGTAAATTTTGGGCAGTTTTGCGGAATGCATCTATTGACGCAGCGATGGAAGAAAAGTCACAGCCAATACTTTAAATGACATGGCAATTCAAACGGCTTAATTTTTGACAAAAAACACCAGTTTTTTGTACAACGAATATTTCTGGTTTTTAGATGTTAATTCTGTTTTAGTTTTAATAATGTTTAAATTAGTTTTCTTTGTGCTAAAAATCCACATAAATAAAATAATGACTAAATTTATAACTGATTTCACACAGTTTAAACGCAGCCACTAATTGAAATAATTAATTAATTAACACTACCGATATAACAACTGGGCACCATCCAGTTTCTGTACTGGTGTTTTTTATTGAAAACAATAAAAATTATATATTTGTCTGCAATATGATGATATAGAAATTTGGAAATATTTTTGCTCTAAAGGAAGCAAAAATTTCTTTTAGAATCATAAAAAATTTAAATTGTTTCCTTTAAACAAATTTATTCTTTTCGAGCACAGCCTTGTCAACATTTTGCTTCTCTGCAAAAGTGGGTCATCTTACAAAAAGAAAAAAAAAACGAATCAAATCTAAAAATAAAACTCTTGTCGCTTGTTCATTCTGTTGATGGCTTTTATTTCGTCAAACAAATGATGGCAAGATGATTGTGATGGCGCTAAATGAAATTAAAATTTTTCCTTATGCCATGACACAAATCGGTCAGTATGTGTCGAGGCTAAACAAATTCATTATCATTTTAACACAAAAAAAAAAAAAAATGTAGGCCCGGTGGAGAAAAACCTTAACTGAATTTTCCACTAAAAACAACTTAAAAAAATGACATAAAAACAAAACTCATGATAATTAAAAAAGAGGAAAAAACTAAATAAAAGTAACACGAAACAGTTAAGGAAAAAATGGTTGTAAAAAAGAAATTAAGGTAGGTCGTCATTAATTTCGATGGCAGATAAATTCGACTAATTCGCTAAGTTACTAAAAGGTTGACTTTATAATTTGGTGATTCACACTAGGGCCACAACTTGGAGATCACAATTTTTCTTATTATTTTTTATTAGTTTTGCTACACTCATAAATTCACTACTTGTTCTAGTTTCCTTCAAACTAAAAACATTTTGTTTTACAACTTTAAGTTACGGTTCTCTGTTGAAAGATCAATGTTTGGTTAAGCAACATTTTAATGATGATCTGTGTGATATAAGCTGTCTATTTGAAAGGTTTATATTAGGAATATTTTTGTGGGATATTTTGACAGCTTTACTTTTTTAAGAAAGCAATTTTTGCTAAAACCTCATCACAAAAAATTTAAAAACCTCGGCCCCTGGCAGCAGGACTCTTTAGCTTTGGAAATCATGTCTGCCCATGAATGACATGTAGTTTCAGGAATCAATCGATATACTGCAACAACGATTTCTAGATAAGAATAAAGCGGAAAAAATTACTCAACTCAAGACTGAGATCACACGAGTCACCATCCTGAGATATAGCCGCATCTTTGTCAAATATTCAGTTGAAACATTTGCGTGATATTAGACTTCGTAATTATACAAGGAAATGTAATAGGCATTTTTCACCTTGTGTTACTTTCTATCGAAAGGAATTATTCGCATATACACACACATGATTAGTGTCTATAATGCATTGGATTCTGTTGGATATAGGAGAGAGAATATAGGAAGTAAAATATCCATAGAAGTGTTTGTGAACTTTCGTTTTAAAAATTATTGCATTTAGTCGACATTTCTACTGAAAGTAATAAAAAAACTGCCGAATGTTTTTCTTCAGCAAGTTTTGAGAGTGTTTGTATATTACACTGAGCTAAAGTGCCAATTAAGCTGCATTTAATTATTTAAGTACTGTTTCTTTGTGTCGGTTTTTTGTTTTCGTACCATTCATAGTTTACTACTACTTCCACAATTCATAAAACTCTCAATAAAAACAAATTAAAGCACTACGACGAATTTTATACCCAAAGTATGAAGTAATAAAGATTTAGAGAACAATATCCTCTTTTGAAAGACTATAGTTTTTTCCCGGTATAAACATTTCCTGACGACTATCTATTTTCATTATACTTTTTAACTCGTTTTTTTTTGGTTTTATATAAAGCAATTTTAATCGGTCAGTTTGTTTTGTATAATTTATCTTTTCTCCAGCTTAATCGGTATGTTCGACTGCTGATAATGGTGTTATTTAGATGTTTTGGTAAAATTTCCGTTCTTTATCGCTGTTAGTTAGTTTTTGTTGAAATTTTAAGTTTATGGACAAATTTTTATTTCTTTAGTAAAATTTGTTGTGAATTTTGAACGAACGTTTTCGACAATACTTTAATTTCTTGTAAAATTAAGGATTTTAGTTATAAAATTTGTTTTGGGTTGGGGTTTTTCATATGTGATTAACTTATTGGAAATTTTGAACTTTACTTTAATTCTCAGTTTTTGTTACATTTACAATTTCTAATGAAATCTCAATTTTATGGCGAAATATCGAATTTTATTTTTTTGCTAAATTTTTGTTCTTTAAAAATATTTATTTTTAAAGGGGTTCTTATTTCTTTCGGGGAATTAAAAATAATTTTTTATTAGAAAATATTGATTTTTTTTTATTTAAAGTTTTTCACCGTCTTTCGGGTCGTAAAATAAATCTTAAACTTTTGCTGAAATTTCATTTTTCTTTTTTAATGAAATTTTAATTCGGATTATCTCTATGGTCAATTGATAATAATTAAGAATGTATATGTATTGTATACTTGATGGGTTAGCATAAGAAAACTTCCCTTTTATGAGTGATAAGACCAAAAACAACTAGATAATTATCACAGGAATTTGAGGAATCGGTCCAACTGGGACAACTTCTTGTGGGTTTGTAGGTTGTCGCAGGCCGCCAGAATGTTAAGTTTAACTTAGGATATCATTAAATCGACTCTCCCATTTGAAAGTATCCACAATATTCGTATATACCCTTCGGGGTCTGTATGAATCTTGTGCAAATTGCAAACGGAATGGTGGATATAAAAACAGATAATAGTTTTTGTAGCAAAGTGTTAATTTTATAGTTTTCTAAATTACTTTAAGTTGTTTTCGTAACTCAAATTTTTTTAATAAAAATATAAAAAGCGAGAGCCATTAAAAATTATGAAATATAAAACTAAACTTGCCAAAAATATGAACTTCATATGTGAAAATATGAACAGTAAACAACTGAACTGAAAATATGTCAACTGAAAATAATGCAGCTGTAAAACTGTTTCAATAAAATTACGAGACATTTTTATTTTAGAAACATATAGTTAATAGAGCTCTTAGCCGACATTTAAATATACTTCATCAAATAGTTTACAAATATTAAATTCAAAGGAATAAAAGGGCAAGAACAAATCGGTTATACTCTTTTTCGTGGGTGTGACAATTGTTGTAGTGGCATAAATGATTTTGAACGGTCGCATTTGTTACAGATTTATAGTATGTTCACACATGCGCCTTAATTGCACAAATAGAAAATTTACGCAATTAAGAACTTAATTGAGCTCAATTTACTATGCAAAAGCTCAATTAACAATTTGAGCCATTAGTACCTAGTTACATCACCAATTACGTCGAATTTCTAATACAACTCTGGTGAAAAGTGTTTAGTAAGCAGAAAAAACTGTGTTCAATGACAAAATCAAACCACTTCAACAAGGTTACTGCGTTTTATTTTTAACGCCAGTTGAAAAACGCGATATATAAAAAATGTAAACAAACATAAATGGCAGGTGAAGTTGACGGTTAGTAAATTTCATGAAATTTTTAACGTTTTAAATAATTAATTTATTTTCTTTTTAAAGCCAAGTATCTCTCTAATTTTTTTAAATTCACAATCACAAACTTTCACGAACAAAATAGACACACTGACAGATAGAAAACACTAATTGAGTAAACTAAATTGCATATGAGTGAACACCAAAGTCTACAACTCAATTTAAATTTTAATTGCCTCAAGATGCATGTGTAGACATAGTAATACTGCAATTTAATTGAAAGAAAGGAGTATATGAGCCTTAGAACCGTAAACTCATAAGCCCATAACATAACATAAAATACCAATATTGCAATTAAAAATACTTTCGAAAATACTAGCAACTGACTTTGTGCTTGTATCGAAACATAATCTGGAAATTAAAAAAAAAGGTTGCAAGTAGACGTGCTTATTTTATAACACACAGATTATTTAAGATCTGGCAAAATGACGAAATTGCATAGGTGGGAACACCAAAGTCTACAACGCAATTTAAAAATTACTTGCCTTAATTAAGGTGCATATGTAAACATATGTATGAGCCTTAGAATCGTATATTAATAACACCATAACATAACATAGCATAAAATAACAGTCAATATTGCAATTAAAAATACTTTCAAAAATACTTGCTACTGACTTTGTGCTCGTATCAAAACATAACCTCAAAACTTTTCTAGAAGTTCATTTTGTTATGTTTTTTTTTAAAGAAAATGTTGCAAGTAGACGTGCTTATTTTATAACACACAGATTACTTAAGATCTGGCAAATTGACGAAACTCAAGAAAAAAACTCAATGTCCGTTGCAAAATGAATGTTTCTTTCCAGAAAGATTCAATACTGCTTTATGGCCGTAACGAATACAATGTTGTAAGAGCTGATATTTTAGTTTATTTTTATTTTCAAAAGCTTGACACACATTTGGTAAAAAAATTAAGTTAAAAAGTCAACAGTTTGTAGTCAATGGTACATGTGCATGATACAAATGTAAATTTTGGCTTCTTGGTTCGTCCGTCTGTACAATTATTTGTTCATGTCGCAAATATGTGTTTGCCTTATTGACCATCAGCAGCTGAAGTAATAGCTGCAACATCTTGCACTTGTATAACTATTTGCTTTTCTTAGCAACAATGTTAAGTGTTGCAAGCAGCAGATGCATGATGTTCCCCATATTTGCCTGTGTGTATGTGTGTGTGTCTTTTTCTTTTTATTAATTTTTTGGTATTTCAAGCCTTTAATCCAACCACAAATGTTTATATTGCAATTTTACAATATAATTTTTTTTTAACTGCGGTTTTCTAGCAGCAGCAGCACGAAAACTGCATAATAGTAATTACAGATGCAATAGCAATAACAACATGTTGTTAGTAGTTTGTGGTTTTTATGGTTTGTGTGGTTAAATATTTTTCACCCGCTTTTAATTTTCTTTTTTGCTACTGGCATATTTTGTTGCAACAATTTCTCCATTTTCTGTACTCTGTGGTATTTCTGTTTTATTTTCATACATTTTTAGTTGGACTGTTCAGTTTGTTGCCGGTGACATAATGTAAAATAATTACAAGTGTTTGGTGTAGTTGTTACTAGAGAAGCGACATAATCGTGCTGAAATTGTATCATCGTACGATTACACTGTGCACAGCACTCGTTGCATTGTTTGTATAAAAATAAATTGCTAGTGAAATTGTTACGTGTGTGTTGTTAATACTGACATGTGTTTTAACTAATTTGTTAATTATATGGATTATGGCAGTTACAATGATATTGATACATATAATTGAGATGGTGGTTAACTATTGTGAAAATTAAACAAGATTGTAAATGTTTGATACAATTTTGCTATTTTTAGTTATTTCATAATCGTAGTCGGTAGATATTTCTTTGCTATAAATGACTGACTTTAACAGTTTCTAGCTGCTAATTGCAGCTGGTATTTAAACAAAAACTTAAAACATTTTAAGCTAACTAAAATTTCATGTACATAAATTTCACATCCATCTCTACTGACAATATATTAAAGACACAACTAAAAACAACCTTTCTAAGAATAGACAAAGTTTCACATTAACCAACTAACAATACAAATAAAAAAATTAAGCTAATTTAGACCTACAATCCTGCTGTATATTCTATTCATATAATCGAACACAATCAGTTTACCAGATACTATATTAAGGCAAAAGATTAATGCAGCTGGCTAATATAGTGTCCACTGTATCCCGCGCCAAAATTTTATTTCAAATACAAAAAAATTATTAAATAAAAACACAACTAAAAAAGAATCACGCCACTGCACACAAACTTATCAAATAATTAAAATCAATATTAATTCCACTTCCTTTTACAAAAAATGAATTGCTTAAATTGAAATTATTAAAAAAAAAATTAAGTGGATTTTTTCTGTTTCTTTCAACAAATTGCGTTTTTGTTTGTTTTTTATTTTCAATCAAATAAAAACAACATTTTTGGTGTTTTCGTTGTCAAGGTTACAACATTTTGTTGTTCATATTGTTATTGCTGGTGTTGCGATACTAGTCCAACACTATTCATGCCGCACAAATGCAGTTGCCACATTGTGGTTTTTCAACTTCAGTCATTATTATTTTTAATGGACTTGAACAGCGTGCCGAACGAGCACAAACTGCTGAAGTCTACAAATATATGATTTCAGAATTTTTCCGCCGTTTCGTTTTTTTTAAATTATTTTTTGCTGTTTTGTTTTGTCGATTTTTAGAGTTTTTGAATACAATGTAGTTTTAGTTGGCCGGCAGACAGTAAGAAGGCCATTTTTATGTTGTTGCAATATTTCAATATCAACTAACAACATTCGAACAAACTGATACACAGTGAAAAATGTCTGTACAAGAGTTTGGAGCAATATTATGTAGGTACAACATAAATAAGCTAGTGGTTTTGAATTAAATTATTGTTTCACTCAGAGAAAAAATGCGTGTAGTATGTGTTTTTCTATGTAAAGTTTTTTTACACAATTTATTGAATGGTAATGCCAGCTGCGGATTTAGTAAATGCTTCTTAGAAGAATCAAAATAATATCAGTTTTTTTCTCTGTCATTACATGTTTTGGAGAGGTTTAGTTTATGCCACATAAATTTCGAACTACAAGTTAAAGTTCATTAAGGGCCACTTCACACCATTAGATTGAGCAAAACGACTTTCCAAAAACTTCAATAAAATGAGAAAGTATTACAAAGTGAAATTAATATGTTGTAAATCTGAATGGATCTGAATACGTATGCAAATTTGTCAGTCGTATGGATCTTACTATTTTTTGAAATTTTTTCTAGAAGCTTAGATTTTTTCATTTTGTCCGGATTGCAGTTTTACACAAGTGCGTTAGTGTAAACAAAGAATGCAATGGGAAGTTTTTTCTATTAATTTTTTACACAATCAGAACGATTATCATTCGAATTCTATTCGCAAAAACCCAACGAAAATCCAAGAACCCCTCCAAAATAATATTTCTGTACGCAACCTGCAATAAATCTGGATTGCGCAGAAGATCTAAGCTATAAACCATAAGATCTTTTTAATTACTTTTCAAAGATCTTTGTCAATCGTATATGAAACAAACTAATTTTTATTTGAGTGTAATTGTTGACTAATTCGAGTAAATTAAAGTTTATTATGTGTGTATTTTGCAGTACGACTACATGTTTGTCTATATTTTTCTGTCTATACCACTATTAAACAACAGCTGTTGTCTAGTATGCGGTTAATATTTGTTGGCTCTAGTTATTTGAGTTCATGAGTTTAATTGAATTTTTCCGTGTGTGAATTTTAAAGTTATTATTACGTTTTTTCACGCACCGATTATATAATGGTATTTTTGTGGAAACATATATTACTCAATAATTTTGACATGAAGAGAAAGTAAACAAGCAAGAGAGCTATATTCGGCTTTGCCGAATCTTATATTACTGTAGGCAAAAATAAAAAGACTTTGTTCATAATTTTAAATTTCTTCCAAATCTATTTCGTCCCCCTCAAAGGAATCCCCCCCAGCTGCAATACACTTATGAGAACGTTTTTTCCAAACCCTCGTAACGGTTGTTAAAATCAATTTCCGGAATAGCCTTCAATGCGCGTAGCGATTCACGTTTAATGTCTTCAATTGACTCAAAACGGTTTCCCCGGAGCGGTGACTTGAGTTTGCTGAACAGCCAGAATTCACACGTTGCTAAATCAGGCGAAGACGGTGGTTGTGGAACGATATTGATTGAATTTTTGACGAAAAACTCACGAAGAATCAATGCGGTATGAGGAACCTATCGTAATTTCACTTTTCTTAGGCCCAAATGATCTTTTAAAATGGTTTTCACTAATCCCTCCGATATTCCAACGATATCAGTAAGGTCTCTGACTGTTAATCGTCGATTCTCGAACACCAATTCCTTGATTTTATTGACGTGTTGATCATAAGTTGATGGCCGTCCTGGACGTAGTTCGTCGTCAACGCGTTCTCGACCCTGTTTAAATAATTTGTACCAATCAAAAACACTTGCTCGCGTCATACAATTATCACCGAAGGCCTTTTGCAACATTCTGAACGTTTCGGCACCAGAAACACTTATGATTACTTTGATGTGATATTTGGCACAGATGTCACTGACAGTCATATCAACGTAGAAAAAAATAATTCCACGAATGGATTTCCGCGCGAAATTTAAATTAAAAAGTCTTACTATTTTTGGCCCACAGTAATATACCCTTCACTAAAGCATGAACTACAAAAAATTTAATACAGTTTTTTTCCGGTGCAAAGGATTGTTTGAGATATTAAATTTTGGTGTCCGGTTTTAGTCGCCTTATTTTACATTTAAGCTCTCCTTTTATCTTAGTATAAACATTTTCGACCGGTGTGTTTTTCTTTTCTCTAAATGCTTATAAATTTTTAATAAATATCTCGACTTTGTGGTGAATTGCAGATAAGAGCAAAATTGGATTTATAGTAAAAATTTTTATATTTGATGAAAATCAAAGTTTTCGGTTTCAAAGTTTCAAAATTTCAGCCGTTGGGTAAATTTTTATTATTAATTTGAAAATTTGATTAAGCTTACTTTTTGTTACTTGTTTGTGAAAATTGTCTTTTCGAACTCTCTAATACCGGTTTTGTTAAAGTTGCGACGTTTTTTATAAAATATTGATTTTTGGCAACTGAAACATTTTTTGCTTTGAAATTTTAACATTTGGTGAATTTGGGTTTTTGTGAAATTTTTGGAATTATTTTCTTTTATTTTTTTAGATTTTCTTTAAAGTTCACTTTTTGGAAAATTTTGTTATTTTGGCAATTTTAACATTTTGGTTTTGTGGAGAATTTTTAAATTTAAGTGAATTCCTAAACTGTATTAAAACTGAGATTTTTTATAACTAAATTTTTTTCTTGGTGATTTTTTTTTTGGCGAGTTCCCGATTTTTGGTGAAATTAGACATTTTTTATGTAATCGTACAAGACATTCTATTTTGAATTTATTTTTTTTTAATTTCGGCTTTTTGGTCAATTTCCAAAATTTTGGTTAAGTTAAAGTTTTTGTGGTGAAATTCCAAAATTAGGTGAATTTCGGTTTTTGTGGTATTTTTGGTAAATTTGTTTCTTTTTTTTATTAATTTTGTGGCAATTAAATTTTTTTTAGTGCTGTTTGAATTATAAATTTCTGCAATTTCATAATTTTTTGGTGCAATTTCAGTATGTTTTGTAAATTTCGATTTTTCGGAAAATATTGTGATTTTTTTTAATATAATATTTATGGACTGAAGTTTGGATCTGTGGTGAATTTCTAAATTATAGTGACTTCTAATCAGATTATTAAAATTTTTGATATAATTTGTGATTTTTATGATATTAAAATTTTTTTGCTGAATTTTTAATTTGTTTAAGTTTTGTAAACTTTCGGTTTTTTTGTTGAAAATTTGATGAAACCAATTTTCGGAATTTGGTGAATTCCATCTTAACTTTTCAAGAGTAGTAAAGGGAATAGCAATGCAAATTAATGAAAGGAAAGAAAAAACAGCCTTTAGTTACTAATGTATTTTCTTACAAATATATTCTAAACTTTTTGATTAATTATAATATTTTGGCCCTACTTTTCATTCAGCTTTTGTTTTGCTTTTAGTTGTAGTTTTATTACCCCTTCCTCTTCTTTGTTACAAATTTATAAGGTGGATTATATCCCACCACCTTTGCGTGTATTTTATAATTTATTGCTTCCTTATCATGATCAATTAATTTGTAAGAGCCTGAGGCCATGTGATTTTCTAGATTTATGTACTTTGGGATTTTGTTAAAATTTAATTATGATGACAATAGTGCAAATGATAAATTCAAATTTTATTTTAAAGTCATAATTCTACGTAAATATTTTTAAGTGCGCATGTAGAAATTATCGGCACGTGTAATATTAGAGAAAAATCTGTAGGCGAAATAAAAAAATTTCTATATTGGACTACAACGTTTTCCAAATTGTTTTTGTTACATTTACTTTACGACTTTATGTTACATGAAACCAGAGTGATTTCTAAAATAAAATGGTGAATAAAAATAATAAAAATTATAAATTTTCGTCTGGCAAAAAATAAGGTACAGAGGGATATCGTAAGTTTTCCTTTCCCCTCGACCAAAGTCTTTATAAGAAACGTTTTTGTTTGCATAAGATAAGACATAACGACATGAAATTTTTATAGAATGGTGGAATTTTGAATAAATCGTCATGAAAAAAAATGTCTAATGGGGAAAAAAGATTTAAAATAAAAAATCTTTTCTAAAAAGTTTCTTTTGTAAAAACTTCCCTAAAAAAGCGTTCTTACTTTTAAAAGGTTTCTTTAAATATATTTACCATGTTGTGAAAACGTTTTTCAAAAAGCTAAAAACTAATTTCTCTTCAAATTCTATTTAAACTTCTTTTGATATCGAATAGTGTAATTTGCGACAGTGTTTTTTTTTCTAACTTTAAGAAACGACAATAGCCTGTGGAATCTGTAAATAGGTTCCCTTTGGAATAAAGGAACCTATTGCAATTTTGCAGTGATTTTCTACACTCCTCCTCTTTCCTTGTAGAAACGGATTTTGATAAGACTCTTTTAATGAAAAGCGTCCCTTTATACAAAATTAATTTTAAAAAACAAATATTTCTTAAGCAACATTATGCATTAATCTTTTTTTAACGCATTAAGACCAAATCATTAAAATTAACTTTAACTTTAATTGGCAACACTGCATATTTTGAAATTCAGAAAAAACAAAAATTTTTATTTTTTCGCTTCATGTGAAATGGTTCTACATAAAGGTTGATATTCATTTAGAAATTATGCGAGCAAAAGATTATTTAGAAAGGATTATGGGAAAAATGTTACCAAACTAGCAAGTTGCCTAGTAATGGGATGGTATTGTACATATGAAGAACTTCGTTTTGGATAGGAACTTGGCATTATTTTTACATTTATATTTTTCTGCGGATTTAAATTCTACTGTAAAACAAAGTAATTTTTTTTATTTAATAAGAAGATTCTCACAACGGATTGGGACAGTGGTAAGACAAAAATATAATTGCATCGGAGTTTTGGAAGTTTAAATCTGGCTTTTATTTTAGGAGTTGTAAAATTAACCCCAAATTTACACATTGTTATATTAAATCGGCATGGGAAATCTTGTAATCCTTACATTTTTGCCATAAGGTGTGTTCAGTAATTAAAAACAAGCACATCATTTTAAACTTTTAATTCTTCGCTGCATATGTCTGTTTCGCCCAAATAAATTCGCCTTAGACAGCAATAAAGCGGTCTAAAATGTCCTACAAAAATATTTTCTATAAGATTCTACTGCACACCAAATATATGTAAGCCAAAATTTGAAATGCTTAAGGGTTAATTTCGTATGTATTCATAATTAGTGCTAAAATATTCCACAATACCGGACTCTATAAGACCAGTTTGTATTGAAAATATGTCCTAGGTAAAGTTTCTCTATAAATCACCATACAAAGGAAAGCTGTACACATAACATTTATTTATGAAACGATGAAACTTAATTTAGGTATTCAAGAAATATTATAAATTCTACATCATTATGAAGCAATATCCAGCATATTTCGTCTATGAGAGAGTGATCAGACTTGCTTTTATAGCGTTCTGCAATTGGTACACATGTCTGGCGAAATTGTTCACAAGGTTCATCAGGTTCAATGTGATATATGAACACACAGTAATCGTGAATAAGTACAAAATTAACCCTTTGACACATTTTAAGTGTTGGCTTATTTCCGGCATTCAAGTTGCATTTTGAGCTTTGGCGTCTTTAAAGACTTAAAATCGAATCTCGCGACAAATATTTTTGTAGAGCATTTCATTCCCGCTATATTGCTGTTTAAGGTGGGTTTAATTCCCATTTTTAATAAAGAGGCAAAAAAGAATATTCCACAAAAATGTTCCACGTAGAGTTTTCATTAAAAGTGCTAAGTACACCTTATACCTAACATGTCAGGATTAAAAGATTTCCTAAGCAGATTCGATGGAACTTTAACAACTAAAATAGAAGCCAGACGTAAACTTTCAAAATAGCAAAACGTGTGTATATTTTTTAGGTTCCTTATATCGGAATGAGTTGTCGAAACCTTGTTATCTTTTTTTAATGTTGCATAGTGTTATTAATTTAAGCATTTAAAAAAAAGCTTATTAAAAATCCAAATTTTTTATTTTTTTTGAAAGTCGTAAAAAATAGTTTAATGATAAAAATTTTAAAGTTAATTTAATTAACGGTTAAGTGTAAAAAATCATTACCAAAATGTTAAAAAAGCATTTGCGAAAAAAAAATTTATAGAGACAATCTGTATCATCAGGGGATTTTGCAGTTTGTTTTACGCGCATTAGCAGATCATAAAAATGGAAAGTAAATATTTGTGTTAAATGTCTTTAAAATATTTAACCCTGAGTCTTAAAACATTAAATTAAAAAAGCCAATCTAAACTCCTCGAATTTTTCTGTCGTTGTGCAACCCCGCTGTATATTTAACTTGCTGATTCGATTCATATCTGACAGGAAATATTAACATATCATTACGAACTGAAAGAACAACACAGCCAAACTTCTACCGAAGCCTTAAATTATTCAAATATTCTCATTAAATCTGCTGAATTCTGAATACAATTATCAACGGGTTTTTTTAACTTCGTTGAGTTTGTTGTTTAATTACTTTTCCTACTATTCAAGTAATGGAAGTTATATTAACAGTGAGCTGCGCTATCCCTTCAAACCAAATGTTCAATGAAAATTGCCATTGAACTTAATAAAAATGCAAAATCAAACTTATGGCTACAAATAGAAAAAGAGAACGAAAATTCAATTTGAAAAGAATAATTTAAAGACTTTTATTTGCCAACGAAACTGAAAAATGACGTAAAACACTGAATTCCCACAAATGAGGTCGAAAATTAACGAGATATGAAAAATACGATGGAAAGAATAGAAGACTTAAATACTAATTTAAAAGCAAAAAAGTATTTTGATTCTATAGAAAACGTAAAACGAAAAAATGAAACGAATGAAACCACTTTGAATTTCCTATGTGGAATTGATATTATAAACATTTTCAGGGAACATCTTTTTATTACTAAAGGATGTTTTATCTGTCCAAAATAAGTTTACTTTGATAAAAAATGTACATTTCTCTAAATGCTTTATAAAAATGAAAAAAAGGGGTAAGCATCGAAGTGCAAATCAAGAGAAGGTTATTATTAATTTTATGGAACGTCATCAAGACATTGCCAGGGGATACATAAAAGGAGACCGTGTTTTAGTGTAGTCTTGTTGGTCTGAATTGGCAAGAGAATTAAATGTATGTGGGCCACCAACTAAAGATGTTAATGGCTGGAAGAAAGCATAGGCGGATTGGAAGACTTATGTGAAAAAAAATGTGTCACAACAAAAAAGAAAATCAAAAGACTGGCGGAGGTGAATATAATAAATATATTTTTACCGATGTGGAGGAATCTCTAGCAAGGATAAATGGAGTTTACAAAAGTGTCGATGGTACCAGTGGATGTAAAAGTTTTGCAAACTATGATGTAAGTTTATTCCTCAACGATTCCGATAAAGAGAATGAAGACCTTGATGTTCACTCCTCGACATCAAACAAAGTAGAGCGTGGTTCCATTTTATAGGCGAAGAGGCAAAGATCTCGATCACCATCCCCTGATGCAAAAAGATCCAAAAACTGTAGCTCTGATCCCAGATTACTCACTTCACGTCCTGATCCAGAAAGCTCCCCGGTGCTTCCCAAAACATCGCCATTCATTTTAAAAAGAGCGAGATCACACACCCCATCTAAACCTGATGTCAACACCCTTTTAATTGAAGAAAACCAACATTTAAAAAATCTCGTAAAACTAATGAGTGATAAACTTTCTGTAGAAAAAAGAATTACTAAATTAATGGAAGAGCAACGTGACCAAATGGCTGCACAAAACCAAATGTTTAATAGGCCTTGCGATATTTTAGAAAAAAATTTCGAAGCCAAGCAGAGGAATGATACCGAAGTGCAAAAGATTCTGTGCGAAAAAATGAATTCAAGCTCAAATTAATTGAACTTAAAACATTAAAACTCGAAGTAGAACGAAAAAAAGCTGAACGATTTTAGAAATTTGCTAATTTCATTTTAACCGAACTAAAGATCTCAAGAAGTACAAACTACTAGTACCTCAGTACATAAAATGTATGTTATTTTTATTAAAGAAGTAAAATAAATGAATTTAAATATAAATGAATATTTTAAATTAAATTATTTGGATGGCAATGTTATCTCTAAGTCTTTCAGGAATTTCCTCCTGATCGTTGTCGTTAGATTCATAATCAATTTCGTTTACGCTTAATGTTAGGTCTTCTTCAAAATCTATGTTAAACTATCTGCATATGTTGTGTAAGGCACAGCAAACATTTGTTATTTTTACGACCTTTTCTGGGGTGTAAGCTAAGGTACCTTGCAAGCACCTGAAGCGACTTTTTAATACCCCGATTGTGCGCTCTATTATGTTGCGGCAGGAAGTATTATTTTTATTATATTTGTGTAAATGAAAACAAACGAATTTAAACATTTATAAATTGTATTTAGTTTTTCAAATAAAAAATTTAATTGATTCAATTAAACGAATTAAAACTTTAAGTGAATGAATTAAGATAATATTAAAAATGGGAAGAAGAGTATGATATAGAATACAACGAATAAAGTTACAGAGTGGCAAACTTCGTTTTAATCCAACAGAAAAATTAACGAAAATATTACGAACTCTCGTATACAATTTTCATTATTAGGTGGCTTAAATAGATGATATTTGCAATAGGAACTACCCGAATGAAGAGCTTAGCGTAAGAGAAAATACAATACATAAATATATTCTGCTAGTGTCTAATACTTAACTTTTTCAGGATTTTAAAAAATTATCGTATTAAACAAAGTTATTTCTTTATTGAAATAATACAAAATGAACCTGAGCCTGAATAAAAATTATTCGCTTAATAATTTTTTTTTAATTTTTCCATGAAATTAATTGATTGATTCAATGCATTTATATGATTCAATACATTTATATATATAAATGTTTAGATTTTGAAATACATAATGTTTAATTAAATTAATCAAGATATTAATTGAAAAGTTGACCAAAGATAATAATAGAAAATACAGATTTTTATCTTGTTTCTTTATTGGATGCAAAAAGAAGACAATAAAGAAAATTTGTGCATTCAAAATAAAAATTAATGAAAGCTCACGTGAACATAATTCTTCTGTCCTTTTTTAAACTCTTTTAAACCTCGATGTGTAAATTTGAGATACGTTTAAACCTACTTTTCTTGGCTATAATTAAGAGATACGTTTAGTATGCATTAGAGAGTGGATACATATTATATGAATTTCCCGCCACTAGAGTGGCAATTTTTCGCACTGTGCGCGGGGCGAGACTAACTACTGTGTGTTATACTTAGCAGCCAAACAACGAAATAGTAATCACAAACATATTTAATGATATTGAATAAATTACCATTCATTTCAAGTAACACCCACTGTTGGCATATCAACTAAAAGTAATAACTGATTAGCAAGTCACAACCTAAAACTTTTTGTAAACTATTTCCATAAATAACAAATTCTCACGTATTTCTCTTCCTCGCTTAAAATTTCTTAACTTTTTTTATTTTTCTTTTTTTACTTTTAGCCAAAATTAATACGCAAGTATGGCTATCCCTCCGAAACGCATACAGTTGTAACCAAGGATGGTTATATACTGGAAATGCATCGCATACCAAAGAAAGGAGCACAACCAGTGCTGCTAATGCATGGCATCCTAGATACCTCAGCTACATGGGTGTTAATGGGTCCCAAGTCAGGTTTGGGTAAGTAGTTGGAAAAGCAATCACGGGAAATACATACATACTTGCATAAGAATGTTTAACTATAAATGAGATTTTATTCATTTGATTCAGGTTACATGTTATCAGATTTAGGCTACGATGTGTGGATGGGCAATGCGCGCGGCAATCGTTATTCGAAAAATCATACCGCCCTTAATAGTGATTATATGGAATTTTGGGATTTTACATTTCATGAAATGGGCAAGTATGATCTGCCAGCAAATATTGATTATATTTTAGCCAAGACAGGTTACGACCAACTACATTATGTGGGACACTCTCAGGTGGTTTAAGTTTGTTTTTTTTTTGGAATTCTTTAATTTTTAACTAAAAACGTATTTTTTTTTTGCTTTTTATTTCTCTAGGGTACTGCCGTGTTTTGGGTTTTATGCTCGGAGCAACCTCAGTATACAAAGAAAATACTTTCCATGCATGCCTTAGCACCCATTGCCTACATACATGACATGAAGAGCCCCTTATTCCGCACTTTAGTGTTATTTTTAGATTTTCTAACGGTAAGCTTGCATTTCTTTTCTGGAATTTACTGTTGTTGGATTTTTATTTTGCCTCCAAATACGTTTTCATTAAAATTGTTGGTTTCATTGCAGGCTGCCACACGCATGCTACGCATCACAGAGTTTATGCCGAATACAAAATTTCTTGTTGACCACAGCCAGGTGGTGTGTCACGACAATGCCATGACACAGGATGTTTGTTCCAACATTCTCTTTTTGGTTGCCGGCTATAATTCTGAACAATTGAATAAGGTTTGTATCAGCCCACTCAAGCACATACCAAATGAACGATGGAATTTATCGGTGGACAGCAGTTATACGTGGAAATGTTTCATTTTTTTTTTTTTTTTTATAACAATTCAAAAAGATGTTGGAGAAATAGTTGTTTTGCGAGGCGACAGTTAAGGTGGTAATTTTGTAATTGCTGAGCATTCAGCAAAGGGGAAGAAATCGTTTTGGATTTAGTCATTAATTTTGTAGAAGGTATCATTGGAATTTTCATACTATTGACAAAGTGAATTTGTCTGGTTACTGTTAGAATTGTTTAAAGCCCGCAAAACACACAAAAAATACCAAATTACTAATGAAGAATATTTATGGTTTGACACAGGAAGCCGTACAGAAAACACTCTACCCAGAACTGACTTTTGCTATTTTCGAAATTTTTCATTACATTATATACAATGAAAAATGACCGCAAATAAATACTATAATTTAATGTTTGGAAATATAAATTCCAGAATTGATATCAGCATCTATTTTAAACCTTCGTAATTAATGTCCGATAAAATGGGAACTAGCCTCTAACCAGCTACCTATAAGGTTACAAATAGTCTTAGTGTTTCAGTTTCTAATTATGATAATATCGCGCTCTATGTGGAAACCTTGTAGCGATACCGAGAACCAGTGAAAGGCGGGTTTTGACCACGTGTATGTTGTTGCAAGATACGGCAATTTTTAGAGTTGCGTCAGTCACGAACTAGTTCGTTCAATTGAGAAATTTGTTCAGAAAGGTGGTAGTAGTTTTACAGCAACTATAAAGAGAACAAAGTTTCTTTTGATGTGTCATACACAACAATTAAATATTGCTTGTTCTTTTTGTAATTGTTGTGCAGTTGCTACCAAATTTCTGAAATAATCTCTGCATTTAACGAAGTTGTTCGTGGCTGACACAACTTTAGCAATTTTGATGATTAACGAAACTACTAAGCGGAAAAAGTTTTCATCGTTTATTTGCAAAATCAGCATTCAAAGATTTTATATTCAATAATTATTTTAACGATCTATGTGCCGAGGTTTTTAAATCCGCAGAAAAATATCAAGAACTTCGTTCTCATTTTGATCTCAGATGTGTTTGTTTAAAAATTCCTTTAACTTTCATCTTACAGGCGGTTGGGTTATATAAAATTTTTTGCTTTCTACCAATCGTGGAAATAATCCATATAAATTAGGGGACACCCTGGTCCTCTTAGATAAAAAGTGCACGTTTCAAGATTTTGCTATTTACTTAATCTCTCAGACCTAACTGTATACCAAATTTCCCTCTAGCTACAATGGAAGTACCCCATATTAATAATGAGTGAATCAGTGAAGAGGTACTAAAATATGCTCTGTTTACTCCTTCGTATCCCTAGAAGATTTTATGGTAAAACATGACCTATAAGGGAAGGATTAACGGAAGCAAAGTTATGATGAGGGTAAATACAGCGCGAATGGTTTAGTGTGTGGCCTGAACATCGACATCCGCACTACCGTGCGCTTTTATTTCACAAAAACATAAATGTGAAAATAAGGCCATGTTCCTTTCCAAAAATGACGGCCGAAAAAAGTACTGAGATCAAAATGAGGACCAAGTGTTTTATATGCTTCTCATTTCTAGGCAATGTTTAGTAAATCGTCTCCTAATTTTCTACCAGCGTGATGTTCTAAAACTAAGTCCTTACTGTGCTCAATATTATACACTTCGGTTCACTTATTTAAAGGCACAAAAGATCCCATATTCAGGAGCCGGTATCTTTTGCAATTTTTAACCGATTCCATAATTTTAAAATATAAATGGAAGCTAGACATCTTGAGATATAAACAAAATCATGACAATGGTGGTTTCTTAACTAAGGAACCTTTATTTGAGGAATTTATATAAAAAATCTAAAAATGTGTTTTTTTTTTTTGGTTCACTTGAATAAAGGCACTTTGTTGTTTTTATATTATTTTTAAAGTAGGCGGTAATTTTTTGTTGGGGGCGTTTGTTTATTGCAATTTATTACATCTTAGTCGATTTACAAGTCAAAATGGCAAAACAAAAAATTTTAAATCTATCGGAAAGGGCTAAAATCGATGTTTACCGTTCTGAAGGATATTCTAACCGCGCAATAGCTAAAAAAATTGGACGGAGCCCAACAGTTGTCGACAATTACATCAAGGACCGCGAGGGGTATGGAAAAAATTTTAAGGGAAGGGTTTCGTTGTCTTTATCTACTTATGAGAAAAGAAAAATCACCAGAATTGCTTCTAATTCTGCCTTATCCTTGTCAAAAATAAGAGCTCAAGCTGGAGTGCAAGCGAGCAAGTCATCAGTACGCAGAGTTATTAAGAGCTGTGAGTATCTTAAATACCAGAAATTACAAAAAAAAGCCGCCACTTAATGGTCCTCGTAAGGAAAAGCGTCTTCACTTCGCAAAAGACTACATGGTATGGGATGTGCAGCAAAGAGGCCATGTAAATGACTGGAAAACCGTTGTATTTACGGATGAAAAGAAGTTTAATTTGGATGGGCCTGATGGCTACAACTATTATTTCCATGACCTGCGTAAAGAAAAGCGATTTTTGAACCGACATCACAGCCGAGAGGGCGGCGTTATGGTGTGGGGTACTATTACGTACTATGGCACCATCGATCTTGAATTTCAAAGTGCAAAAATGACTGGTGCAACCTATAGAACGTTATTGGAGTCGGCTTTTCCGAAGTTCAATGAACTATTTGGTCCAATACCTTGGATATTGCAACAGGATAATGCACCTATACACAACGCCAGAGTAGTAAAGGAGTACATTGCAAGCCAAAATGTTAATATTCTTGACTGGCCACCCTATTCGCCAGATCTAAACATTATCGAAAATGTGTGGGGTTGGTTATCTCGTAAGGTCTATGAAGGAGGTAGACAATTTGATGACAAGCAGTCACTAATTCAGGCCATTAAGGATGCTTGGAATGAAATTTCGTTGGATTACATCAATTCTCTTTATCTGTCAATGAAAACCCGTATATTTGAAGTTATTAAAAACAAAGGGGGTTGCACCCATTACTAATAGTTCTTTAATAAAGCAAATAAAGTAATAATAACTTAAAAAACAAGAAAAGCTGTTTTTCACTAAAGTTAGTTAAAGTGCCTTTATTCAAGTGAACCAAAAAAAATACCACATTTTTAGATTTTTTTTATAAATTCCTCAAAAAAAGGTTCTTTAATTAAGAAATCACCATTGTCATGATTTTGTTTATATCTCAAGATGTCTAGCTTCCATTTATATTTTAAAATTCTGGAATCGGTTAAAAATTTCAAAAGATAAGGTCTCCTGAATATGGGATCTTTTGTGCCTTTAAATAAGTGAACCGGAGTGTATGTAACAATATTGTATCCTAATTCAATAAGGTTTTGTGTTTCTTGAAATAAAATATTTAATCTTTTTAAAAACTCTTCCTTTTCGCGCGCAAATTTTTCCAAGTACTAGTTTTCATCAGTAAACATTTTAGCCCCGTCTTCACTAGTGCTTGCAGTTGTAGTAATTTTTCAAGGTATTCTAGCAATTAGTATATAAATGTTATATTTGCAATATTATATTTTTTTAGGAGATTGCGAATAAAATGAAATTGAATGAGTCAAAAAAAAATCTCATGATACGAGTATTTCTCGACTAAATCCGTTTTTCACGAAAGCAAAGCAAAATTTATTTTTAGCTTTGATTTAAATTATTTACAAGATCTTGTAAGAGCATAATTGTATACATACCATCTAATACTTCATATTACTGTTATATAATACCAATTTGCTTAATAACATTTATGGCACCAGCAATATTCATTAAGCCAATTTAATTATAATGTCTCAATTATATAGTAAACATTACAATAATACAAACAAATAGCAATTTTTATAAAATATGAAAGAAAAAGTAACAAATTAAACAACTAAGACTTAAACAACAACAAGCATTACGGCAAATAAAAACAGACTTACAGTGGATGTCAAAACGTACTCGACACGCTTTCAATTGCTTTTAATTTTCTTAAAAAACTCAACTCCATCTTTCTAAAGTTACGCGAGAAATTAAAAAAATTGTTGAAGAACTTCAAAATGTTTTTAATGGGAATTACTTAGTGGTTAGGAGCCACATACAACAATTCAAGCCCGCTACGTATACAAAGAAAATAGTAGTATTGGGGCTGAGTTGTTTTAGAGAAACGCATTTTTTGTTGGAACTTACACCGGGAAATGGCGAGGAACTTCGTACAATACTGCAATTCAAAATAATATTTACCAGGAGGGCAAAAAAGCTTTGGCAGGTCTGATTCAAAGTAGTCCAACGATTTTCGTAGGGGACCCTTTTAGCCAAAATGGAATTACTACAACATGATCCGTGTGTAAACATGCACAATGTTATTTAGATTGAAGGACTGCTACCACTGGTCCAGCTTTAACAAACGAATCCAAATGCTTGTGGGAAATCGATAAACTAAGGACACAGAGTATTGTTGAGTAACTGCCGTAGTAGGCAAATCTATATAGTTTACGTTTACTATACGTATTTGGATTATTTTTGGAGTAAACCTTATCGCGAATGGAGCTCACCTTACATTTTGCAGAAAATCTAAAGGGTGATCAAATAAGAACAATAACAAAAATGTGTATAAAACCCCAACGGTGTGCGATATCAAATTGATTCTGGTATTATTTTTAAGCTACATTTATGCGTCTTTGCGGGATGTGCTTCAAGTTGAGTTTTGGTCAAAACTCAGATCTCCGGCCAACATTTCCAGCGCCCAGTTAGCAAACTCACAGTTTTTTCTATGATCGCCCGGCTTCAGTCTCAGCACAGACTTAAACTGAAGTAGACTTTTTAGCGATACTCAATTCAGCTAATAGGCTCTACATCGCAATTTTTGGGGCTTCTTCTATACTGGCCGCCACGTCGGTTATGTTTGTTTCAATTTGTACCATTATCTGTGAGGTTGGTGGCTTACGGACCAAAAGGCTGTACTCACGCCCAAGCTTTTCTATGGTGTGACGACTTACTTGTGCACTGAAGCCACGATGACGACCGACCGCCCGACGAAATTTAGGTTTCGTATTTACAAGTGAGGCGAAAATGTTATGTTTTAATCATTTTCACAAGTACGGTAGGCGTGAACGGATGGTATGATAAAATTGGCAAATCTTACAAAATATTTTGACAGCTGGAAGTCATTGGCGGCTTTGACAGCTTCTGAAACATACTACTTGGAAAAACAATCAGTACTAACCTGAAAGCATAAATTGCAGGGAAACTTTGGAGATCTCCTCCTCGATATTTAATAAGTTACATGATATTGATATTTTTCTCCGACACTGTACACAAATGTAAATATGTATTTATGCAAACTAACAGAAATGCACAATATTGGTATAGAGAGAGACTGAGAGAGACAGTCATGTCATGTGACATATGTGGTATTCCATAAGCTACGCTAAAAACTATACAAAGTACAAAAATTTCTTGGCTTCCTATTTGCTCAAACATACATAAACTTTTATACAGGCTGAACTTCAAGAGAAGTAGGGGAATAATGAAAAAAAAACCTAAAACAACTGTAACAACAAAACACCGGAAGGGCATTATGTCGCAAAATTTTGACATATAACGCCGTTAGGTTTTAAATGCGAACATACAAACAGCCGTACACATCTGTTTGTGGAAAAAACAAAACACTTACAGAACAGTGTGTCCATTGTGTGGAGTACATCCATACAAGTAGGAGTACGAACAACATTTATAACTGTTGACATGACAATGTGTTGTTCTCGTATTCTTTGAGTTAAACGGAAATTTTGTTGTTTTGTTTCAGTTTTTGCAACATGACATGAACCCCACCTCCACAATCGCGTGAGCGTATGAGTATTTTGACCTCTTACAGTTAATTATTCCACCAACAAAATACTAACGCCATACTTCTCAAAGCCAAACTCGGTAGCTGGCAATATGTTACCAGTCTTGGTGATAATACAGATATAAACATTTAATTGCAGCGGCTTTTAAAGCGGAAGTAATACATTAACATGTGGTTACATATTGTAGGGTTTATCTCTTCTGCCTATCATTGTCGCTGTCCTCACTATCATGTGTTGCAACTAAAGGATTATAAATCTAACTTTCCCCTGACAATGTGTGAAATTACAAGTTACGCGATTAGAGAATGAATTTAATTAGAGTAATGAATTTCAATTGATGAAACCGAAGAATGCCTGGGAAGACAATTTTGCAGATTTGTAGATTAGACTAAGATGGTAATAAGTTAATAAAAATAATATTGATATCTTAACTTTATATAAATACAACTTAAGAAGTATTAAAATTAAAGCGCCATTTGGTTACAATAAATAAAGCACATTGGCCCAGCACGTATTTCAAATAAAAATACATCAATCATGTTTATATTTCTATAGCTGTGCCTAACCAAATGCGGAAATTTTAAAACAAAACGAAACTATACGTGGAATTTTTATTTCTTTATTACTATTTCTATTGGTTTCGCCAAGAATTGCGTAAGGCTTAAAGTCAAAATTGTTAGGAAAGCCAAGAAAAGGTGTTGTGCTTGGTAAGCAATTTATTGAACAAGAAAAACAAGCCATTACAAAGACTAAAAGTGGGTGCAGTTTAAAAACAACTTATGTTAACCCGACGGTTGTCGAAGACTTTATTCGAGAAGATTCTTGATTTGATATTCCGATAGGGTATTTTGATGTAGGTATTTGAAACGAAATTTCGTCATGTCTTTTCAAGTATGGTCTAGAGACGATCCGGTTTTGGCTATGCGCCATCTTCAGTGTCATATTTCGTTCTTTCTCCAAACCAAACTTGACAAGAGTTGCAGTCGTTGACGTTAGTGCTTTCTTTTTTGGTATTATCTAAAATTTTCGATAACAAGATATTTTGTAATATATTAAATTTCGATAACTGACCACATCAACTGTTTGCTAGTTATAACAGTGTTACAAAATATGGAAAATGCATATGCAAATATTTAACTGATACTAAACAATACCTTCAAACTCTATTTCGGTTGAGTTAAAGCTATTTGTTCATAAATTCCACCACATGCAGCACGACATTCTATTTTGTTCTGGATCAGTTGCTCTTCACTTTGAACTTAAAATCGATCCACAGCTTCATACAGCCATCAAAGTCCCGGGCGGGCGGGCCTAAGACGTTAAGTTTTTGTTGCACTTTTTTTCACTCGCCTTTAATACCAGTCTTATTACCATTGGAACTGTAGCCTCTACCTAGATGCGCTTGTTCCTTCTTAAGCTCGTCCAGCAGGTCAAATTGTTTTCGGGGCTGTTATTTTCATATTTAACTTGGAAAATAACACACAGAAAATATATTTCACTGAGAAATTAGATTTTGTTGGCAGTCATTTTAAGAGTTAAAAATAAACCAAAAATATAAACTTCTTGCTTTGAAAAATTTTAGCGACAGTAGAAACAAAAATTGCTATTCGATAACGACGAACATAATACCGATTTTCGTAATAGACTTATTTTTGAAGTTGTATTTTTGTGGATATCGACGTACATAATACCATTGGAAAAAATAGGCTTAATAGCGGAAAGTTTTAAAACACAAATCTAAAATTCCACAAAATATTAAAAAGAAGCAAAAAATAATTTCCAAATGCGTTCAGCAGTATTATTGAAATGTATGTATGTGTGTCGGCATAATCCGTTAGTGATGAATAAATACAACACTTACGAGGTACTTTTAACAAAAAATCTTGAGTGGTGAAAAACTTCCAAAAGATATTGTAGCACAACGTAAAAAAAAACAAAATAAAGTAGGTGGGCGTCAGTAAATATTAAATCAGCGTAACTAAACATATGTGGCAACCATAGAATTGTGAAAGAATAAATTTTTTTGACTCTTATCTTATGTACGATCAACGGCACATAGGTATGCACATATTACATACTAGTTTTCTCCTCTGGCGAGTATAAAACAATTTATTTTATAATCACTGTATTTCCAGCTAAACACAGACTACAATATGGCCCATCGGCAATCAATATTAAAACACGCATACACAAATAACTGATTACCATTAAATGCTCTTCTTTCCCTTGCATAAATACTTCACGAAATTTTTTAGCACTTTTATATTGAAATTAAACAGTATGCCTTGTCTTTCAAAAACATCATCGAAAATAGAAAAAAGCAACAAACAAAACTAACTACATTGCATCGAGTTATGAGAGTTAAAAAAAAGAAAACAACTCTCTTTTTCTTTACATAAAAACATCAAAGGCATAGAGCAAAAACAAATTAAAGTAAAAACAAGTAGCTGAAGCTATATTCGGCTATGCCGAATCTTATACCCAATTCATTAAAATATGAACTACTAAAAATGTACAACAGATTTTTCCCGGTGCAAATAATGACATACTTTTTCTTAATTACGATTTTTAATTTGTTTATTATTTTCTCTAAATGCTTCTCAATAGTCCTTAAATTTTAATTAGTGAAGTTTGATTTTTGGTTACTTGTTTTGAAATTTTAAAATCTGATGATGTCTTTTGTGGTATTTTTGCAATTACTTTCTTTCATTTCAGCTTTCCTATGATGGTGAATTTTCGAACTTTTGCTAAATATTGAATTTTTCGTAACTGCAATTCAGTTTCCTTAAAACTTTGCATTTTTCAAAAATTTAGACTATAGTTTGATTTTGTAAAGAATTTTTGAAATTTGGTGAATTCCAAAATTGTGTTGAAATTTCGTTTTTTTTTTAATTTTTCACTTTCGATTTTTGGTAAAATATTAAATTTTGATTTTATGGTTTTTAAACTTTTTGGTAAATTTTTAATTTTTGGGTGGATTATAACATTTTTTGTTGAAATTAGATTTCTTAGTATAATAGAGTAACATATATTATATTTCGACGTTTTTTATAAAATTGATTTTAGGTTTTTTGGTGCAATTACAAAACTTTGGGGAAATTTCGGTTCTTAGTGAAATTAGGTTTTCGTTGTTAGTTTTTGCAATTGTCGGTTTTTTACAAATTCCTTATTTTAATCCAAAACATTTAAGTCCATCAGTTCTCCGGGGCCTAGGGTTGCTGATTTCTATTGGCCCACTTTGTAACAAAATTGATAGGGTTACAGAAAAAATCCCATAAAATAGGTTTTGCCAATATCAAGGGAACTTGGGGAAAGATTTCAAATAACAATAATTTAAGATCCTAGGTTGTCTAGTGCCGTCACAAAGTTGAGTTCAACATCTGACAACCGTACATTGTTAATTAAACTTCCTCACTGAATACTGTAGAAAAGTATAAACGTGTGTATGGTGTGGTTTTTACTAAAGAGAATTCAAGGTTTTTCATGGTTTTTTATTTAATTAAATAGTTAAAAAAATAGTTGTGAATAATCAATTTAATTTTTTCCTTTCTTACAGACGATGTTGCCCGTCATGCTGAGTCACACACCCTCTGGTGCATCGATCAAACAACTTGAACATTTCGGTCAACTCATGAAATCGGGTCATTTTCGTAAATTTGATCGGGGCTATTTGCGTAATCAACTTGAATACAATCGCATGACACCACCCGATTATGATTTGAATAAGGTCAAAGTGCCAGTGGCCCTCTATTATTCCGTAAACGATATGTTGGTGTCAACGACGGGCGTTGATCGTTTAGCACGTGAATTGCCACAAGTTATAGACAAATATTTAGTGCCAATGGAAAAGTTTAATCATTTGGATTTTTTATGGGCAATAGATGTTAAAACACTTGTTTATAATCGTCTTGTAAGGAATATAAGACGTGTGGAGAATTTCAAGATGAAGCACAGTGCAAGCTTAGCAGCGAATATACAACAGCAGCAGCAACAGCAGCTACAGCAGCAACAACAACAACGTCAGGAATTATTAAATAATCAACATACACTTCCCTTACCATCTCTACCACCAAATCTATCGGTTGCCGGTGTTAATACTCCAGATATAGAAGCCACAATGGACACAACAACAGGCCGAACAATAACTACTACTCATATACAGACTATTACACAGCAGCGGCACCAGCAACAGCAGCCTCAGTCACAACAGCCAATGCAAACCTTGCCAAATGTCATGACAAATGCGTGAAAAATGGGCAACGTGAATTTTTTTTAGGAAACAAAAAATCAATATTTAATAATTATGTTTCCTAGACATTCAGACATGTTTGTGTTATTAGAGGTGTTCACAGTTTGGCAGTTCAGAAATCAGGGTCGAGTTACTTATTTGTTTAAAATTTTAAATAGTGAAGTAGGTTTTTTGTAAAATAGTACTTTTTACCTTTTAACTGATTTCAAAATAGAAGTCTGCGAATTGTTTGATTGATTTCAATTCGTACTTTACTTAAAATATTGGCAAATAAGTACCCTTCGTGGTACTAATTTTAGCAGTTATGTACCTTTTAAAGTTCATATGTCTTTAAAACTCTTTAAACTTTCCTTTAACTTGTATTAAAACCAAATGTGAATATTTTTAAAATCAGTGAACATAAAAATTAAGGAAAACTTTAAAATTGTTGAAGAAGTAAAAGGTTGCTGGGAAAGACAAGAGAAGGTTGTAAAATATATATTGACTGTGATGAAAAATTTGAACCAAACTTTTATTTCCATATTCCTCCCCTTCAATACCTTTAACTTTACTTTTCCTTTGCTATCTTTCCTTTCTATCGTTCTTGATTTTAATCTAGTATCTTTTTTATTTCATTCAGTTAATTTATGTTATTTGTTTATTTTTAACAAACTTTTATTTTTTTCTTTTAATGTACAAAACTAATTTAGTTATTATTAAGTTCAAAATGATTGCAGTGAAGAAATATGAATTAAGCTTTTCTCCATGTAATTTTAAAATTTCTTTTTAATTTGTAAATATTTTGTAAAAAAGTTATTTTTTAAAGTAAATTTCAATAGAGTTTTGTGAATAAAATTATTTACTAAATGAAAAAATTAAAAGAAGTTCAAAATTATTTTTTATTTTATCCGCCAGTAATCTAAAAAAAACATAACACGGGCCCGCACAATCTAACTTTTCCAATAAATATGTTATTGGTTTATATATAGCTAGGTGTGTTAAAGTCGACAAGAGCGCTTGCCTTTGTCGCCGATGATCTCAACAACGTGTTTATCAGAGCCACATATAGTCCATATGCATAATGTTCGATTCAATTCAAAATAAATTTGTTGTCATTAATCTGTAGCTCCCACTGTTTTCGACGAAGCGTAGACTAATAACGCATGTGCTCCGAAATTCCCACCAAAGAATTACATTTTGGTGAAACTCTTGCAAACATAACATGGGACAAAAATTGCAGCTCATTTGAACATTCTTGTTTTCCCAGAAGTATAGTCCAGTGACATCTCCTGGCCACTATAGCTACCGCAGAGCGATACGATTAATATAGTTTCTGTTTTATACGATAATCAGATGTGAGTTCCTTAAATTTCAATTGGGTAAATTTATACGATTATAAGTTTTTATATTGTAAGGGAGGCACCACACTCTCTGTCAAAATTCCGCTCTTGCGAAAATAGTACTCAAGAGCCTCAGTAACGAAGAATTTCGAAACTAAGGGGAAACTTTTGTAATACTGTAATTTTTTTCAAAAGAAAATAAATTTAATATCCATGTATGGTATGGACGTGAAAAAGTCTGGAGAACACCAAACACAGAGCATGATCCTATGAACATGTTAAGCACTGTAAAACATGGCGGTTCCTTTGTAATGGTGTGGGAGTATATGTCTGTCGTTGGCGTGGGAATTTTCCTAATTATCGACGCTACAAAGATACTATAAAGATAGTGCCACAAAAAATGGGTCTTAAAATACCAATTATTTTCTAACACGACCATGACCCTAAGCATTAGCGCATGTTGTACAGGATTGTCTCCAATATTATTGAAAAACCACTCAAATCTTCACCCCAATTGCTGGATATTAATCTGAACGAACGTGATTACTTGAACCGCCAAATTGGAAAACACAACATAAGATGTAAAGAAAAAAAATGATACATAAAGATGACCTAAAAAATTACCTGCAACAGGGATCATTTAAAATTTACCCACAGGCAACTTACAACTTGGTGAAAACTATGCCCTCCAGATTGAAAGCGGTATTAAAAACTAAAAGATTCCCGAATTGTAAAAAACAAAACATAAAAATATGTGTCTAACATTATCAATACAAACTTTTGTGATTTAAAATCAGGAGTTGATTAAACAAAAGAAGAATATGTTTATTTTAACTAGCGAAGTTGTTTATTTGTTTTATTAACTTTTTTGTGAGCACAATTATGTCAAATAAAAGATATACAAAATTTTTGGAAATATACTTTTCCTTTATAATTTTATACGGGAAAATAAACAACAGTCCCAAGACAACCTAAAGTAGGTAATTTTATCAGCGCAGCAGATGATTTTGGTTTTAGTTTTTACTGGATGTCCATTTTATAGACAAAATTGTTTTGCAATTTCTAACACTTTTTTAATATGGAGTTTGACATCCGACACTGCGCCGGAAGTTCCATAATTCGCCCTTGAGTCTAGCTGTTATCAATTAATACATATGTATGTCCCTAGGTCTCATAAATAGTTTCCTTGTTTGAGAAGTTCCATGCCCACTAGAATCATTCAAAGCATATATAGCATATTGTTCCTTCCAGGCAGCTGAAAAGCACTTGAAAGTTTCATGAAATTCGGTACATAGGTTTGCGATCGTATAGTGAAGCCCCTTTCACGCTATTCTGAAAGCTTTAAATTTTCGTTGGATTTTTTCAGAGGAAAATCTAATGATAATTGTTTTAATTTTAATAAATTAGACAAATAGGCAAATATTCTCATTACATTGTTTGTCTGTACTCACTTCTGTAAAAATACAACCGTTTGCATTACGACTTTCCATCCGTATTTCCATCAGATACATAAAATACTGTTCTTACACTATCAAACTTTCTCATTATATTCGCAGCAAGTAAGCAAACAAAAAGGAAGCTTGTATATATCGAGCCTTAACCGGTAAGCTGTTACTTACGGTTCCATATCTAGATCAACACAACTGATAGAAAACTGATACGCAAAAAAACATTGTTGAGGCAACCATAATTTAGTTGTATAGCTGTAAATAATATGGTCCTCATAGAACGATAGAAAAGCAAAAAACTTATGTTACTTATTGGATGAGGCAAGAACACAGGCGACTAAAACCATCGAATGCTAAATAGTCAACGCGCTATCCACTTAAACCGCATTTCCCTCATACTCAGATTAAACAAGAAAAGAATTTTACACCCTCGTATAATGTATAAGAACGTTTTATGGTGAGAATTATATATCATTTGTGTATAGTTCGAATACTTCGCTTGTGGTTAGAATTTTAATAGAAATAGTATCGTTCAATTTTGAATTAGAACTACAAAAAATTTACAGTTACCATTGTATGTTTGCCACAAAAATATATTTATTGTTATAGAAATTTTATGACAGTTACGTTATTTTTGCAGTCACCCAAAGATGTGTATGCCGTTTACGTTAATATTGAAAGGCTTATATTTCTCTAACGATTCAATGTTTTACCAGACAACGGGTTAGAGGCTGCAGAACAATTCTGCGTCAAAAAGTAAATTTAGGAAAGTATGTGTATTTGAGACTTCTCGTGCCTAGGGCTCGACGTACAAAGATTTTTATTATTTGAATGTATATCATACTGGCAATACTGTTCACACAGCCTCAATAGATTTGTAGCTGCCTAAAATCATGCTGCACATTTTATTTGAATTTTTAAGTCATGTATATCAGTTCGAAAACCAAGGCAAATCCAATTAAGCTAACATTTTCTTATTTAGTTTATTAGTATTCATTAGTATTTTCCAAAAATTTGTTTCAAGGAAGTATGTGGATTAACAAATTTAAAATTTCATGCCAACCATCGACTAATCATTCAAACAATCAATAACTACTATCCTATAATACTACTCTTACAATTTGAAAAACCTACTCGTTCAACAGAAGACATATACATATATATTTCAGAAACTCAATAAGAAACTTTCGTAAGTAACATTTAATGACGATGGAATAAAAAAAAAATACTGCCACTGTTAAAACGACAATGATGTATTGAGTGCAGTTTAAATTGCAAAAATGTCTTGTTACTGCTGTCACTCGAATTGTTGTTATTTTATTATTGTTGTTGTTGCTTTGCCTGTTCCAAATGTCTCCTAGAACAATTCATTAAAGTTTGTTTCCTATTTCTTGTTTGCACGAATTTGTCTTTCTTACCTCTAATTGCAGTTTTTTCGTCCTGGCAACTGGTTCAAGTAATGAAAAACTTTATACGTCCTTTGCTTCACAACGACACCCACTTTTAGAAGCACCCATGCTCAAACTGCAACAAAACAAAAGCGAGTAAGTAAGTAAAATTAAAAGTAAAAACATCTTCAAGGTATTTAATACCCAGTCAGTCGCATTTAAAAATTAGAGATAAGAAACGCAAGAAAGTTTTTAATATCGTGAATTTAACACAAAATATCGTATGTTGTGTGCATGAGAAAAACAATTCAACAAAACTTTTGCAATTCTGTTCTTTTGAAGATATTTACCACGTTAAATGCAATAGCAGCTACGTATGATTATTTGAAATATAAATTATTGCAAAGTGTGCAATGTTGCTGTTATTGTTTCACATGGAGTATACTTTTCTACCTAATCGACTTTATCTTTGTGATTAAATAGTTTTGAGGCTTTTAAGTACGTGCCACCCCTGCACCATCATTTCTATTTTTCGATTGATGCACAAAATTAGTTTTATTATTGCTCCAAGTTAAAAAATCACTTTAAAACTCCAAAGGTAATTCACCTTATTTGCGTCACGATTGGCATTAAAGAAAGGAATACATGTCTCCATGCCCCTGCTACTGCATACAGAAAAGGCAATTTGGATACGAAAAGTTTGTTTCATCCTCTCTAAATTTGAAAAGTATTTATTGCAAAAGAAAATCTTGGCAATCAAAACTCCTACTAAAAAGAGAAATAAATTTATTTTTACAAACTCTAGTTATTACAATTTGCAATTTGTTCTATAAAATCAAAATGAAGAGGCTGTTCTCCCTAAACACTCATTATTCAAAAAGACCGTGTCACTAAATATTTATTAAACTACTTTCTGTGCGTTTTTTTTTTCTGCCCTTTCAAAAGCAGCACTAAATTTGTTCAAAGAAGACATTAGCAAAAAATAAGGAAAGAGTTTCCAATGAGGGCATGCCGCCCTTAGCACTGTCTGTCAAATGCGGTGCTTATTATTCAGTCACCTATGATAAAATTTTATTAACAAATTGAGTGTTTATTATGGTAGATACACACGTGGGAATAATAGGATAAACATTTGCATGATCCATTTAAATCACCATCGTCTGTGACTATGTTGCTTACTTCGAGAGCTTAGTTCGTTTTAAGCAGTCATGCTATGATGTCATGCTTCCGTGTATATTTGTTGCATAGTGTGAACGATATTTGCACAGAACTGATGTTTGTTTTATGGTTTACCCCGTGGTTGCATCGTCTGTATCAAAAAGTGAAACTAAGTTTCTAAAACATCTTTCCTCTAATGTTCCTTCGTATATAGATGGAATTACTGCGGAGGCTATTGATAGTCGGCTATCGAAATGTTGATGCCCTAATACGTGACAGCCGTTGAAGCCGTCAGAATCATGTGACTACCAACCCCTATACGCATTTGTATAGGTAGCGATTTTAAGATCATTGCTGCTTTAACACTTCAAGTCCCTCTTGCTGAGAGATTCGGAGCGCTATAATCTGCTACCGCCAATATTTTTGTTGACAGCTTGCATAGCATGGCAACGCCACATTGATCATACGTTACGTCCTTCCACCTTATGTACTCCGGAGGGAACCTCACGAACAAGCAGACCGTAATTTACATCTCGTGGGCTGCTCTTTGTAGTCGTAGCGGTCGTTTAGTTACTGGACGAAATTCGAAAGTCCCCTTCTTCCAGTTAAAGGCATTAAAAAATCATCGGAAACTGGCTACAATACATCAAGTTGGCGAGATCACCAGGAAGACATGCGTCAATTCATGGCAGAAGCATGAAATCGGACGACAACATGTCCGGTGTCAGTCAAACTGTGCAGTCGAGTCGTTGCCATGATCAAGAACTTGAAAATTCGTAGATTTTAACTTGACGTTTAATTACAATGGGGCGCAATTTTGATGCATGCACACGTAGTTCATAAGGTGGCGACATCAATTGTCCGTATTTTAATAAAAACAACGTTTTTATATCAGCCAGATATGAACATGAGTGACACGCTGTTTCGGCAGGATAGTGCCGTACAGTTAATGCCACAAAGGATATATTGCACCAACGATTTAAGGGACTGAAATCTTTACAGCAACGAAACGATGACCTCTATACCGACATAACACAGGCCACCTCGCGAATTCCCCAGATCTATGCAGCAGAGTCATTAAAGATAGAGTCTCTCGAACCCAGATATTTGAAACGTCGTACGTTATGGCATAAATGGGCATTTTAAATATACACAGCTTGTCTTATTCCATTTCAACATCGATTCGCTCTTAGTCGAATCTCCTTTATAAATTTTACTACTTTAAAGTAGATTTTCTACTCCATGTTGAAGGCTACTCTGTGGAAAATTATGTGCTGTAACTGCCTTTACGCTAAAGATGTTGTCGAAGTTAGTCGCTGTGCGGCAGCCCAGCTAGAGTTCATTACTAAAGGTGTGTGTTTGTTGCCAAACAAAAAGACAAATTTGACTGTACTCGAAAATTTGCCTATGCAAAGCAGCCCGTCCTGCTGCATCATAATTTCCATTTATTATTGTCCCTTGGTAAACACTTGGGATATTAGTGTTTTTGTTGTTTTGTGTTCTTACTTTTTGCTTTGCTGGCAGCATAATTTTGTTAAGCTTCCTCGAAAATTCTTGGGAAAAATCTTTGCCTTGCCAGAAAATGAATCAGGAGGGAGGAGGTATCTTGTTAAATAAGCAAAATTAATATTTTCACCTTTATTATGAAGTATGAACAACATAAATACAGTCTTATTTACATATCTCCGTTGTTATAATTATTTATTTTCTTCACTTACTTTCGTTTCTTTGACGCTGTTAATTTATTTTCCAGGTTCTTCCTTCTGATGGAGTCACTTAAACTTGTAGAGAGAAAATTAGAAGTGGAAGGCGCAAATATTGTTAGTAAAACTCAAAATACTCTTCATTAACTTTATTAATTTAAGCTCTTTGGTAAATTTGAACTTTATTGTATTTTTGTAGAAAAGTTTTTCTGAATAGTTCTGAAGAAGGATTAAGTTATGAAATGTAAGTATGAAATGAAATTAACAAGTGACTGTATTTGACCCGTAACAGTTGTGTTGTGATAAATGAACATATGGGTTTAAATTTGCCGAATGGGAGCGCAAATTCTGGTTGGCTTTTTATAGCATGTGGGTTCAAATATCTTGGAGGTCAATTTACAGGTCCCAAAGGCGAAACTAATCGCTCACGAAACATTTACTTTAGTAACGCCTTCCACATCTGCGCACATATTGTAGTGGAAACGTGACCAACGTCAATCTAGTATTGATAACAGCCACGAAAGCCATGCGCTAAACAAGCACCATTGGTCTCACAAGCTAAAACTTTTTTGTAAAAATTATAGAACAAGTTGGTTGTGATCTGGGTAAGTACCACTGTACAATTTATTTTGATATTGGTAAAGAGGTTCATATTAAGAGGAGTTGTTAGCAAATAAAGGCGTTACCAACAGGGACAGAATTATTTTTCTATTTGAAAGTCCCAGAAATGCCACTATGTATTGAATTTGATATTGTTTAAATATCCGCTGCGGCTGCGCATAGTGAATCAGATTCGAGGAGACTAATCTACAATGAAACTGCCGCCAAGATCCGTCTGTACTTGGGCGATGGTCGGGGTTGACTTTAACTGCATCTTTTTCACATAGACTTTCAACTTTAGAAACCACCACAAGGAAAGTTCATATCAAACGCTCTTGATGGCCAGGTCCCGTCACACAGTGTTTTTTCCCATAGGCAATTCCAAACACAACTGAAGTGATTAAAATATTTATTTAATATACATTTTTGTCAACTTCACTTTTTGGTAGCAGTGATTGACGGTAAAGTCAAACATGTTTTGAGCTAAAACTGTCGAATAGAAAAACGACTCAACACTGAACTGTTAACAGGACACTTGAATGAACATTTTACCTTAATTTTGAAATAAGATTTAAAAAGCGTATTCTCAAATCAAGATTATTTTAGATTTAATTGCTTAACACCTATTATTATCACACGCCTAGTTTAAATATATTATATGTATTTACATTTTGCCACGAAAGTCAGTGTAAAAGAGTTAGTACTAAATTATTTGATTACGATCTTATCGATCAGTAAATTTTAATAATTAATATGAATAATTTTATTCAGGCTTAAGTTCGCTTATTATTCTTCCAATGAAGAAAGAAAAACTTTCTACTATTAACCGTTAAGTTTCGAACACTAGCAGAATATAATACATGTATTTTCTGTCTCGCTACACACGTCGTCAGCATATTCTGTGTCTTTCTACTGACTAGAAGCCAAGTAATGACGGAAAATCGATCACGAGAACTACTCATAATTTTCATATTTTTCCATAATTTTTCTGTTTTCACAAAATTTGTGCCACTGTAACTTTCACTCATTGAAAATAATTTCACCAAAAAGTCGACAAATTAGTATTTTACAAAATAAAAGACTAAATTTCTTCACACTGGAAGATTCAGTAAAAAGTTCACGAACAAATTTTTCCTACAAAAGTTTTTTTATTTAGCATCATCAGAAAATAAATTGAATTACAAAAACTTCAATTAACAATCAATCATTAATTTTATTAAAAATTACATTGTGAATAAAACAATTAAATAAAAGTCAAAAACCTATAAACATTTTCCCAAATTACCCAAAAATTAAAATAGAAACCGAAATTGCACCAAAAAAATTACGAAATGGCCAAATCGAAAAACGGGAATAAAAACCTTTCTTACTAGAAAATCAATATTTAATTAAAAACCCGAAATCGAACCAAAAAATTTTTGGAATTTTAATTTAAAATCCAAAATTCCCGAAATTTTAAAATTTCGGTTTCACCAAAATTTTTTAATTTCCCTAAAAATTTGGAAAAATCAATATTTTATAAAAAACACTTCGCAATTTTAATAAAAATCGATGTTACACAAGGTCTAAAGAACCTAATTTTCACAACAAGGACCACTTTACGACAAAATATACTGAAATGCTGAAATTGCACCGAAACCTCAAAATTTTATCAAATATTACAAATCAGTTACGTGAAATCAAATCGAAGATGGAGGGAGTCGAAAATGCAATCATAAACTAAGCGATCTGCTTCAATATGTCTCCTACATTAAGATTACAGATTTACAAAATTAAATAAACCACAACTAAATTGGCAATTTATACCATTGTGTTTACCTTTGAAAAAAGTTAGTTCTTTAATTTATGTTCAAAACAACCACAAAAAACGACGATTAAAACATGAAAAAGTTCGCAGTAAACTATAAAATATATAAATAATCAATATCTTGCAAATGGTGTTGGACAACAAAACTATTTTATTTGTTAAAATCAGAAAAGTACTTTACACTACAAGTGCTACAAAACGCCCATACACGGACGTATAACTTTTTTATAGATCTCTTAAAAAATATCCAGTTGCTTTTGTATTTTTTGTCAATTCGGCAAAAACAATTAAACTAAAAACCGAATAGAACAAATGCATATAAATACAAGAAGGACCCTCTTTAGCACTTGTACAACAATTTCAATCGCTGTGCTGGCAAGTTATATTACTAACATGGATTAAATACGATAATACCATGCTAACACACTAACACATTGATATAAATAATTTCATACAGCTCACACATCTATGAAATGTGTGCTAAATACAAACACAAATGCTTGAAAATGTGTAAAAAACAGGGATGGAAAGTTGCAAAAGTATGAACGTAATAACGATTTGCTACGACTGCTCGTAAGCAGAATATGACAAATGGAAGAGGTGAAAAGGCATATTTTACATCAATTGCAGGATATTATTTTTCCCCGTTTAACGCCAGTTACAATATATGGGCTAACTTATAGATAGAATAAATAAACTTACCCGACAATTTATTCAGATAAAATATATATAAGTTCGCTTTTGCGGAAGATATTGTAATATTTCGTAAATACATATAACTAATATTTCGATCTTTGCTACCGTTGTTTTTTATATTTAAAGGGATTTTTAAAAGAAATAATAATTTTTTTTCATCTTAGAGGGCCATGTACGCCAATATGTACTGCATGGCGAAAGGCCGCCGCAGCTTGTACAATGGCAGAGATCTAAGAGGTTTAATACCAAATGCGGCGAATTTGTCTAGCAGAATTTAAACGATAGCTTAGGTTATATTGACTTTGGGAACACCGATAGATTGGCACATAGCGGTAAAATTTATGAAAACCCCACAGAGAAGATACAAATTCCATGATCTGAGTGGCTAATTCATGTCCCCTACCACGCCCTCAAATGTCCAATGTAACGTTTTCTGTGTGGAACATAGAACCATCGGTATTAAAAAAACATATCATAGGAAATTAGTTATCTTTTCTTTTTATCACTCCTGGATTTATTTACGGCCTTCCCAACTTCATTTTCGAAGAATTCTGGGCCAGTGATGTATTGCAACATTGTATACCACACAATAGTTGCCGTTGCCCCACTTACTTACTTTGACTGTTAACATAGCCATCCATACAAAAATGCACTCAGCCTCTAAAGATGGGTCTGCAGGAGAGATCGGTTTCCTCTTTCAAAGTTCACCTAACAAACTAAAGGCTTTGTCAATGATCATTAGTTTCGGGTACAGTTGGATCTTGTACGGTTTTTGATCGTAGTTCCGATGCAAACTTAAAGTTTGCAAAAGTCCCACTTCTTGCGTACGGCGAGCAATCGACTGCCTAGTGTTCTACTGCACAATTTACGGAGAAAGGCGATGCTTTTGACCGATATAGAATTCCGTTGCCGTACGGTTAATTATGCTAAATCGGTGGTTGCGAATTTGGCAACTAAACATTAAGTCATCGACTTTGATAGTTACCACACCCAGTTAAACAGTGACACTATTTACAAAATAAACTCAAGGTAATTTTAGTAAGTCAAAAAGCAAATCGCTTAAATTTTCCAACCCTGACAACTGCAACTGTATATGACGATGATGATGTTCTAAGCCAACAATAAAAATAAATACTCTCACATAGAGAACAAAATTATCAATTGTTCTTTTAATGCGCGTTCAGCAGAAAAATTATTTTAGTTTTTCTAACGCTTTGACGGTGAACCAACAATGTGATAAAATTGTATGGCGGAAGTAACATTTGTTTTGTTTCCTTCTTTTTAGGAGGATTTTCTCTCTGAACTCTTATTCCATTTTTCTTTTGTTTACGAGTTGTTTAGCTCTTTTGCGGTTTGAAAGATTATTTTGATTTTATAGAAAACCCAAAAATTTATGTCACTTTTATATTTTTCTTTTTATTTGTATTTACTTGGCTGATGCAATTCCTGTTTGTGCAGATTAGAAGGATAAAGCTGGTGTTGAACAATTTTGTTTAGTTTTAAAATTAGAACAAGCACAATCAATTACAGCAACTGTTTTGCCATTTAGGCTATAAATCATACAAAAATATTTAATAACAAATACAAGAGCTATATTCGGCTATGCCGAATCTTATATACCCCAAACAAAAGTATGAGCTACTTAAAATGTTCTACACATTCTTGCCTTATTTTACATTTAAACTCTACTTTGCATTTGCGATCGGTTATTAGATGAGACGTTTTTTCTAAATTACGATTTTTTATTTGTTTTTCTTTGCTCCGAATGCTTATCAGATTTTTATAAATGCTCGATTATCTGGTGAGTTGTAGATAATAGCGAAATTGGAGTTTTAGCCAAATTTTTAATATTTAATAAAATTTAGAGTTTAGAGTAAGATAAAGAGGCCTTTTGAAACTTGTGTAACATCGATTTTGTTAAGATTGCGACGTATTTTTTTTTGATTTGAAATTTGATTTTTTATGTTTTTTTTTCAATTATTTTATTTTACTCCAAATTTTCGATTTTATTACGATATTTCGAAGTTTTGGTGAATTTAATTTAATTTAATTCTACCAAATTTTGAATTTCTCATACCGTATTGACGCAATTTTGGTTTTCTTAATACTTTGATTTTTTATAAAGTTTTGTTATTTTGGTAATATACAATTTTTAGACTATCGTTTGGATTTGTGAAGGATTTCAAAATTTTGGTGAATTCCTAAATTAAGTTGAATTATTTTTTTTAATTTTCTGTTTAATTTAGGTAAAAAATTTCATTTTTATGATTTTTATATTTTTTTGTATAATTATGTAAAATACATTCTATTTTAACGTTCATTAAATATTTTCATTCTTTTATATAATTTTCGACTTTTTGGTGAAACTGCAGAACTTTGATAAAATTTTGGTAATGTATTAAATATTTATCATTTAGTAATTAAAATTTTCAAATTTTGTTTATTTTTTGTGCAGTTGCGGTTTTCTTAAATTTCGGCTTCTTTAAAAACTGTGTTATTTGTGTAATTCAAAATTTTGGTAACTTTTCAAGTCTTGTTGAATTTAATTTCCAAATTATGGTAAAATTGGGTTTTTTTGTTTTTAAAATTAATTTAGAATTATTTGCCGAATTTTTTTTTTTTTTGTGAATTCCCCATTTTGATTTTGTAGCGAATTTGATAAGGGTACAGAATAAGCAAATTTTATGGGCTTTGTACACAAGCGTGTAAGAGAGAAAATACCGAAAACCCGGAAAAATGCTTTTTTGATCGTATCACGGGAACTTGCGGACAGATACTGCTGATTCGCCGAAGATGCTGATTAAATGGTCCAAGTTTTAAGATCCTAGGTTGCCTAATGCTGGCAGAAAGTTAATTTCAACAGCGACTTCCACATCATAATACGGTCCTCCAAGTGAAAGTTAGTGCGGCCACGGAGGTTAACAATCTTGCGGACATCGAAAGAACAATAACGGTTTCAGAACGCGATAGGGTTAGGTCCAGGACGATCCTGGAATGAAAAACGCGACAAACGAACACTGAAAGCATGGTAGACCGCGGATCATTTGGGTTACTATGCAGTGGTTGGACACGAACAACCCAACTGTCTAGCAACAAAAGCCAGAGTGCTCCAGAAGTGGTAAGTAGCGTGAAGCCGTTCGAGGCCACGAAAGGCGAGCTGAAAGATTGCGCTCATACAGCGGTGGGGCGAATTACAAGAAGACTGCTGAAACTAAGCAAATCTGAAATTAGTAGGCTGGCGAGTGTACTGAAGGTTACTCGGGCTGGAGTGAATTAGTGCAGTGCATGTAGGGAGGTAGCCGAGAAGATGTAACACTTCCTATGTCACTTTATCACGGCTAAGGACTGGATATTTCACGGCCGACACTTTAACGGACATGTCTCGATTGAAAGGCATTGACTAGTTTGTTCAGGGAAGAGAGTGGGCATCGAAACTTTTCAAAATTGAGAGCGCACAACGGACCGAAGCACTAGATGTACATATGTCTCAGACCTCCTCGACCTAACCTAACCTGTACTATGACAATATCACCTAACAGCACATGTGGCGAATCCACCAATTACAGACCCTGAATACCTTTCAAATGTTTACTGTTCTGCTTAAAATAAAAATATTTTGGTTACTGATATAACATAGATCTAGCAACAAATATGATTTTGTAATAAATAAAATGATTTGCTGACATGCTGTTAATTAAAATTTTAATTGTGCAGAAGAATATGATAAATAATTGATTGATACATTTTTCTTTCCATGTAATTAAAAAAATTCGAATGTAGCTTTTCTGTGTCTTAAGGTCTTTGCTTCGCTTAATTTAAATCCCTTACAATACGAATTTACAGCATAAAAGACTATTTATTTTAATATCAATTAGCTACATCCAATTGGTTTTTAAAGTGACTGAATTTTAAAGGAAAAGAAAAAGTTCCAATAAAATTAGAATTGGAAGAATTTCTTTAGCAGCATAAAAAATACAGAACAATTTAAAGAAAGAAAAAACAAAGGTATTAAATAAGAATTCGTGCATATATCAGTGTATGAGAAATTAACATTTTCATTTCGTTTTTCTAAGCAATAACTTTGAAGTGCTTTAAAAATAGCAACAATATTAAATAGAACAATAAGCAAGAGAATCAATACAAACGGTTTTTACTTATTTCCTTCATCATCTCTGCCTAAGTTTCTTTGTTGCCTGAAACTCTCATTCAAGCACATCAACACTATCCAAGGATATAAATAAAGCGATAATATAGCCTGGCTATAGCAGAGGTAGGGGAGTATACATTAGGAGCTTTAGAGAAAGATTTAAGCAAAATTGCCTACAACTACTTATTTCAAATGCTACGAAGTTGCCTAATTAATTATTAGAGTTTTGCAAGAAAGGTGGGTCGATGTTGACTGTCTGTGTTGTTGTGGCAACCAACAAAGTATGATTCAGCTAAGAACAACATATTATGATTAATTTATATGGTTATAATCCAATCATAATAATATTTTAGTTAGTAAAAATAAGGCCCGTTTTGCAAACATAATTAAAAAAACAATCATTGTATGATGAAACCTTTAAATATTATGTTTATTGGCAACATTTTATGGTTAAAACTGTCATATTTATTTTCAAATACTTATTGTAAATTTCTGTTATTAGAAAGATTCTATCAAATAAAAATTAAAGTTAAAAAAAAATATTATTTTTGTATCGTTTAAAGAGTTTTGTCGTGGTTTGAGTTTTAGTAAAAATTATAATGTACAGCCCAACCATATTGCAATTTTTATGGTTGGTAAATATTTAATGATTAAGTGTAAACAAGAAATTGTTCATCGCAACCAGAATAATGTTTCAAATGTGTTCAAGTTGTCAAAATATATTTTCCACAGCCATATTTTGTTGTTTAAGAAGTACTTTTCGTGACTGGTTTGTTCTTTGCGTACACTTTTTATTACTCAGTCACCTCTATGATTTACTGAAAATTTGCTAAATCTCACATACAAATGATAAAAATTTCTTATCACGTGAATGCTTGCCATTGGTCATTTCAACCGTGGCTCCAATTCAGTTGGATTTATGTAGCAGATGTGATATTTCATACATATTGACACTTATGTACCATATAATTTATTTCACTCCATTTTAAAATTGAACCGTTTTTTTTGAAACCCCCTTTATTTCAAATTGTCTTTCTTAGTATTTTTACTCTATATTTTATTTATATTCTTTACTCTATATTTACTGCCAACGAGAGGGAAGTTAAAAATTTAATTTAATTTTAATTTTTCATTTCATTAAACAGTGAGGCAATTGAGTACGTAATAAATTTCATAAAATATTAAAGTGTTTTAAAGCAAACCGATTTGAATGGTTTGGAAATGAGTTTGTTCTAAAAGACGCATCTCGGTGAAGAAAGGTCTCTGTCCGAAATTCACTTCGGAATAGCAAGAGGGGATTGCTTTTTAAAAGTTCTTCAAACTACCGTTTGACGGTTTCTAAAGTGAGAAATTAAGAAGCCTGAATAGCACAAGTGTTTCACGGAATCAGGCTATCACAATATATAGCTGAAACTCAATTGGTTTACATATGTCTGCCTTGGCAATACAAATAGATCAAAAGCGGACGTCCCATGTGTGCCACTATGTATGGCTTTATTTGAAGAGATCTAGCTAAATTTGAGCACTGTTGATCTTGATCTTAATCGCATGGGTCGATTGGGACATAGCCTATGTTTTCAGAAAGCCCAATAAAAAAGTGTCGCGATTTTAAATCGCACAAAAAAGTTATGAGAAATAGTCAGAAATCTCTTTTTCAAACCTCTGTTATAAGCGAAATAATCAGAATCGAGATTAAACTTTCAAATTGTTAGTTTATTTTAAAATCGATTACCATAAAATATATTTTTGGCTGCCTTCTAAATAAATCTGCCACTGTATCTTAGCGGCCAACTAATGAATTCGAAAAACCTAGCAACACGGAAAGATACTTTCGATTATTTTATATTGTTAACCTCTCCCTTTTCAGAGATTAGCAATAATTTCTTCTTGATATAGCAGAAAAATTCATAATCAGGTAAATATTTTTTTTATATTCTCGATAATAATCCATCCCTAACACTTCTTAGCTGTAAATGGAACAAAATGCAAGTTTTCAAAGTGCGGCTAGTTTTTGGGCACTGGGTGTAACTTATAACTTCAATAAAAGTTGAAGCTCAATTATTCGAAAAACGTAGCTAAGAAGTGGCTATATAATATCGTGTTAACATTTTCCGCCCACAGCCACGCCCATTAGTAAATTATGGCGACTTTGCAGAAACACCTTAATATCTTTAATACTACAGGGTGTTACCCATTATTAGAGAAAGTCTCTACGGGAACGTTTCAATGATGGAAGGGTTTACTGCCGGAAGCCACTTTTTGTTCAAATTGTTTTTAGTTGGAACCAGTTCAACATTACAATAAACTTATTGTTCCCCACTAGGGAAGGAGCAGGTGTATATGCCACTTCACTGAACTTGACCTGTAGTCTGCATTTGGGGGCAGTATGCGTCCGTTTACCAAACAAAATTGTTTAAGTTGCTGCATGCGTTGCATCACATGCTTGAAAGGCGAGTGCATGGAAGAAAGGTTATAATTGGTATAGATTTTTGGAACGAATTTCCGTCATCCCAGTTTGGTTTGAAGACAAACCGGTTTTAGCTATGTGGCATCTTCAGTGTCGTTTTTCAAATCAAATTTCTAGTTGATACAATGAACGTTAACTTTAAGGTAGTGCTGGAATGTGTTCTTAAACTAAACACATGTGCCTTGGTGGATGAGGTAAAGTTGATATGGGTTAAAGGATACATCAGCACAGCTGTGAATGAAGCAGCAGACGAACTAACAAAAAGAGGATCTGCTGCGAATTTTTGTGGACCAGAACCCATAGTTACACTGGGAGATGCCCCTCGCTAAAAGATAAGGATACCTTAAGTTGGATTACTGCGTTCGGGACAGATCAAAATATCATATAATGAAGAAGTCAATCGAAGAAGATGATAACAGGTAGCGCACATATAACCAGCACTGGCTCTCATAAGGCTTAGGACCACGGCAGACACTTGTTTAATGTGAATACCATAGAGAATCTAAGCCTTAGACAAATGCTAGCGATTACATAGTATACGTGATAAAGAAAGAGGCCGACAGTTACCAGTCGACAGCCTGATATCACTACGGTCATGAGTAAAGGTTAGTGTTTTCAATCAAAGTAGTCGAAAAAGGTCCCATAAAGTAAGCTGTCTGCTTCGATATTCTCCCTTGTTGTTGGCCCCCACTATGATTTATAATTTCATTTCTGAACTTTAAATTAAATATTATTCTTCACCTTCCCTCTTTAATATATATTAATACATCAAAATCTCATTACATTTTTTTCTATTTTCTATGTCATTTCTAGCAAAAACGATGCCACAGAAGCCACCACAAGGGGAAAAGGCACAACGTGCAAAAAAACAAAACAAGTAACTGGGTATGTACAGAAGATCCAATTGAAAAGCACTTTAAATACAAAGTTTCTCTAATGATAGTTTGGTTGTTGCCACACAGCATGTAATAAAATGTTTTGTTCACTAAGAAAACAAGACTCAAAAGTTTTCATGCAATTTTTAATAAAAAATATGTTTGTTGTTGTTAGATTTTTATGTTTTCTTGTTGCAATACAAACTTTAGTTTTAACGATAATTTTATTTTAAATATCGCTTAGGACATTTTTGCAACAAATGTTTACATTCAACAACTCGAAACAGCGAACAGGAAGAAGGAAAAGAAAACAAGCTATAAATGCAAAAATTAAGAGAAAGAAGAGTACTTTTTTTTATATTTATAAATCAACAGAAAGGACGAAAACGGGAGTCATGGTTAAATAATTCTTAACTAGCCAGCTGGTGAATCCCAAAACAGAAGCAGTTCTATTTCAGTTGAAACATCGTCGTAGATACCAGCTAAAATTATGGGTTGTTTAAAAACCACATAATTTTAATTGTCTGGCCTCACAGAGGGGGATAATACCCTGCTCAAATTAAAAACAAAGTTTTCGAATAATCAGAACTAAAATAGTAGAGCCTCTAATATATAATCAAGAGTACTCGAGACCACGCTACACAACCATGTTTTTCTCTGTGTCTAGTCGAAGGTGTCGAATCTAAAATATATTCTAGTAACTAGTATAAGCTACAGAGCGTTTAATGCTTTACTTAATAATTCAGCCATTTATTTTTTATAAAAAATTAACAAAAGTTATCTCCAACTCTCACTTACAACTCGACCTTCCTCCTGTCCTGGTCTTTTGTGGTCAATCACTTACATTCTTTTCCTTTAGTTGATACAGCATTCCTCCGCTTTTGTTTAAAATAGCAAAGTACATTTTTATCCAAAATAATAAAAGTTCATTCGATTAGCTCCATCTGTGTATTTTAAAAGTGTTCGCATAATTGTTTGCATTTGACATTAATTTCATATTTTCGAAATTCAATTAACATTAATAAAGGATAATGGTTCAATATTACATTTGCATTGCATTTATTTTGTTTTTCATAAGCCGTCTGTAGACGAGAGCATATTATGGGGAATTTATGCTGAATTCTATTAGGAATTGTTACACTGTATCCTGGATGAATTTAACAAGACGAACTTTCGCAAATAGATGTTGAACACTATCTGAGTTCTTCAGATCAACTCTTTTGTGATAACTTTTATTAATATAATTATATAAAAAGATTTAATTGATCAATGGTTACGTCACTGACCAGAAGTCAGAAACATTTGACCGCAAAGGAATCTTTACATGCTTCTCCGTATATATTGATTTAATTAGTGATAGAAGACATGATTTCAACTCTAATCTCTTGTGATCGGCTGATATTAGGCTGGCTTTCCGACCTTTCCGACTTACTGATGGGTTTAATTATCTGTACCACAAAATATGCACAACGTATCCGAGGAAGTCTATAAATTAACGCAAAGTTAACGCATCTGAGCAGTAAAGTTTTGGCAACCATAAAAAACTGACAGTTTAAGTTGTAATAATGAAAGTTTAGTCGCCGCAGTTTGGCTTTTACTTTTGCTCGATATTATAACACTGGCAGGTCATGGAGCGATTAACATCGGCTTTTAATTGTTGTAAAACAGCATGAACTTCCTTGAGATATTCCTGCCTGTTAGTCCTTAGCAAACTAGAGATGACAAAAGAAACGGACGGCTCCTTTAAACCAAGAATAAAGCTGCTGAGAATGAGAGGTGTTTGCAAAACGGAAAAAACGAATGACGTACACAATTTGACATCGCTTGGATGAATGTCGATACAGACCGGGAAATGCTCCCTTACAAACGAAGTTAAGTCACTCGAATGTTATTCTAAACTGGACAGAAGAGGAGACTGATATAGAATGTGTGGTCAGACCTAACGGAGCTAGACTTTTTTTTTCATATCAGTAACCTCGTATGTCGAAATAATATTTTCTATTTGAAACTGCAGGCTCTCTTTTGTAGGGTTTCACGACCTTCATATTATATAGAAACCAGTACCCGACTCCTGTTTGGTACCAGAATTGAAGTGGTTAATGGCCTGCTAGCACAAATATTCGCAGTAACGTGATGGCTGTAGTTTAAACCTAAATAGCGAGATTGTGTGCATTCCAACGAATGCCGTCAATTATACGGTAGGAGATTAGTTACCTCCAAACTCACCAACAAGAAGAGTCGAGAATGGTACCTGTGTGTTATTATACGCATAGGAATGGAGGTGGTCGATCATCGGCGGAGGGGAAGAAAGTACGAATGTATAGATAAAACAACTTATGTTAACTCAAGTAGATTTTCTGAGAAAAACAACATTATGTAATTCTCGAGAGGATTTAAGTTCTCGGAAAATCTGGGATCTTCAGGGAGACGGGACCTCACTTAGACCAACTAGAAATGTTCAAAAATAGATGCTAATGGGATAATAAAGTAGACGGAATTGTCTACATAGGGCAACTGGAGGTCAAATTCTGTAGAACAGGATTTCCAGAATTCTTAATGGCAGTAGTGCTAAAGGACATTTAATAAAGATATTCAGATCAGCCGTGCTGCATTCAGGTCTCGGATAGGTGTCTATTTTACATCTTAACTAGTCCGGGCATTCTTAAATAGAATGGTGTAATATTGGAGAATCACTCTAGAATAAGTGCGTGGACACGGGGTAGAAATTAGTTATTTGCATGGCTGAAAAGCTGGCAAAGACAGGAGCAAGGTTGAAGGCTTCGCATATTGATGCAATCTGTGGCGTTTTCCTTCCGGCCTGTAATAAGCTAATTTGCAATGTGATATTGCTAAGGCTAGATAGTGGGAGAAGCCTACATGTCGGCGCACTACGCTAAATTGGCTTAGCTAAAATAGGGTTCCAACCAGGCATCTTTTGAGATTTCAGAGCTCGAAATTAAGGGATATCGTTTCGACGACTACTGGACATTGCAAACTTGGCAATCTCGCAATAATAATGGGCTTGCATGCAAATAACTTTTGTAGAAATTGTCCAGATGAAGAAGAAAACGGTATAACATATCTTGTACTTCTGTCCTGCCTTCGAGGACCTAAACCGGATTCATCTCGGGCGGAGGGCCTTCGTCAGCCTCATGGAATATCGAAGGTGGAACTAAGGGAAATTTGTTCTTTCATAAGGAGCAGCAACTGGTTGGGGGTTGGCTCCATACCAGTACTTAATCCCTCTTTTTTTCTTTACTTTTCACCTTTAATCTGTCTCTCTCTCGCTCAATTTCTCCCACTTACCTTGTTCAGGTAACGCAAATAGACTGGATTTGCAGACCTACGTAGTTCTTTGCAGGCGGCCTTTATATTTATCTAAGTTACTTGTTTTTAAGTTAAAATGTTCCATATTCTTACAAACATTTGCAGATTCATATAGAAATAGTTTCGAATAAAGCGCCTTAACATCATTAGTAAGTATTTCAAAATCGTTATTAATTCTTTTGGTAAAACCAAATTCAACATATGTTGTCACTAAGAAATAAATCCACCCTCGGAACTGTCGGGAATAAGAGCTTCCTTTGTTTATTTATAAGTGGCTGGCTATGGCCTTAATGTAGGTCTTGTTCTTAACCACAACCAGGGAAATGGTGTAAATAATTTTATTTGAGTTAAGTTCAATTTTTCAAATGGATTTGAAGCCTGTGTATACAAAATTATTGTAGATGCATTTTCAGAGGGTAAAAGAAATTTAAATGATATTTAATCCTTAATTAAAATTGTGTTTAATGGTCATGCATGTTTTTTGTATATTTATTTTTTTAATTTGTTGTTTGCTTTTAATAAACTTAATTTTATGATCGAATAAAATGTTAAACACATTAAAAAGTGCTTAGGGAGAAAAAAAATTAAATAATATTTCGTTCGCCAATAAACAGGATGTTAAGTGGAAAGTATTGCTCTACAAACATATTTAGTCAACTTGAAAGGATCCAATGGTCAACTGGGTGACATTTTATTATAGTGTAAATGGCATTTTAACTAAGAATTCTTCGAAACTGTGTCCCCTGAATACCCCTAATGTTTTTGTTTATCTTCCCCTCTTCTTTACTTTCTGTTATTTTTAATTAAATAAAGCAATAATCTTTTCGCTGACAATATTTGTCACTATTGACTTTGCATTTTTTCATCACATAGTGCTGCATGCGTTTAAAGTGATTTTTTTATTTGCTGTTAGTCTTTCAGCTCCATTCAAACAACAGTCAGTGAGAAAGAGTGTGTGTGCCAATCATTATTGTGAATAATGGAGAGTGCTTTAGACAAATAAAGGTGTTACGGTTACCTTAACATTAACGAAAACTACGTACCAAGTAAATATCATAAGCCAACAATAAAGCAACTAATTTCTTCAACAAGATTGTTGTTTGGTTTTTTTATAAAAAAAAACAGGAATATAATTTATCCATTCACCTTTATCATGTCTAGCGTTAATTGTTATAACAACGCTAAAAACAAAACTATCAAGTTATTATTGGAATTATTATTGGAATTCGTTTGAAAAATTTACTTTTATTGGTTAAAGCACTTAGACTCAGCACAATTTTCAAGTATTTGTCTACCGGTTTGTCATTAATTTGACTCACTTGTGCCATGGTAGAACATACTAACTACGTTAAAGGCCTTAATATGATTCGGAAAGGAGTAAGTTTTGCAATTTAATTAAATAATAGAGTTAATAGATCCTGTGGAGGGTTGCACTTATCATGCAGGGACTGCTTCAAAAAATTAACAATATTCAGAAAAACGTATTTCTTACTTATATTTAGTACGCAGCCGGAGTTGCAACGCTAACAAAAGCAAAGAAATACACACCAATTAACAGCTGATACAAAGAACTCTTCTCAAGCAGAAGAGGGCGACTACTTTGCATTGCCTTCCTCGCAAAGTAGTCGCTCTCAAGACAAAACAATTAAATTTATGCCAAAAAAAGCATCGCTAATCACACGACATAAAAAGTTGCATCATTCTTATTATCCGCAACACTGTGATTTTTTTACGATTTTCCGGATATGCTTATAAAAAAGGTGAATTGAAAGTTTTATTATAAAAAAAAAACGTACGGACCTGCTCGTAATACAGGTGCAATAGTCGAGAACTTACCTAATTCTGCTTAGTCGGAATTTTTTATGAACCCTAAACCAGGGAAGGACCCAAGTCAGAATACGGCCGAAAGCATTGACCTACTCTCAGTTTTATACAAGTTATTTGAAAAATTATTCGTGTCGTGTTTAAAGCCTTATGTTACATTATGCCGGATAATTAGTGTGGTTTTCTAGCAAATCCATCGAATTTTTACCGTTACTAGATTATTAACTTAAAAAAAAAATTTATTGAAAAATATATTAACCCGAAATCAATTAATATCAGTTTTAGGACAAAAAACTAACTTCCTACAGTGACTTGTTAACTATCAACTATTCAATACAACGAGACAAAAGTACTTGTACTTTCCAAGCAAAAAATAAAACTTGAAAATTAATTACTAAAGTTATTTTTTTAATAAAACTCAACCAAATAAAAATTAATGCAACCGAAATAGTCCGCGATACATAAATTAACAAATAAAAAATAATAATTATTATTTTTAGTCACTGATTAGATCAGCATATGAAAAGAGAACTGTGCAGCTTTAGTTACTGACATTTCCCAGGCGTTTGAGCCAATCTAGTATGATAGGCTATTCACTGAAACAACTCGACTTCTTTCTGAATATTCCCAGAAGCTTCTTAAGAGATGTTCGACAGGTACAACGTCTTAAGTGCAGTCAATATCTTTGCACGATTCTATCAAGGCAACATACGAGGCCCCGGCCGGCCGTTATTATAAATCAGCTATACAGCGCTAATGGCAACAACCCAAAATATATATACATCACCGTTTGCAGACGACACTGCATTTATAAGTCTTAATCTAGCTACGAAGGTAGCATACGGACAACTTCAGTCGCACATTTATAACCTAGCTGGAAACGTGCTCGTGCAACGTTTACCATCAGAAGGAAAAATTGTTCTCCAAAAACCATAACAAATACCACTGTTCCAGCAGAAACTCACGTTAAATATTTGGGTGTCCACCTGGATCAACGCCTAATTTGGTCCCGCTATGTTGAAGCTAAAATAAGGGAAATAAAACTTAGAACTACTTAAATACTTTGCAATAAATCGATGGTTTCATAGGCGTTGAGGCATGTGGCGTCGAAGTCCATGCCGTCCAGATGTGTCCACAACTCTTTTCATAAAAGTAAAGCTCAATAATGCCGCACCATACAACTGCAGATTGTGAATGCGTTTTCTTCACAAAGTGCATGAAATGCATTTCGATTTGAACGCACATTTTCGTAAAAAGCTTCAACAATTTTAACGCGCTGCTCAATTACTAAAGTGTGACTCACAATTAACATCGTGCACTCAATATATATAAGGTGATCGATTATTCGCGATTTTCCAAAAAATCGGTATTCAAATTATTATTGGATTGCGCTTTTGAATTTTAAGAAAAATTAGAATTGTGTTTTTTTAGATCTTTTTTTTAAATTACGCTTTTTTGAAAATTGAAATTAGTTTTAAAAATTTAAAATTTTGGTGATTTGTTTCCGGATAAACTATTATTTTTATATTTTAATTAATTTTTTTTTTGAAGTTTAAAATTTTCTGTAAAATTGAGATTTCCGTAAAATTAGATTGTTTTAAACAAAAATTTTTTGTAAATTAAAATTTTTTTGTAAAATTGCCTGATTTTTAAAAATAAAATGTTTTACTAATAAGCGGCAAAATCTTCAGCCATCGCTGAAAATACTTAATTGGCGTCCTCCTAATCATATCAAAGTAGAAGAAGAATCTGCTCGAATTAGAAATAATATTTACATATGAGAAATTATTGGACTCAAGTATTGGTTCAAGTGGGTCACATGACGTGTCTTCTGATAGTAGCTTAAATATTTATGTGAAGGCAAAATGTCGGCATAATTCAGTCATGTGGTATTAATTTATTCTCAATTAGTATTCTAAACGAAAATAAAAGTTTACGTGCCTCCGTGCTATGATCGCAATATTGTATTTTGTTTTCAGTTATGCAGCACCTTTTTACCAGTTTAAAAATTTATCGAGGACTTTTACTTAAGTACTCGTACATATGGCTACAACTTTTAATTATGTAGTTCTGCACAGTCTGCAGTCTAAATATCTTGGTTTAAGAATCGTATTTATAAATAATTTTTATAAATGCCATTAGATTATGTGGAGTCAAGAAACAGACTTCAGGAAAACAATATGTATGTTAATTTTACTATATATTTTTTGCTGCAGAAAATAAGCTCATATGGTCGCATTAAATAGCAGCTTGCTGCAAGTACTTTTAAACTCCAATCTAGTTTTCAAAAATTATGGTAGAAAAGTATGTTTTCACAAAATTCAGGATGGCATACATTCACCAAAAGTGTTTTTATTTTTATCAAAAAGTACTTTTTATAAAAAAGAGCTTTTTTATCAAAAAGTACTTTTTAAGAAAATTTTATGAAAAAGCACTTTTTAAGAAAATAATTTTGTTCATTTACTCACAAAAGTTTATTTCGGACAATTGTAGTGCGCCAGGCCAAGTTCAGGCCTAAAGCACGCAGAGTGTATATTACACGAAACCATTCGGGCTGTTTTTACCACTCCCTCGTTACTTTCCTTCACTTTATCCTAAAATAATAAAACTTGAAACATAACTGAAATTTTAAGGATTTACCATAAGAGCTTCCCGAGACATGAAGGTGTAAAAACTGCACATTTTAGTATCCATTCATTGACTCACTGACTCATTCATCAATATAAGGCACTTGGAATATAGCCAGAGAGCAGGTAGGTCTTGGGAAATAAGTAATCAGACAAATTCGAAAATGGCTACTTTTTATGTAGGGGGGCTAGGGTGCCCCTTATTTGTATGTGATACTTTCACTATAGGTAGAGAGCTGATATTTGGTATAACCCAACCATCTGTACACTTTAATTTGAAATAAATTTTGTACATACATACAAATAGTTATGTACATTGTTAAAAACAGATAACTTGGAAAAAAGGAGTCAGATCCGTACAAAAACAGTGTAAAAATAGGGCCATGTACCTATCGAAATATTTCGAAGTTAAAAGTACTGAGTTGGGAATTGGAATCAAGGTCTTGATATGTATAGTGCCATCTTATTTCTAGGTAATAAAGGCACCAAACTAACAGGTTACAAATCAAGAACCTTATTTTGATCTCAGTACTTTTAACGACCAAAATATTTGGGCAGTAAGTTGATCTTAATTTCACATTTATGTTTTTGTGCGGATGTAATTTACAGTAGAAATTCAGAAATTTTTTCAGGAGCTATTTTGAAAAATTCATTTTTAAAAAAGAAATTTTTAAACAGAGTTTTAATACCTTTTTTTTAAAAAACAGAAATCTTTCCATTTCTATTTTTATTATTTAGAAATAGAACTTTTAACAGAAAGTAATTTTTACAGAAAGCGCCGTTTTCTTATAACACCTCACTTTTGCTGGTAACGCCAAGTGTAGCCTCTCGCGAACTCTCCAATCTTTTGCAGAAAATCCCACAAAATATTTCATGAATTAAAGTCGAGATTGTAATAAAGCGAAAATGAATCGCCCCACTAACTCAATGACAAATCCAGACTTGCTATTGTGGCTTAAAAATATTTCTATTGACTATTAAACTATAAACTGTTAACTTAATTGCTACACAAATGAACTGAGTCATTTTGTTTCAATAAATAAATATATTTGGCGGGCAAAACAAGTTTAAAGCTCTTGTTTCTATTTAATTTCATTTATTTCTTACAAAAAAGCCACACTAGTTTTTCACAGAATATGACTTTTAATGAAGGCGAAACATGAACAAAATTCCCAATTTATTACCTATTCATCGAATGGGTTTATTTTATATACATACGAGTACATAAATATTATAAAATGAAATAGTTTTTAACAAGAATTTAGAAAGTAGGTGAAAGAGTTAATTTCTTATAGGTAACACTAATTTTTTGAATATTTTTAGTTTAATTTCTAGCTTGGGTTGGAATTATAACACAAACTTTCGATAGTGCATTTTTATTGAGACGCCCTTTTCTTTTTGTATTTTCCATAAAAACCGGGTTTCAAATATAACCGATTACGCTATTGAAAGTTAAGAAAAACCGGATTTGGAATTTTTATATTTTTTACTTTTTACTTTCGTAAATTTATTCGAAAACGCCACGTTTTCCGTTTTTTTATATTTAAATAGCAAAATACCTAAAGCCATCAAAGAATCAATAACATTTTTGACTTCGTGATATGATAAAAAAAAATGCCGGTCAGCATGACGCGTCTCATTGATAAAACCAAAAACAATAATAAGAGAGAGCAATGTCTGGATAATCCGGCACATAGGATTATTAGTTAAGTTTTCCGGGAATGTTTGCAACACTGGAGGCTGTAAAATACATTTCGTTTATTAACAGAAGCCACATCATATGAATTCGTAAGCTTTTGTTGATTAATAGTCATGCTTAAATATAAACTACCGAAAAACTTATTTTCCATCCCAATTGACGAGATATTATTTCGCAAATTGCCAATTTACAACAAGATTTCTGATTCAGCCACGAATTGGATCTACTTTCACGACTAAATCCATCTATAAGAAGACGGCAGAAACATAATAAAAAAACTAAAAATGGATAAAAGATTTTATTAAATCGCAAGATGTGCATAGCGTTATTTATAGTCATGACATTATTTGCTTTACGAATTTTAAGCTTCTGTTGCCCGCCAGCCGAAAATATGGACTCCGACATTCGGCATCTTTCGCATTCAGTTAATGTGGCTACCCGTTCCCTTACTTGACTAAAGTTCCTGGTGAACAAATTGTGTGTCATCGTTAACTAAACTTATAATAAAAGTTTTTATAATCGCTATATGGCCCGTAGAAAAGTTTAAATCTCTATCGAGAATTCATTTCGCATAAATGCTATTTTAGATATTAATTAGCCTAATTGTGTAGCTAGCCACAAATCGAGACCTATTTTTATGCGATGATGTTGAACGATGTCTAACTTTTGGGATGAAGTCTATAAAAAGCCGGGGGAAACAATTTAATAAAACAATCAACTTGTGCCGACCTAATTGAAACCAAACCTAAAACTGAATAAGAGAACGCCATAATTAGCATATATTACAATATTTTATATATGAATATTTTTACAATAAATCTCCCAATCTGAAATTCATCGAACTTCCCATCTTTATTTGGGAAACGGCTGACTTCTTATTAATGTCCTAATATATCACTCAGAAAGTTGTTGGGTTCACTTCCCGCCATATACTCTGATCTATCACACTGCAACGAATGTAGAAAGTCTATGTTACTTGGTAATTTAAATTAGATTATAATTTGTAACCGTAGTGTAAGATTTGATACATAAACAAAAGGAATCTGCAACTCGAAAAATATTTTTTCACTAACCCAATACTAATATGGCACGAACTAAAAGTGGTTTTGAAACACAGCGAAAGAACTACAAATGTTAAATTGCAAAAACTATAGAAGCATATTGTACATAACTGGTTTAAAAATATGTAAAGAAAAGTGAATTTTTTAAAATCGTTTGGGGTAAAAAACAGCAGTATTTTTACATATTTTATAAAGTCAAGAGAACAACACCGACAGAGCAGCTAAAAATCTTGAAGCAAAATTTTTAAATATTGTAATATTGAAATTTTAACATAAACTACTTTACGGAAGAGTTTTATTTTTTCAAGACTTAAATATTTTCATTCATTTTTTAAGTCTGGTTTTAATTAAAAACATCTCCATAATATTTCCATTATTTTGTTAGTGTAAACTTAATAAATATTTTTTGGTTTAGTGTCTTTGTTTCTGGATTTTTCCCCATTTATTTTTTTTAAATAAGCATAAAAACACTAAAATTCCAAACATGCGGTTTAGTTCCTCAAAGTAAATTCAACTAGTCAGACGAAAACCTGATACCAAAGTGGCTGGCTGGCTGCCTGCACGTTGTTGACTATAAACAAGAAATTAATATTAAAAAAAAAAGATTTAAATTGAATATAATAAAAGAAAAAAAATTGTGTATAAAGAAAAAAATAAATTTATTTAAAACAAGTAGAAACAATTTTTCAAACCTTAAAGCGATTAAACGTTTTAACGACTAGTTTTACTAAAACGGAAAAAACGGAACGAAATTCTATTAAAAAAAAGTGAAGTAAAAAATTAAAAAATCTAAATTAGAAAAAAAAAAGAATTTCAGAAAAATATAATCATTATTTTTTAAAAATAAAATATATGTTAGAAAAATTAAAAACACACAAAATTGTGGTTTTTACACTTGAGTGCTGTTTATTCCCAAAAAATTTAAAAAAAACGTCAAATGCAGAAAAACTGGATTACAAACTGAATGACTGTAAATCAAAGTGAAATTGAGTAAAAATATGGATTAAGCAATCAGTTTGCAAAAATAAAAAAAATATTGATTTAATTTAAATAAAATAAATTATTAAAAAGTCCTGCTTTTATTTTAATTAATACAAAATTTCAACAAAAAAATGCAAATGTGTGACGTTGTCATTTATATACTCGTATATCAACGATTTTACAAAGCTGTCTTGAAACGACCTTGAATGAAGGCAACCAAAAGTTCAACCTTTTTTCTTAACCCTACCCACTGCAGTGGATTTTTTACATTCGCTTCTTCTTCTCTTACTCTGTGGTGTTGACATTTTATTAAAAACGAGTATATTTAAAATAAGCCCACTATAAACAAAATCTCACAATTAGCTGTCGGTTCACTTTAAATTAGGATTCTAAAAACCGATACTCACAAACCCTGCGGTGTCACACAAAAATCTTAAGGTTGATAACCACCCTACTAAGATCTTTCACTTGATTCATCTCAAATTATTTTCAATTATTTATGAAAATAATAAAAAAGTACTTTTTTAAGAACAAACGTTTTAAAAAACATACAACCTTTTAAATATGTTTTTAGGAAGGCCTACTTGAAAATTGGTACTTTTTTAAAAAAGTACTCATATTAATTAAGTTTTTTGAAAGGCATTTACGTTTTATTTTTATTTTTTTTTCTTTGGCAACTAAATACTTTTTCAACATAAGTGTTTTTAAAAAGATAGTTATTTTAAGATAGGTTATTTTAAAAAAAGGTACTTTATTGTTTTCACAATGTTCTCATTGAAAAGGTACCTTTTAAGAAATTATCTTTTTTTAAAAAAATATACTTTGTAAACAGATTTTTATAGTAAGTTAATAATTCTTTTATTTAAAATGTATAGCAAGCATTGTTTTATGAAATTTAATATAAATTGTGCAGAGAATAAAATAAAGTACTTTAGTAAAAAGGTGCTTTCTAAAAGGATAAAATGTTTGAAGAATATTTTTAGAAATGCATACTTAAAACAGGTACTTTTTTAAAACATTTTTTAACGAAGTATTTTTTCAAAATAAACATTTTCCCAAACATAGTAATTGGAAGATATCGTTTGGAGTTTCTCTTGGATTTTTAAAAATAACCTTTTCAAAAAATTAACCTCGCTTCTTAAAAGTCAGAATGTCTGCTTTAAAAATGCACTTAAAATGTTTTTTTTTTTTTGCAAAACGTACTTTTTAAACAGCTTTTCTAAGCAACGTGAGAAAAATGTTTTTACTTAAAACGCCTCTTATTAAAAATATTTTTATGAATTTGTACTTTTACAAAAGGTTACTTTTCATATATACACGTATACCAGTTTTTGAAATTGCGCTTTTTAAAGAGGGTGTGTGTTGTGAAGGTACCTTTTATTAAAATATTTTAAAATGTTGTTCTTTGTTTCTAAAAAATAGATTTTTATTTAACGACCTTAAAATAAAAATATACTAGTTAATGGTGGTTTTAATTTTAATATCATGTTTTTTTTAACTGTTTAAATAATTCTATTTCGACTAATTATTTTACAAAAATTCTACTTATTAGTTAGAGAGTGGGGATAACCAAGTCTATAAACGAATTGTGCTGGTTCTCTAGCTAGCTCATCAGGAAACGTTTACCCAACCTCAAAACAAAAATTGAAATAGTTTCAGCAACTCTGACAAATATAACAAATAAACTGCATTTTTATAATAAAATGAGTTTGGATAAAATTAGCTAGAAAACAACATTGAAAAATCAAATAAGACCCCAAAAATTATTTTTACTAATATAACGTTTTTGTAAAACTGATAAGGCTTCATGCGTCCAAAGTAACGAAACAACTGACCATGCAACGCACAAGATTCCATGTTAGCTAAAGCTACCATGATTATCTAGACTTTATAATAACGTAGAGTTTTTATACTTTACATTAGGAACTATAATCTACATCAAAACACCCTTTCGGAATATCAAATCAAGAGTTATAAAAGTTTATCAACAACCGATTATGATATACAAGGAGTTAATTACCTAGACCTTATCTTGCAATTAGAGAATTTTACGTATTAAAGCGATTTTTGCAGCAAGAGTTTGCTACGATTTATTGAGATTTTTAAATTAACGGGGTACAAATTATACCGATTCTACAGTATTTAAAAGGATACTACATGCTAAGTACTTTCCTTTAAGCAGATACAGTTTTGAAGAGAACGTTTTTTTTTTAATTTTAAATATGAGCCTCTTTGAGTATGTATGTGTCGGAAGTTACCCAATCAGTCCTTTAATTTGGGTTTTTATTGTATTTTACGCAGACCTCAAGTATATTTTTATAAGTGTTCAAGCAATCACCTAAAAAAATTAGTGCGATACAGTGTTAAAAGTGTGAACGAAAATTTGCTCAAAAGAAAATTTTAAATGGTTCAAACTTAAAAAGAGCAGAAATTTAAGTAAAAATTTTAAGAAATGAATAAAAGAAATGCATTTAGAAGTTAATCATCAACTAAAATGGAAGCGTGTTCCATAAATAATCGAACAAAAAAATACCGCGCTGTGAAAAAACAAAGTCAAAAAAGGAGAAGACGAAATGAGTAAAATTGCAAATATCATATAACAACTTAATTATAGAGCATTAATTGACAACAATTTGACACTTGATGGAATTCGAAACTAAAAAAACTCTATAATTTCCATAAAGAAAATTTCCCGAAAATTTGAACAAATCCTGATTTAAAATAAATGAACAAAAGCGCATATCACTGAGCAAGATAACTAAGTGCTAAGAACCCAGCTTAAGCCGTTCGATTCTGTATTAAAAAAAAACAATTTCCAAAACTCAAACAGCTCAAATTTATTACTTTGAAAGACGAGTATCACTTAAATAAAATAAAAATCAAGAAACGACAGCTATACGCAAAATTGTTTTTATCAACTAAAATTATTAAAGTTACTAAAAAAATCTAGAATTTCAAAAAAATATTTTATTTAAAAACGTGAATTTTTATAAAAAAAGGAACAAGAAAGTAATTAACTGCCTGTCCCACGATGTCGCACATTTCCATTAGCTTGAGTTATGATGGTAAAAAAAACGGGTTCATGTCAATCTAGTGTACTGTTTTATGAGTTTATTTACTTATTGAGTCCGTAAACAAATAAATAAATTAAAAAAAGGGTTACTAGAGGGTTACGTGAACCAATTTTGTATAAGAAATCAAGCGAACATTTGCATTCGACAACGTAGGTCAGGCAGTAAAATTTTTTGCGAAAATACCTTGAAATCAAACAAACACCTATTTGAATGAAGCGAATATATGTTTAAGTGCTTTTTTGCTACTTGTTATTTAAAGGCAATTGATCACAGAGAAAGATGTGTGACAATAAATAATTTGCGAGAAGATGTGTGGCACTTTCCAGGCAGTCAGTCCAGGCACTTTCCAGTCAATATACGATTTTCTTCCATAAATTTAAAATGTTTAATATTACGTTTTCTTTAATTTGATAATATGTTAATTGTAACCAAATAGCAACTATGATGTTATACAGGACATAAAGTGCAATGCATTTTGGCAATAGTAAGAGTGAATTGTTTTAACAAGAACACACCCACCTCCTTTTGAGGGACAAACACATTTATAAAAAAACACTTAATTTCACTTTTTAACTAAAAGGACAACAATTTTCCGGTTTTTTTTAAACACCATAAAATACTAAGGACTTACTGTTGTCAAAAATACTTTATTGTTGGTAAATTGGCAAATTCTATGCAAGATAAACTTAAGTACTTTTTGTTCCAAAAATTATTTCTAGCTAATTTTACCCCAATTCCTTTTATTATAAAAATGCAAATAATTTGTTGAGGGTGGATAAGCTATCTGTGTGCGTTTCACTGGTTGCTTAAGCCAGCTAATCAAGTAACTTTTACAAAAATTTGTGGAAAAACTTAAACATCGTGTGCTCGAAATTCCTTAGACCAAATGAGAAATCCAAAAAACCTTAAGACAAAAAAGTTTAAAATTTTTAAAAAAGCCGCCTCGAGTATTTTCATTACGAAAATCAAATTAAAAGGAATATAATTTTGTAATCGTATTTTAGCAAATACTTAACCGGTATCAGTTATAAGAGCTTTAAGCTTTTCTAAACTTTAAATGTCATACAAAAGAAAGTTTCTTAAAATTATTTTCTTTAAAACTAATGATGTCAATAACTTAGCCCAATATGGTTCTAATATGCTTCTAAATTTCTAAAATGTAGATGGTTGAAAGTCTGGTAAAGTCTACTGTATTTACATAGACCCAAAGGAAAAACTCTAAAAGTTAATATCGAGACTAACCACAAGTTTGGATATTGGTTTTCATTTTTTTAAAGAAAATGAAGAGACAGCAAATTTTATTTTTCCTGTAACGAAACAATGAATAGTCTTTAAAAATTGTTTTCTCAGTCGTTGCGTACACTCACAGATATTATCGCTACTCTCCTCACTACATGGTACATAGAATATATTTCATGAAAATTATGGTTTAAAAATTTTCGATGGCGTAGCAAACTCCGCCTTCGCTAGGGCGATTACGTAGGCCATAAATTGTTACAGAAACAAGTATACCCTTTCTCCTTGAGAACTGATTTTGGCATAAAATACCAATAAAAACTGAACTAAATGGTGGTCACAATTTTACAAGATTACGTGGTATGATCTTACGGGGAAATATTTCCAAAAATAAGCGTAACCATTTGTCAAATCAAAACTAGAAGTATGCCTCAGACGAAAATATTTTTGAAAGACAACATATTATGTAGTAGTTACGCTAATTTCGTCAAATATTTGCTTAGTCATCTACCTCATTTTGAATCATCTCTCTTAAAAAAATATGACAACAAAATTAAATGTGTGAAAAAATTCGAAAGTTGTTTTAAAATATTATTCGTTCAAGAAATAAACCTGCGTATAGAATTTATATATTATCTGAAAATAACTTCCGAAAAGTGAAACTTTGGAAAACAAAATAAACAATCGAATAAAAAAAATTTTAAAAAATAACACTGAAGACGCCACATTGCCGAAACCGGTTTGTCTGCCAGCCAAACTTGACAAGGGATGACGGTTATTCGTTCCAAAAATCTACAAGATGATTAAATCTTGTCGAAATATCAAATCAAGAATGTCCACATTTATGTAATTAAAAAACTGCAACTTCAGTCGATGCCACAGCAATCAATTATCTAATACTTAATGTTGTACAATATTATTCACTTGTGTTGAAAAATCACTAGCTTGGCGGTGTCAATATTTAGTTCTCAGTCGGCCATTATAAAAAGAGAAAAGTGGTTCAGGGGGAAATTCGGATTATAACTTTTTTTTTACGAAAAAAAGTACTGCAGAAACCTACAGTGACTTGCGAAAGTTTATAGGGACCATGCGCCACTTGCTGAAATTAGCTTAGATACTTCAATGATCGTGATTTTGTTGTTAAATAAAAAGCACGTTCTGCAAGACTGAGGTTCGGGTTATGAGCTGCTGTTTACCGAGTCAGACTACAATAGGAGAGCTGTATTGACAAGCATTGGTCCAAAAACGTCCAAAATATATAATTTACCAGATACCCGTTTCTAGTTCAGACCTTGTGCGTCTGACTTTTATTTGCTTCACTTGATGCGAAACAACCTGGCTAGAATAGACTTTACTTCAGTAGATTCGCTTCTGTCCTCAGAAGATGAGCACACCTTTGGCATAGAATTCATCTATTGCCAGAAAGATGGGAAAAGGTCAAAGCTAGCGATAGTTAATACTTAAAATGTTATTGAATTCTAGTCATATTTGTGGCAGAAAACCAGCAAGAACGCTTTTGTAGAGCCAGTACACTTTAAAATATATTTGATTAATTTTAATTAATAAAACTCTCTCTTATTTTCAGCATATTTACAAACCACAAACATTTTAGTACAAATAATAGTTGAATATTCTTCATAAAAATTTTATTAAGACACACTTGAAAGCAAAAACAAAACTGTAATTTTTAAACAAATGCGAGTATATTTTTTAAACTTTATGCTTCAAGCAACAATTCTTACCCACTGTATTTAATAAGCTTTGACAGCTGGAAAAATAAAATCAAATCATAAAATAAATTATAACGAAAATAGAATTCAAAATGAATTGGTGTTTGCCCTTGTTAATACTACAACTTTCAACCGTCTGTTGGGCTGCACCTATTGATCTTTTGGAATCCGTTAATGAGATACAACCAGATCCTGGTAATAACACTTTTACTTGGGAAAATCTGGCAAACACTACAGAGAGTTATCTAAATGTTCAAAAAGACTTTCAAAATACAGAAAAAGTGGAAATCAATGAACAAGTTACTGGACTGGCTAGAGAAATAGCAACCTTTCAAGATGAAAAAGGAAGGCTAAGCAGTGAAGAGATTCCAGTAACCACCCATAAGTCTATAGAAAACTCTAGCAATCAAAATGAGCCTCAACCATTTGTCCACAATACAAACACACCACCGAGCATTTTTTCTTCTACTTTAAAACATGAAGACCCCGATACAAAAGTACTGGATGAATTGAAGAGCTCTACAAACGATTCTGCGAATTTTACTAGCTCTACTAGTAATAAGGAGAACTTGCAGACCGTAGTCGAAACACTAAATAATGAAACAATTATTGAAGCAAAACATGACCCAGAACATAGCTTTGATATATCAACAGCTTCTATATCAGATAAGCCAATAGAACAAGTCACTCACCTAGCTGAAAATATTTCTGAGCCAACCACACCAGAAAATTTGCATGAAGACTTGAGAAGTTTACCTAATACATCTCAAAGATATAATGAAAATGTAACAGAAAATACCAATGAAGAACTAGAAAGATATGAAGAACTAGAAAGATATAATGCTTCGGGACAAGGAGCCAGTTACCAAGACGCTAAAGTTCGTACGAATTTTGAAACGTCTTTAATTCCACAAACGAACGGTATTGAAACTTCGACTACTACTTCCAACCCTGTTAAGAATTTGACTGGAGACGTTAAGCAAAATGAGGGACTCTCTCTGCCTTTCAACAATAGTGATATTCAAAGGCAAACTACAATCGAAGAGACGACAACTCCATACCGACAAGAAAGCTCTAGTGAAACTCCAGCTTTAAATATAACCGTTCATCCATTTATAAATCACATAGACGATAACGATAATGGGCAAAGCCTAGTTAAAGCGGCTGAGGAAAACCAAATAAATTCTTCCACAATACAAACCCCAATTAAGAATTCCAATAAATCTAATAAAGATGTCTATTCATATGAAAATATTAGTGAAACTGAAACTACAACTGATCTGAAATCCAAGGAAATATCCGAACCAACTCCAATATTCGAACAAGTAATAGATTCCTTTATTGCAGATGTTGTGGAAATTGATGGAAAGCGGATTCCAGAGAAAGCACCAGACGAACCAGTTCCAATAACTACAGAGATTTCAAGCGAGAAGATGATACCAGAAGCTGAAACCTCTAGCGAAATGATATATGAAGCTGCTCCTACAACCACGAGAAACTACGAACAGCCTCTAGAGCCACCAGCTGGTAAAATAGATGAAAGTAACAAACATTCAAATTCCACTAAAACTGAAATAATAGACCAAGCGATAGAAATTATAACAACGACACCTTCCTTTGCGGATAATATAACAGAGGTTCACTACAATCAGCAGGAGGAAGTTAAAAGCTTAGAGAGTTCTGACATTTCTAGAATATCCGATAATTTAATAGCATCAGCTTCTGTGAACTTTGAAAAATCTATAACAGAAAATTTTGCGACAAATGAAAATAAAGCAGAAGCTGCTACCGTAAACCCAAATGAAAGCAGTAGTAAAAAAATTAGTCAAGAAGAGCAAAATACTTTAGGGAACCTTAAAAGTTTTTCAGAGGTATCTAGTACACAAGAACCTCTGCCAGATTTACACATAACAACTACAGAAACTGCGATTGAAGGTCACGAAACGATTAAGGTTTTCCCCACTACTGAAGCACCGATTAAAAGTTTCCAGGTCCCCGACGAAATAGTAGATGTTTTTGATAAAGACATTTTTGGAAAAACGGATGTGCTTCAAGTCCAAAATCAAGCTAAAATTTCTGAACGGATGCAGTTAACTGAAGTGGCCATTCACGAAGGTGAACCTCAATCAGCAAGTACAACTCACCAGCCTGAAATTGCAACACATTTCCAAGCAAATGAAAATTATGATGAAAAAAATGCTTCCAGAAAAGAACTTTTAGGCGCACAGGCAGTAACAAAAAAAAATGCACAACTCGGGTTTACAGAATCAAACTACAAAGAACAAAGCTCCAGTAGTACTGCGAATAATGAAACTTCCGCATCCAATGAAGGTTTAACAGAAAGTTCGTCTTCCATTTATGAACTAAATAAAACTGAAGATTACCCCACATCATCTCCAAATTCTGCTACAGAAGTAACTACAGATTCTTTAAAATTTGGAAGTACTTTAAAAGCATTAACAGAAGACGAAAAACTCACACTAGAAGAAAGGCATTCAACAGCCACAGAAATCAACCAACAAGAAAATTCACCTTTATCTCCAAGACTATCAGAAGAATTTACTACATTATCGCCTCTAGACGTAACCACAGTCTCGCCTAAAAAGTTCGAAATGGAAGTACAAACAGTTGTTAAGGCTCTAGAAGAAACTACACATCACTATTTCGAAGAATTTCAAAATAATTTAAAGCAAGTTTTCAAAAAGTACACCGACTGGAGAGCAGATGAAGCTAGCTCTTCTAACAGCATTGCAGAGGAGACAACAATAGAGCCAGTAATAAAAAAACAACCTTCAAGTGGGCATCCGTCTACTCTAAAACCTGATGATGAAATAAGCAGAGCAACCTATAATTCGGAGGAGCACCTTAGTAGTGATGTTACCACACAAATATCTGTTGATAAATTCCTTGATTACTTCGCAGAAAAATCGAAAGACTTAGTAACGGTATCGCAGTTGGAGAATCAAACGGGGGAATTACAGGAAGGTGCTGCTAATTTAGAACAAACTACGGAGAGCTCTACTGTATTCACTACAATGCTACCAGCTGCTGAGGAAGAGCAAGCGAAAGTAAACCAAGAAGTCACTATAGTTCGGAATGACGTAAAAGAATACATAGACTATACGACTTCTGACGGCAGCGAAATGCAAGAAAGCACTAGCGAAGCCGAACCAGCCACAACGGAATGTAAGTACTAAAATATTTTAATAAAAAAATTGCTAAAAAGCAAGTTAAGGAGAAATTTAAAATAAACTTGACAAGCAAATAACTCCTGCAGACTTTCGCAACAGATTTGCGAAAGTGATTGAAATTCCCATAAGTAGCTTTCTTTTTATCTTATGTTGGAAAATATAACTGCAAATGCATGTCCATGGCCTTGGCTGAAACTATGTTCCACTGAAAGTATCAGAAGAGACCAGTGCAGAAGTTTTATTCCCTTTATGCGATCAGAAAATATTGTACGCAAAATCCTTCGATTGTTGGGCCCACGTGCCCATGTTCCAATTATAATAACGCTGAATGAGTGAAACCGACCCACATTTCATGAGTCAGGAGAGTTATATACCCTGTCCCTCATTAGCCACTCCTTTATGCCATTGAGAAGCTTCTGATATGACAACTGTATTTCATTGTCGGTAGTTTAAAAAGAAACGAGGCGCTTGGTCGTTTTTATGGATGTGTAAAATGTAGTTAGTCTATCAAACAGCGCACCGAATTTTCACGCTGAGAATATCAAGTTAATATTGATATTAGTGCCATAATGGCCCGTGAAGCCATGTAGGACGGGTATCCTACGAGCATCAAAATCCACTTGTTTGCAGCGACTCTGACACATGTTGTGTAGGGTGATTCGATTTGAATTTCCAACTTAAATTATTGGGAAACTCCCAATACACAATACAATAAAACAAATTAATTTCAATTTATTTCAGTTAAGTATAAAATAATATATCGGCTAATTGGCGTCCCGATTGTCATTATTTTCGATGGCATTTATGCAAAACACAGGTTCGATCTCAATTATCTGGCATTGTCTCCCTTGCGTCAGTTCAGAAATCAGTTTTGCTTCGTAGATTTAACTCTTTATTTAGCCCCAGAGATATCTTATTATTGTCCTGAATGTTGCGTTCTGAAAATGTGCTGCGGCACCAGCGAGTTTGTTTCTTCCGATGTCTGTCAGGTGCCAAAATTTGTTTGTAAAAAGGACGTTCGGCACATATCTCCACCACGGACTAAAATAACGTTTTCTGCATTACCTCCAAAAAGGTATGAATCAAATACTCCTTCAGACCACAAGGCACACCCAACAGTTGCTCCGCTGGAATGAATTTCTTTTTGGCAAATCTCTTTTAGATTTTGCAATAGTCCAATGCGGAAATTTTGCTTGTTAACAATGCGTTAAGAGGAAACAGGAAAATGTAGCTGAATACAATTTTCTTCGAAAAACCGACTTATTGTAGAGCAATACACAATGATGAACGACTCTATTGAGGGTCTCGGGCCTTCATTTCTTGACTGATTTGGATTTTGCGCGCGTTATTCCTCAGAAGTGTTTTTTTCAGAAATAGTTTCATAGTGATTGTTACTTTTGTATTTGGCATTCTGATATTGTATTTTGTTGTTGTTTTATGTGCAACGGCACCAATGCCCAACGTCGGCACCAATCTTGCGACACAATCCGAGGAATGCCATAACACCAAATGCTACTATACGTACTCGTTTAGGTAGCAATTGTAGACCATGTCTAGACCATGCCTGGATCCACCTCTTGCTAAAGGGTTCGGAGCTACGCAGTCTCTTGCTGTTTCTATTGACAGCCTGAATTACAATGCCGCGCCACATTGACCAAAGCAAGATCTCCGTGCGAGTTGGGTATAAACCACAGCCACCATGTGCACTCCCAAAGGAGCTACTGGTTCCCCTGTTACCCGTCTTTGTATCATTACTGCTCGAACCTAGAAGACCTGCTTTCTTACAGTTTCAGGCCAAGGACAAGCATGGACAAGCATCGGCAACAATACATCGAGGTAGAGATATAAGAAGAAATGGCTTTGGAGGCAGATGCCATGTGTATCACTAGTGATCACTCATGTCTTGAGGTTATTCCCTGTATACCAATGGTGCTAGGCATGGCCTCAAATCCTGAAAAAGCTATAAGCTGTCGGTGGCGCACACGGATTATAATAGATTATCGCCGAAATGGCCGGCCTGACTAATGCGACATGGCGTAGTATAATTTTAATAATGTTTAATGAAATTTTTGCAAAGCATAAGTTCGATGTCCCAACAGTTGCTCTTTGAGACTATATTTTCTTTTCGTAAATCTGTCCTGAATTTTGTTTACGAATCTGTTGAGGCGCAAATTTGCCTCAATACTGAACAAAATTGTCTATTCGACAAACACACAAGGCTGTTCTTGTGGCTGGTCCTTGAGATTTAATTCTCGAGTGAATTGGGCAATGATGCGTGTAAATTCAAATCCTTTTTCCAAGTTCGCTGCGTAGAAGAATACGAAAGTTCTAGTTGCTGCGATCGACGATAAATCGGTGTGTTTGTTTTGTCAGCCCCAGCTTCCTGAACTGGGTCAATATTCCCGCTCGAATGATCTGACCAAACATGCTAATGTTATTTTGCCTAAGGATGAACGTAAAATTCGATGCGATTATATAGCTATTCATTTTATTTATTCGTCATCATTAATTTTATTCCCTTCAAACTATTATCCGAGAGATAATGTGTACTTGCATCAGTAATTTTTTAAATCCCTTAACACTTCTAGAATTCAATACTTGAGATAGTCACACGTCATTACATGTTCTTTTTCCTTGTTCGGACGCCATTCCGTTAAAATCGAAGAACACGTTATACGTTCACCTAAACTTTTCGATACTTTTATTTTTAATTGACATCGCTTGGACCTTAATTCCGACATCAAATCTATTAAGCCGCGTTAAAGTACATATTATGGCACATTTAAAAAAATTGTGTTTTTTTAATTTTTAGACAAAATATTCTTATCACGCGTTGATACTCGGTTAGGTCTAACTTCGAATAAAAATAACGAACGAATTAAATTGCTTAAGTATATTAAATTTATATTTGCGTTACACTTTATTTCGGATATAAAACAAAATTTTTTTTTGCTTTTTACAGACACTGCCGATCCTACAACTGCATCCATACTTGCGAGAGTGACATTGCAAAGAAATACCAACGCTGTTTCTCTTAACACAGCCCTTGTGGCTGCCATAGAAATGCAAGCCCAAAAGCTAAAAACAGAAGAAATAAATGAAACTAACACAACAATACAACCTACAGAGCCAATAGAAGACGCGATTACGCAACCAACAACTGAATCCACCCTACAAGAAATGGTTACATTTAACGAAAGCACTGACACCACAACAAACAGACAAAAGTTTGTGAACGAACCTTCTGCAACATCCCCAATGCCAGAACCACTAACGCCAGCCTCCTTTATGAAAGAGCAACAGCAACAAATTGAATCAACAACGGAACATGAGACACAAACACAATCAGCTGCCACAAGTAGACAAACAGTCTCTACAGCAAACCATGAAGAATCAACAGAGCAACAGTCAACGGAAGCGGAAATCTACTCAACTACTGTAGTGGAAGAAAATGAAACAACAGTTTTGCCAGTTGAACCTGAGGCTCGTTCGCTGGCTTTGCCTTCACCGAAATTAGAATATTTACATAGTGCAGATGGTGTGGAAGTCTTCTACGGCTATTCAATAGTTAAACATAATTAATTAAACAAATAATTGACTTAATTAAATTAATTTATTATTGAAACTTTTTTAATTGAAGACATGAGTTTTCTCTAGTGTTTTAACTTTAAGCATCATTTTATATTTTTTAGTTCATTTTTTTTTAATTATATTTTTTTTTAATGTCAAAATTTATGCCATAAATTATGAAAAAAAACGGTTTCTCTTCTTCTGCCATTAACTGAATTTATTTTTGTTATTTTTGCTATGTTTTTACCTGTTTATAAACCGAAACTAGGTGTGTGATAAAACGACAATAAAAAAATAGAAATATGTAGAATATTTAAATAATAAAAAAATAATATTAAAAGCATATTTATGCAAAATATATTTGACAAAACAAGATGTAACGAAACGAGAATATAAAAAAGTTATTTTTGTTAAAGAATTTTTCATCTAAACCTGTTCGTTTGAGTTTTTCATATATAATTGTTTAAATAAAATCGAAATATTTTTTTATAAAACAAAACAAGTTTTCTCTATATATAACTTTAATTTAAATGGGCCACGTTAATAAGATTAACATGAATATGATAAGGTAACTTATTTTTGTTCTATTTTTGGTTGCTCAGTTCACAAGAGCACCGCTGGCAATTTTTGCTTATTATTTTGTCTGTTTCAACTATCAACTATTATTTAAAAAAATACGAATTCATCTTGCTGTAAATAAACAATATTTTTACGCAGGGAATTTTACGTTTGGAGTAATTCCCATTTCACTATCTATGCAGTTGGTTCCTTTCAAATATTTTTTCACAAAATCACTAACGAAATACAAATCGAACAGCATACGTTAAAATTATTTATTACTAATAGTTTGAGATTATTATATTTTTTAAATTTAGACTGGCGGATGAAATTGAAAAATTTTAATTTCACGCAATTTTTTAATTTTTTTTAACGTGATTAATTTTCGTCACTTAGATTTCGGGTAAATTTGATTTATTATTAAAATATTATTTGGGAATCTAAATTCTAAATAATATAATTCAATCGCGCTATTTTCCCAAGTAGTAAATAAACAATAAATTCGCAAAAGCTATTGCTACTGAATAAGCTAGTCTCTGTACGCCAGCTCTTCAGGAAACCTTTACCGAAATTTTTAGAAACACTAGAACACTTTATTTTGCGGGCAACATTTACACGGCCCAAATAAATATTAAAATTTTTTTTTAATTTTTCGGTTTTTTTTTTAATTTTCAAAACTCAAACGGTTAATAAAATCAACCTATATAAAAAACCATAAATCAGGAATTTAACAAAAAAAATTTTAAAATCATTAATATTCAAATATACATATTTCAAAACAAAATTACCGAAACACAAAATTTTATTGAACTGAATGGAAAAATTATTGCACTAAAATTAAGAAATTCACCACAATACCAAAATAAGCCCAACAAATTTGAAAAAAAGAACGAAAAATGACACTAAAGATGGCACATAGCCGAAACCGGTTTGTCTCCATACCAAACTTGGCAAGAGATGACGGAAATTCGTTCCAAAAATCTACATCAAAACCCTGTCGGAATATCAAATCAAAAATTGAAAAAAAATTCAAAATCGAATTTTATCAAAAAAACTTACCAAACAATTTTCAAGTTAAAGCTTTATGGTATACATTAGCAAAAATTAAACTGAAAGTTTTTAGTTTTGCAAAATTTTTAGAATTTACTAAAAACCGAAAATCCATCACATAACCAGAAAATTGTCAAATTACCATAAACACAACATATTCAAAAATAAAAACTCAATATCACAAAATATAACCCAAACGCTTTGAAATTTCGCCAAATACAAAAAATTCAAGCAAAATGTCCAAACTTCAATATAAAAAATTTTTTTAAAGTTGAAATTTTTTTGAAAAAGTTTATCAAAAATTTAAATTTTATCACATATTGAAAATTTATCTCAGAGTATACACGGTAGTGATATTAATTTCCTACACAAGATTAAACATGATATAGAGAATAATTCTGCATCATTAAGCAAAAATCATGTTTTTGGACCTATTACCATTTAGAAGTAAATGGATGAATCTTCTACGAAAACAATTAAAAATTGTTTTGTCAACACTTTTTTGAGGAAAATTTTGGTACGAATGACGATAATGTGATACAAATTTCAGATCCGTCTCAGTGCCCTTTCTATAAGTAGCGAATATTTATATAGAGTAAACAAATAATAATGATGGCTTTTCCAAATTGTTATATTTCAGAAGCTGTGATAATTTCTAATGCCGCTAAAATATTTAGGAAGGAAGTAAACAGCAAATTTCATCGTATATCGTTTTTCGCCTTCCGAAGGTTTGAATATTATTAAAAAATATTGCAAAACCATCTCAGTTATAAATGCGCAACGTGACTTTCGTAGTGAAGTCGGTCTTGATAATGGCTTAAGAACGCAGCTAATTCTCCGTACCATAGAAAAGATTTAACGTCAGCACACACATTTGGACTTTAACCCACCAACCAAGCAGACATCAGTATGATTCGGCGCCGATCAGCTGAATCGGGCATCCACAGAGAGTCAAGCCGGCTTATTTTGCGATTGGATTTGGGCTTACTACTGCATAGGATTATACTGATACAAGAACTGAAAAGACAACGCCGTGAGTTCGCTAATTAGTTGCTGGAAATTTTGCTAGGTGACCGACTATTACCGAAAAATCATTTTGAAGCACTGCTACACAAGCCGCGGTAGACTTTCAATACTGTGCTTTTACATACATAGTTTCGGAAACTACTTTCAGAGCCAGAATCGATTTGAAAACTGAGCAAGATTTTCGATTTATTTAGATTTCATTTACATTCCATTTAAACAATAAATTCGGGGTTTCAATAAATTCATTGACAAACATTTCTTGTTCATTGCATCTGTAAAGCCCAATTAAAACAAGTTTTCATTTTAAAAATATTAAAATATATTTTTAATAAAATTAACAACAAATATTATAAAATAAATTAAGGAATATAAAAGACAAACAAAGTGTACACACAAAAACTGTAACGAACACACTCATGTGACATTCGCTTTGACACCCAACGAGCTTGCGAATGATTAAATGTCTCACTCAATGACGGAACGGTGCTGGTGGCGCATTTTAATAAATTGAATAAACAGCACAAAAATTAACACTAAAACAACAACCATGGAACTTTAAAAACTTTAAAAATTCATACAACAGACCCCATGTACGTACATGTCCATTCACACGTAGCGGAATTGTAGTGAAATTAATTGATAGAACTTGTGCTTGAATACTTTGTGAACCAGTCTAGTTAATTTTATTGTGGGTGTTAAAATTGTTGCTATAGTTTTTTATTACTGTAAAATGTTTTTTTCTCACTATTTCATAAATTGAAGGTTAAAAAGTTGTTTAAATAACAACAAGAAAATAGAAAAAATTAACGAGTGCGGTGATTTGGATTTCCATTGTGTCTTCATTTAAATTGTAATTTATTTGGGGTAAATTTTGAAAAATGTTTCCATTTCATTAATTTATTCTCATTAGTTTTAACTCACTAAACGCTCATTGGCAAGTGTGGGACGATCGCTCAAAAATTTTTTTATTTACGATAACACGAGTCGATGTGTAAAATATCAATGAGTTTTGCTTTAAAAGAAAGGCGCCTGCGGCCTACCTATTCTAACATAATTTTCCTATTGATGCCATGAGGTCTAGTTGCAATTCCAATTATCAGTGAAACTGTGAATGATCCTATGAAATTTCGTGTTAAATCATCCCGACCTGATCCTATTACAGAATCAAAGGTAAGAAAATTATCTAATTCTGCTGTGCAAATTATACTATTTATATTTAATGTCATCCAGCGAATCGGATTTTTTCCATGCTCTTCGAAGAAGTCTGAAATTGTTATGATCCCTACAACTGGGAAGGACTTGTTTGAAAAATTGCTCGTTTCTTTGCTTAAAACCACATCTAATCAGCAAAAAAGGAGCATCCCGGCATTTGAAAAAAGCAATATTGTGCAGCTTTATTTATTGATATTCCCCACGCAATTGATAAAGTCTCGCATGATGGACTAATCAGGTAAATAACTCGACTTCTGCCTGAAAACTTTTAGAAGCATCTGAAGAGCAATTTGACATTAGAAAGGTAAAAGTAAGGTCAAAGGATCAACTTTAAAAAAATAGGAAAATATCTGCAGGAGTTCTTCAAGGTAGTATACTGGGGCTGCTATTATGTATCACTTACACGGCGCATATGCCAACAAGGCCGCATATACGTCTACGCAGACGACACTGCCTCCGTAAGTGTTAACCAAGACCCCAAGGTTGCATTCGAACAAGTTCAGTGTCCTTAATTGGTCCCGCAATATTAAGGCAAAAATTACGATCATTAAACTAAGAACATTTCAACTACACACATTCAACTAACTCAACACTGGCTTTGGTATACAAAGAGCTTTTATACAAATCTATCGTAAAGCCAATATCGACATATGGCATTCAGCTATGGAGCGCTTCTTGCGCAATAAACACCCAGAAGCTACAAAGAAAAGAGTCGAGAATTTAACGACCAATCGTCTGCGCCCAAAATAAAAATATCAATAGAAATCTAATAGTTCCCACTAACAGTGGTTAATCCTAAGACTCTAGCACGCGAATTATTGCAATTTCATGGGCACCAGAGACAACAAATAGTGACGTTGATCCTCGCCAGCCAGCTCTCTCAACCCAATCGTAGATGTAGTATATAAAGATTTGAATACAGTAAATTAGCTATTACACTGGTAAGAATAAAAAATGAGACTGCTGAGATAAGATTTGCATACTCCATGTAAATTTCTTTTACTAGGAAGATTCAATAAAATACAATTAAAGTTAAAGAAAAAATTAGATCTTGTATTTGTGTGACAGCTAATATTCCTAAAATTGAGAATTCATCGCTTGTGTTTTACGTTTCGGAAATTTAATAATTTCTAAACTAGTGTCAAGAAAGTGTAAAAATGCTCCTGTTTTGTTTAATTTGTGGCGCCTTTGCTTAATTTACTTTACTAACTCAGCGCGAGAATTTGATGTCATTAGTAGCCAAGTTACATGAACTTTATTTCGATGAACAAGACAATTCATTCCACACATCTATTGTATTATATGTGTGGGCCTTGCTTACGGGATGGACAAAGAGATCTCTATCTGTGGCTTTTAAAATTCCTTTGATTTGGGCGAACCATTCATCTAACTTTTTCTTTTGTGTTACTGATACAAAAAGTATTGCCAAAAGACCGAACTTTTACTGTGGAAAACCAGAACGACTTAATAGTTCCGATTTATCCACCAGATCAGGAGAAAGAAAATCTGAAATTTTAGATCCTAAATTGAAGGATGCAAACACAGCATATTTTTTGTTTCTCAAATCAAGCGATTGATCAAAGGCGAAAGAAAGACTTGGTGACTGGGAAAAGTCAGCTTAAATCCACTGTTATATGAGCTCTTATTCAATTATAAGACATTGGATTGTGCAATAGTCTAAATCTCCGAACACCGAAGCAAGGCTCAATGGTTCAAACACCTGAGAGCAAGAAAATTTTGAGACTCCATCTCTTTGATCAACTTTCATCAGCTCGCACTATGTGCCCATTGAGCTAAATATATACTTAGATCCACCACTTCTTAAGCGAAAAGCTATTGCAATAAAAGATTAGGCAATTCATGCCGGCACTTTCTAAAATCGTCCTTAAATACTGCATTTACGTGATACTTCGGCGCCTTTTAAAATTTTGTTTTTAATATACTGCAATTTTGTAGGAAAGACTACATCGGCGGCAAGACCACCCGGACTCATGTAGTATGACGTAATGTAATTGTCATAATTTTCGATGACATTTCTGCAAATCTCCAGTCCCACAGTTACTCTTTCTCGTAAATCTACCTGGAAATGTGCAATGCTCAAATTAGACAATATTGGTTATTTATTAATCCGTTGAGTTGAAAATGTGCCTCGTCGTTGGACAAAATGTTCCATTCGGCGAACACATGACGTTATTGATACTCTGAGCTTCAAGTCTTGAGTGTCTCATATCTTGTATGCGTGGAAATGCACGTCCTTTTTGCTGCAATGGAAGACAAGTCGAGATGGCGGGTTCGGTGGCCAAACTTTCATGAACTCCATGAATATTCTCGTCCGAATAACCTCACCGAGCATGCTGAGGTGTTTCCAACTTACGCACTTAATAGGTCGATTCCCCACACTATTGACGAGAAGATCGATGTACGTTATTTCAGAGCGCTTACTTTTATAATACGCTTGGATAATTCGAACATATTCTTCCTTTGTGTATTGCACCATGAATAATTTTCTGAAAGTATTTTTTAATAAACTTTATTCTAGTTTTTTGACCTTTATTGTTATTATGTTTGTTTAATCTTCCCGAGCTCAATGTCTTCAATAAAATTTCCTCTATTATAAAGTATAATAAATATTTATTTTATCCAATATTTCGCTACGCCTTTGTGTAACATCGTCAGGACATAAAATAAAATAAAATTATATTTTAGAAACTTCAAAACAAAAAACAAATTGTTAAAATTATTGAAAAAATTTTTCATATACAATGAAAAATGTTTTAAATTTTCAATATGTAACGTTTCTTATAATTTTTCTCAATACTTAGCACTGACACATTTTCAAAGTTAGGACAGTGATTCAATTCAGAACAATGGGAAGATAGAGCTGTTTTATTTGAATTTCTACATCTATGGTCCGACTTATGTCCGGCTATTCTAGTTTTTAGCATATTTTTCGTTGTACCCACATATACTTTACTACAATTCTCCTGATCATTACCATTACAGGGTATTTTCTTAATTCAATCTTTAGTTTTACTGAATAATCTATTTAAAGTATTGTAAGATTTATGATCAATTTTGTATTTATCGTTATTGAAGATTTTTGATTTTTCAAGTCGCTCTGAAATTCCTGGCACATAATCTAAAGACTTATAAATCGTGGGCTCTATAACGCTTCTTGTGTTAACATTTCTAATATTTCTAAAACGAATTATTAGTTTAAAATAAAGTTGCTCGGGAAAACTATTTCCAACAAGAACAAGGAAAAGATCAGGCGTAGCGAAATATTGGATAAAATAAATATTGAAGACCTGTATTTTTTAATATGTTACTGTATATACGTGTATTGCGAAGCAATCATAAAAAACTTATATTTTTCACAAATATAGATAAATCGATATATTTCTAGTAGTGTGCTACATCACGGAGTCAACAAATTCTACTTCGCACGCATGCTGCTCCTTACGAAGGAATAAATTTGTTGTAGCCCACTTCCAATAGTTCGGAAAGGCTGCCGAATTTACTCCGCCGAGATAAATACGGACAGAGGCAAATGCAATGGTATACCGTCTCCTCTTTGTCTTCATTTTGACAACTTCTACAGAAGTCAGTTGCAGACAACCTCAATCTCTAGTCATCGTTGCCAGAATGTCCCTGAACAGCGGCGCCATGGCAAATCTTTAGTTCGAACCCTATCTAAACTTGGCCAGATTAGCCTAGTGTTTCCACATGTGGGGTCTTTCAATCTTCTAGCCTTATCCATTTCATATAACATATTGTGAATTTGCTTCTTGTTTGTTATTTTTGTAGTTTTTAATAAATGAAATACTGCAACTTTGTTATGTTTTAAATAAAAACAAAACATGCTTTGAAGAAATGAATCATACCTACCTAAATATAAAATGTAAAATTTTTTATAATAAAACTAAGACTAGTTTGAGCTAATTTATTTATAACTCCTTTTTTAGTATTTATACTAGTTTGTTTGACATTTTTATTAACATTTTTTTTGTCAATGGGGATATTTAAATTAAGTAACAATGTTTATCATTTATAAAACAGATCATCTCTTGGAATTCGTATAAGAAACTAGACCCTAATTTTGAATGTCTATAAATAAATCACATTAAAATACAAAATGCTATGGCTTCAAAATGTGAAAACGACGGAAAAGAAAATAATATTTCAGCAGAAGCAAAGCTTTATACATTTTTTAAATGGTATGTACGGTCTGTCCACATTCCAATCGGAATGGTTTTAATTCCTTATTCGCGATTACGAATGAACTTGATTTTGCTCTTCTATATTCTGATTTATTTCGTTAATTTCAAAAATTATGAATAATATCTTTTTTAAGATTTCATACAACAATATTACGCTTAGCTAACAAATAAAAAATATATGAATGTCTATATTTTTATTACTACAATGTGGTTTTAATTAGGTTTCTGCAGTTTATGTCATTGAGAAAATAATACCACTTAGAAACTTGAAAGTTGTTTAATTCCGAAAAAAAAAATTTTTTTCTGAAACACTTTTGATCCGAGTAGAATTTTAGTAAACTTCGGCAAACAATATTTGAGCATCGTACGCATTGAAAACAATACTTGTGGCACTCACAGTACAGAAAGTTCCAGAACTGTAGGGTACGAATACTTTTGATACCCTTGTACAGAAAGCGCTGCAATGCAACAACAGCAGTGACAACAGCCATGGGCGCATACAAGCTACAAGGAAATTGAATAGACACAGAACAACAAAACGATATAACTCCAACACGTACAGATTAATTCCAGTAATTGTATACTGTGGGGAAAGAATAACAACGCAATGATCTCAACACCATAAGAAACAAAGCAGACAGTGGTTACAAAAACAAACATCATAATAATAATAAAACAGCAGAGAAGAAGATCTTTATAACTAAAGCAGTATCTGCTGGATTCTTATGTATTCTGGAAGTTTTGAGAAAATAGATAACATTTAAAAAAAGAATTGCTCGGTCAATATAATATTTAGTATTGAGTGAAACGTTGAAGTGGCAATATTGTGATAAAGAAGTAACCGTTGTGTTGTATTTAGGTATCAAATAAAGTAATTAAAAGAACCTGCGAAAAATTAAACACGTTTAAAAAGCTTAAACGTAAATATGTTGCCAATATAGCAATTTTGCAAACTTTAACTTAAAAATATATTTTTTATTAAGCAGTTTTAAAAAACTATTTGAATATTCTACAAAAATCGTTCGAATAAACTTTTATCTAAATTGAAAAATTGTATTATTTGCAACAAAAAAGCAGAACAAATTATTCGAACTGTTCTTGTTCAAATTACGGCTCTACTTGCATTTAATGAACACCATTTGAGTTTTTTTTTAAATATATTCATAAAAAGCACCCATTTTATACGAAATGATCTGTATATTATACAACTTACCTTGCCGCACAAAACTAGAAATTCCTGAAAAGAAAATAAAATAAATTAAATAAGAAAAGTTTAAGAATATTGTAATAAAATTTCATTCGTTAATTTTAAATTTGTTCTTCAACAAAAGTGATTTTGTGACTCCCTAAAGTATGCTCCAGTATATTTCAGAAATGATTAATATACGAACATATTAACTCTTTGCGCACCAGTTGGTAGTAGTCAGCGTTGTCAACTTCTAAACTTTATTAAGCACAGAAACCAGGAAAATATGGCGTAATTTGGCATTTTTATAAAAAAAATTTCATTAAAAAAATATATAGTATAAGATCATTCCATAAAGTTAAATACACAATTTTTGACGTATTGAAGAACATATAATCTATATATATAAAAGTGAAACTCTGTCTGTCTGACTGTGTGTGGGTGTGTTAGCTATAGACTCCGAAACCGTAAAGCCGATCGGACTCAAACTTTGGCAAGTTGTTGTACACATTCCAGGGAGTGTTTATGGGTGGTAATTTTTTAAAAAAGAGTGGGCGGGGCTACGCCCATCTATATATACATAAAAATTAAATACGCCCATACAAAATAAATATTAATTTTTCAGCTACTTGCACTTGACCGATTTTTATGAAACTTTGCACACAAATTGAGCACCTTAAGGGGCGTAGCAACGCGCTAGTAGAAAATAAAAATGATAATAAACCTAATAAAAAAATGTCTATATTATTATTAAATAAAAAGCAAACAAAATAAATTTCTAGAAGAATCGAATTGTCAGGCTGTGTCACTAAAATTGTTTAATGGTCTTTTTAATATATACAGTACGCAATCTCTATATTCGTACATCCATATTATATCAAGTATTTCCAAAATAGTTTAAAATATATTGAAAGGAATTTACATAATAGAGTTTTCATTTGCTGTTTTTATTGTATATAGAAAAATCAATTACCGCAGATAACAAATATAAGTATGTTACATTATAGTAATAAGGATAAATAGGAACTTCACAATTATACTTACAGTTTCTTTCTAAAGAATATTGTAACTAAGTTCTAAAAAGTTCTTTTAAAGGGTGCTTTGCAAGAGCAGTGAGAATGTTACTGCGGGTCGGATTACTACCTAATTTAGTTCGCAAAGGTAATCATTCGAATTCGAATGCCAAATACATTGTACTTTGAACAACTTTTCTTTCGAATCGAAATATAGGACAAATTATAAAAATAAGTAATTCAACAACTCAGTAACGGGCAGCATCGACAAAAAACGGCGCAATCGAAATAGATTTGCATTAGATAGAAGAGCGCAATCAGGTTTGCAGCGGCAAGGTTAAAAAATATAACACAATAGATGGTGTTAATCTTTTGGAACTTATATCCAAACACCTTATCGTTATTGTTATAGGCCTACCAGTTCGATTTAAGTGCGAAAACTTGGATTCGAAGGTGGAATTGCTGCCAAACGACCTTCTGTATATTGCGTAATGAGGAGGAAACGAATTATTTTCTACCAATCTGCTGACAAGTTTATAACAATAATATGAAACTTCTATTACAACTTCAGAGTTTACGTTTTTTAATGAAAGGCTTACTCAAAATAAAATCCCAAGTAGAAAAAAAATTTAGACTAACAAATTTATTTTTGAATTTTGCGACTGTTACAAAAAAACACTAAAAGTTCAAAATTTTTCGCGTCGAAAAGTTTAAAAAGCACTAAAAGGTAACAACACTGGTTGTGGTAACAGATAAGACATATTTAGAAAGCTTAAAGCTAGCAAAAATACTAGTACTGCCTTCTCAGAGTTGATTTTTTACAAAACAGTTTTTACCGACGATACTTTATACGCAATTGTTGTTAACTATCTAGATAGTCTGTTACAAGTACACTAACTTATGCACACTTCGTCAGACTTAAGGCTAACGATATTGCGATTGTAGGCAGATCTACAGCTAATACACGACTGCCGAAAGTAAATATTTCCCACTGTGTGGAAGTAATTGATGAATCTTGCTAACAAACAGTGGACAAGGTCTTGGAAAGCGACCCCAAAGAATAGTGGCCGGCATCTGTATACCACATACAATACAATAATAAACTAGTGTAGCCGCTCTATTGAGGGTATTATATTAACCACGATGATTGCAAAAAAATTCAATGTGATAGAGGTTAAAGAAGAATTTTATTGCAGACCAGTGTAATTAGGAACCACCTTTAAACACACGAAAAGCACTAATGTCCCCAACTTAAAAGTAGAAAATACAGGGGCCCATGCATCAATTTTGTAACAGAGTTAAAACATCTGTTAAGAAACTTTTGCGAACCAAAAATTAAAGTTGGCATTAAGAATTTTTAAATATCAAGTGTTTTCTAATATTCTTAATAGAATAATTGGATTTTTGTGATATACTAAGCTTGAGCACCGTGAGTCTTTGTATATAAATTACAGCAAGAAGTGTATCATGAAGGCTGAGAAGGCAGCTATTTCGAGGAGCCACAATATAATGAACACACATTGAATACTATATTTGAGGACATTGATGAAATTAATAGTAAATTAACTTGTAAATTTTTCAAATCTACACTTTTGCAGATTTCTTGCAATACCTTTGTTGAATTTTACTTAACATGTACTATTGATTTGATATATATATACATAACATTCACTTTTTGTCTTTAAAGAAAAGCTCCACAAATGTTAAGAGTTCTTTATGACAGCATTTCATTTTCAGTGCAGTGCTGTCGTGAGATTTTTTTTCATGATTAATACTCATGCGTATCTTTCATACGCCTTGCAGTTCGAAACGGGTTAATAGCGTTTTTAGAATTACAAGCATCTTTTAATGAGATTGTGTTGTATTTTAAATATTAAAAGAACAAAATTAGCATATCCACTTGAATGAAGTTTATCCTGTTCTTGCCTTCTTTTGGCATTTTTGTTTTGGTATAATAATAATTGTATAAAAGCCAAGTACTAGAAGTATTAGAAATCAGTTAGTTAATTGTATTAATCTAAACTTAACAATGAAATTATTTGCTTTGCTCTGCATTCTTTTCCTTGCTATTGTTGCTGTCAGTGGTACACGTCATCATAGTTATGGAGGACATCATCATGGTCGTGACGGTGGTGCAAGTTCTACAGCCAACGCCAATGCCAACGCTGTTGCAACTTCAAATGGTCAGGGCGATGCTTCGGCTAGTGCCAACGCAAATGCCCAAGCTGGTACCGAGCAGTGATTGAAGAATTATTAAATTGCAGGCAAAAAAATGGTATTAAATGATATTAAAATAAATATTAATGGAAATGGGAAAAAAGCTTTAATTTGTTTTTGTTTCATGTGAAAGATTAAACGTTTAGAATTTATACTGTAAGTTTTGTGATTACAACAGATAAGAACGAAAAATGTGTGGCTGTCAAAACGGTGTACCATGGGCGCAAGCTCAGATCATTTGACGTTTTATACGTCCTTATTACGAAATCCTCGAAATCATTCTTTTTTACTGACTTTTGGTTGCTTCCTAGACATTTATATTAGCCGATGGGCAAAAGAAAGAAGAATTCCTTGTTAACCGTTTCCAGCTGCGCCATTTAAACTATTCAATAGCTAATTTGTTACAGAGTTAACGTAGTGGCCGGAAGAGTTAAAAACTTTTATTAAAAATAAACAGCTGCTATTAAAAAATCAGTGTGGAAAATTTTGGTCTTTCACAAATAAGCTAGTAAAGAGAGGAGAATGAAAAGTTACACTAAAGATGGTATATAGCCGACACCAGTTTGTCACCAAACCAAACTTGTCTAGGAATGACGGAAATTAGTTCCAAAAATCTGCTAGTAAAGAGTGCTCCTGTTACTTTTATAATACTCACATATTATGAACCATAGCATGTTCTGTATTGCAACGGGGCCTTCTTAATGCCTTCAATCCTTTTTTTTTTTGTGTTTGAGCTCGTTTCTATTAGAACAGTTTATCAAAAGCCTATTCTTAAAATTTTGCGGAAAATTTTAATTATACCTTTTCCTTATCTTTTTTAAACGCATTGAGATTTATTGAATCACTCTTATTATTCACAATCCTTTTGTTCAATTTATAGTTCCATCATCAGAAAAATGAAATTATTTTGCTGAAAGCACTTTAAATACCAAAAAAGATTTCCTGAGTTCACTTAAAGTTTTGTTGAAATACTCTTTATATTTTTTTCAAAATTTTAAATTAATCTCTTATAGCGAGAATTGTATAATAAACTAGATATCCGAAAAATAAGCCATGAATAATTTAGTTGCCTTATTAGGCAATAGCCTGCCAAATCACGTGGATTCAGTAAAAAGTTGTTTCGTTGGTTATCACGATTTTATTAAGTAGACTAAGATATATAAAGATATATAATTTGTTTAATATATAAATATTGGCTGGTCCCGCCGAGCGTTGTTTGGCCCTGGGGATAGATTTAATATTTTTATTTTTTGAAGAACTAAGAAGTAGGTTATTAATGCAACGTAAACGCTTAAAAGCACAGCACCATAAAATCAGCTTTTTGGTACTCAGGAGAAATACATAAAATTATGAAAATATGACTAAAAATATACGTCTATTACTGTAGTAATGATACGATTAAATGTAATGAATGAACATCCTAAAGTCTTAACATTGCATAAATAAATTAAAAAATCTGACAATTATGTTGATTTGGGACTTTAAAAAATTTTCTTTTCCATTTTGTTTATAGCGTTCGTCAGATCTATTTGATTCTCTTTGTAATGAGACCGATATTTGCAATTCTAGAGATATAAGCAAAACCCCATTTTAATGGGTTTGTTGCTTATTTTACACTTATGGGGAAACGAATATGCGAAAGCTAACAAAATGTACACACTGAAACCTTAAACTAGGTATCTGGAAATTATGACCAGTAGACACCCGATAACTTTTGAACTTAAAAGATGCGCCAAATTGAAAATTCAATAAAAAATAGTAAGAAATTTAACAAAGTGCAAATTCCTGTAAATCCCAAAATATCACCAAAATTTAAATATTCGCCAAAGGTTCGAAACTTCACCTAAATCTCGAAAACTTTATTGCAAAATATTGTAAACTTTCCAAAAATCGAAACTTAATATAAAAGCGAAAATTCGCCAAAAACCTATCACGAATAGCGATATTCCTGAATTTTTTTAATTCCAGCATAATCACTGAAATTTCACCAAAATGTTCAAATTTTTGCAAAAAGTCGAAAATTCAACAAAAATTTTATGAAATATTACGACATTTAAGATTTCACTAAAAAAAATTCGTCAAAGAAATTTAAAAACACTTTACCAAAAGTCGCTATTCAACTGAAAAATTAAATTTAACTGAAATTCGCAATTCACCGCAAATCGAAAATTCACCACAAAAACACAAAATTTAAATTACCTAAAGCAAAAAATTATAAAAAAGCAACCCAAAATATCGAATTTTACTGTACTTGGAAACTTTACCTCTAATTTCATCAAAAATAAAAATTTCACTAAAAAAAAGTCAAATTTCTTTTAAAAACTGGAAAGTTTATCAAAATTAGACTTTCCAAGTTTAACTTCTGCATTTGGTGGTATGTATTTATTTCTTTTGATTTTAACTCTTGATTGGGATTCTTTGCTTTTAATTTATTTTCCATAAATGGTTCCCAGGTATTTAATTACGAATTAAAAAAAAATGTTAGTGTTGGATTCAATCGTCGTTTGTTACTTATTGCTATTTGCAATATTTGTGAAGTGTTCTTCACTTTAGTTGTCTTTTTAGCGATTTGAATTATTTTTTTCGAGTTTAAAACCTCATTACCAATTATTTCCTTTATTTCGACGCTCTGTGCGTTTGTTCTTTAATTGATGCTTTTTTGCAATCTAAAAAAATTTCCCAATGTATTTTTAAAGTTCTTAATTATAAAAAGTGATTTTCAAATTAGAAGAGGCTACTGTCAGCCAGAGTAAATTATGGTACAAAGTTCTTTCATACCTTTGCTCTTTTTTATAAGGACAATGAATTTTATTTAACTTTATCCTGACAATTAGTAAAAATAATACATTATTATGATTTTCTATTCTTAGTAACTGAAGTGTGAAGACGACTAACAGGTTTTGCCTTCACACTTACGCCCGTTTTAGCAGCACCACTAGAATCAGAACCTTTTCTAGCACCAGCAGATCCAGCCCCTGCAGCTCCATGACCAAAAATGACCAATACGGAAAAAATGACGACGCACAAGAGAATAGAAAATTTCATGTTTGCGAAAATACTATTAGATAACTGAACAACAAGTGACATAATTTTTTTCATTTATATCAAAATTGGGTAAATTAAAACTGGTCGGATGGTAAGAAAACAGGAAAGAAGGAATATTATTTAATCAATCACTTCATAATAGACAAATAATAAATTTAAACAAAAATTTAAAACATGTTTTTATAAAAGAATTTTAGCTAGTGTCGCAGGTTTAATAATCAAATATATTATTCCTAATCAAAGACCAGGTAAAAAACAGAAAAAAACAATAAGTTTTAACAACAAAATTTGCTATAAAATAGATTCAATAAAACCAATTAAACAAATTGCTTTGCTTAAATTAAGAACAAGAAAAAACAATATCTAAATGTTTGTTTTAAAAAAAAAATTATAATAAAAATATAAAGTGCAATAGCAATTAAACTCGTTTCGGATAATCTAACTGCATCGTAGTTATTTAATTTTATTTGTGTGTTACAAACTGCTTGTCAACAATTCTATTGTATTCGAACACACTTTTTAATGGGGTTTTATTTTGTTTATTATATAATCATGGATTTTATAAATAAAAATAAATAATAAAATATTATTAATATTTTATACAATATTGTTTTTTGAGGCTTTACTGTTTTCTAGGTAATTTTTTCCCCAACTGATTTAATTATAAAAATGCAATTTATTTGTTGAGGGTGTCATAAGCTAGTCTAGTTTCGCTGGTTGCTTAGGCCAGCTCATCAGGAAACCTTTACACCCATATTTTTAGAAAAACTTAAACATTTTATGCTTGAAATTCCTTGGAGCAAATGAGAAATCGAAAGAATATCAAGACAAAAATATTAAAGCAAACAAATTGTTATTTTCTTTTTCTTACCTGCCCTACTACGGGTAGTTTGTTGCTTGCCAACTCTAAATGTAGCTCTAAGCGATAAATGTGCTGGTGTAAGCAGCGTTGCCGCACACTGGGGATTTTTGTATGGAGGTGAGGAAAAAAATATATTTGTCAAAAAATGTAGTGATTTTATCACAAATTTAGTTTTATTTATATAGTAATACACAAAAGTAATCAAAATAAAGAAAGTTAGAGAAATGTATATCGTTACCTACAATGTAAAAAGCCCTAACTAACAAACAAATTTAAATGATTTTTTTAATTTATTATTTATTTTAAATCTATTTTTAATTTATTATTCTACAAGAGCCATAACTTCGTCGCTTATGGTTTTTCTGGCTAAATGAAGGAGTCAAATGTGAGATCATGGGATATGATGTTACCATCATTCGGTGCTTAATATCTTCGTTCGTGGAAATTCGACCGCATTTTCTGGAGTGTCTAAGGCGATATTTTTTATAGTCTTTGTTACGACTTTCCTGAGTCTCTTCGGATAGTAAGCCTACAGGAAAAATACACTTTGCAATTATATCTTCTTCATGAATCAGAATTTTGTGAAGTGTAGGTTGGTATATTGTACCACTCGTACAGTGCAACAAACCCTTTTGCCGTCTTCAGACAAAAATCAACAAATTTTTTTGGATCTACTACCTCGGTGATTGTTATAGCTTCGAGAATTATTGAGAACCTCTTGATTATGTTTTCATCTAGACCCGTGATTTCGGAAATCAAAGCAGGATTAGCAAAGAATCTTCGTTACAGATTTTTTCTACTTTTGCCCCTTTTCCCCACTTTTCGCGAGTTTTTGCAATCTTTTTGCTTTTAGCCAAGACTGTAATGTAAAAACATTTATTATATGTGTAAATAAATCTGGCTATATACTTTTTAGATGTGATATGTAAAAACATTTCTCATTCAAGAAAAGATTAACAGTATATGTAATGCCGGCTACAGGAGATTACATTGACAAGTATATTCCATTTAATTTTGCATCGTGTGTAGCTATGTTTCCTTTTGAAATTCATGTTTCATTTTTGGTTTCCTAAATATAAAATTTTGTTAGTATTTTTAAGCTTCTAAATACAATGTTGCATCATCTGTATCGATGTTTACACATTTTAGTGGATTGGTTCGTTGAAAGCAGTATTGCTGTTGTGATCATTTGCGCAGATTACTAACATCCTTTTCTTTTCTTCCATGCAAATTTGTTTAATAGTGTGGATATTTACACAAAACTGTTGTTTCGTCGTCTGTGTAAAAACAAGAAACTAGGTTTTTACACAGATATATCTTCTTAGATCAAAAAGAAAGGCAGAAAAATTATCTAGTATTAAAACTGAGCAGGCTAATTTATTTATTTTTTGTTGTTTGAATTGTTGATTATTGTTTTGATTTTCTTGTATAGTTTTTATTTAAATAAGAACCCATAAAAAAAGTGGCACACAATTTTTTCGAAAAACGACTTTTTGTGCAACTTTTTAGAAATTCCCAACAGTAACGCTGGATTTAAGCAACCTGCAAAATGCGCATAGAAACTAGCTTATGATAACTTCAACAAATTGCATTTTTATAATAAAATGAGTTGTGAAAAAATTAGCTAAAAAAATTAATGAAATCGAAAGGATAAAATCTCAAAAATAATTTTTAATGTTTTTGTTTCGAAATTCTTTAAGCGTTCTCAAGTGGTTTGAAGAATTTTGGAAATAAAACGTTAAATTTTTCTAAAAAGTTAGGTAAAGGTTTGCTGATGAGCTGGTGCATAGAGACTAAAGTAGCTCCCCCAACGAATAAATTATATTTTTATAATAAAAATAAAAAAGTGCCAACAAATATATATTTTATTTAATTCTTGATTTGATATTCCGACAGGGTGTTTTAATGTAGATTTTCGGAACGAATTTACGTCATCCCTTGTCAAGTTTGCTTTGGAGACAAATCGGTTTCGGCTATGTGCCATCTTAAGTGTCATTTTTCGTTTTCACGAAGTTTGGTTTGGAGACAAGCCGCCGCTTTTCGTTCTCACGAACGAAAAATGACACTGAAGATGGCACAATATTTTTTACTAATAACCACCGATTTGGGATTTGAGACTTGATAAAATCCAACTTTCAATTGTAAAAACCATCTTAATGGCACATAGCCGAAACCGGGTTGTGTCCAAACCAAACTTACTAATGTAATATTTTGCTACTAATTATTCTACATACTTGGGCACAGTGCACTAAATTTTTATTGCACTAAGAATTTCTTTATCACTATTCGTTTAGTGGTAGTGCAATTAAAATTTCACTATCACTATCACTTTAGTGGTAGTGAAAATCGGAATTGCACTACCAATAAACTTTAGTCGTAGTGCAATTAAAATTTCACTATCACTAATTAGTGGTAGTGCAATTAAAATTCCACTACCACTAAACTTATTGCAACAATTTTGCCCTACCACTAATTTAGTGGAATTAAAAAATTTATTGTACTAACATTTCTAATACCACTAAATTAGTGCGCAACATTTTTTATTCCACTAAATTAGTGCGTTAACATTTTTTATTCCACTAAATTAGTGCGCTAACATTTTTTATTCCACTAAATTAGTGCGCTAACATTTTTAATACCACTAAATTAGTGCGCTAACATTTTTTATTCCACTAAATTAGTGCGCTAACATTTTTAATACCACTAAATTAGTGCATAGTGAAATATATTTACTATTTTTTAAAGCGGACATAAACAACATAATAAAAGTGCTGTGCGATTATTTTTATTGATTTGTTCTAGATGTTGGTCACTCGAATTACAAATGACTAATTTTTTTTTTATTTTGACGAATTGGCCTTTCTTAAAACAAGCATTTCAAAGTTGCTGTCACTCAGCTTTTGCCTTCTTGATTGATTGATAATGCCAGCGAAAGAAAATAATCGTTCGACTGGGGCAGAAGATGGAAGTGCGGTGTTATACTTCAAAAATATTTTTCTTATAATTGGATACCGATTTAGCATTTCCAAACTAATTTCGATATCGGAGAGATACGCACCAGTTTCACTCCAAATATACCCCGAATTAGGTGTTTCACAAATGTTTCCGTCTGAAATAAACAAAGCAAACACATTAATTTTTTTACCCTTATTTGTTACTAAAATATACATGACTTGCCAGTGGATTCATCACCAAAGTCGAGAAATGAAGATGTACAAGGAGTGGAAGGTGATTTAGGCGTCTGTTTATAATTGTTGGTAAACTCCAATCCATTAGGAAGCGGGAGGAAAGAATTGGCCGATAGTGGAAGTGCTATTCCATTTCTATTGTTAGCGCACTAATTTAGTGGTATTAAAAATGTTAGCGCACTAATTTAGTGGAATAAAAAATGTTAACGCACTAATTTAGTGGAATAAAAAATGTTAACGCACTAATTTAGTGGAATAAAAAATGTTGCGCACTAATTTAGTGGTATTAGAAATGTTAGTGCAATAAATTTTTTAATTCCACTAAATTAGTGGTAGGGCAAAATTGTTGCAATAAGTTTAGTGGCAGTGGAATTTTAATTGCACTACCACTAATTAGTGATAGTGAAATTTTAATTGCACTACGACTAAAGTTTAGTGGTAGTGCAATTCCGAATTTCACTATCACTATAGGGTTAGTGGTAGTGCAATTCCGATTTTCACTACCACTAAAACCTAATTTATAGTGCACTAAAAAATTTAGTGCACTATGCCCAAGTATGTTATTCTACCGCCTTGTGATATGGATTTTTGGAGAAGTATTAAAGTTACGCTCCCCATGCACATGTAAAAATAATTAAAATTCGTTTTTTCTTTTGGCAGTCCATTAAACTAGTTGGGAATATGAAATCTGAAGCCAGGCTTATTATCGACAATACTTACAGAGGATACAATGTAGGTGGTATTGATGGTAGTTTAAGTAGAGTAGGGACAAGCCACGGTGGCGGCCATGAAAGTGGTAATGATGGCAACTTAGGGCCCATAGGTAGCGATATTGATGGTGACCGCAGTTATCACGGCTGAAGCAGAAGTAGAGTTGTCGGCAGCTTAGTAGGAGCTCATGAACATTCAGCTGCTTCCTCACTATTCATAGTAACAGCTAATATAAGTGCTACTGAAGTTGAAAATATCCGTGGCCGTGGCGTGAAGAAAACAAACTACACATTTCGTGTTTGATTTTATTTTAATCCGTAGAATGTTTATCTGAAGTTTTACTTAATTTCCTTTGCCTGTTTCTAAAATTATTTATTTTTTAACGTGGTTAAAGCAATCGATTAAGTGTTTCTAAAAATGTTTGTATAAGTTTGCTGGAAAACTTTATTTTTTATCAAAATATATGTTATCATGGCTATGTAGTATTAATATCTTTGTATCATGTACCGCATAGATAGTGGGTAGTTATAGCTATAAATATGAAACAAAATGTACTAATTTTTGTGCAATTTATAAATTGATTTTTTTTTTATTTTAGACCTTTTTTTTAAATTTGCTTAAAAAAATTATATTAAAGATTTGAAACCAATTGTTTTATCTCAAGTACTCATGGTTTTGGTTTGGTATCTTTTAACCGCGAAATCCTCGGCCGGCAGATGCAGAAGCAGAAGCTGAAGCAGCACTAGCGCCACCAGCACTAGCAGATGCTGCGGCGGAAGAGGAACCACCGAAACTTGGCCTAGAAAAACTAGGACCACGAAAACCGCGACCACCTCCAAATCCAGGGCCAAACAAACCGGGACGAACAAACCCAGAGACGGCTGCTATGACGAATATAACCAAAACAAGAAATATTTTCATTTTTCTTAAAATATTTTACTTGAATGTATAAAAACTTGTTTGCACCGTTCAGATTTGATCAGACAACTACTGATGCCTTTTGCGCTTATAAAACTATTTATAGTAAAACCCGTAATTCATCTCTATCCACTGTGGAGATTAAAAATGCTGAATAATTCAACAATATTTAGAAGACGACAGCTTATAAGAGAGTTTGATGTGTTATTACTTTTATTTTTGTATTTCAAAACACCATGTTCTACATATAAATAACATTTTAAAGTATTGCTCGAGTCTCAATAAGCGAAAATTAAATAAAGGCCGAATGAACGTAAAAACTACAGTAAGTAATTCCCTAAACGGACAGATTTACACACAACAGAATAAATAGCGCATAAATATTAATTAATATACAAACCCAGCAATTAACATCTGTTTAAAAGTACAAACAGTGACAGAAATCATTACGTACTCGTATGTATGTAATTAGCAAACAAATACTCCCTTCCCTGTTCTCTAATTTGTAATAGTTTTTATTAAATATTTATTTTCATTTTTGATTCGAGGGATTCCCAAATGTGTTAAAAAAAACATTAACAAGTAGCTTCGATTTAACATTTCAACACTTTTAACCTTTGGCCACGTATTCTCCTTCAACATAAGAAAATGTCTCGTCCTACATAGTTTCCGAAAACAGAAGAAATTTACAAACAACTCTCTAGTAAATAAGAGGATAAACAAAAAAGTGACCTCGAAACCAACCCATAGATATCTAAAAGGGGTAATGAAGAGGCCCTTATGGCAAAATGCTTACAAACGGTGGGTGAATGGATAAAACGAAATCATAAGTTACGCCATTATAAGGCAACAGAAGCAATATAAATACGGTTAAACGCAAACAGCCATAACGTCCGATGGGAAACCTGAAATAAAGTCGTCAAATAACTGCGGAACAGGACAGACACGCCTGGTTAAAGAAAATCCTAGCACAGATGCCCCTGCGAACCAGCTACTACACGGAGAGAGGAACCAGAGACCGACATGTAATTCTGATTTCCTGACCATAATACGGTCGTTCAGGCGAAAGTACGCGCCATCACGTACAAGATGTCTCATTGAAACCACAATGCCAAGAGAAGCTACCATCTCGTGTAATAGCCAACCGACTACTAAGGCGATAGAATACAAAAAAATCAGAACAGTGACGACATTGGACTGCAAAATAGCGTTTATTAGGCACATGGTGGTGACCAGATGGTATTTGATAATGCAGGAGGAAATACTCTGGCAATCAAAGCCAGAGACTAACAAGTATTCAACAAAGAACCACTCTAACTCTTCTCAGAGAAATTGACTGGAACATTTTTAGGAACTTGCTCGAGGTATCGAGCTTCTATTGTTCTCAAGGCCCTTTAAGTCTTCCTTCCTAATGGAAATTAAACATATGACTGCAGGCATGAGACTAATTAGTTGGGTCCTCTTCTCAACACACTTTTACTTTATAGAGTTTAACACGATCATGGGATACATAGTTTTCAAATATAAAAAAGGTTAAAAAATATTTAGCGTTTTTTCTCAAGGCTGAGGAAATTTAGTTATATATTTTTGTTTTACTTTATTTTAATATTTATTAGTTACGGCCATCTTGTTTTACGTGATATAAAGGTTCAAAGCTTAACAGCAGGGCATTTGCGAGTTTTGCTCATTAATAGAACAGTGTTCCAGTGCCTCTGGTGTTATGTGGGTACATTTATTTGTCGCCGTTATATTAATTTTCTTAATTAGTTAACTTTGCCGCCGACTTAGTAGTTTAGAGTAGAACCGACAAATGACGACCCTCCCATATTGGTTGTCAAGACGCTAACAATTTAAGCCACAGATTGACTTAAACATATTTTAATGACATACTACAGTTTCCTAGATATTAGATGGTAACAATTTGCTTTAAATGAGACCTACCTACCTACCTACTTTGCTATCTGGCACATTTTTAGTTCATTAGCCACTTCATAAATTATAAGTTGAAATCAACATTCTGAATACCGCAGTTAACTCACAGACTTGACAGATTGACCTGACGCATATATCTGTTCTTGTGACAAAGTTTTGCTTTTGTCTCAATTCCTGCAAAAGATTGCAATTTACCACATATTAATTTCACCAAAAATTTGTATTGCAGAATAAAATCGAAATTCTAAGAAAAATATTTTACTATAAATCGAAAATGTCAAAATCAGTCAAAAATTTAAACACGTTGCAAGTAACCAAAAACTGAATCACTAAAATGTCAAAAATATACCAAAATTTACCAAAAAGTATAAAATTTCACTACAGCTTGATAATTTAGAAACAAATTCAAAAATCGCGAAAAAAAATTAAGATGAAAAATAGAAAATATTCAAGCGTATACCGGGATTCTGCACACCGATTAAATCGGAAAAATTATATAAAACCACAAAAAAAATTGTAACCGAAAAAACACTCAAATTATAAACGAAAGTAAAAGATGAAATCGCCTGTACGGTATGTGGGCTAATGTGTTTTAGTGATCCTGATAGCTTGAAGTATGAATATAGGAAAGCCAGTCTCCGCGGTTTATTTGGTGGCTGGAAGTGAAAGATAAGGACCTTATAGATTTACACAGTAAGTAAGCGACTGGTACCACGGAAACCACTAGTTCACGCAACGATTAGTTCGGCTAGTACCACTGAATAATAGTGAGGTTCAAACTCCTGAGCAAAGGGTATGTTCATGGTCCAGGAGACAACGATGCTAAAATGGCCACCTGTGACGTTAGCTGTTTTATAGATCAATGTTCCCATTGTCGAATGTTTAGTAAAATTTCAAAGGACTTCCGGAATCTTTTTAATGCAGATTACATGTAAAGGTTACGGGCATCTTAGGTCAGTGACAATTCACACTGCGTTTTGACTTTGTTTGAACCGCTCTTAATGCCGACTTTACTTCGATTTTTGCTTCTAAAAACTATTTGCAAAGCAAATTCAAGATTTATTTGTGGGAAAAGTGTTTCGTTCAATTTTAATAAGAGAATTATTAAAACTGGATTTTGCAATAAACTGATCAATTATGGTAGATAAAATCACATCTTATAAGAATTTTAAGCGGTTAATTACTATAATTTATAATCTTTTCTCGGTGCTTAATTAATGTGGACGATTTGATGACCCTTTAATTGATGTGATTCAAAAGATTTAAATAATATAGGGTAATTTTTTGCTACTTCATGCCTGGAAAAGCCCCCGTTGACACTGCTGTAAACTTTCTCTATGTCAGAATGACAAATATTTGAAGATATATTTTATAACAAAGCGCATTTAAGGCTGAATGAATTCATATTGAGGCAAAACTGTCGCATATCCATTTATAAGAAACCAGAGCCCATGTAAAGCCTGCCACTGTATCTAGCAAATACCGTTAATTGGATATGTTGATAACAAAGTCAATTTAGCCATGGGATATTAAAAAGAAATTCGCTGCTATGAATAAGAGAGTCTTTTCAAATTAGACATTGGGTCCCTTAGGCCCCAGACCAATTTTGCAAGCAGCGAATTAACTGCTTTGCTTATAAGCTTTTTTGGGGTTTTTTGTATAAACAATACCATTAAAAAATTACCGTGCATATGTAAAAAAGTTCTTGTGACGACATCGTAATTAATTTATTGCCAATCATTTATTAATCTCAAATAAATTCTGGCTAAAATTACTTGCATATTAAATAAAAAAAATTGTTTAAAGCAAACAAAATAAATACATTTTTTTAAATAAACTCATAAACAAATCAGAAGATTAATTAAGAATGGGATTCCCATAATTGTGTAAACATTTAAATACTTTCAATGTACGCTGCTAAGTTATTCAGCATTACCATTATTCCGCAAACTTGGGGTATTTTACCGTAAAGTCATTTAACAACTAAACATGTGATTGCCCTACAATACACTGGACACATCTGTTGGAAATAAAATGTTACCAACTAAAGGATATTGATTATGTACCCAACATTTGCATTAGCATAAACAAAGTTGTAATCACGCAAAGAAAAAACATGGTTGAGGTAACCATAGTGTAAGACATATAGTGTAAGGCAAATTTATTTATTTAAAGATTTTTTTTTATTTTTACCTATTGTTACAGATAGTTTTTTTTTATTAGTCTCTAGCTGTGCCGAACCTAGATACCCTACATGAAAAAGAATGCTTGCGGACAAAAATCGCATAAAAAAGTTTTTAACATCGAAATTTATTTGATATAATTTTTTGTAAAAATTAATTTTTAATTTTTATAAGAAAATGGTAATAAAATTTCTTCTGTTACGAATTTCTGGAGAAGTAATTTTTCTTAAAATTTGTAATACTATTTAAATTTTTAATTTAATGCAAAATTCTGTTAAATTTCTCTTGATCAAAATAATTTTTTTTTAAGATTTAAGAAAAATATATTTCTTAAATGCCTGTGATAACAAATTGTATGATTTTTTTATAATAAATTTTATTTATATTTTCTTCATAAAAAACTTGTTGAACTTTTTTTCGATTCTTATATTTTATAAAATTTTGATAAAAAAAATTTAAGTTTTTTAAATTTTAGTATAAATTTTTTTTCAAATTTGCATTAAATTTAGTTTCAATAAAAATTGTATTATTTTGTGTGCAAATTTTTATTGAAAAAAAAGTGTAAATAGTTTTTTTCAAAATTTTTCGAGATAAACTACTGTTATGATTTTTCTGATCAATAATTCAAAAAAATGCTCGTGAGAAATATTTTTAGACAAATTTTCCTTTTTATATTAAACTTTTGTTGATAAAATTTGTTGCAAAATTTTTTATGATATATTGTTAAAAAATTGTTTCATATAGACTTTTGTTTAAAATGTAAAATTAAAAAATTATTTTAAATTTCTTTTTAAAAAATTTCATTAAATCTTATAATTTATTTTTTAATTTGATACAAATTTTTACATTGATTTTTTTTTATATAAAATTATGTGAAATTTTTTTTGGTAGACTTACAAAAAATTTTAGAAAATGCTTCCTGATGAGCTGGGTTAACCAACCTGCGAATTGCGCGTAGAGAGAACAATTGCAGTTTTATAATAAAATGAGACGGGATGAAATTAGCAAGGGTTTTTTAAAATAACAAAAGATCCAATTTTTTTACTTTTTTGAGTAAAAAATGTTGCTACAATTGTTATCAAAATCCTTTTGGAAATTTTTTCATTCAAGTTTTTTAAAGCAACTTTTGTTAAAATCGTGGTGATAAAATGTTTTTGACAAAACTTGTTCATAAAATTTATTTAGATAAAAAATTTTTCTTTTACACTTTCGGTTAAATTAAATATTTGAATTTTTTGGATGAAGATTGTTTTTCATATTTTTTTTCTCGTCCATGAGGAAAGTGTTGTAACTACGTTGCCGAAATTTATTTTAAAGAAATTTGTAGGCTAACATACCCCAAACTCTAGTCCTGGTTTTCCCTGCTGAAAATAGTCTATAAAGTAAATTTCCAGCATCATGGAACTTTACGGCATTATATGTTACAATACCCTACAATTTATTTGCTGCTTATGCTACAACTAATACTTCAGCCCACAATAAAAATATAAGTTGGAATGCCACCCAGGATAAAATTTATAACATGAACTTTTTCAAAATCATGTTTAAATAAAAACAGGATCCTTTCTATAAAAAAATAATAAAAACCTTTCTCTTACAGCTCTCATACCCACACTTACTGATTCATAAATAGAAACGAATAAAAGATTTACATATCGCAGGTCATGCTCCGTTTTTATCTCATTTTTTATGTCTTGAATTCCTAGCACATGTTGCATGCAAATATTGTTTATTTTGCTTCTTTTTCGTTGCATTCTTTATAAAGAATTAAGTACAACATTATATATCATGTTTGCCATTTTCAATAGATTTCCCTGCATTTGAATGTGGGAAATTTTTATTCTAGAAATCGTATGAGAAGAGACAAATGGTTGTTGGCGTATCTCCTGCTGGGTTGCAGCATCAGTTGCAAGCAATGCTCCTGTAGCAATGACATTGACTTCCTTTTCGAGGTTTTAAAATGAACAACAAAAATGAGCAAAAGTAGAAAAAGACATACAAATCTTTGTTCCCTTGTGTTGCAGCAGTACGAATAGTTGTGGTTGTGAAATGGAATAATATCAAACAAGCTATGCCACGTTCACGAGATTTTTACTTATTTGCTGCATCCAGTTTTTATGATTGTCATTGATAAAGTTTCTTTTTGCTCTTGCAATTGTAGTTGTTTGAAATTTATTTTTTATTTCTTATTTAAGGAAAATATTTCCTTGTATAATTTTATGAAAATATTAGGAGGGTAACCATTTCAAAGTATATGATTGAGCTCTCGCTGATATAAAGGTGGCTGTGATGGTTTAAAATTCTTTTTCAAAACGCGGTAAAGCACAGTTTTCTTTTGACATTTATGAAGACAGAAACAGATATTGAAAACACGATGAGATGAAAAGCTTATGAAGTTAGTGTAGCGATGCATTAAAAAATGCTGAATTACCCACTTCCTCAGAATATTAAACCATCAACACGGTCACGTGTTATAATTGGTACCATATTTCTTTCTTTGAACTTTATATATAGCCATCCAAATTTCTTTTTCTTTCGGCCTTTTTGGAAAAGAATTACTGCGCTCCATCTTCCTGAGTGTAATGGATGCATTAAACGTATTCTGCCTGATCAAGAGCATCATGACTGAAAAAGTAAAGATTGAAAAGCCTAGTGATTTTTGGCAATTATCGCTACACTCTAAACAACATTTAATAAATGTTCATTCGGTAGCGTATTATAATAGATTTCACTTAATTGAGTCCCGTATATTGATTTGGCCGCTTAAATGAAAATTAAATCAATTTTTTTTAATATAAAGTGTCTAGGGAAATTCCCCCTTATATGAGTTTTATTTATTTAAGTTAGCCTCTAAATTAAGTCATAAACAGTGACATTGGATGTAATAATTTTTCCGGTTGTACCTTGTGAATGATCTTCACTCCAAATGCGAAAGTTTTGCTCAACGACATTCGCGGTCAACAACAATTTAATTTTGAGCGCATTCAACATTTGAACGGAGTGTCTGTTGGTCGTTCGGCTTTAATTGTTTTACGAGTTTATATTCTAAGCCCAGAAACCCAAATATTTCCGTCAAATCGTTCATCATTGAGCACAACGCCGAAGGGAATTATTTTGGTCTTCCTCTATACTATGAACTACAGCAGCAATAGCTATCTGGGTACGCATACGTCATCCTCAGAGGCTTGTTGTCCTGTAAACTGAAACCATGCGCGAAAACGTTCCATGGTTGCTCGAATTAATTGCTGGATAATTATGCTGAAAAATTAACGACGACTGCAAATTCTCGAACTGAATTATATTGTTCGTAAAAATCTGCACAACTACATTGTTCAAGTATCAGTCTATTCGTGATGCAATTGCAAGCCAAAGTTACCAAGAAACAACTTACAGCTCTCAAAATGGCACATTTTAAGCAGCATTGCCAAATTAAAGTCTTTTAAAAAGTATTCGACATTGCCTTAATATATCGATTGATTTCGGTTTTTCTAACATGGAGTTGCTAAGTGAGCTCGCCAAACTCTACTAGAGTCTCCTTAAATAAATTTGAATAACAGTTCTTAAGCATTTAAAAAAAAACCATTAAAATGTTTACTATCAATTACCACCCTAATATTTCTAATTTATTTTCTATGCTCATCATCAGCTGTTTTCTTATCCTCTGTAAGGTTTTACAACACCTTTGTATTGGTGCAGGAGTTCAATGTTCTCGTTATTGCGTTAGAGTTTTAGTCTCTTCTCTGCTGCTTTATTGTGCCAACAGCAGTGACTTTGTCCGAGGGGAGTCTAGACTACAGTTTCAGTTTTGCACGAATTGGTTAAAGGACACATCTTCTATTATTGACTTAAATAGAAATATATTACTGCCAAGAAGAGATAATGTAGAACTGGAGTGAAACAACTATTCCATGGGCACTATGAACATTTTAAAAGGAAATTAGCTAAGCAAGAATTGTAGAATCCTCTTCACTTTCACATTTTCTCTTCTAGGAAAAAAATTCCGGGGCTCCCGCACGAAAAAAAATATAGTTTATTTCCTTTTTCGAATAATCAATTTTGAAATTTATTCAAATAAAACATTTCGAAAATAGAGCAAAATCAAACCAATAAACAAACCCGCTAAAACAAAACTGGACTGAATTAAACTTGGCGAAAACGGCAAAAACCCATGAAGCAGTAAGTGCAATAACTAGAACCAACAGCGATTAAATCAGAAAAAACATTTAACCTAGAATAAATAGCCACAATATAACAAACAATTTTAATCCAAAAGAAGGAAAAACTTATTAAAAATCGGAGCAAATTTAAAATTAACTAAATCTAAGCCGACAAAACCCGAAAGTATTCTAAACGGAAAACCTAGGAAATTCAATGAAATATTACGCCAAGGGCCAGATGGTTTTATCACCAAAAAAACTTTCGATGCACCAAGGCGAGTGAATAGTGACTTTAATAACCAATAGACAACACATGCCCGTTAGTATTCTGCTGCTTATTAGAGATACATGAGAGCAGGAATCGTGTTGAAAAGCATCTTAGCCAGCATAATCGAACCCCAAGTAACTGCTCCGTTTAAAGCATTCGATTTTTTAGACTTATTATATGAACTAAATGTCTTAATGCTTACAAAATCTATATTCTGCTTAGTTGAATAGCAAACAAGACTCAATAAAGCCATAAAGAGTACCCTACCCGACTTTCTACACATACTATGGCTACATACCCATATTTCTCTTTACGTATTTCTGAAAAAAAATGTTTTTTAAAACTTAAATCGTTATTGTAACATGACTTTATAAGCTTAACATATGTTTGCCTGTGCCAGCAGTTCATGCTGGCAGACAAGTCAATATAAAACAGTGTTTTGCATAAATGTCTCTTGCATCCTATTGCCATATTGTTTCCGTCAACAAACAAAGTCAAAATCCGCTATTAATAAAACATACTTGCATTTATCAATTGTATGCAAATTACATAGTCTGTTGGCGACAGTTCAGGCGAGGATGCTCTGTAATAATACAATTATAAACTTTAAAATTAAACACTATAGTAGTACAAAAAAAATATTTGTTTTATTTGACTTCCCTAAGGACCATGTAACCAACTCCCATTAGAATTATGCACTGGAAACACATGCCTACGCATATGCTATCGTAACATACTTGTTTAATTATGACACGACTTATACTAAATTTTTAGTACAAATATTTTCAAATAGCCAAAAAACAAAGTAATATTAATAGAAGAAACTATTGATTTCTTAGATGTGACAACTAGTATTAAAATTTTCGTTACATTATGTCAAGTAGCAACAAAAACTTTTACGGCAACATACCACTTTCAAATTAAATTTTGCGCATATTCATATTTAATTATAATTCTGCATTATTGAAATAACCGCGATTAAAAATATCATAATTTTCATTCTCAAAGGGTTTAAAAATTCAATTACAATAGACTTACACACACAAAAAATGCTTGGTTAAAACATACGCATTTAAATATAAACGTTTATACAGTGGGCCACAAGATTACTCGGCTACAAAAGTAACTCCCCATATTGTTGATATGTTAACAGCTTCTACTTCGTATATAATAATATATTTAAATACCTCACCCAATTCCCTGGGAAACACTTAGTTTTTGAAGCCAAAAGTATTCAGCAAGCTGTTTATTCTTAATCACACTTTACCATCACTTACCTAAACCTAGACGTGTAAATATGGATCGCAAAGGAAAATACTTTCTGTCGGCAGTAGACATATAAGAGTTTTGTATAATATTTGAGACTACTATTTGAGAAATCCCTAAAAAAAATTTAGATCTCCTTTTTGCAATTGAAAAAAAAAAGAAACGAACTTTTAAGCAATATTGTTTTAAAGATTAGGTAGGCCTCTGGAGGCATGAAATCTTATGAATTTGAAATATATAAATAAATAAATTATATTATGAGATCATCCGAACAATTCCAAATTTTTGTCAATTACTACACTTTATCTATGGTTTAGTTCAACGTACACTGTGTTACTAAAAACACTCTTTATTTGAAACATATGGATTTGTTTCTTATTAGATCTTGTTCTTCATAAACTTTGTCATTAAAAAATTTTTTGGGATTACTTTTACCAAACTCATTATGCCGCAGATTTTGCCAAACATTGCACCTGTCGAATACTTTCTTTGACCACTGTATACTTTGGGAATTATTTTACCAGTCAGATCAGTCGCACAATATTAAAGCGGCAACAACACAGCCATTAGTTGTGCAAACACATAGTCATGAGGCATGTGCCTCAGTTGAATTGTGTCAGTGTTCGTGTGCAAATAAACTAACATTTCCGTTTTTCACACAACATTTTCATATGACCGTCTACTTATTGAAGGATATATCAAAACGATATATCCCAATAAATATTTTTGAGGTATAAAAGAAAATAGTTCTTCTAGAAATAACGGTGGCTGTATTAGAATCATATATTAGATACATATTTTTATTATATTAACACGTTCCTACACCTATATCTAGAACTTTCAAATAGACTTGCCAAATGATATATGTTGCATATTGTTTTGCCAATATCTATGAGCATGAAGTTTCATGTACTTTTTAGCATTTCTTTAATTAGAAGTACATATTTATGTAGATTTTTTCCTTCTAAGCAGACGAAGTAGATGGGTAATTTTATCAAGATAGCAAACCCATACCAGTAAATGCCACGAATTAACTTTGATATATGCAACTAGACTATTAACGGAATGAACCAGAAATTGTATAAGAAGTTGGAGTTTTTATCGCATAAGAAGAATGTATATATATTCAATTTACTCATTTCTACTTGTGTCTTCAACTTGAAGCTTACAGATTCAATAACTTCAATCAACTGCCCTAGAAAAGCAAACCGAGTTTTAATTCATTTATTTATTAGAAAAATAACTCAACATTGAGGAAATGTTTTAGCCTGCATATCCCCCACCGCTTCCTCCACCAAACCCACTACCAATACCACCAGCTGAGGCAGACGCTTGGGCGCCAGAGAATCCAGTGCCACCACCACCACCACCTCCACCACCGCCTCCGAATCCAGGGCCTCCACCAAAACCACCGCCTTGACCACCGCCGACACCACTACCAAAGGATTGAGCAGACGCTTGAGCACTGGCACCAGCATGTCCCCCGCCTCCTCCTAATCCGCCACCACCGCCACCACCAAATCCATGACCACCAAGACCACCTCGACCAAAACCAGGACCGCCGCCAAAGCTAGGACCGCCACCGAATCCTGGACCACCACCAAATCCTAGACCTCCACCAAATCCGTGGCCGCCACCAATGCCATGACCGCGGCCGAAGCCTGGGCCACGACCGAAACCACCACCACGGCCTCCAAAACCACCTCCACGACCATAGCCAAACTGTGCTGCTACCGCAGCCAAACACAATGCTAACACAAATAGCACTTTCATATTTTGATTTCTGTTAACGTAACAATGTATCAGGTTATAATTTCAATTTGCAACTGTTTTAATTTGCAATCTCTGCTACGGATTTTATAGCCAGTGCAATTAGAAAAGATTTTGGAAGATAAAAACGAGTTTTCTGGCAAAAAAATCTTCATTTTTTTTTTTATTTACTACCAAGTAACCGGCTCTAAAAAGCACACATATCTACAATGATTTGTCATATTTTTTGTTATAACTGGCTTTTATAGCAACTCATTTATTTGCAAGTAAATTTCAAAAACAACACTGGACTGTAATCAATGTGGATATGAAAAAGGAATGAAGCCCTTCATTTACGCACATATTTTACACGCATAATTATAAATAATAAAATCTAGATAAGAAGCAGGTGAACACCTAGCAAATTGTCTAACGATATGACACATGATTTTCAATTAAACTGTGTAAAGCAAAAAAATAATATTTTCATTCTGGGATTGAAAAAAAAAGATCAATAACCTCAGAAATATATAAAATAATCCGGTATTATGTGAATTGCAACGCACCATATTCCTGAAAATTATGGTATCAAAAGCACGGAAAACCCAGAATCGTTGGCCAGAACATACCTGCTTATTTTATTATGAGATTTGAATAAAATACAAAGTCTGCATAATTAGGGTCACCGAAAGCAAATTTTAGACAATTAACAGGCTAAATCTAGACGCCGATTTTAAATACAGTACAACTTCTAAAATCCAGTCACTTGGTTCTCCGGACCATACTTGGGCATAGTGCACTAAATTTTTTAGTGCACTATAAATTAGGTTTTAGTGGTAGTGAAAATCGGAATTGCACTACCACTAACCCTATAGTGATAGTGAAATTCGGAATTGCACTACCACTAAACTTTAGAGAAAAGTAACTAAGTATGAAAAGTCCATGTGTGGAGTAATTGCTAAGTGCCGAGTGTGTCAGAAGGAAGTGAAAGGATCGCTTAGAGTAACCTCTAATTTTATTCTTCACCTGCGAACCAAACATCCAAAAAAATACGCCGAGTTTATAAAACAGAAAGAAGTGACCAAAAATATAGCTGGACGGAAATCAGAGTTTTCTGATAACATTTTAAATTTTTTGTGTGATACATGTTCTTCGTTCAATTTAATTGAAAACAAAAGCTTTTTAAAATTATTTCCTGGGAAGAAAATGCCTAGCAGACGGTCCATCACCCGATTACTGGCTGACAGCAATCAAAAACAAATACTTAAATTGTCAATGGCCTTGGAAAACGTCCAGTACGTTTGCACTACGGCTGATCTTTGGTCTGGTGGAAAAAGATCCTTTTTAGGATATACTTGCCACTGGTTGGATCATGACTCATTACAAAGAAAGTCTGTTGCGCTGGCTTGTAAAAGATTCAAAGGAACTCATTCTTTTGCCCGAGTGGGAGACATGATATGTCATATAAACAAACAACATAATTTGCCGGTTGGTAAAATAGTTTACACTATAACTGACAACGGCTCGAACTTCGTAAAAGCGTTTAAAGAATTTGGAGTTAATTTAGGTAAGTCACATTTATACAAAAGTACTAAAATGTTAAATCATGGCTTTGTTTTAGAAGTTGACAGCGAGGATGATTCTGATGAAGACTTAGCCGAAAACGAATACAGTTTTGCAGAGAGTCTAGGACCAACATTTTATAATGTGGAGCCAAAGTTATCGAAGCATTTTCGCTGTGCCACCCATACACTGAATCTTCTGGCTACAACGGACTTTTCAAAAATTATTAAATCGTCGGACGAAACAGTTCAAAAAATACACAAATCTTCGTTTGATCGGTAAATATTGACGTTTAAGATTAATTAACATCTTCACATTTGAATTGTTTTTTAAGATGCACTCAGATATGGCACAAATGCCACAGACCAAAATCTGCTGAAATTATCGGAGCAATTTTATCGACACAGCTTAAAACCCCCTGTGTAACAAGGTGGAATTCACTGTATGATGCAGTTAATCACTTGATTATGAACAAAGAAAACTTAGGGGAGCTCTGTTATCGGCTTGGAGTTTCAAATTTTCTTGCTTCTGAAATTCAATATTTGGAAGAGTACTTGCAACTTCTAAAACCCATCGCAGAGGCCATTGATTTCTTGCAAAGCGAAAAGTCAATGTTTTTTGGCTATTTTATTCCAACATTAGTCTCAATAAGAGTAAAAATGCGTCGTTTGGAAAGTGAACAATTTTTACATCTTGCTAGAATAAATATAGAAATGCAACTTGCTCTACTTAAACGATTTGAAAATTTTTTTTACCTTAAAGAGGAGTCTTTAGATGCGGTTATTGCAGCGATTGTAATTCCGGACGTCAAGCTCAAATTTTTAAATATCCTCTTAGAGACGGCTGAAACATTTACGGTAGACGATATAAAATCACATTTAATTCGATATGGATTGGAGTTTACCAACAATTATAAACAGACGCCTAAATCACCTTCCACTCCTTGTACATCTTCATTTCTCGACTTTGGTGATGAATCCACTGGCAAGTCATGTATATTTTAGTAACAAATAAGGGTAAAAAAATTAATGTGTTCGAGTGACCAACATCTAGAACAAATCAATAAAAATAATCGCACAGCACTTTTATTATGTTGTTTATGTCCGCTTTAAAAAATAGTAAATATATTTCACTATGCACTAATTTAGTGGTATTAAAAATGTTAGCGCACTAATTTAGTGGAATAAAAAATGTTAACGCACTAATTTAGTGGAATAAAAAATGTTAACGCACTAATTTAGTGGAATAAAAAATGTTGCGCACTAATTTAGTGGTATTAGAAATGTTAGTGCAATAAATTTTTTAATTCCACTAAATTAGTGGTAGGGCAAAATTGTTGCAATAAGTTTAGTGGTAGTGGAATTTTAATTGCACTACCACTAATTAGTGATAGTGAAATTTTAATTGCACTACGACTAAAGTTTATTGGTAGTGCAATTCCGATTTTCACTACCACTAAAGTGATAGTGATAGTGAAATTTTAATTGCACTACCACTAAACGAATAGTGATAAAGAAATTCTTAGTGCAATAAAAATTTAGTGCACTGTGCCCAAGTATGCTCCGGACTATCCAATAATGCGCACAGTTCGACGTTCCGGATTGTTGAGAAATTTCTTCTCTATAGGCCTGGCAACAGTTTTTTTCTTAGTAATTTCTGAAATCAATACTTGAGCACGAGGCTAATTCAAGCGAAAAAAACATTGATGGTTCTTTGTAGGTTTCCAAGAATATTGAAAACAACCTGCCAAATTAAGAAGCGAAAGAAATTTTTACAACAGCTAATTTATGGGTCGAACAAACAAAAGCGACAGAAAAGGAAATTATATTTTTAAAAGAAGAAATAGAGCAGAAAAATCACATAAGAAATTAATAAAATGTATTTCAACTGATATTTTTAGTAATAAAAAATAATTATACATAACAATGTGTTCAGTTTATATATTTTTACTCTGCTGTCGGGACGACTCAGTGATCCGAACAAAGGCTGGAATTATATCTGTCCGGCTTAACGAGGTTATACTGTATATTAAAATTGATAAATTAGCCAAGAAGCGATGTGCAGTTAACTTTTAAAGAAAAATTTCATTCTACGAATAAAGGAAAGTAAAACTCAGCTTCGTCTGGGTGAGTGAGTAACCACCTAAAATAAAATTATTGATGAAAACAAACAATGCGTTTGTTTTAAAACACAGGCTCCGTATAGAAAATAAAAACATATAATAAAAATAATTTTCCAGACACCAAACGTATGCCCAGCCCACACACTTCTTTAGAATTGAAAACAATTTGAACACGCAAAGAAAAAACATTGTTGTGGCAAGATCACGACTATCATATTATGTTCTCTACAATAATATATTTTTGATGCAAACATATAATAGTTATTGTTTACATTTAATTATTAAATGATTTTCACTCATAAAAATTGCGACCTGGTTTAATCGAATAATGCAATTTTTACTAAAATTGTAACCAAAAACAAATTATTTTAACTATACAACAATACAATTGGATGGGCACCAGAGATTAAAAAAAATCAGTGCCATTAAGTCTGATGTGATTAATAAATTTGTTGTAATTAATAAATAACAATCTAGAGCTAAGCTTTGAATACTTATTGTAAATTTCTTTTCGTAGGATCCAAAAAAAAATTAATAAAATTAAAGTTAAAAATAATATGACTTGAAATTTCCTTAAAATTTTTTTTTTTTGGAAATGTTTGTAAGTTGGCAGGCATTTAAGGATTAAACAAAATATTTCTGAAACAGAAGTTACTTGGTGAGTCTAAACGAAGTTAAGGATTTATTGGAAATAAGTTCTAGGATGATAATACAGATAATCGTCTAAAATATTTTATTGTTTTAGTTTTTTCATGTCACGTAAAGGATAACTTAACATCAAAGAATTTTTTTCCTCAATGTCTGTTTTATGTCTAGAATTGAGAGGCTTTAAATTAAATTTTTATACGATTAGGGTTTTAAAAATTGAAATAAAAATTTTAAATGAAAAAGTAGATTGCATTTACATTATTTGGGCCGATAAAAGAATGCCTGGCTTTATTATTAAGATTATTTCCTGAAAATGTTGCCCGCGGCTACGCCTAAGGTGGTCCATCAGTGAGCACGAATTTTAGCACACTTATTCTAGCATTTCGACCAGTATTTCCCAAAGCCAACTGTAGTGTTATCTTCCAGGGTTGGATAGGTAGCTGCTTTGTCCCTATACACAAGAGACTTAACGTATCCCCACAAAATGTAATCTAGTGGGATCAAAACGCATGATCTTGGCGACCAATGTATTGCTCCAAAACAGTGAGATTAATTGCTCATCAAACTCGCTTCTCAATAAATTCATGGTATCGCATGCCGCGTGGCATATAGCACAGGCTTGTTGAAACCGCATGGCAAACAAGTCAACGTCTTCGTTTTTGAGCAAAAGTCGGTACCTATCGCATTCATTGACTGTAACGTTGCGATTTTCATCGTTCTTAAAGAAGTACGGTGCAATGATGCCGCCTGTCCTCAAACAGCAGTGTATATTTCAGGGTGCATTAACAGCTCTTGAACTGTCTATGGCTGCTCTTCACACCGAATTCGGCAATTCTGGTTGTTGACGCACACATTGAACCAAAAATGAACTTCATCGGTAACGACAATTTTTCGCTAGAAAACACATTTCTCACACAGCACGAGTTTTGATAATAAAATTCAAAGATTTGCAACCGTTGTTCATTTGCTAGTCTTTTCATGACATGTCACGAATCTTTTCTTTTTACACTGAATAAATCTAAACTGAAAAACCAAATAGCAAAAAACAGTAAAAATAACCCAATATTATAAACTTTGTAAATCAGATTCGTCTTTGATAATTTAATTTTTCTTTCAGTAAGTTGAACCAGCTACCAAGGGAATATTAACATGCAAGATATATATATTTTGATTCATACTACTATGGAGAATCATAATGTTATGAGAAAAATGTTATAACATTCGACGTAATGACAATCTTCTATTTTTCATATTCAAATTTATTGAGACTTTTAAAGTTAGATTACAAAAGCAAAAGAGTAAAAGTAAAGTGATGGGTATAAAACAAAATATTATTTTTTCTGGTAAATAGAATCACAACATCGGAATTGATCGCATTTATTATCTGGCTTGTGTTTTTGTTTTGTTATTCTTTTATTGACTGTTCCATAGTAAAGAGAATTTACACAATTCGATATTACGATTAAAAGAAATGTAAAAGCTTAATGTCCCACTTGAACCATAGCATAATCCTGTAAATATAATTTTCCTGGTGCAGCAATAACAAAATTATGATTATCGTTAACCAACAGTTATCTGTGTCAGAAGCTGTTGAGTTATTTATTTTCATCCTCAATATTGATAACTGATAAACGTGTACGTTAATGTGCGCATTTGTGACAAATGGGAATGGTTTAATCTTAAAATCATAAAATGACTTAACAACAAGGATAAAATCGTTAAGGTTGAAATGAACGAAGGACTATATAAAAGAGAATAAACCACTAAGCAAATGGTAAAAATTATTGAAGTGTAAAGTAATCAATGTTCAGGTAAATTATTTTACGGTGCTAACAAAATGTGATAGAACATAATAATATAAATCAACTACGGAAATTATTATCAAACTAGGCTGAGTTGATAAGAAACTTTAAAGATTTCTGTTGGGAATGGTGATGTTGCAATGACAAGTGTAACAGTAAAATTGGAATTTAACAAAGTTTAAATTAAGTGGTTTTTGTCAAGAAAGTAGGACGCGAGAACATGTGACAACAATAGGGCATTGTAACTGCATAGGCGGCTCTCATGGAATCAGACAATTTGAAGGATTCATTTCCCAGTCTCCTAGTGAGCCCCGATCTGGAAGCTTCAGCTTTTTGCTTGAGGGTTTTTTGTGTATGTAAACAATCCACAGAAATTGAAATATATGAGAAAAGAGCCAGAAACCCGAGATTTCAACGGGAACAACTTAAAATGCGGTATGCGGAGATCAAATGTTTATCAACAACAGCCGCGCCTAATTCAAACAAATAAAATTTTAGTTGGAACAATACTTATGAAAACAAACATTTCACAAATACTCCCGGAATTATGTCTTTCTATTATAGAACTACAAGCCGTTGTTGTCCATAACAATGAACTAGGTTCAGAAGAAATTGCTCAAAGCTTGTCTGGCGCCTGAGAGAAAAAAACTCCCGAGGTTCGACCTGTGGTACAGCGAGAGACATTAGCCTACGTGATGTTAAATCCGGAGTGGTTGTTGTTGAGCTTCCTTCAGGTGGCTGTAGCTTAGCTGGCGGAAAATCGGGTTAGTTTGGCATTACAACACAAGCTCCCAATAGTAAAGAAATTGACAGCAAAAGGTACACAGGATAGCTCTGAACTCCTGCCCAAGCTGGTAAATGGTTCAGGTAAATGGTTCAGGCAGCCATTTTCCCAAAAGCTGCTTTCTATACAAATACGTATAGGAGTGTTGATGGCGGCATTCATTTCACCACCGTCGGATTATATCGCGGCAGAGGTAACCACTTTAATAAAGACATATCTGTAACGCCTCACCATCGTTGTTGTCACCGTCACAAAATCCGCATCGAACAGTATGTTTTTGAGAATGCCCTGTGGCATGGTCATCCTCGCAATTTTCAGTGTTTGATAACATAGCCAATTATTGATAAATGAACCTTGTTGCTAAAGATTTACCCAAAATGTTTATAAAAAAGTTGTATCAATTGGCCGTACTCCTGAGTGGTGTTACTTGACATGACAGTTTAGCAACAATGACTGAATAAAGATTATATTAAACAAAGGCTACCTAACACTGTCAAAATCGATCCGGCCTTATTAAACACCCCTATATTTGCGTATTTGTTAAACAGTTTTTCATAATGTCTCAGCCATATTTCATTTAGCCTTAAAAAGGTTTTCTCGACCAATTAACTTATTTTGAGAGTTGTTTATTTCTTTTTTAAATAGACTTGCAAATATTAAAAGTCCAGACAACGAAATTATTCATAGCACAATATATTAAGCATGAATTCCCTCAATAATGTCAAAAAATTATTACTTCCTTCAACGTTTAAGGACGAATTTCGCAGGTGAATAAATATAATAAAATTTCGCATTAATGTGATTGATATTTTAAGGAAATATTTCCAAACAATGAACAGCTTCACACACATTTCCACTTCAGTAAAAGGGAAAATAAATCATAAAAAGGAATTAAACTGTAAATAATGAAAATAATTTCCATAGCAACCTTGAGCGTCATCATCACTCTGACGTGTGATTAATATTTTTATTTTTAATTCTTACGATATTTTTTCAATAAACACAATATTCTTGATATTTTATTTTACATCATCATTATTCTTTTTATTATTTACAAACAGTTAACACGTTGCTGTCGTTATAGTTTTGTCAAGCAATTGTGTTCAGTATGTTAAAGATATATATGTCTTGTTCGCTGTTTGCCTGTAGCTGTCTATCATCGCTTGACTTGCTCATCTTTAGAAAAGTAAATAAAATGTAAGTGCGGGAGTATTGTTTTATATCAACGGTGTTGCTATTGCTGCCTGCTGTTGCTGACAATTGTTATAATTGTTATGTTTAATTATTGTTGAAATCAAATGATAAAAAAATTTCTTACCTTTAACTATAACCCGATGCTCAGGATAAACAGCCAATTTGGTTTAACACTTACACGCAAAGAAATAATATGATTGTGCCACGGTCACGACAACCATAATATGTGCTCTATAACAATAGTGGAAATCACTCTTCGTTGCATACCTGCAATTTTTGCAGACTTGTTATGATTTTCTGCCATAAAGCGTGAGTGTCTTTTTTAAGCGTTTAGCAAATTTATTACAGAGTTCCATAAAGTAACTTTGCCGCATGCAATAAGCTAAGCCGCAGCCGGTATATAAACGGCGTTAGCGTCTATAAAATGTTTACGCAAAGAAAGTATTTGGTGTGTGCATAAACTTTCTAAAAACTTTTATCAATTAATGGAGTTTTGTTTGATATTTAAATTCTTACTATTTTAGCAAAAAAAAATTTAACAGTCTCAGCTTCAATTTTAAGTCTTCACAGTTGTTGAGACGTTTCTACCGCCGTGAAACTTTGGAAGCACAGGTGTCTAGTTGCTTTGATTTTAAAAATTAAATAAAAAACAGCTGTTTTAGCATTGCAAATACCAATCTGCAACGATTTTTGCCATAAAATATTTGCTCAAGTTTAGCAAGTGTTAGTTTCATACATTGTGTTCTTATGGTCTTGCAAAATGTAGCATATTTGCTAGACTTTCTACATTTGCAAGGTTTGCAAGGGTTGTTTGCAACCAAGAGTGGGTTATAATATATTGTTGTGGCAAACATATAATGATTAAGACATTGTACACGCAACTTTTCTTGCAATCAGCTTGTTATTATTTACATTTAATTATGAAATAATTTTCTCCCATAAAAATTACAACATGGGCGAGTTGAAAATGTTTACTAAAATGTTTACCAAATTTCTAGTTAAACAATTTTCTGATTAGACATAATATTTAAAATTCTTTTGAGGTGTAATCAAATGAATATGGTGGCTTATGTGGTTAGCGCCTTCACTTTTAGGTATTCGATTGCTTTAAGGCCGAAACACATAGAATCCGTCGTACCATATACGTCGTCTGTTTCAACTGACAACCAAGTTTAAACACAGATTTTGTTATGAGCTTTGTTCCATTCGGTACGTCTCAGTCAACGCAAAGTACTAAAGTTGGGCAACTTTTAACGAACATTGATCAGTTTGACAGCTATCAGTTGGTTTTATTTTCTATGATTTGATTTAGCTCTGTATTTTGTGGACCAAAAATATAATAAATGCTACAACGTAATATAATTAAATAAAATTTTCCCAAAAGCATGGGGTAAAAAACAGCTGATTAAATATCCTTCAAAAAAGTACTCATTGTGTTAACTTCTTCTGTCGTTATGTTAATGTCAGTTGAAGACGGCAACGTATAACGTACGACGGATTCTATGTGCCTCGGTCTTTAGTCGTCTGTAAGCCTACCTCATCCGCCGCCAATCAGTAACATATATACAATAATGTAATTCAGTCATATAATATTGCTCTTAGCTAATAGTTACTTCAACCATATATGTATATATATATATATATATATATATATATATATATATATATTTTTTTTTTGTGTGAAAGTACTTGATTTTAAATAAGCCCTTATAAGGTCCTCTGAAAAAGGAAGTTTTAAAAATTTTGCGTGAATTGGAATTTTTCTGAATTAAAACTTTTAAAAATTGCTTTTGGTTTGCTAGTTGTTTTTCGCCTGTTTTTCTAAGCTTCGAAATTAAGTGCGAATTTACTTCATTACATACATCATGATTCACCAAAAATCGACCAGCGACCAAGTTTCTCAAAAAGATTAATATTTTCGCAAACAAAAAAGCTTAATGACTTATATTTTACAAAAAATGTTTACTTAAAAATTGATATTTAATGCAAACTTCAAAATTCGAATTTTAATTCGAACATTCAAAATTATGTTCGAAAATTCGCTCATACTTCTAAAATTAGTACTTTCGCAAATTTTTTAATGATAAATGGAGAAATTAGTATTTCAAATTTTCGATTACATTTTAAATATTTACTTTTGATTTACTCAGTTCACTTGCAATTAAAAAGAAATGAAATAAAAGTAATTTCAAAAATTCAACTTGAACACAAATGAAAATTGAAATAAATCATTAAAAACGTTTCTTATAAAAAACTATATTGAAATTTTGTTTAAAAAAGTGTGAACTACCAACCGAAAATGACGAAACTATATGTATAAGATTATTTGTTGTTTTTAAGGAATTGTTATATGATATTTAGTATGCACTAATGCCAATTCCAATGTCCGACCAAGTTGATATATTTTTAAATAAATAAATTAAAAATAAGAAATAGGGGAGAAGAAGAAAATGTCCCAATTTATAATGACAATAAATTATTTAAAAATTTCATAATTATGTTAAGTTTTTTGCTGCATTGTAGGACTTGTGGTACATAAAATTTCCACCACATATTAATGACATGACAATGTTTTTATTTCAGTGACAAAAATCATACGTTTCTCAACTTTTTAGTAGAATGTCCATCGAATAATCAGTAGCTAATTATTATAAATTTTTGCTTCAATCATGAGAAAACTAAAGTATTTTCATGTAGATTTTTTAAACGAATTTCCCTCCTCCCTTGTCAAGTTTGGTATGGAGACAACCCGGCTTCGGCTATCTGGAAAGTCTACATCAAAACATCCTGTCGGAATATCATATCAAGAATGAAGTATTTCCTCCCCCAAATCGACTGAATAATAGATTTTGTTTATTTTTGTAAACTCTTCCTCTCAAAAGCTTCTTCGCACGTAGTGGTGGTTGTTGTTCTCTCTAGAGAAAAGCGATTTTCTTCTTATTCATAATATATGTGGGATTTTTTTTTTTGCTCTTTTATTGGATTAAAGGATTTTTAATCTTTAACCTTTTTAATTTTTAACCTTTCCTCCGATTTAATTAAAATATTCCATCTACTTTGCATTGTTTCCCAAATTGTCAATTTTTAGGCAAAATGTAAAAATTTCCGTTTTTATTTTGGGGTCAATTAGTTACATCTAACAATTAAAAAAAGAAGAAAAATAATAAGTTTTTAAGTTGTGTGAAGAAATTGTTGTTGGCAGGTTAGGTTCGATTGAGAGGATGAGGCAGTAATTAAATTCATGCCCATAGACATAAACTTCATCCACTGGTTCGGATTGCTGTGCGATTTTCACCACGAAACAGCCCATGCATATTGTATTAAGTCGGTGCTCCCAGCGAAAGAGCCTGGCTAAATAAGTAGCGCCTAGAGAAGTTAACACTTTTTTATAAAAAAACTTCACGGATTTGTGGTCAAGAGGGTGCTGGGTCTTTAGTATGCGAACTCTGGATACCAGTCGATCTCTAGTTTTAATACAGACCTACCGGTGAATTTGGAGCTATGTGTGGGTTGACATCTTTTTGTCTATTACACCTCTGAAGAAATTACGTTTTAATTGGCAAAGGGAGGAATCCGGAAGAAATGGACAATAATGCCTCACGAGGCCTGCACGGGTCAATCTTCTAGGGCGTTGGAACGTAAGACTCCTATAGAGAGGTTAAGCTCTGTAGAAACTTCGGTTTTTATTGTCCATTGGAGGAATTCTAAAGTAATGGAAAAGGAAACTTCACAGGAGGTGGATAGTTCAGCCTCCAAAGATACTACTGATCCAGCGCTGGCTAGCATAAGTCTTAGGACCACGGGAAGACAGTTGTTAAATGTGAATGCAATTACAGGAGACTTCGCGATGTGCAAGAAGGTCGACAGTCTGAAATCACTACAGTCAATATTAAAGGCTAGTAGTAGCACGAGAATCGAATGAGAGTAAGGTAGTCTTAATTACAAATTGGTTGCTTGAAATCAATGCCATGGAAGAAGGGGATCTAAGAAGGGGATATAAAGTCTGCTTCAATATCCCTACTACATTATTAATAATATGTCTAGTAAGGTTTCTACCGTTAAATAATACTAGGTTCAAATTTTTGCAAAAGCTAGGCAATCTCACAGAATATTTTGCACTGTTTCAGTGTCCTAGGTGCATATCCGATACATAACTGTAAACTTGAGTGTCTTGCTAGAAAACTTGTAACCTTATAAGTTCCGACTTTGTTCAGTTTTAGCAGGCTCTTCGTTTTATCTGGGCTTGGGTCACGCCGTCAAATTTCCGTCATTTTTTCTACTGTTTTTTTGTTCCACAGTATGATATGGGCCATCTCATTGCACCCGTGCACTATTCCACCACTGGAATGGCCAAAATCAAGAAGTTAAGAGTTCCTTCCAGTGGATCCAATAGTTCAGGTTTAAACTCGACTCTTTTCCGCAAATTAAAAAGAGATGGTTAATTTTTAAATTATTTTCCAACAATAGAGAAGTATGAATCTATGGCTGATGGCCACTTGAAGGAGATTGATGCTTTTCAGTACTAATTAACTATTTATTGATGGAAGAAGTACTTGGGACCTTTTTGCATAGATAAAGCAATTTTAGAACTGAGCTCGTATATTGCCTAAGATAAAAGTTTGTTTGCCATGTCACAAATAAAAATTATTAGCACAATTCTTTTTTATCATTTCTGACTTTTTTTGTTGGCAATTGCAAATAGAAACGTTAACAGTTTTAACTAAAATTTCAAATAAATAGTTTTCCCCAAAGGCATTCCTCATTTGGAAAATCGTGTTTTTGTGTGCAAACAAACCTAAAAAAAAGTTCTATGTCATTCAAATGTAATTAAATTGAAATACGTATAAATTTGAGTAAAAGTAAAAGCCATGGTGTAAATGAATTCCAGCCGTTATCGAAGAGAAAGGAGGTAATAAGAAGAGACTAAAACAGCGGGAAAGAGTGAATGAAAAATGTATGATGACTAGCGGGCTCTTCAGTTGACTGACTATTCAATGAAATGTGGAAATATTAAAATCTGAAATGAAAAATTTTGGAGCAGTAAATTCACACACACGCTCACATACACATAAAAGATGGTAAGTAAACATAGTGTATATTGAGCATATGCACGCTACTGAGAAAAATATAATTTGTTAACATATCACAGAGTGTTTGCATTACGTGCATACAACTCTCCGCTGGTAATACTACTTTAAGTGGCCGCCATTTTGCACACTTTCAGCTGATTTATGATTAATTTGCGTTGCTTTGTGAGTAACTATTAATTTCATCACGTCTAAATAACTACAACAGCGAGATTCCCAGGAAGAATCCAAAAGAAATAGGACCGGGTATATGGATTCTTCCCATACATAGTAAATATTACTTTCCCTATATCTGCAGAATTTGTGTGGGGCATATTCAGGAAAAGTTTTGAAGACATAGATAGAAATACATTTTAATTTCCCTTTATTTCAAGGACTGAAAATGTGTCAGTCTTGAAATTTCGTATGGGTTGTTTTCAAAACCAGTCGTGTACTCATGGAAAATACTTGACGAATACGATCTGGCATACGGGTAGTCCCCACACAAATTATCTAATAATTCTCTAAGTCGGAGGGATTATGTATGGGATTATGATCGGACGTTTGGAATTTCTACTGTACCATCTTTCAAAAACTCGCTTACACTATAATAATTTTAATGCCACCATCCTTGATGATATAGCTGAAATTATATATTAATTTTTTAAAAATTTTTATATTAAATTATTTTATTTTCAATTTTTCATTAAATATAAGTTTTGGAGAATCGCCGTTTACTTGATAGCCCCATAACTTTATCCGGACCTGAAGTTGCCGAAATATTCCAGAAAATACATATTCAATGTTTTGATCTTTATTCTCGTCTCCACATAATATTCTTGGTGTTCATTATTAGAAAACGCACACACTTAACACTATCTGTGGATATAAAATATCCTGCAGAAGTTATAGATAAAAGTCTTATTTGGAGAAATCGCTTATCGCTTAATAGCAACTTATGCGTATCAAAAGCTGTATGGTGAGATACGGGGCCTACGACCACTAATGATGATCTGGTCATCTAAGCCCACAATAATACCAATGATCACATATGCCTCTTTAGCATGGTGGCCCAAGCTAGAGCAATTACGTGCTCAAATGATCCTCAAGAAGGTACATCATATAGCCTGCTTGAGTGTAGCGGGAGCACTGAGTATGTGCGCTACACCAGCCTTTCAGCGACGTCAAAGCTACCCCAAGGAAGGCAATCGTACTGAGCATACAAAAATGCTCACCGTCGTCTGCGACCCTACATGTCTCGCTGTCTCTGATAAGATGAATATAATACTAAGTTTAAACCCGATCACCAGTGAACGCTCAGCTTGGTGAAACAATGAAATAGTAGTACTACAGGAGTCACAGCTATAGGTTAAAGATGAAAAATGGCTGCGGTGTGACGGGAATCGTAGGGCCACATTTCCGAAAAGAAATATCATGGGGAAAACAGCTTCTATCTTTCAGGCTTAAGCCCACGCCTTAAATGCTCAATGTTAAAGTCTACGTAGAAGCCCTGGTGGGACAAAAATATTCATTCTATTAGATAACCAGGCAGATTTAAAATCTTGCTAATGATAGCTTTAAACTTTTAGATATATTAGCAGTGAAGAACTCTAATATGTGTACCTAGACATGAGTACCATATAGTTGCACTGCATATGGCAGACTATCTATAGACAAAGAGCGCAGATACATCTTTCATATATTCAGAACCCTTCTATGGGGTGGCTGTGGAACAACCACTACACTAATAACCTAATACATGAAGAGATAAGGAGCCCAAACAGCAATGCGGCAGTCAAAAACTTCTTGTTAGAGAACGAGGTTCCTAAGGCCTCAACGATGGTTTAGCTGTCTATAGATATTATTGGAGGTTATTTTGAAGTCACTTCCTGTCAATCGTTTCTCAAATGATTTTACGAAAATAGGTATTTAGAACGATCCTTAAACTATACACTGTAGCCATTCTGGCGATATCGATCCACGTGTTTAAGGAAGAACTGCATAAAGTTTTGTTCTAATGGAGACATTCGTTTAAGAGAGAATGTGTCCAGACACATTCTCCCTTCTCAGTCAATTCGCAGGTCTAAGCAAATCTAACTTCACGAAATAGACCAATTTAAAGGCTGTATTGGCATTTACTAAGTATATGCATATATATCTCGATCGTGGGATAAGTGATTGATCCTTAGTCAAAGAATAACTTACGAGTCTTGTACCGATCACAGATTTATATATAATTACAACTGATTCAAAGAAAATCAGAGGCTGCTGGTATTTTTTTTTTTTTTTTTTAAAAAGAGAGTTCACACTATATTTCATTCTAGATGCACGTGTTGATACAGCATAATAAAATGGTTCAATTATTTTTACATTCTCGATATAGTAGCGGGTCGCAGCTATACTGATATCGACACTAATAGGGAATGTCGCAAACAACACTGTTTAACCAAAATACCAAATGTAGAATTTAGATCTCGACATTGATGTGGAAGTTGATGAGAAACGCCTGTGAATAGGCAGCAGTTATGAATAAAAAAAAATAAATAGTACTTTCATTATAAAAACCAAAATTAAAACGTATTTCTGTTGCCAAACTCGCAATACCAAGCAATATATCGACATATGCGGGTACATACATAAGCACTTAACATATTTTATGAATTATACAAATATGTTGCTTTTGAATTCCTATGAAAAGACATGTTGTTAACACACGAGTACCATGCACCATAATTTTAACTGAAATTCAATTAATGCAAGTGACTCTTAAAACTAAATAGCAAATATTTCGATAGAAGGGATTTAAAATAAATTTAATTGAAAAGTAGTTAAGTTGGTTTTTCTCTTTGCTTACAAAAATGTTTAATAATCGTTACTTACTGAAAAAATACAGTGGCTGTGGGTGTTAACAGAACTACTGCTAATATCCTGTATTCATATGCAAATTTTTATGTAGTTTAAGTGATGCGTAAACTCTTCTCTACAAGTGAATAATTAAGAAATTGACAAAGGACAATGCTTGTGTGCTGTGGCATTAGCTTTGCGCCGAAAAATATGCAGCTTAAAATTCACTCTACATATTTGGCGGTAAGGGACGAACAATTTTTAGAATAATTAGCATCAAACAAATGTATCCTTGCAAATAAAACCCATGGTCCTTCAATCTTATTTAAAATCGGTTGTCTCTAACTAATTTTTAATGTTGCAGAGTTTCATATGCGTTAGAAAAACACCCAAATCCAAAAGCTTTTGAAGAAATACCAACTCCCTGAACAGCCCTCGTTAGTTATTTTCACAAGATACATAAATGCTCACCAAATTTGCAAATACGTACTGACATACAGTCACTGCAAATATATGGGCAGGTCGCAGGACTATAATTGTCATTAAGAAAGCCTTTTGGCCGTGGAAATCACGAATGTGTCTGGAAGCAAAAACAATTGCATTCATTTGAATAAATTAACCCATGACAAAGACAAACATTGAATTTCCATAAATCATAGACAATTAAGTGGAAGTTTATATTCGCATTTATTTATGTGTATTTAAATATGGAAGTAATTGCATATTATAAGTACAGGGTGATTGAAGTTGAGTGCTTACACGTCAGGGGAAAATATTTTACAAATATTAAATTAAAAAAAATGTTTGACGTAGGGTAAAGAAGTCCATGAATTTTAAATTTCATAAGTTATCATTTCTGAAGTTAGTTTTTCTGAAATACGTATAATAATTATTTCCGTTTGCGTAAAGATTTTTTTCATAGTGTTCAATTTGAAAATCTTGAACCTCGCTTTGTACTTCAACGGCGTAGATATGAGTTTAATTTTCTGAAAGTTTAGGGCCTTTACGATCCTTACCTTTAACATTTTGCAATCGGATCATTGTCACTTTCTTTTACGATTAATAAGAGTAAAATCTAAAAGATACATCACCTTTTATGGTGGTAAACATAATTGGAGTATAACAAAAGGGCAAGAAATTTAAAATTTGTTCTAGAAAAGAAAACACAATAAGGGTTATGCACCGGCTGAAAAGATAGTTCTTGATAAAAAGAAAACGAAGCCAGTTTGCTATCATCATTACCGATCGGATATAAATATTACGTATGAATGTGAAAGACTTATGGACGTGAAGGACATGTGATTGACACATCGTCCAATAGGACAACGAACATTCTGCATGGCCCACTGGGAAGCATGGTTTTCGAATTTTGTGGAGCTTCTTTAAGCTGCAAATTTCCACCGATTTAACATAGACCGTTGAGCGTCACCTGGCAGGCACAAAGATATGGCTTGCCGCAACTGAGTGCGTGGTGGCGGCCGGTAACAGGTTCCTGCCTCTGCAAGGAGTGTGGCTAAATAAATCGAACGGAGAGAAGTAAACACTCTCTTATAAAAAAAATCCCTAATGCCAAGGATGCGTAGCCAAGAGGATAATTTGGGTACCAGTCGATCTACAGTCTTAATACAGACTTACTCGATCATATGGAGCTCTGCGTGGGTGGACATATCTTTACCATTACAGTAATGAATCAGGAAGCCTCGCAGCTTACAAAGCGGCTGCGTGAAATCAATTCCAGAAAAGATGGGGGTCGAAAAGGAACCAACAAAGTTTTCGGTTGGCTTCGATATCCCCCTACATTCATATATGTATATACCAAAGTATATCCCCCCAAAGATACCACCCTACATTAATATATGTATTTATATACCAAAGTACCTTTTATGCTTCAAAATTACAGAAAGTTGGACATTTTTGATGCACGTCATTTTATTATGTGATATCTCACATGCAAGTTATGTCATGCAGTTTTGACATCGAAGCTTCCTTATCACAAAACGCTATAAAATTAACACGACATTTATGAGCATGATTTTGAACAGGTCATATGAAAAGCAACAAATAATAATCTTATCTCTCTAATAAATTAAAACACATTTTCATGGTTATCAAACAACAAAAAATGGAAACAAAAAGAGTTAAAGCATTTTAATGGATTTAAGCCTGAACGTATGTGTCGAAACCAGCAATGGAAACGTATCGCAATCTTTCGTTTTTAAAAATATTTTTTTGGCATATTTGCGAGCGAAACAAACAAGCAGTCTTTAAAAAAAAACACTAAATGGAGAAGTATGGTTTTTTAACAACTTTATTGTTTTGTTTATTACAGGAGGGCACAATTCTTTACACCTACATATAGACATGAAGCAGGAAGGTACCAAATTTTAAAGTTCTTTTTGGGAACTTTAAAATAAATTTTAACTTTCATTTCAATAGGCTCTTAAGGAACGGCTCTTATTTCACTTCTACTTATTTTCGTTCAGTCTAACATTAGCTTTAAAGATAGAATGTACATACTTCCCTGTTCCTTGTTATCTCAGATGCTATCATTGACTCTTGCATATGTAACCGGGAAACGGCTGTTTTTACAAACTACTACTTTAGATTAATAATCTATATCCTTAGCATGGCCAATAGGTAGCTAGCACTGACCCTTAGTAGCTAGTTGAATCACTAGTTCGCAAATAATCAAGTTCCTTCTTTCATTTTCATTATATAACCTCAAAATTTTTAAAGTTTTAAGTTAAACACTCTAAATGGTAATAGACTGGAGTAGCAGCAGGTCTACTGTTACTACTTGTCGAAAAAGCAAACCTCTTTACTTTGCCCAATAACATTTTGCATATTTGTTATCACGATTAAAAAATTAAAATATATTTTTTTACATTTTGTAAAGCAACAGAAGCTTAAACACATCAATTCTTTCTTTAAGATTAAAAAAACATAAACTAATTTCCCTGTGCAAAATAATGAAAAATTTAAAACAGAATCAAAAGAATCAGTCAATAATATAAACTTAAGCAGCATTCACAATTTCCAAATTTATACGTTATCCTGAAACTCGCTCAACTATGAAAATGGCTATGGGATACTATTCTTTTTCAACTTCTGATACTATTTTGCATCGCCTTCTCATAACTTTTTTTATAAAGTGCTTGATTAAAAAAAATCGATCAGTTCCAGCTTTTCTATAGCCTAGACTTTTCCAAACTTTATAGAGGAATTAGTTAACACGACAAAGTTGTACTGAAATAAATACTTCAGCGCTGTCCGTCCAAATATTTCTAGTATTAAAGAAGCGAAATGCTGGCTGAATCACTAGCGAATACTAAATAGTTATACTAAATGTGCGGTGACCCGGAAATAAATTAGGTACGTGCGCTAATAAGATGGGATCTCCTAAAATGGACAAAGATTTCTAAGGCATGGTGTTCATGCAGAACCATCCAACATTACAACTGAATGGGATATTATTCTGCCAATAAAGCTTGTAAACTAGCTGTCCAAAATTAATACAAACTTTGATCTGACAAGAATATATTAAATGTGGATGCAATGGAGCTCACTCACCTTCAAGCTTCAGACTTTGCCGACTGAGAAACTACCAAAAGGCATTAACCAGATTTCAACCAGTAATTTTATAAAGCTAAAAGTGAAAGATTGCGCTGGTCTCAGTCAACAAACAAATCATTGAGAAATGTTTGATAATTAGGAAAGGTCCAATAAAATAATGGTCTGCTTCAGTGACCTTCCTATACATTTGATAAGACATAACTAACTCCGAAACATGTTTTGAATACGTCAATGTGCTGATGATAATCGTTTTGTTGTTACTGTTTTGCTCTGTTTTCAAAAACGTCTTTTAACTGATTACAGTAATTAATCTAGCCAACCGCGTACAGGGGTATCCTAATGAGCTGGGAAACAACCAATGATTAGAGCATAAAGTCAAGCCCCCTATCAATGGAATAATTAGGAATCATATTCTAAAGGTTCGGCGACCCCACACAACTTTTATTTGATTTCAATATATGACATAAGGCTGTAGTTTAATTCATGACTCGCGATTTGTAAAGCTCTTTAAAGCATAACGATTGTATTTTTTGTACCAATCGGCTTGAGCATCTTTTAAGAGCTGTTGCTGATAGAATTTTTTACAAATGCTGGTGGAACTAATGTCAAAAGTAGCTACTGGCTGTCATCAATAGGAAAGCTTCATAAAAAATAATGGATTTTAAAGGACTCTTTCACCATTGATCTAAGGACGCCCATAATTAATTTCTTAATGTCAGCATTTTACCGTTGCGAAGAATGATGTTTTAAATATGGTAAGAAAACAGTTTACCTACGAACACCGAAAATCATCATAAGTTATAGCACAAGGTGTTTATTCCCCTTCTTTTTAATTTTTTTAACTGTGATCTAACATGTGATAAAGATGTCAAGAAGCATAAGGCTGCTACTGATAGGGGACGTTTTAACAAAAACTGGGCGCTTAAATATTATTTGAAACCATTCTACCTGAATATGCAGACGCTGCAGTTACACTTTTGTTTCCATTTTCAAAACTTTTTTGAATAATTTTCTTCAAAATATAAAAATTTAGATATTGTTCATTAAAAGAAATCGTAAGTTACTAGTCCTTCGATAAAAATCGCAAAATTTATTCCAAAAAAGCTTTCTTTTTATATTATGTATTAACTCGTTCAAGTGTCTGCCTTAACATTGTACTGCAAACACGAATACACAAGTATAGCCTGCCTTTAGGCTGTTATTTTTATGACATCATTTCATTTGTACCCTGTGTACGAAAATTCCGTTTTATCAAAATTTTTTTTTTTATTCTTCATGTTTTTATTTTTTATAATATTTTTTTGCATTTTAAGATAAACATTCCTTCATTTAAATTCATATAAAAAGCATATTCGTTGGACTCACTCCTTTCATTAAGCGTTCAGAACTCTTATAACTCCCACCACTTGATACCATTTCAAATAAATTTTTTTGGTCGATTTTGTTGTTCTTATTTTCATGCACATAACTGTTTTTTAAATACAGACGGGAGTTGCATTAAAACGGATATGTAATAAAAATATAAAAATATGAAAAAAAGGAACAAAAATATTTTTAATAATGAATATAAACTTCAACAGATTTTTTATGATCATTTCATAAAGCAAACTGAAGTACATGAAGCAAAATGGAATGTGTAGCCATGGAGTACTGGTATAAATAAACATTAAATAAACAAAGATTTCAAAATAGAGCGCCTAAATTTAAATAAGTTTATTTAATAAACCCCTTTCCTTAAAACAGATGGTAGCAATAGTATCTTAAATCGGAATACATTCTTAGAAAATATATTTTTCTGACATTTCTAGTGTCAAAAATAACCTGAAAGTTTTTCACGCAATAAACCAAGGTATCTAAATTGCTTTTAGACATTAAACTGAATGGTCAGCATACATGAGACTATTCTGCAAATGGTCGGAATTTTATCAGAATTAAGTACGAATAATGTTAAATGGTTCGAATTTGTTTAGGCAGAAGCTACGCTTTCATCTAAACTATCTGCCTAACTTTCGGTACGCTGTCTGACAAACAACGGATACGACATTAAAAAACTATGCAGGCGGCCGAGGTACGATTCTTCAAAAACTGTTCACTGGGCTATGTTATTTAAGTGCACGAAACCATTAGCGCTGTTTTTACGTCTCTCATAACTTTGCTGCCTTTAATAACAAAATAATGAAATTTGAAACATAAGGGCTCTAAGGTAACTTCGTAGACCAAGTTTGAAAGCTTTGCTATAAATTATTCCCGAGATACAGGGTGTCCGGCAGGAAGGTATACTACTTTGTTTGTTTATAATTTTTGATTAAATGAAAGAGAATGGATCGTATATTGATAAGTGTTTTATTTAATGTCGGCAATTATGTATCGAATACAATATCAGATAAATGGCCGCCTCTGTTAGCCTCACAAATGCGAGCCCTTTTGGACACATTTTTCATTACATTCTCACACATTTCACGAGGTATTTTATTAATTTCATCACGAATATTTTGTTTGAGTTGCTCCAGCGTTTCTGGTTTGTTTGCATAAATCTTGCTTTTCAGATATCCGCACAAAAAGAAGTCCGGAGCAGTCAAACCATTGACAGTTACCGTTACGCCGTTTTCAGTTTCAAAGAAGTAAGATCCAATAATTCCTCCTGATCAAATTGCACACCAGACTGTCACTTCTAGTGACTGATAAATAATTTGAGGGTTTTCCATTGCATTCACGTATCCATTCAAATGAAAATGTGCCTCGTCACTCATTATGATTTTCATGAAAATTGGGGTTGTCATGGGCGAGCTCTAGCATTCTATTGACGGAGTAGATGGTCTTCTGGAAGAAGCTCTTGTGTCAACTGAATCTTAAATTGAAACAAATGCAAATCTTTGTGCAAAATTGTTTCCAAAATTAACGATTAAAACACGTTGGTTTTCCGAATATTTTTCCATAATAAATTTGCCACGTCTCTACTTCACGACTGTCAAATATGAACTGTCAATCAATGTTTACTAAAATGGCGGTAAAACAAAGTAGTATACCTTCCCGGCGGACACCCTGTATGAAGGTGCATATTTTGATACATATTCCCTGAGTCTCTGACTTATTCATCAATATTATGGGGCACTTCCACTGTATACAGGAATGGCCACTTATTTGTATAGGGCATTTCCACTATAGAGCTGAAATTTGATATAACCCAACCATCTGTAAGCTTTAAGTTCAAAGAGGTTTTATATATCAACAAACAAAAATAACTTTATAAAAGGAATCAGATCCGCACAAAAACATAAATGTGAAAAAAAGGCCAAGTTCGTACCCAAAAATTTCGGCCGTAAAAAGTACTGCGATCAAAGTAAGGACCAAGTTCTTCATATGTACAATACCATCCCATTTCTAGGCAACTTGCCAGCTTGATAACATTTTTCGCATATTAGGAAGTTAAAAAAAAACTTGACTTACTTTCACATTTATGTTTTTGTGCGGATGTGTTTTCTTAATCCTTGATCACATATTTAGTTGTAGGAAAGTATGCCAGATAGATAACTTTTATCCAAGACTGATATTAATAACAACTTCGGCTGTTAATTTAATTGAACTAACAATTATGCGAATAATTTATTCAGACTCAAATTCGAAGTTTATTCTCTAAATAAAGAAAAATTTATTTTTTTTAATACGATAATTTCTAGAATAAGTTTTGAACACTAGCACAATTGAAAACATTCAGCTTTTGAGCCTCTACGCACTTCAACATCATTCTCTGCGTCTTTCTACGGAATAGTGCCTATTGCAAACATCACCTCTTCAACCTAGCTCATAATTATTCGCTTAATTATATAAAAATTCAGTTCGGCAATTCATTCAAATAAATTAAAAAATCTAATAAAAAACAAATAAGGTTCCGATAAGAAGTGCATGTTTAAATAGGGCTTAAATGCAAACACTTATCAATGAAGAACTGGGATAACATATAGTAGATTCTCTATATTTTAGCAGTAGCTAATTTAAAATTCTCGATCTTGGTCATTTCTGGATTTTTTCCCTTGGCTCAAAATTACCTAGTACATTAGTAAGAAGCCAATGTCGGTTATTGGAAGTTGTAGAAATGACATTCTACTCGCCGCCCTTCCCGTCCTAGAACAGATAAAGTAAATTCTCACTAAATGGCAGCTAAAGGTAAAAATTCGTTAACAAATGTCCAACTAAATTAAGCCAATTTTCCTGTAGAAGAGCTATAGAAAATTTACCAGTGCGTAAACAACGTTTCCTGTAGAAAATTCGCCAATGTCAGACCAACTCTCTAACCAAATTTCCCTATTCGAAAGGCGCCAGTGTTTGAAGATCTTTTCCTACCGGAAAGTTGCCAGTGTTATGAAGACTTTCCCTGTCAGAAGGTCGCCAGTGTCAGCAAAGCTTTCCATCTAACAAAGTTACTATTGTGTGAAAAACTTTCCTTATCCGAGATACGCCAGTGACTGAAAATATTTTGCCTGTGCGAAAGCCCGTAGTTCCTAGAAATCTTTCTAGGCACTATCGATATATTATCTCTATTATCTGGAAAACTTTCGATATCGGAGTGTTGTCAGTATCTGGTCGCCTTTCCTCATCAAAAGTCACCAATGTATAGAAAACCTTTTCTATCGGTACGTCGCCAGTGTCTTAAAATCTTTCCCTACCAAAAAGCTATCAGTGACTACTTTTTGATAGAAAAATTGCTATTATTTAAACGCCTTTTTGTTTCGAGGGTCTGTAGGACTCTTCCCGTGGAAAAGTTGTCAGGATGTGGAGATCGTTTTCCAAGGAAAAGCTCTTAGAGTTTAAATAGCTTTTTCCATAGAGAGATTTTTTGGTTATCGAAATATTATAAATCTGTGGCATAAAATTCGCACTGTATTTATTCTTGTACACTTACATTTTGATGAATACTTTCCTCTTTCCCTGCAACCAAATTTAATATTAAACTTAAATTTTTACAGTGATTGGATCACTAGACACAACTATGCATTGGAGCACCACCACGTTGTAACTTCAGATTCTTTCAATTTAACAAATACATCGTTTGCCACGACCGGGTCATCGTCCAATATGGCTAGCACATGGTTTATTAACCTCCTCTCTGGCCTGGCTTATCAGGGGCCAGGCAAAAAGCTTAGGTAAATATAACTCACATTCTGAACCAACAACATGCTGTTTGCTAATAATCGTTGTGTTCTCGTTGTACTATTTAATGTTTTTCATCCGTTTAGCCTTTCAGCTATTTAACAATTACCATGATGTTTGGCTGGCCCATATGCGTGGTTCTCCTTGGTCGGGCAATCATTCACGTTTCACAGTTGAGCATAGAGATTTTTGAAGCTTTAGTTATCATGAGTGGGGTCACTATGATCTACCAACCATTGTCGACCACATACGTAATGAATCATCGTTTCAACAAGTTTTACTAATTGGTCATTCACAGGTTGGTGGTTGTTTTTCTTGTTGTAGCTGTAGTTGCTGTTGGTGCTGCTATTGCTGCAGCCTTTGTGTAAGTGGTACTCGTTGTTGTGAATTAAAGTGGTTTTGTTTGTTTTCCGCTACTGATGCTGTTGCTGTTGACGTTTAGGCCTTAAATGCCATTTTGGTAATGTGTTCGTTGCAGCCACCATATAATGAACGTTTACAAATCGTTTGAGCTTTGGCTCCAATGCTGGCGTTAAAAGGTGATTTTAATTTTGCCAGTGGGGTTGTTAGAAAAATTATGAAATTAATAAAGATAATTTTGAAAATTCTCTTCAATATGGTTAAGTTTATATTGACTTTTCGCGTAGATTAAAGCCAAACAGTTAATAATGTGAGGAGCAATAATAGCCGATTAAAACCAATTATTTGTAGCGTTTGGAAGAGAATCGTGATTTTGAATGAACAATTTTTTGATTGCAACGAGCGATAATATTCTGGCTCCTTACTTCAATACAACTTCTGACGTATGGTCCCCACAGCTGGGCTAAATTTTATTACTGAAGAACACGTTGGGTAATGGTTCCGGGCCTATGACTTGGCTATCACGATTGTAGCTGGTCAATCCACTCGATTATTTTCTATGGTGACTGGTGGATTGATTAGTCTTCGCTAATAAGCCCTATTGGCGTCAAACCACATCTCAGATATTATATGCATATAAACTGTCACGCAACTATGTTTCTTGGCATAAAATAAATTTCGATGCGAGTGCTTTTTTAATTTCGAATCCTAAGAAAACACCCTTTAAAATAAAAACAATTTCACCTGTATTCACCAGTCAAAGGAGCTGTCTGAAGACAATGATAAAAATGTTAGTAAATTTTACTGCCAAATCGATTGTTTGCGTTCCAAAAAAGAAATTGCTCAGCTACAGAGTTAGTTAACAACGAACTTTCTTGTGTTACGTAGCTTTTTAAGTGTGTCTTTTAATATGGATTGAGGTCAAGTATATGAAATGATAGGAGTATTTACAAAAGCGAATTTTCGTCGATGGCTTGTATAAAAATTAAATTTTTTGCACAAATAATTTAAACAATATTTCATCGCTGAAATGTTTTTAAAAACGATTTTACCATTAAATATCAATAAATTCAGTTCTTCTTACTAACGTTACAATTCGCTTCAAGAGTGTGACCAGACCTGCTTAAGTGAAAAATATATTTTTAGTAGCTAAAAAGGTTTTAATATTCGAAGTGATTGTTGCAAGACAGGCTTAATTGGAATTGCCAGTAATTGCGTTATTTTTACCAACCATATGAGAGTTATGTTATACGTGAAGGTAGTCGCTCTTACGCTGTCGGAGATTGATATCTTTTGAGTTTCTAAAATAAAATGGCATATTTAAAATATTTAGGACACATAATTATGCAGCTTATGAGTAAAGTGGCGATTACCATATGGGATGAATTCATTTTTTGTCATCTCTGGCCAGTAGCTATTTAAAAGCCACCTGCCTATCGTGTTTTTTTTTTTCATTGGTAAGGGTGAAAATATTTAAAAACACGCGCTACAGTTTTAAGACAAGAAAGACACATATTTCTAGAAAAGAACACTAAACTGGAATTTTTTTTATAAAAGGCTATTTTATATAAGAAAGCACAATAACTGGTAAATGTCATAACTTCCAACGAAAATTAAATAACTCCAGTTATCCCAGTTATATAAGTCCAAACAAATATGCAATAACTTCCAGTTAAATAAGTCCCAACAAAAGTTAAATAACACCCAAAGAATAAATTGCCTTATCACCAGTATTCGGGAGTTATTTTATAATGAAATAATAAGTTCCAAGAAAAAGCAAATAACTCCCATCTCAAGGTGAAGGCATTCGTTACCACGCTCGGTTACTTCAGATACAATGTAATTTGTAATTGTATTTGCAGCAGCTAAAAAAAGGGCGCCCCAAAATTAATGCAAGATTTGAACAAAGTGCAGTAAAGTGTTGTCAATACTTAAAAAAACAATATTACAGATGACAGTTTATTGTTAGTGAAAATGGAGAGTTTCATAATATAACAACATGTTTTTATTATTGAACAATATCTCACAAATAATTAAAGTTTGGCTGACGTAGTTTGATGTTCCATGTGCGCTCAATATTGCGATAAGGAAACACAGTTCCTTCTGCCGCATTTGAATAATACTGGTGTGGCCAATATGTGGCTTCATCAAGACGGCGTCTCATGCCATACAGAAATTACTGCACGATATATTTCCTGGTCCTGAACACTCTCGTTTCGGTGAACCGAAATGACATCATATATCGTGTAACTTAATACCATTCGATTTTTATGAGATTATTTAAAGTTAAAGGTCTATATCAACAAACCTACAACCTCCGGTGCATTACACGGGATAACTAAATGCTGCATTTACGAAACTAAGCTACATTTATGCAAAATGGTCAGCGAAGCACAGCCGTGGCGGTTATTTGCCCGATATCTCATTCCATTAATGTTCCCATTCTACGTAATTTGTCAGTAAATTAAAAATAATTAAAAGGCTTAAAGCTGTTTTCTTGTTAATTCAAATATTGCGTAAATTGTGTGACACCTCTTATAAATGTATACATGCGAAGGTCTCCTCTTCTGAAGTATTTCCCTAACCGCCTGTGCTTAGTTATAATTTTCGACATAGCCAATCTTCAACCAGAAGTAAGGGTTTTATCCTTTGGAGTTTGTCTAAAATCGCCGTCGTTTTCTAAAGCTTTCCCCGAAAGCAAGGATTTTTCCCTCTTGGTCTGAAGACAAGTTGTAGTTTCTATGCATTGGTGGCCTTTGCCTTTTTTCCAAAACCAGTTTCGTTTACTGAAGCTTCCTGTGTTGTCGGTCTTGCAGATTATTTTTAAAGCTCTTCGGTAATGGAAGTTGTACAAAGAATTACAGTAATGTTGGTAAAATAACTTATTGCTCTGCATTTACATTTAAAACTGTACAGTATTTTTTTCAAATATACTTTTCAGCAAGATGAAAGTGGTTCCCAATGCGAGTAACAATGCAATAACTCTGCAATAATTGGGAGTTATTTCATTTTTTGCCAGGAGTTATTTCAGGGTATCCCCATATTCTAACTTTTATGGAATTTCTTTAAAGGTTTAAAGCAATGTGTTTTATTTAATCGTTAAATGGTTTACTCGCTTTTAATTACTTTATTGTTGACTTGTAGGTTTTCCAGGTTTAGTTTCCTATGTCGTTCTAAGTTTCAACTCTTTTTTAAGCTTACATAGTTAGCGCGTTGACTATTAACCTTTCAATGGGTTTTAATCGCATGGGTTCGTATCCTGCCCATCAATAACGTAAATGTTTCTGATATGTAATAGATTCTATTCATAGGGGTCTCCTTCGTCGGTATCGTTTTGTAGCACTAAGTCGGTGGCGTAGTAAAATAATTAACATAATGGCTATACGAGCTTTAAGTAATGCGCCTACATTACACCACAGGCGCTGCAACACTGTTCTAAAAATAAGCAGAGTTGTTTAATGCCGAAGCTTTTCTACCCCTCTACTTCACCAGCTGTCTTCTCTAGTCTATCGCTTTCTAAAGTAATACAATTAACTCAAATAATTATTCATGAGGCATTAATTGCCTGTGTGTTACTTTCCTTTATAATTTAAAATGCCTCTTGTGTTAAGTCTGAACTTCGTAAGAGACCCGAGATTCTTTTTCTCGAAAACGCAAGCAAACTATTCGAAATATTAGCCTTGAGCATACATAGCCATATGAAGTGGATTAGTATCGATTGGTAATCAATTTAAACAGCCATGTTAATTCATCATTATCGCCAACGCTTGAGACAGGAGTCTAGCATCATGGTTATGGAAATTCGATCTTTCTGAACACCTTGCAGGTGGTATTAAGTTCATTGAAGACACCCTGGGTTTTATTTTCACATAAACTATAATATTTTTCTGTCCACACTCTCAAACTGATATCGATAACAAAAGCTAACCGAAGTATTTAATAATGATAAAAATAAATATAAAAGAATAAATAAAAAAAAATAAAACGGAAAAGATAAAAATGAAAATAAATCACTAAAATAAAAGAAAACAACAATTAGAAAGCAAATATAAGTCATCGAACAAATCGAGCCATTATTTACTAAGCCAAGTTTTAAAATGGAAATAAATTAGTATATTCATATACGGCAGAGATGGGACTTGTTAATTTAGTTAAATAATATTGGAAGCTAATTTTTTATAATTTAAAAAGGGTGTAAACATAGTATTGGTCGGTTTTCGAGCTGCCCTACATAATAAAATGTAAATAAAGTTTAACAAAATTTTTTGTTACAATTCCTTAATTAGTTATTCCGTATACATTTGTTTCTATGAAAAATTTAATATTTCTTTTTTTTTTGAACACGCCTCGCATAACAATTAAAATTTTTAATAAATTGATATGATATGATACATCCCAGCCCTATTCGGTAATTCAATATTATATATTATAATGCCAAACTAAACGACTTCGTGCATATTAAACGTTTTCTGTGTTACGCACTAAACATCACAACAAAAGAGCCAATAAATTAAAATAAACAAACTAAAGCATATTAAATGACACTCACACATAGCGGCCAAAAACAGATAAAAACACACATGCCCCACACTTCAAAATTTGTTTGGATATTTTATAACCGTTAAGTGATTGTAATTAACGCACACCATAAAGAAACGCGTTAAGAAAAGAAACGAAACGCAGGGCTTTAACAACAAAGAGCAGAGAAAATAAAAGCAAAATGCACTTGTTGGCGAAACAATAACTGACCGCCGAAGAATTAACAGCAAATTAATAAACCGAAAAAATTTGTATTTTTTTTTAATAACAAAAACATAAAACGGAAAGTTTTTTGGGTTGTAAGTCGCAGAAGACAATGAAGCGATCAAAATTTTTTGGTAGTTTCATTTAAAACACTTCACTTCAGACCGTCCAAGAGTTGATGTGGTTCGGGGCAATTCAAAAAATTGTCTTTCTAAAAATAAGAAGTTAAAATTAATTCATTACCATAAAAGAAACGTCTGTAATAATTTTGTTCATCAATAAACAAATAATAAAATAAAAAGTTAAATAACAATTTCACTTTCTACTTTACATAATATCAATCGATAACACACTAAATATTTGATAATCAAATTTTGCCTAAAAAGTGTTTTAAAGAAAGTTGTGCGGAACTTTGTTAAACAAATTTTTAATTTTTAATTTAAAAAAATGTTTTCGCATAAAAGTTTTTTCGTTAAACACATGCTTTTGTGTATTTTGTTGTTAAATGTTGTTGTAAATAAAGCAAATGCTCAATTTATTGACGAAGATGAGGATGATAGTAACGAAGATGAAACGGAGGAGGAAAAGGCTGAACGCGAAAGTATAACAGAGGACTCATATTTATCAGTGGTAAGTATTATCAAACAAGGTCTCCTGGTATATAGGGAAGTCATTGTGTCCTTGGACACTTACACCAGACCGAAAGCCGTCATAATGCCCAAAGAGTTTATGACACCGGAAAAAGTTGCATCATTAATCATTGAAATTGAAGATATTAAAATTCGAGAACTAAATATAGATGTGCAATTCGCACACGCAAAGAAAAATATGGTTTCGGGTTAGTTTCTTTACAACAATACATTGTTGTGGCAAACATATCATGGTTATTTAAAAATATTTTAAACACTACTCTAGTTGCAATAAACAAGTTATTGTTTACTCTTAATAACTAAATGATTTCAATCCATAAAAACTGAGTTGAAAAATTCAATTTTTACTAAAATGTTGATCAGAACCATAGTATTTTTAGTATACAAAGATAATATAATAACTCTAATTATAAGATGTTATTAACAGACATAATTTTTAAACTTGGTGTTGGCTGAATTTTAAGCATTCGATGGCTTTAGTCTTCGGTGGTCGCACCTCAGCCGCAGTAATATAAATTGTTTTGCTTTCCTACCATTTTAAGTGGACCATATTATAAATATCTATATGTTGCTCATAGATTGTGGTTACCTCAACAATTTTTTGCCGGTGCAATAATAATATTTAGTGCAGCTTCCGCCGCTATATAAGCTCCATCTGAATCACATTCGGAAGGAACGGTGTCCTTTGCATCCCAGCCCCAAAGATCGTGACCATCCTTCGATACTACACAAAAATCGCCCAAAAATACGAATATTTTAGCGCTTCAAGTTCGCGGACTAACCAACTATTATGCTTATCGACATTTCAGCCAGGTAATGGTATTGAATTCATAGCATATCTATTTTCGTAGTCATACCCACCCTTTATGTTGCGGCTAGGAAAGCCTCAGTTGCAACTCTAATTGTAAGGATTTGAGCTTGTATGAATCAGCCAAAAAAGGATTCATGTACACTAGGACAACTGCTGCCAGCTGTGGGAAGTTAGCCGGTCGCTTATAGGTGCATGCCGTAAAATTACTGTGCCCCTGAAACTAGATGGAATCATCATTTTGCGGTGATGGAATTTCAGAAACTACTAGGGCCATAGCGAGATTATGACGATATGACACACTGCCTGAATATGGCGTTTTCTTTTCTGAATAAAATGCTTCATGTAATTGGCGACCCCTTTCTAAATGGTACACACATTTCTACAAAGTGTTACATTCTTTCTGAAAACAATATTTATGTTTTCACTAACAACCAATCTATACAACAATTCGTTAAATGTGACATAATTAAGCCAGATATTAAAAAACAGTGGGTAGCACTTGCAACATATTTAGAAACGAACATGGAAAAATAATATGTTCTCTTTAAGTTATCATTACTTCAACCATTATTTTTTCTTCTTGTTTAGTCAATAGGCTTAATAGTTTACCACCCTTTAGTTGTTATTAATTTCTCAGTAAATTTTCTTGCATTCATTGCATCTTTAATAATTTTCCATCATTTAAGTTTAAAAGTACTTGTTTTAAATATTTCATAAGTTTATCAAATAATTACATTATCTCAACTTTCTCTGTAATAATTACGAGTAAATTTCCACAATATAATATTCTTTCTATTTCGCAATGAATGGTATTCGGTACTTATTACCAAGTTTACTTTCCCAGTTAAATACGCTCGCATACGGAAAAATGAAACTCACTTAACATAATTAACTACATTTTCTCTCATTCTAAAAGAAAATTTAATTGAAATGCAACAACTTTTTTGAATTACTTTTATTTTTTACTGACTTGCACATCCTTTAAACATTTTTGCTTTAACTACATTTACAGTTTACTTATTTAAATGTTTACTTTTTTCCCATTTCCATCGCTATCAATACCCCCAACATCATTCCTTCGAAAACAACAAAAATAATTTCAAGGATAAATTAATTGCTAAATATGGGTATCCAGCTGAAGTCCATACTGTCACCACGGATGATGGTTACATTTTAACCATGCATCGTATACGTGGCAAGCAAGGTGCTCAGCCATTCTTCTTGCAGCATGGTCTTGTTGATAGCTCAGCGGGTTATGTTATCATGGGTCCAAACATAAGTCTTGGTAAGTTTTCATCTGTTTCTTTTATTATTCTGTTTTTTTTTTTTTTGTATATTTACATAAGAAAAACGAACGACTACATGGTATTTAAAAAATGTATTTAATGCATGACTGACTGCGCGATTGAAGCATGAGTCATGAAAATGATGTTTTACACCATTTCCTTAAGTACAGAGAAAGTAAAAAGAATCACATTTAAAAAGTGATTAGCAAATAAAAACTCACTTTTAACTAAACTAAACCTTTTGTTTCGAAAAAACCATTTTTGGTACGCCAAGCATATCTAGTTGCTTTCTTGTGAACAAACTTACTACAAAAAGGGCAGATTCAAAACTGATAGTGTTTCTGCGTAACTAAGAGTCATAGGGAGCGGGTTGCTAAACGGAAGTGAGTATCCAAGTCGTCCTGGAGCTTAAATATGTATTATTTGAGTCAAATATATGAAACTCTTACTGCTCATGCCATGAGCGTGCCTCTTATTCCTGAATGGCGAACACCAGAGGGCAAATTTTTTGTTTGTTATTTTTGTTGGACCAGATTTCAAAGCACTACCCCTACTCATGCAATGCATTGTGATGGAACTAGGTATAAAAGTTATAGGAAGGAGAATATCAGCAGTAGTGTTTGTGGGCGTTCGATTTAAATTATCCGACATTGAAAGTGGCAGTCAAGACTTCTGAAGAAAATTCATTCCACATACGAAAAGTACGGTTAACGAAAGAGTTTTCGCTGTAGTCTGTTGTGACCAATCTTTCACATGCGGTTGAGGCCTTAATGAGGATTGTGTTTACGTACTTATGTTGGGGTATCAGGAACTTGTCCTCTATGTGAGTGCTCCTATCGCCATTATACTGGATTTCCATGCCAAGAACATTAAGAGCCTCTGATTCACTAACACCTATCCTCAGCGGATCCCGGGCTGTGAAAATGAGAATTTGCCCTTCAAAACAATTAAGAATTTTCCCATATAAAAAGTTTTAACAATTCGAGAATTATTTGTTTTCGGCCCCTCCTCCCCAATGCTTAAACTAGATCCGCTGAACTACAGGTAAAGCAACATAATCTGTGGTACCTTTGTGAGACAGCATTCAACATTGGGTCTTACGTGCATTAAAATTTTATCATTCATATTATGCCTGATGGACTCAAGATGGGAAGGGCTTGGTCTATTATTGAATGAAAAGGAAGGGCAAATGCTACTGCCATTATCAAAAGAATAGATACGACTGGAAGTTCGACATAGATCAGTTAGAAAAATAAGATATAGTACGGCACCTTGGGGTACTTGTTTTGATCTATACCCATCTATAACGGCTCGTATAGCTCGATGCCTAAGAAATTGATATGAGCCCAGAAAACTTCTTACCTACATCAAAAGGAAAAACTTGAACAATCTTACTTAACGATCAGTTCGAAAGCAGAAATTTACCCCCAAATCGCTATTATTTTTTGGCTAATCTAAACATGGATTTTCTATAGATAAATTTATGGATGAATATCACAATGGGGCTGGTGGTACGCAACCCTAGCTGAGCAGATTGTTTCCAATTGCAGTTCATGGTATCCGACGTATTCTAATCCTACTGTTTCAAAATAAAATTTAAGATGAAACACTTTTCTGTAAAATTTTGGATTACTACACAACTATTTTGATTTTGCATGGTTCCGCATGAATGTGATTAGTAAGCACTTAAAAACCAATTTAAAACTTCCATTCATCTAAATTTCATTTAGTTCAGAGCCGGCCAATTTTTTTCAAATCAAGTGCAATGGATCTCTTCAAATTGGCACTTTGAGCTACTGTGCTTTAAATTCAATAGAATTAACCGATCGTGGATAAAACACACCGAAGAGAGCGTATATCAAATGTATCATACCTCTTGCTAATTTTTTCATTACTAACTTAGAGAGAACGAAGTACGAAGCAAATATTACTTCCAACTTGTTTCAGAAAATGGTGTTTAATATTAATGAAGTAATAAAATAAAGGCAACCAAATATCTGCAGTTAATCTGTGTCTGTGTTTGAATAACTGCAGCAAGAACAGAAATTTTAATACTCTGCTGTAAATTGTTGTCTGGCAAAAATTGGTTTCATTTCTTTCCTTTTTTTTTGCTATTGTTATTTTTTTAAATATGAAGTTGAGTAATTTCTAAGATAAACATTGATTAATTACTTCCACGCAGAAGGGCAACAACAATAACAGTAAAAGTAGGAGCGCAGGCAAAGAAACTAAGAAAGGAGTAAGAAATATGACAACGATGTTTTTACAAATTGCATGGATTAAAATAGTTGTGCGTGTAAGTAAGTAAGTGAGCAAATGTTTGTAATAAATGAAGAAAAAGAGTGTTTATTTATTCATACATTTAATTAAATATTTCTATGTATAAGTGTGATGTCTGCGTAAGAAAATGAGGATAATTTTTTTTTTACTTCCTTTAAAATGTAAAGGAGTATATTTAATATAATTGACGGCTGTTTAAACTTATAGATAAATTGAAAATAGAAACAAATAAAATAATAAAGTTTATATAAGCTATATTTTTAACTCTCCACAAAGGGAAGTTAAGATGTGAAATTGTATGCCAAAAAATCAGTATTTTTAAGACAAGTTTTATCATGATTAGCTCTACGCAAACTTGGCGCATTTTCTAGAAGGCATTACCAAACTTTTATCACATCCAGCGAAAGTCACTGGTTGGTATTCTTTATGGGCTGGCGAAATCATTGGTCCATATTTCTTCAAAAACGATGCCGGTCAGAACGTTACACTTAACCAACCGTTATAAGACCATGGTCACTGACGTTTCTGTAGCACAATTTAATGCAATTACTGTGGAGGGTTGTGCTTTCAATAAGACGTTGCAACATGGCACACGGCGCATGCCACAATTGATTTATTTTAAGAAACTATCTATAAAAAAATTATTTCGCGTAATGGACCGTAAATTGTTTTTCAGGATGATGCGATTTTATACCGCTGACCTATTTTTGTGGGGCTATGTGAACGCCTCGGTCTAAGCCGATAAGCTACAAACAACTGACGCGTTGGAAGAAAAATGCGCCCCGTTGCCACTGGCATATGTCCTCCATTGCTACAAAAAGAGATCGAAAATGGGGGGTCCCGGTTAGACTTCGTCCAAAACAGCAGAGAAATCATATGCAAATAAAAATGGCAATAAGATATCATTCGGATAAAGCCAATTCATGCTCTTTGGCACGTTTAGTGGTTCTAATGCAACCACATATCGTATGCGTTCATAATTTTAATTTTGAGCCAAAATAAATTTAATATTATTCATCGGTAGCGCCAAACGTCGATAGTATCTGTGGTCGCGTCGTCTCATATACCGCCGGGAAGGTATACTACTTTGTTTATTGATAAATAATTTATTTAATGTCGGCAAATATGTATGGAATACAATATCAGATAAATGTCCGCCTCTGTTAGCCTCACAAATGCGAGCCTATTTAAACACATTTTTCGTTACATTCTCACACATTTCACGCGGTATATCATTAATTTCATCACGAATATTTTGTTCGAGTTGCTTCAGCGTTTCTGGTTTATTTACATAAACCTTGTACGGCGGCGTAAATAGTCTTCTGGAAAAAGCTCTTGTGTCAACTGAATCTTAAATGGAAACAAATGCAAATCTTTATGCAAAATTTTGGCCAAAGTTTTTCTTTGAAGACCAAGCTCCAGGGCATGGTGTCGAATTAAGGTTGATGGATTGTTTTGAACCCTTTCTTCAACAGTAGTAATGTTTTCAGCCGATCTTGCAGTACGTTGTGGTCCATGCTTGGGCCTATTAGCTACAGTCCCTCTTTCTTCGAAATCATTCACTACACGATAAATAGTGCGTCTTGTTGGTACGTTGTTTCTCCAAAAAATTTCACGTAACTTTCTCATCGTTACAGTAATCGATTATTGGTTTTAATTACATGTTTTAACGATTAAAACACGTTGGTTTACCGAATATTTTTCCATAACAAATTTGCTACGTCTCTACTTCACGACTGCCAAATATGAACTGTCAAGACTAATGTTTACCAATATGGCGGCAAAACAAAGTAGTATATCTTCCTGGCGGACACCATGTATGATAATTTTGCTTCCTAATATAATCATCCACGCAAACATACACCTCATCGTGTAACTTTCCATCGTGACGGAACAAAAAACAGATTCAACCGAACCGCCAAAATAACATGGTAGCCACAAGCTGTCCAATATAGACGCCATTATTAAAAAGCCTTCAAACATCGATTAACACAACTTAATAAGCTCACTGGCAACAAAAAAGTTTAAGATCCAAAAAATTCTGTTCAAAAACCTTGAAACTCATATCCAACTATGCTTTAGTTGTGCATTTCTTGCGCAAGATTTGTTCACTGTACACTCGAATAAACCGCCCTTGTTTTCTTTGTTTCAGCCTACCTACTTGCTGATAAAAACTACGATGTCTGGCTGGGAAATGCTCGTGGTAACCGCTACTCTAGAAATCACACCACTTTAGATCCGGAGGGTAAAAAATTCTGGGAGTTTAGTTGGCATGAAATTGGCATTTATGATCTGCCAGCCATGATTGATTATGTGCTCAAGACTACCGGATTTAAGAAAATACAATACGCTGGACATTCTCAAGGCTGTACGGCATTCTTTGTTATGTGCTCGATGAGGCCGGAATATAACAAAAAGGTGATAATGATGCAAGCCATGGCACCGGCAGTATATGCCAGGGAGACAGAAGATCACCCCTACATAAGAGCCATAAATTTATATTTCAATGTGAGTAAAACGTTTTAGAAAATCTGGCGGCAAAATATATAATTTTTTTGTTTAGAGTTTGGTAGGCAGTTCTATAACGGAGATGTTTAATGGCGAGTTTCGCTTTCTATGTCGCATGACCGAAGAAACTGAGAGATTGTGCATAGAAGCTGTGTTTGCCATAGTGGGTCGCAACTGGGGAGAGTTTAATAGAGTAAGTAAAATTTGTTTTAAGCAATAATACGTGGAGGCAAATAAAAACGTTCTTGTCTCCCTCTTTAGAAAATGTTTCCCGTCATTCTGGGCCATTATCCAGCCGGTGTGGCCGCCAAACAGGTCAAACATTTTATACAAATTATCAAAAGAGGCAAATTTAGTCCGTATAGTTATAGTTCCAATAAAAATATGCTGCTGTATAAGGAACGTGAACCACCAAGCTATAATCTCTCTGCAGTTACGGTACCCACTTTCGTCTATTATTCTGATAATGATCAACTCTGTCATCCGAGCGATGTTGTGGACATGTACAATGATTTAGGCAATCCTATCGGCAAATATTTGGTGCCACAAAAAGAATTCAATCATATGGATTTCTTATGGGCCCTAAATGTTAGAAGGCTAGTCTATTCGAAAATGCTGCAGGTTCTGAGTGGCCAAGCTGTTAAAGAAAGGCGTGATAATGTGAGTGTGTATCCTACGGTAGGGGAAGAGTTTCGGAGAGAATTGTTATAGTTTTGTTTTTAATTAAGATTGATTTATTTATTGTTAGTTTATTAAGTATTTAATTTTCTTAAAGAATAAAAGGAAGCTTTAATTTGAATTTATATGCAAAAAGGGAATTAAAATCAATTTTTCTGTTAAAACTAGAATTTTTTTAGGTTCTGCATGGAATGTAGCAGCATCCTTTTGCTGAAGCCACATGTTGGCAATGCTCAACTTTTGGGTTTGGGCAAAATATAATTTTTAAGGACCATTTAGCGTGGTAGGAATATAGCTCCTTTGACTGTGTAACTGTCCTAACAATTTTAATATATAAATACGCAAACTTCTCAAGCTCAGGTATTTAAAATTATAATAATGACCACGTGTGATCTGTCAAAATAGCATGCCTGCAACACTGCCTGGGTATACGAATTTATTTGTAACTAAGAAGTTTATGCTAATAAATATTATTGTTTCTGTTAAATCTTGTTCCGTATTTGAGCTTTCCGCATTTGGGCATTGAATATGGGAGGCGCGATATTGAAATGTAACAAAACAAGCTATGTATGCTAGTATGCCGTGCAAATTGATTCGGCTGAATTCGAGCGAAGGCGAATCGTTCATACAAAATATGCATTGTTTTCCTCGCTAAGTGATACGTGGTGCCGTAGTTCTAGAATCACATGTCGTTCAATTCCGACCAAAACAAATCAAGAATAAAGTTGTAGCGCTTAAATACCATTGATGGTAAGAGCCTCACAAACGCTATGTTCGAACAATTACGCACCAAGGATGCCACTGGTCAAAATCCACCGAAACTTTTTGTGGATGTATTGTCACCTACTAGACCTAGTTTGGTCAGGTGTTGTCCGATATATGGCAAATTGGCCTGTTAACTTAGCCGTTCATCAATAATTCTCCTCGTCGCTTAATATTATTTTTCGGCCAAAATAGGGAGTCTTACAGTTTTCAAAAGTTCGAGTTTTTGTTAAAGATGGACAATCAATTGCCTTAGATTCTCCTTGTTACCTATAGCGATAGCGGACGAATTGGGGTTACGTTGACGTACGGCTGCTTTAACGATTGTCTTCCGTGCCGGTCGTTGCGACCTCGGCAATCAAACTGAGTAATAAATACCAGATTTGACAATCGTCGCCACAGGAATATGGCCGCCACATACTCTCAACATCAAAATCTCGAATGGATCCTAACGAATTTTGATTAAGTTTAAAACTCTTCAAGTCGCGCTAATGTTGAAGAAATGGTTAATAGGAATGGTGAATATTTTAAATCTTGAAACCAATTTCCACAAGTCGTGTAGAATAATCATTTCACTTGTGTAAAATAATCATTTATAATTGTACTCTTTTATGAAGGGAACGTCGTTACAACATGCTCGAGACCCGGTAGTGCGCCAACCTCAAAGTAATCGTTAAAAATTAATTTTCCGCCACATTGGCTCGTTTCTAGAGTTGTATAAATCACGAGCTATTTCGTTAAATTATAAGATTATTTCAGAAAGATGGTAGCAACTCTAAAATCTTTACCATCAGTTGCATCGATTGTAGGTTAGAAGACTCTGATCTACTAGATTGCAGCGGGTAAAGGTCTTTATTACTGTGATTAATTAAGTTAGAACCTTTTCATTTCCCAATTGGAAATTGTATGTTAACACTAAAGAAATAAACAAACAGAGGAGAGCAATGTTATGTTAATTCGTTTGTGTCTAGGATCACAAAACGAAAATGTAAGTATTGGACTGATATATTTTAGCATTACAAATACATACTTTTATTTATTATATAAAATCTTATCGTACTTACGCATGAAAAATATATTAGGATATTAATTTTACTGGGTACATACCTGGAAAGAGAAAAAAAGACAAATCAGTAATGTTAACTATGTAAAGCCTTACAACTCTCATTAAGTTCAATAAGTTTCATTAAGTTTCAATAAGTTTTTGACGAAAGCTTTCTAATAAGCTTTATGTTATTCTTTCACTAATAAACTTCGACAAATTAATTAAAAAATTTGATGAAAATCAAAGCAGTAAAAATCTATTCAATTAAACAAAGTTTGCCATAAGCAGACTGCCTTCAAAGTTATTCGATTTGGCAGGCGTCAGTCAACTCATGCAAATACACACATATGTATATGTATATTTGTTAAGAAAATTGCTTTTAGCTTCCTTTTCTGATGTTTGAATTATTCTTCTCATAAACATCAGTTCACTCCATTTGATATAAATATGCAAAATTATAAAATAGTATTTTATCGGCAGTATCAAATTTGCATAACCACTATCATCAAAACAAATTAAAGGCATAATAATTGAAGGAGAAGCATAAAATATTTATGTTATATTTTTGTGATCGTAAAATCGTAAAGGTAATCAAGAATTTTTGAAAAATGGTCACGTGAAACCACCCCCTGAAATGAACAGTAAAAAATTAAATTTCGTTCAACAAGCAAAGATATGGATGGCACTTTTTTTCGAAAACGCGCGTAAAATTCAATCTTAAATTTTGATTTCCATTGGTAATAAAAATCTATGACGGCGAAAAAATATGTCACATTGTATTCACAGTATGATTGTGGCTATCATTCCCCATAATATCAACTACATCAATTTTAAATTAAATTGTAGTAATACCGTTACGCCGTTTTCAGTTTCAAAGAAGCAAATTGCACACCAGACTGTCACTTTTAATGGATGCAAATGGATGATTTTTTCATGAAAATCGGGGTTGTCATGGGCGACCTGTAGCATCTTATTGGCATATGTACGGTGGCTTAAATGGTCTTCTGGAAGAAGCTCTTATGTTAACTGAATCTTAAATGGAAACAAATGCAAACCTTTGTGCAACATTGTGGCCAAAGTTGTTCTTTGAAGACCAAGCTCCTGAGCATGGTGTCGAATTGAGGTTGATGGATTGTTTTGAACACTTTCTTGAACAGCAGTAATGTTTTCAGCCGATCTTGCAGTACGTTGTGGTCCATGCTTGGGCCTATCAGCTACAGTCCCTCTTTCTTCGAAATCATTCAATAGTGCGTCTTGTTGGCACGTTGTTTCTCCAAAAAATTTCACGTCACTTACTTATCGTCACAGTAATCGATGATTGATTTTGATAAAATGTTTTAACGATTAAAACACGTTGGTTTACCGAATATTTTTCCACAATAAATTTCTCTACTTCACGACTATTCGATTTTTAGTCGATTTTATTCAAATCTAGTGATGACGTAGATTTGTTCCGTATGCCCGAGACCTAGTAAGTACTATATTTGGGAGTAAAGTATATGCACTATCAGCACAAAAACATAAATGTATGTGAAAATAAGGTCAAGTTCCTATCCAAAAATTTCGGCCGTTAAAAGTACTGAAACCAAATTAAGGACCAAGTTGTTGATATATACAATACTACCCCATCATTAGACAACTTGCTAGTACACCAAAATCAGCTCTCTAGGTATAAAGTGTCCCATACAAATAAGGGGGATTCCTAATCACCCGAGATGTAAAATTCCCAGTTTCAGATTTTTCTGATTACTTATTATCCAAGACCTACCTGTATACGAAATTTCCCTCTTGTTATTGTGGACGTGACTCAATGAGTAGGAAGTAAAATATGCATTCTTTACAACGTCATATCGCGGCAGGCTTTTATGGTAAAACTTGGCCTATAAGGTTACCTATACGTAGCGTTCTTATGTTTCAAGTTGCATTATTTTATGATTAAAGGAAGCAAAGTTATAAGGGGGTAAAAGCAGAGCGAATGGTTTCGTGTAATATATACACTAAGTGCATTAGGCCTGGCGCACTACCATGCGCCTTTATAAATTCGCTCTGAAATGTCATCAAATGACATCAAGAGGATTGACAAATTTTAGCTGCGTCCTCCATTTGTTGCCAAAAACGAAAATCTAATCAAGTGCTGTATTGTGTCGCAACTAAAGAAGAAACAAATTTTGCGTTTTTTCATTAAATAAAAACATTTTCGTCTTATTCAAAATTTAAATTGGTGTCACCACGACTGAAACCTATTTCTTTGGCAGCAAAAAGAAAATAATTCATACAAATGGAAATTTAGATAGAAAAGATGAAAGATGTGCATAAGAAAACTGCCAATTGCAGAATATAAATACATTGAAACAGAAAAATACTCGTATATGAAGAAAATCCCAACCATTTTGTCATCTCGACACAACAGGGTTGTTAACAAAAGTGTGAAGATGTGTTGATTTGCAATTGCAACACTGTATTAGACTCTATTGTATTTCTGTGTATTTTTCCTACTATTTATTGTGATAAAATTTAGCGAAAAAGAAATTTAATTAATTTATTTAAAAATGCAATATGCAAAGACAATATTTTGTTCTATATACTGGTAATAACCACATAAATCGTACAATCTAAGAGGTCAATGTACAAATGCCAAATGCTGATATGGCAGGAAATTATTTTTTATGTCAAAATATTTGCATTTGTTACAGTTTTTTTTAAAAAATGACTTGTCTGAACCATTTTGTCAGAGGTCGCATTGCCATTATCAATTATACGCCTTTGGCAGTTATTATAAGTTGCCACATGCAATATTTTCCGAAATAGGGCACCATTTGTTTTTAAAGTGTTGCGAGTATTAACAGGTGTATTTCGATTTGGTATATTATGTAGGTAGGACTTATGTAGGTTAGTTTCTGTCATAGCCGTGTAAACTGACGGTGGTTTTCACTACACTAGATTTTTTTTTAATAAACACATAAAAATTCCCTAAATGGTCAAAATCTGAAAATGTTTTTTTTTCGGTTTAGAATTTTAAGTTGGCAATGCTGCTTAATAAGGACGCCATTGACAGCTGTTACTCGTTATGTGCTTACTTTGGTTTGCCATTTCATGACCGACTGACCTTGAACAACGCCTGCAAATTGTGCAGATTTTTTCGAAAATCAAAGTTCAGTTCGCGGGACTCATCGCGTTCTTCACAAGAAAATTTTGTTCGGCGTTGACGCTCATTTTTGGTTGAAGGGATACGTCAATAAGCAAAACTACCGACTTGATGAGCAGATAATTTTCAAGACATTACCGCAACCTCATTACAACCAGAGAAAGTCCTGTGGAAACATTGTCTGCTTCAAAAGCATTGTACCACAATTGAATGCCCTTAAGTGGTTTCGACTAGACAGTGCTACATACCACACACCGCGTGCCACAATTAATTTATTGAAAGAAACGTTTGGTGACCAAATGTCCAAAATGTTGCGATTGTTGCAGTGCTATGTAAAGTATAAAGCCGAAAAACCAAAAACTATTGACGGATGTTGGATGACAACATCGGACTCTCCGAGAGCAAAGAATTTTCTTTCGAGCAAAGCAAAATTCACGGAAATTAACAACATACATATATCTATAGTATACCACCAAACAAAATATCCTGTTTGAGCTGGCCCCTCACGAGGGTCACAGTAGCGAAGGCTATCAACATGAATATTGTACAGTGTCTTGACATCCGCCGCTTTTATTCTAATTGTAAAGATAATTATTTCATTCCTTTATATAAATATGCATATGTATGTATGTTTAAGAAGACCTGCTGTTTATAATTGAAAATCCATTAAACATTTGTTTGCGTTTTTTAGCTTGCTCTTCCACTTCCACTAGTTATCCTAAAAGAAGCACAAAAGGCAGAGTGAGAGAGAGAATAAGCAAAAGGTCATACTAGCAAAAACATTTCGATTAATCAGTCGATACTGAGCAGCAAATAGTGACTCAGATAAAAATAAATAAAGAAATCACACAGAATCGGAAGACTTGGCCAGCATCATGGAATACTATACCATCTCCATATTATTAAGAATTAAATATTATTCTCATTTCCAGCTTTTAAAAATTGAATCATTAATGAACATTAGTACTTGTTCTGCTTTTCATTATTATACCAGATATTTATGTTAAAAGGAACGTTTATGTTTTTGTGATAGTACTTTTGCCACTCTGTGTTATATTCACTCAAGTTCATAGTTTTCCATTGGATTATAAACTAATCTTTTAAAACAATATAAATTTAAATTCACTGACTTGTTTAGTACTTCAAACTGAACACACTCACCTTAATGTAGTTACTTATTAATCGTAAAAGTAAACATTCATTAATTTATACGCATTAGGTTGTCATAAGAAAAGAGTCACGTCGGTCAATGAGTCAAGACTGGGAATGTAAAACACCAGAGTTTTCATTTTTATTAGTCGTCAAATTGAGGAGAAAATACTTACTGGGGTTGAACAAAGAGTTTCCCAAAATTGTCGAAAGAAGTAAATTTGAGGAAAAAGTGGTTTTTTGCTTCGATGGCTATAATGCATCTGATATTGTCTGCTTGCACCTTGGTATTGTCTGACCAGAACTTTTTTCCAAAATGCGCAGCACCCTGCGATACAATTTGGATGCATTTGAGTTGGTCATTAGATGACAGAACACAATCGAAAGAGAGACTTCTACCGTAAGCAGCCTCCTAAATAAGAGAGCTTTAACAAAAACTTGCTTGGTCAAAGAGAAGACCTGCACAGATGGTATTTACTTCTACAGGAATTCGAAGGGGAAAGTCAATGACCCCTTGTAAGTAGGTGATTTAGCGGAATGAATAAATTTAAAGGCCTCAAATTCGGAAATAAAAGAAAGAATTTTAAAAACGACAACTCTGGATATGCAAACCCAGACAAGTCACACATTTACTTGTGTAGAAGCTGGAAGAAGGCTCTTGAAGTCTTGGATGCTACTTAAGCCCGATAAAAATTACGAAAGGATTAACTGTCAGACGAGCTAGAATACTGCGCTAACCTATTGATCTTTCAAATAAAAATATATTTTTTGATTGGAATTAAATTTTTTGCTATTTTTAACAATTAAAAATTCCATCGGAGCTTAAAAAAATACTGTATATTTTGCCACGTATGCGAAAGGATGTATCAATTAGGGCAAAGTATCTTCAGCGCTGTTGCAGGATGCATGTAAGTAACCTAGCGCACGTGAGCAAATGTCTAGCAGAGGTCAACAAAAACTAGTCTGGTACCAAAAATGACAAAGGAATAAGGAATAAGGATAGTTGAAAAAGGGGCCCAATAATGTTGTGAGGTGTTTTGGTAACCTTCTGTTAACAATTATTATTTTCAACAATTACTCGTAAAAATACTGAACCCCATTGGATATAATTTAGTCTCATAATGGTCGGCGTTTTTTAAGCCATTCAACGAAGTCTCTTTTATGGACGTAGTCAACTGATCTTATTGCTTCAGTCAGGCGAAGTTTGTTGTCTGGCAAGTGCAAATCTTTCCTAAAAATACGTTACAGAAATTTGTTCGAAATATCCAACCTTTGGCTATAGTTCTCATTTACATTCTTGGCTTCTCACGACCAGCGGCAAGAGTATATATTGCCAACTTTATTGTTTTTCTTGAATATTCGGACTATATTTTATAGAAAAATTTTAATATCTTCAGTTAATAGTGCGAAATATATTTTCTATTGCTTCCTTGAAAATGGGGCTAATCTTTATTTACGTTTTTTGTTAGTATCTGAAAGTGTGTGTGTAGATTTTATTCATCTTTTCAAATCAACTGTAAGAGGAATATGAAAAAATTATAACAAATATCGCTGGGCTAAACTCACTGAAACAAAAAAAGCATTAAAAAATGTACCCCACTTCAAGTGGGTATAATTTTTTACCTTCTTCCTTACAATATTGCCATGTGTGTGTATTTCCACGGATCGTTTAATATTCATAAAGGATAGTGCTCTACGAACACAGCCTGTATAGTTTTAGTTGTGGACTGTGTGTGTGTGTATGGGTATGTGTCAATAAATCAAGCAGAATTAAGTCATCAATAACGAGTCTTCTCACATTCTTTATATGAAATACACAATATTTACATTAAAATGCAGTGAAGAGCTAAACTGAGTTTAGTTGTAGGGAAAATGCATTTATTTCTAAATAAAAAAAGACCAAAAATTATTCAGTAAAAAAAGCTATTAAAAATTGTATACTTTGGAGAAATTAAATGTTCTATTCTATTTGGCACTTGGAGACTATGGCAAATTGAACGTACTCCAGTTTTAAAGACACAACTAAAATCGTGCCAACCTATGTTACATAGTAAATTAAAGCAGAAGCAGGAGATTGAATTACAAATTATTTATATAACTTGTATCCAAGAAAGAAATGTCCTTTTTCCTACGAATCACCATTGAGACTTGAAATTCGTAAATTGGCCAAAAGCACGAGTGAAAAAATAGATGCCTTCGCTAGTCACTTGAGAAAGTCTGCACACCAAATGACGCATATATTTTTAATAGTCTACCAATTATCAATAACACCGTCAATGCCCCTATAAGATTTTGGGTACCTTAAAAATATTGATGGGGAAAAAGCGCCTGGACCTGATCCACTTCCGCTATCCAAGTTATACTGTTCACGTTTAACGCTATACTACGCACTGGTTTTTATATAAAACTGAAATTGTTATGATCCCAAAACCAGGAAAAAATTCGCTGCTTGCGGATCAAATATTCAGAAGTTACAACAAAGACAGTCTAAATTAAAGACAGTTAAATTAAAATTATTTAAATACGCCTACAGTTCAAGTATAAATTAAAAGTTACTCATGCAAATACGTAAGCAAATTATTTGTCCATCCTAACTCCTATGCGCAGAATTTGCTGCAGTTTGATGGACACCACAGATTAAGAAATTTAAAAAATAATATAAGATTTGAACACAACCATTTAGTTGCAATTTGAACGTCGAATTAAACTGAGGAATAATTATTTCTAATGCGTCGCGTTTATTCCCCGGTCGTGGATTTCCAGAAGGCAATAAGTATTAACATATTTAAATTTGACCTTCGGCAGTATTCAATGCCTTGACTAACAAATTATTATCGGCTCAAACTGCAAACTTGTATAATATTCGGAGAAGTACTGCTGTCCAAAAAACGGTAAATCATACGAATTTAATTTGAAGCCGCTTGGAGAAACTTTTCCAGTGCTATGATAACAAGCGGTAAATAAACAAGACTTATGAGACCAGTTTTGGCTGAACCATTCGTAAGGCTAAACTGTAAATACATGCTAGTAGATAGGGTCGGATGAGCTACTGCTATCCATTTTAATGTAAACACAATTTCAGTGTTTGAAACTTAGTAAACATTACCAAGTAGGAACTTCGCATCAGTATTACTGCTATTCGGGTGTGATCGAAGTGAAGTGCTGAGCAATTATCAATGACTTTTTAAAGTTTGCAACTGCATCGGACTCAGTCATATATAACAGTGTCACATCCGAAATCTTCGAGAAGGATAGTTCAAGAAATGTTCTTATGCTCATTTAATACTTTTTTTTTGAAGTTTCTAGAGAGTTTCCATTTAACTCGAGAGACTCGCCAGAAACCGAAACAGGGTATCTGTAGATTAAACCTTATTCCTACGAACGACGCGACGTTACCTTTAAACGTAAGCTATAAATATTACAGTTCATACTACCCAGTTAAGGGTAAGTACATGGCTCAGGGAATCAATACGCTAAAATTGCAGTGTAGGTGCTATAATACACACAGGGGCGCTGAGAGGCGCTTTGCATTTATAGTCAAAAGGGTCGACAAAAAAGTTAACACCACCTTCATCTACTTATATCGCATTCTCTCCATAAGGTAAGATATATTTGTTGTTTTAGAAACCATTCAACAAAGTCTTTCTAAGCATAAGGATACAAATCTTCTCGAGAACATGAATAGGTAATAATAATTCGTCTGTGATTTTGGAACAACGTAAATATCGTCGCGCACTACACGAACTTTCCGGCGTTCGACCACTCGACTTGAAGAGAATTGATCATGGAATAGATTTCTATTCATTGCTTAAAAGAAGGTTTCGAACTGCACGTTTTGCCAAGGTTACCGCCTCTGTTGCTCAAGATATGTTGGCAGAGCAAAGTATATCATACAGATGATGTATGACACAATTGCGGTCATCTCTGCGTCGCATTGTGAATAAAGATTAGAAGAACATAGAGTCATTTATTTTACGCCATCTGGTATTAACTACACCATTATTCTACACTGTGCAAGTATTTCCACACGTTTGAATGCATATACATATTGAGGAGTGTAAAATGTGTTTTCTTCTGAGTGTGGAGATAACTAAAAGAAAACAAGTATAAATATTTTACAAAAATGTTGAAAACCGGAACCTTCCATTAAACACATGAGATTTTAGAAAAGAACACTTATTCTTAACGAAATAGGAACCTAAGGGGCCTTTAAAATGGGAGGTGGATAAAAGCGCCCTGGTTAAGGCACGAAGACGGTAACGATTGACACCGACGGCGGCTAATCAAAAGAATCCATGGCGGGGCCATTAGTCTACTAATCACAAATCCATAAATCCGTTCAGCCATCACAAATTTTGCTGTTCGTTCAGAAATTTGGCTAGTCAAGACCGTCACTGTTCATGGTCACATCATGTTTAAACAGAGTTCTCCCCACATTCGTTCGCACAACTCTGTCATGCCACTACACAGGCAAAATAAAAATTATGTATGGGTTCGTGCGCTCGTCTGTAAACACCCCTACACAAAATATGCTAAAAGCATCCATACAATCTCGATGAAAGACACAAAATTATGCTCAAACTGAAAAGGAACATCTACACGTATTCTTCAAACAGGAGACCACGAACAGATTTCTTCTCGTTATTTTGCAGACGCTCTCTCAATGTGCGAAGAACTTTATGGCTATTCAAGACGTAGTGTTAGCCTTAAAGTTTTTCGGCGGCGGCGACTGTACTGAAATGGTCGGTCTAGGGTCGACTAACGCAAAATCTGCAAAGTTACATGATATGTTCCGTCTTACTTAACTTCTTCGTTAATGTTATTCTACAAAGTAAAAAAAGGAAAGCAATATTCGCGGCAGTTAGGAGATACCAATATGTTTCAGTGTTTCCCTGAGACCACTATTAGCAGACTATATGCTTATTGGCTTCGAAACTGTCCCTGATTTTCCAATAAAAAAAAAGAATAAACAAATCACTTTTTTTTAAATTTGTGAAGTTAAATAATTCCTCTAAGAACCCATTGCTTACGACAGTTGTTTTTGGAAAGGCACTGCAAAAAGAACATAAAATTTTTATAACTTATTCCTTTTCTTTCCCTTTTATTCAGAGTACGTTTAAATAAATTTTAACATCATGTTCATGGAAGAAACGTTACAAACAAAAAGAAAGAGAAATAAGAGAAAACGAAATAAAATAAAATCAAGTTGTGTATTTTTAAAAGTATTTTACTCACTAAGCTTTAGAAGTTTTGCATATTGCAACATTATGTTGTTATGGAACAAAGTTTTGCTAAAAAAAAAAGAACTAAAGGAAATTTTTTCTACAGTTTGGTTGTTAATTTTCCGGTAAAAATCTGTCAACTTGTTAAAAAAATAAAAACTACATAAATGTGCCCTGTTCTATTCTAGTAATTGTAGCCCTATAGTAGATCAACTACTACTAGCATTGATGCATGAAAATAATCAGTCAATTTGGTTTCATTGTGGCTAACATGTGGCTAGGATATTTTAGATTTTCTATTCGAATTTCTGTTGCTACAACTAAACAAAGACAACTTTTTAAGAATGTTAAATAATGAAGAACTGATATCAGACTGCCCAAAAACGCAGATAGTGGTACCATGTTAACATTTTAGACACTATAGAAACCTTTTTTGTGTGCGTTACTCAAAGATCCTTTTGCCCAAGTATGTTTTAATTCCCCATGTCACAGTGTTACTCTACTTCATCGTGAATATTCCATGCCAACAGTGATTAATCTAAAAGGGAAATAAGCCGGGTGGTAAACTCTATATAAATGAGCCTTAAACTAGAATAACCTTCACATTGTAGCAACGTTATATACTACCAAACGAGCAGCAACCTAATTTAATCTGTACAAAATAACGAAAATTCCAATATGAAGACCAGGAAAAATATTGATAGGTACAGTCGATTATTGCTGGAAAATTTAGACCAACTCTGTGGACAAATAGGATAAAAAAGTAACTATGTGAAACCCATATGAAACATCTAGCTGTTACCTACGATAACTGAGTTTGCCACACCTATCAAGGAATCTTGTTCGACACAATATCTAGAACAGTTAAGGACCAAATGGTAACGAACCTCTCTTGCCTTTATTCTCCACTGGGACATACTACCTTATGCACCTACATACGAGTATATGGACAATATGGCAATGAAACCGGATGGTACTAGCTGCTTTCTAAGTAGTGGTAGGTGGTTCCTCATCTACCCCATCTGTGGCAAATGAAGTGACTCTTGCTTTTGCTATATTTGCGTAAAGTGAACTACTTTAGAATAAATCATTAATTATTTTCTTCTAAATATTTTTAACATTACTTTATCCTGACTTTCTTTTTTCCTCTAATTTTCATCAAGGGTAATACGAAGAGTGAAATTTTTACTATTTGAACTATTTGCTGCCTGCGATTACACTAAATAATGCCAACTCCAAATAATGACTGAGGACAGAGAATGGTTAAAAGACAATCAGTGCGTACTTAAGCCACTTTCACATTATTCTACAAGTGTTAGGATTTTCATTGGATTTTCGGAAAGAGAAATCTAATGAAGTTGCAGGGACGAAGCCGAAACAATTCGGTGGCGATGGCTAAGCAGTTTCGTATATAAATAGATTTTTACAGCAAGATCTTCCTTCAGAGATTGTCGACTACGAAATAAATAAACGATCAAGCACGTAAAATAAAAAACAAAGAAACACTTAAATCTCTATACGGCTGAGATGAAGATGACACCTGTATCTAGAGAGCGTAAACTGATCCTTATAAAATCAACAACTTTACAAATTCTGAATAACATTAAGAGCTACAACAAAAATAAAATAGAGCAGACAAAACAAAAGTATTGGCAATGTTTCTAAACTAAATTACCACTAGCTGAAACTTTATGTAAGCCTGGTACTAAGTATAAAATACAAATTTTGAATTAAAAATATCATATTAAATTTCTCTTTTCTCCCAACACATCAAAAGTTTGTTTGTGCATATGTAAATATAAGTATGTACTTCTCTTAAGTTATAAATAATCATGTGCTTTGTGTTAAAGAAAACCTTTGAGTTTTTCCTTTTGCTTTCGACATTTGACCAAAAAGCTGCCCCGTAGCTCATCACATAGTTTCCATAGCCTCACACCATTTGCCATTTCCTTCCATTTTCAAACAAAATTTAACAATGATTAAGAAGTTTTCTATTTAGTTTAATTTTATTTTTTTCTTAGCATATTTTTTGTGCCGCATACTTGTTTAAGGTTCTTGGCAAATGCAATAATGTATTGCCTACATTAGGGAGCTCTCATCAACATACAGATGTGGTAGAGTAGTGAAGTTTTGCGAATTCTTTTTTATTTTTGCGAAAAATGTCTACAAAGTTTTCACTATATGTGCGGTTACAAAAAGAATGTTTTTTCTACACAACAATTGAGAAAAAACGCAGTGGGAAAAAAATACATAAAAAGTCCTATTAAGTTTTTAATTAAGTCGTTATAGTAAAATGAGAATAAATGCTTAAATAAGCAAAAAAACAAATGTGTTTAAAATTAAGTCGTGTGTGCTAGAAATGAAATATGTATAAAAGCATGCTATGTATGCCTGAAACAAACACACTAGAGGTTAGTATAATTTTTTCCACCCTCTTTCCAACAGCCTAAAAGTATACTAAAACTTTTCTCTAATTACATACTCATTCAGCATGAAAACAATTCAATAGCATTAGGCTTTTTATGCTAAAAATGAAACCACATTTTCCAATTAATCATTACTCATTAATGAAATTCCTAAATGGTCAATGAAACACAGGACATGCACAGAGTCATGATGTCCACTACAAACATCTACACACATACGTTGAGAACAAAGTTATTAGGGGCCGCAAAACACAACCCTAAATGTTATGAGTATATTGCTCTTGACCATACAGTCAAACATAAATATCGAGTAAATCATTAAAACTCGTATTCGTTTTGTTTGTTGTTGTTTTTTTTTATTGCAGTCGATAATCTAAATCAAATTTTATCGTTTGAAAAATCTAACATTCCTGGGGAATTCATAGAGTTCATAGAGTTGCACTACAAAGGTCCTACAACAAATGGGTATAAATGTTAATTGCTATGGTATGCTAATGCTTTAAAAAAATCTTTGATTTTCACAATACAAACCCTGTTCCATATCTTCTCTCTTTTCTGCCAGTTCTGAATAAATGTTTTTTATCGTGTTTTACAACAGCTTAAGTAGACAACAGTACGAGCATTTAATATTGTGGAGTTTGGTCTTTTGTTTTAATAGAACTTATTGTCATGTAGTGGTTTATTTCCAAACTATTGTTGCTCTCGTAAGGATATTCAATACTAATGATGGGTGTTTACTATGGAGTGTTAATGAAGTTTTCAATAATGCAGCCAGTTTATTTCCATGATTATCAGGCATTACCATTCTGGTTTTTTGGTGCAATGAACACAATATAAATTAAAACTTTTGGTGAGAGTAATAAAATGCATTATTAAAAATTGAGAGGGGCGTTACGAAGGGGGGGATACGAATGTCTTTAGAGAAAATCTTAGTAATGGAGGTTCAAAAAATGTAAACCGCTCTTCCAACGAACGTTAAAAATTTGTTCTGGACTAGTGTTCAGTGTTTCTTAAAGTTGTAGCAATTTATTAGAAAAAGGTTCAAAAGCTTCAAGTGAAAACGATTACAATCTAATCGAATTTAATGGATTTATATGTGCGACAGGAATTTCAGTCAACAGCGATTCATCCGTTCCAGATCCAACTAACACCGTGCAGCTGCAATTAAATGACCTTAGGCAACGCCGTTTGGCATTCGGCAGATCATATTCTTGGATGAATAGCCATGTTAACAAGCTAAACGGTATATGTAAAGACCATTACGTCCTCCACGCGGCAGTGCATTCGCAAAAAGTGAATGTTAGGCGCGGATCCGTACTTCTTCTAAAACAACAGCTCAATTGTAAAAAAATTTCTCGAATTCAATGATAAAGACTAGCTGGCGCATAGCAAACGCTAAAACATTCGGCATAAACTCAGTTATGTGTATCTTTCGCGGATATAACATAAAATATGCCAATAAGTCGCAACTAGTGATGTCAAACAAATTCAGTCGCATATTTAATCATACGATTAATCGAATCGAGAAATTATTTATTACAAATAATGAAAAAAAAACTATCGTTATATTTATTTAACGTTGAAAAGAATTATAAAAAAACTGCAGCGTTGAGATAGAAGCCTGCCTTACCTTAGGAATTTATAGAGTCATTGACCTTTTTCGACTATGAGACAAAGACTTATAGTGAGACCATAAATCGAATTCACCATAATAGAAGACGTATCTATTCCACTTCCAATACTGTCGTCTGAACAAGAATTTTCAACAATTTCGCTTTTGTCTACCGGAATCGCAGATAGCGCTAATGGATGTTGAAAACGAATTTTTTTATACGTCTTGTACTACGGGAGATGCTGCCAGTAAAATTGATTGCCCCATCTTTCCCAACAGGTGTTCAAACTGGGTTTAAAATGTTCGTTACAAGATGATCGATTATTACTTTTTATTCAATAAATTTTGCCGACCGATACCCTCAATGACAGCTTACCACAAGCCAGCAACTCAGCAGAATCTATATGGAAGAGTCATTGAAGTATAAGCCAACGCAAAATGTTGAGTAACGAAAAAGAATTTATTACGAAACAGCTGCTTTATATTTTTGCTAAAGGTTCGTCATATGTGAATGAATTTGTGGTACTGTTTAATATATAGCCGTCACATATATAAATCTATCATGCCTGAATTAGTAGACTTTCTCAAACACTTAAACAGTGCCATTGGTAATCAATTGAGTTTGTGATAAAAAAAAACAAAGGGACGACATTTTGGAACTAATAAAAACTGATTATTTTAAACGCTATGATTACATAATTTTAATAAGGCTCTTTGAATGTTAGCAAAAAAAATTGGCGATTAGGCGAATGAAGTCCGAAATATCAGAACTTATCGCTAGAGTTTACCAGCCAACTGAAAAACCACCAAGGGCGAAACTGGAGCCATTTGCAAACCATTAACAATTATATCCGATATGATAGGGTTGTACTACAAACGACTAAAAAAGCGATACTCAACAAAAAAAGTTTTTCTGGAATCATCTTTAACTTATCATTAATCCTAGGACGTTACAATAAACGTTACAAATAACGACAAGAAATTTTAAGTTCACATTTCCAGGACTGAGTTAGAGAACCACCGGAGTTGGCAATATTCATTATTAAACAACACTGTAATAACTTCCACAACTCCTTAAAAATTTTAATATAAATTAAATAGCAATATATATAACCGCATTTAGACATAAAAACCATTACAACAAATATGCAGTCCAAGGTAGGAATAAAACAAGAACAACAACTATGAAAAGGATATTAACAAAAAAAATTATAAAACTCATTTAGTTGAGACAAACGAATGAATGAATGCAAACATGTATTCAGTTGATTGCCTCCAAAAGTGTGTAAATTTGTAAATGTGTTAATGTATTTCTATTATTACTGCCTTTTCAGTCTGCTCATCGTGTCTGTTTGTCTGGTAGTATGTGATTGAGTTTTTACTCTGTATAAATAACAGCAAAGTATATTTGTTTGTTTACTAAAAATAGATTAAAATCCTTGGTTACAGTAAAGTCCTGGCCAAATCCAGTCAAAAAAAACCTTTACGAACAAACAGAAAATATTAAATAATACAAACCACATAAATTTATGCCATCACAGGAACTGGGCAAATTTCAAAATATTTTTATTCTGCTCCACAGCAAACACATACATAAAAAGACACCCACTGACTTACATGCTTGCGTTGGTGTAGGATAATATTGCAAAAGGATATTTTTAAATACTTTCGAATAACGATAGTAACAGTAAAATGAAGGCAACCAGAGAATGTGAAAACAAAAGTGGAATTGAATCCAACAAGGCAAAAACTAAATGAAGTAAGCAAGTGAAGTAAAAACATAATCAAAAATATTTTTTGTAATCGTTAATGCCATTATCGCAGTCGAAGTAGCTGCTGCTTGTAAAAGGTGAATTTTAAGTTGAAGACCTTGACAAGAGTACTACAAGATCTTACGGTAAGCAGGTGGACCAAAACGATACCATTGATTAAATATCGTCAAACATTGCGATCTCTTTAGTTTCCGTAGAGTTGCACGTGATCGCTAGTCACGCCAACCACCAAAGACGATCAAATATTATTATTATTATTGAAACTTTCGTAAGGTAAATTACAATAAGTTTCCAAATCTTAATACTAGTTATTATTGTACGAGTATTTATTAATTATTACTAACGTATTGACAAAATTATTATGTTCAACCCGTAGATTCAAGGTATCGATTTTTTTACTGATAATTTTGCTTACTTATTTGCATAAGTAAATTTTAATTTTTTTCTTGGACTGTTGGAATATTCTCATTTCGTATATAAATTGGATCGCCAACGACTAGTCGTAGTAAATTAGACTGACTTCTTTGTAACTTCTGAATATTTGATGCGCAAGCATTACCCCATAGGTGGATGTCATATAGGTTTAATAATGGATTTGTACAGGAGAACATTACACTCTATGGGCAGAGTTGAGTTGGGGCCTATAAGCTAATGCAGCCGAACAGTTTTGAGATTTATAGCTGTTATTTTTGCTCCATATAGCGGAACCACGTTAGGCGTCGATTAAGATCAATTCCCAAATATTTCACGTGGGTTTCCGCTGAAACAATGACAATATTTAACTTTATTGGTGGGCAACTTTGCCTGCGGAGTGTGAAAGCTATGTGAGCGCATTTCGTGGAATTAATCATTTATCTTCCACTTTTTTAAACAATCCTCTAAGTAGAGAGCATGAGATTATAGGTGCTGCGATGCAATCACCAAGCCTTTATTCACACTTAAAAGTGCAGTGTCATGTGCGGAAGTTGACCTATGTGTTTAAGTTTGTTGGCATATCTGATGTGCAGTCTATATACAAGGGATGACGGAAATTCGTTCCTAAAATCTACATCAAAACACGAACACCTGGTGGTCCGGGAGAATATGCCGCTCGTTAAGGTAAGGAACATTTTCTCAAATACATTTAATAAAATTGGAAGTAACCTAATTGGTCTATATGACCTAATTTGACTAGAATCTTTTCCTGATTTGGGTTTATAACAATTTTAAATATTTTCCAAAAGGAAGAAGAGAAACCTTTTAATGGAAGAGAGAGAAAATCTCTTAAAGATTCCATTTTTGTTTGTTTTAAACTTGATATTTCATGAAATTCAAAAACTTCTCAACAGTGGGAACTGTACTTTATAATCTGTCATATTTATTTTCAAAGGGTTTCATACTGTAAATATAAGCTGTTAACTGTCACTAAGTATAAGAAAGCAGCTTAAGGTTAAAGGTGATTACGAGTCCTTAAAAAAGCATCATCAGGGAGTAAAAGTTTGATGTGAATTTTTGTATGGTGAACCGATTGGTAACTATCCTGAAAAAGTTTTACTTAAAGTACTGGTCAGCAAAACTCTACCGAGTTCCCCTTATCGCCTTCTATTGCCGCAAACAAAAGTGAACACTTCACTCGCTCTAGCTCTGGTTTTTAATTAACCAGGAACTGAATCTAGACCGCTGAATAAACCTTATCCTGTAACGATCTTTATCCTTCTGGAGAATATTGTACGAGCCTTTTATTAGATATTCAAATAGGATTCGTTTTTCTGCTAAGAGATCTGTAGAAGTTATTAATTAAAAGGGTATTCTATCAAGGGCTAAAATGTTTGCATTTTTAAAAAAAGATAGAGTGTTGGGGACTGTACTTGAATGAAGTTCTTAAGACCGGTTTGGTTTGCCGGTAGTAATAGACCTGCTTACCTTGGGAAATAACTTGCCGGAATTCACAACATCAGTAATTTAGAGCAAATTAAACACATAACAGGCGAAGGTGCTGCTGGAAAAAATTCTAATAAATTCAAGTATTTACTATTACAAATATCAAAAATGTCTGTTCTTGAAGACATAAGGATTTCATTTCTTTCAGTAACAGAGGGGTTTCAAAGCCTTTTGCTTATCTTTCACCAGCTTTGTGATTAATTTCGGACACAATCATCAATCCCCTAAGCATGTAGTAGCCTCATCATACATCGCATATAAAGAAGCCACGTTGATGAGTTTCAAAAATCCCTATTTTGTTTGTTTGTTTGGAAACCTTTTCCTATGTGGTCATATAATTTACACAAATGTACTTTGCAACATTAAAACTTGTACAAATTAGATGAAATGTTACCGCAGAATAACATGAGATATCCCATGGTAAGCAACGTTAACACACCAGCAAAGCTTATCATCACCCATCACGAGTATGGCAGAGTATTTTAATACAAAAATGTGTGTAAAAACAGAAGGACCCACCCTCATACATAATGACACGTCAGTTGGTGTCAAACATGCACGCCAAAATCACAAATTTTGTTAACAAAAACGGAAAAACTAAATAGCAAATGCTTTTTTGCTAGCGTTCTTTTAACTGATTAAATTTTAATTACCAGCTGCATGCTGATGTTTCTCACAGCCAACCTTTTTTGGTTACAAACGAAAACTTACTTGTTTATACAAAAACCTCAACATAAAGCCCCAGCAACTGGTAGATTGTATTTACAGACATAGAGCTGAAAGTCCTTTAACATATTTCATTTAAATTAAATAAGAGCAGAGTGGGAGAGTGTTCCTCTATGCGTCCAAAAAATACAGCCATCCCATATCAAAATAAAAATAATTATGTAATAAAGTCAAGGATGTTGGATACATGCAGTTACACACACACACTCTTATTTGCTTTAAAAGGATTTTCGGTTGAGTGTTAATTTATTGTTTGCTCACTGACATTGATCATTATAATTATCTGTGGTAACACAAGCAAGCATGACTGACAACTTATTTTGTACACATTGTTTAAAAGTAATTTTTAAATTAAATCCTTTTACAGTAGTAATTTTGTTTGGATTTAGAATTATTTTGTCTTTACTTAAAGATATAAATACCAGTAAATAATTACCATTTTCGTATGACCGATGCATAATTGGCAAAAATGAAAATTTATTTTGAAATGTACTTTTTCTTAAAACGATCAAGATTCGTGCACGTTCTTTCCCATGTCGCACGCAATAGATAAATAAATAGGAAGAAGGGAGAATTTGTGTTTGTTAACTTGATGGGTTTAAAACTATAGAAGCCTATACGCAAAGAAGAAACATGGTTGTGGCATGGTCACGGCAACCATATTATGGTCTTCTTCACAGCAATATATTGTATATAATGGTTACTTGAACACATTTTAAACATTACCTTAGTTGCAATAAACAAGTCATTGTTTACATTTCATTATTAAATAGTTTTCATCCATTAATATTGCAACCTGGTTGAGTTGAACAATATAATTTTTACTAGAACAAAATACTTTAACTACACAAAAATAATTCAATAACTTTAACCTTAAAATGTTCTTAAGAGACGTAATATGTCTTTTATGTTTAATCAAAGCATTCGATGGCTTTAGTCAACTGTGATCGTACGTCAGACGCTTTCAATCAGTAACATAACGTTTTTGGTTATCTATCATCGTTTTTTTTTTATCATCAATAATAACATGATTCATTTACAACCATAAAATGATAACCTATGTCTTTTTTAATACTTGTATCACCAAAGATTTAAAAGATCGGGCCAATGATTGTGGGATAACTTGTAGACAAAGTGACTATTTAGCATCATACATTCGGATTCTTGAAACGTAAATAATTTTACTGTCTCTATATGTCACCAAGCTATAGTCGTGTTGATTATAACCGATGTCTTTGATTATAACCGAGACTTTGGAGCCACTGTTTTAAAATTAAACGTTCTCCAAATAACAGTTTAGGATAATGACTTCGATTCTGGCGATTATAAAAATGTGATCTATAATTCTATGAAATTGAAATAGAAGAATAGTTTGTTTTTTTTACATTTTTGGGAAATATAAGTTTTGTGTATTTTGTCCTTATTGTTCCTTTACCGCTGGACAGAAGTCCACGCGTGATATCCCGCTATCTGCAACAAACAAAATTATTGCTTACTATAAAACCCTTCGACACATATTTTCGGCCGTACGAAAGTAATTCTATAGGATGGCAAGTTAGTAATTGGAGTTTTAACAATTGTAATATTTTAGAAGCTGTCAAATTCAGCACATTCAGCTGTCAAATATAATTCATCCTGCCCAACGCGTGAAAATAATAAAAAAGATTGTTGACGGCACTAAAGGCCTGGGTGTATTTAGAATAATCTTTATTTTGCATTCCCTTTGTTTGTTTGAAAATCCGCTATATATTTCTTAAAGTAATACATTTTTTGCATACATATTTTTTCTATTTTGTAACTGTTTGTACACACGTTACATATATACATACATCTTAACATACATACATTTGTTTGCGCTACTAATAATAATTCTCTTATACTCAGCGCTCTCTAAATGACAGTACAATAGTGGTTGTTTTTTACTTTGATCTCAGAGCGACTGTAGTTAGGTATGTATGTATGTATGTACGTGTATTTATATATACGCATTCCAGCATATTGCCAAATTTCTTTAAAGTTCTGCTTTGCTATTGTTTTAAGAATATTTTTTCGTTCATTCGATCATTGTCCATCAAGTAAAGTAGTTACAAAAAAAAGAATTTGTTTTTATTCGCGCTTGCCTGCAAAAATTATTGCAGACACAAACAAAGATATTATCGAAATTCCAGTTAAATTGTAAATTTCGTCAAGAGGTCGGGTGTCATCATGGCTTTAGGGCGCAAGTAATTCGGTGCAACCAACCAAACAGAGATGGTGCAAGGTTGGTACATACACATAGCTGTCACAACGGCCAATATCGAAGAAGACTCAGACATAATGACTATTATTAATGTATGGGGGAATATCGAAGCAGACCACTTACTTTCTGGGTCCCTTTTCGACCCCCAACGACCCCAGACATAATGATACGATGTCATTCAGCCGGATTGGGCATCGCCACAACCAGATTTATTTTGAGGTTGGATTTGGAAATATACAAGGTTGAAGCCGAACGCAGCTATTTGAATGATGTGCTATTTCAAACATATTGGCACAAATGCAACTGCAAAATAGAGTACATCACGAGAAGTAAATTCCGTTCAAATCGATTTTAATAATAATAGAATAAAGTTTCCAAACGATTTGCATAACGACACTATAGCTATCAGATTAATTAGCTACATAAAGCTTTGGAGCAGTATAGCAAGATATAACCGGAAGTTCGTTTTTTTTTTGTCATACTTTTTATACCAGTAATTGGATTGCTCTACGGTCAAAAAACGATTATAGGCCTCTAAGGATTGCGATGAAAAAAGGTTTGGCGAATGTACTCCTGCCCTGCACTGAAGATTATAGATTAAAATGTGTTACCTGACTTGGTTTTTTAGAAATAAATTCGAAGAGTAGCCAGGAAAGTTCGTAAAATTACCATCATTATTTTTATGTACCCCAAGAACTCCAGTGAACATATAAAAAAAGAGTACATCTCGCATAAAATAGATTGGTTTTCGACCACAGCTCGAGGAAACTATTGTCGTTAATGTGCTCATTATCATAATATTCGCATTTACACAACTGTATCTGAAGTATCTGGCTTTTATATATTAAAATGAGTCCACAGGCACATGTTTGAATAAAAATTACACTCCTGTTTCTATTTGAACATGTTCTTTTCCTATTTCACTTCTCTAAATATGTTTTTGTTGTAGAACAACAAAACAATTGCTTATATATTCTGATGCTTACATTTTAATGGGTAAATATGAGGTCAGCCAAAAAATTGTCCTACCTAAGGTATAGATACCGAAGTTTTTTTTTTAGTTGGTCATAAATAGCTAAAACTCGTACTCAAGTTTTGGCAATAGCAAAAATTAATAACTTATACTTTTTATATATACTTTAATTTAAAGTTAAGTTAGTTTCAATTAAGTAAAGTTAGCCTACTTTCTCCATAACAGCACTTCCAAAGAACCCATCGGTCATGCAGTATGGTCTTAGCTAAGCTTGGCACTTAGCACCGCTTGCTGAAACCTTATGTCGTTCACGTCTATAAAGTTTAACGTTGGCGAAAAGATATATCATTGATTCGAAGTACTTGACAGTTCGTCTAGTCGATTTTCTGCCCCACATTAGGGTCTTATTCTGACCAGTCAATAACTTTAAGATCCTATGCACGATTTCCCAAGATAAAGTCTGCGAAAATCCCCAGACGCTGCAGCGATATTCACGCATGAACCTCCACACGCTTGTTGAAGGATTTTTTGCCGAAACGGTTATTTAAAATTAACCAATCAATCGACTGCCAAAAATGAGCGTTCGAGCGCAATGTTTAAACTAACAACACAACAGCATACATTACCTTTTGGAATTTAAAGAAAACTTCTTCCTAAAATGGGTACGCTTTTGGTAAGTCACAGTGTCGTGTGTTGTTTGCAACACAAAATTAGCAATTATGATGTGGAAAACCGTTCAAAAAGTATTAAACATAGCAACAAGTCGCAGCTCAACTAAATGTTACACGAGCAGGATGGCTACTGCTATTAAAAGACATGGAAGTGGTCCAGATTATGGGAAAATTAATGTCATATGAAGTAACTGACAGCAGAAAAACTCAAAAAATTTTTTGGGAAACACTGTTCGCCAGGTAAAAGAGGGCATTTGTGAAGGGCGATGCAAATCTTATATATTTCGAGAATCCTAAGCACCAAAGACGCAACAGTGAATCTTGCTTTGATTTTCCGACAGTGTGGTTTTTTGGAAGGAATTTGCGGCATCCCTTCTCAAGTTTGGGTTAGACACAAAGCTTTTACAAAAAACTATTATTAAAGATGACACATTGCCGAAAGCGGTTGGTCTCTACATCAAACTTAACAAGGGGTGACTGAAATTTATTCCAAATATCTATAACGAAATATTGACAAGGCCAAATCGCTATGAGCGCCTTTGTTTTTCCTGTGATCAGAAAGATGTTAACCAATACCAGCCGTTAAAAACTGCAAAGCCGTTGATATTAACTGATATGATAGCATATGAGCGAATTGACTATTAAGTTTTTCCTGTAGAAGTATCTGAATGTTGTGCTAGGCAACCCACATGATAATTACTGCCTTTTCTTCAAAGATTCTATTGCCCTTGCGTGATATTGACATATTGTCAGCCAACTAGAAAAAATTTAGATTTTAAACGTGTATTTTCTATACGTGAATCGCGGTTTCATAATTGTATAGCTGGTAAGTCTATATTTAGTAAAAGTACTGTTTAGTATTAATATTTCGAACACCAAAAACGATTTTTTTCGTTGGAATTGTTTACAGACCAAACTAATTTGTTTAGGCAGTTAAAAGATATCGTAGCAACGGTTATCGGAGATTGCAAACTTGGCAATCACTCGAAGAGAATTGGGGTCGACTTCTGTAGAAGTTGTCAAAATGTGGAGGAAGATAAGACAGTAATTAATTTCGTGTGACTCAGTCCTGCCCTAGAGAACCAACACCAGATTCATCTTGCGCGGAGGTTCTTCGTCAGCCTCTTCGAACTGTTAGAGATGTCAAAAAGAGACAGCATTTCAACGTCTGTACCTCTGTGCGTCAGCCTTTCCTTTTCTCGCTCTGTACTTTTCGGCTCTCCTTTCTGCTTTTCTTCAGGTAACATAAAGGAACAAGATTTTCGGACCCACGCGGTCAGATAATCTAACTTAAACCATTTGTTTTATATTCAAGATTATTTTGAAGAGCATGTTGAGTTTTGATAAAAAAAAACTCTTCTTCAACGCATAGTGTAATTCTAATACCGCCCTCGTCTAAACGAAAAAATCACAATAAAATAGAGAAAACTATATTTTGAACATGTGTGACCGATTAAGTCATCAGATAACCAAATTGTGTCCGTACAATACAGCAAATAAGACAAATGTGCTAATTTTCATTATTTCTGATGTTGTACAGAAAAAAACAAAAAAAAAGGGAAGAAAGAGGTGTATGGTTGAAACTAAATTGTTGTTATTAAAGTGGCGTAACTTAAAATAAGAATTAGTGATTTAAATAAGAACATGTGTATTTTATTTCTTTAATTAAAACTTCTACTTTTTAAACTTTTTAAATAAAAATGCCTTAATATAAAAAAAAAGCAAATGCTTCACTTAAACATAAATGCATTAAAGACTTTGACTTTCTCGCCGAAAGTGCTTTTAATGTAGATTGTTGTTGCCGTTAAAAGTATTTAGTTTGTAATTCCTGCAAAATTCTACGCTTTTTCTAATGCCTACGAAAACAAAAGTCCTCTTTTGCAACTTAAAGCTGCTTTCAAAGTTGTTTTATTTAAATAATATGTTAATGTATTTGCACCACTGGGTAATTTATATGAAGAAAACTTTTATGTTTCCTAAGTATTTAGATGGAAAAGTTAATGGAAAAGTTGCTGATATATAAAAGCATGTTTGCCCGAATACACAAGTATTTAATTTGTTTTAGATTCTTAACTCAATAAATAAACTAATGCAAATATCAAGAAAAAGTTTTTTATAACAATTTGATTTAATTGTGTAAAAACCATTAGACTTGAATTGCATTCTTTTTGGAATATAGGCAAAAGCTCCAACATACAATATTCTAAGAAAGCATTAGACAAACAAGTCTAAGGATGCGTAAGAAAAAGAATTCATTGCAGTAGTTTAAATGCACTTTTAATCACAAAAAGAATTTCAATTGCTAAACACTTACATTTCTGTTCAAAAAACATTTGATATGAAATGAACTTTAAATTTTTCTTTAAAAGCGTAGCACAAAGTTTTTGAGGAAAATGTACACGAGAGGAAAATAACTAAAGTTAAATAAAAAGCTAAGTATGCACGACACATGAAAAACCTCCTAAGCTTTTTAGTCATTTCTATCCACGTACGCTCACGCATGCGGATTTTTTCCACTCTCGTTCGTGCATGATATCGTGATTGGACACGATCAAACGTGATGATGCATTCCCATCTCTACTTTGCTCTTCTTTGTTCCTTATAAAGTCTACGCTTGGTTGGACGTATAAATTGGGGTTTGACACTAGTGACATTAAAAATGTGGATGTGTAAAATACGTTCTCTGTTGGTTACATTAGTTTTGGCGGGAACATTTCCGTTTAAGCTGTTAGCAATGTACGTGACAAAACTATTCAGAGAATTAACGTAGCATTTTTTTATAACTTGCTTAAGATGAATAAACTGGTATAAATATCAAACTTTTGAGCGTATAATTTGGAATGTGGTCTAGAAGTTCGATAAAATTGGGTCAGCATATAGCACTACAACACCTTTGCATGCTCGACCAGGGCGTTCGAACGCTAATATTTACATACTTCGTGGAAGTGTGGCGGACAGACCAGGCACATCGATTTGCCGTCTACTATAACAATTCAAGCTGAGCGGCCATAAAAAGCATAATGTGTTCGTCGAATGTAAATACAAATAATAAATCAAAACTATAGATATTAAAAAAAAGTTACGTGGCGGCCCTTACAGTAAATCACGTAGAAACTCGTACATGATTTGATCAAAAAGATGGTGGACTATTTACTCAACTATCGCAAATATCGGATGCAAGGAAACCAGGCAATTGCAAAGTGCTACTACCGAACAGAAGCTCTTGATCAAACGGAAACCTAGCGTATATGACCGTGGATACTAGCTGTTACCTGAATGGAAATAATGCTGCTAGAGCATAAAATCGGACTGGCATTCGTTGTACAAGAACTAGAGACGGACATTTACTTCTGCGTCATGAAGAAAATACAGTGCCACAGTTGGAATTATGTACCTGCGTGCAATCACGAAGTGTGTATGATGCCTCAGTGAAACCAGAGGTTAACATCTTCACCGATATCCAATTTACCCTCAAGACAATAGAGTCACAAACAGTCAAATTAGGGACAGTGTTATATACATATGTTAGTTACGCGACACTTGTTAGGCGGCGGATAATGTGGGTACCAGGCCCCCATGAAGCATTTGTTAATAAAGCCCGAGAACTACATGCAAATAACTTAGAAAACGCGAAACCATTTTAGGCTATGAGAACTAAACCCAAAAATTGGGCAATCGTAAGCCACTTTGGAATAACAAACCGATGGTAAAAAATTAAAAAATCTTATAGATCGACCTAAGTGTAGACAAAACAAAGAGCCTGCTAAAACTAATCGGCTTCGGAGACAATTATATATCGGAGCAGAGACAATTATATAACTCCATTAAGACACTTTTACAGGAGTATCTTGTAAAAATTCGTTTGGAGCACGGAATTGCTACACCCCAAAAAGATTCTTTAAACCTTGATTCTGAACGGAAAGCACACAACAATTCTAAGCCTTGGATTATTTATACAAATGCACACCATTATGAGACGAATAAATTGCCTCGTCCTCTCAACTTAAGAGTCATTATTACAACTTATATTTAAAGTTCATGTTAGTAAAAGATACCTTTAGCTAAAGTTAGAAATGAAATGTCCTTTTACTATTATTCGTTATTACAAGTTGGTTGTAAAATAAAATAATTCTTTTTGAAAATTCGGCAGAGCAAGAGCAAAAACCATCTACTTTTGACAAATGAAATTGGTTTTTAGTGGCCACGACTGACTTGCTTTTATTTATTTCTTTACTGGCAAAAAACTATTGCGATTTTTTTATTTTTAAAAATATTATTTATATAAAATATACGCGGTCTATTTTCCATTTCCAAACTAACTTAAAATTGTTTATTTGTTGTTGCTCAAGATATAACAACTTCAAATCTAGAAACCTTACATTAGAAGTTAAAGGTAAAAAACATCTTCCCCTTAGTTTATCGGACAGTGTCGTCTGAAAGTACGCTTATAAAAACGAATTATCGGTCCGATATCATCCTAACTTGAGCGATTGGCAAGTTGTAATAATAACCCTAAGTAGGTTACTTAAAAACAGCAGAAAGGGAAATGAAATGGTAGACAAATATTTCTGTACTGATTTAAATTCATAAATTCAATTGCGGTGAATATATTTCTGTCTAAGGAAATTTAACATCCACACATATTTGGAATTTATGACACACATACATACATATTTCACATTATCAATGATAAATGTTAGCTTAAGGCCTTATTTCCCTTATTTGCCACTCCATTCCCCTTTATATTGTCAAATATTTATGTGAAGAACAGGGTAAAAAAAAACCTAAATTATATTTTATTGACTATAAATTTGTGCTTTAGCTTGCCAACATAACTATTTTTGTCATTTAGACCAAAGTCATTGATAAAAACTTGAGAACAATATGTTTTCGTTTCAAATACAGAAAATAAATATTTAAATAAAATATTTATGAAAACGACTTTTTTCAAAAATATGAGAAACAGAACAGGAATAAGAAATTTTTTAATTTTTAATTATTTGGTCCTTGTTAAAGGCATACTCCTGACCTCTTTACATACTACTGTGGGTAAAAAAGACTTTTTAATTTAAATTTCGCGCGGAAATCCATTCGTCATTTTCTACGTTGGTATGACTGTCGGTGACATCTGTGCCAAATATCACATCAAAGTAATCATTAGTGTTTAGTATACGTTTGTCTTTCTAAAGTACAACAAGTGCATTCGGCGATTTTTACAATGAGTGAAATTCTATAACAAAGAAGTTCCATTAATTTTTGTGTGCGGAATGAAATTTCTGGTGCCGAAACGTTCAGAAAGTTGCAAAAAGATTTCGGTGATAATTGTATGTCGCGAGCAAGTGTTTTGGAATGGTACAAATTATTCAAATATGGTCGAGAACGCGTTGACGACGAACCACGTCCAGGACGGCCATCAACTGATGATCAACACGTCAATAAAATCAAGAAATTGGTGTTCGAGAATCGACGATTAACAGTCAGAGACCTTACTGATATCGTTGGCATATCGGAGGGATCAGTGAAAACCATTGAAAATCACGATTGGTTCCAAAATCACTCAATTTTCTTGAAAAATAGCGTCGCGTTGACGTCTTAGATCTACGCTTATGACCCGGAAACATCGTGCCAAAGGTGAGCCGAAGCCGAAAAAACCACGTCAAAGCAAGTCAAAAATCAAGGTCTTGTTGACAGTTTTCTTCGATCATCGAGGTGTGGTGCACTCCGAATTCCTTTTGACCGTGTTATGCGTCGTTTGCGTGAAACTCTTCGTAAAAAGAGGCCGGAATTATGGGCCGACAACTCTTGGTTTTTGCACCACGATAATGCACCGTCGCATACCGCATTGATTCTTCGTGAGTTTTTCGCCAACAATTCAATCAATATCGGTTTACAACCACCGTATTCGCCTGATTTAGCTCCGTGTGACTTCTGACTGTTCAGCAAACTCAAGCGACAGCTGCGGAGAAACCGTTTTGAGTCAATTGTAGACATTAAACGTGCATCGTTACGCGCATTGAAGGCTATTCCGGAAATTGACTTTAACAATTGTTACGAGGATTGGAAAAAAGGTTGGCATAAGTGAATTGCAGTACGGTGGGTATTACTTTAAGGGGGACGAAACAGATTTGACAGAATAAATAAAGAAATTTAAAATTATGAACAGTCTTACTATTTTTCGCCCACAGTAGTACACAATGCAAAGACACAAGAGCCAATATACTCGTTGTACACAAGATGTGAAATAACTAAAACCACAAGGACACACACTTGAAATTATTATGGACTTCGAAGCCAGTATGCCGGCAAATTGTTTGTTGTAATATTTTATTAAAACATTCAATTTATTTCAGTTAATTTCTTCTTTCTTCATTGACAAGTGGCTAGAATCTGGTAGTGGCTATCTGTGGTTGTGTGCAAACAGCAGAATCCCTATAACCACATTGCAGGTTACATTAGCCACAAATGCAGGTAATAGAATAACTATGGAGTGCGATCAAGAAAATCGTAGAAGAGATTTATCTTAGTACTCGTAGAAAATAACATCCCTGACTTTTTCTGAAACTCCTAAATAGTAATAATTTCAGCAAGCCCTCACAAACAAAGTGGGGCAACCAAACTGATCTTTGTGGCACTTACACGGGTTTATATTGGTAGTTTTATAAAGAGTATAAAATTTATTTTTCATCAGTCACGTCTGGTGACCAGATAAGAGCGAATGTAAAATAATTTAAAACAACTACGGTGTGAGATTTCTAATTGTACAGAATCATTCAAATGACTGGAGATAATTTCTTGGACAAAATGTTGATTTCCGGCCAATATTTTCAGCTTCCAATTAGCGAACTCAAGGCGTGGTCTATAGTGACAGATGCAAGTCCAAATCAAAAATTAGCAACGTTGACTTTCTGTCGATTCCTAATTCTGCTAATCAGCGTCGAGTCAACATTTCTATATTTATTTTATACTGGCGGCAACGGCGCCAAATGTCGAATTAATCTCTGTCTGCATGGGGGCTTAAGGGCCCAACGATCGTACTCATGCCCTAGCTATTCCATGATGCGTCGAATTACCGGCATACTCAAGCTGTGATAACGAATGGCCTCAGAACGAAATTTGCGTTGTATATTTACAACAGATTGGGAATTTCGGAACGTGTGAAGTTCGGCAGCCGTCAAACGATGCATGTTGTAATAGCAAATGTAATTGAATAGTTTGACATTGGTGGCTTTGATAGCTTATGAAATATAACAGTTGCAACACCTATCATTAGTATCTGGTCACCCTATACAACAAGCGTATTCAAATATTTTTTACCTAGAAAGCTTTATTGGAAAACATTTTTTGATCTGACTCCTATCAGAAAAGGAATATAAAGTTAATGGTTCTTGTGGTATTGGTAAATCTGCCAGTTTGCTTGTGGTGGTTGTGACGTAATAAATGGTTACTAACTTAATAAGTCAATGAAGTTTCGCTGTTACGTACTCAGAAGATATGGCATAAAGGTCTATGACTACTCCGAATAATAAATAGATGTAAATAGTCAAAACAAGAAGAATTGGTCTTCTACATCAAACTACTTTACGTCCTTTTAAAGAATCTTAAAGAAATTTATAAAAAAATATAAGACGGCTTCCCTGTTTGTAGAATCGTTATGCCGGGCCCTAAAATAAGGATAAATGAGAAAAGGTATTATAGTCATACATCTTAATTATAAAGGTATGATTATGGTCGTAGCATACAGAACAGAAAAATGTTCCCTTCTTATAGTTTCGAATAAATTTTTGTCTATGGTAGTGGACATGCTAACGACAAAAGCTGCTAGTCTTTCAATTGACGGTAATTGTTCGAATTATTTTGATATTTGTTAAGCAACTATAGATACCTTAAACTCTCCAAACTTCTCAAGAACTCTCAGAGTGAATTTTAACAAAGTTTTTGGGTTGACTAACGCCTACTGATACAACGTTATGGTATTTAGCCGCTTGCTTGTGATACTGTGGAATAACACTTAATGTTGATATAGATGAGAATATCATCGCTGTGAAGTTGCAACTGCATTCACTGCTCACCAGATATGAAAAATATTTCCAAGAATGCATTCACCGACATTGCATAGTATACCACAGACTGTTGAACTTCTCTAAGAGAATTTGCGATAAAAAAAGCAACACCTTGCTGTACGATGTTCTCGCCAGAACGATTGAAAAATATTCAATAATAAAGGAACAAAATCTTTGGAATTTTCTTAGACAAAATAACATCAGATAAGGGATTTTGGACCATCTTATGCTTATACATAGGTTCTAAAAAAGATCGAAATATATCCGTTTAACAATATACCAGAAAAACATATACGATGCTGATTAGATCGAGATCAAACCGACTTAGCACTAAACTTACAACGAGCGTTCCGAATTTAGTAATCACGCTGGAAAAATATATATTTCATCTCCCATGCCAACTTTGGGGGATCAACGTAGGATCCATATGAAAATATTGTCCCTTGTAGGTCTTTAAAGCCATCGACGCTAGGATTGGATGAAATATATTCTTTCATCAGGAGTTGCAAATACTACTACAGTAACTCACGTCACACGGGTTGTCTGTACACTTAATGCGACATCCTGTAACAATGCAAATTAAATCTAATGAGGTAAAGAGAAACAATTTCAAAATCCTTCAAATTAGCCTATTAATTCTTTGTAGTTATCCTCTAACCGAATGATCCAGACCAGACTATCAATTTTTACAGTGTCTTAAAAATATTTAGTACGAATATAACTAATTTCAGAGTCGTTTCTGTTCCTAGAAACCGAGTAATCCATTAAATGCAGGTATGTTTTCAACCTGAAAACCTTTTAAATAGTTTTGATATTTCAAATTCAATACCTCGTTGCCTTGCGGAGGTTTCCATAAACTTTCTAACACTCTGAAAAATGTTACCACTTCTATGAATGCCATGACTTTTAGGTTGCCTTAACGCCATTGTTAGTATGGAATAGGATGTTACAACAAGTCGACGGTGGTCTCAGCACTAGGTGAATTAATATACGACCGCCAACAGACCTTATCGCAACACTCGTATATGTAGCAATGGAAGACCACGCCTGCAACGTCAGATTGATTCGAACTAAGATCTCTACACGATTTCAGTATGAGCCACCATGTGGACTCCCGAAGGTGCCTCGCCAACAACCAGTCCCGTGATACCAGGATTTATATATTTATTTTTTCCAAATTAGAAAGTTCTACGTTCTTCCAGTTTCACTCGCCAGACAATTCTCAGGGACTGGTTCCCCATCTCTCGGTAACAATATATCCCCAAAGTAAATTATTCTTCTATTTTTTATCGTCATATGAGATTTTTTAATAGAAATCTTCCTTAAAGCTCCTTGTTTTCACTAGATGCTCTCTGGATTACTGAATGAAAAATTCTTTGTTTTCCTCTAAACCATCCTCCGCCATTTACAGTATAAATATGGTCCTGCTTGCAATATTAAACTATTGCAGGGATAAGGAATCAAACATGTTTGTGTACTTTTAATTGGATTTTTATTGATTTCATTGGCAAGAAAAAATTTCAAATCCATAAGATTTTAAATACAAGATACATGCTTTCTGGTAACATCCTACCCGTACTTTTGCACTTGCGCTCACACATACACAGAACCACAGAAGCTACACACTTCTACGTGTTTGAAGGATACACACAGGATACTCAGCTAAACCAAGTCAAGTTGAGATGGTAGTTTGTGGTTAAACAAATGAAACGAATAAACAAAAATCATAAAAAGCAACAACAAAGACTAAAAAATCAAGCAGTAAGTGAATGGAAAATTTTAAAGCAATAGTAAAAATTTTCAAGGAAACTTAGCCAATCCTAGATGCAGTCAGGCAGTTCTAAATAGATGAAATAAAAAACACACAACAGCATCTAGGAGAGTTGGTGGCTTAAAACCACAAACAAAGAAGTAGAGTTTTAATTGAGGTAGAAAACAGATGGAAAAGGCAATGACCGTTTCATGATATAATAACACAATTTTGCATTCAAAGTCCTTGCCACATGCAACTCATATATACTAAGCACAACTAACATGTCGAGTGGGAGTTGTGGAATGAAAGCAACAACTTTATAAAAAAAAGTTTAACAAGACAACGAAGGTTTTAAGCTGAAAGCTTTGTACCTTGAGAAGAGTTGAATTTGTTTGAAAATCTATTAAATGAACTTTAAGTTTATTTTGGGATCTTTTTTTAATTTTTATAATAAACTTTGGATTAGTGGAAATAAAAAATATGTGTAACAGGTGAGTATATACGACGATTCCACTACAAGATAACACTCAGCCCGCTCATTAAGAAAAGCAAGACCTTTTGAAAAGATCGTCTCGATTATTGTTGGTTTGAACAGGACGGAGCAACTGCTCAGACAGATCGGGCAATTATGGAGATTTAGAGACACCAATTTCCAGGTCAAGTGAACTCCTGTTTTGGAGATTTAAACTGGCTGTCCAGATTGCCAGATCTAACAGAACCAAAACTGCTTCCTTTGGGGCTTTTTGATATCCCGCATTTAACACAACAAACTACGAACCTTCCAAGCCGTGAACGCTAACACTGAAGAGGTAATCGCCAATTGCGAACCAAATGTTTTGCGAGCAACAATTCAAAATGCCGTAAAACGAGCGCAATTATGCATCAATTCGGGAGGTGGCCATTTGAGAGATGTACTTTTTTCAAATAATGTCATCAATTTCACACATTCAAATAAATCAAATTTTTATAAAAACAAAACTCTTATTTTCATTTATAACGAATTTACAGCCAGTTCGAATAATGACATTACTATTGCGCCACCTTGTATTTCTAATTTGTCTCCCTCTAAGTCGGTGTAGCAATGAGTTTTGTTCAGACTTGTTCTTGTTATCGTTTATTCAGTTAGTTATCCTGTATTATTGAGTGGCATCTTTTAATAAAAGTATTTATAGTAGTTGCATTTACACTTAAAGGGTGAAGACGGACGAGTTTTCCTATTTATGACTCCTACTTACTTTGCTATTCACTTACAATAAGAAGTACTTAAGACTTAAGTTGTACTACCAGGACACTAGTGTTTATTAATGTTATTTAAATATTTAACGCGGCGAAGATTTTAAGGAAATTAAAAAATAGTTACAAACAGAATTTAACGATTTATTTAAATAATTCATAGAAGTTCTGTTCTAGACCGCCACTTTGTTTCTTGGGTTTCTAAATTCTTTGAATGTCAATTAAACTTTTTTGTTATACTTCCATGCTTAAACATTCTAAATCAATTTTCCTGTTTACTGTCCTTAAGCAATATCAATCTTTTTATTTTCTAAACCGTGTAATGCTGTGTTAATTAAACCATTTGGCTTCTATAGGGTGATCCAACCATAATGCACGACGTTAATTATGAGTCACACCCGCGAGATGATAACGGACTTCTTGTGGCCAGAAATTAATTAAAATGTTGACCTGGACGATGTGTGGTTTCAACAGGATGTTGTCGTTGCGATGTTAATTGACCGTCACGATCATGTGATTGGACACCGTTGGACTTCTTTCTTTGAGGATATTTAAAAGAAAAAGTGTACTTCAATAAGTCAAGAAAAATTCAAGAGCTAAAGGATAACATTAACGACATTGAACCTCAATTATATCTCAGTGTCCTTGAAAACATCGACCATCGGATAGAGATATACCACCTAGCATTTGCTCGATATTTTATTTTACACATAATTGTCATAGATCTTTCTATGATAATAAAAAATATTAATATAATTCTCTGAAAACTTTTTATTTTATTTACGATCAACATCATGAATCAACTTTTCGTAGAACGATTTTGAAATAGCCTTAGGCTATGGAAAAATAAATTTATTGGCTTCCTAGTTTACAAATAATAAATATATTGTCTTGAACTTCGATAACCAGCGATTACCCTACATCTCTAGTAATTAAATTCACTTTGCAACTGTAGGGCTTTACAAGCACCCAACTCGTCTCTAAATGTGTTTGTATTTGATTGTTTATTCTAAAAGTTAAAATTCGTGTCCACTGTTGCATTGAAATTCAATTAGTCTCAACGGGTTGTGGCTTTTTGTACTGATGGGAATGAATTTATTTTAGTTGCCATTTGTGTTCCTCCACAACAACAACAAATATAAACAAATAAAAATGGCAAAAACAAAAACTTGTACTTTATTATTTGTGTTAATTGTTATGGTTTCGAATGTTTTTGTTGCAGTTGTTAGTGTGTTTTTTTTTTGCTGCAAGAAAATAGAAAAAATCATTGCAAACTTTATTTGTTTTACATTTATTATACACGTAGCGGGCTTTTAGGAGTTTTTAGTCATAATATACTTTTAGGACTAGAGTAGTTCAGTATTTTGCTGTTCACTCTTTTATTTGTTATTTTATTAAGTCTATTTTATTTCGGTTTTTTGGTCAGTTTGCTTTTTATTTTTCATTCTGTAGTACTAATTTTGTATTTGCGTTAAACTAAAAGTATTTGTTTTTAACTGCTTTCTGACCGCAAAAATTGTATAAATAGAAAATCAAGTATTATTGTATTTGTGGGCTTTTATTTGTTGTTGAAAAGTTCCAATGAAAACTCAACAATATAAAATATTTAGAGCAATTGTAATGGAGGTTATGTTGAGTTCAACAAGTTTGTTATTTTTTCTATTTTAAATTAAAGCAGAAAAGTGTTATTGACTTTTAGGGATTAAAAAAAAACATTGCGAAGGCTTTTTAACGTTTTACAAATAATTTGGACAATTTTATAATAACTACGATGTAGATTGGGAAACATAAGAAATTAATCAATTTTGTCACCCACTTGACATGCATATGTTAGCAATTATACAAAATTACAATTGTGAAAAGTGGCAACATTGTATAGCTCATATAGCGTTGCTACTCCGCTCTTTCGTATCATATAATTTGGTGCAAAACCTGACTGAAAGTTAGTAAATCATTTCAAAAAACTACTGCTTATCACAGATTAACTGAAAGGTCTATAAAAGAGAAGCTCCGCTACATTGGGGTACTTGAAAGTTTGGAGCAATGATTTATTACATATCTATTATCGGATCCAAGGCACCACTTCAGATGCGACAGAAACGAAAGAAACCCCAAACAGGTAAAATTCTTTGGGTTGCGCTTGGCACAATTGTTAGTGATAATTTGCTGGTAGGAAGTTTAAATCATTACGCACGGTCATAATCGGCTTCGAAGAGTATGATTTGCGTCAACACTAGTCTCAACGGTGGTCTTAGCACCGGCTGTAATAATATACGATCACCAACTCCGCTACACGCAACACTCCCATAGGTAGCGAATGAAAACCTTGGATCCTGGACCCTGGACCCACCTCTTTCTATAGGGTTTGAATCTACCCATGAGCTAATCTATTAACAGCTTGCGTTGTTACATTACTCTAAACCAATATCTCCTCGCAATCACCAACAATTAGTCCGAGACTTGCCTTTGAAGTGCTACTGGTTGCCATGGTACCAGTGCTTATATCATTACTGGTCGAGCTTAAAAAGTCTTATCTGCTTTCAGTTTCAGACAAGCCTCGGGGACATCTACGCTGTTCAAGGTGGCGGAATCACTAAGATTATATATTAATGTAGAGTTCGGAAATATCAAAAATATTAAGGACTCCGAACTGCCTCTGGTGCTATAGAATAATAATCGGTACTTTACCAATAGCGGAAGCTTAGTTAGGTCTCTGACAGGTGTTTATTGGAATGTTATCAGGTGTAAAAATGCCAGACAGCTTTAAAATAGATAGCCAGACATACATAGGTGCGTGGACATTGGGCTAATGTAGATAACTGTATAGCTGGACAAACAGTAACAAGAATGCATGATTCAAAGACTGAAGAATTCTGTGCTATTTTTCTATCGGCCAGCAACCAACAAGCTGTGGAATCATTTCCTGATCTGATTGAGGCGTTATGAACCCACTTGAAAGTCTACAAGACTGATATGGCCTAGATTAGACCAGGTGCGTGTCATGAATATATATTGCGATTGCACAGAGTGCAATGAAAGAATATCATGGCAACGATTAATGTACATTGCCAATTTGGTTGGCACTAGGATTGCGATCGAACAGCTACGGCAAAAGTTGTCATATTATCTTTTGCAATCTATATCCTTAAAAAATTTAAGCGAAATATACCTGAAACAACGATCTCTCATAAGTCTCTCTGTTTTTAACTCCTTTTTCCCTTTCAAACGTATCGCAGATCCACATTGCTTGACAAGTTACAGTCTATCTGTCAAAATAACTACACAATCCACGTACCATATTGCCAGTTTCAGCCTTCTTGCATAATTTTCTCTTTCAAACTACAGGAAACGGTTCGTAGTTTAAGGTTCTCTAGCCAAGCAACTTACCTACCTTGTCATATTAAATTTACTTTGATTTTGTAGCAATAACATGCTTTAAGAGTTTTTCATGCTAAAAATTATTTATGTTTTCATACTCGTATAAATAAAACATATGTACATATGTTTTCATAGTTTTGTGTTTTTATTTTTTAATTCTCCTACTCACTCGTATGAGTAATTTTTCAAAACAAGTAGAAAACTTTTTTGCTGTGTAAAACTTTTTCAGAACACGCTCAAGCACGCACATACTGTGTGTGTTTTTGTAAGTTTTCGCATATTATTTAAATTAATCATATTTACACTGATTGCGCTATTTTTGCAGTTAAAAACATAAGTTTTTTTTTCAAATTTGCTTATTTTAATCAAACTTTAAAAAAGTTATTTGAAACAGGAAAACGATATGAATAATTTTAGTGAGAATACTTATCGGGTATTTTATGCTGTTGGTTATTTCTTTGTCGGTAAGAGTGATATGTACTCGCAGTATTGAGGTTTTCCCGAATTGTGATTTTCTAAATCTCACACGCTTTGTAAGCCCGGCAATTGCTAAAAATATTTAGCTTTTTCGAATGCCGAATATGATAAACATTAACATACTGACACCAGACATTCCCCGTTCACTTTGTTCTTTAAACGAAGCTGAAGAGATCGTTGAATGACTAGAATTGGTGCATTTCCAGGGCCTACAATTACTTCGATTTTGATAATAAATTGGTTGAAAACGCTATGTGTACTTTTAGGCCAGTTTTTAAACATCACATCAAACCACGAACGCAAACACAACAACAAAGCATCAACTATTAAAAGGGCCATCTATATCATCAGCTAACCAGGCGCTATCATTCAACTTGTATGTACAAATAAGATAAATATTCATTTCAGTCATATTCAGTCAATATGTTTTGTTCACTCATCTTACTTATTTCTACCACTGGGCCAAATTATTTTAAGTGCAGAAAATTTGCTTAATTTGAATGGTCAGTTATTTATTTAACCAAAAACGCAAAAATCGTTCATTTCATTAAAGTTTTTAATAAAACTGTCATTATGTAAAAAAATGTGTAGTTTCCACATAAAACATTCCATGGAAAAGGAACAGGAAATTAAATTTAAGAAATTGTACGAAATGTTGTGGAATTGCAAATTCGACTCAAATTTGTTCTAGTTATTTGCAACTTTTTTACGCTGGCTTTATAGAGATGAGTGAGGTAGCAAAAAGAAAGTCGAAACAAAGTTAATATTATAATTTTTATTATTTTTTTTTTTGGTTTAGGTTAAATCGTTAATCGCTTAATGAATTTGTTACATCAAACATCATCATTAGCTTTAATCTTATTGTCATTGTTAGCGCCTCACCAGCAGAATCCATATAAATCTAATTCTCTCGTCATCTCTCTCTCTCTCTCTCTGTCTATCTTTTTCTCCTTCTTTTCACACTTCCCGTTATAATTAACATGACCTGCAATTAAACAACCTCTTGTTGGACATCAAAATTGTTGCAAATCACTTTTGTAATGCTACAATCTATGGCATTTAGAGGTTTTGGGTTGACTTTGAAGCATAATTTGGATCAACAAGAATTCAAATGCATTTGGGAAATTAACAGCAACACAATATGAAACATGTATTATAATTTATAAATGCGATGGCGACAAGTTACATGTATGAATTGAAATGTAATAAATGACATTAAATTAATTTCATATGTTTAGACATTTTAAATTAATGTTTATGGGTTGGGCTGGATAATGGATAATTCACGTTTTTCTAACTCAAATATTTAAAATTTTTGTTTCCCTAGATATTTCCCATTCCAAAAACTCGAGCCTGGTTTTTGTCAAAAGAAACGAAATTAAAATAATTATCACCAATTTACTCGCATGCTCAAGATCCACTGTCGCGATTGACAAAAAGCATAACCACCAAATCTAATTTTCCTGAAAGAGAGAATAAAGCCCGCCCTCTTTGTTAAAAGCCATGCGAAATAACGTGCAAAACAATGTAAAATCAAAAATACGGAGACAAGCGTCACCGATTCCAATATATCGAAAAGCCTTGCCATAAATAACAGACTTGTGTAAAGAGAAGCAAACAGCTGAGTGATTGTGCATACAGAATTACTCAAAATTTCCTTCTTCTCAACACGATGGAGCAAGCTAAATAGAACATAAGACATGATATAAGGAGAAATGGGCAAAATAAAGGCTTTTAACTGTGACATAATTAAACTCCACGTTTAAGCCAACTTTCGAGCATACTTGTCCCTTGACAGTAGTGGATGAGAAAGATCCGACACTCTGGTCGCACGGAGAGCTTGAATCCATAAAAAGGACAGAAGAAAGGCATTTTGTCGTTACATGAGGGAGAGAGGTTCAAACTCACGGGGCGCCTACAAGGAAAATAAAAAAGGGAAGTACGTGGAGGAAATCCTGATTCAATATGAGAGATACATCTGAAATATGCGGGGTAAAGAAGTTAGTATCTAAAGACCCTGTCTCAAGGATTGTAGAGCGATAGCTACATGACTAAGACAGTGGAGGATACATTGCAGTCGCTTATGGAGTTTCATTTACCTTGAAATTTCAGCTCCAACGACTCATGCACTTCTGTTAATAAGGGAGCTAATGAAAAAAGACGAACTGAGGCTGAACAGATAATGGTGTTAAAAGTGTAATACTATCTTTTGTAAACTAATATTGTTTCACTTCCTAAACCGGGTAGGAGGGTCTATACAGAAGCTAAGTCCTTCAGGCCAGTTAGCCTTACATCTTTTCTATTGTAGACAATGTAGGGGTGATATCCAAGCAGATCTCTTACTTTATAGACAAAAAAAGGATGGAATAATTAAATTAAAAGCAACAGTTTGCTACCAATATTTCTTAAATCTGCTAAGGAGTTTTTGCATTTATAGTAAAAGGAATACATGCAAGTAAGAATTCGTATATCCAGAGCAGACGAGCAATAACCTGAAAGTAGCAATAAAAGTGCATTCGAAAATAAATATATTTAAATTAAAAACGTTTTCAATAAATATATTCATATATTTTTTGCGCTACTTTTTTATTCTCAAGAATATACGTTACCAAGCAGAAAGGATTGCACCAAACTCCTGGTAATAAAATATTTATTACACAAAACACAAATGCAAAAAAAAATAGTAAAATAATATTTGGCTAAGCAGAATCTTATTTATCCACGTCCAACAAAACATAACGGAAGTTACGAGACACTACATATTCCCGCCAACTTACTTGCAAAATTTACAAGAAGTCTCATTGCAAGAGAATAAGTAGGCCCTAGGGGTACCTTTCATATGTTATCAATACGGAATGTCTACTAACTGGAGTTCAAATATCGATTTTCATTTTGCATTAGACCATGGCTCTTATTACAAACATATTTAGCTACATGACATTATAAACATAAGACTCCGCTTGTGAAACATAATTTGAGAAGATGGATTTCAAGCACTCGACTTTGCATAATGGCCCAAAGCATTTTAATGAAATATTGTTATTATTGTGATTGTGTTATTGTGTATAAAGGAACTCGTAATGTCTAGGATCTGAGAATTTTGTGTGAGTATCTTTGTTATGAGCTCCTACCAAAAATAGGCCAGATTGTAACAATGAATTTGAGTTTTACGGCGGTACCCTCTTACTATCTCTTTTACCTCGCCGTCGAATGAACGCAGTTCATGTACCAATCTCGTGTGCATTCCATCATATAGAAGGAAATTCACCCCTTCCTGGGGTAACTACCCATTCTCCTGACGTACCATTGACGGACATCGGCTAGTATCAGACACCATAATCTCCACGCTATATTGGTCTTAGTAACAGCCGCTAGGTTACCCTTCCGAATTAGCCAAATGGCCAAAACTCGAAAGCCCTCAACTTTTACATTTAGGCCCCAGACAGGCCTCGGGGACTGGTTCCCATATATCTCTTATATAACAACACATCAAGGTGGCATGACCAAGCCAAAAATGACCAGCACTACGATGCGGGTAGAGAAGCAGAGCGGTGGCCACTATCATACCTACATATCTAAAAATAGCAGCATATATTCTGTTAACTTCTCCATCATACATATGTACATAGATCTGATAACATTTGTTTTAAACTTTTCGAACAACAAGCGTTGGAAGCAAATATTCAAACAGATGCAGCACTTTACGTTTTGATAAGTTAAAACAAAATAGAGTACCTCAAGCTCCAATAAAATGTTATATTTATGAAAAGACTTTGTTTTGAAAAATAACAAGTGGAAAACAGAAGAAGAGTATTTTTGTTGGAATATTGACAAAGCACAGTAGCACACTGAAGCGCTGACGTTGCACCCTTAACAAATATGGAATAACCATTTTACTTTCTAACCAAGAGATGAGTTAAAATGCAAATAAAGTTCTTAGTTTAGCTTTAAGGCTATATAAATAAATAATCGACCAAGTGAAAATAGAAAATGCCTCTAATATGTGGCCAAGTATTTGTAAATCAGTTTATATGTTGTGCTTTTAATATGACATTGTGTCTAAACAATTGTATTCGCGTGATAGATTCAACAATAATCCTATTTGTTTGTAACCAATCGCCTTTTAAAAAGCTTTTCTTATATAATTTTATTACAAAAGTAAACGTTCTATGAGTTTTTCGAAAGTACTGGGATATATCTGAGGACCAACATTTTATTGCAGCAAAAAGCAATTGATAGATACGAGGGCGGATCCGTAAGTCCGTGACTTATTGATTGAAACACAGTTTTTTTTGCAAAACAAAAATTTATTTTTCAACATAATCTTCTTTTAACTCAATACACTTAGTCCAAAAAATTGGATTTTTCGAGGTCTTTAAAATAGTCATTTGTTTGGTCAATAATTTCATGGTTGGAGCTAAATCTCTTTCCACCCAGCCATTTCTTTAGGTTTGAAAATAAGAAGTAGTCACTAGGGGCTAAATCCGGCGAATATGGCAGATGAGGTACCAATTCGTAGCCCAATTCTTAGAGTTTTGCCATTGAGATTGCACACGTGTGCACCCGTTATCTTTCTTGATAAAAAAGAACTTCTTTCTTGGCCATATGGGGTCGTTTTCTTCTTAAATCCTCACTAAATCGGTGTAATAAGTTGGCATAATATTCGCCGTTTATTGTTTTTCCCTTTTGAAGGTAATCGATTTGGATTATCTCGTGTGCATCCCAAAAAACTGTTGCCATCAACTTATTGGCCGACAAACTTATCTTGGCCTTCTTCGGAGCAGGTTCACCCGGAGAAACCCATTGTTTAGACTGCTGCTTGGTCTCCGGAGTACAGTAATGGATCCATGTTTCATCCACAGTTACAAAATTGCGGTTCAACAACTCCACAAATCCTTTGAAGTTGTCATACGTTTACGTTTAAGGTCAATTGAAAGGAAACGCGACACCCATCTTGCAGACAACTTTTTTAAACCCATTTAAAATCGAAACCACACTGCCATATGAAATGCTTATGGCATCAACAATCTCACGCACTTTTACTCTTCGAACGACCAACACCATATTGTGGATTTTTTCGACATTTTTGGGTGTACTGACCTCAATTGCCCGTCCAGAAAGTTTAGCGTCATTTGTACTTGTGTGACCACAACGAATGTCATGTTTAATGAACACTCGAATCTCACATTTTTCCATTTTTAGACAAATACACGAGGTTGTATGTTTTGAACAGCTGTTAAACGCAAAGTAAATCATGACACTTACTCAAAATTTGACAGTAGTCTATTAACAGGTGGTACTTGATGGGGACAGTGTTGCATTTCATATAAGTTTGAGGGAAGTTTGAAAACTCACGGGCTAATTTATCCGCTCTCGTAGTACAGCCCAACAAAAACGAAAATATTTTTTTGTTGCAACGGTGTGTGTTACGGGGTAGGTAACATAGGTGAAATGCCATATTATTTATTTTAATCTACCAACTCTAGTTTACAAACTATCCTCATATTAAATTATTATCAGAATTATTCGGAAACGTCAAATTTGGGAATAGAACTGACGAGATTAGTTTTATTATTTCATAATGCCTATGAAACTGGGAATGTGTTTTAATGATCTTAATAAATATTGTTACGTTTTTTGTGAATATTTTTTTAAACACCAACGAACGAAAACTAGTAGAAAAAACTGTGATCCGCCTGTATTTTTCCTACTTCGGTATTGATATATGTAATCAAGATATAGCATGGATGCCAAATGTGACCAGAACATTTGCGGCAATGGGAGCAAGGTACACGTAAATGTATGAGGTTCGGAGTACCTGTGATTTTACAAAAACAAAAAATCATTACGACGACTGTAATTTTTACATGAGAAGGCCAAAATTTAAAGTTCTAGTGCTTTCACAGTAATTAATGGTACTGAATACTGTGGAGTACCACAGGATTGTAAAGATCTTATCAGAGACTTAAGTGCCATAGGATTCTAAATGCCTTAGCTAGCTGTTAGCATCAAGATTAATAGGTCGATTATGAATATCAACCAAACTTCAGTTGCTTTGCCAGTTGCCAAAAATATAGAAGAGGTAACAACTGGCAAATGACAGCGTTAATTTCAGTTGCCAAATAGTACTATTTCCGGTAATCGATCATTTTCGGTTGCCAGCAGGCAACTCAACTGAAGTTCGGGTGCTGTACAATCGACACACGAAAGAAAATAATTGCATATTCTCTAATAAGCTCGTACTTTATGCCGCACACGAGAACAAAAGCTATAATATTTTTTTTCTATTCGATGTTAACGGTTTACTAATACACTCAAGGGGATTAGATACCTATCAGACAAGTTACTGGCTTATATATATTGAAAGATGTGACATCGTAACGCAACGATAGAATATCAGTAGTATAGCTGTTGACAGCAGCAGTTTAGTTAGCTTCGTTTACTCTAAAAAGAGGTGGGTTTAGGGTGTCAAATACGTAAGTTGTAATACAGCCGATACTAAGACCACCGTTGAATTGTGTCGTAAGGCCGGTGTCAACGTAAATCGTGGCATATTTAAATCTATGAAGGATCATATCAAGGCATTTCAGATCTTTTACAGAAAATAAAATATGTTGAACGTAATTGAATGATCAATGTTGACTTGAAGGTGCCTAAGATATTATTAGGTAAAAAACACACATGTTTTATGTGCGTGTGAGCCAAAATAACACATTGGCCGTCGGCCTTTGCATTCCCGAGAAAAAATCAATCTTCTACAATGCCATATAAAATTTGGGGCCGATGGCACAGTTTGTTCTGCATAAAAGGATTAGTGTTTTCGACTTATTTCACAAGGATTTCCTGAATTAAGCACTAAAAATAACACCACGACTAAGGCATGTATAAATGAAGCAGAACCATTTCCATGAAACTCCTTCGTAGTGGTTGTAAAAAAATTTCGTCGGAAATAATAAGGCTGCAAACTATAAGGAACTTTCAACATAACTTAGGAAATTACCGATGGTCACTAATTGTAACAGAGTACGTTACTGGAGCATACCCGGCTCTTAATGAAGTACACAAGTCGGTGCTACGCCGCGCACAGGGTGCGAAACAATCTTTTTACTGAGAAATCATTTTGATTAGCAACACGAAATTAGTGTTCTGGACCTATGAACTGGCCGCCTATTTTTTTGATTATGTGAACAAAAAATTCTTCATCGATAAGCTGACTACAAATCAATATTTTAAACAAATAGCACTCGCATAAGTCGTGGCATACCAGTAGTTATACTGGAAAGATTAATCGAAACTTGGACCTTCCGAATGAACCTCATACACCGTATTCGTGCCCAACATTTGAATGAAATTATTTTTAAAACGTAAATATCAGAGTTTGTTCTTTCGACTCATAATAAAGATTGTAACAACCAATTCTTTTAAGTGTTTTATTTTTATTAAAAAAAATGTTGCAAATGGATCATCCAATATGTATAGTCACCGATTTTGGGTCATTTACAAGCTATTTTGAAAACGGTTACAAAATTCCAATCGAACTGACATACTCTTCAAACTTTGTATTTCGCCGTACATTTTATGAGGAAGTTTACGATTAATAGCATTTTAAAAAGAGCTTTTGAAAATAATTAAACTCAAGAGTCAAAACTTGCGCAAATTTATTTACTCCTGCTTACAAATTATCTCTTTGATTTTTTCCTTTGAGAAGCTTGTTAAAGAATATTGTAAATTTTTTAAACTAGTAACGTCAAAACTCTTTCCCATTTCATCTTTATTTAAACATTGTTATAAATAATGAACATTTATCAATTTCTGCACTTTACACTATTTTTACCACTTACGAAACAAAAACGCTAAAAACTAAAGTAAACGAATTGCAACAACAAACTTTAATAAAGTTGCAATTTTTCATGTGTATCGTATTTTGGAAAAACAAAAGCAACAAAACAAATATTAGACAATAAGCTGATTAAGTTACTCCATGATGATGAGACTCCTCTTGAAAGTTATAAAGGAGATGTTTGTTTACAGGAGTTATCTTTGACTAAATTGACTGAGTTTGGCAAGTCTTCTTGCCTGTTAATATATCATTTTACATGTTACTTATTTAGAATAGTGTTTTTCATGCAAAGTGCCTTCCTTCTAGTCTTTTATTTTTGCCTTAAAAGCAAATGCATAGAATTCATTATAAATGAAGAGATTTATCTTAAACGCCACTGGTATTATAAGAAGTATGAAGCTAAGAAGAAAAGATATATGTATGAAGTGCACAATACTTTGAGTAATAATGAGTCTGATTTAAGCCAAACTATCGTTTGTTGTTTATCAAACATTTTGCAAAGAACATGAGGAGTATGTTGATTTGGTGATTCCGTTTGTAACAGAATTATACAAGCATATTAGACCTATGGAACCCAATGAACCTCTAGGTCGGCCCCTTAAATTTACCAAGAACACAAAAAGAACCTTATAGATCAATTTGGCGCAACTGTTTTTCAATAAACCAAAATACTTTTCCGTTAAGAAACTGTTGATCAAAATTTATGAGAAATTGTTTGCAGCTCCAAGAATTAAAAAAGAATTAAATTCTGTAGAGAAAGCAAAAACATGGTTGTGGTGAACGCAATCGAAAATGAATGTACTTACAACTCATAGTTGAAAATAATCATAATATGTTTGTTGTGTAGTTTCATGAACATCATCATGAACAACGCAATACTTGTTTTGAGGAGGAAGATATATTCTTTAATTATAATTGAAATTTGATCAAATATCCGCCTGATGGTACGACCGATTGGGGAGGTCCAGTTGGCATAGGTTCTGTCGAACAAATCCGGCTGAATATGGACAATGGATTGGGTAATTGGAAAAGTCCTGCCTCATCCACAAACTCTACAAGAAAAATTCTAGCGGAGTCAAACCATACGATAGTGGTGGCCAATTAATGTCACGCACAGAAAGAACTATGCAGTAAAATCATATAGAATTACGCGTTCGCTGTGCGTTACATATCACCATCCAGCTGGAACCACATGTCGTATATGTTTATATCATTTAAATCGGGCCAAAAGAAGATGGTTACATCTAGTGTTCACGGTTAATGGTGGTGGCCTCGCCAACGTTTTTTTAAAGTACGTACAAATTATGCCGCCAGCACAATATCCGCAACAGGGAGTAACTTTCGCTGCTGCAGTGCTATCTGGTGACCATTTTTCTTTTAAAAACTTGATCCTGTTTATTCGTGCGACTTACTAGGCTCATTTGGCATTAGTGACTGAACGTTAAACAACACAGCTTTGACAGACGCCGCCAGGACAATATGGACACCAGAGACTGTTAATTTGGAAGCTCTCTTACTAGAAAACTACTCATGATTGCTTTTCGTTGCAATTTCTTTAAATAAATTATTTTAAAAATAATTTTGATTAGCTTACTCATGTAAAATCAAGGTATATTACACAATAATTACACCAAAAGTACATGTTCTACATTGTCCAGAATTATTGCCACGGATGCATCATCCGTTTTTATTATCATTTTTATTATCATTAAATACCTCGGGAAGATAACTCCCAGAACGGATGTTAGTGAGGGCCTTTTGAGCCAATAATGTGGTCCCTGTGATTTAAGCATAAACCAGGGGAAATTGTGATGAATGATCGCCAGCCATCATTCATGCGGTGGGAAAAAATGTAGCCCCAATTTCTTCAAGCTCCAGGGAGCCACGATGCTAAAACCAATAGACGCATTTTGTTCACACAATAGTAAGACCGTCGTCGGATCGCCTCAAAATGATTATGTGCTATGACGTCATTCCAACCAGATTCAGCTTTTGACTAACGGTCCAAAAAATTCTAAATCATCAAAAGAAAGTGCGCTCCAATAAAGGTAATCGTATTAACCCGGTATTAAAGAGTTATAGTAACCGCTGGTCTATAATCCGTAACAAATATTACGTTTGGCCATAAGCCTTTTATTGCCTTCGGTTGTTGTTAGATCAAATGTGACTTCACACAAAAATGGGTTCTTTCGTTGAACACACCTTGTATGCAAAAAATGAATCTTCCTTTACTTTGCTTAAGAGTCACTGCCAGATAGTTATAAGCTGTAGTGTTGTAGTACTCTTGACGGCGGCAATCCAAGCTCTTCACTTGTAAATTTCTTCCTGAAGATATTTGCTTTAATTAACACAACCAAACAACCACTTGAAAAACTTCATATATTTATTTTATAATTTAGTTTACTGAGGAAACACCTTTTGAAATTTACTTCTGTAATTAGCTTTTGCTCCTTTTTGAGAAAACGGTTTATTGTCAATGGCAAATAAGTACACACATGTGTGTGTCTGTGTGTGAGTTCTCGCGTAAGGAAAATGAGTCTTTTTGCTGGTTTATTTGTTTAAATCAATTTGCAATGGTTGCTGTTCTCACTTGATAAGCGTTTAGCAAATCTTTGGTAAGAATATTTTCGTTTTTCTATTTTTGGTCTTTGTGTTTATTTAGTTTCTTTTCTGTATCTTATTTTCTTTAAACGTAGTTAATATGCATCATTTCGTTTGGTGAATTTTGGTTTCTAAAGACTTTCAAGAAAATGATAAACGTGACTAGAAATTGATAGCGTAACTCTTAAATTAGTTTAAAATACACCGAGTTATTTTGGGTTTGTTAGATCAAGTTGAATAATAAATAGGTTAATTTAATGCCATCATGTGAATATTTGCGGAGTAAACGAATAAAAATTAGAGACTGCCTTACCTGCAACAAAAACATAAAACAATGAATTCCTAAAATGGGAAGATCGGAATAACTCTGGGTCCACTGACCCAGTTCAACATAGTTCAAACCCTCGGTTATAGATTTAAAGCAGCCGACCTCAAAAGGTGGGAGCTAAGATCTCTAAATTGATGAGCAGTACAAAACAAAAGAGTCGGCAGGAAATGGGTACTTCTGAGCAAACTCGTGCTTAGATAAAAATACCCTCTAGAAAACATTATCTGATCGAGATAAAAATCGTTCACGATGAAGTTCATTGGATATGCTTGCAATGGGCTACGACTGATCCGCCCTTGTGCAAATGTTCAGCTTAAACTATTATGCGGACGGAATAATGAAAAACTAGCAACGGACTGCTAGTAGTCATTAAGCCCGAAAGTAAATCATTACTGAATGAAGAACTAAGTAGTGTTTGTTTTATATATCTTGCTAATTTTAGTCCAATTAATTTTGCAATTTATTTGTTGAGGGATGAGCTTGTCTCTAAGCGTATTTCGTTGGCATTAGTAAACTTTTACCCAAAACTTAGAGAAACTGCAAATGCTTAAAATTCTTCAAACCTAATGAAAGATTTAAAAAAGTTCAAAACAAAACAAGATGAAAATTTTAACAAAGTGGTTTGTTTTAGTATCTCACTTTCATAATATTTAATGCTCTTTAATCTGATTTGAATACCGGACTAAGTTTAGATATTTTTGTTCAACTAAATGTTACGTTATTAAAATTGCAGAAAGAAACAAACGTTCCGGAGGGATGGCGTTTATTGCCTGTTTTATAGCCAAACGAGTACTTTCTAATTAGGAGGCACATATAGGGTTACAGAAACTTTTACATCGTTTAATTATTTATTAAATTCATATAAAACTATAAAACGTACAATACATATAAAACGTACAAATTGTAATATATTCGTATTCAAGCAATCAAAATTAATTTACTCAAACTGCTAAACTAGCTTTTCTGGCTCCCCTAAATCCACTGTCAAACTTAAAGTGTCATAATAAAGATTTATTGCAGGACAATAATTTTACAGATTTTTAAAAAAAAAAATAAACAATACATCCCTACATTCTTTTACAGCAGTACAAAAAGGTGTCTAGATAAAAAACAGACACATTCGCCAGTCAATACAAAATATTTGTTGCTTCGCTTTGGCTGGCAACAAAAAAATCTATTTGTTTATTTTTTTATTCTATTATTCTGGAAGTTTTCCCGTATTTTGTTTTTATTTAAGATAAAACTGTTCGGAATATCGTAAATGCCATAAATCTTGTAATTGTCAGCGGCGTATCTAATGCTACCAATTTTTTGGAACATGACTTTCTTTTTCATTTTTTTTCTTACCGGAGGCGATTTAGAAGTAAAATTTCGTTAAAAAAATCAATTTAAATAAAGTCATAGAAATATGTATACGAAAAAGGAAAGTAAACAAATTTATCTTCAAGACTCCAATTGAAAGGTATTTGTTCTCCTAAGATGTGCAATAAATTACTTTCCAAAGTAATAAGTAACAAAAGCTTGAGTACTCGTAAATTAGCATAAAGCGAATAAAAATGTTTGCCAAAGCTAAAAATTCCTTTGCTCAACTCAATATTTCCATCTCATTATTTTAGCTAAGAACAGAGATGGAGAATTCAGAACTTTTTTAAAGGGAAAAATATTGCTGCAAACCGTTTCGGTTGAAAAAGATTTAGTATTATTTGCTTATAAAGAAAGTATATCGACAACGGTCAGGTACATAGTAGCTGTGCAGAAGTGCGACTCATAACGAAAGTAGGTTCGCAGCAGATGACTTGACTAAATAATAATGGCAGAGAGAAGCAAGTGACACAGCAAAGAAACTAATATGTGTATTCTTAATAACAGGTGGCCTGTAGTTTTAATATAAACTTTCCTACGTAATATGGATGGAAGTCTGCGAAGGTTAACTTTCCTTAGAAGCTACTGTGAACTGCAGAGAAACGAATAAAACAGCGAATCCTCGGAAAGGGCGAAGAGTTTAATCTAGAAAGTAGACAGTAATGGGAAATGATATGAAATTTTACTACGATTTTTTTTGGATTTCTATACTTTTGTACTTAGTTTTTAATTTAAGTAACGCAATTAAAATACCCAGAACTCCTTAAAGTTCATCCTAATACAAGGGTTTAGTAAACATACCACCTAGTTGCCTTCCTTAACGACAAGTTTAATAATAGGATGAAAGAATTAAAGTATAATAGCGATATTCAAACAACAGTGCTATAACTTTGTGTACATGATATCTTACTCCGCGACGGCCGGGGTAAAAACCAGCATAATAAACATCATCGATTTCGAAAAGACTGTCGGAACCCATTAGCACTCTTTCATTAAGAAATCTCTAAAATGACACTGGATTCCTAAAATTCCCCTACCTCTTGTAAAAGCTGTATATTATATGCTGTATTTTACACGATAAATTTTCAGTATTTTCTCTAGATTTATGTTTCAAAGGAGAATATATTATGCTGAAAAAGTTCAAATAATCATATGGGCAGCGCAATATCTAATATAAAATTATTGACATTATGTAACAGTAAAAGCTATTATGCAGACTACTTTCTTAAATTGCTTCTAATTTTACAAACTGTTTAATGATAGACTATTGGCTGAGACTATCAGTCGTTGATCAAGATGGAAGTTAAAAAACCAGAAAGAACAAAGAATTAACTGAAACATACCTGGCGAGAAATCGTGGAACTAATAGTGCTGAACAAGCGGAACCAGAATCAATACTTTGAGTCCTTAGCCTTCTTATATTTAATACACACAAATAATTATCCAGAACTTTGGTAAAAAGTAAAATTGAAAATTCAAACAGTCCATGCCTGGATGGCCAATTTTATTCAAGGGCGTTATTAAAAATATGTGTTGATTGTGGATGAAAAGGTAATTATTAAGATTGAAGAATAATTCTTGCTAAACTTCCATGCCTATGAATACGTTTCTCGCATGAACTTTATTACATTTCCCACAACGTGGAAGTCTTTGGGGTTTTGCACAATTCGTAGATATATGCCCGAATTCATTACAATTAAAGCATTTAACTTCCTTTCCCGTCTTCCCCAAATTCTCTTTCTTTAAATTAATAAAATCTGAAGTTTTATCTACAAAGTCACTGGTTATTCTAGGTTTGGCATCTACATTACCTGTCACCCGCTTTACTGGTAAGTTCTTCTCATACTCACTTAGAATTTCACGAAATTCTTTTACTGTATCGAATCTCTGAGCAGCGATTGCAAATTGTATCTCACGGTGTTGCAACCCCTCTCTTGCATATTTAACAATAGCTCTCTCACTCAATTTATACCGTTTGCCTAACGCGGCTATTCGGAAACAATAATCTGTAATGTTATCATCGCGTACTGCGCTTATCATCTTAAAGTGTATTTCTGCCTCATCTGGTGTAGAGCCAAAGTCTTCTATCAACTCTCTAGCAAATTCATTCCAAGTCGAATGTAAAAGTTGACGTGAATCTAACCATAAACGGGCAGCTCCTTTCATTCTGCTATATACTGCCAAAAGTAAACATTTTTCATCCCATTGATAGGTTCGTACTGCACTTTCAACACGTTCTACAAACTGTTCCACGGATAATGAAGATTCGTATGTTGGGTTAAATTCCGGGATTATTTCGGCAATTTCTCTAACAGAACAATTATTAGTTGCACTTACTGTTGGATATATCCCTGAAGTTGCAGATGCTTTGACGTTGTGCAGTTGGATTTGAATTTTGTTGACAGCCTTGTGTAATCGTTTGGAAAGCATTCATTGCACTTTCCATCATTTTTTTAAGCTCATCAACTTGCTTCTGCAATTTCATTACCTCATTATTTTGTGGATGTATGACAACGTTAGGAGAATTGTCATTTCCAGAAACAAAGGTTGAGGACGTTTCCTCCAGCAAATCAATACCGTCCTCGTTATTGGGAATTTCATCTGTACCAAGAGAAAAGCTGAAAGCTTTTCCATTTCCTTATATTTTGTTTTCAATTTCGGTTATGATCCCACTTCTGATCTAAAAGACAAACTCCTGTTTGTCCTTTTAACATTTTAAGTTTTGTACCAAAAGGTTTTTTTCAAATATGTATCTTTATTAGACAAAAGCCAAAAATCTAATAATACCTAATTTTTATACACAACATAAACAAAACGAAATAAATGTCAACGGTATCTAGATTATTATAAACAATGTATATGCCAAGGCCAACAACGTAAAGTAGAAATTAGGGTTTCTTACAGTTCTCACACTACTGTCTTCTATTCTACTTTACTCTATTCTAATCTAGTCTACACTACACTACTATATTCTGTGCTACTCTACTTTACTCGCTCTACTCTACTTTACTCTACTATACTCTACACCACTATACTCTACTCTATTCTAATCTAATCTACTCTACCCCATTCTACACTACTGGAGTCTACTCTACTCTACATATCTAGGAAAATATGTGCCTTCTGTGCTTAATTTATTCACACGTGGCCGTAGGACCAATATAGACAATTATCCCAGAAAGGAAATTTTACAAAAGACATAGCAGTATAACGATAAAGTAAAATTTTTGCAAAAATTCAAACAGTATTATATCGGAGAACTATACTTAAAATGAAAAGCCCGCAGTTGGGGAAAAGTAGAAGCTTCTTAAGCAGCCAAATCCACATACGAACATCACTTTTACCACATTTCACACTTATCGTTATTTTTATTTTCTAAACACAAAAAATAAGGATCGGCAGTTATATAATGAAACATTAGCATCGACAAGCAATGCTACTTTGTTGGTCGTTCTGGGGCAAAACCCAATTCCCTTCCAGAAGAAGGCTTCTTTTTCAAAATTGCTATTCCTTCAAGTTCATTAAAACTATTAGAAAAGAATGGTGTAGACAAACAAAACAATTCTCAGAATGCTATACGGACGTAACTATTTGTTGAAATATTTTTGTTCAGTGTATTCATCTAACATTAGTGTAAGGAAATATGGCAAAATAGAGAACTCCGTATAAAATTTATGTTTTTTGTTTTAAATTTAAAAATTTTTGCTAGGAAAAAATTGTAGGTTCTGGATAATTTTGGACCAAAAAGAAAAACGGTATGAGAATATGTCACAAATACGCGACACTTCATTATTAAAATTTTAGTAAATTGTTGCTTTTGTTGTTGCAATATAGTAACAAACTGAAGGTTGATGGGTCGTAGTTATAGTGTTGAAAGTATGTGCTGGTATTTTAGCAACGTTTGCCGGGGTTTTTTTTTAACTTGTTAAACAAACGTACAATGTCCCATATGATTTGGTAAAATGTACAAGAATAAATATGTCACAACAATGTTGGTTTTAACATCATCACACTCACCACTACACTGGCGCATTGTTTTACATTGTATTGTTTTATTTTTTATGAATATTTAAGGCACACAAAAAACTAAGTGAAAAATAAAAAGAAGGCCCGAAAAATGTCGGATCTCATGGAAAAAAAACTTTGAAATTGCGATAAAATGAACAAAACAATATTTGTCTTTTGCTTCTAAACAGCAACAAACATCCCATTTTATTATTTCTATTATCTTCTTTAGTTGGTGGTAATGTTTGCATTCGTTGTTAAGTGCTTTGAAATTTTAAAAGAAGTTTCTCGAGGGAGTTCTAAAGATAAAACATGTATAAATATTAATTAAAAATTGTTATTTAATTTTTGTAATTGCATTTAAATAACAATAGGAGTCACACAAAAAGACATATTCAATCTGACATATTCACGCTAAAAATGTCAAATATCGATGTAAGTTGGCTCTAGGGAGATCTGCTTATAAATTGACTTGCTTAACAACAAGGACAATCCTTTCAGTCTTTCGGACCCCTATTTAAGTACACACAAAGCAAAAGAAAAAAAGGTTATGGCTTGGTCACAACAATTATGTTTTCTACAAATTATACTTATTATAGTTCTACTTCGATACCTCGAGGAAATATTTAAGATCTGGTAGGTTTAGTTCTCACCTTAATGTTACGATTGTATAAATCCGCTTGGACTAATAGAAAAACTGTACAGGTAGCAGCATATAAAATTATTCAAAGTAAATTAAGGTAAAATATAATTTTATTTTAACATTTATTAAATAATATATAATTTAACGTTGTCGAGTAGCCATTTTTTAGCTGAATCGGACCCACAATATTGGATACAATTACGTTCCCAAGCAGTTCGTTCGGCAGGGCTGCGGGTAATTTGTTCTAATCAATATTATCTGGAATATTCATCAAATGCTCCAAGCTACTTATGAGAGATGGTTAAGTCAGTTAGAAAGGTGTAACTTCTAATGGGCGTACTATTATCGTATTAGTCGCCTTGGAAGTGGGCAAAATAGGTAGAGAGATCTGGGAACCAGTTAGATCTGAAATGCCTCCTTCAGAGGTTTCGCTTAATAATATCGATTATGCCAACGTAGGTAGCGATTTTTGCATTTACTCACACCCTTGAACCCATAAATGCTAAAAAAATGCTTAAAACAACAACCTGCTTGAAATAATCATACTCATGTTATAGCATTCAGATCTTCTCTTTTTCCGACAATTCTCTTCATGTCACTCTTGCTATTGCACCCATTTCCTAACAACTTATCCCTTGCTGGGAGGTTCGGAGCTTTCAAATCTCCCGCCGTCAATATTTACATTGTAGACTTGCGTGGCAAGTTGGGTCCGAACCACAGCCACCACGTGCATTTCCGAATCACCTTCACCACCAAGCCAGGCACCAAATGTAAATATTCTTCTATAAATTTCTCTTCTTCCAGTTTCAGGACCCTGGCAAGCCTCAGGGACTGACTGACTGACACGGCTAGCAATTTACCAAGTTTATGGAATCCTCGAGAACATGTATCTTATTTCCCGAAATTGTTAATCACTTAATTTAATAAAAATGTCAAGAGTTTTTGAAACAAAGTATATTTAGTTGGTATGAAAAGAAGTGCCAATAGATATCCCATTTTTAAAAGCAAACTCTCTGTTGTATATTAAAGCTTAATTGCGTTTTACAACCACGTTTAATTACAATGTTGTGGGTCACTTACACGCGTGGCACATACTCTTCAAAGACAGGATATACAAAATGGAGCAGAGGTTTTTATTTCGCTTAAACTTTTTCTTCACTGCAAGATACAATTCCCACAAAAAAGAATGTTAACAAAAAACCACTTTTAGTTTTACATCATTTTTTTTCGCTGAACACAAGCGCGACAGTCACAAATATCCAACCAAACTGTTTCGAATGAACCGTAGAGAATAATAGTTTAAACCGTTAGATACACAATATTACTCAGGAAACGAATAAAAAATTGGACACCAAAAAAAAAAAAAAAAATGATGGCACAAGATTTATTTTATAGAACAAAATTTTTACTAGAAATATGCACAGCAAAGTAATGCAGTCTGCCAACACGGTTGTAACAACTAGCTGAAGGCAGCAGCGATTAATTAAATGTATTTTTGTTTAAAAATTCGAAACATTTCAATATGAGAATAATAATAAAAGCATAAAAATTAAATGAAATGACATGCGTTACAGGTGAATGAAGTCCCCAAAGTATTACATGTTTTGTTTAAAACTTGATCAACTCTGCGGAGGATTAAGTAGTCAGCGCGTTGACTATTAGGCATTAATTCGATGGTTATAGTCGCATTAATTCGATGGTTATAGTCAAATAACTTGTGGGCATTAATTGCCTGAGGTTTACTTTCCTTAAAAAATAGTTACCGTTTTCAAACGCATCAAATCCAATATAGAAAAAAGTTCCCAGAATCTGAGCTAGAATCGGTACATACGTGAACTTACTCCTCTGCACGTAAAAATATCTTTATTCTGACATGCCTGAACGTATTACACGTTATAAGATTCGAGTTATAGCATCAGTGTTAGTAACAGTAAACGTGAGTTGTTTACGTGCTATCCGTTAACAAAATGGAGTTCGGGCAGGTAGGGATTTCTTACAAAATTTGTTGGAGAAACTAGAATTTCATTTTTCTTGGAAACTAGAGAGGCCAAGGAAAATCTAAATATGTGTGGTAACTTCTATAATTTCCCATTGTCAATAGTTGGGTCGAATTTTCACCCAAAATTCCAAATGCCACTAAAAAATCAAAATTTTTCATTCCAGTTTTTCAATTTTCAAATTTGTGGTGCATTTAAAATTTTCTTAAAATTTCGAAGCTTTCGCAGTTTTTTTGTAAAGTTTCGAGCTTTGGAGGAACATGTTATTCGTTTTCGAAATTTTAAGCGTTTTTTTTTTTTTTAATTTTTAATTCGGTCTAGCCTTTAGATCCCAAATTTTATGGCCTTGTGTATAAACGATTCCCCGTAAGAGTGACAATACAAAAAAAAACCTCCAGAAAAACGAAAATTCGCCGAACACGGTGATCAAATAATCAAAGCTTCATTATCTTAGATTGTCTCGTTGATTTCAACATCGGGCAGACGAACATTGTCAATTGAACTTCCTAAACCTCCTTAATATACATATATACTTTTTTGGGTCGAAGTGAATATTGTAAAAATTACAAAAGGAGTGACCAAACTTTTAATTTTTGTGGAGCGTATAAAAAGTTAAACTTCGTTCTAACTAAGCCAAGAAAAAATTTTCTCATATTCCATTTTTTTTTATTTTTTTATTAGGCTAAATACATGATGTTTACAGTGGACACAAAAATAGTAGAAAGACACAAAGAATGATTGTTATCTAATAAAGGTTTTCCCGTTTACTGTATTCAAGTTTATCATATAAAACAAAATTTTTTTCTTATCAGAATGAATAGAAAACGATCGAAAGCTTGACAATTAATTGCTTATTATTAATATGAGGAATTTTACTAAAAATCCAATCCTGCTATTATCTATAATTCACCAAAAACTCGAAAATTGATCAAATTCCAAGAAAAGAAAAAGAAATTAACCGAGCCGTAATTAAGAAAAAACATATATATCATCATTACCCGCTCGAAAATGCTTATGTTAAAACGAAAGGTGAATTTAAATGTAAAATAAAACGTAGATTTTTGGAACGAATTTCCGTCATCCCTTGTCAAATTTGGTTTGGAGACAAACCGGTTTCGGCTATGTGCCATCTTCAATGTCATTTTTCGTAAAACAACTAGAACCACGAAGTTCATACTTTTGTCAAAGGTATATAAGATTCAGCACAGCCGAAAATAGCTCTTTTACTTATTTGTTTATTTAATTACTTTATTTATTTTACTAAAAATCGGAAGTAAGCAGAAAACAATTTACATTTTACCAAAAAATCCAAAATATGAGAAACAAAATCATTCTGATGAACGCAAACAAAATGTAAAATATATATGTGTACCCAATTAAAAAAATGCTTGAAATTAGAAACATATGAAATTTGAAGGGAATAGTATGTGAAACCAAACGGATAAAATAAAAGTAAACAATTTTGAATGCTCAACAATCCTCACTATCATATACCAAATCTTAAGTTTCGCATTAAAAACATAATTCACCTAAGTAGACATCCTTAAGCTCAAAATTTTGATACAGTAACTAAAATGTTTATTCAACAAAAGAGTAACTACAAGAGTTTTTACCCAACAGTATAAATAAGATTCACTCCCTTTTTTTGTTTACCAGTCAATATATCGCCTTAGATTTTAATTTCAATTGTATAGGGTAATTTCTTAACCGCTTGGGTTTCGAAAGTTGGAGAAACAGAAAATTTACAAAAGTGAATGAAATATTTAATTGGACCGATAATTTAATACCTGCCATTTACTTTTTAAAAATTATTTCATGTAAATGTTGTTCGCGGCTACGCCATGCGCGGTCCATCCGTGAGCTTTAATTTTGACACACATTTTCCTACATTTCTGCTGGTATGGTAGTCTTCCAGGGCTGGAATTATGGCTGGCTTGTCTCTGCACTCGACAGATTTCACCTATCTTCACAAAAAAGTCAAGTCGCATTATTTTGGCGTTCACTGGATTGATCCAAATCGTATGATTATTTCTCACGAAACCCGCCCTTCAATAGGTTCATGATACCGCGTGCCGTGAGGCATGTGGCACTATCTTGTTGAAACCACATGTCAATCAAGTTCAATTCTTTCTTTTTGGGCAAATGAAAGAATGCTGCGATTTTCATAGTTCTTATCGAAGGAAACAGTGCATCTTTCGGGATGCATTGGCTGCTTTTCATTGATCCAAAAAGAAGCTTCCTCGTTGAAGACAATTTTTCGATAGAAAACAAATTTCTCACGCAGCAGGAATTTTGATAATAAAATGCAATGATTTGCAAGCCTTGTTCGTTTGTAAGTCTATGTATGGTGAAATGGTGTCAGATGTCACGAATTCTAGTTTTTACGCTGTAAAACCAAATAGCAAAAACCTCACCCGATATTCGATGCTTCCATTTTGTGCAGGTTTTTTCTTCTTTACACAACCTCTTAATCATATTATTTTATTGTATTTTATTCATTATTCCCAATCCTAGAATTTATTTCTGGTATGATGAGACAACCAATTTTATAATTCTCTATTATAGAAATGCAACATTTGCTTCTTTTGCTGCGAACTGCACAATTCATATTTCTAGTTTCATTCGTTTTTGTGCCGCAATAAATTTCATTTGAAATTCACATAAATTTAAATGTGAAAATCTCTGCGCTCACGAGCAGGAGAAAATAGTACGATTATTATGATAAATCTGGTGCGACGGAAAATAGATTTATTCAGTACGTTGAGTTGTTGGTAACTAAGACAGTTGTGAATTTGGTTGTTTGTTGTTTTTATTGATCCGCAAGGGGGCAAACTTTTTTACTTAAGAGTGGTTTTTGGGAGGTAAAGCAGTTTAAATTGTAAATAAACGAAAATGAATTTCCCATGTCACACCAAACAGTAACTGAAAATGAACCTTGAAGCTGAGTAGATTTTTCTGACTAAAATCCGGCTCAATCGGATTTTTTAATGAAGGCAATATTACTTAAAATTTCTATGCGTTAAGAACTCTGCATCTTTCATATGTGTTTGACCTGAAGTTGACTGTTTTTCGTTAAATTAAAAAGAGTTTTAATGTCTACTGCCATTTATTTTCGATGTGTTTTAAGGCATTTCAAATTCGTTTAGTTTCCATATTTTATAAACAAATATCTTGCAAGCTTAAACATACACTCGTACTTAACAATTTCAAATTTATTCATTCGTTTTAATATCTACTCATCTATAATAAAAATGATTTTTTGAGTAAAATTTTTACTTTGATCAGCAAAACAGTTTCTTTCATAAATAAATTTCTTTTGAATTGATAAACGATTATATCGCACGTGAATATCAGAGCTTAAAATTACGTTTATAAAATGTGGTAAAATAAAAATTTTAGTTGTCATAGTGAAAACACAAGCAGGTGATGATAAAGATGATAGCAAATTGAGTAAATAGGTTACTGACAAACGGTATGAACAAAGGTAAAGGCTATGAAATATTCAAAAGGTTTTATGATAACAGAATAATAGTTATATTAAATTTATTTTGCAAGATTTACTTAATATTGGCAACATTTTATAAATATAAAAACTTATGAATGATTTTAAAATAGAAAAGTTTTTCCATGGAGAAGGCAAAAGAGAAATTTATGAAAACATTAAGAATTTATTCGTTTTTCAATTTTCCCGTTGCACTTAGAAAATTTTATTTTAAGCCCTACAAAATTTTTAAATTTTTAAAGTTCAAATAAAGAAGTGGGTTGCTTTAGTATATTTTAAGTCTTTTTAGATCAATACCCTTGTGGAAAATATTGCCATTGCTGCTATTAATTGAATACTTGCACAACTTGTCGATAACACCGATGAAAAGTTCAATGATTTATAAACGTTGTTTGCTTAAAAGCCGTTGCATGATGCAGTTCGAAATGAATAGTTTGGCTTCAATCCCTGTCACGAATCACAAAACAAAAATGCTAAGAACTCAGTTTTAGTTTCTAAAACCCCCTAAAAAATTCTTCTTACCTTCCTTTACTCCCTTAGATATCAATAGAAATGCGTGAAACATTATCAGTGTCACTTTTATCTAAAATATTTCATCCCTTGTCAAGTATGGTTTGGAGACAACCGGTTTCGGCTATGTGCCATTTTTCGTTCAGAACGAAAAATGACACTGAAGTTGGCACATACCCGAAACCGGTTTTTCTCCAAACCATACTTGACAGGGATGACGGAAATTCGTTCCAAAAATCTACATCGTTATGAACGAAAAATAACACTGAAGTTGGCACATACCCGAAACCGGTTTGTCGCCGAACCAAACTTGCCAAGGGAGGACGGAAATACGTTCCAAAAATCTACATCAAAACTCCCTGTCGGAATATCAAATCACGAATCAATTCTTTATCTCCCCTTCAATTTAGAGCAAACAACAAAAGCAATTTTAGCAAAAAGCCCCCATAAGTCATGTGTAATTATTAGAAGGAAAAAAAGAATATTAAACAACATCATTTACCATATTTTATTATGCGATTCTTGGGCATTACTGCCAAACAAGGATATAAAGTTAATTAACACTTTCTTACACTTTTTGGCCATTTTAACCCTTTTTGGATAAATAAAACAAATAAACAAATAAATACATAATAAACAGACCAATCAAGCTAAAAATAAAGAATATTTACAAAAGAGAGCGGCAGGAGAACAAGTGTCAGTATGAAAGGGACGAACGAACGTACGCTCGCTTATATTTATTTAACTAACTCACGTCTTGTGACAAAGTACTCATACCACAAATAATGTGGCCTTGTCTGGTGTGCTACAACGTTTGTCTCTAAGTCGAAAGATTTATTGGATTTTACGGCATAAAATGGGATTTGTTTGCTTTATCTGGTCGACTGGCTTCGAATAGAAGACCAGTGTTGGTGTTGTTTTTGTTTCAGCTACGGCTGGTAAAAATGCTACTACAACAACAGTATAGAGCGATTTTTTTTAGTCACTTTGATTACAGTAAAAACAAATTATTGTGCAATATAAAAAAATGCAAACATTAAATTAAAAATATTTAATTCTAAATTATGCGGCTACAGAAAACGTTTTAGTCAAATTTTAGATTCACATCACATCCTTAATTTGTTTGGCTGCAACACCTGCAGTAAGACTTTCATACACCAATCTTGCGAAATAATCAGATGGTGGTCTTAGTGCCGAGTGTAATAAAATGTGACCACCAACGTAATTGAAGACCGTGGCTGCCTGGACCTGGATTACAACTCTTGCTGAGGGGTCTGGAGCTACTCATTCCCCTGCTGATAATATATATTCCGTTGACAGCTTACGTTGCAATGGCACGCCACCATGTGCATTCCCGAAGAATCCTCACCAACAACCTGTCTGGGACATGCATTTAAAGGGGCTACGGGATCCTGTAAATCCAGTGTTTATATCGTTACTGGTGGAACTTACAAGGACTTGCCAGTTTCATGCCCAGACAAGGGCACGGCTTCCCCTATCTTCCCTGTTGCAATACTTCAAGATGGAGGGATTATCAAGACTCAGGGGCAGCGATCTATATACAGCATCATGTCTTTGTAGAGCTCACAGGTTCCTGAAATGGCATTTTTGATAATCAGCAGTATCACATACTAAACTAAAAACTTCTCGCTGATGAAGTATAGATTGACATTTGACAAGCCCAATTGCAAATAAAACTTCCAACAAAGGAGATTCTTTAATTAAGGCAAAAAATATTGATGTTGCTTTAGATCACAAGATACTGATGTAAAAGTTGAACTACCTTTTCTTCTTCAGTATGACAAGTGATATAGAAGTTAAACATATTATCATACTTTCCAGTGTCTTTCCGCGCGGAAGAAAGCGACTTTCATTGTGGAATCTGCCCCTAACCTCTACTGACCAAATCCACAAATTCCGAAACGAATGTACTGCGCGAACGTAATACCAAACCACACCACTAATCTAACAACAGCGTCCCTGGCCTCAATCGAACCTCAATCGAGCCACATTTGTCCACACAAAAATTACCGCCAAAATGGTTGACTAAAATAAGCTATATGTGTGCAGTGGCCAATGCTATCGTAAATTCTATAAAGCAAATAAGTTCAATTTTAACTTTTAAGCACATAAACATATAACTTCATCTATACTTATGTTCTTAGTTTGGAAACCTTATATTTAAGGTCTCGAAAAATTATTTCGGAGACAATGTCAATAAACAAACTAATCCTTATTAAAATTTCATTTTCTAGACCATTTAAAGTAGGTGCTTGTCGGGGATGTCCGTATTTTGACAATAAATTCTGAAGAAACTGTGGAGAATGTCTCCCGATACCCTTAAAATTCTACTTAAAACCCCTTTTTCAGCAAGTTATTATCTATTAAAACCGTCATTCATTCTCCTGCATAATTACTAAATTCTATCAAAACAAAATATGAACAAATTCTGTCCCGCTTGCAAAAGGTACGAAAACAAAATCAGATGGACCTGTCGAAAAAACACCAACTCATATTTACTTTTAATTCACACTATTATACTTTTTGATCACTTTTCTACGTGCGGGAGTAATAAAGTACATTTAATTTTAAAGCGAGATCCAATTATTTAGACATAAAGTTATTTCTGTATTTTTGGTCAACTCTTAAAATTCACATCCATTTCTGGAACGGGTTTTTAATTCTTGTATTTTAATGAACTTGGCAATGAGAAATTATTTTAGAAATCAGCTTAATAATTCTTTTAATGCATTCCACAATATAACAAAACCGCTAGAGTGTTGTCTGTTCAAATCTGTCGCGTTCTATCTATTGCCGTTTGTTAGCCATAGAGGTAAAAAACAAAATTAACAACAGCAACATTGATATTTCTGTGCTAAATTGTCACGCCATAAAGTTATAGTCACCTTTGACATCATGCCACATATACTGCCGCACTGTTAGCTACAATGTTGGTGTTGTAAAATTCTTTAAACGAGAAAAATAACAAACAAATCGTCAACATTTGTTTATCCTTTACTGCACCCATTCCGGGTACCTTCCCGTACATCTTTGCATACACTGATATAATTGTTAAAACCCTTTTGCTAACAATTTAACTGCAAAAGTATAAAAAATTTTCATACCAGATGTTGGAAAGTGATGTACAATATTTATAAACATGCATATGTATAAGTGTATGTATGCATGTATGTACAACTAACGTGTATTAAACTCCTACGTGGACACTACGAAAAGATCTTTAAATATGTATGACTCGTACTACTATATATATAAATAGTTATGGATCTGAGTAATGCATCCCTCAAGTACTAAACAGTAGATCTAGAGCATTATATTTTATCTAGGTGGTGGCGGCATATGTTTACCTTTCCTTCGGTAAGGCCCACAATTAATAAAATATATGAAAATAAGTAGAATTACGTCCTATTGACCAGCTCACCATTCCGTTATCCCCTAGTGACATGTCTTCTTTGTGATCCTGCCATCTTGAGACATTGCTATCTAAAAGATCTTGGGGAACCAGTCCCCTAGGATTGTCTGAGCCCTGAAACTTGAAGAAGGTAAGTCGTATAAGATTCGACCAGTAACTAACACTGGTATCACGGTAGTCATCAGCCCCCGGGACTAGTTGTATAGCAAGAGGTGGTTCTACAATTTCTACCTATACAAATAGTTATAGGTAGAAATATTTTTTTTTTATTTTCGGATTATATATCACTATTGTCTAGTCGGAAAAATTCATTCGGTTATCCCATTATACTCGTATTCTTCAAATTATTCTTTAAGTTCTCCTCAACCTGGTTTCGTTCTAGACTAAATGCAAATGTGAACATTTATAAAACCACCCGACACTAAAAAGAAAAATCCTTTACACAGACATCAGACAAACTGCCTTGCTAGGTAGTGAGTCAACTTAAAGAGAATGGTTACTGACAGCGTCCTGGTGCTCAACATCTTCCTCAACTTCAATTTTACCAGCAGCAGTAGCAATAACAAAAAGTTACACTGGTTGTCATTTGGTTTATTTATTTTTATTACTCGTACTTTGTTGTTTTAGTGTCTTTGTTGGTGACAAAAAGGGTGAGTGAAAGGCTGACTGGCTGGCAGGTTGACAAGCAAAGGTTGGTTGCTTTTGTATTGTAAGGTGGTTTGTTGTGCTGGTTGACTGGTTGATTTTATTTGCTGAAACTTTAAACTTGTACTTAATGTCAAGTTGAAGGATGTTTTTATATATAATTGCAGGCGCAGGCACAATTAAAACAATTCATTAAAGAACGAGCAGAGTTATTGCAACTAAGTATCTAATTGCTGCAGAATTAAAGATAATCTGTAACTGTGCCCGTATCCATCCACATGTGAAAAATTAGTTGTTTAAAGTAGAAACGTTAAATTCTTTGGACTGAGTTCAAATTATTAAAAACAGCAAATAAATTTACGTTTGAAACTTAATTGATACAACATTTTCATATTCGTAGGAAATATGTTCTAATATTATGAAAGATATGTAACAAAACAAAAATATATCCTAATATCAAGCAAATAATCTCTTCATATCATTTTTGGATACTAAATCTGCTGCAATAACCCTAGGTGACCCAATTTAACGCGCTTACTTCGCTACTATCCTTTCCCTTATGAAAAAAATGCTACATTTATGAATTTGTTTATTTAATAATTAAGTCAGTCACTAAGTAATATTATGTACATATTTCTAGATTTTCTAGAAAGTACAAAGGATTCTAATTTTACCCGTTATTGATCCCTTCTATACCTAAAAAAATATGTGTGTTTTTTTATGTATAAAGATTAATATGTTTACGATTTAGTTTCTTTGTTAGTTTAAAAGCGATAAAAGGTGCCAAAAGAACCAGTTTTAAACCAACAAGCCCCCTAAATGTTAGATTTTACAAAAAGTACCAAACACATACAGACTGTTTTATAGCTACATTTGTTAATAGTAAATACATCACGCGTTTAATTTAATTAGTAGGTTCACATATCTCAATATAAAAATGGTACCAAAAGTGCCAAAAACACAGTGTTTACCGGTTTTTACTTGGCTGTTACACGTTAAATTTGTGCCTTTCTATGTGCAGTTAGCATGACCGACGAAGCTAATCGACCAGTTTTTTCGAGCCAACAACGGGCGCATTTTTTTAAATGGAGAGTTTTCGACTATTGAACGCGATTTTTTTTTTTAATTATTTACTAATACTGATAGTACAAGTTATCTTCTCTCAGTGTTAAGGTTTTTCATATTCTCTAGTATTTTAATGAATTTTATTTGACAGAGTCAGCAAATAGATTCGAGTGCCTCCAATACCACTTTGTACGATATGCAAATGTACGTACTAAGTAACACAACGTACATACACGGACAAAAATACAAGTTCGCGAGCACCAGCAGCCGGCATAATTATCCACGGCAAGAATATGCCGCCACCACGTTCGCCTTTGGTCAGAACGCCGTTTTCTTGTAGTGCAATACTCTCCAGACTTCAGACCAAATCACGTCAAACTGAACGATATACAAAGAATTATTTCTTATTACAGAATCGCAGTTCGTCCCCACAGTTCCTTATTGGTCGTATTTAACATGGTCGTGTCAAAGTCATGGTGTGGTGTTGTTTCTCGGCTGCTGGTATAAGCGAACTTACAGATAACTTATAAAACATAGTAGATAGGATGGTGCTTCAAGAGCCACCCGGCAAGAAGTCCAATTAGGTAATTATATATAATAGGGACGTTCCTTAAGCTGTATTACTGGAATAGTGACAGGTAATGGATTCTTCAGGTATAATCAAGCCAAGATGAAAATCTAAAAAGACGATATTTGCAGACTGTGCCTGGAAGAGGCTAAGACGCTATATTTTTAATATAGACGGGATATCAAAGCAGACCGCTAATTTAATGGGTCCCTTTTTGACGCTCTTCCTTCCACGAATTGATTTCAAGACCACCGATTTGTAATTTACAACTGATTGTAATGGCCAGCATTTGTTTAAGGCTTACGTTCACAGTGACATTCACATTTAACAAGTATCTGCGCTTGCTGACAAATTCCCTTCAAAATGTTGTAGAAATATCTTCCTGTCTTATGTATGTAGGGGGATATTGAAGCAGACCACTAACTTTATGGGTCCTTTTTCGACCCAATAAGTATATCCGACCAGTTCTTTTAAAATTGTGGTTTTTTGGTTCCTTTATTTTACTACAACCATGTATTACAATAATCCATGATTTTTTGACAACATTTTTTTTTCAATCAATGGGAAATCAATATTGCTGGTTTTTAAAACGAGCATTGTGCTGTCTGTTCGTTCATTAGCAGTTATTGTACCTTTAGTAGGTTTGCATCATGCTGTTATGGATCAGCTAACAAAAACTGTCACATAAGTGAAGCGTGTTACGGTTTAACTAATATGTTACGTAACTTTTGTAACCTTAATGAACGTCAAACTTTGTTATATTCCAAAAAGATACTGAAAGTGCTAAAGTAGATCCATATAAATCTACTAATTCTACCATACGCCTGATAAACATTTGAACAATTCAATTTAAGATGGTCTCAATACAAAAAGTGCATTTTTATTTATATATGTCCTTTTTTTTAATCGTTTGTTGTTAATATTTCTATTTTTCAGTGAGTGCTACTTTTTTTAGTATAGTCATACTATCAGCTGATACATGTAAACAAAAATTGATTTATAAATCAGTTAATTAATTCATATTGGTATAATTTGTTTATGATATAAAGAAAAATGAATATCAGTTTCTATAATCTGGCCCCCATAGCCAATGTATAGAGGGAAGTCAGATAGTTGGAAAAGAGTTAGCAGTTCGTTACATGTTTCCGGTGAATAGAAGTGAAAGATATGCAAACATTTTTATATCTGATTCTTGATTTGATATTACTGATATTATACAGGGTGATCTGATATAAATATTTGGAACGAATTTCAGTCACCCATTGTCAGGTTTGGTTTTCGTTGTAAGCAAAAAATTACACTGGTGGCAGGGAGTTTTGTCGCCAATCCAAAATTTACAAGAATATATATATATACATATATATAGATAATTCATGCAAGAAAAGCGGTGCTCCACATTTTTATAAAAATCCCAAATAATTCAAAAAAGCGTTAATAGCGGTTTCCTCAACGTAATTGCTTTATTCAGTTAAGGGCTTTACGAAACGAAATGATACCAACAAATTCGTCGCACTGTGCGAAATTCTTCATTAGTTTCAGTTGGTTTATTACATTAAGCACAAAGTATACATTTGTATTATAGAATTTGATTTCTTGTCAAGACTATCACTAAATAATTTTAACATCTTATTGTGAATGAATAATGTAGTTGGTTTGAAAACAGACTGAAATTTAAGTGTGGTAATAACTTTTGCAACCAGAGGGCGCATGAATATCTAATTGAGAATTAAAGAAAAAATCATGATTATACGTGTTTGTCTTTTCAAAGCAAAAAGAAAACAAAAAAAATTATATCAATTGTTTTTATGTTAGTAAAATTTTAAACTTCTGTCATTCAATCATCCATCCATCCAGTCTTGCAATGCCACTTTATCAAATTTATTGATTATTCTAGAAGTTGTTTAATCTAATTTTTTTAAGCTTTAATTTTATTTTCTTGAATTTTTTTAAAAGAGAATTATTAAAATCTTATCTCTAAAATATTATTTATTAATTATTACCAATGTAATAACTAATCTAATGTATTCAAATCTTATTATACTATCTATTATTGGGTTGGGACTTTTTTAGTCTCTGGTGCTCGCGAAATTGTAATAATGTGCGTACAAAAGTGGATCTCTAGTTTGTTTACGTATTATGACATGTTCTTGCCTTTTCCTGATAATTTTGGGTATTAGATTTGTTTAAAACTAACGTCGAGACAACGATCGCAAATTGTTGACTGGCCGATAAAATTAGTGGTTCACAAGCCTTAAAAAATTATCATGATAAGAACGTTAAAGCCAGCGATGAATGGCACAGGGACTGTTTACTAACTTTTTCGAGCCTCTATTAGAAAAAGCCCCATACCATATAGCGCGCGATACTATTTAAAGAATATAAATTGTTTCTTCTGGGAATATGTAAAGAAGCATATTTACACCGATAAATCGAAAACAACTTAATACCTGGAACCCATGATTTGGTACCTTATTTTCGAAATACAGCCTGATTTACTGCGGAAATTGTGTGTAAATTGGATGACGATATGAACTAGAGTTCATATCATATTTTTCATTTTGGTTCGAACAAATAAAATATTTCAACTTCGAATAAAAAATTATTGGAACGAAGAACATTGTACTAAATGTTTAAAACTACTTCACAAAAAATATTTTTAAATTTGTTAAAAGTATAGTGTGTTAAGTAAGTATTTCAAATCATATTATAAATACTTGTGTGAGCCTATCTAAAGCAACTTTCATTTCTTAAGCACTGATAACATCATCTGATAGATCGTATTTTTAGTTATGATTTAGTGTTGGTGCAATTTTATTTTTAAATCATTAAGTGGGTTTTTAAAACTTTTTAAATGTTTTGCCACGTTGTTTTCAGTATTTAAAATCTCTAATTTCTAAAGACCCATTGGTACCCAGCAACACTTGGCAACTGATTCTCTTTAAGTACAAGATACATCTTCCACTGTTGTTTTGGCTCTAAGCGCTTTACTTAAGCTAGTTTCTTTTACAGACTTGTTGGAAAACGTTTTGCTTGCAACGAGTAAGCCGTTAACGCTGATTAAATATCTTCGCTAAATTTTATTAAAACTTTAGAAATTAATAGAATAGTAATACACCAAGCACAATGATTTAGTTGTTACTTTATCAGCCCTGTTGTATTCCATTCCGATCGAAAGTGCTTCTTCATAAAACGAAATTCGAAATATTTCTTCGAAATTAAACCACTTTTAGTTGTGTTAGTATAATAGTTTTTTTAATGACATAACCTGGGAAACCGTTTTATATTATAAACACTTTTTACTAATGAATATATAGACATATATTTTTGTTGTATGAAAACCTATAAAAGAGATTTCTAGAAATTATATCGGAATCTTAAGAAGTAAAATTAAATTCGATGGGAATTGTAAATACTGTATATACAAAATATACAATACAATTTAGAAAATATAGTATATTGTGTCTGCTACAAAATATCTAAAAAAAATGTATTTAAGTCGTTTTCTATTTTAGTTAGCGATGTATGTACAACGTACATGAATTGTTTTTAATAAAAAAAAAATTTTAACTAATATATATTTGATGTAGGTGTTTGGAACGATTAGAATTCGTTCTGAACGAAAAATGACACTAAAGATCGCACAAAGCCCACATCGGTTTGTCTCCATACCAAAGTCAACCAGATATGACCGAAATTTTTTGCAAAAATCTACATCAAAACTCCCTGTCGCAATATCCAATCAAGATTTAATAAATATTTTATTTTTTTATTTTCTTTTAATTTACTCGAATAATTTTTTTTTTATTTCTTGTTCGTTCGTATATTCGAATAATTAGTAAATTTTATTCGCTTGTTCGAACAGAAAAAAATTAAGAACTTTTGTTCGAATAATTTTAAGCTCGACTAATTTGACAACAGTTACATATATGGACAAAATTATCTTATATCAAAATTTGTCATTAAAATGTCTTTAAAATATGTATAACCAATTTCAAAGCAATTTCCTGGGCTTTATTTTAATTTTAAACGCTCCCACTGTACAAAAAACACGCCAATTTATGTGAAAATAAGTAACGTCATTGAATGGTTGACTGATTTCTCATCGCTTATAGTTTTCACTGCAAGTTGCTCTAAGAGCGAGTAGATCCACTCAGAAAGAATTTTTAGAAAATTCTAGTAAATTGCCACATTTTGTTTCTTTAGGGCTAAAGACAATCCCTTTTTATACTGAAAAGACAAAGTTTTATCTAAAAAGTTTAAAAGCCGCAAACTTAGGTGAAAATCTTAATTTTACTTTTCCTAAAAAAAGCAGGTACTATTTCGTTTTATGAAATTTTAATTTAAAGGACACGAAATTGGCACCTTTTATATCTTCTAGAAAAACAAATGAAGAGAAAAATAAAGCGAATATGTGTCTGGGAGCTTCAGTTGACACATTGCTTAATTTCTTTAAAAAGATGAGAATGATCCCATACTATTGTCCAAACAATATTTTCATTTAAATGCTTAATGGCCAGTATTACAAAAAAGTGTGCAAATGGAATTAATCAATTTATACTCATACTTTTTTTTTTAAATCGCAAACTTAGGGAGTACAATTAAGTGAATGCCATTGCTTCTGGCACTTATGTTATTTCTAAACGTCCAAAGAGATCAAATTTGAAAAGCATTCCCTCCTATTAACTAAAAAATCAAACACATCTTTTTGTTTATTTAAATATTCTAAAGTTAAGAAGTCAAAAAGGCTACACGATTATGGTGTTTTGTTTTCTAGAACAAATTTAACAAGTTTTGCTCTTTGGTTATATTCCTAATATGGCTACGCCCTTGAAAGGTGTTGTTAATAATTTAGATTTTACTAGTAATAATGGCAAAAGGCATTGCAGTTTATGACCTGTGTATAATCCCAAATAATAATTAAGCATGTACCTTTCAGCAAGCCAACATTTTGTTGAAGAAACGAAAACAGCTTAAGACTGCTTACAAAGGCTACAAAATATACAGCAATATTTAGATTTATCGTAATTAAAGTAATTGCGATCGCTTGAAGCAAAACATTGGAATATGTAACTTATACGCAGGAATTTTCAGTTTAGAATTGGAATAACAAAACCGCTCATTTCCGAATTAGTAACAAAACTTAGTTTATTTCAAAATAACGACAGCTTTAAGGAAGAGTAGGTAATTTGAATTTTCTAACTAATAACAAAAGCTATTATTAATTTTAAACAATTTTTCCATTACCTAAAAACAATCCAATAAATGAGCGAAAATTTTTATTTTAATCAAAAAGTAAATAAAAGTGCAAAATAAAATAAAACTTATAAATTTACACGCTTACTTCACAAGAAGCAAATATGAAGAAAAAACTTCCACAAATCGTTTTAATAAAAAAAAACAAAGCTTATTTACAAATTGAACACATACATATGTATGTACACTGAAAAAGGATAAGTTCACAAGAAAGAAAGAAATAAAAAAGAAAGTATAATAAAGCAAGCCTGATTTACAGGTTTCAAAGTACATCCAATTTTTTTCTGTTTTACATATTTATTCGAAGCTTCTTATGCTTAACAATAGATTTTCAATATAGTGAATAAAATCATCGGAGCAATAAAATCTGTAGAAGTTGTCATAATAAGCAAGAGAGATAATCTATCTTATACCTCCTCTGCTAGGAACCAACTATCTCTCGCTCAATATTCTTCGATTGACCAATGTTGGGAATAACTTGGAGGATTTATGCGTTTCGGTTGCTGGAGGTGAAGCAAACTTAATGAATCTTTAATCATTTATAGATTACGAAATCAGCTGTTTCCTGTTGAATTTTCTTAAAATCTCATTTCACTACAAATAGATTGATGAGGCGCTGATATTGTAAAAGCTTTGGAGGGAGGTTGGATAGTTTAATACAAATTTTACTTAAGAAAATTTTTTGTTTACATTTATTTTTAATCGTTTTCAAGGCAAGAATATTCAATTTTCCACCTCTGGATCTGCGGCTAAGCTTGGTACTTTCATTCAGCACTGGTTTTTGGTTTTATCTGTGTCTGGGTCGGCGCAGCGAGGATTATTGTATATTTATCTTGAAACATCTGTCTACAATTTTTTATTTCTTATACAACGTTTTGTAACTACTTTCTATTCTCAATCTATACTTTAGGTCTAGTTGTATCTTTTTAAGTCACCACAATCCGCACTTCTGGCCAATTTAAGTTACTTAGCAATCTTAGAATTCGATCATGCGTGTTTTCAATAAGTTTGTTAACAACTTCTTAAAATATATCTTTTTCTATCGCGCGTATTTGTTATAAACTAAAATCCACCAATTTAAAAATGATGTCGTATACTAGAAACACCCACTGTGGATAATATTATGTTGTGCCACTTCACTGCAATTCTTTACAGTTCGAGTAGAAACCACGGTCCAACAATATTAACCTTCTTATGGCATTTACTTTGCTTTTCTCATTCTCTTATAATATCGAGATTTTTATTTAATATGATTCAACCATTTCTGTAAGTGCATTTTCTGTGCTGTTATTAATTTTGTTAATTTCACTTTTTTAGCAATATTATCTGCACACACAAAACGTTCAGTTTATGACTCAGATTAAAAACACCAACGTGTTTAGGGCATCAAAATCATGTGTCTGATTATGAACGCTTGAAACATGCACCAAATTGCATCAACTTAATCGTCTGCTTGTTAAAAAGACAATAATATCGTTGGTAAATGTGGTTGTATCTTGTACAAGAAATACTTAGCGTAAGTATTACACTGTTTTCGTTAGGGTAACGTAATCACGGATATTGTTGTACAAGTAAGTGCATTCATTCAAAATCATATTCCAAGTTCATGATTATATTTGTTTGCGGTTTATTTTCTTTTTTGCATTTTGTTTTATATTTTTTTCACGATAAATAGGCGTTTGTTTTTTCTCTTACTTTCTTTTAGGCAAGTTTGTAATAAGAGTAAGAAGAAGTATGAGAACGGAATTGAATGGCAGTGAAGAAAATAATATGCCCTATACCGATAAAGTCATTTTATCACGACAACCAAGTGTTACGTCAATAAGGTTGTTGAGTATGGAGTAGCATAACCATCCATAATCATTTGCATTGCCTTCTTCAATACGCTGGTACCTTCTAATAACATTACAGAAAGAAATCAAATCAGATTTTTTAAATCTCATGGTCTAACGAGAAAATTATGATCCGGGAAATTATAGAGTACCCAGCAAAAAATATTCGTTTACAAATAGCACAAATGTATGTATGTTATGACACACGACGAGTTACGAACAAAAAAATCATTGTCAACATTTAGTAAATCTTCAAAAACCAATGAGCGCTAAAGTAAGCACTTAAAAAAAGCTTCAAAATGTGACATCGCGAACGAATATCATGTCACATATAAGTAGAGCCTGCTTTGCACTTGAACTTTGGAAGCATGGAGCCGCAGATCTTGAGTTAGTCTACGCTGTATAAAGTTTCCGGAAATTTACAATTTTAACTCCCGAAGCCGAGTCAATAGTTTTTAACTTTCACCAACACTATTGTGCGCGGCTCCTATGTTGGTGTTTGAATGGTTATTTGTCGGCCCATATCCTGAGTTGATTCAGTTTTCCTGAATTTCACGCAGTGGACACAGTGAAATAAAGAAGCCGAAATTTCATTATTTTTAAATATTGTTCAACAATAAAAATGCGTTGCTTTTTTATCAAACCTAAATCGTCAAGAAAATTCTTTCCTGCTTAGTATCACTTTACCGCACAAACGGGCTTGAATTTTAAAACACGCTTAATTTTTTTAATTTTATTTTAAAATGTTCTCTCCTCTCGAATACTTCACTGTTTTTTTTACACTTTATAAAGTTATTGTGCGTGAGTGGCGTCTTCATTTATTACGTAAATCTGTAAAAAAGATCTTAAGACAAGTTTAGGATTCAAATATGACGACCAAATTTATCTCCATTACCTTCTTTTTTCACAAATACGGGAGAGGTGCCAGAACTACTAGTGGCCATAAATAATGAATAAGCTTTGTATATTTTTAAACAGGGAAGAAACTATTTAGTTTTATGTGTTACAGTTCTGATATTAAAATGTTTCCGATTGAACCAGTGTATAGCCTGCGTTACTGATAAAAAATTTTGCACAATCGAACAAAAGCAGTGTCCTTTAGTCCAATAAAGAAGGCCATCGCAGTGATGGACCAATTTGATTGGTCACGTCAATAAAGCTGCACGAAATTGACAATGGAACAATAGCTCCGCGGTTCGGAGCCAATCGACTGAATAAAGCCAATATACAACCATTACGCCTTAGACGAAAACAGTACCACTGTTATGCAGGAAAATAGCGAAACACAGCCAACGAGGTGATAAAATCTCAATAATAGGGTAAAGTTCGAGAAAAGGTTTTCTTCGCTGCTGCATAGAACAAAGTCAGAGACTTAGGGACGCAACTGGTTTCCTAAGCATCAAATATTTCATTTTTTTCTTAACTTAAAAGAAAATGTGGTGGTAAAAACTTGTTCAGCCATCAACTGGTGCAATCTGCCGTCACTACAAACAAAGTGTCAAAGCTGTGCAAATAGTTGAAAGCAGGGTTTTTGGGGTTTTTTTAATAACTCGGGTAAAAAATACCTATAGGGTTACCAGATAGTGAAGATAATTTCAAGAAGTTAACAGCTTCTTCAGTTACGATATTCCGTCTCAGTTGTAAATACGTAATCTGAATTTCATCATGAGGTCGGCCGTCAGCATAGCTATAGTGTGCAGCCAATTAGGCGCTCCGTCGAAGAGTTTGAGCATAAGTTCACTCTTTTAGACCTTAAGCCACCAACTAGACAGATACTACCACGAAAGGAAAAAAACATAGCTACCGTGGTCGCCAGTATTGAATAAGACCCAAAAATGTCGTTTCAGTACCGATAAGCTAAACTCGGCCCCGACAGAGAGTAAAGTGAAGATGGCCTACATTCGTATAATATTGTACTGACGCAAGAATAGAAGCCGAATGATCTTTGCCAATGCCGTGATTTTGCTAATTGGGTGCTGGGAATGTTGGCCGGTGATTCGGAAAAAAAAACAGACTGAAGCATCGGCAGCGCATTTAAATAACGCGCTCTTAAATACACGATGACATAAATGTAGCTTCAGAAAAAAGCGAGAATCCATTTAATATCTCCCACCGTTGGTGTTTCTTTTTCTAGAGTTTATTTATGTGCTCGCCCTATCTTTATAGTCAATAGTCAAAGCTCTATCACAGACCCAAAATGCCGATATACAAAAGGTGGTCTAAATTAAAATGTTGGTAAAAATCTGTAGCCGGCCGGCTCGTTTGAATTTCACAGACAGTCCACTGCCATGTTTAGGGCATCAATACAGCTATAACGAACCTTTTGTTAAAAATTTAAGGTTGCAATTTCAAAGCAAAACACAAGTTAAATACATTTTCAATAAATGTAAAATTTGCTGGGTTTGTTTTTTTAGCAGAAAAAACACTCTTAAAATTTATTGGTCGTCTTATTATTTGTAAAATTAAATGTTGTTTTAATTTAAAATGCTGGCAGCTTGTTAATGTTTTTCTAAAAATTGCCATCCACTAAATACATTTGTAATATTGTTAATAGTAATATTGTTATTAATTAAAGTAAAACATCTCTCACTCTCTCTCTCTCTTTTTGCGTACTGTATGCACAATAACGATAAATAAAGTTTAATAATGCATGAAGTTAAAAAAAAGAAAAGAAATATAAAACAACAACAAAATATATAATCAAAAATAACAACACATAACACGCATGCTTTATTTATTAGACTATAGGTAACATTGACCGAAATCATTAACCCTTAATTGAAAAGATGATCAGTATTGAATCAAGCAGTTTAATATTTTTAGGCCGAATACTTTTCGGTTTATTCTGCATAGATAAAAATGTTTACCGGAATTACTTTACATCACCCATTTAAGTATTCGAGATTTATAAAAAAGTGGACTTACGTTTTTCTACAAACTGGCAAATTCCATTTAAAAAGTGGTACAAAATTAATGATGTTTAAAGATGAAACAACTGGAATAAGTGGTGTTAATGCTATTTTAATGACAGTAGTATTTGACATTGTTATCCACTTAGGAATGGCCCGACCTGCCGGGGAGAGAGGTCAAAAGATAATATATAACTCAAACGTTCAATAAGGATAAGGTGGATTTTATTGCTCGTAAAACCAAATGCTGACACGGCTCCGTGCGACACATCATATTGTTTTTCAAAAGAAGCACTCAAGTACCTTTTTTATTTAATAAGTTCTAATAGGAACTTCATTCCATCTGATTTTCTAACTATTTGCACAAGCTTGAAATGGAATCGAACTCTGCTTTATAGGCCAGTGGTAAAAGGTATATGAAGAGACTGCTGATTTAAAGCAACACGATGTTAGTAGACATATATTTACTTCTGATTTGATATTCCGGCAGGGTGATTTTATATAAAATTTTGGAACGAACTTCCGTCATCCTTAGTTAAGTTTGGTTTGTCTTCAACAAATAAATATAAATAGATCTTCTGAATTTTACACCCCATAGATAAATTAAATACAGAAAGTTAAAGCTAATAAGCTTCTTGAGTTTAGCTGTTACAGAAGGCAAGAGAAATGATTTCCTATTCTGTATTTAAATGCGGCATACACAACTTTTGAAACAAAAATTTTTATTCAAAGTCAATAACTTAAGAAAATAAAACCAATACTTTTAAAGGGTTAATTAAACAACTAAAGGAAAATCGTTAAACAAACTAAGCAATTTGTTAAAAATTACAAGGAAATAATTAAGCGACCATACAAAGAGTAATCAATTCCAAAATACATAACAATGTTAACGTCTGCACCATCAGATCAAAAAATTACAAAAGCGAAAACTAGGCCTGTAAACAAACATCTTATATTGAAACAAAGTATGATGCTGTTGCAGTTTCAACTGCTTTGTTTATTCTTTTGGTAGTGGAACAACTAGATTTGCAAGAACTAAGAAAATCAAGAATAAAAAGCGCAACTCTTCTTCATGTGCCACTTTGATATTAAGAAGAAAATCATATCAGAATCAGTCGTATTATAACTGTGCGTTGAACGAGCCGACTTAAAAAGTAACATGTGATTTTATTTTACAAACCATGAAAGTATAATTGTGCTGTGAAGTATTGCAAATAAAAAGCACAGCTAAAGAAGAAGTCATGAATATTGTTTTTTGCAAAATGTTATTAATTTTATTTTGTTTATATTTTACGAGTGTTAAAGGTGCTTATTTTTCGTATTAAATAACACGAAATTTAATGCTAAAAAAATTTGATATTTTTTTCTTGTTTTATTAAATTAGCTCAGTTCTATCTATGGACTCGTGAAGATCTCAATTTATTTATACAACGTAATATCAATATAGCACCGATTTACTGTCAACTTTTAAGAACAGATTTGTGTCCGCATAAGTTTTTAAAATTCCAGTTGCATACCAAGTGAGTTAACAGAATTATATAAACCAGATCTTGGGTATTTTGATACTATATGGAATGTTAAATGTTTAATATTTTATGGAGTAGTTTTAAAGTTAAACATTGTTTTGAAAACAAAACAGAATTCCACATCAGCAAGTCCTCTACCAATATTTCAATAAAAGTTGTAATTCACAATGATTCGCTTACTATGGAAATAAAATTAAAAAAATTCGATTGAATATCGACCATTATTCCAATAGGATTTTCTGTCTGTTTTTTAAATCATAAATTATTTGACAGTTGAAAAGTATATTTTAATTATATTTAAAAGTAACCAAAAGTATAAGAGAATTTATAAGACAAAACAAAAGATTTAAGCAACAAGCTTCATAATTCTGTCATGGTATTTGAAGGGATAGACTTGAACGCAAGAGAATTTACCCCATCGTATTACTATCGGAGTATTTAACCCATATTTCCCAACAATTTTTTTTTATAATAGCAAAACCTTTTAAATTTCCCAAAAAATTAACACAATGTAATAAACCAAAAATTCAAGCGCTTAAAAAAATAGACAAATATTATACACATGAGTTTTAACCCTTATAGCCAGTAATTAAATGTATTGAAAGTCAAGTTGGCGTATAAAAAAACTCTTGTGCAGAACTCGTTATACAGCAGTGTGACAAAACCTGAAAAAATGCTGCAGCTAAATCGGATTTAGGATAATGTAACAAAAAAATATTAAAAAAATACTTTTTAAATTGAAAAAAAATATTTTAAAAATTAATTTTATTAATTATTACAAAATATATAAAAGTGTTCAATAGCTTATGAAATTTATTAAACAAATACCTATGGTAGGATTGGCAAAGGTGTCTAGACAAATTTCCTGAACACACAAGTTCTTTAAATCACTTTATACATTTTGTTCTATCAACAATGACTAAGCTGCAGGAACCATATTTTTATGAAATCCTGGGTTAATATATCTTTTATTATCTTTATTGATAAAAACGTAAATTCACAAATTACAATTGCATTCGCAAAGCATTCAAAGTTTTGATCTTTTGAGTCCAACAACAATAATAATATTTGAATCCAAGAGGCAAAATTTTTCGAATTGGTTCTCAAACACAATCGTAGGTAAGTTTGTAAGAATAATTAGAGGTTTTGATAACACAATTTACAATTGTTGAAACTTTCTTTTAGTATTATTCGGATTAAGATATCAAAGATTTTTTTGAACCAACTAACGCCATTTAACTGCTTTTTATTTCAATGTAAGTTCTATACCACTACAAAAAACACCCTGTATATTGAGTGGACGACAGAATTGGTCCGTACTTCTTCGAAAGTAATGCTATGGAGTATCCCCCCCAATACCGCTTCCCACAAATCCTCACAATTTTTGCTAAACGATTTTAGGGTAGGTTCGTAATGAAAAGGAGACAACGCTAATTATGTTTTTTTATAAAGATTGTGACAGTAAATCGTTCATTTGTAAAAAAAAGTAATTATATATAAATATACCTTATTACGTCTGACCCAAATATTTTGATTACAAATAAAATGTCAATTGTAATTTTACGTCTTAAGGCATAATTTAAATTCGTATATATTATTATATCACTCGTTATTGTATAATACAGCAAATGTGTGAAAATTCAAAATATTTCCCACAACAAATAAAATTTATAACAAACATTTCAATATAATGCAGAAACTGAAAAATTATAACATCATAATAAGCAAAATATGTGTAACAATTTTAAGTACACAAGATGGAAAAGATTAAAGTATAATAAAAAAAATTAACTGGTACGTGATATTTGGAAAAGCACTGACAATTGAATACAGCAAACAAATTGAACAAAAACTATAAAATAATCAAAAGTAATCATTAACACAATCAATTTTAAAAATATAATAATGATGTTATGGTTGGTTAGTAATTTATTAATTAGCAAAAAAATTACACTCAGAAGCGGCAAAATAAATGTAGCCACAACGTTTTGAGTCAATTGCACTAGATGGCAATAGCGTTCAAGCGCTCAAGAGCACATAAAGCCTTTATCAACATCACAAGTCTGATCTTGCTACAGTCATGCAGGTAAAATGAAAACGACGAAATTTTAAATGTCAGGAATTCAAGTGTAAATACTTGCAACAACAGCACCAGCTTGAAAGTAACAAACTCTTTAAAGCCAACACAACGAAACGGTAGCTCAAGGAAGCAACAACATGCAATAACGCGAGCGCGAATTCACAATTCAAAATATATTCGTAAAAGAAAATTCCTTTCTTTAAAAAAAAAGTTAAATATACAACAAATTAATCTACATAAAACAATATTGTTGAACGTTAAAAGTTGTTTGGAAAGGAAAAGCAATTTCGACAACTAATATGTAGGAGGCCTTAAATTATTTTTTAAATAAAATTAAAGCGCCAGTGAATTAGTAAAGCGAGAGGAAAAGTGAAATTGTTAACAACTAAACAATATTTTAAGTAATAATTAAAAATGAAATTCCTGTTTGTTACCTCGTTTGCAACAATTTTATGTTGTATTATAAGTGTCAATGCTTTAATATTAAATCAAAATGATTTAAAAAATTTCTTGCGTAGTGGAGCTTTGGATTTAAATGTGTTAAGATGTTTTCTAAGGAATACAAATATGTGTCCAAATCCCTACATAATGTATCGTTTGCACACACCGTAAGTGAACATTAATTCGTTGTTTTTATTAAAAAAATCTAAAGAATTGTTAAATCAAGATTTTGTTGAAATTCCATAAGAGGATTTGGTATTTGACTCTGGTTGACATTTTAACCAAAAGTCATATAAAGATAAATGGCATCTTTGATGTCAAAGTGAAATTATGTGTTTTTTTTTTTTTTTTGTTTATCACACATGTGCATTTAAATGCATTTACAAAAAGTAATTGTGAAAGTATTTTGTAGGACGTGTGTGCTTAGAAGATTTCATCGAAATTATACGAATAAAATTGTTGATTTAGGCAAATGCCATTTTAGTAAAATAATCGTTTTCCAGTTAATAACAACTATATATGCGTTGACAGTTGGTAATGAATTAAAAATTTAACTGTTTTGGAAAAGAAAACTAGTTACAAGAAATGGTCAAACTCAAATATACATATGAGTCTTAAGTGATAGGCAGCATTATAAATAAATATAAGGTCCACGTATAACCGATTATAATAACAAATAAATAAAATTTCATTTGAATTATTGCTGATAGTAAGTGTGAAGTATTAGCGCATTTATATTTGAATCATAAGCAGGTTATAAGTGGTTTGTTATGGTAAACGTGTTTCCGTTCCTCAACATACCTCTTTTTAAAATATAAATACAAATAGGATATTTCGCTTTCCCAAAACTCTTTTTCATAGGAAAAATTTTACAAATTTCAGAAACCTTTTTGTTTTTATAAAAATGTTTCCACCAAGAGAACAGCGCCTAATTAATCAGTGCAATAAAAATGCTGAACACATGCCTTTGGTAACACGGTCCCGACCTAACACTTTTCGTCTCATAATTCTCATTTTTGCATACGGCAAAAGTCTATTCTTGCACAGTTGCTGAAAACAGTTTTTTGTTTATTTTTACGAGAACGCCTTGTCTTTTACCTTTGACTGATCTCATATATCGTGTACCATGACATTGCCGGGAAACGGAACCTCCGTGTTAAGCGAGGTCACTTCTAATAAAAGCAATTTAAGTGCGGTAGTGTACCAAGTACAAATAAGAGTTAAATTAATAAAAGTGATACTGCGTGTAAATTTAGGAAGTGGGTTCTGCGTGGGCCATGATTTAATCCTTACCACATTTTCTACTAAGAACTATGATTTTATAAAGAATGTACGAATGTGTTTGTTCCAAACTTATTCTTACTATTTTTTACGTGCAGAGTGGGACCTAAGATGGAATCCTAGGTAAATAATAAAGCGATCCTCATCTAATTTGGTAGAAATGTCATTTTTTAGGTCTTCGTGTTTAAGTCATTTCAAGAAAAAATTAGCATGATTATAATCTTGAATGCAGGTACAAAAATTCTTAGATTTTTGCAAGAAATTCAAATTTATTACAGGGCATTCGATATCGATCAAAATTTCCATTTTAATTCGATTGCCTTAATTTACCTCCCGAATTACAAAAGCTAAAAATGTTGACAGGCAACTTTAAACGTTCGGTTAAAAGATATAATACGTTTACATATTAAAAAAAAAAAAAAACTTTACGTGTTCCAGCTTGAAAAATTTGTACAATACAAATCAGAGCATTATATCATCTTTGGCAACTACTAAGAAAATAATCTAAAAAATATGGGAAACTGGATCAATGGGGGATATTATGTACACTGCTAGTCCAATAACAAACCATTTTATTGACAATATCGAAAGAGTATTTCGTGAAGCTTTCTACAGCGAAACTCAGGTATCTGCGCCTCCACATTTACAAAGTTTAATTGGCACAAACAGCCTAGTGGCCATTCGTATTGAATAGAGTATGTTGAATTGAATATTGAACGTCAATAAAGCTGATTAATCGAACAAAATCATCCTTAACGGCCTCATTAACAATGAATATTGCCACGTGTGTGGTCCAGGGAACCGACATGTAAGTGTGGAACACCAAATGCATTCACAACGCATAATGGTTTAGTGCCGATTTTGAGCCAAAATTCTCATTCTACCAAGCGGGTAGCTAGGAGAAAAGAATAAAGTGATTTTCCCTCCCTGAAGGTCTGAAAGCATCATTTGATAATGAAAATATACGATGAAGCTGGTCAAGCATTAACTGTCGCTGGTATTCGATATCGTGAAATAACATTCGATTTCTTAAATGTGTACTTAGAGAATTACCAAAGTTCCACATAGAAACAATAGAACTAGAAAGCTCACAAAATTCTTGTTTATCCCATTATGCAAAAGAACGCACTATTCCTGATGTCATACAAACGTTTTATGTAGACGGTATGGTCGAAAATTTACCAGCTTTCTCAGTTTTGTTTAAGTTAAAGCAACTTGAAAACTCAATTGAAAACACATAGTGCTAGTAACGCTTTATGCCAGAGTTACATACAAAAGTATCTTGAAGCTTAAGGATCGGCGTTATATGTATTTCGGAATGTTTCTGTTGTTGCTTTTTCTTTCACATTTTTCAGCATTTGTCATATAAATGTAAAGGAAATCAATTAAGTTGTTCACATCAAGCATTTATTTTACACTGTCATGACTAGGGTAAATCCACAATTTATATCTAATATTATCATTTAAAAGCTAAAGAGAACACTGCGAACAAGTGTAAGCCTGAGCCGGAGCTGTATACAAATGATTCACATTTGTATTTTAATTGGCAAATGCATTCATTTTGTTTAAGATATAAATTACAATATGTATGCATTCAAAATTTTACAATCGAAAAGTGAATTAAATTAAAATTTGAATTAATTCATCGAAAATTTTAAGAAAGAGTATTTACTATTTGCAACAATTAGTAAAATTTTTAGTTATTGAACAGACCTATTAACACAACTATTTTTGTTTAAGCCATCAAAAGCGTCTTTACGCCTGTTTGATATTTTCACAGTTGTTTAAGCTTATTTAGAGAAACAAACAAATTGTTCGCTTCTGATCAATTTAGGCAACAATAATGAGTGTAGGCCAGTCACGTTTTCGCCCTTTTGTACAGACCGTTTAATTGTCTTTGCAGCTACGAGAAAATGAATAGATATTTTGAAATGCGTTAGAATGTCTTGCTTTTGTAATTGCATTGCATTTGTAATGAAACGAAATGAAAACTTAAAAGATTTCGTAAACAATTTAAAAGGTTAAAAACAAAAAAATAAACAGATAACTGGAAAATATTTGTTAGACTTACAAATTATAAAAATTATGCAGCTTGTTTATGAACCTTAAAATATACAAATGGATAAAACGAAATATCTTTGCATAATTGAATTGATATGTACAATGTTTTCGTTAAAAATGTACTGACTTGACATTTAAGTTATCAAACACTTTTGTAAAGCCCAAATGAATGAAGCCGATGAGAGTTCAAACACAGTGATTTATAAAAATAAGAAGAACATGTTGAGAGAAAATGTTAGAATATTAAAAATAATATAACTTCATTCCAAACCCAATATGACGTACCCTCAGAGATAGCGGACCAATTTATTTTTCGACATTTTTTCTGCAGACTAGATTTAAGACTCGTATCATATAACAGAATTAAGGTGAGCAAAATATGAGAAATTAATGAAAATCCTTAAAAAACGAATTTTAAATTGAATGTAAAACGAAAAAATTAACCCTTCACAAAATTGTTTGGCTTTAATCGTTTCGTTTTCACAAACGATTTTTATCACATACCTGATTAACTGATTTAAGGTCAATTATTTTTCTAAGGAAAAAAATTTGAAAAATAACTTTTATTTTCTACTATTATTTTTAATTTTCTTTATGAAAGATTCATTTGTACTCAAATTGTTAAGGTTTTCTTTTAATTTTCATTTATTGCATACAATAATTTTAAAAGTGCATATGGAACGTTGTTTGGTACTCTTGCTTCTAATAATTTCGAAAAAGAAAAAACAAGTGGAATGCAGAGGAGCTTATTTCCGAATTATTTCATTCCGAGTACTTTTACAATTCTACGCGATTTAATTCTACTCGGAATATAAAACAGGGACACATATTTTATTTATAATTCGAATTTTTGATTCACTATTATTCACATTTGGCACATATACTACTTAAGTGTATTTTTGTAGGAGTTATAGCATTTTTAAGATAAAGGATATTATGGCAGGACTGAGAATTCTTCTTGCGATTAATTTCAATATTAACATGTTAGTTTCTACTTTTATGTGTCGCACGTGCAGATTTTCATAGCTTTGCGTTCACAACTGTATCTAATATAGATTTGCAAAGTTTAGGCGCGTCTTGGTTCCGATTTTTCCAAAAATTCTGTCTTTTCTTAAATAAAGTATTTATGCTAGTGTACCAGGTTTCAAAAATCTATGACAACTCCTTCTATGTTTGTTCCATCATTATATGGGATAAAAGCAACGTGCACCGCACAGCAAAGATGATAGAAATTGCTGGGCAATATTTGAAGTAATTAATGTTTGACAATTACTTTTATTCCTAGGTTATTTTATTTTTATTATTTTTTTTTCAAAGTATTTATTTGTGGGAAGCTAGAGTTTTTTTTTGGATATTTTGCTTGCTGTGTGTTTTTTGCATGTTTTAGCAGGTCCATTAATTTTGTGGTGTTTAATGTCATAAGATATTGCTATTGTGTTGGTTATGCATATTTTGCATGTAACGATACGAATCTTGAGAAATGTTATTTTGTTTACTAGTACTTTGGTAAAGGAGTTCCTTTGCTGTCTGTGCTTGTGTTTTTATAAAGGCGATTGTGTCTGATCGTCTAGTAATATTTTTTATCTGCCCAATCAAATTTTGCAGCTGTATAGATTTCATCAGGAAATTTGTGTGTTAATTGTTTTTAAGCATCCATGAATGTTGTTGGATTTGTTCACTTTTTTGTTCGTTAGATCATTTTTAGGAGCGCAAGTGTTTGAATTAGTTTGTCTAAAATTTAATTGATTTCTTATTTTTGTGAACTTCATTTATTTTATTTAAGTTTTGAAATTCCTCGTTCTTATTATTACTTCCTTGGCTGAGTATCGAAAGATTATCACTTTATTTTTATATGTATTATATACTTTCCTTTTAAAGTGAAAGATATCGACAATTTGACAATAATCGTAAACCATGCGATTGCGAAACTTATTGGATTATCGAATTATAATCTAAGAGGTGTTAATATAGAAATTGGTGTTCAAGTTTTCTGGAAATTGAACAACGTTTATAAGGTATTATCGAGTTTAAATGAGCTACGAAAATTATTTTACTCTAACATCTCCTAACTGATGTGACAAGGACGTTTGCGGGATTCTAACTAGAGTTGTATCAATCATGAACTAGTTCGTTCGATTGCGAGAATATTGCAATAATAAAACCAACAAGCCAGTTTCAATTCTTGTCTATGGCGCACCAAAATAAAGTGTGTGTTGTTTTTATAACTGTTGTAAAATTGCGACCATTGTTCTTCAATAATCTTTCAATTGAACAAACTATTTCGTGACCAACAAAGCTCTAATTTTCACTAAAGATCTTAAATGAGTAAGAGGAAGGAAGCTCTAGAAGGTTCAAATAATTGAAAAACATGTTACAATTAAGTGAAGAGACCGACCAGATTAAAAATGAAATCTGAAGGGTAATTCCCTTTAGGCAAGCTGATTATAAAGGTTAAATGTGCCCACCTGTTTAAAAAAATATATACCTTGAAAGCCACTCCTCTAACTAACATTTTGACTAATAGATTGATAATCAACTTTTCTCATTTTACTTTTATTATAAAACCAACTTTTTAAATTTCATTTATTAACGCCCACATCAGCTTTTCATATGCATCATTCACAAAAGAAACTTCCTTTAAGCAACTACAGATTTCATTTAAAAATACGTATGTTTGAACATGCTTATGAAAGCAAGCCTTTTTAAATTTTTTACAAATATTAACAGAAATAATGTCGAAAAACTAGCTTTGTGTAAAAGCTACACTTCTCACTATTTAAATAAAATTATTTATATTTTGTACCTTTTTTGAAATACATTTGCAAAAAATGAATATTACTGATTGGCAGTGGCTGAGGGTACAAACACATACGACTAAAACCATCGAATCCTTAATATCCAACGCGCTAACCAGTTACATATTAAGAACATTTATTTTATGGTTAGAGTTATTATATTATTTTGTGTAATAGAAAATACTTTGTTTGTGGTTAGAATTTTAGTACAAATTTTCTGTAAAAAATAAAATACGTTACAATTTTTAAGGATGGAAATCATTTAATTATTAATTGTTAACAATAACTTGTTTACCGCAACTAAAGTAATGTTTAAGATATTTTCAAATAGCGATGGTGTGTTTTCCACAACAATAAATTATTGTAGAGAACCTAGTATTGCATTCGTGACCATGCCGCAACCATGTTTTTTTTCGTGTAGTTTTTTACTGGTACAGCAACATGAGCATAAAAACATTCATAGTGGAATGTTATAGTTTCGTGTCTGGACGTTGTTCATTAATGCCTCCCTTCAAATGGATCGAGCTTTGTATTTACATTTCTCATGTGATAGTCGGACCAGTCTCAATAGTTCCTTATAAAAAACACCTTTCTGATCCCACCAAATATGGAGCATTACTTTAAAGCAATGCATATTTTGCTCGAATGCCTACCTTGATTTTTCCCTTTTCAGTTAACGACAAATCGTGCTATATACATGGAAAGCATATAGAGTGTTCTAACCAATTGGCGCGTAGTGTAATTTAAAAATATTAGTGGCCACCAAACAAACTTACTGTTATTGCCATCAACATTTGTCGTTTATTCACATCTAGTGACCATGAATTTCGTGGTATTCAAACGTTTATAAACTGGTTGTTCCTGACAAAATCAGCAACAACTTGTATTGACAATATATATTCCCAGTTTTCTATTTCTGGGTCATTTATATTTTTACACAAGCAAAAACAGTGGTGAATCCTTTAAAATCAATGATAATAATTCATGCGTAATCTTTGAAAACTGTCTACAAATTTATGGGAATTCGTTTTATTTTCACTGACACACTTAAAACGTGTTAGAAAATTAAGAATTCAATAGTGTATTTTTTATATTTTGTCGTTAGTTAATTCAAGAATGACAATCATTAAAATCATTTTCTTATTTTTCTTATTGAACACTAGAACATAACAAAACTTGTGATAATATTATAAGCAGAAACAATCTTTATTTAAACAAATATGTGTTTCAAGCAAGAGATTTTTTAAGAACATTAGGGAGCAAAATTCGCCATAGCGAATAGGAGCAAAAGTAGCTTTGCTTTAAATAAACTAAAGGAAGAGCGCACAAAACAGTCGCGTCTAGAGAAATCAAACTGAAAATGGGAACTATCCAATTCCTTCTGTAATTATCAAAATATATTGCTGTATGCAAAGAATCTGCCACATGGATCCGGTTGAATTTACACATGCCTGTGTTATCTTAACATTTATGGCCTCGGCCGAACTAGCGGGATCGAATTGCACAATTTTCGTAGCTCATTTAAATCACCTCTACAAGAGATAGCCTGTCCTTCATATTGTTCATTCAAAATGTCCATTGAGAAATGCTATGTGCAGCCCGTAGCGCCGTCCTACTGAAATCACATGTCGTCTAGATCTATATCGTTTAATACGGGCCAAAAGAAACTGTAATATTGATCTGTATCTCGGACCTCACGAACTTTATTTTAAAAAACACACTAAACGGTTTTGCGTATGCATTGGCACATGGTTAGCCTCGCGTATTTTGTCGCCGTCCCACACAAGGCAATGTTGCTTGCTAACATAGCCATTCATCCAAAAGTGCTCCTCGTCGACAAAGCACATTTTACGACCATAAATTTCTATAATACCGTTTTATAATTTAGTCTTGCTGCTAGCTGGCTAAGACAATAAAACATGTGCTAATGAAAAAGAGTACGATTAAAATATAACAAGAAAGTTACAGTGGTGTACATTTTTGTAATTAGATGGGTTAAATAGATCATTCTTACAGTGGACACCAACTTAGTAGAAAGGTACAAAGAATGCTGATAAAGTGCTTAGCGACACTTTAAAGTATTCTAAAAATTATCGTATCAATAATAAAAACCTTGTCCTTTGCTAATCGAAAAATAAATGTCAGTATCAATTTTGGTGAGACTTTGATCCAACATTTTCGATTCCTCAGAAATGTGTTCAACAAGCAGAAAACAAAAACAAACTCTTTTTGAAATTTAACAAATTTGTTTATGCTTGCCATCGATTGAAGAGTGTTTAAAACTTGTTTTAAAAAAATAGACCCATTGAACCCATCTCTAATTTCATAAAAGTGAAATAATGATAAATAACACTGTGCTTTTGCAGCATTGTGCTCTTGAATGTACATACTTGCATATGTATTCTTGATGTGATATTCCGACAGGGTAATCTAGGTTATGTAAATTTTTTTTAGGTTTTCCGGCATCCCTGGTCAAGTTTCGATTTTAGAAAAACTGGTTTCGGCTATGTGCCATCTTCAGTATAATTTGTCGTTCTCAAACGATTACGGTAATTTGATTATTATATAAAAGCATGAAATCAATGCAAAAATGTTCATGTTTAATATCAAGAGCATTAAAAAGTCGAAATGTAGGGGAATTTTGATTTAAAATAATGTGAGTCTTGTTCCGAAATTAGGTTTTACATATTAAACTGGCAATTGTTTGTGGGTATGTTAAATTAAGACAGATGTCACGAATCTCAAGAGAATATATGTTTTCCGCTAACTAAAATTTTTACAAGAGTTTTGTGTACTGGCATCTTAACAAATATTAACATAAATATTTGTAGTTGTTAACGAACTCTAAATTAATTGTAACAGTATGTATTAATAAATTAAACACGCGATTTGCAAACGACTATGAAACAAATAATAAAAATCATAAAAAAGCAAAAAACCGTTTATTAAAGAAAGAAGCTATAAATAAAATTTTATTGAAATAGTAATAAATAATGGAAACGTAAACAACCAGTAAATACACACGATTGTAGTAAATGAAGCCAAATTTACTTAAACCGTCTAAACAATCACTGAATGAAAGAAACCTGACAGAGAAGACATCATTGTAAACATTAACGTACATATTCAGAGTCATTGATTTTAAGTTGTTTTACGAGCCATCTTTTAAATATTAAAATGTGATTAACTTAAAAACGATGGTAAATATGTTAAACAGAAACAAAAAAAAACTAAAACTAGGCTATAATTTCAATAATAAAATATGTATTTGAGAAGAAATGCATTTGTTGTTATAAAAACAGAGTCTGTTTACAGAATTATGTATTTCTTTTTGTTTAATATTTTTTCTATTACACTCGCATATAGGAAATCGTCACGCCATGGTACCGCATTAAATATACACAATCCATTGACATTATATCAAGGTGGTTTCAGTAAACACCGTGATACCGTTTTCATAGTGCATGGCTTTAATGGAACTGCCATCGACAGACATTTGCAGTTTTTAAGGGATGGTTAGTGAGTAGTTAATTTTATATTAAAATTATATCAAAAAAGTTTAATGTCTATTTAACTAATACATAATAATAATTTCTTTTTTTCTATTTGTAAAATCTTAAAGCGTATCTATCAAGAGATTTTAATGTCATCACTGTGGATTGGAGGCCATTGACTCAATATCCATGTTATTTAAGCGCTTTAATAAATACCAGATTGACAGCTCAATGTACGGCACAAGTAAGTAAGAATAACTTATATATTTAGTTGTACCTTTTCAAGGTGGTCTAAAATAAAGGATCCACTGAGCTCCGACTTGTGTGTGTGTTTATTCAAATACATAGGTATGTATTTATTGACATGGACATTATTTTTGAAGATGATATCAGTTAAGTGATCGCCGACATTATTAATTAACATCTGGGACCAATAAAATTGCATTTTCTATAGTGTTTTGCAACACTATAGGCGATAAGCTCTGGATTCCTTGATGGATGTTCTTTTTAAAGGCTTCGAGTCTGGGGATTATTCACATAAACACGTGACTTTTGCAAGCCCCACTGCAGAGTAGACCGTTCTAGGTCCAATTGCGTCGCACATAATCTGGTTGATATTGTTGGGTCGTCCATCTTGCGCAACAGAAGCGATATTCTTCGCAAAACGGGCATTTCGAGGCCTTTAATCGAGCAATTAATTCACGCTACGTGGAAACCACAGTCCAATTATTCCGTTAAAAATGGGACAATCGTTCCGCGTTCTTAAAGAGTATATCGGTCCATTATTACTTTACAAAAATGTTAATTATGTTTACTTTACAAATATCATAAATGAACTAACATTCGATGCTATTTGTGAAAGTTATTCTATTTTCCAATAGAGCCTTTTATTTTTTTATCGATTTGTAAAAATTTTAGCAAATCTTATATGTTTTTTGGGATATATCACACATTTTCTTTTTCAACTTGCTGCTGTATATTTCAAGGGAAGTGGTACTGCTCAATAAATTAATAAGGAACACAAAGCACTTTCTAATAAATAATGGTAACATTTTATTACGTAACGTAATATAATAATATTAGAGTTCGATAAAACATTCGCGGTAAGGCAAATTTCGCTATCGTGATTTGGTATAGTTTACCTTCAGATATTTATGTATCCTTATAAGTAGGGAAGTCCATTTAAGGGTCTTTAAAATACTTTTAAATGGGCTTTGTATTTCGACTGATCTGTTAAATACCTCTTGTAACATTTTTCTCTTTAAATACAGCGAAACCTGACCACGATTTTGTGAGATATTAGCCAAAAATGAATTTTCAATGGTGATGTGCGTTTTCGCTCTGAGGGGATATATTTATGTGGGAGCCTTAAAATTCTATATGCATTCTGAATCGTTATAGAAATAACTTACGGAAGCAAATTTATTTAAGAATTTACACAAATCTAAAAATCACCTAAAAATTTAAATATTCCCAAAAATTTGAAAATTTAAATTTAAAAAAATAACAATTTTACGAAATTTTACTAAATCTGGAACATTCACAATTCAAAAAATCGCTAACCAATGAAAAATTACAGCAAAAAATTTAAATTTTACACACAACCGAAATTTGACCAAAAAAAAAATCAAAATGGTGAAATTTTATCGAAAATCCAGAAATGCTGGTCATCTTAAATTCACAATCAAAACAAAAAAAAATTCCAATAAAGCTAAATCTTACGAAAAACTTTAAACTTGACAAATTACAGAGTTCGTATTTTCATACAAAATTTAAATTTCCTCAAAAATCTAAATTTCATCAATAATTCGAATTTTATTAAAAACTCCTGATTTTAGTGCAAAATTGCAATTGCAACAATCATTTAAATTTCACCCAAAAATAAAAACTTGCTGACAAAGAGAAAAATCGCAACAGATCTTAACTACCTTCAGAACAGCGAAATTAAAAAAAGAAAAAACTGGCAACAATTTGTATTTCACCATATTAATGAAAATTCACTATTAGGTGAATCTCAGTATGGTTTAGAAGCACGACATCGCTTCTTTTGGGACTTACAGATAAGATCCCTCAGTCGGTCAGTAATTAGGAAGTGAATGTTCTTTTAAGCATTGACCTTTCTAAGATACAAACTATATCGATACTTTTGTTTATGGTCGTACTCAGAATGTTTCTATTGGTCCACGGAATTCTAGTGATTTGCTTATAAGAAGTGATGTCTCGCAGAGTTCAATCTTTGGAGCTGTTCTATTATCATGTATTCAAATGACATTTTTATGTTAGTTGTATAAAGTTTGTTAAGTGTCTTCCATTTGGCTAACCTTTTGTTTTTTATTTACTGGTGAGAGGCAATTTGCTAATGTTTTGCAGCAGTATAACGAACTGGATGGCGGATAATAAGCTACTTATAAATGTGCTTAAATCTAAGGGTATATTTTTTGGTGGTTGTCTGTATAGCCTAAATATTGTTTGTGCATGTATACGTGTATTCATACGTACGCGGTGTGTTCAAAAGAAAAGTTGAAGTTTGAATTTTTTTTTAAGTATTTGTTTACTCATCAATATCCATTTTGTCCCCTTCAAAGTAATCCCCCTCAGATATACTGCACTTCTGCCAGCGCTTCTGCCAATCCTCGAAGCACTTCTGAAATGCCCTTTTCGGTATGGCCATCAGCTCGTTCTTGGATTCTGACTTTATCTCATCAATTGTGGCAAACCGCTTTCCTTTCATTGGTCTCTTCAGTTTTGGGAATAGGAAAAAATCGCAGGGATACAAATCTAGTGAATCAAGTGGTTGAGGCATGAAAAAGTCATATTATTTAATCAATTTCTTTCAAAAGTCAAAATCGAAGGACACACGCAAACGTGACTAACCTTTTCAGTTGTCAACAACAAACTACTAATCCAAATTGGCTGATAGTGCCAACATATGACTAACACATGTGTACCAACATAACAAAAAAAAATGCGATAGTTGAATGTACATAGCCCGCGAAAATTCAAAATTCACCTTTTGTTTTGAACAAACCATGTACATATGTATGTATACATGCGTACTGTATGAATATTCTTTTAGCTACTATATATGTATATTGAATTTAAAATTATTGACTATTTTTGGTATTTTTTTATTTTTAAGGCGGCATTTTCAACCATATATGGATCTATGAGATCGGTTATTTTATATATACATATATAATTATTATTATTTATATATATGTACATTTTTGGAACGCATTTGCGTCCTCCCTTGTCATGTTTGGTTTGGTGACAAACTGATTTCGGCTTTGTGTCATCTACAGTGTCGTTTTTCGTTCTCTGAGATGATGGCACATAGCCGAAACCGGTTTGTCTCCAAGCCAAACTTGACAAGGGATGATGGAAATTCGTTTTAAAAATCTACATCAAAACACCCTGTCGGAATATCAAATCAAGAATCATTTATATCAAGGCGTATCTAACTAGGTGACCTTGCTACGACAACAAATACAACAATACAACAACAGCAGGCAGTTTTGTTTGTGTAAAACCCAATATTGCTGTCAAAAACATTTGTAAAAAGAAAGCAAATTAAAAGAAAAAAAGTTGAATAAATTTTGTTTGGTACAAATTACAAATTTATTCATAAATTTTGTACAAATTAGAACACAAATTGATAATTTATATTTTGTTTTTACTTCACTTTTTAATTTATTTATACAAAAACTATAAAAACACTAAGGCGCTTGTATCAATGAGACTTGAGTGTAAATGAATTTTTTGATTATTCGTAAACAAAACAAAATAGTTTGACATTAAAATTGGGTAAACAAAGGAAAACGAAAATTTAAGCAAAAAATTGTCACCTGCAGTAGTAATGCCACCTGGTTAAATATGCCTTGATTTATATATATATAATAAATTGATATTGAAAAAACAATAACTCACTAATAAATCGAGAAACAATAACAACTGAGAAACGATATTTATCCAAAATCTCCCCCAAACATTTTAATATTCGATCAAAAACTCACAACAAAATTCCTAAATTACCTTATTCAATTACATAAATTTAAATATTAATAAAACCGAATAAAGCCAAAATGTTGGTATCATAAAATTAAAAAAGTAAATTTATATTTTTGCAATAAAATTTGAAAAACGTCTTTCGATAAAGAGAAATATAAAATGGTGCACTGAAATTGATTTTAATGAGAATTGCTACATAAGAATTTAAAGTTATATTCAAACTTTGTGTATAGCAAAGACACCTCCCACAGCTATACCCCTCAAATTTTGTATGAATTAGTTTGATATGCTAGAATGTTAAAATTTATAATCCATTATAAATTTGCATAGTTAAGTTAAAGATGTGCGGAATAGGTAAATAGGGCGTGGCACCCCCAGTTAAAAGGCAATATGAACTAATTTAGAGCAATGCAAAAGCTTCAATTTTAAAAAGTGTATTCTCATTTTTCTAAAGAATTATAAGATCTTAACAATGTTATTATTTACCTCATCACGCGGATAAAAAATAACAGATTTAGAAAAATTTAAAAATTAATTATAATTAGAAACACAAGTCCCTTTAATTACTGAAAATTGACAAATCCTGACATATAGGTACAATAAAACGTTACTAATGATGTGTTGGAGCTTGAATAATTGTTTTAATAGTTCCTTTTTGTTTTTTAAACAGAAACAGATAATTGTAACGAGAACATAAACCACTGGCTTGAAATTGTAATTTATAATGTTCAGGGAAATATTTATTAGATATTACATAACTATTGTAAGATTAAGATTGTAAGGCCATAACTTATGAAATTTAATATTTCAAATATGGGAATCCTTTAAACGTTTGTGATAAATATTGATTAATTTAAACACGTAAATTCCTATAATTGTTTTTCATTCAGATATATTCTTTCATAACACATCATGGAGCGACTAGAGAAAAAATAACATGTGTTGGTCATTCATTGGGTGCGCACATATGCGGCATGGTCAGCAATCATTTGAGTGTTAAACAATATAAAATTATTGGTCTCGATCCAGCAAGACCCTTAATCGAGCGTAAAAAGCCCAATCGATTTCGTTTAACAATGGATGATGCCAATGTCATACAAGTATTACATACAAATGCAGGAATTCTAGGCTTGGAAGATAATACAGGCCATTTAAATTATTGCATAAATGGTGGACGAACACAACCCTATTGCAGGGGAAATCCCATAAGTATGTTTAGTATTTTTACATTAAAATAAGTACTGCAAAATTAAAACAATGTTTTTTAGGGCGTGCAAGATGTTCGCATTACTTGAGTATATGCTATTTAGCTTCAGCCACATTTAAACATAAAAAATACTTAGGAGTGCCTTGTCAAAATGGTTGTGTGGATATCACGGGACCTAAAAGACTGCCTATTACAAAGAAGAATCCTTTCGAGTTGGTGGCACAAATTAAAGAGTATTATATGGGAAATGATGCACCGGATACGTGAGTATATCGTATTGAAGTTTAATACCTGGAAATTATAAATATATTATATGTTTGTTACAATTTTAAGCGCCCGAGGTTGCTTTTGCCTAGATGTACCCTATGTAAAGCACTGCCCCTTTACTGATGTAACGTAACCTATAACATAATTGTTTAGTTTTTATTTTAATTTAATTGTTAAATGTAAACGGCCGATTGTACTGTTTTTATTTTTAAATAGCTTGATCTATAAATTACAGTTTATGTGCTGTTATTCAATTTATAAAAATAATATAAAATATAGTGTAAACGAAATTTCCCCAAGGTTGATTTAAATATTAATTTATCGAACCAATTAAAATAATATCAGACTTTACAAATATGAATCTAAATGATTATAGATCAAATATATTTCATAACATTTTATTATAAGTAAAGAACCAACAAACTTGAACTTTTTTAGTAAATCAAAACCATTTTTTTAAAAACAGAAAGAATATATTTTTACAATAAATAATATTGCAATAAAGTACATACTTACATGTACATGTGTTCAAAAAAGTTTTTGAAATATTTAATTATATTCCTTAAGAAGAAAATATTGTTAATTCATTTAACTCTTGCGCTTAGTTAGATTTATGTACCTAACCGTATTTTTAGGAAATATGTATGTATTAATTATGTATTTTTCTGTGTGTATTTATGTATAAATGAAATAATTAAATAAATTGCATTGCAATATTTTATGTTAAATTTTAAAGAAAAGTATGTTAAATAGTTGACTTACCGCATCTTCGAAATATTTGTTGATAAAACTTTTTAAACTACTGCTCACCAATTTTTTAAACACTTAGAAGTTTTACACAATTTTACTATTTTTCCACACGTATACGGCACAAATTTAAGAATTTTATTCTCGTTTTTAAATATCTAATACAAAGTTTTACATTAAAAACGAACTGCTCTTTGTTATATGTATATATAGGATATTCACCTTCTCCTTTCAAAACTACTACTTAAAAGTAAACGTTTTTCCAAGGCGCCTCTATTTCGGATTGATCTGTTTTTTATACACGTATATTCAATGACGTCATGATGCCTTCAGATAAAAGGGAATGCTTTTCGATGGGTATTTCAAAAAGACACACGCAAAGAAAAAACGTTGCCGAGGTGACCATAAGAGCAACATATTATGATTGAATTATATGGTTGCAACGACGTCATATTATTATTAGAGACAACAATAATATTGTAGTTTTAGAACGACAGAAAAGCAAAAACACATGCGACTGAAGTTATGAAAAAATAATCCACACGATAACCACATAAGCCACATCACACACTTGCTTTGATTAAACACCAAACGAATGTTAAATATTATATGCATTAAGAACACTTTATCTTTATAGTTATTATATTGTTATTTTATAGTTAAATTACTTTGTTTGTCGTTAGAGTTCTAGTAAAATACGTAGGAATGTTGGATAGAAATCATTTAATGATTCGATGTAAAGAATAAGTGGTTTATCGCAACTATTCGTTTGAAACGATATATTGTTGTAGAGAAAATAACAATGTTTTTTCTTTGTGTGCAGTGACCGAAAACCCTTATCGAAGCGAGCAAAAGTTTAATTCCAAAAGATTGGCAAGCGTCAAAAAACTAACTATTATTATCAAATAAATCGCAATTACTTAAAAAGTTTAACTGTAGAACTAATCAAAAATTAAATATGTATTTTCAAAATAATAAAATAATGATGTTGATTTTGCAAACCATATTCAACTGTCTGCAAGAAAACAATGCGTTTGTTAGAATATACTCTGTAATTTCGAACGTTATATTAAGAATGAATATTAATTAGAGACTCATAGTGTAGGATGGCATCTTGGCACCAGGAGATCCTTTGTAAAAAAAACAACTGAAGGCCACAGAAGATATATACATGTAAATGATGTTACAGCAACTCAAAAATGAAAAAATCCCTTTTTAATGCTTATAAAATGATCTCCAGATATGTCCAATATTTTGTCTAGCAATGATAAAAATTTTTAAATTTTGTTGTTGCAGAAGAAAATTCAATAAAAATAATTTTATGACGATTAAATACAATTTGCTCATAGTTCAAAATTGTTAAGACAACTATTACTTCTCTCTGCCATATTTTATTAATTTCAGTAAATAAGAAACTATATTATCTAGATCTAATGTTTCTAAACGATTTCTTGCAATATCAAAAAATGCTAAAACAATGTTGAAGCCTGTGATAATGTGAATCTTATTGTGTGCATAATTTAGGAGTACTAAAAATGTCAATGGTTTTTTAAAAGCCGTTTTAAGTGAAAGGGTAGTAAACGATACCAGGCATCCTTCGTTTGTGAAAAAGCAGGGGTTCAGACAAGAACAGTAAGAGTGAGACGTTTTCAGCGAGGTATACTTGTATACAAATAAAATAAACAATTGAACATATTACAAGAAGTCTTCATTGTTTCTACTGAAGACCAACAGAGGCTAAGTATTAACTAACACAAAAAGCGAAAATAAAATTCTGTCTCTAACAATGCTAAAATTTTATTCGTTTTTGTAACAATTATAAGCATATAGATACATATGTATGTAAATATCAACCATTTGACTTATTTGCACTTTTAAGTTTACTCTAACATGTATGGCTTGCATTACGCTTACTCTAATTAAACTGTTTTTTTATCTACAGATTTTATTTACTTCTTAATACACTCGGAACGCGCTATTTATTTTTTTATATTCAATGGAAAAACAACAATTAAAAAAACGAACACAAAACTCATTTTCTTTCGCTTCCACCAATTTCGTTTTATACGTTACTTTAAACTTGACAACTGAACATTTAGCCAACTAAAATACGCAACAACAATTGCACTATTATTTTCACCTTTAATTTTACACTTTATTATTAACTTTCAATTGAAATAAAAGCACTTCTATTTAATTTCTTGTTGAACCATTTTTAAATTTATTATAAAACAAATACACTAATTTATTAATCTAATTTCTTAACGTTCCCGAATACATACTCACTCATAATAGCGCGAAATTAGTGGCATTCTAATTAGACAATAGAGTTAGTTGTATTTTATATTAAAATCTGTTATAAAGTTGATTGATTTGTTATACAGTGGCAGCGCAGTTGTTGATTTGTTTTTAGGTAGGAATTTGACAGTTCTCCGCATACAACAACTACCACTGTAAACAAAACAACATATACAAATCCTTTTTTGTTAAAAAGTTTTACCTTATTAGTTTTTTCGATTTTTATTAATTAAAGCGCTTGTGCTTGCGAATTAATACACTATTCAGTGAAGAATTACAATATATATAATTCTATAGCAAAATGTAATAATATGAATGGTTCTAACAATTATTAAGATTATTAGACTTGAATTAACTATTTTTTGCAACTGCTATCAGAAAAAAGTGAAATTGATTTTAATGAGTATTGCTACATAAGAGTTTAAAGATTTCATCATACCTTGTGCACAGAGAATTAGTTTGATACCAATAGACATGTACACATAACAAGGTTAAAAATAATCGGGATATAAACGGAAGCAGTGGGAGCTTCACTAGAATTGTAAGAGCTAGAATGTTAAAATTTTTATCTCATTATATTTTAATTTTACAAAGTGTATTCTCTTTTTTCCAAAGAATTATGAGATCTAAAGAATGTCAATTCCCTTTAATAACTAAAAATAGGCAAATCCTGACTTTAAGGCAAAATAAAATGTTACTATTTCAGTTAAAGATATGAGGTGTTTAAGCTAGAGGGATTTATCACCGAAAAATTGTTTTAATAGTTCATTTTTGTATTTTACACAGAAATAGATAATTACAACGAGGGCGTAAAATACTGTCTTGGAGTGGTTTATAATTTTAATAGAAATATTTTTTAGATCTTACAATACTACTGTAAGATTAAAACAGGCCATATCTTCTAAAATTTAACAGTTAAATAAAATTGCCTCAAATATGTGAATCCCTGTAACGTTTTACATAATTATTGATTCGTTAATTTCGGTAAATATTTTTCTTTCAGATATATTCTTAGAAAAAAATAACATGTGTTGGTCATAACATGTGTTGGTCATTCATGGTCAGCAATCATTTGAGTGTTAAACAATGTAAAATTATTAGTCTCGAACCAGTAACACCCATGATCGAGCGTAAAAAGCCCAATCGATTGCGTCAACATTCTTTGCGTCAAAATAGTAAATATTATTATGAAATAAATTACATACATACATATATATGTATTTTCAAAAGAATTTTATGAAAATTAATTTCAATTGTGTGTCTTCGACGCATTTTCTGTTTTTGCGTTGTCTATAGTGAAGAATTTGTAAAAAGTGTATTTATCAAACTATTGAAAGTTCAAAACAGATTCCCTGCAATGTGAAAAAAATTATGTTGATGTTGCATACCATATGCAATCGTCTTCAAGAAAACAATGTAATTGTTATAGAATATACTCTCTCATTGCCTAAGTTTATAATAAGAATGATTATTAATTAGAGACTAATAATATAGGATGGCATCATGCCACCACAAGAACTCTTGTGGAAAAACTGAAGACCACAAAAGATATATGCATGTAAATAATGTTACCCATATAAAAGGAAATTGATCAACAACTCAAAATATTAAACGAAATCCCTTTTTAAGGCTCTATAATGGTTTTCAGAAAAGTTCAATATTTTATCTAGCAATGACAAAATTTGGAAAATTTGTTGCAGAAGAAAGTTTAATATTTTAATGGCAATTATATACAATTTGCTTATAGTTCAAAATTGTTAAGGCAACTTTAGCTTCTTTCCGCCAAATTTTATACATTTCAGCGAATAAAAAACTATACTTAATATCTAAATCTGAGTTTCCTAAACGAATATCAAAACATGCTAAACTTATGTTTAAGGATGTGCCAATGTGAAGCTTAGAAAGTTTCTTGACTATTTGTCATTTGAATCCATAAAAATCATTCTAGTGAACGCTTGGAAAAGTCACTCATTGTGTGCATAATTAAGGAGTACAACAAATTTCGATGGTTTTGTCCACACAACCTTATTCTTTTTACAAGTCGTCTGAAGCCAAATCGTGTTAAACGATAGCAGGAATCGTTCGTTTGTTAAAACGCAAGAATTCAAGACAAGAAAAGTAAGATCTGTTTACGGGAACCGTGTAATATAAGGACTATTTTAAAATAACATATACCGCGAGGTCTAATTATATACAAATAAAATAAAGATTTTAACATTATACAAGAGGTCTTCATTTTTTCTACTAAGAGCACAACACAACAAAACGGAACACTTTGTATTAGATGTTAGAATTTTTTTTAAATAATGACCAATAATGCTAAAATTTACATACATAGCTTTGGTAACAATTTATACAAACATTTATGTATGTACATACATATATATGGACATACACGTTGTAAAATATAGTCTACATGTATTAATGCAATCCTTTGACCTATTTGAACGATTAAGTTTACTATAACGAGTATTGCTTGCATTACGTTTACTCTAATTAAACTAACTCTTTTTTTCTCTACACATTTTATTAACTTCTTAATACACTCGTAAGGCATTATTTAGATTTTTTTTTTATATTTGTATAAGAAATTTATATCAGCCATGATTTACAAAACACGAACACAAAACTAACTTTCGTACACTTGCACCAATTTCGTTTTATACGTTACTTTATTCTTGACGACCAGAACCTTCTCTCAACTAAAATGAGAATTGCACAATTTACGACTATTATTTTCACCTTTAAATTTACACTTTACTATTAACTTTCAATTAAAATAAAAGCACTTCTATTTAATTTCTTGTTGAACCATCTTTAAATTTATTATAAAGCAAATACACTAATTTATTAATCTAATTTTTTAACGTGCCCGAATACATACTCACTCATAAGAATAGCGCGAAATTAGTGGCATTCTAACTAGACAATAGAGTTGTATTTTGCATTAAAATCTGTTATAAAGTTATTTTAAATTGTTATACAGTGGCAGGGCAGTTGTTGTTTTGTTTTTTAGGTTGGAATTTGACAGTTCTCCGCATACAACAACTACGGATATAAACAAAACAACATATAAAAATTCCTTTATTGTTAGAAAGTTTTACTTTTTTTAGAATTTTATTAATTAAAGTGAACTTAAAGTGCTTGCGAATTAAAATACATATTCAGTGAAGAACTACAATATAAATTATACTGTAACATAATGTAATAATAGGGGTAACAAATTCTGATCTTCCCTTAGGATTACTGGTCATGAATTAACTATTTTTGCACCTGCTAGATTATATTTTAAAAATGTCTTTCGATTAAGAAAAATGTAAACCGCTGCACTGAAATTGAAAAATCGAAATCAAAGCTTGTGCAAAAGAAAAACAATGGGCGTGGCACCTCCTACAGCTATGCCCTTTAAAGTTTGTATGAATTAGTTTGATACCAATGTACATGTATACATAACAAGGTTTAAAATAATCGGATATAGACGGAGGCAAGGGAATTTCACTTGTCGATATATCTAGAATTGTAAGAGCTAGAATGTTAAAATTTGTAATCCATTATAAATTTGCATAGTTAAGTAAAAAACATGCGGAATAAGTAAATAAGGCGTGACACCTCGATTTTAAAAAGTGTATTCTCACTTTTCTAAAGCAGTATGAGATCTAAAGACTGAGAATGTCAAGTCCCATTAATTACTAAAAATGAGCATGTTCTGCCTTTTAGAAATGAGGTATTTATCACCGAAAAATTGTTTTAATAGTTCTTTTTTGTATTTTACACAGAAACAGATAATTTAACGAGGACGTAAACTACTGGCTTGGAGTGGTTGTTCATAATTTTCAAGGAAATATTTTGTAGATCTTACATAACTACTGTAAGATTAAAACAGGCCTTAACTTCTGAAATTTAACAGTTATATAATATTGCCTCAAATATGTGAATCCATTTAACTTTTTTTCCTAAATATTGATTCATTTTCGGTAAATATTTTTCTTTCAGTTATATTCTTCATAACACATCATGGAGCGATTAAAAAAAATTTACATGTATTGGTAATTAATTGGGTACATATGCGGCATGGTCAGCAATCATTTGAGTGTTAAAATATATAAAATTATTTGTCTCGATGCAGAAAGACCCATGATCGAGCGTAAGAAGCCCAATCGATTTCGTCTAACAATGGATGATGGAATTGTTATACAAGTATTACATACAAATGCAGGCATTCTTGGCTTGGAAGATATACAGGCCATTTGAATTATTGCATAAATGGTGGACGAACACAACCCTATTGCATGAGAAATCCCATAAGTATGTTTAGTATTTTTAAATTAAAATAAGTACTGCAAAATTAAAACAATGGTTTTTAGGGCGTGGAAGATGTTTGCATTATTTGAGTATATACTATTTAGCTTCAGCCACATTTAAACATAAAACATATGTGTGAATGCTTGTTACAAAAAATAATCCTTTCGAATTGGTCGCACAAATTAAAGAGTATTATTAGGGAAATGATGCACCGGATACGTGAGTATATCGTATTATAGTTTAATACTTGGAATTTATAAATATTATGTTTTTTTTAATTTTAAGTGCCCAAGGTTGCTTTTGCCTAGATGTGCCCTATATAAAGCTCCCTTTACTGATGTAACGTGACCTTCGGCATAATTGCTTAAATAGTTTTTATTTTAATTTAATTGATAAATGTAAGCTGCTGATTGTATTGTTTTTATTTGTAAATAGCCTGATATTTAAATTTCAGCTTATGTGCGTGCAGTTGATTAATTTGTAAAAACAATATAAAATAAAGTCAACGAAGTTACCCAAGTATGATTTAAATATTAATTTATCGAACCAATTAAAATAATATCAGAGGCTTAATAATAAAAATTTAAATGATTATTGATCAAATATATTTCATAACATTTTATTATAAGTAAAGAACCAACAAACTTGAATTTTTTTAATAAATCAAAACCATTTTGTTATAGAACGACAGCAAAGCAAAAACACATGCGACTAAAGTCATGGAAAAATAATCCACACGATAACCACATAAGCCACAACACACACTTACTTTGATTAAACACCAAACGAATGTTAAATATTATATTGTTATTGTATAGTTAAATTACTTCGTTTAATTTGGTTTGAATTTCAGTAAAATTTTTAGGAATGTTGGATAGAAATCATTTAATGACTCGATGTAAAGAATAAGTGGTTTATCGCAACTATTCGTTTGAAACGATATATTGTTGTCGAGAAAATAACCATGTTTTTTCTTTGTGTGCAGTGACCGAAAACCCTTATCGAAGCGAGCAAAAGTTTAATTCCAAAAGATTGGCAAGCGTCAAAAAACTAACTATTATTATCAAATAAATCGCAATTACTTAAAAAGTTTAACTGTAGAACTAATCAAAAATTAAATATGTATTTTCAAAATAATAAAATAATTATGTTGATTTTGCAAACCATATTCAACTGTCTTCAAGAAAACAATGCGTTTGTTAGAATATACTCTGTAATTTCGAACGTTATATTAAGAATGAATATTAATTAGAGACTCATAGTGTAGGATGGCATCTTGGCACCAGGAGATCCTTTGTAAAAAAAAACAACTGAAGGCCACAGAAGATATATACATGTAAATGATGTTACAGCAACTCAAAAATGAAAAAATCCCTTTTTAATGCTTATAAAATGATCTCCAGATATGTCCAATATTTTGTCTAGCAATTTTAAAATTTTTAAATTTTGTTGTTGCAGAAGAAAATTCAATATAATATAATGGCAATTAAATACAATTTGCTTAGAGTTCAAAATTGTTAAGACAACTATAACTTCACTCTGCCACATTTTATTAATATCAGCTAATTAAAAACTATATTTAACATCTAGAATCTTAGAAAGTTTCTTGAATTTTGACGTTAGAATTCAAAAAAGCCATTCGAGTGAGCGCTTGGAAAAGCCACTCGTTGTTTGCATAATTTAGGAGTACAACAAATTTCGATGGTCTTGTCCACACAACCTTATTCTTTTTACAATTCGTCTTAAGCTAAATCGTGTTAAACGATAGCAGGAATGATTCTTTTATTAAGAAAGCAAGAACTAAAGACAAGAAAAGTAAGATCTGTTTACGGGAACCGTGGGGCTATTTTAAAATAAAATATACCGCGAGGTATAATTGCATACAAATAAAATAACGATTTTAACATTTTACAAGAGGTCTTCATTATTTTCTACATGAATCCACAACACAAGCTAAGTATTAACACACAAAAAAGCGGAACACTTTGTATTAGATGTTAGGTTTTTTTAAATAATTACTCTAATAATTAAACTTTACACACATAGCTTTTGTAACAATTTATACACAAATTTATGTATGTACATACATATATATGGACATACACGTTGTAAAATATAGTTAACATGTATTAATACAATCCTTTGACTTATTTGCACGTTTAAGTGTACTATAACGAGTATTGATTGTATTACGTTTACTCTAATTTAACTCTTTTACTTTCTCTACAAATTTTATTAACTTCTTAATACAGTCGTAAGGCTTTATTTAGATTTTTTTATATGTGTATAAATAACATTTTTTATATTAGCCATAATTAACAAAACACAAAACTAACTTTCGTACACTTCCACCAATTATGTTTTATACGTTACTTTAAACTTGACGACCGAACATTCAGCCAACTAAATTACCCGACAACAATTGCACAATTTACGAATTATTTTCACCTTTAATTTTAGATTTACTACAAACTTTCAATTGAAATGAAAAGACTTCTATTTAATTTCTTGTTGAAGCATTTTCAAACTTATTATAAAGGCTAATACACTGATTTATTAATCTAATTTCTTAACGTGCCCGAATACATACTCACTCATAAGAATAGCGCGAAATTAGTGGCATTCTAACTAGACAATAGAGTTGTATTTTATATTAAAATCTGTTATAAAGTTGATTGATTTGTTATACAGTGGCAGCGCAGTTGTTGATTTGTTTTTAGGTAGGAATTTGACAGTTCTCCGCATACAACAACTACCACTGTAAACAAAACAACATATACAAATCCTTTTTTGTTAAAAAGTTTTACTTTATTGGTTATTTCGATTTTTATTAATTAAAGTAAACTTGAAAATTAACGACATCTAAAAATCAAAAGCGCTTACGAATTCAGTGAAGAATTACAACATAAATAATACTATAACAAAAAAGCAAATAGGAATTATTTAGTTAATCACAAAGTTGAGGCGTCTTTTTGTTGAGTGGCATTTTAAATGGCAACCAATTAAAATAATTATTTTTTATCTATACCCAAACAAGAACAAAGGATATTTGCGTATACATATATACGTTTTTGTTGTGAAATGTAAGTATAGTTAAAGTTTATTGACAAAATAATTAATTTTTTAAAGTTTTTGTTAATTGTGTTCATAATGTTGAAGAAAAGATGTTTTAATTAATTTAATGTTGATAATGTTGCAGCTTCAAGTAAAAGGAGTAGATAATTCGATTATCATTCATGCAATCCTTTATTAATACATTCAACATTTTTAATAAACTTAAATATGATTTTATGTATGTAATCGTAAAATGTGTAGTAATTGTCTTTAATATTGAAATTATAAGTATTAACTTATTCGGTATTATTAATTTTTTTTAATTTCAATTACCTCTCTACTCATTTCTAAGTCATAAAATTCTGTTCAATTTATAGTTTAATAAACATTTTAATTTTGTTTGCTTGTAGTTATATACTTAAAACAACCGTTAATAGAAAATATGAAAATTTCAATAAAATTAATTTCTTTTTGTTTTACAAACATACCCTTCTCTATGACTTTAGATACTACCAAAAAAGACAATGATAAAGAACTTTATAAACTTATTCTTTCAGCACTTTCTAATTTCTTCTCCCGAGATAATGGCCTTACAAATAAATTCGTACGTTAACAATACGACAGAGATTAGTAATCACAGTAAAGAACTTCCATTTACTATAATACCCATAACAGAAGGTGCCTTAAATAAAACCAATGGCAATAGAGCAGACATACTAACATCAAAGCCAAAGCCCCCAGATTTAACATTTCACTGCATGTGTTGTGAAGAATATTTCATTAGTCCATTTCTAATGTATGAGCATCTCAATACAAAGCATGCCGACTTGCCACAACCTCAAGAATCCGAAGAGGATTTAGATGATGATAAAGATTATAGTTGGGTTTTTGAGCCTGTATGTGAATTGTTGGCTCCCGAGGAAGGAGGACAAAACAAGATGCAAGAAAATGGACAAATAGTAGAAGAAGAGGAGGATGAAGATTCGGATGATTCTGATTCAGACAATGATTCTAGTACCTCTTCATCTACGAGTTCATCTTCATCATCTTCTGATGCCTCTACCAATACAAATAGTAATACTAATACACAGGACGAATTGACTAGAGATTCGAAAATACTGGATAAGCCAACATTAAATATGGACGACAATACTCCAATGGAAGAAGCCGCTTATGAGGAAGGAGAGGGCGTTTCTTTGCATTCACAAAACTCTGAAAATAATGCTATACACTTAAAAGTAGCTGATCCCAGAGAATCTACTTCAATTATTTTTCTAAATCCTCCGTTGGCAGAGAAGACTATAACTCCCCTTATGACGCAGCCCGTGAGGAGAGGTAGAGGTCGTCGGAGTGCTGCTCAACAAGCGGCTATTGAAATATCATCTATGATTTGTGGTGAACCAAAATGTTTCCAATGCAGTCATTGTGAAGCCAATTTTCCCAGTGCTGGTGATTTGTCCAAGCATGTGCGCTGTCACATAACCAACAAACCCTTTCAATGCTCTATATGTCAAAAAACTTTTACCCATATTGGTAGTTTAAATACCCATATACGCATACACAGCGGAGAAAGACCTTACAAATGTGAGTTATGTTCCAAGGCCTTTACTCAGTCAAGTAGCTTAATGGTTCACTTAAGGTCACATTCCATCAAAAAACCCCATCAATGTCATTTGTGTGATAAGGGTTTCGTCAATTCTACATCACTAGTTATTCACCTCAAGACCCATAAAGACGGCTCGCGTTTTTCTTGCTCAGAATGTGATAAAACCTTTAAGCATGAAGCTCAACTTAAGGAACATATGCGAATGCATAATCAAACATTGGTTTATCAGTGTTCAGTTTGTCGTACTGCTTTTGCCAGTGCTTCGGAATTGGTGCAACATATGAAGTGTCATATGGGAGAGAAGCCCTTTACCTGCAGCATATGCGATCGTTCCTTTACCCAGTCCGGAAGTCTCAACATTCATATGAGAATTCATACAGGGGAGAAACCATTCAATTGTAAACTTTGTAACAAATCCTTTACACAGGCTTCTAGCTTGAGCGTACATATGAAGATACATTCTGGACAAAGGCCGTTCCTCTGTTATATTTGTGGAAAATCATACAGCCAGGCTGCTTACCTCAACAAGCATATACAGCAACATATAGAAGCTCAAAGACAAGGACTAGAACCGGCCTGCCCTGTGCCTAATGAAACATTATTATGTATAGTGTGTGGCGACCTACATCGGGATGCCGCTTCTCTTGCCTTACATGTGACACAAAGACATGCTGCTCTTTTGAATAATATGAAAGAAAATAAGCAAATTACAAATGCAGAAATTTGTCAGGAAGAACGTTCAAAGCAGGAACAGCAATACGTACAGCAGATGCAGTTGCTAATGCAAATGCAGCAACAATTAATGACGCATACAGAACAGCAACAATTAGGTGATCCACGACAAATGCAAGCGATGGGACACGAGAAAGATATAGAAGAGGAACAGGAACTTCAAGAGGACGATAATGTTACGTTGCAAAACCTACGAGATATAGTTGTAAACGCCAATGAAGGCCTTGACGATGAGGTCGAAGTGGAGGATGAGGAGGAAGAGGAGTCAGAAAGTAATAAGGTAGAACTAGGACATCAAGAAGAGGCGTACGCACATATAAATTATCATAGTCTACATAACCAAAATGTTCGAAAGAAAATAGAAGTAGACAAAATTTATAAAAACCAAAACATTTTACTAAATAATCACGAGTCTTATGTTAACGAATCTGTATACGCGGAAGAAGATGAAGACGATAATATGAATGACATTGAAATGTTAAATGCTAATAACAGTATACCTTTGACTCACAACATCAACAATGGCCTTATGTCTGATATGAAAGATGAAGAAATGTCCGAATATCCATATCTAGAAAGTGCTGAATATGATGACTACGATGATTATGCTGCCGAAGAAGAAGTTGAAACGGAGGAGTAATTTAAAAAAAACATATTTAATTTAATATACGTATTTTTATGTAAGGCCACAAATTAAAAGTTTAAATTTCATATAAGTATAAATTAAATATTACAATTATGTTTAAAGCTCAATGTATTTATGTATTTAAATATAATTTTTAATAACTTCTTAATGATATTTTACTTGATATTTTTAGTAATATGGTTAAGTAGAATTAGTTATTCAAAAAATGTTTTTAATATAAGAAAAGTTGGGAGAAGCTTATTTTATTTTTTAACAAATTTAGCTATTTTATAAGTTCGATTATAATATATATTTTTTATTTAATATTATAATTACGAAACAAATGTTGATTAAATTATCTTAAGTTAAAAATTTTTTAAAAATATATGTTTTTGTTTTATTTTCCATACACATGTACGCATGTTTTCATGTATATAAAGTTGTAGTGTGATCAACTACGAGTGCACTAATCAGGATAGTTTTAAATTTCGAAGCCTGTTAAGGGCACGTATAACTTACTGTCAGGCAAACATTAGATATGGTTTCAAATATAGAAAATCGTCTAGTAATCAGGTTATCATAGGTCTGTGGCGTAACTGTAATTCGATTGGAAAGGCAAAATATCCTACTTGTACGCCAATAACATATCGCAAATTTAAATACATAGTAATCCTGGTAGAGACAATGTCGTATTTTGCCTATTTTTGTAATAGTTTTGAAAACTTGTATTAATAACTGCTTATTTTATTATAAGGATGGATTAGCTTGTGCTTAGGAAAATAAAACCACAAACATTTGGTAGAGAAAAACGGATCGTCCGCTCTAATCTAAGAATAAATTTACTTTTATTTATATACTTTATTTTGAAACTCATTTGAAAATACTTCAATGGTAGAAGTACTTCGCTTGGAAAAAATTAATTACAACTATTTTTGAAATTATAACAATAAATCGTTTAAAAGTTAGCAATTAAAGAAACAAAAAACTTTCTTGTAATAAGAACGTTAGTTATAAAAAGGATTATAAGTAACCCAGTGAGCTCGTGTCTGTTCCTGTTCACTACTGTGTGAAGTAAACAATGATTTATAAACATCACTGGCTTTGGGATCCTTGGCTACGCTATAATCGGTTTTTAATCGTTTTAACTCAGGATCTTCTAGAACGCCCGTAGTGGCACCTAAACGCTTGGGATTAACAACAATTTTCGTCTTAGATGAATGTGAAGAGGAGGTTGCGTTATCATTACATTTTAACTGATTATTGCTTGAAGCGTTTGTCTCAGATTTACTAGTTGTAGGTACATCTGAGGATTCTGTTGATTTGACTTCAGCTTTTGACTTCTTATCTGCATCATTTACTTTTGCTTTATCTTTCTTGTCTTTTTTGTTAGCTCTCTTTTTAGCCTGACGCATTTCTATTTTAACTTCCATCAATTCCAAATCCTCATCGCTTGCATTCAACACTACAATATCTTCCACAGAAAATGGATGTTGACAAAGTGGACAAGTGCCAGATGTTCTACTATTAATTTCTTTTAATGCTCTTTCTGACATAACACAGCCACACGACCACAAAGCCACAAAACGAAATTTTCCAGACATTTCCAAACCAATTAATTTGCATATATATGGAGCATGACGAGTGTCAAGTAAGCCCTCAGTTTTGTCCTCCTCGGTATATGCAGGATTGGGGGTCAGATTTAATTGCTTTATATCTTTCATATTTTTAATGTGTTTAGATGCTTCAGGCATTTTATCTTTTTCTAGCAATTGTTCAATAACATTTTGCTTCGAATACAATCGTCCTAAGCCACACATAACAATAGGCTCTTGTAAGCGTTGCTGATTTAAAGCACAGTGCAGCCAGCGGAATTCACGTTCAGAATCTTTATCTTTCTAAAAATATGTTTGCGTGTAATATAATCTTGTAAATCATATACATAGTTATGAAATTATCTACCTGTTCTGGTTTCTTCTTCAAGCGTACCAACTCATCGCGCCTTGGTATAGTACCACCATCACATCCCATTTTAATTAGTTGAACAAGTATTTACAGACTTCAATGAATAATTAAAGTACAATAAATTTTTCTGTATTTTCAACTTTTACAAAACAATACTGATGTAGCAATCAAAACAGGAAATATCATAGCACACTGCTTTTATATAACATACCTAGAAGAATTGCGGCTTGTGCTATAATGATATGTACACACAGGGCAACATTAAAGAACACATTTACATGTTCCATTAAATGTTGGTTGTAGAAATTCAAGTGTCATATATATTCCAAAACTAACACAAGTTGTTGATATTTTGTGTTTCTAAATACAATCTGTCATCTTCTGTATCAATATTTAATATTATTTATTTCAATTATTCTATTACTTACTTCAAGCCAATTTTGTCTTAACGTAGGAAATTAAAAATCGTTTTCTTTTCTAACAAAAATGTTGTATATATTTTACACTATGTAAGTTTTTCTGTGATTTTCTAGAAAATATGTGAGATTGTGAATAAACTACATGATCTTCTCCAAATATGTTGCACAAAGAAGTTTAAAATATGTTATATGTTTTACAAAAAATTTTATTTACACTACGTCTCGACTAGCCACAAATTTGTTCGCATATGGAGAGAGCTTCGGCAGAATAACCGGGAAAATGTGTTCATGATCTTCTGTGTAGAGAACGCGTGTCAAGTTTGAGCATAATTTGTTGTCCCTCATCGAGAATGTTCTCAATATAGTTTATATACGGTTGTTTACAAACGGGAGCATATACACACATTTTTTCATTTGCCTGCGTGTATTTTGCGATTGTGATGGTCGAACAACTGTTAGTAAGACAACATACTGTAGAAATATAAAAAAGTATCAAATGATCTATTAAAATTGTCAAATAACCCTGTATTGTTATTTTCTTTACAAGCTGTATTGATTGCTTATAAGCTTAATTAAGTATTAAGCTTAACGGCTTATTTCCAATATGTATGTACTAAGTCTACATTGTATTTTCATGATTCTGTTTTATATTTATATTCTTGATATACTTATTTTTAAGAAATCATAATAAGAATGATTAGTCAATAAATGAAGTTCAAACTGATCGTTTTGTTTGATTCACTTGTAAATAATACATGGCGCAGCCGATAAAGAACAAACGTTTTTTAAGCAAAAAGTTAATAAATAAAAAGTGAATGGGAAAAGCAAAGCTCAATGTGTCAAGACATCAAGTAAAATTACGTGGCAGACCACCAAAGAAAATAAAATACGTATATTTAAAGAAAAACACAAATATGGAATTTGTGAAAAAGATCGATGAATTAAAAATTTTTGGAAATATTGCTGATAATTGGAGGATTTTCTGGCAGAATTTTCAAATATTTGCAACAGCAATTGAACTGAAAGAAAAAACCGAACCAGTAAAAGTTGCTATATTTTTGAACGCCATTGGACCTGAAGCTGTAGAACTATTTAATTCTTTTAACCTCAGTGAGGCAGACAAGGAAAGATATGATGAGGTTACAAAAGCATTTGCAGACTTTTGTAAACCGAAAACCAATGAAGTTTATGAAAGCTTTATCTTTCATAACAGAAATCAAAAGGATGGGGAACCATTTGATGACTTTCTAATGGACATAAAAAAGATCGTACGAAGGTGTATATTTGAAGACGAAACAAGAATGATACGAGACAGAATAGTGATTGGAACCAGCGATAAGGCATTGCAAAAGAAGTTACTAGACACACCACACCTAACAATGGAACTGGCAATTGATATGGCGAGATCGGCAGAAGCAACAAAGAAGCAAATGGAGTGTATGAGAAGCAATGAATTTAAAATTGATGAGGTGCGCAAAAGTGTTGAAAAAACAACAATAGGACACAGCAAGTATAAAGACAAAGGTAATGAAAAGCAAATAAACAACAGTAATAAAAATGAAATTATAAAATGTTTATATTGTGGTAAAACTCATGTAAAAGGGAAATGTCCCGCATATGGAAAGATCTGTAATAATTGTAAAGGTAGAAATCATTTTGCGACAGTATGTAAAAAGAAAACTATTAGAGAAGTTAAAATTTATAGTGATAATTCAAATCTATATCTAGATTGCATTGCAAATAATAATATTTCTAAATCATGGTACGAGCCTATTAAAATGCAAAACAAAATTGTTAAATGTAAATTAGATACGGGAGCCATGGTCAATGTCTTGCCTTTCAATATTTTGCAAAATCTTAATAATGTTAAAATGGAAAAAAGTCGCGAAAACTTAATTGCATTTAATGGCACAGAAATAAAATATTTGGGTACAGTGGAATTACTGTGTGAAATAAAAAATAAAATTGACAGGATAAAATTTTTCATTGTTAAGGATCCACATTCAATTCCAATTTTAGGTCTTGATACATGTGAAAAATTTGCATTAATCAAAAGAATAAATTCAGTCCAAATTTCTTCAAAAGATGATTTAAGAAAGCAATTTAAAAATCTCTTTAGTGGAATAGGATGTATCAAAAATGATTTTTCCATTGAATTAAAAGATGGCGCTTCACCTTGTTCAAGGCCAGCAAATAGAATTCCCCTTGCACTAAGAGAACCATTGAAAAAAGAATTGGAAAGTTTATGTACCAGAGATATTATTGAAAAATGTGAAAAGGCAGGTGAATGGATTTCAAATATCGTTATAGTTGAAAAGCCCAATAAAAAATTAAGAATTTGTATAAATCCTAGAGAGTTAAATATGGCGATTAAAAATAATTTTTACGAAATTCCAACTTTTGAACAAATAAAAGCAAAATTAGTGAATAAAAAATTTTTTACGGTCCTTGATTTAAAAGATGGATTTTGGCAAGTTTCTCTCAATGAGAAATCAAAAGAGTTATGTACCTTTAGCACACCTTTCGGATGTTACCGATTTAAACGTTTACCCTTTGGTATTAAAATCGCACCTGAAGCCTTTCAAAAATGTAGTGAAGAAATTTTCGGAAATATTTCAAATGTTATAGTATATATTGATGATATACTTATAGCAGCAGAAAGTGAGGAAGAACATGACAAAACGGTTCAGTTAGTGATGAATAGGGCTATAGAAAAGAATGTAAAATTTAACTGGGATAAAATACAATGGAAGCAAAAAGAGGTTACATTTTTAGGTCACAGAATATCAGATGAAGGAATTGGTTGCGATAAAGACAGACTAAAAGGAATTGAGGACTTAGGAGCACCTAAGTGTAAAAAAGAAGTACAGAAGTTGATGGGATTTATTAACTACTTAAGGGAATTCATACCAAATCTCTCTGATTTAAGCGAGCCAATAAGAGACTTATTGAAAAATTATAGAGAATTTCAGTGGTTATCAGTACATGATGAGTGTTTGAAAAGAATAAAAAATAGAATTCTGAATGCTCCAAATTTGAAACCGTTTAATAGTTCGGAAAATATTGTATTGCAAACTGACGCTTCTAAAGCAGGTCTGGGATGTACACTTATGCAAAATAAAAGACCAGTTTGTTTTGCATCTAGAAGCCTAACAGATGCCGAAACAAGATACGCCCAAATAGAAAAGGAAATGTTGGCAGTAGTTTTCGCTTGTAAAAAATTTCATAACTACATTTACGGCCATAATGTAGAAATCGTAACTGATCACAAGCCACTACTAGGAATTATGAAAAAAGATTACAATAAAATACCATCAGCGAAACTACGGAGAATGAAATTAAAACTAGAAAAGTATAATTTAAATTTTACATATCTACAAGGAAAATATTTATATTTAGCAGACTGGTTGTCAAGAAGTTACTCTAAAGATAGAAACAATGAGCCAGAAATTAAGGGCCTAGGAGAGATGGTGCATACAATAAATGTTAGTGATGATAAGAAAAAGTTGTTCGTAGAAGAAACTGCAAAGGATGAGATTTTAAAACAAGTTCTTGAATATTGTCAAAACAATTGGCCTGTAGATAAAACAAAATTGAATGAAAATATTAAATTTTTATGGAAGCATAGAATGAATTTGTATAGTGAAAACGGATTAGTTTTTCTTGAAGACCGAATTTTTGTTCCAAAAACGCTTCAGGAAATGACCCTAAAAAATTTACATAAATCTCATATGGGAATAGAAAAAACTAAAAAACGAGCTAAAGAACTTTTGTATTGGCCCAGTATGGAACAAGAAATCGAAATGATGGTAGCAAAGTGTCATTTATGTCAAAAACATAGATCAGCTAATGCAAAAGAACCTTTATTAACACATAATATACCACAGGTTCCTTACGAAAAAATAGGTATGGATATTATGGAAGTACTAGGAAAAAACTACTTGATTGTAGGTGATTATTTTTCAAAGTATTTAGATATTTTGCCAATTGTTAAGAAGACTGCAAAAGCAATTAGTGAGAAACTGAATATAATTTTTTCAATACACGGATATCCATTGGAAATCATAGCAGACAATGTTCCCTTTGGATCTTTTGAGCTAAGACAATGGGCTAAAAATCTAGATATAAAAATCACAACAGTGAGTCCAATATATCCAAAGTCAAATGGATTTGCAGAAAGGATGGTACAAATTGCTAAAAAGTTAATCATGAAATGCCATGAAGAAAAAAGCAATTTTTGGCATGCTTTATTGGAATATCGAAATACTCCTATAAAAAACTCTAATTTAACACCAACTCAACTACTTTTTGGGAGGCAAACAAGAACCCTGGTTCCTGGAAAAGAAAAATTTTATAAAAATAAAGAGATAGTGAAAAAAATAATTCCTGTCTTTGATAGTAATAATAGAACTAATAAAAAATATTACGACAAAAATGTTAAAAATCAAAATGAATTTGAAAAAGGGGAGAATGTATGGATAAAAGATGGTAAATACTGGGTGCCAGGTAGAATTATTGCAAAACATAAAACGCCACGATCATATTTAATAGACAAAAATGGCAAGATATTTCGTAGGAATTCATGGTACTTAAGAAAACGTTGAAATTCTTGTAAAAAAGTAATTATTGTAATTAGAAATGAAATGAAACAATGAATTATAAAATTGTAAAATAGATTATAAAATTGCAAAACTGTAACAAGCACATCAAAAAAAAAAAAAAAAAGGGAGATGTAGAAATATAAAAAAGTATCAAATGATCTATTAAAATTGTCAAATAACCCTGTATTGTTATTTTCTTTACAAGCTGTATTGATTGCTTATAAGCTTAATTAAGTATTAAGCTTAACGGCTTATTTCCAATATGTATGTACTAAGTCTACATTGTATTTTCATGATTCTGTTTTATATTTATATTCTTGATATACTTATTTTTAAGAAATCATAATAAGAATGATTAGTCAATAAATGAAGTTCAAACTGATCGTTTTGTTTGATTCACTTGTAAATAATACACATACCATCAACGGCGACGGTCTTCATGAGCCAAATTCCTGTGCGAACAGCAATCTGTAGGTTGGGAGAACAGATCTATGGCTAGCCCAAATGTTACATGACACAAACATAATACTCACAGGCAAAATAAAAAATATTTCTGTGTACGCTAGTGTGTAAACACCCGTTTATGAACTGTGCTGCGAACATTGAAACACTCTCTATTACAAGCAAACAAATATGTTCAAACTAAGCAGAAACAGATAAAGATCTAGTGTTGTTGAAATGCAGTCATTGTTTTGATAGTGATGCCATAATCTAAGTATATTTAAGGAGTTTCAAATTTAAATTAGAGAAATAACCATATTTAACATTGTGTAATACCATTAGATAGCTCTTGGTTTTGCCCTCCATATGGCAGCAAATTATTGAAAATACACGCACCCAACTCTGATATAACTAAATTTAAGAGAATTTCATTGCTATAACGTGCTTATTATAAACAAACAACATATGTTTGATGCTCTGTAGTCGATGATACATTTCTTTAATCAATGCAACAATAAAAAAATTCTTTTGTTTATTAATCTAAATACAAAACTGAATCATAAAAACGTTATAGTATAAAATAATGCCAGAATACATGCGTTGGCAATATCCGGATATACCAGAGGAAGTGAAGTAAGTTTCAAACAAATTTGCCTTTTTGCTAAACTTTTCATGTTTTGTAATTTAAAGTAAGTTATTTACTCAAAATGACCATAAACTGGTAATAGTCGGTGTAATTGGCAAATCTGCATTTCCCGACTGCAACAAAATGGTTGCATTAGAAGTGCCAGACCGGCATCCAAGCCTTATTAAGCATGAGCCCAAAGAGGTTTGTATTTCAGCGGTGTTAAAAGCAAAGATTTACAAACATATGCTTTTTAGGGTCAAATACAATTTTATTACAAACCTAAGGAACGTGTTTTATTTCTGCATTTTGAGACTACTTACGATGCAGGCTGTATGCAAAAAATTCTTTTGGCTGAGTTGGAACAACAAACCTTTGATCAGTTTTTAACATTTCATCAAAAAATGCGAAATCGTTTTGCCCGCATGTTTTTGTTTGCTACACAAGTGTGTCATTTGATAGTGTTTGTAGAACTAAGTGTCACCTTTGATGCGTCACTGTTGGGAGTTTTTAAGGCTTTAAAAATAATAAGGTAAGTATGGGTGTTGCACAAATAATATAATAAACTCGTTTGATTGAATATTTTATTAAACATTTCTAGAGATCGCCATGTTTTAAGGTTTTTGCCCAAATTTATGAAAAACTCTAGCACTGGTTTTATGTTGGGCAAATCTGCAAGATTATGTTCTCCAAGACTTTTATTTCTATTTGAAAATTTGCCAAATGGACATGGTAAGGTAATAACTATTTAAAAGTGAGAGTTTATTTATATTGGAATTTTTAGAAAAATCTAAAGAAGCCATTTCAAAATCTGAATTTGATGTCGAAGACAATATTTACAAAATGCTGCGTAATGAATTTGTGGTGGTTAATAATAGTAATAATTCCTTGTTTTCCATACCGGCTAATCTACGTTTTGTGTATTATAATCTAAACGATAAATTAAGAGAGGATCCTCTATTAAAATCAATAGAAATGTTACAAGAATTGATACAAAAGCCGAATTTTACCCAAGATGATGAGGATTTGGATGATTTGTTGCCTTTTAAAGTAAGTTTATCATAATTTTTTAAATTTAAGTTTTAAACACATATTTTAGGGATTTGGCAAACCTTTGAATTTTAACAATTGCGAAAGTAAAGCGGAATCTTTAGAGGACTTGTATGTAAAAAACCGCAAATTTAAGGATTTGTTAAAAGAACATGTAGATCAAGCATTCGATGTTGGATTTAATGATAATTTAACAAAATTCAAGTGCAAAAATCAGTTTGTGGTAAATTTCTCTCTTTAAATACAAATGTTTCTTATTAATTTGTATATTTTTAGCTATTATCTTTTAAATCATGGTTTGAGACCTTTAAAATGATGCATAAATTATTTATAGAAAATCCAGATAACAAAAACTTCGAGGCCAACGATTCAGATTATGTAAGTATTACGAAAATACAAATATCGAACTTTAATATAAAATTTTAGTTTTATCTTTTTAGAAATCTTATTTAGAAAATTTTGATAAAATTTTAAATTACGATAGTGAGTAAGTTTTACTTATCTTATTTTAAATAGAAATTAATAAATTAATAAAGGTATATTTTTTTAGATTTTTTAATGCTTGCTGTGATATTGGTCTTCAAAAGGCTTTTTCCATGTATAATAATCCTACTTTGACTTTTTATAGCGGCATAGTTCACAAAAAAATGGTAATACGTTTTTTTATTTTATTATAATTATATTAGAAAAAATTAAGACTAAAACAAAACGGAACTTAAGATTCTTGATTTGATATTCCGACAGGCTATGGCTATGTGCCATCTTCAGTGTCATTTTCGTTCTCTAATGAAAAATTACATTGAAGATGGCACATAGCCGAAACCGGGTTGTCTCCAAACCAAACTTGACAACGGATGACCGAAATTCGTTTCAAAAATAAATTTAAGTCCTCAAACTGCCTTGATTATTTAATAAACTAGCTGACGCGGCAATCGTTTTTTTGCCTAAAAATGTCCCATGATCTGTGCTATAGATGTACGTATATGTATGTATTTAGGACTAAAACATACATTGATTATATCCCACTCTAAAATTAGCACTCTGAATGAAATAATCAGCGAACAACAATTGATTTTCAAAGTAATCCACCTTAAAATTAATTGCACAATCCGAAATTAAGGTCTCTTTTCGCTGGTAATAGCAAATTCATAAAAAATCGCTCAAAACAATAAATGTATTTAATCAAATTTATTTACAATAACTGTCTTAAGGTGATAAAAATTTGAAAAACTGTTCAACTGTTCTGTTTGTCAGAAGTTGATGCACACACCGCCATCTACTGGCAATACCGGAACCAGCATTTGAAATAATGTTCGTTTTATGGGTTCTTGAGTTAAGATGGCGTTGTAGAATCGCTCCATAGAAAATGTATGAGGAAATTAATTTTCTTCATAATTTTTTTTTTTTTGGGAAAATTTGCGGAATTTTCTTAGGTATTATCCTTTTTTGGGTGGAGACCTAACCGAATTGATACTCATCATCGAAATCGGTCCAGCCGTTCTTGAGTTATAAGCGTAGTAACTAACATCACTCTCTTTTATATATATGATGTTATAGTTTTTTAAAAAATGAAAAGATGGCGACTCTTGCCGATTTAATAGGTATTTCTTTTTTATTGTTTTTTTAGTTGTTTAGATTATTTGATTTTGCTTAAATACTTTATTTAATTTAATTCTAAAACTAAAAATGTTAACGATTTTTTGGAAGAAATATATTTTTTCCCACTTTTTTTAATGCTACGCGGACGTAACAAAGTTTAGACAGACGAATTTTGTTTTAAATAATTCCTTAAAAGTGTTCTTATCCCAAGGTTATTTTTGAAATTAAAGTATTAATGTTTAATCTTAATATGAATAAATAAAAAATTAAATCACTTAACCATTTTTAAGATCACCTCGTTTTTAAGTTTTGCAATACTATTATCAGTTTCAAAGCTATTTGTTAATCACAAGAGAATAGTGGTTAAAAAATGTACTCAATAACTTAAGTGTTAACTGTTCATAGGTCGAGGAAGCCGTTTCATTATACAAAAAATATGCCAGAGGTCCAGATACAGCTACTAACGAAAGAATGCTGCGTGACATGTGTGAGACTTGTTGGAAAAATGGTAAAGAACAGTGTGAATATCCTAGTTTAAGAGGCAATCCATGTGCTCGATCCAAGCACTCAGCTAAAGATCCTACCGAACATACAAGCCGTTTAATATTCGTGTCAGCTTGTAATTGTGGCAAAACGCAGGGAAGACGTGAAGATCCCTATAGTATCAGGCATGCTAATTACGATTTTTATGAATACATGGCAAGTAATTGCAATTTATGTGCCAAAGTAAAGAGTATACACTTTGCTATATTTGAGCCATCGATTATTGATTATAGGTGAGTTGGGTTCTTTATTATATTTGGGTGATTTTTCTTATTGAGATTAAAAAGGTTAAATTTAAACATTTCTTTATAATTTAAGAGCTGCTGAATTTGATATTAGATTTCCCAAGCTGACTATTAATGATCCAACTGATTTGGAATCCAATTATGTGACAAACATATCCGACGATGAGCAGTTCGCCCATAATAATTCGCAGCCTTTAACTGCTTCCCAAGGCACTCATACAAATTTAAGTCTTTCAGTTTCGATGGAAAATCTCAACAATATCGATGAACAAGATAATGATGACATTAATAGTTCTGTGGAAGGTCTTAATGAATTGATATTAAAAGTTAAAGATAAAGATTCTCATGAAGATGAAAAGGAAAGAAGTATTGTGAGACAACCTTCTACAACGGAATATTTACCTGGTATGATGCATACTGAAAGTCCCGTTGGCTTATTGCCACAATTTCCGAGTTGGTCTTTGTGCTGTGTGGGTTCAAGTTCAGTCTACAGTCATAGCAATGGGTTACAAGAACATTTTCAATCAGGATTTTTATCTGGTTCTAACTTTCTATTACCCTGGGATGTTCAAGTACGTTTGGAGCACTCTGCTCAATGGGCTTATGAAAAAACAAGATATCGTAAAATGGGTGAAGTGTTTGTCTTGAAAATATTTGTGGGCTTCGAATATGAATGTCCGAGAGGTCACAGATTTATGATGTCGGCGCCGGATAAGATTTTAAGAGGAGGATCAGGTTAAGTATAATTTTTGCTTTTTTTGTTTATGATTTTATTGTTATAATTTTTAGGCATTTTACGCGATAGTGGCAGCAAAGTGGTTTATAACAATATGCCATTGTATTTCCCCTGTCCTTGTCGCACGAAAAATTTTAATGTGGCTCAATTGATGCGTGTTCATGTGGTTACTCCCAAGGCTCCTGTTAATGTTTCTCTTGATCCAAAAGTTCGAACTGGTGATAAAGATTTTGTTTTGGGTTTACCCGAACCTCCTAAACTCTCACAAAGTGCTTATTGGATCTTGCGTTTACCCTATGTTTATCAAAGTGATGAATTCCATATATCCCCACCTCTAGAGGTTACTACAACTAGTGCTCTTAATTATGGCTGCTTAATGGCTGGCATGTTTGGTGTAAGTGAAGTTGAAGCAGATGAATAGTTTGTAGTAAGAATTGTGTCACAGGATTAAATGCAAAAATCAAAATAAAATTAAATATAAGTTTGTAGCTTTTCAGTTGCTAAAAATAAATGTGAACACTTTAAGATTTTTAATGTTTTTATGGATATAAATGTCCCTAAAAATGCACAAATTATTTTGAAGCTCAAGTTAAAATCTTCCTCATTAATGCTATGGAATGTAAACAATTTAAAAAATGTAATAACCAAATCTAATCAAGTTTAGTGGTGTGTACCTTTAGGGACTGATAGCAACGGTGAATCAGGTCCTCAAAAATCCACTTTTATAGCAATCGAATTGGAAATATTGATGGTAAAAAAGGTAAGGAGTTAAAATCACACAAAAAATATCGCAAACCGCATAAGAAGTAAGAGTAATAGATTCGTCGTTGAGCATATAGTATGTAATCCAAAATAATTGAACCCAAGACCCAATTTTACTTTACATAACTTAATTTCTTAAAAAAAAAGAACCAAGTCCAAAAATAAATAACTGCATGTATTTAAATTTCGGCGTTTAATTTAAATTTTAGCACAAAACTTCGAAAGCCTTAATTAAAAAAAGTAAATTCTACCAAAGATAAAAAATGTAATAATAAATTAAAAATTTACCAAACAAATTTTTAATTTTGCAAAAATCACCATTATTTTATTTTTACAAAAAACCGAAAATTGACCATAAAAGGTGACAATTCATCGAAACTTTTAAAGAATATAAACTGAACGATTAATTAGGATAAAATATAATGTTCTACAAATAATTTAGAACCCAAAACCTTAGGTATGTTCTAGAAAAGTAGTGAAATGAAATTTGAAACGAAAATATCAATAATCAATATTGTTATGTTTTGCATATTGAAATTCAAATATAAAAAGCAGAATGCAGAGCATCAAATATTTAAATGGAGTGATTTCATATGAATTCTATTTCAAAGTAGAATTATCCTGATTTTTAACCAATTAAGTGTTAAAAGCCGAAAACACTACGAAAATTAAAAAATAGTTTAGCGTATACAGACAGGCTTCTATATTATTAATAAAAAATCCTTAAGTAATTAACATTTTCTTTAATAGAAATCTTAAACTCAAAAATTTTCAATATCATTTTTATTTACCAAAGCTTTTCCAAGAAATAAAACATAAATTGCTTATCACAACGAACATTTTTACTACTTTTAAAAACGTGTGTTTGAGTAAGTCGCCTTAATATTTGTTTCAATTGTAATTATTTCTTAGATTTTATTTTTGAACTATTATAACAATTTTAAGTTAGGTTTTCAAGAAAATAGTTTAAATTTTTAAATTCTACATTAGTATTAAAAGACAATTCGATCGATTTTTTAATTGTTTCCTCTGTTAATATTGTTAAAGTGATGGTTTTCAAAAATAAGGTATCTACACCACTCACTGGATACATTATTTACACCTGGAGGATCACTGCGCAATTCGATTCGAACATCATTCTAATTTGGTATGCCTAATAGTGCGTTTCTAAAATCCCATCCTTTTAATTGAATTAAGCGCCCTGGTATACGAAACTATAAGGCATACCAATTTCCCATTTATCTATGCCTAAGATCGACTGACGTCAAGATTCACCAATAACAGTAATAAAATAATCCTTTTATTCTCCATCAGGGGACATCTTTCGACAACCCCAGAACTGGTAAGAATTAAGATACTTATGTATTCTAATCTTTATAAGTTTTTAACATTTATTTTGCACATGTATATGCTGTAAAACATAGGCCATTTCATTGTATGTTACATATAAATGATTCTGTAAAAAAGACAAGACAATCTTCAAATGCTTTATAGAATGTTTTTGTTGTTCACCAGTCTAATTGGTTAAAAATCTTTCCGTATAAACTTACACAATTTGTATTTTCTTCTCCGATAACAGAACAGAAAATAAAAATTCAAACTTAAATATGACTATGAATTTTGTTAGTAAATATGTGGTAACTTAGAATCTATTAAAAATCAAAGAAAGTAGGAAAAACATCAAACACCAAACATCAACGTCAAATTCCAACCGCAAGTCGCAGTTTTTGTTAGTGCCAACTTTTTATACATTTTCCGGTATGGCTTCTTCGCACCGATTTTTATTTTTTAAAAGATACGAAGCCAAAAAACTAATTGGATCTGGCGGTCGTTCGCGTGCTAAAGTTTGCAAGCCGTGCAGTAGTATAGGAGCCACGGTCTGGTCAAGATATTGTCGTGTGGGTAGAGAATTTAAATCACTTCTAGGTTTTTTACATTGTTGAACAGAATTCGTAGATATATTCGAGTTACTAGTAGCATTGGCTTGTAAATTAGATTGTAGCGGTTCTGCTGGTGGAACAGAGTTTATATTATTTTGTCCAGCATCAGGTTTTTCCATAGCGCTGAAAAAATAGCATAACTTTAATATTATTTGCGCTTAAATAACAATTATAATACCTTTTTAAGTTTTAATCGTTTAAAATCCGTATAAAAATATGGAAAAATAAATATTTTCAACAAAAAAAAAGCCGCTTTCGATTTTTTTCTATTTGAAGGGAAAAGTCGATTTTTTACCACACACAAAATATAATCAATGTGAATTGTCAACAAACCATGTTTGTTTGTAGCTAAATGGAAAAACAATACCATAATCATTCACAATAGAGGGAAGGAATCTTTGTGAAAAAAATATTTTACTTAAAAATCAAATACAAGAAGAAGACGGAAGACTGTATTTTGATAGCTTTCGTAACTAAATGATTTAATATATTTGTCTGCAAATCTCTTATTATGGGGACACTCAAAAACTCTCTGTAGCTTTTCTATTCTTTTTAAATTAAGACTTGCGAAATGGGTAAGTTCATAAAAAACGAATACCAGACGAATTTATGCAGTATTGCAGCAATAAGCCTTTTGAAAGACCCGATTTCTTCAAAAACGACAATTTAAAATCCTATTTTTAAAAATCCTTAATAAGGAGCACAAAGTTGTATAGGTGGTCTATAAATCTGGCATAGAAGATATGTGGAAGAACCATTTTGGCATTCTGTCGATTAAAATCAACAGATATGAATTTCTCTTCATTGTAATATAATAAATTACATGTATATAATAGAGGAATTTAATATAAAATTAAAAAAGTATATAAAAGGAAAAAATTAAAATTGAATATCATAAATCCATCCTATAGTTATCAATTAATTCTCCCATCAGCGATGAAGTTAGGAATAATCAAGGTGTATTTATTTACTAGGTGGCATCACTACTGCAGGTGATTATTTTTTGCTTACATATAATTTTCATTGTTTACAAATGGTTAATGTCAAAGTAAATAAATACACCTTGGGAATAATAATAGTCAGATAAAATATTAATACAATACATAAAAATTTTTTTGTTATGCCTTTTGGCATTCTTTCTCCTCAAGTTTAACTGGTAATATTTTACATGATTTAAATTTCTATTTGACAGCACTAGGCAAAGCACAAAGCCGGTTTAGTTAAGACTGGCGGCGGGTAGCAAAATTTAATTAACGGCGGCTGCACTCAAAATGTTGGCCGACTATTCGCAAAAACTGTAAATAGTTTTACACACAGCAACAAAATAGAAAAAAAAACAATCGACTTACCGGATAGAATCGGCTAAGAATTTTAGACGTATTTAGACCCTTGTCAGACCAGCAAAGTTTTCTTAGCAAAGTCTTAAGTTTGTGGAGGAGAGAGGAAAGGAGAGCGGGGGTTGGTACAAAACTTGTTGTACTCGCAAATTCCTTTTGTGTTTTTAGTTTGTAAATCGAATTAACATGGCTGCTCTTTATATTTGACAAACATACAAACAAAAGAAACAGACTTTGTCAAAGTAAAATTATCCTGTCTGAACACAAGACAAAGTTTAAAAGAGAATTCAAGAAACGTTGTCAAAGAAAACTTTGCTGCTCTGAAAGGGGTCTAAGCAAAACGTGGTCACAAAGTAGTAAACAGAGGTGAAACGACAGTATAGTGTTCTTTTTCTCTATCCATCTCGTTCCCTCAGAGCCTTAGTTTTGTTTTTAGATTTTTGTTTTTATTTTGATTTTCTTGCCGTGTTTTCCTGTATTTGTTGTTGTATTTCGTCACAAAATACTATATTACTTTCTTTCTAACAGAACCCATAGTAAAAAAACTGAGTTTTTTATTGTTTATGTGTCAAAGTCTTCACCTCTGGTTACCCTGTGACGTGGTTACTAAATGGCCCTACCAGCCACGGCGGCTAAAGGCGTCGGCTACTAGCCACTTTTCTTACCGACGTCGTACTCTTGTATAGTATAGAAAAAAAATTCATTTGGGGAAATATATAATAGAATTAATAAAAAATTTTTAGCTACCTAATTATGACGGAGCTCTTAATTGATCCAAATATAAGAGTGTGGGTCTTCTTGCCAATCGTTTTAATAGCTTTCTTTATTGGAATTCTTCGGCACTATGTATCCATATTAATATCTTCACAGAAAAAGGCCGAAATAACCCAGATACAAGACAGGTGAGTGAAGAAATGGAATTCCTATAATAATATAATTGTTTTTCTTTCTTGTTTTAATTGCAGTCAGGCCATGATACGGGCTCGCTTATTAAGGGAAAATGGTAAATACTTAACTGCCCATTCCTTTGCTATGCGCAAGAATTACTTTAATAATGAAGAGACTGGTTATTTTAAATGTCAGAAGAGGGCACCAGTGGCCCAGAATTCCACAGCCATGTTAACAGACATGTTGAAGGGCAATTTCATTAATGTGTTGCCTATGGTTGTCATAGGCGGATGGATCAATTGGATGTTTTCTGGGTTTGTAACCACAAAGGTTCCATTCCCTTTAACTCTTAGATTCAAGCCCATGTTGCAACGAGGTGTGGAATTGGCTTCTTTAGATGCTGCGTGGGTATCTTCGGCTTCTTGGTATTTTCTAAATGTTTTTGGTTTAAGATCGATTTACACCCTGGTATTGGGTGAAAACAATCAAGCTGATCAGACTCAAGCCCAAGCTGATGCTATGACCGGTGCTGCTATGACTATGCCACAAGACCCTAAGGCAGCATTTAAAGCTGAATGGGAGGCTTTAGAAATTACTGAGTACCAAAATGTCTTAAAAAATGTAGATAGCGATATTCTTCAAATGGCTACAGGTGATCTTACATCCAACCAGGAAAACAGCGTTAGACGATAGATAAAATCCAATTATATTGCTGTTTAACCTACTCTGTGCTCTTAAGTAAAATAATTCTTCAAATAATTTTTATTTGTAAAACGGTGTAGCAAAGTGTAAAATATATGATGATATTTATTTAAAAAATAACTACTAAATTAATTTACTTTTGTTACCACACTGCTCGCATCGGCTACAGTTGTAGCACCACTTTCTCCCTTAAAATTTGTTGAAAGTGGTGATGGCGGTCTAGCAGCCGGTACTCCCCAGTTAATGGCACGTTTTGTTTTAGGCTGTTGTATCAAACGATATTCATTGGGCAACTCATGTTCTTGATACAAATGATCGGTAAAATATATACGCCGTATTCTTACATTTGCATGAATTTGCAAGCGCACTGTTTCGATATAATTCGTACCATAAGCTCGTCGTGTAAAATCTGCCAAGTTAAAGTGGATTTGATTCCAACCCGGTGACATTCCCATCGGCATTTGTGTACAAAAGGGCTTAACCGAAGTTTTACTTTGAAAGTTTGACACTCTGAAACGGCGAAAAAAGTGTTGGTCGTCCAGAATCTAAAAGAAGTATTGCAAGGCAGAATCTTTGAATTGAAAGTTCAACAAATTTTAGATTACAAACACAGATATACCTGTACTTCAAATGTAAAATATTTTTGCATATTCTTCACCAATAATACAAGAAACGGCAATTTAATGGCCAATTCCTGTTTAGGTTGTCGTGGGCATGATATATACATGGTCGAAACGTTGGAGCCCATGATTTCCAAAACCATAGATTTGATGTCATCGTCTAAAACACGTTTTACGTAACCATTCTGGGTCTAGGAAAACATAGTGTTAAAACATCAGACATTAAACATATCAAAATTAAAACTTACATGTATGGCCCAGTTGTCTAATGGCCGGCCACCGACACTATAAAACAAAGAAAAGCAGCCTTTTTGATAAACCGTGCGATACATTGACGACAATCTAGCGGTTTGTTATTGAAACAAAAACCTTTCTTTTCTGATTATAATTAACAAAAAAAGTAAAAAATATAATAAATTTTTTTTAAAGTTTTGAAGTGTCTTGGTTAGAAAATATTTTGACTTTAAAGACAAAATAAAAGTACGTTGATTATAAGGTAATACCTTGGTAGTTCAATTTTACTCAATATATTTGCTTCTATAAAAACTGAAGTATGTACTAACAATATAATTTAAAGTCGAATGCATTAAACTGTTGTCGGGTAACCCCAGGGATCTAACTTCTTATTTAGTAATTCCAATGAAGATTTTGCAAGTTTTGATAACAGTTCTGCTAATTTGTGTTTTGTATATACACGGTGTAACTGACGGCTTTCAGATGCCACTTCATCGGCCAATTTAACACAACCTTGATAGTCTTCCGACAAATGTAGAACCTTATGTAAGAGTAAAACTATTTCCGGTATACATATTCTACGTATTTTATCTAATTGTACTTGGCGATTTAACCAAACAAGTACTGGTATATCGGCTGGATCTTTTGGAGTATCGGGATCAATGAGCCAACCCTTTTCGGGGAATAACAGAATATTAAAGAGAGTGTCACGACAAACTACAAGAAAAAAATTAGTATCAAGAATAATTTTCGATAATATAAATTACTAAATTTTTTAAAACTTGAAGGTCTTTTATACAAAATTCTTTAATTTATATCTATATTTAAAAAAATTTCAAGTTTAAAAAATTCTAATAAATTGAATTCATCTATTATATATGTGTATCTTGCTAATTTTAGCTTTAAATCTCCACTCACTTTTTGATTGTTCCTCCAACGATACAGTCCATCTATTTAACTCATTTCTATAAACTTGTTCTTTGTGTTCCGAAGCTACACGCTCTGTAAAATTAGCACCTGCACTAACCGTTTGAGGTTCCTTAGGACGACTGTGAAGTAATCGTGACCATTCATCAAAAGAGTCTATAGCGGCCAAGTACACCTTGTAACTAAGATACTCTTTAATGCTGCAATCTTCACGACAAGGTAAATTATCCTTGGATCCGTAAATATTAATAATTTGCGCAAGGGAATCAGGAGGGATCATATTATAAACAGAGCGTACACATTCCGATTTGTTTTCGGCTAAAAAGTAGCGAATCATGGCGTTACCTTGCCATAGAAGATCACCACGTTGGGTGGGCAAGAAAGTTAACCATTCTAATGCATTAATTTTATTTTGATCCAATTCAGATATTTCTCCTTGCTGCAGAGATTCTTGTTGCTCTAATTCTGCTTCTGAAAGTTGTCGCTGACTTATAATCTCCACCGTATGTCGTGTTATATTTTCTACATCTAAAGTAGCATTCATGGCCTCCTCTAAAGCTATTTGACGTTGTTGTGTTTCAGTTATAGTTTCCAAGAATTTGGAATACAATATAATTTGTGATTTTGAAGGGAGAGCAGCTGTATAGAAGGCCACTAATTTTGCGTCCTTCATTTGTATTAAACATTCTACGTAGGCAGAAACAATGCGGTCAGCTGCATCTTCCTTATCTACGCGACCAATCTGGCGCATAAATAATACTATGTGTGTTAAAAATCGCAACATGTGGGGTGCCAACGCGGCGTCATTTTCACTGGAGGAATTTTCTCCGTCTAACCATTTGCTCATTTGTTGGAAAAGCTCACTTATATTATCAAGAATTAAATATTTTTGTATTAAGCCCACTTTACTGTGAGCATAATTTCGTACAGCAGCATCATTATGTACTGATAGCTCATCAAATATTTGCTCTAAAGACATTTTGGAATTCCAATAAGCGTCGGGCAGAGCATAATAGGATTTCATGCTACAGGCCCGTATTTCACTTTCTACTCTTATGTCGACTTGTACTTTCAAATAAGCCCACAATAAATCTTCCCAGGAGTTATTGAGTAAGGTTTTCAGAGATTCCAAATGACCACAGAAAGTTCCCGCTATTGCTCTAGTGTATTCATCAAATTTTTTCGATTCAGCCATGTTCCAGGCGCACTTTTTCCATATATCTCTTCTAGGATTTCCCTCAATAGGCAATTTTTCTTTGTTGTTGGTATAATTTCCCTCATAATTCGGATCTTCGTGCAGACGCCAACCTTCTAAAATAGCTGCCTTCCATGTTTGGCCGCAATACTTGCACAATGACATGGCCTCATCAATGCGACCTTGACGTATTTCCTGGAATATACAACGTGATAAACGCATATTATCCTCCTCATCCAAAGCATGCAAAGGCTTTTTTTCTCGAATTGGTGCATCAGGATCTAAGGATTTAACAATTTCAGCTCCTGAGCTAAATGCTATATGCTGTTGCTTTTTCAACTGAAAGAGTGTATTTTCCCAGCCTACAGTTCGATCAGTGGTATGACCCACCTGAGGTCCCAACGCCTTGCCATCGTAACACGCCTCTAGCCAGTCTATAATTAATTGATATTCTCTCAACGTAGAATTACAATTGTAAAGTTGAGCTACAACTTCCTTTTCTGATGCGCCAGAAGTAAGTCCTTCATAATCCATATCTTGCTCTGCATTTTGTATTAGGATACGATCTTTATACAAGGCATATAACAACTTCCAAGTCTTACACTCCCTTTCCAACCATTCAATTTTCTTGTTCGACTTTCTTTGACCAGGCCGCGAACTATCCTTCTGGCACTCGTCCACCACACCCGAGCAAGTATGTATTAGCTCCTGTATAGTATCAAATACCTCCGAATCGTTGGTGCGTCCCTGTAACACCTCCAAAAATTGTGGAAATAACATGTCTGCTTTCTCTTTAAATACCTCAATGTTTGTTTGATCCATTATGGAACGGTCACATAGACTTTGGTCGTCGGCAAAATATGCTGTATTGAAGGACCAAGCCATACCACTAGAATTTAAGTTAGACTGCTCAAAAGTTCGTTGTACTTCACTGGGCATTATGGAGATTGAGAAATTATGCGAATCATTGGCTCCTAGCCCAACGCGTTGTGGTGTTTGAGGTTTAATTAAACCGCGTTTGCTGGCAAACGGACTCCCAGACATTTTGAAGCACAATGTGATCTAAAGTTTATGTTTTATAATTTAATCTTGGACTTTTTTTGTTTTCCACAAAATTTGTTTTTGTTTCTTAAAGAAACGCGCAAATATGTACCGGCAGCAAATTCACATGGTTGTAGGAAAACTTATTAAAAGTATGCTTTGGTACCAAATTATACTACACTTCGTCTCCACGTGCCACCGTTTTGTTCACACATAAACAGATATATGTTCATACTCTTCTATGTGGCGATGTTGACACTACGGCGCGCAGCGGTGTGACTGGCCATAAATTTGTTCGCACATTTGGAGAGTGTCTCCAAAAGAACGGGAGAAAATTTGTTCATGATCTTCCGTTTGAAGAATACGTGTAAATGTTCCTGTTCAATTCGAGCATAATTTTTTGTATCTCATCGAGATACATACTTTTTACTTTGCATGTGTACTTTGTTTGTGTAATGGCATAATAAACATGATGCAACCATGAACAGCGACGGTCTTGACTAGCCACATTTCCATTTGATGGCTGAACAGATTTATGGCTATTCAAGACGCCATTTAATGTTTCTTCGTATGTAGCTAGCATAACGATTTTGAGCGATTTTATATAAATAAGCAGTGGTAACACTGGTCACTAGATAGTTTGCGGTCCTCTTAAAACATTGTCGGTTTCGTGTAAATTATTCAAAAAGTTTTTAATCAAATTAGTTATTTAAAAGAGTCATTAATAGCAAAAACTTCACATTCGTAACATCGGGATGTTCAGCTCTACTGTTTAACTATACTAATCTTGGGAAATAACCCATAATATAATGGAAAACTCTTGTGAAATTGTGTACAAATTTTTCTATACAGTGCTCTTTAAATATCAGTGCGTGCATTGTTTTGTTCTAATGTAACGGCGCATCTGTTACTTACTAAACACAACTGTTCGTTTTAGAATAGAAATCGTGAAACTTTAATTAAAGTGTTAAACATGCAAAAATACATAATAATTATAGTGTTAAAGGTAAGATATTTTTTTCATTATAGCTAACTTGCTTTTTCTTAGAAAAATCGGAAGCGGGGTGGTATTAATTTAGATTGCGGCTTCTGTTAGAATATTTAGCTTTAGCATTATAAATTACGTACACATCTTTCGCCATTAATTATACTCTAGTCGGTTTTTTAATTCCTCAAAATTCAAATGCATTAATCATAAAAAATTTTGAAAACTATTTAACTCTTATTGTTATATTTATTGAGTCTTCTTTTGCAAATAATTGTGGAAAAAGTACATTTTTTTATTATTAACAATTATAGCAAATTCAATATTATGTGTCTTAAAATAAATAAGAAACGAGAGCACAGCACAATACTTATCAATAATACAATACTTTCAAGAAAAACAAAATATAAATGTAATCACTTTTGCTACCTAGGGTTAGAATATCGTAGGTGTACAGCTCTGGTTTAAAAACAAATAAATTTAGTACTAAACATTACACACTAAGAATTAAATAAAACCTACATTAACCTCTGTGAGAGTCAGGAAAAGACTTCTTAAAAAAATCCGATACTGAGAAAGCCACACTAACATTTTCAGTTATTATATTCAAACTCAAAGACTCTTTATATATCATAAAATTTGAGACTCTTAGTTCTTTAAACAAAATTTTGTCCACTTTTTTTTTAAAAATTTCAAACTTTTTTATTATTACCGGTGAAATAAAACACCAAAATGGACGTAAACATGTTTTGTGTATTAATAAATTTGTTTTAACTGGAAGTAATTTATGGCTAAAATTCTCCCTACACATTGTTTTACTCTGTAAACTTTATTTAATACGAAAAAGTTTATTAAAATAAATATTTAAATTTGCCTTTAAAAGGGATTTCAATTCCATTTAAATAAGTGCATTTGCCATATGTAGTTCATAAACAAATTGCTACATTTTTTGACGCATTTATAGTTATACCCTAAAAATCGTAAAAATTCTGAACTTTCTCGACACAATGCGAAGTGCCTGTATAGGCGATTCATGATGCGCATGAAGCAGGGAATCATCGGCATAAAGTATATCAACGGATTTTTAAAAATTGTGAGGAAATTCTTTAATGAAAATGTTATATAAATAAGGAGCCAGAATTGAGCTTTGGAGGACTTCACAAAAATCTTGTCCATAGTCCGATAGAATATTATGAAGTTGAACACAAAAAGGTCTGTTATATTTGGGAGGACGATGTCAAAGATTTTAATAATTTGTTTAATAATCTGTTGGCTCAATTTTGATCCCATTATTTCTTTTTGTTTTCTTTTTAAAATAGAGTTACCGAGTTCACCATATAGGCATATTTTTGGGGAAACGATTTACATTTATTATTATTAGTAATATTTTATTATTATTACTAATATTATTGCTCTTTAATAAACAAACTTGAATTTTTTTATGTGGAATTTAAGAAATAAATCATAACAATGCATTTAAAAAGGTAGAACTTTAATTACAATTTAACCGCAATACAGTAAATTTACATTTAATATTGAACAGGATAATATTGTCTATCGTTTTGACATTTAGTGGCATGCAAATGCCAAATTTTCACTCGCATGCAATTTTAGCTGCCACTGGAGCTGCCATTGCGAAAAATGTGGGTTTATTAGTGAAAATGTGTGAGTGTATTGAGTTTTCCGAACTTGTAGCGGCATGTGTAAACGCTAGGTAAAATACTATTGAAATGGCCACGCAATGAGCGCCATTTATGAGTGGCTAAGCGGCGCCCCTAAGGAATAGAACTTTTTTAAATTTATAGTAAACTTCAGAGCGGCAGGAAATAAAATTGGCAAAATTAAAAAAAAAAAAATTATTTTTTGTTTGTTTCATCAAGTTGGTTCACCCTTTTTGCTACAGCAAATCAAAGGTTTTTACAGATATTCGGCAGTACTGCCAAAATATGTGTGATAATTTTCCTTTTTTTAACGCAAACACTCTTTTTAAATTGTGAACGATTTTCGTGCAAAAATGTCAAAGGAACACCATTTCGCAATATGATTTTAAGAACTAACCGTTCGATTATGAAGCCACATGCTATTGAAATTCACCGCTTGGTCGCAATGCCGTAGGCTCGGCCTTAGTAGCTTAGGTGATTATCAGCTGATGGCAATTGATATGTCAACCTAATTACATATTAGCCATTGTTACTAGTAATTGTTTATGTACTATTGTAGAAAAATTTGCAACGAAAAGGTTTGCGTTTTATATGTAAGAGTTAATAAAAACTTAAGTTACTTAAATATAGCGTGGTCCATTTAATTTTTTTTGTTTAGAGTAAAACAATTAAAACAATTGGACCCGAAAGAACAATCTCTGAAATATACTGTTTAAAGATAGATTCATTAAAAAGTTGGTCTTAACTTCGCTTTAGGTGGTCCATTCGAAAGCTCCAATTTCGATCACTCGTTTTCAGCATTGCTACCGCGAGTTACGCGAGTAATGTTGGCTTCTAAGTCTTCAATCGTAGCTTTGTCGACGAAGGCCTAAGAAAAAATCCGATGATGTGATATTACATGATCTAAGCGGCCAGTTGACAGGTCCGGATCGTGAAATTAGCTGCTCACCAAAAACATTTCGCACGGTGCGATATCTGCTCACGGCGTCTAATCGATTGGTTGCCGTCTTCACACAGTGTTCTCTCTACTACGGGCTGGAAATGATCTATTCGATTGTGTATAATTTAATAATGTACACTGAGACTTAAACTTGCGTATGGTATTGGCAATAGTGGGCTGGGAAGTGCGATGATGCGCATAGAGCACGAAAAACATATAGCTGAATTATTTGTGGACGTGGTGACGGTATGAGTCTTTCCATGATGAATTGTCAAACAATGCTGAATAAAAATAAGATGACAGTACGACATCAGTCACGCGTGATCTGTGCAAAAATATTAAATACAAAAAATACATTGTAATGGATCACCCGTTATTACTCAGTATAACAAAATTCCATTAGTTTGTTGCACTCAAGAAATACTACAAAAAAGCATAAAAATAGTATTAAAAATTTAATACATGTCTCGGCGATTTGGTGTATCATGTTAGAATTAAAAGTTTAAAGTTTTAACTGTCATTTTAGTAGTAATCATATGACATAAAGTGTCGTCAAACACGGCACATTAACCACACCACTTATTCATGTCGTTGACTGGCAGTTTTTTCTTTAAATGAAAAATATTTAATTTTTGAGATATTTTGTAGTAAAAAAGTAAAGTTATGCGTAATTTAAACATTTTAAACTTATTTTTTTTTTAATTTTGACCTTATTTTCAGAAACTTACAATAATAGGAAGCAGGAACTTATTTCCGGTGACCATTATGGAAAAATGGTGATGGGCTGGCTCAAGCCACTATATAGGAATGGTGGTCGAGGGAATAGTTAGTGGATTCATAAAGGTGGGATATTTTCAATAATTTCAGAATCCGAGTAAAAAAAATAAATAAATCAGAACTAATTGTTTAAAATTACCACTTATCTTCTCAAGCAATTTTTAAAAATGAGTTCTTTTTTAATTTTTTTACTCGGATTCTGAAATTATTTCAGATATCCCACCTTTATGGAACAGTCCATCGCCATTTTTTCATAATGGTCACTCAAAATAAGTTCAAGATTAACAGGGTCGCCAAAAGGGCTTTTTTTAAATGTGATTTACTTTTGATTCATAAGTATTTTAGATTTTTTACTATTATGGGTTAATTAACTAGTCCTTGGTACAATTTTTACAAAAAGCCTATTTTATGGATCTGGTTCCTGCTTCCTACTCTTAAATTGCTAACTGAGCTCTGTTGAGTGCAAAATCAGCCAAGTTAAGTAATTCGGTTGGTGTATTTGCTAGTTGAATTTGAATTTATATACACACAAACCCATGCATACATATGAGGGCGTTTAGTTTTTTTTTATTTATAACCAATGTTAGCAATAACAAATTTATTAACTTATTTACTACATGATTTCACAACAGGAGTCGTAAAAGTTTAATGCTTTGGCAGCCGCGGTAATATTGTATCCGGTGTACAGTTAGAGATATAAGAGAAGAATGATGTAATTTTTCAGCAGTCGGTCTTGTTGAATTATTTAAACAATTCGCATGTAGAAAATTTACAAAATTCTTTTTTTCAGTATCCTAAAAAACAAAAAATTCCACTCAGGTGTTACAATATAATATCTGTACGACGAAGTGGTTACATTTGTGAAAAATTTAAATATCTGGAGTGTATGTATTCAAACATTTTGCTTACAAATTACAACTAACGCTTAGCGGACACAAATATAGTCGTTTTTGTCTCTACTCGTATGAATTCAAATTAATATAAAATGAATAAATCGTAAAATATAAAATTTTGTTTTCTCATACAAAAAATCGTCTCTGAAGAAGTGAAAATATTCTTTAATAAAAACAATCATAGTAAAATACTCAAATAGGAGAATACTATTATACTGTTGCTTTACAAGATAAACAAGGACAACATTAGTGTAATACCTAAAGCCATATAAAACAATACGTGAATTAAAATGGCGGCGCAACTACACGGATTAGGAGGAAACATACATACATAATAATGAATAAGGGCTGATGAAATGAGTTAAACAACAAATGTATTAAATTTTCATTTGAAAATTTTAATTAAAAAAATATCGAATATTAATTTTCAAAATTACTAAAATTTTTTAATTTGTTTTACATTCTTTTTTTTTTTTTGTTGCGAAATATTGATTTTAGAGATATTCTTTTAACTATGTGATGAATTTGTAATTTTTTGGTGAACTTTACCGTCTATCTGTACAATTTTTTATAAGAATTTAAATATTTCCAATTGTTTGTTAAGTTTTTCAATTATATGTGAATTTTTTGTCTGATTAGTATTTTGTGACAAATTTGAGCGTTTTTAGGTGAAATTTTGGGTGTTTAATTTTTATATCATATGTGGCCAAAGATAGTGAGTACCTTTTGTTTTATTATTACCTAGTGAATGAGAAACATGTTGGAAACAATAACGTTTTGCAATTACATTTCTACAATTACCAAATTATAGGTAATTACAAAATGTAAATGGTTTTGTAATTGGCATTCCATTACATGTAATGTATTTGGTAATTGAAAAGTAAAAGACCAACTTTGTTGGAAACCTTGGTGTTTTCCTAGGATGCCGATATAACAATCGTAAAAATTGTTTGAAATCGAGTAAAACCTTTGAATATTGGAGCAGTTCAAAAGTGATTATTAGGTTCGAACCAGGTATCGCTAACATTCCAGAAGACGCTATAATGTGATAACGTGACAAAATTATTGGACTTGCAGTTTTAGCAATCATGGGATCGCATACAAATGTCTTTTGTAGAAGTTTTCAAAGTGAAAAGGAGACAGCATATCATCTTCCGTACCTCTGTTAACGCTAGACTTATCTCGGGCGGAGATCCGTCGTCAGCCTGCCCGAACTATCGAGGGTGGGACTATGGGAAAAATATCCCTTCATAAGGAACCATATTGGTTTAGGAATGATTTCACATCGACTCAGATATACGATAGTTACCACTCAAGTCCTTCCTTCTATTCTAATCTTATTCGCTCACTACTATTCGACTCTCCTTTTTTCATTTTGTCATGTAACACAGAGGGAACGGTTTTGCGAATCCACGTGTGCCTCTGTTGCAGCCGGCCTGTTAACTTACGCTTAAGTTGATTTTTTTAATTATTAAAAAATGCCTTTTAGATCTGAATATCTAAGTAACAATGTAGTACGGAATAAACAAATTTCATAGCAATTCTAGGATTTTCAAACTCTCGAGGACCACAAAACAAATAAATAAAAACTTCAAATTTCTTTGTATTTTTCTGCAAAGCTTCATCTTGTTTTTTTGTCTTTATTTTCAATTATTTTGCTTAATGATAAAATTAATCAATTTGTTTTCATTTTCTTTTACAAAAACATACATACTATACATACATACATTGATTTTTATTTAATGATTTATGCTGTTATGTATTTAAGTTTTACAAATATGTTTGTATGAGTATTAATAAATACATATACACTTTTTTCTTTGTTTCTGGGTGGCTTAAATAATTTATTAATGTATAAATGTTGCTTTAACTGTAAATCTAACTTTATAAAACTGTTTTTCTTTTATCTTTAAAAGCAGTATGTATGAAATATTTTCTAATTTTGTTTCCAAACTAAAACATAAATTATGTGTATGAATATGTATTGCGTATAAATGAGCACCTAAAATATTAATATTTATTCGTACATAATATATTTTACCTATAAACTACAAAAAATTATATTCTGAAGAAATTATTTAGTGTCGAAAATGTTTAGCAGAAAGTATTAACTTTGGCTTAAAAAATTTTGGTTCGAAAGTCTTAAGGTTATGACCTTATACAAATATGCATGTTATTGCCGGTCTCAAGTTTTTGTAACTGATGGATGCTGGCATAAAAGACATATTTGGGGCCTAATTTTATAAAACGCCACGCAACGCCAGAATTTGTATGGAAAGCAAAATCAAATTTCAAACATTTTGAAAAATTTGTATGGTTGTTCATTAAAATTTTTGGGTTTTAAAAAGAAAATAAACGCTTCATGTTTTTCGGCGTTGATTTATTTCTTATAGCCACAAAAATTATATGCGAAACAAAAACAAATTAACATTTTTTTTGCTTTTATTTTCCATATAAATTCTGGCGTAGCATTGCGTTTTATAAAATTATACCCTTGGTGTTCTGGTGAACATCTCAAAAGGGATCTTTTATTAATTCTGAAAATGTCAAGTGTACTGGGAGTGATAATTCGATCTCCAACCGGAGCTAATGGGATAGAGCGCACGAAGCTACGAGTAGGTGAGCACAGTTAATCACCAATCACGAAAGAGTTTTGATCAGGTCTAAGGAGAGTTACAAAATCCCAGCAGTTGTTTTTCAAAGTAGACAAATTTGAATATACAAGCATTATATTTTATCAATTTATTAGAGGATAGTGCTTCCTTGAACATAGGATAAGCCCTTGCGGGGAAATTCGAAGCTACCTTATTTTCTGACGATTTACATTAAAATGGAACAGCCACTAAATTACTTCCCCGAGGGTCCTCACCAAGACCGCGACTTGTGTTGCCAGAAGGCTACTGCTTTCTGTGGTGTCAATAGGTTAGTTACTCATCAAACCTCAAAGCTCATAATTTTTGAGTTTGCAAACCCCAGAGTAGCATCGGAGGCCAGTATAGAATAGTAATACATGAGGGAAGGTGGTGGGATTACCAAGGATATAATGACACAAAATAAATTTTAAAACTTACTGCATTTGTAACTCAATTGTGCTAAGTTTTAAATTCTAATTTCAAAATTGCGCCAATTTGTGAAATTAAAACATCCTGTACTCAAAGCCTGTGTCATTCTATGGAAAATTTTTTTATTTTATTTTTTAAAGACAGCAACACACTCAAGCATATATTGCCTACTAATTAATTGTGTTTATTTTTCTGGAAAGGTGGTGAAGTGGATGGAGTTTTGAAATTAAGCGTTACGTTTAAGGTGACAGCAAAGTTTCAGGACCTTTGGCGTTAAGTAGGTGTATGATTTATGTTACTACGCGAAGTAGTGCGTATACTAGTATGAGTAGAAATTTATGCATATCAGATATATTTATGTTGGGGATTAATCAATGCGACAAAAGCTCCAGGTGGATCCGCGCTTGACCATACATATACTATGATTAAAGTTAAAAATATATTACCGTTTTAACTTTCGCACAACAGGTGCAAGTAATTACGTGAGAAATAATGCATTACACTGGCAGGGATGTCACTCTTATCGGCCGGTCTAAAGTGCTCTTAAGACTCATTTGAAATTGCCAATAAACAATTTTTTATTTTTCGTTTAGACTCTGTAATTGTAAGTTTTGGAAGAGAGTGGTTTAGATAAAATCTCTATTGCTTAAGATCGTTTATTCTGTTTTATTGTGCTCAGTTTTAAAATGCTTAAGAGTTTTAAATAACTTTTTATTATGTAAAATATTATTTCTTTAAGTAGTTGTTTTATTTTGTTGTCATAAGTGCAGGTTAGTTTTTTTTTTGTGTAAAAGTTTTTAAGGAGTTTTTTGGTTTTGTTTTTGAGAATTATAGAATAACGTGCATGTTATAAACTTAATTTTAGTTTTCTTTATTTCTGCTAAAGTAAGATCTCTGAAAATTACGTATAAATTTACACAACATATTACGTCTTTAAATATAAATTTTATTATCATAAAATATTTGCTAATGTCTAGAACAAATCCACAGTTTTACATACACAAAACACACTTATTAATTATTAAAATCGGAAGGTTTGAAAGAGAACATTTATTTGCAAATGTGAGTAGTTCAGAACATCAATAAAATTTATTGTAGGATTTAGTTTGTTTAAACATGTTGGCTTTTGTTCACAATGACACATTTTTGGGTGTTTGTTAGCTTTTTTCCTTTGCCTATTAAAAGCTTTTATATCAGCGAACTATTCTTCATTTTACCTATTTTTTTCCAAATTTTCTATTTGTGGGTGGGATACATGTACCACAATGTAAATATTTTAAACTATATATCTCAGATCTGAAATAATTTCTGAACAAAATCGATTCTGTTCTGAAATCAGTGCAGCCATGGCTTTGAACCTCATTAGCTTCAATCCGCGCGGAATCCTTAATTATATTAATATAATTAATAACATATACATGTAGGGTGCCAACCGTGATCGACAAAGACAAGAGGACGGTAGAGGAACTAAAACTAACGGACAAGACTAATAAAAGGGAAGAATGGGAACGAGACAAGACGAACAGTAGAGTTTAGTTTCAGCAGCAGTCGAGTAAAGACGCAACTACCACAGCTAGTCTTAAGTATAATTTTGTATAATAACATCTAAGAGAAGCCACTGTTATAATTAAGTAACCTTAATTAATAAATAAAACCAAATAAAGGATAAGAAAATTAAACAATCCTTTTCCGTCATACATGAATTTAATATTTTTGTTTCTCAATTTTTTTTATTTGATTACATTTAATGTAGTAAAATATTAAAGTAAAATTAAAATTTATTTCTTTCGAATGCATCGACTTTTGAATGGTTTTGTGTGACAACGTTGAAAATAACTGAGTTATGTTAACTTAACATTGCTGAGTGAGAGATATGTAAAATAACACAGGGTCGGTAAAAACGAAGCTAGCTGAAAAGCTTCTAAGCTTTAAAATTATATATAACCTGTAAAGCTTTTTGATGTTGTTTTGCAAGCAATAAGCTTAGCTGAAATCTGTTAAAGAACTCAATAAACTTCTTATTTTTTACCATAACTTTAATATGAAATTTGATGTTTTAAACGGTTTCAGAGCTTAATGTTATTAAATCAACCTTCCGTGAGCTTACTATAGTTGCCTAAAAATACTCTGAAAAGGTTTCAATACATTTTGATTGATCCTGCTGAGTATTTCTATTGTTCTGACTAGACTTTGATGCTGGAGTTCTCTAACCTTTCGCACAAATTATTGTTTAAGTACAATTAAAAGCCAACATTTATTTGTACAGCTTTCATTTTTTAAAGTAAAAACATATTGCATAATAACAAAAGAAACACATTAAGACCTTTTAAAAGCTCTAGGGCTTTTAAATTTGTATGAAGCATTTTAAAAAATAAAATAATTTTAAGTTTTTATTTAAAATTTTTTTTTATAAATCTTTCTGTAGTTTCGATTTTTAGTGCAGCGAATAAACAGTTTTCTTTAAAACTTTCCGGGTTTTGTTCTTATTGTTTATAAAAAATATTTGTTAATCTTTATGATTAGTTTTTAGGTTTGGGAATCATGATAAATGTGAATGACATTTTCGCTTTTTTTTAATAATATTTTAATTATGTTTTCAAATGCAACACGCGGCTTCAATATATTTTCTATTAGCGGTATTCAGTGTTTGGTGCAAATGAATGGTCTTGCAAAGTTACGATATTTTGAACTTGCATCTTTGCAAGATCATTTGTACCAAACGCGGAATACGTCTATTGCAGAAAATTTTCAGTGCTATTGCTTTTTGAACTCATTAACAACTCAAAGTTTTTTTGTTAAAAATAATTTCAATTTGCACTTTCCTGCAAAGAATGTGTGTAATTCTAACATAACTTGAAGTACATACAACTTTGACTATTCACTAAAAATGCTTTTCTCCACACATTTTGGCAGTGAACCTGAGTTTGCACTAAAACATTTTTTTTTTAAATTTGTTTGTCTACATTTGCAAATAATGTTTTAAGTATAATTTAAATAAATTTAAATAAAATTGTCTTGACCAGCAAAATGTTTAAAGCTCAAGGTATGTACCACGCGTTTCATGCTTTTTATCCGCTAAACGCTGCAAGCTACACATCTAATGTTAGACACGTTTTTCTTTTTAAACAACGAAGTGAGTTTGCTTCAATATTGTACTGTTTTTTTTTTTTTTTGTTTAATTAATTTTAAGTGGAGTACAAACATATAATGCATGAAGGCTTAATAAAAAAAGGTTACCCACACAACCATCCGCTTTCATATATCTAAGCCAAAAGTTGGAAGTGGCTCAACTTTATGCGCCAGACGCTTTGAAAGCTTTTCTTATGTGCTTTGACCAATAAAAACAATTCACTTGACATTTTTATATCATGCAATGTACCTTCAGCTTCCGAGTTTTTTCTTTCTGTATAACTCGCAAGAATGGTGTCTATTTTTTCAAAATGTTTGCATTTATTATTAATATTTATAATAGTCATAACTGAACCGAAAGACTTTAAAACTTTTGAATCGGGTCTAATGTGGAGATTCGTCGGTTACTGGCAACTGACTGCATATCTATCAAGAGTCGCAAATATATTTATGCCTTAAAATATCGGTTTGGAAAACTTTGTAATTTCGTGACAATAAATAATCTAGTTGAAGCAATTTGTTTATTGTCGTAATGATAAAGGCATTATGACACTTGTCTTTTCAATTTGTTTAAGATTTTTAAAAACAGCAAAAATATATTGTAATAGAAACTTTTACCAAGTGCAAGGAGTGCGGCTACATCATATGTTAAGAGTAATGGCAAAGGGTAAAAAATTTAATGTATGCTTTTGATAGGTGTCAAAACAAAAATCCAATAATTCCAGGCTTAAAATTTACATTTCGAGCCTAAAACGTTACATTGCTTGTCAACAAAGGAGTTTTATACTAAAATCTAGTGGTTTTGCGTTATATTTCTTTGTCACTTAGAACATAAAAAGAGAATATTGTAAGTAAAAATTAGTAACAAGAATATTGTGTTGAATTTTTAGATCATTCTCTTTTATACATTGCCTAATTCACTCCTTTAATCTTACATTCAGAAAAGGCAAAACAAGCGTCAGACGTGCTTAAATATACTCGTATGTATCTAAATAATATTTATATTAAAATAACAATATTTGTTTGGGTATGGCTGGGATCAGAGTTTGCATCAAATTGTGCTATAATAATTGAATAGATAGCAGCAATGTTTAGTATACCGCCGTTTGACAAAAGGTGGTGCCACTAGTAGTTATGACGGAATTCCTCCTATGTACATTGCCGCCACGTGGTTAAGTTCGTCATCTGACAACACCTTTATTTATTTTATTTTATTAGAAGCCCTACGACCCATTTGATCTTCTCTGCTACCTTTATCTTTCACTGCAGCAGGTTTAGGCTACGAATAAAGCTAATTACCTTGTTAATTGCGAGACAATGCCAAATTCTACGAAAATCGAGAGCCGGTCTTTGAGTTTCTTTTATGAAATTGGCCATATCTTAGACCACAGTGTCTGGTAAACCAACCCGTGATTATCTCGGGCTCATTATTATCTCTTAGATTTCCCCCGAGACAACGTAATGAATAGCACCATCATAACCTTTGCGATTGGTTTCGTGGGGGTATGAGTTGCTCAAATCGAAGATCGAGCCTACTTGTAAAAATTTTTTTTCGAAATGCTCAATTCGAAGTTCCTACCAATAATTGGTTCGATTTTTTATATCCGTAGCCAGAAAGGCGGCGAAAAGTAATGGCTTGCGATGTACAATAATAAATACCCAATTTGTGACAAAAAATAGCGGAGATCTATAATAGGAAAATTTTCTCCACGTTACAAACTGTAGTTTACGCCATGTACGTTTGGTCATACTGAAAATGCCTGGGTTTAAGAAAATATAAATGTATTGAATAACTTTTCTTCAAAAATCAGCTCATAAATAAGTACTTATGTATGTAAAAGTATTTAAAGACGCTACAGAAATTAGATTTGTGTTACTTTCGTTGTTCTAGCACTAGTTCGAAGGCTGTTTTTAAAAAATTCAAAATTATTCATTTATGATTCTCAAAAAAGTTTTCTTAGAATTTGATTCGAACTAGCGCACCTTGACTAATGAAATTAAATCTTTATATTTTTTATAAAACTTTTTTCCTAAAAACAATTGCAAAGATATAGCTTTGTTTGAAAATCATTTTGCTGGCGTTTTCATATTATTTAAATAATATTTTGCAGTTACATTTAGCAGATAATATCAAAACATACTCTAATTCTTTAGACATCATTTTCAATTTATATTTCTTATTTAACAAACTACAATTATTCTAAACTTCAACGGTCCAATCACTTTCACATTTGTTAAACTAAAAAACTGCTTTGTTATGTTTTTAATTACAAATAAATGAAATTTTTTGTAGCTAAAACTTAAATTTAAATAAACATTAAAAAAATGTTTTCCTTAAACAATTTTTCTCTTGTTAAAAATTATTTTCACACAAATTTGCGTACACATTTTTATGAAATGGAGCTTAACAAACCGCTCTTTAAAACCCAATGTATGATTTTTATGTTCAAATTCATTTTTGATATATTATAAATTTTATTGTTTTTGTACTTAACGAACTAAACTAAAATTAATATTCATTGTTTTTATCTTGTTGTTTAAAAAATATACATAAATAATTTAACAAAAAAAAAAAAACCACTAAACAAAATTATATTATATAATTAATTTATTGTTTTAAATTAAATGATAATTTTCCTGTTGAAATTTTTTAAAAGATGCATGTGTGGGGGGGTGCAAGAGAAAAAAATATTTACAGCGTTTTAGCCCGATCCAGTAAGTCACTGATAAATTTCTGTAAATTAAGAAAAAAGGAGGAAAGTCTTAATATTATAAATTATTATAGGGTTGCTGTTGTAGGTAACTCACCGATATGTCAGATTGCGGGCGCTTGCAGACTGATAATAATCTCTGTAAATATGAGAAATTTTAATAAAAAATATTTCAAATATATTTGTATTTGTTACTGGTTGAATAACTGTTTATTCAAGAGTATTATAAATTAGGTTAAGGAGAACGACTAGAGTGACACTTTCTGTTAACTATTTTTATAACACTTTTTCATGCAAGTGACAACTCTGATATTTAACAGCTCTCCCCTATGAATGTTCCGATTTAAAAATAAAAAAACCTCAGCTGTACGGATTTGGACGACATGTGGTTATAGACGGCGCCACACTATGCTTTAAACAATCGATTTGTTGTAGCAACGATTTTCTTAGTATACTCTTATTGCTGCAGTTCTACCGTGCTAACACAACAGACGATATATTTTTTCAGTATTGTGTTTTCCAAACTTGGAAATGGCTTTCTAGTTGATAGATTCGGCAAAAAGTATTAATTTTTCCAAATAGACTTTCGAACTTAAATTCAAACTTTAGTAAAATCTACTTCATTGTAGCAGCCCCCTTTTTCGAATAAATTAACATTTAAATTTTTTGTTTGTACTTTAATCGTTTTTTTTTTTGCTTTATTTCGATCTTGTTTCCGATATAATAATTTTTCCTTAGAGTAATTTAGAGATTTTTATTGTGGTTTTATAAATAATTTTGAGTTCGGTTTAATTCTGCAGGAAATTTAGTTTAAGTTAGAAAAACAACTTTTTTTATATAATTCCAATTTGTTTTTCCGATTTTTTCTGAATTCATTTCTCTATGTGGAATTTTTCTATTTTAAAGCTCCCGATTATAATGCTTTCTGTTTTTACTTATTTTCGAGATTTTTTTGAATATTGTATCCTAATTTCGGTGATACAAAATGCTCACCCTTTCAAAAAATGCTATAGATTTTGTAAATGACGGCAACTGTCAGTTTTGTTTCGATATACGTTAAGTAAACAGATACTGAATATACGTCGCCAAGCCGTGCAACAGAAAATAATTCGTCAGTGCTTTTACCGTAAGTCTCGGCGCAGATATCAAAGACGTCCTACGGCAACTGGACAAACACTAAGCGGCGTCGGAGGCTTTGTAGTGTTCGTAATAATCCTTCAGCGTAGACGAGACGATGTCGCACGCATTTGAATGTTACGCGTTTGGGGGACAATATACATGTTCTGAAAGAGAATAACTGACAAGTGAGTAGAAACGTCTCTCCTAAATTTAAAGTCACAACTTTTAACAAAAAAGTTGGAAAACACATTCTGCAAAAACTTTTTAAATAACGTAGTTCGATATTAAAGAAATTGCAAGGCAACATCGTGCAATTGTTTTGAGCCAAGTTGTGTATTTCCTCTTACGTTATGCTTTTGATATCCAGTTCTAACAATTTGCTGCGATTAAGAATGTAATTGTATCGAAACTGCCTATTTCATTAATCGGGGATTAGTTAATTAATTTAACTATTAATAATCATCAAAAGATATACATAAGCAACAAAGCCTTTATGTCGATAAAAAATATATTTTCTGGTTTAATGCCCGTAAAGGATTGTGGAACATTAATTTTAACTGGCAGCATCAATTAAAAAAATCGATTTACAATATCAGTTAGCGGTATTTGTGTCAATGAGAGACGTAAGAAGCGAAATGGCTGAAATTGCTCGTTCAGACGAGAGTAGTAGAAGTGGTCTCACTACAAGTCTTTGGCTCACAAGCAAATTCAGACGAGATATGGTAACCTAAGTTTTACGCACTGCCAAAAGGGTGGGCTAGACAAAAAAGCCTTCTTGGCCTCTTTTTTTTTAAATTTTGTTTTAATTTTAATAAACTTGTTTAGGTTTTTTGCAAAACTGTAAATAATTTTTTATGTTTTTAACGATAATTTTCAACCTTTGCTAACTTAATCGATAATTTTTTCATTTAATGATTTTTTTTTATTACTAGTACTGCTTCTTACTAGAGGTACTTTTAGGCCCTAGAAAGTCATACTGGAGCGTTGTTCTTGATCTTCAGTTAAGTGAAAAAAAACCTACAACTGTTTGGCATCAAACGTGTTTAAACTTTTATTTTATAAAGCTGTTACTTACAATTAAATGAGATCTTCTTATGTCATCTGTATCCATATCTAGAATTTCATCAATGTCCACATCAATTGCTTCGCTCTAAAAAAATACGCAAAAATAAATCATAAATTTTAAACAAACGACAGACCATAAGAAATAAACACAGCCGAGCACAATGGTATGATATCTTAATGTTTCACTTTAAAATAATAAACTTTAGAATAATAAACTGTAAAATGAACGCACTTGCACAAAAGAGCAAATAAACGCTCCAAACAATAAACAAAGACTAAATTTAAAATACTATTTACTCATTTTTCGTTATTAAAAAAAACAAAAACACTAATTCACTTTAAACTTACCGGCGGATCAAAAAGTTTCTGCAATTCATCATACAACCACATCTCGACAGCCAAACGTTTGCGTATTAAACTCATTTGATGTGAACCATATTTGGCGGTGAGGAACTTTTCACGACGCTCTTTAACTTCAGAGCCCTTTTCATTGAAGTTAACTCGTAAATTGGTTCGGTTTGGCGAACGTTCGCTATCGTTCATTTGCTCTAGACCGCACTGCATCTTTGGTATGTTTACGACTACAACTAGAATGCTAACGGCGACGACAACGATTAAGATGGTTCTTTGTTTAGGGCAATTGAGTTTTTGTTTGGTTTAAAACAAATAATTGTGTGTTCTCGGAATATTATGAACAGGACAAAAACAAATCGAGTGTAGGTGGTATTTTATAGTGTTTCTCGCTGATATTTCTGTTGTGACTAGCGCTGTCACCAGTATTATGTTTTAATGCGCACTATAGCAGTTCAAAAATTAGGTCTTCCTCTCGTAAGATGTGGGTGTTTTGTAACAACTTTATTTTATAAACTGTAAATTAAAGAGAAATACGTTTAATTAATAATTTGAGTAGGGTCGATTTGTATTAAATGATTGATTTACTTTAAAATAAATTATATGTGATGGTTAAAGTTGTATTTTCATTTGTAATTGGAAAATTTTGTATGTATTTTTTATTTTCGTAAACGTTCTAAATGTAAGATTATAAAATTGTGAGATGTTGTTAATTGGAGAAAATACTTTAGTCTTGCTTCATATGAATACAATGAGATTAAAACATCGGCTCATATTTTATACAAAGATAGAGGCTGTTTTTATCTATGATTTTGGATCAAAATTGGGGGGATAATTCACACAAATGCATTGCATTGTGTAGATATTTGACTTTCAAGAAATTTATTTCTCATGCAATCCTCTGGCGAATCTACCGCCATAAACAATTTTTTTTAAATAAAAATGTGATACGCGAAAATGGGAGGTGTAATTCGGTTACAATTTTACCAAATTCCGTTGCAATGAGGTTATGCAACTGGAGCATATTATAACAGATAATAAACTTTGACCCTCTCCTTTACGCGTTTAAGTTGCTCCAAAATGAATTTAGCAGCTCTCTCTCTCATGAGAGTTGCATTCTTTAATCGGCCAGATAAATGCGGTATAAATATTAAAGCGACCATAGGCAGTGATATATATATATAAGGTCTGTTCCAGGTGCATAACAAAACAGTCCGAACTAGTCCGAGTTAGTCCAAACGCGTTCCAGATAACAATTTTTGTGCAGTTTTGAGAGAAAATGAGAGAGTAAAATTTTTCATTTCTTGTACAAAGTCGTCCGAACTTTTTCTTTGGGTAAGTTCGGACTAGAATTAAATTATCAGCTGTTTTTTGTGTATATTCAAAAATCAAAAAATTTTTAAATAAAGGAAAAAAGTTTTTATTTTAAATTTATTAAAAAGCAAAACGGAATATTTTTTCAATAAACTTGAAGTTGTAAGTACATATATTTGTGCCTATTTTATCAATTTATTTAATAAAAAAATGCTTTTATCGATCAGTTAAGAAGTTACGGGCAGCTGCTGCCAATGATGCAAATGTTTTCCTTTTAAAATATTATGCATTTTAAGCGTATAAAATTATTTATTGAGAAAGTAGGCACCATTTGTGGTTTTTTGCGTTCCAGCAATTTCGGACAATGGCACATTCAGAGAGTAATTTTCTTTTTACTCTCAATAGTCCGGACTAATTTGTTATGCACCTGGAACAGACCTATAAAGTTATGCAGGAAAATAAACACAAAGCCGCAGTGAAAGCAGAGCGCAGCAGTACTCCAAGCTCATTTCCAAATGGTTTAAGGCCTTTTCACACTATAAGATTGAGTAAAATAACTTTTCAACATACAAGGTCCGATAAACCTTTGGATAGAATTTACGAATGGAAAGGCACTTTGTACTGTGTAAAACTTTCGTATATTATACAGAGTTGTATTTCATAAAAAGGGTCCAAAATGTTAAAAAAACTGGCATAACTTTTCTTAGATGTAAAATTTATCAAGATAAAAGAGTGATGAAATGGAAAAAAGTAGTAAAATACCTAATAGCTAAAAGGGAGAATAAGGTAGGGACGTGTAATAATTACAAAATAATTCCGAATACTTATAAGACCAAAATTGATTACGAGAAAAATTAATTTATTAACAAGTAACGGAAAAACCAAAAGTGCTTGTAATTGTTGCACATCGATAAATCGAATGCTTTAGACTTTAATATGGCTTGAAATACAAGATCGATTGAAAATGATTTGATACAAAGAAATGAAAACTAGTAACGTAAAAATGAAAACACGGAACAACTGAATTTTGTTGGAGAAATCAACTAATGAACGTAGAGCACCTTAGAATACAAAGATCAACAAATTTGGGACTGCTGCGATCTCTCTTTCACAAAGGATTTCAATTTTATAATATGCTACCTAATAACATTAGAGTTGAAACAACTTCTAATGTGTTTAATCTACTTAGATTTAAAAAATTATTCTAAAAGTATGTGTGCTAAATACTAGAATAAAAATTATATCTATCTTCTTTTGCTTAATATTTTTCCTACTGTTTCTAAGCGTAGAGTGTAAATAATTATTACTTTTTTTCGAATTTATTGTATTTTCAGCTATGAATCATGGCAATTTGTATGTTGCTTTGTACATTCATTAATTTAAAAGTTAGGAGTACAACAGCGTTAACCAAAACAAAAATAAAGGATTTTATAAACCATAATCATTGCTTCACTATTTAACTGTCTGATAGCCTGATTTTACTGTTTTATGTTTACGCGTCTGTTCATGCCAAGTGTGTCTGCCTGTTTATGGATGAGTCATTTTGTGCTACAGTGTATTGATTACGAGGGCGAACTGAGAACTACGCTAACCTAATGTATAGATTGTAGTACTTAAAAAATGCTAGTTATGGAAAGATAATAGAGCCACGTTATTTAGACTTTACTTGGGGGGCTATCAATACGTTTATTTTTTTATTAAGAATATTCGGTCTGATACACCGGCATTTAATGGTTCTTCTTGGACTCAGATTATAAACTAATCCAATCTGTATATAGAACGCCTATACATGAAGGTCAGTACAGAGTTTGCCGAAGCCCTATTAATATCGTACGAACACAAAAGCTGATAGTTACAAGCTCGTCTTCTTTCCGTCTGTATTTCCACTTCAAATACCGTGTTCAATTTACCTAGAGATACTGTTAATTTTGTCTTCGTGCACGAACTCCTCGCCGGTTTTGAATTTATCCATAAAGCAGCTCAGTCTTTTAGGATTCAAATAAAGATGGTGGCGTTGAATCTCCTACCATACATTAGTTCAGAGTATACTTCGTCTCTTGTCATACACAGTATATCACTGCATGACACTTTATCCAAAATAAATGTATGCCCGTGATCACCGTAAAACAGATTAATGGTTAATTAATGATCATCCAAACGATGATTTTGTTGTATCTAATTATGCCTCAGGTGTACTAAACACTGTCATCTGGGACGAAGAAATAAGCAACACAAAAGAGGGCAAAGACAACTACCTCTGCAGGCAAGGTTTAGTTATTTTTAGTTAAAAAAGGGTATTGAAACTTTTAAATAATCACAACAGCTATGAAAGAGTGGTATAGAGCTAAAAAAATGCCAATTTCCGTTGCAATATCCAGTCATTTTAGAACCTGTCTCGTATGCGTTCGTAGTATTCTTTGTTTGTAACAACTGCCTAGCTGCCTTCATACAGTCTTTTTAACATGCTTGGAATACTTTTTGACTGATATGCATATATATTACGAATGCGAGCATTAGTCATTTTGTGGTGTGCTAAGTGAAGTATATCGTTAGGAATACATGGAATGGATGTCAATAGTTTGTGGTAGATAGAGAACTCAGTTGAGTGAGAGAACTTTAATCGTCGCTTTAAATTCCAAAGGAGTGAAATAATAATTTTCAAAAAAAAAAAAACAAACTACAGCCTTTGAGGCTAAGAATGTTTTTAGTTGACTTATCAACATGGAAAGCAAAATTACGAACCTATTTTTTATTAGCACTTAATTGTTTTTAAATCTTGGATATAAATGCATAGTTCACATTCAAATTGTTAAAAGGGAAACACATTTGTGAAACTTTGTTTGATGTTTCTAATAATTGCATTAAAGAATATAAAAATCTCTAAACAATTTTAAAAAAAAACTTGGTCGATTGAACAATAATACTCTTTGCACACTTCGTATGATTTTCTGCCACAAAGCGTGAGTGTCTTTTTTAAGCGTTTAGCAAATTTATTACAGAGTTGCATAAAAGTTACTTTGCCGTATGCAGTAAGCTAAGCCGCAGCCAGTATATAAACACTAACGCCGCCTCTAAAATGTTTACGAAAGTATTTGGTGTGTGCATAAACTTTTTAAAAACTTTTAGCAATTAATGGAGTTTTGTTTGATATTTTAATTATTACTATTTTAGCAAAAACAATTTAACAGTCTTCGCATCAATTTTAAGTCTTCACAGGCAGTTTTTGAGACGGTTTACCGCCGTGAAACTTTGTAAGCACAGGTGTCTAGTTGCTTTGATTTTAAAAATAAAATGATATACACAGCTGTTTTAGCATTGCAAGTTACCAATCTGCAATGATTTTTGCCATAGCATATTTGCTCAGGTGTAGCAAATTTTAGTTTCATGTATTTTGTTGTTATGGTTTTGCAAAATGTAGCATATTTGCTAGACCTGCTATGCAAGGTTTGCAAGGGTTGTTTACAACCAAGAGTGAGTTCCCCTAATGTTTTATCATTCTCCTGCTTTCTCTCAAAAATGTCTTTGCCTAATTTGATCATGTACACACTTTCCTTCCTCGTTTTCGGATTTTTTTTTTATTTGAGATAACAAACTGAATGCAAGAGAACAATTGGTTTGGTAATTTGAAATCTAGTCAAATTTATTAAAATATTGGCCATCAAACAATTTTTTACGTCCATATTTCTTCATTTTTAAGGATCAGTTTTTTCTACTCGTGAGCGCCGCTCTCACAAAAAAAATATTTCAATATTTCAATTAATTCGTAACGATTTTCTTGAAACATTTGTGTCGTCTAACCGTACCTTTACATTACGAGCTAAATTGATCTTTTATGTTTTATTGTCAACTACGATTAGAATGTCAAATTCGTGTGTCAACAAAAACAAACAATCACATTTGAGGGCATAAACAATTTTCATGTTAAGTGCAAAGTCATATTTAATAAGGTTTGTATGGATCACAGAGGAGACAGTTTCAGAGTGGCACTCTTTATTGAAAGACGGTTCATTGGTAAATTTAAAATATATAAATTTAACAAAACTCATGCATGTACGAATGAATACCTTATTAATTATGTCTTACTGAGCGTTAAAAAAAAACAGTACTTCCAGAGAATGCATCGATCGATTCTAGCTTTTTGATATAGACCTATCCCTTTAGAAATCCTGGCATGAAAAAGAGTAGCGGGGTGTAATCGTTAACTCTACGGGAGATAAGCATACGTTCAAATGGTTCATGCAGAATTCCCATTGTTATGTTCGCGGAAAGGTTCGTCATCTGCGTCCATATTGTTTAATTAAATCCAAAAAAACTTGGTTATCATTTATCTGTTACGCTCGCCTTTAACGGTGATGGCCTTACCAAGGCTGTTTTGAACAATTTTAATGATTGACAGAGAGAAAGCGAAAAAGGGATTTTTTAGTGAAACAGTGCCGGCCTTAGGTTTATTAGAAGCGAACGAGTGAATTTTCCCTATACGCAACCAAGAAATTACCTCTTAAAAATCAAACTAGAAATAACATGGCAAATATCTAAATTTTCTGTACCTATGGGCAAAGTTGAAAATGAGCACTTAATAAATTCTCATATGTGAAATATTATATAGCTTACCATGAAATTAAAAATCAACATGGAAAAAGCATACCCTAATAAATTAAGGGATACTCGCTAGCAAGCACGAATCGAAACCGTTAAAGTTGTTTAATACCAATTTTTGAGGTGTATTGGGTAGTTTAGGTATTTTGCCTGACAAACCTGGGGAAAATGCCGTACGTGTGGGAATTATTAAAAAATAGTAACGAGTTGCCGGTTCAGTTATAAACATGCAAAGTGAATTTCGTCATTAGGTGTACAGTCAATGCGCAGGCAATTTAACCTGAAGCCACCAACAAGCCAGAGATTAATTGGAAGTGTTAAAGAATACCCACAAATGTCTATTCGACGCAGATCAAGTAACTCGCGGTCTCCATTAGCCATCGACTTGGTATGAACAACGAACAAAACCATTTGCTGCACATGAATTCATGTGCAACCATGGTTGTGAGAATTTTTGTTCTAACCGTGTTCGCCATGATGTTCGTCATTGAATATCATTTTATTCTCATTAAAAATAACGACAATACTGGCGCACAACCGAAAAAATTAACGATGTGAACATTTTGCTAGATTAATAATTATGATCAATGAGAACTTGCACATAAAGACATAGAAGAACATGAACAATTTAGTACCGTTGGTCTGCCGACGATTTGTTCTTGTCGTGTTCAAGTCAATGTCGGGTATAAACGTACTCTAAACTAGGCATTGCCAAAGAGTTAACCCGGCTTATTTTGTCCGTATAAGATTGTGCTAATGCAAGAATTGAAGCCGGAAGATCATAGGAAGTGCCGTTCGATCAATAGGGGGATGAAACTGTTGGCTGGAGATCCGGATATTGACCAAAAAACATCTTCCATGGCTGCCAGCGCAGGTGAGGTGGCCATTTGCTATTCTATACATAGTGGCATAAAGGTAGTAGATTTATGGAATGTAGATTTTTTGAAACGAATTTCCGTCATCCCTTGTCAAGTTTGGTTTCGAGACAAGCCGGTTTCGGCTATGTGCCATCTTCAGTGTCATTTTTCGAAAAACGGAAATTCGTTCCAAAAGTCTACATCAAAACACCCTGTCGGAATATCAAATCAAGAATCAGCATAAATGTAGCTTCAAAGTATAGCTACAAATTAATTTAGTATCTTTCTCCGTTTCATTTTCCATCGTTCTTATCTGGTCACCCTAAAGTGTCGAGTTAATTTTAAGTACTTATTTAAATCTATTAAAAACTTCATTGAATTTAAAAATGAGATTTAAAAATAAGGTTCAATATGAATTGATTTTACTGCCTTAATAAAATTTGTATCATCTTAAGAATATTTCTTCACACAATTACTTGTGGACATTACACGAAGCTGTTTTCGTACTACAGAATAAAAATTTCCTAAAAATAAAAAATCCATACATATCAACTAAACTACACATTTCTGGTTTCGCAATTAATTCTGAGTTGTAATTTGATCTTATGGTGTTGGAACTGAAAGCCATGCCAGACCTATGCTTGGTTGAATTTCTTGTTTTGTTTTTATTTTAACTCTGGGAATTCATTATATCTGTTTGGCTAGAGAAACATGGTTAAAAGACACTTTGGTTACATGATTATACAATTACTCGTACATAGTAATGAAAAAAAAACTGTGAGATTATTTGTAATACAAAACTTCGCTGTTAACCGACAGCCGAACAAGACAATTACTGCGAATTAATTGAACAGTATTTTAAACTACAAGCACTTAAACTTAATCATTTAATCTTTTCTAAACAATTGAATTCAGTGTTTTGCTTTCTAGACTTGATTTTTCTATTGCTACTCAATCTAGGGTGGGAGTTTCTTGTGCCGTCTATTGTTTAAACCAGTCGAGTTTCAGGTATTCATAATTGTAATCATATTAATATTAAATAATTATTGTATAACACAACTTAATTGTGTTTTACATTGTTACTGTGTGTGTTCTCTGCAGTATTTAATATTCCCATCACACAGCATAATTTAAAATAATAACTTTTCAACACACATCACCATGATGTAGTTGATATAAAACATGAAATATCGTTGCACTTAAGAAACTTCTAACGTGATTTAAATGGTGGTGATGTTTGAAAATTTGCATATAAATTTATTTGAAGAAAACAGCACAATGTTTACAAGGAAAGAACGTGTGTGTAATTAAAGCAGAGTTGTAGGAAATAATGGGCGGTTGTTTGTAACCTAAAGTGCCGGGAAAGATATGCGAATTGCTGTTCAGCTGGTGTTCTGTCTACTATAGAATATCATCCGCCTCTTATGAAGGTAGTGTAGTTATATTGCTAAAAAGAAGGTTAAAAATAAGCCAACTGCGTAGACGCGATATTTTATCTAAACCGTATATCTGCAAACATCATTCTTCACTTACTTGGGGCGTGACTCAAGAAGTAATTTTATCTCCTCTAAAATCGTTTAGATAAGTTTCAAAGCAATGAAATGGGGTTTTCATATGAACTAAACCAAGAAACGTTAAACACCGATTTAGCATATTTAAATTGATGCTTGCCAAAAATAAACGATCGTATAGGCTGGCCTAGCTATTACATGGCCTTGCTTCAAGATCAATAGCCAAGCCGGATATTCTATATGTATCGTGGTTCTTGAACCAACTGGATTTTATAAGCTTGCAGATGCAAGTTTCTCTTTTATTCTTATTAACTGGAAATAAGATTTTTTGATATTTGACATCGTTTGCTAAAGGATCGCGGTCAAATGATAGAATTACCCTTTCGGTTCCCACGTTTAAGGGTTAGACTCCTTTGCTACTGAATCTCCACAAAGTAGTGCCTGACGTTATGTTGTGCTCCCGCACTAGCCCGTTATAAGTTCTACACAAAAAGAAAACCTCGATACACTTTTTGGACACTTTGTAGAATTGCCAACCATATTTAAAAAAGAATTAAACGAAAGGAACGAACATTTTGATTGCCAATTTATGGCAGAGGTTTCTGATTCCCCAATCAACGAGCCATTAACTATTGGCTGACAATCATCTTTTAATGAGTTAAGTAGGTTAAGGAGTAAAATATTAGAGTATCTTAAAGTTCGGAATCTTAAACATTTTGGCATTAGTGAAGATTAAGAACTAAGGATTTGAGGGTGCAAAAGAAACAACACATAATGATGTACTTTCTTATTAAACAGAATGCGAACCTATTATGCGTTGGGTGTTATGATTTCTGTCTCACTTTTAAAAATATATCGAAAGAGTCTTGAACACTTGCATGATTTAAAATTCATGGTTTTCCAATAGTAAAATAAATTTGCGTGTTTCAAATTTAATTTAGATTATTGAGTCTTAACAAAACTGAAGCTACGCCTCTGCTTGCTATAAAGCAAAACCTGAAAAAGCAATGCCTGAAAAAATGGATAACATGTTGCCAACGTTGTGCATAAATAAATGTATAAATTTAATTGAAAATGTTTTGCAACATCTTGACATTAAAAGCAGGTGAAAAAGTAGTGATACACCAAATAGGGAATTTTAACTATTTAAGAACGTTATACACAAATATCCATTATTTATACGAGTACTATCAAATTTTTTCCCACAAAAACTGTATTTAATAAAAAGTTTAACAAAATATATGTACTACACGAAAATTGAACAAGGAAAACCTTAGATAGAAGGAAATGGCATGAACTTTAATCATTGCTGAGTCGAATTTTGGTTTAAAAAATGCTTAATTTTTTAGCAAGTTTCCCGGTAGAGAGTTAAACTTTCAGTATCCGTCTAAGGAATATTTGAAAAATTAATTATAAGGAAATCAAGTGAAAGCTAAATTATATATATTAGTTTCTTTTTGTCCTATAAATAGTATAGGGCCTCATAATTTCTTGAGGTTTCAGTAATCTGTTGGTTTAAGTTGAGTAGCTGATTGGGCTTCTGTACCCGATCCTGGACTGGGGTTGCCAGCATGGTCTCCGGGTGGCCTGGCTGTAAAGCTTTATTTCACGTTTATATAGCGAGCCGCTTGCTACAAGATCCGATTTTCAGCTGCCCCTATCATGGGGGACAGACGCTGGCAACAGATGTCCATTGGTAATTTCAGGCCGCAAATTGCTCGCCCAGGCGATCCAAGTATAGCAGGCAGTCTGGACATGTTATAACACTGCCACCCAGAGACTATCTAAGACTCTCCAGTCGGAACCGTTGAGTGTACGCGACGACATTAGCATCTTCTCTGCATATCATATTCCCACAGAAAGTAATTTTATAGCACAAAATCGGGCGAAGGAAGAAACCGATATATAGCACCGTAGTAGCCGAGGCTTGTCTGGGGACTCAAACTAGAGAAAGGGAACTTTTGAGATTCGACAAATAACTAAACGTGTGGTATGACGGGAACGAGTAGCCCCCGGCCAGTTCCGGACTGGCTGTTTATGAGGTTCCTTCGGGGCTGCACATGATAGCTGTGGTTAAGACCAAAATCGCGGTGCATAGATCACCGTCGGATATGGCCGAAAGACAGGTGACGAAGTAAACGGTATGAAACTTCTACCGCTCACCGTTGGCTGTACTGTTGGCCGTCATTTTTAAGTACATATACGCCGTAGTTGTGTCAGTCACGAACTAGTTCGTTCGATTGAGAGAATATTTCAAAAAGAAGGTAGCAACTGTACAACATCTAAAAAATAATAAGCAATTTTTAATTCTTTGTATGATACACCAAAATTAATCGTGTGTTTATAATTGTTGTAAAAATGCTACCACCTTTCTGAAATAATCTCTCAATTAAACGAACTAGTTCGTGACCGACACAATTCTAATATAAAACGATGATTTCGCCGTCTGTTAAGCACACTAAACGATAAATGCTTCAGCATATCATAAGTTTCGATAAACGCTTTAAATGGGAAAAGACCTACTGTATTGGCATAATCGTTTCCCTACCCATTCACCTAATGTACACTGCGAACGATGACAGTGGAACCTTAAATCCTATACAAGCTGAATCCTTTACGCGAACAGTTTTTCAAAGTTAACGGACACAAGATTAATTGTTCAGCGGAATGACAAATTAACGCATTTGGATCGTCATCAAGGCTACGCTGCACACCAACAACCGCTCTTTGTGTACGACGTCAAACTGGATGTATATTATTGTCTAGAGTAGGCATATTGTAAAGCGAATGAATAACCATACAATGCACTTAATCCCAATTAGTTTCCCGAATCGAACGAAGTTTTTCAAATTAAATTTGAACAATTTGCAAACATTGTTATGACCTGAGTCAATGAATGATGATTTTTCAAAACAAACTAATTCCCCAAAAGTGTCAGAGCTGTCACATAAAACAGTGTTGCCCATTAAATTTGTTTTGCCTAAAAAAAAGTTGAGAATAACAAGCATTGCCCTATTATATTATACCGGCAAACTGTCACAAAGCCACAATAAAATTTTGCATAAATTTGTAACATTCTTAATGTTTACTATTGTGTACAATCTGAGTCTCAACTGAAAGAAAGGAATAAAATAAATATAAAAATAAAGTAAAAAAAGGTAAATGCTACTTAACTTTGTACTAATAATCATAAACAATACATGCAACACGTTGCATGTAAATTGTTACTTCAAATCATAGTAAACATGCAAAAGAAGGGCAAAAAATACAGTTTACGGTATAAGACTCCCGAAGAAATTTTCTTTTTCTGTACAGGTTTTCACAACATTTTGAAATCGCTTTAATTTAACGTATCTATAATTCAGTGTGCTTTTTGAAATAAAATTGTAAACTGACGAAAGTCTTGGGAAACAACTTATTTTTACCTAACTCTAGCACTTTATAGTTACTTATGAGTACTTATGGTTTTTGTGCTCATGTAAAGCGAAAATCATATGAACACAAACATTGGAGGCGGTTTTGTAACGTGTAACGATGCAGAAATTTCCGGGATATTGTTGTTTGTTTGTTGTGTCTTTCTTTAACACAATTTTTACAACTCAGGTGGTTTGTTGTTTTTTTCCTGTGTACAAAAAGGTGTTTATGCGAAATATTCCATTTTTCTAAATGCTGCAATTAATCAACATAATAAATATTGTTGTTGCAAGTTTTGAGTCTCATGTGAAAATCACAGATAAAAATAGTATAAAATTGCAGAGATATAACTTTCTTTTTGCTTTAGAAAATGTTACAACAAAATTAGTAAACTGTCAAATTAAGAAAAGAACATTATAAAACCTTTGTAAACAGGTGCTTCTGTACTATTTATTTCCCTCAAAGTATTTATTTTAGAATTTTAAAGGATTGTTTGGTAGTCTAAAATACTTATACTACACAATATTATATAACATTTTATTGTTGTTTTGCACATTATTCAATAAGCTGTACAATGTTTTCACAATACCATGGAGCTTTACAATACAAAGGGTGTTCTAAAATTGCAAAAGGACAAATTTTATACAGTTGACTTTTGAGGGTTAGCGCCTCTGCAATGGATGGCACATAGCTGAAACCGGGTTGTCTCCAAAACAAACTTAACAAGGGATGACGGAAATTCCTTCCGAGAACCAATTTCTACCAATTTCTAATATGGGAAAGAATTATGGGAAAAGTGTTATGGTACATATCAAGAACTTAGTTCTTATTTTGATTTCAGTACTTTTAACGGCCGAAATTTTTGGATATGAACTTAGCCATATTTTAGCATTTATGTTTTTGTGCCGATGTATACGTATTTCAGTTCTTCAAGTATATGTACCTAGAAAGCTGCTACATCATTTTGAAGGCAAGAAATATGCATTTTAGTATTCAGCAAAACTTTTTTCGATGGATTAGATCAATCCATTAAATATGCCAGCTCCTGAGATCACGGTTTGAAAAAATGCTAGATTTCTAAATAGCAGCAGCAAACGAAACAAATATTTACGTTAGCGCTTTTGCTGTTTTCGTACTGTTGAAAATAGAAAACAGCACAGCAATACCAAATCCTTGCTGTCGGCTTTCTTGCTCTTGCTATTTCTTCATTTTCAAAGGCTATAACGAAAAATCTTAAACAAATCCAGTATACCTAGTATACGTCAAATTCCTATAAGTTTAGAGTTGATTTTTTTACCTACTTGAATATTTAGAATTCGCGTTACTTAAAAATTATTAAATCAAACTACACATATCCATTTAGTGCTTAGAACGGTTGCTGTACCATTTCACAATGGTGTCAATGATTTTGCTACCATATTTGTGCTGGTGCTGTTTTTGCTACTGTCGTACTTTCAACAGTACGAGCGTAGCAATAGCATAAATAAATTAAGGAGAGAGAAATGCTGTTTAGATTTTAACAGCACTATTATATTGCTATTTCTATATTGCAACTAATATTTTAAATACTGCTTCAGAAAGGTATAATTTAATTAATGATTATATTTTATTTAGCAAATAAATAAAAAACAACCACAATACAATTTCTATTTAATGGCATGAATTATACAAATACCTACACACACACACACGCAAATCCACAAGGAATTGAAAAAGGATGTCATTTAAATTGATGAAATGCCATTATTAATTGGATTTGTATGTAAGTGGAAAGTGGAAAGAAAGCGGGGAGGGAGGTATGTAAAAATAAAATAAACACACTTGACTCTAGAACAAGGAAAGCAAAGAATGCAAATGTTGCTTGGAACTATGTATGTACAGGAGCCAAATAAAGGCAGAAATTGCCATCATGACCTAAATACGATGCGATGATGTTGGTTAGAGTCGTTGAGATAAAAACTCTGGTCAAACAAAGTCAAGCAATCACATACTATTTCAGCTTGTGGAAACATCAGTGGTGTAAGACATCTGGGGAACAGAGAATAATAAATATTGATCTTAAAATAGATGTTTGCTATAAGGATTTTTACGTTAAGAGTCTCCCGATAAGGGATGTAGTCAAACTATGGTAGGCCGTGTTGTGTTTGCTGCGTCCAAGCTGTTGTTTACATTTAGTAGCGAAATTCCAAACGAACGGTGTCAAAAGCCAGTTCGAAAAAATCGCCGCTATCCGAAAATGTGTGCAGCAACCCGATGCATTGAATAATAACTCGGACTTTCGAATATCTTAACTTGGTGAATTTCGCATTGTAGCCGATGACCCTACGAACTTGGGAGTATTTAAATGAGGACTACAATTTTAGTAAAAAAATTAACTTTAGCGACAAAATGCTTTTTTGGATATATTACTATGTTAACATACAACCCATACGAGGTTTTGGGCAGGTGGCAATTAATCCACTAATTCGTCGAAAGTTTTTCGAAAGCAATGTTGGTTAGGACATCACCATCAACGATGCGTGCTACAGAACAATACTAAGAAATTTTTTTTGGCCGGAAATGAAGGAATGTTCGCTTTAAAAGTTACATTTAAACGTCATAAAATAGTAACCTTTCGTTTTTAGAAATACCGTAGAAGCTTTTTAAATAGCAACTGCACGAACAATGCAACACTGTTATAAAAATTAACAAACGCGCAATTGCAGAGTTTTTAAACACGGGAGCTTTTTTATCCCTCTACTTCAGCACTTTTCCTAATCTCTCTCTTTCGAAAGAAGGTAAAACAATTAATTCAATTCTCTAGTATTATTAGTTACCTGACTATTACTTTCCTTAAAAAAGGTGACTTAGACGTTTAGTATCTAAAGATAATATAGCGACAGCAATGTGTTTTGTTTTTTAAAACTGTTAACTTTCTTCCGACTAACACGCAACGTCTACAACCATTAATCTTTGAAATGTTTAGTGGAAATGTTTCATTCTATTTTTTGTACGATTTTATCAGAGAACCAACTGCCTTTGAAAGAATCCGTTTGGTAGGATGTTAGCCGGACATAACAAAAGCACATTAGATTTTTTTTTTATTTATCAGCTTGTATAAAAGGCAGGATATTTTACTAACAGTACGCACAATAACAAGTGAATTGTAATTTGTCAGGACATTTTTTTTAACACATTCAGTTTCCTTTTCCTTTTTGAAAAAGAAATGCTTAATGCAGACATCAAACAAAATATAAAATATTTCTGTAGCAATTTTCCACATATTCTCTCTATATCTTACTATATATTTGATACTAAATATTGAACGTCATTTTTAATTAGCTGGAAAAGTGCCCGCAAAAGGCAAGTAGATTTTGATTTAAAATAAATATTTACGTATGTACAAGGGCGCATCACTAAATCTGGATAAAAAAAATATGTTTCAATATCATATCCTTTTAACTACAAATTCTCTTCAATGTTTTACCCCACTCATGAAACAAGATTTCTCCAGGACCTCAAAATATGATTTCGTTTGTTGTAGATTTTCGGAACGAATTTCCGTTATTCCTTGTCAAGTTTAGCTTAGAGACAAACCGGTTTCGGTTATGTGCCATCTTCTGTGTCATTTTTCGTTCTGGTAGTAGGCCGGGTGTTTTTGTATATATTGGTAGTCGATTGTGATTATTGAATTATGAATTTGTTTATTATTTTTGTGATGTGTTTTTATTGGTGTATCTTGTTCGTTATTTTTGTTGTGTGGTTTGTAGATTAATTTTAGGGGTTCGAATATAACGTCTGAATGTTTGTTATTTTGTTGATGTGTATTTATTGTTTTTGGTGTATCTTGTTCGTTATTTTTGTTGTGTGTTTTGCAGATTAATTTTAGAGGTTCGAATATAACATCTGAATCGTTGTAGTCTCTTATATGATCACGAGATCTTGTTTTATTTTTCGTCCTGTTTGTTCTATGTAGCTGTGTTGGCAGGTGCACGTCAGTTTGTAAATCCCCTGCTTATTATATTGTTATTCCTTTTTGAAGATGATTTATGGGGGTTATGCAGCGTGGATGGATCAAAACTGTAGTCATAATTTTGGTAACCGATGAACTCAATTTTAGGTACCTTGGCGTTGGTTCTTCTGGATAAATCTATAGTTACGTCTAGTGTTGGAACTCTGGTACGTTATAATGGCTCCATTTTTCATCCACCGTGGAAAGAAGAAGCGAAACCTTAACAGTATGCTAAGGACATACTTTTGAATATACAACATTTCTTAGAACCTACTTTTAAAGATACGACTTTCGCTCTATTTGTTACAAAAGAGTGGAAAGTTTCTGTATTCTATAGAAAAATAAAAATGCCTTTGGAAAGAGCAACTCTGCATTGCGAAGAATATTTTTCACATTTGGTCATCCAGAACGTTCAGCATGCCTACTGATTCTGCAACCACCTTCGATTGAAATTGATGGTATAGTATTCCCATAGCTATTTTTATGCCTTTCTTGTTTTTTTGATGGTTTGATAATTGTTCAAAAAGTCACAAAATTATTAAACCGCCTTCGTAGTTTGTTTGATTCACTAGTCAAGGTTTTTTTAAAATAAACTGCCAAGCATTTAAGTGAATTACAACATCTCTTTTATAAAATTAAAACTATTAGAAAGTTAATCTATAATTTGTAACTGATGATGTTAGGAAGATTATTTTTTATTAACAAGAATTTACCACAAATGTAATACTAAGGTAACGATGACTTATTTTCTTATATTCTTATCTATTTCGAACATCTGTTCTGTAGACACTATATTTGCTTTTTTAAGTTTGAAAACAAATAATAATTTATTTTTTCCATGCTTATGTATCTGCAGACTGCAGTAATAAACCTAAATTCAAGGATTTATGTATAAAAAGACATTTGTGTTATATATATGTTTTTTTTTCAATTGTAAAAAATAGTAGAGAAAACAAACAAAGGAATTTCTGAAAATAATTTGCGCTTTAAAAACGATGTTATTAGTAAATTAAATTTGATGAATTTAATGGCGAAGCTTTTTTAATTTTCCTGAAACTTAAACCAAAAACTATGGTCCAATTTTCCCATATCAATGCGATTGGTTTCAGAATCAACAGATTGTACTCCTGATTGAATTCCTGTAAATAAGACAGTTTTAGTTATTGAGTTAGCTCTTTACCCAAAAAGTAGGCTTCGTTCCTGAAAATTCTTTTTTACGAAAATCAACATCTTTTTCTGGATGCTGGCGAGGGGATATGTGTTTCCTTTAGGGGGCAACATTTTTGGATCAATTACGATTGTGTTGCATGTTCCCGATTAGGAGCACTTAAATCATATTAATACTGTGTCTATGCTAACTGCGGATGGATTAGGTAGCAATTCGTTATCCAGACCATGGGTTTTTTGCCACGCCGACTATACAAGTGCGCTGCCATGCATTGCCTGATAGAAAAGAACTTTTTGCTTGGACATACGCAGTCGTTTTTCATTAAATACACAAACCGAAGAAGATGCCAATAATATACACAATTTGTTCTTAATCGCTTTGAAGGCCTTTAATGAGAATTATGCCGCATGCCTCTTAGAAAATTGTCGACTTGGCCCTGATAGCTGAAAAACGCATTGCTTCGATTGCTGCTTTGTCTGCGATGTCTTGAAAAGGATCCATGATCCATTATGGTCAATTGAGACTAAACGTTGTACCCTTCCAGCTTTTTGAAACCCAACAGAACCATATGATATGCAAATTGCATTAACGAAAGCATGCACTATCACTTTCCGATCGGCTGTTACCATATTGTTGTTTTTTTATGCTTGCGGGTGTGGTAACCTTAATTGGTTCTCCAGAATAGCCGAACTACTAATACTTGCGCATCCATAATGAAATTCTGTTCATGTATTGAATAGCTGCCAAATATAAAATAAATGGCGGAGCTTGCTCAAAATAAACGCATACGATAATTTTAATTTCTTAATTGTCGCAAGCTTTAGTTTAACCGCTTTTTACATGGACCAATTAATATTATGTAGTTTTTACTAGCGAAGTATACTGGCAAACTCCCTACATATTCCGACATACATTGTTATTGTTGCTTTCAATTTTTCACTTTTAAATGACTAACATGTGACTGTTACAAAAAGGTTCGAAAAATGTCCTGCTGAGCCAGTAGTTTTTAATTGTATGTTTTATTTTTGGATTTCCCGAATAATTTTTATTCCTAGACATACGCGGTTTTTTATGAGCACAACAGATATGTCAGAAAATGTGTATCTTGAATGACATGGTGAAACTAACGCTATTACATGCTTAGCACTCACACGCTATGACAACTTAAACAGGCGGTGGCTCCATAAGATTGCCCAGGGGCGTCCAAAACCTCCTAAATAATTGCATTTAAACTTAAACTATTCCTACGTTTGTAGACGAGTTTATTGTTGAAGCCATTAATTTTGTTTATTCATATGCCTAAAATGGCTTTTTGTAGTTTTGTTTGAAATAATTTATTTTTTGCATAATATTCTAGACGCAAAGTGGCAGATTTAACAATGCCTTTTAAATAAATGCTTTTTCTGTTTGTTTTTTTTTTTTATTTCAGTTTCAATGCCATTTCTAAGCGATTGTTTGCTAAATTTGTTCAAAAGCATTATGCATATTCAAACCTCTCTTTGAAATTTAAATAAATTGCAGTTCATTAATCTTGATATGGACTTTTATTCGTTTTTTCAACAGTTTTGTTTTAATTTAAATTTCGAAATAAAGACTTTTAATTTCTGCTAAATATGGTTCATACTGGAACAAGTAAATCTAAAAAAAATTGTTGCACGAATTAAAGGTGCTTTTGATTAAGAAACTGAATTAGGTTACTTCACAAAATTTTTAATGGTTTAAGACAAATTTGGTTTTAAATACGCAAACAAATTGTTTGAAATTACAGACGTTAACAATTAATGTAATCAAGGTATTAATTATAGTCGTATGTTATGCAAGTCATCAAAAGCTTGAACGCCAGGTTGGCAACATGTTGTAAATAAAAAACGCATACAGGGAAAAATTCTGATAAAAAACGCAAGAATGAAAAAGTAATTTTGGCACGTTCTCAACAACGTCTTAATCATTTCGCTACTTTTTTAAGTTCTGCACATAAAATTTACAAGTCTCCCTTTAACATAAGCCACTTTATAATTCGGGTTTGTGTTATTTAAAGAAAACGTTATAACTAAAAGCACCTGCGAAAAATAAAACCCGTTTAAAAACCAGCCAACACAGCACATACTATTTCAAATGAGTGGCAAGCGCTAAATATAAAGTTAGCCCTATACGAACACCGATGTCGCTTGTGTCCTAGTTTCTGTCCGCGCTATTTTGTTGGTCGGTATTACGTAGTAGCGTTTTAATTCATTAAGAGATAGTGTTGCCACTTGATAATTTTCTCTGCAGTAAGGAAAAATCTAATAACTTTAATGGAAATATCTGGTGTCTCTTTAAGAATACCACAAGAATTCCATTATAATATCTCTGTAACGAATGCCGTGCACAGTCACTGCCGAATTTTTTTGGAAGCTTTGGCGCCACTCTAGTAATTAACAGTGTTTTCAAGATACCAAGCTGGACTTCCACGCAAAGGAGACTTACTATCCATAATAGACCCAAATCCTTAAATTTATTTACCACTCTTTAAATTGTTGACACCTTTTTAATAATCCGAACAAACAGATGACACCTGTTAAAATCACTGTTGCCATTCGCACGAAACAAATGCAATTAGATTCAAGTGGTGCATTCTTATTGAGACACCCTGTGTATGTGTGACCTGGAATAAACAACTAATCGTGGTTTGGCAAAGAAGCGATTACCATATTTTAGTCTAGTCTGAGGTAGATTTATTATCTATTATTATTTAGGCACTCGCTTATCATGTCGCGATATCTAACACGATTAATAGCTACGGTTTGGCCAGTCAATTTTTGCAAAGACGCCTTCATCTTGAAGCCTAGATCAAATGGATTTCCGACAATCATATAAGTGTTGCCTAATGCAGAATTTTGGAACGAATTTCTGTCATCCCTTGTCAAGTTTGGTTTGGAGACAAACCGGTTTCGGCTATGTGCCATCTTCTGTGTCATTTTTCGTTGCCTAATCTTCAAATGCGGCAATTCTGAGAACTGATGTGAGCATCAAAGTGCATATATGCTTCGTTGTGGTTGATCAGTAGACTGCGTGCGATGCGGCGAGGATTTCATCACTACTCTCGTCGACTGTTTTGCTGCTATCATTAGATAGGACTATTATTAATAATATTTGGAAAAATTTTAATGTCGGGTTTCTCCTTCGTGCTACTTTTTCTGCTAAACCTAAGACCTCAGTTTAACTTATTAACTTACAACGGCAATCCTGGGCGTGTTTTACAAGTAACAAAGAAGCTACTATATCTGACAGACAATCTCCTAAGCGTCTCTCAACCAACGTCTTTGGATTTTTTTTTTATTTCAACACTATGTGCTTTAAATTTATTCGATTAAAAGTACAATATTTTGCATTAACAAATAAATGTTAAAGTACCAACTTGGTAGATGACCTCCTTTAGATGTCTCAGTATTTATTAATTTCTCCTTAACCTGAGGTAATTCGTAGCGCAGACATCACTTTAAGTCATTTTTGTAATTAATTATGTGTAAAATGTGTGTATGACTGCTAAGTTGTACAATAAATTAATTGATTATTTCCAAATCATTACCAAAAAATATAAGCAAATATAAAAAATTGCTGCAGAGTTCAAAAACAGCAATAGAATGCCAAAATATGTTTAACACAACAATAGAAACAGCAGAAGCTGCGACAGCAACAGCAAATCAACAACATTCAGTCAACATTATTCATATTCCATGACTCTTTGAAATAAAGAAAATCAAAAAAAAAAAAAAAATGCTACAAATGAATAGAATAAACAAGTAGTCGGACAAAAAGAAAATGTAGTTTCAACAAAATGTCTGAGACATTTAAAATATTTCCAACAGTTTTGACTTATTAATGGCACAGTGTTTTATATGCAGGGTAATAAAATAAGCAAAAAAAAAACAATATAATGAAGAAAATGACGTCTTGTTGGCAACACGTTGATGGAAAAATTTTAATATTAAGTTGTTCCTTTCCCTTCAGAAAAATATTCCAGCTTTAAAATTCAACGGTAAAAGGAATAAATTTATGAGACTTAGGGCTAAGTTATTTATTTTATTAATTACGCTATTAGCAACATGTTGCATACAGCATCATTTTAGTTATAAACATGTTGACATAAAGGTTTTGGGACAAGAGAAACTCTCTTAACATCTTCAGTTTGATAAAAACATGTGAAAATGCCTGCGTTTGTATTCTCTGTAAATTTTTATAACGAACTAGCCGCCCGGTACGTGCACCGCTACGTATCATGTAAAATAGCCTTTTAGGATCTTTTTGAATTTTTGTGCTACATGCATTAGGTCCGAAGATAAAATATTACCGATTTTAACCGTTTTTAGCCATTTCCCCCTAAATTCCAAAATTTCGAAAAAGTATAAAAATTACTTATAGATTGTTTTAAGGAGAGTAAAACTACGTTTTTACTTTTTTCCTATTGGATATAGGATAAATGTTGTTCAAAAAAGTACCAAAATTCAGTTTTTACCCGTTGTATCCCCTTAAAGTACCAGACACCTATCCAATTATTTTTAACAGGCTCTTTGGTCCTTTCTGAATTTTTGTGATATCTTTATTAAGCCCGGAGATACTGAGTTACCGACTTTTTTACCCGTAAACCGCTCGACGGATTTTGTGCAAACTTCACATAAACCATCTACTAAATAGTCCGAACATAGCCTAAACATTTGGTTCGGATAGGTGAGCCCGTTCTTGAGTTATAAAATTACAAGAAAAGTGGCATTGATTTATATATATATATATCGGTTTTCGTCAGTTTGGTTTGAAGACAAGCCGGTCTCGGCTATGTGCCATCTGCAGTGACATTTTTCATTCTTGAGAAAATAGCAAATAGTCTCCAAACAAACTTGAAAAGGAATTTCGGAAATTCGTTCTACATCAAATCATCCTGTCGGAATATCAAATCAAGAATCGATTATATTCTCTTTTAGAAGCAATACTCAACAGTCACTTTGTATTTATAAATATTATATTTATTACTTCTTTAAAAACTTATCAATTCAAATATGTTGCATTTCATTTAAAACGAATGCCTCATAGCTCACTATAAAGAAAATAGCAACTTGCATACAAATTATTTTATTCCAACATTCCCGCAGTTGCACATCTTAAAATACTTTGTTTTTTAAGTTTCTAATTTTTTTTTTGCTTTCTAATAAAAATTTTACTACTTTTGCTTCTTAGCATACAAAACTAAAAATATTTGGCATCTTTGTTGCATCTGTCAGAATATTTTATTTTGTAGTGGGTTGTGCTGAATGCGACAAAGACAACCAACGGAAAAAAACAAGTGAATACCAGAAAACATACATATTTATAAATAAATTATTTTGCCATCATTTCAAATATCATGTGCATACCTACCTACAAATTTAGCAAAATATAAAAATTTTAAAAATGTAGATGTTTTAAATTATTTAAATTTGTGTTGGTTTTTTTTTTTGGAGAACAGGAGAAAAGATAATTCCCGCTAAAGCATTAATAAAATAATCGCATTAATTTCGTGTATGATTTGAAGTTGTGCTTTATCAATACTTTTTATTTAATTCAAATCAATTAAATTGTGCTTGTGCCAACGTACAACAACAATACCACGGTTTTCTGTAAAAAGGATAAGAACCCTTATTGTTACCGATTTAGCTATCTCTTTCATATTATGGTGGTAATTTATACGTACAACGCATAACACAAAATTACACGCTTATTCACAGATCAAATGCTAATTGAGTAAACTAAATTGCATATGTGTGAACACAAAATTCTCTAACGCAAATTAAAATTTAATTGACTTAATTAAGGTGCGTGTATGAACATACTATACATCTGTAAAATAGCGGATATATGAGCAAAGTGTAGAACCTTTCAAGTGACCGAATCTTAACACAAAGATGGTTCCAATTAGAACTGGTCGATAGTGTAATGGCACATAAGAAGCTGTGTGTGATGTACTAACGATGAATTCAATAGAGCCGGCTAAATTTAGGTTATGTAGGCTATAAGAGCATCGGTCGTCGCTATGAGGCTCGCTAGGTCAAAATGCTCGAAGATTCCGTCCATGTCCTCCTCGTTGTGTTCAAGCCGTTGATGTTGATGATCTCACCAAGCGGGAACCTAGTGATTCCTGTATGGGTGGCAGTAGTCGCTTGTCAAACATAAAGTAGCTTCACTCGGTGTGCTTCGCTATCCCTATCATCATTTAAAGAACAAATATTAATAGTTAAAAAGATTTAAGTGGATTTTTATTTATTGATCACGAAGAAAACTATCTGAAATTTAGTATATTAAAAAGTCAGTGTCCGATACATAGAACAGCAGACAATCCTTACGACCCGCCACCTCTGCCTTCTTATACTCCAGTATTTTGCCTAAGTATGTAGTTCTTAAAATAAAGAAAAATATTAAGTCTTTGTATGGGGGCCCGCTGCTATTCTCTTTCTTCCCAGAACGAACCTTAGTTTAAAAATAATCCAAACAAAAATTGATTTGATTCAGATATAGCGAAATTAAGGTACACGGTAGCGCGCCAGGCCAAGTTCAGGCCACAAACACACAGTGTGTATATAACACGAAACCTTTCACGCCGTTTTTACCCTCTCATAACTTTACTTTCTTTAGTCATAAAATAATGAAACTTGCAACATTAGGACTCTACGTATAGGTAACGTCATAGGCCAAGTTTTACCATAAAAGCTCAACGAGATATGAAGGTGTAAAAAGTGCATATTTTAGTACATATTCACTGACTGACTGTCTCACGTACTCATCAATATTATGGGGTACTTCCTTCCACTGTAGCTAGAGAGCTGAAATTTGGTATACAGGTAGTTCTTAGGGCACAAGTGAACAGAAAAATCTGAAAGTGATCACTTTTTATCTGAGGGTATAGAATTTCTTCTTATTTATATGGGCCGTAAAAAGTACTGTAATAAAAATAGCGCGAATAGTTTCGTGGAATATACGCACCGTGTGCATGGGTCTGAACTTGACCTGGCGCACTCTTAGGGTACCTTTAGCCCTGGTTTAAAAAAGGAAAAATAGCAGATTTTAATATCCGAATCAATAGTAAACCAGTTGCAAAATTTTCAAAACGATCGGTTCAGTCATTAAGCTTTCCATAATGTAATAACACCCTTTACACAAATATACAATCACAGTTTCTTTCATTGTTACGTACGATACATGCATTAATATAAAATGTTTAATTCATGTGAAGATTTTGGGCCTACAGTAAAACGAAACGTACCGTTAAAAGGTCATTAAGAAATTTAAATAATTTATTTAATAAAGAGCTATTTTACATATTTAACTTTCGAATTTTGTCACACAATTTTTCAAATAAAAAAAATATTTAAAGATAAGATAAATAAATAGAAACTAGTTTTATAAAAAAATAAATATTATTTTCCTAAACTAAGGTTTTTCTTTAACAAATCAAATGCAATTAAGCGGCTTTTGAACACTGGTAAAAGGAAATCTTACCAAGTAAAGCAATGAAATGCATCTAAATTAAGAAAAAATTCCACTTTCAATTTTATTGTGTTTTTGGAGGTAAATTTATGCATTTAATGGTGTAATTTTATTTATCAAAAATATATTTTATTATTTTTGTAGTTGATTTGTTCACTTGTTTAACGTTAACATGTAAGGGAAATTGGAAGTTGTTTGAATAACGCTTTTGCTTTTAAATAAGTTTTGGGTATCGAAAATGACTTTTGTTTGTTTTAACAAAATAGAAAAAATAGATTAAGCGCTTTAAAAGTATTAATTTTATAGTAAAAAGATTGGTATAAGACAGACTTTAACTTAAGAAAAGAAAACTAGTAGTAGTCGCACTAACTAACTTTCAGAATAAATATCTAATTCTTGTAGTTTCAATGCAAATATGTGTATTTTTCAAAATCAAATCAATTCGCCATTCTATCCATCCCTAGTAATCGACTAGCGAGTTAGTTGCCATTTGCACTGTTTTTAGTAGCAGGCGATTACCTGAAAATAGTTTTATGGCTAATGGCTACTTAATTGTCCCGTAGTAATCTGATAAGTAGTCAGTGTGAATTTTTTAAAATATATTTTAACATTTAAAATACGTTTTTCAAAGAATATCTGTGGTGCATTTTTTGGGTCGTAATGATTATTTAAAGCGATATGGCTAAGTTCATCCTTTTTTTTTAGTTGAACGCCTTATAAGGCTTTTCTAAAGTAAGGCTATATAATTTAGTTATTTTTCCATTCGTTGTATTATATTTTATGGCTAATTGTTATTTAATTTTCTCTAAGTAGTCCGAAAATTAGTCACTTTATTTGTCTACATTAAAATAATGGGAGTTCATTCAAAGTTGCTTAGCCGCTAACACCACAGTGCAATATTATGATAACAAAAAGAATAACATAAAGAACAGGTCGATATGTTTGAGGTATTGAAGATGGCGCTTGTTTGAAAGACGAATACGCATGAAATATGATCATATTCAAATGTTCGCCGCGGCTTTTACGGTGGCACGAATCCGACCTCATAGATCCGGTTGAATAAGAGTGACGACCCTTGGGTTATGTTGACTTGGGGGCACATGTACATTGCAGCTTCTGTTCATAAACCTGTGACTTCAGAAAATCCTACGATTGGAGATATAGCGAGGTCAAATCCCACGATGTCTGGTCTGCAAGCGCTAAGTAACCCATACTCCAAAATTGTTCAAGCAAAGTATCAATTTTGGCATTCTGTTGAAATTACATGTTGTCAGTTGACAGTGATGACCTCATCAACGGTGTTTTGACTGAAATACGTGTTAATGCTGACGCCGGGCATGAGTCCTCATTAAACACTATATTGTTTGTGAATACAATGACCTGGTAAACGTCGTGTAGATTGGCTGCTTCCATAAACATTCATCAAGAAATAAGCCTTGTTTGTCGCTAATGATGATTTTTGGTCAAAATTGGGGCTTTTTCTTGCCCCAAGTACCGGTGCAAAATTCGTCAAGTTGAAGTCTATGAAAAACCGAGTTCACGTGCACGACGGGTTTTACTGGATACTTTTTCGGACGCGCGCAATATTTTATATAACGAAAGCTTTATCATTTGGCGATAGTGTTCAATGGTGCAAATTGTCATGGTGATTAGGCATCAGTGATTATTTGATAAGTGACAGATCTAGCATACGCCACCAAAAATCGTGCTTAGAAATTTCTAATTTTGTTTATTAAACAAAATCTACCGATAGTATTAATGAAATATATATTTACTTGCTTAATTATCCGGGAAGTCTCTCACGTACGACGGGACAAATAAAAACCGTATGAAGTTTCCAGTGAATTAGCATAGCCACTGGCTTAGTAAGAAAAATTACATTTGTTTCGCAAAATATCAATGACACTCAAGGCCTTTACAGAATATCGATATTATTGAGAATGAGTTATATTCGATTGATTTGAAAACGTACCTCTTTCACACTACTATATTTTTGCAATGTTTATAGAAACTCACAATTTCATGGACAATTAAATATTTGTTTATTCAAATATATTATTATTTTTTAAAGATTTATGTTCTTAAACGATTATTTTTTATTCTCCACTCGTTTTGCTTTGAGGCAATTTTTGTGTAGTTTTTACCGCCTTAAGTAAATTCTTGTTGTTTCTAGTTGGTTTGTTGTTTTCTTAGATTTATTTTCTCTTTTCGTTTTCAAGTATGTTATTCACAGTTTAGTGGGTTCTTGTTTTATTAGGTGTGAAATCATAATTTTTTCTTGCTATTTATACAAACATTTTTATTTATAAGAATTTGTGAAAAAAATTGTTCAATTCACAATTCACTTGTATTGTTGTATCCATTGTTTTCTTGTATTACTTTACAATAGTTTCAACTTGTTGTTGGTCAATTTGTTTAAAATGTTTTGTAAATGATGTATTCAATTTCATGCTATCATTTTAGTATGAATGTCTATTTTTGACAAGACGAATGATAAAAGTAAACTAATTTTTACTTTAAATTCGGTAGCAGAGCCGATACAACACGTATTGGCTGTTTACAAGTAAATATATTTCAATACATGATGCAACAATTTAAGGGGGTTGTCAAATAAAGAAATTTATATCTTATCTAGCTAATGTCTGGATAAAAGAATAATTAATAGGTCCGCAGAATTAAATAGAGTATAATAGAAGACAATTTAAACTTAAAAACATTAGTTGTTAAAAAAAATCATAAATATATTCACTACTAGATGGCGTTTTTATAAGTGCGATAGAACTTATGAAAGGGTTAACTGTCAAACGCCATTCTTTCGCCGATTGGGCTCTAGAGCAGTTGGAAACTGATTTGACGTTTCATCGTAAAATTATATATATCGGGCTTGTTGATAAACAAAATTGCCTCATATGGATTGAAACCAATCCACAACAAACCCTACAGACTACTTTACATCCAGAAAAATTCAACGTTTGGTGCGATTTACAACCTGGTGGAATCATTGATTGGACCTTATTTCTTCAAAAATGTAGCCGGAGCTTACGTTACGGTCAAAAGAGATTTATATAGCACCATGATCAATGATTTTTTGTTTAAAAATATGAATGACATTGATGTAGCGATCGCAACCTACAACTTATTGAAATCCAAATTAGGCGTTAAGTTGATTTTGAGAAATGGACCTCCTAATTGGTCTCCAAGGTCTTGCGATTTGACACCTCCCGATTATTTCCTGTAGAAACACGTTAAGTCACTGCTTTATGCTGATAAACTAGCAACGATTTCCTCGTTGGAGGCCAACATTTTTCGTGTTATTCGTGACATACCGGCAGTAATGCTCGAAAAGGTCGTCCAAAATTGGACGTCCAGAATGCGACAAGAAGAGGCGCGTTGGTTATACACTCGAAATCATTTGCAAATATTAATGCCATGTATTGATCTTTGGATTACAAATCTGGAAAAATGTTTTAAATTAAATTTTTTATTTTATTTCGCAAAATGTAAAGTTAGTTTATACTTGCGAGTGAGCAATAAATAATATTAATTAGCGGAAAAGGTTTACATATGGTTATGTATTCAAGCTTGGTCCAGTATATGACCATCGAAAATGACGAACAAATTTAATTATTCTCCTACTGTCAATGTCCTATAGGTCCGCTAAAACTGGTTTTTCTAGACTGGCTAGAAAACCCATCCCATATACCAACATACGAATGTGTTGGCAGGACAGTTCGCCGTTAATCTCTTGCTTCTTCCAATTTTGAGTTCTACAGGGTAAACGGGCTGGGAAAAGTACCTGGTGAAAGTGTATGTTCAAGTATTAAAGTAGGACTGTGACTGGCTTGTCTGTCTTCTATTTTACGCGTGTATACGTAACACGCATGCCTTTTCATATATAGGGATTTCATTAGAAAATGTTGTCCAAAAAATAACTACAAAAAAGTACAGCTTGAGGATAACATAATATTAAGCCTAAGTAGCGGCAAATGCATAAAAACACTGAGAACTCTTCCACTTTAAAATTATTTTTTTACTAAGACGATACAAGGAATTGGAGGTATTCCCTCAAAAATTTAGGTACCAAAACAATTGTCATAAAAATTAAGGAATTCAACTATTTTAACATTTTAATGTCACTAAATGCCAACACATAAATAAAGGTCTATCAATATGGTGCGAAACCACTCCAGCGTGTAATTTATTATTAGCGAGTCTTATAGATGAAACTGTCGCTTAATGGGTCAATATGTTACATGATTACTCCGTTGGATGACACCAAACAGGAGCCAATAATATAAAAGTATTTAAACTCTTTATATTTCTTGACACCATAACAACGTATGTGGATTGTGTGTTATTTTATACGAAAATAGTTCACGAGCAACCACATGTTTACCGATAAGTTTCACTAACGCTGAAGAGTAGACAAAATCGTTATATAAAGAAGGTACTCTGCTGAATATTTAAGTCCATTCCTCTAGTACAAAAAAAAGGCTGCGTGACCGATTAAAGCAGCACATATCACTGAACTCTAGTGTATGACTTAATTTATATTCATGAATTTTTTTTTATAAGAGAAGCAAATGTCTCTTACAGCACTTATCAATAAAAAAAATTGTTCATGCCACTAATTTCATTATGTAAATTTAGTCTAACCAGTATTTACATACATATTTAATATTGTTACAAATTATAACTGAGACCAGTGCTAGAGTAACCGAAAATGGACTAGATTCTTTGCGTCTTTTCAGAGACCTGTGTATAAAAGATATACATATGTTTTCCTATTCAATGCCATTTTAAAATGGCATGTTCCTTTCATGCAAAGCTTTGGTATTCAAAGCGGGGCCTATCCCCACAGAACCAGTGACGTGAAAAATTCTGTGTAAAATCCGCTCCCTCTAGGCCATATGTTGTTGTTGGCTTAGTTAGGAATCTTAATTGGTCTAAATTTTTTCAAACATTTAAGGGCCTATAATTTAATAATTCAACAACAAACAAACAAAAAAATAGACATACGTCGTTATCCATAAAATCCACAGATTTATAAAACATTTTTCCATTCTTCTTAAAATTGTTATTTGTTTTTATTAAGTTAATTTTTGAAGTTTTGTTGAACTTAAGTTTTTTTTCCTTTAATTTCAGTTTAAAAATTAAATAATTTTTAAAGTCAATGCACCTTTACTGGTCAAGCATTTCAAAATGAAATCAAGGTAAGAATTATTATATTTTTAATTTTTATAAAAATATAACTTTTTGTGTAAAAAAAACTCTTTAACGTTTTTTTTAACAAAACAAACTCATTTATATAGATTTCTTTGTTAAACAAAATAATTGAATGTGTTAAAAGAAGCCGGTAAATACATTTTAAAAACAGACCATTTACATGTCTAATAAAAAACAAATTTGCATTTTAACGTATTAAACAATCAAAAGATTTATTTCAAACGTATATTTTTCACATCGGCTTTTAGCAAATAAAAATGACGTAAAAGCAAGTTTTTTAAGAAACCTGTTTTACATTTAAAATAATGTTGAGAATTCATCAGTTAGACATTCATAATTTAATGTTAACATCATAATTTTTTGTGCATAATTTATAGCCAATTTTTGAATTAATTTATATTTGTAACGTATTTCGTTGGTTGATTGGTGGCTCTAATGGAAATGTGTTAATCGTGCCGCACCTTATCAATGGTTTCTTTTTATTTCTGTTATGATATTTTTATAAATTTATGACTTTAAATAGGGGGGGATTAAAACGAAAACTTTTTTAGCGGCTTAAGTAAATTTTTGTTGGTACCCTACAATGTAAACTGAAAAACAATAATTAAAGCTATAAAATAAAGGCGTTTTTTAAGTTGCAAATAATTTTACACGAATCTTCACCGAATAAGAATTTCTCCTATAAAGTAAAAGCACAACAAAACACTGAATATTTGTGCTAAATGAAGGAGATAATGTGGCGCTAATTCAAATTTATTATTAATATGTCATTTCACAAAGGGCACATGTCTAAACATTTTAAATGTATACGAAATGGGAAGGAGAGTGATATTTTTGAAATAAAATTTTTGCGATTTTCCATTCCCGATTGAACCCAAAATGTAACTGAAAAATTACTTAAATAATATCACTCTTTTTTAGAAAATAAGTTCTTTCCATTTCCTTTACATTCTAAATTTTGATTGTAATTCTCTTTGCATTACCACAAAGCAGCCCAGGGCAATCAATTGTGTGGTTAAGTGGTAATAAGTAAAATAATTCATATGCATATGGATTCAAGAACATCGGAGTACGAACTTTGCCATAACTTTGCTTGAAATACAATTTTTGTTCCGCGCTTAGAGTATTTTCGAGGTATTGTTTACTTTCTCTTTCTCGATATTAATTTTGAACTTTTAAGCTTTCGTAAAAGCTCTATGTTATTTAAATCAGAGGTCTGAGTTGGAGCATGTAGTTGGCGAGACACATTAAATAAGAGCCATTCTCTACTACCAAAGCACTGCTGGTAAAGTAAAAACATGGTTGTGGTAACCATAATCTAGGAGCAAAAAAGCAAAAAAAAAAAAATTTCTGATTGGCAGCAGCTGAGTTACGAACACAGGGACCAAAGTTATCGAATGCCTAATAGTCAATGTGCCAAGCCGCAGCGCCCTTATACTTTGATTAAGCACTAAACTAATTTTACTTGTTATGTTTATTAAGAACATTTTATGATTGGGGTTATAATATTATTTTTGCATAGGTTAGCATTTTAGTAAAAAATCATATTGTCCAACTCAAATATGTTGTAATTTTTGCAGATGTAAATTATTTATTGATAAACTTTGAGCAATAACTTGGTTATCGCAACTAAAGTAATATTTAAAATGTTTTTAAATAAACATTATATAATTGCTATAATTGTTGTAGAGAACATAATATGGTTGTTGTGACCATGCCACAATAATTTTTTTTCTTTACGTCTGCGTATATTATAAGTTCAAATTTTGAGAATAGTTTGTAATTTTGTTTAAGTTATTCAAGAAGTACAAATTCATGCGTGACAAAAAAGAAAATTTAGTGAAATCACTTTGTTATGATTAATGATATTCCCAAGTTCTCAAGTTTATCATCTGCTTAAAAAAAATAATAAGAGAAGCTTTTACACCATTCTTCTTGTCGTTGCATTTCCGTTGAATTTTGAAAATCTACACTCAAATGACAATTGTTCTGCTTGCAAAAACATTAATATCAATACATTGCGTGTCTGCTCTATCACACTAAATATGAAAAAATAAGTTGCTGTTCATATTTAAAATAAATACAAAGCGAATATATCTTTATAAGTTTTTTTTTGATTTATGCACTTTTTGGGAAAAATTCTTTGGGTAAAACCTTTCTTTTAAATGTGTTTGGTTGCGGCAAGTGCTTAAACAGCAGAGAAACAAGTAGAGGCGAAACTTTCGGTGACCGTCACTGAGTATTTATAGTTGGACAGCGGCGATGGCTATTGAAAATTTCCGTCGGCTCGATTTTTTAAAAGATTCTTTGTTAAAACAGAGCCCAATTACGGAATTCAAAATCGATGCAAGTTCTTATTATATTCTAAAGAATTTCTATTATATTATTACGATGTAATAATCGAAGATGTTTTAATTAAATCATAAAAAATAATCGTCAGCTAGTATTGGTGCAAATTGTGCAAATACGCAATGTTATAAACATAAAGCAAAAAACAATTACCTAGTGAAAATTCCCCGAACCGCGATTCATAGTTGAAATGAAAACAACTTCTACAGAAATAAAAAGTAAACAAAAGATACACACACACACACAAACACATATGCAAGACATACTACGCCAGCAAATGAAGTAAATGTTGCGCAATATCACATATGTTCGAGACATTTCAAGAACCGGCCGTGATCGCAGCAGAGAGTAGAATTGACTTTGAGATTTCATAGAGTGAACAGCTGTGTGTACATAAGAGTGTTAAGTTTACAGTGTAAATTAGTACTGAAGAGTTGTAAATAAGAGTTGTAATTGCCGAATAAAGTTGTGTATTGATAAAATCATTAAGATCTGTGTATTTTAATTCTTACAATTAGACGAACCCTACTAATTAACATTTATTGTGCTAATAACCGTAACAATATTTTCTATAAATTTCAATCGGTATCGAATCCCGTTATTTGTTAGCCCTGGCATGAACAAAATACTTCCGTAACTGAAAAGCACACCGATTACTTATTATTTATTAAATAATAAGAGCCATACGACTGTAAAATCTCTATGCGCATTATATGACAATGTCATATATTCAGTATAATAGTGTAAAAGTGGCTTGAACGAACAACATCACTATTCAATTGGTAAAATTGCCGCTCTCCAGTAGAGTGTTTCCACATAGTATTGCCGACTTTACTTTTCGCCTACATTGTTGTTTTTTCATGATTTGATTTTCTGCTCTACTTGCATTGTGCTTAATATGACTACCTTCTCTTTTCACCTCCGCAAACTACAACAAACTACAACTAATCATGTGTTAAATACTTCATTTATAATGTTTTCTCCTGATTTGACTAAACTTTGCCATTAAGCGATGAACGAAGTATATTTCAGGTTGACATAGAAAAAGCAAAAGCGGAAATAACTTTTCTAATATCGAGACAAATAGTTTTTACAAATGTTTATAGGCGGCATTAAACACTTGTTGGAGACTTTATAGGATAAAAGCGAATTGCAATTGAATTTTTAAATTTTAGTGTACAGAAATTGTCATCCAATTTTGAAAGTCGAGTGTAAACGAGGTGACCAACGCAAACTATTGTGATATTTCAACAGTACCAATGGTGACTGTGGATGTGAAAGGGAACCAGATCACTGGAAGCATTACTGGCTGGGTGCCCGTTCTACTATGACATTAATAACATGGGTGTGTGGTATTCATGCCGCGGGTTCACCTGTAAGTCAGGCCTTATTGAAATGTCGAATCGGTGATCTCAATAGGAGGAGAACAAGACGTTGGCCGAGGTGGTCTCTATATAGCCAGATGTTTCTGCCATTTGAGCTGCTTTTTCGCTGCCGTCGTCGTTGATGTTTCTCCGCCACTCTATGTGACCTTTAGTTTCCCGTGAATACAACTGTGTTAATTGTCGTCATGTCTCTCTGTCGTAGGTGTTGTCCAATGCTCACGACTATGTGGCCTATGAGTCACCCACAAGGAAAGTTATTACTGGTTTATAAGTTATTGTTGCCCCCTGTTTGTTTATATTGACGTAAGTTTTGTGGTATTGTTGACCACCACCAGTGCCGTACTGTTTTGCGGCTAAATTGGTAGAGGTTTCGACTACAAACGCTAAACAGGAACTTAATTCTAGTACCACGAGAATTCGGAGAGCATCGTACAGGTTGTAGCTTAGCGTGAACTCAGTTTGGATTTGCATTGTAACTGGGGGCTCTGACCGATATATTTGTAGGTGTTTTAAATAAGTTTGATTCTTTACAAAGAGTGTAGCCATGGCCAAGAGCATGGTGTCAAATTGGTAATCGCGTGTGGAAGTTTGATACGCTTGAGTGAGTAGGGTGGGTGCAACGAGTTCACTCCGTGCTTAGATCACTGTTAGATTGCGCTGTAGCGGCTGAAGTGCAGCATAACACCAAATTTTGGCTGAAAAACCTCGGAATGGTTGATAGTTCGAACTATTGAGGGTAACCGTGCGGCCATGTCGTATTAAAGAAAATACGCACTAAGCAGATAATTTGGCTTACAGCTGCGGGAATTCTTATAATATCTACTGTTGTTTATTGCATTCCTACTTAATCAATAGTTAGCTTCGGCACTAAAAACAACTTTTTCGGTAAAAAAAAAAAACGGATATTCGCAGGTTTTTTAAGGAGACAACCACGCAGGCCAGTCTTGATGAAATATCAATTCTATTTGAATATGTTGGACTGTTATAAATCTCATGAATCGCAAAAAAAACGTTTTTGAAATGTCACATTGAAGTAATGCGTGCACTTTTTTAAAGTCGTCCGCAATCGTATGCAAATAAAACTTCTTACTTAACGTCTTCGTATGTAAGGAGATGTGTTTATAATAGCTCACTGACCACATTACGTCACATAAAATTAAAAAATTTACTTATAAGTGTAATTAAATATTTTATTAGCAGCTCACGATCATCAGTGTTAATAAAAACTCTTAATAAAATTATAAAACGTGTTGGAGGTGCTTTATCTATCCTCGTATATCCAGTATTTATAATTTATAAAACAAGCAACCCCCATTTAGATTCCCGCTCCTTAGACTGCATTTAATATTTATTGTTGCATGTGGCTGTGTTTTTCATTACGAGTATAAAGAAAATAAATCAATATTAGCAATTTATATGCATAAACATTCACTTAATACTTTGTTTGCTGTACAATTGTACGTTGTATTTCTGTTGTAGACTCTTTTGTAGTTGTATGAAAAGAAAAACATCTAGATTAAATTTTTATTGAACATTTGTTTTAACAGTTTTAATACAAACATAAAATCAGATTTAAGAAAAATTACAAAATGAAAATATTTTTAAGGAAACAGTTTTCTATATATTTTTTATGACATAAAAATTACCGCTAATACAATTTTACTATTATTATGATAATTTCTTGTGGAAAAATTACTAATCAAAATAACATCGTGGCGAGAATTATAATTGATAAAAATTTTTACTAAAAATTATCACTGCTTATTTTTCGTTGTAGGAAAATTGTTACTGATATTTAATTATTTACCTACTTAATGTCACCCACTGTAGTGAAAAAGATCAGAGTCTTTCGAATCTACAACCCCCAGACTGGTACACTATCTAATCTAACGGGCCACGAAACATTTTTTGTAAAATAAATTCATGAATTTTCTCCGGAAAATTATCACTTCTTTCCTCGAACTGATTTCAGACAACCGATTTGTTATTTATGACTACCTTACTCTCATTCGAGTCTCGTGCTACCACTAGCCTTTACTCTTGACTGTAGTGATTTCAGACTCGACTGGTGACTTTCGGCTTTCATCCGATCATCATCATCACGAAGTCTCTTGTAATTGCTACCATTTGTCTAAGGATTAGGTGCAACATGGCATTCAAATTCAACTCAAACAGGTGTCTGCCCGTGGTCCAAAGCTTATGCTAGCCATTGCTGGACATTCATACACAATGTGCGCTATCGTCTCAGCCTCTTCCTCAGTGGTAACTTTGAAGACTGACCCGTCCACCCGTTACAAGGTTTTCTTGTCCATATCTTTACAATTCCTTTATTAGTCAATAAACACCAGAGTTCCTACAGAGATTAACATCTCCACCGCTTGCGAAGCTTTTGTGGACAACCTCACAGTTCAGCGCCTTAGGAATGGAAACCTTTTAATATTGACTCATCCCCCTTTTGCGAGTTATTCATGTCCATCTTTGCCCGATTTCTACCTTGACCAACTAAATCCAGAGTTTCTTCAAAGATTGACCTCTCCACTACCTGACTTATCCCACATAACCACAGAGCTCCATATGCACGGGTAAGTCAGTTTTAAAACTAGATACTGAAAAATGTTTTAAAACTGGATTTAAAACTAGAGACTATCCACCGTGGGATAAGGTATTGTTTATAAGAGAGAGTTAACTTCTCTCTGCTCGACTTAATTAGCCATACTTTTTGCGGAAACAGTCTCTTATGATAAGTATCTGTAGAAAATTTATTCTTAATAATAATTTTCTCTAAAAAAATATTTGAGTAATGACAATTTTGGTTGGGAACTTATTTATCAACAGTGATAGTTTTCTGTAGAAAAATTACCAAAAATTTAAGTGGAAAAATTATCACTAATTAATGATAAGTTTCTGTAGAGCAATTATCACTTATGATAAGTTTCTGTGGAAACATCACTAATGATCATTTTTGGTAGAACAATTATCACTAATGATAATTTTCTGTAGAACAATGATCACTCATAATATTATTCTGTGGAAAATTTATTACTAATGAGTATTTTCTGTAGAAACTTTATCACTAATAAACATTATCTATAGAGTTTAGTCTATAGTTGTCTATATGCATATAACACAGTTTTTATTATTGATAATATGTCTTATAGAAAAATGAGCACTAACGATATTTTTTATAGAAAAGCCATTAGTGATATTTTATTATATAGACATTATTAGTGATGATCTTTTTAAATAGAAAACTCCATCAGTGAGGCATGTTTCACTTTCACTAACGAATCCACTAAATTCCTGAGAAGCTGAGACGTAATAATAAAATTTATATTCTTTAAAGATTGACACCGTTTTCGTCTCAGGGGAGTACGATATTCATTTGAAAATTTTCCGTAAGTCTATATGATCGTGCCATACGATATTTTCTCCCACACTGCGGATAAATTGATTTATAAAAATATTAAGAATACCCTTCTTTTAATAAAATAGAATTTTATTGTATATAAAAATTAAATTATGGCTTTAAAAATTAACCAACAATCAACATCTTTCATCTCACCCATGAACATCAGTCACACAAATGCAAAAATAATCTGCCAGATGAAAAAGTATATTAACTCTTGGCACAAGAAAACAAAAACAATTGAAAACTGTGGAATTAAAGATTGATCTTAAAAATATTTATTTGTTTTCAATTAAAAAAAAAAATGAAAATTTCTATAAACTCAAGCTTACAAATGAAAGATATCGTGTTTTGATTCAAGCACAAAAAGCGTTTTTTCAATTTAGTTGCGTTTCTTCTTCTTTTGATTATCATTAGTTCACTTTAATGTCAAATTATAAACTCTTAATTTTTTTTCTTGTTTTATTTATTTTGTTTTTTTGCACATTTAACTCACTCATGCAAAAAATTTAATAATGCACTCCAATATAAACAACTCATATGTGTCTGGCCAGACATGATGATGGCAATTTTTTTTTCATATAAAATTTTTTTCCATTGCATTCTGTTGCAGTATTATAACGCCAGAGATGAAAGTACAATGACTTTTTGTTATTTAATAATTGATGCATTTACAATGATGATTGCATCGTATAAATATATGTATGTACGTACGTCTCTGCTATTAAAGCTAAATACAAAGAACAAAGAAGGACCAATAAACATTAAAATTAATTTATTTGCAATTGAACTTTAATTAGTTGGGTATTAAGGGAAAGAGATTTGAACTATAGGTTAGCAATTTTATAAGTTGATAGTGGTGATGATGTTAAAGAGCATTAATAATAATTTAACACATACGGCAGGGATTCTTTTACGATGCCTTTGTATCACCCATGACAACTTTCTATACAAAAACTATCACTGATTATTACTTTTCGTGGAAAAATTATCACTGAAAGAACTTCCCCTATAAACATTATAACAGCCAATAATTTTCTGTAGAAATATCACTGATGATATTTTTCCCTAGAAAAATTAATAGTGGTGATATATTTCAATAGAAAAATTTTCCCTCATACTTATATTTTATCCAAAAGACACATTTGCTAATAAAACAATTATCACTGATAATATTTTTCTAACGGGAAGTTCCCAAGAATAATTACTTTTCTGCTGAAAAGTTATCATAAATTATATTTCTCGATACATTCTGCAAAAAACTTTTCCCTAGTGATATGTTTCCATAAAAATTATGACTATTCATTAAAAAAATTATCACCATCATATATCAGATTTTTGTATGAAAAAATTACGCGATAGACTTCACGTATCGCCAAAAAAATTGTCTAGTGGGGTTAAATCGCATGATCTTGGAGGCCAACCAGTGCATCTGTAGGGTGCATTAGAAGCTCTTGAACTGACTTTGCTGCTCTTCACACCAAATTTGGCAATAATCATTGCTGATGATATATTTCAATAGAGAAATTATCATTCAATATATTTTTCTAAGGAACAATTTTCACTAATGGTGCCAAACTATCACTGATGTTATTTTGCTATAAAAAGTGGTCGGTCTTTTACATTATTATTATTCTGCAGAGGAATTATTATTGATATTTTTTTAAATTTAATTTATCTTAAATGATAATCTTATGTGGGAAACTGAGCACTAATTATAGTTTCCATTATAAGAGGTTTCTCGTGCAAATAAGTATACAGTATACAGTATGACGCCCTTCTAAGTCAAATGACCACTTTAAATAAAAAAAAATGATGATGTTATATCTTTGTTATAAAGCGTTCAATTTTTTCATCTTGTTTTTATTGACTATAATTCAAGTGTTTGTTTTAACAAGCAATAACTTTCCAGTCATAGATTTTCTAACTGCTAAAGAAGTGATTAACCCGCAATATCTCCTTCTTGCTCTCGCTCTTCCTAACATTCTGTCAGCCAGTATTTTTTAATGATTACTGCATTTAATACGGTCAGTCAAGTGTATATGCAATTCAGATTTTTTTTTTTTGATTCCAAATCGCAGTTAAACGTCAGTAAGCTTTAAAATCAACTGTATGTTTAGCGGTGACTGCAAGTGAATCTGTTGCAACTGTAGCTGCTGATGCTGGTGGTATCATCAATTGCCGCAAACTTGTCTTTCTGAAAGATCATATCTCTCTCTGTCTCCGTTTTTTTTTTGCCTCACACGCCTTGTAAAACTAGTGAAGTCTTTTTATGGTGGCAACTTATGAGTAGCATGAATATATTATGATGCTGGTTGTCGACAATAACTACATAAGTATTAAATCTTGTAATTTTACAACTGAGTAATAATCAATAAAAGATGGGCTCTGTATACAAAAAAGTTTACGAGGAAATTTATACGTTCGCTCGTTCGTTCTTTATTATATTAAGTAAAAGTTGGTATAGTGTAGTTTTATTGTTGTTGTTGTTATAATTCCATTTTATTCTTTATTAAATTTTAGAAATACAATATAGTGGTTTGTTTTGTGGGCCAGGCCATACTTAAGAAATATGATATGAGTTTAAGTGAAATTATTATTTAATATGTGTCAGTGTAGAAATACTGGGGTAGTTTTTATTTAAAGACCAATTCATACATATGTACGTAACTACATAATATATGGTTATGGAATTGGTGATTTTTTTATGATTTCTTCTGATACAAGCGATTTCTTTTAAATTGAATTATGATTTATTGAATATTAACTGAAACTTGAAAACAACTGAGCGTTTTTTTCTTTTGCCAAAGCGACTCTTTTCGACATCGAATATTCCTGGGTATATAAAATTTAAAACTCGAAATTATGCAGCATAAATAATCGACCATGTCTTATGTGTTTACAAACGTACTTTATCTTTCATGATTTCAGGGCTTAACATTTTCTAAGCGAACAGTACGCACAATATCCACATTGTATAAAAACGCTCTTTTGATATTTGCAAGATAAATTTTTTCTGGGTAATATGCCAATCTGTCTTCTTGCGTTTAAACAAATTTTTATTGTCAAATTCCGCAGGGTAGCGCATCGGATCTAATGGAGAAACGTTGTTACTTAAAGTTATGTGCTGCTAACAAAATATCAAAATCGTAAAATTGCTAACGCTAACGTAAGCAGACTCGAAGTATAATACAAGCCATAAACGTTGGTACAACTCGGTAGCTATTTTGCCCGCAAACAATACAGGTTCGTAATACAACCTCATTGAGTAAAAGGGGTAAATAAAACTCGCACAACATGCCTTTTGATATGACCCAGTGATGGAAAATGAAGTACAATTGTACAAATTGTAGTACTTTTCAATTTGTGAAATACCCGACTACCCTTCCGACATTAAAAGTACTTTATCCAATGAAAAACGTTAAATAATATGCTGTACAAAATTACAGTTAAGTCTTATGCATACATTAGCAAAACCAGTTAGAATTTTCTACCTCATACAGCTACAGTACGCGCTCGATTTCCGCAACCGACAGGAAATAGGAAAAAGTTGCAATAACCGACCATTAAAAACTTAATATAAACCGGAATTTTCGTATACTTTACCATGGTCCTCACTTAACTCATATAAAACTTTAATCACACCGTTGAAAATAATAAAAAACGAAACACTGACTGTACACTAGCAGCTAAAGTTTGTGCCTTTTACATTGGCATACAAGAACTTTTTCTTAAAAAATATTAAGATTATGAACATTCTGTAAACGCCGCTTCAGCACAAGATCGTAGAGTCGAAAGAGATTAAAATACATAAGAAGTATCAGCATTGACGTGTGGAAGCCGTTGTTGAGATGCGTTCTTTCGTAAAACCTTAAGAACTTGTTAGAACTACGTTTTCGAACAAATTGATTCCAAGAGAAAAATGCTTTAAATTTAATAAAACTGAAAAGTTGTACTTTTGAAAAAAGTTTCACTTGTAAAGACTGTAAATGACAAAAAAAGTTGTGTCTTTGAATTTCTTAAAAAAGTATTTTTAATGCAGAAAAAGTACTTTTCAAGTAAAAAAATAATTTTTAAGTTCAACACCATATTAAAATCTTGATTATCCCTACGAAAGTAAGCACAAAATAGATTGTGCCGACCGAGTTGTACCACTTGCCAAAATATCAAAATTGTTTGGATTTTCCGTACAACCAATACACAACCTAGTACAACATGAGTCCACAAATGGCTGGCTTTATAGTGAAAATAAATAAATTTATTTGTCTGTTATTACATTTTAAAGTTCTATACCTCCAAACAGATACGCTTTAGTTTCGATTCAGATTTGATTAAAATGCCTAAAGTGTTTTTGCAACAGTCAGAGGGCTACCTAGCCCTTGGTTCATTAGGCTAACCCTGTATCAACGTGTACAAATTATTTAAAAAAAAAAATAGTGCAATCCCAAAAACTTATTCAGATTTTTAAGTGACAAATTTCGTTCAGTGTAGAAATCAGAGTTGCCGAGCTTGAAGCAATGATAACAAATAAGCTATTGCCAGAAAACCATTACATACACTGAAACAATCGTGCGATTGAAAAACAATTATGGTCAAAACGTTACAGTCAAGGCTTAGCAGTACAGAGACACCAGTTATTAAAATCTTCCGTTGCAATTCTGTGGACTTATCACGACGGCACAAGATGCCACGCAGAGTGGAATACAATTAAATTTACTGGAATTAAAACATCTGACGAATGATTACTTTCAGGACCTTAACCTGTTAACTGTGCGCTATGAGAGAAGCCGTGAATTCAAAATATTTACTGATTTACGACCATGTACGCGTTAGCCGCATTGGCCACATGCCAGAAATCATGTTCAAACATAAAAGCCAATATGAATAACATTTTTCTATTTTATTTCGGTTTAAAGTTCTCCGCCTCAAAAAAGGCTCCCTCTACCACAAGTTCTGAAATTTAAACATGCTTATGCATAAAACACAAAAATCAGTACAGTTTTTTATAATAGTTTTCTATTATTTTTTCCCCCATTTTTTTAATACAATTACCGGCTTTAATATGGTTTGCATAAAAAACAACTGGCAAAAAATGAAAAGAAAAACTTACAACTGAAGAAAACGTAAACACATCTCTTTACATATTCACATCCAATATGTACTTGCATACGTACATACATATGTATGCATGTGAGTTAATGCAAACAAAAAGAGTTAAAGAGAGACACCAAAAGCACAAATAAAGAGAGCTTAAATTGCAATTCATGTTACAACATGCTGGTTGAATGATTTTTTGTTACTTCTTTCAGTTTTAATAAGTTTTACCTAAATTTTGTTGCTCGTTTTGTTTGTTGTTGCTGTTTTTATTGCTTCTGTCATTAATGATGATACAACATCGTCCATAAATATGTGTGTTTGTTTTTTTATTTCTTTTGATGTCAAATACATACAAGTTTACATACCTATATGTAGGTACGAGTATGTAGATATGTTTGTGTTTATTTCATACAGGTGTATTTTTGTTAGTGTTTATTGACTATGGACATGTTGTTGATACAAGGGTGTAGAACTTTCGTATGTTGTTGTTGTGAATTAATGAAATCGAGTAAAAAGGGGTTGTATTTATGGTTGTCCAATGCACATAAAAACTTCATTCATTTATAGTGTGTTTATTTTTCTTTTTACGTCATTTACAGAGTTACATACAGTGCTCTACATTCATGTCATAATTTAATTTATTTCAACTTGCACTATGGGAAAAATGGAATGCATAGAATACCTTTAAACTGTTAGTATGTGTGAAAATATTCTTTAGAAATCCAGCCTTTGTCCAGTTTAAATGATGTTTTACAACCAGCCAGCCTTCGGTAGTTTTTCTAATTGGGAGTTTTTGATTAGAAAAGTTTATTAAAAACCACCCTAAAATTTCTATACTAAAAAATTCGGTATCAAGACCTAAAAATTAAACTCTTCATTACTGTACTACTAGATTGGAAGCCTAATTATTTCCACTTTTCCCTTTCGCATTCAAAGACATTTAAAGATTTCTCTTAGTTTTGGGTTGCAGTATGACTGTCGTTGTTGCTTCCGTACTGCATTGTGGATGAGTAGGAAAGCTTTAACTGATTTAATTATGTCGTTATCATAATCTAGCCCATAAATTAATTACTAACCGTCGAAATATAGAATCAAAATATTGCAGGTATGTATGTACTTACGTTGTAGTTTTAGTTTTCAGAATCTTATTGAGGTACCTTTCTTTCTGGTTTTGGACTACTTTATCAACCATGTAGCTGTCAAATACTATAATATGCTCACATAATAATACTCTTTAGTTTTCTTAGGTTAAAAAAACTTCATCTTAAATCATATTTCACATGCGATGCAGTTTCTGCAACAAATGTAAACACTCTCGGCATACGTCGCGCCCAAATCATCCTGCATACTGCTTTGCAAACTATAGATTGGCTATTATCGTGATGCTGGCACGATAATATGCCAGAAAAATTTCAACTCTATCCATTTTTTGCACGCCACATAGTTGGATTGTCGGACTTAACGAGATAAATCATCGACATACCATCCGTACGCTAGTGTTTTTAAACAAGCCATTGACGTTGCGACCATTGGTACACCTTGACTAGGTTGTACACGAGATTGCGACATTTGTAAGTTCGTTGTATTAAATTGTGTCTCGGTTGTATGAAAATAAACAAATTTTTTTTTTTTTGGCAAGTTGTACAACCCGGTCGCTACGTTAATGAGCACGTCGCACAACCTCATTCTGTTTTGTGCTTATTTTCGTAGTGACTATTAGCAGTAATGAACAATTAAGATTTTAATATGGTACTGAACTTAACTAGTGCTTTTTTCACATTAAAAGAACTTTTTCAAAAACTTGTCCTGTCTGTAGATAATGTTTTTTGAGTTTTTTTAACTACAGTGCGAGCTTGATTTGCGCAATAACCAATTATTTCAACAGCCCGATTAGTGCAACAGCTAAAATTTGTTACATTTACAGTCTTTGTAAGTGTAACTTTTTTCAAAAGTACAACTTTTCAGTTTTATTAAATTTAAAGAATTTTTAAATAGTTCGATTATAGACGAACTGTAAGTGTACGAGACAAATTCTCTCCATTTGTTGTGAATGGTTAAATACATCAGGAAAGGTGGTTTTTAAGACGAAGAATAAATAATTATTTTATACATTATTATTGGGTGGTCCTTACGTGCTAACATGATTTATTTCTATTAAATTTTCTGGATTGGGAGTGCTCCACTTAATATGTCCCTCTGACTGACACTCGAAAGTTATACTTTTATTGTTTAATTTGTCTGAAAAATGTTGTATCTAACAATTGCCCATATATTTAAAAATGAGTACAACAGTGTTCAAAATCAATTTATATATTTCTTTTAATAATCAGTTTGTTACTAAACTTTTAGATTAACTCATAATGTTTTTTCCTTTGTGTTGATTACAAAAATGTTATAAAATATTAAAAACTAATTTATTTGTGTTATTTGTTTTGGTGCAATAAAAGCAAAAATCTAAACTTGTTATAAAATTAATCATCATATGTGTTTTGTATTGCTTTTTTCTTTTATTACAAATTTTAAAACTTTACATTGTGCATCAGGGATGGAAAATTCAGTGGTTTTATTGTGGCTTTGTAAGTACCTTCGCCACTATAGCAGAAATGTCATAACATGAAAAGTACGTTTCTAGATAACTGAGAAAGATGACTGCGACTAAAAGTATATCTCTTTAAAATTGTCTATTAAATTCATAAGTTTCTATATATCAGAGGTTTCCAAAAAAGGCGGATCGATATTAACAATTTGGGGATGCCAGGTGATTTTGATTTATATCAATTGATTTATATCAATTTGTTGTTTATTATTCCAGCACTGATGCCAAATCACTACATTAAGTTACAGGTTTGAGCAACAGTCCCAAATTAACTTTATGTGCAAAATGAGTTTTTGATAGTGCAAAGTTTTCCAAATTCGAAACCACAGGTTCGGTAAACAATCAGCCATTTTGGTTGAATGGATGTACTAACAAGCAAAATTGCCGTATATGGGATGACAACGTCGCAATGCATTCACATAAAGTGCCTTGTGTGGCTTTTGTGTTATGGGCGTTGCTGGTTCGAACTTCTTAGAAAACAACGTTGGTGACGGCATCACTGTCAACCGGGAGAACTGCAGGTCAAGGATAACTGAATTAATTTAAGCCGAAATAAACGATGATTGACATGTGATAAAAGCAGGACAGCGTAACATGCCACACAGCGAACCCCACAATATTCAATTTGCATATTCGCGAAAGAATCGGAACGTGAATTGGCTAACAAGGACGTGTGATTTGACCCAGCTGAAATTTCGTTCGGCGAGTTTTTTTTAAGTTGCAGGTCTATAAAAATTAGCCGCAAAGTCAAAGCAACCGAGCCCATGGCTCAAGCTTAGCCAAATTTATACGACTGAAAATTTAATCTTTTGGATCCGTGACATCGTGCAAATTTGCGATGGACATCGGAAGTATGTTATATTTCGTACATAGTGGCACGTAGAGTCTTTAAAATAAATGTATATTGCTATTTTATATATATGATATTATCTCACACACAGCTTTTTTTTCTATATCATCATATGGCCGCCTTATTATATCCGATGAGTTGAACGAACTAGTTTAAATTTATTTACATATTTATTCCGTCCCAAATGGTTTAGTAAATTAAATTGGTTTAGTAAAATTAACAAATTTCCGAAGTAGAACGTCAATATAAGTTTTTAAAATTTTGTCGATCAGCATTGATCTCGTTTCGCAAACCTAATTGTTGACATTTTTAAAATTAAATCTCAGTTCTTATTATAAACCAAAAAATTGAGACGATTGAGTACTTTTAATCTCTAGGGTATAGTAAAAAGTACCAATCCAAAATAACAGTTTTCCATGCCTGCGTTGTGTGTATGTGTAAATTGTTGGTTTTAATTGTTTTTGTTATCGCATTAAATTAAAATTATGAATGCAAAAATGTTTATATAAATTATACAGCATTTTTTTAATGGTGTCATAATTTTTGATATTATTATATATAAAATAAATTATGTTTCCATTTCTGACAGGAAATTTTTTCAAATAAAAATACTTTTATTTAAATTAATTAATTTTTGAGCTGTATTTTAATTTAGTAAAAAGTAATAATAGAAGCTATCTAATGAATTTAGCTTTAAATTAAAGATCTTATTATGCCCTATTATTTTAATCGAGAAAACCAGCGCACAATAGGTCTTAAAGAAATGATTAATAATGTTTATATGCAAAGCTCTTTGGTCGCTGTGATATTTTTGTTTGTTTGAAAATTCAACTTATCCGATTTTAACAAGTGGCTTTTAGGTGTGGCTTCAGTTTACGAAGACTTCAAATATTTAAATGCATTAAGAAAAATGTGGGATAGTTTTAAAAAATATTAATAAAAAAAATCATATTCTCATATTTTGCTCACTCAATTTACTTGACAAAGTTTCATTACAGTAAAACCTTCGATATATCTCAAAGCTGAATTCCGTTCGTTTTTACAAAACGTAAGATAAAAAACTTTTTTAGAATGAAATAACTTTCAATTTTGCATCCTTAGTCTAAAAAGCTATTCAAAACAACTTTTTATGATTAATTCTTTAAAGAGTGGTTTTGATCAATTTCATTGCCAAGGTTCCAAATTTTTTTAAATCTCTTGCGAGCAATTACTCATTGATAAGTTTACAATAATTCCTAAAATTCTTCAAACTACAAATGAAACATTTTCTTTCGCGGAAAAATTCTACAGGCCTTCGTGATTATGATCGAAAAAACGCTACCAGTGTCAAACAATTTTTACTTCAAAAATAAACTTTTTTTAAATTCTTTCATTACGGAAAAGACTTCCTCTCCAAATATTTTATATAAATAAAAATATTTTTGTTTTCTTTGAACTTTTGTTTCGTAGTGCGCAAGAAAGAAATCCAACTCTGCTGTGTTACCTACTTCCAGCATCATTGGAATTGAAAGATACCAAAAATGTCAACAAACAGTCAGAACGGCCTGATAGACAATGGTTTTTACGAAGATACGACAATTTTCTGTTAAATACCGCCTCGAGAATAAGGCTTTTTTATACATTTCGAAATGCCTTCCTTTCCTTCCACCTGTCGTATAAAAATAAATTAAAATTAATGGTTTCAGTAAAAAAAAAAACTATGATAAAAGAAGAAACTGAAAAACAAAAAAAAAAAACTTTAATTTGGCTTGTCTGTTCTGTTGTAGTATTTTCCGCAAAATATCATTATTTTCAACTCAAACAAAAAAGTTAGTTGCATTTAGATACATGTTTAAATAATAATTTTCGAAAGAGTAACAAACTACAAAAACTACCACTAACTTAGCCAGTCGCCTTGATGCCATGAAAATGCAAGAAGAACCAGTGAAGCAAGGCACCCGGCTATTTTTCTTGTACAAAAAATTTATAAGAGAAAAAAAAACTCACACAAAGTTTACGCTTGAAGCGTCAATATTACGTGCTCTGTGGTCATTTCAGCTTTAAATGTAATGCAACAACAAAAGTAGCCTACAATAGACGACAACACCAACAAAAACGATAACAACGCGGTAACAACTTTTGTAGTTGCAGATGCCAACCAGAATCCACTAGCAGCAGCCAAAGCACATTACTGTCATTGAACAGTGGGCAAGAATATATTAAAATTGCTTAACATCTGGCTTCATACAAAAGTTTTTGTAAAGGAAATTTAAAAAATACACTGAACTGTATATATAGTATTTGTAAACACCCTGTTGGAACAGTGCATAATGCATAAATCTCCTAGATCAGGATCATAGAAAAATTTAAACAGGGGTTAGAACTTAGTTTATAATAAACTTTTGACCCGTTTGAAATAAAATCGAACACAGGGTGACAAAACTGAAAATTATTACTGGTAAAAAGATTCTTGATTTAATATTCCGACAGGTTGATTTAATAAAGATATTTGAAACGAATTTCCTCCATCCAAGTTTTGCTTTGAGTCTCAAGACTCAGAACGAAAAATGACACTGAAGATGTCATATAGTCGAAACAGGTTTGTCCTCAAACCAAACTTGACAAGAGCTGAGGGAAATTCGTTTTAAATATCTGTGTTAAATAGATCTTTTGCTCGTAATTTGAAATTTTTGTTTTATAATGGACTAAAATCATTAAAGAATTGCAATAAATATTTACATGTAAAGAAGACCAAAGAATTTTCAATTTACAAGCACCCTGTTTAAAGCAAGGTTGACTATTTGTAATGCGAGCGAAAGAAAATGGCTTGTGTGGTTGATCATGAACTGATTTAGAAATGCATTGAAATGCTACATGGTAGCAATCGTACTCATTTTGAGTTTTAAATAAAAATTTAATTTAATTTAAAACGTCTGTAACAAGTTTCTAGCTAGCTATTAAAGCTCTAAAGCCTTAGCTAAGTATAAACAACTAAAAGGGCTATCAAAACTGCTAAGTATATTTAAGTCAGGAGTAGGAATAATATACTTCGCAGTGTTCTATAAAATCTCCATATCTACCACTACTTCCCCTCAGGATAATTAAGTGTATGAATACTAAATGCCCTACAGTTAAATTGCATATTTTTGTGCGCCACTGTGCATACGTAGTGATAGTAGACCACAGACAGACGTGTACCAACATCTTTAATCTTTTGACAGCATGTGAAGGAATAAGTTATTATCGGGGAATTTTTTAGAACAATTTTCAACATAAGAAGAAACTTAGTGTTGAATTAGACACGGTTAAAAATTAAGAGCTGATTTCTCAATTATTAACATTAAATCCGGTTTCTCATTTGATACATATGCTTCATTTTTTAACGTAAGATTAGTGATAGCAAAAAAAAAAACGATTAATTAATCATATGATTAATCCAACCGGGAAAGTATTAATTGCAATTAATCGGGAAATAATAATGGATTAATTTAGCTAGAGTTGAGTAGAATCATAAATAATATAAACAAGTATGTACAACATTGCAATATAACATAAATATATTTTTTGTTTGGTTCAAAGTTTAAAAATTTTTTTTAAATTAATTTCTTTAAGGCCGAATATAAAAATAAGAGTTTCTATAGGCGCCTTTTGGTTAATATCTTTCTTTTTTGTGTAGGCGATTGCGCGTGCATAGGAGAAAAGGTACAAAAGTTCCAGTCAGAAAACAATATTTTTGTGTAAAGATTAGGGCGACATTGCTTTTATTTCATCCCATTCGAGAACTAGAGTGTTGAAAAAGAAGCTTGGCTCATTGTGAGCATTTGAAGCGTCATTATCCTTTATTTTTTGCTTGTGAACTACAAACATGTGGTGAGACTATAAATCGAATTCAACACCAATAGAAGACATTTATTTCGTTTCCACCCGCAATACTGTCAACCACTTCGCTTCTTACGTCTCTCATAATTGCGCATTGTGCTAATGAACCTTGGAAATGGATTCTTGTTTAGATGTGGAGTCTAGTAAAGTTGAAGCTGCCAATAAAAACGATTTCTCCATATTCCTAAAGTGGCTCAAAATGGTTACTTTCATTCGATTTAGTTAGCATTATGCTAGAAAAATTTTTTATTGACATAGGCTTTTATTGTTTGTGTATTTTTTCGATCATTTTGGAAATAATCGATTAATCAAACAAAACAAACGATTACTAATCGTTTTTCGATTAACCTTGCCATCACTACGCGAGTGGTATTCCACTAACTACTTTTTTAAATAACTGAAATATTAAAGGAAACTAAACCATCTGGGGATACAATAACCATTTGTCCAAACAATAAAATCGAAGTAATAGTGGAAAGTGTAGGTCAAAGCTCAGGAACATTGATTTAAGGTTGTGGAAGGAATGGTAAATTTTAGGAAGCTCCTTATTGCGCGCACTCAGCTGCTGCCTAATGACCATGCACAGCGATCGGAGTTCGTTGATAGTTATCCTAGGCGATTAAAGTCATTTGACCACATTTCATTGAAATTTCAAATAATAATAAATCTGACGATATCTCGATGTAATAACTGAGTTCATTAACCCTCCATTGGATAATACTGGATACGACATTTTCTTGCAATAAGATGGTCCGCTATGTCGTACAGATAGCAAAATATTAAAGCTGCTCATTGCACCTGACAATCAGACTGCTATAAAACGCATGAGGCAAGTGTACTCGAAACTACTGCTGGAATATGTTATAAGACTAAAAAGAAGTGCCTCTATGCATGAGATAACGTTGATATGGGTTAAAGGACACATATGCACAGATGGGAATGAAGCAGCAGACGAACTAGCAAAAATTAATCTGCTGTAAATTTCTGAGGACGAGGACCCAAAGTGGCACAACACAGGCTCGAATGGTGCTCAAAGAGCCTCTCGCTAGGAAGGCCAGTAAGGTGCTTAGATATAATTGGAGTAACTTAAGCTGGATTACTGCATTAGTGACAGGTCATGAAAACTTCAAGTGTCATCTGACCAAGATGAAAATCTTTACTTGGAATAGGCTGAGACAGTAGCGCACATTGTGGGTAAATGTCCAGCACTGGCTAGAATAAGGCTTGGGATCACGGGCAGACACGTGTTAAATGTGAATGCCATGGAAGATATAAGTATTAGACAAATGCTAGCAATTTAATGAGACTCCGCGATTAGGATGAAGGCCGACATTTACCAGTCAACAGTCTGGAATCACTACAGTAAACAGTAAAGGCGGCTAATGTTAGTACCAGAGTCGATGAAAGTAAGGTAGTCGTCAATTACAAATAGGTTGCCTAAAAACAATTCGAGCAACGAAGGGGATCGAAGAGAGACCCATAGTAGGCAGTCTACTTCGATATCCCCCTACATTAGTATAATTAAATGCTTTAGTTGCTGCATGAAATCTAGTAATTAATAAGCACAGGATTTTTTTAATGGATGCATTCAAGGCCGACGCTCGATGCTATATGATTAAGAGTCATGGTATATTTATTCAAAATGGCCATGGAAAATTTAGGAAAAGAATGTGTATAGGCCAATAAAGCCCCGGAGGTTTTTTAAATAAGCAGACATTCCAGTAGCGAATTTTTTTTTATAAATTAGCCTAATTTTATTTATGTTAATAAATTTTTAAAACCATGATTACATTCTTTTCCTCTCCTGGTTTTCTTTTTTCTTTGCCAAAACCAGTAGCATTACTTTGGCAATTGTCTTTATTCGTCTCATCAGTTTCAAGTTTGTTTAGAATTTTCTTTCATTCATGGCATTAAATTACTTTAATGCACAATTTTTGTTAGCAAAAACTTTAATTTGCTTTATAGACGATAAAAGAAAAATGGGAGAAAATAAATTTTATATTTAACACAGATTATCTCATTAAACTGCAAAAACGCAACAACATCTTTACATTATTACCCCTTTCTCCGCACATTAAAGTCAATAATGTAAAAATGCTTAATTACAATTTCAATAAAAAGTGTGAATGTTAACAGGATTTTATAGATTATATTCATAAATTAATGTTTTTGCAATTCTTGAAAAAAACTGTTAGAAATAAATCAATTGCATGTTTATAGTGAGTGTTTAGATTTTTACAATTAAATATTATTTATATATCCGAGACTTCTTGTTAGTATCTTTAGGATTTCAAATCTTTAAATGTGTTTTTTGTGTTTTTCTAACTTCTTCTTTCAACCAAATTTAGAAAAGAAAGAAAATAGGAAAACTCAATTTCTACCTTAAAGAGTTAAAATCATTAATCATACGGATGTGTTAAATTATAAGTGGTTGTACAGTAAGGGCGGGTCTATATTGATATATAATGTCAGGTATTGACGGATTTACTTATTAATTCGAAAGGCCCATGTATGTCATGACAGTGATAAAATAACCAAACAATGAGGTCCAATTTTAAATGATTCTGCTGCTGAGTTTGAGTTACCGGTTAGTTGCGGCTAATTGGCAACGACCTGCCGCTTAAAAAATCCCAGCAGAAAAGGTCTAGCGGATTGAAATCATACCACCATGGCGGCCGATCCACGACACCTCCGTGTGAAATAACAATAACCCACATTGTGTCGCTTGCTTTGTAGCATGTAGCGCCATGCTGTATCCGCTCCAAGCTTTAAATGTATGCATTGCCTCGTTTGTTTCGTCATTGAATGACTTCTACTCATGCAATGCATTGTGCTAGAACTAGGAAAAATGGGTTAAAGGAATTAACTTTTCCTACATTGAAAGTGCCAAGAGAGACTTCTGCAGGGAGTTCATTGTACATATCAACAGTACGGCTACAGAACGAGTTTCCCTTTAGTGTGTTGTGCTGTCTACTGGGCAATCTATCACGAACGGATGAATAAAGTTTTATATGTACATATGATCGGGTATCAGGAACAAGTTCCAAAATTTCATTTGAACACGTACTAACGACAGAACAATGACACGCAACCCACATTGCATCAATGTTCCAGTGGGTCAATAGAGTTAGATGGCCTACTGCCACCGATAAACATCTTCGACTTCTCTCGTATACCGTCAAACAACTTAAAAACAGATTTTGAAGCACCGGCCTATACATGGAAATTATATTCCATTTTTGGTTGGATATTATAGGTGGTATAAATAATAAGAAGAGATCAGATGGAGTGAACAACTCTTACACCGGTTAAAAAAACATGAGTGCTTCTTTTCATACTAACAGCATCAATAGGTCTGACTACTCTACCATGCATAACTACAGGTGAAGCAACATCGGTCGTGCATCTGTAAATAAGCACACAACATTGGGTTTTACATGCAATAAAGTCGACCCAAGTTGCCAAAAGCTTGGTCTATCAATGAATGAAAACGAATAGCAAATGCTGCTATGATCTACAAAAGAATAGATAGGATTGGAAGTCCGACATAGATGTAGGATAAAGTACGGAGTTTTGCAGTACCCCAGAATTTATCCTAAATTTGTTTGATAAAACCCCTTGAATAACAACTCGTATAGTGCGATACCTGAGAAAGCTTCATATGACTCGATAGAAGTCCTTACGCACTCCAAAAGAAATAAATTTTATTAGCTGTGCACCATGGTCACGCATTTATCCAAAAATTCGACCTGTTGCTCTTATGGACGTGCTGCTCAATCGTGTTACTTGGCATGACAATTTTGAATAGTGACTTAATACATGACAAACAACTGACAATAATGCTACTACAATAATGTGGCCACTATTCGTCTGCCCTTATTGCGAATCCCTTTATATGTACGTTGACTAAACAACCGGTTAGTCATCATTTGCTTCAGATGAGTTTAAAAGCAACGAATGTTGTTAATATGAACCTGTTGTCCATTAGTTTTTAAATCAAATTTTCTGAGGTTACCAGCTATTTACAAATTAAGTTCAAAAACTGAGAAAGTTTTAAGCATTTTGTCCTAATAAGTCTCCCACCATAGAGTCGGGGCGCGCTAAAGTAGACAAATTCAAGACAAACTATTCGCTATTGGATGTTCTGGTTACGATAGAATTCACCCGGTAACCTGATGCAGCCGTTTGTACTCTGATTCAAAATGTTTAAATTAATTCGATTACAAGAATTGAGCTGCCCTCTGATCTTTCGCGTCAAACGAAGCCTGTTGATAATTTTAACACCGAAACTTCTTCAATTCGGCTGTGTTTTAAAATAAATGCAAATCCTGAATTTCATTGAAAAGTTCCATTGAGTCTATCACCATGTCGTGGCATGAGGGTCAAAATTGGCTAGATTTGACTTGATGATATGAGCATCCTCTAAGATGGTGGCTCATCAAACACGGAGATATTCAATCAACTGACGCATTAAAGATGTATGGTAACGGTATAGTCTTGAGATATGATCTGATTAAAAGGCTTGCTCTCTCTGCTTGTTCTCGCTGCAAATGTGTTTACATTACTCATTATTAGGATACTCTTGACTGAAGTGCAGTCATCGCTTTGATCTGAAATATTCCGTAATAATTTTGTAGGAATTTAATCAGTTGATGAATTCTAAGCAGCAAAGCCAGACGAACTACCAACACCTGGGAGGGTATTAATTGCTTTTAGTCACGAATTTTTGAGTGAAGATCGCCTTAATTAAAACGCTTTTGAACCACTATTTGTATAGTTGGTGAGAGAGAGAGAGAGATATTAGAAGGAAAATTACTACTCGGGATCGAAACTTATCTCAAGACTTTGGGCTATTTTTTTGTTAAGGACAGATGTCATGGAATATCTTGTATTTTGGCTCAAGATAAGAGTCTCTATTGTAAGAGACTATAATGATAATGTCGAAGAGACTGATATATAAGATATTTGACCATAATTCACGCCGAATTTTTTATATAGCGATAATTTCAGGTATTACTTACTCCTTGACTGAAATACGAAGCACGGGTTGTCTTACACCCAACTCAAGGCAGTATTACAAAATTTTAACATTTAAGATATATAAAAATATAAAAAAAAATACTTTTTAGAGAACAACTTCCTAAAATTCAGCTCTACTTGGGAAAAATATAATTTCGAATAAAAAACTACCACTTTTCGCCAAAAGAGTACGAAATAATCAGGAAAGTGGATCAGTTGGATTCTTGAATATAAAAGGTACAGCCCAATTAAAATTAGCAAACACAACAACTGTCGATAATGAGTTTTCATATATTTTGTATGCAACGCAAAATATCGCTAAATAGAAACAATTTTTTTTTTGTGGTGCTGTCTCTCACATTCTCTCTTTCGATTCCCTCATTTTGCAGGTACAAAGTGGCGGTGCCATATGTTTAAAGTGAAATTGAAAAATGCGTATAAAATAATGTCGGAGGCGCTTTTCATTATTATTCTTGAAACTCTCTTTTGATGCGGTTGGTCGACAGCAGTTGCAATTATAATTAGGTTGCTTCGAAAACCGCATTTTGGCCCAGCATAAATCCAAATGAATACAAAATTGTTATAACGTTCAAATAGCACATACTGCAATCTTTTATATAAGCATATACTTCTTTATGCAATAAGAAATTTTTGAAATTCCTAATGAAATGTTTCCATTTTTTAACTTAATTATTTTGTCCTTTCCCATTTACATTTTCATTATTGAAGTCACACGCCATTTCCTTTATATTTTTTTTAATTGATTAAGCACTTCGCCTTGTAATAATCTTCTCGATATACTCGTTCATGTAGCATTGTGACTTGCTAGTCAGTTTTAGTGATTGTATGCTAATTGGCCTTATAACACTACAAGCTGTTAAAAACACTTAGAGAAATTATAAGTGAAGAAGTAAAAGTTCTAATCGGGAAATTCGTTAACATTTTTTAATTGGCTTAATTTTAAATTTTGTTTTAATGTTCAAAGCTGGTGCTTAATGTCACAATGTGACATTTTATTGGAATATTGTTCCATTTTACTGCAAAGATCTCGAAGGAAAAAACTATAAAAACACTCCATTTTAGTACAATAAAAATTTTGCAATATCCTACTGTCACCGATAAAAACTTTTTTTAACCTCTCATGCGATTTCGAAAAGCTTTTAAATTGGAGCAGTAGACGATGCGTTAGTGACTTAACAAAAATAAAATTTGACCAATGCTTGCATAAATTTGTTGAGCCAGATGCGTGGACGGGGCGGGGCGTTTTAGACATTGGAATTTAAAAATGTTTGTGCTATAAATTATTTATTCAATTTATCTAATGTTCCTATTCGTATCGTTTTCAGTACTTGTACTAGGCAATTTCTTCCATGTCTATTTTCAAAGCACTTATCACAAATTCATTTTGGCGACAGAAAATCACAGAGTTATTTTTGTTGAGTCACTGCAGTCTTTTTTTTCTGAAAAATATTATCAAATAAATGACTGTTGCATAGGTATTGCACTGGCGCACGCAATCAAAAAAAAAATATATATATATATATATTTCTTCCAAAAATATGAAATTCAAGGAAATAATTTTTTCTTAAAAAAATAGAACATTTTAAAAGCGTATAATTAAAAAAAATCTAGTTTAAAACGAAGAAAATTATGTGCATGACATATTTTTTGTGCGTGCTTTTTTTTATTTAAAAAATAATTTTTACGAGTATTAATTAATAAACTAAAAATATTAATAAATATTCAGTCTCTGGTTCAAAAAGGCATGAATTTACACATGAAAATCTACTCAATGAGCACAAATTGAGTTCTTCAAGTGATTTTCCGAAAGTTTTGTCGCTTCAACGACTAAACCAAACATGAAATTTTCCGAATTTAAGCGCACACACATGAAACTAGCTTCAAATTTCTGTAGCCTTGGTAATGAAAATCAAAAGTGGTTTGATTGCCATCAAACTCACATCGATCAAAACGTGTAAGTTTTTTTTTTCTAACACAATCATATCGAATTTGAGTTTGATAAAGCAGTTCCATGTGTGGCCGTGGCCTTTTAAATTTTAATTTTCCTCTTCTGGTAGGTACATGCTCGAGAGGCTTCGAATGAGCTTCTGAAGTATTCAATCATACATGAAAGCTCTAGTTATTTTTGACCATATGTAAGAAACAAGAACTTATTTATATTGTTCCTAGGAAAATCATATATTGCAGATTCAGCATTTGCGCGTTCACTTATTCAAACAGGCAATTAATTGAGTTTTGTTAAGACCCATAGCCTAAATGTGCGATAAGCGTGTAATTGGTAGTTTAATATAAAATGTTTCAGCAAACTCCAAATATCGTACTCTAATCTTAGGTTCAGAAGTTTGATCAATCAATCTTTTGGGCTAATTACAGTCTTAATATTTTTCTCCGTGTATTTAATGATCATGGAGTACTTATGCTACAAATATACCGGTTCTAAAAATGCTGTTCTTATCAAACACATTTAAGGCAACGATAAAAGAATACGTTACATTGTATTGAAACTAACAATTTAATTTTGACTGAATAAAAACATAAAAACAAACAACACTTACAGCAGATTCCTCTGAAGTTGTTGCTAAAATTCTTGAAATTCCAAAAATATTTTCCTGTCTATACTTGCAATTAATTCGTGGATATTCACAGGAAAATGTTCAAATATTTTAACCAACACTTTACCTGTATTAACTAATTTAAAATAAATATTTACTTTTTATTAGCATCTGGATAAACGTTAATTTTAATGCAAGTTTAAGTATTTTTTATATTTTTACTTTAATTAACTTTGGTTACAAAACTTTGTTTAATTTCTTTTTTATTCAAAAATATTCTCTTTAAATTATAAATATGATATATTTTTGGTTTTATTCTTTTATTTTCTTGAACATAATTTATTTTCACTTAAATGGCAAATTTGCTATCTACACGCATTCCGTTCTTAACAAACAATTTTCTATATATTTCTTCCAATTTTGTTTTTCTTTTTGATATTTTACATATAAATATTTTTGGTCGTCTTTAATTATTCTTAATTCCAACCACAATCTAAGTTGAGCACCATAAACAGACTGTTCACTGCACTGCGGCCAGCTCGTTCAATACCCTGATTTTCCTGTGGTACTTTTATGTTAAAGTTTTTACATGTGTCTTTCTCCCTCGCTCGCTCTCTCTCTCTCTCTCTCTCTCACACTATCGCTTTCTCTTTACAAAATGTTCTCATTTTTTATTTAACATGAATTAATAATGTATGTTAAGCATTTCGATAAGTAAGTTAACATGTTATGTTAATATATTAACAGTATTTGCACAATGTTAACTCAATATTAAGGTAGATATTTTAATTATGTATGTTGAGTTTAGTAGCGAGCGTTTCATTTATTTCTGTAACTATTTATGAGCTTTAAAAAAGGAGTCGGTTACTAATATGAGACAATTTTATATAAAATACGAGTGCTTTAATAATCCTGTTAAAATTAATTCTACGTGATAAAGTTGTTAATGGCAAAGGGGACATTCGTGCCTTGCCAGTAGGACTGTGCTTCGGCTCATTGGGAGGTCACTATTCTGAAAAAGTTTCTACTCTCATAGGAACTCTGTTCCTCGCACAAACATCCTGAGTAGCTACCTGTCAACTCCTCTCAAATTAGACACGTCCGTTTAAGTGTTGTCGGCCTTGAAATATCAAGTTCTTAGTCGTACCAAAGCCGGACAGTGACATAGAAAGTGTTTTATCGGGTCGCGGTTCTTCCCGCATGCTTAGTATTAGCAACCTCCTTGTTTTTTTCTCATTTGAGTCATCCCGTACGGCCGTTGTTACTCTCAATCCACATTGCTGTATGGTCTTTTTGGTCCGACAATTTCAGCTTGGTTTTCGTTGCCTTAAGCGGCTAAACGTACTTATAACCACCTCCTGGAACTCTCTGGCCTCAATTACCGTTAGCTCGTTCGATTTGGACTACTATACAACCATGCGTTGAGTAATCGCTTTTTTGCATTCTAGAATCGACCTGGATATAACGCTATAGAACATATATATTTGGGTTCATCAAATTTACTAGCAAAAATCAACTTTAATTTCTTGAACTAAAAAATTTTTGAACCCCTCTTATTACCAACGACTGCCAAACTTTTTGCAGAAATTTACATAGCTAATGCTATGACAAAGTCTGCGTACATCTGAGCCAGAATTGCGGTAATATTTTTCCACTAACTTCTAGAAACTCGGCATGCGTGAAACGTTGCATGAGGCATTCCTCATTTATACTTAAAAATAAGTGTGAAAGCCATACTTACAAAATGAGTAACGAAAATGTTTTTTCCAAGCTGGACACTGCAGACATTATAGAGTCACACACGACACAGAAGTGATGTAAGTATGTACTTTGTATGAGAGGTACCTGGTCCACTGTCCCAATTTCGCCTATATTTGGTTCAAGTGCGCACATTAATAATAAGCTTACTAGATTTTGATTCTTGTTTTAATATTCCGGCAGGAAATTTTGATGTAGATTTTTGGAACGAATTTCCGTCATCCCTTGTCAAGTTTGGTTTGAAGACAAACCGGTTTCGGCTATGTGCTATCTTCTGTATTATTTTTCGAAACGAAGACGACGCATATCCGAAACCGGTTTGTCTCCAAACCAAACATGACAAGGGATGACGGAAATTCGTTCCAAAAATCTACATTTAAAGGCTTTAGCTATTATATTATACCAATACACGTCACTACACATGTACCACGCCACGCCCATTGTTCTAAAGCATGCGGGCAAAGTATCTTATACAAAGTTATGGTTCTCTGAAATTTCCTAAAAATTCTCTGTCACATCTTGTTTTTGTTTTGTAAACAATTCTTAAAATCGCGTTAAAGTATTCTGCGTTTCAAGCTCGAACCAATAATACCCACGTGAAATCATTTGAGTGGCTTCGGAGGTCTATGTATACGAGAGTAGTAAGAAGTGAATTTTATAAATTAAAAATACATTTCCGTTTTAGATATGTATAGTTTAGAACACATAGGCCTTGCTCCAAAAAATATTTTGGTTTAAATTAAATTACCTTAATAATTATCAACATATTTTTCATTTAGATTTACAGAACTCGTTTAGTAATATCATCGTTAAGCATTTGACGATCATAATCACGATTTAAAACTTTTAAATTGTCCCAGCATTTTGTAGCTTTTATTTCAATCACGAATTTAAGCTTTAAAGCCGCTCTTGAACTGATTCTTTATTTAAGAAACAAAACCAGCAAAGAAAACCAAACAAAACATAAAAGAGTCTCAAAGGCTGTGATGGTTTAACCAGACGACATACAGTGGTGTTCAAAAAATTTTCGATTAGCAAACATTGATTTGATTTCCCCTAATGACTTTTCATAAGAAATTGTTTACTTAATTCCTTAGTACTTTTTGAAGTTGTTAAAATAGTTAAAACTTAAATGTTAATGTCCATCCATAATGAGAAGTATTTACACATGTACGAGAGTATCAATATATAAATATTTTGAACAAAATTTGCGAAATGCGTGTTGCGATTTCTGAAGATAATTGTTTTCAACTTTGTGCCAAACCTATTTAAATTAGACAAACGAGTGTGAGCTCAAGGTTCAAAGGTCAGGTGGAAAAGTTAATGTTTAAAGAATTTATGTAATATAAAAGTAGTAAGTATTAGGGAAGCATTGATGTGGGAATACCATTGCGTGGAGGAGTTTTTGAAACAATTTGACTAACTTTGTCATATTATGATACAATAAGGTCCACTATATGCAAATACCTCTTTTAAAACCAATTAATATTATATGCGCTAAATGGGATCACTTGCTTGAAAGCCGAGTGCATGGGAAATGGGTTTACATTGCACTTGACAATCAGTCAGTTATAAAACGCATGAGGCAAGTGAACGTATATTCCAAACTGGTGCTGGAATGTGTTCTGAAACTGAACAGATGTGCCTCGTTGAATGAGGTGACGTTGATGTGGGTTAAGGGCCACATAGGCATAGCTGGGAATGAAGCAGCAGACGAACTAGCAAAAAGGGGATCTGATGTGTATTTCTGTGGACCAGAACTCAGGGTTGCCTGGGGAATGGCCTAGTGCGAGCTAAAGTTCTTCAATGGGTAAACTCATTACACCTGAATAGGTGGAGGGAGAATACCACATGTAGACAGGCTAGAATGCTGCTCAAAGAGCCCCTCGGCAGCAAGGTGCTCGGGTATAATAGGGCTACTTTAAGCTGGATCACTGCGTTAGTGACAGGACATGGAAACTTCAAGTACCATCTGGCTAAGATGTAAGTCGTAGAAGATGATACTTGCAGACTATGCCTGAAAGAGGCTGAGACGGTAGCGCACGTTGTGTGTGAATGTCCAGCACTGGCTAGCAGAAGGCTTAAGACCACGGGCAGACACTTGTTAGATGTGAATGCCATGGAGTAACTAAGCCTTAGAGAAATGCTAGCAATTACAAAAGACAACGTGATGAGGAAGAGTGTCGGCAGTTACCAGTCGACAGTCTGAAATCACTTTAGTCAAGAGTAAAGGCTAGGGCTAGCACGAGACTCAATTGAAAGTTAGGTGGTTGTGATTACGGATCGTTTCCCTGAAATCAATTTGAGGAGCGAAATGGGGCTCGAAGAGGAACCCAGAAAGTAAGTGGTCTGCTTCGATATCCCCCCCATACATTAATACATAATACGCTAAATGGGAAATTCTGAATTCTTAGACTTTGCAGCACAAACAATTATATCATTATATCATTTCCAAATACACTATTTCGCATTGGGGAAAAATTAAATGCCTCAATGTCTATTACAATTTGGAAGAAATGAAAAACCATAGCTCACAGAGGCTAACGAGGAATTGTGAAGGTAGGTTGATCTGGCTTTGGAGATCTGTTACAAGGGAGAAAGACAGTTATCTTCAGTAGTCACTCGAACGCAACCTCGATCTACCAATATGACTGCGAAATTTCCATTCGTAGCCACTATATTCTCTAATTGCGCTATCTGTAAGTAACAAGATTATTGTTGTCGTCTGAGGCAACTATTTGAAATATTCTGGAAGCAACTACCTCTTTGATGTCTTGCGGCGCTTCCTCTCTGACCTGCTGCTGTAGTCTCTTCGAAATACCGACGACGCGAGTATAGCGATTCGATCCATGTATCTTGCAGCTACACAATTATTGAAACAAACAGAAAACAATTGCCGCAATGTGTAAACGTGATTTTCCAAGAGGGTGCTATATTTCAGGACCTTATTTTATAACCTAAAGCGGCTTCCTTTTGATGCTCACTGTAGTTCAACTAATGGCTCAAATAACTGAATGCTTAAGCCCAATGGCAGTTTCTTTGAATATTTTTTTGTTTCTTATCATTAAAAAAAAAATAGGAAAATTATTCACAGCTACTAAAACACAAAGAATAACAAAACAACCATGACAACCACAATAAATAATAATAGCAACACTGGCAACAACAATAAAACTGTTGTAGCAACAAAAACAAAAGAAAGAAAATAATAAAAACTCTTTAGAAATTTTTATCTTCTTAATATTTAAGACAGACTAAATAAAAACTGAGCGGTGGTGCAGTGATACGTGATAATACATACACTGTCTAACTGGCTGTTCATCTGCTTCTATGGTCGGTCGCCTGTCCGCCCCGTTATATGTCTGACCAAGAGCGTGTCCATGACAGTGAAATGATAATAACTTGAAAATACATAAATGTTTTGTATACATGAATTGTGTATGTACAAAGAATGCATCGCGTCTTCTATATACTCGTATTTCAACAATGTACGTGTATGTACTTGAATGTTCTCACACCAAAAACAAGCATATTTTGGCCAAAGGCAGACACATGAAAATGAAAATATTATAAGAAAAACAATATTCTAACAAAAACACAAAAGTGACGAGGAATTTTACAATTAAAGAAATATGTACATATGTATATGCAATAGAGATGGAAAAATTCGAGACCATTTGGTTCTAATGCTATGAAATATTATTAACTTTGACGGCTAAACAGATCTCCCCAATTTTGATGGAGAATTCGACAACGAAACGAAAATTAAATTTTCATAATTGCAGCGATAAAAAACACTTTTTAGAAAATACTTCGTTATATCTATTATATCGAATCAAAAAATTTAATACCTTAAAGTTCGAAGCACAATTTTATTAACTGTTTCTATACTACAAGCCAAAAAAAAACCAACAACAAAACATGGCGAGTCGCTTGCTGTTAATATAGAAAGAGGCTGCTATTAATCTTAAAGAAGTACCTTATTTGTTTGCAAAGAAAATCATTTAAATATTTAAGTTCCCCAGACCCGATACGCATGGAAATGATACTAAAGAACTACATGCTAAGAGTACAAGAGAAGGATGAGTACCTCACAAAGGATAAGAAAGGCAGGGAGAAAAATGAGGTGAGAGCATAGTAACGGTATATATTAATATTAGAGATAAACATATTTAGTGCGGTAATTTTAATAAAATTTTGGGAAATTTACAAGAGAACGGAAGCTGCATAAACACTACCGTTAACATAAATATCGCTCTCATTAACAGAGAAAATGTCATTAACAGTTAATGTTTAGTTTACATAACTAAACAACTAAGAGCCACAATATAACAGTAAGCAGATTTAATAAAAGCATGCTGCAGAGATGGACAATTTGATTTAATTGAAAAGAAATGTAAGGAAAATCCATTATTAATATGCATAGCAAATTGTGTAAAGACTACAATGCAGATTTTATGATAAATAATATTTTTACAATACAAAAATAAATTGTGTGTACTAACTCGCTTTTAAAATTACTAACTGACTTCCTAGTAAACCAATGATATGTTATGCGGATTTTATACTATAATATTCGCTTATCTTAAAAGTATAGTCACAATATTTTATTTATATATAAAATTCAATTTAAACAAACATTTGAAAAAACTTCCACTTTAAAATTAAATTGTCTTCAACAGCAATTGTATTTTATAAAATGTATAAAATTTGCAAAGCAGATATAAAACATTTAAAGTATTAATCGCGGATCATGCCGCAACGTAAAACCGACTTTTTTCTTACAACGATAATATATTATATAAAAATATGGTAACTTTATTTTGTAGAAAAAAATATATCTTAAAGAAAGGGCCGTGTTAGTACGAAAACACTATTATTTACAATACAAAAATGATTACCAATTATTACTACTGCGCACAAAGTAGAATTTCTTAGAGACCTCGTGATTTTTGTTTGTCGGAAAAAGCAATTCGAGTCGAACTAATAAAAGGATTATGATGTCTAATTTTTCTGAGCTCCAGGTCATCTATAAAATCTTCCTTATTATAAATTATAATAAATATTAATTTTATTTTTTCCAATATTTCGCTACGCCTTTGTGTAGCATCGTCAGGAAAAAAAATAAAATAAAATTATATTTCACAAACTTCAAAACAAAAATCAAATTGTGAAAATTATTGAAAAATTTTCATATACAATGAAACCTTGTCCCTCACCGTCTTAAATCTATTGATTAACCTTCTCACTTCACAATTCTTTTTAATTTCACCGTAATTCAATCTTGAAATTTCTTGATTATCTTGAATTACGGTGAAATTAAAAAGAATTGTGAAGTGAGAAGGTTAATCAATAGATTTAAGACGGTGAGGGACAAGGTTTCATTGTATATGAAAATTTTTCAATAATTTTCACAATTTGATTTTTGTTTTGAAGTTTGTGAAATATAATTTTATTTTATTTCCTGACGATGCTACACAAAGGCGTATCGAAATATTGGAAAAAATAAAATTAATATTTATTATAATTTATAATAAGGAAGATTTTATTGATGACCTGGAGCTCAGAAAAATTAGACATCATAATAATAATAAAGGTCAAAAAACTAGAATAAAGTTTATTAAAAATATTTCAAGAGCACAAAAACAATGATTTATCAAGATAATCAAGATTGTCAAGATAATCAAGAAATTTCAAGATTGAATTACAAAACTGTTAAGCGTACTGAAAAAAGTGGAGATAAGTGAAAGGTAATGTTATACCGCATCTTTTGGTATATAGTTTATCGTAATCGGATCAGTTGTTTTCGAGTTATAGTGCAATAAACTTACCGTCTTATTAAGGTGGTTATATTTGCCACCCCCATTACAAAAAATCTGTATTTGATAAAAAAAACCTTGGACAAGTGTCTATACAGTGCTTCAAATATATCTTAATTTCATTTAACGGAGGATTGCATTGTATTACGGTGTTATCAGTGGACTTCCAAACGCCGTGACTCACATTAAATGTAAGGCTGATGATGTTGTCATGAGAAGAAATCATGATATTTTTAAAATAATTAAATAGATTCTGTTTTAAATCTTATGATATTAAATGCTTTTATTGTTGGCTACTACTTTGTTGTAACATTTTCAAGTTCGTTAAATGAAACGAAAGTGGCATTAAGAGTGTTTATGTTCTTTTAAATCATCATCATATTCAGAATTCAATATCTTTTATACTAAAAACAATATATATAACTTGTTTTAAACTGTTTAACTGGAGAAAATATGCAATATACCACCCATTTCCATCTCTGGTTATGCTGTATTTCTGGCTCTCTCTTTCTCTCTCTCTTTCTTTCTCTCCCACTCATCACTCATCTTATGTTGATTTTTATATGGCCAGCATCATTATTAAATAGTAAAATTGTATTAACAATAAAATTAAATCCTCTCTATATAGGAGTACAAGCCATCTGTAAGTTGCCAAAAAATGCTTAAATATTCAATAATTTTACATCTACTACTACATCACATAAATATTAACATACTTATTTATTATTATTATGCTTATCACTATCATCCTATGTACCTAAAAACATCAAGGAGCCACCTACTCCTTTTTATGTCTTTCAACTTGTCAGTTCACACCTTCAATACAAATATGAATGTGTGATTGTATCAGCGAGTGTAAGATGGTTTGAGGATGTATGAAGACATTTTGGCTGCTTTTTATGGTGGTGATTTTCAGTTTTTATCGCCGAATGTTTTTTTGTTTTTACTTTTTGAACTTGACTGCCTAGAAAATCAATAGTTTGTTTCTATATAGACAAACTCTGTTTTAAATTGGTTCTACATGTTTTACGCTTTTTCGGGTTAGGTTCAAGTTGAATATAAGTTTCAATTAAATTTTGCACGTTTTATTTTTCAGCATTTTAAGTTGTTTAATTTTATTGCGTTTAAATATAAAATGTAAATTTAATTATTAATTAAACAATTTTAAGTTCTTAATTTAATTTAAAACTGTATTCAGACGATGATACTGTTCAAAGCTACTAGCAGACGACAACGGTATTGGAACTGGCTCCCTAGAGAGCATAACGCCAATTTTGATAAACAAAAGCTGATGGAATGACGACATTCAAGCTTGTATTTCAACTCTTCAAACACACGGACTATGTAGTTATGACTTCCTAATTGTCGTTAATGTATTATGCAAATTTAAAGATCTGCAATTTTAACGACCGTATTAAGAAGAAATATATACGATTAGAGCAATGATAAATGTGCCTTATTTAATAATTTTTATATTTATTATATATAATTCTATAAAAAATTTTAATATTTTCTGGATTAATTAGGACCTAAGGTCTTATAATCTTATCAAAATTAAAATAAGTTAAATGAAAACAATTTTACTTGTGTTTTGCAAAGAGACAAATTTACTTTTGCTAAATTTCAAAATTCATTTTATAATAAAATTTAAATTTATTTATTGGAGAATACGCTAGTTTCTACATGCAAAGAACAAGCACGTATAATCTAAAACTATAATCTAAAAGCAACATATTATAATTGAATCATATTATTATTGCAGATAATAATATGGTCCTCTTAGAACGATAGAAAAGCAAAGAATTGTTTTTACCGATTGGCAGCGGCTGCGACACGAACTAAAGCCAACGAATACTTAATAATCAACGCTCTACCCACTTAAGCTACACCTACACCCTCATACTTTGATTAAAAATATTCAAATTGTTAGTGATTAGGATTTTAATAAAAATTGTATTGTTCAACTCAACCATGTTGCAAATTTCAATGATTAAATGTAAACAAGAACTTGTTTATCGCAGCTAATGTAATGTTTAACATACTTTTAAATCATCGTTATATGTTGGACACAGCAGTATATTGTAGAAAACTTAATATCGTCGCGACCATGCCACAACCATGTTTTTTCTGTGAATGTAAACAGAAAGAGATTTCAAATTTACTTGCTATGCAATTTTGAGTTCTCAATGAGTTTTTTTTCTTCTAAAAAGGTTCCCTAAAGTTGGTTTCTTGAAAAGCAAAATTTGTAAACAAGTATTTTTAAAAAACTTTTTTGATTTAAAAACGCAATTTTAGACAAATGATTTTAAAAAGATTTAAAGCAAACAGTCTTTGTTATTTTCGCAAAATGTATCCCAAAAAAAAGCTTTTTTAACAATCGTAAAAATTTAAATGCAATTCTTCAATAGGGACTTTAAATAATTTAAATTTTTAGTATGTTCAAAAAGAGGTACTTTTTAATTGTACTTCTTTAAAAGGTTTTTGTTTCAACGTCTTCTTCAAGGTACATTTTTAAAGTTTTTTCGAGGTGCTTCTTTGCAAAATATTTTCATAAAGATTCTTATATGCAGAGACACTTCCATAAAAGGCACCTTCTTTTAAAGGTACTTTTTAAAAATGTATTTTAAGTATCTTTTTTAAAAAAGAATTTGTAAAACTCTATTTAAAAAAGTACTAGTTTGCTAAATACTTGAAATTATTTAAATATATATTTATTTTCAAAAGGTATTATTTTCAAAGATATTTTGAAACCTAATTTTATTTAGAAAGTACGTATTTTTAAAAAGTGGTGCTGTCTTTAAAGGGTGCTTCTTTGTAATGTACTTCTTGTAAAGGTACCTTTTTAGGGTGGTACTGATTAAAAGGTACTTTTTTCAAAAAAAGTTTTTAAATGAAATTATTTGCAAAGCGAAACATTTCCAAAAAAATGTTTTTTTATAATGTACTTTTAATAAAGGTAGTATTTTTAAGACGACACTTTTTAGAAGGCTCTATTTTCAAAGATTTTTTATTTGTAACTATTTTTATACGGTACTTATTCAGAGCAGGTAGTGCTTTTAAAAGGTGCTTCTTTATAATTTAATTTTTTAAAAAGTAGTTTTAAGAGCTATTTTTAAACAGTCATTTTTTTGAAAGAGTCTTGTTCCGAAATAAATGTAACTTAAAAAGTAGTTTTTAAAAGTTACTTTGTGGTACTTTAAAGGGGAAATCTAAAAAGAGTGAAACACAAAAACGATACTTGCATAAATGGTGAGTTTTAAACGTGTGTTTGTTGAATGATGCTTTTTAAAATAATTTTTTTTTGTCTAAAGAGTTGCTTTAATTAAGCCCACGTCTCGAGAAAAAATATATCCGAAATTGTCAAAAAAGACGACAAATACTCTTTTATTTTTTAAGAGGCCATTAGAAAGCATTAGACTCCGCGCGAGAGAAACCAAACTACAAATGGTATAAGGTGATATTTTGAATACATTATTTCAAAATTTACTTCTTAAGATGACTTTGTCAAGGGCACTTTTCTACGGTACTTATTTTAAATAAAAATACTTTTAAGAGTTATTATAGTTTTTACACCTCTAAATCTTATTTAATTTATTAATTCTCAAAAAAAAAATTTAGATTAGAAACCTAAAGTTTGAGAATTACTTAATTAAATAAAAAAATATTTTTTTAAACAAATTTTTAAACTCTTTATGAAAAAGTATTTGCATTAAAGAAAGTATTAAATGGGTTTGAATATATTTTGAAGAGTACTATATTTTAAAATAACCTTTTTAAAGACTTTTTCAATAAAGGCGCATTGATCTCTACTTTTATAAAATTAACTTTTATACAAAATATTTTAAAATATGCAGCCTCTAATAAAATACTTTTTAATATATGATGAAAATTTTGACAAAGTTATATTTATACATATTCACTCGTAGAATGCTCATACGCTACAAGGGAGGTCAATAAAATTAATATTGCACATACGTTACAGGGTCTATGTCCTTTTCGCAAGTTCCAATATTTTCTTTCACAGTTTTTATTTGGGCTTTTTGTAGTTGTTGTTTTGTTTTTGTTCTGTTGCTTATTGCTAAACTTTTTTAGAATATTCAAATATTTACTTACTTACAAACATATAAAGTTCAATAACATTTTTATTTTGTTGGCAAACAAACCAGACTCTTTAGCCAACTGAATAAAATATAAGGGCAAATTAAGTTATTTTATATCGTTGTTGGTTTTTGTTGTACTCGTGTATTTCTTAATATTTTTTAGATCTATGTAAATTATCAATCCAGTTTTTCTTTTATTTTTCAAATAAAATAAACTGAATAAAGAGAAGAAAAAAATTGCAAATCATTCTTTAAATTTAAATTCAAATTAAACTTTTCTAAATAAAATGTTTTTTGTTTTAATAAAGTGTATTTCTAAAGTAGTTTATTTAAGTTGTTTGAGCTAAATAATAAGATAATTTCATTTGCTGTTTTTAAAACTTTTTCTTGTGCTCTTCATTAAATTTTTTATTTTTTTTAGTCACGTCATAAGAAGCACAAGAAGAAACACTTTGCACGTGCACAATTACGTTTTCAACCATAAACTTATACACACATACATATGTACATGTATATATGTGTAAGTGAATTTTCAAGTGTGTGAATGTGTTTTGATGTTTATACCTGTTTTGCTACCTCTTCATTCAAGAATGTAACGAAATGGAAATTGTTTGTTTCCTCGCCTGTAGAAAACCGCATGATATTTGTGATACATTGTTTAGCGTTTTAATTTGAAAAGAATGGATTCACTTTATAAGACAATTAAGAAAAGAAAATTGTCAAACATATATTTGTCTAATTTTACCATTGAATATTGTCACGAAGTAAAAGAGGAACTCCTCCGGCACTTTTTCATCGTAACAACAGCTGATCTAGTAAATAAAAAAAATCCATCCATGTGATCATACATATATCATTTATAATTAACGTTCACTGAATATACACTACGATAGTCCATATAAGTCTGCTGTAAGGGCTTGTTGGTTAGTGGCTTCTTTTAGAGAAACCTACTTAGAAATGTTATAAATGGTGTACGGAGTTTGTTTGCTAAAAATCAAATACTTTGGATATTTTTTAATGTAGGGAGGATATCGAAGCAGATCGATAACTTTATGGGTCCGTTTTCGACGCCCTTCTTTCCTCGCATTGATTTGAGGCAACCGATTTGGATTTTACGACTACTTTACTCTCATTCGAGTCTCGAGCTACCACTAGGCTTTATTCTTTACTTTAGTGGTTTCAAACTACCGAGGCTGTACTGCCTATTTCTACTGGAGTCTCACAGTCCAACACCTTAGAAGTACCTTTAGAGACTGACCCGTCCACCCCTTGCGAGGCATTTTTGTCCATCTCTTCCGGATTCGTTTCCGTAGTTTCTTCAGAGACTAACCTCTCGGCCTCTTGCGAGTCTTCTGATTTATCCCTGAAATGGAGAAAAAGGTGTCCACGCACACAGAGTTTCATATGGATAGGTAAGTGGTATATTTGAAAGAAATTTCATAACACCAATTGAGTTGAACAACTCCACCAATAGAACCGCCATTATGGCCTTAGAACCTTAAACCAGAATTTTCTTGTATCTTCTAACGAGATTGGTTCAGCCTTTCAAAAGAGTACTATTTAGAAATTGGAAATTTTATAAGTTAAAAAGTTCTGATATTCGAAGCTCTGAAGAAATTAAATATTTTATAAGAAATATCTCTTTAGAATTTTAACCATAATAGACTTAAATCCTTCCTATCGTGGAAAAATTCCGATTTTAAATATCGCTTAAATTGCATAAAAAGCGCGTTCGAAATAATTCAGTAAAATCAGCAAACGCGAAAATCGTTAAATTTGAAAAAAGAAAGCAAAATCGGCAAGTTAAAATCATTTATAGTATGTTCGACATGTACGTTAATTGCACAATTACGAAGTTTTCGCAATTAGGGCCTTAACTGAGCTAAATTTATTATACAAGGACTCAATTAAGAAATTTAGCAATTACTACTTAATTGCACCATAAATTGCGTCAGATTGCCCATGCAATCCTATTCAAGTTTGTTTAGTTAGAAGAAAGTTCTGCCAAGTGAACACACTAAATATAATATACCACTAACCAGACGCAGCAACATACAACAACATTACCACGGCAATAAAAGAGGGACAAATCCTATTGTTACCAATTTATTATCTCTTTCATATTATAGTAGCAACTGGAAGTTTTTTAGGCAAAAACGCATGATTACACGCTTTTTCAAATATCATTGTCTGATCATGAAAACAAATGCTAATTGAGTAAGCTAAATTGCGTACATGTGAACACAAAACTGTATAACTTAAATTTTAAATTTAATTGAGTTATTTAAGGTGCATATCTGAACGTACTATTACGTTTTACGTTAAAGTTATTCCTTTAAGTACCATAACCTTTTAGCAGTTTATGTTTTAATGTAAACATTTATGTAATACCAACATAAAGAGGTACACGCTTTTTAAATAGCCAAAAGAGTGTGCAAGAGCATGACAGAAAGGCCCACATAAAAATAAAAACTAAATATTATTGTTTCCTTCAAGACAAATAAAGTAAATGGAAATGTGAAATTGTATAATTCGATATTCTACAGAAAATACAAACTAATATTTTCATTTTTTTTAAACGCAGCTAAAAACTTGTAAATAAAATTAATAACAAAAAACCTACAAAATAATAATTCGCGGACAGATTTGATTAAAAAGAATTATCAAGGTCTTTAAAATCGCTAAGATTCCACATCTGCATTTGCCTTCATTTTTTTAACTTTGGAAATAACTAAACTAATTCGACGGGACTAAATCGAAATTTAAAATAGTTGCATGGCAAAACAACAACAATTTCTATCAGTGATTTTAGCCATGGCTATAGCGGATACGTATGTGAACCGTTGTGGCCCTAATTCGTTAGAACAATACTTTTTTTTTTGTGGAAAGGTCGTAACAAGCACCAATAGTCAAATTAAGGAGAATGACAATTAGTCTCATGCATAAAAAGTGAGCTTGCGCTCGGACTCGATTTTTTGAGTAAAAGGTGCTTGTCGTATGCATAATAAAATTTGATGTATTTGCTTTTACTCACTGCTCACGTTTGATCTCGCCTTGCTCAGTTTGAACTAAGTTAGATGAGCTTGTGCTCATTTTCATATGCATAAAACAAGCTTTTGATTTCTTTTGTGAGCTCTTGCTCAAATTTTGTTGAGCCTGCCTTATAGTTGACTCACGTGCGCTAAAAAGGAATCATGGCTGAATATTTTGTGCCACAAAGAAATACAAAATGTTATCAACAGCGTAAAACAAATTTAGCAAGTGAGGATAAAAAATTATACAGGTTAGTATTCTTAATTGTTAATTTTTTTTATATATAATCAATAAAAAAATGATAAATACATAGCAACATTGATAAAATTCGACGGTATTTAAAATTTTGTGCAGATCGTAGATTCCAAAATGGTATAGCCACAGATATTGGAGTCCATCAATCAACTGTGTCGCGAACTATTGCGGAAGTTCCGAAGCTTATATCTGCCACAGCAAGCGAGTGGATAAAATTCCCGAAAGATGCAGATGAAATAAAAGATGCTCAAATTCCATTTGCAATTGGAGTGATTGATTGTACTATATAAAAATTAAAAAGCCCACAAATCAAAACGATGAGTGTAGAAAAGGCTTCCACTCTCTAAATGTGCAGGCAACTTAGGATGGAAGCGTTGACATATCATGGCCTGGTTCAGTTCATGACTCACGCATCTTACAAAGCAGCGAGGTATGTAGAATAATGCAAAGTGCAATGAACGATGCATTACTTCTCGGGGCTGAGGGCTATGGAATATGCCAATGGCTAATGACACCATTCCGGAACCCAACAATTGACATAGAAAAAACATAAAACAAAGTGTTTACAAGGGAACGCGTCATTATAGAACGGTGTTTTGGGCAACTGAAGCAAAGATTTTCGATACTTCAATACAAAATTCGTGTAACGACAGAGTTAGCGCCCCACGTAATAGCCAGTTGTTTAATTTTGCATAACATAGCTAAATTTTTAAAAGACGATTATATCCTTATCAATGACGATTACAACAATAATGATGTATGGTAATTAGGAAATGATATCGAACAATAAACAGCAGCATAGAATTAAAAATATATTTCTATTGTTCATGTAAAATTCATATAAATGTAATTCACTTTTAGGCATTAAATATTAATTAATTACATCTTAATAAAATTCAAAATTCATGGAACTGCAAGTTTCTTTCCACAAGTTTTTCTTGCAAAACCTGCATTTTTGTAGAAAGCACTTTATTTAATTTCTGTTACACATGTTTCTATTGTTTTTTTTTTTTTATTTTTAATGCTTGATAATTGACCCTTTCCTAGTAAATATTTATTTTGTTTTATTTTTTCTACTAAAAATTTAGAAATGTCGTCAGTTTCTATTTTATTATTATTATTATTTGATTCTACTTTACTTTCATTTGACGACATGTTTGCACTTCAATAACAATTAGACGTTTGATCTCCCTTTGCTCAAGTAATTGCAATTGGTTTGAACTCATTTTTATGCATACCAAATTGAGCAAAAGCTGTTGCTGTTTGATCGAACTCGACTTACGAGCAATTGCTCACCTGCATCAACTCAGCGCTTTTACTCGTTTTTATGCATGAGACCCAATGTCGCCATTTTGTTGAAGTTTTTTGGCTCTAATATCCATAGCGAAATTCCCATGGCAAAATATCCAGCTTTTAAGCTGATATTTACGCCATCTTCATTTGTGTTAGGGAATGTTTGAAAAGAAGAATAAACAGCTAGCATCGCTCAAGGCCTTTACATCGCAGGAGGTAAGCTCGGGTGTGGTTATAGACTGCATTACATCTCTAACAATAGAATTGATTTTGAAGCAAACATAAGATCGGAACCCTTTGTTAAAATAAATAGTTTTTGGCAAACTTGTTCCTCGCTTAAGTCGGAATTTGCTTGCCACTATAGACTTATTCCGATATAGATATTAGAAACGAATTTCCATTATCCCTAGAGAAGAGATAATAAATCACTCCGTCGAAAACGGATATCAAGAATCAACTATTCCAAGCGTAAACAAGCAAAGAGGCCTTGGGTAAAATTAATGAGATTTCTGCTGCTTGACAAGAATGAGCTTAGGGTAATCACGGGATGGTTAACCGGTCGAATTGGCCTCAGAAACCACCAAATTATTATAGGAAAAGCGGCGGCAATTAAGTGTAGATCTCACGGACAGAATAGTGCGATATCCGAACATGTGCTTTGCGACTATCCAGCTCTGGGGTCTTGGTAGCTCTCTTCGAACTCCAAGCTAGGTATATGGGATCTCAACTAAGAAGGCAATTGGCTGTTACAGTGCAAAGAAAGTCTGCATAAAAGATCATATGCGTCGAGGTGCATATGGCTAGTCTCTCCTTTAAGCCCCCTTTTGTTTAGTTCTTATTAAAAATTAATTGATACATATCTTCTTCTAACAGTCGACTGTAATATCCACGCAAGGCTGTTTAGTTTCCAAACCGAATCCGAAGCCAATTTTGCAAATGCTTCAAGCAATTGCAGAACTACGATGGCTATTGTGGTTTCGTTCAGATATTGCTTAGTTAACACTTAAGTTCTGTAAAGAAAGGACTGGGCCCGCTAGGATAGATGCCAGCTCAGATTTAGTGTTGGTTGGAATACAAGCAGTTATTCTATTTTTGGGAGTTGAGTTCGTGCCATCAGGAGAGGACAAAATGTGCAAGGAGGAATCAAACTGTATTGACTCACTAGAACACTGAAGTAATGTGGGTTGTGTTTCCATGTTTTATTGTCACTACGATGGAGGTAATGAACAGGTACCCGATATCCGGAAAGGGAAATTTCCCCCTCCAAAATCATAAAAATGTAACATTTTCCCATACAAAAGGTGTAGAAAAATGTAAAAATGTATTGTTTTCATGTAAAATAAATCCACATGCTTGAGTTTACCCAGAAATCTGTAAAGGACGAGGAAACTTATTTCTAGTCAGTAGATTTGCGATTTTGTACAAAGGCGACACGAGACGGTAGAAATTATTTTTTTATTTTTATAAACTTTCCCTTTTGGTTTTTAGAATGACCTTCTGGCCGAAGAAAATTAAATGCATGTATTCTATTTGTATCTGTATTTGCCGCTTACTAACAGTATTTAGAGTAAACCCTGATTTTATGCTCTTTTCTTACGTAAAATTGTTCGCTTGGTCCTCATATTTACAGTGTAAGTCAACCAATATACAATCTAGTGTTGCCAACGAACTTTCAACAGTCGCTTGATCTGTACTTCATTATTTAATTTACTTTTGAAAACTATTTTTAAACGATTCTTTGATTTAAAAATTGAATTTGATTGAATATCATTTATATTCTTTAACTCTAGTCTGGTGGTGGTGACGCACAGTTACGAGAACAAGACCCTGCTGCGACAAGCATGAAATACAATTTTCAATGTTTTGTGTCTGTTTTAAATTTTTAAATGTTTTTGGTAACGCATGACAACGTTTTATGCTTGACTCATACTTGTATTAGATTTTAAGCACTTTACGCGCAGATAATAATGGAACCATATACACAAGCAAAGACTATGTATCATTTCACTATAATTTTATGCGTGAGTCTCCACAAAAAAAATATAATATCAAGTGAATGACTTGTAAAGTGAAATTTCGATTTTCATTTTACCTTTTTTTTTTTTTAGCAGTGAATTAATGACAAACAAATATGTATTTAAATTAAAGAATGTGAAATTTAATTCGGTGAGTTTTGGAAAACTAATTTTTGATTCTAAATTGTAACTAAAGCATTTCCAAATTATGATGATTTTTCTAACCTTTAAATTTATTTGGAATTAGTTGTTGCACCAAGTGGACGATCTGACAGATGTCCGATGACTTGGGAGCATATGGTCATTTTTATATTATTTTTAATGTAAGGGTATCCAAGCAGCCTTATGCTAGCGAGTGTTGGACATTTACACATAATTTGCGCTACCGTCATAGCTTTTCTCAGGAATAGCTTTCGGGACTAACCCCTTCATCCCTTTTTCTTCATTGGCCAATAAACACCGGAGTTCCTACAGAGATTAAGTTCTCCACCTCTTGCGAGGGCTCATTGCCCATCCCCCATAGGATTCTAACGGTCCAACGCCTTAGAAGTACTTTTAAAGATTGATCCGTGTTACCTTCGCTATGCATTCTTTTCAACCTTTCAGGGTTCTCCCTTGTCCAATTAAAACCGGAGTTTCTTCAAAGATTAACCTCCCCTATTGCGAGGCTTCGGGATTCATTCCTGTAATTGAGACTGATTTAGTCGACTTCTTGCAGATGCAGGATGCTGTTACCTGCCGCCACCACGAAGAAGTATAAGTCAGAAATACTGACAGTGCACTGCGTTACGGAAAGCTATGTATATCTGTGTACCTGCCAACTGACGGTCGCAGCACATGGTTAATCTTGTAGATTTTTTCTTACCAACAAGTTGTGTTTACCAATGGAGCTCATATCTGGATCACCTATTCCGAGCTTTCTTTTACATAAAAGTGCCAAAGCTAATTCTTAACACTTAATACCAGCGAGCTGGTCGCCTAGATCACGCGATTTGTTTATTCTAGTTTTTCTTTTTTTTTCTAATGTAACGCGCAGACACTTGGCTATGCCAATAACTCAGCATCAATTCGAATATATTTATTGGTTTATCGAAATGTTTTGGAGAACGTTATATTTTCAAATAAAACTTTTTTTTATTTCACAAAGTCCAACTAAAAAAACATAATTTTCCGTCTTTTTTTATTTAAGCCACATATTTTTTAATAGTTTTTGGTTTTAAAAATTCCTTTTAAACCTTAAACTTAAGTAATTTTTCATCATTTTAACCAAAATTAAACTCGTGTTGAAGAAATGTTCAAGGAAACTTGTTACAAAACTTTTATTTTTGTCCAACAAAACATCAAAGTTTTTAGATTTTTTGTTGGTCGTGTGGAAAAAACTCATTACAACAACAAAATTTTTGTGAATTTTTTTGTGTTCAAGTAAAGGGGATTTTCTTCAGACGTAGAGAGCGTTTAAATCAAAAAAAGATACACCAGATATTTGAATGCAATGCTGACACATTGTATCCGGACTGACCCGGGTCATGGGAGGTCTAACCCTCAATAAATTTCTGACGAATTAGTATCCAATTTATTGGCGACATTTGCAACATGTTAAAGACCAATTCTGAGATTCTAAATGTTTCCCTCACTTTCAGCGCACATAAGAAATTCATCTTTGGTTTATGACTTTAAAATTTCATATATAAAAAAAAACACCCTTTAGACTGGAGCAAATACAAGCAAGATATTACAAATAAACTTTTGATTTGAGTAAAGAAAGTTTTACAATTTAATTTCGACACTATCATTACATTTAGTACAATCGCTACAATTTTCAATTCCGTGTACTGGAATGGAAGACTCTTTAAATGATAAACACATTGTTGGAGGATGCAATGAAAGGTTGTGAATATTCGAATATAATCTTAGAACATGTTGTTCAGTTTCGTAAGCCACAGTTAACAGTAAACATTGAAGCATGGACAAATATCTCAACCCAACTCAAAAAAAATCTAGCAGTAATTGATTGTCAGGATTTAATAGATAGACTGCTCACAAGCTGTAGCAATGAGCATTGCGTTGGTTGGTTTTTTAGGGCTGACTAAAAGTACACGGAGCATTCCAATTTATGGCAGGAAGCAGTCAGGCGAAGTTCTTTCAATCAACTGGAACATTATTTAAACCGTTTTCGGTGGGATTCTTGAATGACTTTCGATGGTTTTCTTGAATGACAAATTAAAGGACTTGTTATGAAATCTGTTCAACTTCTTGTATTTATGTTCTGAATTATTTTGTAAACATTTATTAAATATGGATCTGCTGCTGATCTCAACCTAATACCAACCAGTGGTGAATGTTCACTCCAAGCGTGCTCTCTTCCTCGATATAAATACCTGTCGAATGATATGTGAATATATTGCGTTCCGTCACCAGCTATCCAGTTATACAAGCTCGCTTTCTTTCCAAAGGGGTTTTTGCTATTTGGTACTTTTTTAGGTTCATAGAGCGCAATCATTGCAAAACCTTAGCAACTAAATACCACCCCAAAATCCAGTATTAACCGTTCTCTCTCCTGCAGGAGCGACAAAATCCACACGTATCACATGCTGCTTGCACTCTGTGTACGAGGATTTCCAATTTTCACATTTGAACTGGGTTGTAGTTTCGACGGTTGAGGTCCCTAGGTTAGGTTAGGTGGGCAGCGCGCATACAGCGAAGTCATTTGGAGGCCGGCCATGTGGTCCATTCTGATGCCCCGGCGGCCCCCACAGTTCCAAATAGACCTCCAGGATATCCATTCCGTATGAACCAGCTGGAGCTTCTCGCAATACTGTCGAAAAGGGACCCAGAAAGCAAGTGGTCTGCTTCGATATCCCCCCTCCCCCCCAAACATTAATAATTCTCGCAATACTTGTCAGGCTCGTCAGTGTCGCAGATCTGAAAGAATATTTGAGCCTGCGTTCTTGCAGAGACGGTTTGTCACAGAGAAAGTATTGAACTGACTTTTCCGCCTTTTCATCCAGACAACTTCTGCAGTTTTCACCACGAGAGGTGAGCAGTAGTTCATTCATCCTTTCCTTATCGAATGAGGGCCAACGAATTTTGGACGTTCTGCAAATATTAATGGTAGACAACCCGTGGGTACTGTCGTCTCTGTATGCATTTACCACGCCCAGTTTGTCGACCTATATCCCTTGCCCTATCTGTACGCTTCCAGAGTGATCTTCTCGTCTGTTAAGTTTTCGTTGTAGAAAGATAGTACCTACTAAACTCGATTTCTTCATTACGCTCCTCTTCAACTAAAGTTACCTCAAAAATTAACATCTCCGACTCTTACAAACCTTTATATTCATCTCGTTTGCGTCTCTCCTGGTCGCAGTAAAAGAAAAACGAAGTGGTCAGAGATCGACTGCTATCCAGAAGACTTGGAACCAATAGCACAAAATCGACAAAATAAGACATACTGATGACCGTCAGAGGATTAAAATAAACATGCCGGTATTGCAGCAAAAAAAAAACAAATAATTTAAGATTGGAATTGCTTTCCCAAATACTGGATAAACCAGAAACAATTAGAAAATCTTTAACTCTTAAAATTATGAAAACATAGATCAGTCTCATTTAATTGTCGCGGTTTTATTCTAAAACTGGGTAACCAGGCCTTTTTAATACTTTTACCAGCACTATCCAACCGAAAAAGGAACACAATTCTTGACAGCGCACAAAAATGGCGAAACTGCTTTGCATTTGCAGTGGGGGTATTCAACTTTACTGACTCACTGGAATAAATTCACAATGTATTTCACTGTTCTGGGCTCTGGACTGCAGAAGAAACCTGTTCTTTAGCCGTACTGTTCGTATGTGAAGAAGTCTTTTCTGCAACTTTCAGTAGTTATCTTAAAATTTTAATCGAATATCCACAGACACTACTTCCGCTTACTTCAGGGATGGTCCCCTGAAATAAATAGATGCAAGTAAGATGATGATGATTTTTTCAAAGAAGCTTAACGGCGCTTACTTTACTATCAATAGCCATGTTCTTCTACGATTGCCGTTGTGTAGTTTTTGTTATATATTAAATAATATTTTATTATTGCCAGAAATAAAAGAAATTAAATACATTTGGTTTACATTCTTTTTACAATAACCCAAAAATTAGAGTTTATCTTGATCACTGGGAATTAAGGAAAAGCGTTGGTTGCTCCCATTAAAAGCCCCCGTTAAAGAAAACATAGTCAAAGCTATTAAATAATTTTGAAAACTTTATATTCATTTAAACTTGAACTGTAAAGGAAATCTGAAAAACAACATTAATTTTAATATTCTACAATGGCTTTGGTTGGCTCCCATAAAAACATGACTGAAAAAGTGTGGTTATGAACTGCATCCATTTCCATTTTTTTTATTATGCAGTAACTTGGCTTTTGTTGTATTAACATATAGTAATGAAAACAAAGAGATTCTAACAAAAAGTACCAAGCAACAATAATAATAAGTGCTGCATATGTCATTTGACCTTTTTCGTATGAGTTCAATTTAAACACTAATTCTCAGACACGTGTTAGTAGCATTTTACATTAGGTGCGTTCATTCCCTTTTCCAGAACAAACTTAAAAGAAAAATGAAGTAAAAATTTAAAATATCAGTCTGCCGAAAATAGAAACACTTAAAAAAATTTTAACTCATTTTGGTTGTTGCAAGTTTTTCTGGGTGTGAAGCGTTTGTCCAAGAAATGTGTAAAGAAAAAGTTGTTAATTTGTTCAGAAAAAAAACAATAATTTTATACTTCCATAACAAGGGTGCAAATTAACAAAATATATACTCGTATGTATATAAAAGAAATTTTCAAACGAATGGGGAGATATTGAAAATGTTCTTATGCAAAATCAAGAAAATCCCCAATTAGGACCACATTCACCATGTGTAAGTGAGGCAAATGCCCACATGATTCTTAGAGTCAACGAAGAATAATCATTTGCTGAGCAGTCCATAGGCCACCGATATCCGTTGGACCCCACTATACTATTTTTGTGGCGATACGTGTACAAGAACAATCCAGCCACAATTCCAGCCCTGGAAGGCAACACAGCAGCTGCAATTAGTAAGATACCTGCCGAAATGTAGCGGAAAGTATGCCAAAATTGGAGCTCACGGATGGACTACGTACGGCATAGCCACGGCCAACATTTATATGAAATAATCTTTAAAAAGTAAATGACGGACATTCATTTATCGACCCAAATAAATATTTCATTCACTTTTGCAAATTTCTGCTTTTTTTTATGTTCAAAATCCAAACGGTTAAAAAATCCCTCTATATTTAAGAAAAGTTTAATATTCAGTGGTGTAAGCAAAATAAAACTTTATAGCTCAGATAAACGACTTTGGAGTAACTTAATTGGTGTTTATTGATGGATCTATGAGTAGACTTTTGAACTGGTCCAAACTAAAGGAGAATCTACATTGGAGTTCATAAACACTTGCTATGTAGTAACAATTTGTTAAAATTAGTACTAGTTTTTAGTTACTGAATAGACCTAGTGTTGTTGCTGGAACCGGTTGTACACTTCAACGACTACATGTTTTAAAATTCTCCCTAAATAATTGTTAGCACATTATATATGAAACTAAAAAAATATTACATATTGTAGCTTTAATATTTATTTACACAGGGGTTATTAACACAGGGGTTAATAAGAAACCAATTTCAAAATTGATTATTGTCATAATTACTCCGCAAAATCAAACGCGAGTAAAGTACAGCGATCTGTCGTAGGTCAGATTTGATTTTATAATTGGCCTTAGCTTTCGATAAATACTTTCATTCGTATACATTTTCAACAAATTATTAGTATTCTTACGAGGGCTGTCCTAAAGGTACTCCATCTATTAAGGAAGAGTTGAACTTAGTCTCAAGCTCCGCATGAGGCGCAAATTTTATATTTTTATTGTTGTTAAATTTTTTCTGGCTCTTAAGTTTGGAAATAGATAATAAAGCGACAGTTCAAATAGTTGGCAAAATGTTGAACTTAAACTTATTGATTGGAAAACATGTGTAAACTTGTAAATATCTTTACGTCTACTTTGATTTCTCAACTAAATGTACTTTCTAATGGAAAATAATGAATAAATGTTCTGCCATCTGTGTACCGCTTTAAAAAAATGGGAAAATCTGTGCAAAAATACCTGAAAGTAGTGTACTAGATTCCGCTACTATATCTTTTATACAGAAGATATGCCGACACAGTCACATACATATACGTCAACGTTTGCGCTGCCATTATAATTGGTAGCAGCTTCACAACTTCAGTCTCACATACACGAGCTAGAAGACTGGCTAAATCAGTGGAAAATAAGGGTTAATCCATCAAAATGTGCTCATGTAACGTCTTCCCTGAGAAGACACAACTGTCCACGTATAACGATAACAAATACCAGACTGCCAGCGGAAAACCACGTCAAATATTTGGGTATCCATCTAGATCGAAGCCTAACTGGGTCCCGCCATATTGAAATACAAATAACGGTGATAAAGCTGCGAACACGTTGACTACACTGTCCTAACTGAACCTGGATTTTGGAATACAAAGTCCTCTTATGCAAATTCGTTATAAAACCAACATGGTCATATGGCATTCAGCTGTGAGACACAGCTTATGCATCAAACATTTAGAAATTATCGTATGCACCGGCTGGTATATAATAAATAAGAATATCTATAGAGATCTAGAAGTTCTCACACGATGCAAATAAATACTTGTCGAAATACTTAAACAAGTTAGTCGTCCATCCCAACACTCTACCGCGCGATTTACTGCGATTTCATGGCCACGAAAGCCTCAAAAAACTGCCACATTGAGCCTTGCGAGGCGGCCCTCCCTACCTAATAGTAATTAGTATATTAAGATTTGATTTTTAATTAGCCCTACTAGTTTCTACCACATTCTTTAATTGCTCGATCATATTGCTGATTATCCTTTTAGCTTGTGTGGCCTCTTATTAATTTCGTCACCCTAGAAAAAAATCCACAGTGCCCTTTATACTAATTTTATTGACCCCTTTTAACTAAACGGAAATACGTTTTCTTCCAAAAAAAATTATATAAAACTTTTATTTCCAATTCTTAGACTCATTTGCTGCAAACTTTTTTATTTATGAAATACTTGTATGAAATTTTTACATGAAAATTCCGTTCAATTATATGTCGGCCCCTGCAAATATTCTTGCAGTGTCCACAAAGTGTTTTGGCACTTCGATACTTTAACCAATACTTGTGTTGAAATGGAAAAATATTGATCGGTGGTTTAGTATTCGATCGAAGGTCGATCAATAAATCCGTGATTTCATAGCTTCAACACTAAGAGACATTTGAAAAATTTCGAACAGTCACTTTATTTGGCAACCATTACTTCAACCGCGGAAAGCTAATGGAAACCCCAATATGGAACTGCTGCACATGGTAAAAAGCTGGTCTATCGAGTTCCGTCGTGGACGTTAAACATTCTGCACGACCAATTTAAATAGTGACTTAAATTAGATTCGAAATTGCGACCAATTTACGATATTGTGTCGGTCGATCGGGTTTCAAGAATCAAGTGGCTATTTAAATAATCTGGCCGCTGTCGCTTTCGCATAATTGCCATAATGTGATAGCTTGAAAATGGTTGTTAGCTCGCCACTATGTAAAGGTGGATGACACATAGAGTTATTGTGTTTCATCGGTTGAACTAGGGCAAAGGCGGAGCTTTCAGCTAACCTCGTAATACTGACAATTTTCGAGAATGCACGCAGCTTAATCCACATTGATTATAACCAAAAGATAATAATAATAATAAATCATAATTGTTATGGCAATTAGACCGATTTATCGACGATTTGAAAAGAAAAGCACAACATTTCGCAAAAAAAAAAGAGCTCTATCATGATTTGTTAAGCAACGTATTGCTATCTCATCCGCTATAGTTCCCTGGTTTCGTCCCCAGACAGAAGAACGAAATTTAGCTTGCACGAATAAATTTTCATTTTAAGGGCCTTGAGGAAACCTATTTCTTGCAAGTGATAAAAGATAGGAAAAACGTGGGATAAAATATTTGTTTGCTCAAAATCTGCGTTGTATTCTAAAACCCACGTTGTTTTTGACTCACCCTCGTATATCTATAATTGCTACTTATAGATTAATAACAAGACTGAAATATAAGCACACACATTCGCATACGCACAACGTTTTCTCAACTTGAAATGTGTTTCTTAGTCGTAAACTAAAAAGGTCATCAGACTTGTATGGCAATTTGGGGTATTACTACTATGTTTCTACCTGTAGACTCTTTTTACGATTTGTTGAATACATGCACGTATCACATCTCACAGATTTAAAAGCTATTGACAGCAGACACCATAAACGGTAGATAAAGCTACGAACAGTTCAAAGGAAAATTGTCTGCCTAACAGGTGCATTAATGTCCATAGAAATCATAGTGTTAATTGTATCATAATTGAAAGATTTTACACAATAAACAGACACATACCAGCAGGTTGTCAGACATGTGACAAACTTAATAAATGTTACAGCAACAAAGTATCCCAAGGCATTTGAGAATCTTTTTTATTGAGAAGGAATATGTCGTGTCGGTGTGTTAAAGTGGAATTTTTGTTAGAAATTTCTTTTCAACTATTGAGAATATAAAATGCTGTATTAATCAGCTATCAATGAAACCCATTTTGGTTTTATTCTAACACAATAACTATTAATGCAGTAAAAATTTATAGTTTTCAACATATTTTCTCACCAAAAAACTAGTAAAAAAAACTTGAAATTTTTCATTCACAAATTTATTTTAAGCCGATTTTGAGTAAAAGAAACTCATTTTAAAGAAATGAAGTCACCTGAATTAAAAAAATAATATTAAATCCAATATCCGGTAACAACATCAAAACATTTTAAAGTCATAAAACAAAACAAATATTAAGACTTTCAAAAAGAACGACACTAGGAAATGTAAGTTACACTAAAATAATGAAACAACTTCTTGGTAAAACCGGCAACAGATCAACAAACAAGAAAACAGACTTAAGAAAACTCGTTAAAACACACTTTGGTTAAGGTCAAGAATGAATATTTAAAGAACAATGAATACTTATTTTTTATCTTGATGCCACACAAATGCTCGCATGACACATTGACAGATTAATAACGATTGAATAAACACAATAGAAGCGGCACGCTTTAAGTCGCTGCTTGTATGTGAAACCAATTTATAATAATACTTAAGCCTGTTTCAATCTGTTTGAAATTAATAAGATCAATAAAAAAAGTACTTAAACCTGCAACACAGTTTTGTTTTCCTCCTGGGAATACGTTCAGTCTTCGCAGTGTTTCACTAAAGGTCTGCTTCCTTTAATAGGTAGGTGGTAGTGTATAAACTATATTACGGAGAAAACAAGATAATTTCAAGGAACCACCTTGTTATGCGACAAAATACAAGTTAAATACGGAACATATAGGATAATTTCGCGTGACCCTATGTTTGTCTATCAGGCGACTAAACTACGCTAAACAAGATAATTTCTTGGGACCTTGTATTTGATAAAATACGAGTTAAATGGGAAGAATATACGATTTTTTTCGGGTGAACTTATATTCATGGTACGTGACTATGAAAAATACAAGATAAAATCTAAGGAGCATGTGTATATAACAAACTACAAACTACGGTTTTACAAAAAGAGGAGCAAGAATCGATAAAGCTTGCGAACTACAGTTCAAGTGGCTTGCTTGTATTTATATTTTGTACGGTAGCGATAACTGCTTCCCTTTTTATGGCCAAGCCTCCACACTACATCCAATAATTATTATAAACTAAATGAGAGTTATAACGTATAAATAACGTGCATATTGTATTTCCTAATACTTTGGCTACTAATTATGTGAATGTAGTTTGTAAAATCTTGACTACCCTACTAATGTTTGTGTGTTGGTTTGTATATCAGGTGTGTTTATGTTTGTAAATTTGTAACGGTACGTTACAAACTTCAACAATATTTTCTACTTAAATGTCTTTAGTTTCCCATAGTTCATTTCGCAAAAAGAATTTCACGAAGAGCAGCGTTAAGTCCTATTGTAAGGTCTAAAACTGGTAATAAAATTAAATTTTTACAGCACATTCATGTCTTAAGAGTTTGAAAATGCGGCGTCGTTAAAGGTCAAGGTGTGTGACAGGTCTAGCTGATTAGCTAATATTTTCAAAAATTTTATAGAATAGTATTTTCTATGCGATCAGAGTTGCATTTTTTGCGCTGTTGCGTTTTTTTTTATTCTGGCTGAATCGCACGACTTTTTTTAAGGTAGTATTATGTTATTCAGGCAATTAATGTTTACGTATTATTTTTTATAATTGCGCTGCTTTCCTTAGAAAGCGATAGACTAAAAATAGCAGGTAGTAAAGTATAAGGCATAGAAAAGCTTCAGTGTTTAAGAATTCTGCAATTGGGCGTTATGTTTATTTTTTGAACTGTATCACAGTGCCTTTCGTGTTATGTAAGCGCAAATCTGGCATAGCTGTTTTAGGTTCTTCTCCAAAGATTTATTGCTATAGAGTGATATCGACAAAGCAGAGCGCTGTGATATATACTAGCGGGGTTACCTTTCGTCGACTAAAGTTAAAATTTCAAAATTATGTAATTTTACCACTCTCAGCGACATTTTGCCACTTTGTTGGGGTTTTCCAAGTCTGTAATGTAAAAACATGTATGTTGCAAGTTTAACCATATTTGTATTATTTTATTACTAAAAGTATCTTTATATAACTACAGGCGGTTAATCGACTATTGTTACTTGGGATATTTTTGAGTTTCTAAAAACAATGTTGTATCGTCTGTATCGATGTTTTTAATTTCTGATGGCTTAGTTCGTTGAAAGCAATTGTGTTGTGATGATCATTTGCACAGATTACTAACATCATCTTCCGCCTATATTTAATAACATGAGTGATATTTACACAGAACTGATGTTTCGTTCATGGTTACAACATTCTGAAACATATTTCTTTTAACGCACCGTCTTTTATAGCCGGCATAAAGGAGTGAATATTTGTGAAAAACCTTTTCACGGCCAGAAAAGTATTTTGTTTCTTGAAACACACAGATTTTACTATTTAACCTCAATATATATATTGTTAGATTAAAAAAACAGTCTGAAAATGAATCTTAAACGAAACTTACGCAGGCTAGTTTATTTTTAAAAATATTCTTCTATTCTTTAAATTATTAGTTATTGTGTGCAGCTTTTTTTCTCAAAAAGACTTTTTGCGGTTTGTTCAAAACTTCCTGTAGTAACCCTGTATGCTAGTATGAATGGAAGCTAGTTCATATAACAAAAATGTATGTTATTGATTGACAGCAGTTGAGATAGGAACCCAGGCGACTAAAGCGATCAAAAGTTTCATAGCTAACGCGATAACGAAAGTTTCATAGTCAACGCGATAACGACTTAAGCCAGCCACAAAATCGTCCGACTTTGTAGGACAGTGAATCACGGCCATAAATGATGCTTGCTAACTGTAAAAAGACTGTATCGAATCTTATATACCCTTCACCGTAATGTGAAGTTATAAAAAGACAAGATCATATAAAGAGTAATACATCATTAAAATAGCCACCTCGGTTTCGCTGATTTTTTTTATCCAAAATCCGGATAACGAACTAACGGCATTGTCTGTGGTCATCCAGCTTCGTTTCAGGCTTAAGCAAATCCAACCGCGAAATAAGCCGAGTTAACTCTCCGGTTATGCCCAATTCAGCCGATCGGCGCCGAAGCGACATTTCCAGGTCTTCTTCCATACTGGCCACTACGGCGCCTACGTTTTCTTTTCTTAGCACCAATCACTGTCTAATTGGCGGCCTAAGGTCAAGCTTAAACTTTTCCACGGAGCGACTAATCGCATTTACAACTAATCTAGAATTTTGCTATTATTTTTTAATAATTTCCACATGCTCGGCAGGCGTGAAACATTGCAAGGCATACCATACTGGATATTTTGGCTTCTCATACATAACACCTGGAAAAACTATGATTACTATCTGCTCACCCAACCTGTATTTTTAAAGATAATGGAATTTTTGTATTTCCTTTTAGTGCAAAAGTATTAATTTTGTCTGGTATCTATTATCAAATATGACTTTTTGAGATACAACTTTTTATTTTTGTGTTTATGTCGTGTTTTTATGAAGTTATAATTTTTTTCGATATTTTTTTTTTTATTAAATGTTGTTAGAGATTTTAGATTTTTCGAATATTATTGGTTTTTTGTTTTTTTATAAAACTTAAATTTTTTCGTAAAATGTAGCATTTTCAATATTTGCAGCGTAGTTTGAATTTTCGATAAAACGTGGTGATTTTTAAACCTTTTTTTTGAGAAATTTCATTTTTTGGTGATTTGATTTTTTAAAAGATTTTTAATTTTTGATCTTTTTTTTTGCTGAAATTCACATTTTTGGTGACATTTAGAATATTAGTGAAATTTAGATTATTTGGTGAAATTTCGATTTTGTGTAGAATTTAATATTTTGTTTAATTTTGGTTAATTTTTTATAAAATTTGCTTTTTGGTAGTTTTTAATTTTTTTTTTGGCAATAATCCGATTTTTTTGTGCATTTTTGACTATTTGCTAAATTTTGAAGTTTTAGTGAAATCTCAGATTTATGTAAAATTTGGAGTTTTGTGTAAATTTTGGTAGGTTTTCAAAGTTTTATTGAATTTTCTATGCGATAAAATAAACAGCTACGTTAGTTATCAGGGGACTTTGATAATCTACTGTCGACGCACGAACAGGGGAATTGATTTGATAAATTTTAGTTGCATGACAGTTACTTGTACTCGTATTTGAGCCTAATTGGCTGCAATCAAAGTTGTTTATTTAGTTTTAACAACAAACTAAAAATAATTCTAACGACAACAATAACGCGAAGTGTAGTTCAGTTTTTTTAACTTTAATATTGATTCAATAATAATTCTCATATTGTTTATAAAAGTTTACACATACAAAAATATATATTTCTGGTTTTTCTCCTAAATAATATTTTTATTTAATTAACAACCTTCGCCTTAGAATCGTTATCGTACTGGAATATCAACGATGAAGATAGTTATAAGAACTCTTCATCTTAATTTGAATGCAGGAAGAACATTAATTTGGTTTAAAATATTATTTAAGACTCTTATGAGCATTTTTTTAAATATTGATTTTTTTATTTCCACTACTGGCATTAAACGTTTTCTGTACTGTCAATTTTTATTTGTTTTATTTTTCATAGATGCCCTGCCAACATACTCGTATAATTTTTTATGTCAATAACCGTTTTCATGGGCATTGAAATGGGAATGATTAAATTTGTTGCTTTGGTTTTACTTTAGCCAAAAACAAGAAAAAATGTACCCAAGAGCAGGGATACAACATAAAAATAAAAACCACAAACAGAATTTATGGAATCAAATACATTAACAATCACATGCACCTTAACAATTTGTACGCATACATCTGTATACGTTGTATATAAATTTTCATGTATTAAAAAAATAAACAGTAGTGGTGAAAAATGGCAACTTCCGAAAATGAAGTTTTAGAAATATAATTTTCTTCAATAAATAACGATTCATATAAAATTGAAACGCACTGTATTCTGAGTTACAGCACCTTTAGTCTAAACGCTGGGGAAATTTGAGGTTATGAAATAAATTGCGTAAAAACAGTTTTTTCCTTTGACAATTTCAGTCTCTGTTGCTACTACTTTTTTGACCACATTTTACAAAACCGGTTTACTAACCTCGTCAATCGCCGAGTTCATCATCAGTTGTTTGTGGTTTGTTCATGTCGGCTTGATCTTTCAAATGGCATCGATAAGGGCGTTATTGAAAATGGGCCTTATCAATAAAGTGGATTTTGTTAAAAAAATGCGTTGTTTTCGTTCAGTTTTTCAAAAAAACCAATTCACAAACGTTCGACGCACACATGTCTTTAACTCTTGAACGAGTTAAAATCAGCTGGTGATGCCACATTTTTGCGAACCCCGGCGAATTGGTGTTCCAATGTTTGTACTAAATAAATGTCAGTTCTTAATATTTGACCCTTTGTCAGCCAATTTGCTTCTTAATTTCTTGTAAAAAGGGTAGGGATTTGGAACAAGGTATAATGTGATTTTTATTTAAAGATGCCAAGACTATTTTTATATTTTCAAGTATTTCTTACCGTTCTCGATGAAAACGAGAAAATTATCAATGTCTGCGTTCGGTAGGCAGGTACTAAGGTAAGAGGTTCCTGTCTCTGCTAGGAGTCGTTTAGCGTCTTACAAAGATCACTAATACCCGGTGGAACAGCATACGCCAGGGATGCGTGGCCAAGAGGGTGCTTCGACTCTAGTATGCGAAATCTGTCGATTTCCAGTTTATACAGCCGTGCATTTCTCTATTACGCATGGGAATTCTATGAATTCCCTGAAGGAACTGCGGCTTTAATTGGTCAAGGATGGAATCTGTATTGAAAAAATGCTTCGCGAGTGGAGAACGGATTAATCTATAAAAGTACTTCTAGTACGCTGAACCTTAAGACACTGATAGGGATGGACATGAAAAAATCGCAAGGGGTGGACATGTCAGTCTCCAAAGATACTTTTGAGGAATAGGCTGAGACGGTAATGCGGTTTCAGTTTTTCTTGTAATCTATGGTACAACCAATTGATTCCCATTTGCTTTACAGAGCTATTAGATATGTGAAATGACAAAACAGTTAATGAAAACGGATCAACAAAGTAATTAATCATTGACAGAGGTGCTGTCCGAGACAGATTTGATACTTTCTTTCACAGCTGCAAACATAAATGTTGTACATTATATTCGCACTTTAAATGCAGTTAAACAAGTTTAAGTAATGAAAAATATCAATTCACAAATTCATTTATTTGCATTTATTTGGCCAACGTTACACAATTTATATGCTTGCAGTTTTCTTCATTGTATCCTCTTTGTTTTCTTTTAACATTCTGGTCGCCCCTGAAGGCAACCATCTCCAAAACCTTAATAAATTTTCATTTGTGAGGGTGTATGGAGAGAATATAAAATATTTTCGACTAGACATGCAATTATGTTTTAAAATGTATAAAATTTAGGGGTTTAATGGCAACAAATATACGAGGTGTGTTCGAAAAGTAAAAGCTGTATTTTACTTTCGAATTTGTGTAAATTAAAACAAAATTATTTCATGTTGGGAAAAACGAAGGAATTTTTATCGTCTCAGTAATTCACGACTTGTCATTCTATTCGCATGTTTAAGTTTGATTTCAACGTCGTACGAGACTCCTATCTTAATTTTTAGAATTTCTAGAGCGTTGTAAAGTTTTTGTTTGGTCCTCGAAGTATTTTCTGTAAGTTTTAAAACTATGCTAATGAAATCTTTTTTTATAGCATTTGTGATTGTTATAGTAAGAACTTTGGGTGATAAAATCCTGTTGTCTTTCTAATATTCCCTTCTAAAGACAATTCAACTATAAAGAAACTTTTGAGCAGTAAAGTCGTTCAGTCGGTGTATGCAGTTCACGGTTTTGCTGCATGTTCAAACATGCGCCTTAATTAAGGTAATTAAATTGGTTTATAAAATTTGATATTCACACATATGCAATTTAGCTTACTCAATCTTGTTATCCTGGTAATGTTATTGTAAGTTGTCGGGTCTATTACGTTTAATGTATACATTTAACGACCCACTAAACACACTTCAACAGGGGTACACTGTCAATTTGACTCAGTTAAGTACTTATTGGTCAATTTATTATTTGAATTCTTGTATGGTAAATAGAACTCAATTAAGGCAAAAAGAAATTACAGTAAAAAGGAAACATAAACGTCTAGAGAATTTTACTTTATTTTATTTACTCAACACCTTGGTTTTTTATAATTTGTTTACAGTAGGAAAAAATTGTTACCACCATCTAAACATCCTACAAAAAAAATAAATAATTCTTATTTTATAGAAACTTGAGCTTAAATTTAAAAATAGAAGAAAATCCTTTTAAAATCCCAGCTGAATACAATTTCTTGCGTTTACTTCCCACACGTGTAAAGGCAAATTGATATATTGATTGATGTGAATTCAATTACAACAAGAAGTCAGAGTGCTATATTCGGTTGGGGGAAAATCTAGCTTAGAGAAAAGGAGGTTTTTATAAGACATTAAAGTTTTTTTCTTGGCTGAAACGAAAATGAACAAGTACAGCGAAAACTGCTGAAAAACGAAATTCGCATTTTTTACAAAAAATTTATATAGGAAATGATTTAATCGTAAAATTTATATTTTTAGCAAAATTTTTGTTTTAGTGCATTTTTTTTTTAATTTGTATTTTCTCACTTTTTTGTATTTCCATTACAGATTATTTATTACTCAGAGACAAATAAATCTTTCACGAAATTTCAATTTTTGATGCATTTAAAATTTGTGGCGATTTTTTGGAAATTTTATTTAAAATGTTCATAATTTTTGATTTTTAATGAAATTGTGATCTCTTGGTACGTTTTATATTCTTCAGTAAGATTTAAATTTGTTGGCTAAATTACATTTTTTGTTTGTTTGTGAAATTTCGGATTTTGTGGAATTTCGATTTTTTTTTAATATTTAGTGAGTTTTTGATTAGTTAGTAAAATGTTGGTTGTTCGATATTTTGACAAATTTTTGATATTTGTGCAATGCATTTTTTGTTGTGAAATTTTATGTAATCGATAAATTAAAAAAAAAATTTTAACGTATTGAAATTATTAGAATTTTATATGATTTTTGAATTTTGGCAAATTTCTGGATAAATTTGTTGAAATTTCGAATCTTGCGATAAATTGGCAGGTTGGTCCAGCATATAGGCGCGCATATTATGTGGTTTCTTTCAAAAATCCATAAGTTCTGTGAAAACGATGTTGTGGAATGGTCACGATCAACGCATTATGTTCTGAGCAAACATCTAGTGGTTAATTGAAAACATTTAAAACATTATTTTAGTTGCGATAAACCAGCCATTGTATAAATTTGAGCATTAAATGATAAGCAATGCAATTTTTACTAACTAATTATTCTAACCAGAAACAAAGTATTTTAACTGTAAAAAAATAATATTATAATTGAAACCATAAATGTGAAACTCCTTCGGTGTTTATTCAAAGTATGAGAATATTTGTTGGTACATGATTTGCTTACATTCATATAATTCAATCATAATAATGTTCTTAGATTATGGTTACATCAACCATGTTGTGTATATGCGTGTACCCTTGCATCAAGAACAGCTTTATTAATAAAAAAGAAGTGCGAAGATATATTAAAGCTTCAATTTTAATAATGAGATAGTGGCTGACCTGATTGATGAATATAAATTTTAGTTAAGACAATGCACTGCGCGATGCCTTAATGAAGGCATTTAGATATGTTAATTTGCATTTTTAATTCTAAAATATCAAGGCCCGTATATGTTAATGATAGCAGTTTTAAAGAAAATATTAAACAAAAGTACAAAAATATAAAACTCTAGCAAAATAACTTTTATTTTCCAAGCAAAAAATAAAACTTGAAAAATAGTTTTTAATAAAACTAAAACAAATAAACCTTGATGCAGCCAAAGGTGGTAAGCGTAGTAATGATTATGCTGGTGTAATTCTTAATCTTGTAGCATTTCTCTTTCACGATGATTTTTAATTTTTTTTTTTTTTGGAATTTGAAAAATCTTCATTATTTGCCTGATTTCAGCATATTGTTACGTTTAAACTTTTCAAACGTCTTTATTTATTCACCGATTCTTTTAATTTTGGATTTTCTTTTTCAATAATACACTGCCGAATTCTACTTTACTAGAAGCTTGTAGAATTCGCAAGAATCCGGTCGATACATTTTTATCTACAAACATCTTCTTTTCTGCCGTTTATTTTTGTAACTACTGTTTGCTTTCTTAGGCTTGGTGGTGGTTTCTTTGCGTTGTTTTTGTTTACCCATACTACTCAATTTCTGGAATTCGTCTTTACGTGTTGATGTTATATCGTTGTTGTTGTTCCCTGTGTATTCACTTGCCTGGTAATTTGTCTGAGCTTATGGATGTTGTGTTTTGTTGTTGTTACAGCGCAGCGTTGTCTGTAGAATGGGGGCCAAAAGGGTTAACACATATGAAATCAACCGAAAATATTAACATTTCTGACCTCATCACCTCCAAATTTGATAAGATTTTGCACACATGATCTATGGATCGGCACAATAATATTTGCCAACTTTCAGACATATAGCCTTCCAGAATTATGGCCATTCCAAGTTGGCAAAAATCAATAAAAATGCACTCAGATGCCTTAACACAATTTTTAATATCTCGAAAAGTATTCATTGTACGTTAATAATGAAGGGCTCATTTTACAGACAAAAACATGCGCCATTCAAAAAAGTCTTTATTTTTCCTCACTTTAGTACCATTTTCAAAAACAGACACGAAATCTTTCTGTCCGGGCATACACCTGCTGACGTCATCGGATTCATAAAAGGATGTTACTAAACTGCTTGTCATTGGCGAAATTGGACTTCCCAGTTTTGGGTTAGGCGTACTCATCACACCCTTTGTTTCAACCAAATGCTTAACTTTTCGTGCGATATAGTTTGTAACCAGGAATTCTTCCTCAATTTTATGTATTGTCCAGCTTTTTGGTAAAATTGTTAGCAGTTGGATTTTCTTACTATTTTTTGTTAATGTTTTAAACTTTTCTTTGCGTACTATTCCTGGAACTCAAAAGCTGCATTCTATTGAACCTGTAGATAAAAAAAAATTAAAGTCAAGCGTTACTCGGCAGATGCAGATTTTGTAATTGAAATCCTTAAGAAATAATAAATATGCTGCAATAAAGTGTTTAATAATGATAATACATTATGTTGTACTTTTTATTAAAGGTTTAGCAATGGAGGAAAAGAGTTTAAGCAAAGAAAATTCGAAAAAGTTCCGTTACATTTGATTTGTTCTTCTTTTGTAGTTTGTCACCTTTTTGTATTTTGGTACATTTCATGAAATACATAAACCTGTATTTCTTAATAACTCATGTTGTAATGAAGGCTCCACATTGAAATTTGGCAGACTTGTACAAAACATAATAAGATTTAACATGTATTTTTTTGAGATTTTTAAAAATATTGATTTTCGAGATATATCCTTTGGAAATTTTAGTCCTTTTTTTATTTACATTATCCTTGATCGAAAATTCCAAAAAAAAATTTTTTAATGGCGCATGTTTTTGTCTGTAAAATGAGCCCTTCATTATTAACGTACAATGAATACTTTTCGAGATATTAAAAATTGTGTTAAGGCATCTGAGTGCATTTTTATTGATTTTTGCCAACTTAGAATGACCATAATTCTGAAAGTACGAGAGCTAGGACACTGAAAAATGGCAAACGCTATTATTATGGTTAACTTTCCCTTCGTACCAAATTTCATCCAATTCGAAATCGGTGCGGTCAACTCATTGGTTGATTTCATATGTTTTTACTCAAAAGTATTCGTACTCTTTAATTCTGGAACTTTCTGCACAGTGAGTGCCACAAGTATACATACTACTCAGTTCTTATACAGGCAAGAATACTGGCTCGCAGTTATTTTCGTAACAATATATTTTAAGCTTGACAGGTTGCAAATTTCATACAAAATATGGTCGTAATATTATGTGAAGAAAGTAATTGAAATATTCAGGAGAACTGAATCGATTGGAGCCCTTGAAATTGTAATATCGAAACAGTCCATGAACGTCAAACGCAAGAACTGCAAACTACAAGTGATTGAACAACAACAAGTGATTGCTCATTTTTTGAGCAAAAGTATTCTGTGTAATTCTACTCATTTTACTTTAACGGCTTCGTTAGCAGTCAATATTGCAGAGAACCCAGAAGTGATTTTTTAAAAGCAACTGCATCCAAAGAGTGTCACAGATTTGTGTCGAGTTTGGACGAAAGAAGTCAGTAGATCATACTGTTTTCGAAAGAAGTTTACTGGTCAAGCACTAAATGTGTTTGAGATTCTGTCCGGCTAAATAGCCTGATATTAATGTGGCCTACATGTAACTTCAACGAAACAACTCTATTGCAGCAAGAAACATTTCGGGATCGTGTACTTTCTCGCTTCGATGAATAGAATGGATCCCCTCAGACATTCTAACATTATTTCATTCTATAAGGTTATTTAAATTGATAAGACTAAGTCAAGAAGCCTATATCCAACTAATTCTTTATTTAATTTTCCGAGATGATGATTTGATAAGGAGATTTTAAACGAATTTCCATCATTCCTAGTCAAGCTTGGTTTGGAGACTTGTCGGTTTCGTCTGTGTACCATCTTCAGTGTCATTTTTCTAACGAAATCACGTCCATACAAAATAAGCATGGAAAATTTTTAATAACTTATAATACTTAAAGCCGAAATAAAAAGACTCTTGAACTCTTGGGATGAAGCAAAATGTTTATTATATTTTATTTAAACGTAAAGTAGAAAATCTTTAAAAAAAAGTGTAAAATGTTGGTAAAATCCAGTGATTTCAGATTCCTCTTGTAAAAAACAATTTAACTCAATCAATTTAAAATCTATAGGGATTCGTAGAAACACGGTTCCTTAAATATCCTCACAAATATTTTAAAAATAATTCAATGTATACAGGAAATTATGCTCTTGACAAAAGTTAATATAATAAGACCAGAAACTCATAAAATAGGATTTAGTTTAAAAAAAAGAAAGAGAAAACTTAAGTCTCCATACAAACTGTATCCTGAAGTAAAAACACATCTACATCAGCGCACAAAAAGGCGATGAAATACATAAATGCTCTTGAAGAAGAAGATTTAATTATGAAACTTATAGACAATGTTGAGCATGACTGTTGCCAAGTCATTACAACACGTGCTACTGCCTCAATTAAATTATTTATAGACTACAATTCTTTTATGTCTTTTTTTCTCTCTATCATCTTTGTCATTAACTACTCTTCTCTTGCTGTTTAAAAATTCTAAAATACAAACAATAAAACACACCTTAAGTATAAAAGGCAACCCTTAAAGAAAGGGGGCATAATACAGAATTCTGCTAATAAGGAAAAGAAAAAGACCCTGTAGATAAATTTTAGAAATAGTAAAAAAAGAACAAGAAGAGAAAAGGGTTCTTAAAGGAAAAGAACTTTAGTTGCTACAGAACACAACTACAACAACTTGTTTGGTAATTTAAAATAAAAAACGATGGCAAAAATCCTTTAAAGAAAAAAAAAAAATTAAAAAAAACAAAAATTGTGAAACATGTTTCGTTGTGAAGTCTTAACATTTACAACATTTTACTAGCAAGAGAAAATTCTATATTTTCCCCATATTCTGTGAAAACAAAATATCGCTTTCTAGTCGAGTGATAGTAGGCAACATGAAACGAAGCACAAGTGAAACCTTTGTGGAAAAAGTAATTCCCTGACTACTGATAAATTAAGCTATAAAAAAAGCTTTTTTTCCAAGGATCTCAGCCATACACTCTGTTTCAAGTGCAAGCCAAGTGTACAAGCCTACTGTGTAAATATTTAACATACAGAAGTATTTTATGCATTAGGTTTTCATTGTTGCTGTTGTGTGTGCATACACTCAAAATATTATGTAGGTAAAATCAAATGTGTTGGAAGTTGTTTCATAATTTTTCCCAATTAAATTTGATAATTATTGTGAGATATTTCAGTTTACTGAAAATAACATTTTAGAAATTGTCACATTTTTGAGACTGTCGTAAAGTGAATAGTTGCAAAGTAAAGTCATAGTAATTTACCTCGGCACCTGCCCTTCACCTTATCCGACGATTGTCTTACCAAACGTTGAATACAATGCATCCACCAGCACCCCTATGCGCTTTTAGATAGGTGGCAATTTGAACTCCCTGACTTGTTGCGAGGGGTTTGGAGCTACTTATTTTGCTGCAGTAACATTGACGACAACCACCACGTTACTTTCCCGAAGGTGCCGACCTCACTAGCCGGCCATGGGGGACTTATCGTTCCCTGGTTTATATTGTTTTGTTAAGGTCTTTAAGAACTTTCAATACTGAAGGGCTTCTATTTTGGTCCGCCAATAAAGAGAAGCTTTTTAAGAGACTTTAGGACACAATGCAGAGGAACAAATCTTTGCATATGGTAGAATGCCGGCAATACAAAGAATCTTAAATAAGCGAAGCTGGGGTTCAGTAGAGAACCAAACCATTTTGCATATATACAAATAAATAGCTTTCTACATAATTGGGATGAATGAATAAATTACATAATATTCCAGAGTTATTAACTTTTAAACCGAAATCAAGAAAAAATTTGTAAAACTTTTTGTTTTTAATATTTTTGTCTTTCTTTTTTAAATAAATCAATCTACTTGAGAGCAGAAAGACACAGAAAACGCTTGTGTCCAGTCTGCTTATGTTTTTAAGCCCGATTGAACTTTAAATTGTAAAAAATAACACCACAAATTAAATTTTAATCAAAGTTTTTTTTTTTTTATTCAAAACATCAACATTTGAATGTTCTTGACGAAGCTCTTTCTGGGCCTTTAATTTGCTTCAGTATTAAACAAATAAAGCCCCGTGTGTACACCGCACCAGATGTTGCATTTTAATGGCTATATTGGAGTTTGCATACTCTTATGGATTGACTTTACTTCATATCCGGAAATTTTGTTCATTGAAAAACCTGTTAAGTCAATAATGAGCCTTCATTTTTCGATAAAACATCGGATCAGTTGATGACTGATTTTTAAACTAAATAATTTGGTTGCGTTGCTCAAGTGTCAATCTATTACTGATGATTCGTCAGAGTATACTGATCACAAATTTCAAAAAGTGAACGCAGTAAGACAATTCGTAGCTTATTTCATAAGAAAATGTTTTGTAATTCGGAATATTTATTGAAAACCTGGTATAAATTCATTCCATTTAAATAAGAAAAATCATAATTAACTGACTAAAGCCCATTAAATAAATTATTTTTCCTTCACATACTTCTGTTACTTTGCGGTTTGAAATGATCAATTTTTCCAATAAAAAAAGAACGAAAAATTCATTCTTAAACTTAAAATCTGTAATAACGTGAAGTTTGTTTCTTACTATTGCAATGACTAAAAAAATAATTTACTTTGCCATTAAGTTATTAAAGCACTTAGAAATAATTGTTCGAATAACTTTTTAAACTACAATCAGTTACTGTAAAAATATTGTGAGTGTAACAGGTATTCAATACATAGAGTGCGACGAATATATAGAAACGTAAATAAGTGAGAAGCAGAGAGAGTTAAAGCAAGTTTGCTGCTCGAAAAGCGTCTTGTTTAATGTCAATTTTTAGAATCCAAAGTTAACAATTTAAGACAGCAGATTTTCTTTAATAAATGTGAACGGCTTTATTTAAAGCCTCATTATTCTAAGCCCATTTAATACCTCATTAAGCCGCGTTATAAGTCACACTCTTTTCTTGCTTCTTCTGGGCTTCTAAATATCGTTTTAAGTAAATGTAGATACCCTTGTTCATGCTCGACAAAATATCTTTAAAAGGAGCCGAATGTTCTATTTATTAAATAGAACATACAGTGACTACCTTTTAAAGCTTTTATTATTTACTCCTATTTATTAAAGTGAAAATGTGGCTTACTAATACAGGGTGTCCGCCGGGAAGGTACTTTGTTTTGCCGCCATTTTGGTAAACATTAGTCTTGACAGTTCATATTTGGCAGTCGTGTAGTAGAGACGCTAATTTATTATGGAAAAATATTCGGTAAACCAACGTGTTTTAATCGTTAAAACATTTTATCAAAATCAATCATCGATTACTGTGACGATGAGAGAGTTACGTGAAATTTTTGGGAGAAATAACGTGCCAACAAGACGCACTATTTATCGTGTAGTGAATGATTTCGAAGAAAGAGGGACTGTAGCTGATAGGCCCAAGCATGGACCACAACGTACTGCAAGATGAGCTGAAAGAATTACTGCTGTTTCAGAAAGTGTTTAAAACAATCCATCAACTTCAATTCAACACCGTGCTCAGGAGCTTGGTTTTCAAAAAACAACTTTGGCTACAGTTTTGCACAAAGATTTGTATTTGTTTCCATTTAAGATTCAGTTGATACAAGAGCTTCTTCCAGAAGCCCATTTACGCCACCGTACATATGCCAATAGGATGGTGCAGCTCGCCCATGACAACCCCGATTTTTATGAAAAAATCATAACGATTTTCATTTGAATGGATATGTGAATAAACAGAATAGTCGGTTCTGGGCAATGGAAAACCCTCAAATTATTCATCAGTCACCTTTGCATCCATTAAGAGTGACAGTCTGGTGTGCACTTTGGTCAGGAGGAATCATTGAACCTTACTTCTTAGAAACTGAAAACGGCGTAACGGTAACTGTCAATGGGAAGCAATATCGTTTTATGATTGAAAACTTTTTAACGCCACAACTGCTTGACTAACATGTGGTTTCAACAAGGCGGTGCCACATCGCATACAACCAGGATTACAGTGGAATTACTGCGAGACCTCTTTCTGCAACAAGTTATTTCAAGGAATGGTGATGTGGATTGACCTCCACGGTCACCTGATTGTACTGCTCCGGACTTCGTTTTGTGGGGATATTTAAAAAGCAAGGTTTGTGCAAACAAACCAGAAACGCTTGAGCAACTCAAACAAAATATTCGTAATGAAATTAATGAAATACCGCGTGAAATGTGTCAGAATGTAATGAAAAATGTGTTCAAAAGGGCTCGCATTTGTGAGGCTAACAGAGGCGGACATTTATCTGATATTATATTCCATACATAATTGCCGACATTAAATAAAACATTTATCAATATACGATCCATTCTTTTTCATTTAATCAAAAATTATAAACAAACAAAGTTGTATACCTTCCCGGCGGACACCCTGTACAATTAAAAAGGCCTTTGAATTCTTAAAACATAAACTTCTCATTTTACTGCTAATGAACTTGTCAATGCCAACGTCTTAAGAAACACAAAAACACACGAATCTTTGTTTTTAAAAAAGTTTTCAATAATTCACTTTTTAAATTTATATCAAAATAGCCAATGAGTGGCGAGTATATTGTTAAACTTACAGGCGTATAACCCCCACCTCAGTGACAAACACAAAGGTGTTTTTGATTTTTTTCTGTGAAAAAAGATTCCGCTTGACCCTGAAATCCCTATTGCAAATGGCGTTGTCTAGTAGATCATGTACTTAAAAATAAGATGACTAATTAAATCCTTAAACATAGAATACTACTGATTTTTATGTATCGACGCTCTAAGCGGAGATGAAGAAAATTTGTGTATAAGGGGTGTCGCAAAATTAAACAAGTATTCAATGAAATAAATAAATTATTTAAGCGCATAGGATAATTGGGCAAAGGAGGAATCCGGAAAAGGTACTTCTTAAAGCGTTAGACCGTGAGATTCCGACAGGATGGACAATGAAGCCTCGCACGAGGTGGAGCGGTTAATCTCTGTAGGAACTCCAGTGTTTATTGACCAATGGTTTAATTCTGAAGAGTTTGACAAGAAAACCTCGCAAGGGGTGGACCGGATAGTGTCTAAAGATACTCCTCAGGAAGAGGCTGAGACGGTAGCACACATTGTGTGTGAATGTCTGGCATAAGACAGGACCACGGGCAGACACTTGTTAAGTGTAAATGCCATGGTGTACCTAAGTTCTAAACAAATAATAGCAATTACAACAGAAGGTCGACAGTCTGAAATCACCATAGTCGATAGTAAAGGCTAATTGTGGCACGAGACTTGATTGAGAGTAATCGTAAATTACAAATCGGTTGACTGAAATCAATTCGTGGAAAGAAGGGGGTCGAACAGGGATCCATTAAGTTAGCGGTCTGCTTCGATATCCCCCCTACATAGAAAAAAAATGGGCATAGTACAGTGTTATGTCTGCATTACTGTTTCAAAAATTGCCATAACTATTTTACTGAGTTTCGATGATCAAAACTTCTTCAAAGCACATTTGGTAAGAAAGCAATTAAATAGTGTGAAATAATTAAATTATGTGATTTAAGAGCCAATTCTGATTACCAAAACTAGTGAGTGCTCAACCTGGCATCATTTAATTGTATGAAATTCTACATCGTCTGGTTGAAACCCGATGTCGTCTGCATCAATATCATCCAATTATGATAGAAAGAACTTGGTTACCACAGCTACCAGTATCCAACACTGATTTTCCAGCCTGATTTCAAAACAAAAAATCGGTCCAATGAAGTCACAGGTCAAAGTCCGTGCCGAACTTTGTAGTTGTCTCTTTTTTTCGAAAATCACAAGTGCTGAAAATTTTACATTTAACGAAGCTTCATCGCTAAATTGTTTTTCTTTGAAAAATCAGCATTCACTTGTTGAAGTTTTGTTTTAATGTTGACACTTTCTTACGACTAAGCTTTTTTTTCTTCCAGCAACATAAAAATGTAAGAAGGGGCAATATAGATCGCAGATCGCTCCGTACGATATTCTGCATAGTTATCCTGTTAACATTTTTTCTTTAAAAATAAATCTCGTTTTGCTAGGCCTTTTCGGCAGCGATAAATGTTACGTTAGTTTTATTCGCAAAGCAGCAGTTTCTCAATTTCTAGAAACATTGAAGAAAACATTGGCACGTTCCATTTAATATTCCATTGTCGGTAGCATGTTTCCTGTAGAAATATGATAGTTATAAGATTTCAATCCGAAGTACTAAAGTAGTACTTTACTCAATTGTATTTCATGTATGTACAACTGAAATTTTTTTTTTCAAAACGTACAACACTTACGGTACTGATACCCGACAGATGCTCCTCACCAAACAGAACCCTGGCACAGATGCCCGGCCAAATTAACTGTTTCACAAACCGGTTTGGGACCGAAAAATACTTCTGACTTCCGGATCATACAGGCGGAATTCCGTACGGGCACGGAGTGACTGAATGGGACCAGGAGAATTGACGGGCTTTAGGAGATTAACGGATAGTCAAACAACAATAAGGTACTACAATCCGAGAGGGTTACATCAAAGACGATTAGGGAATGCAAAAAGGTGATAAACGACTAATCAACGCATTCTCGATAGCGCATAATTTGAGTGCTGGTTTACTATGAAGTGGCTGGAAACGAATGAGAACGGTCTGGCAATTAAGGCCAAGAAGGCCGAGCTGAAAGGTCAGGCAAAAAGAGCCATACAGCACTGTGGAATGAAAACACGGTGTGAGAAATAAAAAAGATCCTATGGGAAGATCCCAATAGGGATCAAACAAGGAGGTTGTTGAGACTAAGCAAATCTGAAATCAGTATGATGGTAAGATGAGTGTACTGACAGGCTACTCGAGTTTACAGGCACATCTACGCCGTATAGGAAGGGAGGACGTCGATACGTTAGAACATTTTCTATACCCCTGCCTGGCTTTCGCACAGCATAGGACCCAATTTTTTGCAGCCGACACTCTACCAGTTGTGTCTCACTTTAGAGAAATTGACTGGCAAATACTCAGGACTTTTGTTAAGGAACAGAGATCTTATTAAGGTTGAAGACTCTTCCTATGAGAAAAGCGTACAACGGTCCGAAGTACTGGCAATGGACGAACGTCTTCTTCCCTCGATCTAACCTAACACACATCCTTGAAAATGTATTTTAATTTGCATTTGATCGTCAAGCATAAGGCATTCCATGTGTTTAAGATTTAATAGTCTGCCGAAATTTTGATAACAGCTTGACCTTATTTCTATTGAAGTTCCTATTTAGGCTTGTCTGAGACCAACAGTTGTGTGTTTTCAAATGGCCTTATTACACATATAGTGCGATTTTCAACACAAACTAAATAATTAAATTTAATTAAGCAGAAGAACTTAAACTTACGTTAACTACATAACAAAATTAAACTTTCAAGAGTCAAAATTCTGTAAAATCACTTACGCCGTGGCATTCACTAAAAAGTACTTTTTTCTTTAGTTTTGTACTAATACATGTGAGTTGAACTCCTTTCCCCACATTTTCTAAATAAGTAAATATTACACTACTTAAGTTTTTTTTTTCATTTTTTGTTTTATTCACATGTACTATGTAGACTTTAAATATTAAACACTTCAAGTTTGAAAACAAACAATAGAATTCGAAAGGAATATATAAAACAAATCTTCGCATTAAAAATCCAGCCTTCATGGAACTTGTAAAACCAAAAACATAAAAAATTAGATGTGATTTTTGCCTCTCCGCAGCCGCTAATAGCATCACCATTAGGTTTTAGAGCAAAAACTTGCTAGTCAAGTCTCGTCTATATTTTCATTTCAGAAAAATAAATAAAATCCGTGTAAAGGGAGAACAGAAAGAACATGTACTCAGCCCTCTTTGGCGTTTCCACCTTTTTTATTTTATGTTTGCTTTCCTTCGTTAAGTTGAAATTTACATTACTAAAGTAAAGTATAGAGAAGGGGGTTTTGCTTTAAATTTACAACGTCCCGCCCGCCACTCTCCTTCTAGTCTTGCTATTTAAAACGCAATCATTGCATGTGCGGCTTCTACCCCCAGGTTTGTATCCTTTTAAAGGAGTATACGAGAAAATATGGTTTCGATTTTACTCTTCCTCTACATTTCTGTTCGACATTCGTTCTCTCTGACATGGTTGCTGTCGTTTTTGCGTCCTTATTATTTACCCAAATGTTTTGCAAATTGTATACACTACTCGTGCTTGCACTTCTTCAAACATTGTGCACGAGTACTCATGCAAATAGATGAGGCCATAAAAGTAGCACAACCAAAAAACTCCTAGAATTAAACTTATGCTTAAAAAAAGTGGGAGTCATATTTGAAAACTGATAGATTCCCAAATTATATTTTGAGTCTCCATCTAATCAGAAGTGAGTTGAGCTTCAATGTTAATTAATTACCAAGGATATATCGATGTTACGATACTATTCCAGTCGCTCGGAAAACACAAATTCAGCTGATTTCAAATTTTCTGACCCGTTTCGCGACTTTTTAATTACATTTACAAATTTTAGCAATAGAAAAAGCTACTAATTTTTATTTCTCTTCGTTATTATTATTTACATTTCTTTTGTGCTATATTCTCCTACACAACTGCTTATTTACCATACTTATATGCAGTTTTATGCTTACGGGGTTTAGTACTCGTGTTCATTCCAATTTTATTGTTGATTTTTCAAAATCATTGCTTTATTTACCAATTCCAGCTATGGGGATTGCAATGGTTAATGAGAGGGGTTTTGAACTTTTACCTCCATGACTGTCGTGGATACACATGTTCAATGTCCTTTATGTCGTGCACTAAAGGTTTTCATTACCATCTACTCCATGTGCCAGCAAGATGGCCAGAGAGAGAAAGCAATAGAAGGCAAAAGAATGCAAGAGATATATTGATTGTAATTGCGCATACAGGAAAGAGAGAGAGAGAGAGAGAAAGCGAAAGAGAAAAAGAGCAAACTTAACATAAATGTTAGGACTTCATTTTTTTAATGTCTGAAAGAGAGAATAAGAAAATGCTAGTGATGTCAATGAAATATTAGTTAACTTTTTCAAATAATTTTTTTTTAGTTTGAAACTCAAATAACATGATCGAAAAGAATGCTCGTAAAAAAGTTGCTCATAAATTAGTTACAAACTCCAACTGCTTGCGTTCTACGATAGCAATATGAATTAAAATCAGCAAAATTCAAAATTAGGGTTTGGAAATTAGGAAAATACAAAATAGTTACCAACGGTGTTACAGATGCTAAAAAAATAAAAAAATCTTTCAGGTGTTCAAAAACTACAATACTTTACATTCCGATAAATGCTGTACTAGTGGTGTGTTGTATTACTAAATATCCTTGTAAATTAGAAAAACAAGAATCACTGTTAAATAAAGTGAATCAGGTTAATTATGAGATTTTACGATAATTTTAAGGCTGCTTTAGGATGTATGGAAAAATTCCACAATACTGCGTTAATTTAGATTAATATGTTACCCGTCTGTACCATATTCCTTAATGAATTCCGAAAATAACGGAAAATAAATTTAAGAAAAAAGTTAAGTTTCCTGGGAACCACAAAAGAAGCAAACTATTTATAAAAAAACAAAAATATTAATAATAAAGAAACCGTTTCGATTGAAAAAATATGCCGCCTTACGTTTTAATAAACTTTGACGACGAAAACTAAAATAACTCTGAAATTTTAATACCAGATAGAAGGAATTAATATAAAAACAACAGGGTGATAATCATAACGCAACAAGTGCTACACCATAAAGAATAACTCGAATAAAATTTTTGATTTTGACAGGAAGATGGCACATAGTCGAAACCAGTTTGTCTCGTGAAACTTGACAAATATGAAATTGTTTGAACCATTTTTGTAGAATATTCGAATAATTTTTTAAAACTACTTAGCAAATAATATCTTCCTAAGCATGTCAAGTGAAATTAAAAATATGAACTTCTGTGAGCCTGTTTATGTAAAAACGCCAAATGAAACTTCTTTATGCAAGCATATCACATACAGTCTAACATTTGTTTCGTTTTCTTAAAGATTTTGATGATTGACACAAAAGAAAAGCTTGCTTTTAAGTTGGTTTTTTTTTTAATTTTGAAAAGCTTTTTCACGTCATTTTTAGTTCTTAAAATCCTCAAGTCCTCAAGCGCCCTTGGTATCTCGTAAATCTTGGCAACTGGGTTTGTTTAAGAGGAAGTTTACTAAAGAGTGATTTAGACTATGTGACTTGTCGTACGATTACTCAATTTTTTGTGTAGAAGAGCACGGATGGGATCATGTAAATCCGATATGTAATGAAGTCGTACGTAATTGAGAGAAAATACCGATGAAAATTTGACAGTCGTTCGGCTCTCTTTGTTTTTTGATAAAATTTCAAAAACCATCACACACCATTTGATCAGGAGAGAATTTTTCAGGGATGCAAAACTAGATTTAATGAATTGCACTATATGTAAAGAAAAATTTTAATTTTTCGTTCCAAGATATTATTAAAAACGTATGTAAAATTTAACTTGTATTACATATGTATGTATGTATATGCGTCTGCATATAAAAAAGCTTATCTATTCCAATATTAACACTACAACACTAGAAGTTCTTTACGAGAGAATATTGTTTGGCGTAAACTTTTCATGCCTGATTTTTATGTAAACAAATAGCAACATATATATGTGTGTGTGCACGCACCATATGTTTCGGTATTTTACCAATCATGTAAACGAAAAAAAATCTGTCGTATGATTTTACTCTAATTTTTTTAAATACCGATGAAATTTCATCATATTTTTGCTCTCATTTTACCGATGAAAAATATCATCGTCTAAACCCCACTTAAGCTTTAATTAAGCTACTTTCTGTTACAGCCTTGTTTGAAACCTTTTTATTGTTTTCAACGAGTAAGCCGTTAACGTTAACACTCATATGTATATGTTTTGATTTGATACGTGTACGCAACATCGCCATCCTATAAAAGAGATTTTTCTAACTTTTAGGAATTAACGAAATATATCGGAAACTAAAAATTCATATTCGATAGGAATTTCAAATATGGAATTAAAATCATTTCGATCGGAATAAAATATTAGGACATTAAGAAAGTATAACATGATAGCAAAAGTTGTGCATTCGACAATTGAAGCAAAGCCGCGAATAACGTTGTAAAAGACAAATTTTGCAAAACCTGTTTTTTTGCAGATTACCGTTAAAATTGCTCTCTTACATTTGTTCAAACACCTAAACATCAAAATTATGCATTTTATCGCCGTCAAAACGCAATTACAATGAGTCAGTCAGTGAAAGAGCGTTGTAAGTTATAAACAAAATGGCACGAACGGAATTTATTTTATTTTTATTATTTTTGATAAACTAAAGAAAAAATAAAGAAAGAGATAATCAAACCTTTTAAATACGTTTTTTTTTGCTCTCCTGAAAAATTATTATTTTGTAATTTGCAAAGTTATTCGCGGTGATTCTTCAAGAATATATACATATATCCAAAAACATGCTAACTTCATCTTAAGTCGTAAAAACGGTCCTAACATTACGTCTTAAACAGCCACAAATTTGTTCGCACATAGAGAGAGCGTCGGTAGAATAACGGTAGAAAACGTGTTCGTGGTCTTCGGCGTGGAGAATACGTGTAGATGTTTTTGTTCATTCGGAGCATAATTTTTGTCCCCTCGAAATTGTCTCTATTTTTTCAGCATATTTAATGACGGGTGTTTACAGATGAGTGCTTGCATACATATTTTTTTATTTTGCATGGGCGTATTTTGTTTGTGTGATGGCAGAACAGCGTTGTAAGAATAACTGTTCGGACAGCTTTGTTTCAACACGAACAGACCATCAACAGCGATGGTCTGCATTGGCCAAATTCCTGTGCGAACAGCCATCTGTACGTCGGCAAAACAGATATATGGCTAGTCAAGACAGCTAATGTAACTAAAGTTCATTTTAAACCTAAAATATGCTATTTTACGATTATGGTCATAAATAATTTAATGGTAAATTAACTACAATTACAAATAGTAAAATAACAACTCTGTTTTTCTTCATACTTTTTATAGGTATTAAAATATAAACAACGAAATACACATGTCAACAAGCATGGGGTGGTTGTTTTTTCACCCTCTTCTTGCACTTTCGATTGGACAATAATCCGTTGTTTTGTTTTGCCGAGTATTTTTTGCACTATTTTTACCCTGTTATTTTTGTTGTGCTTTGACAATTTTATACTCTTCGTCTTCGCACAGTATTCGTATTCTTATCTATTTGGCATGAGTTTCATTTTGTTTGTAACGGTACATAAAAAGCATAACAACGTTAAAGACATTGAAAACGGCAGAAATTAGTGACCTTAAAAATATTAAAATAATTTTTAAATAATTAATAACAATAAACAAACTGAATAATAAATAAAACATTTAAGTATTAAATAGTGTTTAAATGGTAACACCATAAAAAAAGTACCTACATACGCATGTATGTACATATGTATTAGTATATTTGTATTGTAAAGCAGAGAAAAAAATCAATAATTTACAATTTAGGTGTACAATAGTGTTATTGTAATTTTTCTTTTATACCGAAAGAGCGTATGTGTGCTACAACCAAAAGCGTAAATTTAAAATATTTTTGAAAGTATATTGCGGGTGATTGTAGGAATTAAATTGCTGCAATCATTTAATTTACATATTTAAGCCTATAATTGGTTTTTATTATACACAATATATAAAATTTTAACTTCGAGTAACATTCAAACCAGATAAATAATATAAAATAAATTCAGACTTTATGCTTTAAATAGAAACAAGCCATATTAAAAAATACTTAACGTTTTACTTTGAATTTAAAGATGATCTTAATAATCCATTAAATATGTAAGTGGTAATAATATAAAGCTTTCTAACTGGCGGTCAGATTTATTATTAGTAAACTTGTCACTTTAATAGAGGATTAAATTTTAAACATTTAACAACCCTAAATCACACGGTATATGTAAAGTTAAAATTCTATTGAATATGACTAGTATATAAATATGTACATTTGTTTTGACCTAACTTTGTCGAACTACAATTATGAATATTAAATTAAATTTCTTTAATATGTACAATTACATTGGGGGTTAGTGCAGTGTAGGCACAAAACCATTTGAACGCACATTCAAGACACATATGTAGTTTACTGTAGTGAACTCGTAATTTACTGCACTTGTGCAGCTGTGTAAAGTGTAGAAACAAAGTTCATTCTGTATATTGATAAGGTAGTAAATTGTGTTGTGTGGATTTAATAGTATGGCTAATATCAAGGGGAATTGAAACAGGTAAACTCACCAGAGCAACTGATGACGGGTTTTAAACTGATTCGACGTCGAATTCCATATTAAAAATTATTTCGCCATTTTCGACACATTTTTTATATGGAGCTTGACGAAGCCGGAAATGTTCCTGTACCTGTTCTCAATTTGCCTTGGGTAGTATTATTTCTCACATATTCCAGAATACAATACGCTTGGAACAAGCAGAAGCATTAAACACAAAATTAGCGACCGCTGAATTCAGTTGTATATTTTCAAATACTTCAAGTATTTCTTTATTCATATTTTTTCCTGTAGTTTAAATTTTTGTTCCTCCCTTCAAATATGCACGCACGGGGCGCTATTTGCATTGTGTAATCCAAAGTACAATAATTGAATCGCCGCATTCGTTATCGCAAAAATAGTGTCGAAATATCAGATTGTTGCATACGATAACGAGTAGACGATCGATAGCTTTCTCTCGAAATGTCATTCGGTATGTTTCAAGTTGTCGTAAACCCCTAGTTTTGTTTTTGTTATTTTATTATCAAAATCCCAATTACGTTATTATTGCTGTGTAATATTCCTCGTTTCTACAACACAGTGGAAACTCACCACAACTATGGAATCCGTAAGAATTAAAAATAATTTCGCTCCCTAAATTAAAACCAGTTATAACTCAAAAAACCCAAACAGTTCAAGAGAGACAAAAAACTGTTTTTACAAAAATAGTTGATTTTCAAAAAACACATCTCTAAATGATGAACCAGCGTCAGAACCCGAAATAACTAAACTACCCAATTGCTCGTATGCGCACTGTCTTAAATAAAAACAGTACTGTGTACTTCGAAACGGTTGAAAAGCATACATTGTACATTTGTGCACAAAATGAAATTTTCTATTTATTGGTCACTGTCATCCATCGATAAATACACAGAGTCCATTGCATTATTCTTTAACTTCTTCAACTAAGCGTAGCCGACTTTGGTCGTCTTCAAATATAACTGTGAGTTTAATTTGCTTAATATCCATATTTTCTAACAAGCGTCGCAACCAAGTTTTAGAAGGGGTTATAAACTAGACACTGTAGAAGATAAGGCTACACAAGATTTCCTCTTAAAACTAGTACTTCCAGTATTATATTTACGGTTAGTACTATTCTCTGCCAAATAGCCTAGCCTTTCGTGTTATAACTTGACTTGTTTTCGCTGAGTTTCAAACATAATTCAGAGGTACCTGTTAAATACGTTTAAGCTCGTTGCAATCTTCTTTATTATGGCAACAAGCTTTTTAAGCCAGGATTGATACGCTAGATTTGGGTTTCTTTGTTGAATTTTAAATTTATGTACGAACCGCTCTCGATTTTTTTAAATTAAAGTTACACTTTCAATTGAAATGCAGGTTTTGATTCCAAATCAACTGAGGCGTCATTGCCAGTATATCTAAACGACAAGAAGCCGGCATTTTTACGTCGACACCTGACTTATCCGACAGTGGACCCACTACCCCATTCACCAACCATCGCATATATTTTGGCATTATGACTGCCGAGACTATGACCTTACATTTTGCTGAGACTTTTTGGTAAACCCCATTCCCCTGCCGCACCAGTGACTGCTTACGTTGTACTACCACGTCGCGTCGATCTTGCATCAATGTCTTTCCGCGCTTTGGATTTAATCCACAGCCACTACGTTACTAACATCGGGTCATGCTAACCCGGCCGTATCAGTACTTTAGTTGCTGGTCGCACGTGGAACGTCTTTATCATCCAGGCTCAGGCCTCAACCAAGCAACCATATCTCCCAGATAGTAATACATGAAGGTGGTGGAAATGCGCATGTGATGATCTTTAGACCATAATCAGGCATATCTTTTTCCTCCTTTTAGACTTGTTTGTCTCGCTCTCGCATTGTTTAATGGTTAACTATACCGAGTTACAAGTTTTTCATAGGCTTTCCATTTCCAGCCCATTTCTTGCGATACTCAATACAACTATGAAAATAGTAAACAGCATAGAACTTTTATTATCTTTAAGGTAACAATTCAATACTGGCCCCAAAAACGTATACAATTTTACCCATAATTTGAATAACTTAAAACCAGTAGTGAAAAGTTAAAACCGAAAACCAAAATTAAAAAGAAAACATAAGAGAATAATTAAATTAACTAAAAAACAGATAAAAGAAATAATTAAAATAGAACAATACAAACATGTTAGAAAATACTAAATTAACAACAACAACTTTTACACTAACGTTTCTAATTTTGGTAAAAAATGTTGCACAAATTGGCAGTTATGCGGCCACTAGTCTTGCAACACTTGAAGATACGAACATTGAAACGCATCGTTTAACAAAGCGCATGGACTTGGAATCATGTTTAGGTAAGAAGCTCAGAACAAATGTGGTCAAGCTTTGTTTTTTTACCCAACATGCAATTCCAAACACAACTAACTCATAATTTCATGTTGCTATTAATTTTTATTGTTATTGCATTCAGGCCAATTTGATGTTCATAAAAATACCATCATACGTACGGGTGAGTCTCAAGCAATTGGCGGTAAATATATTCAAGGCATAGAACTAGATACGATGGAAGAATGTCAACATCTTTGCTGTGAAACAGATTCGTGTGATGTGTATATTTTTGAAAGTAAAAAAGATGGCTACTGTTATTTATTCGAATGTGGTACGCCGGAAAATTTCCACTGTAAATTTACCCGACACGCCAATTATACCAGTGCTGTACTGACACCTGTTGTACGGCGTATAAACGAAGTGACTACAGCACAACCACCACCACCACCGGCACATTTAGCTCACAGTATCACCTCGAATATATCACAGCAAGAATGGGAGTTGTCGAACCTAAAAGTGAAACCGGAAGTTAAAGAGAAAACAAATGAAATTGGTTTGATGGGGGGTGATGCAGTGAATGGTTTAAATAGCAACAATAAGAAATCGCTGACGGGTGTCGAAGCCAGTCTAACTGAAAAAGGTGTGTAGCATTAATAACATTAACAACCGGTCGTGACCGTATACATTTTTGTTCCACAGTAAATACATCTGTTCAATGTGGTCGCTTTCAATTTGCTTGTCATTCTGGTGAATGCATTGCCGTTTATAATGCTTGTGATGGCATACCTCAGTGTGAGGATGGCAGCGATGAAGGTCCAGAATGTTCTGGAGCAAATAACAATTTGAATACTAATATAAAGTCAACGCAAGCAGCCACAAGTTCAAATAAAATATTAACTGCTCCTCCTCTGTTGCAGTATCCAGCTACAATATCTCAACAGACGCCTCAGCAACAGTTGCAGAGCATGCAACAACATTCTCCAAGTCCGGCCATTATACCGTCTGTTGTAAACAATCGTGAAGATCCTAATGTTTGGGAAACTCGCAAAATAGTTTCAGGCACAGCGACCCAAGTATTGGGTAGCGGAAATCATGGTGAGTAGAGTAATTTTTATAATTTATGTGGGTTTCATTGAGGTTGTTTTGATCGATTCTAATTAGTACATCGGAAAGGTTAGATTTATGTTTATTTTATTGAAATATTGACAATTGAATACTTTAAGGGTATTGAGAATATATTTTCTTAATGGATTTTGTGGCAAATTACTCCATTTTATTGGCTGTGTTTTTAAAACTTTCTACTTCCAAAAACCCTACGATAAAAATCAGGTGAATATGGAAGAGAGAACTATGGTGGCTAAAGGAAAATTTAGTTAAATTTGAATGATCTTCTGGCAAAGATATAAGGGAAGCGACAACTCGACAACTGTGCATTGAAATGTGACTTAAATTTACTTATACATGTCCCTTCTGAACTTAAATTACAGTTAGAAAATTGGTCATCAAGACAGATTTTGTCCATTATTCCGATTTGCGTTTCTGTTTACATGAGAAACGAAAAAATATTCACTATTTTTTTCGCTCCCTCACCTAAAAATGTCGCGTGCCTGCTTTATAATATCCAAAATCTGAGAGTACTAAGGGGCAAGGTATGATAATAAAGCTCCGCTATCGGGAGTAGCTTGAGCAAGGCACGATAATGAGATTTATGGCCTTGTTCAAGTGTGTTGCTTAGACCACAACTTAAGGAAGCACAGCTGAGTGCTATCGGAGCGCTTCGTATATGTGCGGACAATTAACGGTTTGGAGAGTCTCAGAGGGTCTCCGGTTGGCATCGGTCTTTTAACAAGTCCTGAGTGACTACGATACTTGGAGCGTCAAGGTGTGCAATTTGTGCCTTCAAATAGTCGATGGCTATCTACTGCCAGCGTCTCTTCCCTATATTAAGGATGACTGGAAGCGAGCGTCCAATTTTGTAACACGCGGCTCGATATATAAGCGTGAAATAAGGCTTGTAAGCCAGCCCGCCTGGAGGCCATGCTGGCGGTCCCAGTTCGAGTATAAGATGCACAAGCTCAATTGGCTACTCACCCTAAACTATATGTATATGCGACAAACTCTTCGTGTATTTGCTTATTTGGTTCAGTGATGCACCGACGAACTACAACCTGATTTACTGTAAAGAGTGTGTGAAAATTAGACCTTCAAATTAAGCATGTACGCTTCAGCCGCGACGTTCACATACCCAAAATTATATCCCAACATTAAAGCCAATTTCATGAATATGAAAAAACATTTTTTGTGCTTTAATATAAAATAAGGTTCTCCGATAAAAATTACAGCGCTTTAACCAGTTCTCGAAGACCTTGTATTAGTTCGAAAGGCTTATTGTCACGTGTATCTTTAATGTCAAAGGTAGTCCTATAGCCATGCCACTGTTCGATGAACCCCAATGCATACGCCTTAGTGTCACATGTCGCTGAAAACTATACTCCAAATTTGTTGGCGTACCAAAGAAACTTAGAAAGATCAGAATTTTATGATGTAGCGGCGCCCCATTATGCTGTTCGATTTCAATAATTTTTGTAGCATGAAAATAAATGGATGTTTTCAAGCAATTTATATCAATTGCTATTAAAAAACCAAACAAATCTGACTTTTAATCCCAGCCTAAAGGCGATTACACTGATAGGAGAGACATGAATGACTTAAAATGATTAAGTTGATTTGCTAACCACTAACTAACTATATGATTAACGAATAATTATTATGTCATGCAAGCGATTAAGAACATGATCAAGTACAGAATCGTAAACTCGGACTCATGCCACTCCTTCATTAACTACAGCAAATAGCAGATGATTAAACAGTTCAGCTTAACTGGAGCATCAATCACTACGAAGTTTAATCAACTTTTGGCTTGAGAAGAGGGAAATAAATTTAATTTAAAAAGTGCATGTGTTTTTTGAATGAGTTGTGTAGTTGCAGTATGAAAATCCAAAAGAAAAAACAAAGGAAGTTTAAGTCAACAATATTTATTTTTCTTGTAGTTTCTTTTCTTTAACAAATAAAACTTAAAGATGACTTTTCGTAAACGTCTGAAACTTTACTGGAAGTAAGTGAGTGTGTGTGCAATTAAAAAAATGTTTTTTTTTTTAATTTTTTGTTGATAAGAAAGAAACCGAAAACAAGTGATTGTGACACGCAAACTAATCACAAACTAATTCCAGTCATTCATACTTGCAGTCTGGGCAATAGACTCTAAGTTCATTCATTTACTCATTCACATACACAGCGATTAATGTGTAAATGAATGGCCTACACACGCGTGCGCTTAAAGATCGTTGAGTTGCTATTACTTGATCGTTCGTACCTCCATGGTTGGATGAAATGGTTGGGTTGGTTGTTATGCGCATAATTGAATACCTTCCTTGGTTATGTGTTCATTCGCTTATACCTTTCATGCAATAATTCTTATACGTACAATACACCAATGTGGTATTTTCTATGTTGTAATATTGTTTAAAGTGGTGGGAAAATGATTGTTGTGTTTCTTGATATTTAATGTTTTAAATTGTTTGGGATATTGTTATTAATTTTTTAAAAGACATGGGAAATTTGTCGTGGTTTTAGGCGGAAAAAGGGAAATTAAATAAGTGATTAAATTGAATTTAAATAAAGGATTTGACTAAGTATCGGCTATAAAACCCATGGCTTAAGTGAACATGTACTCCAAGCTAGTGCTGGAATGTGTTCTGAAACAAAACCGATCTACCTGCGTAAATGAGGGTAAAGGACACACAGGTACAGCTGGAAATAAAGCACCAGACGAACTAGCAAAAAGAGAATCTGCTGTGAATTTCTGTGGACCAGAACCCAGAGTTGTCCTGGTGAAAGTCCTAGTACGAGCAAAGGTCCTACATTCGGTATACTCATTCAGCCTGAAAAGGTGGAGGGGGGCTATCACATGTAGATTGGCTCGAATGGGGTCCAAAGAGCCCCTCGGCAGCAAGGCCAGTAAGTTGCTTAGATATAATAGGGGTACTTTAAGCTGAACTACTGCTTTAGGTCATGGAAAATTCAAATATCAGAGACTCAATGAAAGTCGTAAATTGCAAATCGGTTACTTCAAGCCAATTCGAGGAACGAAGAAAGTCGAAAAGTAGCACATAAAGTAATGCTTCGATATCCTCCTACATATATATATATATATATATATATATAAATATATCCTACATATATTTATATATATGTAGAAGAATAAATTATTCCTTCACAAAATGATTAAAGAAGCTGAGTCGATCTTACCAAAAGCAATTACGTCCCAAGTTATAAAGTGTTTTACAATAGAGTCAGGTAGGTAGTAGGAATAGATAGATCATAAAAAAGTTATTTCCTCTATGTGAAACAAGCTTTCTACTTTCATTGGTTTAGGTATAATATTTATTTTCAGCAGGAGTTGCGACTTCCAATTTATCTATTCTGCATATTTTTAGCCTGTTAGTGGACACCGGAAACATAATCTATACCATTGTTATCTTTGTTAGGTTTCACTCCAATTTTAAGTCGATTTATACAAATATAAGAACTGTATCGGAGGAATTTTAGAGTCAGTACTACTACCATCTTTCGGTCCTCATTGATTTCCAGCTATCGACTGGTATATATCGACCTCTTTACTGAGTCACGTGCAATAACTTACTGTTGCATTTTTTATGCAACTGCCTGTGGCTCTCAGTATAATGCGAGCAGGTGCTGAACATTACAAACTTATACACCTGTTGCTTGCACGATATTCATCTTTCCTTTGAGACCTACTTCGTGTTTTTCCGCATGTAGTTGTCTCCTGCCACCTTTTCAGACATACTGAGTCCAATCACAGCAAAGTCCTTGCTCCTACCATGCCTTTACTCAGCGCTAATTATGTCTAACAGTCTGTGGAAACTTACAGCTGATGCTATGCGGCGTTATCGCTACACCATAGAAGTTTCCATTTCCGCGATTAAAGTAACTTGTAGTTTCCAGAGTTGTCGCAATTAAGTCTCACTTAACACTGGCATTTTACTAGTATCCCAAATCATCATAAGAGGGACTATGCATAGCTACCGGAGATAAAAATCACACTTCAGTCTGTATCTATTTAACAATCAACTAATGACCGATTGCGATTGCGCAAAGGCTTGAAGCACCTCACTTTACCAACTGAACACACACACATACACTCATTTTTAATACATGTAGTGCATGTAATGGGTTATCCATTTCGTGGTTTCAAAGCCGCTGGTCTGGCATGGCTGTCAGCTGTTAAATGTCTGTCATCTGAAGTGTTATTTATTTAGTGAAATGTTTGCCAATGATGTTTAACAACTCAAGAACGCATAAAAATAATTGAAACTAACTACAAAAGTGGTCATTAAAGCGTGGTGATTATAGATATTATGATGACCTACTATGCAATTGATTGGCAAGATTATAAAGACATTTGAAGAGCAACAGGCTGCAATGCTGATTTTTCGAAAAAAAAATTTTCAACGATGAAGGTGATTTCTCACTCGATGCTTACGTCAAAATTTTTGCATATGGTGCTCACGCATCCGGAAAAAGAGACTGTTTAGTGCACATAGTGATCTTGAGTTGTCATTGGACATTTTTTCGAAAATGTCGCCTGAAGAACAGTTGTCGTCAATTCCAAAGCGCTATGGCCATATGATAACCGGACGATATGTGGTTTCGTCAAAACGGTGCCACGAGCAACACAGCACGACCGATTTTGTATTTATTGCATGGGAAATTTCCAGAACGCACATTTCGGCAACCTCAATCGGTCACTAAGATTATGCGATTTTACGCCGTTAGACTTTTTTGTGGTCATAAGCCTAAGACCGTGTCTACTTCGATATTCGCCTAATGTTGGAGCATATAAAAACCAACATTCGTCAAGCTATCACCGCGATACCGCCCGAAATGTTCGAGAAAGTGGTCGAAAACTACCTAAAAATAATCGACTGCTGCAACCAATGTAAATGACATTATATTTCGCAAGGCAAGGTCCAGTTATTATAACTAAATAAAAGTTTCATCGATATCGTGTGTTTTATGTTATGTGTGTTTTATTTAACTTTTCTTTTGAAAACCGAAAAATTGATAACCCTGTATGTATATTAGTCCCTATGCTTTTCATATAGCATCGACTACTACCTTTATAAAATGCTTTAGTGAAATGGGAATACTTGGCCTTTCATGACACAGGTAGAGTGTTATGAAGTATGCCTTATCATACCTGTTGAATCTTTTCCGATTACTTTTTTTTTTCTTCAGGAAACTGCTGTTGTATTATGTTTTGTTACACGCAGAAGGACAGACATTGTACTAATTGTGTGTACAAAAGTAATTTGTTGTTGTGTCATATTTTGAAATGAGGCATCCACTATCCATTAAATATGTATCATACACTTCCATTCAAGCCCACTCCGGCTGTTTTTCCCACATTGATACAATTTACTTTGTATGATTTTATGTGTTTTATTTTATACCAAGAATGGGGAAGTTTAAATATGGAATGTCAAGACGTGAATGGAATGTCAGAGACATATTTTTATGGTATGTATTTCCATGTACTAAATGTATATTGACTAATGTACTCGTATGTACATAAACTGATGGTAGTTAAAATTCAAGTCCAAAAACTGGATGAAATTATTTCATGGTGCTTACTATTTATTCCAAGAGAGATAAGGTACGCCAGCTAAAATTTTTTGTAAATTTGTATTTAAAAATTATTTTATTTAAAGAAAACTGAAATACCGAATGTTTTTTAGTAGTACAGAGTTATAAATGGAAATAAACCACAGATAAATGGTGTTAATTGCCATTAGTTTGGCTTTATTCGAAAGATCACTGGCTGGCTCGGAGAAATTAACTTTCGATAGTCCAGTTTGCGATCACGTTTTACAGTAATATAGGCCGGGTGTCAGTGGTAACGTAGCGATAGTTTTCTTCCATGCCGTCATCTGTGGCTTTTCGGCGTATATCCGAGACTTCCTATATCCCCATAAAAATTTGTACAGCGATGTTAAAACGCATGATCATGGAGGCCATCTGTATTTACGGGTCAATTAAGCAAAATCGTTCGTTTACTAAACGTTTCTTTCAATAAACAATTGTGACAAGCGCTTTACGGCATGTTGCACCATCTTATTGAAAGCACAGCTCCTGCACATTAAGGGCATTCAATTATAGTGCAAACAAGTTAGTGACTATACCCCTGTAGCGGTGACCTCTCCCCCACCCCCACGGGGGCATATATCATCTTGGTGAACCCTGCCACCGTGATGGATTGCTGCTGGGGGTAAAGAGGGGAACCAGTTCCTGAGGCTGGTCAGAAGCTTGAAACTGAAAGAAGGTATGACTTCTATGTTTGACCAGTAGCGAGATTATAAACTGCTACCACGGGAACCAGTAGCTCCTGGAACTTCGGTTCCAGACTGGTTGTTCGTGAGGCTCCTTCGAGGGTGCACGTGGTGGCTGTGGTTTATACCCAAAGCGGGGAGGTTCACTGCAGGACCGATGTGGCGTTGCATTGCAACGCAAGCTGTCAATGTCATTCGTTGACAGCAGGAGATTAGGTAGCTCCGAACCCCTAAGCAAGGGGTGGGGCCAGGGGCCTGCCAAACCTCTGTCCTAATTTGCAACCTATGGGATGGGCATAGGTGCCATTCCGGTGGTGCTTATGCGATCGTACAGGGGCGCTGGTTTGGCCGCTTAATGTCACACCCGCGGTTGGACCACCGTGAGATTGAGCCAACGTTGGCAGGTGCTCACGTAAATCTAATCATATCTGTAGCAGTGACCATTAACTATAACGTTCAGGCCAACATTGTTTTTGAGAAATATGTAGCAATGATTCATGTGAATGATGATGTGCTGCTATTCCATATATTAGGGCATAATTTAGCTTCCACACAAAGACAGAATCAATTTAATATCTTTTATTTAAATTGGTTCTCCTAACGTTATCGTCTGGTTGGCGTTGTTTGCAATGAAACGATTCTCTTATTTACTTAAATATGATAAGTTACTTTTTTTATATAAATTATAAAAAATAATGAAAAAAATATATGTCTATATTTTGTTCCATTTCCTTAGAAAGGCTTTCGTAAGGGATTTCTTGTTGAAAACAATTTTTTAAATATTACAAATACGATTGCTCAATTCATTTCAAGAATTCAAATTGGATTTATATAAGGTCCAGCTGTAAGATTCAATTGTATAAAAGACTAACTTCAGTAGTAAACTAAAATTGGGCTTCGAAAAAGTCAAATAAAAATAACAATTCATGTTAGGTTTCACTGAGATAGTTTGCTTATGATCTTATTTAAACTTGGTGATCTTAAAATTATAACTAAATATAACTTGACATTTACCAGCATTGTAAACCCAAGCCTTTTTTCATTATTTACTTCAATAAGGGCTTTTTTAAACAGAAAGTAATACCTATCAATAATCCACTCACAGTTAGCATTAATATAACATACGCATTCGTAAAAAAAATTTGAATTTTTAGAGAATTTTCAAAATTTTCAATTTGATTCTAATTTTTTTCATTATTAATACTTCCCAAGTCTTTATGTGCAATAGCATTGAATTTTCCATCCCTGCTTTACACAACTCGGTTATGTAATTTACTTTTCTCTCTACCTTTATTCGATTTATATGTATGTATGTATGTGTAATTCATTGGCTGCTCTATTGCATGAACATTAATGATGATAAATTTGCCGGTTGAAAATTGTACAACAATGCGTGTTTTGTTTTTGTTGTGCTTAATGTTGCAGTTGTTTCGATAAGTGCGGTTTGAAAGTTGCACTTTCAATTTGATAATTGAATTAATTTTTGAAAAGGTTTCTTGTCATTAAGAAGTATTTTTTGCACTACATTCTTATTTCTTTTGTTCTACTCTTGCGCAAATAGAATAATTTCTAATATTAGTATCAAGGAAGTTGGGTTGCCTCTGAAACTAATTCTCTTTTAAATTTTGCTATTGTAAAAAATGATGCTGCTAAGTGGCAAAGGGATCTGGATTGAATAGCACATAGGATTCATGTAAATTTTTTATAAATGCATTTTAGCGACGCAGTGTTGAATCTTCTTCAATGAGCCAGTATATATGGGCTTGTTGTCGTAAGAAATACTAGACTACCAGGGGCCCATTTCTCAAAAGTACAAGTTAAAAATTTACAATTAAAATACATTTTTTTCTTTTACTTGTAAATATTTAACCTGTACTTTAGCTGCATTAAAAAAAAGTTATGTGTGATTTCATGACTCTGGCAGGCCAAACTCCGCGTTAATTTTTCGATTATCACTGGAGGGTTCTCTAAATCCCAAATGGGCTTAAACTTCACGACTTAATATGACCTTGCTCCAATAATCAGTATTTACACATGTATTTAGGGAAAATACGCTTAACAGGTCTTCTTGAAAATTGCGATTGTTGTCCGTGACGTCGAAGAGATGTTCCTGGATATTCACCAACCTTCTTACACTATGCTTCGATATTGTCATTCGAACTATCAAACAATCTTGTCAATTCTGGAAACCATACCATTTTGTCGAATAGGACTGAGACGAAGGTCTATATATTTTCCATTTTCATGCATTCATTTTGTCGGTTATGTAGTCAGCTAAAGGGTACTATTGCCAATTTTAACTTGTAAAACTCAGTTTGAATATAACCGACTTTCAGTGTTGTTTTAAACACATATTCTCGGAGTAATAAGCTATTCGAGCTAAATTTATTACAAGATCGTTCGATGATCTCTTAAGATTTCTAGTTTCATTTAAACTGCTTTACTCCTTCCGAATATTTTTAACCCAATTTGAAAGAGGTCTTTGCTTACGCATCGAAATACATGGTATCCCCCGTGAATATCAAAATTACATACAACGATGCGTATCTTGGAAATTCTGGCAGTAGTGCGATTTATACTTAGTGGAGGTGGTGGCGACCAGAAGCAAGCTTCTCGTAGAAATCCTGACTTAACTAAGTCAGGTGACATCCGCGGTAGAACAGCCAAAGGATGCATCACCAAGGTCTTGTTTGCACCTAAACAAAACTTTAACGCAGTTCTAATACAATATAGGCGCCTACAAAGGTGGACTTTATTTTTACTTTACTGTAGACTAGTGAGAGGTGGGGTAAATCGAGTGCAAAATAAGGTAAATATTGGCGGAGTTGGCGGATCTAACTAAGAACGTCATTGCCTGCAATAGCAACCCCAAACACCATCTCATGATTTGCTATTGCTTTTTTCAGCCTGTGACTTGAAATGTTAACAGAAAACAATCTAACGTGGGATCAAGAGCACTTTATACAGAAAATCAAAAAGATACTTAGATAAAATCTAGATAACTGCGCTAGAAAGGTCACGGTAAGTTCAAATAATATATAATTGCGGTGAAAATCTAAGAGGAGTACGATTTGCAAATCGGGCCTGGGACGGACTAAGGTGACCACACACGTTGTATTTGAAAGTCTACTAATAGCTGGCATTAAAGTTACAGGCGCTACATGTTGGCGTTGAGATCGACCTTATAATTATACGCAGTAATGCGTATGAATGGGGTCGGCAACAATTGCTTGATAATCGCAAAGCACTGATGGATATTGCACGAGAACATTAAACTATAGATTTGTGTTTCAGTATACCCCTGCACAATTACTTATTCTTACCTTTCAATTACCCTCTGATAAGATGCGGAAAAGCCCCTTTGATCTCTAAAGAAGGTCCTAATTTTTGAAAGAACTCTTTTATTGCTTCGTAAACCTACTAATGCTATGTTTGTTCATTGTCTTCCTTAATTCTCAGTATAAATTAACTTTTATAACTACATAAACTTTAGACATTGATAAAAGAAAATTAAGATTTAGAAGACGAGATTGAGGTTATGGCCGTTAGAGAATATATTTTCCGCCATAGAAAAAGAAATGCAAATGACATGCAATGGCAACAGCTAAAATTATAATAAAAAACCTCAACACGAATGAAACAAAAAATATTTAAACTAGTTAAGTAGAGGCATTCTAGTGGAAAAACTAGAATAAATAAAAATAAACAGCTTAAGAAACAAAAGTAATTAGCAATGGGAGAAGATACACAAAAACATCAAGAACATTAATGAAGACACTTAAAGGGAACTAAATTAGTTTTTGTTGCTTTATTGTTTGTAAGCCTAAGATTTACAGAAACGATAAAGAAGTCAACTTTAGATAGCGTAAACAAATAGACCAGAGAAAGTTTTGTTAAAGTAAAAATAAAATCTTTTGTTATTCTAGGTAACCCAGAATCCACAAATCTTAATCATCTGACAGCTCAACAACAATTACAGCAGCAACAACAACAAGCTGATAGTTTTACTTCTTACGTGAACAATCGTGGACAAAATAATGCTGTTTATGGTGTTGGCTCATCCACATTGGAACAAAGTGGTCTCTATATGCCACCTGTGGCTCAGGATATACCGAATAACGTCTATACATCGCAACAACATCTTTTATTACCACCCCCTCCGCCGCCCCCACCGGCACCCTTAAACACCAATTGGCAGCAGCAGGCAATACTAAATCAACAGAAGCAGCAGCAACAGCAATTTGCAGCACAATCAATAACGCAACAACAACAACAAACAGTGCCTGAAGTCTCAGCTTCATCTATAGGGCAAAACGAAGCCGTTCACACTGAACAGCAACAGCCCCTTATAACAAACACAGTGGTTCAGCAGCAAAAACAACAACCTGCCAAAAATCTGGTGCCTTCTTTAACACAGCAAACACAACAGCAATTACCATCCCAAGCGCAAGCCGTTTCACCTGCTGGGGCAGCAAATGGTGTACAAAAATTAGACAATTCCGAGGAATATGAGGAATCGGAAGAAAAATCAACGGAGCCACCCAAAAAGGTGATTTGAAATATACCAAACAAGCGTTAACATTTTTATCGTAAAAAATTCCTAGACACCTAAAATTTCAAATTAGAGTGTTGGTAGAAACCACGTAAGGTAATCAATTTTGTACAATAAAAATTGAGTTTTAATAAAATATGTTAAAATTCAACTGTACAAAACATTTGCAACTCTCAAATTAACCTTTAAAAGATCAGTAGCTGGTACCAAATCGATAATTATTTATACCTGCCGATCCTCCCTTCAACAGCTTCCCCAAAAAAAAAAGTCAATCAACATTTTGGAATACTTTATTGCCAATAATGCGTTTTGCCATTGCGGCGTGTACAACATTTCATTGATTTGTTTTCTCTACAAACGAACAGTGGCAATGCTGAATGTATGTTTCGTTATCCTGCAGGAATATCACGAAATGCTTCACCCAGCTGCATCTGATTTCCTTTTTGCAATAAAGCTCTGCATTCCAGATGCAGTGCAGTCAGAAAAGGTCTAAAGCTACATTTATTGTTCAGCATACGAAACCATAACTGATCATAGAAGGTCTTTAAAGCTTCCATGCGCCCCGGTATCCACTGGATCTATCATCTAATCTACGAAGACGGGATATATATTCACTCGTAGTTTCACCATGCAATTTCTGGGACATTTCTTAAACCGCAGAATATTTTGTAAACATTTCTTTGAGTATAGTATGAAATTTTTTTTTAAAGGTTAATATTAATTTCTTTCCTTCTCTGTTAAAAATAAGGAATGGAAGGACAACCTATATACAGACAAATTTTATGTAACATATATGTTTTTTAGATCTTTTAATTTGATTCTTTCTTTTCAGCATAAGCACAAAAAATCCAAATCTAAATCGAAAGACTCTCTAAAATCCAAAAACGAACAAGATAAAGAAGTATCGAAGTCAGACTCTATTGCGAGCATTAAATCTGCCATTACTCCAGTACATGAGCAATATGAAATCATACATCAAAATATGGCTCTAGAATTTCGTGATCATGATGGACAGTCAGAGAGACCAGGTGGAGCGGTATTATCTCTTACCTTAGGTCTTATAATAACAGCCGCTTTGGCCATTTTAATTGGTTGCCGCATGCGAACTGTGGGAAGGCGAGCAAGGCGTATGGGCGGAAAAACACCGTATTCGCATGAAGCTGATTTCCTGGTGAATGGAATGTATTTATAAAAAATTTCAAAATGTTTTTTTTTTATATTGGCTTAAAAGAATGTTTGATATAATAACAAAAATCAAATAAACTTGTATTCTAAATAAATTGTAAAAATGGAAAGGTCCTTTTCATGTTCTCTTCTACAATGAAACAATAATAATCGATCCGCCTAAATTTTGTGAAAGAACAGAGGGTTCGGTGAAATGTCCGAAAAAGTTAAATAAATAATTTACTATTTAACCATTTAACTTGTTTATAATTTTAAGTATATTTTTTGTAAATTTAAATGAAAATAAATTATTTAAATATACATATATATTTCAAAAATTGTTTCAAAAAAATTATTAATTATTAAGTAATTTTAATTTCTAGGCATGAGTTCGTTTTTATTATTAGCTAGCTGCTTGAGCTTGATGGCCATAGCAGCTAGTGCTCAAAATTCTTTTAACTTTCATTAATTAATGTTAAGTTATTAAATATATATGTAAATGTTTTTTATTTTCTTTATTTTTAATTTCTTTTTATCAAAATTTTTTAAATTTTTGTTTTTATTTTCTTGCAGATTTTAATTTAAAATGAAAGCGAAATGACAGTAAAAAGTAAGTTATACCAGTATCTAATCTTTTTCTAACAGTAGCGTAACCGCGTGACTACATTCGAAAAGCAATTTCTGAATCGAAAGTAAAACAACAGACAAATTTTAAAAATTCAAAAGGGGATCCCCAGAGTCATTGCTCTATAATTCGGTACAAAAATAAACATTTTTTGAAACCAATCTCTGAATTAAAAGTTAACGATCCGAAATGACAGATTTTATACATAAAAGGGGAAAGATTACAAAAACTTGAAGTTTTTCCTAATTTCCCTGCATCCGCGGCGCCATTTTCGTTTGTCTTTTCTGCATTTGCAATTGTAATATAAGAAGTGTTGCTGATATTGCAAGTGGTGTTGGTGATGAACCTGGAGATGTGCTTGCTGCGATGGGTAAAGTGGAAAGAAGTGAATCATATTCGGTAACTATTACTGCTATTGTTACTGGGTCTGGGTAGCGGCACTTTCTATTTATTAATGCCAGTACTTAAATTACGTATAAATGCGTTTTGGTGCAGCTGCAGATTACAGTTTTCATATTTGGTCAATTTAAAATTCTAGTGCTGTTAATGTTTTTATGCATCAAGATTTTCCTTTGTTCTGCTTTTATGGCTTCCATTTGGTCAAAACAATTTTAAAACTAGACATACGTAAATTACTGCTTCTGAAATTGTTCAACCATATTTTGTAAATCAGACTTGTGTGTATGCAAAGTATTCTACAGGATGTCCGCCGGGAAGGTATACTACTTTGTTTGTTTATGATTTTTTTGAAATGAAAGAGAATGGATCGTATATTGATAAATGTTTAATTTAATGTCAGCAATTATGTATGGAATACAATATCAGTTAAATGTCCGCCTCTGTTAGCCTCACAAATGCGAGCCCTTTCGAACACATTTTTCATTACATTCTGACACATTTCACGCGGTATTTCATTAATTTCATTACGAATATTTTGTTTGAAATGGAAGAAGCTCTTGTGTCAACTATATCTTAAATGGAAACAAATGCAAATCTTTATGCACGGTGTCGAATTGAGGTTGATGGATTGTTTTGGACACTTTCTTGAACAGCAGTAATGTTTTCAGCCGATCTTGCAGTACGTTGTGGTCCATGCTTGGGCCTATCAGCTACAGTCCTTCTCTCTTCGAAATCATTCACTACACGTTGTCACGTTGTTTCTCCCAAAAATTTCACGTAACTTTCTCATCGTCACAGTAATCGATGATTGATTTTGATAAAATGTTTACCGAATATTTTTCCATAATAAATTTGCCACGTATGTATCTACTTCACGACTGCCAAATATGAACTGTCAAGACTAATGTTTACCAAAATGGCGGCAAAACAAAGTAGTATACCTTCCCGGCGCTCACCCTGTTATACAATTATTACTATAACATTTTTTTAGGAGAATTTTTATTTATTTATTAAAATTCGCTCACTTTTTTTGCAAAACGAAAGACTTTGGTTTATCGACTACTCGTGACGTTTTATTTTGTCTACTACGAACAATTTCACCAAAACCAAAAATGCATAGAAAAACTGAAAGTAGTTCTTTTTCAGTCACTCATAACAAAACGATAACTATGTTACAAAAACGTAAAACTATTTTGGTTCGTTTGTAACGAAAAGCTATACATACTTTGTTTTTCATTAAACAAAATAAACAATTCAATTAGGTAGACATTTTTAAATTCCAATATCGTGTGGTTTTTTAAATTCAACAAATCAAAAATCCACAACAAACATTTTTAGTATGTATTTCTTTTATCAAAGATTACTAATAGTATAGATTACGTCTACGTTTTATTTTTGGCACAGTTGTTCTTATTTGTCGATACTAAAATATGTAGCTTTCGAACAATATATTATCGTTTTTAATGAGAAAAAAACGAATTTTTTCGTAATGCAGACTACGTTTTCTGTTTCGAATCAAGACATTCCATACGCCCTCTATTCAGTTTCGGCGAAAGTATGATTCAAACATTTTGAAATGAATACAGAGCCAACAGTATCAAGAAAATAATTCGAATTTTTACCCTACATGGTGTCTCGAAAATGTAGATAATGATTCAATAATGAAAACATATGAAGCAATATCATTAATATTTTCCTTAGGTTTTATGTATACAAAAATGGCTTAAAACATTTATTGAACATGTAAATACCTTCAGATGCAATCATAAGGCGACTTTCAGAATCAGAGTACAAACCGTGCATTTGGTTATTTTCAATTTCACACGTATAGAAACTCACGCATTGTAGGAAACAATTCAGTCTCGCTTGAGCTCTTCTAATGAGATGGTTATGTTTACGTTTTATACATGTGTACACTTAAAGAAATGTTTGATATAGTAATGTTAAATATATTATGTTATATTTTCATTATTGCCTTTTATTTCTAAAGTTTATTTATACAGCGTCTTGACTAGACATACATATTTTTGCGAAAAGTCAAACTCGGTTTGAAATAAATAATGCATTTTTTATATACGGAGTTTGGCGATTATGCAACCAAGTACTGTCCCATTATCATCAAATCCATATGAATTCTTAATTCATCTTTACTTGTTTCACTTTGTACGCTTGTTACACAACAGTATGAAAGCATGAAAAATTTACATACAAATGTCGCTCAATCCAAAAATAAAAGATGTAAGTAAGAGTTTTCCTAACTCTCATTTATAGCCTTTTTGTGCAAAATTTGATTTCTTACAAAAACCTTTATTACCAGTGCTGTTCTGTATTCCGAATCCGCTATATTTTATTCTAAACTGGAAAAAATCCGAACGTTTTAATCAACTTCCGACTAATTTCGTTCGTTTTATTTTTCGTTTATTACACTCAATAAATTTTGAAAAGCATATACAGTGGCCGACAAAAGTCTACATACGCTCCTAATTTCTGCCCCCTGGCGATTCCAACAACAATATTAAAAAAAGTAATAATGCAGTTTTGTTTGAAATCTTATTTTATTAATTTCAAATAAAAAAAAATTTTTTTAATATAAAAATAAAAAAATATTTACGAAAAAACAAGAAAAAAGGATTGACAAAATTCTGCATACGGCCAACATGTCATGCTTTATGTTTTGCTAGATGATAACGGCTAAGTACCGTTATTGTTTTGAATTTACATTTCAAATTGTTTTACATTTCAAATCAATTGTATTTCGTTGTATTTTGGACCGTTTTCAGCATAATTCAATTGTAACAATGGCCTCGCGAAAAGAAATTTCAACTGATGTGAAAAACTTAGTCCTAAAATATAGAAATGAAAAAAAAATCGTTCGGGGAAATATCAAAACTGTTGAATTTAAGTAAAGCAACAGTTCAAACTGTATTTAATAATTTTAAAATCACTGGTTATATTGAAAATAAACCACGCAGTGATCGCCCTAAAAAGCTTAGTCGTCTTAGAGATGTCAGCTTTATAATGAAAGAAGTGGAAAAAGATCCAAAAGTGAATGCCACGCCGCTGGCCCTAGAGCTAACAATAAGATCAAGTATGGTTGTGCATCCACGAACAATTCAAAGAACCCTAAAAATAATAATGGTTTCCACAGCAGAACTCCGCGCAAAAAATCTTTTATAAGCGAAAAAAACCGAAAACTTCGCTTGGAATTCGCCAAATTGCATATTGGAAACGAGTTTTGTTTACAGATGAGTCAAAATACAATATTTTTGGAAGTGATGGGAGAGATCAAAAGTTTGGAGAAAAGCTAATACAGCGATGAATCCGAAGCACTTATTACCTACTGTTAAGCATGGTGGTGGCAACGTGGTTTGGGGTGCTGTCGCTGCATGTAGGAAATCTGGTATTTGTCGAGGGTAATATGGATCGTCATCAATATAAGTCTATTTTAGAATAAAATTGGTCAATAAATTAAATCTTGGTGAGAGTTGGATTTTCCAACAAGATAAAGACCCGAAACACACCGCTCAAGTTGTAAAAGAATGGCTGCTTTACTATGCCCCCAGACAATTGCACACACCACCTCAAAGCCCGGACTTAAATGTCAAAGAACACGTTTGGGAGATTTTGTAACCTAAAATCAGAAAGCATCATATTACTAGCGCTCCAATGTTGAAAGAGATGTTGCAAAAAGAATGGCTAAGAATTACGCCGATTGAAATGGAAAATTTAGTTAATTCAATTCCCAGACGCTTACAGGCCGGTATAGATGCCAATGGTGGCCCAACGAAATACTAAATTTAATAATAAAAATATTATGTATGTATGTAGACTTTTGTCAATGCTATTTTTTTTTGCTTTTTGTAAATATTTTTTAAGGTGTATATTGAAGCAAGTTATTTTTATCGTTTTTTATTAATAAAAGCACATTTCAAACCAACCTGCATCATTACTTTTCTTCATAATGCTTTTGGTCTCGTCAGGTGGAAGAAATGAGGGTCGTATGTAGACTTTTGTCCGCCACTGTATGTATATGCAAAACATGTGGAATGTAGAACAGCTAATTATTGAATTATTCAATTCCGAGAGTTTTTACAATTCCACACGTTTTCATTCAACTCGGATTACAGAACAGGGCGTACACCTTGCTATTTATTAATGATCAACCAACATTTTATTTAATTTTTCTGTTTTTTATTTTATATAAATTTCTTTTTTTAATTTATCATTATCAATTTTTGTTGTTGTTAAGAAATTGGTTTTATTATTATATATCATTAATATAAATATATTTTTATAAGACTTTCCATTAAATCTTAATAAAAATTAAAGAGTTTATAAGAAATTTTAGAAATTTGAAAACATCCCAGTTAAAAATTTTAAAATTGCATTATTCCAAATAAGTTGGGAATTAAACGTAGTTTAACATAAAATTTAAATCATTTATTAAGGAAATAATATAAAACAAATTAAAGCATCAAATTAAAACATACAGACATCGTAATTTGTAGGTGCATAAAGAAGGATGAATAGAATTAATGATTATGTTTTCTTTTCATTTTAGTGTATGTATGCATATATTTTTGTTTTTGCTTTGTTCATGTTCATGCATAGGTTAGGTTATATGTATTACTTGTATGTATATGTATAAGGTATGTATTAATTCGTTTTTTCTTTGTTAGTTTAGTTACTTAAAACTGTACATAAACTACAACTATGTAGTGATATCTAGGCGAGAGCCACAATGTTCGAATGGCAAAAAAATAAGCTTTCCTTTAGTTAGCAATAATAATGAATTTTGAATTTTTTCGACTTAAAAAACAAATTTAGAAAAAGTAATAAACAACAATTTCTAATCACCTGGCTAGTTTAATTATTTTCAAGTTTATTTCATTCTTTTTCCTAATTAATATAACTTCATCTCTTTTTGTCAGCAAATTCTCAGAATTAGATCGTTCTTTTTTTGTGTCCTTCATTTTCAATAATGCCATTTTCTTTTTGTTCATTTTGTTTAATTTATTATTTTTTGAAAATTTTTATTTTTAGGATAAATTTATTTTATTTTTTAATTTTGCAATTAAAAAAAATCTGTATTATATTTTGTTATTAAATAATTATTTAGTTTTGCAGCAAATTTAGCTGCAATAATTCGTTTTTTCAGTTTTTCTGTTGGTTGATTTTCTTCTTTCGTTCTAAATGTTATATAAGAAATTGTTGTGGTTGTTGTAGTACGCTTCAATCCATTTACATGTAAGTGTTGAGTTTATGTTATTATATTTGAGGTTCTCCTTACTACTACAACGTTCGTTAGATGGTTATGTAATTGGGGAAATCATGTTGCATACCTGTATAAATATAAATTAAGTTAGTAAAAAAAACTCAGAAATGAATTGTTGTTAATGGGCAATTCCACGCAGGAAAAACAATGATTGACTTCTACAAGAAGATACCAATTATGGACAACAAAATACATTGTTTTAGTTCGATCGATTTTTGAAATGAGCACGTACTGAATACTATCTGTTCTCTTCGTTTGTATGTATACTATATGTTTGGTTCTTATTTTAGGTATTTTTTATTCCCTTTCTAACAATGAATAAATGTTGGATAAATGTTTCCTGATGAGCTGGCCGAAGCGACATGCGGATGGAGACAAACAATAAATTGCATTATTTTATTATAAAATGCAATCGGATTAAACAATTAGCTAAAAATAATTTATTTTAATCCCAATAACTCTTCTTACTACAACTCTTGTTTACTTTTTGTTCAAGTTCCGGCTTAATATGATTAAAATTAAGAGTTTTGTTTGTGGGTCTTATCTACAATATTTTAACTTTCAGGTCTCCCCATCACAGTAAAATTTGAAATCTTTTAATAAAATGGTTACTTTACATACTACACTTTCAACAATAACAAAATAAACGCAATTTAAAATATAAGGACATTTTTTCCTCCATTTTATAATATTCGAGCAAGAGGTTATAGGAAATATTTGGTCAAAACCGACACACCAACGCTAAAACGTTATTTTTCAAAGGCTTATTTAAAAGTTGTTGACATTTTATCGTGTGGTTTTGTACTCAATTTAAAAATCGGTACAATATTTTTAATATATGCGACGCCCAGCTTAATTTTGGGTCGCTACCCATAAGGTCATTATGGGTAGCGATTAAAGCTCGAGAATGTATAAACTGTTTCAAATAAGAAGCAGAGTATAATTCTGTTTTTTACGCACCTAAAGATGAGTCAGTACAATAACCAATGTTAAAAAAAAATGTATAACTTTCAGAGAGCAGATGCAGCCTCTGTTTTTTTTTTCTGTACATACAGTGTTTTGCAACACAAAAGCAACAAAATATGTACTTAGTTAACCCTAAGACTTTAGTCTTAGGGCTAACGAAACTTTGAAATCTCAAATTAAAGTTTTAAAAAAAGGAAGTAAATCAAGCATTTGCTTTTATACCAAAAACAGATCAATAATTTGCAAAATTCTTAAAGAGAACAAGTCAACTAAATATTCAACTGCAAATGATTTAGGAAGGTGTCCACGAAAAACATCCACACGTGGGGATTGGAAAATATGATCCATTTTCTCCCAAAAAAATAAATCCATTTGCTTCTTGTGTGCTTGTAAAACCTCTATATTTAAATAGTACAAAAAGATGACAAGCAATAAAAAATATTTTAAAAAGATACAGAGCGGGCAACAACCACTATTGTCCAAAAAGCACATCCGAAAAAGTTAAGATAGTATACAGTCCTCTTCTGAAAATCACTTTTTGTTAAAGTGATTTCAAATCACGCAAAATGTGTTCTGAGCACAAAAAATATTAACATCACGTGATATTAAACCGGTAAGCTAAATGACCGCCGATTTGAAATCACTTGGTTATTTTGTTCAAATATGTCATATAGAACTTCATAAAAATGGGATTATATTTGGATGTGTTTTATATTTATTTTTAGTAATAAAATTGGGTTTTATGCACGTAAAAACATAATTACTATAAAATTTCTAAGAATACTGCTTGATTTGTTAAAAATTGTTTTGCTTTATTTGGCAATGTTCGTGATTTATTTTTTCTCTTAAGCTGGTTTGTTTTTCGAAGATGTTGCTGAGGTTGCCAAAGTGACACATTCTTACAAAGTTTTGTTAGATATAATCAATTTATAACACCGTGTTTTTTATTTAAGATAAAATTTAAATATTTTTATCAATGCAAACAATGGCAACTTCATAATATTTTTAACATTTGTTTTTGTCTTTTTATGCTTTATCAACTTTTTTTTGCCGCCAAATTTTTAATGTTCTTCTCTTAAAGCAATGACTGCTAATAAAGTAGCTCCCGGCATATTTTCTAACTTGATTTTCACTTGATCTTTTAATAAAGAATGTAACAATATAAACAAAATTTAAACACATTGTTTGAAAGTCAGATGCTGTCTCGTGTTGTTGAAAAATTAAAAACGCGCCGAAAAAGGTAAAATCATTTGATTTGCAGGACAGCATCCAACCGCCGGCGTGGTTTTAAAACAGTTCGGAATATGAAACTACGTCATTTCCAGAACATGCCTGGTAAACGTGTTTTTTTAATGTAAACAATTGGTAGTTTTAATATTAGACATTGCATTTTGCAAGAGTATAATAGAATTAGACCGCACAGAAATGAAAAACTCTTCCGTTCGCCGGAGTTGCACCTTTTAAAGTAGATTGAAAAATGGACGCTTCATATACAAAAAAGAAATACGGAAACGATAGTGATTCCGTTGAGTTGTAGCATGCCACTTCGATGCGTGTTTCAATACGATAGCAATCCGAAGCACACATCGATGTAAGTAAACGGGTTCTTAGGAGTGAATAGAGTTTCAGTCCTTGATTGACTTTAACCTCGTTCAAAAAATATGGAAGATAACACATCCGTTACATTGTTTCTTCCAGCCAGTAAGAATTTAATACAGTCAAAAAGACTATCAATGAAACCTGTTAGCATCTCCAATTTTTGGTTCATTTATGTGGTATTCCGTTATTTATTTTCTAATCCAGTGTACCAAATATTGCGTAAATACATAATTTAAATTTAGTTAACTAAATCCAAAAATATTCTTATCAAAGCATTGGCCTAAATTAAGTGTATTGAGGTGTATCAAGTATTTTTTTATTACCTTTTTGTCCACAGTCTGGCGATTCTATCATGCTCTTCTCGATTTTGTAAATATTGGGTTGCAATACTGCCAACCAAGGGATCAGCTAATTAAAAATATGTAAAACGTAATATTCCTTGTTAGTTCCTTATTGTAATTTTATAAACTTACCAGGATTGCAATCAGTCAGCAGGGAACAAATTGACAGCAGCACTTTTGATATGGTCAATGCTGGTGACCAATTATCCTTGAGAATATCTAAACAAATGACACCTTGACTATTGATGTTACAATGATAGATACGAGTGCGGAACGTAACTTTAGGTGGTTTAAAGGGATACTCTGGTGAAAAGTGAATATCCAAAAAGAAAACACCACCCTCGTACACCGAACCGGGAGGTCCCAAAATAGTTGATACCCATTCGTACAAATTATCTCCTTTAGGACCGGCGCTACAGTTAGGCGGTGGATCCAGAGTTATTTCGGCAAGCTCTTTTTGTATACGTTTGGCTGAAGTACCCAAAGCTTTTGAGATTTTTGGATTTGGTTTGGGATCTTTGCGTGTCTCCTCGCTGGTTGTGGCTGTACCAGCAGCCGATGATGATCCGCCACCTCCGCTACTCATGCTAGTGGAAGAATTTGTCGATGACCCAGAGGAGGCGGAAGTATTCGTTCCACCTACCGTAGCATTACCATTGCGACCACGGCCGGCATTGGTTGTTGAGTTTGTAATAGCATTATTAGTAGCAGACATATTATTGGCAGTGCTTGATGAAGAATTACCTACAAGACCAGTTGGTGCGCCCGAGGAAGCTGTTGTATTAGCTGCTGCAGGACCACTACTAGTCGTTGAAGTCGAAGACATAGTGGCACTCACAGTAGAGTGTTTTAATTAGATCTAGAATTGAAACACGTGAGCTTAAATATATTAAATTGTTTGAAATTTCGGTAGTTTTTTATTTTTGGATTGAAACTTTGTCCTTAAATAGGTTTAAATAATGTACTACTTAATGCAATATTAAAAAATAAGAAAAAAAAAACAGGACGACAGTGGCCATATGAAAAATTTTCGGTTGAAAGGTCTCGTAACTGCATTCAAAGGTTGCCTCAGTGACCCCCAATACCATCCCTAAGAAAACTATTACGGATCAAATCATATCACAAGCCTGATTTTTAAAGCTGGAAAATCCATAGTCGACTTGAAGGAGTCGAGAGAAAATGGGAAAACGATATACATACTCCTAGAATTAAACAAGCCAAAACAAAATGATTCTTGAAACTGCAAATAAAAATGTTTGCATGTGAAAGAATGAATGTCCTTGTTGAAACGCAATTTTTAATAGTCATGCTGTTTACTCTATACTACTGCCACAGGGTACTTTGTGCTACTGCTTCCAAAACTCTGTAACTTAAATCAATCTATAGAATAATGAAACAATTACGACATCCCCCAACACACAACAATAACGATGAAAAGCAAAATATTTAACACAGTTGTTTTACTTTAGCGGCCATTTTGGGTATTAAATGAAAAGAAAAAATATAATAGCTGCAAAGACAGACAACAACAATATCACATTGCAAAGTCAGGCAAAAGCAGAGAACCCTTTAACGAAAAACACTTGACATCAGGAATATAACACAGTTAACTTTTAATCAAAATAGCTTAATTCTAATATCCTTTAAACTATTTGAATAGAAGATTTTGTAATCACAAAAAATGTTTGTCAGTCAGAAAATGATTTCAATAGTTTGGGTTTGTGCTTTTATTTTAGCTTCAACCTTCGGTAGCAAAATTAGCAACTACAAATGCTGTATTTTTTTTTATACACACTTTTTTATGCAATTTTTGTAATACTATTTGTTTTAATCTCTAGTTAATAATTTTGAGTACAAATTTCACCATTCAGTTTTCTGTTTGTGCAATTGGTTCTTATACATATCTCGTTTTTCAATTTGTAGCCGTAGCCGTCTTACCGTTTTTCTATACTATGAACTTCGATTCTGTTTTCTATTATTTACCAGTTCAATTAGTTTAATGATCGCTCTGTATTTTTGAAATCCCAGTGCTACTTTTATTACGTTTTATAATTTTTCTTCTATTCTTTTCTAAAAAAAATTAAAATTTTCTTTCTTCCCATTAGACTTTTTTTGAAACGCTTTGATTTTTTTTCGCAAAACAGTAGTCATTTGTAAATAAATTGAGCTGCCAGATTTGTATTGGTAAACTTGTCGTAAGGTACTCTGAAAAAGTGGTAACAATGATTCGATTATTAAATAGACAATTATGTAGTGTCGTTACAGAGTTCTTTCAAATACTTGAGAAGACTTAACGTGCTTTTGCCATATAATATCTACATCGATTTAGCTAAAAAGTTCTAATAAAAATATTGCTTTTTGGCAAAAAAAATTTATTTAGATAGGATTGTGAACATTATAAGTAAATAACTTTATAAGAATTTTTATTTAAGTTTTGGTAATTAATGTAAATTTAGTTATTTAAATTAGTGTATTTCAGTAACTTAATCTTTCAACTTGCCTTTATCGAGTGGTACTGGGTGTACACTTACATATGGATGAAGCACATACATATAACAAAAATATTTTACATTGCAACCCATAAATATTCCAACTACTTGTAAATCTCAGTTGAATAATGAAATAAGTTGTTTTCTTTACAATCAATTATTTTTCAACTTTATATTGAACTTAATTTTATAGCATTAAATCAAGTCGTGATTTGATAGTTTGATGTATTATATAACTATATAACATCTCTCACATATATTTTTATTTTTGTATATCAATATGATTATATTTTTATAGTTATTAATAGAGCGACGAGACATTACATTACATACTTCTATTCAAAAATTTATAACAATTGGTTGCTGCTACTAAAGATTCTACCATGGAGTGTAAATTTGTTAGCAATTCTAAACATTTAGGAATTGTTTTTATTTATTAACAATCTGGTATGTAGTGACTGCATAATCACAGAAGGCCTCTTAATTCGTAAGAGTAAAAGAGATAAATGTATTACTAATTTTATAAATTAGCCGGTAGATACCGTTTTGTAACAGTTGTATATAAATAGTACTTTCAAACTAATAGTATTAAATGCGGGAAAATTTATAGAAAAGGGTGAAGTGCAATTTAGTTTCAAAATTTATACATTTAGTTTTTTATAAATTTGTGATTGCACATTTAAACATTAGTTTTTAACAGTTTTTTTCGGTTCTTCTTTTATAAGTTCTTAAGGAGTACAAACTTTTCAAATGTAATTTAGTAAACAAAAGAGCCGTCAGCATAATTTTTAAATGTCAAATTACGGGAAAAAAATATTTATTTGGAGTTGTTTTCGTAATTTAAGTCTGAATCGTAGAAAGGTAAGTCGGAATTATTAATCTATAAACCTTTCTAAATCTAGAAGTTAATACTTATTCTTAGCCCTTCCGCAAAACTGTTTTCAGAAAATTCGTTTTTTAAACACTTTGAAACGTTTTATTTTTAGATACTTAAATCGACATAACATACCGACTTCGGCTACGTTAGCATGTGAAATTTTGCCTCAAAATGTTAGAAAAACATGAAATATAGATTTTAATATCTTTGAGATCATTGAGTTCAGAAAATATTTGTATATAATAATGCACATGCAAATTTTAAATGAAACAAATATTCATTCAAAAATGGGGTTGGTTCTCAAAACTAAATTCATTCATTTGGTCTTCATGTTCTGATAAAAAAAAGCACTTGTAAATTTGAATTTAGTTATGCAGAGATATATATTTTCCTGAAAATTACCTACATATATATTTATAATAATATATCATATTCATTTTGTGTCCATGTCGGTATCATTTGTTTTAAATGCTTTACGTGATTTATAAACACGTACTGTGTTATCAGCACCGCCCGAAACAATATATTTAGGATTAGACCAATCAATATCTAATACTTTATCGCCATGACCAATCAAATCATACAAAGGAGCTTTGGGACTAAAAAGAAATATAAAGTTTGTTTAATTTACTTGGAAAGTGTAATAAAATAGTAATTAACAAACCTGCGGCAGTCCCACAATTTATTTTGATTATCATAAGACCCCGAAACGAAAAGATATTCCTCGGTGTTTGACCACATGACTGCCTGCACCCATTGTTGATGTCCTAAATATGTGCTACGTACGACGGAACCCTCTGTAACGACGATAAAAAAACTGAAGTGTTATACTGTATTATTAAGCACACCTACACTTACGATTTGTTCTGGAATCGTAGAGTCTTATATTTTTGTCCGCTGAAGCGGTTACTATGAGTTTGTTTATGTTTGAGTAACTAGCATCAAATATGGATTTGTTTGCCAGTATTTCCGTTTTTACACCTTCCATATTTAAATCCCATATTTTCATAGTATGATCCCAGCTACCGGTTAGCAATGTGTAATCATCCATCCATTGAACAGCAGAAATACATTCGCGATGGCCTTGTAAAGTCATTTGTGGTGTCTAAAGGATAAATATTAAAAAAAAATTTCAGTAAATTTTATTGGGTTTTTTAACAAAGTTCTGTATTAAAACTACGAAGTCTAACCCTAGTTGAACCTGCAGCCGTCCTAGCGCGTTTAGAGTTTCCCTCACCGGGTTCATTGATATCAGCAGACCATATTTTTAACATTGTATCCCAAGAACCAGTGGCAAATCTTTGATTGTTCGGGCTTACATCGACACTATCAATTCCTCGCTCATGACCTTTGCAAACCGACACACAGTCTACAGCATTTGATTCAATCAACCAATCCCAAAGTATAGCTGTTTGGTCCTGTGAACAGCTAACAAATTTGCCACGTTCATTATCCAAAGATACCCAAGCTACAGCTTTCACAGGCATATTGTGGCCAGGTATAGTTAACACATGTTTTCCCTTAATCGTCCATATATTAATGGTATTATCGTAGCAGCCAGTCAATATCCATTTGTCATATGTTTTTACTGCTGAAACCCAATCATCATGTAGTAGACATTCTTGGGGTTCAGGTGCTGGAAATCTCTCTACATATTCGAGCTCTATCGAATCTTCAAATGAAATGGCTTTTTCTTTCAAATGATCACACAGACGACCTCGTAAGTACTCATCGAATACCAAGAAGTCAAATTCGACAGTGCTCTTTTTATCTTCTAAAGAAGCCTGCTCCAATAGTGCATTAATGAAGGTATTTAATTCTGTGGTTGTAACGGTAGCATCTATGGAATATGGTACATTGGGTATGGCATATCTATATAAAGTATTCATAGCATTAAGCAATATTGAGGCATTGTGTGGGTTCTAATAATTATTTACTTACTGCTCCTGTTTTGTTTTAAAATGTACTTGTGCTTGACCCTCTCCGTTCTCTGCTTCCATTTTCGGTAGTGTGTACTTTTTTTATATTTACGATGCTCTACAACAAGAATTTTTTCTAAATACAAATTAAGTTGTACACTTTATTCAATAATATCTTAAGGATTTTTATAAAAATTTTACAAAATCACGCCGCTTATCTTGTTTTGCTATGTTTCTTACTTCAACACGTTTTGACAATTTTTATCACATGTTGTCAAATGTCAAAGAAGGGTGGTTTACATAGTCACAAAAATTTTACGACGTGTCAAATTTTTGTGTAGAAGAGCACGAATGGGGTCGTCCAAAGCAAATTGATAACAGGTAGCCCCACGGCCCAATTTAAATTATTTCCGGCTGTCAAACTCCATATAAAACATTGCCGAAATTTTCGAGAAATTTTTTATGGAATTTTTTTATTTTTGCAATCAATCGGAATAAATATTCCTATGAAGTAAAGTATTTTTTGCATTTAAAACTTACATATGATCTTAAACGGAGAAAATAAAGCTCTTGTCAACAGTTAGATAAATACTAACACGATCACTATAAACCGTGACATTAACTTTTTACGTCCAACAGTGCCGCAAAGAAATAATCGTACTGGCGAGTTACCTATAATTGTCCATATTTTCTACCCCCCTTCTACATCATTCATATTATAAACATTTTCTTGCAGATCCGATGTTTCACTAAAAAAAATCTTGCAAAAGTTGGGTATCGTTTACTATTGTTGTTTCTCCAAAATATGGCCATATTACAAGCACTTCAGACTTACCCATGTTGTGTATATGACCCATAATATGCCAAAAGCCTTTGTTTGAATTTTTATATAATGGAAGACCATAAATGCACATATCTAAATACAATTCCTTATATTTTTAGACTCCAGGTATTTTCTTACACCTAAATATTCTCCTGTATTCACACTTCTCACAATACTTTGTTCCAGTCTATCTATTAATGTGTTTGTTGAAACGGGTACGTTAATCGGATTTTAAATTGTTTAACAATTTATCACAACAATTTCTTCCGGAATTATTTTTTCTGTGCAATGCTTTTAATTTTACCGTTATTGAGGAGAAGATCCTATCACTAAAAAATCTATGATAGTGATTTTTAAATAGGTCTAAATAATTCATTGTAATATAAGTTGACCCATTCTTCAATATTTTCTTTTTAGTTGGTTTTCCATTTTCGTTTTATTTAATTATAAATTATTAAAAACACAAATTACCTTTTTAACATCACAATTGTAGACTACTTTGTCTTACGATAAATTTTGAATTAATATATGGAATATAATAAAGTTGTTTTTATCATATCGCTTACTTCTATACATTATAATTACATCGCAAATAGACTTGTAATTAGTGTATGATTTTTTAGATTACACATAGATTACATTATAAGCAACCTAAATAGCTCGGTTAGAACGTCATACTGACTATTATCTAAGTACTTCGTTACATTACCCGCTGGGACGGATGTATTTTGATATTATTTTGTCTTCAATTTTACATACGTAAATTAGTGCCGTCTCAACCTTTAAGTGTGTTGAGAGTTGCCTGACGTGTGTTTGGTCTTATGCAAATAGTGTTACCATCTAGGTATTTCGTTAACCTTTAAGCGATCGTGAAGGGCAACAATTTTATTATAATTACGTAGAGCCTACAACTGATATAAACTTTAACATAATGTATGTTGGCAGAAAACGAAACTAAATTTTCAACATATATTCTCCTGTCACGCTGATTGACCATGTATTGCTTTTAATATCTTATATTTTTATTTAAATCTTTGAACACAAATAATTATCTTTATTAAATAGATAATTTTCTTTAATCGTAATCTAAACAAGTTTATTGGAATCAAAAATAATATCTTTCATATATAAACACATACATTTACATATGTATATCAACATCGGGGTTTTTTCATAAACTACTTCACAAATCTCTAACAAGCGCAAAAATTTGTTTTTCAACACTGTCTTCTTTAACTGAAAAAATACCTTTAGGCCTGTTTTCGAGATACTAGAGTCGCATACTGTGTTGAATCATCTCCAAAAAGGGCACTACCTCTTGACTGGTCACAAATTTGTTCGCACATTGGTAGAGCACCTGCAAAACAACGGGAGAAAATATGTTCGTGGCCTTCAGTTTGAAGAATACGTGTAGATGTTTTTGTTCAGTTTGAGCATATTTTTTTGGGTCATCGAGATCGTTTCGATGCTCTCAGCATAGTTTTTGTACGGGTGTTTAGAGCCGAGGGTTTTTTATTTTGGCTGTGTGTATTTTATTTGTGTATTGGCATAACAAAGATGTGCGAACAATTGCTCGCACAACCGAACACGAACCGACCATTAACAGCGACGGTTTTCACTACCCAAATTGCTGTGCTAACAGCAAAATGCACGATGCTAGTCAAGACGCCATGTCAGGGAGTAATGTTAGAACTTTTCTTTTATCTTGTTTTAAGATTTTACCTTTCAAAGTTAAAAAATCTTCACGTGAGAGGAAAAATCTTATAACACTGCATTTTTAAGCGTATCAAGCTGATTAAAGAGGTCGTAGTTTTGTGCAAATGTTCAAAGTTGTAGGCCTGTGTAATTGATATAATCAACTTTTTTTGCCTTTCTTTATTCACTCCCATCAATTACATATTAATGTGCATAAGTACATACTTATGTATTTGAAAAGTAAAATTTAGTTCATTATTAAAAACACAGCCTTAAGGAGAAAAATAGCACTCACAACACAAGTACACTCTCTCTCTCTCTCTCTTTCTCGCAGTGTTACGTAAATCCCGACAGCGTGACATTACTTTTTACGAAGAGGTATGTACATATGAAGAAGAAGCATCCGTTATTACTGTTACTTAATAATAGTTTGCAATAATTGTTCAATCGGACATTTCGTCTGTCTTTTATTTCGTTGCACATAACTTTGGAGATTACAAATTGGAGGTTAAGTAGCTGTTGACGAACAAGCTTTTGACTGCTTAAAGCGGTGAGCCCATGTTTTCAACGGCGCTGTGTAGTTACAGTTATTTTTAAGCACCGCAAGACAGAAAGTTAGACATATATGCCAACATTATAGTATATTTTAAAGAGAAACTTGGACTTGATTTTTGAAATAAGTGCACTTCAAATTACTCATTTTGTATTTGGTTGAGTGGCTGAAATTAGATTCTCATAATTTAAAGTAATTTTAAACTATGCAATAACAAAGGCAATGCGGGTATTTTGAGCATACTGCCATCGATCCTAAACCAAACGTCTGACCATATTACACCCCATACAAACTTTGATAGAGTGTTCAAAATACTAATCCCCTCCAGCAGGGAGTGGTGTAGGGGTTATCTCGTGACAAAATATAACGTCAGGATACACACGGACTTTTTTAAGTTGAATTGTGATGTGCGAGCCGGCATCTACTATAACGATATTATATGATAGGTATCTCATATCGCCTCCCGGATGGATACAGTGTAATTCAGGCTGAAATCTTCGCTATCCATCAGACATGTAGGCTACTATATGACAGTAATATCTTCGGAAATATTAGTACTTCGACAGCAAGTCGTACACTACTGCGTCTCTGTTAGTCAGTCAAAGTAAGAAAGAGTTTTCAAAGCAAGAAAAAGCTCTCTCCGGAGCGTGTTATGCATGAAAATATTCTGTTTGTGCAGCGAAAAAGGAATTGTATATGATTTCAAAATCCACTTAAGAAACGTGAGGGTGTTATTTAGATATAGTGGTTTGTCTCAAAAAAATTATTCCTAAACATTGGAACCAAAAATTTAATTTTGACAATTATTTCGCGACTTTAAATTTAGAATGGTACATATTTACGTAAAAATATATGTATATGGGTCAATCTGCTAGAAATGTGAAAACGTGACCGTGGAATTTTTGACTACCGTGTAGAAAGCTTGGATAGTAGTTTTCTTTAAAGATAACATAGCTCGATGGAAGAATTGTATTTCTTCAATCCACGGATTAATTCGATGCAAAAAAAAAAGAAAAGGTTAATACATACATATATCCGAACCAAAATTTTTGCGGAGTACAACAATAATACGTGAAGAGTTGGACAAAATGGATCTTAGAAATGTTGAATCATTTCATTGGCTTGACAATTTGTCATTTGTGGTTAGAGTATGAAAGGGCAATGACGGGTGAGGACGCTAACAACCAGCTTCAACAATGATTTGCACTAAACTCAACGACATGCGGAAAAAGTACAAAAACCATCCATCAACATCTGTGGGAGTTGGCGGTAACCAGCATTTGGCCGGAACATGGTGCTGATAAAGGGCAAACCAGATTCAAACTTTCTAAATGCCTTATTATCCTAATTAGACGAGAAATTTCTTCAAAAATAGACGAATTTTTGGTAATTTTTTTTAGTTTTCGTATTACTTAATAACCTGTGTTATTTATTTTTTTTATCACAACCCAAGTGTTTATGAATAAATATAATAAAAATGTAATTTTTTGCGCCGCCCAATCAAAATTTGCAGCGAAAAGGTTAACCTAATATTTAAAATAAGCAAATTCACTACCTACAAAAAATAATGGCATATTTCCTACAAAAGTAGAAAATATATAAAGATGGAATTTTTACACAATACAAAGCATGACATAACGAACAATTTTGCATCATTAACTTCTTGAGTTATGATGTTGTTTGAGTAAATGAGCGATATACAAATCTTTAATGAAAAAATACTAGTTTAGATAATAAATTGCGCCTAAAGGGTATTTTGAGAACTCATCATTCGAATAACTGGTTATCCGATGTTGGAATAGTGGAAGTAACTATTGAAATACTTACCGATATATTTAGAACAATTTACACCATGGTCCGAATTTTTAAAGAAAAAAGCACATTTAAGCAAGTATAATAGGGTCGAGATAAGTATGCCAATTTGGCGGATATGAATTAGATTCTTGTTTTTTTAGGCAAAAATAAGTTATTTTTAAAAGTTGTAAATTAAAAATATTTTTATTTACTTTTTTCTAACAAAAATAAAATATATTTTTAACTTATTATTTTTAACATATATTTCTTTTCCAACAGAAGTTAAATTTATTTTGTTAAAATTTGTGATTTTTCGTTAAATTAAAACTTATTTGTATTTGTGAAGTTAACATATTTTTGTAGAATTCAAGTTTTTGCTCAAATATAGATATTTTTTGAACTTTCTATAGAAATTACCAACCATTGGTAATATATAATAAATAAATGTTAGACCCAATTAAAAATTTACTAGAAATCCGCAATATTTAACAAACTTATAAAAAAATCTGATTCCTTCAAATAAACTTCACCAAAAACGACTGAAAACAAATAAAATATGCGAAAATACCAAATTTAAGAATAAATCGAAACATTACCATAAAAATCAAAATTCACTAAATTTGAAAATCTTACAAACAATTTTTAAACACAATTTCAACCACTTTTTTAAATTTTACCTCAAGGCCAAATATATATTTAAAACTTTAAATTAAAAAAAAAAAAAACCATTTCCGTTAAAATTTACAAAAAAGTTAAGAATGTAACACAAATTCGTAAGCGTTCAGAGAAAAGATAAAACTGAAAAGACCCGAAATTGAAAAAAACATCGCGATTATTAACCGATCAAAAATGCTTATAATGAAACGAATTGAAAGCTTAAATTTAAAATAGGACGAATAAAACCGGGGGCTAATATTAAAAATCGTAAGGAACTGTTTTTACTCTTACGTTTTTTAGTAGTTCATAATTGAGTGAAGAATAGATAAGATTCGGCAGTGCCGAATACAACTCACTTACTTGTTATTTTTTTATTATAGATCTTATATAAAATAACTTTTTCATATGCTACAAAATTATAACAAACTTTTTCCGCCTTAAAAAATGAAAAGTAAAGATTTTTGCTAAAAATAAAAGTAAAAAACTTCTACGTTAAATACGATTTACACAATATTGCAAGAGTGAGAATGGAGGGTTTTTAAGATTCGCCACTACGGAATTAAGTATTGCGATTGAAGAAACCGATTTATAAATAAATTAAATTGTCAATGTAAATTGAATTTAAAAAAAATACACATACTTTTCAAAATAACAATTGAACTCTCAGTTTCCTCAGATTCACGGTAATTTCAAAAACAGTGTAAATGAAAAGATGTGACCACTTTTTTAAAGACTTTCCTTATGAAGAGTAAACAATATGCAAATTTGTAGTTTATAAAAAACATTAAATTTCAAAATACACACTCACTACCGAATAACGTGCTTTGAATTGAAGATGAGCCTTGTTAAAATAAAAAAAAAAAATAAAAAAACATTACATGGAGAAAAAATTAATTAAAGAAGCAAAATATGTAAAATGAATTTGTAACTGTTTAACGTAAAATGAACTGTAAGGTAGCTCTCTTACAACATATAAAATGCAAAATGAATGCCCCTACAACAAAGAGCAGCGTATGGCTTTTTTGGCCAAAATAAAGTTTATAAACAGTGGTAAAATAACATCAACTGATATTATTAACGTGTGGAACGTGCACAAGGTAAGATCATCTCGTTGGAATAAAAAAAAAAAAACAAATTTACAAGTGCTTGGAATATAAAAAAATGAAATTTATAGTGTTTTTTTCGTAGTATTAAATATTCAACAAAATGAAATCGTTTGCTGTGTGTTTGCTTGTCTTGGCCTTTGTGGCCTTTGCTTTTGGCCTGCCACAACAACGTGAGGGTGCTGCCTATACCAACGAGGCCATACGTCAGGCTCAGCAGACATTCCTGATACCCAAAGATGCCCAAATACAAAATGTACAAGAAGGCATTGAACTGGGAGCCTACGAACAAATTCCTGGTAATCAACGCATAAACCTCTTCGAAATTTTAGGCGATCAAGTTCCTTCGGAGGTAATCAACAACTTACAAGCCCAAGTAGATCAAATTGGCAGAAATTAAATTTATGAATTAATTTGTTACTTAAGCCCTAAAGATAAAATATTAATTAGACTTCTATCACTACATCTACATATTCATTGTTATTTATACTCGAAATAGTAGTGAAATCCTGGAGTAAGCTCTACGGAAAAAGCCTTGTCGTTAAATTAATTTGTTGTTGTTTATTTAAAATTGTATTATTTTTAATTTGTTGATTTTTATATATTTTTTGGTTTAGTTTGTGATTTAAAAAATAAAAAAATAGATACAATTTTGTAATTTTAAGTTTAAATTTATTTATTTAAGCAAAATCCAGCTTGTTTTGATTTTGTCAATCAAATTTTCAGCCAATAATACTTGTTTCTGTTTTAATACATACATAAGTACATACCTTACTGCCTTTTACTCTCACTTTCACATGAAACATGATCTCTGCAATTGTTTTGTTTGTTGTTGTTCTCTACACAATATGTTATTGATAATACATCTTCCTAGTTTTGTTGTTGTAGCTTTTTGTTGTGTTTTATGCATTTGTTTTTACTTTTGCTTTTACTTCGTTCTGCATGTGTTGTTTTTTAACCGTTAATATGCTGGCAGGCATTTTGTGACGTGTTGTGAGAGTAAAGACATGTTGAGTATCCATAGGTAGGTATGTACTGTGAAATTATTTCATCTAATGCATTTTAATAAGTTACAAACGGTTATTAATCATTGATTTATTATTCCTCCAAATTATTAGGAAATATTTGTTTTTTTAATTGTTTAATCAATAATTCTGTCCATACATACTATATGTACATATATTTAAATATTTTTGTAGGTCCAAAACGTGTAAGAGGTATGTATGTATGTAGTTTGTCTAGATGCTACTATTGCAAGCACCCATCTTCTTTATTAACGATTTTATAATGTTCATGGTTATTTACTTTTTGTTGTTGTTCAATTTAAGTTTTTTATTTTTTTCTCTGCATTATGCAATCGTACTTGTGGCCTCTACATTATATTTTTATGTTTATTATTGCTGCAGTTTTAGTTTTTTTTTTTACTTGCGCTCGAAATGCTGTAAATCATGTTGTACTCGTTTCTTTTTTTGTCAAACATTTTCTCATACTCATCGTCATAATGATACTGTTTGTTAAATGGCACCAGCAAGACTCATCAAAAATTTTTTTTTTATTTTTGCTAAATTTATTAAGTAAATAATGATTTCACTTATTATCGTTTAAAATGGCATTATTTTCTGGACTCTAAAGGATTTAAGTTATGTTACTGATTGTTGTGTGTGTACTGATTGTGTTAAAAATTTGAACGAATATGAACCAATTTGAGTAAAGTTGACACTTTTCTTTCTTTTCTCTAGAAGAACCAAGAGATAAGCATTAAGAATTTAACAGGCGTCTCGTATACCTTTCAAATGGTACGCTTAAGTGCCGCTTAAAAATTCGGGATATCCACATAGTTGAAAAAACGTCGTTTTCCAATAAGGACAGGTCGATACTTAAGTAGAATACATAAAATAAGCGTTTCGCCGCTAACAATGATTATTCGGCCAAAACTGCAGTGGTTTTTCAAAAGTAAACGAACAGAGTTTTCTAAGGTTCTAGGTCAGATCGGTCATGTGCGGATGCAGGCTCAAGCTGAAGTGTAGCAAAGGTTCGAGTTTTTATGCAGCACGAGAGGTCAACAACCTCAAGTTGTACTGCTTACTATCACCGACAAGTGGCGACGGTATCTTCTGATGTGACATTCCTTAGACAGGAGGAGTCAAAACAACATCGGCTCTACCATATTCGAAAACTCTTCAGTTGTTTTTTAAAGTTTTGAGGTTTAATGCAGTATTAATGTCTCACTAACATTTAACAGCGTTATCAATGGAATTTTTAAAAATCAAACTAAAATTGTCTTTTTTCAAAATAAATTTATATTTCCACGTATATTCCTCTCGTATAAAATCCTGCATGCCTTCATAATAGCAAGTATTTCAGCTTGAAATACGCTGCAATTATCCGGAAGACGATATGAGATGCCTATCTCAAGATCACTAGAAAAGAACCGTCCGTGTATATCCTGACGTTATAGTTATCCACGAGACCACCACCGCACCACTCCCTCCTGGAGGGGATTAGTACTCTGAACACTCTATCAAAGTCTAACTGTGGCGTAGTGTAGTCAGGGAGTTGATTTATATCCGGAGGCAGTACGCCAAAAATATTCGCATGGCCGTACGTCTTCGCACGCCAACTTTCCGTCATTGACATAGTCTCCAATATAGAAATGGGCTTCATCCGGAAGGAAAATTTTTCGGCTGGTGTGCTGTAGATCCGTGTCAGTAAAATTCTGAAATGTAAAGGTCCTATCTTTATAATAATAAAAAAAATACTTTTGAAAAAATATTTATTAGTGTTTTTTGAAGTAATTATAAATTTGTATCACACGTGAACGGTTTTAGCTTCATTATTTTCAGACCCAAGTTCAAGGCTTAACTCAAACACATCGAACCGAAATTTTATATTTTTTTTATTAGTTTTGATTAGATACATACAAATGTCTTGAGCCCAAAACTAGCTGGTCACATTAATCTCTATAGTTTGATACCGACTTGTATGAAGATGCTGTTTGTTGATTTTTTTCCTGTCTTTGAATTATTTTTGTTGTTAAATATTTTTTTCTGTTTAATTCGAGACTCTTCATAACAATCTGTTTTAATTTTTCCTCTTACGAAAGCAGATCAAAAATATTAATTAAATAATAATTATGACCAAGTTTTGCTTTTTTCTGGTTTAAGCCAAATGAAAGGCTCATTAACACATGCTTCATTATGATGACGATGGTAATAATGATGACAAAAAATGTAGCATGTCAATAAATTAATTTAACTGGGTCTCGTTACTTATTATTAATTTTATTCATTGTTAGGCATTTAAGTTACAGTAACAGCCTAAATATCGGCTGTAGTTTGATTGAGTAGTTCAGCTGCCTGGATTTTTTTAAAAGCGGTTTTCAAACTAATTAAGTAGTGATCGCTTATTAATACTGGGAAAGCTGCTTTATTAAATTACCACATACTAAAATTGTGTATCATTGATCTGTAGCGGTTGCTGTTGAAGGTACGCGTTATATACCGCTCTTCCTCGATAGGATCGCATGCTTATGGGATGAGGGAACATTCTGAAACCTGTCTATCAAATAATGCGTTTTTGCCTCTTCTAAAAATTGTTATTTCAAGATATCGAAAACATCTGTCGCTCCCATAAGTTATGTTTCATCTGTATCATTAAGTACAATGTTAGGATATGATCAAATCTACAGTTTCGTGAAGCCGCTATTAGTGAAAGTTGAAAAAAGTCGAACACCATCACAACTCTGAGAAAAAGCAGGTTTCTGAATACATAGAATTAGAGAGATGAATAAACATTACAACGGCATCTTGTCATGATATAGTTTACATATATAAAGTATCCGATCGATTAAATGGGTTCAGATTCGGCTAAAAATTGGCCTTCATCTATTCATTGATATTATTTTGTTTGCCGATTTATATTGGAATATTCGAGAATGCTCATGATTTGTCGACTGATCACGATACGGCTAGTTATTTACGACAGCTTGAAAAAGCTTTTATGGACTAAACCTTCATATATAAGTCTTTCATGTAAAATGTTGCTTGTCAAAATACCTCATATTAAGGACAACTATCCTTCAACGAAAGTTTGAAGATGAAGGCACTACTTGATGAAGATCTCTTTCGAACAAAAAAAAAAAACTTCCGGTATTATTGTGACATTTTTCTTTATTTGAAAGCATTGGGATTTATTTAAAAGCCAGGCATTCGTCAGAATATTAACAGGGGAGCTCTGCAGACAACAATTGATGCTTTTAATAAATGCAATCAACGATAAACGTTCATAACTAGCTAGCAGACATGAAAGTTTAGTATCCAACATGACACTGCTCGTCCTTATGTTGCTGTGTCAGCAAAAACCTATTTCGAAAACAGCGGATGGGAAGCTTTAACTCACGATATATTTTGATTGATGTAGAACAACCTGCCTTGAATACGTTTCACTTTTCTGGTAGAAGGTATTAATGTACTTGATTCCCATAGTTCTTTCTCGTATAAAAATGCCAAGCTAGCAAGTTCCCCAGAAATGAGATAATACAGTACATATCAAGAACTTGGTTCTCATTTTGATGGCAGTACATTTAACAGCTGACGGAAATTTTTAGATATGAGTCTTATTTTCATATTTGTGCGGATCTGACTTCTTTTTTTAAAGATATTTTGTTTTATAATTGTATATATCATCTTGGTGAAACCTGCAACCTTGATGGATTGCTGCTGGGGGAAAAGAGGGGCTCCAGTTCCTGGCGCTGAAACTGGAAGAAGGTATGACTACTATTTTCGACCAGTAGCGTTTATACAACTGGTACTACGGGAACCAGTAGCCCCTGGAACTTCGGTTCCAGACTAGTTGGTGAGGCTCCTTCGGGGGTGCACGTGGTGGCTGTGGTTTATACCAAAAGCGGATAGGTTCACTGCAGGACCGATGTGGCGTTGCATTGCAACGCAAGCAGTCAATGTCATTCGTTGACAGCAGGAGATTGGGTAGCTCCGAACCCCTCAGAAAGGGGTGGGGCCGGGGGCCTGGTAACCTCTGTCCTAATTTGCAACCCATGGGATGTGCATAGGTGCTATTCCGGTGGAGCTTATGATCTCATAGGGGCGCTTGTTTGGCCGCTTAATGTCACACCCGTGGTTGGACCACCGTGAGATTAAGCCAACGTTGGCAAGTGCTCACGCAAATCTAATCTAATCATATCTGCACTTATTTGTGTGTAGTATAAAACTTCTTTTTAATTAAAGTTTACAGACAGCTAGGCTGTACCAAATTTATTCTCTTTAGCTATAGTGAAAGTGTCCCATAACAACTAGTACCAGTCTAATCTCCCCAGCTAAAAAGTATCTGTTTTCTGATTTTTCTAATTACATATTTCTCAAGACCTCACTCTACACCAAATTTCATCTCCCTGGTCAGTTAATAGGTCTTAAAATCTGCACTATTTAGATTTTTATATCTCGGTAAGCTTTTCTGGTAAAACTTTCAAACTTGACCTATGAGTTTACTTGTATGTTTCAAGTTTTATTATTTTTAAATAAAGAAAAGTAATGCGGGGCTAAAAACTGCGTGAATGGTTTCGTGTAATTTACACACTGTGTGCATAGGCTGCCGCACTTTCGTCAGCCTTTGTTATTTAGCTCTCTCGTGATCAGCTAAGGCCAACAATATGCTTCCTCTTCAAGCTAATGTAGCCACTATCGTTTAGGATGTTTCGATCAAGAAAGTTTGGACGCGTTTTTAAATTCTGTAAATATGTCACACCACGTTTTACGGTCTCGGCCTTTGCCAAGGGCTTGTTTTATTGTAGATTTTTGGCACGAATTTACGTCATCCCCTATCAAGTTTGGTTTGGAGACAAACCGGTTTCGGCTATGTGCCATCTTCAGTGACATTTTTCGTTCTGTTTTATTCTTTGTGTATATTCGAATTTTTATATATCAGGCAGCGGTCCTTAAAATTTTGTTTTTGTGTGTTAAAGACAGTGCCCCATAACTGCATCCCGTAGCATTATATTGGTTGAAAAATTTAATAATTGGCAAAAGGTATTTACTTGCAATTGTAATATAATTACTTTAAGTTTCTCAAAGAGTTTTAATATACATATTTGTTAATAAACTTGTAGGCCTGTTAGAGCCAACCTTTGTCATCTTTTCCTGGCTTCGGTATCATTTTTACGAGTAAGACTTTACAATAGTGAGGATACTAATTAAGTTGCAATGTAACATTAAGAATAAACCACTATATAAAATATTGAAAAGTAAACTTGAGGAGTATGAATTCCAACCGAGTTTAATTTGAGTTTTGGCCGAATTTTGAAAATTCGGCTCTGGCTTCGACCTAAAATTGACTACGGTCGGGCACTACTAAAAATTACTTACGCTTCAAAATGAAAAACGGCAAAAAAGCAATTTAATATTTTATTCTGTTTATTTATTAACTACAATTATTGAATTAACATACCAATTCGTTTCATTAGATTTTGTTTAATAATTTTATTGTAAAAAAGAAACTAATTTCAATTTCTTCTTTCGGCAAAAATCAAAATAAACTAACGCTTATTCTAAAGCTGCTCTTATTTAGAAAATAACTTAAACGAATTAAATTAATTTTCAATATTAAAAATAAAATTACGCTCTGAAATTTAATAATATTTAGATAGATAAATTAAATGGGTTAAGGTTGGGGTTAAATAAGGGACACTTGTGTTAAATTTTATTAATTTGTTAATTAAATTACTTTGTTGGCTTAATTCTTTCATCATTAATGAAATTCTAATTTAAACCAATGAGTTTTAGTTATAAATTTATAAAGAAATTACATTTTTACTTGTATTCATTAAATTATAGCTAACACTAAAAATTATTTGACTTGTATATTTAATATTAACTAATTATAAGTTTAAGCTGCTATTTAAAATATTGATAATTAAAATAATAATAAAGAAACTTCTATTTAATTCAGTCTAATGATTAAATGATTAAATAAAATAAAAGCTTTTGTGTTGAAAATAAATTAACAAAAAAATAAATTATACGAGAAAATGAAATTATTTAGTTTAAGGAAAAATAATCATCGTAAACTTAAAAGATGAAAAAAAACAATAAATTATCAGTCTGACCCGCGATGTAAAAATTTAGCTTTTGCTTGAATTCTTATAAAAAAAAGTGAATTACGTCCCTCTAGTAAAGTATTTTATGAATTTAATTATGAAGTCTCTAAACAAATAAATATATTTATAAAGAGTGAACAAATCAGTTTTTTCTTATTATTATATTAGAATTTAAGCAAACATTTAACGTTCGGCTTCGTGGGACAGGCTGTTTATTTAAGTTTGAGTTTAAATGAAAAGAAAATATATTTGTAAAAGTAATATTCTAATATTTATTTTGCCAAGGCTCATTAGTAAAGACAGCAGTGATCACTTTCTCTTGTATGCTGTTGAGCCTTACAGAAAGAGTAAAAGTCAATGTCAAAGTCCTTATACAAAAATGATCAATGCCGTCTTTTTTTAATGTGGCGCCTTACGGAAGACTGTGCTTGCTTCTCGTTGTAATCAGAGAAAAATATAATAATAGCGTCAGAGCCATGTTACAATTGATGCTTAACAGTTTAAAGGAGGAAACGTCTTTTTATCGGAAATTAGAAAGCCCAAACACTGAAAACATAAATCGCCAATGAACAAGACAAAATTAGCACTTTTACCATTAAAATGGCCATCATCCGTTGATTATGAAAATGCACAATCAAATCACTGGGCCACAAACATTTTCAACTCATCTATGTACGTGTTAACGATTAGAATTTAAGAAGATAAAAGTTACACAGAAGAAAAGAACATTTCAGTTTATTAAAGTTTTGTTTAGTTTCAGCTTAAAATTTTATTAATCTCTTTATTTGATTGAATTATTTTTTGAACAAAAAAGTTCTCGAATAAAGTTTGTAATTGACTCATTTATTTATTAAAAATCTATATGAAATCAAATATTTAATTGAGTCAATTAAAAAATTGATTGAGTCAATTAAAAAATTAATTGAATTTTAAACTGAAACCAAACAAGACTTCAATAGGCTGAAATATTTTTTTTGTGTTAGAGCAAGTTAAATTTTTTTTATTAGAATTTTCTGATAAAAGAAAGCTTTTTCAAACTCCCTAAGAAAATACTGCAGTTTCGAATTGATACTTAAGTGTTCCTAAAAAATTCAGTAAATCACTTGCTGTTTGCCAAGTGGCCCTCGGAGTGTGAGTTTGATTTTATATTATTCAACGTTAGAATCTACCTACATAGGTAATTTAATAACCATTCAATAAGTTACCCATTCCTTGTAATCTAGTAAAAGAAAATAACATCTAATTCCATAATTATTACACTTTTTTGGTTAACGCAAAAATGGCTGACAATTTTGTGTGTTTTAAATATGCGTTTTTGAAGAGGTTGTTGGTTTATAAAGCTTGTAGGTCAATTATGGGTAACAACCAAACTTCAGTTGCCTTGCCAGTTGCCCAAAAATGTATTACAGATGGGAGCTGGCAAATAACAGCTGTTAATTTTTGTGTGTAGGAAACTCGACTGAAATTCCGTTGTTATATTTTGAAATAAAATTATCTTCTAGTTAAAATAAAATTGTGGGCACATTCATGGGAACATTCATGGTAGCATTTCAAATATTCCTACTAAGAATAAGAACGTTGATGTTTATTAATTTATTCCTAAGCGTGAACTGATTAAAATATTACAATTATGTAATTAAATAAATAACTTGCTTAAGGCTTAATACGAATAGAAAGCTCTTTATAAATATTAGAAATCTTTAGTTGGATTTTGTAACATGTCTCGTTTGCCTAAAATTGCGGCACACTCTACTCCATTGAAATTAAAATGATGATTCTTTTCTCTTTTACAGTTATAAAACACAGTTTTTAATTAAAAGTTACATATTTTTTGCTTTAATACACGTAATTATGAAAATTTATTGCATTTTGGGAGCCCAGCTTTTTGTTTATTCATATTAACTCTCTCTTTCGTTGTAGTGTGCACACATGCGCCTTAATTGCAAAATTAAGTAAATTACGTAATTAAGCTTTTAATTAATGTGAATTGACCATACAAGAATTCTAATAATAAATTAAGCAATTAGTATATGTGTGAACACCAAATTTTATAACTCAATTTAAAATTTAATTGCTTCAATTAAGGCTCATGTGTGTGAACATACTATTACTATTTAGTGCTTAAAATATTGCAACAATGAATTGTTTCTTTTTAACTTAATTAACTGATTATTTTTTCCTTTCTCAATTTAACTTAAACTACATTTTTAATTAGGGTTTGCTACATATAACAATATTTTCTTTAACGTGTAGGAGCTTTTAAGCTTAAAATAAAATTATTAAAACTTTTCAAATACAGTCTCTAAAAAAATTATACATTTTTTATTATATCATATATTTAGTTTATTTTAATAATTCTTCGTCGGTATTTACATTTGCTAAAAAAAAACTATGTTGACCGAAATTGAACTTAAAAACAAAATACTCATTAACGAACTTCTTTGAGTTTTTTCAATTCCTGCTTTCTAATTTTTTTATATGTTATTTTCCCGTTCGAATGGAGTGTTTTTATTTAATCTAAAATTTGTTTATTATTGTTTATTTTGTGATGGTTGTACCTTAACCGACAAGATATTATGTTTAGCTGAGTTATCAGCATTTATGGTTGAATCGTTTTCAGTTTCATCCAGTTTCAAACTTTCTGCATCTAGTTTAGGATCATCTTGGGGACCATTGCCGGAAGCACCGTGTACTTCATCTATATCAATGTCCGGCTTATTTTTATTTGGTCTGGCTGTGGTAGGTTCTCTTTCTTTTTCTTGTTTGACCGTTTGTATTTCCGCAGAACCCGAGCCCAGTTCAAGTTCCATTTGTTGTCTGGTCTCGGTAGATTCTATAGATGTATCATCAATTTTGGCTGCTTTGTGAACACCTTTCTCCATTTCGAAATCCCTAGTATTGGTTATTTTAGTCTCTTCGGAAGTATCTTCATCGGAGTACATTAATTGTATACCTTCCGTTGATTTGAGCTTTTCATAATTTTCGGTAAATTGCTGCAGCACTGAATCTCCACTGCCCTCCGTGGTGGACGAGGGCATTACCGTTAATTCATCTAGTAAGATGCCATCACCACTACCCTGGTTATGATCGTCTAAATGTTTTGTACTTTTTATCGCATCAGAGCTAGAGGCTACACCATGACTTTCTCCTATACTTCTGGGCTCATCGACTACATCATCGGAATCATTGATTTGAAAATTGTTATCTCTCAAACTGAAATCATCTTCGGGTAAAGAAGGATAAGCTGGATTGCTCTCCAAGGGCATGGCTGAATCTTCTTCGTCCAAGTGTTGATGCATTGCTGATTCTATGGATGAGTCTCGTTTCGAGGGGCCTTCTGTGGTTGAAATATTTTTAGCTGCATCCAAATTATTATCAGCTTCTATAGGACTTAAAGAACTGGATGAGAGGTCATCAAAGGGTGAACCTAGAAAATTTTTGAGTTTTAAAATTGTTATGAATTCTTTGATATTTGGCTTAAAAGTAATATCTTGGGTCTTCTGCGAATTTCTTTTTATAAAAAGACATGCTGACAACCGTTTTGACGTTTCTATAAATTTAGTTAATTATCATTAAGATAATCACAGCAGAATTCGTAATAAAATTACCAGGGGTTGCCATATTTTATTTTTTTTATTGAAATGATAAAGAAAAGTTAAACACTGTTGTTTAATTCGTTTGAAAATTTACGTTTTCGTTCTTGTTTTGGAAAATAATACTGAAGCTGAAAGTTCTATAATATTTTGTTCTACTCACCCTCTGTCGTCGATACACCCTTGAGCGCTAAATAATTTTCTGAAGTTGAGCTCAATCTAGGACCGTCGGTGGTCAAAACAATATGATAAATATTATCACTGCCCGCTGTGTCTGGATCTATTTCACCTGAAGGGTGCTGAAGACTTGCATTGAAAGCATTCTGGTTCTGACTAGATTGACTAAATATCAGTTCTGAATTTGAATATTCGCCACTTCCGAAACCATCAAAAACTGCACCACCCGAGGATGTACCTTCAGTAGTAATAAAATACTCTCGTTTAATATTCACCTTACTGGGATCTTCGGGTAAACCCTGAGTACTGAAAACCGATAAAGCTGGTACAGGATCCTCTACTTCGTCACTAGAATCCAAAGGGGCAGGTGATGCCAAAGCTGTTGAGGGATACGCTACTGAGGCACTTAATTTCAAAGTATCACCACTATTAATGCCTCCTTTAGCCGTAGTCTTGCCATTTTTCTTTTGTAGGTTGTTGCCTTCGCTAAACTTTTCAGAGCTTTCCGTTGCTTGCTGGTTGTGGTCTGAGTTTATGTTGGTATTTGTATTTATGGCATCTTTGTGGGGTATTGGTGTTGGTGTTGATGTTGCGGGTTGTTCAGTTGGTGTTGCGCTGGTAGTGGTTGTTGTGGTTGTGGTTGTTGTTGACGTTGTGGAAGTTGTTGAGGGCTTAAGCATGTGTTGAATAGGGATTGCTTTATTATCATTCGTTATACGAATTTCTGTTGGTTTTGTGATCTCTTTTATTGTAATTTTGGGATTATTTTCAGCCTGATGTATTTCCGGTTTTGTTGTGGTAGAAGTTGTTATTAAAGTTTTATTGGTTGTCGGTGCTGAAGTGACAACTAGAAAAAAAGGTTCGAAATAAAAATTTAAACGAATTTGAAAAATTTATAAAATAAAATTATGTATGTAAAAACGAAAAAATATAAATAATTTTTTAAAAAATAAAATACATTTATGACCGACTTTATTGTGTTTTATAAAAAAGCTTAACTTTATGACATTAGTGTTTCAGTATATATGGGCGTCGCGAATGGCTCAAATGTAGCTCTGAAAGTTAAATTTTCGACCACTTTTTTATGGCCCTACCTAGACAATGGTTCCAGCAATGGTATTTTGCAATTTGTCCTAAGAGAAAATAATCCATTTGCGTTAAATCGCTCGATCTTGGTGTCCAACTGGCCTGACCATTGCGAGAAATAATGCGTTTGCGAAATGATTCCTTTAGTAGGTCGATTGTCTGACTTGGCGTTTGGCGCTATCCTGTTGCGTAAATTTTCCATACAGTGGATAGATACATCTCTAATGGCCGCGCGCCATGGCGAATCGAATGATTTTGGTCCTCCTCAAAGCTAAGCTCTATAGTAGCCATTGATCCTTCGGAGCTTAATGTACGATATCATCTCGGATGCGTATTATCATTTAGAGAATACGTGTTGCGAAAACGATCCAGAATTAATTGAATCAGTCACGCCCATGCACGATTGTGCCGATCGTAAAGTGGACGTAGCGCACGGTGAAATTCCGGTACAGAACCGCAATTATTCTGACTTTAGTCTATTATGATAAATTGGCTAACCAAACTGACCACAAGTAATAATCAAGTAGCCTGATGTGACAACCGGTGACAGTGGAGATGAATTTACTTTGCGTCATGCAGAAGAAAGGTGCGTGGTCCTTACATTATCAGTATTAAAACGAATAGTTGCATTAAACGAAGGCTGTAATAAGTAACCATTCACAGATTTACAAGTAGAAATTGAAAAATACCACGTGACCAGAGAGTAATAATAGTTTTTCCTACTGTCGAAGTCAAATATTATCGAAGTTTCGGCGTGGTTGGAAATACGCCACGTAAATTTCGCTTTATTGTGCAGGCGATTCGCTGCGCAGTGGAAAAGTTTGAGCATAAGTACACTCCTTTGGATCTTAAGCCAGTAACCAGACAGAGATTCGTGCGAGATTGGATAATAGTCTCCGTAGTGACCAGCGAAGTTGTGGTAGCGATATGAATAAGGTGCCATGCAGTACATAATGACAGAAATGTAGCTTCAAAATAAAGCGAGAACAATTTTTTATATCATACTGTTTTTATTTTATTTAAATTTCGGCTCCTATCGGTCTTATCAGGTCACCCTTTAGTTTTCAAAAGTAAAAACTGTAAAAAACACTTTTTTTTTAGCAAAAAACTGTAAGAACTTTAGACAAAACTGCTCTCAGCTCATTATCGCTATCTTTTTTTCACTACGTGCATCTTGCGCTTAACGTTTTTCCTGGGAATTCCGCAATCTCGGGAAATTACTGAGGAATTTCCAGAAAATTTTACCAACTACTGATTGTAGCTTTTCTTTATTGAAACCTGCTAATAACACTTTATAACCGCTGGATATTTTAAAACAAAAAGCGCAAGATTTCTCTCCAAAGCCTAAAGTTGGATTTTCCTAGCTAATCCATATTTGATAATGGCAAGAAAATAACAAAATTATCATCATAATTACCAACTCTTCTTTGCGTATAAAGCTCCTGAATTAGTGACATTGTTAAAGATAACATTTTTGAGGAGAATTTAAATGATGCAAAAATAATATTAATGTAACCACCAAATCACGTGCAACATCGAGTTCTAAAATAAAGGAATTTCGATTTTTCGAAGCAACTAAAAAAACTTCTTGAGTCTTTGTTAACAATACGACCTACATTCGTTAATCATTTATAGGGTTAATAAACAATCTATTACCTTGAGGAAAGAGTTGCGAATCAGTTAAATCACCCATTGAAAGGTTTTGTATTACCTCCCCTGATTCAAACAATATGCTGGATTGATTGATTGACCATACAAACCCGTTTACTTATGTATAGCTTGTGGGTTTTAATTTATTACCTTTATGTGATTATCTCCAGTTATTGAACGTGGCTCCTGTTTCGTGGGGTTTCTCTCACAGGACAATATATAACTAAAATTATGGTGTTTTCTTTTCTAAAAAATTTTTCTTATTGTTGCTCTTTTGTTATACTCGAAATAAGTTTAGCCCTTAAAATGCCCAACGTCAAAAATTATTTTTAACTTTAATGGGTAGAAACAATTCGCGCCATTTATTTTAGGCACAAATTTAAACCAGAAACTCTAAATTATACAATTTCGAAAGAATTGATTCCATTAGAAACTTGTTTTGATAACTCTACTAAGATGAGAGCATTTTTATATACAAAAACAGGAGTTTTTTTAGGGGTTAGCCAGTACTTTACCCACTGGAGGGACATCTTGGCCAGTAACTAAATAAGTTGTAGATGGAATATTTTGTCCATTGGAATTCCCTTCCCTTGATTGATATTGAAATGTTCAGAAAAGGTAAAGCTTTAATTTTTCTCTAACTAATTTGAGTTACTAAAACGTATAAATTGAATAAATTGGTGCTTTCAGTTTTCTGTTATTCCAATTATGCATAATTGTTTCAGCAAACTTTAAAATTTCAATTTCCAACTTAAAACACAAACACACACACGCACACATAGATATTCAAAGAGCAAAGAAAACAACTTAAACTAAAAAAATAAATAAATGTGTTCAAACTTACTTGGACAATTATCATATTCTGGACAGCAAACACCTGTTATATATTTAGGTGTACAATCATCTCGATGGAAGCAGGTAACAGAGCTGCATAAAATTTCTCCTCCTACACGGCAGAGAATTAAATGAAAAAAGATGGAAATTTTATTTAACAAAAAACGGGAAATAGAAAAAAACACTGCATTATTCAACTACAGGCCACGTAATAGTGAGTCTAAAGGCTAGTTAGACAGACTACCATCGCCACTAGCAGCAACAACAAGCCAGACTAGGACTTTTACTGTCGAGAAAAACTTATTGCTGCAAGTGTTAGTGAAACTTTTATACTTTACCTTGACAGTAGCAAACAGTGCACGGTGTCTCCGGATCTACTAACTTATCACCATTTAAATAAGTTTTACCATCCTTTTGGCAATCTGCAGGCAAATGAAAAATAAATTCGAATAATATTTTAAAATGTTTAAACAAATATTTGCAGTGCTACAACAAAAGTTATGGTTTATTATATATTCTCCTCTACACCATGTTTCACCTGCTTCCTGTACCTTTACTACAAACTACGTCAAACTCTTTCTTCACCCATAAATATCATTCATCATTAGACACAGCCTACAACTAGTTTTCTCTAGCCCGATTTGGTAACCAAGAGCGGTGAGAAAGGTGGCGGTATAATGTGACCGATTAAAAGTTTGACTGAACTCAAAATATAAAATACATTCTTCAAAAAAAGTACAATTTAGAAAATGTACTTGTTGCATAAAGGTACATTTTTAGGAAAGTACTTCTTCAATAAGTAGTTTTTAAAACACGTACTTTTAAAGGGAGGTAGTTTTTTGAACCCGTACTTTTTGAAAGCATACTTTTTTGAAAAAGTACTTTTTAAAAACGTACTTTTTGAAAAGGCACTTTTATAAGGTACACTTTTTAAAATGATCTTTTTAAGGTAACTTTTCAAATGGCACTTTTTTAAGGTACAGTTTTTAAATGGGTACCCTTTGAGGTTTTTTTGAAGTATTTTTTTAAAACGAACTGTCAAAGGTGAATTGTTTCTACAAGTACTCTTTCTTAAAAATTTTATGTTTTTAAAAGTACTTCTTACTGCATCACGCAGTTTTTAAAAAGATAATTTTTTAAAAGGTACTTTGTAAAGTAGAAAGTTTTTTCCAGCTTTAAGTTGCTCTTTTTTACAGGTGCACTGTTAAAATGTGTTTTTTAACATGTGCATAAGATAGTTTTAAAAAGGTGTATTTTTAAACGCACTTTTTGTAAGCGTACTTTGTGTAATGGTACTTTTTTGAAAAAATACTTTAGAAAAGTTATTTGTTTTGAAGACGTATTTTATGAAAGCGTACTTTTTCAAATCGTACTCTATTAGTAGTTTCTTTTTGTTATTAAATGGTATTTCTTAAGTACATTTTCAATCGAACTGTTAGAGGGTATTCTTTAAAAGGTACTTATTGTACGAAGTGTTCCTAAATGATACTTCTTTTAAAAGTATACTTTTTTAAAAGTGTGTTTAAAAACTTCTTATTTCAAAAAACATTTTTTAAAACGATACTTTTTTCAAAGGTACTTTTACAAAACTTTCTTTAAAAAAAGTACTTTATGTAGTTTTATGGTTTTCTTTTTCTAGCTGTACTGGTAAAATGTGTTCTTAAACAGATCATAAGGTAGTTTTGAAAAAGTACTTTTTTGGAAACGCAGTTTTTGACAGCATGCTTTTTGAGAACAAATTTTTTTAAAAGCGTACTTTACACCAATTTTCGTTTTGTTTTTTTAAAACTGGGACACTTTGCGGCATTTTTACTTTCTAAAAACATACAAAGTGTTTCTAAATGTTTTAAATACACGCTTCTCAAACTTACGTTGTAAAGCAACTGGTTGCAAGGGCAACCAGTTGGGGAGAGGAATATCCTACTTTTCCTTACCGCAGGTTTTAAATGAATGATTACCAAGCTACAACTGGTTTTAAAATCTTTATTTTTCAAGGTACTTTTATAAAGGGATCATATTATATATGCATATTTCTTAGGGGTTGGATTCTTTCTAAAAAAGTACTTTTTGAGGGTACTTTTTTAAAAAAAATTTTTAAGAAAAAAAATTTTTTTAAAAACGATTTTTTGTTTTAAAAGTTGTACATTTTGCAAAGTACTTTTTGAAAGATTACTATTTGTAAAAGCTCAAAAATATTCCTATTTAGTAAAAATGTTCAACAATAACATTCGGTCACGTTATACTTTTTTTTTAAAAAATTGGCCATACGACTAATATTTTTACTCAATACACAGGTAGTAACTAGAACTTACCACATTTGTAATCAGGACAACAATGACCTGTTTTTTGTATGGCACGACATCCCACTTGCTTCTCGCAGAACACTGTTGTTTCTGGCACATATTCACCATCCAATAGACATTGGCCTACAGCACGTACACAGTAATGGCAGACAACAAAAATAACATCATGATTATCATTGGAAAAATAGTGAATGTCATTTAGTAATGAAGACGAAAACAATAGAAGAAAGTTAAAAAAAACAAAAATAAAGGACCTTGTAAAAAAGCGTTGTTAATTCACATTTATTTAGACACATTAAAGGAAACTATTATTGACAGTTTCTTTTTCCCAAACGTATTTCTTTTTTTTTTATGCCTACCTTGTGGCTGTTCCAATGAGACTTCTGTTGAGGAACTTTGTTGCAAAGAATCTTTAAGATTCTCTTTTTGTTGTTGCTGTTGTTGTTGTTGTAAACTGGTTGATAGTGAAGCGCCCACATCTCGTATGTAACGTTGATGCCATAATTGTCGTTGCTGTTGCATTGCTACATCCCCATAAAGCCTCAAATAACCACTGCCCATAAGAGGAACTACAAAGAGAAAGGGTACAAAAAAATATTAGACTTAATGACAAAGAATATGTCAGTTGTAAAACAATAGACTACAGTTGCAAACTTTTGTTATATTCTTTTTTTTTTAATTTCAAAATTGGAATTCTTCAGGCGAGCATTAAAACTTATTCTGGTTTTTTCCATTCTTTATTGCATTTTACAATTTAAGTACAAAAAAAAGGCAAGGGTTACGAAAAGAGGCTGTAATTGTGCTAGTTAATGCGCAAGAAAGTGAGAGAAATACCAAGGTTAAGATAATTTGAAAATCACAAGAAATCTTAGATTTTCTATTTATGGAATCTTTGAAAACTATGTTTAGGTAATAGATTTCTTTAGTAAATAGGACTGGTATACAAAGACGGTGGCATAACTAACCAAGCTGACTTACAGTTTGCGACTACTTTTATCATTCCAAAGCTAGAGTTTATGCATTCAGAGCGACAGGTTGTATTCAGGGTAAAAGTTTGAATAAATATAATGGCAATTCAATAGAATATAATAGAAATGATCAGGTGAGAATGCGTTAGAGATTATAATATTTATGTTGTCAATCTCGGCTTAGCACCGAACCATACGTAGTCCCGAATGTAGAAGTTTATTCGCTTGAGATTAAGTCGGATAGATCTGCTAAGCTTTCGCAACTATGCCGCTCTACTTCTTGCATGCAAAGGGCAGCCACGGAAGAGTTGTTTCACAGTTTCTTGCTTCTCTGCATCATGCTAATGTCCACAGTACCGCTGGCGTTATGCATGTTTGTTTCTGAGGCACCCTCACTAGAAATGCAGTTTTTGTGCAATCACATTGAGGCCAAAGGATCCTCTGACAGCAAAAGAAGCCCAAGACGAATCAATCAACTTTTAAAAACTTCGACTGAAGTGACGTGTAATCTAGCTGGTTTGTTCTGCATCGATCGAAACAAATGGTACTCAGACGAGGCTGATTTGTTCTCAGCTATAAGGGCAGGTGACGTAAAATTTATTTAAATGCGTTAATGCAAAATAGATTTCAAATTCCTATTGCATTTCAAGAGGGCGTTGTTTTTTTTTGCTCCCATTTCAATGCACACCCGTTTCTCTAAAGAGTTGCTACATTTTTCCTCCAAAAAAGAAAAGAAACTTTAAATTACTTCTACTCGCACTCATTTGTGTCGTGTCTGTCTGTCTTTAATTTTTAAGGTAAAGTTTATATTTTATTGCATTTTTAGTTTATTATGTTTAACTTATTTTTTGGTCGTTTGTTTTCCCCTTTGCTGTGATCCAAGACACCCACCCACTTTTTTAAACGTATTTACTTGCAACTTAAAGTTGACCTACCAGTTCGCCGTACCTTCTTGGGGGTGCAACATTTTGTTTAACATGACATTTTGACAAAGTTCTTAACCAACTTCTCCTGTACATAGTTTTCGTTTGTTGCTACTTTATTTGGTCAACTAATTTTAGTTACATTTTTTACTTCATGTTTTGTTTCTAACTTAAATTGCTTGTCTCATTTGTCTTTTTTTCATTTAATTTGTAAAACTACAATTGAACGAGAAATTAACTCTTCCGTTCAACTAATTTTTGGAAAAAAATCTTCATAAAATATTCAATATTTATTCAAGATTTATTTGTATTTAATGCCTTTAAAACTCAAAGGTACTATACCAGGTACCTAAGCAGGGTGGACAGTCTATCGAAGGGTCTTAATATGCGCGTCATGACGCACATATTTTCCTGAAGAAAAACATTTGCTATAGTATGGCATGAAAGCTTTGAAATTCTATAAACTGAAACATTTTACTCGCAAATATGTAATGTATAATATGTATAAATGTATAATAAATACTGTTTAACTGGCCAAAAGTTTTACCTAAAAGAAAGTGAATAAATCCGAGTAACGCCAAAGTGTGCAAGATACCATAACATCGATGTATTTGAAATATACCTCCGAATTGTAACCCATTCTCACAACTTTTAACGACCAGCTCCATGTCCATGTACAGAATTGCGTATTCGAGCTAGAAACAGTAAAGAACAAAGGGCAGGAACCAAAACAGAAAACATTCACGTTACATAGAGAATCATGCCCTGCTAATGAAGTCGAAAAATTTGTGGAATTTTGTTTTTTTATTTTCGGTTTTTGTGGTGAATTATTAGTTTTATTGAATTGCCGATATGATCTAAAATGTAAATTTATTTTTAAGTTTTTAGCTTAATTTCGTTTGACAAAATTTATATTTTTTTATGACTTTTATTTTTTTTAGACCTTCAAAATCCTTGTTGAATTTTAGGTGTTTTCCCAAGTTTTCGAATTTTTGTGAGTTTCCTACTTGTTGTGAAATTTGAATTTTGAACGATTTGTTGGTCACATATTCTGAAAGAATTCCGCGGTTTTACATAAAATTTTGTTTTTGTGGTGGTAGAATTTAGAGTCTTTGGTGAAATTTAATTTTGTGCGAAAATTTCAAAATGTGGCTAATTTTGAGTTTTAGCGAAATTCGAGTTTTTTAAATAATATTTTTTAGTAGTTAAAACTTTTTTATTTTTATTTTTTCTGAATGTTCTAATAATTAAATTTTGTATTTTTGTTGAAGTTACGAACTATTTAAATTATTCGGTGAATTATGGAGTTTTGCAAGAATTCGGATTTTTGGTCAATTTAATATGCGGGTCGTGACGGAAATTTGCAATGCGATTAAACTTTGATAATTAAACATGATCGGGGTTGTAAATTTCAATTAGCAAAAAAAACTTCAATTATAAAATGTCTTTTCTAATAGGAGAAGGCGCCAACATGGTGTCATGCACCGGGTGCTAGTTATGCTCGCTACGCCACTGAAAATAAGTTCATATCTCTGACAAGTCAATTTATTGCTGTGGCAACTAAACATTTCTTATTAGAGCAGGTATAATCTTAATATATATAATCTTGAAAATACGATTTCAATTAAATTTCTTAAACCAAAACCACGATTCTTCTTCTTTTGCTAATCCCAAAAATAATATTTGTTAAATATTTCAAGTATTTTAATTAACGTTAATTTAAATTGTAGTTAAAAATGCCACAAAATTATTTTCGTATAACTTTGAAGTCAATTACCTAAAAAATTATTAAGAAATTTAATTTACTCCCAATTACTTGTGTCTCCTTATATTAACTAACTGATTTGTAAACACACTTATAGCAAACTGTTTCTGTAGTTTAACCTTATACATTTCTACAGGGTGACTAAAACTGTTAGCAAGCAAATGTTTATACATCGGCAAGTTAGGCAACACTATTCTTCTCAAGATATAATCGTTAAAATTTGTTTACGAATTAATTAGTCGTTAATTTCGTTTACATTGGTACAGATTTACCGCCCTTCCAACTAATTGGCGATTATTAATTTATCTCTGCAGCTGAGTTTGCTGCCAGACTAAAGCTATGCCGTTACAAAATCGAGAAACAATTGTCTTTATAAAAGCATTTCAGGGTCGAAGGAAATCAGCCGGCGAGATTGTCCGATTTAATTACCTTAGAATATAGTGCGAAAAGATATAGCTTCAAAAATCTAAAGTGCATGTCTCAAAACATCATGGGACGAGCATCTTACGAATTTAAAATTCTGCAAAGAAGAACCAAAAATCATATGCGATTTATGTTCTTTTTTCATATTAGACTGGGTCGAACACCAAAGAAAACAATGCGCCAGTCACCCCCTACGATGAAACATATTAAAATGACGATTTTAATATCCCTATAATTGTTTATTTTCCACACTATTAAAACAGCCCACTTAGTCTTTGTGTATTATGTCGCTATATACAAGTCCGATCACAACATATAACATTTGGTTGTTAATGGCTTGAAAGCGGCTTAATTTTCGTCTTTGGTGGTTTTTCAATTGAACGTCAAATTCTATATACGACCTTTGATAACGTGAATCGTTCCCACCTAAGAACACATTTTTTTCAAACCGTCTTTAAACTATGTAATGTATAGACTTTAAAATATTCATTTCTTTCCACTCCCAAAATGTCGACCCTTAGAATGCTAACGGGCGTGTTTGAATCGTCATTGCAATATCTTTCAATTTAAGCAGTGACTCGTGTCTAGTGTTTGGGAATTCCTGGACTTTTTCTCTTCCCGGGATTTCCGGGAAAATTTATAAATTTCCCGGGAATCCCGGGAAATTTTCTCCTATTAAAAACAAGTAATTTTTGACAATGAATTTTTCTTTTAAATTTGTTTTATTTAAAATGAAATAATAAAGTACATATACATTTAAAACAAAAATTAATTAAATTAAATAGCACATGTTAATTCAATTTGTGTAATGAAAACAGACAAAGAACTTAAGGAAATAATTTGAGATCATTTTTTAATAAAAAAAACATAACAGAATTTATAACATCATTTCGACAAAAAAATACGTTTTTAGTACTACTAAAGCATTAAGTAAAGCATTAAGTAACTCCCAGTAACGGAGAAAACCCGTTCACTATCCACCGATGTTGGCTTTATTGTTAGCAAAGCATTAAAAAATTATCTAAGTTTTTAGTTCGAATGTTGCTCGCTTCATAGAAAGCAAATTCTTTTCTTAGCAAACTAGTCTGAGTTGATTTTGGCTTTTTTTGGATTAGCCTTTGCATTGTCTATAGCTTTTTTCAGTTTAATTTTAAAACATTCATTGATTTCGTTTTCAGATAGATCAGTATCGCTGCTGGACAGTTCAGAAAGTGATTGATTAAACAGCCGTTTATATAGCGGTTCAGCATACAATTTTAAGGAATTTTTTGATACTTTTGTATTGACATCAGAAGTTTTTAAATAATTTATTAATGCTATCATTTTTTCTTCACGTATTTGGCCAATTTTTTCTCTAATTGACTCATATGAAATACTTAATTTTAACAAAATGAAAATGCGAAGAAATAAAAAATTGCTGTTATAAAATCCAATTAAAACTTTTCCCGTTTTCCCGGTAATTTTCAAAAATTTTACCGGGAAATCCCGGCGAAAATTTTTCGGGGATTCCCGGACGGGAATTCCCCAATTCCTACTCGTGTGACTTATTATCGACCTACAATTTCTTGTGTTATGATTTAAAATGTTTCAATAAAAAAATATCGATACTGAATAAAGAAAGAAACAATTTTTCTTTAAGATCTTAAAGCTTGAATTATTAAAAGATAATTATAAAAAAATTTCGAGAAAAATCTATAAGAAAAAACAAAAAAAAAGATATTTTCTAGCAAAGACATTTTTTGTTTCTCCAGACGGCTTCTTTAAATTTTCAGTTTTGTTGTATGGCAGCACTGATCGGAAGAAACATAAACTTCATTAAAATCATTGGATAAACCTTGAAAAATATATTGCTTGCTGAGCCGAAGAGACCGCATGCCTTTTAGTCGTAAAATTGCAATAAAGGCTTTAAAAGGCCAATGATCGCAAATTGCTGTACATGTGTTTTAGGACTTTTTCTTCTGGGATGTTGATTTAATGTGAACGGTATTCATAGCGAACAAGTACATGGTGTTTTTTTAAGCCCGATAGAACTTACGAAAGGATTAACTGTCACTGAGCTCACTTTTTGACATTTATGATCAGTATACTCTGGCAAATCATCATGAATAAATTGGCGCTTGAACAACGCTATTAATTTAAAAATCAGTCATCAACTGATCCGATGTTTTATCGCAAATCTGTTTTCAGTGATGAGACTCATTTTTGGCTTCACAGGGTGGTTAATAAACAAACTTGCCGGATATGATATGAAATCAATCCATAACACACTCTGCGGACTCCATTACATACAGAAGAATTCACCGTTTTGGTGCGGTTTACACGCTGACAGCATCATTGGATCTTAGTTCTTCAAAACTTAAGCCGCAGCGTTATGGTCAGTGATGATCGTTACGGCACCATGATCAATGAATTTTCTGTTTTGAAAATATGGATGCCATACGATGACCGCAACCACCGGCTTACAAAATTTTGCGACAAGTTGATTTCGAAAAATGGACCTGCCAACTGACCTCCAGGATCGTGCGATTTGACACCTCTCCATTATTTTCTGTGAGCTAAAGCGAAGCTACTGGCTTATGGTGATAAACCTGCAACAATTGACGACTTGGAGGCCAACATTGTTCGTAGTATACGGCCAGCAGTGCTCGAAAAAGTGGACCAAAATTGGACGTTATTAAGCGCTTCGTAAAAAACAGCCGCGGTCACCATATACTCGAAATCATATTCAAATATTAATACCATTTATTGACGATTCTAATATGCCCATTAATATTTTTTTCCACTCCCCTAAAATCTGCCCGCTTAGTCTCTTGTTTATTATGCCACATCATATACAAGATTCAATGCGTAACATCAGGGAACGTCTGGAAACATATGTTGAAGCCCAAGAGATCCATCTACGCGATGTTATTATTGCCATTTAATTTTTGAAAGATTTTCTTAAAAAAAATACATTTTTGGTTCAAAATTTAAACATTTCGTCTTTATTAAAACCATAGGTAAACACCCTGTATAAGGATATGTTTGTTCTTTGTCAAAACTCATACTTATATGCGAGTAAATTGTAAGAATCCTAATTAAGTCGCATGTTCTTGCATTTACTATTTCAAGTCGGATATGATATTAATCACACATCACACATCAACCAAAACAATAAAGTTTTGTGGTTTTTATATTAAATAAAGAAAAATGAATAAGAAAATAAATATAAAAATAAAATTACCAACAATTTATCTCAAGCACCGACAATAAAAATATTCCACATGTGTAGCATGATAAACATTTAGAAATAAGGACTTTTTTACTAAGAGAATATTAAATAATTTATGACTATGATGGTTCTTAAAGAAGTGAAAATTTCGAAAAATATATGTATAGTGGATGTCTGGTCAGAAAATCTCTCGCTTTTCAAGTAAAATTTTTATAATTTCCTCTAAATAAGGATTTTGAGAAAAAAACTCCGTTTTATTTATAATTTACATTTGTTTATAATTACTATCCGGCCGAATTCACTCTTTTAGGCCGATGCCGAAGCTGAAATCGTTATTCAGCCAGATATTAAATATTCCGGTAAATCGAAGCTGATTTTCACTCGATTTGAATTCAAACTAATCAAGTTTAGATTTCATTATTTAATATAGCCGGTTAATAATCGATATGCTCGCCGTGAGATATCTAATGTGGCTTCAGAAACGCTATAGCATATTTACGATTTCATAAATTTGTTTTCATTCTTCTACCGAGGGCATTTCACTCCTCAAGTATTCTTTGGAACATCAAGTACTGCTCCTTTTCGTGTCTACGTTTGTATAACGGCTGGAATGACCCGCGGGGTGATTTTTCTTCTGCTTGGTTTTTTAGTGTAAATTTTTTCAGAGTAAAAAACAAGATTTGTGGCATGGCCAAAAATGCACAGTAAGATTTGCTTGCAAAGCATTGAATATTGTTCAATGTGAGAAATGTCTTTTCTATCGAAAAATTGTCTTCAGCGAAGAATCGCATTTGTGGCTCAACGTGTACGTTAACAAACAGAATTGCTGAATTTTGTGTGAAAAGCAGCCAGAGGCAATTAAATAGCTGCCAATGCACCATGAAAGGTGCACAGCTTGGTGCGATGTGTTGGCCGGCAGCGTCATTAGAGCGTTCAAGACCGATCAAAATCGCAACGTTAGAGTCCATGGAGCAAGGTATCGTAGAATGATTACCGATTTTTATTGCCCAAAATGGAAGAATTGGATTTATTGACATGTGGTTTTAACATATGCCATACGGCAATCGCTTCCATCAACCTATTGCGTGGCGAGTTTCGTAAGCAATTAATCTCACGTTTTGGAGCATTTTATTGGCTGCCAAGATCATGCGATTTGAGCCTACTGGAATAATTTTTGTGGGTTGCGTGAAGTCCCTCGAGTGCAGGGACAATTCCACCCCTGGAAGACAACATTACAGCTGTCATTTGTGAGATACCGGCCAAAATGTGGGAAAAAGTATGCTTAAATTGGAGCTCATGGCCAGACTACCTACGGCGTAGCCGCGGGCAACGTTTACACGAAATAATCTTTATAAAGTAAATGGCAGGCGTTCATTTATCGGCCCAAATAAATATTTCAATCATTTTTGAAAATTTTCTTAATATTTTTATATTTTCAAAACCCAAATAGTTAAAAATCACCCTGTATAAATTGTCATCGATGATTTGCTCAAAGGCTCGAAAGCAATCATATTAGGAACATTACCTGAAATATTAATGTGAGTTTTCTCAGCGATATTAAGTTCGGCATGCGAAAGATATTTACCTAACCTCAGCCCAATTTTTAACCGTTTCCGAAGCCTATTAGTTCACTTTATATATTATTTTAAATTTAGATTTCGGCTTCTTGCAGAAAATAATAAATTGCGACTCGCTCGAATCTATGTATTTAATAAATTTTAATAAAAGGAATGGATCCATAATTGAATAATATTTAAGACACACTGGGGGAAAACCTCTATTTATAAACTTATTTTGATGTAGACAGAATTATCGAACCAAAAGTTGAAGGTCCTAAACTGTATGACTATAACATCCCCACGCGCTTTCATTAAAATGCTTTTTATTCTGCTCCAATTTGACCACTCTAAAGTTATTATTAAATCACCGTTAGTACCGAAACCTATAGTCGCAGTCGAGCCCTACAAAATGTTATATTGTGTACAAACCAGGAAAAGGCACGACAAAAAGTCTCACTTATTGATTAAGAGAAACCCCGTATTTATTGATCAACAAGAACCTTTTGAGAGCACAATTTTGAATTTGGTTTAGTATGTCTCAGTATGTAACATAAAAACATGTTCGCTCAAGTCGTCCGTTTAGAATATTGCCAGAGTTCGAGAAAGTGCGGTCAACGATCCAGTCAAATCGACGTGCCCATCGCATCAGCCCGAGCGCATTTCGTGTTTCTCTATGCAATAAATTTTGTATTTATAAATTTGAAGCTGAGAGACCATTAAGGCGCTTTTACACTATTCGTTCGTTCTGACTGTAAAAAAATCCAAAGTAAAATATTCTCATTACATTATGTGTCTATACTATACAGCGGCTCAAATTTTTGATAAATCCACTTCAGCGACCGAAAATAATAATTATTTAGAAACTTTCAAAGAAAAAGCAGACACGAAGAATTATCGGGGAAGCATGAAAAAATAAAGTAAAATAAAAAATGGTAATTATGTATTTCAGAAAAAAAATAAAGAAATAAAAATTATTTCTAAAAAAAAAGAATCAGAAAAATAATTGTTTCTGTCATAAAAAGTCATAATTATTACGGTCCGTAAATAAAGTACTTTGAGAACCGATAAGCCCATCCGGTCGTTTTCTGCCGGTGGAAGCTTAAAAAAGCTGCTTTTTGCATTTTCTTCGTTTGCTGCTGTAAAAATGTCAGGCTGTCAAATTTCTATCCGTATTTTTTGACAGTTTAATTTCATATTGCTTTCACTCTCTAATACTTCCTCAATGTACTTGAATTTTTGACAAGACGTTTTACAATATCTAATGGTGTGAAAGGCGTCTACACAGCATCGTGCGTTTGTCGAATAGATGTGTGACTAAGAAGTCGCCAAATTTCTATCAAAAAGATACACAAAAAACTTTTTTATAAAACATTTATCATAATCAAATGTTAGACTTATGGCACGTATCTATTTTTATTTTTCATGCGGCATTTTTACGTGGCAAATTATTGTTCATGAAAAATTTCTTTGCTAACACGCGAACTAATAATACTAAAATTAATTATGAATAAATAAAATAATATGTCTTTAAATTATCAATTTTATAATTGTAAAATATAATGTAAAAAATCACTGTATTCTTCTGAGATGTTCTCTGCATGTTTGCTCTTGCCAGCTGCCTAAGTGTGAATGCCGCCTGCCAGACTGTCTATTATTGTGTGCTAATTTGTATGTTTGTTTGCTTTGAAAGTCACTTCCTAGATATTGTGTTATTATCGTATTCTTTCTTAAGACAATTGATAATTTAAAAGTATGATTTTATTCTAGAAACTCTAAGCTTAAGGTAGATAAGTCATAAGCACATAAGTGCATACATATATTATTTAGTACTCGCTTGATGCTGTTCTGTAAACGGTGGCGTAACTTTAAGCTTGGAATAGTGATCAAGACTAGCTAGGCTTGAGAAACAAAAACTATTCGTATATATTTTCTGTAAAGTTCAGCATATGGCAACATGCGAATTTTTGAGAAACGAAAATTCCATGTTAAGCGAGGTCTAGCTGTATCTGTTTCTACTGGAAGTATTTATTTACATATTTTATTGTTGTTTTTTTTGTTGCACAAAAAAATTTAACTAAAACTGAAATTATTCTGTTCATCTTCATTTAAATTCTAAACTGTGAGAAATGAAAGCCAATTTACTTTTAAATAAAACCTAAATTGACAAGCTGACAAGGTGCGGTGAAACGTACACATTTCATGGAGAAACTTGTGAGTGGCAACATGAATGCAGCAATGTTGCTACAACGTCTTAAGATACACTTAACGAGTTTATTTAAACTTGCAAAGTGCAGAAACTTACATCTGACCTTAAAAAAAAAATCGGTGGTTTTCATTAATAATCACGTATGTGCGTTTTAGTGGATTCTGAGCATGATTTAATAGTTGTTACGTTTTTACTATCGACTACGCAAATAAATATGACTAATTTCAATGTAAAATAAACTATGTGCGCAAAAAGGTCTTAAGACATCAAATAAAAAATATTTATTGAGTAAATTAAATTTATTGAGCCTGTAGGAAAGAATGAACTAAAAAGTATTTGGCAACTTAAATGGCAGCAGCAGCCCGAGCCTTTTCGATCTTAGAGCTATCAGGTGGTGCAATCAGGGTGAATTTTAATCGACATAAGACCCAAGGTTATGTTTATACTCACCGGCAGATACCGTTGGGAAGTATAAGTGCGAAAGAATGGGAAACCTTATGTAAATCCACATGTTATGATATTTCCAGTGTTTGGTTTCTTTACTTAAGGTACGTTTACACTACATGTTTTTCATATGTATTGGCATACGTGTTCGATACATATGAAATCCCATATGTTTATTGAATTCTCTGGTTACACGTATATCTGGAATTCCATATATAATATATGACCTCTACTTGTTTCTGCTCGATATTGTCATTGTTGTACATAATTGTTAATAATTATAGTTAAGAATTTGTACTTATATTGATTATCCAACAATTCTTTTTAAGTAATTAATACAATATGTGTCAAGTGATATTCTTTTGTGTTCCTTACGTCTCCTATTTTTTTGCCACTCAGGCGGTGTTGTATTTATAAGCAAACACAGATGGTTTTACGTATGAAAATGGAACGTTTCTAATTGCCAAACGTACGAAAGTTTCAAATATGGATTGTAAATAATCCAATTAACATATGGATTATACGATTTGTACAGATTCCATCTGTATAACGCGTATGGAAAACATATGACGTAAACGGATCTTTAGTCTTAAATACTCATGTATTATAAAAACAAAATATTTGTTTTTTTTATCGATCTGTCAATAACTCAACATTAGTGACAAATGCTAAATATTAAGCCACAAGAAATGAATAAAAAATAATTGTCTGATACCGAAAAATGATTGTAAAACAAAATATAAAAGTGCTTTTGAATGCAATTGTTTTATTTTTGTTTTAAAAAATTTAATTTCGTTGCTGTTAGTGCTATTGATGCTTCAAAATCAGTTTTATTTGTGTAAATATCACTTGAAAAAATTTCAAGTTAAAATATTTAATTTCTTTAAAATATTTAAATACATTTTTGTACGTTAATTTTTTTAAATAAAAAAATCTTTTATTGATCAAATTTCTTATATAACGTTTGTGGGAGATGCATAAAAATGAACCTCTAATTCGCCGCGAAAAATTCAGGAAGATCACATAAAATCGCCAGAACTTAAAGCAAAATACAAGGGTCTATATTTGGTCTTGCCATGTAAGCATGAAGTACTAATAATCTTGTGGAAAAGTAATTTTTTAGTTCCTCTTTTCTTTGTTTTTTATTAAGTCATGGAAATGACTTACATACGAGTATGTATTTCAGTTTTGGAATTTAGACATATCTACTTAAACCAATTTTGCATTTTAATAGAAAATCATAGACTTTTTCCGTTCTAAGTGACTGCTGAGCAATTTTTTCTTTGAGCCCCTAATTTACCCGGTTTTTCATATTTAACTTCTTCTTTGGTTTCTTGTGAGCATTTTTAATCGATTAATACACGTCTTTTCACTTTTGGCTTACTTAATTTATTTTTGTAAAGAAGTTCATCTTTTTTTTGAGAGTTTTACAAAATTGATGGAAGTGAAATTTTTTTTGTAAAATTTCGGTTTTTTTGTGAATTTGGTTTGTGAGGATTTTTAATTTTTTTTTGTTGTGAATTTGAGATTTTTAATGAATTTTCGATTTCTGTGCAATTTTTAATTGTTGCTGATTTTTTGCTTTAAATTAAGTTTTTGATAAATTTATAAATTTTCAGTCTGCATGAACCAATTTTGATAAAATTTTAATTAATTTGTGAGATATCGCATTTGATTAAAAATTCTATGGCAAAATGTCGATAAAATAAAATTATTTTGCTGATTTGTCGTTCCTTTTTTTGTAGTTTTAAGTTTTAAGTTCTTTCTACATTTGTCATTTTTGCTAAAATTTTAATTTTTTGTGGATTTTGTTAAATTTTATTTCTTGTTAAAATTGTGTCTTTGCTGAAATTTAATATTTTTTTCGATTTTGATTTTCGATCATTTATATTTGATTTTTTTGAAAAATTAAAACTTTTTGGTTGCTGTTTTTTTCGTCTGAATTTTAGTTACTGGCGAATTTTAGACTTTGAATTTTTTGTGAATAAAAATATTTTTGAGAGTTTTCGAATTTAGGTGAATTTGAAATTTGTCGGTGATTTCTTCATTTCAATGTTTTGGTGGAATTTCAATAATTTAAACCAACCACCCAAATCTAGAAAAGAAAGTAGGAAAAGCTATATAACTAACAGTTTGCTAAGTTTTGTTTGAACTTTTTTCAACATCTCATTTGGTTTGGAGAATTTCAGTCAGAATAAATATTGGTTTTTCTAACAAAATGGCTAAAGGTTACCTGATGAGAAAGCTTAAGCAAGTAGCGGTACACGCATAGAAATTAAAATTTTAAAATAAAATAAAAGGGATAAAATTAGCAAAAAAAATTTTTAAATAAAAAAAATTTGTTTGCCGATTTTTAGGCACGTTTTCGAAAGTGCGGTGAATTTTTTATATTTATTGAAATTATATTTTTTTCGATGAAATTTCCATTTGTGGTAAATTTTGTTGAATTTTAGATTTAGTTCAATAATTTAGCCCATCTGCGGCTTTCGGTGAAAAGACTTGGCAGACGTGGTAGCCGGTTGCTGATTGTTGATATTCAATACTACGGCGGTTCGTGTCATACTTTAAACAAGCAGCGTTAAATCTACTCCCTTACGTATACGGACCCAGAATGCACCCAAACAAATACTAATTTGTAAAACTATTTGCAAATAAATCGTGAGGCATCGCTTTTATTAAAGATTTCAGTGTTTTTGACGATCAGTGTTTGCATAAAAACCCTAACTTTGTATTAATTGCTTTGCAAAAATAATAGTTTTTTATACGATAATTTTCTCCTAATTGTCTAACTACGAGTATTTGCATGTAAACATTAGTGTGCTTATTATAGCAATGTTGCCAGATAATTATATTTTAGCCATCTGTCCACTATCACATCTGTCCAGGCGTTTGATAAAGTCTGGCATGATGGGCTACTTGCGAAAATAACTCGAGTACTACTTGGCAACTCTCATAAGTTTCTGAAGAGCTATCTGACGGATAGAACATTTAAAGTAGGGTCAAAAGATTAATTTTCAAAAAAAGGGAAAGTCTCTGCAGGAGTACCTCAAGGTAATATACTAGGGTCGCTATTATACATTATTTATACACCGGATATGCCAACAAGCCCATATACATCAACGTTTGCAGACGATACTACATTTATAAGTGTCAGTAATGATCCCAAGGTTTCATCTGAAAATCTGCAGGCCCACATTCATGAGCTAGAGGACTGGTTAAATAAGTGGAGTATTAAGGTAAATCCTTCGAAATGTGCTCACGTAACGTTTTCCTTCAGGAGGCAAAATTGTCCCCCAATAACGATAATAAATACTACTGTTCTAGCGAAAACACACATCAAATATTTAGGTATTCACCTAGATAGAGGCCTAACTTGGTATCGCGATATTGAGGTAAAAATTCCGGCCATAAAACTCAGAACAATTCAACTACATTGGTTAATAGACCCTAACTCAACCCTGGATTTGGATTACAAATTGTTTTTATACAAATCCATTATAAAACCAATATGGACTTCAGCTGTGGGGAACTGATTGCGCATCAAACATTCAGAATTACAAAGAAGACAGTCTAGGATTTTACGACTTATCGTATGCGCCCCCTGGTATATAAGGAATAAATATATCCATAGAGATCTAGAAGTTTCCACTATCCAGGAAGAAGAAAAAAATACGTAAACAAACTAGAGGTCTACTATAACACTCCTTTTCGCAAATTTTTACAATTTCGCGGGCACCACAGACCAAAAAAAACTGACACATTGAGCCTGGCGAGACGGCTCACCCAACGCAATAATAGATAGTATATTAAGATTTGAATACAATAGATTAGTTATTATTGTTGGTAATAATTAATAAATAATATTTTCGAGATAAGATTGCAATACTTATTATAATTTTCTTTTAGAAAGACTCAATAAAATAAAATTAAAGTTTAATTAAAGTTTAAAAAAATCTGTCCACTAAAATGGTAAAAGAATTGTTATTAAAGAAATTAAATAAAAAATCCCCAAAAACTTTTCTTATAATAAATATGCAATAGCTCGTGCAAACATTGGCAACACTTGCTATTTTTTGCTTTACTACCGCTTACAGCTATATTTAGAGTTGAATAAGAACCAACCAAACGTAGTAAGGCAAGCGAGAAATATAAAATAAAAATTTTTTGTTGTGGTCGCTTTTTGTTAATGACTAAATCTAGAAAAATCATAGCAATCTGTCATTGGAAACTAACCCCCACATTAGCTATCAACTATTCTATTGGTCTTCAATATTTAACGGAGGCTTAAACGACTAAATTGCGTGTAATTTGTATAAATATTTTTTTTAAGGATTTTAAAACTTGTAGTAAACAAAATCTTCTTTTTTGAACATGCATAGTTGGTTGATATAAAAATAATATTTTTTTTTTCAATAATGACCCTGGAATATTGCTGTAATAAATTAATATTAACCCAAGAGCCATATAAATGTTAGAAGAAAACAAATATCTTCTCTTTATTATTTTATATTAATACGCATGTTGTTAATCCCTCTCAAGCCGTTGTAAAACCAGGGATATGAAAAGTATAGGAGGTAGGGAATGGCTAAATGAAGAATTGAGTCTATTATTGTATTCGTAGTACAAAAAAGCTTCACGAGTAAAATGTATAAAAAAAAATCCAAAAATATTAATGTTCATGTTTTTATTGCCATTTAACTTGGTGACATCAAGAGATTAATTTCTCTTCAACAAACACATAAAACGGTCAAGTGGAAAAACCTAATATACTCAGCAAATAACACTAGTCTGCATTCAAATTCTTCTTTAACTGAAAATAGGATGAATTTGAAGTGTCTATAGCATTTAAAGCCGTAAAAATGTGTTGCAGTTTTGACTTCTTGGTGATTTTTTTAATAAGCAAAAGTTTTCTAAGAATTCTTCAATCCCAGCTCATTTATATTATAAAAAATGTAATTTATTGTGGAGGGCGGATAAGCTAGTCTCCATTCGCTCGTTGCGCAGCCCAGCTGATCAGGAAACGTTTAGCGAACATTTCAGAAAACCTTAAATTTTATGTTTAAAATTCTTTAGATCAACTGAGAAATCTAAAGAATATCAAGAGCTGGCCTGAGCAACAAGAGCAATGCGATTGGAGACTAGAGTATCAACAATAAGTTGCATTATTTATAATAAAAATTATTTGGGATTAAAAAATTAGGTAAAAATAATTAAAAAAATTTTGTATTTTATTTTTTCATAAAAATAAATATTTTTGCCCACTATTTTTGAACAACTCCGAAACTGTTGAGCATGTTGTCACGTTTATTACCACAATAAACGTTAATTTGTAGGGTTCGTTTAATTGCAAAAATTAAAATACACAGTCCTTTATGATTTTATCAGCACACAACTTTATTCGGCAATTAAGACTCTATTTAGAACTCTTCAGTACTAAATTACACTGTACACTTCACACTCTGTTGTACACACAGATATTCACTTTATGAAATCCCAAAGTCAACTTGTATATATGTTCGTGTGTATGTGTAGCTTTTGTTTACTTTTTCGTTCTATAGAATTTGTTTTTATTTCTTCTTTGAATCGCGGTTCGGCGAATTTTCGCTAGGTAATTGTTTTTGCTTTATGTTTATAACATTGTGTATTTGTACAATAGGTCGTTTCAACCGCCCCATTAAAGGAATCATATTAACCACGCCCTTTAAAATAATCTGTACGTGATAGAGAAAACTGAAAGTAGATTTTCTAATCACGTTAATACTTGCGGGATGATTGATTTTGTCCTCTCCTCTTGTTTCTGATGCTTACGTAATCGCGATGGACGATCTATCATATCCACTTTCAACGTGTGTTTGTAGTTCACACTCTTGGGTCCCCGAGAAATCGATTTTCAGCCTTGTTCATTTGAGTAGACCCTCAGAATGATTGTTACTTAGCGGGCCATTTAGTAAGGCACACAAACAAAGTCAAGTGCAATAAGCCAGGGAGCATATGTGACGTGTAGGGTTCAAATCGTATTTTTATTGATTGAAAGCTGTTATTTTCACTCATGAGAATAACTTTAATCTGGACAAAATGAATGGCCTTAATTTTTATAATTAAAGAAAACAAAAGCAGTTTCTGAATCGTCATCACAGTAGAGAGAGAGAGAGAGAGAGAGAGAGAAATAGGGAGAGCAGTATTATGGCGTGCATTGCTATATGTATTATTTAAAAATATATTTAAAATCTATAAAGCCAGATTTCCGTAAACACCGTAATTGGCGCCGAAAAAAGGTTCTTCTAAAAATCAGCGCCGAAAATTAGGAAGGAACGGCACCGATCAACAACGAAAAACTAGCTATTTGGTGCCGGTGCGAAATGTATTTTGTCATGTTAGAGTTTTTCTGTTGCTAAAACATATTAAATTAATGGAAAGAATAAATTATAATTTTTTGGCAAGGAGAGAATAATTGATTTTGTAAAAAATAATTAAATTTTGTTTAATGTTCGACTTGAGGTTGGATTATTTCTAACACAAATTGCAAACGATTCCGACGAAAATATTTCGTTTCATCATGCTTCAAATATCGGCCAATCAAAATATTGTCTGCACCTTCTGTGGGACCCTGTTTGTACATCACGTATATATTTTTTCTTGCTTTAAATAATAACAGCTGTGTCATGTTATAGACCGCAATATGATAATTTTCCTTAGTTCTAGTATTTAATCAATTTTTTTTGATTCACATTATTCCACTTCACAGTTCTATCTTATCCGGCACCGCTCCCAACAGAAACGAAAACGATTCATAAACGAGGCAGTGACGTGGTTTAGTTTTCAGCGCCGATTACGATAAATGCGGAAACCCAGCTTAAGTGCTAGAATGGCTGCAGAAACGCACAAGCCTCTGCTAAATGTGGCTTTTTTTTTTAGAAATAAACGGGATTTTTGGACGGATTTTTTGAATTCCACAACAAAATAATGCTCTCATACACATAACGACAAAACTGCAAAAGAATTTATTTCAAGCCAAAATTTTGGCCTTCTGGTTAGTCGCCTTGTTTTCCTGATCTAAACATAATTTAAAATGTTTGGTAGCGATGATTAAAATTAGTATAATTGCTGTAATTAAATTAACACAAAATGAAATATTTTAAATTTTTGGTGAAAATTTTCGTATGAAAAGTCTGAATGCTAATTATAGAGTGTCGGACACAGAAGGCACGATGACTGTCAAGACAAATGACTCCATTGCTACTAAATATCCACGTAGTAGTGTGTCATCCTACCCAAGGGCAATTTTGTACTATTTTTATAGTGATATTATTTCTTGCACATGGCATCTGCGACTGGGCCCGAGATTCGTTAACACATATACGAAATTGTTGTATTTTACAAGCTCGTGAAATCACTGCGCCTTGTAAAAAAACATTGGTCCGAATCAGTTAATGGGGATTTCTATAAAGCAGTGACCAATGACTTTTTCGCTTTTTTAGTTCAATCGAATTGACAAGTATTGTGATTGCAACAAGTGTAACAGCGCCAATTGGATTTATTGAAGGTAACGTGTAACTTAGCAACTCTTAACAAATTGCTGGGTGGCTATTTAAAGTCGCCTACGTCTACGCCAATAAGCCAGAGACTTATTGGTAACTTGAATGGGGACTGCTGTATAAAATTGTGCTTCCCTGTTTTGCCTACATTCAAGGGAATTCAGACTCCATATGCCAGAATTTTCGTGGGGAATTTTTTCCTATCCACATGATTTGTTCTAAGAACCCAGGAAATATACAAAGTAATTTTTCCCTTGAGAATAGGACAAAAGAGAAAACGGAAAAAATTCTAGGAAAATGTAAATGTAAATTCAAAATAGAAAAAATGGGGAAAGCGAAACATTTTCCTGGGAATTGTTGTCCAAAATTTGGCTCTATGTCTTAATTAAAGCAGCAGAAAACTATTGTCGAAATTCATGAACAGCTATTCCGTTCATTTCAAAGAAAAACAAGCACAAAAAACTTTCATTATAAGATAATTTTCAATAAGAATAGTGTATTATGAAAGTTCTTTTAACAAGATTTTGAATTGGGTTTTAATAAAAATATGTTTATTTAATTTAAAAAAATTGTTGGCACTTTTTCTGCTGTTTAAACAGTTGTATAAGCTTCCTTGATTTCAAATTCTCTTCTACATTTTACTAAGCAATTAATTTTCATTTCGCATTACAGCTTCTAGTTAAATACTATCTCAAGCACACACCTACACGCGCGCACTGCTTAGTGGTACGGGATCGAAACGGATAGTAAGAGTCTCTTAATACATTTTCTGTGCGTGCGTCTGTCTAATGTCGGACAGCAGTTGTCTTTGGTGCTATCACAATTTCGTGGTTTAATTTTACGCTTATTTGAAGACATGATTCCCTTCTTTCCTCCTTTCTTCCATTCTATCGTTGAGCTACTTAAAGTAAATTTCATTTTGGTTTAGTTCGAGTTATTAAATAATTAAGGCGCCTCTCGTTTTGTTAGTAAGAATGTCTTATGCTAGAAATTCTTCAAACCAAATGAGATGTTTAAATAAGTTCACAACAAAAGCAGTCGAATTTTTAACAAAACTTCACAAAGTAATTTCCTTTCTACATTTGGTTGGTTTTTCGCCAATGGTTGGGATTATCCTTGCTATAATACGATGTTTGTGTTCTGTGTTCTAGAAATTTGAAATTTAACTCACTTGCAACATGTTTTACTTGTCTATTATTGATTCATGCTTTTTGGCTTGTTTCAAAGTTTCAATTAAATTGTTTGTGCTTTAATTGTGGTTATTTACAACAAACAAAAATGACATGTTAATAAATTTGTTAACTGACATTAAAACAAAACTGAATACTTATAATGAACAAACACAATGCAACAACAACAACAACCACTAACAGTTTGTTACAAATTATAGAGATGCGGATAAAAATTAAATAGAAATCATGTTATTATTTGCACTTGTATTGTTTGAAAATCAATTCAGAGGTGAACAAAGCTTAAGACGCCGATTGACATGAATTTGATTATATTGAAAACAATTTCATTTGAAAATCGTAAATTAAATTGTTTTCTTTTATTTCAGACTATTGAACGGACACAATTTTTACTTTCTTAAATGGTAAGTTTTATCGTTTACTTCATTTCGATCAAACTAAAGTAAAATATACTTTTTTTATATTTTTTTTTTCAAATTGTATGAAGTAAAAACTTTAATTTAACTGATGCTATGAAGACTTTAATACTTTTTAAATTATTTACTTGAATTAAAAAAAAACAGTTTACAGTAGAATTCTTTGATAATGTCAGACAATTTATATTTGACATACTTCGAATCAAATATGTAATACCAAGAATTTATCACTAAAAGAAATTACCCTTGAGTTGTAGTTGACCAGTTGTACAGAATTCTAAAATCAGAATGCCTTGGTATTACAGGTGCTCTGAGTACTAGTCCTTCGAAAGCACTGAATACTTTATTGCACCTCATTCCCATCGACCTACAGATATCTGCGAGTAGCGCAGTGAAGCTAAGGGTATCGGGATGTTGGAGATCGAGAACGTTCGCCATGCGGGTATTTTGAGCATACTGCCCTCGATCCTAAACCAATATTCTGACTATATTAGACCCCATACAAACTATGATGGATTTTTCAAAGTGCTGATCGCCTCCAGAAGTGAGTGATGTGCGCTAATTTCAGTGTATTTCAGGCAGAAAGCTTTGCTATGCATGAGGCATGTAGGCTACTATATGACGGGAATATTCGATGGAATATTGGCATTTTTTGTCGACAGTCAGGCGGCACTTCTCTCACTCAAGTAGTACACTTAACATCTCCGTTAGTCAATCAATTTAAAAAAGAGTTGTCAAGGCTAGGAAGGCTATCTGACATTATTTTAGTTTAGGTCGCTACGCATGGGGACTACTTTTCTGAAGAACGGCACGAGCTAGATAAAGTGGTCGCAATTCCGCTAGGGACTATTAAGAGTATCTTCGGATAGTTTCTTAGAGATGCTAAAAGTAGATGGCGCTGGCTGGACAACTTACCGAGATTGTTGTCAATATTAACGGGTCATTGCGTGTTAAAAAGTCGACTCGGACTCACCTTCAACGACTACTATCGCAGTTGTAAGAATAGGGGAAAAGGGGAGACAATTTTTTCATATTCTCTGCGAATGCCCTGACCTGTCAAAAAGCAAAGATTTCTGGGGAATTACATACTAGAGTCTTTAGGGAGATATCTCTCGGCTACGGTATGGATCTAGTACTCCAATTTTTAGTGCGAGCCTAAGTTCTAAGATACAGTATACAGTATACGAGTGGTATGGTTATATATTTATATTTTATATTTGGACCCATTTGACAGTTTGCGCGTAGCAAACTACCATGGAAATCCACCAACAAACAAACCAGTATTAGGTTTTTTGTTTCTAGTTCGTTACATCTGTCAACTGTAACTTACTGTAAACTGTAGGGCAATGTTTGTGAATTTTTTATTATTATTATGATTATTATCGAGGCCCTATTTTATGCAGTGACAAATCATAGCATCCCTTGGAGTCAATTAGGATGTGCCAAGTACCTTTGTTCTACAATAATCGAGAGCTAGACAATCGCAGAGCTCACGCTCAGATGTCTCATTACTCAGATCACATAATCTACATTTCATGGTCTCTGGGCTGCCTATCTATCTTAAAGTGCTGGTATCTTTACTTGCTTAGGTTCGGCTATTGTTCTCCAGTATCGTGAAAATCAAGCCAGAAACCACTTTTTGTAGTAGTATATCTACTATTTTACCAAGGAAAGGTTTCGGTCCTATTAAGTCACGTTCTGCTCTTCTGTTTGCTAATCAAGCTGTCCGTTTGTTCCCAGCATTGCTCTAATGGCCAGAGAATTAGCATTATTTAATTTTATTGCGGATACCAAATTAATTTAGAAACTTAATGCATTGCATGACAATCCGTGACTTTCCTTTATAAGATAATGCTGCTTTCAGTTCTGCCTGTAACTTCTGTGAATTTTGCAATCTCGAATTAGTTTTGCCAAGACCAACATTTGTGATTTCTTCCTAAATGTTCTATACCGATAACCTAAAGAGACATGTCATGATTGACGTCGGCACCTGCCTTTTAATATTATCCGATCCTGGTCTTAGCATCGGTTAAAAATTATGCGACCACCTCTAATCGCATTTGTATAGATACAAATATTAAGCTCATGTCTGTCTGAACCACGGTTCTTTTTGCTAAGAGTCTATGCCCCTGCCGTCAAGATCTTCTTTATGCCACACCGATCATGCCTCACAATCTTCCCGCGATTTAGATATAAACCACAGCTAGCTCGAGGCTTAACAACTATCAACCTCAAAAATCTTCTCTTCCAGTTTTACGCCCAAAACAAGCCTCGGTGACTGGGTTCCCATATATTCCCCGGATACCAATTCATCATGGTGGCGGGATAACCAAGAATATATGTGTCATATTAGACAATGTCAAAAGCGTAATCGGGAAAGTTGTAAAAGTGTTTTAGGCTGTTAATCATTTCCCTCACTGTGGTGAAACATCCGCCTTTGCGGCCGATGAAAATATCGCCATATTTTTACCTTCATCGGATGTGCGTAGTGCGTTATGTTTAATGTGTTGGGCATGTAACGAGTTGAAGTGCAGCTTATGCCGAGTATTGAACAGACTCGCCGTGGTGTCGCTAAAATATCCCAAAATTTAAGCCATGGTTATATTTGGCGAGAACTAGTCGTATATATCGAAATTAAATAACAGTCAGCGGGGTGAGGCTTCTCAGAAGAGCAAAAGCGCCGAAAAGCCGGGACAGAAGCGATCGAGAATCATAATTTCTTTGCCCGGTTTTTGTAGTATGGTCCGTTTTGTATTTCTTCTATCACGCCACAACATATTTCTATTATGTGAAAGTCTTTAAACGGCGCCAAAATTTCAACTACCGGGGAAGTAACTGGTGATTTCTTTATTACGACAACGCAGCTACACACATATCTCGTTTTGCATGCGAGTACTTGACAAAAAATAACGCTGCGTAAGCTTTGACTTTGAGCACTCTCTACACGTCGAGTTACTACTTTAAGGAAAGTGTTTTGCCACAATAAAGGGAAAGAAGTTGGAGTCGATTCGAAAATCAACTTATGAACGTGGATATTAGGAATCGTTTGAATAAGTGTATTTTGCAAAAAAAGAAATTTCGTTGCACCTATAAATTTCCATGAATACCGCGTACCATAGCTGATACACATCTGTTGCCTATTGTTTTCCATTTGCTTTATTTCGGTAAAACAATATGAATTTCACAAAAGAAAGCATCACTCTATTCTACTATCTGCTTGTATATAATTAAATAAATTCATTGAAATTGTATATTTGAATTCAAACAAAACAAAAATAAAAACAACTTGGACGCCGTCATCACTTCATAATCCCAATAATTTTTTTAATCAACTGTCACGAACAGCATCGCCAGTATGCATAACATCTCCTTAATTGTTGGATATGAGACTTTTACATGATTATTTGAGAGTTTATCGGCAATTTGATTTGAATATAAATTTCACACGTTCTGTCATTTCTTTTTTTTTTTTTCGTAAATCACAATTGCTGTTTAAAAAAATATTGAATTCCTTGACGTCATTTTAACCGTTTGTTGCAGTTTAATATTCAACTTCATACAAGCAAAATAATAAATTTAAACTTTACCTGCATCTCCTTGGGGCAAGTAAGAACATGATGTTATTTATTATCAACTTGAAACGTTTAAAAAGCTATCAATTATTTAGCGAACAGAATGTGACATTAGAATTGGAAGATTTTTCGCAGGAATGTACAAGGTGCAGTCAAGAAATAAAGACAATTTAAATTCAGCTATTTTTCTTAATTACGTACAAGTAATAAGTCTTAAGAAACCCCTAAATTAATTAAGCACCCACCACACATCTACTGTATACAGGGCATCTATCGCATTTCAACGAGGCTCACGACTGAATAGAAGCTTTTTAGCTAAAATTTATCATGACAATGAGTTCTATTTTCATCTGACTAAATATGCGCTAAAGTTTGGTCGGCTTGTGTTATAGTGCAAAGCGCGTAACCAGTTTTCACTATTTGGATACACATACATCACAGTCAAGACTTCATTCCCTAGGAGAGGGAAAATATATTCGCCAAGATTTTCGGGTCCAGCAGGAAAGTCACAATTTTCTGAGATACAAACACATGATGGTGCCAGGAAACAATAAACGAACTTGCGCTTATGAAATGCGAATAGTGTTCGTTTTTTCTATTGAAGAATGAGGTGGCGAGGGATAACGTTTTTCAACGACGCCATTGGTGACACGGTACGATCGACTCATAAGCTGTAAAGAACCATACCCAACGAGTTTTTGCTGAAAGAGTGTGGTGAAACTGCACACATACTTTATGCAACAAAAGTAATTGAAAGGCCGGTTTGATCACTCCGAATTTATTTCTTGTGTTGAGAACAAGCTACAGTCTCTGTTCTGGAAAGAACATATCCAACAAGCATGTAGAAATTTTTTCGGTTAGTAGAGCCCGAATGGTATTAAATAATGATCACGCGCGTTGTCCGAACCCATTTTTTTTAAAGTAACCATAAAAATTAAAAACATAGGGGCAGTATATTGCGTCACCATTTGCTTTGACTGTAAATTCGTATTAGTTGATTGTACTCGTATTGAAGCTACTAGTGGGACTCAGGTTAGAACTTAAATGGGCGCACATACATAACTGCAAATAAAGCTCGTTTTGGATATTTGAAGTTGAATCTCAATTAAGGAGCACGGTAGTGCGCCAGGTCAAGTTCAGGCCTATGCGCAGCGTGTGTATATTACACGAAACCATTCGCGCTGCTTTACGCCCTCATAAATGTGCTACATTTAAACATAAAATAATGAAACTTGAAACATATGGACTGTACATATATGTTACCTCATAGGTAAAGTTTGGGGATTTACAATAAAAGCTTCCCGAGATATGAAGTCCATATTTTACTACCAATTCACTGACTTATTTTCCTCCTTAACATTATGAGGCACTTCCAATATAGCTAGAGAGTTGAGAGGTAGGTCTGCGTAAATAAGCAATCAGAAAAATCTTACACCGCTACTTTCAATCTAGTGGGACTAGGGTGCCCCTTATTGATATCGGGCACTTCCACTAAAGGTAGAGAACTGAAATTTGGTATAAAGGAAAGATCTGTAAACTTTAAACTAAAAGAAGTTTATATATACAAAGGCTATAAAAAATAACTTAAAAAAGGAGTCAGATCCGCAGAAAAACATAACTGTGAAAATAAGGCCAAGTTCCCATCTAAAAATTTCCTCCGTTAAAAGTACTGAGATCGAAGCGAGAAACAAGCTCTTTATATGTACAATACCATCTTACTTTCAGTTCTCTACATACAATAGAACACTTTAGAACACTTGTCAGAAAAGAAGAATTTCTTCTTTGCAAATGATCCATTATTGCATAACATAGGACCATATTGCAAATAGGCCTCATAGTCCGTATATTTTCCCAGCAGTTAGCAATCAGGCTTGAAGCAATATTTTGAGTACATGCATAAAGTTGTTTTTGGAATAAATCTACTATTATGGAAGCCGAATTGTGGCCTAATAAACGCTTTTGAGATATATCGGGTGTTTTTTTAGCTGCATTATAACTTAAAATGATAATACAAGACAGAAATATTGTTGGATTTAAATTTTTTTTAGAATAATCTGGTAGATAATTTCATGGCATTTATTTTTTTGATATGATTTTCGGCATATGTCGGCCGCGGCTGCGAGTTACAAGGTCCATTCGAACAGTTAAATTTTTAACTATTTTTTTTCAATAAATCTGGCTTCAAGAGTTGCTGGTTTGTCGGCATAAACTAATGTTTTAACATCTAGAGGCGTGAAATCGCACGAAAGAGGGGGCCATTGAACCGGATTAATTCTGGAAATAAACCTGTCGCCAAGTTGATTTAGCAATAAATCGATTGTTAAGCGCGATGTATGGTAAGTTGTCCGTCATGTTGAAACCAAATGTCGTTGAAGTTCAGCTTATTAATTTTTGAAAACAAAAATTCAGCCAGCATTGCTCAACAGCCCTCGTTTGTCACCGTAACGGCAGCTTCTTGGTAATTTCGAAAGAAATAAGGATCGATGTATTGGTGATTCGTTAACGAGGAAGTTGAGGATTGTCTTCGCTCCAAATACGGCAATTTTACTTATTGACGTAACTTTTTAGCCACAAATGAGCGTCATTACTTGATACATTTCTTTGATAAAAAAGGCTCATCTTCGGCTAGTTTAAAATTGGCCCAATCAGCAAAAATGCGACGGAAAAGATGTAAGATTGGTTTCAATTCTTGCACGAGCAGTGTTTTATAGTCGAAGGACAAAGGCCAACAAGTTGAGAACGACGGCAAATGGACGTGTCGGGGTCTTATTCAACACTTCGTGCTACAGCGGTAGGCACATTTCGTTGTCTTGTTGATTCGACAAGAGTTTTTTACTCTTAAGTACAAAATAGCTTCTGATAGAAGTTCGAAGTGCTGCTGGATTATTTAGAGAGCTTGGAGTACGAATTAGTTCATAAAAAGCTATTTTTGGAATCAATGAATCACGACAAAACCAAAATAAATAATACCCGTACTTGAAGTCTAAGACAAGATTTTATAACAAAATTTCGACGATTAAAGGTCAGTCTGCCACGGGCAAGGAAGTATTCCGAATTTATTCATATGATTTGTTTTCCTTTTTTGCTTCGAAATGCAGCATCTACGAGCATTATTTCCCTTCTTTTGCAAGTGTCTAGAAAACTGGCTGCATTTTTCCCTCGTGCAAATGACACTCTACACTACCCCCACTTCAATAAAGTAGCTTCAGAATTAGACGTTGATGTTGTTAATAATGTCTCATATACATAAATTTTATTTCATGCTTGAATGATTGAACACATACGCGTCGTAGTCCTCCTACACACACGGGTCTAATAATGTGCGATTTTATTAAACAATATTATCATGATGCTGTGGACTAAACTGAATGACTACATGACTGTGTGAGTTACTGACTACTCGATGGGAATAGTGACTTAATATATTTATATAGTCGAGTTTCATGGTGTATTTTTTGTTGCTGAAATTATTTATGTTTGACTTATTAATGCTGTTTTTTTTTCTGTTCCGAACATCTTTATAGCCTGAGTGTTTAAGTTAGTGCTGACATACATATGTGCATACTTTCTTTTGTTTCTTTTACATATTTATTATTTTAGTAAATTGTTATTATTTGTAATAAACATCATGTTCGTTTTGCTCATATAACAATCTCTTTATGCTTAATGTTTTTCATCAAGACGATGAAAACATCTAATAAATATTAAATAAATAAATTCTTTTAGTTAAAATTGAAACGAAGCAATGTGTTTATTAAATTCAATATTACTTTATTTTTTTACAACCCTAATTTATAAAGCTTAGTCTAGACGGGTATGTTGAATCAGAAAATTATATGCTAACACTGTGATATGCTTTGAAATAACAACAAATGAATCTGCCAGCAAAATCCATATTTTCGGCATCTACACGATATTTTGTGTGATGATATATATGGTGGGTTGTGCAAACATTTGTTTATAATTTTATATAAATTTGACTTTGTTTGAGTTGCTCACAATGATAGTAAATTAGCTATTTCCTTGCTATAATTAGCGATTTTAAATCCCGGTTGGCTTGGAAATTAGCATTTTAGAAGCAGTGATTTTCACTATGAAATATTTGCATGTTTACAAATTTTAAAGTTTTATATGACAGGTCTTCATAAAAACAAGCTACAATCTGGAAAATTTCCTAAGGATGGCCACACTAATTTTACGGGATTTCAGGATTGAAAATTCTGCGAGATTCCTGGGAATTCCCGGGATTGGAAATCCCGTGAAAAACTCTAATCATGACGCTCCGTTTTCTTGGCGGTGGGGACTAGTTCTCTTTACTGCAATATCTGTTTCGTATTCCTAAGCAAATTGATAGCACCATTATTCCAGGAGGATAGATTTATGTAGTGCCTTTAGAAAAATATATAAAGCTAAGAAGATTCAAAATAGATGCGCGTTGGAAATTTCTAATTTGCATTGCTGATTGTAATAATCGTGTTTGAATGCAATTTCGCTTAATAATGGATTATAAGCCTGTTAAAAATGTTTATGGTATGGTGACTTAAAGTGAAATCTAGTGTTGTGAAATATTTTAGCACTAATTGTGAATAAGTACTAAATTACCCTTTAAACTCACTTTAAGTTTCGACTAATTTCTGACGCTTAAGTTCCATTGTGAGCTTTGGTGTGTTTGAAGACTTATAGTAGTATTTTTTTTAGAATACTTCAGCCCGCTATATTGCTGTCTAAGGGAATATGTTTTTTACTTTTACAAGAAAGGGACCTAAAAGGCCCATGCTGCGAAGAGTTAGAGGGTTAAAAAAATTACACATAGTGTTTTAATAATAGTGATGAACACCTTTTATGCCCAAAATATATAGACCATGAGATTTCCTATGTCGATTCACTACACCAACGCAAAAGGTTGGCACTTAAAATCTCCCAACGCCCTAAAATAACTAAAATGCAAAACGCCGATAAGCATATATTTCTTTGATGCCTTCAGCCTTTGTCAGACCCTTGGTATTTTGAAAAAAAAATTGATTTTGTTGTACAGTGTAATGTGATTTTGGTATGTGGATTTCGAACATATGTTTACAGGTGAACTTTAAGTTTTCAAACCGAAACCAAAGTGCTGTATTGCCTTAAAAATTGCGTTAAGCAGCGTAAGTTTTCTTTTGTCATGTAGTGAGCTTTCGTCAAGCGAATTTTGTTTTGCATAAAAATGTGTGACCTAAATCTTGTTCAGTTTGCTGTAATCGTATGTTTCAATACGAATGCAAAATAATTACAATCGTTTTAAGTTGTTTCAGGTTTGTTGCGTGTGAGATATAGAACATTACTCTGGCTGCACTGCCTTCGGTATCAGACATGTCGGTAGCTTTCACGTGATTTATGTTTATTACTTGTAATTCTACATGAATACCAGCACAGTCATTGCTTAGGGATTTTAAAACAAGATAACTATTGATCCAATTTTTCAAAAGACAATATTGTTGTTTTGTTACATTAACACACTGGCGCATTTGGAATAAAAATAATACTAACGTCTTTGTTATTATACACAAGCCGAGTAACAATTTAATGTACTTTATGGTCTGGTGAAAGCACTGGTCCTGAACTCTCGAAACGATGATTGCTATAGGGAGTCTTTGAATCAATTCGCTTTGATATCTTTTGAACAATTGGACAGAACTCGCATAATTTCTCTATTATATGTTATTTAAGATCGTACGACTAAACACGGCTAGACAGTTTTCTTTTTGCGGTAGACACGTTTTTGTTTTAAAATGTTTTATGAAAAGGTTTAACGAAAGGAGATTGCTTCAAGATTTTATTTGATTGTTTGACTTTATGCAATAAATTTTAAGTGTACTACATGCATACAATGCGCTAATAAGTGATATAAAAGATTTTACGCACAACCATCAGCGGTCATATATACTATATACAACCTGCCAGAGCTTGAAAGTTGCTCAAATTTAGTCATCATACGGGTTGCAAACTTACACCTTGTTCTATAAAAATACTCCACTTCCACTTTTTTACAGAAGTCTGTAACGTCTTGATGTGTTCAAGGGGGAGTATGTACCTTCAGCTTAAGGGTATGTGTGAGATTGTTAGTTTAGGCTAGAGGTTGATTGCCGGGCACTGTAAAATTGATGGAAGTATGTGCAAGAGGCACAGGTACCTCTTGACCACTTTCACAACGGTAGCTGAAGCCAATACTATTCTGCAAAATATCTATCATGTCATTCTCTATATTGTGGTTGGGTTTCGGCTGGATTTTTTCCACAAGTATTAGCAGTCCGCGTATTCACTCGGGTTTACGGCACGTCACTTTAATTTATTTAAAACACTATTTCACGCTAAAACCATCTCAGCGGAAGTAAACTATTTATTACTTCAATTTAATTTTCTCTGCAAAAATATTTACTTTATAATTTTTATTTTACTTGGTTGTAAAAATAAAAAATTAAAAATTACACCAGCCGCCACTTTTAACTCTTAAACATGGCTTTTAAATTGGTATTCAAGTGTTTTCAATTACCCACTAAAGCCAAACTTAACGACAATTATTTTTACTTTCATTTTCAATTAAATTTGTCTGCTTTTTTATACCGTTTTTTTCACTGTTTTACACGAGTTTAACAATAAAAACGTGACATGAAAAATTTCTTTAAGTAACAAAAAATTAAATACAAATTAAAAAATAAATGGACGTAATACCTGACCAAAAATTCTATGATCAAAAAAGAGTGTAAAACTCAAAAAAGTTTACTTAGTGGCTAAAATGAAATGAAAAACCTTGTTTGCTTTCAGGATTTTTTACTTAAAAATTGAAACTGACAGTAAAAATCATGCAAGCGCAAGTTACTTTCATTGATTTTTTTATTACTTTTTTTCTTCTTTCTATTACAGCAGCACAATAATGAAATTTGGGCAAAGGAAAATATTGGGCTACATACACACACATGCTGGCTTTTGTATACATATATATGTGTGTTCGGCACAGAAATACACTAACAACATTTACTGTACTACAAACTTCAGAGAAAAACCAAAAAAAAAAACAATAAAAAGAAATTCTTGAACAGTGTTGCCAATTAGCCTTTTTCAGATTAAATGCTTTGTTTTCTCAAGTAGGAAAATAATTTGAGGTACAATAAACTCTCTAATGGGATAATTATTACATTTTGTATTTAGAACACTAAAGGGGTTTCCAGTAATAGCAGGTCGATGTTGTTATGAAATAATAACAAACTCTATGCGGGATAATAACGAAATTCTCTTTTATTCACAAGGTCTATGTGTGCCATTATGTGTAGGGTATTACATTGTCGTCTCGGTCTGTACGGCAGCACGACTTCTATAATATATATATCCGCCTGAATGTAAGCGATGACCTGTGTTATTTTTGATTTAATATAACGACTTGCTATCGATTTTTGGACCGAATTTCAGTCATCCCTTGACAAGTTTGTTTAGAAGACAAAAGGGTAGCGGCTATGGGCCATCTTCAGGGTAATTTTTCGTTCTGATGTTATATTGTTATGTTGGCCTGTGTTAGTAGCCAATTTCATATTTTCAAAAACTATAATTTCCATTGTTGCGGTCGCTGTACAGAACGTACCTCTGTCCAGCCCACAATCATCATAATTTGAGCTTCAGACAGTAATTATTTTGAGGCCGCATTTCTCTCCGGCTATATTAAGTAAATTTGCTTGCGCCGTGTCATGAAAGATGAAAGCTTTTTTTAGCAAAAAAATTTTGATTATAAACTCTTATCATTTCAAGCTGCTGCTTATTCGTGTAACTAGACATGCTGATTTCGCGTATTAGTGACTGAATAATAAATAACATATTTGACAGATTATAATCACTAATTATTGATTTGATATTGAATGGGTGATTTAATATATATATATGGAATGACTTGTCGTCATAACTTGTCAAGTTTGGTATTGAGACTAACCGATTAACCGATAAACTTCGTTGGTATGTTATTATTTATCAGTTAGTCGTCTGTCAAGTGTGAATAGGTAAAGATCATACGGGTGAGAAAAAGTCGTGATAATTAGATTATGAATTCGTTTATTATTTTGGCATTGTGTTTTTATTGTTTTGTAGCTTTATGTTTCTTGTCCGTTATTTTTGTTGTGTGTTTTGTGAATTAATTTTAAAGATTTGAATATAACGTCTGAATTGAAGTTTTTTTCTATTATGAGGCATCCGTCAAATGTCTTGTTTGCATTTCTCCATGTGTTTTTAGGATGTTTGTAGTAGCTGTACCCCGTTTTTCTAATATGCGTTGGATTACATTTGTTGTTGAACATTGTTCTAGTCTCTTAAATGTTCGCGAAATCGTGTTTTTAATTTGCATCCTGTTTGTCTTATGTTGGCATGTGCATGTTAGTTTGTATACCTCCTGTTTATCTAGCTGGTCGTCTTTGTTTGTGTTGCTCTGTAATATTCGTCCCAGATTTACGTTGTGTGTCGCGAGAAAGTTGGCTATTGTGTGTCTTGAGTATCCGGGTTATGTTAAAGTGTTTCTTTCGTTTACGTTGTTCTATTCTAATCATTTGAGTTTTTGTTTTTAATTTGCCTACAGCGTAATTTTTGTAAAGGTATTCTTAGGTATTCTTCCTAGTCCAGTTAATAGTTACCTGGTCGTATCGTGCTTCTGTTGCTGTAGGTGGTTGGAGATATTGTGTATTATTGTCTCTGTATCCGTAGGTAATTAATTTTTAGCTCCCATTGTAAATTTTATATTTTTGTGTGGTTTTTGACGTATTATAGTATTTCTTCTTCATATAAAAATTAATATGCAATCTAACTGTAATGATAGTTTGCCGTTTCTAGAGATAGTTTGCCGTTTCCTAAAATGTTATGGCAACACTGTTGTTGTGTTCTTGAGGGTAAGAGAAAAACTCTTCTTAGGTTATTAGAGGAAATGACGGTATCAAGACCCGACACAAATATTTGTAAATATTGGCATATCTCTCACAATCACACTGCATATATTTACTATGTTACCAGAGCAACAGTTATAGACTGAAGTTTTTAAATGGTAAAAGTACTGAATTAAAAAAAAAGTGACGTATGTATGTCAAGATGTGTTCAATTTTAGACTAGTACAACAACTAGTCAAATAGTATTTTGGTAAAAATTTTATGCCTAAAATATTGTGTTTCACTATAGACTTAAAATAAATCAAAAAACTTTATAGGAAATTTTAGCAATACTTTTTGCTGACAGTCATTTTGATTAGAAAACAGTACGTTCTATATTGTAATGAATAAAAGTAAAATTTTGCTGAATTTTTCATTCCTGGACTGATAGGCTGTAGTAGCAGTCTAACGGTAATTTTTTACATATTGATCTTTTATATATTGAGTTGAAAATTATGTCTTATAATAAAATTTAAAATATAAATTTTTATCATTTAAATATTGTTGTATAAATATGCAAATTACGTTTTAATAAATGTGAGATTTTTAAGTGACAAAAGAAATCTAAGCCTTCTGGAGGTTTTGTTTCATGAAAAGAACCAGTAGCAGTTTCAAACCCTAAACCAAAAAAAAAACACAATTATTACTTAAATGTGTTCTGATTTACTCCTACACCTTTAAACAAACCTAATCTCTTTATGAAAAAATACTCTCACTATTAAAAATACATTTATTTACACACAAACTCATGCAAACCCATACTAAAGTACATACAACACAAACACGAGTTAAAGTATTTCCGTTTTTTTTTAAGAGTGGCACCGAATAAATATAAGAGAAAAAAATAAGTATGAAAAGTATGTATGCACTCTGCTATTACCTCTCACTCACTTTTATGCAATGAATGACATAAATAATTTTATTGTGGTCACGTTGAAAATTGAAGTGTCTGTTAAATGTTTGCATTTGTTGTTGCTGTATTTAAATTTAAATTTTAACTTTTTATTTTTTTGCTGTTGATTGAAATAAAGTAAAAAAAAAAATAACAAATGATTTCTTGTTGAACATAAATAATTAATTTACGCAAATAAAACAAAAAATATTTCAAGTCTGGTATTCACTAAACGGGGTGAGCAGCATAACAAATGAAGATAGAAACGAACAGACTTAAACATTGCAATTCAACAGGTAGTTTATTTTTTGCGTCTGTTAATGACAATTAAATTGTTAAAAAATTTGACAAGTTGTGTAGTGTATGTTGACTACTTTATTATACAATTTTGACAGATTGAATGAAAAAATATTGCAAAAAATTAGCTACCACAAATTATCTTATTTGGTTTCAAACTTATTTTATTTTCTTTGAACATGTTGTTGTTTTTACTCATATATACATACATACATGTGTATTATGTGCGAGTGTGCGTTTTTTAAGTCGCACTGGGCGTATGATTAAGTGAATACGAACGAGTATTAGATGTTTAAAATTTGTTAGTTTATTTATTGATTCTTTATGGCCTTAAATATTTATTATGACATTGGCAATGAAGTTTTTCTTAGAATATACTTAAAAAAAATAATAGGGGAACTCACTCTTGGTTGCAAACAACCCTTGCAAACCTTGCAAATGTAGCAAGTCTAGCAAATATGCTACATTTTGCAATACCATAACAACAAAATGTATGAAACTAAGATTTGCTACACTTGAGCAAATATGTTATGGCAAAAATCGTTGCAGATTGGTAATTTGCGATGCTAAACCAGCTGTGTATTTAATTCTATTTTTAAAATTAAAACAACTAGACATCTGCGCTTAGAAACTTACACGGCGGTAGAACCGTCTCAAAAACTGCCTCTGAAGACTTAAAATTGAAGCTAAAACTGTTAAAAAATGTTTGCTAAGATAGTAAGAATTAAAATATCAAACAAAACTCCAATAATCGATAAAAGTTTTGAGAAAGTTTATGCACACACCAAATACTTTCTTTGTGTAAACATTTTAGATGCGGCGTTAGCGTTTATATATATTGCTGCGGCTTAGCTTATTGCATACGACAAATTTACTTTATGCAATGTTACCAAATAAATAATAAAAAAATGAGTAGTGAAGACATCAAAAAGAAAAATAAAATAATAAAATAAAAATAATAAAATAAGCGATGGACTGATGAAGAAATTAAAAAATATATAAATTGGAGTATTTACTAGAGAATCAAGAAGCTGCGGCTTGTTGTTCATTTCCTTTATTTTCCGAAAAATTAGCTGTTGAAATAAATTTGCTAAACGCCTAAAAAAGACACTCATGTTTTGTGGCAGAAAATAATACTAAGTGTGCAAAAATTGCAGATATGCAACGAAGAGTGATTTCCGCTAATATAAATCTCTAACAAATAAAATAGCATTTATTTACATATTTACATTCTTATAAATTTATTAATTTCAAAATAAAAAATGTAGAAAAGTTCTTTGTTTCCTATTAAACACTGCTCAACTTTTCTTTGAAATGCAGCAGACTTTTCAGATTGAATACGGACTGGTATACTTTTTAAAGCTTGGGGTTAGAATGTTGGCTTAATGCGTTCTTGTGCAAAAGTAACGTTTTATAAACACAAGTGACTTTTTTGAAAACAAAAGCGTTTTTTTTGTGAACAAAATTTCATATTGTGAAAAAAGTGACTTTTGGCGAACAAAAGTGAATTTTTGTGAAAAAAGTGATTTTGGCGAACAAAAGTGACATTTTGCGAAAAAAAGTGACTTTTGGCACACAAAAGTTACTTTTAGCGAACAAAAGTGACTTTTTGCGAACAAAAGTGACTTTTTGCGAAAAAAATTTACTTTTGGCGAACAAAAGTGACTTTGCGAAAAAAGTGACTTGTTGCGAAAAAAGTGACTTTTGGCGAACAAAAGTGACATTTTGCCAAAAAAGGACTTTTGGCGAACAAACGTGACATTTTGCGAAATAAAGTGACTTTTGGCACAAAAAAATTACTTTTAGCGAACAAAAGTGACTTTCAAAAATTACCTTTCGTATAAGAAGCTCGAGTAAACTTTGTAAAATTTAGAATTTTCAGTGATAATGTTTAATATTTATGTTAAAAGTTAGCTGCTTAAAAATATTAATATTTCCATATTTCTTAATAGAAGGCTAAAAATAAACCCATCCACTCAAATTACTTTTGCAATAAATTATAATATTTCTTACCTTTTATTTTCGTCAATGAAGAATAACTACATTTAAATTGTTGACTTAATGTGAAAAAAAAAATATAAAACTTAATGGCAAACACAATTCGCAGCAATTTCGTCCAATGTTTTGACTTGTCACTTCTCTTTTTAAATAGCCAAGTGTCATTTAAACACGAAATACAATTGACTTTAATGGCATCGTTTAAAAAGATGTTGCACATTTACCTGTGGATACATTTGCAAATGAAACGACTTAATAATAGCGCTTATCAGAATCTATGTACTAGAAGTGTTATTAGCTAACAGCAACGTTATAATCAGACCACAATCATCAATACATATATGGATGCATGTTTGTACAGTATCGTGCAAAACAAAATACACAAAATACGTATTTAACTTTAAATTGCAATATTTCATACACTGCATAATAACAAGAAAATTTGTAAGCGATCATGGATGAGATCAAATGTGCACAGCGGGGTTATTTACGATTACTAAAATGTAATTTACCATGCACTTATTCGAGTCTCATGCTATCATTAGCCTTTACTATTGAGTTTAGTGCTTTCAGACAGCAGACTAGTAGCTGTCGGCTTGCTTCCTAATCTCTCCTCAGGAGTATGACACTTGCCAGGTTTTCTTGTTCATCTCTTTAAAATTCGTCTGTTAGCCAATAAACACCTGAGTTTCTACAGAGAATAATCTCGCCGCCCAGTGCAAATTTCTGTCACGGTCCAACGTGTTAAAAGTATTTTTAAAAATTGGCCCGTCCTTCCCTCGCAAGGCATTCTTGTTCATTTGTTCCGGATTTTTCCCGTAGACAATTTAAACCGGAGTTCCTGCAGAAATTAATCTCTGCCCTGTAATGCAGAAATACCACAAAGAGCTTCATATATATGCACGGGTAAGCCTGTATTAAAACTGGAGATCGTTGATATCTAGAGGGCACATACTAGAGACTAAGCAATCTCTTAGCCACGCATCCCTGGCGTGTACTGTTCCACTTATTGAGCCGGACTCCTAGCAGAGACAGGAACCTTTTACCGGCCGTCATCACAAGGAGGTATAAGTTGGAACTTCTGGCAGTGCACTCAGTTACGACAAGCCATATATCATTGTGCCTGCCAGCACATCGAGGTTGGTCAAAGATTTTATTGAAGAAATGGCATTCAAGTCATAGAATGGCCTACAAAATCTCGTTAAAAAATAATTAAAATGACTTTAGTCTTATTTTCATAAAATTGTTGGCTTTTGTTTTGCACGACACTGTTTATACGAAACTAATGATAATTATCATTAACAAAAATCAAGCGACACACTTGCAGTCGCTTATAAAGCACAAAGGTTACAATTGAGTTACATTTTCGTACAGAAGTGGTTGCCAAGTAGAGTAAAATGCGGTGATATTGTGAACATGACATGCCCCAACATGTTTGTACTTGTGCTGCTAATTCACTCACTACCTTTAACTTTACAATCCCTATGAATAGCAGCATGACATTTTAACGCTGATTGCAATCATGACAATAGCTGCCCATTCGTTACTTTTACCCAGTTTGGTCACACTGTCATTATTGCCATTGTACGAACGACTACTTATTGTTATGTGCATATTGTTGTTGTTGTTTGTGTTGCTTCACTATCAAAACTTATTACTCTGTTATTGCCCACTTAAATGGCAGTCAAAGTATTTGTAATACTTGTATTGAGTAGTTGGCGGTATTAAAAAGAATAAGAAGAAATAATGGCCATGACGATGATTAAGACAAAAGTGTTAAGTGTTACAATTGTGAACTACTGGCTGGGGTGGACTTCACGGTTTAAACTCAATTACAAACCCTTAAAATATTTTAACTCATTTTTGTTCATACAATTTTGCATTTTAACGCGGCAGTTAAGCAATTGAACTGGTAGTTGTCATGCTTCAAAATTATCTTTATCATCATTGTCGTCAGCTCTGTCATCAAGGGCTCTTGGTTTTGCTACTGTTTTCCCTTCTTTCTTGCCCGAATCTAGTTTTTAAACTGTTTTTGATGCTTTGGTGGCTGTGTAAATAGAAAGCAGCGGTTTTAAGTTGCACAACTAAAAAGTGATAAAATTAAAATTGTCACACAGTCTTTATTTAAATAAGTCTTATTATGGCATTATAATATAAATTGGCTTAAACTTTGTCACTTAACCGTGAAGTAAGTAGTATTAAAAACGTTTGAGTTTTAAAGTGTGTAAAGAGTGTGCAGGGACTTATTCGAAGGTCTCTTCCACAGTAAAAAGAGTGAGTTTTTTTTTTGGAAGAACAAAATCTAATTTTCCTTATCAATTAAGTTTATTTTTGGACTTAAAGCAAGAATTCGTGGTAGCATCTTGACAGACTTACCGGTCGAGGCATGTTTTAAGGAAGTTACTCCGTAAATTTAAATGACGTTCCTTTCAAAATAAATTACACAGTAATGTGCATTTAAAACCAAGTCGAAGAGTTATGGACTGAAAAGTCCATAACTGAGTGAAATGATTCATTAACGTACAACAGATTCTGTTTCTGTCCAAATATAATGAATACGATTAACCCAGCGATATGATCCTATAGAAAAATTTCCTTAAAAGCAAATCTTTTGGCTCTAAACGCCGTTTTTTTCATTTTGGCTGCTTTCTCACGGAACTCTAGTGCTTATTTTCTGTCTCATATTGCAAATGCCACCACTTTTCCTGTCTTTGATATGATGCCTTTCGTATGTTGAGTTCGCAGATTAAGTTTTGCTCATTTTTGAATCGTTGTCACACGCACCCACTTTAAATGCAATAATTTAGGTGTCGGGTTACTAAATGTAATAAAATTTTTACTGCAAGCTAAAACAGAATTTACCTTTTGGAAGCACCGGAGAATTATGCCAGAAAATGCTTTATATCCAAAGCCTGGTTTACTATAACACGTTTTTGTACTTACATCCGAGAGTGGCAGTTGTAAAGTGCATTTTGCAAAAAAGCGAGTTTGCGAAACAGTAGTTTTTATCAAAAGTAATCGTTGTGTAAAAATACGATTTTTTCTGAAAAACTATGAAAGAGGGACTTTTTGTGCAAAAGGATCTTTTTGTGAAAATAGTACTCGCGAAATAGGACCTTTTTGTGAAAAAGTCACTTTTTTGTGACAAAAACAATTTATGTAAAAAAAGGAGTTGTGGTGAAAAACAGTTTTTTTAAATACTTTAAAAAAAAAATATCTTTCTACGAAAAGTGGGATTTTTAAACGAGTTTTTGACAAAGGGGCTTTTAGTAAAAACCTTCTAATAGTGAAAAAGAGACTTTTTGTCAAAATTACCTTTTTGTTAAAAAAATGATTTTTTTTTTGTAATTAAGAACCTTTTTTGTCAATAAAGGTTTTTTGTGGTAAAAAGGATCTTTTTGTCAAAAAACTTGAAAACCGACATTTTTCGAAAGAGTGACTTATTTGTAAAAACCCAATTTTTTTGTAAAAAAGTAATTTTGTGTGAAAAAATGACGAGTAAAAAAGGGGACTTTTTGTGAAAGATTGTGTTTTTGTTAAAGAGTGGATATTTGTATAGCGGGTCTTCTTATGAAAATAAGCGTTTGGGCCAAAAGGGCCTGTTTGAGGAAAATGGTACTTTTTGTTAAAAAACGATTTTCGGTAAAAAGGAGGCTTTTGTGAAAAAAAGACCTTATGTGAAAAAACGGACTTTTCGTATAAAATACTTTTTGTAAAATGTATTTTTTGCAATAAAGGAACTTTTATATGAAATTATGGTTTTTTAATTTACCTTTTCTATACAAGAACATTTCGAAAAATTAGTTTGTAAATCTTAAAAGGAACAATTGTTGAATAATCGTTTTGTATGCACAAATTCCCCGAAAATTACTTTACTTTATCGCCCTTTTGGACAAAAACTTACCTTTTTTTTAAGAAATCAAGTGTATCTAGATAAGTGAAATTAAACAAAGTAAAAAGGAACTTGTTTAAAAAAAAATTTTTTTTATAAAGTACTTTTTTTTAGAAGAATAGTACTTTTTATGTAATGAGGAAACATTTCGTTAAAAATGTGCTTTAGATATACAATAAGCTTTTTGTGACAGTATTTTTTGAATGTATTAGTTTTTTTTTGTTAATTGAAACTTTCAGCATGAAAACGGACTTTATATAAAAAACGGAGGTTCTTTAAAGAACAGTAAACCTTGCAACAAATTTTTTTGTATAAAAAAGTTGGCGAAAATGCTAAAAAAATTATGTACTTTTTGAAAAAGGTTAACATCGATTTTAATGAAACATCCCGCTTTTTGAAAAAATGGGTTATCTCAGATACGCATTTATATGGAAAAATAAAATTTATACCTTCAATGCTGTGTTGGCATATTAGGGTAAGTTTGTCGCTTATTTTCTCCACGTGTTAAAAATGTTTTTAATTTAAAAAGGAAGTAAAGGATTCATTAAATTTTAACGTTTAATACTGAAACACTTAATAAATTAAATTGAACTAAATAAATAAAAAATAATGTGTACAATATTAAAACCTTTATTTTCTTCATCTTAAAGTATATTTATGACTTTCCAAGTTATAAATCGTTAAAAAACCAGCTTAGGGAGTGATTGCAGCTAAAAGATCATTAAACACAAAACAGCTTAAATGGTTGGCGGCAGATAAGAAAAAAAGATTTAATATATAAATACATTAAAGTTACAGAAGTAAATCTGTTCTTAGTTTCTTCTTTTAACCATAAGTATCTTGAAGTTAAGGCATGTATAAATATGACGGAAGACAGCAACTGACAAACATACTCTTTTGCCTTCACCAAAATGATGCCATAAAGTTTTCAAAACTTAAGTTTAGAGTTATTGAAAAATTATTTAAAAAAAGAACTTATTTTACGTTAAAGTTCCTCAGGTCATTTACTTGACGTAAAAGGAATTTCTTAGATACTTCATATATAAGAAGCGTTCGTCAGGAATGCAACTGCTTCTTTGTTTACAAGATTAGTAAACTCATGAAATATTTCAGAGCATTTTTGGTTCAATAAGGCTAAGGGGGTCAACTAAAGTTGCAAGAATTTTAAAATATATTTTATAGCCAAAGCAAAAAAAAATTTAAGGAGAAATTTAATAGGAGAAATTTTAAAAACGGATCGATTTCCATTACATACCGAAATCAGTCTTAGAGATGCTCACAAATTTTAAGCATCTTGTTACAGTTTAATTAGAGTTAAGTTTTTTTAGAGTTAATGTATTTATTTTTTGTTGAATATACTCAAAGGTACTTTTTTGTGAGATGTACTTTTTCCAAAAAAGTACCAAGTAAAATTCATATAATTTTTTGTGAAATAAGGATAGTTTGCAAGTCCATGGCTTTCTGTAATAAATTAATTTTTTATAAAGTGTAGATTTTTACATTCGCTTGTAGAAAAGTTTCATTTCTTAGAAAGGTTCCTATTTGCTACCCTTTTAGTAGCAACTATCGCATATAGCTCTCTTCTGATAATATATTTGCTTCAGATGGAAATTTTAATAGTAAAATATTTACAAAAGTATATACGGAAAATAAATACTTTTTTGCAGGAATATTGCATTTTCTACGAATTTACCTGTTTGAATGAAAGTACTTTTAATAGAAAATTAGCTGCTTATGTAAAAGTACCTGTTTAGAAAAAATTATATTATAGAAAGAAATTTTTTAATAAAGTAATAAATTTTGAAACTCTGTGAACTTTTCTCGTAGTTAATTAAAACTGCTGCTATCAGCTACCATCTCTAAGTAGACTACTGTAAACTTGGTTTAAGGGAACTGCACTATTTATTTTCTGCTTCAGAAACATTGAAAGCAGGCAACCTTGTGAATTTTAAAGTTGAAAAAGGGAACCTCATGTGACGAGAAATATAATTTTTTGTATAACAAAACAATCACCGTAGTCAAGGAAGGGTTTGGTGACTCAAATAACGCCGAATGCGCAGATCGCCTCAAATAGGTTGTCAGGCCAGATAACGCCGATAAAATGATATTGGACGATTAACGAATGAAAGTTCGTGAGATGGCTGCTCACACTTGTCCACAGGCGAAACCACTTCAAAGGATTTTTTGATCTCTTTTGTAACCGTGGGCGAAGCATGGATTAATCAAAGCTCACCAGAGGCCAAGGTATAGTCAAAGGTGAAGACTTCTATGGATGCATCGTGCATCAAAAAAATCCCCACAAAAAGAAGTCCGGAGCAGTCATATCAGGCGACCGTAGAGGCCAATCAATATCACCATTCCTTAAAATAGCTTGTGGAAAAAGTTCTCGCAGCAATTCCATTGTAAACCTGGCTGTATGCGATGTTGAAACCACATGTTAGTCAAGCCCAAAGCATGCAGTTGTGTCGTTAAAAAGATTTCAATCATATCACGATATCGCTCCCCATTGACAGTTACACCGTTACGCCGTTTTCAGTTTCCAAGAAGAAAGATCCAATGATTCTTCCCGACCAAATTGTACACCAGACTGTCACTTTTAATGGACGCAAAGGTGACTGATGAATAATTGGATGGTTTTCCACTGCCCAAAACCGACTATTCTGTTTATTCACATATCCAGTCATGGGCGAGATGTAGCATCCTATTGGCATATGTACGGCTGCGTGAATTGTCTTCTAGAAGAAGCTCTTGTTTCAACGGAATCTTGGATGGTAACAAATGCAAATCTTTGTGCAAAATTGTGGCCAAAATTTTTCTTTGAAGACCAAGCTCCTGAGCACGGTGTCGAATTGAGGTTGATCGATTGTTTTGAACACTTTCTTGAACAGCAGTAATGTTTTCAGCCGATCTTGCAGTAAGTTGTGGTCCATGCTTGGGCCTATCAGCTACAGTCCCTCTTTCTTCGAAATCATTCACTACACGATAAATAGTGCGTGTTGTTAGTACGTTGTTTCTCCCAAAAACTTCACGTAACTTTCTCATCGCCACAGTAATCGATGATTGATTTTGATAAAATGTTTTAACGATTTAAACACGTTGGTTTACCGAATATTTTTCCATAACAAATTTGCCACGTATCTACTTCACAACAGCCAAATATGAACTGTCACTACTAGTGTTTACCAAATTCGGGGGACACCCTGTACAAATTTCCCATTTTGGATCGTTTTGGCTCGTTTTGGCACACTACCAGGGTATAAGTCATTTAGCAGAACTGACTGAAAAGCTTTGAGAAACCATGTCCAGACTATCGACTCCCAATATCTCTCAAAGCTATGTTTTCTGCTTCTTATATATAGGGAGTGCACATCAAGTCTAACAAATGGTTATTTTTAATATTTTATGTTCACACCTGTAGAATACTAAATTTTTTTTCACAAACTGGTTTTGAGCAATTAAAAATTTTCTAACCCACAGCTTAATAATGTAAAATAATAAAATTGAATTGAAAATTAAACACTTTTCTTTCTCTTAAATTATTTCCAATTCCCACAAATATAAAAGCTGGAATGGAAGGAAATGACGATTTTAAGGGTTCTCGCCTTTTGCCATTTTTGTGCTTGACTTAACACTGAATATCTAAAAAAATGGAAACGGCTCATGTAAATTGTAACATTTTGATATCTCTCCTTCATACTCTTCGGCACGAAGAGTTCTGTTTGTTTCTTCTTTTAGTTACAGCTGGAAGTTTTTTTTTACAACATTGTTGATTATAACCCCAGGCTATTTTCTTAATTCATTTGTGTCGTTATTTTTGTTTTGTTTTTTTGTTTTATTTCTTTTTGTTGATTTGTCCAAGCAAATGAGTTGTAAAATGTTGCTAAAAAATTACGGGAAATCATCTCTATTTAAATAAAGGAAATCGCTTAAGCGACTAAACTTTTCATTCCGGATATAAAAATGTTTTATTTTAAAAAATTCTTCTTTGCGGTGCGAAAGATTTGTTGTTTTGATTTTTGCTTCTCAGGCCCAGAATGTTTAGAATGGCAGGAAATGTAAGTAAATTACAAACAAATAATAAAAATAAACGTTATGGAAAATTAAACCACATCCGCTTTGCTATTTTAAGATCTAGAGGAAACATTAGGAAACGAAGCTTGTAGAAACTTTTGACATTTTAAGCATTTGTTACTGTGTTTTTCTTTATAATCAAGACTAATTAGAGTACAGAAAAACATAAATTGTATTTGAATTTTGTAGGTTTTTAGAAACGTTTAAGGTTTTTCTAATTACAAAAATCAGTCTTTATTGTAGCTGCCAAGACATGTCTCAAGGCAAATGTGACTAAAAGTGTATGAAAAAAAATATATAAATTTAGTAAATTAATTTATATGTTTAAAACAAAATCGATAGTGTCGCCATCAAAAAAAAAATCAATATTCCGCCAAAAATAAAACAATATATTGCGCTATCCTTAGTTTTGCAGCTCTATTTTGCGCATAATTTCATTTCTTGTAAACGAAAATAAAAAAGAAGCCTATCGCTGTTTAGGAGTAAAAAACAAGACTTTTTCAGCCGTAAACTTAAGTATTTAAACCTAGGATTTCTTTATGGCTAATTTGCTTATTAACTATGCTACGACGCATGACCTTCACCTCGAAGCATAAAAAATCATATTCATGCTCTTTATAGTTCCTTTCAATTATTCCCTAACTCTCACCTTAACATTTCTGTTATTTTTACTAAACAAAAGCCACCGGATAAATAAGGATATACCTGTCTGGAAATTCACCAAACACCAATAATTGTGGTAATAAAATAAAGCTGCAGACAAATTTGTTGTGTTTTGTTTTGGAAACCTGCAGCAAAAAAAAAAAAAAAAAATTAAATAAAAAACAAAGGATTTGCAATAACAATACAAAAAGTAAAGAAAACCTTTAGAAACCTTTAAGCACCGAGAAAAGTGTAACTATGCGTAAAATTGTAACAATGTTACTTGGAAAATAAAGAAATAAAACAACAACAAAAACTTTTATACGAGTAAACAATTTTTTTTGGATCACGTACTATCATTTTTCTTAAGGAGCCGGTGGAAGAGGGGCTAAACAAAAAAAGGCAAAGAGAAAGACGAAAAGGATCTGTTGACTTATTTAAGAAATAAAAGAGGTATTTATTATTATTGCCAGTGAAGAGGTTGATAATGACAAAAGAACACAACACTTTATTCATGCTAAGAAAAGCGTTTCCAATAAGGTCGGGTCTATTATGAAATGGATTAAAATAAGCTGTCTGTGAGACAATAACGATAAGTAATCGTTTTTAGTTTGAAGGCACATGCATGTCATTCTAGATGTAATATGTTATCGTGCAATTTGCAATAAGTCTGTCAAATTGCAGAAGATGGGATTCGGTAGATTTAACCTAAAATCTGACTGTATGGACTATTTTTGAAGCATTTCTACTAAACGCGGCTCGATTTTGAAGTAGGGGAATTCAAGCTGTGTGTGATGTATTAACACAGTTGTCTTCTTTTTAAAGGTCCGCGTTCGCCACGGTTTCGCAAAGTGCCACGGATCCGAAAGGTACAATATATAATAACTCTGCTAAACAAATCTAGCTGAATTTGAGCCATGGTCTGGGTCATGTTCGATTATGGTCATGGTCGATTATGGTCATGCCCGATTATGGAATATTCGTATAGGTATGTAATTTCGTCTTGCTGAACCCACATGTCGCCCACGCTCGTCGTTGACTGTGGAGACGTCACTCATATTGTTTTTTTAAGAAGCATAGACCAATAAAGCTGCACAATATGTTGCCACCTGGAGAACGTCATTTGGGGAGCTCATTTGTATAGCCATTCCTCCGAAAATTGCATCTTGCCTCTAGAGGTAATTAGAGTGTTCTTTCAAACGCACCGAAGCCCACGTGGCGAGCAATCTGAGGTGGTTGCAGTCATTAACTTTGAGATTGTAGGTCAGTGAAAATTACGAGTTCTTATGCATTAGGACAAATCGTCTGCCTACGTTTTCGGCGGTATTACCGGGCTATCTTGTGTTCCTTTAGCGTACGAGTGTTGGTTGAGTATTTATCCTACCGGTCGTCTAGAATTTGGCTAATAAGCGTTATGGAGTCAGCTTTCAGAGCCATCGCATGTACCGTCGAATTCGCGAAACGTGCAATGTTTTCAATAAAAAACTCTCGTTTTGATAAAAAAAAGGTTTGATATTTGAACATGCTGCTCAATGGCGTAACTTGGTCTTGGTGTTTTCGCAATAGTGACTGAAAAAGAAACACCATAATTGATAGACGCCACGAAATCAATATAGCCACCACAGAATGTCAACCGCGGCTTGGCCCTATGGGGAACCCCTTTATATTGATACTTTGCTGCAAACACTAGCCGGGACTAGTTAGTGAAGGACATGAGAATATGAATATTAAAACGTCTTCACAGTTATTGCTTCTTAATTAAGTTCAACCTTTCTGATGATGCACATATTTCTGGGCTGAAGATCTGGCAAAAGAGTGCCTCCACGAGCTAATGCTTATTCAGTGGCATTTTAGAACACATTCTTGATTGGATACCTGCTAATATTCAGTTTGCATTGGCTTTAATTTGCTTGCTATTATAAGTCCTTGAGCAAATGTTTGCTCCTTACAAACATATTCATGCGTATTCCCTTTTTATAAACTTTAAGCAAATATTTTGTTTCCATAAAATATCAATAACACACCAAGCCAAAAAGAAAAAAACAATAGCGCAAGATAAAATGATGGTCACGTTTTTTAAAAACTTGCTTATGGAATATAACGAAACTTAATTAAGACATTGACCTTAACAGAAAAATACCTTTAAATCAAGAAATAATACAACGTGGATTTACAAAGCAAATGATATAGATAATTTACAAAATTGAAAACTTAACTTATTCAAGAGCTTAATTTAACCCCCTCTCACGCTCAACCGATATGGTTTTTGGAACTAAATCTTAAAATTCTCCTGCAAAATGACCAAAATGCCTGCTGGTAAACATTTTACTTTATCATCTAAAGTAGATTTTGTGAAGCAGTATTTGTAGCAATGCCAATACAAATATGTAACAAATAGATGGACGTACAGTGGAACCTTGTGAACATTTTGTTGTTGCAAAAATCGTAATTTTGTGAAACATACATCTCTCTCTTACTCTTGAATATGATTTCTCGAGGAATTAATGCTACTTCATATTTTGAAATACATATTACATAACAATATGCACTTTGTTTATTATTTCCATCGCAGATACCTGGAGGATAATTTCTTATATTTCGCCAGTAAAGTTTTCTTAAGGTATTTAACGTTAGAAAACAATATTTAATTCTCGCCAGTGTTTAAAGCACTAGCTGCGAAATAGCAATAGCACGGGAAATATACTTTACTACGCTATATATTCTACAAGTTTTAGTAACAATGATTTTACTGTTGACAATAAATACAGTGCTGCTATAGCAAAAACAAAAATCAATAACATTTGCTGTCACGAAACAGCACTTTCTTGGTAATTTCTTTATGCTATTGCTCTTACTGTTGAAAACATGACAGCAACGAAAACAGTAACATCACAAATATGACATCCATCACATTGTCAGCATTGTGAACTGATACAGCAATCGTGATTTGCACTAATGGGGACTTACATACACATAATTGGATTTATTAATTTTTAATTACCACGAATTTGTGTGTAATTTTTATTTATCCTTTCTTTTCAAAATATTCAAAACGGTAAAAAATCCAGCAGGGCAAAATGAACAAATATCAAGAGCAAGGAAGGTGACAGCAAACTTTTGGTACTGCTGTGTTGCTTTCTTTTTCAACAGCACAAAAACGGCAAAAGCAATATCGTAATTTATATGCTTTTGCTGCTGCTGTTTCGAAATAAATTTTTATATTTTTAACTTGCTTCGAGTTTGTTATATGACAGTGTTTGCTGTCGTATTTGAACTGTTGCCGTAGCTGTTGTATTTTTAATACATACAACAGTAATATAGCATTTTTTGTAAGCTCTGTTTCAAACATGCCGGTATTGTCTTGTTAATGGCTTGTCAAGTGTATTTAGTTGCTCTCGCTGATTGTGAAAAAGCATTTAACTATTTCAATTAATATTTTGCGTTGCTGTATTGTTGCAAGACCCACATAATTAAAAGCCCCAATTGGACTTTAGAAGTTTTCGATTGTCTTTTAAAACATTTACATAAACACGATGATTGATTGTAGTTTTAAGTAAACCTAGACTAACATTCCAGTAGTTGTTTGGGCTTTCATATCGTGATAGTAGATTTTACATATGCTTTGCTTCCAGCTAAATTAAAATAAATTTTCCAGTACACGTAGTCGTAATTTTTGAGAATTTTGTCCATATTTTCACTTCATTTATAAGTAGCGCTTTTCTTTTGAATTTTCGAAAGGTGTTGCAGCTTAAGTTATGAGCACATTGACTACTACAGATGTGATGAATTTAATCGCCCATGTTCGATTCCCTGCCGCTGCCAATCAGTAATATAAAAGTTAAATTTTATTGATCTTTGTTAGTGTTCTTATCACTCTATGGCAATAAATCGTCGGCGAAGTAAAATAATTAAAATGAATTCGCCTTCATTTTCCAAGGAAATTATTATTATTGTGCTAAGTATTACTTGCGAGAGTTAAAAAGATGAACTGCCACTGAGGGCAACAGGGGTACTAGTTCCTGAGGCTTGTCAGGAGCTTCAAACTGGAAGAAGGTATGACTTCTTGGTTCGACCAATAACGAAAAACATCTGGTACCACGGGAACCAGTTGTTGGTGAGGCTTCTTCGGTGGTGCACGTGGTGGCTGTGGTGGCAGCTGGAGAATGGCTAGCTCCAAACCCCTCAGCAAGGGGTGGGATCGGCTACCTATGTGATGTGCATATGTGCTATTCCGGTGGTGCTTGTGCGATCGCATAGGGGCGCTGGTCTGGCCGCTTAATGTCACACTCGTGGTTGGACCGCCGTGAGATTGAGCCATCGCTCCTTACAAAGAAGAAAAAAGCGGATCTCCAGAATGTTTTATTAGTTCTGATTTTAGACACGCTTTGCGATCAAAGGTCCCACAGTAAGGTGTGCTTGTCTTATTGGCAAATAGTCATAATATATGTGTAGACTGAAGTCAGCTAAACCGTTTCATATTTCTACCATAAATATTAGTAGAGTTTCCACCCTGTATGTCAGCAAAGTTGGATTTCTACTGGTTGGAGACATTTTTTGCCATTGCACTAAATATCTGCTATATAGAATGTGTTCACTTCTACAACAAGAAATTATAAACTCTACGTAGTTTCGGACTGAAAACAAGAATTATAAATTTTAGTTGGAAATCATTGATAAAAATAAATGTTGCTTTCACTTTGTCTCATCTTTGTCCTTACACAAAACCATGACAACCTAGTTTCCTTTACCACTACAACTTAAAAACAAAACTCACTATGCATAATCTATTTTCCTATACGACAGCAGTTCCAGAAGTAACCCCACCAACATGAAATTTAAGTTGGCTGAAACGGAAAATTATATAGATTTTGCAAATGGTGTTTTATTTCTTATGATTGCAGCGGAATTTTTCTAGCCTTCTTACGTCAGCTGGTTCAACAGTATTGTGTTTAGCCGCTGGCAGAGAACAGATTGGACCAACGCCTTTGTGGCATAAGACGTTTAAGTTTTTCTAAAAAGTTGAGTGGCGGTATCCTGCTGAGCTGGCCTAAGCAACGAGCGAATAAATTGAATAATTTTATAATAAAATGAGTTGGAATTAAAGAATTAGCTAAATATAATTAATTTTATTTTTTAATGCAATAAGTTTTTTTTTACCACAAATTGGTGAATTGAGACTGGAGAAAATGCGGACATTGAAATAGCACATAGTTCTCCTGGTTGTCAAATGTCTCGTTTTGACAATTTCAATTTGTGAGTTTCATATTTATTTTCTTTTTGGAGTTTTAAAGATTTAGTTCTCTCTAGGAGTATATTCCAAAAGACCACGAAACCTTATATATCGAAATTCTCGCTAGGGCTGTTGAAAATGTGGTAAAATAACCGAAATTATCATTAAGAATAATAGAAAAAACTACAAGACCAGATATGATGAAACAGATAAGTTTTTGCGTTTGCTTTTCTTCGAGCATTCTAACTGAATATTCAGGCATGGAAGACCCCTGGTCACTGAAATGTGATTAATAGTTTCATTTCCAATAGTTCTACCCAACTATAATTAAAGGTTCTATTGCAGAGGAAACATCACTCCCGCTTATAACAATAAAATATTGGGTGACAGAATTTGTACCTACGGTCCTTGTGAGGATTTTCACATCGACTGTTCGGAAAAAGCTTCATATTAATAATACCTCGATTTTAAAGCCGATTTATACTCATGGGTGATCCGTGGATTCACCACTGCACATCCACAATGAAAAGTGCACTGAAAGGATAGAAATGTGTCCAATAAAGCAGAAAATAGTTTTAACTTCAGTAAATACTGTACGGGGAATTTCAACGCTATATAGATATTTATTGGTCGATTTCAAAAAAGAGAAAGGCAGAAAATATAGCGAATATAATTTTGAATAATGAAGTAAAAGTAAAAAGATCGCATTTTACTAAAAGACCCTTATTTATACATCAGCTACGGAATAATTGTCTGAAATTATTTTAACTTTTTAAACTCAACAACGGCTTGAAAGTAAAATCATGAGGTAAACTTAGGTTGATTGCTCCTTTACATCAGATCTTAGCTTCTTTCTATAACCAGGATATAAATCCGAATATTGCTAGAAGAGATGTATTAAGCTAAAGGACGATTATTTGTGTTATCCTAAATAGTAATGCTGGGAAAACCCTCGTTACACTAATTTCCCATATAGAATCAAAGAACAGATATTGCATGAATATTCAATAGTTTATCCTAAGTGTCTAAAATAGTCGACGAATTTTAAGTTTAACTAAAGTTAATTCAAAATTATGTTCAGCAACAATGGAATGTATGAGATGATTATGTCTGGTTTTGAAAGACAATTATTGTTTAGTGGCTTTTAAGTTCAGTTTTCATTTCGTGTGCATTTATGCACATTTACGCCGATCGGAATATAATGACCTACAATATTTGTATAGAAATCCACAACAAATAGTGGGGGGTCTCTCATATAAATTCTCTGGACGAATATTTCGCTTGTCATGCTAAAACAGACTTTTGTACTCGATTGAAATTTCGTGCGGTAACGAATGACGTAATTTGCCCGCTGCTCTTTCGATTCGAAATAGGTGTGCTTGTATGCTTGAGTGCCCTGCTAGAATACTTGTCATCTTGCTCAGTTTCAGCAAGCTCTTCCTTTTATATTTCCCATAGATTCGTGGTTTCACTGTGCGATATGGGCCACCTTTTTCCGATTTTTTAACTCAGTCGTAGTAGCCTTAAATCGATTCGCATTCTCTAACTTTATTTCCTGTAATCCTCAGGCTTTGAAAAATCCTCTAGCTTGGTTAGAAAACTCCGGGCACCCAGATATTTCGAAGTCTCCCGTTTATCATTTAATCGTTAATTGGATAGTGACTTAGCTGTCATTGAAGATGTTCGGTGACGAATAATCCGATATTTAATATTCGAGTTGGGTTAAACGTGAATATATTCAGATTGTAGTTAGGAGTTTCGTTTTCCTGCGTTCTTTAACACACTTTCTGCCACATAATACAGATTTACGATGAACCTCTGCCATAAAAAGTAAATTCTGCTGATTCTTTATATACAATTTTGGGAAAGTAAATGCTTATTTTTAAAATAAATTTTATAGTTTTCAAAATTCTTTATAAGCCGGGTGCCGTATTCCGTTGAGCAGATATGTATGTGTATGATTCTGTCCGGTCAAGTCAAAATTTCTAGTGAAAAAAAGCTGTTGATGTCATTGAATTTGAATCACTTCTTGAAAAAATTTAACATTTTTGCCCTTTTTTATAATCCAAATAATATTACCCTTACTAAAGACGACCTTTTTTTGATTTTACCCTTAATAATGCTGAAAGGCGTTACCTTTTATTGTCTGTATAAAATTCCAAATAATAAGGTTGTGCAGGGCATGTACTCTTTTACAGGGCAACACTTTATTTAAGAAACGAAAACGCCATTAAAATTACAGTTTAAAAATCAAATAAGATCGGCCCTTGTTAGATGCACTTATAATTTGATAAGCTCCCAAAAGTAAGGCATGCGTTTAAAACATGTTAGGACAAAAGCTTAATTGGCTTATTCACATCCATCTTAGAAGATACTTCAATGAAAGTTTTCATTAAAATCGCGTACTTATTTTCATCATCAAAAACTTGGTTCCATAAATTAGGCCCTCTTCAGAGAAGCTGAAACTATTTTAACCAAAAACTAAATATTATTTAATGCAAATTTTGGCTTCACAAACTTATGTGCGTAAAGTTAATTTTTCTGTTGTTTTACTCAACTTAAAATATTTTCTAATTTCCCCCGGTCAAAAATCCGTTTGACCATAGATGCTTTATAATCTTTAATTAAGCAGTGTTTTCCCTAAAAAAACAAGCAATAAACCAACGTTTTGCGTTTAATTTCGTTCATTCTACATTGAATTAACCCAATTAACCATTTTTTGGTTGAAATTTATATATCTGCCAGATATTGTCTAGAGGACAGTAAAAAGAAATATTCGAGATAACTGGTCAGGATTTCTTATATTTCACGTTGACACAAAAGTGAAAGCTCCTCTTTATTAGGGATAATAACTATTAAAACCATTTACTACAATCAAATATATATTTGGCCTCCTGCTAGTTGGGTTAAACTACACTCGTATTATATTTTTATTATGCTCAAATTACATTTTCCCTCTATGTTTTCTGTTAGCATTTTTGACGGAATAATAAATAGGAAAATATTTAGCAACATTTCAGAATACTTTGGAGATAAACAAACTAACATATTTTCATTTAAAAGTAAACTCTATAATACATGTATGCGGTGCGAGTATAAAAACATATTTAACTAAATTTGTGTAGAAAAACGAATTTGGTCCATTTTGCGATGCGAAAAGAAGAGGTAAATAAATGAATTAATTCGTTTTTATAGTTATATATTTTTTCTATTATTGTAGTTTTTATAGGAGGTACTTTTTATAAAATGTACTTCTTGTAATTTGTAATTTTTTTAACACATAAGTTTTAAAAGTCGTTTTATATGAAAGCTTTAGTTTGTCACAGGTACTTTTTATAAAGGTACTATTTACAAGTGATAATTTTTACAAAAAAGTCCTTTTTATAAAAAATACGTTGTTTATAAAACATTTTTTAGAAAAAAACCCCTTTGCTGCACAAATACTTCTTTTTATGCAAAAAAGAATTTTGATTTTTATTGGATTTTTATAAAAGATACTTTTTACAAGAGACACATTTTATGAAAGGTCCTTTTTAATATGGGTACTTAATATAAAGTAAATAATTTTATAAAAGCTATATCTTACAAAATTTACATGCTACGAAGTTTCCTGTTTATAGAAGGTAATTTTTATGAAATGTATTCTTTATAAAAGGTATTATTTTAGAAATCTACTTTTAATGAAATTTTTATTTGATTTCTACCAAAAGAGACTAATTATAAATGTACTTTTCTTGAAAGGTACTTTTAAAAATTTTATTTTTACTGGTGTATAAATAGCGCCATTTTTATGCTGGTGTTATAAGAAGTTTTATAAGAGGTATATTTTGGTAAAAAGTACTTTTTTATAACAGAAATTTTGACTGAAAGGCTGTGAATTTTTTTAAAAGTAATAATAGATAACTTTTATAGGGGTTTCTTTTATTTTAGGCTGTACAACAAAACAAATTTGTCATAAAAATACTTTTTTGAGAAAGTTACTTAAAAAAGTATTTCTTGAAGAGTGTAATTTTCGAGCTAGTGTTAAAAAGACTTTTGTAATATTTATTTTTGCTTTAAAGTACTTTTTTTATGAAAGGAAATTTGTTTGAAAAGCTGTGGATTTTTTTCAATTGCAAGCGATACCTTTTCTAAGGGATCGTTTTATTTTAGGTCGTGCTACAGAAGTATTTTTCATATCAAGAGCTTTTTGAAAAAGGTACTTTAAAAATTTGTGTGAACGAAATTATTTTTTTGAAAAGGTATATTTTATTTTCTTGAAAAGTACTTTTTGTAAAAGTACTTATCAAAAAGGTACTTTTTTAAAAAAAGTACATTTTTTGCATAGAACCGGTTTTTACTAACAGTATTTTTCAGAAAATAACTCTCTGCAAGTACGAAAGTACTTTTTTAAAAGATACCAATTTCTTGGTGATATCTTTTGTAAAAGTTACTCTTACTAAATATTTCCTTACATACACAAAGAGTTAATCATTCATCAATTCTGTTGCAAAGTTTTATGTATTTCGAGCAATATTGTGTTTACGGCTTCAGTGCGTATGCATTCATTTTGTTTTCGTTTCCGTTTGTTTTTTATTTTCGTACCACTCACTAGCTTGTTGCCTGGTGGTTTTCCGTTTTCAGCACCAACTTAAAACAAATGTGTTATTTTTTGCACAACTGCCACATTTTAGTGGCCACTTTACTAACGAGTAATGGCCATAAACACACTGAAATCCCCAAAAACAAACTATTTTTGTGAACAATAAATACCCGCTTCTAAAATTTTAAAACTCTTGGTTTAACATATTGACTGACATAAACATGGATGTGGCAAAAGCTAGTGTGTATTAGTGCCATGGGATGAATCTAATAATAGTGTTTAGCAATAGTTGCTTATTTTTCTTAACCAAAGTCATCAACAACATTTTGTCAGCCAAAAAAAAAATTTAACTAATTTCTTTTGTTGTTGTTAATTTGTTCGTTAATTTAAATAAGAATTTAAAATTAGTTTTGAATTGTTTGAATTGTTTGCAACAATTGTTTGTTATCCTCATACCAAGTTCTTGATATGTGCAAACCCATCTTATTCCAGGCAACTTGGTCCTCATTTCGAACTCAGTACTTTTAACAGGCGAAATTTGATCTTATTTTTATATTTATGTTTTTTTGTAGGGATCTGACTCCTTTTTTCCCAGTTATTTTTTTGTAAAAATTATAGTTTTTGAAAAAATATAACTTACAGTTTAAGGCGGTTGGTTTATATAAAATGTCAGCTGTCTTCCTCTAGTGGAAATGCTCTATACAAATAAGAGCCACCTTAGTCCCCCTTGATAAAACGTGGCCGTTTCAGACTTTTCTGGTCACTTATTCCCCAAGACCGACCTACGTACTAAATATTAGCTCCCTACCTATATTGGAAGTGCCCCATAATGGAATATTGGTTTCGTTAAATTGCAGTGTTTGTAGGCTACAAGTCTATTCCAGGTCGCCTTTACTACAGAGTGTTCGCCGGGAAGGTATACTAATTTGTTTTGCCGCCATTTTGGTAAACATTAGTCTTGACAGTTCATATTTGGCAGTCGGGAAGTAGAGACGTGGCAAATTTATAATTAAAAAATATTCGGTAAACCAACGTGTTTCAATCGTTAATCGTTTAATCGTTTTATCAAAATCAATCATCGATTACTGTGACGATAAGAAAATTACGTGAAATTTTTGGGAGAAACAACGTGCCAACAAGAGGCACTATTTATCGTGCTGTAGCTGATAGGCCCAACCATGGACCACAACGTACTGCAAGATCGGCTGAAAACATTACTGCTGTTCAAGAAAGTGTTCAAAACAATCCATCAACCTCAATTCGACACCGTGCTCAGGAGCTTGGTCTTCAAAGAACAACTTTAGCCACAATTTTGCACAAAGATTTGCATTTGTTCCCATTTAAGATTCAGTTGACACAAGAGCTTCTTCCAGCAGCCCATTTACGCCGCCGTACATATGCCAATAGGATGCTACAGCTCGCCCATGACAACCCCGATTTTCATGAAAATCATAATGAGTGACGAGGCACATTTTCATTTGAATGGAGATGTGAATAAACCGAATAGTCGGTTCTGGGCAATGGAAAACCCTCAAATTATTTATCAGTCACCTTTGCATCCATTAAAAGCGACAGTCTGGTGTGCAATTTGGTCAGGAGGGATCATTGGATCTTTCTTCTTGGAAACTGAAAACGGCGTAACGGTGTAACTGTCAATGGGGAGCGATATCGGGATATGATTGAAAACTTTTTAACTCCACAACTGCATGCTTTGGGCTTGACTGACATGTGGTTTCAACAAGACGGTGCCACATTGCATACAGCCAGGATTACAATAGAATTACTGCGAGACCTCTCTTCACAACAAGTTATTTCATTGAATGGTGATATTGATTGGCCTCCACGGTCGCCTGATTTGACTGCTCCGGACTTCTTTTTGTGGGGATATCTTAGAAGCAAGGTTTATGCAAACAAACCAGAAACGCTGGAGCAACTCAAACAAAATATTCGTGATGAAATTAATGAAATATCGCGTGAAATGTGTGAGAATGTAATGAAAAATGTGTTCAAAAGGGCTCGCATTTGTGAGGCTAACAGGGGCGGACATTTATCTGATATTGTATTCCATACATAATTGCCGACATTAAATAAAACATGTATCAATATACGATCCATTCTCTTTCATTTAGTCAAAAATTATAAACAAAGTACCATAGTAACCAGTAAAGCTGTGCTAAGTCGCTATATAGTAGAGCCAGCGTTGTCAACGCTTATTTGCAAGCAATAAAAAGTGCTTCTTTTACATTTTACTACACTTGCACAGTGTTTTTTTGTTTTTTTTTATTTCATACCTTAAAACTTCGATAATTAATTAATAAGTTTTAATATTCCTTTTTGAATTTAAAATCGACTTTTCAATTTCAACATCTAAGCCCATCAATGGTTATTTAATGAGACAGGGTCAGAAGTTTATACCCTTTTATTGCGAAAATGTTATGGTCGCATACGTTTTTTAAGCGGATACAAAGTAAATGCATCTCTGCAATAACAACATTTACGCCACCCTCCCAACTGTCAAACCAGAGGACACTTAACAAGACATAAGTATTTCACGTCATTACGGTAAATGGATCTGGCGAAGAACCTTCAGTTATTTGGATATGGACTGTGTTAAAAATTCTGTACAGATTTTTGTCAAACGCCATATACATAGATAAATATCTTCTGATATAAATCCCTGAAAAATACAAAATAAGCAATAAGTGTGCCCTGTGTTGGGCTCTATTAATAACAGAAATCTGCTTAAGTAGCATGTCTTTTGCTTTTTTTTTTTTGTTCAAAATTGTTCGTTTTGAAAAAATACCAAAACGTGAAATTGTGCGTTCATCAAAAGTTTAACAGACCGTATGTATGCCTGCTCTCTTTGACATGTCTCGTCAACTTGTTGAAATTATGGAGCTTGCATATCTCCAGCATCTTTTTTGGATAGCGATTATACCAGTGCCTCTGCCGCAGGTATTGCCGTTGGACCTGCATGTTCAGTAGTTCCATATCAACGCAACCAACCCACTTTTGTTCGTGGTTGGTGATAACTAAGCAGATACTTTCTGCGGAGTGGATTAGTAACATCATATTGAGAAATTTTGAATCTTGACAATTAAAAAGTAGACGTCATATCTGAAAATTACAAATACAGGGATTTATCTATGATTGGTTTCTTTGGCTATTGCGTTAGTTAGATTTTATACGGTTGCTGGTCCAAAAACCGAGACGATATTCGCCATGATGATGCCAGCGAAAGCCGAGTTCTTTGTGGGCAACACAGGGAAGAAATTCCCATTTGAACTCAATAGGGTTCAATTTCGGTCGATATCGAATGCAGCCTTTCGCTAATTGAATTTAAATAGCAATTTCGATTGGCATCGTGCCGCAATTTTCCCCCAGTATTCACTGTCATTGTTCGTCACGTCAATTTCGCTACTAAACGTGAAAGAGAGAATAAGCAAGTTTATGTAAAATTGGTCCATATCGAGTAAGTCACCGTGTAGATTTGTCTATTAAAGTAACAACTATAAAAACAACACAATTGCCTTGAACTGTTAAAACTACAATCTCTGGTTGGAACTCCCCTTTATGTTGTACAAATTAGCTCATGAAATAGTATGACTCAAATGATTAAATGTATCTACTTTTAAAATTATTCCCTGTATCTACTGATGGTTATCTTGCCAAACCCAAACTTCTTTCTGCACAGATACTTTCGGCATTCTGTCTTCTTTTAGAACAAGAAAAGAAAACCGGAAAGCTATTCTTTTCTAGCATAAGAAAAATATTTATTCATAACATCAGCATATTTTTTTTATAGTAACGCAAGAGTATCATACATTCCTGTCGGAATATCAAATCAAGTATCAAATGACTCTTGTATCATGAAAAGCGAAAAAAAAATCAGTAGCAAAAAAAGACAGTAAAACCATACGAGTATAACATGCATAACCGGAAAACGGAAACAGATTTGCATATTTTGACACCTACACACTCACATACACACACAAATACATACACTTCGTTAAGGTTTATTTCAGCAGTAGATTGCCAGAGGGGAAGACACAAGAGTAAAAGTAGCGTAAAATTATAAAATATGGCTTCAAATTGGATGTGAATACGAATATAAACATAACATTCACGCACGCATTACGTGCATTTTATATATTTATTTATACACTTTTTTATTGCTCTTTTTGCACCTTCATTTTTATAACAACAAAAATTTGCAAGTTTAACCATTTGATTTGTGCTTGTTGAAACGCCAAACACTTTTTACACACAAACACATTTGCTTGTAATGAACATTAAGCTGGCAGGCAGCAGACATTTGTTACCATCTATTTCCCTTGTACAATGTTTGATTGTAGCGAATTGCACAGTGGTAAAGGCAAAGGGAAATAAGGAAGAATACAGTTAGAAAATGGTATAATTTAAACTTATTACATTTTTTTTTAAATCATCTTCCAAAATTTATCAACATTTTGGAGGGCTACGTAAAAGAATAATAATTTGCGCTTCTCAGTCATTGAAAATACATATATCAACAACCTCTCAAAGGCACTGTTTATGGCGGAGACCTTATTTGCCGAACAATGATCAAATTTTCTAACGTGCCAGTGCAACTGCTTAAGTGGACCACGGCACAATGTACATTTTAAAGGACGCATGTGTTAGCTATTCGATTCGGCAAGCCCTCCATATTCGATTAAACAAAGTTTAAGAGGTCATCAGCAAAACCCGCGCTCGTTTATGTCAATCTTACAGGTATTGGAAATAACAAATAATTAACGAGTTATAAATATATTGTTTTCTCTTCTGGTTGGGTATTTAGCACGATCAGGATTTCATAACCTACTTCAGCACATGTACTTTCAATATTTTACCAGTATACTCTGAGAAATCATAATGAATAGATTGACGCTGGAACAACGTTGCCAAAGTATTCAGATTAACTTTCAAAATCAGTCATCAACTCATCAGTTGGTTTATAGTAAAATTTTGTTCCGAGTTGAAGCTAACTTTTGGCTTAACGGGTTCGTTAATAAACAAAATTGTCGCATATGAAGTGAAACCAATCTACAACAGTCTCTACAGAGTCCATTACATCCAGAAAAGTGTACCGTTTGGTGCGGCTTACACGTTAATGGTATCATTTGGCCGTATTTCTTCAAAAATGAAGCAGGAGCGCGTGTTAAATGTGGATCGTTATCGCACTTCGATCAATAAATTTTTGTTAGGAAATACGAATGACATTGATGCGGGCGAGATGTAGTTTCAACAGTAAGGGGGAACGTGCCATACGGCGACGGCAGCCGTAATTGAAATTGAAATTTGGCGATAAGTTCATTTCGACAAAAGAACCTGTTAATTGGCTACCTAGTTCGTCTAATTTAACAACTCGATTATTTCCTGTAGGATCACGTGAAGTCACAAGTTTATGCTGATTCACGTCTTGTAGCTAAACATTATCCAGTCTTGATTTAAATTTTGAACGAATTTCCGTCATAACTTGTTAGGTTTGGTTTAGAAACGAACCGGTTTCGGCTATGTGCCATATTCAGTGTCATTTTTCAGAACGAAGCCTGTCTCTAAAGCAAACTTCACAGGGAAATTCGTTCTAAAACTCTACAACATTGCTTGTGTTCTTCGTGACACTGCAATATGCAAAACGTGGCCTAAAATTGGACGTCCAGAAGGCGTTTCGTCAAGAATAGCCGCGGTGGGCGTATGCGCGAAATCGGTTTTAAATGTTAATGCCATGGATTAATCTCTCGAATAAATCAATTTGTTTTTTGGGTTATTTTTTACACCTTCAGGTTCTATCGGGGTAAAAAGGTATGGGTTGCTTAAAAGGAAATAATTCGGAACTGTACATTTGTGGGGTCAGGAATATGTATTTCAGATATTGCAATCCGCAGTATCGCGAAACTAGATTTTATATGAACCGCAAAAAGTAACTCTTTAAATTATTATATTATCATTCATTTTCTCTTATTGAAACCACTGTGCTCTGTTACTTTTTACACTTCTAGTTTTTTATTATAATTTTTATATTTTTTTACATTTTGCGCACAATAAACACACTTTTGAAGAAAAGTGTTTATTCCTAACATTCGCGAAAAGGAAGATGTGTGTTAAAATCTAAAAAAAGGTAGAAAAAACGTAACCAAGCAAAACCTCAACATGTGATAATAAATCATCTTTACGATTACTTGGGAAGTACTTGAATGTGTAACTTTGAATTTAGTGGTTGTACTTACTTCAAGTACATATGGTTTTTATTGTGCTTATCATATCATTATATGTAATACGACAACAACAATAAGCAGAAAACTAAGCTGATATAATGTTGGTGTACTTGTTCTTTTCTGTTTTTGTTGCCTCATGCCTCACGTCTTACGTTGCAAATGTTAAGGGAAACTTGAACTGGCTGACTATAGTTATTGCAAAGACACGATCCCCCCATTATCATTAATATGGAAAAAAAAGTGTAAAGTAAATCCACGTAAAGAATGCTTTAAGAAACGCATTTGTTTTCTTAGGGCGTAGGGTACGTTTTTCCTCTTGGTCTACTTAAACAACAATGTGAAGTGCATGAAAAATGTTGTGGAAATTCACGTGTGACAGTATTTGTTTGAATTTTGCATTTTATGACATAATTTTGTGTCTAATTTAGGATTTCTTTTCCAAAGTTTGGTAAAGTTTGCGAAATATGAAGAAATAAATATGTTTGTTTTTATTTAAGAAGATTTTAAAATAGGATTGTTTCTTGAACTTAATTTCACAAAAACAAAATAAATTGTTATCGAATTACCATCTTCTAACAATCGCGATTTGGTCACAAACAGGCGTTGATTTGATAACAGTAATTGTTATGTGAAAATAAAAGCAGCGACACTCCTTGGATTTTTACTGATGGTTCTTTTATGGAGTTCAGGGCAGGAGCCAGTGTATACTCATCTGAGCTGAACTTCTCCTGTTGTCTGGGGGAATACTACTGTGGGTAAAAAATAGTAAGACTTTGTTCATAATTCTAAATTTATTTCGTTTCCCTCAAAGTTATAACCGAAGGCCTTTAACAACAATCTGAACGTTTCGGCACCAGAAATTTGATTCCGCACACAAAAATTAATTGAACTTCTTTGTTGTGATATTTATCACAGATGTCACTGACAGTCATACTAACGTAGAAAAAAAATTTCGACGAATGGATTTCCGTGCGAAATTTAAATTAAAAAGTGTTAGTATTTTTTGCCCACATGTCAGTTTACCAGACAGAATTGATTAGGGTGCCGCATGCGTTGGACCACAGAGGTAATCATTGCGCTTGAAAAACAGTCGGTCAAGTGAACGTGTACTCGAAGCTAGAGCTGGAATGTATTCTAAAACTAAACATACCAAAAAGGCGATTTGATGTGAATTTCTGTTGACCAGAACCCAGAGTTGCAATGGGGAATGGCCTAGTGCTAGCAACGGTTCTACAACGGGTAGACACATTAAACCTGAAAAGGTGGAGGGAGGCTACTACATGTAGATATATTCGAATGATACTCAAAGAGTCCCTCAGCAGTAACGCCAGTAAGATGCCTAGATATAATCGGAGTACTTTTTGCTGGATTACTGCGTTAGTTACAGCTCATGGAAACTTTAACTATCATCTGGCCAAGATGAAAATTAAAAAGATAATACTTGCTGACTATGCTAAGGCGGTAGCGTGCATTGTTTGTGAATATCCAGCACTGGCTAGAATAAGGTTTAGGACCACAAGTAGACACTTGTTAAATGTAAATGCCTTACACAAATGCTTGAAATAACAAGCGACTTGGTGATGAAGCAGAAGGTCGACAGTTACCAGTCGACAATCTTAAATCACTACAGTAAACAGTAAAGGCGGTTAGCGTTAGCACGAGACTCAATGAAAGGTAGTCATCAATTCACAAATCGCAGGCAAGCGACCGAATTCGGGGAAAGAAGGGGGTCGAAAAGGGACCCATAAAGTTAGTGGCCTGTTTCGTTCCCCCTTCTCTACACTAATAAAATAATAATAAGGTTATATTTTGTTAGTAAATATTGAATATTAAAAGTGTGATAATAGACTTTATTCCCTAAATCTTAATGTGTGAAACAACTAAACTTTTCTAAATGGCCTTAAACTTACTTAATATGAAATTATATCTTGGTGTTAGAATTCAATTGAGTGAGTCCTGCTAACATAATTTAATAAATATAATTAATTTTCTAAACAAGAATTTTGAAATCAATCATTTTCCCATGAATTCGAGGATCGCCGAAGTTTTGCTTGAACTTGTTTCTTTAATATTTGTTTTAATTAACCAGAAAACCTTCAACAAATAAATATTTTTTACAATTGTTTACATCTTATAAACAAACAAGCAATTAACACAAAATTGTTATTTTTTAGCAACAAAAAAATGCAAATGTTTTGACACATTTTTGGTGTTATTTTCCCCAAATCACTTTTTCAACAAATTGAATGATTAATTGCTTTGCTTCCTTAAGCTTCCTTGTATTTAATTTTTTCTTGTATATGACGCAATAAATCTTTTTTAAATGTAACTTATTTTCGTTGTTGTTGTTAGGAAACAAGAAATAACAGACAAGAGCGAAAAAATACTCTGCTTAACGCACTTCTATATGACAAGCGGCAAAAAAAGAAAAAAACCGAATACAAAATCTTTTCAAAAATTCATAAAAATCGGAGGAGAAACAAGAAAAGGAAATAAGCGACTGAGAACATGTCATAGTATCATTTACACAAACTGACAGCCAGACAATATTCCCATCAACGTTACCCGTAAATGAATTTCTAAAATCCTCTTTTCATTGTTATTTGAAGCAATTTTCGTTTGATTTTTCTTCAAGAGATTGTTGTAGAAAGGGAACGTGAACCATTTTTTTCTTTTCGTATTTATATCTGGTTTTCTTTAGGGGCTGTAGTGAAATTAACAGGGTTTCGAAAGGCTTGCTTGAGTAGCCAAAGAGATATTTTTCTTTTCGGACCCTTAGAGGTCTATAATAGAAATAGACTAACCCGACACCTTGATGTATTGTTACCGGTGCAGATGGGGTACCAGTCCCCGAATCTTGTCTGGGGCCTGGAACTGGAAAAAGGTAGCACTTTCTAAGTTCGGGAACCAGTAGTCCATGAGGCGCAAGTCCTAGACTGGATGTTGGTGAGGCTCCGTCGGGAGTGCACGTAGAATAGCTATTGCCAGCAGAAGCATGGGTAGCTTCAAACCCCTCAGCAACCACGCAGGCAGGCCATTCATGATCTTCAATTGCTACATATACCAATGTGTATAGCGGCGTTGATGGTAGCATTTTAATACACCTAGTGCTAACACCACCATGAGGTTGTGCCAATTTGGCTGGTACTCATGTAAATCTTGGATGAATGGAGGAAAACTATAAACGAAAGTCGTACTGTAAATGAAGACTTACATTTATCACTCCTGAAAATGTTGGCTTGTACATTTAACATGTGCTATTAGAAAAAACCACTTGAAAGTTTATAAATTCGGCTAAAACGAATGGTTTGTGCCATAAAAAAAGCCCCCTATTTACAAAATTTATACCACAAAGTATTTAGAAATGCGTGCAAGGTACCTATATGGAGACTTTTTACCGTTTGGTTTTGATAATTAAAAAAAAAAACACAGAAAATTTGCAAAAGTGAAGAAAACAGTTGAATGCCTGTCACTTGCTTTGTAAATATTATTTCATGTAAATGTTGCTAGTGGCTTCGTCGTAGGTAGGTCCAGCCGTGGGCTCTAATTTTGGCATACTTTTTCCAGCTTTTCGACCGGTACCTCAACAATGGCAGCTGCAATGCTATCTTTTAGGGCTGGCATTGTGGATAGCGTGTGCATGTACACGAGAGACTTCACGTATCCCCTCATAAAATAGTCTAGTGGGGTCAAATCGTATGATTACGGACTGCTCAAAAACGTGAGAATAATTGCTCACCAATCTCGCCTCTCAATCGGTTCGTGGTATCTCGTATTGTGTGGCATGTAACATAGGCTTGTTTAAACCACATGTCTCAACCAAGTCCATTTCTTTCATTATAGATAAACAAGTCGGTAATCATTGCACGATACATTGCTCCGTTGACTGTCTTTGCGGTTTGCATCGTTCTTGAAGAAATACGGTTCAATGATATTGTCGGCCTACAAACCGCACCAACCATTGCACCTTACAGGATGTATTGGCAGCCTTTGAACTGCCTCTGACTGCTGTTCACACCAAATTCAGTAATTCTGTTTGTTGACGTACCCATTGATCCAAAAATGAGCTCCGTCGCTGAAGATAATTTTTTAAACATAGTTCTCACACACACGAATTTCGATACTAAAATTCAAAGATTTGCAAGCGTTATTCGTTTGTTAGTCTATTCTTGGTGAAATGGTTAGTGTATATTGAACAAACACCAACAACCAGGAAGAATTTAAAACTCACCAGCGATTTTATGTTCTGGAAAATATTTAAAATTTAGTTTTCAGAAATAACAACCTATGTGCTATTTCGGTGCTCTTATGCAGAAATAATTTGCCAGTAAACAAACGTATTCCCATGTACGTCGGTAGAAACTATTTGAATAAATATAAATAGAGAAGGAACGTTGTTTTTTTAAGAAAAAAAAAAATATAAATAATAAAAAAAAATCTGAATTGATCCACATTTTACGGCCTATGACTTCTACAAAAATAAACATACGTGCTTATTCCTATGAACCCCAAAAATATGCTGCGGAGATTTAAAAAAAAATTACTTCTATTTCTGTCCACGAAAATTTAATTTAAATTTATTTAAAATTTAATTCTGAATAAGACAGCTGCTAATAACTTTATGGGAGTTTTTTCAAAATGTTGCTGTTGTTCGTCTTCATAATAAAGATACCAAGAATGAACCTCTGCTGTGACTCTTTTAAATTGCCCCACAATTCATCGATTGTTGTTATTAAAAACTAAATGCCAGTTTAAAATGTTTTACTGATTGTGGAATGAATGTGTGTGGGTATGTATGTGTGCATGTAATTATTTTATTATCTGTCATATTAAGACGAAAAAAGGATAAAGCTTAGCTAGTTAGATAGTGTCGTATACTTACAAGAACACATTTCCTTTATGCTTGCGCCACAGCCAGTCATGCCACAGTGCTTTGGAATCAGTATATGAGACTTATGAGAATTGCTGCTTATAGACTTGAAAGTTGCATGACTTTGAATCATTATTGTTATCACACATCCATACATAAGTATACACTTGGTACAATACAGCAGCATTCGGAATAGCGGAGGCAAATGGGGAATAGAAGGCAAGCTCCTATTTAAGTGCATTAGTAGCGTTTGCTAGGGTGCTAGGCCTGTCTAACGTGGGGTTTTGTTAAAAAGCTTTTAGATTTTGTTGTAGAAAAGGTCTTTAGCAAGCGCTATTGAAAAAAGAACGTTGGCATATAAAATGGGGCGGGGTGTCCCGGTAGACTAGTTAATAGTGTACGAGTCTATCAGTCTGGGGGTCGTGGCTGCGATTCCCACTAAGGCATCTGGCCTGTTGCGTTACAACGAGTGAATGTCTCTGTTACTATGCTCTGTAATTTAAGTTAGAATATTATTTGTAATTTTATTGCAATATTTAATGAAAAATAAATAAATGGGGCGTTTATTAAAGCATGAAGCTTTTGCAAAGTCTTTCATAGGAACATGCCGAAAATGTGAACAAGTTGTTTTAACATATTTTTAACAAAATAGTTAAAACTATTTAGTTTACTTTTTTGGCAAATAAAAAGTGCCTACTCATTGATGGCCTGGTGGCACTGGTTACCCGTTTGTTCAAAACAATCTTATGAACACCCAGGATTTGTACATGATATGTCAGTGTGTGCGTTCTTAGTTGGCAGCAGCTGCTAACTGTTGCTAATTGATGTGATTTTAATTGAGGTTGCGAATTGGAATCTGTCTCAAATATTGACATTATCGACATGCATATTTGACAAGCTTTCATGTAAAATCGTATGGTAAAACACATTCATACATTCATTATTACATTGCAGTCAATTGTTATCAAACGTTTTGTTAGCTTTCTACTGGGAGAATTTGCGTTATTTCTTTAATTTTGTACTCATACAGATACATATACACTAAGCTTAAGGGTAACTTATACACATCATGTAATGACACTGACTTGCAGGTTCGCTAGCGTTTGCCCTTACACTTAAGGAAAGAATTTTTTCAAAGTTAAAAAGTAAATTCCAACATTTTCAACGTCATTCAAAGTGAATCGAAAAGCGTGCGCAGCAATTTTAATCTTAAATAAAAGTTAATAAATTTTGTTTAATTATTTAATCTGAGTACATGTTTGCCAGGTCCCGGCTTATACAATACAAGAAGTATGATCAAACTTAAGAAAACAAATCTTGTCATGTGGGTTCAGTATCAATGTGTGTGACACTTATCTGCGGACTTAAAGTCCCTTTCAGTCATCACAACCCCAACGATATTAAAAGCAAAAGTTATTTTAAATGAATTACCATACAGACACTTACTGTCAACTAGTTAATTGTGTAACTTTCTTCGGTTGAGGTAACAATAATCAAAGAGAAACATATATTTGAATTCGAAGTATGGTAGAAGTTTGGTAGAAAAAAATTTCTTTTGAAAACAAGCATTGCATTATTGCACCTTAGTCATGCTATGGTATTTATAGTAATGTTTAAAGTGTATTCAATTAACCATTATATGTTTGCCAGAACAATATATTGTTGTATGAAACGTAATATCGTTGTCGTGACCCTAACTATGTTTTTCTTGGCTAGTAGTTAGCGAAGTCCCCAGTAAAGAAAAACCCATCATTAATGCCATATCATAGTGACAAAACACACAAATAAGTTGTACCTAATCACCGAAAAAATTTGAAAAATTGGCAATAATAGAGAAATGCACAATCGCCCGGAGTTTTGTGCAGTTGGTCACCATTATAATATTTCGGCGGATTCAAAAGCACCTTTCTTTGCGAACAAATGTCGAAATTTTCAAGAAAATAAAATCATCCAAACTTCGTGAAATATCGCAATATTTCTTTACAACACTTTTTGCGCGTTTGTTATTTTTGCTCTCTTCGACGACTCTGCATATAAGCCTAGAGACTTTGCAGTGCAATATACTGACAAAGGTATAGCTTGTAACTAAGTGCTCAGTCAGAAGTTCTGACTCATACCTCCTCGTCGTGGCGTCCTGCAACATATTCTTGTCTCTGCAATTACTGTGGCTAAATAAGTCGAGCGGAGAGAAGTTAATACTCTCGTATAAAAATCCCTAATCCACGGTGCACAACATACAGCAGAGATGGGTGTCTAAGAGGGAGCTTGGTCTCTACTTTGTGAACTCTGGATACCAGTCGATCTCCATTTTTAATACAGTCTTAGCCGTACATAATTGGCCAAGGAAGAGATTAACAAGAAAGACTAGCAAGGATTGGGCGGGTCAATATGTAATATTATACGTGAATGATTTCAATATTTCACATCGCTATTGCGGAACTTGTTCGAAAATCTCGAAACCCAGGCCTATTGAGATTCTATTCAATTACTATGAGTTTAATTTTAAAACTGAGTAATTTTCAAATCTAACCGAAGTAAGATTTCTCCTATTACTCAATTCTAGGACCCATAAGTAGAAGAGTTAAAATATTGATTGTTCATACCGAACATAATAGGCTTTATCCTCAAAACTACTTTGACTTCTAAAAATATTTTGGTTGGAGTTTAGTGTCAATACTTCTAATCTTTTACTTGTTTTAAGCTTAACAAAATTTATTAGAAAAACTTATAAAAAGCTTGGAAAATTTTAGACTACAAATGTTTATAAATTTAAAATTTTCTTGCTAAAGAAGACTTTCAAGACCACCTTTTGTTGTGCGCTTTTTTTCCAGCATTTACTCTAGCTTATTTGGAATCTATTCGTTTTTGTTGGTTAATTACTCGTGCTTTTTTCTTTCCATTTACTTTGGTTTTAATTGAATGAGGTTGTACAATAGATCGAACCTTTTGGCCGTTTTAATTTGTGCGTCAAAGACGGGAAGGAAATGTATGTCTGATGACACCAAATGTAAGTTTTTAATATTTAATACAATATCTAAGAGACTTAAGAAGGAGAATCCTAGAATATTTTTAAGAAACCGAAGGGCCTAAAAAATAAATTGAATAAAATAATAATTAAAGAGGTTGGTTCGGTAATGGAAATTTTATTAAATGCGTTAAAACAAGAAATTTGGCAACCTTGTTTGTTGATGAGCTTGCTGGTGAACCTCTTTATTTATAGCCGATTTATCATTCGATTAAAAAAATTTTAGTTAAATACATATTAAGGAAACTTGTTTTTACTCTTGTCTCACACAAGAAAATTATTTCAACAATTTGTTTCTTAAATGGGAAAGAATTACGAATGGAAAAAACGGGAATTTCGGTTCATTTTGCATTCTTTTTTGTCTCTTTCATGGTGAAAACCTTTTTCGAGTGTGAAGCGATACTTTTAACCAAATATATCTTTAATTTTTTTTATTAAAATTCAGTTTAGGACGCGAAATTCCTATTTAATTATTTGAGCTACGTTTTAATCTGGCGGCCAATTGCGGCTTACGATATCGGTCGAAATTTTATTATAAATTATTTTATATTAAATATCAGTGGAATTTAATGGAAATTCCGATCGATATCTAATGCTGTGATTTGCCCCTGCTTTTTTTCTACTTTAAGTTTAGACGAGTACTCGAATTACTCCTTAAGGAATTTATACATAAACTGCTGGTATCATCATGAGCCAGAACACCACACTCCTGTGCATGGATACTCTAGACAAATAGCATTTCTAAAGCAGCATTTTAGAAGAAAAATATTGCAATGGCATGCACATATTTTTGCCACTTACCTGCTTGTGTTCTGTTGATATTCTGTGTCATCACAAATATGATGGCCATACTGACACATGCAATATACTCCATAAAGCGCCTTCTCTTGAAGCTTCTTTTTCTCCTTAGGATTGTTTGTTGTTGAGACATTTTATAATCAGTTGGATAATTTGTACAATGGAGTCGTGTTGAACGCATTAGGGAGAAATTTTGTTGTATTTTTTTATATAAACTGAAATTAAAATATTGACAAATATAAAAATAATTGGCTTAAAAAAGAAATATGAGAAGAAATAAAAATAGATACAAGCATGAACTTTTTTAGAATGCTGAATTTGTAGAGAAGTAAAAGTAGTAAATGTAAAATTAAGACGAATTTGTTTAATTTTTTTAGCGGGTTTTATGATAGAAGCGACTTTTCAATGATTTAAGCTCCTTTGTTAAATCTCTTTAACTGGCGATTTCGAAACTATTTTCCATTTTAAGCAGTTGCTAGATACTGCAATATTCAGGTGCAGTATTTTTGTTTGTGTTAGTAAAAATATTGAGGGTTGTGGCAGGCGATGTCAATATGACGCTGTTTTTAAAGCATAGAGATTTACGACTGTGATCGGCAAAACACTGTTTACTCGTATTGCGTGTTTTTTTGCACTTTCATCGCCATATATCTATCTGTCTTCCCAATCTTGTGCCATGATGCCAGCAATGAGCCATATGATTCTACTAATTCTATTTTAAAAGATGCCAGCTTTTTGATCTTTGTTCCACTTTTAATACAAACTTTCGCGATGATAACTCGACCTTCACGGAAAATAAAAATAATATTGACATTAGTAAGATGCTTCAATATTTTCACAAAAATCAAACTCATTTTGAAGTTCTTGAACGTGTGCGTCGGACTTAATTTTGTAAACAAACGCACACATATACAAATATTGGAGATAATTATGGATGTCTCTAACAGCGGTTTTTGAATTATTTTTAGTATTTTGTCTCTTTTCACTTATTATGAATTATTTTGTCTGATTTTCCTCGACTTCAGTTTCATTTTAGATTTGGAAATATTGTTGTTTTTCAGTGGTTTCACTAATTTTATTTCTTTAAACTTTTTGAGATTTTCGCAACTTTTTTTTTTTTTTACAAATTTGCAACTTTTATTGATTAGAGGCCCGTTTCTGTTTTCCGTTTTGCATTTTTGCGGGTTAAATTTTTCTAATACTTCATTGGAAGGAGAGAAAAAACCCTTAGTTAAGTTTTTAAATGATGTTTTTCCGTTTCTCTTTCCTTTAGACTATTTTTCCGATTTCGGCAGTTTAATGCCAACCGGAATAAATGAGCTTAGGTTACCAGTTTACAGGTAGCCTGCGTTAAGTTCACATTGATTGATCTCTTTGTATCGTTTGAAAATGTAAAGGTGAATAGAAAAGATCGGGAATAAAAGAGGAATGCTTAAATAATTGTTAATATTAATGTAGGAGGATATCGCTGCAGCCCGCTTACTTTCTGGGTCCCATTCCGGCCCCCTTCTTTGAGCCTCGTGCCAACACTAGCCGTTACTCTTGACTGTTATGATTTCAGACGGCCGATTGTTAGGCTTCTTCCTCATCACGGAGTCTCTTCTAACTGCTAGCATTTATTTAAGCCATGGCGTAACTAAGCCTTTTGCTAGCCAGTGCTGGACCTTTATCCACAATGCGCGCTACCGTTGCAACCTCTTCCTCACGAGTGTCTCTGAAGACTTTCCTGTTCACACTTTGCGAGCTATTCTTCTCCATCTTTTCAGAATTCCTCTAATTCGCCAAGAAATAACGAAGCGAGGCTTCGTTTTCCGTCCTTATCGGAATAGCACGGTTCAGCACCTTAGGAGTACCTTTAAAGGTCGACCCAGCCACCCGTTGCAAGGCACTCTTGTTCATCTCTTCCGAACTTCTCCCTTGGCCATCTAAGTTTTTTAATAGAATTCGTTTATGTCCACCCGTACAGAGCTCCATATGCATGGGTAAATTTCTATTTAAACTAGAAATCGATTGAAGTTCGTATACTAGAGGTGACGCAAGCCCGTGACCACGCATTCCTAGCGTATGTATGTATTAGAGATTTTTATAAAAAGTGTTAACTTCTCTTTGCCCGACTTCGATAGCTAGACTCCTAGCAGCGACAGGAATCTGTAACTGTGCCGCCACCACGAGTGGATATAAGTAAGAACTTCTGACAGTACACCACAAGCCATATCTTTGTGCCTGTTAGCTGACGAGGAGGAATAGTTAGTTAGAGCTCGTAGCATGATTACTAAATCTACTCTGTCCACTAATCGGTGGCACCACGTTGTCATCTGTAATCGCAAGATATTCTTAAAGATTCTGAGATAAGCCAACTTAGCTCCATTATCTTTAATTTGCTATTTCCAGGCTAAGGTTGGAAGCATGTGGAATTTAACTTTCGCACCTTATTGCGGCGCCGTTGTTACTGAAGATTCAAAAAGAAAATCGTTTAATTTCACATTGAGTTCTGCGTCCTTAATAAAACGGTACTACGGCTTATAGAACGTAACATTCCGTTCGGAGTTTAAAGGGCATAATGACAATGCCAAAGAACATCGCCTTATTCTCATACAAGATCCAACTGACACAGCAGCTCCTAGTGGCCAGGGATAACAGATTTTCTTTGCCGAGAGGGTGTGTTTAAAACAGGACCCTCCTTAGTGAGGCGAATTTTTGGATATGTGGTTGGATTAAATAATTTGCTTGGAATTTTAACTATTTTAAATTGTGTCAAAGGGTCAAAATTTGTAAAGCAGTCTCTTTAAACAACTTATGTGTATAAAAGTGCATTTGAAAATATTTTCCAAATCCTTATTCAGTTTTAACTCTTTTATTTAATAAAGTGTTTAATTGGTCATATCCTTTATTTAATAAAATAGTATTTTGTCTTTTTTAATTAGGTTCCTTATTAAATAAAATATGTAAATATTTATTTCATATAAAGAAAAAACTATGGAATGAAATAAAAACTTAATTTAATTTCTAGCTGAAAGCAAACAACACTTTATAGGTGCAAATATGTTTTTCTGTGTGTGATAATATTCATCCGGAATTTTAAATTTTTATTTGAATTTTTTTCTGAGTTTTATTAACAAAATTAAAAGCCCTTTACATTAAGTGCTGTTAAGTGAGTTTTGTATTTTTTTCTATGTATTTTCTAGCACATATAACAATTAATTTTATTTGCTGGCCAGGCCAAAACTAAAACCATCTGCCCAACAAGCAACTGCGACCGACTACCAACCCTTGAAAACAACCTTCACGTTGATGAAGTTTTTGATTTTAACACGATGTACAAAATTATTAAATGTGTGAAATTTAAAATAAATGTGTCTGCTGAATGGCAACAAATGAGTCTGGGGCTTGTTATTGCGAAAATTATTTTATTATTTCCTTCTAATTCGACCAATTTGGCAAATATTTAGATGTCACATTTAATTTAGTTGTGTGTATAAATTTACTAAGTTTGATTTTTATCCACTGTGTCTGTCCACCATTTCCCAACAAACCCAAAGACTTACGTTTGAAATGTGTTGCATCATGGAGCATCAATTGATATTTAAAGTTAAATTAAAATTATAAGGATTTAGGGGCGATCTTTTCTCCGCTCTGAGTTAAATATTACTCTCATGTTAGGACTATAAACCGAAACACGGTTCGAAACATTCCAAAGTTATGGGCCCCAACAGAATTAAAATCATTCCTTAGGAAAAGTAAATTTAGTCCCAATAGTGGGAAGTTATATCATAATTAAATAATTAGTGTCAAAATTAATAAAATAACTCGCAATTCAAAAATATCGAATGGTATTTATTGGTATATCTCAGAGTGAGGCAAACACATACATTTTATTTTATTTTGGATTAATTGTTTTCTGTTCTCTCGCTCTCAATGCACTGAACAAAATTTCGGTGCTAATTTTTCATGCTTTCATACTGCTCTCTAACTTAATGAAAATGTTAGAATAAAACTAAAGTAATTATGGTGAATTAAAAATTTATATGGATTTTGTATTTAATATAAATAATGTTTTCACAAAGCACTAATTGTTTGCATAAACGTCAAACTCCATATTTGAAAAAAATTCATTAATCAATTAATTACTCAAGCTTTAACACGTTGAGTGCCACGCGGTTTTATAGCGACTTCCCCATCAAGCCGCGCGAGTTTCAGCAGTGCGAAAATATTGCAAATCGTGCTATGAAGAAAATGCGCTCCAGAGTGACAGAAAAATAGCACGAAATTTGACCAAACAGAGCAAACTTCTTTATTTTATACAGGTCTTCGTGTATCCAAAAGTGGCCTTGTTTACAAATTTGTATTTCCAAGCATTATATCCGCTGTGGCATCTCCAAACCACGAATTCTCTTATTAAAGCTTCCTCACACTGACAGTCTTCTAGCGAAATTCTTGATTTTGTACTCTGGGGTCTGTGTGTTGGAAAGCAGCTTCGCATAATACACTCTCCTTGCCTTGCCGTCCTTCGGCCAGACGTCAAAAAAATGTTCATGTGGAAAAGTGGCTTCGTATACTAAATGATCCCTGTATTGCAGGCGTTGGTCTGTACGCAAGGGCTATCTCTGCTGAATTATGTGCACAGGTTTGGCTTGGCTTACTAAAGCTCCTCTGTAACTGAAGTTCTACCCAGAACTGCATTGTTGAAAGCATAATTTCTGAAGCCTGTCCTGGCATCTGCAAACAGTATTAAAGTAAAAGTGTGCTTTGTGATATCAACCAGTTATTACTACTTCTGACTGGAGCAGACTTTTGTCGTGCCATTGGATTGTCATCATGGTCTCGGTAGGGGTACTAATGAGCCGTGTTTTTTGGGCATAATTGACTTTCTGCTTATGCCTCGTAAATGTATAGACTGGAACCGAAAACTCATAAGTAACGCTTCGTTTATGCGCGAACTTAGTTTAGGGTTCAGCTTCTTGCTGAAAATCTATGTTTAGACCATTTTGTGTAAGAGAGACCCATTCATTACATCGGAAAATAGGCGTGGGACAAGACTGTATATTTAGTGTGTATATACCGCAGAGGCATAAGGGACTTTGATAGTGTGCCTGGATGGTTTTGTAGTAGGAGGCCCTTACGGGACTATTGAACGTGTGTAATGTCGAATGTAAAGTATTTTTAGGGAGAGAATGAAACTGCTTAGATGAAGGTGGTCTCTTGCCATACTGATTATTGCCTTTTGCTGCCGTTTCTAATATTGTGTTTTTTACTGTTACCTGTATACTTCCCGTTGATTTTTGTACTGGAACATTTTCTTGTACATGAAGTATTGTCCTGATGTGATACATTTTCCAATTAGCCGCCCGTAAGGCCAGTAATGTTAATCGTTGTTGCTTGCCTGTGGTTTCTTAGTCCCGAAATAATTTGCGAGGTCTTAACGAAGATCTAAGTTCCACCTATTATTTTGGTGGAGTTTCTCGAAGAGCATCGTATTGCACTATCCCAACATGTCATGGATGTTAGCTCGGTCGCCTTAATACCGAGTCCATGTCTAAAGGTATGGTTCAAATATGATACTTATGTGAGGCAGTTGTTACTCAGGGTGTAGTTGATAGCATCATTGTATTCATCCGGCTTTAAGAGCACCGTGAAATAAGAGCGATAAACCGATATTCACGTAAATGTTTGGCATATTTGTTAAAATACAAATTCATGGCTTTAAAGCTGTTTTGAAAATACTCAGTCGTAGTCGAATATTCAGCAAGAGTTTGTCCGACTAAAAGGTATTATATGCGTCTGTGTGTGACAATTTCTTTCAACTAGGCTACTGCTTTGAAATAATAACGATTAACTTTTCGAAAATTAGGAGATAAAATAAAAGTGAATTTGAACTTTCGACGATATTTTTTCTAACTTGATATCACATCATGCTCGACTTGAGAATGAACCTACGTGTTTGCTGGCGTTTGCACACATTTTTGTTTATAATTTTAATTACGTAACATATTTGCGTTTGTGTGTGTGTGTATGTGTGTGTTTATGTATGTAAATATTTAATTTTCTAATATTTCAACACTTCCACATTTTTCGCTTTATAAAACTTTCAAAGCTTCTCGTAATGAAATATTTATGAATTTAATTTTTCCGATTACCATGTTCTTGTTAGTGGTTATTGCTTGTTGATTAGTTTTTAATTAGTGGATATGCAAACATTTGTTATTTACATACAAATATAATTTTTGTTAAAAAAATCTTAGTGGATGAGTTTATGTGGTGCGCTTCTCAATGACAGTTTTCAAATGCCAGAAGGTACTCGAGGTAAAATTTTTCAAGTTGTGAAAAAGAGAAATTGAAGAATTATTAACAACATGTGCCACGATGTCGTCACCTAGCTTGAATTCTAGAAGAGAAAAAAAGTAATTTGGGTCCCTAAAAGAGGGCGTTTGAACTCATTTAAATTATTTAGTCCGTTAATAGGTCTAGAGGGACGCAAATCAGTTTTTTTTTCTGTTAGAATTCAAGCGAGCGTTAGAGTTCGACATTGTGGGACAGGCTGTAAATCTTTTTAGTCGCATTTAGAATTTTAATTTTATCAATTCACAAAGAAATATTTAAAGCTTTGATTTTATTACAAAATATTTCATTATTATCTTGAGAATAATAAATACATTCAATCCATTTGTCTATCACGATGTTTGCCCTTCATCACTATGGGACGTAATAACTCCTGTTATTTAAAATGATCGCATAATTGTTTAAAATATTATATCTTTTGTTTCATTGTTACATTTTGTTTAAAAACAATAATAAACAATAATCGTTGTAACACTAACAAGGAATTAGTATTGAATAATAATTATTTATTCTTTGTACAAATGATAAAAACGTAAATAAGCTGCATGCAATGTTAAATCAGTTAAAACTGTTTATTGTTTTCACCTTCTGCTTTTCACTAATTAAATTGAATATTTAATAACAATTAAAACAAGAGGGGAAAATTATTTATTTCGTGTTCAAGTAAATAAAATATTTTAATAGAATACAAACAACTGCAACAACAACGAAAACAACTTAATTCAGTAGTCATGAGAATTAAAAATGAGTATGACACTTTTAGTTGTCATCGATATTAAAAAATAAATAATTACGTGTACCCATTTATTTGCACTTTAAAAATGTGTTGAAAATTTTAAACGTTTACAGATAAGTTTTGACTTAAATGTGGGATCGTAAATTACTTACGCAACACGGTTTCAGTACTAAATATTTTTTTTGTGCTAAAATTATTTTATTGGTTTAAACACAGTTTTAGGATCTCTATACGTATGTACTTTCCTTTACTTGTTTATTAAATCTTATGGTGTTTTCTTTTCTGCCAAAAATATGTCACCTTGTCAAAAGGTGCTTATAATAACTAATGACTAACGTTAATTTGACTAGAACAGAACAAAAATTGTGAAACTTTTATAAGCAACATGGTTGAGTTCTTCAACTCAACTTTTACGGAATTTTTTACAATAACCGAAGTATTTAAACTATAAAAAATTAAATATTAATTTCTACCGTAACATAATAATAATTAATTAAAGTATGACTTAGTTGCAATCATACAATGTTTGTTTTCGAAAAAATTTTGTTTCCGAACTTGCTTGAATACGTTTATATCCTTCTGATTCAATTACATCTCAAAACTTCAATTGTAAGTTATTGTAAATAATATTAAGATGGTCCTTTTAGATCGATTGAAAAGCAGCAGCTGAGGTACGAATACAGGCGAGTAAGGCCTTCGAATGCTTAATAGTCAACGCGCCAACCACATCACCTTTATACTTTGATTAAACACCAAAATAGTTGTATGCCTCTTAAGAACATTTTATGGTTAGAATTATTATATTATATTATATAGTTCAAATACTCTGTTTGTTAACCATTTTGCAAGTTTTATGGATAGAAATTATTTTATGATTAAATGTTAACAATTGCTTGTTTATCGCAACTAAAGTAATGATTTAAATATTTTCAAATAACCATAATATGTTCGTTACAATAGTATAATATTGTAGATAACACAATATGGTTGTCGTGACCATGTCATAATCATTGTTTTCCTTTGTGCTTAAACTAGTAGTTAAGCATTTAGTATATTGAGTCTGAATATGTGCAATTTATATACAGGCGGCCCTACATTGGGCTAAAGTTAACGACATAAGTGTATGAAAAAAAACATATATTATGTTAGAGAAAGCAAATGCTGGGATTTTAGCTTTAATTTTCTTTGTGCGTTTCAGGTTATAACATTTTTAAAAATTATGAAAAACCTGTGATCTTTTTCTACGGTTAGATTATAGACCAAAGGGTTCTTGGTAAAATTTTTGGCTTAAATCTAGTTTAGGGCATCAGCTCCAAAACAAAGAAGTTGCTTACAGGATGAGAAGTGTTATTTTAAGGAAAGAGGTAAAGTGAAAAAATAGTGGCGAAACTTATTGTCAGGGTTAGGTACCCCTAAAGTATTTGTATATAATTTGGGATATTTCGACTATTTCGAAACGGAATGGGTTAAAATGGGTATGAAACCTTAAGAAATTACTTACCGACCCCAATCCACATTTTGACAAGAAATTGACTCAGTGTGACATTTTTTTTTTAATTATTTTAACCATAAATATCGTTTCTACTTTTAGGAAGCTTTTCAGCCCGAAAAAGAATTGGCGTTTCAAATTAACACAATTATTAAGGCGGATTATGCAACGACTCTTTAGTAGGCTAAGCCGGTGTTCATCAAATCATAGAAGGGAAATCCTTGCACCCGCCGGAAGGCCGGTTATGCAGGAAATATTAAGTAAGCGAAGTCGGTGTTCGTCATATCATAGAGGGGAAAATCCTTGGGCCTTCCCGAAGCCCAGATATGGTGGAATCTTGGGTAAGCGAATCCGGTGTACAAGATCAATTTTTGTTTAAAGTGTTTTTAAAATACTATGTACTTATGTCAGCAAGGCAAAGATACTGAACAAATAATTTATAATCAGTTACGCCATTTAGTTTCGAAGTACTAGAAACATCGCAAATTATATATAAAAGTTTTGAAAGTTCCTTACACCGAAAATAGGAGTTGCCGAAGTTTTTTTATTTTACTTTTCCTTCTTAAAATTGCTTTTTGTACCCTCCAGGAAACATTTTTCTTTTTTATAGTTTCTGCCCTAAACTTTGTTTTTATTATTTAATTATTTAATTAATTTTATAATTTCAAATTTTGTTATACGGTTTATATTTTTTTCTAAGTCACACAAATTGATCGACCATATTGATTTCTTTTTCTTTTGTTTAAAGCATTTTTAAGACCAAGATAAAATTATAGCTATAGCCTGTGAGCACTGAAAGTCTTTTATTTGGTTTTTATTTAATTTTTTATATTTGATTAATTACTATAATCATAAGCCCAAATCTTGATTCTCTCTCTCCTTAACAATTTAATTTCTCCGTCTTTATTTTATGTCTCTTAACGTAACTCCTTTGCTAACAATTCGATATAATTTGCCTTTATTACTTATTGTGTTCTAACGTTTATTTCTTTCTCCAATACGCGGGCGTTTTATTCTCACAAATGTCTGTCAAAGTAGTTTTAAATGGCTTCAAGTTAAATTCAAAATATAAATATTTTTCATGTTCATGAGTTCAGTGTAAACTTTGTCTGAGTAAAGACGTACTTCACTTTAAGCGCATAATTTAAATTCATTTAAGGTGACTTTTTTTTTATTTTAAAAATTAAACAAGTGCAGAGACACAGTTAACAGTTAGTAACAACAACAAAATAACAAAAAATAAAAAGCAATATAATATTGTGTGTGATAAAAAAGACAATAACAAAGTGCATGGTTAAACCTGTTTAAACAATTGATAGTGAGTGCATGAGCGCACCAAACATTAACGAAAAAAATATAAAAGGTAATAACAACAATGCTTATTACTCTTTTTCTTACACAAATGCTAATAATGCAATAAACAATATAAATAATAAAAAAAAAGATGACAGTGCTTTTTTAACCGCCAGGCCAATTGACCGAACGCGTTCTTTATCAGCAAATATAAATATATCTGCTACAGAAACAAAGAATTCAACAAATAAAACTAAAGAAACAAATAATACACAAAAAATAGCACAAGAAATAGAACCAAGTACTGCATCTAAACGCGTGCAAACTGGTATGGATCGGTACATAACCATAACGAAGAGGAAGGCGAGTCCTAAGTCTTCACAAGAGCGAACCGCCAAGCAATATAAAGGTTCTCATCAAGTAGCTGCAACAGCGGTAAGTGAAAATAGATTTTCTGTCCTTGCTACCCCGGATAATGAAAATGCCGAACCCACTGTAAGGGAACAAAAACCCCCACCAATCTACTTGCGCGAACAAACATCAAATGCCATTGTAAATATGCTGTCCCAACTCGTAGGCAAAGAAAATTTCTATGTGGCTTCTGTACGAAGAGGACAGATACAAGAAACGAAGATCCAAGCCCACACTGAGAAGAATTATCGCCTAATCGCAAGTCGTCTCGATGCAGATAATAAGAGCTATTATACGTATCAACTAAAAAGTGCTAAAGGTTTGAATGTCATTATAAAGGGCATTGACAGTTCTGTTCCCACTGAGGAGATAAAAAGTGCCATAGAGGTAGAAGGTTATGTCGTAAGGTCAGTGCACAATATTTTAAATAAGAATAAAGTTCCCCAACCTATGCATCGTGTTGAAATCGTGTTTAATGCATCGCAGCTTAAATCAAAAAACTCGGTTCATCCAATATATAATTTGCGCTACCTTTTGAACAGAAGAATAACGGTGGAAGAGCCTCTAAAACGTAACGGTCCCCGTCAGTGTACCAACTGCCAGGAATTCGGACACACGAAAACCTACTGCAAGCTACCATCTGTATGTGTTGTTTGCGGTGATGCGCACCGGACTTTGGAATGCGCTTCTTCCAAAACAGACCCCAAGGTCAAAAAATGCAGCAACTGTGGTGAAAACCATACAGCAAATTACAGGGGCTGCAAAGTATTTCAATATGTAAAAGATAATGCGAAAGTCGTACGTAAACCGGAATATGAGCAATATAAAGCTTCCCAATTTCCTCGGCTTCATGCTGGTTCTATTGCTAGTACACAAGCTACACAGCCACACACTAAGCCAAACTTTTCATATGCCCAAACATTGAGAAATGATTTACCTAATGCGAATGCCAAAAGTTCTAATGCGCATAAACATTCATATGCCCACGTCTTAAAAGAGGGTGCTCAGACACCCCTCACCAACAATTCGAGCTCGATCGAGAACTTAATACAGACAATGAATAATTTCATGACAACTATGCAGGGTATGTTTCAGGAAATGATGCGAACCCAAAACATGCTTCTGCAAGTTTTGCTTGGCAAAAAATGAACCAGTTAAAAATATGCTTCTGGAACGCTAACGGGCTCTCCCAACATAAATATGAAGTAGAACACTTCCTGCTAGCACATGATATAGACATACTATTAGTCTCTGAAACACACTTCACTATAAAAAACTGCTTTAGAATTGATGGGTATTTTATATATGACACCAAACACCCAAGCGAAAGGGCATGTGGTGGGACTGCCATTATAGTCCGAAAAAACGTAAGGCATTTTCCGTTGCCTGAATTCAGAGAGGACTTTTTGCAAGCCACGGCCATAAATCTTACAGATTTTAAAATTGTAGTCTCATCAGTGTATTGCCCGCCTAGGCATAAAATCGAACACCATGAATTTGCCAGGTTCTTTGCTACGCTAGGGCAAAAATTTATTGCCGCTGGCGATTACAATGCAAAGCACACATATTGGGGATCCAGACTCCTTAGTCCTAGAGATAGGCAGTTGTATTATACAGTTGAAACAAACAAGCTTGACGTCGTATCTGCCGGTACACCCACCTATTGGCCCACAGACTTTAATAAGTTGCCAGACCTTATTGATTTTGCTATAGTAAAAAACATCAAACGCGATCAACTCTTAGCTAAATCATCCTATGACCTATCTTCTGATCATTCACCTACAATTGTTATTTTACACGACAGTTTTGTCACTGCACCTAAAACCCTTAGTTTCTACCCGAACAGAAACACGAATTGGTTAAAATATAAAATGTATGTGAGCTCTCACTTACCTTTGAACATCCCACTGAGAAATCCAGCTGATATTCAAGCAGCTGTAGACCATTTTACAGACGTCGTGACTGCCGCAGCCATAGCTGCAACGCCAACAAAGCCATCAGCTAAAATAATAACGTACCAGGCAACAGCAGATATTCAGATGCTCGTCATAGAGAAAAGAAGACTAAGAAGACAATGGCAAAATAGCCGTTCTCCACACATAAAAATGCAAATGAACTTATGCCAAAAAAACTTACGCAGTAAATTGAGACAGAAACACCAATTCGCTATTGACAACTTTTTAAAAAACTTGGATCCAATGAAAAACACGGATTATAGTCTGTGGAAAGCTGTAAAGCACTTACAATGTCCTATTGCTTACGAATCCCCACTAAGACTTGAAGACCGTACTTGGGCTAAAAACTCAAGTGAAAAGGCAAATGCGTTCGCAAAGCACTTAGAGAAGGTTTTCGCACCACATGATATAAGTAATTCCACTATTCCAAATATTAGCGATATCGTGAATGATCCTATGAAATTTCGGTTGTCTTCTTTAAAATCGACAATTAAAAATACGGATATGAAGAAATCACCTGGGCCTGATCGTATAACAGGATCAATGATAAAAAACTTACCAAATTCAGCTGTAAGAATTTTACTTTACATATTTAATGCTATGTTGCGCGTCGGCTTCTTCCCATGCTCTTGGAAGAAGTCTGAAATTGTTATGATCCCGAAACCTGGAAAGGACTCAAGCCAGATTACATCCTACAGGCCAATTAGCCTACTGTCAGTTTTGTCAAAGATATTTGAAAAATTATTCGTCCCGAGTGTAACTCCTTTTCTAAATGAACACAACGTTATCCCAGATCATCAGTTTGGTTTTCGAGCAAGGCATAGTACGATTGAACAAGTCCATAGAATCGTTACCATTATTAGATCGGCTTTTGAAAGAAAGCAATACTGTTCAGCTTTATTTATAGACATTTCCCAAGCATTTGATAAAGTCTGCCATGATGGGCTACTTACTAAAATAGTTCGGGTTCTACCTGAAAACACCCACAAGCTTATAAAAAGCTATTTGTCCGGTAGAACTTTTAAAGTAAGGTCAAAGGACCAGCTTTCAAGATGTGGGAAAATCAGTGCAGGAGTACCTCAAGGTAGTGTGCTAGGGCCGCTATTATATATCATCTATACAGCGGATATGCCGACAAGCCCACATACATATACATCAACCTTTGCAGACGACACTGCAATTATAAGTGTCAGTAATGATCCAAAGGATGCATCTGAAAAGCTGCAGTCCCACATTCATAAGCTAGAAGACTGGCTAAAACAGTGGAGAATAAAGGTAAATCCATCAAAATGTGCTCATGTAACGTTTTCCATTAGAAGGCAAAATTGTCCACCAATCACAATAACTAATACCACGGTTCCAGCGGAAACGCACGTTAAATATTTAGGTATCCACCTAGATCGGCGCCTAACTTGGTCCCGACATATTGAGGCAAAAATAACGTCCATAAAGCTTCGAACAAATCAACTGCATTGGCTAATAAGTCCTAACTCAACTTTGGCTTTGGAATATAAAGTCCTTTTATACAAATCCGTTATAAAGCCAATATGGTCATATGGTATCCAGCTGTGGGGTACTGCCTGTGCATCAAACATCCAGAAGTTACAGAGAAGACAGTCTAGGATTTTACGTCATATCGTATGCGCCCCCTGGTACATAAGAAATGAAAACATACATAGAGATCTCAAAGTTCCCACTATCTACGAAGAAGTTAAAAGATACACCTCCAAATACGTGAACAAACTAGTGGCACATCCCAACACTCTAGCACGCAATTTATTGCAATTTGATGGCCACCAGAGACTAAAAAGAACTGACACATTGAGCCTGGTGAGGCGGCTCTCTCTACACAATAGAAGATAGATTTTTAAGATTTGAATACAAAAAATTAGTTATTACGTTGGTACTAACTAGTAAATAATAATTTAGAAATAAGATTTGAATACTTATTGTGAATTTCTTTTAATAGAAAGATTCAATAAAATAAAATACAGTAAAAAAAAAAAAAAAAATGTTTTGCTTTATTTTTGGTTGGGGGTTTTGTTTTTATTCTTAACACGCGTATGACAAATGATTTTTTTATTATTTATCTAAAGTGGAGATTTTCCGCTTTTGGTTCAAAATTTATAAATGACTATCTTGAGGTGAACTTACGTTTATGCACAGCGTGAAATTCATATTATTTTGTCATTAATCAAATAACCGGGTAAAGAGAAGAACACAATTTTTGCATGTTTAAACGTTAAAGACTAAACCCCGAGGTGTTGCATAATTTTGGAGAAGTTTAGCTCATGGCAAAGTTAAAGTTTTAATTTTAAATATTTGCAGTGAAGAATTGTTGTGGCTTCTTGGCAAAAAAAATGTAGCAGGAATGGGAAACATTTACTACTACTAAAGGTTACAGAAGTTGAACGAACCAGTTAAACCAGTTTGGTGTAACAGGAACTTTTTTATAGATGTTTTTAAAGCCACGTTTAGACTATAATATTTTTGATTCGATTTTGTAGTAGCAAAATATAACAAAATACGAAACAGATTTAAAAAAAAAGAGAATAAAAATCTGTTGTAGTTCCTTTTGAGGTTTACATTGTAGAATCAAGTAGAATATTGAATTAAAGCAACAGCTGATGGCAAAGCAATTATACAATGTAAAACGGGCTAAAGTAACATTACGAGCACTGGTCAGTGTCTAGGTTACGCATTAGAGACTGGCGAATAATACTTACAGATGTTCACTGCTACTCGTCTTGTGTAAGGGTGCCACACCACGCCCTCTTTTCACTTGAAAAATGTAATATATTGAAATGTGTACTTGGTATAAATATTTACTGTCGCAGCCTAAGACTAAAAATAGTTACGCCGTTAGAAATTTCGTGTCGGCTTGTTTCTCTAAAGTTTGTGTCTTTGCTTATATACGAGGGCGGATGAATACAGCTGTAGGTAATTAAAAGTCAATACTGTCAAGTCATGTATAATCTGTTGCAGCTCCTCTCTTTAATTTTGAGCAATGCTCCCAATTAAATTTGTGTTCAAACCTCCTGGGACTACGAAAAAAACCACCACTCAAATTGTTCGGACTAGGGCTACGGATACCTAAATTTCTGGACGGAAAGCTAACGCCAAGCATTCAATCAGACATAAAATTAATCGCTCTTTAACCGCAATAGCGATGTATTTTTGAGTCGTTTTGTGAACAAGGCTTGAATCCATTACGATATATCCTGTGGCAGGCGGGTCATGACTGTATTTTTCTTAGGTGCATGCGGCATAATGCACTTTAAGTACCTTAAAAAGACGATTATGAAAAAAAACGACGGAATCGGGGGAAAAAGAAACCCCAATACACAAACGCATAGCGGCAAAAAACTCTGAATTGAAATACTAGTTGCTACCTCATCTATCATATTCTTCCGATTTAGTAAATTTTTTTTATATTTAAAACTAAAGAAATGGCAAGGCTCACAAATATTTAGCCCCATCGAAAAAATCATTAAACAAACAATCGCCTCTATTGAAGACCTTTCAAAGACCTAGTTTTTGGTTAAGGGATACACAAATTTCAAAGTGTACTGAGTTAAAGGCAGATTGTGTATTCGTAGAAATAAGAAATATTGACAGAAATCTAAGAACTTTTTGGTTCGTCCTCGCATCATTCTGATGCCAATTAAAACTGTGGCATTTTCAATTTGCATTCATTTCGTTTCATTTACTAATTGATGAATTAATTAATTTTCAATAGTAATTTGTTCATTTTTGACAACAATTGATTCAGTTGTTTAATTTTTTTTTATTTTTCTCTGTCTCCTTGCATGTTTGTGCGTACGAATCTTTAATATAAACTTCAGTGTTGTTAATCAATTTGTTACTTTATTAACAAACAATTCAACTAAATTTCTTTTTTAGACAGTCCAGTCACGTTCGCGAACGAAAACAACAAAATAGTGCGTTTGTTTGATTGTTCGTTTGTTATTAAACAGGGTCAACAAAAAAAACGTAATTGGCTGACAGCACCTTCGGCCAAGGAGATGCTTTATTGTTTACTCAAAAGGTGAGAATATTAAATATATTTTTAATAAATTAAATAAATAAGAGTATTTAAAATTTTTGCAACGTATTGACAACATTTAGTTACAAAAAAAAAATCAAGTAGAAAAATTATCTGTTGTCGATAAATGTCGATAGGGTTTTTAAGATTTTAAGAAGTTTTCTGATAAAAGCCTTAGAAAAGTTCTAAGAAGGATAAGTTTGAGAATGTTTTAATCTTAAATATAAATATAAAGGGTCGATAAGAATGCACCATTGAAATTTCGTCGAAACTCTGACATTTAACAGCTGATTGATTCGATTATCAATAATCGAAAGCTACGCAAAAGAACAACGCATTAACATTGTGAAAACGCTGTGATCGCTCGCAAATTTCAAGATATTTTCAATCCAGAAACTTCTCAAATTCAACAATTCGAAGAGTGGTAAAATTAAAACACTTTAACAAACTGGTTAGAAACTCCCCTTTTCATCGAAGAACGGATCGGGCTGTTGAACACATAATTTCTGTAAACCAGAGTGTGGCCGAAAGCATTAATTTGGCAGTAACAGTGAAGGATGCTTGTTACACGAATATTTCAATGCGTTTCTTGTGTCCACGACTGGACATGCTTCTGCATAGAGCCACCTATCATATAGTGCTTGAATCAATCCTTTAACTGCAGCAATGATTTCAATAGGGCGCTCATGTTCAGACGCCCTTTATTTTGTGACATGCATGTTGCCATGTGCTTTTTGCCCTTGAAAAAAAAATAGACGAAAAGCATAAGAAAGAAATAAGTTTTTTTTAAAGTTCTAAAGTAAATTGACACAGGTAAATTGTGTTCACTGGACATGGGCATTCAATTTTACTTGAGCGTGACTTACAATTTATACAAACACATTCTGCCTGCCACAGGCTATTTGGTAAAATGTAGGGGTTAAAAGCAATACAGACAAATACTATCTTGATGTGACGGCCAGTGAACTGACAGGTCACAACGACAAATCTATTTGACATGGTCACCGCTTCGTTTACGTTTCGATTCGTTGGAGTAAAGAAGGCCTTTCCGCACATTCCGCCTTTATATGTCTCTGCTAAGCAGACGCGAATCCAGGGGTGAAAAAAGGAGAATTACTCTCTCCAATACTAAAAAATTAACATTTTCCCTCACAAAACTTTAGCTCGATCCGCACTTGTTTTCATTTCATACACGTTTCAATGGTTGAATTAGAATTTGAGACACGAATGGACTAATCGGATTTGGTTTCTAGATCTAAATAGATCACTGTTAAACTTTTTAAAGGAATATTATTATGGGGATATCCTCAACTATCTCTCAGACAGAAAACTATAAATTCTTCATTTGTCTTAGGAAATGTGTGAGAATATGTTTTATGTCAGATAGCCAAGCTGCATTCAGTGCCTTCAGATCTTAGGAGATAAAGTCTAGAGTAGGAAGAGACAAGAGCCAAGAGTAGACTGTGCCCCATCTCTAAAGAAGCTTGGCGCATAGTCTAGGCGAATTGTGTGCTGGGTCTAAGTAAACTATAGCGTTGACCGTTTAGCTAGAGTGAGAGCTAAATTTGTTGAAAATATCGCAAAGCGATTCATTATGCTGTCTGTCGATAAGATCGATCTCAGAAAACTAATGGCAAGTTTACACGGCATTGTAAACTTCGACAACACCAGCTGATTACAGGAAATGTTACGACAAAAAAGTATGAGATTTACAGAATGCCCTATCAGACATCTGATTATGTGCTCTATGACTGTCTTGCTCTCGAGCTTTTTGGACCGAAATTCTCTGATACCAATAATGATTCTGTAGCCGCGGTGCCTAAGACTTATACTAATAATAACAAGAACAACATTTAATTTAAATTTAAAATTTGGGTCAAAATATCAGAATAACATAATGATTCGTATTTTTTGCTTCCTCTTTCTCTAGTTTCTTCAATTTTCGAACCGAAATTGTGCAAAATTATTGAAGCCACAATTTTTTATAAACTCTTTCTTTAAGAAAGAGATGATAACATATACTGCCTTAAAGAAGGCGTGAAGTAATTTAGCAACCAAGAAGTTCTAGAGTGCTAACGTAGAGCTAATGGTCGAATGAATTCAAGTTTTTTTTAGAGGCCAATTATGTCGACAGGCTAAGAAATGTAGTGCAAGATGCATTTCAATGTTTTTGATATAATTTTAGTTAAGTGTAACGAACAAGGAAGAACTCATATATTGATGTCATCAGTACTTGTGAAACATTTTATTAGCAGCGTTGTTTAAATTGCCCTATATTGCTAATTGAATCATCTATACGTAATTAGCATTTATTTATTTATTTATAATACGAACATTACAACAAGGTTTAAATCATGCGGATACCTGAACAAATTTTGAATAACTACATAAACAATTACACTAAATTAATAATCGCAGGGATGTGTTATCTACGAGGGGTGTTTAAAACCAACGCAATTGAAAATCATTATTTATTTATACATTATGCCACAATAATCATACTCAACTGTTATACACTTATCCAAGACTATTTTACAAATCTTGGATGCTGTGCAGGAATTATCTATTAAGAACTTCTTAAGAGACTCAGCTTTTATGCCGCCAAAGGTCCTGAAATGTTGTCCTTAAAAACTTCCTCTAAAGTGACGGGGATGAAAGAAGGTTTTAACACCTTGAAGTGGCTTTTGTAGATAGGATAAGAGTCGTGAAGGTCGCCAAAAATTCGGTAACGTTATTGCATCCTCAGCGAATTTGTATAAAGACGAAGATCCATAATCGTTCCATGAAATCGTTGTTAAGTAAAAAGAGTTTTAAGGCCACGGTTGTATCGCAAATATTAAGGAAGCATTAATATGGATATGTGTTCTGTCTTTTGACATTATCTGAAGGTGGTAAAAAAATATTTGCGATCGCAAGCGCCATTGTACACACTTGTATAACTAGCAGTGTACCCACCTTCTTCTGAGGGATTCGGCTTCATTATTGGGATGGACTTCTTTATTATTATCTTGCACTACAATTTTGAAGCGATTCAAGTTCAAAACACCGTCATCATGTGTACCCCGAAGAAGGCTGATAAAGAATTAGTCCGGAACTTTTTCTCGAGCGAGTATTGGTTCACGTGCTAAGAGTTTAGTTATTGGTGAAACCTTAAAAATTCCCTTTTGCTAGTTGCAGACCTCAGACAATCCTCCACTTGCCTTTACTTAGAATTATTTCTTTGGACGTGTGGCTGGCTCAGATGTAGCGTAATAGCGAAGCTCGATTTCCGAGTGGTGTTTTGGAATAATTCGCTGACCAAAAGTTTCCTTCAATACCCTCGGATCGTTTAGGCAGAATTCCCGTTCTATAGTTTGCTCTGTGGAACGTAGCGCCGGCCTGCTGGTATCACATCTCCTCTAAATGTACATCATTTTTTTTAGAATAAAAAAAAATTGGCTGCTATTGATATGTAACAGTCGCCGTTGACGGTCATGGCCTTATCAACGTTTTGGTTCAAGAAGTAAGGACCAGTGGTGGCCCATATTCCTCAGTTAGCGGTTAGTTTTTGCGAATGCATTTCCATTCATCCAAAAAAGCTCATTTTGGACTGCTGCCTAATCTTTAAAGCATCTTTACTATCGTTGCTACAACAAAATTGTACAAAAAAACTTTGTAGACTGCTTTCAAGACGCAACAATCCTGTTAAATCATTTTGGAAATGAAAGAAATATAATTTAAACTGAAACCATTTTGCCACTAATCTTTTGAATTCTCTTCCATTGTCGCACTCATTTCTTTGTATTGCAAAATAAAAAGCTGACGTTAAGCCTCAGTTGTGGTAGTTGTCACAAAATAAAGAGCTTACAAGAATCCAAAGATACATACAAAAGGTCAGGCAAACTAATAACCCACATGGTTGAAGAGAAAATTGAAAAATAAGAGCAGAAAACTGTTACGAATGAAAATCTAAACCGAAAAGTTATCGAAAAGGAGATATTTTTTTCACATAGAATACGTCTGTTAAAAAATGTATTAAAAAAAAACTTAATTTAAATAAAAATCTCATTTATAAAAAAGTATTTGCATTTAAATAAACAATATTTCAAAAAAATTAATTATTATATTTTTATTCAGCCGAAAACTTTTTTAAAACAAGTTTAAGCAACTTTTTTTTTAAAACTTTTTGCTTTTCATTTCAAAGTTATCTAAGCCCCAATTAATAAAAAGCTTGTTTCATATCATATTTTTCATATCACCTTTAAGCAAAACTTTCAATAACAATGCTTTAAGGATTTTACGATTAAGAGCTATATAGGCATGTGTGAGTCCCTTGACAGTCCATTTATTAGAAAAGAAAAAAAATCACATAAAAAAACGAATCAGCAAATTATGTTTAAAATGATAGGGCCGGCTCTGTCTTTTTATATAAAACAGCTGATAACAAAGATTATCAAAAAGCTGGTTTTAAAAAATATGCTTTAATAAAAAAAAAATATCTTAAACTTTTTGAAAAAGGTTTTCAAAATGCTACAAACAATCTTTTTCAAAAAATAAAAAAATAGATGGTACTAGAATAGTAGATAGTACTCTTTACCTTCTCAAGGCAATTTTTTTTTTATTTTAGTATGTTTTACAATATGCTTGGAAAACTTCATTCCGAACAGCTTTATCATTTTTTTGGAAACGTTTTCATGACAGGAGCCAGGTAAAAGGCTTTTATGATTCTTTAAGGCTTTGAAAAATTTTGTTTTCTTTTTGAAATTTTTAACAAAAAAAAAAATAATTACTTGGAACTTCTGCTTATTTTTAATCCGTTTAAGGAGCCTCTTTACTTCTAATATAACAATTGTTTATGCTACAAAGTAGTCATTGTGTTCGCCTTTGCCATTTTTTCACATGTCGATTGTAGAAAGCACATTCTTCAAAGAATGACCAGGCCAGCGCTCACATACTCGTATATTCGCGAAGAGTGTGAACCTCAAGTATTTCTTATATTTACGGAAAAGCTTATTATTTTTTCATTTATCATTTATTTTTATTCTTTCATTTTTTTTTATAAAGGGCGAATTGGTAACTCAAATTACCAAAAGAATTAGCGACATGACAAACCAAAAAAACACACTCACCTAGATGTGTAGCAATGACTTCCATAATGCACAAAAAATAAATGTCAAAGCATCTGAGTACAATATGAGACACCCTAAAATGTCGTAAGAACCTCGAGCTTATTTTAAACATAAAAAAAAAAACACTTCCTAGTGGAAATCGCAAATACAATTATTGTTCCGAGTCATGCTTCATAATGAAAACTAGCATAGCTTTAGGTAACACTGTGAAAAATTGACCAATTTTCAAATATGTAAAAGCATTTAAAGTTGTTTCATAATCACGGAATTTGGCGATTGCTACATAGCCGATTATACAGGCCTTGAAATGTACCAAAATTCTTAAGGCTGGCACGCCCGCAATATTTGAATGAATTTGAAGTCATCTTATCTCCTTCGTCTAATAAAAGGCCTTTGTTTGTGTCCATGCACAATATGACTCTCGAATTGGATGTTCTGATGCGCCTCAACTTCTGCAATTCAAGTAAAATATTTCTTCAAAAATCCAGTGAAACGCAGTGCATCAACTCACAAAATAAAAGTCTTCGAAAGTACAGATTCTCACAGACTTACCCTCAAATAAATGTACGCAATGGTTCCAAAATCTTATCAGAACATTCTGAGCAAATTTATTAAAAATCCGCCATAGTCTTGTTCAGCGGTTGCAAAATGTCCAAAATTATGGCTTGTAGGACTGGTCAAGTATAGAAAGAACAAGCCGTAAACGTTGCAGCAGTTGCTACAACTGGAGGATGTTGTACACGATATTACAATGTTTGTGAGCTCGTTGTATTAATGTTTAAAATTGTATACGATTTTACTATAAGCCTGTGCAGTATTATGTTTAACGTTCAAGTTGGGAAAAAAGGACTTTTAAGGTCATGGGAGTACTATTCCCATATAAAAAAAAGTACTGAAAAACTTACAATGGCACTAAACTTTCCATCACTGTCTTTACTCAACAAGAATTCTTGGCAAAATGTAGTTGTAGAACAAAGTTGTATTGTTTGTAGACAAAATACCTAACGAAATTACCAACCGAGTGGTATCAAAAGTCGTAACTTCTATGCCTTCCATAAGAAAATCGGAAGACAGAAATTCAATGCCCTAATCTAGGGGGTTAATATCATTTAACCCGGTTTACATATCGCGATATCGAACACCAGTAACAGTCACTGCTTCAGTAAACACATGCATGATCTAGAAAATCACATGTGTGATTTCTGAAATCAAAATGTAACAGTTGTAATGCTTAACAAAGCCATCAAAGAGAAAATAGAGCATTACACTGCTTTTCTTATGTTAGTGGAACTTTGAAGCATGAACACACCACACCGATCATTGGTAAGAAAATGGAAAAGACTTTCATGAAATTTAAGTGCACAAATTTATAAATGTGAAAATAGGGCCAAGTTCCTATCAAAAAACTTCGGCCGTTAAAAATCAAAATGAGATGCACAATGCCACCCTATTTCTAGGCAACTTGCTGAATTATTAAAATATACTCGTGTTATTAAAGTTCCGGCTCAGTTTTAAATTCCCAGCGTGATTCTTATCGTTAGATCGGTTGGAGGCAATTCCTCGTCGTTACCGTCAATGATCCTCCGTTTAATGCAACGATAACCGACTTTCTGTGGCCAGACCTCGATAGATATGACCAAGTTATTTATGTTTGAAAATAAACGGCTTAGAACCAGCTGGAAAAGGTGGAGAAAAAAATTATTCGACTTGGTTCCGTAATTTTTCCGGCGAGCGCTCATTAATTAACCGTTGCGAATATCCGACTTTATACCTCTGGATTATTTTCTCCGAGGTTAGGTCAAATTCTTAGTTTTCATGTAGATTTTTGGAACGAATGTCCGTCATCCCTTGTTAAGTTTGGTTTGGAGACAAACCGGTTTCGGCTATGTGCCATCTTCAGTGTCATTTGCGTTCGGAAATTGGTTCCAAAAATCTACATCAAAACACCCTGTCGGAATATCAAATCAAGAATTATTAGTTTTCACTAGCACTTTAGGCGAGCTCGATGCCAACAATCGAGACACTATTGCTAAACTAGCGACACAAATATTTGACCGAATTATCAAAAGTCGGACACAACGCATTCGCACAACGCGAATAAATGATATACACTCATACATACATAGATAAATGTAGCCTCAAAAGCCAGAAGCAGTTTTATATTTTACGCCATTGATGTTTCATTTGCATTTCTTTTCCTTTCGTTCTTGTCTGATCGCCCTGATCAGAATTAAATAACAATACCTCGGAAATGCAATGATACTGATATTAACAGAAAACTTGTGCACACTTTAATCAGGTACATGAAACCACTGTCCGACAATTAATTCTTAAATGAACTGTTCTTTAACTTCTCTGAAAATGTGAAAGTTAATAAGCCTTCATGCTCATCAATACATTTTTTTTAGTGATTTATGACTTTGATACCAAATTCAGGAATTCTGCTCTTGTGATCACACAGAGTTTGAGAAAAAGTGTAATTTCACAAAAATTCTTATTTAAAAATTCAATCATTCAAAATATATGCCATAAAACTCTACTCCGCCTTCTTTTTTTAAACACCACTACTCACTCATCTCTGATGTTGTAAGCTCATTTATTAACGCTGATAATTTTATGCAAACTACGTCATTAAACTTTAAAAGAAACATGAAGAGAAAAAAAGCATTATGAACATTTGCAAACAGTTCACACGCTTTTTAAAATGCGTGCAGAAAAACTTGTTGCAGATGGTCATCTGCAACAAGTAATTAATGGTAGTGAATGCCCAGTGAAACAAAAACGAAAAAAATAAGAGAACAGAGATACCTTTTCCTAACAACGTCATGACTTGTTATTTGCAAAATTCCTTTCTTTTTTTTTGTAACAGTTTAAAGCCTGAAGAAGTCGGAGGTTTATTGAACCTTTCGTATCCAATACAAGCAATTTTATTAAAATGTTGCTTAATTCGCATCTACATGGAATTTGACTCTTTGGCTGCATGCCCCTCTGCCTGTCCGCAATGGCCAAAATACCAAAGCATAAAGATATTTTTATTTTGAAATTAAAAAAAGTAACAATAATAAAAACGAACGCATCGAAAGAGAAATATCCCTTTTGGACTTTGTAAGACAGACAACATGCTTAAGAACGGTTAATAGTATCAAGCACAGTGGGTTGACATTGTTAAAAATTGCTAACGAAATTTGTTGAAGATTTGTTTTTGGCAGTTACTTTGCGATGTAATCATCATAATCTTTGGTTCGAATTATGAGCTAAATCTGCTTGATATGGAATACACCCTACACAGCAACTGAAACAATAAACAGTTTTAAACCTGAGTTCAGAGAAGATCTGTATCGGCCCATTTGGAGCCTCTGAATATGTAATTTTATTCTCAGTTTTATTCTTATTAAAAAAAAACACAACAAGGTATCGATTTCCTTTAGAAAATGTTTAACGTTTCTACTATAGGCCATCACCTGCCATGATATGGCTCCGTAACTGAATCCTCTTCGTGGTGGCAGCCAGTAACAGGTTCCTGCCTCTGCAAGGAGTCTGGCTAAATAAGTCGAGCGGAAAGAAGTTAACACTCTCTTATAAAAATCCATAATCCACGGTGAAACAGCATAAGCCGGTTATGCGTGGCTGTTTGGCTTTGAAAGGGAAATTTTGTCTTAAGATGATTTTGGAAGAAAGTCCTTTTTTTTGGAAAATTTTACTTTCTGTTTCAATTTAAACAAAATGCGAAAAATATGTTGTCCCAAATTTTTGTGATAACAATTTTTGTCATAATTTTTTTAAAATGTAAAATTTTTTAAAGAATATTTTGTATAAAATTTCTGTAAAATTGTGAGGGGATTTTTTTTTTTTTTTTTTTTGTACAAAACGATTTACTTGCCCCAATTATACAATTATAATTTATAATTTTCTTTTGCTAGCAAAACTTGTTTAAAATTGATTTTTTAAAAAAAAATTTCTTTATAGAAATTTTTGTTACAAATTTTTCCTAGACATTTTTGTTCCTACCAATTTAATTTGGAAATTATCATGCGTCTGTTATTTTTTAACTACACGTTTTTGACAAGTTAAAAATAATTTTTTTTTTCTCCTAATTTTCTAAATAAAATAATTTTTTATGTTTGATAATTTAAAAAAAAATTGTTTTTCATTTTGCTTTCTTCGTATTTTTTTTTTAACAAAATTTTGTCTTCAATATAAAATTTGGGACAACATCTTTTTGTGCGAAATTTGATTAAGCAAACATTTTTGTCACAATAATTTGTCATAAATTTGTTAAAAATATTTGTTTTCTTTTTGAGATTTTCGTGTATTTTGTAGCAAAATATTTTTTTTCCAAATTTGCTTAAAAAATTTTTTTGTCACAGTTTTTTATTATAAAAATAATTATTTTAAACACTTTTTTATAATTTGCTTTTAATGTGTTTGGTTATCGTTTATTTTAAGAAAATTTGTTCGAAAATTTCTATGATTTTCATGAATAAAATTAAAATGTTGCTTCTTGTCTCTTATTATTTTTTTTTTTTACGTAACACTGTCTCAAAATCAAACAACAACTGGAACAACAGGAACATAAACATTGCAACACCAACATTATCATTAACATAATCATCACATTCAGTAGAAAACATTCAAGCAAGCACAACGACACACATTCTCCAATAAGTTTTCCAAGAAGTAAAAAATCTCACACAGACAAATTTATCAGCAACATCAGGAATGTTAGTCGTACGTTTAATTCTGTCTGTCCATCAGTTGTCTTATGCGAAAGTATTATTAAAAATACAAAAAGAAACAATGTTCTATTCCTTTTTTCATTCTGTTAACTGGTTGCTGATGATGCTTTTGACCAAAAGGAACTTAAGCTATTTTTAGTGTTAGATACTCGTACATATGAATGATTTCACTGCTGCGTGAGAGCATGTGTTATGTATTTGGCTGTGAGTGTGTGTGTGCCTGCATGTGTGTGTTAAATACATTCTGAATGGCTTCACTTTTAATACCTTTGAGTCATGAATGTGCAACTGCAACATTTTAAGGCAGTGAAATTCTTTGTTTAATTCCAGTAGCATTTTACGGTGACCATTTACGATGTCTTGAGAATGTTTAATGCAAACAGCAGGAGATTTTGATTCCTTGTTTGCGTCGTAGAAGTGGTAGCAATGATGCTACTAGTACTTTGGTATTTTTATACATTTTTAAAAGTGTGTGTCTTCTGTTGATATTTTTAGAATTTTTCTTAGTTACCAGCAGCCATTTAGAAGATATTTGAAGTTACTTTAAACAGTTTCCCTTTTCTATTTTAGTTACTTCTCTCTTTGTTTTTATGATAATCACTATTATTTTTGCGTTATTATTTGAAGGAAAAACTTCTTGTAGAATTTTTTATAGAAAAGTAAATTATAGTTGCTTTATGGTTTCTCTTTACTTCTTGACTGCCTTGCAAATCGTTTATAAGATAAAAATTAAGTTAAAGGAATTTTAAGATTTTTTTAGACTTAAGCAATTACATTACGTCTTGCATGATTAGGTTTGATTTCTATAAACTTGTTGCTGTTCAACCCGAAGCACGTCTGTCGATAATAATAGTTGAAGAAAAAATTTATATTGTAATTATGGTAATTAAGGCATGAATTGTAAGAATGGAAATGCTATAAATAACATAAAATTATAGAAGTTTTTTTCTTTTTTAAAAGCGAAGGGCTGATCAGAAAAGAGAGAGAGAGAGAGTGAAATAGGTAAAAACTGTTCTGAAATATATTAAAATGTGCGTATAAAAACTTTTACTGACTCTTAAAGTCGCTGCAATATACTCGTAACATGATAGCAAAACGTAACGTATCCCTTCATAGATTACCAAGAGACAGTGCGGGAGGGTATACAATTAAGCTTACTACTCTTGTCGTTTTTTTTTTACAACGAAGTGGCTTGTGTTTTGCACTTAAAGTTCGAAAATATAATTTACATTAAGTCACCACTTAGGGCCAGTAAAGTGGAAGTAAGTTACTTTGTTTGGGTCAAGTTTGCCAAATGGCTTAATATCGTTAGTGCGTTTAAAAAAATCTTTATATATATATAATTACACTATGATAACTGGGCTGGTATCTCATCGGAGATAAAAAATCCATGATGCGATAGGCTGCACCTAGAAGTTACTAATCCGGCAACGATAACTGCAGGTTTGAGGCAAGAATTAAAACAGAAAAATCTTTTTAATATCCACAATATGGCAAGTAAGTTCGAACGATGCTGACGGTAGACCAGCGAATAAATGAATAATCTGAAGGTGTTAATTTAAAATTGTCTGCGAAGTAAATCACGTTACATATTATTTAAAGCGAAGAGTGTTGGCTTTCAAGTTCTCAACTGTTTCTTGTTTATGGGCGTAGGCATAATTCCAGATATAATAATCCAATGGGATCGAGGGTTCACATGGTAATGTTTTATATTGCGCTACCTTCTGCAGCAATATTGTAGTGTAGTAATCATATAGCTGTACCGCTCACCGATGACTGTAACGTTATAGTCGCAATGTCTTTGTTAATAATTCACCAGGCAATTTTCCAATCAGAAATATATTCTCAAAATTTGAATAACTTGCCAACAGTGATCTCTCCATTTACTAGCCCTAGTCGGCAGTCATAAAAAGCAGTATTGGAGATTTAAAGTTCTTTACATGTAAAAAAGAATGAAAACCATTTTTGGTTTAAAATCTCGTAGACAACTTCAATTAGCCACGTATCGTAAATGAGCTAAATAATATTTACCTTCTCGTATGCGACTCCTCAAGTGAAATGAATACCATTAAAGATTCGTTTTTCTCTACTCTTTTTTAAGGCGTGATGTTTTTCTTTCAAAATTGCATTTACAATATCTTCACTTTCACTTGGATTCCACACGAACTTTAAACGCCTCAATCACCTTGCAAACACTGTTGATTCAAATAAAATAAATATGTGAAAAAATCGAAAAGGGAATAAATTAGTTGACTAACTTCTAAATTTTTAAAATACTTGCTACAATGAGCCCAAAGTCACGATTTAACGATTCAACAAAAACGGTGCATGCGATAACTTACACGTTTTGAATTTGTTCACTTGAAAAACTGAAGCTGTTATTGCACTTGTTGTTGCTAGTGTAGAGAAAAATATGCAGTTTGTGTAAATGAAAAAAATATGCAATTTTAAACGTTTTAGCCATTATTACATGTGCGTCTTCAATTTCAATTTCAAAAATAATAATTTAAAATATTTAAATTCCTTTTGGAAACCAAGTTGAGATTCGTTATATAAATTTCACTTTTATTTATTTAAAATAATAAAAATAATTCGGCTTTTTACTTGGAAAAATCTTTACTCTAGATACCTGGAAATAATAATGTTATAAGGAGAACCTTTCACACTATTCTACAAGTGTTCAGATTTTCGTTAAATATTCGCAGAGAGAAATCTAATATTGTAATAATTGTAATTTTTTTCTTAGTTTTATTGTATCTTTTTTATATGTCAGAGGGTCGTTAAATCTTAGACTGTCTTCTTTGCAGCTTCTGGATGTTTGATGTGCAGGCAGTATCCCACAGCTGAATGCCATATGACCATATTGGTTTTATAATGGATTTGTATAAAAGGACTTTGGATGCCATTATTTTTTGACTCAATGTGGCGGGACCAAGTTAGACGTCTATCGAGGTGGATACCCAAATTAAGATTGAATACCCAAATATTTAACTTAAGTCTCCGCTGGAATAGTGGTATTTGGTTTTGGTGGAAAATTTGGCATTCTGAGGAAAAACTTTGCATGGACACCTTTCGATGGATTTACATTTATTATCCACTTTTTTAGTCAGTCCTCTAGCTCATTAATAACTGAACTGAAGTTGTTTGGATGCAACTTCTGCATCTTGGTTAACACTGATAAAGACAGTGACGTCTGCAAACGTTGACGTACATGTATTTGGGCTTGTTGACATATCCGTTGTATAGATGATATACAACCTAATGTACACCCTTAATGGACTCCTGTTAAACTTTTCCTATATTTAGAAAATTGGTCCCTTGACCTTACTTTAAACGTACAATGTGTTAAATAGCTCTTAAGAAGCTAGTGGCAGTTTGCGGCAAGAACTCGAGTTGTTTAAGTGAGTAATTAACTCGTCATGCCAGAATTCATCGAACGTTTGGGAAATGTTAATAAATAAAGCTAAATAGCATTGCTATTTTTAATAAAAAAGAAATATATATAATAGGTAATTTTTTACCGTTTGGGTTTTGAAAATTAAAAAAAAACCGAAAATTTGCAAATGTAAATGAAATAATAATTTGAAATTTAATTTAAGGCGTGCCATATACTTTTTGGAGGTTATTTTACGTAAATGTTTCCCGCGGCTACTGCGTAGAAGGTCCATTGCGATAACACTAAAAAATTCTTTGAAATTTTTTTTCATGTTTTGTTTTCTGAAGAACACTATATCTTTTTTACACTAAGAGAAAACATTTTTCCCCTAATATTTGTCTAGGGAACAATGGTTCATTTTTATAATAAATGTAAAATTGTTTAACCTTTTGTTAGACTCGAAATATGTTTACGGTAATAAAAGGTGGTGTTTTTTTTAGATTTTACCTGTAACAATGCCGCAAGGCATTGCTATTTATGATCTATAGAAAATCCAAAATAATAAGGGGGTGTTAAACATGAATTCTTTAACAGGGCAACACTTTATTTCAGAATCGAAAACGTCTTTGATGTGCGCCCTAGAGAGAGTGCAGTTTGATGAACACTTAGCTTTAAGTTATCTCTACGTAATGTGATAAAACAATTTAAAATTATTTTGTATGATACAAATTAGATTTTATAAAGAACTTGAACTTTAAGCAGCTGCTTGACGTTAGCTCCCCATTGTTTAACATTATATTATATTTTGTGCAAAAAAAAGATTGTCCATAACAATTAAATGTTTTTTATTATTTAACATCTCAAAAACTGGTTTATCCAAAAACTCATCAAAGATTTATTTAATTAAATTTTGTTGTTTGATTTATTTCCAGACATTTTTCTACTAATCAGCCAAATCAGATACTAATTTATGTCAAAAGTTTAATTCCAATTAATGTTAAATTAAAGTTTTTAGACAAAAAACATTTCTTAAACTTCAATACTGGTCATTTAAAGCAAAAACAAATGAAATAAAAATTTCCTAAATAGAAATTCCGCAGTGAAACAAACGGCAAACAACACACCCACTTTTTTATTTTAATTTAATTTATTTTTTTATTAGCGAAAAATTATATTCGAATTATTTGTTGTTGCATTAAAGTGAGTGACCTAACCCAACAATACAAGTATGAGTATAATTTATTTCAAAGAAAAAAATAATATTAATATTTATTTTATGTATTTGAAAGGCTTTTTTTGTCGTTGCTGTCCGGTTAAACTCCCATTTATTTGCTTTGTAATAAATATTTTGTTGGTCAATTGAAAAATGTAGGCATATTTTTGGTTTTTTTTTGTTAAAACGAGTGACGGTTGCCAACTGTTAAATTCTACATTACTTTATTGTGAATTAAGTTTATTTTAATACTTTTAGTTAAATTGTTTAATTAATAATTTGAATAACTAAAAACTAACAATTTAATTAAAAACAACCGACAACAAAAGCAACAGGGCTTAACATCAGTGATGCCTACTCAAAATCTCTATTAGAGTAAGATGCGATTTTAAAAGGATATACTTGATTTTTTTTTGCGCATATTTAAACACCTTCGAAAAATAATTCTATATTCTTAACTGATATTAGGTTTGTATAAGATTGCATTTTTGCAATGAATTTTTTCATGAAATTAGCGACAAGAGGTGTAGAGAGTCCTGCTGCCTACCAACAAAAATTTCATGAAAATGTTGTTAGATGTATAAATGTAGTCTAAGATATTTTTTATAGTGGAGCCAGCCTTTGATAAGCACAGGTCCAGAACATAGAATATTTGTGGTCATAGTGGAGAACTTGATTTTCAGTCTCACTTTCACTATTTTTTATAAGGAGAAATAACAATATGTTTTGTTGGTTACATTTACAATTTTTTCACATGTTTCTTTTTTTTACATTCAAACTAGAATGATAGAAAAAGTAGCTAAAAAAAATGCGGGTAACAATTATTTATTATTATTTTTTGAAAACTAAACAAGTGGTAATTTTTTCTCGGAAAGTAGTAGAGGTGAGTAAAATATCCAAAAGAAGTACATCCACCATAAAAGTGGTAGAGTTGGCATCACTGCTTAATGTAGACATACAGTAGCAAATGCTCTTGTGTGGAAAAATGATTTACATTTTCCCGAAGAAAGTTATTCTTTATTGATTATAAATTCATTTCTACTGAAATACATGCTGGAGTAGATCAGAGAGAGTGTGAGTGAGTGAGAGAGAGAGACAGAGGGGGTCTGCGAGATGAAAAGGGCTATATCCGAGATAGAATTTTGGAATTTTGAGTACTCCAATTCAAAAATTTTAATAATACTTTAACTTACGAATCATTAGGTAAGAAAGGGTGTTTTTTTTAAGATAGCTAGAACTTAGAAAATGAAATACAACTTAGGTTTCTCGGAAAGTTAATTTTTGCATGTTTTTATTTGAATACATTTTTTGACAAATGACTGCTACGGCGGGCTAGGTTTTTACCCAATTATGAGGTCAAATTCGCGATCAGTTCTTGCAGTATTCATTTTTGAAGCCCCGGTAGTCTCTGGCATAAGCGTGTTAAGTAGCGATTTCACCTACCCCTCTACACGACAACCATATTATTATATTTTTATATAATTTCTAAATACTTGCCAGCCATATATATTGCAAATTGGTTGCGTTGATTAATACAATTTGTTTTTAAATTCTAACCACAAACAAAGTATTTAACTCTAAAAATAATATAATAACTCTAACCATAAAATGTTTTCAATAGCCATAATATGTAAAATTCTTTCGGTGTTTAGTCAAAGTATTTGAGACCTGTACTATAAGTGGTTAGCGCGTTGATTATTTAGCATTCAAAGGCCTTAGTTGTTTGTGTTCGTGCCTCAGCGGCTGCCAATCAGTAGTAAAACTAATGTTCTTCTTTTCCATCGTTCTTGTGTGATTTCTTATTTTAACAAATTTCTCGAACTGCCGGTTTTTTGTTTTATTTTTCTATTAAGAATGATAACTTTATTTTTTATTAATACGTTAATTTTCAGAATACTGATAAATTTATTAGACACTAGCATCCTCTGTGCGTATCTATTGAGTAGTGTCTTTTGAAAACTTTATCTATTTAACCCAACTAATAACGATAAATTGAATACGAGAGTTTCGCATAACATTCATGTTTTTCGCTCATTTCTTTTTGGGTTGCAACGAAGTCCATACCCACTGCAACGTACTTGTTGTATTACGATGCATTCATTTTCATATTCCATATTCGCATTCATTTTCCTTATTCGCATTCATAAAACGCGCCAAACAATTGTGGCAGCTGAACAATGGCTTGGAAATTCTTTCGCCTCCAAGTAGCGTAGTTTTATTTATTGACATAAACGTTAACCAATTTAATTTCCTTCTAAAAATGGAATCAATAGCAGTAGCAATTTGGTTTTAAACCCTATCAACGTACGTACGCCATGCTCAGTGATCACGCGGTTATTCCTTATGAATTGGCAAACCAAATGAGAAAGTACATAAAAGCTGCCAGCATGACGGACTTTAAAAAAAACACCCTGTCTGTAGGAATATTATTTAATGCTTCTCTTAATTTAGTTTCTTTTTTTTTGGAGTCTCCGTGATACTTTTGTTATTTATATAAATATTTATTGGAAAACCATGGCAACTTATTATGTATTTATGGCCAAATCATTCGAGAATGAACCCCTATCGATGATGATGCCATATGTTTTTTTTATTTGTTGAAAATTTCTAAGTAAAGCAAAAAGTTTTCAAGTTTGATAAAGAAAAATATTTTTTATTAGGTTCAATTTTATTGGTGGATCCAGTCCGAACATAGAAAAGTATCCAGTCGTACAGCTGGTGCACCGTTTTTGGGCCACTCCGTATAGATAAATAAATCATATATACTTTCAAAATTTAATTCTTATGAAGAAGTTGAGGAAAAAATATTATAGATAAAATACAACGCTGCCTTAAATTTCATATAAGCCGCCACAACACTTTCAAAAGAAATCAACAAAATACGAAGAATTTTATTTTTATTAGTTCTACAGCGACTCATAGAGCGCACGAAGGGAGGGAGAACGTTTTTTAGTTTGCTTTTCGACCCATAAGTAGAGCCTGCTCTTTTATTAGTGATTTTTATTTAAGGTAATCGCTTCGAGAATTAGTTTCTTGGAAGCCTTAACTAACAGTCACATTTCTTTTATTTTAGGTTAGATTCTTTGCGGAGTTTCTTTTGAGCAGCAATCAGGGGATACCCCTTGCTCATGAATTGTGCTTGGTGTAAGAGAAAATATGGGAACGAAGGTAGCGAGTGCAGTGTTTGTAGATATTTATAGAATTTTCCTATATTGAAATTTGCATGAAGGGCTTCTGTGGGGAGTTTGTTCCACATACAACTTGTAGAGCTAAAAATGTGTTTTCACGGTAGTGTTTTGTGTGGTTCACTGACCACTCTACCATAAACGGATGAGTTCTTAATCAGTAACGTGTTATACGCACACATATTCGGGTATCAGCAACAAGTTTTCTAATTACTTTGGAGAACATTTCGATATGGAAACAGTAAAACACAACCCAAATTGTGTCGATATTCCAGTTAGTCAATAGCGTGGGTTACCCTACTGTCACATATAAATACCTTCGCCATCTCCTGCACGCATTGGGGAAGCTACTAAATATACTTGAAATCACCGCTCCAGACATGGGAGTTGTATTCCATTTTTGGTCGATTAAAGCTGGTATAATTATTAAGGAGAGCAGGTAGAGTGAAGTATCTTTCAAGCGGGCATAAGGCAGTCGAACAAACTCATAGACCCTGCAAGTATTAAGGTAGAAGCTACTCTAAAAACCAATGATTCCTTGAAACATAAAATCAGATTCTATGCGATTGCCCTGCGATGGCAAGACGTACATTTATTTACCTAGGCAGTAGGATATTAGGTCCGGATAACATAGTAAATATAATATAACCCCCATTGATTGCGACATTTATAAAAATGCTAGCCCTAGTTTAGGCACGAGGCTACATCTTATATCTCAGGTCGCGGTGTTTTGAGTAAATATGCATCGCTAAAGATGTTGCTACGCGCAAGTCTCGAGAATGGCTGGACCAATTTAGCAATTTTTTTTTTTAAATATTCATTGTGATCCGAGAAGGTTTTTATGGAAAGAAAGATTTATTGAGTTATCAGAGAACTTGCAATATTCGCAAAAAACGAAAAGAAATGTTTGTTTAACGCCATCAAATAATTCAAACACCAACGATGATGGTGACGATTTTTTGGATGAATACTACAATATCATATTTACCAGGAGGATAAAAAAACGCGTGGTTTGGCGAGCGCAGCCAGAACTAATAATGATCATATATTCACGATTATGACCAAAACCTCGATTTTTAATCAATCGCGGATTTTCTTTCTTTGGTCAAAAATATATTTTTGTTTGTTTAAGTCAATTAATATGTTACGAGCCTATTGTAGGCGACTGATCCCTATCTGCACTTATGTTGGGTTATTTTTTCCAGAAAACGGTTTCATCACTATCTACTGTATGGGTTACTTATGACTTGTCACGGATGTAAGTAGTGTGCTATAAAAGTAGCCATGCAGTTAGCAAAATGCAGCCATCTGCTGCTTTTTAAACTACAGGGCAATATTTGTTATAGTTATTTCCAGGGTCTGTGTTGTTGTGATTTTTTGTGGTCTTGTTGGTGTTTAGTTTTTTTTTCATTTAAAAACTACAAACAATGTTAGTGGGGGGAAAATGCTTGTAATTTGTTAAGATTTGAAGGTGTAACAAATCGATATTTGTTAAAACTTAATTTCAACACAAATTAATGTTCGAGAAAATGTTTTGAGAAAATACCTGAGAAAAAAAGTTTTTTAACACGTTAAAAGTCAATAAATAGTGAAAGTTTTAAAGCAGTACTAGGAAAACAAATAAACTTTAAATTGAATTTATTTGTTTAAAGAATTTTTAAAATAGTTATTTTTAATGCCTTTTGTAAAGATAGAAAAATAGGGGGGTTTTTAAGTGTTTCGGTTTTGAATTTATTGCAACGATTTTCAAAAGAGAGTAAGGAAGGCATTGTCTTCATTGTCAGTGGTGGTGTTCAGCACGTTAAAGTTTGAAAAATCTATTGCGGGCATAATGACCAGTAGATCTCTAAAAATATGTTGCAGGTATTTTTAAGTCTAACCGGAAACCGGGACATCTAACCGAAGACAAATATTCATTGATAATCTGTGTGTCGTGAGTTTATTTTTTTTTTCAAATCGCTTGTCGACTGTATTCAACTTTAGTATATATGTTGAAAAACAACTAGTCGTCGAAAGCTATGATATCTACCATTATCTTTCATTTTTCATCAGGCAAAATGCAACATTTTCTCTTATTTTACTAACCAAGAAATCAGTTACAACCCTGAACGGAGCAACACTAAAAATCAGTAAAAGTTAATCTTCTTCGTCTTCACCTTTTCAAGGAAGCATATTATGACTATCAAAATTAACGGCCACCACATTAATACTACCCAATATTGTAACTACTACTTAAGAGGCTAACAGTTGGTTGTTTATGATGTCCACTGAAATATCAAAGTACAGAAAACACTTTATCCTCAGAGAACAAATGTTGATATTAGCTGTACAATGTCTTGAAAATATTTGCCTTCGTTGGTTGTAACTTGGTCCCATCATCGCGGCATGAGATTGATTTTGCGTTAAAAGAACTCTCCTCATGTTTTGAGGTCACAAACGAATCAAGTAAATTTTTGAGTGGAGTGAAGCGTCAGAAGGGGCAACGTCTACGGTTTAAAGAGCGCGAACTAAAACTTATCATCTGCTGTTTTCAAATAGCTTTTTACTGGTTTAAAAATGCCAAGACTGTGTTTAAAATAGCGTTTTACTGGCACAGTAAGATGAGGACGAGCATGTCATGATAGAAAGTTATAGACTGGTGTCTTGTAGCACATTTGAAGCTTTATTCATTGGTTAAAAGGATTAATTGCTGTGATAATCAGGCCTGTCACATTTAAATCTTTATGGCCTTCCAGACCGTTCTTTGCCTTGAACACTAAAGTCACTACCTTTAAAGGTTTCAGAGACAGTATTTTCGTCATAAAAAAATAATAAAGCAAAATTCTTCTCAAAAATAATTCTTTCAATGCAATAAAAATTATGTTCAGTAGGTTGCGGAAATTTTTGGTGTAAAATATGTATAAAGTCGTGATTTGTTCGCGAACCTTTTCTCCACACACGTCGAACAAATCACATTAAACTTGAACGTCAACAAACACTTTGACGGTTCATACTAAAGTAAACTGAGGAAATTACAAAATGTTAGAGTACAAGTCCAATAACACATCGAATAAATCAAACGAATTTGAAGGCGCCGAGCAAAAACAAGTCATATACGCACGTTATAAGGAAATACTCAAGTTTAAATATAAAGCAAAATTGAAAAATACATGAATATTTGGAATTTTAAGAAGTAAGGATCGAATTTTGTTTAATTGATCATACCACGCACTTCAACGAAATTCTGTTAAGTCATTAATTCAATTAACAGAGTATCGAATAAATAATTTTTATGGTTAATTGCAACAAAGTCTGTGCATTTTGTGAAAATCGATTAAGCGGAAATTACTGTACGTGGTTGTTTTAGAAGAGACAATTCACCGAGCAGTGAATATTGTTGCCAGACGTCTAAACTTAAAAAAAAAACCGTTGAATGACCTTCAAAAATATATCACAAGTGGAGCCCTCTAATATCAAACAGCGAGGACCTTTTTGTAGAGCCAATAAATATATAATAAAATGACATTTCCAAATGAGTTTGCTTGACTTTTGATACATGTCACGAACCATTCTAAAACAATTCTAAAAAAAAACCAAAGCAAAAAATCGCCCGATAGTTTGTTGAAGAATCAAACATTATAATAGGTCTGTTCCAGGTGCATAACAAAACAGTCCGGACTATTGCTGGAACGTCAAAATTGAACATCTTGAAATACCAATGCTGCTTACGTTCACAAATAAATTTTATTTTAGTGATTTTAAAATGCATAATATTTTAAAAGCAGAACGTTTGCATCATTGGCAACAGCTGTCCATAACTTCTTCACAGATCTATAAAATAATTTTTTATTAAGAATGTGACAAATATGCACAAATATATAGTATGTACTTACAGCTTCAAGTTTATTTGAAAAATTTTCCATTTTGCTTTTTAATAAATTTTAAATACAAACTTTTTTCCTTTATTTAAACATTTTTTGATTCTTAAATGTAAAGAAAAACACAGGAAAAAAAAGTTTGTACAACTTTGTACAGCAAATAAAAAATTATACTCCCATATTCTGTCGAAATTGCCCAAAATGCTTTTGGACTAATTTGTGCGAGTTCGGACTGTTTTGTTATGCACCTGGAACATACCTAATAATGGATTTGTAAAAATTTTTTTCGAAAATTTTCACAACAAACAAACATTTTTCTATTGTAGCTGACTTTTCATTTAAATCTCAATTTATTTTTCGTTTAACAATAACACACGTACGCAACCTTAAGCCATTCCATACGCTCGTTCCATACTCGTTACAATTTGTAAAGTTTATTCATATAAATAAAATCCATAAAATATAAAAATCTCTACTCGTAAATGATTGCATTGCCAACAAAATAGTTAGTTACATGAATTTATCTACAAAGACAGTTATTACTGTAAACTAATATTGGCTTTTTATATCTCGTACACTCGTACGCGTAGTTACACTTGTATTAAACTTTTACTACGTTTTCCTAGAGGTAAAATATCGATTACAAATATGGAACAAATCTACTACTACTACATGACTTATAATCTACAAACAATAAAAACAAAATGCTCAACTGCATAGATTCCCCGGTGTTACCGGTGATACCGAAAAGACGTTATAGAGTCATATTTATATTAAAATATAAAATTTACTCTGTCATATGAAAATTTACCACAAAAATTTTTATTACATATTTTTTTTATGAAATCTACACCAAAGGGGAAATAAAATTTATAACAAAAAAAAAACTCCATGTTCGTTGTGTTAAAATAAAAACTAAAACCCTTGTAAACATTTGAAACATAAAAAAAGGCGTTTGTGTGTGTGTAATGTAAAAAAACAGTTAGTATTATTACTGCGGTAAGTTATAATAATATGAAATCGACACTCAGTCCTTTAAAGTTTAAAATCATTAAAAAGCACGAAAAGGGGCCTTAGGAAATTTGCTAAGAATTGTGTCGACGCAGACCACTGCAGTGTTTTCCTCAATTGCTATTCTTTTTTACAAGGGCCGTCAGCTGACAGACACAAAGATACGGCGGCCGGTAACAGGTTACTGTCTCTGCAGGGAGTCTGGCTAAATAAGTCGAGCGGAGAGAAGACAACGTACTCTTATAAAAAATTCCTAATCCACGGTGGACTAGCATACGTCAGGGATGCGAGGCCAAGAGGGTGCTTGGTGTCTTACATGTAATCTCTGGATATCAGTCGATATCCAGTTTTAATACAGGCTTACGCGGGCAAATGGAGGTCTGTGTGAGTGGAAATCTCCATTACAGTGATGAATCAGGAGAGGCGGAGAGGTTAATTTCGGGGCAATTGGTCAAGGGGGGAATCCGAAAGAGATGGACAAGAATGTCTCGCGAGGGTTCGACCGGTCAATCGTTAAAGGTACTTCTAGCGCGTCGGACCGTGAGATTCAGATAGGGATTGCAAGGGATGTAGGAACTCCGGTGTTTATTGGTCAATTCAGAAATTCCGAAGAGATGGAAAACCTCACAAGGTGTCGACAAGTCAGTCTCCAAAGATGCTCCTGAGAAAGAGGCTGAGACGGTACGGCACATTGTGAGTGAATGTTCAGCACTGGCCAGTATTAGGATCACGAGCAGACACTTGTTCTATGATAACCTTAGATAAATGCTAGCAATTACAAGAGACTTTGTGATGAGGAAGATGGCCGATAGTCACCAGTTCAGAGTCTGATAATACTACAATCGAGAGTAAAGGTAGCACGTTACTTTAATTAGATTAAGGTAAGTCGTAAATTACAAATCGGTTGCCTGAAATTAATTCAAGGAAAGAAGAGGGTCGAAAGGTACCCATAAAGTTAACAGTCTACTTCGATATTCCCCCTACATTAGTAATAAAATATATATTAAGTGCGACCTCCTTACTCGTGACCGTCTCGTGGAGTTCTCACTTTTGATTTTAGCAACTTTGTTTGTTCTCATCGTCGAGCCTCCTTATGCTAAGTTCTCGTAAGGTACTAGCGAGTGTTGTCGTTTCACAATCTACCCACATAGCCGACAGTGATCACTTCCTCGATTTTTATCTCGGTTTGAAAATATCAGCAGTGTATATACATATAAAATACATCGACACTTTGCTTTTTGTATAAAAATAAATTAACCTAAAACCACTTGGCAGTTGCAGATGTATAGGGTGCGATACCTTTTATGTCGGTATGTCAACATTTTATAACTCTGATATTTTCCAGCAGATTGAGCTTATAATTCTTATATTTGTAACGTCACTTGGGTGCAATTTTTATCATGAATCGTTTTAAACCAATATAACGTGCCGTAATAGAATGAAATTTATACATTGAAAATTGTCATCGAAAATATCGATGTGACTGTTTGTCGTTTAGTGTCGAAATTTGGGAGGTCGTGTACATGCCGTTCATTAACGGTCACGGCGTTCCACTGAACTGCTTGAAGCTGCATTAGAGATTGTTACAGAGAACCGAAATGAGTATTATTGTCACCGCGTTCAGCATTTTCGCGTCAGTGAAACTATTCTGCGGCGCATTTTTTTCCATATAAAGTGTATATGAGTCAAAGAATTTCGCTACCAGACCCTTTACATTTGGGGAGGAGAAGTCCACACGAGATACAGGAAATACCATACCATGACCTGTTTGTGCCAGCGTTTGCGCCAGAACGATCGATGGGGCATTTTTTTCGGGCGAAACTGTCGATAGGAAACGTTATCGGTAGATGTATCTACCCGAAAATGCGTCATGATAAAGGTCTGGCAGGTTGTTGGTTTCAATAAGACGCTGTAAAATGCCACACTGCAAATCAAAGAACGCAGCTTGGAAAAACAAATTCCTTGAAGTGTGATGTCCAAAAAGGCGACATTGACTGGCCACCAATAGGTCCAAATCGGACAACACCTGACTTTTTTTGAAAGCAAACTATATGCCAACAAACCTCATATCACTGAAGAGCTCAAGGACGAAATCATCGCTATACCGCTAGTTATGATCGCAAAAGTGATGGAAAATGTTGCAAAAAGGGCCGTGGCGAATATTGGCGACAATTTGATTAATGTAAAATTTAAAATGTTTGGACTACATGATTGTTTGTTTTTGACGCAATTGTTTTTTAAACCACCCGATGGCTTCCTTTGCGACAGGAAAATAATACCTTCCGATTTCATCAACACATTACGAACATTTTGCATACTAAAGCTCGAATTTTTTTGTACACCATTAAAAGTTACCAGGAAAAAGTTTTACATTAAAACTTTTTTCAAAACGTATGTAGATTATCTTTATTCGGTCTCTGTTTCAATATACTTAAACTTTTCAAAATCAAGCTCAAGGTCAAAACTTTAAAATTCTTTTAAGTATCTGGATCAAAATTCCACCTTTGTTGGAAAAAAAAGTAAATAAGAATGTGTGGGGGTTAGTACGACAAAAAAGACCACCGCGTACGTAAATACCAGTACACATGTACTCGTATATGCATCCACATAAGTAAGTACTTCATACTTATTCATTCATATAAACATATCGCAAAAACCAACCAAACAAAAAAAAAAAAAAAAGAAACAATAAATAAAGAAAACAGCACAAAAGAAGCAACAAAAGGCAACCTCATAAACAATAGTTTGTATTAATAAATGTAGTTAAAAAGTAAAATTATTACCTTGAATATGAAGTACGACTACGAGTTACATGAATGATAAATAAACAAACAAAAAAATACACAATTGTATTATCTTGCACCAAACAAAAACAAAAAAGAAACAAATACAATAAATTTGTATGACAAGAAATAAAAAAAAACAACGTGTTAAAGTTTTATTTCAAGTTAATGCTGTTTTGTTTGTCTTGTTGTTGAAATCAATATTTTGTCACTTCTATCACTCTTTGTCATTTCAATTCACACAACGCAACAAGCTTAATTTTAAATGTGGACGTTAAAAGGAGTACTTTATTGCAGTACTGTTTTGCAGGTATCATAATAAAATTTGCTGACCTATCTACTTTCATTTAAGGTATTTTTTAATGAAAGGTCCTTTTTTATAAGGCACTTTTTACTAAAGGTATTTTTTAATGAAAGGTAATTTTTATGCAGGGTACTTTTTCACAAAAGATAATTTTTCATAAAAAATACTTTTTCATAAAAAGTACTTTTTCATATAAAGCTCATTTTCATTTTTGTTTTTAGGACTTTTTTGAAAAAGTTACTCGTTAATAAAAAAATATTTTCTTAAAAAATACTTATATATCAAAAAGCCTTTTTTAAAATATACTCTTTATAAATGGTACTTTTCAAAAAAGGTACTTCTTCAGATAGTACTTTTTTCAAAAAGTGGTTTTTAATAATAGATATACAGTGCAAAGTTTTTGTAAGAAATACCTTCGTTTAAAAAATTCTTTTTAAAGATACTTAAAATTGTTTTTAAGGTTACTTTGCCTAAAATTACTTTTTTGTAGTAGATGTATTTTTTAAAGGAAGTTTTAATAAAACGTTTTTTATACAAAAAGAGGTACCTTTTTAAAATGTAATTGTTTAGAAAAGGATTTTGTTTATACATTTTTGCTCATGCTTTTTCATACAAGCCGTTTTCTTACAGAAATGTGTTTTTCATAAGATGTTTTTGACGGTACTTTTTTGATAGAAAGTATCATTTAAAAATTACTTTGTTAATATTTAATTATGTTTTTATAAAAACACATTTTTATTTAACATATTTGTTATTAGAGATCCTTTTTACACTGTTTCAACATTTTCTACTTTCACACAGGCAGCGGCGTGTTTAGTTTTGACCGAAAAGCACATAAATTCTTTCAAAACAAATTTCATGTTTTTTATCACTCGTAATATAATTATTATTATATTTTCCAAAGAACAATAATTTAATGAATTAAACCGTTTTTACAGCAGACACTTTTATGAAAGCACTTTTTCTCAAAAAGTGCTTTGTTATAAAAGGTTCTTTTGACAGAAGGAACTTTTATTAAAAAGTTACTATTTTTTTAAAATAACTTTTTATAAAAGGTACGTTTTTATAAAACATACCTTTTTCCGACAGGCACTTTTGTATAAAATAAACCTTTTTATACAAGGTACTTTTTTGTGAAAGGTACTTTTTGATAAAAGTATTATTGTTATAAAAGCTAGTTTTTAGAAAGAGTTATTTTTTTTTATAAAACCTATCTTTAGCGTAGGCTGATATATTTTTTTACGCTCCATCAATTAAAACTAGTATCTTCAGATGGTCCATGCAAAATATGACAACCGATCAAGCAAACAACGACCTATATTTTCTTTTATTTATTCTTCAATGGAATGTCTCAAATATTTAATCATTTTTGCTGTTTATTTAAATTAAGACTATTGGATTTTCCCCTAATTTAACTAGTTTTTGATGTGATGGACATGTAGTTTCCAATTGGAATACTGGTTACGAAACAAAATATTTTATTTAAAGCTTTGATTTTTTCATACATATTTTTCTTTATTTCTTATAATGAATTCATAAATATTAATTTTTGCAACGGCCTGCTGAATTTTGGATTATTTAAGCAATTTAGTCGTTTATTTATATTTCCTTGTTTATTTTTTCAGCAATATTAAAAGCCAAGACATATTTTTCCCTCGAAAATTAAAACATCTCGGATCTTCAGTTTTTGCTTGTTGGTCAATTCATAACAATTAAGTTTATTTAAAAAATCCTGTTTAATATTTGCAAATAATAAAATAAATATTTATTCCATATATCTTCACGAAATTCTTCGAAACTTCACAGTTTGTTAAACCTTTTTGATTTAAAATTGCAAATAAATAAAATATTTTTTTTTAAACTTGAACAGGCTTGAGAAACTAGAGGCCGTATTCAAAATAATTTTTATTTTTATTTACATATAAATGGTTTATATATAAAGTTTGAAGAGAAGAGTGTTTTATTAACCTTTGATAAATTTAACATTTTTATTATGATTAAAGCTTTAAATATTTAATGCATTTAAATATGTTTTTTGTTTTAACTAAAACATCAAGCATAACATTGAAATTAATGGTGGCTGTTCATATGATGATGATGATTCATTAAACTTTGAGAAACTGACTGGCAGCGGTTTAAGGAACGAGCTTGCGGCTTAACTGCACAAAACTCCACCTTTTCCGATAATAATTGTAATAATTATTATTACGAGTACTTTAATGTTATTTGCATAAAGAAACATAAGATAAACTTTAAGACAATACACAATATTTAATTATCAGTTTCTTTATAATCGATCATCGTCCACTCAAAAAAAAAATCAATAATACTTAAAAAGTTGGTTTCAATAATTATTTTTTAGTACGAACTAAATTTGGGAAAATACTCAATCTGGGGATTTTGCTTAAAACTTAAATAAATTTGTTCACTACATTAGGGGCATTAAGTTAAGTGATTTATTATCGATACTTGAACGTTTCTTACACTTAAATAATGTGAACAGCGCAGTAGTTACAATATAAGCCCAGGTTAATGTTAATGATGTTGGGTTGATTTTTGTTTTAATTTAATTCATACCTAAATAGGACTTGAGGAAATCGATTGATGAAATTTATTTGAAAATTTAAACTAGAATTTCAAATAAATTTTTAATGCTAACAGCCATGTGGATACCAAGCATTACATCTTAATGTAAACTTTTACAGCATTCTTGAAGTCAAACTAACATCTTTGCAATAAATTTGTGCAAGCATTTGCCCAGAGCCTATCACGAGTTTTTTTTGTTTGTCGAATAGATGCATGAACAGATTTTCGAAGCAACATCAAAAGTACGCAAAAATTGTATAACTTAACAAATACTGAAAAATCACCAAATTGTGAATATAATCAAGAAAAAAATTCTAAAATTTTAATACACACTACAAAATTTAGATTCACAAACTTTCTTAAATTGCACCGTAAAATAAAAAAAAGCACCAACAAATTTTATAATTCGCCAAAAATACTTAAAACCACTTGCAAATTAAAAAATGATCAGCTTGTTTAAATTTCGAAAAAAAAAACAATTTTTACTAAAAACAAAATTCAAATTTTCGGGAAAAGTATTAAAATTCATCATAAAATTCAAAACAATTAAAATGTTTAAAATTCGCCACATAATCGAAATGTCATCAAACCCTAAAATTCACCACACATTTCAAATACGGTAGTGCATCAGGCCAAGCTCAGGCCTATTGCACAAAGAGGGTATATTACACGAAACCATTCGCATTGAAATTAAATTAATGACCAACTGCTAGCTTGGCTGCAGATTCTCCGTGCGTGTGGACTTAGAATGACCATAAATAAATCTCAGGAATATACATTGCAAACAAGATTCGGCGTTATCGTTTTAATGAGACAGTGATCTCCGTAGAACTCTCATAAACATTGGAACACCGTCGAGCTGATTGTCTTTATCTGCCTGCTCCGAACTCCACTCAGCGAATTAACTGCTTTATCTATAATCATTATAATTTGAGCTGATGGGTTAGGGGAATATGGTGTACGGATGAAGGGCCAGGGAGCAAGGTTAAATTCGCCAAGTTCCTGTTCATGGCTAGGAATCAAATTCCTCTGGTACTACCGCACACTTTTATGACGATCCGAAGTTGTTTTACCGAACCGGTTCTCTCTAACTTAGCCCCTGAAAGTCGAAGAGAGACCTTCTAGTGGCCATGGCGTAAGCCGTATAACGAACGTTTGCATTTTGGTAATCAAGTTTTCTCATTTGAGCAGCACGTATCCATCGTATCACTTTCATTGGTGATTTGGTATTAGACTATCAACAGCGACTCGCATTTACTAGCAAACCCTTTGAATACTGAGTAATCAGCAAACATTTAACTTAAATACCTCTAAAAATTTATCGATTTTTAATTTTTGTGTTATTAACATCATTTATGGCTCAATTAATACACTTAAGCAATTTTGGAATATTTTTTAGCGTCTTTTAAATAAATTAAGTCTTCCATAAATTATTTATTGATTTATTATTAGTTTTATTTAGCTTGTAACTTGGTAAGAGAGTAAGAGAGAGAGAGAGGGAGAGAGAGAGATTGTAATTAAAATCAATTACAAACAAAGGGTTTAAAACGTGTTTCATAAATTATTTAAATAAAAAATTAATAAATTGATTAATGTTGTTTCTACAAATATAAATTAATAATTAAAAAAATATATATTTTTTGCTACTTTAAAGTGCTACCGTTTTTCTTGTGTTTTTTTCCACCTCCAACACGAACAAATTCCATTTGTCTTATGCAGCCGGCTTATTTGTGACTAGGTTTAGCGAAAATCTGTCATTAATTTTAAAGAAATTTTACATGCATGTGTGTGCATGTTTGTGTGTGGTCTAAAAACATAATTCAAAAATTAATATTATAAAATATTTTGTCCAACACGCTAAAATTACAAAAGAAAACGACACCAATACCGCGAATTAATAATTATAAATAATAAAGGTAATTAAAACGATACGAAAAAAAAAATATATTAAAAAATGTTATCAAATACTTTGGTTGACTTAACACCCTGAATTTGTTAACCGCTTTATTCATCATGATTTACATCGTGTAATCTCGTCGTGTGAAATTTTCTTAAAGCATTTCTGAACTTCATTTTTTCGCAATGAATCATAATTAATTTTGCTGGTGTATTTTCTAAATGACTGTTTGCAAATTGATTTTAATAACCTTTAAAAAATCGTTAATATTAATCATTTTTTAAAGAAATATTTGTGCAATTTATTTCTGCCGGTTGTTAAGTTTTATATGAAAGTGTTTTACAAACAAGTGGAGTCACTAAATTGCTCAAGATCCAGATGTTAATTTCGATCTATGTTGTTTTATTGCAGATATATATCAGTTTTAACCAATGATCAATACTCCTGTAGTGTTTTCTTTTCTAGCAAAAAGTGTAAAATTGTTTGCCCCTTCTTTATACTCGAAATATTGGTACGTCTACGAAAGGTGGTGTTTTGTTTTAGAGTTTACTATTAGTAATGGCGAAACGCATTGCCATTAGTGATATCTATAACAACCCAAAGATTAAGGGCGAGTTGGGAATGTACCCTTTAGCAAGGTAACATTTTATTTAAGAAACAAAAACGCCATTAGTTCAACTTCGGAGCAGACGCAGTTCGAGTAGATCTCGCTTTACAGGTGCTTCTTATAGTGGCTTCGCTCTAATATGCTTCTCAGGAAAAAGACGCTTTGTTGGATTGTGGCCAAGAAAAGTCCCTTGTTTGATAGCTTTTGTGGGACCCTGCCATCATCTACTTGATGCTTGATAACAATCCATATGCTGTACTAGAAGATTCAATCTTAAAAAACGTAACTTAAAATATTGATTACGGCAAAATGTTACACTGCCCCTATGCGGGTTGTAACACGCCAGTCGCGATTTTTAAAAAAACGTAAGAACTGCGCTAGACTGTGTCAAACTGTGTTAACTTTGCATCAGTCGAGGCTTCTTAAGTGTTGCCAATATTTTGATTCATCTGAATTAATCGTTCTTTTTCCTGACCTCGTGCAATATTCTTCGCTGAATTTCAGACTATCTCTGCATTTGTTCGCATTAATTTAGTTAAGAGTCTACAGATGGCCTAAAATCCCATCGTTTGTGTGAATTTCGATCCAGGTCTGGGTTATAAATACTCCGAAAACTGGTTACTTGTATTTAGATTTTTTTGTACAGTATGCTTGGTTGTAGGGATCATAAATGGAACTAGTTAGCGGCTGAATTCGACCAACGAGCCTCTAATATTCCGATTTTTGGGTCAAAGCCATTTGTTACGTTATTTGGTCAACGGTTACGTTATTGATCAGAAGTGAAGTTATTTGGACCGCAAAGGAAGCTTGGAGTGTTTATCAGGATATGAGAAAGACTGAATCCCTGATTACAATCTTTCATGGAGAACAAAATCCTAGAAATTAATAATAATAACCTTCGACTTTTGATTGAAATGACTCGGATCGTTTGCGACTGAACTATCCGCGTTTATACCTTGACGAGAATGGAACAACGTCACACTTCCATTGGGAATGTATTGTTTTAATTAGTAATCGAAATTGTGTTTTTAACTCTGAAATCCTCGGAACTGACCTTCATTAGGAGCGTCAGACAGAGATGGGACTAATAAAGAAAATAAAATACACTAAATCGCAAGATCAATAGGGCCTATCAACTAGAGTATTTGTTGAGATTACAAGCTGGTGGGTTATTTATTGAGAAAATTATATAACTGCAGATAATTTTTACGCTGATGTACAAAATTTGAAAGGGTGTGAGGTATGTGTTTACAAAATAATCGTGTTATAAGAGATATCCAATTTTGGAGAATGACAGTTGGACAAATGTGAAATAGAGCACGTAAGACTGCGATAGAGGCCGAATTTTGACTAGAGTGTTTTCTTATTGCAAGGGCGATTACCGTATATTACTTTGGGTAGTGATATTTAATGAATTTCGAACGTGTTTTGTCCTTGTGTTTTATTACGATAAAACGTTGCCGGTTCGTCATAAAATTTTTGACATTGCGTAACTTTCCGATGTTGCCAGATCATAAAAAAACTTTACTTCATTATTTCTCCATTGAGAGATCCTTCAGACTAAGCCATTGTAGTACTGTACGTTGTGGTTGTGGATTTTTGTAGTTCTTCTTGTTCTAAAACACTTACGGAGTAATAGTCCGTCTTTAGGTGGTGGCAACTTAAGTAGTGTTAGTTATTGAAGAAAGTATTACTTAAAACTAGAAACTCTTGAACAAGAGCTAGTTATGGAAGATCGGGACTCTTTCATTATATAGTATTTGTTTCTATAATAATTTGGCTCTGAACAGGCTCTGAAGCAATCGTATGTCTCAAAGTGCTGCAAAGTCTGAGAAAATTTTTCAATTTTGTAAAGAGGCTCTTTTACAAGTTCACGGCTTGTTAAGTCTAGTTCTTGTAGATCGTGCCATGTTTCAATTCAAAAGTGTGCGTATATCTTTCAGGATTGTTATCTAGCGCTCTTACAACTTATGTCTTGTATAAAATTTTACTCCTTTTAAAACTTTTTATTATTAATAAAAAAGACAGGCGTTGTAAATAAATAAGGAAATTCATATTTAATAGCGGTAAGATTGACTCTAAAGCTGGTTATATTTATGTATGTCTTATAACGTTTAAATAAAATTTAATCAAAACACAGTGACTCACTAAACTGCGCTCAACCCAAGACACTCTTTTTGACACATATTTCATTTCGTTTTTTTTTGTTGTTGGTTTAAAGAAAAAACTTTTTGTGTTTTGTGTAAACTTTTTCTCTTTAAAAACGATTGTTTAATTTTACCACACTTTGCGTCAATCGACATTTAAAGCTGTTTGTGGATTTTCCACCTTAAACATTTTTTTTTTTAACTTGAAACTTATTTTCAGTTAAAATTTAACTGCTGCCAGTAAATGATGAAAAAAAAACGTTATTAATGGTCAACCACAAATGACGACAATTTTTATCTTAATTTTTTAAATAAAAGTACAGAATGAGAATGAGTAAATGTGAGTTTCGGTTGAAGTCACAGCAGTGAATAAATACGTAAAAATTTCGTGGAAGTTTTCATTATAAATTATTTTAAGTCAATAAATTATAATGGTGCTAATAATTGTGCATATTATTTGTAGGTCCCCGTAATAGTCTAAAGTACACAATGGGATGGAAGTTTATTTTAATTGTTAAAAAAAATCCCCCACTGAAATCTTAAAAGTTCCGTTACAGCTCTTCTCGAAATTAAGCTCTGAAATTTTTTGCAACCTTTTTGCGCTAATTTTTAATTCTTGTGAAGTTTGAGTAATTTCAGTTTTCTGAAATAAATACTTCTTCGCCTTTAATATGATAAATTAGTTTTTATTTAGCGAGCTCTGAGAAGAAATAAAGTTTTGCATAACATGAGTTTTCAAACAGATGAGTCAAGAATTATTGGTGAGAAATTCTAAACATTTTTGTGAATTAAATTCTTTTCTGTAGAAATTGCGATGTTCACAGTGTTATTGAGTTGATGTAGTAACTTGGAATGTTTAAATAACATTTCTTTTGTTAATCTTTATATTAAGTTTTCGATTTTCGTAACTTCTTGGAAACTTCGGCAACATTTGAACTCGTTTAAGCAGAACATTCGATTAAACTCTTTGCATCTATTTTGGGGTAAAAATTAATATTTTTCGGCGGTTGAAATAACTCCCGGACCATTTTCTTGTACTGGAGTATCACATATATTTTTTAAGTATTACATATGCCATATTGTTTGTTGCTCAAGGTCGACTACTGTACGGTGCTCCTTAATTGCGGAATTATGAGGTTTACGCAATTAAGGTCATAATTGAACTTAGTTTGCCGTACAAGAGTTAATTAATTAAGTAAAACGTTGATTGAATTAAATTCACACTGCAACTCTGGTGAATTGTGTTTAATGAGTAGAAAATTATGTAAAATAAACACTAACTACATCCTAAAAACACAACATAACTACGATTATATAAAAGCGACAACAAATCATATTGTTACGTATCTAGCTACCTCTTACGTATTATCGTGGTAACTGGAAATTTTCTACGTAGAAACTTATAACACATGATAAAACGCTTCTTCAGACGTTTTTGTCGGGTCATGAGAATATTTTTAGCAATCAAATGCTAATTGAGTAAGCTAAATTATATATATGTGAACACCGCATATTATAAACATATTTAAAATTTTATTAACTTAATTAAGGTGAACATACTAGTAAACTTTTCTAATTACTATATGTAGAAATTTTTTTAAGAAAAGTATTGCTCATTAAACCTTCTGCCGGATAGCAAACTACGATCTAACTAGTGTTTTAGTGGTATAAAAATCATCAGTACTAGATCTCAACTGCAAAATTTGCTATATCAACTTAATAATACCACTGGTTCCTGACGTATACTAGTACACTTGAACCCTACTGGGTGCCGTGGAACCAATTTGGTACCAATTCGTTTGTTTAGAAAAAGTCGCCACAAATACCTTAATCGTTCCTTTATTCAAAACTTGTATCAATCTGCAAGTGAAGCACTTGAACTAGTTCAAGTACACTATCTCTCATCAGCATAACTATTTGGCTATAAAAACTCTAATCCTACCCTGTTTGCACTAGTGGTTGCTGTTCCAGTCAATGTACTGGTAGATTTTAGGCAATAAACTCTTAATCTCCTGCAGGCCAAAACAACTGAACAATATAATACAAAATAAACCAGTAAAAAGTTTCGAAAATTAAAAAAAATCATTAAGATTCTGAAAAAAATTAAAAGTATGAAAAAGAGATTAATTTTAACTTTAGTTTTTTTATACTGTTTGAAAACATTTTGGGCAATAAAAAGTTATATATTTTATTCTAGTAAGCTTTGATTAGGCGACTTTCGGTCTTACGCAGAAAATCATCTGATTTTGGCAATATTTTTTTTAAATTACAGAATTTTTATAAATTAATAAATATAGTTGAAAAACACGTATATTATTAAAACGATTTATTCGAATTTTAAATGGGGTCTGTCCTACTTGAAAATTCAATAGATATTCTTGTTTGCATTATTTTTAGCTAGAGTAGTGCCAAAATTGCGGTTTAAGCTATTTTAATGATTATAACGACTTTTTGTAAAATTTATGAGATTAAAAACGTCTTGTGATTTAAAAAATCTTTAATGCCGCTTTCGTTTCGTAAATAATATGTTGCCTTGTTAAAGGATACATGCTTAACATACCGTTAGTATTTGGGATTTTATATAGATTATAAAGGGCAATGTCTTTCGCCGGTGTTAAAGGTACTATCCATAAAAATTCACCACCTTTTGCGGGCGTAAGTATAACAAAAGGGCAAAAAGTGTAAAATATTTTCTAGAAAAGAAGACACCATCATAAGATACTGAAAAATCGCTAAATTAAACATCGCCTAAATAACCTAGAAAAAAACTGGATTTCCAAAATATCTTAACAGAGTTTTATTTAATTATTAGGTACATACATATATCTACAATGTACATAGATATATAATAAATGGTGAATTTAAAAATAATAGAGAGAAGCTTGAAGATAAATCCCATTCAGAACTTTAGCTGCCATTTAAAATCGAACCTTTGTTCATAAAGTCTTTAAAGACATCTTGAATTTCTTTAATTTACACAAATTAATTCTTCAAAAAAATAAACACAACAAAAAAACTATTAAATATTTTTTTTTTTTTTTTTGATTTATTTGTTTTGTTTATAACAGAAAACTCCAAGAAATGTTTAACAGTATCTCAAGAGACCTGTTATAATGGCACTTGAGAAATTCTACATAAATTAAAATACTCACACGGATAGACTACAAACGGAAATTGAAAACTATAAAAAGAAAAAATTAAAGAATAGAAGTTAATTAGAAACTCATAATAAAAGCTACCACTAGTTGCCGTTTTAATTAATTTCTTATAAAATGATGTTGAAACTTTAAATGACTTTTAAAAATAATTTTTTAATAGTTTTATTTAAATATAATGGCTGGCACGATGTTCGTCTACTAAAGAAAATTTAAAGTTTTCTATAATTTCTGCAGCATTTCACTAATCACGTCCATCATGCGGAATATAAAGTGGTCTTATTGAAGAACGCTATCTGAAGCAGACCTAGGGGTGGGTAGGGCTCTCAATTACATTTTATTTACACATGTTATTATTAAACTTATTAAAATTAAATGTTCTTGAACTGCTTTAAACTTTCTCGTTTGATTTAAAGAATTTCAGGTATAAAACATTTTAAGTTTTTGTAAAAATGTTGGCAAAGCCTTGCTGAAGAACTAGCTAAGCAACCAGCGAAATGCACATAGAGACTAGCTTATGCTCTCTACCGATAAAATGGAATTTTATAGTAAAATAAGTCGCATGAAATCTTTTACTAGTAAATATTTCTCTTGTATTATTAAATTATCAAAAATATCAACTACATATGAAACAAAATGAAACAAATGAAACTTAATTGCTTAGAAAATGTAATAGAATGTTCTGCAACTACGTAGCTACAAAAGCAATTACTTGTAATTTTTAATTACAATTACTTGCAATGTGCAATTCAGATACTATCCATTACTTGTAATTAATTATTTTAATTAGAATTATATATAATTTTATTTGCTTGTAATTGTTATTCCCAATTACGGTTACACTTGCATTACATTTCTATTACGTTTACATATGACATGTAATCGCAGTAAAATTTATATCCTATCAGCCTGACCTAATGGTTTTCTTAAAAGACCGCGTAAGGCACTTTCTGAGTTCTATATAGCGACGCTCTGTTGAAACTAGAGCTCTACCATGGCGCAGCTATACAACTCAAACGAAAAGTCATTGATTACATAGCGTAACCCTGATTATGCCACTCGAGAATTCTTAGTCAGTATCGATACCTAAATGCAACATAGTCATATCTTAAAAAATACATACTTGGCAAAATGCGGTTAAAGTTTTTAAAATATTTGCTGTATTTTCTGACTAGATAAAATATATTAGCTATAACTTCGGCTTAGCTTGAGACATGTCACCAAAATTGTTTTTACCTATAAAGGCAGTAATACGTAGGCGCAAAGACATTTCTTGCCGTAACGGAGTTCACTATCAAAAAGTCTGACTTATACCTCTACGTGGTTGCGGCCGGTAACAGATTCCTGTCTCTGCAAGGAGTCTGTCTAAATGAGTCGAGCGGAGAGAAGTTAAAATTCTCTTATAAAAATGCCTTATCTACGCCAGGGATGTGTGGGCAAGAGGGCGCATGGTCTCTACCATGCAATCTCTGGATACCAGTCGATCTCCAATTTGAATACAGACTTAACCGTGCATATGGAGCTCTGTGAGGGTGGACATCTTATTCGCCATTACAGGAATGAATCAGGATGCCTCGCAACAGACGGAGAGGTTAATATATGCAGAATTGGCCAAGGCAGGAATTAGGAAAAGATGTACAGGAATACCTCGGGAGAGCTGGACGGGTCAAACTTCAAAAGTACTTCTAAGGTGTTGGACCGTGAGATTCTGATAGGGATGGGCAATAAAGCATCGCAAGAGATGAAGAGGTTAATCTCTGAACGGGTCAGTCTTCAAAGTTACTCCTGAAGAAGAAGCTGAGACGGTGGTGCATATGGTGTGTGAATATCATAAGGCTTAGGACCACAGGCGCACACTTGTTAAATGAGGATGCCATGGCAGACATAAGCCGTAGATAAATAAGAGTAATTACACTAGACTCCGTGATGAGGAAGAAGGCGGACAGTCGCCAGTCTGGAAGCACTATAGTCAAAAGTAAAACCTATTGATACACGAATGAGAGTAAGGTAGTCGGAAATCGCCTGAAGAATTTAAGGAATTTGTGAGGAGGGGGCGGGTTGGAAGGAACCCATAAAGTTGCTCAATCAGGGAAGATATTGTTATCAAGCCTGCCATAAGCTTTAGTAACTTAACGACATAATAAATGGAAACTGTGTTTGATATCATAAAAAATGGGCAAAAGGTTTAAAAATGGCGAAATAATTTTCAAATGCGTGTAACTCAATATCTGCCAAGATGTGAGCAACACAATAGGTCTTTAAAGCCGGCCGTAGAAATGTATAAAAAAAATTTTAATCAGCTGTAAAGGCAAACGGTCCGCAGTGCTCCACTGCAACACCAAAACAGCAGCACCCCTAAAAGGTGAGATTTGAACGCTTTTGAAACTTCACTTCAACTAAACCATTCGGATCCACGTACAATGCCAAGCAAGACAGACATTTAGAAAATTTTAAACATTTGTAATTTAAAAACAGTTTTTTTTTAATTTATAATAAAATAACCAAAAGTTTAGGCCACCGTGTAAACCAACCTATCTCAACAACTATTCAATTGAAACCATTTAATTTTAGTTTCCATTCTTTTTCACTTACATTTTCTTTTTCAAGTCCAGTTTAAATGCAAAAATCGTTTATAAACTTAAACTCGTGGCTACATTAAACTATTTGATTATTAACAACACACACATACACTCGTGCAGATAAACTAAACGCTTGCACCAGCAGAACAACAAAAAAAAAAAGTTGAATGAAGACAATAAAAATGTTGAATGAAAATTCATTAAATATTCAAAACGTTTAACGTAGGCAAAACGTATAAACATTTCTATTTTTATTTTAACAAACAGCTTAAATATTTCAGGTTGGATTTTAACTTAAATGTTTAAGCGAATATTCGATGCAGACATGCGCACTGCTCACGTGATTCGAATGAATCACGCAATTATTTTTTTTGATTACGTGGTCTTAGATTAGTGTGTGTGTGTATAAAAAATTTAGCGTAAGATTGCTTGAGCAGAATTTTGACGTGAATATTTTGTGCTTTAAAACATAAATAAATATTCTGAAGTACGAATGGAAATGGTGTATAATATTCTTAAGTTATTTTTAGTCAAACTTTTTTAATGGAATTTAATTGGAAAAAATTCTTGAAGGTTTCCATTAGATCTAATTTGTATTATTTTTAAGTATTTCGTAAAAGAGGAGAGATCATTTCAGTGCGTGTGACCAAGGGTTACTGTTTTGTCGACCTAAAGTTGCAATGTTACAACTTTTTCAAAATTATCTAGTTTTATCTCTTTTCGCCACCTTTTCCCACTTTTGCAACTTTTATGCTTTTTTTTTTTGGCAAAAAGCTGTTATGAAAAAAACATTTTAATTATGTACATTGCATGTCTAACCGTAGTTGTATTCTTTTATTATTAAGAACACCTTTATAAATCTACAGAAGTTTATCGGCTATTGTTTCCTGCCGTGTAATTGGAGTTGCCAAATGCAAATAAATAAAAGCTGCAACATTTCGCCGGAATATCGTCTAAATAATTACAAATAGTCAAGTCTATCTATATTTTTTTAGGTGTGATGTAGAAACACATTTGACGTTCAGAAAAAGAATATGAGGCAGTGTAATGCTGGCTACACACGAGCGAATATGAGAGGCAACAGTGACATGTTCCATTTAATGTTTCCCCGTCTGTAGCTATGTTTCATGCTGTAATTCATATTTAATTTTTCGTTTCGAAGACACCAACTTTTTTTTTATATTCGAGTTTCTAAAAACATGTGGCATCGTCTGTATCTGATATTACTATTTTTGTTGGCATAGTTCGTTTGAAGCTGGTGTGATGTTCATTGGCAAGTTACTAACAGGCAATTGCTTTTTCTTCATCGTGTATTTGTTTAGTAGTATGTGTGATATATACACAAACTAATGATTCCTTTATATATGATTTACAGTGCGGTTGCATCGTCTGCTGCAAAACATAAATCTAGGCTTCTAAGACATCGAATAAAGGAGAAAATATTTCTAAAAAGTATTTCTTGGGGAGATAAATATTTTAGTTTTTCTTGTAACATCAAAACGGGAGGCCAAAGCTACGCAGGTCCAGTTTATTTTTTTACGTTTTTTGTCTTGTTTAAATTATTAATTATTTTTAATTGAGCGTGCACGTTTCAACATTCCCTTCAACACTCAACATTTAAATTTTTTTTTATTGTTATGTCAATAAAAACACTCCTGCACTGTTTACGGTTTATTTTGGGTTTATTGATTCGTTAAGTCCGGCCGAGATGTTACAATTAATGAAGGCTTCTTTAGAATATTAACACATGGCGACAAAAAAATTTGTTGTTCTGCGGCTCGGGTTGCTTTAGCCAATAGTTCATAAATAATTTATTTAAGTTCTAGGTACATCCTCAATTATCCTGATTTTAGCGATATTTCTTGAAATGGGTCAATTTATATAAACAAAAAATGTGTCCAAAAAAAGATATAATTAAAATAATTTCATCAAGTTTGAAATGATAATTTATTAAAAAAATTAGGATTACTCCTGTTGGCATGACTTAATAAGTGAAATAAGCTGTTTTTCTGTTTACAGCGATTTTTTGCCAAATTGGCGTTTTTTTGCAAAACAGCAAATCTGAAAATAAATTTATGAGATTGAAAATGTTTTATGATTTAAACGGTTTTTAGTATTTCAGATCTTCCAGTTCATGAAACTAGCGATTTTTTTTATCGCAAGATTTTTGGAAAATCGAATTTTGGAGGGGGTTATTTAAAATTTAGGGGTTAATTTTAAACGTTTTCGGGCTTACTAATAACTTTAATTATCAGTAAAATTAAAGCTTTTCTTGGGTACAAATAATTCTGTTAGCTCGAACGTTATGTTTTTGTGGCCAAGTTAGCGCTTTATTGATTTCTTTAAAAACTTTAAAACTTTAGTTTTTTTTTTCGTTTTTTAGCGGTTTTTATATTATCATATATTCCCAAGTGAAATCTTGTTTTACTTTCTTATTTAATCTTATTAAGAAACATAAGTTTTACATAACTTTACAAAATTTCCGTTTAATATTTTGTCTTACCACAATGATGCTCTTTTAATTCCTGCAGCAAGTTTTCCAATTTAATTGAATTGAATATAAAGATGCATAAAATTATAATTAAATGTTTTATTGCTGCTTTAAAAGAAAACTATTCCAAAAAAAATTTAATTTTATTTAACTTTCCAGATGAACACAGACCAAACAAAATTCATATGATTTTCACTTGTTGCACGCTTCTTTAATTACACTCAATAACGAATTGCAACTATCTATGATTCCAATCAAATTATCTGACAAGCCAGTGTAAAGTTCGGAAGAAAATATCATTTAAAACAACATGTAAGTAAAATTACACACAAAAACATAAAATTAAAATTATTATGGTTTTTTATTTATTTTTGTTGAAATAAATGAATGTTAATCTTTCAAAGAGTGAACAAGTGAGTGAGTGCATCTGCAATGAATTGCTTTATTAAAGTGAATCATGCTAAAGAATTTAAAGGAAGCAGTTGTAATTAAATACTATTAAAATAAAAAAACAATAATTAAGTGAATTAAATCACGACGTTTGTTGGAAGCAATTGCAATTCACTGTTTATGAAATATTTTTTTGGAGAATTAATGCTAGCTCTTAAAAGGAAACAGAAAACACCTTGACTTGTCTACGAAAAAAGATTAAAAAGGCCTAAGTATCATTTAAGACCCTGAAGAATACGTTCAAAGCAAATAACTCCCTCTTAGAATTTGTTTTAGTTTTGTATTTCTCTTTTCAAGGAGTCACCTTTAGAGTAGATTTTACAAATAAATAAGTTGGAAAAAATTAATAAATATATTAAGGGTGTTCATGGGTTGGCAGGTGGCCTGCCGTAACTAAGTGCACTGTCAGAAGTTCTGGCTTATACCTCCTCGTAGTGGCGGCTGGTAACAGGTTCCTGCCTCTGCTAGGTGTCTGGCTAACAGTATACGCCAGGGATGCGTGGTAAAAAAGGTGCTTGATTTCTAGTATGGGAAGTCTGAATACCAGTCGATCTCCAGTTTTAATACAGACTTACCCGTGCATATGGAGCTCTGGACGGACATCTTTTTCTTCATTACATGGAGCCTCGCAAGAGGCGTAGAGGTTAATCTCTAAAGAAACTACGTATTTAATTGGCCAAGGAGGAATCCGGACAATATAGACAGAATTGCCTAGAGACGGTGGACGGGTCAATCTTTAATGGTTTAAAGGCGTTGGACCGTGAAATTCCATTAGTGGTGGATAATCAAGCACCGCTCTCTCTGTAGGAACTCTGTTGTTTATTGGCCAACTACTCTTGTTAGACAAATACTAGCAATTAACAAGAGTCTCCGTGATGAGAAATAAGGTCGACAGTCAGCAGTCGACAGTCTGACACCACTACAGTCGAGAGAAAAGGTAGCACGAGACTTAAATGAGAGTAAGGTAGTTGGTAATTACAAATAAGTTGCCTAAAATCAATTTGCGCAAAGAAGGGCATGTGAGAAAACAAAACTAGGTTTCGCATTTAAAATATTATTATCATAACGTGCTTGATCGCGAGAGAAAAGTTCTGTGCCAGCTCTAGATAAAAATAACTAAGTAACAACTCTTACATGGGTATGTAAATATGGATGACCCTAGTTAATTATTTTTTTGCTCATTCTTAGGCGAGCATCGCTCTTTTATGTCAGTTACGTTACGTTACTTTTGCAATCACACAAACAGTTGGATAACGTTTACATTTAAATCGAAAGATTTGTATTTCTTCAACTATTGTTATTATTTTCGAGACAATATTTAACCAGACGACGTGTTGGAGGCTGTAGAACAATTTGGCAGCAAAAGTCAATTTCGAAATATACAGTATATGTGTTACGTTATTTCTCAGTTCTCAGTAATAACTAGCGTTGCTGACATAACCTTTGATGGCTGCAACTTTGAGTTTCCCAACTGTTTAATACCCATAGGTGAAAAACATGTAAGAAAACTTAATGTTGTGTACTTTGTTTTTATACACTGCTTTACGGGCAGTAAAACTTTACTATATGCTTGTACAGTACACATTTAACACCCTATAAAAAGCATGTACATATATTATAGATTTTTGTAGGGTATAAAATGGAATTGGCGGTGCTTTCCTGTGCAGTGGTATAGGGCTTTGCTCTTAAAAATCATCTATTAATAATTATAATATGATAAGGAGTATTTTTTTATGTTGCCATAGGTTACGAACAAATTCTAAATATAAGAAATTATCGAAGATTTACAAAAAAAAATTATACTTTAAAAACGAAATATCACAAAATGGAAATGAACACACAATAACACTTTTACAGTTAACTCAGAAATTCACCAAAAAGTTTGAATTCACCAATAAAAACCTGAACCCACTAAAAAAATCCAAAAAATGTCTAGAATTTCCAACCAAATCGTAAATGTACTTAAAATTTCATCAAATAGCCAAAAATGTTTCAAAAATGGAAAGTTTTAAGAAAGTACATATTTACGTGAAAATCTGATAAAGGTATCTTAATAATACCAAAACACGAAAAATTGCGAAATTTATTCTAAAAAAATACGGACTTTTATGATAAAAAATTAAAATCTTATTGAACAAAATTTTCACAAAAATCGAAAATTTATAAAAAAATTTTCAATTTCGTTAAAATTCCCCAAATGAAAAAAAAATCTAACATTCACCACAACGTTTAGAAAAAAATCTCATCATCTTCAGCAGTCAAAACTGTTTAAAAGATCGCCAAAACATTTCCTATTGCACTAGAAATCCCAAAATACACAAAAAGAAATCAAAATCACCAAGCAATTGAAAATTCCAAAAACAAAATTCACTTTTGAAGTATGTTATTAGTTCCTTTTGTTCCTCTGAGATTTCGGTAATCAATTGGTTTAAGATGACTGGCTGATTGGAGTTTTTGAATTCGACTTTCGAACTGGGGCTGCTAGCATGGCCTCCAGGTGAAGTACATTAGCTAAAAATGTCGCAATAAAAAATGGTAAAACCATCGTCAGCAATCAATTATACAGAAAAATCATAAGAAAATTAACTGACGTAATGAAAAGCCTTCGATTTCGAAAACTATTTTCACGCAGTGTTTAGTAATTGTAACTTGTGCATGAAGGGTATAGAGATTTCGGCTTAGCCGTATATAGCCCTCTTACTTGTTTTGATAACAATTTTTATCCTCACCATAGTTACTGCCTTCGCATAAAAGAAAATAAAACTTTTGTTTTTTACAGGCAACAGTAATAAATGAAATAATACCAAATTTGAAAATAAAAAATATTTACAAACTATGACAAATTCGTTAACAAAAATATTTAATGAATGATAAAAAGTAAACAAGAAATTGAAATAAACAAAAACTTCATTCATAATAATTTTATGAAGGTGTAATTTTGTGCTTATTAATTAAACTGAGTAAAATACGAGTAGAGCAAGCAAAAGAATGTTACGTCTTTTTACATAAACATAAACGTAACAGTGAGTGCTAAAACAGCCAAACATTCTGCCAGTAAATGCACGTTTGGAAGCATTTTATGATGGTAACACAGACGGTGACCCTAAGATTACGCAACCCTGATAAAAACAGTTTTTCTAAATATTTCAGTTACTCCTTTTAATATTCCAAAGCATTGCCAAACTTTCATTGCAGGCGTTTAAGTATAAATCGTTTGAACTGAGTTAGGTGCAGTATTTAGTTTTGAAATTTTTGTTTGTTTTCATTTTCTGAACCAGCACACAGGAGATCATCTCCTGCTTACGCAAGGCATTGTGTAGGAACAATGAGAAAGGATTATGAAATGTGCAATAGCTAGAGTAGTGTTTGTGGACATTCGATTCAAATGTTGCTTCATTGAAGGTAGCAGGAATGGTTTTTACAAATACGGATAGTACTAAAGTAGTAGTGGTAGTAATAAGAAACCGGATTTCCCTGTGTGTTGTACGGTCCACTGGCCATTGCATCATGAGCGGATAAACTTTTATGTTCTGCCTGATAGCCCCAAGTTCCGGAACACTTAGTATTCGCCTTTTAGAATGCAGCAATCAAATACCCATAAATTTTGAGGAATTTTCATTTATGCGATTTTCGAAACGGGAAGGAAAAATGGGTGAAGTAGTGAAAGAAATCAAGTTTTATTTAACTAAAGTGCCAAACAGAAAACTTAACAAAAGTCTCATTATTTTATGTGCCAGTGCTACTTGGGGCCTTCTCTTCCGCATGCTACAAGAGGGCGTAGGCTTTTATCGATGATAAAGAAGTAGGTAATCACTATAACACCGCCACAGTATCGATTGAGTTTCACAGTTCTATTGTTTTTATCATAAAATGCGTTCTACTAGCATGAGGAATCTCTTTCCCAGCGAGCTTTTTCCAAGTGCTCATACATTTGCTAGTGAATCCCACTACGCACTAGGTGTATTCAATCATGATATATTTATAACGAGTGATATTGTGCAGTTTTGGTTGAGATATAATTCCTTGGCTGCTTGCAAAAGAATTATTATTTTTGGAATTGTTTCCCAAAACAAGGCTTGTTTAACCTACGGAAGTGAATCAAAAAATAACTAGCAGTCTTCAAAAGTATTACGCAACGGTAGAGAACAAGTACGTGAAATATCTTAATAAACTGAAATTCTTTTATTTAGGAATAAAAAAAAAAAAACAAAAAAATCCCATAAATTATGATTAATAAAAAGAAAGAAACTAATATTTCATAATAGTTTATTGATGTGTCAACGCAACCCGTTCCAAGACTTCTGAGTCTTACTTGCAAATAAGTACGAAAACAACTGAATCAATAAATCAAGCCTAAACCCAGCAAACATGCAGGGTTGATATCCCGTCATTCTTAAATATCTTGTTTTTAAATGAGGTTGTGGCCTGCAAATTTTAACCCAATTCATGATCGATTTGTAAAGCTCTAATAATCGTCAAAAAATTTTGAACTAACTTTCCGAACTGGATGCCAACACAATGATTCACGATCGGTGATGACATATAGGGTGTTTTAATAATAAAAGGTTTTGAACTGGATCAACCGCAAGTTGTTTCTCATGTAATTTAAGGTACTGAATTTGAATCTTAAAATTACCTACAAGTTTTACTAACATTCTCTTTAAATCTACTTAGTGGTTTAAAGATATTGAGCAGATTGCGGTGAAAAAAAAACATTTTTATGCAAAATTTGAAAATTTTTGCTTTTTAAAAAAATCATCAAAATTAGAAACCGACAAAAATCTCTCTTTTTTCCTTATACATATAAATCCTTAAGCCTTAGCCTCATAAAAGTTGAACAAAACGAACCATATTTTACTAAAAGCGATGCACAACTTTTGATTTTATTTGCAATTAAGTTAAATAAAGCTGCCATATGCACAGAACAGTACGACATTTAGTAGACAACATTTTATTGGTGTGCGCATACGGCAACCATTATCGAAACGATATATCTTCACTTAATTGTAAATACAATATGAATAAAATCCAAAGTTGTGTCTCGGTTTTACTAAAGTAAGATTCGTTTTGTTTGAAAAATATTCACCTTTATTTTAGTAGAAAAAGAAGGGAATAATTTTGTTTTTATCTTTAATGGTTTTTTTAAAAATCAAACTTTTTTGAGACAAATTTCACGATATCGTTGAAACTATTGATTCGATATCGGCAGGGGTTTAGGGCAATATTGTTGACGAATTTCGAATATTTTAATATTTATCGTGCAGTTGCTTCCCTTTTTGATGTAATGGTATATCTCGAAAACTACAATCAATTTGAAGAAGCCAAGTGCAGATTCGTATTCAGCGCCCCTAATAAAATCATAAATAACTTTGCTTTGCTTCAGTGCAAAAGTTGTCCTGAATTTCCAAACTTGTTTAGTACTTATAATTTAAGGAATTTTTTCGTGTAAGTGGCAACTCTTATATATCACAGATGTTATGATTGTTCCGTTTATTAAAAATGAAACGCTTTAAAAAAGAACAACGCGTTATCATTGTAAAACTCCATTTTTCTCCATTACAGTGCTGGATCCGGAAGCCTCGTAGGAGGCGGAGAGGTTAAACTCTAAAGAGGCTTGGGGTTTAATTGGCCAAGGGAGGAATCCGGATGAGATGGACTAGAGTGTCATTGAGGGATGAACCAGTGAACCTTTAAAGGTACTTCTAAGGCGTTGGACCCTGAGATTCCTGTATGGATAGGAAATAAAGCCCCGCAAGAGGTGGAAAGTAAAATTTCTGTAGAAACTCCTGTATTTTTTGATCAATGGGGAAATTATGGAGAGATGAACAAACAATCTCGCATGCACTGGACAGGTCAGTCTCCAAGGATACTCCTGAGGAAGAGGCATCCTTTAGAAGAAAGTGAAAATCATTCATATTTTTAGTTGTAAGTTTACATTATTTGTATAGGGATTTTTTATGGTTTGATAGTAGTGACGATCTGTGTTAAAGTTAAACATGCTCTTTGAGAAACACGTTTCGTTCACTTTGTTGTATTTATAAACGACCTATTATGCCCTAAAATTTAAAACAGAGTTACGAAGGTTCGCCCGAATTTTATGCTATTAGATGTAAATTCACCTTAATAGAAAAATAGTGCACCCTGGTTTGTCCATTCGGGGCTGCCTGGAACAATTCACATGTCATTGTTGGGCAAAGTTACCGATTTTACGCAAATTACTGCGGGCGACCTGCGTCAATGTGAAATTATTTGAGAGCCAGCTTTAGGAAATATGAAAAACGATCAGAAAAATTATAATTTCTAGAGGAATAAAAAATTAGAACACTTGGACCGATGGACTTGGACCGATAGACGACCAAATGTAATTCGAAAGTTTGGCAATGCAATTTGGAAAATGTTCTGCTACTGTCGGATTTGTTATATTTCCTTAAAAAGACCGCTGAGCATTATTTTCTCCTAAAACATGTAAGCCTATTTTAAACGATATGTAGACCTAGTGGGAGGTTAGTGCAGCAATCAATTAAACCGAATTCTGGATCATAGCGTTGGCCACCAGATCATGTATTTTCTTGTTCTTTGGATTTCGATTTAAGAAAGACTAAGGATTTAACTTTACCACACAATGCCGTTAGTTGGGGAATTATGTAAAAAATAAATGATTTGAAAAAGTTAAATTTTATTTAAAATTTTCGTAGTGCTCAGATTTGTGAAAGACCTGAGAATTAAGTTTAAAACGCTTGAGAATCGTTTGAAATTCATTCATCTGGGATATTGAGGTGAAAATATTTCATGTATAAAATTTTGTTGTTATTTAATCAGAAGCAGTTTGAAGATATTTTTAACACTCAAATTTCTCTAAGAGGTTTTCAATGTTGCATTTTATAGGAAACCATCATATGACAAACAGTTGAGTTTGTGTTTGTTGGGATTACGAACAGCTCAGCCATGACATAACTATCGTTCTAAAACCAAACCCATTTCAAGAGTTCATCATTTCGTTTGTCATTTGTTTTTTTAAAGAATTTTTTTATATTTGCCAAGAATATTAAATAAAAATAAAAACAAACACACGTTTTGGTTACCACTCGAACGATTGCCTACACATCATCAAATGATACCTGAGTGAAATTTTATTGAGAATAAAAAAAGGGATTGAATTTTTTTTCCAGATTTTATCATTATTCAATAATTGCGTTTTTAAAGACTTAGACAAATTAAATTAAAGGAGAAATTTTTGTTAATTGTTATTAGGTTTTTGATTTTGTTCTTCTTTTAAACGTATATTTTCTTCGCTTATTTAAATTACGTGGAACTCAGTTTATTCCAGCTAAATAAATAGTATTGTTTTTATTATTTTCAAGTTTACGGATTACCTGGCTTCTGCTTATAACTAGGGATGCCAAATTCCAAAAAGTTTTTGGACATAAACTTAATCAGTGAGCGATTCGGATTGTTATCCGCTCTTCATTATGCAACACCATTTAAAGGGACATAGAAAATTGGTACTTCGAGCAAAGTTCCTCAACATTTTTCACAATACTCTAAAACTGTTTCGATTTTCGTTGGAAATCTGATGAGCTTTCACTACAGAACACTTGTCGCCTTGCTAATTGCGACTTGGTTGAGCTTTAGCAGGTTCTTTGTTTTATCTACGTTTTCGTCACCCCGCAAGATTCTAGTAATTTTTCCCCAGCGTTTCGTTGTGCATATTTCCAACTCAGTCCTAGTAGCTTTAAATGGCGTTTCATTATCTCAGTTTGTATCCTGTAATTCTGTGACTTTGGTTGCCAAACTATTTGGCCTTTCATAAATAAGTAGCTGCTGGTGGCCTAGCACCCTGACAATACACAGACTACTTATGTATTGGGTAATTGTTAATCAGAAGACATGTAGCGAAGTACAGTGTTGCAACGCCTCTTGTGTTATATACAGGCGCCATAGTTGGGGCTCGAATACCGACGATTTATTGCAATCCGACGAGGAAGGACGCTATGCTGTATACTAGTGTGCATAGAAGCTACTACATATTAGAAAAATTTATGTTATTGATTCCTGGAATGTGAACCCAGGCGACTACAGCCATCGAATGCTTAGTAGTTAACACACCACAACAACCCACAGCCTCTGGCTTCTCTACAAAGGCTTATTTATATCCAGTCCTAATTTATTTCCTTTTTTAGAGCCACTCGTGTTGCAGATGATCCCCTCGGGTGATGTAGGGTTCCGTTTGACTAGGTGGGTCTGTGCGGTTTTAGTGTACTTTCAACATATGGTAGGACATCTCCGCTGTGTTTGTATAGCCGTCCATTACTTTTATTGTCTTCTAATGGTGTGACATCGATCTAACCGTTTACCCAGCATTTTTAGGCGTTTTGTAGTAAGGACAGCCAGCCTGATACCTATGGGGACGAATGTGTACTAGTACATCGTATGATCAGAGGGGCTCCTTACAGCGATTTTCACAAGAAAATTGTAGTCACCCTGATGTAAAAGAGCTGTTGCTTCGATAAGAAGTCGCAAAATAGTTAGCAGAGTGCGGCACACTCGATTTATTAAAATGAACGCTTCGTCTCGTTAATCTGTTAATCTAACTTTAGGATCCTGACTATACTTTTGATAAGTCTGAGGCGACTCATTGTAACGTTATACGTCGACAAAAGCGGTAACAAAGTTTTCGAACCTTGTACAACCAGGATAATAATAATTACAGATTAAATTTATTTATGTTTACGTTGGTTTTAAAGTTCTAACAAATATTTCACCCTTTATAAATATAAAATTCTGAATTTAGTAAAAATTGTGCTTAGAAATAATTTCCTTGAAAAACAAATGACTTGTTTTGTTGTTACGGTTGAAAATTGCATAATTTTCAGACAGTAGTTTTGATCAAATTTTATTAATAAGTAAAAAGTTGTTGATATTTCTTGCTCCGTAAATAATTTCTCAAGTATAAATTTTCTTGATTGTGAATTCGAATGAATTAGTGTAATATTTAATATGTATGCATGTATGAATATCTTCCTTACCTTAAAAAATATCTGTGATGCCACCACAAAAGCCGGCTGTAATTTAACACTTTCTTAACGCTTTTGATTTTTATTATTTTATCTTTCTTTTATTCACAATTAAAGCGAGTGCGACATAAAACAACGGTAGCAAAGCTCAATTACACAAACGTTATAAAAAGTAATTTTTATTCTGAACAGATGCACAATGTTGATGGTGATGATTTTTAAAAATAAATTTAAATTAAAATTTTGTTTAATTTTTTTGATTTTATTACTGAAAAAAATTAAAAATATTTTTTTTGAATTTTTTGCAATTTATTTTTGAGTAAAAGTTTTTTGTAGAAAAAAACATTTTTAATTAACGATTTATTTGTAACATGGTTTTGTATTATTTTTTGTTGTTTTTCTTGTAATAAATCTACATTTCACTTGGTAACCACAAACGATTTGAAAATAACGATTCAATAGACTTTAATTTTTTTTTATTTTTTTATTTCTTTCTTTTACTTTAAATTTGTTTCTTTTTTTTTTCTTTTTTTGTTTGCAATTAATTGCATAAAATTGTTTAATATGTTTGGTATAAATAAATTTTAAACATTCACTTGAAGTTTTCTTTTATATTTAAACAGTTTTAAATATTCATTAAAAATATGTAGGGTGATTTTTTGCTGCTCGGAGTTTCAGTGCAAATTGCTCCACAGCTGCTTGTAACTTGTTTTAAAATTAAAAACTCTGGGTGCCAGTTAATATATTTAAAATAAAATTTGTGCCCTTAGGCGCATACTAGCCATTGAATAATCATTATAAATGCTCTACTAGGCAAGCAATTTCAGCGGTAGGACCAAGGGACATAGTCTCGACGTATTGTTCGACTATTAAGAAGATTTTCGGTGAATTGACGTTAGGAAAATTCGAAAAGCGCGCTATATTGCTTAATAGCGCTAAGACTGTGCTAACTGAATGGCAGTGCTCCAAGGCGAATACCATGTGAAATAAAGAGCTACGCATGGCATTGAATTTCATGTTTAGAATAAGTGGATTGCTTAAACTCACTCGCTACATGGCTTGGAAGGCATAAAATCAAGTATTATTGGCCGTTAAACCCGAAGAAGTATTCCAGAATTAAGACATCTTACTAAGACCTTGACAAATACTAGTGATCCTTAGTCACTTGAAATAGTTTTCAAAAAGTAATTGAACGGTAAACTTTGATTTACCGACTCGTGTGAAAATGTCCTGTGCACTGAGAAACCGCTTTACTTTTAAAACCGAACGCCTAAAAAAATCACCCCATTAAAAATAAATATTTTTTTCATGTTGCAGTTGCTCTTGCTGTTAATGAATTTAACACTTAACAATTTTAAATATTCACTGCATGTCTTTTTTTGTAAATATTTATTCAATTTAAAATTTATTTGTTGGTAAGTCTTTGTTTACTTAATTAACACTTTTAAAGGTCTTCTATTTCGAATCTATTTCAATTTTTTGCAAATTCAAACTCAAAAAATTACAACAACAAAAAGTCGCAGCGAAAATCGTAATAAAATTCAAATACTATGGCTCAGACTTGAATGTGTAATAAAAGTAAAATTATTGTTATTAGTTTTACAAGAGTAGCAAGTCCGCGCATACATTGTATGCACATAAGTAACATATTTATTATTATCTTATAAGCTACAGTTAAATGATTTAAACATTTAAACGCTTGTTCAAGCAAACAGACCTTAAACAAATTTTGTTTTCTATTTTCAAGCTTAAAACACAAACTTTATTTAATTTTTTATCTTTAATTTAAACTCAGTAAAATAATTCTTTTTTTTCTACAGCAGAAAAGTAAAGAGAAAAATTCATTAACTCCTCTCTGCTCGTTTAACACAAGTTTAACGCTTGAAATCTCGCCGCTAACTAAACTAAATTGACTAAACACATTTAAACGACCAACCCGTTTGTGTATTTTGTCGCTTAGTGTGTGTTGTTTGCTGCTGCTGTTGTTAATTTTCGTGCATGCCGTTGAGCGCGGCCGTGTGTGTTGTTGTATGTGGAAAACCAAAAACAAACGTATTAAACAACTTAAGCAACATTAATGCAGCCAAAACTCAAACCGTAACTAAATAATAAAAACAAAAATCCAGCTACAACAAACACGGCTTTAGCCAGTCTGCCTGTTTGTTTGCTCGTTTGTCCGTCCGCTCGCCAACCAGCCAACCAACCAACCAACCAAACCCAACATTCTAAAACAAAATCCATTTACGTTCGACAGCACACATTTTGACTTGGAAAAAAATAATTTTTTAGTCACTATTCTGTTTAGGTATGTTCTTGTTGTTTTTTTTTTTGCAGACAAACCTAAAGGAATACAAGAGCACGAATATAACCAGAGTTAAGAATTTAAGCCTTTGCACAGTGGCCTAGCCTTTATTCAAAAGTTGTACTCTAATGTGCACATATCTTAGGATATTTATTATTTGTACCAGCACTCAGCAGATAACCCATACTTATATATATTAATATAGGGAAGATATCGAAGTAGACCGCTTACTTTATAGGTGCCCTTTCGAACCTCCTTCTCTCCACGAATTGATTTCAGGCAACCGATTTGTAACTTACGACTACCATACTTTTGAGCCTTGACTGTAGTCATTTCAGACTGTTGACTAGTAACTGTCGGCCTTCTTCCTCATCACCAAGTCTCTCGCATTTGTCTAAAGCTTAGGTCCATTATGACATTCACATTTAACAAGTTTCTGATCGTGTTCCTAAGGCTTATGCTAGCCAGTGCTGGGCATTCACAAATAATGTGTGCTACCATCGCGCCCTCTTCCTCAGAAGTATCTTTGAGACTAACCACTCCTTGCGAGAAGTTTTTGTCCATCTCTGCAAAATTCCTCCAATGGCCAACTAACACTGGAGTTTCTACATAGATTAACTTCTCCACCTCTACGAGGCTTGATTGCCTGCCCCTATGGGAATCTCACGCTCCAACACCTTAGGAGTACCTTTAGAGATTGATCCGTGCATTTGTGGTGAGGAATTCTTGTCATTCTATTTAGGATTCCTTTCTTGGCAAATTAAAACCGGAGTTGATTCAGAGAATTCTGATAATTCCCACGAGTAATGGAGAAAAAGATGTAAAACTAAGATCGCCATATATACGGGTAACTCTGTATTAAAATTGGAAATGGACTGGTATCTAGAGTTCGGCGACTAGACACCAACACCCTTTTGACCACGCATCTGGTGTATGCTGTTCTACCGTTGATTAGGAAAGTTATGGTGCGAAGATAAGTAGGAGCAGTGTTTGTGATTTTTCTACCTTGAAGGTTGCAGGAAATACTTTTCAGGTCGCTTATTCCTCTATTTTTCCTATAATGCGGTCAATCTGGCCAATCTACCGCGAACGGATGAGCGCTTAATAAGAACCGTTTTATAGCACATTCTGTTGTAGTAGAGATAAAACTGTGAAACACAGCCCATATTGCGTTTTGTTCCAGAGCGTGAATAGACTGCTGTCACCGATAACTATGGCTTTTCCTGTACGTGGTCGTGGAGCGCCAAAACATTTTTCAAAGCTCCGGCCAATAACTGATAGTTGTATTCCTTCTGCGGTGGGCTATAGGTGGTATAATAGTTAAGAACGTCAGATGCAGTAAAGTATCTCTTAACCTGTTTTCAAAAACCAAAGCTTTTCAATTCTTCTTTTGCGATTTGAAAATGTATTCAATCCATCGAACTTCACACTGTATTTCATGCCAAGAACATCAAGAGCTACTAATTGCTTCATATTTACTAATGGAGCACTGTAATCTGTCGTAGGTCTGTGAGTAAGCGTAAATCTTACATCCACATTTGGAACTGTAATGGTGTTTTCGCTCACAAAAGGTGGTGCTTTTCTCAGATTTTATCCTTAATAGTGCCGAAAGGCATTGTCCTTTGTGACCCGTATAAAATCCCAAATAATAAGGGATTATTAAGAATAGATTTTATTATGTTGTGATTATGGTCACAATCTGGCAATATGTAACGTTGCTCGACAGTGGCTGTGCTACGAAATGTAGTTGGGCTGTTAAGCATCAGCCGCTTTCGAATATATAGCGCTGTCGATTAGAAATGACCAGTATTAGCGAACATACGTACGTGTCCTACGCGCCGACCTCCGTTAATGCCCGATATCTTCGCTTGATACTAAAAGCGATTGAATAGAATAAAAGTATATAGGAGTCGGTTATTATTACATGTGTTTGAGACCTCAGTTGCATAATGCAGAAACGAGGCTTGTCAAATGTATGCGCTACTATTTGGCGTCGTCCAGTCTTACTGACTGGAACAGTAATAATGTTCGGACTGAAGGAGTAAAAATACTTTGCAGATTCGCTGTGTTATTATCGATATAGTTTCGCCATCTCTCACTTTTTACTGGTGAGACCAGCCAGAGAAGTACTATTTCGGGCTACAATTTGATAGAACATTGCTTTTAAAAATTGGATTTTTAAACACGATCGTTTTTTTAATAACGCAACATTGCGAAATGCTCCCTTTACGAAACTATCCTCATACAACGTTGTAATAACATTATTGCGTCAAATACCTACTTTGGATGCTACGCTAGAAATTCCTCGACGGCCCTTAAACACAACAGATAAATTTTGTACCAGCTATTCTAAAACTGATTCCACTTCGTCTATTAAAAAGCCCAATAATTGTTCTTTAAAGCTTTCTTTCGCTATAACTTTAGTTCCCGTCTTTGCCAATCACCTGTAAAAAAAAATTTAAAAAAAAAACAAAGCTTTCACAATTCATGAGAGATCTCAAATGCACAAGGTTTTGAACAACGGTAACATATGTACATACATATATGTATATTCAATTTTATTTCTTTCAAAAAACGAAATATTTTTTCTATTAAGAACGTTCGCAGAAAAATATTTATTCACAACTATTAAAAGTGTCTTTTTATTCCAGCTTATTTTATGATTTTAATTAATTTAATTAAATAGTTTTACATATTTAATAAATAATTCAATCGAATAAAAACTGAATTAAATTTCAAGCATTTAATTTGTGTAAATATATTTTTCTGCATAGAAATATAACATCTTCAACCCATTGTGCTTTCACTCAATTCAGTTTCATTTACTTGAGCTGGCTTGGTATGATTTTATTTGCTCTGCTTTTCTGCTGCATGCTGGCGGTTAAACCATCACTTAGCATCAACCATCATACAATTTTATCGCTTTAGCAGACTTACTAACTAAATATTTTATTAGTTAAATAGCGATGGAACAAGTTCAAGTCTCAATGTTAATGATTTTATTTGCTCTACTCTACTTTGATTTTCGTTTAACGTTTCTCGTCAACTTTAGATAAAATGCTCATTTTTACCCACTTCCTTTTGTTTGTTAAAGTGAATTAAACATTAGAGCAGTTTAACAACGTCTCTTTTGTAATTTTCCTTGTGGCGACATTTTTTAATACGATTTTAAGTTTGAGCATAACATGCCTTTATTGTCTGGTTTGATGTCAAACCTTAAGATCATGCAAAGTAGAGTCGTAAGCTTCAAAGTTTGATTAACAACACGTCGACTGGGTAAGAGCAGTGTTGCACACACAAATACATTTTTGGCGATATTTTTAAGGGGGTTTATGTAGTGAAATTATGAAGAAAATGTCATCATATTTTTAATTTCGGTTCTACTTTTAAATAAAATAAAGACTTTTAGAGTATTTCATTATTTATTACTTTAGAATATTATCCTGGTTGGCGTGTAAATCAATATGAATGAATAGACAACACTTGAACATTAAATTAAACAATTGGTACTCGAAGGTGTTCTATTTCAAAAGTCCTAACTAGCCTAACGTAGCCACATATCTGTGCGTGAGTATGTCAGGGCCACGCTCATGCACGCAAAATTTTTTTAAACTTGCACAATATAGTATATATACAAATATCCAGTTACGCTCATGGCAAAATAGATATGTAGATACGGCTGAATTAGAGCGATGGGTCGGGTTAAGGTGACTTTGAGGCTATTGGCCGACTGCGGCTTATTTACATCACATTCGCCAAGGAAAAATATACCCTCAGATCTTTTATGTACCGACTCTTCCAATATGGACCTCCGAACTTTGACAGCTTATAGCGGCCATGCTGTTGAAACTGCATCTGCCAAATAGGCTGTCGCTTATTCAGACTGCTTTGCCAAGTGACCATGGGTGGATATAGGAGTTTAACATTGACCCTAATTTCATAATAAAAATCAAATTCAGCGATGGGGGCCATTTCTGGGTGCACGGGTACTTAAACAAACCAAATTGTCGAATTTGGAAACAAGAGATTCAAAATCGTTCAATTCATCCCGAAATAGTCACTGTTTAGTGTGGATCTTGGACTGAAATATAAAAGAATTGTTGCCACAACTTTTAATATTTTAAAATTGCTATGTACCTGTCGTTTTCAAAATAATTAACTAGCCGGCTACAAGGCGACATTTGTTGCCAGCGGTATTTGTTGTCGTGTAGCCGACTGTGGTCAATGTGTTTTTTGCCATAAGGTTTCAATTCCCAAAAAAAAGTAAAGTAATAAAAACCTCAGTCCTAGACAACACTGTTTTTCGTTTTGTCAGTTTACTTGCAGTATTTGTCAAAACTCTACTTGCTTTAATATTTCAAGTGTGGTTTTGTTAGTTAAAAAATTTAAAGTTTCAATTTAAAGGGAAACTCATAGTTTTATACAAATTGGTCAAACAGTTTTCGCACTCACTGTACTTCTGTATTGCCGTTTGATCATGCTGAACCTCTCTAACATGTTGCGATTGGCTGCAACGTGTTGTCAATTATTTTCTTTTTATTTTTAAACTTATTAAACATTGTTGCTTGGCAACATAAAATAAACAATCATTTTCATATCAACACCTTGTTTTTGGATTTTCTATAGAAAAAATTATACAAATTGCATTTGTTATTGTTTTCTTTGTTTATTTTTGTATTTATTATAAAACATAAAAACAACAATAAAAGCTATTATTTATTTACGCGTTTGTTGTTATTATTGCTAACAAAAATCTATAAAATTTAAACTCGAATTGTATACAACGACTAAAGTTATAGAGCTATGTACATATGTGTGTATGTATCTATGTGTCATGTTTGTCATCTTTATATCTCTGAAGACGCTGGCATGGAGTGAATGAATGAATGGCATGTTTATGGTTCACAAATAAATCCATGGTGGGCATGGATGGGTATTATAATAACAACATCAATTTTTATTATCGATTGATTTCAATAAAGTGAAACAAAGTCATTGGATTTGTTATATATTTTTTCTTTTTAACGTCGCTTTCAAATGAAAAGCGTAACTGAGTCAGTAGCAGGGAAATATTTGTGGAATGTGTAACACACACAGGTAGAGAGAATTTTTAGGAAATAAGGTCAACATATAAAGATAAATTTAAAAAGGTATTTCTATTTTGAGTTTTTCGAGATTTTCTGAAGATGACTTTAAGCAAATGGAATTAAATGACTAAGACTGTAACGTAATAATGTTCGTAAGGTTTAAATCTTTAGCTGGAAATCTTGAGGTAATGGAAGAATATGAAATGTTGCTTTCCTAAAGAAATATGTAGAAAGATATTGATCGATTTTTCAAATATGAAATTATCGGAAGTACTAAAGTTATCTCTATTAAATAGGAGTCCTTAAAAATCGAGTTTATTCATATTTTAGGGCAATTGATTAAAGGTTAGCGTTCGCCATTGTAGAACTCCCAAAAGCGTTTTTGAACTACTTATAAAATCGAAATAAAAATTTTTATTCTTTTAAATAATTTATTTATACAACTCACAAACGCATTTTATTATTGTATCGTGTATTAAGGTAAATCTTCGTTTCAATTCTTTGTGAACAGTTAGTTATATTGTATTGTGGTATTATTGTATTGCTAAAGTTAAAAAATTACATACGTTATTAAATTATGAAGAATTATACGTTAAAATTGATAAAGATTTCAAATTAATTAGATTTTGTTGTAATGTAACCAGTAAGAGACATAATTTCGTTAATCCTCTAGAATTTTCTTGTTCAGTGAAGATAACTCAACTAGTCCATACTCGCGTCTTAAGTAAGCTACATAAGAGCTAGAACTACCCCAAAAGGAACCCAAATATATGACGGAAATGGGGGTATATTTAAAATAACGATGTCTTACGACTGGACCCAGCTGTGCACTACATCGGAGTAGTCTCCACACTACTCGATGGGGCACCTACAAGGGGTTAGTTTTTTAACTACTCCATTGCGCACTCCAGAGATTTAGTTTTGTAACTATTCCATGGGACACTCCAGAGGGGGTTTTCTAATGTAGCGGGGATATCGAAGCAGATCGCTAACTTTATGAATACCTTTTTGAACCCCTTATTTCCTCGAATTGATTTCTGGCAACCGATTTGTAATTTACGATAACCTTAATCTCAATCAAGACTCGTGCACCTAATAGACTTTACTATCGACTGTAGGGATTTTATGGCATGGCATTTAAACTTAGCAAGTGTCTGCCCGTGGTCCTAACTCTTATGCTAGCCAGTGCTGGACATTCACACACAATGTGTACTACCGTCTCAGCTTATTCGTCACGAGTATCCAACTTTTCAGAATTCATCCCTTGGCGAATAAACACCAGAGTTCCTATAGACATTAACCCCTATACCTTGCGCGAGGTTTCATTGCCTATCCCTGTCAAAATCTCACGGTCTAACGCCCTTTAAAGATTGAACCGTTTATCCCTCACGAGGCATTCTAGCCCATCTTTTCCGGATTCCTCCTTTGGCTAATTAAAACCCTGGTTTCTGCAGATATTAACCTCTTGCGATTTTTTCTGATTCATCCCTCGAATGGAGAAACATATGTCTACACACACAGAGCTCCATATGCACGGGTAAGACTGTATTAAAACTGGAAATCGACTGGTATCCAGAGTTCGCATACTTAAGACTAAGCACCCTCTTGGCCATGCATCCCTCGCGTATGCGGTTTCACCATGGATTGCGGATTTTTTATACAAGGGAGTTAACTTCTGCAACATATTTAGCCAGACTCCTTGCAGAGACAGGAACCTGTTACCGGCCGCCACCACGTACAGGTATATTATGTCAGAACAGTGCAAGCCATATCCTTCTGCCCGCCAGCTGACGGCCACTCCAGAGGGTTAGTTTCATAATTTATAACACATCACCAAAAATACAAACTTACATCTAAGCTGTTGATTTTTGGATTTATTGAAAACATATTCAACATTTTGAGAAACTTAGGAACTTATTACCACATTAAACCATAACAAATCGAAGGATATTTTCTCTTTTCACTAATCGCCTTTTATACCATGCATGTGCTACACCACATATTTGATTTAAAAATGACATGGGACCATGATGTGACTAGTACGAGGGCTGCTCTATATATTTCTGGCCTAATAGTGAAAATGCGCTCAAACCAGTTGTCGAAGCACTTTTTCCACTCCGATTGAGACACCTCTAAAACATGGTTTTTGAACACTTCAACAGCTTCTTCTGGCGACGAAAATCGTTGACCACGCATTTTTTTCTTGATGTGCGGAAGCAAGAAGAAGTCATTCGACGTTTTGGCCGGTCAAAAACGCTCTGGTTTGAGCCGATGTGTGAGAGCTCGCATTGTCATGGTGAACAATGATTCGTCTTCTCTTGTTGGTTTTTCGAATTTCTCCCATGACTTCAGGCAAACAAATTGTAGTGTACCACTCAGAAGTGACCGTCCTACGTTGCTCAAGCGGAACAGCCGCCACATGACCAGTTTTGCTTCGAAGTGCTTCTTCCACGAACAACTTTCGTTGGATTTTGCTCGTCTTTGGAGACCCACACGGTCGATTGTTGTTTCGTTTCGGGCTCATACGCATAGATCCATGATTCGTCAGCTGTGACGATCTTATAAACGTCTTTTGAAGCACCGCAATCGTATTTTTGCAACATTTCTTTGCACCAATCGACACGAGCCTTTATTTGAGCGACTTTCAAATTGTGTGGGATCCAACGAGAACCTTTTTTACGGCCAGGTGCAGTATCGAATGTATGCTGGTGGAAGAAATGTCCAAGGATGTCTCTATCTCTCGGTATGTCGCATGTCGATCTTGCATTATGAGTTCACGCACGGCATCAATGTTCTCTGGCACAACAGCCGTTTTTGGACGACCTTCACGGAATTCGTCTTTGAGCGAGCTTCGGCCACGATTAAATTCATTATACCAATTTTTCACAGTGCTATAGGATGGTGCTTCATCGCCATGCAGAGATTTAAGTTCATCAATGCACTCTTGTCGTGATAATCCACGTCGAAAGTTGTGAAAAATGATGGCACGCAAAAGTTCACGAGTTAATTCCATTTTTTTTCTATATTAATTTTTTTTGAGTACGATTATGCTTAAAAATGACAAACTTTCCAATGGAAATGTCAGATTGCACTTGGCAGCACTCAGTGTTGCCAGGCCAGAAATATATATAGCACCCCTCGTAACTACGCAGTCTAATATTATCTGCATCGAAATAGAATACAATAAAAAGTAGTACATTAATTGAATTTTGTCCATTTAAAATTAGAATTGAAGTCAATATTGCACAAACTCTGTAGGCGGGCAATGCTGTTTACAAGTACCTGCTCACCTGGGATTCAATTGCAATTTTTTTTAAATTTTTAGGCGTTTGTTGTTCTTTTTTGCTCTTTTGGGTTATTTTCACTCGGGGGATTATTTATACAGCTACAAGCTACAACGAATTAAACTGCAGCTGTATTGTTGTTGATTTGTGGTAGATTTTCACAAGGTGGCAACGTTAGGCAACGCAAGGTGCATTTGAAGTAAATCTATTTCTTATATCGAATTTGCTTATTACAGTGTATTTCATTTGGCGTGAAATTTAAACTTCATATAGTTAGCGTAAATAAATAAAGTGCAGGGTGTTACGTTAGATGGGCTGAAAAATAAAAACAAAACTCACAAGAATTTAATTTGTAATTTTTTTACTTCAGAGTTCCATTTGTTCAAGCAAAAAAAAAAAACACCCTTTTCAATTACCTTTTCTGTTGTCTTAGACTCGTGCCAAACACACTTCAGACAAACATAATACTCGTATGAATAAGTAACATGGACAGAAATCTTAAAACACGATTTCGATTTCAATGTTAATTCTTTGCACAACTTGAAAATGAAAATAAGACAAACCCCTCTCATTCACATACGAATAATGGGTACAAAGTAGTAGACTTGTTGCTTGCTCAAATCTTGAGCTTTGCAACTGAAATGTGCTACGTAATCAAATTATTAAAAAAAAAATAAATTTTTAAATTAAATTTGTATTGTTCATTTATTTGTCATTTAACATTCGAAAACTGCATTCCAAACGACGTATGTACTTTTAAATACGTACAACTGCTGCTGGTTACAAGAACAATGTCTGGCAGAATATGTCGTTAACAAATGCACTGGGTTTAAAGTACTTCGATCACCAGCACAAGTCAGTCAGGTGTGAGTCATTCTTTCATGTCGTTTGCTGCAATAGTTAGAGAGTTTCAGAGCCATTAATTCGTTTCGTTTGCTTAAAGTGACTTGTTGTTGCTGTCTCTTTTAACGTGTGATTTTTTCTTGATTGCATTTTGTTTAAGATACAAAGGAATTCAAAATCTAAGTATTATTTTGCAGATTGGAGATCGAATCCGAATTGAAATGATTTTATAAAAAATAGTTTATTTGCGGAAATTTGAAGTCGTACAAATTTTATTTTATTTTCAATATAGAGCCCGTCGCAAAAATGATTAGATGATTAGATAAGAACGATAGGAAAGGAAATCTAAATAAAATAAACAGTTTTATCAATCCAACTCCAACCGCAAAAGAAGTCGGGTCGACTCTCGCGATACCTAACTCAGCTTATCGCAGCAGAATCGACATTTCTGGCCGTTAGGCCGGCTAAATATTCTCCACCTTGCACCAACATCTGTCTAGTGGGTGGCTTAACGCCCGAAAGAGCGCTCTCACGCTCAAAATCGTCTACGTCTCAGGGCAACGAATTGCCTGCGCACTAAAGTCATAAAGACGACCTACCGCACATAGAGTATTTACAATTGAATTGAAATTTCGATTGGCATGAAACGACGCATGATGGTAAAGCTTGACGAATATTTTGACAGCCTGGATGGCCTTGTTAACTTTTCCAGCTTTGCATATATAAGAACTAGAAAAACTATCATTACCATCTCTTCGATAACATTTTTAGGATTCAAACATTTCCCGTAGGACTTCTGAAATGCCTAAGAAAGGTAAGGAAAGCGCGTGGTAATAATTTCCTAGTGTTCATAAAAAACCAAATGTGCCAATGTAGATAAAAGCTTTCCAAGGGTTATTTGCAACCAAGAGTGAGTTTCTTTAATGTTAATTTTAAGAAGTGGCGCGTTTTTTCCAATTTCTGACATGCAAACACACTCAAGCAGATACGAGGTGTATTCCAAAAATAAAGACAATGGAAATCTTTCTGTCTTCCCCACTGAATGTTTCGCTGTCCGGGGGTTATAAGGAACCATCCCACGTGGCTTTTCTGGGACGTAAAATTGGAAGAAGAGGACATTAGAAGTTATACCAGTTACGTAAAGGCAGGTAGCACGGTAAATAGCCCTGCTCAGCCGAGATCCCTTCGGGGAGAATGGCATGGTGCCTGCGGTTTAGTCAAAAATTGTGGGACTAGGCGGTTCAACATCGATTTGGAAAAAGTTCGGTAGGAGAATTGATAGCTCCAAACTTCTTAGCAAGGGATGAATTAATAGTCCAAGGGCTTTGGAGGGAGTATATTTTTCACGAGTGCACTCCAGTGGTAGGATATGATCGACATATACGTGTGGGTTCTTCCAAAAAACTAAATCCATGCCTTTAGTGCAAATCTTAATCTGGGAATCGCCCATGAAGTGAAGTTTTCGACTTCTTTAGCAATTCGAGCTTAATCTCGTCTAGTTTTTTACTCTACAGCTTAGAGAACAGAGAAGGTCAAAGAACACAGTATGCAGCAAGTACAATTGGAGCACCAACATGCCCGTTGTGGCATAACGAACAAGATTTAGAATGTAGGCAAAATATAAAATCAATTGGCAGCACTAAAATTCCCTTTCAACCCTTTGATATGTCGAAAACTAGCCAAAATAATTTAAACAGCTTTAACTTTTATCATACAATCGGAGCATAAGAAAGAACATTTTCCAACACACGTTTTACAAACATTCTCACAAATACTAGCTATTATGTCACACATTCAATCTTAAAACGAATCCACTTACACTTGTACAGTAGCGGTCAAAACAACTAGAACGAAGATAACACATAAGACTCATCTTTTTTAATAACATTTTTACTTCAACGGTAAAAAAGTAAAAATACATTTTTATAGATTTCCCAAGCGCACTTTCGCAAAAGGCCACTAAATTATTGGGTCCTAGCAAAGCACAAAGCAACACAGTCTATTAAGAAGGAAGTCTTTTGTACATCTGTATGGATAGATCGTACAGTTTGTATCCTTTACGAATTTTTCCAAACCAGTTACCAGATAATTTTAAATCGAATTTATCTACAATATAATATTTTAACTACAAAAACCCCATGTGCTCAAATAAAATTCGGAACGCTCACCTTAACTCTTATTGAGTAAAAAGGAAAAACATATTTGAGTTCTCCCTTTGAGCATCAGAACAAAAAGTGTATCCCAGGCATATCAACGACACGATAAAACACGTGTATTTAGGACATCAGCTGGTTCAGACATACCGCATTACTGATAGCATGGCGTGCACAAGCTGCAAACTTATAATATTAGATATCTAATATAGTGTTCTTCACAATGATCACATGTTTCTTGTATGGTAATGCAATTTTTTTCAAATTCGTAGGAAATTTCAACAGAAGTTTTTAGATTTTTTATTGTCACGATGTTCTAGCATATATTTCATTGTTGTCTGAAGCCCATAGTCTCTCCAATACCATCCTGAGCTCAATAAGTTATACATAAGGGCGGGAAGTTTGGGTTAATGTATCATTTTTTGTATTTGTTAAATTTGACGCAAGGTGCTGTCCTTGCCAGTATTTTCGGCGTAAAAACGGCATTCCGAAACGTAACACAATTTGAATACAATTGATGATTTACTTTTCCGTAACGATGTTTTTGTTAATTCCCCACTTCAACTACAATGCAAGCTTTAATCGTTAATGTTTTCTGTGAGGGAAACCGCCAGAAAAAAATACCATATTTTTTAATAAACGATCGAAAATCATAATTTCGATGCTTTATTTCTAAAATCAAACTAAAACGACCATAACAAAAATCTCAAATTCCTCGTGCCTGATAGCTCCGTAGAGGAGAAACAAAAAATTTGAAAGGGACCACTAAGTAAAAATGTTATTATAAGTGGCGAGAGAGACTAAGGGTGCTACGTGGATCAAGAAATATGTTCGAAGTCATAGCTGTAGTTAAAAAAATGATTTGGTTTTTTCTCTTGGCAACATCAGTAGCATAACACTGTTGTTTGTTTGGAAAAATAAACCACAGGCAAATAAAGACACTAGCAAAGGTTTCACTTCAAATAAAGTTGTTGATAGCAAAAATACCGGTTTGAGAAAATATACCTGCAGTAGCAAATGTTTTGAGCATCACTGTACTATACTCAATCAATTATGTGGTAGAGTAACATATTTATGTGTGTGATTTTGCATATTGTGTATAAAGATTTTAATATTTACATATAAATAAAAAAATTAAATAATAAAATGCGAAAGAAATCTTTGTAAAAAATTAAAATCAAATAAAATCCATAAAAATAATATTTTTATGTAACAGTCAGCATGTCGCCATGCAAAATAAGTTTTTGATATTTTTTTGTTTCCACACACAACATGTTTTAAGCTATTTTTTACTATTTTTTTTTAGAATTTGTTTCTCCAATATTTTGCTTATATCATCATATTTGAGTGCAAAAAAAGCTTCCACTGCGCCCCACATGCAGCAACAGTATAAAAACGTAATTTGTCACCAAAGATTGCCGCCTGTTGCATTTCAGTTTGCATCTGATTTTCTGGTCAGAGTGTCAAAATAAAATTCATGTGGAGTTTTTTTTTGTTTAAAGGAAAATTTATTATTATTGATTTTACATACATATGTTGATCGTTCCTGTTGTTGTTAACAACTTTCTGGATTATAATTAGTTGTCATTAAGTTGTTGCTGAGCAAAAATTTTGAGAAATACCAAAAAATTAAACATTAAATTTTAAAAAAATAACAATAAAAAGGGCAAATATGAAATAAATTTAAAAGTTATACATTAAAAAAATACAATGGGTCTTGAGAAACAAATATGTGCTTACAATTTTTGAATCTAGCTGTGTTAAAACGATAATAAACTGTTTGAAAATTTCAAGCTTATATGTGTTATATAAGTATTGGTACACATTAGGTTGTTATGTGTGAAAGTGTTTATAAAGGGTGTTTTTTAGACGTATAAAATTTAATCTATAGTCATTTTCATTCAGATTTATTCAAGGTTAACGTTGAAAACTTTTGAAAATTGCCATGAAAAATGGATTGTTTTAAGTGGAATGAAAAGGGGAACTACAAAATGGGTTTAATTATTAGAAAAGTGTAAGAGACATTTAAAAAATATTTAAATAAAAAAATATAAAATAAAGAAAAAAACACAGAATTCCGCAAACTCAAATAAAAATGATATTTTAGGTATTTCGATTTTTGTTCGAGTGAATCAAGTTTAATTATGCTAATGTCCTTTTTAGTATTTTAAACTAAATTTTGTAAAATTAATTTATGAATTATAATTTGGGACTGGCTGCCCGAGTGTAGAACATAATTTTTTTGAAACAGAAAACTACGAATTGTTAGTTCTATTTTTTGTTAAGCTTCATATGTAACTCTCATTTGGGTTAAGCGTGTTTCTAAAAAAATTCTTGTGTAGTTGTTTTATTTACGAAAATGTTTTATCTTTTTATAAGTGTAAATTTTCTTTAAGTGTTAAACTAAAAATGATCACTTTAGCCCTTTAGAGAGAGACATGTTAAATTCAAGGTTGTAAACAACAAACATGTATTTAAATACCATTTCTCCTTCTAATTTCTAATGACATTTTATTTAAAAAGAAAATCCTAAAAAAACGCAGAAAAGCAAAATAATAAAGCCATAAAAGTAGCACTTTTTAATAAATTTATTGAAAAGATAAAATACTCGCTTACTTATATATCCTTATCTGTGTAAACCCCATGTTGTAGTTGTGATGAGATTTCTTCTAACTAGAGATGCATCGATACACCTTGCTGTCAATTTGATACCGATACTTAAATAAAAATATCGGCGATACTGATACTGCTGCCGATATGTTAGTGAATTAAAACTCAAAGCAAATTAAATAAAATTTATATTAATAACATAATTGTTTGGCTTGAGTTCATTATTATTAACTCTTTCTGTGAAGAAAAAATGTGCTTCTCAGCAATTGGGCCTATCTCACGGCACATTATGGCATATTTTGCATTTCTGTTCTCACTGAATCGATTCCTCACCGATGTACCGAAGTTATAAAAAACAATGAATCCATATACGAAATATTAACTGTCGCTTTTGTTTTGCACGCCTTAAAATAGGGACCTGCATGGTTTTCGTTTATTTTTGAAGAAACAGCTTTATTTGGATCTTAATTTATTTTGATGTTAAGTGTACATACTTAAATATAAATAAATCTTGGAGATATACTTTTATCTGAAATGGACTGTATTACAAAAATATTCCTTTTTTTATTATTGGGAGTTTGTTGAATTTATTTTGCACAACACTGTATGTAAGTCGCTCAACAGAAATGCGGTATATCGTTGAATATAATTTCTGAGCATTAGAGCCACAAGATTTTTCAATACAGCTGGATTGAGTTTTTGTTCCTACAAGTAGAGAAGTGCAAGGTTCGTCACCACAACTATATTATGTGTGCTCTACAATAGTGTATAGTTGTGACAATCATAATCTGATTAACTCAAACTACTTTAAATATTAGTTTAGTTATGTTAGACAACTGCTTGTCAAAATAGGCATGACCACTTATTTTGGCAAATTGTTTATTCAATCTTACATGACGCTATTCATAAGTATGCATGTGGGTGTGGGTTAAAATGAAGATTAATTGTACAATAATATGTAAGAACGAAAATATGTTCCCTAATATGTAATGTAGAAAATTGTCTAACTCATCAAATATTAGTTAAGTCTGTCGGCTCACCTTTCTTAATATATAAGAGGATTTATATTTATGCGCCTAAATATTCACACAGCGAATAAATCATAATGAAACTAAGAATTTCTTATTAATTCTTTTCTCCTTCTTACTTGGAATTCTAAAAAAATAACAAGAAGATTCTTTATTAATCACATCCCCAACAAATTAGAGAACAAAGATGATTTTTGAATAATTTTAATATTGATTTAAATTAACTCGTACCGTGCAAAAAGGGATTTGCATAAATTTGTTTTCATTATTTAAAAAAAAGAAAAAGAAGACATAAATTAATGCTTTACGAGGTATTTGAACAAAAAATCAGAACATTTGACTTGAGAGAAGAAATATTTTAAATTGAAAAACTCACAGTAAATTTATAAGACACATTAAGTGTGAGATTTGCACATAATTTATTAGATTGTGAACGTCTGTCTGTCTGTCCAGATGTCATTTTAGCTGTGACTTTTATCACATATTTGAATATTTAATTTGAATTTTTTTATAATTGATTTTTTATTTTTTGTTTTTTGTTCTTCTTGAAGCTTTTTATATGTTTGAACAGAAACACATCAATTGGAAAATAAAGTGGAGTACAGGGGTGGTTGGTTGGTTGTGTAGGGAAGCTTTTGTGACATTGTGTGGAATTTAATTCCATGTAATTATGCGAGTAAAAAGGGGTTGTAGAAACATTACTTAACATTAAGCGGATTACAATGGTTACATTTGGCAGACAAATGATTTAGTTTTCCACGATAATAAAGAAGTTATTTGTAAAAAAATATTTCAGAATCTCTGAAAACTATAAGTATTGTTAGAGCTCGAGCTATCTTTCTTGTGATAAACTCTTCGGGTCTGAACATTTTTTCAGATAAACAAATTTGTCCGATTTTATTCGTTGTTGTTTTGAAATTTCAGTTGTTTGATAAAGTTTATTTTGATATTCCGACAGGGTGTGTTTTGATGTAAATTTTTGAAACGAATTTCCGTCATCCCTTGTCAAGTTTGGGTTGATGACAAACCGATTTTGGCTATATGACATCTTCATATGAAACTGTTTTGCGATTTATTGTTAAATGATTTTTTTAATTTTTGGTGAATCGAACAATTTCTTCCTTTCGGTTTAATATTGGTTTCTATTGATATTAAATTTGTTGGTAAACCTTCGAGTTTTTTGTGAATTATTGGCTGCTGGTGAAATTGTTTTTTATTTTTTTTTTATTGCGAAATTTCGATTTGAATTTAGTGTGAAAATTAAAGTTTTTTGGGTTTTTTTGCACTTCTCCGATTTTTTGATGAGTTTTTGAATTTCACTTGAATTCTCACCTTGTGGCCAACTCGTGGTTTTTCAAGATTCTTTAATTCAATTGCGATTTGTTTTAACCTATAATTATTTTTTTGTGACATCGAATATGTTTATGAATTTAAGATTTTTTGAAAAACCAGTTTTTTTCTGCATTCCCGCTTTGTGGTGAAATTGCAATTTTTTTATAATTTTTTTGTGAAAAAAAATTTGGGTAAGATTTTCATCTTTATCATAAAGTTTTCATGAAATTTTTGATGACACTTTAGAATTTTAGTGAAATAGAAATGTGTATGGCAAAAATTTATAACTGGTGAATTTCGGTTTTCGGGGAGCTTTTTGCTTTTTTGATTAAATTTGGATATTTCGGAAATTTAAACTTTCTTATAGCAGTTTTTCGACTTTATGGTTAATTTTCGAACTTTTGGTGAATTTTATGTTTGCGGTAAAATTTCAGTTTTTGCAGAAAATTGATTTTTTTAAATTTTGTTAAATATTTAGCTTTTTTAGTGAATGTTCGATTCGGTCCAACTTTTAGGTCTATGAGATATCTAGGGCCCCAGAGTAGATAGTTAGATAAGGGAACTTGATACAACTTTAAATTGTAAAAAAATAACACGAAGAGCATTCTGGACGTTCAATTTTGGGCCACTTTTTCGAGAATTGCTGGCCGTATGTGACGAATAACAGGAACAAGGGCCTCCAAGTTGTCAATTGTTGCTGGTGTGAATCTTCTTTCACATTTGCGTTTAAGCAGTGATATTCCCTTCCCATTCCTAAAAAGTATTGGTTTTATTGCACGATTTAGAGAGTCCGCAGTTCGACGAATATGTGCGCCATAAAAATTACGAAGTAATTTTCGGGAATTTGTAGACCGATGCTGCTGATTTTAAAATTCGCCGAAAGCTCTGATCAAACGCTTCAGCTTGTAAATTCCTTGGTTAGATAGGGCTTGCAGAAAGATGATTCCAACTATGGACAGATGGGCAGATGGACATCTTTAATTGAACTCCAGCACCTATAAGGATCCAGAATATATGTATTTACATTTACAAATTACAATTGGTATGACAAACTTATATTCCTATAGCCTTTACACCTTTTGGAAAAGGTAGAGAAAGCTGTCGGAGTCTATTAGAAAAAAATGTTGGTCTGACCATTTGTCTTAGTTAAAAATCTGTTCAGATTTTTTAGCAGAGAAACTTTTGCTACAAAAATATTCTCGCTTAGCAACTTTGTATTAACGAATACCTTTTACTGTGTGAGCTACAAAGCGTGAGAGACTTTTTGAATACAAACAACTATCACTAGCTTAGTGAGTTTTCATTTACAAAAAATAAAACCGTGTTTGGATGCCACTGTTTTTGAAATAAAACTAAAATATCAGCTGTATTTGATTTAAATTTATTTTAATCATTTATCTGCATTTTGCTGCGATTGGAGTGTAATTTCTCAATTATAAATAAGAGATATTTATTTTTGATATGATTTAAAATTTTCCACAACATGTATTTAAAAGAAATAAGTTTTGATTTTGTAACAGTTTTTATAAGAAAACATATTTCGAAATTGATTCCGAGCAACAAATTCATATGATATTGAAAAAATATTTTTTTTTTTTGATATTTAAAGATGAGATTAAAATTTGTCTAGATTTTGTTTTTTTGATATGACTCTTCGTTTGGTTAGCAACAGTAATTAGTATTAAAAATAGTTTTAAAAAATCCGGCTTAAAGAAATATTTTTACTATAATTATACACATACATACATAGCATGCATATACGTACATATAACTTTTGGTGTTTCTTTAGGTTTTAACAAACTTTGTAATATTTTTAAAGGAAAAATTTCAATTGATTTTTTTTCTTTTGTTGTATTTGTATGTTTGAGGATCTTCATCTTTGATTTCCTTAAGGTTGTGAGGCCATACGTATGCGGGCGGTAGCTCTAGATTTTGTATGAATTTCAGCCGTTCTCAGGGTTATGCCAAATATGTCCTCATGATAACGATTTTCATCCTGAAATATGAAATAAACATTAGTGTTGTAAAGTTTAATTAAATAGGTTGAAATATTTGTTTGAAATTTCTCATTCATGCTGTTCTTAAAGATTTTCAAATGAACGTTTCTTTATAAAAAAAACATGGTTGCGAGTACTATATTAAGCTCTCTTCAACAATATCCTGTTATGGCAAACATTTTGTGATGGTTTGCAAATATTTTAAAGAGTACTTTAATTGCGACAAATAAGTTATTGTTTACATTTAATCATTAAACGTTTACCTCCATCCATAAAAATTGCAATATGGCTGAGTTGAAAAATATAATTTTTATAAAATTCTAAACACAACAAAATTATTTTAGGTTTACAAAAACAAGATAATAATTCTAACCATAAATTATAGTAAATAAACCTAATATTTAAGATCAAACAACGCATATTGTCGGGGAAAATGTTCTTGGTAGAATGATTTTCTATTGTTCTAAAGAGAACCATATTTTGGTTATCTATAAAAATTATATGATTTGCTGTCAGCCATATGTGCTGCTCTTATAATATACTTACATCAACCATGTTTCTTTTTTGTTGGCGTGAGCCTGTTTTGGTTTAGTGTGTGTTTCACCTTTCATAGAGAGTAGAGTGGTGTTTGCCTATTGAACGAAAATCGACCGCTCTACGTCCGTCTAATGTAGTGGTAGATAAATTAACTACACAAATAAAAAACAACCCTTCTGTGCCCTGACTAAGTTACGCCAACAACCATTAATGAAACATAGGAATACATGCATGTTTTTTTTTTCAATTTGAAGCTTACATACACATTGTGTATATATATATGCAAGTATTAGTAGTAGTTTTTAGAATAATAAACCGATGATTGTATTAAAATATAGATCGTGCATATCTGTAAATAACTACCTTTTAATTGGTATATTTCTTGTATACTGTGATCGCGACAGGGATAACAAAAAATCGTCTGGCTTTAATTTATATAGATACGATTTTTCTTTTAATTTACTGTATTAAAGAGGGCTTTCGATCTATTTTTAGATAAATAAGTAAGTGCATTTCAAATAAAATTGTACTTTTAGTTAAACAAATGTTTTAAATATTTACGAAACATTTGCTCAACAAACCATAGGAAACTTTTTTTATTGCACTCAGATGTCAGCAGTTTTCAAGTTCGTAAAAAAAGTGCAAACTGTAAACACAGAGAAATGTTTGAATAATATAAATAGACGAGGGTGGTTCGATAACCATCCAGTCTTTAAATCTTTTGTTTTTACGCAGTTATCTATGGCTTCGTCATTCACTGTTGGCTAAGAACCCTTAAGAATCTTAAAACAGCCACCATCTGCGAATTTCATCCCTTCATTGATCATAATTGAAAAATTGTCGGCTCTAATCTTTTACTTTGTCTACTAATAATTGTCCCCTTAAAGTGGGGCCTTGAAATTCTTGAATTTCTACCTACTCAAACTAGTAAAACAAAACAGGAAACTAGTTTTCAAATTACCCTCATATATTTAACTACAAGCTCATGTATATGCGTGTTTCGTCATCATCTGTCTTTTCTTTGTTTTTATGAAAATAACACATAATAAATTTTAGCTTTATATCCTTTTTGGAGAGAAAAACTACATCGTAAACCAAAAAAAAAAAAATTATTTTGCAACAACAAAACAAGATTCTTTAGAAATAAACATACTTACACGTAACGTTAGTAAAAAAGTCTCAACTTCCGCTTCTGTTTTTTGTTCTTTTCCGGCGATGCACTTCCTATAAAATGGCGCACAAAACAACCGCAGACAACCAACCGCCAACATAAATATGAACATTTAAACGGCAACAGGCAGCAACAATACCAGCATTAGTACCATCAATTATAACAGCGTTGAAAGTAGAGAACCATCATAATGTTGCAGCAGCACACAGCATCACATATATTAGAAAATGATTTAGAGATGACGCAAATAAAAATAAAGATAATAAAACAAGGGTGAGTTTAAAAATATAATTTTTTACACTTAAACAGTATTTCAAATTTAAATAGAATATTTATACAGTGTGTCAACTTAGCAAATCTTTGCCGATTGTTGACAAAGTTTTTATGTGCAGAATATTTGTGCAAGACTAAGCAATTTTATTTAAGTGTATAAGCATTAATTCTTTTGACAAATACCAATATTAATTGGAAATAAGCGAATTAATAAAGGACTAAAAAAGGCCACAACTATGCAAACGCCCCACATCCTTGATATAAGGATGGGGTAAAACTAAAACCAGTTGCTATAGACTTTTTAAATTTCGTACATCAGCATATAATACTCTTGTTAAGAAAAAGAATTTTTTTTTGCAAAAATCATACTGAGGACACGCCCACCTTCCCCCTTTATGCCCTTAAATTTCAAAATATTATTTCAACTGCTTGTGTGAACGAAAAATTATAAACATTTTTACTTATGATACACATAATAGCAGCAATTAGCCGTCAGTTTTAAATATAATCCCAGCAAGGATTCCAGGTCCTGCCATATATCCCCTTTAATAAAAATGCTATAACTACTACGAAAATTTTTCAATTACTGTGAAAATCCTAATTTTTTTTAACTAAAAGCACACGTTTTAAAAGAATTTTTTGTGATAAAATAACTGCAAGCCTATAAAATCTTTTACATTTTGTGTTATAACCATATCACAGGGCCACGATCTGCCATCTCTGACAGTCCGTTATAATAGAGTTGGACTTAAGTCATTATATATTTGGTGTTCTTCTCACAAAACCTGTTTGTATGATACTGTTAAAATCATTATCTCTGCATGATTTGCCCCGAAGAATATAGTCGTTCAACACTTGTTATCTTAATTGTCTCTCTTTTATTATTTTTTAATTAAAATATACTTTGGAATCGTATTTTTTCCCAAATTTTTGTGATTGGCTGTCATAAATTCTTCAGACAAGCACCCTAGAATTAAATTCGATTATAACGCACTCGTCTCTAGTTTACTCAAAAATACTTATAATAAAATGATTTTCACTAAATATTAAAACTTACAACAGGCATATAAACCTTTAATAAATAAAATTGTACTCAAAAGCGATTCTTATGAAAGACTTTTGTAGGTCTTTGCCTACTTTAAACCTACAATAAATTGACATGTTAATTTGTTTGGGAAACAATTGTTTTACAAGCTACATTTTTACATAAACTAACAACTTCACCCAGAATAAATATTCCCCCAACCTTATATTTTCTAATTTTTACATCTTCTTAATTTAAAGCGCTTCTTTTCATTCATCACTTTTTTTATTGGTTTTCCATAAACCTCAAAAAATCAATGTGAATACAAATGTTAATTTAGTTACTCATTTTAGTTTCATATATTCGCGATATAAGGAAACGACAAATATTAACATCTCCGGAGAAGGGTTTGTCCTGTTCTGTTAAATAAAAAAATCCGAAATTCGACAACAATATTATCTTTAAGTCGTGTCAACAATGTGCCCAGTAGCTTCAGAGATATCGTGAAACTGATGGCAAACTTTTTTTTAATAAAAATTTTAGTTTTATAAAAAATTCACCAAAAATAAGAAACTAAAAAAATTAAAAAAAATTCTATTAGCAAATAGGGTACACAACCTCTGATTGCACTAATATTTTACGCACAATAAGGTGAAGGTATCTCGTTGCGATAAAAGTTGCCGTATGCGCACAACAAGAAAATTTTGGAACGAATTTGCGTCATCTCTTGTCAAGTTTGGTTTGGAGGACAAACCGGTTGCGGCTAGGTGCCATCTTCAGTGTCAATTTTTGTTTGGAGAAGTTTGCATCATTTCGTTGGTGTTTTATTGTTTGTCAGGTGTCTATTTCTCATGTGAGTTATCTTTTATCACGTAAGGTGTGAACAGGTGGTAGGCAAAGCTCTTAGGTCGAGTTATACTATTATGTCGTACCATTTGCTGCATGTTGGGCATAACGGAAAATCTCGAAAACCAAAACCAAATTGGAAAAATTGTCCCTCCATTCATTCTAAATTTAAGAAGGAACAACTTTCAGTTGCTTCAGTCGAAAACGTTTCCACTTTTATTATTTAATATCCTTAAAAAACTTGTTAGAAATTTGTGGTCTTAATTGTTGATTAGGAATAACAGTTTGTTATCTTCAATTATTTTTCCAAATCTAAATCTTCATTTTATACCGCATTAAACACTCTGGTTAACAAACAAATAAACGTAGGTGTGCCATTGTTGTCAACATTAAGTCAGAATATATTATAAGTAACTTTCACGACAAAGAGTAAAGTTCTTCTTCGTTGCTATACTCCGCATTATAAGTTACAATGTAATTTGTAATTCTACAATAACACTTAATAAAAAAAAATAATAAATATTATCTGCTTTATAATATTTTCCATAAATCGAATCATATAAAACAATTTACTCTGCCCTTCTCGCCTTGTTATCAATTTAAAAGAAATTATTTATAATAAAATACCACAAAACAATTTCCTTAATAATCTGCTCTTGTATCTAAAGGATACAAATACAAAACACATGTCTTGCACTAACATCTAGATTGTGTTTTTATAGGTTTACTTTTCTCGTTTACAATAAAAAAAAAACTTACAATAATTGGAAAAACAGAACACCAAAAGACAGACAGAGGTAGGAAAAATAGTTTCAACAACAGCAACAACAAAATTGATTACAATAATAATTCTGTGGCATGTAAAGCAACGTTTTACAAGCTGTAAAAATTCAATAAACTAAAGGATTTCCTATTGAATAAACAAGTATCTGTGGCTGCAAATAATGTGACCAACATTGTTTAAATTATTTTCTGAAAAAAGAATAATACGTTATATTACGTAGAGAAGGGAGAGAAATTCATTTGATCAAAGTAAAAACTTTAGATCTTGTCCAACAAAACGTGGTTGCTTATAAAATTCTGAAAGTCGATTTTCACTGTTTATAAGAGATAATTTTTATGTAAAAAATTAAGAAAATAAATTATAGCGCCCCTTAAAAATATATCTTTGTAAACAAACTTTCTTGCTGAAATTTTTTCTGGACTTTTCGTTCTACAGAATAACTGGTCGCTTGTGAGCAAATTTTTCATACAAAACTTCTCTGTTCCCTGTAGAGATAATGTTTCCTGTGCGAACAACCTTCCCTGCAGACAAGTTTTTCCACTTGCGAGCAATTTTTTCTTTAGAAGAACTGTTCCAGTTAAGTGCAATTTTTTCTATAGAAAAATTGTTCCATTTAGGAGCAACTTTTGTTTCTATAGATAAATTCCATTTTTGAGCAACTTTTTCTTTTAAAAAAATTTTCCAGTTATAAGCAACATTTTCTTTCTATAGAAAATATTTTTTTATTTATGGGTAACTTATTTTAGAAAAATTATTTAGTTCGTAACAACTTTTTCTATAGAAAAATTGTTCCATTTGTGAAAAACTTTTTCAACAACTCTTCCTAGAGAAAAATTGTTCCATTTTTGAGCAACACTTTGTTCAGAAAAATTGTTGTGTTTCTGAGGAACATTTTTTAGAGAAAAATGTGTCTATTTATTACCACCTTTTTTGAAATAAAAATTGTTCCAGAATTAAGCAACTTCTTTTCTATAGAAATATTCTGTTTGTGAGCAACTTTATCAAAAGAAACATTGTTTCGTTTTTAGCTACTTTTTCTATATAAAAATTGTTCTAGTTGTGTGCAAATTTTTCTTTAAAAAAATTGTTCCAGTTACGAAGAAATTTTTCTACAAAAAAGTTTTTCCGCTTGTGAATCACTCTTCTTAGAGAAAAATTGCACCATTTGATAGAAACTTTTTCTTTAGCATTTGCAAGCGTAAAGTAAAATTGTTCCGTTTGTGAGGAACTTTTCCTAGTGAAAAATTGTTCCATTTGTGAGGAACTTTTTCAGGAGAAAAATTGTTCTATTTATGAGGAACTATTTCTATAGAAAAATTGTTGCATTTATGAATATGTTTTGCTATAGAAATATCTTTCCTCTTGGGGGTAACTTTTTTTAGCAAAGTTGGTCCATTTATCAACAACATTTTCTATACGAAAATTGTTCCGTTTGTGGGAAACTTTTTCTAGAGATAAAGTTTCTAGTTTGTGAGCAATTTTCGAATTGTGAGACATTTTTTTTTTATAGAAAAATGGTTCCATTTATGAGCAAGTTTCTCTGCAGAAAAATTGTTTCATTTTTTGAGGAACTTTTTCTATAGAAAAAAAATCTGTTTGTAAGGAACTTTTCAAGAGAAAAATTGTCTCATTACTCCTCAACTTTTTCTATAGAAAAGTTGTTTATGAGTAAATTTTTCCATAGAAAAAATTATGAGCATCTTTTTCTGCAGCAGAATTGTTCCCCTTGTGACATACTTCTTCTGTAGATTTTAGCTTCTAAGGTACTTCTTTTAAAGAAAAATCGTCCATTTGGTAGCAACTTTTTGTAGAGAAAATTTGTTCCATTTGCGAGCAACATTTTCTTTTCGCAAATTGTTCCGCTTGTGAAGGACTTCTAACAAAACTGTTTCATTTGTAAGAAACTTTTTTCTATAGAAAATTTTTTTCATTTATCAGTAACTTTTTATACAGAAAAATTTTTCCCTTTTCTATAGAAATATTTTTCCCTTTTTGAGCAATTTTTTGAGAAGAAAATTTGCTTATGAGCCACTTTTCCTATAGAAAAATTGTTTCATTTATGAGAAATTTTTATTACAGGAAAATTTTTAATTGCTTGTGCACCTTCTTTTATAGGAAACTTGTTCCATTAATGACCCACATTTTTTATAGAAGAATCGTTGCCTTACCGAGCAACTTTTGCAGCAAAAAATTGTTTCGTTTGTGAGCAACTTTCTACAATTTTTCAGTTTTTCAGCAACTTTCTCTACAAAAATGATGTATGTTTGTGATTAATTTCATTGTAAAGTGGCCTTTGAATATTTCTGAAGATGAACAGGTTTTCTTAAAGAAATATATAGAAAACGCGTCGGTTATCAGGAGTTAAAAGAAACGAGTTTTTATAGAAAAACGATCGCCTTTGAGAGTTTATTGCTGTAGAAAAATTTTGTGATCAAGTCGGTTTCATTTTTAATCTTTTCTTTAAGATGGTACTGACATTTGTAGTCTTTGCAGAAAACAAAAGCCAGCTAAATGTACAGTTAACATGTACATGATTATGTTAGAAAAATTGATAGTAATGTCATTCATGTTCATTTGACATTTGTCTAGTTATTTTGTCAAACATATAATATTTAATTACACAGGATATAATACTGCAGCATCTACTATAGTCATTGTCCTTGCAACTAAGTAACAAATTTGTCGTCTAAGTTTTATGAATGAAATTTTGAAAACATACTCTTACCTTATAGTTTGATAGACGTGTTCCGCCATTGTGACATCACCACACACATAAACATGACCACGTTCTTCAACAATCAAGTTGTACAGTGAATCGAATTCCTGCTCAATCAAATCTTGAACGTAAGTCTAAATGGAGATTTGTTTGTTAATCATTCATTCATTCATTACACAAATGCAACAGCAGCAACAAGAATGAGGACCACAGAGACAACAGGGAGGATACATTTACGTTTGCCAGCAAGAAGTGGTTGGTAGAGGAGGGAAGTATTAAGACATGATAAGATGATGATGACAAGTATTTTTATTGTCAAAAGACAGCAGCAACCATTTGTTGACCATTCAAGCATTCATTTTCATCAATGAGACCATCATTGAAGATGTTGTTAGAGTTGTTCAAGGCAAAGATGCATCCAAATAGAAATAGAAACAAAAACAATGGGAAATAAATAAATAAAATAAAGATATATAGGTAAATAAAGATGGGGATATTTATTTTATTTACAAATTTTAATAGTTTCTAGTTGTATCAATTTCTCTCTGTGTCTGTGCGTGTGTGTTGTGTTGGCAGTAACAAATATTTGTCCATCTATTAGTTAAGGACAACTATTTTAGTAAACGTTGTCGTTTGTAGATGTGTTTTTTTGTAGAAGTGGTTTGCTTTTTTTTGCACATAGAAGAGCTGTATGAAAAAAAATTGTCATTGGTTGTGTGTGGTTGAAGCTACAAAGGCCAATGCGAGAGAGATTTAGAGAGGGTTAAGGTCTTCTTCTACGATGCTGAAGACATGAAATATCTTGCTTGCATTTGTTTTATTTATTAAACAATATTTCAGCTTGAACGGGCAAAAAGCAATTTAAGATAAATATTGAAAATAGAGAAAGTGAATAATAAATTAAACTTTAATGAGATTGAAAGCAGTTGTTGTAGGCAACTATAAAATATTTCTTTGAGTTTTTTGTTGAATTTTTAATTATTAATAAATGATATTTTTAAGAGTCAATAAACTAATTGACTACAGTAAAATAAACAGGACAAATGGGGGTTTGTAAAATGTTATATTTTTTGCAGCAAAGGAACAATCTAGGACAAGTGGGTCTGTTGTAGAAAATTATTTATTGCATCTAAAAAATGGGCTATTTGTGAAAAGGAAATTTTAGTTTGTGAAAAACAAACTTTCTTGGTTTAAAAAAAAATTTATTGAACAAGAAAAACTTTTATAAAAATTAAATTTTTTTTTTAATATAATCTACGAAAAAAATTGCTTTAAACGAAATCGGAGGACTGTGGAAAGGGTCTTCGTGACGAACTTTTTCTAAAAAAAGAACTTTTTTGCGGGATTAGGCTCTTTATAGTTCTAATGTTTCTTAAAAAGGAATAGAAGATTTTTTGAGATTGAGGGGCCTTTTTGCGGACATATGCGGACTGGACATTTTTCGTAAATTACGAAAAAGGAACCGCTTGCGGGAAGAACCATACTTGGACTTTTTTTGGAAAAAACTACTTATAGCCACTACTATTCCAAAAAGGAACATGTAAAAAAGTACTTTTTTAAACGTACTTTTTCGAAAGTATTTTTCTAAAAGGTACTTTTGCAAAAGGTAAAACTCAACTTTAAAAATTATATTCGATAAATTGTTTTCAAAAAAGGTTTCTGGGTAAACCCTTTTGTGAAAATTAAGTTTTTTGTATTGGAAAGAGCAGCTATTTTTGGTAATTTTGTAAATAATTAAGATATTAAAAGTTTATATCAGATTTTGTCATAAAAATCAATTTATAAATAAAATTTTAATATAATTCCTCTCCTGCGCTTACCTTGGGTATATTTGGTTCCCTTGAAAGCGCCAAAAATACACGATCTAATATTTTCTCATTAAACAAACGCTCCTTTTCATCTGCATACAAGTCAACGTTTCTATTGCGGCAACCAAAAAATAACCAAACTTTGGGTAATTGGCAATCGTCATGCATTTCACGCATCATTTCGAATTCCTGCCAAAATGAACGGAACGGCGCAATACCAGTGCCAGGACCAATTAGCACTATGGGTCGTTTAGTATCTGAAGGTAAATGAAAACCGGGAGCGCTGCGCACAAAAATAAATAAGTCATCTCGAGCCTTAAGAGAAGTCAAATAATTGGAGCAAACACCAAAACGGTCGTCACCCCTGCCATCCTCACAGCGATACCTCACTATGGCCACGGTTAAATGTATTTCGTTGTTAACTTTGCGCGGCGAGGAAGATATGGAATAGAATCGTGACTGAAGAGGCATTAAGTTAGCCAACACCAAAGAAGCTGGAGGCTGGCAAGAGGGAAACTCTTGCAGGACATCTAATAAATGAGGTAGACGCCAATGACGCCAATCTTCATAGGCCGACGAGTCATTAACCAACAACTGTAGCCTTTCAGTATCTGCATTATCTTCACAAAATCCCGCCAAAAGTGTTAACATTTGCCTCGAGGGTGGCGTAGTGATATCGAAAAATCTTGTTAAAAGTGTTCTTAAACTTTCGGCCGGTATTTTGTCATGCGCCTCCCAACATTTGAAAATACCATTCGATGTTTGTTTCTCCTTTAAGAATTGCAATTGCAAAGCTTCATCTGGGTTTTCGTAACCAGTCAAACGTTTTAGTAAACCTTCTACAATTTCTGGTCTATTGGCTGGGAATATGCCTACATGATCCCCAGGCTCATAATCAATACCCGGTGCCGTTATTTCTAATAAAATTGTGGTTTTCTCATCGCTAGCCTTGCTAGTGAGATTATGAGGTTGTGTTTTAATTTGACAGCAGGTGACCTTTTTATTATGATATTTGGAAAGTAACTGTTCCAGAGTTCCCTTGCCTTTAGCAGGCACTAAACGTACAGTATTCACGGTTAGTGAATCATTTTGTAAAGCCATGGAAGCATCAGAAAGACTTTCTTCTGGATCCAAACAAAATGTTTCACAGGCTACTTTAAAGACTTCGGGTGCCCATTTGCGAAACGATTGTTCTTGTCCGCACATTTCATCGCCATATGCAACGCTCAACAGACGTTCACCGCCCAACTCACCCAGAATGTTGTCAATGTATTGGCCGAAAGCACAAAAATTCGGATAGGCCGAGGAGCCCAAGGCGAAGACGGCAAATCTGCAAAGAAACATAGGTCAGACATTTAATTATCTCAGGGAAACCTGGTGCTAAAAATGTTTAATAAATTAAAAGAAATCATTATTAAAAAAAACTTTGTTGTGTTAAAGTTTTGCTTTGTTGACTAAAGGGTACCTTACACCCACAGTGATGTGGTATGCAGTATGCATGTTTCCGTTATAGTGGAATATCATACGATTTAACGGAAAAAATCAAAACGGTTTGATTTTTATAGCACAAGCGTTACACGGTCAAGTATGTGCGTCCAACATGAATGTGTTCAGTTGGCGTTGGTATATATTTTTTCTTTGCTCACCTCACATTTGATAATGGCCCAAAATTTTCTTCTGTAAATGTATCCGATGTGGAGCCTCTCAATGAATCCCATCTATCGATTTTCTTTACTTGTTGCAGAGGTAATTTAATAAAATCTTGCCTTGAGCTCGCCTTCATAAAAGATTTCGATGATGTGACTGCCACACTATAAAAGAAAAATGAGACTACGTAAAGTAATAACCGGAAATAAGCGAAAAAGCGATACAGGAAAGAATAAAAATTGCACAAGTAGCTATTTAAAAGACAAAATTTACAAACTATTAGTTACACCAAATATATTAGAGAGGCATAAAAGCTACACTACATCAAGAATAATCTCCTTAGGAAATTGATAAGCCATTTAAAAGTTAAATTTTAAACTCTTGCAACTAGATTTTTTTCCTATCTGTGGTAGATTAGATGCTCGAGTTTCTTTTTCCTTTCTTTATTTTCTAAATACACATGACAGCATATTGCAGAGCCACCTCACATGTAGCGCCAGTGACACATATTGGACACATGCAACACAAAGGATTGAATACATTTATTGTATTGAGACTGAATGAGGAGAAAATATATTTTGTAAAAAATATGTTCTATGACAGATTTTCTTTGTTATTTTATTCGGTATTATGTGTTGATGTTTTATTTTAAGCATATTTTCTTTATATTTATTTGAAACTGAAAGTAGTACTAAACCATCCACATACTCGTTCGTATGAATGCTTAGATGTAACAACAATTGTCGAGTCACATCAAAACTTTCTACAGGGGATTTTCGTAAGTCTTTTTGTATTTTGCACAACACACTGTAACGTTACAAGTTCAAACAAATAGAACAAAAAGGCCAACTTGAGGCAAAAGCTGGCCTTTACGTACTCTTTTATTAAATAAAAAGAAATGAAAGCAAAATATCGTTATTCTTAAAATTTGATTTAAGATTCTACTAAGATTGCCTAATTTCAAACAAAAAATTGGCTTTATTGGAAGGCTCTGCAGCTGGCTCAGCTGTAGCGCGTTATGGATGTCGCATTTTCCATTTTTAAAAGGATCGCCTGCTGTAACTAACGTAGAGACGGTCATTTGAATAACATTGTACAATGGTAGTCCCCCTGGCGGCATATAAACTTGGTGATTTCGACACCTTGATGAATTGCCACTGGGGGAAACCAGTTCCAGAGGCTTATCAGGAGCCTGAAACTGGAAGAAGGTATGACTTTTAAGTTTGACCGGTGACGAAGAAAAGAAAAACTGGTACCACGGGAACCAGTAGCCCCTGGAACTTCGGTTCCAGACTGGTTGTTGGTGAGGCTTCTTCGGGGGTGCACTTGGTGGCTGTGGTTTATACCCAAACCGAGGAGCAGGGAGGAAATTAGATAGCTCCGAACCCCTCAGAACGGCTTGGGATCGGGGATCTGGCATCCTCTGTCCTAATTTGCTACCTATGGGATGTGCATGAGTGCTATTCCGGTGGTGCTTATGCGGATTGCATAGGGGCGCTGGTTTGGGCTGTTACACCCGTAGTTAAAAAAAATTAGAAACAATTTTTATTTTCACTTGACTCATATGAGAATTTTAGATTTTTGTCATTTCTCATTATTGAGAATAACGTAGAAGAAATTTTCGTATTAAGCGTTGGTGTATATTTTTTCGTAGAATTTTGGAACGAATTTCCGTCATCCCTATTCAAGTTTGGTTTGGAGACAAACCGGTTTCGGCTATGTGCCATCTTCAGTGTCATTTTTCGTTCTCTATATTTTTTTCCTTGCTTTTTTTTTGCTCATTAAACATACACTTCACTCATTGTCTTGGAAGCTCAAACTGAAACTACAGTCTTTTGCTTATAAAGCGGTATGTCCACACATCAAACTGCCTTATCAAATTCACACTTATTACAAATCACTATTGATTTTTACTAGCAGCGCTGCAAAAATTTGAGACTAGCTTGATGCGTGTGCGCATAAATTTGTCAAATGTCATTTTTTGTATCGGAATAACGCAATTTTAGTTCATTGAGTAGATTTTCAGGCGTAAATTCATGTCTGTTTTTGAACCAATTTTTTATCCAGAGGCGCTTTACGCCTCCTTTTTAGTTTTATCTTTAAATTAGTGCGCCAGTGCAACATCTATTTCGGTCATATTTCTCAGGAAAAAAAAAATATGAAAACTTTTACAAAGCTTATTTTAAACTGGACAGAAGCAACTGAACGAGATTTCGTATTTAATATGTGGTGCTAAATTCAAATCTGCTCTCTGTTTGATGAGGTCGGTTGATGTGTGGGCCATGGCGCTTAAAAAAATTTTCATATATCATATATCATATATTTTTTACATGATCAGTGCCTTCGTGTAACAGCACTTGATACCACAGCATTGCTTTAGTTCCGATGGTACTTTTTTAGCACGGTCAGTAGCAAATATCTCAATATAATGTAAGTGATGTAAATATACTTCTTGCCAAGGTATGAAATTGCTCCTAAATTATTTAAAATTTTCCGTAAAATATACATGTTTATCAATCGTCATATTAAAAATATGCGAAACTTTTTGTTTTCATTCATTCTGCTACTAGTAATTGCTATGCTATGTTCACAAATTGCTACAAAAGTTACACACAATTAGTAAACATATTTTTTTTTGTTTTGCAATAATCAACATATTTTTTGTGCTATAATACATATAACATAATTGTCGTTTCTACAACCGCTTGTAGATGTGTTTGGCTAATATTTTGTTATCACTTCTGTAAAAATTATAATGCGAATGGCGAATTCATAACAAGCATCTTCACTTAAACAATAAGAGCGCATTTCAACTGTCAAACTCAATGTATGAAGTTTGACAGTCTGAAGGCAGTAAGAAATTACCACGAGGTCAGATGATTCCACACTTTGTTAAAGTATGTATATATTCAGACATACAAACACCATACGTATTAGCAATACACAGGCACTGGCTATTGCAGAACCAACAATTGGTTTACTGCTGTTCGCCGCGGCACAAAGCAAAAGGGAAATAAATACTGGCAACATTTATAGAAAATTTATGAGATGCGCTACTATAGCAGTACCATTAAAAATTTACCAGTCTACCCCTCGGTAGGCAGTCTTGTCCATCTCTTCTTGATTCTTCTCTTGGTCAATTAAAACCGTACTTACTTCCTAAGTTATTCTTGTAATAGAGATATTCGTCCACCCACACAAAGCTCCGTATGCACGCGTCAGTCTGAATTAAAACTGGAGATCGACTGGTATCCAGAGTTCGTATAATAGGGACCAAGTACCCTCTTGTTCACGCTTCCCTGGGGTATGCCGTTTCACCGTGGATTACGGATTATGTGCAAGAGAGTGTTAACTTCTCTCCGATCGACTTTTTTAGCCAGATTCCTAGCAGCGACAGGAACCTGTTACAGGCGGCCACAACGAGGAGCTGTAAGTCAGTTAGAACTTTTGACAGTTCGCTCAGTTACGGCAAGCCATATTTTGCGTCAGCTGGACGGCCTAACAAAGACGCTGCTCGAGAGACATATTTAAACCCTGCTTCTTGCAACTAGTCATCTTTTTTTATACTCAAACAATTTTCCCATCTTAAAAAGGCGTAGTTTTGGGCTCTCAGCCACTTTTTCACCATAAGTATTTATTTCAAACTAAAAGCAAATCATTGTGAACTTATGTAAAGCAGTGTAAAATGTTAACGTTCGCTTGAATTCTATTAGAAAAAAAACTGATTGTTTTATGAATTATTTTTTTTTTATTTAACTCGTAAATATATAAATAAATGTATAAAGAGGGCTATTAGAAGAAAGCAAGGCAGTTTATTTGCTATAAGAGTTCAAGCGAACGTTAACGTTCGACATCGTGGGGGTGTGTTCGACATCGTGGGGCTAGTGCGTAATAATCATTCAATTCGAAAGAATTTAATTTAGTTTTTGCTCGACCATATTGCGGTATTTGAAAGATTTAGATCGATTTCCGATCCCCATATTGAATACAGAGTGTAGGAAATAAATAAGTCACCGCTTGATAATATTGCATGCCGATGTCTTTATAGTAACTTGTATTTTGCTATTGTATATTTTAAAAATAATTCCAATCCTTTCAATCTTCTCATTTATGTCCAGGTCATTTATTTGAAATAAAAAGGTAAAATATATTGGGGAAAATTGTTTTCGCTGCTTAAAAAATCACACAACTTAAATACTGCAACAGAGAGTATGAGTAAATTAATTCTTCAGCATTCACACACACGGTAACACCTGTTTGTTTAAGTGCCACAATAGTCGTGTTGATAACAAAGATGCTGTAGTAGCATCATAGTTGGTGTTGCACATTAACCTTAGAGCTATGTTTGCAATTGTACACAAATTTTTGACCTTTTTTTGTTTGATTCACTCTGTTGGTTTTCGTTTCCTACTAACAAGAGTAGCCTTAATTCTGCTGAGTTGTGAAGGTGCTGCTGGCAAAAAACGGTGTTGTTGCAGTTCAGTTGAGTGCAATAAACATTTCAAATAAGTGTCGCGAAAAACATTTGTTTCTTTCTCATTAAGGACAGAGATCAAGCGAACAGGTGTTGGGAAATTTAAGTTTTCCACTAGAAGTTATAAAGGCTGTCGCCAGTCCTTTTATTGCGCAATAATTCTTATATGTTGTCTGTACATACATAAGTATGTGAATGTATTTGTATGTGTATCTTTCTGTTCGGACGCTACACAAATTTGTAATTATTTTTACGCCTGACCTAAATAAGAAGATTATTTTCTTGTTTTGATGTTGATTCGTGGCCGTATCTTTTTTGTGTGTGTGTGTAGTTGTAGTTTAAATGCTACACAAGGCACGACTACATACACTGATCTACAAAACTATAAATTTCACTTTAAATTTGCAATACGTACAGTGTGACTATTTTTACAACTAAATTGAAGTGCTGCTAAACTGTTTGCTATTAATTTCTAATTGAAACTAACACTTGTAAGAGGAAGTAATAGAAGCAATTATTTTTTTAGCGACTGTTCTGATTTCAAGTTTATGCTCTTACCAGGGTTTTTGATCTCTATAATCCAGAGATGTCACATTTTACGCAAACGAGCAATAAAATTTTTTTCTACTATTTCTATTTCAATAGCCCCCTGCAGCTAATCAGGAGCTACAGTTTAAGACAACCTTTTGATTAACTTGAGGTTCAAATTGTTAATCGTCTCAGAAGAAATAATATAACATGTTTAAATGGGACGACTTTGCGGGACAGCGTAAAGGTCCAATATTCAAATTTATACAGTCACTTGACAATCTGTTTTGGTTACTGTTCACGTTTAACTAAAAACTTAAATTAATTTGTCAATATCCATTTTGTCACCTGCAAAGTAATTCCTCTCAGATATACTGCACTTATGCCAGCGCTTCTGCCAATCCTCAAAGCACTTCGAGAAATGCGCTATCGGTATGGCCATCAGCTCGTCCTTCGGTTCTGACTTTATCTCATCAATTGTGGCAAAAAACTTTCCTTTCATTGGTTTCTTCAGTTTTGGGAATAGGAAAAAGTCGCAGGGAGCCAAATCTGATGAATAAGGTGGTAGAGGCATGATTAGGGTGTTGTTTTTGGCCAAAAACTCATATTCTTTGATCCATTTTTTTCAAAAGTTAAAAATCGAAGAACACACACAAACGTGACTAACCTTTTCAGTTGTCAACAACAAACTACTAATGCAAATTGGCTGATAATGTACACAGCCCGCGAAAATTAAAAATTTACCTTTTCTTTTGAACAAACCATGAGAAAATAATCGAAATATACGGTGATACGACCCCCGAATGTGGCTACTGGCTACTAAACTCAAAAAACGCATTTTTTATATTTTTGTGCCCCCATCGGTACGGGTTAACATATCCAATCCTGTGCAAACTTTGGCCGTCGTAAAATCTGCAAAAACATACATTTTGCGGGGTTCTCGTTGACAAAAATCCAACATCGATTTTTTACGGTCTCCCTAATCACTACCCGCATAAAATTATTACTTTAACACCTTTGTCGGTTTTAAATGTAAGAGAAAGATGTTGTTTGTAAACCCAACAGTGAAGTTGCTGCGGTCCTTCTACAAATGGACGTTTTGAATTTCATATCATTTGTTGCCTTTGAACTTTAAGGAATAAAATTATTGTACGAGAGAATTTTATATTATATATAGTATTATATGTAAACTAGCAGGAATCGTGGCTTTTTAATTTTGATATTATTTCTACTCTAAGAAATTATTGAAATTCGCACAAGAGTTAGTTTATGGTGTTAAAACCATTTCCTCAAGTATTTTTCTAGTTAGCAAATGATTTTATATGTTAAATACTTCGGAACAGCGTATGAACAGCTTTAAGTTTTAAAATTAAACCAAATCTTTTGCTAGTGCAGATGCAGCAAATATAAAAACAGTATCCATTAATAATATCAAGAAACTTTTGTTTTTATATTAATTGTTCAAAATGACCAAAGTACAAAATTTTCCGAAAAATCACAGTTTAAAAAAGCACAAATTGAACCAAAAAATTACGAATAATTTAAAATTTTCCAAAATTGTATATTCACCAAAACTTCGTCACAAAATCAAAAAATTCCAGAAATACCACAATACACAAAATTAGCAAAATCTTAAAACTAAATTTTAATTGCCTTATCTCATATCAAAATTTATGATTTTAACAACATCAGCCATTTGTTTAATGAGATTTTTATCTACCATTCACTTGTTTTCCATTATTACTTCTCTGGAAGGTTGAGTACGTCAATAAATTTTAAAAAACAATACCTTTTTGTGAAATGAAAATTGCTATTCAGTTAACCCACATGCGCCACTTTACGAGTACAACCATCCCGTCATTTTTCAGTTTTGACAAAAATTAAAAGTCAATATTTTGTAAAAAAAACGTCTCAATTTTAACAAAACCGATGTAACACAAGTTTCAAAAAGTCCATCTATATGATTCTTGATTTGATATTCCGACAGGCTGTTTTGTTGTAGATTTTTGGATCGAATTTCGGTCATCCCTTTTCAAGTTTGGTTTAGAGATAAACCGGTTTCGGCTATGTTCCATCTTTAGTGTCATTTTTAGTTTTGGAATATAGCCGAAACTGGTTTGTCACCAAACCAAACTTGACAAGGAATGACGGAAATTCGTTCCAAAAATCCCCGTCCATCTATATCCTATAACAAAAGTAATTTTCACCAAAAAGAAACCGCCAATTTTACCCAAAGGCTGAAATTGCACCGAAAGCTTTATAAACCCAATTCTGCTTGTATCTACAATTCAAAATGCTTATATTAAAAGGAAAGGAGAGTTTAATTGTAAAATAAAACGTTTTAAACCAGAGACCAAAATCAATATCTCAAACAATCCTTTGCACCGGAAAAAATTTGTAGTACAGTTCATACTATTGTGAAGAGTATATAAGATTCGGCACAGCCGAAATTTTTACTTTTTTGCTGGGGTGTTCAAGGTTATTGATTTTTTAGCATCTAGAGAAGTGTTTAGTGTTTTCTGTTTAATGTTCAACACCGGCTGGTTGCTTTCTTGCCTGGTAATTCGCCCGCGTCTATGTGTTCGTATGTAAGATGCTTTTAATTGTACTATTAGAGTGGATGAAACAGAAGATGGGAAGGAATTAGTTTTGTGTGCAACTATTTATAGAATGCAAGTGTACGTAAAACTAAACGTGTAAGTAGAAAGAAATAATTGAGATAGTTTTGACTACAAAAAGAAGGGCTATTAAAGCTTAAAATAGAGCAGAAATATTTTTTGCTTTACAGTCCACCTTGGGGCGGAACATAATAATATTTGGTGAAAAGATTAGTCACTACTAAATGCTGGCTTGGAACTGGCTATAGCAAGGAATTGAAAAAAGGATGCAATAAAGAATACAATGAGTAAAGTTACAGTGGGGCAAACTTCGTTCTAACGCAATAGAAAAATTATCGCAAAATATGTAAATTATGAAAAAATACTCGTATTCAATCTAATGTGAGTTAAATAGATGATGTTTGCAATAGACACTAATCCGTAGAAAGATACAGAGAATGCTGATGATGTGCGCAGCAGCAATGAAAATTTATGTCATCCATTCTGCTAGTGTTCAACACTTAACTTTTTCAGTGTTCTATAAAAATTATCGTATTAATAAAATAAAAGGTTTTTCTTTTCCGGGTGAACCTGCTCCGAAGAAGGCCAAGGTAAGTTTGTCGGCCAATAAGGTGATGGCAAGAGTTTTTTTGTATGCACGCGGGATAATCCACATCGATTACCTTCAAAAGGGAAAAACAATAAACGGTGAATATTATGCCAACTTATTTGACCGATTTAATGAGAATTTAAAAAGAAAACGACCTCATATGGCCATATCAAGATAATGCACGGGTGCAAGTTAACGTTGGCACATCTGAAGTGTCACCCTAATGGTTTTTCGTTAACACATTCCATATAAATTGCTGACGGTATGTCTGGCAATAAAGTCATTTGTTTATCAAATATTTCCCAGCACCTTTAATGTAACCTGATTCCCCACACGAGGTGCACTATCAGCAAAGTAAATAGTATGGGAACAGTAAGCTGACTTTAGTTTTATTCTTTTTATATTATTGAATTTTACTTAGTTTTAGTCAGTCTGTAACCATCACTCAGAATCAAAAGACAAATTCATAACTGAATTTGTCGTTTATACAAATTATATAAAACCCACATATAAAAATATAATTTGCACACGTGTGCAGTCCCAATGGCAAAACTATATGAATTGGGCTACGAATTGGTACCTTAGCCGCCATATTATCCGGACTTAGCCCGTAGTGACTACTTTCTATATCCAAGCTTAAAGAAATTGCTCGGTGGAAAGAGATTTAGCTCCAACGATGAAATCATTGACCAAACAAATGCCTATTTTAAGGACCTCGAAATATCCTATTTTTTGAAAGAGATACAAAAACTGGAGAAACGTTGGACTAAATGTATTGAGTTAAAAGGATATTATGTTGAAAAATAAATTTTTGTTTTGCAAAAAAACTGTGTTTTATTCAAAAAGTCACGGACTTATTGAACCGCCCTCTTATAACAGATTGCTTTCACAGTATAACACTTTTGCATTTAATTTGTATATTTAGCAATCATTTTACTCAGTCTGAGCTTTACACCGGCATAACGGAAAGGTATTCATGTTAATGGTCTAACCGAAGCGGCTCTATGAGACCGTAAAGTAGAATCCGTCGGACAAGTAAAATTTTTATAAACTTTTCATTTCTTTCTAAAGTCAAGTATTTTAAAGTTGTAATACATACTTAAAGCACTGATAAAAGCCAACTACGTAAAGAAGCAAAGTTTCTCCATGTCAAAGCTTAAAATTATAAATTTTAATTGTCCTAAATTGTTCAGTTGATTAACAATATTACTTTTAATTTTCAATCAAGTTCCCTTGATTTATTCTGATGTTGAGGGATTATTTAAAAAAAATATTAATAGAAATCGATCGGTTTAAAAACGATCGTTTTGAAATGGTTGATCAATTCCCAAAACCATTTTTGTTTTTTTAAATAATATAAAATGTTTAAAATTTTATCGAAAAGCGAGTTTTGTTTTTAAAATTTATTCACATCACCTTAATGCCATTTCTGAACGCAAAAATTAACATATTTTACAATTTCAAATTTTAATTTTGTATTTCCGGGTTTTTGTCCGAAAGTTTAGACAACATCAGACGTGACACAAATCTGACAACTTAAGTATTATCTGTACTTTTTTGGTTTCAGCGAATTTTCATTAAGTTACGAAAATTTCTACTTCAACATGGTAGACCAATATTATGGCAATATTCAAGATAACTATATCCTATTTTTGTCATGATGGATTGAATAATTAAATCACATAAACAGTGGTTACGCTTTTTCGTCAAATATTTGCCTGGTCTGAGAACGCTTTCATGCACACATAATATTATATTTTTATTAAAGACATCTCCTGAGCCATAATTTTTTAATTTTGTGCATTTCCAATATGCGAATTATCAATTTTATTTTGTCTAAAAAACCAAGAATGCCAACAAAAGAAACCCTCTAACTTGTGGCAGGTTACTTCTTAATAGTTTCTCAGATAAAATATGGATTCTCTGGATAAACATTCAATTTATATATTTATGGTTACAAAATTTCAAAATAAGATACTTAGCAAAATCATTTAAATTACAGAAGCTAAAAAGGTCTTGAATTTCGACTAATTCAAAAAATTTATAAAATTGTTATTTAAATAAAAGCGACGATAATACAAGTACAAAACTAATTTTGGGAGTACTATATCACAATAAGTTAATATTAATAGATGTGACCCCTCGGCTGTTTGCTCAAATAAAACTACCAATAATTATTCTGATAAATGGTTTTAGCAAAACTTCGCAAATGCGTTCAATATTAGCATAAATATTTGAATGACATTAAAATCATAGCTCCGAAATTATATAGCGGCGATTCCATATTTCTTATACGTAAAGCTTAGGTTCAAAAGTCGAATTAACTGATTCTTGCTTTAATGTTCCGACAGGGTGTTTTGATGTAGATTTTTGGAACGAATTTTCGTCATCTTTGTTTTTGGAGAAAACCCGGATTCGGCTATGTGCTCCCTTCCTTCGTGGCACATGGCTAAAACCGGGTTGTTGTCTCCAAATCAAACTTGACAAGGGATGACGAAAATACGTTCTAAAAATCTAGATATATATATTTGTATCCCCAAAATGATATTAACTCTTTAAGTATTATCTAAAATATTTAAAAAAATAATGCTTAAACAAATTTATTAAATATTGACGGTCAGCGTTACTCATGACATTTTATATATAATTGAAGAGAGATTATTGAAATTCATACTCACAACGTTGTCTTATAAGTACAGGATGGTGCAAATTTTATTATCGAATTTCGCTATTAAATATTTTTTTCACTCAACAAAAAAAAAAGATTTTGAGTGCTGGAACTTTTACAATTTTTGCAATTTTAGCCGTTAAGTGAAAAAGACTATATCGGTCAAGTGGCTGCCGCCAGTATTGATATACATTTGTACCGTTTTTATCGCTTTCTCCGTAACTCCGCAAGATTTCCAGTGATAACTGTTCTTATTCTTGCCGAATATTCTTCTTAAGGGCAGCGAATGTCCGGGGCTTCTTGGCATAAATCCGCGAAAAAACATTAGTTTTCGATAGTTAAATCCGCCGATCTTGCAAATCGCGAAAACGGAAGTACAGCAATTCGCACGAGACTGACGGTCAGCAGATATTAACTGATGCGCTATCTGCACTTTGTACGGAAATACGTATAAGTGTTTCACAAATCTTCGCTGTAGGGCCGTCTGGTGATGCCCAATTGCGTGAGACGTCATCTTTATTCTCAGCGGCATCGTCAGCCACAGCCGCGTTGGCCACGTCCTACTAGGGCTCTTGTGGTTCCAGTCTGTTCGAGTCTCGTAGATAAGCGGCGGAATGTTTCCCCAGTTAACACGACACGATGAGGAAATCGACCTCGAAATTCACGCTGCGCTAACACCACTGACCGATTATTGTTACAATTATCGACTCAATTATTCCACTCGCTTGCGGAATATAGCGCTCCATAGCTTGTCTGCTTCTATACTGCAGCGGTCTAGTTTACAAACTTCAAATATGATTAATGTACGATGTCTGCTGTAAATATTTCAACATCTTCCGGTAGGATGATTAATTTGCGCCACCCTGCGTAAGCTGAAATCAATATAATACTTTTAACAGATTCAACGCATTTAACTTATCGATGTATATGCAACACAAATCTTTAAAAAAAGGTAGTTAAAATGCAAAGTGCCGCACTCACACAACAACGCAAACGCACAAGCATATAATGATTATTTAAATATTCGTATGCGCATCTTACTTATTTTTAATCGTCTATAGGAGAGTCAAAGTCAGGAACGCTGTAAATGTTGTTAAGTATGAGTGGGATGAGTACCTCAAACTTCTGAGTGGCAATGAGGCTTGATAGCATTGTAATAAATGTGAATGTGTATAAGTAAAAGAAACATATGAATTGAATCATGATTCAACTCTACTCACTTCTTCGCTTTGCTGACCTTAGAGTGTATAATCCACGAAACCATTAAAGCTGTTTTCAACCTCCTCATAACTTTGCTTCCTTTAATCATAAAATAATGAGACTTGTAATATAAGGACTCTACATATACGAAGCCTCATAGGCGTTAGATTCGCACAAAAACGTGAATGTAAAAATAAGGTCAAGTTCTTATACAAAAATTTTCGGCCGTTAAAAAATCTGAGATTCAAATGAAGGCCCAGTTCTGGATATGTATAATACCATCTTATTTCTAGGGAACTTGCTGGCTCGGCAATATTCAAATTTCTTATACAGGAAAGAATTATGGGAAAAATATTACTAAACTAGCAGGTTACCTAGAAATGAGATGCATTTTGATCTCAGTACTTTTTATAGGACGAAATTGTTAGATAGAAACTTATTTTCACATTTCTGTTTCTCGGCGGATTAAAGAAAAGACAATAATTACAATTAATTGTAATAATTCAGTTACTGCACCAACATTTTAAATATATTCTTTATCATTATTAATGAATGCATGCACCACAAATATTTCATTTGTACTAAGGAGAATTGAATTTATCTTTTCGTATGAATTTTCCATTTCAAAAATATAATTTTTATACGTGTCCAATTACTTAAAATATTGGCTAATTAACAAACTTACGGCAAAGGAAACTAAAAAGTAAGAAAACACTGAATTGACTGCACAAGTTTGTATATTCGAACAAAATTACATTTTTCAATGTCACATCTACTGCCAAAACTTCTTTAAACGCAAAACTCCATTTTTCGTCTATTTCCACTGCAGCAACAAAACAAAAAAAGGAGAAAAACTTGTTATAATTTGATAATAATATTTTCTTTTAAAGTGTTTCAAAAACTTTACACAAATGCTAAATCACTTCATAGCTAAATTTTAGAGAATTTTCAATAATCTGTTTGAAAATATGAAGAGGAAAAACAAATTAAGTGCTGCAGAAGAGGAAGGTGAAGGTAAAACCATTCCAATGGATGCAAGTACTTAACAAACAAGTTTAATTGTAACAAAACTTTATTTAACTATGATGTGAATGATGATGAAAACTGAAGGTTAAGAAAAAGTTCAAGTTTCATAAAAACTGCCAAATCATAAAAAGTTAATTAAAAGTATGACAAGTTGGAAAAATGACTTCTTTTAGGCCTTAGTTTTATTGTATTGGGTCTCTGCTAAAGAATTACAATAAGTATTCAAATTTGGATGGATCGTTAGTTTGTTTACGTGTTCGCACAGGTATGTTTTTACTTCTTGCACGAGGTCGATAGTGGGAACTGTCGTCGTTATTACGTAGATCGGCATTTGCAAAAAAGCAATATTGTTCAGCTTTATTTATTGGCTACTCATCAAATTGACACGAGTTCTTTCTGAAACTTCCGACAAGCTTATGAAGAGCTATTTGATAGATACAACGTTTAAAGTAAAGACAAAGTATCAAAAAAAAAAAATTGTAAATATTTGCATGGTAGTCTTTCTAAAGCCGCTGTTCTGCCAGCGTCGGGTATGCCAGCAAAGCCAAATACGTGTACGTCAACGATTGCAGATGGCACTGCAATTAGAAGTGTAAACCAAGATCCGAAGATTGCATTTTAACAACTCCAGCCTCATATTAATGAGCCAGAGGACTGGCTAAAAAAGTGGAGAATAAAAGTAAATACGTCGATATGTGCTCACGTAACGCTTACCCTCAGAGACCAAAATCGCACACGCATGCTTAACACGTTGAATGCCACGCAGTTTTATAGCGACTTCCTTGTGAGGCCGCGCGAGTTTCAGCAGTGCGAAAATATTGCAAATCGTGCTATGAAGAAAATGCGACGAAAAATAGCTCGAAATTTTACCAAACAGGTTATAATTTTTACCTTTATTATCATTCTTACTGTAAGTCAGCGGTGACTGACGCGGCCTAAACGGAAAAGTCGGTGTTAGTCACCGGTAACTGACGTGGCACTCAACGTGTTAACAGCGGAAATCCTCGTTGAATATTTGGGTATCTCCTTAGATCAACGCCTTAGTTGATGCCGCTATATTAAAACATAAGTTACCTTTATAAACTTTACAACAAATGAACTACACTGCATAACACAGGGTGTCTGCCGGGAAGGTATACTTTGCTTTGCCGCCATTTTGGTAAACATTTGTCTTGATAGTTCATATTTGGCAGTCGTGAAGTAGAGGTGTGGCAAATTTATAATGGAAAAATATTCGGTAAACCAACGTGTTTTAATCGTTAAACATTTTATAAAAAGCAATCATCGATTACTGTGACGATGAGAAAATGACGTGAAATTTTTGGGAGAAACAACGTGCCAACAACACGCACTATTTATCGTGTAGTAAATGATTTCGAAGAAAGAGGGACTGTAACTGGACCACAACGTACTGCAAGATCGGCTGAAAACATTACTGCTGTTCAAGAAAGTGTTCAAAACAATCCATCAACCTCAATTCGACACCGTGCTCAGGAGCTTGGTCTTCAAAGAACAACTTTGGCCACAATTTTGCACAAAGATTTGCATTTGTTTCCATTTAAGATTCAGTTGACACAAGAGCTTCTTCCAGAAGAACATTTACGCTGCCGTACATATGCCAATAGGATGATACAGCTTGCCAATGACAACTCCGAATTTCATGAAAATCATAATGAGTGACGAGGCACATTTTCATTTGAATGGATATGTGAATAAACAGAATAGTCGGTTTTGGGCAGTGGAAAACCCTCAAATTATTCATCAGTCACCTTTGCATCCATTAAAAGCGACAGTCTGGTGTGCAATTTGGTCAGAAGGTATCATTGCACCTTACTTCCTTGAAACTGAAAACGGCATAACGGTAACTGTCAATGGGGAGCGATATCGTGATATGATTGAAAACTGCATGCTTTGGGCTTGACTAACATGTGGTTTAAACAAGACGGTGCCACATCGCATACAGGCAGGATTAGAATAGAATTACTGCGAGACCTCTTTTCACAATAAGTTCTTTCAAAGAATGGTGATGTTGGTTGGCCTCCACGTGATGTTGATTGGCGGAACGTTCCGGATGGCCACCCACACGAAAAAGTAGTATTACCGATGTGGTGTTGAGCAATGCGAGAGTTATATGGCAGAGGCATATTAAATCGCTCTGCGATTTCGATTTTCGCAAGATGAATGCCTGCTTTGATCATGATTCACTAAAGTCGTGTTTGTAATAAACTAGTTTGGTTAATTGAGAGATTATTTCAGAAAGGTACACAAAAATTGAATATTGCTTGTTGTTTTTGTGATTGTTGTAATGTTGCTGGCTCCTTTCCGAAATAATCTCTCAATTGAACGAACTAGTTCCTTATTAGCACTACTCTACAATTGACCATGAAAGCAATGGTGTGACAACTTTAAAGGATTTCTTTAAAAGAATTTCTCAGCGCTAATGAAGGCCAAGGTCGTTTTATCGGCCAACAAGGCCATGGCTTTAGTGAAAAACTACACCCGATTAGTTGCTTTCATACAATTTACTGCTTGTAAACTTCTATAAGAATAGAAATGGAAGATTTTTCTTGCTTCCAAAAACTTTTCCAATGAAGAACTGTCCGCAATGTTGTCTATTCATGCTAAATGTCCCTTAAGTCGCTTACATTTCAAATAAATTTCAAATTCACAATAAAAAAACCCACCATATGCCTATCATTATATCATTCACTCTATAAAAAAGAATACCTAACGATGTATCAAATAGCAAAGCAATAAAAATAAAACAAACACAACGAAAATACGTTGCGAATGAAATCATTTAAACAAAAGTTTTCTTTTTCTATTTTTTTTCATTTGCACTTCTACATATTTGTGCGTACTAACGCCTGTAAATATGCTATATATTTAGCTCTATTACAATCCTAAGCGTGTTGAAATCTGTGGCCAAAAAAAAATGTTTTCCTTTCCTCTGTCATTACAATTTGTTTCTTGAGATAATTTTTATTAGTCATTAATTTAATTACACCTAAACGACACAAAAAACATGAAAAAAAAAAATCTTGAAAAAAGTTTGCAAACGAAAGCTTTTCGTAGTTGAATGACCTAACTAAGTATCATGAAAATGGAATTTGTAGTAAATGATTGACTTGATGTGAGTGGCAGCAGTTAATATGAAATTGGATAGAAAACATTTGAAAATACAATTAAGTTGTAATAAGCCTCATACGGGTGATTGCCTAGACATAATGGGGTTTTCTTTTCTAAAAAAAATGTAAAATTTATTGCTCTTTTGTTATATTCGAAATATTGTTAAGCCCACAAACGGTGGTGTTTTTTTTTCGATTTTACTCCTAATAATGACGAAAGCCCTTTATGATCTGTATTAGATTTCAGAGTAATAAGGGTGTGTTAAGCATTGTATGTTAAACAAGGCAACATTTTATTTAAAAAATGCAAACGCCATTATTTATTTATACTGAGGGGTCGCAATGTATCTAAGCACTTCTAAAGTTTTTGTTACGTCTTGTTTTTGCTAAAAACCCTTGGCTGATCTCTTCGCGCTAATTTCTTCGTGTATCTCAATTCATGCCTAACAAATCTCTAAGAAAAACTATGACATATAAGCCACTTCCTTAGCAATCGTTTTCGAAATTTCGGTCCTTACCAGATGAAGTTATTGATCGACTTTTACCAGACTGGTGTTCAACAGAAAACAGTCTGAATTGCAATCTTCGAAACCATAATCGTTTAAATCCGTAACAAATGGCAAAACTATCTCCCGCTGTTTAAACGCTGGAAATTCTACCAAATCTTGCACTTTGTTATTACCATGTTGCCTGTACACAGTGTTATCTAAAATCGGACATAAAATCTGTTCCGTACTTGTTGCATAAAGGTGTGTAACAGGAAAGTAAGCAAAACTTTTTCTTTTTACTGGAACGTTAAAATACATTTATTTAAACTAAACCATTTTATTTAAGTGAAGTAATTTTTTTTTGCAATTTTCGTGCTTTAAATTTTAAAAATCAATTCTCTTTTATTTTATAATAGCTGGGGTACCCCTTTCATTCAGGGAGTTTATATGATATTTGCCACCATTTTTCAGAACTTTCCAGAGTATTGCGGAATTTATTTCAGTACTATGGAATGATCTTGGAACCAAACGAATATTCTCGAATATTCTAGAATGTTCTATATGGCAAAAATTCCAGCCGTTACATCTTCAGAAGTACACCCTTTAGGTAAAATTGGGTAGTTTCAATCATCATGTATACGAGATTGAAAACTGCTACACCAAAGAACTCCCTTGATCGCACCGGGACTCGTTTCAGAGTTTTATCACCATACCCATTGTTAATTTTTTTTAAATTTAATATTGATAATGATTTTTACTGAATCAAAGTTGACTGTTTGATAATTTATCTAAACTACCCGCATAATAATGCTAAAACAAAACATGTGACATTTTTGAGTTTGTCATAACAGTCTTGCTAAAGAAACTTTTGTTACTTCCCTCGTGCCTCAGTCACATTTGCGAAAACATAAAAATACACACATGGTACGAGTAAAATTCACTTTTGGTATCCTGTATTGATGTCTGAAACTGTAAGGATGTATTTATTTAAGTGTGAAAAGAGCAGAGGAAACAACAATTCACTTCATCATTAATTTACTTGATGATGATGGATTTCAGCTTGAATAATTTTTGTTCACTTAAACCTTAACTCAATGCGTTAAAAACATTCGCACCTCCATATGTCTATACGTAAGTTAACACAAGTGCTTCTTAATTTGCGACACTGAACAACTTAATCAATTATTGATGAAAATCATTTAAATGAAGAAATTAACGCAGATGAGGGAAACTAGGATATTTCCCTTCCTCAAACAAGACGTTCGTTCAGTAGCAGCGATTGTGGATTGCCGGATAAGGTTGTAAATTATATTACACTCTTTTAGACTATTGCCACCACATGCAGGAGTTGTGCTTGGCGGAAGAGATCCAGTTACTTAATTTAACCTCGCTTCACGGTGCACTGCACAGTGGGAGATTGCTTCTGGGTCGCGGCCAAAAGTCCAAAAATTTGATTCTCGTGGTAATCGGCTAAAGTACAGGACTTAAAAAAAGCATTTCATGCATGATTTTTTAATTTTGCTTTTCAATTTGAGTGGGAGTACCTCGAACGGTGTTAAAGTAATATACGCAATATCAAAAGCATATTTTTTATTTATGAAAAACTTTTCCAAATATATTTGACCTTTCGTGAAATAATGTAACATTTTCCAATCTAACCCTCGCAAGACTGCAAAGGACAGTATTTAATGATTGAAGATTATGTTGTAAAGCAGAAAAAGTAGTTCAAGGGTTGCAGCTATACCGGATCGAAGTTTCAAATAAAGCACAAGGAATGGTTCGAAAACACAATGCAGATTGAACAAAAAGAGGGGAAAACTGATGCTAAACAGAAAGTGAAGTCAGACTAGAGCCAGGTAGATCGGGCAGCTATTTGAAAACGCTCAGGAAAAGCGAAACAAGAATTATAGTTATTATAGGAAGCATAACACGAGGAAGTGATTACTGGAATGTACTAACGAGGAATTGTTTAAAATTCTGCTGATCGCATCAGACCCATATATTTCGTCATTAAAAAATATATTAAAAACCCAAAGTCAAAAAGTAATAATAAATAAGTGCCTCAAAAAATTGTAGTCAAAATATTTTCTTCGAAACGACTTTCAGTTAAAACATTAAGTTTCGGAATTATGTAAAAATATGAAAACAAAATGGGTTGTGATTGGCTCTTGGTATGTTTTATTAGCAAAAAGAACCCGAATGAAAGTATCTCAATTCATTCAAAATTCGCCGCTTTTTTAACCTGAGTAAGTAAAAAAGCAGAAATTTGCTCCCACTGTGCGTTGATTACCAGCGTGACAGATAGACAAGATACCACCGGAATGCCACATCAGTTAGTCTTCTCTTACGAATGAAATTATAAGCCTATGGAATGGCAGCCTATCACCTATCACCTTGTCGCTCTTGTATTACGTAGTATGGCAACGCAAATTACCGGAGCGCATAACGCCAAATAGCCGTTTATGCTGTACTAGTTACCAGTATACCTACCAACCATACAGCAGCACGGCTAAACGCCAAAAATGATTCGAGATCCAGACTATGGGGCCATAGTTTATACCACTCCACAACTGTGCTTCTCGAGAGTTTTTAACGTCTCGTTCTCGTTTAGAGAGCACGGGACACCACTTGAACCATCTGGAAATATTCACAGATGGCTCCAAATGGGATAATGGCGTAGGCGTCTACATAGGGGAACTAGGTGTCGACATGCCCTTCGGAATTCCCAATGCTGTGTTAAGGGCGGCAAGTTGGGTGTGGTACTACAGCATATTTGATAGAGATGTTGCGAATTCTATATTTATTGACAGTCGTGCAATTAGGCCTCTAACAGTTACCCCTAGAATGGGTGCGTTAACATGGGACCAAAAAAGAATGAAGAGGGAAAGAAGACTTTATATCATCTTCTGCGCCTCTGTCCTGCCTTAACGGACCTACGTCGGACTCATCTCAGAGGGAAGTCCTTCTAAAGCCTCTGCGATGGTGGGACTATCAAATATCAAATCAAGAATAAAATTTATCATTGCAGCCTTTTGCTAACAAAGCATGCCTATGCGCCACAACATTGTTTATTGTTGATTTAAAATTAAAAAAAAAATTTAAGTTAATAAAAATCATTGTTTCTTTTTAAATAAAAATCGCTTAAGAGTTTTAATGGCAAAACAAATATTTAAAATATTTATAGATGAAAAAATCATTATTATCGGTTTACGTTTTTACGTTTTATTGTTATCGTTATCGCATCAATATGTCATATGTGAAAATGTCATCCATTTTGCGTTTGTGTGCGGTAGAAGAGTTTGAAAATGCGTTTTGTTTCGGTTTATTTCCTTTAAAACCGTCAGCATATAACGATTTATTGCAGAATTCTATCTGTATGAATAAATTTCCATTTTGTGTTATTTAATGAACCGTTTAAATTAATTGCCGTTTTATAGTACAGGGAGGCAAAGATAAACTGGAACATATTTACATAAATATTTTATTTCTTATTTAAAAAACATAATAAATCAAAACTTATTTAAATAAAAATGAGAATTATTATTTGTTTTTGACAAAAACTAGAGATAATATTTGGAAAGGTTTATTAAACGCATTTCCAGCAAACAATTTTAAATAAACCTTTATTAAATTCAAAATATTTTTAATGAATAAAAGCTTTAAAGTAAGGCCGCACTGGGCGGCAACTTGCCTAAGGCTTATGCTAGCCAGTGCTGGATATTCACACAAAGTGAGCGCTATCGGCTCACCCTCTTCGTCAGGAGTGTCTTTGGAGACTTACCCGTCCACCCCTTGCGAGGTTTCCTTGTCCATCTCTTCAGATTGCTTCCTATGGTCAATAGACACCGGACTTCCTACAGAGATTAACCTCTCCACCTCTTGCGAGGCTTCATTGTCCATCCCTTTTGGAATCACACGGTCCAAAGCCTTACAAGAACTTTTTAATATTGGCCCGTCCCCCCTCGCGAGGAATTTTATCCATCTCTTTCGGATTCGTACCTTGGCCAATGAAAACCGAAGTTTCTTCAGACATTAACATCTCGGCCTCTAGCGAAGTATCCTGATTCATCCCCGTAATGGAGAAAGGGATGTCCATCCGTACAGATCTCCATATGCACGGGTAAGTCTCTATTAAAACTGGAGATCGACTGGTATCCAGAGTTCGTATACTAGGTACCAAGCACCCTCTTAGCGACGCATCCTTTGCGTATGCTGTTCCACCGTGGGTTAGGAATATTTTATAAGAAAGTTCTAACTGCTCTCCACAAGACAAATTTTGCCATGCTGAGACAGGAACCTGTTACCGACCGCCATCACGAGGAGGTATACTTCCGAGCTTCTGACAGTTTCGACAAGCCATACCTTTGTGCCTGCCAGCTGAGGGCTTAAAATTTGTCATACACGTAGGCCTTGGTGAACCAGTAAACAAAAAAACTGAAATCGGACTAATTTTACCTAGGGAGACTAATAAGATCCTCCCTAATTAGTATGGAGCATTTCCACTACATTAAGAAAGCTGAAATTTAATAAAACCCCACTGGTAAAAAAAGTATTCAGGTCCGCACAAAAACATAAGGGAAAAGTTTCTATACAAAAATTTCGGCCGTTGAAATACTGAGATCAAAATAAGGACCCAGCCAGCTCTGGAGATGTACAATAACATCTCATTTCTAGGCAAACTGCTAGTTTGGCAATATTATTTTAACTTTCTAATAATGAGACATAATTATGGGAAAATGTTACCAAACTTGTCGGTTGCCTAGAAATGGGATGACATTGGAGCTTGGGATATTATATATATTAGGAACTTGGCCGTATTTTCAAAATTATATTTTTGTGCGGTCAGATCTTAAATCAAGTCCAAGCAGTTGAGATAAAGCAAAACAAAAATCTATATAATTGTAAATTAACCAACTTTATGTTTTGAACTACGCTTCTAAACGAAAAAGTTAAGGAGTTGGAGAACAAAATTGACTCAACAGAATAAGGAAATTTTAGTGGAAGCAGTACGTTTTGAATTCGTAATCTAAACAGCGAAAGATTTTATTAGTGTACTAAAATAACAAAGTTGCTATTGGCAGGACTATTTTTTTAAAGCAGTTGCAATTGTAATTTATACAATTGACCTGTTGCTTTAATCAGGGGTTGAAATATTAGCTGGTTGCGAATATCGATTTCGTACTGTATTTAACAAAGTTGTCACAATTTTTAACAAACAATCACTCTCTTTACAGGACTTGATTTTTATGATTCTTGTACATTGGATACTCATCCCTTGACTGACGAATAAGTTCGCAATTAAAATTTTTGTATGTACGAGTAGATGCAAAATGTCAATAGTTTGTAATTAAGGAGACATAAATTGACATTTAAATGTGTACCTTTCCTTCCTTGTAGTTGCCTTTTATTACTGGTATTAATATTAACATAGTTTTAATTTATTTTTTGGGGGAATATTTTAATGAACGTCGAGTAAAAATCTGATACTTTTAACTAATTTTTCGATAAAAAAAAACATTTTATAATAGAGTCCGAGATAAATGAGAATTACAGATCGACAGTGACCCCAATTAGAATAGAAAAATGAATAAAAAATTCAAGAATTGAATTATGATAAATTGATATAAAATATTTAAGCATGAGTCCGAAGTTTTTAGAGAATACAAATATCAATATATATACAAAGGATATATTCCCTTGGCCCCCTTTATACTCCCAAGCTGTTTATAGCAAATGGTATGCTCAGCACATTATCGCGTTTTATTATTTTGTTGAATTTTAATGCCTGAAGTATTTAAAACTAATGTCTGCCTTAGGCGTGAAAGGAAAAGTTATGTTTAGCCGTAACAAAAATTTGTGTTCTCTTAAGCTTGTGGATTTTTGAAAAGCAGATTCACCGAAATGTATGTAGAGTTGATAACACTGATCTGAAGCAGTATCTCGGCACAAAAGAAAATTTATTATTGAGTTTTTATGGGAGCCCTTGATTGTTGTTGCCACCCAAATCTTAGTTATTCAAAATATACATAAGTGCTTCTAAAACAGATGTCAGAACACATAAACTAAGCAAAAATGTAGATTAATTGCTCCAATAGGCAATTGTAGACATAGAATTAATTATATTTTTAACAAAGAGGAAAAAATCACGAAGCCGCGCAAATTCAGATGATAAAAAACTCTGAATAAAAATTAACACCAAACAAAAAAATCATGTGAAAGAGAAGACTTAGAAAGAATGTAGTATCATGTAAAGCGAGGTTTCGGTGTAGCTGTTGAATCCACACATGTGTAAAATAGTTTTATTTTTCTAATATTAACAATAATATTTTGACAATATTAACGTTTTATTTATTTTATTTTATTGTTATTGTTTATTTTATTGTTGTTATTTTCGTTGTTTTTCCAGTCAAATTGGAGTTTTATAAACATTAAATAACAAAAACTACAACATCAAATTATACCCCACCGGTCGTCATGTTTTTACAATTGTTTTTATTGTTGTTATGCGAGCGCTTCAGTAGAGTTGTAAAAGTAAAATATTTCAGCTCCGTAATTTCCGTTAACGAATTATAAACTTTTTTCCGACATTCCTGCTGTATTTTATACTCATATTATTTTTATAGTTGTTGTTATTGTTATTTCGATAAAATAACAAAAAATTTTCCTTATGACATGTTTGACTGTAATAAAAGAAATGGCAATTTTTTTTCCTCTTGAAGACATTAAAAACTTTAACTTGTGCAATAAATAGGACGGCGTAAATATGTCACATTACAATTCACATGTACATGGATTTTGACAAACAAAAACTCAATGAAAAGTGAATGTACTACTTGAGAGCACTGTGTACGAGTAGGGGACCTTCAGAAACCCCCTTTAAAAAAAATTATAGAACAAAGTCGGGAATTATGATTTATTTTATTTTTTCTTAGGTGCTTTTGGAAAGCCAAGAAACTGCAATAAAAGTGAAACTGTGTCTCCTTGTCTGTATGTGTGTGTGTTAGTTATAGACTCCGAAACCGTAAAGCCGATCAGACTCAAACTTTGGCAAGTTGTTGTAGACATTCCAGGGAGTGTTTATGGGTGGTAATTTGAAAAAAGTGGGCGGGGCTACGCCCATCTACATAAAAATGAAATACGCCCAATCAAAATAAATATTAATTTTTCAGCTACTTGCACGATTTTTCTCAAACTTTGCACACATATTGAACTCTCGCGATTATACAATTTCGTGATTAGAAAAGTGGGCAGGGCCATGCCCATAAAAAAAGTTATAATTTTGAGGTACTTGCACTGGACCGATTTTTCTGAAACTTTGCACACATATTGAGCTCATTAAGGGGCGTAGCAACGCGCGCCGGACTTGGCTAGTAGAGTAGATAAAAACACGTTAGTTGCTTTTTAAATAGTATTTCGCAAAAAAATCTGGAATAATTTGGGACCATGTTACTTGTAACACTTGTTTCAAGGATTCCTTGTTCGTAATGTCAACATGTGGAATTTTTCTTTTTGGAGTATCCGAAATGTAGGTTTTAAGTGCGGCGATAAGAGAGGAGATTTCAACTTCTTGGTGCATTATAAAGTTTGTGGATATCTTTGACCATATGCGCTGCGTTTTTTTATCGTTATCGTTCTGGCCAAGACTCAACCAATGTCTGTGTACTGCATTCTAATGGCTGATAATGTCGATCCATAATGTCATATATAACGACCAACTCCATACCTTGCCTTAGCTTCTTAAACTATTATGGTAACAGCTAGAGTTTTGCCGGCCACGAACAAGTTCGTTCGATTGAAAGAATATTTCAGAAGAAAATAATTTGTGTGTTGTTTTTGTAATTGCTCTCAAGTTGCTACCATCTTTCTGAAATATGCTTTCAATTGAGTGAACTATTTCGTGAACAGCACAATTCTAGTGCCAGCAGCATGCTTCTCGGTTGGAACAATATTTTTTGGTTCTTAAATAAATCCTATCATTTACATCCCTTTTTCAAACTGAAGACGAAGCTGTCTTATATTCTGAAATCTTAATTCTTTTCGCGCGACGAACTCTGCATTCATAATCGATAGCTCGTAGCGTTTTTGATCTTTTCTGATATGTTAGTTGGCAGTAATTCTTAGACTTTTTTAAATTTTGTTTAAAATAATACTTAACGTCTTGTTTAGAATGTTTTTTTGGGCGTCATGACCCGGCCTTATTTTCGACGGAACCAGTATTTTTACACTTTTTATTGATACAATGTATCTTAACTTCGACTAATAAAAACAATAGAAATTTATGCTCTTGCGAAAACCGAGTCAAAGTTTTTAATTCTAGAAATGAATTTGCAGCTGGCATTTCAGTACAAAATTTAAGCAAACTTATACCGCGAGGACTCTTAAAATTTGCCAAGTAGGAGTTGCTTGCAGTAATTCCAAAGCCTCGTTCTTTCCCGATAATTCCATGAAACTGACACGCTTTCAGCTTCAAAGTGTCAGTAGTGACTTGCCCGTCTCTTTTTTCTTTGTTTAATAAGCCACTTCCACAAAGCCTTTTTTTATATTACCCGCTCTAGATTTAGCAGTTGCAACGATTTACTTTAAAAATTGTCCAAATTCTTTTTTTTTAATTCTGCATACTGTTGATTTATGCGCTTAGTGTTTATTGTAATTCATGTTCACTTGTGTGCCACTTTTAAGTTTCTTAAGAATTTTTTGCTTTATTGGAAAATTTTCTTAGTTATTTCTCATGCAAATACAACAACAACCTTTCACGAAGAATTTTTTAAACTGAATTGTTTGCAAAACCCGCACGCAAAAATTTTTAGAGGTTTTTGGGATGGCAGTTTTGTACGTAAAACATACAAGGGTATGCGCATACGTTTGCAGTTTGGTTGCATTTATAAAAATAAAACGAAAGTACAAAAACTCACCGAGAGAAAAATACAAAACTTTGTCAAATTGCGTTAATTGAGGCTTTTAAATCATCAATGTTACAAATTTGGGCGACGCCTTCATCGAGCTTTAAAGAAAGTTACACTGTTTATGTGACCCTAACGAAGAGTGCATTTAAAAATTCGATGATTTTCCGATGCTCTTGCACAATTTTATTTCTTATGTTCAATGCCAACTTATTTAGAAAAAATCATTTTAATACTCCACCATTGTTGCAGCAATAAATTGTCCACTAGTCATTCAGGTAACACGTGGTTCGCAATGGAAAAACCAGCGGCATTTAAATACAGTATAAAAATATATTATGACAATTTTGGTTTATCAACTTTCTGAAATTTAAGGAGTGTATGAAAATGTACGTCTTTGACTGTATATATAAAATCTTAAATTCATTTTAATAGCAAATTCGTGCATTTTAAATATCGGTCGCACAGCTGAGTGATCAATTTAAGAATACGCTCGCACACTGACCGTCTGTATGTTAATAATGCCGAGATTTACGTTGAATTTGAGGTTTATTTCCATAGACTTGCGACTCAAAGAGCAACCGAAACTAAGAGCGTAACTTGGTGCGTTTAACTAATAACAGACGATATATTAACACAACTGCCCTGAGGTGTCAAAATCCACGTGTTACTATTGCAGAAACATATATCTTCTATATATGTAAACATCAATTACTGTTCGTTATAATACAGTGAAGGCGTAAAAGCAAAAATATTAGGGAGAACTACAAAAATAACTGAAAAACCGAGATAATTAAAATTGTTAATTTTGTATTGGAATACAGAAAAAACAATTGCGAAAAGAGTGAAAATTTACATAAACATGCCCAAAAGTTCGCCAAGATAGCTAAAGTTGAAAAAAACTTGAATCTAGTTTCTATGCGCCTTTTGCCTGTCAGAAAATCTTACACCTTTTAGAAATACTGAAGACTTATGGCCGAAATTCTTCAAACCAAATGAGAAAGCTTAAAGAATCTTTAAAGAAAAACATTCAAGTTTTAACAAATTGGTATGTTATGTTTCGTACTAGCCTTTTAACATTTGGTATCTTATCAAGAGATTTTAAATCAGAATGCAAACTTAAATTTTAAATTCACCACAATATTGAAAATTTCATGCAAAGTAAAAAAAATAAAAATAAAATAAAAATTTTACTAAATTAAAAACAACTCATTTTAACTTCAAAATAGCCAAGAAAACAACATTTTATTTAACCTCGAAAAGACAGCAGGAGCTTTAAAATTCCCCACAAGTAAGAGGGCTAAATTCGGCTGTGCCGAATCTTATATACTCTTCATGCAAGTGTGAACTACAGAGGATTGTTTGAGATATTTAATTTTTCTTTCCTTGCTCATATAAAGACGAAATAAGCATTTTCGATCCTTGTTTTTCTTTTCTCTGAATGCTTTTTTTTCGATAAATTCTCGATTTTTTGGTAAATATAACGGCATTGAGTTTATAGAAAAATTTTTAATATTTGATCAAATGATTGGTGCAATTCAACCTTCGGGTATCTTTTTTCGCTAAATTTTAACATTTACTGAAGTTTGTTTTTGGTTACTTGTATGTGAAAATTAAGGTTTTTGTAAGCTAAAGGTCATTTGGAACTTGTGTAAAATTTTATATTTTTGATATTTCAGATTTTTTAACTACAGTTTGAATCTGTGGTGAATTTGTGGATTTTGGTGAATTTCCAAATTATGATAAAATATCGTTTTTTTTCTTTATTCAGAATAATTGAGATTTTTGATAAAATGTATAATTTTTGTGGCTTTTTAAATATTTTGGCGAAGCTTTAATTTTCTGGCGAATTTTTGATTTTTTTTTAATTCACCACTTGTGGTTAAAATGTCAACATTTTGGTTAAAATATTGTTTTTTTTATGATTTTTCGGCGAAATTTCAAAATTGTGGAAAAATTGAAGTATTTGTGGTGAATATTAAAAATTTGGTGAATTTTGGTTTTTTTCATGAAGTTTCGGTTTTGGAGAAATTTCGAATATTTTTGTGTAATTTTGATTTTTCGAGCATTGCTGGCCAATGATAGCTTCCAAAGCGTCAATTTTTCCTGCTGTGGATCTTTCTCACACATTCGATTAGAGCGGCGATATTCTCTTTAGAATGTACATTCCTTCGCAATTTTGGTATTATTGCATCATTTAAGGAGTATGTAGTATTAAATCTAACCACTGTTCGGCCATTATAAATCTGAATAATTTGGTAGCGTTGTTGAAACGTCAATCTATCACAACGATTTGCAAGAGCGTACTGTTCATTAATGTCAAAAAGTCAGCGCATTCTACAGTTCGGTTGATAGTTAACACTTTCGTAATTTCTATCGGGGTTTGAAAACTATAGGATGACGTTTTTAAACCACTGTTGAACATTGATAATGGGAAAGTTGTAGTTGACACCACGACTATGAATATCCAGTCGACAAAAAAGAAAGAATAACTTCATACAACTTGTTTTTGTGGACGTAGGGCAACAATTCAAAAACCATAAGGAGGCGAGCAATATTGGTAGCAGCAAACAAAGATGTGGAAGATCTTAATGGAGCAATTCAAAAGTTTATTCCAGACAGTGGATTTCTTTCAAATCAGTCGACACAGCTATCAACCAAGACGAACGAACGAGGTGATGAATTATCCCACTGAACTCGCTTGAATTATATTGTGTTCAATTATGCATTTAGGAGTTTTATGCAATTAAGGAGTTAATTGAGGTCAATTTACCATACAAGACTTCAAAAGAATAAATTCTGTAATTAGTATTTAGGTTGGATGTTCCTGTGTTTGGCGAATGGACATCTAAAAGTCGGATGTTCGTGTGTTAGAAAGCTTTGATTGAAATGGAGCTAGCTGCATGTTAATTAAGATTAACAATCGCTGACCAAAATTTATAATCAAATAAATTGTAAGTGAAACTAAATTTAGCGATCATATCTAGTACCAAATACAAATTGATGATGATGAAATATAAACAGCTAACTTTGTTACATGGTAAGATGAGAACAGGACATAGGCTTACCTGTACTTGTATTAAATGTTGTGAATAATTAGGCATAAGAATACCAAAAATAATAACACTGGCTTAGAAGAATATTCTTCTATAATTTTCCCCAAAATAAATAAGAAAGTCTATTACCTCTCGCTTTATGCAATATAATATTTAAATACCACTCCCTTAAAATATGTTTGATGTAGCATTTAAATGAAACTAAATGTAAATGGCAAAACAGTATGTATCACTTACCTGGCATCCTGGCCACTCGCAGCTGATTCCTGTACTCTCATGGCATATAAATCCTGGGAGAATAACTATTTAATGGAAATCGTATAAATGGGGAAGGCCCGCCATAAACAGAAACATAAAAATAAAATAAAACACATAAAATCTATTAGCAATTGTTGAGGTAAAACGAAACACTAACGACTTAAAGAGTGTAAAGAAAGCACTTAAAAGGAGGGGCGTTTCACTATAAAAAGGATTTTATTTTCACGATTTATGGTCACTTTCTTTCTTTCACTTACCTCCCCATTTTCTGGTGGATCACCATTACCAAACGTTGAGGCCACAACAATCAAGAGAGCTTCATGTTCAATGGATGAAATATCGTAATCAGACATGCAATAGATCTTTAATAAAAATATAAAAAAAAACAACAATGAAAAAGTAAAATATAGAGATTAAATTTTAAAAATTTTTCCAAAGAAAACATAAACTTGAAGACTTATTCAAAGATGTGTCTTCTACATGTGCAGATATAATTTATTTGTAACTTTGTTGCTCCTTAATAAATATTTTTGAGACATTTTTAAAATTTCCAAACAATCCGTTTTAATAGAAAACACCATTGAATTTTAGTGGCAAACCTACTGAAAAATGCGGAGCACCCATTAACGTCACTCGCTAAACAGTTTGCCAAAACAAAAATTGCCATCATTATAGACACGAAAAGCTAACACTTCTATATTTTTTTTATATTTGCAACATTGCCGCTTTGATCCTGCATGATTCCATGTTCTCGGCTATTTAAAGTGTCAACTCAAGAACAAAAATGGTCAACTAGTGTCTAGCAATCTTGTTTTAATTTACATATAAATTTACCCTGGCCTCAAAAGCCACTCTAACAGACCTCTTAATGACATATTAAGACACAGAGACAGACAGAAAAAAAAACAAAACAGGGCATGTCGGCGAAATGATAAAAGTATTTGTTATGTGTTGTGTAGGTTATACCAAAGTGGTGAAGTCTGCTGCTTTGCATATATTTTTTTTTAAGCCACAGAGATTTAAAAGCAGACAAAGTGAAAAAATTAATTTTTTTTTAGGTTTTACACAATTACACTGGTCAACAAAGTTTTTGTTTTGCTTTCGTATTAATTATGATTGACCTACATTCTATCATTTTAGCACCAGATTTATTTTGATTTGATCAGTTCTAGTTTTTCTATTACATTTCTTTAAGTAACATCTTGACATTCAGAATATTTTATTTATAAAAGTTGTCTTTTATATTCCACCAGTTAAGTGGTTCTAAAATAATGTCAAGTATGTGCAAAAATGGCGAAAATTTGGGTTAGCGATAAACACGGTGAAATACTCTACCAAGACATATACCGATATCGGAGCATGTTTTCATGATACAGCAAAATGAGTTTAATTTTGTTGACCAGTGTTATTTGCGTTTCTGGTGTTTCAAGTGAACTTGACCGAAAAGTTTGAAAAAAAGTTTTATTTTTTTCTCTCAAAATGTAGTCGTTTCCATTAGTAAATAAAACTTCTTTCATTTGTAAGTTCCACAATACGTAGTTTAACGAAATTCTTAAATTTTCATAATACAGTCTCTTATATTTATTTCAATGGAAAGAATGCCTGACCTTGCGTAAGACTACAATATTCCATTCTTCGTCCTAAAATGGAAAATTCACAATAGCCACAATTTTATATGGCGAAAGTTCAATTTATTTTAGCTCCCTTTTAGTTAAAAAATTGAATAATTTTTATTTTTTTTATAATTACACTGCAGGCGTACTTGAGTAGATAATTTAATCATTTTAACAAAAACCATGAAAAGCCCTCAAAAAGGAAAAGATATTACTTAAGGCGTTTTCTGATCCACAAAATGTTTAAACTTTTTGGCCTTTTAAAAGGTGGTTCTATTTTTTTTTAGAATTTACCCTTAATAATGGCAGAAATCCTTTATGAGCTGTATGAAAGCCCAGATAATAAGGGCATGTTAAGCATGCATTCTTTAATGGAGCAACATTTTATTTAAGAAACGAAAACGCTTTACGAAATTCTTCAAACGCTGCGGAATCGAACAATATTATGAAGAAATCATATTGTTACGTTTCTTGCCACAATAAACGATAACTTGTAGGGTTCGTTTAATTGCAAATATTAAAATACAGAGTGCTAATGATTTTATCAGTTCACAACTTTATTCGGCAATTCCGACTCTTATATACAACTCTTTAGTACTAATTTACACTGTACACTTAACACTTTTGTACGCAGATATTCACTCTCTGAAATCTCAAAGTCAACTATGCCTTCTGCGCCATTATATATAGATCACGGCCGCTTCTTGAAATTTCCCGAATATACGCGAAATCGCGCATCATTTATTTCATTTGCTGGTTTAGTAGTCTGGTATATGTGTTAGTGTGTGTGTATCTTTTGTTTACTTTTCCTTGCTGTAGAAATTGTTTTTGTTTCAACGTTGAATCGCGGTTCGAGGAATTTCTGCTACGCAATTTGTCTTTGCTTTATGTTTATGATATTGCGTATTTGTACATTTGTACAATAGATCGTTTCACATATCTGTGACTATTACTTTGTAACAATAGGGGAACTCACTCTTGGTTGCAAACAACCCTTGCAAACCTTGCAAACCTTGCAAATGTAGCAAATCTAGCAAATATGCTACATTTTGCAATACCATAACAACAAAATGTATGAAACTAACATTTGCTACACTTGAGCAAATATGCTATGGCAAAAATCGTTGCAGATTGGTAATTTGCAATGCTAAAATAGCTGTTTATTTCATTTTATTATTATTAAATTAAAACAACTAGACACCTGCGCTAACAAAGTTTCACGGCGGAAGAACCGTCTCAACAATTGCCTGTGAAGAATTAAAATTGAAGCTAAAACTGTTAAAAAAAATGTTTGCTAAAATAGTAAGAATTAAAATATCAGACAAAACTCCATTAATCGATAAAAGTTTTGAGAAAGTTTATGCACACCTACCAAAAACTTTCTTTGCGTAAACATTTTAGAGGCGTGGAAAATTTTTTAATTTGTTTCGATGATAATTATTTCATAGATTAGTTAGACATATTAAGCTTTACTTCTCCTCTATTTCAATATTGGTGCAAAAACTATTTTGTTAATAAATTTTTTTCTGTTGTTCTTGTAATATTTTATCGCTCCCATTAAGAAATAGAAATTTTGTTGTAAGCTTCAGATTATTTGCTTTAATAAAACCTTAAATTTCCATAAAAAGTCCTTAATTTATTTTAAGGAAATGTCTGACTGCGTAGGCAGGCAGTATCCAATAAGTTTCGTAACAAATCTGCACAACAAAACGCCCTGCAGAAACAACTAGAAGAGCAGATTTTTATATTAAAAAAACTAAAATTGTTTCTAACGCGAAAGTTCAATAAATTTTATTTTCTTTTGACTTAAAAAGTGCCAGCAGTTTTACGCTTTATTGCTTGGAAATTAATTTAAAAATCCCAAAGAAGCACAATATTTTTATGATAGGGAAGTGTGAATTTAACATTTTGTTATGGCATTCGAATTCCAGAAATTATTTTTACGAATTTACAAGTGTGATTATGGTCTCGGTGTTCCCTGAACTAATTCTCGAGCCTTTTCTCAGACCTAAAGCTGGAAGTATAGATCTTTCAAGTTTCTGACAATAGGTAAACGAGTGGTATTACAAAAATCAGTATCCTACGGAACGATAAGTTCCAAACTGGTTGTTTGTGAAACTTTCTCGGGCGGCAAGTGATGTCTATGGTTTAGACAATCTTCGTGAGAAGATTGTTGGCTGGATAATAAGTAGCTTGAAACTCCTCAATAAGGGGTAAGATACTCGCCGAACTAGCAAACAAAACTAACTGAATAAAAAGTAGAGTGTTCTCAAAAAATACTTAAACGAAAAATCGAAAAAAAATATTTTAGGATACCGTGTGCAAGAATTTTTACACAAATCCCATGATGCAGGCATGTGAAAACTTTTAAAGCTTAAAAAAAGATGATAGAAAGTAAAGGGAATTGAAGAAGAAAATTAATGAAAATAAAGTAATTTTAAGGCAATAAATCGAAAAACTATGAACCCAACCCTTAAAAACTTAACCTGGTCACCACATGTTTACTGCGTATGATTAATATCAAATTAATTTTAATTCAAACAATAATGATCATACGTCTAAGTGGCCTGGTTGCATGTAACAGACTTTAAGGCAATTTCAATCACATACCTTTACTGACAAAAATTTAAACAAAATTTAATTAACTTCCTACTTGAACATCGGTGGATTTCTTGAAGAGCATTGTAAGCAACGAACTGGAAAATTGTGTTTCGAACGTGAGTATGAAAAACGGCTATTAAATTTACAGATAAATGTATTAAGTGCATAACTTTGGTAGACAATTTAATAAATTATTTAAAGCTTGCATGATTTTGTTGCTATATAAATTAATTTCAAATTAATATTTTTGTTACACTAGACTTTTAGTTAAATTTTAATCACTGACAATATTTTAAATTGAAGACAATTTTCTACTTCTTAGAAAATTGAAAACTTTAACTGAAGAATTATTTTTGCGGATAATTTTGTTTCACTATTTTTTTTATGAAGAAAAGTGCTGTAGGGAGCCACCGTATTCTTGTACATTATAACGAGCTTGGTCTCTCTGTCTATCTCTCTCTGAATCGAAATGATGGTAATTATGATATTGAAGACATAGAATGTTTGGGAAGGCAAATTACATTTGAAGAATTTTAATTTATTAATACCTAAAGAACTTCCAGAGTTTTTGAAAGTAACGCACCAGGTTCTTTGCTTTTATTTAAAAGTATATAACTTGACTTATTTAAAAGCAAAACAACCGAGAGACTTCGAGGACCTATATTGAATATACTAGTGAAAAACTATTTGAAAAATAGCAAATGAGCAGTTTCAGATTACCCGCCTGATACTGCAGACCTTGCGCCGTCTGACTACAATTTGTTTCGAAAAATGCCGAACGACATTGCTGGAATGCTCCTCACTTTAGTGGAAAATATCAACAATTTGTTTGATTAATATCTGACTTCATAAGATGAGCAGTTCTCACGGAAGTCATCTATTGCCAGAAATATGAAGAACACTAAAGGTTATGTAGTAGCAACATGTTCAACAACAGCAGGGCAAACACAACAAAATTTATAATTTGGTTATGGCCAGATTGTCCGCTTTCCTGACAATTTTATTTCTCCCGATTAGGACTCGTCGTCTAATTGCTGCTACAACAAAAAATCGATCATTGCAGAAAATAAAAAATAATTAAATAGACTTAGTTAAACCAAAGTAGGCTAACAGAATTAATCAAATAATTAGCAAAACAATTCAACAAAGGAAATTAACAAAAACCCAAACAACAAAATCTTTTAGGATGTGATTTTCTTTAGGGATCACAGCTGCTTTTAACGAGTGAGGTACCTTAGACAACGTCTTTCTGGCACTACTTAAATGCATGTTTGTCCCTCTATATGCCCTTCTGTTCGCGGTTCTATAGTACGTTTGCAATATGATTTCTTGCTATTTGATTTCTCAATGTAAATTTTTTTAACAACCGAACGACGCTTGTAAATCACTGAATTTTAATTAATTAAAATTAGTGCGGTGTGAAAAATGTGTTTCGTAAATTCCGGCCATTTGATGGTCGTCAGAATCGACTTACTTAAAAGGCTATTTAAACTGCTATGACCAAATTTCACACCAGTTTTACTTTATTAGACATTAATTAGCCTACCCGAATGCGAAGAGCGGGTACCGAGCAAACTATTGCTGCTATATCGGTTGTCGAATTGGGCTTGTGGTACTCGAATGCCTCGAAGGACCTCGGTATGAAGCTGCTGCAGGAAAAGAATCCATTTGACGCAACTTAAAGTCGTTTGTTTGGTAAACGGGCCTAAGAAAAGTTGGACGAAGCATCATTTTTCTATCGAAAAATTCTCTTCAGCAACGAAACTCATTTTTGGCACCAGACATAGGCAGTTCAAGAGCTGCTAAAGCACCCTAAAAAATGCACTGTTTGGTGCGGTTTGTGGGTGGCATCATTTCTTCAAGAGAGATCATAAGCCCAACATAACAGTCAATGGATTCCGGTACCGTACGGTGATTACCGACGTATTTTGCCCAAAATGATAAAATTGGACTGGCTTGACATGTGTGGTGCCATAAGACACACAGGACGCGATATCATGAAACTATTGAGAGGCGAGTTTGTGTGAATACGTGAAGTCTATCGTGTGCAGGGACAAGCCAGCCACAATTCCTGGTAGACTACATTACAGCTGCCATTGGTGAGATATTGGCAGAAATTCTGAAAAAAAGGCCGTCAGAATTGGAGATCACGAATGGGCCTCTTATAGCGTGACCGTCAACATGTATCGGCCCAAATAAATATTTATTTCACTTTTGCAAATTTTCTGTTGATTCCAGTGTTTTTTACACTGGAACCAAGTTATCCCCGCCGCAGTGACGAACACATAAGTCTAAGCTCACACTGTCAATCGTTAAGTCCAGATGTCAAATTGCACCCGAAGTAGTGAAGGTGCCTGACGAAACTGTATGAGTTCATCGGTTGCAACGACGTCTGAAGGAGGGGGTTTCGCAGATTTTAGCACTTAGTTACGAATTTTACATTTTAAGTTTTCGAATATATTATCTTTATCAAATGTATGTACCGGTTGTAATACGAGTATTAATGACTCAAAACTTTTAGTTTCAACCACATTTCAATTTTAAAAATATAAATTTTATTTTTTAATGTCTCTTTGTTTTCCTCGTGAATATTTTAGTAGTTCTTGTACACAGAATTGTTTAGACGTGTAAAGTATACGTTTGGTAGTTAAATTTACAATTAGTCCTGTTTAAATTATTTAGTTTAACACTTCGTTGATGGCGAAACCCCTTCTCCACTTAGTGAGTTTAGTGGCAAACATTATTTTTTCCAGTATCGCACCACCTATCACTGCAGTTGCTCAACCCAAAAAGAAAAGAGTTCCTGTTGGCTTTTATAGAGAAACTTTCACGAAGCCGACATATCTTTCCACCGGACGATATTCCGTCCGCTTTTAAATCATTAACAACCATGTAATATTTGTTGTGATTGGAATTAAATCAGGGGTACAATACACAAACAACTAAATGTATTTAAGGGCGTGGCAAAAAGCGTTTAATAAGCGAGTTTAATGATTGAAATATCGCACATCTTAGAGGGTGACTTGCACTTTTTTACATGAGTGGGGGTCGATCCGGTCGCAGTTACACCACTAAAATAATTTGCATGTGTTCACTGATTTTTTATTAGCTTTATGAAGAAAAGGTGTCAAAATTAAAATGATTTCTGGAAAAATATTGTTTTTAAAACTTTTGCTCCACAAAAAAATGAAAATGCCAATTTGAAGTATGTAGGTTTATTGTAGGTGTCTGCTTTACCTAATTTAAACCTACAATGAAATGCGTTCGCGTTCATAACAGTTGTTTTTCAATACAATTATGTTCATTAGTGGATTATATTTCTGTGGGAGGTTCTTATGAATAAGACCGTAATTATTTAAAAAAAATAAACAAAAACGTTAACACGTTGGTATACAAAATGCATAGTTTACATATGTTACGTTGTCATTTGAAACTGAAATACAACCAGTAAAATAAGATTCTATTGATTTAAACTTCTTCGTATTCAAGGGATGGTGGTGGCTATTTCTTGTGGATATTCGTATGTCTTATTAATTTATTTACGCCTAAAAATATTCTATGGCAACAGAGTCAATTAATTTCCTCCGTTATTTTCCAAACATATAATATAATTCCAAATTTCAGTTCATAGAAAAGAAAGGTTGTAAACAAAATATTAGCATGGGGCGTACAGACCTAACCCAACCAACCAATTGCTTAGAAACCTAATGCTCATGAAAGATTTGTTGATTGCTCTTAGTCATACTTTGCTTATACATCACAAAAAAGACTGTACACATTCATAACAAACTATGTTGTTTAGTTCCACTATGCACAGTGTCGTCACATTTGGCCAATCTAACCAGACATAAATCGAATTTTAGAGATATTTGCTTTAAACTTGCTATACGAGCTTTAATCTAATTTGAGTGATACTGAGCTCAATTTTAAAACTCTTGTTTTAAAAATCAATTTACTGATGGCTCGTCCAATGGAAAGACTGTCAAGAAAGTCTGTCCTTACATTAGTAACCAACCCCACTTATAAAATGTATTAATATTTAACTATGGAAAATGTATGAATGTTCTTAAACTAGTTTTTTTTCTGTAAAATGTAACACAAACTTTGGCTTAGAATTTTTCAATGACATATCAATAATTTGGTCGCTGAATAAAAATCTTAACAGCAACGTAGTGGAGTCTAGACTTTTCATTCGAACCAGAATAATTAAAATAATGCAATGAAGAGAAAATGGAACTGGATCGGTCATACATCAGGAAAAACCCTGGTAGTATCACAAGGATGGTGTTGGAGTGGAATCCTCAATGCTCAAGACACCGTGGTAGACCAAGACACACCTGGATACGCACAGTACGCAACGAACTAAGAGGAAAAAATCGAACATAGAAAGAACGAAAAACAGCGACAAACCGTGTAAATATGCTTTGTGGTGACCCCATGCTCCCAAGAAGAGTAGCGGAAAAAAAGCTCATCAGATCTTAATCTAAATAAATTTTTGAGCCCGTTTATGCAAGTACGCGCAAATGCAACTTTGTTTTTTATGCAAGCGTACCACATGCAAATTAATAACATGTGTTTCGGTTCTTTAGCGGGCGTTCATTTTTGATAGTTGATATAAAAGAAAAGCTTACGTTCTTGACGGCAATATTCGAATTGGATGCTGCAATTTTAAACCCCCTAAGTCCACCTAGTGATTTATTGCACGGAACATTTTTGCTTATAATTAAGTGTTGATTAATTTTGATTAATTTTTATTTGCTATTCTCGTGTGATTAATTGTTTTTATTTTCAATAAAAAGGTAAACTAATAAGTTTTTTTTTTATTTCTTTAAGTTAATCGAATAAAATGTTTCATTCCTTATTCGTGCGAATATTCGAATAATTATTAAATTTTATTTACTTTTTCGAACAATAAAAATATTGCGATCTTTTGTTTGAGCAATTTTAAACTCGAATGACTTATTAACGCTAGTAGAACCTAGAATGAGAATAGTAAACTTCAAACTGAAATAGTAACTTTCTATATGAGAATCGTTATAATCAAAACAAGAAAAGTAACTATTGTTATGCTTTTCAATAAACTGTTTAAATTGTTTACCAGAATCACAATTTTGCATATGTGTTTTTATAGTCAATTTTTAATCCAACAAAAATGTTTACAAAAATTTAAAAATTAGAAAAAAAAAATCTAAAAAAAATCAATTACTTGCCGTATCACACATAAATGGAGAGTGGAGAAAATTTGCACGCACCCTTAATGTTCTACAATCAACAGCATATTGTTGGATATTAGAAGAAGAAACCTTAGACAGATGAGGACGAATAGATTTCAAGAAATTACTGAAATTCATTTGGATTATTTCAAGGAAATTATCGAGAATAACTGCCGGATACCATTAGCTTAACTCCTTGTTTTAAATGAAAATAAAAGTTCTCATATTGAAATTTACGATTCTTATATTGGAGTTTACTATTTTTCTTTGAAGTTTACTGTTCTCATTTTGAAGCTAAAATGGTACGGGACACAACTTCAAATTAAACGAACACGTGTGCGTATGAGTAATATCCTGTACAATTTCCTATTTGATGTTAATCATACGCCTTCATATCTATTTTTTTCTGGAAAAACATGTCATATCTGTATAGCAATGTCACTTTACCTGTGCATTGAATGCATGCCCCAACAATTCACATAATTGTTTTGCATACTGCTCAGACTTGCCCGTTTCAGTTGCATACAAGACGGTCGCCTTAATACGTTTCGACAAAGCACGTCCAAATAACTTCGATGTAAATTTCACAGCCCTGTAAGAGAAAATGAAAAACAAAATCAATAATAGTTAAAGGAATGTTTTTGAAGCTTTAATTTTATTTAAGTGAATCTTTCTAAAAGCAAATTACAATAAGTATGCATCACGTATCTCTAAAATATTATATATTAATTTATATCAATGTAAGAACTAATCTATTGTATTCAAATCTTAATAAACTATTATTGGCTAGAGTGAGCCGTCTCGCAAGGCTCAGTTTTTTTTAGTTTCAGGTGCCCGCGAAATCTGGGTGGACCACTAGTTTGTTGACTTATTTGGGCGAGCATGTTTTTGTTTCTTGTTTCTTAAAGGAATGTAGCCACATAGAAATACTGGATTATTTTAAAAAGGCTCCCCTACAATTACAGTTATTATTATGTATTTGCTTTTATTGCTGGGAGAAAAAAACGTACAATAATATTTTTAAAGATAAATATTCCCAGCAAGATATTTGTGTTATAAAAAATTATCTTTTACATTATCAAATCTTTATGTTAATATATTGTAAATAGAAATTTTGTGTAATTTGATTTTTCAAAAGAAATTTCTTTGGTGAATCCTAAGCAGTTTCACATTTACGTTACCATAGAATAAAAAAACTATCTGCCTGTGTTGGCGTTAGCTAAGTTTTCATACCACAAGTATTAATTATTAGTAGCTGCATACGATTTTTGCCGAAAATAATCTGACACACAAATCAACTCTTTGTCGCTTCTAAAAGTTTTTAGAAAATGTTGCCAGCAGTTTATGAGTTTGGTATAAATTAGTAATTATTCTGTGCAGCAAAGCCAGTTTTACTGATTTGTTTGCAATTTTCGTAACTTTTTTGTTTCAATTTACATTTCTAAAAGTTCATTTAATTGATTTTGATTTCATATAATTTATTAAATGTCTCCATAATTAGTTGCTTTCATCAAATTAAAGTTCTTTCCGAAAATACAATTATTCATAAATAGAATAGAAATGTTCTTTTTTGTTAAAAGTGTTAAATCTTTACGATACATTTAGAGCGTTTCATGATTTTGTAGGTTAAGTTTAATTTACAGACCTTTGTGCGAACGAAATATGGCAAAGAAACTTTTTCATGTTTAACGTTTCTTTTTTTCAATATTATGAATTTTATATTGTCTGTCTGTGGCAGTTTATGATGGTTGACTTAGTGCCCTCGAAACTGAATGAGATGTTTTTGCAACAAAAAAAAACTCTAAACGAAACAAAAACAATCAAATCCAAACAAAACGAAACAAAACAAAAATGATGTAAAACAAAACAATTACAAGACCATCAAAAAAATATGTCATGTACATATGTATGTATATACTCATATGTGTGTACGGGTTTACATATGTAGGAAAGACATAAAAAAGTGCCACAAAAGGGAGAGGGTGGGAAATAGTTTTGACTTGCAAACTTGGGCCTCCCTGACCCACACCGATATGCAAATGATATGAACGAAGGCACGTCGCGTTACTGTGTTTTTTCTCTTTCTCTGTTTGTTTAACAAATTTAAAAACATTCATTCAGGATGTCGCTATTGTTTTAAGAGCATAAACCTAAAGTTCTAAGCAAAATTTAATATTCAAAAGTCCACGTCACCAAATACGCTGTCAGAAATGTTGTATGCAATTTGAAGTGCTAAAGTTTTGGGATTTTAAGTTTCGCTTATCGACCTCGAATAACTTTGGTTTAAAATAACATGCTAATTTGTGATCCGAAAAAGTAAGCTACCTACTGTGCATTATTGTTGTTAAATATCCTAATTAGTTGTTACTATAGTGCTAGAAATTTACCTAGTTGCACTTGGAAAGAAAACACGTTTGTAAGAAAATATATTTTACATATTTTTTTTTTATTTGCTATAAAACTTTAAACGAGAGAACGGTTTAAAGGCGTTTACTTTACCTACGTTTTACTTGTTTTATTTAAGCTTTATTTAAACATCAAAGTAATCTTGAGAGGATATACTGCTCATTTAGGTTCCTCGGTTGACATTAAAAAAAATTGGCCCAGTCGCCCTTTTAGTTTTTTGTACACTGCGTCGCAAACATATTGCATATCGTTGTTAATGTTTTAAATACGACTTAAATTTTCTCCTTGATAATTTTCAACCGATCGTCAAATTCTAGATACGACCTTGGATATCTCGGATCCTCCACTTTAATAAATTTTTCGCACTGTAAAGTAATGTTGTATGTTATACCCATGACGTCAAAATTTTGAGCTCTTCCAACGACATTAATGGTCATTGTTTACTAAGATTTGGCATAGAAATTTTTTTAGTGGATTTAAATATTATTAAAAATTGCAAACACGTGTCCTTCCGTAGGCAGATCAAATTTGACTCAGTTTATTATGTTGATAACTCTAGACAACGTTCTAGAAACACGGGCTCAACTTTCGTGATCACTTTTCTCTAACTGTTAGCAAAGCAAATGGAGTTCTTCAGTTATGATACGCTGGTCAAGCAAATTTTCGGATTCATTCGTCACAAAACTCTTAATTACATCGCTTGTTAGGCCTATTCTTTCGTATGTTCTGCCGTTGTTATGTAGACAAAATCCAAACTTCTGCCCCAATTTGAATGAGAAAGAGCTTATTTTGTTTGAAACATATTTATCAATATCTAACTGAATATTAAATATTTTCAATTATTATGAATTTCAAGAAACCAAATATTTTTGCATATTGGATAAAAAATATTTCTCTTTGAAACAACGTTCACATTATCTCTAAAGCTACTTAGCAGATTTTAAACAATGTCTGCATACCTTAAAGGCAATTTTATTGCAGATTTATTGATCTATCTTTACACCTAATAGGAGTAGCCTAACGCATAACGGTATGTCGTGAAAACTAGAGGTGATTAAAAAAACGGGTGTCAAATTTAAGTTCGGCGCCGCAGGTAACCTACAAAATAACTTTTAGTTGCGGAGCAATAAAAAATGTATCGAAGTTCCTGTGACCTCTGTACCTGACACACAGCTTGTTTTATTCCATTCTTACCCCCGAAGCGCCCTTATTGCAAACCCCTTTTTCAAGAGAATATTCATATTAAAGCTCAGTTGTTGAAAATTATTGTTTTAAGAGAAAGTGCAAAAATAAATAAGTAAAAATATAATAAAGCATTTGAATTGGGTAGATCATAAATTTGTAAGACTTAATTTTATAAAACCTGCTTTATTATATAAAAAACTTCAAGGTTTAATTTGTATTTAATAACGATTGAAATTGATTTCATAAATATCACAATACATCTACTCTACCCAAGCAAAAATAAAACAAGTGCAGAGATTTATGAAGACAGGCCTTTTCATAAAGAAATTGGTATTTATAACAGAAAAAAATATTGTTTTCTTAATCCTTTCAATAAACTGTGACAAATATTTATTCTGCAACAAATGTAATCAAGTTGGGTGTTTTGCCCGCACACAATACAACTAGTTATACAACTTCATTTTGCAAGCTAGTTTTGTTAAGTAAAGATGGCAACTATAACACGCACAATATACTTTTTGTTTGGCGGCCATGATGGAAGGATCAGTGATATTGCAGTTGCTTCAGTACTTTTTGATTTTCGAATAACCGTAGTACCACACGATATTACAACTATTTTTTTTCACTCTGAAACGTTAAATAATATATTTTCGAGAAAATATGAATAAATTATTAAAAAGTATTCTATTCTATAATACTTTTCATATGGAAAAAATACATTTTAAGTTAAGTTCAGTTCCATTTTTAAATCTTGATCTTCCTTCACTGCTGTGTTGCCACTACGTAATAAGCACCAAATATAATGAGGTTGTACAACACCCTCATAAACGTTGCGACCAGGATACAACTTGCAAAAAAAAATCAAAACTGTTTTCGTTCAACCGACACACAACTTAATGTAACAAGCCCACAAACGCTGCAATCTCGTGTGCAACCTCCCCAAGTTCTAACTACAGTCGTAACGTCTATGGGTTGCTTAAGTAAACAGTTAACAGGCTAAAAAACATTGACGTAGCAAATTTAGCAGGAATTGTTCAATAAAATGTGATATAGAACCTTCTTAATCTTCTTTTTCCTAAAATTTAGGTGACATTTGATATAGATGCAAATGCAAAGGATAAAGCTACTGGAAAAGAGCAAATTTTTTTAATCCTTCATATTTCCCATATTTAAAAAACTCAAGTTGAAATCAACTTGCTATTTTATGAAAATAAAAAATATTTGAAATGAAAAATGTAGCAAATGAAACCGGAAAATGGAAACATTGAGGTTAACTACATATTTATAATAGTAGCCCAGCCAAGACATAACTTGTTATTGAATATGTCTGTATAGTTTCCGAATATTCTCTTTTATATTGTCGACACACCTAATTGAGCTAATGAAATAAAATAATTTAGCATCAAAAACTTAAAACCGATAGAAATGGACATACACCGTTATTAATGAAAACCGCATACCTAGGTAGAGGAGATAAAGCATTGGGGTTTTGCATTAAATTTTAAATAGTTTTTGAATATATCTAAAGGAACAATTTAGTTTTTTTGTCACTTAAAAAACCAAATAAAATGACGGCAATATTTTTTATGTAAAATTCGTAAGAATCAGTACAGAATCCATAAAAAAGAAAACTTCTTAAGCACTTGCAAGAAAACAAATATCAGCATTTTAAAAATCTTGCTCTTCAAATCTTGCGTCACCTCAACAATTGTACATGCTTCACAAAGCATAAATGTCACACCAACAATTTTCATTTCAGAACAATTTGTCAACGACTACGTGTTGAATATGATTTTTACGACACCGTAATAAAATGTTTGCTCAGAAAAATGACACGTTTATAGTCTGAGGGCCAATTTACTGTGATGAAATTTTTATGATGTCCGGGTTGCGGCAAAAGTAATATCACAGGTTGGTTAGTTGACAGTGTTATTTTTATTAAATGTAAATGAAAATATTTTGAGAGAAGTGGGGATTGGTAGATAGAGGAGACTCAGTCTTTTCCTCCTGTGACACTTTTATAAAATGTATTTTAAACACTGTACCGTGAAATGAATTTAAACTTCTCTAAGATATTTTAATTTAAGTAACTGTTTGTCGCAGAGTAAGTCTTGTGAGTGGCTGCATAGTTTGTCCAATACTCATAATTGAAAACATGATGGGGCATGTTATATTTTTGACACATACGGTTTTTAAAACACACAGGCATCTGTGCAACTTAATGAATGTGAAATCAAAGCAAAACTGTATTTATTTTTGTTGAAATTTTAAATTAACAATAGCCGTATTCAGTGTTTGATGCAAATGGTCTTACAAAAGTGCAAACACAAAATTTCGTAGCTTTCTAGTGAAATCCAACAATAAAATACAACAAAATTTCTGTGAAATCTAATTAAAAATCTATGATATTTTGCATTTGCACCAAACACTGAATACTGCTAATATTACGACCAAATATTCAGATGTTACTTTTAAAACGTTACTTTTTTCATGTTACCATATAGTGACAAATATTTTTCAATAAGCGATTCTAGCCAGCAAAAAGGACTAAGAAATGAAAATTTTCCAAAGAAGCCTCTTCGGAAAGAGCACTTACTAATCGAAGAACTCTTCTATTGAAAATTATTCGGTTAAGAAAATTGTCATTGCAAAATCTTCAATAATGAACCCTTTTCCATTGAATATTTTCTAATAAATCAGACCGCTACGTCATTTCATAGCTTCAAGTTTTAATAAAGTTGGGGATGGATCACTCGAACAGCGACAGAGAGAAACACGAATACGTTCGCATCCTAACCATTGAGAAATTGTGCAGTTTGCTACTTTGTAAATTTAGTTCTTCAGTTGCCTTCAGCGAGTTCAATATTCAACGTAATTAAATTCAATTCGTATACGGACAATAGTAAGTAAATCAAATACAAATTCAGCATCTATGTAAATCCGTTTTTTTATTATATTTAAACAAAGAAGAGTAAGAGATTTTACATAAATGAAATTTCCAATTAAATATTTTTCAATAGGAAAACTTTTCCCGTCGCTAAATTCTCAATAGAAAAACTATTAACGGCAAATAGTTAGCAATCAAAAACTAGTTACCAGCTAGAATTTTCAATAGAAAAAGATTTCCATTCCAGCAGTTTTCAGTAGATCAAATCTTTCCAATAAAAACTTCTAATACTCTTTCTATACAACGATACTCTTTTTCTAATCGAAAAATATCAATAGATAAGATCTTTATTCTGAAAAATTTTCAATAGAAAAACTGCCATCGAACAAAAATCTTCTTGCCATCTGGAATTTTTCAATAGCTTAAAATTTCCACAACATCTTACAAATTGAAAACTCTTCCCACTGAAATGCATTCCATGGAAACCATCGAAAATTGTTCAATAGAAAAATTCTTTCCCCTGAAAATCGATATATCGAAGACTCTCATAATTTTTCTATAAGATTTTATCTATGAAAAATTAGAAAAACAAACTCTTCAGAAAACTTCTTCATATATAAAATTATTATCAATTTTTTCTTGGAGGAATCCGCAAAATGGAATTCGGAACTAGTCGGATTTGGTCCCATTTCGCTGATTATTTCATTTTATGGAACCGGCAGATGTCTTATATTGAACCTCTTTTTTAATTTCTTAAAGCTTTAAGGAGTCACATTTTAGGATGGCACTAAAAAAACATAGCTCGTTATTTAAACCTTTAAATTACTAAAAGAAAAAAGTGTCCTAAAGAAACACAAAATAAATAAGTTTTGCCTTAGAGAGAGAGAGAGAGAGAAGGAGAAATAGCAGGATAAACTTAGTTTAGTTTTCATATACAGGAAGCTAATTGGCAAAGATTTACTTTTCAACTTCTATAAATTCAATAAAAGATGTCGAACTTTTCTATAACAGCGTTGAATTATATTTTTATTTAATAATGGCTTGTGTTTATGTGGCTTATAATAAATGCACCTTTTACTGCTGCAGTTGTGTTGTCAAAGAAACATGACAGCGTCTGTTTGTTATTATATTTTTATATTCTCGCTTAAGTACCCATGTCAGAGGTACTTAGGGCAATCTGTCGATTTAAATATCTACTTAAGTGCTGTAACGAAAGATCTTAGGTTGTTCATATGTTTCCTCGTTAGCCCAGGGCAATCATTCATATCTACAAAGTAGACAAATTTCCAATCATAATATTTATATAATTAATCGGTTGTTATCCCTTTTACGCTTACATTATACAGCCAATTTTTTTTAAAAAAAGTGTTCGTAGGTCACAGCTGTTCAATATTAGAGTTACCACTTGTAGGAAAATAATTCCTCAAATTTTTAATTGTGCATTCTAATCGAGACACCCTTTATAAGTTTAATGTACTGCTTCATCACTAGTTACGATTCCATTTTAATGTTCATACTTATAAGAGTTTTTAATTCTCATTAGGCATGTTCTCCGTGGTCGAACAAAAACCCTACGACGGTCGGTGTCGCCTTACGAGAGCAGCAGATTTAACATAAAATTACATAAAAGTTATCGTAAAATTAATTAGGAAATTTTAAATTCTCTCATAAAAATTTTAAAGAAATCGGCAACATTATTATAGCGAAATATTGCTGTTAATTCAATTCGTTTTCAAATAAAGAACACTAAAATCAAGGACACGAAGAGAGCTACATTCGGCTATGGCGAATCTTATACTCCCTTCACTAAAGTATGAACTACTAGAAATGTTCTACAGATCTTTCAATTTAGCCTTCGGTTTTAGTTCTTTTCTCTGAATGCTTACCAATTTTCGATAAATGCTCGATTTTTTTGTGAATTGCGGATAATAGTGATACAAGTATATATATAATTTGCGTAACATCGAATTTTGTAAAAAAATATTCCATATAATAAGTTTTATTTTACATCTTTGGGTTTTTAATGAAATTGCAAAATGTTGTTGTATTTTTGGTAAAATTTTGGTTTAATTTAATATATATCAATTTTTTATCAATAATTTTTTTATTCCAGTTTTTCAATTTCGAAAAATTTTGAGTTTTCCTAGTTTTTTTTTAACTTTGCTTTTTTGGAAAATTTTAGGTACTTACATTTTTTTTAGTATAGTTTAGTTTTATATTTCAGATTCATTAGTAAAATTTATCCTTTTTTTTATTTTTTTGGTGAATTCTTAATTTTTTTTGCATTTCCTAGTTTGTTGTTTAAATTTTCGATTTTTAAAATTAAAATTACTTGGACAATTTTGGTATTTTTAATTTAGATTTTGATAAAATATATAATTTTTAGGCTTTTTAAATTTTTTTGGTGATTGACTTATGTGAACTCCCAATTTGTGGTAAAATTTGATTACTTTGTTTGGTTGCTTAACATCTATTTTATAAAAATTTCAACGTTTTACATCAAATATTGATCTTCTGTGTATTTTTGGCTTTTTGGTGAAATTAGAAAATTTTGCTGAATTTTTGTGGTAAAATTTCGGCATTTGATAAATTTGGTAAAATTTGGTTTTTATTCAATATTAATATTTGGTTTTTCGGTTTTGAATTTTTCAATTTGTGGTGACAAATAAATTGTGTCAAAATTTCGAATTTTATGAATTTTCGGGTTTTGGATTAATTGGGTTCTTATTGACAGTTTGGCTTTTTAGTTTTAATTTCGTGCAACCTTTAGGTCCGTAAGTTATCTGGAGGCATCGGGTTGATAATATCTGTAGGAGGACTTAATAGCATATTTGATTAGGACACAGTATACGCAAATCTAAAGGGCATGCGAATAAAAAAAGCTTTTTGCCCGAATCTCGAGAAGTTGAGGACCGATATTGCTGATTTCAAATAGTACAAATTCCCCGAATTCACTGATAGTGAATTAATTTCAACATAGGACACACGGTTAACTGAGGAAATTCTTTGTTGGGTTGGAAGTGAATATTACAGGCATTACAAACGGAATGACAGACCCTTTCACTTTTTGTGAATGGTATATTAAATCGCCACTGTGTACAAGAAAAACCTATAGCAAGTATGTGTGTGAACGAGCATTTGTAAATTAAAAAAAAAAAAGAGATAAAAATTTAAATATTAAAAATATTTAATTTTATGTGTTTTAAGCCTGTGAGTAGCAATTATTTTTAATTGATATCTTAAAAAAAATAAAATGCACACATAAGTGAGTGTTAAATGCGAGTTTAATATTTTAACACTCTGGCTGCCAACATCACTGTCAAGCAAGTTGTCAGATGTGTCACTTATTTCATTTATTACTTGTGCAAGATTTTAATTATATTTGTGAAAAGTTTTTAAGGAATTTTCACACATACGAGTATTTGTGCAAGATAATATTAAACCCCTTTTATTTTGACGTAGTCGGTTAAAAAATAACATAATATATAATATATGAAAATGTTAAATATAAAATAATTCGACAAGTTGTAGTTGTAGATTTTACTCGTCTAGCGTTGCATTGTGTACAATTGCGAAACAAAGATGGAGTCAGAAGAAAACTTCAATCACTAGAGTAATTTCTATTAAAATTTTTTTTTTTTTTGGAATTAAATACTGAAGGATTTTTGTGACTTCTGCTTCTGAATTAAGAGATGACACAAGTTAATAAACATATGAATTTTTTAAATCCTTTATTTAATCTTCAGCAACTAAGGCTGCTCATAGAATGGGTCTTATTAAGTCTGTGTTGTGTACTAGCAACGGACTAGCTTCAACTCTGCGCAATGTATCACACAGGGGACCTACTGAGTATTCCTCGATAGTCGGAAATCACTACAGTCAGGAGTAATGTCTAGTGGTAGCATGAGACTCGAATGAGAGTCAGGTAGTCGTAAATTACAAATGCGGAAGTTCAGTGAAGCCAAACACATACATTAAAGACTATTAATGCTTTCGTTGGAAGCAGCAAAAAACGAAGTCAAAATTTGATTTTTGATTTGATTTTTAAAACGATCTTTCGTCAAAATTTAATGTTTACACCGTGCAGAAAATAATTTATAACCATCGGTTGTGAAGACTAACATAAAGACAACAGAAAAAAGTAGAAGCGTTTATTTTTATTCAAGGCTACCCTTTTTTGCTCCCCTGAAGAGATTGTAATTGAAAATATTGAGATTTTTTTTACATTTTCTTTGCGTTTTCTTTAATTCTTTTACACGGAAGTTTTAAAATAAATAAAATTTTCGCCCCTATTCATAGGCCAGCCAAGTGAAAACTAATTTAAAAAAAAATTTTAAAACTTGGGCATCCCCTTTCTTAGTAATATAAAAAATAATCCGTTTTGTTTACTTTATTACAAAATCTCTGGAAATTTACTCATTTGGAAAATGGATTACGGCAAATAAATAATTAGAATTTCCTTAGAAAATAAAATTGATTTAAATTTTATTTATTGCAATTTTTTGGAAAAAGAACAAACCCAAAAAAATGAAAACAAAGCCTACAATTGGCAAATATTTAAGTAAACAATTATTTCACACATCATTTATTTAAGAATTCAATTTATTGAAACAGAACAGATCTCAAGTATCACAAGCTCCATTAGAAACCTTTCAATAAAATGGTTGTATGTGTGTGTGCGTGTGTAAGTGGAACAATTCTCAGTTTCTGACACTTGAGAAAGTAAATAAATAAAAATTAAAAAAAATAATATTACACCATTTCCTAAAATATGTAACAAAAAAATTACAAAAACCTGGCTACCAAGCAGCAGGCCGCTATAATATCTCATCTATACGTTTGCATACGGCATTGCATTTATAAGTGTTAACCAAGAAGGTTGCATCTGAAAAACCTCTTGTCTCATATTAATGAGCCAGAGCACGGGCTAAAAAAGTGCAGGGTAAAAGTAAATCCACCGAATTGTGCACGTTTTCCTTCAGAGGGCAAAATTGCCCAGCCGTCAGAGTACCTGTACATATTATAACGTGGCGCAGTCTACTTCTTGTAGGAGTTTCTAAAATCAAAAGGTATTAGAAATGCCTCGGACACATGATGCAGTTTCACTGCTTAATATATCTTGCGTCCTGAAAAAACATTGAAGATAAAAATTTTTGTCGATTGTGCTTGAGAAAGGTTAACCTTAGGTACCAAATGTAAAAGCCAAAGAGGACCTCTGTAATTATGAAAACTCGTTGATGAGAAATGTTGTTCACAACTACTACTTGTCAGAGTCAGTTATTTCTAAAGTCGCAAGTCAATTTTCAATGATTATGCGAAACTCAGTGGTAAGTTAGGTGACCGACACAATCGGAAATCACTGTGATCCGAGGGGGTTTAAAAAGATAATGAAAAATGTAGTGGTTTGGTTCAGTATCCGCCCCTAAAAGATGTAAACATTTGCGCGTAATATTTGCCATATCATCATGCATCGTTTCACTCCTGGCAGAAAGGGTTGAAATTATTGAGAAATATTGTCGAATTTCTAACTCAGCTGTTAATACCCAACGCAAATTTCGTCGTGGGGTCGGATGCATCGTGGAGAAGATTGAGCTTGAGTACAATCTTGTGGATTTTGAGACACCAGCCACACAGGGATTGGTAGCGGCCAATATCGAAGAAGACCCTGAAATTTGGCGTCGGCGCCGATCCACTTAATTGAACATTGTCAGATAGTCTCCCCTAGACAACACCATCCATTGGCTAATTGGACGCTTGAAAGGTTGCCAAGAAATCCGGTTTTTGGCAATCAAAAAATCATCTTAAAACACTCCCAGCGATTTCTTTGTTTTCTGATCGTTCTTACCTTAATGACTCTATACAAACACTCTAATTCTTTTTTTTGAAACAGTGTCGTAAATTTCAGCACAAATCTTCACATATTCCTCACATGATGAGACAGTTAGTACCACAATATTGCTTTATTTCATTTGTATGATGATATTTCCTTATCATCCTAAATAATTTCTATTGATGTAAACAATGATTATTGCCAGAAACATTGATTAACTACAGGAGTATTTCAACAGAACTTTTCACACAATTAAAAAACCAATATCAACACTGTGATAATAAATACGCAAACGTAAATGTAAAATGCAAAAAAAAAAGTTCTTTTAATTGTAAATAAGTAAATGAGCTTTTTATTCATATTGGCAGATGATATTTTGCTGAAGAATTAAAATAAAAGCTGCAAATCGCAAGCCATGAGTGAATCCTGCTGAGTAGGACAGGAAGGCAAAAGCAAAATAAGTTTATCCTGAACTGAATAGACACTTTAATTCTTTCAGCTTTCATTCACATATATATTTAACTTTATAAGTTGTGATGAACTGCTATGTTTTCGTTATAGCTCTTGAAAAACTAAAAAACTTTTCATTTCAAATACAAACACGTTACGTTTATTTACTAATGTAACGTAAGAAATGAAAGACTACTTATTTTCGTTTTAAAATATGTGTCAATAAGGAAAATGTACTGAAGTGTGAGTTTGTCCGCTTTCCAAGAGATTTATTTTAAACTTTAAAGTTGACATGGTCGCTTAGTTTTTAAATCTGAATTTCAAATGTTGGGTTTACTGCTGATTGTAACAACACAAAGCTTTTGGTTTCTATAAAGAATTACATGTAAAATGTGGCATGTCCCTCTTCCCTCAGCCAGCGTACATAAGTTTGAAATAAATATAAAAAATCAAGAAAACAAATTGCTAACAAAAAGTTCTAACGGCCTTCTGCAGCCTAAAGAAATCCCAGCATTGTGGCAATAGTTTGTTTAACGTAACGAACAATAAAGTATCTACTCTCTCTATAGAAGTAGAATGGTGAGTCTTAAGAAAAATAAAAAGTTATAACAACTTACAACTACAGACAAATATTTATAAGGAAAATAGCATTTGTAGACCCCTGTAATCCACTTATAGGATAATCCTATTTGTGGTATCAATATGATGTTAAAGCCACAAGTAAAACTAAAGTTGTATACCACTAAGAGCAGCAGAAGCATAAGGCTCACAAAACAAAAGATACATATGTATAATCGCCTACAATCATACATACATACATGCATGCATGCATGCATATGTATGTGGGCAAAGGTATTGCTTATACTTATTAATTATGTTTGTATACTCGCACATGTTTATGGTGGACATGTGTCAGATGACAGCACGCAGTTGATGGAAAATTACAAATATAATGAGGCCAATTAGTCTAAAACAACTGGGACCTTAATACTCGTAATAGTTGCGTAACTTGTGCTTTTGTATCAGGTTTTTTTTTAAGTTTTTCAAATAAAGTAGTTCTAGAAAAAACTTTCTTTAATGGCTGTTATTTGAAAACATTTAAAATCCTAACAGATTGTTTGATAATTGAATGATAAGGATTTATCCATTTGATAATATCATTTATAACAGATTCATATAGACACATACATACATACTTGTATGTTCATAAGCCACATGCCACAAGCCATTTTCCGTTTTATTAAAAGTAGTGTTTGGCCACAGGTCAAAATTCGACCACTCTACATTCGCCTAATGTGGGTAGGTAAGTTAAATAAAGAAATGGAAAAAAATACTTTTTGAGCCAGACTTAGCTACGCCAACAACCAGCGATTGGTGAAACATACCCGTGTACCGAGGAAAACACTGCTGCTATATTGGCCAGTGTAAATGATGTTCGTTATATTTCAATTCGTCGCCGTAGTCAAATTGGGTTTGCGTTACTCGACCACCTGGAAGATTTAACGTAAAAACCTCAGTATGAAGTAATACAAAATACAGCTGCTGCCAGACTTGAAGCCAACGTTCGGTAAATAGGCCTTAGGAAATTTGGATGAAGGTCCACGTCAACTAATTGAAGCTAAAAGTCCGTTTAGGAAGAATACGATTTCCTAAAATGAATGATGCCAGTGTGTTAACAATATTCTTAAATATAGAAAAACGGTTAAAATTTTGGCAACCTCAAGCCAAACTGACAAAGTAATTTTTTTTTTTTTGCTTTATTTTCTGCAATTTAACTGTTAGGTTATCAGAAACACAAAAGTTTATTTTCCAAAAATACTACTACGACGGGTGCGTTAATGTACGTGTATGTATTTCCATAAAATATATTAATATCTGGCTTCTGTGAAATAAATTTACGTGTCAAAGTGTGTTGTCTTTTCATCGAGTTTTAAGTGTCGGCTAAGTGTTTCATGGCGTAGTACTTTGTTTATTCGGGAGTATTCGTCAAAAACTCTATATGTCAGAAAAATATAATGTTACTTTCCCATGGGATAAATATCAACTGCAGGAAATAAGGTTTGGATACGCCAGAATCTCTCATCCTGTGAGGTTTAAGTGGTAAAAATCTATAAAAAGCCCCCGCAACTGCCTTGAAGTCTCCTTTGGAAGAGTGAGATGTCAAACTAATCCCTATAAATTTTCCCCTCCCAACATGTATCCCAGTACATACCCTTATGGGCACTCCCTAAATCGGGTTGCCATATAAAAATGGCATTTTTATAAAATTTTCTGCCATCTGTCCTAAGAGAGCCCCTACAGGAGTCAAATTTATGATATACCCACAATATATTTTTAGCCTCAACATTTTTTCATAACGTACTTATCCTCTATCTTCAAGCCCTAAAGTAGTATCCATACAAATAGTTCTAGTTTTTATAACATTTTTTATGTATTTTTCCACCGTGCACATGGTGTTTCCTAGGAGGGTGAAATGCAGGATCGATTTATATTTGCTTATTTCTAATTCATAAGGAGGGTTCGATTCACGTTTAATGTCTTCAATTGACTCAAATCGGTTTCCCCGGAGCGGTCGCTTGAGTTTGTTGAACAGCCAGAAGTTACACGGAGCTAAATTAGGCGAATACGGTGATTGTGGAACGATATTGATTGAATTTTTGGCGAAACACTCACGAAGAATTAATGCGGCATGCGGAACCAATCGTGATTTCACTTTTCTTAGGCCCAAATAATCTTTTAAAATGGTTTTCACTGATCCCTTCGATATTCCAACGATATCAGTAAGGTCTCTTACTGTTAATCGTCGATTCTCGAATACCAATTCCTTGATTTTATTCACCTGTTGATCATCAGTTGATGTTGATGGCCGTCCTGGACGTCGTTTGTCATCAACGCGTTCTCGACCCTCTTTTAATAATTTGTACCCATCAAAAACACTTGCTCGCGACATACAATTATCACCGAAGGCCTTTTGGAACATTCTGAACGTTTCGGCACCAGAAATTTCATTCCGCACACAAAATTTAATGGAACTTCTTTGTGGAATAATTTCACTCATTGTAAAATTCGCCGAATGCACTTGTTGTACTTCAGAAGCACAAGCGTATACTTAACACTAATGATTACTTTGATGTGATATTTGGCACAGATGTCACTGACAGTCATACCAACGTAGAAAAAGAAATTCGACGAATAGATTTCCGCGCGAAATTTAGATTAAAAAGTATTACTATTTTTTGCCCACAGTAGTATATACATGGAAACGGTTTCTGTAGGGTAAAATTAATAAGGGCCATCGACCCTCTCCCATTTTTTGCCTGATGCATTATTTTTATACTACGTTAGATTATCGAAACTGTAATAACGTGCACTAACCCACCCCTATACTGTCAAATTTTGGCTCAAAAATAATACAACTGGGATCAACATCATATTGACAAACATTCCAAAGGATCGAGAACGTAAAGTTCTTCCACAACGAAAGACATTCCAGATGCCCAGGAGAATGAGGAGAGTCAATATTTAAAAACAATTTTTTTACGCGGATTTTTTTATTTCAAACTCAAAACTGATTTTAAAACTGCAATGAAAAATACGTAGAATTCAAGAATGTATAAAGCGGAAGATGTATAAAAGCGCTATGTGCCTTGAACTACAACCATCTCTAATTGTCCTCATAAGTGCAACACCCCCAAAGAACTTATAACTTATTGGAAAATTCATTTGATTAAAATTAAATTGTTGATTACCTTGTTGTAATTGAATAAGAGAAGAGTTAATGAAGATATTGAAACTTATCTGTTTCAGTTTATGATAAATATACAGATGATGACAAATAAATAAAGAGTGTTTTTTGGTGGCACATAAATTCTAAAATTTTGGAAGATTTGGTGTTTCATGCCGGTAATAAAGCGATGAATAAAGTTTGCCGCCTTCGATCATAGCAGCGTAATCCAACCAGCTATGCCTTCACAAAATGTAATCATTAATTAATTTTTATTGCAAAATGTAGTTCAATTTTTTTTTTCTTTAGAGAAACATTGGTTTTTTTTTCAAATAACCGATTTGAAGTTAAATGTAAATTTTTTGAATTTTTGGCTTATGAAGTTTTTAGAAAAAAAATTTTTTTTTAATTTTTGTCCTTTTGTTATATTCAACGCCCACAAAGGCTGGTGTTTGTTCCTTAGATTTTACCAATAATATGTATATGTATGATTAGTATAAAGTTATAAATAATACACTCTTTTTAAAAGGCAACAATTTTATTTGAGAAACGAAAACGCTATTAGTTTCGGTTGATGAAATTAATATTTTTTAATGATTTTTAGTTTTAATATTTTTTGCTTAATGTTAGATTTTTACTTGCACATTTTTGATTTTTTGTTTTATGATTTCTGATTTAAATGTTCTTGTGATTTTTTGGTAAAATCTTTATTTTGGCAACGTTTTTTCATAAAAGTAGGCACTTTACTTCATTATTATTTGCATTTCATTTTATTTAGTTTGTTATGTCATCATTGATCGTTTTACGACTGCCAAACGTCTGGAAATTTTACAAAAATTCCGGCGCAGTTATTAATATAAGCAATTGAAAAGTATAAGCCGAAGCGACCAATATGGAGCAAGACGCAGAAATATCAATACAGCGCCGATCAGCTGTATTGTGCATCGAAAGAAGATCAACATGGCTTATTTTGTGCTTGAATTTGGGCCTACCTCTAAATAAACTGATGCAAAAATTGTAGCCGGCCGACAATAGGCAACCGATTTTGGCCAAAAAATAATCTCAATGAATTACCAGCGAAGCCGAATTGTCCATTTTAATGAAGTGCTATTCCACACATAATGGCTTAAGTTCTGCTCCAACATAAAGCCCTAATCAATTTGATATCTCACAATGTTTTTATTTTCTATTGTTCTTATCAGGTCACCCTATAGTTGTCAAGCAAAACTTTGTACTTGTTTATTATGGTTTCAGTAATTATAAACACTTTATTTTTAATTATTAAGTAATTTTAGTTTTTAGGCATTACATGAGTTCGTTTTTCTTTCTCTTCAGAAAGAGAATTATTTATTTAATATGGATAACCTTTGAAAACAGTAAAAGTTTTAATTTTATTAGACATCTAGCTGAATGGAATGCATTTTCTATGCCACTAAACACGTTATCAACATTATTTGTGTCTTATCTACAAATTGTGTGTCTAAACAACTTCTATTTATACCAACATTTAAGACAAATGGAATACGAGAATGAGTTATTTCATAATTTTTGAATTTTTCATATTATAGTCTTTTTTCTTTGGTTGAGAATGAAGTTTTACAACACTCTAACTTTTTCTGTTATTGAATTCTAGGTTACCATATGCAATTTGCTTATAGCCAACCATTGGTAGAAGATGTTTAGACATACAGATAAGACACGAAGAATGTTGATAACGTGTGTAGCGGCATAGAACACATGCCTAAAAATTAAAATTACTTAATAATTAATAATATTTGTAATTCGAAAAGAACAATAGAACTCACTTAATTTTTTTTTTTTAATTTTTAAAGAAATTTTAAAGCTCACCTGGCAATTTGTTTAAAATTAAATTTTCTTCGTGGTTTCTTGCTTTTGCCATCAACACGACCCTTCTTCCAGATGTGGGTACGCCATGCTGGATCTTGATACTCAAACGAGGGTTTCAAATAATACAAAGCCATTTCTTGATGAAAAACGGGTGTTATCGAACCTGATAGGGGTGGCACAATCCAAATCCAATCAGCAGGGCAGCCATTACTAGAGGAGAAGAAAAAAAGACGAATAAAAAACGGAGCAAATAAATGGTAAACAAAAAAAATAATAATAATAAATCAAATACTGAAAATAATAGATAAGATATGTTTGTACTATTCTGTAAACAAAACTTTATCTTCTCTTTTGTCACACAAAAGAAGACAAATTATTTGTCATAGTAGTGTTTGTATGGATGTGTATGTGTGTCTAAATGGCAAAAAAAACATTCAATTACATGCAGACATTTATCTTAAGTTTGTCAACTACTTAACAAACGGATTATATCGAAATCTGTTGAATCGGCATTAAGTTATGACATTTGATACGAGTATTTAATATTCGCATAACAATTCACAAGTTGTTGCTAAATATAAGGAGACTTATGTTTTACATAATAACTTTTTAAAGAGAAAGTTTAACTCTTTTATTACTAGATGATAATAGAAATACCCGTGATTTATTCATTTAATGATTTTCATTCATTTTGTGGTTTTTAAAAAAATTCTCGACTGGTTTTTTTAACCTGAACTGTGCATTATAAATAAAAATCCATTCGTTAATTATTTTGTAAAACAACAAATGGCATCTATGCCACAAACTTGTTGCTTTTTCAGCAATAATTTCAAAATAAAATTGCTTTACTTTGAAGTAAAATGAAAAAGGTAAAACATTTATCAAAACGGATATTTAACCGTATTCACTTCACACACCCCAAACCAGCAAATCAATTTAAAAACAATGAAAGGGCAAACATTTTCCGTCGGATACTCGTACTGAATATATTTATTTGCAAAACCACAAAAATATGCAACAATCTTCTCATTCGTAAACACACACACATGAGAACAATCCCTGGAGTTCTGATGACGGCCATGTACCACCCACCCTCAAACCAAATTCAATTCGCCGACTCGAAATTATCATCTGTAAAATCAGTTAATACTTTTAAGCAGTAGGCAGAAGTCCATTTCCGTTCGAATAACTACGCGCAAATAAAAAAATCTAATTTGAAAGCAACATATTTTGATTGAATTGTATGTTACTATTATTGTAGATAAAAGCAATATGGTCCTCTTAGAACAACAGAAAAGCAAAAAATTGTTGTTAGTAATAAGCTATGAACACAGCCGGCTACATCAATCGAATTAACGGGCTTGCTTAAACACCAAATGAATTTTACATATTATGTCTAATACAAACATTTTATGGTTAGAGTTATTATATAATTTTTAGTAATCTTTTTGGATGGAAATCATATAGTTAAATGTAAACAATAACTTGTCTATCGCAACTAAAGTAATGTTTAAAATGTTTTCAAATAACCATTATATTTTTGCCAAAATAACATATTGTTGTAGAGAACATAATGTGGTTGTTGTGACTTTGCTACAACCACGTTTTCCTTTGCGTGCGGCCATAATTTTGAATAGACCGTTTATGGTTCTCCTGAAAAATTAGAATTTAAAACACTCTCTGTTATTGATTCGTCAAAACCATCAGATTTATTTGTCTACTGTGGTTTCATTGGGTTTATTTTTCATAATGAGCCTACTCGAATGCAATATATACACTTCGGTTCACTTATTTAAAGGCACAAAAGATCCCATATTCAGGAGACGGTATCTTTTGCAATTTTTAACCGATTCCAGAATTTTAAAATAGAAATGGAAGCTAGACATCTTGAGATATAAACAATTTCATGACAATGGTGGTTTCTTAACTAAGGAACCTTTTTTATTCACTTGAATAAAGGCACTTTGTTGTTTTTATATTATTTTTAAAGTAAGCGGTAATTTTTTGTTGGGGGCGTTTGTTTATTGCAATTTATTAGATCTTAGTCGATTTACAAGTCAAAATGGCAAAACAAAAAATTTTAAATCTATCGGAAAGGGCTAAAATCGATGTTTACCGTTCTGAACGATATTCTAACCGCGCAATAGCTAAAAAAATTGGACGCAGCCCAACAGTTGTCGACAATTACATCAAGGACCGCGAGGGGTATGTAAAAAATTTTAAGGGAAGGGTTTCGTTGCCTTTATCTACTTATGAGAAAAGAAAAATCACCAGAATTGCTTCTAATTCTGCCTTATCCTTGTCAAAAATAAGAGCTCAAGCTGGAGTGCAAGCGAGCAAGTCATCAGTACGCAGAGTTATTAAGAGCTGTGAGTATCTTAAATACCAGAAATTACAAAAAAAGCCGCCACTTAATGGTCCTCGTAAGGAAAAGCGTCTTCAATTCGCAAAAGACTACATGGTATGGGATGTGCAGCAAAGAGGCCATGTAATTGACTGGAAACCGTTGTATTTACGGATGAAAAGAAGTTTAATTTGGATGGGCCTGATGGCTACAACTATTATTTTAATGACCTGCGTAAAGAAAAGCGATTTTTGAACCGACATCACAGCCGAGAGGGCGCCGTTATGGTGTGGGGTACTATTACGTACTATGGCACCATCGATCTTGAATTTCAAAGTACAAAAATGACTGGTGCAACCTATAGAACGTTATTGGAGTCGGCTTTTCCGAAGTTCAATGAACTATTTGGTCCAATACCTTGGATATTGCAACAGGATAATGCACCTATACACAACGCCAGAGTTGTAAAGGAGTACATTGCAAGCCAAAATGTTAATATTCTTGACTGGCCACCCTATTCGCCAGATCTAAACATTATCGAAAATGTGTGGGGTTGGTTATCTCGTAAGGTCTATGAAGGAGGTAGACAATTTGATGACAAGCAGTCACTAATTCAGGCCATTAAGGATGCTTGGAATGAAATTTCGTTGGATTACATCAATTCTCTTTATCTGTCAATGAAAACCCGTATATTTGAAGTTATTAAAAACAAAGGGGGTTGCACCCATTACTAATAGTTCTTTAATAAAGCAAATAAAGTAATAATAACTTAAAAAACAAGAAAAGCTGTTTTTCACTAAAGTTAGTTAAAGTGCCTTTATTCAAGTGAACCAAAAAAAATACCACATTTTTAGATTTTTTTTATAAATTCCTCAAAAAAAGGTTCTTTAGTTAAGAAATCACCATTGTCATGATTTTTTTTATATCTTAAGATGTCTAGCTTCCATTTCTATTTTAAGATTCTGGAATCGGTTAAAAATTGCAAAAGATACCGTCTCCTGAATATGGGATCTTTTGTGCCTTTAAATAAGTGAACCGGAGTGTATGTGAGTTCTCTTCTGCGTTATATCACACTCTCCACATCGCATTCAGACTAGACTTGAAATTTGAGAATTGTGAGAACTTCAGGGCTTTTAAAATAGAAAATGTAAACAACCAAATCGAAAACAATCAATTAATTTTGTACATTTACAACAAACTGTTACAATAAAATATACAATAAATGGATTCCCTCAGGTATTTCGACAGGCAGTTGCATACGCGCAAAAACATGAAGTGCGGTGACATTAGTAAAACTGCAAACAAAAAATAATATTGCAAAAATAATCAGGAAATGGTAAAACATTCTCAGCTTCACAAATACAACATCTCGAGTTATAAATTGCGAGAATTTCTGTTGAAAATTTGTTCAACAATATTTTAGTTTGAAGTACTGTAACGTGCCGATACAAAATTCTAAGCTGGGAATATATACCAGCTGTTGACACTTACACACACACACACACACACTAATAATAGGTAGCTGACATATTGAATAAAAACTAAACACTGTGTTTATACGTTATAATTCTCAATTAGTTCATGCCAAAGATTGTATATAACGTGGTGCTTTGGCCATAATAAATAAGAACAGTTATCCTTGCCATCCGAATTATAAATGCAAGCAGGCCACTTGAATTGTATTCCGATACATTTACCTATTCTCCAGTCCTAGTAAAATCGTAGACCGCATTTATGGCGAATGCAAGGTGTCTCCAAATTATCTTGTATTTATCGCAACTTAGTAGACGATTATACGGGTTTTACGTTAGTCGTTATAATATTTCTAATAAAATAACTGTGTTCACGCAATGCCCTGTACGTATTGAAGGAAACAGACCCCTAGTAAACCCCCAGGAATACTTAACCCTAACCCAGCGTTACAGTTCAGAGTTTTAAACTTTTATACAACATTGTTTTTATATTTGACCTTTAAAAAAGCAATTATTATTTTTTACTACTTCATCAAATACCTCTCCAAAGTGCTTAAAAACATGGTGTCACATATATCATAACCGACATGAAGGTTTAAAAAGGTATGACAAGAAACATGTGGATATGAATTTTCTAGCGTTCCAAAACAATCATAGAAACCTCCAAACATCATGAAAAGGAATTGTATATTTATTTCACTCAAAACTCAAAAGAATATCAAATGAACAAAAAGTAAAACAAAAGATAAACTCACCGTAATTTTGATTCATTTTCAAAATGTTTCATAAAACTTTCGCTTGCGGTATGATGATCCACAATGGTGACATTGCGACTTTGATATGAATGTAAAACAGCAATATTAACTTCAACCACAGCTTTATCTTTCCACAACGAGGTTGGTGTACGTGTGTCCAGATTCATTTTCAATGCCACAGTCTATTCGAGCAGATAAAAACAAAAGAAAAAAAAGGGAACATTAATCATTTCGTCTTTGCCACCTGAATATGCTCGATAAGTTACGGTTAAAAATGGCTTGTAAAAATTAAAAAAACAACAACATTATGTCAAAATAATTTACTTTATGACAGCGACACAATAAAATAAATGATTAATTTTTTTCTCCTGCCACTTACCTCCAAAATATTACGCCGATTTGTATCGCACAAATTACGACAACCAATTTCGGTTGACATGTACCAACCACTGAATGTTGTCGCCGTGAATTGTATGCCACCAACATCGAATAGCATGCTGGACACGGCAGGTAGGGCATACCAACGCAAACCCATTTCACCAAACCATTCGTATCTGTAACACGCATAAAAAATTCGAATTAATATTAAATAAAGCAAAAAAAGTATATTTTAATCACTTTTCTGGTGCAAGTTGAAATTTCATTACAGAGCCATGAACTGAATGAAAGATGGCATGAAGTACGGAATATGTGTCAGATAAAAACAATTATTTAATGAATGTGTTTGCTTTAAGTCAGGCTGGCGGTTGTTTGTTGATTTTTTTTATTAAGAAGGAAAATTTGTAAAAATACGGAAACAACTTGTTCACCAAAAAGTAAAGAGAATTCATGAAATTCGTTAAGCAGCTATAAAATTCCTTTCTTTTCTTTTAACATATTCTGGATATTCTGGTATATTCTGGATCCTTAAAATCTATTTTACGTTTGTTGGACTCATACACCTTCATTTTTAGGATATTTGTAAAAACCTTTGACCAAAAAATCATTTTCTGTTTGTGTTTGGCCCCGAAAAACCTACGCTGCTAAATTTTGGACTGAATTGAACATTAAATAAGACCCAAAAATTTTTTGCGACATTTACAAAAAGTCCCAGTTGAAGTAAAAAAATTTTAATTCACGAAATATTAGCGCTGTCAAATTATTCGAGTTTAAAATTATTCGAACAAACGTTCCGAACAATAATTAAAAATTATTCGAATATTCGAACGTATAAAGAATGAAAAAAGCTTATTCGAATAAGAATAACTAATGTCAAAAAAAGAAATACTTAAAGTTTGTATTAAAAACAATTCATTACAAAAGGATAACAAAGCATCCATTAACAAAAAATGAGACCATATCCTTAAAAAAAAATGTGCTCAATACAAAAAAATTTACGACGGCGTAAATGGTCTTCTGGAAGAAGCTCTTGTGTCAACTAATTCTTAGATGGTAACAAATGCAAATCTTTGTGCAAAGTTGTGGTCAAAGTTCTTCTTTGAAGACCAAGCTCCTGAGCACGGTGTCGAATTGAGGTTGATGGGTTGTTTTGAACACTTTCATGAATAGCGGTAATGTTTTCAGCCGGTCTTGCAGTACGTTGTGGTCCACCCTTATACCTATCAGCTATAATCCCTCTCTCTTCGAAATCATTCACTACACGATAAATAGTGCGTCTTGTTGGCACGTTGTTTCTCCCAAAAATTTCACGTAACTTTCTCATCGTCACAGTAATCGATGATTGATTTTGATAAAATGTTTAACGATTAAAACACGTTGGTTTACCGAATAGTTTTCCATAATAAATTTGCCACGTCTCTACTTCACGACTGCCAAATATGAGCTGTCAAGACTAATGTTTATCAAAATGGCGGCAAAACAGAGTATACCTTTCCGGCGGACACCCTGTATTTATTTTTGTTTTCCCAGAGAGAGAGAGATGAGACAGCTTGTTTTAATGTTTTTAATAAACGTTATAATCTCTTGTGTTCAACTTAAATTACTAAGTAAAACACGGTACGGAATACACGGTAGGCCTTCGGTGGCCATTGACTGATTCGCTGATACTCTCATCAGCTTCTCACACCATTCGACCACAGAAGATATCTCCACTATTCGTTGCAAGTGCACATCGCTTTTCGGGGCAAATAAAATTCTGGCCCAAAGGTGAGAGAAATCTTACCTCTCGATTGAGGCGAATAAAATTCTGGCTCAAGCGTTGGCCGTAGGAGATCTTGTTTGTTTACTCACGGTGCGCCTAAACCAATTGTTTTTCAAATACCCAATACATAGTTTCAGAGATATCGTGGAAGTTGTACCAAAAAAAAAGCAATTATAATTTTTTTAAAGTACTTTTATCTTGAGAAACGGCTGGTTGCGTTTGAAATACACTTACCTATGTATATGTAACTATACATAAAATGTAACTATATATTTATAATTATCTTAGTACAGCAATGCGAAGCGGAATACTGGCAAATTAGAACTTACTCGATGGAAATTTTAAGACGTATTAGGGCCATTATTTTTTAGCATAGTGGGAGCAGCATTGCAACCAGTAAAAAAGGACACAATCTGCCTACAAAACCTGGCCGAGTTTCAGCAGTGCGAAAATATTGCAAATCGTGCTATGAAGAAAATGCGGCACAGAGTGGCAGAAAAATAGCACGAAATTTGACCAAACAGGTTATAACATTTTGTGACACTTGCGAGGGACAGCCACTTTTATGTTTAGCTTGTTTCAATCCATTAAAGTTTTCTGAAAAAATTTTAAGTTTTTACCTTTATTATCATATTTTATACTGTCAGTCACTGGTGACTGACGCGACCTAAACGGAAAGGTCGGTGTGAGTCACCGGCACTCAACGTGTTAAAATAATGAAGTGAAGATTTCAGTGTAATATTCTTTGCCTTAGCAGAAAAACCTGGAACTTCTTCACATATTCTCTTAAATTACTTCAGAACGAACAAAATATATAAATAAAAAATTTGCTACTCCTAAAAAATGTTTGTGTCTTATATAAATATTTTGACTTTAGCGCCCTCTGTTGTTAAAAAACGATCAGATAATAAAATCGGTTTATATATTTATTTAAAGCAGAGCTGTTAAATTTCGATTACGATTAGTAATCAATTACATTACTTTTTAAAAAGAATCGTAATGATTATATAATCCACTATTCAACAATTTCTGATTACTAATTGATTACGATTACAAATAATCAGGATTACTTGAGATTACTGAAAAATAATCAAAAGTAATCAAAAATGAATTCGACTACTTTAAAAGATTACTTTTGACTATTTTTGATTACTTTTCATTTTTGCCAAAAGTAATCAAAAGTAATCTTTTAAAGTATTCGAACTTATTTTTGATTACTTTTGATTATTTTTCAGTAAGCTCAAGTAATCCTGATTATTTTTTGATTACTTGTAATCGTAATCAATTACTAATCGTATAAAACTGAATGTAATCGTATTGTAATCATTACTTCTACTTTAAAAAAAAAGTAATCTAATTACTAATGATTACGATTACTAATCATTACTTAACACCTATGATTTAAAGTACAATATTAGCTTTACAAAAATTTGTACTACATAAATATTCTAATCCTTATTTTTGAGTTTTTCCTATGGGACAAGCACTCAGATAATTGAGATTTTATTAATCAAGCTTCGGACAGATCCTGTTGAAGTTGTTCTTTGTTATTTTATTTTAGTCAAAACAATTTGAAAAAATTCACAAATTTGAACTCTTTTTTATTTAGAGAATATTATTTTTTTTTTGTTTTTCTTAAAATCCAATTTTTTTTATAAATAAGTTGCGAAAAAAAAAGCTTAGAGTCGAAACGAATGTCAATATCAATCTTAATAGACCACATGAAGTAGTATTTATTCACCTGCTTATTTTTGAATTTCTATTAATTGTTAAACTAATCCAAATTAATCTGTATCAAACTATAAATTTTTATTTACATATCTATTTAGTATAATCTGATTAAGTTATAAAAACTATCAGGGTTTGTTTTTTGTTTTTTTTTTGCTAAATATTTGAATTAAAAATTCAATTTCCGCTACAAACATTAGCTCAAACGTTCTTAGAATAGCGACAAGAGAGGGAGAAATAAACCTGCTCAATAATTAAAGTAACAAAAATGTTATTAAAAGTATTAAGTGATAATTCTTTATCCTTTAGATCTTTCCTTAGTCCTTAGTCCTAACGTTTCTATCCATACCTTAACACACACACTCCTTAATCCTAAACTTAAAAATTACTTTACGAGCAATAAAAGCAACATAAAACTATTTGTTTTATAGTAACTTTTAAACTTCGGTCTTCTCTGTAATATAAATTATGCAAAGTATCAATTCTATCAATATCAAAATTCACTTAAAGTGCCCTTAGACAAATATGTTTTTAACTCGAATAAGAATACAGAGAAGCACATATTCAGGTAATTCATATGGCTGTGTGAGTATAAAATTCAACAATATTCTCTGCACAAAATATTGAATACAAAACAAACCACATTATTCAATAAAGAAAACAAACACTTTAAAACAACTCCTAAGCTTTGAATGAGAACAAGAGTTAAAAAAAAGTAAACTGACTTTTACTACTTCTACCGTATTAGAACACATACGAACACTGACCACTTGCACTTTAGTTCGAGCAATTCAATGGCCATTTGTGACAGTTTTACTACATAGAACTACAACTACATACATATGTATAGTGTGTGAACAACCACAATGATCGATTGTTGCTATAACTGCTTTTCAAGACAGACCACTTACTGCTGGCTGTGGAATAACTGACACCTGTAGGTTTTTTGAATTGAGAACATTGAACTACGATAATTTTCCTGCAGTTCGAAATATATGTTTCAATGAGGAAAAAATGCTTAAGTGCAAATTTGTCGTTTTACAGGAGTATAATTTTCAACTTTAAAGATGATTTTTTAAAACAAGCTATTGCATACGTTTGAAAAAAATTTAGGGTTTAAAAAAGCACTTATGTTCTTTTAAGATCTTATTACTAACGAAATTGTAATTTAAGTTACTGTTCCAAATGAAAAACAGAAATTCAGAGCTAAATAAATGAAATTTTGAGAAAACACAGCGAGCTATTAACTCGTTTTCTGCTTAAGTCGACTTAAGCACCTATAGCCACAAAAATTGTTTGGATTGGATAGAGAAGCCACTTTCACTTTTCCTAACTAAGGAAAAAAAAATATAAGCTTTTAAAGAATAAAGAACTAAAAATAGGACGGACTACACTCTAGATAACTAAGAACCACTAAAGAGACGTTTGGCTAAAATTAATGTCTATGAATAAGTATAAAGTATTTAAAAGTGTAGCACGATCAACTGCTATATATAATACATGACAGCCAACCAAACAATGAGGTAAATTAGGGTGCTGTGGCTTAAGCAGTTGACGCGTTGATCAATATGCATTTGATAGCTTTAAACGCCTGGGTTCACAGCCCCAGCGGCTGCAATCAATAAATTCAATATTTCTGATATGTGCTAGCTTCTGCTAGCATATAGTATATATCGCAGCGCAGCCCACATCGCAGGCACATCATCCTGGGCAGCGCAGGCACATCATCTAGGGGATTTCGACACTTTGATGAATTGACCAATAACGATAAACAACTGGTACCACGGGAACCAGTAGCTCCTTCCGGGGTGCACGTGGTGGCTGTAGTTTATACCCAAAGTGGGAAGGTTCACTGCTGGCATCGATGTGGCGTTGCATTGCAACGCAAGCTGTCAATAGTTATTCGTTAACAGCAGGAGATTAGATAGCTCCGAACCCCTCAGTAAGGGGTGCAATCGTGGGCCTGGCATCCTCTGTCCTAATTTCCTCGCTATGGGATGTGCATGAGTGCTATTCCGGTGGTGTTTATGCGGATTTCATAGGGGCCCTGGTTTGGCAACTGAATGTCACACCAGTGGTTAGACGACCGTGAGCTTGAGTCATCTTTTGCAGGTTATCACGCAAATCTGACGCATCTGTATCACTCTATAGCACTAAATCGTCGGCGAAGTAAAATAATGAATAACATCGCTATACTAGCTTTAAGTAATACGCCTTCATAACACCAGAGACGCTGACACACTATTCTAAAAATAACACTGAAGCTTATTCTATCCCTCTACTTCACTACCTGTCCTCACTGCCTTATTCCTTTCTAACGAAAATAACACCATTATTCGAAAAACTAATTAGTAGACACTTATTCCTTAAAAAATTATGTTTTCGTAGCAGAAAACCTCTTTACGAGGTTGCTATATCAGAACTACTGGTCTCTTGATATTTATTTTGTTGCAGTACTCAAACATAGAGTTGGAAAAAATAAGACTGTGAACTTACCTTGGATGACTTAATGGAACTTCCAAAATTAGTTCCGGTGGATAATCAAAATAATCGGGGTCATGTCCATTGGCTGATACCACCAACGGTAGTATGTCCCATTCGGTACCTTTGCCCTTCCAGCCCAATTTCATGCAGACCTAAAAATTAAAATAATTAAAATATGTAAGTTATTCTTCTTCTGGTTTCTATTTAAAATTAAAAACAGGGTTAGAGGAAGCAAAAATAAAATTCAAAAAATCAAGGGATGACAGTGTCATACAAAATAAATTAATACAAATGTTTATTTAACAGTGAATAAGAAATGTTTATATTGATAAATGTAGTAACTCTGTTTGTTAGTCAGCTTTTGGCTTCTCTGGCGTTTTCCTTTCTGCCAATAATGTTGCTATTTCTGCCTGCTTGTGTTTTTTTCTCAAATCTAGGCAACACTTATAAGAAACAGTATGTTCATCTATAAATATGTTGTACAAAAAAACTGACGAATATGTAATATTTTTTCTTCTAAACTTAAAATTCAGGGTGAAATACTCTTTTTTTGCAACTGTATTAACAACATTGTTTATACAAATAAGCATTATATTTTAAGTGTTTATTTTTGTGTTGAAATTTGATTTACTTATTTTTGTTCCATTGTAATCGTAGAAAGTGCATCACTTTGTAATGGATTGGGCAATCTTCAAAAGTTAGTACCTATTTGAAAGGCAAAATTTTTTTCAAAAAGAAAAACAAAATTAGTAGTGCGGCAGGATTTACACACAGCAGCAGGTATAAAATGCGAATGGTCTAATGCTGTCGAATAAGGCGAAGGAAGATTGCATGAATAATCTCCAGAGACCCTATAGATAATTCTGCCTCATTAAAGTCCGGCGTATTTAGATGGTCGCTCGATTAATCTAATTGCCTTACCATTGGCACAAGAAGTGCAACTTAGCGAAATGAAATTGCTTGTATTCTTTTCCCTAATAATTTCTAGGACTTTTTTTTGTAAAACTTACTTTTTATTCGACCGTCAGCTGGCAGGCACCAAGATATGGCTTGCCGCAACTAAGTGCACTGTCAAGTGCAAGTCCCGACTTCTAGCTCCTCGTGGTAGCGGCCGGCAACAGGGTCATCTCTGCTAGAAGTCTGGCTTACTAATAGACGGTGTAGCAGCATACAGGGATGCGTGTCGAAGGGTGTTTGGTCTTTAGAATGCGAACGGTGGATACAAGTAGATTTCCAGTGTGGCATATCGAGCTCTGTATGGGTAGGTATCTATCTCTCCATTACGGGAATAAATTAGGAAGCCTCGCAAGAGGCGCAGAGATTGTTGTCTGAAGAAATTCTTGTTTTAATTGGTTAAGGGAGGAATCCGGAGAGAAGGACAAGAATGCCTCGCGAGGGGTGGACGGGTCAATTTTTAAAGGTACTTTTAAAACATTGGACCGTCAGATAAAGTCTCGCAAGAAGTAGAGAGTTTAATCTCTGCAGCTACTCCCGTGTATTCTGAAGGAATGGGCAAGAAAACCTCGCAAGCGGTGGACAGGTTAGTCTCCGAAAATACTCCTGAGGCTGAGACGGTAGCGCACATTGTGTGTGAATGTCCTGCAATGGCTAGCATTAGACATTGGACCACAGACACCTAAGCCTTAGGCAAATGCTAATAATTAGAAAAAACTGCGTGATGAGGAGGAAGGCCGACAGTCACCAGTCGATAATATTCTGAAATCATTCATACATTGAAGAGTAAAGGCTAGTGATAGCACTAGAGTCGTATGGCAGTAAGGTAGTCGGAAATTACAAATGGGTTACCTGAAATATAAATTCTCGGAAAGAAGAGGCTTTTAAAGGGCCTCACAAAGTAAGCGGTCTGCTTCGATATCCCCTCTACCTTAATAATAATAATACTTTTTATTCCATTCATCAATTAATTATTATATTAATTTTTTTTCGATTAAGGCGATTTTTTTAAGTGAAGTATTAGTCGGCATTAAATCAAATTTTACCGAAAATGGTGATTCCTCTAATGTCAGTGATTATACTACAGGTAGGGGGTTTTTATGGAGTATTTAAATATTTACTTAAAAGATCTGTTCAAATATATTTTTTTGACTACGAGTTTTTTGATAAATTACACTGGTCTGCAAGGAAATCTTCCTTCAAATAAAAAAGTATTCGAAACTCTCAATAAAAATCTGTTGGTAGTTTTTTTCGAGAACGGAAAATGCCGCATAGCAGAAACCGGTTTATCTGCCAACCAAACTTGACAAGGGATGACGGAAATTCATTCAAAATATCTATATCAAATCACCCTGTCGGACTATTAAACCATAAATTAATCATTTACGTCTTCCATCTATGAAGTTATTATTTCCATGTTTTAAATAAATATCGTGAATACATTTGAATAAAGGGTAACAACAAGACTCTGCTTGCTTAAATCAAATCCTTATAATACCTGTTGTCATCTGCTTTAATCTTGGGCTAAATGCAAGATATTACATAAAAGAAGGACATGGAAAAATTCATAACTTACCTCAGTGAATTCAACATTCATGGGATCTCCAATGATTTTGCCATCGCTTTGTTTGTAACCAGCATACGAGATGAGCTGGGCATTCCAAATACGATAATCGTGACGACCATCAGTGCGCTGTGGAAATATTGTTATAGCTGACCTGTGCATTTAGGTTTTTTTTTAATTCAAACATAATATTGAAGTAGTCCATAGAACAGCCAGTCGGAGATGAGAAATGAAAATAAGAAAAGTAAACTTTAATACAATGAATACAAAAAAGTAAAAATAAGACCAGCCATAGCCAAAATGAAATTGTTAGAGATTTATTTGCATAAAAGTTTTCGTTCTCATCCATTACAGGATAAAAGAAAATAAACCCAAAAAAAAATTAGTTCAATGAAAAATGTTTACATAAAAAATTATGAAACATATTTTTGTGGACTTTCAATTACAGCGGGTGATTATTTTAAGACACTGAGAACTTTAAACTATGTGAAATATTTGTTAGTAATTAGTCTGGCAGCACTGTTTTAAAAAGAAACCGGGAAATCCTACTACTGGAAACGTTTTTTTTACAAGGAATGATTTTGCTCTGTAGAGCAAATAGATGTGATTTTAAAAAAATTATATTTTTGTTTGTGCGAAAATAAGAAAACAATCCAAGTAACATTATTTGGAAACCGATTACACTATTAAATTGAAATTAAGATGGTCGTGGGTATGATTGCAGTGAAGAAAGAAGAAAGAGGGAAAAAGGCGCCTTCATCATTTTAGGAAGCAAAGCCACACCTACAAATTTATTGCAACTGCGTTACGACGTTCAGAAAATTTTGTAACAAACGCTTTTAATCCAAAGCTAGGCGTGGAAACACTTGCAGTAGGTAGAAAAACATTGCCAGTTAGGGATCATCGCATAATCATCTTAGCTAAGCGTGCCCCTTTGGAGTCCTCTAAGACAATTTCAAACGCAATTGGAAATATAGTGTCATCCCGGAGGTTCCGAAGAAGATAATTGCATGCAAAATTACCAGGCTGAATAGCTTGGAAAGTTCCTTTGCTAAGGCAAGTAAATATTATGAAGCGAAAAAGTTTTGCTTCTTGATTTGATGTCATTTTTCGTTGACACTGAAGATGGCACATAGCCGAAACCGGTTTGTCTCCAAACAAAACTTGCCAAGGGATGACGAAAATTCATTCCAAAAATCTACAAAACGTTTTGCTTTGGCTCATAAAACCCTGTGAGGGCCGGAAAGAAAAAAAGTGGAGAAAACATCTTTGCAGCGACGAGACTAAAATAAACTTTTTTGGCAACGCTGCAGAGCGAAATGTACATCGAATAAAAGGAAAATAATTCCGCATTATATTCACCAAAAAAACAGTGGAACATGGAGATGTGATGGACAAGATCTTACTCAAACAGGAAGATGTGCAAGGAAGTAGTACTCATTACAGAAAAACACAGGTATATGTCATATTCTATGATTTGTTTTTAAAACATGATAGATGGCAACGTATTGCTCAACATTTCAAAAGAAAATTTGTCAGCCAGTTTACCGACATTCAGTAGATATCTGATCACTAAGCACACAGCAGATACTCTCCCCTTAATGATCTACACTTCCAGTTGGTTGGTTAGGAAGATTTCTAATAAAAAGCAATTATGGGAGAATATTCAAAAGACGTTGTACCATATCTCGTTAGAGACTTGGCGTAAAGTAATGTCGTCAATGCCTCGAAGAATAGAAGATGTTCTTAAAAACAATGGTGTTTATACTGGATATTGACGGTCATCCTTCTTGTTTATTGGCAAAAATTGTCCTTCGTGTATAAATTGTTACTTTAGTGATAGTTTATGTTTCTACACCTATTTTATTGTCCACCTGAAAATAATGAATTTTTTGAATGAACGTCGTTATGCATTTAATGGCCTATTTAATAAAAAAAAAGTCATGTCAAATTAGACAAAATCATTACCTATTTTCCTGGACATATATATCGTTATTTAACCAACTCTGTGCTTCATTAATAATTGTTTTTCGAATTAGTTTCGATGATTTTCAGAATTTATCGTTCTAAGGGACAAGTATGGGCACCATTCAACGCACGTAAAATGTTCTGCCTCCAAAAAGAAAACCCGATACACACAATTGCATATATTTTTTTGTTTTCAACCAAAAATCATTTTAATATTTTGAATTTTGGTAAAGGAAATATTTTTTATGATGATTTACATTTTATGTGCTCTTCCAACAAAAAAATACTCCAACCTGCATTGAAGCAGATTTAACGCGATTGGGCACGTTGAAATTTAAAACAACATTAGATAATTGAAAAGATTTCTGTTTGGTATATTTTAACTGTAAAATGGTTATAAATTCTAATATTTTATTTTGAATCACTTGTAAACCAAAATCAATTTGTAGGATTGGTAAACAAAATCATTTTTTAACTAACTTAAAGGTCACACACACACACACACACACACACACTATATATGTACATATGTATAACATCTGCTTAATATCCTTAATAAAAAAGTGTCCTTTATTTGAAAAAATGAATGCAATTTGCTTTAATCAATATATGCAAAGGCAATTAAAATTAATGTTATTATCCGAAATTTAAAGGCCAGCGTGACGTATGATTTATATTTTTCAGATACTAAATCAACTTTTGGCTTAAACTTGTTTAGTTCTTAAATTAAATATTGTTTTCTTCGAAGTTATTTATTTACGTTGAAGTTATTTATTTACGTTAGAAATGAGAGTAAAAAAAAAGTAAAACAATTTCAAGTTACTTCCTACACTTAATAAGGGATTAATTAATATCTTTCATACGCAGTGTGAGTCGCTCACACGCAGTGTGTGCCATCTGTGGATTGGGTAAATTTGCATAACTCTCGTTGCTTTAAATTTTATTTATGTATTATAACCAAATCATGTCTTTTTTACCTTTTTTTAATTAAATTTATTAAATTATTCAAGCTTTTTATATAAAAACTCTTTTATTCGATTTTCCGTTACTCCATTGTGTAGCATCATCAGGAAATAAAATATTTTTTATAATAACCAAAACCAACAAATTAAAATTATTTATATAAAAAAATATTTGTCAAACAATTTTTAAAAAAATTTCCGAAATTTTACAGAAAGAAAATTTTACAGAATTTTCCTCTTAGGTGAGCTATGAGTGGTAAGATGTTAACTTGAGTGCCGTGTAACAACTCTTGTAACTCTACAAATTTCGATCTAGTTCAGCTTTAACAGGCTCTTCATTTCATATTAACTTCGGTCTTTATAACGATTTCCAGTCAGATTTTGCTCTTAGCATAGAGACGTGAGTTTTGTAGCTGGTCTTCAGAAGTATCTCCGGTAGGATTTGACCAGTAGCCACTGTTTGGTATCAGTGTTTTATAGCTAGATTGTAGGCAGTTGTTGGTAATAAAAAAAAAAAATACATCGAGAAAAATGTTCTCCGCTCCGCCAAGATTTTAGAAAGTAACTATTGCATATTATTGAAAAAGTGGTTCAAATTTGTTCTACCTTATTCTGATTTAATTACTAAATATTCCAGCTATTTTCTTTTTATGTCACTACTTCCTTTTTTTAACAAAAATAAACAAAAGACAACTAGTTCATGAAATGCGCACAAGATTACAAACCAAATTCAAAAAATTGTGACACTTCATTTGCAAGAGAGTTAAATTGTGCAGTGGGCAGAGTTTGCTGGGCTTCAAGCGTTTTCATGAATACCCCTACTATATGACCAAAAATTTTAAATTTATAAAAAATGTTAATTAAATTCTGAAATTTAATCACAATTGGGAATTGAAATTTCCCAAAAATCTTTCAAAATTAAACAGGAAACTAAAAAAAATTATTTATCAAAAAATCAACCAGCAAACCGGAAATGGCAAACCAATTACAAGTGACCAGAAATAATTTTGCTTTACCAAACGGCCAAATTTTTATCGAAAAATTACAAAATAAAATCAAATGTTTACTGCAGGATTTAAATCGAACCGTAATTAAAACAGTCAACAACCGGATTAAATGTAAAACATTTAAAAATTATTAACTATTGCCAGGCTCTCTGAGCCAGTACTTCAAACATTATGTGATTTAAAAGATACCATACGATTTCCGAAACTTATTTACGCAACCATTAAGTCCCAATGTAAGAAACTTTCAAAGCTTTTCTAAAGCAAATAAAAACAGATGAAACGAAAACTTTTTGTTTTTTTACAATAAAATTGCTCATTGCTCATTCCACCGGGCCCTCCCCTTCTGCCCTTAGAAAAGCTCATCACACGCAATCAAACGTTCAACTATCAAGGGGCTTGCAAAAATTAAGGGATTTATCGAGAGTGTGCGGAAAAGTTAAAGGAATGTTTCCCAACATTCATATAAAGTTGCGGAACGGTACATGATTTAGTATTTGTTTGTTGGCTATAAATAGTGAACGCGCTCAGTAACACACTTCTTTTACTCCGAGTTTGAAGGAGTTGTCTCTGTCGTTTACAAGAATAATTTATTAAAAGGCAGGTATCGAAAGGATCTGAAGTGGGGTGAAATAGTAATGAAAATCCCCAAATATATTGGATGATTAACCACTGGAATCGGACGTGGATATTGAGGAAACGATCCAAATACAGCAATCATGAGATGAGAATGCGATTCCGTTCAATTCCGATCAGCAATCACTGCAGAATTTTGTATAATAAGGCGGACGCGACAATGATCTCTACATGCAACTCTATTTCTGTACAAATATTTTTTATTTTGGCGTATTAGGATCCAGAATACGGTAGAACAGATTTTTTTAAGTTCTACTACTAACTCTCCAGTTTGGTATCACGACAATCATAAACTCCGGTGCACAAGTCGCATACTGGCTGGTGGTTGGTTAGCCCCTCAGAGTAGTAGAAACAAAGACTTGAAAAAAGAGAATTGTAGCGCAGACATTTTCATCTAAAGGCGAGATCACGACGCGTAATCGATTAGGAAATACTTCAAATACTTGCAATTTTAACAAACATGGCTTCGATTTTTAAAATCATGAAAAACCCGGTCTTATTTATATTTACTGCTGGTTAAAGTACACACGTAGACAAAAGTCCTCGTCACTTAACTTCTTCAACGTTTGAAGAACTGCCACGCCCACAATATTATCCAAGCACAAAACTTTTCGTTTCAATAATGGCATAAATGATTGATTATATTAAGATTGAGGCATAAGGATGGAGTTGCAGATGTCTTGGATAATATGTGCTATGTGCTTAGTGATCAGATACCTACTGAAGGTCGGTAAACTTGCTGACAAATTTTATGTTTAAATGTTTAGCAATACGTTTCTGTCTATTTTGTTTTAAGTATCTATAAGTTCCCCGATTCCAGCACCCTACAAACCATACAATACGACATATACCTGTGTGAACAAAGTGTTTTTCTGTAATGAGTACTAATTTCTTGCACATCTTTCTGTTTGATGTGCTTTAGTCTGGAGAGTATTGCACTACAAAAGCGCTACATGGTGATCACAGACCAACATGGTGACGCTATACTCTTGATGTGGGCCATAATGTCGGCTGATAGTGTCGGCTTGTATTTACACAAAAATGTTCTTCAAACGTTGAGTAAGATTATGTCCTTTTGTGTATGTTGTGTCATTTACCGCAAATGGGTCAAAAAAGTACAAGGTGGTATTGGTCACACTGTGAACTTCTTGCTGATACTGATAAATAACGTTCGCTATTCTTTGGGAGGCGAACTTGCACTATACGTTTTAGTCGAGTAAAAAATTTTAAAATAAACAAAATAAAAAACCGGTTTCTAAAAGATTCTTGAATTCTAACAGATTGACCGCAGTAAACCGGCAAAAACCCGGCCAAATAAACTGCCGAATAGCTTTGTCGATCACCCTAGTTGTATCATAAGTTCAACGTAGAATATGATTCTACTGAAGTTCTTCATGGGCAAAATATTAAATTTTGCTTTATAAAGATAATTCATCGGTTAATACTTAGTACCAAAGTAAGCCGATATGGTCTTTCATGCTAAAATATTTTCATTACTAATTTGGAATTATGAGTCTGGGATTAGGAGCCAAATATCGCTGGAAAACGTGTAAATTTTGTAATTTTTTCCCCCAAACTTTTTTTGTTTTGTTTACTAGAGGATAATTCTGGAGCCATCCTCGTATGTACGTAAACAAAAAGTAATAAACTTTTTGTCCATTATAACTTTAGGAAGATTTAAAAACTTCCTGGGATATAAATGAGTAGCTATTTAATAATTTTCCCCTTCAGTTGGCCAGATTGTAGAAACTTATAAATTTTCTCAGGATTAAGACCACAAAAAATGAAAAATACCTGTGTTTAGAAACTTTTATTATTCGATATAAAAATTAAAACAAGAGCAGGTAAAAGTTCATAAAAATCATGAACTTCAAAAATTTAATAATTAAAAAGAAGCGAAAAAGTAAATTATATTTAGACAATTTAAATCATCATTGCAACCATTTGACCAAAAAGCAAAATCCAAGACAGGAGGCATAATTAATATTTTAGAAGACACAAAGGTATGGCTTGCCGTAACTGAGTGCACCGTCAGAAATTCTGACTTATATCTCCTCGTGCTAGCGGCTGGTAACAGGTTTCTGTCTCCGCAAAGAGTCTGGCTAAATAAGTTGAGCGGAGAGAAGTTAATACTCTCTCATAAAAATCACTAATTAACGGTGCAAAAACATACGTCAGACAGACATGCGTGGGGAAGAGGGTTCTCGGTATCTAGTATGCGAACTGTATGTATGATACAAGTCGATCTCCAGTGGATATCTTGTTTTCTATTACTCGCGTAAATTATATGAATTCTCTGAAGAAACTCCTATTTTAATTTTTCAAGGCAGGAAGTCGGAAAAACTGGTCAAGAATGTCTTGCAAAGGATAGACGGGTCAATTTCTTAAGGTACTCGACAGACTTTGAACCGTGAGATTCTGATATGAATGGATAATTGAACCTAGCAAGAGGTATATTATCCATTCCCTGTAGAAATTCTGCGAGTGGGTGAATTCCTAAAGATACTCCTGAAGAATAGGCTGAGTAGGTAACGCACATTGTGTGAGAACATCCAGCACTGGCTATTACAAAGCTTAGTACAACGGGCAGAAACTTGTTATACATAAATGCCATCGGGGATCTAAGCCTTTGACAAATGCTAGTAATTACAAGAGACTCCGTGATGAGAAAGAAGGCCGACAGTTACCAGTCGACAGTCTGAAATCACTACAGCCAAGAGTAAAGACTTGTGTTAGCACGAGACTTGAATGAGAATAACGTGGACGGAAATTACAAATTGGTTGCCTGAAATATTAGTTCTTGGGAAAAAGGGGTTTGTAAAGGGACCCATAAAGTAAGCAGTCTGCTTTGATATAACGCCTCCCCACCCCCCTACATTAAATAATAATGAAAAATGTTTTAAATAGTTTCAAAACTTTGTTTACTTACCTCAAATTACCTTTGTTGGTGGCATATTTAATGTGATTACAAATGGCCTCAAACATGCCACTGGTCGTGGTCACATAACGACAATCAAAGACCTGAAAATAAATTCAAAAAGAAATACGAATCAAATCTTTAGACTTCCATAAAGAATTTAAGGTAAACATTTTCTTAATTCTATTCTTGTACATATTTTGTCGCGGCTATAAATAAAGAAAAATTATTCAAATGAAATATTTGTTAAAAAAATTATAAATAAACATATGAATACAATCACATTTGGCTTAAATTGCAATTCAAACGGATAAACTTTTATGCAAACAATTGACAGTGGAGTGAAATTTTTATATGCAATGGATTTAACAAATTCGATTCCTTTGTTTTTTGTTGGATAACTTGTTATTAATAAATAAGAAAAACGTCCTTAATAAATGGCCACTAAGGAGGTGCGGTTGCCATATAAAAAAACGTTGAGCCAGTCACCCCTTAGGATTAAAGATTAATTGAAGATGGGTCGCCATTTGTAGTCCGATCATAACACATGGCATATCCTTGTTAATGGCCTTAATTTCGTCCGTAGGGGTTTTCTATGTATGACCTCTGATATCTTGGATTCTTCCCCCTAAAAACCAATTTTTTTCAAACTCGTATGAAAATATATAAAATGCCGCCCCTTTTGTTTGTATCAAAAATTTGATATCACTTCTGGTATCTGGAATCCTTCTCTCATAATACGAAATTTTTTTTAGGCGACTTCAAATATTTTAACCTTCCTAGCCACTAATGGCCACACATATTTCTGATTCAAAATTAGCCGAAATTGCCTATGTAAATTAGCCACTTTTTTGTTAATCTAGGTGGATACGTCTCCTATCTGGTACTTTATATACTCTTTACTTTTTGTACTCTTTATATTACTTGGTGAAGATTTCTCTAAATCTTCTTGATTTCATTAATATGACATCGAACGAAAACAACCATAAGAAGTGTTGGCTACGCGGATTGGACATTGCCTAACCACAAAAATTCGAGTGGTACAAGCGTATTAAGCAATTTATCTCGATCGAGTTGTCCGTCTAGTTCTGTGACTTACAAAAGCTTTTCGATGTCAGAAAAACAAGAGAGTAAATAATGTTGCACGATGTTTTCTTACTCAAGAAAAGCAAAATTGCGGTGGTTTGGTTTTAACAAAACCTAATGTAGTAGCAAGGAGTGCTGCAACAGCTATACAAAGTAAACAAAAGCAGATTATCGGCATTTGTGGCACGGGCGTGTTAATTTCCGCGGTTATAATTCGCGGTCTTGGGGTGGTCCTTACCGACCAACCGTCGTAATTGCTGCTACAACACTAAAAAAAATAGGACCTACGCCTGAATACTGCTGAAATATGTATCAAATTAAAGCTATATTTAAGTATCGCCTTACAGAGACAACAAGCGCATCTGCCGACTCTTTAGGTTGGCTTTTTAATTTACAACCAAAAAGCTTTTTGGGCTTATAGTTCATTTTGTCAACCCACTGCTTTGAACTCAGAAGGGTTGCTGAGCAAATTACCTACAAAGCCCAAAGTTTCAAATAGCACCGCACTATACATCAATATGAATCTTTCTTGTTGGCAGTAAATTTTGATGACATCGTTACAAATGCGACGAAAATTGTTGTTAAAGAAAGTTCGCAATTTTTTTTAGAACAAGAACATATAGGAGATATAGGGATATCCTTGCTCCAAAATTAAAGAAGAAAAAGTTAGTACACATAGTTCAGGCTTTATAGTTGAGCTTTGTAAAAATTTTATAGCATTTTTCTTCTCCAATATATATGACAGGAAGTCCTATAAAATGTACCAAACTCTATTGGCGTACAACAACTCCTTCTATTGATAATATTCATATGCATTACAGTCAATGCCTTTTCTAAAAGGTTTTTTTTTTATAAAATTTAATTAACAGTGCAGTTTTTTTTTCATATAAATTGTACGTTTTGGGTTAAAAGCAACAAAATGGTTTTTGAATTTCAGTTTCTTTACATCTCAAATTTGTAATTATATTAAAATGCTACTTGCACTTGTTCTATGTTCGATATGCAAATTATAATTCAGTTATAATAAAATGTTGCATTCATTTGTTTCAATTTCTGTTTGCACCCTTCAGCAGATGTGTACCGAGTATTAAGAGGTTTGTCATTTCGTTTGTAATTTCTAAATTATTATCTCTCTCTCTCTCTCTCTCTGAAGATGTTAGCGAACTACAATTTATGTTTAATTTTGTATTACAAATGCAAATTCTTTTCTGGCTGATGCGGCTCTTATTAGGATGAATTCCAGCCAAATTTATAAAGGTTTGCAACCAAGATATATGTTTGCGGCCGAAGCCCCGTTTTCCTTGGTTTTGCCTGAACAAGTTTATCTTTGTCCCCTTGTATCATATAGGTCATATGGCAAGAAGTATTTTACGTTCTCTATTTAGTCTGCTTAAAAATTTCGTGTTCGATATATGATCGGTCCATAATACTTTTAGAAATCTACGGTATGTCTACATTTCAAAACTTTCCAGTTTGTACATAAGTGACGTTTCTGGAGTCCTGCATGTCCGCTAACCAATCTTCTGGGAGCCGATCACCTAAATATTCAAATCTGTTGACAAGCTTGATTATAGTATTATCTATATTCGATCAAAAAAATCAGCCTACATTAATTTTCTATAAACCCATAAAGTTCGCAAATTCTGAATGTTTATCGAAACTGCGCTCCTTTTCGTCTGTAAACATCATGTTACCAGAATGTCGAAAACAACTGAAAGGAATGTTGGGAATAATTAACTTAATCACCAAAATTTATGACAACTAAAATTAAAGTTCGACCAAAAAACAAAATTTCAGTAAAAAATGTTAAGTCCATCAAAAAAATAAATTTGAAATGTTAAAAACAGAAAAATAAAATATTTTGGGAAAAATCGAAATTTTATCAACAAGTGCAGGGTATAAATGATTCGGTAATGCTAAACATATTACCTTCTTACATGTTTTTAATATTTTTTAGTTTTAAGTTTGTATTTCAGTTATCGCGTTTATACAAAATATTTCCTCAGTGTTCATCTTGCCTTTATCCTCCAAATACGTGGAGAATTTGCTTCTTAGTCGGTGATAGTCGGGTGGTGGTTGATTCCAGTCGATCTCCAGTTTTAATACAGACTTACCCGTGCATATGAAGGTCTGTGATGGCGGACATATTTTTCTTGCTTTTTATATAAAAACAAACATGAGCGTAAGAGTCCGACAGCAAATCTAACTCTATGTTCTTGCCTCGAAGGAGGAAAGGTTAGAGGTTGAGTCCTTAATGCTTTTGAGTTCGGAAGTCAATGTGTCCACGAAGGTTAAATATTTATGCGCTACTCTCGTTAAGAAACTTATATGGAATGAACACCTTGAAGTGACACGGAAAGCAAAAAGGATCCGGCATCAATATCAACGAGTGTGAGGCCGTTGTGGGGGAATTTTGCTGCATATCGATTTACACAATGATGGTGCGACCCATAATAACTTCCGCATCTGCAATATGGTTGCCAAAGGCTTCTCATATTACAATTCAGCGTAAGTTGGATGGGGTTGGCTGTATGAGTATATGTGTTGCAATGCACAGGCAGTCGAGGCATGTAGATATTGCTACCGTTGGACTCATTCATTAGAGGCCTTAAGTCAGCTTTACGTATGGAAAGCGATGCCATATGACATAGCTCTTGGCCGAACATCGGGCACAAGGTCCAGAACTCTTTAGAAAAGAGGTTAGGGAGACTCAGATGCCGATGGGACGCATGAGTAGAAGGAAAGTACTCGAACAATGAGTGTGTGGAGAACGACATAAACGTTTTTACTGATGGTTATCTTATGGCCGGCAGGACATGAGCGGGTGTATACTCAGCAGAGCTGATCTTGTGCTGTACTATGCGTCTGGGGGAGTATGTGTCCATTTACCAGGCTGCCTGCTTTAGATTTACATGCTGGAAAATCGGGAGCATGGAAGAAATGTCCTCATTGCACTTGACAATAAATCGGTTATAAAACGCACAGGCACAGCTGGGAATGAAGCAGCAGGAGGACCACGGACACTTGTTAAATGTGAATGCTATGGGAGCTCTAAGCCTTCAACAGATGCTAGCAATTACAAAGGACTCCGTGTTGAGGAAGAAGGCCGACAGTTAGCAGTCGACCGTCAGCACTACAGTCAAGGTTAAAGGCACGAGTTTCAATAAAAGTAAGGTAGTCTTAAATTACAAATCGGTTGCCTGAAATCAATTCAAGGAACGAAGAGGGTCGAAAAGGGGGCCCATAAAATAAACAGTGTCGGTATCTGCTTACATTATTAATAATACTTTTGTAATAGGAAATGTTTCCAGGGAAATCTCATCAGAACATTCCATTGAAAGTATGTTCGCGAAAAAAAGTGTTAGAGTTTCTGTATTTGTGTCCTGTGTGTAAACATTTGCATTAACATTTACACTTGAGTGCATTACTAATGCTATTAAAAACCCAGTGGTTCTGGTAGCAGTGGTGATGAATCATAAAATTTGCAATTTTCTTTCTTAAGCTTAGTTTTCTTTTATTGAGTTACTTTGTAACTCGAAGCGCTTTACGTACTTCATCGATCACGCGCCATCGGATAGTGCAATGCTTTCAATTTGGTAGATAGTAATTATTTGGTAGTCACTAGTCACTGTTAATCCCACTTAATAAGTTTCATAAGAAACTTATTAAGTTGCCACTTTACTCTACCTTAGTAGTCTCAATTGTAGTTAGAACGAAATAAAAAACAATGTTGTAGCTGATTGTATAATCCGATAAATAAAACACTATTGCAATAAAAAACCACGGAACTGCTGGGACATGTAAGACAAGCAATATATAGATCCATGCACTCCCTCACTCTAAATACAACCCATTCAGTAACAGCAACAACGATGACTGAAAGGAAAACGTCTTCCTTAAATGCTTCATGTCTTAAAGGAGCAAAAATAACTGCTTTTATTGCAAACAGTTGTTTACTTCATCAGCTTTTAGTTTGTACGACAAAGAAAACATAAGCGGATACTGAACATGCCTCTACAATGAATAGAGGAGATGTAAAAGCGTGAATTGAAAACAAGACAAAAAACTGCAACTACTTTAAACGGATGTTATGGCTGTGTTAACAGCAACATATTGTTACGGGCTTGTTGTTCCTTTGAATATTTTTATCACCTTAAATTGAACATTTGCATTTCTTAACTTCTTCTTTTCTTGTCTTTGTGAAATGTATTCAAATGAAGTAGAACATTAATTTTTTTTTCAATTTCTTTCGATGAAACGAAGTGAAATGTTTCTTTCATTTTAGAGCACAAAAAAAACTAAAAGTGAAACTAATAAAACAAATTTAAATTCATGCATAATTAAATCAAGAGAAAAATAACAACTTTTTATAACAGGGAGAAAATTTGTAAATGAGCAGCAGCTATAAGGTTAAACGTTACTCTAGATACGGAGGCCGTTCCAAAAAGTGAATACTGTTAAAATTATTTTTGAACACGAACATAACGGGTTACTGTATTATATTTGTTCAATTCGCAATTATCTGGCACTGTTGTATCGATTGTATTAAAGTCTCTCAAAGTGCTAAGGAGTAAAGTACTATTTTAGACAAACAACCCTGTACTGAATGACCTGTTTTATTCTTTGATCAAAATTATAGTAATTTTTGTAAGAAAATCTTGCACTGAAATTCTAAACAAAAAACAGCTGATCAAATAGCACACTGGAAAAACATGACATTTTGTTACTTTTAAGTGTAGTTTTTAGTAATTTCAAGTTCCCATGCCTGATTTAATTACATCGTATTGAGTGACGTCTATAATTTGTAGGCATTAGTTATACTATAATACCACAAAACAAAAAAGCTGAATGTTTACAACCAAATAAATTAAGAGTTTATTTTAATACAAGATACAATAATACAAGACGCTTGTAAATTACTTTCAATAAAATAGTCTCAAGTCCACCGATATAGGAGGCGAAATAAATGTTAGCTTCTAACTGTGTCAGCTTCTTTGCTGATAGCAATAAAGTGAAGTAGAACAGAAAAGCGAAAAGAAAAGAGAGTAGCGTTGTAGCTATGGAGAGAATAACCAAAAGACATCGCAAAAAAACTTCATTTCTATACATCGCTTCGAATGATGGGCAATGGTGGGTGCAGCTTTTGGTAACTGTTTGAAACCAAAACCACGGTCTTGAGTTTTGCGAATCTTTTCTATTGAAAAGAGAAAAAAATTTAACATTTTGTCTAGAAAAGAAAACACCATTAGCGACTGTCAATGATAGTAGTGCATAACGATTTAACCATCCGCTGCTGGAACTATTACCAAAATGCGAGAATCGCCAGATATCTAAAACATATTTTATTAAGACGGCGTTATGGTCAGCAATTTGGGGGTTTTTTGATCATTCGGTATGGTGACCAATTGCCCAAAATTCTAGTCGATTGTTTATATTTGTTTATATTTTTTTGGTGATATATATTTTTTTTTGCGTTTTATCATTATAAAGAATCACGCAAGGTTTGTGAGTAGCTGTTAATTTACAGTTTGGGGCCACTTTCTAATGGCTGATTATTTATACTGCTTATTTAAAGGGCACGTGTAAACCTGGCTTTGCTTTTGTACACTGAGGTTTGCCTTCCTGCGAAGTCGTTTTCGAGCATATAATAGACGGCGAAAATCCCCTCAACTGGCCGCAGGCTGTTAATGCAGAAAAAATATTTAGTAAGCGAAGCCGGCTTTGGATTAAAACCAAATGGGTAACGTGCGCCCAAGCTATGGTCTGCAATGCACGAGGACTTTTGCGAACAGAGCCATTTTTGGACATAACTCGAGAAGAAGATCAATGCCGGTTTTGGACATAAACAATAGGCCGAATGTTGGCAAGGTTCTTCTCCTCTACCGTAAGTCTAAAATAGGCTGCGCATAATGAAGCATTTTAAACTTTTAGAAATGATGGCAAAAAACTCCGGTGAATATTCACTAGCCTTGGGCGATTTTACATTTTTAAATATTTCGGCATTGTCAGTATTTTAAAAAAATTGTACCCCCTATTCTTTGTTAAGGTCGCCTGTTGAAAATCCAATACATCTTTGGAAGATTAAAATTTTTCTTCATCGACATATTAAATTTAATACAATCAATGTGTATAAATTTAGAACATATCATTTACACTACCATAATCGCTGTGTTGGGATTCGTTAGATAAAGAGTGTTTTTGAATTCTTGATTTTTGATTTGATATTCCGACTGGGGTTTTTTTTAAGTAGAATAGAAATTTAAATTGAAATAAAACACAGATAGTTGGTGCCAATTACCACCTCGGCTGGCACGGAACAAGTAAAATCGGGAAGTGTATTTTTCGATCACTTTTTTCGTCGGTCAGTGATAAAAAGTACAAAAGTACTCCAACGGTCTATTACGTGAAATTCATTCATCTAACGTTTCTTTCATTAAATCAATCGTGGCACACGCTGTGTGGCAGGTTGTACCATCTTGGTAAAACCACAGGTACTTCACATTAAGAGCGTTCAATGCGTTAGTGATCATGACCCTGTAGCGGTAACCCCATTAACTGCAATGTTCCGGCTGACATTATTTTTTAAAGAAATGCGAACCAATGATTTACCACCCCATAACATACCAAACCGTATCATACTCTGAACATAATGTTTTTTGGTAATGGCTTGTGGATTATCTTCGCTTCAAATGCATCAGTTTTGTTTATTGTGCATATTCCTTTACCAAAAAATGAGAATCATTAGTGAACAGAGTGACATTGCCGAATGAACTAACATTTGTGATAAATTTTTTCTTAATTGGCCCTGCCTATTCTGGTCTCAGCCTATTCACAATGAAATGGTAAACCAAACTAAACACGAAACTAGTAACACCTGTGAAAATGGCGGACAAATCAAGCAGTATTGCCAACGTAACTTTTATATACATATATCTAAAAATGAACGCATTACAAGTCAACAGAGGTTAACATTTTCCACTGGATTTCGACGTGGCAATCAACAACTTTGTATTAATTAAAATGTCAAGGAGCTGAAGAGAAAAGTCATCGCTGAATGACATGCCCTAAATAAGTCAACTTATTAGAAATGTAAAACATTTCTTTAGGAAATAAATAAAATATTTATTTTCTTAATTCCTTTAACAAAAAATTCTCATGTTCTAAAATGAATTCTTTCTATAAAACCAACAATGGAAACTAATCTTCTTGAAATAAATACTCTTAATTAATTTAACGAATTCATTTCTCTGGAAGAAAAAAATAGAAATATATTTTGAAAACCCCAAAAGAAAAACATTACTTCAATAAACAAATCAACAATAAATTAATTTTTTTTAGAAATTTTTTTTTTTGTTGAGGTTTTTTGTTTGTGGTCTAACACTTGAAAACTTAAGTACCACTGTACAAGTACTAATAATAAATTCAACAAAAATGTACTTAAGCACATACACCCAACTACAAAATAACAACAACAACAACAAAATAATATAACAACAATATGCAACAACATTCCGATTCCTTATATTCTGTTTTAATAAACACTTGAAGTGAAAAATTAAATAATTCTTAAAAACTAAAATAACAGAAATTCTATAAGAATAAAAAGTAACCAGCAGAGTAGAATAATAAGTCAAATAAAAAGGATTTAAAATTTCTGAGCAAATAAAACAATAAAAGATCATATTTGGATGATAGGAATTTACACACACACACACACACATTTGTTCAGTTACGGATAAAATATTCCTTGCCTGCACAACATAAACATTTGCAAATGTCATACATATTTGCAATTGAAAAAAGATACTTTTTAAATAATAAGTATTAGGGAATATTTCTTTGCACAAGGAAATATGTATATAAATGTTAGCAAGTGTTTACGTAAAAAAAACTTCTCTTAACTTGTGCCATGAATGACCCTCAAATATTAGTAAATCTCTTTAAAGAGCATTAGGGTCAATTGTGAGCTTGCCATTTTAATTTCCTCATGAATAAGGGAAGCTTTCAGATCAATATTGATAGTACAAGAATGTAACACGAGACACCCGTTATAATTCTTAAAAGTTTTAAAGATTCTCAACGTTTAATAATGAGGCTGTTCCTCTTATGACCAGATTGGTTTTACTACAGCAATGGTAACTCAAGGGTTAAGTCTAGCACTGACCTTGCTCCATTAAGCCAGTAAATCTGGGTAGATTTAAGTTTTAGCCGATTAATTTTTGTTGCCAGATGGAAGGCCTATGTAAGACGCCAATTCAGATGTATTCCAAGGTATAGTCATAGGCGAGCAAATTTCCCTTCTCAAGGTAATCGTACTATGTACGCACGCTGAAGCCTTTGCCTTTATAATCTACTTGTGTAACATCAATTTAATATAAATTAAAAAAATATATATTTTTTTAATACTTTTTACGAAAAGTTAATTTCAAAACAAAAGCCACTTTCTACTAATAAATCAATGCCGTTTTCCTTTCTGACATAAATTTTACACATATGCTACTATTTTTGCTTTCTAAAAAAATATGCAACATTTACGGAAACAGCACGTTCTTTTCTAAATATGTTGCACAAAAATCTGGAAATTATGCAACATATTTTGCCCGCAACTTTAAGTGCATGACTTAGTGACTTCTTTCTAATTGACCATAACACGATCCTCCAGACGAAAGTACAGGCAATAAACAACGTAAATAAGATGGCATAGTCAACATCTACACAGCTAAATTACCATCAAGGCAATTTAATTAAAAATCGTCAGAACAAGGACATTAAAGGGGTTGCAAAAGAGCGATCAACGATTACTTGACAAAAGGGTGACTGCGCATTATTTGGGTGATAGGTCATTAGGGAGTATTAAAGACAGAAGAGTATGGGAAATAATTTACTATAATACTAAGCCCTTTGAGGCTACTAGGATTTATGTAAAACAATTGACAAAGATGATCCATATTGCACCGTTGAACAACGCTGCGGTGGGAAAAAATTACTAGAATCTTGTGCGGTGACCCAAACGCAGGCAAAAGAAAGAGCCTGATGAAACTGAACAAGGCCGAAATTAGTAAGTTGCAGTGAGAACATCGAAGCGATGCAACATTTTCTGTGCCACTGTGCAGCTTTCCTACAAGTTATAATCCAGTATTTCACGATTAACATTTCACCAGACGTAAGACTGACTGTAGAATTTCGGGTCATTTTGCTCAGCGAACAACAATCCGAACCACTATACAGTGTCAAGTTTGGTCAATCCAACAGGAGACAAATCAAATATTAGCGATAATTTTTTCAAACTTGTTGCAAAAACTCTAACTGCCAACAAAATATAAACAGCCAAAATTAGGGCATTCGAAAAACTAGCACACTCACTTCGTTTGGTAAACCTAATCTTAATCATACTGAGCTCTATTTAAAAAAGTCTGGCTTCGAAAATCAGATTACTGCTACTTCTTAGAAAAGAGACACTGTCCAGAAAAGTAAACGTAGTACATTAAATGCCACGCCTACTTCTAAAATTAATTCAAATTTAATTATAGTTATGAAAATTGTATGTGTGCTCTTAAACTAGGTTTGTTTTGTAACTTTACAAGCTTTGACAACATTAGTACTTTTTATAAAGAAGAGTCCTTAAAACGTACTTTTTAAAAAAGGTACATTGTAGTTAAAAAATATATTGGTGTTTTTTTAAGTATCCTTTTGTACTTTTACATTTCTAGAAAAGTGCATCTTCTGAAAGGTATTTTTTTACATGAAAATTACTTGTTACAAGAGGTACTTTTATATATCAGTTAAGCTGTCGGTAGGTACAATTTTTAATTCCGCATCATCTTATCTCATTATTGCTCATTAACTCAAACAACGTCATAACTCAAAAAATCCGATTTCGATCTTAACGCGGTTGAAGTTTTCTATTCGCTTCCATCACCTACAAAAATTAACAACATAGTCTCTTCAAACGTGAAAAGAAGAAAAGATATAAATATGAAATTCATACACAAAGTAAAGCAACGAAGAATTCTTAATCGTTAACCCCAAAAATGTACTTTTGAGTTATGACGTTGTTTGAGCAAGTGAGCGATATGTTTTTTTTTTCGGCGAAGCCTTCTTTTTGACATACTTGTCTCTAGAATTTATTTGATTATTCTTAATTTTTAAACAACTCGTCTTACACAAGAACAGAAGCAGAGGAAATGGATGTGTAAATAAACGTTAGAAGCCCAGAAATTACGCTTTTATAGAAGGCACAACATGATTTCATTCTATCTCTAGTTCTGATCTGGTCAAATTATAGTTTTAAAATTTTTAATAACTTAAATTAAATTAGTAGAGTTATTTTTTTTGAAGTATGCAATTTTTATTTTATGTTTTTCTTCTTTACGAATGCAAGAGAAACCTTTAAAGTAAAAGTTCGAAACATTTCCCCGTTTAAGAGTGAGAAAATCAATCCCTTGTACAAAATAGATTTACACATTTTGATTATTATGCGGTACGTACTTGACTAATTGAGGCTCAAAATGTATTCTTTTTGTTGATACCTTTCTTAGAGTTCATTATCATTTCCTCAATATGTAGCTTCATGTTATTACAAGAAACACTTCTAGCATCGATGTGAGAGTGCATTCATGTGTATCTTTTCAAACAAGCAAGGAACGAATGACACACACTACTTAACATAAATTTCTATGGAAAACATACAATTGATTTAGGGTAATGGCCTAATAGCCCACACTATTATAAGTCTAATAAGTCTAATGAGATGTTTTTGTACCAATTCTTGCTGCAAAGATATAAATTATTATATAATTTATTCGATTAGGCGAAATACGAAACTAAATCTAAAACTTTTAGGAAAAAATTAGTAACGGTTTTATGAAAAGTCTTAATAACTAACACTGCATTCCAAAACTCGTTTTTTTCAAAAATGTCTATAAAATGAAAAGTACACACTACATATTAAAAGAGTATACATGTCAGGCCGAATTCATAACAGGCCGTCTTAATAGAAATGAATTATTTAAAACGTAGTTTCGTCTAAAACTAACTAACCATTAACTTAACCTGCCATTTCTTTTTATTTCTGTTGTCATTTTTATATATAGAATTTGACAGCTGCCATGATTAATATAATATAGTTGTGTTGGAGATACAGTAACCTTTTTGATGTGCCTTAATATTTTCATTGAACACGGTTTTTTCTGCCCACTAAACACCCTACACCAAAGTTTCATGCAATTAAGTACTAATTGCTCAATTTAATAATTAAGTTCTTGTATGATAAATTAAGTTTAATTGCGCAATTTCCTAATTGCACAATTAAGGTGGATATCTGAACACAGTATACTTATTTTCGCCGCAAGTGCCAAAGAAAGTTGCCACCTAATGTTATTGAATAGTAATTTTTTTATTATTGAAAAAACTTTGGGGCTGCTTTCGCTCTCTGTTTATTTTCCTTTTCAAGCAGAGCAAGTGATATCGACGAAGTGATTGCCGCAAGTTTTGATCACCGCACGGGTTCCGATATGTGACATTGTTAGAACTTCTGGCGACGGGTTCCCGTGGGCTTAATGGATACTATTTTTGAGCTCTTCCAGTGTCTGAGGTTTAAAGATATAGACTCGTGTCTTGGAAAAAACCCCTATGAAAGAGGTATGGAACGATTAATTTTTCCAATTCGTCCTATTGAGAAATTAGTTGTTTGTTTCGCTGCAGTTTAGAAAAAAAAATAGCCTGCTGACGCCTCCAGCATACAATACTGTAATCTTGGGCGAGTGTAATGGTTCTTCTTGGGATATAGGCGGATTTTTACTTATCCTATGAGACGGAAACAGTCCTCGTCGCTCATGATGATTTGCGATGAAAAGTTGCCTTCTTAGTCGTCGTTAGTCGCTTAAGCGTAGGTAACATGCGTTTGGCTGTCAACAGCTAAAAACTTATAAGCTGTTTGCATTTTGCAAACGAAAATCTTCAAGTCTTTTACTAAAATTCTTTATAAGGAATTAATTGATTGACGCTCAATGGGCATCGATACTCTGGGATCCTATGCGACTGCCAATTGTTGTCCAATTAAATTACATGGTATATTGAATGACCGATACTTCGGCATCCTCTTCATCATCTGGAGCCACAGCCGGGATATTTCAACAGAACAGCTGCTCCGAGGCCTGTACAATCTTACAACTTAAAGAAACCCTACAAAGAACGCTAACATGTTCGAATCGCACAATCGACATTGGAACTTCTCATAGTGATTTGGTTTGTTCTATGCGACCGCCAATTGATGCCCAATTGTCCAATGTGCCATTGCCTTGCCGACACTTCGTCATCCCTTGCGACATCTGGAGCCGCAGCAGGGATATTTCCAACAGAACGGCTGCTCCGGAGCTAGTACAAACCTGCAACATAAGGACATTGGACATTGGAACTTCTCATACTGATTTCTCTTTGTTCTTTGAAATATAATAATTGACGAAAGATAAAACATCATAACTCCCAAAAACATTCCAATTGCAACATATGTAAGTATGTATGTAAATTTAATTCCTCCAGAACCCTTCATCATACTCCACTTTCATTTTCTATACTTTAATATGATTTTATTTCGATGTGTTTTAGTTTTTTTTTTTTGCGTTGGACGTGTTGAAGTGACACTGACAGATTATATGAGTATTTTGAATAAATACTTTAATTACAATGACTTTCCAGAATGAAAATGAATGACAAAGAAAAACACCAAATTATTTCAATGCGTTCTCTCTGGCAAAAATAAAACCATGAATATTTTGCCAAAAACAAAATGAGTGGGAAAAATAAACATTCATTTAGTTTTACATTCGTTTAATTTATTCAGCTTTCAGACAATATGACAAAGTTTTAATGGAAATCTACGTGATTTGTTTAAATAAATACGACGCTTACACTGTATGCGTATTGAATGATTTGGGTTATGGTTCTTTTTCCTTGACTTTATTTAATTTTTTCCGTCACTGTAGTAGTTGTTTTTCTTTTAAATCAGTAAAATGCAATCATACACTGACATTTACATTAATATCCTCGTAGTTTTATTTATTCAGCTGTTGCATTAAGTAAACTCCATCATTCAACCACCCAGGCTGGTTGGATCACACAAAAACCAGACACTATTTATGCGGTTGTCACAACAAATTGTTGATAACGAGTCAGTTTATTATAACTTTGGGTTCCCCTTTTTTGCTTCATAGTTTTAAAAACAAAACAAAATTAAAAAATTACTTTTGCATCATTTAAATGGTATGTGTCGTAAGGACGCAAATAACAAACATAAATTTTGGAAGGATGATTGAAGCACAAACGCGTAAATTAAAATTACCGTGGTTTTTGAAACAGTGTTCAAGGTCAGCATTGATGTTGTCAAATTATTCGAATTTAAAATTATTCGAAGAAATTCCTAATGTTTTAAAATTATGAAATTTATATTATGGAGTTGCATAAGAAACCTAACTTTTTTGGCTTCATATTGCAAGTCACGCGAAATCAATAAAGGTAACTTCGCATTAACTTTACTTTTGAGTTTAATAGCTGTATATTTATGGATCTACAAAATCTGTGGGAAAATAAAAGTGTCCATAAAAATTCTTTCCTGTTGTAGAAGAAGCAAAAAAAATTTAATAATTATTCGAATGTTCGAACGAATGGGGAATAAAAAATATTATTCGAATAAAAAAGCACAACATATTAGTTTAAGTTTTTATTGAAAACAAAAACAATTCATTAAAATTGAATAACAAATAATAATTGACTAATTTTTTAATTGTATGCACAGGTCTGTCTCTCATATGGATCGGAATAATTTTAATTCCGTATTTGTAATTTCGACCGAAATTTATTTTGCTTTTCTCTCTACAGTGGTTATACATACGTTTTCGCAGTTTATGTCATTAAGAAAACAATTCCACTTTGAAACTTGCAAGTTGTTCAATTTGGAAAAAAAATCGTTTTTTGTTTTCTTAAGAAGCAATTTACGGAATTGAAAATATTATCGATCATGTAGCAACTAAATCCACTCACACAAGTATTTATGTATAATAGGATTTGCCATACTTATTTAAGCCGCTTTCACACTATGCTTAGATTTCCGTTGGAGTTTTGCAGAGAGCAATCCACTGAAAATCGTTATGACGGTTAAACATATATAAAGTAAAATATTCTCATTGCACGATGTGTCGAATTACAATGCAAATGACGTAGTTGTTTACGTCAACTGAGTAGCAAAAAAGCATTCGAAACAATACTTTCGGTGGCGATGGCCTAGCAAGTTTGAGTGGATATCGGCGGCGGTGATTCTTGAGAACTTCGGGCAGCTCAAGTTTTTTATTTATTTTTGTAAAAAAGTAACAAAATGAAGTGGCAAAGAAGTACAAAAATGTTCAGTACTGGAGTAAAAAAAATCAGTGACCAAATAACATTATTTGACTTTAATGAGATGACTTGGTCTCAAAATCGCTTCTGCGCTAATCCAATTATTTCTTGTGCGGTATGAAAAGGGGCACCGTCCTGCTAACACCACATACTGTCTAAATGCATGTCGTCCACTTGAATTCCATTATCATTTGACTGTCTACTTGGTGATCCCGCCACCTTAATGTATTGTTACTGAAGATGATGGAAGAACCAGTGCTCGGGGGCTTGTCTTAGGTCTGTAAAAATGTAGGATTTTCTAAGTTCGGCCACAAACGATATAAACCACGGGCTCCCGTAACCCCTGGAATGCAAGTTCCAGACTAGTTGCCTAGAACTGCAGATTTTCTGAGCCCTAAATTAGAATTTTTTTCTTATTCCCGTAGCCCTTTAGATGGAAATGCGCTACATCGTTGAAGATTGCATTTTTTTCGCAACGTAATTTTTCATATTTTTGTTATGAGTTTTAACAACTATAGAGGGAGCTGAAGTGGCACGGAATATGGCTCTTTGGGGATAGGGACCGAATCGAGTATTAAAATAGTTATTAAAAATAATACGTGAGTAAACGTCTACATAAAAATAGCCATTTTCACAAGTCATCGGATAAGTGCGTCTATTCACACAAATTTCCCGCAGGGAACAATAACACGACGTTGTTGTTTTCTGTGGCGCTACATTTTTCATAATCGGAACAATCTGAGATAACATTAGAATACAACATAGAATAGTGCATTTATTTTGACACCCTGTGGTAGGGTACTTGCAGCGCAATTTTTATGCAACCTAAAATACTCCTGCACAAAAATTGATTTTCAATATTATTGCGATTTCTGCCCCAAAATATTTAACTCATTATTTTATTTCATAACTGCAGCACTCATTTATGGGTAATGAGCATTTTATTCAATCCGCATTTTTACGGCAATATTTTCACGCCTTTACACACAAACCATTCATTCTTTCTGGCCAACAAAAATATTTCACACTTTTATTTAACGACACAAATACATATGTATATATGCATGCATACACCCATATTATAAGTTCAAATATACCTGCAATTTAGACCATTGTATGCGTCCAATACAGCGTGATGAATTACGCCAGGCTAATTTAGCACCATAAATCAATTCAGTTTCGGTCAATTGATAATGCCCACTGGTCTCAATACTTTCACGTACTTGCTTCCAGCGAGTTTCATGAGCAGCACATGATAATCTAACAATGCCAAAAGAAAAATGAATGATGATGAATACAGTCAAACATTTTAATATAAATTATGATTTAAAATTTTATAATTTTCTTACCTTTTAATTGAGGTAAAATATTGATCCAAAAAATCTTTTGCATGTTCTAGCACCACATCCATCTTCCGAGCCTCTACAGCAGCGGTGCCAAAATTCATAACACTGCTCATGCATGTTGACTTCGAACAAGATAAGATCTGAAATGAAGTGAAAAGTTTAGGTTTTTTTTTCAATTAACAAATAAGTTATTTTTGTAAATTTTATACTTCAAATTCAAACCACTTTATAAACATTTGCCAGCGCTAAACTTATGTTTATTTATTCAATTCATAAAACTTTTGGCAGATATTAAAAACTACTCTTATTATAAGACTGTAGCCTCTTTTTCATTTGAAATAAATAAATACTCAGGCATTTAACAACAATTTCTGAAAGTTTTATAAATTTAAATTAACTTTTATTGTTTAACTTCTTTGTTCCGTTTTTCCTTTGGTTGGAAATTAAAACATGCAATATAAGTTAAAATGATATCGCTTTTGTTTGTTATAAGGGGTGATTTATTTAGAGGTACTTTTTCAAAAATAAAAAATAAAGAACTCTAATTTAATCGACCATTTCTTTTCATCTTTAAAGAATGTTATTAATTTTACTTGCAGTAAAGGAAAAATTCAAAGAGCTGATATTAAATCGGTCGTTATCATGGGCCTCATTGCTGAACCATATTTTGGTCGAAAAATCTCCTTCCGGCTTCTCAAAAAAGCCAAAGGCTGAAACAATGCCAGTTTAGAAGGCTGGTCGAATTTAATATTGAACAAATTCAGGTCATCAACAAATCGATCTTCACGTTTATTTTCCATATTATTTATCCACTTTTCGCTAAATGCGATCTATTTGGACTATGGTTATCGCTCAACAAATTTATTCGAATAAATTGTTTATCGAATTATTATTTTTATTATTCGAATATTCGAATAATTTTTAAATTTTTTTTCGAATGAAAAAATTTTTTATTTAAAATAACAAATAATTCTATCGATTTCTGTCGAATATTCGAATAAGTTTTAAAATACCACTTATTTAGAAAACTTAAAGAATAAATATTAAAATATTACACTTTTCTCGTGGAACGCTGATTTATGTTATGAATTACATCTGAATATGTCAAATCTATACCGGGCCATAATAACACCTCAAAAAATAACCATCTGCCAAAAACACCGATTAAAATGAATAAAAGTTATTAAAATAAAGTTCCAAAAAAACAGAAATCTAAAATCTAGGCTTAGGTGGCATGGACAAAATAAAGAGCAATTTTGGAAACCAGAAATTGTTTGGTAACACAAGACGAATATTGTAATCAAACGTTATGAAGCATCGATTCTCTAGATCAGAGCAACTCAACGTTTGATAGTTAATTTTTCACATACTCGTAAGAGAAGTACAGTTTGTATTGTATTGGAATAAAGCTATTGATCGATAGGATTCATACTCCATGCCTTTTATTGGAGTATTTGAGGAAGTATGATATATGTAACAGAATGAAAAAAGTTATCGGCCATGTTCCGACACTCGCAATTTGCGATTTCAACTCGCATCTGAGGTGTTCTGTAACTCGCATTCGCAAGAGTTTTGGCGAGTTCAAGTCGCAAGAGTATACTGAAGTTTAAATACAGCAGTTCACTTCACTCTTGCGACTTGAACTCGCCAAAACTCCTGGGGTGTGGTTTAGGCCCACATTTGGAGTTTTCTTTTATCGTGTGAATACATAGCCTTTAAAAATGAATAGAGCTATTTATTTGAGTTTGGAAAAAACCAATTGTGTTTGACTAACTTTTCCAAGCTACGCCTTTGTGTAGCATCGTCAGGAAATATTGAATAAAATAAAATTAATATTTATTATACTTTATAATAAAGGAAATTTTATTGAAGACCTGGAGCTTGAAAAAATTAGACAAACATAATTATAATAAATTTCAAAAAACTAGAATAAAGTTTAAAAAGCCAATTGTTTTTTTTCTCTAGGATACTGTTTTTGTACTTCTTTATTGGTTAGCGATGATATAACTTGGAATATAGTATCGAAAAAACACGACAGACGTAATTCAAAATCAAGATTTTGTGGATTGCTGTTGTGTAGTCTGTTACGAATTTTAAAGGTACCATGCGCGCGTATTAAAGTATAATGATCGTCGGACAAAATTTTGAACAGAAAACTTGAGCTTTCTTCAGCCCGATAATGCATTTGTTGCAAAAATAATCACACCTATCGTGAATATTTCTCCTTTCCCTAAAGTTCTAATCGTGAATAAATTCTCTAAAAAGGTTCACGTCAATAAGAACCCCCCTTACCATAAAACATTTTTTTCTTCGAACTTTGTGCACTTTCCCTTTTGATTTGTTCACTTTATTTTTTCTAAGAACCCATATAGTTTATGTAACTGTTTTATCCTACTTATTAGAATATTAAAATTTATTATAAAAATACTTTATTTCAGCTCGAAATCGGAACATCAAATCAAGACTCAATTACTAAAGTCCATTGCCTCTGGGTTTGTTAAGACTTCTGGTAGAACTCTTGAGCTGTAACTTTACTGTCGACTTCTGACAGAAAAGTTGTCCTCTTACCACAAAAGCTTTGTTCGTAAGCACCGAAAATTTGTGAAAGCATTTCGCAGAGTGTTGATTGTGCTGTTCTGTAATGTTGTTTTTTTTTTATTGAATTGAGTCACTTAAATTCATGGGGTAACTCTAGAGGTTAGATGCTGATTGCTAACCGTAAAGTATTCGTTAACTAATATGTATCTCAAATAATAAATATTTTTTTTATATGTCTGTAAAGCACCCTTCAAAAATCATTCATAATAAAATTTCAAGCTAATAGAAACGTTTACGTGACATCAAATATCGTCTGTCCCACTGTGCACCGGCATATCATTTGATCATAAACAAAAATAACTTCCACCCCATGCCACAAGCTTCATCGTCAAAAATCGCCCTTCGTTTCTTTTACCTCTTCCGTAGACTCAAGTCACAACAGAAGCTGAAGAGGAATAGAGGAAGCGTTGCAACATGTGTATTATATGCAATGGAACTCAGAGTATTCTGGAAGAAAATAGTTGGTCACTCAGTTCCCAGCAGTACTTGCTTTTTTATTCTACTTTCGCCTCTGTTTAATCAACATGAAAAGTAAAAGTTTCCGGAAGTGAACTACCAATTTTGAAGAAATTTTTAAATTTTTTTATCTTGGAATTTTTCTTATTACCATTTATTCTATGTCGCAAATATTTAAATAAACTTCAACATTTCCATATCCTTTTTTGTGAGCTTAAATTTAAAATAAAAGCGTTAAACTGAACTTTTGAGTTTTTCATAATAAATTAGTTTATCTTCCAGAAACAACAACAGCTTTTAGTAAAATAGAAAAAAAATTTAATTCAACCAAGACTAACAACAAAAAATTAACACAATAAACAAAGGCTTTAGAGAGGGAAAGAGAGAGAGAGCAAAAAGAATATAAATACATAATGAAAATTACTTAAAAGGTAGTTTTTTTAATTAAAACAAAATACAGATGAGTTCATTAATTGCATAAAATTCAGGGGGTGAAATTTAAATTCGTTTGAAACCGCCAGTTGTTTCTGGGTTACCGTTTAGGGGTCCCCATTATTTATATTTAAAATCATTTTCATATAAGGCGTCTCAATAACACCTGCAATAAATCGATTGTTCATGCGCATTGTCGCAGATGGCGCCGCACAGTGGGATGGCTTCATACATTTCTGTGAAAAAACTATAAGGAGTAGTTCTCGATTATGGAGCATTATGTTGAATAAATTAAGAAAAAATAGGTTTTCATCAAAATCGGCCGCGACCACCGCCTATTCAATCCAAATCGATTTTTTTTCTTTCCAAGCAGATGGCTTCTAATGTGATACAAACCTTTCCTATAATAAAAAAATTATACGTATGCTGGTTTTTATTAAAATCGCTTACGCCCACCTCCCAAGAAACACATACAAAATAAAGATAAGGTAAGAATTCATAGATTCAATGATGGATGCTCATCAATATTTGGACATCTTACGGACTCATTTACGTAGTAGTGCACAGGAATTTGGATTCATTAGAGACAACAAACCACAATTTAAATTTTATCAAGATAATGATCCAAAGCACAAGTCCCACATGGTGCGAATGTGGCTGCTGTATAACAGTGGACATGTAAACGATACACCTGCTCAAAGTCCTGGCATCAATCCTATCGAGAATCTATGGGTGTATTTGAAAAAACAAGTCGCTAAACGTCAGCCAAAAAATATGACATCGCTTAAAATAGCAGTACTGGAAGAGTGGCGGAAAATTCCAACAAATTATGACCTAAAGAAGTTAATAGGTTCAATGAAAAATCGCCTGCAGCGTGTGGTGGATGCAAAAGGTTACCATACCAAATATTAGATATTCTCAAAACAACGTTTTAAATATTTCCAGTAGACCAAAATACGCAGTAAAACTTTTGTGCAAAGAGTTTATTGACAAGGTGAAATGAAGCTTGAATTTGTTTTTGTTGTATTTCTTTTTTTTATTTCAAACTAATTACAATTTATTTTTCGTTGTGATCTCTCTAAATATATATAAAATTATGATATATGTAAATAAAATATTATTAATTATCAAGTAATTTTAATTCTTTAGGCATGAGTTCGTTTTTCTTTCTCTTCAGAAAGAGAATTATTTATTTAATATGGATAACCTTTGAAAACAGTAAAAGTTTTAATTTTATTAGACATCTAGCTGAATGGAATGCATTTTCTATGTCGCCACACACGTTATCAACATTCTTCGTGTCTTATCTACAAATTGTGTGTCTAAAGAACTTCTATTTATACCAACATTCAAGACAAGTGGAATACGAGAATGACTTATTTCTCAATTTTTGAATTTTAATTCTAGGTTACCATATGCAATTTGCTTTTAGCCAACCATTGGTTGGCAATGAAAGCATTGTATGTATTTTAGTTTCATCTTAAGTAGATATATTTTAGTATCCAATTATGATGAAGAAAAGATCTACATTATTATGTATATAAATTTCTCGCCGTGCCCAACGATTAGTAAGTTTTTATTGTTTTATTCCGAACTACAAATATTATTAATTATCAAGTAATTTTAATTCTTTAGGCATTCCATTCAGCTAGATGTCTAATAAAATTAAAACTTTTACTGTTTTCAAAGGTTATCCATATTAAATAAATAATTCTCTTTCTGAATAGAAAGAAAAACGAACTCATGCCTAAAGAATTAAAATTACTTGATAATTAATAATATTTGTAGTTCGGAATAAAACAATAAAAACTTGTAAATAAAATATTTTGATTTTAATAAGAAGTATAATTTATTGGCGAATAATATAACAAAACCGTATTTATTTTCAATGTGCAAACTCATTCTTGACAGACTGTATGTATATGCACGTGTAAAATACATAAGAAGATTATTTTTTGTTTTGCTTTTTATTTATGTATAAAACGTTAATTTATCAGTTAGCTTTATAAGTGATTTTTTATGTTGAAAAAATAAAATTTAATGAATTTGAGTTAAACAGTGGTGAGGTTTTAAATAAGATTTTTAGTGGTCGGTTATCACAACTTTTCGGTAAAAGCAACAACCCCGGTTTCCTTTCGGTTGCGCAAATCGAGCTCGTACTGTATAGTGATTCAAAAAAGTTCGAAAAATAACTTTAAAATTTGTTTTTAATATTTATAAAACAACAAAACACGTGCACTAAATTAATTGAGTGCTTTGCTTGTGAAATTGGTGGACTCCATTTCTCTAATTGCAGTTTATCGTCTTACAATCGTATTAAGATTATAAATTTGCGTACTTACATTGCCAGAGAAGGACAAATAAGCTTTGTAAAATTAACAATAACATTAAAATGAAGCTATTGATTCTTAATAAATGACATCTTTACTTCTTTTGAATTTAAAAATATCTTTGGATAGCCTATTTTAAGTTTTCGTATACTTTAACCGCCGTCCAAAAAATCGCTCGTATTTTAAAATATAGAGCTGACTTTTTATAAGAGTTACTTAATAATTTTCAGCAGCAACAATCATGTTAATTGCTATTTTTAGCTACGATATCTGATTCCAAAATTAAACTGGTTTCGGTAGAGAGACGCGGCAACATGATATCAGATGTACAAAGACAAAATACTGGGTCTCTCGATTTACACTGTTAGACTTAATCACCAACGAGAAGAGTCAGAGCATATGATCGACAAATTCATGGTGTAAAACGCAATTCCAGAAAAAGAGATGCTTTATTAAGCATTAGATTAATCCAATTTACAGCAATAACGATGCAATTAGATTTCTGTTGCAATTGTTTGCAGCCTCACTCTACTATTCGTGTAAGTGTATAATATTTTAATAATTCTTCATAACTAGCTTAATATTATTAATTGCTGATTTTATTACTAGAAGTGATAATTTTACCAACTTGTTAATTATTCCTTCTAACAAACTTTACAACCAACAATGTTGCACGCCAAACTATGCTATAGTTCAAACGACCAAAGTTATTTGTTTCCAAATAAAAAATATATAAATATATAACGTATTTTTTAATTATTCAAATTAACCTCAACTGTTTTGCGTTTTTTTATTATTTAGCTCCAATTACGGAAATACTTGCCTAGATTTTTCTCATAAAAAGAAAACTGAAAAAAAAATTCAATAGCCCCTACTACGTAGCACCTGGCTTAAAAAACAGTTTTAATTTAAATGGTTTCTAATTTCATTTCCTTCCTGTTTGCATCTAAATTCTTTTTCCTACTCTATTTCAAGGTTTTTTTGATTTTATTTCTTTTTTTATACTTTTATGCTAAAAGACTCAGACGCATAAAATTAAATAAATCCCGGCAGCACTGTCACTCAGATACCCGATGCATAAAGCAGAAAGTTTTACTGTGAATTAAAGCTAATCATCATAAGAAAATATAACCGCAAAAAATTTTCGCATATGCCACCTGGTGGGCTTTCATAAGGACGGCGCAATAAAAAAAGACAAAAGAAAATAAAAACAAACCAGAATACGCTTCAATTTCAAAGTGAGTGCGTAAGTTTTTGTTCCCTCCTCCACTTTTAATTGTTATTTATAAAAAAAAGCACAATACAACGACATTTGCATGCAACTCATATTTAATTTTTGCTTGTTTATTTATTTTCTGAGTCTTCTTTCTTTATTATTCATCTCGCTAGAAATGCCGTAATTTAATCGCTCATAGCTGTCGCATTCCTAATCATAGTCGCATTATACCGTTATAAAACAGAAAGTCAAAATACAGCAGCGCAGTTCTGTCGCAGCTTGATGACGACATATTTTTTTGCACAAACAATTTGTTTAAATAAAATTAACGGTGATTTTTCGTTTCTCTTGCCTCTCTTTCCCTCTTTCTCTCTTATTTTAAAAGTATTCTCATTGCTTCAGGGGGCTATGTATGTGAGTAGGAATAAGTGTTTGAGTTTTTTTTTTTTAATAAAAAGCCACTTCCGATTTTCAATATATAAATAAATAACAATGATTAAATAGAAAAATAAATTAATGTGTGGATATTTAAATGCGAGTCTGAATGTTAACGATATTGCTCTAAATTATCAGTAGTGCGATTCACTAACTTTTAACTATTCGACAGTCGCAAACTTTGTCGACAATTTTTATTATTTAAAGTAACGATTGTGTGATTCACTAACTACTCGTAAACGATGGTAGACATCGTTAATACTCTGTTTAATCCAATTGACATCAAGTCGCATCTCTGTCAAAAAAATATCAAATAAACGTAAAGAACAAAGCAGAATGAAAATAAATATTTCAGGCTTTTTGTACATGTAGTAGGTGCGATCCCGTACTTTTTGGGTAAAGTTCGGACAAATGAGAATACAGAAAAATAACTCTCAATTAGATACTAAAATGTTTAAAAGTACGGGAAAACTAAAAACCAAATTGTTAGCCCAAAAGTTGTTTGTAGATTTTTATTGCTTACTTTATGCAACAGCTGATGGTTTTAAAATCTTACCAAATGAGCCCGAAGAAAAAGTGCGGACTGTTTTGTATACAGGAACAGGTTTGGGTAAATTTGGGAACCCGCGGGCTCCCAAAGTAGAGTACGGGATCGCACCTAGTATAAACATGCTATGTAAGTACCTAGTGCTTTGTTTATTAAAAATATTGTGTATAAATGATTTTTAAACAAATTAAAAGTGCCCCTAAAAGATGCCATGAATTTTAGTTTGTCGAATAAATAAACAACAAAAAAATATACGTCGTTTATTTTTGTCTACAATCGTTAAGCTAACAACAACAGCTCACTAAACGATTGCGAATGTTGTTTAACAATAGTAACTGAATAGCAACATCGTTAATTTTGTTGCTAACATTTTTTATCGATGCGATTGTTGTTAAAAAAGAATAGTGTATTGCACTACAGAACCATTAAGTATGTAAACTTTGAATTAATTTTGCTATGCTACACTAAGCCGTAGCGAAATATAGAATTTAATAAATAAAATTATTTTATAAAAAAAATTGTTTTAAAACCCTACAGCTTAAAAATAAATTAATTGAAACTTTATTTTTCTTGGAACAAATCATGGTTATTGTAAATTTTCTAGAAAACTTTTCTTATTATCCATAAATTTTTTATATTAATATTATTCTGTGATCGCCAAATTTTACATAAGTGATTTTTGTTAATTTTTATTAATAGTTAATTCTCCAAGAAAGAAGTTTTATTATTCCGAAATTTTTAAATTTTTGTTATTAATGATAAATTTTTTATTATCGAAAATTTCGATTAATCGTTATTTTTTAATTGAAAAGATTTCGTAAAAATAGTCTAGTATTTTTTGCATGCAACAAATTTCATCAATAAATTTATTATATAAATTTTTTATAATTAAAGAAATTATTTTTTTCTTAATCAGACATAATTGGGTTTGCTTCATTTCGAATTAACATGTATTTATCATATGTAACTCCGCATATACAAAATTAAAATTAACTAGAAGCTAATTTAATGCTTCAGCCTTCGGTGTTTTGTTTATCACAATCGGACCAACTATTCTCGAGATATGGTGAAATAAAGTTGTGTTCCCGCCCTGTTAAAGGGGTCATATTAACCTCGACTAATAAAAAAATGTGTATGAGATTTCTGTTAAGCACGGAAAACTTTTTATATTCACACTATTTTTGCTTAAAGCACAATTTCGTTGAAGACCATAAATACAAATATCAATACAAAAAAGTTGCTTTTATCCCATAAGAAAGAAATGCTACTTCTCTCCTTATTGGAATATTATAGAACCCAAACATTAAATAGTAAAAGTTATAAAATGTAGAAAATTGTAAAAATAAAATAATTGCCACTAATTGCTGTTAAACATGATTAAACTACTCTTGTCGTATGTTTAAAAAAGTCTGTTGTTGTGTGTTGCAGTAATTTTTGTTGTTGTTTTTGCACTGTAAAAGCTTAAGTTGCTGCTGTTTACTTTTCGCTTTACCCTGATAAAATTATGCCAGGTGAAAAGTAATTGTCCCTTGTTAAGAACTGAAGGGAAGACAAATTGAAAAATAGTATTTAACAAAGGAATATATTTACTACCAAACTTATAGTTTCGTAATTAGCATTATGAAAAGGTAATTAAGTTACGCTTTCATTCAGTGCGCTAAGACAAATATGTTTTTATTGTTTTTTTTTTTTATATAATAAAGTTTCATAAGTAACTTGTTTTATGAGAAAACTTTAAACTGATTGGGCTAATAAATTGTTGATTTATGAAGTACGTTTGTCTTATAAAGTAACATTAAAATATATAAACACAAATTAAGGGAGTCCTGACAATCAATTTTAAAGTTAAGCACAGGTAATCCCAAAAAGAGGCTATGTGAACTTTTATTTTACTTTCTTTTTAGTTTATGAAAATAAATGAAAAACTATTTTCATACCCAAAAGTTTATTCTAAATGTACAATCCTTTTTTCTTTTGTAAAACATAGAGAGTAAATCAAATAACATCCCGTCCTGAATTACTATATAATTATACGATTAACTTTACCTTCTTTTATAATTATATAACGTCTCTTTTTCAATTAACTCATTAAACTTTCATAAACTCTCGGCTTATTTACTTAAACGTTGTTAGTCAACAACTATTTTTACTTTGACTGAAACAATTAAATTTTATCCAACGACAACAAGGTTTAGTGGTGAGAACAATTTCATTTCACAAATTCATTTTACTTAAAACATTTTCTAAAAATTAACATTACAATTAAATTTTGATCCATAACAAACATATTCTTCAGACAACTGAAGAACCATGAAGGTTGATCGATGTCAACGTTTTCTGCAGGAAGCTGATCGATAACAAAAAATGTGCATAGCAAAATTATCGATAACATGATGTGTCTATAGAAAAATGATCGACAAGAAAAACTGTCAATAGAAATTTGATCGATGACAAAAATTGATCAATAATTTTCTAAAGAAAACTGATTGGCAACAAAAATTTTCTATAAAAATTTGGTCGATAACAAGAATATTCTATAGAAAACCTATCAGTAACAAGAATTTTCTATAGGAAATTTATTAGTAACAAGAGTTTTCTATACAAAGTTTATCGATAACAAAAATTTTATATGGAAAATTAATCGATAACAACAATTATTATAGAAAATTGATCGTTAACAAAGTTTTGTATAGGAAATTGGCCGGTAAAAAAAATTTTCGGAATCAAATTGATCGATAAAAAAAAATTGCCTATAAAAAATTGGTCGATAACAAGAATATTCTATGGAAAATCTATCAGTAACAAGAATTTTCTATAGGAAATTTATGAGTAACAAGAATTTTCGTACAAAGTTCATCAATAAAAAAATTTTTTTATAGAAAATTGATTAATAACGAAAAAGTTTCTATAGGAATAAGAATTTTGATAGAAAATTTATGGACAGAAAAAATTTTCTGTAGAAAATTTACCGATAACGAGAATTTTTTATAAAAAATTTATCGATAACAAGATAAATAGGAATAGTTGTAAGAAATTTGGTTTTTCCGATTCTTTGTTCTTCTATGTTAAAACCTCTTTATTTTCCTATCGATAAAAGAAAAAATGTTGCCTTTCGAAAATATGTTATACAAGTTGCTCAAGGACTTCAAAATACTGGCATGAAAGAATTCTTAATACCATGCCATTTTGTACAACAAGAGTTTAGAGTGAACCACGAGATTATAAAAATGTTTGTTACTTCTGTATGACGTCAATACGACATAAGAAAAACACTAAGAATAAAATCAAATATGCAAACATTTCATCTGCCCGACGACTAGTATTTCGAATCAATGATTTTGTACCTCTAGTGGTATATCACAAAGTTGCCGCTCCATAGCTGCTGCGTCATCTTTGTGTTTAAGTCCATTAAAAAAACTTCACTTTGCAAAACAACCTGACTCTCAATATCAACGGCTCAAGTTCTCACATCACGAAAACAGCAGGTACAATACGTTAATGTGCTTTAATTTTTTTAAACATAGAATAAAAAAACCTAAGCTCTTTTTATTACAATATTATTTAATTCCAAGAATCATAAGAATTCCTTTCTTTACTTAGGATGGTTTTGCTAAAATCCATAAAATGCAAGTGCGTTACATACTGAAAAATGCATTACACAACTTTTGTAAACTCTTCTTTCTTTATTATTAAGTGAGGTAGCTTCCTTAGTTAATTGTTGTTTTAAATTTTTTACGAATTTTTAAAAAGCAAAAAATGTTTATGCTTGTCTGAAAATAAATTATCTAAAAACACTGAGACTGCTGATCATACAAAGACGAACTAGGAAAACAAGAAGATAGTTTTATACCACATCCTTTGATGTGCTGTTTACCATAATCGGGCGACATACTACTGTGGCCAAAAAATAGTAAGACTTTTTAATTTAAATTTCGCGCTTTGAGGGGGACGAAATAGATTTGGCAGAGTAAATAAAGAAATTTAAAATTATGAACAAAGTCTTACTATTTTTTTCCCACAGTAGTATTCCCGAGTTATAGTGCAATAAACTAGTGTGACCGCCCTATATTTTGTTAGAAAAAAACTGAGAACAGATTTTAATTCAGCGCTTCATATACCTTAAATTCATCTTATTTTTATTTGAAGGAGGATTTCACTGTAGAACAGCGTAATTAAAAAAAAAACGAAGCGTTATCACAACGAACGAAGTGCATTTCATGTTGACTATAGTAGGTATTATTTAATTTTATAATTCTTATTTTTAAATAACAATTAAGTGCGAGAAAATGAAAAACTGTTTGTACAGCTATAGTTTCAGCAGGGTCCCAAATAAGCTGGCATGTTTAATTAAACCAATCGATTAGCTAGAGTTAATACAAGACTTCCATATACGAGTATAAAAAATAAAAAGCTGTTTGTTGAAATTTATATGCCTGTGGATTTATAGATCAGTATTTGTTTAGAGATTACGAAACCCATCCATAATTGCGAGGTAACTTTTGTTCTGAGTGCAAGCACCATTTAAAAGTTGCAACGCATTCACTACAGCATATTAAATAAGAGACTTATTGAACAGTGATTTTTATATGAACAATTTGTATCCCGTTTATGGCCACTAAAGCGGACCACCTTAGTTAGAGATTAAACAAAAATACTTAACAAAAGTTTTTATAGGGTTTGACCTTTTAATCTTACTTTGTTAATTAATTCGCAAGCTTGAGGTCTCAAATACATTTTTTTTGATTTTGACCTTGTTTTTTGTATTATAATCATGTTATAATAATGCTATAATGTGTTATAATCATCTCATAATCTGTTATAATCAAGTTATAATGTATTATAACCATGTTTTAAGGTGTTATAATAATGTTATAAAGCGTTTTAATCTGTTGTAATATTGTAATAATGATTTCATTCTTGATTTGATATTCCGCAGGTTGTTTTGATTTGTAGATTTTTGAAACGCATTTCTGGCATCCCTTGTCAAACAAAGAAACAACCTGAAGATGGAAGATAGGAGAAACGGGCTTGTCTCCAAACCAAACTTAACAAGGGATGACGGAAATTAGTTCCAGAAATCGACATGATATGATCATGTTATAAGTCTATTATAATGGGTTATACTCATGTTATAATGTGTTATAATCATGTTATACTGTGTTATAATCATGTTATGTCTTATAAGGCTATTATAATGTTTTATAATCATCTTATAATGTGTTATAATTATGTTATAATGTGTTATAGTCGTGTTATAATGTGTTATAATAAAGTTGTGATGTGATATACATAGTTATGTTATAATGTCTTATAATAAATTGTGTCATATATATAATTATTTGACGATGCTACACAAAGGTATAGCGAAATATCAGGTAAAAAAAAAATAAAATTGTGCTATTAAATATCTCTTCCAGCCTACCAATTAATTAATTAAATGAAATACTTAACAATAAAAACAACAAAATAAGAAAACAGAACAGGAAAAACAAATGGAATAGAGATTTTTAAGAACTGAAGTTTACGCATAAGAGCCATTTTACATAAACAATGTCTTCAAGGATTACTTTCCATTAGAGGGAGTATTACTTGCCATTAGAGTGTGTATATTTATCTTCTTCAGCTTTTAAATTAGCAGACACACGTCAGCAGTTCTGTTGAATCCTTTTTTAACACGACTTGCCACTAACATCTAGCGACTTTACCGGCTTTTATTCATTTGTCTTTTGTTATTGGTATGTATTATTATTAATGAGTCACTAGACTGTCCTTAGTTATCTTTACACTGTAAAATAAATTTCTCCAAGCAGTCGCACGTAGTAAGTATCTGTGTTACTTGTGTTATAGCACTAATCCAGCAATATGCACCAGGACTAAAGGGATGCTTTACGTGTTTGTGAAAATTCTTAATGTAATTGTGTAATGTCTTTCAGCCAAATAATATTTAACATTTTTATACATATGTACATACATATATGTGTGTACATTTTTATTAGAATACGTGTTAAGGATCCGCATATGCTATCGAATATTTACTTAGTTTACACTTTAGTGTAACAAGTTGAAAATGAATCGCAAAGAGAATTACACAGTACACTATAGGTCAAATTACCACTTTTACCGTGCAAAATTAATAACGCTTAAAGAATTATACTGCTGGAAGCGAAAATTGAAGCAAAGGCAAAAATAAGTATATTTTCAGAAAATCTAAGCTGTTGACGTCTATCACGCCCTCAAAAGTAAGAAAAGTAATTTCAGTGTTTTTTTTTTATTAGAAAACTTTATATGAGTAGTTTGTCAGATTAGTTGAACCAGTTAACTGTAATACATTTTGTAAATCGAGGTATATTTTTGTGTTGTTTATATCAAATGGTTTTTACTTAACTTTGTGCAAACAATTTTTTCCAAAAAAGTCTTTGTTTTTTTCCATTCTTCTTTGTTCTTTTCGTTTATTTGATATTTTTTTTACAGTGATGCCACTTGATATCAATTTGAATAAACAAAAAATTTACGATGTCTACTGTCGTTTACGAGTAGTTAGTGAATCACACAATCGTTAATGCAAACAACAAAAAATGTCGACAAATTTTGCGACTGTCGAATCGTTAAAAGTTAGTGAATCACACTACTGCTCTTCTTTTTCCATATTCTGACATTCTGGAAAATAGACGTCCGGTAACGACAGAAGTTGATTTTATTATTATTTTTCCTTCGTCTGCTGGATGGATTTTTCCAAAATGCTGAAAACGTCAGATCTTATCATACAGTAATATCTTACAGTCATCGTGAATAACAGGAGCACAAATTTAATGCACCCCATATCATACGTTGTGTCCTTTGGAGTTCCTACAACCAAATTTGAAAGAACTCGACTTTTTCCGAGCATAGACCTTTTTTAAATGAAGGGAGGATATCGAAGCAGGGTTCCTTTTAGACCCCCTTCTTTCGTCGAATTGATTTTAGGCAACTGATTTGTAATTTACGACTACCTTACTCTCATTCAACTCTCGTGCTACCACTAGCCTTTACTCTTGATTGTAGTGATTTCAGACTGGTGACTGTCGACCTTCTTCCTTATAACGAGGTCTCTTTTTAATTCTTAGCATTAACTAAGGCTTAGGTCCGCCATGACATTCACATTTAACAAGTGTCTGCACGTAGACATAAGCCTTATGCTAGCTGGTGCTGGACATTCCCACGCAATGTGCAACCGTCTAAGCCTCTTCCGCAGAAGTGTCTTTGGTGACTGACCCGTCCACCCCTTGCATTTCCTCCATTGGTCAATAAACACCCGAGTTCCTACAGAGATTAACGTCTCCTCCTCTAGCGAGGCTTCATTGTCCTTCGCTAACGGAATTTCACAGTCCAACGCATTCGAAGTACCTTCGAAGATTGACCCGTCCACCACTCAATTTTCTCAGAGATTAACATCTCCGCCTTTTGCGAGGCTTCATAATTCCTGTAATGGAGAAAAAGCTGACCGTCCATACAAAAATGCATAAGCACGAATATTTTTTTAATTAAAGATAAAATTAGAGATCGACTGGTATCCAGAGTTCGCATACTAGGGACCAAGCACCTACTTCGCATTCCTGTTCCACGGTGGATTAGGGATTTTTTATAAGAGAGTAATAACTTCTCTCCGCTCGACTTATTTAGCCAGACTTGTTGCAGGGACCTGTTACCGGCCGCCACCACTTGGAGGTAGAATCCAGATCTTCCTAGAACCTAGAAAAAGTTACATTACTCGGAAAAATTGTCGTTTTTCAAGTAAAAGAAAAAAAATTTTCGTTTTTGAAGTAAAAGAAAATAATTTCCAATTATTTAGAAACTAAACATTGAGTACTGACATGTCACGCTGCTCACACACTTTCTACAACTAACGCTTACAATTTTTGTTGACATTTACCATTTTTTGCTGTCAAACAGTATTTACATTACAAAAACAAAAATAAATTGCGAGTTTGTTTAAATTGGGGTATTAGTAACGGGTTGGCAATAAAAAAAGATGTATAAAAGCAACTTCCAAATTTTAATTTCGCACAGAAAAAGTGACCTATAGTGCACTGTAATAGTGACATATTTTACTTATATACATACATATGTATGTATTTATTTACAAAAACTTTTAGATACATCTTGTTAACAACAACCAACTTCCGATATGCGGTTTTAATTAAACTTTTGGTTGTATTTAATGTTTCCCACTTTTTCTTCTTTTAATTTCATTAGCATTCTTAAAGTTTTATTGTTCATTTATTTTATTTTTCTTTTGTAGGGTTATTTACACACACTGATACGCTGCATGCATCTTTCCTCTGCTTGTATGCGTAAGTATGGGTAAGTTCATGCATGAATGCTGAATATTTTAAGATTCTGTGTCTGTGTGTGTGTTTTTTTTTTTTTTGTTTTGAATACTAAATTAAAATCATGTGTTTTTGGTTTAAAAAAATTTAAATAAATGTTCTTTGTTTTGTTCTTTTCCTTTTAATTTCCATAATATTATTATTTGTTTCTCATTTATTCAAGAACAGTGCCTGCCTGAGTATATTCATTTGAGACTTATTTTATTCCGTTTACGAAAATTTGTGTACGTTAATTAAACATTTTTTGTGGCAAGGCAAAAGTATAAAAATCAATTGTATAATAAAATATAAATCACGATCGAACATTAAAAATAAAAGTTTTGGTATACAGCTTTGAAATTTAAAGCAATGGACGGACCCTTTGCTGGCAGCCTTATAGTTCCCATAATATTTAGCACGTTCTTATCTTTTTTATTTATTTAATCAAGTCACTCTAAAAACAGTAAAATTTTTTCTAAGAGCCACCTAAGATGACAGGTTATCAAAGTTTTGAAACAGAATATGTCTTACACCAAACCTTATGTCCATATTTGATTTTGTAAAGCGCCATCAATGCGGACTTAACAATTAGTCTGAATGCACAAAGCAACGTCAAAACGTCAGTAACGTCAGACTTGCAGCAATTATGTTTACTGCAAGTCTGATATTATAACAGACAGAAAGCGATGACAAGGCTGTAAATGTGTACAGACTTGCCAGCAATCGGTGTTTGTACCTTTGCGGTTGAATTTTAAGTAAAAACAAATGCTAAGCAAACAAAAGAGGAAAATAATTTTTCTGCGTCAATAAAAACTTAAAATTATTTTTAAATTAATGGCAACCTCTTAACAATTTTATAAGAAAAATTATACGCAAAATTATGTAGCTCTGTTCCTAGGTCGCAAGGAAAAACCATGGTTTTGAGATGGTCATCCCAACTATATTATATTCTCGATAACAATATATTGTTGTAGAAGAGATATGGTTATTTGAAAATATTTCAAACATTACTTTAGTTGCAATAAATAATATTTATTAATTATATGATAACCACTCATACAAGTTGTTACATGGTTGAATTTAACAATATAATTATTTCTGAAATTCTAACCACAAACAAAGTATTTTAACTTCTTATAATTCTAACCATGAAATTAATATTTAAAAATATGATTCTCGAATTCGGAATAATGAGATTTTATCGCTCTAAAAAGGACCATAATATTATTATCAACAATAATTAAATGATTTGATTTGAACCATATATTTTAATCGTAATATGTTGTTCTTAGATTATGGTTATCTTTAACCATGTTTTATTTTGTGTAAGTGCAAACACGTATCGTTTGAGGCACACAAATAAAGGCAAAGTATTCACTACCCTGTGTATAACGACAACCATTTGACTGCATTATTTAAAAATAATTTTCAATTAGCTGGAAATCAATCCAACACTGTTTGAAAGAGTTACAATATATTTGCAATAGATATTCTTTAAATATTAACGAAGCATGTTGAGATCAATGTAACTGCTAAATCGCATGCCGGTATAAACTCCTTTTAGTCTCGAACAATCACATGGAGAAACATGTGTAGCTATATCATCATGAAATGACATAAGAAAACCAGAATATATCGCACTCGAATCGAGAAAAGAACGTCATAATCATATTTGACTTTTAATTCAGAATTGTTCTACAACCTGGGTTGAATAGTCTTCAAAATGGCGCGTAGCTAAGGGAATTATATTAGAATTTTCTTTTCATTTGTTTTTAATAATGTCCCCTTCATTACGAAAAAATATATAAGAGTGTATGTATCTGCAAAAACTGTTAAACAATCGATGTGACTTAAGAAATTTGTTACAGATAAAGGTGTCTTTAAGCCACTCACGCGTTCATCTCTACTGCAGTTTTTTACAATAACAATACCAAAAATAAAAGAAACACATTTAAAAAAAATAGGCCAAAATACAGCACAACAATAACAAGTTTTATTTTAAGACACTTACCTCTCTGCCCTTAAAATGCAACGTATCGTAGACTTCAGGTCGACCTTCAATATTTTTTAAGCGCACCGGTTTACGCATCAGTATACTGCGTCCCTCCTCGTCGACGTGTATAAAACTGCCGGCTCGAGAACGAAAATCTGTTGACATTCTGCGCTGTTGATTTTTTGGTGTTGGCGATAGTTCACGTGCCCCTTTTGAAACAACGGAATTTTTCGCACCAACATTCGTACCACCGCTATCAACTTCAACTATTACATTAGAAGAACTACGATTACGTTCACGGCCAGGGGAATTTTTAGCTATTGAATATTCCGCTGACCCTACAGAACCACGTGCAGAAATACTTTGCCTCTTATGGACATGGTATTTTTTATCCAGAGTGGTTGACTGCGTAGCACCACCAGCATTTGTGTCACAGGGCTTTTGTGCCTGAACTTCTCTAATGTTATCGTTAGTGGAGTTTGTACATTGTGTGAAAATAGTGGTGGCTGCTGTTGGTGGTAATAGTGTTGGCGATGTTTCGGGTGACTGTGGTGTTGGTGGTTGTTTACAAATGAATACTTTAATTTGTTTATTATCGCTGACAATTTTCACTTCCTGTTGGAGTGTTTGATGTTCATTGTTACATGATTTTGTTGTCGCTATTTCATGGGAAGTTGTCACATTTTGGGCTTGTTGCTGCTGTGGTGATGTTGGTGTTACTGTTTGTTGCTGATGCTGCTGCTTTTGCTTTGGTGGCGTTAGTGGACTCCTTTTGATCGCTACCATACGCAAGTTCTCCAATATGGTTGAGAAATGTGACATTTTCGTTGTGATTAATTAGGTATGAAATTCGCCGTTCACTAGTTTAATATTTTTGGTTTTTGTTGCCGTTATTAGCTTTTTCTTTTAAGCGATTCTTTTCCTCTTATTTAATATTTGGAATTTACATTTATGCTATATTCAATGAAATTTACACTTTCGCTTAATTAACTTCACAATTAATTTATATCGTATTTTAGGTTATTTCGTGCGGATAAGTGATATTAATTTTTATTAACATAATTTTATTAATCATACGCCGTGCTAAATTATTAAATGAGGGGAAAAGTACTGAAAAATATTTAAAACGTTTGCTTTTTTATGCTGTTTACTAAAAAAATAAAAAAGAGACGATAGAGATAAGCTTCCTGACTTAAAAAATCGTTCCAATATCATGTAAGTCACAAGTCTAAATAGCAATTTTAATGATTGTAAAAAATTAATATTGTTCAAAAATACTTTTCAATTTTAAAAAATCAAGAAAGTAACTTTAAAAAAAGGTACTTAGCAAAAATACATTTTAAACAAGGTATTTTTTAAAAAGTAATTTTAATCAAAGAAAATTTAAAAAAATGCCTTCAGTAAAATTTCATGCGAATTAAGTTCCTCAATATGAAGTCGTTTTAACAACATACTAATCAATGAAACAATCAACTTTTGAGATTAATTTATTGCTGTTCTATTTTCTATTTAATAAAAAAACAAAAATGAAATTTTTCATTCATATTATTAGTGATGAAACAACTTACGAATTTCTACTTGCCAATATCGCAAGATGTAAGATGAAACAAAATGGGAGAGAAACATCTTTTAAAGATACTGAGTTTTAGTCCTGTATAATACATATGGGAAAATACACAAATTGATGGTAGATATTAGATGATGGTCAATGTATCAATGGTATTAACCCCATATTAATACAGGGTGTCGTGAAGTAGAGACGTGGCAAATTTATAATGGAAATATATTCGGTAAACCAACATGTTTTAATCGTTAAAACATTTTATCAAAATCAATCATCTAGAAACATAGTGCCAACAAGACGCACTATTTATCGTGCAGTGAATGATTTCGAAGAGAGAAGGACTGTAGCTGATAGGCCCCAGCATGGACCACAACGTACTGCAAGATCGGCTGAAAACATTCCTGCTGTTCAGGAAAGTGTTCAAAACAATCCATCAACCTCAATTCGACACCGTGTTCAGAAGCTTGGTCTTCAAAGAACAACTTTGGCCACAATTTTGCTCAAAGATTTGCATTTGTTTCCATTTAAGATTCAGTTGACACAAGAGCTTCTTCCAGAAGACCATATGCCGTACATATGCCAATAGGATGCTACAGCTCGCCCATGACAACCCCGATTTTCATGAAAAAATCATATTGAGTGACGAGGCACGTTTTCATTTGAAGCTCGCCCATGACAACCCCGATTTTCATGAAAAAATGATAATGAGTGACGAGGCACGTTTTCATTTGAATGGATATGTGAATAAACAGAATAGTCGGTACTGGGCAATGGAAAACCCTCAAATTATTCATCAGTCACCTTTGCATCCATTAAAAGTCACAGTCTGGTGTGGAATTTGGCCAGGAGGAATCATTCTGGTATATTTCCAATATATTTGGTGAACAATAAATAACCATTTTGAGTGAGTGTGAACGTCGGTTTTTAAAATGAAATAGTTGGATATACTTGTTCATATTACAGTATAGAAAGTGGAAGCGACACGTATTTTATTGATGTTGAAGTCGATTTATGGTCTCAGGGCAATTTTTTGGCTCACAAGTTTAAAGGTATGACAATAATATAGAAATCCTCAGATGAGATAAGCTTTTTTCTCGACACTTCAATTCTCGAATTGAAACCGAGATTTTACAAAAAAATATTCACCACAAAAATTTTAAATTTACCAAAAAATTCAAATTAAAAATCATCAAAATATTTTAAAAGTACATATTTTATAAAAAATCTCAATTAATTTGGAAAATGAGAAATAACTAATTTGGGAACTCACCAAAATTCAAAAATTCACCACAAAAACAAGCTATACTTAAAAAAATTTCAATCATAAAAATATCATAATTTTCAAAAAAAAATCAAAATTTTTAAAAACTCTAAGCTGAAATTCACCAAAAATTCGCAAATTTACCATAAAATCCAAAAAACCACCTGGACTCTGGGTTCTTTATATACGAGTATATACAGAGACTAACTGTGATAGTTTTCAAAACTCCGGGATTTATTTCTCTCAAGGTGCCTAATTTTACTGAGCTATTAAGCACATACTACGCTAGAGTAGGCTTAAATTTGAACACCTTAAATAAGATTCATTTATAAATCCATTATCTTGACAATTCCCTAAATAAAAGAAAATAAAAATAATCATGTTAATTTGTACGAATTTTTTTCAAGTCAAAATTTTCAAATTTGTTGTAATAATCACAATTTCTGGTATCAAAAGGCCATCCTATTTATATTTTAAGAAATTTTTATCTTTTGTGTAACATATTTAAACAAAAATGTACACTAAAAATGCAAGTGGAAATTTTGTAAATCATACAAATCAACCAGTTGGCGAAACTCATCAAGCTTCGAGCCAAACGTTAAATAATCGAGTCAATACGAATATTCGAAATTTTTCCTCACTGATAGGTTTTAAAAGTTCCTGCCAAAGTATTGAACAATTTCGAGTGCATTGGCTTTTCAAAGATGAATTTTATAATTTCCTGAGCCCTAAATGCGATATCTTGCATATTGTCAAGACCTTTGACATAGAAATGAGCTTCATAAGAAAAGATGATTTTTTCGATAGCGTACTGTGGGAACCAGTCATGGTAGTCGCTTTAATATTGTTGTGTTTCATTTTTAAAAGTAAGAAATATTAGTTGGTTTTTTATTATAGCCCACTGAAATTCCAAACATTACATGGCCCACCCTTTATTATTACAATGTTCAAGTGATGTGCACATTACACAATGACCACTTGCACACATATCCATGTGGCACGCTAAAGAAATGCACTTCGTATCGAATGTATCAAGGACTTTACTTTTAATAAATTTATGTATTGCAAGGTGTCCTTATTCTTATATTAGAAATAAGTCCACATAATAATCGCTAGTTATTTACAGCTTTTATGGAAATAATATGAGTTTGGATCGAAATCACAAAATATCAAAAAGTATTTAATGCAAAATGCTACAAAATTTCCACAAAATGTTTTGAAATATCTTAAAATTAAAACAAAATATTTTTAAATGAAAAATCAGAAAAGAAGTAAACATGTTTGAAATAAATAAAAATGAAACTTATTGGATCAAAAGGTTCCCCAATAAAATTGGATCGATGTTGTTATTATGTGATGGGCAAGCTGTTAAGGCGGCATCTCTCCAAACTGTTGCTTATTATTCAGTCACTGACGATAATTTACCGATATAGATGACAGTATGATATATTAATGTTGGAGGGATATCGAAGCAGATCGCTTACTACATGGGATCCTTTTTCTTTCCTCGAATTGACTTCAGGTAACCGACTACGACTTTACGACTACCTTGCACTCACTCAAGTCTAGTGTTACCACCAGCCTTTCCTTTCAACTGTAGTGAGTTGTGACTGACGGCCTTCTTCCTCATCATGGAGACTCTTGTAATTACTAGCATTTGTCTAAGGTTTTGGCATTCACATATAACCAGTAATCGGGGTCCTAAGCCTTATGCTAGCCAGAAGTATCACCGGAGTTCCTACAGGGATTAAACCCCACTTCTTGCAAGGCATCATTGTCTTTACATATCAGCATTTCACTGACCAACGCCTTAGAAGTACCTTTAGAGATTGACCCGTCCACTCCACCCGAGGCATTATTGACCATCTCTTCTGGATTTCTTCTTGGGCTAATTAAAACTGGTGTTTCTTCAGAGAATTCATATAATTCCTACGAGTTCCATAAGCACGAGTCTGTATTAAAACTGAAGATCGACTGGTATTAGGAATTTTTGTAAGAGAGTGTCAACTTCTCTCCGCTCTACTTAGTTAATTAGACTCCTAGCAGTGAGAGGAACTAATTACCGGCTGCCACTATGAGTTATAAGTCAGAACTTTTGACAGTGCTTTCAGTTACGACAAGCCTGCCAGCTAACGACCGATAACAGTATTAAGTAGTATGTGTCAATGATAAAAGATTTAGTTTCAACAAGTAGAAAATAAAATATTTTTATTAAAAAGATTGTATTTCAAACCGCTTTAAAAGATATTTGCACATAAGCAACAATTTTTAAAATTTTTTAAATTTTTGAAACAAAATCGACTCACTTGTTTTGAATAGTTCGAAAATCCTTAAATCCTGTGTCAAAAAAATGTTAAATATTCCAGCATAAACAAAAAGTAAATGAACTTCCAACGCTTAACCACTTGCGTAACCGCTAAGATCAAATAAAACATTTAATGTTAAAATTGTCGTATAAACGAACAAAGGAAAAACCCGTAATAAGTCAACTTCCAACAAAAAGTGATCTGCTAGCGAACAGCTATTTATAAAAAATAAATAAAAAGTAATTCCACTTAAAACAAGACATAAATACCTCAAACAAATAAAAATAAACGTTTAAATATGACATAGAGGAAACAACAACAACTCAGGACATGGCAGCTATGCAGAGACTTCATTCTCAACACAATATAGAAATAAAGCTAAAAGAGGAAAACAGCGAAAACTACCATTTATGGGTTGCACAACATTCTTAAGTAAAATTAGTTCATACTCTTACCGCCGCAAATCCACTTTCATTGTAAAAGAAAAAAATTGTTGCAACGTTAAGATAAACTTTACATCGCCTCCTGAATAAATATCTTTGCGTAGAAAATACTTAAATACCTTTTGCTTTGGGTTGTCTTTTTTATGGCGTTGGCAATTATAGTGTTCTTTAAAAATGTGGCACAAAAATTATATTTTCGAACAGAGAGACCTAAAACAAATGTCTGCAACTTTGCATAATTAACGATTTATTTAAAAGAATAAACAACCAGAAGACCAATTGTTCCTTTAAAATCGAGACGCACTCTGTAAAGCTCCAGTATAAACAACTAAAACCTTCATAAATACAGTGTAACCGCGATTAACGCAACCAATTGAAATTTAGGCTGTTGCGAAAAATGGGTCACACTTGAGTCGCTTAAACTAAAAGTACTGTTGCAAGCTCTTGGGTAGTTTTGTTTCACCAATGTCAACAGTGTTGTTTCGGGTTCTGACGCTGGTGCATCATGTAGAAATCAACTTCTTTCTTAAAAACAGTTCTTTGCCTCTTCTGAACGCTTTGGATTTTTTTGAATTGCATCTGTTTTTGATTGAGAACGCGATATGTCTTTTATTCGTAATGGATTCCATAGTCGAAGTGTAGTGGTGGGTTTGCCTTGTATTGAAGAAGCTAAGAATATTACACAGCAATAAGAAGAGTAACTTGTATTTTAATTATAAAATACGAAAAAAAACTATGTTTACGGTAGCTTGTATCCTATAGAAAGGCATTTCGAGAGAAGCAAGACTATTCGTTATCGTGCGCAACAAGCTAAAAATTCGATACCACTCATTCGGTAATCAAAAAAGTAAAATTTTTACAAAGTTATTTGATCACTAATGCCCCAAATCTACTTCGTTGTTACCTACATAAGTGTTAGTACAATTACAATTTAGTGCTATAGAGCTGTTCGCACAAAATTCATCCAAAATGTGCGTTAAAATACATAGATTCCAATGTATCAAATAAAAAGCTTCAATCCCTAATATTCACCACTGGTGCGGTCAAATTATTCGAGTTTAAAATTTTTCGAATAAAATTTCCAAATTTGTTTTCTGTTCAAACAAGCAAATAATATTTTAGTAAATAGAGTATAATTAAAAAAAGAATCAAGAATCATTTTCAAAAACAATTTCATTAATTTTAATTTAAGAAGTTGTTTAAAAAAATTATTCGATTATTCGAATGTTCCACAAAAATTATTCGAATAATTTTTTATTCTAAATTTAAAAAAAGGATTTGTTCAAACAAAAATCAAAAATATTAATTATTCGAATTATTCTTGTTAAGTAAATTATATTTATATTTCAATTTTAGGCTCCAGAGAAGCCCTGGCTCCCCCTTATCATAGCTGTGGACAGCAATATATTATCAAGCGGAGATAAAACAAGTACAAAAGATTTCAAAAAAGGATCGAGATGGAATGGTGCATTTTTTTATTTAAAATTCCGGGATGGTAGCGTTTATACAGATTATTGGGAAACGAGATTTAAACGAAATCAGGGGTTGCATTATTGGATTTTAGACAGCCGCCAACATACTTATTCGGCAATCTCTTTCCACTTGTTGTTTTAAAGTCAAGCCTTTTTTAAGAATTCTTGAAGGATAATCTAAATTGCACAAAGCAAAGAATATGTAGAGAAGAAATTATTTCTGTTTGTTAGATTACACTCGCCTCCAGCAAAGATTTTGCAAGGCCATAGTATACACTATGTATATATAAATAAATAAATAAAAAATAATAATAAATTTGCTACTAAGATTCAAAGAATAGTTGTACAGACTGAAGTGGAAATTAAATTATATTTTCTAAAAATTAATTCGTATTTAATAAAGCTTTCATTTCTTATATCTAACTAATAATTTTAGGTTTTCAACGTAAATTTGTGTTAATTGAAATGTGTTTAGTTTCTTAACAGTTCTTTGATTCGCTACTACTATATTTTTTGTTTAGTTGTAGTTTTATTTCAGTACTAATTTAGAAGAGTTGCTTTGTATATAATTCGACGGAACACATTTTCGATAAATAATGTATTCAGCATAATTCCAATGATATTCTATTCGAAACCCCTCCAGTTCTACAAATTATTAACTAAATGTTAGAAACGGAATACAGCCGCCCCTAGAAAAAAATTATTGAAAAACCCTTTAAATCTTACACTTCTTGTTACATGCTTAGTTTTAAACAAGATAACAAGAGAATAAACGTTGTGATTTGCTCTCTTGATTCCATAAAATAAAAAAAAATCGTTATTATTATTAATTTTATAAATAATTTTTTATACATTTTTGTTAAACATACGTATAAAACACCTCTTTTAAAGGCTTTCTAAAAATATTTGTAAGGCATAAATAAAAAATATGATACCTTCCTAATTCGACTCACACACTCACTTATCAAGAAGAAAGAAAATTTTATTAATTTCTGAAAAAATAAATTATTTTTTTCTGAGCCAAAAAAAAACGCATTCATTCATATGCAGTTTATATAATAAATTCCTGACTTTGGCGACATCTAGTGACTGCAGAAGAACTAAGTTTTCGTTATTAAGTTATTGAAGTTAGCTATTTATGTAAAGATGATTTTCCCCTTATTAAATGTAGTTTAAAAAGATGATATTGACATAATGGCGTATGATTGATATGAGATAAATATGTTTACAAAAAAATAACTCATACGGCACGTTGTTTTAAGATAATATAAGGATATGCCGAAATCGATATTGTTATCACAAGGGGGACGAAAGTATGTGAAAGATCCCCTGAAGAAATAAAGTAAAATTTAAGAAGCAACTGATCTCGTTGAAGAAACTAGTATCATTCTGTCTGACTTTCTATGAAGAACAGTACACGAAGGCTAAACAATATATTGTTAAGAAAAGTCTTTCAATGATGATATAAAAGATGATCAAAATTTGGATTGCGATCATACAAACTCACACTTACAAGACTCTCATGAAAAATCTAAAATTATCAAAAACCTTTCTTAATTTTATCATGAAATTTTAGTCAAAAAAATTTTGATAATGTCCTACGGATATAACTCTACCTTTCAATAGGGCTGTGTATTTTTGAGATAAAACAAATCGTGAGGATCTACATATACCGACTCAAAGGAACGACAAAGAATGATGAACAATTAATATTACTTTGGTTTTCGCGACTTCAAGCAGGTTTCTATTTAGAAGTTATGACTTTCAAATAACTTGTAAGCTTAGTTGCTATTTTATATTCCAGGATATAGAATGTTGAGGTTTAAAATTATTACAATTATTTCAATTTAAAATGGCAACTTATTTCACTTGGTTAATGTTGACTTATATACATATGTATATAAATCCATATAACTCCACATAAATGTGGAATAATGTAACCATAAACAAGTGGGTGACATGCTTATTTTTTATAATCTCTAACTTCTTTCAGCAAGTATTAAAGATTTTTTGTTTTTCACAAAACCCCCAACTCCGACAAATCAACAAAAACACTTTGCAAAAAAAGCTAAATGAATAAACAAAGCAAATGTGAGAGTTAAAAAAATATAAATTGAGCATTCGCTTTGTTATTTTTGTATTTTCTTCTGTAGCAAATTGCATGAATAAACACAACCATTTTTTCTATTTATTTGTCACTGACTTTACTCTCGCTTGCACAGAAAGGCCTACAAACATACATTAATGTATTTGTACACGTATGTGCTCTCCTACTCGTCCAAGCAAAGCATTTGATTGGGCCAAACAATTGCATATGTTAAGGGGTCTTGCTTTATTTCGTTTTTTTATTTGTTCGTATTTTTAGTTTACCAAAATGTAAGCACTTTAGTCTTGTTTGTACGAGTATGATGGCTGTTGTTCAAATTAAGTGTTACACTGATTGTTCACAGTTTGTTTATATTTATTCACTTGCCGGGGACTTCCTTTGTGCTTAATAGGTTAGACAGGTGTAATAAAAATATTTCAGTATTTGATATTAAAATGAAGTTCACATTATTTTAATATTTTATACTCGTAGCAAGAAAGGAAGTGTTTGGGAATTAATTGTTTTAGTTTCTATTTTGACTATGGGGTTTTCTATAATGGTTTTACTAAGTAAATCGAAACACAAATTAAAACCTTAATTTCTCGTAAATTTACAGGACCAAAACACTTCTTAATAGGTTCTCGCTCCGAATCAAAAAGGAAATTTTTAAATTTTTTTCGACACTTTCAAGTAGCTCTTAAGAAGCTTGTGGGAGTTTTCAGGTAGAAGTGAAGCTGTTTTTAGTGAGTAGCATATCATGCTAGACTTTATCAAACGCCTAGGATATATCAATAAACAAGGCTGAACAATATTGCTTATTTTGCAATGCCAATCTAACAATGGTGACAGTTCAACGGGCTTGCTCGATCGAACACCTAACTAATGTTTTAGGATAACGTTTTGCTCATTTATCTTATTTAAAGACGAGAGGAATAATTGTTCAATCGTAAGGAATCATAAAAATTTTAGACTCTTTCCAAGAGCATGTGAAGAAGGCAACGCGCAACATGGCATTAAATATGAATAGCAAGATTCTCATAGCTAAATTAGTTAAGTTTCTTACAATTGACCGTGTAGGTCAGTTCTGTGTTATTTTCTCACATCACGATTTTAATTTGTGGCTTTTAACATAGTAAACATATCCGAAATTTCAGAGTATTATTTACAATATCACTGATAATTGGAATGCTACAACTATTTGTTTCATATGAATTCATTTACGTTTTCACCCAAGTTTTTGTCCCAAGTATTTTTTGTTTAATCCAAGTTTTGTACCTAACCCTCGATAGCCTCAATTTATTACGTATGGTTTTTTGGCCAAAGTTCATTTGCATTTTGGTGTGTGGATAACGACTATTTTGCCATTTCTCTTCTCAATGACGAACAATATGTGGAAATAAAGATTTCAGGTACAGTGGTAAAACTCTTGTGTAAAGTAACGATAGTAAGTGAATGCTGATAGATCACAGGAACACGTCTCGTGTGTTTTACAATATCAAAATAGCAATGCTTCTTCTTTTGTGTACCGTCCTATTTTCAATCATTGGAACAATCATAGATAACAGCTGTTAAATATCAGAGAAATCTATCAAACTTTCATTTACCGTGACCAAATATTTACATATTATTTTTTATTACTTTTTTTAATTGACGCTTTGTGGTATATGTCGAAGTCAAAGACTTCAAAAAGAAATGCGTTCTGTTCTATATTACGAGCATAACAAAAATAAGAGAATGCTTACCCTTTCACGATTTTCATAGACGACAATTAAAGAGAGTCCATATTTTCTCAATCTCCAGTATTTAATTGGGCAAAAGCCGTAAATTGCGCTGCCAATTTAAAAACAAAATTGTGATATAAAAAATTACCACCTGCTAAAATGTTCCTTTTAGATTGAATGTCCTTCAAAATTTACAGAGTTAGACGGAAAATAACGATTTTTGAGAAACACAACTCTTTATTTCTCATCTGAAGAGAACATCGAAGTTAAAGATTTCTCATGGTATTCAGAAGTATATCTAAAATAAAAAAAAGCTACATTGCACAAATGTGTCCTTCACTGAGGAAAATATTTTGTTCTTCCACATAAGAAGAAGATGAAGATTCTTTTCAGCAGTGATTTTAATAAAAACGTTTAGTAGAGACAAAACATCTACTGATACTCTGCAATAAACCACTTGCATTTGCTGAGCAAAGGTTATACTGTGTATATATATGAAAGTGTGTTTCCTATTAATATTTTCCCTCACAGAACATTTAAGACTAATTAATTTCATGTTCATGTTCAGTCTGCTATCCACTTGGTGGTATCAAGAAGCAATTCCTTTCTGCGAAATTCCCAAGCAGTTCACGACTTTGTCATCACATCATTTTACTTTAAAACCTTGCATTATCCGCCTTTGACATTCATGTTTTTTTGTTGCCGTTTCGGCACAATATCATATGTTCGATGCTCGATGGAGAAATGCTACGCGAGCAAATCACACAAACAATTCACATGTGTATGTCCAACTTTAGCCAGTTAAAATAGTACAACGACTAACACAAATATTAAACTATTTTGATATTTCAAAGCAACATTCCTAATTTGCTCTAAAAGTTGCCTCAGCATAAGGCTCACATATCATCAATAGAAAATATTTTGTACCACTGTGTTTTGTTATATTTTCTATTTTATTTATTATTGTATGCGTTGTCAACAAGTTACAATTTCAACTGGTTGCTGATTTCTTCGTTTTCTAAATTGTTCTATGTATTTGTATTTATTTATTTATTATTAAGTTTTTTCACTGTGTCCCTTTGGTAGCTACGTTAGTGTTAGATTTGTTTCTTCTTAAGTGTTGCTGTGACTTTTAGTCGCTTGTTGCAGTGGTTGTCTGTACTTTAACTTTTTAACTTCGTGTTGTTTCTTTTCAATGATTTCGCTGAGGCGCGGTTATTTTTAACAATCCCCCTTACCCTCTGCCATTCAAACGATGAAAAAATAAACTAAACAAAATTTTTGGAAATTCTTTTATTTTATAAAAATTGTCCCAAAAGTACCACCCTTTCTCCCAATTTTTCTTACTATGGATCCGCGCCTGATTTAACTGTAGAGTTCCTCGCTTGTTTTTTAGTTTTATAACGAAAGTGAACTATTTATTGATACTTTTTCTTTGGGTTTCTCTTAAAATACATTTTACCCAAAGCCATCCAGCAGAAATTAAGTTGCAGAATACAAAAGCAAAACATTGATTGATTTCTTTCAACTTCCAGCTAAACTACTCACATGAGTAAGCTACCGGATAAGTTATTAATAAAGTAAATTCATTTTTCCTTTACTCTTTGTTTTCGTTCATCAATATTTATATCAATTCATACAAAAGTTTTTAATAGAAACTAGAAGTTTATTTTTTATTTTCTTGATTTTTCTATCGAATTGGCCAATTCGCTTTACAAATCAATAAAAATCTGACAAAACTGTATCTTAAGACTTTAAAAAATCTTAAGACACAGTAGTGTTCTTTTAAAAAACCGTCAGCTAATTGAATTGCAGCTGCGGCGCCTTCCGTGCGCGAAAAAAAGTTTTAAAAGTACGCTATCCTCCACAACTGAAACGTTATCAGCGTTGCCGCAACAGGATAGTTTTGGTAACCAAATGTAAAAAAAAGTAACTAAAATTTTAAATTATATAAATAGTGTCTTAACTGTACTTCACAGTCGAAAAATATATACAGGATATCCGCCAGGAAGGTATACTACTTTGTTTGTTTATAATTTTTGATTAAATGAAAGAGAATGGATCGTATATTGATAAATGTTTTATTTAGTGTCGGCAATTATGTATAGAATACAATATCAGATAAATGTCCGCCTCTGTTAGCCTCACAAATGCGATCCCTTTTGAACATATTTTTCATTACATTCTCCCACATTTCGCGCTGTCTTTCATTAATTTCATCACGAACATTTTGTTTGAGTTGCTCCAGCGTTTCTGGTTGGTTTGCATAAACCTTGCTTTTCAGATATCCCCACAAAAAGAAGTCCGGAGCAGTCAAATCAGGCGACCGTGGTGGCCATTACCATTCCTTGAAATAACTTGTTGTGGAAAGAGGTCTCGCAGTAATTCCATTGTAATCTTGGCTGTATGCGATGTGGCACCGTCTTGTTGAAACCACATGATAGTCAAGCCCAAAGCATGCAGTTTTCAATCATATCATGATATCGCTACTCCCCATTGACAGTTACCGTTACGCCGTTTCCAGTTTCAAAGAAGTAAGGTGCAATGATCCCTCCTGACCAAATTGCACACCAGACTGTCGCTTTTAAGGGATGCAAAGGTGACTGATGAATAATTTGAGGGTTTTCCATTGCCCAGAACCAACTATTCTGTTTATTCACATATCCATTCAAATGAAGACGTGCCTCGTCACTCATTATGATTTTCATGAAATTCGGAGTTGTCATGGGAGAGCTGTAACATTCTATTGGCATATTTACGGCGGCGAGAATGGTCTTCTGGAAGAAGCTCTTGTGTCAACGGAACCTTAGATGGAAACAAATGCAAATCTTTGTGCGAAATTGTGGCCATAGTTGTTCTTTGAAGACCAAGCTTCTGAACACGGTGTCGAATTGAGGTTGATGGATTGTTTTGAACACTTTCCTGAACAGCTGGAATGTTTTCAGCCGATCTTGCAGTACGTTGTGGTCCATGCTTGGGCCTATCAGCTACAGTTCCTCTTTCTTCGATACACGATAAATAGTGCGTCTTGTTGGCACATTGTTTCTCCAAAAAATTTAACGTCATTTTCTCATCGTCACAGTAATCAATGATTGATTTTGATAAAATGTTTAAACGATTAAAACACGTTGGTTTACCGAATATTTTTTCATAATAAATTTGCCACCTCTCTACTTCACGACTGCCAAATATGAACTGTCAAGACTAATGTTTACCAAAATGGCGGCAGAACAAAGTAGTATACCTTCCCGGCGGACACCCTGAATGTAATTAATATAAATTTACATGATTCTTTTAACTATTCTTGTTTTATAACAATAGTTTAAAATTTTTAAGTAGAAGCAAAAATTTTCTTGATTTTACGTTGAAGGAAAAACGCAAAGGGAAAACTTAAATTAAAAATTTAAAAAAAAATTAGAGGACAAAACTATAGTCATTTTTCCAGTGATTTCCTAAAAATTTTAAATTAAAATGTGTGAGTTAACTATTGTTGCACAAGTGCGATATGTATAAACTTATATGGATAAAAATAAAAAACTTCCAAATTAAATAAATTTATTAAGCAGCGCTGTCTTTACAACGCAATAAAAACGCGTATGCAAGCCATACACTTTGCGACCGTTAGTAATCAAGTTGGATGTATTGCCCGCACACAATACAACTTTAGGCAAAATCTCGTTGTAGAAGTCCATTTTACAAAGAAGTCGTTTTGAGTAAAAATGGCCAATAAAACTTGCACAACATGATTTTTGCTAAGTGGCAGTGATGGCAAAGCGTACATTTTTCCAGCTCGAAACGTTCAATAACATACTGCACAGAATTATAGTCAAATAAAACATATATGGGTTTTTATCTTAAAAGTCGGACTTTTTCATAATAAATTTGGAACTCTAAAAACCAAATTCAAAATTTTTCATAGCAAGTCCAGGATTTTAAAATCAAAATCAACCTTTTTCATATAAAATTCCTCAGCTGTGAATATCTAGAAAATAATTTCTAACTCATCTGTGAACAGCGATATTTTTTGTGGATTTCTCTAAAAATTAATAAACAAATTTCAAGGAGTTACTATATTTTTTATTATTAATTTAATAATGTAAAACTCTAGAGTTGTTGGAAGAGAATCTTCCTAACCAGAATTTATTCGATATAATTGAAGAATCTGTGGGAACCACCACTTCTGGCTTTTATAGCAATTATAACTGTTTCAAAAGAACATTTGCAATACATTTATTTTTCTTCTATTAATTAATTCGCAAGCTTGAGGTCTTCAAAACAATTTTGTAAACACAATTTTATTATACATACGCGATATTTCGCTACGCCCGCTAGCATCGTCAGGAAGGTAATTATATTACAAAACTTCAGTTTACAATTAATTAATATATTATTAATATATTATATTAATGAATGGTTAGTTAAAGTTTTGTAATATAATTTATTTCCTTACGATGCTACACAAAGAGTATAAATTATAAAATTGTGATAAACAAATTTGTATTAAAGACCTCAAGCTTAGGAATTAATTAATAAAATAAAATTAAGCGGTCAAAAATCTATAATAACTTTTATTCCAACTTTTTAAGTTTCGAATTCGTTTTGAAAAAGTCAGATTTTGAAGTTAAACTGCTGTATTGACATCACAAGAGCCGTTTAAGTTTTCTACCTCATGCAGTTGATAAAAAAAAAACTAAAAAAGCATTTTGGACAAACAGGACAAGTTGGCTCTTTGAATTTTGGAAATAGTAATGTGGAAAAAGTATTTTTGGAGTTGAATTTCAGCACCATTTTAATATATGGTTTTTCTACCACTGCTATGTGGTCACTTTGAAAACAAAAACAAAATATAATAAGATTATACGATATGCATATATATGTACGTGGCAACCGAGTTGTACAACTTGCCAAAAAAAATATATTTTTTTTTATTTTTCGTACAACCAAGACACAAGTTGTACCAACGATCCTAAAGTCATGGTTTGCTTTAAATTGGCATATTTTACATATTTTGTAAAAGGACATTTTTTGGTTGAAAAAGTACCAAAAAAGAAAAAAATTACCAATTTTGGGTAAAAGTAATCAAAACGACAGCGCTATCTGCTCTAATATTTCAGTTTGATTTTATATCATGTTACCATAAATGCCGTACTTGAAGGATTAAATACATAAAAGATATAGTAAAACTATAATCAAATATCTACATCAAATCACCCTATCGGAATACCATATCAAGTAACTAAGAGAATTCAATAGTAAAAAATCGCCATTTAAAATTTTACCTCAAGGTAATGCAACAACTTTCTCACATCTTTGTTTGTCTAAAAAGTCATAGCATATTAAAAAAGCGAAAGTCGTGACCTTGGTACGACGATGTTTCTTATGCTTACGTCAAATATTCACCTCGTCTGATTTTACCTCAACTGTATAAAACTGGGGTAACCGTTGACGTAAACTACAGCATTCGACATATTGCCAGTGATATGTGGTTGCAAATAGGGATGGAAAAAGGACTTGCCGTACAAATTTCGGGGATGAAATTAGTTTTATCGCAAGCAACGTTCGCAGCTTGTTTTATACCATTTTAAAAATATCTAAAATAAAAGCAACACAAATCTGCCATTTCCATACTTTTTACTTTTTCGTTCAATTGATTGCAAATTTTCTTTTAAGTTCTGTAATGTGACAGATTTGTTTTAAATGTAATTAAAAAACCATTAACGTTCTTTAAAGATGTTTGCTAAATGCTTTGGATATTGTTAATCTACTTATCGTAATAAATTTGTCTATCCTCTTTATTTGCTATCGAATAATAAGCCATTAAAAGCTTCTACAAAGCGATCAATCGAATAATCGTTTGGTCCCTAAACAAATTTTATACTCAATAAATTCAATATTGTTGTAGTTCCTTTCAAAATACGAGGTGCATTCAATAAATAATGGAAATTAAAAAATGTTTTTTTAAGTAGAGGACTTTTTTAACGAGGCTTGTTTTGAAGTATAAAAGAATTCAAACAATTTAGTGCAGAAAATTGTTAAAGATATCCGACTATATTCGTGTCTTCAAATATTGTTGCGTTAACATTAAAATTCGCCATTTCAACTTTTTCTTTTGTCGGAGTTTTTATCGATTTTTTTTTTGCTTTAGACAACTAATGCCAGTTAGCGATAAAAACAACATGTATGTTTTTGCTGGTCTTAGTTAATTTTGTTTGTAGTATTTAGCTGCTCAAATTCCGTAGCAGATTCCTGTCTCTGCTAGTAATCTGGCTAAATTAATGGACCGGAGAGAAGTTACCACTCTCTGATAAAAATCTCTAATCCGCGGTGGAATAGCACTTTCTACTATGCAAACTGTGGATAGCAGTCGATTTCTAGTTTTAATACAGAATTACCCATGCATATGGAGCTCTGTTGGAGTGAACATCTTCTTCTCCATTACAGTAATGAATGATAGACGCCTCACAAGAGGCGTTAATCACTAAAGAAATCCTGGTTTTAATTGGAATTCCAAAAAGATGAACAAGAATGCCTTCGAGGGGGAAAAAGATACTTTTAAGGTATTAGACGTGTGATTCCGATAGGGATATGCAATGAAGCATCGTAAGAGGTGGAGAGGTTAATATCTGTTGGAACTACAGTGTTTATTTTGCATTGGGCGAATTCTGAAGAAATGGAAAATAAACCTCGCAAGTTGTGGTTACGCCTGAGAAAGAGGCTGAGATGGTAGTGCTTATTGTGGGTCCAATGGTGGTGAATGTCCAGCGCTGGCTAATATAAGCCTTAGCACCACGGACAGGCACTTGTTATATGTGAGCGCCATAATGCCATAGCCAAATGCTAGCAGTTACAAAAGATTATGTGATGAGTCATCAGTCTTCAGGCGTAAATTACAAATTTGTTTCCTGAAATTAACTCGTCGGAAGAATGAAGTCGAGAAGGGACGCTGCTCAAATTAACAGCCAGATATTTCCGCTTGACTTCATTTGGTTCCCCAGCTAAGGATGACGGGACAAATCTAAAAACAAGATAAAAATAAGCCATAACTCCTGAAGGGATAAAGATTCTTTGGAAATTACTCTAGCTGAGAGGAATCACTATGAAAAGGGCAAAATTGATATATTCCAACACAAAGGGATTTTTCTCTGAAATATTTAAGTGTCCGTTTTGGTATGAACATTTTGCTATGAAAAATTACTTATTTAAACAGCATGAAATATTTGATAAAACAGAACTACAAATGCAAAAGGTAACTATAGAAAAATATTTTCTTTCTTTTACTCTTTCACATGGGAGTAGTAACAGCAATTGAAAACAAAAGTCGCCATGAATGTTTATCACAAATGAACACTATAAGTGAAAATAACTTTTTGTTGTGCCCTCTAAACATAAACAGATTTTTGTTAACTTCATTTTTTTTTTGTTAATTTGAATCTCAAACAAATCTTTTTGTTGTTCGCCTCTTTGTATTTACTTATGCTTGGGTTTTAACTTGACATTAGTTGTCTGTTGTTCGCCAAATTTTTCGTGAAAATAATTTAGATAGTATTAGACGAAATAAGCTGAACTACAGGTCTCACAAAAAAACAAATCTGATTAATCGATAAAAAAAATCGTTACTAAATCGATACTTTTAGTGAGCTTAATAAAAGGGAGCATAAACTTATTTTCGAATTCAATTCACATTCACTCTCATTTATAACGATAATGGTTTGAAGACCCCGAATGGCATGTCGATGCAAAGGAAATTTAACATCCATATTCTTAAAATTTTTTGACCACTCCTCAAATTGCTGTCATATTATTTGCACTTTTTCGACCGAGAAACCGCGAAGTTTGCTAGCTGCCTCAGCGCAACGTTTTCCATTTTTGATTTGAGTTTTCATTTTCGTCAAAATATACGAACCGATTCAAAAAGCCAACTTTAAAAAGTGCAAATTTTTTTTAATGTAGGAGGGATATTGATGGCAACCAATTTGTAATTTACAACTACCTTACTCCCATGGAGTCTCGTGCTAACACTTCTCTGTACTCTAGACTGAGTGATTTCAAACTATCGACTAGTAACTGTCCACCTTCTTCCTCATCACAAAGTCTCTTGTAATTGCTAGCATTTTGGTATTCACCTTTAACAAGTGTCTGTAATGTGTACTACCGTCTCAGCCTCTTCCTCAGGAGTATCTACGGACACTGACCCGCCTACCCGTTGTCCAACTCTTCATAATTCCTTCATTGGCCAATAAACATCAGAGTTTCTACAGAGATTAACCCCTTCACCTTGTGCTAGGCTTCATTGTCCATTCCTGTCGGAGTTCACCACTTGCGGGGTATTCTTGTCCATCTTTTCCGGATTCGCCCTTTGACCAATTAAAACCGTAGTTTCTGCAGAGATTAACGTCTTCACCTCTTACAACGCTTCCTAATTCATCCCTCTATTGGAGAAAAATATGTCCACCCACACAGAGCTCCATATTCATGGGTAACTCTGTATTAAAAATGGAGATCGATGGTGTCCAGAGTTTGCGTACTTGAGACCAATCCACGCATCCCTGGCGTATGTTGTTCCACCATGAATTAGGGATTTTTTATACGAGAGTGTTTACTTCCCTTCGCTCGACTTATTTATCCAGTTTCCATGCAGACACCGCAACCTGTTACCGGCCTCCACCACGTGGAGGTATAACTCAGAACTTCTGACAGTGCACTCAGTTACGGCAAGCCATATCTTTGTGCCTGCCAGCTGACAGCCAACTAATTGTGTGCGAATTGAAATTTAAAGCGATATAATAGAGAATACAGGTGGTAAAGTAGAGGTATAGCAGATGTTCAGTGTGTAACAACTCTGCAAATGTGCATTATGGTAGAACAGTGTTGCGGCTAGTACATACATATCAGAAAAATTTGTTGTTGATTGACAGCGGCTGCGATACGAACCCACACAAATAAAGTCGTCGAATGATTAATAGTCAATGCGCTAACTACTTAAGCTACAGCATCCTCTTTTGAATGTTACAGTAAAACGGTGCTCCGAGCAAGATTCATTAGAATTCTTCAGTCTATATTTCTTAGATAAGTTATGTTTGGTAATGTGTCTAACCTTGATTAAGTACCCAACTAAACTAAATATACAAATATGCAATATAAAATTGAATTTAGTGAGTCTCACGCAACCGGTCTATTTTTAAATAAAATTTAATTTATATAATTAGTTTACGCTCAATTCTATAAAAAAAATAATAAGGGTATGGTCAAGGGAAAATGTCCTTCCTTAAAGAAGCACCTACCTGTCGTGATTTTTGTTTTCTTGGTTTGGTAATACAATAATCTTCGTGCTTGTGTCTGCGCTCTTGCTTATTTTACACTTGCCATTTCATTTAAAATCATTTTACATGATAAAAGAAAATATTTTATTGTGCCATGCGGCGTATGATTATTCTGAATTATTTATAAGTCGTACGATTCGTCTGCCGTGTTGAAAAAGAACAACTAAATTGTAATAACAAAAATTATTTGAAAAATTAAAAGCAAGCACTTCAATACTTAGCCAATATACTTGTATTCTACAAAACAAAAACCGAAATCAACGACCAAGGAAGAAAACTTTAAAAAATAATTACTTTTCCCCTCTTGCTTTTGTTTCGCTTTCTTCACAATTGGATTGCAATATTTTCTTTGAATATTTTTGCATTTAAACAGAAAACAAACCATTCAATTTTTCATACAAAATTAAAAAGGTTTTTTATCCTTTTTGAAAGTTTGCTGTAAAAGAAATACTTAAAAATAATAGTATTGATAATAAATCATTCTATTTACTCCTTTGACAAACATTTATAATGATTTAATTGTTAGCAAAGTAATTACAGTTTGTATATTACTTGAATTTTTAGTGCTGATTTTTGTTCCTAAAAGCTTATACGTGTAATAAATTTATTAATCCTTAAAAACACAATAGTATTCTCAAGCGATTATAATACAAGTGGTTAGGGTCTGCCTTGAGGTGACCACCCATCCGGGTTTTCAGCCGGTTAAACTCCGGTTTTGTTTATAGATTAAGGCTGCAGATTTATTTTAATTGCTGTTTTTCTACATAAAAAGCTCGGATTTAGCGTTTTGTATATCTTTGCAAACAAATTAGTTTTTATTTTACAAAATTGTATTCAATAACTTCAATATTTCTTTACTATGGCAACACATATGCCATAACATCTGAATGTCTTTGAAAAGGCATAATACAAATATTGCAAACATTTTCAGTTTGATTGTTCTTGATTTTATATACAGTTAAGTGAAGACACTTTTAAAACCCAGCACTTCGTCAAAAAAAACGCGTTTAGACCAAGAGAAATCTGCCAGCATTCCTTCCTACCATTTTCCACTGCATAGGCTTTCTAAGCGCTGATGAAATCTTTCAACATGTTTATCTCGTATTGCAGATTTTCAGGAAAGAAATATAAATGCAAGTGAATGTTAAGTGACATTATTAGATTTAGCTTTATAAAAATAAGAAAGAATTTCCTGGTACTTGTTGGTTTTTTTTTCGTTTCCAAAAAAATTTTTACAAAAGCTACGCATGCTCCTTCTTCTGCTTCATTCAACTTTAAAGGTTCCCACTATCATCACCTCTCATACTAGTGAACCCACAAAGTTTTCTTCTTTTAGTTTTGCATCCCTGCTTCGGAGATTTTTACTCTTTAAGTTATTGAAAGCCTTCATCATTCTTGTTTATAGCTTTCACAAAGTTTTTTATAAGACCTTGTTGCAAATAGAGGTTGACGAAGAATTTCTTCCTTCTGAGCTAAGGGTTTTTCAGATAAGTTTTTTGCTTTTGGAATAAAAGTCGCACTTTGTGGCAAATATTTCATTTGAAAGTGTTTAGCTCATGGTTGGTATTACTTGGTGTATCCAACTTGTAATCCAGTTAAAATAGCTACAACATTTCATGAGTACTGTGCATATTAATTTTATCGTGAAATAACTTCATATTATTCATGTCCATTAAAAAAAATCTGTAGTGATAGAAAAGAACTGAAAACTGATTTTTTAAAGGAGAATTTTTTTTTCAGACCACTGTTATACCTGATATCCAGTGAATGTATATAAAATATATTTTGTTGGTATTGCCACACAGAAGAGATAAAAATTCGCAACTTGAGTGTGTTTTTTTAAAGATATAGAACTTTAAAGTGTGTTCACACTTGCGAAATTTGAAGAATTACGCAATGGTAGTTGAAAATGTTGTTCAGAAAAACGCATAACAGTTAATTACACGCTTTGTCAAAGAACACTATCGGGCCATGAAAATATTTTGATTAAGTAACTTATATAAAGTTTCTAATTGAATAAGCTTAATTGTTTATGTGTGAACACAAAATGTTTTAACTCAATTTAAAATTTAATTGGATCATGTGTGAACATACCATTAAGTCGGCAATGCTGCTTGAGATGTTTAGTTTGGTTTTATCCTGACACCTAAACAACTCCCGAAAATTTGGTGAGTCGATTAAAAACAAAATTTCTGTTGATCCCGAATTTGACAACAAATTTTATTTTTAGCGATCAAACACCGTTTTATTGAATGAATAGATCAGTAAGCAAAACTGCTTTATTAAGAGTAAGGATAATCCACAAACCATTACCGAAAAGACATTACACCTAGAAAAAGTCATTGTTAGGTGTGTTTTATAGGCCGGTGAATTCATTGCTTCGTAAATCTTCAAAAACTATGCCGGCCACAATGTTACTGTTGGTACCACAATTAAATGCGTTTAATATGGAGGAGCTGTGGTTTCAGCAGGACGGTGCAACATGTCACACAGCGCGTGCCACATTAATTTATTGAAGAATGTCGTTTAATAAATCCGTAAATTGGCTTCTAAATTCATATGATTTAACACAGGTTGACTATTTAGTGTGGGGTTATGTGATGTCTCTAATCTACGCCGGTAAGCTGCAGACGATTGACGTCTTAGGAGACAACATTTGCCACATTACCACTGACAGATAGCCTCCAATGCATTGTAATACTGGAAGAAGTGATCGAAAATTGGACATCATAATTAGACTTCCTCCGAGCCAGCCTATATGCCTAAAGTCATATTAAAATATAAATTCTTCCGAATATGACCAAATTCATGGCAATTAATTAATACTGCCCACCTAACCTATATACTAGAAAAAAACCCTGTATAAGTCCAAGTTATAAGCAACGGGGTTAGCCTATATCTACAAGAAAACCATATGTGTTCTCTAACTGTTGTCTATATATAGACAACCACAGATTTCCCATTAATTAAGTTCAGGGAAATATAGAAACCGTTGAGGCATTTCTAATCATGGCACGTTTATCTGCATCTGATGTACCAGTACATAAAAGCACCTCCTCTTAGGCGAGTTCCACCAATTTTTTATCTATTGATTATTATATTCGAATTTAAATCTTCTTTTTCAATTTTTAAAAATTAAAATATTAAAACTACATATTTAAATTTAATTTAAAATAGTGAAAAAATTAGCTTAGATTGCTTGACATGTTTGGACGTGTCTCATATTTTCATTTTGTCATATTTGTTTCAGTTTATTCATTTTATGCAAAAATACTTTTTATTGCAAAAAATTATATAGAACTAATTTAGAAAACTACAAATACTAACACGTATTTCGTTTTTCAAAATCTTACTCTAGAAATATGGCAATAAGTAATAAATGTTTAAGTAGACTTAAGCTGAAAACAATTTTATAGCTCCATTGTGATTTCCCAATTAAAAACCACCCCCAGAAAAATTTCACTTATTTATCTTTATTTTTCGGGAAGTTATATTCTGCTAATCGTTTTCATTTGGTGCAGTGATTAACTTGCAATTTCGTTAGGAATAAGATGTTAAAAGCGCACAAGTTGTTTTTTTTAATTCCAGTTTTTTCTAAACATATGTAACAGCTTGTCTTAAAAAACGGGCATGTTTTTAAAAATGAACTTTAAAGTTTAAAATTGCTCTCCTAAAAAACGACAGAATTACACTTAAACACTTTTGCCATATTGACACGGATATAGAGTCTGTCAAGAAATTGTTTCTAGAGTCAGAAAACACCAGAAGTTTTGAAGTTTGCGCTTATGAAGTAAAATATTTTTTATTTCAATAAATATGTTAAATAAATATAATCTGAAATAAGATATATAAAAATTACAAAAACCAAACATACTTCAATTTATATCATTTAAGAAATTCTTTTCAGATTAATAAAAAAAACCTTTTAAATTTGTATTTTTTCGCGACTTAATTTTTAGTATCACAATATCCTTTTCATCGAATTTATTAATTTATTTGTTTATATTTATTTGAAATCTTATTCCGTTCCTCTATGTACTATGAAATTTTGTAGATCGTTAAATGCCTCTTTGCCCCTTTTTCCGCGAAACCCAAATCTCAATCCTCTTTGCTCGAAATACAGCCCCACACCACAATCAAAATTGTGCGCTAGGAACAATCTTGCGATTATCTAAGATTAGTCAAGGCTGCCGCAATATTCTGTTGGGACCATCGTTATTGTACAACATAATTTTGCTCTCATCACAAAATATATCAAGTATTGTTTGGGCTTATTAGCATGCATCATATCGAATGACAATCGTTTTTCAATATTTTGCATGGAAAGGAGTGATTTGTGTCTCACCACTCTTGCTTTGGTGTGTACATATTTCTTTTCGTTCAGTACGTTCCTTATCGTTTCGTAAAAAATAATAATACCCCATTTTCTTCCTCCAGCTCTTTAGCATGTGTCTGGGATAACACATACGGAATTTCGATTACTTTCTTATTATTAAACCTTTAGTTCTTTCAAATATTTAACACGGACGACCAGTTCTTGATTTTAGCTTAATTCTTTCTTCATTTCGAGCACGATTTATTGTGTTGTAAACTGTTTGCCTTTGCAACGCAAACATTTCTGTAATTTCTTATACACTTTTACCAATGTAGTGTTTACCGGTTATCTTTAATACATAGCAATTTAAGCAGAACAGGTCTATTTGCATAATAAAACACAATATTGTGCTATGCTAATGCAAGCATTATATTGCAGCATAAAAAGCGATAAATCCATTTAAAAAAATTACAAGAACTGTTTGAAATAGCAACAGCAAACGCAGGTGTAAAAATAATTTCTTGACACACTGATTAAAGGGTATGTGTTGTTTATGCATGTTCGTAATTGCCTTTTTTCGGAAAATTCTTTAAACAATTATTGGGAAAAGTATAAAAACAGTTTCTTGACAAACTGTATATACAGCCCAGTAGTGCGATTCACTTACTTTTAACGATTCGACAGTCGTATTATTTGTCGACAATTTTGGTTATTTGCAGTAACGATTCTGTGATTCACTAACTACTCGTAAACGATGGTAGACATCGTTAATTTTCTGTTTATTAAGTTTCCTGGTTGGCTGTTAGGACGTAACCCCTCTAGAGGTGCTCGGGAGAAGTACAGCTGTTATTTTCAAGTTAGCTTTCCGAACTGCCTGCTGAAGTTTTTAGGACTATTGTCTGATCTGAATTCAAATAATTTTCCATAATAAGTCCCACCACCATAACCTACTGCCATATGAGAACACCAGGTACACAGGCGACCAGCCAGTAACTAACAAAACTAGCCCCACGGGCCACGGCCCTTAGTGGTTTGCGGAACTACAAACTCCGGACAGTGCTGGTAAGGCTCTTTAGTAGGACGATGGGAATGCATTTTTTCTGTAGCCTTTCATTGCAACGCAAGCTAACAATAGTACTGCAAAAGTTTGGACGGTCCCCTACTCTACAGCAAGGTGTAAGATCATGGTCGCGGCAGCTATGTTACTAAGTGTGGGTGACATGTGCAATTGCGCGACGGTGTTCGCTTTGTAGACAAACGATGGTAGGTATACAAACAAATAACGCCTAGGAAACAGGCGCTGGCATGATTTTGATCACATTATTCTAACATTCAAAGATTTTTAAGAAGTATTAATTTATGCTAGCTAAAGATTTTTTTGATAAAATGTTTCGTGCGTTTGCAAAGGCCTTTTTGGGAGGCTTTTTCCACATGTAGTATATATGTACTTACTTGTTCATAAAAAAATATTTCTGGTTTATAAAGGATTTATAAACCAATTAACACTGCCCCGAAAAGAAGCCAAGAATTTTAGTTTGTCGAATAAATAAACGATATACAAATATTTATCGGTTAGTTTTCTCCATGATCGTTTAGATAACAAAAACAGCTGACTTAACGATAGCGACTATTGTTTAAAAAAGATTACTGCAAAGCAACGTCTTTAAAATATTTTAACTATACGATTATCGTTAAAAAGGAATAGTGAAACGCACTACAGATTTAATTTGGTCGCCCTTTCAGTTTATCTGTTAACAAATTACGAGGACGGTTCATTCTTATTATGCTATCGATATTTTAAAAATTCAACAACTAAATTTTAAACCCCGAAAATTGATTAGGAGTTACATTAACGCATTCGGCAATCGTTGTGTCTTGTATCTGTATCACCCGTGAGGATTTGCTATATTAACCTGACGATTAGTTAAAAGAAATTCTTTATTCCTATTTTATTTCCGCATCCCTTGTGGGCTTAAAACGAAGTTCATTACAAGATTTGTTTTATTTGATTTAATTTCAATTTATTTTTTAACGCAAACGTTTAACTCTTCTTAATTTTTTCAAAGAAACACATTTTTGTGAACGTGAAATTTTTTAAAAACAAGGAACTTAGTTAAAATTTTCACGTAATTATTTTTGTTTCAATTCATTAACACATTTGATATTTTGTATGAAATCCAATATTTTTCAGTTGTGCATTGAGGAAATTAATGCATGACATATTTCATTAGATATCAAACTCCATGCAACTTTGACTTCAGTCCATAAAAGATTCAAATTTGTGGCGTTTCTGCGATTGATTTTCTTATTGACTTCGTTCCATAAACTCTATTTAGGGCCTAAGTTTAGTGACATTGCTGGTCACTGCATCATTACGATTTTTTTCATTACAAAGCCATTTCTTAGTAGACTTGGCCGTGTGTTTTAGATCCTTTTTATATCAATAAAAGGATCATTCTCACTCATTCTGCATTTATATCTGTCTACAGTTCTATGCGTTCTTGTGCTTTTGCGGATAATGTTTTCAACACATTTAATTATATCATAAAGATTGATTGTATCGTACTCTTTTTTCAAACAATTAAAGTTGTTTTCTTTTCTAAAAAAAATTTAAAATTTTTGGCCCTAGATTTTACTCCTAATATTTCCAAAAAGCATTACCCGGTACAAAATCGCAATTAAAAAGGGTGTGCTAAACATGTACTATTTAATTGGGCAACATTTTATTTCAGAAACAAAAACGCCACAAGTTTGTCATATTTCAATGTAAGAAAGATTGTCCTTGCGATATTGTAAGACAAATTGTCGATGCACTGTATTTGCATGTTGACCACGGCCTATATCAACAACAAACAATACATTTGTACATGCACAGATCTACTCGAAGTCTAAAAATTTATTGCAAGAAAAATAATAAAATAATTTAAAATAATTGAATTCCAAAAACTTCTCAAAATTTCTAGATATGGACGTCGCTATTTATTTAAATTAATATTGTAAAGATAACGCAACAATGCAACAAAAAGTAACGGTAAAGAGGCTATGAATAAGTGAAGGAACCAAAAGTAATTTTCACAGTTACATTTTGTATATACATATGTATGTGTGTTTAATTTACAATTTTAATTTAGTTGCCGAAATTGCACACAAAGCTAGAAATGAAAATAGCAAAAATATTCGCCAACATTTTCTATTCTTTTTCTTTTTTCCGTTCTCAACAATTGTGTTGTTTTAAATCATTTGTTTAATTTAAATAAGTATATGACTCTTTACGTTTTACAAATGTCTTCTGAGAAACTAAAGAAAAAGTATTATTTAAAATAACTGTCTTTTAGTATAAAAAATTAGCTAGGAATGATTCAAATTATAAATTTTATTTTTGGGCACTTAGAAGTTAAAAATCCTTTTAATAATTCTTCAAGTTTCCAAATGATTGATGTCTTAGAATCTGAATAATTATTTTGAAGATTGTATGAAATGAAAATTAAATCGAAGCTATTAGTAAAATTGTAACACTTTTTTTAGATAAAAAAATATATTTAATATTTTTCCCATAAATTGCTTTTGCACAAAATTTTAATATTTTATCACTTTGAAATTTTTTTATTTAGGGTATGAAATTTTTACAATAATTCACAAAAATGTTTACTATCATTTCATTTATTTAAATTTCACTTTTAATTCTTTTTCTTTTACCGTTATATTTTATCACTTTTACTTTCTTTAATACTGTACGAATAGTTTCCTTTTTGATCCTTTACGTGCGAATGTCGCGCAGCAACTGTTGTATTGCCACAAATGCAGCATCCTTAAATAGCCGAAAATACGAGTGTTTTGAATAAAATTGTTTGTTGCTGTTGTGAACAAAAAGACAACAATTTTGCTTTGGCCGTGCATGTGAATACGTGTGTGTGTGCGTGTGTGTGCAAATTAATGAATGAATGAATTCATACAGGTGCGTGCGTAAACAGAGGCAGAACAGATAAAAACACCAAAGCGTTGGAGTGTATTGTAACATATTTTCTTTTTGCTTGAATTTTACTATTAGAATACGCGGTTATGCATTTGATAACAATTGAATATTTTATAGCATAAATTGTTAGCAGTTGATGAAAAGCTTGTTGGTTGTAAAATTAGCTATGTGGATGAAGAACACACTAACTTATCGTTACGATACAACTTTTGAAAAATGAGGCTTTGTGCGCAAATCGAATTTCAAATTCCTGCTCTAGCAATAAAGAGCCACGTGTGAGTATGGTAGTGGAAAATAAAACAACTCTAGATGTAGTCAACAATATTCATTCTCAGTCAAGTTATAAAATTGTAATTAAAGAAATATAAAAAAAATCTTAAGAGCACAAAGCTCTCTGCATCATTTAATCGCGGATCTATGTTACGACCAACATTGCCGGGAGTCTCCCAACAGAGAATTTTCGAACTTTGACAGTTGATAGCGGCCATATTGTTGAAGCTATATATGTCGAATAGGCTCTTACCCATTCGCTCTGGACGGACATGGCGTTCAAAAATACGTGCAAATGATGAAATAATGATAAAATGGAATAATAAAAACTGGCCCTAGTTATCAAGAAAAAAAAACTTCTTTAAGCATAAGGCCAATTTCTGGACATCAACAATTAAAATTAACGAATTTGGGATGCTTAAATCCACGTGAGATTCATGAGCGTCCAGTGCATTTGGCGTGGAGTTTGGGCTGGCGGCGTCATCGGTCCATATTTCTTTGAGAATGACATTGGCCAGGCCAATGCCGCCAACAGCTAGCGCTATAGGTGGATGATTACCAACTTCTTCTGGGCTAAATTGCTTTCAACAGAACGGAGCTTTCAACAGGACGGAGCTACGCGTCACACTGGTCATGCCACATTTGACATTAAGTGCCAGAGATTTGAGTGCATCTTAAGGTCACGTGGAGGTGATGCGAACTGGACACTGAGATCGTACGATTTCACCCCGTTTCAATTTTTCTTGTGTGATTTTTTTAACTACAAAAAAACGTACAAAAAAGTTCTTGCTGGCAATGGAAAATGACTTTCATAAATGATAAAGAGCCCTTCTTTTTTATTTATTATTTAATGTAGGAGGGATATCGAAGCAGACCGCCTACTTTATGGTTCCCTTTCCGACCTCCTTATTTCCTTGAATTGATATTAGGCAACCGATTTGTAATTCACGACTACCTTGCTTTCATTGGGTCTCGTGCTAGCTCTGGCCTTTACTCTTGAGTGCAGTCATTTCAGACTGTCGACTAGTAACTATAAGCCTTCATCCTTATCTCGGAACCTCTTGAAATTGCTAGCATTTGTAAAAGGCTTATGTTCCTCATGGCATATACATACATTTGAGAAGTTATGCTAGCCAGAGCTGCTTTCGTTTGCTTGAAACAATTAAATAAACCGTCAAACACACAGTAGCAGCACTCTTCAGGTGTAAAATACAAACGAAAAAATAGGAAATTTTCTAGCACAAGAAAATCCGTACTCCACCATACTTCTTTTCCTTCTCTTCCCAAAGTCAAGATTTTGCAAAGAAAACTATATCAATATAAATGCGAGCTAATATCGATTTGTAGAATATTAATTTGAAGCATAGACTACGATTAGTATTCTGTGGCTTGAAATACAAGGACTAGTAACTTTGAGATCTTATTTACAGTGGACTTAATTGAAATACATTTGTTTTTTTTTTTTAATAAAATACAACACCAAAGTGAGAGAAAAAGGATCGAATATAAGAAAACATAAGCTTTGTACAATCTTTGAGTTGTGATATATTTAAATAACACATATCGCAGAATCGAACTTTTTTTAGTTGTATATTAATTTCTTAAAAAGAACGAGTTTTAAATAATTTATTTCTTTTTAATTAATTCAAATATCTCTTCTGCTTTGAAGTTATTTAAATTTTCGGAAATAAACAGCACTTAAATTTCCAAAGAACAATTTTGTGTATATTTAATTTGTAAATATTTTTTATGAAATTCAAAATTTCTTATTTATTTTGAAAATATCAATGTTGGATACTTTTAATTCGTTTAATAATAATATTAAATTTACAATAGAAAAAGAGCAGGATTCAAAACTTTCTTATTTAGATACTTGGATAATAAGGCGAGGTAATGAATTGATAATGGATTGGTACCAGAAGCCAACAGCTTCGGGAAGAATTATTAACTATTATTCAACGCACAATAAAGCTATTATTATAAACACAGCTAAGAATTTTATAAATAGAGTGCTTACTATAAGTGATAGAGAATTTCAGAGAAAGAATAAAGAAAAGATTAGGAATATATTAGACGAGAATAGTTTTCCAAAGGAGCTGATTTATAAATTAATTAATCAGTATAATGTTAGGAGAGAACGTAATATAAGCAACGTATTGGAGCCAAAGATATACAAGACATTTACATATATACCAGGAATATCAGAGCGGTTAAATAAGGCTGAATTTTTTGATAAGGAGAAATACAAAATGACTTTCAAAGTTTATAATACTTTGAATAGATTGTTTGGTAAAACCAAAGATAGGATTCATAAATTGGATAAGGCAAATATAGTTTATAAAATTCCTTGTAAGGGAAATGATCAGGAGACTTGTAATAAGGTTTATGTAGGGACAACAAAAAATAAACTGAAGACTAGGATAGCTGGACATAAATCAAATCTTAATTGCAGACATTCCCTTAATACAGCATTATCTTCTTATTGTTTTGAATCAAATCATTATCCTAACTTTGAAAACGCATCGGTTTTAAATACAGAAATTAATTATAAGCGTCGTTTTATAATAGAAATGTTACAAATTGTTAATACACCTAGTACACAAAGAATTAATTTTTAGGCGGACACAGATAATGTTGCACAGATTTATAGGCACTTAGTTCATAGAATAAGACAGTTAATATAAGTATGTTTTTAGGGGTTTTTGAATTCTGTTATATTATTTAAATAAGTTTCGTTAACTGTATTTACATTTTTTTTAAATATTTAAAAAAACCTCATGTTTTTTTTGTTTTATGTTAACTTTGGAAAATTTTTTAATTTTTGTGACAATAATTTTTTCATTAATATATAATTGGTTCGTTATTTTTATTTCCTGATGATGCTACACAATGGAGTAGCGAAATATCGAAAAATAAAAATATAATTTTTTAAAAATGACCTTCAAGCTCGGACGTTTTAATAAATTAAATTTAAAAAAAGGTCAAGAACACCTATAATTTTAATGAATTTATTTTTCGTTTATATTTCCTTTGATTAATTTTTTTTAACAATTTGGACTTATGTATTTATTTATTGTTTTTATTTACATACTTTAGAATAAAGGTTTTTTTTAACAAAATATATTTTAATTATTCAATTTTTGTAATATTTGTAGTTTAAATATTTAATCGCTTTTAGAGTTAAAGAATTTTTTCTACTTGTTTTAAATAAATTTCCTTTTTTTTTTGTACACAATTTGCTTTCCCTCTTTTTTTATTCAATTTAATTTTTTTTTAATAACTTTTTGTTTAAAGTCAAGTACGTGCAGGTATCAGTTTGTCGTCTGACTAGTGGAATTTACTTTTAGGAACTGAACCGCATGTTTGGAATTTTAGTGTTTTTATGCTTCTTGTAAAAATAAATGGACAGAAATATTTTTTTATTCGAGGTGTTTTTAATTAAAACCACATTTACGAGTTTTAATTTTAAGTCATAAAAAGATAAAACTCTTCCGTAATCATTTTCTAAATTAGTTTATATTAAACAATTTAAATACAATATTTTAATATTTGGATTCAAGGTCTTTAACTGGTATGTCGGCGTTGTTCCCTTGACTCTATAAAATGTGTAAACATACTGTTGATTTTTCCCCTTCAAACTATTCACTTTTCTTTACAAATTTGTAGACCAGTTTTGAGTAATACGCTTCTTTGGAATTTCACATTTGTAATTCATTTTCTACGTTTCAAAACCACTTTAAGTTTGTGCCATTTCAGTATTGAGTTGGAGAAAAATATTTGTCCAGTTTGCAGACGTATTTTTTTAAATATTACAATACAGTTACAAATTATATTCTAATTTAAATTACTGAGTGAAGAGTAACGTAGGCTTTCATTCGTTGCAGTGCGATAGATTAGCTCACTGTTAAGGTGGCTACCGGGGAACCAGTTTAAATATTAAGCTAGGAAATTCAATGAATTTGGCAACTTTCTAGTTTGGTAACATTTTTTCCATATTACCAAGTTAGCATAGGATGGGTATTGTAGATATAAAAAACTTGGTACTCATTTCGATCTCAGTATTAACGGCTGAAATATTTGGATAGGGAATTGGCCTTATTTTCACTATTATGGGTTTGTGCGGATTTGACTCCTCTTAAAAATTTTTTTGTACCAAATTTTAGCTCCTTAGCTATAATATGAGTGTCCCGGGAACGATATTCCCACTAGACAAAAAGTGCCCGTTTTTGTTTACTTATTCTCCCGCAGCTACATGTATACCCAATTTCAGCTCTCTAGCTATAGTTTAAGATTCCTATAATATTCATGAGTAGTGAGTTAGTGAATAGGTACTAATATATGTATTTTTTACACCCTTTTTATGGTAAAATTTTCAAACTTGGCCTATGAAGTTACTTGTATGTAGAGTCCATAAGTTTTCAGTTTCATTATGTTACGATTCAAGGTATCGAGGGGGAAAACTTGGCCTGAACTTGGCCTGGCACACTACCATGCGCCTTAAAAAGTATAAAGCTTGAGTTAGCACCTATTAACCAGTGCAGTTGATTTGTTCTAAGTTTTATGACCGATATTTTTGCCTCAATATTTCGAAACCAAGTTGGGCAACGACCGAGGCGGATACCTAAATGTTTTATTTCCGCTGTAACAGTGGTATTTGGTATTGTTGTTGGTAGACAATTTTGTAATCTGAGATAGAAGGTTACATCAGCACATTTCGATGGATTTACCTATATTCTCCAGTCCTCTAGCTCATTCATGATACGGAAGTTGTTCTGATGCAACCTTGGGAATTTGGTTACCAATCATAAATGTAGTACCCTTGCGGTGGGGGCCAAATTGAGTCTACGACGACTAAAAAAGGACGCGTTAGGGATAAAGGGGATGGTAAAGATATCTGGATCAAGATCGCTTTACAATCCCTCCGTCTCTGGCGTCTTTCAAAGGGCGTCATTAAATATAGATTAAATGAACTTCGGCTGATTCTGCCCTTAGAGAAGCAGGATGAAGCAGATTAATCTGAGAAGGAAGCTATCCACGTGGCCTTAATCTAATCCAATAAGGAAAAAGAAAAAGCCGAGGATGTCTAGGCTTGAGCATGACGAGGAAGCTTGTAACAAAGAGCACTCCGCGGGGGTAGTCATATCCTCATAACCTTGTAAATAAAATCCTTCTCAGCCTAAGCAACAGAGACGTAAAGGTGGTCGCATATGCAGATGACGTTGTGATCCTTATCGGGGAGAGAATTCCATCCACGATTAGTGTACTCATGAAAATGGCACTTGCCCAACACTCGCTTGAGCTATAGAGAACGGTCTCCGTGGAAATATCTTTACCAGAATGTATAAAATTCCGAAGTTTAGGCTGCCAAAAATGAGCAGCGTTACACTGGAATTAGCGAAAGATACCAAATATCTTATCGCAATCCTTGACTCAAAGCTCTCGTAGAAACGCAATGCTGAAAACAGGATGAAGAAGACCCGATGTATATTCTATGTGTGCAAAAAGATCTTTGGATGAAGATGGGAACTCAAACTGTACATGGTACATTGGATGTACACGGCGGTGATTAGGACTCTTCTCTGATGGAAAGTAGTAGACACAAAAGTACGCTTCCCTCTTCTTGACAAAGTGCAAAGTTTAGCAAGTCTCGCAGTCAATGGTCCAATGAGGGCATCTCCTCATGGCAGTTTGGAGACAATGCTGGATCTAACCTCCCTCGATTTCTACATTAAATACGTATGTGCCAGGTCGGCGCTAAGACTCAGAGAGTAGGACGAATCAATACATTATTGCATTGGACATGGCACCATTCTACGTAAGGTAGATGGAAATATCATGGGGGAGCTGACTGATTATTTTACCCTTGTTATCGACAAATCCTTTGTTGTTAAAATACCTAGCAGTGATGAGTGGAAGGAGAACTCCGTAATTCGAAAGAACGCGGTTTCGGCCTTTACGGATGGCTCCAAGGCAGCCACTGGGGCAGAGTCGGGTATCTTCTCTGAGGATCTTTTGTAAGCATACCCGACACCTGCATCGTGTTCCAGACGGAAATATATGCTATATTGGTAACGGCAAGAACTATTGAAGAAATTATAACGGAGTCGACGACTGTTGATATTTTTGTGAAATATCTAGTCGCCATTAAGACTTGATACGAAAGTAGTGCAGTCTCGGGCGAAATCGTATGAGGATTGGACGGGATTCGTGAAAACGAGATGGCCGATCAATGTGCGAGGAACGACTCGAAGCTGGATGTGTGCAATACACAGGGAGGCATCAGTAATAATGATAATAATGGTCGCTAAAAGAAACGGCCTGCAGATGGTCTATGATAACCACTTGCAAATTGTAACAAATCAATAAGAAAAGGACGAAGACACTACAGGCCCTCGGGAAGAATTCGATATCGTTACTAGTTAGCATCATAAGAGCTGCTAAAGCTGTCTGGGTGCTGTCTCTGCGACTGCCAAGGCGCAGACTGCCTGACAAGTTTCAGGTGGTTCAGGGTTTCCAGGTGGTTCTTACGGACAGGAGATCCTGGGATTTGGAATAAGTATACGGTCACCGGAGCATCACAAGCTGCAAACGTTGACGTAAGTCTTTGGGCTTGTTGGCATAACTACTGTATAGATGATATACTATATAATAGCGGCCCTAGTATAATTTTCAGGGAAAACTAAAGTTAAGTGAGTTGCATCATACCAGACTTTATCAGTCGCCTGGGATATGTCGATAAATAAAGCTAAACAGTATTGCTTATTTTGAAAGTCCAATCTAATAATGGACTTACTCATTAGTACTGTGCCTCGCTCGAAACCCAAACTGATGGTCCGGGATAACGTTTTGCTAAGTAATATAAAGTTATCACGAAACGAATTTTTCAAACAACTTTGATAAAATTGAGAGTAGGCTAATGAGCTTCTATTGCTGATTTAAGTCATTTCCTGTAGTAGGGAATTTCAGACATCTTATTACTAATTGTAATAAGTGGTGACAGACTAATAAATTATTTGAATACTACCGACCTTACGGTACTCAACACTGGTAATGTGGCCGCGTTTGTTAGCAAGATTAAGAAAGAGGTATTAGATATAATTTTTTGTTCGAAAGACTTTATTTAATCGATCCGAGAATAAAGGATTTCAGACGAAGACTGAGATATTTCAAGAAGTTGATTCTGTCTAATTTAATGCTTATACCCGACCTTGAGCTAGATAACTGTCGCGGCTAATTTTAATATTGGCGGGGTAGCCTTTAACCCGTTTTTTACGGAATTGTACGCATGGATGAAAGATTCCTTATTCATTCTGAAGCTCTTCGCAAAGATAAATTTTCTACTTTCTGTTTCACTTATAATATTGAAATTATCCCTAATTAGTTTTCAATCAACTTTCTCACGGCACAGAGTGCATTGGACAATTTTAAACTTCACTTGAAATTATTTTTTGAAAATAATGTTTAAATTATGAAATATTACTATTGGGCGAACCATTTTTTGTGCTACCAAGGTTTTTGTAATTTAATCCCGATTTACGAAATACAACTCTGTGTGTTATACGAACGTGTTACACAGTAGTAAATGCTTTTCGATTTGTAAATTCTATTCGAAAGGTTTATCGATACAAAAGGAATTACGTGATAAGGGCCCAGTTTCGGATTATCTAAGCATTAAGGGATCGGATCAGTCATATTTTTAGGAATCGGTGAATCAGTAGCGGTTCCCACAAAATAAATATCCGAGACAAAATGGAACGCTGAATTCCACATTTTATCACATATAGATATTTGGAACGACTTTACGTCATCCTTTGTCAAGTTCGATTTAAAGACAAACCGGTTTCGGCTATGTGCCATCTTCGTAAAACTGAATCAGACAGAAACATGTCTGCTTACTAGGAACACAAAGGTCACGGTTTTCGAGGATCCACGTTATTCTAGATGACAATTATTTTAACCAACAATATTAAATACATACGAGTCATCTTGGTCCGGAAACTGGAATAGAAGCGCCACAGAGAGGATAAAAAAGATCCACCTGTTTGGGGCTATGTAGAAGAGCCATGGGACTAAATCCGAACATTTCACAATGGCTCTACACAAGCGTGAGTAGTCTAATTCTGATCTATGCTTTCGTAATATTGTGGGCAGCAATGGAGAAGAGGTGTAACATAGTAAACTTACACAAGGTTCAAAGAACGTGGTCGTTGGGGTCTATACTAGATATCCAACCAATAAAAGTCCATTTAGCGGACAGGATAGTTGTAGGAGACTGGTGCCAGACAGACGCCCCTGGTGACACGGAACCCGAGAATATCAGCTGTTTTACAGACGGCTCCAAGCTAGGAGATAGACAGGTTTGGGATCTTTATAGAGAAGCCAATGTTCGAAAATATACTTCACTTCCGGTGCAATTACGGATCCTGGAATATAAAAAGGCGACGGAAGCTATGGAGTAGTTGGAAATCAACCAGCCAACAGTCCGGCAATCGTGGCCAGAAAACTCCAGGAGGACGCGATGTCGCTGAAGGCCAAGAAACTGAAAGGTTGGACCGAGGACTCCACAGCACAGTGCAATTAAAACACGGTTGGACAAATAACAAAGGCCCTATTAGTAGACTCATATGGGTGTAAAACAAGGAGGTTACCGAGACCAAGAAACTCGGAAATCAGTAAAATGTTTCGAGTGTACTGACGGCCCACTCGGGCTTATGGGCACATCTACGACGTATAGGGTGTGCGGATAGTGATGAGTTCAGAGCTTGCAGGAAGAACGTGGAGACGACAGAAAACTTCCTGTGCCACTGTCCGTATTTCGCACATGTAGAACCTGCGGCCGACACTTTACCGAACGTATCTCATTTGAGAGGTATTATAGGTTTGTTCAGGGAACCGAGTTTCTATGAGGGTGGATACTTTGAATGGGGAGCGCACAACGGGCCGAAGTAATGGCATAGGTTTATGACTACGGGCAAGGGACTAATGCCCCTCCCCTCGACCTAACCTAACCTACAAAAAAAAGATGTTTTTCTTTTTCTAATTTGTAACTTTTTAAAAATCGAAAATTTTGCTTAAAAATGGGTTTTGGCACACCTTCTTTGACACTCTCTAAAACTACTGAGCAGAATTCATTTTCAAAATAACGGTATATATCGGAAACCAGAACCAATTTATATAAGTATAAAATATTGAAGAAATGTACTTAAATTTGTTTAATTCTATAAGGAGCCCTCTCACTACAGATCCGGTTGGTCTTAGTCATCTTAGAAAGTTCAAAAGACAAAGGCGTCATTATTTTTTAAATAAAACACGACTTTTTTATTATTATTATTATGATTTATTTTAACGTAGACTTGAGCACATATTTCTTTTTAATTTTGTTAGATTTTTTAAATTGGCTCCAGCTGAATTTGCCAATGAAGCGCCCATCAGAAATGTATTAACAAGATCTGAGCGCCTACACACATTCATTACATATTAAATTAGCTTCAGTTAGTTTATTATTTTTTATAGTTTGCTGTATGCTCTTTGTTCTTTTAAAAATTCACTTATTATATACATCTAAAATTATTTAACAACAATAATAGAAATAACTTATGATCTAGATATAAAAAAGTAAGAGTTTAAATAATTTATAAATAACCATACGCCAATGTATATATTTAACTGCTTTCAATTTTTTGAAACATATAATATGAAGAAATTGTAGATATATTTATTAAATGTATATAAAAGAATTTCAATTACTTTACGATTTAAATATTTTTATATAATAGTTATTTTATAGTGTTAAGAAATAATCTATGGTTAATATAATTCTATTATTTGTATATAAATTCAAAGTAAAAAATTCAGACATGCTTACGACTGTTGAGAGCTGGTTGATGATGTGACAGGCAGAAGGGTTTAGATGCTGCCTAAAATTTCATCACAATTTTTGCCATGTGAATTTCTTCCAATTTGTTGGAGTTGCGTTGTAGGTTGTTTGTAGTTTTACTTTGCTTCTTCTCAATTTCATCTAGATTGGGCTTGTTCGCTGGCGGGCGCATTATCGACTCTCTTCATTAAATTTCTCAGAGAAAAAACAAACATTTGATTAGTTTAGTTTTTGCTTCTGTTTTTGCTTGTGTGTTCAATAGTACTTGTAGTTTTAATAATTATTGTAACTAATGTTAACTATTTTTTTCACAAAAAATATTTTTGTTTAATTACAAATTTTGAAAACATTACAATATATATAAATTATTGTTGTTTTAGCAAAAAAAAAAGGAAAGGAAATTAAAACAAATTAAAAAATACATAAATAATTAAAACAGAAATTATTAAACGACAAAAATAACAAAACAAAATATTCGTAAAAAGAGACAACAAATGAGACACAATTTCCTAACACAAAAAAGAAACATTTGTTTTTAGGTATTGTGCGGGAGAGGAAAATGATTAGTTGCAGGTTTTTATGGAATCTTAAAATGATTTTATTTATATGGGGGATGATTTTGAAGTTGTTTAAATATCTTCACTTTTGGCTTAAATGTTCATTGTATGGGCTTGGGCTTGTTTCGTCGATAATGTCCTTTGAAATTTTATCAATTTATCACTTTTTGAAGTTCTATATTGTTATCACTAGTTTAAAACATTTTTTATTGAGGTTCTTTTTTTCTTGCAGCATCACTGTATTTAATGTTTTTTTTTTAATTTATATTCGCGTTTTTTTTACATATTTTGCTCAAAATTAAATACAATTATATTCATTTAAGCTTTTTTTATATTTTACCCTCAAACTATTATGACATTTTATTTTATACACTTGTGTGCAGTTCTTCAGATCTGCTCCGCCTTTTTGAACGATCATTAATTTTGGATATTTTTATTTTTAACGGAGTATCCATTTTCAAACAAGAAACTTCGAATTTAAAAAATAACCACGAAGATTAGACGACGTATGGTTTCGTTATCCAATTTGCTAGCTTTCGATTCCTTACGCTCAATATTGTTCAAACAATCTGCTAGAATATGCACTTAGTCAGCTTTTTGTCAACTTTCCGCAATGTGTTTAAATTTCGGAAAAGAATTTCTTGCAAACCTTACGGTAACTTTTACTTTTGATATTGCCAAAGACTGTACTGAAATTCAATATGTTTATAGAACTGTTAATTTCGTTAAATCTGAAATGAATTGCGTTCTAATAACATACGGAATTCCCATAGGTTTTTATCTCCTTCGCTACGGTTGCTCCTTTTTCTTAATTTATTACAGTACTCAATATAGTATCAGCTGCCTTTGCCTTTCACATATTTACATTTAGTCTAAATATTCCATGACTCCTAAATTGTGAAGACATTTTTCTCTGCTTGAACTTCAAGTATATATTTCGCTTGGCTTCGAACTATCTATGCCGTCAGCATCTGTCTTTATACATTTTTTTAAAGTGATTGCATAATCATTAGCATATCTTTCTCCAAGTCAAAATTATTTGATACTGCACATCCGATTATGGCTAATGCTGCATTTATATATTATACAATTTTAAATATCGAATCCTTCGACAATAAAAACGACTTGTTGCCTTCCAAACATATGACCCGTCAAGTCTACGTGACTCTAATTGACGTATTTCTTGAATCCATGGAAAGTAGTTTACACATATATATGTGCTTTGCGAAATTCGAGCTGGGCATTCGTTGTTTAGTAGTACTTATGAAATAAAAATAGTAAATATTCCTGAAATTCGAAGTTGTTTTATAGATGCTTAAGTTGAAGTTGTTGCTCTTTCTTATATTAAAAATTGGAAATGATGCAATTAAAATCACAGATTTTCTAAAACGATTGAACTTAGTGAATATAACCGTTGCATTTTTTATAGGAAAAAGACATCGCGTAAATTAAGAAAAAAATACGCAGAAATGTTCAAAACGAATTTAAATAAGCAAACATTGATAAAACCTTCAATGTAAATAACAGTAGAATCTCGAAAAATGTCTTAAAATTTAGAGCACTAATTTCTCTTGCGTTCTAAAATTCCATCAGGTATTGATAATGAAAATTAGCACATTTTGATTAAAGGGAATAAATCTATATTTATATAGATCCCACCTTCTATTAGCTTTTTTCTTTTTGTAGATTTTAAGTTATTTTTGTTGTTGTTTTTTTTTCTTGCTATAGTATTGGATTTGCATGATTTTACGAACAGAGAACGCTTTCGAAACCTTTTACTAGTGTAAAATGTTTTTTTAAAGAGTTTAACTGTTTCTGTGGTATTAAGAGGGGCGGGTAGCGATATTAAAAATAGTAACAGAATTAACAGTTTACTCTATTAATTGTTGAACTCTATATTCCTTAACGTTATATAGACGACGACTTTGCTTTTGAAGACTTAAATTTAATTGCTTCATATTGTTATAGTTGAAGCAACTTTACAATCTATGTGTGTATCGTCAGCACCTACAAATGGTAAACTAAAACTTGTTAACCATTCCTTACACTTATCACGTGATTCAAATGCCAATAAATCGGTTATGTGTCCGATGTTTATATTTGGCCGATAACTGAAAAAAGGTAATGAAATATAAATTAACCACATCTTGCGTTGTAGCAAAAATAAGAGTAGGTTTTGTATGGATATATATTATAAAATAAAAAAATTACTTACGCTTTTATAATAGTTCTTAATGCAACTTTGCGTTCTCTTTCGATAAACCAATCAATAAGATAACCAGCCATTAAAGGTGCTGTTTTGTATAAACGAAATAGTTTGCAGTAGTTACCCATAGCCCAGGCGGAGCGGAATTCTAAAGCATGGGCAATGGCAGGATTTTCTCGTTGAGCTTGTGTTATAGAACGAAGAACAGTAGTAGTGTCTAGGAAAGAAAAAAATAAATACAGGTAGTTCATAACACACTACCAACAAATCTTACCCAAGGTATTCTTAGTAAATATGTAATATAAAATGCGATAAGCTGTAAATTCCAAAGTATTCGCACTGGTACCAACTTCACTGTACAACATCTTTAATTGCGTCTGACACTGGTTAAATTCTTCATGATCACCCTTCTCCATGGCAATGCGGGCGTGTGTTTCATATACTTCTACCGTAAACTTATCGCGTATACCTTGGACCTTTAAACATGCAATTTTGTAGAGAACTTTTATTGATTTCTTAATTGATATTGCTTACCGTTAAATCTTGTCTGATAGATTTTAGTTGATCACAAGCATAGAAATAATCCTGACTACTACGCCACTTTTGTTTTACGTTTTCTAATGAATGTATTAACACTTCAACGGGTCTTACTTCACAGGGTGCTGGTGCTTTGGTCAAACGCAAAAAGGACTTTTCCAAATCGCGACACGTACCAACGATGTGTAAATCGATAAGATCAATATTTTCACCATTATCTGCATCCTCAACATATAGGCGTAAATTACTACATTTTTTCGCGTTTTTATTATTGTTGCAACCTTTATTCGTTTGAACAAAGGGAGAACTGGCCACGGATACAATGGCTTTCTTGGCACCGTTTTCCGAAAAACGTGCCGCTCTTTGTTGAAGACGAGCAGAATCGTCATCTACAGCGCCACCAATGGAGGAAGAATAAAAGGGAGCTTTTGATTTGCCACTACCGTTCGTAGTGTTACAATCATGTTTTTTATTTTTTTTATTTTGAAGTTTTAGTTGTTTTTTACTAAGGAAAGGTGTGTTAGTGGAGGAAGAGGAAAGTGGTATAAAACCAGAAGAAGACGACGAAGAAGATGAGGAACGACGCATTTTACGAGGGCGCGTAGGCGAAGAAGAAGATGAACGAGAACGCGAACGCGAAGACGACCGAGAACTGCGTTTTTGTCGAAATTTAGACGAAGAGGGGGAACTGTAAAGTAGAATTAAAGAAATTATTTAAACATAATTTTCAATTTGTATAACAGCATGAAGAGATTTTTAAGTCAAATATCTCAATGTAACTAGTCCTAACCGCCAAAATAACATAAACCAACAAAAACAAATTTTACAGAACAAACATTTGAAATTGCTATACTGTTTTCTTTTTCAATAGCAAAAACACTATCGTAAATTTCTTTCTTTTGCAGCTGCTGCTAGAAATAAATTTTTATATTTGTTAATTTGCTTTTAGTGTGCTATAAAAAATGATTGATGCATACAACAGCAGAGTGCTGTTATATTTGAACTGTAGCTATTGCTGTTCTATTTTTAATATAATCTTTATTCAGGGTTTAAAAAAAATGCTAGAGTAAAATTATGATTTCTGTTGCTTTGAAGGAAATATGACAGCAAACACTGCGCTGGTGTCTGCTGCAATCAGTTTTATCGGCACGCCAAAGGCGTATTAAACAATAATATCAACATATATTTCTGAACATTTTTTTCCCAAAACTCAAAATTTCCTATTAGTGCAAAGCATGCTTGCTGTGCCATTTCACCTGGCTGTCATTGATTGCTGTCGTATTTGTGCTGGTGCTGTTTCGTTTCAGTCATATTTTCAGCAGTATGAGCATAGCAATAGCTTAAAGAGAAAGAAGTTCTGTTTTGTGACAGCATAAGTTTGCTATTGCTGAGCTATATTTATTTCCAATAGCACAGCCTTAGATTCTTTCTTTTTTCTGTGTAGAGCATCTGTATATCAGCTGACGAATGGTGAAATTTTCTGTTAACTGATGGTTTTATTGGCGTTGCGACTTTGGCCGCGGCAGTCACGACGTCTGCAAAGTGTTTTACAGCTGCTTGAATATCAGCCGGATTTATGTATATTTCAACCAATTTGTGATTTTATTTAGATATGTATAGTTGCAAACCTGTCGTCGAAAATAACAATTGCAGGTGAATGATCATAGGATGACCTAATAGTTGATCACGCTTAATGTTAACGCAATAGCAAAATAAATAAGATCTGGCAAATTATTAGTCTGTAGGTCAATAATTGTGTTATTGTATTGTACAACTGTTTCTAACTATGCCTTAAAAGTTTGAAGCACCAAAATGTGTTCTTTGCAATGTAATCACACTTTTGTCCTAGTGTAGCTAAGAACCTGGCAAGTTTTCCCAGCATATACCGAGCCTTACTAGTAAAAAAAAAAACATATGTGCGTATCTAGATTTGGCACAGAAAAATTGTTATAGTTCTGGAAATTCGACTACGTAATGTTTTTGAAAAAGTGACATTGGCGTTTAAGTTAGCCTACATACTTAAATTACCTTATATGATGTTATGTATTTTACAGTCTGGGACTAAATGAAAATTACTTATAAATCTGTACTTACCGCGACCGACTGCGGGAATTCTTAGACTTATTAACGCTACCAAATGTATTACGTTGGCCGAGACGAGCATTTAAATTACGCGATAAACCGCAAGCACCTGGTTTATTCTTTAAATGGTCCATAGGAATACTAGGCACTTGGTGATTCTTGTGATTATGCTGAAAAGGATTACGTTGATTTTGTGGTGCTGCTGGCGAAGCGTTATGAAGTTTAACATTTAGGTTATTACGTTCACTAAAGACGCTAGGAATTGGCTCGTTATCCCAATCGCGAGTCCAGAGCTCATTGCGGTTAGCAGCCGCTATTATTTTGCCTTTTAAGCAAATATCTATTTGATCTTTATCCAAGTCAGTGGTACATTTGGCATAACACCGTGCTACATAATTGTTTAAAGACTCGGGCCATGCATCATTAGGATTATGAAAAGCATTAGGCTTTTTGAAAGCCGACGAAGAGGAGTTTGTTGGGGAGATTGCAGACATTTGTAACTGTTGATTTGATTCCAAATCGCTGCTGAAAGGCTTGCAAATGGGTGGTGGTGGCTTACTCAAATCGACATTGGCTATTATGGGAGGCGGTGGTGGAGGTGGTATTGAAGTGTTAATAAAATTGGAGTCATCAAGGGCTGCATTATTTTGCATTTGCAGCTGACTTTCTTCAAAATGAGCATCGAATAAAGCCTGTTGCTGTTGTTGCATTTGATTTTGTTTATTTTTATTTCGTTTTCGTTTCTTTTTATTGCTGTTATTGTTACAATTGTTTTGATTACTCATGGCATTATTTTGAAAACTACCATTGAAATTGCCATTCATTCCTTGTTGCTGCTGCAGAGGATTTGGAGCATTTGCCAAACGTTTTTGTTGATTAAGATTAAACTTAATACCACCAAAATTCTTTTGCTGATTTCCAACACTATTGACAGCAGGTGGAGGTGGTGGTCCTGAGGGCAAAGGAGGCAGATGTTTTTCACCCTGAGGTATAACAGCATTACTAAAACCAGGCGGAGCATTGCTATTGGAAACCGTCGAAGTAACTCCCGATTGATGCTGTTGCGTCTTATTCATTCCATAACGCATGTAATATTGGTAATAGGGCGAATATTGTTGTTGATAGGGTCCACCGTTTTGGTACCACGCATTATAGCCGGTCCATTGGTTGGCTTGCTGCTGGTTGGCATTATTGACATTAACATTTGGTTGCTGCTGCATTTCTTGTAATTGTGGTATTAAGGGTGCCACTAAAGATTCAGTCATTACAAAGGTCCGTAGAAAACAGAACAAACCCACCAAAATATCGATTTTTTTTAACCTCTATGTTGTGTAAACAATCGCCCCTTTTTAATTAAAACTTACCTTTTGTTTTGTCAAATTTTATAATATTCTAGAATGACACAAAGACCATACAAATTTATTAGTTTCTATCAAATGTACCACAAGTCTTTAATATACTCTAAAATTTGTCTTGACATCCGCCATTTTGATTTTATATGTACCTATTTGACGAATTGCTTAATAACAATTCAATAATAATTTTCTTTATATTGTTAAAACCTGTATTTTATAAATATTTATTATGCTTTTTTACGTTTTTTATCATTTGTAATAATTTATTGCAAATTATATTTGATTTAATTTTCCCAGAAAATTTTCACGCTTTTCTTCTACGTTTTACCTAATAGATGACAGCTAAAATCACAGAATATAAACAGAATACCCAACAATGACATTAGAAAAAGAGTGTAATCAGGTGTTATGCGTTTTTACGTACAAAATTTTAAATTAACCCGATTATATGAAAGAGATAGCTTAATTAGAAACGATAAGGTTTATTTATCTCTCTTATATAATCGAGGTAATGTTGTTGTGAGTTGTCGCGTCTAGTTAGTAGTCTATGGCTAAAATAATGACGAAATAAAAAAAAAGGCAATGAACAGTAATTGTAATTGTAGAAAACGGGTACATTTTTAACCCAATTTCCCTTTGATAATTTAGTACATTTGGTCTAATATGGACACTGAGAGCGTGTGCAGAATATCAGTATAAAATATTTTCGTGGTATTCTGTTTGGAGAATACATGTAGATGTACTTGTTCAGTGTGAGCATAATTTGTTATCTCTCATCGCGATCATATGGATGCTTTTGGCATAGTTTATGTACGGTTGTTTACAGACAAGTGCATACACACACACATACTTTTTATTTTGCCTGTGTGTAATTTGTTTCTGTAATGGCATAACAGACTTACGCGAACATAATGTACGATAGCTGATCAGACTTATGGCTAGTCAAGACGTTATTTCAAGAACAGAGTAGATTACTAACGTACTGCTTCAGGGATTTAGTTCGTGAAAACCTTTACTGTTGATGGTCTGGTCGTGTTCAACCAAAGATGTCTGAACAGTTGCTCGCACAACACTGTTCTACCATCACTTAAAAACATACAGGCAAAATAAAAAATGTGTGTGGTATGCGCTTGTCTGTAAACAGCTGCACAAAATATATGCTAAGAGCATCGTGTAGATGTTCCTGTTCAGTTTAAACATAATTTTCGTTTCCCATCGAAATTTTTTCCATGTTTTCAGCATACTTTTAATATGGGTGTGTACAGACGACACAATAACAGCGTTGTGCGAACAACTGTTCGGATAACATTGTTTGAACACGAACAGACATACATCAGCAGCGGCTGTATTCTGGGTCAAAATTCCTGGGCGAACAGGAAACTGTACGTTGGCAAAACAGTTTATGGCTAGTCAACACGGTATTTAAAGTGTCCTCGTGTGTAGTCAGCATGATACATCATATGGATTTTTATATATTTTAAGGTGTGGCAACCATATTCGGTCTATTCAAAAACAAACCGCTTAATATACATATTTGGCGGATTATATTTTTGATTTCTAGCAAGCAATTAAATATATAAGTTAAAATAAAAACAAACATGGATAAATTTAGAAAAAAGGCTCCAACTAGAGCGGATTTACCACATCTAATGGAGCATGTGCCTGAAGAACACAAAGACTATGTCAAAGATATTAGCATGAAAATGATGCAGCATCCTGCTTATGGGCAACCGTGAGTAATTAAAGAAATTTGCATTGAAAATTGAAAGCAATGAAACATCTTCATGCAGATATGAGTGGTCAACACGAGATTTCGAAATGGGTGCACCTTTGGGTAGAGGTAAGTTTGGACGAGTTTATTTAGCTCGTGAACGTTATAGCCACTATATGGTAGCCATGAAAGTACTATTTAAGGAAGAATTACGTAAGGGTAACGTACAACGCCAGGTATTAAGAGAAATCGAAATTCAGTCACGTCTTAAACATCCCCATATTTTACGTTTGCTAACTTGGTTCCATGACCATGATCGTATTTATTTGGCTCTAGAATTGGCCTGTCAAGGTGAACTATTTAAAATTTTACGAAGAGCCCCTAATAAACGTTTTGATGAACCTAGGGCGGCCAAATACACTTATCAAGTCGCAGATGCTTTGCATTATTGCCATTTGAATAATGTTATACATCGGGATCTTAAGCCAGAAAATATTTTATTAACTGCCTCAGATGATGTCAAATTGGCAGACTTTGGTTGGTCAGCCCATACAAGGTCAAATAAGTAAGACTAGACTTTACACATAAAACTTTTTTAATTTATATAAATTTTTGTTCTTTAAGGCGCAAGACTCTATGCGGCACTTTGGATTATTTGCCACCTGAAATGGTAGATGGCCACACTTATGACGATTCAGTCGATCAATGGTGTTTGGGTATATTGTGTTATGAGTTTTTAGTCGGTGGGCCGCCTTTCGAATCTAATGATACGGAGATGACTTATGAAAAAATTCGGCGTTTGGATGTACATTATCCAAATTATCTTTCCACTGGTGCAAAAGATGTTGTTTCGAAATTGTTGCGTAAAGCTGGAAGTTCTCGTCTTACATTAGTTGATGTTATGCAGCATCCTTGGGTTAAATACAATATGGAAAAGCGCAATAATCAACTTAAACTAATGACACCAAAATAGTAAAACCAAAAACAAAAATATATATTCAAACTTATTAGATGTAAAATGCAATTGGTTTTACATTCACTAATTAAGAGCATTAAAAACCATTTCGAAATCGATAATTGATTTTATTAAAATCTAATTTTAAAGAAGCTAGAAAAGATTTTTCTAATTGCATAGTAACAAGTACGATCATTATTTATTGTAGTCTCTATTGATTTTGTATTATCAAGTGATTGATCATAATCATAAAGCAAGTTCAGACATGATAAATATTTCATGAAATAAGCATTTAAGTATACTTTGATTTCGTTTACAAATACAACATGAACTTGGAAAAACTGTACATAAAATAATGGCCAGATAAAACCATAAAGCTCATTGGACTGAAAAATTTAAAAGTTGTATTTGTGTGGTACCCTAGCAATATAACAAAAATTAGGTGGGCATACAATTTAACATTAAAAAATATTCTGATTAATTATATAAGGATATTTGTTTTGGTTTTCCAAGGTGGGTGGAAGAAAGAAATAAATTGTGATAGTCAAAGTATATTTTTATAAAAAAATATTTAAATGTTTAACGCCTTGAGAATATACTTATACATTGTTGTCGTTGTTAATCCGGTCAACCGACATTTCAATAAAAATTCAGCTATTGCAGAATTGATATCAGGTTTGTCACTGAAATTGACAATTTACACATTTTTCAATTCGTAACGTTCTAGGTTTTCACTAGCAAAATCCCTGTGCGAACAGCACAATGTACGATATCCGAACATATTAATGGCTAGTAAAGACGCCATGTAACCGAATACACTATTGTCAAGGCGAAGTTCAATTCGCCTTGCACTATTATCATCACTTTGTGATGATAAGTTTTCATTTCTAAAATCACACCATCTGGCATCACTTTGCAAGTATTTAAAAAAGGACGCAAGAAGAAGCGGTCATTTTAATCACTGTTTATGAAATTAAGAATTTTAAGTCTTGATAGTAATATACAACAGTTAATAATTTCCATATAAGTAATGTACAATATGTTAGCCAAGCCGCCAAACAGAGCTGATTTGCAAAAATTCATGAATAATGTTCCCAACGAACATCAGGATTATGTGAAAAATGTGTGCAAGAAAATGATGGAGCATCCAGCGTACGGACAACCGTAAGCAAACTGGAAAATTTAATTGATTGAATCTGTTTTAATTTATTATATTAAATATTAGTTATGAGTGGACAACAGCAGATTTTGAAATGGGTGCCCCATTGGGGCGAGGTAAATTTGGCCGTGTTTATTTGGCACGTGAGCGCTATAGTCATTATATGGTTGCTATGAAAGTACTTTTTAAAGAGGAATTGCGCAAGGGCAATGTGCAACGACAAGTGTTAAGAGAAATTGAAATTCAATCAAGACTAAAACATCCACATATTTTACGTTTATTAACGTGGTTTCATGACAGAGATCGGATTTACATGGCGCTAGAGTTAGCCTCACAAGGCGAGATATATACCTTGTTGAGAAATGCACCTAATAACCGTTTTGATGAGCCCAGAGCTGCTAAGTATACTTATCAAGTCGCAGATGCTTTGCATTATTGCCATTTGAACAAGGTAATACATCGTGATTTAAAGCCGGAGAATATATTATTGACAGCATCAGATGATGTAAAACTAGCCGATTTTGGTTGGTCTGCTCATACAATATCTAATAAGTAAGTCGTATTTAATTCTATTAGTACACAATAGTCAAAGTTTTAGCATAAATCATCTAAAATTTTAACAAAATCTTGTAACGTCTTTCGACAGATTGTTTAAGAAGCTCTGCTTTTTTGTAGATTTTTAGAACGAATTTCCGTCATCCCTTGTCAAGTTTGGTAGTCTCTCCAAACCAAACTTAACATCAAAACACCCTGTCGGAATATCAAATCAAGAATCGGCCTTTTTAGTAATAAAACTGCAACTGAAATCTGTCATACGAAGCTTTTCCCCGTAAATTCTGAATACTTTAATAAATATGTTATGCTTTCAGTTAAACTGTCAGCTTAGATATTTATTGGCGGGTTAAATAAGTCTTATAATTGAATAACTACGTGGAATTTTTATTTATTTAAATGTTACAATACAATTACAAATTATATTGCAACTTAAATTACCGAGCATAGTAACAAAGACCTTCACTCGTTGTAGTGAAAACACCCAGAGTCTTAGGTGGGAATCGAACCCACAACCCCCAACTGATAGACTAGCACACTACCAACTAGTCTACCGGGGCACTACGTGGAATTATAGAGAAGCTTTCTATAAAATAAAGTTTAAAAGTTTGGTCATATCGAAGGCATATTTAACGATAAATCTAACTTCAACAACCATTTTCTAGTATCCTCAACTTTTTATTCCTTTTACAAAAAGATACATTTTCCTTGAAATTTTAGAATATTTATTTATCGTGATTGGAAGAGTAGTTTCTTTAGGCGGAACACTTTGTTTGAAATGAAGTTACTGACCATTGAACCAAAAAGAGTCTGTTTTATACAATATATCGTCTTCCTTTATATTTCAGACGCAAAACTTTTTGCGGCACCTTGGATTATATACCTCCCGAAATGGTAGATGGTTGCACATACGATGATGCGGTCGATCAATGGTGTTTGGGTATTCTTTGCTACGAATTTCTGGTGGGTGCCGCCCCATTCGAATCGAATGATACCGACAAAACTTATGAGAAGATACGACGAGTCGAAGTAATTTATCCGCCATATTTAACAGACGGAGCTAAAGATGTCATATCAAAACTATTGCGTAAATCAGCCAGTGCCCGCATTACATTAGTGGAAGTAATGCAACATACTTGGATTAAAGAGAATATGAAAATACGTAACAACCAGTTGACAAAAAAAGTTGGAAATTAGTTTGTAGTCTTAGCGATGGTTTAGTTTAATATAACGAAAATTATCAAGGCTACTAAATAAGTTGTTTTGAAGTTTGAAATATTTTTATATATTTAAAATATGCATTTTTTCATAAATAAATTATGACTTTTTTAAACTTTAATTCACTTTCCCTTAAATCTGCAATTTAAGGCGGTAGGAGTTTTTCAACTGTAAAAAATTACTTTGGTGACAGAGATAAGCAGTGCACCGTGTTTTGTTAAGAAGCCTTTCATTATCATGCGACTGCTGCATAGTTTGGGGCAAGCGTTTAAATAATGAATTTTAATGAAAACAAAGTGTTTTAGCGCTGATATAATTTTAAATGCATAAAGACGTTGCTCCGGAAATATAATTTATTTTTTCTTGCTCCAAATAAGAACTTAAAAAGAAATGCGCCTTAGTTTAAAATATAATTATGTATTATTATTGCATATCTTAATAAATTGTAGGGAGTTAAAATTAAATAAGGATGTGAGGGCGTCTAAAAGTGTCTTCGATACACATACTAAATTTTTTCTACGTGTTGAACTAAATTGAAACTGGCCTTCAGAATAGATGTTTTTGTATGTTTTTTCTTATTAATTTTTTAAATTTAACATCGTTAATTGTTATAAGTGTAACATGTTGCTTTTGTATATTGACGAAATCATGTTGTTTCTTCTATCTTATACACTTAATTTGCAAGTTGATTTGATAGTTGAATTGTTTTATAAACGAAAACCGAGATTGGTTGATGTTGTTGTTGCGGTTGGTTTGTATTGGTAGTGTTGGAATTTAAAAATAACTTAAGAATTGGTGGCGATGGTTTAAGCTTCCAATTCTAAAGCGACACCAATCTTGTGGCCACCGGCATTGAAGTTCTTGCCATCGATTAAAGTGGAAAGAGTAAGTGTAATACCATCACGCAATTTTTGTTGATAACCCAAACCGACTTGACAGTTATTGTTTACCTTCGCACGCAGAGCGGCATCGCTATCTAATTGATATTTACCACCCAAACCGAATTTAGTGTTATTGGCTCCAGAGGTCCAGGACAATTGTACACCAACATCTATTTTGTCGGAACATTTTTGGAAGATGGAGCCGCTGAATTCTTGGCCATCATTGCTAAAATTACAACATCAACAATATAATAGAAATTAGTTTTTCGTAATTTTATATGTTGGAACTTACACAGCTGTATGTAGTACAAAGTCCTTTGTAGTATATCCCAAGGCAAAGTTGTTGGTGGTCAACTTAGTGTTCTTGGTATCGAAAGCGGTTTGGTAACCAGCCAACCAACCTTCATAACCCAGAACGGCTGAGGTATTGATTAATGGACCGTTCAAGTCAACGTTCACATCAGCATCAATTTTCACATTTTCCTGCCCGTAACCAACCTTGAATTTGCCAGATTTGTTACCCGATTGAGGGGCGAATGAACCTTCAAAACATAATTTTAATCCTTCAAGCAATTTGTCTTGTACGGCAACCTCAGTGAAGAGAGTATTGTCTGTGTTCCATTTTTCGGTCAATGTTAAACCATAATCGGAGACTTTGTATTTAGTTTCCAATGAACCGAAAACTTTGCCAGTTTCTTGATTGGATTGACCACCTGTGCTGAATTCAATGCCAGATCCAGTTTTTGTTTTGCAGTCCAATTTCCACAAACCAAAATGATAGCCTTTTCCAAAGATGTCACGAGCTTGTTTACCTAAATCAGAGAACGATGGAGGAGCCATCTAAAAATAAGGAGAAATTGAAAAGCTTGTTAAAATTATATTTGCATAAAATTATCTAAAAAATTTATAGATCAAAATAGTACAATTTCAATAAAAATTACTAAGACTTTTTGAAGAACATGATGATGGCTAATTATTTTTAAAGCATATAATAACGATAATAGTACGGTGTAAAAATTATTTAATTATTTATTGTCACCATGATACTGATATTTCATCCAAAGGGCGGAAACTGTTGAATAAAAAGTTTGCAACTTTTCAATACTTAAATTGATTGAAGCTTATTTTATTTACTGCATTAAATAGCAAAATGAGACAACAGCCATTTTATTAATAAGAGTTAGCTCTCAACACATGGAAGTTTGACTATTTTATAAAAAAATTTTCAACAAGCACAAATAATTGTCGTTTTTTTTACTTCATACATTTTTCTTTATTATTTATTAAATATTTATTACCAATGTCCAAAAAATAAATAACGGATTCAATATTACCATGACAGGTGTGACCCTTCATAGCATTTCTCCTTAAGATGATAACCACTATCATCTTCGAAAAAAGAAATTGTGTTGTTCAAACTAATATACATACATAAATCAGTTTAAAACTAATTCATAAATTGGGTAACAACAATATAAAAAAGCTACTGTTTCGAAATTAACTTTTAAATCTCATTTAGATTATTTAATAGCGAAAAGTTATTCTAACTTTACGTGTTTTAAAACGTCATAAATGTTAAAAATATTATACTCTTCATTTCAAATTCGAATACGGTGCTAATACGTAAAATGACGGCTGGCGCACACCACTATAAAAAAAATTCATGAGGATTTGTTTTATTTACTTTTATGCTTACACTTAACACTTACAAATTTCGGTTCTTATTTTAGACATTTTCAAAAGACAACAAACAGGTCATTGAACGTGAATGCGTTTCCTTCTGACGTATTTTTTTACATTTTAATTATGTATCTTTTTTGCATGTTAAGAATTAAATATGTGTGTATTAAAGATATTTTAGCTAAAAATGCACATGAGCTTTTTTTTCAAATTGGTGTCTACTTCAGCCAAACCCCTTGTTAATATTTGTTAATTTAATAATCTTTTTTAGCAAGTGAAAAATATTTGAAAAATACAATTAAACTCATTGAACAATTTGCTGTTAAGAACAAAAAGTAAACCATTTTGGTTCTATTAATTAAAAAAATTATGCAAATAAAATAGAAATTATTATTTATTAACGAAAGCTTTTTTTAATAAGATGTAAATTTTAACAAAAAATACTGAGAAAAAAACAAGAAACATATACTTAAACAAGCGTAGATAGGTAAATATATTAGTGTAAATTTGAAATAAGTAATCTCATATGTACAAAGAGTGCTAAAAAGTGTCGAAACCTGTCGATCAGTTTATATCATGATATAAAAGAACAATATTAAAATGTTTTTTACCTACAGATTGAATTTATATTATATTTAGTGTATATCGTTCTCCTTTCAGACAAAATTGTTACGCATATGTTGCTCATTTCTGTATGCTTTTGATTTCCTTTCTGAAAAATATGCAACATTTACTCTAGCTTGCAAGTGTGTTAACTGCAATGTTCATACAAACAAGTTATAGTTCCATGTTTATTTTTGTGTTGAAATTAATTTAATTATATTTATACCATTGGAATCATAAAAAGTTCATCATCAATTTATCTGGCAACATTTTCTTCAGAAAGGAAACGACTAATACTCATGATGCTGCTAAAACCATTTTTATTAAGCTTAAAGCATATACGTGATCATGTTAAACCTCAAATTCCATATGAAAACGAAACGACTAATACTCATGATGCTGCTAAAACCATTTTTATTAAGCCTAAAGCATATACGTGATCATGTTAAACCTCAAATTCCATATGAAAACGAAGCGCTTTGAATGGTGTCAACAATGCGGATAAAGTTTGATGTCATGAAAGAGAATGTATAACTTTTAATTGGTAAATATTTAATTTTATTTGTTACAATATTTTATTTTATGCAGTTATGAAAAAAAGCATTTATATCATACAATTATGTGCTTAATCCATTTATTAAAAGCTATGTATACACACATGCTTACATATGTATATACATATGTATACCCCCAACGTGTAATAAAAAAAAAGAAAAAAAACAATCGATAATCCACCTTGTGTCAAAACCTTGTGGGCTTACAGCGTATTTCGATTCGAAGAAACCTTTTCGGAACATAATGTATTAAACATACTAATTCGAACGATATTCTTTTCGAATCGAATTACACAGTAACTGCCCTGATGAACTTATGTAATGACAAACCTCAAACTCCATTTAAAAGCCCCCTATAAAAATTATGTTAAACTCTAGATAAAACTTTATAAAAAAGACTATTCAAATACTAAAGTCCTTTTTATGAGGTGTTTGGCGTTAATCCTGGCATAAATTAACTTAAAAACGTTTTTAACATAATTTTATTTGTCTAATTCTTTACAGTTCACATTGACACCGTTGTTTTAGAAATTCGAGTTTTACGTTTTCATGCATCTTATAAATACCAGAAAATTATTTATAGTAATTGACACAAAAATTAATAAACAACAAATTGCATAATAATTTAGAGTATTCAGCAGATATTTAATATTAAATAAAAACAAGTAAATATAGAAAATAGTATATAGAAAGTATTTTGTATGTTATTTTTTTATATCGAAGACAAATCTAACTTCAGATAAAACATATTTCAAAGCCCATCAAAATGTTGGTTTATTTGAATGTATGACCAATGAAAAAGGAGATGATGATGATGATGTAATTAAATTAATCAATTATGTATATGGGAATATGGAGAATAATGTTATACGTATTATTACAACACATTAAGAAGAAACCCCTTTGCAAATAAACCTTAAACTTGCCTCATTATTGTACTCATCATCTTGATAAATTAATAAATCTTTATTGAATTTCCTACAATTATCATTATTTCTAGCTGAAAACCAAGTAGAAGGTTGAAAATAAAATTTGGCTAAAATACGCAGAGGAGTCTGACTTTTAACTTTTCGATTTTCCTCCAAGGATAAGGTGGACATAGTTTTGATACTTTCTTTGATTCAATAAAAAATAAATCGCTGCGTGTTGTTAATGTAGAGAGAGAGTAAATATTACACAACTTGAAATATTTGGATTTTTCACATAAAAACAACAATTTTGTATTTATTAATTGATGGAAAATTTATTGTGGTAAAAGTTCTTTGTTAAACGTACTCTGTTCTTGATATAACTCAATAATTTTTACTATTAGTTAAAAAAATTTTATCTTAAGAAATTTTCAATAATTTTTTTGGCACCACCTTGCGCACACCAACAGACAACTGTGCAAGCAAAATTACTATTGTAAACTACTTTTGATTCTTTCTTTTGTATTTTTATTTTTTTCTATATTATTTAGTTTTAAGGGGTGAGTTGTACTGTTTATTTTCACCCTACTTAGTATATTTTAGATAACAGCTGTACTATATTATACACGCTCAGCACCATATAATAACAATTTTTGTACAAATGGGTACAACCCCCACACAGCCCATTCTAGTTTTCTGTGCAGAGTAAAGAAATATTCCGTTGTTATTGATTTTTATTCTATTAACACAATGTGACGTCACATTTTCAATAAGGGATAAAAAAACAAATAATAAAATGAAAAATTGCATATTTAAATAATGCAACTGTTGGGTTGAAATACTGTGAAGGATAAATAGTTCCAAATTATGAGAAAGAAGTACAAGGTTAATGTATTAGACAAACTATGCCCATAACTTATACAAAATATATACACACATATTTTACAGTCTGCCTTAACTGAACTGTCATATAACCACGTCTTTTAAAAACGGAAAAAAATAAATTTCAAACAAAAAGGTTTGTCGATTTTGAATACACTAAGCCATATTGAAGCAGTTACATATGTATGTATGTGTGTATGTATATATCATTTATATAAGGCTGAGTTCCTAAACGTATGTTTACAATGTACTACTACAGTATTAATACAGTGTTGATACATTGTGTAGTTACTTTAATAACAACATTGACGCATTTGAAAACAAAACACATCTTCAAAATTTTAAGTGTTGTATTTACAAATAGGTTGTTATGTAGTATTAAATAGTAATATGCGTTTAAGAATTTATCCATAATTCTAAATATCGCTCATTAAGCGTTTTTGAGTTATGACGTTGTTTGAGTAAGTGAGCGATATGTATACATACATACATACATATGTAGGTATTTAAGTTTCAATATGTTGTTGGATATTGTCATACAAAAATATTATACAACATTACACATTTACGTGGGCGTGTGAAAAACAAATTCATATTCTCCGGCCTCTTTCTTTAAATATTATTATCATTTAAGTATCAATTTGCATTGATTTTATAATAATATTTGTTTGTTGCGCTAAAAATATTTAATAATTGTTTCTGTTTAAATATGTATGTAATTTTTTATACTGTGTCGACACATAAGCTGTTAAAGGAGTCAAGTTATTTTAATTCAAAGCAAGCTTACAGAAGGAGGCCTTAATTTGTTTCTTGGACGAATATAACACTGAAGATGGCACATGCCATAAACCGTGTTGTCTCCATCGAAAGTTGACAAGGGATAACGACTTATTTAAAATGCAAGTACGAAAAAAAAATCAAGATTCAATAAATTTGTACTTTTTCAAATGTCAATATTTAAAATCGATTGGAATTCTAAAAAGTAGACCATAGGACAAATCTGGATTCTGAATATTTACAGCCATATTCATAAGAAACCTTATTTCAGGTTTCATATACTCAAATAAATTAAGAAACATTTTAAGTCTAAAGAGGCGATGTTAAAAATTCGTATTTATAATTAGTTTTAAAAAAATGTATATTTTTGGCTTATTATACTAGCAACTTCATGGTAGTTTTATGCTAATGTTGTACTACAATTTTATTTCTAATATTGATCCGGGTAGTCGAGTACATACATAAGTAAGTCGTTATAGTTTTAACATAAATGATTTTTTTTTTATAAAAATATAAACAATAATAACATTTAAAGCCAAGAATTCACACGACTTATTTTTCTACGGTATGAAAAAATATTCAAATAACGAGCCATAAATATTAATACACTTACTTACATTGATTTTTTAAGAAATTAAAAAATATATTAAAAAATTGTATAATAAGAACTAATATTTATACTGCGCAAAGTCGTTAACGTCTAGAAAAATATTGCTTCCAAAACTTTTCAAAAAAAAAAAAAAAAAAAAAAAAACTATCGGCTTAAAATAGCTTTATTTTAGCTGCATACCTAATATGTACAACTATTATTTATGAATACAAATTAATCGAACTTCGCCTAACAATCATTTAAAATGCTGTTTCAGATTAAATGAATACGGCCGTCATAGTTTAATTAAAAAATTTAATTATTTTAATATATTTCCTTTTATTTAAAAAAAAATAAGGTTTAGTGTATTAGAAATTAATATTCCAAAGGCAATTATTACAACTTTCTTTTAAAGTTATTGTTAGTAAAAGGTGACTTTAGCTAAACCTTACGTTATTCGTAGAGGTACGATTTTCCCGATAAGCTAAAGGAAAAATCTTCTTATCTCTAACTTTTACCGTAAAAGTTTACGCATTTAAGGATGGCTCACTTCCAATAAAGTGTCCCTTACTTCAAAGGCATGTTGTAAAAATGACCTTAAAATATTATCATCTAAATTTTTTAAAGAAAATTTCGTTATTTTAAATTGGAAACAAAATATATCTGCAAATGGTGTTCAAAATTTCATATTGGTAAAAAAAATTTTCCTAGCGTTTTATATAACCATTTGCATATTTTATTATATCTATTCTTATATGAGAACAAGAGATTATTAAAAACCTGGAAACAAATTCATATTTTTAACTTACAATTCGTATAATATAAAACACGATAACTTCATAATAAAAAGAATTAAAATAAAAACAAACAAAACGAAATTAGTTGCTAAACAGAATAAAATGAGGTATGAAATTTATCAAAGACAAGAGGATTCACATGATTTTGACAATAAAAAAATGTGCTTAACATGATCTGGAAGTCTCTATCGAACTAAATATTTATATTTATCAATTATAATTATGAATTATGTATATTATGAAAATAAAAATTTCCTTTCACAACACATTTAGTATTAAAAGAAAATGAAAACTTCATTTGCTCTTAACAAAAGGCGAAACAGCGTTACGTAATGGCGCAATGAATGTGTTTTTTCTTAATTAATTTATAGTAGCCTGCGTTGACAGCAACCCAGCAGAGCACAGGGCTTTGGTGAGCAGAGATTACACAGAATTCTTGGCATAAGTGATTGACCGGCTAACATGCCTTTTACAATGTTTCCGGTAACCAAAAAATAAAACATTTGTTGGTGATTCATTAATTTAGTCGTTTTACCACATGCATTTGATTTTTACAAGAAATTTTTTTTTCTTAATTTCCATTCAGGAGCATTTTTTTTTCATTGACAAAGCATACATATCACACTTCTTTCAGCTGCTTTTTCTTCGTACTATTTTGTAGGTTATGAAATCACTTTGGTAACAAATTTTTCTTAATTTTTTTAAAATAATTTTTCTTACACTTTATATCTAACTGTTCATTTTACTTTTGTTATTAATTACTTTCTTTATCTTTTAATCTTTTTATATTACTTACTTTTTTAAATGTATTTTATTTGAAAAGTGAGGAACAAGTATGACCGCGAACAACACCACAAAAGTAATGACAATATGACAATTTTGCAAATAAAATTAGACATTTGTTATTCGTTTGTTTTCTGTTACTCGTTGGAATTGACATCAAAAATGTTACCAGATTGTTGGGTTTCTGAAAGAGTAATGTTTGTAGTACGTTTTGAAATAAAAAAATAAAACATTTAATGTATATGCATATAAAAATTAATTAAAGCGTATTTAGGGACGTATTTACCGAAAAAAATTTGTCGTTTTCACAATAAGTTAATTCATAATATGTACATAAATATATGAATAAAGAAAAAGGATTATTAATCTTACATTAAAAAAAACCTGTTATAACATTAAAACAATTTATAACATGGCGTCTTCTGTTCAGCTATCGCACATTTAGCTGGACCCCTTTCAGACCAGCAAAGTTTTCTTTGACAAAGTTTCTTGAATTCTCTTTTAAACTTTGTCTTGTGTTCAGACAGGATAATTTTACTTTGACAAAGTCTGTTTCTTTTGTTTGTATGTTTGTCAAATATAAAGAGCAGTCATATTAATTCGGTTTACGAACTAAAAACACAAAAGGAATTTGCGAGTACAACAAGTTTTGTACCAACCCCCGCTCTCCTTTCCTCTCTCCTCTATCAAATTCAAGACTTTGCTGGTCTGACAGGGGTCCTGCACGCACAGAAAAATGGCTAGTCAAGACCGTCGCTGCTTATAGTCGCGTCATGTTCAAACAGAGTTGTTCGAACAATAGCTCGCACAACTCTGTTATGACATTACACAAACAAAATACACAGGCAACAGAAAAAGTATGATGTGTGTGTGCGCTCGTCTGTAAACTCCCGACATAAACTATGCACAAAAAATTATGCTCAAACTGAACAGAAACATCTACACGTATTCTACAAAAAGAATATTAGGAACACATTTTCTCCCGTTATTTAGGAGAGGCTCTCTCAATGTGCGAATATATTTACTTATTTTAAAGAAAAACTATTTATCGGAAAAAATACTTTACAAAAACTTAAAATTATTTCAATATAAATATAGATTAGAAAAAATATATGTTTTATTTATTTCCCAAAAACTGTTGTTCCAGTAATTATGTGCATACATATGTAAGAGTTATAATTAATTAATACTTATTATAGTAATCCTGAAATAAAACCGCAGTTGTTTGTACTGAAAATGGGATTAAAATAACCCGATTTAATTCATTGAGAATCATAATCACATGAGCCTATCTATATACATATATATAAGAGTGAAACTCTGTCTGTCTGTGTGTGTGTGTTAGCTATAGATTCCGAAACCGTAAAGCCGATCGGACTCAAACTTTGGCAAGTTGTTGTACACATTCCAGGGAGTGTTTATGGGTGGTAATTTGAAAAAAAATTGGGCGGGGCTACGCCCATCTACATAAAAATGAAACACGCCCATACAAAATAAATATTAATTTTACAGCTACTTGCACTATATCGATTTTTCTGAAACTTTGCACACATATTGAACTCTCATCATTATACAATTTCGTAATTAGAAAAGTGGGCCGTGCCACGCCCATAAAAAAGTTATAAAATTGAGGTACTTGCACTGGACCGATTTTTCTGAAACTTTGCACACATATTAAACTGTCATAACTATATAATTTCGTGATTAGAAAAGTGAGCAGGGCCACGCTCATAAAAAAGTTATAATTTTGAGGTACTTGTACTGGACCGATTCTTCGGAAACTTTGCACACATATTGAGCTTATTAAGGGGTGTAGCAACGCGCGCCGGACTTTGCTAGTGCAATTATATAGATCACTTAAATAAAAAAAAATCACTAATTTTTGGATAATACTATTGGAAAAGAAGAGCTGCAAATTTTCTTGTTATACCCTGAGACATTAGAAGTTTAAGATTAAGGTTGCCTAAAATCATATTTTAAGGGTGAAATGCATAATTGAAAGATAAATATTATTCTATCCAGAGATACTAATTATTATCAATTCGTTGATTAAACTTAAATTCTATAAAAAAAAAACAGTCATTGACATTACAATTAAAATACATACGCGTCATTTTAATTCAAAATTTTATTTTAATCATATGAAGTTTTGCTTGAAACTAGATGTTTCCTGCAAACATAAATATTATAAAAAAATCACGAAATAATGTTCTAAAGAAGCTTTTAAAGCTTTTAAATAGAAAACACACATTTTTGCAGACAAGTTTAGCCAAAATAAAAAATATTTACAAGATTGCAGTGTAAAAAACATGTTAACAAAACAATCAATTCGTTGAAAACATATGCATGCATATATGTATGTATATATGTATGCATATATTCGACAAAAATAGACTGAATAAAAGAAGAATTTGGAAGAGCAAGATATGCACATTTGAATCTATAAAATATACGTACAAAATAAGATTGTCGAAAAACAAACAACATAAAAATCTTGCGATTTAATTAATCGAACACAACGATCGTAAATAGACAGATAGCGTTTTTAACTATTACTTAAGAACAATAGAAATAGAAAATTTTAAATATTGTTTAAAAGTGTTTAAAAAAACTTGCAAAATTATTGAATTACAGGAATTAAACTCAAAATTTTCAAATAAACCGTTAAGCACTTCTTCAGCCATTAATGTAGCAGTCGTGAGAACAAAACAGAATAGCTGTGGTGAAATGTTTAAATCACATATAGAAACTGATCCACGTTACGGTCGCAGTCTTGTAACCAATGAGCACGTTCGTAAAGGTGATGTTGTGGTTGACGAACTACCATTTGCTTGGGGACCTAAACAAAATAGTGGCATTGTGTGCTTAGGGTGCTATCGCGATTTACAATTTGATGAAGATGGCGATTCCATGGATCGTTGCGTCATTTGTGATTGGCCCTTGTGCAGTGCATGTGTAGATTCTCTCGACCATCTCGAAGAATGCAAAATTTTCTCCGAAGCTAATGTAAGATTTGCTGGCAATGTAAGCGAAGATGGAATTTGTGCACAATTGGATTGCATAACACCTTTGAGGTTAGTATGCGGGATGCCTATATTATAACGTTGTTTATAAAGTTAATATTTTAAAAAATGTCGCAATACATTTATACATATGTATGTTACAACACGATGAATATACAAACATTTTCCACTTAATACATAAACAGACATAATGAATGTATATATTTGAAGTAATTTGTATACTTGAAATCAATAAAATTTAACATATTCCCATACAAAAGGTTTAGAAAAACTAAAAAAATTTTTGTTTTCGGTAATACTTCCGCCAATATATTATTTTTTTTAATTTCTTACATTTTAATAACAACTGGATTAGTGCATTAACATAGAAACCCTTTTATAGGATAATTTTAATTTTTAGAAGCCTTTTAAACTCGATTTTTTGTGGCTTGACAGTTTTTGCAGTAAAATACTAAAATATTGCGAATTGTTTCTGTGGCTTACAGGGTCTATTGGGAAAAGTGAATTTTAACCTATTCTACCAAATTAATAAAAATTACATAGCTTTTCATTTCATAAAGGTAAAACACCTTTAACCTTTAATTAACCACCTTTAATTAACTTAAATAAAACATAATAATTTTACAGCAGATATTTAATCCAATAAAAAAAACAATGATAAAACGTCCGATTTCGATACATTAAATACCAAAAGATGCGGTATACATTTTACCATCCAGTTATCTCAACTTTTTTTTGGTATGCTTAGCCGTTTCGGAGTTATTCGGATATTAATTGCGATAAACTGTTTTTTCATGCCAAATTAAAAAATTGTTGCTTCTTAAAAATTCATAAGAAAATTAACAGCAAAAATTTCAAGTTCTAATTAATAATCGTAAAGCTAAATATATTGCATATAAAAGAAGCCATATGACACGTAAATCGATGCACAAATCTTCGTTTTATTCAGAGTTGAGTGAAGGTACGAGTATCTTTACTTTTTTTCGCCACTAATTTTCGAATAATTTCGAAATTATTGTACATGCAAATATTTAGATAAATGGAAGGTAATTTTATCTTTTGGTGTTTCAGATATCACAATCAGACGAACTGTTCTCGAGCTATAGCCCGATAAGTTAGTGTAACGGCCCTATTATAATAGTCATATTTGCCACGCCCATTAAAGTAAATTTGTTTGATCGAAAAAAACTAAGAACAGAACAGCGTTTCAAATACTTGAACTTAAAGGAAGATTTCATTGCTGAACAGTGTCATTTTATAAATTAGTATTTTAGAATAAATTCAATTGAATATATATGTTTGGGGGATAAGAAAATCGCTAAACAGAGGAAAAATGATACTGCAACATACACGTAATTCTGCTATTTAATTGTATTGAAAATGTTGTTTACTTAAATCTGAACCCAGTAGAAAACTTGATTCTTGAATGTGCATAAGCGCTGATTTAAATAAAGAGGTGTTTGACTTCTGATTTTTTTGGAATATTATATACATTAAAAAAAATTGCAATTGTCCAAAGGCTTCTCATGCGTGTGCTTGTCGTCGCATAATTGTGTATCCTAATTTGCCATTTATTTCTAGATTTTGCTATACATGCTTTAGTAGGAACCCTCAGATCTTTTTTTCTGAGATTAAAACCAGGTACTTTTGGGTGATCTTTTATTGTTAAAGTTGCTCGATGCTAAAATTGGTTTCCGGAATTTTGAACTTTCTTTTAAACTGAAAAACAAATTTTACAAAGTTTTGTATACGGACTTTGTAATGAAGGTTAGTTTCCAGGATCGTGCCATAGAGAATTGACGTTTTGGAAGACAAGATTGGTCACGTTATTACTGATAAAATTTAGATTGCAAATGTGAGACGAAAATCGGACCTCTTTATTATTGTTAATTTAATTTAAATTAATTTCAATTAGTAATTTCACTTCCAGGTTCTACGAGTATACGCTAAAAAATAATAAAATTTTTAAGGTACCTAATATAAGGATCAAAAATATATTTTTTGTAAAGTTAATTTCACTTCACAAATGACAGAAATCTAATAAAATCTTTATAAATATCCAGAACATAAGCAGATAAGGCTATATGCAAGTATAGATTTTGAGGTCGCTCATGATACTTTTATTTAAAGTGCAAAAGTGTGTGTTTTAATGTTTTCGTTTTTATTACGGTCACTTACAATCTAGTTCTAAAATATAACACAGAGAAAAAGCCCGACTTAAATCCTGCTTCTGTTAATAGTTCCTTATTTTAGAGCTGCTTTTGGACCTTTGCATTTTTACCAGTGCACTCAATCGAAGATGGTGGTTTTTAGACTAACGAAAATAATTGACAAGAGTGAAATTGATGAGTTAACAGTAAGACTTTAAGATTAACTAAAAATTTTGTTTTTCTCATAAACTGCGACCCATGTCCATGTGATAAAGGGTTTACAAAATAAAAGAGATATTGATAATTCACATTTCTATATAAAGAAAGTAATAGGCAATTGTCAAGAAACCAAACAAAATTAACAGATTTTCAAATATAATGTGACGTTCGTTACTGACAAACCGACAATATTAAATCGACTTTTAATTTTTTTAAGTAAATCAAAATACAATAATGATTTTATTATTTCACACATTTACAAACCTATAAAATTTTTGCTACTTAGCAGACTGTATATTTTGGAATTTAATAGAGAGAATTGCAGAGAATAGAAATTATACTACAAGCTGATAGAGTACTGAGTATTGAGCTTAAAATCAGCCCAATTAAGAATTTTCCTAGGAAATGTTTTCCCTTTTCCATCATTTGTTCCCGGTGAAAAAGATTATATATTCTAACAGCCCAGGGAATATACAGGGCCATTTTTACCTTTTTTAAACAGTGTTGACAACAGGAAGAAAGATAAAAGATAAAAACCCTAGGGAAATATTAATTCATAAAAGAAGAAACGGGGAAAGTGAAAAGTAAGCTGTTTTGCTTAGTGATATTTCATTTTTTTAACTGCTGACGTTAAAAAGTAATTTATTTACTTTTTAGAATTCAATTAAAATTCAATATGAATCTTGAAAGTATCCATTCGATTAGATCTATTAAGCTTGTTTTATTTAAAAATTATTCATTCCTGAAATTGTTAATTAATTCATTTATTTATATCTTCTTGTTCTCCGCCTAAAATTTCAAAATGTATAACTTGCCAAGTAATACAAATTATATGGCTCTAATCAATTGAACAGGAGTGTACGTTCATGTAAGCCAAATATTTGTATTTCAAATACTATGATTTAAAGATTTCATCATTTTGGCCACAAGTAAATGGAAATTATTCATGCTTTATTTGTAATTGATCAGATTAAGTGCAAACTATATTAAGGAAGCTTATTTTGAAGTGTAATAAATATGAATTAAAAAACGTATTAAAATTTGGATCGATTTTGAATAATTTTTGATTAAATGAAAGAGAATGGATCGTATATTGATAAATGTTTTATTTAATGTCGGCAATTATGTATGGAATACAATATCAGATAAATGTCCGCCTCTGTTAGCCTCACAAATGCGAGCCCTTTTGAACACATTTTTCATTACATTCTCACACATTTCACGCGGTATTTCATTAATTTCATTACGAATATTTTGTTTGAGTTGCTCCAGCGTTTCTGGTTTGTTTGCATACACCTTGCTTTTCAGATATCCCCACGACCTATTGGCAAATCTTTGTGCAAAGTTGTGGCCAAAGTTATTCTTTGAAGACCAAGCTCCTGAGCTCCTGTCGAATTGAGGTTGATGGATTGTTTTGAACACTTTCTTGAACAGCAGTAATGTTCTCAGCTGATCCTGCAGTACGTTGTGGTCCAGTTACAGTCCCTCTTTCTTCGAAATCATTCACTACACGATAAATAGTGCGTATTGTTGGTTCGTTGTTTCTCCCAAACATTTCATGTAACTTTCTCATCGTCACAGTAATCGATGATTAATTTTGATAAAATGTTTTAACGATTAAAACACGTTGGTTTACCGAATATTTTTCCATAATAAATTTGCCACGTCTCTACTTCACGACTGGCAAATATGAACTGTCAAGATTAATGCTTACCAAAATGGCGGAAAAACAAAGTAGTATACCTTCCCGGCGGACACCCTGTATATAAGGTGGAAATATGGTGCATGCCACAAACCTTTTGCGGTTTTAATACGTTTTGTTTTTAAAATCGACATCCATCACATGCATACCTTCTGCACTACAAAGAGAAATTTAGCCTATAGCTTCATTAGGGAAACTAATGGCCAGAAATACGCAATTGATACAATAACAATCTACATACGTAAATGAATTTTTTTTAAACGCATTTACAAGACTCGCTCTTGAAGTGAATGACGCGTGATTGCATTACCCTGATCGTTCATTAAATGGGTTAATTGAATAAAAATGTCTGAAAAAAGGTAAACCAATACTTCTATTAACTTGACTTACTTTCTCAGGAATGCATGGACGTAAGTCAAGAAAGAGATCGAGTAGGAGGAATTTATTTCTGAGCGGGAATGATGATGACTGAAAAGTTAAACAAGATTAAATGTCTTGCGCTACGAAGATAAGTACAAACAAGTATTCTTGCCTGTAAGAATTGAGTGGTACGAATAATTCTGGTACTCGCTGTACAGAAAGTTCTAGAATTAAAGTGTAGAACTAATTTTGGAACCGACTGCACATACAGTGTTACGCTGTAACAACAACAATCACTGCATCCATTAGCTCACACAAGTAACCAGGAAAGTGAAAACACACGGAACAACAACAATGATATAACATCAACACGTAAAGACGAATTCAAAGAATTGAATAGCGTGAGTAAACAATAACAACGCAAAGAAACCACCACTTCGTCTTGACTAGCCACACATTTATTCGCACTTGGAGCGAGAGAGAGAGATTTGTTCGGCCGAATAACGTGAAGAAATACGTTCGCGGTCTTCTGTGTGGAGAATAAGTGTAAACGTTCCTGTTCAGTTTGATCATAATTTTTTGTTTCTCATCGATATTGTTTGCATGTTCTCTTACGAGCACACAGCAACTGGTCTATGTCTAGTCAAGACGGCATGTAAGTTACAAAACACACAGTAGTTACAAGAACATACATCATAATAAAAAAAAAAAAAACGGAAAATAGAAAATCACGACTACTGTAAAAAGAATTAGGTGATCCTAGCTTGATAAGTTAGTATCGGTAAAGTGCGAATATCGTGATAAAGAAGTAAACGTTGTGTTGAATAAAGTAACAGTGTGTAAAGAAAAATTCTGTCATGCATTATCTAGAAGAAACTCTATAACTAAAAGTACCTGTAAAGAATTAAACACTTTTAAATAGGTTAAACGTAACAATTGGTGTCAGCAGTGAAATTAAAAAAAGGATATGAAAAAAATAAAGGATCATGAAGTTTGAGGAAATAGGAACTGAGTAAGTTAAATCGGCCGACAGCTGGTAATAAAGCAGAGCTGCAAATGATGATTTCAAGCAGCGTGACATCGACATCGGCTCTTGCGAATTTGAAGAATAAGAAGAGATTAACGTACGCGTATGTATACGTGCGGTGAGGAGCAATATGGATTTTAATTCATTGCTGGCTGTTATGATTGAGAATAAGGAAGAGAATTCTAGAGCCTACGATAGACTTAATTTAACATTCAGTTTGCTTTATATTGGTTTTGTGCTGTAAACTGAAATACCTTTAATTTAATCGGCAAATTTATTAAAATCACTATACAAAATATAGTTACCGAATCGTTTCAAATACAAATTGGGAAAGGTCTGTTTTCAAGTACTCATGCGCTATGTCTTTATTCCCATATTTTACACTAAAATTCAATTCATTTAATTCGAATATTTAAACAATTATTAAACAGTATTTCAAAAAATTTTATTATGTATAAAGAACAAACAGATTCCTCCTACTTTATATACACGCAAGAGTAAATGCATTCTGTTTGGCTTTTTAAGATAACAATATTCATATTCGAAAAAAAACATTCACAGCTAAATATTTTGAATTGGCACAAACATAAAGCAAGTACAATAATTTCTCACTATTTATAAAAAAAAATAAAAAAAAAATTTATAAAACATTTCTGTTTCAGTCTTAAAAATGTCACACACTGCATTGCATGTTCCTATAAATCATACTGAAGTACGTTATAATCCGGTATTAGGTCGGTATTTAATAAACGGCCCAAAATTAACGAAATCAGCCAACATTCTAGTAGAGGAAGTACCATTTGCTTTTGGTCCAAAATGTAATGGTCCTGTTGTGTGTCTGGAATGTTATTGTTATGTAAACTGTGGTTATGATGATGTATATACAAATGAACGTTGTCCAAAATGTAGCTGGCCATTGTGTGGGGAATGCCAAGAAAATAAAAATGGCAAGCAGTATCATGCCAACAATGAATGTTTAGTGTTTTCAAAATCTAAAATGAAATTTTATAATGTGATGAGTGATGTGAAAGGTTGTCCGCAACTGGATTGTATAACACCATTGAGGTACAGACACATAGTATATATTAAAATTTTAATACGAAAAGTTGGAGCAAAAACGTACCTTCAATTATAATCTATTCAATGTAAAATTAGTAAAATGTGAAGTGAATATGTATGTACATGTATAAAAGAGATAGCAATAGAATTCCAGCCAAATTAGTGATTATATTAAAAACTAGTGAAATTCGAACTACTGAGCAATTAAGAAGTTACATATGTATATTTAATACATCGCTATATTTAATACTCGCAATATCAACTTTGCTCAATCCATGATTTGAAAGTAAATATTTAAGAAATTAAAACGCTAAAAGAAAATATTTTAATATATTTTTAATTAGCCTTACAGCAGAATCTCGCGTTTCTGAAAAGAGACACAGACTAGTGAAAAATGTACATATTTCGCTCAAACGGAATTTATACAGCATTTTAAAATTCAGAAAACAAGATATTTATGAATGTTAGTTTTCTTATCCCACCAGCAGCTGCAGGAAGCGTACTTGTGGTGTTATATGTAGTTTCAACGAGAACAAAAAATCCAACATTAAGGGCATACAAAAACTCCTATGTTATCATAATAATTAAATTCCATTTAATGGCAAATGTTATGAAAATAATAGCTTTTCTACTTTAATATATTGATTAAAAGGTAACATTTTGAATTCTTATTAAAAAAAGAACAAACAAAAAATACTGTGTGTCTGCACAAAAGGATTGGGTCGATGCTAAAATGGTATTAACACCATATATAGTTACGGCAAAACAACTATTAATCGATTAATAAATCACATGCTTAACCGAACCCAGATATTATTAATTGCAATTAGTCGTAGAACAATTTTTTTTAATGTATAGGGGGGAATATCGAAGCAGACTACCAAATTTATGGATCCCTTTTCTTTCCTCGAATTGATTTCTGGCAACCGATGAGTAATTTACGTTTACCTTACTCTCAATCAAGTCTCGTACTACCACTAGCCTTTACACTCGACTATAGTGATTTAAGACTGTCGACCTTCTTCTTCATCACGGAGTCTCTTGTAATTGCTAGCATTTGTCTAAGGTTTAGGTCCACCATGGCATTTAGTGTAAATAGTGTCTCCCCGTGGTCCTAAGTGTTATGCTAGCCAGTGCTGGACAATCACACACGATGTGTAGAAGTATCTTTAATAGCTGTCCCTTTCACACCTTGCGAGGTTCTATTGTCCAACTCTTCAGAATGCCTCCATTGGCCAATAAACACCGGATTTCCTACAGAGATTAATCTCACGGTCTAACGCCTTAGAAGTAACTTTAAATATTGACCCGTCCACCCCTCGCGAGGCTTTCTTGTCCATCTCTTCCGGATTCCTCCGTTGGCCAATTAAAACCATAGTCTCTTCAGAGACCCATCCCTCTAATGGAGAAAAAGCACCCTCTTAGTCACGCATCCCTGGCGCTTTGTAATCAATCTTTGCTTTGGAAAAAAACACCTTCTGATGGTACAAAAGTTCCAATCAAAAACAATATTTTAAAGCGAGCTGTGTAAAGGTTAGGATAACACTGTTCTTATTTCATCCCATGCGTTAACCAGAACTGGAGTGTTGAGAAAGACGTTTAGCGTAGCTTCGCAGGGTAGCACTGTGGCGAGAATATAAATTGTAATGACCCTACTGCATAGTAGATGGAGCTGAATTTGAACGATGTGCACCATCGTGAAGGACATCTGTCATTTGCGACTTATTAGAACTGTAACTTCAGAAAACCCCACAAATCATATGTTTGTCTTAACCAATTAACGTTGCTTTGGGCCATGCACAGAATGTACATTGTGGTGTTCATAAATTGGTTGTAATTGATATATAGTGCTCGTCGTTCACGGCCTAACCATCAGCGATCATTGATGCCGCCTGCCGAAAACCCACACCAAGCAGTAACTTTTTATTTATCAAAAATTAATGGATATAATAAATAACCGCACATATTAACTACACTCTGTATAATTATGTTTACTTCAAGTATACATACATACATACATTATAAAAGCATTTCGTTAGACGATTGAGTTTGTTTTACGTCTGTATGTACATATGTATGTTATTTGTATGAATGGATGTATGTTTGTACATATGCATTAACATAGTTTATCATGAAGAGTACTTATATAAAATATTTAGAAAGCCATGAGGCTTTTTGACATTTGTTCAAATCACTCATTGATTTGTTTAGGTCGTGCTTCGGCTTCTCAGAAAATTGCTTACATCGTTCATTACTAAATGCGCGACGTATGGTGGATGAATTTGTTAGGATGTATGTACATACATATTTTAATATATTTACGGCACATTCTTGCGTATTTTAGTCGTAAGATTATATTCACGATAGTCGTGAATGATTTGTATTTTTACTCGTTTTGAATACACACAATTTTTTTCAATTCACATAATTCATAAATAGATGTTCTCAAATTCACTTATTTTGTTGCATTCGAAGTTTGGTGCGAAAAAAGAATTTAGTGTCAAAAATATAAAAAATCAGCTGTTTAATTATTAAACAAAAATAAAAGTATTTGGTTTGAAATGCCGGATGCCTTAATTATATTGAAATTAACTTTTAAAATGTCCAAAGAAAGCAGCTAAGCGATAGATCTAATCCCATGTCCCTTTCAATAGATTTTAGTTGAAGATTAAAAACGAGAGATTTACTTCGTATTTACCACAAGCATGCACAAATTTTATTATAATTGAGTGAAATTTCAAAATTAAAAAAAGTATGCAAAATTTAAGCGCCTATTGCTCCTTTTATTATTTTAAGAACTAATACAAAAAAAAGTGGATTAGCAAACATTTCTTTATATTTTCACCAGCCTTCTACTACTCGAAATGAATCAATATAAAAATATGTGAATGTGAAGCCAGAACACCAAACATGTGAACATGTTTAATTTTTTTGTGGATGTGGATTACAGAACATGCCCGAATAGTCCTGTTTTTTAAAGCATAACGGGGTGATTTTTAGCATACATATTTTGAATTTTTTGAGTAGATTCTTTTACGTTTTCTGCTTTACCTTACCTGAAATCGGCAGAGAAGTATGAAGGATAAAAGAATATTGTTTTCCCTCACACTATACAAGGAAACTAACGCATAATTATTAAATTTTTTGAAATCAATTACAAAAAATTAGACATTTTGAAGTGGCCTTCAAAGAAGTGCGTACGGCACTAATGTATACAAAATTTTAATATTTAGATTTTAATTTAGACAGAATAAATGTAAGAATATGGGACATACACTGAAACATTACACTAACATGGATAAATGTTCAACACGAAAGTATTTATGTGACATTCATCAACTGGTCTTAAGTATTCTTTATACCGGTTACACACGAGGAAACATTGGAATGTTTCATCGTCTGTAGCTATGTTTCATGTTGAAATTCATGTCAATTTTGTAGTTCATAAAATATAAAATATATTGATATATTGTGTTTTTAATACATACAATGTTCCATCGCCTTTATCGATGTTTACGGTTTTTAGTGGCTTAGTTCGTTGAAAACAGACACGTGTTTTGACGATCATTTGCACAGACTTTTAAAATTATTTTCTTTTCTACCGCGTATGTTTGTTTAATAGCTTGTCTGATATTTACACAAAACTTATATTTCTTGTATGGTTTACTCTGTGGATGCATCGTATGTATGCAAATTAAACCAAGATTTATAAACCAGGTTTCCTCTAATGTTCCCTCGTATGTACGATATATTGAATTTTTATCATAATTTAGTAAGTAAATTGAATGTACGATATATTGAATTTTTATCATAATTTAGTAAGTAAATTGAATGATCGAAACTATCTATGAACTGAGCATTCAGAAGGGTAACAAAAGATTCTTTATTACTGGTCATACATAACTTATGTATGTATTTTTGATGTGCTGCTACAGAATGTATTTAATAAAAAACAATAAAACAATGATCGTGTACGAATACATATGTAGCTTTTAAAGTCTATTGTATTATATTATTCAGAGGTATTTTAAGTTTCTTTTTATGTAGAACCTGGGGTATGTAGTGCGAATGTATGTACAGACATATATGTACAGTGGTGGACATTAGGTTAGCACATTACATGGGCGTTGCATCTTACAATCTTAAACATCTTACCCACAAGTGTTGTTTATCGCGTGATCAGTATGTACCGTTATTTTTTTCTATTCTCTTTTGCGCTTTTTATTTAAATTTTTGATTTATTGCAAGAAACGTTTAATCTGAGCTGGACACTAATTTAGCACATGCGATATTTTCATAATTTGTCTTGCTTAAAATCTTAAATTGGTAAGTTTTGTTAATACTTTAATAGATAGGTTTTATTAAAAAACGTATAAAATAACGTAAAACTTGATATGGGTAAAGGTATATGGTGCACAGAGGAGCAGCGTAAAGGTATCCATCATGTGAAATCGAGAGGAAGCACCGTTTGTGATATTGCTTCCATATTAAACTGCTCTAGAAAGATGGTGTACAATGCACTCAGCATATTCAAGCCAATGGGACACACAAAAATGTTCCACAGTGTGCTAGGAGCTTCAGTTGCGGACCCCTTTAAAATACCAACTGAAATTCAAAGGGAAGTTTCAACAAAATTTGTCGACGTCTCCTCGCGAACAATTAGAAGAGGACTTCATGAAAAAAAATTGCATGGATGTGTTGTACAACACAAGCCACACGTGTCTAAGAAAAATTTAAAGTCCCGAATTTCATTCGCATGTGAGCACTTAGGCAAGCTTTTTTGGAAAACTATTCTCTGGAGCGACGAATTCAAATTTTGTGCATTTGGTTCTGATGGAAGACGTTATGTATGGCTTCCTCCAAACATGCAACACAATCCCAGGTACACCTCGAAGACTGTAAAGCATGGTGGTGGAAACGTGATGGTTTGGGCTGCGTTTTCTGGGTACGGTGTTTGTCCAATAATTAAAATCGATGCGCGAATGGACCAGTACGTTTACAAAAATACAATTTCGAGTACAGTGATTTGCTATGCAGAGGAAAACATGCCACTTAGATGGCGTTTCATGCACGACAACGACTTCACGCATAGTGAAGTGTTGCTTGGATCAAAGTGGCATTGATGTTTTAAAATGTCCAGCTCAATCGCCGGATCTTAATCCTATAGGGAACATTTGGAACGATGTAGAGCAACACATAACTGCTGTTAAACCCAAAAATTTGAACGAATTATGGACGGAAATACAAAACGCTTGGTATGTAATACCAAAGGAACGCCTCATTGGCTTTGTGGACAGTATGCCCAGGAGATGTGCAGCTGTGTTAAAGAATAACGGCTATCCTACCAAATATGTATTAAACATTTTGTGAAATTAATATTAGAGTTTTTATTTTTATCTTGTTGGAAATAAATTTTGTTGATTTGTGCTAAATTAATGTCCAGTCTTTTTTCGAGGGTTCGTTATAAAAAATAATATAAACGAAAAAAAGTAAAATAATATCGCATATTCTTGACACCGGGAATAATAATAAATCATGGCCACCACTGTATATTAAGTTGCTAAATTTATTTGCTATTGTATGCAACAAATAGTAAATTCAAGAAATTCAAATGCTTCAAGTGTACCCGCCTTGTCAGAAGACAGATTTTGTAAAAAAAAACGTATTGCAAATTTTATTTATAAAAAAGTGTTTCTTTCTTATTTCACTTGTTTAATAACGTCTTTTTTATCAACCATTAATTTTAGAGTACTTTTGGCCAAAGAAGCCTTTGCCGAACGATGGGAAAAGGATGTAGCGCTAATGGAATATCACGACAAAGAACGTCGTGAAAATGCTGAAATCTGGCATGCTGATCTAGTCAATATAGCTCAGTATTTAAGGGGGCCATGTAAACTGGGTGAACGCTTTTCCGAAGATCTCATTATGCAAGTTGTAGGAATTTTAGAAGTAAATGCTTTCGAAGCGAAATCTTTACAAGGATATCCACTAAGAGCACTATATCCGATAACAGGTATTTTATCACATAACTGTGTGCCAAATACAATTCGCAGTATTTATCCCAGTGAAGATTATAGGTAAGATATTAACATTTAAAATATACCTAAATCATATATTTTTTTAATTTCGTTTATATTCCACAGAATACGTTTGCGTGCTATGGTTGACTTAGAACCCGGGCAACAGTTACAGCATTCGTATAGTTATACTTTGAATGGTACTACCCAAAGACAGGAACATTTAAAATCGGGAAAATACTTTTCCTGTGATTGTAAACGTTGTAAAGATCCAACTGAATTGGGTACCAATTTCAGCACTTTTAAATGCAGTAAATGCCAAGATGGCTGGCTGTTATGGTCGGATCCTTTGGGTAAGTTTAACTACTTTTTTTTTTTAATATTAAATTTAATTAAAAGTAAAATTTTGTTATCGTTATTAGATCCCAAAACAGAATGGAGGTGCACGTTGTGTGAATTTAAAACCTCTAGTGATGCCATACGCACAGCTCTCTCAGTCATGCAAGCAGAAGTATCCGTGCTACAAGCCACTGAAATGTCAGCTGAACGTTTACAAGAAACCGAAAAGTTATTGAAAAAATATCGTGTTGTTTTACATCCGTTGCACTTTATAATGATTTCGTTGAAACAAAATCTGATTGAAATGTATGGTCGTGTTAAGGAATATGAAATGGTTGAGTTGCCAGATGTTTTACTTGAACGCAAAGAGGAGCTGTGTCGTCAAGTTTTGCGTGTCATGAATGTTTTTGAACCTGGTTTAAGTCGCATGCGTGCCATGATTTTATACGAATTACACGTTCCAGTCGTTCTGTTAGCTAAAAGCGGGTTCATAGCCCAAGTTTTAACAGGATCGAAACTTAAAGAACAACTTCAAGAAGCTATATCGATTTTGAAGGATTGTGTAGAAATTTTACAATATGAAGATTCCCAGTCACAGGAAGGTGTTTTGGGTTTGATAGCCAAACAAGCTATGGAACAACTAACCCAAAGTGTTGAAGGTTTGGGTGATTGTTAAAATAAATAGATTTCGTAAGTTACATTAGTATAATATATACATATATACAATAATAAAGTATATAAAAAGTTGGAAAATAAATGTTCAAATATTCTTTTTTTACTCTTAACATACAAATATTTTTACCATAATAAAAAACGTTTTAGAATCTCAAATAAATGTTGTGCAAAATATTTAATAAATAAGTCCTACGCCTGTTGATTCAACGTATTTTTCTTTGGATACATCCTCAATTTATCCAAACTTTTTGTTTTTAAACATCTTTATAATGCCGGACAGCTAGGCAGCACTCAAGAGCTTATTATTGTACGAAAAGCGCTCACGGGTTATCACGGACTGCATTAAGTTCTTAAATGAACCTGGCTCTCGAAATAAAATTACATTGTGCTGAGTATCTGACCACGAGGGCTGATTGCTTAGCAAACAAAGGAGCCCAACGTGTTTTTATAGGACTGCAACCAACGCCAAAGAAGTACCTTTAAAGATTAACCCGTCCACCCCTCGCGAGGCAGTTTTCTTCGGAGTTAATCGTAGCTGTACTATTGAGAAAACTCCTTCTGGGCTGAATCGGAATTTGTTCGACACTGAGTGAACTTGAATCATTTAAATTTGAGCTCATTACGCTGCATCGGGGAAATTCCCAAAGCTTCTAAGGCTGGATAAGAATGAGCTCAGGATCTTCACGGGCTTGGAGTAGGAAATAGATAAAAAAAATACACGTATCAAACTTAAGTACATAAAGCCTTTATTTAGCTTTAAACGAAAGGCCATATTGGAATGGGAGAAAATCTCAATTCCAGAGGAAGATGATTCCAACATCCAGCAATTTCAGCAATAAAAGATTTTTCAAGGTGTTCAAATACAATACGCGTGCTAAGAGCCAATATGTGGTCAAACTATTCCAATTAGTAATGGAAACAATATATTTAAATTGCTTGGAAACGAATTTTCCCGGTAAATATTTTCCCCTTCCCTTCATTTGTTCCCGGGAAAACCACCTATTCCAACAATCCAAGGAACAGTATTGAGAATAGGAGCAAAGGGAAAATGGAAGAAAACATTCATAATAGAAGAAATAGGAAAAGGGAAAAATTTCCCGGGGAATTGTTTTTCGTAATTGGACTGATTCTGTCATTTAATAATTAAGCAACAAGCTAAAATCTGAAAAATTAAATATTAATAAAAATGCAAGATTTTAAGCTTACTTGAACTTTATATATTTGGTTTAAAGATATAATCTATTGATGGTTCTGCACAAGTAGCATAAATGGGCTTTGTCCTTTTTTTTAAAGGTTCATCATCGTTCTCTTCACTACTCGAATCGGGTTCTTCATTTTGTTCGTCAAATTCTACATCGTCGTTTTCAAAACCATCAAAAACTTCATTATCATCATCATCGTCGTCGTCATCTGTATCTTTTTTCGATTTACTTTTTTTGTTCTTAGCCGCTTTTCGTTTTGTTGACTTTTTAGCTTTGGCAATATTTGTTACTTTAGAAGTGCGATATTTTTTCCAAAATTCAGCAGGTTGAGCATAATCTACCAGATTTGTAAAACGTTTAGCCAAGGCTTTACATAAATCATCGAATGACTTTTCTATGTTGGCATCATGTGTATGGATATTTTTAAATATGGTTGGTATAAATATTAAGGACTTTTCTAAAAGTGTCAGCTGCAATGTGAGATATGTATATTAAAATATGAACATTTTTTATTCATTCTAACGATATATGAATTTAATAGAGAAATAAATATCTTTTTTACTTAAAATTCTCTAGTATTATTTTTTATATAAATATTATATGTACGTCCACTTACAGCCTCTGGCATTGTTATTTCTCGTTTTCTTTTGCCTCTGCCAACACTCGGTGCTGAAGCAGCTTTATTTGCTACACCTTTGTTATTTGTTTCATTTGCAGCTGTTGTAAGTTCATTAATTTCTGCCAAAGTGTCATCATCTTGCATATTATCCGATTCACTATTTTCAGTATTCAATTTTTGTTCTTTAGTTAGTTGACAGACTTTCTTAAGTATGAACAGAACATCCTTTATAAGTGCGATTCCTTCAGAAGTTTTTATTAAGGGATCGTTTTTGGATTTTTCTAAAAAGAAAGTACAAACATCTGAGAGTGCAAGTCAGAGTAAAGGTTGTTCAGGCTTCCAGTGGATATGTAAATATACACTGGGTCACTTGGTGATCTATTACGTTGCCTAGAAATGGGATGGCATTGTACATATGAAGAACTTGGTCCTCATTTTGATCTCAGTACGTTTTGCGACTGAAAGTTTTGGAAAGAAACATGGCTTTATTTTCACATTTATGTTTTTGCGCAGATCTGAGGCCCTTTTTCCAAATTATTTTTGTTGTTATATTTTTTGTTTTATGTTTAAAGCTTACATACGGTTGGGTTATATCGAATTACAGCTCTCTACCTATAGTAGAAATGATCCATACAAATAAGAGGAATACCTAGTCCCATATATGAAAAGTGCTCATTTTTCCCATTACTTATTCTTCAAAACCTACTTGTATAACAAATTTCAGCTCTGTAGCTATAGTTAAAGTGCCCCACAATATTAATGAGTAATTCAGTGAACCAGTGAGACAGTGAATATGTACCAATATATGCACTTTTTACGCCTTCATATCTCGGGAAGCTTTTAAACTTGGCCTATGAGGTTACCTATACGTGGAGTGCTTATGTTTCAAGCTTAATTATTATATGATTGAAGGAAGCAAAGTTATGAGGGGGATAAAAACAGCGCGAAAGGTTTAATGTAATATACACACTGTGTGCTTTAGGCCCGAATTTGGCATGGAGCATACCGTGTGCCATAAGACGTTTAATTTTTCTTGAGCTATTAATATATTTAATAAAATTTTAATTTTAAAACTATCTTGCGCACTTCTTTCTACGATTGCTTTTGCGAGTTCATCAAGAAAAGTTGTCCCAAAAATTCAAGAAAACTAAAAATTTGTTATATTAAAATTTTTTTTAAACTCATTAAGAATCCCAATAAATTAAAATATATATTTTTTCTACAGTATTTAATTCAATTAGTTAATCTAATTAAGTTGCAATTTGTTTTAGTATAAATTTATGACTTACCCGCAATTAATTTCAATTGTCCAAAATATAATATCATTGTTACATCGTCCATATCGTTCATTAAATGGATGTATAATTGTTGGCGACATTTACGTTGAGATTCTCCTTTCAAAGGAGACTTTATAAAATCCTCTGAAAAACTATCTAAGCCATCAAAATTCTTAGATAAAAATATAATTAATATTATATGTTGTTTACTTAATTGTTTAGAAAAACCCACCTTATACTCATTTAAAACAAAAGGGCATTCAATAAGACACTTCTGAAATAAGACTGGATTTTTCTTTGCTAAAAATTCGCTGAAAAAATCTTCAGCCCTGGCAGCCAAATCTTCACCTTCATCTAATAATGTTGCTAATAAAGCTAAAAGTAGTGAACCCCTTAGTTTCAGCTGATCTTGCAGCACCAACTTTTCAAAACATTTAAAAGTTTCCATGCGATTTACTTCATACGGTGATTTAAGTTTACGCAGAACTCGGCCTACTATACGTTCTACGATTTGTGTATGTTTTTTACACAAATCTGTTAAAGCCACAAGGATAGTGTTTACAATTGGAGGTCTATCGTAATTATTTAAAATGTTGGCATATAAAGCGCATGTTGTTGATGCAACACAACTATCTCTTAGTGCTAAACGACCAGCTAATAGAATCATGGAATTGAAAAGACGTTCATTTTCCAAATGCATGTCGCTTTCTTCTATCTTGCTACATTCATTCATATATTTGTGTATAAACGATATTATAGCTTGATGAGGTCTAATGCGAGTTTGTAAATTTACTTCCGAGTAGGCATACAAATGAGACATAAATATATTACGATTTTCAGGAAAATTGCCAATACCCTTCAAAATTTCATACTCTAAATGCTGATGCAATTCGGTAACCCAAATAATTTCATGACCGTAAATTTGGTCCATGCCACTTTTCGTTTTTCCAGTATTTTGTGAGCGATTATCAATGAGCAATAAGAAATCAAAGGCTTTGCCAATAATAACAGGTAACAATTTTCCCTCTTTCATTTGTATAAGTAGATGATTAAAGGCATGGTTAAGGGCAGTATGAGTAAAATCTTTAACACAATTCGCTAAAACCTCCAAAGCTATAAGCATATTTTGCTCTTTGTTCCACTAAAATAGTGAAAGTTTAGTTTATATTTATTATTTGTTGTTTTTAGCAAAACTCACCGATTCTAGGGATATGAAATGATGAATTAAAGCATCGGGTTCTTTACTTTTAACTTTGCCACATATGAAATTAAGTACAATCCAAGCTTCTGTGGAGTTGGAGGTAAGTAAATGTGATTCAATAATACTTACAATTTTAGAACTAAAAAGAGGCGATGACAAAAAATGTTAAGCTTTTTATTATATTTTAATTTCGATAACATACCATATCATACGTTGCTGCAAAGCTAAATGAAAACAATTTTGTAAGTAAAATCTCGATTGGGTGGATAGCAAAGTTCTTATTATCACCCAAGGCATAAAATGTTCAGCTTTATTTGTTTGCTCAATACTTTTCATATTCATTAAGACCCTAGACCGGAAGCACTACAAAAAGCGATACATAATTTACATTTCATACTAATTTTGGTCCAAAAAATTACCTCTATGGCAACTTCAATATTTTTGGGATCACTGTCATGTAGCATGGGTGCAATAATTTTACACCAAATCCATATAACTGGATAACAATTCGGATATGATTCTAAAATAGAATCAACAGAGAGTAAAACTTGTTTACGCACTAAAGCAGTGGGTTCTTCTACCAAGCGCGATGTTTCCTTAAATAAAAACAAGTGAAATACTTTTTAAATATAAATGTATAAATCTTGTTTGTTGTTCGGAAGAAAAAATTTTTTTATAAAAAAAAGTTAAAGTTCCTGTACTATATTCCGAGTGTAATGAAAACGACTGGAATTGTAAAAATACTCAGAATTCAATAATTCGGAAATTACCTGTTCTTCATTAAACATATTTTTCCTTTTTACGAAATATTTGGACAATGTTTATGAAAATTCACGTTATGTACATTATTAAGAAAGAGTTCTCAAATAAGTCTGTTCAGACATCTCATATTCATTTTCCAATTTATTGTGAAAAAAAATTAAAATTTAAAGAAAACCTTTCAAATTTTAATCTTAAGCTGTCAGTTTAACATTGAAATAAAGTTTTAATTGAATTCTAAATAAAACCAAAGAAATTATTCGAAAGTGGAATACAGAACAGCTAAAACATTCGGAAATTTCCACTTTCGAATGAAATATTGCAGATTCGGAATACATAACAGCACTGTTTGTTTTGTTATTTTAATTTGCATATGAAGAACAGAATGAAAAGATTGTGAAATCAACTGGATTCAAACTTTTAGTTTCTTGTTCTAAAATGTATTCACGTTAAGTTTTATTTAAGTCGATCTGTTCAAAAGTGTTTAAGCTGCATAAGTAAAATATAAATCCTTCTTACCTCTACAAAATTGGTATTAAATATAATTAAGGGATTTAATTTAACCAATTGTTCCATAAACATAATACCAGCTCTTCTAATATACGACAATGGACTCTGATAGATTTGTGAATATATATTTAATGGTAGATTAAGGAATGCTAATTCTATTATGCCATGACCTTGAAATGAGTATTGAGCTTTTTGACTATCTGGTTTCTCAAAACGAATTTCATTTTTTCGAACTCTTGGTTCTTCTGGCAACTTAACATATGTATCACTAAATTGAGTATATTTTAAGCACTCAATTAAAACTTTGCGTGTATTTGGAGAGCCTCTAGTCAGGGCCATATGTAGAGCTTGTACCGATTTCAATTTTATATTGTTATTTTGATCTTTTAAACTATCAATGAGCTCCTTGATTAAGTATATTTCACGTGGTATGTTCGATACTTCATGCCGAAACATTTGCCAGTCAACATGTGATTCTAACTGAAGAATTTTTGACATTAAATCTATGGCTCGAGATCTTATCATCACCTCATCGGCATATATTGCTTCGCAAAGGAATTCGACACAGGATTCGTTACATTTTGTAAATAAAGCAGCATCGTATTTGGCAGCGTATTCTAATGCCTTCTGCGTCTGTTCAGTTTTCCAACTTTTGAGGGGATTCGTTACAATACACTCAATATAAAATTTTAAAACTTTTACCAATATTCGTGGATATTTGGATATTGATTTTATAAACCAATCCGATATGTGCTCACAATCGGAATTTATATTGGTTTGATTGTTTGCTTTTGGCTTAGATGGATAAGTGTGCAGGAAAACAGTCATATTCATAAGTTTTATAAGAGTCTTTTCGGGATCGCCGTTGTGGGCGTTTATCATTTCTTCGTAAATTTTGAAACATTTTAAGTGCAAGTTGGCAGCATCTGTAATACACATAAATAATGTTGAATTACACATTATTTCAATAAGTTTTATTTTTTTCGTTAACAATTAATCTCTCAGAATTTCAATTACTCAGTATACCTACATACTTATTGAAAAAAAAAATCTGTGCCAATAAGGAGTAAGTATTTAAGTGGACTTTAGCTGGAAACGAGTTAATAGCTGCATAGTAATTCGCCAATTTAGAAGTACCACTCAATTAAATTTCACTTATTTAGATCAATTTTTCGGGAAGTTATATTGTAATGAATTTTTGCTTATCTTTTTTACTTCGAATAGTAACTTAATTAACAATTTCGTTTCGATTTTAAAATAACATAAGTTGTTCTTCAAAAGCTAATTTTTTCCAATTCCAAAAATGGACTGTAACGTTTAAAATTACTCTCCTGGAAAACGACACTACACTTGTTCCTTATTGACACAGAAATTCTGTTTGAGCTCAATTAACGAGGCATTTTAAAATTTAAATTTAATATGCCTTTGAGTTCTATTCAGACTTACCAATTTACGGGCTTTTTTAATTTCTTAAAATTTTTTGCAAAAACTATTTCAAACACAACAAATAGTGGAGGACCCAAATTTTGGTAAAAAATGTATGGATATAGATTTTTTGATAATTTTAATTTTCTTGACATTCTTTAATATCTGGTAAATCATCGATTTGTGACGAGTTTTGAATATTTTGTAATTTTTCGATTCTTGGCGCTTTTATATTTTCATGTTTATATCGAGTAATATAAAAGGACTGTAGTCCAGTATATATATAACAATATATCATATGAAAAATATATACAGAAATTTATGCGTAACAAATATTATAAAAAATTGCTAATCCGGTATAGGATAGAAAGCAGTTAATGTCAAAAGTTAATAATTTTTTCTAAATTTCAAATAAAATCGGTTGTAAAAAAGTAAAAAAAAGTTTTCACACTAGATATTGGATAATCTATACAAAAAGAACATTGAAATGCATCACAACATTTGTCGGTTTAATACCGCTTTGGTATCAGAATCGATTTACATAACATAGAAATGGTACTGCAAATGGTCTAATAATGGAAAAGATATAAAAAAGATTAATACAGTACTGTTATTACAAAAGGAAATTCTATTATTCATTCTTTTTAGCTCCTCTATGTGCACATTTTTTACTTGAGCTTCACGCGAATGAGAGTCCAAATTCTAAACACGACTTGAATTATATAAAAACTTAGAATTAAATTATATCTCCCAAAGCAATAGCGAAGAATGTTGATAACGTGTGTAGCGGCATAGAAAATGCATTCCATTCAGCTAGATGTCTAATAAAATTAAAACTTTTACTGTTTTCAAAGGTTGTCCATATTAAATAATTAATTCTTTTTCTGAATAGAAAGAAAAACGAACTCATGCCTAAAAATTAAAATTACTTAATAATTCAGAAATTATATTTTTTCCCACTTATTTTCATAACAAACTCAAAAATTCACAAAAAACCTGTGGAAACAAATATGAGAATTAATCACAAATTGGTTGAATAATGGAAAACACCGGAGAAAAGGAAAAATATATAACAAAATTAAAGAACCAAAGTTGCAAGAAACATGTATTAGCCGATTTAAAATACAAAAAATAAAGCACATGACTTAAAATGTAACGCAAAACATGTAAAATCGGAGCAGAAAATTAAAGATCATTTATACCGGAAGCAATATGTAGTCTTCCCACTTTTTTAGTACTTCATACATATTTGCGTGAAGGGTATAGCACATGCGGCAAATCCGAATTTAGCACTCTTACTTGTTAGTTGTTATACAGTTTAAAATTTAAGAATTTTTCATTCAAATTAATATAGATCTGGCAATTCTATGTAACAGCTGGCAACCATAATTGCGCACTTACATACATATGCCTGTGAAGTATATACCAAATTGTTTACAAATATTAAAGAAAACTTGAAAACATAGGAAAGATGCAAACGTTATTAGTTAATTGTAGCAGAAGAATACAAATAAAACCAATACTCAAGGTACTGACAATTAGAGCATTCAGTGGACCATCTACAGTAACATCTTCAGCAAGTTCTTCGGAGCACTTTGATATAATAATAGGAGGTGGCGGCTTAGTGGGAACAACATTAGCTTCCTCTTTGGCTTCTAATAAAACTTTGTCCGACAAAAAAATTTTACTGCTAGAAGGTGCTCCGCCATTTAGTGGATTTAGTGTAAGCCAACCGTATGGAAATCGTGTCTCAGCTATTAATAAAAATAGCATAGCTCTATTTAAATCAATCGGAGCTTGGGAACGCATGCTAAATGCTAGGGTAAAGCCTGTTAAGCAAATGCAAATATGGGAATCCAATAGTGATGCCTTAATACAATTTCAACACGAACACTTTGCCGAAGATGTAGCATGTATAATAGAAAATAATGTGATATTGGATGCTGTGTATGCTCAGTTAAAGGCAGCGCCAAATGTATTAGTGCGTAATTTAGCACGTATTTCTGACGTTAAGCTGCCCTCAGCAACGGGCAATGGTATTTCGGAAGTGATATTACAAAACGGTGAAAAATTTACATGCGAATTAATAATTGGAGCTGATGGAGCCAATTCTTTGATACGCAAGCAAATGAATGTAGACGTATTTTCTATGAATTATGAAAGCATGGGTTTAGTGGCTACTTTGGAATTAAATGAAGCTGCAGATAATTCAGTAGCCTGGCAACGTTTTATACCAACTGGCCCGATAGCTTTATTGCCTTTAACAGATAAACTTAGCTCCTTGGTATGGAGCACAACGATTCCACATGCAAAACAGCTGCTTAACATGCCACCGAATATTTTTATTGATGCCTTAAATGAAGCATTCTGCAAGGAATATCCTAAAAGTGATCTAGCCGACAAAGCTATCAGTACTTTGAATACAATAATGGGTCGAAATTTATCATCAATGCGACAATATCCTCCACGCGTATGTGGTGTTTTCGAAAACTCAAGAGCGACTTTTCCTTTAGGCTGCCTACATGCCTCTTCGTACATTTGCTCTGGGGCCGCTCTAATCGGTGATGCTGCCCATCGAATACATCCTTTGGCTGGTCAAGGTGTTAATCTGGGTTTCAGTGACGTGGTTTATTTAAGTGAAACTTTAGCTGAGGCAGTTTATGCAGGTGCTAAATTAAGCGATAAAGGCTATTTGATGAACTACGAACAGAAATGCTTAAAGAAAAACGTACCCATAATGATAGGAGTTCATGGTTTGCATACTCTATATTCGACTACTCTTACTCCGGTGGTGCTTTTGCGTAGTTTGTGTTTACAATTTACGCAGAATGTACCACAAATAAAAGATATTTTTATGAAACGAGCTATGGGTTAAAATTTTTGCTAGAGAAAAAATGTATTTGTTGATAATTTTTCACGTTGTAAATCAATATTTTACGTTAAAACCAATAAAAATATTAAACAACACTTAATACCTACTAAAAATAATTAAAAACTAAGTATTTCGAATTTGCCCAGCGCTCAATTACAAGTTTAAGTTTAAATTAAAAGCAGGCAAAATGTAACTATTAACCTGTTGAAGTGAATATATTAAAATTTGCGCAGTTGTCAAGAGATGGATAATTATAAACAATCAAATTTCCAATAAAACGAAAATTCAGTAAGGAAAAGTAATATACAATGCTGTTCTGTATTTCGAATCCGCAATATTTTACTCGAAAGTGGAAATTTTCAAATGTTCTAGCTGTTCTGTTTTCCACTTCCAAATAATTTTTTTCATTTTATTTAGAATAAAAAAATTTGATGGAATGAATAAGAATCAGGTTTTGTTAAAATAAAACTGTATTTAATAGTCAAAATGTCAATTTTGTGTTAAACTATGAAAGGTTTTCCGTACGTTTGGAACGATTTTCCGTCATCCCTTGTCAATTTTGGTTTGGAGACAAACCCGTTTCGGCTAGTTGCCATCTTCAGTGCCATTTTTATCGTTCTATTAATTTCTTTAAAATGTCATAAAAATGGCACTGAAGATGGCAACTAGCCGGTTTGTCTCCAAACCAAAATTGACAAGGGATGACGGAAAATCGTTCCAAACATATATATCAGAGCACCCTGTCGGAAAAAGAAATCAACAAGTTTTCCGTACATTTATATTTATAATTTACAATAAGTTTTAAAATGCATATGCAAACTATGTGGAATGCAAAACAGTTAGTTTTCGAATATTTGAATTCCGACTGTTTTTGCAATTGCACATGTATTTATTTGACTCGGAATAAAGAACAGGAATGATAATCAAAAAACAAATTAATAGACTAGTTATATTGGTGCACCTACAGTAGTAAAACTATGTTTTATAAAATTAAAAATATCTGTTACGAATAATTTTTTAATTCTATTCTTATATTTGTGTAGAAGATTTTGTTTGTTTCCGTCGAATCGATTTACCTCTCGCAGGAGAGTTAAATACATACAAGTTTTTTATGGCATATTTTTAAGTTCATTAATATCAAATTTACAATAATTTAATATTAATGTTATTTCATAATTGCTTCCAAATTAATGAAAAAATTTCAAACTACTTCCAAATATTTTCAACGTTTGACATACTTACACATATTCGCATATCCCTTTTCATGATTTAAATATTGAATGTCTATTAATTTCTTTAAAATGTCATCTCGCGCTTCCTTGTGATCGCTAAAGTGTACATAACGTAGCACTAATTTTAAGTCATCACACAATGTTGTAAATTGTAACCATATTTGTACGGGTTCATGCGGCCTCATTTGTGATAAAGCGTTTGGATTCTGTAAGCGTTCAATTAAACCAAACACCTGAACACAATGTTTTATTATTTCCTCTTCAAATATATGGAAACCTTTTGCTCCCGGTATAGTAAGTGATAAGAAATAAGTATTGACTGCCAAAATTGATAATTTTACATAAGAATGACACGTTGCATCGATCTGTACCAAAGCCGCCAATGTGTAAATGAATGCCAGATAACCATCTCTAGATGCTACCTTAACAACTTGATCCCAACAGTCGAAAGTGTTATCATAACTAGATTCTGATTCATCACGTAACGTACGAAGTGTGGCACATAATTCCATTAAGATTGATACAATTTGATCATCTATAGCAGCACGTTGCACCAAAGGAAGGCCAATAAATTTAAGCATAGCTTGAGCATGCTGACAATCTGGTTTCTCGTCGCTTGAGGTAATTTTGTTTTGGTGTATATTTTGTAAAATTTCTTCAACTTCCTCCCATACTAAATTTACTACTAAGTAATCGTTTAGCTTTTTAAATATTTCGATTAACTCACTCATATTTTTTAAACAGATGGCTTTATGCAGCAAAAATGTAAACAAACAATTGTAAATATTTTTTTCTTCTAAGAGTTGTTAGTGTTGCTAATATTCGTTAATGAAAAACAGCTTAAACTTTTCACTTCATGTTCTTCGTCACATTAGTTGTCTTGGGCTGCGTATCAATTTAATATGTTAGCGATTATACAATTATTATATATTGTTCGTTATTTCCCTGTAGTTTTCTATATACTTGGCAGTTGATAGTAGGTCTCGCTTATTCTATCGCTTTATTCAAATCTGTATACTTTTCATGGTCCTTGTTCTTATATTGCCGTCGTTCGATCATTAATAAGATATTGTCTTCTGTCATCCACTGTTATTGATGTTGTTGGTTGCCTAAAGTATTTTTCGCTACTGTGGTAGGTATATGTACTTTCCAATTGAATCCTGGGGACTGATAATACATAATTGTTTTCATATCTGGAATTTAGCATTCGTATTTGTAAATTTTATTTCTATTATTTTCATTTTTTTTTTTTTGAATATAGCTTGGTCATCAAAAGGTGTGATCAGCTGGAAAATCTGCGTATTGGTACGTTGAAACTTTACCATGTATAATCCGTCGATGACGCTTAACACTACGTCTTAATAAGGCACAAATTTGTTCGCATATGATGAGAGCGTCGGCAGAAAAACGGGGGAAAATGTGTTCGTGGTCTTCTGCGTGTAGAATATGCGTAGATGTCCCTGTTTCGGTTGAGCAAAATTATTTCTTTCTCATCGAAATCGCTTCCATGTTCTCAGCATAATTTATATACATACGTACATACAAGTTTACAGACAAGCGCACACATACAAACTTTTTATTTTGCCTGTGTGCATTTTGTTTGTGGTACAGCAGCGCAGCGATGCGCGAACAACTGTTCGGACAACGTTGTATGGAGACAAAGCGACCATCAACATCGAGAGTCTTCACTAGTTAAATTCCTGTGCGATCAGCGAAATGTATGATGGCTGAACAGATTTAGGGCTAATCATGACGCCATGTTATATACGATGTGTTCTCATAAATACACTAATCCTACTTTCCATACAACTCTGGTAAAATTATAAAATTTAAGCCGGTTTGTTGTCTTTACTTGGTGAGAATTTAGTTAGCTGACGTGACAGCGGAGAGCAAAACAACTCTAAGTGAAAATATAAAATTGTAGACTATCAAAATAAATAATTAAAATATATTTATTGACATATATTATAAATAATGAATTGAAGAAGGAAACAAATCGTTTTTATGTTAAACATAATTTGTAACACGGAAGTAGGACACATCGGAAACTAAACCAACAGTTCTTTAGGCAAAGAAAAGTGGAACGAACTAAAAAGCGCATAAACACTACTGGAGCACTTAACACAAAATGATGTTAATGGTTTTTAAAAAGTAAAAAGTGCTGAACGGCGGGAAGTAATGGTGAAAATTTTGTGACTAGAAAAAATTTGAATACATTAAAAGCTTTTGGTTAAAGGTTAAACCAAAAAATATACATACATATAAGTATGTATGTAAATATCAAATAGCGGCTGCTATATTTGCATTACGTTTATTTAAGCAAAATAAACAAAAACTTATTGTACAAGATTCGAGCACTGGTTCTATTCAATACTTTTTCATTAGAAAAAACATTAATATTTAAAAAATTCAAGGCCAAAAGTTATAAACAAAATTTTAAATCAAAGCAAACATTTTCTAGGTATCAGTAATAAGTGGAGTGCAGAACAGGTAAGTAATCTTGTTATACAGCGTGTAAAGGCTTATAATTGCTTAAATAAATATTTACATTTTAGCGAATAAAGCATGTCAACCAACAGTGGTACAGAGGAACAGGACTCTACCCAAGAATCACATTTACGAAAACGTGTCCTAGGTGAAAACCCATCAACTACATCACTTAGTAATGGTCTGCTGATGTCAGAGGTAGAAAGTCTAGTAAATGGCAAGCTAAAAACTAGTTTGTCGAATAACGCCAACAGCACCACGGTTTTCAATGACACTGCCAATTTAAAAACAGCTTCTGTTACATCTACTACTGGCACGTTCATGAAACTAAAAACTTATCTATTAGCTTTACGACCTTGGTCCTTGTCAGCCAGTTTGGTGCCAACTTTATTGGGTTCTGCCCTAGCTTTTCGATCACAGTGGTCAGCGGAGTTTTCATTTATAACATTTTTTTTAACCGCCTTTACTGCTGTTACCGTGCATTGTGCTGGCAATGTGGTCAATACATATTTTGATTTTGTTAAAGGAATAGATAAACAAAAGGCTGATGACCGTACTCTTGTCGATCATATTTTATCAAAAGATGAGGTAAGTCAAATTCTATAAACTTAAAAATTCTGTTTCCCAGCAGTGCTATTATTAAAAAGGTTGCATCATTTGTGGTTGCTCTTAAAATTTTCATAAGCCAAATTAAGCACAAAAGCAAAAATATACCTATTGCTGAAAACATGGATAAAGTATTAAGAGTGCAAAAGGTATTTGCTACAGAAAAATTTTGAGAAATCTATTCAAGTATGTACTTGCGGATTAGTAGTTATTATAAGTTGTTAATCAATAGTCTAAATTGTAAATAATAGCCTCGTCCAAAATTTAGTCGAAGGTTTCCAAATAGTTTATAATAAAGCGGAATATTGGTATCGAACCACTTGTTCTTCAACCCCGAACTGTTTTGCGACTGATGAAGTATTTTTTGAAATCGCGTTTTAAATTCATCTACGTTTCGAATTAAGTACCTTTGTTTTGTTGAATTATCGTTTTTCTAATATATATGATTTCCACTAGAATCTATTTACAATTGCTTGATTTCCGAAATAATATGAAAAGAGTAAATATTTTCAAATTAGAACGTGATGGAAAGGAAATTTCTGTATATCACGCAAACACCATAAGATACTTCAAAGAACAATATTGACAAATTTACCGAATGTAGAAAGTGTCATATTAGTCATAGGATTTATACTAGTGAAATGAAAAAATATGCTGTGAACAGTCCCTCATAATGTAGTATGCTTAAAAAAAACAACGTTTAAATAAAATTTCGCGATGAAAACAAAAATAACTATGAAATTTTAACACCACAAATGAACTTACCTGTGAATCCTACAATTCTTTATTAGGTATTAAAAATTAATTTAAGTACAATTTGGAAGTGCAGTTTTCACCATGTGATCGCAGTTTGAGCTCAAAATTCGATTTTTTATTTAAAATAAATTCTGCCATTCATAACAAAAAACTTCGTTTATTCCAATAGTTTAAACGATTCTTACGTTTAACCTTTATTTTTTTACCATGACTGTAGGAAGTAATTGGTTAGCAATAAAAAGCAGATTAAAATTAATAATCAAATTCCTTTCTGGCTAAAATTAATAAGTCTAATAGTTAGATGCAGGACAAATTTTTATCTTGCAAAATGTATGAGTAAAATTTATCAGTACAACATTTGTTGTCTTTTTTTCAGGTGGTTTCTCTTGGTGCAATACTTTACATGGCCGGATGTGTTGGCTTTATCTTTCTGGCAATTTTAAGTCCTGCTAAAATGGAACACTTAGCTTTGATTTACTTTGGAGGATTATCGTCGAGCTTCCTATATACCGGTGGCATTGGTTTTAAATACATTGCATTAGGCGATTTGGTTATATTAATATTATTCGGCCCCATATCTGTACTATTTGCATTCATGTCACAAACGGGACATGTTGATTGGACAACCATTTATTATGCTATACCTTTGGCCCTCAATACCGAAGCTATTCTACATAGCAACAATACACGAGATGCTGATAATGATCGCAAAGCTGGCATTGTTACACTGGCAATTTTAATTGGCAAAACAGCCTCACATGTCCTATATGCTCTACTTCTATTCACACCCTATAGTGTTTTTGTTGTTTATGCTTTAAAATATTCATTATGGTTTCTATTGCCTTTGATAACTGTACCGCAAGCTTTTCGCATTGAAAAACAGTTTCGCAACGAGCAGACTATGAGTCAAGTACCAAGACAAACGGCCAAATTGAATTTCTTTTTTGGAATTTTATATGTGGTAGCATGTTGTTGTGCGTCTCAATTACCTACTTTTACATATACGAGGCATTGAAGTGGCAAATATAAAAAACACACATTTTTCTCTAATCATTATTGAATAAGAAAACAATTTTAATCGATTTGTTTACCTAAATTTTTTAAAGTCAATATGTTTTATTTTTATTATTGCTGGAAAATTAAGAAAAAAACAAAGAGAAGCTTTTTGTAAAGCTATTACAAAAAAGTATGAACTAAAATTAAAGTATGTTAAAACTTAGCAAGAAAATTTAGGGAATTTTTATTAATCTAAAAGATACAAAAAATTAGACGAAAGTTCATATTATATTGCATTAATGTAAGTTTTCCATTTAATCATCTCATATATAATATATTCATGGTTTAATATTATTTTATTACAGAAGTACACTCCGTGCCAAAAAAAAAAAAAGCCGCACTAAAGATTTTCATAATTTTTTTCAAATAAACGGTGGTATTTTTTAAATTATGTGACGCCTGCAGTGTTCACCTGCAAAAAATCCTTTTGACGAAAAGGACGGGTAGACGTCCGTTGAAAAGTCGAAAAAAGCTAATTATAATTTTTTATTGCCTATTAAGAAACAATTACGAAAAACCAAAAAGGATGGATTTGTTTCGCTACTGAGTGTTAATATACGACCTTTTTGTTCAACGCTAATACCATTTTCAAAATAAAAAAAATCACTTGACACTATTTCGAATTTTTTAGGTTTAATGGATAAATTAGTTGACCTTGTGTCTTTTTTTTACCAGAACAAAACATAATCATGTAAATATTATATACTTTAGTAATTAATAATACCCATTTCCTAACATTTTTTATCTGTAAACGTGACTGCGGTTTTTTTGGCACGAGCTGTAACTTAGTGAACAAAGAAATATTTTTTATAATTTACGTTAAGTTGCACAATTTGAGTTCTCTATTCATCAAAGTAGACATTTCTCATTTTTATTTATTATGGTTAACACACATATAATACTCATGATTTCATTTCATTACCCAGCGTGTTTGCAAACAAAATGAAAATGTTTTTAACTTCGTAAAAAAGTATCTTATTTTTTATACAAAATAAAGTTATTTGATGTATTTAATGTTGAAAAAAAATGTTTTCTGTTTACTTAATGCCAAATTAAAGTTACTGAAATTCAACAAAAATTGACCACAGCAAACTTGAATTACGAATTTTGTTGAATAAAGAAAAAATTTTAAAGTTTAATTAAAAAAAAAGTAAAATCCGTTCAATATACTATTTAGAAATCAATTACTTTAACATTAATAACACTAATGTCTTTACATTTTTATAATAATTGAAATTGGAGATGAGATTGTTTTTACTTTTTAAGGCTTAAATTCGGACTAAATGGCATATTTTAAATCCTGCTTTGGTTTTTTTTTCTCTGAATCTAAACTAAGAACTTACATATTCAAAGGGTATTCCAAAATTAACCCATGATTTCAATTTTGCGAATTTGTACAGTAAAGTGTTGGCAACGCTAAAACACAATTTGACAGCTGACAGTCTAGAGTTAGTAAAAAAGGGGCGATAGATGATAGAACAACGTGTTTTCAATATTGAACAATGTCTTAAAAATAATGAGAGTTTAGCGGCCGCAATTCTACTGGTACTGATGAATGATATCGCGACATTAAAATACATGTACACTTCCTTTTTGCCATAATTGTATCATATTCATGTGGCCAATAAATGGTTTCAAAAAGACGGTTCCACGTGCTATTCAACACATGAAACAATTTAATTACTGAATGAGGGATTTCCTAGGCGTGTACTCTCGTTTCGGTGATCAGAATTGGCTTGCTAGATCATGTGATTTAATAATGTTAGACTTCTTTCTATGACAACACGCCCATAACCACAGGGTGGAGCTTAAAACCAAATTTATGCAAAAGAGTCAAATAAAATTTGAACAAGAGTGTGCAATCATATTCGTGGATGCCATTTGCGTTATTTCCTAAATAACCCTATCCTATATACTGTATGCTTCCATAAGAAATTAAAAGACTATAAACTGCGTTAATTATATCATCTGCGGTAGCCCTTTGTCAATGGAAATTTTTGAGTTTAATTGATAATAAATTTTAAAATAATCTTAATGGTTGGAACGTAAAAGGTGGTAAAGCGAATGTATAAATGCATTACAGTTCTGATCTGAAACTCATGGTGCTGAAAAAAAGGCTGCTCAACAAATTTTGCATTGGCGGTGTAAATAGATCGCAAAAGTTGCAAATTCCAATAAATCTTCAAACTAGGTTTCATAGACAAAACAGTAGTTGCCTACACAGTTTCGACGAGATTTAGCATTATTCTACATGAAGTGTGATGTGCTATTTTTTTCCGCTTTGTTTTTATTTTAAAATTCGTTTCTTAATGATTATCATTCATTTGCTTGCATTAATTATGTTGTACAATATTAATTTTATCTCGTGGTCTGTACTTTAAAATTAAAATATTTTCAAAATAAAAATGATTTTTCAAATCGAACAAAATGCATCAAGCCCCTCCAGAAATCGATCGATTTGTATCACAGACCTGATTATGTTGCTGCTTTCGTCTCTTAAGTGTAAACACTCTTTACCAAATTAAAATATTTATTTAAAATGTCGTTAAACGCAAACCGCCCTAAGCAGCAATTGCTTTTTCTGCATAAGCGCCAATTGGTAAAATTTGTATAATTTTAATATTTCCTTTAGTGTTACCTAACATTTTTATGCAATATATGAAAATCGATAAAAAATTAAATTTTAAAAGCATTTGTTAGCCAAAGCGATTTGATTTCTTTCATACAAAGCTTAAAACCAATTAAAAGCTTATGAAATAAAAAAGTATCAATAAAAATATGATGAAGTAGTTCTGCAAGTAAAAATGTTCACCAAAAAAATAAAAAAATTAAGCAAAACTGATAAATGCCATCATTTTAAAATGGACCAAAACTAGACACATTCTTATTGATTAGTAAAACGAAAATATAAATTTATAATCAAGGACTAAATTTTATATTAAAAACAAGATTGTAGCCTTCCTGTGCAATTTAAATAATATCAAAAAATCAATGCATAACTATGAAAATAAGTGTGATATATATGTTTGGAACGATTTTCCGTCATCCCTTGTCAATTTTGGTTTGGAGACAAACCGGTTTCGGCTAGTTGCCATCTTCAGTGTCATTTTTATCGTTCTGAATTGTTTATGTTAAATCGTTCACGTTTTATAGTCTGTTAGCCATCGGTCTTATGTGGGCAGGTAGCTGGTAAGACGTGTGTTAATTCGTACGTGTTTTAAGTTATTAGCTAGTCATCCGTATAGTATGGGTAGGTAGCAGGTAACACGTCTCTTAATTGTTTATAGGGGTTGATTTCTAGGAATTATGGATTTTTTGTTTTGGATTGTTATCTTATGTTTTCATTACTTTATTTCTCTGTGTTGTTTGTACTCTACAATTTGGCGTTTACAGGTACCTTTTCTTATTGGTTGTTCGGTGAAGGTTGGAAAAAGTCCGTAATTATTGCTTTACGAATTTGTTTGTCCTTTGTGTATTGTGGCTTTATTATTTCATCATTTTGCGTACCTTGTCCGTTTTTTCTGTTTTTTGTATTGTAGATTATTTTTAGTGTATCGAATATAGCATCTGAGTTGGAGTTTGTTTGTTCGTTTATGATGCGTCCATCAAATGTCTTTTGTTTGTATATTTCCATGTTTTCTAGAATATTCAAACGTCGTCCTTTACTCTGTGTATGAAGTATTTTAACGGTTTCTCTGATGTGCGTTGGGTGGCATTTGTTATTGAACATATGGTTGGCAAAGTTAGATTCGGGCGTTGAGTTGGGATTTCGTATTTTCTTGTTATAATCTCTTATATGTTCGCGGAACCTTGTTTTAATTTTCCGTCCTGTCTGGCCTATGTAGCTATGTTGGCACGTACACGTTAGCTTGTACACTCCTTGTTTTTCTAGTTCATCTTCTTTGTTAATGTTGGTTCTTAGTATTCTTCCTAGGTTGTTAGTTGTTTTGTATGCTATGTTAATGTTATTTTTCTTGAAGAATTTGGCTATTTTGTGTGTTGATTTTCCTGTGTATGTTAACGTTGTCCATGTGAAAAATAACATTAACATAGCATACAAAACAACTAACAACCTAGGAAGAATACTAAGAACCAACATTAACAAAGAAGATGAACTAGAAAAACAAGGAGTGTACAAGCTAACGTGTACGTGCCAACATAGCTACATAGGCCAGACAGGACGGAAAATTAAAACAAGGTTCCGCGAACATATAAGAGATTATAACAAGAAAATACGAAATCCCAACTCAACGCCCGAATCTAACTTTGCCAACCATATGTTCAATAACAAATGCCACCCAACGCACATCAGAGAAACCGTTAAAATACTTCATACACAGAGTAAAGGACGACGTTTGAATATTCTAGAAAACATGGAAATATACAAACAAAAGACATTTGATGGACGCATCATAAACGAACAAACAAACTCCAACTCAGATGCTATATTCGATACACTAAAAATAATCTACAATACAAAAAACAGAAAAAACGGACAAGGTACGCAAAATGATGAAATAATAAAGCCACAATACACAAAGGACAAACAAATTCGTAAAGCAATAATTACGGACTTTTTCCAACCTTCACCGAACAACCAATAAGAAAAGGTACCTGTAAACGCCAAATTGTAGAGTACAAACAACACAGAGAAATAAAGTAATGAAAACATAAGATAACAATCCAAAACAAAAAATCCATAATTCCTAGAAATCAACCCCTATAAACAATTAAGAGACGTGTTACCTGCTACCTACCCATACTATACGGATGACTAGCTAATAACTTAAAACACGTACGAATTAACACACGTCTTACCAGCTACCTGCCCACATAAGACCGATGGCTAACAGACTATAAAACGTGAACGATTTAACATAAACAATTCAGAACGATAAAAATGACACTGAAGATGGCAACTAGCCGAAACCGGTTTGTCTCCAAACCAAAATTGACAAGGGATGACGGAAAATCGTTCCAAACATATATATCAGAGCACCCTGTCGGAAAAACAAATCAACAAGCAAAATAAGTGTGCTTTAATTGTTGAAAGTCAAACTACATACTACAAATTAATAATATATCTATCAGTAGACACTATTAATAACCCTCTTGAATATATATTAATGAATCCATATTTAGCAAACAAACAAAAATTATAATAATAATAATTGTATACCTAAAAATCTAAGCATTTGAGAGTGAGACTTAAATATAAAAAAAAATTCTACAAGAAATAAACAAAAACTAACTTTTTAATAACCATTAAAAATCCCATTGTATCAAGGATACAGCGATGTTAAAATACTATTAGAGATGTTATCAAATTAAAATATATTAAAATTGAACTCTATGAATGAACAGCAACAAAATTACATTTTTTACACACTATTCTGAAATATAATCTGAAAACATCTCATTTTGGCGATGAATGATTCTGAAACTATACGTAGACATAACCTAAAACATTTGAAAAATTGAGGTCAATTCGAACTTAAAAAAAACAAAATACTAAAAATTCACAATTAACATTAATTTTTTCATGTTAGCTGGACTTTAATTTTCTCGTATGATTCAAAATAAAATAAGAGTTAAAAACTGCGATTTGAATATAATTCCATATTATCATTCAAAACCTAGGTCTCCATACAGTCCGTACAGTTCTTTACATGGAAGAAAATCGTAACATATAGAGATTTTCAGATTTAATTTCAGTCAAATCGCATGTGAATTTAATACAAATGTGTGTAAATCTATTTATTTTTATATATACTCGTACGATAAAAAATCGTCAAATTGTTCTACAGTTTGATTTACATAAATACATTACTTACGTTCTTTCCTATAATCCCTATGTAGGTAACATTATCATTAAAATAATTTACAATTTAGTGTAATAAACATGAAATAACATGAAAAAATATTCTACGTTACCTTTTTGAAATGCCAGTTTTCCATTATTCGTCTCATTAATACTTAGTAATTACTATTTAACTATCTCTCTATCTATCTACACTAACATAATTACTTATTATACTTTTAAATTATTTTATAAAAATTTATTTAAAATTTATGTATAATTAACTGATGCTTTAAATGTTATTAATAAGGACAAATAATAAATATCATCAAAACTAATTCATATTTATATCAGTTTTTGTAAACTCTAACGATTTGTATTTTATTTACTCCCGATCATTAGGACATCACCACAAAAATTCGTTCACAAGGAAATTGATCTAAACAGGCACTCTGAAATGTAATCAGTAAGAATTATCATTTCGTTAAGATACTGTAAAAGACATTTTGTGCGCTTTATGAACATGCAATTTTACAATTCCGGATTCTAGTTTTAGTGGGCTTAAATCAATAACTCATATGTGCCCACCTAAACCAGTGTTAAGTGCAGCTTTTAAAAATAATATAACACGCTTATATTAAACTGGTCTGCCAAAAAAAATGTTGCCTAATAACACTCAGCTTACAGTAGTTTCTCTCACGTAATTGGCGCGGATAATATGCCTTAAATCATATTACGATTACATTAATTTATTTCACCATAACTCGAGAACAGTTCATCGGCTTTCGATAAGCCAAACACTGGAAGAGGTTCCAGTCGTTTTGACATTATTTTTAAAATGTTTAACATTTTCGGAGTTATTCAGAAATTAGTGACGAAAAATACATTTTTTATATTAAGTAATTGCTTATGATTATTGATAAAAATTGTTGCTGTTTTCAGTTTTTTTTGTGAATTTTTAAAAAGCAAATAGTTTTTGAGTTTGCTTAAAAAATACATTAATTGTTTAACGTACCTTTGTCGGACTACAATTATTAGGATTAAGTAATTTAATCCTTAGGCTTAAGATCGGTTTCTTTATTCTTTCTATTAAGAAAGAAAATTTATTTGATATGATAACTTTGAATACAGTAAAAGTTAAAATTTTATTAGACAACTAGCAGAATGGACAGGATTTTCTATTCCGCTATACACGTTTTCAACATTCTTGGTGACTTCTACTAATTTTTGTGTCAACTGTAAACATCATCTATTTAGCGCAACACTAAAGACAAACAAAAATAATACGAGAATGAATATTTTGGAATTTTCATGTTTTTGTTTTTTCCTTGGGTGAGAACAAAGTTCACAACACTCTGAATTCTATGCTATTGAATTCTTTATTATAATATTCATTTTTGCTTTTAGCCAACCATTGGCTGGCAATGAAAGCATTATATGTGCAATAATATTCCACACCAAATTTGAAAACTCTCAAGGCTCCTAAGCCTTTCGAATTTATTCTGTGCCCGCACAAAATTTGAAGATTCTCAGTATTGTAGTTCTTTAAATATAGGGAAATTAATATTTACTCTGCATGGGGGGTGGCACCCTTCTGTGCGCTCCTATTCCGCTAGGAGTATTCCTGAGAAAGCAATTGGTCTTAAAAGCAGTCTATACCAAATTTAAAAACGTTCGCTATTGTAGTTCTTTAGTTATTGGGAAATTATTATTCACTCTGTATAAGGGATACCCTTCCCCACGGATTAAAAGAAATTATTCTATTTTAATTTTTGGATCCATTATTATTATTATTAATGTATGGGGGGATATCGAAGCAGACTACTTACTTTCTGGGTCCCTTTTCGACCCCCATTTCGCTCTTCAAATTGATTTCAGGGAACCGATCCGTAATCATAACCATCTTACTTTCAATTGAGTCTTGTGCTAGCCCTAGCCATTACTCTTGACTAAAGTGATTTCAGACTGTCGACACTCTTCCTCATCACGGAGTCTTTTGTAATTGCTATCATTTGTCTAAGGCTTAGTTCCCCCATGGCATTCACATCTAACAAGTGTCTGCCCGTGGTCTTAAGCCTTATGCTAGCCAGTGCTGGACATTCACACACAATGTGCGCTACCGTCTCAGCCTCTTCCAAGCATAGTCTGCAAGTATCATCTTCTACGGCTTTCATCTTAGCCAGATGGTACTTGAAGTTTCCATGTCCTGTCACTAACGCAGTGATCCAGCTTAAAGTAGCCCTATTATACCCGAGCACCTTGCTGGCCTTCCTGCCGAGAGGCTCGTTGAGCACCATTCTCGCCTGTTTACATGTCTCCCTCCACCTATTCAGGTGTAATGAGTTTACCCATTGAAGAACTTTAGCTCGCACTAGGCCATTCCCCGGGGCAACCCTGGGTTCTGGTCCACAGAAATCCACATCAGATCCCCTTTTTGCTAGTTCGTCTGCTGCTTCATTCCCAGCTGTGCCTATGTGTCCCTTAACCATAGTAAAACGATTCCAAAATTTCAAAACGATTGGTACAGGCATTTAGCTTTCCGGTATATGAATGTACATACATATGTATATGTATTTTATTAATTTAGTTAATGTGAAACATAATTTAAGACTTTAGGGGTAAAAAAATATAGGAAAATCAATTCCTTTTTTAGGTTGTGAAATTCTACTACTTTGCATTTGCGACATCCAATTAATGTGAGTAGCCCCTGACGTATTTAACAAAATTTGCTATCTATAAAAAGCTTTTAAAGTTGATTTGTTAAGATCGATGACTGTCGACTCAAGTTCTTTACATAGCGTCTTGACTAGCCACAAATCTGTTCAGCGATCGCACAGAAATTTGGCTAGTGAAGACCGTCGCTATTGATGGTTGGCTTGTGTTTAAACACGCACGAACAACTGTTCGCACAAAACTGTTATGTCATTACAGAAACAAAATACACGCAGGCAAAAGAAAAAAATATGTGTTTGTGTGCGATCGTCCGTAAACATCTGTACATAAACTAACAATGCTGTGATCATGGAAATAATCTCGATGAGAAACAAAAAATTATTCTCAAGCTGAACAGGAACATCTACACGTATTCTTTGAACTGAAGACCACGAACATATTTTCTCCCGTTATTTTGCAGACACTCTCTCAATGTTCGAACAAATTTATAGTTCGCCAAAACGTAGTGTTATGAATGTCAGTAGATTTCTTTAAGATCCGTTCACTTAAGATCCATGCTTTAAGATAGAAATAAGAAAGTTTTTAAAACAAAATAAAAAAGAAATACATAATGGATAAATAAAATTAAAAACCTTTAATTTAGAAATTTTTTAAGCCAACAATGAAACTTTACAACCATTTCAAGAAGCAGTGTTTTCAACCAAATAATTAAAAGAAAATTACCCATTGACTTTGTTTACTTTTTATTATTTTATACTTTTAAATTCAGTTTTTAATTAGTCAAGAAAACTATGCCTAGGCACCAGATACGCCTCATATGGTTTTACTGAAGGAGTAGCACCATCCAATGGCGTTTCATCTGGCAGTGGACCCGGTAGGGCTTCAACTCGAAAGTTCTGCAGGACAGTTGTAATAAACATAAACAAGTTCTGTCGTCCCATGATATCACCCATACAGCGGTGACGTCCAAAGCCAAATGGGTTAAAGGCTTCTGGCACTTTAAGGCATCCATCGATTAAATAGCGATCTGGTTCAAACTTTTGTGGATTGGGAAAATCGACTGGATTCATTAGCATACCACGAAAGCAAGCAATCACCATAGTGTCCTTGGGTATCTCGTAACCACTTAAGCGAGTATTGCGTAATGCCCGATGCGGTATACCGAATGTATATCCCATAAATATACGAACAGCTTCCAAGACAATAGCTTCACAATATGGAAGCTTTGTGCGATCTTTCCATTCAGGCAATCGTTCAAGACCCACAACTTCTTTGATTTCTTCAAAGGCGCGTTTTTGAATTTCAGGATTGCGTACCATATGCAAAAAGGCAAAGCCTATGCTTTTGTTAGTTGTTTCAGAACCAGCGAGAAACATGTCAAGACAAACAGCTAAAAGTTGCTCTTCAGAAAATGAGTCCTTACGTTCTGGATTTTCCAATTCTCTTAAATAGCTATCCATCAAATCTCTAGGAATATCATAGTGCTTAAAGGTTTGCCGATGAATGTCAACCTCTTTACGCAGAAACGTATAAATACGTTCATGGTTTTCTACAAAAGCATTGTAACCCGAATAGTTGGGAGCTATATAACGCATGAAGGGAAAGTGACTGAACATGGCTCCCACCATGTCAATATGTTGAAATAATTCAAAAAACATTTGCAACAAATCGTTGATTTCCTCACTCTTGCGATCGTAACGTTTGCTAGACATCATGAACCACAAGGTGTTTAAGACATAAACCGTAAAGAGATTCACCATCGAGACTTTTGCCCTCTTGCCACCTTGTTTACTTAGTAATTCATGCAAATCATCTAGAAGATGTGAGGCTTCTTGCTGTATAACATTAACCATGCCACTGCGGGAAAATCCAAAATCCTTTAAATGGCGCAAAATAAAACGCCTCTGTTCTAGCCACAACTCTCCATCAGTGACCAAGATACCTTTTTTTGAGTTAAAAGTGCGAATCCGGTAGAAAATACCATCGGGCTTACCATCCAAATCCTCGTTAGTCATCATTTCTTGTATAGCATCTGAGTAGTACGCGATAACCAATTTGTCCTTGCCAATTTTCAGACCATATAATCCATACGGATTGATATAATGACGAGCTAATTCATCAATCACTTTACAAAACATTCCGCACTTAGCGCGCAACTGATAAATTTGCAGAGCACAGCCTACAATAGGATACCATTTTGGTCCCGGTGGAAACTTTACTGGCTTACGAATATCCCAAAAAAGGAATAATAATATCAAAACCGTGCCAAATATTACCGTATAAAACATGTTGTAGTGACTTGAACAGCAACAACTAAACTTTAGATTTCAATGCAAGATTTCGTTACAGTAACACTTTCAATTTCCGCTTAACAATCACGTAAAAACAAGCAGCCATAAGATTTCATAACAACATCATTACATAACGTTTCTTTGTATATAATTTTCACTGGTCCACGTCGATTTCCACACAACTTTTTTCGCTTTCGCTTTTCGTTAATGAACCATATTTGTTTTTCTTGTTTTCTTTGTTGGGCTTCCTTTGCTTAGTTTTTGCTGAACAAAGTTTTGACTGGCTTAAAGTTTATCAATCAACTGAAGAGTTTTCTTTAGTTGCATCACAATTTATACTTGGTCAAGTGAACCAGTAAGTTAGTTTGCCGACGTCTTATTTAATTGCATACAGAGGTAGAGAGAGAGAGAGTGTTTTTCTTTTTTTTTTTTTTTGTTTAACTTTTTTGAAATTAGAAATCCAAAAACTGTTTTCCTCAATATCAAAAGCAATAACAACATACAGGTTTTCATAGAAAAACGGCAGAATTTAAATAGAGTCTTTAAAATGCAGATCTAGAAATCATAGATACAACTACGCGGATTTTTAGAAATTTTGTTGCCTTAGACAACTTGTGGGTTCTTCCTTCAACTTTAACCATCTAGGGCCATATTCACCAAAATATTTTTAAATTATAAGAGATTTATTAAACAAATTTATGATTAATAAAACTTTTATTAATCGAAAATATTATTTATAAATATTTCCTTTAAAATTTAAAATCTTTCATTGCCAACCAATGGTTGGCTAAAAGCAAACTGCATGTGGTAACATAGAATTCAATAAAAAAAAGGTGGAGTGTTGTATACCTTGGTTCTCACCCATGAAAATTGAAATTTTCATTCTCGTATTATTTTTGTTTGTCTTTAGTGTTGCGCTAAATAGATGATGTTTACAGTTGACACAAAAATTAGTAGAAGTCACCAAGAATGTTGAAAACGTGTGTAGCGGAATAGAAAACCCAGTCCATTCTGCTAGTTGTCTAATAAAATTATCTTATCAAATAAATTTTTTTTTCTGAATAGAAAGAATAAAGAAAACGAATTTATGCCTAAAAATCAATAATTTAATATTAATAATTCTTCTTAATTCTTAATAAATAATTTATACAAACTCCATATTATAAAAACCAGATTTTGAAATTTCACCACAAAAATTTTAATTTCACCAAAACTTTGTAATATCACCAAAAATCCGAAAAATCACAAAAAATCTATATTTTATGAAAAACGTCGGGATTTTAACAAAATCGATGTTCAACAAATACCTGAATAAAAACCAAATTTCACCATAAATGGGGAATTTACCAAAAAATTATAAAAACTCACCAAAATATTTAAAAATCATAAAAATTTGAAATTTTATTAAAAAAATCTTAATTAATCTGAAAAATAAAAAAAACTAAACTTTACCATTATTTGCGAATTCAACGAAATTCGAAAATTCACCACAAAATCAAACTGGAGTTCAAAAGTTTTAACATAAAAAAATAATACAATTTTCCAAAAAAAAATCGAAATTTTAAATTCACCAAATTTCGAAGTCACCATAAAATCAAAAAACTGAAAGAAAAAAATTTTAATTGCCAAAAATTCTAATTCAACAAAAAAAAACCGAAATTTTACAACAACAACAAAAAAACAAATTGAGTTTTTCTCAAAAGTTGTGTAAAGGTTTCCTGATGAGCTGCCCTACGCAACCAGCGAAATGCGCATAGAGACTAGCTTATCCACCCTCAATAATAAATTGCATTATTTGTAGTTAAAATGAGTTGGGATTAAAAAATTTGCTAAAAATAAACTTTACCACAAGAATTTAAATTTCGCCAAAACATTGTAATTTCACCAAAAATTACAAAATTTAAACAAAATGATGTTAAACAAATTTACAAAAATTAATCAAATTTCATTACAAATATTTAAAAATCGTAAAAATTAGAAAAATCAAGTAATTTACTTTAAACAATAAATTTAAAAATTATAAATTTTACCAAAAATCTCAATTCATCTGAATAAAACGAAATTTTACCATAATTTGGGAATTTAACAAAAAACCACCACAAAACCAAATACAATTCAAAAATCTTAAAACACAAAAATAACATAATTTTCCAAAAAATCAAAATTTGAAAATAAACCGAAATTTAAAAAACAAATTGCGATAAAACGAAAGGAGAGTTTAAATGTAAAATAAGACGACTAAAACTGGAGGCAAAATCTGTAGTACATTTTTATTAGTTCATGCTATTGCAAAGAGTATATAAGATTCGGCACAGCTCTCTTATTTGTTAAACATGGGTGTTCAATCGATGTGTATTTGTCGTTAAATTATTTCTGACAAGCCATCGGCCACGAAATTAAATGGTACATGGAGGGACAAACAAATGTATGGACAAAACCGCAAAGGAAGTGTATTAACAGTCTTAACTCTGATAGAAACGAGAAAAGTTCGCAGAACTGCGAACTGCGGTATCAAAATTAGGACAAAAGCTGGCATACAAGCGAGTATCTAAACAGTACGTAGAGCCATCATAATCAGCGAACACTTAGAGTTGCGAAAATGAATGAGACACGCAAACAAAATCGATTAGAATTTGGCAGTGGAAGGAATTTGGCAAGGAAGGATTTACTTTAATGATTGGAAATTTGTGGTTTTCGCTGATGAGAAGTTCAACCTAGACGGACGAGATGAATATAACTAATATTTCCATGATTTTACCGCCACCACAGCAGAGAGGGCAGTATTATGGTGTGGGGGGTGCTGTAACGTACTATGGAACATTAAAATTATAATTTCTAAGCGGTAGGATGACTGGGGAAACCAACAAAACTGTGCTTAATTCGACTTTTGCAAAACTAAATGGCATTTTTGGACTGACTCCATGGATTCCTCAACTGGATAATGTTCCTATCATATATACATATATGTACATATATATATCTTCAGTGTGCATATGGCTTGACAAGGGATGCCGGAATTTCCTTCCAAAAATCTGAAATCTACATCGAAACACCCTGTCGAAATTTTAAATCAAGAATCTACAGTGAACGAGTTAGGGTGTTTAAATTTTTTATACCTTTCAATGCACATGGTCAAGCGTTAAGAAGGTTAATAATGTGATTATATTTTGAACTTAAATTAATTAAATACTGAAAAAGAATCGGAATTTTTACAACCGACTGTTTATGAAATGTTGTTTAAATTCGAAAAATCGCCAAGTCATATAAAAGGATTTTTTATTGTTTTTCATTAATATAAGAGTTTTGATTTGGCCGCATTTAACCTATTGGAAAGAATTATACAACTCCAAGTTTTTGTTACAAATTTTCACAAACAATTTAATATGTCAAATGTATTGCAAGTCGCTACCATGTTAAAGTGCTCAATCCTACGATCAGCAAGCAACCACCAAGTAGGAAAGTAATAAAGATAATAACAAGCAGCGCAATAATTTACTAGACCTCAACATTGAAAAATTTAACAGTTTTACACAATACTGAAAAGTATAGTTTTGTCTGTTTGGTAAAATCGATTATGTCACCAATTAAAACCACAACAAACTGGTTGCCAAAAAAATACACAGACTTAGTAAAACTATTGGTCAAAATGCCGGAAAATGCTAACAACCAAAACAAGTGTGGAAAACTGTGGTTATCCAAAAGTAACATAAAAGAAACACTAAAACAAGTTCCGGTTTTATAGTGCGAAACCAAAATATAAAGAAAAATTGTTTAAAAATATTTGAAGATAAAGTGGATGTTACGCATGTGTATTGGAGGACTTTCGTTACGAAAGAGTTTTAAAAGAATTAATTCATAAAAATATTTAACAGGTAATTTGTAATGAAGGGCGTTATTAATTTAAAAAATTTTTATGAAATAAGTGAAGAAAGTACGATTTATTTATACAATCTCATTTTCGTTTTCTTTTTTTTTTAATTATTTTTTGGTAATTTTTTATCTCAACTTATTTTATTATAAATAATGCAATTTATTTGTTGAGATTGGATAAGCTAGTCTCTGTGCACATTTCGCTAGCTACTTAGGCCAGCTCATCAGGAAACTTTTACCCAACTTTTTATAAAATCTTGAATGTCTCATTGCTCGTAATTCTTGAGACCCAATGAAAAATCCACCGAAAATCAAAATATTAAAGTTTAAAAAAAAGCCCCCACATATTTTATTTTTCTTACTTGCTTTACTACGTTGGGTTGGTTCTTATCCAACTCTTAATGTAGCTGTAAGCGGTAAAAAAAATATATTAGGATTTTTTGTTTGGACCAACATCCAAGGGTAAGCCCTTACCCATGCAATGACATTGTGTCGGATCTAAGAAAAAAGATTATGGGAAGGAGGATGGCAAGAGTAGTGTTTGTGGACACACGATTTAAATTTTCCTACATTGAAAACGACAGAAGAGATTTCTGTAGAGAGTTCTTTTCACATACGAAAATTTAAAATAAAAATAATTTGTACTTCATATGGACAAAAGATTTTGTCACAGTAATGATTAAACCCGTCTAAATGTACATACATATTCATTTCTTTTAACTCGGATTTAACAACCTCTTGTAACTTTCGATTTTTACCCATATTTCTATTAAAAATTTTTTAAGTATATTTTTCGACTTTATTTTAGAGGTGTGTCGGTCATGAACTAGTTCGTTCAATTGAGAGATTATTTTAAAAAGGTGATGGCAATTTTACAACAATTACAAAAATAACATATTTATTATTTTGGTGTGTCTGTCATACACAATAATTGAAAAGTGCTTATTGTTCTTGTAATTATTGCAAAGTTGCTACAAGCTTTCTGAAATAAACTCTCCATTGAATGTACTAATTCGTGACTGGCACAACTCTACATAATATGGTGTTCTTTAAATAAGCTGGTTTTTTTGAAAGTGGTATAAGTCCACTTTAAAAAAAAAACTAATGTAACGGTAATTTCAATGAGCTATAGACACCTTCTCTCAATAGCTATAATCACAATTTCAATAGAGTTCTATCTTGACATAAAATAATCAAAAACAGTTTTGCTGTACAATTCTATCAGACAAATGTTTCTTTTGAAAGTGGAATAAGTTTATTTCTAATAATTATAATTAAAACAACTTTCTTATTGCAATTATTATTAATTATTGCTACTTCAGTGTACGCTACTCGTTAGCCGATATAACTTATCTAGTGCTAAATTTGGTTAAGGATTGTTCAATTAGACGATAATAACATAAATGTTATTGACCACAAATTTTCACTGCCGAAAAAAAAACAGCTTCATTTCGTATGAAATGAAAGGAAAAGACTTTGTCTCAACCAAATTTCTAGACGAGGCAATATCAAACAGAAAAAAAATACGGACGGAGAAATTGTAAACTGGCTTAAAATATGTTGGATGAGGAAAATTAGTATGGAAGAAAATACTCCATTTAAAACAAGTTTTTTTAATTGGAAAAAAGGGAAGACCAAAAAACCTCTGCAAAATTAATATGTTACCACTTTATAAAACTTCAAGGAGCATAACAAGAGAGAATTATAACGATATGATAAGTTTATTATCTTATATACCGCCTATTCACCTTAAATACTTCAATATGCTAACTGTAAAAGAAAACTAAATTTAAGAAATCCTTTTTTTTATTTAAAGATCTTAACGAAGTAATTTTTTTTTATTTTTTTAATATAACTGAAATAAATTCTTAATAAATTTTGTTATTCGTGTTAAATGTCTTCATTTTATCTATCTTTTTACATCAAAATTCATTTTAGTAAAGCTTATGTCCCTAAAAATATGAACTTAAATTTGTCGCAGGTTTTTATTTCTTCTAATATGTTATTTTTGAAAGTGGTATAAGTCCATGTGGAGCTAAAAAAATTTTGAATTTTTTAAATAATTTTAGCAGTTATTTCATAATAAAATCTAAAATGTGTATAATGGAAAAAACATCACTCGAATTGATTAAAGTTGGCCAATATTTTTAAATTGATTTAAACGCAAACCCTTAAAAATCTCAATATATTAAAAAATGGACTTATATTACTTTCAAAAAAACCAGCTCAAATGTATGTGCAAATATTGACAGAAATATTTAATTAGATGAAAAATTTGGCTTTAAAAATGCTTAGACTTGGCACGTTGTTGTTAATTATGCTTATGACGTCACAGCACAACCGTGAAAAGTAAATAAAAAATATTAAAAAATTTGTGAGAATTTTTAATTTTGTGTCCAAATGCCGAAGAAGCCAGTGGCGATAACTTTTCCCCATGCGTTTAAGCACACTACACTTATATATCTATCCCCAATTGTTAATTCTTTTAAAAATCTGCTTTTATTTCAATGATTTAAACTTGTGCACATGAATAAAAAAACTCAATTACAAATGAGGATTTCTTTGTCACAATTTCAAAGATGCTGGCTTGTGTTTAGTGAAAAGCTAAACTTCACTTGTGTTGCAATCGTCTAATGATCCAGTTCATAAACGCGGATTATTTTGTAATTTCAAGTGCAAATATATTAAGCAAAATTCAATGGCATTTAGGTGAGTATTATAAAAATTTCTATAGCGTAAGAAATTCTAAAATAATATAAAAAAGTATTGTTTTTTGCACCATTTAATTTTATGGCGGGACATTTTGTTAGGGTTATGATTCTTATGGCCATGGGTTTGGGTGCCATGTATATGCTGCACTTATTGGCTCAAGATTGGAACAAAATTAGACGTCCCATACCACCAGCGGTTACAAGATTTCTTAGTGGTGCCAGTGCAAATTTGGATAGTTTTATAACTCGCGGCAAACGTGATCTGAATCGAAAGGAACATTTATGTCGTCAGAATCCTCTGGCAGGTAATGAAATTAAAAGAACTAATAGTTCAGCTGTAACAATCGATTGGAAACGCATTCTCTCTCATGATCCGTTTGAATGTCTACAATCACTGGTTTGCCAACTTTTATCGGGCGCCGAGAACACTTCTCATGACGCTTTGCTGTTATGTGATTTTCTGGAAGAAAATGTTAGCATAGCACCAGCTAAAATTGGACGTGCTTTTAGTCGTGGTTTGGCTTACCGTGGCCAAACTGAGCGTTGTTATGACGAATATCCATTTTGTTGGTATTCAGCTAAAACTATGCTGAAAATGTTAAAGTGGTTTTCTGATACAGTTCAAAATTAGTCATTGATAATATAATATATAACATAATATAATATATAACATATATATATAATAAGTTATCATTTAATGTGTATAATGCTCAAATAATTTATAAAATATTTTTTAATATCAAAACCTCCAAATTTATTCAAAACTATAAAGTGTTAAAAGTGCTATAAGTGTTAAAATACGAAGGTTATAATGACACATATTTATGCGCTTTCCTAAGGTTATAATGAAATTGAATTAAAATTGATACATTATAAGTATATGATGATTCTAAAATAATGACTAAATAAAAGAAAAATATTCATCCTTGTTCTATGTTCCGAGTGAAATGAAAACGTGTGGAATTGTAAAAACACTCATAATTAAATAATTCGAAAAATAACCGTTCTCCATTCTACATATGTTTCCCTTTTTCGAAATTATGAGCCAATATTTCTGACAGCACATGTCGTTTACGTTAATAATACGCAAGAGTCCTAAAATAAGTCTGTTCAGAAGTCCCGTATGCATTTTAAAATAAATGGAACTTGAAAGAATCCTTTTAAAATTCTAACGCAAATTAGTTATTCTAACATATTTTACCAACCGTTTTTATTTTAAACAAAACAAAAGAAATTATTCGGAAGTCGAATATAGAACGACTAAAAAATTCGGAAATTTCTCCTTTCGAATAAAATAGTGAGGATTCGGAATACAGAACAGCACAGATTGTAGACTTTTTGCTTGGTAGGATCCAGAGTATATATACTTTATTGGGTCGGAAATAAATATTGTAGAAATTACAAACGCATTGACAAGCATATATAAATACATATGTATATACCCTATTCATTTTTGTTAAGGGTATACAAATATGTTTGTACGCGCACAACTGCAAAATCCCGTATATAAGCTATGCTGAGAACAAGGAAATAATCAGGGTTTAAAATTTCTGCTATATTACTCAACATTTTCCGTAAAATGTTTATATTTATCGATCTTCGCATTTGAGTTGCAAATCGCCAAACTTTTTTCAGCATGTGATGAAACTCGCACGTTTCACTTGCGAGTTGCCATTTGTATTTGAACACAAAATTCTCGATTTTTTCAAATTTTTCATTTTTGTATTTAGGATGAAAATTAAAACAACCAATTACCAATTCACTAGTAGTACATATTTTTCGCAGATCATTTAGATGAGCTGTTTGCTGAAATCGTCAGTACAAAAGAAGACAAAATCTTAATGCATTTTTTTAAATGTCATATTTTTAATAAGAATTTGTAAAAAATATTATTAGTTATGATTCAAAATAAAGAAAAACATATCAAATTTATTTTATTCATCATTTATTTGTTTCTTTAGTGTTTGGTTCAGGCAAAATACCACAGTTGAGACTGATCTTGCGATTTAAAGTCGCCAAATTTCTTGCGTTTACGATTTCCATCACACCTCTCTTGCGAGTTCAAGTCACAATCGCAAGTATTAGGCGATTTGCGAATGTCATCACATGCCTGTATGCATCTATTTTTTGTAATGATTTGCCTTTCTTTAACTGCTAGTAGCTGTGATTTGAGAAAAAAACTTTTTCATGCAATAATTTATTCATTGAAATAACCCAAAACGCTCAAATACTCACCCTATACAATACTTTTTGAGTCAAAAAGACGAAAAAAATAAAAATTATGTAACTCGCTCGAAAAGAATTTTTTCGACAGCAATTTCCGAATCTAAGTTCAATCACCCTACTGCGTAACTCGTCTGAAACGATGGCAGATTTACAAACAAATAGGGAAAAAATATTAAAACTTGGTAGCACTCCAAATTTTTAACAAAAATAAAAGGCAAAGAAACAAAAACTAAAAATTATGTTCCTCTACGTATTAAAGATGATTTGACTCCAATAACAACATTCATAAACACTGTATTCTTTCCGACCTTATATTTTTAATTACTTTCTATGCAGGCAAAGTAATTATTCATAAACACTTAATTTTATCAAAACCAATATTATTAAATTTAATTTAAACACTTACATTATTTTAGTTTTCTTCAAATTTGCCACTAACAAAATAGTTTTCGAATAATTTCCTGACGCCTTTTGCATAACTGAGGTTTCTCTTCGAAACGCAGAGTTTCACTTTCGAAATGGAGATTTATTCTCTTTTCAATACAGCACAGAAAACTTTCGGTCCTCGTAAAAAATAGTACAAAAATCGTCACACAGTACAAATCGTTCGAACTTATAAATTATTTTTTTCGATATTTTATTGTGCTTTTGTCGAATAACAAGTTGTAAAGTGATACCTTTGATTCGTTGTAAAATTAGTGCAAAACAAACTTTTAATTTATAACAACGCATTTTAATACAAATTTATTTAAAATTCATTACTATATATTTTTGTATTAAATGACTTTTCTTGGCCGCATAAAATACTTACAAAAATATATTTTAAGCAAATAACAATTATTTTGCATACATTTCGTTTTTATTCTTTAATAAAATAATAATAATAATAATAGTTATAGTAATAACAAAAAAAAAAAAACATAATATAAATCTACATCAAGTACATGTGGAATGTTATAAAAAATATTAATCATTATATTGTAAGTTTGTAAAAAAAATATATTAAAAATTTGTGCACAAATTCATTGTATGATAATTTGTTTTTTTTTTTTATTATAAAATAATATAATTAAATAGGTACTTCAGCTAAAACAAAGAACTTGGTAAATAAGATAAATTATTGAGTTTTGTATAAGCTTAGCTTAATTTTATATATTCGAGAAGTTTTCTTATTTATATGACATTCAAAACGTTTTATTTAGTTTCACTTCTTCATTAGGAGTTTTTGTTGTTTCTTTGCAAACGGACTGAAGTAAAATAAAAAATAAAAAAAATTTTTAATGAAGACCTCTGCCTCTTAAAAATTAATCTGTACAGTACTTCTGAGTTTTCCAAGTTATACTTAAGGTAATATTAGTTAACAAGCACGCAAATATAAACAATTAGCACCAACTTAATTCCAAATTAAGATTAAAAAAAGAGAAAAGTGAAGTGAACCCTAGTGAAAATTGCATCTTCCTTAATTAATTGAATAATAACAATTACACCCACTTAGCTGAGCATTTATTATCTGAAACTTTTTCAATAAGTAAAACAAATGTCTTTTTCATTATATTTTCTAAATGAATCTACAGGTGCTTTAAAGGTAAAAACACAAATTTTTTATTCCAGATCATAATAGGTAAGTTGTATCTTGATTAGATATGGATATGAAGCTTAATAATCTGCACTCATCATGTGTATATCAAAAGTCCATAGGTTAACTCATAGATAACGTTACTAAAATTTCTCCATATGACTTTTATTTAGTACTAACCTTCAAACGATATGTGTATAAATTTGACACCAATCTGACGCGACTTATAGCATTTTGTTTGAAGCTACTTTTGTTATTGAACAAAAAGGATGGAAAAAACTGAATTTCAAGTTTTGATATGGCATTGCTTTTTGATGATAAGCAAATACAGTGGAAACAAAACAATGGCTTTATAAACATTATCCGAACTCTGCTCCATCGATACAAATGGTACAGAAGTGGATTGCTGAATTAAGGCGTGTTCCTACCAGTAGAAATAATGCAGAGCGCAGTGGACGCCCAAATGTGGCTGTTATTCCAGAAAACATCAACAAAATCCACAAATTAGTTTTGAACTATCGCAGATTGAAGGTGCCCGAGCTAGCTGACATTGTAAAGATATTAGATTGTAGTATTTTTACCATTTTACAGGAAAATTTTGGGTAACGGCCACATTTACAAAAGAAAAAAGTGTTGTTTTGCCAAAACAATTCACCGTGTCATAACGAAAACGATGACAAAGTTGAAGAATTAGGCTTAGAATTTTCGTATTCTCCAGATTTAGCCGCCAGAGCCATTTTTTTCTGTTTTCAAATCTCAAGAGAATGCTTGCTGGAAAGAAAGTTAAGTTTAATGATGAAATAATCGCTGAAACTGAGGCCTATTTTGACGAGTAAGAGAAATCGTACTATAAAAGTGGTATCGAAAGGTTGGAAAATCGCTATACTCATTGTATCTCCCTCGAAGGCAACAATGTTCAATAATAAAATCGAGTTTTGTAAAAATTTTGTTTTTTCCTTACTTATCCTACGGACTTATTGAATGAACTGTTATGTATACTTACATTGAAAGTAGGGGAACAACCAGTTTAAAACCTAGTTTTTTCTGGGTTAAAGCTGTAATTTTGTTTCTAAAATATTGTTTTGCGTATGTCGCTTAGACTGGGATTTTGCGATTTAAAACTGTTTTACCGATTTTTATATCTCTGCAACAAAGTAGCTTTTAAATTTTATTTTAAAGAAGGCAAGGTCAGATGAGGATATATTTAATGTTAATGCTGAAGAAACTTTGCCCAGTCACATCGGGGTATCTCAATCCTCTCCTAAAACTTGGTAAGCCAGCAATTGAAGGAGACTCATATCGTCCGACCTTCTTGCTATATCCTGTTGCAAATGTTTTAGAAATACTACTGGTATCATCTCTTGCTTAAAGCGCATTTCATGCTCGCAACATATCAGAAATTAAGTTATCGTAAGATGAAAATGAGCGTGCCACAAGGAGAAGTATTATCACCGATACTCTTCAACATTTATCTTTAAAAACTTTCTGCACCCCCAAAAGAGATCTCGTTGGTGTCATATTGCACCATTTTCTCATTCGGTGTTAATATCAATGACACAAGTGCCAGAATCTTAGTACCTGTCCACCATTGCATAGTTCAGGTAGAAATGTAAACTTAAGTTATCAGCTTCAAACTTGTCGGGGACTATTTTCACTTCTTGGACAAAGAAAATAAATATGAATTTAAACATCTTAGTCAAAGGCAAAAGCCGAAAATCTTAGGAATCAAGGTGAAATCAAGGTATAAGATCCTAAAAGCTCTCGCTGACAACTTCTGACGAATGCACAAAGGGTCATATAAGGCTATAGGTCGATCTCTAATAAACCAGTACGGACACGTTTCCTCAGTAACCGGATGTGTCGAAATGGCAAGTATTGACCAACTTTGTGAAGGGACAAAGGGTGTGCCGATTCAGCAACATAATATTGCTAACCAAGCAGTATCTTTTGGCTTTTCATCGCATCGGCTCAAAGCCGTTAAATAGTAAGGTGGGATTCGCCCCCACAACACATCTGGCAGGACATCAACAGGATGATATTTTATTATAAATTTTAAGCGCTAGATCTTTAATACCATTCTTTTTATAAAATAAAATTATTTATTATATTCTATACTCGTATGTTGCTACACATTAATTGAACATTTTATAATATAATTTATTTTCTGATGATGCTACACAAAGGCCTAGCGAAATATCGAACAGAATAAATACAATTATTTTATAAAACGAATTGTATTAAAGACTCAGTTTTATTTGTTCTGTTAACTAAAAATCTGTTAACAAAAAATATCCAACTACCCGGGTGCTAAAAAATGTTTTTTGTTTAGCACTAGAACACGAGCAAAAAGCTGAATTCTCCTTTTTTTCCTTTTTTTACGACACAGCGCGTATAAGATCGTTTAACTCAACTATAGTTTGTATTTAAATAAATTTGAGTTTTGTCTTAATAAATATTTGAAATCCTAATCGATTCCTTTTTTATTGGTTGAATAACACAAATCACCAAATATACTTGTTGGTTTTGGAAGTTTAAAATTTAAAAAAGAAAGAGGATAATTTTTGTGTTTGATTTTAAATTGGGAAATTTCCTTTTTTGGTCTGTTTTGAGTGGAATCTGTTAGGAAGAAACATTCGTGCCTGCAGTTTTCTATAGGAAGAGTGACGCCATGGCGTCACAATCTCTTTCAGTGTCTCAGAAAGACTTTAATGAATTTGAAAAACATCTCTCTACTGGTAAATTTAAAAATGCGAAAGTAGGGAAGAAAGAATAGGCGAAATTGAATAGGAAGAGAAAGACCTTAGCAGGCTTTAACCCCGAGTTGCTGGCATCGCAGGTGGGTGAAAAGCTGAATAACAAACCGTTGGAAAGTGAGACAACTTTTAACAAAAAATTTAAAATGGCGGACAAAAACAGTGAAAATGTAAATATGGTGGCATCGTTGGAAACTTCCAATGTGCAGTCAATGTTAGTTGAGGCTTCCCATGACGTTGATAGTATCCTAGGTGGGTCTACCACTGGTGGGACTACGGTGGCTGACAACAAAAATGTTGAGATTGTTTATCCTGATGACTATATTGGTGATGTTTTGATTGATACATCGAAATCATAAACTAAAAATAACATACGTATAAAGAATGGCCTGTTTCTATGGGAAAAGATCTGTGATTTAAAGCTATCAGGTATTAAAACGATTAATGCAATTGGTGTTACACTCTACAAAATTATGTTTGATAACGTTTTAAATGTTAATGAGTGTCTTAAGAATCGCGAATTAAAATTAAAAACATACGTGCCTTTATACCCTACACCTTTTTAGAGTTAGTTCGGTTAAACGCTTTTCTAAACGGTACTTCAATGAAAAAAATGAAGCAACATTTGAACCTACATTCTCAGTTAAAATTGGTTTTGCTGGTAATGTTCTGAAAGTGAATCAGTATTATCCTCCCATTCACCAATGTAGAAATTGCGGAAGAATAGAAATAAAGCAGGTGGATGCAACTCAAGTTGTGGCATAATTAAATGTATATTGTATATTGGCGATGACCACCAATCCCATGAAAAGAAAGTGTAAAGTGTAAAAAGTGGGCTGAGGAGCAAGATATTAAAAAAATTATGGCGATCAAGAAGATTTCGCGCAAAGAGGTTTTAGAGAAATATAAGGAGCAGTATGGCAGTTTCAGTATTTTGGCAGATTATGAAAATGATTTCCCTGAGCTGTCAAAGCGAGAAAATGTTAGAAACAAGGATGATGAGGTAAATAATAAAAAAGGATAATAAAAAAGGAAAAGGAATTTCAATAAGGCTGTACGGCAATCAACTTAAAGAAAGCCTTTGCTTGTTTCTAATGAACCATTTCAATTTAATCGCACTGTTCCCAAAAATAGTCAACCTATAGTTCCTGTGTACAACAGGCCAGGATATCAACGTGTTACTGAAATTGAAAAAAAAAACTGTAGCTCTGTAAGGACATTTTTGTTAATATAAACTATGGGGATGCTATAGCTGCTGTTGATCACATAAGCAAAATAATAGAAAACAAATCTTATTTCCTTCAAAGCGTCAGATAATTTTGTGTATAACGATAACATTCCAATCTGTCAGAGTCTGACAGTTCTCACATGAAGGTGGCAGCTATAAACTTTTAAACTATAACATTTTCAAGAAATTACGTTCTGATAACAATTATGGTATGGTAGCTGTATGTTACAATAAATCGATTAAAATGGAGAGGATAAAGTACAATCCTTCAACTTAAGTTAATATTGCTAGAACAACTAATCTACAAAAAAATTTTGTAATATGCTCAGTGTATTTTAAGCCTGATATGAGTATATCTGATTTCTCCAGTAGCATAACTGGTCTTTTCAATTTTTTGGATTGTTATAACAATGTGATAATCTGTGGTGATTTCAATGCCAAATGTTGGTTAAGGGGAGACCCAAATGAGAATATTAAAGGTACAAGATTGGCGGAGTTAATTTCATCTTCAAATTTTTGCTGTCTGAATGATGGTTCGAAAACCTTTAAACGTAATATTGATCATTGTGGTTCAGTTATTGAATTGACCTTTGTCAATTCGTCATGCAACTTTTCTTAGAACACTATTGCTGTGAGCCTTCGTGGCAGTCATCATTTGCCAATAATAATTCGGGATGATCAGAATATTTCAATTTCCCGCAAATTTATTTCCAAAAGGAAGGTTTTAACTGCATTGTCTGGTGTTAATTTAGACTCTCATGTAACGAATGTCAATGAAACGTTTAAAAATGAGATTCGGAAAGCAACGTTTTTTACAAATTCGAAAATTATACCAAAATCGTGGTGGCATGATGGGCTGAAAGTTTTATTTCAGCGCTTGAAGGCTGCTACTCGAAGTGTTTTTACTCATCCAGTCCGATCAATTTTGAAAATCTGCGTGAAGCAAAAATTAAATGGAAGAATTCAATTCCTTTGGCAGAAACGAGAAGCTACAGGAACAAATAAGCACCCAAATACTAAAATGGCTTGGAAATTCATAAATAATGTTAAGAACAGCTCTCAACCAAACTTGCACAATTATTGGGAATCTAATAACAACGCATCATATTTACAATTTTTAAAATCCCAGATTGTAAATATTTCGACTGATAACCTTGAAGTTTCATATAATCAGAGTCTTGGTAAGGAATTCAATATACATGATCTGGATAAAGGTCTAGCAAGAAGGAATAAGTCCTCGGCTGCGGGCATTGATGGCGTATCGTATGAGATTTAAATTTGCTTGCGATTTTCAATGACTGCTTTATATATTGCAAAATACCTCACGATTGGAAATTAATTAAAATTGTTCCCATTCCAAAAAAGGGAAAAGATTTGACTGATTTTAGGAATTTCAGACCTATACCTCTATTGTCAGTTTTTCCAAAGTGTCTCAATCTCATGGTCAAAGAAAGAATTAATTCTTATATAGAAGAGAATCACTTATTACCGGAGAGAACGTTTAAATACAGAAAGAACAGATCGGCTCCGATGTGCATTAATGATTTAATTTTTACGATGCCTCGGGTTAAGAACAAAGGCTACAAGGTAATAATTTGTTTTAGATATTGATAATGCATACAATTGTGTCCACATTAATATCTTAAAGAATATGGAGAAATTTGGAATTGAGAAAGCTATTAGTAATTGGATTACGTTCTTTTTTTTCTGAACGAATTTTGAGAATTGGAAAAGAGGAAATAAGTGTTAGGAATGGAATTCCTCAGGGTAGTTGTTTGTCTCCAATCTTGTTTAATATCTGCACTAAGAGCCTTCATGAGATAGAGGACCAGTGTACGAAAGTCTATCAGTTTATGTCCTGGCGGAGTGATCTTGGAGCTGCTGTGGATAATCCACAGAATAAAATTATGGCGTTTAATAGATTATGTATTTATATCCAACAATCTTACTGTTCGTGATCGTTGCAATAATATTTTGAATGAATCTAAGAACAACATTAATTTGCTAAAAATGCTAACACCAATTAAAACTGGACTTCATCCTCATATTGCGTTAAACATATTTAAAGCTTGCATCAGATCAAAACTTGAATATGCTATTACAACATTTGCTAACACTCCCAAATATATTAATAACCGTTTGAAATCTTTTCAAAACTCATCTTGGGATTAGATGTCGTCTATTTAATGGCTGGAGAGCTTATTCCTGAGAAAAGAGCCAAGTTTCTTACCTTTAAGGAGCTTCTAAAAATTAAACAGTTCTATCCTGAGCTTTACTACGTCATTATGAGTGAATCTCACAACAAGTCTAGCTATGGGCTGGTCGCTAACAAGTTTCGCAAGCAATTAAAAAACACTTCTTTTTCCATCAACTTTGCGAGTCATTCAAAGTTCACAATTAGCAAAAATGAATTGCACGATAAGAAGGATAATATATCGAATATAGTTATGGTTCGACTGTATTTAGAAAAACTTGACTTTTACCGGAAAAATAATTACACGATTTTTGCGACCGATGCCTCAGTTTGTCAAAACACTACCGGGTGTGGTGTATATAATGTTACCGAAAATGAGAAATTTTATTTCAAAATAAATTTTGGAACGTCTTCCCTTTTTGCTGAAATTGTTGCCCTATATCATGCTGTTGAGGATAATTGGACAAATATTGTTGTTTTTACAGACAGTATAGGTGCATGCCAGTTGCTCCAGTCAAAGTACTGTGATTATTTCTACATAGCTGAAATTAACAATCTAATTGCAAATTCATCATTGATTCGGGTTGATGTTGTATGGACTCCTAGCCATGTTGGAATTTCCTTTAATAAAACGGTTGATGAGATGGCAAAAAGTGCTTGCGACATTGGCGCTGTTTTTGAAGCTAAATTAAGCCCTGTTGAAACCTGTAGGAATGTTCAATGAAGTTTTCCAACATAAAGAAAGATGGTTTCATGAAATTCGCGTATGTATTCATGCCAAAGAATTTTTTAAAATATCTGGATAAACAACGGAGAATGTCAAAACAATCAACAGGCTTTTTTCTGGTCACTATTACATCAAAATATATATGAATATGATTAATAACAGTCCGACTTCAAATTGTGATTCTTGAAATGTTATTGAGACAAATGATCACTTGATTTTTCATTGCCCAAAATATGAGAATTTACGAAACAAGTTCGTTCACCTCTTTCGCGGATTATGAAAACATAAAAGATCTTCTAAGAACAAAGAACTTTAATTTATATGAGGAAATGTTATCCTTCATAAGGATTGCGGAAATATCGCTATAAATTTTTCATTGAAATCATATAATTTTGGTTCATTATTCAACATTTTATTTTTGTTTCATCTTCAACAATGCGTATTCATGTGTCATAATTTTAAATTTTTTCATCAATCAACACTTTATATGCTACAATCAACATTCTTTGAATTCAACCTTGCTGAAGTATTTTTCATTATTTCATCAATCAACACTTTATATGCTACAATCAATAGTATTTGAACATGTTTATTAATCAATCAATATTGCTAAGCCTTCCCTTTCTCTACTCAACAGTCAACATTTCCTTCATCATTTAATCTTTGGACGTTCATCCTGGAAATATAAGTCTTTGACTTGTCCAACTTTTAACCTTGATGGTTAATATTAAAAAAAAAAATAATAATAGGCTAAAAGGTCATTAATAATGTTTTTATGCTATTATAATTAGATATTGTTCACAAAGCGAGTATACGATTTCCAGAAAATATTAATTCTTAGAAACTTTAATGTTGTTCAGGTATATAAGTATTAGTTATACACATAAGTATATATTTGTAATTTAAAATAGAGAGCTATAAAGCAATAAAGTTAAATAATATAATAATAAACTCCATAACTCTTTAATTTGTGAATATAAGATAAAAACCTATTTGATATTCTTGTGAACAATATATAAATTTTGTTTTTAGTTTCAAATTAAAAAATTATACAATTACGACTATTTTCTGCTTTTTTTTGTTGTAAATTCTTACTTATCACTTTAAATTTGTTTCCGTTATTGCTCATACAACCCATTCAAATTTTCTTGAAGAAAAAATAAAATAAAATGAAACCACTTACTAGGAATTTTGTTTATATTCAGGGCCAATATTTTCATCTCCTTGACGCATAGTAATGTTGGTGATATCTTTAACAATCATTTCAGCCACTTGCCAAGCAATTTCTTCTTGCACATTGTCATCGGGTAAATGAATTAATTTACGCATAGCATTTTTAATTTTATTGCCACCCAAAGTTAAAGACCAATTTTGATTTGATTTCGATGGTGTGTGATGCAAAGCATCTGACGGTGAAATAAAATCTCGTTCATAACGACCAAAAGAGTTGACGCGGCCAAATTTCAAATTGTTACTATTAGAACGCTGCCATAATAAATCAGGATTGGTCAATTGTGACGAATCTATATTTAATTGAAATTGTTTTAAATGGGATGAATGACTATCCATCGATGCTAATAAAGTGTTGTGTTGGGAAATTGGCACTTTTTTATCAAGTGTGCAATCTGACAAAGTTTTGCGATGCCTATTTGATATTTTTTCACTGATACATCGACGTAAAGGGTTATGAAAAGTTTGTAATTTACTAAACGTTTCCTGGTGTTCGCTGTCATCTTCAATGCGCGTTTTAAGTTCATTTAAATAGTTGGCGAATAATGGAGATTGTAAAAATAATTTCAAATATTTGCATTCCAAATATTTTGCCGCCACTTTAAGAGGCAAGTCAAAACAATAAAATACTAAACCATCGGTACAAATACAGGATTCTACGTGAGATCGTAGTTTATTTGAAGACCATAACTTTACTTCAGTTTGCAGCGAAAAAAATTTTTCATAAATTATCATTGCATCGGACTGTGCCTCCTTTTCATTACGTAGTTGCGCTTCTTGTGACAAAAAGCTTTTACGATAATTTATGGCCGATGACCAAAATTCTAAACAATCTCTTTCCTGATGCTGTTCCAAATATTCCATTAAATAGAATAAAGTAACTTCACTGTGTAAAATGTCATTGATATTTAAATTATGGCCTTGTATTAATTCTATACAATATTTTGCATAATAGGTACTTTGTAGAAAACCATTTAGGAATTCCTTTTCCAATTTGTTTAGAACAAATTGTTGAGCTTCTGTAAAGCAATCCGAAGTAATGGCATAGTTTTCATCATCTTGTTCCTTTTTACACAACACCAAAGAAATCTTTGAAATAATATCTACTGGTAACCCTATATGTTGTGGCGAATTTGCACTTAAATATCTTTGATATATTGCTAAAGCATCCTGCGCACTGGCCATTGATATTTGAACACAATCGGAGATGTCCGTTAAATTGCTAGTTAAACTACAAAGTGATAGTTCAGAGGAAGTTTTAAATGTATTCTTATCATTGCATTTCGTTAGTTGTTTATTGGTTTCTGCATAAAATTGAGATTTCTCATCATCTGTCAATGGTTTCCGCATAGTTAAGTCACACAATGTTTTTAATTCAGGTACAATGCTGCTATCGATATCTGAACGTTGCTCTGCATCACACACCTTAGCGCCATTTTCTTCACTTAAATCATTACTTTGTTGAAGCTGTTGTTTGTTTTGTATTATATGTAAGCCATCTATAAGTTCTTCGGGTATCTGTTGTGTCATTAGTTTGTGTTTTTGTTCCTTACGTAATTGTGCTAGGGCAGCGTTTTTAAAGTTTTCAGTATCTAAATAGAACTTAATTAAAGGCAAAGCATTACACTTTTCCAAATATTGAACAAAATAGCTAAGACAGTTTGGTTCATTGACTATGGAAGTAACGACCATCGAGAGGCGAGAATGGCATTGGAAAAGATCTGAAAATTAATACGTAAAAAAATTAATCTTAATGTTTTCAAATTAAATAAGTACGAGTGCTATATTCGTCTGACCGAATCTTAAATATCCTTCTACCAAACATTAAGTACTAAAAATATATGTTATGGCCAATGTTTTTTTTATTTCCTGAAGAAAGTGTTTTCTTAAAATTTTTGATAACTTGGGGAATTTTAATTTGTTTATACGCATACACATTTTACCTCTCCTCCTGTTTAATTGGTATGTTCGATTGTTTGTTATACTTTCGAATTTTCGGTAAATTCATGTTTTATTGTGATTTTTTTTATGGCGTTTCGATTTTTAGGTTTTAAATTTTTTTTTACTAATTTCTGGGTTTTGTGAAATTTAGATTTCTCAGTAATTTCTTTTAAAATTGTGTTTTTGGCCAAATTTAACATTTGGGTAATTTTTACTGTGATTCTTCGATTTTTGGCTAAATTTTCACTTTTCTTGTTTTGTTTTTTTTTCATACAGGTATGTGAAGAAATCGAACTATTTTAAAAGGAATCTTTTTGAAGGTGTGTAATGAATTTCAATCGATTTGGAAAACAGTTTTAGAACAATTTTAAAATAATTAACATTAAAAATTGAGATTATAAGATATAATTTATAGCATATAACTGAATTAAGGCAAACAAATTAGGAGAAACTATTGAAAATCGGTAAAAAAAACGAATCGACTTCCATTAATTCAGTTTAATTTGATTTTTTCTTTTTAAGTAATTTCATTTTTTTTTTAATTTTCGAAAATTTATTGAATTCCCGTTTTCTGTTAAAAAAAATTTTTTTTTTGTGAAAAATATATTTTACATTTGTGCAACACAAAATTTAAAATTTTTCGGAAGCAAAAAAATGAAAAATGAAACTAAATGAAAACTTAACAATGAATGTATTAGAATTATAAAATGGTCATAAATTTTTATTTAAAAAAACTTTTTGATTTTATGTTGAAGGTACAGTCATAAATTTAAAGGATAATTTTTTTGAAAAGCAGTGGGCAAAACTACAGAAAATTTTTAGTGGCTATATGAATACCAAAATAGGTAAATAAAAAATATGAGTTAATTCACTACACTCTTGGTGCGCAAGTGCAATGTAATGAAACTTGAAATTTTTTATTAAATGTCGATTTTATGGCAAAATTTTTACTTTTTAGCAATATGTGAAATTTATTTATTTTTTCTTGCATTGTAGTATAATCCATTCCGGCCAATAAGAACTATATTACATGATAGTAGTAATAAAAATAAATAAATAAAATCATAAAAATATTACAATAAATTCAACAATTTTAAAATCTTTCATTTATTTTACGTTATTTTATTGGCCATAGCGCAAATAATAAGAGAAAATATTATTAGAAGCAATTTAAAAAGCATATGGGTCAGAATTATTGAAAACAGATATCATGTATATCAGTGATACGATAAACAAAATTGCAAAACGTTGGCATAATATTAAACAAATTTCTTTAAAATTTCAATTTTGTGGCGAAATTACACATTTTGGTATTTTTTCTTTTTAATAAATTGCAGTTTGTAGTTACAGTTTAGATTTTTTGATAATCTTTATTTTTTAAATTTGTTGAATTTTCGCAATGCGTTGGTTAAGTTTCGGTTTTCGTTTGTAATCGGATTTTTGTTAGTATACATAGGTAAATGCCCTTTTTTAGTAAATTTTTACCTCGGCCTAACATTTAGATCCCAAAAACAACCAAACAAATGTATGATTTCTTATATTGATAGTATTTTTGTACCGGCATTGGATCTTACATATAAGGATTCAGAATACATGCACATACATATGCATATACTTTATATGCACATTTTTTAAAACGGAGCAGATATGCATTTATTTTTTCGATTTAAGCACAATGAATTTCGTATTTATACATAATTGGGAAAAATTGCTAGAGTACGATACAAAATAGTCTTAGAAGGAGCAGTATTACAATTAATTTTTCTTTGGGTCTTATAGTATGCGCTTGTAAACATAAAAACGTTGCATTTCACAACGTCACATCTGTAAAACAGTGTAATCGTGACCAAGAGGTGAATCCTAAGATTCCATAGCAGATTATAACAGCAAGTCAATATTAATTTATATAGAACAGCTTTACTTTAGTTAGACATTTCCAAAAGTGAATCAACAAATCGTTCGTCCAATTTAAAATTGTTCCTTATTCAAAAAAAAAAAACCAAAAAACTTTTTGAAATTTCACTATCTTAAAGTTGAACCAAAGTTAGTCAAAAGTTTGTAAGGTGATATCCGGTGTAAAAGATATTGGTCAAAGCTAAGATATTCTATTACCTTGATCGAATTCAACTATTGAATTAAGAGCCGTTCCAGAGCTAGCAGCACCACCATTCGTGTAATTACCCCCGTTACTGAGTGCACCCAAACTTAAAGCACTATAACTGACATCATCACCTTCTGTGACTCCTGCACTTGTAGACATCATTAAGCCTAAATTGGCTAACTCTTCAAGAAAAACTTCATCACAAAAGCTGGAAGTTGAGCGTAATGAATGACGTTTTGCAGCATTTAGATTGTTAACTGAGATTGGTACGCCATCTGAGGGACCGCTATAAATTTCATCAACCATAGTATTTGCATCATTTTTATTGCTGTTGTAGTGTTCATTTTCATTAACACTTAATGAACTGCCACCACCTAAATTAAATAGAGAACATACAAATGAATTTTATATTATTTGTTTTCTATCTTGACCGTAAACATTTATCCTGCCAACACAGACGGCAGTTCGGTTTGCGTTTCTGTCTTGTTTCTCTATTATCACATTTTTGTTTTGTATTTTACAAAAACATGTAAGTAAGTACATACCATGCATTCATATAAATACTTATTCATATGTCTTTTAAATATAAAAATTTTACTTACTTTTTTGCCTCTTGAAATATTTCAGCATTTTTTACACCTTTCATTCGTTGTTCTTTGATTTTTATAAAATGTTCTTAAGAAATTGATAATGTTTTATATATTTGACTTATTAATAAAGTTAGGGTAATAAATTTTTTGTATTGCGAAAATTTGTTTTAATTAACCAATGTAAATGGAAAATTTCACCGAGACGTAAATATTTGTCAAAATAAACCACTCACAGTAAAATATTAGCTAAAAGAACCCGCACTGGGAAATAGGTACAAATTTTATAACGGTAACGTTACACTGCGTCTTGACTAGCCAAAAATTTGTTCGCACATTGAGAGACCGTCTGCAAAATAACGGTAGCAACGGTCCTAGTTATATTCTGTAGATGTTTGAGCGTATTGTTACGTTTATTACCACAATAAACGTTTATTTTGTAGGGTTCGTTTAATTGTAAAAAAATTAAAGTACACACTCTTTTATACAACTCTTTAGTACTAATTTACACTGTACACTTAACACTTTTGTACGCACAGATATTCACTTTCTGAAATCTCAAAGTCAACTAACTCTTCTGCGGTGGACGGCGCCTTTATATACAGATAACGGCCGCTTCTTGAAATGTCCCGAACATACGCGAAATTGCGCATTTGTTATTTCAGTTGCTGGCTTAGTAGTCTTGTATATGTGTTTGTGTGTGTAGCTTTGTTTACTTTTTGCTTGCTGTAGAAATTGTTTTTGTCTGTGTTAACAGCAAAATGTACCATGGTTGAACAGATTAATGGCTAGTCAAAACGCTATAATAATGTATGTGTATAGAAATTTTATTGTGACTGCTCGTTTTAGAAGGATGGCAGCAAGATACATTCAATATGTAAGTATAGGTCAAGAAATGGAGTTGGTCAATTTTATATGAAGTTTCACAGTGAGGGATACGGAATTTGTACCTGACACTATTAAACTTTATATATCGTACACCATATCTAGTTTAACAATTGGGTGATGCTTATTGCCGCTGCGAGTTCGTTATAAATTCGCTTTGATGTATTCATAGCCGATTTACGGCTCTTCTAAATTTATATATAAATAACGGAATGCGATAATGCGGCTATAACAGTATTATTAATGATTGTATGCCCAACAAATTTAAATTTATTGAAATTCAGTTGGTTTTAAGATTTTAATTTTAGGTAGGTTTTATCCTCTATAGTGCTTCGAACATCGAGTTTGTTCACCAATACTTTTTGCAACACATACTAGGAACGAATTTCCGTCATCCCTTGTCAAGTTTTCTTCTGGCGACAAACCGGTTTCATGTATGGCGTTAAAGGCTGAAGACAAGAGAAAACACCTTTACGTTAGAGTTGATAATTTTGTCTGGGGAGGTCTAAGCCAATATAGCAGGCCACGGGCACTAAAGATAAAATAAAAACAAAGTGTCGATTTTTGGAACGAATTTCCGTTATCCCTTTTCGTTCCGACAACAAAAATTACAATGAATATGGCACATAGCCGAATCCGGCTAAAACCAAACTTGACAACGGATGGCGGAAATTCCTCCAAATCAAGATTCAAAAACAAGATGTTGTTTTTCAGTACAGAGTTGTCCCGATAATGAAATTCTAATCATTAATGCATAAACGGAAATATTAAATCACTGTACATACATGGTATGTTTTGTTGACATTAAACAACGTTTGGCCAATGTAACAATGAATACTCTAGAATAAATCAATAATTAAGCGTAAACTAACCTGGTGGAGACCAATAATTTCTGTGCGTGAAAACCTCTGCCAGCTCCCTCTCACCCATCGTTTTGATAAATTGTAGTATATTTATCACCACGAACGTTGGATGATGAAAGGATCATAAGACAACTATAATTTTTTACTGCTATTCCGTGAAATTTAAAACCAGATTTTTTGTACATTTGTAAATTACGAGGCCATACTCTCTTAAAACACCTATTTAGACAAAAATGTTGGGTTCTCTTGCAATTACTTTTCGACATTTTTTAAAACACTTTTTGATTTACCGAGCTTGTTCCGTTGTAACACGTAGTTTTTCACTTATCTTTGCCATCTTTGTTGGCACAATTAACGATCTACTGATAGGAGAGTAGAATACTTTATAAAATATATTATTGACAGATACCAGGTTGAAAATTTGTCATTTTAGTGTAGATTTAATAAATAAAAAAACCTTTATCTTAAATCGAATAGTTCGTAAGGAAGATGCTATTTAAAGTAAGTAAATTAGTTTTACATACATATATACTTGCATTTCCAAAAGTTTGGCCGCGACTGTTTATTACAGTAAACCGTTTCGTAGGAGCCGTTGGCCATGAAACCTATTTGTATGAAATAAATTGAAATGTCATTTAGAGGGTTTAGAACATATATGTAATTATGTTTTATTGATATTAATTGTGTATATTTTATATATAATTTATTTTTGTATGTATGCATATTTGTTACGGTATACTAATTAAATTATAAGTAGGCTAATTTTATATTAATTTTTTTAATATACATATATATTTTTTAAACTTTATTATATCTTTTTGATCTTTTATTATAAGTTTAATTAATTAATTTTTAAGCTCTGGGTCTTAAATAAATTTTTTTCACACGATAATTTTATTGATTACCTTATTTGATGATTCGTTACGCTTTACTCTAGCATCATCAGAAAAAAAATTATATTAATATAATTTTATTACACGTCTCTAGAGCTTAAAAATTAATTAAATTATTTTATTTAAGCCATTATTTTTGAATCATTTCTTATACTATGTCTATACTAGCAAAAAATGCAGCTTGATAAGGTTTTTTTTTAATTTTATTGTTTTATTTTTTGGTTATTTTCAAATATTTTTTTTTATAAATTAAAATCAGATTTTGTTTTCAGTTTTAAGAGGTTTAATTTTTTTTTTTTTTGTTTATGACGAACGTAATTTGCTAATATTTTATGCTTTAAACTATTTCTATTTTTCATGAATGGGTTTATTAAGCAAAATAATTTCACAGAAATTATTAATTTTTGTAAAATGTTCTTCATATTGATGTTTTGCTGTTATTTTTTTCTTTAAATTTTGACAAATAAACAAAAATTATAAAAAATATATAGTATATTGATATCTAAACGGCGCTATATCTTGTGTTTTATGACTTCTTGGCCCCACAACTAAGGAGTGAATCTGTTTTAAGAAAAACTCATTAAATTCCAATTAACGAATTAGTAACTATTGAAATGAAATACTGGACTCCGCTATTGCTTCTCAATTGTTGAAACTTCACTAAATGAGGAAAAAAAAAGTATTTTAAATTTTACAAGAAAACATTTTTTAAAAGATTATTAACTATTTTAAAATATATTTAAATTGGGAAACCTTGCCACCAGATGGAAAGTCCGGATCAGCTAACGCGTGCTTAAGCCTTAAACAGTGTTTCAGAGAGTAGCTCGACAAACGCAAACATATTCCCACCAGATTATGCGGGCAAAGGATAAACTAAATATTGGCCAACTCATATAGCAGTGGAAATATGTGAAATTAATTTTGTAATTTTTTATAGTTATTATTAAATTGACTTTTAAAGTTAATTAATAAACTTCGTCTCGACGTTTTTAAGTCAATCATTACCAGAAATAAAGACAATTTGAATTTTTCTTAACAATGAGAAATTGGTTTGTTTAAAGTACCCTACTAACTGCCTGGAAACAAGACTATGGGGGTAATGTTCTGCGAACATGTTGGGTAGGTGGTAGGTGAGCAGCTTATGGAACGTGATTTCTTTTTCATTAAGAACAAGTGACGTGTGGGCGAAATTAAAAAACGCCAAGCTTCACGTTATTGATTTATTGATTCTTGTGTTTTACATAACTCTGTCGATTATTTTGATACGTAAAAAAGGTCTGGATGACAGGTTATCTGTCGATCTATAGGAAAAAGACTTGCATCCACTTGGTATGAGAATAAAACAAACGATTTTGTTGCTCATGAATTCGGTTCTTGTTCATGTGCAACCATCATTGTCACAACTTGTATTCGATCAACTATGTTCGTCATTGAATACGTTTTGGGTTTGACAGCTTCTCCCTCAATAAAAATAAAGAAAATATGAACATCAAAACTCGTATTCGCCACATAGAACATAAACAATTTAGTGCCGTTGCTCTGCCGAGGTTTTAATCTTGTCTTGTTCAAGTTCATGGGCACTGCTACACGTACAATATATATTGAACGCGATCCAGTATCGCGATATTTATTGAACGTTTAGCATGAAGTATTGATAGATCGCAAACATCACAATATTGGACGTGTAACGTGTGCCCTTTCGCTGGTGGAGACGTAATGTTATGACTTTTTTTATAAAACTAGCGCATCTCTATACCACTTGTCAACAGCCAAAAATGTCATGCTACTAATTTCATGAAAAATTTCATTATGTAATTTAGCCGAAGTTAAATATTTGCCTGGTCTGACCTTATCTTTATCCATCATCAATACGAAAAAGGTAAAACGTACTATCGTTACGGAAGTAATATCTACTGACAAATCTTGATAGTTTTCTAAAATCTTTCCATTAAAATGACTAAAACATTAAATCCAATCCAATTCTTCGGCGGTAACATTTTGCGTACCATTCTCTTTAACTAAGTTAATTTGTTCAGCCAATCGTTTTATCATTAAGAGATGCTGGATACACAACAATTGTTTTTGGAGAAAACGCTTTTTAAATATCGAAAAAAGTTTTCGAAATGTGAGCCGAAATCAGTCGTGTACCCGAAACCTAATACTTGAACTTTCGAATATTTGTAATATGTATTTTAATTTTTGCTTTTTAGGTAGAACTAACATTTTTATATAAAACAAAAAATATTTATGGTAATTACAAGTTAAAAAAATAAATAGAGATTTCCAAAAATGCGATGGTGTTGAGTACTTAACAACTAAACAATAATTATTAACATATGTATTTAAACTTAAATATGACAAAAACGAAGCTGTGGTAAACTAACATTTGTATTTATAAAATGTTTTAGTATTTCTGTTTTTATTAACAATTAGGTTTAATGTATTTTTTTCATTTAAATTATGTTTTTCCTATTTTCTTTGATTTTGTACTTTTTGTTGTTGTTGGTTGGTATATTGCTAAAAGATGGGGTAATTCTTTTAGAGGTTTTTATATTGCTTGTTTAAGAGGTTTAGAAAATTGTAGGTAGCCGATAGGTATGACTATTTTTAGTTGTTTGATTTTTAAAAATAAATTAAGAAAAATATTAAGTTCAAGTATCTCAAACAATTAATTACTTAGAATATTTTTATGTGAGCTGCTTACTTTAAAAAGGGGTTTAAATCACATTATAAATACTTTTATCACAAAAGTTTTACTTTCTATTTGAATGCTAAAATGCAATTGAAATATGTTTTTTCGAATAATGAATTTTATTACATCTAAGTGTAGAGGCAAATACATACATTATTCAATTCGCAACACATAATATTGGCAAATATTCGGGCAGGTTCGAAAAACGCTTCGTTTGAAAATCATCAAACTTCAGATAAGGATTGAAATAAATATTTGACATTGTAGCTTTTCAATTTGTTATGTTTGAGATATTTCATCCGAATTTTTTAATACGATTTTATACGGCTTTTGTGTAGCTTCATCAGGAAATAAATTATATTATTTTATCCGAACTTAACTTCGAATGCAGCCATTCAATAACTAAACCATGTTTTTTGTTTTTGAAATTCAACGCTTTCAAAATGAAACGTTTTTCTGAACAAATATGTATGTATGTACATATATTTTAGCTACATCAGACGAAAATGCACATAACATCCTGTAATAGTTTATTACAATTTAAAAAATGTTTACATAATATTCCAGTCGTTGAAAATTCGAAATTAACTTAAACTTTATATTATGATTACAAACAGAAAAAATAGGGCCGACTTCCTAAACGCATGTTGCTTTGTAGTAATATATGGGCACTTTTAAGTACGACAGAGCTTAGGAAAGGGGTAACTATCATGCGTTCACTTTTTCACAGTATGCTCTGGCGAATCATTGTCAATATACCGACACTTGAACAACGCTATCAAATAAATGAAATCCAAGAAAATTGGACGCTCAGAATGCGCTTCGTCAAGTAGAGCCGCGTTGGCAATATGCCCAAAATCTATTTCAATAAAGAAAATCTTTATGACCAACTTTTTATTTTTTACATCTATCCGGCTTTTATACACATTGCCATTATTTTTTTTTTGTTGTTGCTGAATTTTTTGTTCGAGTATGACATACAGTCTATTTTATTTCTGGTGTTAAAATTGATCTTGTTTTTGTCGTCAATGAGAGCTTGTTCACAACAATCATATTACTATAGAAAATAAATGACTTTACGACACTTTGTGAGTTCGGAAAATGTACATATTTTGTTTCCATATGCATCACTGTCGCGATTATAATACAAAAAAAAAAGCAACAAAAATTACTTGCGAAGAGTAAACCAGCTTTATAAAAGTAATTACTTAATGTATCGACTCCATATTAACGTATGGTGAATAAAATACGAACAAGTACAAAATTAGAAAACACAGGTGCAAAATAATTTTTTTTAATTTATTTTTATTTCTTATTTATAACAAAGTGTCAAAGAAAATTCACAAAAAAAAATTAGCTCCGTAGCGATTTGCTTTTCTAATTTTTGTTGGTAGTTCATTCATTGACCTCTGAATTCCTTCTGTATTAATGGTTTTTAGTACATTTTTTATTTTGAAAATTAGGGAATCAACATTTTTGGCTCTGTATCCGTTTTCGTAAACCTTTCTCTTCAAAATAGCCCAAAAAGTTTCGATAGGTCGCAATTGCGGAACATTTGGAGGGTTCATTTCCTTTGGCACAAATTCTATTTTATAATTTTTTAAATTCTCTATTGTGCGTTTCGCGTAATGGGAGGACGCCAAATCCGGCCAAAAAATTATTTTTTCTTCCCGGTGATATTTTTTTATAAAATTGCTAAGCGCTGGCAGACATTTTTCATTATAAACTTGCGCATTTACTGCCAAGCCACCTTTAAAAAAAACTGGTTCGCTGATGCCACTTTCACTTATGGCTAACCACACCAAAACTTTTCCTGGAAACTTTGTTTTTCGAATAAATTTAGCTTTTTCGGGAGCTTTGTGACTGGAAGTTTCAAAGTAATGTTTTGGTTGCCATTCGTTGCCTTCAACGGTGAAATATGACTCGTCATCCATCACACATTTGTACTCCGATGAGCAAGAAAAGCAATTTCTGGAAAGCTCCCGTAATCTGCATTTAATCACATTCTGTTGGTTTTCAGTAGTAAATGGTGCTGTTTTCTTTTTCTTTTTCTGGACTCCCATTGATTCTAAATATTTCTTAATTGTGTTTTTGTCACAATTATATTTCTTACCTAGATGGCGGTATGATTTTGCACTGCAACCCACTGTTTCAGCTTTTAATTTAGACCGTATTTTGGAGTTCTGCAAACTACATTTGCGACCTGAGCCAGGCTTTCTTTCAATTGTCTTATTATTCCTACATAAGTTTATTGTCTTGTAGATAAAAGTTTTTTTGAAACCCATGGCTTTAAAATGATTAAAAACTTCATTTTTTGTTTTGTTTGGGTTTTCTTCACAAAATTTACAAATTAATTTGCGACGACTCAACTCGTTAAGTGACATTTTAAACACTAATTATTAATCAACCAAAGCCATCTATTCTTTTTTATTATAAGTAAACAACGCAATAACATTTACCGTTATAATTTCTTTTTTTAAGTATTATTTGTCTTTTTTTACAACAGTTTTGCATTTGTTCGTATTTTATTCACCATACGTTAATACATTGTAAACATACGTTTAGAAGCGAGTCTGTTGGAAAATTATTATATTCCCCAGGACTTAATTATATGACATTTTTCCCGTTTCATACATTTTTGTTCTCAAATTCGCATGTTACCGTTTATTGCAATTTAAATGAAAACCAATTCAATTTATTAAATTTTCCAAGCTTGAAGGCATTTCTTATAATTCTTTTATTCTTTCGATATTTCGCTACTCTATTGTGTAGCATCTTCAGGAAATAAAATATTTATACATTTTTTTAGTACATGGTTAGTGATATTTATAAAGAAAAATAAAACCATTCCGCATGCGAACATGTGTGCTGCGAATAAAAATATCGAAATTTTAATTAAATATATTCCGGCCTCATCGAGCCACAACTGGACGAATCGTGTTAATCTGAAGGATTATAACCCTGTTTTAAAATAAGCTCATTACATCAATATAACCCATATATTTCCTCTCTTTAGACATTTACAGTATTCTTACTTTAAATTATGCTGAACAAAAAAGTAAACAGATTTCAGATTTAAACTTTTTGTTTTGCCAAAAGAAGACAATGCTTGAAAATGTGGTATTAAAAGTAGTTTTAATATTTTTAGTTAACATCTAAATTATAAATTATTTACTAAAAAATGGTATTAGCAAACGAAATTAAAATTTTGAAATCGGATGTTAAATTATATTTGCGAGAATGAGACACAATCGCGCAAGTTTATTTTCAATCCAGAGCAACTTGACTGAATTTTGTAATGGCATATTAATACTTTATGCACAGTTGCGCTTTAACTCTATAATGTAGAAATATTTCGAAAACGGAAAGATTTAAATCCAAAAAAAGTTTTAATGTAAATATTATTTGCTTTTGCAACTCAACTCTGATATACAATATACAAATTTGAATTTTGTACACATATGCCTTTATTATGAGCTTAATTTCACGTTCGATTTTGGCTGGCTATCGCAAAAGGAAAAACAAATTCGTATTATAAGCTGCAACGGATGTGTGAAAAACCATTATATTCAATAAACACTCATAAAAGCGTACCATCAAAATGATCGTTTTGAATGTTGTACATGATTTTTTACATAATACTTCGTTTGAGTGTTATTAGCGATGGCGCTTCAAAACTTTTGATCATGCACAAATCAACAAAAATGTGACCGTTAAAGTTCTCTGCTACAAACACTGTAGATATTTTCGTTGCGGAACGAATCCCCTATCAAATAGAATTTTGCTTTCGTCTCTGAAGATGTAGGTGGTATATGGAAATATGTCTTGCTTTTGAACTATTTTTTTTATTAACGGAGGTTTAAGGTCGTAACTGCCAAACAAAAACTAGAAAATCTTGGTTTCATTTCTATTTCTTTTTACACAATTTGCAAACAAATTCGTATGAAGTTTCAGTCTCAGCTTATAGAATTAAACCATTATAAACAATAAAAATGAGTGAAATTCACTATTCGTTAAATCGCAGTCGAAGATCGAACACTGCTCATAATACGGACCACTTCTCAACTCTTTTTGTGTAAAGGTACTATTTGACTAACCGAGACGCCACCGCAAACTTTATTAAGCAAATCTTTAACAATTTTAGAGAGAAAGTTAACCGGTCGAAAGCTTAAAAAAGTACGATCTTATTACATTTTGGCATCTATACGATAGTTTTTCTTCCTTAAAAACAATTCTTCAGAAGCATAAAATAATGGTTCCAGCATTATTTTTGGTTTTCTGCTTTCGCAATAATTTTACTATACCGCGCTCTATATAAAAACTGTTATTGAAATGTCAACTTTAAATAAAAACTTGTTGCTACAAACCCCACACTATTTAAATAAAAAGTTGCAAATATACGTTTTTTTAAGCCAATTTTAGTGGGAACTACATAAATAAGTATATTCCAAAGTCGAATATTTTTCTTCTTGCATTCGAAATTTTTCCGCTATAAAATTTTAAAAGTTTACTTGCCAATTTTACGTTATGTTCTTCTTTCAAGCATAATTTTCTTTTGTTTTTGGTACAGATAATATTAAAACCTTCATATTTAAATATTAGAAAAGTATTAAAACGTGGTTTTACTCTTGAAATAATTCGAAACGAAACGATTTTTACGGATTTTTTTTCTTCAATGACTTCGACAAATTATGTTGATGCCGAATGTTTATTAATAATTTATGATAAACTGCAAGTAAATTTTCTTGGTTTTGTCTTTGTTGTTGTGTTTTGAATATTAGGAATAAGAGAAGCAAGATTACTTAAATTGTTCGATATTGTATTTGAATTATTATTATTAAAATTTTTTCTTTTATCAATATTTTTATTATATTTTATATCATTTTGTATATAATTATGATTACGATTAATTAATGGAGTCATTTTAATTATATTGTTATTTTTATTAGTATTAGATTTAGCTTTTGTAGTAGATGTTAAAGATATAGTATTAGCAATATAATTATTATTTGTTGTTGTAGTAATACCAGAAATTATTGGTTGTTTTTTGATTTTACTACAATTTGGTGAAGTAATTTTTAAAAAATTTACATTTTTATTAATACTAGTCTTAACGCTATTATTTAAATAGTTGAGTTTATTTTTATCATTATAATTAAACAACTTCTTATTACTATTAATTATATTATTGCTACAATGAAAAGTATTTTTAAAAAACTTATGTTCTTGTGTTTGTAGTTTTGAATTTATGTTAAAATTTTGTTTTCTCTTTTTAGTTTCTTCAACTTCAACTTCATCTTTATGTTCATTTTCATCATCTGTTTGGATTTGTGGTATAAATCGTATTAAATTATTACTATTTCTACTAATACTACGAGAAGAAGTAGTATATTTTTGTTTTTCATTCTGTTGTTTAATTGTATATGAATTACATATTTTATTATCATTATTATTGGTTTCATTAATTAGAATATTAGATTTAAGAATTTTCTTAGAATGTCCAGTTTCCAAATTCCAAGTTGCTGAAGAATGTTGTGGTGTATGTGAACCAGTATTGGTGGTGGTATTTTCCTCGAAATTAGTTTCATTGACAATTTCCTCAAATATTTCATTAATTTTATACATATTATTTTCAAATATATAACCCTCTTTAATTTCCTCATATACTGCTACTTCTTCCGCTACTTGGAGTTGTTGTTGTTCTTTTGATACTAATTCATGTAAATTTCCTTCAAATTCTTTTAATATTTTAACGATACCCTGTCCCAATTTATCATTACCAACACCACCACTACTTTCGACGTCGATTTCGCTATCGTCACCGTGGTTTTCAAGTTGTTTGTGGTATGGAGGAGTTTGATGATTCAGGGTTGCTTTAATCATTTTAGAAGCAACTTTATTGTGTTGCAATTGTTGGTTTTGTTGTTGCTGGAACTGGTGTTTTGTGGTTTGGAGGCCGCGAAATCAAGACAGTTGTTTGGCTACGATAACACCTGGTCGACATTGTTTTACTGACGTCGTACTAATAGTAACATTACCACTACCTCCAGCAGATGATGAGCCGGCAGCGTTTAGATTATTGGAAACTTTTGTTATTGTTGTACTGCCGCCAGCGGCATTTGTTTGAACTTTAAAGATGGCGGTGGGGGTAACATTTTGTGCAACAACTGTGTTTACTGATGTTCCACCACTTAGCCCTCCTCCTGGTGTTACCTTTGAATTATCTTTTTGTATTATAGTTGAACCGGATTTTTTTAAGGTCATGGCAGTCCCACTGCCACCCACAATAGTGACCTGTTTACTACCTCCCTTTAACTGTAGAAAAGGGCGTAATTCAGCCAATGTTTTTCGTTGAGCTACAACATGTTGTTTGTTTGTTAGGGCCAAAGGGGCATCCTGCCCAACGGCTCTAACAGCCTGTGTCTGTACCAAAACCTTATGTTGTTCACCATTGCTATCGGTAAAGAGATGGTCACCTTCTAGATGGCGTATGGCTTCAACGATCGTTTCGAGATTTTGCCGTGAACGTGTCAAACCACTGGTTTGCTCAATTTTTTCTGTTTTAACTTTTTTTAAGGTGGCATCCGTTATACGTTCCACTTCGACTTTGGGTGTGGCCTTAATAGCTGCTTGCAAGATGGGTTGTAACATGGCGGGGGTAGGAGAGTTGCCCTCAGCATAGGCTTTTGCTATAGCATTTACTGCTACCTCTTGTTCAGATTCTGTAGAGGACGACGACAGTACCACTTCTTCGTGAACATTATCCTCTGTTATGATCTCAGCAGCTGCAGCGGCAGCCTCACTATCCAATTCTTCAATGGCAGAGCAAACCACAACCTGCTGTTGACCCGTTAATTCATCAATCTCTACATAGGAAAATTCTTCGCAATCATCGCGCAGCAAATTGCCGGTGTGTTCGATTACTTCACGTGGAATGTACGTGGTTGTTGATCCACTGCCATCTGTTTCATCGGCTTCGACGGCGGAGGGTTGAGGTGCGGTAGCTACTGAATACAATTGGCGTTTTATCATTTGTAATTCTTCCTCTAGCATGGTGCGCAAACGTCTCTCCTTATAAAGTTGCTCCTTTAGTTCAACCATTTCTTTTGTGTTTTGTTGCAAGAGGATTTGAGCCTTCGTGTTTGCTGCCACACTGCCACCGGCAGCGTTCAGTAATGTCATTGGCTCTGGCGACATCGATCCCAGGCCCTCGTCGGACGAATCGCTTATTGTTTGTACACTGGCTATGTTATCGGTTAGTTTTCGTTTCTTAATAGCTACACCAGTTAAATTTTCACTTTTACTGCTGCCGTCCCCATGTCCACCACCACTACTTCCTCCACCAGTGCCGCTGCCAGCCTCATGTTGTCCTAATTGCCGCTTGAGTTGGCTATTTTGTGCCAACAACTGAGTTTTTTCATTTTCCAACTCACAAATATATTGCGACGTTTGCTGTAATATGGCAGCCTAAAAAAAAGAGAAAAAAGATTTTGTTAAGTTTGATTTTTTTCAATATTTTCAATGTATGTATATTATAGAGATTGTCTCTACAAACTTTTTGCTTCTCTAGAGGAGAGTACATACATATATTATTTAGGTGTACTACCAGGCCCACAATGTTGAGCGTTACCGTTCACTTGAATTCTAATGAAAAAAAAAAAAAACAGATTTGCGCTCCCCTCTAATGAACTGTTTTAAAAATACAATACAATATTTATTTGTTTACCGACTTGCACTTTTTAGCGTTTTTTATTACTAGTGGTAACAACACAAAACGTGAGATTAATCGCTCACAAAATTCGCCTCTCAATAGGTCCATGGTATCGCGTGCCGTGTGGCACCATCTTGTTGAAACCACATGTCAACAAAGTTCAATTTTTCCATTTTTGCAGGAGTATGGTGCGCACCAAACAGTGGATCTTTCACGGTGCATTGGCTGCTCTTCAAACCAAATTCGGATATTCTGTTTGTTGACGTATCCATTGAGCCAAAAATAACCTTAGTTGCTGAAGACAAATTTCCTATAGAAACAAATTTCTCACACAGCACGAATTTTAGTAATAAAATTCAATGATTTTCCAGCGTTGGTCGTTTGGTTAGTCTGTTCATGGTGAAATGGCAAACCTAATGTCACAAATTTTTTTACACTGAAAAAGATTACACTGAACAGCCAAATAGTAAAAATCCTCACCCGTCTTCATTCTTGTATTCTATTTGTCTTTAGTGTTGGGTTAAATAGATGATGTTTACAGTTGACGCAAAAATTAGATGAATATCCATTCTCGTATTCTTTTTGTCTTTAGGGTTGGGTTAAATAGATGATGTTTACAGTTTCCCCGAGAATTAGTAGAAAAGACACGAAGAATAATGAAAACGTGGGTTGCGGCGTAAGCTAGTTATCTAATCAAATTCTAGCTTTTACTGTATTCAAAGTTAGCATATCAAAACATATGTTCTTTCTAAATAGAAAGAATAAAGAAAACTAACTTAAGCCTAAAAATTAAATTACTTAAGAATAAATGCTGTTTTATTATGTATCATATTTAACTATACTGTAAAACTTATCATTCTATCGAATTTTACATCCCTGGTATAGATTGTATACATACATATGTACATACGAGTACATATGTTAAAATAAATAACAATGAATAATTGCATTCCAATGACGGTCACTGACATTTGGCATTGTTTGCAATAATTCGTATGTATGTATAGATGTATGTAAAATTTTTTATTTTGTAAATTTGCTTATGTATGTGATCTTTGCAAATATTGTTTAATTAAAATGCACAACTAAATTTTATTGTAACATGATGCCTGAAATAATTAACATTGGAATTTGATGTTCTTACCTAATTGCTGGACAAAGCTTATTTTAATTTTGATGAAATTATTACAAACATATGTATGTACATATGTACATATAAGTGTGTACGTACGTATGGATGTATTTATGTATGTACGTAAATTCATACATACATACATAAGTACATAAAATCAATGTTTTATACCAAGAAGTTCGATACGTCGTTACTATTCATTAAGTTTCGAAATTTGTGCTCAACATTGTAGGTATATACATACATGTACATAATAGGCAGTACAAAATATTTCTTTAAAAAACCTAGTTCTTATAAAGATATCTATGGGGCATCCATCAACATTACGTTATTTTTCCTAATTTTATCTTATATAAATAAATAGGTACATTCATTAATATGTATACATATGCATGTCATATAAGATGAAAAACATTTGCCAGAAACAATGGTTAGGTTACGCGTTCATCGTCGAGTACTTATACCGTTCGACCGCGCCTATAGTCTTATGTATTTAAATATTTATACATATATTCAGTAAACGACCTTGTGCTTTTACGACCTTGTGCTTTTATTTCCACTTCTTTTTAGTTAAAATGAATTTTTTCCCACTCAAATTTTTTCAGTGAATACAAATTATTTTTTATCCCAAACATTGGCATGGAGCAACTTTTTGATGAATATGTGTCAATAAAAGTGTTTGATGAAACTGTCTGAAAGTTAAAAACTAAAAGAAAAATGGAGACTTTTGAAAAAGTACATAGATAATTTTCAAATTTTAAAATAGCTTATATGTATGTCTATATGTACTTTTAATACCGCACTCAAATGAGGCAAAAGATTTAGTTTAATGTTATTTTTTTGACGAATGTTTTTCTGAATGGTGAAAACGAAATATGACACTAAAGATAGCACATAACCGAACCCAGTTTGTCAACAAATCAAACTTGACAGAGGATCTCGGGCGCTCCGGGCCGACCAAGTTTACCAAAGGTTGTCAACTAACTAAGCAACAGAAATTTTGGATATTCGTTCAAAACAAATATCTAGTATAAGGATGAAAAAAAAAAATCGTTTTAAATATAAAAAAAAATCGGCATTCCTTTTGCAATTCACCAGAAAGTAAAAAATTATTAACAATTTAAATTTAAAAAAAGTTTAAATTCGGCGAAAATGTATAAATTCACTATAAAATTCTAAATACCTACCTACTCAAAAATTTTAAAATCCACCACTTCGGTACATCATAGGTACTCAAAGTTTCCACAATAGAAAGTTAATAATTTTATTGTAAAACATCCTGTTCATTCTCGAATCGTACCATTATTTTTGAAAAAAAAAGTGTCAGCAATAACATAAACCGCATGTTGCTTTGTAGTAATGTAATACATGGCATCCTATTCTTAAAGGCAACCCTTAAAATTTTGGATATGTATTCTGTTCCCGATACCCAGAGAAAAACAAATTATGCATCCAATTTTTTTTTTTAAACGTACACAAGGTAAGTATTATAAAAGTAACTACACAATATATACATAAACACCGCAATAATACTAACAGTACATTGTAAACATACGTTTAGGAAGTCAGCCTATCTTCGGTTCCTTGTACAAAAGGTGATTTTACAAACAGATGTCGTATAAACCACGTAATATACATACATATTTTCTTAAAAAATCGCATACTTTAATTTTTTTTTTTTTGGTGAAGCATTAAAGAAAAATCATAATGCTAGAATATCACAACTAAAATAAAACTAATGCAAAAATATTACAACAAAACACCGGTAATTTAAATTTGTAGATACAAATGCATAACTTAAAACAATGCCACACACGCGCGCAAATAGCATATAACATAATATGTATACATACCTACATGTCCACGTACGTAATAAACCACAACAAAATTTTCGATATGGGGTCTCCCCATCATAAGGTGCGGTGTAAGACAATTATCGCACATACTATAAACAAAGCCAACCACAATAACAACAGCAACAAAAAATGTTCATAACAAAAACTAGAAATTAAAAAAAATGTAAACAAATACAAATAAAAACAGTGCGGTCATATGTTTTAGCGGCTTTTGTTGTTGTTTCTTTATTTTTATTATTTCTCAGATGTTTGGTTTTTCGTTTCTTTTTTTCTGTTTTGTAAACAATTCATTCAATTTCGCTTTTGTAGTGACTGTACTTTTTTTGTTGTTCGTTGTGTGTGTACGTACATATGTGTGTGAATGAATTGAGATAATATGAAACGCGCGGCGTCATCCTACTCTAAATTCATAGTAGATGTTGTTGAGTTTAGTGCACAACACTAATAACGCTAATAACAAAACAACAAACCAAGTATAAAAACAAACGAAAAAACCATATGTATGTACTTTCCATATTCGCCGCGTGCATTCATTTTGATTGAAATAAATGTGTTTCGTTCGCATTATAGCTTATTTTGCTCCAAAACGAATTGAATGAGATTTGAATACAAAGAGAAAAAGAGGAACCGAAAGAAAATGAAACACTTCGTAAAAAACACATGTTTTTCGGCATTTATATGAGGTAGTGGTATATAAAACGGAAATATTAAGTAACAAGTGCGAGAGTTTATTCTAAGCACCTATGACTATCTCTTTCTTTTTCTCTCGACTCGTCGTACAAATATACTACATATATTCGCTACAGTTGCTTATTCGCATTCTTCCAATTTCCCAAGAAATATACAAAAACGCAAAACACTTCCATTATATAGTATATGCTTATGCATGTACATGTATTGTACGAGGTTGAATGGTTAAAATAATAAAAATACGCAAAGCAGCTGATGTTTACACACCCATGCAAACACAATATCATACCCTTGCATAAATATTGAAATTCTTGCATACTTTGCTACAAAGTTACACCGAACCGACAGACAGTACGTCAAGGATTTTGATGTTTAGGTCTCCAACAATTTCACATGCATAATATGTACATAACGCATTCCCATAAATTATTTACACCCATATGCATATGTATGTATATACATACATACTAACTGTATGTTCACACACATATATATGTATATATATGATGTACGTTACACCACCCAAATTTCCAAAAGTGTTTGCTATATTTGCCCCACCGGCAGCTTTCGATAAATGATGGGGTATAACAAAAAAAAGTCTGCAATAATTGTATCGATAGGGCGCAAACAGACAGTGTCGCTTTGAACTTTTAACCGTAAATACATATGTAAGTACTTACATAAATATAAACTAATTTCACTGCAAGGCTTTTCGACACCAAATTTGTAAATTACAACTTAAAAAATTTTTCATAACAATTTTGGTTTAGAACAAACGGATTAACAGCGATATTTAGTTAAATATATGTACGTACCTACATACATAAATATAAACAAATTAAATTTGGGAAATATCCCTCTCCATTATTCTTACAGAATGATCAACATGTGACTGACCGGCCTATTAAATTCATAATAACTTATTTTGGAAACTATTTTTGCGAGTTCGTTATTTATTAAAGGTATCTTAATTAAATTTTACATACAGGCAGACACACTTCTGTTGAAAAGATTTTTGGTAATTTACATTTACATATATATTTTTATATTTTATGGGTAGAACAAAGCTTGTAAAACCAGCAGATAAGTGTATTTAATTGAGCTCAAAATGCATATATGTATACACATATTTTTTTTTTATAAAATGCAACGTTATTTTTTAAGATTTTTTTTTGCTAATAGTAAGCCTTGAATTGTACACAAACTCATACATTTTAATTTACAATCGGTAATCATGGATAAGATCTACAATCGATGAAATTTTTCCTGTCGTGCCGTCGGCCGCGAAATCGAACGAAACCACAAAACCGTGCTCAAATACATGAAGGCAAAAGTTGTAACAGCTTTAACTCCGGCAAAAATAGAAGGGAAAAGTTCGCAGAATTGCGTCGAACTCAATCCTTTCGCTATCAAAAACTATGACGAAAGCTTTGTATGTCAGCTGGTATCTTAAGCTGCGAACACTTGGAGTTACCAAAAAGCGCCTATTTAATGGGACACGTAAAGAAAATCGATTGCAATTTGTCTGGGAGAATATGACATGAAGTGTAGAAGAAAGGAGTCACTTTAGTAATAGGAAAGTTGTGGTTTCACTGATGAGAATTTCAACCTGGACGGACCATATGGATATATGTAACTATTTCCATGCGTTGAGAAGAGTTGTTTATGACCCGGCAGTATTATGGTGCGGGGTGCCGTAACGTAATATGAAACAATAGAATTAAAATTTCAAAACGGTAGGATGGAATATAGAAACCTACAAAACTGTACTTAAGTCGACTTTTTCAGAACCATAATGCTGTGATTTGATTTTTACAACCCTGAATTTGATATGAAAAGTTCAGAATTTGAAGTTAAAAACTCATTATAATAAAGAACTACTGAAGATTTTCTAATTATTAATTAATATTCAAATAAATTTAAATATAAATACACAGTAAAATAAGACATTCAATACGTCTGAACATTGCCTTAGTAACTTCATTGTAGTCCTCAGCTGTTAAAAATCAAAACTAGTAACAAAACAATTACAGAAAAATGTAAACTACATTACGTTTTTGAATAAATTCGTTTCTTAGTAAACGTGCACTAAAACAAAAGAAAATAAATCAAAAATGCAAATAATTTTTGTTTGTCTTTAATAACACTACAAAAAAAAATAAATAAAACACAACAATGTGTAAACAGATGTAGCCTTTGTTTTATTTTTATTCATTGTGCATGTATCATAGTCTTATACAAAGCAACAAGAAAAATACAGAATCAGCTGACTTAAACATTGATAAAACTGTAATATACTCAGCTGTTTTCCTTTGTTGTTCGGTATGTAAAAATATAATATCTAAAGTTTGTTTTATCGTTTATTTGTCATTTATCATGCACAAGGTTTATTTTAGTATTGTACAAGGCTTTAAGTGTTTCTTAATACCGGTCAACAAAATGTGAAATACGAAATACATACAAATAAAAAATTGTACACACTTATACATATAATAAAGAAGCGGTATTATGAAACCGCTTTCATTTACATATGTAAAATGTCAATGATGCCAAATATTTTAATACTTAGAATTTTGAATCACGAAATTTATTATTTTCGAAACATTGTCCTGCATCACGGAATTTTGGGTAGTATGTTTGCAATTATGTTAAATAGAAACTTGTCTAAGTTAATTAATATTTGTTTAAAACAAACGAAAGTATACATTATATAATCGCTACGTTATATTTGTCGCTTCTGGCCATAGCTTTAAAATTTTAACACGTTATCTAAAAAAAATGGCTTACATACCAAATTAAATTATGCATGTACCTAGGTATATACACAGAGGGCCTGTTTCTGTAACAAAAGCGTGCGACTCGCTTGGAGAAATTAGTGCTTGTCATATATTTTGTAGGCGAGTCATTCGCTCGTGTTACAAAAACAGGACAAGAATTTAAAATATTTTTATTGAAAATATTGATATTGTTTCTATTTATTTAGGTATATGTTTAAACTAAGCCATTAAATGCAATTGCAGTTTTATTTAACAATATAATTCAATATAATTTTATGGCAACATGATTTTTGATTTTGATGTGCTGTTTGTGCCAAAACTATTTTGCTATTTAAAACAAGCAACACCACCCCCATGAGCTGAATAATTTAAAAAAAAGATTAAAAAGTCAAATATAAATTATTTACATTATTCATCAAATGTATGTACATGTACCTATGTTCTGATCCTATTAGTCATTCGAAATTTTTGGAAATATATATATATATGCATTGTTTTTTAAATGGCGCCAAATAGATGCATATATATTTAAAAAATTTTCATATTATATCAAATAGAATAACAGTAACAACAAATATGTACATAAAAGAACATATGTTTTCTAATATTGTTTTTATTATATCAAGTATACATGCTTGTGTAGGTGGTGCTTGTATGCGTGTTTATAGATGCATTTGGGAAACTCAATATTAAAAAGTATAAACAGCTGGTTCTTAGTTACATATTAATTAATTGTTCTCATTTTATGTTTATTTATATTTTGTTCTCTATTTTCTTTTTACATTATGTGAAGACACATGACTTTAAAATACCATATTTACACACATCCAACTACAATCATGTAGGAATGAAAATAAATTAAAACAGCTGAACATATGAACGACTTTTGAGCTTTTTTATTTATTCGTAATGGACAAATATTTCTCTTCTTTTTTTCTTAACAGCTGTTTTTGTTTTTCAACCTAAATAAATACATACATACGTACATACATATATTGTTAAACGCTGCATGAATGCATTTTATAACATTGTTGCTTCTTGTAGATTTTTGGAACGAATTTTCGTCATCCTTTGTCAAGTTTGGTTTGGAGACAAACCGGTTACGGCTATGTGCCATCTTCAGTGTCATTTTTCGTTCTGAGAACGTTGCTCCAAACCAAACTTGACAAGGGATGACGGAAATTCGTTCCAAAAATCTACATCAAAACACGCTGTCGGAATATCAAATCAAGAATCATTGTTGCTTCTTGTTTTTATATAAAGTTTGAACACAAAATAAATGTTATCAAGAGGTCCAACGTTCCACATTTTCATACGAGTAACTCTTGGGGAAAATCTATCAAGGCCAAATTTATATTATATGCGGAATAGATCTTACAATGTGAATTCAGAGCAATTAAAAAAAATTAAAATAAACATGACCATATATCATATACCGTGTGAGAAGTTACAATTCTGTTCAATAAATACACTACACTTTTAAATATGCCTAAAAACACCCGGCACATACATACATAGATATACAATATATATTTTAAACAATTCTTAGACATATTAAAGTTGACACTAAAACTTCCTAAGTTTCTATTTGAAATATCTATGTAATTGTTGGTAATTCAATTTGGACCTTTACCATTCAACTAAAGCTGTTTTTGTTAGATATTTTTGTGGTAAGAAAGGATTAGCTGTTAAACCCAATACAATTCCTTGAGTAAACTTTGTTCACCTTCGTGCGGCAGGAATGAGGAATGTAAAGGAACTCTATATTTTACGTTCGGTGCTCTAAAGCAGGCCTTGTCAATAGCCAGCGGCGACATGCTGCGTAGTGCCACACCAGTAACCATACGTATACAAGACATTCGAGAGGTGAAATCCCCGACAGATAAATTAAGACAAAATTTCGACTTTTTAATTGTATTTCACAAATAAATATTTTATGTTGAAAGGGCGATTAAAAATTGTTACCATAATTTAAGTTGCATTAATGTTCTACCGTAATTGTCAAGGAAAGAAGTGAAGTAGAATATGTAAGTGATTATTTTGTACTTGATTTTCCAAACAGCAACGATGTAAACAAAAACATTACATTTTAATATAAGCATTATTTTAAACGTTAAATGACGGGTGCACGCCAATGATACGATAAAAAATACAAAAGTATAACGTTGTATGTAACTATGTATATTTGAGTACAAATAGGGAAATCTAAATTAAATTATGTTCGTATATTTATATTTAATTTCTTTCAGTGCCAATAACCTAACCTATAGTGTTAAAGAGATTTCTTATAAATATGTACGGGTATGTACTATAAAATACTTAAACAAGTTTTCACTATGTGACGAAAGTTATAGTAATACGAGCTTAGGATACCAATTTATATATGATATATTCAAATTAATAATAACCAAACAGTCAATCTTGGGATTCTCATCTGCCTGTTTCTAGTTGCGCTGAAAAACTCAAACATATTTATCAAATAATCAGGCAATCACGGCCGCTGAAATCTTAAAAAATAATTTGAAACATGCATTAGAAGACTGTAACGATATCTTACAACTCTATTCAGATATAGCCAAAGGTTATAGAAAATACCTCCCAGCCATATAAAAACAAAGGCATTGTGATACCATAAAAATTCCTTTCTTCACGTGAAAAAGTAGCATTAAATCCACACCATACAATCTACGCAAAGTTTAATTAAACCTAGGCGTCAATAGAGTATAGTGTCCTCTTTCTCTATCTGTCTCTTTCTTAAATGATTGACCGCTCCTATTATCTTTTGTTACATTTTTCTTCTTTATTTGAAAGAATTTTTCTGGCCATTAATAAAAAAACGTATGCACAAAAGTAAAAATAAGGCTTGAAAAGTTTAGATTTATTTTAAATAGGATAACTTATGTTGTCGATAGTAAAAGATAAGTTTCATTTTCATTATTTAATTTTTTCAGGTTTTTTGCTTTTGTTTTGATTTTTTTTAAATGTTATATTTGTCTCTTTCTTTAGGGACTGCACGCGGCAAAAAAGCTGATTCAAGCAATTTTCTAATGTCAAAGTTTACACCTCTGGTTGCTCTGTGGTCTAGAATTACAACAAGCAACCTATCAAGCAAAAGCCCTACTGTTACGATTTTTGGAACGAATTTCCGTTATCCCTTGTCAAGTTTGGTTTGGAGAGATACCGGTTTCGGCTATGTGCCATATTCGCTGTCATTTTTCGTATTTCGAACGAAGGTGACTGAAAATGGCACCGGGTTGCCTCTAAACCTAACTTGACAAGGGATGACGGAAATTCGTTCCAAAAATCTGTATTAAAACACCCTGTCGGAATATCAAATCAAGAATCAAATAACATGGCCATTGTCTTGTATTAACACAAAGGTCACTTGCAGATATCCAACCAAGCAGTAATCTGACGGTGTAGTCAATCATATTCTGCATAGCATCAGGAAAATCAGCCCTACCTCATCCACTTATTCGAAATGTTACCAAAAAAGGTCATTCATAAACATTATAAAAAGTAGATGTCCCAGCACAGATCCCTGGGACACCCCACTACAAACTAAATATAAATTTTAAAAATAATTTAAATACTAAAATTTCGCAAATTTTTTTTTTCAATTTTAGATTTTTTTTAATATATTTCTAACATAGGCTTGTGTGAGAATAAAAACAATGTTATATTTAGAAAAATGTTAAGCGATTTTTCCATTTGATCAGTTTGAAGATTTGTATGCAAAATTTGTCGATTTTATAACATGGCATCTTGACTAGCCATAGATCTGTTCAGCCATCACACATTTGCTGCTCGCACAGACCGCCGCTGTTCATGGTAGCCTGATGGTCAAACAAAGTTGTCCGAACAATTGTTCGCACAACGTTATGACATTACACAAACAAAATACACAGGCAGAATAAAAAGTATGTGTGTGTGTATGATTGTCTGTAATGAACTGTACGTTAACTATGCAAAAGCATCCATACCATCTAGATTAGAGATATAAAATTATGCTGGAACTGAACAGGAACACCTACACGTACTATTCAAACAGAAGATCACGAACAGATTTTCTCTGGTTAATGTGCGAACAAATTTATGGCTAGTTAACAGGCTTATTGGCTGCTTTCGATGATACCATTATATTTTACAACTATGTAAATAAATATAATAAAGAAAGTTAAAAGTGTGGCAGATGTGATTTTTTTTTCGTTTGTAGCATTAAAAAACATAATTTCACGAAAACTAAAAAAAGATAATCAGGTATGTCACAAAATCCAAATTTGTGCGAAAGTGAAAACGTTTTTAGCTTCTCCAGAAAAAATAAAACGATTTTTTTGGCGTATATTTTCACCTTAAATAATTGAAGTGTATTTAAGAATTTAAGAGTTATTGCCCCAAAAGGGTGCTCAAAACAGATTTCAACTAGTAAATAATTTTATTTTCATTTAAATTGTGTCTTAAAACATATGTAAAAGAACGTTTTTTTCAAATGTATTTAATCAACAGCGTTGTTTTTTTATTACTTCAAAAATACTTTACTTTCGTTTATTTGTATTCCTTTTATTTTATATCCGTTAGCAACCAGCTGTTTAGTAGTGCTACCATATTTAATGCCAAAAAATCAATCTTTTTTTTCGGATTCCTAAAAACGGTTGAAAGCTGGAGAACCAAAATAAAAACGTTACGAATTGAATAATGTGGAAATATATACATATAAGCAAAAATATAAAAAAAAGTGGGAAACAGATGCAAATTGGTCATATGATTCTGTCCAGCTAACGTATTTGAAATAAAATTAGGTTTAAATGAAATACATATATAAAAAAAGGAGTAGAAAGAGATTTCAGATTGGTTAGCACCAGTACAGGGAAATTGATTAAAAAAAAAAGCCTTTTGTAAAGTTTGCAAATGCAGGATGTATGCAGTATGCTCACAGAAAAGTCTTATGTGCATATCGAAACACAAAAACCATTGCATTTGTATCTTAAAAAATGAGGTACATGTATGTATCCGTTAAAAACTTTCTTAACCCATCTTTTACAAAAGAAAGACTGCAGAGCTTCTGAAACTCTAAAGAATATTTAGCTCTACCGTACAAAATGTATTGCGTTAAAAAAACGTTTTGGCTCTACTCTTTTTTTTTTTTTAACTCTTACAAGAAATTAGCATACTTAAAAGAATTGCCTGTCTTTTGCCACACTAATTTTTTCATGATAACTGCAATATTGCCCTAAGTGTTAAAAAATTTCGTTTTCAATATCATGTTATTTTTACGTAGAGTAAATCAAAAGTCAAGAATATTGGGGATCCCAAAAATAAAATAATCGTATTACCGCAACGGCGAATTACTACAAAATTATTTTCTACATTTTCCGAATTCCCATAACCTAGGTAACATACATAGTTACTCAAAATTTTGAAAACCAAAGATATTAACGTTAAATAACAAAATGTTTCTGTCTATAATATCTAGTATTCAAACTTTGTTCTCTAGAAATCCTCTATTCATCAGAAGATGTCACGACCAGCGTTCCGATCCTCGCAGTTGGGAATATTTATAACAAAATTAATCATACAAACCCCCAGACATGCAATAAATCAGTATACCATTGTCGCAATGCAGCCCATGTTTCCTTCGACTATGAAAAATTGCCATTGGTATAAGATAATTTGTACATATTGACTTTGTTTGATAAGTGTCAAGTGCATTATTAGGACTTCGTAAGTTTTGCCACGATTGCGCATATTAGTAACAAAATAATTTTTAAAATGCCATGTCCGATTGGGTAGTTTAGGTTCTCTGCAGTAGGCTTGTCTGAGTTTCAACCAAAAAAACACAAACTGCGAGATCAAAATAATATTTGCCAACAGCGGACATGCAAAAATTGTATTATTGTTTATAGCTTGGATTTAAAAGCTCTTTCTAATTAGTCTCAATTATTTTATAGAATGTTGTGGCGGTGCATCTTTAGTGGCAATGAATCCAACTTTTATTCGTACAACTTCAAAATATTCATTTACTTAAATTAAAAATATCTAAAATAAAATTTGTTTAACTTTTACATAATATTAAGTTTTAAATACATATGTATGTAACTAACTTTGCCGAAAAAATATTCTGATTTTAAACAAGTAACATTTTTATATTAATATGAACTAAATAAGAATGATTATATACTTATACGTCCATGTTAATAGTGTCTACATTTATAAACCTTTTGTTACATATGTGACAGCTGTACTAGAATTCAGAGCGCATGTCCGAACTGACGGGAAAAACGGGCGTATAATACTCGCATGTACATTGTCAGCTTGGGGTTATTGTGCAAATTCTTATAACCGGGACATACACTATGTACTTAACATTTGGAATATTAACGAACACAAATACATGTTATAAATGAGAACAGAAAGGAAAATAAGTCGAAATAAAACTAAAAAAAAACGAAATGAAAATATACAAAAATGCATGTGTGAAATTAGAGAACAGAGAAAAACTACTACCACCTACCAGGAGTAAACAAAACTATAACAAATAGTTATAGTAAATATAATTCGAGTATATAATACTATGACAAAAGTAAAAAAAAAATCCTTTAACGCACACTTAAGAGTAGGAGGTTAAGGATGACAGTTTCGGGCGTTATTCATGATGTTTGAAAACAAATGCTGTGGCATTTGTTTTTATTAGGGCTAAGTAAGTTATATTTCTAACCTTTAATGAGCTCAATATGTGTGCAAAGTTTCAGAAAAATCGGTCCACTGCAAGTACCTCAAAATTATAACTTTTTTATGGGCGTGGCCCTGCCCACTTTTTTAATTACGAAATTGAATAATTATGAGAGTTCAATAGGTGTGCAAAGTTTCATAAAAATCGCTCAAGTGCAAGTAGCTGAAAAATTAATATTTATTTTGTATGGGCGTATTTCATTTTTATGTATATGCAGATGGGCCCACTTTTTTTTTTTAAATTACCACCCATAAACACTCCCTGGAATGTGTACAACAACTTGCCAAAGTTTTCGTCCGATCGGCTTTACGGTTTCGAAGTCTACAGCTAACACACACAGAGAGAGAGAGAGAGAGTTTCACTTTTATATATATAGATAGATAGATATTATAAATAGTACCGAGATTCTGTAATAGGATTAAGCTATATTTCAGATATAATGGATAGTGTTGGTCTTTAACAACTTGAATGTGTCGTTAACATTAAAGGATTGCCACGTTTAGAATAAATTATTTGAGTACATATTATCCTTCTTTTCCGTAACACAAAAGGACCGGAGTTGCGCACCCAATCAGCCTGTGTGGCAGGCGACCTACCAATCTAGCATAACCTTCCCCTTCTGCAAAAACTATACAAAAAATAAAGCAATTGTGATTCGTAACCTGCCACAATGTTGAATATATTCATCTGCCCAATATTGAAGTCTACTCTAAAATAACAGAATTTTAATGGGTGGTGAGGGTAGTAAATTGTTTAGTGATAATGAAAATAACACGACCAAAAAAATCTGTTGTGCTTCTTAAGAGGGTAGTTGTTATTCTTTCATTTTTTATGTCCTCGATGTATGGGAAAACTGGAAAATGGATCGATATTCAACGTTGCAAGAAAAATTGGTATACATACATACTTACACCTTCATTCTAGCATCAAAACAAGGATTTACAATTTTGTCCATGTTTCCATTTTCATAAAAATTCCTATGAATACAACTAGTATTGAGAATATTTTTTCTTGTTTTTGCCAAACAAAAAATTGAACCTAAAATTCCTTTAATAGAGATTAGTTTCTAACATTTCTGTAAACCTAAACCAATATTCTGTTAGAAAATACAAAAAATATACATAGGTACGGACATACATCCATATGTATATCAATAAAAGAATAGGTTATTACCCTCTATACAAGCAAGTGTTGGTGAATATTTATAAGTAAAATTTATTTGGGTCGAGTAGGTGGTTTGGGTCAAAATATTATATATGGGTAAGATGGTGAAAAATCTATATGTGTATCCACATAACTGTATCCTTTACAGAATGCACTTGTAAGTATTTTTGCAGCGTCAACAACAATTGGGTGCGGCATCAGCAAGTAGTTTAGGATGAATTGTAGTACTACTGAGTAATAGTTATAGTAGTAGTAGCATAGCATAGTATCCTTAATTGTTTAGAAAGAGACCGTGAATATTTACTTTTGCTTTTGTATTACATGTAAAAAATGTCAGTGTGTAAAAAAATTAAACCGACCTAAATTTAAGCGATGCTTATAGTAGCAACCTGCTTTCTTAATTTAATATTTGTAACGCTTACAATATTTGAACTTGTGGTGGTTTTACTTTAAATATGCAAATCATTAATACTGTATTTAATAATATACATTTAATAAAATAATTCCAAGCAAAATAAAACTTTTGCATTATACATGACGTGACATCTTAAGACGTTTCGTATTACCTTCTCTAACACCTTATCAATTTGTTTTCCGGACACATTAAAAAAAATCATTATTTTCCTAGGACATGTCTTTATAAAGAATGATTTCTGGAATCAACATTATTGATTACCTTTGTCAGCAGGGTAGTATCTCAGCAGAAATGCTCTCCAATAGCTCTACGTTGAAGTCAAAGTACTCTATGATAAAGACAATGTAGCATAAATCTCCCTCGTTTAGAATAACTTCCAATATACGGTTTTTAAAATCCAAAATAACCCAAAGAAATATCAAAGAAAAATTAGGGATGCATCTAGGCTTGCCTGGGATCTGGCCTAAAAACTGGAAAACGTAAAATTTTCGCCTGGATTTTAGAAAAAAAAAAACTGGACCATTTTTAAAGTGCACTTATTGTTCCAAAAAGTGAAATTTTATTACATATTAAAAAAAAAAACATCAAAAATAACAAAGTAATAACATAAAAACACGTAAACATAGCAATAAATCGTTCTGAGATGGGGAAGCAAATGAAATGTTTTTAATTATTTTAATAAAATTAAAGAAATATTTGCTATCTACTTAGTTATTTGCAAAAGTTTTCACTTGTTTCTAAACAGCTGTTTACTGTTGTCAAATTACTAGTGTTGGACTTAAATATACAATTAGCAAAAAATGACAGTGATGATAGGAATTAGGAGTTAGGAAAATATATAATCTTAAACACTTTCAAATATAGTTGTAATTTTATTGTGTTGAGAATGCAATTTTTCTGTACAAAAAACTAACTTCATTATAAAAGAATATAAAATATGAAAAAACTGGACTGATTGCATTTTTCCCGGAAACTGGACCAGACATAAAAAATGGAAAATCCAGGCGAATCCAAGCCATCTGGAAAGCCTAGATGCATCCGATACCGATATATATGTAGGTGTTATTTCAGATTTTAGGATATATCTGTACCGGCAATATTTTCATTGCCGATACAACAAATATACTATACATACTATTTGCACACTAAATCCAAAACAGCTACAAATCAAAAACCCGAAAATGTTCGTTAATTAAAGAGGTAAGCGAGGTAAATAAACAAAAACATGCACGTGGTTTTTGATTTAGTGGTATCGCACACTTTAACTTTTAGTTATGAACTGAAAAATAAGGACTGTTATCTAAAAATACTTAAACGATAAGCAATTAGAGGGCTCACTTAGTTCAGATGTTCGATTTTGGATATCAACCCAATTTCAGTTGCTTTGTCAGTTACCCGAAAATCTATCACAGATGGGATCTGGTGACTGACAGCTGTTAATTTCAGTTCACAAATAGTACTATGTCTGCCTTTCTGGCAACCGAACATTTTTCGTTCAACTGAAGTACTGTTGCTATACACAATCGAGTCACTAATTAAACGAAAAAACATATGTACAGCTGACAGGCAAAACACTGTCGAAATTTTCGTTGCCCATCAAGTTTTCTGTCGTCCAGAATATTTGTTTCGACGCTGTAGCATGTTTGTTATTAACCATACGTAAAATAATTAATTTCAAAGAAAGTCTCTTTTAAGTGGTTGAAAGTCTCGTTAGCTTTAAAATAATTCATTTATAAATATTCAGCATTAATACAAATCACTACATACCTTACTCAATTTTTCACCTTCATGGCGTGGTAGTAGTAATCGCAAATTTTGAAACCCTGCGTTAATACTTTGCATGCGCCTTCTCTCATTACTGTTAGCAATTTCACGTCTTATACGCTTTTCATTTTCAAGAGTGGTTTTGTTAATAGGCGGCGGAGGCGGAAGAGTACCACATGCTAACTTTGTACCACCCCCACATCCTCCGTGTGTTGATGACATTGAATTGCTGTTAAGACGTTGACGCGATTTTATAGACTGGTGTGAGTCTTCGTATGTTTGACTGTCTCCTGGTATTATATATGATTCTCCTCCGGAGTCCTCCAGTTGTAATCTGAAAAGTTAGTAAAAAAAAATGTGGTATGAGAAAACATTTTGTAGAATGAATTATTAAATAATTTAAATCCTTAGGCATGAGTTCGTTTTTTTCCTTTCTATTCAGAAAGAGAATTATTTATTTAATATGGAGAACCTTTGAAAACAGTAAAAGTTTTAATTTTATTAGACATCTAGCTGAATAGAATGAATTTTCTATGCCACTACACACGTTATCAACATTATTAAAATTATTTAATAATTAATAATATTTGTAGTTCGGGAAAAAAAGAAACAATAAAATTTTGTAGAATGTATTATAGGAATTTTCTGCTCACTAAACACACTAGACCAGAGTTGCATTGTGATTGTTTAATTATTAATTGAGCTTAGTGAAGGCTTTAATTGCCTAAATCTCCTAATTGCGCAATAAAGACGCATGTGTGAATATACTATAAGCATAATAAACAAAGTTAACGCAGCATAACTAATACAATGCAATATTTTATTATTGGCAGGTGTCCAAATATATACATTAATAAAATATTAATAATTTTTTTTTTTTCATTTTAGATATAAAGGCAAATTTATTTTTGATGGTGATAGCACCATGACAACAACGCAGAAACAATCACCCCTATCATGAATACACTCGGAAATTTTCCCTGTTCCCTAAATTTGCAATCGTGAACACATTCCCCGTGAATGTTTTCATGCTTATCATGAATGCAACCCCCCCCCCCCCCCCCCCCCCCCCCCCCCGAATTTTTTTACTTTTCCCTTTAATTTTGGTGGTGAACAGAACAAAAAATGTAAGTAGTTTTTATTATTCCTCGAATATTTAACTTTGCAAATTTTATTTTAAGGGCAAGATTTGTTAATAAGGCACAAACTGACATTCTGCTCCAAAATATGCAAAGCAACCGATCAATTGCCTGCGGGTTTGTGAAGCTTTCAAAAGACGTAGTGGCAGATTTTTGGAATTGCCTTGCAGAAGACCTGAACAATGCTGGCCCCCTCCCATCAAAAACGTAACGGAATGGAATAAGGTATTTTGTTTTGTAAACCCATTCTACATTTTTTACGTTTGATTTTATGTATAGCATTTTGGGTGCGGACAGATCAAAAGCGGTATGTTCGCTCAAAAGCTGCAGCGAACCTAAAAAATCTAAAAGCGACAGGAGGTGGCCCAAATAAAAACATATGCCTTTCAGCAAATGAACAATTTATATACGAGCTGGTAGGCATGAAGGAGTCCGTAGAGGGTTTAGATAACTCTTTAATTTTTGGATTACCAGTGTTCATCCGCTAGTGAAAACCAAACGGATATACAGACGCAAAAAAAATTGTTCACGATGAAGAAATGGTGGGTAGTAACGCAACCGTCTTGCCGGAACAGATGACCCCCTAGACAACATTTTACCTTACATGGTGCTTGCTTTCCTCGTCTTGCAATAATAATGCTGCTTCAATGCCGAACAGTGTGGCCACTTTTGTTGTTAATTTTTTTTAAAGTTCCAAAATATGTGTATATATGTTGTTTTCAGCATCTTCCCTTTTTTACATTCACTGAGAATTGATAGCGGGAATAATTTTTCACGGGAGATTAACGATACCATTTTTCCCTTCGAGTGGAATGAAAATTTCACTTGAACAAAAATTCCACTTGCTATTCACGATAGGGGTAAATAAGTAATAGAGTCAGTGTAAAAACATTATCTTTTATATATGGAAATATAAAACAAAAGCAACAGAAAAAACTTCCGACGCTTGCTTATATAAACAAAACACTTTTAACATATGTACATAAATAAACAAAGTTAGGACATAATTATTCACCTGTTGCGGCGAGGCCACCTTGTAACAACTGTCTGGTTCGTCAGAATGGTCGAAAAAACAACTTATATATGTATATATAAAATTCAGCTTTTATATATAAAAGTGAAACTCTGGCTGTCTGTGTGTGTGTGTTAGCTATCGACTCCGAAACCGTAAAGCCGATCGGACTCAAACTTTGGCAAGTTGTTGTACACATTCCAGGGAGTGTTTGTGGATGGTAATTTAAAAAAAGTGGGCGGCGCCACGCCCATCTACATATAGGTACATAAAAATGAAATACGCCCATACAAAATAAATATTAATTTTTCAGCTATTTGCACTTGACCGATTTTTCTGAAACTTTGCACACATATTGAGCTCATTAAGGGGCATAGCAACGCGCGCCGGGCTTGCCTAGTGTATATATAAAATTCAGCTTTTAGAGATAACTAGAGATAAGCGATATTTGCGAACCTGTGACTTAGAGACTGTTACTGAAAAATCACGCTTCACAGTTCTGACCTTACTTGACAAGTAATTGTTACTTGTGAAATTCTAAAATTTGTTATGTATCACTGTTTGTATAGTAAATAACTTTTACTATGCTTTTGCAGTTTCATTATTTTCTCTTTTGTTCTCATTAACAGGGAACAAATAATATTGCTTTATCTTTTGGTCGCCCTTCTTGCTTTCCCAATACGATTTTATGTTATGAGGTATGCAAATGCGTTGCGGGTTCAATCAAATTAGCTTCGGCTCCAACTGTGAAACCCTATATATGAACTTATAAGAAATAAATAGGCATAACTCTGATTGTTGAATAACGTTCTCAGTTCAGTCAGGATGTTCTTTAAAAATCATAGGACCGTTCAAATCTAGTTCACACCACGCGAAGTGACTAGGCAAAGCACAAGATGATTTCTAATGATACCACGAGATAATTTCGAATATTTTACGCACAATTTCCATGTATGTATGTATAAACCGTTACCAACTTTTTGTTATGTATAAGGCAGAGAAGCAAAAGAATTAAGTTTTTCTGCTTGCACCATGTTTTTACTGACGTGATATTTTTGGCTGCTTATTGCTAAAAGATTATATCACCAAAATTAAATTTTCACAAAAAATTCATTTTCCAAAAACCTAAATAAAAAAAAAAAACCGATGTTGCACAACAAATCGCACAACTAATTTAAATACATGACAGATCGTTTTATAGAAAAATACTAAATTCTTGATTTGATAGAGGTTTTTGAAACGAATTTCCGTCGTCCCTTGTCAAATTTGGTTTGGAAACAAACTTAAATCGTATTGTTTTTTAAACATTTTGGTACTTTTTATAACAAATTTTTTATAGAAAAATAAATTTAAATTTATATAAAAGCAAAAATAGAAACCTGCCCTTAATATAATATTTTAGTTTTATGCTACAAGATCTTGAAATATAACTATAATACTACAAATTGTTTCATATAAAAGGTGAGGAAACTTCCCAGAAATATATTCTTAATCATTTTTTACATAAGAGTAATAATCCAAGAAAATTTAAATAATTGCTTTATTAATAGCCCAGCAAAGTAAGACAAAAAGGGAGATAACTTTCGCAGTTCCGAAAGTTGGTCCTTTGTACACATCTTTAATGGAACTTAGAAAGTTCTGGTGGTGATTGGGCGAGTTGGAGGGCCATTCGAGGGCGACATTTATTAGATTTTGGCAATAGACCTATAACTATATTTTTTAGCAAAACATTTTTGTTATATGTAGAAGTAGTTAAAGCTGACAAGATTTCCTACAACAAAAGATCTAATCGTTTAGAAGTTATAAAGCCAAGAAAAAAGAAGAAAATTAAACAAATTGTTTTATTTATAAACTTAAACTAAGTAACTTTGGTGTCATATTATAATTAATATTTTATTATATAATACATAAGACTTATGAAAAAAATTGCAACGCTAGATTTCGAAAAACAAAAAAGTGTATAAAAATGACACGGGTGTACTTGCGTTATTTTTTGAAAGGAAAAATTACTGCAAATAGCAAAAACACTGAATTTTCTCTCACTGAAACAAATACTCAATATCAATCCTCCATCTGCATCTCGGCATCTACTAAATGTGTTTATTTAAATGCTAAAAAAGTGGAAAAACTACATTCCTTTTTCGTACCAACAACAAACATTATTTGTTTAAAGTTAACTGCTCGACGTTGTTAAACCACATTTTTTATTGTTTTCTTTTTTCTCCATAGTGCAGTGATTTGAAGATCATGATGCTGATGATGTTGAAAGATTGAAAAACAAGAATTTTCCTGACACTTGCAACAAATGGTTTCTAAGGTGAAACACACTTTATAGCAAAAAAAAAAAAAAAAAAAAGCTAATTTTTGACTCACTTAAATTGGGTTTTCTCTTACAGCTACATTCTCATTGTATTCTCTTCTAATACATATATTTTTCTTTAGATTTTTCTCTCAGATTGTGCAAAAATATTTACTATGTTGCTGCTTGTTATTGTTGCTACTAAATAAAGTTACCAGAATTCATAAAAAAAATCGTTTGCTTTACTCGTATGTAAAAATGCCCTCTCACACATGAAGACTAATTTCATTTAATTTTTCTTTTTCATCAAATTTTCCCAATACCCAGAAATAAAATGCATTTTTTTTTTAAATATATCGTAAACATTTAATTTAAAGTCGATTTTTGGAACAAATTTCCGTCATCCCTTGTCAAGTTTGGTTTGGAGACAAACCGGTTTCGGCTATGTGTCATCTTCAGTGTCATTTTTCGTGGGCAAAAATTAAATGAAACAATACAAAAGAATGTACTATTATTTTGCAAATTCATTTGTGGGATTTTATTTGTATATTATTTCTGGTATATAACCCATTTAAGTATATCGATAAGAACGCTGCAGTTCGTATTTGTCATTGTGTTTGGTTTACCGGTTGCAAATAATAGATTTCACATAGCTCAAGAAAAATAAATTCAGCGATTTTAAATACTCGTTCTTGGAGGCGAAACAAAATTCCGTAACAGGAATCATATACAAGAAAGCAAAGATATTAAATGAGAGAAAGCTACATAAGTGTACTCGATTCTATGGCAATTAGTTTCATAATATTATTATTGCCATATTCACAATAATTTTGCGTTTTGTGTTGTGCCCAACAAAAATAAAAAGTGCAAATCGTAATCGAAGAACGCACAGTGAAAATCATCATCATCCTTATATTCTCTCAGCGACTTTAGCATCAGCCACATACAATCAACAAAATCGTCTGATGAATAATCGCTGGCTGCTGCAGCAGTCAGCCGACCTGCCAACGAGTGAAACCATTCAACCAGCTTTAAAAACATAAGCAGCTGACATCTAACAACAGTTTATGTGTACATATATATGTACATTGTACTACATACAGATATCATGAACACGAGGGTGAGGAAAGTCAACGTGTAGGTAGCTAAATGTATTTGTGTGTGCAGCATACTAAAAGGTGAATGAAACTGCATTCCATTCCAATGAAAATTCCATTGCATTCTAGCACAAATACTGTTTTCTGTTGCTCTCTTTTTTTTTTAATATATGTACATACTTATGTTATGTTTACTTCCATAAATGTGCTCGTACCTTGTATTTTTTGATTCTTGTGTAGGCTATAGTATCTAGTATGCTTGTTGATACTTTTAATCAAGTTTTGTGGCTGTTTTTAATTTTGTACTTCCGTAGAAGATATTTAACATTAGTTTTCAAATTTCATTAGCTGTTTAAAAAGCGTGTGTTCCCAATTAATAAAAAAACCCTGTTTTCTTTAAAAAATAACACGTCTTTTTGATAAACTGGACTGCAATATCGGGACAAAACGTATGAGTTAATCTCAATAATGACGACTTCCTATATCAATAAATTTGTGTTTACATAATATGTAAATATATACCACATGCATACAAATATACTTTCATTCCTAAGGGATATTAAGCCTTAACTTACTACTAGATCAGCAACCACTACTGCAAATGTGGTGTTTCTACTATTGCTGTTGAGTAACTAGTGCTTGAAGTAGTTCAAATTCATCATATTGGTTCCAACTGTACCAGTATACGTCCTACATCAATGGTACTAGTGATTTTTTAAGCAATACACAGTGTTAATTATAGCATCAAGATGGCATATAGGGAAGTTTACAATTGAGGACCAATACAGCTGATTTTATACTAGTGGAATTTTCCGTCATCCCTTTTGAAGTTTGGTTTGGAGACAAACCGGTTTTGGCTACGTGCCATCTTCAGTGTCATTTTTCGTTCTGAGTGACTTAGAATTTGATAGGAGTTAACAGAAGTTCGTTCGAAATATCTACATAAAATATTCCTGTGTGTGGGATTATCAAATCAAGAATTACTACTTTAGACATTTGTTTGATCTTCGGCAAGGTTTATATAAATGTTTCTTAACTTTAAATTTGATATTAGGCAATAATATTTTATTTCCTGTCAGTCAAAAAATTAACGGCCATCTGCCATTGGCTGAGTTCCTACACGCATGTTGCTTTGTAGTTATGTATATATGGAAACCTAGTCGTAAATATACCCTTAAAATCATGACGAAGTGTGTTGTTACCAACTGCACCAGTGTTGTTATAGATGCGCAGAGGCAAGCAAACTACGCATAAAAAAATTAGGTTGCAAATCGTGCACAAAGTACAATAAAAGTAACTACACAATGTATCAACACCTTATTGATGCTGCATTAATATTGTAAGCATACGTTTAGAAAGTCAACGATTATTATTTAATCATAACTTCTGTCCTTCATCATAATTTTAATTACATATTTAATGTGTTTTTATTCATAAAATCAAAATAATAACAAATTTAACTAATAATTATGTGTTTGTTTATAAATTATAGTTTTTTTTTAATCTTTTACATTTTTTATTACTCTTTTCTTAACATAATGTATAGATGCTTTAATACATATGTATCATAGTTTATATGTACATATCTATTTGGAATAAGTTTACCAGCTCGAAATTACATTAGTAAAAAAATAAGCATTCGTATGCATTTTTTACCGGGCAAACATCCTTTTTTAGAAGGCTTTAAATTAGGTCAAAAACCATGGGTAAAATCAATACTGATGACGTCAACTATGACCTAAAACTGGGCAAATTCTTTTTTGAAACCATTAAATAAAGCGAAATAGTTTCCACTTAGAAGTATGGATATTTCTTTTTGTCTGTAATATCCTATTTAAAGAAAACACACATCATACCATAGACAAGTTTTAAACTAAAATACATACATATATTCTTTTTGATACCTTCATCTGCTATACATATATACCAGTAATGGCAACTGTTCAGAAGAAATATACGAAACGCCTGAATTTTGCCTAAATGATAATAATTCTGCTTTTATAAAAATATGATATAATTAAAATTAACGCCTTTAAAATGTTCAGAAATTTGAAAATTACAGTATAAAAGAAAAACTATTTTAGGCTCGTGTTTGTCGATTAATCATTGTCACGGAAGTACTTGGAAAAAATCAGACTTATTATAGGTCAATATAAAGTTTCCTCAAAGTTTTAATTCTGATTATCGGAAACGAGCCCAGCATGGTAATTGAAATTTCCAAATTTTTTGTCGTAAATTTTGTCGTTAATTAAGGTATCCAATCTGTTCTTTCAATTTTGAGAAAAAAAAAACATGTAGTGTGAAATATTGGTGATTTTGCATTTGTATTTAGCACTTATTTTATTTTGATTTAACTACAGATTTTCCATTCTTCAATTCATTCTATTTGTAAATAAAACTTAACAAAATTTAAATTTCTATTGGTTCAACGTTTTCTTCGTTGTTCACAACAAAGTTTGGAAATATTCATCTAAGAATCGAATATGATGCATATAAATAGTCGATGACAACCTTCTTAATATGAGCTATGGATTTTCAACCTGACCTGTTCAGAACTTTATGCAATTTCACGAACTTATTTTTGGATACAAATTTAAAAAAAAAAAATCCTAATTTCAGTAAAGGTTAAAACTTTTAAACACCTGGAACAGGCAAGAATGAATTATATGAATTTCGGAAGAGGGCAGGTTATTCCTTGTGTTTATATGAAATGAGTTTGAACGTAACTTAAATTGTATTTTAAAGTTATCAGATATAGGTAATTATCCATATTTTCTTAAATATTTTTTTTTAACACCTACATGCTTTTCTGGGGTCTACGAACATGGAAATATTTTTTAAAATCAGTAGCTATGTATATTTGAGGCTGACATTCTTGGATTTTGTTTTATTTTTCTATATATCCAAAGCTCAGCAAAGAGGCATGGCTCATTTTTTAGCGTTTTCCTATTTTATATGATATTTAATTTTCTCTTTTATACATTTTAATAATATACTGGACTGTACAACTACATTACTGTCCATATTTTGGATAAAATTGATTTTTTTATCAAAACATAACACAGCGGTCCATGATAAGTGTTTAACATAAAGTCTTTGCTTATAATTAAAATGTCCGGGATAGCTTAAAAAGTTAAATTTTAACTTTTACTTTTCTTTTCTCAGCAAAAAATGCATTCAAAAAATGTTTAAGACCAAATATTTGTCAAATAAGATCTAGTAGCATGCCGTGCGATTTCAAGTGCTACTCACTGTTCATACATTTTGTTCCAAATTTGTGATTTATTTCCTACTAACACAAGAGTGATGTTCTAAACTTGTTTTACTCTTCTCTTTAACTAATATCTAAAAAACAATATGAAAAGAGAGGGCCCAGCGTAATAAATGCGGGAAATGGCAAAAATGTATCTATTACCCTATGCCTTTCTTTAAACAATTTAAAAAAAAAAAGAAATTTGTGGGCAGCAAAAACTGTGTGAGTATTGCAATTAATTGCATGCAATGGCAGTGACAGTGTTTATTTACTTTTTGTTTTCTTTTTCATACATCTAACTGTTAACAGAGAAATTTGAGATCTAGGTGCCTGTGTATGCACAGCAAGCATAAAGAACAATGAAAAGACGGCGAAAAACAACGTAACGGCAGTTTTTGTATAAATACATATCAGCAAATAATTACTTAGTGGGTGAAAGGGAATGGGGGTATTACTCATATCATATGTACACACAAATATAATTCCTGTTATCTACTGTATTGTATTGGCGCCATGTAAAACCTAAATAGAATTTAAAGAAATAAGTGAAATACATATGAAAGTATGTGAAAGTTATGCAATAGTTTGGAGTAATAACATCAGCATGTAATATATATATATACATATATGTATGTATATACATGTGCATAAATAAAATGTTTCTCTCTTTCTTCTAGATATTTTTCGCTCTGCTTGTAATTAATTACATGCTGATGTTATTACTCCAAACTATTGCATAACTTTCACATACTTTCATATATATATATATATATATATATATATATATATATATATATATATATATATATATATATATATATATATATATATATATATATATATATATATATATATATATATAACATATAACCAATATATTAGCACTTTATTCTAATTAAGTGCTACGTTATATTAATATTAAACTATACTTATACATATATAATATTAAACTGATTTACGTTTTTAATTGTAAATAAAACAGATGTTCCCCTCTCTTTTCATTTATTTTTTGATGATGTTAAGAGTGATTCTATTGAGATAAGAGTCGTCAGCATATGTACTTATATTTACATACATATGTAATCATACATTTTTAACCTACCTCAAACCAAAAGACAGAGAGAAACCTTATTATAACAACTAACAAAAATCGATCAATAATATAAAACATGGAACAAAACAAATATGATAAAAATAGTATTAAAAAATAAACAAATTTATTAACATACTACATATGTTCATCAAAATGAATGAAAAACTTGCTGCAATTAACAAACGAAAGAAGAAACCGCCTATTTATTTAGTACTTAGTACATATGGTAAAAATTAAAAAAAAAAAACCAATCTATGAAAGCATAGTTCGCAACGATTTTGGGTTAAACATCTAATATAAATAAACACTCCTTACAAATATCTTTAATATTTGGTGTTTGGAATATCTGATAGGAAGTTTATGGTAAGTTTAATTGGCTGTTTTGGAAGAAGAACTTTTCAAGGCGATATTGTAATGACACTCCAAAATATACTAATGTATGTGGCTCTTCGTAGCCACGCTGCTATATGCGTATGTGCATGTATGTATTTACAGAGCTACACACATGTAAACGTAATTTGTATAGTGAGTCTACTGGCACTACCCTATTTCTTGCACATAAAAAAAAACATTTTATTCGTCGTAACCACAAATTCTGCACCCTGATTAGCTATAAAATTTCAGTTCTGCATTCCAAACTAGAAAACAAATAATAAAAAAAAAGCTTTTTCTGTATACGATTTAATATCTATGGTATATTTTCATTGAATGAATTTGTTTGTTTGCTTTTTGTAGCCTGAACAAATTGTAAACAGAAGCATGCTAAAAAACAATCTTAAATTAAATGTACAGCCACTAGGCATACAGCCAGCCATTCAACCGGCTAAAGAAACAAAAATAAAAGGAAAATTGCAACAACAACAAAAAACTCGTCATTGTCGACGTCGGTTGGTATGCCAGACAATAAGCCCCACTTTAAGTGCATTACACTGTCGCTATCGTTAATATTGGCGTATACAACACACAATGGTGATGATGACGGCTTATGTACATATGTATGTAGTTGTCTGTATTCGCTTTATTCTCATATGTTTATAAATTTATTCTATACAAATGTTTGCAAATTCTACAACAACTTGGATGGCTGTTCGCTCTGCTCTCTTTCGCTTTTATACAAACAAAAATTTACTCATAAAATTTGGCACATACTATGTGTCTCTATCTTTATTGGAAAGTGTACGCCAACAATGTTTTATTCCATAACACTTGGGGAGGAAACGGAAACGCCAATAGTCAACTGCAACAACACAACCAAACCGTTTGTATTTCAAAGTTCGCAACCAACCATATTGGTTGTTGGGGTATTTCTTTAATAGTTTTTTGTTCACTTTATTAAGGCAATAACACATGGATTTTTGCGAGACAAGTGGAATTGAATATAAAAAAATAAGAAAAAATTTGGCACAAAAGAGAAACTAAGTCGTTTCGCAAAAAATGAGCAGCTGTTATTTATTTTGTTCATTTACATATGTGCATATACATGTATGAATTTGCTGAATTTTATTGTTAATTTGTAATTTGTTTAAATACAATAAGAACATATTTGGTTATTTATAAAGGAGAAATAGGTATTGAATTTTATTAGCAAAGAGCAAAAACATTACACAGTAATCGGCACAATAAAAAGTACCTATGCAGAAATGTAAATAATGAGGTGTACAAAGAACTTTGAAAATCTAATTCTCGATGAATACGTACATACATACATATTGAAAACAAAGATAGTGTAAAATTTGATAAGATTTTGTATAAAAAATAAAAAGAAATTGCTGAAATTTGTATAGTTTTTTTCTTTTGCAATGTAAAGTTTCACCTCGTCGACGCGTATTCTTGAATGGACCCCAGCATTTGTTGTAGTAAGTGAAATTTACAAAGCATACAGTTTTTAAACATAATGTATGTACATAGGACTTCTTTTGAAAAATAATGAATGAAAGAAATTACTTTAAAATATTTGTTCCTAAACCAAATTAAAAAAAAAAAAAACAATAAAGTAGGTTATTAGTCATTAGTTAATTGATTATTCGACGTTTTCCAAACAGCGGCTGCTAATTAAATATTTCGTAAAATTTTAGTTTAAAAAACGATTCCTACTTCTTAAAAAATAGATATCCTGAGTGTGTCTTTTTACAACGAATCTATTTTTTAAACTTCATAAAAATCGGTTGAAGAGATTCGGTGCGACAGAAATTGACAACACGGCCCGCTCCTGAGAAGAGCCGTAGCATTATGTTCTAATCTGAATGTAGATTTAGGTATGTGTCAGTGTTATAGTTTGAAAAGGAAGAAATTTCCTCCTAATCCTTCCAATCGTACATTTAATTATGTGTAAAGTCTGAACAAAATCGGTTCAGCCGCTTTACCGCCTAAAGCGTTACAAAAGAAATTACTTTTGTATATACTATATTGCCCTCGACCCTTTTTTTCTAAGCATTAAAACGAAAAATTATATAGCCCTTGTCCGTTGGGAGGTTCCAGAGATTTTATGTATGATGTGTGGTTTTTGACATTACACTAATAAGAAAACAAAACGAAGTTCAAGTATGTATTTAAAAGTGTAATCGTTTCTTCTCCCTCATCTCTCTCGCTTTAAAGTAACACCCGTTTTCAAAAAAACAACAACGTGCTATACACCATTATTAGGCAAATCTCTATTAAAAAAATAATAATAATGCGGCTTCCGTATTCATAAAAACTTAAAAAGTATTTTTCTAATTGTAAACGATTTTTATGGAAGCATTTTGAAATAGCTTTAAGTGTTTATGCACCTATTTTTAAAGTGAAAACATTACTAAGTACAGTGCACTCGCGGTAACATGAACACCGTCTAACGTGAACACCGTCTAACGTGAACAAGCTTTTGTTAACGTTGACTACTCTGTAACGTGAACAAAGTCAGAAAGCTCTATAACGTGAACAATATTTTTTCACTGCACATGCTTTCTAAGCTTGTAGACAACACTGAATTACGCACATTTAATTCGAGTTTTAAAGTTTGGGGAATCCCATTATATGAAAAATGTGTGTATCCTAATTTTTTTTGTTTGGCAATAAAATTTTATTTTAAGTCATTTTCTTATGCAAAGTGGTCAATCAGTCGGCATGAGTGTTAAAAAATCTAAATGTTTGGAGTTAAAAGAAAAGGCAGACATTTTAGATAGTTTGCAAAAAGGAACAAGTGTGACTTGTTTAGCAAAAAAGTATAATGTCGCTAAGTCAACAATATGCAGTATTAAGAAGAAAAAAGAAGCAATTTTAAAATGTGTAAACCTCACATACCAAGGACCGGGAAAAAGAAAAACATTAAAATCATCAGAACTTCCAGTTATGGAAAAAACTCTTTACCGTTGGTTCATCCGAATGCGTGAAAGGAATTGGCCTGTAAGTGGGCTAATGCTCAAAGAAAAAGCTAAGGAATTGCATTCCGAACTTAAAGAAAACGAGGGCGGGTTCAATGCTAGTGACGGATGGCTTCAGCGATTTAAGAAAAGGTACGGAGTTAGACTTCTTAAAGTAACCGGAGAAAAACTCTCATCGCAGCCTGAATTGGTGGATCCATTTAAGCTAAAACTGAAACAAAAAATTGAAGAAATGGAGTTATGCAATGACCAACTCTATAATGCTGATGAGTCTGGTCTATTCTGGAAACTTTTACCAGATAAAACGTACGTTGCAATGCAAGAGAAATGTGCTCCCGGTACAAAGACGGAGAAGCAACGTATAACGTTCCTGGGTTGCGCAAATGCATCAGGTGCACATAGACTTAAACTTTTGGTAATAGGTAAGGCCAAAAATCCACGCAGTTTTAAAAACTTCATTTGTCCTACGGATTATAAGAGTTCCAAATCGGCCTGGATGACGTCAGCCATTTTTAAGCATTGGTTCCATCAATCCTTTGTACCACAGGTAAACAAATTCTTTGTTGACTTACAAAATAACTAAATGTTCTTGCTTTTGATTAGGTGAAATTGTTTCTAAGGAAGAAAAACTTGCCAATGAAGGCACTTTTACTAATCGATAACGCTCCCTCTCATCCAAGCGAAACAGAATTAAAAACTGAAGATGGAAACATAATTGCTATGTTTATGCCACCAAATGTCACTCCCCTCATCCAACCAATATATCAAAATGCGATTAAAATAACAAAATTATACTACAGGAACAGCATGTTAGCTTCGATTGCAGCTAAAAACTCAGATTTGCTTGAATCAATGAGAAATCTAACTTTGAAAGATGCTGTCACTCTTTTATCTGTCGCATGGGATCGGGTCAGCACAGAAACTCTTGCCAATTGCTGGAAAAATATTTTAAGTTTAGTTAGAAACCAGGATGACCCTGAAGATAACATTCCATTAAGTATTCTGAAAGAGAAATGGGATGCAGAAATAAATTCTTTAATGCAAATGTCAGCCGACCTCCTTCAGGACTTGAGTCCTCAGGTAAGAATTTTACGATAAACTTTGAAATCACAATTAAAGCATTGTTTTACTAACGTTTAGGTCGAATTTACCTTGCCAATGGTTCAAGAGTGGAATAATGATCCTTGTGTTGATGATACGACTGAAATCCATGAAATTGGGCAAAACGAAGAAAGTGACGTCGATGATTGCATTGCCGATGATCCTGTTAAAAAAATTGCCGCAAGTGATGCAATTGAAATTTTTAACAAGGCATTGCAATGGGCAGGAGCTGAAATGGTGGATCAAAGTGACATGAGTGTACTTAGACGCTTAAGAGAGAAAGCAGTATTTCAGCTATTAGAAAAGAAAAAGCAGCAGAAAAAGATAACAGATTTCTTTAATGCATAATTGTAATGAGTAATTTTATTTGCTATGTAATTTTATTTCAATGGATATTTTCTCGTGATCTCGTTTTTTTTTTTGTAATGAATTTTAATTAATAATTTTATTTTCATATATTCGTAATGCAAATTATAATAAAAGAATTTCACATTCAAGCGTGTAAAACACATATATTTTTTCATGAAATTCGACAATCGCTAACGTGAACAATTTCGCTAACATGAACTCCCTTGGTTTTAATTAGTTCACGTTACCGCGAGTGCGCTGTATAAATATTTCCTCTATCTTCTCCGTTCCAATTTTGATATCTTTATAATTTTAATCTCTGCTTTTCATCACTATTTTAGTTTTTTTGTTGGTTTGTTACAAAATTCTTTAAAAAAATCTGAATATAAAAATTATACTAGTGTAAAAAAAAAAAAAAAATTTAAAACAATTAAAAAAGGCTCGTTATTAGAACTTTTTGTTTACTAAAATTTAACTACCCGGATCAATTAAAAATTGTTCCGTAACAGTAGCATTAAAATATGATGGTGTCGCCAGGACACAAATTTAAAAATATGGGTGAGTTCCAAATCAAAGGAACTAAACAAAGTCATGTAAACTTTAACAATGTTACATGTTGTTCCAAAACGAACATAAGACGTTTTCGCTGCGCATACAAAAAGCAAACTACGCATCGTTAAACTTATTCCTGAAATTTGTTTACAAGAACGGCACGTTTAAAACATGATGTTTTAAGCAATTTAAATATGTAACATTTTTAGTGATCGCAACAAATGTAAACAAAAAATTATTGCAGAACTGTTTCAAAGTTACTTTTTTAACGCAGTCTTCAAAACCTTTGATTGCCTTATTTTGATACCTTAAAAAAGCGTCACTGCAAAATATTTGATATTTTAAAACTCATAGGCTGAGTGTTTGTTAAAACTTAATTATGAATTCTTTTTTTTAGGCTTAAAATGTTTTTTTAACTAATCTGTATTTAAAACCATATGTAGACTTTTAATTAATATGGCTGTATTAATAGTTCAACCCCTTTAAGAAAAACGTTATTCTTTTTAATTTGAGGCAGTTACAAATCAAGTACACAAAATAAATAAACCAATGATTATTTTTTTAACGAAATTATTGCATGCAGATTATACTTAAACATCTATTTTAACATCCATAATAATGAAATAAAATCAGCTGATCATATAACCAACAGCTTGATAATCATATGTTAAAAAAAATTAATTATGCTGATAAGAAAATAATATTACAAAGAAAAAATAACTTTGAATATCGTTCGTTTATAGTGAATAAGTTTACTAATGTGTATGAAATGTGAAATGTGTATTCATTTAAAGTTCGCGAAACGAAAAATCGTTTACGGTGAACAGACAGTAAAATCAAATTAAGCAACTATACTGGGCGAGCGGAAAGGTAGTGAAAGTAGTAATGGCTCTGTGTTTGTTTTTTTGAAAAGAGAAATTAATGAACAAAGATAACTTCATTGGTTCCTATTATCAAAAGTATTAACTCGTCAGTTCCCAGTGTCACCAGCAGGTAACATAGATTAGCGATTTTTTTAACGACCCAATTGACGTCATTGAAAAGATATTTTCTCCTGAATTTAAAACTAACGTTCCAATGCACACGTGATTTAGTTTTAACAACCCTGGTATTGCTTTATCTATCTAATTTTGTGTATTTGTTAAGAACGGTTAAGCGAGTGGCTTAAAATCACAAAATCAATTTATTTATAAAAATGCTTATTTAAAAAATGCTTAGAGGGTAAGAACTATAAAAATTGGTGATACTTGTTATTGAACAATACTTGGCCTAATTACATGATTATACACTGGTTAGAAATAAAAAGCTGTTTTCGAGAAAATAAGCTAGTTATATTTAGTGTCACCTATAGGTGATACTGGGAACTGCTAAAATTAGATGAGATTGCCGATCTGTTGAATGCCGGGGAGAATGTAGGTGATATTATATTATTTCCACCTGATGATGGTGTGACTGATAAAGACAGTGGCGATGAAAACGAGGCCAATATTTGCCATCTTCCTGGTCGCATGCTTCGGTCTAATGTAGAAGTGCAAATTGTTCCCACCTCTACAGAAAATAGTATTAAAAATAGGGAAGGAGTTGAAATTGATGAACCCATGCTCAAGAAAAGAAGAAAGAAAGCACTATACAAAAATATCTGCAATACTTATTTTGCTTCTTGTGGCAAAGGAGACCGCGATGAAGAAATGTTTGCCACATTGCAGGAAGAGATGAGTGCTGTCGAATGTGTATGAAGATAAATTCGAATTTAACTAGCAGAGACACAAACCGAAAGATTTAGCATGGCTGATTTTGCACTCAACAGAGCTCTGTTAGCAATTTGTCAATGAGGGTAATTTTGACCTTATTTTAAGAAGATTATATTAGGAAGCAGTAACCAGATCCATAAAAAACCTCTGTTTTAAAAATTGCTCAAAGCGTTAGTTAATTGTCCCATAAAATGAAAACATCTAAAATATTTAGGAAACAAAATTAAATTGCATTTAAAAACAGTCCCTTTGGCGAAACTGTTAACCATGAACTTATTTCCAGTGACCATTAAAACATGTAGATCGATTGTTGCGTTCAGCGAAATAATACTGTAATTTCTTCCACGTAAAAATAACTATCACTTTTAAACCGATTATTGTGTGTGCAAATGTAGATGTCTATTTTAAAATTTTCCCATAATAATCATTTCTGAATACCTACAACATTAGCCGTGTTCATTTACTAAAAATTTCTACACATTTGTAACAATTGTTACTAGAAAGCGTTCACTAACCCAAAAAATTTGCAACGGGAGATCGTCGAAAGAGCGTAACAAATTGAGAGACAGAAAAATTTTTCCAAGTAAAATTTTTACTTGCAATAATTATTCAAACAGCTGTTTTGTGTTTATGTTTACAAAACAATATTACTAAATTAAGTTGAAAATAAAAATATTTTGGAAAACTTAAGAAATTGTAAGTAAATGTAAACTTTTAAAATGATAAGAAGTATTAAAAAGATAAATTTATTTTTGTGTAACTTAGGAACAACAGAAGCAAAATAAGATATCTAAACTTGTGGTTTTAACTGCCTTTGAAATGTTTTTGTTTTTTTTTTTCTTTAATTTTTAGTTTTGTAAATATTATGAGTACGTAGCTACTCGGTAATTTACACTAAGCAGGCAAATAATTCAATTAGTTCAAATATATATTTGCAAATAAATTCAAATTAACACATAATTTGTTTAATTACTTTTCTACTGTTTTTGATATTTTATATTGGATAAATGAAAGTTGCTTAAATTTGTTTCCTTTAAAAAATATATTTAACCCGTTTGGAAACGATTGCAAAGGCGGAGCATTAATGTTAGACAGTAACGAAAAAAATTCTCCTTTTCAACTCAGATTTGTTTGCGATTTATACATAAATAGTTCTTCATAAAATCACATTAAAAAATACTTAATATTATATAATTATTGTAATAATAACGCAATAAGTTGTCAAAATAATAATATCTATTAACGCATGCTTATTCTAATACGCATTAAAAACCCCATTTTATGGAGATCGCTTGGAAAATAAATTACAAAGTTGAAAATAAACATATCTGCGACCTTATTCTGTCGTTATTTCCGGTGTTTGAAATAAAAATTCTATGTGTAGACAGGCTGTTATAACGTATAAACTAATTAAAAATAGATATTTTATTCAAAAGTAGCTAATCGCCTTGATCGTGTTTAGCGTATTTCGACTACGTCTAGTACTATATTAAATAATATTGCAAAACTTTTCATTATTCTATTACAAGCCGTACTCGAAAAACGACAGTCACGACAATGCTGAATATAAATGACCATAATCACATCATTTTTATAATAATATACATATACATATGTATAATTTTTCCAAAAAATATAGGGTTAGTTATTGAGTACTCATACATATATACCTATACATTACAACACTACTTTAACTTGCAAATTGTAGCTAGTAAAGTGTTCATTTACTTCACATTTTTGAGAGTAATTTTGGAAAATTTCTTGTTACTCTCTCGTTGCTAATTTTTACTAGTAAAGTAAATGAACACAACTATTATCGAATTTTTCTTAGCAAAGGTTTGAAAAACTTTTTAATTTTTTATGAATACTATCGTAGCTATTTAGCGCTTTTTTTAAGTTTTATAGGCATTAAACCAATTTTAACTTCTAAAACATTTTTATTGCATATTGCAGCACAAATTAGCTTCCATTTAAAATCCCGCCATTTAGTGAAATTAACGATGGCTCTTTTAATGGACTTACATATATAGTTTTATTAAAATTTTAACGTTTTAGTTCTAGTTACCAAATAAATAACGGTAGTTGTTAAGAAATAAAAATTAATAAAAAAAAAGATGAAGAGAAATACAAAATAAGGACAATTAGACATATGGAAAATTAAATGGCTGATTTACCAACTGTTTTGTTTTTATTGTTAGCCGGTACAGCTGTTTCTTCAATAATTATATACATATGACCAAAATAAAAAGCAACAAACATACACATACTTACATTATTATTAGCACCAACGGCATATAAAAACATGGAACCAAAAGAGTTTAAATTAAATCATATTTACTGTTGGTCAAACAGATAGAAAATAAAAATAATGTGATAAAGCAGCTGATTTACCTACTACTTATTCGAGATAACAACACAAAATTATCAATTGCAAAATTATAGATAAAAAGAATGTAGCTAGTTATTTCTTGGTCTAACAGTGTCAGGGTGTTTATTTTCTCACTTTCCATAGGAATGTTAAGGTAATGAAACAAAAGCGACAAAATCAAAATGTATTTGTCAATAATTTTGCGCCATACTTTTTTCAGCTTGCTTTTAGTACTCTATTTATATATTATCCAGCAACTGGAAATAACCATATGTTTTACATACTTAAAAGAAAACATATGGATTTGTATAACAAAATTAATGTCATGATCAAACCATTTATTTATTAAAAATTATTTCAAAATAATAATTATAATAAAAATCAATATATTACATACATACATATGTATTATATTACTTACTGCAATTCTTCATCCAATTCTTCTGTACTTTGATATTCGACATTTTCTAAAATCACTTCCTCCGTTTTAATAGGAACGTTTGTAGACATTTTATAAACTTGATTATGTAAAAGTAGAGATAATACTTATATATTTTAATTTTTTATGCAAATTTGAACAATTACTTTATGGGCAATTAAAAATTAACACGTGTCTTAAAATTCTTGTTTTAGAAGCTCATTCACTTTTTGGTTTAAATATTGAATTTAGGCCAATATTTCCTTTCATGGAACTTTCATTTCTAATGACGCTCCATTTAATTTTTATGGACTTTAATATATTTTTGCAATAAATTTGTTTTGAATTTCACTTTTCCGATTTTTTTTTTGTGCCACGAACAAACCCAAAACGAACGTCAAACGAAAAATCCAAAATGACGTTTTTCCGTTTTCTTTTTATATATAGTTTACACACACACTATACTATTTTAAAAATGACGCTCACTTAATAATCTCACTTGACTTCTATCGTTGTCGCTCTGTTTTGCTTGTTTTCACCAAAATTGAGTTTCTGTTCTCGTTTATTGTGCAATTTTTCTTTAACAGCTGGTATTCATTTGCTCCTTTTAATTTTTATTCTCTCCCTATTTTATAATGTATATATACATATATATAAACATATATATATATATAAATATATATATATTATGTATGTATAATAGATATTGTTCAGCTGTTTTTTTTTCTTTCTAACACAATTAAGCGGCAATTTTTTTTTGTAAATTTTATCCAATATATTTTCTACTGATTGAGTTTTATTTTGAATATAATTTTTCCCACAATTCTGTTAATTGTATATACACATGTATGTATAAAAATTGTTGGTTCAATTTTCCAGCAAATTAAAATCAAAAATAATCAACTATTTTTATCCGAATACACATCCGCGTCATACGAAACTCAAGAACGTAATAAAAACACATTTCAATTCACAGGGTTTCAAGGCGAATTTACTTATTCGTCGCGGTTTAATTTTCATCGTACCACAGGCATGGAAAATTCAGTACTATTGTACTTTTACCAACAAGAATATCTGCTACAAAATTAAAAAATAAAAATAATATATTAATTTAAAGGCTGGATGGATACAAAGGTTTTCAATCAAGACCAATCTCTCAGCACGCATAATACATACTTCTTTGAATATAAAACCTTGCATATCATATCTAATATTTTCTATATGATACATACATTGTGGATACATACTTATGCGCTTATCGCACCCTAAATACAAAAGCGTCACAACTCAAAATTTTCCAAAACTTACTTTTTTCCATAAATTAATTCAGAGTACATATCTCTAACTACTGCAAAAATTTCTTTCACATCACTATCTTCTTTAACTGGAAAAATACAATTATGTCCATTTTTATGTTAAGTGTGTTGCTTCTGCACGATGAACTAAAGTGAATTATTTTGAGTCATAATCAACATTTTATTTTCGCAAACCTAATATAAAATTCAAAAAAGTATAGCAGAACCTTCTTCAATATTGAATTTTTTCATAATGGAACAATATTTTCTTTAAATATTACAATCATTTTTACATAAACAGTTTTTTCTCTCTCCTGAAAATGTTAGTATTTTGAGCTGTGACCCTTTTGTATTTAGGGTGGGATATGTGGATAGATGTGAAAAAGTAATTGCCATTCTACTTCTGTTCTTTACACCACGTCTTGACTAGCCAAAAATAGTTCTCACATGGAGAGCGTCAACAGAATAACGGAAAAAAATTGTGATCGTAGTCTTATATGTGGAGAATACGCCGCAGAATAACGAGAAAATATTTGTTCGTGGTCTTATGTGTGGAGAATACGTGTAGATGTTCTTGCTCAACTTGAGAATAATTTTTTGTTTGACAACGAGTGTTTGCATGTTCTCAGCATAGTTTATGTACAGGGGATTACAGACGAGCGCATGTATACACGATTATTATTTTGCCTGTTTGTAGTTTGTTTGTGCGATGGCACAACAGGGTGTGCGAATAATTGTTCGGACATTGTTTGAACACAAACATACCATCAACAATGACGCCCTTCACTAGCCAAATTCCAGTGCGTACAGCAAAATATACGATGAGCCAACAGATTTATAGATATTCAAGACGGCATGTTAAAAAACTGCGGTATCCAGAAAATAATCACAATACAAAATTTATAAATCATAAATACTATTGTATTTCACTTATTTAATTGCAAAATAAAACTTGACTTTTTTGCACAATAATATTTACATACAGTATGTCAAGAATAGATACAAAATCTACTGAACACAAAAAGAACAAAAAACAAAATTGAAGCGTAAAAAGATTAAAATATGTATAAAAAAAACTTCAATTATTAACTGTCTTTTTACATTTATACATTTTTTTTCCAAATGTAATGAAAATCTCAAATTATCTTTAGTATGGCCACCTTTGGCGGGTATAACTGCTTGTAGCCGTTTCTTCATGGAAGTTATTAATTTATTAAAATCGTATTCACTTTTTTCTTCAGATATGCCCCAACTTTCCGTTGGGTTAAGGTCTGGACGGCATATTCTTTATGATTCTTGAAATGTTGATTTTTTGAATGTTGGTTTTTTGCCATCCATTGTAATAAAGGAGTCTTGAAGTAATGTACTAATTATGCATTGTCACTAATACACATAATGAAGTAAGGTATTAATTTGTTATTCGAAATTAAGAAATTAAACAAGAAACTTCTAATCTAAATTACTTCCTTTGCTAATGACTAAGGTTTTAAAATCTTCATCTGGCAAACTCTACCTGAGACTTATTAACCATGCCAGCAAATAAAAAAAAACACTTAACTTTAGGTAACTTCCCGCGCTAGGAGACAGCTTTGAAAGCATCTGAACGATACATCTTTGTCTGCCAATAATAAATTACAGAAAAATTTGCTCTAAATGTTATGATCTAAAAATAGTCAGTGCTCTTATTATATTATTAATAATAACTTATTAGTGATGCAAAAGTAGTGCAGTACTTGGCATAAACTTTAGTGACACAAAGTATTAATGCATTACTGTGATAAAAAATTAACATAGTATAAAAAATGGTGCACTAATTAATTAAAATTAGTGATAATTCAATAATTAAAATATGTTATTTAATGGTTATGTAAAAGTAGTGTAAAGCCCCCAGATCTGATTATAATCATTCATAATTTTATTCTTGTCACAAACGTCATCACAGTAATCAGTGTGCTCGTCGGAATGCATCATAGCTAAGTGCAATCAATCACTTTTCCATATTCTTCGCCAAAGGAGTATTTTTTTTTGTCGCAACTGTTGTTGTGTATTTATTCGTCTTGGAAGTTTTTCTTGTTTCATGAGATACAACAACTCCACATTTCTCCTGGAGTTCTTGTTCTTTTATACAATTATATAAATCCGAAAAAACAAAAAAAAAATTGAACATGCTTATGTTGCTATCAGAGCTCATAATTGTAGGTATTTGGAATTAAAATACTTTTTTTAAAGTTTTAAATATTAATTATTTTAAAATATTTTTATAGGTTTTGTTAACTTTAAAATGTGTATAACATTATCAAAGCGGATTTTGCATATTTTTTTAAGATACAACTTATAAAAAATAAAATTTTGTATCACTGAAAATCTTTTTTAAAATCAAATTTGAACGAAAGTGAACGCGAAGCGTTTTTTAGCCTCTCCAGAAAAGGTAAAATTCAATAATTTTCTTTTTTTATCCCACTTCAAAACAAAAAAATTTTTAATTTTATATAACTTACCCATAAAACAAACACTTAAAATGGATTTTAAGTGATAAGGAATCTTGCCCTTACTTAAGTTGCGTCTTAAGAAATATGTAAAACCCGTTCCAATATTTTATCGTGTTCTCTAGCTATCAATTTAGTTTCTGATAAAAAAAAGTTAATAAACAAATATTTAACCAAATCTCCCAGCTCACAATGTTGTACGAGATTTTTAGGAAACCTCCAATCAACCGGCGTTTTTTTTATCTTACCGAACTTTAGCGTTATCTATAACTTATCTTACGACAGATAAATGCTTGTTCTTAATCACAAGTTATCCATTGTTTCATCATCTACTTCTGTTGAATACACATAAATATCTCTTCTTCGGGTGAACAAAACTTCGTTTAAACTTGGATGAGTAGATAAAGAGTGAACCACGCCTCCTGTTGTGTCTTAAAAAATTAAATATACATACACATTATTGTACGTATGAAAATTAATATCATAGCCATCAATTCACTTACTAACTACAATGTTTTGCAATATGTTTCCCTCTAATAAATCCCACACTATAACGTTTCCTTTGCTGCCTCCCGATAAAATGTGCGAATCGTTGCACATTATACCACATTCTATATGATAATCGTCAACTTTGCAGCATTTATATTCAGACAATAGTGCGCCAGAATCACAGTCGAGTAAACGCACCACACTGTCTTGACAAGCCGCAACCATACACTGTTCATCCCGCGTCATTTTAAGGTATGTGATGGGTATGCCAACTTTGTCGCATGTCATCTCACCCACTCGAATGTCATAATGCCGAATGCATCCATCTAATGAGGCAGTAATAATTTTATTTTCATTACTTAATACAGACGTTATACAGTCTTTGGCTTCTCTCATAATTTGTACGGGTTCCAAGCGTCTTGTACGAATATCCCAACAAAAAACAGCGTTATCTCTTCCACCTGATATAGCTATTGAAGAGTCCTCATTCAAACAAACACAGCTAACACCGCCAGCATGACCACGCAGGCGTCTTATTGGCGCCCCAGTACTAACATCCCAATATATAATACTCTTGTCTAAGCTAGCTGTGACAATATTGCTGCTTTCGCAGCTGCCAACTGCATCTGTGATCTCATCAGCATGGCCGCCGTAGGTTTTTAATAGTAAACCAGTCTTATGATTCCATAACTTAAGTTTTTTATCAGAGCCGCAAGTTAAACAGTATGAACCATCGACTGGAAACAAATAAATTAAATGTTCTTGAAATATATTTACTTTGGCATATAAGATTCACTTGCCATTATAGCGTACCGCTCTGACTGCTCCTTGTTTACAATCTATTACACGTAAACATTTAAATTCTTTAAATGTCATATTTTTAAAATATATCAAGAAAGACAAATTGACTTGATTTCAACTTGATACCAAGCTTACAAAACGACCCAAAACGAATTACCTTTGTTTAAGGGAAATTAATAACAGGTGGACTTGAGACACAGATGAACTTTTTTTAATAATAATTTGTTCAGTTTTAGCTATCAAACGTAGTATAAAAAATGAATTCACATTGAAAAGACAGTTTCCTTCAACATTATGCTGAATAAAATACGAAAATACGAAGTTTGTTTTGAAAAGGGAAGAAGAGGTAAAATGAGTAGTAGACGACTGGCCGTATCACAGCGAATTGAATAGGTGAACCCACTAACTCAGCAGACTCTTTTTCGTTTTTCTAATTGGTGTAGCATAAACACCGAAAGTTATTTACGAATAAGATTTGTTCAAGGCGATAAAAAAAAATATAAAAATTCCATTTTTGTATATCTTTATATTTTTGAATTACAATTATGTATAAGAACACCAAAAGAAATGTGACCGCAAATGCAAAATGTGTTTACAAGTGTGAAAATTTTAAAGTCATTAATATATCATCTACGTATTCAGTATTCATACTGGTAAAAACCCATTTCGATGTTATTTAGTACATTTTGAACTGGAAATTTCTACCGTTACCAATTTGCCTTGCTTCATTTTGTTTTTATATAGACGATTAAGGCGAATCAAAACATGTGTAGTCTCTGCGCAGTTGATAATTTTTTTTAATTATTGAGTTTTAAATTCCATATAAAATTTTTGTTTGCCATTTCCGGTACTATTTTATATGGAGTTTATCAGGGTAGACTCAACAGGCAAACTAAAAGGCGCAGCTGGGTACTTTTTTTGAACTTATTGGATGTCAAATTCCATATAAAAAATGTTTCCTCATTCCCCCTACAATTTATATATATGGAGATTGACATCGGTAAATAAGCCAGAATACTTTGAATTCGCCGGTGAGTTTACCTGGTATCAATTTGCCCTGGGAGTTTATCATCCAAAACTTGCTCGCGGACAAGCACATAGATAACAGGTAAACTCAAGGGCAAATTCAATTAATTTCCGGATTAGTGTCGGATGTCAAACTCCATATATAAAAAATATTCTGGAAATGGCACATTTTTTTGACACCGAATTTGACACCCAATCGCTCTGAGCTGTGCTGGTAAGTTTACCTATTTAGCCTACCCTGATTGTATTCTTCTGGCTGTTGTGTTATTGGTCGACAGCGGCGAAATACGTGGACGGAAGCAGGTATATACATATATTAGACTTGCCTTTTAGAGCCTAGTCTGTTTGTTGTAAATATATTTGTGAATCTTTACAATTAACTATATGTATATAATTATTTAGTTCATTAGAGTTACGTAACTCCCCTCATTAATATTTATGTTACCTTAATTAAATCTGGTAAACTAAAAATGGTTTCCATAGGTAAACTCTTCCGATTTCTTGTTATATGTTCCTTTGTTGAATGTACCTTGATTTTCCGCCATATTTTCTTTGATTTTATTACTTGGTATTGACCGAATCTCATAAATGTGCTTTAATTTCTATGGTTACTAGATAATATGTAACAACGTCATTAGTTGTGTTTAAATCCTATGTGCTCATTTTGACAATTAGAAACAAAAAACGAATTATCAGCTGTCCTGATGAAGCCACCTGTTAAGCTTTGCCTTGAGTTTCACATTTACGCTACAATTAAAAGAAATCAACAACAAATACATTTCTATTCCTAAAACATGTAAATTCCTTTTTTAATAATAATATCATCAAATATGACTTTATTTAAAAAAATTTCTTGCAAGGGTTCAACACGAAGATTTTTCAACCAACTTTGAAAAACCAGAAGTCGACGATGAAGAAGACATCGCTGTGGAATTGGCGGCTATGAATTTGACTATTGGTGATCAAATCCAAGAATTAAGTAAACGTCTTAATAACATTAACGACGAGCTGCAACAACAAGTGCGTATAAAACATGGCGCCCTTCTGCAGCAGGCAACGCATGCCGGCCGTTTTGATGTGGCTCTAAATTCTTTGGCGGACGAAGTGGAGCGTATTCGTAACTCCAGTTATCGCCTTAAAAACCAGGTTGACCAACAATACCAAATAATTGAAAATCAATCGAAAGTTTTGTCACGTTTGATTGAATTATCACATCTATTAAGATCGTCAAAAACATTGCTTACCTTAACAACAAAGTTAAGAAACACAAAAGATATTCTTAAACAGGCCGAGTTACATTATGAATTAAACGAACTAATTGAAGATCCGGATTTGGAAAAAATTGAAATCATTCAGTCGGCCAGAACATATGTAATAAATTCAAGGCATAAAATACGTAATTTAACGCAAATGCAATTGGTAACAGGATTACAGGAACGAAATGAGCAACAGATTTGTAATGCATTAAAAGTAAGAAATTAAAAATTTTTTAAATTCATAATTATTTACATGCTGTAAGTTTTTTTTAGATTTTTATAAATTTCAATACTTTAGAAAAGTCGTTAGATAATCTGGTTAAAACCTTTATTTCTGATTTGGAACAATCGCTTAAGGAGTGTTTTGCTGGTAACGATATAACTATGCTTAACAAAAATGATGCCAATAAAACGATTACTACATCTCCAAAAGCTGGCGCTGTGCTTAGAGGACCAGGGAAAACACCCCAATTAACAGCTACGCAAAACTTTCGTGCTAAGTTTTGGAAGTCAATACATTGGTTACTCTATGATGAACTTTATGAATGTTGTACTCAAATACAACTACTCAAAAAGGCTTTAAAAGAAGTCCAACAGTTTGGAACGTCTGCTTCTAATGTCGAACAAACAACTAGTCAACGATTTTGGAAAGCAGTGCAAGATCTCTTAAGCAATTCATTTAGAGAATGTCCAGCTCACATTACACAAACATTGCAAGAAGGTTTATCTAAATTGCTTAGTTCCGTTCGGGGGTTAGAGCAAAGGTTAAATAATGAATTTTTGTTTGATGACAATTTGTTCACTCCTTTAGAGGTGGGATATGTTAGTAAATGTGGCTCTAATATGAAAGTGTGTATGGCTGGTGTGGATTTACCTAACAATGAAACTGTTGACAATTTCATAAGAGTAGCATCTTCTGAACTTAGCGCTGCTCTAGTAGATTCACGTCTCAGTATTGCTATTGCAGCTGTTTTTATATCTTGCAGCAAAGAGTTTTGTACAAAAATAGAGTCTCAAATTAAACTAGGCCCAGATTCTGTGCAAGTGGTTGATTTGCCAAATACACAGCAAATTCAAAACACATATTTAGCAAATACACTTTTTTATTTTAAAGATTCTACGAAACGTATGTTAAATGATTTGGGACAACAACTCGATAAATCGCAATCAACAGCTAAAGAGGACATTGCTAAATCGATAATTCAAACTGATCTCTTAATTAGTATAATATTGCAACAAATTATGGATTCGATAGTCTCGACTATTAAGATAATCATTTTGAGTATACATCGTGAGCCTGGCTTAAATTCGGATAAGATTTCTACCGCAGGACCTTCGATGTATATGAAGGAATTGCAAGAATTTATAAATCGATCTTGGACAAACCACATTTTAAGCTATGATGATAAGGACATAATAATGAAATGTGGTCAAGAGGTGGCGAAAAGAAGTATAGATTTTTTTATACACAATCTCAGTATCTTGAGACCTATAAGTCAAGCCGGCAGGCAAAGATTAAAGAATGATTGTATGCATATGGAAAACACTCTTAAGCCGTTGTGTACTAATCTTTACGAGTTAGGTAATTCAGCTCGTCTATTACGAGCCATGTCATTACTAATTGTCCAGAAACCATCAGAATTGATTAAACAGGCAATTGGTTTAGATTCTTTAGTACCGTCTTATATTATTTTACTGTTGTTATTTGGTCATGCTGGTCTTGAGTTGCAATCACCAAACACCACTCTCAATTGGTCGAATGAACATTTGATAGAATGGATGGAGGGTCATACCAACGAACGCGAAAAGTTGGAATTAATTTCAGGAGCATTACAGCGTTATAGAGATGGTGTGAGACGCAGAAAAAGTGAACAATATGATGAAGTATATCCACTAATGATGGAGTATTTCGAAAAGGCTTCAAAAATAGCGGCATAAAGATTGGCGAAAACATTAAAGTATTTAAACAAATTTATGTAATATTAATGTGTCAAATGCTTAGTCTATGGGTAAACAAATTCTGTGCAATAATAAAATGGACGCATCAGCTTTAATGGGAGTGATATAAAACTTGAATTGTTACGGTTAACCTCTTTAAACATGTTTAATTTTTTCCCAGGTTCTTTTAGTTATAATTTCTTTTAAATAATAGATGACAGAATTTATTTATAACAAACACTGTAACTTTATTTTAAGTAATACAAAGTCTACTTCTTTATCACGTTGTTATCAGTTTAACGTTTCACTTAATATTGAATTCCTGGTATTTCGTATTCAATTACTGGTAACTTGTGTGAGCTTTTGTGTATTCTGCTTGTTGTAGCGCTGTGACTTTCTGTATCCATTCAGTTCTTACACGGAAAAATATTTGTGTACTCTTTGTAATACTACCGTCCGCTTAAGCCTGTTCGTCCCGAACAGACACAAAAGCACCCATCTCATAGAGCGCCAGTCGTTCTAAGCGTACGACTTTTCTTTTGCACCTTGTAGTATTGAAATTTTGTATTCTGTGAACGACATCACTGAACTCTTTTATTACCTTATAAGGTCCATCCCAGTGAGTTTTAGGTTGAAAAGGAAAAGTTCACCTTTCGAAATTCTTTAGTATTTGAAGCTCGACCATACCTCTTGTCACTGACTATCTTAATTCGACGGCTTAACATCAAACTCTAAGTCGCCAGGAAATTTTAGCTCTTTGCCGAAATCAATTTTGGCAGGTGTTCTCGATTTTGAGTCATGCAGAGCTGATCGGTACGACAGTAGGAATTTTGGAATGTGCTTGTTCCAGTCCATTTGATGTTCACTCACTACTTTTCCGTAGTACGGTTAAGACTCCACAATTCCACATTGTGGGCACATTTCCTTAAACATGGAAGACTCGTCTTTTCGATCTTTGCAATTTGCTATATAGTCCGCCACAGTTTGTTGACAGCCAATCTGACAAAAACGCTGTTTTATCTTTTCCAAAGTTTTTGTCACTGCAATATGACCGTTATGAAACTCAGTTAAAACGTCATTCATCTCCGTGGATGTCATGATTATCAGGTTGGAAGCCGTTTCCCAACTGAGCTCTTCGAGTTACGATATAGACAGCCATGTATCAGATTCAGACTATTCCATTCAGCCCAATAAGATTTTGTGAGTGTGCTTTCAGCTGATATTGCGCGTGGCCTGAGAACGATGAAGAAGACATCTTCTCTGTCTTTCTCCCTGGCCGATATTATTTTTGGTAATATGGGATTGTATCGCTGAGTCGCCGTTTAGTCTCCCCCAGAATCTGTACGCGTTCGTCAACGGTCGACAACACATCCCTTATTTTGGCCTCTACACAATGGCTGCACTCCTACTTACAAGGTGGTCGCGAGAGAGCAACCGCGTTGTTGTAATTTGCACTCCTTCCGTGCCTCGGCGGTTAAACAGATCTCACTCTTTTCAGTCGCGCCGACAGTTGCGCTGAAAATGAGCCACCTTGCCACACGTAGGCTTCTTTTGTTTTGTTTTCCAGGTAGGGCTTCTTAAACGTAGGTGTTTAATGTGGCTATTATTTCATTAATATTGCCAAAGAAATCCCCCTCCTCCTTAGCAAGCACTTCCAGATTTCTAACGGATCTCTTCTGTGCTAACGGATACGGTTTCCGCAAAGCTTAAATTTACAAAGGAATCTGTTTTGATGTGGTTTGAAAATAGATGATTTTCGGGTGAATGAGTTAGCTTGACCAGCATTTCGAATTCAATTCTGAATACCTGTACAGACTTGTTAACTTGTGTCTCATTTATGCTCGCCACCCTATTTACGCTGAAGGTGCGCTATAACGTCGTCATAGATATTTCTGTAGCTCACAGTCACGGTTCACAGTACTTCTGCTGCGGCACCTTCTGGTGACAAACGGCATTAGCTAATTGTCCACCTGTTTATGTTGAATGGTGTACTGCACTCAAAATTAGGAGGAAGTCACATCAATATTTTTTTAAGGTCCTGACTATCAAAAAATTTGCTCGCACACATAGGGAGCGTCGACAGAAAAACGAGAAGAAATAAGTTCGTGGTCGTCTATGTGAAGAATACGTTTAGCTGTTTCAGAACAGCGATGTGCAAACAACTGTTTGGCCAACTGTGTTTGAACACAAACAGACCCATCAACAGCGACGGTCTTGACGAGCCAAATTCCTGTCGAGCAGCAAACTGTACGATGATACGAGATATGGCTAGTAAAGACGCCATGTCAACTACGATGGTAAGTTTACCTGTTTAGTCTACCCTGTTTAGAATAAAAAAAAAACAAAATATGGCACCTCCAGCCAACAGCTGGCGAAAGCATTGGTATTTCTTTTTCTTCCTATTGTTTTAAAATAAGCGTCATTCGATTGTAAATGTTTTTGGTAATTTGGTAAATGTTAAACAAATTTTGCACAAGTGATGTTGTTATTTTAATCTAAGACAAAAATGCACTCAAAAGAATAATCAAGTATTTAGAACAAAAAAAAGGAAGAATTAACGGAAGTGAAAGTAGAACAACAATTACTCGTTACTCAAAATATTCACTTGGTTGCGAAAAAAGAAGAAAGCATGTCCTTTCTGCGAGGTTCTTTAAATTATGTTTGGTGTACTACCAGTGTATTAGGCAAAGGTGCTACTGGTTCTGTTTTCCAGGTAATTTCGTAATTAAAGTTATGTTGTTTCTTAATTGTGTTTTGTAAAACTATAAAACAGGGTGTCAACAAAATAACTGGAGAATCAGTCGCGGTCAAAACATTTAACCCTTACAGCCACATGCGTCCCCCAGATGTTCAGATGCGTGAGTTTGAAGCTCTAAAGAAAGTGAATCATGAAAACATAGTGAAACTCTTAGCTATTGAAGAAGACCAAGAAGGTCGTGGTAAAGTGATTGTTATGGAACTATGCACCGGTGGAAGTTTGTTTAACATTTTGGATGATCCAGAAAATTCTTACGGTTTACCAGAACACGAATTCCTATTAGTTTTGGAACATTTATGTGCCGGCATGAAACACTTAAGAGATAACAAGTTGGTACATCGTGATTTAAAACCAGGTAATATTATGAAGTTTATTTCGGAAGATGGTCAAACGATATACAAGTTAACCGATTTTGGAGCGGCTCGTGAGCTGGAAGACAATCAGCCATTTGCTTCACTATATGGCACAGAAGAATATTTGCATCCAGATTTATATGAACGAGCCGTACTAAGAAAATCCATTAATCGTTCGTTTACAGCGAATGTTGACTTGTGGTCTATTGGAGTAACTTTGTATCATGTGGCCACTGGTAATTTACCTTTTCGACCCTATGGTGGGCGTAAAAACAGAGAAACCATGCATCAGATTACTACGAAAAAAGCATCAGGAGTTATATCCGGTACTCAGCTGTCTGAAAATGGTCCGATCGAGTGGTCAACTACTTTGCCACCACACTGCCATTTGTCTGAAGGTCTCAAGACTTTAGTCACTCCCCTGCTAGCCGGTCTATTGGAAGAAAATCGGGAAAAGACATGGTCATTCGATAGATTCTTTCAAGAGGTGACATTGATTTTACGAAAACGTGTCATACATGTATTCTTTTCAAATCGCACTAGTTCGGTTGAAATATTTTTGGAACCCGAAGAACAGATTGAACATTTTCGTGAACGGATACTCATTCAAACGAAAGTGCCTTTAGAGAAGCAAATTTTACTGTTTAATAATGAGCATTTAGAGAAGAGAATTAATCTGCATACAACGGGTGAGTTTGATTATATAGGTAAAGCTCGTGCAAAACAAGCCCCGCTAAAATTTGATTAGGGAAGGAAGGATTAATCGTAAATATGATTGTGCATTTTCTGTTATAAAATGTCACAATGTCACAAAATTTTTCGTAATAGGCATATTTCAATATCGCTTGTTCATCTTTTTAGCAGAAAACTACCGGCCTGCACACCCTTGCCATTTTGCTAGAGGATTAATTATGTAGCACAGAACAAATACCACCGCACAATTAGCTTTTTAATTTTTTTGTGCGGTTTTTTGGCACGGGAAAACATTATGGGCATTATATTTTGACCAAATTAATAAAACAATTTTTCTAATAAAAATTAACTAGCACTCAACAAATAATTCATAATTTCTAGTAAACAAAAATAACTATTATGATTATTTCTAGTCTTTGTAAATATTTCGTATCTTGATTTTTGAAATTGTTCTTTTTTTATATTTAAGCCAACGGTTTTCCACAAACTGCTATCGATAATCCCATATTTTTGTATAGCAACGATGATAACAATGTTCAACTACCACAACAGTTAGACTTGCCAAAATTTCCAGTATTTCCAAGTAATGTATCGGTGGAGAATGATGCTAGTCTAGCAAAGGTAGGAATGTTCTTATAACATATGTAAAAATTTTTTTAATAAAGATTGGAAAATAAAATTTGTATGAATTTAAATTACATAATACGAGACATTCCTATATGTAATAAATACGAAATATGTACATACAAAGTTCATATATTATTTTCTTTCTTTATTCAAAGGCTGCTTGCAGTGTTGGTCATGAGTGCAAACGACGCGTTGACACCTTTACCAGTATTGATATTTTAATAAAAAAGGCTGTGGAACAGTTTATAGAAACTTTAATTACTACTATTACGCTACTAGTAAAGTATGGAAAATATTCTTTAAAATAATAAAACAATAATAAACTAATTTTAATATTTATTCTTAGAAAAACTAAACATTTTGATAAACTTTTAACGACTGAAATAGATTATGCGGACGCAGTACATAGTATGGCTAAAGTGGTAAGATGATAAGATGATACATTCATATTTTGCAATAAAGTATTAATGCTTTAAAAGAGGAATTTTTGTCAGGAATAAGTTGGTGATTTGATTCTTTATTTAATTATTCATAATACTATAAAATCATTATTAGATTAATTAAAATATTTTTTAATTAATTTTCAAGCTCTTGGCCTAGGTTATTTATACAAAACTATTTTATTAATTATATGGCATATTTCTCTATGCCTTTTGTAGCATCATTAGGAAAAAAGTATATCTATATATATAATAATCAATGCCACTTTTCGTTGTAATTTAATAACTCAAGAACGGGCTCACCTATCCGAACTAAATGTTTAGGCTTTGTTTGGACTATTTAGTAGATGGTTTATGTGAAGTTTGCACAAAATCCGTCGAGCGGTTTAAGAGTAAAAAAGGGTAAAATCGGTAATATAGTATCTCCGGGCTTAATAAAGATGTCACAAAAATTCAGAAAGGACCAAAATGACTGTTAAAAATAATTGCCTGGTACTTTTTGGAAATTTTAAGTTTTAAGGGGATACAACGCGTAAAAACTGAATTTTGGTACTTTTTTGAACAGCATTTATCTTTGAGAGGGATAGCAATAGGAAGAAAGTATAAACGTATTTTTCCTCCCCTTAAAACAATCTATAATTAATTTTTGTACTTTTTGGAATTTAGGGGGGGGGGGGGGGGCTTTTTTAAAACAGGTAAACTCGGTAATATTGTATCTTCGGACCTAATGCATGTAGCACAAAGATTCAAAAAGATTCTAGAAGGCTATTTCACTTGATGCGTAGCGAAGCACGTACCGGACGGCTAGTAAGTTATAAAAAAAAATCTAAAGAATGCACAAAAAATGTTATAAATAAATGTATAAACTGTGAAAGAGTGAACAAAAGATTGAACCTTGGCATGGATGAGAATCATGCAAAAACAAATAGGGAATGTCCAGTTTTTCAAAACAAACTAAACGCGAAGAGAAGAAGGATAGGCCTCGCGGCATAACAACCATGGCAAATATACGGAATATACACTAATATACAAGGTTTAGTAAATAACTTTAACCAGATGGAGATACTTTTAGAAACAAAACAGCCAGAATTCGTTATTTTATCGGAAACTCACTTAACTATAGACGTGGGCGAAGCCGAAACACAGTTAACAGGTTACAATCAATTCTCATCTCTATCGAACTCAAAAAGAACAGGTGGAATTACAATATATTTTAAAAAGAAATGGAAAGTAAGAAAGATCGCCGAAAAAATTTTTGATTCGAAAATGTGGATAATAGCATATATGGTGCATAATAACAACAACAAATTTATTGTAGCTGCTGTATACAGGTCCCCAAGCAGTTTAGAATATGAATTTTTGAAAGCATTTGCAGATATCATAGAAGAACTAAATGAAATAAACTGTGACATTATAATAGCGGGTGACTTTAATATAGATTGGAAGTTTTTATAAAAACAAAATTAAGTGTATACTCGATGATAATGGACTTAAGCAAATAATAGAAGAATTGCCGAGAATTACAAAGAACTCCAAAACTTTAATATGCCTTAGCCGTATGATAACCGATCTTTTGGGTTGCTGTGTTTTTCTAAGGCGGTGCCACGAGCCACACAACGCGACCGATATCATCTTTATTGCATGCGGTGTATTCAGAACGCGTAATTTCACATTTTGGCGACGTTAATTGGCCATCAAGATCATGCGAAGAGTTGTAAAAGCATTAAATCCTGCAAAAATTATAAAAGTAAGCAGATATACATGGAACTCAATCCTTTTGGTATCAAAAATTATGAAGGAAGCTAGCATTCAAGCAAGCAATACGTAGACCTATCATAAGCTGTGAACACTTGGAGTGGCGAAAATTGAGGAAAAAGCCCACATTGACTAAGACACTCAAATAGAATCGTTTGCAATTTTGTAGGCAGCATATGACGTGGAGTGTACAAGAAAGGAGTCACTTTAATTATTGGAAAGTTGTGGCTTTCACTGATGAAAAGTAGTCCAACCTGGGGTGCTATAACATACTATGGAACAGAGGACCTAAAATTTCTAGGCGGTATAATGACTGGAGAAACCTACGAAACTGTACATAATTCGGATTTTGCGAAACTAAATGGAATTTTAAGACTGATTTCATGGATTTTGCAACAGGATAATGCTTCTATACTGTGAAAGAATTTCATTCAAGCCAAGACATTCATATTCTTTGTTGGCCGCTTTATTCTCCTGATCTAAATATAATAGAACATGTTTGGGGTTGGCATCCCGGAAGGTATATATGAAGGAGGAAGGTAATTCAATGACAAGCAGGCTCTTATTCAAGTCATTAACGAATGGGGAGAACAAATATCATTAGACTATTTAAAATCACTTTATGAATTACTAAAAGACCGCATATGTGAAGTTATTGTCAACCGTGGGAGACATCCGTGCTTAAAATATTTAAAATATATGGCCATGTTCCGACACTCGCATCTCGCACAAAATTTGCGATTGTGATTTCAACTCGCATGTGAGGTGTTCTGTAACTCGCATTAGCAAGAGTTTTAGCGAGTTGAAGTCACAAGAGTATACTGAAGTGAACTGCTGTATTTAAACTACTCTAGTTTTTAAAGAAACTACAAAGTTATGAATAAATTAAAATAATAGTGTTTTCTTTTTATTTTAGTCAAAACTAATGACATTTTGTAACAAATTTTTTCTAAAAACATGAAATTTAAAAACGTTGTTTGCTTCTGCAAATTTTGCCTCTGTATTTCTTCTTTTGCACTGGCGATTTTAATAAACAGCTGATACGAGTCATCTTCGAAAAATATACGCATCTAGTGCTGTAATTAATTCAAATGAATTGCCCGGGTATTTTTTGTAATATTCTAGGTTCAGGTATTAGAAATATTAAAAAAACAGAGTTTTCTTTTAAAACTTTTCAAAAGCAAATCGCAAGTAAAACGCGTGAGCTGCAGAACATGAAAAAATTAGTTTGGCGATTTTCTACTTGCATGCGATTTGACACTCTTGCGAGTGTCAGAACATGCCCGATAAATAACTAAAATTATTTTTGTTAAATAATGAATATATACATTTTTAGGTAAAAATAATTTAATTGGCATAATTAAGAGATCAAAAAACCCTCTAAATTTCTGAAATAAAGTTATGCTCAAAATACTGCTGTAATTTAAAAATAGTTTTGATTTGATTTTGAACTCAATTAAATACGCTGTCCTCTGGTAGTAAAAGTTTTGTTTTACCCATAAAATATCAAAATATATGTCCTGCTAAGTAACGAAAGTTGTGTGGATCTAATCAATTTATTACTTGTAACATTTTATTAATTACACCTTCTTTTTTGCAACTGTTTAATAAAACATTCTGAATTTGATTTGAAAAAGTCTAATTTTAATGTAATTTATTAAAATTGTTCAAGCATGAAGGTCTTTTTTAAAAATTATATTTTTATTTTTCGATATTTCGCTACTCCATTGTGTAGCATCATCAGGAAATAAAAATAACAAACAAATTATGTTTATGAAAAAAATTATTGAACAGCTATAATTTTAATCTAATTTTAATTTTTAAATTGCATTTAAAATTCAAAACCTATAGATAAACGAACTAGTTTTAATTACGTAATAATAGTTAATGACTTGGACAAAAATTGTGAAAATATTTAACGTTTCACACAAAACTATTTACAGACAAAAGGCGACCAAGAAATAAAACATATTTTACAAAAATTGGAAAGTCTGAAATCTGATTTTGATGGTGCTGCTGATGTTATAATGCAACTACATGCAAATTTTGTTGTGGAAGATCAATTAAAGTGTGTAGAAATTTTCGAAATTGAATTCATCGAAATCGTTCTATTTACATGTTGTTTAATTGTAGTGAGCAGTGGTCTTCGTCTATGCATGGCAAAAAATGTCCCTGTCGCACAAGGGCTAGTGCTCAAGGCAAATACTTGGTTGAACGTTTACGAGATTCCTGGCAACATTTGTTAAGAGATCGTGCTACACGTACCCTGACGTACAATGATGAACAGTTTCATGCTTTGGAAAAAATTAAGGTAACTTCACTAAGGCATAAAAAGTTATAAATTAAAATTATATAAATCATTCCTATTAAACTTCAGGTAGATCGTAATGGCAAGCGCATAAAATCTTTGCTAATGGACGATGTTAAGCCCTCCGTTGCTCAAATTGCCGAATGCTTAGCTGACTGGTACAAATTGGCTCAAACTGTCTATTTAAAAAGTGAAATTTTAGAAAAAGATGTTAGAGAGTGTGAACGCAGTTTAAATTCTATACGGGATGATTTGTATCGCCTAAAAATAGACTTCCAAAAGGACATGGATGCTAAATTAGTTAACAATAGTAATCAGTTGTCGAAAATAGAGCATAAAAGTCGTTTAATTGTAAGTATTTTTTTTTATAATTTTTATATATGTTACATTTTGAATTTAATTTTTCTAAAAATTTTAGTTTATGCAGCAACAACAACAAGAAATTTTAGGTATTATGAAACAAAATCGTCAATTAATTTCAATGTTGCAAGAACTGGGTATACGTTTACCAACCGCTTCCAATCCTCTGGAGTTTTAGTGTTTTATATGGGGAAAGCTTTATTTTTACTTTCATATTTATTCATTGTTTTTTTTATCATTTTAAATTAATCATTTATATAACTATTTTGTAAATACATACACATATATTTAAATTACATATTAAATACATATTTACCGCTAAGAATATTTTAATTCAATTTGGATATCTAATCAGTTGCTCTCAGTAAGTAGGCTTCGGCCCAAAAAGTGGGTTCATATCCTTTGTTATACTCAGAGTGTCAGTTCATTATTTAAATTTATAGAAGACAAAACACATTTTCAATCATTAAATGCCAGACTTGGGCGTTGCCAATTACTTTTCCATTATCCATTACATGTAAGGTAAAAATACCAATTTTTAGCAATTGTACCAAGTTTTATATACATATGTACATAAAATCTTAAATGTGTCCTTCATTTATATTCTGCAGCATTTCTTCTGTTTTATATATCATGTAATGTGAGAGTGTTTTAATAATTGCGTCGTTGGTAATAATTACTTTAAGTAATCTACTTAATTTTCATGAATTACTTTCACTTTTAAATACATTTTTGATGTATAAAATAAGAAAAGAAAATGCAAGTATTTTAAAACGTCCTTTTTTACAATCGTTATAAATTTACTCTCGTTTTTAGACAAATTTATACTTTCTTAATGAGGAAAAGTGCTAGCTAGCATGCTATTTGGACAAGTCATTTTATATGAAGAGAATATAAAGATAATTTTCGTTCAGTATTGCACTAAAAAACTTATGTGCATTCATTTATCATACTTTAAATCACACTTAAGCAGATTTTATTTTCAAATTTATGCGTTTATGAAATACTTTACTATACTTGCAAAGGACGAAAAAAGCGTGTTAAATGAGAATCTGCCATATGTATTAAAAGCACTGTGTGACAGGCCAATTTCAGGCCTAATGCACAAAGTGTGTATATTTACACGAAACCATTCGCGCTGTTTTACCCCCTCATACATTTGCTTCCTTTAATTATAAAATAATGAAACCTGAAATATAGGGACTCTACATATATCATAGGCCAGTTTGAAAGCTTCCCGAGATATGAAGTTGTAAAAAGTGCATATTTTGGTACCTACTCGCTGACTATAGCTAGAGAGCTGAAATTTGGTATACATTTAGGTCTGGGAAAATAAGTAAGCAGAAAAATCTGAAAACTGGCAGTTTTTATCTAGGAAAACTGGGCTCCCCATTATTTGGGGACAACATAATGTAAAAGTAAGGCCAAGTTGCTATCCATAAATTTCGGCTGTAAAAATTTTTAAAGCAGTTATTAATTTATGATCCCTTTTTAAATCTAAAATCAACTCTAGGGCCTAATAACGGCATTCGATAGCGAGTAAAATATTGTATTGAATAACATTTCGATACGTGTCGAGTGAGAAAATCATCGCATACGATATGTATCGAATCGTAATTTTTAACAAATTGTTTATCTTCATCAGACGAGGATGAAAGTTATGTGTAGTATGCATTATGAAGGAAGTAAAAGGTAAAAGCGATTCTTTGCCTTTGGCGGAAACCACACAAGACAAATAGTCATTTCAGCTTAAGAACTTATTTAAAACTACATTAAGACTGACAAAATTTTGTTGAAGCTAAATATAAAGGTGGAGAGATTCAGGATATCCACTTAATTCATTTTAAAACCATATTGGGATCCGGCTGCCGGTTCTATTTACCACATATTTAATAAAGTGCATGCCTTAGGACGTAAAATCATAGAACGTACAATTGGTGTGCTCAATTTTTTTTTTTTAATTTTCGTGTTTGCAAGGTATTTTATGGTATAAACCCGAAAAAGTGGCAAAAATTGTGACCGTATGGCGTACAATCTACAATATTGTGTATTTGTTAATCTTAAACCGGACCTAGCTAATAATTATACAGTGCAAGAAGGGATTAATACTCGAATTTGACACTGATGTTATGTTTAATACTAGCTAGAATGATATAGATGCAATTTTTAATTAATTAGTTAGATTATGTGGGCAGCTCCCATCCCTAAGCCTGCGTTCTTGCAGAGACGAGCACTGACCCTTCCTCCTCTGACATTCGTCCAATCATACAGCGCCCTATTATAATGCCAACTAGTATAGATATCGAATTTTTCCCGAGGGCCGTTTCTATTAGCGACCATTCCCATGGAGGATGTCTCCCTGTGCATTTACCACGTCCAGCTTCGAAACATTACATACATGTCGGCAATTGTTAATTTTATCAAAATTAAAATAATTATTTTATTATTATTATTATTAAAACACATGTTGGCTTAAACAGCTTTTATTTCACATAGAACCTTTTGTATATTTTTTGAATCACTAGAAATCTGTTAAACTTTTACTATATAATTACATTTAATAGAAAATAAATTACGAACTGATGTATGAACGTGTGGGTTTGATTATTATTTGCTTTACACACTAAAGACTGTTCAATTTAATTCGTAATTGGTTGAACGACGCGAATTAAAAACATCTACTTTGAGATTAAAGAATAGACCATGCTACGAGTATAATAAAAAAAAAAAAAAATAAAGCTAAGTTAATAAAAACATTAATAATATGAGCCTTACTTACCCGTATATGTAGTAGAAGAATGATATTAAATAAATGGCCAATTTAATCCATCCCTCGCGCATATTTTTGGTTAAATTATCCGACGATAATACAGTTGTGGGATCATATAATCCAGGGCCCGACATAACTGGGCGACTTTTGTAACTGAATAAAATTTTTTTAGAGGTTTACCGCAAGAGTTTATATTTTAATTAAGTAGCACACCAACTACAAAGGGGACAAAACTCAAACTTTCATAATTTTTAGTTAATTAGTGCTGTTCTGTGGAAATTTGTTAACGCTTTAGCTGTTCTGTATTCCACTTCCAAATTGTTTCTTTCGATTTATGCAGAGCAAAAAAATTTGAAAATTTGGAATGAATTAGAGTCAGGTTTTCTTCAAATGAAACTTTATTTAAATATTAAAATTACAATTTAGTAATAAAATATGAAACGTTTTCTTTAAATTTTCCTTCATATTTCTTAATAATTTTAAAATGCATATGCATATTTGCAAAATATATGTAACGTATAAGAGTTAATTTTCGAATTATTCAATTCCAAGTGTTTTTACGATTCCACACGTTTTCATTCCACTCGTAATAAAGCACAGAACGAATATATGGAAATTTTTTATTCTTAGTCTACCCATACGTAAAACTCTATCTTGTTTTGGTTATTGTAAATTGTTGAAAAACACACTAATTGCACTGCAGTGCAATTGGCAAATGTATATCATGATGCGTTTATAAGCACTAATTAATTCCTTTGATGTTTTGTTATTTTATTTGAATTTAATAATCACTTTTTTAATTTCGTTAACTACTTCCACTTACTATACAATTTTAAATTGGCAAGAGTTATCGTATTTTATAAAAACAGTTTTCGCGTTTTCTGAAAAATAATAAATTTTGAGTTGTCACCTTTGAAGTGGGTACGTGATATATGTATGTGCACAGAGCTTGAACTAAATTTGTGTCATACCTAAATAAATAAATTTTGAATCTCACAAGAATAAATATTAAAATATGTGATTATTTGTGCTGCTCTGTATTTCGAACCCTCAATAGTTTATTCTAAAGTGGAAATTTCCCAATATTTTAGCTGTTCTGTATTCCGCTACCAAACAATTTCTTTCGCTTTATTTAGAACAAAAAAGTTTGATGGAATGAATTAGAATCAGATGTTCTTAAAATAAAACTTTGTTTAAATGTTAAAATTACAATTTTGTATTAAAACATAAAAGATCTTTTCTTTTTGTAAAATAAATTTTAATTTTATTCAATTCCGAGTGTTTTTGTAATTCCACGCGTTTTCATTCCATTCGGAATACAGAATAGGGACAGACGGTATAGTTATTTGATAATAAAATTGTACATATAGAACTTTATCGTCTATTCCCACCGTGCTAAATGGTTATTTTATATTTAAAATAGAAAAGAATTAATTTTCGAAGTTTTTTAGTTTTATGGTGACAACTTAACTTTCCTACCACAAAATTTGAAACTAATTTAAAAAAAGCCAAAATTTTTTTCACTTTATACATGATTGTATACATATGTATGTATATTGTTTATATTTACTAAATAACATTTTATGCGTACCTTTAGTAAGCGTGTAAAATGTTCTTTAGTTGACATATTTGAAAATGAAAATTACCACCCTAATGTAGATAGTGAATAAAAACTTACCGCCATATATGATAAGCAATCAACGGTATATTAATACACAATGACAACCATTCACCGCACACCAAAAATAACAAGTTCAAGAAGATGTGCAGTAAATACTCCGGTAGTACTAGCTGTAAATTAAGTGAAACAATTCACTATGTAATAACACGTATCGTGCAGGTATTCTATATCAATAACTTACTGGGTTTAGACTATTACATTGATCTATGGGATTTTTATAGTCGGTTTTTAATTCATCAAAAGCAATAACATGAAATATTGCAAAGAATATTAAAAATGCATCACCTATTAAGGCAATTATATAGGTAAATGCAGTAAAATTGAATACCATTGTGTTCTCTCTTTTTGTGTATATTTGGTTACAAATTGGTAAAAGGCGGGTGTATAAAGTAGTAAAACTATCATTTACACTTATTTCTGTAATAGAAATGGATTAATTATAATTTAAGTTTTGTTTAGAATTACAAACTTACATTTGTTGAGAAAAATCCAAAATTCATTCTAATTTTTCTTTTGGTTTAGATGAAACTGCGCCGTCTATTTTCCCAGAGTTGGCGCACAAAGTACACTGTGGTTGGCGGCTTAAAATGTAGGTACACACGAGCATGAATTCGATTCGTGGAGGTCGCTCCTGTTCAAGACAATATAATTTGCAATTGTATTGTAACATTAAGCACTCTTGATTCATTATTTATTACGTTTCACTTGCCATCAACTTCAATCAGATATATTATTACATATTCAATTACATGTTCTTTCACATAAGCTGCTCTATTATTGCTGTCATATATTGTTGTTGGATTATTTTGTTCTTCGCTTATTTTAATTTTAACAATCACAATTATTTTTCATGAAATGTGTCCGATATATAGTCTGGCAACATATCATTATTAAAATTATTAACTGAACATAAACCTTAATTTATACCTTCAATAAACATACCTTATATAATACGTTCATTTGCTTTACTATAAACGCCGGTTAGCAAAAATTTTCTTTATTCGTGTAACAGTTGACCATAAAAAAAAGTTTAGTAAACACAATCTACAAACTACATATATATAAAACCACGTCAGTGCATATGTATTTTCTTCAAAGCCCACCTATAAAATAAACTAAGATGTTGCCTAGTAAAAAACTACCACTATGTATGAGCATTGTTTTGATAATTTTTATAACAAGCTTTTGGGTAATTTGTTTAGCTGACGTACCACGTCCCCGTGGAGTGTCTTTATTGGAAGCAACGCTATATAAACCTCAATCGGGCGGCACTTGGCTTTGTTTGGACAGTAGTAAAACAATAAATTTTGTCCAAATTAATGACGATTACTGTGATTGTGTCGACGGCAGCGATGAGCCGGGTACTCCAGCATGTGCGAAAGGTACATTCCATTGCTCAAACAGAGGACATCGTCCCTTAGATATTCCAAGTTCTAGGGTCAACGATGGCATATGCGATTGTTGTGATGGTACTGATGAGTATATAGCCGAAAGTATGTGTGCAAATACATGCATTGAGTTAGGTAAAGCTGAGCAAGAACAACGTAAATCGCAAGCAGAAATGTATAAAAAGGGTGCAGCTAAACGTTCCGAAATGGTAGAGCGTGGTAAACAACTTAATGCTGAGAGGGATAAACGACGTGTCGAATTAGATGCTCGTCGCCAGGAACAAGAATCCTTGAAGATTGAAAAGGAGCAATTAAAAAAAGATGCTGAAGCCGCTGAGTCGGAAGCTATAAATTACTTTAAGCAACAACAGAAAGAAAAGGATGAAATAGCTGGCGCAAATGGCCAAACATCAGATGATAATTTGGTGAATGAAGCTACTGACAGTTTTATAAAATATGACAAAAATAAAGATGGTCTCGTCGAAGTCACAGAACTTCAATTAGACTTCTCATTGGATCGTGATCGCAACGGTGTTGTAACCGTAGAGGAAGCTAAATACTTTTTGGATGACCGCGACCGAATTGATTTGGATGCATTTATTTCTTTGTCATGGCCACGCATTAAAACAATGCAGATGAAAGCTCAGGGTCTTTTTACTCCTCGAGAAGAAGACCAACAAGTCGATACAGAAACAGAATTCTCTAATGAAGAACACAAGGACGACAAAAAATTTGAAGGTAAATATCAGCTCCCGGTTTTCAAAATGTAACATTGCAAAAGAATACGAAAGAAAGTAATACTTATGTGTTTGTAAACCTGTTTGACCTGGTTCAAATAGTTTCAATGTAATCCGTCTGTTTATTATTACATGTTCTGTTATTTGAACAAGGATACTAGTTCGATTTCGATTTGATGTCATTGCAAAAAATATTTTGTACAATACGCATACATATGTATATCGGGTAATTTTTTTGCTGTTTGATTTTTCAGTGTAAAAAAAAGAACAGCAACGTGGCAATGCCATAAATGCTTAGTAAGGCTTGCCATTTCACCACGATTAAACTAATAAACAGAAAACGCTCTCAAATCGTTGAATTTTGCTATCAAAATTCGTGCTATGTGCAAAATGTGTTTCTATCGAAAAATTGTCTTTAGCGACAAATCTCATGTTTGGCTTTGGTATAAAAACAGCCAGAGGCAGTTTAAAAGCTGCCAATACACCCTGAAAGATGCACTGTTTGGTTCTGTTTGCGGACCGCACTTCTTCAAGAACGATGAAAATCGCTACGTTATATTCAATGGAGGAAGGTACCAAAGTAAGGAAGGTGCAAAAAGTACACTAAAATTGAAGCTCACGGTTGGGCCTCTTACAGCGTAGTCGCGTGAAACATTTACATGAAATAATCTTTGAAAAGTAAATGGTAAGCATTCATTTATCGGCTCCAATAAATATTTTACTCAATTTTGCCAGGTTTCTGTTTTTTACAATTATCAAAACTCAAACGGTTTAAAAATCAACTTATATATACATATGTATGTTTTTATACTCCTCTCAAAAATGGAAAGGTATATATACAAAAGTATATATGTATATTCTGGATCTCATGGATGGGTAGTGCAATTAACAAAGCCCGTCTGTCCGTTTTTTCTTTCTGAAGGCACTAGACAACTTAGGATATTGAAAATTTAACCAATTGATCAGAGCGTTACAAAAATTTCCGCTATTTGCAATCAGTTATATCAATCCACAAGAGATTCTGTGTTTTTCTTGGTATTTTCATTCTTAAATGGAAACGCTTATATACAAGCCCATAAAATTCACCAAAATTATCAACTCGAGGCCCTCAGATAACGTACGGACCTATGTAAGTGTTGCCCAAATCAAAATTTGAAAAACAAAACTTTAAATTCACCAAATTTTATTTTACCAAAAAGCCAAAAATCACATAAATCTATATTGTATGAAAAACGACAAAATTTTAACAAAATCGATGTTAAACAAATATATAAAAAATCATATTTCACCACAAATTGAAAATTTTCAAAAAAGTAAAAAAAAATTACCAACAAATTTAAAAATTATTAATTTTATTAAAAATATAAATTAAAAACGAAAACTCAACATAATGAGGGAATTTTGTTTTTGAAGTTTTGCAAAATATTGATATTCTCCACAAATTTGAAAATTCACCATAAAATAGAAAAATTGCGATTTCTAATTTAAAAACCTTTAATGTCATTTTACCAAATAATTAAAAAAAAACGAAAATTCCCCATAATTGGGTAATGCACCAAAATTAAAAAATTCGCCACAAAACTAAACTATAGGAAAACAATTTAAATTACCTTTTGAAATTTTGAAATTTTACCAAAGTTTATACAATTTGCCTTAAAATCTAAAACATGACAGAAAAGTTTAATTCCTAAAAAATCGACATTTAATTTAAAAAAACCGAACTTTCCTAAAAATAAAAAAAATAAAAAATCGACAAGTTTTTAAATTTCACCCTCTAAACATTCACAAAAATATAAATGTGAAAATAAGGACAAATTCCTATACAAAACGGGATGGCATTGTACATAAAAAGAAATTAGTGCTCATTTTGATATCAGTACTTTTACGGCTTACATTTTTGGGGGAAGAACTTGGCCTTATTTTCACATTTATGCCATTGTGCGGATAAATTTATTCCCCTATTACAGTTTACAACTCTATTTCAGTTGAAATTTATTAATTTGGTATTATCGATAACAACTTAACATGCCAACAATTTTTAAGTTGAACTTATATTGCCTTACAACTTTTTTGTGGTATTACCGTTTACAACCCTGTGTTAGTGCGGGTAAGTAAGGTTCTTTAACTCCTTTAATTACAAAATTTTAACCGAAGCAGAGTTGAGTTTGAAACCGTAATAGGGGCATAAGATCTGTCGCCGGAGCCTCGGTTGCGAAATCTGGGAACAGTGGGAGAAGCTACATTGGTAATATAACTATATTTCCTGACATTTGCTTATATTAAAATTAAAATATGACTGTTATTTTTGGTCCATTTAATTTGTCTAAAAAATTGTATGCATATGTATATACTCGTACATAATGATTAATAAATATTTCTTTTATCTTAGATAACGAAAAGCAACCCCAAGATCAGGAGTTCGAAGGCGACGAAGAAGTAGAAGAAGAAACGTATGAAGATGAAGATATAGGAACAGGGTCTATAGAAGCTGAAAAAAATCATGAGGTTGAATATGATCCCGAAACGCAGCGTTTTATTAACATGGCGAACGAAGCACGAAATGCGTTGTCAGATGTCGAACGTACTATACGTGAAATTGAACATGAAATTAAAGATATTGATGACCAAAATGCCAAGGATTATGGTCCGAACGATGAATATGCCGCTCTCGAAGGCGAATGTTATAATTTTGAAGAACGCGAATACGTTTATAAATTGTGTCCATTCGAAAGAGCCTCTCAACAGCCACGCAGTGGTGGTTCTGAAATAACATTAGGTCGTTGGGATCAGTGGCTGCATGAGGGCGAAAATAAATATGGTAAACAAAAATATGCCCACGGAGCATCCTGCTGGAATGGACCACATCGTTCAGTCGTTGTACAATTAAAATGTGCTTTAGACTCTAAAATAACTGCTGTTAGTGAACCAAATCGCTGTGAATATTATTTTGACTTTGAGACACCGGCTGCTTGTGACGAAGAAGCTTATTATGCTTCAGAACAGCGCTTTAAAGATGAATTATAATTTGAATTGAAGTCGATTATCCTCCAAGTATCAAAACAAAATGCAGTTACAGCAACAACAGGAATTTGATTTTTTTTAATAGTGTTAAAGTTTGTCAGATAAATGTTTATATTCAACATATCTGTAATCACATTCTGTACTTTGTTTACAATTAAATATGTATACAATTTTTGAAATTTATGTATTTACCTTAAAATAGTTTCAATTTTACTTAAATTGTAATCATTCCTTTTTTGAAGTTTACTTGTAAAGTTTTAATCAAAAATAATAAATTTCACATTTTGTTTTATTTTTTTTAAGTATAAATATTATTTGTTTAATTGTTGCAATTTTATTTTACTGAAACATCTAATGCTTAGCTTTAACTTATGTTATTTGATAAAAGGAAAAAGGGTTCAAAGAATCAAATGAGAATGGCAAATTTGATTTATGTTGCTTCACTAACAGCAAGTCTCATATCTTCTAAGTAGGCATCTAATTGATGTTCTAATGCTAAAATGTGCCCAGTATTGCAGTTCTCAGATCCGACAAATGTTAAAATCAATGGTAATTTATTCATTTGAACAACCTGGAATGGAAAAAAAATTGTTAGGATTTTCTGATGCTAAAAGTTAGGCCTTTCACTATATTTGCATAAAATAAAAGGCGGTGCAAAAGTTATCGCTTGTTGTTCTTTGGCTCTCAATTTTTTATGAATTAACTGTCAAACACACGATGTCGAACGGTAACGTTAGCTTGCTTTCTAAGAGAAAAAAAAAACAGATTTGCGAGCCAATAATAATACCCCTTTTTATGAGTTTATTTTTTTATTTATGATGTAAATAAATGAATAAACTCATAAATTAGTTTTATTTTACCATTTTTTTTATATATTCCAATTCAATCAAACATTTGACGACGTGGGCCTGGCAGTAAAAATTTCGGTTCTGCCCTAGGATTAAGTTTATCATCAAATCCAAGCCGAGAAAATGATATCGTCCAAAATTAAATGTACTTTGAATGTGTTATAAATGCGTGCCCTGCAGCTAACGCTACGCTTGGCGCACTTAATAAGGTTTGGGTGGAAAACACAGCCGATAAGGACAAGAGTTGTTCTTCAACCCAGAGCTGCGACGCAATGATTATTAATAATTTAATCATGGCCAGAAAAAATGTTGCCTTTATTGAGAGTCAAGAAAGTTGGAAAATAATAGCTTTACGTTTTGCAACGAAAATAAATTTATAAAATCAGGAAGCTGTTTCTACAAGTGAGCAATTCTCACACGAAAAAAGTAATGAAAAGTTGCTTTACTTATTATATGTAGGTATGATTTAACTTTGCTAAATTTTGAAACATTCCTCGCTGAAAAAGTTTTACATGTTCTTAATTTTTACAGATCAAAATAATAATAACCATAATAATTATATATGTATATACCTAAACAAATGTACTAAAAAATTCATGTTTTATTTATATTTATATATTCCACTATCGCTAATTTTAGGTATACATATCTTAAACAAGAATTCGTCTTACCTGGTAATTAGAATACATTGAGATGATGGTTTTGTTACGACCTAATCCCAATTTTCCAGCTTGATCACTAGCTGTGGTAAAAGTTGATATGAATGAGGGCGTTAACGTGAAATCTACATTTTTATCTTGACTGACCCTCATAACGGGTGCGCCATCTCGATCCGTAATTTGTATAATATACAATCCATTGATTCTATTAATATCAATCCATATTATCATTATTATACCAACAAATTATCTGACATATACTACTTACTTTTTAAGCAGATTTTTAAAGTATTTTTCAATATCTTCAGTCATATTATATAGAAAGTATTAAACAATTATGGGTTTTAATTTTTTGTAGTAAGACAAAAATAAAATGAAAATAATTCACTCAAAAAGAAAATAAACAACAGCTGCTTTTCAAAAAGTGAAGCCAGACTGTATATGAAAGCACCTTACCAGATTTTATTAAGCTAAATATGCTACTATTAACTATACATATTTTGTAGCATACCTTAAGGAGAACAACAATAATCTTCCAAATTCTAAATCGCTTTTAATAAAATCATAGGAAAGTTTCGTCACTTCTTTTAGCAGTAAAACTCATTTTGCTTTGCTAATTTTGAATTAACAAGAATTTATTGTTTTAATTTACGCATTTACAATATTTTCGTTCTACGGTACTATACATAACTACTAAAACTTTTCCGTACTTATTAGGTGTATTGGTTGTATAAATAAAATAGATTAAATTTTATAGATTTGTAATAATCATATAAAATATTATTATTTAATGTGTTTTAGATAACCAGCGATAATCCATTTTTCTCATATTAAATTAAATCCACAGAATATTGTTCAATCGATTCAAAACGTATAACAAAAAGTTGCAAGATTTACTATGTCATAAAAACAATAAAAAATATAAAGAAAAATATTAACACACCAAATATCTTAATCATAAGCCAGCGATTTTTCGAAACTGATTGAAAATATTTTAAAATTTCTCCATGAGCCGCCTCAATGTTTAACTCGGCATCTTGTATGTTTGTATCAATTCGTTCCACAATTTCCTCTTGCTCTTTAACCATGTGAGCCAATTGCTGAAATATTCCTCCCAATTCAACAATAGTTGATTCAATATTTTGCATTGTTTCAGCCCTTTGTTGCATATAATTGTCAGATTCATCATATAAGGCTATTTGCTGTTGGGTTTGTAGTCTGGCTGGTGGTCCGAGTAGCGATTGTGTATCACTTGTCGCAGACATATCAATACTAATAGCTTGGTTCTCTTCGCTTAAAAGTAAAGAGCCTTGTTTAGCTGTGTACGATGAAACTGGACTTACCGCCAGTTGGCCTTGAGCAAATTGATCACGTCTAGTTTTTTGATGTTTTAGATTTTCCGTACGTACTTCAAGGATCTGTTTAAAGTCCGTGCTCATGCTGGCCAATTTAGATTGCAGGGCTAAAACCATGTTCGAGGAATGTGATACCAAATGCTTTCCATTGTTTGTACGACGTTGATCTTTAGATATTTCCTGTAGTCGAGCTATTTGCTGATTTAATGTATTTAAATCACCTTTAATGATATAGGTAAGTTCTTGAATTTCTTGGGGTCGATCATCAAATAAACTTTTCTTTTTCGCCACTAAAAGAATATAAAACAGAAATTGTACAAGAATTATGAAGTTATATTGATATTCGTAAAAACTAGTTTGACTGCCATTTTATCGATTACAAAACATAAATATATAAAATACTCAGCTCGTACCAAGAACGACTCATTTCCGACACCTTAAATAGCTGCCCTAGCTGTCGCCAATAATTCAGTACTTATATTTAACTCATCTTCGCCTCGTAGCAATTTCAAACCTAACTTTGTCGAACTAAAATTATTAATATTAAGTAATTTAATTACAAATTGTGTGTCTTAACAATTGGATACTAAAATAGATCCTACTAAGAATACAATGGTACGTACAAGAATACATACAATGCTTTCATTGCCTACCAATGCTTAGCTAAAAGCAAATTGCATATGGTAGGTAACCTAGAATTCAATAACAGAAAAGTTAGATTGTTGTAAAAACTTCATTCTCAACCAAGGAAAAAGACAACAATTTGAAAAATTCAAAAATTGAGAAATAAGTCATTCTCGTATTCCATTTGTCTTAAATGTTGGTATAAATAGAAGTTGTTTAGACACACAATTTGTAGATAAGACACAAAGAATGTTGATAACGTGTTTAGTGGCATAGAAAATGCATTCCATACAGCTAGATGTCTAATAAAATTTAAACTTTTACTGTTTTCACAGGTTGTCCATATTAAATAAATAATTCTCTTTCTGAATAGAAAGACGAACTCATGCCTAAAAATTTAAATTATTTAATAATTAAAAGTTAAAATTTTATTAGACAAGTAGCAGAATGGAATGCATTTTTAATGCCGCTACACACGTTATCAACATTCTTCGTGTCATTTCTACTAATTTTCTGTTTAACTGTAAACATCATATATTTAACGTTAACGAATATTTTAAAATTTTTCATATTCGCTTTTTTTTTTTTGGGGTGAGAACGAAGTTTTACAACACTCTAAATTTTTTGTTATTAAATTCTAGTGTAATATGCTTTTAGCCAACCATTTGTTGGCAATGAGCATTGTATGTATTTCAGTTTCATCTCGGCTGATTTTTTATTTTAATATCAAACCGATGGTGGTAAAGTAAATATAAGCAATATTTTCTTTCTGAATATAAAGAAAAGGAACTTATGCCTAAAAATTACTTAAAATACTACCTAAAAATGTTTCTGCCTATCAAACCCATAAAGTATAAAGCAAAACAGAAATTTCAAAAGCCCAACAAAGTTTATGAAAATCATAAAAAATTTTTAAAGCGTTGGAAATTTGCTTTTGTTCTTCATGTAAATTCTGGCGTTGTCTTGAGTTTTAAAAATTTGGCCCTTAATCAACTTTTATATGTAGCCTACTAATAATCTTATGCAAATTATAGATAGGTTTTACGTTAATTCTCTGTATATAATTGGCTTTGTCAGTAACGTTTAGTCGCCTGCATTTCTAATAGGTTAGACTGAGGTGTGATCGAAAAAATAATAGAAAATAAATTTTACATAATTTGTTTCATACATTTTTATCTAATTTCCTACGATTTTTTTACGAAAGTTTAATTGTTGCGTTTAAATGATCTTTTGCATCTAATATTTTGCAAAATAAAAGTTATTAACAAAAGCAATAATTTAAAGTTCAAAATTGCAATCCAGTTTACATGTTTAAACAAGCGTAGATTTTATAACGAATATCACAGTGGATATGGATACTAATCCCGTCTTTTGAGTATACACAATCCACATGAGTAGAATTTTTGCGTGATTAGAATGTTGGGCCTCATTTACATTTTCTGAAAAACAATTAGAAAATTATACAATACAAACCAAAGGTTGTATAAAAAATTTGAATCAGTTTTGACAGTAAAATTATAGAAGTGATTTCTTTAATTTGATTATTTCCGAGAGTATCACGTTACCATAAGATTTGTGATCTTCCTTAATTTTTTAAATGCACGTGAGCTTTAACGTGTGTAAGCAATAAAATCCAGGCCTATGATTCGTAACATTTTCGTCAGTATGCATGATCGTGAGTGACAAGTTATTCACGGTTCCATCTCTAAATAAAAACAAGTGCTTGAGACAACTGTGTTTGATTGCTCTTTATAATTAATTCATTTGTTTATTTCGCTAATTCTTCTTCAGTTATTTTCCAGTTTTAACCTGGGGTGAGGGGCATAATAGTTTCTGTATAGATGTAATTATAGAGTTTAATCCTATGCTTTTCGAATATTAATGGTAAATTTATCGTAACAATGGATTTCGTATAATCCAATTTCAAAGTTTACTGGCAATATATAGTATACATTTTAAACTGCACCATATAATACTTACACATTGTTAATTTTTCCAATTTGGCATATGTGCTGGCAATATTTTTGCCAATCATTTTTGCCACCATCATAAAGTCAGAATAGCTTTGTACTTGCTTTGCCTTACGTGGATCTCGTATATTAACCGCTCTCGATATGTTACGAGATTGCAGCGATCTGATCGCATTGTTGAATTCACCTGTACGATCTCTAGCCGCCATAACTACTATAGATTCTTTATTAAACAATTCCTCTAAATCGTCGTCAAGTTCCTGAATAGAATGTTCTTTGCTAGCAATATCGATATTATCCTGCAAATAATTTAGTGCAGTTGATTCAGCAGTTTCCTGATAGCTGCCAGTTACAACAGCAGCAGCAGCACTTAACGGCTGCTGAATAAATGTACGCAGAGCTTGACTTGAAGTGGCTTGAATGCGATTGGACAACGTACGTAAATTCCACTGACGTTCTGCTTTGCCGTACTTATCGTCCGCGTCTTCTAGAGGCACTTGATTATTTTGATATCTAAAACTATCTTCTATATGTATGGAAGATTCTTGTGATTTTAGTAAAGGTGTTATTCCTGCAGAACCATCAACGCCACTGTTTATTGGTATAAATAGAGTATTTTGTGGATAGTTGTTATTACAAGTAATTTGCTGTTGCTGCAGTGGTATTATACGATAACACTCTTCCTGTGCTCCCGTGGTATCGTGTTGATTTAGACGTCGTCGTGTTGGCATCTCATTATCTACAACTGCCCAATGATGCAGTATGCTCCGACTTCATATGTATATCTGTTTCTAGTTTGCAAGTATCACACACATTCACACACTCTATGAAACTTGTCTTCTAATTTAATCACAACAAATTTATTCGTCATGCAATATGATTTAGAACCGCCCTGTAAGTTACGTTGTAGTACCTAATATTAATTGGTTAACATTTTTGTTATTCCAATAATAGTTTTCTTTTTGATTTGTTCGTAACACCGTTTTCCGTTTGCAATATGTTTACTAGTTTTTAAATTAACTCTTTAAGTTGATGATATTACAGAAATTATTGTTACAATTCTATGCTGGAGATATTAAAAACATACTCTAAAGAATTGATACGTGGTATAACAGCTGTCAATGAAAACTAGTGACAAATAATGTCAATGATGCCCAACTTTCCTTAATCGTACAACAACATGAAAATCGCCTTTTACATTACGGAAATGACATATTTTTTAAAATTTTTTATACGTTTTCATTATGCTCAGAACGCGTTGATTTGAACATATTATAAATTTTCTCTTTTTCTTCCAAAACAAAATGAACGCAATTGTATATTCACACCAAACGAATTTTTATCATTAGTTATTAATGGATGACCCAGAACTGCATTTGAAATCATGCAAACAACACAGTATTGTACAGATAAATTTCAACATGTTTTGAAGTCGTTGGAAGCGATTTTCTCCCGTTATTTTGCAGACGCTCTCTTAATGTGCGAACAAATTTATGGCTAGTCAAGACGTTGTGTTACCAAATCACTTAATTTGAACAAATCAAATTATGTAAATGGAAACGCACTATTAAACTTGTCAAAACGTTTTACTAAATTTCGCCGCATTGTGATACACGGCCAACAATACCAAAATGAGAGTATCGTGAGAAAAATGATATGAAGCATCAATATGAAAACTAGATAGAGAAACAAAAATGTCTATTACAGACAGTCGTGTAATATACACTCTACCACTCCATTTACTTCAGGGAGGGACGCATTATAGTGATTCTACTGTATGTTTAATAGTTTCAAGAGTAGATGGTATAAATATGAGTGTACATATCAAACGCGTGATGTCATTTGTTTCATCGGCGTTAATGAACTTCTAGCCGCTTGCCCTTGTTTTTATCGGCATCATTCGGTTTCGCCACTTATTAATATAATACTTCATAAAAATAAATTGAAATAAAAATAAAATAATAATGATAATAAGGTTTTAAATGATCCGAAAATTTTAAAAGTAGAAAAAAGTCCAATATTGAAATATAAAACAAAAATTTAATCCAGAATCCCAGAAAATAAAAAATACATAAGTATGTACATATTAAGTGTCACCAATACACCAATAAAAGAACTACTGCGGTTCACAAAAAAAAAAATCAAAAATTTACAAAAAAAAATATCCAAATTCGAGAGTTTTCTATAATATTACGACATTTCTAATACGTCAAACATGCATTTTTATTTATAGACAATATGTACTTAAGGCTTTTGCGCACTGAACATATTAAACAGTTACTTTATTTTCATTGATCTCGACTGAAATATTGATTTGCTTTTAGTTTTTTCATCGCACACGAAAGAAATTTCATTTCCTTTTTTTTCACCGAGCATGAATGGGTTTTCGACCTGGATCACGCTGAAGAAGTTTAGTTGCGCAAGTCTAACAAGACAATTAAATTAAATTTCGCAACTATACTTGTAAATTTTTGTTCTTTCGTTATTATTTTGTGAAACAAAAAAAATTGAACAAGTCATTCATGTGCGGTGAAAAAACCAGAAATAAAACAAACTTATACAAGATCGAAAAAAATGTACTGGCCATAGTGTACAAATTCATTCCAAATATTCTGGCCAAATCAAGAATATTTTTTGCGTTTAAAATTTTTGAAAAAAAAAGTGAAAAACCAGTGAGCTGATCAGATCACGGTATATTTGAGCCGCCGATAATCTGATTAAATTAGTGGCGGCGCGGCTCGTATTTATACATCGACTGCTCCAGGCAGACTGCCCGATACAGCTTGTTTCACTGACCATCATACATTTCACTCAAACAAAATTAAATTATATTTTTAACAACGTATTAATGAACATTTCTTTCTTTTAATTAATTAAACCGTTTTTGGTGGCGTAAATTTTCTATCCTGCGAGTTTATAGAAGGGGAGTGGAGTAATTTTTAAGAAAGACTTATTTGAGCCGATAATGATATATTAAAATAATGACTTTATATCACTTTGGTAATTGTTTAGCACTGGCATATGTGCCATATTACATGACTTACAAATACTCCGGCTTGTAAGAACAAAAATTAAAAAGTTTTATGAGAAATTGAAATTACTTTCGCTTTAATTTAGATCCGAATATGGAGCATTTTGGAAGTGCATACAGGCTGGCGGTATATATGTGTTCACACAACTGTGTAAAATGTTAGTATTAGCAACGTTCTTCGACTCTGATTCTTTAAATAGTACAGCAGGTGATTTCAATTTTTTAGCTGTAAGTTGTGTCAGGTGATTGACAGATAAATTAATTGGGATTAAGGATTATCTTTTTAATAATGGCTTTTAGGAATCTTTACGTTGCAGTATCGATATAGCAGATTTATTGGGATTTGCCTTGATTCTATCTCGCATACCAGGAAAGGGACATAGCAAATTAATAACAGCCGGCTTAGGTTGGGCCGCTGCCGAATTGTTATTATCGAGAGGTATTATGTTATGGGTTGGTGCTCGAGGTACTGAATTCAGTTGGATTTATATACAGAAGTGTTTGGAATCAAATGTTTTGCTAGTGAGTATACAAATAAATTAATACCATTTAATTAGTTGTTATATTTCTTTTAATAGATTCAACATATTACTACTGCTGCATTAATTTGGTTATTTACACGCCACGATCTGAATAAGACACTGAAACCTTTTGTTACTATTTTACTAACAGTTACCATTTTTAAGGGCGTTTGGCTAGAGGGTATACTGAGTGTATTAACTTTTGGGGCTTGGTCAAGCATTGGCATTAAGGCATTTGTCGCCTCTTTTATAGGTTTCGTTACATTGCATATTTATTCAGGCTTGGCGCAACAAATAGGTCTCTAAGTCATATAATTATTGCAAATTTTAATTTTTGTTGTATAATTTAGTTTATGAGAATAAAATTTGATTTATCAAATGTGTAACACCATACCTACATAAATTAAAACAAATAAATACAAATTAAATTCAAAATCTATTGAAGCTTTACGTAAATTATAATATAAATTGCTTATTTACAGGAATTAATATTTAGAACTTGTTCAAAAATTCATTACATCTTATACTCATGTGTGATTATTTTGCAATTCTACTGTTCTTTTGTTTTTTCTTTTTAATTAGGTAATATAAAAAGCCTTCCCAATACATAATTTTTGATATACAGGAAGCATTCCTCTTTGCCCTTTACATTAATACAATAATAATAATAATAGATGGGATGCGTAGGAGCTGAATTCTTATCTGATTGCAATCCAAAACACTAGAAGCGAAGCCAATAAATTGTACGGAATTACTTTTATTTTTCTTATTAAAACAACAAGTTTTCTTCATTTAAAATATTTTTCCTTTTTAAAACTAATTCATCAGTTTGTTCAGTTGTATTTCTTTTACGTTTTTGCATAAGTTTTTCTTTTAGCATATGTATCTGATGAGAGATCCGTTTCTGCTCGTAGTACAAGTGCAGATAAAATTTGGTTTAATAGCAGATTTACCAGTAAAAATGCTGCAATCGTATCCCCGAAAATTCTTTGCTTATATTATTAGTAATTACATCGTAGTTGGATACAGACGTACATCAGAATTCGCTCGTAATAAATATTTGTAATAGGTGATTTTTTTTTCATCCACAACTAGTATAGTTGAACAAAGTGTAGAGACAATGTGAACATTTAAAAATAACAACAAGAAATAAATAAAAGCACAACATTAAATATTGCGATTTGTTGTAATCAATAATAACAAGTGTATGGTAATTAACCTGGTTTAAAAACTTCCACTGATAATCAGTTCATGATATATAAAAGATAGAAATAGAAATGCTTACTATTATTTTGCTGCAACTGAAACTAAGAATGCAATGAGCAATCTAAATAATAATAAAAAAAAATGATAGAAAATTGACCGAACGCGCTTATTGTCCGCACATATGACTGCCCCAGAATCAACGAATTCATCAAATAAAATTAACAGGTACTGTATCCAAACCATAACCAAGGGGAAGTCCAGTCCTAAATCTTCGCAATAAGACCGCACCGCCAAACAGTATAAATAGACTCAAGTTTCTGCAACATCGGTAAGTGAAAGTAGAATCTCTATACTTGCCGAATCCACTGTAAGGGAGCGAAAACCCCCACCAATTTACTTGTGCGAACAAACATCAAATACCATTGTAGATATGTTGTCCCAACGCGTAGGTAAAAAAAATGTCCATGTTGCTTCTATGCGAAGAGGACGAAAAAAAAGATCCAAGTCCACATGGAGAAGAATTATCGGCTTATCACAAGTCGACTCGAAAATATGAGCTATTATACGTATAAAGTAAAAAGTGCTAAAGGTTTTATAATCATTGTAAAGGACTTTGACAGTAATGCTCCCACTGAGGAAATAAAAAATGCCATAGAGGCGGAAGGTTATGTCGTAAGGTCCAGATCACAATATTGTAAATAAGAATAAATTCCCCAACCTATGCATCGTGTTGAAATTGTATTTAATGCAGCTCAGCTAAAATCAAAAAACTCAAATCATCCTATATTGAACTTGTGCTACCTTCTGAACAGAAGAATAACTGTAGAAGAACCAGTAAAACGTAATGGTCACCCTCAGTACACTACCTGCCTTGAATTCGGGCACACGGAAACTTACTGCAAGCTACCATCCGTATGCGTTGTTTGCGGCTATGTGCACCGGATTTTTTGAATGCACTTCTTCCAAAACAAACTCGAAAGTAAAAAAAATGCACCAACTGCGGTGAAACCCATACAGTAAACTATAGGGGCTGCAAAGTCTTCTTACATGTAAACAAATTATGCAAAAATCGTTCGTAAGCCTAAATATGAGCAAGTTAGGGCTTCCCAATTTCTTCGGCTTCCTGCTGGTTCTATTGCTAATACACAATCTACACATTCACACAACAAATCAAACTATTCATATGCTCAAACATTGGAAAATAATTTACTTAATGTTAATGCCAAAAGTTCTAACGCGCATAAGCATTAATATACCCTTGTTTTAAAATAACGCGCACATATACATCTCACGAACAATTCGAGAATCTAATACTAACACTGAATGATTTCATGACAACTAAGCAGGGTATGTTTCAGGAAATGATGCGCGCCCAAACCACGTTTCTGCATATTTAAAAATAAACTTAGCAAAAGTTTCCTGCTAACACATGATATAGACGTACTTTGAGTCTCTGAAACATACTTCACTACAAAAAACGGCTTTGGAATTAATGAGTATTTTATTAATGGCATCAAACGCCAAACCGAAAGAGCATATGATAGCACTGCCATTATAGTCCGAGAAACCATAAGGCATTTTCCACTGCATGAATTCAGTGAACAATTTTTGCAAGCCACGACTATAAATCTTACTGATTTTAAAATTGCAGGCTCGTCAGTGTATTGCTCGCATAGGCACATTATTGAACACCATCAATTTACCAGGTTCTTTGTTACACTATGACCTCTGTGCTGTTCCAACTGTTAGTTAGGTCATCCCATGACCTACAATTCATCATACATAAAATATAAAATGTATGTGAGCTCTCACTTATCTTCAAACATCCCACTCAGAAATCCAACTGATATTCAAGCAACTGTAGATCATTTTGCAGACGTCGTGATTGCTGCAGTTAGAAGAGCTGCAACGCCAACAAAACAATCAGTTAAAATAAAATCGCACCAGTCGACAGCTGATATACTGATGCTCGTCATTGAGAAGCGAAGGGTTAGAAGGCAATGGCAAAATAGCCGATCACTAAAGAAGTTAAGCAAACAAAGCGTCGAAAATATAAAATATACAAGAAACTCTCGTATCCAATTTTTATAAGTAGTCAGAGGTTGCTGACTATTAGTAAAGATGCCAACTGACAGCTTAACTGAAGTTTGTTTGCTGTACATAATCGAGCAGTTATTTACTGAATATGTATTGAATATTTTAGATAATGAGAATTAACAAACCACCCCAGGTCATATGATGATGTGGCCATGAGATTTTCTACGGCAAACGGTACAAATGAATGTCGACTATTACATAATTTCTCACGCCTTTTTCAGCAGATTTATATCAGAAATGCTAAAAATTCAGTATTTCTTACAGAATGTCTGTCAGATCACTTCTTATATTTTTGGGTTAGAACTCTGACAGAATTCGCATACGATTCCGAATTTTTTGTTTCTGTCAGACATCCTAGGGCAATGTTGTTGGCAGGGAATGTACGTATTATTGCCAAATTTAAAAATAAACAAAACAACAACAAAACATCCTCCATAGGTATATTTATATAAATAGGCAAAGACAAAGCAGGTTAATGGCTTCTATGTTTTGTTTAAATCTTAATACGTAATACCTGTTATTATTTGATTTGTATATATAACCTACATAGTTCTCATAGTATAAGAATTTTTAATTGTTTTAGACTCGGTAGTTATTGCCGAGTATTATAATTAAAAAACACAGTTAAACGTAGAGTGACCAGAATGCGATCAGCAGCCGATGACTAGTAAAGATAAATCTAATTTTAATTGAATTATTAAAATTAATTATTCATATTTAAAACATTTCAAGTAAAGAATGTATTTTTAAATTTCAAATATGTAACATTGGTTGTTAACATAATATGTTATTAAAAACTATTTAAATACAAATTCAACAATATTATAAACTATATAAAATTAACAACTTTAATATTAATAAAATACAAACTAAATTAATGTTGAAATTTTTTAATACTAGTTTAAGTCGCTTGTTGTGCTACTCTTTATGGCATTGCCCATTAAAATATTTTGTAGTTCAATTGATTCTGGAAAGTTTGTTAGTTTCACAAACTGTTTTTTAGATAAATCTGTGAATTAAAAAAAAACAAGACTATAAATAAACAATTATACTAATATTAAATTAGAAATAAAAATATATGTAAATGTAATATAATATAATTAAATTTAGAATTATTTGTAAGCCAAGGATAATGTTCAAACATTTGATTTGTCTTAAGTAGAATTTTGAAATACATATATAATATTTATTATTTTAATTATTGTCACAATCTAACAATCTAATTACGAACTCATATTTGATTTCCAATGATTCAGAATGAAAATTGTTGTAACACTTAACTGCGTATACTTACTTAAAAGCGAATTAAATCCTAGAGCTCTATTAATTTGATTTTCTGCTAATTTAAAAAGTTTAATAGCTGCGACTTTGTTGGTTTGATTAAAACGCCACAAGTTTAAAACTTTCACCATAACACCATAAGGGCGCCACTCACTAAGAATACATGTGTTTATCTAAAAAAAATATAAATAAATAAATAAACTAAAAAAAACAAATATGTAAGTTAAAACACTTGATCTGCTAGATTATAACACAGTTTTCTTACAGGACTTTTGATTTAACCCGTAAATTCGTATTTCTATTTTTATAGCCTTCACAAAAAAGTGAAAAATAAAATCCACAATAGTGATTTCGGACCTTACAATGCATATATATTCTAAATCTTTATATGCAGGGTAGTTCACTTCAACTTTCTGACGGCACTAGACATTCTAAGATCTTGAAAATTTGATGGTCTTATTTTTGAATTTAAAAATCAGTAATATAGGTCCACAAGTTCTTGAGATATGGGCAAAAAAACAGTTTTCTGTTATTTTTTAATATTATAACTCTAGGAGGAAACGATTATGTGCAAACTCATAAAATACGCATATTCTGAATAATTATCAAATTTACTATGAAGTCCCCCTACATAAATTATCTGCACGATGACCCCCGATAATGTACGAACCCAAGTGTTGTACCGAATTGAACACTTTATAAAAAAACCTATGAATTTACGAAAACTTAAAAAAACAAATTCCTCAAAAACCAGAAAAAAATCTACATTTTAAAAAAATCGTAACTATAAAAAAATGACCAAAATTAAAAAAATTATGTTACACAAATATATTACAAAAAAATAATCAAATTTAAACACAAATCGGGAATTCAGCAGCATTTTGGAGATGTTTTTTTCAATTTGATTGCTTACGAATTTTTGGAAAATTCGCAATTTTTGTTAATCGTAGATAATAATAGAATTCGAATTTTAGTATTTTATGCACTTTTACATATTTATACAATAGCATATTTTTATTGTTGTTGACATAGATATAATTGCTACATAATACTATTAATTGGCCGTGAAGGCTAATTTCGAATTTAAAAATTTTATTTTATTATATTTCCTTGGCCTTTTAAGGAAGGAGAAATATTGAAGTTAATCAAAAAAATTGTTTCATTAAAATAATTTTATTAAAATTTTATAAGAACTAAAATATTGAATTTTTGATAAAAATTTAGTTCTTTATACAATTTAAACTTTTGGGTAAAAATTCAAAATTTATATTGAAAATTAAATTTATTGTCTATTTATTTAGAGACATTGTCCATTTATTTAGTGAAATTTTACAAGTTTTGGTGAATTATGGTGAAGTTTGCTCTAAATAATTTTTTATTTTAATTAAGGATTGTGGCGAAATTTAGTTCTTTTTATTTTTGATGGAATTTTAAGTTGTTGGTGAATTGGCGATATTTTTTGGAAAACTGATTTTGTATAAATGTTCGACTTATTTTTATGAAAAAAAAATTTTTTGCTGAAATTATAATTTTCGGTGCAATTTGTGATGAAATTACAAAATGGTCTTATCGAATTTTGGTACAGTATTATCTTTTTTTAAATTAGATTTTTTTATTATTCTTTTTTATGGAATTTCAAAGTAGACTGGACATCGATTTTTGGGGTTTTTTAAATATTGCCGAAGTTTTGACGTCATAAAATTTTGGTAATTTAATTTTGTTTCGGCATATTTAGGTATTGCGGTGAATTTGTAAATAAATTTAGGTGCATAAAATAAGGTAAAATGGCGTTTTTCATAATTTTTCAGTTTCATTTCGATTTTTGAAAAAATTTATAGGTTTTTTGATTTTTCTTTTATTTTTTGGTTAACATCATTTCGTGTAACATCATAATAACAACATAAAAGTTTGTTTCTTGGTGAAATTTATGGTAAAATTTGATAGTTTATTAAACTTTTTTTGGGAAATATTATTTTGGTAATCAAAACTTTTTGACTGTATTACGTTTTGTTATGAATTTTCGAATTTTTGTACATTCCCAAATTGTAATGAAATGTTAATTTTTTTATTTTTCAGTTAATTTTAATTCTTTACTAAAAACTAGTTTTTATAATTTTTACATTTTTGGTGAATTTTAATTTTTAATTTTTTGTTGAACCTTTTATTTTTTGGTGAATTCCCGTTTTGTGGTGAAATTCGTTAAAATTTCGACGTTTTTTTTATAAAAGATTCAATTTTAACATTTTCGGCTTTTGTTTTGGTATAATTTAGTTTCTGTTGTGAAGTTTTGTGAAATTCTGGTTTTGTAGTATTTTTTGTGTAAAATATCGGGTTTCAATGAATATAGAGGTTTTTGACAACTAAAATCTCTTTATTTCCAGCTTTTCGATTTAATGGCGAATTTTGGATAATTTATAAGATATGCTAAAATTTTGAATTATTCGCAATTTTTTGGTAAACATTTTTGGAGGAACTGGGGTTTTTTTAAGTTTGGTAAATTATAAGTGCACTTTATAGTCAATTTGATAAGGATTCGAAATATGTATTTTATATATATGTATATATATTTTATAGGCTTGCGGGTAATCGTTTCCCCGTGAGCGTGAAAATACAAAAAAAAAAAAACACAGAAAGGGTATTTGACCATATCTCGGTAACTATGGCTTGATATTGCTGATTTCAAAATAAGCCGAACACTCTGATCAAATGGTCCAATTTTTAAGACCCTTAGTTCGCTAAAGTGGTCATAACATCGTTAAATTAAGCATATACTTTGTTGGGTCGAAAACGAGTATTGTAGAAATTACGAAAACCGAAATTTTACCAAGTTTTGGTAATTTACATGAATTCGAAAATTCTATAAAACTAAAATTTCATTTCAACTGAGAGTCCGGCTAGTCTCACAACTTATATTATACTTAAATAATATTTCTTCCACAAAACAAAAAATGAACTTTGAAATTTTACAAAAATAAAAACATTAAATTACAATGAAATATTAAAATTTATTCAAAAATGGGGAAGTTTTACAACATTTTATATATTACCGAAAAAAAATATCAATTCACCAAAAATTTACAAGCAAATATAATTCACCAAAGGCTTTAAACTTCACGAAGAGAAGTTTCACAAGAAAACTACAAATACATAGAAAGTCTCCAAATTTGAATATTTCACCACAAGATGCGCTCTGTCGAATTTTTATCAAAAAAAGTCGAAATTATACTTATATTAAATATATGACCAAAAGTTACACAAAAAATCGAAACTAAGTAACAAAAAAGACTTCAAAATCACTAAAAGTTAAAAATCATGAATTAACCAAATTTCCATAAAAAAAAATATGAAAGTCCGCAAAATAATTACAAGTTCAAAACACTTAAATTTCACAAAAAGGTAACTAAACACAAACAGCCGTATTTTGAAAGTGAAAGAAAAATTTGGCCAAACGAAAACACAATTCCCAAAAAATGTAATAATGTTTCACTTGAAATCCAACTAATAATCAAATTCCATTATTATCTACAATTTAAAAAAAAAAAAACACAAAATTAATAAAAAATTTATAAGCATTCAGAGAAAAAGTGATTAAAAGAACCGAAATTGAAAAAAAAACATCTTAAACAAAATGAGATTTAAAATTAAAATAAAACGAGTAAATCAGGGACAAAAATTACAGCTCTGGGACAACTCCTTACTTTTAATTCTATCACATACATTTTATTATATAATATTAATTTATTAGTTTTTTAAAAGTTGTTTTTCTTTATATTTTCCATTGATTTTTTCTAATACCTTTTTATCTGTTTTACTGTTTTCTTTTAATTTAGCAATGTCTAGTGAATTATACGACCTTTTCTTTTAAAAATGTTTATCCCAAATTTGTTTTCATTTTTAATTTAATGATTTCATGATGAATACATTTTTGTAAACCAAGTCATTTGATTGTATGGAACAACTTATTATCATAATTTCTAAGAACCCGGGCGTATTTACAGTTTACATTAATAAAAAAATACTTAATGTACTTTTAGTAAATAGCTTCTACTAATGTTATATACGACTAATTTCTTACAAATTACTTGTTTTGTTATGTGAAGATGCCGTATGAAAAAACAATTATAATCAAAGTAATTTAGTGGGTATAAAGTAAGTAAACACCTACAATAAATAAACCTACTTTAAAATTAATTTTTTTTTTGAGGAATAAATTGATTTTAGAAGCAATACTTTCGCAGAAACTAACAATTATTGCCTCTGTTTCCTGGTTCCAAATTCTTACATCCATATATTTTGAAGTTGTTATTTTCATTCATTTTATTTTTTTGTAATATAAAATAATGTGATATATGTATGTATGTATATACATACAATTGAATCGAATAAAAAAGACACGTGTTTGAATACAAATGTATATTCCCTACTAATATTCCTTACAAATACGGGTATTTTGGTTATTTAGCCGATGATAAATCGATTTTTAAAGTTTCTTAAATCTATAAAAACTGGCTTTAGCAGTTGTTGAATAACTAGTGCCTAATAGGCGACTCATCCCGATTTCGAGATTTAGTCGGAACTTGATCCCATTTCTTATGCGATTCCTAAGTGTGAAGTTATCTTACAACAAAGTTAATATTTTCGTGACCACGGATTTTAAAGGATAAATAAGGGTACTAAGTACCAATATTTATAAAATATTGCGCTGTTTTCTGTAAATAGGATATTTTTTTACAGTTGAAAAGATAGTTTGAAATTACGAAAATGTCTAGCTTAATGCGATGTTTGTAAGGCGTTCCGGGTTCTTCCCGATAATAATGTTAATTTATATTGATATGTTATAGTTTCTACAATATAAATATATTATAATCAGCCGCCCATACCCGCCACTGTTGTGTTAATTTAACGTACTACACAGTTATACCATATACACATAATAAAAACCTATTAATCGATTTTTAGTTTCAATTTGTGATGGTGTTGCCAGTAAAAAATGAACTAAAACATAAGTTAGTTACAGTACGTTCTTGAATACCTTTCTTTAACAAATGTTTGTTAAACTTACGTGTTTACTAACTAATGTGTACTGAACCCAAAAATAAAATATTTTTTTGTTTTGGCAGCAACGCCGGTAATGCAAGCAATATAAAACTTAAAATTTCGGTTCACGATCGGTTCATCCATAGTTTGGAAATAATTGTTAATGTTTTACTCATCTTTTAAAGTGGATAAGAAATAAAGTTTTCGCATTTATCATGCTTAAATGTTGTTATTTACGGTTTTAGTTATTTTAAATTTTGACTGCAATAACGGATATACCACCATACTTCGCTTAACGTTTAATTACACTCTTGCAATAAACATACGTACCGTTTTCATATTATTATAATTGCTTATAGTTAGTATTTCTTGGTGTTCATTAAAATTGTTGTAATCGACTTCATTTGTACTACAACCTTCATTAAGATAATTTATAGAAACTCCTGGACGCACGGCGAATTTATTTTGTTTTCTTGATTTATTTACACTTTGCATTTTGTTTTGCTTTCGCTGTACATCTTGAAAACATATCCACTTGGGATATATTTCGGATGACCATTTCTCTTTATAGTGAATTTTAAAAATTTCACGTAGCAAATTTAAGTAATCACGCTTAAATTGTTCTCGTGAAAGATAAACTTTGTGTTTAAGTAATAATGCCAGCTTGAAAGATCTAGATAAAAAAAATGTCGATAGTAAAAAGTCAATTACTACTTGGAAATTAAGCTTACCTTCTATTAAATCTAGTTAATAGTTCTAAAGCTGCTTTATTCCTTTTACTATTATTTAATTGTAATACTTTTCTTTTATACACTTTTGTTAAGAGTTCTGACGTTTTCATTCCTTCTATAATTTCTGACATATCAATTTTAGTACATTCATCAATAATTAAATGTTTTTTCTTTTTTTTGGTCTCAAACAATGTAGAACTTTGTATATCCTCAACAACTGATACATTTTCTTTCTTAATTTTATCAGTTTCTATTAAATCGTTCGTATCAATAAAATTTGTTTGTAAAATATTTGTATTTTGCATATTTTTGTGTTCATCAAATGCATTAGAAATATGCGTGGGAGTAAATGATCTGAAAAAAGCAGTTATTTAAAACGTGTCTACTAAGTTCTGATTAAAAATTATATTAACCTTTTTAAAGATGTTTTTAAAATATTTTCACTCAACGGAATATTTTGACTCAATCCTTCAAATGAAGTTTCTAAAAATAATTTTGTTAGTCTTATATATGTACCTTTTGTGTAATATGTATGTAAAGCATATAGAATTAATTATAAATATTAAGAACAAAAAACAAAATTATATTAATATAGTTCTAATACCATTAATATAGCAGCTTTTTTTTACCGGCGATCCTTGTCCGCAACTCAACTTGAAATTAAAGAAAAGAAAACTTAAAATTAATTTTAAAAACGCAATCACATTTAGATTCTACAATTTTTCACAGAATTTTAAATAAACGATTTTAGTTAAAAGCTATTTTTTGCATTGGTTAAAAGTTATATTTTAACAACTTATTAATCTATTGTTGTTATATATACAACCAGTCCCACGACATCAAACGTTAACGTTCGCTTGTATTCCGAAAAAAGCTGATTTTAAGCGAATGTACAAGTTCGTCATCGTGAGACAGGCAGATAAAGTGGTAAATATTTTCAAGATACTGCAGCGCATTTACATATGTTGTATATATAAATACCTTCCGTTTTGTTGGCGTTCTTTTAATTTTAACCATTGAGTTGTCTACAACGAAAACAACAAACTTTAATATAATACCTACATACTCTAAAAGACCAAATTACCTCCAACAAAATTAAAAAACTCCATTATTTCTTCGTGTGTAGCTTCTCCAAATCCACTATCTTCATCTATTAAATCTGGCGTGGTATACGTTGCAGCATTAATTTCTCGTATTGTAATTTCACGAATTTGAAACTGAGTTGTTGAAACAGGAAAAGACTGAGAACACTAACGTAAGAGATTAAATATTTGTAATCAACATTTTTATATATTGCAATGCAAAGTATAATTTTACCTCTACCAATGAATTTCGCTTGGGCTCTTGCGTTAATCTTTCTAACTCGTCTAAAAGCTCAGAATAATTTCTTGTAATATATGGGTTTTCATTAGATTCACTTAATGTTAATCGGCGTTTTTTAACAAGTTCGTGTGACGTCAAACTTAAGATATTTGTAGTGTTAAAAATCTTAATTTTACCTATAACAATTTTTTTTTACCTTGATTTTCTTTTACTCGCTTCCAAGTGTTTAATGTTGTATTTACAACTGCGCGAAAATAAATCTTGAGACAAATCTGAAAGAAAATGTATTTTATGATTTAAATAAAACCATTAAAGGATTTTTCATACTATTTCGTAAAACCGACAAGATATACATGATTTCGAGTTTATATACAAAGTATGTAGTATGTATGTGCAAATGAGAAGCCAAAACCCTAACGAATTATAATTAACTTGAGGGGCTAACCAATTTCATTAAGTGTAATCATAGTCTAAAAACGTTTAGCTTTTGATCATCGCTTTTAAAAACGTAACGTTTTTGATATGACTTTTCAATCTGAAGATATATTAGTTTATCGATTACAAAATTTTACAACAATTCGTGTTTAACCAAATAATACCTTGGACAAATTGCACTATATTTCTAACATTAATTAATGATAAATATCTTGTGAAAAAATAAATAACCTTAACTTACGAAGTAGTGTATTGACTTGTTGCTGATATATCTTCAATGTACCAAACCATATATTGCTAATGGCACGAAATGGTACATTCGAATTTTTAACGGAGCATTGGTTTCCATCATCGTGAGACGTGTTATAATTAGCTTTTGACTTCTCGTTAAAAGCTAAACACAATTTTTCACTAAAATTAGTTACACAGTAAGATTAGTATTTAATTATGTGTTTTTTAAATTATTACCAAGTTTTTACAATATTCACACTTTCTATATCATAATTTCTTAGAGATTTCTTTAAGCATTGAGAGCCTGCTAGTCCAGCTTGCCAACTGGGGGCAAATAAGTCCAAATCATGTTGAGATGATACCAAGGCTTGACAAACAGACATTTCTTATCTCTTAAGCGAATATTTAATTAATACTGTTTGTAAAATTATATATATGTCAATAATATTACCTTTTACCGGCAAGAAATTTATTTTAAACCATCCCCTTTCGGTTTTTTTACAAAAGGCGCAAAAATATTGAGAACATTATAGAATATGAACAAAAGTGTTGTACAGTTTGGTAACACAACATTAATAGAGTTGTATTTTTCCGGTTTTAACTCACTATAAACTATTTAGATTACCCTGTGAATTTTAGTGAGAAATATTATTTGTTTGGTGAGGGCTGGCTCTGCTGTTTTTTTAATTTTTCGTGTTATTAATTAATAATAATTTTATATACCGTTTGCAAAGACATTTTTTGTTACTAACATCCGTATAATCTTCGATTATAATCTATTAATAGTTTGTTACAATGGTAAGTAATATTTCACACAATTTTGTGTCTGATGCATAAATCAGTATTCTTTGTATTTTGCTAAATGACTAATTTTTACATATGTTTTCATTTCATTGATAAGGTGTGTGTTCTTTTATTTATTTCTAAATCAGGGGTGGGAAATTGAGTTCTAATATACTTTAGTAACATTAAAAGTACCTTTTTGTAATTGAATATTTTACTTAATTAAAGTAGGAAAGTCCTTAGGGGGAACTTGTCCCGCGACGGGTTTTTTAGAAGATACCAACTGTTCGAGTTCTTACTCTTTGCATGAAGGGACCTGCTTTAACAAAGTGTTGTTATAGGAGGGTAAAACTAATATCTTTTTGACAGTGTGTAGCAGGTTAATGCAGTGACGTAAAGAATGTTGAGAACGAAAAATGACACTGAAGATGGCACATAGCCGAAACCGGTTTGTCTCCAAACCAAACTTGACAAGGGATGACGGAAATTCGTTCCAAAATTCTACATCAAAACACCCTGTCGCAATATCAAATCAAGAATCAATTTTATGCAGCTTCAGTTACTATAGCTTTGCTATCAGTTATAGTTTGTGTATTATGTATCTGCTTAATGTTAAACGTTGCTTACGTACTAATGTGCATAACAAAAAATTTATAATCTCAAGTTATACTAGTTACGCGGTATGTGCTGTGCAATGTCATTTTTCATGAGGCCCGGGAGAAATGCGTCTACCCTCTTCGAACTTATATTTAAAAAAAATAAATAAAATATAAAACATGTTTTAAATGCCATGTACACGGATTTCTAATCGCTATTTAAAACGCACAAAAGTCAAATTATATATTTATTTAAGTATTGGTTGCATTGGTAAAAAAAATGGAATGGCTAATTTTCAAGACATTTGTTTAAATATCTTATATTATTAATATTAAAATAAGCCTTATTAACTCTTGACTTGATATTCGGACAAGGTGTTTTGTTTCATTCTTTAGAACGAAACATGACACTGAAGATGGCACATAGCCGAAACCGGTTTGTCTCTAAACCAAACTAGACAAGGGATGGCGGAAATTAGTTCCAAAATTCTACCTTGTAACTATCATGAATTATTCTTTACTAATCGAAATCAAAATATTTTAATGTTATTTTGAAAAAATTTGTATTCAATATTTAATTGCTTGATGATGCTAAGCGCAAGCGTATGGACATATCGCCCGATAGAACTTACAAAAGACTTGACTGTCAAACGAACTGTCATACTGCGCTCACTTTCAATATTTATGATCAGTATGTCGTTCTTCATTGTTTGTTATTTAATTTTTTATTTTGTAAATGATTTTTTTTTTAATTCTTGGGATTAGTTTTGGATACAAGACTTAATTGTGATCGAACTTTCGGCAGAATACTTCAGGTATAGCGAAGATTATATTCTACTAATGCACTAAAACCGATTTTCAATGCAGTACCTAAAACAAGCTTATTGTTAATATGATTGTTCGTTTCGTTTAGAACGTGGGACGTAGGGAGCATATGTCCAATTATGTAGGACAATTTTTGGGATTTACTTTTTTAATTTTGGGAAATGAAGATGTTTAATGCTTTTTCACAACATTCTCAAAACTGGCAAACCATTATTATCATTTAAAAACTCTTGTCAGTAAATAAAAATTGTATGGCACTCGTAATGAAAATTATTATGTAAATGTAGTTAAGGTTTTTTTTAAACTCTTTTAAAGCCTTTTCAAACTGCATAATCTGTTTACATATATATATATATATATATATATATATATATATATATATATATATATATATATATATATATATATTATATATAATTTTCAAACTTGGCTGGGTGGTTTATAATACACTTTTACTTATACTTTGGCAAAGTAACTACTTTTACTAGCGTTACTATAGGGCCTTATGAAATCTTTTACTGCATTCAGTAGTTGGATTAAATAGGTGATGTTTGCAATAGACACCACACAGTCGAAAGACACAGAGAATGCTGTTGATTTCAGTTCGATAAATTCATAAAATAATAGCACTTAGTTTGCTACTAAAAAAGCATCAACTAAAGAAGTAACAACAATAATAGTAAATACTAATTGCTTTCAATGCTAGCTGAGAGCTTGCTAAAGCAAAAAAAAAAAAAAAATAGTGCGATAGAGAATACAATAAGAAAAGTAAGTTGCAGTGGGACAAACTTTCTCCTAACCCAACCGAAAAATACCAGGCACTTTCGAGTTCCATTTTCATCAGCAGGTGGGTTAAATTGACAATTTTTGCAATATACACTTCTCATTCGAAACACACAGATAATGCTGATAACATGCGTAACGACACAGAAAATGCATGTATTGAATGTATTTTATCTGCTAATGTCTAATACTTAACTTTTTCAGTATTCTAAAATATAACGTATTAATAAAATATTTTGTTTTATTAATTTGTTTAATTTTCTTCATTTTTGCTTAATTATTAATAATTATTAAAGTTATATTTCAACTTTTTAATACTAAGTAATATATAAGTTTGGCCTTAAAGGTTATTATTAAATAAAACATATAATATTTCTTTTAATTACACAATTTTCTTTGTGCAGGGTGATAGTAAAATTTGCGACATTAGTGATGATGTGAGGGAAGAATTAAAAAAATTTCGTTTTCGCAAAACTACTACAAATTCGGCTTTAATATGTAAGTATAAAAATACGTTACATACATTCATTACGTCGAATATGTTTATTCATGCAATCAGTCAGTTTCCTAAGAGTCATAAGTCATTAGAAATGCTATTCTGTTGGGCTCAAACCTAAATATATGTATGGAAATTTACGTTTAATAAAATTAGCCACATTTAAGAAGTTCTCTTTTTGTCTGAAAATTTTAACACTCAAATCATTAGTGTTAATTTTAATTATTACGAAATGTTTTGTCGTTTATACTGTTATTAAATTTATTTTACAGTGAAAGTTGATCGCGAAAAACAGTTGGTCGTGCTTGACGATACACTCGATGACATTTCACTTGAAGAACTGCAAGAACAACTACCAGGTCATCAGCCTCGTTATGTCATTTATACTTATAAAATGATTCATAACGATTCGCGCATATCATATCCCATGTGTTTTATATTCTATACGCCACGGGACAGTCAAATTGAATTACAAATGATGTATGCCTGCACAAAGAGTGCTCTTCAAAGGGAAGTAGATCTTACCAGGGTCTATGAAATACGTGAGCTCGATGAATTGACAGAGGAGTGGCTCAAGGAAAAACTTAAGTAAAACGAATAGTACAACGTCAATTTAATCCAAGAAATAAGTATCAGCAAGAGGACAGCAATCAAAGCAATATTTCACAATTTATCAAAATATATATGTGTACATATGTACATATAGTATGTGTGTATATATTTTGTGAAATGACCTACATATACCAACGATTATATACCAAATTAAACTTTTTCGTTAAGAGTTTATATCCTTATGTGCCCATTCTGTAGTTGTTCACATTTAAGTTTCCCAATTATTTTAGTATATCAATAATTAAAACAGTAATTTTATTTTCATAATTTGTGAATCTTTGTACGTAATTTTTCCAAAATTTTATACCTGCTATTTAATTAATTATTTTAAATGCTTATTTTAGTTTAAAAATAAAAAAAAATTTCTCCTGTAGAATTTTTTTAAGTTTAATACTTTTATAAATGACAGAAGCTGTGCTTGCCAAATTTTTCTGTAATAAGTTTGTATACTTTGTATACATGCAAATTGCAACTAAAGAAACAAAGTTTTTTTTTAATCGTGTGAATATAAATTTTAATATTTTCATTTGGTCTTGCCAAATTTGTTTTAAATAAAAGAATAAGATTTTTTAAGCTAAAAAAATTACAATTAATTAAAAATAAATATACATACATATATAAATAAGAAAAATAAGATTTTGCACTTTTATATATGAAATTTTAATAAATAAAAATCAATCAATTTTATATAAGGAATCATGTTTTATTTATTCTCACATTATACAAAAAAAAAATGTTTTATATAATATTTCAAAAGCAGTAATAAGAGAGGGCGTTTAATCATGACAAATACTAATTTTAAAGAAAACAATGTTATATTATACTAGTTGCGAACAAAATCGATGTGAAGCAGATTCAAAACCGTTGAGATCAACTCCGTGATTGTGATTGTTTTTTACTTTTGAATGATTTGAACAAAATTTTGGAAGTCAGATCTTAATAACTACGTAATGGTTAAAATTGAATTTTAGAATTCTCATATTTTCCTGTAACCAATGTAACCTTTTGTTTTTTATACTTTTTTGTTTGTTTAGCTTTTAATGCATTGGTAATTTATTAAAAAAAAATAGTTATAAGCACAAATTTTAATTTTGTTTTATTTTTGAATAACTTGCGCGTTTAAGAGCGCGTCAAGAAAGAAACCACTAGGGTAAAACTAAAATAAATAATTACATCGTTATCGAATATTGATTATAGCATAGAACTCATATTAGACTTTCTTGAAAAATATTTCAATGCAGTTAAGATTTAAATAGTTATAGAATTTTTGAACGAATTTCCGCCATCGCTCGTCAAGTTTGGTTTGGAGACAAACCGGTTTAAGCTACGTGCCATCTTCAGTGTCATTTTCTCAAAACGTCTTCAAACCAAACTTCCAAAAATCGATGTTTAATCACCCTCTCGGAATATCAAATCAAAAACTATTTCAAAAGTTTGTGCAGTAAAAGTTATAATGCAATTATTGTTCCTGTTCTATATTCTGAATGTGAAATTATAAAAACACAGAATTGAATAATTCGAAAATTAGTTGTTCTGCATTACACATATGGCAATGTTTATGAAAACACATGCTGTCGCTTGACTAGCCATAAATTTGTTCGCACATTTAGAGAGCATCTGAAACGTGTTCGTGGTCTTCTGTTTCGGGAATACGTGAAGATGTTCCTGGTCAGTTTGGTCATAACGTTTTGTCTCTCATCGAGCATCGAAGTTGTAGCACAGTTTATGTACGGGAGTTTACAGGCGAGCGCCCTCACATCTACATTTTATTTTGTTTGTGTAATGGCATAACAGAGTTATGCGAACAATTGTTGAGACAACTCTGTTTGAACACGAACAGCAGCGACGGTCATCACTAGCAAAATTCTTGTGCGAGTAACAAAATGTACGATGGGTAGTTAAGATGCCATGTTACGTTGACAATCAATAGTCCTTAAACAAGTCTTCTTCGACGTTCCATATCCATTTTAAAATTGATTGTGAAGAATAAGTGAAAATTAAGAAAAATGTTAAAATACGAACAAAACATTTTCAATTTATAGAAGATAACCATTCACCAACCTCTTTTATTCTAAATAAAACGAAAACAATAATTCTGAAGTGGAATACAGAGCAGCTAAATTCCACTGTTGTATAATATATTGCGGACTCTAAATACAGAACAGGGCTGTAACGATTATATTCTAACTTAATAAATGAATCATAGTAACGAGGACGTTCACTTGCAACGTGGTATATTATTTTCTTTTGATTTGGTATTCCGACAAGAAGTTTTGATCCAGATTTTTAAAATGCATATCGGTCATCCCTTCGGTAAGTTTGCTTAGGCATAGCCGACATCGGTTTACTTGACAAGGAATGACGGAAATTCGTCCAAAAAATTTACACCTTATTTTCTGTTTTTGAAATTAAAACAATGTTATATTTATTTTATATTTAATTTATAATGTTGACATAAACGTTTTACATAGTAATTTATGTATAGTAAATAGGTCAAAATGAATATATGAATTATATAATGTTACTATAGAAATCTTTGCAAAATATTAATCGCATTAACATATTTTTATAAAATTTGTTTATATTTAAGAAAAAAAATTTGAAATTTAACGGATCAATATTATTTAAGCCATTCGGTAGCACTGTAACTAATTATCTGTGGCATTCTTTTCTATTTTGTTTGGTCTTTTAATTTCACAATATGTCATTCCATTCTGTTTCATTTGGCTCTGTACTTTATTATCGCAAAGAATTAATCAACAAAACGTAATTTACAAAAATTAAGAAGTACTGACGGAAAAATTTCAGTGAAAATATTTTCGGAAAATAATTACATTAAACAGTAAAAATAAATAATAAAAAGATATTAAATAAAACAAAAAATATGTTTTATAAAATTCGTATAAAATACATTTTAAAAAATCAGTAAAACCCTAAAATTCCGACAACGATTCTATGTAAAATATTCGAGAAAATAAGTGCAAGGCAAGGTACAAAAAAAAGCTAGCAATAAAAAGTGTTCTTATCGGGTCAGAAATAAATTTTTAGACATTCCAAGAAACCCATTGTTACAACTCCTGTTTGTTTTCTTCGTGTTAAATGTTTTTGCATTTGTGTCCATTTAAAAATATTGTTGCAAATGCAACGTAGTCAATATTGACTAATAAGAACACTGCGTATTAAATGTAAGTTTTATTATACAATTTGCCTTTATACCATATTATTATGTGTTATTTCCTCCTTGGTGGACGACCTTTGCCACAATCTATGTATTTCTTGCTTTAATAGGCTCTTGCATAAATTGTTTTCTTTCCTTCGTATCGGTTACGTGTTGACATAGTCTAAAGGTAGTGCAGTCGAGAAATGTATGAGAAGTTATATCGTAACTGAATTATAAGAGTTTTTAATCTTTATTTGATAGATTTTAATTATTTAAGCTTATTTTTATTATAAATTTATTTAAGGAAACAGTTTGTGAGACATAATATGTATGCACTTAGATCATGTGAACTTTTCATTTTCCCAGTTGACATAACCAGAACATTTTCCCTTCACCTTGATGTAGTTTTTTCGTCCAAAGCCATGTCTGGCACCCGGGAAGAGGGTTTACGAACTCGTTGGGATGTAAGAAATGTATGACGGAATGATGTTCATGGTTCAGAAGAACCGTGAGGTTCATCGGGGGCCGAAAAATAGCAGAAGATAACATGCAACTACCTATCAGTGAGTTAACACAGCTGAGATGAGTTGGAAACTACTTGTAGTTGCGAGTGGCGAGATGATGCAAAAGTAATCGATATTATCCTGCATTGTTACAGAAATCGGCAATAATACGGCCGGAGTTTAGATAGCCTACATGCATGCATTAAGTTCATGGTACATTCGCCCATGATACTATAATTTGTATCTGTGTACTGCAATGCATTTAGTTTAAAAACGATAAGTAATTTTTTATAGGTAGCTATTTTTATAAACTACATATGTTCATACATGCATATGTATGTATATATTTTACAATATATTATTTTTTTTTAATAGAGACAAAAATGAACAAACTGAATATTGAAGGAAAACAAATGTAACCTTGATGTCAGTAAGCCACTGTTATCGTACTTTTTGTTGTTATGTTCTTTACATTTAACTATCAATGTTCGCTATCAACGTTTAATCCTATAATTTATTACTAATATGTTTTTGTTGTTGTATACAAAGTCTTATTTTCCCTGATAATTTTAAAGCTTTATACATATGCATTTTACATTATCGTTGCATTTTGAATTTGTTGTATGTTTTGTAAATATTGTTTATATTTCTTTAGTTGTATTCTTTTGATAAATATTGTTTTTGAAACTACGGTAACACTCACAAAAATGTTTATCGGGGGACTTACTGTTCTTTTCATTTTCATGTTTATATAATTTTTTTTTATAATGGTGTGACTATAAACAAGATGAGTAATATTAAATACGAGTAATTAATTATTGAACATATAGCACTGTAATCTATATGTTCATAAATTTTGACTTTTTTTAAAAATTCTAGGTTTAGTAAAATCAAACTTTTTCAAATCAAATTTAGAATGTTAAAAATATAAATAGACTATTTCAAATCAAATCAGGGATGAATATATTTAAAAAAAAGTTATTAATAATATTATATATACATATGTACATACACCTATATGGACTAAATTAATGAATACATAATAACATAAATTTAATTTAATGCAAAAGTTGTTCCGAAACAGCTGATGGCGATTTCATCGTCGTATCCAGGAAATAATTGCTATTTACGCACAAGGTAATGAACGGTTCCCACAGGTTATTCAATTAGCTTGAGTGAATTCTGCTAATTTAGAAAACACGTGGTTTGTTCAAGAGAAAAGGTGAAGTTTGCATTTTTTTGAAAAGTATTTATTTATTCATCATCCATTTTATCGCCTTCAAAGTAATACCTCTTTCCTTTCATTGGTCTTTTCAGTTTTGGGAATAGGAAAAAGTCGCAGGGGACCAATTCTATTGAATAAGGTGGTTGAGGCATGATTAGGGTGTTATTTTTGGCCAAAAAACCATATTTATTGATCCATTTTTTTCAACAGTCAAAAACCGAATAGCACAGACAAACGTGACCACAAACTACTAATCCAAATTGGCTGATAATGCAAACATGATTAACACATGTGTACCATCATAACAAAAAAAAAAATTTCGATAATCGAATGCGAAAATTCAAAATTCACCCGTTCTTTTAAACAAACCACGTACGCCAACAATTAATTCTTTAGCTTTGAATTTAGTTTTTTAAAAATCTTGCATTAAGCAAAAAAAAAAAAAACCAAAAAAGAGAAAGGCTACAGGATTAATATATACACCAACGTAACCCTTGTTAAACGGACTACCTATCGCTATATTAATTTTTATTTGTTTGAGTTTTATTACAAAATGTTGCGTTGATACTATAATAGAATCGGCCGAGATGAAACTAACGTAGAATACAATAACAAAAAAGATAGAGTGTTGTAAACTTCGTTGTCACCCAAGGACAAAAGCAAGAACATGAAAATTAAAAAAATTAATTCTCGTATTCTATTTGTCTTTAGTGTTGGGTTAAATAGGTGATGTTTACAGTTGATACAAAACTAGTGGAAATGACACGAAGAAAGTTTAAAACGGCATAGGTAATGCATTCCATTCTGCTAGTTTTTTCCTTCTTCATAGAAAGAATAAAAAAAGGAACTTATACCTAAGAAATAAATTACTTAATATTAGTAATTGTAGTTCGATAAAGTTACTTCAAACAATAAATTATAAATATAAAACTTACAAGGTAAATATTATTTTCCAAGCATAATAAAACTCAGAAAATAACAATTATTTTCTAAGCAGAAATAGAACTTTAAAATAACAAACTTTTAAGCAAAGCTAAAACTTTAAAAATAACTTATTTCTTTCAAAAGTATTTTTAATTATAAAACTTATAACCTTATTTAATTAATTAATTCGCAAGCTTCAGCGCTTTAATACATTTTTTTTAACACAATTTTATTATTTATACTCGATATTACGCAATGCATTTTTTCCTGATGATGCTACACAAATTAAACAAGATTTTCAATGTAAAAAAAACTATAATAACTAAAACTTATAACCGTTACAGTCGCTGATTAACATATAATAGGAGTTAGCAAATGTGTCAACTTTTGGACTAAAAGTTGTGCTATATGTATGACTCTGATTCAATACCTCGTATTCGGTTGCTAAACATCTGTTCGTTTTGCCGTACTAGTCGCTAAGTCAGTTAACATCAGGAACTTTATGGGTGCTAATATTTCTGTAACTTTAATATTATCTATTAGGGTCTTAAATTAAATATGAATCTTTGTTTGTTTGGCTTATAAAGTGTCGTTGTTTTAAAAGGAAAATATACTGACTAGCAATGTTATATCCAACGATAACCCTGCGAGAAAAGACAACAGGCGATCATACTCTTACTAGCCTCCCTATAGGAAGCAAGAATCTTCAATTGATGCTTTAAAGCATATCTCTCCTTGACCAATAGCTTTTGCAATATGGACGACTACGGAGGCCCAGGCAGCCACATCCAAAAAAGTGACATTCTCACTGCCTTTATATGACGACAGTACGTAGCTCGTGAAAGGATTTAAGACTATCTGTTGGTTACGGTACCTATATTACTTCCTGCGCCGTAACCTTTATATTTGTTTTTTGTTTAAATTTGGTTTGTTTTTAAGAGAACCTCGTAGCCAATTTCCTAGAAGTCCTTGAAGTCGTCTCTATTCTTTTCCAACTAAGTCAAGCCTCACTTAGGAGGGAAATGTGTTCCCCCATACATCCTACCGCAAAATTGGGGTAATAGTATTGACGATTTTATTATTTAATAATATTTTCAACAATATTAACTATTGTTAATTCAGCTGTATTTATTGAAAGATTTATAGAGAAAACTACATAATTTACTTTACCAACGTAAGAATTATTTTTTTAGCTAGCAGAAGATTTTTTTCCCATTCTTTGTTTTTTCACTTTTTTTGACACAGTAGCAAGATACTAGGTATGGAATAAATAGATAATTACAGATAGTAATAGTAGAAAAAGTTACTGAATTAAATAACAGTTATTGCAAACAACAAAATTATCGAGAAATTTTGCGACTGTCAGATCGTTAAAAGTTACGAATCGCAAATTTGTGTAATTAAAAATAAAATCATAACGATGGACGTATTGTTCCAAAAAATATAACACACTGTAGCTATGTTATCTTATCATATAATGTTAATAAACCTGATTAAAAAATAGCAAAATATTCAAAGAGTTTATGGTTGATGTATTTAACGTGGTTATTCTTTTGCTTTATCTTACTGTCGTACTTTTCTCCTTGTTTAGAACTTCAAAAGTTTCAATTAAGTATTATTTTAATGAAATTTTTATTACAGATTTGCATTTGTGTGAATTACGTCATAAAACATTACTAGCTCCTGTAGAAGTGTTTTTAAAACGTTTGATATACCGATGGCCACCGGTAATGCATTAGCAGCGGCTTCCGGAGGACTTGTAACATCAGTTGCTTCTTTGGATGATTATAGTAGTTCAGGGCCTTCGCCCTCCTTAAGCAATGGAAGTGCCTCCTTGGCCTCCTCATCTCATCCAGGCAATCTAAGTTATCATCAATTAAGTGTAACAAGTAAGTTAATTCTAATCAATAAAAAAATTTGTTTTTCTACATAACATTTGACTTTGTTCCCACAGTTGAGGAAGCGTCACTGCGAAATAGTGGATTTTTAAAACCAAATCCATATGTTGAGCTACTAATCGATAATAAAAGTAAACGTAAAACAGATTTTGTTAAAAACACATATTTACCCAAGTGGAACGAAGAGTTTACAGTATTGGTAAGTAGTAACATTTTATTATATTATATTATATTACACATGCGGCATCTCATATACAAATAATTGTAAATAATTGCCTGCTTTTTTGTTTTTGGCATGCATAGCCATTTTAACTATCAAATTAGTATTTATTTTGTATATTTATTTACTATAAATATTGGCACATTTATGTATGTATGTACATATGCATTTTATGTAGTATAAGTGCTTTGAGCTCAATTTTATGTTGTACTTGTAGGCTTTTTTTATTTAATAACATTTCTTTCATTACCTTCTTTTGCCAATATGTTTTTGTTTATTTTATATTTTGAAACTATTTTGTTGAACTTGTCTTCAATGTCGTGAATTGAGTTTAAGGGTATTTTCATGTAAATGTTATTTAGTTGCCTTAAAAACATGACGCATACAATGTCAGAACTTTTTTTATTATTATTATTATTATTATTTATTTATTCATTTTTTCATTTCCTGTACAACAAGACAGAGTCGTATATTTATAGTACAGGAAAGCATTACGTTACAAAAAAATATATTATTAACAAAAAAATAAATTTATTAAAAACATAACAAAATTAGTACAATTGACGTTAAAAAAAATGATAACAAATTATGCAAAAAAATTTAACAAAAATGATTTGAAACCATTAGCATTGCTGTTTAGTTGTTGACTGTGTGGAAGATTATTCCAAAGACGAGCGGCATGTACATAAAATTGCCATTCAGAAACTTGGCATTGTTGGCGAGGTATTACAATATTTCGGTTCCGTGGTGATTGGAAAAAGCGTAGTTTATCAAATAAATAATTTGGGGTTTTGGTGTTTATTATTTTATGTAAGAATATTAGAGTACAGATTATTGGACACTGGAGAGACGTGATCAAACCTTTTCAGTCCATACACTTATCTTACAATATTATTAAACAAAATATTTAGCTTCCTTTTACTAGCTGAATCACAACTTGCAAACAATTCGCACCCATACATTAAACTGGGAATCAGATACGTCTTGGCAAGTAAAGTTCTTATAGTTAATGGTGTGAAGTATTGTGTTGACCAGAGAGATCGTAACTTTATATAGGTTTGACCAACCAGAGAGTTTATATGATCGGTCCACGTCAAATTGCTATTAAAAATTATACCAAGGTTTTTGGCTGCCTTGACAATTTCGATTTCCTCGCCATTTATGACAATATTTTTGGAAATACTATGCACTTCGATTTACGTGGGTTTAAATAAAGTCCGTTTGCACTGGCCCATAGGTGGATTCTGTTTAACTCTTCATTTAGAGACGTTATGCCTGAATATATATTTTGAATTGAGCAACCTAAAGTAAGTTGCACGTTGATTGAATTGATTTTGCATTTGGTGAGCTGCTTTGGCAAGTCATTTGCATATAGCGAAAATAGGAGTGGTCCTAAAATAGAACCTTGTGGAAAACCCCTAACAAGTGATAAACTATCCGACCATGCATCATTTACGTATACTGATTGCCTGCGATTCGAGAGGTATATGAAGATATAAGCCTGGTTGATGTGCCGTCAAACCTAAAGAAGTGCTTTAGTTTTCTAACCAGTATATCGTGGTCTACCGTGTCGAAAGCCTTAGAATGATCTAGAAGCACTAAAAAATTGATTTCCCCATTTTCCAATCTTTGACGTATATTTTCACTTACTTCGACGAGGGCCTTAACGCAGCTATGATTCTGACGAAAACCAGAATGCGTATTGGAAAGCAAATTATTAATAGTTATTTATCTCATCATCTGTTTGTACAATAGTTTTTCTAGAACTTCGGACAGAAAACACAATATAGCTATTGGTCTGTATTCTCCATTCGATTTAGGTAATGGCAAATTGCAATTTGCATGTTTCCAATTTAACGGGTACACAAATGACCAACGACCATCCCAATATCTGTATCTAAGGCAGATGAAGGAAAATTGAAAAATGTGGGATTTGTTTGAATCACAGGGATGTTGGTAAATGTTTTGTTTAATATATTTGCATCCACTTGGCCGTTAATATTTGGTATTCCAAGTTTGTTTAGTACTGATTGCAGAACTAAGGCGTCTGGAATAATATTCAGTCTTTGCATGTTTTATTTGCTTATTAACATTTTTCCTGGCAATGGAATACTGTACTTTTTGCTCAGGAGTTTTAAATCGCTTCCATCTGGCGTATGCTAGATCTCTTACACCTATAGCATTCCTAATAGCATTTAAAAACCATGGTCTGTGTCTCCGTGTTGTTTTCTTTTGTTTGAGTGGTACAGTTAAGTCAAAGAGATATTTGATGTTGTGTTCCAGAAATGAGGATTGATCATCAGCCGAGGATGTATAATGTGTTGGACTGATGTTATTAACCGGAAAAAGACCAAAAGATAACATATTATCAGGGAGGGTCGACTCTGTTAACAAGTTTGAATTAAAATCACCAGTAATTACTATATCATCACACATTGAGACGAGTGTTTCAAGTGTCGAGTACAAAACTGTAAAGGGTATCCTTTTATTTGGCCTATACACACAACCCACCAACATAGTTTTGCCAAAAGAGGAAACTTCAATGAAAAGAGGAAACTTCCACGAAAATGAATTTTCACCAAAGATGACTTGTGCAATCGTTTTTTCATTTCGTCTCTGTTATTTTTTTTTAGATAATATAACTATAATCTTATTTTTTGTTACTTTTGTGAATCATATTATAAATACTAATATACATAATTTACTTTTAATGAATCATTGATGCAATGAATATTTTGTTCCTTCGATTATATAAGACATTTCTTAAGTCATAATTAAGTTTAAAAATTGAGATGTTAATTTGATGAATTTATAGAGAAATTTTGCAATTTAAGGGACCTTAGTTTTATGTTTCTTATATCATATCAGCAATTTCTGCTGCGCTTGGTATCATTCTTCATATGAATCGTAAATGAATTTGAACATTTATATTTGAAAGACTCCCTCTCTCTCTCTCTTAACCTACTAACGATTGGATTTAACATTATTATCATCTAAACCAACCCACCATAACCTAACAGAAAAATTACTGAAAAATATCATAATCATGGGAAACTCCCGTGTCCAATTTTTCATCATTTAGATGGGTTAAATATATGATGATTGCAAGAGGCACTACATAACATACACATAACTTTATCAGCATTCTGAAAAAATTTTCGTATTAATAACACATAATTTATTTTTCTTAATTTAAAGAATAAAACTTTTGATTAAAAATTTCTACGTTTTAAAGAAATTTTGCAAAGTATGAGCAAATCGCTAACCTACCAATAATTGCCTTTTTACTTAGAAATATGCTTAATGACTAATTAGTAATTTATTGATTCTTGATTTGATATTCCGATTTTGATGTAGAATTTTGGAACGAATTTCCGTCATCCCTTGTCAAGTTTGGTTTGGAGACAAACCGGTGTCGGCTATGTGCCATCTTCAGTGTCATTTTTCGTTCTCTCTATTCTTCTATTGGCATTTTAAGAGTACTTTTTTGTTCAAATTTCGACTTATATGATGACTTTTCGATACATAGATATTTATACCATTTAATATTTGTATTTTTGCTTGGAAAAATCAAAATAAAAAACATGTTCAACACAATGACGAATTTTTCCGTAGAATTTTTTCCTTTCTCTATCATGTGTTCCTGGAAAAAATTCCTCTAACAACTCGGGAATATAGAAGCTAATTTTTCCCATTTTCAAACAGTGTTGAGAACAGCATGAGACGGGAAAATCCTATCATACTAGAAGAAATGAAAAAAGGGGAAAAGCTTTAACAGGAAATATAAAAAATAACTTATGAAAATAAAAATTTTTATATCTACCCCTTATTTACTGCAAATTCGTTCATAAAGGAACGAGGATAGTTTAATAATAAGTTCGACTTAGAAGATAATAAAAATGAAACCATACACTTCCCAATATAGCCCTGCCATGTACTTGCTTTAGTTGTCTTCGCGTTCCTAGCAGCAATTGTTTGATCGTTACGTTGTTATTGTTTCTGTGCTGTGGATGAGATAGGAAAACTCCAGCACAGTAGAATCTACATATATGGCATGTATATATTCGTTGGACTGAGACCTCGTAAATAAAAAACTAAATTTTTTACCACGATTAAGAAATATTTGACGTTGTCAAATTGCATATAATATTGAACAATTTCAAATATGTAATTCTAAAATAAGATTCACTCTTCTTTAATCTAAAAGAGCATTGAACTTTCAATGTTGAATGTGATCAAGACGTTTCGCGTCCAAAAAATTTGACAGAGTTCCACTTACAAGCGTTGAGTTATTTTTCTGTTTTGGCTTTCAGGTCATTGGTTTACTTGTTGAGGTTATTAATTCAAATATATGTAGGAATTTTTACCACCGCTAGCCTACATTATTACTTGTTTTTTTAATAGAAAAAAATTTCAAGTTTTATAAGACTTAACGCTTTAGGAAAACTGATAATTGGTTTTAATGTTTTAAATGTTCTGTATATCATGTATGTTTTTTATTTTATACTGGCTTCTTTTACATACATACTTATTTATTACTGCTTGCACTTTTGGTTTTGGCTTTTCCCCCCTTACACATGATCATGCATTAAAAAAAAGCAAAAAGGAAATTCAAAACGTTTTATTTTTTTTAGATTACGCCCCATTCAGTTTTACACTTCAAGGTATTGGATCATTCTAGCTTTCGCAAAGATGCTATGCTCGGTGAGCGAACAATTAGTTTAGCTCACATTTTACAACATTACAATGGGCGTTGCGAATTTCTAGAAGTGAGTATGGACCTTTTGGTCACATCAAAATCGGATAGTCGTCAACAAACAAAAAGTGGTGAATTAGTGGCCATATTGAATGGATTAAAATTGGATATGACAGATGTGATGTTGCAAAATGGTAATGGTACGTTAATGGCAAATGCCGCAGGAGATGGAGGAGTTGGCGGTGTAGCCCCGGGAGCAGTGTCGGGTTCTGGACGTAGTTGTATATATGGTGGTGTCAGAACCAGAGTGCGTATGCGTTCAGCAGGAAGTGTTAGTGAAAGTGGTGCTATAGGACCAGGTCGATCTCCTGTGCCAATGCAAAACGGAAACTTGGAGCGTAGCAGTAGTTCAGGGGCAATGATACCACTAACTGGCGCAGTTCGTAGAGCACCAAATCCTCCTAATGGTACTTGGGATCCTCAAACGGCAGCAGTTATGGTTGCCCAACAACAGCAACAGCAAATGCAAATGGTACATAATCAACGTGTTAATGGGACTTCGGCCACTACAGCAGCTGCTGTCGCAAACGCGCGTCCTGTTTCACAAATATATGCAAATGGCGGTGTGCCTGGTCAACAAGCACAAGCTCAAGCAATGGTGGAAGGTGCCGTCGGAGGTGTGTCACCAGCGACAGTTGTGGGTAATGACCAGCAAGCCATTATGGGCAACGGCTTGCCAGTATCAAATGTGACGGATCAACAGCTGCAGGCTGCTCAAGCAGACGATGAACCACTTCCAGCTGGTTGGGAAATACGATTTGATCAATATGGTCGCCGTTACTATGTGGATCATAATACAAGATCAACATATTGGGAAAAGCCTACGCCATTGCCGTCAGGCTGGGAAATACGTAAGGACCCTAGAGGAAGAGTATACTATGTGGATCACAATACACGCACTACCACCTGGCAAAGACCAAACAGCGAGCGTTTAATGCACTTCCAGCACTGGCAGGGACAACGGGCCCATGTGGTAGCACAAGGTAATCAAAGATTCCTTTACGGGCAACAACAGCAGCAGCCCACCGCAGTTACAGCTGCAGCCACACAAGATGATGAAGACGCATTAGGTCCTTTACCAGATGGTTGGGAGAAGAAAGTGCAGTCGGACAATCGTGTTTATTTTGTCAATCACAAGAATCGTACAACACAATGGGAAGATCCTCGTACTCAGGGACAAGAAGTTAGTTTAATAAACGAAGGACCTCTGCCACCGGGTTGGGAAATTCGCTACACAGCGACGGGTGAAAGATTCTTTGTTGACCATAATGCCAGACGTACCACCTTTGAAGATCCTCGTCCTGGAGCGCCAAAGGGAGCCAAAGGTGTGTACGGTGTACCTCGAGCCTACGAGCGTAGTTTCCGCTGGAAACTTTCTCAATTTCGTTACCTTTGCCAGAGCAATGCTTTGCCTTCACACATTAAAATCACTGTTACTCGCCAGACACTCTTTGAAGATTCATACCATCAAATAATGCGTTTGCCAGCCTACGAGTTGCGTCGCCGCCTATACATTATATTCCGGGGTGAGGAGGGTCTCGATTATGGCGGTGTATCGCGTGAATGGTTTTTCCTACTCTCGCACGAGGTACTCAATCCCATGTATTGCCTTTTCGAGTATGCCAATAAAAATAACTATAGTCTTCAAATTAATCCCGCCTCCTATGTTAATCCCGATCATTTGCAATATTTTAAATTTATCGGTCGCTTTATTGCCATGGCTCTGTATCATGGCCGCTTCATTTACTCCGGCTTTACAATGCCCTTTTACAAGCGAATGCTCAATAAAAAACTAACAATTAAAGACATTGAAACTATTGATCCCGAATTTTATAACTCCTTAATATGGGTGCGTGACAATAATATCGATGAGTGTGGCTTAGAATTGTGGTTTAGTGTGGACTTTGAGGTGTTGGGACAAATTATTCATCATGAATTGAAGGAAAACGGTGAAAAGGAAAAGGTGACAGAAGAAAATAAAGAAGAGTATATAACTTTAATGACGGAATGGCGAATGACACGGTAAGTGTAAACTGTTTTGATTGTTTACGGCCTCATACTCTTATGGAAAGCTCAATTACGTACACTTCCAGTGTTAGAGTATTTTTATTTTAATCTTGAAATCTTATCTTACGCTGTTATTTATTATTTTAGTGGTATTGAACAACAAACGAAAACCTTTTTAGAAGGTTTTAATGAAGTAGTACCGCTCGAATGGTTAAAATATTTTGATGAACGGGAGTTGGAGTTGATACTTTGCGGCATGCAAGATGTGGATGTGGACGATTGGCAAAGGAATACCATATACCGGCATTATAATCGTAATTCCAAACAAGTTGTATGGTTTTGGCAGGTAAGCAAGCAAATTTAAAAATTATTTATAGAACATATTTGATATGATTTTTTTTCCAAAAGTTTGTGCGCGATACGGATAACGAAAAGCGTGCTAGACTTTTACAATTTGTCACTGGTACTTGCCGTGTACCCGTAGGTGGTTTTGCCGAATTAATGGGCTCAAATGGTCCACAACGGTTTTGCATTGAAAAGGTGGGCAAAGAAACCTGGTTGCCACGTTCTCATACATGTTTCAACCGGTTGGACTTGCCACCATATAAGAGTTATGATCAGCTAGTGGAGAAATTAACATTTGCCATTGAAGAAACTGAAGGCTTTTGCCAGGAATAGTTTGATAATATTGTGGTATATTAAAGTTATAGTAATGAAATTCTACAGTTGTATTGGTAAACACAAACAAACTAAATAATATGAGTATTTAACGAAATTTTGAAACAAAATAGAAAACGCAAAAATTAAAACAATAAATACTGAAGAAGCAGACATTACAAATTTCTTCATTTTATTTGAAACAACTTATATTTCAATTCAATTTAGTTTATTTTCTTTATTGTATTTCTGTGCAAATATTTAAATCAATAACTGTCACGGTTAGAGTAATTATACAAAAATATATGTTTATACGTTTATATACATACATCTTTATGTTTATACGTTTATTTATATGTAACAGATTTTGTATTTAATAATAAAAAATTCCTTAAAAAAATCTTAACTTAATTTACAAATATGTTTATTGCAAATTTATAAAACAAATAACACACTTTTTTTACTTACAGTACTGTGCAAAATAAAAGCAACAAAAGTGATTTAATTAAATTAAAGTAATAAAATGTATTGAAAGAACTTTAAGTTTGCCTATATATAGAAACGGGATTGGAACAGTTCGATCCGCGTAAAGTAATAGTCCAAAAAATAGGAACAAGTTATAGCTTGTTTAAGACTCCCGTCCGTTCCCATCATTATTTTAAGAGATCTATGTTTATTTTCTATGTTCGATTTTTCGTTTTTTTTTCACATTTAATTACTTAAAATTATTTACAACTCCATCGAATTGTTTAATTCTTTGGAAAATCAAAAGAATTGCATTTTATTAAACCGATAACCAAAAAGTGCTAAAAAAAGCGATTATTAGTGAAGAGTAGTTTAATAACAAGACAAATTAGAGCCCTATAATTTGCTCAAACCATAAACATATATTTCAAGATATACATACTTTTGTTGTTAACGATTTGCACATTACTGTTTACCTTTAATGTGTTTAAAGATATTTCTGTTACACACATTTCTATTGCTATAGCTTTAAACTTAACTAAAAAGAAAATACATAAAAATTGCGTTTGTATTTTTTTTAAAATTATTTTCTTTGTAATGTAAAACTTTTATTGTAAATATTTTATTAATTTTTCTTTTTATTTTTGTGTTTTCCATTGCCTGATGGCTTTTGCAATCGGGAACTTGTCCATTTAACAATGAAACTCTTAAACTTAAAACCTAAATTTAGTATGAAAAACTAAAAGAAAACATGAAACTTAATATAAAATAAATAAAGATATCGTGAATGGAAATTGAATACACCGTCATTAAAAATATATATTAATAAAAGTAAAATTAGTTTATATTGTTGTTAATTAATTAAACGTATTAAAAAAAAAACAAATATTTAGTGCAAAATAAATACATATGTTTTAAAATATTTTATCAAAATGGAAATAAAGAACCATACAAAAAGAAATAAAATCAATCACAAGGGTACACAAAACCAATTATAAATAAAAGATTTATAAATTAAAATGCCTTTTTGTTTGGCTATACTCTTTTGTTTTCGGTTAAATTATTTAAAGGTGTGTGTTCTGAGGGGATTTTATAAATGTTTGCATTTAATTGGCCCTTAAATGGCTTATGGGGGAGTTCATAGATTCGTAACGTGCTGTTAAGGAATAGCAGACGAAATCAGTCTCGTAAATAAAGAGCGTGTTTTATAGTTTAATTATAAGAAATTTTGCTAAATGAACGCAATTAAAATAAAATAAGAAAATGATTTTTACGGTCAAAGATGTCATATTCCAATAACCAGGTAGCGAAGGTAATGATTATTTTCCATTTATATAGGGTGTCCGGCGGGAAGGTATACTACTTACTTTTGCCGCCGTTTTGGTAAACATTAGTCTTGACAGTTCATATTTGGCAGCCGTGAAGTAGAGACGTGGAAAATTTATTATTCAAAAATATTCGGTAAACCAAACGTGTTTTAATCGTTAAAACATTTTATCAAAATCAATCATCGATTACTGTGACGATGAGAAAGTTACGTGAAATTTTTGGGAGAAACAAGACGCACTATTTATCGTGTAGTGAATGATTTCGAAGAAAGAGAGACTGTACATATGCCAATAGGATGCTAGAGCTCGCCCATGACAACCCCGATTTTCATGAAAAAATCATAATGAGTGACGAGGCACATTTTCATTTGAATGGAATGTGAATGTGAATAAATAGAATAGTCGGTTATGGGCAATGGAAAACCCTCAAATTATTCATCAGTCAAACAAAGTAGTATACTTTTTGGAACGAATTTCCGTCATCCTTTGTCAAGTTTGGTTTGGAGACAAACCGGTTTCGTTCAGAACGAAAAATGACACTGAAGATGGCACATAGCCGAAACCGGTTTGTCTCCAAACCAAACTTGACAAGGGATGACGGAAATTCGTTCCAAAATTCTACATCAAAACACCCTGTCGGAATATCAAATCAAGAATCAAAGTAGTATACCTTCCCGGCGGATACCCTGTATTAAAGAAATCGTATAACGATTATTTTTGAGTTTTATTTTTTTGCATAAAAATAACGATTATTTTACGCATTGTGCGCGTTACGCAAGTAAGTGTATAGGGTTTTCAGCGTTTAAATTAATTTTAAGCGATAAGATGTAATTTGTCTTCAGACGATTTACTCTAAATTTTGTTTATTAACACGTTAAGTGCCACGCGGTTTTATACCGACTTCCCCGTCAGGCCGCGCGCGCAGGCACCGTAGTACAGCAATGCGAAGCTCAATACTGTCAAATTAGAATTTTTGGATGGAAATTTTAATACGTATTATGGCCATTCTGTTTTTGCATAGTGAAAGCAGCATTGCAACCAGAAAAGAAAGGACACAATCTGCAGACAGGCCGAGTTTCAGAAAAGCGAAAATATTGCAAATTGTGCTATGAAGAAAATACGGCACAGGTGGAAAAATATATACTTATATAACATTTTGTGACACTTGCGAAGGACAACCATTTTTATGTTTACCTTGTTCCAATAAATTCCATTAAAGCTCTCTGAAAAAATGTTCAATTTTGACCTTTATTATCATATTTTATACTGTCAGTCACCGGTGACTGACGTGGCCTAAACGGAAAGGTCGGTGAATGGCGCGGCACTCAACGTGTTAAACTTAATTAGAATAAGGAATTGCACCTTTTGCGTAAAATTTCATGCTCATAGAAATAATAAAAAAATATTCGTAAAAAATATTACTCGGTAAGCTGACTTGCTTTCTTTATTACGTTTTGCATAACTGACGCTTCTAAAAGTTCTTCAGTAAAACGATACGAATCTAATAATTCTACCATTAGATTTGAAAGAAAATTACTTATTGCAGGGATGTTCGGTAGTTTCAATGTTATTTTTATAAAGGGTGCCCCAAAATTCACACAACTCTTGAGTAATTCGCAATTTATTATTAATGCATGGAGTATAGCGATGCAGACCGTTAACTTAATAGGTCCCTTTTCGATCCTATTCTTTCCTTGCATTGATTTTAGGCAACCTATTTACGACTACCTTACTCTCATTCAAGTTGCGTGTTACCATTAGCCTTTGTAGTGATTTCAGACTTGCGACTGGTGACTGTCGTCCTTTTTCCTTATCACGGAGTCTCTTGTAATTGCTATCATTTGCCTAAAAGGCTTAGGTGCATTTTGGCGTTCACATTTAACATGTGTCTGCCCGTGGTCCTAATCCTTATCTTAGCCAGTGCTAAATATTCACTTATAATGTGCGCTACCGTCTCAGCATTTTTCTCATTAGTATCTATCGAGACTCACCCGTCCACCCCTTGCGAAGTTTTCTTGCCCACCTCTTCAGAACTCCTCCATTGGCCAAGAAACACCGGAGTTCCTACAGAGATTAACTTCTTCACCTCTTGCGATTCTTCATTGTCCATCTATATCGGAATCCTACGGCCCAACGCCTAAGAAGTGCCTTTAAAGATTGACACGACCACCCCTCGCGCGACATTCTAGTATACCTCTTGCGGATTCCGACCATGGGCAGTTAAAACTGGAGTTTCATTATAGAATAACCTCTCCGCTTCTTGCGAGTCCTCCTGATTCATCTCTGCCAGTGAGAAACATATGTCCACATATGACCACACAAAGCTCCACGGGTAAGTCTGTAGATCATGTACCCTCTGGGTCACCCATCCCTGGCATATGCTGTTCTACCGTGGATTAGGGATTTTTTAACAGGAGGTATAAGTCAGAACTTCTGACAGTGCACTCAGTTACGTCAAGCAGTATCTTTTTGCCGTCGGCTGACGGCCATTAGTCGTCATTAGTGTTGTCCAGCGACTAGTAGTTTAGGTGTACTAAAAATGAAGCGAAACATAAACGAATAAAAAGTTTCTAACTACATTTTATTTAATTAAGGAAACTAAAGACACCAACTTTAACTTGTGGTTATACAAAAGTCACTTAAAATTAAAAAAATTAGAAAAACATTGAAAAAACATTACAAAAACAAAGAAAATCTATAACATTTTTAGATATACGAAAACATGCTCCAAAAACTCGGCACATGATATACACTAGCAAGTCGATGCTAAAATGCTTAAACAGTCTTGATACGTATAAATATATCCGGGGGCCTATACATCGCATAGGGAAAAATATTTTAGCATATTTTTGGTTTCCCTGATAATTACCCATTTAAGGTCTTTTCTCGACCATTATAGACAAATGACCAAAATATAAGAATTTACTAATCGAAATTAGTTTGTCAATGAAATGTATATTTAAAACGGTATGAACTTAAGGAGACGAACGTGCGGACTTACGTAAGCCGGAAGTGATAAAGGATTAGGTTTAATAGAAAAATCAATACTAAAGAAACAAGTAAGAGAGATATATTCGGCTTTGCCGAATCTTATGTAAATATCGTATTATCTTTTCCCGAAAAGGATTGTTTGCAATCTTTAATTTTGGCCTCCGGTTTTGTTCCCCTTGAATGTCAGCATAATCGATCGGTTAATAGATAAGATTTTTTTTCAATTTCGGCTTTTAATTTAGGTTGATTTTTTAACCGTTTAATTCAATGATTTTCAAGCGTTATTCGTTTAGTAGTCTTTTTATAGTGAAATGGTAAACCGTACTGAGTATTTTTGGCATTGCCAAACGTCACGAATTTTGTTTACACAGAAAAAATTTACACTTAAAAAGTAAATCACAAAAAAAATCACAAGAACAATGAAAATCGCAACGTTACAGTGAATGGAGCAAGGTACCGTGTGATCATTACCCATTTTTTTTACTAAAATGGAAGCAGTGGACTTGGTTGACATATGGTTTCAAAATAAGGGTATCACACGGCGAGTTTGGTGGGTAGTTAATCTCACGTTTTGGACCAATCCATTGGCCGCCAAGATCATGCGATTGACAGGGACAAGCCAGTCACAATTCCAGGCGTTTGAAATAAATTGATTCTTGAATTGCAGCGGTTAGTGACATAAACTTGACTTCTGTCAAAAATATTGCCACCGTGCTTTGCTTCTTTATTGGCCATGAAATGGTGCCGGACTGGTACAAAAATACAAAACTCGTGGTAGACTTACGATCATCGATATCCCCAACCAATTTGCATCGAAATAACTGGTAGTATTCTTTTACTTTTGTTTTCTATACACAATACCTCAGTTAATTGAGCATTTTAAGTAACGCATTAGATGTTTCAGTGGTTCCTAAAGGGATTTTCCGTGATTGGTCCCAAATCGACTTAACACACGTGCCAAATCGGGCCAAAACGTCAGCTAAGTAAGTCGATTGATCAATTTTGATGTCTTCTTTGCTTCTGGTGATTTGAATAGTGCTAGACTAATGATACATCCCTCATGTCTTTCATTTTAAACTTGCTGGCTAGTTTAACTTTCAGTCATTCAAGAAGCTTTAAATTGTTGGAAAATATTAGCACGTCATCAACATAAACTGTCACATGCAGCGTCTGACCATCTTTTACTTTGTGATAATCGGCCCTCAACAATAAATTGCATTATTTGTACATTTATATTGGTTGTAACAAAGTTTATTTTCATTCCCAATATATTTTTTTTTAATATATCGAATTTTGATTTTCATTGAAATTTAAAATGTTTGGTAAAGTTCGGGAAAATGTTTCTTTTTTTTAACAATTTTATTGCCTTTGAAATTTTTGTTGGCAAATTTCTGGTTTCTTTGTGAATTTCCAAATTTCGGTACAATTTAGATTTTTTTTATAATTTTACAGTTTAATTTCGATTTTTAGTAATATTTATAGTTTTTGCGATTTAATTTTTTTTTGTGAATTTCCGCTTTGTCGTGCAGTTTTGATTTTTTGGAACCTTCAACTTATTAGTGAAATTTAATATTTAATGAAATTTAAATTTTTCGCGGTGACATTTTAAAATTTCAGGATTTTTGGCTTCGGTGGTATTTTTGTTGTTGAACTTCGGTTTTTTTGATCAAGTTTATATTTTTTTGTAAATTTCGACTGTTTTGATAAAATTTCAGAGTTTAGTAAAATTTCCCTATTTTCGAACATTTTTGGTGAAATGTTTGTTTGGTGGAGAATGTCCGAATTGTGAATTTCAAAATTTTGGTGAATTTAGATTTTTTAATTTAACTCTATATTTTTGGATATTACTTTTGTTCCATGTATAATTTAGACGTTAAGAGTTGAGTGAAATTTTTAAAATTTTTGGTGATTTTTTTTATATTTGGTGAATTCTAAATTTGTGGTTAAAGTTTTTTTTTTTGTTATAAATGCATATTTGCGTAGTTTCGATTATGTTAAAATTTCAACGTTTTTCATTAAGTATTGATATCTTTGAAATTTTCTGCTATATGGTAAAATTGAAAAATTTTGGTGAAAATAAAATGTTTGTGGTGAAATTTAAAAATTCGGTGAATTTAGTTTTTGTAGTATATTTTGGAAAAAATTTCGGTTTTAATTAAATATGTATTTGTTTTGTAATTACAATTTTATTCTTTCCAATTTTATGATATAATGGTGAATTTTCGAATTTTTGGTGAAATATCGAATTTTTCGTAGTTTTTTGGTGCAATTTTGGTCTTCTGAAATTGTGCTAATTTGAAAAATTTTGTTATTACAGTAATTTAACATTTTTTGACTAAAGTTTGAATTGTGAAGAATTTTAAAATTTTGGTGAATTTACAAAATGCGAAATTTCATAATTTTTACTTTTCGTTTTAATTTAGATTTTAAATTTTTATAATTTTTGGTGAATTTCTAATTTGTGAAGAAATGAAATTATTTTTTGATATATTTGTAAAACACCGATTTTGGTAACATTTCGCCTTTTTTCATATATATAAATTTTTTTAAATTGTTCGGCTTTCTGGTGACATTACAAAATGTTTGTGGTGAATTTTCAAAATTTGGAGACTTTCAGTTTGGTTGGTCAAATTTCGTTTTTTTAAATGGATTTTTTGACAATAAATTTATTATTTATTATTTATGAACTTTCGAATTTTAAATTTTGACAAAATTTGCTTATTATGGGTGAAATTTCGGGTTTTATGGAAATGGTGTTTTGCTAATTTTGTTGAGTTTTTTTAATGAAAGTTGTTTGTTGCCTTAGGGTAGATAATTATTGTAGGGGGACTTTATGGCAAACTTAATAAGGTTTCAGGATATGTATATTTTATGGGGTTGGGGATAATCGTTTCCTGGTAAGAAAATTGTAAAAAAAAACATAGAAAAATGGGACATTTCCCATATCTCGGGGGCTTGTGGACCGATATTGCCTTTTTCAAATTGCAAACATTTGCACAACGCACAGATCTTATGGTCCAAGTCAAGCTCCTAGGTCGCCTAGTGCCGTCAGAAAGTTGATTTTACCTTCGGACAGACGGATCTCGTTAAGTGAATAATTCCCCGTCCACTTTCATGTTGTTCAATTCGGGCCAAAATATGTTGGTTATTATTGATCTGCAGCGTTCACCATTAACGGTAATGGTCTCACTAACGTTGTTGTCGAAGAAGGAGTAGTCAATTATACCGCAGGCCCAAAATCCGCACCAAAAAAGTGGATATATCAGTCTCGTGTGAGTCTTTTACAGCAATTGTTTACCATTATGGCTGAACAATACACAACAGATTTGATATACATTGTAGGAGCTCTGGAAAAGGAAACTACACTAACAAGCGGTGACAGCACGAAATTTCCTATAGTGGCCTAAATTCTGCCATATAACAGTGTAGTATAAATCATATTTTCTCATGAATGTGAGTCAGAATCCCACACACACACATTCAGCTACACACACATATATAAAACTAAATTCAAACTAAAACGAGAGAACAACAGTAGAAGCAGGCAGCATTTTTTTGTGATTTGGCATAAAGGAGCAGAGAATGTGTTCACAACAACTAAAACAACTCCCCTAATAAACATTTCTGCAGTTAATGGAAATGTTGACGCGAAATTGTGTATTACAATGTAAAAAGCACTTGCAAACAACACAATACAAAGAAGAAACTTTTGACCATCGTCATCACTGAAAATTACGACCAATATTTACACTCACATTCACTTGCTTACGACTACTATCATACGCACACATACAACCTGTCAACATTTTCTAACGAAATTGGCACTAATGGTTAAATTATTATTTCGAAAGTCATCGCATATGATGTCGCTTTTCTACCAGAAAAGGCAAACCATACGGGAGAAACGAGTCACTAAGTTAATACATATTGTTCGGATCGTTTTAGTGCCTTACTGGCGTGCAGAAGTAGTGCCACTTCTTGGTGACGAATTATTGTTGTTTAAAAGCGGAATAGTAGTAATGTTCGAAAGTTGCCTTCTACCATCTAAAACATAATGCAATTGAATCACTTTTTATCGAATAATTCATCGCTTTTCTAAAAACTTTGTTATATTATTTAACGGAAGTCACTACACTCAGTTAATACATACCAGATAATCAATTTTATACCCTGTTTGGGTGCAATAATAGTTTCATCATATATTTGTTCTTTTTGAACTTGAATAATCAGTTACGACAGCAATTTACTATCCTACATAGGAGCACGATTCAACCCTAGAAAGTCTACCAGAATTATCTACCACTTATTTTTATTATTATCAATGTAGGGGAAATATCAAAGCAGACCGCTAACTTTATGGGTTCCTTTTCGACCCCCTTCCCCCTCAAAATTGTTTTAGGTAACCGATTTGTAATTTACAACTAGCTTTTACTTTTGATTTCAGACTGTCAACTGGTAACTGACTGCCTTCTTCCTCATCACGGAGTCTCTTGTAATTGCTAGCATTTGTCTAAGGTTTAGGTCCGCCATGGCATTCACATTTAACAAGTGCCCGCCCGTGGTCCTAAGCCTTACGCCAGGCAGTGCTCGATATTCCTCCTCACGAGTATAATTGGAGACTACCCGTCTAACTCTTGTGAGGTTTTTTTGTCCATCTCTTGAGAATTCCTCCTTGGCCAATACACACCGGACTTGCTGCAGAGATTAACCTTTCCACCTCTTGCGAGTCTTCATTGCCCATCCCTATCCGAATTTTACGGCCTAACACTTTAAAAGTACCTTTAAAGATTGTCCCGTCCACCCGTCACGAGGCATTCATGTAAATCTTTTCCAGATTCCTCCCTTAGTCAATTAAAACAGGAGTTTCTTAAGAGACTAAGCACTCCGCCTCTTGCATGGCTTCCTGATTCACCCTTTAATGGAGAAGAATATGTTCACAAATACAGAGCCCCATATGCACGGGCAAGTCTGTATTAAAACTGGCAATCGACTGCTGTCTAGAGTTCGCATACTAGAGACCAAACACCCTCTTGGCCACGCATCCCTGGCGTATGCTGTTCTACCGTGGATTAGATTTTTTTAAAAAGTGAGTGTTAACTTCTCTCCGCTCTACATATTTAGCCAGACTCCTTGCAGAGACAGGAACCTATTACCGGCCGTCACCAGGGGAAGGTATAAGTCAGAACTTCTGACTGTGAACTCAGTTACGGCCTGCCAGCTACCACTTGAAAAATATCTTAACAAAATGATTTTTCAATGCCACATACAAAATGGAAAAACGAAACGTAGTCCCATAGAAAGTTTTATAGATATTACAAAGTTTATGAAAATACTATATAAAATTTACCAAAACAACTGTCACACACATTCACTTTTAATCGACACTATCACTTCTTGACCACACATACGATTTTTGACAGATCGATCTGCTACATCTAAGAGTAAATTATGGCATATCAACAAAACTTTTACATTTTCTTTTTTTAATACTTTTCACTTTTTAAAATGTTCTATTTCTCAACAAGAACGCCACGAGCTACTGAAAACCTCACTCTATTTACTTCAGTTTTCTCTTTGTTTTTTTTTAAATAATAATTAAAAAAAATTAATGTGTTTTGTTTTTGTAAATTACCTCCATGCATTTAATGGAGTGTACATCGCTTTGTTGTCGAACAAAATTGGCTAAAAATAGAAGTAGAAAAGTTATGTTGAAACAAATTGGTGTGTGTAGTAGTTTGTATAATTAAGCCATGAAAAATTCGAATTTTGGAAAAAAAACGCAGCATGAATACGGGTACCTTCTTTCATGCATGCTTCTTAGAAAGTGATTTGTTTTAAGCTAAATAACAGAAATTTACCAAAGGTCTCAAAATGCACTATTTCAATTATGTGAAATGTTTTATTAAAGTCGCACCAAGAATATGATTACCTGCCATATATCCTCTTTAGACACATTTTCCATCAGCGTATTATGAAATCATCTGAACAAAGGTTAACATATTAGATGCTAAATTTATGCAGTCTTAAAAGAAGCTTCTTGTCGTTAAAAAAATTGTGCATATTAAGAGAGAAGGATGCGTTATACCAGAAGTGATATTAAGAATTTTATAAAAGAAGGACGACGCATGGGAGTAGCATACCATTAATATTGTTACGAAGTAATGATCAACGATGTGTGAAACGACCTATTGTACAAATATGCAATGTTGTTATAAACATAAAGTAAAAACAATTGCGTAGCGGAAATTCCCCGAACCGCGATTCCATGTAGAAACAAAAACAACTTCTGCAGAAAGAAAAAGTAAACAAAAGATACACACACACGAACACATATACAAGACTACTAAGCCAGCAAATAAAATAAATGATGCGCAATTTCACGTATGTTCGGAACATTTCAAGAAGCGGCCGTAATCTCTATATAAAGGCGCCGTCCACTGCTGAGAGTATAGTTGACTTTGAGATTTCATAGAGTGCAATTTAGTACTGAAGAGTTCTGAATAGAGACTTACTTGCCGAATAAAATTGTGTGCTGATAAAATCGAGAAGGACTATGTATTTTAATTTTTACAATTAAACGAACCCTATAAATTAGCGTTCATTGTGGTAATAAACGTAACAATATTTTAAAGGCTATGTGGTGGTTTGCAAAAAATTGGTTATTAGGAGGGATAGATGCGTGGTCGTATCTACAATTTGACGTCCGATTCAAAAATCACCAAGGACTAGGGCATGACTGGTATGACCTTTTTTGTTGACGCACTACAATATACACGTTAGCAATACAGTGGTTTTAAGGTTCGAAAAACTAAAAAAATATTTCTGGACCAAATTTGGCGGGTTTTGCCTATTTTCTTTTAAGTAGTGGAACCAAGTTTTAAAGAAATATTTACTTAAACTTTAGAAATATTGATATATAATTTCAGTGATTTCTCAAAGCTTGTAACAAAATAAAATTATTTAGTAAGAACTTTAAGACTTCTACTACTAATTAAATGCATACTTTTTAACAACATACAGAAAAATCGTATGAAAATGTGCCCAAGTTCAGGCCTAATGCACATAGTTTGTATATCACACGAAACCATTCGCGCTGTTTTTACCCCCCTCACAACTTTGCTTTCTTTAATCAATGAAACTTACAAAATAAGGACTCTACGTATATGTGACCTCATAGGCCAAGTTTGAAAAAATTAGATCAAAATGAGGACCAAATTCTTCATATATACCATACCATCGTACATGTATGTAACTTGCCAGATTGGCAAAACTTTTTTTTTAATTTTCTAATATGGGAAAGGATTATGGGAAAAATTTTACCAAACTAGTTGCCTACAAATGGCATGGTATGGTACATATGAAGAGCTTGGTCCTCATTTTGATATCAGTACCTTTTACGTCCGCAATTTTTTGATAGGAACTTGGCCTTATTTTACTATTTATGTTTTTGTGGGGGCATCTTTTTACTTGAATTATTAAATTATTTTGTTTAAAAACTCTTATCGATAGTCTCCTGGACTATTCATAAAATAAAAAATATAAATTTGTATTAATATATAATACATATTTCTGTATTCCAAAAAATTCTTATACATTTTTGGCAGATATTAGTAGAAAAAAACGCTTAAAAGGCTTTCTAAGAATATTTTAAGGCTTAAATGAAAAACACGATGCCTTGCTATTATTATTAATACTCACTTATCAAGATGAAGACAATTTTATCAATATCTTTAAAAATTAGGTTTAGTGGAATCTGAGCCAGAGAAAAAACAACTTTTTTTTTCTGAAAAAAGTTTTTGACTTTGGCGACATCTAGTGACGTTAAAATGAGTAAATCCAAAAATAGATTTCGTTATTAGGATCCAGAAGTAATCTCTTTTTTCGTTGATTTTTTTTCTATCGAACAAATCTCTTCGACTTATGGCGTCACTTTCCTTAATGTTTCCAGTAGTTAAAAATCAACTTTTTTAATAGCTTTTTCGTAAATTAGAAATTCCAAAAAAAAAAAAATTCGCAGCTAATGTGTTTGATCTATGTTGTAAAATTTGGGAAATTACATTAAGTAGTGACAAAAATTTTAAGTTTTAGTCAATGGCTCTAAAATTCATCATCCATATGCTGGCAGGAAACGAACAATTTCATTTTTAATGAAAACTGTTCTCAAGTGTTAAATCCTTAGTTTTGATTATTTAGAGAGCTACATCCATATAAACGTATTTAATTTACACTGAGTGTCAAAATTAGACAGCATAATTATATAAATAACACAGGTCTATTGCTGCTTCACAACTGAGAGCTCTTTTTTGATTCTTGATTTGATATTTGGTTACCTGACGCTCTGAGTTGAAATCTGAAATCCGCTTTTTTCAATCACCTCTAGTTTCCTAGATATAGCGTTATGCCCAAAATAAAGGTAGTAGCACGGCATATGTTCGCATGAGAGAAGAACGGTATCTCCTATTTGGGTTAATGATAAATTCGAAAATCTACAACAAAATTGCCTTGAAGATATGCTAACATAATTTTTTTAAGATTTCGGTGAAGTTGTGGCAAAAAAGAATATTTTACACAAAATTTTAAAATATTTGGATTTTTAAAAATTCATAATAAATTAAAATATAGCATGGACAACATTTAATGTATAGTTAGTTAGGTGAGTAAATTACAAACAAAATGGGCCCTTTCTCCTTGAAACAGGTGCAGAAGTTTTGATTAAATTCGAAATATTGGTAAAAAAAATAAGGTTCCGTTACTTAACTGTGAATAAAATCAAAACGTTTGCACCAATGTCAATGAGAAATGGCTCCTACAACAAAGACGGGTTAGTTACACCATTTAAAACTCAAGAACGACTAGTTCGATTTGAATGATCTCTGATTTGTTGGATTCGTTTCCGGTACGAATAGCAAAATAATCATAAAACATCGAAAAACTTCTCCAAAAAAGGTTATACAGAAAGTTAGTTTTTTTATTAAATTTAAATTGGCCTCAACTGATTGGTGGGGCATTTGCAGTTAACAAGTGATTGACCCTTATTTTGTTGAAGACGCCGATGGCACGGAGCAACAATGAAGATTTTGGGACACTCATTTCCAGGTCGAGTGTCCTCGCGTTTTGGATATTTGAATTGGCCTTTGAGAACGCCAGTTCCAACAGCAACAGGCTTCTTTCTTTGGGGCTGTAAAACGAGCGCTATTATGCAACAACTCGGATCGTGGCAATTTGAGCGATACAATTACATACGTAGACATTTAAAAAAAAAAACGATTTTTTAAGTAAACAAAAGATTCCATTTCAGCAATATTGTAATTTTATTTTTATTTGATTGAAACATTTGATATAACACATTAGATTTGTTAGTGAGAGGGGCGAAATTGCTTGTGTTTTTCCACTGTTTTTATGAGATTTCACAGTCAAGGTAAGCTATCTGAATTCTTCAAAAATTATATCCAAAAAAACCCTTCTCTACCTATTGCACATACCTTGCCCAATGTGCCCTACTTTAAGACTTGGAAGAGGAGCACACATGTAGTTATTATAGAAATGCATGTACTACATGCTCTGGCAGTAAAAGTTCCTGATCATCATATTATCGCACTAAAAACATACAAATTTTGCCGCTGTTGTATTACAAAAGGCTGTAATAAGTGACCAAATGATCTGTCAAAATCGAAAAAGAATTATAAGGAAATTTATTTCTTTTGTAACAAAACGCTTGAAAACTTTTCAACAGAAACTGCAAAAACTAATAAATCTTCCTCCCCCATTAGGCAACACTGATTACGGACTATGATTTTTATATTTTCTTTAACAAGTTTCCCATTTATGCTATACTTCTATTCTATTAATTTTCTACTACTATCATCTAATTTATTTTCTTGTAATGTTTGTTAACAACTTCCGGTTTCCGTTACAAATTGAAAAGGAAATTTCCATCACAAAATTATACCGTAAATAACTACATACATTGCACACATACATACGTCTGGTCTGGATGTACGTGTATGTGTGTGTACGTTGTTACACCAAGTAAAATTACAATTCACAACAAACAACAATAAAAACTACCATAAAGTATTAAGCCAACTAAATTCAATATGTTGTACAAGAACAACTTTTCAAAGTTTCAGTTGTTTAGCCATTGCTGGCGAAAGTTTTATTGGTTTGTATTTTGGTGAGTGTGTGTGTGTGTGTGTATATATGTGTTTGTGAGACAATCAAATAAGACATACGAGTACATATGTATGCATATACTGACAAAGGATAACTGTTTAAAAGCGAAATAGAAAAAGAAGTTAAAGACTGAAAAGTTGTTAACGGAAATGCAATGTCATGCATGATTTTGCCATTTCACCATTTCACATTTGATTGTTGAAATACGGCCTGTTAAGCCCTTTCACAATATATTATTTTGGCTTGTATTAGTTGCCTGTATATACTTTGGTGTGGAAGTGAAAAATAGCAATATGGTTTCATAAATTTCAATTAAAATTTCCTCGTTTAAGAAATAGTTTTTGCCATTAAAACATTATTTTTGGAAGGAAATATCGTGTTTAATTACATAATTTCTCAACTGTAAGTCTTCTTGGTATAATTAGAAAAACTTTTTTTCGAATTATTTGAGAGGCCCACTGAATCATTAAAGCCAACAGAACAAATCCATGCTTGCAACTAAGTTGAATATGCTAAGGTATGTACAAAATACACACCTGATAAAATTTATTAGTTAATTTTTTATATTCGTTGAACACATTTCCTGCATTAATGTCAACACATTTTTGTCGTAGCCAGTGTCTCAGTACAATTTTTATACGTTCCTGTTGACTGGTCCTACATAACTGATGGCTTTCTTGTGGGAAAATGCCAAAGTGTTTAAATAAGTTAAGTTATTTTCTGCCTCTGTTTTTGAAAAGCACATTCAAGTAAGAAAGAGTTTTGTCCACCACATAACAGTAGATTTGCCGAAATCGTACTCCTTTCTAGAGTGTTTTAAGTATCCAATTCTGATTTTAAAGTAAATTATGTAGTAGAACATAAATAATTCTAGAGTTCAACCAGCCATTACAATTGAAGTAATTCTAGCGCTTAAGTGATCGTTGTGTCTTATATTCCTAGAATAAAATCAATCGGGATTGGCGTAATAATTTTAGACTCAAAAAAACCGTGATTCTTAGATCTAAGAATCTAAAAATTTGTAACGAATTTCCGTCATCCCTTGTCAAGTTTACTTTGGCGAAAAACAGTTTCGGCTATGTGCCATCTTCAATGTTTTGAATAGTTTGTGTCAATTCGTTGCTGTTTTATTGTCTGTCTAGTAGCCTTATGTCAGGTGTGAACAGGTAGCAGGTAAAACTCCTAGGTCGGCTGTTTTTTGTAGGCGTTGGTAGACGTTATTGATTATTGATTCATACTTTATTGCTTTGTATTGCTTCAGACTTGGTGTTTTTGGGTGGCAGGTAAATAACAAGTGATGAAGACAATTTCTTATCAATTCACCCTGTCGGAATATCAAATCAAGAACTATCGTGGAACTTTAAAGTACTAAAGCTGCAGTGTTCCCAGTTATTTAAGTAGTCCTGAAACAAAGTGGTTTGGGTTCTTTTATAGTCTTATATTAAAAAAAATTTGTTTTTTTTAGAACATTCCCCGCTCCAAACGAATAGTTGGTATTTTTAGATCTAAATTATCTAAAGAAACCGGATTAGCGGACCCACGTCCTGTTCAATAGGTGACCTGCCAATCTAACCTAACTGGGGTTGAAGAGATTGTTGTTCTTAAAATAGTTCTTGTCGGAATATATCTTAGCTTTCTAGAGGCTTTTATGTGTTCAGTTCAGAAACTCTCTCTCTTTAATACTTAGGCTGTCGCATAGAGCAGTCAGTATATTAAGGAACTAAAAGAATTAATCGGCTTTTTTAAACGAACGCCTGATACTCTAATTAAAGTTCAAAAGAAATGCTTGTCTGTAATCTTTCGATTTTTCATGATAGAATATTACCTTGACTGTAGTGATTTAGGACCGTCTGCCTTTTTCCTTATCACGGAGTCCTTTTTAATTGCTAGTATTTTTCAACGGCTTAGGTCCACATGGGTATTCATATTTAACTAGTGTCTGCCCATGGTTCTAAACCATATGCTAATCAGTGCTGGACAATCACACACAATATGCGCTGCCTTCTCAGTCTACTCTTCGAAAATATCTTTGTAGCATATCTATAAAAATCCTCCATTGGCCAATAAACACCAGAATTCCTGCATAGTTTAAGCTCTCCAACTGTTACGAGGCTTTATTGGGGCATCTCTGTCGGAATTTCAAGGCGCAAGGCTTTTGAAGTACCTTTGAAGATGTCCATCCTTCGCGAGGCATTCTTGTTCATTTCTTCTGGATTCCTCCCTTAACCTCTTTTCCTCTTCATTCATTCATTCATCTCTGAAACGGAGAAAAAATGTACACCCACACAGAGCTCCATATGCGCGGATAAGTCTGTATTAAAACTAGAGACCAAGCACCCTCTTGACTACGCATTCCTAGCGTATAATATTCCGTCGCGGATTAGGGATTTTTTATAAGAAAATTGCATTTTCGCAAGCCAGATTAACTCAATATTCATCATGCTGTATTTCACTTGTTTATAATCTATTTTTAACACTTTTTGTCGGAAACCCCCTGTATAGAAAGTTTTTGGGAACACATTTCAATGCAAAAAATTTGAAAAACAAATCAGAAACGGAAAGTAATGAAGCTGGTTACATAACAGAAGCGTGTTGTGGTTGCAAAATGTGTCTACTTTATAGCATATTGCAGAAAATAAGGCAGGAATGAAAAGCATATTGGTTTTATAGACAGTTTCCAATAATGCTATTTCCAGCTTATAATGGAGTTATATGGCCTTACATTGTTGTGTACGATGTGTTACGTAACTAAGTTTGTGTCTACTTGTTAGGAAAATATTTTTTGATACGATTTAGAGCTACGTTAACGAAATATTTACACAAATATTTATTGGATACTTTGACGCCAAATCTTGATTGTTTTATAAAGTGACATAGGATTAGAATTTTTATTTGTTGTCCTGTTGTTAGATCTGCTGGAAAGGATTGGATGAAGTACCGGAAAGTTTTGCTTGCAAAGTCCAGGGTTTTCGTAGTACGAGTATAAATCGCTGTAAGGCCAAGTCTGTAATTCGGTGAGCAAATAGGTGGCGTTTTTACTTAGCTTGGGTTTAGAAGGAAATCTATCATTGGGCTGTGCCCGAAGATATACTTAATCCATTGGTTCGGGTTGTTGTTACCGCTCCATTAGGAAACAACAAAAAAAATATCACTGCAGGTTATAGATTCTTGGTGCTCTGACAAAACTGTCTGGGAATTCTCCAGTCAATGTCTCTTAAGTAAATTATATATAGTAAAATGTCAACTACGAAATACTGGATTATTATAAGTGCAAATCAGGGAAGTGACACATAAAATACTTCAGGGTTTCGATGTCCTTATTGCATACCTGTAAACGCCATTGTCTACTTTTCTTATTCGAGGCAGATACGCTTATAACCTTGAGTTGCCTGTTAGAACACGTACAATCGTTTCGGATTATCTGAGTTTACTGACTGTAGTCTTCTAGCTGTTATGGTCAGAGTATTCAATCCTTCATTACCAAATACTCCCTAGTGGCCAGGCATCCAAAAGAGGCACAGCCAACTAATTATCGATAGTTGTTGATCGCTCTTTTGCAGTCTTATAATGTCCGTATTCTGACTCTTTCGGACTCAATTACCTTGCTGGTAATTTGACTATAATTGAAGATGTTAACTTCTGTTGCTCTTGTGGTCTCACTGAGCCATTTTATACTTTCAATGGTTCTTCGTACTTCCGCCTGGTGTTATGACATGGAAGCCGGAAGTAAATTTCGGTGTCAAGTTTCACTATAAATATTACCAGTCCTATTACCTCCCCTAGCTTAGAGCCGTCCGAGCAACATCTAGAGTCTTAAGGTATCTGCGCTAGGGTTCCGTCTGACCAGGGATGTCTGTCTGGTATCAGTGCTTCGCAGCTAGGTGGTGCCTTTACTTCAGCCATCTGGTCGGTCATTTTCACCGTATATGCATGCTCCCATTATCTTTTCATGGTGTGATTTGTAATTTCCATATATCCATTCACATATTACTTTTACTGTAGTGGCCGTCTCATATCTTATTTGGATAATTGTAGGTTAGACGTATGGTAATGCCTCCAACGCTGTTGTTAGTGTGTTTCTAGGGGAATTTTTACTAAATAGGTCTTTAATTTAGATAAATTCTCAATGTGGCGGACAACTGGTTTTACTGGATTACTGGAATTGATGATTTTGTGTTAGAATGTATTTTTGTACGTAGTGTAGATAATGCTTCTGCTTCCGCAATGATTTTAATTGATTTCATTATTTACGGACACCGATTTCCCGTTTCATTATAGAGGAAGAAGTTGATGTTATGCTTGCTGTTAAGTCCCCAGCTTTTGTTTCACCAATTTATTTAAACTCTGCTTTGAAACTGCAGTCGTGTATGTAAATTGAACGTCTGTTTTTAAAATTTTAGTTTTTATTTATCACTTAACTTCAAGTTGAAAAGTGCGACTTTTTTATTCAGCAACACACGTATTGGAGGTACCCGCAACTTGGTCATCCTTTTCATTATACTTTTATCTCTTACCAACAAACTCAAGAATTGCTTAAACATGTGAGGACAGGCACTAAGATGGAATTTGAATTCTTCCTGCTTTGTCTGAAAATGTGGAACATTTGATTAAGAAACAAATACTTACGAACCTCAGTATGTATTTCGTGCTGCTATCGTGTAGGAAGATATCTATCCTACCATTTATCGTTTAATTTATCGTCGCTTTACAATTCTAATAACCTTGTTGTCGGTTGGCTGACCGTGAAGATCTTAACCTTGGAGAACCGTATTATGATGCAGAAGGCGGAAGTATATTTCGGTTACTGGTACCTCAATAAAAATTGCCAAACCCGTCCTACCCCGAGCTTTAAGCCGTCTGTGAAATAATAACTTTCTTCAGGTATCTGAGGTAGAGTTCCGTTTGCCCAGAATTGTTTGTCTAGTATAAGTGTCTCACAATTTGCTATAACCTTTAATTCAGGTATCCGGTCCATTAGTCCCATATTTCGTGGTGTAGTGGTTTGTAATCTTGGTTGATCCACTTCACCAGATGCTTCATATATTATTTGAATTTTTATTAATCGGATTTATACAAAGAGCTATAGAATAGTCTACAAATATGAATTTTATTGATATTTAATACTTTTTTGCCAAAGAATATTTATGTGTTGCAATAAATAAAATACACAATTAATAAATAAAGAATTAAAATTAAATATGTTTCGAAAAGATTTTATGCTTAAAATCTGCTTAACATAATTTAAATTTCCATAATTCCCATGTTCATTTACAATAATCACTTTTTTTCATTTCGTTAAGCATTTTCTTGTTTATACACGTGCATGCATGTGCATGCTACCATGCTTGAAGCTGTGTTAATAGTTTAATAAATCACACCTCGGAAAAACTATATGGGTTGTGAAGTAATACCAAAATTTGCCACGTTTATACATTAATATTTCATAGACAATTAAAACATAATTAAAGTTTTGGAAAAAATTAAAGCCACTATTAAAATACATGAACGGTTTTATGTTTAACCCAGGCGTATGGGAAAACCACTAAAATACATTTTAGTACACATATACACTCTCGATAAGATGATTAGGACTACTTATATTTCTGTTTAAATTTGTATCCTTTAACATTTTTGTCGGTACCTAAAATTAGGCGAAGTCACAAAACTGTGCTCGGATACTTAAAAGATACTGAAAATGATGGAAAGTATTTCAAAGGAAGGTATCATATTGCTTTAACTCTGACTGTTTCAGTCCCAAAAATAAGTCTTAAGCCTATACCCAGGCAAGTATATCAACGGTGAAAAGAGCCATTCTTAGCTGTGAATATCTGAAATTAAAATAAACGGAAAAAACTGCTGCTGAATAATGTACGCAAACAAAATCGATTACAATTTGCTAGAGATCATATGACATGAGACATTTAAGTAAGAGGTCATGTTAATGATTAGTGTTGGTGCTGGAATGTGTTCTGAAACTGAACATATGTGCCTCGTTGAATGAGGTGACGTGGATGTGGGTTAAAGGACACATAGGCACAGCTGGGAATGAAGCAGCAGACGAACTAGCAAAAAGGGGATCTGATGTGGATTTCTGTGGACCAGAACGCAGGGTTGCCCTGGGGAATGGCCTAGTGCGAGCTGAAGTTCTTCAATGGGTAAAATCATTACACCTGAATAGGAGGAGGGAGAATACCACATGTAGACAGGCTAGAATGGTGCTCAAAGAGCCCCTCGGCAGGAAGGCCAGCAAGGTGCTCGGGTATAATAGGGCTACTTTAAGCTGGATCACTGCGTTAGGGACAGGACATGGAAACTTCAAGTACCATCTGGCTAAGATGAAAGTCGTAGAAGATGATATTTGCAGACTATGCCTGGAAGAGGCTGAGACGGTATGGCTAGCATAAGGCTTAAGACCACGGGCAGACACTTGTTAGATGTGAATGCCATGGGCGAACTAAGCCTTAGACAAATGCTAGCAATTACAAAAGACTCCGTGATGAGGAAGAGTGTCGACAGTTACCATTCGACAGTCTGAAATCACTTTAGTCAAGAGTAAAGGCTAGGGTTAGCAAGAAACTCAAGTGAAAGTAAGGTGGTTGTGATTACGGATCGGTTCCCTGAAATCAATTTCAGGAGCGAAATGGGGATCGAAAAGGGCCCCAGAAAGTAAGTGGTCTGCTTGGATATCCCCCCATACATTAATAATAATAACGATTAGTGTACCTTGGTTTAAATTACCAAAAAACGTTAATTGGGATAGTCCAGATGGCTACAATTATTATTTTCACAATATGAAAGAGATAAAGTAAATGATATTTTTGGATATGATATTTTTGGATATTCTGCAACAAGATATAAGACATAAAGCGAGAATTGTAAAATAATTTATTTCAAACAAAAATAATCGTCCTCTTGTCCACCTTATTCTCCCGATCTAAACATAATTGAAAATGTTTGTGTTTGGCTTTCCCGGAAGGTTTATGAAGGGAGAGATAATTTGAGGGAGAGATAATTTCTAATAAATAATTGAACCCATTAAGGATTCGAGGAATAAGATGACTGTGGATTATTTGAAGTCACTTTATGATTCTATCAAAAACCGTTATTACAAACGAAGGAGGTAGCACCCACTATTGAAAGGTGTAAAATATTATCAATAAACTTAAACTTAAATATTTTTATTATTAAATTATAAAATAATATATTTCTAATTAAACTTAATTAAATGGTTCTAATCATATGAACGAAAACAATTTCAACATTTTTTGCCTTTTTCTGGAGAAGGAACAAACTTTATTCTTTGTTAGTGATACTTTTCTTGTTTTAAGAAAATACTTTTTCGAAGGGTTGTAAAATTTTAACTCTCGGCGAATAATTTGAAAAGATATGGCCTACTAAAAACAGCAATTGAAGTTGTTCTAATCGTCTGATTGAGAGTGTATTGGTGTATTTGGTGTACACACACAGAAACGCTTAAATCCAAATATCCTTAAACCGATTTGTTTGTTGCATATTAACGGCAAGTGGACACATTTAAAATACGCCCGCAACAAAATGTTAGTTGTATGATAAAAGTTTAATTTTTGCCACAGAGTAAACAGTTCGCTGTCGAGAGACAATGACTCCGCAACCTTTAGTATTAACTGAAGGACGGATTAAGACATTTAAGTTCTTCCATGCCATTAAAATAACTCTACACAGTTGTAGAGTATTTTCGCCGCAGCTTCATTTCATTTGGAAAACACTCACACCTTAGAATTTTTCTACAATATTCTTCTTTCTTCTATATTTGCATATCCATTACTGGATGGAAACGGTTACATAACATTTTATTATTACAATATGTTAATAACTATATTACTTAATTCTTGAATTGATTTGCCGAATTTCCGTCATCCCCTGTCTCCGAACGTTATTAAATGTTTCACGGTATCTAGCAGTGTGAATTAGTTTACCAATGCAACTCAGACCAGTCCAATGTCTTGTATTTCTACTTTTTTCTCAATAATGAGTTGCTGAATATTATACTTTTAACCTCTGATTCTCTGCTCCGGATAATCTGTTTTTCGATGTTTCATTATCGAGAGAAATTTACGTACTTTATTTAGTAGGTTCCTGTTTTGAGACCACGGTGGGCTCTTTTAAATCCTTTAATATGGTTCATGCTTACAGTTTTCAAGGTCCAAGCTTCTGAACTGTATAACAGAACTTACCAAATCTCAGCTTGAGATTGGTGTCAATATTACGACTTATAATTTTTTTTAATTTAAGAAACGAAATTCTAGCTATTTCAATTCGACCTGTAAATTACTTTATTGCATTTATAGTTTTCATTTATCCAGTAACACACGTATTTAAAATCTCGTTCTATTAGTATGTTGCTGATTCTTAACGTGGAGATGAAATGTATACGTCGCTATTTGATCATAAGCTTGGTTTTTTGGGACGGCTAAGCGTATCAGCTATTTCTTGACGATCTTGCAGCTTATCTGTTATTAACGTTGTGCCGTCGGCGGATCTAATATTGTTTATTATTTAATTATTGACTCTGATATCAATCTTTATTGAGTCAAGAAACTATAAGAATAATTATGCAGAATGTATGTTGAACAATAGGGGAGACAGAATACTTCCTTATTCAACTCCTGGATGGCACTTGTTTTTGTTTTTTTTACGTCATTGGAGTCAAGATTGAATTGTACATACATATTTGAACGTCTCTGCAGTTTTAGATCAAAACTTAAACGCAAAACAGAGCTCAGCGGGTTCCATCCCTTATTTAAGACCGAATTGCATCCAAACTATTGCTGCTAGGCATTTGTTTTAGATCCCATAGTGTATAATTTTTTAAAATATTTTCCCTGAATGGCTCATTAAACTTATGAGACTGTAATTTTTACATCTTCTTGGGTTGTTCTTCTTCGCTAATGTGCTAAATATAAGAATATAAAAACTTTGAACTGCTAATAATATTTTTGTCTAAAGCGCCTTTACTCCTTTATCAAATGTGGTCGAATTTTTTCACAAATTAACTTTGCAGAATCTTTTATAAAGAAATGTTCACTAGAATTGGCGTCTGAAAATTGCGGCGAGTGTAAGAAGACGTCTGCCGTATTATGTGCATGTTCGTATTTCACAAGCCACATACGTAGGATCACACTCCAGCTGGGAGCTAAATCAGCTCCAATTAAACTATCGGCAATTTTCTTGGTATTTCCCTAAAAATTTTCACGTAGACTCTTCAGTACAAAATTTCACCGTAAAAACAAAAGACACACATGTCTGCCGATGTAATGCAGCGCCAATACTTGGACCCGATCGGAGATATTTTGTTTGTCAAACGTTCAGCATTAGAAATTGTAGGGTTCGCAGACTTCTATAGTCATCGATTGAGTTATATAAAATTAGAGCCCTTGAGTTAGCTTTTGGTAGGAATGCAATTGAATTTGTCGAAGGATTGTAAACTATTTTATTGTAGAAATGTATTAAAATGTTGTTCTTGTAATTGATCTCCTTTAGTGCTAGATTTATGTTTATTGTATGGAATCAAAAGGTCTTCGGTATGACATTATTTACTTAAATTGCATCCACTTGATATTGTCAGCAGGAATATTTTTAAAAAAAATTGTGTACTCAAATCCTAGGCTGAAATATCTCTTCATCCTTTATTACAACCGATAATGATTTCGCTGGCAGTTCGATTTTTTTGGCCAAATTCCAGAGCGCCGGCCAACGTTTTCACCACATAATTGGTTATGCTTGCTATGTTTATTTTCGCGGCAACACAATCTTATACTCAATCTTATACCGATGTGAGCCCACGCCCCAGAGCAAAACAAGCCGCCTAGACACTCTGGCGATGCCAGATTCAGCTGATCGGCGTCAAATAAACACTTCTGGGCTTTCTTCCATACTGGCTGTAACGGTGGCTATGTTTATGCGGATAATTACTGCGCGTTGAAGCCATAATGACGACCGATCACGCCGAAATTCCAAAACATTTGCAATTCACTTTAATTTTGCTCCTACGGAAGCACTTAACACTACCAAATGATACTAAAGAAGTATATGCAGATGTATGTCTTGAATTGGATAGGTTAAGATAAGTTCAGCCCATTATGCTGACCAGGCCACCTTCTTGGATGTTTCAACACAATCACAAATCCAAATGTCTCACTGTGATATTTCTGCGCCCTTTTTTCGTGCAAGTGGCAACTCTGATATTTAACAGCTGATTGTTCCGATTATTGTCGAAATCCATTACGATAATGAGGAAAACCTGCGCTGAAACCGCTCGCAAACCGCTCGAAATCAGAATTGCGAAAGTGCAATCGGAATTGAAGAGTACTCAAACAGTTTTTAGAATATGGATAGTAAAACTCCTTTCCGTCTACGTACCGGTCGGTCTTTTAACAACATTATTACTGTAAGCGAGCGTGTCGCCAAAAACCCGAAAACGTCAATTGGGCAGGTGCATGATAACGCAATTCTTGTGGCATCAGCTAGGCGGCGTCGCCAGACACACCGAGTATGAAACAATTGAATTAATGTAGCAACGTTTTCCATAGTGAATTCCTATTGAGACACCTTATACAAACTAGATCAAGATTTGTATTAATTTTTTATAACACAAACTGTTTCTTCGAGTTTATAATCAAAAACAGGACACATCAAACTAAATTGCTGGTCACATACACACAATTAAAGCAAGCGTTTAATTTGTAAAGTGTCAATAACAAGAGAATGACCTGCATAAGCTAGTCGAAACAACGAATTAAAACTAACAATAAGAACACCAACTAAACAAGTGTATAAAAATAAAACAAAAATAACAAATTTTAATAATGGCAACAAAATGGCCTATGCGTGAAGAGAGTTGAAAATCTCATTACGAGTGGCAACAATGGATGGCTACAAAAAAAAAAACTATTTCATACGCAATCATGAGTATTTAAAATATTCACTAGACTAAAGATGCATATAAAATTTAAACACATACTACTACATACATACCTATACTTGCATAAACTCCAAAATAAAACAAGCGTTTGTATCATATGCAAGTATGTAGGTGTGTGCATATTTGCCTACATACATATATGTTTGTGTGGCTGTGTGTTAACGGGAAATATAAAAACTTGCAACTTCCGTTGAATTCCCAAAAGTGCCTAAACGACTCGACTCGATTCGTGCCGATGATCATTGTCAGATGAGCACAATAAAATGCGTTATAACGGTTCATTTATATTTTCATTACTATTTTATGGCCGTGAATGTTCATTTTGTTTTTATAAAACGCAGACAATGTGAACAAAAACAGAATAAAAACCGAGAATAAAATAAAATGCCACCAACTGCAACCACATGTTGTTACACATGAGGTTAACCATACAATACCGACAACAACAACTAAAACAATAACAACACAAGTAGGGTTAAACAAATATACCAGAAGTTTGCTCTTTATTCTATTCACAAACAAATGGACAAACACACACACGCGCACACACACATACACATTCACATACAACAAAGAGTCCTCCGGTGAATAAGCCTTAATGTTTTTGCAGGCAGTTAAAAAAAACAAAAACAAGGTAACAAACCGGTAAAATGTTTATAATTAACAAACAATAATGAACGTATACACTGGCACATAAACAAAGCTAAACATACACACACATCTGTACTCTAAAATGGTTAAAACAAATGTTTAGAAATAAAGATTTTGAACGAGATCAGTCAAACTGCAGCTCAATAAAATAAATAAAATATATTTTAAGGTATTTTGTATAAAAATGAGTTAAGTAAAATAATTAAAAAAAAAAAAAAACAATTGTATTAAATGTTTATTTGTCATGGAAACAAGTGCAGAAAGAAGTCTTTCAAGAGTGCTAGTTCAATTTATACGACTTTGTGGCAAGAAATATGGTGCTTAGTTGGCGTGACAATATTAAAAATGGGTTAAACAAAAGTAATGATTATAATATTGATCAGTAATGAGTGGTTTAGTTGCTTATATTAATTACACAATTTAGAAATCTGCTAAGGTTAAAGTAGTAAATTTACAATACGTTTGTTGTGGGGGCTTTTTGTTAAATCTTTAACGTTTTTGCCTTGATTTTCTTTGAATTTCTCATTTAGTCTAAAAAATTTCAAGCATAAAACGTTTCAGTTTTTCTAAAAAGTTTTGAAGTAAAGGTTTCCTGATATATGTGTTTGGAACGATTTTCCGTCATCCCTTGTCAATTTTGGTTTGGAGACAAACCGGTTTCGGCTAATTGCCATCTTCAGTGCCATTTTTATCGTTCTCCTGATGAGCTGGCCTAAGCAACCAGCGAAATGCGCATAGAGACTAGCTTATCCACCCTCAACAAATAACTTGAATTTTTATAATAAAATAAGTTGGAATAAAATTAGCTAGAAAAAGTTTAAAAAAAAGAAAGAATAAAATCTTTTAAACTCTTTTTATAAGTGAAATTACATTTGAATGTACTGTGGCTTAATTAGTTAGCGTGTCGGCTATTAAGCATTCAATGTACTTGCCTGGGTTTATATCCCAGACGTTTTTTTATAATCAATAACATTAATTTTTTAATTGTACTAGCTTCTACTCATGCTAGTATATCGCAGCGTCCTCCTTAGTCGGTATTACTCTATACCACAAAATCGTCGGCGAAGTAATGTTACCAATAAAATGGTTATACTCGGTTCAAGTAATGCGCCTAACCTGCATAACACCAAAGGCAACACTGTTATTAAAATAAACATAACGCCCAATTGAAGCTTGTCTATCCTTTCTACTTTACTACCTGCCTTCTCTAATCTATTGTTTTGCAAATAAAGTGGTGCAATTAGTCAAAGAATAATTAGTAGGCATTAGCTGTCTGAGTGGAACTTTCCTTAAAAAATTCGTTTCTCTGGTCCTTATTCACCACTACTGTGGAACTAAAAGAAATTCGATTCAAAAACTAAAATGATTTGTTTGATTTGAGAAATTAAAGCGTTGTGTTTAATCACATAACAAATTTTGACAGATAAATTCTTGAGTAGGTCACTTAAGCAGTAGTTTCTCATCGCATTCTTCTACTGAATATTACTGCCTCCTCTTTTATACATACGTATTTATGTATGTTAGAGCGGATCACCTTTTTAGCAACCAAAAGTATAGCAAAAAACGTAATTTGCGGAAAATTCTAAGAATTGTCTTAAGAAAGCATGTTTCTAAAATTAAAACGGCTTTCAATAGTAACTGCCAAAACATCATCCGATTACTGTCTACTACACGCCGAGAAATATTGGTTAACAATTGCACGAAGCACTCAGTTGCAGGTATTTCTGGATCAGGTAGTGGTAGGGCCTCTAGTTTTATGTACCTCAAAAATTGTCGTAGGGGATGTGTGGATTGAATGACGGGTCAGACAAAATGCTATCACCTCAATGTAGTCTGAGCAATAAACATTTATTAAAGGTCGAAGCGGTGACGAGTTCCAAAGGTTGCTACGAAAATGTTAAATTTGTTTAATGCATCTCTCACGCACGGCTTTTCTGTCATCAAAAAGGATTGTCAATAAAACATTTTCTATATGAACTTCCATAAAGTGCACTACCATATGTAACGGAGTTATAGTACTTCAAATTGAAATACATTGGCTCATAAACCTTCATAATGAAATCTGTAAGTACTTTTATGTTTTCCGATTGAGAATTTGTTGTTACATACAATCGTAAAAGCGAGAGTGGGCAATTGGTCCCGGACAATTGATCCAGGCTAAGTCTTCGGGCAGACACTGCATTAGCCATGCGATACAATCCATCATAATAATTTATGATACTAATTACTGAAAACAAAATAACTAATGCACACAAAATCAAGAACAAGTAGATAACAAAATTTATTCAAAATTAATAAAAATTTACCAGTGAAAAATTGAGGGCTCCGTTTTAATTTCAGAACCATGGTTTCTTCGGAAAAGTTTCTTAGAATTTTCCGCAGATTACGTTTCTGCTAAACTCTTTGTCAAGTTTTTTCTCCCCGAACAAATTTGTCCACTTTAATGTATATACATGAGTTTGTCATTATATTAGCTATTTCTACAATATTCATTAGAGATGCCATAAACTATATGACTAGATGTTAATAATGTAAAATACTGTGTTGCGGCAGAACACAATAATTAAATAATGCTCAGCATAAATCTAAGAAGAAACGGGCGTATCTTAAACTCTGAATGCAGAAATGCCTTCAAGTGGGAAGATATTATGTGCTCTACAACCATCTATGGTTGCAAAAAATATATAATGGTTATTTAAAAACATTTTAAAAATTGCTTTAGTTGCGATACGCAATAAAAGATTTCCACAAATAAACATTGCAACATGGTTAGTTGAACAATACAATTTTTAACCGGAACAAAAATATTTTAACTAAACAAAAATAATATAATTTCTCTAATTATAAGATTTTGGTTTTTAATCAAATTATGAAGGTGCTTTGACTTAATTATTATAATTCAATCATAATATGTTGCTCTTAGATTATGGCTCCCTCAACCATATTCTTTCTTTGCATGTTCAAAATCTTTGGACTGTATTCTCTTTTTGAAATAATATAAAAAAACACCACTAGTTCTTAACTTGGAAAGTATTTTGCATTAATGCCAGCTCTTTGTAATGTATTAAGTTTTGTTATCAGTCGGGTTACATTTTTAGGACTGACTGAAGTGTAGTTTTTGAGTTTCTGATGTATTTAATAAAAACCAATTTAAATTTTCATAACTTTTTATAAATACAAATAAACTAAAAACCGGTTCTTCGAACTGATTTTCAATAGAAATAACCCTAACCCGGTTTTAAGCAATCTCGGTTTATCGAACTTTTTTAAATCTGTTTTATTATATATGTATATCGAATATTTGATGATTCTTTTTGCATTAAAAGTCTCACTTTGGAACTTCATTAGTCCGTGACATGTCTTCGGTATATGAAGAGAAAATACTAGACAAATTATCTGATCTTGGACTGTGTTTGAGCTTGTACTTCTTTGATAAGCTAAGACAAGCCACAACGAAAAAAAAGTTACAAGAGTTTTTAATTATTTAGTAAGAGTGGCCCCTGAAGGCTAACAGTATGGTTTACCAAGAGACGTAATGCACCAATATAATACCAGAGGTACTACACCACTATTCTCACAATGAACATAATGAGAAATTGCGGAGCAATTGTCTAATTGAAGCTGTAGTACTCTCTCCCATTCCAAAGAGAGCAACACAATTATTTAGTAGGTATTAATATATGTACTTAGTGTTACTCTCTTTAAAAAAAGTACTCCAGTTTATTATTACTATTGTGCAGGCAAAATCAAAGCGTGGAGACTGCTTTTATCGTTACAGATCGGAAGTCTCTGTTTGAAATCGTATCGAGCAAGTTTAATATATTTTTGGAACAATTTGTTTTGCACCCTAATTTGGCTGGTCTCATTCTTTGGTTGTACATAATTATTTCTAAACACCGAGTGCAAACACACATTAGGAAGAGGGGTAACCCTTGTTCTCGTACACATGCAAGAATTAATTTTTCACCTGCATTGTTTAAGCCAACAATCCAAGCAGCAAACACAACCAGCCCAGCCCGTCAAACAGCCATTTATCACAGTTTATTGTATGCATTGTTAAGAATGTGAGAGGGAAATATTTAGAACCTTTTCGCCCAAGTGTTTGCGTGTGAATATTTGTTAAATTTTTTAACAACAATGAGCCTGTGGGAAAACTTTAGCAAACCATGCGGTGCACTGTCGACAAAACTGTGAGTATAATTTAATTGTTGAAGTGTGAAATGCGAGCAGAGCTTTAATTTGTTATTATGGATTGCCAACACCACTTATTGACCAGCTTATTGACCGTTTTATTTACATCATCGAATAGCTGTAAGTTTGCGAATATATACCAACGTTGAGCTTGTATAAATTTTGCCTTTGTAATATCCCTCTGCGAATGTGAAGACTTTGTGTTTAATAAAAAACTAATAAATTTTCGAGTCTTCATGAAAAAATTATGTACATACTCGTATTTAAAACTTTGAGCTCAGTTTAACATTTTCGATTTTTTTTAACACCATGTTGGTTGGCCCAATGCAAAAAAGAGTGAGGATGCCTGCAAATGACTTCTGTAGAATTTGTCAAAATGAAGAGGAAGAGGAAACGATATATCACCTCCTGGGCCTTGGAGGACAGACGCCTGACTCATCTTGGGCGGAGGTCCTTAGTCAGCCTCTCCAAAATGTCGGAGGTGGGGCCGGGGGAATCAATTCCTTCATTAGGAGCAGTCGCTGATTTAGCGTGACTCCATACCGGTACATATCTCTTAAGGTAACGCAAAGGGACTGAATTTTCGAAACCACATGGACCTACGGACTGGGACTGAATTTTCGAAACCACATGGACCTACGGTGCAGGCGGCCTGAGTAACTAATTTAATCTATGGTGGCCCAAAATAAATTACAGTAATGGCCTCCAATGTCAGTAAATTTATGACAAATACTATTTGTATCAAGAAAACATGCAACACTATACTCATCAAGAACAGAACAATTTGTTTGCGATTTCTGCACAGCGTAAATTTTTCGCCGTTTTTCTGATCGTCCAATGCCATTTGGCATATGATCGTGTTTGTATATTCACTGGCCGACGATATCACTGTATTTAACCGCCTCAGACTTTTTTGTTTGGGGGCTTTTAAGACACGGGCATATGTGTATAAGCCTTAGACTCTTGAAGTGCCTAAGGAGAACATCCGTTAAGAAAGTCATGATTAATCGCTTGAAGCGTTGCAAAGCACCATTGAAAGTGTCATACAGCAGGTCCACACAATATGTTACACTCTACAACAAAATCAAATTTTTCGAAAATTCGAAAATAAAAAAGTTTAGACAACGCATTCCAGCAGAGAGGGCAAAAAATATACGTGTATGGGCGTTCGGAAAGATAGTATCTGGCTTTTATTTTAGGAGGAGGGGGTGGTGTTACAGTTCCCTCACTTTCTTTTGAATATTGTAATAGTGTAATACTTATGTTGTCGGTATAAATTGTATTCAACATCTTAATGTGAAACACTACGAACATTTTAGTGGAACATTTTAACCCTCTAACTCTTTGATGTGTGGGTCGTTTTTGTTACTTTCTTGAAAAAGGACAGAAAAGTCTTCTTAAGCAGCAATATAGCGGTCTGACATGTCCTACAAAAATATTTGTCATAAAATTCCACCATAAGTATTTGAAGAAGCCATAGCTTAAAACTCACCTTAAACGCCAGAATTAAGCCAAAACTTGAATTGTGTTTAAATGTTGTGTTTAAATGTTAGTGCTATAGTAGCCAGAATTCTGCAGAAATTTTACGTAAGACATATCTTCAATACAAACTAGCCTCATAAAATCTGGTTTTGTGGGGCACTTGAGTACTAATTTTTAATTAGTACAAAATTAGCCTTTAAACACATTTCAAGTTTTGACTTATTTCTGGCGTTTAAGGTGAATTTTGAGCTTTGTTGCCTTTGAAGTCTGTTAGTATAAATTATTGACAAATATTTTTAAAGTACTTTTCATCTACCTATATTGCTGTTTAAGGAGAGTTTTTTCCTTTTCCCAAGAAATGCACAAAAAAGACCCACGCCGCAAAAATTTAGAGGGTTAAAAAGTTTCACAAAAATGTTTCTTATAGTGTTTCACATGAAAGTGATACACTCACTTTATACCTAAAACGCAGGGTTTACAAAGTTTCCTATGTCGATCCCATGTAACAATGTTCAAAAGTGGGGAACTATTTTTTTGCACACGTGTTTGAATTTGGATGCAGGTGCAATAATGTGCAGGCTTCATATCTAATATTATTTTTTTCTTTTAAATTGGCCAATTCGCCCACTGTGCGTGTTTAAAGATAATTAAATTATTAAATAAAGATTTAAAACATTACATTGGCAATGACCGTATTAATAACAAATAAAGTAGTAGTTGGGATATTAATATGAGTTCCGACAGGCCCTTGCCTTGTCCCTGACGCCGATATGTGCAAGTAATTTCAGTTAAAGTTCTCAGTCGATCTCATTACTTAAGTCGGTGTTTTGCTTTTGTTTTAAACATGTAAACAATTAAAAATTGGCCTCAAAACGTTAAATAGTCGAAGATAGTAAAATATGGCACATCTTTGCCACATGTGAGCACATATTTTGACAATAAAGTTTTATCACTTGCTCGTCGATTTAACTTGCCATATTATTAAGTACAAAGTTAACAAAAGAAAGAACAATTTAACTGCCATGCAAGGGCGGGCCCAATCTGCCCGCCACATTGGAAACCGTTTTAATTTATGTATACGAGTATTCGACCGCATGATATTTTTTCTGTTACTTTCAAAAACATTCTTAATATTTAATGAATTAATTCTTGATTTAATTTCCTGACATGGTGATTTGATATATATATTTGGGACGAATTTCCATCATCCCTTGTAAAGTTTGGTTTCGGCCAAGTGTTCCGAACGAAAAATAATACAGAAGATGGCACATGCCTGAAACCAAAGCGACGACAGGAATTCGTTCTCTATATTTAATAAAAATATTATATATATATTATATATATATATATATATATATATATATATATATATATATATATTATATATATATATATATATATATATATATATATATATATATATATATATATATATATATATTTGTATTTGTCTAATAATATTAACAATGTTTATGAATATATAGAAATTATGAACAATTGTTGTTAAAATTAACTTCAGGATTTTTTTTTTGCACACTAGACTTTTTTTTTATTATTTTGCTGTTTAACACGTTGGTGAATATTTCCGTTTTATCATAACCCACTTCTTTTTTGTGACAATAAAATGTTAATATTTCATTAAAAAATAAAAGTAAGAATTAAAAAAAAAACGTTTAATACATATTGTTTCTGCATCCGGTGAAAATAAAAAACGAACATAAAATAAGTGACAAAATGCTAACATTATATTCGCCTCCGCCCTGTTGTGTTTTTATACGCTGCACCTCAGGTGGGAATTTTACTATTTATAAATTTATTCCTTCGTTCGTAATTTTTGTGTGTTCTGCACTTTTATAGGAAAGATAAAGAATTTAACGTTGTTGGTCTGCCTCTGTTAATGATGAAATGCCATTTCGATAACGTCAGACCCAGCGACATACGAGGCCTTCTGTTGGACCGATTTCTGAGATATAGTTTCGAAAAACTTAGCTAAAGAACTAAAATATTACGACTGTTGCTATTTTTTCCAACACAAAGATATGGCTTGAATTATACCTCCTGCTTCATCACGATGGATGTGGCCAAGAATGTGTTTGGTCTCTAGCAGGTGAACGCTGGACACCAGTCGGTTTCCGGTTTTAATGCAGACTTACCTGGCCTAAGGAGGAATTTGGGAAAGATGGACAAGAATGCCTCGCAAGTGGTGGACGGGTTAATCTTCAAAGGGCGTTGGACTATGAGATTCCGATAGGAATGGTCAATGAAGCCTTGCAGGACGTGAAGAGATTAATCTCTGCAGGAACTCCGGTGTTGATTGGCTAATGAAGGACGGGTCAGTCTCCGAAGATACTCCTGACTACAATCAAGACTAAATGCTAGTGGTAGCACTCGAGACTCGAATGAAAGTAAGGTAGTCGTAAATTACAAATCGGTTGCCTCCAATCAATTCGAGGAAAGAAGGGACTCGAAAATGTACCCATGAAGTTAGGCGTCTGTTTCGATATTCCTCCTACATTCATAATAAAAATACCCTGTTGATTTAATTACTACGGCGAAGTGTATATGTGCTTCGGTAAGGTAGGTCGAGTGTCTTCTTGTTTATATCCTGACTTCTCTGAAATACAAAAACCAGATTGCTTGTTTTAACCAACGAAACCATTACCTTGAAAATCATCACCGCCATCATCATCATCATCATCGTTATTATTATTCTCCTTTAAAAGAGTAAAAAAGAGAAAAATATTTCATCATTTTAAAAAATTCGATAAAGATATTTTTTATTAATGTTGTTGTTGGTATTCTTGCTCCTGTTGTTGAAGTATAATGAACATTATTATTAACGTTATCCTGCCTGTAATGTTAATGCTGCTGCTCGTATCAATGTTGTATTTATGCCCCATATAGTCGGCTTTTTTTTAATTCCAAGTGGGACAGGTGAGAACGTTTGGAGTTTGAAATGGGGGCTTTTAAAGAACTTTACTAAAAAGATTTAAGAATTATATTTTTTTTATAATGAAATAAAAGAATTAAAAAGTATTAATAGGTAGACCATGTGGCAATCAAAGTTACCAATGCCATCCAACTGTCAAATTATTCAATAAGGTTTGCCATTCCATTAGGCTGCGTTTTACTTCTGCCGAGATTAAATCATATGGTGGTAAAAATACTACTAAGCTCATTTACACCAGAATTTAGCTAGTGGTTTACAGCCTAGTTCGATTGGAAACGAAAATTAAATATGTTTTCTTTCGAATCGAAACTGCTTAGTAATTTCTTTGGGAATTGAGTAGGTTAAGTTACTTTTGCCAGGTCGCTTGCAACATAGGCCCATGTTGGTCTCTAAATCGGGTGCCTGAAAAAAAGACAAGTAAAAGCAGAGTTGAAAAGTAAGTGAAGAAGATTACTATAGAAGGAAGGCTTGAATGGTCACTGACGAAGGCCACTGCCCGACATGAGCTTGGCCCTGGTTATCTAATGTAAAACGCAGACACAGGGATTATATACTGTGTGTACTTTTTCTTGATATTGGCAACAATTAAAAAGTAATTTCCGGGCATTCCCATCCTTCATTGCTATCATTGAACTGGTGATATTGAAGTTCATAATGCCTTATGAGGCCACTCTTATCGAACTATAGAGAAGCTTATGATAGTAAAATAAACCGTTTTGCATGTCTGTGCCCTGACCAGGAACCGATCTTTTCTATGACACATCTACTTGAGATATCCAAGAACTGATCCGAAGTAATATGTGTGATGCAGCCTATGATCACTCCAGACCTCATCTCATACGAGTTTAGGGTCTTGAGCGCAGCTTACCCGCCTGACATTAGATATATTATCATATTTCTCCTAATGTGGGGGCTAACATAAATGAAGATGTCTGAAAGATAGTTGGGTATGTACCTATGGAAATGGTCCTTTGAAAATTAGCGCCCTGCTTTGTTTTGCACGTTGATATGTCAGTTCTTGCTTAGCATATTCATATAATATATTATCTCGGATCCCAAAGTAACTGCCAAGAAGATTTCACAGATTTTCAAATTAATCAACTTGCAAACATTAAATTTCGTTTATCATTATTCGCTCTTTTGTTGCTATCCTCGTATTAAACGGTAGGTATGAAAGCAGTTTTACCCGTTTTTTTGCTTTTAATGACACTTTTAATAAATGAAACAATTTATCATTTTTTAATCACGATAATACACTACCTGTTATTTGAATATTCACGAGATTTATAGAAATAAGTTTTGGCGACCAATATCTTTCAGAACTTTCATAGCTTTTCGAATAATTCATGCAAGGGTAACTACTTAAATGACCATTCTTGGCAACTTTAATACTTCTTAGGTACCAGCTGATTTATCCGCAAAATTTAATAAATTCAGTTTTTTCCTCTTTAGAAATCGATTAGGAACAAAGTGTGAAGACATAGAACCTCCAATTTATTTTAATATCTGGGAAAAAATGGAGGTCATTGCCCTAATGTAATGAAATTTTGTACAGAATTTCTGGTACGGATTAAAGCATTATCATGTTGCTAAGTACATTCTCTTAATCTAAAATCCCTTTTTCCAGGACCATTATACTCGTATACATTGCGAATCACTTTAACAGGAAGGAAGTAAAGTTTTTAAAATTTCCGAATATGGGAGGGAAATTGGAGATTTTCAAATGAAATAAAATATGCTCTGGGTGAGTCCTACGTCTGCCATTATAAATATCGTTTTAAAGACCTCCGCACGGATCCGAGAGTTTGAATTAGTAATGCTCCGACCGCATAGACGCCGTTAAATTTTAGCAAATTGTCCTGACTGGATTGTCCTGACTTTGAGGGCAATGGAAAATTGCGTCTTATTAGTTAGGTCTTAAGGCTTAAAATCCCCAATCTAGGTTACCACTTTAAGTTACGTCCGCGAGAGATAACGATTCTCTCAAGTCGGTAATATATAATGTCACTTGAGGCTGCGTGGCACGTACTGTCGATTCTATTGAAATCACTTGTCATCTATTTCGAGGAGAAAAACGAAATTCATTTAAATTAATTTGATTAGAGAGTAGCTCTCGTCGTTGACAGTAACAACTTCACCAACAATTTGTGAAAGTATTGCGGCCTGATAAACCTTGTGTGGTTTGACATCCTTTCATATATAACAATTATGTTTTCTTATATTCATCCAAATGCGCCTTGTCTCTAAAAATGATTTTTATCCTAAAGTTCGGTTGCTCTTAATTTTGAGCTCCTTGGTTAGATGCATCTTTTACGGATGCAGGCAAAAGTTTGGAAGACAAATTCGCCAAGGTTAAAGTTATTGTGCATGACAAGGGCCCTATTGCCTCGGTTTGAGCGGAATCTAGAGTTTTTGAAGAACGGTCACGGTATAGGCTGATTGATGACCAAATTCGGCGATCTCTTATTTTAACACCAAATGTACACGCAGAAGGAGCGAAAGAGGTATTTTGTGATTTTTTTCTCCTATGTATTATGACGACTTTTACAGAAATCATTATATGCTACATTTAGTAGCATATAGGGCGCAATACCCTGTTGGTATCGCCACAAGTGTGGTTATTCTTTCATGGGTCCTTAGTTGAACTCTATGTAGCTGATTTGTCTGTGATTCGTGAAAACGGTTAGTTCAGCTGCAATATGTCCAAGACCGTTTTCTTGCTCCATAACTCAGGCTAGTTCCAGGTAGTAAAGTCGCGAAATCTCGTGTAAATACGTATTGCCGTAATTAAAACTGTGTGACAATGCTTTGTTAAAAAATACCGGTACAAGAGGTCTCATTAACGGATATGGCAAGTCCTTCTGGGTGACTTGCCTGCCCTATTCCCCAAAAGAGAACTACTAGTTACTGTCGTCACTATGTCGAACCACATGTAAGATTAAGGTGGTGGTAGCAGTGCCGAGTACATGAATGGTTGATAAGTGGCGAAAGAGAACCAGTCTTTAATAGTTCCCCTTCGAAGCCAAGGCACGGGTTGGTTGTACGCTTAGCCAATCTATGCACGCCGCCACTTAATAGACGATCCTTTTCTTTACTGGCATACTTGTGGAAACCTTATGGATACCAAAATTATTAAAAAACGAAAGCAAAACGCTAACTGGGGAAATCCAAGTTGGCCCAACTTTTCAGTTGGTAGTAGCTAACCTATGTTTTTTGGCGGCATTGTGGCATCTTGACTATTAAATGTTTCTGGTTTCAATTCATACTACTGGTATATATCAGAGCGCCCTCCTTCTTGGGTGTTACTCTTCTATACTAGCTTCAAGTAATGCGCCTACATACCACCAGAGACGCTGCAAGACTAATCTAAAAATAAGCAACGCGCAATTGCAGAGTTGTTAAATGCTGAAGCCTTTTTATCCCTCTACTTTACCACCAGCCTTCCCTAGTCTATGCCTTTTCAAAGAAAGAGTAGTTTTCGATTTCTCTATTTCTAAAGAAAGTAAAATAATTAATTCAATTAAATAATTGTCGGAGTGTTACTTTCCTTTATACAAATTATAGAGTTCGAGATAACGAAGACAATTGAAATTAATTTCAATAAATAAAGATTTTAAAAGTAATTAGCTGCCATATTCAATTAAGCGACGGTGTATATGTATCTTTAATAATATTTATTGAAGTGTTAATGTGGTGTAAAAGTCACGGTGAAAGTGTTTTTACCGCATCCTTTTTGGAAACATCCTGTTTATGACTCGCATGCCTGACTGGTATTTACTCGTTGTCGTTGGCTTTTAACAATCTCGTGCCATTCCTTTATGCCTCCTCATCTCTGTTTTACTCTCTCTCTTCTCCTCTCTTGCATTCCTGCAGTTATTATTCATTTATTTGGTATAAACTGATATTTTTTATTATGTATTTATTTTAATTTATGTATCTGTAAAAGTTTGTTCGCTACTGTTTTGTATCTTGGTGCCAGGATTTGGTTTTTTTTTCTGCAAATAAGCGGAAGTGCATTGAAGTTAATTTCATTTGCCAATAAAGCCAACACGCCTGTACATGTTATACCGGGAATATTGAAAACTCAATTTTTTAATTTTGATGCAACAAGCAAAACACAAAAAAATGCATTTAAACACTTTTTCTACGAAATAAATACAATTGTATTAAGCAGCACCGCAATAATGCCTGCGTATGAAAGCTGCCAATTCGTGCTTTATTTCTGTGTCACGGAAATTGCTTCGATAAAATTTTTTTTAAATATTTTTTGTTGTTGTAATTTTCAATTTATTTAACTCACATTCACATGTTTGCGTTCGTTAGCCTTTTTAATGGTTTAAAGCACAAACACGACTTTAACACAAACGTTCAATTATAATGTAAATTTCGTACGTAATCTCTTTAAAATGTTTCATAAATTGCTTTCAAATCGGATATTAAATGGAAAAATCAATCCTGGTTACTGAGGAATAAAATTTTGAATGTCTGCCAAAAGCAGGAAAATATCTTCTTTAATCACAACAATGATGATATTTTAATGAGTTGAGAGAGTGTGGCAAGAAAACTTAAAAGTACTGAGATCAAAATGAGGACCAAGTACAACACCACCTCTTTCTAGGCAAGCAGCTAGTTTGGGAACATTTTCCCCATAAATACAAAAATATTGCCAATCTAACAGGTTGCCTAGGAATGAGAAGATGGAAGTATAGTAGAAGAGGCTTCCTATTCCCCCTGGATAAAATATTTACTTTTCTAAGTTTTTCGGATTACTTATTCCCCAAGACCTACCTTTATATTGATTTTCAAAACTTTAGTAATAGTGGAAGTGCCACATAATATTGTGATAAGTGAGTTAGACCGGTCAGTGAGTTGGTACTAAAATATGCACTTTTTAAACCTTCAAATCTCTGGACAATTTTACGGTAATTCCTTCAAACTTCATCTATATGTAGAGTCCTTATGATTCCAGATTCATTATATTATGCTTTAATGCAGCAAATTGGTAAACACAGCGCGAATGGTTTCGTGTAATATACACACTGCGTGTGTATGAATCTGGCCTGGCGCGTTACCGTTCCCCTTATTAAATATCAGTAATAAACACTGGAAGGATGTCGTTGTTATAGAAGATTTATATTTCTAAAGTCATAACAAACGCAGGTAAAATGTAAGTATTATTTTCTTTCTTGGAATCTCGCTTGTGATGCAAAGATAGGCCAGACCTATGCACAGTAAATTATATCACTTTTAACACAGAAGAAGGTTTGGTTGTGTTAGGTTTACAGGCCGTGTGCAATACAGGCTCACGGCCGCACCTCTAGGTCCTTCGTGTTACCTGGAAAGAGGGGAAAAGAAAAAAACAAAAGCCACAGAGAGGAGAAGATTAATTGGTCACTGTACGAGTGCTGATTGGGAATCATTATCATAATCAGTTGCTGCTTCTGATGAAGGTTTATATTCCCTGTACTCCCACCTCTGATAGTTGGAAGTCATTCACGAAGGATCTCCGCCCCCAAATGACTGCGGTATTGATCTACCCAGACAAGACAAAGTCTCAGGATATTAATTCCTATCTTCTCTTGCTCCTCGTTGTGACAACTTCTGGAGTAGACATTTGCTGGCAATTCTCTTCTCTGGTTGTGTACCCCAAAGTTGCAATGTCCAACAAGCGTTGCCTCGATATTGCGTCTTTTGAAGTCTTAGAAATATTCTGTTTAGAACGTAATTTAATCGAGGCCAGATTAGCTTTGTCTTCCTGGTTCTTTCCATTATTAGCCTGGGGAATATCATACAGAGCCTTTTGCAGGCCAAGGAATTTGTCACTGAAAGAGAGTTCTGCAGCCCAGTTTCCCTTTATGCCAGTTTAATGGCCATGCTTTTACCCGTAATGATCGCATGTCCACGCATATATTTCTTGGGTGATTTTTCTATGTCTAGCTATCCGATATAAAGGTGGCTAGCATTCCTGGACTACTTTATAATAGACAGATATCAGAGATCTAATTGCGAATCCCCTTTCGATGAAGATCCACATATTTTTATCAAATATCCTGTAGTACTACAGCCAGTTTAGCCAGATTAATCAACTATGCTAACGCCTACAAATCGTATGTGTCAAACTACAATGTATTAATAGAGATTTTCGTCAAGTTTCGTCAAGTCAGTCTCATTTGCCGAAGCAAAGAGCGAAACTGATCGCACATTGCGTACGGAAACAGCTATATAATATATGTAGATATTTGGAACTAATTAGAAGTGGGGAAGAAATTAAAATATTTAAAGAACTTGATTTGATTTTTCAACAGGGTGATTTGATATAGATATTTCGAATGAATTTCTTTCATCCCGGCAAGGGATGATATCAAACTACCCTGTCGGAAAATCAAGTCAAGGTCCTAAAATTATTTTAATTTCTTGTCCACTTTTAATTCACCACAAATAAAACCAAATCGGATTTTTTTTATTGTTTTACAACACACTGTTGCATTTTTGAGAACGTTTGCCCATGAGTTACACCAACAGCACAAAGTATGTAGATTTGGTAGTGAGGTATTCAGTTACTATAACGTGGGAACATGAGAGGACCACAGTACCACAATATTTTTATTTCCAGACAAATTATATTGAAGTTGTCAGAAAAACCCAAATTTGTTTCTTTTTGAAAAAAAGGAGGATCAATTTTTCAAACAGGGTGATATTTACTTTTTCCTCAAGGCATTTTTAAATTCAATCACCATTTAATATTCGTTGGCCCTTTGGGAACAGAACCACAATTTGTGAAAGAAATTTTGTAAAAGTATTAATTTAACTTTTCAGAGGTCTTGTAAATAAATGAAAAAATCCTCAACATAACGGTTGAAAAGCAAATTTGAGCCCTGCATCTATTTGCAACCCTTAACATAAAGCGGAATGAAAAACCAATGTAGCATGCAAGCAAGTGAACGTTATAGCACAGTAAACGATAACTACTATTTCAGCAAATAACAGCAACAAATTTCTAAGTATGTGGTTAAGGACTTTGCACGATTCATACCCAGTTTTCTGAGGTTATTAAAGATTCCATTTCATGGAATGAGTTGATCAAAAATTCAGAAGTTGCGCAAGGCTCCGTATTTTCTCCTATACAATTTTAATTCTTCTAAATGGGCTTCTATGTCAAACTTCTAATCTTATCCATTAGTTTATATTCAGGAATATATCAAGCCTTTGGGAGCCTGGGCCCATCGGACAGAATGGGATTCCAGATCTTTTGACATTCTCTGTATGGGGCGTGCAAACGGGGCCAATTTCGATGCACGTAAGACCTAATGGTGTGTGCTTACTCACAGACGCACTGGGCAAGTGCCCAAGTTTTTCAACCCATGTAAGAGGTACTTAAATTCATTTGGTCTCGTTACTAATTATACCACATACATCCGGTCGAAACCGGAGTACAACTTTTATGTATGGCCCAGTGGCCATACGCAATGCTGCTTCTAGGTGACAGTAGAATATCACACTCTACTAATTCACTGGAACATCGACGCAATTTTTCATATTTACTACAATGGATTGTGTAAATAAAATTAGGGATATAATTCCTGATATCAGAGAATAAATGCGTACAATACTTGCACATTGAGAGCTTTTCCGTTCGTGGTACATTGGCCAGTGGTCCGCTCAACACAATACAGGAAAAACGCATTCTTTCCATGACACTTTCGATGTAGGAGACTTTAAATCGAATATCCGCAATTAATACTCTCGTTTTCCACCTACCCATAACCAGTTTTCCTAATTGCCACGCAATGTACTGCATGAAGTAAGAGTCATCCACTGAGTGCTGGTCCAAAAAAAAAAATGTTGTGGCAAACAGTCGTCAAACGTGACTACTGGGGAAATAATTACTCATACTTAGTCACCCTACTGTTGGAAGTTTTTTTAATGATGCCATTTTTGTGATTTTTTTTATTCATGAGAACTTTTATGTTATTTACTCTTGAACTGAGCTTAACGGAGCTTTTAACTGCGTTTAAATTATTTGAAATTTAACGGTATTTTAGGCATTATGTAGTGTTGCATATACCGCGCTTAAAAGATAATATCAGCCAGCTGAGCGCCGCAGCTGTTAACGTCTATTTGGCTTATTTACTTGGTGTAATAAATTCTCATACTTTTTTCTTTAGCCAGAATTCAGACATTAAAAGACCATATAGTCTGCAGGGATCAAATCGAGCGTCTTCAAATCATTAAAACGAGACATAATCCCGACCCAAATTGTAAACGCAGCTGCCCACTCACCAGTACCCATTCAATAAGTTACGACAATAAAAACTCCCTGTAGATTATTCTGTATTACGAACATATCCCGATATGTACAGCGGATCATGTTTTGTCGAAATGTATTCCGTTGTCGTTTCCTTCATTTATAAAAGTTAAAGCATTTGCCTATAGGGTGATACATTTTGAGCCTCTCCCTGTATGTTTGCAAATGTGAAAATAAATAATATTTTTTATTTAAAATAACTCAACAACAATATTCAAAGAAAATATCGTTTATTAATAGTTTGTTCTTCTGTTTAGTAGAAACATATCGTCGGCTAAAGTCGCAAACGTGACAAGTCCACTTTTTTCGAAAAATTATATTTTAATGCAGTTGAATAGTTTTTTGAAAAATACACAATTTAAATTTAACATAATATCTGCTTTTTAGTCAAAAATTTACAATATGGATTATGGTGATGAAGCACACGATGGTTTCGTTCAATATAGAAATGAAGAAGACGATGGAAATGTTGGTTTAGTTCCGTATGAATTCCACAGCAGTGCGGATGATTCAATAGAACTTCCTATTAAGAACAAAAAGCGAAAACGGCGAGTGCAACTAACAAACGATGCGTGGTATACAATGAAAAATAAAAGTCTGCGCCAATATATTATTAAAACAGTTTTTCCTCAATCCTGAACAATTTTAAAAAGTGGACTTGTCACGTTTGCGACTTTAGCCGACGATATGTATCATTCCTTTGTGCATAAAAAGTTCTCTTTTTATGCAACTGAGGCATGTAATTATTTTTAAGTCAATTTAAAACAAAAACTTTATAAACGCAAACGTACTTTGCAACTTTTCCTAACGCTCCCTTTTCCCTAATTCATATAAAAATCGTATTTTCAGTATTGAGACATATTTTTATTATAGATTTTGTAAAAGTGACATGAAGAAGTTGCAGCTCAAAATTTTATTAAAATTGCAAAGAAATTCAATCAAATTCAAATTGTCTTTTAGAGTCGCAACGATGGAACTGGAAAAAGCAATTATAAGTTTGTATAATGTTGACAGATATGACTTTTTTTTGTGATGCAGAAACAAAATTGCAGATGTAGTTGTGGAAGGAGACTATGTGGTCCGGTATGTTGCCATTATGCCTGCTAAATGTGCAATTCTTGTTTAATGTCTAATAAATTGCACTCAAATACGACTAAATGGAGAGTTATTTTCATACAAGAACGTGTTAGGGCAGTCTTGGAAGTGTTTTGTTTTTATTATTAAAAAAATATATAATATTTTCGGTTACGGCCATGCTAATACTTAAGCATAGTGCTTGAACTACATTTTAGTGCTGATCTCTTGAACAAATATCCGGAAGATTCACTTTTGTTAAAAGTCTTTATTTATCTATCAACAGCAGTTTGATTTCTAACAAATACTAATCGGCCATCGTTCTCTCCAATGGAAATTAGCTAAAACATTTAACTTTTTTTTAGTGATTATTAAAATTAGAGGGATGAGGAAGCGAGCGGGTTACAGATATAGTTGACATACTTATGTTGTACTTTTTTCCTTATAGGCGAATTTGCAATGTCTTTCGAATTTGTTATTTAGACTAGGCCAGATCAGCCTTGTGATCCTCTACATCGACTGGCTCCACCGTCTGTTTACCACCAGATTGTAAATTGCACCTTCCGCTCACATATCTATGGGCTTAGACTCGGAGTCTGTAGGATATACATACATCTAATTTATAGGTGCCTTCATGCTGAAACTTCATGTCGTCCACATCCGCTCCGTCCATTTGAGGCCACATGGATGCCGTTATCATGTTCCTGTAACGAATGCCGTTCACACACACTACCGAATTGATGTTTTCGAGCTTGTGGCGATACTCTCGCTTACAAGAACAATATTTTCAAGAAGCCAACGGGTACGTCGACGCAAGGTAGACTTGCGATCCCATAATCCACTCAGTATGTTAAAATTTTTCGAACACTCTTCGGATTGTTGACACACTGGTACACTTTCTCGAAATTCCGCGGAGTTTGCAAGCGGTCTCAGCGTAACGGATTGCCACGATCGTCAGCTAACAGGCACAAAAGTGTGGCTTACTGTAACTGAGTGCACTATTAGAAGTTCTGAGTTACACCTCTGTGTGGTAGCGGGCGGTAACAGGTTCCCGTCTCTGGTAGGAGTCTAGCTAAATAAGTCGAGCTGAGGGAAGCTACCGCTCTCTTATTAAAATTCCTAATACACGGTGGAAAAGTATACGCCAGGCAAACAGGATGCTTGGTCTGTAGTATGCTTACTCTGGGCTAACGCATGTATATGCAGACTAACCCGAGAATATGGAGCTCTCCATTACTTGTGGGAAAAATATGAATTCTGCGAAGTCCTGTTTTAATTGGCCAAGGAAGAAATCCGGAGGAGATGGACAAGACTGCTTCGCGAGGATTGGACGGGTCAATATCTAAACGTACTCCTCTAGCCTTGGATCGAGACATTCCAATGGGGATGGACAATGAACCCTCGCAGGTGGTGATGAGGTTAATCTCGGTAGGAAATCCGGTGCATATTGCCTAATGGAGGAATTCTGAAGAGGATGAACAAGAAAACCTCGCAAGGGGTGTACGGGTCAGTCTCCAAAGATACTCTTGAGGAAGAAGCTGAACGGTAGCTCAAATTGTGTGCGAATGTCCAACACTGATTAAGAGCAGGAGCAGACACATGTTAAATGTAAATGCCATGGGGACCTAAGTCTTAGGCTAGCAATTATAAGAAACTCCGTGATGAGGAGGGAGGCTTACCATTACCAGTCGACAGTCTGAAATCACAACAGCCGAAAGTAAGGGCTAGTATTAGTACGAGACTCAGTGAATCTAAGGAACTCAATTCGACGAAGTAAGGGGTCGAAAAGGGTCTCTAAAGTAAGCAGTTTGTTTCGATATACCTCTAGTTTGAAAAAGAGAGTTGTCACAATGAAGACGTGTGTTTTGTTTGTGTATTGCTCCATTTTGAATTATCGTGTGACACCTTGTAAATATCAGAGTTGCGAGTTGCACGAAACAGAATAAAAAAAATTGAAAGTGCATTCCTATTGAGGTACCCTATATAAACTCTAAAAACCCCGCTTTTGGAGTGATCTCTGCATGGTGATATCAGGGAAATTGTGATCCAAATCTTTTCTCATGACAGCTCTTTCGATTGGTGCAATGGAAGAATATTTATGGTTCCATAACTCATAGATCCAGAATCTGTAATCCTTAATTAATTTCACAATCTACAGTCCCGGGCTAAAAAGGTAGTCTTCTTTGTGGAAATTTTGAGCTTCTAAAAAGTGTTAAATATTAGAAAATTTAACCCTTTCTAGAATATTTTTGAACTCATGCCAAAAAACTTGGGATTTATTCGAAAATCACGAAGTTCTTGTTTTAATTGCAAGAAATTAATGCTGACAGCTACAGAATTCAATCTTGACAAACTGTTGTTTGCGTAGGTACTTTTTAGATAACCTTCGTACATAGACATTTTGTTTGAGAAGTAAAACAACATTTTTTACTTCTATTTATTTATGCATTAAAAATATGTTTCTGTATCTCTTTTGTTTTTGTTTATTTTAAAGTGAGCTTGTATGTGCAACTAGGGAAATACGAGTATAAATGATTATTTATACCATTTCACAATTATTATACAAATAACAAGGCATTAGGGTCACGCTGTTTATAAGACGTCCTTATTGAAGATTTTGAAACTACATCAGCATACTGTAAAGGAGTATTTAAAACAAATTCAATCTTTCATTTTGCCAGCCGCAGCTTATTGCAAAAAAAAATATTTACTGCGCCATTTGAAGAATTTTGCGGCATACATACGAATTGTTTGCATTAAAAACTTTTGACGCAAGGCGTTGCTTTAACGAACGTACCCGAATTCTAAGATACTTGTAAAAAGAATATTTCAGAAAATGGTGTAGCTTAATGCATTAAACACATTGAATACAGGAGGCTATACGACTACAAATGCAACTGGCTACACATGTCGCCCTGTAGCCAGCCACTTAATTATTTTGAAAACGACAGCTACATAGTACTGTTAAAATAATGACAGCAGTTGCAACAGTTCCTTTACATTTCAGTAGTGCCACTTTCGATTTTTTTCTTCTTAACGGTCGGCTTTTTTCATGGCATAGGGATGAGCCGGTCTGCAGAGTTGAAAATATAATCGGATACATCTTCTGAAGTATAACGGGCACAGTAAGGAACTATTTAATAAAGTAAAGCTTATAAAAAAACATTTCTGGACCCAAAATAGGCCAGTAAGGCTGAAAAAGAATTTTATGTATGACTTTCTTTAATTTATCTGAAATATCGAGAAAAATCATGTATATACGAGAGCGGATCAATAAGTCCGTGACTTCTCTCGTAGTTATATGAAATGCAACACTGTTCCCATCAAGTACCACTTGTTAATAGACTACTGTCAAATTTTGAGCAAGTGTCGTCATTTACTTTGGGTTTAACACCTGTTCAAAACATACAACCTGGTGTATTTGTCTAAAAATTAAGAAAAAGTGAATTTCGAGTGCCCCTTAAACTCTGCACTATCGATTTGAATGGTAAAAAAGTGGTTTACTGACTTTCGTTGTGGTCGCACAAGTACAAATGCTGTACGTTCTGGACGGCCCATTGAGGTCAGTACACCCGAAAATGTCGAATGTCTCGATATGGTGTTGGCCAATCGAAGAGTAAAAGTGCGTATGGCAGTGTGGTTTCGATTTTAAATGATCAGCTGGGTTTAAAAAAGTTGTCTGCAAGATGGGTGCCGCGTTTGCTCTCAATTGACCATAAACGTAAACGTGTGACAACTTCAAAGGCAAAGGACTGTATGGAGTTGTTTAACCGCAATCCGAATGATTTTTTGCGGCGTTTGGTAACTGTAGATGAAACATGGATCGATTACTGTTCACCGGAAACCAAGCAGCAGTCTAAACAATTGGTTTCTCCGGGCGCACCTGCTCCGAAGAAGGCCAAGGTAAGTTTGTTGGCCAATAAGGGAAGAATGCGGGATAATCCACATCGATTACCTTCAAAAGTGAAAAACAATAAACGGCGAATATTATGCCAACTTATTAGACCGATTTAATGAGTATTTAAAAAGAAAACGACCCCATATGGCCAACCCAATGGAAGCGGCCAGATGAGGCAAGACCGAAAAAAGCACGCCAAGTTCGATCAAGTGTGAAGGTTTTGCTCACTTCGATTACAATGGTGTGGTGCATCATGAGTTCTCACTAACAGGTCGTACAGTTAATAATGAATTCTACACAAGCTCACACATCAATGCTTGTTCATGATTTTTTGGCCAAAAACAACACCCATGCCTCACCTTATTCACCAGATTTGGCTCCCTGCGACTTTTTCCTATTTCCTAAAGTGAAGAGACCAATGAAAGGAAAGCCTTTTGCCACAATTGATGAGATAAAGTCAGAATCGAAGAACGATCACCATATGATGACTGATGGCCATACCAAAAAGTGCATCTCAGAAGTACTTCGAGGATTGGAAGAAGCGCTGGCAAAAGTGCTGTACATCTGAGAGGGATTACTTTGAAGGGAACAAAATGAATAATAATAATCAATAAATAAATACTTTTCAAAACAATTCAAACTTCACTTTTTCTTTTGAACAAACCTCGTATGTGTTTAATGCATAATTCGCTTTGCACATGAATGAATACCATACTAATATTATTTCAAAGATATTCTTTAGACTCATTAACATAAATTTCTATTACAGACAAATATTTTAATGAGGGGCATTTCATACTCATGAGAACAATGAAGTTTGTAATAAACTTAGTGATGTGCAATCGAAACAATTTCAACTATTTTTTTTGCTGATTTTTAGGTCCTCCTAAAATGGATGAATCCCTCTATTCTGTCCGAATTTCTTGAACATGAAATTTCCCAAGCTGGATGTGCAATTTGTTTGCCTTCTACAGGGTGGCCCAAAATTAACGAAGGGGTTTGAATTCGTTATAACTTTTTATTTAAGAAATAATTATTAATTTTTTTTAATACAGTATATAAATGGGGAATATTTTTAGTTTAGTTGTGAAAAATAATATCTCGCAAGTGGTGGCCATTTTCTGCTTCGCAAATTTGTCCTCTCTCCAACACATTTTCGCAAAACTTCAGGTGCTATGTTGTTTATTTCTTGCTTTTTTATTGCTGGATGGTTCTAGGCTTATAAATGTAGACTTTTTCTTTCAAATAACCGCGGTTAAATCCGGTGAACGCGGAGGCCAATAAAAATCACTTCTACGCGAAATAATTCGTTCATCAAAGATGTCCCGTAAAAGTGCCATTGTATCACTTGCAGTGTGCGCTGTGGCTCCATCTTGTTGGAACCATACTTCCGGATGGTTTTTCACGGCTGGCCTTAAAAAATTTTCCAACATTGTCGGATATCTGACATAATTGACCCCGTGTTCATTTTCAAAAAAATAAGGACCAATTATCCTTTCCGATGAAACACAGCACCAAACCGTACACTTAGATGGGTGTAATTCTCGCTTTTTAACGACTCTCGGATTTTCCGTAGCCCATATCCTGCAGTTTTGCTTATTAACGAACCCACTTAATTGGAAATGGGCTTGTCGCTCATAATTAAATTATGAATAAAATTATGATTTCCTTCTGCTTTTTGCCGGAAAAAAACTGCATAATCAAGTAGTTGCTAGTAATCTATCAGTTTCAATTCTTGGACAAGTTGAATCTTGTATGGAAACATTCGTATTGTGTGCAAAATTCTCTGCAGCAAAGCTTGTGAGAGGCCAAGTTGTGTCGAACGTCTCCTGGTTGATGTTTCTCCATCTTCCCGAATACTTCTCTGTACCAGTTCAATATTGTCATCCGTGTGCACCGTTCGTCCTCTGACAGCATCAGGGAGGTTCCGTACTGCGCCTTGTTGTCGAAAATTTGCAACCAGACGGTTTATTGCTGACTCTGAGGCTCCAACCCGCACATTAAAATAACGACGATATGCACGCTGAGTCAAAACAATGGATCGTTGATTTGAAAAATAAAGCTCAACAATTTGGGCACGTTGTTCAATTAAGTATTGCTTCATTTTAAATTCCCCAAGTCTTCTTCACAAAATACTGAGAAGAAAAGAAAAAAAAAGATTATAATAAAAAAGTTATAAAAATTATAAAAGTTATAATTCAACCCCCTCCGGTAATTTCGGGCCACCCTGTATTTATGCCATCAATTGTTTTTATTTTATAAATATTGTATTCATTTTTAGATTGTTGGTAAAATGTATAATCATTTCTGTTTGATATTCATAATGAATCCTCCCACATTATTTTGTTTTGATTTCTTATCGTGCAATTGTTTGTTAACAGTCATACTGAATATACATATGGACGTTCAAAATGTCTATTCATTCGATTGAAAGGTTCAGGGTTTTAACAAAAAAAAAAAAAAAAACTCGTATACCTCGTGTTGAGAAGAATTAAAAGTGTAATAAAATGTAGCATTCGTATCTTGTCAATTGTGTACAATTTAAATAATAAATTGATATATATTCACACCTGTCATGATGTTTAAATACTAGAATATGTAGTTTTATTTTACTTTTTTATATGAATGTAGTAGAGAGCAGTAACTAAACGTTTCTTTTTATATTCATTTTAATTAATTGTTAAATGGAATGGAAATGGTTTGCTTGGAATCTTTGTCAAGAGGTTTTAAAGAATAATAAATTAAAAAAAATTAAAATGGTGGTTATCCCGAATTACAGAACTTCAGAAACAATTTAGATTAAACGAAATCGGCCCATTTTTGTGGCAGTTGCGAGCATTTACAATGTCTGGTAAACTCGAAGTGTGCGATTTTAATACACTGTAAGTCACCGTGTGTTGAAAAAAGTTGGTAAAAAATTTGGTTCTCTCAAAATTTAAATCTTCCTCTACGAGTCTTACGTACATCATTTTACAGTTGTATCAGAAACTTAGATCATATTGTTACGTTTACCCTTTTGAAACGTTTTTACTTATTCGTAGGTTCTTTTAATCATAAAGCTTATTTTATATAATACACGGCATAATGTTACTTTACACACTGTCACTTTATTTATGACATAAATTTAACAGGACGGTTACTTATTTATCACGATATTCACATTTTAACGTTTCACTTGATACCAAGTCTTAGCTAGTTTCTAGAAACTTATAGAATACGTAAGAATCCAGTAGATACTTCTTTAACTATAAAAATCTTTTCTGCTGTTTTTTTATTATGATGTTTGTTTTTGTAACTACTGTCTGTTTTGTTACTTATGATGGTGGTTTCTTTGCGTTGTTATTGTTTACCCACACTATTCAATTCCTGGAATTTGTCTTTACGTATTGATGTTATATCGTTGTTGTTGTTCTGTGTGTATTAACTTTCCTGGTACCTTGTATGAACTTATTGGTGTTATCTTTGTTGTTCTTACAGCGCTGCGCTGCCTGTGCAGTGGGTGTTAAAAGAATTTGTACACTTCAATTCCGGAACTTTCATTGTATTCATGCCACTCAATGTTTACAGGCAAGATTACGTTTTCGCACTAAGTTTTTTTACTTTTCAAATACAGAACATACTTCTCCTTTCTCTCAAAATACAGGCAGTGAAGAAGTGAATGGTTGTTAGTCAAATACCAACAGGAATGTTGCCGCTGATAAATTTGATTCTAAGGAAATGATCTTACAAAAATAAGAACATATATAGAGATCTGAGAAATCAATTCTAAGCCAAAAATATTTTATATTTATTGTTTGACGTAACTTTGTCAAGCTAAAATTTTTAATATTAAGTAATTTAATTGTTAGGCATAAGTTCGCTTTCTTTATTCTTTCTATTCAGAAATAGAATTTATTTGATATGATAACTTTGAAAACAGTAAAAGTTAAAATGTTATTAGACAACTAGCAGAATGGAATGCATTTCCATGCCGCTACACTCGAATTCAATAACAAAAAGTATTAGTGTTGGAAACTTCGTTCTCACCCCAGGGAAAGAGCAAGACCATGAAAATTTAAAAATTCAGTATCGTATTCTATTTGTCTTTAGTGTTGGGTTAAATAGGTGATTTACATTTGATGTTTTATAAGAGTGCCAGATTAGTTATACCCCTGACTGTTTAATCGTATTGGAAATTTACTAAAATTTAAGAAAATATTCCGAAAATCCGCATTATTGCAAAAACGTAAAAGTTGAAATTTCTGAACAAATCAGAAATTCGCAAAAAATTCAAATATTTGTAAAAAAATATAAAAATAGAAAGTATACATTTTGTCAACCGAAACAAGGCCAAGAATTATAAAACAGACGTAATTGAACTTAGTTCTTAGTACTTATTTTTATACTAGTAAAGAGTTACGTAGATAAAGGGTTATCCATTCAATGGTATCTAAACTGCCTGTCTGGCAAAGCTGTCAGCTGTTAAATATCTCTCATTTGTAGTGTCATTTATTTAGTAAAAGCTTTGCCATTTACGAATATGGATCGTTTAACAACCGAAGGACGAGTAAAGATACATAAAACTTATTGGTGGTTGTTCAAACGTGGCCACTTTTCCAGCATTATGGGGTTATTATAGTCCTCATAATTGAACTAGTGTGAATGGAATTGACAGCATTATAAAGAAATTTGAAGAGACTGGAAGCGTTATTGCAATGTGCGCTTTACCGAAAATATCGCTTCTGTTAATGGAAGTTTGGTGGATAATATGAATTTTTCGTTTCCACGGCGTTCTTTGCAATTGCATCCTTTCATATAAAGTCCAACTCACGCAACAATTAAAGCGCTAGAGCAACGGGATTCATGCTGATTTTTCGAACAAAATTTTCTTCAGCTATGAAGCTCATTTCTCACGTCCTTTTCTTAAGCCAACAAGCAAAATTGTCACATATGCGGCTCGGATAACCCAGAATTAATTGTGCAAAGGCCATTGCAGCCGGAAAAAGTGACTGTTTGGTTCGTATTATGGCCTGAAGGTGTCACTGGGCCGAAATTTTTTCGAAAATTACGCTGGAAGAACTGCTACCGTTAATTCAGACCGGTTATCATCATACGGTCATAGTATGATAATCGACTTTTTTTCCTTCAAGACGGTGCCACAACAACACGACCGATTTTGGCTTTGCGGCATGGGTAGTTATTACAAAGCGAAATTTCACGTCTTGGTGATGTTAATTGGCCACAGTTAAACTCTTTTGTGGGTCTACGTCAATGACCGTGTTTACGTGTATATCCCCTAATGTTGGAGCATTTGAAAAAATCGTAAAATTGAAAGTAAAAAGAATTCTACTTTCAAGAAATTAAAACTTGGCGTCCCCCTCGCATCCCCTCGCTACACAATCTTTTTAGGCAGCCAACAATTACCTTGGGTGCAATTACGAGACCATATGGCTGAAATAACAAAACATACTTTCATTTAACAACATAAAATTTAAAACGCTCGTTCAGACTTAACTGTTACACTGTGCTACAAGTAACAAATTTACAAAATCAACAAACAAGAAAAATGAAACAAAAATTGAAATATTTTTCATTTTCACTTCATACGTTTTACTTTTTAGTCATTTTTCTTCAAAAATCATTATTATAATTTGTTTGAAATGTGCAAAGTTATATTTTAAATATTTCACAATCCCATCGAAACAGACAAGTGTTTTCTCACAGTGTAATTAGTGTGCTTAAGTTTTAATTTGTTCAAAATTCAAATTATATTTTATGGTCTTTAATGTTTTCGTTAATGTTTTAATTGAAGTAGTTTTGCTTGTATTTAGTTATTATTTTAAATAATTATAACCACATGTCTAAATGTGCATTCATTAACAAATATTATGGGGTTATTGCCAAATATTAGGTATTCACATATAAAAAACTATTTAGGGTACTCACAGTTTAAATCGATTTCTACAATTATGATAAGGTTTCCATAATTATGATAAGGTCACTTCATATTGTTATTATTTATTAGTTTGATTTTTTTTGTTAGGATTATTTGATGAGATATCGCTTTTTCGGGTATCTAATTCTTATTTACGCTAAATCAAATGTTTCACTTAACTAACGCTCCTGTATCAAATTCCTAAGCTTTTGGCGAAACGTACTGAAGTGTGTGGAAGCCAAACATAACAAATATATTTAGTCACAAATTATTCAACCCGATTTAATGGATCTGTAAAAAACTGAAAAAAAAAACTTAATAGTCGTGAAAAGATTATTTGTAAAGAGAGGAGAAGGTTGATTAAACACTGTAACTGTGCCGATGCGCAGCCATTGCCAAACCAGTTATTGCTTCCTGTAGTCCCATCTCCGATAGTTCAGATGGGTTCGGAAAAGACATTCGCGGAAGATGACTCCGGCGTCGGTCCTTCAAGGCAGAACAGAGGCACATGAAATAAAATACTGTCTCCTATTTGTCCTCATTCTGGCAGACTCCTCAGTAGTCCTGGCAAGACTGCCAAATCTTCTGAAATCTTATCATATTTTTGGTGCAAACCTCGTCTAATGTAGGCAAGATTAGGTTCGTGGACCTGCATATGGGTTCTATAACACAAAAACATTGTGCATTTACTTTGTACATGCTGAAAGGGGAATGTCGCAGAATTCGTCAATGTGTGAGTTCTACAGCCTGTCTCCCCTCTTTACCAGCTTAAGGGCCATTTATCTGCCAAAGACAAATAGCTTGTATACATTTTATACAACGCCAATGGTACATAAAAGGGAAGGATATTTCCTTGTTGGTAGGACGAACCCGACTAGCGCAAGACTTGAAGAGTATCCTGGAGACACCCTCATGAAATTTGGAAGATTTTACTTGTAAGGCCACATATGTTATACGTCAATAGCCGAATAATTGTTTTTGCTATAGACAGAGCGAACTCTATGGCGCTCAATCGACGGCCGAAAATGGCCACCTGAGGTCGTTGAAATGTGATTGGTGTGCAAATAGCAGCAGAAAATATTTTACTTAAGGGTATCGGCCTAGCCTCAAAATAGTTTCATAGGTTGCAGACCGGATATTTTAATAACGAAGGGGAGGCTCCTGAAAGTCAAATGTGGTTGAGCTTTATTTGCTAGTTTAAGCTACAATGATGGTAGTTTAATCGGCATGTAACACATTGCTAAACAATTACTGATCGTTTTGAAGCCAGTTTTAGTTGTTTCTGTTTTTTATTATAGGCTTACGCTTGTTTGCTTTAAAAAGGTGGCTTTATATAAGATGAACTCGCGGCGAGACCAATAATCTCCTCAACTGTCAAAGTTCATACGTCATACCGGCTATAATCGACAGAACATTAGTGGAAATATTGGCATGTTCCATTCGATGTTCTTTCATCTGTATCGATGTTTATTGTTTTTTAAGGCTTATTTTGTTGAAAATAGTGCTCCTGTGATGATCATTTGCCCAGATTACTTACACCATTTGTTTTGTTTCCGTGTCCATTTGTTTAATAGTGTGTGTGATATGTACACTCAACTAATGTTTCGTTTATGGTTTCCTCTATGGTTTTTTCGTCTGTATCAAAAAACAAAACTAGGTTTTTAAAATATGTGTCCTCTAATGTTTTTTTGGTTGTGTCTACTATAAAAAATATTGTTTAATTTTGTTTAAAGGCGACTTCGATTTTATATGAAGTTAGATGGTTAAAACAGAAAAACTGATGGCCGAAAAATATCAGCAGTGCTTTTAAGATCACCTGCTATGAATTTGCCTTGTTCAATAATTTTCTACTAATTATTTTTCTTTAAATCCCAGCGTCATATTAATAACGTAGCGGCAATTTAAATTTGTCGTACCAAACTAAATGCACTGGTACCATTGGAACTAGCAGCTCCTGCAAGTTCAGTTCCAGACTGGTTGTTTGTGAGGCTATTTCGGGGGTTGCCTTGGTGGATGTGGTTGCAAGCTGTAAACTGTCATGCATGGACGGCAGGAGATAGGATAACCCCTCAAGCAAGGGGTGGTATGACATCCTCTGTCCTAATTTGTTACCTATGGGATGTGCATGAGTGCTATTCCGGGGGTGCTTATGCGGATTGCATAGGGGTGCTGGCATGCCCGCTTAATGTCACACCTGTGGTTGGACCACCGTGAGGTCGATCCATCGCTGGCAAGCACTCACGGGTATCTATACACAGCTGTACGCCTATGTCACCAGTCCTTATTAAAGCAACTTTTTCTAAGGATACTCTAAAATATTTAACTGAACATTACATGCATACTTCTGGGGCTTTCCTTTCAAAAGAAAACTGTGACCAGCCTAAATTATTGTTTAACCAATCATGAATTTGAACACATGTATTCGAGCGTATTAAATTTGTAATCATTTTGTTCCCTTTGGCCTGAGTGTGCAATAGAAATGTAAATGATTTTGTATTTGTAATTTGTTAATTATTTATGTAAGAATAACTTTTTATATGTATTTGGTAAGTTTAGATTTTGTATTCTGGTCTTCATGTATTTTATAATGTGATTATGGGTTTTTGAATATTTATTAATAATTTTTTATAAAAAAAAAAAAAAACATTAGGGTAGTATTTTCAATAATGGAAGAAAAACACTCAAATTTATTTAAGGTATTTTGATTAAATAAAAATGATGAAACGTTCAAACTTAATCTTATAGAGTTTAAGGAATAATTTGAGTTATTAACAAATTTTAGTTCCGACATGTTTAGTTCTGAAACACCGGTACATTATGCCCGTTGTATAAAACTTTGAAAATTCTAGCTGTAGATAATCTATGGGAGAAAGGCATTCATAAAATTAGCTGCCCGCATAATGATTGGCATATTCCTAACAACGCGTATTGTTTTTTATGGAAAAGTGTAATTTATTTTTATTGATCAGGTTAGAAAAGTTTTATTCAGGTAACGCCTTAAAAAATTACCTAGAATCATACACTTCTTGGGTCCGTTACCTAAAAATAATGGGTGTGTCGGGTTATATTGAGCTCTTTAATTTGTTTGTAATTGAAATTTTTTATAAATGAAATGCTCATAATGTCGTCATAGTAAACAGCGACCGATGCACAGTGGTGATATATGACTTTTTATATTTTGTATTTACTTCTCAGTCATTAAAATCGAGTAATCCAGAAAAGTGCTTGATATTTGCAAATGGAAAATATTGTATTCGTTAGTTTAATAGTTAAGTTCTAAAATATCGTGCCATATTTGTGGCGAGCTTACGCCAAAGTCGAAAAAAACCAGCCGAGTTACCTGCTCCTGAGTGACCAGATCAACATTTAATAGAAACGGAGAATAACTCAAGCTCGTCGTATAGTGGAAATTGTTAGGATCCAAATTATATCCCGGAAGATGCATCGAATCCGTTTTTAGTGAACGAAGCTAGACTTAATGATCTGCTATTATTGATCAGTATTATTGGCTTCTAGCTTTCAGCAATCTGATATGTAATATGTGCAATACCACCTCATTTCTAGGCAACCTGCTAGTTTAATAAAATATTCTAAATAATTCTTTTACATATTAGAAAGTTAAAAAAAATACTGCCAAGCTGCCCTAATTTTGACCTCAGTACTTCTAACGGGCGAAATTATTGGATAGAAACTTGGCCTTATTTTCACTTTTATGTTTTTGTGCGGATCTGACGCCTTATATGGCAAGTTATTTTTTTTTATAAATGTATACATTTGTATATAAATAAATATATATATATATATATATATATATATATATATATATATAACATCTTTTAACTTATAGTTTACAGACGGTAGGGTTCTATCAAATTTCAGCGCTCTAGCTACAGTTGAAGTACCCCATACAAATAAGTAGGCATCCTATTCCTCTTAGATGAAAAGTGCCGGTTTTCAGATTAGTCTAATTATTTATTACCCCTATACCAAATTTTAGATCTCTAGCTATAGTGCACATGCCCTATAGAAATAAGAGGACATTCTTGTTCCCCTATATGAAAAGTGAGCGTTTTCGGATTTGTCTGATTACACTGTTCTGTATTGAAATCCTCCTTTAAATAAAAATATAATGAATTTAAAGTGTTTGATGCGCTCAATACAAATCTGTTCTTATTTTTTTTCTATCACGCACAAATTTTTTTAAATGGGCGTGGCAAATATGACCCCCTTAATAGGACGGCTACACTAGTTAATTACACTTTAACTCAAGAATAGCTAATCCGACGAAGCACCAAAAGATGCGGTATGAAATAGACTTTTAGGCATTTTGAAACTTTTTTGTATGCTAAACAGATTCAAATTTATTTTGAAATTAGTAGTGAAAAAAGAATGGCAGAACTTGTTACAAAATACTTACCGGTGCACAAAATTTCAGATCAGCTATAGATAGCTATAGTGGAAGTGCCCCCATAACATTGATGAGTGAGTCATTGAATAGGTACCATAATATGCACATATTACGCCTTAATATCTCGGGATGCTTTTATGGTAAAACTCCTACACCTATCAGGTTACCTGTATGTAGAGTCGTAGTGTTTCAAGTTTCATTATTTTATGACTAAAGGAGGAAACAAAAGCACCTCGAATTATTTCGTGTTATATACACCATGTGCCCATTAGGCCCGAATTTGGCCTGGTTAATTCGGGAATTTATGCCTGGTTAATTCGGGAATTTAATTCGGAAATTATTATATTGAGCTTGTAGTTGCAAATACAACTTTTTGTATTCCTCTAAAAAAATTGATTTTTACACATTTGTCTGCCACAACTTTTTCTACTTTTGCACAGTCGAAAGATTACAACTGATAAGAAATTCGTAGAAGAGCGGAAAAAATTTTCTTGAGAGCTGGCGGTTTGATAATATAATTCAGTAACTGGCTTCGTATGCCTTCATTTTATGAAATTTAACTTCAAATTGGCGAAGTTTGACCATTGACACCTGTCACGAAACACAAATGTTGCAGTTCATTTCGACAAGAGGAGAAGCAAACGGCAAATCACTTCATAATTTTCTACTTTTATATTCACGTGCATGACTAATAAACCTTAATGTGTGTATACTTCAAATATGCTGCAAATAACTTTTTAACGTTCATAATAATTGAAATGTATTTTTTTTTTAAATTTTTATTTTATGTTCGCCATGTTTTACGAGCACCGTAATCTTGTTTTATGGTTGGGTTTTTGACATGTTTGTTTTCCGAACCCTTGGCCAAATATTATAAATTCTAATTAAAAAAACTTTAATTTTTATTTGTTAATATCAACGATGCGTCTAGCATCTAATAAAATGTATTTTTTTTCGAATTATTAAACCATATTTAATATGTTGGTATTCCGTTGCTTGCCAACGTATTGTTTATCTAAGTAAATTTTTTATTTCATATTAAAATATCTTTGAGATTTTTTTAAAAACCTTAATTTGTATGACTTTATGTATTAAACGAAACACCATTCAGCCAGAAAAGTATAACTCAAAATGTGTGTGCACGGAATTTGCTTTCGGGCTTGTAATAAATAACTTTCGGAGGTCTGAGTTAGAGCAGAGGGAAACAGATTTTTTGTCGATATTTATTTATCACGAAATGTTTCTACTAAGAGGGTTTAAATAATTTTACAATCCAAAATGTTCCTTTTTGATCCGCAATCGTTTACTTCGTCCTCAAGTTCAAAATTCGAGTGTAATGCTGAAGATAGACGCTGAAATCATTCTCTTTCTACAATATTATTTTCCGACCCAACAAAGTATAAATGTTTGGGATCCTTATTAGTAGGAATATTAAGTTAACAATATCCGTCTGTACTTCTATGTGTTTGTTCGTCTGTCCGATGTTGAAATTCTATTTGACATCGACAATATCGGTTCAAAAGTTCCAGAGATATGGGCAAAAACAAATTTTTCAGTAATTCTTTGATATTTTTACTCTCAGGGGAAAACAGTTATCCCCAAGCCCATAAATATACGTATTCTGATCCTTATCATATTTGCTTTGAATTTGCTCTGAAGAAATTTAATACCCAAGGTCCCAGATAACTTACGGACACAATTAACCGAAAATGCACAAAGAAATTGCGAAAGTTTTAATAAAACTTTAAATTCACCAAATATTCGAAAATTCACAACAAAACTAAGTGGAATAAAAACAATTTCAATTCCGAAATTTCACCAAAAACTCGAAATTCACCAAATTTTGAAAGTTTATCACAAAAATTTTAATTTCATCAAAATTTTTTTTGTCACCAAAAATTCAAGAATTTACAAGAAATCTATATATTATTAAAATTTCGAAATTTCGACAAAAGGTAGTTTAAACAAACAAAAGAGGTTTCAATTAACCAATGACCAATGCGAAAGCCAAACCAAGCTTTGCGCCCGTATTTTTTAAAAGCAGAAAGAAGGCACTTTCACGGTGACCAACATTTGACCAAACAGTTTTCATAAAACATTTTGTATCTATTAACATATAACCTCACTGGGATGAAATTTTACGGTAAAGCGTATCAACTTTTCATTGAATTCTCCATCAAACAAAGAAGATCCATCACAAACATTAGATGTGATAATTACAGATTTGCTGTCAATGTGAAAAAGGAACTGGCAAAGAGAGTTCTTGGAAACTATAAAAGTGACAGCAACAACTCAAAAGGAGCAGAAACAAAGCACAACAAAGATCTATCGGACGTTGTATAATATAAACGAGAATAACTTCGAATCATATATATTCTTTTGCAGATAGACCAAGTCTTTTGCAACTTGGAGCCGCCAACCACCCGAAATCATGAAGTAATCTCTGAATAGCGTTGAGAGAAAAGGGTCGATTTTAAGGCACGTAATTGGCATCTTTGTTGTGTGCTTACTCACATAGGAACGGCGGACAATGTTGATTCATCTGTAGTTATGGGTGATACAGATATTAAGGTTTCAAAAGGTCCTGATGTTCTTGGCATGAAAATTCAGTGTTCGATGGACTAAACACATTTTTCAGATCGCCATAGAAGCTTTCAAGTACCTCGGCTTTTTAGAACGTCCGATTTTATTATTTACACCAACCATCCATCCGTTCACAAGTGGAATACAACTCCTATGTATGGATCGGTACTTCAAATTCACTTATGAAGTTTCTCGACTGCGTACAAGTGAGGGCAAATCTGCTTTTAGGTGTCAGTAGAATATCAAGCTCAAATGATTCACTGATGCATTGACGCAATGTTAATTGTGTGTCACTGTTCTATCGTTACTTCAACGTAAACTGCTCCAATGAAACTAGGGAAAATTTCCGTGATACTAACGCTTTCCACATTAACCGCTCATCCGTTCGTGGTAGATTGGCCTGTGGTCCGCACAATACACTACAGGAAAATCTCGTTCTTTGTTTAATAAACTCCCAGTAGACGTCTTTCTTACCACTCTCAATGTGCAGGAGTTCAAATCCGATGTCCACAAACAATACTCCCGCTATCCTATTTGAAAGAGTGCAACTAAAAAAAAACACTAAGAAAACAGCTCACTTCGAAATTTCGATTTTCCCTGAATTGCGAGATTTATGTTCCGCAAGAACTAAGTCCTTGCTAATATTTATAATTTGGCCTTATATGTAAAATTACATTGACCCACGATATCAAAGTTTTAATAAATATCTTAATGATTCGTTCTTGCTCAAAGTCATAAAGGGAAAAATCTGACCTGAATTTTATTCTAAGAATTTTATCATTTAATGTTCCCCAACTTTCACAAGATCCCACACTCGATTTGGAACACATTTTGCTATGGATTATTTAATTTTATAGACTGAATTATTTAATTTTCTAGACTTTGCTTTGAATATAAATATTTTAAAACGAAACATTGTCTTTAATTTAAAGCATTATGTACTTGCATTTCGTAGCATTTTCAAGGGAATCAAATAAACAAAAAACGTCTGGCTACAACTTCAAAGAAGGCAACATGTTAAATACAATTCTTCGCAATGTCCCAAATTTTAGCAAAACTTAATTATGGCCGCAAAAAGTGAACTATTTTCTTATCCCATAATCTAATAAGATATAAAATAACCTGAAATGATATCCACTTACATTAAAAGCAAATGAAGAAACCATGTGGCAGCTACACCAACACCTACAGAAAACTCACATGTTTAAACAACTTGCAATGTTAAAAGGCCACTTGGCAAATAAGTGAACAAAGAACTGACTAAATCAATGAAATTATTGAAACAAAAAATACTTCTTAGCTAAAAACCTGCAAATAAAAAAAAGAGAAAATAAACCTAAATTGCAAAGAATGACTGTTGGAAATGGTGATGATGGATGAAAATGGCAAAAAATAAAAGCAACAGGAAAATGTCAGCTCGTGTTGATGGTTGCAAAAAATAACAGCAACTAAAAAGAGAAGTTTTGAAGCAAATACTCCTGTTTACGCCAACTTACGCCAGCTTACGTTGTTAGTAAAAAAAAGAACCCGTAACGGAAGCGGAAGTGATAAAATGAAAATTGTTACCAATACGAATGCAACACTCGTAAGTAGTTGCAAACAACACAAAAGGGCACAGCCGACAAGCCAACACATGAAAAACTTTACATTTCTGAAGTAGCATAGAAATATATGCGCCTCAAAGCAAACTACAACAGGAACAACGACAAAAAAATCAAAACAACATGAACAATTAAAACAGCAAGAAACTTTCAAATAACTACATTAGAAAAGTAAAGTTTCTGTTAAAAATTGAGTGGAAAATTTTTGTTTAATTCAATTTTTCACATTTTTGTTTCCTTTCGTGTCCTTTTTTTGTTTGATGAAATTTTTAGTTCTTGCTTTTATGTTGTTTCGTTTAAATTTTCAATGATCATGCCAGGAAAGTCATGTAGATTGTTATTAGTTGTGACTTCATGTTACGAACATTTCTAAACGAAATGTGTAGAGCGTTTCTTTAAGGGAATCACTTTTATTTCGGGTCCCTTAACTCCTCAGTTGGGGTTGTCGAATTTCTTGCCACTTTGTGCCTCTTTCCCTGTTACTCGTAATGAGTTACTCACATATATTTGGATCGGATTTCCGTCTTCAGGTTTCGTCTATGTGATACCTTCAGTGTGATTTTTTTTCGAAATGAAGGACATTCATTCCATTTATCTACGTCTATATCGCTCAAACAACGTCATAACTCAAAAAATGCATTTTTTGCAGCCTTGTTCGTGTACAAATTTCATCTTTATATCGTATCTGCTTTCCATGTTTGAAGAGAATATTTAGTTATTTTTTGTTAGTAGTGGAACCGAATAGAAAACTTCAACTTCATTTATTTTGAAATCTAATTTTTCGAGTTATAACATTGTTTGTGTAAATGAGCGATATATGGTAGATGGTAGATGTCGATCTCGATCTCCTTTCTTGTCACATAGTCTTCATGTTATCCATGTTTGTTATGTGCCTGCGTTACCCCAAATGCAGCTAACTGCTCTCAAGTTTTTAGTTTTATCAAGTCCAACTATTTTGAGTCTATAGTTTGTACCATAGCATTTATCACCTCTGTAGCCCAAGTTTATTGGTCCAAAATATAAGTGATCTCGGAATAAATCCCTTTTATATATTAAACATCTAAACGCTCCAATTTTAGTTGGAAAATCATTTTTTGGCAGCTAGTTCCATTTTAGGAAAATGTTGTTTATGGATTTATCGGAGGTTCATCAGGCGGAAACGCATAAAAGAAAGTTACTGTTTGGTTCGCATTTCGTACCGGCCAAAACAACAACGAGATAAGCGCCCTTTGGATATATTTTAATTGCTCCAGGAGGAACTAACGCTACCTGCATAATATATTATTCAGTATAAATGAAAAGTATTATTCAGTATAATTGAAAATGGAAGCTCTTGGATCTGTGACAAGCCGCACGGACATTTTAATGATGTGATATCCCATTCATAATTGCATACCAGGGCCTTTCAAATAATAACCAATTTCGTTATTACGAGGGCGGATCAATAAGTCCGTGACTTTTTGAATGAAACACAGTTTTTTTGCAAAACAAAAAATTATTTTTCAACATAATCTCCTTTTAACTCAATACAACGTTTCTCCAGTTTTTGTATCCCTTCCAAAAAATAGGATTTCTCGAGGTCCTTAAAAAAGGCATTTGTTTGGTCAATAATTTCATCGTTGGAGCTAAATCTCTTTCCACCGAGCCATTTCTTTAGGTTTGCAAAATAAGAAGTAGTCACTAGGGGCTAAATCCGGAGAATATGGCGAAAGAGGTACCAATTCGTAGTCCAATTCAAAGAGTTTTGGTAATCGATGTGGATTATCCCGCGTGCATCCCAAAAAACTGTTGCCATCACCTTATTGGCCAACAAACTTACCTTGTCCTTCTTCGGAGCAGGTTCACACCATATCGAGGATCTTTTCGACATTTTCAAGTGTATTGACCTCAATGGCCGTCCAGAACGTACATCGTCATTTGTACTTGTGCGACCACAACGAAAATCATTAAACCACCTTTTTGCCATTGATATCGATGGTGCAGAGTCGACATAGTATTTATCGAGCTTTTCCTTGGGTTGATTGACGGTTTTTTTTTTCGCAAAAAATAATGTTTAAGAAACACACGAAATGCACTTTTTCCATTTTTAGACAAATACACCAGGTTGTATCTTATAAACAGCTGTTAATCGCAAAGTAAATGACGATACTTGCTCAAAATTTGACAGTAGTTTATTAACATTGATGGGAAAAGTGTTGCATTTCATATAACTACGCGGGAACTACGAAAATTCACGTACTTATTCATCCACCCTCGTACCTCACACTGAACGTGTTTTATTCTATCGACCCGCCCTTGTTGGAAACCCCTTTACATTGATCTCCACCATATCAATAACTGCTGTCCCCCATAAAAGGGTCTTCATTTTGAAATATCTTCAGGCACTGTTAAGCTGGTCTTAGTTGTGAGGACAAGAATCAAAAACAGCATGTTTCTGCTAATAATGAGAATCCTCCCAACGATGTATAGGGTGTTTGTTCAAACTGCGATAGAAGAACATACGAATTTAAATTGTATTCGAAAAATGTTTTTCATTCGAAAGACCAATGCGTGATATTAACGTTTGAAAGTATTTTCGGGCATATGGCCTTCGCACCTGTTCTTGGCGAAGAGCATTTTGGACGTCCAATTTTCTTCACTTTTGAAGAAGTTACTCTCTGGACTCTGTAGGAACTGTTGCTAAAACATAGGGTCAGTTGAGTGATTTTACTGATCATAAATACCAAAAGTGAGCGCATTATGACAGTTCGCTTGACAGGTAAACCTTTCGTTAACTGTATCAGGCTGAAAAAACACCCTATAAAAAAAACAGAAAAACATAAAAGCCCATGATAAACATCTGCAGAAATACTAAACATGATGGTTCTGCTGCTGATAATACATTTCACCAGCATACAAAGACCAACAACAACAGCAACTAAAAGAACATTAACAAACAATTGTAACAACAGAAAAATCAACGAGTGCGTTTTGTGCTTGAATTGCATTGTTCCGTGGAACTCATGCTTCACTTTGAAAATATCAATACGCAGTGTTTACAACAGCAATGACGACAGCATCAACATAAAAACTTCATAATAAACAAAAATCATCAAACATTTAGTTTGTACTCGTACTTGTACTTGTAGTGTTTTATTGTTGTAGTGCCTTAGGAACGTTTTCGAAAACATTCTTCATTGCCTGAACCTAATGAACTTGTAAATTGTTTGACAAAAAGTTTCCATTTCCAAATAAACGAACGCACAACACAAAATAAATTGAAAATGATACAACTGGATAGTTACGCAAGAAACTTCATCAGCGCTTTACTTCGAGAAATGGCAAAATGGTTGTTCGTTTTCAATTAAAATTAAGGAATTCGTTTAAGTTTAGGAAAGTATATTTAACTACAAACTTAGAAATAATAACTTTTGCAATTAATTGTGGTAGTTATGAATGAAAACATTAAAGGAAAATAAAAAAAATGTTTTTGGCTTGAGTAATAATTACGTTTAAGTTAGGTTTACATGCCACCTGTTACACACGCTCGTGTGGATGCGCATATCCGTGCCCTTTGTGTTGCCCGAAAAAAGGAAACAAAAAAGTCGAAAGTAAATAAGATTGGAGAAGAGTAGGTTTCTTATTTTTAATGATGAATTTCCCGTTTTGAACTGGTAAATTAAAAAGCGATACCGGCCAGACCAACTTAATCCCCTGGAGAATAGCTGCTACATAGATGGCTCTTAAAAAAGACAATCAAATAGGACTGAAATTCTTTCTAGAAGAACTAGAGACCAAACGGTGCCTTCAACTTTGTGATTTTTATACGAGGTGCCTGTAATCACGGAGTGTGGAAGGTGTCCAACAGAAACTAACATCCTCACCCGTAGCTACCTTACTCTCAAGTCAATAGCGTCCAAAATGGTCAAAGCAAGAACGATATTGGACTTCAAAAACGATTATTCGACATTATTATTAATATATGGGTCCATTCTCGACCCCTTTCGGAGTCTCTAGGAATTGCTAGCATTTGTCTAGTACAAGTGCTGCCCGTACTCCGAGGCCTTATGCTAGCTGGTACTAGACATTCACAAACAATGTGCGCTACCGTCTCAGCCCCTTTCAGGCACATTCTGCAGATATCATCTTCTTCGATATCACAATGGCATGATAAAAATGTTATTGGGAGGCAAAATTGTCGATAAAACAAAGAGGAAGTCCGAAATCATTATATTATGACAGAACACTCATGCTTGCAAGAATATCTGCTTCAAATAGTGAAAATCATAAAACTTTTTCTCTGGAACCGCCTGATATTCGCATGAAGAACCCAGTATTTTTCAATAGCCACGTAGCAAGATCTACTCTTTTTCTAGATCAACTCTTTTTCTAGGACTAGAAATCTTGAGGGACTTTGCAAGTTCATGTATCTCTCTAAGTGGCTTTAAATTTTGGCTTATGATGGATATCATTCAATAAACTTACCCAGTGGGTTAAGGTTATAGCCACGGGCACAAGACGAACCCTGCTTCTCAACTTAACCTCACCTATCTTATCTTTGCAAAGAAGTAGAAGAGCGGAAGTAGTTTTTGTGATAAGGTAGTAGACCGCTGTAGGGATTTTATTATACATACGAACAATACTATGAAGCAAGAGTATTTCCTGGGACGTATTTTGCGATTTACTCGTTAATGAATTATAAATAGTTAAGGCTTAAACGAATGCGCGAAATGTTTGGGTGCCGGTAACTAGGTTTCTAATTTTTCAGAGCAGCGGTAAAACGCAGCCCACATTGCATCAATGTCCCAATGAGTATAGAGTCGAAAACTCTGCTGTAACCGATGAGCATCTTTAGACTCCTCGGCATGTGATCGAGTAGCTCGGAAACAGGCATAGAAGCACTGGCTCATACATGAGAGCCATTTTGTGCCGTATATAGAAAGGCGGAAAACCGTGGTACTTGAATGTTTCTTATGGGATTTGAATAATGCATTTAGTCCTTCGAACATAACGCTGAGGTTTTCAGAGACTGTTACAACGCCTTTTTTAAAGTTAGTAGTGCTTTGGTAACCCTGAATTAAACTTGTACTAGTTTGATAAGATGCCACCTAAAAAGAATGGTATTATGGAATTACTGATATAGATTGATATAAATCATAAAAACATAACAGCTTATGACCATTTTCGGCAATTTAAAATGATTGGCGCTAAATTGCTGTATTTTAAACCAATGAATAAAATTGTTCAGTTTACAAAAAAAGTATTTGATTAAGATTAATTGCAATAAGAATCTTTTACCTGTCGGTCTCTTGACAACATTGTAGTTGTAAATTAGAGTGTCGCTGGTATCTCGAAAACACCAATTCACCAGTGAGTGTGAACAACATTCTTTAAAGGAACATCATAGCTAGGGTATGAAAATAGATTAATCGTAATCACGATTAATCTCAACGTTTAATCGTAATCGTAACACCACAATAAATCGTACGAGTATGAATAGAATTTTGAATTACTTGCGAGATAAAATGTTAACGTGTATTAACTTTTTTAACTAGTGTTTCATTCGAAATGTTTGCAATCGCGTAAAAACTGACTTTTAAGCCAGGGGACCGCATGAAATAATCGCATATTGCAGCACCGGTTTCCATAGTGAACTTGCATTAAGGCGTAATGAGCTATTAGCAAAATTCAAAAGCTACGATAATCTAGACGTATGAGTGATATTTATTATTATGATATGATATATGATATTATGATATTAATTTATAGTAATAATAACACGTTACGTATAGTAAAATTGCGCAAATAGTTTAAAGTTTAATAATTTTAAACACAGGGTCTTCCAATTGGAACTTCCGAACTTTAACAGATGATAGCAACCATATTGTTGAAGCAACTGCTATCGAATTGGCTGTCATTTCATCAGTCTGTTTTGCCAAGTCACGATAGAATGAGTCTTCAACGACATAAAAGTCGTTGATATAATTCCAATTTTTGCGATTCTGTTCCACTGTAGACGACATAATCTAATAATTTAATTTTAATATTTGATTATCTCTCATTCAAATAAAATACAAAATTTTACTGCTAAATTAGATTTCTTTAGAGTATTTGTTAACACATTTTTATATTAATTTAAATTGCTCCTAATTATAATAGTTACCCGCATACGGCACTCTGTCATGAGTTTTCAAACAACCCACCACTGACGACTGTTGAACTAGAAACTATTAAATGCAATAATAAATAGATTCCTTTCAAGTGTCTCGTTAAGAATATTTTATTGCATTTGACTTCACTATTTCCAAAAAAATTAAAATATGGGTTGGAATTTATTTGAATAAATATTGAAACAAAAATACGAGTATAATACTGCAATGTTTTGTACAAGCTAATCTCCACTAAATAAACAAAACCTTTGGCGCTTGTTTCTTAACGTATTAAATTTATACAAGCGGTGTGTATTGAGACCCATACACAGGCATATATAAATACATGCATACATACAGATAACATACAAGTAAATGTAGAAAAATTTGTGAATTTAAATTTGATTTTTTATTCAAACAAGACACCGCAACACTGCTCTGAACGGATATGAAAATTGTTATGAGAGCTCATTTTATATTTGAGTATAATGTGGTCTGTCAGTAGATTTAATCTAGAAACATAAACGATTAGTATAAACCCCTGACAATCGTATTAAAATGTCCAAGTTAAAACAAGCAAAAAACAGTTTAAAATTTATGAAAACACTCAATAGAATAAATATAAAGCGACTGAAGGAAGAGAATTTTTGAGGAAATATAAATTTTGAAAAACAAACTTATGCACGGCCGCAACTGGTAGGTATGGCTTGCGGTAACTGAGTGCACTGTCAGAAGTTCTGACTTTTGTCTCCTCTTGGTGGCAGCCGGCAACAGTTTCCTGTCCGTGCAAGGAGTCTGGCTCAATAAGTCGAGCGGAGAAAAGTTAACACTCTCATATAAAAATTTGTAATCCATAATAGAACAGCATACGCTAGGAATTGGTATTAAAGAGAGTGCTTGGTCTCTAGTAGGCGAACTCCGGATAGCAGTCGATCTACAGTTTTAATACAGGCTCTGTGTGGATAGACGAAAGAAACTCCGGTTAAAATTGGCCAAGGGAGGACTCTGGGAGAGATTGACAGGAATGTCTCGTGACGGGTGGGCGACTCAAAATGTATAGGTACTTTTAAGGCATTGCACCGTTAAGGCGTTGGATTCCGATAAGGATGGGCAATAAAGCTACGCAAGAGGTGGAGAGGTTAATCTCTGTAGGAACTCCGGTGTTTATTGGAAAATGGAAGCATTCTGAAGAGATGAACTAGAAAACCATACAAGGAATAGACGAGGAAGTCTTCAAGGATACTCCTGCGGAAAATGGTGAGATGGTAGCGTACATTGTGTGTGATTGTCCAGCACTGTCTAGGACCACAGGCAAACACTTGTTAAATGTAAATGCCGTGGTGTAACTAAGCCTTAGACAAATGTCAACAATTACAAGAGATTCCGTGGTAAGGAAGGTGGCCGACAGTCACCAGTCGACAGTGTGAAATCACTGAAATCATGAAAAAGATCTAATTTTACCATTGGCGACAAATGTCGAGAGAATATTTTATCACATAAACGTAAATAAAACAAAATTTTAAAAGTGTTTGAAAAATTTATCTACAGAAGGTATTTTTTTTATAAAAGAATAATTAAAACCTTACAATTACCACTGTTGAGCATTAGTGGTATCTCCAGAATGGCTTAAAGTAATACCATCTAATATTTATATGTGAAAATAAGTAATTGTCGAGATCACATGCCATGCTATCATGTCATATTGTCATAATGTCCTAATATTTTACAATAGTTTAAAAACCTTATCGTTGGGTTTCAAACTAAAAACGTTATAAAATTATAATAAAATCTTTTGTGCCGTGTTTATTATTCTGACGTATTTTTTTCTTGTTTTTTACGTGAATTACTATGGTTTTTTTCTGCTATTACTTGTTGGTGTTACCATTTCACAGTTATTTCTGTTTACGTCGTGTAATTTTATTAAAGGACGTTTCACAAGTGTTTTGCAGACAGAAATAGAATGAAAATCGTTCCGATTGTTAAAAAGATCTAATGAAAATATTTCCATTGCATTGTGTCTATACTATCTCACTTAAAATAAAATAAAAATTACGTGTTTCTTTACTTTGCTTAAGCAGTAGAGAATGAAGCCGAAGCGATACTTGCGGCGCCGATGGCTGTACAATTTCAGCTCTTGAGAATTTTCAGCGGCTCAACTTTTTGATAGTTTTTCTTTGTTAAAAGTAATAAAATGAAATTACAAAAAAGAGCAAACATTTTCAGTACGGAGTGACCAAAATTATCGAACGAATTATTGAATTTCTAAAGAAAAATGTAGGCTCAAAACATTATCAGACAACCACAACATCTTTATCGTATTAACTGAGATTTTTAGAAAATCATTTTTTTTTTAATTATTTATTTTTATTTTTTTGGCAGAAATACATTTTATTCGTTGATTTTTATTAGTTGTGTTCATTTACTTTACTAGTAAAAATTAACCACGAGAGAGTACCAAGAAATTTACCAAAATTACTCTCAAAAATGTGAAAAAGTAAATGCACACTTTACTAGCTAAAACTTGCAAGTCAAAGTAGTGTTGTAATGTATAGGTATATATGAGTACTCAAGAACTAACCCTATATTTTTTGGAAAAATTATACATACATATATGTATATTATTATAAAAATGATGTGATTATGGTCATTTATATTCAGCATTGTCGTGACTGGCGTTTTTCGGGTACGGCTTGTAATAGAATAATGAAAAGTTTTGCAATTTTATTTAATCTAGTACTAGACGTAGTCGAAATACGCTAAACCCGATAAATGTGATTAGCTACTTTTGAATAAAATGAATTAATGAATAAAATATCTATTTTTAATTAGTTTATACGTTATAACAGCCTGCCTACACATGGAATTTTTATTTCAAACACCGGAAATAAAGACAGAATAAGGTCGCAGATATGTTTATTTCCAACTTTGTGATTTATTTTCCAAGCGATCTCCATAAAATGGGGGTTTTAATGCGTATTAGAATAAGCATGCGTTAATAGATATTATTATTTTGACACCTTATGGCGTTATTATTATAATAATTATGTAATATTAAGTACTTAAGTAATGGGATTTTATGAAGAACTATTTATGTAAATAAACACTAATAAGAAACTACATTAAAGCGCAAACAAATATGAGTTGAAAAGGAGAATTTTTGTTCGTTATTGTCTAACATTAATGCTCCGCCTTTGCAATCGTTTCCAAACTATAATAATAAACAGCCGGCGAAAAACGGGTTAAATATATTTTTTAAAGGAAACAAATTTAAGCAATTTTCATTTTTATTGTAATAAAAAGCTTTATCCAAAATAAAATATCAAAAGCAGTAGAAAAGTAATTTAATAAACTATGTGTTAATTTAAATTTATTTGCAAATACATATTTGAACTAATTGAATTATATGCCTGCTTAGTGTAAATTACCGAGTAGCTACGTACTAATAATATTTACAACACTAAAAATTAAAGAAAAAAAAAAACATTTCAAAGGCAGTTAAAACCACAAGTTTAGACATCTTATTTTGCTTCTGTTGTTCCTAAGTTACACAAAAATAAATTTATCTTTTTAATACTTCTTATCATTTTAAAAGTTTACATTTACGTACAATTTCTTAAATTTTCCAAAATATTTTTATTTTCAACTTAATTTAGTAATATTGTTTTGTAAACACAAACGCAAAACAGCTGTTTGAATAAGTAAAAATTTTACTTGTAAAAACTTGCAAGAACTTTTCTGTCTCTCAATATTTTGGGTTAATTAACGCTTTATAGTAACAATTGTTACAAATTTGTACAAATTTTTAGTAAATGAACACAGCTATTATTTTGAAAGAAGTAATTATTATTTCTTGTTTTTTTTGTCGAAATAATTATTAAATTCTGATCTATATTTTATGGGCACAAAGATTATAAAAGTGTAAAAACATAGTAAACCCGTTATATTTTAAAAACAACAGTGCACAGTGGTATCGCCTCAATTTGTTTTGACAGGGAGGCGACTAATTTTGTAACAGTTTTGTCAGTTGGATTGCTTCTGTCTATCTCATAAAATACGTACAAATTTGTATGACATCATGTTCGTACAAGGCATAAGATGGCTTGTGTGTGAAAACCAAGTAAAGGGCTAATTAAATTTTCGATTTATAAGTTTAAGCGAACGAGACGTAGAGTTAAGTGTTGGCTGTAAATATTAAAATTAAAAAAATATAGCCTTTGGCAAGCCCTGGAAATTATGCACCAAATCGTGCACCTGCCGATTGGCATGTTCAAGAATTGGTGAGTGCCTTTAGTTTCCTTTGAAGTAAATAAATGCATTCTACCATTTAATTTGTTTAACTACTAAAGGACACTATGTAACTGTATCTCACCGATGACCCGTTAGATCTCGGTTTTGAACTCAATAATTGCCTCTGGTTTATTTGCATTGACCTAAGATTTCACAAAACCCTAAAGAAAGCCAGTTGGTATCGGGCTTTCGTAAGATGAGTTGGTCTGGAAATTTGTTTTACATGGATCGTGTGCGGATTTTCATAGCTTCAAATTATACTACTTCGCTCATTTACGTAGGCCATGGAAATCCACTTCATCCGTAAAGATGTTTTTTTCGCAGTGAAATGTTCTCTTCCGTAATGGGTTTTGTCTTTTGTATACCGCTACATTTTTATTAATCTGAATAATCAAACGTGACTTCTGTTTATTATCAGAGTTGGCTCTTACACGAAAAAAAAATTGTGCTTACTTACTAAGGCACCCTATACAAATAATTTCAGGCTTAAATACTGCTTGTTTTTAGCTCTCGTTAAAAGAGTTCCTACATAAGTTTTCGTTCTTGGCTGGCCGTATCATTATATTCTGTGGTGTTAGTAGTCATACATAGATGTTTTTAATAGCTTTAAATACTCAGTAGGGTATTTAGAATTATCAACAGGTTTTTTTTTTTTTTTGGTAACAAAAAAGAATCAACAATTTACTAAATTATAAACCCCGTAAAAAAGGCGTGCAGTATATTAAGCAATACCGAATATTCTGTAGACTACAAACCAAAAACTAACAAGTTTTCATCACATACGCTTTGGTAAGGAATACAACCAGATTTAGATTTTTATCAAATGTTTTGTTGGTCATCATGCGGGTTGTTTCTATTAGTGACTTTCAGTAAAAATCTTCATAATTACAGTTTGTGGAAATTAGTGAAAGTTTATCAGACAGTGAACAGAATTATCTTAATTTCTCTTCAACATAGACTTGAATGGTCAGAACGCGTCCGATATATCTGCCGTCAGCTGGTAGGCACAAAGATATGGCTTGTCGTAACTGACTGAATAGTCAGAAGTTCTGGCTTATACCTGCACGTGGTGGCGGCTGGTAACAGGTTCATGTCTCTGCAAAGAGTCTGGCGAAATAAGTCGACCGGAGAAGTTAACATTCTCGAATAAAAAAAACTCTAATCCACGGTGGAACAGAGTATGCGAACTAAGGATATCAGTCGATCTCCAGATTTAATATAGAATTATCCGTGCATATGGAGATGTGTGTGGGTAGACATCTTTTTCTTCATTACAGGGATAAATCAGAAAGAAATGGACAAGAATACCTTGCAAAGTGTGGCTGGTTCAATCTTTAAAAGTAAGTTCTAAGGTGTTAGACCGTGAGATTCCGAGAGATATGGGAAATGAAGCCTCGCAAGAGGTGGATAGGTTAATCTTTGTAGGAACTCCGTAGGTCCCCCACGCTTTAGACAAATATTAGCAATTACAAGAAACTCCGTGATTAGGAAATGATTTCAGGCAAGTCAACAGTCAAGACTAGTGGTATCACAGGACTTGAATGAAAGTCATGTAGTCATAAATAATAAATCGGTTGGCTGAAAATAAGGCGAGGAAAGAAGGGGGTCGAACAGGGACCCATAAAGTTGGCGATCTGCTTTGATATCCCCCCTACGTTAATAAAAAGATGACGATTCTTCCTGAACATTACCGGAAGGAAGTGTAATTTTTTTCTAATATTTATCAAAAAAGCCCGACCATTTTCTAAAAGTACTCATTACGGGTTTCTGCAAATCATTTTTGGTAAAAATACATTAACCATTTCGAACTGGGATCATTGTTCTGATAAAAGTTATTGGCCCCATACGTCGTCAAGCTTCAACTGAAGGAAGCAAATATCCTGTGCGCCTTACACAGTTACATTGCGACTGAGATTTGCCGCGATTTTGCCGGGTTATAGTTGTGGCTTCTGAACCTCTTGGGGTTGCGTTGCACTGGAAATACGAATATTTTACTTATTGATGTCACAATAAAATACTGAAATAATGATGATGTACAAAATACATTTTGTATTTCTCCGCAGCGAGATCCTTTAGATAAGATTTTACCATTCAATCCGATCAGATGCTATCTAACTGTTTGATAGAGCTTTATTCAATAATGAAAGTAACGCTTAAAGTTGTTACTTTATTTACTTCATAACTTTTAAACTTCAGGCTGATAAAAATATAAAAAAGTTTTCAAAACGTAGCAAACGACATGAACAACATACTTGCCGTTGCAGTAAAATCTGCTAACAATACACGGGAGTTAGTGAACATAGGTAAACTTTATTTAACAATCATGTTAACAATTTATGACTAAAATTTAAATGTTTTAGCTTATGACGTTAAAAAAAACTAAAATCAAATACATAAAAATAAATTTAAAATATTAAACTTATTAATACTGGACAAGAATGGGAAAACAGTAACTCATGGAGAAATATTTTATGATTTACAAAATTTTATAATAAAAGTGCGAAAACTCCTTCCTAAAACGCAGAATACTTTTACACAAATACGTCATACAGGCCCATTAGTCTGCTTGCAATTTCATTAAATTCATTTGAATAATTATTTGTCTCGTGTTTAACTCTAACCTAACTCAATGAACAAGACATTGTACCGGACCATCAGTTCGGTTTTCGCGCGAGGCATAATACAGGGTGTCTGGTGGCATTATTATATTTTAAAATACGATTATTTCAAAAAAAGGGAGGGTGGTGCCATTGGAATTATCCATTGTGCGGATTTGTCAGTCACGATGTCGCAGTGGTCGAGAGAGCACCGCGCGTTCGCTGAGGATACATTTTTTAAGAGTACTGATTCTTACGTAATTGCTCGTAGACAATTTTGTTTATAGTTCGGTATTCGGAGAATACGAGTGAAAATTTAATTTTTCGTGGGTGCAGAGATCCCGCTCAACTGCTTTGGCTATGAATGTCCCACGACCAGAGCCCAGTCGATCTTCAAGGACTCCCGAAAACATTGAACTGGTTGAATGCAGTTTACGTGAAAATCCGCGACTTTCAATACGGACAAGAGCAGCCTCACTGGGACTTCTAAGAGCGATTATTCATGAAATTTAAAAAAAAGGATCTGAAGTTCAATCCTTTTAAAATTGAAATCGTTCAAAAACTGTAAGAAAGTGACTTTAATTTACGCCAAACTTTTTGTGAAACAATGTTGGGGCGTTTTCGCACTGTAAATCCCATTTTTTGGAGCTCCAAGAACTGGTCTCCAAGAACCCGCATCCCTCGATTGAAACAACAAAACCCATTGCATTGCCCCAGGGTAACTGTTTGGTGTGCCTTATCCACTCATGAGATAATTTGAACATTTTTTTTTCCAAAAATTCTCGAAGCCTGGCGACGAATGTCAACGGTGAAAATTCTGATTACGGAGTTCTTTTTGCCAAACCTGCGAGCTCATCCATCGTACTCTTCACACACGTGGTTTCAAAAGGATGGGGCGACTGAAGACACAGTTTGATGAATTTGCTTCGGAAAAATTTCTCCCAAAAACTGATCAGTCACTTTGGAGACACCCCATGGCCACCGTGACCGCCCGATCTACCTTACAGGTAGAAAGAGAGGGTTTATAATGACAATCCCAATCTCTTGGGGCTTTGAAGGAAAATATTCGTCGAGAAATCAGCTCAATTGAAACAAGCTTACTGCAGCGTGTGGCGCAAAACACAAGGCTCCGTTTTGAACAGTGTGTTCAAATCGAGGGAAGGCATCTGGATGACATACTCTTTAAAAAATAAAATCCGCATTTCCATTCTATCGTAATAAAACTTTGTGTAAATTATTATGTTTTTTATTTAAGTTTGAAAATATAAATCAGCTACCAGCCACCTTTTACTACTAAGCAATTCCACATAATCGGTACCGCTATTAGAATGGCGTTTAAAAATAAGCAACACTTCATTTTTATTTATAGACATTCCCCAGGCAATTGATAAAGCTGGCATAATAGGCACTCACGAAAGTAACGCGGGTAGTACCTGAAAATTCCCACTATTATATGTGTATAATCTATACAGCGGATATGCTAACAAGCCCAAATGCTTATACGTTAAAGTTTGTAGACGACACTGCATGTATAATTGTAGATTTTTGGAACGAATTTCTCTCATTCCTTGTCAAGTTTGGTTTGGTGGCAAATCGGTTTCGGCTATGTGCCATCTTCAGTGTTTTTTTCGTTGGTGTTTTATTTTTATTTTTTGTTGTTGTCAAGTAGCAGCTGATTGTCGTTTATAATGTAGGAATCTGTTTGGTGTGAACAGGTAAAGCTCGTAGGTAGGCTGCCACCGACGTTGTTTGCTTTCCTCTTGCTTTACAATAATGTGTTGCGTCACTTTGGTATGTTTTCATCTTGAAACCCGGCTCCTAGACCCACGCCTTCTTGGTGATCCCGCCACATCGATGTATTGGTACTGATGGAGATCAGGGAACTAGTCTACGTGGCATGCTGGGGCTGAAACTGGAAGGTAGGATTTCAATCAGTAGCTATGTAAACACTGGATTTACGGGAACCAGAAGCCCTGGGACTCAAGTCCCAGACTTGTAACTGGTTAGCTGCCTTCGGGAGTACAGGAGTTGGCTGTGGTTTATACCCAAATTGCGGGAAGTTCTTGGTGCAGAATCAATATGGCGTTGCATTGCAACGCAGGCTGTCAATAAAATAGCTATTAGCAGCAGAAGAATGGGTAGCTTTAAACACCTCAGCAAACGGTGGATACAAGGGCCCAGAAAGCAATTGCCTTCAATTGCTACCTATACAAGTGCGTGTAAGAACATGAATGGTCGCTCAATAATATATTAAGTGCTAAGATTACCGTGTGATGTATATCATAACATATCCCCTCCCATCTGCAGCCCGTCTGACTGAAATTCCAGTTGTGTTTTTCTTCGAACCACATCTAGCCTTTAACATTTATACGGTAATTCTATATGGTTTACTGCCATTATCTACATCCCCATACGCAAGTTAGATATTTTTTTATCATATTAGGCTCTTTACTTACTTATGATATTCACGATTATAATTTCGGGCAGTCGCATTATCATGCCAAGTTCTCATAAACCGTTATCATGGCAATATCATAGCTTGCTTCTGCTGCTGATGACAAAACATACATAAATGTTTTCCGCCAATGTTGATTATAATCGCCACAATAGTCATCGGTCAATATTACATTACATATGTATATTATATGTGGTGAAGGCTACTCTAAAGAGAAAAGTGATCAATATATAGGCGTAGTGCTACCATAGGATCTTAGTACTTTATCTCCATGAATTTTGATTTCTTAAAGCTTCGAAATAAATAATTTACGCAGCGATATATTAAATAAAAAATATTTTACTTGTCAGTTATGATTAAATAAATTGCTGATAATTATAATCACTGGTCGGACAAGAATGGGTTAAAAGCGGCGAAAATTATTTTTGTATTGCCTCATGCTCAGAACTCCTAAGAGCGAACAAAAAAAAATGTTGACAAAGCGTTCGATATACAAATAGTGAAATCTGCTCACCTTCTATAGGTTTTTTGTTAAATAATAATGGATTTATTAATCTAAATTTTAGAAAGAGAGAAAATAGATAAGAAGATATAGCGCAGAATTTCGGTATTTATAAATCAATCTTCAACTCGTTTAATGAGTTCTATTTATAGCAATTCGAGTGATAGAAGAGATTCAATATAACTCGAAGAGAAGTGGATATAAGTGCATTGACAGAAATAAATCCAAACTTAAGTAGCGTTAACCCAGTATATGGTAGAAATCCAATAAGAAGCTAGTGTATGAAATTTTAGCGGGAACGTAATTAACAGATATCCTTTTTTAATTTCAGGCTTAAAACTACTTTACACAAGTGACACTAAAGCTTTTAACTTCATTTGTGACGTATTAAAATGTAAGTCTGTGCCATTTAATCAATCCATTTAATACTCTATCTTACTTTTAAAATTTTGGAAAGAAAGTGCTTCTTAAATTAAACTGGTCTGGACCACTTAGAGGTCTTTAAAATAGCACGACGTATCTTTAGTTCGAACAATTACAACGTTTTACTAGATTTCTTTTTAATACTTAAACGATTAATTATATGAATTTTGGGTACAAAACTACACAAGTGCGCCTGCGAGTTGGGGTAATTGCAAATGGCATAACTTATTTTATTTTGTTCATAAAACTCAACCCAAAGCAGTATCAAATGTACAAAATTTACAAATAATTTTTGCAACACCGTAAATCTGCCAAAGCTAGTAAACTATTTCATATTCCGTTGTCTGCTTGGCTAAATAACAGACGGAATTGAAAAGCAACAAAGTGCACTTTAATCCAATACCAACATTTTTATAAAGTGGCCATACACGAGTGGCAAGAGGAACAACAAGTGCTCGAACTGAGAAAACAAATCATACATGAAATTACGAGGGGACTAACAAAAGTTCGCTTAGTTGGTAACATAGAGAACAGATTCGTCTCATTATGGATTTTGGCAAAAGGACAAGCCTGTAAAAGATCAACTGAGTGAAAGATATATGACGACAAGGATGCCAGTTGGTTACGAAAATTACAGGAGAAGTCACGTGAAGGTTGCCCAAAATTTTGAGCTAAGTCAAAGTTAAAACCAGCCGCAGAAGTTATAAAATCAATTGACTTCACATATGAAAGAAATTAAAACCGACTTTCATTTACGACAATTCTCAAATCATACAGAGAACAAAACAACTTTAACTTTCTCTAGGATTAAAGAATCATTTTTTCCTTTCCGACCACTTCTTCCCAGGAATTGATTTCAGGTAATTTACGACTAACTTGCTTTCATTGCGACTTGTGCTAACACTAGCACTTACTATTGACTGTAGTGATTTAAGACTTTTGACTGGTAACTGTCGGCCTTCTTCCTCATCACGGAGTCTTTTAATTTGCTAGCATTTGTCTAAGGCTGAGGTTTGCCATGGTATTCACTTTTAACAAGTGCCTGTCCGTGATCCTAAGTTTTATGAAATGCAGTGCTTGACATTTACACACAATGTGCACTACCGTTTCAGCCTCTTCCTCAGGAGAATTTGTATAAGTCGCACGTGTAATGGAGAAAAAGATGGAGATCTCCACACTTTGCTCCATAAGCACGGGTGAGTCTGTATTAAAACTGAAAGTCGACTGGTATCCCGAGTTCGCATACTACGGACCAACCAACGTCTTGGCCATGGATCCCTTGCGTATGCTGTCCTACTGTGGATTAGGAATTTTTAAGTAGAGTGTTAACTTTTCTCCGCTCGAATTATTTAACCATAACTTTTTTGTCTGCCAGATGACGACTTTCCCAGTCTTATTGGAGGAATGAGGACGATTTTCAGGACTGTTATTCAAAGTGAAACAACCTGCCTTAAAAATGTATAGAAATTAATCAAAAGCAGTTAAAATAATTTAAAAATTACGTCCAAATATTAACGTTATAAAAACTAAATTCACCTTGAAGTCAACGAATCGAACACTTCTCAGTACCCTCGTACACAACTACTTAGACAGACACAACATTCGCGGTAGATCTGTTTTACATCCAACCACACTTCGGGATCTCATTTCATATTCTAAAATTATGCATGTACGTAAAAATGAAAACCAGCTAGTTCCACACTACCACATTTCCCTCCTCCTCCTCCTCCTCATCTTTTATCTCATCTTGTTTTTCGTCCTCAAGCAAATGCTACTGAAATAATATTGACAACATACATCGCTGGTATTTGCTGGAAATATTACACAAACACCACGAGCATAGAACATAGAAGATTCATTCATAGATAAAGTTTGTTTGGAATTGGTACATCTTTTCAAAATGCAAAAGCTTTAACAGCAAACAACACATAATAGACTTTCATAGAATATAGTTTGGGTACTTATGTGCGAGTGTGCTCGGGTACACGTGTGGGCACTTCATTGGCAATGTACGTCATTGGTCATGCATTTAGGCGGTGCAAATAATTGAAATTTTGAAATCAGATTTAAATCAGCAATCGGAAACTGGATGGATACTTGACGTAAATATATCAGATAACGGGATAACGGCGAAACAGTGACACCATATAGAAGCTCGTGGTTAAATGGAACCCAGATACCTGTGGGGCTCAACTGCTACAAGGACGGCCTTAAGCTTGGAGACAAAATAGGGAAACTCCGCAGAGGAATGAGAAGCCGAAATATATTCGAACTTCAGACCATATAACGGTGGTTCAAGAGGATGGGCGAATAATTACGCAGTATGTAAGATCGATAGCCAAATGACCATTAAAGCAACACAGACCGAAGGAGCCAGAACAAGGACGTTATTAGGTTGCAAAGGGGCGATTAACTACTACTCTTGGTAATATATCGGATAGCCTGAGAACGTCCTCACGCCAGCCTTAGGAATGATCACTGGACTCACTCATCTGCATCTGGCAGTTAAAAAGACATCAGGCAGTGCGGCCTTAAGGCTTCCCAATCTAGCACACCCTAAGGAAAGTAATCTCACTGGGTATATAAAGATTCTGGACGCCATCTGGAACTCTCTATATCTCGCTGTCTTCGATAAGATGAAAAGAAAACTGAACTTCTGCAAGCACTTTAAAGTGATCATCAGTGAACGCCAACGTGGGGGAAATAATGAGACAATAGTAGAAGAGTACTCACAGTTATGGTACTCGGATGAGTTCAAGATGGAAGATAGCAGTGATGGGGTGGGAATTTTCGAGCCGCATAGTTGAAAAATGGTTGCAATGGGCTATAAAATTTCAGACTATCGGACCAAAAAGTATGCGGACACTACTTTCATAGATCCAGAGCTCTCCTGTGGGATAAAAAATAGGTTCACAAATAACCTACTCATATTCTAAATGTTAGCAGAAATTATATTAAACTCTACACTGAACTGCTAACACGACACTACAGACTTAATTCTCACATGAATAAAATAGTTGTGGTACAAAGCGACTTCTGCAGACTCTGTCTAGAGAAACATGATTGTCCTGCTGTGACAATCAAAGGTTCAGACTTGACTGCCTAGGGAGTATGATACTAGTTCCAGACAACCTAGATAAAATAAAGCCTACAATGCTTATGAGATTTATAGAAACTCTGGAATTATTCTAGTTTGCCACGAGGATGCACAATAGATAGAATAGCGGTACTATTTTACCCTGCAACTAAATATAATATTAATAAGAGCCAATACGAGCAAGCTTCAATAATCTGAAGTCATTTGAACCTCAGTCTTAGGTTACAAATGTATACCACGCTATGGACCAATGAAACGACGTAAAAATTTCCTAGAATCTTGTGGAGCCAGCTGAAACTGAGCACGGCACTCAAACTTACACATCTGCATCAAGCTTACAAGCACATGTAGACACGCAATGACGACATCGAAACGGTAGAACATTTTCTGTGCCTCTGCACAACTTTCGCACAATTAAGACTCCAGTGGTTTACGATTGACGCCCTACAAGGCAAAACTCATAATGGAGAGCGCGAATCAATCCGAACTACTGGAGTAAGTGTGTATACAGCTATGAAGTCAATAATTTGCCCTTTATCTCAACCTAACATAATTTAACCCTATAACTGGTCACTATCAGAAGTTCTGATTTATACCTCTTCGTAGTGGCGGCCGATAACAGGTACCTCCCTCTGCAAGGTGAATGGCTAAATAAGTAAAGCGGAGGGAATTTAACACTTTTTTATGCAAAATACCCAATCCACGGTGGAATAGCATATACCGGAAATGCGTGGCCAAGAGGGTGCTTGGTCTCTAGTATGCAAATCTGGTTATCAGCCAATCTCTCGTTTTAATAAAAACTTACCCGAGCATATGAAGCTCTGTGTGGGTGGACTTCTTTACAGGAATGAATAATTAAGTCTCGCAAGAGGCGAAGATGTTAACCTCTGAAGAAACTTGGATTTTTATTGGCCAAGGGAGGAATTCGGAAAAGATTGACAAGAAATCCTCGCGAGAGGTGGACGAGTCAATTTTTAAAGGTACTTCTAAGGCGTTAGACCGTGAGATTCCGATAGGGATGGACAATGAGGTAGATATGTTAATCTCTGTAGGAACTCTGGTGTTTGTTTTGAAGAGGTGGACAACAAAAACCTCCCAAAGGGGGTCAGTCCCCGAAGATACTACTGAGGAAGAAGCTGAGACGGCAGCGCACATTATGTGTGAATGTCCAGCACTGGATGGCATAAGGGCATACATTTGTTAAATGGGAATGCCATGGAAGATCCGAGCCTTAGACAGTTGCCAGTCGGCAGTCTGAAATGACTACAGTCAAGAGTAAAAGCTAATGCTAGCACGAGACTCAATGAAAGTAAGATTCAATCAATTCGAGGAAAGAAGGGGGCCGAAAAGTTACCTCTAAAGTTAGCGGTCTGCGTCGTTATCCTCCCTACATTGATAATAATGACTTTTATTAAAACACTATTTGAATGTGAAAAATAATCCCAGCATCTCTTTGATCACTTGCGTTTCACGGGTAAATGTTCGAACAATTTTTATGTATGACTTATGTTGGTGGTTCTATGTCTTAATATAGCTGTAATCTCAGAGTACTCTTATATCCTGAAGTGAATGATATCGGAAATTAAATTTTTTATCAAAACATATTGTTGATTTGAATATTCTAGTGAATAAGAATTTATACTTGCAGAAATATTTTTGTGCATTTCAGCTGCAACCTAATAAAACCAACTGCATATTTGCAGAATCTCTATTCGTTTTCTATTAATATTTTTGCTGCTCATGTTGTGCTTGAAACGTGTGCTGTGCTCTAATGTTTGTAAATGTGAAAGTAAGTAAGTAAATAAGCGGGTGTAAGTGAGCGTGTGTGACTGACGGTTGCAAAACTTAAATCAGTTATTGTGGGTCCTATAGCAATTGTAGTTGAAAAGTGCGTTTAAGCCAATAGCATAATTATGTAATATGCAAATTGAATGTTTATCCCAAAGTGCCAAGTGCTAGTTGCGGTCCATCCATACATTCATTCAAACATTCTCATTCAACTTTCATGTTCACATAAGCGTATGTGGGTGAACGTGAACTTGTGCCTGTATAAATTAGATGTGACTAGATTTTTGTGTAAAAAGCTCACGTGTGCATCTTTTTTAGGGTTCCTTATGTGTGGGTGTATGTGTGTGTGTTTTCATGCTTCCCATACACTAATTTTATATTGTCCGCCATAAATAAAATAAAAAGGCACCACCAAACACTCACACAAATGGTTATACAAACACAAATCTTTAAGTAAATTATACACAACAAGAGACTTGATCAAAAATAAAAGAAAGAGGTAGAGAAAGTACTGATAACAGATGTTATATTTTTAAGTGCAGTTACATACGATTGCATACGAGGTGTGTTCCAAAAGTAAAGATTTTTGAAAATATTCATCAAAATCAGTTTTATGTTTGAATAAAGCGATCTCATAGCGCTTTATGTCCTGTCCAAGTGAATGTTGCAATCTTTTAAATTGTATGTGATGCATTGTCGTCTTGTTTTACTCCCTTATCCTTATTCCTAGATGCATGACCATTAGCGGAAAATGCAAGAACCAGTACCCGAGATTTGTCTGGGGCCTGAAACTGGAAGATATGGACCATCAACCAACCGACTGGTACCACAGTAACAAATAGCTACTGGGAGGACAACTTCACGATTGTTTGTTGATGAGACCACCAACCAGCAGTAATTATTGACCCACCTTTCGTCCATTGATTGTAAATTGCAGGCGTTGTTTCTCTACTGCATGTCGCTGGTAGATACTATATATAATTTAACACCTCTTGTAATAATAATAGTAAACTTAATCTCTTAAAATTGGTATACAATTTTTAGTGTTATGGTCCACTGTGCCCTTAAGAAATGTATTATTCTGATATAGAACGTTAATTTTGCAATACTACTTGATATGTATTTAGTTTCGTTTGTCATTTCATAATGAAGATACCTGAACAATGCCTGAAAATTATACAGAGATCTTACGAGAAGCATTATTCAGTTGGAGATAGTCACTGCGATAGTCACAAGAAAATTTTGTTCGCGACGTAACTAATTTTTGGTTAAATGGATACATTAATAAGCAAAACTGTGAAGTAAAGATAATCTACAACCCATTACCGAAAGACCATTACTTCCAGGGAAAGTCACTGTTTGGTGTGCCGCTATAATCAATGGTCCATATTTCTTCCAAACACAGGCCGGCCAAAACGTTATAGTTCATGATGAACGCCATGATAACTGACATTTTTGTACCTAAATTGAATGTCCTGATTATGGAGTAGTTGTGGTATCAACAAGATGGTGCAGCATACTACACAGCATGTGTCACAATTGATTTATTTAAAGTATTGTTCCCTGAATGAATAATATCGCATAATGGATCTGTAAATTGGCTTCCCAGATCATGTGATTTATCATTGCTGGACAAATTTTACTGGGGCTATGCGAAGGTCTGGTATACGCCGATAGATAAGCCAGAGGCGATTTGAAACACAGCATTCACCTCCATTGCTGAAAAAAATGATCGAAAGTTGGACTTCGCGATTGAACTTCCTTCGAGCCAGCCTAGGTGATCTCATCCCGGAAATTGCATTCATATAAAAAGGGCAAAGAATTATCTTTCTAAATAAAGCCGAATTAACGGCGACTAACACCATCCGTCCGTATTTTATTTCAACTTAAAGTTTCATACTATTAAAAACGCACCCTGTACATATGGCGCAACTCCTGCGTAGGGGTTCTTAACGCAAACATAATGGTTTTCGCCAGTGTAAAGGTTTCAAATATTTCTTTAGTTTGTCAACTATTCCTAACACACATAGGTCATTGCGTTTTTAAAGTTCCTAACATAGTTACCAGATAAGGCAGACATAAAATCTTCATGCCAAGCGTTTGCATTCAGTCATTGTCCAAGCCTTCGCGATAGTTTCTGAAGGGGGTCGTGCGAACAGGGTCAGGCTTTATCTGAAGGTATAGGCGATATATGTATATAGTAAAGGATCAGCAGCTCTTGATCTTGTTGCCATGAAAATTCTCTGTGTTAGAGATACTTTACCCCATCTGATCTTCTAATTTTTAATGCCACCTATATTCGACCACAAACGGAATACAACTCCCAAGTATCGGTGCTTCAAAGACTATTTCAAAGCTTCTCGACTGCGTTCAAGAGAGGGCGTGGATGTATATCGGCGACCCAACTGTCGCCTTCAATGTGGGTTGTGTTTCACTGCTTTATCATTACTACGACGGAGTGTCCCCAATGAAATAATAAACTTGTACCCGAACATATGTAGGTTCTTCATTAAGGTCTCATCCGTTCGTTGATTGGAAAGTGAACCGTGCGACACAGTACAGAGAAAACTCGTGCTTTAGTCGCACTGTTCGTTTGTGGAATAAACTTCCTGAAGAAGTGCTTCCTGCCACTATCATATCAATATCCATGAAAACTACTTACGTTGTCCTATTTCCTTTGACTTTTTTACTGTTCCAGTACAATGCTTAGTATGAGTAGCGGTCATCCCCTGAATGCTGGTCTAACACAGAGCAAAAGTCTTCAAAAGTCTGTTACCGGCCGCCACCACGTGGAGGTATAACTCAGAACTTCTGACAGTGCACTCAGTTACGGCAAGGCTTATCTTTGTGTCTGCCAGCTAATGACCCTTATATACGTTTGATAACTTGCAGTAATTTTAAATAAGTTCCAAAACAAATTTTATAGTATTGATTAAGTCTCGGGATCACCCGACTGACAATCATGTTTGAATTTTCGTATAAACCAAAATCGCTTGCTTTGCACAATGGGATTGTTTTCCTGCTCCTTCTTTAAAAATAAATAAAAACCAATTCGACATATTTCTTCTCTCATAAATAATGAAGGAAAACATTTTACATACCTGTTATAGGAAATATTTTAACTTAGAGAATTTCATTTCGAATTTTTTTCATTTCTCTTCCAAATTAAATGAAAATATTTTACCAAAATAGTTTTAATATTAAGATATGTTAAAAATTTCTTTTAATTTAAAAACCAATGTGAATATGAATTTCATGCTTAAAGTTAACTTACAACAGCTTTAGAGACATATGCATGCATGTGCAAGTATGTTTCTATAAACAAGGCAAAGTTGTATGAAAATCTTTAAAAAAGAAAATATTTGAAATTTGAACAAACTAAAGATAAAGATATTTACACTTTTAAATAATAGAATTCTCTGGAATTCATTAAAAGTTCAGAAAATATGGAAAATATGTTAAATAAGATGATTGTGTTGTGATCCCTAAAGTCATCAAAACTATAAGACAACAATGTCATTGTTGAACAGTGGGCCACTCACAATAATGTTTTGACAATTTATTTTCCGTATAATAAGTAAGTCTAACATCTAGCATCTTAAGTGACGTTGCTGAATATTGTTCTGCATTTTAGAAAGGTGTTTCAAAAGCCCGCAGGATTTAAATTTTGCTTGTGACATCTGACAGCTTAGAGTTAGCGCAAAAAAAAATTACCGCTATATGAAAGAAGAACGCGTTTTATTTTCTGTTTAATACTACACGAATTTCGTACAAAATATAGTCGGAATAATTCAGGGTGACCAGTTAGTAATGATAGCTTTTACAGTTGTTACATTTCAGATATACGCCCTTCGAATATCGTCGTGACGTGTGTGATGGCAATTCGTTGCACCGTGGAAAAGTTTAAGCGTATGCACACTCTTTTCGATCTTTAGCCACCAACCCGACAAATATTGGTGCGAAGAGCTGTAAACATAGTCGCAGTACTGGCGAGTAGCGATAAACCCCAAAAAACTTAAATTCGTCGCCGATCAGCTGTGTTGCGCTTCTGGATCTGAGCCTTCATCCGTCTTATATTGTTATAGCAGAAGAATTGAAGCCGGACGACCATAGACAATGCCGCGAGTTTGGCACTTGGGTGCTGAACATTTTGGGCGGAAATTCGGACTTTGGCCAGGCAAATTCTTAGCTCAGCGACGACTAATAATCGCTGCATCCACTTATGGCACAGCAATATCATCGAATCTTTTTTCTTTAGAAATATTATGTCCTCAACAAAGAGTGCTTTTAACAGATGTTAAAGATATATATGCTGTTCCACCGTCGATTAGGGATTTTCTTATAAGAGAGTGTTAACTTCTCTCTGCTCGACTTATTTAGCCAGACTCCTTGCAGAGACAGGAACCTGTTACCGGCCGCCACCACCAAGATGTATAAGTGGGAACTTCTGACAGTGCACTCAGTTACGGCAAGCTATATCTTTGTAACTGCTCATATACATCTATAATAATAGTCAAATAGTCCGCTTATTTATCCAAGATGATGCGGTAGCCTACATTAACCTGGTGACAGGTGCTTGATGTAGGCATCAAGGCGAGTTCAGATGAGCAACCCTTGACTAAACGCTAGTCATTACGCCACCGTGCCATTAGTCTATAAAAAAATTAACCAAAAATACATATCTTTGTGTTATGATCTACGTCTTCGTATTACAGCAAAAATAAGACGAACGAACAAATTATGTTTTCATCTCCGTAATGTCTTTTGTTTTCTTGATGTTCATAAGTACGAGCATGAGTTTGGGTCTCTTATTGTGATTTTTGTCTTACATGTAAATAAAAATGTTCAAATTTGCATATTTTATAAGAAGCTTAATTAGCATTTGTTATTTCCTTCTCTATTGTTGCCAACATTGAAGTTAAACAACGTGCACACACATACGCATTGGTGTCGTTATTTTTGTTGTTTAGTTTTAAGAGTTTATCTTTGTGTTGTAATGTTACGTTCACATGTACATTTCACAACTGCTGCTCAAATTTTTCCTCATATATTTGTGCACATTATTGTAGAATTACTTTGTGGCTGTAGTTGTATGCAAGTTTGTTTCTAGTTGAATACGAGGGGAGTTGTAAGTCGTCAAACAAACCGCAAAGAAATAATTTTAAATACTTATTTTAATGGTGCTATTTTTTGTGTTATGAAATTGAGACAAGATGATAAATTACATAAAAAGTACGGGCGAATTTAGTTTTCCGGACTTCTTTTCTCTTTCGTCTTGATGTCAAACCATTTGGGGTATCCAACTTTTATACAAAGCCAACGTTTTATTAAATAAGTATTAATTCCTGGCCAATTAAAGACTTTCTTCTAACTATCCTTTACCCTCTGCAAACTAGGGTGCTTCCAGAAAATGCTCTTACTTAGTTAATACTTGTAATCTCTGCCGCACTCAAGTGCAAGGAAATTTGTGGCACTGCCATTATAGTCCGAAAAAAAACGTAAGACATTTTCCAATGCCAGAGTTCAGCGAATACTTCTTACCACCTAGCGTTGATCCATCTTGTAGCAATGGGGTGAATCCTACGCTCAGTAAGAGCAATTCTCACTTTTCCGAAAGACACCTTCAACGTTTATATAGACGGACAAGGCAGGCTCTATAAGCATGTTGGTATCTATCCAAGGGCCTATGGATTAGCCTATCGTTTTCCAGGAAATCAGCGACCACATTCTCCATTGTCTTCAATAGAAACAATGTAAGCCTTACTGGCCTGAAGGACATAGCATCTCTAAAGTCCCTCTTATCCGGTTTGGGAAGAAATACAACCTTCTCGGAAAAAAAAGAGTATAATTTAAAGAAGTTTTAATATTTTCCGCACAAGTTTTTTATTATTATTATTAGATTTTGATAATACTCATTATTGAAAAGAACGAAATTAATAAAAAAAATAGCATTTTGCTGAAATCATATCAAGAGCAAACTAATCACCGGCGCCGTCAGGCATATTTGTCGTTATGTAAATTTTAAAGACTTCGCCACCTTTAGGAGCAATCGCTAGGAACTTTCTAATTCCCACACAATCGTTTAATCCCTGTGAGAAGTTAATAAAGTTTGATGTCCTTTAGTAATTTTCTTATACACTTGGCAACCCTCGTTTATGTTTAGAGATAATTTATGCAAATATTATTAAGTTCATATGAATTTAGCTCAGCGCATTTGTATTTTGATAGTAAAATTACATTTAAAAATTAAGAGCAAGAACTGGAAGCTCAAACAAACAAATTCCTAATAATATTAACACAATATTGCGGACCGAACGTCTTCGAATTTGTCCTAGTTTCGAAAATACAGGGCGCCCGCCGGGAAGGTATACTACTTTGTTTGTTTATAATTATTGATTAAATGAAAGAAAATGGATCATATATTGATAAATGTTTTATTTAATGTCGGCATTTATGTATGGAACACAATATCGGATAAATGTCCGCCTCTGTTAGCCTCACAAATGCGAGCCCTTTTGAACACATTTTTCATTACATTCTCACACATTTCGCGCGGTATTTCATTAATTTCATTACGAATATTTTGTTTGAGTTGCTCCAGCGTTGGTTTGTTTGCATAAACCTTGTTTTTCCGATATTCCCACAAAAAGAATTCCGGAGCAGTCAAATCAGGCGACCAGGCCAAGCAACATCACCATTCCTTTAAATAACTTTTTGTGGAAAGAGGTCTCGCAGTAATGCCATTGTATTCCTGGCTGTATGCGATGTGGCACCGTCTTGTTGCAACCACATGTTAGTCAAGCTCAAATCATGCATTTATGGCGTTAAAAAGTTTTTAATCATATCACGATATCGCTCCCCATTGACAGTTGCCGGTGCGCCGTTTTCAGTTTCAAAGAAGTAAGGTCCAATGATTCCTCCTGACCAAACTGCACACCAGACTGTCACTTTTAATGAATGCAAAGGTGACTGATGAATAATTTGAGGGTTTTCCATTGCCCAGAACCGACTATTCTGTTTATTCACATTCACATTCCATTCAAATGAAAATGTGCCTCGTCACTCATTATGATTTTTTCATGAAAATCGGGGTTGTCATGGGCGAGCTGTAGCATCCTATTGGCATATGTACGGTGGCGTAAATGGTCTTCTGGAAGAAGCTCTTCTGTCAACTGAATCTTAAATAGAAACAAATGCAAATCTTTGTGCCAAGCTCCTGAGCACGGTATCAAATTGAAGAGCAGCCGATCTTCCAGTACGTTGTGTTCCATGCTTGGGCCTATCAGCTACAGTTCCTCTTTCTTCGAAATCATTCACTAAACGATAAATAGTGCGTCACGTTGTTTCTCCCAAAAATTTCACGTAACTTTCTCATCGCCACAGTAATCGGTGATTGATTTTGATAAAATGTTTTAACGATTAAAACACGTTTGGTTTACCGAATATTTTTCCATAATAAATTTTCCACGTCTCTACCTCACGACTGCCAAATATGAACTGTCAAGACTAATGTTTACCAAAATGGTGGCAAAACAAAGTAGTATACCTTCCCGGCGGACACCCTGTATTTACACTGATTGTTGTTATAAGATTACTAAAAATAATTTGTAATTTAAGAGATTTGTTTAAAATAAACATACCAACCTAAATATTATACGCACACACACGCACACAGGAAAAGACATTTAAAACAATAAGGATATGCGTGTTTATATGTATGTGTGTTTGGATGCGTGTGTATAAATAATTGAATGAATGTGTAAAGCATATTGTTGTTTGGCCCAATAAAACGTTTCTGACAAGTGTGTTAACATAATTTAAACCACACCCCCTAACTTTAATATGCTGTTTGAATGTATGTCTTTCACCTTGAGCAATATTATTTCCATGTTAAGTAAAGGTTTTTAAAATATTGGCAATGCAAATCACTTTGGTGCGTTTTCAGAAGATTGCTCTGGCTATTATTAATGTTTCATAGTAACAGCTGATGGCGGAGTTCTCAGAGAGTTCATTATTATATACACTCCGTTAACAAGGATAGCCTCACTTAAAATTTTAAGAAAAAGTAAAAATTTTCTTTCCTTAATAACTATTAAAAATGTGTTAAAGCAAGAGGGTACTCTGTTGTTTTGTTGACGAAAATTCCAAATGGGTCAGTAAAAGTTAATGGGTCCTTCATAATTCTTTTCGTAAGCAGAAGTGAAAATGTTAGTATTTTAGTGTTAACTCACTACGGAATTTTCAATTATTCTTTTAATTTTTAAAGCAACTTGAATCACGTTACGTTTAATTGCGATAGAGAAACGTGTTTTTTTGTTATAAAAAATATGGAAAAAACCCGTCGCTTAGTTCCACAATCAAGGGCTTTCTAACCGCGCTATAGACAGAAAACTTGGTCGAAGTCTAACAGTAGTAAACAATTATATTAAGAGTCTATAAGAGTATGGTAAAAGGTACGAAGGCAAGGGTTTCATTCCGAGATAGACGGCAATTGATAAATACGGAACAGACTTGTTGGCAACATTTTCATATTTTCAAAAGTACTCGCGGAATTCTCCAAAATTTCAAAAATGTTGCCCAGTATGTATGTATGGAAGAATTCTCCAACTACGACAAGGCCGGTCAATCGTTGACATCAACCCCGAAGCGGAATATTCATGGTGTCAAGGTAACATTGTGATATCAAAGCGGTGTTGTTTATTATAAACAGGGATTTATTGGTTTAAATAAAATTAAATTGAATTAAAATTGAATTGAATTAAAGAGCCGTTTTAGTCGATCATTACGAGAAAAAATGCCCGAATTATTAGAAATTAATACAAAATACAAATACAAGAATACAAAAATGAATCAAAGTTTTTCTTTTCAATGGAAACCCTCGGCATCTTAAAAAATATTCGGAAAAACACAAGTGGAATATTCCACTGCACCCGACACATTCACCGGACATTGCTTCTTTTGAATTATTCTGACGGGTGCTGCACGATTTTGCAGGTCACCGTTTAACATTTTCCGAAGTAATCGAAAACCGGTTCCAAACGTAGATCGCCTCAAAACCGGGACTGATGGGTAATACGAGTACTCCGATTCATTTGTTTAATTATATTGCTTTTAAATTAATTACTTTTCACACACGCAAAATAAGTCATTAAATCATTATTTTTTTTGTATCCGTTTGAGGATGCTGTGGCTTAAGTAAGTAACTCGTTCACTCTTAAGCACTCAATGGGTTCTCAGCTTGGCTTGTCTGAGTGCACTGTCACAAGTTCTGACTTACACCTCCATGTGGTGCAAGCCGGTAACAGGTTCCATTCACTGCAAGAGTCCAGCTAAATAAGTCGAGCGGAGAGAAGTTCACACTCAAGTATGCGAACTCTGGATACCTGTCGATCTCCAGTTTTAAGATACAGACTTACCTGTGCATATGGAGCTCTCTGTGGGTGGAGATATTTTTCTCCATTAGAGGAATGAGGAATCCGGAAATGATGGACAATAATGTCTCGCGAGGGGTATACGGGTCAATATTGAAAGGTACTTTTAAGACGTAAAACCGTAAGATTCCGACAGGAATGGACAATAAAACTTCGCGTGAGGTGGAGAGGTTAATCTCTGTAGGAACTCCGGTATTTATTGACCAATGGAAAAATTATGAAGAGTTGGATAAGAAAACCTCCCAAGGGGTGGACGGGACAGCTTCTAAAGATACTATTGAGGAAGAGGCTGAGACGGTAGCACATATTGTGTGTGAATGTCCAGCACTGGCTAGCAGAAGACTTACGACCACGGGCAGACACTTGTTAGGAGTAAATGCCATGGTGGACCTAAGCTTTAAACAAATGCTAGCAATTACAAGAGACTACGTGATGAGGAAGGAGGTCGACACTCTGAAATCACTATAGTCGATGGTGATTGTAAATTATAAACCGGTTGTCTGAAATCATTTCGAGGAAAGAAGGTGGTCGAAAAGGAATCCATAGCAGTCTGCTTCGATATCCCCCCTACATAAAAAAAGCACTCGATAGCTTTAGACGCCTGGATTCCTATCCGAGCCATCGCTAATGAATAACACAAATTTCTCTAATATGTACAAGCTTCTATTTATACTAATATATATCGCAGAGGCCACCTTTATCGATACCACTCTATACCAGTAAATCGCCGGCAAAGTATAATAATTAGTAAAGACCAGTGGCGCTGCAAAAATGTTCCAAAAACTTAACATACCACGCAATTGCGGAGTTGTAAACTCTGCAGCTTTTCTATCCGCTATACTTCACTAACTGTCTTCTCTTATCTATCACTTTCGAAAGAAAAGAATAATAAGTAGGCATTATTGCTTGAGTGTGTCACTTTACTGAAAAAAAATACTCAATAGATCACTGGATGATACATAGTCTAGACTTGTAGTGTCCCCGTTGCCGTTGCTCAACACAAAGCAATAAGACCTATGAGCAGCTCCAGCTGCTGAGAAACTAATAAAATCGCTTAAAGGAATCCAACATAAAATTACCTCTACAACCCTAGTCGGGCATCTCTTCATAACACTTGCAGGGTTTAATTAATGTATGGGGGGATATCGAAGCAGACCACTTACTTTCTGGGTCCCTTTTTGACACTTGCAGGGTTTAGTCAAGCGTACCTTACTTAACAGGAATATGTCTAACTTTTTGAGATAAATAGTAAATTTCAAAGATTAACTTTTTTAGTTTTACCATCATTTATTTAATATTTTACATAAAACATTTATATTCGTATTTATTAAACAGAACAAGTAATATGCCAAGACTATAACATAAAATAATAAAATACCATTAATTTAAAATTCCCAGAAGTAATAAATTTTCTTTATTAACTCATATTCAAGCGAAATTTATTGCATGGATTTTTGGTTAGTTAAATTTGGTTAGATTTGAAATGTTTTGCGGGAGAAAACAAAGAAAAAAGGAATCAATCAATCAAAACAACTAAACACACCAAATCCAACAATATGCCAACAAGGATTTAATAATGTGCTGAACTAAACTGAACTTAGACAAACTGAGTTGTGATAGCGCATGCACAGTTGTGATTTAAGTGATGTCTTTTAATGATGTTGCTGCTGGCTTTCATTTAATGTGGTGACTGCTAAAACACAAAAACAAAAAAGAGGATAGTACAAAATCTATATATAACAAAATAAATAAGCACCATAATATACTTTTTCATTAGACCATTTTCCTAACTTCGTTTATATCTTTGAGTTTCTAGTTTCAGCTTTCATATACATACATTCTTCCCACTACTCGGGCTACTTACTGAACAGTTTCTGTGGAAATTGCTTGTTATTTTTTGTGATAATTCATAAATGTGTTGACATTCTAAAGAAATGTCTTAAGCAGAGCTATATAAGAGCCAGTGGTACTTAAAATCTGTTGAGAAAAAAAAAAAACATTAAAGGAAGTTGAAAAATAAATATTAAATTATTAATTTTTTTTAAATGAAGATCAGATAGTATTTATATAGAATGGCAACCAAGGAACTTTTTATTTTATGTAGTAAATGATAAAGAAAGTATGAAAAGATAGAAAAAAAGGATTTATTTTGAAAGAACAATATAATGAAATCATCATTTGTACTCACTGTCATATAGGCCAAAAACAAAAAGAAAGAAAAGAGAAAACAAATAAGAGATCTATATTCGGCTGTATCGAATATTATATACCCTTCGCAAACATATTAGCTACTAAAAATGTAGTACCAATTTTCCCGGTTTTACTTCTCTTATTTTACATTTAAACTCGCCTTTCGTTTTATTATAAGCTCTTTGCATCGGTCAATAGGTCAGATTTTTTTTTCTGAATACTTATGAATTTTAGATAAATTCTCGATTGGGACTTTTATTTTTAATAAAATGCTCAATTTTTGTGAAAAATTTTCAATTTTTAAAACAATTTAAAATTTTTTATAAAATGTATAGTTCTTGGTGCAATTTCAGCCTTTTGGGTGAAATTTGACGATAAATTTCGAAAGATGATGAAAAATTTTTTTGATTACTTAGACCCCAGCAAAGTTTTCTTAGCAAAGTCTTGAGTTTGTGGATGAGAGAGGAACGGAGAGCGAGGGTTGGTACAAAACTTGTTGTACTCGCAAATTCCTTTTGTGTTTTTAGTTCGTAAACCGAATTAATATGGCTGCTCTTTATATTTGACAAACATAAAAACAAAAGAAAAAGACTTTGTCAAAGTAAAATTATCCTGTCTGAACACAAGACAAAGTTTAAAAGAGAATTCAAGAAACTTTGTCAAAGAAAACTTTGCTGGTCTGAAAGGGGTCTTATTTGTGAGAATTATATTATTTTATAAATCTTCAAGTAATTCTGTTGATTTTCAGATTTGGATTTTTAATTTTTGATGAACTTCGATTTATTGTGAAATTAAAACTTTTTCGGTTTAATTTCAAATTTTGGCGACGTGTTAGTTTTTAGTCATTTCGAAACTTGTTTGTTAGTTTTAAATTTTCTGGTAAATTTTCAAATTGTGTCGACTTTCTTGTAAAATATAATAAACGGTTCTGTTATTGGATAAAAATAAAATTGTTTGGTGTAATAAGCCAAAAAATTTTAAGTCGATTGTTGCCCTATTTTTTTTTTTTTTTGTGTATTGTGGTGAATTGTTGGGTTTTGGTGAATTTCAAAAAACGATGTGAAATTTCGGTTTTTTGCAATTTTTTAATTTAATTTTGATTTTTTGACAAATTTAAATTTTCTATGACTTTTAGATTTTATGGTAAATCTTAAATTTTTTAGTTATTTTTTTATTTCTCTCAAAAATTCTCAACTCGGTAACATCGACTTTTGTTATAACTTCTTTCTACGTCTTTCATAAAATATTGATATTTTGAATTTGTTTGGCTTATTAGTAAAATTGCGAAATTCCCGGTGAAAATAAAATGTTTTAAAATTTCCAAATTTGGCAAATATTGCGTTTTGTAGTATTTTTTTGCCAATTAATTTTTTTAATCCTGTTTTTTTAATCTTATAGTGAATTCTAGAACTTCTGTAACTTTACTTTTTTTATTTTGGTAATTTACAATTTTTGCCCTGTGTGCAAAAACTTCAAACTTTTGTTGAATTCCCAAATTCTGTTAAATTTCCGTTAGTTTTTTTTTTGGAATTTAGTTAAGATTTTTGGTAAAATTTATAATTTTACAAAAATTTTTATATTTTTTGCGAATTCGTAATTTTTGTTCGAAAATTGTGTAATTTTTTGGTGTATTTCCTATTAGTGGTGAAATTTGGTTTTAGCATCGATTTGTTAAAAATTCTACGTTTTTCATAAGTATTGTTTTTTTAATTGTTTGCTTTGCGGTGAAATTGCAAAATATTCGTGAAATTAAAGTTTTTGGGGGTGAAATTTCAATATTTTGGTTCTTGTCGATTTTTTTTGGTAAAATTTTTGTTTTTAATTAAATATTAATTTTTTCGCAATTACATTTTGCAGCTTCTCGATTTTATGGTGAATTTTTAATTTTGCGGACAATTCGAATTATTAGTATTTTTTTTTTAATTTCGATTTATTAAAATTCGATTTTCCTTTTGGTGACCAGTCCAAAGTATGGTGAAATTTGTTTTTGTTTCAGATTAATTTAGAGTTTAAGTAATATTTGACATTTTTATGATTTTAAAATTGTTTTCCGAGATTATTTATTAAGTTCCCATTTGTGGTGAAATTTAATTTTTCATATTTGTTTAACATCGATTTTGGTAAAATTTTCACGTTTTTTTTTTTATAAAATATTGATTTTATGAGAGATTTTTGGGTTTTGGTAAAATTACAAAATTTGTTGAAATTGAACTTTTTTTTTTGTAAGATTTGGTAAATTTTCCCATTTATAGTGAATTTTCAAATTTGGAATCAGTATTAAATTTTAGCAGAATTTCAAATTTTCAAATTTTTTTTGTGAAAGTTCAGTTTTTGGAGGAATTTGGTTATCTTTGTTAGTTTTAAACAATTTTAGATTAAAAAAAATTTTTTAATTTAGTCAAACATTTAGTTCCGTAACTTGTCTGGAGGTGTGGTATATTTCTTTAAATTTGATGAGGATTAAGAATATTCAAATTCTATTAGCTTGCGCATAATAGTTTACCCGTGCGAATGAAAATAGTTAAAAAACCCAGAAAATTGGTTTTTTTTAACAATAACAAAAATTTGCCGAAGTCACTGATCAAATTGTCCAAGCGTCAACATCCTACACCTAGTGCCGATTGAGAGACGGAAAGAACGGGAAGGGTCCATAATATATCTATTCTGAAATGAATATTGTAGAAATTACAAACGGAATGACCAACCTATATTTTTTCCTTTTTGTGAATGGGTGTAAAAAGAAATGCGATGGTCGCGCATAAGTATGTTTAAACATTATTAAGTCAACGAAAAGAAAACTGCAGAAAAGGCACACGAGTGTCATTTTATATAGCGCTTTTCAATAAGGACGGGTGGATGATGACAGTTTGTGGCAGCTAGGTTGCGTTGACTGGGACTTTCAAATTTAATGGTTATTATTCAGTCACGTCCAAATAAGATTTTGCAAGGAGTACCCAATTTTGGTCGAAAATTTATGTAAGGTGGGGAAAATCTATGTTATCAGGCAAAGCTGCCGTATAAGGTAGGACTCTAATCTAAAAGAGATTCATTCCACAAAATTTTTAAACAAAAACGGAGAGCGTTATGTGTCAATAGTAATCAGTTTCTCTTAGGGTCAGCAGATAGAAATGATAATTCTTCCAGTTGCTTAACATATTTCAGGAGCTGTCAAAGCTACCAATATCATCGAACTGTCAAAATGTTTAGCAAGAGTTGTAATGTCATGTATCTTTTCACATCTGACAAAAAAATGGAAATCATTACACAATATTATTGATATTTATACTCAATTATATGTAGGCATCGTGAATTTCGTCGTGATATTGGTCGTAATAATGGCTTCAGTGCGCAGGTAATTCGCTGCGCCGTGGAAAAGCTTGAGCACAAGCTAGATGGAGATTGGGGCGGCCGTAGTCGCACAGAAATACCGAGAAATGTCGATTCGACGTCGATCGGCCGAATTGGACATCGCCAGATAGTAACCCGGCGTAATTAACGGCTGTATTTAGACCACAATTCGTGAAAAGTTGTGTTGACGTACATATAGAGGACGGACGATCATAGAGAGAAAGAGAGGAGTCAATTTAATATCAGACAGTGTTGTTATTTTATAGAAATTTATGTTTCTATCGGTCTTACCTTGTCACCTTATAGTTTTAGCGGTTGTAGCTACATGCCATGCAACGAACGTCACAACGATGACGTTAATGAACATTAACCACAGCTGATCAATGCCCTCAAAGACAACATAACCCAGGCCATTGTTCAAATTCAGTCGGATCTATGCGGCAGAGTCATTGAACATTGGTTTTTTCAGCAATGCCAACTTGTCCTCTTCGTAAAACCCTTTACTTGAATGTTGTTACATGTATGTACGTGTGCTTAGGTTCCGGTTAGTAAAACAAATTTACCTTTTGCAAACGATAAACTGTGGAAAAATATAAAATGGCAGCATGTTTATATGGGAACTTAAAATGCATTGAAATAAAGTAACTAACCACCATCAAGCAAACAATACATAAAAAGTTTTTCTTTCTTCATTTTTTTTTTTTATTTTAAATTTTTCCAACTCGCCGTCAAGGAGATGAAAATTCAATGCTGCACAGTAATTTGAATGGCATGATGATTATTACATTGTGGCAAACGGTCGGCCGTAAATAAGTGTGTTAAAATTTGTTTCATCTTCATCAACTTCACAATATTTGTATTCCATATTATTTTTGGTTTTAATTATGAAAATAAACATTTGAAGAGCGATTGTAGGAGCTACTTAAATGCTGAATTATTAAGTAGGATGAAGAAAAAATCTGCTGCTTCTGATAAAAGTGGTTTCAAGTTTGGAATTTTTCTCAATCAGGTTTCATTTTACAATTAAAATTGAGATTGTAGCAGTTCAGTATCAGCTACTTTCATTATTCTGTTCAAGTTGTTTTGGTGGAAATTCCATGCGGATTTCAAGGGATCTTACAAAAAGCTTCGTTACTCGTATATTTTTGTAAAAACAGCTGGAGTGCACATAATTAATTAAAGCAGGTATGCAGATGTATTCAGATTTTCCATAGCTCCATTGAGTTTTCTTTGTAAAGAAAGAACTTATTTTTATATTAATTTTGATTACAAGGAGACAAGTATTATTTTTAGTTATGGAACTTAAAATTGAAATATAAATATGGAATTGAATGGTTGCAAATTGGAACGCCAAGCCTTCATTTTGTCTTTTTTTTTTTTTTGCAAATATTGGCAACATCTTTTTGTCGTTATCTTAAATAATTCTTTTAATTTAAACGCTTTTTGTAGGGATCTTTTGTTGTAGTCTCAGATAGAATTGGCTCGCCCTCTTGAAAAAATTTATTTCAAGACGAATTTAAGGCGAATTCAGTACAAAGTGGCCTTATTTCTACAACAAATGCAACAATGGAAAGCCGTTGTTAAAAAATAGTAAAAATAAATTTTAATTTCGAATTAAATAAAATGACACAAGTAGGTAAAACTTGTGTTGGAGATGACGATATTTATCTACCCATTTTATAACTTCCATGGCTTGATAATTCCAAAATGTTTGGCCTTACTTAAACAAATTTCGTAACATTTTTGTAGGAAACCTTATCAGCTTTAACTTCTGTATAAAACAATTTTAGCTAAAAGTTATAGTTTCAGAGTTATTGGCAAAAAACTAAAAACTGTAACCTTTAAGTGACATCCTTCGTCTAACTCACTAATATTTTCAGTTCTCCATTTTTTTTAAATATTTTAAAACAAAAAAGAAGACTTTTTTATTTTTCGTCATTGACGATCTTTTCACAAATTCATCTGGCAGCCCTGATTGCGAGACTGCCCAAATGTTTGAAGGTATATTATGCTTCAATTAAATCAGATTCATCGGTTTGTTCTCGTACATATTATCCTTCAAGATGGCTGACTTCGTGAAGGCCAGTTAGCGGTGCTTTTATATGAAATAACTTTGTTCGGGAATAAATCTCTTACCGGAGCAATTGATAAGTCCGAAGTATGGCAAGTGTCCCATTTTGCTGAATCCATGTTCTGGAAACTCTTGTGTGAAATATCCTTTTAAAATTTAGCGGTAAAGATTATTTTGTTACTGAGTGCTCGCCTGCGACCGTCTTCTTAAATTTACGGACCGATTATTACGGACTATGTATGTCCTTTGCGCTATGTAAAGGTCGCTGATGCTTCTGTTTTGTATTGTCCTTTCCGCGGAAGCGACCAAAGTTAGTAAACTTTTCTAGGATTTTATTTGCGATAAGCGTGATCAGTGTTCTTCAGTGTTTGAACCAACTGGATTTTATAGGCCTTTACATATAAGTAGTTTTACAAAACTAACTGCAAAGATGATTTTTTGATATTGAGTGCTTCTATTCAATTGCGACTAATGATGAATTTCGGCGAACTGAAAGCCTTACTTCTTTGAACGTTTTTTCACCTCTAATAGATAGAGTTCCAATTCGCACAGTTGACCGGGAATTTTCGAATAACGAGATTGATATTCCGGACGATACACAGTGAAATAAAATCACTGTTTCGGTAATAGACGTGCAGATAAAACGCGCATTGCATCTCTGGGTACGACTTCGTTTGTACTGAATCTTCACGAGGTAGTGCGCGAAGTTACAAAATTAAATAATACTAAGTCCAATACAAGACTGATTAGTTGACCCCTGTTACGGACTTCGACAAATCCTTTGTTGTTAAAATACTGAGCAGAGATGATTTGAAGGAGAAATCCATAATTCTAAACAACGCGGTTTCGGTATTTTTTTCCCCCTGAGGATCTTGACCTGTCACTCTCAATAAGTATACCCGTCGACTGCACCGTGTTTCAGGATGAAATATATGCTATATTTGTAGCGACAAGAACAATTGGGGAACTTATAACGGAGGCGATGACTCTTGATATTTTGTGGACAGAGTAGTGAAGTCGAGATGTGTAAGGAAGTGTATTCAATATCTGGCCCTACTTGGATGAAATTGTGTGAGAATTGTTTGAGTTCCAGGGCATGATGACGTTCGTTGAAACGAGATGGCCGATCAGTGTGCAATAAACGGTTCGAACCTGGAAGTGGTAAATGCACAGGCTGAACTTTCGAACTACTTACTTGAATGGCCGCTAAAAGAAACGTCCCGCAGATGGTCTACAATAACCACTTGCAGCTTGTGCAGAATTCTTTGACTCTCAATTGGCCCTCGGAAAAAATTCGATATCGCTTCTAGTTGCCATCATGATTGGAAGAGCTGCACAAGTTGTCTGGATGAGAAGGAAGAAAAGTCAGTTCAACACCTTCTACAAGAACGCAGGTTCAAATATTTGGGCTAAAGATTCTTTCTAGACCTGGACTGTCTTAAGAATGCGACACGGACGGGTCTGATAGATGTTGCGAGAAACTTCAGGTGGTTCTTAAGAACTGTAGATCCTGGAGTCCTATAGAAACTGGGGGTAGATATATGGTCGTCGGGGCATCACAAGGGGCCAAATGCACTCCGAGTAAATGCGGGTCGATTTAGATGCTCTATTATTTATTATATACATTAATAATGCGCCCAATTCATCGGATACATTTGAGGTCACTCTACTCGCAGATGACACGCTTATGTTCACGGAAGTAGATTCAGTTGAGCATTGCTGCCACAACCTTACCCAAGATGTGGAAGAAATTAAATTATGACTGAATAAACTTATGGCAATTAATGCTTAGAATAATGAAATCTTTTAAATAAACAATAATTTAATCGGAAACGTGAACTAAATAAAGTATTTTGGTTTCGTTATTGGTAAAGATTTCAAATTTAGTACTTGCCGGAAAATCCACAAAAAATTAAATTTTTTAAAAGAATAAGAAAACAAGTTTCCATTATAACAGCAATAAATATTTGCAATACATTAATAAAACCTCATTTCAAGTGTTCATGCAGACAGTATGCAAATTTAATAGATACTTCAATAAACTTTATGCTGGAAACACTTAAGTGGCGTAATATATGGCAAAGGCTCGAGTTAATCACTATAAACTTAATACAGAAAATCAAGACAGGGGAAGCACCGGAATATTTAAACGGATAAAATAGCTAAGTACTCCTATATCACCTAAGAAATACCGAAAGTTTAGAATCGAAAATCAAAGAGTGCAACGCAACGATCGCTATATTAAAAGGGTTAACAACTTTACGATTCTTTGCCAAATAAAACTGAAATTAAAACAAACAATAATTTATTTAGAAAGCAGTTTGTTTGTTTTCAGATATTTTCTTAAATATTTAAATACTAATAAATAAAATTAATACTAAAAAAATTTCATTCGGCAAAAGGGAGAAACTTGTATCGAATATTTTTGGTTGCTGTGATGTTTAATAAAAACTAAAGATTTAAAAAATTTTTCTAAAAAAATAATCGTTTTTAAACAACGTACTATTTTTGGTGTTTGTAGGCTCTTTGCAACCAAAAGAGCCTTAGCCTAATGGACACCATGTGTATATTTACACGAAACCAATCACGCTGCTTTTTACCCCCTCATAACTTTGCTTCCTTTAATCATAAAATAATGAAACTTGAAACATAAGGACTCTACGCTTAAGTAACCTCACAAGCCGAGATATAAATGTGCAGAAATTGAATATTTTGGTACCTATTCACTGACTTACTCATCAATATTATTGGGTACTTCCACTATATCTAGGGAGCTGAAATTTGGTACACAGGTCTGGGGGAATAAGTAAACAGAAAAATCTGAAAACGGGCACTTTTTATCTGGGGGGACTAGGTTGATCCCTTATTTATATGTGACACTTCCACTATAACTAGCCAGCTGAAATTTCATATAACTCAACCGTCTGTAAGATTTCAGTTAACAAACAAAAATAGCTTGGAAAAAAGGACCCAGATCCGCATAAATGTTAAAATAAAGCAAAGTTCCTATGCAAAAATTTCGGCCGTTAAAACTACTGAGATCAAAATGAGAACCAAGTTCTTCATATGTACAACACCAGCCCATTTCTACGCAACTTGCTAGCTTTGCAAAATTTTTTAAACTTTCTCATATATAAAAAAATTGTGGGAAATAATGAGCGATCGTCGAAAGTTCTGCAAAAAATCTCTTATTCTGTATAAGATACAATACCGTAAGTTATCTAAAGTCTGCGGAACTAGACACTTTCTTGAGGAAAGTCTAATGTCTCAAAGCGTCGCTTGGTTTTGTCGTTTATAGTTTTAACAAAAACAAAGCAAAACAAAATCCCTAACCATCCCAAATACATCAAGGCGAAATCAGACAAGAAACTGAAACTTGCTGTGAGAAAACTTTTTCATTATGAACAGCCGCCAATTTCTCAGAAGTATAAGTTACGTAAAAAATTTGTACTGAGGCCATATTACGGCACTCGATATCAAGCTCAATGTCAGTGAAATTAAACTACCCAAACGAAGTGGGCGTTACAGTTTTCCGAACACCCCAACTTTTGGTGGTTTCTTCTCGTATATTTCCAAAGTTGGGTCTTTGTCGTGCTAGATTGGCCAAATGGAAGAGTGTGCACTGCAAAAACTAATAGACGTTAGCGTAATAAAAGAAACTCAACTGACACTTTGTTTTGCATACAAAACATGTGATTGCCGACAATTTTCATTGGGCTGTTATGTTGTTAATTTATTGAAATCAAAAGTGAAGTCATTCCAATTTTATTTATATTTACGCCTAACTGCTTAGGGACTAATCGGTCGATTTTCATCACACACCTATTTGAGTGACATTTTATCGCTCATGAATGCTTTCGCCAGATTCTAGTGCTATTAAAAAAGTATGTACTCGTACGTTTTTTATATTCCTTCTCTTGCAGCTCATTAAAATCATTGAACCAAAAGTAATACATATTTATTTGAATAAAACCCTAATACACTTAATGGTCTGGCTAATATACGAGTATGTTATAAGACTAGTAAAATGTTTGCATTTTAATCCTTTCAGAAATTTTTATAATATTTCGTTTTCTCTAAGAATTAACTCTTCTCTCAGACGCGATTTCTGTTTAGTTGGCTTCCTCTCCTTGATGAAACTTAAAAAGGAAAATCGCTTTTAGAATAAATTTCTTAAGACACAAGAAAAAGCCATTCAAACCACTGAGCATTTATAAAAATATAATGTTCATCTTCGCCTTCAACACCATCATCTAGCCTTATCATCATTGTCAACATGATGTTGATGCTAATGACGATTATGATGGAGCGAGCAAGAGGCGTTATTATCTTTTTTTCTCTTCTTTCTTTTATTTACTCTTTTACTTACCGAGCTGAAGGCCGACAGTGATGGTGTAAAAAATGGTACTGCAATTGTTGTTGCTTTTTGTGAGCGTCTCAGCATCATTAAAATCATTTTTCTAGTTTTAACATCACACTTATACCACTCGACGTCATATAACGTATCAGCAACTGCAGCACTCTGCCAGTTGTTGGTGAATGCAAAAACAAAGAGAAGACAATAGAAAACATAGAGGAAACTTAATATAAAATATATTTATTCTTGAGGAAAGTGCATACATTAATTTTATAGACATACGAGCTGTGTTCACACGTTTTCAAATGGCACAAAACATTTTTTATATTTAAAAAATTCTTATTGTTATAGTTTAATAATTTTTATTAATTCAAATATCTCACATGGGTTTTTTTAAATCAATTCACTAAAATTTATTTGCTTTGAGCTAAAAAGTCTCCCTGCACATTCCTCTGGTTGCTTAAACCAGCTCATCAAAAATTGTGTTTAACAGAATTTTTAACTTACCTAGAATCGTCTTATGGGTAAAACCTCATAAACTGAATGAGAGTTTTGCTAAAAACCAGTGTACCTTTTTAAGGCCTTACTAAAGCCTAAGGTGCCATTTGAAGGCCTTAACAAGGCCGTAAGCTGGAAGGCACAAAGATGTGGATTGCCGTAACTAAATGCACCGTGAAAAGTTCTGACTTATACCTCCTCGTGGTGGTGGCCGATAACAGGTTCCTGTCTCTGCAAGGAGTCTGGCTAAACAAGTCGAGCGGGGAGAAGTTAACACAGCAAAATCTCGGTACCAGTCGGTCTCCAGTTTTAATACAGACTAACCGTGCATATGGAGCTCTGTGAGGGTGAATATCCATTACAGCGATGAATCAAAAAGCCTCGCGAGAGTCGGAGAGAGCCCGAAGAACCTGCCGTGTTAATTGGTCACGGAAGGAATATCGATGATATGGACAACAATGCCTCGCGAGAGGACGACGCTTCTATCTTTGAAGGTACTTCTAAGACGTCGCAATGAAGCTTCGCAAGAGGCTCTATTTATTCGGCAATGGCGGAAACCGGAAGAGATGGACAAGAAAACCTCGCAAAGAGTGAACAGAAAAGTCGCCAAAGATACTCTTTAAGAAAAGGCTGAGACGGTAGCGCACATTGTGTATGAATGTCCTGCACTTGCTAGCATACGGCTTAGGACCACGAGCAGACACTGAAGCTCCGTGATGAGGAAGAAGGCCGACAGTCGCCAGTCTACTGTCCGAAATCACCACAGTCAAGAGTAAAGGCTAGTGGTACCATGAGCCTTCAATGAGAGTTAGGTAGTCGTAAATTACAGATCGTTTACTTCAAGAAAAGAAGGGAGTTGAAAAGGGACCAATAAAGTAAGTGGTCTGCTTCGATATTCCCCCTACATTAGCAAATGTTATAGGGCCTTATTAAATTGCCGATCTTATATTTAAAGCAACTTTTTTCCAATTGTTTAGTTTATTTTATAAAAGCTAGAAATTGAGTTCCTCTCTTGCTCATTTCATTATACACAGTCGTATGTTCGTAATTAAAAAAAGCAGAGAACATAATATTACACTTCTGATAGTTGATATTCGATTTAAAAGAACGACTTCTGCAGCTTGTTTGGTAAAGGCAGGATGTATGTTCGGATCCTCAGTATGTTTTTTCCTCCCCTAAAAATAGGCTATGAAGCCGCACACTCCCTAAACTTGAGACTTTTGTTATATTTTGAGTCAGATATAAATGTTATAATATAGTCAGAATATCAGATGAGGTGCAGTATCTCTTATCTCAGCTAATCTAACATTGCCCTGAACATTAAGGTCAAGAACCTAAAGAGTTTTCTAGTCCTAAAGATTTATATCACGCATAACAAGAGATGTAGCTACTAGCACTAAGGTCCACAATGCTCCCTTCCAACAGGTTTGACAGGCCCTCAACTGTAGATGAATGGTTAGGATTGGAAGTTCAGCCCAAAAGATTGTTTATAAATATGAGAAATGCAGTAAGTGATCCCGATTACTTTCTGTTTCCGCGGTTACAAAGAACCTAAAAGAACTTTTGATGAGATGAAACTCAAACGCATCATGCGTAATTCCTTAAATCATCACGATAACTAAAGATATAGTTAAAGAGTTGTGAAGAAGTAAGAGTACTGTCATTTTTCGAACACACCTCGTCAATGAACGTATGTAAATGCGACCATCATAAAATAAGAACTTCACAGTGAATTTGTATAAAAAATTACATTCTATGACATTAAGTAAATGTAACAAGTGTGTTAGTGTCCGTGTGTGTGAAACTGTATACAATTCTTTGTGCAGTTATGAAAGTTTTTGTAAACTTTCTACTTTTTTTTGTTGGACTTTAAAGCTGAATGAGAAGAAAATTGCTGTATTCATAAGTTTATTTAAAATATATAAAAAAATTACTTAATAATTAATAATATTTGTGGTTCGAAAAAAACAATAAAACTTAAAAAATATATTTGGTTAAAAGTTTCGACTTAAGGTACCCATTTTTCTGTTAATAAAATTCTTATTCCATTTTATCCACAAAATATATGTTTCGGCGTTGTAAACTTCGATTATAAATATATTATTATTAATGTATGGGGGGATATCGTAGCAGACCACTTACTTTCTGGGTCCCTTTTCGACCCCTTTTCGCTCCTCCAATTGGTTTCAGGGAACCGATCCGATTATACTCAGCGCCGTTGATTCACTGCATTTATTCCTAGCGTTAGGAAAATGACCCCAATTTTGGGCGAAAAATTATCCACGAGGTGCATTTTTAGATGAATGGTTTTGTAACCAAGCAAAGTTAACATCTCTAGAATGACGCCAAACGACATGACGTTCGTTCAATAAGTGGCAATGCATTCTCAAACAGGTCCTATTTTGTACGGATTTCAATCTTCCCTAATCGCCAGCGGTGAGCGATACAGAACAAAGGTAACCATTTAGCTCCTGCAGAAAGAATTTACGTGATTCACAGTAAACGTCACAATGGCCAGCCTGCATGCAAGTTTGTAGAGTACTTTTCGTCTAGGCGAGGTTCGTGTGACTTGACTCACCATACTTTTTAAGTGGTCTATGCCTGCAAGCAATAATCAACCAATATCCTCAAAGTGGTAATAACGCGGGCCATCGCTCAAATTCAGCAGTTGTGTCTTTGAATATTGAACATCTCGGATTCATGAATGAATCCATTATGGTTAAGTTTGAGGTAAATGTGTAAAAAGGCAAAAAAGTATTCTTTAAAAATTAGGGGCGTTTCCAAAGGCCGGAAAATAGGATATTGCTCCCCAAATGAGTAAAAGTTAATGTTGTCCATTACAAATTCTTTTTATTTTCTCTAAGAATTGTCTTTAAAAGAATTAAAAAAAATTTCCGCATCTCTACGTAATGAGCGAATGTTGTAGACTTACGGTAAACACGGTATAACATAACGATAATTTTATTCTTGATTTGATATTCCGTCATCCCTTGTCAAGTTTGGTTTGGTGACGAATAGGTTTCGGCTATGCGCCATCTTTAGTGTCAGTTTTCGTTCTCTCACATGGCACGTGGCCGAAACCGGTTTGTCTCCAAACGAAACTTGACAAGGGATGACGGGAATTCGTTCCAAAAATCTACATATACAAATTCCTTAAGAGGAAAAAATAGCAGGTTCTAATTTTGAGGTACATTGATGCAAATAACAGGCATTGTTACCCCAAGAAAGTTGCTAATTTCCAAAACGCAAATTTTCGGCATACTTTTTGCTCAACGTTCCACAACCAGCGATCTGTGAAGCCATCAGGTACAACCTAAGCGAGCTTCGGTAAGGCGCGAAGTCAGCAATGCCCTTCAGCTGTCCATAGCATTTTCTTAGAAACTAGAATAACAACAAATGACTTCACCCTAACTACTGAAATAGGCCAAAGTCCTTAGTGTGTATCGAAACTCAAGATAGATAACACTAAACTACTGGGTCATCCATATTAAAAAGTTATTTTAAAAGCTTGAAGCAGAAGCAAAGTTAAAGTTTCGCAAGCAGAGCAAAACAGTTGAATTATCGCAAGGTTTTCTTAAAATAAGGCCGCAAAGAATACCTACCTGTTTCATGCATTTGTACAATTTTGAATGATTATTTCCCTATTGTGAGATATCTGGCTGAGTATGACGTGCAAGTACTTGTAATAAAGAAAACATTTGTTAATGTATCAACTCTACGAGGATGACCATCAACATTATAAGCCTCACACGTTATTTGGCATTGGAATTCTTTTTTGTGTCCGAAATATTTTTCTTTATGATAAAATACTTTTAAATATCTTCGAACCACTAATCAAGGCATTTTCAGAACATGTTTTTTTTGTTGCTTCACCAATCCAATTTTAGATATATTTGCTTCAAACATGGTGTAGAAGGTTTAATTACCAACGGAAGAAGTACCACAAAAAATGGGTGCGTTCAGTTCGTAGTGCTGAACTCGATTTAAGAATCCTAGTTTCAAAACTCAGATTATTGATCCTTCACTCAGAAGAAACACTGCCAAAAAAGTTGTTAGTTAAGTGATTTTCTTTTGTGAATACATTGACTTTCGATACAATAACTTTTTCTAGTATTTTGTCCACACAGCTTAAAAGACTTGTCGGTCTGTAGCTAGATGGTAATATTGGATCTTTTCCTTGTTTAGCTATAGCTTTCACTTTAGCGCATTTCAAACTTGAGGGAAGATATCCCATTTTAAGACAATAATTGAAAATATCTTTCACAAATTCATTTGCAATGTTTGGTAGTTCTTTTAGAAATATATTTAAGAAACCCGGAGCTGTATTATTTTATAAACGTAAAGCAGGTTATTTGACTTCGTCAGTTGTGCTTAGATTTTAACAAGTGCCACAATATACTGTGTTATCCCTCGTATGTGTACGCGTGGTTCTAGGTACTTGAGTCAACAACTTGATGTTCGCACCATAAGGAAAATGTATCAGATTATTTTCTGTTTGTTATTTCAGTCATTTGAATTTTCAGTTTCGAATGTTTAAGACGCAGTTGTGCTCGCTGTTGCTGTAGAGTAATTAAAATATTCTCATGCAGAAGTATCAGAAGAAAATCACGTTTTTAGCTAAAGTACAAGAGTAAATGTAATTGTTTTAATTCCGTTATGTGCTCCTTTTTAGTTTTTTTATGTTTCTGAATGAATACTTGTGAATACGTGTGTGTATTTATGACAGCATTCTGTGAATTCTTCAACTTGAGCTTGCTCTTTTTCAGTGGGTTTTTTTCGCTGTTGTTGTTCTTACAACATGGATGTAGTTGACATGAGAGCTTTTAGTGCTAAAATCAAGGTCTAGTAAAATAAAGGAAACTGTTTTTCTTTAAAGAACTGAGTGTAGAAATAAGTATTATATGAACGAATGTCATGATTCAAGCTGTAAGTGATTAAAGTTGTTAATTCAAATGTTATTAAATATAAGTGAAAATTTCATTAAAATAAGTAGGCAAATTTTGTTAAAAAAACATAATTATCACAGGTATTATACTGTTTGTATAAAAGGGATATTTTAAGATGGAATTTAGAAGAAAAAAGAGACATTTTAAATAGAGATTTTGTTGCAAATGAAAGCAGCTTAAACGCACAAAAGTTAAAAATTACAAAAGAAAAAAAAAGTAATAAGGAGGATAATACGATCAGTGGACATGCGATTTAAATTTTCCTACGTTGAGGGTCTCAGGTAAGACGTTACCGCTGTAATGGGCTTAGAGATGTATTGGCTAGTGAATTTTTAGTGGAAAAGCTAAAACAGTGAGTTTACTTAGCTCCTTCACTATCTTCGTATAGAAATTTCAAAACAGGCTTTGAAGGAAGGTTCCATATGTAAGGGTGATATTTCATTTGTTTGAATATGATGCTATAAATAGTGAGAACATCAGATACAGGGCAGAGTTTTCTATATCGCTTTTTTCAAGAATCAAAGAAGGTGTTAAGTCTATAAAAATCGCATTCATCTTTTACGCTGAAAACTTACAGATAAAATAACATTTTCCGTACCGCGTTTCTGTATGGGCTAACCATATTGGGTATTAAAAGCATCAATGCCTTATAATAATTTTGTTGTGAAATTATGGTTTTAAAATAATGAATTCCAACAGCTCCACTCCTTTAGCATGACATAATTTCTACAGTAGCTGTGATTAAAGAAATATTGCAAATCTTAATAAAAATTAAATTAGAAATAAACCTTTGTGTAATAAGAGCCTTGTAAACCATACACATAAAATTATCTTTTAGAATTATACTTTGCTTCATAATTTCTAAAGAATATTATTTCAAAATAAATCTGTAAATTGATAATATTTAATGTAAACGCTTTTAAAATGAACGTTTTTCTTTTCCACTTAATTAAATATTTTCCTATAATGGTTTTGTGGCAAAACAGAAAAAATTTTGGATATTAAATTCTTCTTTTTATAAATTTTCCTACATTAGTTGAAGTTTCCCATGTACTAAATTTAAAATTCCTTCAATTCAAAGCATTAATGTAAATCACTAAAATATTAAGACGGCAACTGTGCGTATGAGTAATGGCCTGGTCAATAAAGTTTAACATACGCAGTGGGTTACACAGCATGAGAAAATTTTTTCTTTCAGTAAAACCTAAATATTGTATTTTCTATAGTTGGTGTGTAAAGTGTTTGTGTGAAATGCTCAGTTGCTGTATTATGTTAAAAGAAAATATCCCACTTGGCCTGGGATTCGAAAAACATTAAAGTTCACGAAAGTGAAGAATTTTTGAAGCAAAATTATTCGATAAATTATGTTAAAACGAATCCGGAATTTTTTTGTTTAATTATCGACATATTCTTACTAAAGATTTGTAAGAAATGTTATAGTAATCGTGGGATTAGAATATTTTATTTATTTGGGGCAAAAACACGGGACAATACAAAGAAGGAACTGGACTTCTTATTTGCTCAATGAAACGAGAAAGAAGCTACATGTCATTTGTGAATTAGACATACAGAGAAATTCAAAGTGAACATTTTAAAATAAATAAGAATATGATTTGAAGTTTGAATCTTAAAAAAATATTTTATATTATTTGAATGTAAACATATTATTGTTTACTTTTAATTATGTGCCTTTTTAACTTATCGTGCGATGTGTCACAATAAGTCAAGATAAGCCACAACTCGAAAAATTCAAAATGATCAGGAAATGCAAAGCACTGTGTTTCCAAACATTTTTGATTTTCAAAATGCAGAACTCTAAATAACAATGTTTTAATGAAACAAAACTAATCAGTAGCTCACTTGTGTACTGTCATAACTAATAGTACTCCTTAGTTGAAACAAGGCAAGTAACATGCAGACAGACATAATTGTATATTTTCATTTAAATACAGTGAACGAACAGACATTTTTGCGGTCATCAAATATTTGTTCTGTGAACTAGTTTATATAAAATTCTTATTTTGATAAATTTTGAGTCATGACGCTTTTCGATTTAGAGTGCGATATGTATGCATGGGTTTGACTTTATAATAAAGAACTTTCTTTGTCGACCGAATAATCTGTCAACAAATTTATTCGTAGTACATATATGGAAGAAGATGATTTCCAACACAGTAGCTGAGTAGTTCTCATGTAGAAAGACTAATGCGAGGATCCAGAATTTCAGTGGCTATTCGACTTAAGAAATTAATTATTTGTATCAGAAATATTTTATATAAATTCGTTCAAGAATTAAATTGCACTTTCGAATAACAACTTTGATAAAATATCCCAAACACTTTTTTATACTCTAAGAACAGGTGGTCGAAAATAGCGTGGTATTAATTTGTGAATCAAAAACTTGGTAAAAAAACAAGTTGTAACTTTTCGTTTGGAGCAATATGAAATTAAAAGAAAATACAAAACCTTCGCTCGCGAAGCATTGCCAAGGTTAGCGAAAATGAAGATTTAGCGAAAACGAAATCGTATAGCTCACATTATTTCTCGATAACGTTAAAATCAACTTTCCTAAGCATTTAGCAATATTGAAAAATTATTTGTTACAAACTTTTGTCGTTATTAAAGTTGATTCGCTGGAGGATCTTTTAATAAATAAAATTAATATTGCTTAAGTTTCGCTTGTAATATAGTTATCGAACCTTCGAAATCGATAGATGTTTGGAACAAAACTAGTTAAACTTTTTGCGACGTTTTGGTTTGTCGAGAACGGCGAAAAATAATTGATTCACTTTCGAAGCCAATATCAGGAACAAATGTCTTGGTCAAGTGGGCTGCTTGGTATTGCTGTCTATAATAAAATCGATTTTGCTAATGATGAGTTTAAAATCAGAAAATTTACTAACTGGTAAATATCAAGGGAATTTAAGGTTCGGTACTTAAATTTTTGGAATGTGTGTGAAGATAAATTTTACATACTATAACCCTAGAAAGAAACCATAACTATTTACAAAGCACTGTCAGCGTGCTAACATAACTCTGCTAGACATTAAAAATTTTGTATATGTCTTAAAAATAGACTAGAAGCCATAGTCTTGGACAAAATATACCAACAAAATGTACTAGCTTACCCAGGTCCCACTATTTCCAAACCTAAAGTCATAATGAGTAAAACTTGTATTAACATATAATTTCATGCATTTATAAAAAAGCTAATTTCCAAAAGGAAAAAACGAAGACAACGTACACCAGGAATATCTTAACAAACGTAAGCTGAGAGTAAGGCCGAGATTTAGATTCTAATGTGTGTTATAACTTTACTTAGCGACTTTGTTTCGAGAATACCGCACATCTTAAAATAAAATGGCGAGATATCCCTGCGTAATGGTCAAGATACGAACGGTCTGACAAGGTCTGAAACGCGTTTTCACATATGCTTCAAAACACTCATTCAACAGAGTCTACAATTTTAATATTCAGAATATCTTGAAGAGCCCTCCCTTTAGCACAGGTCATGGCCCCATCGGGCGATAGAATTCCCATCGGGTGGTAACAGATTTAAAAGCAGTTGGATTTACCTAAAAGTTTTTCTGTTTCCATTTCTGAAATAAAGTAGTTTTTATTTTATATTTATTTTATTTGGCTAAATATGTTAGAGAGTCCAACTCAAGCAGTTTTAGAAACTAATAGCGGGTACACGCGAAGTGGGCACATGGTTGAGGTAACTAGATCAACATATTATGATTGAATTATATGGGGTGGATCAAAATCATATTATTACTGAAGTGATCAACTGTTTAGTAATGATGGGGTGTATACTGTGAGACTTAGCCAAACAGCAATGTTTATGCATTAGAACAGGCAGCCGCCCTGTGGCTAGCAACGCGATAAGACATACTAAATAATTTTAGAATTTTATTAAATCCTATTATTTGAGTCGACTCAACTAACTGTAGATTAATTACCTTCGAGTCTTACTCTACGTAATTCAGTTAGTCTTAAAAATTTCCAACTAGTATCTGGCAAGAACTATATTCGCCCTGACATGTGAAGGCGTTGAGTAAGGTGATCCTATACCCCTTGGGCCAAAATTTTATTTGCTCCTCTTGGTTTCTGCCGATAGTCAACGCTTGAGTCAGAATTTTATTCGCCTTAACCGATGGAGTTTAGTAAAAAGCGATTTCACTTTGCTTCGCTTTAGAGTTTGGTTCTCCATGAAGAGTGCCATTTCTTCGGTCTCGGCGAATAGTGGCTATATTCCGAGAGCTTTGAATGGTGTGAAAGGTTTGTGGGGGTAATAATAAATATATCCTCGGACGAACGATTAAATCGTGCTATGCTATAATTAGTTTAAGTTTACGGTTTATAACGTTTATTGAGAAAATTAAAAGAAACTTGTCTAACCATAAATCCCAGTAAATCCGACGCTATGCTTTTCACTCGTAAGAGGAAGGGTTTTCGGATCGGAAGTAAATGTGTCCAGGAAGGTGAATTATCCATGATAAAGAACTTACCTGTAATGAACACATCGAAACAAAGGTCCGGAAAGCAAGAATGATTATGCATAAATGTAAACGAGGGTGTGGCCGTAGGTGGGGAATCTCGCCAAAGGCTGCATTCTGGATTTACACAATGATGGTGCGACTCATTATAACTTACGCATCCGTGGTGTGGTGGCCGAAGGCCTCTCAGGGCACAATTAAGCGTAAGTTGGATGGGATTTAGAGGATTGCCTGCATGGGCATAAGTGGTGTAATGCGCACGGCGCCAACACAGGCAATCGAGGCAATGTTCGGATTGCTGCCATTGGACTTATTCATTAGGTCAACGGCCGCATTGTTAGCTTTGCGAATGAGGAGCGATGCGGTTTGGCATAGCTTTGGGCCGAACATCGGGCATAAGAGTATCCTGGACCTCGTCGGGAAAGAGGCTAGGGTTGCTCAGATGTCGATAGACTCTCATTGCGGAAGGCATTATACACAATGAGTGTATGGAGAACGACATCAGTATCTTTACTGATGGTTCTCTTATGAGTGGCAGGGCAGGAGCAGGTGTATTCTTAGTTGAGCTGAACTTGTCCTGTAGTCTGCGTCTGGGAAGGTACGTGTCAGTTTACCAGGCAGAACTGCTTGGGCTGCTGCATGCGTTGGATCACTTGCTTGAAAGCCGAGTGCATGGGAATAGGGTTCTCATTGCACTTGACAATCAGTCAGTTATAAAACGCATGAGGCAAGTGAACGTGTATTCCAAACTGGTGCTGGAATGTGTTCTGAAACTAAACAGATGTGCCTCGTTGAATGAGGTAACGTTGATGTGGGTTAAGGGACACATAGGCACAGCTGGGAATGAAGCAGCAGACGAACTAGCAAAAAGGGGATCGGATGTGGACTTCTGTGGACCAGAACCCAGGGGAATGGCCTAGTGCGAGCTAAAGTTCTTCAATGGGTAAACTCATCACACCTGAACAGGTGGAGGGAGAATACCACATGTAGACAGGCTAGAATGGTGCTCAAAGAGCCCCTCGGCAGGAACGCCAGCAAGGTGCTCGGGTATAATAGGGCTACTTTAAGCTGGATCACTGCGTTAGTGACAGGACATGGAAACTTCAAGTACCATCTGGCTAGGATAAAAGTCGTGGAAGATGATACTTGCAGACTATGCCTGGAAGAGGCTGAGACGGTAGCACACATTGTGTGTGAATGTCCAGCACTGGCTAGCATAAGGCTTAAGAAACAGGCCCTAAGCCTTAGACAAATGCTAGCAATTACAAAAGACTCCGTGATGAGGAAGAGTGTCGACAGTTACCAGTCGACAGTCTGAAATCACTTTAGTCAAGAGTAAAGGCTAGGGCTAGCACGAGACTCAATTGAAAGTATGGTGGTTGTGATTACGAATCGGTTCCCTGAAATCAATTTGAGGAGCAAAATGGGGGTCAAAAAGGGACCCAAAAAGTAAGTGGTCTGCTTTGATATCCCCCCGTACATTAATAATAATAATAATATTAGTAAAAACCGTATTGTTCAACTCAACCATATTGCAATCTTTATTAAATATTTCCAATATGAGCTTTATCGCAACTAAAGTAAAGTTTAAAATATTTTTAAACAACCATAATATGATTACAGTAGATAGTTGCAGCGATCATAACATAGTTGTCGTGACTAAGTCATAACAATGTTTTTTTTTTATTTTGTGGAGGAAATCGTTAATCGCGGTCAAAAAACTTTTTTTAACAAAATATGTTTTTGTACGGATGATTTTCGGATTATAGTTTATGCAATATTGTTAAATACTAAAACGCTGTAAAACGAATCTTAGATACTGCTATATATGTAGTTGCTCTATTTTATTCTCCAGATCTATAAGATGAGCTTAGAATTTCCTAATATATAATGGATCTACTTTTTATTTAATTTCAAAGATTCGAATTATCTGAAAATTGGTTTTTGGAAAACGTCCTATAGTCCTTTAATCGAAAACTGCACATACTGCTGCCATGCTGAAAGACTTGGCCAATCTAATGTATTGCAAACAACGCTTATTAATATATCTCAACAAAGTAGGACAAAGGATCATAACAAGGACTTGAGTGTACCAGTATTTATGTATATACAGACGCTTTGTGCAACCTACGGTAACCGACAGCATCCTTTGGAGAAAATTATGTTATTGATATTTAAATATTATACAAATATATGAAAATAGTTTTTCACACATACATACATATCCACAAACATACACACACATTGACGTACATTTAAACTTACACTTTCGCTTGTGTAGCTGCCACCAAAGCAATATAAAAATAGTTGTGTCAGAGCGGCAATACTATAAAAAATATAAATCACCAGACCCAACGAAACAGAATTCTAGTCACAGAAGAAAAAAACCCAGCACCAGTCGTAATACAATATGAAGTCAATTAAGAAAGAAGTAAAAAAAGAAAGAAAAAAATTTAGAGGACAATGGAAAATGATTATTTTTAATGCCGATCTTGTTTCTTGAAATTAAAATTGATTTTTATGTTTTTGTTTTATGAAATTGTAGCTATGCATTCCTTTTACCATTTTTTATGGTCCTAGTTTATCAGAAAGTGTGTTCTGAATTTATTTTTTAATTTTTATTTAACAAAAATTATTAAATAATTAATAACATCGAGTTGTTTTGGCCAATTAAATATGTTGTTTGCTTCGACATTATAATTTAATTAAAACTTTAATTGATTTAATTATTTATTTTACAAAAATAATATTAAAAAAATGGTTGAACTAAAGTTAAAGTTGATTTAATACCTCACAAAATTAACAATTTAAATTCATTTCATTTATCTAAATTGGGGTGGGTATTGGTCTTCTTGCCAGACTTTCTGCAATACAAAGCTCACACACAAAATGCAGCAACTAAATAAATAGATCTTGCACAAAGGCTCTGTGTACTCCTGCTCAAGACATTATTTAAACAAAATTTTATGACTGGCAATAAATAAAAAAACAACAACAAGACAAACTGAAATTATGTGTGTTACATAAAGAGCTTGTTAAACTTTCATTGTGCAATTGTAAAGATATATTTTATTTCTTTCGTGGTCATGTGTATTCGTGTTTACAATACGGAGTGCTATTGTGTGTGATGGTGTGTGTACGTATGTGTGTGTATGCTTGTAACTGTATTTCGCTCTCTTAATATTAGATTAAAACAAATTGGTACAAAAAGTACAAACCAACAAGTGCACGCACAAGGTGAAATGAAATGTAACATAAATAATAAAGTTCTATATGAGTGCATTTGTTACCCAGTGCATCAGTTAAAAGTTTCAAGGAGGTCTTAATTAAAATATCCAACCTGGAAGGTTAACATTTTAATTTAAAAATAAAGTCAAAATCATAAAATAAATGAATGAATATGTTTTCAACAAAAGAATGGAAGGAAAAAAATAAGGAGAAATAAAAGCGGAACCATCAGTGAATCTTTTAAAAAATATTTTGCTTTTTAATTAAGAATAAACAAGTAGATAAATTTAAAGTGAAGATAATATTATTGAAATGAAGCTTAAAAATATATATTTTTCTTTGAAGAAGTGTTTCGAAGAGAATAATTGATAAAAGGGGCTTTATTTTCTTGGCCATGGATAATTTTCCTTTCCGTTGTTGTATAATTTTAAACTTTCTTTTAATGTTTGTTTAAGATACTGTCTCAAAAATTGTCCACAGTTCAGAAAAAATATTTGTTGTCGTAAGTCTAAAATATGATAATATTTAGCAAACTTTCATTTTGCGTTCGTAATTCTGTTATTAATATGCTATGTAGCTACCCTTGGCAGGGTGGCTGCGTTTTCTTTGTTAAACAATATTTCAGAATAAAAGAAAATTTGGTTGCGCACAATTTTTACAAAATAGGGTCGAACTATTGACTTAACTTTGTCAACTATTAGGCCGTAATGGAAAACTGGCTAAGCTGGCCAGTTTTCCTGACCGTCTAACACAAATACTTAGATGGGTATATTGAAGCAGTGCGTATCAGTCCAGGAACATCGCTTCAGCGTCGGGGGCAAAATTGCAATTTTGCAGCAGCCCTGTATGCCCACAAAAAAGATCCATCTTCTTGTATTAAAAGTACAATTTACACAAGGGTTGCAGCCTAATAATCACATATAGAGAAGGGAGTCCGTTGAACAGAATATTGGGTAACAGGAATTGAATAACTTAATTTTAAGAGTACTATCATCCTAATATGTTCAGACATTCACCTTGATTGAGTTATGAAATTTGGTGTTTACACATATGCAATTTATCTTACTCAATTAGCATTTGGTAGCTGAAAATGTTTTCATGACCCGACAATGATGTTCGAAAAAGCGTTTAATCACGTTTTAGGCATTTTTTCGTTTAAAATTTCCAGTTACCACCATAATATGAACGAGATAGCTAAATTGGTAACAGTAACATTCGGTATCCCTTTTATGTAATCGTGATATTTTTATTGTAAGTTGTCGGGTCTAGTTAGTGGTCTATTATATTTAACGTATTCATTTTACAGAAATTCCTGCTCACTAAACATACTTCCCCAGGGTTGCATAGGCAATTTGACGCAGTTAATGGTTATGTATTAATTACTTTATTGAGTTCAGGTTGTTAAATTGAGCTCAATCGCGGCCTTAATTGCGCAAATCTCCTCATTGCGCAACTAAGCGTATGTGTGAACATACTAATTGCTTTGAGAGTTGTTAAAATTAGCGCGTTTGGAATTTCAAATAAAGAAACGTATTTGCCAAAAGACCTACACACCCGCCCACATCGTATTACTCTTTAGCTTGAATTTTGTATTGAATGCTACTGAGGAACGACGAGAATAATAGTAAAGCAACATTTTAAATTTTAGGTTTTTTTTTGTTTTTCTTACAAATATAAGTTGTTTTCAGACACGTTTCTCGAATAGACGCGTTCGACGAATATACACCGTTGTCTCAAACAAAAAAATTGGAAAATACAAAAAAACAAAAAATCCAGCTCCGGAAGAATTAAAACAACTTGATAAATATCGCATTATTTTCAAACAAAATTGCAAAAAAAAAAATCACTGACGAATCGAAACTGGCAAAATCGCAAAAATCATCAGATGTGGAAACATGTGATAAAATTATAAAAAAAAACGCACGATAAAATAATATAAATAATTATCGGAATGCAAAAAAAGTCCTAACTTGGTAAATGAAGCCAACTCGCTACATACCATTGTAAACGGAAATCGGAAACAAGTAAAGAAAAATCTAAGAAAAAATCGAAAAAACCTCAGAATCCAAAATACAACAAAACTAAAAAAGAACAAAGGTACCAAAATAGGAATAGTGAAATTAGCTAATTTTAAAAAATACAATAAATCTGGAAGGTCTATAACTCAAACTTAAAGCTAAATTCCAAGTGAGCGATCAGTAATTTAAAGTTTTCTGTACCTACAGTCCTGTGTTGGCATAGGATACACGAAAAGACGTACCTTTTCAACCCCCCTTTTTTCATCGATTATCAAATACCATCACTGAGCCCTGCACAATTATTAACATATACTCTTGGTTTTAGTGTTGAATGGTTTTAGTGTTTCATGTCGATGAACTTGCTGGCGTCCTTTGTAATCACTGGGTCTAAGGAGTTGGTGGAATAAACACTCAGGTTCTTTTTGCTTGTGTCTGCGGTGGCCTTTGGTCTAATGTCAGCAAGTTCTAGAAATTCATAGACAACGTACGCTAACGTTCCGCCTATTCACAGCACAGTCGAAAGATATCACTTCATATTCATATTTTTTTTTATTTGTACGTGTATTTTTTTATCAATGCAGAAAAAACTAACATTTTGACACATTCGCTTACAGTCGGGCAGTGAAAAGAAAATTATGAATTTTATGAAGAGTTACGAATAGAACATGACCAAACGATAGCAAGCCTTCAGAGAATTAAAAAAAAAATTATCGCAAGTGGGATATCGCGAACAAATATCGTATCATACGTAAGCAGGTTCGTATACAAGGCCAGCTCGATATTATCTTACAAACCGCCTGGCGACGACACAGCAGTTTTTGCTGGATTGTATGAAAAGTTTGAAATTTTGCTTGACAAAATTGAACTCTTCCCTCTGAACTTAAAATGAAAAATATTTTTTCACGTCATTCCTCACGTATTTTGAAAAAAACTCTTGGGGGGTCCAAGCGTAAAGAAATTTGAAAACAGCATATACTGAGTGACACTCCTAGAAAAAAACGATATGTTCGGATATTCGGCCTATTTCCATTACATCCGAAAATCCAATTTATGGAGCACATTCGTACGACTTAGACTTTGGTGGGAAAGGAACCGCAGAAAGTATCGTAAACACAATACTGAGGGAAGAAAAGACATAGAAACTCCAAACGGAATTTATAAAAGAGGGTCTACAAATTGATGTGCCATAAGTTGCCGTTGAAAGCACGAATTTCGCCAATTTAAATATCACTGTACCAATTACTGACGTCAAGTTAAATATAAAACATAAATTTAAGATCATATTGCAAGTGATATCGAGTATTTCAAAATTTTGCAAACTCTTTAAGGTCACTGCAGACTTTTCAGATAAAATATTAAGTTCGGGTAGGTGCATGTTTATACTTTTAATTTGAAAAAAATCAAACGTACATATATCTTAATGCATTCAATAGTTACAGATTTCGATCGTGATTAAATCAAAAACAGCAATTTTCTCCCACTGTGCAACGTTATAAACTAAACTCTTATGGCCAAGAAATTATCCAATTCTAAAGTAGCTTGTTTTAATGAGCTTTTCAGCAGATTAAGAATTAAATTTATAGTCTTGTTCCAAACTTTCATAGCAGTTTTTTTCATTTCCATCGAAGTGTTTATTATCTTCATAAATTTGCTCTAAACTTTCGAAATATATTAAAATAATCTTTTTAAACACTTAACAGAATCGGACTGCATAAATGAATTCAATTTCTTCAGCCCCATCAACATTTGTCTAGTCTTCCAATGACAATAAAGTATTGATTGCAGAAAATAGCTTCTGTCATGGGGAAGAAAGAAACATTTAAATTGTTAACTTTCTGTTTCCACTATCAAGGTCATGTTCAAATTTTACTCTGACTGCTTGTAATAAATTTTTCTTTATCGCAAATTGTGCGTTAATAGACTTGAAAGAAGTTAATGTCTTTTTCGGTTTTAATTTTATTTTGTTGAATCTTTCTATAAGAAAATTAAAATTACAATAAGTATTCAAATCTTATCTTCTGCAATAACTAATCTATTGCATTCAAATCTTTTTTTACTATCTATGATTGGGTTGAGGGCGGCGTCTCGCCAGGCTCAATGTGTTAGTTTTTTTGAGTCTCTGGTGCCCATGAAATTGTAGTGAACCGCACGGTAGAGTGTTGGGATGGGCACTAGTTTCTTTACGTATTTGGACGAGTATGTTTTTATTTTTTCCTGGATTGTGCGAACTTCTAGATCTCTATGGATAATTTCACTTCTTATATACCAGAGGGCGATAAGTAAAATCCTAGACCGTCTTCTTCGTAACTTCAGGATGTTCGATGCACAAGCAGTACCCCACAGCTGAATACCATATGACCATATTGGCTGTGTAACAGTTTTGTATAAGAGGACTTTGCATTCCAAAGCCAAGGTTGAGTGAGGACTTATTAACCAGTGTAGTTGATTTGTTCGCAGTTTTATGGCCGTTTTTTGCCTCAATATGGCGAGACCAAGTTCGGCGTCGTACTAATAGATACCCAAATATTTAACGTGATTTTCCGCTGAGACAGTGGTAGGTGTTATTGTGCCTTCTGAGCGAAAATGCTACGTGAACACATTTTGATTCATTTACCTTTATTCTCCACTTTTGTAGTCAGTTATCTAGCTCATTATCTGTAGTTTTTTGGACGCAACCTTTGTATCTTGGAGAAGACTTATAAATGCCGTGTCGTGTGCATTTAGACTTGTTGGCATATCCACTGCTCTCTTTCAATGTTCTATCTGTCAACTAGCTCTTAAGAAGAGTGTGGGAGTTTTCACGATCAACTCAGGGTAACTTTTCGTGAGTAGTCCCTCCTGCCAGACTTTGTCGAACTTTTGGCACATATCCGACGAATTCGAGACTCGCAAAAAGTTCTACATAAGGCACCTGAATGTATTTTCGTACTTAATTTTTGCCACCTACTCCCGTATTAATACTTACAAAGAGTCTGTGTATATACTGAAAGAAAAACTTACTGTAAATATTTACTTTGTGAAACTGCACACAAAGACTATAAAAAGGGTGTTCCAACGATGTTAATTGTGACTCACACCCGCGAGATGATAACAGACTTCTTGTGGGCAGAAATTGAGGATATGTACCTGGACGATATGTGGCTCCAACAGAATGGCGTCATTTGCCACATAGCCAACGAAGCAATGAGCCTTTTGTGCTAGAAATTCAATGGCCGCGTTATCTCACGTCGTGGCAATGTTAGTTGGCCGTCACGGTCATCTGCTTTGACACCGTTGGACTTCTTTCTTTGGAAATATTTAAAAGAAAAATTTTACGTCAATAAGCGAAGAACAAATCAAGTGCTGAAAGGTGAGATAATTCGGCACATTAACGACATAGAACCACAATTTTGTCTTAGAGCCATTGAAAATATCGACCATACTAAGATAATTCTCTGAAAACTTTTTGTTTTATTTACAATCGTGCGTTTTTGTTGGACCACCCAAAACACAGACTGGGTTAAGCGGAAAACGAATGCTTCTCTTCATTGCAAAAGTCATGTTTAAATCGATATTTTTTTTATTTGTTGAGAAGCATAAAAAGTTGAAAGTACGACTGAATTGAACGGCTTTGTTTGCCTGTCTCTTTTCAGTATTCATTTCTCACTGGAATTTACAACAAACAGCTAATTTCGATAATGCAGCTAAACTTTCAGCAATGTTCAATAGCACTTAAACTACAATATTCGCTAAACTTATGCTCATGATAAACATAAAATGGGATTAATATAAAAGTTAAGTTATTTAAAGTTGCTTTCCGTTTCGTTTTCATCTTCTTTTTAATGGTTAATGATTCAAGTTTTATACTTGTGATTCCAGCAAACTGAAGAATAATCAAGAAGTACAAGAAAATAAAAACAGAAAAACTTGCTTCAACAAAAACTCTTAAAAACAAAAGTGCGGAAAACAGTAAACAAGTGTATCTAGCAAAAGTTGAAAAAAAGAACAGCATTAAAAGAGTAACTACATATTGATATTTATTTTAAAATAAAAGAAACTCAAGCCAAATTAAAAAAAAACAAGATGAGTAAAAAATTAGCCAGACACCAAACACCGGATATTTACATCCCTCTTAAAAGAAACCACTTTCAAAGAGAATACAAAAATATTCTTCGATAACTACACTTGTCCCACATTAATCCAAGCCACTACCCCCACTTACACCATACTCGTTGAAGATCTTGTACTCACATCTACTTACCAACATTAAATCCAAAATACTTGAACATAAAACTAATGCTGCCGACAAGAAAAGGCATCAAATTGATCAGAGCAAAGTTTTCTGCAAAGTCCGCACATAAATCGATGATGGTGCTATGACGTTTTACTACCGAAATCAGCTGCCAACGAATACGTTGATTCTGCGCCAAACTTGAAGTTTCACCTTTAAAATAAGTTTTTTAAGATGATTCAGAAAAGAAAAGAACTAAAAAATTTTATGAGTGAAAGTCAAAATTGACTATGCAGCTGGGTAAAAGAGTTTAAGTCATTTTCTTAAAGTTTTAATATTCTTATTCATATTGCTTGGAGAATTTTACGCATAAAATATTTCTATTAATGACTGTTTGTTTTACTATATGTACGAGGGGTGATCAAGAAAATTCATGAATTTTTTATAGGAAATATATATTTTTTCAACATAAACCTTTTTAACTCAATATCACTTTTTCTAACGTTTTGCTAATTTTAGAATTTCTCAAAGCATTTGTTTGTTTAATGTTTGATCACCTGAATCTCTTCTTTATATTTGTAACGAAAAATTACTTACGGGAGAACAATGCCGATAATGAAGGATGGATTTTTGTCATGGCAACCACACCACGTGACCTTGGCCTTCTTTGGCGCCGATCAGCCTAGGAAAATCCACTGTTTAGACTACTGCTTGGTCCGCGGTAAAATTTATATTTTATTAGCGAAATAAACTTTTTAATTTTTTATTAAAATGCGCGAGGTTGTTTGATTTAAATGCTGCCCAACACAAAAAAAATTAGGCGGCGTTTGCTTAAATTCGACAGGTTTCAATTAACAGATGGTAGTTGCTAAGAGTAGTGCTGATTTTTATTAGCTATAAGGGATATTCAAAAAGTCACAGATATATTGAACTGCACTCGCATAGAAAACACTAATCAGTTTGGTTAAAAATATAAATTTTTCTCTTGCCAACTCTATCGTAGGCCCGTAGACCTACCCTGATGTAAAATTACTACCTACAATCTTTGTATCGCGTATTTTTTTTTAAAGAGGTACCGAACGCTTGATATTCGCGCCATTTTGCGTTTAGCTCGGTTTGCCTTTTCACCATCAGTAGACTGATACCTGAAGATCCTATGCAAATTGTGCAGGTTTTTTTTTACGAAAAAACATGGTTGCTATTGATCCCGCATTTCACAAGAAAATATTGTTCAGTAATTAAGCTAATTTTTGGTTGAATTGATGCGGTTATAAGCAAAGAGGGGCCACATTTCTTGCATTGTGAAACATTTTTTCCTGTGACAAATATGTCCTATACCGGAATCGGTGTGATTTTCGTAGGGTTATTAGTACTAGCAAACCTTTATGAATAAGTGAAGCCTTTAACTTTTCACCTCGTAAGGTAAACATTTACCAAATTATTTTTATTATATTGCGATCGTCGTTTTCTAGGTCTTTCATTGACATGATATTACATTATTGGAATAGTCTCTCCTTAAAATTACTCAACTTTTCTCAGCCTAATAAAGTGTATATTTTGAAACCTATGAAATACCTTTCTGCTACAGACTAGTACTCCTCCGCGTAATTATCGGAACATATGAAATTGAGGTACATATAAAAGCAGACACAAAGATATGGCTTGCCGTAAATAAAAATCCCTCGTATAAAAAATCCCTAATCTACGGTGGAACATGCCAGAGATGGGTTGCCAAGAGGGTATTTGGTCTCTAGTATGGAAGCTTTGGATATTTGTCGATTGCCAGTTTTAATACAGACTTACCCGTGCATTAGAGCTCTGTGAGAGTCACATCTTTTCCTCCATAGTAGAGATGAATCAGGAAGCCTCGTAACAGGCGGAGAGAATAATCTCTGAAGAGACTATGGTTTCAATTGGTCAAGGGAGGAATCCTGAAGAGATGGACAAGAATGCCTTACGAGGAGTGGACTGGTCAATCTTTAGTTCAATCTAAGGTGTTAGACAATGAGATTCCGACAAGGATTGGCAGTCAAACTTCGCAACTGGTGGAGAGGTTAATGTGTGTAGGAACTCCGGTATTTATTTTCTAATGGACGAATTCTAAAGAGATGGATGAAAATCCTTACAGGGGTGGACTGTTAAGTCTTCAAAAATACTACTGAAGAAGAAGCTGGGACGGTAGCGCACATTGCGTGTGAATGTCCAGCACTGGCTAGCATAAGGCTTAGGAACACCCAAAGTGGGAAGATTGACTGCAGGATCGATGTGGCTGTCAATAATTATCTATTGACAGCAGGAGATTAGATAGATCCGAACCCCTCCTCTGTCCTGAATTGCTACCTACGGGATGAGCATGAGTGCTACTCCGGTGGTGCTTATGCGCATTGCATAGGGGCGCTGGTTTGGTCGTTGTGCCATCTTTGGCGGGTACTCACGTAAATCTAATACATCAGTCACCAGTCGACCGTTGATAATCAATACAGTGAAGAGGAAAAGCTAGTTGTAGGACGAGACCCGAATGAGAGTAAGATAGTCGTAAATTGCAAAACGGTTGCCTGAAGTTAATTACAGGAACGAAGGGGGTCGCAAAAGGACCCATAAAGTAAGTGGTCTGTTTAATATGTAAAGTTTTTTGTGTTTAATCAAAATATGTCTAAGAAGCAGCTGTTTTGAAAAAAATTTAGCTTTCAAATCGGTTGATTGTTTTTCCGTGTTTGCCATGTTATTGAATCTACAATTATAATATGATTTGATTACAACGGTATATTTTAATCATATGTTGCTCTTAGATTATAATTTCTTTAAGTGTCATGAAGTTTTCTTGTTACCAAATATATAAAATAAATTGCGTGGACAACGATTTCCGTCTTTAAAGAAATAGGTTGATATTTTAGTAGTTGCGTTTTGGTCCGTTCTAGGTGCTTCGCCAATGAATGCCTCCTCGTGGGGCATTCGTTGAAAATGTAAAAAAAAAAAAATTATAAAAACTTGTGGCAATTCATCACTTTTGCCTTGGTGTGAACAAATCTATAAAAATTTGCTGCATGCTGCTTTTATTCCTCATATAAATCAGAAATAGAAAATAAAAAAGTTATTTGAACTCATTAAAACTCCATCAGATTACACCACGAATCTTCAAATGAACTTAAGCATACAATTTTCATATCGGTGCAACTTATTTTATTCTTTCTCACTGTCACGACAAGTAATTTATCATAAAACTCTATGTTGCAACAATTTTTAATATTTGTTTAATTTTTCCTTCCACCTACATTCTTTTAGTTTAGCAAATATGCTGCGTATGTCAAACTGAATCGTATGAAATATACCGCTGATATACATGCAGGCACAAACAAAAAGTCCATCCACAAAACTGAAGGTGAAAACTGTCATCGTTCCGGAGAATGCCGAAAAGAAATGTGTCACCGGATAATATGGATAATTGACAAACATTTCAGGCAGGCTGCGAATGGTTCGAATGGTAAGTAAAAGAATAAAAGTTGAGCAATTTATTGAAATGTTATAAAATGTACATTGACACTTTGCAAGTTTTATAAATTTAAAATATTCGCTCATTTCATATTTTTCCAAGACCTTAAACTTTGGGAGTGCGATCAAACGAATTTTAGAAAAGTTTTGCGTTAATAAAAGTTAAAATTCTGAAGACCTTTTGTTCATTAGAAATTATATTGTTACTCAAGGAAAGAAAGTTTAAGTTCTTTTCGTCATAAAAAACTAGATTTGGAACGTATGGAATATGGCATCGTTCATATGTCCAATGCGGTTTCGCGCAGTGACCAGAGAGCCAAATATAAATTACCCCGCCATATAGAGCCGATTGAATTGGAGTGACAGCCTAATACCACAAGGGTGGGGTTCAATTTTCGTGACCTTTGCTAGAGATTACCTTACTCTCGAATAGATAATGCAAACTATCCGTTTAGGCGCAAGTCATTTGCCACGTAGCGCACGCAGTTCTGGTGGAATCGTTCTACTTGAGCGAAGAGTAATTATTTATTATTGTTTTCAAAAATGTATGGAACAAGGATGCCGCTAGCACCAACTGTAACTTTTTTTATGGATACATTGGATACATTGCCACCTCATGAATATCATATTATTGCTCTAAAGGAAACGGAACTGACAGAGAACTTGTTACGTGACTGGTTTGCTGGGGGATAGGGATCGGTTGAAGTTCTAACACTTTGTATGAAAATGATCCGTGTGATCAGTCACTAAATAGACGTAAATATTTTTTTAAAGTGACGACCACTATAAACTAGTCACGGAATTGGCATTAAAAATCTGTTTTAAACAATTGGTCCCTAAGGAGCTTATGATAAAACCTATCTATATATAAAAGTACATATACCAAAGTTTTTTCTGTAAGACGAAGTAAAATAATCAATAAGATGGCTATAATAGCTTTAAGTAATGCGCCTACATAACACCAGAGGCTCTGTAATAGTGTTCTAAAAATAAACCCAACGCGGAATTGCAGAGTTTGAAGCACTGAAGCTTTTTTATCCTTTCTACTTCACTACATATCTTCCTAATCTATCCCTTTCCAAAGAAAGTAGCACAATTATTCAAAGAATAAAATTAGTAGGCATTAGCTGCCTGAGTATTACATTCCTTTAAAATTATTTTTTAGTGCTTTCCTTACAATTTCTATCGGCTGGTTGGTTACATGTGTGTCGTGCGTTGGGGTAACACCATGCGATCTTTTATGAAGAAATGTAGGTTTGGATTTCCTCGGGTTGAGATTAGGGCTTTTGACAGAAACCAAACAAGAAATTCTACTTAAGTCTTTATTTAACATTTCTCTAATACTCCCATACTTATTGCTTATATACATTTGCAATGTTATTATTGGCCTGGTAAATCGTTGGCCTAAATCGAAAAAAGAACCCGCTTATTAAGCCTTTCTTCTAGACGTTCTATATCCTAAGTAAAAAGAGTGTGATCTACTAGGCTTAAAAATTTTGTGACCGCCATACCCAATTACATCGTTAGAATTATATTTGTATGCTCTTTCATATGACACCCATCACCATAAGTTTTGATTTATTATAGGCTTTATTCCATGACTTCCTGCTGTCCCATGATCCCCAGTTTAAATTTAAAAGAAAAAGATTTCGCCAATATTAACCGGATCGTAATAACGAATCGATTAACATTTCACAAAATAAGATTAGATAACTAATTTGTGCGGTACGATAACTCATACGTTGATATTATACGGAATAGGGGCGAAATATCGCCACGCCCACTTAAATTTCTTGTGCAGATAAGCGTTAGCTTCTAAGAAAGCATAGCTCCAGAAATAATCGAGTTCGCCCTACACGACTTCTAATACATAAATTATGCAAATCTGACACTGACACTGTGCAACGCTGTCGTTTTTAATATATTTCAATATGTACAAGATATACTTACTTTATAAATAATACATGGTGTCCGCCGGGAAGGTATACTACTTTGTTTGTTTATAATTTTTGATTAGATTAAAGAGAATGGATGGTATATTGATAAATGTTTCATTTAATTTCGGCAATTATATATGGAATACAATAATATGCCCGCCTCTGTTAGTCTCACAAATGCGAGTCCTTTTGAACACATTTTTCATTACATTCTCACACATTTCGCGCGGTATTTCATTAATTTCATCACGAATATTTTGTTTGAGTTGCTCCAGCGTTTCTGGTTTGTTTGCATAAACCCTGCTTTTCAGATATCCCCACAAAAAGAAGTCCGGAGCAGTCAAATCAGGCGACCATGGAGGCCAATCAACATCACCATTCCTTGAAATAACTTGTTGTGGAAAGAGGTCTCGCAGTAATTCCATTGTGATCCTGGCTGAAAGCATGCAGTTGTGGTGTTAAAAAGCTTTCAATCACATCACGATATCGCTCCCCATTGACAGTTACCGTTACGCCGTTTCAGTTTCAAAGAAGCAAGGTCCAATGAATCCTCCTGACCAAATTGCAACCAGACTGTCACTTTTAATGGATGCAAAGGTGACTGATGAACAATTTGAGGGTTTTCCATTGCCCAGAACCGACTATTCTGATTATTCACACATCCATTCAAATGAAAATGTGCCTGGTCACTCAATATGATTTCGGGGTTGTCATGAGTGAGCTCTTGTGTCAACTGAATCTTAAATGGAAACAAATGCAAATCTTTGTGCAAAATTGTGGCTAAAGTTGTTCTTTGAAGACCAAGCTCCTGAGCACGGTGTCGAATTGAGGTTAATGGATTATTTTGAACACTTTCTTGAACAGCAGTAATGTTTTCAGCCGATCTTGCAGTACGTTGTAGTCCATGCTTAGGCCTATCAGCTACAGTCTCTCTTTCTTCGAAATCATTCACTACACGATAAATAGTGCGTCACGTTGTTTCTCCCAAAAATTTCAGGTAACTTTCTCATCGTTACAGTAATCGGTGATTGATTCTGATAAAATGTTTTAACGATTAAAACACGTTTTTTTACCGAATATTTTGCCATAATAAATTTTCCACGTCTCTACTTCACGACTGCCAAATATGAACTGTCAAGACTAATGTTTACCAAAATGGCGGCAAAACAAAGTAGTATACCCTCCTGGCGGACACCCTGTATGAAGATAAACATTGGAAGAGTAATCTGAATAAGGAGGAAGAAGAGTCAGTTCAGGCCATTCTTTCAGGGCCTGGACTGGGCCTAATGGCTTTCGAGTGAACTCGCTATATACGAGCTGCCCACCTAACCTAACACTATTTAGTAAATGCTTCTGAAAATGTTATTGAGAGAAAAATTGCGATAATGTTTTTCTTGATCCCACTCCTTTCTATGGGTTTGTGCAGGCATGCTAAAAAATATAATTAGTGTGAAAACTTTTAAATAAACGTGGTATAACTGCCCTCATACATACACATATGCACAGAAGTGCTATGCAAACAGTTAACAATCTGTATTTAGAAATTTAATTACTGTTAATGAACGTTAATTTGAAAATATGAAAATATTTATGTACTGAAGCATTTCTCCACAATTTTATAGTTTGTTCTAAAATCATATTAGGAAACCTTGTAAACTGAAGTGAATTTTCGTACCAATATCAGAACTTTATAATACCTCGTAGTTTAACACATGCATAGATGAGTGTAATAATATAAGTAACCTGCTGTTTAATTCGTATTTCCCAAAAAAGCTCTTTTTTGTTATGTTACTACGTTAGTAAAGAAATCGTGAGCCTTTAGACTGGAATTAATCTCCAGACGATTGCTGTGTTACTGTTAGGTGAAACAATAGCGACTATAGGCTCTCCTTTCAGGTCAGGAGAATCGCTAGCCCTTATTTTTTTAAAACCGGTTTACATGGAATTTCTGCTATATAGTGTGACTATGTTCACAATCCTTAAATAAGCCAATTCAATTTTAAATTGAGTAATTAAATTTGCAATATGCAATCTTGCTCACTCAATTAGTATTTGACAGCTGAAAATGTTGTCATGACCCTACAGTGATGCTTGAAAAAGCATGTAATCTTAATAACATGTCAGAGATGACTAAATTGGCAACAATAAAATTTTTTGTAACTTTTATAAAATCGTGGTAATGTTGCTGTAAGTTGTTGGGTTTAGTCAGTGCTCTTTTACATTTAATGTGTTGATTTTACAGAATTTTCACTAATTGCTCAATGTATTAATTAAGTTCTTGTACGGTAGATTGTCCTCAATTAAGGCTTTAACTGCGAAACTTTGAAATTGCGCAATTTAGGTGCATGTCGGAACACACTATAAGGAAAATCATTTTAAATAAAACAACAACGATGGGAGACATCATATTTAAAATGTCTTTATGTTGATGCTACATGTATGCCATTATCTATGGAATAACAAATCATTAAAATGGCTGGATTTCATATGTGTAGCATTATTTCGACAATAGGGTCTCGAATGTTGACCTCGACTTATTGGCGTAGACTAATGAGCAGATGTAGGTCCAGAGAAAATAATCCAGGCGTGCCAAGTCGCCTGATCACATCGCTCAATTGAAGAAAACTTATTGTGAGAAGACCCAGGCGCCATATTATTCTTTCCCATTCCCCAGCGTTGTGCCGCTTGAATGACATGTAACCCAGTTTTGTTGAAACCACATCTCGGATATGTCAATGTTGTCAAGCTCACCATTAGCGTTAACGGTTTCTCCTTCGTGAACTCTAAAGAAATAAGGTCCGATCATACCGCCATGCCCTAAACCGCAGAAATCAAAAAGTTGTTGTGGGTGCAGTAATGTAAGGCGTATACTTGTCGCTTGTATTTCCTCCAAGAATGGAAATCTTGCTTGTTAACTTTGCTGAATTATCTCCGAACTTAAGACAAAATGGCGACCGAGCATACGATGAAACTCAGGTTGCGTATTTACAACTGAACCAGATGCATGTTGCATGTTGGAATGACAAACCTTACTAAATAACTTTGATACATCTTGAATTATAACAATTGAATCGGGGCTATAATTACTCTGGTCACTCTTTATAAAATCGTTTTATTTTATCGAAAGAACGTATCACCTTCTTGTAAATTCTTTTACTATTTAGTTGAATCGCCTTTAGTTTATATGACTGCGGGGGCATTAAGTCGAGGGCGTAATTGTTTAAGTCGAATGACGTGCCACGCATGTACAGCACATATTAGCATTCGGCGGCCTTTTGTTTAAAGCACTTGTCGTTGCGTCTCGGTTTATTAGCCATTTCGCCTTTCTACCTTGGGTCGTTGTCCCGTTCGTATGGCATTAGTTCCACATGCAACTTGCGTATCCATGTTTCCTTTTGTTTGATAAAGTCACCCAACGCCATTTTAAGAAAACCTTCCCCATACTAGGGAGCATAACAATTTAGATATCTTCCAAGAGCATGGGAAAAGGCCATCGCGCAATATGGCACTAAATATGAATAGCAAGATTCTCGCGGCTGAATTAGCTGAATTGTCTCACATCAATATTTTTAATTGTCGCTTCTAGTAAACATAGCCGAAATTTTATAGGATTATTCACAATGTCATTGATAAATGGAATGGTAAAATTTATTTATATCATGTGGCGTCAAAACCTTCTCTAAGTGATTAGCGAAGACAATTACCATTTTTACAGGAGTCTTTGGGACAAGTGCGGTCTTCAAGTCTTAGTGGGGATTCGTAGGCAATAGGATATTATAAGTTCCTTACAGCTTTCCACAGGCTATAATCCAAGTTTTTTTGTTGCATTTAAGTTTTTTAAATAGCTCTTGATAGCGGAGTTATGTGTCTGTCTCAATTTAATGGTTTTGTGGTATAAGTTCATTTTAATTTTTGTGTGTGTGGCTTCTCTTCTCAATGAAGAGCATTTGTATATCTGACGGTGAAGGATTTTCTGTTAACTTATGGTTTTATTGGCATTACAACTCTGGCTGCGGCAGTTCAGTGGAATGTATTCAAGTCTGTTGGCCAATAGGACGTCTGAATTATTAGCTTGAGCTGTATTGTACAGCTGTCTCCCTCTAGCACTAAGGAGTCTGGAATCCCAATATGTGCGTTTTTTGCATTGCGATCGTCAGCTGCAAAAAACGTTTGTCCTACTGTATCCAGGAACGTGATGGTAAGATTTATACACATAGCTTGTAAAAACGTTTCTTTGGCAAAAGCCTTAAATTTTTTTGGGCTATAATGGCAGGGCCACCAAATCCACTTGGGTGCTTAGTGGGTAAAAACTTCATTACTTCTAAAAGTATGTATATTTCTTGTGTTGGAAAAGTGCTCTAGTTTAATTTATGTTAGGGGATCCCATTAGCGTTCCAGAAGAATATTTTCAACAGGTCCTTTTTTTCGCTAAGCAAAACTTGCAGTAGCATGTTTTGGGTGCGTTCTATGTCATAAAACATACCCTACATAGTCGTCATAAAATTGTTCATTGTTTTTATAAAATTTTCGATTGAACTGGAATTATTCGTAATAGGTACCTCTGCACCCTCTTTTGAGAGGCGACCATGTGAATATTTTTGGGAGCATGATTTGTGATGTTTTTCTCCACAGTTACTGCAGTTTTTTGGAAACTGTGTACTCTGTAGTAGTGTGGGCGTCACTGCTAACAACAAGTTTTAGGGTGCCCGAATTCTTCACAATTAGCGCACTGACGTTTTAAAGGCTCTTTTGCAGTTATTTTTCTATTCAAGATGTAACTTTAGTTGTGAATAGGATGTAGTGAGGTTTTTGATTATAAATTATTCCCATTAGGTACATTCTTAATACGATGCATTGGTTGCGGAATTTTATTATTATTTAGAACATTATGGTCAGACCTTACGATATACCCTTCCGCTTCTATGGTACTTTTAATTTCGTCAGTGTTATTTATGACTATTAGCAAAACTTTTGCACTTTTCAGTTGATAGGTATAGAAGCTCTTGCTTTCTGCGTCGAATCGACTTGCAATGAGCGGATAATTTTATTCCGTATTGGCTTGGATCTGCGTCTCTTAATTTTGTGCTTATCATATAGAAGCGACATAAAAGTTTTCTTTGTCTACTAGCTGGGACAACATGTTTACAATGCCATTTCATGTTTATTCGCTCTAGTAAATCGGTGGATTCAGCTTCATCATCCGCGGTAGAAAGTACAGAGAATCTATTTTTACTTACCGGCCTTGCATCTACTTGAAAAATGGAAATGGTTTCGCTGTGCGTTCTTGCTACGAAGATTTAGGACTAGCCTTCCTTTTGGTTATGGTTATGTACCTATCCATACTTCTTTGTAATTTTTCAAATTATAATTCAAATTTAAGATAAATAACAATGTTAAATCTGTTTCACTAAATCGTGCTGCTTGATTAAATTTATGGCAGCACCAAGTACCAAGAGGTGAATTCCTACATATTATAGCACATAGGCTCTGGCCAAAATCTATTAAAAAAACATTTAACAAAGCCTGCAGCTTTATTTTTTACATAAGATTCATTTAGTTTTAAACCATTTTAACCCAGAATGTGTGACTTTGACACATGTTACTGAACATAAATGTTACTTTTGTTTAAATATTTTTAGGTATTCAAATTGTTTTGTATGTATGTTTATTTGTTCTTACACGCCATGTTAAATTTTAAGTAAAAACTAGTTTAAATCAGAATATAAAATGTTCTGCGGTCACGTTAAAATCGTCAAATATTTAAACAAGTTTAATTTTTTTTCGGTTGTTTGTTAAACAAGAAAACAACGCGTGCATAAGCTAACAATGATTGATGTGAAGGTTTTTTTAAGGGGAGTTTTTGTGGACGAGTGACATGCTTAAAGTTCATATTTAGGTTTCATCTTTTGTTAAATTTTAATATTTTTTGTAGGTATTAAAATTCGTCGAAATTTAAAAAAAAATAGCTCAAATTGATTACAACAAAAAACAAAACTAAGTTTTACACTTGAACAATACTTAAAGGGGAAAAAATTACAAAGATTCAGAATCGAACACATCGAAACAACTTGAATTATGTAAAACTGAATATAAGTTGGAACAAGTCCCAATTGCCTGTATGGAATCAATATCAAAACTCTTTAAATAGGCACTTCTGCCAACATCTTTAAAAATCCACAAATCTAAGAAAGTTATCAGAAAAATTGACTTAATGAGTAAAGTTCCCTGCTACACATTTTCTGATCTTGAGTTCTATGTTACATACCTACCTACATATCACGATTAACGTCTGCATCTGTAATTCCTTTTAAAAATACATGCATTTGTGCAGAGAGCAATTATAGTTCCCGGTTATCAAGACATCAAGTTGACGAGATCACCAAGAAGATAAACACAGTGTGACTTTTTGCTATTTTAGTTGGCCAAAAATAATAACTCTCGTGATGTGGCAGATATTGACTTAACTTTGTGCTGACGTACAAATTTCCGTAGACCAAGATAAAGATTATTTTTTGAATAAGTACTCAGTTAATTTTTTACCTTCATATACATTTGAAATATATTCTTATTATAACATGAGATTTAAAAAGGAGGAAAAAAAACAACCAAGGGTAGATTCAAGGTTGAATGTATTATAGTGTAAGAGTACTGCTAAGTAGCAACAACAATCACACACAGGAGAGGGTATAAATAGCAGGCAAATTCCATTTCGAGGTAAGTCGTGTTTAAACCGTACGAGAGGTAAGTGGAACTTTTACAACAGCAGGGCGAGAACGAGGATAGGGGTGATTTGGGTATTGTCGTCGCGCTCTTAGATTTTGGGAAGCGAGGGAAATAGTGATTCAACTGTTATCATCGTGCTCCTAAATACTGGGAGACCGAGGAAATTGTGTTTTGCTGCTATCGTCGTGCTTCTAAATGGCTCACACTGACATAAAGACAACTGACTGCATGAGAGAGCCGTATTCTAGCTCTAAAGCAGTAAAAGAGTGAGAGGGCGTTCATTCTGCTGTTACACGATCTCATACTGACAGATAACGAGCCGACGGACTGCATGAGAGAGCGATCAAGGATTCATTCAGCCGTGTTCTAGTGAAATAGTAGAAGAGCGTGCATGGGTGCATTCCGCTGTTGCAGGAGCTCATACCAACAGAAACGGAACGGACTGACTATGAAAAGAGAGTGAGCAAAAAATATTAGTATGTAACACGAGTTCCACAAACCACCCTACAATTAGTATTTTAATATTCAGAGATCAGTTGTGTCTAAACCATAGAAAAGATCACGTCACACGTTGGGGGAAAAACATAACCAAGCTAGATCGTTGTGGGCGTACAGCTAAAAGGCTTCACAGGCCCATTTAGCCTTTCATAGTCGATTCCTTTTCCAGTTTGCCTTTAAAGTACCAACTGTTAGATTACTCAACACACATTTGCATAATTAAGATGTAAATATTAAATTCAATGTTCAAGCCTAAGAAATGTATGCCCAGGCCCAACGTAGCAGGTTGGAGCACTCAATTTTCCACTTTTTTAAAACTATAACTCTGCTTGTTATTTTGGTAATCTGCACTTGACTGGAAAACTTAGTTATACTTTATTCAAAAGTTAATGCATATCGTTTGCTTCTGTTCTTTTAAAGAATTTTCTCTTCAGTGACTTTTCGGCAAAATCATTTCAAAAAAACTTTAAACTAAAAATTCTGTGTTTCAGCTACTCGTTATACTGCATATTTGATAACTGGCTATTTTTATAATTATTACTTTTATTGTTTTTACCAGCATATTTTTGTATCACTTCAACTCTTTTGTATCACATATTAAAAAATCGACCAGAACTTTAATTTTTTGAATTTTGCCCACCTAAAAGTGCAAAACGTCACAGTGTGTTTGCTTAGAGCGGAGTGAAAGTTACAGCAGTTTAAAATGTTCAGTGACAAGAACCGATGTTTTGCCATTAAGGCCGAATGAGCTGAAAATTTTATTTCCTATATAAAATTCTTGAATTAGTTTCAAAGTCGTAAATATCGCTGCCTTAAAGGGGAAAAGTTTATATTGATTTCTAAATTAAAAATTTCAACTATCAAAAATTAGAAAATTCTTTCGAATGATCTATTTACGTTTTAATTTTTTAGCACAATCGAGATAAGTTAAACCCAGGACCGCTTTTCATTGATCTTAGCACATTTGCTTAAAATTTTTTTTCAAAAGAACAATTCTTAAAAATATTAGGTTTTTCGAATTGTGAATTTTCTTAGCCTGTTTTTTTTAATTCAATTTATTAAATTTTTTTAAGCTTGAAGGTCGTTTATAAAAAATGCATTTATTTGAATCAATGTTTCACTACTCCATATAAATATAATATATATTTTTTATAACAACGGAAATTATGTATATGAAATATATATAACATAAAAATTTTAAAATCTTCCAAAATTTATACAAAACACAAATAATTTTGATTTAATCTTTAATTTTTATTTTCTATTCAAAGAATTTTACAACAAGTATTCAAATCGTATCTCTAAAATATTATTTATAAATGTCTACCAACGTAATAGCTCATTTACTGTATTGAAGTTACAATAAACTTTTTTACAATTTGGTTAGGGATTTCCGTCTCGCGAAGCTCAATGTGTCTTGTTTTTTCAGTCTCTGGTCTCCATGAAATTGCAGTAAATCGCGCGCTAGACTGTTGGGATGGACCACTAATTTGTTTACGTATTTGGATGAGTATGTTTTTTTCTCCTTCCTGGATAGTGGGAACTGCTTGATCTCTATGGATAATTTCGTTTTTCATATACCAGGGGGCGCAGACGATAAGTCGTAAAATCCTAGACTGTCTTCTTTGTAACTCCTGTAATTATGTTGCGCAAGCAGTACCCCACAGCCCAATACTATATGAACATATTGGTTATATGCCAGCTTCTATACAAAAGACTTTGTATCCCAAAGCCATAGATAAGTTCAGACCTATTAACCGGTATATTTGAACATAATCATAAACACTAAACTAAGGGGTGGTCCAACTAAAACGCACGATGTTAATTGCAATTAAAACAATAAGTTTTTAGAGAAATATCTTAATATTTATTTTAAGATCCTTCTCTATGACAATTATGTTATAAATATCGGCCAATGCTCGCTACGGCTTCGGTGATATACTTCTATCCAATGGTCGTTATTTTTAATGACTCTGAGACATAATTGTTGTTAATTTGCCGAATTATGTCATCTTCCAGAGAAAGAAGTCCAACGGTGAGATATCACATCATGTGAGATAACGCGGCCATTGAATTTCTCGCGCAAAAGAGCCATTGTTTCGTTGGCTGTGTGACAAATGGCGCCATCTTGTTGAAACCATATATCGTCAAAGTCCATATCCTCAATTTCTGGTCACAAGAAGTCCGTTGTCATCTCGTGATAGCGAATACCATTCACGGTAACTGCTTGGCCGACCTCATTTTTGAAGAAGTACGCCGCCAGCCCATAAACCGCACTAAAGAATCACTATTTGTGGATGCAACTGCTTTTAAACAATCACTCATGGACTCTCATTTGCCCAAATGCGGTAATTATGCTCGTTAACGAATCCACTAAGGTAAAAGTGTGCCTCGTCGCGGAAGATGATTTTCTTTGTAAAGTCAGCATTCACTTCTGTCTGTTCAACCAACCACTCGGCATATTGACGACGTTTGAAATGGTCAGTAGGCTTCACCTCTTGAATCAACTGAACTTTGTAAGCATGTAAATTCAAATCTTTATTCAAAATTTGCATCAGTGATGTTCGTGAGATGCGCAATTGTTAAGCATGACGACGATGACTCGAGGTTGACGGCTCTTCTGCCTCACTATTGCAAACAACTGCAGTGTTTTTTTGCGCATAACGAACTGGGCGAGCATGCACAGGTGTTGTCACATTTCCTAAGCCTCCAGTTTGTTGAAATTTGCGCACATTTGGTTGATTAAGCTGTGTTTTGAATAATAATTAATATTCTTAGGCGAAGCTGTTGGGGTCTTGTACAAAACCATTACATCTCCTTATTGTCAAAGTATCTAAATAAGAAATAGTGTTAATTGTATCTTTTGAAATAATACCAATCAAATCGTAAACATATTTTGTCTATATCATAGGTTTTTCAGCTTCTCCAAACTATATCTGCTACCATTGCAGAAGTGGGAGCGGGGAGAAATGAAAATATCTATTGGCCTCTATACAAAATTGTACCATACTTGAAAATAAACCCTTTTCTTTTTTCGTGTGCTCCTTGGTTGCATTCCACAGTATACAGCTATACAGGGAAATAAAGACACCATATCAAAAGTAAATTACTTTCCGTAATTTTCTATTCTTTGAAGTGTTATTCTATCCCGAAATTCCATAGAGTCCTTCGCGTTATATTTAGAAAGTTCAGTCATCTTTTTTAAGAAGACAAATTATTAAAAGAATAAATAAGTCTGAGGGGGAAATCTTCCTAATGAATTTTTTATATTGTTTGTTGTAAAAAAATATTTTATTTCCTGATGATGCTACGCGAAGCACTGGCGAAATATTGATTAAAATAAACGAATTTTTTATAAACGACCTTCAAGCTTGAAAAATGTAATAACGTTGATATTAGTTTATTATTGAATTGATATTAAATATTTAAACAGAAGTATTTTTAGGCATTTAATTGGCAGCAATAATAATTTCCCAACACAGCAGACGACTTATTACAAGAAGCCAATAATTCCAAGTCCCAGCGAAAAAATAAGCTTTTTAAAAAAATATATTAAATTAAATTGGAAAATCTTCTTACATGCATTTATTTTTAATATGCCGGCTTGTGGCAATATCTTTAATTAATTAATTAAATCTTCACACGACCTCATACTGCTTGTGGCTGTTTCATTTAGCAGAAAATAAATTTAAAATTGTCAACTGTGCGTAAAAGTGATGATGCGTGTGAAGCCAAATAAATGTTTGTCATACGCGGTGTTGTACCCCTGAATAATTTGTTTTTATTTTTTTTATAAGGCGGCTCTTTGCGCAAAACGCCTCCAAATGATGGGCGATGAATGGATAGATCGTAATCACATCGCAATCACCATGAAAAGATAATGAAAGCAATAGACGGCTAAAAGCATACGGCGTAAACTTTCGACAAGTACCAGCACTTAGAGGGGACCGACACTCCTTAACAAATCAAACCATAGAAAACTAGCGGGGAGGGCTCTAAAATAGGCTTGGAAAACCAGAGACAGAAATGTGCTTTTTACGTTGACCATAACGCAGTCTTTCAGACGGAATTACAGGCAATCACGGAACGAAGGCGTGCTGGGTCTGCAAAAGTTTGATCAACGAGTCTTACGATAAATCGGAAACTCGGTGCCAGGCAAGCTTGTTATAAACGAGAAAATATTCTACTAGTCAAAGCCAGAAAATGGCAAGAAGTAAACGTAGATAATTCGGAGATATTTGGGTCTACTACTTGCGTTAGTTGAAAAATTGGTTTAAAAGGAATCCTATAGTTCTGCGGAATATCGCAGCGGTACACAAAATTACTAGAATCGTGTGTAATAACCCACGCCGAAACTAGTAATTACAAGCACATCTGCTGCGAATAGGAAGAGTAAGAAATAGCATGTGCAGGGCATGCAAGGAAGTCACTGCAACGATAGAAATGGGTCTGTGTCACCTTCGAATTTTCGCAGAAATAAAAACCCAGTATTTCAGAGGTGAATAACACGAGCAATGTTGGTCCTAGAAGGTGGCAACTGTTGCAGGTTTATCAGCATAAGCCAGTGACTTTATGCGTAAAATTTCAGGACCATCTCACAAAATACAATCGATCGTGGCGCGGTAACGGTCTTCGGTGCCCGTAACGTCAGCTCCAGTGTCATTTTTGATGAAGTAAGGTCCAATGATAGCACCAGCGTGTAAACCGTACCAAACGGATGTAATGGAATCTGTACGGACCGTTGTGAATTAATTTTACTCCGTATGCTGCACAACCCAAAATGAACCTCGTCACTGAACACGATTTTGCGATAACACATCCAATCAGTTGGTAGCTAATTTTCCAAGCAAATCTCGATAATTTGGCAGCGTTGTACAAGCATTAATCCATTCATGAGGATTCGCCAGAGTATACTGATCTCAAATGTCAAAAAGTGAGCGCAGTATAGCAGTTCGTTTAATAGTTTACCATTTCGTAAGTTCTAACGGGCCTAAATAACGACCTCTACTTCACTCCATCTGATATCGTTATTTTTTACAGCGCCGAATGAAAATTGAATAAAACATGTACATATGTTTGGGTCGGTGCATCAAAGTCTACTTTGAAGCATCTCAGCTACGCAGCTCACTGGAACACCCGCGAATATCAAGTATGTGCTACAAATCAATTAGGTTGTGCCTGATACCGTTTGGGTAAGATTAGCAGGTTTCTCGTTAAGAGCTTATATATTCGCGATTTTTGGCTAATGGATCGCACAACACACTACAGGGAATACTCGTTCTTTAGCCTTACTATTCGTATATGGTATAAGCTTGCCTGCAGATGTCTTTCCTGTCACCATAATGCTGTGAAAGTTTAAGTCGTATATCTAGTTTCAGCAGAGTAGAGATCATCCTTTGGGTAAAAAAAATCACCTAAAGCGCCTTTTGCATATGTAGTCAGACTTTCAAAAAATACGCGTGAAAATTTGACAGTCACATGGCTCTTATTATTTTTAGAAACAATTTTAAACGGTGAGACTTTTCGTTTTATTGGGATTGAATTTTCACAGAAGCAAACGAAGAAAATACTGAAAGAAGCTATCGAACAAAACTACATGTCGATTGCTTTGTCGCCGACAGCGCTCTGCCGACACAAGAACGGACGCTCTGTTTACCGGTCCTCAATGTATTTTGTTCACTCAAGTGTCGAAAATTTGTGTACTTTTTTACCAACAAAAATCTATTGAAAACTTGGGCCACCGAAAATTCTGAAGAGCCACTGCCGTCGCTACCCATTAGAAATTGCTCAGCCATCGCTGCCGAAAATATCCTTTCGGCTTCTATTGCTGATACTTGCTCGAAGTAAACAATACGATACGATGAGTACGATCGCCATGAGATTTAAATCTGCAAAAATCCAACAAAAATCTAAATACTTGTAGAATAGTGTGAAAGGGGTTAAAAGCCATTGACTGGAGAGTTTCGCTGGAAACACTGACTTTATATGACATTCAAGAGTTGTTTTCATGGTTTCATAATGGAAAGCTCATAGCAATCCGAACCACTGCATGAAGTGTATATCTACGGGCCTAAGGACAATGATTGCCTCTTTTTCTAACCTAACCCAACATTGTTGGTTTTTACAATAACATTTGAATTGTTCTATTTGCTAAAGTTGATGTTTCTGAGTTGAGCGAAAGTCCTCTGTAAACTTCAAACACGATAAATAATTTAATTTATTAATAAAAAGAAAGTCTTCAATTGGCAGCAGAATGTCGTGGCAAAGTCAATGGCAAAAAATCTACCAAGTTTCAACTTAATAATCTTGGACACCAATATTATTGAAACGAAAATTCATAAAATCTATTATAATATGCTTACACAATATTAAATGGTAAATTGTAGACAACATCTTGGCCTCGAAAATGTCGCATTATGTTTCCCACCAACGGTCTTATAGATTGAATGATGGGTTTGTAAAAGTTCGACTGGTCAGCAAGATGAAACTAAAAACGCTGCCTACTGACGCCAACTAGTGTACAGTTTTAATTTTCTCGCCTTCGTGTTCCTCTGCACACAGCGGAAGATCGAACAGCACATACATATATACATACACCCACCATAGTATAAATGTAAGAGCCTGTTCAAGAAAATGAAATTATTATTACGAAATAACTAAAATTTGAAATTATACATTGGGTATTGTGTAATTAAAATATAATTAGCTAACGATACTTGAATGTGAAATATAATCTTACAAAAGTAGTCGGGTATCTGTGTGAGTGTATGTGTGTGCGCGCATTTGCGTTTAGATACTTACGATACTAACCTGCAATTAACATTGTGTATAGAGGTTGTAGTATCGTATACCAGCGATGATTAAACACAAAGAAGACCAACATCTTTAGCAGGCAGATGGCCTTGGTGGCACCAGGACAAAAGGCCTCCAGTGCATTAACTAAGTCGTTTAAATACATAAAACCATATAAGTTTTCACCAACCGCACCCATTGCCACCACAAAGGCATTGACACTAAAGTACAGTAATTTTATGCAAGAGTGTTTACGTTGAGGCCAAGTGCCGCAAAGAATACCGGATATACGTGGTATGCGCATAAAACTTTTTGATATTGCTACAGATGGCCGAAGAAAATCAAACATGATAAGCAAATGTTTGTTTATACAAGTACGACGTGATGTGTTTTTTTTTCAGTTTATTTTCTTCTGCAGCCTCGTCGTTGTTATTATTATTTTTATGTCGGCGTTCGGTGTTTCTTTTGATGTTTACACTTTGAACGGAAATGATATAATTAATTTTATTTTAAGGCTAATTTTATGCCATGTTACACTCATTTGCATTTTACGGCATTTTTAAATTCTATATGCCTTAAAAAATCACCCTTTTCTTTATATAAGACTACATTGGTATGCTTTGTAGTTTTGAAATTTAGATTTCTGCTGCTGTTGGTTTATTTTTTGAATTGACACACAGAGTCATGATAGCGCTCTGCGGCAATACAGTGATTGACTGTGAAATGCAAATAAATTGTGCGAGAAAATACAAATTTAAGACGTAAGAATTCAACGTGATAACAAATAACTTAAAAAAAAACATCTGAACTTTTTGTATGAAAGCGTAACTTAATATGCCGGCCGAAGTTCTGACTTATACCTTCACGTGGTGGTGGCCGGTCCCAGGTTCCTGTCCCTGCAAGGAGTCTGGCTAAATATGTCGAGCGGAGAAAAGCTAACAGTTTCGTATAAAAAATCTCTAATTCACTATGGTGGCCAAGAGGGTGCGTGCTCTCAAGTATGCGAACTCTGGGTAGCAGTTGATCTCCAGTTTTAATACAGACTTACCCGAGCATATGAAGCTATACGTGGGTGGACATATTTTTCTCCATTAGAGGAATGAATCAGGAAGCCTTGCAAGAGGTGGAGAAGTTAACCTCTTTAGATACTACAGTTATAATTGGCCACAGGAGGAATCTGGTAAAGATGGATAAGAATGTCTCGCGAGCGGTGAACGGGTCAATCTTTAAAGGTACTTCTAAGGCGTCACACCATGAGATTTTGACAGGGATGGACAATGAAGCCTGAGACGAGGTGAAGGGGTTAATATCTGTACGAACTCTGGTGTTTATTGGACAATGGAGGCATTTTAAAGTGTTGGACAAGAAACGCTCCCAAGGGGCGGACGAGACAGCTTCCAGCACTGGCTAGCGTAAGACTCAGGACCACGGGCAGACAGTTGTGAAGTGTGATAGCCATGATGGACGTAAGTCTTAAACAAATGCTGGCAATTACGAGAGATTCCATGATGAGGGAGAAGGTTGGCAGTCACCATTCGACAGTCTACATTCGCTATAGTCGATAAAGACTAAGGTAATCGTAAATTACAAATCGGTTGCCTAAAATCAGTTCGAGGAAAGAAGATGGTTGAAAAGGGATCTATAAAGTTAGCGGTCTGCTTCTATATCCAACCTGCATAAAAAAAAAACTTTATATGTCGAAAAGTTGGACAGTTTGTATCCCGCTCTTCGGTCTGCGTATGGCTTTTATTGTTTTTGTTTTTTATAAATTAAATAGGACATTGTTTCGGGGTTTTCAGTTTTTGTTATATGCTGTTGACCTTAAACTCTTTAAAGAAATTCGTTCACAATATTTATGCCCTCAGTTTGTCAAGATTGTATCAGTGGCAGCATATCTACTTAGTGTTCTCTGAATCATTTTCCATTATATATAAATAAATCTTATCAAATGAAATATCTATTATATATTATATCTTGGTATTGTTCTAGATTGTGAATTAAATTCTAATTCTCATTATATTCATATTCTGCATGTTGTTTTATAATAAGAAACTATAGGGAATTTTAAGATCTTATGATGTTCTTTTGTACGAAACCCCTTTTATGTCCATTTCAATACAATTGAAAGACTTCAAAAGAAATTTGTAAAAATTGCTTTCATGATAATCGTGTTATCTTGCCCCTTTCCCTCTTATTATGTTCGATGCTTGCTTTTGGCCTTAAAGCTTCTTTCTTTGAGACGAACTAAGAGTATTAACTCTGTCATGATAAATTTTTAATTTGATTAATGGTTTTACTTTAATTTATTGTTTTTGTACCTTATAGATCTCTAACATCCAATAATTTATTTTATGTATCTTCACAAGGAACTCATTATGCTATGAATGAATCTATGCTACGAGCCTTAAGCACATTAAATAAAACTAATAATGATACTACACTAGATTTTCTGTTATCCCAGGATAATTTCAGATTATATTTAGGAAATAAGGAGATATTATAAATATTGTTAAATTAAAGTCATTTATGATTCGCCTGTAAAAATATTATTATTCACAGGCTGAGATAAAATAAAGAAATTAATATTAAAATATTTCGCAGGTTAGGAGAAACGGAATTTATGGCGGTTAAAATTTTTTGCAATGTTTCAAGTATTTTACGATCGTGGATTTTTTATCCAAATCTGAGGCTGTCTGTAACACTAAAAATGAAGCTGTATTAAAACGGATCCAGGAAGTATTTAGAGTTGATGATATATTTTTAGTGCACTAACCTTCTCTTTTTGTCTCTTATGTTACTCTATCGTGTATGTATATTGGCTAAATTATCTGATCAGGCTAACAGTTCAAGTTTTTGAGTTCTAAATTTTAAATATTTTATCAAAAATAACAAAAGTTTGTTTAAAAGGATTTAAAGTGCCAACCTGTAAAATTTACAAATTCTGCCAGTCCGTGTTGTTTACTTAAAAAAGTTGCAAGGCCATATTTTTGTGACACCCGCAGTCGGCTGCAATGTAGTCCAATTGCGAGGTTTAATTTTGAATCAAATAACACACGGTGGGACAGAGAAAATGTGCTTTCGAAATTACCTAATCGGAGGCCGGCTTGAGTAGATAACTGTAACTTTTAGAAATTCGACTACACCCTAAAAACTAAAAGTTAACGATAAAAAATAGTTTTTGCAACTTTAGGCAAAGTTTTTTGCACCAATTTTGAAATTTTAAATGGTGTTGAATATAGGAGATTATAAGCCTCCTTAGTACGTTTAACAAATTTTAAACCGACTAATCTTTCGAAGATATATCATCGAAAACAAAAATTAAAAAGATATTTTTTTAACAATTTTTTAACTTTGTATTAATGACCACCGACATTTGTGTTTCAAAAGCAACAATCTTCCTATTTATTGTACACTTGATGATGCCATTCCATTGTCTTTGTGAACAGTTTTCCAGGATTCCATATTTGAAGGTCTAAAGGGCAACTGCTACATGTAATTTCAGGCTCATATCGACTACTACCGCAATACGTGCAACTAAAAAGGGGACTAAAAGTCTTAACCATACACACTCATATATGTACTCGTGCGTTAATGTATTAAAAATTAAATCTTAACAACAGTGATTGGCAATTTGGAACTTACACAAAGTAAGTATTTGCACTGCAAAGTATTTACAACCTTCGAATAATTCAATATATAAACTTTGTACGTTTGGTGGTGTTTTCGTTTCAAGAAAATTGTAGCATTTTGTACCCTTTCGTTATATTTGAAATATATTTACGCCCACAAAACTTGTTTTTTTTAATAGTCCCCAAAAGTCTGTGGCCCTTTATAATCGGTATACAATCCCAAATAATAAAATTGTGTTAAACATGTCCACTCTATCAGGGCAACATTTTACATAAAGTCGCAAAAACTTATTTATTTATCGATGACTTTCGATTTTGAGGGTATTATCGAATTACTGAAAATAGCAAAATTATCTACTATTCTAGGCCTACGCCTAGAACTTATGTAAGGTCTCTTTAAAAGTACATTCACTTTTTAGATTTTGTCGCATAGTGTAATTATGCGCTCACTAAACATTTTCTTTAAAAAAAAGTTTACGAATATGGTTGTGGTATGCGCATGACAAACATATTATGTTCCTTACGACTATATATTGTTGTGGTTATTTGGAAACATTAAAACATAACTTTGGTAGTGATAAATAAGTTATTGTTTACATTTAATCATTAAGTGATTTCATGATTTCCATCCATAAAGTCTAAACATGGTTGGATTGTGCAAAATACTTCTAACCACAAACAAAGTATTCTCACAATATAACAACTCTAACCATAAAATGTGATTAGTAGACATAGTAGGTGAAATTCTCTTAACGCTGAAACAAAGTATTAGGGCGATGTTGCTTAAGTTGTTAGCGCGTTGACTTTTACGCATTCGATGACTTTCGTCGCCAGGGTTCATATCTTAGCCGCTGCGAATCAGTAGCATCAATTTTTTTTTTAACTTTATGGTCGGTTTAAGAGGAGAATATTATTATAATAATATTATTACTTTACAATCATAATATGTTGCTCTTAGATTATGGTTACCTCAACCATATATGTATTTTCTTTTCATATACGATGTGGATCCGATATGGCGGGTCAGTATTTAAATGAAAGAAAACAAGTCGTGTACGGGCGGGAGGGCTATGATGGGGTATCATTTTAATTTAAAATGCCCATGTATATCATTATGTAAGCCTTGAATTCGCATGTTGGTACTTTTAATGACTCTGCCGCATATTTCTGGCTAAATTTGAGCGATGTCCTGTGTTATGTTGACCGTGAGGGCATTCGTCGACAGCGGCTTATTCGTATAGACCTGCGACTTTTGAAGACCCCAAAGAAAAAGTCCAGCGAGATAAAATCGTATCATCTTGGTTGTCCGCGAAAGAAAACCATACTCTCAAATCGTGGATGCAGAATCTCCATTGTGGCGTTTTTTATGTGGCTCGTAGTGCTTGCCGACCTGTTAAAATAACATGTCCTTTACATCCATATGGTTCCCATTCGCACCATGAAAAATGGGTTAAAATCAAACCGCCACTTCTGCTGGATTGCTATCTGGTGTACCTTGTATGGTTTGGCTTTGTCACCCAAAATAGGAGTTCTCTTGAAGAGTTCTGCAGGTAAATTTCTGATAACTTGAAGGAATCCTTCTTCCACCGCCGAGATTAAAAAATCTTTCGGCTGTCCCTTTTAAGCGGAGTAATAAAATGTGTTCTAAGGGAAAGCTGTGGGATGAATTCTTCAGACTAGAGATGTACCTACTACGAGTATAATTTTTTTCTTTTCATGGAAAATATTTCACTGTATTTAATTTAAATTCTTTTTCAAAAATTTTAAAAACGAAATATTTCCAAAATCACTTTATTCAAAACACTGTGCACATTTTTGTTAAAAGTTTGTGTTTTTTGTTTTTTTGGGAACACAAATCAAGTTGCCTTTTGGCCAATAATGATTGTTTTCAACTTTGGGTGCTGCTGTTGCTGTAGCTGCCACTTGATGGCTGCGATGCTTGTGATACAATATACTACCAACGACTGTGTATCCTTTATGTTGAAACAATGAAACTAGTTTCATTAGCCAGCTTAGATTGTGGTCTTTTTTATACTGCGGCATTTTCGAAACTTTTCTAAGTTTTTGACTGTAGCTGTGTTTTCGTTTCCTTTTTTCTTATTATTATTAGCATAAGCAGCATAAGTAGCATTTGGTTGCTGATACACAACAAATATTATTCGTTTGTACGTGAATGGAATATGGTCATTAATTAAACAAGGATACAGTAGTGAGTGAGCAAGTAAATGGTGTTTTCTAGAGAAGTATTATTTAAATCTGGATAAGAAGCTTACACAGAAGAAAAAAAAATATTTATACCAGACAAAGGTTTTGTTTGAAATTTAAGTAAGTGACTCAATTAGTTCTTTCATAAGAAGTCTTTTAATTGAAGGATTTGTTGATTGATTTAATTAAAAAAAAATATGAAATAAACATTAACTAAATAATTATTTGCATAAATTAAAAACTTGATTGAAAATAAAAACTAAACCTTTAATTGAAGTAAATTTCGTCATCCCCTGTCGAGTTTAGTTTGGAGACAACAAAAAGTGACACTGAAGATGGCACATAGCCGAAACCTGCTTGTCCCCAAACCAAACTCGACAAGAAGGGATGACGGAAATTCGTTCCAAAAATCTACAACAAATGACTGCCACGAACCCTTCCTTGAGAGAGAATTCTATAATTTGTAAATCATCATTTATCTCTTAGAATAGTTTTACACGTAGTTCTGTTTTCTCTTTTAAAATTTTGAATATTTTTCCAATTTTAAACCTTGAGGAAAATATTCTACGTTAATCGGAGTACCATCTCTGACTTAATCGAGTAGAATCGACTACAAGTCACCAAGCTTTTGCTGCTTTTTGTAGGAATGACGTTTTAGATATTGTTATACTCAGATTGCCTTTGCCAGAGGCATGCGCCACGATATTTTAATCCAGTGACTCCTGGCTGTTACATTTGTGTGTTCGGTTGATGGTCGTTACAGTAGTAGCATCTCTTGGCTTGTGAGAAGTAAGCATTTGCACAAGCCGCCAATCATTTAGGGGCGACAATGGCTAGTAAGTAAATATACGAATAAGTAATCGTAATGGTAATTAGATTACTTTCATTCCAAAGGTGAAGTATTTGATTAGATTACGGTTATTTCCAATTTCGCATGATTACTTATTGATTACGATTACAAGTAATCTAAAAAGTATCAGGATTACTTGAAACTGGTATCAAATAATTAAAAAGAATCAAAAGTAATTAACATAATAGTTTGACTACTTTGGAAATAATCAGAAAAAAATCAAAAGTAATCTTCGAAATAGTCGAATTATTTTTTTTTATTACTTTTCATTATTTTTTTTTTATTTGATAGTAGTAAAGTATTAATAAAAATAAATTTTCTATCTTAATTAAAAGAACAAAGTATAAACTCGAACCCGAATAAAATTATTGGCTTAATTGTTAAAAAATCCAGTTCGACAAATTCTTTCAAATAAATAATTCAAAAAAGATCATTTTATTTTACCAGGAATTTGTAGATCATGTGCCTTGACTTCTCCAGAGTATTTTGCGTAGGGCTATATACAGTTTCATCCACAATTACGGCGTCAATTTGCTGAAACAAAACATGGTTGGGGCATGGTAGCTACAACTATACTATGTTCTCTCTCTGTGGAAAGCAGTTATTTAAATAACACCACTTTTTGGCACTCAAACTGTGCGTGGTAGATTTTTTGTTGTTTATTACTTTTCCAACTCCTTAATACTTAAACGTGGCTTCAACCGCAACAATTTCTTTTGTTTTCCTTGAAATCGTTTCTTTTTGGGCCTTATTTCATAATATTTTAATTATTGTTTAACAAAAATTAAAAACATCAGCAGCAACAAGAAAATGGCTGTAATTTAAAAGTTTTAATTGTTTCCTATTTAGTATTTTTTTCACTTTTGTCTGGATTTGTTATTAAAACTCAGCCGTTGATAATGAAGGAGAGTTTGTGTTAAATAGTTAACAATTTGTTTTATTTTAGTTTAATAATTTTACACATTGTGTTTGTAGCAGTTTTGACTTCATTTAAAAACAACAATTAATTTTATGTGAAAAATGCCAAGCAATTTCTAAAACAACTTTATATCGCTTACGGTTTTTATAAATGCTGGTAAGAGCGGATCATTTTTCTCGCTACCTTTTAATGTTAATCCATTTTAGTTTACAATTTTGGAGTAACGCTCCAATGCTGAACAGTCGCTCCTTTTCACTCTTCTAAATCGTGTTTACAGTTGCCAAGTGTCAATTGTTTTAAAAAATGAACTCAATTACATTTTTTGTGGTTTGTCAATAGTTGCTATTCAAAGTTTTTTCTTGAAATTACCAGCCAAAAATTTTGGCTCAACAGTAATTGAAGATCTGACAATATAATAGTCTACGGTGATGCCGAATTGCTTCGAAGGACTTGTGTCATTCCAGACCAGAGAAGTCAAACATATACGTGATAACGAATTGGAAACAAATATACAAAAAGGGTTATCCATTTTTCGGTTTTAAAAGTCAATTTGAATAAAACACACACAAGGCTACGATTTTGGTAATACTTTTATGTCATGACAATGTTTGGACCTTGCCATTACGTACGTAATAGAATGTCATTTAAATGACCGCGTCTAGATTAATAGCAGTAGGCGATGCTTTTGAGAAAGTGTTCGGCCACTTTTTCGCACACTTCGAGCGGTATCTCGATGATAACTTATCGAATATTGGTTTTCAAATGTTAGGGCATTATTTGTGTAGACACGGTCTTTGCCGTAGCCTCACAAAAAAATCTAACTACGGCAAATCGCATGATCTTGGCGGCCAATTTACGTCGCCAAAACGTAAAATTTCGCGTTCTTATTATGTAATAAAGCCAAACTCGATTGTGTTGCGTGGCTCGTGCAAACGTTCTGTTTAAATCACTTATCGCACAGTTCATAACCTTCAACTGGAGGTGAAAAAAGTCTGTTATCAGACGGTCAGAGTGCTTTGAATTGACGGTAACGGTTCTTCCAGCATCATACTCAGAAAACAAAGAAAGAAAAAAAGACGGGCCAATAACACCTCCAGACCATAAATGCGCACCCAACAGTAACTTTGTCTGGATGGAACGGGTTTTTCGCAATCACTTTTGGGTTCTCCGAGCCCCAATTGCAACAATTTTTTTTTCGTAAAATCACTATTAAAAGCCCGTCGCTCTACCATCCAATCAGCACATCTACGGCGTTCTAAATCAAAAAAAAATACACCATGATGTGTCGTAGGATAGGTCCGATTGCTGAGAACGCCGTGTAATCGACATATTTCGATTATTGGCCACACTTTCACTAACAGAGGAAATATTTTTGGCAGTGCGCACATTGCAATGACGCACAGGCCAATTTCTTACACAGTATTTCGATTATGATGACCACAATCACGCCGTAATGCTCAAAAGTGGTCATATATTTGCCCATCAAGTTTTTATGAGTGCTGACTTTTTTTAATACTTACGATAATTTATTTAAATACTTTAAATTGCACATGCAGAGTATTAAGTATACGATAAAAACTGAGCGTGTATGAGTTTTCCCATTAACATAAATTATATTTCAATTAAAAGTGACTTCCATGTAATGAATTGATTAATATATGGTAAGAAATATTATTTGGAATTAACAATCGTCGTCGGTTTCATTTCATATTCTTGAGGTATTGTTTAAATTTAAATATTCGTTATTTGACCAAAAATCTAAATTAATCTGAATAAAATAATTAAGAATTTCACCATAATTTTAGAATTTTTCAATATCAGAAAATTCACCACAAAACCGCCCCCTTATAGTCCAAAAATTCCAAATTACAAAAATAAATTTTTTTATACTCTATTTTATTTTATGGAATCTTTCTATTAAAAGAAATTCACAATAAGTGTTCAAATCTTATTTCTAAATTAATATTTACTAGTTATTACCAATGTATTAACTAATTTTTTGTATTCAAATCTTAAAAATCTATCTTCTATTCTGTAGAGAGAGCCGCCTCGCCAGGCTCAATGTGTCAGTTCTTTTTAGTCTCTGGTGGCCATCAAATTGCAATAAATTGCGTGCTAGAGTGTTGGGATGTGCGACTAGTTTGTTTACGTATTTGGACGTGTACGTTTTAACATCTTCGTGGATAGTGGGAACTTTGAGATTTGAGAAATGAAATTACAAAACTAACTTCCAAAAAAAAGTGGAGTTTTAAGAAAACCGAAATTGCAGTCAAGAGTTAGGACAAATCCAAAATTAGAAAAATTTTCAATTCTTAAGAAATTTGAAAAACTGGATTAAAAAAAATTAATGGCAAAAATACCCAAAAAAAACAAAATTTACCAAATTTTAAATTTCAGAACCAAATTTTTAATTTTACCAAAATTTTGCAGTTTCGCCAAAAATACATTTTTTATGAAAAGCTTTGAAGTTTTAACAAAATCAATGTCACACAAGTTCCACAATGCTCGCAACTTACAAAAAATCCAATTTTCACAAACAAGTAACCAAAAGCAAACTTCACCATATTTTGAAACTTAATGAAAAGACTAAGTTTTTTTTTTAATATTAGAAATTTTACTAAAAACCTAATCCGCTATTATCTACAATTCACCAAAAAGTTTAGAATCTATCAAAAATTCAGAAGCATTTAAAAGAAAATGTAAAACATATAAACAAATTGTAGGAACCGAAATTAAAAAATTCTGATCAATGCAATTGCTGTCTATATACGTAGCATCCATGTACTATTTAAATATTTAAAATTGATTTAAAATTCAAAGTTGCTAAAGAATAATATTCTTGTAATTTTGTGTATAATTTTATCTCCCAATAAATGTCTACTAGTTTATTTTAAAGAACTTTTTTAACATTCATCTCAACCTCGGCACTGATACCTGCGCCAACTGTTACTTAAGTATTTTCCTGGTACTTCGTGAGGAAAGTTATAATTATTACAAAGTTGTCAAAGAAACAATTAATACACACACGTGTTTATATTTATTATTTTTAGAAATTTGACTTAAAAAAGTTTCTAAATTAAAATATATTTTTATTATTTTTATTAAATGCAAGTTTAGTTGTGCTCTAGAAATTGTTATATAAAGGCGAGTTTAAATGGATTTTATTAAGAAAATAATTTTTAGCTAATTTTTTAATCTTAGCTCATTTTATTATAATGAGAGTGGATAAGCTAGTCTCTATGCGCATTTCGCTGGTTGCTTAGGCCAGCCCTTCACGAAAGCTTTACCCAACTTTTTAGAAAAATTCTTTTGACCAAGCGAGAAATCCAGAGAAAAGCGAGACAAAAATATTAGGCAGAAAGGATGCTTCGGACTACAGCTTGTGGAAGGCAGTCCGTAAAATAAAACGTCCTACTGTTTATGAAGCTCCTATTCGCCTACAAAAAGGAGAGTAGGCGAAAAATTCCAACGACAAAGCGGAAGAGTTTGCCAATTACCTGGAGAAAGTTTTTGCTCCTAATGAAACAGATTCTTGTTTAACACCAATTGCTGTTCAAGAACATGTTGTTCACCCGATAAAAATTCGCCTAAATGCACTGAGAGCAGTTATCAGCGATCTGAACCCAAGAAAGTCTCCCGGTAGCGACAAAATCACTAACACTATGATTATCAATCTGCCTAATTCAGCCTTGAGAACCTTACTGTTCATTTACAATTCGATGTTAAGAATCGGCTACTTTCCACCATCTTGGAAACAATCGGAAATAGTTATGATCCCCAAGCCTGGCAAAGACATTACGCAGGTTTCATCATATCGTCCCATCAGTTTACTGCCCGTTCTCTCAAAAATATTCGAACGGTTAATTTTGAAATCTTTAGCGTCGCATATCGATTCGAGAAACTTAATTTCCAACCACCAATTTGGGTTTAGAAGAAAACACAGCACTGTTGAACAAGTCCATATAATTACGAATTTAATTCGCGAAACTTTTAAAAGTAAGCAGTATTGTTCTGCACTATTTATCGACATATCACAAGGTCTGGCACGAAGGACTAATATACAAAATTTCAACACTACTTCCCGAAAACGTTCACAAACTGTTCAAGAACTATTTGGAAAATAGGTCTTTTGTTGTAAGATCAAAAACCACATATTCTTCAATTAAAAGAATCTCAGCTGGTGTCCCGCAAGGGAGTATACTCGGGCCCTTTCTATATCTTTTATATACCGCAGATTTGCCTACAAGTCCACATTTGCTGATGATACAGCTTTTTTAAGTATCCATAAACAGCCGGATGTGGCATCTCAACAGCTTCAAAAGCACATTGCTGATTTGGAGAAATGGCTGAATAAGTGGAAGATAAAAGTCAATGCCACAAAAAGTCTTCACATAACTTTTACGCTGCGGAAAAACAATTGTCCACCCATTTCTATAAATGGAGTAACCATCCCAGAGCAGAGCCAAGTAAAGTATTTGGGAATACACCTGGATCGGCGTTTGACGTGGGTCTACCATATTGCAGCCAAAATTACACAGCTTAAAATTTAAACCGCCCAGCTTTTCTGGCTCATTGGGCCACATTCTGCACTGAGCTTAGACCTCAAAGTACTAATATACAAAGCTGCCTTAAAACCGATATGGGCTTATGGTATCCAGTTGTGGGGTTCTGCATCCGCATCAAATGTTGAAAAGCTACAAAGAAGACAGTCAAAGATCCTGAGAATGATGACGGGCGCTCCTTGGAACATACGAAATATTAACATCCACAAGGATCTCAATATTCCTACCATCCGAGAAGAGATAAAAAAATTGTGCACGAGCTACGTTGCAAAAGTTACTAATCATCCCAATCCATATGCGAGGGACTTACTTTTATTTGAGGGCCATCGGCATCTCAAAAGAGTGCAGACTTTTGATTTGGTATGATAAACTTTCGATCTAAACGCTGAGTCCTGCAGTAGCAGTAACAGCTTAAGTATTTTTTAGGTTAAGATTTTAATACTTATTGTAAATGTCGTTTAGACAGATCCAATAAATAAAAATAAAAAGTTAAAAAAAAATAAAGAAAGGATGCTGGGGAAGAAAATTAGTTTCTTAAAGATGGCAGGTGATGTCAACAAGTTACTCGCTATTATTTTGATAAAAAAATAAGGCTTTATTTTCAAAAAAAAAAATGTGGATTTTGTATTTGATCGAGCATTGTCTTTAAAGTTTTCTTGAGATAATCTGGTCATGTTTCAGCAGCTTATAATAGGAATCGCCCTTCTGTGATCTTCTCAAATGTACTTTGTCTTCAGAATCATACAGATCAACATCAAAGCGTCGAAACCAGTGTTGCCAGGTATGGCGAATTGTTGCCAAGCGAGGCCATGGAAAAAAAGTCCTGTGCGATTTTTTTTTTTGCTACGAAGGCGCGCCCTCGTAACGTTGCCTAATACACTCAGTGTGTATATTTCATGACAACATTCGCGCTCCTCCACCCTCCTCCTCCTCATAACTGTGCTTCATGTAATCACAAAATAATGAAACTTTAAACACTACCTTATAGGTAACCTCATAGGTCAAGTTTGAAACTGACTCTCTCATCATTGGGCCGCTTCCACTATAGGTAGAGAGCTGCAATTTGGTATAACCTAACCGACTGTAAACTTTTATACATACATACAAACACATATACACATTTACAAAAACTTGAACTTGGAAAAAAAGTCAGATCCGCACAAAAGTCCAAGTCTGTTAGCCCAGTTATCGTATTTTTTTATTTTCAGTGACTGACGAAACCGGTAACGATTTTTTGTATGCTTGTCAGATTGATTCTTTTACAATAAAATTTATAATTAAAATTTCACCTGAAATAAGTTCAAGAAAAATTGTTTTTTACAAACGAGTTTATTAAAAAAAAATCAAAGAAAAAAATTTATATAAATTCCCAAGTTAGGGGATGAACTTAAAAAAAGTCGTTCCCTGGCAAGAGGCTACGTAAGACGATCTGCTCCAAAGTATTTCAAAGATCAGCTGGATAGTAAATCAACTGTACTAAATGCCATTTGCTCTCCAAAACGAACTCCAGATGGATGGCCCTAGGTTAAACTCATTCCCAACACTCAAACCTCTCATACCAAAAACCTTAGCGTTGCCACCAAATTGACACACTTCGCAATTAGTGTGCATCTTACTTCACTTTCTAAATTTCGGGACATCGTTTTTAGCACATGCTGCCTAAACACTGACTTATTTAATCCGAATCTGCCATGAAAAACATTTTAATAAACGTGAAGATCTGTATCTTATTTTACTCAAAATGTCGACGTCATCATAGGACTGTTAGGGAATACCAAATGATAACTAAGTCGATACAAAGTGATGTCGTCTAAAAAGTCTAGACGTGTTGCCTACGATAAATAGAATAAGTGTGAATATCTGTACAATGACCATGGTTCGTGGCCAGTACAATTTATATTGTTCAATTTTCCATCCCTGGTTATGGCTGCAGTCTTCTCTCCCTCTAAGCAATTAGTGCTTAAAGTTGAAATCCTGTTATGATTCGTCATTGACACTGCTTACTTTTTTAGTCATGATATTGATTCGTATAAAGTGAACTTTCATACAAATCGATAAAGGTGTTCGTTGTATAATAATTTAATCAAAGAAACTACACACATATTACAAATTAAATAATAATATTAATTCCTACTTTTGTAATAACAAATAAAACTCCATTCTAAATTTTTAGATCCTTTCACCAAATAACCTGCAAATGGGACAATCAAACCAAAAAAACGATGGCAGTTGGCAGAATCATTCAAATTCCAGTTAATTACTTTACGAACATAAAAATTATTCCTTCAATTTTAAATAAATTTAAAATACAAATTTTATTGCAAAAAAATATTTTTTTAAATAAAGATGGCATCTCATCCAAAGCATATACATTTATTTATTCTTTGCATACCTTAAGGCGGTATATTAAATGATATTTAATTTAACCCCTAAAATATGTGAAGTAATCTTGGTTTGATTATTACTTAACAAGCAGACCCAAATAATACTAAATTTATTTTTATTTAAACAGGCACTTGCTGCCGGATTTTGTTCGCCTGGTATTAGACTGGCAAAATTAAAAATATTTGAAAATTTTCGAACAAACCGAATTAAAAAATAAGCATACGCAGAGTGGTACGTAGCAAAGTAAAAAAAAGCACACGCATGTATGTGGTTGCTTGTTGGTGTAATAAAAATCTTGGATTTAATTAAATAAAATATTGGAAAATAAACGAGAGTATGAAAGAAATAAAACTTTTAGCCCCTTCATGAAATCCAAAACACGGATTTGGATTGGAAACGGAATTCACTCACATCCAATTCCTATTTGGAGTGCAAAAAATAAAACGTTGTTTACTTTCGGATAAAAAAATATTTTTTCGATCAATGTATCTCCGTTACTTTTTCCCTTAACACACTTAAATTAGCAATTGGACTTGAATTCCGTGTGCAATATAATCTTTTTTACTCTAAAGTAGCAATTTGAAGAAGAATAAGCTGGTTTTCCGCATTAATATTTAATAAATTGCATAAATACTTACTTACCTTCTGTCACTTTTAATTTAAATCCAACTTCGTAGTGCAAAATAAAAATGCTTTCTTGGTTTTGTTCATTGTTGTGTTCAATTTTATTGTTTATTCTTAATTATTTTTATTGTTTTTATGTTTTTTTTGTTTGGTTATTGTATTACTGATGTAATTATAATTACTATTAGTTAGTTTTTACATAGTTCCATTGTGTTTTTTATTTCTTATACATATTTCTATATTTAGAAGTTTTTTACATACACTTACATTTAAAATAGACTTTTAAAATTGCAATAATAAATATTTACGTTTGGTACATTTAAATATCAAATAAGGTTTTTAACATAAATCACTTGTGAACAATTAACAAAGTTTTTCATTATGCTATTTTTCACAAACATGACATTTGACAGCTTCTGTGTTTAGTGTATTTATTTTATAATAAATTTATAAATATTTTATTTTATATTACATGCTCAATGAATTAAACTAAAAGGAATTAATTGTTTTTTATATTTCTATAACAAATAACACTGTGCTACAGATAATAAAAGGTCACCTTAAGTTATTTGGGATACCTTAAATGCAACCATCATTGTTGATAAAACCACAAACTTTTTAATTTATATTACAACAGCTTTGAACTTTTACATTAAAATATTTTTGAACTTTGTTTGACATCATTTTAAATGCAAAATAATATTAAGAACTCTTGGTGTGTTGTGGGGAAAAACTCAGTGCCACCAAATACAGGCACGTTTCTCCATACCTCTCATTGAATTCAGGTCTAGAATAACAATCCCGTTTCTTCTTAAATTACGAGCATATTTAACAATCGTTAATAATTTTCCCTTTGTATTTAAAATGGCGACAATTTGTACAATTTCATAGTCAGTCGTATTTGAATTGTAACGAGTTGTCAACTTTTGGCTAAAACTAGTCTGTAGCCGTGTAAACTCCCATGAATGGTTTAACCGATTTGCTCAACATCATTTTTTCCCCCAAATTATGGACTATTTGGTAACAAGATACTTACAATATCTCAACAAATTAATAGTTCTTACACCAAGGTTATGGACAGAGCATTATTCCAAGATTTTAGCAGTTAATGAAGACAAACTTTTACAATCAGAGAAACCGCACTTGCACTACAGCCATAGCAAAATAAAAAAGCCGCCGGCGCTGATGGCCTGCCCGCTGAGCTGTTTAAAACCGCAGGTGAAGAGTTTGTGTGGTTGTGTGAGGTGTAAGTCTTCTCTCCATTATATATAAAATACTTTCTAAAACAAGATCGACAACAACAACCTGAAAGGAAAGTATCAGTGCGGCTTTATACCTAGTAAATCCACCATAGCATGGATATTAACGATCTACCAAATCCTGAAAAAGATTCAAGAGAAAGAAATCGACACCCACCAAATCTTTGTCGACTACAAAAAGCTGCGTCCTGTCTGATAGAGATATTCTGTTTTTGAATAATGATGTTGAAAAATAATAAAAGCTCCGCCAAAATAGTGACAAATCTCTCCGACCCATTTCATGCAGAGCAAGGGCTTATACCAGGCTATGCTTTATCGTGTCACTTGCTAGTGGATAAACAAAAGTGTTATGCTGCTTGCACATGCTACCGATATTGGCATCACATCAAAACCCGAAAAGCAGACCAAAATCAGTGTCATAAGAGATGCAAGAGGAAGTATTACATTTCGTTTAGTCAAACATCACGGCGCTTCGAACGGCGCATTTCCTTTCAAAACTACAACTTTGAAATTGTACAAGACTTCGGCTACTTAGGTGCCAGTGTGAATAACTCTTGCTATAAGATGCTACCAAGAAGAATTAAAACAGATAAACCCACCCACGTAGCTGATGACTGAAAATGACTGTTTGTCAAATTCCATATAAAAAATAATTCGCCATTTCCGATACTTTTTTCAGAAGTTTTTTTCAAGGAAAGCATCTCTGAGGTTGCTTTGGGATACTTTCTCTGAAAAGCGTCAGATTAGAGAGGACAGGTAGTGAAGTAAAGGAACAGAAAAGCTTCAGTGTTTACAACTCTGCAATTGAGCATTATGGTTAGCGGCGCCTCTGGTGTTATGTGGGCGCATTACATGAAGTTATTTTAGCGCTATAGGTTGATACCAATAAAGATATCTCCTAGTATGAACAGAAGCTATTACATACCAGTAAAATCGAGGATGATACTGACGGCGAGTCGAATACGAACCCAGGCGTCTAAGACCATCGAATGCCTAGTAGTCAACGCGTAAACTACTTAAGCCACAGCACCCTCAATGGGATGGAGAGAGTTGGACATCCGGCACTACAATGGAAATGCGTTAATTTCGCCCGTAAGTCTATCTGTTGTTAATTGACTTTGGATGCTATTTTGGGCTTAGTAGGGCAATTGAGAAGTAAAATCCAGTCTCGACGAACAAAAACAACACTATATAAATCACTCATCTCAGCCGTCCTACTATATGGTGCTGAAATATGGACTATGAAAAGTTTAGATGAGTCACTGCTGGCAGTGTTCGAGAGAAAAGTTCCAATATACGGCCTTCTAGGCGTTGATAATGAATTTCGAATTAAAATTACCCAATAACTGTACAAGCTATACGCCGGCGTAGACATAGTCAGACGCAGTAAAGTTCAACGTATACGCTGGCTCGCACACGCATGGCGAATGGATAACGGTACCCCAGCTCAGAAGGCAAACGAAAATAGAATAAAATGTAGAATGAGAAAAGTTTTACGCCAACAAAAAAAAAGAGACTTGGCCTGTTTGCGAATGAGTAACTGAGTTGCATCCGATATGAATTTTATTAATATTTTTCAAATATGACTTTTTATGTTCTCGGCCATCCTTAATCGCTGAGCTAAAAGATTTTGCAAGTCTTAAAAGAATTATTTAAGTAACTGTGGTTTTCAAAATAATATAAGAGATTTTTCTTCCTATCTGATCTTATAACTTTCCGGCAATGACGTCTACTGGGCCATTGGCTAATCGATGGAAGGAGAGTTCTGTTTCCATTATTTATTTATTTATTAGGTTAGAAGCTTATGCTTCATTGCGGCTAATAATTAACAGGACAATTCAATTTTGTAGCACAGTGTAATAATGTAATTTATATTTACGACGATCTATGCAATTACTGTTCGATTTATTTAATTTCTTAATTATACTTAATTAAATTTAGTTTATTTCGTTCGCCTAGAATAGTTACAAATTTAAAACAATTAAATGCAGCAAAGCAGAGGATCCCTAGGTTTTTTATATAAATTTAAAATTCGATTTTACATTCATATCGTAAATATACTGGCAATTAAATTAGTTGTGTCTAACCTGCTTTTTGATATTCTTTTTTATGTGTGCCACTTAAAGTGAAATCAAATATTAAATAAACCTTTCTTATGCATTTTATTCCTGTTCCTATTTAACAAAACTTTATTTCTCTTCCAATTTATAACTTCTTCTATATACAATTTCCCATTTTCTTTTCAACTGCATTTATAATAATATTTATTTTTTAAAGCAAATCTACCCAAACTGTTGTGAAAAAAAAATTCATTTAAAAGATACAACGATTTCTGTTGCATGATTTAAAAAAGAGAAGAAAGGAACAAAAAAAAACATCAAAGGAAATGGCATAATTTTCAAAGCCGTAAAGGAAATTTGCTGTTATTCTTAGCAAACAAAAGCAACAGAAGAGAAAAAAAAACGAGAATAGAATGAGAGAAACACGAATAGATGAATTTAAATAAATGCTCTAGAGATGTGAGGAGAAGAATATAGATTTTTATTTAATACGCAATTTCTTCTTTTAACAAACAGTAAATATAATTATGCACTTTTGAATATTTTGTAAAGAATTTCAGATAAAAAAAGCTTCGTTTGATCAAACATCAGATATGATTTAAGCTCAATTTGACTTTACCAGCAGGAAGCTGGTGTGATTTTTTTTTGCTGTTCCCCTTTGTGATCCCTGACGAACATATATCTATGTCTAAACTAAACAGACGCTAACAGTCGTGGAAGTAGTTGAAGTTTTGCCGGAATGTGGACACAGGGAAGTAAGGATGTTCACAATTAGGTCAAAATGGGTCAAGTCGGGACAATGTTAAAATGGAATATAACAAACTGGGTGCAAGTTATTACTGAAACTCTTTTTTTTATTTTAGAGACCCATGTCCAGAATCATTGTTTACGGAATATTACCTGTTCCAAAAGTCTACTGCAGTTTTGCAGGGTGACGCGAATCCGATAGATTCAATTTTCAATCTTCACAACTTCAATCAACTATGCGAGAGAAACCATACTATCAACCTGTGCAACCAGAATTTTTATTGTAACATGTGCTCACTTGAACGTGCCGCTCAATGGTGTCACTAGGACATTGGCATCATTGAGTGAATAAAAGCAACATTTTTGGTAAACATCACTGTAGACGAATTGACGCCAAAGACTGTTAACATGTTATCCACCTAAATTTAATATTAAACATTTTATTACTATTTTTGTCATCAATGTTGGTCAGTCCATCCGTCAACTGTCGCAAAATCGTAAAGATATTTTAAGCAAAGATTAAGGTCTTAAAGCTAAAATACAGCTACAAGCTACAGATAAAAGAACTGAAAACCGGAGCCAGTGTTATTGAAACTGAGAACTCGAACAAATCTGCTGTTGAGTCCCCAAAGCAAAGCTGAGGGGTTACCCTTTCGTTCGAAAGTTACTTTGTTAAAAATAACAAATGTATGTATTTAAACACTCCAAGACAACAATTCTAATAGTAAAATAAAGAAATCGAATTACACGTAACTGAGTGCACCGTCAGAAGTTCTGATTTGTACCCACTCGCGGTAGCAGCCGCCAACGGGTTCCTGTCCTTCTTTGAAGTTGGCTGAATAAGTCGAGCGTAGACCAGTTATCTCTTATAATACGGTGAAACAGCATACGTCAGGGATGAGTGGCCAAAAGGATGCTTGTATGCGAACTCCATTTTTAATACAGACTTACTCATGCATATGTGTGGGAATTATATGTATTCCATGAACGAACTGCGGTTTCCATTGGCCAAGGGAGTAATCCGAAAAAGATTGACAAGAACGACTCTTATATTCCCTGAAGGAACTGCGGTTTTAATTGGCCAAGGGGTAATCCGGAAGGGATTGACAAGAACGACTCTTGAAGGGTGGACGGGTCAATATCCGAAGGTGTTGGACCGTGAGATTTAGATAGGGTTGGACAATGAAGCCTCGCAAGAGGTGGAGGGGATTAATTTCTGTATTAATTTAGGTGTTTATTGGCCAATGGAGGAATTCTCAAGAGATGGAGAAGAAAACGCCTGAGGAAGAGGTAGCGCACATTGTGTTTGAATGTAAAGACACTTTTTGAAGGTGAATGATACGGGGGATCTAAGCAGTTACCAGTCGACAGTTTAAAATCAAAACAGCCAAGAATAATAATTGTGTTAGCGCTTGAGACTCGATGAAGGTAAGGCAGTCGTAAATTACAAATCGGTCATATTCATAAAAAAAATATTTTAGGTTTAAAGTACACATTCGTTAACAAACACTTTTCGGCTATTAAACTTTTAATAAGAAAGCGTATTCATAAACAGTTTTTAACATATTTTCCGGCTAAGTTGCTCAAATTTGTTTCAATTGGTTCGAGAAGTCGGATCTATAATTTGGTCTTTTTTAAATATACTAACTTCTGTTTTATTGATAAAATTTTAGACAAATTGTTGTATCAAGTGAAACTAAAATGAATAACTAACAATTTTCACAACTTACTTTGGCAAACTATGAACATTGTATTCGAATAACGTGCTTTTTTATTTGTTTTGAATGTATGTGAATAATTCTAATACTGTGTTCGTTTTACTGAAAACCAATGAAAAAATAAAAAAGGGCGGCTTTGAACTACGAATATATAAAAATTAGGACGGACATGATTATGGGAATATTTTTAATTGGTAAAGTTGTTAGTTTATGGAAGAATATTGCTTCTAAAACACTTATTTGGCCAAAAAAATTAACACGTAAATTTAATGAAATTCTTTAATAATAATATAACTTTGCTTATTAATAGTTTATATGCCTGTTTTAAGTTTTTATGAATAAACCTGATAAGAGTGAAATGAAAACTATTAACCACTCGTTTCCTTTTAAATTAATAGACAATGTGTATGTACACGCATGTTGTCGCTTGCATTAATAAGGAAGAGTAATTTATTCAGGCTCAATTTTATATTTATTTCTTTCAATTTAGAAAGATAAAATTAATTTTATTAATATTATTATTTTGGAATATTGAAAAAGTTAAATTTCAATTTAAGGAAACTTGATTCTAATTCATTCCTTCAAGGATTTTTTTTTAAATAAAGCGAAAAATGTTATTCGGAAGTGGAATAAAGAACAGCTAGTTTCCACTTTCGGAGAAAATATTGCGGAGTAGGAATAGAGGACAACGCTTAGCATATATATTTTTAGTGGCTGCAAGGATGATTGATTATTCGACATTTTAAAAAATCAGATTTCGAATAGTTTGAATGTTTGAAATTATAAAAACCCCGATTTCGATTTTTAAATCATGAAAATCCTAAATAACCGGTTTTTTAGAAAACTTTAACATATATTTATTTATATTTGTTCCTAGTTAATGTAGACACACGAACGTTGCTTTGAAGAACTGCCATACCCAGAAATTCATTCAAAAACTTGGTGCGGATTAACTTGCTTAAAATTAAATAACAATAAATAAAAATAGTTCGCATTTCATCGGGACAAAAGTGTTGGTCAGTAGTAGTGAATAAAAAAACATTTAAAACTCATGAATGGCTTGTTATTACTGGTTTATTTTCCTTTAGACCTAAGAACCTCTCACAAGCGGTTCTGGCTAGAATTACTTTGTCACTTTCGATACAACTTTGTCCAGCACTGGCTATTATTAGGCTAAGGAACACGGGCGGCCACATGTTAAATGTGAATGCCATGGCGGATCTAAGCCTTAGACAAATGCTAGCAATTAGAAGAGACTCCGTGAAGAGGAAGAGGGCGGACAGTTACCAGTCGACAGTCTGAAATCACTACAGAAAAGGTTAGTGATAGCACGAGACTCGTAGTGGTCTGCTTCGGTATCCTCCTACATTAATATAAAGGTGAGTGATGATGACTTCTGGATAGCACCTTATTGTACAAGATAGTATAGGGGACTTTAAACTTTTTGTCTGCTCTCACAAAGAAAATTCACTGACATACTAAAAAATATGAAAAGCATTTAAACAGGCAGAAGAGATATTGTGCTATAAGTTTATTTCAAAAAAAATCGACGGAAAAAACGTTTTAGCAACTTCGTCGATCACCTTTGTTTTGTCCAATATATGTATCGTCTGATCTGTCGCTTAGAATTGAAATAAGAAATTATATTTTTGCTAATATTAAGAAAAGCGAGTTTTTTTGAAGACTATAATCAATAGCAAAATATAAAATATGCACGAATACTAAACTCAACAATTCTGCTGAGACTTTTAAAGTGAGCCTATATGCCAGCAGGTAGTTTTTATAACTCTTGTTTCAGAGAATACATTTGTTACTTTGTTCCTGCAGCACTCAACGCCATGGGTTATGTTGGTGTTAAAGACAGAACTGCTGTTGTTGCTTTTTAAACTTTGTTGCTACAAGCAATTTTCAGTTCCTGATGATAAATAAATACAAATTCTTCCCCTCTCTGTACAACGGTAATAAAGCCAGTTTAAAAGTCAATAACGAAAAAAACATCTCAATCTATAGAAATCAAGAACAGAAACATTGGATACAACCATATCTGTTCATAAAAATATGTTACTGCTAATATATGTTATGTCTCTGCATGCATAAGTGCCTCTTGTTGTGTGAGCTTAAGTGTGTTTAACATTTTGTTTTTCTAAGCAACTAGTCGAACACCACACTTCCAAGCATATTCTTTTGTTAATGTTAAGACTTGTTTCTATGTTGGCATATTAACTTCCACCTCTAAGTTGTTTCTAACCATAAAACCTCCAACAACTTGAATCCTTTGTACCGTACAACAACTGCTATTACAGAAGCCAGCATCATTATGAGCAATAGTGAGGGATGTAGTAATAAAAATATCTTTCATGGGAGTGCTGCTATCGCTTGCACTGTTCGTACTGCAAATGCAAGCAAAAGCAAAAACAACAAGAACAAAATCAAATGCATTAGCCCTGCAGATTAAAGCATAATCATCACTTTGCATAAGTTGAATGTTGTTGTCAGCGGCATTGTGTAAGGGAATTTTCTGTGGTGGCAGATTATATTGTAATAGCAGTTGTTGCTGTTGTCGTTTTAAATCTATTGTGCCTGCCAGCACACTTTTACAGATCGCTTTCATGTGCAGGCAAGTTAACATACAACAAACATTTCTTTTTAATACTCTTTTTGTTGCTGTTGTTCTTACCCGTGTTGTTGTTGTTTTTGTTTTTGTTATTACTGCTGATGGCAACCAGTAGCAACAGCAGTCATCAACATCATCCACATATTTTGCTTGTTCTTTAACACATATTAAGTCTGATATGGAAGCTGTAGCTGCAGCTATACAAACAATGATTATGGCGCAAACGAAAGGCATAAGAGCTGCGTTGGATTTGCAGTAGAAACTGTTGGCTCCACTCTTTTGCATCGCAGCAGGATTTTCATCTGTAAGTAGCATTTAATAAAATAGAAATTATTATTAGAAGATATAAAAATGTGTAAACACTGGGATTTTGTTTAAGTAAAAATTTCATGCAGAAATTGCTTGCCCATTTTCACATTACTTAGCTTAAATGTATTTAGCAATATAAATACAGAGATAATCATAAAGATTTTATGAAGAGATTTTTAAGTCTGACTAACTTATTAAATAATCGTCAGTTGAACATTCCCAAGCCCGCGATATCTAACTTGGTTTCATATCAAAATAGAGGATCTTAAAATACACTGTATCGGACGTGCAGTTGTCACCATTCAGCTTTTTTTTGGAAGACTAATTAAACAAAGCTGCCCATATCCGGGTCATTGCTGATCAGCAATAATACCGGGGAAGGTTTCATTTAAGAAGAGAGAGGAAAACGCGTAAACAAAAGTATTACTATGACCGAGACGTAAAATCGTGACCAGTATTTGAAGAAGGCGACTTGGTTATATTCAGGAAATATATAAGGGAATGGGAGTATGGTATGATCGCAGAAAGGGTTAATGATCGATCGCTCACACGTGCTCAGGGATATCTTTGGTAATTCTTTTAAACACAACGCAAGGCTTCATGCCTGGACTAATAATGTTGATTTTAGTGCCGGTGAGATACTAATGGGCGATAAAATGATAAATGACGGGAAGGAGTATCGCTTATTGACAGGGTACCGTCAATTAATACGAATTGTAGTAGGGTTATTGAAGTGAATATTAGTCAAAATAGTAAATGGGATGTTAATAAAGATACTGGCTAAAGTATTACGAATGGACTAGAGAGTTCGACCGATAAAAACACAAGAACACAATCGATCAAACGCAATTGACGGAAAACGACGGGGCTTCGAAGTAAGTAAGATCATGACAAGAAGTTTACTCGACCACCGAAAATATATTTATTTAATTATTTTCATCCAGCTTGGTGTATTTTTCGAAGGACACGTAGCTCGTTTCAGATTTTAAGTCGTCCTTACTGCGGTATATGGGGAATTTGTACTGCTTAAAAAAGATTCACGATCGTAGACCGACATTTTTTTCAGCGTCAATAACAAGAGTGTCCTATATAGGGACGCCAGATGGCAGGTAGATAAGTATAGCATCCCATAACGTGGTGCACTGTCAGAAGTTCTGACTTATATATCCTCGTGGTGTCAGCCGGTAAGAGGTTCTTGTCTCTGCTAGGAGTTTGGTTAAATAAGTAGACCGAAGAAATGTTAACGCTCTCTTAAAAAAATCCTTAATCCACTGTGGATCAGTATAAGCCAGGGATGCATGGCCAACAGTTTGCTTGATTCCTAGTATGGATACCAGTTTATTTCCAGTTTAAATACAGACCAACCAGTGCATTAATCATGGGAATTATATGAATTCTTTGCAGAAACTCCGGCTTTAATTGACCAAGCGAAGAATCCTGAAGAGATTGACAAGAAATCCTCGTAAGAGGATGGGGTCAGTCACCAAAGATAGTCTTGAGACAGATACTGAGACGGAAGGGTACATTGTGTGTGAATGTCCAGCACTGGCTAGTATGAGACTTACACGACCACTTGTTAAATGTGAATACCATCGTATGAACCTAAGCCTTAGACATATGCTAGCTAATACAAGAGACTACGCCATGAGGAAGAACGCCGACTGTCAGCAGTCGAAAGTCTAAAATCACTATAGTCAAGAGTTAAGGCTAGTGGTAGCACGAGACTTAAATGAGAGTATTTTGTTCAAAAAGCTGCTATATTTGTCCATGCAGAAGAGTAATTTTATGAATGGTAATATAAAAAATTTCTCAAGTGTGAAAGACCAGTTTTCGGAAAAGGAAGTTGCAGTACCAGATGAAATGTTTGTAATATTACAATTGTCTAGCTTGCCAAAAACGTTTGTAGATTTTTTAGTAACGATGCAGTTCAGAGATTCATTACCAACCCTAGTAGCTTTAATAATGACAAGAAATATTACATTTTGCCGCTAGATGTAAAATGAAGGATAAAAGTAAAAACATAAAAAGAAGAGAACTGAATTGTTTTGTATAATGTTTGCTTCGATTATGGTTTGTTCGACAAATATGATGAATATACGAACATGACCTTCATCCCCATCCTGTTACCATTTACTTTTATATTGAATTTTTTTTATCCCGAAATACATATGTATACGTAGATATAACCGATAGAGTTCATAGAGGCTAATGAAATAAACTTCTCAGTAATTTTTTATAGTAAATTTTTCTGTCCTGAACAAAGAATATTCGTACTTAATTCTTTTACATTGTTTTTTAAAAGTGAATGAAATATGCCGTTGAATGTATGCCTGCCATTTACTTTTTCATACATTACTTCATGTAAATGTTGCCCGTGGCTACGTCATAAGAAGTTCATCCATGAGCTGCAATTTTAGCATACTTTTTCCAGCATCTTGGCCGGTATTTTATAAATGGCAACTGTAGTGTTGTCTTCGAGAAGTGGAATTGTCGCTAGATTGTCCCTGTATACGAACGAGAGATCTTACGTATCCCCACAAAAAATAGTCTAGTGGCCAATAAACTGTTTTTAAACGTGAGATTAATTGCTCACCAAGCCTCTTAATAGGTTTATGGTATCACGTGCCGTGTGGCATGTGGTACCGTCTTGATGAAACAACATGTCAAACAGGTCCAATTTTTTATATATTCGGCAAAAAAAGGCCGGCACTTTGCTCTATTGACTGTAATGTTGCGATTTTCATCGTTCTTGAAGAAGTACGGTCCAATGATACCACCGGCCCACAAACGGCACCAAACAGTGCATCTTTCAGTGTGCACAGCAGCTTTTGAACTTGTTCGTTTGGTAGTCTTTTCATGCTAAACTGCAAACCTCAGCATTTTTAGCATTGGCACATGTCACAAATCTCTTTTTCCACTGAAAAACTAAATAGTTCAAAACATTCGGCAAAAATGTTCTAAAGAGAAATTAAAATAAAAAATAATACTGTCAGGGGCATTTTCTTCACTTCTAATTTTTCGATTAGATACTTCTTCGTGTACTATCTATCAAACAAATGGTTGGAAAATAACTTGGTATTTGCTTTCATTATGCTGCTATATAGGGTGTTTTTTAAGCGAGATAGAACTTACAAAATGGTTACCAGTCAAACGAACTATCACACTGCGCTCAATTTTTGACATTGATGATCAATATTCTCTGGCAAATCATTATGAATAGATTGACGCTTGAACAACGCGACAAAGTTACCTAGATTTACTTTAAAAAACAGTAATCTGCTGATTCAAATTTCTATCGCAAAATTGTGTTAAGCGATGAGGGTCACATTAAGCTTGACGGGTTTGTTAAAAAACAAAATTGCCGCTTATTCTTTTTAGACGATACATACTCCATAACATGCACCGTTTGATGCGGTAATACACGCTTGTGGGACCATTGGACTCAATAGAGATTGTTACCGCTCCATGATCAATAATATTTTTGTTTGAAAATATGGGTGAAATTGATGCGGGCGAGATGTGGTTTCAACCGCCAGACGGCGACCGCAACTATCGTCTTATTGAAATTAACATTTGGCAATAAGTTGCTTACGAAAAATAGATCTGTCAATTGGCTTTCAAGATTGTGCGATTGGACACCTCTTGATTATTTAAAGTAGGGCGACGTGAAGTCACTGGTTTATGGTGATAAATCACAAACACTTGACACCTTGGAGGCCAACATTACTTGTGTTATTTGTAACATACGGCCAGAAAGGCCCGAATGGACGTTTAGAATGCGCTTCCTTAGGAACAGCTGCGATGATCGTATGCCCGAAATAATTTTTAAATGGTAATGCTGTGTATTGATCTCTCGAATAAAAACATTTATTTTTTATTTTTTGAAATTTAAAGGCCTATCAGGCTTAAAAATCGCCCTATAGAATGTTGCAGATCTAGAGCCATTATACAACTCTTATAATGAAATACATTTTTAACCGACCTAAACAAGAAAATGTATTTTGTATTCAATTTGAATTCTAGGTCTGCGTATTATTAATGTGAACGCGCTGATGTGATTTATAGTCATAATTCCTCATTTGTATTGCTGATGGGCATTGTTGGTATTGGTCTACCACATGGTGGTTTTTCATCACAGTTGATTGCTTGAAGCAAATGAGTTGAATACGTCTGGGATTGAGTAAGTTATGAGCAGGTGTACGTACGTGCCCCTCTGTGTGTTCATTAATAATTTTATTTTTATAATTGTGGTAATTAAAAGCAAAAACAATAAATATGTATACAATAATATGTATACAAACTAAATACACAATAGTACGAGGGCAGTTCCAAAAGTATACGATAGGTACTTTTATTTAAACCGTGCCAGATTTCTTAATATACGCAATTTTCTGGAGTAATTAAAAGAAGCCGTACGAAACCATAGATGCGATCTAGTAAAGAACAAATTTATTTTTAAACGTGCGGTTGATCGCAAGTTCACTTGAACCAGAAGCCGCCACATTTGTTCATCTTTCGTGAAAGAATGTCCTGGAAGTTATTCGAATACAATTTTTCGTAGCCTTAAAGAAGAGTTTTCGCCTCAAATTATAACTTAATACCAAAAGAAACAAAGGTAAGGCATGAAAATATGCAGACAATATCACGATGCCAGAGTGTCAGTCGAGATGTACGATTTTAATCGATTATGTTCTTAAAGCAAGCACAAGAAAAGACTACAACACTTCACTTATAATCAATTGCGAATGACCAATTAATTATTTTCCTAGAGAGAAAGGAAGTAACACAGGAAGTATCACGTGACTGTTCTCAAAAGTCACGGGACTAGTGCGTCAATTGGTATAAAATTTCCGGAGAGTTAAAGGTGTTATTGCTTCTCCACACACGCTATTTACTACACTTAGGTCTCTGGCTTCTGTTCGCTTTAAAAACTCAAGAAATGGCTGAGTGCTGAAAGATTTTCCAACAACGAAGAAAGCGATTCCACAGATTTATATTTTTAGGATGTTTACGGTTCTGAAAATAAAAATGATTTTTAAGGTTAAATAACGGGTGATTTCTTTTCTATTTGATTTTTTGGTGTATATTTTTACACTGTAAAAAATATTCGTACCATGTGCCAATGTCAAAAATGATCAGTATTTCAGTAAATCAGCCAGAGGCAGTTCAAGAGTTGGAGCAAGGCAGCGTGCGATGATTACCGATTTGTTTGCTCTAAGTAGAAGAATTGCACTTAGTTGACATGTGGTTTTACCAAGACCCGGCCAAATGTCACACGGCACGCGATACCATGAACCTATTGAGGGGAGAGTTTGTTTAGCAACTAATCTTATGTTTTGTAGCAGCCAATTACGACACGTGAAGGCTCTCGTGTACAGGAACATGCCTGCTACAATTCCAGCCCTGAAAACAGCATTAAAGCTGCCATTGGTGAGATATCAGCGGAACGGCTGGAAATGGTATGCCAATATTAGAGCTCACGGATGGACCATCTACGGCGAGTACCGATTTAGCATTTTTTTTAAATTCTTTGAATTTGAAAAAAGGTTCTTATAGCGAAAAAAATTTTAAAAGTTATCCGACAAATTGCAAAAATCAAATTTTTAATAGGTTGTTTGTAGGTTAAAGTCCATAAAATAATTTAAGCGAAAACGTAAGAGAATATCTCCAATACTGAAGCTCAATTGTTTTGAAAAAACTCATTTTTAGTTCGAAATTAAAAAAAATGTCATGATTTACGTCGGCACCGGAAGTATTAAACGACCACCAACGCCCATATACGCACTTGTATAGATAGCAACTGAAGATGATGGCTGCGTAGACCCTGATCCTAGGCGTTTCGTGTTCTTCTGCTATCAATAGGTATTCTATTGACAACCTGGGTTGCCATGAAACGTTCCATTGATCCTGTATTAAGATCATTCCCGATTTTGGTATAAATCACAGCCACCACGTGGAATACCGAAAGAGCCACACCAACAACCAGGCGGGGAGTTGTGTGGTAGCGGCTAATGGTTGCCGTCGTACTAGTGTTTATATCGTTACTGGTGGAAGTACTTCCTTCCGTCAGTTTAAGGCCCCAGACAAGCATAGGGGACTTGTTCCACCAGCTCTTCTGCTAACAACAGATCAATGCGTATAAAGGCGGTACCACCATCCGGTTACATCGAATTTACAGTGGGAGATGGCGACGAAATTCAAACAATATTGCAAATCAATATCATACTGACCAGGAGAGTTTGTTAAATAAACTTTAAATAAAAAGCTGTATATTGCTAAACTTAACTGATTTTTTCCAGTATTTAAGCGTTTAAGTCTTGAAGCTATTTAAATCTAAAATTCTTGGGGGAATTTTTTTTTTTTTTGGTTTAAAAAAAGGTTATTCTGTTAATCATCGTATCAAACTGTTATCGATTTAAACACATTTTTTTTTAATTTTTTTCTCTGTTTGTTTATATTGAACACACGCTTTTATTGACACTGCTTTAGTCATTTGACGTTTAATTAATTCATTTCTTTTATTTTTGTATTAAAAATAACAAATTAAAAAAACTGAAAAGATAATAAAATAAATTTAATTGCAATTGAAAAATATAAACATAAATATTGTTATTAATCTCATTATGTATTTTATATTTTTATTTAAAATTATTGTAATTAAAATGGGGAAGTATAGTCAAGTTATTTAGGGTGACCAGATAAGTCCGAGAAGAAAAGAAATTTAAATACAACTACAACGATGTGATATATCAAATTGATTCTGGATTTCTTTTGAAGTCACATTTATGGTATTATGTGTGGAATAGCAAATCACTAAAATGGTCATCAGAGCTTCAAGACATTTCCAGCGCCCAATTAGCGAACTGACGGCATTGTCGCCGCCCTGTCAATTAGCGGGTCAGTAAAATATACCGAAAAATGGTTGACTCTCTGGCAAAGCCAAATTTATTTTCTTGGTCCTCTTGGATACTGTCTCATCATTGCTTTGACTATGTGCCAATCACCCATCAATTTTCGTCTGACAGTTTTCCACGGTGAGACTGAAGCCATTATGACGACCTGTCTTACCACGAAACTCATGTTGCATATTTGCAACTGAGGCCGAATTTCATAGAATAATTTTTAATAATTTCCACACGTTTAGCAGGCGTGAAAAGATGCATGAAAAAACAGCAAACCTGGTTGAATATTTTGACAGCTAAACGGCTTTGGTCACTTTGACAGCCTTGATATATAACAGTTGCAAAAACTATCATTACCATGTGGTCACCTCATATAATGTATACATGTGAGGGTGACTTAATGCTTAAAACTAATAGTATTTTCTTTTCTAGAAAGAATGTTACTTTGTTTACCCTTTTGTTATACTCGAAATATGTTTATGCCAACAAAAGTTGGCGCTTTTTTAGATTTTGGCTTTAAACACGATGTAAGGCGTTACCGTTTAAGGTCTATACAAAATCTGAAATAAAAGGGGTGTGTTGAGCATGTACCCTTTAACAAGTTACATTTTATTTAAGAAAAGAAAACGCCATAATGTATGTGGATATTAAAGATTATTGGAAGGAGATTCAATGCAAAAAAAAAAATTTACTAAAAAGCGATAAAAGCTTTATGTTTACGCTAAATTCATGATATTGAACAATAAGCTTCCTTTCAATTCTAGCAGTTGATTTGATGCGTTATTATGTTTTGGTTCCTCAAGAGTTGCATATATTGCACAAGATTCCTTTTTGATAATAATGCTTACGCTCATACGGTTAGAAAAGCTTATACTAAAGGCACGCTCAGATTTCTCAAATATTTTACCAAAAAAGCGTAACCACTATTTTCGTCAAATATTTATTCAACATTTAATGTCATACATAGAACAAAATGAAGTTAAATAATGTAACAATCAGAGTATGTTGCCCTGTATGTTAAGTAGAAACTTTTGCTACTAAGTGAATATTTGTTTAAAGTAAAATGTAGTATTAATTTTTTAGTGGCAACGCTTTGTTGGGTCAAATATTTGACAAATGTGAGCGTAACTTAAGTTACTAGAAAGAAGAATGATGAACTAAAAAGCAAAATTCTAGCAGTCTTGTCATATTTTTGAAAGAAAATTCGTGTAGGTAATGAATAGCTCTTAATTAGAAAATACTGTCAGTTTCTACCAAGCATAGTCAGCTCAAGCCATATAAGACTTACTCGCTGTCTGTTCATTTTTTATAGAAAATTGTTCGCAGTCTGTCCAAAATTTAAATCTGAATAGTTTTAAACCTATGAAGATTTCATAGAAAACTTTCTTACAGCTTAGTTAACTTTTGTATACAAACAAATATAGATTTATCTATAGAAAAACTCCTTGGAACCTGGTCAACTTTCCCGCAAATAAATGGTAGCAGTCTCCATACCTTTTTTATAAATAACAAATTTTTCGCAGCGACATGAAGTCTTTAAAAAAAATGTCGTAACTTTTACATAAATAAGTTTCTCGCAGTCTATCTTTTGAAATTATCACAATTTCTTAAAAAAATATACTCAAAGACTGATTCAATAAAAAGAAGTTTCCAATAAGAGTGAATCGATGCTGAATTAAAATTAAACAAGCTGTAAACAAATTCCAATTCTTTTTATATTTCATGGGTTCGATTCCCAGCAAGATCGCTGATCCGTTTCACGCCATCGAACTCGTAACTCGACTTTACTTGGCTCTGAAATTTAGGTTAGAATATAATTTGCAATTGTATTGTAACATTTAATAAATAAATATATAACGGGAATATTTTTATGTTTGAAATATGCCATCGTTTAATGTATGCCGCGGCATGACACGGTGGCATAGGTTTGCGCATTCGAAAGTCATATATAACGGGCATGAAGGAAGCCCTAACTTACGTTTACTTCGAATGCGGTTAATCGTAAAATATAAGTGACTTCAGAAATCATACACGCCTAAGTTTAGCGTGGCCAATGACACGATATTGATGGCCAATACATGTCTTCTCTGGACGAGACGAAACATTCATGCAGAAATTATATTCTAGCACTTAGCGCAGTTCTGCTTGAACTATACATATATTGTCCAAGTCAATACCATTCAATGCATAGAAAGAAATGCAATGAGAAGAAAGAAAGCTGTATGAATTAGATTAGCTTTTGAAAGCGATTACCTATTTCCACCCCACCCTGACTATAATCTGGCTCTTACAAGGAACAGGTTGGCTGTCTCACTACAAATACCACTGCTATGCAGCTGATGACCATCGTGAGAAGTTAGCACGTCTCTTTTGCCACTTAGCTTTTATTTCAAAAACAAAGACGGGTTTTAAAATTTAGTGACAAAATCTATGCTTAAGACTTCTTAACAATAATTGTTACATTCAATTATTTGCTATTTGTTATTGGCCAAATATTTTTGAGTCAACATGAAGAAATGAATGAAAATTACACAAGTGAGTTTTCTAACAAATGGACAACTACATAACCAGAGAAATTTTACTAAGAACAAAAAAACTTATTTCTATATTTTGTTTGTTTATTTTTTTTTAATAAACAAACTCAACTTAAAGAAAATAATCAGACTAAATTACCATCTTAACGCACAACTTACAGATTATTTTCTTAGTGCGTTTTAACACATTCCAGCTACTGCGGATTTTTCTATTATTCACTTTGAAATTTTATAGTAATTGAATTTTATTTTCTCGTCATAATAATTTGAAAAATACAAACAAGAAACCCAAAACATGAAACGATAAACTAAAGAATAAACTAGGAGAAAATAAAAAATTATGGTTTCTTTGCATAGGATGCGTCGTTTATTTTTGATGGAACAGACCAAGAGAAAGGTTAGTAAACAGTCGTCAACAAAAAAATAAACATACTGTGTTAGGGATTTTGAAACCCTGGCAATTTTAGTGCGTAAGTACGTCAGATGCAACAAAATGACATACAAAATAACAGAAAAAAAAACTTCAAACATCAATCAACAAAATAAAATTTACCAAAGTTTTATTTCATTTTTTATGTCATGAAGCAGTCGTATAGTATAAAAGGGCCAAGAGTATAAAAGGAAAGAAGTCAGTGCGTTAAGGACGATATACATAAAACTGCCTGTAAGAAGGGGAGTTCAATTTGGTAACAATAAATATACAGGCTATACTTTGTAAAAAATATTGTTCAACAAGTATGCGAACTGTGTTAGGCTATGCCGAACTCTAAACTCCCTTCAGCCAAGTATGAACTGATAAAAAATTTAGGTGAACTACGGATTATTTTGCGGCACAAAGGATTGTTGACGATCTTGAATTATTTACTAATTTTTGTTATGCAAAATTTTGGTGTTTTGTTGAAGCTCTCGATTTTGTTTTTCTGAATTTTCGATTTCTACTTTTGTTGATTTTTACGTGCAATATCGAATTTTTTGACAAAATTAAAAAAAAAACATTTTTTTTGTGAAACTTTTAAGTTTTTGGTGAAATTTAATTTTTTGTGAAAATAAATAATTTCGGTTTTGGTGGAATTTTCTGCTGAAATTTCGTTTCTCCATTAAGTTAAGACTTTTTCGTAATTATAATTTTTTGTTTTCAATTTTCGATTCTTTAGTGAATTATCAAATGCCTGGTGAATTTGAAATTATGGTGAAATTTTTGGGATTTTTGGGAATATTCGGGTTTTGTAGGAATTTATATTTAGAGCCAACTTTAGAGCAAACGCTAAAGTCCAGTATTTAAATTCGCTAGAAATTACAAATGCAATGGCTGAATTAAATTAAAATCTTGCCTAAATTTTGGAGTGCCCGTTTTCAATTTTAAACTTTGGAACAATCCATGTGTCAAATAAAAGTTAAATTAAATTTTTCAAATATTTTCCCCAACACGAACCTCCCACAATAATTGAAATTGAAAAAGTCATGTTTGAACATTGTGTTTAAAACATGTTTGGCAAAATTATGATGGTACTTACCATTAATCACATGTACCATAACACTGGCACTGCTGGCCGTAGTTGGTTGACAGGTGTAGTTACCAGTATCCGATGTTTGGGCATTAGAAATACGTAACCTGAAAAGTAGCAAAAAAAAGTACAAGCAAATTTACTTAAAATCATAGCAAACGCACACATACACATACACACGCACACAAAGAAGAACTGCAATATTTTTATGACAAGAGTACGTACGTATGCATGTGTTGGCATAATTTTATGTGTCTGCATTTTCAACTTTGTCCTTGGAAGAGAAAAGCAACCAAAGAAATACAAATTCAACAATAAATTACCTCGATTTCATTGTATCACCCAATTGTGATTCCATAGCAATGCGTTGAGCAAAATCTTGTGTTATTTCGTTTGTTAGAATTTGTGGCATTTGTTCGGTTTCTGCTACAGCCGCAGCACCAATAATACTACCACGAAATAGGCTATCTTGAACATAATTTCGTTCCAAACCATTAACTTCATTTTGTGTCATTTGGGGTGGTGTAACACCTGCCAAAGGAAACACTAAGTCTTCGTGTGTGTTTTCATTTATATCGAAGGGTGTAATCATGTATTCGCCTCGATACCAATAGATGGGACCAATATCCTTAACCGATGGTTGGTGTATAATGCAAGTGAGTATAATGGCACTGCCAACTTTAAAATGTAAATCAGCTGGTCCTGTTATAACAGCTTTGGCATCGGGTGAAATTTCTACAAAAAGACACAGAAGTTATCGTACAAGTAAGTAAATGTTGAAATTTTTTCTTTGCAAAGAAAATTGTTTAAAAGATTTTGTTTTTATTTTGCATAGAAAAGTATTTAGATTTTATTACAAATTTGAAAGGTTCTGTAGTAAGGAAGTTTTTGTTAACTTAAGCTAAAGTTACTTGATATGCACAAAAGTTTAGCAAGCAAGAAAACGAGAAAACACAGAACTCAAATACTTGGCAGCAAGATCTCTGTAAAATAATATATCTGGAAATATTTATAAAGAAGATGCAAAAGATATTTAAATAGCATTAAAATAATCTCAACCCATAAATGACCCAACGCATAATCTAAACGAATTCACTTCGTTTTCTTTTTGTTAGATCATTTAGACATACGGTAAAGGGAAAAGAAAATTCCAATTTTGCTCGATTGTGTTCGTTACTTAATGAGGTGCATGGGAATGCGTTTCAAATAAGTCATGAACTCGAAAGAACCCGAACCATTAATGTAATAATGCCACAAATGATGTAGAAAACAACGTACGGTTTGACCACCGATCTATAAGACGTTAAAGAATTTAACATTAGGAATGTTGTAGTAACAATTAATTATTAACTTTATAAGCTAGAAAGCATCTATTCAATAACACGTTTAAGAACATAATTGAATTGCAAAAATCTGTAATATTACAATGAAGACAGAGAGGTTACAAGCATATTGTAATGAAATCGTTTTTAAGACTTGTGTAAGGCTATGTATCTACAGATTTGATCGAATATATATAAAATAAAAGTTAACGAAGCTGGTTAAATGAAATAGTGTTAAAGGCTGCTGGTGCATTAGAAAATATAAATCAAGAAAAATCGTCCTTTTTCTAGACGAATTAAACGTTTATTATATTTTCATCATAATTAATCAAAGATATATTCAAAATATTTAAGCCGATTGCACAGTGTACCACACTTTGTCACGGATTTTGAAGAAAAAATATGAAAATATCAAAATTGTTTTACGGAAAATTTTATTTGCTCAACATCCTCAACATTCAGCTAAATGGAAACACTAAATGTCACGGTTTTTTTTTTTGTGGGACTGTCGTGAAATGTATCAAGACATACTGACCGCTAAGAATAAATATGACTGCAGGAAAATCTACCATTGTTCCAGACAAAATTAATGAAAATTTGCATCGATGATGGATGGCGTCCTTCATTCCAGTAAAATAAGAAAGAAATTTTTAAAATTTTAGATTTTTAATAAATTTTTAAAAATAAAAAATTTTTAATTTTTGCCCAAAAATTCTTTTGTTTTACGACAATGTCCAGAATACTTAGAACTTATATAACATTGATTGGCTAATAAATTCTGACCGAGGGATTCAGTGTTACCTTGTGTTATTCTTATGATCTTGATTTTTTTTGCATTCCAATTTTATCCTACTCGAATCCTATTGGGCTTCCATTCGTGTTCTATCCGCGTGAATTTGTGTTGCACTCGTATTATATTCGTATTTCATTCGTATCCTATTTTTTCGTATTCGTATGCTAGTCTTTTCTATTCCTATCCTATTTATTTTTATTCGTAATTTATTCATTTTCTATTCGTATCGTATTCGTATCCTATTCATATGCTATTCGTATTCTATTAGTATCCTATCCTTATGGGATTCGTCTCTATTGGTGTTCTATTCATTTCTATTCGCATTATATTTATTTCCTATTCGTATCCTGTTCGTATTCTTTTCGTGTCTTATTCGAATCTCTATCCTATTCGTATGACATTAGTAACTTATACGTACTCTATTTGTAATCAATTCGTATTCTCATGACATTCGTATTGTACTTCTATTCTGTTCGTATTAGTTTCGTATTGTATTCCTATTCGATTCCTATACTATTCTATTCATATTCGTACTCATTTCGTATTCTATTCGTATGCTATTCGTTTTCTAATAGTATCCTATCCTCATGAGTAGCCTATTCGTTTCTATTCATATTTTATTCATTTTCTGTTCGTATTCTGTTCGTTTTTATTCGTGTGTTATTCGAATTCGCATCCTATTCCTATGGCATTAGTCCTATTCGATTCCTATACTATTCTATTCATATTCGTACTCATTTCGTATGCTAATTTTGTGTTGGTATACTATTTGTTTCTATTCGTATTCTATTCGTATATTATTCGAATTCTACTTTCATTCTAACTGTATTAGTCGATGAGTGAGCGAATATCTACTAATACGAGTACTCTAAAATATATAAAAAGTTGTGAAGAAAAATATGTCGTGTGAAAAAGAAGTTGTCTTGGATTTGTTAGATCGCCTCTTAACAAAAAAAACAGTAAAATTTCAAACCTCAAAGAGATTAAAGCTACATCTTTAAAAATTTACTGCAGTCCTTATTCAAACTCAAATTAATATTTTGCAGACTTTCGAAGCTTTTTCTGGAGACTAGTACGTTTCCGACCATTAATGTTGTAGTTTTCTTTATTTTAACTTTTATTAAAACCAACTGTTTGCTGCCATTAAAAACTTATTTTATTTCTATGAAGTAAATAATACCAAACACATTTATAATAAAGACATTAAAATTTTTGTTGCTACCTTAAAATTATTTCCAAGTTAAAAGCAATTTGCGGCAACAGTGGTGTGGTAGAAAAGTTACATTTTTGCATTCTATGAAATTCAGAAATGCTTGCCGAAGTACCTTGAGTGTTAATTATTTATTCAGATGTTATTTATATGAGAAAAGCAATTAAATAAACCAAGTCATATTATATATCAAAGTGGAATTACGGCTATAAATCCAGTTGTATTCATTTGTTATGCACAAAAATATAAAATTGAAAAAAATATCATGAAAATCACTTGATATTGCACAATGGTCCAAAATTTTTATTTTTTTTAATTTATATTTTCGTAGAGAGATAGAAAATACTTCTAATAAACAAAGAGAACTATATTTGTTTTTTGTATATTTTTATTTATTGTGAACCGACAAAGCGACATGCAACTTTTTATTATTGTTCAAATACTAAGTGCGAGTGATGCATTTCAAAAAAAAAATGAAAAGAAGATCCCTCTAATAATATGTTAAAGGAAAACTCTGGCCGCTTGTTGCCGAGCCGACTGACTCTTATTGCGAGAACTTGTTCGTGCGAGAAACAAGTTTTAGTGTGCATAGTGGATGCGAGAATCAGCGCTGATTTTTTATCTATTATTTTGTGTATTTTCTAAACGAAGATGCACTTTTATGATACTTTCTATTAAAAAAAACCCTTTGGAAATTAGTATTTTTCGAAAATTAGAACTACCCCAGGAACAAAGTGGTTATAATTTATGAGCGCCTACTGTAATTATGATTTCAGTTTTGTTGAAAAAAAACTGACATTGAGTTTTTAAATTTTACTTATTAACGCATTTCTTCAATTATTCTTGAAATTTTTATTACATTTTTTTTAAAGTTTTTTTTTAAGTTTTTATAATTATTAAAATTATAGCTGTTCTTGACCTTTTTTTAAATTTAATTTATTTAATTTTTATTTTTTAATTTTCATTTTCTTTTTAAGTTTTATTATTTTTTCAATTTTTTGATTGCATGTTTTATTTACTTTTTCTTAAATTTTTGTTTTTAACTTTTTTAAATGTTTTACAAACAAGTTGAAATCATAACAACATAACATAAACAATGTTTTCAGCGCTGAAATACACTTTGGAACTGTTTTCTCGCATTCAATAAGCTTTGCGCTCTGACCAGCTCGGCGCCCACTATGATCTGTTCGCGCTTATTTGTACTAATTTGTATAGTACCAGTTTTCTGGCACTGGTTCTCACAATAAGCGTCAGTCGGGCTCGGCTCGGCATCAGCGCTCACTCTGTTCGCACCCTTAGTGAAGATATAAAGTATATAAAACAATTAAAATTTGCAAAAATTATTAGAGGTAATGAAGCGTTAGTTTTCCGACTACTACCGTGCCGACGTTTATCGTGCCAATTTCCACTTCAACCGTAAACCATATTGTCACGAAACTGCTACGAATGTATATTCAAAGCAATTACGCTTGGTTACCTATGACATATGCTTAACAAAGAGTTTTAATTCACTCTAAGCTAATAATGTAGAACACACTACTCCCAGTTGGATGCTTTGCATGGGATGCTGCTGAATGCACAAACAAAATATACAAGCATGACAGATTGTTTCACGCTCGTAGAAAAAGCCGATCAACAATTTATCAGATGTATTCAAGAAAGAATTAGATACTTCAGATCCCTTGATTTTATCTCTACGCCTAAGCACACGCATGCAAAGAAAAGGTCATACACTTCCACCTAATGTCATCCAGCTATTAAACAGTGAAGAGCCTTATAAGCGGATAACACCTTAACAAAACGAATATGAAGAAAAATTAGAAGATAAAAATATAGTACTAAACAACTAACGGAGTACTAAAAACAATTTATTATTAATAGTTTTAATAAAGTTTACGAAATTCAAGGTTTTAAATTAATAGAAGTATTTTTGTTTTTACGCTTTTCAATTCACTTACACAGTTTTCAAAAACCGTCCCACTTGAGTGTTACCTTTGAGACTTGAAAAATTTGGTTGTTGACTACATGCTCATGCTAAATATAAACAAATCACGCAACTACACTTGCAGATTGAGCACCATTTTCTAACGTGAACGGGTCTTAAAATTAAAATTGGCTCCACCCGCTCAACCTCATTCAGAGATTGTTAATACAGCTTGATTAAGTGTAACATTCATATTTTAAGCGATATTTAAAGGATTAAAAATATCCCCCCGCACCGCTCCCTAACTCGTTTGATGAGACCATTTATAACAACTTGTGTAGTGCAATCCCTGAGAAAGCTAAACTTAAACAAGCGCCTTGAAGATATTTAGAGCCATTAGTTTACTTACGGCTTTGTGGCGATCGCTCAGTAAGTTGGTGGAGTGGTTGACAACTATCCACTTATGCTTGGACATCAAATCCCCCAACATCTTTATGTTTCTTAATATTATATAAATAAATTTGTTCGTTACATTTTATTTTGAAATTGTGGGAAATGCAATCATCAACTATTTAAATTTATTTTCAAGTGCTGCATATTTGAAGTTTTCTGTTTTACTCATTAATGGCTACTAGGGTTTTTTAATTATTACTTTAAACAAATTTTACATCATTCCAGCAATAACTGCATTTTCAATTTAATTAAATACAATTACGGTTTAGTTCAAGGATAATTATGTAAGTAGGCGTGTATTTGTGTTTACGCATACACAAGGATAAGGGCGCAATAAAGTATTTTTTTTGTGGCTTCGTTGTAATAAAGGTCAGCAGTCTTGATATAAATGAATTGTGTTGAGAATTTATGTTGTGTTTTTAAATATTTATTGTTACTTGTACAATGGAAGAAGAAGATTTATAGATTAATTATTTTAACATTTTAATTTATTGTAAAATCTTCCTTTAGGAGAGCATGTTTTTTTTGTAGGAAGTAAGATCGAATAAATTATATGCTTTAAATAAAATTATATAGAGCGTCTCACTAAGAAAGCACTGTTGAAATCGTTGCTGAAATAAATCGATTGTTGTCGCCGACACTCTCGTTTACAGTAGCTAAGTTTTAAAGAAACCAACCGGTACGTCGACTCAAAAGGAAGCTTACGATGCGAGCTGTCTCAACGCAAAGGGGTTCTGAAAAACGTAACGCATTATTTTTCCAATTTTTTTTAATCAGCACCATCTTAGCTGACAGTTGATATATATCAGAGTTGGCGCTTGCGAGAAAAAATGCTAGAAAATTTAAATAGTGCATTCTAACCGAGTCACCCTATGTCTCTGAGTCAGTATTCAAGCATAAAATTTGTTTACTTATTTTGAGGAAACAGAATGACAATATACGGTCAGGTCAGTGTGCTTAATCTTCTTCCGCCCAGATGTTTATATTTTTCACTTAATTAATTGTTCTGACTTTATGTTGTGGCATCTTCGGAATACATATGAGGTATCATTTTAAAATGTACTTTTCTTTTGCTGCGCACACTGCAATTTTCTCTAAAACACTATGGGAAGAATATGCAATAATTCACAACAGTTTTTTAGAGTTTTTTGCACAAACATTAAGCACTTGAACTACGTAAAGCGCTTTCGTGCAATAAAATTCACTGATTTTTACGAAGTATGTTGCCTGCATCCCCAAACCCACTTCAGATGTCACGGCATCTTGCGAATGCATTTATTTTTCGAAAAAGACGTGAAGGGTACTTAAGTTGAAAACGAGCTTTGTAGCTTAGGATGAAAAATGTGCTTTCATTTAATAAAGTCCAACAGTCAGTACATTTAACAAACTTTAGTCGTAGGTCATATGTCTAGCGAACTTTGTATGTATTGGGATGCAGATCTTTCACCAATATCCTTTTGAACTGTTACGATATTATTACTGGAACAAAATGATTTATACGACCAGTTTGTTTACCATCGCCTTTTCTCCTAAATGTATAAATTTCTTTCGTAAGTTATTATTCCAACTTGATGCTGCGACAGCTAAGCTTTTATTATAAAATTACCAACAACATAAACCCTACATTGTGTTATAATACAATCGTACAATCGATACAACAATACAAGGCTTTAGTGAATTGAACAATTGTAAAAAAAATATTTGTACTTGGAACATTATAATGTCATATCTACTATCCATATCACTGAGATAAACATAACCATCCAACAGTTTTCTGCCCCTATTACAGTTTAGAACTCAACTCTACTGCAGTTGAAATTTTATAATTTGGTATTGTCGATTACAACTCAACCTGTCAAAAATGTTTAAGTTTAACTTTTATCTTAATATTTTTTTGTTGTGGTATTGCCGTTCGCAACCCTGTGTTTGTGCGGTTAACAAACACAAAAAAGATTTACAACTCCTCACTATCAATTGTTTTCGCAAAATTATTAGTTTTTTTTTTTTTACTTGTCTTAAACTAATTTATTAATCAGTGATTGCGAAAAAATTTATAGACAAAATAAGGCCACAACAAAACAGCAGTTTGAAAAACTCGTTGCACTTATGCAGAAGCATCCCGAAACTGGACGAGGCAAATCACAATTTTGATGCAGCAAAAATAAAAGTAAAAGAATTGTGGCAGCAATTTGCCATAGACCTAGTAGTTTAGGACTGCCAAGAAGAACTGGGAACGAGTGGGGACGGGTAAGTAGTAATCATTAAGTTAAACCGATACAATGAAAGTGCAATGATAATTTATTTCCTTCTTTATTTAAACGAAAAAAATTTAAAAACCTGCAAGTAAAAGTATTAAAAAGCCATTCAATTATCACTAAAACCTTTTCTTACTTGGTGCTTGGAATTTCTAAGGGATTCGACTATGGAGCCTTTTTTGTATGCGCATCACGTTAAAGTTAGCATCAACATTTTAGTCGTTGTAAAATAACTCAAAACTTATATCCATCTTAATTTTTATTCAAAGTCCACACCTTCACAAAAATTAACTAGAATTTATTTATTTTAATTTTACCCAACAATAGAATCAGCTGTTAAATCGTCTGTCAGATCGTTACCTTTTAGGCTGCCAACATTAACACAATTTCAACATAAATTAGTTGTAATTCGTAATGCCGAAAAAGAGTTAAGTTGTTTTAAAGTTGGGTTGTTTCAATTTCAATTCAACCAAGTCTAGCTGCAAACTGTAATGGGGGCCTTCATGTTACCACAAGAGGTGTTTTTCTTGTCCTGAGTAATGGAACGCCTCCCCGACCAGTACATGGGGTCATTTAACCAGACTTTGTATTCAAATAAAAATCACCGAAAATCGAAATTCATATAAAACTCACTTTACGACAAATAAAACAACTGCATTTGATTTTTATTTTATTATTACAGAAATTCTGTCCTGTGATAAGGATATCTTGCAGAAAAACTAACCAACTGAAATGTTGTTGTTTTATAAAATAGTTTCCGTAGTGACTTTTGTGAGTTTCTTTAAATTTAATTTCATTATTAAGTCTTGCAGCAAGCCAAGACATATTTGATTAAATATTTCAATTAAAATGTGGGATATAGGAGAGGCAATTAAATAACAACACAAAAACATTTTTGTTTTAAATTTTTCCAATAAAATCTCTTTGCTTTTGGTTTTATTTTTCGTCAAAAGTTCACAGTTGAATTGAACAATTAAATTACATTAGTGGAATCCTTAAAATTCCTTTTTATAATGTTTAATTAACTTTGTTCGGTGGCAATTTTATATATTTGCATTCTCATGCGTTTCGTTTTTTCTTTTTGGTTTTCCTTAATTGCAAAATACTTTATGTTTGCGTTTTTATACATTGAATTTCTGAAGCTTGCGAAATGCAATTGGACAAATAACAAACGCAATAGGGGTTTCGAATATTTGAAATAAGTCGTAAGGGCGACATGATTTTAATTTAATTTATATTCGAATCAATGTATGATTTATATACGTAACCGCCTTCAGAAAGACTTTACTTTACTAATGAATGATCTGATATTTGTGAAGTGATTTACGAACCCATGCCAGCGAAATCCCATGCGATTTCAAAATCGCTAAGTTTTTTTTTGCATGTTCTGTAGTTCATGCCTTTTGTTTATTTCGGAGTTGCTTAAGTCGTCAAAGCGTAAGAAAAAAAGTTGACACAGACACAGACAATAATTAAAATAAAAATATAAAAAAAATACTTTAATAAAATTTAAATTAGCACGAAGATTTTCCTTCCTTTATATACGAATTTTTCTGTAATATCTTTACTGAATTTAATGGTAATCTATAAAATGAGTTTTATTTTAATTCTTTCAATTATTTTCTATCACATAACTACACTTGGTAATTTTACTACGGGCGGTGGGCATCTAAATTAAAACAAAAGTCTCTGTCCATAGTCCATACTCCAATGTCTGGTAAGGAACTTGACTTATCGCTCACAGATTTCATTTAACATTAAAAAATAACTTCTGGTAGCTGGCAGAATTCTATTGTATTTAAAAATTTTGAACATATTGAAAGGGTTAATAATTTGTAAATTAATTTTATAAGTATTGATTCGGCTAAGCTGAATTTCGCATTAATATTTGCCAAGGAAAAGGTTGTCCCTATGCGCATTTCGCTGGTTGCTAAAGCCAGCTTATCAGAAAACTTTTACCAAACTTAAAAAAAAAGATATTTTATGGCCGAAATATTATATATATCGTAAATTTAAAAAAAAAATATTTATTTTAATAAACTTTCATGAGAACAAAGGACTTCAACGGATTCTCTCCCCTTTGGTCAACCGTTCGCTAGGATCTTTATTTGTTTCCATGTCATATTACGAGGTGTACATCTTTGCCATCCTGAATGTATTTCGAGGCCTACCAGGGTTTCTCTAGCCTTGTGGTGGTCTACTGAATATGTGGCCAATACAGATCCAGGTGGTAGAACCATGCTTGAGAGCCATATTCGTCCTCCTTTATCCGGTTCTGTAATACTAGTGATGATGTGTTTCTATTAACAATACGCATTAGTTTGGCTTTCTTTGCCTTGATTTTTAACCCAACTTTCTTGGCGTTTTCTGATAAGACGAGGAGATTCTGCTGCATATCAGTAAATCGGAGTGCGAGAAGACAAATATCGTTTGTATAATCGATGTCGTGTAGGAGCTCTTTTATATTCCACCGGACGCGATAACGTGCTTTCCAGTTTGATCACTGAACTACGCAATCTGAATACAGGCCAGCTTCACGCCTGTGCTTAGCGCAGCCGAAAGCACCGGCCTGAATGCCGTATCGAAGTCACGTTCGCAATCTACCAATAAAAGATATAGACTGCTTTTGTGCTCAATAGGCTGCTCGATGATAAAGCGCACAAGATCTTCTCTGCCTGAAGCCTGATTGTTGCTACATATCTTAAGATCACCTTTCATCGAAATTCTTTGAACCAAATCCAAAAGTCTACAGAACCTCAAAACAAAAATATTAAAATTTTAACGAAGTTTACTTTTACTTAGGTACAAAAATTTGTGACGGTGCGGAAGCGTAAAAAAACAAATTTCTTATATACATACCAAAAGAAAACTGAGGTCGTCAATAAATTAGACTTTGGTTAACGAATAATGATTTCCGTTTTATCAGTTGACTCTTATATGCATTAGAAACCCTGCTCAATCGCACATGTTGCCAAGTGTCGAATACAGGAAATCAACATGTGTAGGTTTTCAGGAAACGTTAACAAATTTCAATGATGTCGAGTGCTATACGAGTGCTGTTCAATTTAAAAATAGCTATACTCGTATATGTGCTTGTGTATAGGCGTCTGCATCCCTGCAATAAAATTCCTATATCGAAGCAGTTGAAGTGGTTGTTGGTGTTGGTGACGCATAAAATTACAACAATGTTAAACCGCTCAACTTGTCTCATTTAGTGAAATTTGCAAAATGCATGATAGCTCTTGTACACATGAATGTGAGATGGTGTCTTTTGAATTCTTCATGACATGGCAGGTACACACAGAGTTACATTTTTATTTTTCTATAACTTCTGGTTGTTGAATACTTAATTTGCAAAATTTAATTTGGTAAATTAACTAATTGGCTGAAGCCTGTTTTAAGTGTTGAAAAAAGTAGCAAGTAGCTCATGAGTTACGAATACTTTGAAGAAGTAGTTGTGTTTTAAAAAATGAAAGGCTATTATCGGGATGATTGTTAACTCATCAATGTCACTATATTTTGATACGATTTCTATAAATTTTGGGGCCAATTCAGCCACGCTGATAGAAAAGCAAGAGACCAGTGAAAACAGCATCAAAAACGATTTTTAACAGAAGGTGACTGTATTGGAGCGAGGCCGTCTTATAAAATCCACATGTTAAGTAATGTCTATCCTTGATCAATTTTTTGCTGAGCCAACAAAAAATATACAATTCTGCATTAAGAGCAAGTCATAAAAAGTACAGCTGTGTAGATGTATATTTTTTGAACAAAGTGGAACCAGGTGGAATGTTGCTACTATCGAGATATCAGTACCCAATAACCAAATCTTTTTGGATCCGCTATGTCACACTAGTGTAGGGTTATTTCCAATAAATATGATAGTTTTGTAATTGACAATAGATATCATAGAATTGTTAAATGTTTTGCTATATGGCGCTAAATATTGAATGCATTAAATTTGAAAAATGTGCACACAACGGCGAAACACTGATATCGGAACAGCGAGGACTAGCTGCTACACAAACGGCTCTAGGATAAGGAATAAAATAGGCTCAATCTTTGTGTGTGCTTCATATTCCTTTATCCGAATATCTTCTTTTGTTTTATGAGCTATCGGCACACAATTTTAATTAGTTGCATCAATGATTGCAGATAAAATGTGAGCTTCTATCTGCTGATATAAACTAACTTAAGCAATATGTTAACACCAAGCGCGAGTCAAGGGGGACGAAAAAACCACTCCGAACCGTCTTCTCACCAGGATAAAAAACAACATCTTCCTATAGAATTGCCAATTGAATTTTAGTTATAAAAGTTCAACTTTATTTTAAAAAAGTGATACGAAAACTTATTCACTTAAAACTATGTACTTGTGTATATGTGCTCGTAGTAATCTTAAATTAGCAACTTGAGCCTATTAACATCAATAGCACATGTAACGACAGCATCATGTTTTGCAAAAAAGAAGATTTTATAATTTTGGCCTGGTGTGTCATCTTGTTCTTTCTATTTATTCTTTTCAGCTTATGCATCAACACATTGCGATATAAATTTGCGGTTACAACAATAAGGTAACCAGGTAGGAACAGAACTTTAAGTAACACAACAACGATGTGAGATAAAAAATTGTTGCTGCCTTTATTTTGCAGCTCGATTTTTTAAATTGTTTGGTATAGCATATTATTCAAATGACCACCTCAGCTTCCTCAAGGGCTTTAAGATGATTTTTGGGCCAACTCACGACGTTTTCTATGATCGCCCGACTTTAATTCCTTCATCTTAAAAACGAATTAATTTTGGTTAACTTTCGGGGTCTGGATCTTCTTCGATACTGGCAGTCTATGTTTTCCTCTCCTCATTTTGCATCAATCTATAAATTTTTGGTTAAGGTCCCAAGGAGTATACTAAAGCTGAAATTCGATAAAAACTGGAACAACTATCATCTATCTGGTCACCTTATATCATATGATGACATAACACAGGTGTCGCATTAATGCACACTTGCATGCGTTTGCACTTGTAATTTCATTCATTAACATGCCATTATTTAGAGCCTTTGGAAATTACTGCGTAAATGTGCATCACTTTCGCCTTAGTGCCAATTTTCAGAGCTATCAAATTCAGCTGCAAGCACCAAGTCTTATAAAAAAATTACCATGCTTTATAGATTTACAAGTAAGTAAATAATACATGAGCATACTTCACACTTATACAAAAGTTTATATCGTTGCCTCAAATGCAAAAAGCCAAAACGAATTTTTGAATTCAATGTGTTCCGCTGCATTGAATTCAAAAGTCTCGGACTTCTCAGATTCGAAATAAAATATTGCCTTAAAATCTTTTAAATTTCAGCGAGTTAAGTGACGTAACACAGAAATGTAGAAATGTTTATTTAGGTCACGAAGATATGTTTATAGAAAAACAAAAACCTGCTTAAAAGTGTTAGAACCGTTGACTAAAATTTAAAGGATATTTGTATCTTCCTACGTCTGTGATAACGTACATATTCACTGGAGGCACTTATGCATTTTACTTTTACATCTTTGTGTGTATTTAGTTCCAGTAAAAGATAAGTTTTTGTTCCTATAATTTTAAAGAAGAGTATAAGTGAATATTGCCACAGTAATAAATGCACATCTATTTTCTACAGGTAGAATTCTTAATCACAGTGATAACTTTTTTATGGAAAATTTTGCTTAGTCACTGAATTCTTTTTTGGAAAGGGTGGGTAAAAGTGAGGTTATAAAGTAAATTGACTTAAAACATGCTTTAGCTGATAAACACAGTTTTATCAATGTGGAGTAGAAATATAGAGATTGATAATGAAATATGATATCGGGCAAATGACTAGCACGCCGGTAATCGTCCACTCTTTTCACACAATTTTGAACAACATTTTCGAAAACAAATAAGCCGATGATGCCGATCGAACCATAGTCACTGACATTGACTTAATGGTTCTTTGAAGACCGTTTGTGGAGTTTGTGAGCTCCATGTGCGACAATGGAATCACATAATTGAAAATGGGCATCATCACTAAAGTTAATTTTCTAAAAAAAGTGCTGTTTTCATTAAATTTTTCTGATGATGCCCAAACGTTGCGGTGGAAGCTATGTTTGTCTCACATATGCCATTGCCAGTGTATTGTTTTGATCTATTATCAACAACGATATCGTGAGCCACAGAAGTCTCTAAGAAGAACTTGCTTGAATTTAACGAGGTACTATAATAAAACATAACATTTTGATAGTAAATTTTTACAATTGAAATTCATTGTAGACAAGGGTAGCGTTGCATGGTTAATATTTCCCAAGTTTGCACTAAGTTAATGCTAAAGGATGACAGCTGAAATCTTGATATTTCATCAATTGCCAGAAAATTTACTTTATAATCTCAAAATTTTTCACCTCGAGAAATAATTTTTTGGATCTACGGAAAAGCTGCTCAATCACTAAAGGCATTTTCTATAGGGAAAGTTACATATTCTTCGCAGTCAACTGGCAGGCTCAAAGGTATGACTTGTCGTAACTGAGTGCACTGTTAAATAAGACGATTGGAAAGAAGTTAACAGTCTCGTATAAAAACCCATAATCCATGGTGGAACATCAAACACCAGGAATGCCTGGACAAGAGCGTGCTTGAGTGAGAGCGCAGGCTAACCCGTACATATGGGGCTCTGAGTGGCTGGGCATATTTTTATGCATTACTCGTAAGAATTATATGAATTCTATAAAAACACTCCAGTTTTCATTTGCCAAGGAAAGAGACCGGAGCAGATGGACAAGAATGTCTTGCAAGGGGTCCAACAGGAATGGACAATCAAGTCTTGCAAGAGGTGGAAAGCTTAATCTCGGTAGAAAACCCGCTGTTTATGGGGCGATACGAAATACTAAAAGATGAACAAGAAAACCTCGTGAGTGGTGTATGGATGTGTCTCCAAAGATACTCTTGAGGAATATGCTGAGACGGTAGTGCTTCTTAAATGTAAATGCCTCGGGAGACGTAAGCCTGAGATAAGCTAGCAATTACAAGAGACTTTGTAATGAGAAAAAAGGTCCGGAAATCGCAACAGTAAACGCTAGTGTTAGCATGAGACTGAATGAAAGTAAAGTAGTCGTAAACTACAAATCGGCTTCCTGAAATTAATTCGAGGAAAGAAGTGGGGTTGATTAAAGAAATATTACCCATTCATTGAAAACTTGTCCTTTGGAAAAGTTGCTCAATGACTACTCTGGAGGGAGCAGAACTGATACTGAATTTGCCTGCAAGGGACCTGCCACCTTAATAAGGCGTTGCCATGGGAGGGAAAACAATACTTATAAGAGACTGTATGCAAGGTCACTGAATAGACGTGAAAAATAATGTCCAGTTACGATTGAGGTTAATCGTTATCACTTTTCTCAATTATAGGTATAGTAAACTAATCACAAAACTGACTTTAAGAACCCTCAGAACTATTCACAAAAAATAACTCAAAAAACTTATATAGGTCTTATCTCTTTATCACTAGTATGTTAAATAAAAAAGAGATATGTTCTGTTTTCACTAGCCATGATACGTCAACTTTCGCAGTGGCTCTATTTTCTCACAATCGCCTTTTTTATAGAATTTTTCATTTTAAAAATTTAATCTTCAACTTTGTTAAGCTCAGCTGCATAATACACTTTTAATCTAATGTCTCTAAAATATATTTCAAAGGAGTAAGCAATGGCATAGTTGTTGTAAAATTGATACAGTTGAAACTAATATCTTGCGAAATAAACTGTAAAACATTTATTTTTTAATTAAAAACACTGAACTTTCTATCTTCTATTGTGAGCGAGGGACTCTCGATGAGAAAATATTCCATTTTTGTATTTCGTTTGCATTTGTATATTTGAGAATATTTTGTCAATTTATACTTTTTCTTGACTCTACAATTGCTAAGCGATGCATGCATAAATAAATATGCTTTTACGGTATTCAATATAAATACATAAGCATATCGAAATACAGGTGTGGCAATCATGTGTGTCCGATATTTCCAATTTAATCAGGAACTAAATGGATACATGATATGAATATGCTGGCTTGGTGCTTTTATTTTTCTGAAGAGTTTTTAATTAATGTTGAAAAAAACTTTTGCTGACGGAGTGCTTCATTGCTGTACAAACTGGGGTAAAAAAAGAATTAACAAATTCTAGAGTGCACTTCACTTGTTTACTAAACAATATCGTAAAACTAATTCGAAATTAGTTGGTTTCGTGGTATTAAAGCATAACTACAAGCTTAACGTGTTGCAATTCAGGTGCTTGCGTTATCATGTTTATATGTATATCACTTAAAGCTAATGCAACCAAATAAAAAATATATTCAAATGGCAACAGACAAAAACCCAAACGAGACTTTGATTAGCTTTGCCAAAGACGTATGAGCAATATAAAGTTTTCCTATCACTCATACGTAGTGACGAACTTCAGTAAAGCAACGTATTCACAAGCTGCGGAGTTTTCAACTACTCGACATATTCAAAAAACAGTTATTAAATAATTTAAAAACCAGACCTTTTTAAAACCGGTTTTTGGGGTATTATTATATTAAATCGGTTCGAATATCTGACTTTCGGACTTATTCTCAATAACAAAATTAATGTTTTAGCAGATAAAATCAACTCAAATTTTGTACGCATTTCAGTGTCAACATTAAACTGGAGTAATAAAAAAAATTTAAGCCACCGTGTGAAAATATTTCTACATTTAACAGATAGTTATTGAATATGAAAAAGTTATATGTACATGTACAGGTTTGTCATTCCGTGTTTAATTTGTACAATTCATTTCCGACTCATTTACGAATCAACGAACTACGAGTATATATTATATATTCAAAAATTCACCATAAAATCGAAAACCTAGAATAAAAGAAGTTTTTCTTTTTTTAAATCAAAATTCAATGAAAACTCGAAATGAAAAAAAAAACATAATTCACAAAATTTTTAATATTCGCCAAAAAGCCAAAAAATCAATATTTTATAAAAAATGTCAAAATTTTAACAAAGTTGATGTCAACAAATAACTACAAAACACACCACATGTGGTGAATTTACAAAAAAAAAAAATACAAATTCATAAAAATATATTCAATAAAAATTATACATTATATCTCAATTAAATTATCTAAAAAAAACCAAATTATACCATAATTTGGAAATTCAACAACATTTTATATTCACCACAAACTTAAAAACTCACAACAAAATTTAAAAACTTTTTTTTCAAAATGCAAAAATTCGTAATTTCGCTAAAAATGCATCACAAATGCCAAAATTCACCATAATATCGAAAAACTGGAATAAAAAAAATTTTATTGCTGGAAAATCAATATTTATTAAAACAAATTAAATTTAACCTAAAAATACCACAAAAACCAGAACTTCCAAAGTTTGGAATTCTACTACAGCAACTTTAACTTAACCAAAATTTGGCAAATCCACCAAAAAACAAACAATTATGAAAACGCCCATATAGATATATCTTACACAATTATATAAAAAATCTCTAATTTCACCACAAATTGGAAATTCACCACAAAATTTAAAAATTCACTCATAAAAAGCAAATATTTTGCAAAAAATGGAACTTTCAACATGATTTAAGAATTATCGAAAAAAAGCAAAGTTTCAAACCGAAATTGCACCAAGAATTGCTAATATTTTAAAATTTGGCGATATTTTATATTCACCAAAACTTTGAAAATTTACCACAAAATCGCAAAAATGGAATAACACAAAATAATTCCATAAATAGCACAAAACCCACAACTCACTAAATTCTGAAAATTTCAAACTGAACTTTCTATTCACAAAAATTTTACAATTTCCAGAAAAATTTATATTTTTTGAAAACGTCGGAATTTTAACACAAGCAATTTTAGTTACTTAATTTCCAAAAGTACTTCTGCATGTTTAATGAAAAAATTTAGCCAAAGGCTGAAATTGCACCAAAAATTCTAAATTTTACAAAATATTATAAATTTTATTGAAAATTCAATTCTTCATTATCTGCAATTCATTAAACAATAGAGAATTTATAAAAAGTTGATAAGCATTCATAGAAAAGGAAAACAAATTAAAAGAGCTGTTATTAAGGTATTTACCGATAGAACATATTTTTAATTTTTTTACCACGAGTGTTTAAAAGTAAAATAATGCACCGGGAAAATCTGTAGTATATTTCTGTTAGTTCACACTTTTGTAAACGGTATCCCCACAAATACATAAATGCGAAAATAAAACCAAGTTCCCATCCAAAAGTTTCAGCCGTAAAACTACTGAGATCAAACTGTGGACCAAAGTCTTCAATGCCCTCCCATTTCTCGGCAACTTGCTAACTTAATAACATTTTTCCCATAATTCTTTCTAATATTAGAAAGTTACAAAAAAATTTGCCAAGTTAACAAGAAATGGGAAGGTATTGTACATATGAAGGACTTGGGTCCTCATATTTATCTCAGTAATTTTTACGGCCAACATTTTCCGATAAGAACTTGGCCGTATTTTCACATTTATGTTTTTGTGCGGATCTAAGTTCTTTTTTCCAAATTATTTTTGTTTGCTAATGTATGTATGTATGTGTAAATAGCGCGAATGGTTACGTGTAATATACACACTGTGCGCTTTAGTTCTGATCTTGGCCTGGCACACTATTGTGTGCCTTAATATAAAATTAGGCACGGCCAAATATAGCTTAGCTTGTCGAATAAACACGTTCACTTTTTATTGAAGGTGGGGTAATTGTTAACACTGTTGAGTGTAACTAATTTATTTTTTTATATTTTTTACAAAATTTATTTAAGTAAATGAAGTCTCTATTTTTTATTTTATTTTAATATTTTTTTTCTTTTTGGAGGGTTTCGCAATTCATTTAAAGTAGAAACATTTCAAGTCCGACTACGAACTGCCATATGTATTCCCCGGATATAGAAAAACAATCTGAGTTTAAAAATAATATATGTGTATTTGATATCATATTTTGCCTCCCTAATATTATAAGCAATGGTGGCCTACTGCCTTCTTTGCGCAATATACAAGTAATTGGTTCGGTATTTGTGAAATGTGAGGAATAACGTCAATCTGTTTTTGGGATATCTGCTTGGGATGTGAAAATATTGTGCTTAGCTTTAATTGTTATTTCATGTGCATCTCTTAAATGATTTGAGAGTGAGGAAGTTTATGCTCCTTTACTCGATGCCGTTTTCGAACATTTTAAATTCGTTCCAAATATTTCTATCAAAGCACCCACCTGGCCGGAAAATCAAATCAAGAATCAACATTTTATGCATTAAGCTTTGTCTTTTTCATTTACATTTTTTTTAATATTGCCAAGCAATATAACTGATTTTAATTTAGAAAAAGTTGATAATTTTCTTTCAATTTAGTGGTTGCCAATTTTTCTATATCCTGTCATTCACAATGCGCAGCTTAAATTTGGTAGCGCAAAATTTTTTAAATGTGATATACCTACATATGTATATTCGAAAATGCTGAATACTTTGATTAATCTTAAAACCCACACTTTTAATAACCGGTTAAAAACCCGGCAAAGTATAGAAACCCGGTTTCCGAATAATTCAAGAACCGGTTTTGACAATTCTCACAAGAAGGTATGTTTAGAACATGAAGATTTATTTATACACGGGAAACTTTGAACAATTTCTGCCTTGATACTTTCATACACATATACATACATACATACATACATACATACATACATACATACATACATACATAAATACTTCTTTACTATGGCCTATTTAGCTTAATATATTTTAAAATACCTAAATTCATGTTATCGTTAAAGAAAATCAAGTTCTATGCCACCCAGTACCTTAGATGATTTAATTATTATTCGAAACTTAGTGATTGCGTTCGTAATTAATTTAAAGTGGCGACAAAGTTTTTTGCATTACACGCTTAACTTTTATTTTCAACTTTACAGATTTAGCTAATTTTTGCTTTAGTTTCACTATGAAATTGATGTCAAGTGTAGTTCGAAAAACAGATGAGTTAAAGTATCAAACGATGTCTAAATTCAAAAAGTTGTGTTTAGAATATTTGACATATAATTCCTCTTTGCAATGAATTGAAAACTTTAAAACAAACCTGATAAAATTCCATAAATGAAAATAGAAGGTCGTAAGTTTTATATAATTTTTTTTGTAAAGAATATTTTGTAGAACATGTTGACTTTCATTCAGTTAACATTGCTCAAAATCATAAAACAATGTTATGAAAGCTACTTGTATTTTGCTTTTAGAAAAAAAGTAATCAAATTCTGATATTCTATGTTCTTGAACAACAAAAAATTGCTGCTCTACTCACTTTTCTATAGCAAAATGTTGTTCATATATCTGACAACTTTTTCATTGAAAAATCCTAAAAGCTCTTTAATATGCTATGGATTTAGAAATATAGAAATATTAATAGCCATCTAACAAGGTTTCTCTTGAAAAGATGAACTTGTAATGCTACAACTTTATAAACTTGTCTGTGCGAATAGTGATGAATATGGCATTTTAAGAACCAAAAAACAGCTTACAATTAGTTAAAAGTAGAATGGTAACATCTTCTGTGAAATAAATTCATTAGTGCCTGAATAAGTTTTCTCCATAAATGAAGCAACTGAATATTTCTTGCATTTCTACATTTTCTAAACAAACTCGTCGTTTAAACGAAAATTTCTTAAAAGTAATCTAAATTGATTGACTCGCGTAAAAAGACTTGCTTACAATACAGGGTGTCCGCCGGGAAGGTATACTACTTTGTTTATAATTTTTGATTAAATATGGAATGGATCGTATATTCATAAATGTTTTATTTAATGTCGGCAATTATGTATGGAATACAATATCAGATCAGATAAATGTCCGCCTCTCTTAGCCTCACAAATGCGAGCCCTTTTGAACACATTTTTCATTACATTCTCACACATTTCACGCGGTATTTCATTAATTTCATCACGAATATTTTGTTTGAGTTCTTCAACGTTTCTGGTTTGTTTGCATACACCTTGCTTTTCAGATATTCCCACAAAAAGAAGTCCGGAGCAGTCAAATCAGGTGATCGTGGAGGCCAATCAACATCACCATTCCATGAAATAACTTGTTGCGGAAAGAGGTCTCGCAGTAATTCCATTGTAATCCTGGCTGTATGCGATCTTGCACCGACTTGTTGAAATCACATGATAGTCAAACATAAAGCATGCAGTTTTCAATCAGAAATATCGCCCCACATTGACAGTTACCGTTACGCCGTTTTCACTTTCAAAGAAGTAAGGTCCAATGAATCCTTCTGCCCAAATTGCACACCAGACTGTCACTTTTAATGGATGCAAAGCTGACTGATGAATAATTTGAGGGTTTTCCATTGCACAGAACCAACCGACTATTCTGTTTATTCACATATCCATTCAAATGAAACTGTGCCTCGTCACTCATTATGATTTTTTCATGAAAATCAGGGTTGTCATGGGCGAGCTGTAGCATCCTATTGGCATATGTACGGCGGCGTAAATGGACTTCTGGAAGAAGCTCTTGTGTCAACTGAATCTTAAATGGAAACAGATGCAAATCTTTGTGCAAAATTGTGGCCAAAGTTGTTTTTTGAAGACCAAGCTCCTGAGCACGGTGTTGAATTGAAGTTGATGGATTGTTTTGAACACTTTCTTAAACAGCAGTAATGTTTTCAGCCGATCTTTCAGTACGTTGTGGTCCATGCTTGGGCCTACAGTCCCTCTTTTGTCGAAATCATTCACTAACGATAAATAGTGCGTCTTGTTGACACGTTGTTTCTCCCAAAAATTTCACGTAACTTTTTCATTGTCGCAGTAATCGACGATTGATTTTGATAAAATGTTTTAACGATTAAAACACGTTGGTTTACCGAATATTTTTCCATAATAAATTTGCCACGTCTCTACTTCACGACTGCCAAATATAAGCTGTCAAGGCTAATGTTTACCAATATGGCGGCAAACAAAAACCTTCCCGGCGGACACCCTGTATAAAGAGAAAAAATAGGTTTGTTCCAGGTGCATAATAAAACAATCCGGACTATAAAATGTTTCCTAAGTTTGTCTTCTGTGTATTGAGACACCACATCATTTAAATATTCTTTAATGCTGCATCTTTTTTTCACTTGGAAGGCAGTAAGAACTTCAACCAATATTTATTCCCCATCAGAATCTCCAGCAATTAACTTCAAAATATCGTCTTCATCTGACTGATTTGATGTGTCCGTTTTTACAACTTCAAGTTTATTTGAAAAATATTCCCTTTGCTTTTTAATAAATTATAAATAAAAACTTACCCAAAGAAAAAGTTCGTACAACTTTGTACAGGAAATGAAATATTTTACTCCGTTATTTTCAAAGAAAATTGTTATCTGGAACGCTTCTGGACTAATTTGTGCGAGTTCGGACTGTTTTGTTATGCACCTGAAACAGACCTTATAATAACAAAAATAATTACAAAATTAGTGGTTCTGTCATTATGATCTCTTCCTAGCAAATAATCGACAATCTAAATCTGTTAAAAAGTGACGGATTTGTATACTACAAAAATTGGATAAAATCTAAATTTTCCACCGCAAAATCAAAACGGCTTTTTAAAGGGAGAGTCTACAAAACTATTTTAAAAGACCACGCATTTTTCATAAAAGTATTCCTGAAAAACTGTAAAAACTTTGGGAGTATCGTATTACGAATATGAATATTGAGCTTGTTAATCGGAAACAAAACCACAGTAATATTCAACTACTATTATTTAAATTCCTTTTAGATTATTATTTGATTTTATCAACAAAACTGTTTCAAAAATTTCCTTGACCAAACTCCATATGCTATTCTCAGGGCAATGTGGCATTACATTTTTTAGTAATAATAATAATTTAAATTTATACATGCATAAAGTTACACATTTTTGTTAAATTATAATCAGATGTAATTATTTTCAATTGTTCAACCAATATTCCCATAACTTAAGTCTTCTGCAAACACGAAAGTTTACAAGTGAAGAGAAAAGTGGTAAAAAAGTATAAAACGAACAACAATAATGACAAAAAACTTACCGATTATATTAAGTTGAAATGCCATCGATATTTTTGGTTCCGTATTCACTTGACATTCGTATATACCGCTGTCACGTGCTTGTGGAGATTTTACATGTAATGTCCATTCACGAGAATCTTTCGACTCTGTCACCTGCAGAGTAACAAAAGAAATATTCACGTTAAAGTTGAATATCTAAACAAACAACTAAAAAAAATACATTTTAATAAAAAAATGTTGGTCTATAAAAGACAACGTTTTTGTACAAAAGTTGGGTTTTAACAGAAAGCGGTTGCTTTATAAACCAGTTACTATTTCTAAATAAAAATTTTTTTCTATGAGAAACATCTTTATAAAAAGAATTTGATCTATAAACGGCATCTTTTCTAACGAAAAATGTGGCTTGGCACAGACAACTTTTCCCCGGAAAAAAGTTGATCTATGGAAGACAACGTTTCTATACAAAACAGTTGCTCCATAGCAGGCAACGTTTGCTTACAAAATACTTTCTTTGTAACGGACAACTTTTCCTTATAGGAGACAACTTTTCTATAGAAAAAATTTGATCTGTAACAGACAACTTCTCTGTAGAAAAAAATTATTTTATAGCAGACAACTTTTCTATAGAAAAAAATTGCTCTGTAGCAGAAAAATTTTCTATATAAAAAAGTTTAAATTAGAAAAAGTTGTCTGCTATAACTTTTTTATAGAAAAAAATTCTTTTATACCAGACAACTTTTCTATAGAAAAAGTTGCTCTGTAGCAGATAAGTTTTCTATAGAAAAAAGTTACTCTGTAGTCGACGATTTTTCTATACAAAAAAGTTGCTCTGTAGCAGATAACTTTTTTTAAACAAAAAGCTGCCCCGTAGCAGTCAACATTTTTTTACAAAAATGGTGTTTACCACTTTTCTATAAAAAACATCGTTGGTCTCGAAATAAAAGCAAATGTCGCCTCATTATTTATTTCTTTTTGTAGCACTTCTTTAATCGATCGCATTATATTTCGTTTCTGCCAAATTAACAATCTTCTTCTATAGAGTAAAATTTTATATGAAAAATATTTATTTTTTATTTTTGGAAAGCCTGATTTTGACATGACCTTATTGCAAAAATATTTTCCGCGGATAATGAAAATATTTCAAAATGACATGCATCTGATACAAGTTCACGATGCACATGTTTGATATGAAAATCCATTCCAACCATCGCTGGCAATTAATAAAATTTGAGTAAAGAGATGACCATAAAATTTATTTCATCACAGGTAACAAAAATGCACAGATAGTGGAATGAGGACATTCTTTGAAATGCATAAAAGACCACATCACGGCTGCCATAATTATCATTGTTATTACTATCTCTCATTAATGTTTGTAAATTCAAGTGTTTATACACTTTTATATTGCACATTTGTAAGTGGGTTGGTTTGTTTGTGTTTGTGCCATATATCGCTCCTGATAACTTCATTTGCATATGTATGTTTGTGTTCGCGGTAAAGGTGTGTGTGTGTGTGTGTTATTTATCAAAAATAAAATAAACGGAAAAACACGTAACGATATCTTTCATATAAACAAATGTTAAAGGAACTGAAAACAGCAACACAAACAAAAAAAAAAATACACACAAGGATAATTATTGTTATTCACTTACCTGAAACCGTTTGTCAGATGTGTAGGTGGCTGTGCCAACAGTCAGTATATGCAGATCACGTTTGCGTATCCATGAGACCTGTAAAGCAGTTAAATATATTTGAAAAACAATTTCACATTTTCATATAATAAAAGTGCACTTTATAGACCCTTGATTTGATTGAAAATAATTAAGCTGGGCAATTAAGCAGAACTAATGAAAAAAAATACAACAGGAAAGTTAAACAGAATCAATAACTCTTTCAATCAGAAAATATTTTTATACAAAATATTTACACAATGTTAATTATATTTTGTTGCAGTCATGAAGAGAGAAATTGTAACATTTTTGACGCTGGCCAACAAGTGCCAACTATTCAGAAAACAAAAATTTACTGCGATAAAAAATATTTGTTCAATTCAGAGATCCCTTGTATTGTTATATCGACTGTATTATGGTATTATAATACAATATTGTATTTTTATTGTTGGTAATTTTCATATAAAATTGTAATATTATAATACAACTTCATATTATAAGTTTTTTGAAATGTTGTACTGACACCATAGCTGGGGCTATGATATTTGTTTAATTAATTTGTGCTTAAATAAGTTGAACATTTTCAATATGTAGGTAGAATTTTTAACTACAAATTATTTATGTAATGTCTTTTGAAATAATTATTTATCATATGTCTGATATTTTGCTAATTAATTGTTAGTAATTTAATGTTCTTACGCGTGACTAAATTTTCTGGTGTTCGGCTATAGCCTTTTGATTGATATCTGTACAATACAATACCATGCAACACAATATAATAAAATTAATTGTTCGCAAACAAATAAATCAAAGGCCTATTTGAATACACGATACAACAATACTAGCCATTTTTGAATTTCATAATTATTTCTAACAAAGCCAACGATTACTTTTTATTACACGGGAGTTTCTGTTACAGATGCACTTTTCACTATGGAAAAACCGCCTGTTACAAAATCACATTTCTCTATAGAAAAACCGCTTTTCAGAAGCTGTCTTTTCTATGGAAAAGGTGTCTATTACAGAGGCACTTTTCGCTAATAAAAACGTATCGGTACTTTTCTCTGTAGAAAAGGTTTCTGTAGTAGAGGAACTTTTTTCTTTACAAAAAGTATCTGTTACAGAGGCCCTTATCGATATAGAAAAGGCGTCTATTACAGTGGAACTCTTCTCTATAGAAAAGGTGTCTGTTATGGGGCACCTTTTTCTATAGAAAAGGTGTCTATTACAGAGGCACTTTTCTCTAATAAAAACGTATCGGTACTTTTCTCTGTAGAAAAGGTTTCTGTAACAGAGGAACTTTTTTCTTGTCAAAATGTATCTGTTACAGAGGCCCTTATCGATATAGAAAAGGCGTCTATTACAGTGGAACTCTTCTCTATAGAAAAGGTGTCTGTTATGGGGCACCTTTTTCTATAGAAAAGGTGTCTGTTACAACAGAGGCACTTTTTCGTATAGAAAAGGTGTCTGTTACAACAGAGGCACTTTTTCGTATAGAAAAGGTGTATGTTACAGAGCAAAATTTTGCTCTATAGAAAATATTCCTCATACAGATATAATTTTCTCTATAAAACATTAATCATTTGTTACAGAGTCACTTTTCTCTACAGCGAAAGTGTTTTAGAGCGGCACTTTTTTCCATACAAAAGGTGTTTGTTACAGAGGTTCTTATTTCTATTGAAAAGGTATCTGTTACCGAGGTACTTTTCGCAGAGGAACTTTTTTTTACAAAAGGTGTCTGCTATAGAAGCAATTTCAGCTATAGAAAAGGCGGCACTTTTTTCTACAGAAAAGGTGTCTTTTACAGAAGCAATTTTTTGTATAGAAAAGGTGTCTGTAACAGAGGCACTTTTCTCTATAGAAAAGGCACATGTTACGGACGCATTTTTCTCCATAGAAAATGAGGCTGTTACAGGGGCATTTTCCTCTATATGAACGATGTCCGTTACAAAGGCACTTTGCTCTATAGCACACATACACATTGTGTGTTACGGGGACACTTTTCTCTGTAGAAAAGGTGTTTGGTAAAGAGACAAAGTGTCCCCGTAACAGTTTTCTTTATAGAAAAGGTGTCTGTTAAAAAGGCACCTTTCTCTATAGAAAAGGTCTCTGTTGCAGAGGCACCTTTCTCTTTAGAAAAGATGTCTGCTACAGCGGCATTTTCTTCCATAGAGAAATTGGCTCCCACAGAGTATCTGTGCCTATGAACGTCTCTTTGCAAGTTACAGTTCATTTAGTTTTATGTGCTTGATCATTAAAGTGTATTGCAATTTTTAGTAATAAAATTCTATTACCAGTTGGTAACTGAAAAAGAAAATGATATTGTCGGAGCAATTTCCTTTTCCGTTCAAGGCCATTGCTGCTCCGTTTATTGTCGCAATTTTCATAAAGATTATTACGCCAGAAAGTTGTTGCCTTGGCGACGTTTTCACTATTTTTTTTTAAGGAACTTGTTAATTCAATAAAAAAAGCTTTAGCTACATAAATCCTTATTTACACAAATACTTCGAAAATATGATACAGGTGGATGAACATACAGGGAAATATAAAAAAGTCCAACGCCCGAGACAGTGCAGTGAAATGAATAAGGATGTGAGTAATTAACTGCCTCCGGCATAAAATTTTATAAAAAAAAAAATGTTGTTTAATATGTGGCAAATAAAGAACATGTGCCGGCTTTATTCTTTGCTCGATAGAGTTTTGATTTTACAAGCAAATCTTTTGGCTATTTTGTTTACGAAACAGCATAAATAAAATATTCATAAAAGAGGGAAACTTTACTTTATTTGTGATTTGACTTACCGACTTGTCGTCCAGCCTATCGACACGGCATTTAATTACCGCCTCTGTATGACCAGTACGTGCTGTTATATTACGAGGCATGCCAAAGTCAAAGATTGGCATGGCATTTCTTTCGGCATTATGTGTCATCACATTGATGCCATCAAGGCCCATGGCTGTAGAGTCATGTGACTCCAAACCACTATGCAGATGATAATGTTGAAGATGGTTGCCAAGGCCAATGGAATTGCTGCCCACACCGATCGCACCACCAGCAGCAGCTACAAGCATTTCCTCTTCAACGGTCATAAGATTTTGACTTGTGTCTACGGCTACTGTCAAGTCGCCATCAATGATTGAAAGGCTTTGAAAGGTGTGATTATATGTGGTTTCGAGTGCCACATCATGATGAAAGGATGATGCTTGAGTAGTTAAGTGCTGCTGTTGTAGTTGTTGTTGGTCTCGTTCGCGTTGCTCGTAAGTGGGCAATGTTTCAGGTTGAATTTGAGGTTGAAAATTATGATTGCTCTTGTACTCCTGCATTTCATTCTCAAGTGGCTGTTGTTGTTCCACTTCTTCATTTGAATAAAACTGCGGCTGAAGATGTTTATAGTTGGCCTGTTGTAACTGTTGATGGTTGTGTTGTGATGGTAATTGTTCTGGCGGTTGTTGGCGTCTGTACAACCTCTTATTTAATTTAACAGCCGCATAATTTGGTATTATTGTTTGTTCTACTGCCACAGAACTTGCCACAACATCCCTTTTTGATATTTCTACTGAAGCGGCGGAAGTTTCAAGTACTGGCAGCAATAACATGAAAAGGAAAGAAATAACGGAAAACGTTAATTTATTAAAGAAGAAAGAAACGTCTACATAAGAGAAGTAGATCCGAAAGAAAAACTATTCATTTTTGGTAGTGGGAAATGTTCTTATGTGTTTAAGTGGAAGGCGAGATTTTGTCTAAATATTTTACTCTACTATAATTTGTGTAATTTCTTTTTAGAAAATACTAAACGAAGGTAGGGTTTCATTTTTTTGTTTTACTTAATTTAATTTGTTTCTATTGCCTGCAATTTAAATTTTGTTAACTTGAGTGTCTTTAAAAATACAGGTAGTCATGACCAAACAGGATGCTTATGTTGCTTGAAATCTTGTAAAATGTTACAAGAAACTAGGGCGAAAAGAAAATGAAGACAGAAATATATGCTTTAATTTTTTTGATTTCTTATCTGATATTGTAGATATAAAAACAAAAGGAAGGAGGGTCCCAAACGGGGTAGTAGAGGGTGTTTTTTAATCGCGAAAGAACTTACACAAAGAATTTTATTTTAAGCTACAACACTTTTTAACATCAGCACATATCATTAACATGTGAAATGAATGTCTGGAATGTGGCCAGCGCGGCTGTTCTTTAATAAGCGCATTATGAACGTCCAATTTTTACCACTTTTTCGAGCTTTGCTAGACAGCCGTATGTCACGAATAACACGACCGATGTTGTCCTCCAAGCAGTCAATTGCGGCATAAGCCAGTGACTTTACGTGGCTTTAGAGAAAATAATCTCACGACCTTCACGGCCAACTGACAGTTCCATTTCCCGAAATCAACTTACCGCCAAATTTTGATTTCAATAAGTCGATGGTTGTAGCCACCGTAAGGTACGTAGCGCCCTCCTATTGAAACCACATCTCGCTCGAATCAACATTTTCATACAAAATATCATTGATCGTGGTGCGACAACGATCTAGATTGGTCATAACGTAAGCTTGGCTTCGTGTTTTAAAGAAATAATCCCCAATGATGCAGTATGTAAAGCGAACCAACCGGTAACTTTTACTGGATGTAATGTAGTCTGATGTGTGTGAAGTTAAATTTTAAAATTTTTAACCCTGGCCACATTCTGTTAAGATAACAGTGCTATGTTAAGTACTTAACAGTACTAATGTTAACGCTTTAAAAATGAATGTATATAGTTTGGAACGATATTTTGACAAAAAGATGAATAAAATAAATTTAAAAAAAATATATATATATACCACAACTATCAGAAATTAAAAAAAATATATAAATAAGCAAAAAAAATTTATGTTCTATTTTAAACGAATATAAATATTTAGTTTTTATCTTCGTAATATCTATTGACGTTTCTAAAAGATGGCAGAAGATGGGCGAAAAATAAATATTCTAGGCGCGTCTAGATAAATGTCCAATAGTCATAAGTCCTAACAGTATGTTTTTATTAGAAATTATGAAGATTTTTCAAAAACGTGACTTTTTCCATATTACAAAGGACTTTAGTCCTTTTTTCAAAAATGGTAAAAGATGGGCGAAAAATAAATATTTATTTTTATTTAGGACTTTTGACTATTGGACATTTATCTAGACGTTTACAGTGTGAGAACTTTACGCCATTAGTATGTGAATATGATTCTAGACATGTGGTCGTCGCGGCTAGCTCGAAGGCAGTCTATTCTTGAAGTCCAGTTTTCGACCACTTTTTCAAACATTTGGCGACATATCTGGGCCGATTTCCGAACAATATTGACTTTCCAAGTTAATGCTTTGTTCGCATAAACTAATGACCTTATGTAGCCCCTGAGGGCCAAAATAGGTCACCATAGTGTGATAAAACAATAGGAAATATTCCCTAACCAAACCGCGATTTTCGAATAAAATTTGCACAATTTGCAAGCGTTATTCTGGCGTTAGTCGATTCATGACGAAATTGCAGAACACAATTGGAAATGGTTTTCTGTATATGTATGACTACCATCCGCTTTGTTAGAAAAGGTCGTTAATAGTGTTTCGCTGACATTAGAAATCAAACGCTTAAAAAATCACCTTCCCAATATGGTAAGCATTTTTTGTTTGTTTCAGTATCTAATGCTTGGGTGGGTTGTTACGATGCCTTTACCATTTTTCATAGGTTTTATTTACAATTTCCAAAAACCAACTAAATCTTGAAATCATTCAATTCATGTCATGTTTTCCGATAAATTCCCATGAATAATCTAGGATTTCTTACTTTCGTCTGCATTTCGTTGCCATAAAAACAATCTCTTCATTTCGTTTTTATTTCTTGTTACTTTTTTAAGTTTAGTTTTCATTTAGTCATTTGAATAAACAATGGAGGTGGAAACAAGTGTTGAAATTCTTATTCATTCTTGGTATAAAAAAGTAAAAATGAAATAATAAAACGAAAATACAAAGTTTTAAGTGGTTGTCGTTTTTATAGAAAATTTGAATTTTGAGAAACTTTGAAACAAACACGTTTTAGCGTCCGCCTCAAGCAAAAAAAAAGAGGAGAGCAATTGTACAAAGTTTAGGTTCAAAGAAAACAAAAGATTATTTTTAAAATGATTTTCTATTCACAGATTAAGATGATGAAATAAAAATATTTACTTAGCGATTTCCAAATGTTGCTGGTTTAAAAAAATGAAGAGAATATTAGTTACCGCCAAATAATATTTTTATTGGAAAAAAATATTAATTTTAGCAATAGTCTCGATATTTATTTTATACAAGTAAAACTTATGTTAAGTTAGTACTGAAGTTAATTAACAATAAAGTAGTGTTTATTCTTTTCGTATCCACCACTTAAAAGAAATCCGATTATAATGGAGATACAAATTAGCTGGTTTCTCTTCTTGTATGTCAAAAAGTGCTTCAATCGGGTGATTTGTTCGGCTATTTGGTTCTTCAGTGCAAAAAAAAAGATCCTTCATATGTAACAATGCCAAAAATGCGCATTAAGGTGCCAGGGAAAATATTGTTGCTGTATCGGCCAGTGTCAATGTCGATCGGGCTGCGTCAATTCGTTGCAGTTATCAATTGGACTGGTGTTATTCGATCACCTGGAAAATTTTACGTAAGGACCTCGGTAAGAAATCGTACAAAATACATCAGATGCAAGAATTGAAGCTTTGTGACGTATTCCAATATCGTTTGTTTCGTGAATGCACCCTAGGATAGTAGGATGAAGATCCACTTTTCTATCGAAAAATTGTCCTCAGCGATGAAGCTGTTTTTTTGGTTCAAGAAACAGAATTGCCGAATTGGGTGTGAAGAGCAGCCAAAGGCAGTTCAAGAGCCGTCAATGCACGCTGAAAGATGCACTGTTTCGTGCGGTTCGTAGACCGGCGACATAATGTGAACGTACTTCTCCAAGAACGATCAAAATCGTATCAGTACAGTCAATTGAGCAACGACCCCTGTACGTTGACAACCGATGTCACATGCCACACGGCACGCGATGTCAGAAACCTATTGAGAGGCATCTAAGTGTGCAATTATTCTCTTTATTGGAAGCAGTCCACTGGCAGTCAAGGTCATCAGATTTGAACCCACTAGACTACTTTTTGTTGGGTCACTAAAGGCCTCTCGTGTAAAGAGACAAGGAAGCCACAATTTCAGCCCTGGAAGAAATTTCACACAATTTCAGCCCTGGAAGAAAAATTCACAACTAACCTGGAAGACAACATTACAGCTGCCATTGGTAAGATGCCGGCCGAAATACTGGAAAAAGTATGCGGCACAGATGAAGTGACACTTATGGCGTAGCCGCCGGCAGGAAATAGTTTTAAAAAAGTAAGTGGCAGGCATTCACTTATTGGCCCAAATAAATATTTCTTTTTCTGTATTTTTTTTTAATTTTTAAAACCCAAACGGTTCAAAAATCACTCAGATTACTACTGCTGACCTACAATTAGAAATAACAAAGTTTAGCCAATAGGGGTGCCCTATTTTCGCACTGTTGCAGTCTAGGGCAAACGAAATCTAGGTTTAACGTTTTCCAAGAAAAAAAATTCGAAAATTTTCTGATGTATTTCGGCTCAAAACGTTAAAATGGAGCCGCGCCTGTTCGGGGAACAAGTTTATTATACATTTACTCACACAAATCAATTGTAACCTCTACCGACTTCCAGAAATAAAAACGCCAGAATATGTTAGTTATTGTTATACTTTACTTCTTGGAGTTATCGTCAAATACTCATTGCTTTCCTCTACTGCCGCTGAATCTCCTGCTCGTAATTAAAAAAAACACCTTTAAAAGTCACCCAATTCATTTAATTCGTATAAACCATTCTCATGTATTACCAACCTTCGAAAACTATTTGGTTTGTAACTCCCACTGAAGACCAATGATTTTTTGTCATGGATAGGTTCAAAAGTATTTTGTGAAAAATAATTTTTTTGAAAATTCAACTCCCTAAGCAAGCATGACGCGAGACTTACAAACACAATGGCTATATTTCTTTGCTTACCCGAATCTCTGGCAGACACAAAGGTAGATGCCGTAACTGAGTGCAGTTAGCAGTTCTGACTTATACAACCTCGTGGTGGCGGCCGGTAACTATGTACACTCTCTTACAAAAATCCCTAATCCACGGCGGAACAGCATATGGCTTGGTATCTAGTATGTGAATTTTGGATAACAGTCCATTTTCCAGTTTTAATATCGACTTACACGTGCATATAGAGCTCTTAGCCTCCGAAGGGGCAGAAAGGCTAATCTTTGAAGAAACTTCGATTTTGATTTGCCAAGGGAGGAAACTTGAAGGAATGGCCAAGAATGCGAGGGGCACACGGGATCCATCCGTACAGGTACTCTTAAGCAACCAAGAGGAACTCCGGTGTTTATCTCCAAAGATATTGCTGAGGAAGAGTCTGACACGGTAGCGGCATTGTGGGTGAATGTCCAGCAAGGACTAGAATAAGGCTTAAGACCATGACACTAATTAAATTAAACGCTAGCAATTACAAGAGACAACGTGATGGAGAAGAACTCCGACAGTCTAAAATCACTACGGTTTCCTGAAATCAATTCAAGGAAAGTGGGGTATCGAAATGGCACTGCTTCGATATGTGTCCTACATTAATAATAATACCAAAATCACTCTCGTAGAAAGCATATATGAATAATCGTATTTACATGTTTGCACTCATACTTTCATTCAGAGCTGTTTACCGGTCCTGTTAAACTACGAGTATACAGCAGCTCATTGTTCTTTCAATTTCCATTTCATTTCGTTTTACTTATGTTTTTCGACAGGCTTTAAACAGTTTTTATTTTTTGTTTGTTTTATGTTTTTTTATATCTACCACTTGTCTTAATCAGTGTTTGCTCTATATTTTTATTGTTCAAAATTTTTACACAATTTCATTTGCAGAAAGCAAAAAAAAATAAAAAATACGAAATACAATAAAGATTGCTGTCAATGTTTGTGATATTGTAACATGTTAGTCATTGTATTTATGTATGTATTGTGTAGTATTTTTAAACATTGTCCCGCTGTTCTACTCTACTTGCACAAATGCAGACCAAAATGTTAAAAAAATTAAGTGAAATTAATTTTTAAAAGGCCTTGCATTGTAGAGGCGGCGTCACTGTCTAATTAGTCCTGGTGATAGGAAAAAGCAGGGTAACAATGGTTCAATAACTCATGCAGAATGACCATTAAGACGTTTGATGTGTGACATGTAGCGTAATCATCCAAAGTCCAAAAGTCGCCCCACGAAAACAGTAATCTTTGGGTTGTCAATTTGGCTTGTTAACATGGCCCTTCGCCCAAATTGCAGCTTGTCGTTTAAACTTATTGGGTATATCTTCTCTTTTAAGCGCTCCAGCATTCAGTCATCGAACAAACGCTACTCCCTATGAAAAATTCTCCAAGTCCTCGAAAGTTTAAATTCTTGTGCAAGATGAGAAATCAACTGCCCCGTAGAATATTGCCAGTCACGAACTAGTTCATTTAATTGAGAGATAATTTCAGAAAGATGGAAGCAACTTTACAACAATTACAAAAACTACGTAAAATTTATTTTAGTGTGTCTTACACAAGAACTGGAAATGACTTGTTGTTTTTTTAATTAAATAGTCTCTTAATTAAACGAACTAATTCGTGATTGACACGACTCGACTGTCTCGAACTTTTCTATACACTTTCACTGACAGCCGCAAACTGCAGTGCTAATCCGGCGTTCTGTTAATGCTGGTGTCCCTAATTTGACTTCGAAGAGTGACAGCAGGCTTGGAATAAAACCCACTTTGATTGCAAAGCTTTATTATTTGGACGTGCTGCTGAATTGTTTAATTTGCTACGATAATTTGGCATCAGTAACTGAATAATAAACCACAGATTTGATAGACGCCGCAAAAAAGCCTAGTCATAAAAGACTGGTTCCCAGTGAGCCGCTCTTATTAGGAACTCCTTTAGATACATTTTACTACTTTTTTAGAAGACTAAAGGGGATTTCTTTAAAAAGGGCTGCGAAGTAAAAGCCTTTCTACTCATAGGGATTTTCCCCAGCACACAAGTTATAAATATACATGTTCCTGTAAGCATTAAACTAACCCACATACACATACATGTAAAACCTAAAACATTGAAAAACAAGCCTGCGTTTAAAGAAATCTCTACTTATGAGTGGGATATTCGAAGATGCGTGTACATGTGTGCGTGCTGATATTTATTTCTGAAAAATGTAGTTGAGCCTGTATTTATGTAGGTAGCTTTGTGTTCATGAAAATTTAAATATTTTGTAGCATTTGCATTCAACTTATGGCATATTTATGGAAATTTGTTTCACAACACTGTCATTGTCGTTCTTGATATTGTAACAAAAGTTTTTCAAGTTTAATAAAAAAACCTCACACACCATCAGACCCCTCAACATGACTATTCCTATTCCTGCTGCTGACGACGATGATGATGACAATTTGTATGTGTGTGATACATTTGTGTTTTATTTGCATGAACGTGCAAACATACAACTGACAGCATGCCTTGTATTATTTTGTTGTACTTACGAAAAGTTGTGAAACAGTACACATACACTGAGAAAAAAGGTCGAGAGATTCCTGTTCATTTAGCAAAAATTTACAACTGGCCAACTCAGGTGGTGGTAGTCGCATCACTGGTGTTGTGTCCTGCGGTAATATTTTAGAGCAAAGAAAACATAGCTTGCGTGGCGACTCCCAGCACTTCCAAAGTATGAGTGGTGCTCAAGAGCTACTAGGGAATTAATACGTTACAACGGTATTAATACGTTGCACTTTAGGAGGCTGCTAACCCTTTCTTGGTTCTCTGCAAGGATTTTCACTGACAAATTTATACAGAGTTTGTACTGCCCTATATTTTTATTCGTTACATATCTTACCACGTTTTACATATCTTACCATGTTTTGTCTTTCTAAGTTAGAGATATGTGATATATATATATATATTTTTTTTAACAATTGCAGCCTGGTCAAAAAATGCTCGCTACTAGTCATTTGTAAGAAGCACAACGGTAACACGTGCGACCTGGAATACAATAATATTAAAATAAAACGAGTTGATCATTTACACATTCTAAGAATAGTGTTTGACAAACATTTCACCTTCAGGGAACATCGTGTACAACTTCGCAAAAATCTCAATAACAATTTATATATAATAGAATATCTCACATCTAAGGATTCTAATATTCATTTATCTGCATCGATGAACATTACGCGTTAAATTGTGTTCTCCTAAATTGAATATGCGCTTCCAATTTTTGGATGGTGCTGTTCGTCTCACACAAAATTGATCCCTATCGCGGCGCAATTCGGTACAGTATTGGAGCTTTTCGCATGAGCCGAGCGACCAAATTACTGGTCGATGCTGGTCTACCTTCTATCGAAAACCGAACATCCAAACTCACATACGAGTATAAACTTATAACAAAACTCTTCACTAGCCATAAATACAAAACACAGCTATGATCGAGTGCACCATCTCAAGTATTTTCAAGCATAATTGGTGTACAGCTTCAACCACTTCTAATTACACAATCCGCAGAACCTCCGTCGTTAATAGACCTTTCTATACACAAATATTTTCTCCTGCCAAAAACAGCAACACCAGCAGAAGTTTAAAAAGAAACATTTTAACTCACGGCCGATAAATTCGCAGAAGCAAATTGGAAAATCTGAAAGTCAAATAACCTTTGCAGTGGTCCTACAAGGTGGTACATTAATGGGGACACCTCGAATTACATTCCTCCAATTCCACAGCTGCAGCAATAGAAATAACAATGACAACACATTTCGCTACAGTAAACTCCTCCTGGCAACACACTACACCAAACATGGTTCCACCTTAATTAACAACATCCGTAAAACTCTTAACAGTACCAGTAACAGAACCTGATTAAATCAATGTGGATTCCATCGTACGTAGTAGTCCACGAAAACGAATATGCTGACCTATGCGCAAATGATGCTATAAATAGGCCACTACTAAATTTCTCCATTTGAAAACACATTTGGAGTCTGCACGTAAACTAAGATGGGGATTCTACCAACACAACCATAAAAAAGTTATTTTACTTGGGATCCAACCAACCTTTCCAGAATCTTCCCCACTACACAAAAGCAACAACAAAACACACACGGCTCAGAATTGGACACAGTAAATAATTTCTCAAGTACCTGTGTAGAAAGAATCTGTCCCACAATGTTCCACCTGTAAAACCATTTACGTTTTGTTGTTGTTTTTTGGGCATGATTAAACCATACACTGCATGCACTGTCGTTGAAACACAACAAGTGCCTGAATCTACATCTTCTCAATCATCACTCTCGTCTCATAAATAAGTAGAGAATAAAATACCAAAATCAGTTTTAGAGTACATTTTATTTTAAAAAGTCTCGATTTCAGCAAAGCAATCCCAATGAAAGGAAGTATTTTTGATTCTTGATTTGATATTCCGACAGGGTGTTTAGATGTAGATTTTTTGAATGAATTTCCGTCATCCCTTGCCAAGTTTGGTTTGGAGACAAACCGGTTTCGGCTATGTGCCATCTTCAGTGTCATTTTTTTATGATTCGGAAGAAGTAAATAATATAGTTATACTTAGAGCATATGTTATTATATTTCTCTGGCAATAAGGACTTATGTTCACTTAAGCTGAAAACGGGTTAATAGCTCAATTTTTTTTCCTAATTTAGCTCTACTTGTCGGAAAATTATATTGAAATAAATTCTTCTTATCTTTTTAACTTAGAACCCTTATTTACAATTTCGTTAGGAATAAGGCCTTAAGAGAACATAAGTTGCTTCTTAAAATCCATTTTTTTCCTACGTCTATAATAGCCAGCCTTCAATAGCGATGATGTTCTTGAAAGTTAACTTTGAAATTTAAAATTGATTTCCTGTAAAGCGATAAAGTCATAATTATTAAGCACTTTTTCCTTATGAGTCAAAGGGGTGTTCTGAAAATAAAGGTAACTTACTATATCACTATGGTATGAAGACAAGCCATACTTCAATATTGCACCCATGCATTCATCCAATATTGTAATCATATAAAATGAGCGGTATTTATAATTACTTCTTCCCAAGTTTTATTGTCATTCAAGAAGTGTTTCCGAAAGCTAAAAGTCAATTCATGTTCCTAAAAGCTCTTTAAAAATTCCTTATAATTTTAATATAGATTACGAGATGCCAAGGTGCTGCTACGTTTGTGGTTATTTAACCAAAAAATCGCAACAACATACAAGAAGTGCCCAGGTTAAAAAGGTTTACCTTCTTTACTTTGGGTTTCGATAAAAGAGAAAAACTTTGACTACCGAAAATGTGTTGTACAAGTTGTTAAAAGATTGGCTTAAAGGAAGTCATAATACCTGCTATGTTCGACGGCAATGGTGTCAAGTGAACCACAAGATTATAAAAATGTTGGTTACTTCTGCATGACGACAATACGGCGGCACACGAGAAAGGCTAAGAATAAAATCATATATTTCGAAGCAATGATGTTGCACCTTCAGTGCCTCCTAACAGTGACGAACTCTTAGGAGGCGATCTCAATATATAGGGACTTCGTCCACCAAGAAAACTTCATTTTAAAAACCGCCCGACTTGAATGATCTTTTTCAAGACCTACAACTCTCAATATGAAATATTTTTTAATTTCGCATAAAAAAAAACTTTTACTTGCCACTACTTTCCGAATAACTTCGAAACTTTCAAGTATACAAAAAAATCTATATACTTTTTAGAAAAGTTATACCGCATGCTTTTTTCCGAACTGATCGAATAATCTGAGGTTGAAATCCTCAGCATAGATATTAATTGAGATATTAATTGACAGAGCTTATTGTATGCAATTATGAAGAGTATAACCGATAAAGTTACTAAAAGGTTTGTTATAAAGCTGGGGTTGTTTCTTAGTTGGGAACTACAATAAATTGAACCTGGGGACCCCAAATATTCGAAAAAAAAAATTAATTCTCAAAAAACAAAAACATATCAAATTTTAAATGTTTTTCTACACAAAATTTGCATTTATGTAATTTATTTCTGAGTCGGCTTTTTGTGCCAAACTTCTAATATTAAGAGTTTTTTGCTAAGTGTATTTTGTATCTTTGTATCAACTTTGAACAAATATAAAATGTATTTATTTATTCGACGATGATGTTCACAAGGCTTGTAAAAAACAAACAATAGGAAAACAATACACAATATAACGAAAGTAAAAGTTGTAAGAAATTGATTGAGTTCGAACAGAGTTGAACGTCGACAAATGTATAAATTTGTATCGACTTGCAGGTCATGCGGCACAACGTAATACATTTTAATGCAGGAATATAAAGTTGTATTATTTTCTAAGCCATGCGAACAATTGTAGAAAATTAAGCCAAATTAATATTTTTGGATTATTTTTATTCTTCCTCGTTTAAATTCTTGAATCTCATTCGAAACTTTCCAATTGTACAGTAATGTTCGTTATTTATTAGACGTTTTATAAGGCAGCGGGGGTTATTTTAATTTTATTCAACTGAAATAATTTTTACAGGAGCTAGATGCTGCTTTGGAGAGTTAGCAAAATACTACTTTCGTACGACAGCTGATTCAATATTTAGGTTTGCTTTGCTCAACTGGCAGATTGAATTAAGTATCGTTAAAATAAATTGAAAACTTTTGCAGGGCTGTTAGAAGATTTAGTTACGACTTATTTATTGCACCAACATATTTTCGACAAAAACAAATTAAAATAAATTAACAGGCTCTATGAAGAGGAAACCTGACAAGAGCGAAAAATAAAATTTTAATATTGAAAATAATGTTATATATTTTTTTAAAATAAAACTAGTGCAAACAAATAGAATGAATGCGAAATTTTGTTCCATAAATTAATTAATAATGGGTCGTGTAAGCAACTTTATGCGCTAAGTCTAACAACTTCTCGCTAGTCACTTGTCTCGATTTATATCAGCGAATGCATTGTACAAGTTGCAAAATATGGCATCTCTCCAGGCGAATTTAAAATTAGTGCAACCGATGTTTTTTCTGCTGGGCTATATTACATTGGTCTTCATTCGATGATAGAGCAAGGCATTCAGAGATTGTCGAGAACTGGGGATTTGGTTTACCTTCATATTATTGGCTGTACAAGCAGTTTCTCGCAGGCTCTACTTAAGATATAAAAAGTGTTTTTTAAGGTTCCATTTTTGCACAGGGACTAAACTGTCGTACGGTTGAAAGATCTGGCAACTCTATGGCCATTTTAACATGAATAGACTAACGTCAGAAATTGTGTTTTATTGCTAAAATGGTTGTTCAGTTCGGGAATGTTATCATGGGCTACCTCGATATTACGGTCAGTTTACTCATCTATCCGACCGACTAATTCAATTAACTATGTAACGTTTTCACACCACGTCTACTCTAAATGATAATACGCATCCGCAAAGACGTTGTACAGGGCGTACCAAAAGAGCAATTGTTACTTTGGAGCTTAATATCAAGCAGGTCCTAAATGAGTCAGAGTGTTCACTGGAAACATATTTTTTCCAACGTAGACTTTTCACTTGCTATACAGCGCATTATACAATTAACTTACCAGACGTGCCATGGCCAAAATAATATTCAAACACTATGGGCATAAAGTTATTCTTCTAATAGAACCAATTTATTGAAATTATGTAATCTCAGTCTATTTTTTCAATTCATTGTTGTAAGCATTTATTTTTAACGATGGTAACATAAGTTTTCTTTTTTGCTTATAAAGTTAAGACATAGAAATGTATGTCAGCAACATTCAGTATGCAGCGATTTATATTTTTTTTTTTACAATAAAACAGTTGTTGCGGGGAAGTATGCAGAATAATTTAGAGTATTACAAGAAGCAACAAAAAAAATTGGATGTGTTATGACCTAAAGCAGCCTTGTAGCTCAGGCCTTCCCTAAAAGCCACCGTAATTTGACGTTTCTGGCTTCAAGATGTCAGCAATTCCTTTGGCGTGCAGTTAACATATGTTGCCAGAGTTTATTTTATAGTAGACTTTGGGAAAGAATTTCCGTCATCCCTTGTCAATTTTGGTTTGGAGACACACCGATTTCGGCTATGTGCCATCTTCAGTGTCATTTTATGTTCTGCGAACGAAATGACAGAACGAAAAATGATACTGAAGATGGCACATAGCCGAAACCGGTTTGTCTCCAAACCAAAATTGACATGGGATGACAGAAATTAGTTCCAAAAATCTACATCAAAATACCCTGTCGGAATAGCAAATGAAAAATTTATTTTTTTTCTTCGAAAGTTTATAATCCTTTTAATAAGTTTAAACTCTTTCTACCAAAATTTAAGCTCTATTAATAACGATTCTTTTGTCATGATGGCAGATTATTTTGGCTTTTAAAACCAATCCAAAAGCCAACATCATCTGCGAGAATTATAAACAATTTTTTATTTAGTAGAAAAAGTTTTAACGATAAGTGACAAAGAGTTTCACATAAAGAATAAGGAAAGGATTATAAACTTGTTAATTGATAACAACAGTTTTATAGATTAATTAATCATTTTAAGAATAGTAGAAATAAAAACACGAGAAGCGTAACAGAGCCCAAGATTTTTAAGTCGTTAACTTATGTACCAGAAATATCAGAGCGACTGAAAAAATCACCAACCCTTAATCTATATATATAAAAGTGAAACTCTGTCTGTGTGTGTGTTAGCTATATACTCCGAAACCGCAAAGCCGATCGGATTCAAACTTAGGCAAGTTGTTGTACACATTCCAGGGAGTGTTTATGGGTGGTAATTTTTAAAAAAAAGTGGGCGGGGCTACGCCCATCTACATATACATAAAAATGAAATACGCCCATACAAAATAAATATTATTTTTTCAACTACTTGCACATGACCGATTTTTCTGAAACTTTCACACATATTGAGTTCATTAAGGGGCGAAGCAACGCGCGCCGGGCTTGGCTAGTAATGAATAAATACAGAATTATTCACAAATCGTACAACACATTAAATAGATTGTTTAGCAAAACTAAAGATAAAATTTAAAAATTCGATATGTAACTGCCGGGTTATATTTGTTTCGCCCTTTTGCGATGTCAAAGTATGAATATGCCTAGCCGAGGTACTATGAATTGGGAACCAACATCTTGCAATTCGATCCCTTCGGACTTTTTTTGTGAATGTGTAGATCTATGCCAATAAGCCAAAATTTACCGATTTCCTAAATGGGCTCGGACAACATGTCATCCATGTATATATGATTTGATTAAGACCAAAAAATCTTTGATATAACTGAGTATCTACCTAACTGATTCTGTCAAGTTTTGTTATCACACATAGAAGAAGCGGCTGGCGCAAAGAAGGCGCAACGTTTGCACATATGAACAGTTATTTTGATTGCTGCTCAGTTGTGTAATTTGCTAGCATAACTGAATAATTATAAGGAGATTTAAGAGCCGCCGCCGAATGAACACAATCGCTACATTCTGTTACCATCGGTCCCCCCAGTAGCAAATCAGGTGATTTACAGCAATACAGTTATGCAATTATTCGACGTTGAGAAAATACTCGCTGTAAAATTGGCTTGGCTTACAAAAAAAAGGGTCTTTTTTACTTTAAAGTCTGGGAACATGGGTTCGATTCTTACCGAAGACTCTAGTTTATTTCACCACATCAAGTGAAATATTATTTGTATTATAACAAATTATAAATAAAAGTGTCTTATAAGAAAGTTGCTTTCTTTTCAACCTTAAAATAAAAAGAGGGACTTTATTTACAACTAATTGCGAGTTAAACGTTTTTCTTTCTTGCTTTAAGATCTATATTGTTGCATAATTCAGCCTTGACTTACTTTCTCCAGTCGTTAATAGACATATTATTACGAATGAGTGTTCTGAAGCCAATAATGTTGCAAATAACGACAGTGTTGGTTTTTAACGAATAAAAAATGAACTTTTTATGAAATAAATTTAATAATTTTTATTATGTTTTCTATACAGCTGAAAATTAAATAACAATATTCTAAGTTTTCTTTTCTTGTGGTTAATTTTAAATGTTGTTTTATGATTTCACAGCCAATAAATTACATTTATGAAATTGTAAGTATAGGGTGACCAGATAGTAATGATAGTTTCTACAAGAGTTATTTTTCAGTAACCCTCACAGTTACCAATGCCATGCAGATGTCCAAATCGTGTTACGCCTGCCGAAGATGTGGAAATTATTGAAAATTTTTATCTTTCGTTAACGTCATTTTTATATATGTATATGAATTTGGTCATAATCATAGCTTCATTACGCAATCGATTTGTTGCACCGTGAAAAAGTTTGAGCATGAGTACAATTATTTGGACTTTAAACCACCCACCAGGTAGATATTGGTGTGAAGTGAGGAAGACATACCCTCCGTAACGGCCAGCCCTTGTACTGAAATAGACCCAAAGATTTAGATTCCATGCCAATCAGCTTAATTGTATATCACTCAAGAGTCAACCCGGCTTATTTTCAATTCATTTCGGTAGAAGATTGTGCTGACGCTGGAATTGAAGCCGGATGGCCTTTGAGAACGCCGTCAACTCGAGGCGCTGAAACTGTTGGCTAAAAATCCGGATTTTAAAAAGAAAATCATCTTGAATCATTGGCAGCAAAGTCTGGATGGCCATTTAAAGGATTTGCTATTCTGCACATAATGACAAAATTAAGCCAGCATTAATTTGATGTCATGCATCATTGTTATTTTATTTATATTTTTATTGCTATTACTCTTACTTGGTCACCTTATAGACGAATGAAATGAACGTGTGTGTGTTGTTACTTATTTATTCGAAGAAAATATGAGAAAGAAAGAAAATGCAATTGCAAGTTGTAATATGCTCGTGAAGAAGGTCATCAGCCAGGGTGAGAAATAGTAGAAAAAATTCGTTGTATCCTTGGTGCTCGTAAACTACAACACAAGCCTTTCCTAGCTACGAAAATACCACATAACGATAATAAAAAGTCTAATACTGCAACACAAAATAACAGAAATGGAAACGATAACTTTCAACTTGCGAATATATAAGACTGAAAGCTAGCGCAATAATGAGGCTTCGAAAAAAGACCAGATAAGAACAAGTTTTTTATAAGTAAGATTTAGCATTTTGTTGTCAGTTGTTCTTTTAACATTTAAATATTTCTTTAAAAAATTAAGACTAAACTTATATATTAAAACTTGACCAAAAATACTACATAAAATTATACAATATTATATGAAAGTATTATATTAGGAATTAACATCGTTCTTAGACATTTCCCTTTCGCAGATATATGTATATACATCATTAAATAAACTTTTACTGTACAGAATATACTTTAATTTTGCAGTAGTTAAGCTGAAGGTACATGCTGCGCGTTCACGTTTTTATCCGTTCAGCGCTTTAAACGCGGCAAGTAACACACCTTGCGCTAGAAACTTTGTTGACAAAACTGATACGAAATGAGTTTTCTTAAAAATATTGAATTTTTTAACTTTTTTCACTTAATTTTCAATATTTTTTGCGCCACTCAAGACCCTTTCATATAAACCAGCACATAATAATTCAGTTTGCCAATTCTTCAGGATATTCTCAAAGCCGCGTGAAAGAGTAATAGGAAACACTAGACAACACATTGCAGACAGTGCAAGCTAATTATCAACAACTTTTTCCAAACAAGGGGCACTGAAATCGTGCATAAAAAAAATCCACAAAAAGAAAAAACCGACAAATTCTAAAATTTCGCCAAAGTTTTAAAATTTTTAGCAAGAAGTAAAAAATTCACCCAAAATGTAAATTTTATGAAAAACGTCAATATTATTTAAACAAAACTTGATGTTTCACTAACATACATAATTTTCAATTTTTACGTCAAGTCGGAAATTCGCCAAACAAATTTTAAATTCAACAAAAAATTAAAAAATCGTAAACACAAAAATTTGACAAAAAATCTAAATTAAACTAAAAATAGAAATTTCACACAAATTTTACCAAACTTTACCATAACACGAATATATGACTTAACAAATTTTAATTACATAAAAAAATGTAAAGAATTCACAAAAAAACTAATTCACTACAAATATGAACAATATATAAATTTCACCGATATCACGAAATTCATCAAAAAACCAAATTTCATGACCAACTTCGAATTTTATATTACGGAAATATGTTAATACATACATTATAAATAATTAAAATTGCTCCACAAATTGTAACTCACCTAAAATTAACAAAAAATAAACACATTTGTGCTCGTATGGTATTTATATATACGATTTAAAATACATGTGTGATTGTACGTGTAAGTAAAGAGTATTCTTTTTTAGGCGTATAGAAATGTAAAATGCAATAGAAGAAACGACGGTATTTTAAATATTGTTTTATGTCATTTTTATTTGAGCGTAATTCTGAGCGGACATTTTCAAAGCTGTGGTAAAAAAAATATCACAGTCGAAAACGATTTTAACCAGAAAAATTTACTCTGCTAGGAAGCTAATTTTTGTTTAACTACTCGTAGCTATATTATCGTCGTTATATTTAGACAAAAATTAGTTTATGAGGTAGGAAAATAAATGGTCCGCCCCCAAAAATTATAATTTGTCCACATATGAACTTATTAGACTACGATGATAAGAGACAATTGATAAAGTATATGAAAATATTTCCCCTAGAAGTGCTGGCAAATTCAATTATAGTTTACTTAGCTGTTGGACAATTTCCTAGCCAGTCTTAGGGCCAGAACCTTAAATTCAAATGCGATTAACAAATTCATCATTACTTTTAATTCATATACACACGTATGAAAAAGTAGCCACTATTTAATGTGATGTTAGATGTGAATTTAGAATTTTACAATAAAAAAAGTTTGTTTACACACAACCAGTTGGTGTGTGTACTTTAGCCTGTGTTTTGTAACTGTTCTTTCCTGTGGAATGAAATTTATACTGCTATTTTTCCATTATGACATCAACTTTGGAGTCCCTATAAAATACATTTAGTCGACAATAGAACAACTTTTTTAACCGCATCTAAATAAGTGCAAAAAGTTTCTGGTACAAAGGACAGCAAAAAATAAAAAAAAGATAACAGATTTATCCTCTTAAACGGAATTGTTAGCAAGAGTTCTTAGCACTAACATATTTAATAAGCGCAGAAATTATAGAGATGTAATTTTGTGGTTATCATACGTTACATGTTGTTATATATAAAAAAAGTATTCGTTAGAAATATTCAAAGCAAACTCAGAATACCGTTGCTGCCACATCTAAACTTTTCCACAGATATTGCCCCTTTGAATTAATTCTGTTTCTTAGGATGAAGAGAACCACAAAACGACGACATAGCGACACCAGTGATGGCAAAAAAATGAGTCGCTACTTATTGAAATGCTACAGTTATATATTTGCAGGTAAAGTAGGCGACTACGCACTAATGGCTTCTGTATCGTAGATATTTTCAATTAAAATCATCATACTTTTTATGTGCGCAACATTCTTATATTTTTCAAGGTGAAATATTTTCGTTATAATATTTACATCGATGCCAGTTTTAAGACAAAGTGTTATTTGGTAGTTCTCATTAGGCTTACATCTCAATAAAGATTAACTGTGAAATTTTAACTAAAGTTTTTTTGTTACCGCAGAAATAATTTTGGTTAAGTTTTTAGTCGCTAGTAGGCGTAGCATAATAAAGCATACGATACACCCAGTTATGGCTGGACATTTGTTTACTAACCTTAGAAGGAAAGCTGTGCCTGTCACGAACTAGTTCATTTAACAGAGAGCTTATTTCAAAAATGTTGTAGCACTTTTGCAACAATTAAAAAAATAACACACATTTTGTTGTGGTGTGTCATACGCAAGAATAGAAAATTCCTGCTCTAAAGTTGTTCCCAGCTTTCTAATATAATATCTCAATTGAACGAACTAGTTCGTATCCGGCAAAACTTTACTTATTGTGGCTTCTTTTCCTTAATACAAAGAGATATCACTAACGCGTCACCAAAAGATTTATAATGAATCATTTTTTTTTAATTGATTTGGTCCGTAGTAGTGTCCAAAAGCCCCATTTACTGCTAATTATGACAAGTTGATGTGCCTGGTTCATCGACCACACTTTCTCGAAATTAGTCAATATTCTCGTCCGAGCAACCTGGCCGAGCATGCTGAGATATTTTCATGCTACATATTGAACCGGTTCGTTCTAAAACAAATTCCATATGGTCGATTATGTACGCCAACAAAGTTTCACGTAAAGCCCGGCATGCATTTTTTTCGAACGCTTGTATAACTCGAAAAAAATTTTTTTAGTGCATTGCTCCAAGGTAGCTAGAATATTAATTTAATTTTGTTGATTGTTAAGCAAGCATCACGCAGGTTTGAAAAATATTGCCATTGTTATATGGAAACTCAACTTGGATCACTCGTTTTATAATCAACAATTTAAAGAGGACTAAAATTGCTGCTCTCTTAAACTTTAAACTTCATATCTGAAATAACGTGTCCGGTTTGTGAAACACAACTTTGGCCACTGAAATTCTTACTGACTTGTTGGTGCGACCAAAACCTAATGTATACATAAATACATAAACACATTAAAAATAAAAAAAATTCAATTGATAATAAAAACGAAAAAAAGTATTCAATAAAAATCCGAATTGCATGAAAACAAAAACTGTTTAATAATTTCTAACCACCTGGTTTAAAAATTACCATGTCACCAAACATAAAATTTGCGGTCAAAACAATCTTAAAAATCGTCATATGAAGAGTCACAAAATGTATCTGAAAAATAAATGAATATGTCATGACAAGAAAACTTCTCCTTACTGTGATCCTTACGAAGAAGGATCTGTGCGTGCAGTTAGAACAACAGGATAACGAACTGTGCAAAAGTAAAACACATGCCGTCCTGTTCCTGTGCTCGAAGACGTTTCTCCAAAAGCCTGTATTATCCACTCGCAACTGAACTCAAGTACTCGTTATGACAGCTACTTTTGAAAAGAGACTTACATCCTATAAAAATCCAGTTGTTTGAAGAACTGAACGGCACTAATCACGCTAAGCTAATTATTTTACCTAGAGTCTTCATCAACTAATATCTCTGGAGTCCTGTTCTCTTGACTATTTTTAGTGGTAATACAAACCGGCAAATCTGGCGAAATTGAAGTCCAATAACTCAATAAAAATGACGCCAGTCTTGCGAGTATTCTGTCACAGCGTTATTGCAAATCTTAGTTTGAGATAAGAGAAGCGCCAGGAGCGCACAGTGGGTTCCATTGCCTCCAAGGTTGCGCCAAATACATTTTTTAGAAAAACTTTACTGTCAATCCCCCTCACTTGTTTACATTCAAAAATTGTAAATTTTTCACATTCTTTCAAAAAGCGGAAAAAAAATTTAATTAAATATAGTTTTTCTCATACAATTAAAAGCTTTTTCGGTATAACTTTATTTTGGTTGCTGTTCCCAGAGGCTTGTACTTAGAGCATCTTCAACATTTGTCGGATCGCCACGAATAACGTTGCAAATGACAAAATAATAATTTTTCAGGAGAGTAAAAAAACGTATTTAAAAGGTTTAATTATCTCTTTTTTTTGGTTTTTTAGTTTATCAAAAATAATAAAAATAAAATAAATTTCGTTCGTAGCATTTTGTTTATAGCTTAAAACGATCTTCCACTGACTGACTCATTGTAATTGCGTTTTGACGGTGATAAAATGCAATAGTGTGATGTTTTGGTATTTGAACAAATGTAAGAGATTAATTTTAACGGTAATCTGCAAAAAACAGGTTTTGCAAAATTTGGCTTTTACAACGTTACAACAAAAAATGCAAGATGTTGTTTGTTTTGTTACTTTGTGATTATATAGTTGCTTTCACAAAAAGAAATTTGTGCGTTTTATGACTTCTTTTAAATCAAGGCTTTATTTTAAACAATCTCTTCGAATAATAAATTATTATAAAACCAGAGAGCTATATTCATAATAGTATAAACTACTAAAAATTTACTACAAATTTTTTGCCGGTGCAGGGGAGTATTTGCAATCTTTAATTTTGGCCTCAGGTTTTAGTCATCTTATTTTACATTTCTGCTCTTCTTTCATTTTAATTTTAGCATATTCTATCGGTTAATAGATACGTTGTTTTTTTCTTAATAACTGCTCTTCTAATTTGTTTTTCTTTGAATGTCTATCAATTTTTGATTAATTTTCGATTTTGTGAATTGTAGAGAATTTCTAATATTTGCTAAAACTTAGAGCCCCCGAGGCAATTGCAGCCTTTGGGTAAATTTTGTCCTGAAATTTTAAAACATGGTGAAGTACGTGAAACTTCTTTTTATAAGATTTTAGCCTTTTCCAGTTCGTGTAATATCGATTTTGTTAAAATTGCAACGTATTTCATAAAATATTGAGTTGTTGAAATTTTTTGGAGAAACTGTGAAATTTCGGTCATGAAAAATGTTGTCTTGAAATTTTAAAATTTGGTGAATTTCGTTTAGTGTTATTATTTTTTATTTAATTATTTTGTTTTATTCAAGTTTTACGATTTTATTGTGAATTTTCGATCTTTTGGTGAATTCATAATTTCGACGTATTTAATTTTTTGGTGTCTATTCGATTTTCTCTAAACTTTACTTTTTTGGAGAAACTTGTTAATTGAAACTTGAAATTTTGAAACTGGAAATTTTTGACTATAGTTTGTTATTATGGAGAATTTATACATTTGGTAAATTCCTAAATTGTGTTAATTTATTTTATTTTGTAGTTTTTGGTAGAAATATTAAAATTTGATGATTTTTGATTTATAAATTTTAAAATTTTTTGTTGCATTTTCAATGAATTAGATATTTTCAAATATTTTTAGATACTTCTCCAAAAGTTTATTTTTGTAATGAAATTCCAAAATTTGGTGAATTTTGATTTTTGTGGCAAAACTGTGTGTTTTTTTAATTTAATATTGATTTTTTAGTAATTAAATTTTCTTTGGTTCGAGATGACAGATTTGTTCAAATTTGTGAATTTGTAATTTTGGGAAAAATTCGATTTTTTCGTATTTTTTTGCAATCTTTGATTATTTCGAAACTTGTTTATTTTTGTAATTTAAAAGGCTTTATTTTATAAAACGCTATACAACTTCAGATATTTATATGGAAACAAAAACAAATTTCAAGTACTTGGAAAACTTTTTATTATTTCAAAAAATTTTTGTCAAAACTTTTGCGCCTATCAGGGCCGTAAAACATGAAGCTGTCTTTGCAAAAGTATAAACAATTTTATGAAAAAGAATAAAAAATTTTAAAAATTTCTAGATTTTGCTTTCCATAAAAATTTTAGCGTTGCGTTGCGTTTTATAAAATAACGCCCAACATTTTTTGACTATAGTTTGGTTTCGTGGCGAACTTTCGAATTATGGCGAATCCCCAAATTACGGTGAAATGTGTTTTTTTTATTAATTCAGATTTTTATAATTTTTTGGTGAATTCACCATTTGTAGTAAAATTTAATGTTTTTATATATATTTGTGTAATAATGGTTTCTTTAATTTCCGGCTTTATGGTAAAATTATCAAATATGGTAAAATTAAAATTTTGGTAGTGAAATTTCAAAACTTGGTGAATTTTGGTATTTTTACCATTTTTTCATAATTTAAAATTCTTTTTTAATTTTTTAGAGTTTGGTTTTTTATTCAATATCTTTTTTTTCTGAAGAAAAGTGCTTCAAAACATATTCGTATATTCTTCGTTTAAATATTAAACTAAATTTAAAAAAAAACCTGTGAGAACTCAATGAACATTCCATCTACCATTTTTTATTGAAACTACCACGAAAAATAGGCAAATGTAAATGTTCATTGCTGAAAAATGATTTGTTTGTTTTATTTCAGAGTAAAACTCAATTAAGTTTTTTATTGATTTAATTTTTTATTTGATTCAAAAAATTATATACTCGTGCTAATATAAAAAAAGAAATATTTGAATCAATGAAAGAAAAGCTTAATTAAAATTACAAAGTGTTTTAGTTGCTTGAATCAAAATCTTAATAAAATAGAAACTTAAATCCAGAAATGCGTTAATTTGTGAAATTTTTTCCGTTAAAATGTTGGTGTAGAATATATTCCACAACTTTGTTTTTTTTATTAATTATATTCTCAATTCTGGCACGTGCCTGTTTCTTTCCCCTTGTACGTCTATGTCTCATTCTATTCAGTTCGTTGTTATTAAGTTGTTTTATAAAACTGTCTTAAAAGTGAGTGGCATATTTAATTTATGTAAATTGTTGTCAAATTATGCAAAGTACTTAAAAAACGCCGTTTTTATCTCTTCGTTCTGTTTTCATTTTACGGCCCTACTTTATTTTTCATTATGCATAAAAATGATGTTATTGAGAAGACTTAGCACAACCGGGTTTTAGGTAGGAAAAATAATAACTTAAATATGCATTAATTGTGTTAATAAACAGTTTATGTCCTCTACCCATTGTGCGCATCGTGATTTGCATAAGTTTATTTTATGTCTCCTAATATTTTTCTGGATAGCATGTCGCACGAAAACATACGTTAGCGATTTTTTGCTTCAATGGGTTGTTACTTCAGTGTACTGCGATAATTAGGTGTGGAGCATTCGAGCGGTTATTCTTTGTATAGGGTTCTTTTATAAGCCCCATATAACTCATGAAGGGGTTAAGTATTAAACGAACTGTCATACTTCGCTCACTTTTTAAGATTAATGATCAATATATCGAGCAATAGATTGATGCTTCCACAATGCTACTTAATTATCCATATTTACTTTTAAAATCAGTCATGAACTGATACGATGTTTAGTAAAGAGACTAATTTTAGGCTTAACAGGTTTGGTAATAATTAAAATTTCATGTCATATAGCGACAGCAGCCATCGACTTATGAAAATCAATATTTGACAAAGTTGATTTTGGGAAATGGACCTGCCAAATGTATTCCAGCGTCGTGTAATTTTACTGTGTTATTTCTTGTGGGGCTACATCAAGTCACTGGTTTATGCTGCCAAACTAACAACAATTGACGCCTTGGAAGTCAAGATTGTTCGTGTTATTCGTAACATACGGACAGCAATACTCGGAAAAGTGGACCAAAATTTAACGTTCGGAACACGCTTCATCAAGAGGCATCACGGTGCTCATACGCCCGAAATCATTTGCAAATGTTAAAGCCATGTGCTGGTGTTTCGAATAAAAATATTTGTTTGATTAAAATTAAATTTTGTGTGTTATTTTTTACAATTTAAAGTTCTATCGGAGTTTGGTTTGGTATTCCGACAGGGTGATTTGGTGTAGACTTTTGTAACGAATATCCCTCATCCCTTGTCATGTTTAGTTTGGTGACAAATCGGGTTCGGGTGTGTGCCATTAGTATCATTTTTCGTTTTAAAACGGTTGTGTTTTGCAAAATGGGTTACTGATCAGAGACGGAAAATTCATATATTGAAATGGTCATAACCACCCTCCAAACGAGTACTTTTTCTACATTTCGGTACTCTTAAGAAACACATTGTTTATTGACAAATAAACTTAAAACTCCATTTATAAAAAAAATACATACAGATATGTCATGAAAATCTATTTATTAAAATTCAAACTAAGCTTAGGTGTCATAATATATTAAAACGTATTTTTTATATAACACATAAAAAGTCGTAGGTATTAAAAACATTAACGGCAGGCAGCACGTTTATTATTTTGAAATCATCACAGCTATGCGACTACACAAACACCATTGCCGGTATCGTCAACTTATACTAATTTATATTTTTGAAGGCGACATTTAACAGATATGTTGAATAACCTAGAGCATAAAAATAGTTTACTTTATTTTACTTAAGAACACCACGAAATTAAAATATTATAAATGCATTAATAACTTAGCGGTTTTATACAAATCCATTCATTTGGTTTTGGAATTTTACGTACCATATGTAAATACAATTTGAACAAGTAATTTCTAAAAGTTTTTGTTTGTAATTGTAATGTAAAGAACAGCTTTTCTTTGGGCAAACTAAACGTATGTATTATTTCCCATAGATAGCTCCAAAGCAATTTGGCATGCCAGTTTTGACACTAAGCTTGTCCCATATGGGAGGTTAGAAATACACAACACGTATAACATTTCAGAATGGCATAACATATTTCATACACGATTTTGCGAAAAACTAAAATTCCCAGCTTGTAAGTCCAAGCAAGAATTTGGACACTAGATTCTTGCGCTAAGTAAGTGAAATTATTTACTTCTACGGCTTTTCAGTGTCAACAATGAATTTAATTTATCTACGTTCGTCCAAGTTGCATTAAATAATGTTCTTAATTTTTTTTCTTTCAGTAAACTGCTCGGACGTCCATATGGATTTTAAATTTTATTGTGAAAAATAAATTAAAATTTAAAGAAAACCGTTAAAATTTTAATACAAAATTGTAATCTTAACATTTAAATAAAGTTTTAGTTCAACAAAATATGATTCTAATAAAATGAAACTATTCGGGAGTGGAATACAGAAAATCAAACACGTTCGGAAATTTTTACTTTCGAATAATATGTTGAGGATTCGGTTTGCAGAACAGCACTGTAAGTATTTCATAGTCACTATTATCAACACAAATATTATTTTTAATTCTAATATATATGGAAACTTTAATAATAGCAACATTACAATACTGTTGCTATCGTTTTCTTTACAATTAAGCAGCTGACTACACGGCGACGATTGCAGCCAACAGCATTTTTACACGTGTATTTATGTAACCGCAGTCGAGTAATTGTTTAAAAGGCCTTCTAACTAGCATAAGACTTAAGATCACGAGCAGACACTTGTTACGTGTAAATGCCATGGTAACCGAAGCCTTAAATTAAAGCTGGCAATTACAAAAGACTCCGTGCTGAGGAAGAAGGTCGACAGCCTGAAATCACTATAGTCGATAGTAAAGGCTAGTGGTAGCACGAGAATTGATAGACACTAAGGTAATCGTAAATTTGAAATCGGTTGCCTGAAATAAATTCGAGGAAAAAAATGGTCAAATTCGAAAAAAGAAGGGGTTCGATAGGATCCATTAAGTTAGCGATCGTCTTCAATATCCCCCGTACATATAAAAAGAAATTTAATACATTTTGTAAAACTAATAGTAGATAGATTTTTAAAAAAAGCCTAACATAAAAGAGGTACTGCGGCATTTTTAAATGGAAAAGTACGGAAATTGGTACTAAATTTCCCATCATTATTACATTTATAATCAAATAGTTGCTGGAAAAAGTTCCTGAAACTAAGCAAATATTGAAAACAAATATGCGACATTTTTTTAAACTTACATCGAAAGGCCCGGGTCTACTAACCTAAATCAGATTTTTTTTTAATTTTCGGCGTTTTGGTAAATTTGAAAAATGTTGTTTAAGTTAAAGCTTTTGTATTGAAATCCTAAAATTTGTTCTGGTTTTTGTGGTATTTCTTTATTATTGGCAAAATTTCTGTTTTTTTTATTAAATATTGATTTTGTAGCAATTAAATTTTTTATTCCAGTTTTTAAATTTAATAGTAAATTTTCCAACTTGTGGTGAATTTAATTTTTTTTTTTTTTTGTGAAATTCCGAATTTTTTGATTTTTTTGTGCAGTTTCAATTTTTTAATATTTTGATTCTTTTTGGAATATAATGTTTTATTTTTAATTTAAATTTTTTTAACTATAGTTTAATTTGAATTTTCGATTTTTGGTGAATTCAGGTTAATTAAGTTTTGAATTTTAAAATTTTTGGTAAATTTTTAAAGCTTTTTGTGAAAAAATTTGTGAATTTGGGGGTTTTTTTTTTGTAAAATTCCTCTTTGAATTTTGACAACAAAAATTTGGTTTCCAGATTTAAAATTTTGTGGTGAACGTAAAATTTTTGTGAATTCCCAAATTATGGTAAACTTTGTTTTTTTTATTTTTCGGAGCAATATCAATTGAAAATTTTGACATAATTTATACATTTTTTTAAATATTTTTATGAATTTGTAATTTATTGTGGTAAATTTTGTTAAAATTTTGACATTTTTTGTGGTTTTGAAACTATTCAAAAACTGGTTTTTTGAATATGTCGAGTAGTTAAAAATTCTCCAGCTTGTGAATACGTTGCTTTACTGAAGTTCGTCACTACGTATGAGTGATAGGACAACTTTATATTGCAGTTACGTATTGCTCATACGCCTTTGGCAAACCTAATCAAAAGCTCGTTTGGGTTTATGTCTGTTGCCATTTGAATATATTTTTTTATTTGATTGTTTTAGCTTTAAGTGATATACATATAAACATGATAACGCAAGCACCTGAATTGCAACACGTTAAGCTTGTAGTTAATTTCGAATAAGTTTTACGATATTATTGAGTTTAAAAGTGAAGGGCACTCTCGAATTTGTTAATTGTTTTTTATTACTGCAGTTTGTGTGGCGAAATTTCAAAACTTGTCAACTTTGATTTAGAGGTAAAATTTCGGTTTTTACTCATATTTTGGTTTTGTAGCCATGCACATTTTTTAGTCCAGTTTTTCTATATGATATGATATATAATTTTTGTGATTTTAAATTTTGACAAAATTTTGCATGTTTTGTTAATTTTTTCTCGCAACTTAAATTTTTATCAATTTAGATTATTTTAGAAAAATTTTGTTATTGTTTGAGTTTTTAAAATTTTATTAGACAACTAGAAGAATAAAACACAAAAATTTGCAAAATTTTAAAATTTCAAACATAATTTGCAAAAAGTCAATATTAAAAACGTAGCAGTTTTAACAAAACTGATATTACACAAGTTCCCAAACAAGTAACTCAAACAAAACCAACTTCATCATATTTGAAAATTAAGAAATATATAAATAAATAAATAAAATATACCCAAGTGCTAAAATTAATTTTAAACTCATGTAATCGGTGTTAAAAATGCTTGCTTTGAAGCAGTAATAGCATAGAAAAAAACCTACACTATGCTGTAAATTCTACAAGTGTTTGTATGAGTAATGTTGCCCTTAATGTGCTGTTCGAATAATTTAAAAATTAAAAACCTTAGCTGTTCCCAAACAACACTTCTTATTCGTTAAATTTATCCATTCAATGCGCGTGCTGCTGAAAATGCAACGGCAACGGAAACAGCACCCGCAAAAATATGATAACAATCACATTGCCAGTGTTGTGAAATAGTATATCAACCGTGCTTTGCAATAAAAGGGCATTTTTAATACACATAATCTCCATTTATTATTATTTTTTTAAGTACAGTACATTTTTTGTGTATTACTTAGTTTTCATTTTCTAAGTATTCGAGTAGGTAAAAAATGAACCTTAACTTTTTACGAATTTTTGACAAGACTGGATTCGTTTAAGACTTTCCCTTATTGGACCATTAAAATTAAAGAAACATGAAGGAAGAGCAAACAAAAGGTGAGAGCAAAGAATTGCCATTACTGAGTTGTTTCCTCTTTTCAACACCACAAAATCAACAAAAACAATATCGTAAATGTTTTACTTTTGCTGCTGATATTCCAAAATAAATTTTTAATTTCTTTTTCATTTGAGTTTAGCATGCTGTTAAAAATGATTGTAGCATAAAGCAGCGCAGTGTTTGCTGCCATATTGGAACTGCTGCTATTGCTGCTGCATTTGAAGATCACATTATGTATTGTCTAAATTTATTTACAATTTTAGTGTCACTCAAAGTTACAAAATTTTTAAAGCTTTTCCTGCTTTCAAAACATTTTTATTTTTCAAAAGAACTAAACTTAGCTTGAATAAAACTAGAACTAAAGTTCAAAAAGATATCAAATTCAACAGTTTGAAACTGAACTTAAAATTTAACCACAATTAAAATAGCACTCAATTAAAACTCCAAAATACTGGAAGTAAGTTGCAACAGATTTAGTTCGTACCCCTGACTTATATTCTGCATTTCGCTTGCATAAAAATGGTTTGAAAAGCATTTTCAAAGTTGCAATAATATTTCGTAGAAAAATGTGTTAATAAGAATTATATACAATTATTCCTGTTTCTGTTATTTCATTTATTTATTTTTTCTCCTAAATTCAAACGAATTTTTTTCGCCGCTTCATAAACCCCTCTAAAGTCATCATAAACAAGAAATATGCTGCAAGAGGATTTAGAGAACAACACAAAAGTTTTTAACTAAAATATAGTTTTTTTTTTGTTTCTTCAAGTTAGGAAAATAGATTTAAAAATATCTCAAAAGTACAGATAAATTGGCCAAACGAAAGAAATGAAATTTCTACTGAAATTGTATGAATGAAAAAGCTGTGAAGATAATCTCTTTATTAATGTGTGCCGTCATAAGAAAATTTTTATTTCTGAAATACTTGTTCGATTAATTTTTAATACACTTTTTTACATTGCTTTGCATGTCTCTTACACACTTTTTTTTATACACAGAGTTGGAAATTAATATTTAATGTTTTTTAAGCTTAAGTTACAAAAATATCCAACGGCTCATTGAAAGTAAAGGTGGGTAATTAAATTTACACACACAATTTTTAGCTAGTTCTCTTAGATAATTTGTGTCATCTGTTTTCCAAACTTGTTTTAACTTTTCTTTATTACCATGCGAATGTACTTAAACTTAACTGAATGCTATAAAAGAAAATTGCATGAAAAAATAAATTGAAGCCAACTGCATTCACGCTCAGTGTACCAGTCAGTCTCTGTGTATTGTCACCAACACATCTTTGATAAAATTTTTAAAGCAAGCAGCGGTTTTAAACAACTGACAAAAGAAAATTGACAGTTTGGAATGACTTTCAAAATGTTTTTTTTTTTTTTTTTTGCAGTAAACGTTAAAAAGATAAACCTAGTAGATATCTATTTCGCAAGAAGGACAAACAATATGCGTTCATGATGAGGATATAAAATTTTTTCATTTAATTTATACATAACAGCAACACATTTGCAATATCCTTTACGAGTCCTTTTAAACCCTTCCTTACTGCTCTTTCAATTCATCGTGCCAGTTCGATGATATTTTGTAAATATTTGTTATGAATTTTTTTCAACCTCCAACCATCTGCTCTCTTAAGCCCTAACGTGACATTTATTGAGCTGCATGAACAAGACATGTCTGCGGCTGGCTGCAGAATAATGGAATAACGCTCGTAACTCTTGCTTTAAAATACAAATTAAAGTCATTACATATTTCACTAGTTTCAATATAAATTTTGCCACGCAGAGTTGCGTTTTTTATATTTTTAATTTGTCTAAAATTCGTTTCCGTTTTGCTAATGTTGCAACAATTTAATGCTGCATTCTCTACAACCATTTTTATTTATATGTAGATTGTAATTTATGTTTATGGTTTTCATTGCTTTGAACATTAATAACAATAAATGTCAGTTAGACACGTAATCTAGAAACAATTTGTCATTTACAGTTTTCTCTTGTTATCTGCATATTCCCCTCGATTCAATAAATCAAATAATGGCAAATTGAAAACTAAAACAAAACATGTTAACAAAATCTAAAATATTGTGCAATCAGTAGTGCTTTACAATATCGCTGATTGCAGTTTGTGAAGAACTTAGAAGGAAAATGCAATGATGTAAATCGAATGCTGGATATTTGACTATCAACGAGCAAATATTTCCTTTACTTATTTAGTTAACAAAAGTTCGCTCTGGCTGTTACGAATGCTTAATAGGTAAAGGATGACTTTTTAACCGCTGGGTTTTGGAATAAAAAAAGTACAGACATTTTTTAAACGTGAAGGAAATTTTGATTTGGACCGATAAATTATTTATTTTGAAGGTTATTTCATGCGAATGCTGTCCGCGGCTACGTCGTAGATGGCCTATCCGCGAGCTTTTCTAGCATACTTTTTTTAGTATTTCGGGCGGTACCACACGAGGGACTTCACATATCCCCACCAAAAACAGACCTTGGCGGCCAATGGCCTGCTTCAAATTAGGATTAATCGGTTTCTAAACTCTCCTCTCATGGTATCGCGTCGCATTTGGTACCGACTTGTTGAAACAACATGCCAACCACGTCAAATTCTTTCATTTTCGGCAAAAAAAAAGAAGGTAATTATCGCACGGTATCATTCTCTATTGACTGTATCGTTTGCTATTTTCATTGTTATTTAAAAAGTACTAATGATGCCGGCGGCCCACAAACCGCACTGCCACTTTAGATAACCCAAAAGAGGGGAGTAAAGCTGGGTAAAATCGAATAGGAGGATGTTGTAGCTTAAGTAGTTAACACGTTGACTATTAAGCTTTCGATGGTTTTAGAAGCCTGAGTTTGTATCCCATTCGCTGCCAATCAATAACATAAATTTGTTGGATACTTAGTAACTCTTGTTCATACTAGTCTGCATTCGTCGGTATTAATTTGTAGCACTAAATAGTCGCCAAAGGAAACTAAGCAATAAAATAACTATACTAGCTTCAAGTAATACGCCTACGTAACACCAGAGGCGCTGCAACACTGTTCTCAAAATAAACATAACACGCAATAGCCAACTTGTGAACACTGAATGAAGCATTTCTATCCCCTCTAATTTTCTGGAAGGCTTCTCTAATATATCTCCCAAAATCCCAACGAAAAGTTTGCCAAGTTTAAGTCTGAGGGTTTTTGTAAACCCTTTCACAGGCAGATTCAATATTCTCGGCAATTCAAGCACGGTTATTGGCTAATTTTTTTTACCGATGCGAGCTCCTTCAAATTGCTTAATTAAACATTGGAAAGTAGACTTTGACACCCCACATTGCCTGCTGTAAAATGGGCGCAACACGCCCTTTATTCGCACTACCGAACACCAGTTTTTATTAAAAAAAGCTTTATTATATGGACGCGCTACACAATCCCATAACTTGCCTTACTTAATGGTGATCATGATAAGCAAAACTGATTTCACAGACACCGCCAAAAGACTACAGCTACTACAGACTGTCAACATCGAACTGCCCTTATTACAAACACCTGTAGGGGGAGAGGAATATTCAAGTTTTTTCCCCAATTACGAGCTGTAAGTATATAAGGCTTGGCATAAGGTACTTTTCTTTACTTTCTTAGCCAGTCGAAAAGTAAATTTTTCTTTTCTTCTATTAAATTAACTTACGGTTAGCCAGAGGTGGACAATCATTTTTTCAACTTACCTGCAAAGAAAGAAGAATTAAAAGAATTTATTGCGAATGTATAATTTAAATAAAACAATTTAGTATTTTTAAGCAGAGTAATGCAATAAAAATTAATTGGAAGCACTGAATAGTTTATTGTATGTCAATTGGAGTTAATTGAAGTACAGAAACCATACAAGTGTATCCAAGGAATATTTTTAATTTGGTTGCTTGCAGAACTAGATAAATTGAATTGCCACAGAATTCAAGAATGTTCGAGTTGAACGGATGGATTTGCATAGCCCTACTCCGTTGATTATCAGTTAATCAGCCAGACAGATAGCTGTGTGGTCTGCGCACGTATGCGGGTGATTGGAAATCCACCCATCTGGGGGAGAAATTAAGTATAAAGAAATATTGTCCCAAAATCATGGTAAAAAATGAAGTATACTTTAAGAGGTCTAAAGTCGACTTCACTTAAGAGTCGACTTTAGGTCTTTCATAGACAAGTTAAAATATACTTTTAACGTTGAACTCGACTTTAAATTATAAAACTAGATGTAGCTGTTTTAAACTAATTTAACAACAACATCAGCTGTTCTTTGCCAAGTAAAAAATTTGCGAAAAAAAAATTTAAAATGTTTCAAGATACTGGCAGAGATTTTGCCATAATTGACATTGGTTAGGGCTTGGTTATATAACAAATACTCAAGAATTCAATATATTTTCAAAAACGAGCCATTACAAAAACCCGGCGTATAAAAGTTGAATCCGACAGCCAAATTCCAAATTAAAAAGTCGTGGGGCTTTTTCCTCGAATCAGCTTTAATATGAGCCCATGCTATTCTCTACTTATTCGACGTAAAAAAATTACGATATCCATGAAATTGCTTGGTTGAAATCAGTAAATCAATTTTGTGCAAAAGATTGGAACACATTTTGGACCGGATATTTTGCATATTTTGATATAAATCCATATTTAATGGATTATTTTAAAATAATTATTTATTTTAAATAGAAAATTTGGGTTTGTTTAATACTTAAAATCTTAAAGCCTACAAACTCGTAAACAGAAATCACTTGCTTGGCCAGATTTTATGGTACTAATATGAAATATAAAATAAACAATATAGACATCAAAATTGCTAATAAATTAAGACAAAACTAAAAATTGTTTTGACACAAATATGAACAGGGTTTTTTGAAATAAATAAAAGTACTTGTGCTACGTTAAATCGACAACCGTCACAACTCAAAATTTATTAAAATCGGTTTTTTATAAGAAAAATCTTTTACGACCATTTTTGTAAAAACAGCGTTTTGATAAATTTCCGTCATTCCTTTCGTTCTAAAACTCAATACACCCTGTCGGAATATCAAATCAATAATCAGTTTTGACTCTCCTTAACATTTTGCATTTTTTAGTTTTGACTGTTTTTTGTTGAGGGTATTTTTTGGCGACGCTCACATTTTGCGGTTACAGAAAAAGGTGAAAGTCGTTCGTATGAAAGTTCAAAGCCTTGTATTTTGCATTCAATATTTTACCAGACGACGTGTTGGAGGCTGGAGAACAATTCTGTATCAAAAAGCCAATTTCGAAATTTATGTCAGTTACATTATTTTTCACTTAGTGCTCGACATATATCATCCGAAAAAGTGACTTGGGGGCACTAATTGTATGGTAAAGACATAAGAGACGACGATTGAGGTAATTTACAAAAACAAAACATATTCATATTTGCTTTATTTAATTATTATTTCACGTCTGGAGATGTCTGTTTCCCTTCGGGCGCGTCTCCAGGTGGCGGATAGGAGAAGTACATGCTCAATCCCTCGATACATTTTACAAATGGTCGGGGGAGTGAACATAAACTGTGCTAGCACAAGGTGTGCGATACATTTTCCTAATGGTCGCAACTCCTTGGCGAAGCTCAGGGCCTTTTAGGCTAGATGATAAAAGGGATGCAGTGTGATGCCCTGTACACTACAGGCAATAGCGTTTCCTAAAGGCCGCATTAGGACCAGAATGTCGTAATTTCGATTCGTAACCTTAAATTAAATTTATACAAAAAATATACAAAGGCAAAAGGTCACAGTAGCTTTATTTCCCACGTTTGGCTACCGACTTGCTTTTCTTTTTTCTTATTTTGTTCAGTAGTTATACAATATTGGCCCCTTGCTGTAGTGATATAATTTTGGCCGAACACTACACCATATAAGTAAATCTTTATCATAAATTCAATATTTTTCTCTCATTGGAATTTTTAATATCTTATAGAATATCATATTTTAATAAAAAATGCTATGTAAAAATGAAGTAAATATTTGTTCAAATTATCTATATTTGACCAAAATATTCTTCTTAATTATTATTGAATTAAAATAGAAATGAGAAATGGAAAATATTTGCATAAAATTGCTGCTGAATAAACAACAATATAAATATATAAAAATTATTCTAGATATCAACAGAAAGATTCAGTGGTAAAAAAAAAAATTCATAAAAATCAATTTATCATATGGTCGACAGCCAAAAATTCTTAAATTTCGTGCTATGCTGGACATTTAATAAAAATTCTCCCCATTGCATTTTATGTGAAAACATGGGCTTCGGAAAGGTTAAGCGCAGCAATGCTGCCTCGTGTGCTTTCTTTTAAGCAGAAAACCGAATATGGAATGATCGAATTTACAAGCTATTCTTATAGTTTAGAGTAGTTTAAAAATATTGTTGTTTGGTTTCAATCAAAAAACGTCCTAAACCAATAAAACCGTTTATTATTCTGTCGTAATTATTTTTCTTTTGTTTTTTATACGCATTATTGCTATTTTTTGCTCTATTTTCTTTCTCGTCTTACTTGTTGCAGGTTACTTTATTTCCGATATTAAACGTTAACGGTTATTTTTAATTTTGTTCTAAAATTTGACTGAAACCTAATAAAGTTGTTCCTTTTAAATACCTCACTAAATTAGGAGGAATAGTTCAGAACAGCCAGATTTTTCATGTTATTATTATAATATTATTATATGACATTATGACAGTTTGTGAATTCTGTAAATGTTGTAACTGAAATGTTCAGTAGCAAAGAAACAACCTTTTTGCGATGACTTAATTCATTGAGCCATCAAAAGAAGGCAAAGCAAATGTCAATATGCGAGACTGTTTCAGTGTTAGCATTTAAATTACAGGCCTAATTTTTAACAAGACTGCTTTAGGCTTTCTTTAGATAGTAAAGTCAAGTATATCGACTAGTTCATTACAGCTGGTACCACCACAGAAAATTCCGCGAGACGTAGAAAAGAGCTTCTACATATGCGTTTTGTAAATAGTAAAGTATCACGCAGGTACAGTGACAATGCTGTAACTAAATAAAGTTATTTGCTTTACCCGTAGCCTGGATTGGATTCAGTGAAAATGCAGACTGTAAGAATGTTTCTATGCGTCATAGTTTATACGCATTACACAGCTGATTACATGAATTCCAGTTATTCACTTGATATCATAATCCATTCAAAATGTCTTTGATTGGGCTTCGTTAATATCTAACATTAAATTCGTTTTATTAATATTGTAAATTTACTCGTCTCTAATAAAAAACTCTGTGGCTTACATTCAAAAATAAAAAAAAATGTCTACAAACTTGAGGTGCTTCGCTCAAAATCTTTTCTATTTTACGAAGTGAATGGCTTTAGTTGGGAATTATATTTGCAGGAATCGTTTATTTCCCAGACCGTTAGTTGTAGAAAACATTTTCTTTTTAACAACTAAACATTAAATACAGCTTCAGTCTTCTAGAAATAAACTTAGTTTTGTAATTTATGAAATCATATATATATATGCAAATACCAAGGGTACGGAGATATTTTCAGAGAAATATGTTTTTATGCATGTCTAACTTTGTCTATAGAGTAAGTACGAGGATAAAAATTATTAGAAATATGCAGCATACCTTAAGGGATAGTCAGAACATCAATACACAACTTTTGTATAGAAACGCAGCAAAAGTTTTGAATATAAAATCTCAATATATGTAAATAAAAACGTATAGAGTTACGTTTACATAAAATGATACAAATTGTATTAAAACGGGCTGTATACTATGTAGAGTAAATAGCTTTGAAAAGTGTCTTCTTGTTGTATGCTACTAGTACAACGACACAGTTGCAAGTTCTAGTATCGTTGCTTCTTATCCTTATGCTTGCACTTTAAACTAAACAACTTATTTTCGCTTCTCCTGCTATTATAATGATTTGAAAAGATTCTGCTTGTTTAATATAAAAAGTCTTTATACTTAAGGGTACTGAGTTTCCTTAAGCGAAAAACTTAAAACAGCGAATAAAAAGGTTTTGCCACTAAACATTTACAAACAAAAGATGACATATATAACGCGTATAAATGCACATCGCGTAAAAAACGAAAATATTTAACACTGTAGAAAATTGTTATTTAAAGCCACAAATCATTGCCTGTCATTTCTTTTTAATGATCATTGAATGTAAGTGACAACGTTCTATGGAAACATTTTGTTTGCCAATAATACGCGTTATATTGGTGTCAATTACAGCGATTGATGCGGGCATAGACGGATGACGTTACGCACCTCACAAAAACCATCTAGAGCTTTTTAGTTCTACGATTCAATTATTAAATTATATATGGCAGCCAAAAACGTGATTTCGTTTCTTTGTTTAGTCTCGTATGCTTTCTTGTGCCTCCTTAGACCAAGAGTAAAATTTTACCTATTACATCTCAAACGGAGAGAAGCAATTTTCTGGTTAAGAAACGAATTTATATAAAGTTCTCCCACAGTCAAATTACCAGGTTCGCAGGGCTTTGTAATCGTAAGCCAAAACATAGCCAAAGAAGAATAAAATAATTTGGTTAAAGAACTGTTTTTTTTAAATCGCAGATTTTGGAGTACGTTATTCACCGCCAAAGTGCTAATATACCATCGCACACTGGGTTTAAATATGTCCAAAGTGGTTTTTAATTTTTATTTAATAATATTAAGTTTTCTTCATAACAACCGCTACTGGAGAGAAGAAGATAAAATTATAATCTGAAAGAGTCAGATAATTATTAACGTTTTCATAAAAAGTACAATTTAGAAAAATTGGGCTTTTTTAAATTTATTACTTAAAACAATGTACTCGCACCTTCAGTTTCAGGCATTTGAGCGACAAAAATATATTCGATTTAAAATAATGTGTATGGAAAAAATTTCAATATTTTTTTTTTATATAAAAACGCTCTAAAATTGTGGTACTTTCCACATTGGATGGGCTTGACTTAGTTGTGCATGAACTTACGAATTATTTTTTCTGATTACTTTCTCCACCGAACTTTTAAGATATTTAATATTTTTTACCATTCTCTCAAAGTTTACTTTAGACAGGGACGTAGTTAGGAAAAACAGTTCCACACAATGCTACTTGTTGTTTCTAGTATCTGTTGGGAAAATGTTCGTTATTTCGCTCACAACCCAACTAAGTACTTTATTCAAATTATGGATTTTCTTGACCTATTTTTTTAATTCAATTTATTAAATTGTTCAAGCTTGAAAGTCTTTAAAAAAATTCTTTTATTTTTATCGATATTGCGCTACTCCATTATGTAGCACCAACAGGAAATAAAATATTTTTTTATAACAAACAAAATACCAAATTTATAATATGTGTATGAACAAAATTTTTGCCAACGATCATTCCAAAATGAACGAAATTTAAAATAACAAAATATTAACACTAAAATTGAAATAATTTTAAATCTTGTACAAACCTTATTTGAAAAAGGCAACATAAATCAAAACACTAAAAAATATTTATGTTAGCCATCTTGTTTTATGAACTAAGTGCCTGTGTATCTGAGCAACATTATCTGTACCAGATCTGCTTTAAAATAAATTCTTTGTGTAACAGATAGGTGTATTTACAATTTGCACCGTTTCTAATATATATAGGGGCCTTATTGATTTATTTCATTTGTTTAAGTATAAAATTAAATGTCACTGAATTAACTTTAAAATATTTTTGTAAAGAGAAAAGAAAAAATGTATATGGATATAAAAAGTGTGGGTTTATTTCTCGTACCAACGAATTGGTTCCAGAAGCGAAATCATTACCTCGCTTAATTACCAAAGTATCTAAATATGAAATGCATATTAAACGAAGTAAAAGTATCCAACACAGTAATAATTGTTTTCACCTTCTCCATAAGTAAACTGCTACAATTGGAGAAGTGGGAGAACCCATCGGAAGTCTTTCCTTTTGTACTTCCTTTGCTTATGCTGAAAATATCTATCGCTATTTTCTATTCTCTGATGTTTTATTACTCGAATTAGTGACAATGATGATGACAACAAATTATTTTAATGAATATGATAATGCAGAATATTAAAATCATACATTATTTATAAAATACAAAGAAAAACAATCACTAAAAATTTATTAAATTTTTGTTTTTTATTTATTCATATATAGTAAGTCTAAATAAAATATTATTTCAACAATTATACCATTGAATTAATCGTCACTCTAGGTGCAATCGAACCCAATCTACGTTGGACCAATCGCCAACATTATTTTCTAAAGCTTAGACTCACCCTCAAGTAAAATTAATTTTTCGTCCAAACTCCCTGCATAGTGCTTTGTGAATTTTGAAATTATTGGGAACGATGCTGAATGGATATTTTCGGTTTTTCGTTTGTTGCAGCAATGTTTTCAATGGACCGACTGTACATCGACGTAAAGGAGACTTACTCACTTTAAATTTTCCATTTTTCCATTTTTTGTAATGAGTTTTCACAATCATAATATGTTCTTCTATTGCATAGCGCTGTATTTTTAATAATTATAACAATCATAGGTGACAGCTGTTCAATATCAGAGTTGTCATTCGCACGAAAAAATGCCACAAATTTTAAATACTGCTCTCTTATTGGGAATTCGAATAAAATATTAAACTTATAATTACAACTCTTGCACCTAAGGCCATACCAATAGCGTTTTCTGTTCTAGAAAAAATCAACATTTTTTCAATTTTATTATACTTGAAATATGTTTACACGCCTACAAAAAAGCGGTGCTTTTCTTAGATTTTAGCCTTAATAACGGCGAAAGGTTTTGCCTTTTATGTTTTGCATTAAAAACTTCTAACGCTGACACAAACATTTGTTAACGCTAGTTATTATTTAATAAAATATTTTATTTATTTTAAATCATTTGATACCAATTTAGAAATTACTGCTTTTAAGTGGTAGGCATCCTTTGAAGATCACAAAAATTCAAACTAAAGCTAATTCAAACAAAATAATTCAAATGAATAAAAATTTTTTAGTATAAAAAATTAATTCACAAATTGTATAAAATATTTTTATATATTTTTTTTTCATTTAAACTAAAATTTGTTCATATTTTCTAGTTTAAATTTCAACTAGAATTTCGCCTTTAACCGGTATTTATACTGAATGTTTTGTCTAAAAATTTTACTTCAATTTGTTATTTGCTCATTAACCTAATTCTGAATTCTCTACAATTCAAAACCTCCATTTACTATATTAACTTTTCTTATTTGTGTAGGCATGTATGTATGTACGAGTATATACCACAGTTCATGGTGAAAGATGTAAAAAGGGCGAGAAGACATTTAAAACATTTAAATGAGATAAGTAAAGAACAAGCAAGGATTTACAGCCACATAAAACATGACGAAGATGCAACAAATTGAAATTTACTTCTGCTCGTACTTGTAGTTGAAAATGTTGAAAATGTGTAATAAATATAAAATGTACGATGAACAAGTTTGGAGTTGCCAAAACAGTAGCAAACAAAAGTGGAAGCTACATCTCTTAATTATATTTTAAGTATTGCAAACAAATTTGAGAGAAGGCATGTTCGAGCTGGTTCGTGGAAACGGCACTGGGACAGACCAGGGATCTTTTATGCCTTAGAGAATTGCAGAAGCCGGCCTGCTAATGTTAGTGGTTCTCTCATCCTTATCAAAGCATAAACAACACACAGAAGAATTAGCCTAATTCAAGTCTGTAATGAAGAATATATAAGAGTAAATACCATATCGTACCGGGAATGATCCAGTATTAGAACGTGAACAGTACGTTGATATCAGAAAGAAGTTTTCTTAAAATATGAGCAAGGCATGACCAGTTTGTGAACCATTATAATTTAACATTCACACATTTGTCGAGAAACCGGAGGGGAATGCTAGAGCTTAAGCAAACGTCATCAACCCTTTGTAGTTAGTAGATGGTGCCCCATAGTCACTATATAATATCAGCTCTCGAAAATCGCTTAAACTCCCTGTAATAACTCCGTCTTCAACATAATATCCAAAACAAAAACATGAACACTATTACCTGTTTTTAAACTGACATGAATTTCTTTAAGATATTGTTGTGCAGTTAAAGCTCAGTGTCAGGAATTCGCCCGAATAGGAGATACTTGGCAATTACTCAAACTTGATCTTTCATTTTTAGGCATCAGATACAAAATGAGTTCAATAGCTTTACGTATGACGCCATTTTCATCAACTTTATAAGAATATCAATTATTTCAGAAATAACTACATATGTCGATTTTACAAGGGTCCAAAGATGCATGGATTGGTTACATTTAAACAGCAAAAAAAATATTTAAACAATTTTCAGCAATAACGAATTGTGTCGACATTCTTATACATACAATACATACGTTGTTGGAAACATATGAAAATGCAACACGCTTTTTTAACAAAACACACCCATGTTGACATAATGTGTTTTAGCTGCGCCTCTTTTTATGCTTATTTGCTTGAAATATGTAAATTCAATCGCTATGAGCTGCGAGTATATTTACGTGTCTAATCTGAGCCGACTTTCAAGTATAACTTTTCCGGCTGTCCTGCATGTCGTCAAAATATAAAGGAACCTGTAAGCTAACGGAAATCACTCTCTACATATTTGTTTGAAAATTATCATAAGAGACGACATTCATTCGCTTGAAAGCTCCTTTGATTTGAGAGCTGATGCATTTATTTTGAACACCAATTTATAGAAGTTTAAGATCTTGGAATTTGCAAATGTTACTTAAACAGTTGGTACCCACTTTGCTTTATTTGATTACTCAATATGCCTTCACTTTTACACACCACTGTTAACACTTCTAAGGGTGAATTGGCAGAAACAAGTGCCACTTCATTCAAAATAATGGATTTCTTAAAGTACTTTCTAAAAAGGTTGCGCTGCAGACTTAATACTGAAAAACCAACTCTAGTTTATGCTAAAATATCTAATTCTACAGCTTTATTGCACTACAACTACATACATACTAATATTCGGGTAACAAGAACAACTATTTACTACTACCATTCGCGTTTAAAGGGCGACATCAAAACCTTTTATGTACGTTGTGCTACAAAAAGGAATAAGTTCGAAAAAAATCTCTTCTTAATAATTTGTGAAGGGAATCAGTGAAGGAAAATTCAGTACTTTTGTACTTTTTGATGTGCAAATTACCGCTACCACGACATAAAAAAGTACTTTTTGTCAATGTAAAGGGTAAAATAATATACTTCAAAAACAATTATGATAAACATGCTTTCAAAACCAGTATAAATTAACAACTAAATATTATTAAAAAAAAACTCAAAAAGTATTCTATATACACAGGACAAATTATCTCTTAAAATTTTTCGAAGTACTTTTAATAAGAAAAAAGTATGTTTTGAGTTATATTTCAGTACTGTTTAAAATATTTCGTCGAAGATATTACCAAAATGAATCCTGTTTTTTCATTAAATTCATTTCAGTATGTCAATCAAATCACTTCATTGAGATTTATTTCGAGCAATTGCTGTTGTAAAGACGAAAAAACTATTTCTGCTGGCATGCGGCTGTCTAGAATCTTTTCGTTAGGTAAAATCATTTTTTAAATTACGAAGTGGCAAAAAGAAATAAAATTTTAATAATTTTTATGCTAAACTTTCGCAAAAAACATGATGTTCCCGTGTGTAGCGTTCCATGCTTAAAAATTTTCCAAGTTTGGACTGATTAAATATCAAAGCATGACAACCCAATTCATGATATTTCATCAATTGACAGTGCATTTACTTCATAAAAATCTTTACTACTGAAAATCTTTTCAGCTCAGTCACTAAAAATATTTTCTATAGAAAAACGTACACATACGCAAATTTGAAAAGTATCCATCAGAAACGTTGCCCAATTGCTACTCTAGAGGGACTGGAATTGAACTTGCCACGTGACTGATTCTTTGGGGCTTGGGTTTTCACACTTTTCTGCAAAAGAACTGCTTTAACAAGGCTTTGTCGTAGGAGGGGAAATTTGATACTCTAACATTTGTTTATTTATATTTATTGCCGATTAAAGTACACACATGGACAAATGCCATCGACGCTTTTATTTAGAAATTCGTTCCAGTACATATTTGCTGCTTTAGATAAAGATCCATTCAATACGACCAATAGCTGTGCGGTCAAAGTGTTATTCTGTAATAAGAGCTGATATACACATCATATCGTCCGATTTGATGTGTTTTGGTCCGGAAGCAGGAGAGCATTGCACTACAACAAAACTTCCACAGGCCAATACTTTTTTTGTAGAACATAATGTCTACTGCTCGTGTCAGCGAACTTGTATTTATAAAAAGCAGTTTTTAAACGTTCGGTAAGTAAAGTGAGGATGACTTTTGTCCGTGTATATATGTTGGGTTATTTAGTACAAATCGATCAAAAAAGGACAACTTCGAACAATGAATTTATCAGCAGTTATTAAATCGATAGGACCGTAATACGTGGTACTTTATTTTTCAGCTGACGCTAAAAAAGTTCACTGACATACTAGAAAATATGAAAAGTCTTTACACTGGCAAAAGAGAACTTGTTCTAAAGTTTTAATCAAGTTAAAAATAAAAATAAAAGAAAAAATTAAAAAACCGACATCATTAAACATCTGAAATGTCGGTTTTTCAAAAAATGCGTATGCTGTAAGGTCGAGAAAACCGGGCGAATAACCGGTGAAATAACTTCGCCGATCATCCTTATAACAGGTCACTAAATGGACGTATAGGATCGTGACCCTTTTCTGCTACTATAACACTGGTCTTAATTTATTTGTGGCAATAAGAGATAAGCTGAAAGCGAGTTAATAGCAACTTTCAATTATTGCTATATTATAATGAATTTCTGCTAACATTTTTCATTTGGAACAGTAACCTAACTAAACTTATGCAAGCCACAGACTTTGCGACCGTTGGTACAACTCGGATGGGAATCAAGTTCGATATTTTGCCCACAAACAATATATCATCAACTTTAGTTTGCAAGCATTTCTTGTTGAGTAAAGTTGGCAAATGAAACATGCACAACATGATTTTTACTATTTGGCAGTGATTGAAGGTGTGTATATTGAAAGTTTAGAGCTATTGCACTTTTTCAGTACTTTTTTGATTTGCGAATTATCGTAGTACCCCCACGACACTAAAAATGATTTTTTTCAACCTGAAACGTGAAATAATATACTGCACAAAATAGTAGTAAAAGCAAATACATTTACAAAAACGGTTTAAAATTCCTACCCTATATAATACAAACAAAAGCATTCTATACAGACAGGACAAGTTGTCGCTTTAAATTTTTGAAATAGTACTTTTCAAATGGCACAAATACTTTTTAAATTAAATCTTGATCTTCCATCACAGGTTGTACAACATCCTCATTAACGTTGCGACCGGCACAGAACATGGCGAAAAAATCGACATTTTTGCTTACGTACAAACGAGGCACAACTTAATCCAACGAGCTCACAAACGTTGGAATCTCGTCTACATACTTCTGAAATTGCAACACCGGTGACGTCGTCTTTGCGTTGTTTCTAAAATTCCAAATTTTCTTACAAACTTACATAACAGACCGTCTTAAAAAGCGATCGTGTTTTAAAAATCTACTTTAAAGTCAAAAATTGTTCTCGTGTAAAATCAGAAAAATTAAAATTTGTCCTTATTAACACAGACATACAGGCATGTTCTGACACTCGCAAGAGTGTCAAATCGCATGTGAGTAGCAAATCGCCAAACTTATTTCTAGATATTCTGCAACTCACGCATTTTACTTGCGATTTGCTTTTAAAAAGTTTTAAATTAAAACTCTGTATTTTTAATATTTCTAATACCTGAACCTAGAATATTGGAAAAAATACCCGGGCATTTCATTTGAATTAATTGCAGACTAGCTGCGTATATTTTTCGAAGATGACTCGTATCAGCTGTTTATTGAAATCGCCAGTGCAAAAGAAGAAATACAGAGGCAAAAGTTGCAGAAGCAAAGAATGTTTGGAAATTTCATGTTTTTAGAAAAAAATTTGTTACAAAATGTCTTTAGTTTTGACTAAAATAAAAAGAAAACACTATTACTTTAATTTATTCATAACTTTGTAGTTTCTTTAAAAACTAGTTTAGTTTAAATAAAGCAGTTCACTTCAGTATACTCGTGCGACGTGAACTCGCCAAAACTCTTGCGAATGCGAGTTACAGAACACCTCACATGCGAGCTAAAATCACAATCGCAAATTTTGTGTGAGATGTGAGTGTCGGAATATGGCCGATAGTTATAGTAAACTAGTTACAGAACTGACCCTTCAAAACCACGTTCATGATTAGTTCTGTTGGAACTATTTATGTAATGACTCAAAACAACTTTTATGTTCCGTCTCCTTAAGTGATATGTACTGGTGTACCGGTCATGTTACGTTCCTCGTCGTAGTAGTGCTAATTTCACAAGTCAGGAGACCAATGCGTCTAGACCAAGCTTTCTGAAGGATTAAAATAGCTTCTTTATTAAATTCTTGAATTATACTCCTTTAGCTTTAACGTTCAGTATTGTAACATCCATTTTATTTAATTCCTTACAATATGTCTCACATAAGTTAGCAATGCATAGATGTTTCAAAATTGATATAGTTGCGACTAATCTATTGCGAAATGAAAAAAATGCATTTATTCTTTATTTAAAAACGCATAACTTGCTACCTTCTATTTCTCGATGAAAAAACATTCGATTTTTGTATTTCGTTTACATTCGGCTATTTGAGAATATTTTGTCAATTCATACTCGTTCTTGTGTCTACAATTGCTAAACGAATTTTATGCATAAATATGCTTTTACGGTCTTCAATATACAAACCGAAGCATATTGAAATTCAGCTGTGGCAGCCATGTGTGTCCTAGATTTTCCATTTAATCAGAAACTAAATGGATGTATGATATGAATATGTTGGCTCGATGCTTTTATTTTCTGAAGAGTTCAGAAATTATTGTTGAAAAAATTATGGTTTCTTAGTATGAATGAACAAACCACTACAAAATCATAACGTGTTGTAGTTCAGGTGTTTGCGTTACCGTATTCACTTTAAACTCTATTACTTTCGGTTTACTTAATCTAATAGTGTGAAAGGTTGAGTGAAACGACTTGTTTAAAATTCAAATAAAATGAGAAATTATTATAATGGAAAACAACTTATAACAAAACTGTCAAAATATATGGATAGCAATGTTAAAAAACATTTTTAACCGCGAAACTGTTGTGCAACCGTTGAGTGTTTGTCTTAGAAACGCATAAGTGAGCAGTTCCGCTCAACTCAACAGTCGAGTATTGGTTGCCACTTTTTTCATCATACATTTTTTAGCTACCCAAGATCAACATGCTTCGCTCACAGCTGATGGAAGAGAGTTGTGTTGTTAATTTTGTAGCAAATCTTTGAATCCGTTTCGTTGCAGTTGAGCTCAGCAGTTATGTCTTATGAACGTTGCAATTTTACTTCAGCGCAGCTGTGCAGAGTATTTTACTTTTTATTTTCTCACAGTCAGAATAATTATCATTAGTTTTCCCTCTGCAAATATCCAACGAAAATATAAACACATGTATAATAGGCCTTGTATAAGAGGCCTTAGCAAGCATTGACTGCTAGCATTCGCTAGACTATCATTTTCTTTATTACTTCCTTAGATTTGTTCATAAAATTTAAAACTTAATGACAAGTTTTTCTGGCAAAAAATAATACAAGTATTTGAAAGGCAACATTATACAAAAATACAAAATTAATTCTAATAAATTTTCTAGTCTCACTTCTTCTGTCACTTCTTTTATTTTAATTGTTTTTAAGTTTAAGGGTGTGTCAATTTGGCAAATTGCTGCATATTCAATGTCTAACATGCACTAAACAGTTTTATAGTCTGTCATTCATTCACTTAAAGGAAAACCAACTTTCGCACTCATTCGCTAACAAATTGCTTGGCACCCACACTCGTATATGCTTAAATGTATACACTAACACACACATACACATACGCACACACATATACAAACGAGTACTGCAAAAACTGCAATGTAAACAGATTGAATGACTTAATATTTAAAGGCGTTCAGGATTTGTTGTGTGCGGGGGGTTGTGGGTATGTGTGGGTGTATGTGTGTGTGTGAATGAATACTTTGGTATATGCGTGAATGTACATATGTATGTATGTATGGCTTTATTGTATAAAGTATTTTGAAAGCGGCCATATATCTCGTTGCCATAGATTTATATCGGTCAAGATCGAATTTATATTGCACGTTTATTTATGGGGTTGAGTCAATTTTAGATTTTTTTATTTGATATCTCAACAGTGGGACGGTTTGAATAAAAAACAAGAAAATGGGAAAAACCTTAAAAATCTTTAGGAGAAAAGAACACTTGCTTGACCAACAAATTAATAAAATCTTATGTGCACAAATTAACAAGACTACGTTACGTATGACTAAGACAAAATATTCATACGCCGGATGGTTCTATAATTTGTATCAGTGATAGGAAGAACTTCAATCTGTTTCAACTCTTGCTGAAAAAGGCTTGAACAAACACATATGAGTTGACAAAAATATAAAAATGTAAACATTGCCGGCCAATAAAAAGTTATTAAAAATTTTAATTGGTAAATAAACGAATTTCGTAAAGATTGATTATTGGTGTTTTCCTTTCTTAAATAAAATGTTGCCCTTTTAAAGAGTACATACTCAACACACCCTTATTATTTGGAATACTATACAGAACGTAAATGGCATTGCGTTTAGGCATTTTAAGGGTAAAATCTAAAAAAAGAGCCGACAGCTTTTGTAGAGGTAAACATAATTCGAGCATAACAAAAGGGAAAATATGTTACATTTTTGTCTGGAAACGAAAACAGCATTAGATAAAAATTTAAATAAAACTATTAAAACATGAGAAGAAATTTTTGCGAAAAACTTACGGTAAAAATTTTTGAAAAAAATTGTCGCCCATAATTTTGATAAATTTGTTGGCAATTTTTTTTTTTTTTTGGTAACCAACATTATTACCGTAAATTTCTTATTAAAAATATTCGTTTCATTACGATTATTTGTTAACGATTTTAGATAAACATTTGCAGTAAAAATTTTTAAAACTTTTCAGCGAATATTTTTTTTCTAAAATTGCTATTAGTTTTTAAAAAAATACAATTTTGTAGCAAACAATTTTTGAAACATTTATTTTTGAAATACTCCCAATACGTTGTCTAGTTACAAAACAGAAAATGGCCCGAAAGAAAAAAATGTGAATAACTCAAAGATTTTGGTTGACGTGTCATTATTAAAATACCCCCAAAATTGAACACACAAAAAAAGTTTCGAATACAAAATTTTTCAAAAAGCGACAAGGGTCGATTTCAATTTTTTTTAAATATTGATAAAATGAAAAAAAATTTCAAGTCTTATATCAACCAAAGTTGGCAAACAAAGTTACCTAAATTGGTTGTGGTTCCCGAGATGTACTGTTATCTTCAAGACGAAGTAAGTAGCACGATATATATTAGTATAACTTAAGAATGGTTTGCTATATTTGGCAGAGAAATATCGAAGAAGTTATAAGAAACACACATATTTTATGCAAAATTTTAAAATATAAAACGACAAACACCGATGTACAACTTTTAATTTTATTTACTATTAAATTTAGTTACATCATTTCGAATAAAGTTGCCACATGCACAGAACATTGCATTATACTGTTGTTAGCATAAGACTACAATTTCCGAGGAGAGATACTTTCATTTAACTGTGAAGAAAATGTGAATACAACTCACATTGTGGATCGATTTTAATCATGCTGGCAGAAACAAGCAAACCTTTTTTTTGGTTTTTAATTTGTCATGACTTCTTAAACACAAACATTTTTATAAATTCTATTTGCTCAATATATAACAGTTCTCCGACTGCTAATACTTATTGTGCAACTGCTTTCTTTTTTACATTACAGCATATCTCGAAAATTGGAATCACTTAAAGGAAACCGATGGCAGGTTCGAATGCAGCACCTCCAGTCCAAATTGTAGACTTGCGTTATTGGATTATTGCGTGCTTTGGACTTGGGCTATTATTGTTACAGTCGTTAAAATTCTATTGATAAAAATGGAAATTTTTTTTCATCGATAACATAAAATGTTTTTCTTAACTTTGTTAAAAAATAAAAAAATTCTTTTTTTTAATTTAAAGAAATTAATTTATTTTAATTTAAGTAAAATTCTTCAATTAGATTTTTTGGTAAAATTATTTTTAATATATACTTAAACTTTTTTAAAATCAAGCTCAAGGCCAAGGAGTTTCTAGTTTTTTAAATTATTTATTTAATTATTCAATTCGATATTTCGCCTTTCATCGAAAAGCATCATCAGGAATATAATTTAATTTGTCAAATAACAAAAAACAAACAAACTTATCGCTAACTAATGTCGCGAACGTCTTCTACGTCTTCACACGTTATACTGAGCTTGATTTTAAAAAAGTTTAAGTATATTGAAACAGAGGCCGAATAAAGATAATCTACATATTATTTTTAATATTGTTGTATTTTTCAGAAAATGTTTCGATACCATCCTTGCTTTAAAAGGCTAAAAATTTTGGATCTGATATCGCCACTGTGCACCGAATGTCTGCTTTACATCGCCGCTTGTAATTTATTGAAGAAATTCTATGATACTTGTACTTATTTTACAAAAACAGCACAATTCATTTGAAAGGGTGGCCTTGAAATGTTGCACAATATAAAACACAAATTTACATTCTTGTTGTAAATGTTCAAAGAACATTTAGTTATTTTGGGGGCAGAAAGCACATTTCAAACACTTTGTTCTACCCCCATAAAGCCGTTCATGTGAAATATGGCATTAGAGTGGAGTAAAAAGCCTTTTGGCTAGATGGACTACTGGACGTGTATTTTTTTGTATTTTTTTACATTTCTTGTTTGCGTTTAAGTCACTCTTTAGTAGTTTAGTTTCAATGGGAATATTTATTTCAAAGACATGTGTCACAGTTAGAATTCTTCTTTTTTTTCTAAAAGTTCATATTTCTCAGTTTAACAACTTGCATGTGTATTTGCATGCCTGTGCAGGACTACAATTTTATCAGTTGTTAAATCCATGGAACAAAAAATGAAATAAAATTGCATTTGGTTTTTCGAATACTTCGGTATTAAGAACAAAAGTGCATTTGAGTTCATTTGTTACTTACAAAAATTCGAAATACTTAACGTCTTGAAATGCATTTTCGGCTTTTTGGATTTTAAAGAATTTCATTAAATGTAATAAAATACTTGTGTCCAAATCCTTGCATATGTATGAATAAGTAAACTATAACATACTATGGTATATATACATCTTCTTTTTCGATTTGTATTTAGCGTTTCGGGTTATTTTTTTTTCCACATAGAAGGAATTATAAACAACTGTTGGCATTTCGGGGTGTATGATGGTGTTGACGATATTAAATATGTTAGTGTATTGACCTAAGAGACAAACTTTAATAAATCCGTTTAAAAATCATCCTGTAATTTTGTTTATCAAGAAGTTTTGTGCGCTTTTAGCATTAGCAATCTAGGAGAACCATTTACAAGGCTATGATCTCAATAATTAATTATTTTACGAAGGAGTCACAAATATCAGATGATCGCAATTACAGACCATGTCCGAAGTTCATCTTCGCTTCAGGTTGCGGGAGGCCTGTAGCACTTTTGAAAGCACCGAGTTTTTCATCAGAAGGCTGCAACTTTTGTTCATTGTTTGGCACTAAGAATTTTAATTTATTTGAATTGGTTTTTTTAAAATCTTAAAATTTTTTTAATCAGTCAAATATTTTCTAAACAGTTTTTACGGATTCCCAATTAAAAAATAATCCACGTTTATTGAATGTTTATGAAAAAGTAGAATTGTTTACTTTTATATTAAAAAAAACTGTTTACTTTTTTTAAGATGCAAGTTTAATAATGATGGTGGAAATATTAAAAATGTCCCTTCGATTATTTGTTCAGCTTAATTTTATTGGTACTAATATAAGTATATGGGAATTTAGTACTAATAGAAATATGTTTTTTAATTGTTGGTAATGTTTGTAAGTAAGTAAGCTTTTACAGGGTGTCCGCCGGGAAGGTATACTACTTTGTTTGGTTATAATTTTTAATTAAATGAAAGAGAATGGATCGTATATTGATAAATGATTTATTTAATGTCGGCAATTATGTATGGAATACAATATTAGATAAATGTCCGCCTCTGTTAGTCTCACAAATACGAGCCCTTTTGAACACTATTTTCATTACATTCTCACACATTTCACGCGGTATTTCATTAATTTCATCACGAATATTTTGTTTGAGTTGCACCAGCGTTTTTGGTTTGTTTGCATAAAGCTTGCTTTTCAGATATGCCCACAAAAAGAAGTCCGGAGCAGTCAAATCAGGTGACCGTGGAGGCCAATCAACATCACCATTCCTTGAAATAACTTGTTGTGGAAAGAGGTCTCGCAGCAATTCCATTGTAATCCTGGCTGAAAGCATGCAGCTGTGGTGTTAAAAAGTTTTCAATCACATCACGATATCGCTCCCCATTGACAGTTACCGTTACGCCGTTTCAGTTTCAAAGAAGCAAGGTCCAATGATTCCTCCTGACAAATTGCACACCAGGCTGTCACTTGGATGCAAAGGTGACTGCTGAATAGTTTGAGGGTTTTCCATTGCCCAGAACCGACTATTCTGTTTATTCACACATCCATTCAAATGAAAATGTGCCTGGTCACTCATTATGATTTCGGGGTTGTCATGAGTGAGCTCTTGTGTCAACTGAATCTTAAATAGAAACAAATGCACACCTTTGTGCAAAATTGTGGCCAAAGTTGTTCTTTGAAGACCAAGCTCCTGAGCACGGTGTCGAATTGAGGTTAATGGATTATTTTGAACACTTTCTTGAACAGCTGTAATGTTTTCAGCCAATCTTGCAGTACGTTGTGGTCCATGCTTGGGCCTATCAGCTACAGTCCATCTTTCTTCGAAATCATTCACTACACGATAAATAGTGCGTCTTGTTGGCATGTTGTTTCTCCCAAAAATTTCAAGTAACTTTCGCATTGTCACATTAATGGACGATTGATTTTGATAAAATGTTTTAATGATTAAAACACGTTGGTTTACCGAATATTTTTCCATAATAAATTTTCCTCGTCTTTACTTCACGACTGCCAAATATGAACAGTCAAGACTAATGTTTACCAAAATGGCGGCAAAACAAAGTAGTATACTTTCCCGGCGGACATACTTCCTAGTTAAAGAAATGCTTAATACATGTTAAACAGGGAGCCATTTCTTTAAATTGCAAAATTTTTTAGTTTAAAATGCACAGAAAATATTATCGATCAACAGTGTTAATATCTGGTTAGAATACCTGACAACTTGATTTTGCTCGAAATTACTCGGTATTACGTTTTGATGTAATGTAAATGTTTTCAGCATATTATCAGCCAAAATGTGACTTTACTCAATAGCACTATCTCTTGCTCAAAAACCAACAGTTGCTCCGGTATAATGTCTTGCACCGTAAGATAAGGAGTTAAACGTGAGATACATTATTTCTTAAATAACTTTGACAAAATTGAGATTAGGCTAATGGACCTGTTTGACGTAATCTACCTTTAGCCCTTTCCTGGTGTAGGGATCATAACAATTTCAAACATCTTGCAAGAGCATGGCAAAAAACAACTCGCAATATGACATTGAATATGCAACGTAAAACTCTTCCAGCAGAATGAGGCAAGTCTCTCAGCATTGACTTTACCGCAAGACTTTTAGTTATTGTCTTAAATATGCATAAACGAATTTTCATAGAATCATTTTCAGTGGCATTGACAATTGGGAGGGTGCACACATGGTGTGGAAACCGTTTCTAAGTTATTAGAAAAAGTATTTACCTCTTCATTTGAGTTTTTTGGCCATATGCGGGTTTTAACTCTTAATGAGTATTCGTAGGTTATTTTGAACAAAGGACATTTTAAGTCACTCACCGCTTTCCACAGACTATAGTCCGTGTTTTTTGTCGTCGTACTATTTTTTAATTATTGGGTTCGACTAGAATTTTAGTAAAAATTATATTGTGTTTTTAAAAATCTTGAGTAACCACACATTTCCCACAACTACATATACTTTGTTGTAGAAAACATAAGGGGAACTCACTCTTGGTTGTTAACATGCAAACCTTGCAAATTTAGCAAGTCTAGCAAATATGCAAAACAGCAAACACAAAATATAAGGGGAACTCAGTCTAGCAAATATGCTACATTTTGCAAGACCATAACAACAAAATGTATGAAATTAAGATTTGCTACACTTGAACAAATATGCTTTGCCAAAAATCATTGCAGATTGGTAATTTGCAATGCTAAAACAGCTGTGTATATCATTTTATTTTTAAAATTGAAGAAACTTACAAAGTTTTACGGCGGTAGAACCGTCTCAAAAACTGCCTGTGAAGACTTAAAATTGCTGCGAATACTGTTAAAATGTTTTTGCTAATATAGCAAAAATTAAAATATCAAACAAAACTCCATTAATTGATAAAAGTTTTTAGAAAGTTTATGCACACAACAAATACTTTCTTTGCGTAAATATTTTAGAGGCGGCGTTAGTGTTTATATAGCTGCGGCTTAGCATATTGCATACGGCAAAGTTACTTTATGCAACTCTGTAAGAAAATATATAACAATAAATTGAAAAATAAGTGGTGAAGAAATTAAAATAATAAAACAAAAACCAAATACTAAACGATGGACGGATGATGAAATTAAAAAAAATATATTGCATTATTTACTAGACAATCAAGAATTTGAGGTTTTATGTTCATTTTTATTGGTCCTTTCCTCTATTTTCTGAAAAATTAGCTGTTGTAATAAATAAATAAACACTCACGCTGTGTTTCAGAAAATCATATTAGGTGTGCAAAAATTGCAGATATACAACAAAGAGTAACTTCCGCTATAATTTAGTTGTCGTTAGCATAAAGCTACCATGTTTTTTCTTTGTGGGTATCAACCAGGAAGGTTAAAATTATTTCCTTAGAAATGGGCGGCATAATTAAAAATATATTCACTTTCCAAGTGACTGCTTTTGCACATCTTCTTTTAATTGAATAATTTCGATATGAGAACTTCTAATAGAAATTATTAATTGTATCGCAATTAACTATTTGCTTCTCTTAATTGCATTCATTTGTTCACTTAAATTAAACATTTCTTGTGCTCCTATAATTTAGATTTTCAATTAAATTGGAGAAAACATGCCATTGTTAAATTGCGATCTTCCTTCGATAATTAAAGTAAATTTGTTCACACTCTTAACCTACGCGTATTTTATTGCCAGTCACTGATTCGTGCAGTAATTTATAGTCAGCCATTTTACTCTTTATGGTTGTTTTAATTGCAAAGAAAACAATGAACAGTATTTACACGATGCGATTACTGTGGGATTTGTTTTATGTTTTTTATATCTCATAGCTGCAGCGCTTTTGTTCAATAACAACAATGACATGAATAACAAATGCGAGAATAAAGTAAAACTTATTCCACCGCATTAGATTTAAAATTAAAGTTTACATTTATTTTTTTGTTGGTTATGCTCATTGAGTCAAGTACACTGAAGAAAATAATTGATATAGATTGGGCAGATTTGTTATTTCTTATTACACCAAAATATGGCAATGCACTTCGAACAGTACAGCAAATCAGCTATTACGACATAAAATAAAAAACGCAACAAAGATCTACTCTTTTAAACTAATTAGCAGAAAAATAAATGATATTTTTTATGGAGAAATGAGCTCCCGGATTATAATTATTTGCATTTGCCAAATTTTTCTACGTTTTGGTGCCATATAATTTCCGCGACGAAAAACTAACTGACCACTTAAAAGGGATCTACTAAGCTATTTTTTACTTCTCCATGCAATTAAAAGTCAGTGAGAAAGAAAGAGAGATAGAATGTGGAAAATACAAAAGAGAGATGGAAAAAAGGTATAGTGAAATAGAAAAAGGGAGAGAAAGAGAGAAGGTGCTGGAGAGCAAGACGCAAAAAAGCAGAGAGGCTAAAAGAGGTCAGAATGAGGTCGATCGAAAGTAAGATAGGGAGAGTTATGGAGAGTTGGTAAAAGAGAAAGAAGTTGGAAGAGAGAGCTGGTAGAAAAAGGAAATAGGGAGGAGTGAAAGAAAGAGTGGTGAGAGAGCAAATGTATTTATTAGAGAAAGAGATGTGTAAGGTTACTGATTTTAACTTTTACAATTTCCAAGAATGCCTTTTTCTTCTTCACAACAAGTTGACACCTTTGTAATACATTGGCATACTGCAAACCCACTTTACGATACCCCTCGTTGTATCGCACTCGCAAAACCTCTTCGGTTTATAGCTTTCAAACAAATATTGGTAACCGCAATGTAGAACTCTTTGCTTCAATCATTATAGCGCAATATTTTCGTTCCTCTGCATTATTTCTATGCCCTTCAGGCATTTTAAGATTGCTTGCTGTGACGTTCTAAATTATTCAGAAAATTTTCGTAACTTTACTCGACCTTTCCGCATAGTATGAGGCACCATTTCGACAGTCTTTGCTCATTCTCTGCCGCTGAAATCATTTGCTACTTATTGGATTAGTTTGTACCGCGAACTTCGTGGTTTTGAACTAATGTTTTAAAACGAGGCTAGCAATAACATAAACCGGGAATTGTATTACCGAAATTTCGCATGCACAAAGTTTTTCCTTTCAGTGCATGAACTAATTTTAATGCATTTGATTTTGTGAAATGAAGTACTTTTTGCAATCTTTTTGTTCTTACTAAAACTAAAACGACATCAGAGCACCAGCATCAATGAAAAGAAGGGAATAAAATCAAACAACCAACTACAAGTTTTGTCAAATAACAATGCAGGCAGTCATGTTTGTTTTAGAATGTGTGACATTCGAAACGTGCCTTTCTTAAGGATGAGCAACAGACAAGCATGTGCAGACTTAAGGCGCACTTTGTATTTATAATGTCTTCCTCTATCCCTATAAGTTCATGAACATGTGTAGCTTTGTCTATCCCCTCGTTGTGTAGGTGTTTCTGGATCTTTTATGCGTAAGATTTTAATTAGAATTTACCTAAAACCAGTTAAGTGGTTTTGTGAAAATAAACAAGAAAGACTAAAAAGCAAATTAATACAAATGCTAGTTCAAGATATAATTTTGTAATACAAATTCAAATTTGAAACAGCACTACAGTTGCCAAAGTTGTTTAATAAAAAATATGAGTTATTGATTTATTTTCTACACAAAACACTTTTTGTAGTCGTTTGCTGTAGGATAAAGTCATGATTGTATAGAAATTGTTGACAGATTTTAATTTGAGAAAATAACAAAATTCTGCTGGTATTATTTCAGTTTACGTGCTTCAATTTAAAACTAGTGCAATAAAAAGCAATCAATTTTTGGCGTTTCATGTGGTCATGGCACATAGCGGCACTTCTATAGTGCAATGAGCACAAAAGTGACCACTTTTCCGAGAGTTACAAACAGAATATGATAAAAAGAGGTTAAGCATGCAGTGAATATACTAGAGCCTAGAAAGCGTTGCAATAAGCCCTTAACAAGAATTATTTTATAGTGGGACATCGATAGTTTCTTACAAATCTACTGAAGGCGAAGCTGAAGAGTCGGTAGCTACCTATTCAAAGGACGACGACTGTGACTGAACATCGTAGACAATATAGAAACATACAAGTAAAAGACATTTGACGGACGCATCAGAAACGAACAAAGAAATTCAAATTTGGACTTCAAAACCACATCGATCATGGCCCACAATGTGCTTTTAACTTGGGACTTTACCGATCCATCACTGTACTCCACCGATGTGGCTTGGCCACCCACCAGGAAGCCCTGAATGGATAGGATAGATACAGGACGAATCTCAAAGGATTAGATGTCACAGTTTCAAGCCTTGGGAACTCGTTAGGCCATATCCATGGGCAGCTATACATTAAGGTGGCGGGACAACTAAGAAGATATGCCCCCGTAGGAAATTCGGAACCGTAAATAAATGTAAAAAAAGAACTGTTGCCATCTTATTCCTATATCCCATAGAACTTTATGTTGTAGTTTGAAAGTTAGGTAAATTACCGTCGACAATTACCAAGCCGATTCCCAATTCATTAACGAAACACTTCTTCTAATCAGTCGCTAGTGCTACGTATTAACGGTAACTGTGTGTGAAGTACAGCCCACTTCTCTAGACAAAAAAGGCAGTGACGTACGTGATAATTCTAATTTTTTAATACCAATATTTAGAATAAACGTTCGTACTGTCTACATAAATAGATTAAATGTGACAAATTGTCTTAAATAATTTTATCCCAAGGCTGAAAACTAAAGTGAGATAGAGCAAGAAATGATAATTTGTATGTGTCATGGGTTAATGTTTCTAGGTTTTTAGAGTAGACTAGGTTATTATCGCATAAATTTCAGCTCACTTAATCAACGTTTTACAATGGCAATTGCTTTGTGCTTAATCTTTTTGCCACATGAGTTCTATACCACCTCTTCGATGGCAAAAATTACAGCCATTTATAAAAAGTTTATTTCAAGTAAAAAAAATTATCTATCAATCAATTTAAGTCTATAACGAAAACATTTATCTGGTTGCAAAAAACCTACTTTTAGGCCATCATTATTTTGAAGTGGTTTGGGGGGGAGGAAGATCAGCACTTTGAGCAATAAATTAACTTAACAACCAATATTTTAAAACTTTTAGCTGATTGTTTGCTACACTAACGCCTTTTTAAGGAAAAAAGAGGGTAGCACATTTAAGACCAATTTATTTTTAAATATAAAAAAAAACAAGAATCAAATGGCCAAAATGGTAAGTTGATTTGTCAGAAACAAGACTAAATCTTCATTTAGATAAATTTAATGTAATAAATCACATTATCTACAAAATGATTTAAAACAACTACAAGACATAACGAAGCCACAAAACAAATGAACAAATCAAACATACGTCTCCAACAAATACAAATAATATAAATGAAACTTAAATTTAAACAATCTAACAAAGAGTATTTAAAAGAAAATGCTTGAGTGGAATAATAAATAAGAACTGAAAGAAATCAAAAGACAATTGACGAGAAAATTCTAGTCAAAGCGGAAATCAAATAAACTTTAAATTTGGAAAATCAATATTTAAAAAGCCAGTATTAAATATATTAAAAATAGTATCAACGATGTGAGAAAGAGACCTAACAATCAAACTAATGGATGCATAAGTATATTTTGTGTACAGTGGGGAACAAAGGTATTTGGAAAAGCAGTTGCTCTGATTATTGAGTTCTATAGCACAGGCCCATAAAAAAAAATGTACCCCACTGGTTGTATCCACATTGACATTGTTTGTCATATGTCAGAGCAAGATATTAAAGAGTAACCGATGGGAACGAGTAGATGCCAAAACTAAAGAAAACATGTACTCGTAGGGAGGAGCCTGAAACTGGAAAAAGGTATGACTTCTAAGTTCGACCAGTAGCGAGAAAAGTAAACTGGTACCACGGGAACCAGTAGCCCCTGGAACTTCGGCTCCAGACTGGTTGTCGGTGAGGCTCCTTCGGGGGTGCACGTGGTGGTTGTGGTTATACCCAAAGCGGGGAGGTTCACTGAAGGACCGATGTGGCGTTGCATTGCAAAACAAGCTGTCAATGTCATTCGTTGATGGCAGGAGAATAGATAGCTCCGAACCCCTCAGCAAGGGGTGGGACCGGGGGCCTGACAGCATCTGTCCTGATTTGCTACCTGTGGGATGTGCATTCGTGCTATTCCGGAGGTGCTTATGCGATCGCATTGGGGCGCTTGTCACACCCGTGGTTGGACCACCGTGAGATTGAGCCATCACTGGCAGGTACTCACGCAAATCTGAACACATCTGTGCCGTGAGATTCCGTAGGAATGGTGGATAGGTTATCTCTGTGAACTCCGGTGAATTGTCTATGAATGTCCAACACTGCTAGCTAGCATAAGGCTTAGGACAATGGGCAGAAATTTGTTAAATGTGTATGGCAGCGTTGAACTAAGCAAATTCAAGAGACTCCGCGATGAAGAAGAAGGCCGACAGCCACTAGTCTACAGTTTGAAATCACTAGCGTAAAGGCTTGTGGCAGCAGGAGACTCGAATGACAGTAAGGTAGTCGTAAATTACAAATCGGTTGCCTGAAATAAATTCGGAGAGCGAAGGGAGTTGCAAAAGGGCCCCATAAAGTTAGCGGTCTGCTTCGATATCCCAACTACATTGATAATAAATAGCAAACTGATTTCGAGGCAATAAAGCGTGAAAGAGACAAATCTAGAATGATATTGGAGTAGACAAATGTGCTTAACGTTTACCAAGCCACCATGCGGTATTTTTATTACCTTTTTAACCTCTTTGAAATGACTTCTTTTCTAGAGTATTTAAACAATTTAAAATTAGTTACCTCTTTTTACCCGTAAGTGCTTCAATTGAATTTAGTTTGCCAAAAAGAGAAGAATATTTCATAAAACCAAACAACTATTTGTTTTGAAGTATTTCCCTTCATGTGGTTTTCTTTGTAGACATTATACTAACTTTTCGTTTTTCTCCATATTTGTGGCATCTTTGTTGCTGTGGTTGTTGCTGTTGCATGTAAAGGCATTTCACATTAAGGCGGGCCAATGTTGACACTGTGTGCCAGTCCTTCATACCAAATCATCCGGCCAAATTACACGATTACCAACAGGTCCGAAGAAGCGCTTCAAAGAGCACTTCAATCGAAAATCGACCATTAGCGACGAGGACATTTTCATTTGCAACTAGGTCGGAATGCCTATACAAACAGTTACTGTTTGATGTGGGCTTTTGTCAGGCAGCGTCATTGGAATATATTTTTCAAAAATAACATTGGTCGGGCAATCCCTGTAGCCTAGGCTGACCCATATTTTCTTGGTCGATGTGTGGTTCAAATAGAACGTTACGCGGTGCCGTTTGACATCCAATAACCCAGCAATCTAACGAATTTTTGTTCAGATTCCAGCCACGACAAACATTTGAACGATGTCATATTCCATGCATAATGGGCTTTTCAAGTAAAAAAAACTCGTTTATTTAATATCTTACACCCAGCTTGTATTATTACATTTCAACACTGACCGGCACTTAATAAAAAATTCCTTATTCAGACACGCTTTCACTCTACTTTACCTACATTGCAAACAAAGTAAGATTGATGAAATTGTGTATTAAGTTTTTATATAAACAAGTATGTAGGAGCACTTTGGATGACAATAGCAACAAGGAATAATATCCGAATAAATATGGCTTAAAGGAGTAGATAAAGTAGATAGAATAAAATGTGTATGCAGATGCTATAATAGAGCAATCCATAAGCCTAAGAAAACATACCAGCCGTAAGTCAAGCCATAAAGAAATATGCTTTAGTTTTTTTTAAGTATGCAGACAGAAGGACAGTCAGCCAGCATGGTGGTGCAACAAACAAGATGATGACAAAAAAGGCTAAATTGTACTTTATCAAATTTAACTTACATAAAGTAAGTAAAATAGTAAAATAAAAGAGAAAAACTACAACACATTTATATCGTTACTGTTTTTTCAGTTGCAATTATTTGGGCAGCTTTTGTGCAAAATAAGTACAAAGGAAAACAAGCTTAAATTAAGCTGCGCCGGCACCTTGGTAACTACTATGGCAAATGCCAAATTTTTTTCGAATTTCCTAACCCTTTGCATATGGATATCAGAGAGAAAGAAAGAAATATTTTGAAACCGTTCCAAGACATCAGATGATTATTATATAGAATTGCAGAAACATGAGCCTTAATTTTACATCTGCCGAGTTCTAACATTGTTTCAAGATATAAGAATATCATATGTTAGATACATAGTCTTTATAATGATTACAATAATACTTTCATTTCTTCAAATATCCATAAATTAATTGAACATAATACTTAGTAGTCTCTATCTGAAAGATCGACATGTAGTTCATGATAGAAGAAGCTCTAGAAACGTTTTGGTAATAAACGTCTGTCGCTGTACATGTTGATATAACGTATTGGACCTCTTCAAGCAGAAATTAGAGCCAGCTAGAATAGTTGGGACCGGATTGATAGCTAAGTATTGTTCCTCACATATTCTCTCAGGTCGTATAAAAAATCATCTCATTGGATTCAAAAATTATACCAACTCACTACTGTGCAAAATTTGTCGGTATTTATTTTCTATGCACTTAAGGCATATTCCTGTTATAAATAATATAAGGTTTGTTAAATGGCAATTTGATCTTGATCAGACATGAATGTTTAGTAAATACGACTTATACTTTGGTCCTAGTATATTTAAAATCGTATTATATGCCTCTAGCACATTCTCTTTTCGGTTGTTTCATCTTTGGAAAAATCGATCGGCTACCTTGGTTCCGTTTAGGTAAAACAGATGAATGTGCGATCCTGAAAAAAGCATTCAATGGCGGTCTCATTTCCAAAGAAAAATTTCTTGTTAGGCGACAAGTGTGGGTGCTAAGTTATTCCAAAGTTATCCAAAGTTGATTTATATACACATCTGCTAGAGGATATAAGAATACAACGAATAAAAAATTAGTAGCGAAAACTTCGTTTTAATCCAACAGTAAAATGTAAAAAAAAAATTATGACAAAGCTCCCGTATTAAATATTTCATCATTAGGTAGGTAGGATAGATGATGTTTGCAATAGATTCTACTCAGTAGAAAGACACAGAGCATGCTGAGGATATGCTGCTATTGTTCTACAACAGTTATCGTGTTAATAAAATAAAAATTTTTCATTCTAAATAAAAAAATAATAAAACGAACTAAAGCCTGAAATAAATTATTTCGTAACATTTTAACTTTCTGTTTTTGGATTATCTTTAGGCTACTCATTGTTTCCTATGGAACAGACTTTAAATACGTGCAATCAGCATATGCGCTTTTGACGGGTGTATAATAGTGAGAATATATTGAGTTGTTAGTTGCGACAGCTTTGGAAGGTCAAAATCGACCAACTACTTTAGTTGGAAAGAAGAAAATATTATACTTCGACACAATCAAAAAAAAAATACTGTCTAGTCAGGCTAGAAAATTTACCAAGGAAGCCACACTTGCCTAAAGTTAAGTATCAGAAGCTTTGATAAGGAGGAATTAGATCTATTAGTAAATATTTAAATGGACTAGGATATAGCTTCACTTTCCTCTACAATTTATCGAACTCAACAAATTAATATTTAGCCCAGACAAATAGGACATAAAGCGCCAATCGAGAAGAAGAATTTTTGGATCTTTGAAAATTGGCACAATTGGTCCTGGGTATACACCCACTTAAAACTATTTCAGATATTGAAAGCAGTACAAACTTTTCCGGCACACAAATACACTTCATAGGAAGGACGTATATATTGCCTTAATAAATGCAACACTGTAAGACAGAAAATGCAAACGATCGTAATCATTCAGCAAATCTCGAAAATCTACGAAGCACTTAAAAAATAAGCATATAAAAATGCTTCCAAGTGTGTCATCGCAAACAAAAAATCGTGCATTCCAGAAGCTCGTTTTGAAACCAGCTTCCGGGGAAGCAGTAATTTTTGCTGGGAATATTTTTCTGGGCATTATAACTCCAAAACGGTGGCTCATACATAAACACATTTTTGTAGGAAATTTGGTCAGCTTCAACTTTTATAAAGAAATTTTCGCTAAAAATTATAGTTTCAAACCTATTAGCAGAACATTAAAAAATATTACCTTGAAATGGAACGTACAATAGGCGTTTCTTTGCCTGCCTTCTTGCAAACTCTTCAGCCATGATTCGACGTCACACAAGTGAAACCAAATATTTACAACAGCCAGGTTTCGCTCCCTATATAGGTCGACTAAACTAACGTTGTGTATAATGGGCTATTGAAAGGAACTGAAGGGATCCTAGGTGACCATATCAAACGCAAGTATTGCTAATTGGCCGCTATTTGTGCTATAAGAGTAATAAATAATAACTCTAGAAGAAAGTAATAGAATAATGTATTCGAGAATTAAATTTTCATATAAAGTTTCTTATCACGCTACAAAAAGAATTACGAAATAAATATGCCGACCCTGTTTCTTTTCAAGCATGACAAAGTGAATAGAATAAATGTTTAAATTCTGTAAATTTTATTTAGTATTTGAATGTGTTTGTATGTGTGTGTTTCCAAGCATCCGTATAGTTTATACTAAACTAACGGCATTTTTAGTATAAATCTTTTACTAATCTATTTGAGCCATCAGACATTTTTATGGATTTCAGAGGTTGTTGTTTCTTTTTTTTCGAACCAATTTTTTTTTTCGTCCATTTTTTTGTTAACATAATCTCTCTCGCTCTCTCTGTTTTCCTTGTTGTTTCCCCAGCTGTATATTTGCTGTTTTGATTTAATTTTTTCTCGTACTATAGTTTTGTTGCAGCGAGACTTTTACAAGCTGCTTATGCAATTTGTTTTTGCTTGATTTTCAAAGTTGAGATGACAGAAAATATGTTGTCTGCAATCTATATTTTTCTCGTAAATAAAACTGATACATATTTTGTTGGAGTAACAAAAGCAAAACATTGTTTGTTGCCATAGGAAAAAAGGAGTCAGTAAAGCAGAGTATAAAACAAAGTATCTTTTACGAAAACCACAAAAATCTATTTCAACTAAAACCCCAATTTATTTTATAAAACTTAATCGTTTCTATAGGATATGAAGTTAGTAGAAGTATGAAGATTAAACGGCTATCAACAGGGTGTCCGCCTGGAAGGTATACTATTACTGTATGTTTATTTTTGATTAAATAAAAGAGAATGGATCGTATATTGATAAATGTTTCATTTAATTTCGGCAATTATGTATGTATGGAAAACAATATCAGATAAATGTCCGCCTCTGTTAGCCTCACAAATGGGACCGCTTTTAACACATTTTCTATTACATTCTCACACATATTACGCGGTATTTTTATTAATTTCATCACGAATATTTTGTTTGAGTTGCTCTAGCGTTTCTGGTTTGTTTGCATAAACCTTGCTTTCAGATATCCGTCCGACCGTGGAGGCCAATCAACATCACCATTCCTTGAAATAACTTGTTGTGGAAAGAGGTCTCGCAGTAATTCCATTGTAATCTTGGCTGTATGCGATGTGGCACCGTCTTATTGAAGCCACATGTTAATCAAGCCCAAGGCATGCAGCTGTGGTGTTAAAAAGTTTTCAATTACATCACGATATCACTCCCCATTGACAATTACCGTTACGCCGTTTTCAGTTTCAAAGAAGTAAGGTCCAATGATTCCTCCTGACCAAATTGCAAACCAGACTGTCACTTGGATGCAAAGGTGACTGCTGAATAATTTGAGGGTTTTCCATTGCCCAGAACCTACTATTCTGTTTATTCACATATCCGTTCAATAAATATGTGTCATGGGCGAGCTGTAGCATCCTATTGGCATATGTACGGCGGCGTAAATGGTCTTCTGGAAGAAGCTCTTGTGTCAACTGAATCTTAAATGGAAAGAAATGCAAATCTTTGTGCAAAATTGTGGCCAAAATTGTTCTTTGAAGACCAAGCTCCTGAGCACGGTGTCGAATTGAGGTTGATGGATTGTTTTGAACACTTTCTTGAACAGCAGTAATGTTTTCAGCCGATCTTGCAGTACGATGTGGTTCGTGCTTGGATCTATCAGCTACAGTCCCTCTTTCTTCGAAATCATTCACTACACGATAAATAGTGCGTCTCTTGCGTTGTTTCTCCCAAAAATTTCACGTCACAGTAATCGATGATTGATTTTGATAAAATGTTTTAACGATTAAAACATGTTGGTCTCTACTTCACGACTGCCAATATGTGAATTGTCAAGACTAATGTTTACCAAAATGGCGGCAAAACAAAGTAGTATACCTTGATGGCGGGCACCCTGTAGAAACATGCATTATAAATAGCAAAAGGTGTTCCTCTTAGACGTAGAGGCATTTAAATATAGACGAGTTCACTAACCGCAATAAAATTTAAAGATAATTGTCCACATGTTTGTTTACATTTTCTTTATATAATCCAACGTGTCCATTCGACAACAAGCTCGCATTGTTGAGACGACGCAAAATGTTTAAAAACATTCCGTTTCCACTCCATTGCCTTCAATCGCTTTCTTACACTATTATACAAGTGTTTAGATTTTTGCAGACGAAAATTTAATAACAATCATTCTGACTTTAAAAAAACCAAAAAAAATAAATTCGCATTTTATTTGAATTGGTGGCAAGTCGTTTTATACAATAGTATAAAGAAAATATCTGTAGTAGTCAGTAATTGTTAAAAAAAAAATCATAAGTTCACAATTGCTGGAGTTAAGAAAAGAGTAAACACCCTTTTAATCTTTAACAAATACAAAAATCTACTATGAATCAAGTAGGAGATAGAACACTTGCGCGTTTTAAAACTCTAGTACAACAAATTTGAAAGTAAATCTCATCATAAATTTCCCAAATTATGCAAATAAATCAACGGAAGAAAGTTATTACTTCGATATTGAAATTAAATTAAACACAGCTGAGCGTGATAAAAAAAAACGAACGCCATAATGTATGGAATATATCTTTGGATGGACCGCCGTGGCTTCACACTGTGACACGAGGGCAAAAGGTCAAATTTTAAATTACTGTAATTGCGGCTGAATTCAAACTCATCAGTCAGTGGTACCCATACCCTCCGTTCGCTGAGGGGAACATTAGGCCAACTAACTAGAACCGCACGTCGTCCTCAGCCATATCGTTCACTTCGGGCCAAAATAACTTGGTGAGCATTGCCTTTTGCGTTTGCTATTTAAGTACGCACGAATGATGCCGCTATCTCAAAAGCCATAGCAACTGTAAACTTGTTGTGAACATAACACCAATCAGTGAAGCTTGTGCGTGTTCCAAGTGCACAGTTGAATTTTGTTCCAATCTAAAAGCTGAAGTCTGCAAAAGTTCGACCTCTTGTGGGCCGCAAGGAGTGAACTACCTCATAATTTTTTTATAATCTAGATTCTTAAAAAAATAAAACCCTGTTCACAAAATTGGTGAGGAAGGCGGTAAGAAGGGAAGAGGGGAGAAAAGTTTAATTTAAATTGAACTTTCTGGCGTGTTGCTTTGTGTATTATTGCAGACATTTTATTCAAAACGATGCTGCGAAATTAGTTAAAACGTAGTAAATTAAGAAGAAGAATTTTGTCTCTGCGCCATTTTATAGTCATTATGCATGACGGGAGGCAGGCTCCCATATCCGGTAAAACTTTTACTAGGAACATGCTAAACCTACTAGAATGCAAAACACTTTTTTTAATATAGATTTGGGTTAACATTAGACATTATATTGAAAGGTAGTTTCATCTTGACAACAAATGTGCAAAACCCGGCATGGGAAATTCACACGTAAATGATACATTTTAAAATAAAAAGTACTATAATTTTTAATGCCTTCTATGGTTTTTATTATATTCTAACGTAGAATATCGAAGCAGATGAACTTAATGAGTCCCTTTTCAAACACCTACGTTCCTCGAATTGATTTCAGATTTCAGGTTTGTAATTCTTGACTACCTTAATTAAATCGAGTCTCATGCTAACACTAGCCTTTACTCTTGACTGTAGTGATTTCAGTCTGTCGACGTTCTTCCTCATCACAGAGTCTCTTGTGATTGTTAGTATTTATGTAAGGCTTAGGTACACCTTGGTACTCACATTTACCAAGTGTGTAGCCGTGGTACTAAGCCTTATGCTAGCCAGTGCTGGACATTCACACACAATGTGCGCCACCCTCTCAGCCTCCCCCAGGCAGATTCTAAAAGTATCACCTTCATCGATTTTCATCATGGCCAGATGATACCTGAAGTTTCCATGACCTGTCACTAACGCAGTAATCTAGTTTAAAGTACTCCAAGTATATCTAAGCACTAGGCCAGTAAGGCCTTCCTGTCGAGGAGCTCTTTGAGCACCGTTCGAGCCTGTCCACATGTGGTAGCCTCGCTCCACCTTTTCATGTTTAATGTGCCTACCCAGTATAGAATTTTTGCTCGCACTAGGTCATTCCCAAGTACAACTCGGGGTTAGGCTGTACAGAAACTCACCTTTTTGTTAGTTCATCTGCTGCTTTCTTCCCACCAATGTCTGTTCAGTTTAAGAACACATTCCTGCACTAGTTTGGAGTACACTTTCACTTGTATCATGTGATTTATGATATTTTTTAAAATGGTATAGAATGGTTTTCATAAATTATATAAGACTATTAAATTTGACTCTTGGAATGGTATTAATACAGACTGACATTTTTACAGACAAATTGTAACCAATTTTTGACTTAAGAATTGCGTTCTCAATTTTTTGTGTTAGAAGAAGAACAGCTAAGAAGTGCGGTGGTATTGTGCTCTTTAAAAAAGCACTAAAGCTCTGAAGTGCTTTTCATCCCGGCTCGTATATTTTAAATAACTCACTATTGTATGTTACCATTTCTTCATATTTCAGCTGAATTACTTTTTTATAAAATATGAAATAATAATTATTTGAAATAAAGAAGTTTCACTTTATCAATTTTGAATACACTAATAATACTTAAGCAGCATTATTATTTTAATATTTGAAAGTGGGCATCCTGTATATATCCTTTCATATCAACAAAATGAAGTTTTTATTCTATATTTCACTTTCAATGATTGTGTAAACTGCCACAACTGGAACATTATTTTGATAAGTTTATTTCATTTCATTTTTAATTTTTTATTTTTTTTATTTTATGACTTGACAGTGACATTTTATTTTATTGTTTGTCGTATTGTTGATTTGCTGTAGCATGGACCGTGACAACCAACATTAAAATGTTATAATCCGTAGCGTAAACATTCTTGCTGAAAAATATTTTGACATCTTGAGTTAAACAAAAAAACCCAACAATTCTTTTAAATAGACACCATCTGCATTTTTCTGCAGTGATAAGTTTTAAGTTTTACTTGATCCTTTCTTCAAAAGGAAATAAAAGTTACCCAAACAAATAAATTTACTGTGAAGAATATTTTACAGAAATACTTTTTGTGAGAAAAAAAGAATTTGGAAACAATTCCAGTGGTTGCAAGCGATTTGCTCTTGTGATGCTTGAACCAGAAACAGCTTATTTTAAAGCTCTGCACATGTATGTCACACTATTTGAATTATGGCAGAAAATTAAAGTTCTCGATGGTCAAAAGAATAAGGACAGAATTTTAAAGGTTTAACTCGTCATCCCTCTGTCTGCCTGAGATACTACATCAACAGACGTATTAATGTCCAGAAAAGTTGATCTGAATTTTCACTTTAGCACCATTTAAAACTTTAAGGTTAAAAGCGAAAGTTGAAATTAGTCACCGTGAGCAAAAATAAGACACATTTACAGCAAAAGGGCAACACTGCATTCAATACGGCCGCAGACATCTAGTAGCCTTTATTTCTCCATACTCGCATTTAATGCCTCTCTAGAGAACCAAATGGTCAAAGCTTTATTAAAATAATGGTATATTACCTAAATCCCTCATGTAACCCATTAGTAAGTCCACAATTCAGCGAAGGCAGGGCGCTATTTACAATATCTATGGATCAAATATGAATTAGAGTAAACAACAATGAAAGGTTAAACACAAAAATTATTAATAGGTTATATCGCTCGTGTATAGCTTGCGCCGAAATTCTCTGATCATTGAGATATTAAAGAACAAAAGGTTACTCATCAAACATGTTTATTGTTTCCAAAGGAAATTATAATAACACGATCACCGTATATAAGTTTTCTCAAAATAGTTTAGCGATATTGAACGTAAACAACCACCAGATTAAAATAGAAAGTCAGTGAGTCGGTCAATAAGAAGCTCAAATTTTCGGCTCATGATGAGCGCATACAAATTTGGAAGCTTAAAAGAGTTAAAGCTTTTGCCAGAGTTAAACAACAATCAAGGGGGTTTTTTATAATACGAAAGGATTTCACAAAAAAAATTTTAGTGACAAAAGTCAACTTAAGTACTGACAGACTTACAGCCAAAATAAGAGCGTTGAGCGCTGCGTTAGCAGCAGGGCACGTAGCCACAGTACATTTGATGTAAAATTTATGTCTCTGAAAGCTTTGTAGCTACGTGTCCTGCTGCTAACGCAACGCTCAACGCTCTTGTTTAGGTTTGGCTGTTACTACGGAAAAAGTTTGGCTTTTACATTAAAATGTTGGAGGAAAAAAAATTGGCACGTCTTTTTACAGAACCCCTTGCATTAATCGTGTAATTTTTTAACCGTTTGGGATTTGAAAATTAAAAAAAAGAGAAAAACAGAAGATTTGCAAAAGTGAATGAAATATTTATTTTAAAGATTATTTTATGTAAATGTTGCCGGCAGCAACGCCGCGAGTGGTATATCCTTAAGCTCGAATTTTGGCCAACTATATCTAGCATTTGTTAGTGATTTAGCAGCAGGAGCTATTTCGACCTAATAACATATGGAATCAGGTCCACAAAAAAATCCAACCGTAAAAATTGCTCTAAGAGGTCAATAATTTATTCATAACTCTATGAAATGTAAAATATTTTCGGAACATAAATAAATTGAATTTTAAAACAGCCCTTTTGGTGACACTGTTAATCATTAACATCCTTCATTACTACCATTATGAAAAATGGGCATAGTTACCAATATCATAGAAAAGTTGCTCCAAATGGTAGTTAATTGAACCGTAATAGGGAGATATCTAAAATAATTTTGGAAGAAACATCGAGTTTTAAAAAAAGGATTTTTGATATGAACACTTTTTGGTATGAACACCACTTATGACCAGTGACCAATTTGGAATAATGGTGATCACTTTTGTCATTATTTCTTGCGGATGATATCCTTTTTTTAGTGTGATCTAAAATAGCAGATTTAATTTAATTTTTGGAAAATATTCTTGCAACATCGAGTTTTCGACTAAGAAGGAAATGTAAATTTCGACTGATCTTGAGAATCATTTTTTCAAAATTCATACCAGGAGATAAAATTTAATTAATATAAAGGAAATTAAAATAATAAAAGTCTATATACTCGTAATTTACTGAAAACGAATTTTATATTAAACACAAAATCTCATGTAGTAAGACAGAATTTGTTTATGGAAAAGATATGCACAATTGCGTTTATTTACAATGAAAAAACAGCGCTATCGGGATGAAGTAATCAATATTTAAAAACACAGTCGAGTTTTGAGACCAATTCACAAGATAATTGATAAAGAAATTTATACTTGAAAAGAAAGAGAAATCAAAAATTAAATGATCAGGTATAGCGGTATCAGTGGCAAGGCACGGTTAAGGTCTCTAACGAAATTGTTTTATTAAAGGTAAACAACCTTTCAAATAATAATATTTAATAACTGAAAGTTAGTACTAATTGTTACTGGAAAAGTGTTCATTAACTCGAAAAACTAGCAACGAGAGAGTAAAACAAGAGAAAAAATTACTAGCAAGAATTTCTCAAACAGCTGTTTTGTGCTTTTGTTTACAAAATAAATTATTGAAAAAATTTAGAAAAAGATAATTTTGTAATATGGAAGAAAATGTTTGTATTTAGTAATTAAATGAATATAACAAACAATTACTATTTTGTTGCTTTTTTATTTTTCTTTAATTAATTAAGTGAGAGCAAGAGACAGCAAAGAAGTTCCAAACCACGGAAATATGTAGTACTTTTATTAAATTAAATTAAACAAAAGTAAACAAACCAGGGATGACACATTCAATATAATTTTTATAAATAATTTTAAATAATAGTATACATACATATATGTACATTCGTTAAAGATTATTATACTACTACTGATATACTACATTCATAAATATTTTGACATTTACGTTAAAGTTAGAACGCATATTACCACTTGCTACAAAAAAAAAAAAAAAAAAATTACATACAATCATATGTATATTAAATGCACCGTATCGAAAAATTTTAGATAATTTAAAGCAATATTTTCTTTTATTTTAGTTTCTTAATAATTATTTCGGTTTTATGATTTTAAATAAATTTCTTTAAAAGCAACATTGTCGTCACATAGTGGTATGTTATATTATTATGGTTACTTTAGTACAATTACTTTCAACAACGTACTATCTAATGGCCAGTCAGTACAATTTTTAAGTCTTATATGTATATCATTCCCATCGCGACCACAATTTACTTGCTAATTTTTGCTATAAATGTGTTCATTTACTTGTTCACATTTGGGAGAGTCATTTTGCAATTTTCAGCCTTACTCTCTCGTTGCTAGTTTGTGCTAGTAAAGTTACTGAACAGACCTAATAAAACGATCAAAAATATGATTATTTATAAAACAAAAAATGTTTGCATTATTTTTGTTTTCAAAAATTACAAAAGAAATGTCTTTGGAATTAAACTTTTTCAAAAAATGCGCAAACTTCTGTTATGTACGTATGAAGAAGATGGTCCTCAGTACCTTTTACGGACGAAATTTGTGGAAATTTGACCTTTTTTCATATTTATGTTTTTGTGCGGATTACTTCAACATCTCACTATAACGGCTGTTACTGCTTTGCACATAACAGCTCTTTCGTTCCGTTAAAGATAGATTCCATTCCAGTCGGCTAACTAGGCCGGGGGAGCTACATTAAGCCATTGCTGTGGTGTTTTCAGGTCGAATAACTCTCCGATCACTCTAACACTACATTATAAAAATACATTATTAAGCCTTTTAAAGAATTTTCCATGTTATAATTTCATAACTAGATAATAGTAGAGAATTAATTAATTGTAATTCAATAACAAATCAACAAACAAACAGGACAAATAAAAATATTTAAATAACAAAAAGAGACGAAAAGCAAATATTTCAGTTATTGTTGTTTCAACGAAATTTTCCCCTCTGCCAAACACGTCGTCAGATTTGGTTAATAAATATTTACTTGAAAAGAAAACAAAATGCTTTATAAATAAATGTTGTCTATAAAATTATTTAAAAAAATGATACATGTAGCAATTTGTATGTGATTGATTTTAATTAAATGGAAACGTAAAGAAAAAACTAGCGAAAATTTTAAATAAATTAATAGAATAAAAAACGTAAAGCACAATTCATGCGATCTTGTTTTTCTTTTTTTTAATTATTTAAATTGATAATTTTTTGTGGTTAATTAATGGTTGGAATAATTTTTGCAGCACAGCACATCATTAAAGAACTAATTAAAATTCAACGAAACGAAACTTGCTCATTTGTTGAAATTTATTATTGATAAATATGAGGGAATGAACTTCATTTAATAATTGTGTAATGTGCGCAAATAAATACAGTGGGAGCTGGATTTGCGCAACCACTGCCGACTACTGCAACTAATTAAACTCTTTAAAGGTGCAAATTTTTCCGTTTTTATTTTGTTAAATTTAAAATGATTTTGTCTGTGAATTTATTTCTTCAAAAGCGTAGTTTTAACTCGTACCAAATATCCTAGAAATATTTTCCACATGTCACTGCTGATACGTTTTATTTATTTGAATACCGATCACTACTCTTTATGTTTTCACGCTGAAGCGGCGTTTCAAATATGTTCATGATCTCAATAGTTTTTTTTAGGCAGAAATACTTCTATGTCAATGCTGAGCATACACATGTGATTTGCTCGTGTGTTTTGCTTAACAAGTAAATATGAGTAACTAAGCGAGTGATGCAATCTGGGATTCCGGGTTTAAAAGAAATAGCATTCACATGTAAACAAAATTTTTAAAAACAACAACTCCAGAACATTTTGTTCTTTTAAAATTTCGGTAGTCTTCTAACATTTTTTTACTTGTCTTCTTCCAGATAATCAACAACCTTGATTTCCTTTCGGTTGGGTAAATCGAGCACGTATGTACTGTAAATATCTTTAAACGTATTTATTTCCGTTTATAACTTTAAAAGAAATACACATATTATATCTCTTAATACGAGTATATAATTTTAGTAACATTTTTTTTTTTTTACTTTATTCATATAACATTTTTTGTAAAACCAATTATGGGCACACCCTTCAATAAGTCAGTAAAATCAACTAAAATATAAAATTAGCAATCACCCACGAACTTTAGTGTGATTCATCATAATGATGATATACAAAAAAAAATTACCCTTTTACTCAAAAAATATGAGAGTTTTGGGCAATTTGTACCACAGAATATAAACAGAATACCCAACAAGCGTGTATCAGGTGTCATCCGTTTTTACGTACAAAATTTTAAATTAACCCGATTACATGAAAGAGATAGCTTAATTAGAAACGATACGGTTTTTTATCTCTCTTATATAATCGAGGTAATGTTGTTGTGAGTTGTCGCGTCTAATTAATAGTCTATGATTTGTACATTACGTCAAATTACCCAAAATTCGAAAGAACCATCGCCCAACAAAGATTGCCATTTTCTTGGCGATTTAAAATTTTCCAAAAGTTGGGAAATAGTTTATTGTGAATAAGTGGCCCTAAATTGGTGAATAATCGCTGAATTATTTTTACAAAAATTTTTTTGGCGTTTAATTGGTTTAGAAATGATATGTTGTTCTTAAAAATTATTTGTTTCATGTTCTTGTATTGGGCGCAATAAGTAAATTGATATAAATTACGATTGAAATACGAGATAAAATTTGATATTAATTTACTTCTTAATAAATTCTATAATATTACAAGCATTCTTTATACATAAAATACTTATACTAGCGCTGGAATGCACACCGCTGAAACAACCGATTTCTTAGAAAGCAAATGTTGAGCCAAGAGGAAGAAAACGAACGAAGAGAAAAGTTATCGAAAGAAAATTTTATGAAATAATTCTCGTATTCAATTTTAATCATTAGTTGAAATATATCTGGAATGATAAAACTATTTTCGTACCAAACGAGCTTACAAAATTGTAAATTAATAATTTAGTCAAAAACGACAGGTACTTAAAATTTATTTGTACATGTAGAGTACAGGGTGTCAGGGTGACACCCTGTATAATTTTTGATTAAATGAAAGAGAGTGGATCGTATATTGATAAATGTTTTATTTAATGTCGGCAATTATGTATGGAATACAATATAGATAAATGTCCGCCTCTGTTAGGCTCACAAATGCGAGCCTGTTTTCATCACGAATATTTTGTTTCAGCGTTGTTTGCATGAACCTTGCTTTTCAGATATCCCCACAAAAATAAGTCCAGAGCAGTCAAATCAGGCGACCGTGGAGGCCAATCAACATCACCATGCCTTGAAATAACTTGTTGTGGAAAGAGGTCTCGCAGTAATTCCATTGTAATCCTGGCTGTATGCGATGTGGCACCGTCTTGTTAAAACCACATGTTAGTCAAGCCCAAAGCATGAAGTTGTGGCGTTAAAAAGTTTTCAATTATATCACGATATCGCTCCCAATTGACAGTTACGCCGTTTTCAGTTTCAAAGAAGTGATGTCCAATGATTCCTCCTGACCAAATTGCACACCAGACTGTCACTTTTAATGGATGCAAAGGTGACTGATCAATAATCTAAAGGTTTTCCATTGCCCAGAACCGACTATTCTGTTTATTCACATTCCATTCAAATGAAAATGTGCCCCTTCACTCATTATGATTTTTTCATGAAAATTGGGTTTGTCATGGGTGAGCTGTAGCATCCTATTTGCATATCTACGGCGGTGTAAATGGGGTTCTGGAAGAAGCTCTTCTGTCAACTGAATCTTAAATGGAAAGAAATGCAAATCTTTGTGCCAAATTGTGGCCAAAGTTGTTATTTGAAGACCAAGCTCCTGAGAACGGTGTCGAATTGAGGTTGATGGATTGTTTGGAACACTTTCTTGAACAGCAGTAATGTTTTCAGTCGATCTTGCAGTACGTTGTGGTCTATACTTGGGCCTATCAGCTACAGTCCCTCTTTCTTGAAAATCGTTCACTACACGATAGATAGTGCGTCTTGTTGGCTCTTGTTTCTCCAAAAAGTTTCACGTAACTTTCTCATCCTAACAGTAATCGATGATTGATTTTGATAAAATGTTTTAACGATTAAAACACGTTGGTTTACTGAATATTTTTCCATAATAAATTTGCCACGTCTCTACTTCACGACTGCCAAATATGAACTATCAATACTAATGTTTACCAAAATGGCGGCAAAACAAAGTAGTATACCTTCCCGGCGGACACCCTGTATGTGTATATAGACAATCCTGCCTAGTGTCTAACTAGTATACAAATCTCCATTACCAGTTATCAACTGTAAACTTTCCAATACAGTCTTTATGCTCAAATTAGCATTGAGTGTGCCTGGAAAATCACTAGTACCACCATTGGTTCTAGATCAGCGTTAGCCAAAACTGATCAGCTCTAGTATTTTTGTATTAAAACTCTAATGAGAAGAAATGATTTTGGTTACTGAAACTAAATCGATAATAATTGGCTGCAGGATAATTTTTTTATATCTGACGAACTGCTTGGCGATCATTGATCATTGGCCGAATGGAGGTCTCTTAACTTGCCTAATTAATTTTCTGTTGGTTATTTTCTTGACAAATACGTTTTTAAATGAGGAAAAAAAGTTACAAATATTATTTTACCTCAAAGAAAGCAATTTAGAAATATACCAGATGTCCTTATTCGTTTCAATTAATTACAAAATTCTATTAATGGCAAATCTAGTGTTGTTACCCCACACAACATACAACATGGGCGCCATTATATAAGTGACACATAAAACACAAGTGACACACAAAACATTCTAGTCCTGCTTCAAACAGATACATTTCATGCAGTGTCTCTCTTCGCTTGCGTGTTTATTCGTGCGCGTTTTGTGGTGGGCAGAAAAATGGAAATGAGTTTTTTTTTCTAAATGACATTTAAACAAAACACAAGTATGTAAGGAAAATATAACTTTAATAGTCATTATTTATTTAAATAAAGATGAAATAATGACTATCATATATTAAATTTGCTTTATTTTTATTTTCAAATGTTTCGCTCATTGTGTTTTTGTTCTTTGTGTGTGTAGCCGTGTGTCAATTTCTTTGAATATAAAATCGTTATTTCATGCAAGAGAAAATCTCTTTCATTTTATTGTTGATTTATATACCACTTATATGTTCATGATTTTTAAAATTAATTTTAATATATTTTTTACGCAAGCAATAAATGTGAGTGTTTCCAGAGTGATAGAAGGCAAGTTAGAAAATTTAAATTGAAATAATAATAATTGGATTTTCTTCTAGTTACTTAAAAAAGCTGTTTTTAAATATTAGAATGGAACTGTGAATCAAGGGGCATTTAAAATATTATTGGGACTTAAGAGACGCCAACCTAGGCTTATCAAAATAAGTTTTAACGTTATTGTTTTCAAATAATGGCATATTTTCGATGCCTGCACGAAGAGCTCCAAAAGAAAGAGTGCAACTGGCAGCTGTGACTGTGCAGGAAAAAAAAGTATTAGTATGTAATTCAAAATACCGATTGAGGATAGCGCTCGGCAATGCAAAATATAGGTCATATGAAGAGCTCTATATTGAAAGTCATACTAACAGATTTATGTGCATAACGTACATCGACATTGTAGCTCTCCAAAGAGTTCCAGGCATTGTCAGGAGAAACTTTCATTAATTATTCCAATATGGTCAGGGAAACAGTGCAAGTATCTGTGTAGATGGTGCGTTGCCAAAAGATTCGCAAATCATTAGGTTTAAAGCATTAATATATCCTCTGAGACACCAGTTTCTTGGTTTCAAATAGCAAATGAAAAAAAAAGTTAATAACTACGGTACTCACCCGACCTAGTCCAACGATTTTGGAAAGCTTAATTAAGGTAATGGAGCGTGGATTAAATTACACTATTGGCACTAAAGCTTGGAAAATGGAATTACCCTTTAATGACTATATGACTAGCTGTCAGATTGTAAAGGTCAAGATAATTTTTCTCCTTCTCTATCTCTATTTTGTCTTCAGAGACCAACCAGTTTTTAATCTCGTCGACTAGGGTTAATTTTTTTCGATGCAATAAGGGACCAGAAAAGAACGTTAGGAAAAGAAATTTAAATAAAACAATGACGGTGTAAGATATTAAATTGATTTTGGTTTTGACTCAAAGACAAACTACATTTATGATATTTGGATTTCTTTGGTCATTATCTGGATTTCTGGCCAACATTTCCAACGCCCAATTAGCGAACTCACGGAGTTGTCAGTTGTCGTTCGGCTTCAAGTACTGTGTAAAAACAATCTTATTTAAATGTAGGCCTAAATCCAATTTAAAATAACCTGGGTTAAACCTTTAGCGATGCCCAATTCAGCCGATCGACGCTGAATCTACCTTTTGAGCCTTCTTAAGTAGTAGCCGGTACTTCGGCCATGTTCTTTCACTTCGCACCAGTCTTTATCTGATTGGTGTTCTAATGCATAAGAGTGTATGCACACTTAATTGAATTGCCTGCGCATCGAAGCTGTGTAAACCTAACTTTACCGAAATGTTGCCAGTGATTTGTTGGAATAGGAAACTTTCAATGCAAAATACCACAAAAGAAAATTAAACATCTGTACTCATATCTAAAGGATATAGGAAATGACAGAATATTAATTAAGCAAGACTCTTGACCAAAGGCAAAAAATACCTCACAAGAGTTGACGGAACTTCGTTGCAAATATCTATACCAAAGCACTCTGTCAGAAAATGAAATCGAGAATCAAGAGAATTAAAGAATGATCTTCGGTTGTTGGCTCATTTCTTCACTACTTCTTTTGGAATTGCAACTCATACAAATCCTACCGATTATTGCTTTTAAGTCTAAGCAAGTATTTATTTATACACAGATATGAAAAACTAGAAACAACTCAGCTTGCGGAGTGAGGGAAAGAATCCCTCGAAGGTTTAAAGTAGAGTCTCTTGCCAATTCGAAAATATTTGTGACATAATTTTCAGATGCTCCTACGCACAATACAGCTTTCAATCATACAACAACATAAAACTTATAAAGTCTTTTTTGTATTTGGAATAAATTGTTTACATGTAAACAAATAATTGTTTACATGGAAATAAAGCAAAGAGTTTTCATTTTAACCAATAATCAAACAACTTTCCTTACCAAGAGCATGTATAAGTTCCCAAGTAGAATTAAAATTATATGAGTATGTATTTAATTAAATGAATCACTGCTGTGTATCTCTAGTGGCAATCGACCATCAACCAACCAACAACCTACAAAGAAACAAATTTGTATTAGAATTTCTGCAATTTCAATATTAACACTCTCGTAACCAAAGCCAACAAACATAGTTGTGGATGAGCGCTCGTAGTTTAATGCATGACTGGTTGGTTCATTAATTAATTATACCCAAATGACTGGGAAATAATATAAAACAAATACTCAAAGGATGGCAAATCCACATCTACTCAATTCCATATTTAACAAAAACACGCTTAAAATTAAAGCAAATAATGTAAATACCCACACAGTCACTTGGATAAATATATTATCTAATACTGATGTTTGCCAACTTCACACTTCTAAAGAGTCTAAGGTATTTTGTAGAGGTGGAGAAAATTTTATATACAAAATTTGTTTCAAGACAGCTGAGTGAAGTTTGCGAATCTTTCTTTAGAAAACTGGTCTCCGAGAAATCGAACTTAATTTTCTATAGTAAATTGGTCTAGAAAGAATTGAAATTTACCTCGAAGACACTAAAATTGTATATAGAAAATTAGTCTTAAAGCAATTCACAGAAGTTTTCTTTAGAATATTGATGTCTTAGAGACTAAGATAAATGTTTTATAGAGATGTAATTGATCTGGAAAAGAAAAAGAAATTTGCTATAGAAAATTGGTCTCGTAGAGTCTGAGAGAAATTTGTTATAGAAACTTGTTCAATAAGAGATTGAGACAAATTTTTTATAGAAAATAGGTTCTGCGGAAACTAAGCAAATTTTCTTTTTAAAAATTAACTTGAAAAAATTGAAAGACATTTCCTATAACAAGTTGGTATCGAAGTAACTCAGAAAAATTTTATGTACAATTAATCTCCATAGAGTAGAAAATTTTTCAATAAGAAATTGAGTTAAAACTTTTTATGGAATATTGGTTCTGATGAGATTGAGCAAGATTTGAGCAAAATCATTTGAAAACTGGTCTGGAGAAGGCTGAAAGACATTTTCTATAAAAAGCTGGTCTCGAGTTGAGCGAGAGAAATATTCTATAGAAAGCTGACCTGAATTAAGTGAGAGAAATTTTCGTATCGGATTAACGAGGAGAAATTTCTATAGAAAATTAGTCTCGTAGAGACTGAGAGAAATTTTGTCTAGAAAATTGGCCTTGAAGAGATTGACAGAAACCTTCTTTAGAAAGTTGGTGTCAAAGTAACAGAGATATTTTTTATAAATTAGACTCGTAGAGATGGAGAGAAATTTTCTGTAGGAAAGTAGTCTGGTAAAAATTGAGATAATTTTTTATGGCAAATTGGTCTTGTAGTGACTGAGAGGAATTTTCTCAAGATAATTGGTTTCATAGAGACTGTGAGAAATGTTCCAAAGAAAATTAATCTTAAAGAGCTTGAAAGGAAGAAAGACTAAAGCTAATATTCTATAACATATTGTCCCCAAAAGTCTTGAGATTTTTTTCGATATAAAATTGCCACAATTACACTGTAACTTAGATCGATATTTTACTCAGGCATATTTTTAAGGTGACTTGCGAAAACTTAAAGATAATTTATTTTAATGATGACCAAAAGAGTTTGTTGTAAAAAGGTATACCCTTCAATCTCCTACATTAACTTATTTTCTTTTAACCATAACCTGAAACATTCTATCTGAATAAAGTGAATATCGTCAGCTGCTTAATTTTACTTAAGAATTCTTAATAGCAACAGGAAGCAAGACTTTAAATCTTACTAAGCTTTACTAAAGTAAAGCTTAAGGTGTATGTTAATCTTTAGTTAAGATTAGTTAGTCGGTTTGTCTTCTTGACTTCTATATATTGTTGCGTTGTTGCATCTACCATTTCATTGTATTTGGGTCTTAAGATGTTGCAAACAACATCAATGAGTAAAAATCTTCCTCAACATAATCTTCACATTTCTAACTTAAAATTACACTTCAACATAATTCGATGTATTATCGAACGTACAAGAGTTTGTGTGTGAATTTGAAAGTAGATGTGTGAAGTAATATAAAAGAAGCTTATTGACTTAGAAGCGTTAACGTTAAGGCACAGAAAAATTTTAATTAATTAGCAGTAATATATTTTCTTAGACTTCAATTTCACAATAAGCTACTCAAATTAAATTGATAAGTAGTTTTTTTTACAACTACTAAGGTTCAAGTTAAAGTACAAACCGAAAGGAGCTTAAAGAAAAAGTTCAACGATTTAATAAAGAAAAATGTCTTTCAACGAAAAGTTACATTTCATAAAAATATTTTTTTAATTTATGATGATAAAAAAATGTTGTCTGATTTTAGTTAAAGATTGAAATTTCATTTTTACACAACCAAAAATAGTACAGCCTTTTAACGTTCTTTTTTTCTTAAATTTCAGATTAAAATGTAATTAAATACTCAATTATTTATTTCACAAAAACGTTTTTGGAAAAGTTCGTAATTGACTCTTTCATCTAATATTTAATTGGATCAATTAAAAGCTTAACTGAATTTCAAAATTAAACCAAAACAAGACTTCTACAGTAGGGGAACTCACTCTTTGTAAACAACCCTTGCAAAAGCTTGCAAATGCAGCAAGTCTAGCAAATATGCTACATTTTGCTAAACCATAACAACAAAATATATGAAAATAAAATTGCCACACTTGCGCAAATATGCTATGCCAAAAATCATTGCAGATGGGTAATTTGCAATGCTAAAACATCTGTGTACATCATTTTATTTTGAAAATCAAAGCAACTAGACACCTGTGCTTACAAAGTTTCACGGAAACCTGCCTGTGAATACTTAAAATTGAAGCTAAGATTGTTAAAAATTTTTTGCTAAAATAGCAAGAATTTAAACTACCTGTATGACATAAAATTCAAGCTATTAACAGACCACAAACCTCTCGTATCAATATTTAGCCCATCTAAGGGCATCCCAATTCATTCTGCTAATCGGCTGCAAAAGATGGGCATTATTTCTGTCCACCTACACAAACGATATACAATACAAAGCTACCAACTTGCACTCAAATGCTGATGCCGTATTGTGTCGATACTATATTTGACAAGGAATTAGAATCCTTCGAAATAAAACTTGTAGAGGAAGTATCATTTTTCACTGCACCATCTTTCACTGAACCAAAAAATATAAAATTTTAACAGAAGTGCTGAGTTACATACAACAAGGCTGGCCAAAAATAGTAAGTAAAGAAATTAAACCATATTTTAATAGGCGTCATAGCTTCACGTCGTTAAATGGAATAATTGTGCTGCAAACAGACTATAATAGGGTAGTTGTCCCGCAATGTTTCGAGAAAACATATTAAACTTGCTTCATGAAGGCCACTGGGGCATGGTCAAAACAAAGTTAAGCTAGGCGATATTGTTGGTGGCCAAAAATCGATCTTAGTATTGAACCGATGATTGCCAGATGTGAAAATTGCTCAATTGAAACGCCAATGCCGAGAAAATTATATAACTCGTGGAAGCAGCCGGATAAGCCCTGGCAAAGAATTCACCTTTTCCCGGGATTTTTTTACAATACATACTGGCTTGTTTGTGTAGACTCACATTTCCCTTACGTTACAAAAGTAAGTTCAACAACTTCAAATACGAATATTTCTATTTTAAAGAGAATTTTTTCAATTGAGGGCCTGCCAGACGTAATAGTATCCGATAATGGGCCCCAATTTGTATCGCAAGAATTCAAACAATTTTGTAAATCAAATAATGTGGAACATTTAACTACAGCTCATGTGAGATTAAGACTCACATGAATATTTTGAATTAATTCTCTATACAAATTTCATTGCATCCGTGGTGTCTCCCAGAAGCAATATACTCACTGTAAGAGAGCGTGTTTCTGTCAACGATTTCGAAACTGTACCGTGGCGTACCAGCTTAACTGCACCTCTCTGTCATCTAGTGGCGTGCAAATAAGGCTCCGTGAAGTTAGTGGTGGCCAATTACGTCAAGAGAGTGGCTGTGTTGTACCTAGCATAGTATAGGACTATAAGAGACGTTGAATAAAGAGCAGTTAATTATCGAAGAACGTGTTTCCTTCATCAAGGGAACAAAGGAGCGATTTAAAAAAAATTAGGCTGTATTTATTAGAAAGTGGAGGAAAAACGCACAAACGACATCAAAACCAAATTCGAGGTCGTGCGGTAGATGAGAGCAAGCATTTTTGTCAAGACTCAAAGTATAGTGAATCTCAAAGTCTTCTAACATCAAATAACCAGGCCACAAGTACGAGTTCACAAGAAAAACCAAACTCAGTTAAGCCAAATACAACTCAGTCACCAGCCAGCGCACAAAATTTTGAAAATAAACTGTACATGGAAATCCCAGGGCCTAGCAATTCTAGACAACCCCATGTTTCAACACCAATACCCCCACTGCGCCCGCAGTGTCGTGTACGAAGAATAACCCGTCCACCAAACAAGTATTCACCACCACCATTTCGTAAATAAGTGCGGAGGAACTGATGTATATTTAAAATGAAATGTACTAATTTAAATACAATTGGAAACTCTGTATATAAGTTGTATAAAATAAGTTTAAATACGTATACATTTAAAATATATACATGGTAACCCTTGTTTTCGCCAATTAAATGAATTGTCAGAAAAAACGTGAACATATGAATTGCTGAAGACCATTAAAGATATAACAAAAATGTTTCCCCAAGCCTACCTACATACTTTCTCACTTATGTCTAGTCGTCCGTTATTTCGGCCACTTCTTTGAGGAAACAAAGAAAAGAAATGTCAACTTGAAATAGTTACTCACTCTACTGTTGACTGTCTAATAAAAACGAGTAAATGTTTTTGTGCACTGAACAAAACAACAAACATTTATTAATGAATTTTAATACTTTACAAAGATTTTAAAAACGAAATTATGACTGAAGGATTATTCATGCATAATTAATAAATAAACATAAAGAAAAGTCTTTGAAAGTACAAAAATCATATATTTTAAAATACGCAAATGACAACTTGACAATCGCTTCAGGTCCATTGTATCATTAATTAAATTATTCCCCTTTCTTTCATTCAATTCATTCTTTGTCATGGGTTGTGGGTCTCTGTGTTATTAATATTAATTACAAGCCACTACCGCCATTACTATAAATATTTTTGCCCTTATTATTACGAACTGTTGTGCTGCCGTTGCGGCAAATATGTAAAGAGTACTAGCAATAAAGATGATAGTTGTCTTTAACTTTGACAAAGTTTTTTTTTTGTTAAATTCATTAAATAGACACTGTAGCTTGAAGTTATGTGCTAAATCGTAAGATGGCCGCAAAAAAAGAACGGATTAAACATAATAGATCTAATATTTTAAGTCTAATTTTCCATGAAAGTAATCTTTTCCATTACTGTAATAGTTGATAGCAGGCTTTAGTTGTATGAAGTCAATTAGTTGGTCAGAGCCATGACGCAATTTTCATCATATTCTAAAGGTATGGCCAGACGAGGCAATTATTTGATGAATTAAGTGTAAAAATTATGTAATGTGTAAATTTTTTCTTTCATGCTATTGCTGATTAACAAACAAGACTGCTAACTACAATGGAAAACTTACCAAAACTATTGTAATAAACTAATTTCGGCTTAATTGACTTTTCTAAAATGAACAGATTTTGATGCAATTAAGCGGAAAATTAATTAATGGATGATCTGGTAATTGGTTCAAAGTCGAAATTAGCAGAATTTTTTTGAGCATGTTCAATAATCTACAGCATTATGTTTGACTAATCAACATTTGAAATCTTACCTCTTCAATTCTATATATGGTGGTTAAGTGTTTTTCATACACACTATCTCAAGGAGGCATTCGTTTTCCTATGATAAACATACACACGACACGGTAATATGAGAAAAAAACATTTGTATCTATATGTAGCTATGAACAGTTTCATGTTTCATTTTTGGTTCCTAAAATATCAAATTAGTTTTACATGATTGTGTTTCCAAATTCAATGTTGAATCGCCTGTATTAATGTGCACTAATTTTGATGGCTTAGTTCCTTGGAAACAGTTGTGCTGTTATCGCTGTTTCGTTTATGATATACTCTGCGGTTGCATCGTCTGTAACCAAAAATGAAACAGGGGTTTTAAAGTATTTTGCCTGTGATGATCCTTCGTGTGTATCTAGGATAATATTCCTTCCTATGTAACAGGCAATTTGCACCACAAATATCCGCAACCTACTGAAAAACATGTTCGACTTTTATTAAAACAAATTATTTGAAAGATTGTCGCCAAATACATTTATTTAAAAAAACTTTTTAGGAGAAAACTTAATTTTTAGGAAATATCTACTCCATTTACAATTAACTGACAATTTTTTATTTGATTCCCGAAAAGGGGTTTAGTTTCATGAGACAATTAAAAGGGTAGCTCAAATAAACGAAACTCATTTGAGCGCAAATTCCCCTACAAATTTTATAAAAAAAATTTCATTTAAGCTTTTTTGCATTAATTAAGTGGGTAAAACAATTATGCGGGAATAAATTACGCGGAAGCTGCTGTATTTAATTTCACGTTACATTAAATATTTCGGAAAAATAGTGGTAACGCTTATTCTGTAAAATATTTGCCTCGTCTGACTTTTAATCTAGGAGGACTAAGGAGAATTTCGACTACAGGTAGAGAGCTGAAATTTGATATAACCCTGAGCTGAAATTTGTTATAACCCTGTCTGTAAGAGGAGAATTGATATATACATTAGCGAACAAATATAACTTGGAAAAAAGACTCAGATCTGCACAAAAACATAAATATGAAAATAAGGCCAAATTCCTATCCAAAAATTTTGGCCGTAAAAATTACGGAGATCAAAATGAAGACCAGGTTCTTCATATGTATAATACCAGCCCATTTCTAGGCAACTTGCTGGTTTTATAACATTTTTCCCTAATCCTTTCCCATATTACAAAGTTAAAAAGCTAGCAAGTTGCCTAGAAATGGGATGGTATTGTACATATGAAAAATATGGACTATCTTTTGATCTCAGGCCTACCTGTATACCAAATATCAGCTCTCTAGCTATAGTGAAAGTGCCCCATAATATTGATGAGTACGTCAATGAGTCAGTACCAAAATATACACCTTCAACCCCTTCACATCTCCGGAAGCTTACTGGTAGCGATTACACATAACACAATACAAACTTACTCTGTGGTATTCAATCGAATGACTTTGGGACTCAACCCACATGGCAAAATTTGCAAGTAAATTTGCCGGTCAAAGCCTAACAAAGAAATCCTGCTACAAATAATAACAAATTGGCTTAAAAGCCCTTCTGATGTGTTAATGTTCAGAAAAAGCCTTTAATCAATTGCTTTTGTAAATGGTGTATAAAATATTAAAGCTAAAAATCTCCTTAATTAATGTTACTATTAATGATCCCATCGTTCATTATTCATTGATGTAAAATTTGTCACAACGTAGCTGATTATCAAGGTTTTATTGGTCATTACTGCTGCCACAGCCGGCGTCTATAGCACCAGCAACACACAACGAATTCCATTATTGTGTATTGTTTATTTTCTATTGGCATTTTCATTAAAACTATCCTTGAGAAGATTTTTATATTTGTTTGGCTTTTGTTTTTGTTTTCTTCTTACTGTTACACATTTCTGAAGGACTTCCTAATTATCACTTATTAGAATTGTTCTTGATGCCAAAGTTTCTTTAGGCTGTCACTAAGGATTTTCATCTTCATTTTGATTTTTTTTTTCTTTAATTTGTTTTTTCTTCTATAGATTTCATCATGGGGTTTAGTAGAAGTTTTTAAGGTTGTCAGTTGTTTTTATTGTTGCCGTTTTCATTATGAGTGTCTTTACTGTCATAATTGATGAGTTTTTTTCTCCTACATATATATTTTAAGGACACATGATGATAAGTAAAAATTGAGGCTGTTTTTAAATACAACAGCAGATAAAAAGAGATGAATTGTATGCCATTGGATTTGAGCCAAATGATAGTTGATGTCAGTTTTTGTTTTGTTCTTGTTGTTATTTGTGGTTATGGGCTTAGATTACATTATTACTACTTTTCTAGTCCAACGAACGATATTGATGACAATTTAAATGACATCAATTCCTATTTCTTAAGATTTTGCAAAACGAAAATAAAAAAAAAATAAAAAAAGTTCTATAAGTCTTAATATTTATAATCAACTTAATACTCTACACTTTGATGAATTAAGATAAGAGGCTGTATCTTAGTCGCTAACGAATTAATGACACATACATACGTATATATTGCAGTCACTTCTTTTTGAAACAGAAAAGAAAAACTTTGTAGATTTTGATATTAAACATTTTTGTTACGGTGTTTTTTTTGGCGATGTCTTGTCGCAAGACGAAAAAAACTGTAGCGGTAAGAGGGATTGATTATTCGTTTTTTCGAAAAGCTCGAATGTTTGAAACTTAAAACAAACCCGGTTTCGGTCTTAATAATCATGGAAAACCCGGTTATTGGGTGATGAAAAACTATCAAAGCGTATGAAAGCTCGTTTTCACCTTGATGGTTTTGTTCATCACCAATATTGCCACATTCGTGATTCCACAAGTGATTGTCGACAAATAAATGCATCTAAAATGTCTGACTGTTCTGTACGAATGGTGGAGACTGAGGTTATCATTGGGTCATATTGTTTACGTGATTAATCAAGAAATGACTAGAGATCTATTGAAGAGGAAACGTTGCTGATCTAATTATACGATATTGATGCTCGACATCCCACACAGTTTGTATAACGACCCAATTGCAAACATGAGACAATGTCAGGCTGTTCTCTTTCGTAGTGGTAATAGAAATTGGTAACTTGAACCATCGCCCCTGAATCATGAGATAAACACCCACTGGATTTCTTTCTAAGGAGTTATTTGTAGTAAAAAATCTATGCGAACCAGTCCACATTCACCTGCACAGTAAAGCAGTAGACGATTCAACGTTGCCGCATCGAAATTGCGCCATATTAATGTAAAATTGTCACGGGAGTTTTCGAAAAAAGAAGAGCTCTATATTCGGCTGAGCCGGTCTTATATACCTTTTTGCCGGACTGTTTGCGATGTTTAATTATGTTCTCAGGTTTTAGAAGTTTTATTTAACATTTAACCACTCCTTTGAACAGAAGTGGTCAATATACGATTTCTACAGCCTGGCTCCTCTCTTTGCCAGCTTCTCTACTGTGTGCACGCGCACATTCTAAGGTGATTTTTCGATATTTCCTCATTCAAAGTAAGAGTTCCGGAAATAGTTTAGATGTGGAATAAAGATCCGAATATCGGCCAATTTGCTGCGGTGCTACATTTGTTGGGAGTTATGAGGGGTAGGTAGGGTTCCGTGCCTTCTAAAGATCCCGAGTTTTCGGAGAACGATAAGTTGAAGCCTCTCAAGAAGCAAAGCTTTGAGACTAGGAAGATAAAGTCAAGTCAGAATGATGCAGGAATGACACTATAAACTAAGGCTCCATTTATTAGTGGCGTTTTGTCGTAACGCCGCATTGATTGTCATCTTTTTGGTTAGTAGGTCCACTGGTAGCCAGTTCAGAATGGCAAAAAGTGCCTTTGTTGGCGTTTTGAGGATGACATTTGTGATTAGGATGGCCATAGTACTGAAAAAGAGACCGATTAGGGGCTTGATCGGAAAACAAATTTTTTGGATGGCCCAGCCATGGCAGTCTTTTCAATTACGTTGTATTTCCTTAACTAAAATAAAGATTTCGTCTTTATAATAAAACAATATTTTTTAAAATGATTAATATTTTTTTTTTATGGCCGACTCAAATGCCAAACTTTACATGGCTTGCGCTTTACTACTGCGTTTGGTGAGCTGACAGTTACACAATAAGCAGCTATAGAGGAGATGTACTATGTTCCAACTAATAGCAGGTTTCTAGTAGGGAAAAGTAAGTAAATAAGTCCGACAGCAGATAATGAATCTTAAAAAATCCACAGAGAAACAGCACTGAACAATGGTGTTTAATCGCCAACATGTGCAATTTAAGGCAGAATTAGCTGCGCTATAAGGAACTCTGTTGACCTTTACCTGTGCTTTACTTGGTTGAAGAGAACCGATCCAAATGAATATTGAGATCTTTTTAGAGGCGGAGTGGTTGGCCTTTGAGGTGGATGTTACCGAAATGGACTAATCCGTTAACTGGATTAAGAAGGGCCACATAATATAACATAAATTCATATGATTAGCTAAAAACGACTTTGCAAGCGGGAGCATTAAGAAGCAGGTTTAAGGGGGATATTCCAACGGTGTAAAATGAAAATCGTAGAGTACAAAGGAGAAGCTTTTGAAGTCTGAAGTCATATGCTAAATAATGGTTTTGTAGAAGGTTTAATATTGCAATTACGACGTTAGAAACTAAAAATTGTGTCCGGTGCCAGTGACGGCCTGTGAAGTTATGGGCCAAAGGCAAAAGCTCACGAAGGTCGGTGAGGAGAAAATTATCAGCACATATTAGTCGGCGACTAGAAGCAGACAAAGCCAAAAGTAGAAGCTGCATTATTGCGCTGTCTTCCGATGTATATGTAGGTCAAATCCATCAGTGGACAACTGGGAAATAAGTAAAGGATGGAAAGAGTCGAAATGTGGCCGAAACCGTAGACACCTGCTTCACTATTCCCCCTGCAGGATATTGGTACAACTTCCTTTATTTTAAAGAAAGGTTTTTCATGACTAATAAGTCACAATTTTTTCTCAAATTAAACTGAATTTTCTTCTTAAATCAGCATTTTTTAGTAACATGACATAAACCTTTGTTTCCTGATTTAACAACCAGGCTCTTATAGAGATTTTAATTATGCCTTCTATAAGCGAAATTATGTCGGAATATTTAAACATATATAGTGACTGAGAACTAAGAAAAATTGCTACTTTGCTTTATAATTCAAGTATTCTTTAGTCTTTAGCTCATTCAATCATTTACCTAATTAATATATTAGACATTTAATTAATAAATATTAATTGAGCCAATTAAAAACTTGCTTTCTACCCAATCATAATTATAATCCTTTTGTGAGCAAGTGTGTTAGCGATAATGTTTTCCATAGTTTATATAATGGATTTAATTAATATTCATTTCCGTTGTCTTAACAGCATGACTGTAAAATGAAATTTTGTAGCTGCACAAATGAAGATTAATAAAAGATATTTCTATTGAAAACTAAAGAAACTGAAATCATTAGAAAGCTTTGTTAGGAGAAATTCTGTTAATGATAATAAATTGAACAATTTGCGCAATTTAAAATTATTCGAATAAAACTAACCAAAATGTTCTTTATCATAATAATTATCCTCACCATTAAGAATATTATGATGACTGCTTGCACCAAAGTTTTGTGGTTTTTCTTTGTGCAGAATTTTAGTGGTGTCTGGAACACTTTTTATGAGTATCTTAATGCCAAAACAAAAAAAAAACCAAACAATTTTTAGTCAGCCATCATCATTCATACATTTGTTTTCTCAATTATTCTGGTTTTTTAGCACTCGTTTGCAATGCCTTTGCATAAATTAGTTTTAAAAAGTGTTTTCAGCCAGCTGTGTTAAGTGCCTTTTAAAATTGTTGAAGTAAATTTTTATTTTATTACCACAAATGTTTACTGCAGGGACAAGCATCTGTGGTAAAGGTTGGCATTGTAAGTTTTACATTTAATTTTCATGATCATGTAGTTCTGCTTATTTCAATTAAAATTTAATAAAGTAGGAGATTCGAAAGTAATAAGATGTTTTTGTCCATGAAAAAATGCGAGCTTGCTTTAGATCCGGCGCTGTTGAAGAAGTAACTTTCTTTAGATCAATGACTGTGATTTTTTTGCTGCTTCGTAATTTATTTTGCAAGTTCAACTAGTTTATGAAAAGTGATCGATAGATATAGGACTGTTCAAGGATCGTAATAGCTCATGATTAAATATTCGTAAATCCTTGAATTACATATTTCGAAAATAATAATATTATTCAGTTAAAATGTTTTAAAAGTGGGAGGTTGACATACCGTGTTTGTTAGTGAATAAAATACTATAACTCAGTAATTGGATAAATTTTTTAAATTATTAAAATTTTGATGTTAATTGAATCAATTAATAAGTTAATCAACTTTGCACCTGTGGCGAATCGTAAGCTGTGACTTTTGCCCATCTTTCTGCCATTAGATGAATTCCGTAGTCTTTACAGAAATGTTTGCTACCTTTGACTGAAGGATATCGTCTTTCAGCCACGTTCTTCTTTATCTAGGGAAACAAACTTAACTTTTTTTTTTACTAGTATATGAATATGAGGACGATGGAAAATTATAGTTCCATGTTTAGAAGTATATTTTGGATGTTTGTCATTGATTCATCCCTTTTAACGGATCAATCCTTGTAGGTAAAGTCTCTTGTCATAGAGTGATAAGGTTTCAGCACTTCATAACACAAAACACCCTGCTATACCCACTAAATAGAACAATTGATAAATGGCTACGTCTACAAACTCCAGCAAAAAACGAGATCTACGGACTTTACCTTTAAATAACAGAAACTATTGAACACGAAAACTTAAGATGAACCGAAACCGGCTTTTGTTCAATCGAAACTTGACAAGGGATGACCGAAATTTGTTGCAAATATCTCTATCAAAATGCCCTGTCGGAAAATCAGATCAAGAATCAGCTTTAATTTTATAAATAAAATATGCAAACATTTCAACGTGCCAACAATACGCGCTTTTTTATCGTGTAATGATTTCGAACAAAGAGGTCTAAGCATGGACCACAACGTACTGCAAGATCGGCTGAAAACATTACTGCTGTTAAAGAAAGTGCTCAAAACAATCCATCAACCTCAATTCGACACCGTGCTCAGGAGCTTGGTCTTCAAAGAACAACTTTGGCCACAATTTTGCACAAAGATTTGCATTTCTTTCCATTTAAGATTCAGTTGACACAAGATCTTCTTCCAGAAAACCACTTACGCCGCCGTACATACGCCAATAGGATGCTACAGCTCGCCCATGACAACCCCGATTTTCATGTAAAAATCATAATGAGCGACGAGGCACATTTTCATTTGAATGGATATGTGAATAAACAGAATAGTCGGTTCTGGGCAATGGAAAACCTTTAAATTATTCATCTGTCATCTTTGCATCCATTAAAAGTAGCAGTCTGGTATGATATTTGGTCAGGAGGAATCATTGGACTTTTTAACGCCACAACTGCATGCTTTGGGCTTGACTAACATGTGGTTTCAACAAGACGGTGCCACATCGCATACAGGCAGGATTACAATGGAATTACCGCGAGACCTCTATCCACAACAAGTTATTTCAAGAATTGGTGAAGTTGATTGGCCTCCACGGTCGCCTGATTTGACTGGACCGGACTTCTTTTTGTGAGGATATCTGTAAAGCAAGGTTTATGCAAACAAACCAGAAACGCTGGAGCAACTCAAACAAAATATTCGTGATGAAATTAATGAAATACCGAGTGAAATGTGTGAGAATGTATTGAAAAATGTGTCTAAAAGGGCTCGCATTTGTGAGGCTAACAGAGGCGGACATTTATCTGATATTGTAGTCCATACATAATTGCCGACATTAAATAAAACATTTATTCATTTCCTTTAATTTAATCAAAAATTATAAGCAAGCAAAGTAGTATACCTTCCCGGCGGATACCCGGTATGTAGGTGTTTTTTTCTCCAAAGTTAAAGCTTGGAAATGGTAAGCTAAATCGAATAGCAATTGCGTTTCTCTTTTCACTTTTTTGCCTTTTCCAACTGCATATGCCGGTGCAATAGCTATGCAATTTTGGTCACATTTCTAAGAAAAAGAAGGACTTCAAAGTTTACAAAAAAAATTCTTTTCAACAAACCTGAAAATTTTAGAAAATAGAAAAGAAACAAATTATAGCTGCTTGCTCTTTCAAAACAACTTTGAAATAAAGTTTGATGGAATAAATTTGATGTGTAGCTGTGCTACTCAAAACAAAATTTCGTCAACACAAACAAACATACATACATTTTTAGAATCAAAAATCTTAATTGCTACGGAACCTTGAGTATTAAAGATATAAAGTAACTAAAATGAAGTGATTACAACATGAGCCTATGTAATGCATTATTGGCTCACCTTCAAAGGTAAACTTATTGTTACGCGATATAACTTCCCGGAATATAGAACTAAAAATAGCAATGAAGATATTAATTCGTTTTCAGCTTAAGTCGACTTAAGCAATTATTCCTTATTGTCATACAATTATTGAACAATAAAAAGTAATTGATGATTTGGCGAAAAAAAAAACGCAGACTTCGAGTAAGATGGTCAACAAATCTAAAAGGAGGCGGCCAGAAGACTATATTTCATTGGCAATGAAGCTGATCAGGCGTTGAATCCTGCTGTTACTCAGCACCAATCATGCAACATGTTCATGACACATTTTGAAGAAAATTTACTACGTAAGAGCGAGTTACGCCATTTAGGTCGTTTGCAAAATGTGGTCTTTTACAGAAAATACGGTCGATGTACTTTATGTATGAATAAGAAATGCACCTTTATTAAAAAGTATCGAAGAGCTATAAATTATTTTTATTTCATCATATTTTTTGTGCGGTTTTGCTTTAATGTAAAGTTTAAATTTATCATAAAAATATAATAAAAACTGAAACACTAGCAAATTTCATTATTTACTAAAACACAACTTGTTTTGCTTTACTTGGTTAGTGGGTAACCTTTTTGCAATTAAATGCGGCTGCTTTATTATTTGCCTACTGCTATTGGGGCTTCCGGCCACTGTTATTGTGATTTATAACATTTGCGGTATGCGGCATGTGGCAAACAAGGGAGAGAGAAAAACATGAAAGCACCAAGCAATATTAAACACATAAGTCATTCACTGTAGGAATACAAAATGGAATTAATGCAGCAAGAAAGAAAGAAATCATTGTATTATGCCCTGTTTCTGTGTGACAAGGGAGCGAGTCGCCTAGAGAATTTATTTGAAAAAAAAAACATATTTTTTGTTCTTGTTTCTACACAAATTTTCTAGACGGATCGTTGGCTTCTCGTATAAAAACCGGTCATTATTGTGCACACAGGAGAGTTACGGATTGATTAGTGCAAGCTGGAGAATCATTTCAAAGGCTAAGGCCTTGCGTAAATAACATTTTACGCCACTGACGAAATTACGATTACTTTGAATTATTTCTTAATTACTTTTTAATTTCTAAAAAAAAAATTTATGTTCGTTTTTGTTATTTTAGGAATCAATAACGAAAAATATATCAACATTGCTGCCTAAACACCCTTACCATTAATATGCCCTTACAAAAATCAATAACCCGAACCCACCCACAGCTTACGGACTGAATTAAAAAAAATGTTAAAAGACCTACAAATTTTAGAAACCTAAATTCTTCTCTAAACTAAAATTTCACAAAAAATTGGAAATTTAATTAATATTTTAAATTTATCACTAATTCGAAATTTCAGCATTAAATCCTAAAAAGACAATATTTAATTAAAAAAAAAAAAAACACACAACCGAAATTTTACCAAAAATTACACAAAAATCAAAATTCACCAAATTTTGCAATTAGAAAATTCACCATCAAACCAAACTTTAATAAAAAAAAAAAAAATTAAAAATACAGGGTGGCACAAATGAGACCTAGTGATGTGAAACACAAATAACTTTTTTATTTTTTAACATAATTTATTTTTTGTTTTTGCAGATTATAACTGAACTCTTGGAAATTTAAAATGAATACGTACAGTCCACAAAAAGGCATTAAAATTATCGATTTTTATTATTCTTCTCAACGACCAATTATTCTGACTGTATTTAAAAAAAAATTTTTAATTAACCAAAAAAGTTCAGAACCTGTAAAAACTGAATTTCACAAAAGATCGCGAGTTTTTTAAAAACTCAAAAATTAATAAAACATCTGGAAATTCCTAAAATAATTTCAAGTTCCAAAAGGTCTAACTTTTACAGCAAAATTATACTTTGAAATTTATCGACAAATTTTAACCAAATACTGAAATTGCACCGAAAACTCAAACTTTAATAAAAAAAAATTCAAAGTTTTACAAAACATAAGAGCCGAAATTTAAAAAAAAAACATCGCATCTATTAACAAATCGAAAATGATTAGGTGAAAACAAAAGGAAAGTTTATATGTAAGAAAATACGAGTAATACCGGTGCCCAAAATTAAAGATCACACACAATCCTTTGCAGCGGCAAAAATCTGTAGCACACTTTTAATAGTTTATACTTTCCTGAATAGTGCATAAGATTGGGCACAGTTGAATATAACTTTCTCATTTCTTTACCAGTAGACTCGATAAACAGACTGCACCTTTGTTAAATTTATATTTTTCTAATAACCGTCTTGTATTTTAAAAAGCCAGGAACGCAGACATCACAAGTTTGTATTGGTGTTTCATTAGATCTTATGTCATGAGATACTTTACTTGGTTTGATTATTTCGTTGTGTTGCCTTGTCTTGGGTGTTACCGAAGAAGTAAGTATATAATTAATTAATAATAAAATAGTCGTCACAAACTTACATGAAGTTTTAAGCATAAAAGGATTGAAACATACCTGAAAAGAAAAAAAAGTAGGCCGTTAGATTCATGTAGTGAGAACATATATGTATATCTATATATATAAAAGTGAAACTCTGTCTGTGTGTGTTAGCTATACGGCCATGTTCCGACACTCGCAAATTGCGATTGTGATTTCAACTCGCATGTGAGGTGTTCTGTAACTCGCATTCGCAAGAGTTTTGGCGAGTTCAAGTCGCAAGAGTATACTGAAGTTTAAATATAGCAGTACAGAACACCTCACATACAAAATAAATATTAATTTTTCAGCTACTTGCACTAGATCGATTTTTCTGAAACTTTGCTCATGAATAATAAAAACCAATATTGAAATTAGTTAACAATAATTTGAACATACAACAATTGTTTGAAATATACTAAATTTTGTGATTATCCATCCCATCATTTAGAGAGGGTTTACGCAGATCTAGTCTGACCGTTAAACATTTTTGAAATGAGGTCGCGGTTTTTATTGAAACTCTTTGTTCTAAAATTTATATAGACGACACCATTTTTAAGAGCTATGAGCGGGCCTCATGTAGCACGTATGAATGGCTCCCACTACGTTTCGAAGTGGCGTCACTGTTACTATGAAAATTTTATAATTTTCGGAAAATAATACTTCATTGGTGCTAAAATTTTGATTTGACTTCTTGTAAATATAAAAAACAAGAGGATTTTGTTTTACATTTAATACACGAAATTGAAGCGGCAATCCTGGAAAACGTATTTATTTTGGTAAAAAAATCCCCGTACACCAGTTCAAAAAAAAAAACGAAAACGCAAGCTTTCACGACGGTTTTGAATGATTCCGAAGCAGAAGTCAGTTTTTTGGGTCAAGTCGGATTTTTGTGCTACAGGCTAAAACAATATTTCCCATTTTAGGAATATCCGAAGAGGCTTACTATACATTTACATGGGACCTTTATTACTTTTTCGAGAGGAAAATTGTTTGCTTTAGGCCTTTCCTCTACAGACCCTCCTAAGAGGGTTTTTATAAATTTTGTATAACTTTACAGCAATTTGTTTTTATTTTCATTAGTTTTCGCTTAAAATTTTATTTAAAAAAACACAGCTAAAAATGATCAGGAGAATTGTAATAAGGTTTATGTAGGGACGCAAAAAAGTTTAAAAAAATGTACCTGCTTATGAAGTTACAAGAAATAAATCAAAAAATAAAATTAGGACGGAATTTGTTTTGGCAACACAGAAATTAAAGCGTTTAAAATTCCGTGTCAGTTGACACAAGAGCTTTTTCCTGAAGACCATTTACGCCGCCGCAGGATTTTCATGATAAATTTCATTTCATTTTCATGAAAAAATCATAATGAGTGACGAGGCACATTTTCATTTGAATGGATATGTGAATAAACAAAATAATCGGTTCTTGCCTTTGCATCCATTAAAAGTGACAGTCTGGTGGCCAATTTGGTCAGGAGGAATCATTGGACCTTACTTCTTTGAAACTGCAAACGGCGCAAGGGTAACTGCCGATGGGGAGCGATATTGTGATATGATTGAAAACTTTTTAACGCCACAACTGCATGCTTTGGGCTTGACTAAAATATGGTTTCAACAAGACGGTTCCACATCGCATACAGCCAATGGAATTACTGCGAGACCTCTTTCCACAACAAGTTATTTCATGGAATGGTGATGTTGATTGGCCTCCACGGTCACCTGATTTGACTGCTGCGGACTTCTTTTTGTGGGGATATCTGAAAAGCAAGCTTTATGCAAACAAACCAGAAACGCTGGAGCAACTCAAACAAAATATTCGTGATGAAATTAATAAAATACCGCGTAAATTGTGTGAGAATGTAATTAAAAATTTGTTCAAAAGGGCTCGCCTTTGTGACGCTAACAGAGGCGGACATTTATCTGATATTGTAGTCCATACATAATTGCCGACATTAAATAAGACATTTATCAATATACGATCCATTCTCTTTAATCTAATCAAAAATTATAAACAAACAAAGTAATATACCTTCCCGGCGGACACCCTGTATAAATGTGTTTTTGGGTTTTTTGAATTTGTTTTAAAAAGAAATATATTGAATTCAATATTAAGCGTTGTTCTTGAACTGCAGGGAATAAACTTCTTGTAATAGGGAATCTTAATTCATTTTAGGCATTGCAATGATGCCTATTTCGGCATTATATGTAAACTAACAGAAATTGTTTCTTTTTAATTTGGTACGATTTCTACTATAGGAATGAAGTAGTGTTTTAATAATTAGCAAATGATTTTATATTTAATTCCTAAACAGTTTAGTGAGGTCACACCTTTCATTTTTAAATGAAACTAAACCTTTTGACTTAAAATATGAGTTGTGCAGGTGTGCAAATAAATAAGTTGTGTCCAAATCTTCTGTTTGATTTCAGCGTAAAAACGTATAACGTATTTCTTACTAAATTAACTAATTAGAAAAAAAACATGTTTAAAATATAAGTTTTATAATCTTATTTTGTTGGTATTTGCTACTTTACTTTTCCTCTTATATCGGAGATAAAAAAATGTGTAAGTTATTAATTTTGGTCACTTAAACTTAAAAAAAAGCCAAAGTGTCCTTTGAATAAATAATTTTAAGGTGGGGGCTACTGGTCGAGGTTGTTTTAGTATTTTAAAGTCTTCCGCTTCTATTATATAAAAGTCTGAGTCTATTAATATTTTTTTCTTCGTAAGAAATAAAAAAAAAAGCCTTTACGTATGAATTGATGTATGTATGTATGTGTTTTAATAGTTGACAAGTTCGTGGAATATTAATGACATTGCTATTTATAAAAATCAGTCCCCCTTTGCGCTATCGTATTTTATTGGCATGTTTGGTTTACATATGCATATATTTTTAAAACAGAAATATTAAAACGAAAAAAAGTTTTTTTCCTCTCACTTAAGCAAATATTGGGATTTGCTTGTTGATTTTTTATAGAACTTTTCGTTTTGTAGAATTGCTTTTTGGTTTATTTGACAATTGTCATAAAACTAAAATTGAAATAGCACAAAAAAAAAAAGAATTGAAAACATCACACATTTATTATGCCTTCCAGCCAGCCAGTCATGTTTTGAACTTCAAAAATAAAATGAAACAAATAAAATACTACAAATGCCGATAACTAACAAGTTTGTTTTACAATAAAGAATTAAAAACAAAAATACAATTTCAGTTTTGTCTTTTGTTGAATAATTTAAACTCTTTTTTTAGAAATCAATGTTCTTTTTTATGGTAAACGCCTGCAATTTCCTGAAAACAATCGCATATTTATAGAATTTTTTTATTAGTTAAAAGAAAAAACAATAAACAAAAACCTCACAACTAATAATTCGAGTTGTAATATTTAATTTCAAATGGGAAATTAAAAACCAAAATAAATTCAAATTTGGTTTATGAATTTGTTATTAAAATTTGATGATTAGATGAGTAAAATGCATAGTGGTTGATACAATTTATTGTGTTTTATGAATATTTAGCTTTTGAGGTATTTAATTTAATTTTACTTCAAATTTAAGCTGTGTATTGAAGCAAAATTGATTTTAAAAGTACTTTCGAATTCTCTAAATAAATAACCTACATATTTTCCTATTTGGAGCCTAAACTTTTTTTCTTCAAAATTTATAGAGAGTAAACTTTTGCCTAAAAGTTTTTGTAACGCTACTGGGTCAATATGAAAAATCGACAGTCGAACTCTTAACACACGAGATTACAATGTTTCGCCAAAAATATGATGAATAATTAGGGTTTAACTTGCTTAATAAAAACCTACGTACAGTTTTCTCTATCATGTACAGATTTTATTAACGGGCCTAGCAAATCTGACCCCATTAATAGGATGCATACACTAGTTTATTTCAGCATTACTCCAGCCTAACAGTAAGTCTGACTTCGATAGGCGGTACACGGAATGATGTCACATAAAATTACCCTCCAAGTATAAACATATTTTTCGTTTGGCATTGTCAACAGTTTAGGAGTTGTTCAATAGTGATACAATTAAATAGGGGTTTGCGTGATAGTATTAATCATAAAATACAAGAACATATGCTCTTATTATTATTATTATATTTAAATAAAAGATCTTCTCGTTGCTTGAGATGATTTTGCAAATGTGGTACATACTGATAAATCCATTACACAATATATGTCAACGTAAGAAAACTAACTTCACATAATTGTGAATTTTAGATTAATTTATAAAAAAAAGTATTTATGTTTTTTAACTTTTTTATAAAATCTAAAATAAATTTTTGAATTTTACATAAAAAAAAAATTTTACCACTAATTTCCGGACAACTCCGAAATTGTAGAGCGCATATAAAAATGTTTGGAAATTCTTGAGATAAATATAGGGTGTTTTTAAGGCCGATAAAACTTTAAATTGTAAAAAATAATCAAAATTATAAATTTATATATAATTATTATATGCGTTATTTCCCTACGCCTTTCTGCTTAATAATTATCATCCTGATGATAAGAATTTTATTAAAGTCCTAGTGCTTGAAAATTATTTAACTAAAATTAAAATAACAGGTCAAAAGAAATATAAGAAAATTTAATAAAAATTCCATTCTAGACGTAAATTTCTTTTAATTCGTAAAAAACATATGGTCCAATGGAGCCAGCAGCATGTGTAACCGAAAACTTTGTTTATTAACAAACCCATTAAGCCAGAGGTGAGCCTCATGGTTGAACAAAATTTTGCGATAAAACATCGGCTTAGTTGATGACGGATTTTCATAGTAATTCGGAATAATTATTTGGTAGCGTTGTTTAAGCGTAAATTTTTTCATGATGATTCGCCAGATCTGCTGGTGAGCATAAATGTTCGTTTCACAGTTACCTCTTTCGTAAATTCTATAGGGCATAAAAAACACTATATATGCCGCATTATTCCGCGTATTCCGTTCCGAAATGCGTCAAACTGGTTTCGAATTATGGTGAAATAAACTCGCGCAACAGCTCTATTAGGGGGTTCATATTTGCCATGCCCATTAAATATATAAATCTTCAAATTCATCATATTTTTATTTGAAACATGATTTCAATGCCGAATTGTGTGATTATTCTCTTCGATTTATAAAACTCGATTTAGAAAAAAGAATTTTCTTAGTAGGAAACACACAATTGACGCTACGTAAGATAACATTATTTTCTACAAGATCAAATAAATGCCACAGAGTTTTACCGATTGCTGTAGGGAAGCATTAAATTCTGCACCGAAATTCGCGCTTACATTTAAAATTGTTTAAACCTTCATTCTTTTTAAACTAAAAACCAATTATCAGTGGTGTTCTTTATTCCGCATCCGCACAATTTTAATCTAAAGTGGAAATTTGCGAATAATTTCTTTTATTTTATTAAGAATAAAAAAATGGTGGAATGAATTAGAATCAGGTTTTCATGAGTTAAAACTATAATTCAATGTTAAAATGACTATTTTGTATTAACATTTTAAAGGGTTTATAAAATGCTTATGGGATGCCTGAACAGACTTGTTTGAAGAGTCTTGCTTATTAACCCAAAAGACAAGATGTGTTTTCTTAAACATTTTCTAATAATTTCGAAAAAAAATATGTGGAATACAAAACAGATTATTTCCGAATTATTCATTTCACTCAGAATACAGACCTAAACTTATGATTGAAAAATTACACGCATTCTTAGTTCACTATTAATTGCCCATTTTGATTTCATTGGAGCAAGCCGCCAGTTTATCAGCAAGTTGTAATGGCCGCAGATGATTAATGGGCATTTAATGTTCTAATACATGCAACGTGTAATTGGAGGCATTATTGTTTTTAAATTTAAAACTTTTACTAAATAAGATTTCTATAATTATCGAATATTATTCACTTGAAATATATCACTTTCGTTGAGCATTTCGAATTTGATCAAACAAGTTAAGTATTGTAATTAGAATTTCATTGGTCTTGAAAAAATACTAACTATTAGGCAACAACGTCTTTATTTTGTCATCATTTGGTTACAAGATAACGGTTAATATATAAATATGTCATAAATCTTTAGATTTATAAATAACTGATTGACATAGAATTATTTTTTAGATGGAAGAAAGATAAACCTTTAATACGTATTTCGATGATAGGTATTAGAAATTGTAGTCACTGACAAGATACTGAAAGAAAAAATATCAAATACTTCTGTGTCATAATATGATTACAATTTCTTTTTCTTTCACCAAGTAAAGGTTGTGCGTTCCTTACAGTAGAATGTAATTTTTTAGATTGCACCCCGAAAACCGAAAGAGAAAATACGACAACAAAATATAAACCGTAATTTTTGCATCGATTTTCAATTGTTAAAGCGCGTTAAAGAGGGAATAAGCTAAGATTCCTTTGAACGTTTAAACAATTTTGAACCGCCTAAATCTCTTCAAGAAATATGATTTAAAAAAAATTAATAATAAAAAATTAAATTTTTTGATTAATTTTGTAGCTTTGACAGTTTTTTTTGCAACACTTTGTTTACTTTGTGTAAGAAATTTTATTTCCGAACACTTTATTTTAGCGATAAATTTCAATTTTGAGAATGCTGAAGCCTGGGAAATCCAAGTTTTAGTGCTCGGCAGCTTCACTGATCTGGGTTTGCCTGCCTAATGTTATGTTGTCCGCCGATTCATTGTTGCTTCAACGTACGAGGATTCGCTTATTGTTGAAAGAAACTTATTTTCGAATTTGTAACGATGAAAGTCGATACCTCGTTTTCACCGCACCGTGTATCAAATGCGAATTATTAATTTTGGTATTAAACTGCATAAGGACCCTGTATTTAACAAATGTTAGTTATTTTTGGTAACTTTAGTTAAAAACCAATCTATTATTAATACAGACGTTATTATAGGCTTGAATTGTAATTATAGAATTGAAACTGCAAATTAATATTAAACATTATTTGAATATTTGAAATAAAATTGCATTGAATTATCATATTACCAGTTGCTTTCTTTCATTATTCTTACTATAAATATTATAATCATAAATACTATCATTTCAAATATTTCTATTAGTATTTAAGATCAAATGCTTTTTTAGACACAACAGACTAAAGAAATTTCCTGACTTTGTTAACAATATCAATTAAGCACAGAAAACACATTTTTTTATTTAAAAATATTTTTTAGTAACGAAATATTTCAAAACTTACGTAAGTTTCCCTCGTGTGTGGTTTTCAACACATATGTAGTTTATGTTATGTTTTAGTTATAATTACAATATATTAGATCAAAGAATGAAACAATGTTGTATTTGAATATGGATGTCCTATTTTAGAGCTATAATGTCAAAAACAACATTTCAATACATGAATCGTGTTATTCGTTTTGATAACGTTATGAGCAGACGCCAAACCAGCTCTACAGACAAATTTTCTCCAATTTGTGATATATTCGACAAATGGGCCGAGTTATTGACTCATTATTTCAATCCATCTGAGTGTGTTACAGTTGATAAGCAACTGCTTGGATTTCGTGGACGATGCAAGTTTAGGCAATATATGCCTTGTAAACCTGAAAGATATGGAATTAAATTTGGGTAAGCCTGTTGGTAGTTTACCTGAAAAAAAATCAGGGGGAACGTGTTGTTTTGGAGTTAGTTCGCGAACTTAAGGGCCACAATATAACAATGAATAACTACTTCTCATCCTACCAACTTGGACAAAAGTTGTTGTCCCAAGGGATAACAATGGTAGGTACTATGCGCAAAAATAAAAGAAACATACCAACCAAATTGTTAGAATACAAAAAGGTTCCCCTGTACCATTCAACTTTTGCATTCACCGAAAGTACAACTCTTGTGCCATATGTCGGGAGAAAGGATAACAGTGTAGTACTGCAAAGCACAATGCATCATTCGACTGACGTAGAATCTGATGCGAAAAAATATCCAAAAATCATTCAATTCTATAACAAAGCTGAAGATTCGTTTTATATTAGCTTTATTGATTTTCAGCTTTACAACTTTATTCTATAGGTGGCGGGGATACCGTGGACAAAATGTAAGCGTACGAAAAGGAAAACAAATCGATGGCCAGTTGCTGTTTTCTCAATTATGGTTAATATTTCAGCTTTAAATGCATACATTATATTTAAAGATATAAATCCAAATTGGAAAACAAACAAACCCAATTGTACGTCGCTTCTTTTTGCTTGGAATATATCTCGCAAAGCTTGACATGACAGTACGAAAGGGCGTACCAAGAACTCAATTAGCAGTATGTGTGCTTTCTGCTATCAACCAAAGCGATTTAGGGGATAAACCAAGCGGCTCAATAACCCAGTCCGGTGAACCATCTGGAGCTCAGCAGAGCTTATCGAAATAGTTCGAAATTCCTTCAAAAAAAGCAAAAAACTATTCCTCCTATAATCGAAGGAAAATCGAAAAGCCATATTTGATACAGGCGCTATCAGGAACATCATGCGAGATGGTTTCATTCAGACGCTCTGAAAACTTCCACGATAGCTCGACCACCTTTGTTGATGAAACTACTAGGACAGTGACACAAGCAGTAGAGTTCCATTCCGGACCGCCTTGGGCACGGTTATAGAAAATTCAAATTAACAACCATTACGGACCCCAGCTGAGAAACATCGTTACAAATGTGACCAGAAGACATCAAAAAGTCAGCTTTGACGGGCAGCTGTATCTAGAGTAAAATTGCCGCACACTAATTTTGATCGCGAAATCATTTGGATCTGCCCCTGTATCTAATCGAGGCGATTTAACATCAGTTAGAAAATAGTAAGTACCGCGAAAGCAACCTGGCTATATTGCAAACTCCTTTATTTATAAGAATTTTTCAAACAAAGTTCTAAAACCACAAAATTTATTTAAGCCATAAGTATTTATTTACATGCACACGATGTTAAGTTTGTGAACAAATTTTATATTTCGTAAACCACAAATTAAAAGAAATTCTCTATTTTTAATTTTCAACAAAATATGCATTACCAAATAATTACAAACAGTTCTTTTTGCCACAGAATTTCCAAGGCAAAAATTATAATTTTATTGTTATTGCAAGGTTAAACTAAAATAAATTATTCTTCTGTGGTTGCTGTTTTTGAAACTAAAACACAAGACATTTAATGTCATATAATCATCTTCATAATTTAACACTAGTTACATATTATAGTCATATTTGCAGAGGTCTGCAATGACCGAGTGTAAAAGCCAACAGAAGGAAGGTGTAAAATTTATCAAAGTAGGAATTATTAGCTGCAGGATACATAAATATACGACACCACAGACACTTGTACATCTAAACAAATTAATGACAATGAAGCATTTCGGCAAATCTACTCTACCTCTCTCTCTCATTATCTGTCTCTTTGTTGCACTTGAGTCTTGTGTGGCTTTCGCTCACGTGACAAAACTTGGGTTCGTTATTTTGCTTGCCACTTAACACGTGGATATATTAGAGAGAAATTTATGACTTGACTATGCAAAGAAAATAATGATGAACTTTTCCAAATGTTGCCAACAAATTAACAAGAGCAACATACACACACATAAATGTACAACAATGAAAATATCATAAGACTAAACATATAAGTGAAAGGCTGTCTACTGGCCGCATCTTGTCGTAGTGTGTTTTCGTTTATAAAAGGTTAAATGTAACTAAACCAAAGAACAAACTCAAAACGAATAATAAATAATTTGCAACAAACTTAGAAACATGCATTCAGAAATTTACGTACCAGATGCAGAATAGCACACAGGACAGAATATCAGACAAACTCGATTTAAGACAAAGAATCAACTTTTATCCCTGTTGACTCTACAAACATAGTTGGCCACTTTGAATTTCCATATCCTTCTCAGTCTTTATCTTTGCATGTAACCTAAAGAGTCTTTCAATAACAAACACTTTAACAAATTCTGAAAAGAAATACATGACATTTTACTCAACTATGGGTAGAGAAATAATATTGACTTTTCTATAAAGTAAGATTTTATTTAATAAAAATGGTTACTCAAAGTAATTGTGAATATTCATGAATTTATTGGGGTTTCCGTATCTTCTTCCCAGGTGCCAGAAAATAATTTCGGAGGGAGCTAATGCCGCTTTTAAACTGTAGAGTTAAAACATGTATTTTCCTTTAATAGGTTGTGCGATTATACGAAAAAATGTTTGAGAGCCCGAAACTACCTCCCTTCGTTTATTAGCACAGGTGCAGCTCTAGTAAAGATAACCCTCATTTCTAACTGATTCAATGGAGTTTGAGTAAGTACACTAAAGCAAAGCATGAGAGTTATAATGCATAGTAGGATAAGGCGGAAAAAAGTATACACCTCAATTTAGCTTTATTTTTAGGTTTTAGCTTCGAAAATTATCATTTACCTTCGTGGCTTTGTCATAATTTTTAAAATATTGTCAAATTTAATAACTCAAAGATTCTGGCGAAACCGTATGGCAAACTCGCTCGATCTGTGCGAATATCCTGCCTAAAACAACGAAAATTACTTTGCAAGGACTTACTAAGCAAGAGGTATTAAGTGTTAAAAATTGTGGTTTATGAGTCAATGAATTAAATAAATAATTAATGAAATATAAGTAATATTCTTTCCCCTCCATTCATGGTGACCGAGTATTACTTAATGAGCTTTCCGAATAGTACCGACATAAAACGTAAAAACTAAATACACTACTCTAGATAAAACACAAGATTTTAAACACATATCGGATAAGTACGATTAATTAAACCAAGATTTGTCACACGGCCAAGAAATTTTATAAACAAATGTTTTATTTACCAGGAATATAAACGTGCATCCATTATTTTTGTTTTAATTTCAAATCTATTTAAAACACAAAGCTGGCAACAAAAAATGCGGCCATAAAAGTCAAACAAACATTTTGCAGTGTATGCATTACGTAAGGATTTATTAATTTTTTTTCTTAACCAAAAAAAGTTCGTTTATCCTTATAAATGCCATTACACTTACATGTGGCATAGATCTACACATAAACGAATACATACACACTTTGTATGACTGCCACTACTACCGTCTAGTATTGTTTTTGCCAGGCCATTACTGCAGCAGCACAAGACTGCTGAAGACTATTAAACCCTAGACGGTAATTTTAAAGAGCGCACAAGACCTGAGAAGAAATATATATGACCCTATTAAGTTGCCAAAGTACATCCAAAAGTCTACGTCAAAAAAAGAACAACAACACACACACACAAGATAACGAAAAACTCATGTAATAAAGAGTCTGCGAGTGCCAGAAATGCCAGCTCTTCAGTTGCGTTATGTGCACAAAAAGTCAAAGGTCAAGTAAATGTAGCAGCAATCACCAAAAGAGATTTTGTTTTTAAAGAGCTGAAATAAAATAAAAAAAATCATTATTGGCTGTTCAAAAAATATATCGAATTTTGAGATGTTTCACTTGTAAAATATTATTAACGATGCCACAAAATTGTTTGACTGTCAAAAATATTCAGTCTAATGGAAACCGAAAACTTTTAAACGAAAAGATTTCCGTGGGGAATTTCGCTTTAATATATCTTCATGAAGTAAAGTGCTGCAAAAAGTCTGCTTATTCTTCTAAAAGTTCCGGCAAGCAAGCTCGCACTCTAAAAATGTTTGTGGAGATTAACTTCGACACTATCATGATAATGATATTGCGCTAAAATCATGTTGGGTAGGATCAGAAGGGGGCTGTGTATTATGAGCTGCTGAAATTTGGTTAGACTATCAAAAGAGAGCTGTAGATATAATAATTGATCGATTTAAACAGCCAATATACCAGCAGGCCTGAGACTATAATTCTCCACCATGCTCGCGACTCATGTTGTAAAGAAATATTTGGAAAACAGCGAAAGTAACGTTTTATTTCACCCACCTTAAGACGTGACCTTGCTTGCCCTGACCGACTATCATTTGTTTTTACCGATGCAATACAACCTGCCTGGAGTACAGCTCCTTCAGTGGAAAGTATGCTATGAAAGACTGGCTTGATTTGTTTCTGGCTTCAAAAGATAAGAATCCTTTTATAGCGAAAAGAAGGGAAGATAACATATAGCTAACGATGGCCAATACTTCGCTTAACATGATAACTTAAAATTGCCACCCAATAATAGCAAAGAAAGTTGAAGTACATACGTACTAAGTCTAAAGCGGTATATAACCATTTACGTTAACGGCTTAACTTTATTACCTTTTTACACAAATTTTATATTTATGAAGTTCTCTATACACGTGCTAGGAAAAATAGAATTTTTCTCACAGAAACCAATAAATCTAATAAATAAGTAATTAGGGACGTGTAGCAAGAAAGTGAAAGGAAATTTGTGACTACTGAAAGAATGTATAAAGGTCCCGAACAACAATAATAATAATTAAAAAAGAAGTTTCTTTTAATTAATATGAAGAGAAAATAAGGTACAAATTTTAGCATAAATCTGAAATGAGTCAGGTATACTCTGTACTATAAATAGGATTAATCAATAGTGAATAAGAAATAAATTAAGAACAAACCTCCTTTGTCCCTGTTCACACCCGCAATTTTAGTTGCTGTAATTATTGAGTTTGTTGGCGAGAGTAAAATGAAGAATGGAAAAGAATACGGAGTTGCGTGGATTTACAATTCTTTTTTGATTTTTAAAGTCTCACTTTTGAACTCGATGTTGGAAAGTATGAAAAAACTAAAACTGCAATAGCGGAATGTCAAAATGTGGACATGAGTGCTATTCTTAAACAGAATTTAACAAAATTGCTGAAACAAAAACTGAATATCCGGACGGGGACTTTAGGTGCTTTATTAGAGGCTCAGAATTATAAATGGGCAACATCGTTTGCTATAACAATTGATATGGCAGTTCACGGTTGATGAACCTGAATCCTGTAAACAAGGCCTGTAAACAAGAAACAGCTGATCACTAGCAAAACAACACTCGACCAGCAAAAATTAGCCACAAAGCGCTAAAATAAAGGCAGCTTCATTTATATTAAGAACATTTATCTGCAATTTATTTAAATTTGCAATGAATGATGTTATGTTACAATATAATATTGTTGGTAGACATATTAAATGAAAATAGCTGATATTACACACGCTACTTTATTTATTCACCGCCCCTATTGAAGAACCCGACATTCCCGTTCCTTATTATCGGAAATCACTCTTCGTTGCATATCTGCAATTTTTGCACACTTCGTATGATTTTCTGCCACAAAGCATGAGTGTCTTTTTTAAGCGTTTAGCAAATTTATTACAGAGTTACATAAAGTAACTTTGGCGCATCCAATAAGCTAAGCCGCAGCCAGTATATAAACGCTAACGCCGCCTCCAAATATTTACGCAAAGAAAGTATTTGGCGTGTGCATAAACTTTCTAAAAACTTTTATCAACTAATGGAGTTTTGTTTAATATTTTAATTCTTACTATTTTAGAAAAAAATTTAACAGTCTTACCTTCAATTTTAAGTCTTCACAGGCAGTTCTTGAGACGGTTCTACCGCCGCACAGTGGCACATTTGACAAGAAGGCGGTCAAAAATCCGTAACTTTTGATTGGATTGGAATTTTGATATGCGTTTTTTTCTATTTGGTAGGTGGGATTTTAAACTTTAATTTGTGATAAAAAGCATAAAAGTCGACCGACGAAAAAGTGATGAAACATTAAACAAATTTTTTTTTGTAATATGTCCTATTCTTATTGTTACAAATTATTATTATTAATAGTTTTGTAAACTAAATCTTGGGAACGCCAAATTTTGGCCCCGTAATATTTTTAAGCTTAAAAGCAACAAGGGTTTTTAAACAGCCTTTTGAAATAAAAAATTTTTAAAAAGTTAAAATTTTCTTAATAACGAAGAGTTTTAATGAAAAAATCCTATTTTAGTCAAAGTTTTATTTTTTTAAATATTTCTATAACAATTTATAAATAAAATTTTGAAAATAAATATTGATTAATTTACATACATATGTATGTACATACGTATACATTCAAATTAAAGAGCCACTATACATTAAGCAATTTTAGTAAAAATTTCTTCTAAATAGCATTGATTTTCATCTTCTAATAGTTGTTTAGCCTCCTCTTCTATTTCGACTGGAGTTGTTTTTCCATTTTTATCGAATGTTGGACATATATGGATCTGAAGTACACAACAAAATGGTGATAAGGTCTTCATTAGTACAACATCTAGACATATTTCTTGTGCTATTTTCGCGAAAGAATCTGCAGTCTTTGTTCCTTTTTTCTTGCTCGTCTTCACACAGATCTCCTATTGGTAGCATATTATGTTGAATGATTTGTTCCCCATGATACAAAATTTTATGAACCGTTGAAGGCATACATATATCTCCAAGAGTATTTTTCATTGTAAAGTGCACCTCCAAATTTTTTTGCATTATATCTTTCTGCTGCATGCTAAGGCTTGTAATATGATTTTAAATCGTCATAATCTACACCTGTGATAGATGCTGCAGTTTCTGGATCGGAAAAATATCTTCTTGCAGTATTTCCATCATTCGAATTTCCTTCTCCTTGTTTAGGTTGGTCGGTTATAAGGCCTAGAAGATATCTTTCTTGAATTTGTTCTTTTTTCTTTCGTTTTCCTGCATTTTCTTTGCTGTTTTTTATGGTTTCGCCTGAAGAACCAAATTCCAAATCATAACCCAATTTAAGAATATACTCCATAAAACGAATCCTAGTATGAAGAGGCTACAATCCAAATTCGTAAGCTTTCTTAAAGCTATCGTCTTTTGCTGGAGGTTGATTTAATTGGTTTGCTGTCTTTCGGCATATAATGCAGCTTCACGACGACTTTGTTTTCGTTAAAGCTTGTGCAACTTTTCCATCAATCATTGTTAGATAAATTTTAAAGTTTACTTCGATGTCTTTTTTGTTAAATAGAAATTTTCTACCCTAATTTGTGTGCTCGTATATTTTTGTGCAATTAGTATGCGTCTCTCGTTTTGCGAACACTTTAAGACTAATACGGGAACGATTTTTTTTACATTTATATAATAATTTTACCAACATGCAGCTACCCATTATAACCTTTGTGGCTAAAATAAACAGGTACTAAGAATAATTAGATACAGATCATCCCATGCAGTGTGTGGGCACATCTTTTGTGTACAAAATTGTGTTATTCCATTAAGCAAGAAATTAGCTTACCTTACCTTCCTTACCTATGTGGTAATAAAACCTACATTTGAAAGAATGCCATAATAAACATGTGCATTCACGTATTTTATTTAAGACTTCCTTTTTAATTATTCTGGATTCATAATTCTTTATGATCTTATTGTTTTATGATATATTTGCCATTACCAACTCTAATGGCTAACCAAAATTTCATTGAATATTTCGATTTTGAAAAAGTGATAGGTGCAATATAGTATAGCATTTGTATATTACTAGATTCCATCGCAAAAGTTATAAAGGCCATCTTTCAAGGCGATTTGAAAAAAATTTGGCTTTACCTTTGTGTTAAAAAGTTAAAATAATTCAAAAATAACTCTGTAGAAAAAAATTTGTTTTGAAAAATTTCGTATGTATCGAAATTTTTTGTACAAAATACCTGACTTTTGGACAGAAAAATAACACAGGGAAATATCTTTTTGACGTGGTTTGACGGGAGGGAGTTATGCCCTATTAAGCACGAGATTTTTGAAGAATTTTGACCTTTTTTAAAACAAAATATTTAAAAACTTCTAAAAAACGTAACGACTTTATTTTGCTAGCACTGATAACTAGCAAACTGCATAATCAAAAACAATTTATTTTGATTTGATATCTTGTAAAACAAAAAAGTTATAGTAATTTGAAAATTAGAATTTACTAAAAAATAGTTCATTTTAACAAAATATTCAGAAAGTCTATTTTGGATCACCCTGTTCAGTGTGTTATAGTTGGAACAGGGTTCTAAATTTTAGCCTCTCGAGGTTTACTGGTATTTACTTTCAAATGAATAAGAAAACACTAAGATCGGTAACCACAAAAAAAAAATGATTTTTGGCCGCCTTCTCAAAATATGTGCCACTGTGCGCCGTGAAACTTTGTAAGAACAGGTGTCTAGTTGCTTTAATTTTAAAAATAAAATGATATACACAGCTGTTTATCATTGCAAATTATCAATCTGCAATGATTTTTGCCATAGCAAAAATTTTAGTTTCATATATTTTGTTGTTATGGTTTAGAAAAATGTATAATACTTGCTAGACTTGCTACATTTGCAAGGTGTGCAAGGGTTGTTTACAACCAAGATTGAGTTTTCTTATTATTATAACATGATACATGCAATTTGAATTGCAGAGTATATGTTTTATTGTAGAAAACAATTTTTTTTAAACAGGCAGTAAAGAGCTGCCGCTGTGAAATGATATTCCTGAAAAGTGCTGACGGAACGTCATATGTTTGAAACAAACAATTCCAAAAATTTTACGGAATAATAAAAATATTGTTCACTTAGCAATCAAAATGTTTGGAAGACCTACAGTTTGTAAAAAAAGTCTTTTCAATGGTAAATAAAATTAAAAACTAAATATAGAAATAGTTTTTTTTAAGTAAAACTAATAACTTTTATTAATTTTTTTTTTATTTGCACATTTTAATATTTTTTTAAATACATTTCACTAAAACAAACAAAAAGAGATCCATAAAAACAGTAATAATCCTAAATAAAAAATATAGTTCAGTTTATTCCCTGTAAAATAAATGTTTTCAAAATTGCACTATGATCAATTAAATCTTTTTTTAAATAATTTAAATAGGTTTATTGATGCTAGTATTTAGTGTGCCTTCCTTTAGCATCAATTATAGCTTTCAAACGTCTACACATTGAATGAATTAATTTTGGTATATCATAGTCTGTGTCTATTTTTTCCCACTCTTCTTTTATAAATGTTATTAACTGATCTTTGGTGACCTTTTACCGACTTTTTTCTTTAGGTGGACCCACAAATTTCCAATCGGGTTTAAGTCGGGGCTTTGTGCAGGCGTATCAATTACTTTTGTGCAGTTATACAGCAACCAGGATCTACATAGGTACGACTTATGTTTCGGGTCGTTGTCCTGGTACAATTTATATTTTAACTTTTCCGGATTTTCCGGGTCTAAAAAACCAAATTTCCGTGCACTGGCAGCGAATTCATTTTTTAAAATATCCATATACACTTCCTTTGTCATTATATTATCTAAAATCCTAATTTCGCCAACACCCTTGCTTGATATACAACCCCACACCATAACAGATAATTTACCAAACTTCACAGTGGGTATTATATTTTTGTTTTCTAAAGCTGTCAGTGGTTTATGCCAAACTTTTTGAGGTCCGTCGTGGTAGTAGAGCATTACCTTCGTCTCGTCGCAAAAAATTACATCACTCCTGTGCTCCACAGGTAAGAAAATATGTTCCATAGCAAATTTATATCTTTTTTCAATGTTTTGCATAGACAGCAACGGTTTTTTCCTGGCAGCTCCAGAAAAGTACTTGTGATTTTGTAGCACATTTCGAACCGTCTGATGACTAATACTAACTCCACACTCATTGTTGATGTCAAGTGATATTCCTCTAGTGATAGAGTGTGGGGTTTCATAAATGGTCCTTAGAATTTTCTTCTCAATGCGACGAGTTATTTTTTTCGGTCTTCCTGGTGCCGGCTTTGGTTCCAGTCTTCCTTCTTTCTCAGCACGATTAATGATGTTATACACTGTCCTTAGGTTAAGGGAGAACATTTCAGCAATTTCTTTGTGAGATTTTTCCTTGTAATAATGAAAATACACTAGCTGTATAATATTTTTGTCAACTCTCTTTCCTGGCATTGTTACAATTTTCCCTCGTGATCACTTGTTACATATACGCGCTCAATTTGATAATTAAACGTTACTAACTGTCCTTTTCTAGAAACACCATCCGAAAAAAATACTTACATGCAAAAAATGTGCAAAAAACAAACGGTTTTTGTTTGCTTTACCCTGCGTTTACAAATGCAAGTAGTGGCATGCAATTGTTGTATACGTATTATCAACGAAAAATTCTTCGAAATAGTCGAATCTCATGCCATTCGTTTTTGAGTTTACACATGCAAGTGTAAGTTCATTTTTAAAATGTCGTCGAAGCATAAACTTGAAAAAATTTGTTTACTTTTAAAATTAAAAAAAAATTGATGAGAAAATGATAAAGAAAAATGTTGTTAAGAGGAGATGTTGGGTAAAACCCCTATTGATTAAAAGGTGCGATTTAGACATCGAAGCACACTTTTAATAATTTTAAAATATTCTGTTGGCTCAATTTTGCTTCCATTTTAACTTTTTGTTTTCTTTTTAAAATAGAGTTACCGAGTTTGTCATATAGGCATATTTGTGGGGAAACGATTTACATTTATTATTAATAGTAATATTTTATTATAATTACTAATATTATTGCTCTTTAATTAAGAAACTCGAATTTTTTTATGCGCAATTTAAGAAATAAATCATAACAGCATAATAATCATAATAATAAATCATTTAAAAAGGTATAACTTTAATTACAATTTAACAGCAATCCAGTAAATTTACATTTAATATTGAACAGGGTAACTTTGTCTATCGTTTTGACATTTAGTGGCATGCAAATGCCAAATTTCCACTCGCATGCAATTTTAGCTGCCACTGGAGCTGCCATTGCGAAAAATGTAAATGTATTAGTGAAAAGGTGTGAGTGTATTGAGTTTTTCGAACTCCTAGTGGCATGTGTAAACGCTAGGTTAGCTGCTTTGAAAACATTTTTTTACACTATACAAAGTTTAAAAAAAATATTTTATGGTGTTGTTGTTGTAATGTGTGCATCTATTTTGCGAAGTCTCGTCGCCGCCTCGTCGACAACATCACAAATAACAGTTACATACAAAAACAAAAAACAAACGGTGCGATCTTGTTGTTGTTATTCTTTACTTAAAATGAAATTCGTAGAGTTTTTTTAGTTTTGAAAAGACTTTTTTTACAAACTGTAAGTGCATGAAGATTATAATTAAAAATGTATAATTAAATAATTCACAGTGACCAAGTAATTTAAGAGAGACTCGGGCCTTTAGCTTTTCGAATTTTAATCGAATATAAAAACAACTAATGAGTATTTTATCACAAGTATAATTTTATCATTAAGATTAAACCCAAAGATCTATTAACCGAAACAATATTTAAAAAATTGCCATGACCCGTTTATATAAATTAAGTTATTCAATTGTTTAGCAAAGATAAATTAAAAAACAAAATATTTATAAAAAATACAACTGTATATATGTAAATAACTTGCTACATACAATGTAGTGGTAAGTATGTACATAGGTATGTAGGTGGTTTTTGGATTTGTTTTCATTTGTAACATAAAACTTACCCCAACTGTAAAGTGAATTACACCAACTCCTATAGAATACATACATAAGTATACATAATTAAATTTGTTCAGCAATTTTTTCGCGCTCTTTATACAAAATAATTTCTTTTGGCTATAAAATTTTGTTCAATCTTTTTTTATTACCGGACACTCACACTAACTTTAATATTTTACATCTTCTATTTCACAATATATACTTATTAAGAACAGTGACAGCGCTGTTGACGCTGTCGGCTAAAAAAGGGTTATAAGAACCCCAATATACCACCCAAACAATAATCATTTAATTTATAAAAAAAAATTTGCATACGTACTATGTCGATATTCAATAATTCTTCACTAGTTATATAAAAACACTAATTATTTTACTCATATAAGGCTTTGCACTTTGAATATTCAACTTCCACTAACCAACTTATTTAATCAACTCATGAAAACGACAGAAATAAGTATCAATAACAATAATGTAAAATAAATAACGGTATTGCACAAAAGGTAAGAGCAATAGAGCGAAAAACAAAGTGTCTCCATGCTCATGTATGTACATACATATATATGTAGGTATGTATGTATACAATTTTTATGTTTGTAACTGAGTGCGTTTTATAATAACAAGAGTAAGAGAGTTGTTCTTTGCTTTTGTTAATAAACTTTTAAGAGAATCAGAATTCACGGGTCTTCTTGAGAAAAATACAATTGGAAAAACAACTAAATTGATTTAATTGTTGAATCGAAGTGATTGGTGGGAAGTACTTTTTTTCTTTAAAATACGAACTGCAATTAACGTATGGTAAAAAACTATTAGTTGCAGAATTTTTTTTTTTAAATTATGAAAATAATTTTACCATTATTGATTTTAATACTATCAAGGGTATGGACTCCTTAATTTTATTTGTACTTTTTTCAAGCTCTATCAGAATAAATTCTTCGTAGAAAAATCAGCACGCCTCCTAAATTTTCGTACTAAATTCCTTAATTGTGAATAAATACTAATATTTGACAGTCATTCCTGTTGCAAAATGAATATGTTAGTTTATATGTATGTAGGTATGAAACATTGGAAACAAACATTCATACATACAAAAACAGAGATGAGTAATTTCAACACCGTTTTACGTGTGATAATAAATTTTTCATATTGGCAGCTTTACAAGTACGTTGTATTGAGAAAACTTCTTAAAAATACAAAATTTTTTGGAGGACTTTTGTTTTTTAAACTTTTATAATTATAACCAAGTCGTTGTCCAGATAAATTTACTTTTTTTTTGTGTTTTTAAAATTCTAATCAAACAGCGAATTAAAGGGATATCGTGAACGGGTTTTAAAAATTAAAAAAATTCTACCTTTGCAGTTAGGAATTATTGTAATATTTCATTTCCTAACATTACATTTCACTTTTTCATTTGGTAGCCTTAGCCAAATAAAGTTCGCATTATTATCACCCTTTTATCCTTATATATTATCAATTTGATTCTGGCAAGGCCTCATTTTGGATCTTGAACTTTGTACCTGATTCTTATAATGGTAAAGTAACGGTATAGCCGTACGATTTCTTGAAGAGCAACAGAGAAAGGAATACAAATGAAAGAATCATTTTAAATCGAGTAGTATTTACAAGAAAGATGAAAAATTAAAACTGTCAGTTGACAATCTTGCGCGGGACAAAACTTGAGGAACTTAGCACAAAACTGATTTAGCAAAAGAAATATTACAAAACAATCCAATACCAGAAGTTTCCGAAAGAACATAAAATATTATAAGTTAAAGGAAAAAATGTTGTTTAAACAAAATTGTGTGATAACATAGTGAAACCTTAAAACAACTAATTGGCAAACAATTTGAGTCGTAAAGAAGGACCAACTGTGTTTAATAACTGCTAATTGTGTCACTAAATGAACTCCAACCTTAATGTCAAAATTAATTTGCACAAAAAAAATAATTGTTAACGTAAATCTTGACAGCCATAGATTATATTCTGTGGTGCAAACCTCTTGTTTGGGACTTAATCGTGAAAAAAGAAACAACTCAGTTATAGTGTTCGCCAACCTAATCCAGCCAAGAACGTGCTCATCCAGTTGAAAACTCACCGCCACATACATTTCTACATTTAAGGCCGATGCGGATGGAGCCTTGCGCTTGTTTATCAGTTCCTATCTCAAAATTGTTGCTTCCATCTAGCTAAAAAAGTACCGAGACCCAGCTATTCGCAGCATAAGATTACCACTAATTTTAGAACAAAAATTCACCTAGTTAAACTTGTGTTAATTGTATGCATTATTTATAGTTGTCGTATATCTTTGTACTATATAGATTGGAACGTCCGTCATTCATTGTAATGTTTGTTTTGGATACAAACCGGTCTCGGCTATGTGCCATCTCCAGTGCCATTTTTCGTTGTGAGAAGTTTGTATCAAATTGTTCGTATGCTGTAAATAGCAAATAATGTTCTATATACATCCATATATACATACCTATGTATATATAATTGTATATGTAAAGATTATTTTCAGTCGCATATTACACTGTTTAAGTACATACTACTTCATGAAAACTTTCTTGAGAAGGATAGAGAACTGCTCCAATCTTAAGGCTTATCACTCAGTAGTCGTTTTACCTTGACCGGATTATAAAAAAAGCACAATAATTAGAATATAATTTAACCTGACTGTAAAGTATTATGCACCCAAGTGGCAGTGAAAAAATTTATGAAAACAAAATTAAAATATAGTTATTAATTTCTCGAGAGTTCATAAAAAACTTAAGTTTGAATGGGAAAAAAGGTAATTGTCAAATAAATTACACTTTTGAACATGAACAATGTGTGCATAAAATCTGGAGACCTTCGCGAATTATGAAGTCACATGATTGGTGAGTTCTAATAAATCTTTTTTTAAATAAATACTTAAACACATACACATGTATACTTTTAACAAAATATAATTATTTATAAATTAGTTTAACTTTCAATTTAGTTTAAACTAATTTGATTTTGTAATTTAAACAAATAAAATTTTGTAATTTAATTTATTCCTGCATTCCTATTCTTCGCTTACCTTTGCTAAAACCTACATAATTATATTTCGCGCTAATAACAGAAAGAAAAATATTCTCTTTGTATTGCTATAATAAATTAATTTTTTTGTGTTATTGTTTTGCTTCATGTACACACATACATACTGGAAAAACCTTGAGGCAAGAAACACAAGAAAACTGATATTGAAGGCATTCATAAAACCTTATTGTGAAATAAATAAAATATTATATTGTGATCTAAGGTGGAATAAATTATCGCTTTTTCTTTCAAAGGTGGTGCAGAAAGGGTTTGATTTTTGGGGTGCTCAAAATTATTAGTCGCTAGTTAGAGATAGGGTTAAGAGATTACGCTAGTCAACAACACCTGACACGACACTTTTTCTAGATGGATGCAAACGCAAACAGAAGAATTTCAGTTTTCATAGTGATTCCATTACATTATCACATCGGGCTTTATTTATTTGTATGATCGTATTAGTCCTCCCACAGAGAGAAATTATCATCTTGATAGTAGGAAGTCTAAAGGAGTTTGTTTTAAGGAGGACCGAAACTTTGATATACAGGAGGGGAGCTGTGTATCAAAGGCTCTTGCAGTCCGCCCTTTAGCATTTTCTGAATACTATAAAGAGACAACTTCTCCACGCTTTTTAGAACGCAGAATTCTAAACCGGTATTGTAAATTTATATGCATTTACTATAAATTTACTATAACGTTCCAGATTGGTAACAGGGGATTTTAGTGGACTTTAGTGTCGCAAATTAGAAAGTATTGAAAATGTTATAAAAGTATAAAATTTTCCACTACTGCCATATAGCAAAAAGCATGTTGTTCGAGTTCTACTTGCCATATTTGCTCAAAACGACTTGTTTGCAAAATAAGTTATATAACAAGATTGTACACAAAGTTGTATCGTTTGTGGGCATACTTGAACACCTACAGAGTTGGAGCAATGGTCTTGCATAACGTTAATAGGTGATCTAAAATATTTTGGTAAATTGTCACAATAATGCTCCACAGTATCGGAACTGCGAATCAAATTTTACATGAACTATTATCTACCAAACTCTGTTAAATGTTTAATTAACCATAAAACATTTTTTCACGTACTTTTAAATATGACAGAATAATCGTTTTATGTGCCCAATTTTAGCATCAAGATAATTTATAAAATAAAAACTTTGTTCTAATGACAATGTTGGTAAACGATACTTGAAATATAAAAAACTAAATCTTGGGTAAAATTCTGCATGACTTTTGGTCATTCAGTTTGCAACATTCGCGTTTTCAATTCCATCTTCTTTTGTTGCTCTAACAAAATTCGCGGCAATTTCTAAAGGACGTAAAATTTTTTTTTCTTTTCCATTATTCTGGCACGAAAGAAAACAAAGGAGGAAAAAAACTATACAAAACTAAAAAAATTACCCAGCTTGCAGTGATGTAATTTAGGTGAACTGGAGCCACCCATTCACTGCGACTTCAACGGAACATTTATTTACACACGTAAGAATAATTCAGGCAGCAATTCAAATCTTGCTTTTACTACCGGTCACAGTGCTTGACTTCAATTGACTGACTCACTTTGCATTGTGTTGCAAATCCGTTGCCAACTCTTGAATTGTAGTTTGAGGAAAAAAACTGTAAGTTCTTGTACAAGCGATAGAAGGTAAACAATTGGCCATTTCTAATTTATCGTTGACTTTTTTTCACTTTTTCAAATTCTCAATGCAAATCCAAGTTTTTATAGAATTTGAAGTGCTTTTTGCGATTTGTAAGTTTTTGCATTATATTTTCCCAGCGCACAAACTCGCTGAATAAAAGTTTACTGTACGGCAGAAAATTTGACTTTTGCAATGCAACGCGGATTACACCACTGTGCACTTGTGTTGATAACAAAATTATACGCGACAAAACGAGAGTACGCCTTCAGTGAATCCCCAAGAGCCTGCTATAAGCACTTAAAAAGAAAAAATTATACTGAAGATGGCACATAGCCGAAACCGGTTTGTCTCCAAACCAAACTTGACAAGGGATGACGGAAATTCGTTCCAAAAAAGAAGAGCTCCAACGTGGAACATTGTGAACAAATATTATGTCATAAATAAGCAGGTTCGAATGCAACGTCAATCCGTTATACCCTTACAAAGCTACTTACTGACGGTGAAGCAGTAGCTTTTGCTGGGTACAATGGACTTCAAAAAATAAAAAGCAACCAAATTTCGTGCAGTTCGTTTGCAATTGGTCTTCGCCCGGTAAATATCGGAGGTACTTACTTTTACCTGTCAACAGTACTATTTGTACTTTAAATGGGCCGGGGTCAATATAATTGAAGTGATGAAATGCAGTGGGCACACGAAGGATAATCTGTTATCATTGCCGATGACGCCATAAAAAATTTACCATTCAATTTTTTGTATTTTCGTCCCATATTCAGGAAGCCAAAAAGGAAAATTATCAGTGATATATTGCTAGCTGCGAAATAGCAATAGCTATTCGAAATAGCTATGCGAAATAGCAATAGCTATTCGAAATAGCAATAGCACTGTGTTTGTTCAAATATATTTTATTCTTTTCTCTATTTCATTAAAACCAAATCATTGTTAATTGGCAAAACTTCGTAAAGTTATCGATTTATTTTTATTTTAACAAGAAAAAAGTGCAATTCATACTTAATTCAAGATATCTGCAGAATACGAGTACTAAACTGTTAATGACATGACAAAAGTACTTGATTGCTTGACAAGCTGGTGCATAGCTTCACTGTTCTAAAACATTTTATATACATACATGATAACTGTGCATCATTTATGCCTTAATGGTGTGTTTTGTATTAAAAATGCTAGAAAAATTTATGTTTATTTTATAAAGAAAAATTCCACAAAGTTCTTGAACTCTTAAAAGAGAAGTTACTTTTAGCTCTCTAGGAGGCAGACAACAACATTAGCTATTGGACAGATCACAACAGTGAGGAAAACTTGCAGACAAGTAGAAAACAGAAATGAGAGATAAAATTTTAATGTGAATTTAAATGGTGATTTTTTTAAATGCATACAACTTTAAAATGTTAATTTTTGAACAGCATTGAAATTTCAAAACCGCTATAGACCAATAACACTAGTTTACAAGTTTAGTTTAGTTTTTGGACTGAAGCAAAATTGTTTTTTAAGTTGTTTGGGATGCTGAATTTGACTCTGCACTAGACTTCATCAAATTAATTATATTTGTCGAGATATACCGTTATGTCAAAAAGAAAGCAGTTGAACGACAAATAATAACATAACTGGAGGACTTTTTGTCCTCTTCAGTTAGAGAAGAAATCCGAAAACCGACAATAGCATTATCTTTAACAGCATTGCTTTTAATCTGGTAAGTACTTTCAGAAATAGCGTGCGATTTGTGTTATAACAAAAGCCCTGACAACATGAAAGACAACATTAGTATCGCTATTAGAGCCATTGGTAGTTCTAAAAAAAAGTTTCCTTTAATTAGGTATTTTACACTGCAAAAAACGCAATAAAAAAATAAAACCGACGGTTTCATTCACAAGCAATTTTATTTCATGTCCGGCTTTTCGCCAACTATAAATGAATATTACAGTAAGTTTTTCAAATGTTTTGTTTTACCAACTAAACCTCACGCTGGGAGCTGCTAAAGTTTAATGTTTTTTTTTCTGTTTTATCTTTTCTTCAACGGAAGACAAGAATTATGAAAACAATTTCAATGTTGCAATCCAGACAACAATTAGCAAAAAAATAATGATAATAAAAATATTGTCGAGTAGAATAAACCAGAATAATAAAAAGTGTTGAACAAATATGTAGCAAAAAATAAAATGCAAAATAAACCATAAATACAGGGTGTTATGAAATCCATGCAAGATTTAAATATCTCTACATTTCGGCAGCAAAGTTTGGCCAATCAAAAAAGTAATAAATGTGATTACTGCGAAACGGCCGAACCGCCGAAATCTTTGGATAGGAACTTGGCCTTTTTTTCACATTTATGATTTTGTGCAGATCTGAATCCTTTGTTTGTTAATGTATATATAACACCTTTTTTAAAGCTTACAGATATTTGGGTTATATCAAATTTCAGCTCTCCGTCTATAGTGGAAATGCTACATACAAATAAAAAGAAACCCTAGTCCCCTAGATGAAAAGTGCCCATTAGTCTCATTACTTATTCGCCAAAACCTACCTGTGTGCCAAATTTCAGCTCTCTAGCTACAGTGGAAGTATCCCATAATATTGATGAATATGTACCAAAATATGCACCTTTTACACCTTCATATCTCGGGGAGAATATAGTAAGAAAACTTGGCCTATAAAGTAACCTATGTCTATGTAGAGTTTCAAGTTTCATTATTTTATGATTAAAGGAAGCAAAGTTATGATGGGGGTAAAAACAGCAGAATGGTTGTAATACACACTCTGTGCATTAGGTCTAAACTTGGGCTGGGCGCACTACCGTGTGTGAATGTAAAAACAAGTTCAGCAATTGAAAATGTCAGTGAAACTGGATCAATTTGCCATCCGATAGCAAAGCTTTCAAATGAGTGAAATTTTTGTTGAACGTCCAAAAACAACGGGTTGTCGTTCTGAGCAAGAAATACTATATGAAGCTGAAGAATTGAAATGATAAAATTCACCACAATTTGGAAATTCACTAAAATTGGAAAACCCGAATTTCGAAAAACATCGACATTTAAAAAAATCCCAAATTTTGTTTTTTTGCTAACACTTTCATTTCACCAAATATTCAAAAATTCATCATAAAATCGAAAAACTGGAAAAGAAACTTAAATTGCTAAAAAATCAATATTAAAAAAACTCGGAATTTCATCCAAAAATATCACGAAGACCCAAATTTACCTAGTTTTGGAATTTGAGCACAAAAATTTAAAAAGAAATCAATAATATATTAAAACGTCAAAATTATAACAGAATCGATGTTTCTCAATTATATAAAAAATAAATCCAATTTCGCCTTAAGTAGGATTTTCACCAAAGAAGTTCAAAAAATCGAAATACAATGAAAACTCAACTTTCAATATAAAATATCATAAAAACCGTAACTTTGTAATTTGACCCCAAAATTTTGAATTTCACCTATAACATGATGATATACACCAAAAAATTATGAGAAACGTTAGAATTTTACCAAAATTTCTAATTACATAAATCATACCTCAGATTAGGAATTCAATAAAAATTAAAAAAAAATCACCGAAAAATTTTAAAATTTTTAAAACCCAAAATAAAACTCAAATTAAAATTAAACTGAAAAATCAGAAAAAAAATTAACAAAATTCGTATACTCACCAAAATTTGAAAAGTTACCACAAAACTAGAATATTCACAAAAAATTTCCAACAAAAGCGAAATTTCACAAATCACGACCGAATCGAAATAGAATTTCACTAAACTCTGAAATGGCACCAAAAATTTCAACCTAAAAGTCCAGTTTTAAAATTTTTGAGATTTAAAAAAAAAATTACCGAAAAAAGTTATAAAAAATCGAAATTTCACTACAAACTGAAAAATCGCATTAAAATTTTGAATTCAAAAACAAATTACAAAAACCAAATTCAGGAAAAATGTGCCAAACAAATTTAATTTAGCAAAAACCCCCGAACTGACGGGCCGCCCTTTCAAGAAAAATACAATTTAATTTGGACACAAATTGCTCCAGGTTTAGCTAAAAATTTAAACTTTATCAAAAAAGTCGAAATTATAACAAAATTCGCAAATTCAACAGAATATTTAAAACTTACCAAAAATTGCTAAATCACTTGAAATAAAAAATGAATTTAACTTACACTTTTGCAAACTGCTTTATAAAAAATCTACTGAAAAGTCGTGAAATAAATTTAAAGTTTTACGACTTTTACGTTTTAATTTTTATGATTTTTACATTCATCTATGGCAGGAAGTCATTAATTTATAAACATATAAAAAGAAAACTTAAATAGGATATTAAAAGCACAAAAACTGTTAAACAAAAACAAATGCCAACAGAAAAATACAAACAAATGATCAAACTTTTCAAGATAAAACAAAGAGCCAACAATAGGGGTTGTCATAACACGCGCTTTCAATAAAAATTATATATTTCAGCGCGAGTCAAGCAAATTTATAATACCTCCAACTCAAGTGAGGCGTATTCCAGGCATATTCTTATACATCATTGGAAACTAATGGTAAACAGTATTGATAAGATTTAGGCTATAAGACGCTGTTTTTTAAGCAGAAACGAGTTTTGACATCCTTTGGCTTCAGTGGAATTAAATTTCCTTCTTTTTAAACGAATACCAAATAGCCTATTGTGTTACCCCTAATTGCGTTGCAAGTTCTTTTTGTCTTTTGCATAAATATTCAACGAGTAATGCATCTCATGCATCATCTTCAAACTTTTGTTGCCTTCCCGAACGTTCTTTGTTTTCAACACAAAAACCACAATTTCGAAACGTCAAAATCAAATTTTACAAGTGGTTTCAGGGACAAGTGCTCACCATAAATTTCCACTTTTTCAATTTTTTTTATCCCGTGATAAAATAATCTAGCAAAATTTACGAAACAACACTTTATTTTGGATTTAAAATTATCTATTTTTAAACCAATGAACTTTACAACCAATACACAATGCATCATAAGTGCTGCTATGAAACAGTAGGAACTCTTTTGTACAGCCAATATACGAGTTTTCAACATGAAAAACAACCGCATGAATACAACTTTATTGTATTAAGACTTGAAATGTTGGAAAACTATTGTAACTATTAGTATGATAGGTACAGGGTGGTGGCTGTTAAATTTTGCTACATTAAGAAACTGAAATAACATTTTTGTAATGCATGGAGTTTATTCAATCAAATATCATTTGAAAGCCCATTGAATTGTATTGAAAATAATTTAATCAGTCCTAAAGATAATTTAATTTCAATGCCCGACCTGCTCGTTGATGCAAGTGCGACATCTTAGCAAAAAGTTGTCTAATACTGCCCGCTAAGTTGAAGCTGGAATTGAAGCTATTGTCGTTCGAATTGATTGTTTTAGTTCAATGACATTTGTCGGTTGCGATTTGTACACTACTTGCTTACAATAACCCCACAAAATACGTCCGAAGGAGGTAGGTCAGGCGACCTGGGGTCCAACGGAATGTAATAAGCCTGTTAGGTAATTTTCTGAGTAATTCGGCCATAACGGGCTGATCTATGTGTGCAGGTGCACCACATTGTTGAAACTACACAGGGTTAAAAGAAATTCTCTTTTAGAAAGGGAATATATAAGACTCAGCCGAATATTTTCGGTCGGACATAAATGGTGTAAATAATAAGGAGATCAGATGGAGTAAAGTATCAGCTATAACTACAGATGAAACAACATAATCTGAAGTGCGTCTCTGAGCAAGCACACACAATTGGGCCTTACATTCATTAAAATATACCCTGTTCGCACGTATCATTATTATTGTACTTTATAGCTCCAAGTTGAGAAGATATTAATTTATGGGCGATATCGAAGCAAACCGCTTACTTAGTAGGTTTCTTTTCGACCCCTTCGTTCCTCGAATTGTTTTCAGGCAATCGATTTGTAATTCTAAACTACCTTGAACGAGTCTCATGCTAACAATAGTCTTTACACTCGACTGTAGTGATATCAGACTGTCGGCTTATTTCTCATGAGCCTCTTTACATTGCTAGTATTTGTCTAAGGGTAAGAGCGCATATGGCATTCACATTTAAAAAGTGTCTTACTGTGGTTCTAAACCTTAAGCTAGCCAGTGCTGCATATTCATACACAATGTTCACAAGTATCATCTTAATATTGTTCTGATTATTAATATTGTTCTGATGATACTTGAAGCTTCCACGACCTGTAACTAACGCAATAATCCAGCTTAGGGTATCGCTGTTATATCTAAGCACCTACTGACCTTCCTGCCAAAGTCCTTAGCCAAACTCGGAAGAAAATTTTAGTGTTTCAGTCTCACACATACACAAACAGTTCCTTATTTGCGTTTTAATTGGATGTTTGCTTCAAAACCAATAGCAATTTTAATTAAACTTGACATTAAATATTCATATATAATAAAATAAGTTTTATCAGCACTTTTACACTAAAGAAACATTTCTCTTCTACTTTTATAAACTTTATACTTCCTGATGGTTGTTTATACAAATTTGGTTTGGTAACTGTCTCTCGAACTTCTGCAGTGGCTTGCGGTACTCTTAGCAGACAAACACCTGCCTGTCTATGTTTGTTCCATATCTGTATTTAATTAATGAAACAACAAACTAAGCCCCCAATATTCTGTTGCAAAGAAAGGAAACAAAGTTGTGCTTTTCGAAGTTAAATCGAAAACGATTTCGAAATTAAATTCTTTATGTTTAATTGCTTGAGAATGTGGTAGGTTTTAGATTCATTAAAACGTGTATGTGGTAAATGTGCTCAACTCCAGAATAGGAGAGCAAAATACTTACGTAAAGTGTGTTGGCAAAGACATTTGGAACATAATTTATATAGGACATAAGTCTAAAATTTAGTGTTAAAAACGTTCGCAACTTTTTTAAGAAGCTACGACAATAAGAGTAAATATTATCGCTACTAATGGCCGAACTCAGAACACGCAGTGAAATTTAACTCGACTTTTCGTGTATGTGGCAACTTTATTTAACATCTCGAACCTATTATTGTTTCAATCATTATAAATGGAACGCTAAAGAAAGCAGAATGCGTTATAATTGTGAATATCCTTGACACGCTTTTACCTATTTACGCTAAGACCACTCGCATACTTCGCTAAATTTTCTAATGTATCAACAAAATCAAGAGTGGTAAAAAAATTTAAAAACTAGGTCGATTATAGAAAGTTAATTTACATTGCGTTGACTTACCGGCAGGTGTCTTAAAAACATTGATATAATTAAAGAGATTTCCGCCGAAAACATGGAAGTATTAATTCAGCTGTAACTGTGAACAGCATTCCTTCCAGGAACGTGGTACTGAATTTCTCGTGGCCTACCTTGGACCGCATGGATCTGGACATGTGGGTTCACCCGGACGGCCCTCCATGCCACACCGCGTATTGAAAACTCGATTTATTGCAGCAAGGATTTCCCTTAAAGACCCCGTAGGAGAAACTGCCTCGTCCTTGGAAAGGCTACTGGCCGAAAGGTCCGACTATTATGGTGAGATAATGTCAATTCCTTAACTCACAACTGTATGGAAATGTCGTTGTACTTCATATCAAATTAGAACAGATGTTTTTCTAGACGACGCCGTGATAGCCAATGCATTATGTGAACTGAAAAATGGCGACCCGACAGGCCGATCCGACTCTTAGCGCTTAAATAACCCGACCTATTATCGAAGACTTTAGATATTCCAATGGTAATAAAACTACCCAAGAAAGTAGGCCTCTCAGAGTACAGGAAGAAGAGGGGTATAAGCTGCTACCTATTATAATTCATGCTAGGCTATTATCATCAATTACACCTTCGTAGATCTTCGTAGGGAGAAAGCAGGTGTCAGACCACACCGCTTTTGCACCGATCAATAAATATCGAAAAAAAGCAATCTGTAGAATAGCGATTTACACTGTATCTGATATTAATCAACTTTGCCAAAGCATTCGATACTATCCACCACCACGCAACCCGATGCAAGGGAAAGCCCCCTGAACTAATGAATCTTATCCGAGATCTAGAATGCAATTCAAAAAGCGAAATACTGCATAAACGTATGCTAGGCAAACCGATTGGTGTGAGCACTGGCGTACGACAGGGCTGTATAATATATCCGCTGTTATTCAACATCATACTGGACTCAATTATGCGATAATCAAACAGCATTAGAAGAGGCATCGCATGGGGATATGAATAATCGACCCTATGCTGATGAGATTTGTTTGCTAACACATAACCTAACCAACAAATTAATGAGCATCAATAAAACCTACGTTCAACGTACCAATACAACCATTTTCATATTTTGATTAAACAGCATGACGAAACATCGGACAATTGACTCGAACCCTCAATGCAGCAGAAGAAGAGGTATATCTAACACTTGAAGAAGACTATTAGAATCCGAGATAAGCGCAACAGCAATAGCTTGACTTTAAATAAAACTAATAGCACAGGACAGATGCCGATGGAAGAATTTCGTTACGGCGCTTTGTTCCAACCTGAAACTGTAGGAATCAATATAAAGAGTGGACTTTTTCGTTTAAAAATAAAACAGTGCAGCGCCTAAAAATGGCGCTCTCGAGAATGGCGTGTTTTATTTTTAAGCACTCTTTGTGCCTTAAGCAATAAGTCGGCATAACTTTAATCGTATCATAGATTTCAATCAATATCTAATTATTGTCAACTTGGTTCCTTTTGTTGCGGATAAAATTTCAGGCAGATTTTGTCAACATGTAAATATTATCTTACGCTTTCATAATTAATTTGTCTTGTGCATTTAAGTTTCACACATTTCCATTCCAACTCCCAGTCGGTAGGGAATAAAGGTACGTAAGGCAACATATTGCAGTTAATTTAATTAAATAATGTGCGTCAAGCCATACGTGCATGTATGTCTGCCTATTATTGGCATAGCATGTGATCAGTGGTGTTTATTTGACATAGAAAACAAATAGCAAAATCTTGAGTAAATGTGAAGTGTATATAATTCAACGAAACTCTTCAATATCTTAAGTAACTTCGAAGTATTTATTTCGAATTAAAAAATACAACATTAGGTTAAGATTCCTTGCGTATAATCAATAAATTGCCAGTCTGGAGTATATTTCCATATGCATACATTTCAAAACAGAATGTACCTTAAAACCGAAATGGTAATTATGGCGACTATATTGAATGATTATCATTTGTTTTACAATGGAAAGGGATACAACAATCTCTTAAGCTCAATCTTCTTTTTTTTCTCTTTTGTTAGATTTGAGAGGTTCTTACATTTTGGAAAACGTCCGAAAATTTTGTCAATAAATACCACCAGAGGTAAGAATCAAAAAAGTTTTACTTCTTTACAGTCAAACAAATACTCGGAAGTACACAATTTGTTTGTATAAATATAACTTTGGCAAAAAAATTACTGCTTTTCATATCAGCTTGCAAACATTTGTTTTTAGTGATCCCGTCCTCTTGATCCGGTTCCCTAGTCGTATTAGGGGCCGAAAATGGAAGATTATGACGCTCCTGGTTTAAATAGTATATATTAAGAAGCAGGCGGTTTACTTTATGAGTCCCGATCCGACCCCTTTCTTTCAGGCAACCGATATGTAATTTGTTGCTACCTTCTTTTCTTTGAGTCTCTTGCTAACACTGGCCTTTACTCTTGGCTTTAGTAATTTTAGACGGTAGATTGGTAACTGTAACTGCAGCATTTCTCTACGGCGTTTTAAGCCTTATGCTAGCCGTTGTTGAATATTTAAACACAATGTATGCTACCGCCTCAGCCTTTTCCTCAAGAATATCTTTGAAAACTAACCCGTCCACCACTTGCCTTAGGAGTACCTTGATAGATTGACCTGTCTACCCCTCGCGTGGCATTCTTGTCGTTATTTTCCGGATTATGGGCTTGGGCAATTAAAACCGAAGTTCTTTCCACCATATGCACGGGGAAGTCTGTATTAAAACTGAAGATTGACTGTTATCCAGAGTTCACATACTAGACACCAAGACCCTTCTGGACACGTATCCCTGGAGTATGCCGTTCTAAATTCTTTCCGCTCGACTTATTTAGCTAGATTCCGGACATAAACAGGAACCTGCTGCAGGCCACCAACATGAGGATGTACAAGACAAAACTTTTTACAATACTCAGTTACAGCTGACGACCGGTTTGAACAAGAACTAAACTACTGTAGCCAGTAACCACCGATATGTCACATACTGCTGAGGCTTGATTGTGGTACATGATACATGTGGCAACGCCGCCTTTCAATTGTACAGCAAGAGAATGCGTAGATCAACGTCGGACAAGACGTTGGAAGGTGGAGTTGTTTAAAAACCATTCATATTTACTCATTTTTATATATTTTTGGCGTTCGATTTCGCCTCCTTCAATAATTTGAATGTGGTTAATTTTTATTAGTTTATTCAATTTAATTTTAATTCAAAATTTTAATTCAAAAAAAGCGACCTTTTCAAGCTTCTGTAAAGACGAGTGTGGGTCCTATAGATTAAATTCTTATCAGCCAGGTAGGTATCTCTGATCAGTAACATTCGTAGTTATCAAAAATCAAAATTCAAAAAAAAAAATCTTACGGAATTCTATCCTGCTAAATAAAAGTCGTATGTAAAGTGGCATAATGTCACACAAAAAAAGAAGAAAATATATTTTTTATTGCAAACAAACAGTATAGTTTTCCATAAAATATTTTGTTTTAAATTATATTAAATAAAAGTGATATTATTTGAAAATGCATCTTTTAAGGCATTACAAATTTAAGCAACAAGTCTTACATTGTTTTACTTTTGTCAACTGCTCCAAAAATGCACACCTGAACGCATGGATACGATCGTTTTATGACATTTTTTAAGAACATGAGCATTCGGACAGATCTGATGAGAAATATGTTACTCATATTTTCTTTTAATACATACTTTCCTACTTTTAAGCACGCATGCATATTTTAACAGATCTAACGGCTAAATCTCATCTTTAACCTTATACTAGTTTATAACACAGCGCCTTCTTTCGCCGGTACTACTCCATGGGACTAACTCGCAAAAACTAATTCATATATTTTTTCCGGGTTATAAAGTTGTTAAATATTAAAGCTTTTCTATGCTTCACCACCCATAATTAATGGTCTATCCTTTTAATAAGAAACGTAACACAATCAATTAACAGGTACTAAAAATGATTGCATATTATTAAGACCATAGTCTTAATGTTTTAAGCTATTCATCGTATTCCTCATATCCTCTGAGTTCAATACGAAATTGCATCTAATAAGTTTAATTATCCTATTAAAATTCATTTAGTTTATAGTTCACTATCGAAAGCATCTTCTACATTAAAAAAAGTCGTAAGTTATAAAACATTTACTACATAAATTATCATTTAACATAAAATCGATAGGACATTTACACTGAAAGTAACTTGATATTGCTTTTAATTATATTAGAAAGAAGAAAAAGCGTAAAAACAAATTACTAAGAATATTTTAGTTATTGGAAATCTTATTTAAAGACCCATACGACAACTTTACAGCTGCACATTAAATTGACACTATAAGTTGGCAAACATTAATGTCTATTTGAACAAGGAATATGCAGGTGCTGTAGCAAATTCACTTCGTTTATTGTGTAGTATTTATTATACATACATATGTAGAGCACAACATACATACACGTGTGTTCAAGTCACTTTGTATAACCTTGCAGGTTTGCCATTCCGTTTGTAATTTCTACAATATTCATTTTCGACCCAACAGAGTATATATTCTGATTAATATAATATAATGTCCATCTATTCTGAACCCATATCAAATTTTATAAAAAGTCGCCGTACAGACATGATCAACTCAAAAGAAGAAAACCTTGAAATTTCTAAAATTAACAAAGAAAACCTAAATCTTTTAAAAACCGAAACTGTACAAAATAATTGCCGCAAACTCGAAATTTTGCCAAAATTTAAAAATCACCAAAATTCACTGCACAGAAAAATAGTAAAAAATTTAAAATTTTAAATTTACCACAAAATTAAAAATTCCCCCTAAAATCGAAAAACTTTAATAAAAAGTTAAATATAACGCAATTTCGAGCACAAAAAAGTTCGAAAATTCACCATAAGATCAAAAAATGGCATAAAATAATTGCAAAAATACCACAAAAACCAAACTTTCAAATTTCAAAATTTGCAAAATACAAGGGCGGATCAATAAGTCCGTGACTTTATGAATGAAACACAGATTTTTTGGCAAAACAAGAATTTATTTTTCAACATAATCTCCTTTTAACTCAATACACTTAGTTCAACATTTCTCCAGTTTTTGTATCCCTTCAAAAAAATAGGATTTTTCGAGGTCCTTAAAATATGCATTTGTTTGGTCAATAATTTCATCGTTAGAGCTAAATCCCTTTCCACCGAGCCATTTCTTTAGGTTTGGAAATAGGAAGTAGTCACCAGGGGCTAAATCCGGACAATATGGCGGATGAGGTACCAATTCATAGAGTTCTGCCATTGAGACTGCACACGTGTACACCCGTACATTATCTTTCTTGGCCATATGGGGTCGTTTTCTTTTTAAATTCTCATTAAATCGGTCTAATAAGTTATATATAAGTAATATTCGCCGTTTATTGTTTTTCCCTTTTAAAGGTAATCTAGGTGGATTATCCGCGTGCATCCCAAAAAAATGTCGCCATCACCTTATTGGCCGACTAACTTACCTTGGCTTTCTTCGGAGCAGGTTCAGCCGGAGAAATCCATTATTTAGACTGCTGCTTGGCCTCCAGAGTACAGTAATGGATCCATGTTTCATTCACAGTTACAAAACGTCGCAAAAACTCATTCGCGTTGCGGTTAAACAACTCCAAACAATCCTTTGAAGTTGTCACATGTTTACGTCTATGGTCAATTGAGAGCAAACGCGGCACCCATCTTGCAGACAACTTTCGTAAACCCAGCTGATCATTTAAAATCGAAACCACACCAACACCATATCGTGGATTTTTTGGACATTTTCGGGTGTACTGACCTCAATTGGCCGTCCAGAACGTTCAGCGTCATTTGTACTTGTGCGACCATAACGAAAATCACTTTACATATACGACGATGTATGTTTTGAACAGCTGTTAAACGCAAAGTAAATAACGACACATGCTCGAAATTCGGCAGTAGTCTATTAACAGGTGGTATTTGATGGGAACAGTGTTGCATTTCATATAACTGCGACGGAAGTTCAAAAAGTCACGGACTAATTGATCCGCTCTCGTATCAAAATTTTATAAAAACGTGGCAATTTTAACAAATCAGATTTAGCAAGGTCCAAAAGACGTATATTTTACAAAAAGCCGAATTTTCACGAACAAGAAACCGAAAATGCTTTGTTTGGGGAAAGTTTGTAGTACATAAGATAAGTATATGAGATTCGGCATAGCATAATATACCTCTCTTACTGATTAATATACGAGTACACTCATGTATTATTGGATTTTCAATTAAATAACTTTTACGATTTATTATAAATTCTTGAGCGCATCTAGTAATTTCTGACGTAACAATAATTCTCATTATAAAGTATTAAGTATTTAAGATAATAACATCCATCAGGAGGTCCCTCAGGAGGAGGAAAATTTGTTCAAGTCCCCTCACATGGAAGCAGATGAAAGACTCAACAAAACTACAAACTTGTTTAGCTGTTTTATATTTAGCACAAAACAAACCCGGATTTGACAGAAATAAAACTCTTATCAATGTGATTAATTATTCTCTTTATTGCTTCAATAATAAACAATAAAATATAACATACATACATACATATATACGCATACATTCATAAAAAGTTACATATAAATATTCAAATAAATTAAATATTTCTTGTTTAAAAAATAAACTGGGTGTAGAGACAGTAAAATAAAAATTATAGTTAATTTATTGCAAATTTGTGCCCGAGTAAAGGACCCTTTTATTTTATGTACTCTCCTTGCAGTCAAAACTAATCGATTTAGCTTCATATACATATATACAAACATCACATGGAGAATGTATAGAGGTCTCTAACAGGGACGGGTAAAGTTTGATACTTCATGGGAACGATGTCCTGAAAAGTAACATAACTTGTACCTTAGCAAAAATTTTGCCCGCTGCATGAGCCTAAACTATTGAATATTGCAGCATTCGAGTCAATTGCTATTTCCTTATGCCCCTATTGAGAACATCCCTCCCATTTACACTGATAAACTTATACCTTTACATCTGCAACAACACTTACACACACTTGTTGTAAATAATGACATATAATATTCAATGGTTTGACAATAAAAGCAACAGTTTTTCAGTTTCATTGTTACTTTTTCCAAAAATTTCTAAAACCATTAAATATGTATGATTGTCTTACGAGTCACGTAACAATACCGTGTCAATAAAGAAAAAGTACTTAAGTGTGATTTTGCAGTTTTACAGGAGAGTAATTTAAAATTTTAGGGTTGATTTTTTAAAACTTAATCGCTTTTTGGGACAGGCTATTTTTTATTATATACGTTTGGAAATGACAGTTATATCTTGAAAAACAACTTAGTTAAGTTCAGATGGCTATGTGCCATCTGAACGAAAAATTACACTGAATATGACATATAGCCAAAATCGGTTTGTCTCCAAACCAAATTTGACACGGGATGAAGGAAATTTGTTCAAAAAATCTACATCAAAACACCCTGTCGGAATATCAAATCAAGAATCAGACATAAATTTTCTTACATGTTCGAATTGATTGTTATAATTTTTTCATAAGCACCTCATTTTGAAAAAAAATGTTTCCTGTTCAGCCTCGGTCACTAACCATCACTGATTTCTCGTTATTTTAATTCATTATCAGTGCAATTTTTGAGCTCCATTTATTTTAAAGCAGACAACCCAATGTGAATGTGTAATAAGTTTAAACTTTTAATTCGGTCCATGTTTCTTTAACTTCATTATATTTTTAGCTTTGCAAATTTTTTAAAATTTCAAATTTTTAATTAATTTTCACGTTCGCCGGGAAGGTATACTACTTTGTTTATTTATAATTTTTGATTAAATGAAAGAGAATGGGTCGTATATTGAAATAAATTGTTGTGGAAGAGGTCTCGCAGTAATTCCATTGTAATCCTGGCTGTATGCGATGTGGCACCGTCTTGTTGAAACCACATGTTAGTCAAGACCAAAGCCTGCAGTTGTGGCGTTAAAAAGTTTTCAATCATATCACGATATCGCTCCCCATTGACAGTTACCGTTACCCGTTTTCAGTTTCAAAGAAGTAAGGTCCAATGACGGATGAATAATTTGAGGGTTTTCCATTGCCCAGAACCGATATTCTGGTTATTCACATATCCATTCAAATGAAAATGTGTCAAGGGCGAGCTGTAGCATCCTAATGACATACGTATGGTGGCGTGAATGGTCTTCTGGAAGAAGCTCTTGTGTCAACTGTATCTTAAATGGAAACAAATGCAAATCTTTTAACGATTATTTCCGATATTCTGAGAGATAAATAAATAATTAAATTGTTTTCCGCAAGCAAATGTGGCGAACGAAAAATAATTGCTATAGCAAAAAGAATATTTAATGAGAAATATATGAAGGCGGATCAATGAAATGAAATTTTTAAGAAACCAAAAAAATCAATTTGAACATAATCTCCTTTTAACATAAGGTTTTTCTAAGAGTTTTCAATTTATTTTTCCCAGGAAGAGAGGAATTGCCGAGGATATGCAAATAGGCATTTTTTATCTTATAATTTCATTGTTGAAAATAGTTACTGGGAAGAAATTAATTTGGGTATTATGGCGGATAAAGTAGCACTTCTTCGAGTAAATCATGGGTTTATACTATGGTGACTGCACCGATGACAAATATATTTTTCTTAAATAAATCCGATTGTTATTTTTTATGTTTTTGCCGATTGCGTTTGTAATTAGCTGCGAGCCAACACAGCACACATTTTAAGGAAATGGCCTGTACTGTGCTGCGCTTGTGGTGACCTTAATTGGTCGTTCAGTATATTCGTCGTTATTAGTGCTATTGTGACCCCAACGAGACTCCATCAACTACTATTTCGATTTAAAAAGAAATGCACGGTGTTCTATGCTATTCATACCTGTCAAAGTAAATGGCGGTGGTTGTTCAAAATTGGCCAACAATATATTAACAGATTGACGGCTGCTATGAGTGATGTTTAAAAAGTCACCGATCTATTTATCTGCTCTAGTAACTTTTAGAAAGCCAACTGATGGATAAAGTATTTGAAAGCCATTCATATAATATTTTCTGTGTATTATTTTCTTAATAAAAAATTCTTAGCATGACATACACTAAATATTTTTTTTAATTTAAATTTAAGCCAAAAATCCATATTGTAATGAACTTTCTGACTGAATATATTTTGTATTATCAAACAAGGACATTTTCGTTGCAGTTGAAATCCTTTCAATTTAAGTAAGTGCTTAAACCACAAAAGAAAAGTCTTTTAGGTTCAGCATCTTATATTCTTTTTGTAAAAAGAATTTACATACTAATTGTCTTCTTGCTGCTGTAGATGTTGAGTTAAAAATCTGGTTTTATATAAAACAAATACACACACATGCGCTTAAGCAATTATGAAAGAGGTTGCATTAAAAAAGTTGTTAAATTATTCACTTAAACAAACAGACTGCAGCAAGAGGAAGAGGATATGGCTTGAGAGAGACTAAAAAAATTGAAAAATATCTTCAATTTTTAACTGGAATTTTCTATATTAATAAATTTGTGTTTATATTTTATATGTCATGACTGCTGTCGTCATCATTTTTAGACATAATTGCGGCATGACCTGTACTTTCTTTAAAGATAGCTTCACTTCAATTATAGCAAGACCCCGATAATCTACACCAGTCTTTCGAAATAATCCAACGGTATGCTCCAGCTGAGAATTATTATGTGACCACCACCACCCCTAAACGCATTTAAAGAGGTAGCAATTTTAAAACCATCTCTGCCTGTATGTTGCACCCTTATCAGCGAACACGTGCGCTCCCGAAGGATCTTACCTACAACCGGTGTTTATGTCGTTAAAAAGTCCCGCCTTTTTTCGATTTCAGTCCCCATACAAGCCATCTCCACCGGTAAAAATTATTCAAGGTGGCAGAACTTATTTCCGGGTGGATGTAAATAGGTTTTACCTGAAGATCTAGGTTCGGCCAGGTTGCATTGGTAGCCGCTACATATATGTGTAGCAACTGACTTGTAATTTTCTTTGAAGATACGCTGGATGTTCAGGAAATACGAACATTTCTACCCTCGTTTCATTACCAAAACGAAAAAAAATTTATTCTGCTAATATCGCAGTTTGACATGTTATGATCATAACATACTTATGCGATACGTTATGATCCGACTACACATGGCGACGCAGTATACAAAAAACTAAAAGGGCGGTATCCAGAGGCGTGGCAAACGTTTTATTTCATTGTTACTAATATTTGAGTGTGCATAGAATTTGGATTTTCGATCATAGCTCTACAACTCCTCTTTTGAATTATGAAACAAATGTAAACATACAAATAGAAAGTATTTTCTTGTTCACATTAAACGAACGTACAGATTTTGTGTATAGTTTTCTTTTTCTTTGTTTTAATCTGAAAGTCACACACATTCATTCGAGTAAGTCTACATTTATTATCGTACAAATATCCTTAAGTCATTGTATGCGATACCATATATTTATTGGCACTACAAGAGACATGTTGTTTATTTTTATTGTAGACTTTCTTAAGAACAAATAAAAAATTTTAATATATAAAATAAATCGAGTAGAGAACATTACAAAAAGAAAGAAACTGCGAATAATACGATAAATTTCGGCTGCTCAAGCAAATATTTTTTATTTTTCTTTTTTGTACAGGGTGTCCGCCGGGAAGGTATGCTATTTTGTTTTGCCGCTATTTTGGTAAACATTAGTCTTGACAGTTCATGTTTGGCAGTCGTAAAGTAGAGACGTGCCAAATTTATTATGGAAAAATATTCCGTAAACCAACGTGTTGAAATCGTTAAAACATTTTATCAAAATCAATCATCGAATACTGTGATGATGAGAAAGTTACGTAAAATTTTTGGGAGAAACAACGTGCCGACAAGACGCACTATTTATCGTGTAGTGAATGATTTCGAAGAAAAAGGGACTGTAGCAGATAGGCCCAAGCATGGACCACAACGTACTGCAAGATCGGCCTAAAACATTGCTGCTGTTCAAGAAAGTGTTGAAAACAATCCATCAACCTCAATTCGACAACGTGCTCAGGAGGTTGGTCTTCAAAGAACAACTTTGGCCATAATTTTGCACAAAGATTTGCATTTCTTTCCATTTAAGATTCAGTTGACACAAGAGCTTCTTCCAGAATACCATTCACGCCGCCGTACATTTGCCAATAAGATGCTACAGCTCGCCCATGACAATCCCGATTTTAATGAAAAAATCATAATGAGTATCGAGGCACATTTTCATTTAAATGGATAAATGTGAATAAACAGAACAGTCGGTTCTGGGCAATGGAAAACCTTTAAATTATTCATCAGTCACCTTTGCATCCATTAAAAGCAACAGTTTGGTGTGCAATTTGGTCAGGAGGATTCATTGGACCTTGCTTCTTTGAAACTGAAGACGGTAACTGTCAATGGGGAGCGATATCGTGATATGTTTGAAAACTTTTTAACGCCATAACTGCATGCTTTGGGCTTGACTAACATGTGGTTTCAACATGACGGTGCCACATCGCATACAGCCAGGATTACAATGGAATTACTACGAGACCTCTTTCCACAACAAGTTATTTTAAGGAATGGTGATGTTGATTGGGTTCCACGGTCGCCTGATTTGACTGCTCCGGTTTTCTTTTGGTGGGGATATCTGAAAAGCAAGGTTTATGCAAACAAACTAGAAACGCTGGAGCGACTCAAATAAAATATTCGTGATGAAATTAATGAAACACCGCGTGAAATGTGTGAGAATGTAATGAAAAAAGGGCTCGCATTTGTGAGGCTAACAGAGGCGGACATTTATCTCATATTGTATTCCATACATAATTGCCGACATTAAATGAAACATTTATTAATATACGATCCATTCTCTTTCATTTAATCAAAAATTATAAATAAACAAAGTAGTATACCTTCCCGGCGGACACCCTGTAGTTTTCGTTTTTTTTCTAGTCTATTTCTAAATGATGTTTTTTAGATGTATAAAGGCTTAAAATACAGATGAATTTATTGTTTTAATGAAATCGGAAAAAAAGATGGACCATTGAATTGTGGGTGCGAGTAGAACGTTACAAGTAATACGAGTAGTAACTGCTAGAGAGCAACAGTTCGATTCTTTTGGGCCACGGTTTGTGAAGTCTAGACATCAGTATTAATAAAATTATAAAGCCATAAATGATACCTTATAAATATTTGCACCCGCGACTGCAGAACATCCCAAAACAAAAGCAACTTACCCTGCAAATAAAGCCAATCTCATTGCCATAATTTTGGGCTTTTTGTGCAATATTTAATGTTTTTGTTTAGGTTTTTTTTTTAAAAAGTTCAGCAAAGGCTCCAAAAAATAAATTGGATTTTTCAAATAAAAATGAGTTTCGATAGAACCAGCTAGAAGAATTTTTTTAAGCAGAAATATAACGTTGCCTTTGTTTTATCTGATTTTAAATTTCTCGAAGATAATCAAATACCTTTCGTATTGACTACGCCGGCTGAGCTTGGCCTGAAGCACTTTAAATATCGAAATATTCTATTATCTACTTAAAGACTTTCGGTTCGAAAGCGGTGAAAACTAGTTTGACGATAGCTTAAATTGTCTTTTAAGTGAATCGGAATGTTCGAAAAGACGGAGTGGAGATGCCCCTGGAAGGAGATCTATCTCTGATGTTATTCAAGCGGACAACCGGTTGAATGTTATTGGAATGAACGAAACCCTTATGATGAATATGCACGGCAAACAGTTTGTAAAACGGATACACGAAATAGGATTAGATGTATGGATGTACGCAAAGATAACATATTTTTGGCATGGTCATGGTAACCATATTATGTTCTCTACGCCAATATATTGTTGTGGCATCAACTTACAATATGAAAACATTTTAAACAATACTGTAGTTGCGATATATAAGTTATTATTTACACTTAATTATTAAAATTATTTCCATACACAAAAATAGCAACATGGATGAGTTGAACAGTGCAATTTTTACTACAATTCTAGCCACAAAGTATTTTAACTATTTATATAACAATAATCCAATTATATATTCAATCAAAAATATTATTCATAAATATATTAAGTCAAATTCTTTTGATAAGGGTGCTGAGGCATTGGTGAATGCAGTGTATTTCAAAAAGATCAGCTGCACACCCTAGTCTTTAATATAAAAATTTAACTTAATTTAAACTACATTCTCTTAAATAGGATTGCTACACATCAACACCAACAAATGAATACAGGGACTTGCACCCGCCAAATTTTTGACTCGATTTTCGCAACTGCTCAAATTTCGATCAGTTGCGTTAAGCGAGGTTACACTGTCTATATTTACAGAAACACATGCCAAAATATGCGCGGGAAAATCAATATCGGTTCCATTTTTCAATTTTTTTTATTTAACAAAATATTTTACTCACGTTGAAGTAGAAACTAATAAAAATAAACATGAATTTATATGAAAATCCTACTCCTAGTTGCTACTCCTGTTCATAACTGGGCACTGTGTATAACTTTCTTTGCTACAATTGCACGCTTTGTTAAACTGAATTGTCAATTGAATGCCAAAATATTTTTAACTTAATTGTAAAGAAAACACAAAATCACAACTACGAGTACTGTTTCAAATTCCAATTACTCTAGACAAGAATTGGCGTGTGTTTTGATTTATTTCGCAGTAATTATTCATTGATTTATACAGTTTTAGAGCACGAAGAAAAAGCATTTAAACTCAAAACATGTTGCTAGAATTTATAACTGCTAACGAAGGAAAATTGGAAGCAAATGGAAGTCAAATAAAAAAAATACAATTTAAATAAAATTATTCAATTCTGCACTATAAAACTTCATACGTATAGACGACCTCCCCTAGAGTCTTAATAGCGAGTGAAAATTTTACACGTGCATACAATATTTCTATGTATATGTACGCACGCTACGTGTTCACAAACAACAAACTGAAAAGCAACTGAAGCGTTTGCACAGAAAAGGGGAGGACCGGCATGGAAAGGAGTACAAGAGGCGAACGTAAATGAATTAACAAGATGTAATAAAAACAAGAAAACAGGAATTCATAGTTAAAGAAACACTTGTATATTTAAAACAATTACATGCAATAACACATTGGAAAGGGGTTTCTAATAAAGGCGGGTCAATGTTGATGGCATCAGTTAAATCTGTCGTTTATAAATCAATCATGGATTCCAAATCAGCATGGCAAGTCACATGGATGAGAGGCACATTAAAGTTAGAGGAACAGGGGACGAGGAAATTAAACAAATTAACAGTTTAATTCGGATTTTAGGGCAAAAGGTATAATAGCTTCGTACTTCTTTGAAAGCAACATTAGTGAGCCAATAACAGCAATTAAGATGGACGTAGGTGCCATGTGATTCCGGCTGGATGGCACCAACTGTAACACAGCGAAAATCACATTGAATATTAGGCGTGAAATATTTGAGAGTATATTTATCTTTCCCGTACAGATGACGTAAATCAGCCGTCACGTTCGTGTGAATTGACCCCGCTAGACATATTCTTGTGGGGTGTTGTAAAGCCACGTATCTATACCAATAAGTCGCAATGGATCAATGACCTCATATGAACATAACGCAGGCCTTCGATCTAATTATATGCGGAAGTTATTGCAAACTGAACCTCTGGGATTCGTGCCATCATGCTACGCCGCGGCGGATATTTGTACGATGTCATATTTCATCTATATTGGACTTTCAAAAAATTATTTAATTAATACTTTATAGAATGCTTGATTCACTATATCTCTACATCGACGGGTCCTTATTAAAACACCTATATTAAAATACATTTAAGAGAGCTGAGCAAAAAAAAAATATTTTTTATCTACGCTAAGATTACGAAGATACAGTAAAAGACATAAAATTAAGCGATAAAAAGTAGGGAAATTAATATTTTTTCTCTACAAAGTACACTCACTGCATTATAGACTGCTTCAATGAAAACATGTGACCTTTCATTTACTCCTAAGATTTGTCCGCATTCCATATGAACACGGACTTTGCGAACGGTTACTTTGAATAAATTACACAGGTCAACACTGATTCTGCGGTCTCTTTGTCAATTTGGACACATAGTACCTGAAGTTCACTGACTATATATTACTTTTTTCGGATTGACTCTGGTTCTTGTGATACTTTTTCATTTGAAAGCTTGAATAGCAGCTATTCAACGGCAAGACAAGGAACCAAAACATTTTTTGGATGACTGACAATCCACTTTTGGATTATCGCCCGTCTAAGAAATTAATTTTGATTATTGGTCATTTTCTTTCTGTGCCCATATTCTGGGGCCAAATCGTAGTATTCGTGATCGAATGAATTCGATGGAAATCTTACTTTTTGGGGTTGTAACATTCATTCGATAACGTATAACATGTATCGAAATTTGGGATCATGGCATTGGATAACGTGTAGTCGATCGAAAAATCATTCGATAGATAAAGAGCTATCGTAAACAAGCTCATATGTGTTTATAAATGAAAATAAAATTTGCATTGTGCATAAAAGACGACAATAAGTAACTATTTTTTAATAAATTATAACAAATGAAAATATAATAACTATTTACTCTATATACATATACTATTATAAAAACCATACGTATTTGTATAGGACAAATATAAATAAAATAAATGGCAAGCAGAAGGAAGGAGGCACAATATATTGCGGATCACCCGAGCTTGGCGAAAAATTTAATTCCAAATTGTGGGCAAGGGAAAACAGTCGCTAAAAGGTTATGGGAGGAACTGACAAATAAACGCTAAAAAAAGCTTTCATTTAACAAGGAGTCTAAAAGAAAAACCGGCGGTGGACCGTACGAGGAGATGTTTTTATCACCAACAGAGGAATAAATAATACATGCTGCATGTATTGAAGTTGCTGTTGAAGGCATATCTAGTATTAAAACATGTGGTAAACAAAAACTTCAAATGAAACAGTTCATTATGAGGAAGAGATTTTAAAAGACTTAATAGATGATGAAGATAGTATTGAAACAGAAGACATGGAGAAACAAACGACAAGAAGAAAACAACAAAATTCTGAAGCTGAAAACAAAAAAATAAGTGCCTTAATGTCAAATTTTTCCAGTTCGTCAATGCATTGGTTTACATATTTACAGACGGTGCTTTGGCACATGCCTATCATATAATCGTTTTCAACGATGTGCTGAAAGCTTCCACTAGCTAAAAGCGACAATGTTGTTGCTAATTGCATTGTCGGTGGAACTGCTGCTGACATGCCGCTTGTTAAGTTCAGTTGTGATAAAACAAAGTTAAAGGCTTCCTTTGTCAGCCTAAATCGTTTTTGAAACCTAGAAATATTCACACATGTACACAGAAAATGAATTTATCCAATATACATATGCTCATAAATAATTTATTTATTACTGACGCTGTATCGGGCAATGAGAGAGGATCGCTTTTGTTTCGCCTTACTCTTCTGGTGCGCATGACACTTTCATCGTCTTCTTCAGATGAAGACAAGTAAAATAAAAACAGTGGGTCCATTTTCTACTAAATAAAAGCTTTAAAAACGAGAGAAAACGTTTAAAGCTTACGAATTTATTATTTGTTTGCTTCTTTTTTAAAATATTTCTAATTTCTTTGTTTACATTTTAAGCAAACACATGTTTTCTTCTACTACAATGGAAAAAAAATCTATTACATGTCTTAATAAATTTCGATTCGAACGCTATTGAATGCCACGATCCGGTTATTCGAAACGTTACGAAATTTCATTCGATACGTTACCCTACTCGATCACGTATACGACGATTTGGCCCCTGGTTTTTTGGACAGAAAAAATATATTTATTTAGCGACAAAATGTAATAACTCTAAGAAATTGAGCATTTTCTACAATTTAAGCCCTAATCGCCGATTCAAACCAAGATGAACTATTGTTTTCCTAATATTAGACAAAGGGACAAATGAGGAAAATCGTCCGCTTGTAAGATAACCTCGTCAAAACTTTTTTAAAAAGATCTCACGAACAAATTTCCGATCGATGGCGCACAACAAGAAGATTCTTCAATGTGTAATCGGTAGTTGTATTTCCCAGCGATTTCCGTCAAATGTTAAAACATAAAAAAAATTTAGTAAGATGATACACAAGAATAATGAAAACAATACGCGTTTCCAGCTAAAACAACTTATGTCAACAAGAGTATGTACATGTAAAATGTGCTAATGCGTAATAGAGACTAGCTTATCCACCCTCAAAAAGAAGTTGCATTATTTTGTAATAAAATGAGCTTCAAATAATTTATATAATCTTCCAAAATAACAGGTTTCGAATACTTCAAATATTTGAAAGTTCAATAAACCCGGTTTGTGTTTGTAAATCACAAAAGAACCGGTAAACCGGTTTAAAAAAACATTTATTTGTTTATTTATATTTATTGATGTTTAAAGATATAGACAAAAGTAATCGTCACTTTGCTTCCCACATTATAACCAATCATTTCGTCTCACACGCTCCCTCTTCTACGCCAGAAAATTAAACCTCACACTGGGATGTAAAAAAAAAATAGACATATTGCCACCTCCAGTGAATCAACAGTGTCAACGAAAAAAACGGTTTATTTTTACGACTTAATTTTTGTGCTTGTAAAATAAATACGATGTGTTGTAGTAAGTAGAATTCTCCATAAATCCGAAAAAAGCAGCAATAATAATTGACAACACACTTTTCCACTCAGTGGAATTACTGTATCGAGAGCAGCAGTAATTTCACTTTATCCCTATCTGTTTTTATATGAGAACTAAATGTTTAATGTTTATAGATTTTATGATCAAATGGCTGCCTGTGTATGTGGTCATCAAATAATGTTTTTTATTAATATTGGTAAAGAAATTAATGTAAAATATTTACGAGCTTCGAAGAGGGTCTAAAGCTTAGTGTGATTAAAGCAAATTGTAGGTTCTAAAAGAAAAATATTCGATGGGTTGGGGTTTTTATGAAGTGAACAAAATTCTAGATTTGTATACTTTTTTATAGCTCTCACGTGCCGTTAACACAGATTTTTAAATTTTTTTTTTTTTTTTTTTTTTTAAATACTCAAATATAACATTCATTGTAGCAAACCTTTTAGCAGAGAAAAAACAAAGGTAACGAATTGATAATTTTTGGATTTCAATAACCAGCTGAATCAACAAGCTATTTAATCCGAAGTAAGAAATTTTTTCGCCGAAACCCATTTTTTATTTAGCGCCGGAACCCATTTCTGCTTGAATGACTATATTTAAAAATCAAAGTTACCAGATTTAATCTGATGAGCTTTCAACGTTGATACAGTGCAATAATAATCGTTTAAAGGCGAAAGTCAATTATTGATTCACTGACTTATATTTTTTTTCGAGCAGTTTTTTTTGATAGTGGTATAAGTCACTTTTTCATAAAAATCATTAATAACACTTTACTGGTATATTTTAGTTTTAATGGGAATTCGACCGAAAGAAGTTTTACTACTTAGCGGTGTAAAAACCCTGTCTTATTTTGTTTTTTTTTAAGTCGCTGTACTAGGTTAATTAATTACGGGGCTTAGTGGAAAAGATAGAGAATTAATATTTTATTAAAAGTCAGATAAGTCTGTGTGAAGTATTGTGTTCAGTTAAATCTATGGCAAGAGGAAATAAGTGCTTAAGGCGACTTTATCTGAAAATGAGTTAATGGCTGCATTGTGGTTTCCCAATTCACAAGCAAAATTTTACTTATTTAGTTTAATTTTTTAGGAAGTTATATTGCAATGAATTTCATTTTATCTTATCTCTTTTATTTGAGACAGTAACTCAACTTCACTTAGAATTTCGTTAGGAACAAGATCCTAAAAGAACATGAATTGTTTTTCGAAATTAAAACTTTTTCCAAATGTAGAAAACAACCTGCCTTAAAAAACGATCATGTTGTCCCCTGTAAAACGACAAAATCACACTTACGCTCTTTCCCCTTATTAACACAGATATATTAACAGTGGCGTAGAGAGAGGGTGCAAGGAGAGTATCATTCACCGTGCGCCGCTCGCAGCGTTTTAGTTTCTTATAAGTAGACTTCTCTTGTTTTAGAACTACATATATGTTGATATATAGACATGCGTTGACTCAATTGGATTTCGAACAAGTGCTTATATGTACATGAGTATCTTTGTAACGGTTTACTATAATGATAAGTACATTTTCCTTTCACTCTTAAAAACGTAGTGGTAATCACAATATTCGGATTGGCCGGTCTTTCGATAAATTCGGTATTTGGCTTTTTTTAGAAAAGTTAATTTTTGTTAATTTTTTTTAGTGAATTTTCGATTTTGGATAAATTTAAACTTACTAGCGACATTGAAATTTATTTGGGAATTTTTTTTAAGCTTCGACTTGTAATGAAATTCATTTATTTTTTTTATTAAAAATTCTTCGTTTTTTTCAACTTTGAGTAATATTTTGATGTTTTTTGGAGAAAATTTATATGTTTAGTGAAATTTCAGTTTAACGAAATTGGATTTCAGGCTAATTTTTTGCTATATTCGGTTCTTGTTTTGGATTTTCTGGTTTTTTGGTGTATTAGTTTTTATCGAACACCCTTTTAAAATATTTTGTGGTATAATTTGAAAATTAGTTAATTTTGATTTTTTGGCGAAATTCGGGTTTTTAATACAAATTTCTTTTCTTGTTAAAATTTTTCTGTTATTTGAAAATTTTGTATTTTCGGTGTAACTTCAGAATTAAAAAAAAAAAAAACAAACACGCAAATCAAATTCTGGTACAAAAAAGTCTTTACGTCATTCCATTATTCTTAGCATTTCATTTATTATAAGTAAATCTGTATTTTTTTATAAAATTACTCAAAATGTGTTCAAAAAGTTGTCATGCATCGGGCGCCAGCTCTGCTCAATGCGCCACTTATATTACATATAAATGCAATATTTTATTAAAATTAATGTTGAATATAGTGTTAGCAGACAGTGAGTGGATCCGATCAGGCTATCAACGCACATTATTATTTTATAGAAATATTCCATGTAAAAACCCCAGCAAAAGGATGTATCACAGAAAAAACTTTGCTTTGCCCTTAGGAGCTTTGTAAGCGCATATCGGGTTGGAATTGCACACGAACCTGCTAAGGCGAACAGAATATTGTTTCTTTTAAGGAGTTCCTTTTATATCTGGACCTCTTGTAGTTTTTAATTATTTTCTAAGATTGAGCGCCTGTCTGTAAAGCGGCGGTTAAAGCTGCATTTAAATATTAGGCAACAAATTTTAAATGCAGAAAAATCCCATTGTTATAGAAATAAATTTATTCAAACATGTTTAAGTACGATCGCGAAACTAGTCGATCTTTTACATATTCATCTTATTTTAAACTATCCCTAATAGCTCCAGAGGCAAATAACAGGTTGCCAACCAAAAACTTTTGGAAGAGAGCAACATTTTAGTTACAAGAAGTTTCAATTAAAGCGGATTTTACATTATTATTTCATCTAGGAGAAGCCACCTTTTACACCAGAGAGGGTTCTCTGAGCGAGCACTTTTCAAAAAAAAAAAACCCATCCTTTTTGGATGGTCGATGCAACTCTATTAACTCGCTCAGTAACTTTACACCTTTCAACAATTTATTCAGTTCTTTGTCTTTATTTGAATGCCTGCATTAAATGCCTTTCCAGCCCTTCATACAATTTTTTTGTTTGAGCATCACCAGTAGTAATAACGAAAACAACAATGTCATAAATAATAATTTCTCATTAGCATAATAACGAACTTAAATTTTTTTTTACTACATTGACACATTTTTAACATAATCAAGAGTAAATGGCCAGTGAAATAAAATTGGAAAACATGTAGCTACAAAATGAAAAAGGCAAACAAGTAATAAAGTAAATAAATAATGTTTATTTATGTAACAATGAGCAAATAAAGTAATAAAAACACTGCGAGATATTGAGATGAATAAAAATATAACAACAGTAATACAAAGAGACTTCATGCCAACGATACCCGTATCCATATAACAGCCAGTAATAACGACACAATAATAAAAGGCAACAGTTTGAGGATTGTGAGCTGCTGATTACACTGTTCGACAACGAAATCCTTCTTTAAATAAAAATATAATAAATTTTAAAAATTCTTCTACTATCTCTTCATGTAAAGCTAGGCCCAATGAAAAACTAACAGAAAATTATCCAAGAACGACTTATAAAGCTCTTAAATGTAATATATCCCTTAAAATTAATTTTTTGAAAGCAGTTGAATTTCTTTTATGAAAATAATAATAAGAATATACTGTATCGCATGTTCTCGAGCTTTAGTACAACAACTTTAACCGCCATTTTTAGGGCATATTTTTACTCAGCGCTTCCAACACTGCAGATATATTCTATTCTTATTTAAAGGAGGCAAACAATTTTTGCCGAACAGTGTAGTGTTACTGGCGAGAATAAGAAAACAAATTTTGTTGAAGAAAGTTTGTAGTTTATATTCTAGAGTACTGATTATAAGTACAATTAATGACAAACTTTCTAAGACAAATAGAGTTATGAACAAGGCATCCATGGAACGTTTCTGCACACCATGCAGAGAAATAATTATTTTTTTTTTTTGGAAATAATAAATTTTGCATCAAGAACTGTTATACGGACACTTTCCTACTGCAGATACAGTTATACGCAATACTGATATAAAAATGTATAAAAAATTAACCCAGTCGAATAAAAAGCATCAGACACAAAGTTTGACATATGTACATATGAGCAGCTAGTTGCACAAACCGCTTAACTCCATAAAACAAAAAGTTAAAAAATGCCATGAAATAATTTACATTCTTCTTTAAATTCAAAAAGATATTTTTAAATGCATAACACAATACAGGCCTTACGCTATTGCTATGTAATTACTTGTGGCTAGTGGAGTTAATCGATTTGGCAAGTGAAAAAGTAAAAAGTAAATTCGGTGCTTAAATTTTTAAGTATTTCCTATTAAAGAAAAAACTCTTTTACGACTTTTTATAACTTTTGCGCATAATTGCTATACGAAATGACTGTTAGAGGCGAGCATACACTTCATTTTTGAGGACAATACTCCCTAATTTTCTTTTCGAAAACCTCTTATGACTCTTATCCAACTAAAGTGATTTTATTTACAATCTTAATGGATATATTTTTTACCTCCTACCAAAGGGAAATAAATATGTCTGGTGCATACGAAATAAATACATTGAAGTCATTCATGCCAGCAATTTTTACCATTGTTTATGTAGAGCAAAATCCATCAGTTGAGCTACATAGAAGTACGACTAAGTAGAGGCAAAGCAAATAACAATTAAAAGAAACGTTTAGTGATTCACTGTTGGTAATGTGTGGGCAGAAATTTTCCATATTTATAATTAAGTTGTAACGACTTCATATATGTTTGATTTTGATGACTTTTAAGAAACGGAAAATTAGTAAAATATTCCTGTATCAAATATCAAAAAACTTTTATGTTGCGTGAGTGTTTCGAAATCCAAAAAATGTTAATACAAAAACACGCCATAGTGTTATTTAAACACAGTAAAATTGTGAATTTCATTTTGATCTTTAATTTTTAATTCCACTTATTTAAAATATAATTGTTTGCCTGATTTATATAAGGTGTTGTTTAAGACTGATAGAACTTACGAAAGCATTAACTCTGAAACGAACTACCATACTGTACTCACTTTTTAACACACTCTGGCATATCTTCATCAATAGATTGACGCTTGAACAACGCTACCAAATTATCCAGATTTACTTTGAAAATCAATCATCAGCTGATCCCAGGTTTTATCGCAAAATTGTGTTGAGTGATATGGATCGTTTTTGGCTTAGGGAGTGAAAATAATCGACAATATACCCTAAAGACTTCATTATATTAACGAAAATGCACCATTTGGTGAGACACGCTGGTGGTATTATTGGACTCTATTTCATCAAAAGCGTAGCCGGAGCTCGCGTTACGATCAACGAAACCATGAACGACACTGATCCGAGCGAGAAGTGGCGACCGCAACCACCGACTTATTAAAATCAATATTTGGCGATAAGTTCAATTTGAGAAATAGATCTGCGAATCGGCTTCCAAGGTCGTGCAATTTGACTCGTCTTGATTATTTTCTGTTGAGCCACATAAAGTCACTGGTTTGTGCTGATAAACGAGCAGCAATTGACGCCTTGAAAGTCAACATTGTTCGTGTTATTCGTGATATGCAACCAGCAGTGATAAAAAAATGGCCCAAAATTGGACGTACAAAATGCGCTTCGTCAAGAATAACTGCGGTCGCCGTATGCTCGAAATCATTTTCAAATGTTATTTTTATTTAAAATGGAGTAAGTGCAATTTCATTTTATATCATCTATTCGTGTGAAAAACACACCAACACCTTATCTAGTTTAGGGCCCAAACATCATTTTGCATTAAAGCTTTGCAAGCAATTCCGGCCTTTTTCTCTTTCTTGCAAAGCTTTAAAAATATAATTGGTACCCTACTCGGTCTCGACAATGAACATATTTAGGCCCATCCGAATTGTGATTGATGGTATGCCGCTTAGCCCTGTGACCGCGATGCAAAGCGCTAAGATGTTTTGTGTATAAGATACGTTTAAGCACCCACTTTTGCTGAGAGTGATGAATTTATTGCGCAAATAGACTCAACTGTTATCCCAAGTATATCTATTAGTGGCGAAACATGGGCTCTCTTCCTAAATATTCGAAGCGAAATGGGATTAGCGGAATGGCCGTTCCTAGGAAAGCATGACCCTACCAAAAAAACACTCGACATATTTCCAAATCGAGCTTTTTAAATTAGGCTGTTTTAAGTCTGAAATTGTGACGAAACAATTCGTGGTTTCATCGCCACGAAAAAATGTCTAATCTATTCAGCAAACATGTTTCGTTTCGACTTCTCCTGTTCTACTTTGGGGAAATTGTTACGAAATGTTTAAGGCGATAAATAACATGTGTGTAAGAGTGTTTTGAAAATACAACAAATAAACAAATACCGAGGACTTTTTCGATTAGAAGTATGTATGTATGCCAGTGTGAGTGTTTTTATTTGAAAAGTAAAGAATTAAATACAATCTATTATTTCTAGCAGCCTCCTTATACTGCTATTAATGGTCTCTTAAGTTAAACAAATATTTCATAGCGGCATTCCTCTGTATCATTTTCGCCTGTGGTGGTCGCAAGTTTATTTTGTTTTATTCTCGAATTACTGTTTGGTTTGACTTGTGCAAATATCTCGATACTTGTTTATACAGACATGTATAAGCCGATAAGTGGAAAAGCTGCCCAGAGTAGTAGGCAAGTGTGAGTATGTTCGTGAAGAGTATATTTGTTTTGTGGTAATTGCTTTTCTTGGACTAAGTAATTTGTTTAATTTGGCTAAAAGTCTGTAAACAAATAAATAGAAATGTTTGAATTTCTTCTCTCTTAATGTCCAGTGAGAAGAGAATCATTAGGGTTAAACTCAAACAGAATTTGAAAGGATATGCTAATAAAAAATTATACGTGATACTCAAGGACACTGGTACAGAGTTTTCTATAAACAAATATAAATTAAATAGTTACTTTCTGGTGCGGACTTTGTGCCGGCGACAAAAATTTTGGTGAGATTATTAGCGTCATTTAAACATCTGAACAATAAGAGCATTACCATCAGTTAAGGTTTGAACCAGAACGATTAGGAAATGCAAAGGGTCATAACAGACTACTCAGCTCATGGCAGGCTGCCCAATATGTTGGTGCCGGATTACTATAGCGTGGTCAGAAACGAACGACAAATAATGGTAGTGAGCTCCAGCATGTGGTCAAAAAGTGCAAGAAGACGCTTGAGGCTACCTGGGCCGAGCTGAAACTTTTTGCTGAAGGGGCCCATACATCATTGTGAAGTGAAAACACGGTGGGGAAAATAACAAACATCTTATGGGGCGACCCAAATGGGATTAAGAGAAGAAGCTTGCTAAGACTAAGTATATCGAAACGCATGATGGTGAGTGAACTTACGGGTCACTCGAGGCACATGTACACCGCATAGGATGTGCAGAGACGTTAAGACAATTGAACACTTCCTATTCCACCGCCTGGTTTTCACTTAGCAGAGGACTCAGCCGGCATGTCTCGTTCCAGCAACAGAGTTCCTGTGAAGGTTGGACCGAAGTATTGGCCTACGGGCATGGGACAATTTCCGCTCTCCACGACCCAAATTTACCTAAGCTGTTACTAGAAAAAACGTTTTCTTAAAAATTGATAAAAAATGATGAGACTTTGCGAGAATTTTTTTTGGAGGCGGAGAACTTTAAATTGGCATCACACTCGGTTTTGTCGATCAACAGATTTTAAAGTTCCCTATTGTTTTGGGAGAAAATTGATTTGGAAACTCATCACAAGTAAACTCATGGAAACTGTTTAAATTTTTGTTTATTTTGTATAACAAGGTTCGATTCTGAAAACTATTTGAGTATTACGAGCAATTTATGCTGCTATTAATCATCAATCATTGCGATTCATTATCTCATCAATGGATGATGATGAAATGCATTAGTTAGTCATCGTGCTTAATAACTAAAGTTGTGTCCATCCATTTTGTGGAAAATTTGCTACATAGATCATGATTTAGGTTTCCCAGCATTCAATTTGTAGAGAAAATAACTTCAAACAATCATCGTTCACGCTGCTCATTTGGTTAACGGGCGGAAGAAAATATTGCCGTTGGGAGATTTAGTTTGATAATGCAACACACTTTTGGCCTCCAGCGATTGTCATCCACTCCAACCCATTGCATTGCCGTTTTGTACGCTTCAGCCAACGTATCTCATTTGGAAGGCATTCATATTGCAAACACAGCATATCAGCATCAGATACTACAAATTGTTGGATACAATTAATTCACTAAAAGAAAGTTTTGAGAAACGATTATTTTCTCGAAATGCAACTTTTAACTGGCCACCTCAATCGTACCTTTTAACGGTATTAGGGGTATTTTGCCGCAAATATGTAAACTCGCAAGTCTTCTCTAATAAGCGAGAAAGAAGCAAATACTTGGAAGCCAATGTTCGGTGTGGTATTGCCTGGTTATGATCGAAGAGAGAATTGGACTCCTGCACTATGGGGTGTATTCGCCAGACCGAATTTTATTCAAATATGAATTAAATTTTTAAGTAAAATAAATCTTATGGCCATTCAAAGTTCTCTGTCTCCAAAACAACCCCCGGGGGCATATCACCTTGGTGATTTCGACACCTTGATGAGTTGCTACTAGGGGAAACAGGGGCACCAGTTTCTGGGGCTGTTAGGAGCCTGAAACTGGAAGAAGGTAGAACTTCTCAGTTCGACCAGTAACGAAGAACGACTGGTACCACGGGAACCAGTAGCGCCTGGAACTTCGGTTCCAGACTGGTTGCTGATGAGGCTCTTTCGGGGGTACGCGTGGTGGCTGTGATTGTCAGCTGTCAACTGCCACGCACTGACGGCAGGAGATTGGATAGCTCCAAACACCTCAGCAAGGGGTGGGATCGGGGACCTGAGATTCCCTGTACTATTTTGCTACCTATGGGATGTGAATGAGTGCTATTCCGATGCTGATTGCATAGGAGCTCTTAATGTCACACCCGTGGTTAGACCACCGTGAGCTTGAGTCATCGCTAGCAGGCACTCACGTGCATCTAAACCCATCTGTCTCCAAAACAAGCATTCCATTTAATATCTTAAAGTACTAAAAAAAACAGTGTGTTATTGCAATCAATTGTTCGATACACAATCTTGTATTTATGTGTCGATTGTACTACTGTAATACTTTACAAGACACACACTTTCAAATATTGTATTCAATCAAATATTGTATTGGCTCAACTACTTGTAGCTTAATGAGTTTAGAGTTGTACTCAACTTAATTAAGCTAGTCTCTCGCGCCACCAACTTGTAGCGAAACTACTGGTGTTTTCGTGTCAGACCAGAATCTTATTCGCCCCAACAAGAGAGTCAATCCTTGTTCCTTCACCTAGACCATTTGACTGAGAGTCACAGAGCTTCTGGTATTGTCGACTCAGGCCAGAATATTATTCGCCCTGACAAGACAGGCCAAAATAAGAAGTGCTCTCTTACCATCGGGCCAGAATTTTATTCGCCCCGAATAGAGAATCGGCTCAGATGCACTCGCAACAAATAGGGGCGATATCTTCTGTAAGCGTCGGATGGTGTGGGAACCTGAAAACTCTTTTTGCCACGAGTAATCTTATTGTTCCCTTTTTGATTCAAAAGTTTTCTATTAATTTTTTTTTCTAAATTTTTGCTTAATCTTTTCCTATTTGTTCTATTTTTTCGGTAGAGAGTTGTTGCCTGTGAGAAAAAAGAAATAAATTGAAATTTTTATATTTATTTCCAATCGTTTTTATTGACTAAATTTCCTTGAAATTAATAAACTCATTGAATTTTTATTCACAAAATCAATGAAGCGTAGAAAGTAGAGCATTTAAAAAGAAAATACTTCCGAAAAACTAATTTAATGGAATATGATTTTTAGGCTTCAATAACTGAAATTCTCTTGTTGGAAGTGTGCAAAAGTTATTTCATTAGTTTCTAATACCTTTTTCTTTTTCAAACAAGTTTGAAATAGTTGCTTGGAACGTTATAAAATTGTTAAAATAAAATACGGGGTGTCCGCCGGGAAGGTATACTACTTTGTTTGTTTATAATTTTTGATTAAATGAAAGAGAAAGGATCGTATATTGATAAATGTTTTATTTAATGTCGACAATTATGTATGGAATACAATATCGGATAAATGTCCGCATATGTTAGTCTCACAAATGCGAGCCCTTTTGAAAACTATTTTCATTACATTCTCACACATTTCACGCAGTATTTCATTAATTTCATCATGAATATTTTGTTTGAGTTGCTCCAGCGTTTCTGGTTTGTTTGCATAAACCTTGCTTTTCAGATATCCCCACAAAAAAAAGTCCGGAGCAGTCAAGCCATTGTAAACCTGGCTGTATGCGATGTGGCACCGTCTTCTTGAAACCATATGTTAGTAAAGCCCAAAGCATGCAGTTGTGGCGTTACAAAGTTTTCAATTATATCACGATATCGCTCCCCATTGACAGTTACCGTTACGCCGTTTCCAGTTTCAAAGAAGTAAGATCCGATGATTCCTCCTGACCAAATTGCACAAATTGCAGGTTGATGGATTGTTTTGAACACTTTCTTGAACAGAAGTAATGTTTTCAGCCGATCTTGCAGTACGTTATGGTCCATGCTTGGTCCTATCAGCTACAGTCCCTCTTTCTTCGATATCATTCACTACACGATAAATAGTGCGTCTTGTTGCCACGATTTTTCTCCAAAAAGTTTCACGTAACTTTCTCATCGTCACAGTAATCGATGATTGATTTTGATAAAATGTATTAACGATTAAAACACGTTGGTTTACCGAATATTTTTCCATAATAAATTTGACACGTCTCTACTTTACGACTGCCAAACATGAAGTGTCAAGACTAATGTTTACCAAAATGGCTGCAAAACAAAGTAGTATACCTTCCCGGCGGACACCCTGTATAAGTTTTAATTTTTATTATATATCTTGGACATTTTTAATTTTAAATAAATAATTCTCAAGCAATAGGTCTTTAATTAAAATTCTTTTAAATAAACACTTCTATTTATTAATTTTAATATTTCGCTACGCCTTTCATCAGGATGATGCTACACAATTTTATTTAAAAGGCGCAGTGAAATATTGAAATTAATAAGCGCTTGGTAGGTATTTATAACCCTAAGTCCACTACCGCTAATAGCACGAACTACCTTTTCATGATTTCAATCCTTTTAATCCAAAACGGAAAAGCGAAAACTGGTAGAGATATGGTTTTACTAAGTCGGCGATACTTATGGGCACTGCATCTTATACGAAAAAGCTGTTGCGAGTGAGTTATGCAGATAAAGTAGTTGATCTTACATAAAGTCCACTGGGTGAATCAATAAGATCACTAAAGTTGGGGGCTTCTTGGTATTTTTGATAAGGTAACGTAAAGCCACAACATAATGGTGACCAGCCATTGTCAATTAAATCATACGAAATCGATATATTACAGGTTATTAGTCATTTACTAGCTCAAAATTTTACATTTCGCAGGTAAGAGTTATAATAGAGAATTCAATATTTAGCAAATATATTTTTCATCTTAAAATTTCAGTTAATGAATTGATTTGAAGGTTTTTTCATAACTGGCTGGCTAGCGGTCTGCCAGACAAATGTGTTTCTGGAAAGTAGAAAACTGGACGATCCATACTTTTTAGGCTATTCTTGCACATTTCAACCGAATATTGTGAGACTATGGAAAAAATAATTCAACCTTCTGTTTAAGTATTTATCAAAAAAGCCTGATCATAAAAATGATTGAATTCAATCAATTTTCTACGTTTTGGTTTTAATAGAAAAATCAAATACTGTTAAGGGAAATGTTTTACTCACAAATAGAATTTTGATTCAATAATTTGTCCAACATACCTGCAAAGAAATAAAGAAATAAATTTAGAAATTTATAAACAATTTATCAGAAAAAATTGCTTCCTTTCAATCCTAATTCTGTTGCACAACCGCAAGCTTTTGTGTAAAATCTTTAAATGTCATAAAATGTGTATCTAGAATTTTATTTATATTCATTCTCATATTTCCACTTGTCTTCTATATAAATTATTTATTTATGTTAAAAAATAAACAAAAACAAGAAAAATAAAACAAATGAGTTAGAAAAATATTTATATTGCACCATAGAGAATCATTTAAAAGTTTAATACAAAACAAAAATCACTTCTTTTACATTTTTGTATTTAAAAACAACACAACTTTAGCACTGATGAGTGTTTATGAAGTGGTTTAGAAAAAAGAACTTCGACATACTTGTGGGCTGTTTGAAGTGTATAAATTCTTTGCATACTTTGTGGCTTAAAGCAAAACAATGTCAAATGGATGAAGCAGGATAAAAACCAACAACAACAAAAGATTTTTAAAATTTTAATAGCAAGAAAAAACTTTGTTGCCAGCACTCTTTAAACCAAAAAGCAAATTTTAAAATAAAATAAAACAGAAACATGTCACAATAAGAAATGCAAATAGAATATATCTTTATGCGGTGTTGAACCTTGAGACAAATAAATAATTGTTGGCACTATTTTGCTACAAATGCCGCCTTTAAATTTGTAAGTTTTTTGTTGCTTTTGTAATTTTGCCATTAAACTGTTAGCACCAAGCAACCCACCTAAATGTGCTTGCCGAACTAGCTGTACAATTAAAAGCGACAAAAAAAAGAAAACTTTAAGCAAAAAGAGGAAATATTCAAGAAGCTGTGTAAAGTTAAGTGAAAATATCTTAAGGCAAAAACTTCCGAACAGTTCAAACTACCAAAAAAAATCCTCTTCCACCTCTACTTTTTTTACTACAAATAAAAGAAGTCAAAAATAACACTACAGCTCTTAAGCTCACAATTTGCAGCTACAGCTGCAAAGAAACATGCAAATGCATTAAGTTGCTCCCCTTTTAAAGTTCGTTAGAAAAAATGTAAATTAATTTATTTAAGCAATGCTGCCAAAGAAAATAGAACGTTGTTAAAAAGAACGAGTAAAATGAGCAAACAGTTTTTACAGGCTGCCTTTTGTTGCCTTAAGCTGGGATATCGTATTTTTGCAAGAAGAATAAAAAAATACCTAACGAGCAAAATGATACAAGGAGTGCGAAAATATCTGGAGCACATTGTTAAATTATGTATTAAAATAATAAATATTTGGAAAAAAAATATTTTTTCTGTAATTTTTAACTTCGAATTTGTTTTTTTTCTTTCTTTCGTTTGTAATTGATAAATTAATTATGCGGCTAAAGCACAGGCAAAAATAAAATTGTGTTTCTTTTTGTATCCATAAATTTTAGGTAAAATAAGTTTGGTAAAATAGTAATGAAATAATTAATTCAGTAGCACTTAATGTAAATTAGAAATATTTATTCGTCTCCACCAAAGCCTTTTTCATACTAGTACACAGCAAGAAATATTTGCACCAATTAACAAGTTTTGTAGAACTTTAGCTAAAAATTTAGTTACGTTTTTAAGTGATTCGTGTATGTTGTATTACGCGCCTGTGCGAAAACTTCAGTTAATAAATCGACTCAAAACCATTTTCACAACATGCTGACTGAGTGTCTTTCACACAGATATGCTTCTGGAACGTGATATTTCTGGGTTTAAAAAAGTACTATCTTAAAGGTGCTATTACCGTTGCTAATAAGCTTGTATTAAAAGTACAATAGCAATGGGAACATTTTAAATAAGGCAGCACAAGCACTGCGCTGTTCTGAGCTACAGTTTTTTAACAGCATACAAAAAGAAAATTAAAAAAAATAAAAATGTATTTTTACCATCAGCTGCGAAAGCAAAATACTAAGGATATTACTTTTGCTGTTTTTGTGCTGAAAAAGAAAAAAGCACACCAATAACAAATGTTTGCTATCACCTTCCTTCGTATGTGTAAATTTTATTCTGGCACAAATTCGTCTAAGGTATGAGTGATTGTTTTACCTACTTATATAATAAAAAAGGAAAACTAAAGGATAAATCAAATTACGATGGAAGTGCTGGTACTTAGAAATTATTGAATCAAATTATGTGTATTTAAAAATTCCCTATTAGATCATTTCACAATGCTGGCGTTTTCAACAGTACGAGCATAGTAACAGCATAAATAAATTAACAAAGAAAGCACTGCTGTTTTCTGACAAAAAAAATTTTTGATGATTTATTTTGCTATTGCTGGACAATATTTATTTTTATTAGGACAACAACAAAATCATGGTGAATAGCATTGTACCGTATTTTTTCTGTGCTATTGCTACGAGTATTTCGCAGCCATGATTGTACACGCTGTGACTCATACCAAGTTGCCTAAATATCTCTTAGACATCGAATTGAGTACTTTTGTTTATATCCAAACCGGAAAAGATTAGCCCGTTTGTAAATTGTTATAACCGCCATTTTTGAACATATTCCGTTAAACAAAAACAATTTTGAGCAAAAATTTTATTTCTTTTTATCGTGTAAGTAACTTAACAATTATATGGGGTTTATTTTCGGTATTGGATCAGTCATTTAACATTCCTGAGCAGCATTCACGAAGAGAAAGCGCTCTTGCTCAGACAAGTCTTTACATTGACTAGCAAAAACAAGCAATAACAAATTGACATTGTCGAGTAGTGTTTACATTTTCTCAGAAAATCATACGTATTTTGTCTTAAAAGTATGAAATGATTTCTTAATTTGCTCAGATAAAAAGTTGCGCTTTCTTGTAGACATTCTCTATATGTATATGATATGAACTCTCCATCTTGTTAAGACTGTCTTTATAAAAACTGATGGAATTTTTCGATAGGTATCAAGGTTTCCATATTTGTCGTTATCTGTTTTATATAGTTTATTTTTAAGTTTTAAGCGTTTTTAAATTTTTATAGTTGTTTTTCTAATTTAAAAAGTATTACTTATTTTATATTAAAAACAATTTTTTAATTCATATTACATGTTTTAATGCGACAATACTGTGATCATGCACCTATTTTTTCGCAGGACACAAAACTGGCATAGTTTTTATCGCTCATTTTTATTTTTCTTTGAATTCACCATTGAATCTTTCGAATCAACTGACATGGCATTCATATGACGCGTGTAGCCTAGAAAACTGCTGTCAAGACCTTGTCAGCCAATTAAGACAGCAGGAACGGATTTGATACGAGAACCCAATTTTTCAGACTGATTAAAATCGGTTTCCGGTGTGTTGTGACGGGTACTTTTTTGAAGCACCAATAAAAACGATTCAAAAACTTATCCGTTTTGTGGCTAAACAAGGCCAAGCACTTCTTGCGGACTGCTTTTTGAAATCCTACTGACGTTGTTAACTTATCTCTGTATTCATAGCTAAGCTCGAGGGTATAGTACTATCCTACAGCTCGGAGTATAACCGCACATGCCTTTAGTACGAGATCGAAATGTAAATATTGTTTCCTTGCGGATACTTGGTCATTAGTAGACATTGTTCTCCCACTAAGTGCCAATAATATCCAATCATCTACTATCCCAGCTTGCGTCTAGCCTATAGGCCTGGCACAAGCCTACTCAGCGGCTTAACAATGACAATGAACTTACAGAGCCATGAGTTATGTTTATAGCATTCATAATTTCACGCGCTTTCAGTCGCCAATCGGCCAATGTCATATCGTTTATTTTGGACATTTTCAAAACGTTTGGAGTCACTAGTGCTTATGTCACCACAACGAAACTCAGTCAACTACAATGTCACCATAATACTTATAAGGTCTTGCTTAATTTGCATGTTATTAGCATTCGAACTTTGATTTTTTTTATTTTCACACGTATGCACGAGGTTGTGTTTTGTATAGCTGTCGAACACAGTGTAAATACCGGGGTTTTTACTAAATGAGTCAGATGTCTATGATGAGATGGTTCTTGATGAGAGTCATATAGATTTTAAATTAGTTAGGAGTACTGTATGAATAATGGCCCAAATGAAAATTACACAAAATTAAAAGTAACCAATCACTTAAAAATTATGCGTGATGTATCATAATGAGAAAACACAAAAAAAAAATTAAATATATTAAATCACCCTAAAAATTTTGAAAAAATTACCCAAACTTTGAAATGTAAAAAACCGCTCAGAATTATGGGCAGTTGTTCGCTACGTTAAATGAACCAAACTTCCAATGAACAATTGCGCATAGAGAATTCCTTCGGTGATTTGAAAATTTTTTAAAATTTTGACTTTTATCCAATCACCTAAAATTGGTTAATAATACTCAATTCTTTTCCAAAAATGTTTGGGTATTTGGCCTATTTTTGATATCTCTTCCCCCTGCCTAGCAGAAGAGCTTTGCTTACTAAATTTTTTGTAACATTGCCGGCTTTCGGCCGCACGCAGAGATTTTCATTGGGCTATTAAACATAACTTCACGTGTTTTCACAGTTAACTGGAGTAGAGCTCACGGCTGCTAGGGTTCGTTACAAGAAAATATTTATTTGTTTCCAAGAGAGAGAGAGAGAGAGAGACGTGACAGCTTATTGAATGTTTTCAATAACGTTATAATCTTTATTCATAAACTTAAATTATTAAGTACAGCGCGACACGAAGTACGATGGGCCTTCGGTGGCCATTGACACATTCGCTGGTACTCTCATCAGATTCCCACACCATCCGACGCTTACAGAAGATATGGTAAGAGAGCACTTGTTATTCTGTTGGTGGCACAAGAGACTAGCTTAATTAAGTTGAGCAAAACTCTAAAATAATTAAGCTACAAGTAGTTGACCCGAATAAAATTCTGGCCCAACTATTTGTTGCCTGCCAAAGACTTACATATATAATAAAGTTGAATAAAATTCTAAAATTATTAAGTATGTCTTACCGCCTTGATAACCACAGGCTGACTGACTTTTTTACTGTATACACATTGCTATTATACTTGCTTGGCTGAGTCTCACGTATAGACACACCATTGTACGATCAATAACAGCTGATCATTTGTCAGTCATGGTAGACTTGTATTAAAACAGTGCTACCATTATGTGGCGGTGTTACCTAAATATTTCCGTTAATCTTAAAACTAAGTTATTACTAATAAAAACTACGAATTTAATTCGAGAAACAAAAGACTCATGTATCCCATAAACGAGTGGAAGGACTTTTGGTCGTCACAAGTTCATTGTGAACAAATGCCAATATATTAAAAAAATTACTAACATTTTTAAAATCATATTGTTAATTTCACTTAATACAAGAACTTATAAAATTAAAAAAAAATAAATAAATAAACATCTGTTTCAAGGTAAACTACGAAACTACGAGTAAACTTGAAACTAAAACAATGTTTTGTGAAATAATAATTTTTCTAAACATAATTTTAAAATCGTTCCAAGAAGGGGGGGTCGCATGCGGGGGGGGTTCGCATGCGCATCAAACATATATAAATTATAAAGAAGGCAGTCTAAAATATTACTACAAATAGCCACCGCCCTGCGGTATATTCGTAATGAGAACAGCCACAGAGACCTACTGTCAGGGAAGTAATTAAAAACTACTACCTCAAATACGTACGCAAACTAATGGCAGCGGTAAAAAAGAACCGACCGAAAACCAGCAACAAAAGAAAAGCGTACGAGAATTTCGGGATTTTGGTCTGACGATTTCCCCCTACCATTCTAGCATGAAGCGGTACAATTATTATAAAGTAATGCTTTGATCCACCAAACTTCACTCAGTCGAAAAATATTGGGTGATTGACAAAATTAATTTAAACAAGTCATAGTGTTACATGCAGTTGTGCTCAGTGTTCAATACAGAAAGAAAAATTTGTTGTGTTTTCATGGTGTGAACAACACATGCGCGTTATTTGTGCAATTACGACATTTGCGCAATTAAGGCTTTAATTGAAAGCTTTTTGCCATGCAAGAATTCAACCAATAAATTGAGCAATTAGTACTTAATTACACCACAAATTAAATCAAATTTACAATGCAACTTTGGTGACGTGTGTTTGGAGTGAGCAGGAAATTCTGAAAAATGAAATGATAGACCTCTAACCAGCCCCGACAACTTTCAACAACTTTATCACGATTATATAAAAGGGACAACAAATCTTATTGTTATCAATTTAGCTATGTGTCTCTTTCACACGCATAACACCTGATCATCAAATGCTAATTGAGTAAGCTAAATTGCAGACCAGTATTTTTTCAAAATCCCTTCCTGCACAAATAATTATGTTTAGATAGGACTTGTTTCAGAATTTTGACATTTTAATAGGATTTTTTTCTTGAAATTTCGTAAAATTCAGTAATTTTGCAATTGTTGATTATTTTTATAAATTTTTTTAATAATAATTTGTTCCAAAATATCAATATTGAAATTTTTTTGTGCTTTTTTTAATATTAAATTATTCAGTGTGGGGGTGCTTTTAAAACACAAGCAAATCAACAACAACAAATTTATGTTTTTCATATAAATTTCGCCGATTTTTGTTTATACAGTAAAACTTTGAATTTGCTGTTCTTTATGACATTTAAACTTTTCTGTTAATTTTATTATTAATTTTGTGAGATTTCGATTATAATGAATTTTTGGGTTTTAAGTACTGCTTAAATTTTTTTTTTTGGAAAATTGTATTTTTTTTAGAGATTTTCAATAAATAAAATATTTATTCATAATAACATTTTTTGTAGCTGTGAGTCTTCAGTATTTTTCTTTTCTAATGAATTTAAAGTGTTTTAGAACATCTGAACATTTTTGATGAATTCTGCTTTTTCGATGTTTCGATAAGTGTTATTTTTAAGAAATTGTCGAATTTTTTTTATTTTTTTTCATATACAGGAACAAAGGCAACAACACAATCACTTTACGATTTTTTCCGTGTTTATTAAATTTATATATATATCTAATGTAATTTCGTTAATTGAAACATTATCCAGTGAATAGTAAAAACAAAAAAAAAGTATTATTAAATTAACTGGTATCCCATAGTGCAGTAGCGTTGTGATAGAACTTTTAATATACAACTACATGCTGAAAGCAAAATTTCATTATTTTTATCACAACTCATTTAGGCAGACAAGGCACGCATATATTTTTCTGCAGAAACCTCTAGAACTTGACAATACCATATGGTAAGCAAAAAATACACAAATACTGGAAGCATATAACAAAGAAACTTAGGCCTACTTTTAAGACAAGAAAAACAACAAGAAAATGTAGCATACTTTAAGGTTTGGCTATGGTATTTCACCACCATAGTGATACGTTAAGTGGTTTTTTGTTTATTTGTCTTTTTTCTTCTTAGTTTTTTGCTTCTGTTACTCAAGAGAAACACTAAAAGGTTTTTTGGTATTTTTTTATTCTTTAAGAAATATTCTTGGTTTTGTAGTTGTCGTAAGGTAAATTGACAAAATAAAATTTTACCTTTTTATAAAGAAAATAGTAAAAGTAATTGTATTAGTTTTTTAAATAAAATTTACGGTTACTTTCTAAAAATTTTATCAAATTACTCGAAGAAACTAAAAACTATAAAAAGTTTTTTTTCCCAAGATTTCTCGGTATGGCTTTAACAATTTAACTTGCAATACATACTTCAATTCTCCTAAACGTTTTATGTGAGCGCCAGTCGCATGTTTTGCATTTCTCTTTTGGTAAGCCTGTCTTGTTTATTGGCATTTTTGGGAAATTTTTAAGCTTTTCAACTTTTATACTATTTTTGCAGGATGTTCCTTTTAAGTTTTTTTGAGCTGAGAAACCAAAAGTTTGTCATCTAAATGTAAATTATGTCGGAAGCTGAGTAAGTCGTGTTAATGAAAAGTGGAAGGAAGTTGCAACAAAAACTAACATAAACTATAAAAGAATTTGTTGAAAGAACAAAGTGGATGTTATAAGGCTTTGTGTAAATAAATTATACATTGTAATGAAGTGCTCTATTAAAGGCTTTCACATACTTTGTGAAAAAGGGTTTTGTTAATTTGTAAACCCTTCACGAAAAGTAAAAAAGGTAAATATAGTCACTCCGTTTGTAATTTCTGCCAGGGAAGTTCGGTATCGGTCCACAATTTCCAAAGATATTATTTTTTTTTTTTGTATTTTGACCCTCACGGGACTACGATTATCCGCCTATCCATAAAATATGCATAACCCTCTCAAATTTGCTACAAAACCCCACTACAAAAATTATCAACTCGAAGCCCCAAGAAAACTTACTGACCTAAAGAAAAAACCTAAAAATTAAAAAAAAAAAACTAGTGTGCAAAACAAATTCTTGCAAAATGGCAAACTCTCAAAAAAAGTTTGAAAAATTCGGAGTTTGACCAAAATTTTAAATTTATCACCGATAAACTGGATTAAAGAAATTTTAATTGCCAAATAATCAATTTCAAATAAATAACCGAAATTTTGCTAAAAACCCGACATTCACCAAATTTCGATATTTTACTAGTAAAAATTTAAAGTTCACCAAAATTTTCACAATAAATCATTATTTAATAAAAAAACATCGAAACAAATGTATATCAAAATCAAATATCACCACAAAGTTTCACCATCAAAATTTTAAAAAATTCTCTATTAAAAATAATACGACAAATTCAAAATTTTGCCGAAATTGTAAAATCACTAAAAATTCAAAAATTCACCATAAAATCGAAAAACTGCAGTAAAAAAATTAATTACCAGAAATCCTATATTAAAAAAAAACCGAAATTTTAGCAAAAAATACCGCAAAAATAATAATTTATCATAATTTAAATTTTAAAACAATAATTTCCAATGTCGCCACAAATCTTAAAATCATCAAAATTAAAAAAAAGTCACCAACAAATTCAAGATTCAACTCAGAATAAAGAAATTTCACAAAAAAATTTTAATTAAACTAAAAAATGATGAAAAAAAATTCGAAAATTTTGAGAAGAAACAAAACTTCGAAAATTTACCATAATTCCTGGATATGCCAAAACAAAACTAAGTTACCCAATGAACAGGCTCCACAAGAGCGAAATTTCCCAAAACATAATTTTACTAATCTCTGAAATTTTTACTCAAGTGAAATTTCATGGCAACAAGAACATTTTTAATTAGATTTTTAAAGATCGCCGTAATTCGGAAGTTGACCATAAAATTCAAAACTCACAATAAAAACTAATAATTTCGTCAAAATCTCAAATTAAACCGAAAAAATTTCCACAAAAATCGGAAAAGTATCAAAACTTAAAAATGCAGATCTGAAATTTCCCACAATAATTTTAAGTTCCAAAGCCATAAATCTTCCAAAAAGCCTAATTTTCATAAACAAAGGCTGAAATCGCACAGAAAACTTAAAATTTGATCAAATACTAGAAATTTTACGAAAAATCCACTTCCGCTGTTACGCACAATTCCCCTAAAATTATTTAAAATTAATAAGCATTCAGTGAAAGAAGGAGAAAAGAAAAACAAATTAAAAGAGCCGAAATTAAGAAAAAACATTTCATCTATTAGCCGATCGGAAATGCTCATATTTGGAGTTATTATGTAGAATAAGACGACAAAACCCCAGGACAATATTAAAGATCTCAAACAATCTTTGCACCGGAAAATTCTGTAACACTTTTTTGTGCTCATCGGCACAGCGGAATATAGGTTACTTGTTTTGTACTGCATTTTTGTTGTGTATTGATTTGTGTTTATACTAAATATGGGTACCACTCAGGTGGTACTCACTATCGTGATCGTGCATAAACGTGATTAAAAAATATGTTAGCGTAAGTATTTTGGGGAGGTAAGGTAGCGTGGTCTTCCTTAAATTTTCTTTGTACTCATCTAAGCTGTATGAACGCATACGAGTAGAGTTTTTTGTTGTGAGCATGATTCTATAGGCCACTCAAAATTTAATATATTAACAAATGTTCGAGCGTATCCATAATCCAAATTAATGTCCTTGAAACATGTCGCTTTGTAAACGACACTTACAAACGTATATGAAGAATTCGATGGAAAAGTTTGTAACACACTCACAAACATAACACAAACCCGGAGATGCTACTTATGTGCACGCTTGAGTAAAGAATTCAAACATATTGAAAGAATGATCGCCAAGGCAGCCAAGAGAGATACATTGGAGTTCGGCCTTTTTACACTTTACACAGTTGGATTCGTTTTTATGAATCTCTTCTTCACTTGCCGTATAAATTACTAGTAAAAAAATGGATTTCGATAAAAAAAATCGAATTCAAAAGGAATTTCGAAACAAAAGCGGCATAATTATAGAGAAATCAAATCCTGGATTCGGCAATTCAAATGATGGCAACATTGACAAAAGGTTTTATGAAAATGGTGAAAAATTTAAATTGTTGTATCTGTCATGAAGTAGATATTGAAAAACTTAGAGAATTATTATACAACACACATTTGGAACGCTCTATTTCTGACTTCTCATCTCTCAGAAGAAGTCCAAGCACTCAAAAAATTATAGGCAATACTTTTCGCGCAAATGTAGCCGGGAGGAGTCGAATCGGGATATATACTTAATAGGTTCCTACTAACCGCAGATCTAATCAATTCTGGTAAAGGCAAATTAAATAATAAAATACAACTCCTCCCAAAATATGTTGGGCGCGAAATGAGGCGCACTGTGAGCATGAGCACTGTGAGCCTGTTGAACATTTTGGAAGTTCGCTTTAAGCAATAGCTAGCTCAGAAATTTCGGGCAAATGATTACTTCTAGTTTTTCACCTTTACAGCTAAACTTGACTGCCACTCCGTAATTAATTTTATATTTCTGCAGACGAGAATTGGACAAGTCAAGTTTCAGTCGATACCAGAATTTGAAGTTGTAGAAGCAAGTGAAATCAAACTGCACTGAAATTAAATTTTAGACCAAATTATGCTCGCACAGTGGGTAGTGTGCGGAAACCTGGACAGCAACTTTATAAAACAAACCTGATTGTGATCATTGCAATTTGGCTGTTGTATTTAAGAGTGGGGGAACGTAACGAATGTGATACTAAACTCGATTTAATGATTCATGCCATTGAAGGTTTTTCATACGACCCTTCAGGAGATGTTAGAATACGAGAGAAGCTTCAAGTAGCACTGACATTTTCCAGCAATGGCATAGCGTGCATTATTATGGCTACTAATTTAGCATCGTAGCTCCTCTGACAGCAGCCTCAATCCAGAAATGCGATTCGCACTTGATCTCGCAGATATGCATTAAAATGATCATATGAAAGTACAACTAGGAAAATCTTCCACCTCCCAACACTTTTCCATTCATAACATCAAAGCGACGTTAGGAAAAATTAGCTATTTGGTTTAGCACAAAATAAAAACATTTGTTGTTCCTTTACCTTTTTGTGAAAATTTCCCTCAACAAAAGCGAAAAAATAAAGAAGACCACACATAAGGAAGGTATAAAACTTTTCATTTGAAAAATAAATATAAATAATGAAAGAAAAAAAAACATTTGTGTAAGTTTTTACACTCGTACACTCTGCTATTGCAACAGCGGGAAAGTGCAACCCACTTCCCAGCTTTTTGCGCCAACAACTGTGTAAATGTGACTGGGGGGAGGGATATGTTCTACTGATACACTTATGTATGTAGGTGTAGTAGTGCTACGCTAGATTACAAGCATAAAGAGCTGCATAATGTTGTCTATAAAACGGTATGACTTTTAACGCAGGTATGATGGGTTTCCTTTTCGGTTTCTTTTTCAATGCAAATCTCTGTTTTAGTTATCGCAGAATAGTTTTGTAAATATTAGTACACATTATGCAGCTCTCGGTTATGTGGGTGAACGAGTGCAAGTGACGCTTGCGGTTTTTAGGCCTATACATACATACGTATGCATGCGAGCACTATGCATTAGTTAAGAGTTGACTTTGATGTGCGTGAAAGAAAATACAGTGATGGGTAAAATAATGAGGGCTTATTAAAATTTAAATATGCTTTAGCATCTACTGCTACGCATTTGCTAAGATTTATTTAAACCCCAGTAAGCTTTATCAATTATAGGATAATATTATGAAAGTTAGCTAGTATCGAGTATCTAGAACTTTTTGTAACATTTGTGTTTCCAACACGGCCTCAAGCTTGATAGGTAAGTCTGTCCTTATTATATGTTTATTAGGGGTATGTTCTGTTCTTTGCTTTTCTAAAGAATACAAAAAACATTATTTTGCTATGGAACATAGCTGATGAATGTGATCTAAGGCAGTTCGGTGTCCAAGCTTGACGCTCTATTCTGAGGAAGTTAACATGGAACTTGACTTTATTGGCATCTATTGGCATTCCTGCTCTGGGTTCATCTTTTAAAGAAGAATCAGCCAAACACGATTTCGCAAATTTTCTTCGGCATGTTAGAGCTGTTATTGTGTCCTCTTCAAATGTAAATGCACGGTGAAATGATATTCTCAAACCCCAGCTTAAGTCTTCTGGCTGCTTTTCCAGAACATTTCGGATATTTGTTGAGAAGACTTCGATAAGAACACAACTCTGCAAGGGATTAAGTATTAGTTGTGTAATGCGAACTGACTAGTACTTGAAGTAGTTCAAACGGACCACTTGCCGATTGATAGAATTTTTGTGTAACGGAACAACGATTGAAGTATTTTTGGGGTCTTTTTCTATAAAAAAGAAAATAACTGGTATCAAACTAGTTCTAAAGCAACTGTCAGGGTCCAAGTAATAGTAGATGTCTAGAGCAAACTTAGTGCGAGTTTGATCATTAATTTTAAAGGAAACTTTACAGTTGAGGACATTAATTTGTTCTCCAGCAGGGAATACACGATAGGCTCTTCTTTTCTACGAATATGGCTGAACTATACACAAACAGCCGGTGGCTATGAAATGTCATGGCCAGATAAATTTCCCCAAATATAAGATAACGCCTGCGCGCATAGAGGTATTTCAAGCAAGTGTAGGGTTTCCGACTTATAAGAAAACACAAAATTTCTCATCATATTGGCATCCTTACGCAAATATAAAACGTGGTTATGGATCGGTCACGATAACCATATTATGTTCTCTACAACAATATGTAGCTGTGGCAAACATACAATGATTACTTTGAAATCATTTTAAATATTAATTTAGTTGCGATAATCTAGTTTTCTACATTCAATCATTCTCTTAACTCAATCATTGTCAATCAGCAACATAACTTTTTGCTTCTTTATCCACATTACTACTATCTACAATAATAACATGATTGGTTTAATCACAATATGTTGCTCTTATATTATAGTTACCTTGACGTGTTTCACATTGCTACATAAATGTGTCAACTTAGTTGACAAAAAAGCTTCTTCTCAGGGAAGGCACCGTTTAAGAAAGTTGTTTTGGATAACAACAACTTTATTCTCAAAGCTTGTTTCTAGGTACGTTGCACTGATTTCCGAAGAAACGTTCATGTATATTGGATTCACTATGATCTGAAGCAACTTCTGTTTTAAGTTCGAAGACTTTAGACCTTATATGGATAATCGTAAGCCAGATGGAGAGGGGAAGAGAGTTTTATGGTGCCACAGCAGAGTCATAATTTGAGACTCTTCTCATATTTAACTGAAACTATTAATACAGTTTATTTTGTCCAACGCAGTGGTATAGTTGCGCAAGCTCGTAAATGTTACCCTTAATTATGCCGACAGGCCCTGCTCGTTACGACGTGCATAAAATTGCAAATACTAATCAGGGTCTGTGTGTAGCCTTTAACAACGCAATATTATACTTAAGAAATCAAAACTCTATTAAATAAATCAGAAACTGTAATTAAATCATGCTTTTCTTCAAAAAGTTTTCCAAACATTAAAAAAAACCGAAATTAGGTGCCTATAATTACTGACGTCGTATTTTCTTACACTGCCTGTATGACTTTAAAACATTTTCCGCGAAGCACCATAGCCGCAAAGAGTGAAATATTTTATTTTAACCCTATTTAACGTTTTTCCCCTCATTTGTATCACTCACAGTATTCCAACATTTCTAGTAACATTTTGTAAAGGATTTCATTTGTTTTTATGTTTAAATTAAAATTAGAATTTCCAAAAATTGTACAGAAAAAAAAACTACAAAGTTCCAACAACGGCACAAAAAAATGTTTAAAAAATAAACCTTGTTTGCAATTCAAAACGTTACGCATTCCACCATGAAACGCCCCACATGTAAATTTTGCGGTGCAAGTTTCTTTTTTCGTACGCCTCGTTAAGTAAATCACAGCTGCAACGACTATGAGGCATAAAAACTAACGCTTATATTTTTCAGTTTATTTTTTTTAAAGGGGGCACAGAGCGAGTTTTCGTTTTGCTTTAGTTTTTTTTTCATTGACATTTGCGTTGTGGCTGCTACTATGCAAGGATTCGTTTTTTAAATTGTAAATACTATGAAAATTGCTGTGTATTCTTGTTTGAGTGCAAGTTGAGTGTGTGTGTGTGTTAGTGCAGGCCTTAAGTCTCATAGTTAACACACTCTTAACAATTCTCGACAGTTGCTGTAGCTATTTGCCTCCCTGTACACGTGAATTGGATGGCTAAAAGTAGCGATGCATTTAAGCAAATAATGATCATTTGGTTGCCTAGAGGTAGAAAAAGACATTACATTTTTGTATGCATTTGATGATGACGATAAATTTGAGGATTGCAATTTCTACTCGTTGGCGCCACTGTTCTTTTATAAGATACAACACTTCATATGTTATTTATTATTACTTTTGATGCATGAGTTATAACCGTAGGGAATTTTTAACTGGCTGTATATACGTTATCAATGACACAAATACCTTCACACATACTAGCAGACGCACGTCAAGTACAAGATACATCAATTATTGTTTTTAATTACTTTTATTTTTACGCAATTTATTTTAGTTACTTTTTATTCAAATTCTAAAATATAAAAGCAATTTAATGGCAATACTTAAAGTAAAATTAAGAGAAATATGAGATACAGTAGTGGTGAAAAGGTTTCGAACTGAAATGACAATTTTTTTTAATGTATGGCGAACGATTTTTAATTTACAATTACCTTAGTCTCAATCAAGTCTCGTGCTACCACTGGCCTTTACTATCGATCAAGGCGTATCTAACTAGGTGGCATTGCTACGACAACAAATACAACAATACAACAACAGCAGGCAACTTTGTTTGTGTGAAATCAATGATTACTGTCAAAAACATGTGACAACAAAAAGCAAATTAAAAGGAAAATAGTTGAAAAAAGGTTTTTCGTAAAACAAAAACCCTGTTAGGCAGTGCTGGACATTCACATACAATATGTGGTACCGTCTCAGTCTCTTCCACAGGAATATTTTTAAAGCTGTTCTGTCCACCCCTTGCGAGATTTTCTTGTCCAACTCTTCAAAATTTGTCCATTGGCCAATAAACACCTAAGTTCCTCCACCCCATGCGAGGGTTCATTTTCAATTCCTTTCGGAATCTCACGGTGTAACCTTTAAAGACTGGCCATATTTTCCGGATTCGTCCTTTGGGCAGAGATACACCTATTCGCGAGGCTTCCTAATTCATGCTAATTCATCCCTCTAATGGAGAAAATTATGTTCACTCACACGGGTAAGTCTGTATTAAAACTGGAGAGCGACTGGTATCCTTGCAGAGACAAGAACCTATTACAGGCCGCCAACACATAGAGGTATAAGTCAGAACTTCTGACAGTGCACTAAGTTACGGCAAACCATATCTTTGTTTTGACTTTTTATATCAGTTCGTTCATCTAATAAATATAACATGATATTTAGCTGCCATATTCTTAGAGTTAGCTATTGAAATCAGATGAAAACTCACATAATGTAAAGACAGCTTCAGTTTGTTGTCTTTATTTCTGTAATTTATATTTTAAGGCCAGCGCAGTGAGCAGCATTTGGGAAATTTTAAAAATAAGCGGTTTCACGAACGAAAGCTTCCAAACTTTTTGTTTGATTTAAAATTCCTCCTCAAAATGCTTAGGCTGAATATACACCTGGTAAACTCTGGCATACTCACTAAAATAACATACCTACTTCCAAGGGCCAAGAATTAGCTTTCGAAGAATGGGAAAATATCCACAGGACTCTTTTAAGGTAGTAAATTAGCACCATCTGTACAACGAGTATGCCAACAATCCCAAACACATATAGTACTAACGAATCTGAAATGTTTAGTGTACACGTCGAATACTTTTTATGGACACTGTATCTTAAAATATAATTGTTCAAAAATAACATTCTGAGATAGTTTATGGTTTAAATTATTGCAGCAGACCAGAGTCTGTAATAATTAACCCACACTCCCAGATAAGCAGAAATGTACAAGCTCTATATTAACAAGCCTACCCTGGCAACCGACCTACTTTTAATTTCAATACTTTAATTCGAAAGATTTTTTTGGCATTTCAAAGCAGAAGCATTTTTCAAACTACACAAGAATCTATAATTTCATATTTTATTTAGTCAGTTAAAGTTTTATTTAATAAAACTTAGCAAGTGAATTCATTACATCAGATTCTTACGAAAGTTTTCGACAACTTTTTGCAATAAAAGTCAAATTGTTGCCAACTATCTCCTTTCAACTTTATTTCAAATATTTTGTTCTTTTTTGTTGTAATTCTTTTGGTCATGAAAAAAAGTTATAAATCTGCAACTTAAACTAAAACTTAAAGGACTTTAATTTATTGTAATTTTGGTTATACAAATATAATTACTACTGTAGAAATGGTTAAAGTTGAAAATAAAACCTGGTTTGGGTTACTTGTGACCACTAAAATCTAAACAGATTTTTTCAGCAAAAAACAGAAGCAATAATTGTTTATTTATTGTCACAAGAAGTCGTTAGCTGAAAAACGCCCGATAGCGGTGGGTACTTTTGTTAGTGCGACGTATAACTTCTTGAGGTCGCAACCGGCAGAGAGCTCTTATATGAGTTAAGTAAGAAGAGCTTGACAAGCATAACATGAACATAAATCAGCCTTTAGTTTTGCCACAGACTCGCCAAAACAAAGACGGATCTGCGCAGGTACAAAACATTTATTTTTTACTGAACAGAAGAGAACCGAAGGTGATAAAGAACGAAGTTTTTCAGAAGGTGGAAGGTAACTATAGTGTTTTAGAGGGTAAATATTAATGGAACAACACCTGAACCTATAGTAAGAGGCGCGGATCTTAAGTTCTTATATGAAAAAATTTTAAGGAAAAATTTGAGGAAAATTTTTCTTTTTCACCCGTACTGGATCCCCGCTTTCCAAGGAACGCACCTTCCTCCAACGGACCACAACACCAAGTATAAGATAAGCAAGTATATGTAGAAATAACGGATCGAACATTCCGGAAGAAAAATACTTTATGGTCCTGAACTCGGATTTGTTAGTGGGCATAAGGTCCTGGTAATGGTTGGACTTTATAACCGAGAAAACATGGCAGTGTGTGCCAACAGACTGAGGACAGCTGGCAGATATATAAAGAATGCGGACGCCATGGAGAGTAGCAGCCAGCACCTAAATGAACTGAGTGGCAAGAAAAGACGATAACAAATAAAAACGAGAACCACCAGTCAATGAGGAGCTAAGAGGGTTTGATTAGTGGTACTCCATTTTGGCAATCGTTATTTCTCTAGTTGAAATACAGTATACAATCTGTTTATGGCCTGTATATACAAATCCCTAAGATATAACTTGATATCGATAAGTCTTTCGAGTACAGAACTGACTGTAAATAAAACCGACATGCTAACAAGAAGGGAATATGTGAAAGTATGCGCAAAATCAAAAGGAGTAAGACCTACAAAGTCTCAACTTTCATAAATTTTAATAACTAATAACAAGGAAGATAAGTACTCTACAACATTCGCGATAAAGGAATTACATTTTAATTATTAAACGAAAGTGATTTGGACATATAACTGAAAGCTTTCCTGGAAAGCAAGCCGAAGAAGACTGAGTTTAGTGGGAGATTGGCAATTTACATAAAGTGCCAGTGATTGGGAGTGACCATTTCAATCGACTCGACGACAAATTACTATCATTTGCATGAAGAGAATGAATGTTAAGTTTTTTTCGAGCCCACTCCTTATTTCGTATCCTGCTATTGCATAGATTTCTAGTTCATGTCTTTGTTTGTTAGCATACAGATGGCAAGAACAGAAAACAAAAGCAATATCATGGGTAACAGCAGCAACAAGATACAAAAAATAATTTGTAAATTCTGGTCAATTGATAAATAATCCCTTTTTTATCAACAGCATTTCTTGCCTGAATAAATACTGAATATCAGCAAAAATAAAGGAAAAAATAAAACCTGGAAAAAATATTACTCCGAATGCATGAAATATGGTAAACTAATGACAATAAAAATAAAAGCGAAAGATAATAAAAACCAGGGTGCTAAACAACAAATATGTATTTTTGATGAAAACTTCCATATAATCAATAATTTTAAATGAAAACTAGCAAAATGTATTTGCTATCGAATCATTTTTACAGTTTTAATTACTACTTAAAATAGCAGTTAGCAAACAGATTTTTATTCTAAAATTCTCAATCAGTTTATGCGAATAGTATTTATTTAAACAATAATATTTTACAGTGACAAAGAGCTGTGTTTATCAGACGTTCAATGACTAAAATCAACACTAACATCATTGTAATGCTACGTGTATAGTGCTGATGTTAAACTTCTTTCGACGTCTTAACATGGTTGTTAAGACATTTGTTATGAAACCTATTTTATAACATAAAGTGACAATTAAGTCCTTTTGATGTTGCGGAGTAATTAAAACTGAAGCAAGCAACCGAAAAGTAACGCCAGCGTAAACAGGTAGTAATTAAACAGCGGGTTTTAACATCATGTCTTAGCAGCATTTAAAGTCTAATGTAGACGGCACTGAATAAAAACTTTGAAAACTATTGAAAAATAGAAAAAACTTAAAAATATAGCAGCAGCTTAAGACAACTGAAATGGAGAAAATAAAAGTTGTATTTATATACATACGAAATGGTTCTGTTTTGCAAGTTGCAAAAGGTGAGTTATAGAAATAAAAGCTGCATATGTTTTGGAAACACGAGCGTCAATTGTAGACACATGTAAGTGGGCTTTTGCAAACGTTTGGGGTGATGTTAACAATGGTCTGGGGTGACCATATTGCTTTAGCATTGTCTGTAAAATTTAATGTTTATTATTATGCTACTGCTCCCCATTAAAATTGGCAAGCTACAGCATTAAGCAGCAACCCTTATGCCCGTAGTGCCCATCGTACGGTGAATGCGTTGGCCGCTTAAAAAACACGTTTGGCCACATTTGACGCGGCTTGATCGGTATGCAATCAGCGATCACCCGTACGTTTAAAGAGTGCCAGATCGGTAGATAACTTTGCCGCTGTCCGTGCAAGTGTGTGGAAGAATCCGAGATGGTTTATTCTTTGCTATGCCCATGAAACGGAATTCTACAGACTTCAAATTATGTGAATTGGGTCTAGACTCGTACAAGATCTAACTAAACCGGCAGCTGAGACTTAGTGCTCATTGAACAGCCATTGGATCGCTCAGTATGTTAGGAAGCGTTTGAGAGAGAACCTCAATGGTTCATCACACAAGAAGTAATTGTTTGCCGTTGGCTCGGGATATCTTTGGTCCCTACTTTTTCGAAAACAAGTTTTTGAACGATGATATCCTGCATACAGTATGACATAACGTCCGTTTTCTACGTAAACCTCATACCTGCGAGTTAATCATTTTCGGGAATAAAAATGTTGACTGCTACTTAATTCATGAATATTCAAGAGAAATATTAAAAATATACAATTTGTTTACAAAGTAATAAAGAAATGTCAATAAACAAAAGACAACCTACTTTTGTTTTGACTACAGCGCCATCTCAACAATCTCGGCAGTACTTACAGTAGATACGAGGTTTTCGAATTCGAGGAAATAGATACGAGAAAAATAAAAAAATAATAACGTTGAGGTCATTTGAAGTTTTTTTACTTACTAAAAGTGCTACAGAATGTTTTTCGCTAATTATCTAAATTTTGAAAAAAATACAGCACGACAAAGCTATTGGACCTGTGGGACAACAAATTTGTTGTCGACGATTTTTTGACTGTCGCATAACTCGGTTTTTGAAATTTGTTTGTTTATTTAATTTTTTTTTAGTGACTAAAGCTTATAGTCAAGTTCCCTTCTCTATGTAAAGGCTTTTTATATTTTTCGATATATTAGTGAATTTCATTTGTAAAAGTTGGCAAATAGTTCACACCAATGCCGCCATGTACAATAAGCTGCTAGCGATTTTAATAGGGATGATAAATGGAATTTTAAAGTTGTACTTTTTAATTTGTACTAAATGACTTAACATACACACACGGATAGAAGTTATCATCACTTTGCTTACTCTATGGTTGAAGCACGATTTTCGATAAATACAATACAAATGACATCAGCAGCTGACATAATGGTCCATATCAAGAGTAAAACACCACCATGTTGGCCTGTAATCAGAATGTAGTTCTCTTGTAGTGCCTCCAGATCCACAAAGCGCATTGAACTGAACGAAATACACAAAATTTGTTCTCATTATAGAATAACACTTTATCACCACCAAGTATTTGTGGGATTCAAAGGTTCTTTCGCAAAAGAAAGAAATGTGGTGTAGAGTTGTTTGTCGGCTGCTGGTATAAGCGAACTAGTGGATATATAAAACGCAAATATAATACGTAATATCAGTAGGTCTCTAATAATTATAAATGCAGCGGATATTCTTCGCTTAGTGATCTACACTATTCATCTTCTGTATCTACAATTTATTTTCGATGCGCCGAGCTTACTCTAATTTACCATTTACGCCATTATTGGAACAAAAAGCTAAGAGAACGTCATATAAATTAAATAAATTTGGACTAAAAGAAGTTTCAATGACAATGACTTGGATCGTAAGTGACAAAGTTAGTTATTAACACATTCAAGGATGATGTGGCTTAAGTAGTTAGCGCCTTGACAAATGTGCATTCGATGAATTTAGATGCCTAGGTTCGTACCCTAGGCGCTGCCATCAACAATATTCATATTAGAATACGAGTATATCGCAGCTTCTATTCGTAATAGTATTATATCGCAGCGCTCTTCTTTGTCGCTATCGCTATATGCACTAAATCACTTGCGAAGTAAAATGATTAATAAATTGGCTATACTTGCTTCGAGAAATGCGCCTTAGTAACACCAGCGGCGCTGGAAAATACAGTATTAAAAAATAAACAATTGCAACAATTGCAGAGTTATAAATACTTGAAGCTTTTCTATCCTCTCTACTTCACTACATGTTCTCACTAATTTATTCCTTTCCAAAGTGAGTAGCACAATTATTCAAAAAATAATTAGTAGGTACTAAGTTGTCTGGGTGTGTTACTTTTTTATTTTAAAGAAAAAAATATATAACAACCCATATTTTTCAATCACTACTGTAAGTGACAAACACTATTGTCCAAATGAAATACGAACTCTTTTTATTATTCGTTGATTACTTTTAAGCAAGTTGATCTGAAGTAAGCTTTTTACAATTAACATTAAATACAATTAACATTAAATACATAATCGTGTGTGTCTGGATAAACTTGTGAGCGTAGCAGTGCTTCAGACATTGAAAAAGCAAGGTCACGGCGACTTTTAAACAAATGTTGATGATTTTAAAAACCAGGTTAAACGGGATTTTCACGATTAAATTACCGAAACCGGTTTTTTTAATTTGAAATATTCGAATTGTTAGAAAACCGGCGTTTAGCAAACGTCAAATAATCGTCACCCTATTAAATATGAACATAATAGTTTATATTTTTCTTATTCTTAAACATTCGTTTTATTTTTGAGTTTACATAATTTAATTTGCTAAATATAACGATTAAATGATTTGATATTCCGACAGGGTGTCTGATGTAGAATTTTGGAACGAATTTCCGCCGTTTCGAAAAATGACACTAAAGATGGCACATAGCTGAAACCGGTTTGTCTCCACACCAAACTTGACAAGGGAGGTCGGAAATGCGTTCCAAAATTCTACATAACGATTAAAGATTTGTAGTTAATAATTACTAGTTTATCGTTTCATCTAGTTATCGTTCATGTTGCAATATTTTTGTCGCTATACGTTTCTTTTTACTTTTTTATTTTTAAAAAATTAATGCGAAATAATTATCCAACCCAAAAATACATTAATATTTTGCTACAGGAAATATGAGTTTAGATATTTATTTTTATTTCCTTTGCTAATTTCCTTTGATTATTAAATCGTTTTTGCACGTCTCGTGTACAGGCAAATATTTTTCATATATTTAGTTTATCTATTGCATACTCGTATATCAGAACACTTTATTTCATTTTGCAGTCTATAATAAAAGAAAAAACTACGAAAGTCAATTGAACAGTAGACATTACTTTTATTACATACTCGAACACATATACCCAAATGGGTTATAACTCTCATTAGGTTTAATTCAACGCATTTTTGACATATACAAAAATGCTTATAAAAACGACACCCAGTGGAGGAAAATAAGTACAGTGAATGGCATATTCCTTAAAAATAAATAACCAAATGAACACTTAAACTACACTTGAAGTAATTAAAAATGTAATCAAATCTACATATAATAAAACTTAAATCCTGCCGTTTAATAATTAAATTTAATAAAAGATTCAGAAGTAATGAATCTACTTGTTAGAGATTCCAACAAGTTTGAAAGCATTTTATAGCAACTTCTTACCAGAAATGTACATTTTTTGATATTTATCTATTGAGCTGTGCTGTCCTATTAGCAGAAATATGTCATGCTACACAAAAATGTAGTTAGCTTTCAATTGCAACTACGACTAGAGGTCTCGCCATATATCCTTAATACTGAAAACATTGTACCATCTACAAAAATTCCCGGCTTCGCTTGAAACTTATTTTGGGAATTTACCATGACTATTTTGTATGAATATGGGTCAATTTCCGTCTTCAAAGCGAGGGTTGATGGATGTGAATTTTTTGCCTTTAATCTTTCATTTTCCATAAAATGTTAAGAAGAAATTCCATCATGTTTAATTTTATGACAGTTGAAATTAAAAGATACATGATCATGAAGTCTTTCAGTTATTTCACAAATTATACCCGTTGTGATTTTGTCTCATTTTAACTTGTCACACTTTGTGCATTCTCTGAACCCTAAATAGCGCGACTGTGACGATTTCATGCAGCCATCAAGGTTGGTGTTCAATAATCTATTCAACAAACTCTCTTGACTATGTGGACTTTGTAGTTTGACATTCGCAATACATTTAGACGAACCTTCACCAAGACTCTCACGCACTGCTTAACACAAAATCTTCTATCCTTCTCACTTGTGATTGTGTAGGGTATAAATAAATTTTTTTGATATGAAAAAAGCGAGTACTTTAGCGTTTTTTCAGCAACTAAAAGCCAAATAAGCAAATATAGTATCAATGAATTATTTGTAGCTCTTACACAGACTCCAGAGTATATTCATTTCTGATTTATTATGCTCTTTATAGATATTTGCATACAAAAAAAAACCCCAAGGAAGGATGGGTAGCATGTTGGCTTATAAATATTATACAAGGATTTATATTTAACGTTCAGTATGAGCTTTTGTGAACTGCGAGTGTATACACGTCTATGCATCTCTTTGCTGTGGTATCTTGTGGATTGAACCAAAGCTATTTCTTGAAAAATAAAGCAACTTTCAATCGTATTATAATTTTCTATTTTTCTTTAACCCATTGAAAAATAAATATTTGATCACATTTTTAGTTTAAAGCGATGTGATGTAGCTGCTTTGCCTTATTTATTTATTTGTGATTAACTTTCTTCGTGAAACGTATATTTTTCTTATTTTTCTTTAGTTTTAGTTTTACTAAGTAGGTTTATTTATGTTAAAAAACTTGCAGAGGCAGTTTCATAACTAACTTCGATAGCAGAACTTAAAAAAAGTTATAACGCCAGGCAACCTTGTACGTATTAATTTGCACGACCAATAATACTGATGACTCTAAGAAGTTTTTTTTTTGACAAAGTCTATCTACTCAATTGGATTTCAACCACTAAAGACATGTTTCACAAACGGCCTAAAGACCATACTGCACACTCTGCCTTCTCATGTCATTGTTAAGGAGGACTACTGCAGAAGTCCCTTCACTCAACCAGACAGATATTTGCGTTCACTTGAACTCTCTGTGAACAGCCCTTATATCACAACATCTACATAAAACCAGCTTTGGTGTTGCACAGAAGTTTTGTCGAATCAAACTTCACGGCAGGAAGATGCTAACCATGTTTGGTTCATAGACTTCTGCAAAGAATACCACTTGAGCTCGTCGGTAGCTCTGACGTGCCACGGTTTAAAGAGTTTCAGGCAGAAATGAGGTCAGGATCTTTCAACTCGTAATACTTGAGATCTGAAACGTTCATAGCCAGTGTTTCATTTTTAAACAAACATCACAAGCTAAACAAACATCACAAGCTGCATCGAACACTTATTGTGGGAGGCGTTATAAACATTGATTGTATGGAGACCGTCCTCAGTGTTTACACTGATTTTTTTCTTATAGACGGCTAGAAGGAGGGAAGGTATACTCAGCTAAACTGAACTTTCCTATAGTTCGCAACTGGCTGTACGTGCCCGTTCAGAAAGCAGAATTGCCTGGGCTGCGGCATGTGTTGGATCACCTGTTGGAAAGTGGGGTGAATGGAAAGGTTCGTATTTCACTTTACAATCAGACGGTTAGAAAACGCATGATGCAAGTGAACGTGTACTCTAAACTAGTGCTGGAATGCTTTTCAAAACTAAACACATGTGTTGCGGTGAATGGTGTAACATTGATGTGAGCTAGAGGGCACATAGGCACAGATGATAATGAAGCAGCAGACCAAGTAGCGAAACGCGGATGTGCTGTGAATTTCTTTGGACCAGAACCCAAAGTTGTACTGGGGAATGGCCTAAGCCGGCCAAAAGGTCAACAGTGGACAGACTTATTAAACCTGAGAAGACAGGCTCGAATGGTACTCCGAAACCCTTTCGGCAGGAAGACCAGCAGGGGTGCTCAAATATAATAGAGCAGTGATCCATGGAAACTTTAAGTATTATCAGGTCAAAATGAGAATCGTAGAAGATGATAGTTGCAGACTACGCCTGGAAGAGGCTGAGATGGTGGCGTACATTGTGTGTGAATGTCCAGCAATGGCTAGCATAAGGCTAAGGAACACAAGCAGGCACTTGTTTAATGTAAATATTATGCGGGAGCTATGCCTTAGAACAATGATAACAATTACAAGACCCTCCGTGATGAGGAGGAATGAAGACAGTTACCAGCCGTGAGTCTGAAATCACATGAGTCAAAAGTAAAGGCTCGCGACTTAATGAAAGTAAGGTAGTCGTAATTTACAAATCGGTTACCTGAAATCACTTCGAGAAACAATGGAGGTCGAAAAGGGACCCATAAAGTAAACCGTCTGCTTTGAAACCTCTCTGTATTAATATGTGCCACCAGGGCCTTACATAAGAGGAAGGATTCTTAGCCACCGATAACGTTTCGTCTCATAACAAGTTTTGGTATCTCAGGTAAAAAATCCATTCGTGTAGTGCTGAATCCGTTCCGTTAGCTGAGCCGAGTAAATTTCGAAATGTTTCTACCGTTGGATAAGAGTGTGATGAGAGATCTGAAGGGATGCGTAATCGGGCATGGTATACTAAGATCACTGCAAGTAATGCTGAGTTTTAGAGAGTGTAAGTTTTGTGAAATGCAAGATAATCCTTCAGACCAGCTGCTATCTGACCATCGGTGTAAGAAGGTCAGGTAACACAAGAAGCTGTAAACTAAATCCTATGGGTTGTGGTGAGCATTTCCCATGTTAACATTGCTTTAATAAGAGGCTCAAGAATTTGGAAAGTGCCCACAGAGATTGATAAAAAACGCGCTGGTTGACTGCTTGCCCGCAGACTAAAAAAACGGACGAGCAAGTGGCTAGCTTACACTCCCTTTCATTGTAAGTATGTGTAATTATTTTCCACGGCTGCAAAAGTTTTTTTTTTTATATGTTTCACTTTATCGCAAATTTAGCAAAATGTTGTTTACCTTATAAAACAAACATCTCTATCATGTGAACTTAGAGTAACTATTAAAGAAAACCACTGGGAAACAGGAGTATAAAACAATAAATTGGGTACTCAATTTGTTTAGTACTTCCAAACCTAAAAAAAAAAAAAATTCAAATATGTCCCAAATTTTTATCGTTTCATTTGAATTCTTTACTTGTTACTCCCGTGTGGTAGTCACTTCTGTTGTCATGGTTTGGTCATAACTATTTACTTTCTTTTACAAATTGCATTGGAGAGAATAACAAGGGCTTTGGATTTGTATAATATTTTCTTCATATTCGTTTCTACATGAAAACAATCTCTACCCATTCCCTTCTCTTCTATCCCCATAAGAGCAAATGCATATCAAATGACAGATTACATGTGTTCGTTTTAATAAAAATAAATTTCCTTTTTTTAATATTGAAAATATGCAAAGTTAGCAAAATGAAAACTATAAAGCAAAAAGACATAAAGGCAAACAGGAACTGGGAACATTCTTTTTTCATTTCATTTAACATAAATTGAAGTAAATTTCATTTCATATGACAGGTAAACTACTAAAAGGACATAACAAATAATGTTTGTCTTCCTGTAGCTGCTGCTTTATTGAGAAGAGTTGTACAATTTTATATTTTAGTTGTTGCGTTTGGAATTTTAACTTAATAATTTGTTATTACTCAATTGATGTATTAATTTCGCAAATAAAATAGATGCAGTGTAGCTAAGAGAAAAGATATTATTTTGTAATTTATTTATTAACGATTTAAATATTTGAGGAATCTTACAGGCCAAGGGTGTCGAAACTATGAGCGTTTGAGGGCTACATTAAAAAAAATTTCTGGGCCACACATGCAATACTTTTTCAACAAATTGAAATAAAAATTAATTAGGTAGTTCTAACAAAATAAATTAATAATTAATAATAGTAATTGTAGTTCGACAAAGTTAGGAGGTCAAACAATATGTTAACTTATTTTTATTATTAATAAATACATCACTTTTTGAACTTCCCTCGTAGTTACATGAAATGCAACACTGTTCCTATCAAGTACCACCTGTTAATAGACTACTGTCAAATTTTAAGCAAGTGTCGTCATTTACTTTGCGTTTAAGTTTCGAGTGCTCATTAAATATTATTTTTTCTGAAAAAAAAAACGTCAATCAAACCAAGGAAATGCTCGATAAATACTATGGAAACTCGCGCCATCGATTTCAATGGAAAAAAAGTTGTTTACTGAATTTCGTTGGGGTCGTACAAGTACAAATGACGCTAAACATTCTGGACGGCCAAAGAACTAATTGAAAAGCACAAAAATATTAATAAATATTAATAAGACAGATTCGCAAGGCTAAGAAAACTAAAAGTTAATGACACTGTTTTGGTACAACAAGAACCATACGATAAACACAAACACATCTAATGACGGTCCATACACTGTAAAGGAAATAAACGATACTAATGTAAAAATATACAACAATTTAACGAAAAAGGAAAAAATCGCTCACAAGAACAGGCTAAGGAAATATTGAAGCAAAAAGTTGCTTTACGTGAACGTATGAACGATAAGCACAATATAGTATCCTTTTTCTGAAAATAAAACGCTATCTACGAAAATAACAACATACGTTGTCAGTTAAGATTTCAAAGCAATCTGATCCCAAATTTCCCTGTAAAAGTCGATATCATTTTTTCCAAAAATATACTATTCAAAAAAACAAACTTTCCTGAAAGGAAAACTTGAAAAGTTAATAAATTGAAACTTTAGTTTAAATAAAATACAAAATACATAAGTTTGTAAAACTTTTAATTATTAATATTAAAATATTGGAAAAAAAAGCATACAAAATTACCTCAAAATCATTATACATACTACAAGATGTGTCTTGTAATAATAATAATATATGTACCTAAGTATATACGAGTATTGTTCAATTTTAAGCATAATATTATATAGATAAAAAAAATTAATTAATGTGATTATTTTCATTTGCGATAAGCTATTTAACAAAAAAAAATTTATTGAAAATTAATTTAAATAAAATGTAAAAGGGTCTTGAATTGGACCGACCTGATCAATCGCCCTAGTTTAACATTCTTTTTCTTATTGTATTCAATAAATATTTTTTTTAATTTTTGATTTTTTATATAAAAAGGGAGGTGTAATAGCAAATCTTATAATACTCCCACAACTACAAATTTTACATACTACTACTTTATAGCACCTATTTATATATAGAATAAGGAATTAACAAGAATTAACAAGGATTAAGTCAGTCATGTATCAAACAGTTAAAGAGACGCACGTGTGTTTTCAATGGATAGTTTAACAATATCTTAAGTTTATCGTAATAAAGGATGATAATTTGAAAGTTTCAGTTTGTTATTATTTTATTTATTACAATTGTAGTATGTTTTTTGCTGGTTAAAAGATAAATTACAAAATAATGCAAAAGCAGGCACTCAGCTAGTTGACAATATAGGGTTCTTAAAGAGGCATCGTTGTTATATATAAAAGTACGACCGAATCCCTAATCGGCTTAAACTAGGCGACGGCAGATCTTCCAAGAAGTATAAACTATCAGCCACAAGCGCTGGTAGACTACGTAATTCCGTTGTCGAAATTTGTACCGATAGTATTCTGGCAAACGTTTTGGAGCACAATTTTTATTTTAAAAAATTCGCCTATTTGCACTCGCAGACCTTGCTCTCGCTAGTTTAACTTATTTAGTGGCATTTAAAAACAAACATTTGCACTTGTTATCACTTGAGAGCTAGTTAAAGACGATAGCCATTTAAGCTTTGGAAAAAATTTTGATAATGTAACACTTATGTTTTTGCTCGTGATATTCTTGTTTCACTATTGTAAAAAACTTTCTATAGACACATCTAGATTTAAACTTTTTCTCAAACGAAAAAAAAAATCCAGCTTGTTTTATTCCGTTTTATACTCGTGTTGATAACAAAAAAGGACTCTAACCATGCTTGTGTGTGGCTGTTAGTGGCAGCAGCATTGAGTGCTGTTGCTTGAAGCTGAATCTCTTTAGAAACAACAAAATATTAAAACAAAAGCAGGATAAATGAAAGGAAGTGTAGAAGCGAAATAGAGTGAGAACGGAAGAAAAAACTTTATTGAATAGTATTTCTATAAACAAATCAAATTTGTAAGTTTTTCCCTTTAGCCATTATAGAAATAAATGAGTTTCTTGAACTTTTTAATTTTTTGCCCTGCTACTCTACTCTCTTGCTTTTATACGATACCAGCGAGTGGCTGGTAAAAAGAAATCATAAAAACTAAAAACTAGTGAAGAGCAAAAAGGCAGAAGTTATTGTCTTTTAATTGCCATTTTTTCTTCTTACATTTGTTCATGGAAAAAGGCAATTTATACAAAAGTTATCCACGGAAGAAAATTGTTTTTTTTTTAAACTTCTTTAGGATTTTTTGCTTATGCCGGCAAAATAATATATTGTTGACGTTATTGGCGAACCAGCACTTTTAAACCATTAATTGATATAATGTTTCCTTTAATATTTTACAGGACTTACAAAATGAACTTTATTATGGCTAAATAGAAGAATTTGTTCTTGCTTGATTTAATGCCTGCTGGAAATTCGTAAGTAAGTTAAATAAATTCCCCTGATAACGCAGAATATTTTATAAATCTGCTAACAGATAAAACTTAAAAAAGGGGGTTATGTTGGCTTATTCAGAGCTATTGTGATACCCATAGACTCAACTGTTACTCTATACATTGTGGAATATTGGTTTCTACAACACCAAAAATGACTGCAAAACTTTTCACAAAGTCTAAAGAAGAAACAATCTTTGAGACAGTTCCGAATCTGATAGAAGTAACTCTCCAGATACATAAACCTGTCTTAAGTCTCGCTTGCCCGACTTTTTCCCAACAGCTACTAAAGTAACCACGACATGAAATAGCCATCGACACGATGGATTTTAGAAACACAGAGATTTTGGTTTTTTTACCAATCTCCACCCCTAAACACCTCGGTTTTAAAATTTCCCGTTTAGTTAGAAGCGCCATCTAGTTACTCATACCGAGGAGCAAATGATTCTGAGTGACTTCTATAAGCCCTGTAGCTGGTAGTCGATGGCCACTTGTGTACCGTTTTGTCCAACAAAATCCGCACCAAAAGATGCACTTAAAAGAAGTATTAAGTTAGAACCTTATGCCACAACTAATACAGGATGGCTGATGAAAGCCGCTGCCAAAAGAAAACTTGATAACTTTTTTCTGTCTAAGTACTCTGATTTAATAAAAATGCAAAACTGGGATACTGCAAAAAGAATCTGGATCCGCTATCCGTCGCTATCATGCATTGAAGTCTGTAGTTTTGATTGAAAGAGAATATAGGCGGACGTTTAGTGGAGATCATCCGAGTAGGTAGACCAATATGAGATCAGTGAATAATTTTGCAGAGCATGGGACAGTCGCTAGAAGGTTTTAAAATCGGACTTGTCGATTCGCGTAGAATTTTGCCAGAATAAGGTAGGAAAGGACAAGAACTTGCTTAATTGTCTTTTCATGTCTAATGAGGCTCATTTTGATCTGAACGGCAATGTAAACAAACAAAATTGTCGCATATGGAGTGGTTCGAACCCAGACATACTGCAGGAGAGGGAATTGCAATTTCTTTACGCTGAATTGTCGGGCCATACTTCTTTGAACAAAACGGACACAGCAAGATGGTGCAACTGCGCACATAAATCAGCCGGTTATGGCTCATTTCAAAAAACTCAACCTTCCGCTAGGCCCCTAGGTCACCTGACCTAATTTCACCAAACTTCTTCTTGTGGGATTGTTGTAAACAGATAGTGTCCAAATCGTAACCGACAAACGTAGATGAATTAAAACAATTAATTTGAGCGATGATAGCTGCAATTCCAGCCTCAACTTCGCGGGCAGTATTGAACAACTGCTTGATAAAATACCGCGCCAAAACCAGCGAGCTGAGCGGGTATTTTTATTTAATTATCTTTAAGATTAATAAAACAATTTTTAATAAAATTCAATGGGCTTTCAAATTAAAAGAGATTGAATAAACTCCATGCAAGATTGAATAAATTTCATGCATTACAAAAAGAGTTATTCCAGTTTCTTAATGTAGTAAAATTCAGCAGCCACCCTGTATTTAAATCAATTTATTTTTATTTTAATAAATAAATTCATCTAAGTTTTATAACACTTTTAAATTTATAAATCTACTTCGCAACACAGGATGTACGTATACGCAATATTTAATTAATTTATCATCAAGTATTCGCCTGAGAACAAAATATGCAAAAGACCTGAAAATAAGGTATTTATAGTTTAAAAAAAGTGTTGAAAATGTTATTTACCAATATGCGGAAATTCAAATCAACATAACAAAAAATGCAGATTCAGATATATTTTCTTTTAAAACCGCAAAATGCAAAATTTATTTAGAGTATTATTCACCGTACGTTATGTATTGAACTAGGGGAAGCTCTAATCGGCCAAAAAAATAATATGAGTCTATTTTTTTTGCAAGTGGGTTAAGTCGCAATTTAAAAAGTTGAGATATTTACGAGATTGAATGTTTAAAATTATTGATGCCAGCTTTCAAGAAAATGTTTATCTTATGACTTATGTCTCTTTTAAAATTACTGATTTATATTTACTTTGTCCGATATATTTTACTGGAGCGGTGTTTTGAAAGGATAGCGATTTAATGAATTTCATGAAATGTTACATATATGTGTATTTACTGATTTATTAGAGAACTTTTTATTTAAATCGTCACAAAGTACAAAAGATTATTAAGAAGTATATTATAAAACATAAACATAACTAGTACATAATTATAATCCCTGTTCTGTATTCCAGGTGGAATAAAAACATAGTTCCGATATGTTCTGCTTTCGACATATTTTTAAATTATTTCGAAATTAATAAGCAAGAGTCCTCACAAACAAGCCTTTTCAGACGTCTTATATGATTTATAAAATTTATTATAGGATATAAATTAAAATAAAACATTAAAATTATTAATACAAAATTGTAATTTTAAGATTTAAACAAAGTCTGAATTAAAGAACGCCTGATTCCAATTCATTCCATCAACCTATTTTATTCTAAATAAAACGAAAGAAATTGTTCGGAAGTGGAATACAAAACAGCTAAAACTTTAGGAAATATTCACTTTGGAATAAAATATTGTGGATTCAGAATACAGAATAGCACTGTATAATATGTTTCATAAAAGACCACATCAGTTCAACTTAATTGTCGTCATCAATGGCAGTAAGTCTCCGGAAAGCATATTTTGTCGTAAAATTTTCAAATAAATACTTTATATTGTGGGTATGCAACGAAACAAGTTCAACATAGGCTTTATATTTTACTGTTGATATTTTTAAACACTATTGCTTATATCTTTATTAAAGCTCAGAGTATAATTTTTGTCTTTCCTAATGCTTTTGTTTTGTTGAAATCTCAACGAATCAACGAATATTTCTGTAAAATAATAATGTGCATCAGAAACCACTTGACGTGTTTAAAATTATCGTGTTGACAAAATAAGAACTATTTCTTTCTTAATTGAAAGAATAATAAACAAACTTAATTTAATTTTAATAAATTATTCATAATAAATATTAAAAATGTTCAGTTTGGTAAAATCATAATACAATAAATATAAATTATAAAACTGCACTTTTCCATTTATTAAAATATGACCACTGATCATTGCTAATTTTTTAATTAAACATTAATGCTATTTCTTTTCAATAAACCTCTTCATTATTCTCCCAAGTACAGCGACCGGTTTTTATCAGCGTTTAGTAGCAAAAGTTCTAACGTACAAAATCTCATTAGTTCTCGACATATTAATAGAAAATTTCTTTAGAATGAAAAAGTACTAGTAAATTGTAATACGCTCAAAAACATAACATGGGAAAATAAAGACAACTTTTTGTGCAAAGATTTCGGCAGTAAAAAGAACTAAGATCAAAATTAGGACTAAGTTCTTTATATGTACAATACCATGCCATTTCTAAGCAACTTGTTAGCTAGGTAAATTTCGTGTAATATATAGAATGTATGCATTAGGTCTAAACTTAGCCTTGCGCACTACTGTGCGCCTTACTAACGACTATCATTACTTTGAAAAAATGAACAGGTCAATTAATGTATATAACATAGTTTCCACAGGTATGGTTTTATTATAAAGAACTTTTTCACTTGGGGTGTTAATTAGTTTTTCCTAAAAACTCGATCAAGATTTAAATTGAATCAACAAACTTTTTACATGATTTTCGATCAAAACGTACTGCGAGTGGCATAAAAAAATATACATATTAAAATTTGTAACAACATACACACAATTTTACGCAGAAAATGTAGCGTAAACGAAATAAACACATATTAGAAATTTAAAGTTCATGTGGTAGGGTTTGGAAAATTTATGTTTATGAAATGTGTTTATGTAACACTGGGCTCGATACTACCCAAACAATATTTGAACAAGTATTTAGTTACTCATTAGCACCTAACGAGGTAAACGTTTGAAAGTAAACAATTTTTCTTCAACAACTTTACGGCAGTGACACTTCTAAAAGGCATCCAACAAAATAGTTAAAAGTTAATTGAAATTTTAATGAAAGTCCGCCACACAGTGTCTCTTGTATATAAAAACAAAAATCCTGCACTCTGTAATATAGAAAACGACAGTATTTTGAAAATCTTGAAATCACTTAGATATGGCGGGTCATTGATAAAATGCACTCGTTCGATAATGTTTCATTTTCTAATTTAGTAAGTTATGTAGACCTATTAACTGAAAGTTGAAAATCTGAAAGGCAAGGTCCTTTATTGATAGTAATAACGACTAAATTTCAATCATGAAGAATTAAATTTGAAGAAAATTCAACAAATTTAGTCAAGGTAAACTCTGAAATAAAATGTTGATCCTATACTTCGTATACACTGATGATTTAGGAATTAGTAACCCTCCTAGTTTCCGTATTAGCACATCACAACACCACATGGATTTCATTTGTATTGGCGAAAGTATGCTCACTATTGTTTTAGAGTTCAAAAAGCCATCGTGTGCAGCTTTAGTAAATATTTTTAGCTTTTAAATTTTTGAAATGTTTTTTAATGACTCAATTATCTTTTTAATTGAATATTTTTACAAATTTTCTGTAAAACTTTCAATTATTATTTGAAATATTTAACATTCCCATTGATTTCTTCACTGCACCAGTTAATTCTTTATTAAAGTTTTAGATAATTTTTATATAATTTTATAATTGAAGTTTTATAAAATATTCCATTAAATCTTTTTTAATAATATAATATTTTATTAATTAAAAAAATAGGAGAATTTTTTATTTAAACTAATTAATACTAGAAATTTACTATTTAGTTAATGATACAAAAGCAGATTCTTTTAGTTAAATCTGGGTTTCTGTGTTTACTCTGCAGATTAAAGACGGAAACACAGCCTGGGCTTACACATAGCACGCCGTAAAATCAATCTAATGAACGAGTAGTTCTTCGGTTATTTTAGTATGAATTCAATGAATGACAACTTCGATTCATGGCCTCGTGTTTTAGAGCTTTAATTGTCTATAGAATGGCTAGCGTAACATCTACCCGTAACGCTATAGATATTTGGAACGAAATTCCTTATGAATACTGGATTCGGCTAAGACCCATCTTCATTGTCTTTTTTCGTTCTGTGTTAACGGGCCCTCACAAAAAATAGTCCCATGTGTTTATGTCATACCACCAAATTTTTTTAAGTAGGGGGATATCGAAGCAGACCTCTAACTTTTCGGATTCCTTTTCGACCCCCTTCTTTCCACGAATTGATTTCAGACCACCGACTTATAATTTACAATTACCTTATTCTCAATCAAGTCTCCTGCTACCACTGGCCTTTACTGTCGACCCTTGTGATTCCAGACTGTCGACTAGTGACTGTCTACCTTCTTCCTTATCAAGGAGTCTCTTGTAATTGCTAGCATTTGTTAAGGCTTAAGTCCACTATTATATGTTAGTGGTGGACATTCACACACAATGTGTGCTACCGTCTCAGCTTCTTATTCAGAAGTATTTTTAAAAGCTGTTCTGTCCACCCCTTGCGAGGCTTTCTTGTCCAACTCTTCAAAATTCCTCTATTGGCCAATAAACACCAGAGTTCCTACAGAGATTAACATCTTCACCTCGTGCGAGGATTTATTGTCCATCCCTGTCGGCCTAACGCCTTAAAAGTACCTTTAAAGATTGACCCATCCACCCCCTTTGCAGGGGATCTTCTGGATTCCTCACGTGGTCAATTAAAACCGGAGTTACTTCAGAGAGTAATCTCTCCGCCTTTTTCCGACACCACCCACACACACCTACATATGCACGGGTAATTCTGTATTAAAACTGGAGATCGTCTGGTATCCCTGGCGTATACTGTTCCGCCGTGGATTAGGGATTTTTTATACTTTAACTTTTCTCTGCTCGACTTATTTAGCCAGACTCCTTGCAGAGACAGGAACCTGATACCGGCCGCCAGCACGTAGAGGCATAAGTCAGAACTTCAGACAGTGCACTCAGTTACGACAAGCCATATCCACCTGACGACCATACCTTCGAGTTTGTCAATTGACATCAAAATTTTAAACTGATTTTAAGAGAAAAGTTGTCGAATGATGTCACTGTGGCAAAATCCGGAATCGTTTTGGTACATCAGTTCCCAGTGACGACATTTTGATTTGGTCATAAATACACGCCGTTCTAAGGAAGATCACGTTCCATGATCAGTGTTCCGATTACGTGCGATATTCTTTATCTTCTTTTCTTTTACAAACATCCATTCTCCATCAGGTGCCAACAAAGATAATAGGGATCAAACAAAGAGTTATTGTTGGGCATTACATTGGAGCAATGTAACTCATAGTAAATGAGATTATGTCAACAGGAAATGGGGCACTTCTGCAGCAGTATCTATCACAAACATAATTTACACTTAGTGCTTCAACTCATTATATAGTATGAGATTGAGGCGAATTAAGCTCATGTTGTTTTTGATAAATTATATTTTTCTATGTTCGTTAAAATTATTGATAAAATTATATTTTGCCAAACACGAAAGCATAAAAAAATTACCCTGCAAGTAATTAATTAATTTTAGCTAATGAAAAATATTCATTTTTATATTCTACGAAAATGTATCAAAAATAAAGCATTCAAAAGCTTTGTCAAAGTTTTCCTCTCCTTGTTTTATTGAACACAAAAATATGTGAAACTTTGAAAAAAGGTGAAATAACTTTTATTCATAAATAATCCAGTGCTATGAACAACCCACTTGGTCCTACATGTTCACAAATTAAAAACACATGTTGGTACTTTTACACACGTGTGTAGTAAATACATGTGTTCGTGTTCGTGAATATCATGAAGCAAAAATGATAACATGAGACACTCCTACCTTGGGCCCCGTAACCAAAAGTACAATTTATAAATTTACAAGTAAAATACATTTAAATAAATATAACTTGTACTTTTGAGAAATGTAGCAAATAAGCCAGACTCGCACTGAATGAAAATGAGCACAAATACCACAAAATAAATTGAAACTATATACAGAACCATAAATAATAAATCTAAAGGTGCACTGGTTCGAGATAACTGGTATTACAACCAGTCTGAACCAAAAAGCAACTGTTATATTGCCAACCATATACTAGTATCACTGTTATACAGCCTAAAATAATTGTTTGGTTGTAAGCTAAAGGCAAATGGCTTGGCCGATGTTTTTAAATATTATAGCGTCGCAGTGATAATCTGGAAGGGACAGTAAAGAATTTTTTGAAAATGCAAAAATTGCGTGGCTATTACCACGCGATGGTCAGCTGGCAGGCCCAAAGGTATGCCTTGCCGTAACTGAGTGCACTGTCAGAACTTCTGACTTATACCTTTCCGAAGTGGCAGCCAGTTACAGGTACCTGTCTTTCCTAGGAGTCTGACTAAGTACTTCGCGTGGAGAGAACTTAACACTCTATTAAAAAATCCATAATCCACGGTGGAACAGCATACCCCAGAGATGCGTAGCCAAGAGGATGCTTGGTCTCTAGTATGCGAACTCTGCATACCAGTCAATTTTCAGTTTTAATACAGACTTACCCGTGTCTTTCGAGTTCTCTGTGGTTGGACATCTTTCTTCATCACTCGTGGGAAATAAATGAATTCTCTAAAGGAGCTGCGGTTTTACTTGGCCATGGGAGGAATCCGGAAGAGATTGATATAATTACCCCGCAAGGAGAGAGGTCAATCTCTGTAGGAACCCCCGTGTTTATTGACAAATGAAGAAATTATGAAGATATGGACAAAAAAAACCTCGCAAGTTGTGGTCGTGCGGGTTAGTCCCCAAAGATAGTATTGAAGAAGATGTTGCGACGGTAGCGCACATTGTGTGTGAATGTCCAGCTTTGGTTAGCATACGGCAAACGGGCAGACGCTTGATAAATGTGAATGCCATGGGGGATCTAAGCCTTAGACAAATTCCAATTATAAGAAGTTCTGTGATGAGGGAGAACGTCGACAGTTACCAGTTGACAGTCTGACATCATGACAGTCAAGAGATATGACTCAATAAAATGAAGGTATTCGAAAATTACAAATTGGTCGAAGAGGGACCCATAAATTAAGCGGTCTGCTTCAGTATCTCCCCACACATTAAACAAAAAATTCCCAAGCGATATTCGAGTATCGCGCCTTATCGGACGGCAGCTGAGAGGTACAAAGTTTAAGCTATAACTGCTATACTTGCTGTTTAATAAAACAGCAGGCTAGAGAGAAGTATACAATTTGAAGACTTACCAAAAGACTGTAAAAACTCTAATCCAAGCACCGAAGAGAGTAAGCCATGGGTCTATAGGAAAAGCAGCATATGAGCTACTATCTTCTATAGCTTTCTGCTCGACTCCATGTAAAACAGGCTGTGGATAATTAAGTTAAGACCCGCCGCCCGAGTTTTTAAACCTTAAAAGAGACAGGCTATCCATATTTGGTAGGCAAGCTCGAAATGGCAGTCCTTAGGCAGGAACTGAAAAAGGCACTCACTTAAAATCGAAATACTCGTACACTAAGTTGTGGCAACGGGAACACAGCTGAAAATCGAGAAAAGAAGCTGTGATGATAGTGCTCGTTGTCAATTAATGTTCCGCAATGGATAGCACTAGACTCAAGCCTGCAGACAAGCCAATAGTTAATGTAAATGCCATAGGATAACAAATGTCTAATATTACCCGCGAATCAAGAAAAGTAAGCTAAAAACAAAAGCCAAGCAAAAATAGGCCGAATCAAAGAATATACGTGACACCTTTGATATAAATACTTATATTAAGGCAAGTGCGCATCCAGCTTAAGAATTTGGTAGAAAGGGTTAACGAAAACAAATAATTCTTAAATTCGTTTAACTTTTTTTAAAAGAAAAATATTAAAATTTTAATGGTTCTGGAGGGTGAGATTTTATAAGCCATAGACCGCCAGAGATAAAGGTCGTGGCACCAACATTATTATTTATTTAGGGAACCGTAAAAGCTAGTAAAGTACTTGAGCGCAATTCAAATAGGCGGAATGGCGAAGATGTTTCACCTATCATTCAAATAAAATACATATAATTTTTTCAAAGAACTGTCAGAGTCTTAAAAAACTTCGCAAGGCTGACTTCAAAAAAAGGAGTAAGAAGTTGGACACTTCCCACTTAAAAACTGTTTATCCTGTATTCCATTTTCAGAAACCGACAATAGCAAAACAACATGCGGGTTATCGCTAATAATTATGATTTTCATATTTTTAAACGAAATAATGCACTGCACCACTGTAATGAACAAAGTTTAGAGCAAACTTTTCTATACAATATTAATTTACTGCATTAAAAACACATAAAAGAAATTGTTAGAAAAACTCTGCATGTTTAAAAGGTAATAATTTTCCACAACAAAAAAAAACCTAAACCACATGATGTTGCAAATATTGCCAGTAGCAACAGCAACACTTTCTAACAAACAATGAAATAAACACCAAAAAGAGGGGGTCATGTTAAAATTAATATTACACAGCATAACTTTTCAAAAAAAAAAAAAATATTTCCCGCAATCACAAACTACAGAGTGAATCTTGTAGGGTTTTAATAAAATGTAACCGCACACTTGCACAACCCGTGACGGTAATATATTTGATTTTTAAAATATATTAAATGGAAGGCCTGAAGTATTATTAACATTATTATTGTTTCTAAAAATTTTTCTATTGTGTTTATTATTTTATTTAAAAAGTATTAAAACAAAAATATGTTGCTAAATATTAATTAGCACGTTGCCTACCCTCCCTTCAAGCTACCGGTGGCTCGGGTTCTTTTTTTATATGAGGTTAATGTGTATCACCAGTATTACACAATAAATAACCACAATGCATGTGTCAGCATAAGTGCTACTACTATATAAACAAACCGCTGGACACACCGCAAAATTACACAGAAAAGGTAGAAACGCCAAATGACAAGTTCAGCAAATTAAATACAAAAGTATCAGTCAGTATCAACGCCGCCCTATTCTGTTCTGTCAAGTAATTACAGTTTATATTATATAGTCATGATGAAACTACTATTTCGGAAAACTATTTTAGGAAAGTTTTTTTTTTTTTGAGGTATCAGCTGAAGTGTTAAGAAATTCGTCTTGCTCCTAAAAAAAGTTATATCATCACCAAGAAGCACCCGTTTATGTAAAATTTGGATTATTTGTTACTTTCAGTATGGAAACTTGAAAGCCATTCGTATTGTATCGGTAATATATGGTAAATAGAATAAATCGATATATTCTTGGATGGTGCTAATAAATGCCTACTAACTATTTTTTGATAATTGTGCTATTATAGATGATAAAAGACAGGTAGTGAAGTTGAAGTGATAACAAAGCTTCAGTGCTTAACAACTCTGCGCGTCATGTTTACTTTTAGAAAAGTGTTTCAGCGCCTCTGGTGTTATGTAGGCATACTAATTGAATCTAGTAGTATAGCCATTTTATTAGTTATTTTACTTGGCGGATGATTTATTGCTATTTATTTATGCTGACTAAGGAGGGATCTGTACTAGTATGAGTAGATTGACAGGTCCTGGGGAAAACCCCAGGTGTCTAAAATCATCAAGAGCTTGCCAACTACTTACGCTACAGCAAGCTTATAAAAAATACTAACATGGATTTGAATTTGCTGGGTTGATGGTAAAAATGTTTATGTTAAAATGTTGCCAACCAATACAAAGAGTATTTTTTTAAACCAACTGCTGGGAGATAACCAAGAAGCTCTTCGCTAAGGAACAATGCGTTTTCATTGATAAATCTCGCAAAAATAATTAAGTTTCGATATCATTCATTGTTTGCAAAATTGCACGCAAAATATATTCGAAATTGAAATATACAGGGTGTCCGCCAGGAAGGTATACTAATTTGTTTGTTTATAATTTTTGTTTAAATGAAAGAGAATGGATCGTATATTGATAACTGTTTTATTTAGTGTCGGCAGTTATGTATGGAATACAATATCAGATTAATGTCCGCCTGTGTTAACCTCACAAATGCGAGCCCTTTTGAACACATTTTTCATTACATTCCCACACATTTCACGCGGTATTTCATTAATTTCATCACAAATATTTTGTTTGAGTTGCTCCAGCGTTTCTGGTTTGTTTGCATAAACCTTGCTTTTCAGATATCCCCACAAAGAGAAGTCCGGAGCAGTCAAACCAGGCGACCGTGGAGGCCAATCTTGTAATACTGGCTGTAGGCGATGTGGCACCGTCTTCTTGAAACCATATGTTAGTAAAGCCCAAAGCATGCAGTTGTGGCGTTAAAAAGTTTTCAATCATATCACGATATCGCTCCCCATTGGCAGCTACCGTTACGCCGTTTTCAGTTTCAAAGAAGTAAGGTCCAATGATTCCTAACCAAATTGCACACCAGACTCTCACTTTTAATGGATGCATAGGTGACCGATGAATAATTTGAGGGTTTTCCATTGCACAGAACCAACCGACTATTCTGTTTATTCACATATCCATTCAAGTGCGCCTCATGAAAATCGGGGTTGTCATGGGCGAGCTGTAGCATCCTATTGGCAAATGTTCGGCGGCGTAAATGGTCTTCTGGAAGAAGCTCTTGTGGCCAAAGTTGTTCTTTGAAGACCAAGGTCCTGAGCACGGTGTCGAATTGAGGTTGGTAGATTGTTTTGAACACTTTCTTGAACAACAGCAATGTTTTCAGCCGATCATGGGCCTATCAGCTACAGTCCCTCTTTCTTGGACATCATTCACTAAAAGATAAATAGTGCGTCTTGTTGGCACGTTTTTTCTCCCAAAAATATCACGTAACTTCCTCATCGTCACAGTAATCGATGATTGATTTTGAAAAAATGTTTTAACGATTAAAACACGTTGGTTTACCGAATATTTTTCCATAATAAATTTGCCACGTCTCTACTTCACGACTGCCAAATATGAACTGTCAAGACTAATGTTTACAAAACTGGCGGCAAAACAAAGGAAACTGGGTTGACTGGGAAAGCAAAAAACGTAAAAAAAACCGTTCAAGGATATTCCCCTCTATGTCCACAAAGTTCAAATGGCATGCGTAAAGCCAAAATACTTCTCCAAATACTTTAGTGAATACTGGCTATTCGAGTAAAATCATTCAAGCTCATTTTTTACCTGCTAGCCTCGAAAGAACACACGCGCAATTGTTGTAAAACAAAAGACGTCGTTGGGCAGTATTGCTTGTCTAGTATTAATTGTTACTGGTGCATGATAATACGAATAAAGTTATAAGTGTTCAGTAGTGGTGTGAGGCCCTATAGTGAGACTTTCCGGCTTTAGATTTCTTTCCGTGATGTTATTTGAAGTCAATGGTAAATGGCAATCCTACATTCCCACGTTCATGGAAGGAATTGAGTGCTGATTTAGCTATTAGTGCAGAATGCTTACGGAAGTTTTTTGATAAAAGATTATGTATGTGCCTTAAAATCCAAGGATAACTTCTCAGATGTGCTAGCCAGAACGTAACCCTCCCACTATGTATTAAAAAATACACATACTCAAAATCCTGCGTAAGAAACTTCCTTTAATTAATAATCAAGTTTAATTAACTCCCCCAAATACATTTATTAAACTATTTATAGCTACACCAGGTAGTCGGTATTGAAATACTCGTATCCACACTTTAAGTCAGTGTTAATAAAATCAAAACTAGTAACATGGTATAATATACCACGATAGCCAACAGGCTGCCCTCTTGCTGAGTTGCTACTTGAAGTAAAAACGTAATAAGAAACTTGGGAACAATAAATTCAACTGAAACAAGTTTTGCCATATGGGAATTCGTTCCTCCAATACTCATATTTCATTTTTGGCCACAATAATATTTTTCAAGTTCGATACGAACACAAATTCCAGCATATGAAAAGTGATCATATAAATATTGCAGGGAGTTAAGATACAGACACATACATACATATACCTATACATTTGCTTACATACTACTCCATACGCTAGCGTTGGTGAAACAGACCAAACCAATTATTGAACGATAAAAATAGGGCGGTAACCGTTTACATTTTATTGCACCAAATGATGTAGAGAAGTCAAACGGGCATGAATCCAGCTTAAGCTTTTTGTGGGCAAGTGAAATTTCAGGTAATTTTTAATAAAACAACCACTTTAAAAATTGTTGTTTATTTTTAATTAATTTTAGTTAATTAAGTCCCCCTATCGGAGTATTAAATCAAGATTTAATTTCTGTCGGTTTATACGAGTTAGATACTTTCCTTGATTTCTTATTCTGCTGACGTGTTTGCGCGAGTTCTTTTATTTTCTGTTATTTTGGCGATTTTTCTTAAAGTTTGGGAAGTTATTATTTTTTAATTTTAAATGGGGATTGTACGAAATTAATTAATTTAAACCTGTTCGGGAAATTCTATTCTTCTCCTCAAATATTTAATTAAATTACGAAAGTGTATTTCCCCACTTTTTCGATTAAGGAAAATTTTGGGAAAAATATTGGGTTCATATTTTACATAAGGATGAACTAGAAATATTTTATCGGGAATTAATTACACAAATAAGCAAGCGTTTGGACTGAAGCAACTGGAAGTAGTTTCTTCTGTAATTTGGGGTATTGGCTTAAATCACTTCATTTTTTAATTTGGCTCTGGTTTCCTAGCTATACCGGTGTCTCCAAAATGCAGGAGGTGGCAAGTAATATATATTAGAATAAATTGAAAACGGTTTGTTCTATTTGGCAGAGTAAAAAATTCAATAATCCACACTAAAATTATGTTTAAGTTTTATTAAATTGTCTTATTATCTGAACATTTTTGTTTTTTTTTTTTAAATAATAAAAATAAGATAAGATAAAAATATCAATTTTTCTGTTCTGTGGAAAAAACGAGCCCAAATATGGGAGTATTTTACTGTTGTGTGCACACGGCAACTTTCATCGAAAAGAGATACCGTCACTTATTTGTGAATAAGACGTGAATAAAACCGAAAGTTGAGCATCAACTTTAACAAAAGCTGGCTTGTTTTGTTTGCAATATTTTTACCTATCTGCCATTAGAAAAAGAATAGAATTACATTTTTTTTATAAATTTTTTAAAAACAAAAATTTGTATAAACATTTCTTTGGTACAAGTCTTACGATATCTCTGAAACCACTGCGCAGTTTAAAAAACAATGTTGGCCCATCTTAAATATAACACCAGTGTCGAATTTCATATTTTTTATTTAACGGCATAAAACAAACCGTTCTGCAGTTATGTTTATATTTGCAACCGCTTCCTTTTAGACATAAGTGTATATCTCGAAAACTAGAATCAATTTAAGGAAACCCCGTCCAGATTCGAATTTAGCATCCCAAATAATATAAGACGCAATTTTCCGTTGCTCCAGTCTAACAGTTGAAGTGAATTTGTAAATTTGTGTTTTAATATTTTAGAAAAATTTAATCATGTGACAAAAATTATGCAACTCTGACCCAGTGTGCAAAGTGCACATTTTACATATTTAATATGTGTGGTAACACTAACCGTTTATTTGTGTTTATTTATAAGTCTTTTTTGTTATTCCTGGTTGTACCAAAAAAAAAAAAACACGTCAAACTCCAAAACAAAATGTTAAAGCGGGGAAAGGACGAGAGTAAAATAATATGAAAAATATTCAAAATAAACGCAATGAAAAGAGGAACTTACCGTTATTGTGGCATATGCTAAGCACCAGTAGAGTCATAAATATAACACCAAGCAATTCATTGAAAATTCGAGCTGGAGCCGGGCATGATAAACTATACCATGTGGTGAATGATGATAATGATGATGGTGGCGTGGCAAAGGAATAAGAGTTGGTTAAGTTGGTGCTGTTTGCTGATGCTAGGCATTGTGGCAACTGGGTAGAAAATATATTGTTGCTGCAGTTTTTAGCTGGCAAATATGCTGGGAGTGATGATTCAGTTGTTTGTTTTGCTACTGCTTCTACTACTGTTGTTGCTGCCCGTGGTGAAAGTGTAGAATTTATACAACTTGTTGTTGTTATAAAGGGGTTTGCTTGTTGTTGTACTGTGGCCTTAGTTGCACATTCCCCTAGGGCATGTAAATGTTTTTTAAGTCGCTTCCATTTTTGCTGTTTTGAATGTAATTGAACCTTTTTTTGTTTGAAATTATTTACAAAATATTTTCTATTATTTGCTGTAATTGTTGTTAGTGTTTTTGCTTGTGCTAATTTTGCTTGTGATGATAAAAGCGATACTATATTTTTTGCTATTGAACTTTTCTTCTTTCTACTACAACTACACGGGCAACAGCTACAATGACTATTACGGCTGTTTGTAGTTTTCCTAATACAGCAGCAACTGCATACATTTCTGCCACTTTCTGCACAACATGTTGGTTTACAAAAATATTTTCTTCCATTGTAATTGTTAATGTACGAATTGAAATTTGTTGTTCTTGAATTATTTACACTTATTTTACATTTATGACTTGTTATTGTAGTTGATGGTGTTGTTGTTGTTGATGTTGTTGTTATTATTGTTGTCTTTCTATTGTCCGCCATATTTACAACATTCTTGTGTAAACATCCGTAATGTCTACGTTTCTTCTTTCGTCTCGATGTTTTACGTATTTTTCTCCTTAATGTAGTTGGATACAGACCTGTGCTTCTGCCACAAGTTGTAGTAGTTGTGGCATCAAAGTTTACTTTTTTACTATTTATTCTGGTATAACAACTATCTTTTTCACTACTACTACCACCAGCAGCTTCACTGTCATTGTTACTGCAAATATTTAGTTTTGTTGCACATGTTGTTTTGGTTTTTAGGGACGTTGTTGTTGTAGTTGTCGTATTAAAAAAGTTTTTAAAATATTCAAATGTCATTGTTATGAGTTGCTAACAAATACTACACAAATGTATATATGAATGTTACTGTAGTTTAAATATCTGTTATTTGAACGTTGAACATGTTTATTCATGTTTTTGTCTTCTTTTTCAATTCTTTATCATTGTTTACTTCATGTTTTATTATTTTATTTTATTATTCATTATTTAATACATTTTTTATTTAACACTGTTTTATTTATTATTTAACATTCTGCAAAATTTACTTTTTACACAAATTTGATTTCAACAACATCCTCAGCATCATCATGGTGGCCAACAGAGGCCAGTCTACACTCATTGTTTTTTATTTTGCTCTGAAAAAAATTACAAAAGAAAAAGAGAAATTATGCAAAAATGGTTGGGTGCTTTAAAAAAAAAATTATTTTAAACTCATTACTTGTTAGTAATTTATAAAATACTTAAATAAATAACAGCAATGTTGATGAAGTTATTTTCACTATTATTTACTACAATTACTTTAATGTGTAATTTTAGTTTGCAAACAACAATTACCTGTAATTGTAATTGAAAAAAGGCAGTGAACTCAATTAAAATTACATGTAAATAAAATTGGAAATATTACAATTACACAATAAAAGTAATTGTAACTGAAAAGTTCAAAAACAATTACTAGAAATATATACACGTACAACAAGATATAATATAACATTCAAATTACAAGTAGTTGCAACTGTATCAGTAAATTTAATTTAATTAAAATTTAAAATTAAGTTTCGTTGTTAATGCCAGCTGAATTGGAGGGAGCATTTGCTTAAATTCAGTACTTCGTACAAGCTTTTTTATATCAGTTGTTGGCCCTATTGCAATAATAGGCTAGTTATAAGTGTACTAGTCTATCTATCAGCCCTATAGGGTCGTGGGTTCGATTCCAACCATAGACTCTAGTCTGTGTCACTCAGAGCACGTATTTGACTGACATAAAATTTTTATTTGCTTTTAGTCTTTTTCATCGCTCACGAAATAAATTTTATTTTGCTTTTTTTTACCGCACACTAATATTTCTTTCTTTTTATTTTTGTGAATGTTCGTGTTTTTTACCGCTCAGAGATTATGTTTACCTTAACCATGTTTTCTATTTACATGTAAAGGGAAATGATATTGTTAGCGGTCTAAATTGCGTGACGTGCCTACCCTTACCCAAAATCGTGTTTACACAGAGTCGCAATCGAGTAATTTTCTATTGAAAAATATATGGAAATTTTATAGCAACTTGAAACAATTTGTTTTGTATTTTTGTCTATGGGACAAAACATTGTTCCGTATTACTGGAAAAATGTTAATGTGGCTACAGCTTTCCAAGGTAATGCCTTTGATCTATTTTAAAAAACGCAAGGATTAAAAAACGCAAATTAGCCACTTATATCGCACAATCAATCGTCCCTATGCTATTGATGTGAGTGAAGGTGAGGTGCAAGATTTTAACTGTCATGTTTATCATTTCGTGCTTTTGATGAATCGTGCGATAAATTTGTAGTATTCAAACAGACGAAGCCTTGACATTCTAAAATGAAAATCTAACTTATACTTCTTTTAAGAGCATAAACTGAAAACTTGTCAGTCTATGGCTTACGGGTTTGGACTTTGGTTCAGTACTAGAAGAGAATACTAGAACAAAATATTATTAGTATTGTGACTTACCGAAAGTATAACTGACTTCTACAGCACTATGATTTCTACAGCACTCCCTCACTTTTATGTTCGCAACTCTGTGAAGTTAGAATAACATCACAAAGTTTGTATTTTTTGTCAACGCTTGCAAATTTGCTGGTCTTTTAAAACCAAACACGTAAAAAAATCACTCGATAATAAACATACTACGGTGGGTGAATTTATTTAGGTGAGAAAAAACTTGAGAGGCGTGGACCAAAGAAAGTATGGGTCTAAAATGAAAACCAAGCTACCGCCGGGGACCTGAAGATTTTCGTTTAAGGTATTTTAAGAAAAACTGCATAGATTTAATGGAAAACAACAAGTTAGCACTAAATCCAAATATAATATACTATTAATTAGCGCTTGTGTTAACCCTTTAGCTGTTTAATTTTGTTTCGAAAAACTTTTTCTGCCTGATTAATGTTTCCAGCGAAGTATACTCGATATAAACAGAGTAAAATGTTTCTGCCTATAAAGGTAGGCAATTATGACTGTGATTTTTGTTATCTTCACGACGAGTATACTCGACATAAACAGTTAAAGGGTTAAAGCAAATTTAGTAATATACATTTTGTTAAAGTTTTTATCACTATACTAACACGTGTTTTCGTAAGGGTTTGATTGTGAAAAATAAAAACCAAACAACCTCTGGTTTATCACTATAAAACACAAACATAATTGCTCTTTTTGGACGTAATTTGAGTTTGTTAATCCTTTTTGGACCTATTGCTCTTTTTGGACCATTTTTTTCTTAAATCTTATTTGATTTGCTCAAGAAATGTGGACAATGGCAACGTATTATCTGGGCCACATGAGTACCTACATCCAGAACACCGAGAGATGTGTGGTGCATTTACTAACGCATGTCTAACGACGAGTAATTGCAAAAAAAAAGTGACTATGTTATGGAAGTAACTTTAGAAAGTCGAACCCAAGCCCCCAAATGGTTTGTAAAAGACTTAGGTTCTGTTGTTTGAATTACGAAATAAAACATTATTAAAAAAAACTTAAGTTTTCTATCAATTGACCATAAACGTAAACGTGTGACAACTTCAAAGGGTTGTTTGGAGTGCACACATGTGCAACCTCAATGACAAAACTCTATGAATTGGTACCTCTTCCGCCACATTCTCCGGATTTGGCCCCTAGTGACTACTTCCTATTTCCAAACCTAAAAAAAATGGCTTGGTGAAAAGGGATTTAGCTCCAACGATGAAATTATTGACCAAACAAATACCTAATTTAAGGATCTCGAAAAATCCTATTTTTTGGAAGGGATACAAAAACTGCAGAAACGTTGGACTAAGTGTATTGTTGAGTTAAAAAGAGATTATGTTAAAAATAAATTTTTGTTTTGCAAAAAAAAACTGTTTTTCGTTCACGGATATATTGATCTGTCCTCGTATCTCAGGATTCAATCAATTAGTATAGGAAGTCGGTATTAACAGGAATTTTTTCAACATTTTTAAAAAAGCGCTTTTTGAGATATAGCTTTCCAAAACTTAGGGTTTAACCAAGGACCTTTGACCTTTATTGAAAAAAAAAACACTTGGAATGCCATTTTGAAGGTGCTCTTATTATTAGCTATTATTTGAAACCTAACTAAAATCAGCACCTTGCATCGTTTTTGAAAGAGCAGCATTTATGTTAAAACACTGTTGTCAAATTTAAATGATTTTCCCCAAATTCCAAGATTCCACTGCCTCTCGGCGGCAGTTAGGTTTTGATTTTTGAGAGCACAATTTCTTAGGCAAATTTTTTTAGAATTTATTGTAGACTACGGGTTTGCTATACACCTATTTACAAACAAAAAATTTGACCCACCCTAATACATACGTATTTTAAACATTTTTCCATAATTATAAAAAACGTTTACGGGTATTTGATCATAATTTTTTATTTATTTAGTTTTTGTTTGTTTGCTTTGTTAACGTTAGAAATTAATAAAACAAAATAAAACAAAATTTTATTTGATCATAAAAACACACAAAAAAGCTTCTATTCTAATTCACTGAGTTGGAAAATCATTAAAATTGTTTTTTTATTATAAGTTGAATTTATCAACATTTGGAAAACATAATTTTTGTTACGCCGAATGAAAACATCTACATCAAAATAAATATTTATATTTAATATTAAAATTGATTTTTATTTTTTGATTTTTGCTTTCTTAGTTTTAATTGAACAAAAAACAGCTGCTGATTATCAAACAATTTGTTTGAATACGTTTTTAAAAATAACTCCTGCGGTAATAAAAATATAAATAATTAATAACTTCTATACAGCAAAATGATATTTATATAAATCAAATCATTTGTTTGTCAAATCTTAAATGGTGAACATAACATTTTAATAATACGCTACAAAGTAATTCCAATAAGGCCAGGTCGATTTTGAAGTGGTGTTACCAAACTGTGCATATTTTGATTTGAAAGGTCCATTATGACATTAGGTATAGAATATTACAGCGCTCAAGTATCTTGAGTCCAATTTAGAATATCTCTGCCGCATGCAGCCGGTTGAATTTGAGTAATGACTTCGTTTGTATTGACTTTAAGGGATTTTGGGTATAAAACTATGGTTTCAAAAGACTGCAAGAGAGAAGGTCTCGTTATATCTTCTAATCGTTCATGCACGATGTTTATTATGGTCACGTGGCTGTGTGTCTTGCTGAATTCACATCAATATTCGTATCGTAAAATTCGATCCAAAAGAAATTGAAATTGATCGTTCGAAGGTGATCACGACGACGATATTGAAGAACTACTAGCGGTCAAAACAACCATCCATTTTGGTAGTAAACATCCTGTGAGTTAGCAAAGGCACTCAGCCGTTGTCTATAAACACTAACCTTGAGCTTGTGGATTAGTTTGAGTTTGTACGGAAACATTAAAAGATCTGTCCTGTAATTTCACTTGTAAGTTAAGAATACTAAGATTCTCATGTTGATTTTTCATCACCCGTCAAATCAGTTCTTGCCATTCAGTCACTCTTATAAAACAAACTTAGTGAGATAAAAAAATTTATTAGAATTTCTTCTTTCTTTCTTCTTAACTCTAAACTGTTATTTAATAATTATTTCCAATGTGATAATTAATTTGTTGTATTCAAATCTTGATTAACTGCCTACAATTGTGTCGGGAGAGAGCCGTCTCCACAAGCTCAAGGTGTACATTTTTCTAGTCTCTGATGCCCATCAAATTTAAAATAAATCGCGTGATGAGGTGGACCATTAGCTTGATTACGTATTTGCACAACTATGTGTTTACTTCTTCCCGGGGGGAACTTGTAAATATGTGTAAATATTTTGTTTTTTATATGCCAGGGGTCGTAAAATCCTATACTGGCTTAATAACGGATTTGTATAAAAGCACTTTACATTCCAAATCCTAAGTTTTATGGCTATTTTTTTTGTCCTAGCTTAGCGCGAGCAAGTTAGACGTCGACCTAGGGCATACCCAGATAGTAAAAGTGGGTTACCTCACAAACAGTAGTATTTGTTATTGTTATTAGTGAACAATTTTACCATGAGCATATTTTCTACTTTTTTACCCAGTCCTCTAGCTCATTAATATGAGACTGGACTTGTTCGCATGCAACCTTCGGGTCTTGGTGATCACTTATAAATGCCGTGTCGTCTGCAAACGTTGACGTATATGTATTTGGGCTAGTTGGCATATCCAATGTATAGCTGATATATAAGCAGCCCTAGTATACTATCTTGCAAAACTCCTGCAGAAATTTTCCCATTTTTAGAAAACTAATCTTTTGGCCTTACTTTAGACGTTCTACCTGTTAAACAACTCTTTAGAAGCTTGTAGGAGTTTCCTGGTAGAAGTCGAGTTATTTTCGTGAGAAAGCTGAACAATATTGCTTGATTTCAAATTCAGATCTAATAACGGTTACAGTTTTATGGACTTGCTCTATGGTACAATGCACTGTTTGAAAACCAAACTGAAGGTCCAGAATAATGTTTTGTTCATTAAGATATTTTTTTTTTGTTTAAGTATTCACACAAACATGCGTACATACATACATACACACATACATACATACATACATCTAAATGTAAATTTTTTAAAATAGTTTTTTATGTTATTTGTTTTTGAAAATTTTGAAACTTTTTTCATATATGTTATGGAGGGATGCGAAACTTTTTTGTACAGCCAATAACAAAAAGTATTAAATAGTTATTATTAGTGTTTGGTGCAAATGGCCTTGCAAATGCAAAATATCACAAAGTTTCTGCTGAATTTTATAAAAACATTTTTGCACGTTTGCAAGAACATTTGCACAAATCTCTAAAATAATAAACCAATATTTTTTAAATTTTTTTACCATAAAATATCTCGTTTTACAAACGTTAAAAATCTTTTACAAGTTAAATGAAATTTTAACTCCAGAATTAATAAAAACTTTATTTCGTACCAAAGCTACGACGCTCTACTAAGGTGATTAGAGTGAATCATGACAGATTACGCTTGATCGTGACTAATTCACTCAAGTGACCGTTTATAAGCGTGGGACACAAAACTGGTAGTCCATGAGTAAATCTTGCTACGAGTAAGCGTACATTTTAGTGAGCTAACTATGTCAACACTATTTTAAAGTAACGTTAGTGTCAGATGATCTATTATTAAAAAATTATGCTTTTGTAAAAAAAAAAATATTTTTTAAAATTCCATAAATTAACTTTTAACATTTGCTAAATTCTTGTAGTATTTATTGTAGAAAAAAAAATGATCTAAAGCTTTTACGCCCGACATTAAAGTACATTTAGAACATTTCGTATAATATCCGGGCAAAAAAATGAAATTATCCAACATTTCTTTTATTCCTTTTAAAACGAATTAATAGCAACATAGAACACATAAGCTTAAGTTTCTTTGTTTCATTTTGTTCCTATGTGTCTTTTTTCTATTAACAAATTGTTTTTAGAGAAAAAACTTGGCAAAATGTCATTAAGTCCCATAATGTACGAGAATACTGGATAGGGAAAAGTGAAAATTCGGTGTGAAGGTAACCAGCTTGATACTTAAATAATTCTTGATGTGATTTTTTACTTGATAGAGACATTTGGAACGAAATTCTGTCATCCCTTGTAATGTTTAGGTTGGAGACAAAACGGTTTCAGCTTTGTGCCTTCATCATGTTGTGACTCTCAAGTTCATGAAACTTTTTGAATCAAAATTTCTTCTTTTAAATCCTGCCGGAAAATAAGTACCCGACATTATTCAATAAAACGATAACGGATGAATTATTTGCCGATGCATTCATCATAGCTCGATTGTAACCAAGTGCTTTCCCTGAATTGGTAACATAAGTTTTGGGTGAAACCAACAAAGAAGTGACAAGGATCTAGTGCAATATAGAGCAACAAAACGTTATCCCAGATCATCAGTTTGGTTTTCGAGCAAGGCATAGTACGATTGAACAAGTCCGTAGAATCGTTACCATTATTAGATCGGCTTTTGAAAGAAAGCAATACTGTTCAGCTTTATTTATAGACATTTCCCAAGCATTTGATAAAGTCTGCCATGATGGGCTACTTATTAAAATAGCTCGGGTTCTTCCTGAAAATACCCATAAGCTTATAAAAAGTTATTTGTCCGATAGAACTTTTAAAGTAAGGTCAAAGGACCAGCTTTCAAGATGTGGGAAAATCAGTGCAGGAGTACCTCAAGGTAGTGTGCTAGGGCCGCTATTATATATCATCTATACAGTGGATATGCCGACAAGCCCACATACATATACATCAACCTTTGCAGACGACACTGCAATTATAAGTGTCAGTAATGATCCAAAGGATGCATCTGAAAAGCTGCAGTGCCATATTCATAAGCTAGAAGACTGGCTAAAACAGTGGAGAATAAAGGTAAATCCATCAAAATGTGCTCATGTAACGTTTTCCCTTAGAAGGCAAAATTGTCCACCAATCACAATAACTAATACCACGGTTCCAGCGGAAACGCACGTCAAATATTTAGGTATCCACCTAGATCGGCGCCTATTTTGGACCCGTCACATTGAGGCAAAAATAACGTCCATAAAGCTTCGAACAAATCAACTGCATTGGCTAATAAGTCCTAACTCAACTTTGGCTTTTGAATATAAAGTCCTATTATACAAATCCGTTATAAAGCCAATATGGTCATATGGTATTCAGCTGTGGGGTACTGTCTGTGCATCAAACATCCAGAAGTTACAGAGAAGACAGTCTAGGATTTTACGTCATATCGTATGCGCCCCCTGGTACATAAGAAATGAAAACATACATAGGGATCTCAAAGTTCCCACTATCCACGAAGAAGTTAAAACATACACGTCCAAATACGTGAACAAACTAGTCGCACATCCCAACACTCTAGCACGCAATTAATTGCAATATGACGGCCACCAGAGACTAAAAAAAACTGACACATTGAGCCTGGCGAGGCGGCTCTCTCTACACAATAGAAGATAGATTTTTAAGATTTGAATACAAAAAATTAGTTATTACGTTGGTACTAACTAGTAAATAATAATTTAGAAATAAGATTTGAATACTTTCTTTTAATAGAAAGATTCAATAAAATAAAATGCAGTAAAAAAAAAATAGAGCAACGGAATAAAAGAGTGTGGAAATTTCGTCAAATGATCGTTCACAAAATGGTGTGCAAGTCCGTTGTCGTGGTGAAGTTGTTTCCCCCTTAAAAAGAAGATTACTTTTTCCCCTATCCAATACCTTGAATATGCTCCTCCATTTAAAGTTTTTATTTATAGTTGTTTTTCCTGAATAAAAAAAAACGTACAAATAAAAGAAAGGTATCAAAAAGCTGAACGTGTTTCAAATGTACAACGAGTTTCTAGGTTGTGTATTTAAAATGTGGCAGATGCACGGGGAAGACATTACAAAAATATCTTATTGCACTTCACAAAAGTTGCAGACACAAAAGCAATTAAAATGACTATAAACAAAGGACAACAAGAAAAGGCTGAAGACGTTGATAATGACAAGACATAATAATGACACCTTGTTGTTTTAGTTTCTCTTGTTGTTTTAGTATCTCTTTTAAAGACGTGCACTTCTATTATTTGCACCCTTTTCGCTTTGTATTTCTTGTAAAAGGAAAGAAACATTTTGTTGTTTTGTCATCATAAGATTTTTATTTATAATAAAAATAAAATAGTTAAAGTGAAATCTATTTTAATTTTACAAAAAAAAATAATAATGTTTATAAAATCATCTAAGTGTTTTCCAAAAAGGATGGCGATACAAGCCGTCTGTGGTAGTCACGTAGTTTTGGTAGTGACTGTCGGACCATGCAAAAAGCGCAATTAAATACAACTTTCTGATTTAAAAAAATGTATTATATAAATTTGTATAAGCTAGTGTCCAATTTTTCCGGCCAATGCTGTGGGAATCGAAAGTTGACTCTTCAATAATTGGTGGACATATTCAGCAATTATTGAATCGATGTTTAAACACATCCACAGGCAAATTAATGTTTGTTGAGAAGTTTGGACCGAAAGCGTTATTGGTCCGTACTTCTTAAAAAAAGACTACTAACTTCATTGCCATCAACGGATCAATTCTAACCAATTCATTGTTTTCCGATTTGAACAATATGGACAGGGATTATACGTGGTTCCAACGCTACATGACATATAGCGAACGCCGTTCTGCGCGAACGATTGGCGCAATTTGGTTACCGAGATCGTGCGATTTGCTTCCATAATATTTTTCCTCTTGAATTTTCGAAATTCGCAGGCATGTGCCAAAGATTAACTACTGGCAATTATTAAAAATTACACCTCTCGGATCCATCCCATAATGCAGTGAAAGTGGCATCATGTTTTATAGAATATTATTTTCATGTAGAAGGTTAAAGTTCCTTCCCTTTAGCCCATTGTTATATTGAATTGGCTTAGGAAATCTTGAATTGCTTATATTTTAGGTGTAAGGTGTGGTCAGACTTTTTTGTAAAACACTACGGGGAACATTTTTATGGAACATTTTAACCTTATAACAGTTGATCATAATAGAAATATTTTAATTGAAATTCTACTATAAGACTTAGTAGATATTAAAGCTTAAGTTCCAACTTGAATACCAGAAATAAGTCAAAAGTGTTTTAGGGGTTAATTTCGAACTTTACCACAATAAGTGTTAAAATATCCCACGAAACCGGATTTTATTAAGCTAAATCATATTGAAAACATGGCTTACGTACAATGTCATTATAAATCATCATAAAAGAGAAGGCTCCAGATATAATATTTATTTATAAAATCATTAAATCAAATTTGGCTACCATGAACGACCCATACAGCGAAGAGTTAGAGGGTTAAAATTTCGCACAAAGATGTTTCTCGTAGAGTTTTACATAAAAGCACTAAAAAGTCAAACAAGGTATTCTATACCGATTCACTATAACATAACAATAAAAGTTAGGCGTAAGCTTTCAAAACGCCGATACATGTAAATTATATTTTGGTATCCTTTTCCAGAATCCGTTGACAAAACATTGTTATTTTGGAAAAAATTTAATTTTGTTGCCCAGTATTAAACGCGAGAGCCAAGAGAGAGGTCTGCCAAAGTAAGTTTTAATTGTCAAACTTTCGCATAACATATACAAATTATAGCAACCCAATCCCTCATATTAAGGTAAAAAAAAAGACTTCTGGTCAAAAATTTAAAAGTAAATTAGAATAATAAAACAAATTTGAAGGCCCTCAACAAACAGCTGGCAGATTAAAATCTTTTCTCGACATTTTAAAAACTTTTTGCGTTGGAAAACATTGTTTCAATGTGTTATGCAAATAATATTCTTCAGTTAAAAACATTCGAAAAATTTAATAATTTTGCTTATTTAGCTCACAACTAAATTCATTATATTCTTTCCATTAAAGTCCCGGAGCACATACAGTCTCTCTTACCTTTTATAGGGTGTTAACAAATATCGATTGCAATGATAAATATTCTTTTTGGCATCCACAAACTTTTATCATTTTCAAATTAACACTTTTTACCAGTATTTTCTTTTCGTTTTTGTTCGAATTAAATCTTGAAAAAACTTTTTCTTCAACAGATATGTTGAAGTTTAATTTCGCAAGTTCAACTGAATAAAATAAATTATTTTTAAAGATTTTAAGATGTGAGTTTGTTTAGCTCTTCGAACAAACTCGCATGAACTCATTATTTTAAAAGTTTAGCAGCAAAATAGCTTTTGGCAAACCATTCATACACTGTTTTTAGTCACAAATAGCACACGGACAGTGGGTTAAGGTTGTAAAAAATGCGGTGTATAAATACTCATTATTTTAATTAGTGAACAGATTGGGAAGAAGTTCTAAGAAAATTATAAGGAAAGCCAACTTAACTTTCAAGTTAAAAGATGGATTGCAACAAAAGCAGAAAATATTTTATGTGCCAAACGTCATCAATAAAATAAGAATTTCTGTATGAAATTCAACACAAAATATAGCAGACTTGACAAACAACAATAAAGTCAATCATCTAGGAAATTCATTTACTAAAATTTATTTACTAAATTTTGCAATCGTATCGAAATGATAAAAAAAACTGAATATACTTTAAAATAACTTTTTTCTGAAGAGTCAGAAAGCATTCTATTTGAAACTAACAGCTCGGTATGAACTAAATCGAAACTGTTTCATAAAAGTCATGTGTAATAATTCGTACTCAGGGGTACGACTTCCGTTCTAATAACAAAAGTAAGCAGTTGTGATGGAACGTGTTCACCTATGCCTCTTAATTAAGCCAATTAAATTTAAAATTGAGTCATAAAATCTGGTATGCAATTAAGCTTACTCAATTAGCATTTGATAGCTGATAATGTTTTCATGACCCGACAATGATATTTAATAAAGCGTGTAATCATGTGTTATGCGTTTTTACGTACAAGATTTCCAATTACCACCATAATATGAAAGTGATAGCTAAATTGGTTTCAATAACATTTGTTAAACATTTGTAATGTTGATGTAAGTTGTCGGGTCTAGTTAATGGTCGTTTACATTTAATGTGTTAATTTTACAGAATTTTCTAGTCACCAGGCATATCATCAGAGTTACATTCCGAATTTACTAATTAAATTCTGGTATGGTAAATTAAGCTGAACTCATACGTTAATTGCGCAAATCTCCTAATTGTGCAATTAAGGCGCAATTGTAAAAATGATTGTTTTCGCAAAACAAACACGGTACTAATGTAGCCACCCGAAAGATTCTGCAAGCTATAAAATAAGCTAAAATAAATTAAAAAAATGTATTCAGAAATAACAACGTATGTGATTGTGTGTTTATTCTACGAAAATAATACATCTTTAGTGTCGTACAGGATTTGAATAAATGAAATAGCTACATGATTTAAAGAAAAACTGATGAGAACTAAAAGTAAAATCCAATCAGATTATTGCCGCAATGATAGAAAAATGAATACAATTCTTAGGCAAAGAGTAAGTGGGAATAGAAGTGGGAAATATTTTATACAATTATTTTCAAATGGTGCCACTGTCTACTGTTTAGTGTAAGAAAACTTACGAATTTTCATTTTATTATTTTTTTTTTAATATAATGCTCGTACTTGTATCCAATATTTTAGCCAGAATTTAAAGGATTTTAACGTTTTTAAAATTTACAGACAACAACAATATCAGGTGTATTTTTCAAGTCGGTGAATTTTATATTATAAATAAACGACAGAAAGTGTGTTTGATACCCAGAAAAATAACTTTATTTGAAATGTAATTTTATGGCACAAAGGTTTGAATATGATTTCAGGCATGAGCATTTCGCAAAAATTGCTTAATTTGGATGTCAAATTCTTCCACGATTTTTGCATAAATCTGGCTTTTTGGAATAACGCATCAATGGGTCCAAGGTACTCATTTCTTTCTAATTTATTAGCGTAGACGTGCAATAAAATAAACAGTTGGTAATAAAACGTCAAACATCGTTGTAGACTATAACGTTATGACCTCCACCGTTTTTAAAACCATATCAGCTAATGATTCCACTACCTTTTAAATCATACCAAACGTTGAGGTTTTTTGGATATAATAATGCTTCGATAATGGCTTTTGCATGATCTTCGCTCCAAATGGTGCAATTTCTCTTTTACCTATATCACCAAATGTGAAATTGCACAATGTAAAATTGTATAATTTGCAAACCTTCCGACGTGAGTCTATTTATCTTACTTTGCCAAGTGATTTCAAAATAACTGATATTTTATGTGACTATAATAACAGAAAGTGTTTGAATATTACTCTTCGGTTTTTAATTGCATAGCATTTCATCAGTGTTGCCATATATTTTTTAAACAAAGTTGCAATCAAGTATGAAAACAATTGCCATCTGACCAAACAATTTTTTTTATAGAAACAATAAAAAACATAAAATACGAAATTGTGGTAAATTTTATATGGATTCTGATACTGGCCTTCCAGTATGTCCAGATATGTACAATTTAGCTTACTTAATTAGCATATGATAGCTCAACCTATTCGCATGACCCGATATTCGAAAAATTACGTAATCATGTGTCATGCGTTTTTACGCGGAAAAGTCTCAATAGCAAACATAATATAAAAGAGACGTCTAAATTAGTAACAACATGGTTTGTTGTACCTTTTATATGTCCTGTTATAATCGTGGTACAGTTGTTGTAAGTTTTCGGGTCTAGTTAGTGGTCTATTACATTTAGTACATTTATTTTATAGAACTTTCTGCTAACTAAGCACACTTCACCAGTTTTAGGTTGTGTATATAACTCAATTCATGGTGTAGTTAAGCACTGGTTGCGAAATTTATTAACTGAATTAAATAAAGTTGAGCTCAATTAAAGCCCTTATTGCATAAAATTCCAAATTGCGCAATTAAGGCGTATGTGTGAACATACATTAGACGTTAAGTGCTTCACGTATAGAAGAGAACTAGCTTATACTTTGCAGTGCTACTTATGCAGTTACTCATACAACAATATGTTTCTTTTTATTTGCTCAAGCAGTTAAAATCTACCTAAAAGAAGCGAAAAGAGCTCTAATTCACATACCTTTCTAAATGTGTCCTAATTTGACAGTTGGGGCAATGGCATAAATTTTGTCATTGCAAAGATAAATTTACTTTATGCTCAGCGAAGAGAGGTACATGATCACAATAATGTCGCTGTTTGTTGCCCTGGTAGCATTTAAGAAATTCAATAATAAGTTATAGTTTTCTAAACAATTTTTTGGCAAAAATTAAGATAAAAAAATATTTCAAAAACCTAGATGTCTCTATCATTTTTCAAAGAACTGAAAACCCAGATAATTCTCTGCACTTGACAACGTTGCAAACGATCGGGATGCCAAGCTGTTGTAAAAAAAAAATTAAATTTGACCATAACATCAAAAAGTTTCGAATACAAAGATACTTATTTGTTTTTAGTAATGAAAATATTCTTTTAAACACCTTTCCTCATATCGGATTACGTGCACACTTTAGTAGCACTACAAGTTTAATTTTATGTCCAAAATGCGATATGAAATAGAAAATGGAACGATATGTGCTAAAGATATGTTTGTACACTTTTTCCTTTAGTTTAGCATTTTGTTGGCAGTTTTCCTTTCCTTTTATTTTATTCCACATCGTTTTAAATTTGTATACGAATATACTTTTTGTGGGTCTGTATTATATTTTTGTATTATTTAAAAGTTTTATGCATTTTATACACGTTTGCCATTCGAGTAGAATTAAGTTTTGATATGGCAAAAAAAAGCAAGCAAAATTACAAAACTTCACATTTTTTTATTTTGAACTTGTTTTCATTATAATCTCGTTTGGAATACTTTACTTCTCAGCAGAGAAATTTTACATGTAGTGAAACGAATTTAAGCTGGGGAACAAACAAGCTACAAAACAAAAGATGAAAATCTTTGTCGTAAATTTTACAAAAATATTTGTGTAGCCCGTAAAATTTATGGATTTTAACACAAATTGGCTTCTTACACTAAAAGCCATTTATTTTAAAACTTAACTTTTACTTTTCGCACGCATCCTGCCGACAACAAAACAACGTAGCCTAGTTGTAATAATAACTAGTGCACAAATGCAGGCACAAGCACCGATATACTCATATATGGTCTTGTGTATGTATTTCTGAATTAAGTTTAAGAAAATATTATTAATGACAGAGAAAGTTATAAAACGGAGAAGTAAATTTTTAAGTCTAATAAATGGTTTTTCTTATTAATTAACATCTGAACGAATTGAAAGAAAAATTGTTAATTCGCCGAAACATCTTTCAGCAAAAAAACTCAAAAATCATAAAAAAAAACCAAATACAAAATTCCAATTAAGTTAATTTTTACTCAAAATTCTTTAATGCGAAGAAAAAATCCGGACTATATAAGTTTCAAACAAAAATGAAATTTCCACAAAAATCTAAATTTTACAAAAAAAAAAAATATTTCACCAAAAAACCGAAATTTAGTAAAAAGCAAGATCGAAAATTTACCTAAAATCACAAAGATTTAAATTTCTTTTTAAATCCGACGAAAAATATTGAAAATTAGGGATAACTCCGATAAGTTAGAATTTCTTTTTAAAACCGGAACTTTACAAAAGAAGAACAAACCAAATTTCACTCCAAATCGAAAAAAAACTAAACAAAAAATTATTTTTACAAACAATTTAAATTTTACTTAAAAGCAAAAATTCCGTAATAGATCGATGATTTTGACAAAATAAAACCGATTTCTCCAAAAATTAAGGGCCTTATTTCGTTAAACGCAAGGCAATGCAATGTCAGAATTTATGTTAAAAGGAGGTACAAAATTAAAAGATTTGTTTTGTGTGCTTTCCTTGAGTTAAAAAAATACAGCCCTATATTTTTTAGAAATATTACGAAATATTTTAATTTTACCAAAAACCAAAAACCACAGAGAAAAAATTTATATATTCACAAAATATTTCCACTTAAACACGTTAACGCAAAAAAATTACGTTTCATCAAAAAAAGAATTAAAATTTGACAAAATCGAAAAAAATTGATCTTCTGCAAAATTAAAAAAACAAAATCCCAAAAAAATTTGCCAATCCACAAAAAAAAAATTTTAACGTCACGAAAAAATCTCAAATTCGAAATTTCATAAATAACTGTTAATTTCCAAAAACAAAAATAAAACGAGGGTTGCCTGTTATATTTCGGGATTTGGCAACCCTAGTGTTGCAGTCTGGCAACTGACAGCTCTATCGTAAAGTTGGACATTTTCGAGGTTATACGTACTCAGAACGTTTTGACATACGAGCGCTATTTGTGTTGTTTACAGTAACTTAAAACATTCATCTCGGCCCAAAAATGGAATTAAATCGTGAACATTTTCGTGCGATTATGATGAACTTAATTCTATTTTTGGCGATGAAGCTTCATCAAGGACCAGTGTTTATCGATGGTATGGTGAATTCAATCATGGTCGTAGTTCACTCCAAGACGAATTTCGTGAAGTTCGTCCAAAATCAAAATCATTCAATATTGCATAAACATTTGACTGTCAAAAAAATTTGTTCGCGTTGGATCCCACACAACTTGTCAATCGTTCTAAAAAAGGCTCGTGTCGATCGGTGGAAAGAAACACTCAAAAAATATGATCGTGGATTTACGCGTATGAGCCCGAAAGTAAATAGCAGTCGACTGTATGCGTGTTTCAAGATGAGCCAAATCCATAAAAGTTGTTCGCGCACGAAGCCAATGGTCGCCTGTTTTTTCGGAAAAACTGGACATGTCGCAACCGTACCACTAGAACAACGCAGAACAGTCAATTCTGAGTGGTACACAACCATTTATTTGCCAGTTGTGTTCCAAGAAATCAGGAAAACCAACCGCCGAAGACGGATCACTCTTCACCACGACAATGCGAGCTCTCACACATCGGTTCAAACAACTGCATTTTTATGCACCTAAAACATCGATTTGATGAGTCATCCGCCGTATAGCCCTGACATGTCACCGAATGACTTCTTTTTATTCCCGTACATGAAAAGCAAACTTAGAGGTCAACGTTTTTCGACACCTGAAGAAACGGTTGCTGCATTCAGAATGTATGTTTTGGAGATACCTCAATAAGAGTGGCAAAAGTGCTTCGACAATTGGTTGAAACGCATGCAAAAGTGTATAGATTTTCATGAGGAATATTTTTGAAAAACAATAAAGTGATTTTCGATGAGTAATATTTGTTTTTGTTAATCCCGAAATATAAAATGCAACCCTCGTATATTACAAAAAAATCTTCATTTTGCCAAAGAGATTAAAATTTTATCAACAAGACTCACTCACAAGAAAACTAAAATATTCAACAGAAAGTCAAAATTTCATATAACTTTAATTCACCATAATGGAAATTCACTTATACCCAAACTTTCTGATTATAAAAATCTCACATGAAATTGGCATTTTTGACTTCTTTGATTTTTGTCTTCAGTTTAGAAATTATTTCTAGATTATTCACCAAGACCCAAGTTTTTACATATTTAACCCCAAAGAAAGCAATCGCACAATGTTAAATCGCATAACATATCTTAAGATGCTTTAATCTGGAAATTATTGTTGCAATTAATCGATTATGTCATGCGCAGTTGTGCGTCGTCCTACTAAAACCATTTGTCTCCCAGATTCACACCGTCCTGTTGAGGCCAATAGAAGTCTGTTATCCGTTAATATAAAAGAAATGCCGTTTCAGTCACATCAATTCCGGCCTCATTTTCAAAATGTATGATGTCTGGATATTTTAAGCCTATTCACGAAGCCATTCAGATCGTTGAAAGCGAATTTTTTTTTCGAAAAAATCAGCATTCACTACAAATTAAACAAATTGAAATTACTAAAGTTGTTATGACCGATGCCGAATTGACATTTTCACATTTTTCGCGACACTCTCGTTTAGACCAACAATATTTTCAAGAGACAGACCGGTACATCGAAGCAAAGAAAACTTACCACCCATAATCGAAGTTCAGCCCACACTTCGACCTAAAATCCCACTACGTTTGCAACCGGTCCCATCGTAACTTTCAGAGCTGATTGCTGTTACTACAATTTTTGTATGGGGGATATTGAAGTAGACCGCTAACTTAATGGGTACCTTTCCAACCATATCTTCCCCCAAACTGATTTCAGGCAAACGATTTGTAATTTACGACTACCTTACTTTCATTCGAATCTCTTGCTACTGCCGCCCTTCCTGCTCATCACTTTTCTTGTAATTGCTAGACATTCACACACAATGTGCGCTACCGGCTCAGTGACTTCTATCATTTCTTTATCTCAGGAGTATCGTTTCCACCCCATCCCAGGTTTTCTTGTCCATCTCTTCGGAGTTCCGCCATTGACCAAAGATTGACCTTTCCATCGCTCCACTGCGCATCTTTATCAGAATCTCATGGCCCAACGCCTTACACGTACCTGAAGAAATTGACCCACTCACTTCTCGCGAGGCATTCTTGTCCATTTCTTCAGAATTCCTCCTTTGGCGAAGCTTCATCCGAGATTAACCTCTTCGTATATTAGGAGGCTACCTGATTCATCCCTGTAGTGCAATAAGATATGTCCACCCACGCAGAGCTCCATATGTACGATCAAACCTGCAGTAAAACTGGAGATCTACTGATATCCAGAGTTCGCATACTAGAGACCCTCTTGGCCACGCATCCCTGTCCAATTACTGATTTTGTATAAAAGAGTGTTAACTTCTCTCCGCTCGACTTATTTAGCCAGACTCATTGCCGAGACACGAACCTGTTACCGGCCACCATCACGAGGAGGTATAATTCAGAACTTCTGACAGTGAACTCAGTTACGACAAGCCGCACCTTTGTACCCTTTAACTGGCGGCGGGTGACAGCTGTTATATATGAGAGTTATCACTTGCACAATTAAAATTTCACAAAATTTATGTTGTGAATTTTCATGGATTTCAAAAATGTCTCTAGGAACTGCAAAAACTTTAATTGGTTTACTTCCTTCTTGGCTTACCGGTATATATGATTCGTAGTAGTCTAATAGGAGGCTCTTTCTTTTATTAATTTAAAATTATCAATTGGGCGCCAACTTAAGGCCAAATACAAATACCGTAGGACACAGATTTTTCATTGACTTTAGCTGCTAGGGCATTTAAATTTACGCCTTAAAACTGATTCAGAATTATAAAAACTTTCGTAATTAGTGGTAAATTGAAATAACATATGCCATTTTGTTCTATTTCCTAAATGATTCAAAGGCAAAAGGAGAATAATATGAATGATTAAGGTAATTTTCAGAAAAACGAGCAACTGAATTAACGTAAAGTATAATTTTAATTACCTGTCTGTCAATTAGCAACCTGGACGATTTTTCTTCTGCCATTTTTTCTACAGCTGTTATGGAGTACTAGTATTATTCTTTGTAGGCTTTGAGATAAATAAAGTAACATAGATACCTAAAGTATACCTATTTAACCTTGTTATCATTTTTTTTACTTGGACAACCTTGTTGGCAAATCGAAAAAAACCATCACATAAAAATTCGGAAGCATTAAAACTATTTAAATAATAATATTATTAAAATACCACAAAATAAAGTTACGAAGTTAAGACTTCTTTATTTTAGATGAATTGGCGCCTCACCATTTGGTGTCAAATTGCAAACCAATGTCATGTTTGAATTTAAATAAAAATTTCAAAGGATAAAGTGGGTTTTTTACTATGCGCACTAAATTATCGGAGCCCAACCAGATGCAAATATTTTAGCCGATCCATCCACTGTTGGCATATATTTTTGCAAATCCTTACACGTTGAGTATCAAAAATACTATGAAGTTGTAAGTTAAATACGGAAATGACTTTGCTCTCTGCTTTATTTTGATTACTCTTGATTCTTTTTGATTATTTTCAAAGTAGTCGAATTGTCGTTGATTACTTTTGATTATTTGGTAGTAATCGCAAGTAATCCTGATTATTTGTAATCAATTAGTAATCGAAACCTTCATAGCAGTGGATTATATAATCAGTACGATTCTTTTTCAAACGTAAACTAATTGCTTGATAATCGTGGTCGTAATTTAACAGCTACGGAAAGAATAAAGCAAAATTTGCAGTGCATCACAGGTGGAAATATTTTTTAGTCGTACGGTGTAGTGCGGATTAAACGGTTTTTTATCTCATTTGCAAACTACATTTATCAAGTTTCTTGATGGGTACACATCCTGATATTACATGAACCGTTCTTTAAACCGAAGTTCTTGATTTGTATGAAACACAAATTGTTTAGCAAAACTAATTATGTTGTCGAAAAAAAAACCGTAAACGAAAATGTGTTGGAAAAACGAAAAAAACAGGTGGATAAAGGAATAAAGACAAAGTGGCAGAATATCGTGATTACTTTACTGAGCATTCATTTGAACCTATTATCGTGGATGTAGTCTATTGTATGTCAAATTAAAGACTCTAAGGCGAAACATACGAAACACAAATTAAAGAATATTAAAAAAACATTTAATTAGAAACACTTTGTGGTGAAATACGTGAGAGAAGGAAAACACAGCGAACTTTGAATTTACTGTTCATCCTTGTATAAAAATAAAGTTGTTAACAATTTTCTGTTTGCTCGCAATTCCTTTTAGAATTAAAAAAAATTCTTGATTTAAATATTTTTCAAACGAAGAAGAAATAAGAACTTAAATTGATTTCTTTGTTGGTTTAATTAAAGATACAAATAAATACGATTAGACAAAACATGATAAAAATTGTAGGCAAAAGAGTTTAAAGTTCAAATTTTTACAATATTTTTCATTTTCACTCAATTTCTGTGTTTATTTTCATTTTAAAAAGTTAATGTAAAATGTTTCTTGGGTTTAGCATTTTGCCTGCCGCTGAAAGGCACGTGCACAAACAAGATAATTTTAAATGACTCAACGTAGATCATTTCTTTTTCGCCACTGTTTGACATAGTCTTTCTCCCAGTCATGTGACAGGTTTAGTTAAAAAAGAAACAAGGTCTCTTCATCAACGGCAATCTTTTGAAAATTGTACAAAAGTACTAAAGGCAGGCCTTACCATACTGTGCACTAGACTTCGTCCTTTGGTAGACTCCACCTTGCTGAATATTCGTTAGAGTTTAGACTTACCCTCGGAAAAATCCAAAGATATCGTTTGCTGGCTCAGTAGCGCAGCAGTTCGACACGAAACCAGATTTTAACGAAAAATTATTTTTAGGGAGAAGGCTCATTTTTCGCTAAGCCGATTTGTTACGGCACACTAATCTCCTCGAGGCACTAAAGGCGGCTTATTATGAGCCGGCGGTATCATAGAGCTCTACTTCTTCGAAGATGACGAATCGGATTCAGTTTAGTATTTTGAGAGCGGAAAATCAAACAAAATTTTAAAAAAATTACGGTTGGAAAAACATTCATCAATGAATAAATATTTTTCTTTGCCTCTTCATGGATCCACGATCAATGTCTAATCTACCAATCTACTGGTTCATTGCGGGAGCAGCGTGGGTGGGATGATTGTTGTGGTTATTATATGTGACCTGTAACAGTAGTAACGGTCACTTTTTTGGCGAAATAAAACAGTCTTTGTAGTTTTTGTATTTCCTTTCCATTATTTAAATTCGAATTTTATTATCACCAGCCCAGCCAATAACTCCTTTTAAACTGATAGAATATCAAATTTAATATGAAAAAATGTTTCGCCATTTGCGGAACTTTTTTTAATTGGAAATACTTCGAATTCTAGCTATTATCAATCTGCCTTGATGGTGATTCCAGCGCATCTCTTACCTTACAAAATACAGAGGCAAGTAAATTTATTAAGTTGACGGCGTCAAAACTTCCACTGGCCTCGCATGCTACATGAAATGATGCCACATGTAAAACCACGTCTCCAGGAGATACAAGTAGTTCGCTGTTATTATTAGTATGGAGATAACACGATAGATCACTGAGCAAATTTATTTTCTCGAAATTGGATGCTGTAGATGGAACGTAACACATAGCAGGTGGTATCGCCCTATATAGTCCGTAGTAGAAAACTAACTTTAAATAATTTTATTGGCTCAATAAAGCTAGGAGCGAACAAATTAATTTTCCCCATACTGTAATTTAAATTTAACAACACAACGCAAAATATGCCAACTACAATTTTCGCCAAAAGAATTTCGGTTGTTTTGACCAAGCCGAGTAACCGATTCAGTTTCGTCTTTGAACAATTATATTCATGGAATATAAGACCTACAACGTTCTGTATTTAATTACAATTAATGTTCAACTATCGCGTACCAACACATGTTCTACTGAAAAGCTACAAACAGAAACATTTTATTTGAATTTAAACGTAATCAACCCGACCAAAACTAAACCATTTCATACAATATTTGTTTTACTATTCAAGAGTGAATAAAATTTATGTGAATTTCGTTATGTTTTTGTCAAGGCAATAAATCAACTGTCCTTTGATACTTTCTTTCTTATTTTTTCTACAACTCTTAACGTAGTCTCATGCTCACAGAAACTGGTCAAATCAAAGCGTAATCGCATTTCGATTTGAAATTCAAAGAGAAATGATACTATTTGCCCTTTTCCTTTGGTAAAAAGCTTTTCTTTTAATAAAAGAAGAAAATTAGGAAATTTGTGTTTGCAACACACAAATTTGTGTGTTTTACTCTTTATTTTGGTTAAACCAGAAAGGCAGGGAAAAATTGGTGTACACCTACATCCGACAGGATACTTTTCCCCATCTTCTTGTCACGCTTCTTTTCGTATTTTATTACTTTTACTTCCAATCTGGCTTTTTTTGGGTTTGGCTGCCAGGAAGATAGTAGGTTGATTATAAATAAAATTTATGTCTTCCTTGTACACACTGGTACATCTCTAATGGAATTTAAAAAAAAATGAATAGAGCGAAACGGAAAACATATTATAGGAAAAGTTGATAATAAAGATTGTAGTACAACTCAGCTTTTGTGGACGCGTTTCTGTTAAGGAAACAGATTAGTGTAACCTAAAGTTGTAACAGTTTTAATTAATGAAGTATAAAACACTTGTTAGAGAGTAAAAAACACAAATTACTTGATAATTGCAGCTTGCGACTTGCATAATGCTTACTGCCAAGAAATTACAACAGTGAACATCTGTAAATCTTTTAGTTAACGGCCTTACCACGCCCCATGTCAGAATTAAATACTTTAAAAGTTTAAAAATTAATAATTTTATATATATTTATATTATAAGGTTTTATGAAGAGCGCTGGGTAGATTGGCTAATAGTCTCGGATTTAATGCCGAGGGCGGCTAATTGTGGTTGTAATTATTAACCGATTTCAATAGCTGTGTCGATTGCTATATTTGTTATTTTTTGCAACAACACTAACTAAACCTTTTTTTAGTTAGCCGGTGCCACAGCAAATTTGCATTAAATTCTCGTCCGCACAATTTACTGACATATCCATGTGCCCAAGATTTCCAAAGTACACCTAAAACCTAACGGTGCTACAAAGTTTTGATGCAATCGTTTATGATATAACTCTTTGTTTAGGGTGATCAGACAAGATATTAAATTAATTTAGGCTTTGTATTGCAGCTGTACTTTACTAGCTTGGTCAACATTTCCAGCGGCCAATCAGCTAACTCACGGCGTTGTCTAGATTAGTCCCCTTTAAATTCTTGTGTCAGCACAATCTTTTACGAAAGTACGCTCCAAACCAACCACAGAATAAGCTGGCTTTACTCTCTGGCGATGTCCAAATCAGCTGATCGTCGCCAAATTAATCTGGGTTTTTATCGCACAAATGTCTGTCTGGTTGGTGGCTTAAGCTCCCAAACTGTGTACGCACGCTAAAAATTCTCCACGGTGCAACGAATTACCTGAGCACTAAAGATATGATGACGACCGACGTCACCATGAAATTTATGTTGAATTTCTATAATTTTCAATAATCTCCATACGTTCGGGAGGCGTAAAACGATGCATGATGAAATGGCAAAGCTTATTGAATGTTTTGACAAGTATCAGGTTTACAACACCAGCCTCCAAATATTCCATTACAATAAATGCTCTCAGCCGGTTTTTCCACGAAGAATTAAAAGGATTTCTGCGGTTTTAAAAATGGGTAATATTAATACAGTGGGCTTGGTGCTTTCTATAAAAAAGGGAATATTATTTCGTATACGGTGGTCGTTTGAAAACCCCAATGAAAGCAGACAGCCACGTAAAGTTCGACGAAAATTGATAAAGTGAATTAATTATATTTCCAAAAAATATTGTAGAACACTTTTAAATTGAATGAGTGAAGTGCAATGTTTGTATCAATTTAAAAATTTGTTGAATTAGTTGCACCAACTACAAAGAAATGTGTCAAACTTTTTACTGTTTAAATTTTAATTGGGAGAAATAAATTCCCTGTAAATAATTCATTCTCTCAGAATATTACGCTGCTTGTCTATGGAGTATCCGAAACCTTTTGCCCAAAGTTTTAGAAGAGCAAAAAATATCTTATTCAATAAATTGTGTAAACAAAATGAGAATTATAAATTGTGACAGTCGCACGCAATATTAAAGCCAACAAACAAGTAAGTGCTTATAAAATGGGATATTTCCTTGTCAAAAGTTTTCAATTAGGATTATTTGTAAATTTGTAGTAAGCTTTTGCTTTCTACTAATGGCTTGAAAATAAATTTGCCCATTACTTCATTTTATTTGATGTCATCATAATAGACAATTATTAACAATATTTTTTTGTTGTTGTTGCGTTTTGATTTCATTATAATTGAGCAAAAGGAATTGAAAACAAAAACCAATCAATCAATTTGAAATCATGTTTAGAGTTGTGCAGTTCGCAAGTTGTCTTTGGCTGTTCATGTTCTATGAAGTAAAAAAAAAATCACAAAATTAAAAAAAATACAGCAGCTATTGAATGGAAAACTGATGAGTAGGATAAACAACAGACGAGAAAGCAAAATTATGACAGGCACACAAGCGAAGAGATTCAAAGACAGCAAACTAAATAACATGAGCAAATGCGCATTCATGCGTTAAAACGTTGATATAAATTCATGTTTCTGTAGCCAAACAAAAGTTCCTAATTTTTTCTCAGATTTTTCATACTTTCATTAAAATCAAAAATAAAATACTTTGCCAGCAGGAGCTAGGCGTTTTTTTTTTCGTTTTATCTTATTTGAAAAGGAAAGTGAAATTGTGAACAAGATCCTTTAAAATTGTAACATGATAAAAGTTGTCTGAAAAATAGCCACAAAAAAGTTGGCAACTAAATTAAAACGTTTAAAGCCAAAAAGGATACGATTGAATTTTAAAGATTTTTGTATTCTAAGATTTGTTTCGCTATAAATTTCCTCGAGGGGTCAATTATCCCCACTTGGCATTTTCTCTGTAAAATGTGACTTAGAAAAATTTTTAAGTTACCGACAACATTAATAAATTTTAAAACTAGCAAAGGACTTTTTCTGTTTATGTAAACAGGCCTACGCAGGATAGCTACAGTTTAATTAAATCAAAAGGCAAAATGTCAAGCTGTTGTGTTTCCTTCTAGATTAAGAAGAAGTATTTGTGTCGTCTGACCATACCTTTTCAGTTCTATAAGACATTACCTCAAAGCGATTGAATTCAGCCACAAAGAAGTCATTTATTTATTACTGACGCTTAGCGTTCACCATGAAATTTGGTTTATAAAGAAGCAGGAGCCCAGGAACTTTACTTCATTTAGCGTTGTACAGTTAAGAATCGAAATAAGTTTGTATGCGAAACCAAATTTGTTGGTGAAAATCAAAACAAAAAGTAATCAGGTAATCAAGTACTACAGTATACAACCAGCAGGTATTAACTATTTTCAGCCTGCAAACTAAAGGTGGCGGTTAGACAAGGCCTGTATTTAACGAAATAAACGTAAACACAAACTTTTGTTTTAAAAAAAACAAAAACTTCACCGTGTACTATTAAATAAATATTTAATAAAAATAGTGGTTACGCTTCTTTTGTCCCGTCTGATCGTACCCTAAGATCTGCGTCGAATTGCGGTTGAATTTCTTTTATCAATGCCTCGCTTTACATCAGTGTTCTCATTAGAAATAAATTTGTTAAGAAAAAGAGTCCTCACTGAACGAATAACTTGCGGGAATTAACGATTATGACGACCCCAAAATGGAAGTAGCGCCTTATAAACTTTTACGATGTGTCGGATAAAATATTTTGTTTGAATTTATCCTGTATTTGATTGGGCGGTTTGATTTTTTTTTATAATTTATAATTTTTTCTCTTAATTTCGATTAATATTTTGCTATTGGTGAATTTTCATTGGTTTTAGATTTTCTTCGTGAAATTTTAGTTTTTGTTGAAATTCGGCTGGTTTTATGAAGTTACGATTTTGTGATTTAGTTTTTTTGTAAACATTTTGTGGTTTTCTGTTTTAGTTTTTTGTGAAATTATTTAATTAATACTTTCAATCATACAACTACAATGCAGAGGAAAATGTCAATATAAAAAATTTACTAACCGCGTATTTCGGTACCGATTTTGTTGATTGTTGCTGGCTGAATTATGAAGACTGCATTTTCCAGGTCATTGCAATATAAAAAGCCAGTCGACGTTATTTTGAGATGGGCACCGTTAAATCTCATTACTTTTAAGTATACATAAGTAAATATAATTTTTGAGGCCAGAAAACCATTTTTCAATAGCAAAACTCTTAAAGGAATATCCTACTGCTAGCTCTAAAATTAGGTGCTCAAATGTGGCCTGCGGAAAAGTGAAAACAACACCGGTTAGGCGGACGTGGTATATGCTGCATACTTTATGTCCTGGAAAAACCTACTGCTTCAATTCAAAAGTTGGTCAAGGAATCACAATTGAATATTGAAAAAATTATATACTTTTACATCCCCTTCCCCACTGTGAATCGAAATTCTTAAAATCAAACACTCACTACGTGTTTAGGACACATTCATGAATTTTTGGAATTATATATCAAAAGTTATTTCTGAAATAAGTTTTAAGGAGAATCTTAAATTAAAAAGCACCTACCTATTTAACAAGTGCCCTGATTTTAACACTTGCAAAGAAATAATTTGAGTTGAAGTCATTAAAACGTTTAAAATATATTTAAAATAAAATGTTTGTATTTTATTTGTTTTTGTTTAGTTTTTTTATTTATAAAGAAATATCCTAACAAAAACTTTTTAGTCATATTCATTGAAAAACACATAAACTTACGTTTATATTTAACTTGAAATTTTGTTTGACATTGCGGAAATGATGTGATAACTTTTTCACTGCACAAATATCATTAGAAATACTCTTCCTTTTACTATCGCTAATAAATTCAGTTAAAGTATGCATGTGTATATACTTTCAACTTATTGATTTTGTGCAAACAATTTGAAAACAAATTAAAATTAATACCCTCATAAAATGTTTAAAACCAATCACAAAATACGCACAAAAGTTTTAATTCTCTTTAAATCTCCAATGAATCGTTTTTCAGGATAATTACAGTTTTTAAAAGTTTACTATTAAATTTTAAATCGCTCGAAAAAATGGTTAAAATTAATTTTTTATTAAGGTGGTCGATGTAACAAAAGTTTGATTTGCAGTATTCAAACGCTTTCTCGAGCAAAGCGTATTTCGCTGGTAGGCCTACTACTTATTGAGTGCTTGTGAATAGTAGTGTCTTGCTTGAAACCACAAGCCAAGCAGATTAAGCTCTTGCATTTTGTTCTAATAAACCGAACCTCGAGATTATCGAACGAAAGCACGCGCCACTGTGGACATCTAAATGTTAAAAGAGATACGTAACAATCGACTAAAGTTCTTTAATAGGCTATTTTTTTAGACGCGTTTAAATCCATACGCATACACAAGTGTAGCATTATGGCTCAAATTCCTTCCGCAGTAGATCGATTTTGATGACCATTATATAGTAGAAGTGTAGAGAAAATACTTTAATGCTGTTAAGGCCTAAGCCTTTGTGTTTGACTTTGACACACGTCATCAATGGATAAGACACGATCAAAGATTAAATCACATTTTATAAAATCACCCGCAATTTTGTAAATGCAATTTGTTATTGAAACATTCTAATATTTACATGCACACATATGCTTAGGCTTCATGTGATGAAACATTTATAGCATAGTTTTAGGCAGTTTATTAACTATCAAATAAATAAATTTTAATAATGACAACAAGTATTATCAGATTTAAAAAAAACATAATAACAATAATATCAAAACAAATAATTTGCAATGTAATACTCGAAATACATGGTTATAATGTATGAGTGTACAGTCTGAATAAAATACGATGGTCAGTTAATTAATTAGTAAAATAAGAAAAAAAATTTCAAAGAAATTTTTGCAAAATGAAGCCATTTAACTTAAAATATATGTTATTGATAGTAATGCCCGCCATATTTTTCTGGTAATTTAAAATTTCGCCATAACTTGGAGACCAGCCCCTTTGGTTGCTTTATTTGTTTATTTATATATATAATTTGGGGTATCTTGCCGCCATGTGCCAGAGGTTTGTGCCAAATACCGTAAAAAAAGTAAATATTTGTGCAGTTTTTGTGCGTAAGAGTCGGTCTTAAATTTTTAGTATTCGTATTTCTAAATTGCGATTTTTGCTTGGTTTTTGGTTTGTTTTTGAAATTTTTATAAGAAATTCTGATGTCCTGGTTAATTCGTGCCCTTGTGTAAATATTGAATTCTTCCCAAAATTATTTTATTTATTTTAATTATATTTTTTCTTGTTTTACAATAAAATATTAACATTTTGTTTTAATATTTTATTATTAGGGAAAAATTTGCATGATTTGTTGGTGTATTTTTTATTGTTTCGAGAATTTTTTCGTAACTTTGCGATACTTGGGGAAAATTTTGAGTTTTTGATGAAATTTAAATAAATTTATGTTAAATTGATTGTTTTTCTGTAAAATTTTAATTAACAATTTTTCAAGTGGCATCTACATGGTTTTTCGATTTAATGATAAATTTGCCGCAAATTGTGTTAAATGAATTTTCAAATTGATCCAACAACAAACAGGTGCTTAAATTACATGAGATCTTCAGATGCCTTCCTAAGCAGCCAGAATACATTTTTTAAAGCTGTATATGAATTTCATGCATTGCTTTACACCTTTGGAGTGTGTAGCTGACCTGTCACTTATCTCCGAAAAACTCCCTGATACGTGCGGCTGATACTCAAGCAGCTGTAGACCAGTCGCGACTGCCACAGCCAGAGTTGAAACGCTAACAAAACCGTCAGTTTGATATACATATGCGTGCCATACAGAAGAGAAAGCTTAAAAGGTAATAACAAAAATAAACGTTTCCCACACATAAAACTGTACTTATGCCAAAAAACCTTAAGTTATAAAATAATGAGAGTTATTTCAAAAATTTAAATTTGGCTTCAATAAAAAACACAGATTATAGCCTCTGGAAAGCTGTGAAGCACTAAGAATGTCCTCTTGCCAACGAAGCCCCACTAAAACATGGGACATAAAAACGACAATTAAAAATCTTGTTATGAAAACCTCGCCAGGACTTGATTTTATTACAGGACCTATGATGAGAAACTTAACTAATTCTGTTGTGAGAAGGTTAATAATCATATTTAATGTTGCTTTTTCCCATGCTCTCGGAAGATGCGTGAAAGTGTCATGATCCCTAAAACAGAGAACGATTTAAGTAAGATTAAGTCCTACAGGCCCATTAGCCTACTTTCAATTTTATCAAAAATTATTCGTTTAGAGTTTAATTCCTTATTTTAAGGAATTATTCAATACCATCAGTTTGGGCTTCGTACGAGGCATACCACTATTGAGCAAGTTTATAGAATTGTTACCGTTCTCAGATTGGCATTTAAAAATAAGAAATACTGATATTGACATTCCCCCGGCGTTTGATAAAGACGAGCACAATTGGTTACAAGCGAAAATAACATGAGTTTGACCTGAAAACTCCCTACAAGGTGCTAAAAAACTATTTGATAGCTAGAACGTATAAAGTAAGGTCGAAAGTGCAATTTTCTAAAAATGGAGTTCTTCATACGCATACACGATAACACTTGCAAACAACATTCCTTTATAAGTGATAATAATGATCCAAAGATTGCATCTAAACAACTTTACTTCTATATTTATGAGCTAGAGAACTGGCTAACAAAGTAAAGGATAAGGGTAAATGCATCGAAATGTGCTCACGTAACATTAACCCTCAGAAGGGAAAATTTTGCACAAATAACAAGTACAAATACCAGTGTCCCAGCGGAAACAGACGTTAAGTATCTGAGTATCCACATGGATCGACGCCTAGCGTGGCCCCGCCATATTGAGGCAAAAATAACGGACATAAATCTTTGAACAAATCAACTCCACTGGTTAATAAGTCCTAACTCAGCCTTGGCTTTGGAGTACAAAGCCCATTTTATACAAATCGGGTACAAAGCCAATATGCACACATGCATTAATTATATATAAAAAATGGAAATATGCATAGGCATCTAGAAGGTTCCACTAACCAGGATGAAATAAAAAACACTGTTGTGCAAATACGTAAACAAGCTAGTGATCCATTCTAACACTGTAGCACGCGATTTATTGCAATTTCATAGGCACCAGACATTACAAAGCACACACATTGAGCCTGGCGATATGGCTACCAAATAACATTTTAGAGGTAAGATTTGAATACTTACGGTTAATTATGTTAGTTTAGATTCAATGAAACAATATTTAAGTTGAAAGAAAAAATCTTGGGGGAAAGAATATACAATTTAGCAATGAACGTTACAGAGAAAGCTGAATTATTTAAAATCTCTTATAAGAATAGCATTGAAAAATGTTAAACCCAACAACTGTCGTCATTAGCTATAAATAAAAAAAGGCCAACTCTATAATAGAATTTTTAATATAAATTGAAAACATGATTTTTAATTTAAAATAAATTATTATTACATTTCTGCTTCTTAGTAAAGCTGTTTACAAGAAACACATTAAACACTTCCTACTGGTTTTGTACAAGCAATTTGATGATTTTAACTCGTTTGTATGAAGGTTGCGTTAGTTAGGAGCTCTTTATGAAATTCTCTACCATTTTTAATTCATCGAAAACAAAATCAGTATAATGGAAAATTCCTGGAAAATGGTTTAAAAGGTGTACAGGTGTTGCAGTGAACTAACTAATATAAAAAAGCGTTTGAGAATATAACAAAAAAAAATAAATACAAAATGTATGAAAGTTTGATGCCCTGTTCTGCAATGAAATCCTCCTTTAAGTAAAAATATAATGAATTTGATGTATTTGAAGCGCTGAATACAAATCTGTTCTTACTTTTTTGTTTTCTATCACACACAAATTTTTTTAAATGGTCGTGGCAAACACAATATCCTTAATAGGGCGGCTACACTAGTTCATTTCACTCAAGAACATCTAATCCGATTTCAATAAACGAAGCACCAAAGGATGCGGTATTAAATAGCGTTTTAGACATTTTAAAACTTTTTTTTTGTATGCTGAACAGTTTCAAAAGTTATTTTTTGCAGAACAAATTATATCAGTGAAAAATAAAATCCTTTAGTCAAATTATTTTTGCCAGCGCTGAAATTTTGCTTCAGATTTATGCGTGTTTATATGGTAAGCGTGTATATCATTATCTTTCGAGATTGTGAAGACTTTCTGTCGTATTCGTAGTTTTTTATAATTTGTATTCCCCGCCCGTATATGCTTTTTTACATTTAAACATTTTTGAATTTTTCCCGATTTTTAGTCTTTGTGAAATTTTAGTGTCTTTTCGAATTCGTCATATTTGGTTTTCTCTATTTTAGCGTGTTCGAATCAGAATTTAGTTTTTTTTTCGATCGGTTAATAGATAAGATGTTTTTTCTAGATTACGGCTCTTTTACTGTTTTTATTTTCTCTGAATGATTATACATTTTTAATAAATTATTGATTTTTTGGAAAATCGTAGAGAATATCGGAATTGGGTTTTAGTAAAATATCGAAATTTTGACAAAATTTAAAATTCTCGGTACAATTTTAGCCTTTGGGTAAATTTTGTCTTTAAATTTGAAAATTTTATTGTTAATTTTTACTTGATTGAGAATATTAGGGTACTTGTAAGATAAAGGGTCTTTTGTAAAGTGTGTAAAATCGATTTGAGAAAATTGCAACGTTTTCCATAAAAAATTGAATTTTTCAAATTTTTTACATCATTCCAAAATTTTTGTGGTACATTTACAATTATTTTGTTTTATTCCAGTTTTTAGATTTTATGGTGAGTTTTGAACTTTTTCATTTTTCATGTTTTTTGGTGCAATTTCGGTTTTCTTGAAATTCAAATTTTTTTGTAATTTAACATTTTTTGACCACAGTTTGTTTTTGTAGTTAATTTTGCACAATTGTCAAATTATGGTGAATAAATATCTTATTATTTTTATTTTTTCCGATATCCTCGTACTTGGTTATGATGGATTCTGTTAAAATTTCAAGCTTTTTCATAAAATATAGATTTTTGTGATTTTTCGGCTTTTTGGTGAAATTACGAACTTTTGGTGAAATTAAAATTTTTTGTGAAATTTAAAATTTGGTTAATTTTGGGTTTTTTAATATTTTTCAATAAAGTTTCAAGTTTTCAAAGAATTTTGATTTGTTGACGATTATATTTTTTAATCCGTTTTTTATTCGATTATATGGTGAATTTTCGAATTTGTGGTGAATTTAAAATTTTGCTAAAGTTTCGATTTTTCTTTTTTGTGAAATTTCGGTTTTAGGAGGAATTTGGTTTTCTCTGTTAGTTTTGGACATTTTAAAGCTTTCTTAAAGTTTTTAATACGGCTCAACATATAGGCCCGTAAGTTATCTAGGGTCCTTGCGTTGATCACTTCTATATTTTATAGAAAATGTGATAAGGATTTAGGACATGATTTTTAGATTGTTTGGTGCCGTCAGAATATATTTTTGAACATCGGACAGACGGGCATCGTCAATTGAACTTCCCTATATATAAGCATCCAGAATATATGTACTTCGTTGGCTCCGAAATGAATACTGTAAAAATTACAAACAAGATAAGAAACTATATTTTTGTGAATAATAAAGGTCTTCTAATGGGAAATGCTTTAGAATTTTTTGGGTTTTCGTTTGGTCCGTGATAAGGATTTAGGACATGATTTTTAGATTGTTTGGTGCCGTCAGAATATATTTTTGAACATCGGACAGACGGGCATCGTCAATTGAACTTCCCTATATATAAGCATCCAGAATATATGTACTTCGTTGGCTCCGAAATGAATACTGTAAAAATTACAAACAAGATAAGAAACTATATTTTTGTGAATAATAAAGGTCTTCTAATGGAAAATGCTTTAAAATTTTTTGGGTTTTCGTTTGGTCCGTACTTCTCCGAAAGTAACGTTCTAGAGTCTGTTACCGTCCAGGAATCAAATTTGACCACTAAATGTATGTAATATTTAATAGATTCCTATACTTATTTTAACCAACAACAAGACACTATTACTAAAACAAGTGCACCGTACACTGTGCACAAAAATAAAAGAAACTATAAAAAAACACCATATCACTCGCAATTACAACCAAGTGGCGCCGAAACCTTACAAGCCATATTTAAATTTAACCATTCGTCCAACCAACCAAACAATCGCCTACAGTTGGTTATTCATCCATGTAACCATTCAACCATTTATCCTTGCACTTTACAATATAAATTCAAATGGTTGTTTAGCAAATGGCCTGGCATTTAAGGTGCAAAATAGAAATAATTCAGTGGTTGCGAATGGACAAAGGAACAACTACAAATGTTCATAAGTAATGCTCTAAATAGGCAACAATGTAAAAACAGCGTTGCATTTCGTTTAAGAGTACGTAATAAATTTTTTGGTTCCTTTTTCGCAAAGCTTCCTAAAAACACTGATAGCATGAAATTGAAAATATCATAACTACCTTATTCAGGAATGCACATTTATTGATGCTAATAAATTTAAAATTGAGCTATAAACTTTGATGTTCACACATATGCAATTTAACTTACTCAATTAGCATTTGAAAGCTGAAAATGTGTTCAGTTTGCTCGTGAAAAGTTGTGTTTGTGAATTTGGAAACATTAAGAAAAAATTGGCTTTAAAACTATTTTTTTAATAAATTGATTATATTAAACCTGTTTTTGTTAAAAACTTAATGAATATTACTAACCGTCAATTTTACCTGCCATTTCCTTTTGACAACTGCCATGAAGAATAAAATGTAGGTGCGATGGTGTTGCAGTAGTAACTTTGTTGAGCTTGGCTTGATATGGTCATTGAACAGAGTTTTTTTCTTTACGCTAAACACATTTCATTATAGTTGCAAAGGCAATTTAAATCAACTAAGAGCGCATTTAAGTACAAATCTCTTTACTCATTAATTGACCTCTTGCATAGTAATGAAGCTCAATTAAAGCCTTAATTGCGTAAATTTCCTAATTGCTCAATTAAGGTATTAAACTCTGAATGTGAATAGCTAAGACAAAGCAACACATATGTCCGCTATCAATTGGTGACATGGCGTGTTTAGTCGTTTTCGTATTTCATGTGGCAGCATTGCAGTAAATATATATGAAATAAGGAGCACACTGCACGTAATGTCCACATGGTCACTCAATCAAGGAGATAATTTAAAGAGAATAACAACAATAAAGCAAATCTACCTATTGCACACTTTGATGATAATACAAAAATAGTCAATTTCACACTAAAACGCCATGTTATAAACGCTAATTAAATAATTAAGCCTAAAAACTGAATGCAGATGTTCACTCATCATATTAGAGATTAATTCGTTCAAACACACACGCGTGTGGTTTATCTGTCAGTTTGTTTGGTTTCATATCATGATGATGATGATTAGGCATTGTTGATATCTAATAGTTGAGGCTGTTAAATTATACATCGTAGAATTCAACACAATAGAACACATCCGGAAACATGTAAACAAATACAATGAAATAAATACTCATGCACTCATACTTTTGAACAGACTAGAAGTGTGATCGAAAAATCTAGTCGCAACTTAAGTTTTGTTACAGACATTTGTGGTGAAGGGGATTTTGGCCGTTCTACTTGTTTTAATTGGATTCTGAAATGGTTGTTTGAATTGGAATTTTTGCTATCAAAGAAATACATTTATTATAAAAAATTATTCCATATTATGATTTTTATTTTAGATAATCTATACAAGGTTTTGAGAAAAAACTGCTGCTTTCTAGACCACAGAGGCTGGTAAAAAAATCTAAGCTGTTTCGTGTCAAGCTCCAGAAAGAGAAACTTCTTAAGAAGAGAGGATTGTAAGCATACCCGAGGAGAAGAAAAACAGCGTCCGGCCGAAGGACTTCAGTGAAATATAGCATTCGCAAGCGAAGCTGGTTTTCGACATTCCCTAGAGGAGAAAATTCCTTTGCCCGAATGCCAGCAATTTTCGTAAGCACAGCTCTTCTTCTTAAGGGTATATCTACAGGCGATGCTATGTGAAGGGCTTCTTCTGACATCATAAATGGCTGAAAAAAAATTGAGCTATTTATAATTTACGAACATTTAGCCATTCGTTCGCAATCGAACACGAAATTCTTTTGGATAATTGTTAACTGGAATTTTGGTTAATTTGACGTAGTGAACAACTGTTCGGCGATTGTACAATTTCTAATTTTTCACAATTGTTTAGGTGATCGGGTTACTTTTTTGGGTGTTATTTTTTCATAATGACATATCAAGTAACATTTCGAAGTGTTTAATTTTGGGCGATGATTAGTTATGCAGAATTTAGGAATTACTCGGCACTAGGCTTTTTTTAAGTCTTGACCTAAATTTCCTTCTTTATTTTTTGTTTTTGTTAAGAGTTTCTCGATCTTTCCCCTTAAGTAGGACTAAATATATTCGCGTGTTTACAACATAAACATGAATTATAAAATCAAATGAAATTGTTGAAGTACTTATATTTGCGCAGTGGTTTTTATGACAAACTTTTGTAACAAAATTCTGCCTAACCTTTTATAGTGCCCGGCAAGTCAATCGGACTAGTATATTGACAGTTTTTGAGGGTGTGGCCACCGAACGAAGCTAGGCCGTTCTTAAGTAGAGAATTTTTGACACACATCCAGACCAAACAAGAATTCATGCGCGAGCGATTTCCTCCCAATGGATGCTTAAGTGAGCGAATTTGTCGAAAAATCAAAGGAAACACGACGCCAAATAACGAACATCGAAACTGCCCGCAGCAGAAATATCACCAAAATTTATATTAGAAGCATTAATTCAAGCCATGTGAGTCGAGGCGGCCACTTGGCTGATATAATCACCCATATATTTTAATAAATTGAAAAGAGCGTTTTAATAACATTCATACAGGTTAATTTTTTTGAAAAAGTTATATTTTTCCTAATAATATAATTTGTGTGAAAACTCAAATTTAATCACAATTTAAGACACCCTAATATCCCACTACCAGAAACTAACCTCTGTGAACACTGTTCGTTAACTTCAACATATGAGAATTCAATCTTCCCTAAATTCATTACGTTGATTTTTGATTATTTTCTCTATCTGAATGATAAAAGCGTGTCTATGCCAACTCACCGAGGACTCATTAAAATATAAAAACATGCCAGCTACATACATAAAGTATGAACAGCGAGCATCTAAAACATAATATTGGCATGAAAACCATAGAAATATTTACACATATTTAAACATTATCTGTGTCAATAAAAATTCTAAATTTAACATAAACGTTTTCTCTAGGCAGATGCAAGCGCACAAGCAATCACGTATGTATTTTGACTGAACTACAGTGTGGATCAATAAAACGGCAGAGCTTTTTAATTTATATGGAAGATATTCGTTTATCGAAGTTTTCAATTTAACATATTCAATAAAAAACAATATCTACGTACAAATCAAATGAATCTAAGGGTACTCTTGCTAAGAATTTCTCCTACGCAGATCATATCGATGCCGAGGGTTCACAGTGCCGGCTGTGTTACTCTGTGGCCAAACGCGTAACTATGCAGAACTGCTGTCGTAATTGATACAAGTAAGAAAGCATTCCTTAAAACAATAAAATAATCCATTCAAAGGTAAAATGAGTGCGTAAGATTAAGGCTCGTAATAAACTCGCAGTTTTGCGAGTTCACTCGAAGGTTGACAAGTTTTGACACCAGTTAAGAGGATATCTTTTTATCGCTCTATCTGACGAAACTTTGCTCACGAATTCCCGCAGATCCTTCTGGAATTCATCACTAAGTAAGTCCAGAAATAATATCGTGCTTTTATGTCCCTTTCTCTCTCTCTCTCTCTCGAACTTTCCCTATCTGCAAAACTTACAGTGTTATACTATGCTTATGAAGAGCTCGTAAAATTGCTATGGTCTCACGCTTTTATAAATTAATTTTCTGCACTATAATTTCAAACCTATCTAAAGATATGCGCACAGCGAAAAAACCATCGCAGCCCACCCATGATTTAAAAATTAAATTTTCTTACTTGAATATCTAATTGAATAAGATTTTGATTTCAAAATTATTTATTGAATTCAATACACCCCATGTCATATAGGAGTTGGTACGGATGGTTTTATATAACTTCAGCACTTCTATGTGTATAATTAAATTTATATATATACTCTACATCTTTCAGCGATTAAGGAATCAGTTTTAGGCAGAAGATAACATTGAATATATGTGCTTCGAAGTTAGTTATTTTTTAAATTTCTAACAAATTCATAGATATGAATATTCAAATTGGGAGGGTTAAATGGACAAATTGAACAGTTTAAGATCGTTCAAATATTTAAGATGCATGAATTATTTTAGTGCTTTGTGGTAAGAAAACGTTTGCAATAGAGTTAGACTGTGCCATCGGCGTTGTAAGTAGTCAAAGTGAGTAGTCTCTACCGTTTGGAAAAAAGGCAATAAATCATTTAATACATGAACTGTCCAATTAACCCATCTCTATTAAGCAATATAATTAAGGACTTTTAATAATAAGCACCATTTCAATAATTGAAGCAAAGCCGCGATTACCGTTAAAATTACTTTCTTACATTTGTTCAAACACCAAAACATCACACTAATGCATTTTATCACCGTCAAAACGCAATTACAATGAGTCAGTCAGTGGAAGAACGTTGTAAGTTATAAACAAAATGCTACGAACGAAATTTGTTTTATTTTTATTATTTTTGATAAACTAAAGAAAAAAATAAAGAAAGAGATAATCAAACCTTTTAAATACGTCTTTTTGCCCTCCTGAAAAATTAATATTTTGACATTTGCAACGTTATTCGCGGCGATCCTTCTTCAATTTAATATTCCAGGCCTGTATGTCATGCCTTGTTACTACTAACCGCATATTTCGTTACACGCCGAATAAATTGCGAATAAAAACATTTATACACGCAAATAAATCGAAACAATAAAAACTGTTTTTCCAAATAAAAATATTGCATAGAAAAATTATTTTGATATCCCAATAAAAACACTAATAGAAACAACAAACAATGAAATTTAAATACTGGCTAAAAACAACAATAGTGGCAAAAAGTAAACAAAATACAAATCAGTTCAGTTCGCAACTTTTAGTTCAATTATGTGAGACGTCATTTGAACAAAAATAAAACTGAACAGTTTCGTGTAGCATTTAAATTACATTTAAGCATAAAATGAATATGGTGTTTATTTCTAAAACGACCAAACTTTTCAATGGCCGAAACGCCAAAAATTATGCACCACCTTGTAACAGAACATTAAACAGGAGCTTTTATTATATAGCGTAATGTTTTTATATTTATTTGCAATAAAGCACACATGGAACACTTTATGAGAAACGTGATGCTATAAAATTGACAGATAAGAAAACTTTAAGGCAATAAATGGATAAACAACTTTAATTAAATACTGGCATTTAATTAAATACCAGTGAACATATGAAATCATGCAGTCAGTTTCTAAGCTCATAAAGAAGTTTTTTTTTTACTACGACAATAAAAATATATTTTAACTTAGAAAAACAACTCCAATTTTCCTTAAAATATATTATAGAAATAAAGAGGGAGGTTTTAAATGGAACATCTTTCCAATTTTCATGAAACCATCTGTAGTGCGTATGAACCTAGGCTTTTCGATTACTCTATTTGAAGTCACACCGTTTCAGCACGCGCTGGTACTAGAGAATCTCCCGCCAATCAGTAATATCATATTACTTGTTATCTACTAACTTCTATTCATAATAGTCGGTATCACTATATAGCACTAAATAGTCGGCGAAGTAGAATAACAAATAAAATGGCAATACTATGTCCAAGTAATACGCCTGCCGATTTATATATACTGAAGCATTTCTATCTTCTCTACTTGACTGTCTTCCCTAATCTATACCTTTCCAAAGAAGAACAATTATTAAAAAAAATAATTTATAATTAATTCATTTTGGTCCGCCCACGTTACCATGGGCTTCCATGGGCTTCTCATCCCTCAGAGAACTTTAAATTTTAAAAATTGGATAATTCTAAAGATCTCGGTTTAACGAGCTCTGTTAAAGGTTCTGATTGTAGATAATAATTGAGGAGCACCTTGTCAATAAATCCTATTCATTATTGTCTGCCACGTTACCTTGCTTTCATGGGATCATCCTGCAGAACACTTCGAATTTTAAAATTTGGAAAATTCTAAAAATCTTATTCCAACTCGCTCTGTTAAAGGTTCCGATTGTGGATAATAATGAAGGAAGCACCTTGTATAGAAATCCTTTTCATTTTTGTCCGCTCACGTTACCTCATTTTCATGGGATTCCATGCGCCATTTTTTATTATCGTAAAGTGACTTAACCCTTTCGGGACTGAGTTGTATTTTGAAAAGCATAATGTATTTGGTGGAAATATGTGCATGTTCCAAGAGATATAGCTGAATTATTATGTTCTGGACACACAATAATCCAGAAATCGGCCTTTTATTGTGGTACATATAACCCTAAAAAGCATTTTTCGAGGGACGAAGAATCCCAATTGTTGTTCTTGTTGCGCGATTCGAATCTAAAAAAATGTATATTACAATGTTAGAAGATTTTAATGGAAATACAGACATATTTATTTTCATAAAATAACATTGTGGTAATCAAATTAGTCCAAATCCAATTGGTCCAAAGCATTAGCAGCACAAAGCAGCTTAAGCATCATTCTTACGCGCTTTTCCACACCACGTCAGGGGCCGCGGACGCAGCAATAACCCTTCTCTTCTCTACAAGTGATCTCCAGCATTGAGCCTTTCAGTTTATCGACGTTTGTGAATACTTCTGCCCTGTCGTTGTGGCATCGTTATTCCTCTTTTATTTCCCTTTGAAATCATACCTTTCGCAAAAGCGACCAGAAAGTCTTTTAACAGACATTTTTGCTGCTTATATAGCACGACAAGCATCAGTAGGTTGTAGAAAACTTTCTTCTCCACCATTTTTGGGACTTGTTGTTAAAATCGTAAACGATAGTACTCCCGGCTAAGTTGACACCTCCTATAATCTGCTACAGCTGCTAACACATTCAGGGTACTTTCTTGGAACATACTTTATGCCCATTGCCTTTGTTTGTAAAATCAAGTAGGATTTTATATTTTAGTTTAGTCGGAAATTCCTATTTTGGATTGAAGTTCTGATGGTCAGTAGTAGCAGCATTTACCCAACGAGCAATTGGCTCGTCATTTTTCCCTCATTCTCACTGGGCAAATTGGGATTGCAGTCAGTTTCTGAGGCGTGTGAGTCGAACTCTCACTCAATTTTCAACTCCAAAATCCTCAAAATCGACATCAGAGTCAGACTTTTCGCATACAATATGATCAAGGTTCTCTCGTGTTAGCCTCTTTTTAAATTAATAAATCAAGCAATTTGTATATAAAGCAATTTTATTAACTATGCCGCTCTGCTAAGAGCTGTCACTAAATTACCAATTAAAACTGCTCACCGATGTTGTATTTATTGCCAGCCGAAGTGAACACGTTCACATGCAAATTAATATTGATTCAAAGTAAACGGCTCACATGTTAACGTGTTCGGTGATACACTGTTTTTATATTTGCCCCTTTGGTTTAAACAAGTTTATAAAATGCACGCAAATATAAGAACTTTTACATTTACAAGGTTGTTTAATTATTTAATTATTTGTCGATGAAATTAAAAAAAATAAAAAGGAATTACTCATGCACAGCCTGTTTAATTTTAATTTTACAAATTTATTAATATTACGGTGAAAACAAAAGTTTGTAATAAAATATTAATTAATTTACGAATTACAAAAGGTTCTTTCCATGTTGGTTAGAACATACTGTAGCCATAGAACATGTCCCAGCAAAAAAATGTACCTAATCTAAACCAGATTGAAATAGAACTAAACTAGAACGGAACGAAAATTCAACTATAACTGGAACACAGAACTAACGTAAAACTTGAATCAAAACTAAACAATGTATGTCGAGGGTGTGAAGACCAAAAGTCCTTTCACTCATTTTTAAGTCACATGTAATTATGTCTTTTGTTTCTCTAATTAAATTCGAAGTTTTTATTAACACCCCCACACAATGGTAACACTGTTTCAATACAACACTACCATGACTGCCAAATGATCAGCGGGAACGGATCGTATGATGGTGTGTATACGTGAGACTCAGCCAAGCAAGTATAATAGCAATGCGTATACAGTAGAGATCAGTCAGCCTGTGGCTAGCAGGACGGTAAGACCTACTTAATAATTTTTGAATTTTATTCACCTTTATTCTTTAAGTCTGGCAAACAACAAATAGTTGGGCTAGAATTTTATTCGACTCAACTAATTGTAACTTAAATATTTTAGAGTTTTACTTAACTTAATTAAACTAGTCTCTCGCGCCCCAACTGGTTTTTTCGTGTCAGGCTAGAATTTTATTCGTAAGGTGACGCTATACCACTTGGGTCAGAATCTTATTCGCCCCAATTTATATAGGCGAGTAGTGGATAGACACTCCTCAGGCGGTAAACGTAAGTTTGCGGTCGAAGTTGAGTGAGCAGAGGAGACATCTCTTAGCCTCGGGCCAGAATTTTATTCGCCCCGACGAGAGAGTCAATTCTGTCCGATCACCTAGAGCAGTAGCCAGACGAAGAGAGTCCATTTGAGTGAGAGGCACAGAGCTTCTGGTATTGTCGACTCAGGCCAGAATATTATTCGCCCTGACAAGAGAGGCCAGAATAAGAAAGGCCAGAATTTTATTCGCCCCGAAGAAAGAATCGGCTCATGTGTACTCGCAACGAATAGTGGCGGTATCTTCTGTAAGCGTCGGATGGCGTTAGGAGCTGATTAGAGTACCAGCGAATCTGTCAATGGTCACCGAAGGCCCATCGTATTTCGTGTCACATTGTACTTGTTAATTTAAGTTTATGAATAAAGATTATAACGTTGTTGAAAATATTTATATAAACTGTCTCGTCTCTCTCTTGGAAACAAATAAATAACTTTCTTGTAACGAACCCTGGGAGCCTTGAACTCTACTCCAGCTAACTGTGAAAACAAGTCGTTACAAGGGTAAATTGTCGAAGTGTATTCAAAATGTATTTCACAAAATTTAAAGTCAATTGTAAAGGTTATAATATTCTGCGCTATACACACAGTTGGATCCACCCTATTGTTCATTTAATTTTCAAATATTTCAAAGCCAGTATTGTTTTACAAAGACGCATAACTTTAACATGTATACAATTACATTTAGTTGGGTAATTTATAAAATATTTAAATTTAATTACTGTCATTAGACAAGATTTATATGCCTGCAGGCATTCTCAGGATTAGGTTAAATAAATTTGCAATTAAAGTGAGTTTGGGTTATATAAATAATTAAAGATGATTATTTAAATCGCTAGGAAAACATTTGTGGAGCGCGCTGCAAGGCATAGCAGTTGCTCAAAGTAGATGAAGGCCCAATTCCTAATGGGACGGATTCTAAATGTTACAAACTCATTACTAGTTAATACTCTAATTATTCATAATACGGCTAATACTAATGCGTTAAAAAAAAATGTTTCTCGCGTGCAGCCAAACGTGATTTATATTTTCCAACAAAATCATTTCATTTTGATAATAAAATATTAAACATTTAATTCGATTGATTTTTGCTTTTAGTTTTATTCAGGGTTTATCTGCTGCTACTATTCCCTTTTAAACGTTTTGTAGGTATATATATTTTTTTTTTAAATTCAAAAAGAAAGAAGAAATAGACGTTATGTTACTGACTGGTAGTGTAGGTAGTTGAAGCAATCACATATACATTAAACCCAATGTCCACAATAGGCTACGCGGCTATACGACTCCAAATGAAACTGGCTAACTTAATTATTTTGAAAACGACTGCTACATAGTAATGTTCAAATATGAACAGGTGTTGCAACAATTAGTTTATATTTCCGTGGTGGCACTTTAAACTTTTTATTTTTTATAAACCTTGGGTTTTTCCATGGAACAAGTCTTGTAGGTAGGCGGACCTGCAAAGTTGAATATATAATCGATATATTTTCTGAACTACAACGAGCTTAGTAGACACTTATTTGCTGAACTAAAGCTTACAAGAAGACCTATCCAACGATGCATGAACCTCTTCGAAGCGAGTACCCATAATAGACCAATTAAGGTGGAAAAGAATTTTATGCAAAACTTTTTTCTACTTATCTAAAATAAAGAAAAAAATAATAGCAAAAACAGTATGTAACGAAGAAAGGAAATAAAAAAGCAGATACTTATCGGCGAACAATGTAGGCGTGGTCAACAAAAAAAAACACTAGAAATTTTGTAATCAGAATCGAAGTATTTTTTAACTCCGAAACTTATGATCGGGCATGTTCATAAACGACACTCAATATTATAAAAATACAATTACTTATTTTCAATAAATGTACTACTATGGGCAAAAAATAGTAAGACTTTTTAATTTAAATTTCGCGCGGAAATCCAGTCGTCAAAATTTGTTTCTACGTGGGTATGACTGTCAGTGACATCTGTGCCAAATGTCACATCAAAATAATCATTAGTGTTTAGTATACGCTTGTCTTTCTGAAGTGCAAGTGCATTCGGCGATTTTTACAATGAGTGAAATTATTCAACAAAGAAGTTCCATTAAATTTTGTGTGCGAAATGAAATTTCTGGTGCCGAAAGCTTCAGAATGTTGCAAAAGGCCTTCGGTGATAATTGTATGTCGCGAGCAAGTGTTTTTGATTGGTGCAAATCATTCAAAGAGGGTCGAGAACGCGTTAACGGCGAACGACGGCCAGGACGGTCATCAACATCAACTGATGATCAACACGTCAATAAAATCAAGGAATTGGTGTTCGAGAATCGACGATTAACAGTCAGAGACTTTACTGGTATCGTTGGAATATCGGAGGTATCAGTGAAAACCATTTTAAAAGATCATTTGGGCCTAAGAAAACTGAAATCACGATTGGTTCCAAAATCACTCAATTTTCTTGAAAAACAGTTGACATTTGTTAAACAATGCTTTCCGACTGCCAGGATGTCATTAAACGTATAATAACTGGCAACGAGGCTTGGATCTACGCTTACGAATATCGTGCCAAAGGTGAGCCGATGCCGAAAAAACCATGTCAAAGCAAGTCAAAAATCAAGGTCTTGTTGACAGTTTTCTTCGATCATCGAGGTGGGGGTGCGGGGGAATACTTTGAGGGGGACAAAATAGATTTGGCAGAATAAATAAAGAAATTTAAAATTTTAAACAAAGTCTACTATTTTTTGCCCACAGTAGTATGTAACAATAAATCAAATAAATTTATTTATTTCAAAACTCCTGACATAAATTGTAAGATTTAAGCTTTGCAATTTTCTTTTTTATTTTACTTTACATATTTTGTTATATTGTCAACATTGTTTTTTGTTTTGTAGCCAACAAAAAAAATTTGTTTAATTTGCCTACATCGACAAAAGCAGCATGGACAATAACCTGCAGGCGTGTTGCCTTTTGACAGTTTAGGCAGCCTGGTTTCTTCTATATATTTAATGTATTACTGAGCAGTCAATGCGCTAACTATGTTACTAAAGCTACTACACTCTCAACTTTACAATATTTAACGCCTTCAAAAGCAATAGTATTCGCTTAACAAATAAACAATCAATTTTTAATTAATATTTACATTTTATAATAAAATCGTGTCGGGTGCAAAGCTTATTTTAATTTTATGCCATATATTTTTCAAATAAAAAAATATTATATTTATTGTAGTGTATAAATTTTCAAAGCATATCTTAAGTTGTTAACAAGTATAGCATACTGTTAGGTGTATATATATAAATATTTATTTCCAGAAAGAATTAAATCTTTTATTTATTTGCATTTTTTATTACAAAGAGAAAATCAAATAGAAGTTATAAAGTAAGAATGTTCTTGAATACTATAAAGTTTAATAGAGATGAGCATATTTGTACGAGAAAGTAAAGATTGAAGAAGTGTGAATGAAAACATAAGTTTTACAGACGACTATTAGCAGACTTACCAACCACACTTGGAGTGAACAAAATGACACTTGGTTTTGGAAATAGAAAAAAGAGCAAAGATACACAATAAGTAAAAAACTTAAATTAAATTTAAAAGCTTTCAATATTCTAATCAAGAGTGCACATATATAAATAAATTATTGAAAATGCAATTTGCTTGATATAAATAAATTACAACTAAGTTTGCATGGAACTAAAATTGAGCAGCACTAAACAGAGGAAAAAATCCAAATTAAAATGATATGCTATAAGAGCATAATAGGTGGCGCTGCTACCGAACCGAGGCAAAGCGAATCCAATATTCCCAGTACATCAAACCATAGAAAAACTATCAAGTACAATAATAGACCTTATTTTTGCTTTATAGACCAAGAGAAAATCTTTACTATGACCGCTGGTAGGAGATGTGATCTGTTCTACGTAAAAGAGTAGTAACTGATCAGCTTATCAAAAGTATATAAAGCTGATCCACAAACTCTAGAAACTACTCGTAATTAGTCGCACGAAATCAAAAGAATTTCTTAATAAATACAACGATTTACGGAATGGTTATCTCTCCCAGAGGTGACATGAATTGGCGACTGATTCCAGCGAACTTTTACTTGTAGGGTTTTCTGAGAACGCATGTATATGATAATAAACCACGCTCGAACGAGACACTCAAAGGCAACATTACATAGGCAACAATGGCCATTTCGACAATGACCCAACCTTATTGGAGACGTTTTAAATTCTAACTTGGCCACCATCTTAATTATTTTTCTACAAGTAAAACAAGTAATCAATTTCTTATTGAATTAATTTGTGTTCATGAAATTCATCTCTTACTTATGAAAGCATTCACTTATATTCCACTGTAACACAAATGCCGTGCATGCATATTCGTGTGTGCGTTAAGGAAACCAAACCTTCAACACGATTGACATGATATTTGCTTTGTATTGAATTTATTATATTTCCTAATTTCCCAGTAGGCCAGACGTATGCTATTTTCCAATATGTCACTTGAATCTTAAGCTAAGAATCCAACATAAATTATTGTCAACGAGTGACAAACTCCTAAAATGTGTTTTCTTTGTTCTGTTGACGTTAAGGTGAGTGATAAAGTCCTAAGCTTATTTTAAGCCATTAACGAATTCCTCACATTTTATCGTAGATGTTTTACACTTCCGCTTCATAATTTCTAGATCGAATGGTTAACTGGGTTATTTCAATTTTAACTTATCCATTTCTCTTTTATGATAAGAATTGGCAAATACATCATAATGTTATGGGAAAAAACTCAGAGATGACAAAAATATTTAATATATTTTACTAGACACAGAGCATTTTTTCAGCATACTTTGAGGCATATACGATTTTCTATGAATTATTTAACTCATACAAATGTTGAAACCCAACAAACACACCGGATTAAGTTGGAGAGAATAATGACCAAAACAAAACCTTTAGATAGTAGCGGTTATTACTAGCCATTAACGACTATCCCATACCTGTTAAACCGTAACAAAGCAATATTTAAATAAAAATAAATATTTATTATTTCTGAATAGTTGGCCGTCAGCTGGCAGGCCCAAAGATATGGCTTGCCATAACTGACTACGCTGTGAGAAGTTCTGACTTACACCTCCTCGTAGTGGTGGCCAGTTATAGTTATTCTATCTGTCATAAGTCTGGGTAAACAAGATGAGCGGAGAGAAGTTAACACTCTCTTTTAAAAATCCCTAATTCACTGTAGAACAGCATACACAAGGTATACGTGGCCAAGAGAGTGCATGGTCTCTAGTATGAGAACTCTCTATAACAGTCGATTTCCAGTTTTAAACAGAATTACCCGTGTCTATGGATCTCTGTGTAGGTTGTCATCTTTTTGTCCATTACTCGTAGAAATTATATGAATTCTCTGAAAGAACTGCGGTTTTAATTTTAATTGCACAAGGGGGGAATCCAGAAGAGATGGACAAGAATGCGTCGCGAGGCATGGACTAATCAATCTATAAAGATACTGCAAAGGCATTGCACCATGATATTCCGATAGGGAAGGACAATAAAGAAAAGATTAATCTATATAGCTGATCCGGTGTTTATAGGCCAATGAAGGAATTCTGAAGAGATTTGCAAGAAAACTTAGTAAGAATAGGACGGGTCAGTTTTAAAAGATCCTCCTGAACAAGAAGCTGAGACAGTAGTGCACATTGTGTGTGAATGTCCGCCTCTGGCTAGCACAAGTCTTAGGTCTACGGGCAGACTCTTGTTTAATGTGAATGGCAAGAGTAAATGCTAGTGGTAGCACGAAACTCAATTAATGTAAACTAGTCGTAAATTAGAAATAGGTTGCCTGAAACCGATTCGCGGAAAGATGGGGGGTGTCCATAAAATAAACGGTGCGCTTTGACATCCGCCGTGCATTAATATAGATTTGTAAGTTGTTTAGTGGAAATGGCTAGGGAAATGGAAAGGATAAACATTATTTTTCAAGAGTCCAATAACACTAGAGCCTTTTTGAGCAAAAAGTACCGCTTAGCCAACAATGGCAAAGTAAAGGAATATCGGATTGATATAATATTTATTTGCGATGTCTCACTTCGGAGAATTTCCTGTTATATTTCAGCGCTTCGTAAGCATTTGGAGGCTTATCGTGAAATGTAAAATTTTGTGCTCGTTGCGTTACAGTAGTGTATTCTGGGATGCACAATGGTACATTCGTGTGTAATGATATTTGTTTTTTTTTTCATTTATTGCTAAAAATATACGGACAAAAATAAAAGACTTCACATGTTCTTACATACAATACTATTTGAAGCAACCACCGAATCATAAAAATCCTGCAGATCGTTAATATAAACAACATAAGTCTCAGCAGCAAAATGGCTGAGAGAAATTTCCCAAGAAATATGCATGGCTGTAAATTGTTATATTATCTAAATTAAGCCAAGACACTATTTACTGGCGCAGACTAAGGAGAGCGATTAAGTCTCTATGTACAGTTCACCTACATAATTTGGATCAATCAAAATCAATTTTTTATTCAATTGATTCGCAGTGTACTGCTCTGCTGGTAAATCTAATAAATCTCGTAGGCATACTATAACTGAATATTCATCTCAATTCTCATGTTCTTTGTGTTTCTGCAGCCGGCGTACACACGCGACACTCATATGCCATTAATTGTTTCACTATGGCCGTCCGAAGAGCTTTGGTTTGATTTCCTCCCTCTGAAAAATTTGGTAAATCGAAGGAAAATAAATCCGAATTATCATCAAATACTTTTTATAACATTCTGTCTTATGTTCTTTGGGCATTTAATGTAAATAGTTAGTGTGAATATTAGCATACACTTGGGACATTTGTGTATTCTCATATTTTAATTGAAATTAAAATAAAATTTCTACACGAGTATTCAACTCCTGAATATTTATAAATTGCAAGAAAAACAGGTAAAACAGGTGTAGGAAAGACAAACAAAAAAAATAGACAAATAACTTGAATAATGCCGGCAACAACAATAACAGAATAAAAATATTGTTTGTCTATTTTCATAATCTTATTTAATCATATTTTACTATCTAAGTGTTCTCTTACTTTTCGCACAACGCAAAAATATAAAATCACAGTCGGCAAAAGGTTTCGGCCGGCTTTTCCAGGACACGTGTCATAATAATTTTTTCCTTATTTTTTACTTTCAAGCTAAACTTCCATGATTGACTTTATTGCGAAATATTTTTGTATCATTAAATAATAAATAATAAATTCAGACAAATATATAATATAGATTCGCCAAATAGATTGTTGGCAGGTTAAGTAATCGGAAAAAATAATTTGATTGATGTGCTAATACTCAAATCGCCAATATTAACTCGGCAACAAACAGAAAAACGCAAATTACGGTGAAAGGATCTAAAAAAAGATTCTAAATTCGAAATCAACAAAAACGTAGAAACGGAAATTAAATTTAATAGTTAGGAATTTACAACAGCCACTAATTGAGACAAAAGACACAAGGGATGTTGAAGGAATGTTTAGCTGCACCCAAAACTGAAGTCGTATTGCAAAAAATTCACAAGATTGAAATTTGAATAAAAGAAACATTAGAAATATGATAAAGTATATAAACAATTGCTAAAATAGAAAAAAAACAATACAACGGGAAACATGACTTTCGGCGAAAAAACGCAAGCGTTAAAAAAATCGTTTTAATTAAACGACAGAAATCGAAAATCGAACAAATTTACACCAAAGGAAGAAAAATTTAAAAGTAGTCAAAAATCAAACAAAAACAGCTTGGTGAAGTTTCTAGAAAAGGCTAAAATGATAAGATAAACAGTGTGTTATTACGTAATAAACGATAAAAAATTCGAAGATCTTCAAAACAAAAAAATCTAAAATATAACAAAAATCTAAACAAAATCCTTAAACAGAAAAAATCGCAAAAAGCATTAAATTAAAAACAAAAAATGATTAAACGTCGTTGAATTAAGCAAACTCTTATATAAATCCTAAAGCTTGCTTACGCGCAGATCCAATCTAAGCTTTGGTTGTGTAAAAATTTTAAATGAAAAAATGTTTAAATTAGCATCCGGGAAAAATTTTGTTTTTGGGGTAAAATATCTTATTTTCTGTTACCCTACGACCGCGCCTAATATCGCTTGATATCCGGTGATGTGGTGTGGGTACAGTGCTGGTTGCAATGAGAGCATAATATGAAATCATCAGAAGTAAAGCGTTGCTCTTAAACGCGTCAATATTTTGTTTGACCAAGTTTGCTGTATAGAGAAGAGCTTTATATTCTAGAAAGTCAATGGTTGCTTTGCACTGAGTGTTAAATTTCTAGCGCTCGGATTTAACAGTTTCTCAGGCATTAGTATCTCACAATAGATAACAAACTTTTGGTAGATTTAAAAAAATGTAATGGCAAGAGTAAACCGATATTATGATAAATATATTAGCTATTGCTAGCAACAAGCGATTTTTCATTTCACATTGACAAGCTGCTCAAAATTTACTTCTCCCCATTTAGCCTAATTAATATTTATATCATATACATCCGAAAGCAATTGGAGTACAGCGCTGATGTTTAGACCAGTCTCGTTAAACGCTGCACAAAGACACTCAAAGAAAGACCATCCTTCTCGAAAACAGATTTTCTATTACTTGAGTAGGGGTCCAATTCAAGGAATCGAAATAATTTGAGAAACATAATTTACAGAAACATAATCTTCTGCACATAATCGTTCCTTTTTGCTTTTTCTATTAAAAGGACTTTTTCATTTTTTCGGATTCGCTATTCCATTTGTTGATTATTTTGTGCTTTATTTGAGAATTTACATTTAAACTTTCGTACATAAACTAAAAATGAAATTTAATTTTTTGGATCAACGAATTATCCTTAAATAATAATTTAATATTAAATTGACGTTTAGCAATAAAATGAGAAAGAAATTTGCAATCAATAATTTTTTCTTTGAAACATCAGCAAAATTTATGGACTTTTTTGTTGTGAGCTTTATTAGACTTAATTTTCTTTGTAATAAAGAAAAACTCTTTATCACATTTTCAGAAACATGCTCGTCTCTTGTTATGAAGCTCTCACAGTAAAAAGCAAACAAATAAATAACATTGATGGTTGGGAATATTCGCAGTAGCCACAGCAATAAATTTTCAGGATAGCGAAATAGAAAAATAAAATAAATTGAGAAAAATAAACAAAGACAAAATAAATCAAAATCTCCTTTCAATCAAAGACCTACAGCACAAGTTCAATAAAAACCATGACGTGGTGTATGTGCAAGAACCCTTCAATAAAAAGAAAACTTATTTAAATTCTTCTTAAAAATTTATTGACTTTTACATAGTCAAAAACACGTTCTATTAAATAAACTTTTAAACATTAAAGGAAAAGCTTTAACTCTTTTTTCTCAAATCCTTGGAGTCACAAACAAATCATGGATTTTCTTTCATTTCCTTTTTATTATTAAAAATCTTTTAAAGTCTGCCAACAGTCTACTGCCGACACAACGAAAAGAGAACTAACAGAGGATTTTTTTTATAAATTGGAATTGTATGTTGTTGTTAACGTGTTTGTTTCAATTAGAAAAAGCAAATACAAACACGGACACTGTGGTAACCCAACGAAGCATGTAGAGTTTGAAAAACAGGCATTTTTATTTTAGCAAATGCTATTACATTTAGCTTTAATATGAAATTTTTCATAAAATAATTGTAACTGCCGTAAAATTGCTGGGGACCTCATAATAAGCAAAAATTTTCTAATTGAAACTTGCTCTCAATGTATGACTACCAGAAAATATTTCTCTATGAGCAAAGCAGTCCGAAAATAGCTGATTTCGTCTCGGGAATCAATTTGAATGTCGAACCACTGTTTTATTTTATTATAAAATCATCCCACAAAAACGAAGAAAATTTAATTAGAAATATTGAAAACAAAATCGAAAATTAAAAGAAAAACGTGAAGTCGTAAATTAGCCAAAGTCAATTAAAATTCGCTAAAAATACAACAAGCATAAGAAACTAAAAAATCGTACATAAAATCGACTGAATTGGTGTTAATCGGAAAAGAAAATAAAATCCCACCAAGTCGTTAAAACTGGAACTGAAATAGAGCTGAAAGTTGGTTCATTAACGCATCTTTAGCGTAAGTAAAAAAAATCCCTAGTTCTACATGGTAAAGCCTAATTTCGGGGCGAAGTTTTCGCGGCAGCAGAGCTGAACTTGTCTTGTAGTCGACGTCTTCGAGAGTATGAGTCCGATCACTAAGCAGAATTGCTTCGATTGCTGGACGTGTTGGATCACGTCCTGAAAGTGGGTGCAGACAGACTCTTGTTCTGGACGATCAGTCGGTTTTCAAATGCATGATGCAATTGAACATGTACTCCACGCTAGTTGTGTAATGATGGCCTCTCTAATATAGTGGCCAGAGGTATAACAATTACAGGTTCAGATGATCGTTTAGCCGGCTTGAATATAACGGCATCAATGAGAATGTGCTGCATACCAGTCAGTGCACATCTAGAGGTACCCACTCTAGCTCATCTTAAGGAAGCCAATCTTACCAGGCATGCAACGATTTTGGATACCATTTGGAACTCTGTATGTCTCTGATAGGATGAATAGAATACTAAATTTTACAAGCACTTTAAAGTGAACAGTGACCGTTCAGCTTGGGGAAATATTGAGACAATAGTAGAACAGGGCTCACAGCTATGGTACACGGATGGGACACTCTGGGTGCCCAAATATGCATTCTCTCTCGAACAGCTTTAAAAATCACCAACATGTAGGCCGCGAAATGACAGGCTATCTGGCTAAAATGAACGCTGAGACTCCTTCTATAGATCTTAAAGCCTTCTGTGGGTTAATCAAAAGCTTCACAAACAACGTAATAGGTAATGGTGAAAAGTTACACGCCAGTTCTGGAGATCTTAAACAGTCATGCACACGGAATTGTTAGTTGTCGACTTAACTATCTCATGTATAAAATAGGCGTGGTAGAAAATGATTCTTGCAGACGATATGAAGACGAACAGTAAATCTCAGAACATGTTCTATGCGATTGTTTTGCGGTGTCATGATACAGACTTAACTACATAGGAACTAGAATAATAGTTCCACACAATATAGTTAAACTAATAGTTAAACTAAGGCCACATAGCTTACAAGATTTATATAAAGTCTAAAATGGCTTTACCTGCGCAGGAGCTTCACAATCACTATTAATGAAGTCGCGGTGCTATAATTTAAAATAATAATATTTTAAAAAAATATTTTTTTAGATGTGAAGTGAAGACTAATTGATACACATGGTAAATCTATCTTTTCTCAAATAACTTGGAAATTATCCCTCTCGTAACCTAATAAAAGAGTGTACTTTAATATGAAATTGTGAATCCAAGAAGCAAAGCAGGGATATTCTCTGCGAGAAATTTGCGTCAATTGGTCTGGATGAATTTGGCCCGTGACTTGTGAAAATTTCTCTCAGCGACACTGAACCAAATTCTTGGCGTTTATTCAGTAACCTGTCAATACAGTGCCCAAGATATATAAATTTTTGTCTAATATGACAACGCCATATTAAAGTGACTGGTGTCTTTCATATAAAGTGTTAAAGCTCGAACCAGTCCATATCCACAGAGGATTAGTCACGTAATATATCATGTGTCAGTTGAAATAAGATGAAATAAGATCTCTTTAATTAAAAAACTATATAGTAAGTGTAAGTTTCCGTTTAAATTCTTGCTATAAATTTACTGGATGAAATGAAGCTATCCAGTACGTTCAAATAACAATTCGAAAACTCGAAAAATTTAATAAAAAATATACACAATTCATCTAATGTTTTTATAATGATTTAAGATTTGTGTATTCCCAGACCTGGGTGTGAAAATGTTCTCAGGGAATTTACATATTGTCGCATGCATATACACATATATAAGCCACATACCTACAGTCAGAAATCGACAGTGTTTGTTTGTGCTTACCTGTTGCTGTATCGTTGTTTAAAGTTCAGGATATATATTCAGCTTAAAGAATTGTCATGGCTCAAATAAAGTGAAAAAATACAAACGAAATACTCCTAGACCTCAAGAGATATGTCATAAACTGATAATATGGTGAGTGAACAACTAGTATAACTTGAACAGGTATATGAAATATAAAACAAGAACGTAACAAAAGCGGTGTAGTCTTGACAATTTAGTTGACTTAAAATTTCAATGCACTTTATAAAAAACTAAAATGTTTATATTTTCAAGGTTAAATAATCTTTGAATGAAAATATTGAGAATTAATGCTTCTTAATGCATGCTATTCTTTGTGGAGTTGTGCCAGTTGTATTGGAAGAATATTTCAGAAAGATGGTAGCAACTTTACAATAATAACAAAAAGAACAATCAATTTTATATTCATGTATATGACGCACCAAAAAAATTTTGTTTTGTAATTGTTGTAAAGCTGCTACCATCATTCTACATTATTCTTTTAATTGAACGAACTATTTCATGACTGGAACAACTCTAATTCTTTGAAGCTCAACAGCACATTGCTGGGTTTTTCATAAACAAAGGCGCATGTCCATTTATGTTGCTTATGTTTGGTTTGGAGAAAACCCGGTTTCTCGAACACAAAAGTTGTTATGACTTCCAAAGCAAATTCAATAGATCTAAATAATTAATCGGGAACACGATTTTCTTTAGCCCTATTTCGGTCAAATTAAACAGCCAATTTTAACACGAAATATATCTTTTGAAAGGTATTTATTTGTAGATGTGCACAATCTACATTTTACTAAAACCTGTTTAGTAGTTTAGCAGCTATAAGGACTTAAACTTGCTAATATTAATTGCACATCAATAGGTGCGTAAATTTCTGTTGCGTTGGTTGTTGGCGTAGCTAAGTCTGGCAAAAATCTTTAAATATTTTTTATTTCTTTACTCAATTGTCCTACTTACATGCGACGAATTCGACCGTTAGACAAACACTAGTTTGGTATTATTCAACAATCCTAAAATCCCACAGACCGCACTTTAGAGTTAATAATATTAAAACAAATTGAAATAATAGCACAAACGGTTGCGGCCTGACAGAGATTATCATTTCATTTCTCTTACCTGCAAAGAAATAAGAAATAAAAAAATTCATTAAAAACTTAATTGAATAAAGCTAATTTGCAGTCAATAAAGTGAAATAACATCATGTATCGGTTTGTTATATGAGCAATTGAATGCATAAAACCTAAAATTGAAAAATACGATAAAATAATGCCCCTTTCAAATATAAATTCAAATAACTATTGTAGCTATATATGTATGAAATTAATAACAAGGAAGAGCCGAAAAAATAATGTTTCAATTTTTATGTAACTATGTAGAAATTAAGCAATTTGACAACTGGAAAGTGTGAAACGTTAAACTCAGTGTTTACTTTTTAAGTTCTCTGTTACATGAAAAATTAAACTTTATAACAGTTTTTCTACCTTTTCTTATAATTTTTAATAATTGATTTTTAAGCTCTAGATCTTTAACTATAAAAATATATACAAAAAATTTTTAAAATATTAATTATTTATACAAAGGAGTAGCGAAATATCGAATATAATCCATAAAATAGTTTCGTATGAAATGTTTTATTAAAGACCTAAGTCTGCAAATTACTTAATAAAAAAAGATATTACGGATTTTCCATACAATTTAGTGATAGCAGTTCTGTTATCTTATTTGCGATTAACTCATCAGCATCTTCTTCAGGTGTACGAAAGCACTCGCCATTTCAATAAAATTGTTTTAGCAGGTCCATCGGGTCACTTCGTTTTTCTCTCGTCCCTGGTCTATTTTTAATTATCGGATTAAAATTTCTTTTTCTATTAAAACATATGTTTATAGACATATTATTGTAGCAATCAAAAATATCCTGCCATTTGGCTTAAGCCACCTCACGCCAACACATAAACAGAAAGAATCGTGAAGAAGTTGAGAGTAAATAAGTGAACCAATCCATTGAATATAAAGTCAGTATCTGCCTCTTCAGGGCGGCATTCGAACAGCAACTGGATCTAAGTTCGGCCAATATTTTATCATTAAAGGCAATGTAATGTTATCACTTGACAATATTGTTAATTTTGTAAAATATGGCAATATTATATACAATTGTATATCTGCTTGCAAAGCACATGATTTATTTTGCACTTTCTAGTTTAATATTCTTTCTGAACACTTTAAATGTTATTTGCAATAAGAAATGTTCATGGCGCTAACTTTACTCGAAGTATTTTAAATTCCGATATTTATAAAAATTTATCACTTTATTTTGCGGTCGGTTAAAATCGTATGCCTCTGACTTAATGTATGTGAGTTTACTATAAATAAACAAGTACTTAATAGTACATTGTGACAATCTTGAATTAAATGTATAGATTTTTTTTACAATATTTTAAAAGCACACACATTTTATAAACTTTAAAAGCTACCATAATAAAATCAACAACAAAACCGACATAAAAGTACTTGTGCAAGTGTCATCAATACCATCATCAGCATCAACATCAACAAAGTGATATTATGTAATGAGATTTTCCATCACTATCTTTCCCTTACTTTGACAAGTCAGCAGTTAGACAACACAACAATTATTCTATCCAGTCATTCATCTATCCATCAATCCATCCATCCATATGTGTAATGAAGTGAAAACAATATCATTTCCTTTGAAAGACAACTTAGGCTCTCCAAAACTCAATGATTGTAATAAATGAAACTAAATAGTAAAAAGCAAAAAAAAAAAATCAAGATGAAAAGCAAAGCGTGACAATGCATGATAAACAAGTTATAGCTACGAGAACTATATGGAATGGGAAGTAAAATGAAATTAATAAAAAAAAAATATATTAATAAAAATTAATAATTGATTTGCTTTTTTTATTGTCTTTATTTAACATTGCGCTCCACAGATTACGTTTGCTTTAACTTAATTTGCCGAAAATAGCCACAAAGAGAAACCTCTTCCTTCATTGCAGAATCGAACTCGCATGCCGCAGACTGATGCTCTGGCATTATTTAAACCCGCCTACCTGCCTATTGAGGACCATATATTAATGACATTTCAAGTAATTGTAAGGAAACAAATTTTGCATGAGATACCGGTAATATTTAGTAGAATTAAGAGCCTATTTTACTCCCCCCTAGATCCGTTCCAGTTCAATATAGGCAGAATTTTATCAAAAAAACTACATTAACACAGCTAAGAATGCTCACTTTTGTCCAATATTATTTGGATTGTGATTAAAGTTGCCACCTCCAAGGACAACAAATTTAAAAGCTAACACATTAATTAGTGCAGGAGTTAAATAGTTCGGAAGTCGTTATTTCACGGAAGTGAAATAACGTAATTTGCGCAGGACTTCATCGGTAAAGGTCTCCATAGGAACTCGTTAGACCACAATCTGTCAGCCGACACTTCACAACTAACTTCAGTAAATTTCGCGTTCGCGACAATCTTCTTCCTTTCTGCAATAGACGAAGAGCGGATGACAGCACCGACCTCGCGCGTAGAATGTACTTCATGGGCGCAGCCAACGCACGCTAAACCTATTCGACCACCTCTTTAGAGACGCTTTTGTAACTTTTGTGCATTGTCTGTCCGACACACTATTATATCCTCCGTCAGCAGCATTAAAGGATGCTCCAACGGGCACGTTTGGATAATTTTTGGCGTTGAATTTTCTTGAGTGATGAGGGTAATTATACGCTTGGTAGATTTCGGACAAAGAATAAAGTTACTGTGTTGTAATAGGATCTGACATTAGATGTCAATTCTGGTCACCACATGCAGATGATTATCACGTTTTTTTCTTTCCCGGCAAGTATAAAATGTGGGTGTTACAAGCCAAAATCCTGGCGCCGTTTTTCGAATGAATACTTTCATATTTTGGTAATTTGAAGAGTCTATCAGAATATTAAAAAGAATTCGTTAAATTCATGAAGTTACCAAATAACAGGTTTCGGCCACAACTTTCATATAGCAAAGTAGTCAACCATCACCCCCAAATTAAATAGCTTAGTAAATGAATACTTGATGCTGTAGCGTACTACGTTGTTTAATAATGGCAGCAACTTCATAAGGCGTAAGATTTAAGAAAAAGCTACATTGAAAAGCAAAAACGTAAAATATTTTAAACTTATTTCATATTTTTCTAGTTGTAGCAAGTTAAAGTTTTTCTCTTTACATTTTCCTCACCCTCTACAAATTGTACACTTTCACTAAACCCTCAAGTTGTATTTAAAACTGTGCAACTGAAAAAAGAAAAATTTAAATGAAATATTTCTTTAGTAAAGTATAGAAAGGCATACGAAATTAATAAGAACGATTTGGGGGAATATTTTTCGCAAACTTTCTTGAAGAATTCAACCAAATGGTTGTACTTCTCAATAAACTCAAGATTTCATAAAAAAACTTTTTGTTGTTTTCGTTTATTCGGAAAAGTTTTAAACATTTGAATATATTTTGAGAAAAGAAACTTACACGATTTTTAATAAAGCATTTGAATGTGTACGAACCAGTCAAAAAGTCATAATTCAATAAATCCTAATAACATTAAAACTATAAGTTAAATTTTTATAGTTTATTCAGGCATAATTAAATAATTTTACAAGTGGTCTTTTAAACAAACAAAATTGAGATTATATTCGGCAATAAGGATAATTTTTCTAGCATATTATAAAAATTTCCAACTTGAAGATTGTTCCTATTAAATATTCATTCAAAATTAATTTGGTTTAAGCCAATGTATTTTGACAGTGAATTAAGGAATTGGTTACTTATAAACAGCTGGTCGCATTAACACCAAATTTTATATAGCCATATGGACGATGTATTCCCATAAGCTTTGACAAGAAACTATCCAGAGCATATTCGTAAATAAATTTCAAGAACTCCACATAACTTTTCTCTCGATTTATAGATTTCAAAATTTAAAAAAAAAATAAGAAATTTCGAACAATGCTTGACGCAAGTTGCACATTTTTGTGGATTTAAAATTGAACTAATAGTCGGTTCTAAGGTCTAATCTTTCCAAATTTGCTCAAAACATTTTTAAGAACAATTTCAATCAATTAGACAAATTTTTTGTTAACATTTTCCTATTCTTACAATCACTTCGATTTGTTTTAGCCTAGTAGACGCATAAAAAAAATAAAAAAAAGGTCCGTCATATAATTTCGAAATTACGAAAATATTTTTGCGAGATTTTTTTCATAACTATCACCTAAGATATGTATATTTCAAGAACCACCAAAAATCAAGGTTCGAACACAAATATCTTCTACACCTATAAAATATGTTATGTATTATAAAAGCAAGCATGGTTCTTCTACATCATACTTGGTACTTAGGTGCGTATGAACCACTTGGTGGTGGATATTATAATGAAAGAACAATTTTTCGATATTTACTTTTGTGAAAATGTTAATTTTTAGTCGTATTGGGACGATATATATCCCATTCATTCTCGCCTTAGATGCTCGGTGAAAAAGGCAACACACGGATCCTCGTGTGTCCATAAATCCAGTGCCTGTCTGCTATGGCGCACTGTAGTGCACCTTGCATTTTAAAAGGGTGGTTAGCAAATTATATTCTATAAGCTTGGAAGTCGCTCTATAATTCTTTTGTAGATAATTTTTAAAAAAAGTTATTGGTTTATAACATTCATAGTTATTAGTAGTTATTTTGCGTTCGACCCACTGTGCACCTTTTACTACTCAAACTTTAAAGTTAGAAAGCCCAAATGATTTAAAAATTTAGAGATCTTAATTACCCTTCACGTGAATAACAAGTGATTTATAATTTCGCATAGAACTTTCATTACCCTCGAAGTTAAAATTATTAATCATGAATTTCTCATGGAATTTTTGTCCCCTTCCCTAGACTATCAGTGCACTTTAAATGTAAATTAGAATAATAAGATCTGTAAACAATTTCTTAAATTAAAAATAAAAACTAAGTTAAATGTTTAGAAATGGAAACAAAATTTTATTACTAGAAGAAGAAACAAGGCAAAATAGAAATGCTCGCTCGGGGTTGCGGAGTGACCTGATGCATTGTAAGTGACCTAACTCGGTTAAAAATTTGTCGTTTAAAATTAATTTTTGTACTAGATTTATCCAACATAAAAGGGTTAATAAATCTGCATTTCTATATGTTTGCATATGTTTAATGATTTGCTGCCATCTACAAATAAATCCTTCGGTGTTCCGCCAATGGTAAAGCTTAGTGCCTGCTTGCGGTTGCTTGCAGAGGGTGGATATCAGAAAGTGGAGTCTGAAGTAGTAATACATAATCATCATTCTCACAAGTGTTGGATGATTTAGAACAAAGTTTTTCACTTATCCGTCAGAAGAATCCAATAATTTTACAGCCCAAGCGTTCTACCCGAAATATTCACAAACCCGCAGAATATGATTCTGTTGTTTTCCATCTTGTTGAGCATAATGCCACAGTAGTAATAAATACTTATATGATGTCTACAGTTCTCTAGTCAAAATAAAGTGAACAAATCAAAAGGATTTTTTTTTACGTGAACATTTTTGGGGGGATTTATTCACGAACTTTAGGGGAAGGGAAATATTTCAAGGAAAAAGGAATGGAAAATGTTTCGAGGAAAAACATATTCAAGATAGCGGGAGATGTTTTAATGTATTGGTCTGGCTTTTTCAAGGTATCAAACACAATTTTTAACCAAATCTCATCAAACACATTCACAAACATTCCCCGAAAATTTATATCTTCATCGATTTTGTTTTCACTTCAAGTTTCCTACGTAAAATGAAATCAACTTACTTTTTGTTTAATTCCTAACAATGCAAACACACACACTCACACACGTTGAAACGACTATTCAAGTAATTAATTTATTGCCAGGTAATGATAATTTTTCAGGCTATTTAAATTATAATTATTCTTGGAAAAACACTAGCATTGTAAAAAATATACCTAAAGGTATGATATTGGTAATTGTAAACAAATTAATACATGTTTGAGCATGAATTCCCTTAAACATAAACATACTATATGCACACATATTAAGATTGACAAACATTCATATAACTATTGCAAATGACATAAATAATTAACAAATAATCACAACATGACAATCTACACTTGTAGCGGCTTTCAGCTGAGAAACAAAAGAACATCACAAGTGGACAGGAATAAATTTTATGTTGTCAGTAAATTTACAGCATTGCAAATATTAACGCATTTACACATGCATCATACCCTGAGCAAACAAGACAAATGGCGCTTAAAGTAAGTTGGAAAACCTTAAGGCAATTTCATTGTAAATCAGTTAATGGATTTACCTCCTACTGCGATTAATTGCGATAAATACAACCATTTGTTCTATTCATAACATCCCCTGTATTATTGTGCGAGTATCTATTTTATTATTGTACTACCTTACAATAGTGTAAAGTTGTTGTTGATAATTTCAATAAAAAGTGTCTTACAATTTTAAACTTTCATGATATGCTTTTTAATGTCTTATGCAAGGTCATGTTATTAAGTTGATGTGAGTGCATATTTTTGGACAACGAATAAAAAAAAATTGTAGTCAGCCTTAAAATTTAATGAATGTTAAAAACAGGTTTTTGTTATTATTTTATAAGCGATATAATAAATAATTAGTGCTGGAATTATTTAAATATTTATTTATCGTAAAACTTTACACGTGTCAATTTCCAAATATTCGCTACAGAAATTTATTTTTTATAAGAAAAGCACACTTAGACAATTGATGTCCACCCAATTACTTGTTACATTCTTTGGTATATAATAGATTTGAGAAAGCTGACACTTCACCACCCACCAGGGAAGGGAGAAACGAATAATTTCTTAAAAAACTCTGCAACTGTGTGTAATAGGTATTTAGGGACCGCAAATAGAGATTAGCGGAAATCACTCTTCGTCACACTTAGTATGATTTTCTACCCCAAAGCGTGAGTGTCTTTTTTAAGCGTTTAGCAAATTTATTACAAGAGCTGACTTTTCAGAAAATAAAGGAAATAAACAATAAAAATATATATATTTTTTTTAATTTCTATCATTCGTCCATCGCTTATTGTTTGGTTTTTGTTTTATTATTTTAATTTTCTTTTTAGTTTTTTCACCACTCATTTTTCAATTTATTATTTATTTGGTTACACAGTTGCATAGAGTAACTTTTCCGCAGCCAGTATATAAACGCTAACGCTGCCTCTAAAAACTTTTATGAATTAATGGAGTTTTGATTGATATTTTAATTCTTACTATTTTAGTGCAAATTTTTTAACAATTTTAGCTTCAATTTTAAGTCTTCACAGGCAGTTGTTGACATGGTTCTACCGCCGTGAAACTTTGTAAGCGCAGGTGTCTAATTGCTTTGATTTTAAAAACAAAATGATATACACAGCTGTTCTAGCATTGCAAAATTACCAATCTGCAACGACTTTTGCCCTAGCATATTTGCTCAATTGAAGCAAATCTTGGTTTCATATATTTTGTTGTTATGCTAGACTTGCTACATTTGCAAGGTTTGCAAGGATTGCTTGCAATCAGGAGTGAGTTCCCCTATTATTTTTCTAACTAATGCTCTGCATTAATTTTTGTTTGTTTTTTGTTTAAGTTTTGGTATTTACTAATTGAAGAGCGTTTTCGCATATTAACTAGTTTATAGCCCCTTCGGCTGGCTCTAAATAAGATGGGTGCTGATTCCATTTTTCTTAAGAACATGTTCCTAAGTGACGAAGTCAAAACTCAAACAGAATGCCGTGTTATACAACAGCTTTAACTGGTTCATGTGGACTGCTTTGTTTAGCGTTATAAGATTGGACTGCAATCAAGATGACATTGAGAAAATTTTATTGAAATGCAAGTGATTGAATATAATCTTTCAAAATTAATGCCTGAATTAACTGTGTCATTTTTATCGGAAAGTAGAGGGGATAGAAAAGTTTCAGTGTTTAACAATTTTTCAACATTTCCAACACAATGTTTCTTTTAACAAAGGCAGTTTTCTTAGACACATATTACAATTCCTGGCAATAATTTCAAAGTAAATTTATTGTTTTTCTTTCCCAGTTTTTATTCGTTCGTTTAAATATTTATGCCGAACAAAGTTCCATAATGTTGCATGTGAGAGCAAATGTCTTTCTCTACATTCGTGCTCAAGAGTCAGAATAAATAAGCGTTCATTGTTAAGATGCATGAATAGCCGTGTATTAGCGTCTGAACGCAATATAATTTACGAAGTTTCACACGCCAGCATACTCGTAAGGAAGTCAATTGTACTCAAAACCAGGTGAACAAACCAAGAGGAATACATAGTTTTTTCCCTTGTTTCCATTTGATTGCGGCGGGCTTATATGCGTTTTCATTGTTGTTGTATTTTACAGAATTTGGCAAACGGACTGAGTGGTAGCAAAAAACTTGGTTACTGTTTCTTCTTGATGTAACGACCATAAAATTCTTCAGTCAACCATTTTACAATAAATTTAGTGGCCGAAAGAAATTATTGAGCTACAGTTGCGGAAAGGATTAAGTGTATGGTGTTCCGTCTTGAAAAAATGTTGTTTAATACTTAAATAAGCACTATTTTTGCTTCAAAATAAGAGCAAATTTAATGGGCTTATTGAGTCAACAAATAAAACTTTTAAAAATGCAGTATATTGGAGCTCATTAGAGTCGTTTAAAGTATAAGATATTAAAATATTTTTGAGAAGAATTGTTGAACTACCCCATCGGAAAAGCCCAAATAAGGTTGCCCAAAAATATAAGAAAAATACGCCTCCTCCAATATTTCTTAAGCTAAATAAATTAAATTAACGTACAAAGTACCAGTTCCCACAGTGTTCCTTACACTGAGTTAAAACAATGCGTCTACCAAAGACCACATGAAAAGCGGAACCTATCTGAAACTGTCAAGAAGTCAAGGTTCAAGGTCTACGGTCTGTCCTAGTAACCGACGCTACTAACAGTTGGACCCAAAACTAGTAAGAGACTAGCGGCTCACGATTTCACGAATCATACCACAGCTGCCCTGAAGGGCGACATGTGGGTGTCTATTCTGGTATACGCGTCGGTAAAACTTTACAGGGAAAACAAAAACAAAATTCAATTCTCTTTCCTTTATAAAATTACATTTTGTATGAAAATCAAAAACGCTTTTTTTTTGAGTTGTACAATTTTGTTTTTGTTTTCCACGTAAAGTTTTATACCGTCGAATCGTATCGACGAGTATGTCAGTATAAACACCACACCATTGACGACATCGTGTGACGCCAGCAATGGACTACACTAGCAACTAAGCGAAATGACTACAGCTAAGGAAGTTGTCTTTACAGGCAACTTAATTTAGACACAGAATTATACAACAACACACAAGAACTGCAGCAGCAGAATAGTTCTTATCCCTTAAGTATTACGGTGTTAGTTTCTCTAAATTTTGCTAAAGAAAAAGTGTCCTGCATTCTTTCGTCTTTATTAACATGAAATTTTTGCGGTACAATAGAATTTAATTAAAAGTGTCATGTTATTTTAAGCAGCTTATGGTATTTTAAATTAAAGAATACACAAAAACTGTTACAATATTTAGTGTGAACTAAATATTTTAAATAAGAAGCGTGATGCCGTAGCAATGAAGACAAACAAATCCAATTTAGTAGATGGACTTAATGCCCCACTTTTACGTAATAATTATATATTTAAACTTTACATTTTAGAAGTAAAATGTAGAGTAAAAATCTTTTAGAAAAAATGTATATCCTCCCTCTACTAGCGAAAAAACTCATAAACTTTTGTTTCACTAATTTTATTAAAATCTCAATAATTTAGTAGTTGTGGTTTTAATTCGTATTTGTTGTTGTTATAATTCGTATTTTTATATTATTTTGTGGTATAACCCCGTGTAAATCGTAATCGGTTAGTGATAACCCCTTATATTTTGTCATATAAACCACTAATATCTTTTACACAAGGCTTAAAAAGAGAGTGTGCATTTAAATGGCAAAAACGGTAGGCAAAAACAGTAGGCCCTGTCCGTGTTGCAAATACATAATACATGATATCTAATAAATAAATTGGAAAAACCCCCTTAACTCCATCTTGATTTGATATTTCGACAGGAAGCTTTGATGTACATTTTTTAAAGGAATTTTCGTCATCCCTTGTCAAGTTTGGTTTGGTGAGAAACCGGTTTCGGCTATGTGCCACCTTCCATTTCATTTTTCGTTGTTCGCTGTTCAATTGTGCATTTCTTTTGTTTGTTATTGTTAGAACAAACAAATTACCCATAAAAAAATAGGCGGAATATTAATTAAATGAAAGTATTAGAGAAGGTATACAAATTTAATTCTAAAACTTTGTATAGTTACTTTTTAAATCTTGGTGAAGTGGAGAAAATTTCACCACAAATATTTTTTCTGTTTGTAGGCAAGATTCCTTGTGACTTAAATACTTTTTGTCATTTTTACCAACAGCTATAAACACTGAGATCTACTTCAACCCTTGCGCAGATACCTCGACAAACCAGCTTCTACACGAAGGGTCTACGCTAGGAGCAAATAGGACTGTGAATCTTTATAGAGAAACCGGAGAACGTGGCCATAACACAATCCTTCAAGGAGAACTACGGAAATCAGTGAGACCACAAGGTTAACAGAAGTCAACATCTTCACTCGTGGCCAAATGACTATCAAGGCAATTGAACCCGAAAGTGTTGGAATTGATCTTGAAGAGCAATCTACTGGATAAGCGGGAGAATAAGCATCATCTGGGAAAATTGTTGTGAAAATGAAAGCCAGAGGTTTACTGAAAATAAACTTGGATTATGCAAAGCCTTTTGAAACTATTAGGATTGAATTAGGATTTGAAAATTTGACAAAGATGACACATATCGTACTGTGCAACAGTGTGGGAAATATTACTAGGATTTGAGTGGGTGACCTAAGCCAAGATCAAATGGAGAGCCTGCTGAAACTGAACAAGGCCGAAATTAGTAAGATTAAAGTATTCAAACAAGACACTCAAGTTTACAAGCGCTTATGCTTCGAATAGCTAGAGCAGACCTTGCTTCTGCCGCCTCTCGCGGTAGCTCATATATTGCTAGCAGAACATATATAATTACTTTCGAGCCGTGAATTAACTCTTATGTAAAGATAGGCATTCAAGAATTATGTTAAATCTAAATGCCTTTTTGCAGTATTATCTTGAGAGCTTTCAACCCAACTTCTGTCGAATTTTTTAATTGCTGAAATCACTTTTTAGAAGGATAACACATACTTATTTCTCTACTTTTTTTAATATGGCATAACATGAAAGTTTGTCAGTTTTTTCCCTGATAATTTCACACTGGCCCAAAAGAGCAAAATCTTCTCAAATGCTTTTCATTTCCCGCACCACAGTATATTGGTTTTCAACATTACGTTCTGGATTTGACAATAAAGTAAGCCATAAATAAGCTATTAAAAGCCAAAGCATCATATCCCGATATTTCATACAATTTAGTCACAAGTATATAATAAGTACAACCATACTAAACATTTTAAATTCATCGAGAACAATAAATATTCTCCTGATACACAATTTAAAGCAATACCAGCACTCATTAATGCTCGTTGTAATTCCAGAGCACTCTTGTGTTTTATTGCAGTTTCATACGTTCTTTTAGACAAATTTTATGGGACGCCTGGAATGAAATCTGCTTTTCTGATCAAACTTTCAATAAACTTTATTTCGCTGCACTACAAAAAAAAAAAGCAAAACCTTTACAAAATCGTTATCCGGCTTTACAAAAGCAAATGCAAACTTACTCAGACATTAAGTTAAAAACCATCAGCTGTTCCAGAAGTACAGCGAAAAAGTATTTTCACATAGCGTACAGTTGAAATTCTGTAAGACATCTTGGCATTGTGTGAATCGTTATGTACTTTAAACTTAAAAATTCTTTTATATAATAATTGAAAACATTTGTATTTTAAAATAAAAATAATAAAATCAGTCTGAGTTTTTTCGGAAATTGCGTTTGGTGCGGAAAGTCTTTGATCTCCTAATCTCCTAAAACTAGCGATATTCACTTGCCATCAAATATTGGTATAACAGATTTGTAGGAAAATATTTATTAATACGTATATTATATCATTTTATTAGGATGGTTGCAGCGAAGAATAGCGAGTTTCAGCTATTAAAAATGCAATAAGTCAACATCACGAAAAAGAACTTATCACGAAAAAGAACTTTTTTTATTGTTGAAAAAGAGTTTTAGGTTCTCGAAAACAATAGCTGTTTAAAGACCTTTGGCCTATCCAAAAATTTACCGTTATTTATTAGTTTCGGAAGAAACCCACTAAATATACCCCCCAAAACTCAAAATATAATTGTTAAGTAATTTCAATCTTTAGGCATGAGTTCGTTTTTTCTTTCTATTCAGAAAGAGAATTATTTATTTAATATGGACAACCTTTTTGAAAACAGTAAAAGTTTTAATTCTATTAGACATCTAGCTGAATGGAATGCATTTTCTATGCCGCTACGCACGTTATCAACATTCTTCGTGTCTTATCTACAAATTGTGTGTCTAAACAACTTCTATTTATACCAACATTTAAGACAAATGGAATACGAGTACGAGCAATTTCTCAAGAAAAAACGAACTCATGCCTAAAGATTGAAATTACTTAACAATTAATAATATTTGTAGTTCGGAAAAAACAATAAAAACTCAAAATATAATTTTACAATGTTTTACAATTTTGTTAAGAAAGCTTAATACTTCGTTTTATTTAAACATACCAATTAAAAAAAATGGTTATATTGTCTAATTTGTACAACTTTCTAACTATAATTTGCTTAGCACCATCTTGCGGCGACTATTTGAATCAAGTGATGAAGCATGAAATAAGAGCGAACTTTCGAACGTTATATTTATGGAAATCGGATGATAAATGTGCAACTAGTATGAATTTTTATTCTGCGTATTTTAGTTCTTTGTCAGTACAATCTTCCCAAAACTCGTGTCATAAAACGCAAGTGTGGCAACGTTATATGCATATATACCATATATAGAATTTTTGGTCGAAATAAAGTGCTGATAATATATTGTGAATAATATCAAAACTTGTGTATCGATTTCAATGAAATAAGGCGTTATATTTGCAACATAACTACCTTTATTTTTTCTAGATTAAGACTGAATATTTAAAAAATTGCATAGAAACATAATTTCTTTTTAACAAAATTTCATGAAAATTTCCGAAACTTTTGAACCGATTGAAAAATGATATTAGCAACACTTGGAGATAATTTTATTGCAAATTTTCGAATTTTTGAAATTATAGCTAAATCATTTCATTGTGTCATGATTTCAAACATTTCTTTGTACTAGCAAAAACTGTCAAAGATTAGCTCATCAGTTTTGCAAATAGCACGAAACGGCGTAAGATTTTTCAAAAAATTTAAAAAAAAACGATAATTGTAGCATTTCTTCTTCCATTTTTTTAAGTTTTATTTTTTTCAATTTGGCGCCAAACGAAACATTTTATCGTCAAGTGAATATAAGATATGGAATGCTTTTACTAGTGTGCAAAATTTGGATGCACAATGTCAAGTCCTTTTTGTGCTGTTTAAAACATATAAAACGAGCCCAATTACCTATCAGAAATAAGAACAAAGCACATCATTAGCTATTAATAATACAGCGCAGACTTCGTATTCCGCGCAAAAATACCCAGTATTTCACGTACCGCGAAATTCAGGGTTACAACAATAATAATTTGGTATATTACCTACGTACTCTTCGTTAAAACCGTACTCTTAAGTTAAAAAAAATGTACAATAATATGCTAATGGGTTATTTGGTTTACCTACTGATCAGCCAAGCTTGATTGATGTGAATTTGTTTTATACCGGGAGCTATGGAAAGTACAGCAACAGTTAATACACACAAAAAAATATTTGCATCTAAAAAACAACCATGAAATATGGAAGCGAGTTTTTAAACACTAAGCTTATTTAGTAGTAAAATATTGGAGACAGACACAGCTATACGAAGTAAAACAAACGAGCTGAAAAAAATTGTTTATGATTTTTTTATGAAAATTATTATTTTTTAAATTGATGATCCATGTTTAGCAGGTCTGCAGAGAAATCATAAAAAATCAATTTTGAACAGGTGAAGATTTGGTATATTTTCATGTGGATGGCCGCCACAGAAGTTCTAAAATCAAGCGAATAATTTATTTAGGCTCAAGTTTGTTTTTTAATACTTTCAATTAAATAAATATGAAATTATTCTATTAATACGATAATTATTAGAATATTAAAAAAATTAGGTATTAGACAGTAACAGAATGGAATAAATGAATATACATGTACCGCTACACACATCTTTAGCATTCTGTATGCATTTCTACTGAGTATTGGTGTCTACTGCAAACATCAATTATTTAATCAACCTAATCGCACTAAAATTTGAAGACAGCTTTAAAGTAAAAAAAATCTTAAAATTGTTTGTAATGCAAAATCTTTAACATTTTTCATTTTAAAATTATTTTTATAGTGATTTTTTATTAACTCTAATTTTAATTTACAGAATCTTTCTAATAAAAGAAATTTGCAATAGATATTCAATCATTTTTACTCATTGACTTTTTAAATTTTTCTTCTGTACAAACTGTTGCAAACTTTAATTTTTATATAATAAGACCGACCAGCCTAGGAGCAACCAATTGAGATGCCTTTCGAGATTTCAATATTTTCAAAAGGGTAAAAATTATTCATTCAAATAATTTTAAGGAATAATTTTTTCTGTTTTATTTAATTAGTTTTTTATTATAATAATCGTTACCTTCTAAATGATGAAATTATAATCCAATTTCTGGTTTTAGGGCTAAATGAACCATTTTAGTTTGAAATATTTTAGGGATTATTTCGCTAAAATTTTACACATATTTTCCAGCACATAATAGAAGTTTAAAAATCTATTATTAGGTATTTGTTTTGTTAGCGTTAGCAATTAATATTGTTTATAATTCAATCACTTTTATTTAATTCACACTTTAGTGTGTTTGCGTTTTCCTCGATCTGAAAAGCTCTGCTTTTGTTTAACTTCTTGGAAAAACTTCTAATTTTTTTTTTTTATTTTCACCTTTTATTTCTGCATTTTCAAATCGATATTTTAATATTCATCAACTCATATAATTAATATGTTTTTGTTCTATATACATACATATTCTCTGTTTCACATTAACTTTATAAATTTTAATTATTGATTTTGTATTTTATTATTTTTTATAATTAAAATTTCAGCAATCATGAAGATGCTTGGTTTTGCATAATTATTTGTTCCATTTCACACAATTATTTCAATTAATTTTTCTGCAGTTCTTATTTTGATATATTCCTTTTATCACACACATTTTTTTTTTTTTTTTTGTTATGCTGTTAACACCACAATGGTTTACTTGGTTTTTGTATTTTTTGATTATTCTTTTATTTTAGCGCATTAACAGGGAGATTAACGACTCAATAAACATACAGCCAGAGCCAATTTTACATAAATCCGACTTTAAACATTTAAATAGTAAAAGTAAACACAGGAACCCATGAGAAAACATATTCATACCTACACTTAGTGTTACACTACATGAGAACAATAGCAACAACGAGCAACAGAAACAGAAATTTTTAACACTAACACTTTTTTCCTTGTTATTAATGTGTTGTGGCTGTTTTCTTCTTTTATTTCTTTCTTCTAGCTGGCAGTAAAAATTGTATTTTAATTTGTTTACATGCAGTATGTACGTGGAATAAAACCGTTATATTTACACTCTTGTTCTCAATAACTCGGTAAAGTAAACAACAAAAACACACACACGAACACTTGTGAAGCCATTTTAACAAAAAGGAAATTCCCAAACAACTGTGACTTGCACAATATTCCTACTTTATTGTCGTATTTTTATTTCTTTCACAAAGTCAATATTATTCCGTTACTTCTGGAAAAGAAACCTGGTCCACTAAAATCATTGTTAATCCACTTTTATTTAGCAAAAGTGTTATTAGTTCGAATTAATTCTTTACTCTAATCGTACCGTTAAGATGAAAGGTTCGCATTGAACTGATTTTATGTGGCGGCCTCTAGTTAAGGTTTAACTCGTGTTGCTTTTTCCCTAGACATCGTATCTTGTGTGTGTTTTTTTTTTTGTCTATTTTGTTTTTGACTGTGTCATGTGCGTATGAATTGCTTTTGTGCTTTTACTGTTATGTTTATTCTTAACAGGAACCACTTAGTAAATGTTACACAACCGAAAGAATGTAAATGTTAATAACTTTTGCTTAAGGTTGTGAGAGGAAAATGTAAAGTTAGATGAGGGGTGAATGATGTTTATTAACATGGGAATAGTTTTGGGTTAATTTTGGCAAGATAATAAAAATCTGAAGTTATTTTAGTTTTTAAGTTTAACTACATTAAGCTTTGATTGCCGCGAATACTTGATATTTCATTATTGTATTAATCAAAATGTGTATATTAGCCAACATTACGCAGCAAAACCAATTTATATAAGTTTATTTATATGAATGCCCTGTTCAACATTACCCATTCGATCATTGCAACATAACAACTTTGCCCGTTTTGTAATTAGATTGACTTGACATCTTCTGTGCATTTTAGCGCTAACACTAGATATCATGTTTGTTATTAGATGAGTGCAGATTTTGGTCCTATTCGACTGTGACTTTTTAATGGCTTGATCTATATCGGTCCCTATGGAGATCAAAAATAAGCCTTGCGTATTATCTATTTTTGTCACTACATTTTTTTGCACAAATTTCAGAAAAAAATCTCTGTATTTTTCATACAAAATAATGGCAGTAACTTTTCCCCAGTTAATTATAATGGACATGCTTCACCGTTTGCTTCAAAATGTTGTTTTAAATATTATTCAACACACTATATAACACTTGCACTTTGTGTCTCGTTAAAGAATACAACACACAAGAAAATTCTTTTATTTGCAGTATAAAATATAAATTTGTTTTAAGAAAACTCGTTTGCGGCGGAATCAAATTCGAATTCATTTCAAAGATGAGTTCCTAAATTTTGAAAAGCTTTTTTTATCTTCTAAAGCGTTATTGCAATTTGTAATAAAGGGTAGACATATTGTATCGTATGGCCGTATAACGCCATATATTTGAATATTGTCCGCTTTTAGCCATAACAGCTACAATTAACATATAAAATTTAAGCATAAAACTCTAGTTCAAATAAAAAAGAAAGCTTTTAAGCTTTTCGAGAAAAATAAATTACTATTTGAAGAACACTAAAATGTAGTCTTACAAACCGTCTTGACTAGTCAGAAATTTGATTGCACATGAAGAAAGCGTCGGCAGAATAACGAAAAGAAATATATTCATGGTCTTCTATGCCGAAAATACGTGTAGATGTTCCTCTTTAATTTAAGCATATTTTTTTGCCTCTCATCGAGACTGTTTCCATGCTCTTAGCATAGTTTATGTACGGATGTTTACAGACGAGGGCATACATATATTTTTTATTTTGCCGGTTTGTATTTTGTTTGTGTAATGACAGAACAACTTTGTGCGAACAATTGCTCTGACAACATTGTTTGAACACGAACTGATCATTAACAGCGACATTCTTCAGGAGCCAAATTCCTGTGCGAACAGAAATCTGTACGATGCATAAACAGATCGTCAAGACGATATGTTACTCTTAGTACTATATCTGTTTTGAACATTGAAACTGTTTATTGAAGAGTTCTGAAAATTGTAAATTTATCGTAAACAGATTAGGCTTTGAAACAACGTAAGGTAAGTAATGACTATTTTTATATGCGTTACCAGGTATCTATCTCATGGTTGCAGTCCCAATTTCTTGACATGAACTCAAAAAATTAGTGTATCAACCGTAAGGAAAAGTATTTACGCAAACTGATTTAGAACGAGCTCAATGTCGTATATATTGCACGGCCTAATCAGTATGAGTGGAAAAGCGTAGGTGACAGGTTTACAAAGTAAAATGATACTTTTTACATAAAAAGATTTGTTGTTAAAACAGAAATGTCCGATTAGCTTGGAGCTGTTACTGGCAAGCATATTCTTGTCCACGAAACAACAATTATAAAAAACATTAAGCGTTAAAAAAATTATTTAAAACAATATTAAATAATTAAAAGGAGTGACACCATGTGTTAAATAACAACAAGGAAAAAAGTAACTTTGAACTTAAAAAATTTTTATTTTCTTTACCGTTCGCCGGCGTAGGAAATAGAATACTAAATTAACAGCAATGAGGGGAAAAATATAGAATACTTTCTCTACAACTCGTGTTTTTGTTATGTGTGATGGATAGAGAGAGAGAGAGAGAGAGAGAGAGGAGTTTATTATTTAATTTTCATAACACTATGCTTTTCTTACCAATTAACAAATACTGCAATATAATTATAATACATAAAAACTACTGAAGACTAACGTTGGTGTCTTGAATAGTTCAATAAAAAAAATCATTTTAAAAGCTTTTCTATTTTTCGGACTTATTCTTGACTTTTCCTATAGGCGAATACAAATTTGGTGGTGAATATAGATTTATACTCAGCCCTTCCTTACTAAACATTTGAAATTTTTTCAGCAGGAGAAATGCCATTTGCTGAAGTGAAATAACATTTGCTTTAACATTCGGCATGGAAATGTTAATGTTGATACATTCTTAACAGACAAACAGACAAACTTGCTTTTCACAAATCCGCAGTCCGGTGTTAATAGTCAGTAAATTATAAAAACACATGTTAATCAAAACGCAACACATAACAAACACAATCAAGTACGAGTAATGTTATTCTTTGCGTATCTCTGCGATGTTGACGTTAAAACTTGTTCATTCATTAATTTTCCAGTTTTCCTGATTTACTTCCAAGTACCCTCATCCTATATTTGTTTTTCTTGTTTTCTTTAATTAGTGTAAAAGAATGCCTGCAGCAAACAAAACTGCTGCTTTTACAACCATCAAAATCATAAATTGTTTTAAATGCATTGAACCCTTTGCCTGACGTCATTTGTGCTACAAGCACAGATAATTTCAGTTGTATGCGCGGGATGGCGTAACCTTGCATTTCTATCACAATTGCCAAATATTTCGTAGTTAAGCCGTGATGTGATGGTAATGTGCCCCATGTTCTATTCCATACTTTAACCCATTCCTGTTGAAGTTCTCCATACATTCCTTTAATTGTAAAACATTTGATATTCATTTAATTAGTGCTTACTCCACTATTTTTGTTCAGATACGTAAAGTTCACAAAATAAATCTCCTTGAATTTGTTCAATGGCATCTCAGCAGAAATTTCAACAATTCAAATATCGTGTGTAACTCAACAGATTATTTTACTCTTTTATCTGCTTTCAGTTTATTATCATGATTTATATGCACTTCAAAAGGATCCTTATTGATTCAAAATGCATTTAATTTCAAGAGTTTTTCTTATCTTACAAGCTCCTCTCTTTTCATGTGGATGCCGGGCGATAAGAATGATGATAATGTGGATGTCAAGAAATAAGATAAAATAAGAAAGTTGCTTTAAGACGCGATAATCAGGGGAATTTGTGCACAAATATTTTTAAACTTTAATGAATTGATCAGATTTTGTGTTTATTATTATTATTATATCCATTGCTATAAATATTGGAGAAAATGTACGAAAGAATATTGAGTTAAAAGAAATTTTTTGGTTGCTCAAAATTTATGTAAATAATGTGAAAAAACTGAAAATTTAAAACCTACGAATTTGTTAATTATGTTGCTGTATGAAAACTATCGCAGCTAAACTTGATAGTTGATAAATATTTTTCTGGCACAGCCTCACCGGCCATTCATTGCTGGTATTTGACAGAAACTTACAACAGTATTTTATCATAGTTTTTAGTTGTCAATAAATGCATGAATTTGTCAACGCATTTGAAGTTAATGTTTTTTTTTTCTTTTTTGTTTTATTCGAAATTAGTGAGCCCGGGTCGTCATTGCCCTGCCACTGTAATAGCTAGTTCAGAAACTTCAGGGAACCAATCAAACACAAATAAAAAATACTATTATTATCGGTCGAGCTGTTTAGGAGGACTACAGTGACACAGAAAAGATAATTTGTTTGCTATAAACGTGTGTGATGTAAGCTGCCAATTGCAGGAAATGGCGCAGTTTCAAACCTAATTTCTTAAAAGTTCGATGTAGGCTTGTCAGGGATTGCCCGTGGAGAGGAGTTTTGGCACCTCTTTTGTGGAATGTCACGTTTGATGGCCCTTTGGAAATCGTATTCGTAGACCGACGTTCTGGCACTTATAGTTGGTGGTTAGTTCATAGGGGCCATTCAATGTTGCCTGAGACAGGGTCTCATGACAACTGAGACATGGTGCGTAACTGGGGCAAACCATAAATGCTAGAAAGTCTCACGCTACGCTCTTCACTCGATGGAGGAAGGGTATAGGAGGTTGAATTCTAAATGCTTTTCAGGCCAGTGAGTCCGAGGAGGTAATTTAACTAGTCGTTACTCTGGTTAAGGCACTTACCTGTAATCAACACATTGAATTAAAGAAACGATAGGTAGAGAACCTCGTCAAAGGCTGCGTAGTTAGACGTTAGGGAGACTCCGATGCCGTTGAAACGAATGAGTACAAAAAAAGTAGTCGACAGGCTGTACCCAGCACTCATTGCGAAAGGCGTTATACACAATTAGTGTATGGAGAAGGGCATCAGCAATTTTCTTGAGCAGTCTGATTCGATATCTCGCTACAATAAAAACAATAATAAAAATTAATTTAATTTTTGGTAAATTTTTCCGATATTTGAATAGCTATTCTGCTATTCAGGGCAGAGACGACTCTAGCAAAGCAGAATTCCCGACTTTGTTTTATTGTATTAAGATAGAAACCGACAACCTGATTTAAGAGGTGACAGTTGTCAAAAATTCGTTACTAGTAGTTACAGCTTCTCTTAAGAGCTTAATTTTTTAGAATAGAAATATCAAGATTTCGAAATTTTAACGCCAGAGTTAATTAAATTTTCTTTTAGCATTTCACTAGTTTTATTAGTCTTTTAGTTTTTTTTTTAGCAATATAGTAAAATCGCTAATGGAATTTTTTATAGCAAATTTAGCCGAATTCGCCTGAAATTACAATCGGCTTTAAAAATTCCTTAATTCTAATACCCACTTAAGCTGTATACTTAAGTAAACAAAATTACTTTCTTACAAAATAATTTTCCTACACAATTTCGTTGTAATTTAATATCTAATCCAATAAGGTTTCTCGTTTTGTTTTACCTACAGTTTCTAATAACTTTTCATTTTGTTTCTTAGACCATGCTTCACAGCAAATAACTAATTATAGTTGATTTAGTTTTGTTAATTTAAAATTCAATTTTCATTTAACATTCAAACACAGAAAAATGACCATAAAAGCGAAAGGCATATTACCTTCGCATACCTACATATTTGCCCGGCTTACGAGACGGCATTGGATGGAAAATTGTTAGCCTCTTACTTTGCTGTTTGTTTTTTACGCGAAACTTTATTAACGTCAACAATAACTTACGTCTTGCCAAAAAGTTTTCCAAACAACTGAAAAAGCAAAAAAGGCAAAAAATAATGTCACAATGAAAATTTAATGACTTTTGTTTACCTGCAAACAGCCAACGTCAGCCAAGCGAACAATCCAACAAGCTAGCAGAAGTAGCAATGGTAGTAGTTCATATTTTAAAGGATATTAACTATGAAATGTCTGTAAAAAAGATACTTGTTCTAAATAAAAGCCTGCTGTACTATATTAATTAATTGTGGTCCTTTCTTTGAACAGAGTAGAGAAAAGCCGCCTTCTAATATGTGGGATATAGCATAGGTGGCCTCAGCATCGGGTGCAAAAAATGTGACTACGAACGCCCCTATATGCACTTGTATAGGTGGCGATTATAGGACCATGGCTACCTGTACCACAAACTTAACCTTAATTTACGACTACTATACCTTCATTGAGTCTCGTGCGTACACTAGCCATTACTCTTGACCAGGAACAGTATTCAAGTATGATCTTCTTCGATTCTCATCTTGGTCAGATGATACATGAGGACTTTATGACCTGTCACTAACACAGGCATCCAGCTTAATGAACCCCTATTAAATATGTGCACCTTACTGTCTTCCTGCCTAGGGGTTCCTTAAGCACCATGGAGCCTTCCTCTACCTGTTCAGGTTTAATGAGTCTACCCATTGTAGGACCTTTGTTCGCACTAGGCGATTCCCCAGTGCATATCTGGGTTCAGGTCTACAGTCATTCACAGCAGATCTCCATTTTGCTAGTTCTTCTGCTGATTCATTCCCAGTATTTCCTCGATTGCCTGTGTTGGTACGGCGCCTCTGCCTATGTTGATTCAGCTTTTGGCAAGATTCCCCAGTTACGGCCACACACTCGTTTACACTGATGTAAGATCCTTTTTGCTTTCCGTATCTTCAATTTAATGTGCTCACTCGAGATAAGTTCCTTATAAAGAGTAACGTGTAGATAATTCATCTGCCTGGACTCATTGATTTCCGACCGGAAAAGCATTGAGGATTAAACTTCTATACCCTTCCTTCTTCGAGTGAAGAGCATAGCGTCAGATTTGCTAGCATTTGTTATTCACTCCTGTTCCTTGCACCATGTCTAAGTCGTCATGAGAGCCTGTCTCATGCAACTTTGAATGACCCCGTTGGACTTACCACAAACCATAAGTGCCCGGCGGTCAGTTACTTATCAAACTTTAAAAGCTTAATTTGTCTGATGTCAGGTCCAGACGAGCCACTGGCACTGTTCCCTATCTCCCAGCTAACAATACATCAGGTTGACGGGATCACCAAGAAGTGATAGTGAAACAGATGACTCTTCAAGGATTATAAGGGTTTCAAGTGCTACGTTCGACGTGTTTCCTCATCTTACTGGGTCCCATGCAAGCATCATATTTTTACCCGTAGCATTACTATTTTGGTCCCTAATCAGCCTTCTTTGTTCCTATAACTTGGGGATCCGATCTTTTTTTATTACTAGTATTAAGTTTAGCCGGAAGTTCCTTACAGCATCACACTTTAATACGTGTCTGCCAATCTTTCTGTTTAATGCAAATCAGTGCTGCAAATTCACACACCGAACACTGCAGCCTCAGCCAACATATCTCGTTTTTCTATATCTGCCTGTCATCCATGCGATATTTGAAGACACAACACTTGCGTTTCCCAACAGCGTAAATATTCAACTGAAGATACTCCGAATTTATCCAAACATATCTAGGTTTTCCTACCCAAAGGCTTCATGAGCCTCGTTCGAGCTTATTCTTAAGTATGTGCTGGCGTATCTTTTTCAGTTCGATATTGAGGTCCGGCATGCAGATATTCACAGCAGACCGCAACTTAACTCTACACCCATGGACACTTATGACTTAAGCTACCGCACATTCATATTTATAACCAAAAATATTTAATAACCTAACACAATTATCAAGCAACAACTAAATAAGTCCGAAATATTTAAAAAAACAAGCTCAACTTGCAGGAAATCCTCAAATTCACTACAATGAAATATTTTCTCAATTCATTTATCGAAATAAAAAAATTCTATTGTATAAAAGTTGAAACATCACAAGAAATCTAAATTGGCGCAATATCTACGAAACTAGAGTAATAAATGCTTGCTGCAGACACTACGAACACAATAGTTTTAATGCTCTATTACATTTTGAAGATTGTTGCAAGAACGAAAAGAAAAACTTGGAAGGTGAAAGGAAAATAAATCTTAAATTTGCTGTGCAGAAAATTGTGAGACAAAGAATTCGGATAAACTACAACACATTAAGGATTCTTGTGTATTGATTTGATAAAAGAAATTTATTTCATCAATTAAAGTTATTGTTTGTTTTCAGCTTGATTCAATTAATTAATTAAATTTGTAATTGTCATTTATTTAATTAAAAAATATAAGCCCTACTTGTAACGCGTGGAAAGCTTTTGAATTTGTATACTTGCTTAGTCAATTTCGAAATCCTTGGTAAATACTACTGACGGCAGATATGTATTATTCGGACAGATAACACGATGGGTGGGTTATACAAGGTATAATACCTAACAACTGAGCTATCCGTGTTGTGTATAGGAGATTTTCCAACAAGACTGTGTCAGTGTTCAATGCGTGTTTCGGCTGCACCTGTCAAGTCTGTTTTCTAAAACAACTTACACTCTGGATCAGCATGTCTGATTGGTTGGGTAAACAATCAGCCAAAAGCACAACGTCAAATAATGTCATATAGGCTGAGAACATCGTCGGCATCCCTGGAGGTATCCATGAGAAACGAAGGCACAAGTACTCAAATTTTCGCAGATTTCATCTTGTTGAATTTTGGAGCGGTACTTGGGATTGCACACGTACAAGTTACAACTAGCCCAGGAACTCAAATCTAATAATCATAGACAACACCATGTGTTTGCTGTTTAAGCTTCCGGGCGTTTGGGCGAGTAACCCAAAATCATCTTTATTTTATAAAAGAAAATTATAATAAATGTGGGCATTCTCCGACCCATACGTCAAAAAAGAAAAAATGAGACCAATTTTTCGCTTACAGCGGGACAACAGAATTCCGCAATAGTCAATATGCATGAACAATTTAAGACTACTGTTATCACTTGCGGATACGGCGTGAACGGGTCAACAAAACAGCACGATTTTTCACCGCTAGACTTTTAGTTGTGGCAAGCCGCCCATTTCCTCAAATTCAATTGAATCTATATGGCAGAATCATTGAAAATTGGACTTTTTGGAACAGTGTCATCGTGAATATTTGAATACTAGAAATGGTCCCAGCAAAAACTACTGTTTTGAAATCCGCACCTTTATAAGGGAACATCGAGTTGGCATTGCACACACAGGTGCTTACGTTATGAAAAATGACATTAAAGATGGCGCATATCTGAAACCGGTTTGTCTCCAAACCAAACTTGACAAGGAATGACGGAAATCCGTTCTAAGGATCTACATCAAAACACCCTGTGCTCCATTCAGCGCAGTTTAAAGATTTAAAATCAGTGCTGAAATAAGTTAGTTTGCCATTTTATTTTAGTCCCAGAACTCACAAGAAAATCGCGTTTTATCGATAACTATCGACTTTGCGGGTGTAATCGAAATTCTCAAAATGACAAAATTATCAACAGAAACTGGCCTACTAGGCTATTTCAAAAGTACACTTTCCCTGTGACATTCAGTATTCAAGGAATTTTAAATTAAAACCTTAATTTAGAATATTTACAACCATAGACAACGAGAATCGCTAGCCTTGGCAATGGAAATTTATTAAAAGCACGCTATCGTTGTTGAGCCATTCAAGTAAAAGTAAAATTATGAATACAAACAAATTGATGAATAAATAAAACGCAGCTACGTATCAGCACAATATCACTATGATTACGACAAGAAGTAACTATATGGTTGACTTAATTGTAGGCTCTGCAGTTGGCTGACGGCTGCTAGCTTCACTGTTTGTTTATCTGTTTGGTTGTGGAATAAAATGTAAAACGTTGTAAAATGAGTTCTTGTCATAGTTCGCACTTTGGAGACAGACAAAATTGGAACCAGCCAGCTGAAAATATAAAGTGAAATAAAAAAAGACGGTGGCGTCGAGGAGACGGAGGAGACAACTGTCAAGCAAAAATAACGAAAGGAAAACACTCATATTATTCGATGTAACACTTGCGTTGTAATGCAACTGACAGCACAGTTGTTGGTGTTAAAATAATTTGCAGAATAGCACACTCATTCGTACAATGGACCAGTGACATACATTTTTTTGCTGCCGTAACACATCAATAAAGTTTAAGCAGAAAAGTTGCCCCCTCCGGCACCCATTTAAATTGACTGTGAGAAATATTCACGAAATAATAAAGGGAACTCTTCATGATATTTGTAATTGCCAAGTGTCATAGTTTATTCAAAAAACCACTAATACCCTTTTTAAATTGTTTACAGGTCGTGTAGTAGACTACTGGCTTGACTATTAAATGGTAAACAAAACTGGTTAATATAAATCAGTTTAATACGTATTTTTCCTAGGAAAGAAGGGCTAATAGGCAACCACCTTGATAATGTTGAGACATTCCTTTCACTGAAAGTTAACAAATTAAAAAGTCCATAGGCACTATAGAAAACAGCTGTCCTCAGTAGTGTATCTATTCTACAATGAATATCTAACACTCTTTTTCGTTGAAAACAGAATTTAATTTAATTATTTGATGGTAACCGAAATTAAGATTAGTCGAACAGCTATTACAAAATGTAAACCGCGCTACACATTTCCCCTAAATCCTTGCGTAATAAACATGTAAAGAAATAACATAATTGAGGGAGTAACATGTTATGATTGAACTATATGGTTGTAAACAAATAATATGACTATTGTAGATAATAATAATGAGGACCTCTAATGAGGAAGGATGGAAAACCTAAGCCACAATGCAAAAAGAATTAAGCACTTAAGCCACAATGCAAAAAGAATTTTTCATATTGTGTTTATTAAGAACATTTTTAGGTTAGAGTTGTTATAATCTTTAGTAAAAATTTGTGTTGTTCAGATTGTATTGGTGCAAATTATTTAATGCTTAAATAAAAACAATACATAACTTATCTCAACTAAAGTATAAATGTAATCAAATAACTATTGTATATTTGCCACGACCATATATTGTTGTAGAGCACATACTATGGTTGTCGTGAACATGACACACCTACGTTTTTCTTTGCGTCTTTGCGTGAATATATAAAAATGTGATACCATTGGCTTGGCTTGCGGATGGTATTTTACACCATTCTTCCTTTGGTATATGTTGATATTTATACTGCTGTATTAATTAGCCCCTAATTTCAAGCGCAAATTAAATTTATAAGGAAAACTTAACAGTAATGAAGTAACGATAGTACTCGTAGCTGAGTAATTAGGGGAGGAAAACGAGTTCAAAGACTTTAGTCGTTAACTTAATTTTTCGATAATCATTTAATTCTTTGTAGTACTTCCTCCAGTCTTTAAATCATATCATATCATTTCCTGTTTTTGGAAAACAAATTTGCTCCTCTATTTTATCCTCTCAAAATGCTTTCTTCAAAGCGGCATCTTGAAAATAAGTAAAACTCACAAGGCACTAGGTCAGCTGATTGCAGATACATATTTCGACACAGTATGAAAGTCGTTTAGAATAAAATAAAGGGTTTATTTTTTTATTAGTAGAATATAATATTTGGCATCACCAGAATTTTGCCTCTACTCGTTGTGTTTCTTTGGATTTTGGCACGTTATAATGTTGATGCATTACTTCATGTCTTGTGATGTTCAAAAATGCCTTGAGAGTATTTTGACCCAAGCAAACAATTTCTTTATCAACAATATAATTCTTCCAACAGTCGGCACTACTACAAAGCCCCGTTTCAACATCTATAATTGCTGTAGAGTTTAGGAAAATATCAGCGTCTTACTCATTTGATGAGCTCCGAAGAAAACGCTCTACACTTTTCTCACTATCTGATCGCTAGTTTGTGCATAGCAAGCTTTTTATCGAGAGCTTTTTACTTATGGCTTCTGAGTTCTCAAAAATTTTAGCTATTAAAAATTAAATATTTATGTTCAAAATAATTAAATTATATAATAATAATTCCGATATTGGTGTTTTATGTACATTTTTCCATACCCAATGTGCATACCCCATGAGTAAGCAATTGGCTGATTGCAAATGTGTACATGTATGTATATCAGTGCATGCCTGTCTATGAGTTTGCCCAAATGTCATTAAATTTAGTTGTACAGGGATTTTCTTATATGATTTATGGGCCTTTATACATAAATCAATTTCAGTTTGTTTCGTTTCACTTCCTTCATATACTTTTATGTGATACTTTTATTTATTTGGTACTTTCTCTACAGCCGTTTACTCTCTCTCTCTCTCTCTTCTCTCTCTCACTTTCTATAGCTCGTTTCATATTTCCCTTTTACAGCTTCTATAATTTATTGCTATTTTTTTCTTTGTTACTTTTCTTACTTCACTGTATTTATTTAATAAATTTACAGATGACAAACAATTGCAAATTAGCATTGAAATGTAACAGCAAAATTATTTTTTCTATTACGTTTACCCCTCTGCGCTTTCTCTGGCTGATGCAAGTTATTAAAAAAAAGAAGAAATCGCAATAGAGAAGAGAATGTTAGGAATATGATGTGGAACGCATTTCGATGCCCACAAATTAATATTTAAGCAACTGTAGTGGAGTTATCTACTCCTAAGTATCTAGAAAATATACATAGTTCAAGTCTACGCTCTTATTCAGCACTAAGTAAGAGAAAAATATACACTCAAATCGTTTATGTAGACTATACACTGTGGTCGTCTAAGTTTATATCGGTTAATTGGACTCAAGACTAATTCGTAATCATTGACATCTAGCGCTCTTGCCAGAGGTTTTCCCATAAACATTGTTTTGGAAGTATTAATACTAGTTATAGGTTTTAATAGCACCACGACCTGATGGATCTATTGTGAAGGCTCGTGTCCAAGTAGAACAATTGTACACTTTGTATATGTCTCGTAATCATAAAACATGTTTCGATGTTTCCTGTTCTTCTTGACAGTGTCTGCAGGAATAACTTTCTACCACATCTCTTTTACTCTTGCGATAGTTAGGTCTGCAGTCTGCTGAGATATAGAATAGCCCCTACCTTAATACGTGCGGGATCAATTATTGTGCTCGATTGTCATATTATTATTTCCGTTCTTAAGCAATCGAGTAGACCTCGTTTTTGTTTTTCACGTATTAGGTTGTTGGTGAAGCTATTGGTTATCCCACAGAAGGTTTCTGAACCTTTAACAGGGATGTCCGCCCCCCTTTTAGTCATATAGTCTGTCATTTCAATGCCTACATACCCCTCATGTTCCGCTGCTTACATTGGAGTAACTAAATTTCTCGCTGCTATAGTGTATAGAAGTTTAAAGCATTGAAATGAGTAGCTTGATAATACTTTTAAAGCTAACTGGCTCTCCGAGAAAATTCATATCAAGGTACCGCGAGTGCCCCTACGTAGACATTCTATCACACAGAGATCTAAGGCGTGGACTGCCTGAAATGTGCAAATTCTTTTTTCCATTGCAACTGCTTTTTGAAAATGTTACCTTGCAATTCTTGCACCTGCACTGCCATCATCCTGTTCTACTCTGATGATCACTTTAAAGTACTTGGAAGGGTTTAGTATTCTATGCATCTTATTAGAGACAACGAGACATGCACAGTTCCATATGGCGTCTTAATAAGATTGCCTTTCTTAAGATGGCTTTAAGGTCGCACTTGCTGCAGTCCTTTTAACTGGGAAGTGAGTCCAGTGATCATTCCTAAGTTCATTTCTCTCTTTACGCTCAAACAGGCTATCGGCCGTACCTTGTTGAGGATCGTTAGATTCTGTAATTGTTCTACCCTTGATCATCATGCAAGAAGATAATTCATGTCCTCAGATAGTGTTCCCCCTAATCTCAGGGCCAGAAACCACATTACCCTTGTTCACTTTTGGAAATCTCTAAATTATCGATAGTTTATTAGAACATTTTCATTACCCGGTAGTAGTTGGTAAATGATCACCTAGTGTACTGCTCATCTGACTGCTAATAGTAAAATTGAGACAAGACTGGAAGATATGTTTGCGTTAGGAAGTGGTAATTGGATACTACCTCGGTTGCAAGTTTACCGAATAAGCAATGTTTGAAATTTTCTTGTTTTTTTCTGGGCTTTATGAAGCAATTTTTTCCAAAAAACTCAAATGGTGTTTTTTAAGATCCTAATAATTGCCTTGAATTTTTACAATACTTTTATTGTATACAGCCAGCGACAAGAAATATTATAAAAAAATATTTCCGTAAGTAAAAGTTTGTGACTTGACATTTGCCAAAAAAAAATATTATGTGGAAAAAGCTTTTGGCAAATAATCCTCTGAATTACTTCACTTTACCTTGTGTTAATCATTTTGTACGCAAATTGAAAGCCCCACAAAAAAACGAAACAGGCGACAATATCTGTAACCAAAGGAAAAACCCGAAGGTTAAAACAATAATCTATGACCGAAAAAAAACTTCGCTGCATTTATTGTAAGCCTAAGATGAAATATATCCCTTCTGTAATATTTCCTTATTTGTTTTTTATGCTTCTTTTTTGGGTCAAAAAGTTGCAATTGCTGGCTGGTTGCTAGATTGCATCCCAAGAAAAATAAAATTGTTTCAGCTATTTTTCCTTTTCCTTTTTATTTTAATTTTTTTCATATTTAAAGAAATTTTCTAAGAATTTTCTATACAATTTTTATACACGTAGCGCAGAAATAGAAAAAATCGTTTAAAGAAGCAGTGGGAGAAAAACTAATCCTTAAAGAAAATAATTTGAATTAACATAAAATTAATCAGTGAATCACAATAAAAGTATTAAATGAAAGATTACAGTCAGATTATGGTGTCATCACTTAAACTTGTATACTGCTGTATTGTTTTTCTGTGGTTTGTAAGTCACCTCGGAGCTTGTCTTCTTGGAAATCCCACTACGTTGGTGCAATGCTGTCCGAGAGATATAGGGAACGGGAAAGAAGATAACTTTAGTTGTTGGATCAGTAACCAAACGACTAGTACTACGGGAACTAGGAGCCCCCGGGTGACACGTTACAGAATGGTTGTTAGTGAGGCTGCTTCGGAGGTTGCACAGTGTTTTGTTGTCGAACAAAATTGGACAAAAAGTACAGGAAAAGAGTTAAACATAATTAGTGTGGTAGTTTGTACCATGAATATTTTGAAATTTTTGGAATTTTATAGATTATCCACCATAAAAATGCATGTTGCTATCTGAATACAAGATTTCGTTGTTATCTTTTTTTTTACAGAAGATAGTTTGGTCCTAGGATACGTCTAATTTTTATACATGTATTAACGAAATTGTTTAGAGCTCAAACATAGGTTTATGTACATTAAAAATATTTTTATTAATTTGGAAATTCCTCAGAACCTGACCTGACTTTCTTCCTTCTTCTGCTTTTAAATCAATAATAATTGAATATTTTACAATATCGTTTCAAACCATTAACAACGATATCGACCCTTCTACGCGAAACTATTGTATGTAAAGTTTTTTGAACTTTTTATGCAAATTGTTTCTAAATCCCCTAATTTATCATCTGATAACAGTGAAGGGCTTTTCACAATTTTCTAAACGAAAAGACTTTTCATTTTATCAGCGTTGCATTTTTCAGAAGCAACCGAGGAATATACTAAAAGCAGAATTTAAACAAATATACAAGTCGACTATTTCGCCGCATACAGCTTGGAACGTAATAATTATTTTTTTTCCATAATAATTATTGATTTGATACGAAGCCAAGGGGATTTGGTATCAGCTTTTGGAACGAATTTTTATCAAACTTCATTTCAAAATAATATTGTTATTACTAAATTTTTCTGTTTTTTGGCAGAATTATTATCTTTTAGTCTTTTTTTTTGGGAAAATAAAAATTATTTTTAAGTTTAATTGAATGTAATATATAAATCAAAATTTAATAATTACTTCTGGCAAAAAAAAAAATTAGAGAATTATAAAATTTTTGTCAAAAAATAAAAATCAAAAATTAAAAGAGCATATTTTTTGTAAAAATCAAGATTAATACAATAAAAATGTAGTGCTTGGTATTGTTGTGCGATAATTTTACGTCTCTGCCTTTTTGTTTGAAAATTCACAAATAAGTTTTTGTTGTTCAGGCTTCTTGTTAAAACTTTAATGTTTTTGTTTTGACTTTCTTTGGATTTCTCATTTGGTCTAAAGAATTTCCAGCATAAAACGTTTAAGTTTTTCTAAAAAGTTGAGTAAAGGTTTCCTCATGAGCGAAAATCGCATGGAGACTTGCATATCCACCATCAGCAATAAATTATAATAAAACGAGTAGGGACAAAAAATAAGCTAAAAATATTTATTTAAATAAAAAAGAATTAAAATTAAATAATTTTATTAATAGGATTAAGTGCGTTATTTACTTTTTCTGTTTAAAAAGCAAATTTGTTTGGTATGATAAATTTGGCGAAAACACGCATGTTCATGTTCACTATATTACAATTGGTTTCATAGAACCAACCGAAATAAAACAGAAATATCTAGAATTTGCGTACGATTGAAAAATCCGCAAGGGCATAGGTGAAGTCGTTTTCGAACCATTAGCAATGATATGTTGTCATCGGACTTGAAATAGCGACACAGCAAACAATAAACAAAATGGGCTTTATTTAGGGGCGTGGCAGAAAATCTGGAGTCTTTAGAATCGTCTATAAAATAACTTTCATACTGGAGGGTAATTCGTGCAACTCTTTATATTTCCCACTGTAATATACACGTTTTAAATACACTTTGACAACCTAAAAAAAAATAATTCTAACTAATATGTTGCACTTAAACAAAATTTCAAATTCTTATTATATCTTTATGGTAATTTCTCAAATCACACTGCCGGAATATCAAATCAAAAATCAAAATAAAATTATTAAGAAAAAAAAAAAAAAAATCTTTTGTTCCAAATCCAGTTTATGAACAAAACTTTTTGAAGATGTCTAAAGCAAAAGATTGGTTTACATTGTTGAGTTACTTTTCTTATGATCGTAAGTAATCTTGTTGTTGTTGATTTTTTCTATAGAAAAAACCACAGTTTACTGATTTTATTCCGTTTGGCATTATTTAACAGCTTAAATAATTTCTTCCAGTATCGTCGTTTCCGGTTAAATTTGGAGTCCCTTAAAAGAAAACTTCTAACTTGAAAAAGGATCAACAAAATCATGCAAAAGGACTAAAATAAGAATATTTTTCCCCTGTATTTAAAACCTTTAAATTCTCAACACATTGCAATGATTTTCTCACAACTTCTTCCAAGCCATTGTGCAACACAACAAAACTCAACATAGAAACGTAAGTTAAATTCCTGCATCTACAAAACATTAAAAGCAAAAAAGTTTAAATCACAAAATTCATACAAAACAATTTCCTTTCTTTCGAACTAGCGTTGGAGACGAAGTTAAATTGTTCTGCTTTTCTTTTGTTGATTCTTCTTTTTTTGTTACTTACAACCAACATTTTATGGTTTGTTAATTTAAGCGAAATAAATTATTCTTTGTTATCAAGTATTTCAGCAGCATTTACAGAAAGAATAAAGTGTTTATTTTTTGTAAAATGTTTCTTTGTAAAAAACTTTTGCCAATCATTTATTCGCTGCATTAGCTAACGTAATTTGGGTTATTAATTCTTTCTTGTTCTTAATGATGATTTTAATTTTTCTACACTACAACAAATATATGTATCATCTTCAAATTATGATCCGTAATGTTCAATAGGGAGCCAATCGAAAACGAAAGTTTTTCATTTCAAAAAATTTTTCTAGCCATTTTATCCCACCTAGTCACTAGCCTAAGCTAGTCTTTGTGAGCATTTCGCTGGTTACTTTTTAGAAAAACTTAAACGGCTTAAGCTCGAAATTCCGTATCCATCCTCAACAACTAAAATAGCATTTTTATAATAAAATAAAGTGAGCTGTGATAAATTAAGGTAAAACTATAATTTAAGTTGCTAAAAAAATCTAATATCGCTTCTTCAACGCTTTCATCAATTTTGAAAAAGAGAAATTCATAGAGAAAGCCAAAAGAATGGTTGTAAATTAAAACGACAAAAACAAGCAAAGTATCTAGAAATCGGCAAGTGTCGACCTAATGTCGGCAGTCCAATATACCCATAAGTGGTCTAATGTTAATAGAAAAAGCACTTTATTTCGCTAAAAAACTTGCTAAAGGGCTGGCTTAACCGGTTCAAAATGTTGCCTTTAATGAAAGTATGTGAATAGAGTGGAATAAGAAATTAATAGGTGTCATAAGAGATCATGACGCCAAAAATATGTTCACTGCGGACGAGACCGCGTGTTTTATAGATGCCTGTCCGATCGCACATTTTGTTTTAAAGATGAAAAGTGTTACGGTGATAAGCACAGTCAAGATTACATTACTATATGCTTCAATACATGCAGAAGTAATCGCACTAGTAGGTTATGATCCAGCAGAGAATCTTGAGGAAGACGATGAGTGCGAACAAAACAGAATTTTATCTACTACCTCAATCAATATTTTGTATCAAATATTTTATAAAATGAATAACAGTTAACTGTTTAACTAATTTGGCTGAATATTCACATGAAATTAATTTTATTCTAATTACAACTTTTCACCTCTGAAGGGTTAATGGAAAGCAAAGGGTTAATTTTTCCTCGGATTTGATGAAAATATACAAAATTTTTAGACCAATTGATTGCCTTATTTTCTAAACTAGGTTTTATTAAATTTTAAATTTAAAAACTCATCTTACACGATCAATTTTTTGCAAAAACTAAAATAAATCTACCCATAGGGGCGTATGAGTATCAATTGCCGCAAATATTAAGGATCCGCCACGTACTTCTTGATATGAGGGAAACATGCTCAATCGAAATTATCATAAAAACAGTTCGTTTAATACTTAAAAAATTATATTCTTTTATTTTTAATTAATACAAGAAAACAGTTATTTCAAAATCAAGAAAATCATTTATAAAGTATCCGTAAGTAAAAAAAGATGATAGAAATCAAACTAAAGTATTAGCTTGCGAGCTCTACAATATTTCTCAATAAAATTAAAGTTTTATACACATTTCATAAGTAACCGAAGTCATTAAAGCCAGCAGGTATTTATCATTTGGTTTTGACTTTAATAACAATTTAATAATACGAATATTGATTCAAATAATTAATTAGTTCATTAAGTTTCAATTAGCGTCATGAGAGTATTAATTTTCTACTTTGTACTCAAACCATCAATGTACATGTGTAAGAATACAATTATGTATTTGCATAGAAATTAACAATTTAATACGATAAGTGCATTTTCATATCAATATTTCAATCATTATTTTAATATTGAATAGCTAATGGTGCTGGAAAATTATATAAATGGGAATAAATCCCCCCGGCCCACAACAAAAAATACAGACTTCTCTGAGCCACACGTAAAACAACGACAGCAATAAGATTTATGCACCTACACAGCCACATACGTCTGTACAATTTGTGTTTGTATGTCACACATCACTTTCTTACGCACGCTTGGCTCAACGCAATAATTATTTCATAAACTAATAAGAAAGTAGAGAAAATCTGTGTTGAGAATTATCGCGATGTTTTAGTAAACCATAAAAGGGAGAGAAAGTGAACCGGAAAACAAAAAAAGGTAGATGAATTTCATCGCATAGACATTGCGACAGTTGGCTGAACTCGGTTGGCAATCAATTTGGGTGTTTTGCTAGCGAACAACACAGTACAAATTCTGCTTAACGGGCTGAGATGTAAATTGATCAGTAAAGTCTTGAGATTACACTCAACTCGAATCTTTTGTGCAAGGTTTTTTTCAATTTCCAAGCCAATGACAATAAGCTGCTATCAACTAATATTCACATATCCTAGGCTATCGGTCAAATTCATGCGGTTCTCGGCAGCAGCGTACTTCAATTTGACTCCCCAGGATCGTTACTTGTAAAAAGCCGATACGAACGTTGAATGGGTGTCATATTTCTCATCAAATAACAAACACACACACCTTCTTTCATTTCATTTTATAATCGACTTGCCCCTATTTAAAAACGTACCTTGGACGTTGTTAGGATGCCCAACTGAATAGCGCCAAGCAAGTTGTTAGACCGTATATGTCGATTTGCTGCAATAAATCGCTTGAAATTAATTAAACAAAATCAAATCAGACAAAGTGAATACAACGCGATGTGGCAACAAAAACCAAACAGCAATAAATTAATCCACCTAATTATGGTAAGAGGGAATGTATGTAAGTGATTGCAATTAAGAATGTGTAGGAGTAACGACAAGATATAAAATACATCTTATACAACAGCAAACTTATTAGAGACTATGGGAAATCTATTTTCCTTTAGGACTTAGAAGTTATTTTATCCTTTTCCATACCATATGTCATACCATCTCTTCAGGCATATAACGACCTAATTTGTCTTAAGGTAACATTTTGCTGCTGGTCATAGGAGGACTTTAAACCAATGACAACCATCTTTGCATTCTCCTCTGTTTTTTCCTAAACAAACTTTTCTTTTTTCATTTGAAATTTGACTAATCTATTTGCATTAGTGAACTTGTATGTGTTGGAAAATTAATCTGTATCTATTATAGTTTCCTGATTGTTGTCAGCATTAAATTTATGTTATTGTCTTGTTAGCGTTAAAGGAAACATCTTGAGGTCAAATCTTTTCTAACTATCAACATTTTGTAAGCGACATAATCAAATTACACACACACTGTAAGTAATTTGCCAAACATTAATGGGTGGTTGTGTTTGTCAAAAATAAAGTAAGGCTAAAGAATTCAAGAAAAAGGTACGGAAAGGGAAAACAGATAAATGAGGTCTGCCAATTAGGCCTGGCTGAAGTTGAAATGAAATGAAAGAAAACAATTCGTGTGTGGAATATGACATCGTTCGTATGTACTCTACAGATTTGGAGGCACAAGATCTAAAGGAGGCTTGGCTGCCTCATATAGATAGCGATTTTGATAGTTTGAAATAATCATTCATACCGGAAGGACCTTGGCAACGATGATGATTTTCTGCCAAAATTTGAGGCTACTTCCACTCAGTAAACAAAGCACGTTGACTGTTTCCAAGTTTTGAAGCAAACTTCGCCAAGATGAAGTCTCTAGGATTCCGAGTGCTTGTGCCCGGCGAGAAATCGATTGCGAGCGGGCCTTATTCACACTTTCACAGACAAAGGAGTTCCGCGTCAATCTCGCTTTTTAGTTACGTGTGTTGTAAGGTTATTTACATAACCAGTCGTCACGAGTTTGGCGACCAACCATTAGAGAGGCTAATTCGAAGGACTACTGCCTCTTCCGCAAAATGGGGACAAAGCGAGTAGCGTTTGATCTAACGATACCAAAGTTTGGTTGTGCGGCTTAATCTTGTACTTTACCATGGTGATTTATTACAAGTGGGTGAGTAATAGAATAGCGTTTTTATGTCGGCCCCACAGACTGTAAGTTGTAACCCGCTTAATGAAGACTCTTTTATATAAGAATATTTTGTGCAAACAAACACATCGAATTGCTGTAGAGGTAATTTTAACTGAAGGTAGACTGTCAGCACACCATGCTGCTAAGGTGCCTTAAACTAAGCAAATTGAATTACGCTACTGACACATTAAACATCGAATTAATTTCTCCTTTTTCTTCATCCTTTCATTCATGTCATTGGGAGAAAGTTTTAATTTTTTGCTAGATTAAATTCAGATGCTCAAATGAATAAGCACGTTAATAAATCCACTTCCAATATTATTGCCACCATTATCATTATGAGTATCATCGGTAGCCGAAATGAATAGTGGGTATTTATTAGAGGCCACAAAATCATCATCATCGTATTCGAGTTCTTTTTTTTTTTTTGGAAAATAAATTTCTTGTTTTCATGGATTTCTTATATTCTCTTCTTTCAGTATTTTGGACGATACTAATTTTGCCGCTTCATTAAACGTATTCAAAAACAGAAAACCACAAGTTGACCAAATTAATACTGAACATCTTTAAAATGATGGAATCGACAGAAGTGTATTCAAAGACAAAGTGCTTCTGTCTCTGCCAGGAATCTGGCTTAATAACAATATGTCTAGATGATAAGTGGCCAACAGAATGATTGGTCTTTAGTATACAGAGGAAGCCTCGCAACAGGATAATTTCTGTCAATAGAGGAATTCTGAAGATATGAGCAAAAACCTCGTAAGGGGTGAACGGGTGAGTCTTCAAAGATTCGCGCGAATAACAGGCTGAGATGGAGGCGCACATTGTGCGTGAATGTCCACCTATGGCTAGCATAAGGCTTACGGCCACAGGCAGACACTTGTTAAATATAAATACCATGCCTTAGAGAAATGCTGGCAAGTACAAAAAACTCTATAATGAAGAATATCGACGACAGTTACCAATCGATAGTCTGAAATCACTGCAGTCAAGAGTAATAGCTAGTGTTAGCACCAGAATTAATTAAAGTAAGGAAGTCGTAAATTACAAATCGATTTCGTGAAATCAATTAGAAGAAAGATTACAATTATTACGAGGCACTGTACGAACGGACCCTAGGGCTATTTGGTACTTAATGTTGGAATTGGTTCTACGAAGAACAACTTCTTTATAATTGGCTACGTCAGCAAGAACGCAGGCTGAGATATCTGGGGAATTGCTTCTTTCGGAACCTTTCTTGACTGGCGTAATAGATTTTTTCATAAATTTTGAACCGTTCTGATGAATACATAGAATACACATGGTAAGCTGGAGATCACAATGGGCGCGAAAACCTTTGTTGGGAAACTTGCTTACCACTTGTATACTAAATAAATATCACCCACTTCTCATATTGTGTATTGGACTTTGGGTCCTACATATTTTATACAGATGTCAAATAAAATTCGCTTTTTCTTGTATGAACTTAAGAGACACCTAATTTGCTTTATGGCTAGAAAATGCGACACCAATCTCCTTAAAAACTGGTTCGCATTCCTACAAAAATTCCTTCCCATTAACATGAGTGATACATTTTTCTACCGATGTTAGAGAGGATGTTAGAAATTGAAGATGAAATAATATTGTGGTATTTTATACCCGCATGTGTATTTACATTTCCATTAACGCTTGTATTGTGAAAATTTATTGCTTTACGTTTGTGCGAGTTTGTCCGCCGGCTCCTTTGGCTAACGATGCTTTTATCAATTTTCTTCAATTTGTTTTCAATTACTTTGTTTCCTTTTTGCTTATTTCTTTGAATGATTTATTCTTCTGAAAATAATTTTATTTATACAATTTATACTATAAATGGCCGTTTTCATGATTAACTTGACTACCAACCAATGTTCATTATTCTTTACACAATATTAAGTTTGAATTACATGACCAGTTGGTTTTGGTAAAAAATAAGCTTTTTAGGGGTTTATTACAATTTTTTCTTTTTTAGAAATTTTGAGTAATATCATCAGCAAACAACTCTATGGTGGTAACTTTCCAATTAGTTGTTAATAACTAATTTATGGAAATTTTGTTTGTTAAACTACGTTTTTATTCTAGTTTTCTAGAAATTCTTTATATCTGAGAATTCTCTACCATTATTGTTTGAAATTACAGCCTTGCCGTATATTCTTATTTATTTTAGTATCCATTTCATTAACTTCTGACAAGAAGGCCTAAAGCAGAAGCCACTTATCCTACAAGCTAATAAAAAATATTCTATATACTAAATAATACATAAAACTAAATAACATAAACATCGGCCTAGAACACCATAAATCTCTCAATACCAAATTTTCAAGATTGTCCAAAGAGGATGCTTGAACAGCAACATAAATAGTCCTACTGGAAAGTCTACGAAAAATCCCATCAGTACAAAATCTAGTCCATAATCCCAAACGCCTCTCTATTTGATGATAAGATATCCCAAACCAAACTGGAAAAGCATAGGATGTAAGCGGCCTTACTATCTGACAATAAATCAGGAGCCTAACCGTTGTGCTGAGTCAGGTCCGTCTTTGGGATATTTAATGATGCATAAAATAAACCTTTTTTGAGTACAAAATAAACCTTCTTAAGACAAAAACCATATGACCATGTCTGATCGTGCAACAAATTCGAATACTCTCGCCAGCAATGCATAAGATAAAGAATTAAGACCCTTAAATTGCGGTATAGGCGACCCCCTCTACCGTTAATAATATAATGTCGATCGTCTTGTCTAATGCTAAGCCTCAGACCCCATTTCCTAAAATAGTTGTGGATAAATTCCAAATAAGAGTTCAACATCCAATTCGAATATAGTTCCCTTGGTTTGCACCTAGAATGTCGTAAGAGATCCCTGCCAGGCGGCTGAGGAATACTAGCAAAAAATATACAAAATAGAACCAGTAAACACCGCTGTAGTACACCTGCAGCTATAATCCGAATATCAGAAAAGCTAATGCTTTTTTTTTTAAAGTGCGGTTCTTCAAAAGTCAGCCGGTAATCTGCATGGGGTTCTCTTGAATCCCAAACCTATCATTTTATAAACAATTCCTTCTTGCCAAACTATCAGCCAAAATCGCGTAGCTAATGCAATAAGAGCATGGGAAGTGGAATAAGCATTCTTAAGCCCTAATTGGATTACTTTTCTCATAACAGTATCTATTATATTCCAACATACCTTGGATAAAGTGAACCATTCCATTAACTGGCAAAACAATGATAAAAAGGGCATTGGTCTATATCTTTTAGTCAGGTTACGAACCGAACTTGGCTTAGGGAAATATCCTATATGCGGACCGCCATGTCACACTATCTGCTTTTTTTAGACCAATAACAGGAATTTAATCTCCACTACTACTTGATTCCTTATTTCATCTCCTCTTTATCTAATATTACTAGGGGTTACAACGTTACAACCCCTCGGAGCGGAAACTTACACTGATCACACAACCATCAGCTTTGACATCTTGGTTTAATTCTGTGAGATTTATTTACAGTTCATAAACCCCAAACATTTATTATTTTTATGCTGAAATTTGTTTCAGCTTTTTTCCAATTTATGCGAATTCATTTCTGTTAAGGCTTTAAACTCCCGTGAGAGGCTTTCCAGGCTTTAAAGATATCTTTAAAAATATAGATAGAGCGTTTTTGTTTTATTTAATAGAATCATAAATAACCTGGTTCCGTATAGGCCTAAGGAGTTTGTCTGAGTTTGCCTCTGCAAATTTTTTTAGTTTCTAGCCTACGTGGGTACAGCTCGTATAAATTATTTATTAAAGTTGTCGCTTGCTATTCCTTTTGAGGCATTCTTTCTGGTTGCATTTTGCAATGTTAATTTGGTTTTAAATCATAAGAATTTTTTAACCTCAACTGCTAACAACTAAAATAAATTCCTTTGTATCAGTTACTCATGATTAAAAGGAATTCTTTAAAATTATTGGATTATTAACGTTTAAAATAAACTAGTCCACAAAACAAGTAAAATGAACAAAGCTAAATTTATTTCAAAATTTTAATATCAAATAACCCAATTAAAATTAATGGTCAAAGGAAAAGATATGTTAGATTTTGTCAAGCAAATATTTGTGAAAATGTTTGCTAAGAAATGCAAGAAATATTATTTAAATGAAGATGTTATACTTTGGAAATAACAAAGATTTAATTAGAATTTTCCTAGCAAAGAAAAAGTCGAAATACTTTTCTTAAATTGTTAATTTTACAAAGTATTTGACTTTCATGCCAGCAATGTTTATAGAGAATTTGTGTTGAGGTATTTTATTTGTTTGTTTAGTACTAAAATTGTGCTATGAATATACAGGGTGTCGGGTGCCGGGAAGGAATACTATTTTGTTTTATTGCTATTTTGGTAAACATTAGTCTTGACAGTTCATATTTGGCAGTCGTGAAGTAGAGACGTGGTAAATTTATTATGGAAAAATATTCGGTAAATCAACGTGTTTTAATCGTTAAAACATTTTTTCAAAATCAATCATCGATTACTGTGACGATGAGGAAGTCACGTGCAATTTTTGGGAGAAACAACGTGTCAACAAGACGCACAATTTATCGTGTAGTGACTAATTGCGAAGAAAGAGGGACTGATAGGCCCAAGCATGGACCACAACGTACTGCAAGATCGGCTAAAAACATTACTGCTCTTCAAGAAAGTGTTCAAAACAATCCATCAACCTCAATTCGACACCGTGCTCAGGAGCTTGGTCTTCAAAGAACAACTTTGGCCACAATTTTGCACAAAGATTTGCATTTGTTTCCATTTCAGATTTAGTTGACACAAGAGCTTGTTCCAGAAGACCATTTACGCCGCCGTACATATTCCAATAGGATGGTACAGCTCGCCCATGACAACACCGATTTTAATGAAAAAATCATAATGAGTGACGAGGCACATTTTCATTTGAATGGATATGTGTGTAACCAGAATAGTCGGTTCTGGGCAATGGAAACCCCTCAAATTATTCATCAGTCACCTTTGCATCCATTAAAAATTACAGTATGGTGTGCAATTTGATAGGAAGGAATAATTGGACCCTACTTCTTTGAAACTGAAAACGGCGTAACGGTAACTGCCAATGGGGAGCGATATCGTGATATGATTGACAACTTTTTAGCGCCACAACTGCATGCTTTAAGCTTGACTAACATGTGGTTTCAACAAGACGGTGCTACATTGCATAGTGCCGGGATTATAATGGATTTACTGCGAGACCTCTTTCCACAACAAGTTATTTCAAGGAATGGTGATGCTGATTGGCCTCCACGGTCGCCTGATTTGACTGCTTCGGACTTCCTTTTTGGGGATATCTGAAAAGCAGGGTTTATGCAAACAAACCAGAAACGCTGGAGCAAATCAAACAAAATATTCGTGATGAAGTTAATGAAATACCGCGTGAAATGTGTTAGAATGTAATGAAAATAGTGTTCAAAAGGGCTCGCATTTGTGAGACTAACAGAGGCAGACATTTATCCGATATTGTATTCCATACATAATTGCCGACATTAAATAAAACATTTATCAATATACGATCCATTCTCTTTCATTTAATCAAAAATTATAAACAAACAAAGTAGTATATCTTCCCGGCGGACACCCTGTATAAAACAGTGATAGCTAAAAATAAAATATTATTTGATTAAAAAATCAAATGATTAATTGAAACGAGAAATTATTAAATGCTATTATTCGGAAAAAGTCGATTAATCGATTAATGTTGCTACAATTCAAACATTGTTTTAAGCTTAAGTTTTATTTTATTGAATTTTTCGACTAAAACAAATTTGCAATAAATATTCAAATCTATGTTTCCTAGTTTCTTTACGTAATTGGACGTTCATGATTTTGCTAACATGCCAGGGGAGGCACATGATAAGCCGCAAAATTCTAGTCTATCTTCTTTGTAATTTTTGGATGTTCGATAAACTAGCAACGACTTTATCCGGATAATTTTGATTATTTAAGCACACAGTTAAGTTAACAGGAGCTCCCCTATACTGGTCAGCCACAATCAAAGGGGATGATCTAAGTATTCCAAGATATGTGCGGATATGTTACAGATCACAGATAAACTTACAACTTCCAACAAGAACATAAAATTATATTGAATATTTAAGTTAAAACACCAACAATACAATGGCCTTAAACTTTTGTTTTGCCGCTCTTGAGCTTTTACTATTTTTACTTTTAAACCAATTATGTACATTTTTTTACAGGCGTCACTTAAGGATTTATTAAAATAAAACACGACTTTTACTGTGAAACACAAGTAACAAAACATTTCTCTCAATAATACGCGCATATTCACCCACTTCTCTTCACTGTTTCATAGTAAAACCCCTTTACTTATACAGCTATAAAACAAAAATACACAATGCAAAAAAAAAGAAGTCCTTGTTCTGTCAATTTTTTTTTTCATTCACCTGCCTCCATCTCTTCCTAAACGAAGCAATTATCTTTTGCACTCGTACTCGTACAGCAAACAAAATTTTGATAAATATAGACATTTCTCACCTAAAACTTATGACAATACGAGTATAAAGGAAGCATAAATTTTCATTGTTGAGTACATTGGAGGATGTGTGTAACTCCAAGCCAGGGATGGAAAAATTCACCACTTTTGCAGAACTGTGATACAACAAATATTTGTTTCTAATCCGAATAACTAAGAAAGTATAATTCAAATAAAAAAACTATATTAAAAATTTTGTATTAAAATTGATAACATAGCAGAACACTTATTATGCTGCTTGTATACATATGTTTTTTTTTAATTAACTCTCGTACTCGAGTTACTTCGTTATATAAAAATGAAAGCGATGACACGATAAACACATGTATATAGGTGCAACATGAGAAAGGTTTGTCTTATTTGGCTGAGTAAAATGGCCGAAAATCCGCATTCTAATGATCAAAATTATGAAAACTTGTGCATTGAATTTAAAGAAAAATATGGCTCGTTTTCTTTAAAATTTATAAAGTTTTATTTAAACTTCACAAAATGAAAAACTTTAAATTTTTTACAATAATAGCTGTGTTCTCGTTATCAACATTAGGAGTCCGCCGGATTCCAGTTTTACCGAAAACCGTTCCCGTACTCGAAAGTTGATGTAAAGACGATTTCAAAGAACTTTGTTCTTTATCCTACACGAAACAGCAGAGAATTTTTCTTTGGCTAGATTGGGTAAATTGTCAAACATGCAAATGTTTGAAAAATAAACAATAAAACCTAAAAAATACTAATTTAATTAAATAAAATACAAAATTAATTATCAAGTAATTTTAATTTTTAGGCATGAGTTCGTTTTTCTTTCTATTCAGAAAGAGAATTATTTATTTAATATGGACAACCATGAAAACAGCAAAAGTTTTAATTTTACTAGACATCTAGCTAAATGGAATGCATTTTCTATGCCGCTACACACGTTATCAACATTCTTCGTGTCTTATCCACAAATTGTGTGTCTAAACAACTTATAAATAGAAGTTGTTTAGACACACAATTTCAACATTTAAGACAAATGGAATACGAGAATGAATTATTTCTCAATTTTTTTAATTTTTCATATAGTCTTTTTCTTGGTTGAGAATGAAGTTTTACAACACTCTAGGTTACCATATGCAATTTGCTTTTAGCCAACTATTGGTTGGCATTGTATGTATTTTTTTAATTTCATCTTAAGTGGATATATTTTAGTATCCAATTGATTATGATGAAGGAAACACATCTATATTATTATGTATATAAATTTCTCGCCGTGCCCAGCCCAACATACTAATGTTTTTATTGTTTTTTCGAACTACAAATATTATTAATTATCAAGTAATTTTAATTTAAAAATTAATTAATTTAATTTATGTTCGCGTACTTTTATACATTTTTGTCTCTAGTGAGAGTAATTGTTCTCACTCTCAGTTTACCGAACTATACCTACGCAGTAAAGAAAGCCCTTTTTGCTACAATGTCTTCGATATCTCAGAAATTACGAAGCAATATTGGTACAACTTAAAGGTAATTTGTTTTTACATAGCGGTATATTTTGAGAACCAAATTGCCACATGTATTGAATTGAGCTAAGAAGCCAGATGCAATAAAATAATTTTTGTTGTTAACCTGTGAAATCCCCAGTTTTACTTTGAGCCTGCGGTTAAATATCTTTTTAATTCACTGAAAATTTTTTTCCATTAATATTAATTTTTCTTTACAACAGTTTTTTGTCTGATTTCCAAATTTATTTACAAAGCCTAAAATTAGACGTGTCCCTAATAAAAAAAAAATTCTTGGCTTTAAAAAGTTTTAGTTGTCTTAACGTTAATTCGTTATTTAAAGCCGTCTAATGTCGCAAACATGTACTTAAACAAAGTCATTTCTGGATCCGCTGTTCATAATAATAGGAGTATTAGATCAAATGATAACATTTAAAACTAAAAAGGGTATAAAATTTAAAAATATTAAAAGAGTATCAGTATTTGGTTGAACTGTTGTATTTTGAGGACTGCAGCACAACTGCGTGACATGGAGTCAATAAGACGACATAGTTATAGTGGAATTTATTGGCACGCATCTCGCACGATATCGCACAACTCATTAGCATGCGAAGATCTCTTATCTAGCACATTTTTCGTAATGATGTTCTATGAGGTTTAGGTCAGGGTACTGAGCAGATTACAACATAATTTCAATCCTATTGTTTCGTTGCATAAATTACGGCACTCCTATTTGTTCGATCAACGCACATCAACTGAAAATAAATAAATTACTTATTACGTTTAAAAACGTACACGGCACTATAATTGCCGTTAGAATATCGCAGGATAATAAAGTTACCGGAGTAACAAATTGGAGATAGCAAACTGTTCGATACGCCCCCGCTATTATAATGAACTCAGTTGTATGTACATATAACTAGTTCTATCAATATGCTGTTTTTCTTAGGCGCAATAGAAGTTTAAGTTGAAAATAATAACACAAAAAATTTAATTTTAATAAAAAATATTTTTTAAGTCGAAGTTGATAAACGTGGCATTAATATTTGAAAATTATTTCGGGCATATAACTACCGCGACTGTTCTTGACGTCCGATTTTTTGTCACTTTTTCGAGTATTACTGGCCACATACCACGAATAGAAAGAACAATGTTGGCCCACAAGGCTATTGCTCGATATCAACGTATCTTAAAATTTTGATTTCAATAAGACGATTGTTACGGTCGTCGTATAACACGTAGCGCCATCCTGTTGAAACCTCCTTCCTCCAGAAAATCATTGATCACGCGGTAACGATCTCAATTGATAGTAGCGCGATCTTTGGCTTCATCTTTGTAAAAATAAGTTCCAGTGATGCCAACAGCGTGTAAAATGCACTAAACGATGCATTTTTGGTGATGTAAGACTATAGGCTCTATTGTTTACTCCATTTGCGGTAATTTAGGTTATTAACAAACCCGTTAAGCCAAAAACTAGTCGCATCACTGAACATAATTCTGCAATAAAATATTGGGTAAAATTTTCAAAATAAATCTGTATAATATGGTAGCGTTATTGAAGCGTCAATCTGTACATAATGATTTATCAAAGTATACTGATCAAAGGGCAACTGTAGTAGGACAGAATCGTGAAAAATTCTATTTTGAAATTTCCGTTTTCCATACCTGGTTAAATGCATTTCTGTGCCCTAAGAAGAAAGAAAGGTATAGAAAAAATATGTTGTTAACTTAATGCATACGCAGCTATATTAACAACCACAAATACGGAGTCAGGCACAGCACTCATCCTTATTGTCAATTTATTTGTTCACCGAGATGCCACATGTGACAAATTTTATAGTGGAACAATTATAATAATATTGAGTTGACTGCTTTTGTACCCCAGAGTTTGTTCCGATTAAAGGAAAATAATACTCAGCAAATTAATTCGTACTAAATATTTTTGTAACTCTTGTAATGAGTGGAATAGAAAAGCTTTAATCTTTAACACTGTTAAACTCTACTGTACCAGTACGTTTTGACTTCCGAGAAGCTACTTGTAACTTAAATCCCAAGACAAGACCTGTCCTTAGCAAAATAGGTAATAGAACAAATTAGCAACGATTTCATAGACTTAGTCATTAAGGTAGTAAAACCAAAGGAAAATGATACCAATGGAAAATAATACTGTCTTCACTGACGTTTCCCAAGCGTAATAATAAAGTTTCAGTGGGTAAGAGAATATGAAGATTATGAGAAGTTTCTCGGATTCAATTCTCATCATTAGTTGGGTCTTACAACTTAACTTTTTCAGTATTCTAAAATTTATTATATTAATAAAAATACCAATTTTTTTCCCTAACCGAAAGAATATAAATATCAGTTCGACAATATTGGTATATTGGTTTTATTATAAAGTTTGAACTTTGAGATTTAAGAATAAAACGGAACATTATTCAAATGACTGCCATGGCTGGCCATACCGCACACCATGCTCTCAACCTAATTTTGAAGTACTTTTAGATTGTTGGGTCTTGAATATCATGAATGGAAACCGCGAATGAGTGTTTTAAGGCCTCAATCATCTCCAGATGATTAGTGCCACATTTATCCTTAACGGCCAAATACAAAAATAGTACAAAGGGATCCAATCACAGCTCCGAGGTGGCCAATTAAATTCCAAACGTTAGATAGCCCACTCGTTAGCTGCAAAATAATTTTCGATGAATTCTTAATAGTTGAGTGAATTGAAGTTAAAGTTTTAAATATGCTGAGCGTTAGAAAAAGGAAGTTTTTCTTTTACAAAAACAGTGATGTCAAGTATAAAATTACTTAATGTGGTGACAGCCTGAATTGGCTGCAACACTCTAAAAAAAAGCAAAACCTCTTTGTTATACAAGTGGCAACATCTCTATTCAGTAAACAAAAGTGTTGTGCCTCCTTCAACGTTTTCGTTTTATTGTTTTTGTTTAGGTTACTGCGAATAGTTGCAACTAGACACTTGACAAACATCTCCACTTATATGTTGCATATGTGCAACCTGTCAGTTATGTAGAATTGTTTTATATTCACACATGAACACTTTCAAATACACATCCTTATGCAGCTGTTATCTAAAATTCCAATTAAGCTACAATTTGTTCGTTAGAGCACAAGCTCAATATGACAATTTCTAATTTTTTCACCTTCTGTTTTAGCGTAAAAATATCTTAAAACGTGTCACGCGAAATAAAAAAATTGTTTTTGAAGTATTAAGAAAACAAAAAGCACAGGGAGAGGTGCAGTAATTGGATTGTTATGAACAAGATTTTCATAAAATTTCGTGGATTTAAAATTTCTGATTATTATTTTTTAATTGTTGTTTTATTTTTAGGTTTTTGACGCAAATATATCAATTATTTTTTGTAAGTTATAATACTTTTTTTTAATTTAAAAAAGTGTTACATTTGGTAATTATCACGTTTAATTTGATACTAAGAGTTTCACTTATATTTCTTAGGATAATCTCGTTTTTGCGCAGAGATCGCTGGCTCATCAGGGAAGCCATAATAATAGAGAAACTAGAAATGTCTTGTGCTTAAACTTCTTTAAACTGAATGAGAGTTCTTACAAAACGCATCCAATGAATTTTTATTGTTGTATTTTTTATTCTATGATTTTTTGTTTGCTGCAATAACAATTAGTTTCTGATATTTAGTTTTTCAATAATAATAATAAAAGTTTTTCCAATTTTATTTTATATTTCGCAACCTGACAAAGTTACCAATGCTATACAGCTATCAAGATATTCAGTAGAGCTTACCATTTCATCATGCATCATTTAACGGCTGTCGAACGCGTGAACATTGTTAACAACGTCAAGGTTGCAGTGTATATTCACTTCGTCGCACCGTGAAATGGTTTGAGTGTCTTTTAAGACTTAAGCCAGCTACTAGCCATAGACTAGTACATAGCTACCGTAGCAGAAAATACCGTAGAGCAGCTAGAAATATTGGTTTGGTGCCTTTCAGCTGACTTGCTTATCGCTGCGGTTGATTTAGAGCCAACATTTGTATTAGACTGTGTCGACGCAAGAATTGAAGCTGATTGGAAATGGCAATTGTTGGTTTGTTAACCTCAAAAAGACAGAATCAAATTGTTTTTTCACATCGTTTGTGTTTTAAACTACTGTTTGCTTACTGGTCGAAATTTGACCATTCTACATAAAATAAACAAATTATAAAGAGAGCATTTAAACTCTATGGGACAGGCTTAGCTAGGCCAACAACCATTACAGCTACCCATACTTATACCGATCTTAATAAAATATAGAATGTGTATATCTAGAAATAAATACTTTTGAAGAGGTTATGAGGTTCACTGGCCAATCTACCAGGAACGAATGAACCCTTAATGAGTAATGTATTATACGTTTATATGTTCGAGTATCAGGAAAAAGTTCCCTAAATTCATTGAAGCACATTCCGTTATAGTAACGGTAGAACAATGAGACGCAAACCTCATTGCATTATTGTTCCAGTGAATCAATAGAGTTGGATACCCTACTAGCTTTGATAAGCATCTTCGCGCTAGTTTTTTGCGCGGTCGGGAAGCTCCTAATCTACAAATAATTGTTAATTTTTTTTGCGTATAAAAAATTTTTTTCACCAGTTTTTTTTTCCACAAAAGTAAATTTCAAACAAAAAACAAAATATTATTAAACAACCGCCAAATTAAGATTAGCATGAATTCCGAAATTATATATTTGTTTAAATACCTCACAACCCCCTTGTGTTGCTGCAGTACAATATTATTTCTTGCAACTGAAAATGGAGTTAAAAAAAGTTCTTCTATTATAAATTTTATATTCTCTTTATAAAAATTTTAAAAATATTCACAACAGTTGGATCAATAAAAAATCAAGTCTCGAAATTCCGCCTGACTTACATCTCTACTTAACCTCAATAAAACGTAACTTAAGTTCAAATTTGTAGTTACTTTTAACCAACAACAGCAATTGCATAAAACCTTTACCACTAACTCACTGATATAAAGTCTCGGTTATTTGTTCACCATCAACGTCAAGGTGTAACAGGTATTTTTGCCAGGACCACAGCTTTAAATCATCGGAAATGAAAAACCAATAAAAAATTACATTTGAGTTACGAACAAACATGAACAGAAATATAAAGCAACAAGCAAAGAACGAAGTATTTGTACATACCATCGATTTTATAGCAGTAAAATTGTTTTCTTAGAAAGTCAAACATGCCTTTGATTAGAAGGACTATTTCAAAGGACTTTAAATTTAAATGTAAATGGTTGTTTTTGCCGCAAACAATTAAATATCGGTTGAAACAAACAACGTGAAATCAAAGATAAATAGGAGGAACATATTTGTTAGAAGGATTATGAGGGAAGTTACTTTAAAACAAATAAGAGCGCTATATTCGGATATGCCGACTTTTATATACCCTTCACGAAAGCATGAAAAACTAAAAAGGTACTACAGACTTTTCCCGGTGCAAAGAATTGTTTGCGATCTTAAATTTTTGCCTCCGGTTTTAGTCATCTTAATTTAGATTTGAACCCTCCCTTCGTTTTAAGATAAGAATTTTCGATCGATTAATTGATGAGATGTTTTTATTTATATTTCGACTCTTTTAATGTGTTTTTCCTGTCTCTATTTTCTCTAAATGCTCGTTATTTTGGTTAGTTGTAGATAAAACCGGAATTGGATTTTCAGTAAAATTTCGGATATTTGATAAAAATTAAAAGTTTTCAATGCAATTCCAGACTTTGGGTGAAATTTTTTGTTAAATTTCAAAATTTGGCAAAGTTTGTTTTTGGGTGCTTGTTTTTGCAAGATTTAAGTCTTTTGGAACCTAAAATTATTTTGGGGATTTTTCGATTTGAATTTTGGAGTTTCAGTGAACATCCGATTTTTCGTGTTAATAATTTTGTGCGGTTTATTTACGGATTCTGGCAAAAATTTTAATTTGTAGTGATTTTGAAATTTTTTCAATGAAATGTTTTAATTTTGTATTGAATTTTTGAATTGTGGCGATTGTCTTGTAAAATATAATAAATAAGTAAGTTTCTGAATGAAATCGAAATTTTTTGTTGCAATTTGGGTTGAAATTTCCGAATCTAGTAATGTTCACTTTTTGCCATATCTTTTCAAATTTCGCTATTTTAAAAAATTTTGTTATTATTGTACTTAAAACGTTTTTGACTGTAGTTCAGATTTGTGGTGAATTTTAAGTACTTTGGTGAATACGAAAATGGATGAATAAAAATAAGCTTCTTTAATTTTTCACTTGCATTTCGATTTTTTTTAAATTTATAAATTTTTGGTGAATTCTTTGATGAATTTCCGATTTGTGGTTAATTTGAATTTTTAAATATGTGATATATAATTTTGTAACATACATATATTCTAATGAAATAAAGATATTCTAATGAAAAAGATATAATTTATTGTTTTTTTTAATTTTCGGCTGTTTGGTGATATTGCAAAATTTTGGTGAAATTAAAGGTTTTGTGTTGAAATTCGAAAATTTGGTGAATTTGGGCTTTGCGGTGTTTTTACTAAAATTTCGTTTTTAATTAAATATCGATTTTTTTTTTGGCGATTAAAACTTTTTCTTATAGTTTTTTTAAGAATTCGGTTTCCTTTGTGAGCTTATTAAAATTTTTAGATATAAAAAAATTTAGATAATAAAAATTTTTAGATATAAAAAATTAAATTTCGTCCAACATTTAAGTCTGCAGGTTATCTGGGGGCAATAAGTTTACAACTTATGTAGGGGGACTTTTTAGCAAATTTGGTAAGAATTTCAAAATATGTTAATTTTATGGGCGTAAGAGTGGAAATATTAAAAAAAATACAGGAAAATGGTTTTGCTAATATCCCTTTCATGGTCCTAGTTTTAAGATCCTATGTTAACTAGTGCAGTCAGAAAGTTGATTTCAACATCGGACAGATGGGTAGTGTTAACTGAACTTCCCTACCTATAAGGATCCAAAACTGTTTTGATTCAAAAATGAATATTGTAGAAAATACACACGGAATGACAAACTTATATACACGTATATCCTTTTCACCTTTTTTGTGAGGGGTATATAAATTTCAGTAATCATAAAACAAATAACATTTGTAATCTACATCCAAATGTATGTTACATTTTAACCAAGCTAGAACTTATTGAATTCACTATTAAGACAAGAACATTTGAATGATTTCTTAAGTTTGGAAATTAATTTTCTCTACACATTTTTAAATTGTCACATGTTGAAAAAGTAATTTTATTGTTGCTATCATATTCCTTACTTACTGTATGCAACACCGGCTATGCTACAAAAAATATATATAAAAGAAAATTCCATTCCTTTTACACTCTTCACAAGTGATTGCATTTTGGAATTTTCTGTTTCCTACATTTTATACGACGACAAACCAAAAAATGTATGATTGTCAAAAGAAAGAAAAAACTTCTATATTAAAGCAAACCTGGAAACAATTTTTCCCAATACTCGTAGTTAAATGCAATTCAAGAAATAGAAAAATGAATAGCATTTCGAAGCAGGAATATTCTGCAATTTAAAGCATCTCACTTTCGTTTGAAAAGCCAAAGAAGACAATAATTGTGCACAAGTAAAAAAATAACAGGAATCCCAAATATGTAGAGAGACAAAAAATAGAGAAAAAATTATTTTTTTCTCTTCTGAGCAGCACTCATGGTGGAAGATGTTCAGAAGTACATTTGTGGGTAACTATTGATTGAATTTAATCGGCAATTTAGGATTTAAACTGGGAAAGTTTAATAATAAAACAAGTAAAAATTTACAAAACTCCAGACAAATTGTTGTTAAAATGTGAAAAACTTTTTTCTTTTCATTTAAATGTTAGTAAATTATATTTAATGAAAATACATATTGAAGTGCCAAAGATTAAAACAAGAAAAAATATTAATAAAGGTTATTTTATACCTTTGTTGAATACTACACAGGTATGATAGGGATCAATTACGGACTGAAAATAATCGTATGTTTATTGGTTCTACGAGTCCTCATTGTTGAATATATAACTTATACTCTCTGCAATATATGTACATAACACATTGTAACATAAATAAAAGAGTTTGGCATTACTAATATGGAGTCAGTATTCCTTACACGTTTATTGTATGTTCCATTATGGCGTTTTGTAAGTAATACAACGCTTCTTTCCATGTCCATATGCATGCAAGTCCTTATAAATTATATCTTACGAGTTATTTCTACTTAATGCTACGGGCTCGCTATAATACAGGGTGTACGCCGGGAAGGTATACTATTTGTTTTGCCACCATTTTGGTAAACATTAGTCTTGACAGTTCATATTTGGCAGTCGTGAAGTAGAGACGTGGGAAATTTATTATTAAACATTTTATCAAAATCAATCATCGATTACTGTGACGATGAGAAAGTCACTTGCAATTTTTGGGTGAAACAACGTGCCAACAAGACCCACTATTTATCGTGTAGTGAATGATTTCGAAGAAAAAGGGACTGTAGCTGATAGGCCCAAGCATGGACCACAACGTACTGCAAGATCGGCTGAAAACATTACTGCTGTTCAAGAAAGTGTTCCAACCAATCCATCAACCTCAATTCGACACCGTGCTCAGGAGCTTGGTCTTCAAAGAACAACTTTGGCCACAATTTTTCTCAAAGATTTGCATTTGTTTCCATTTAAGATTCAGTTCCAGAAGACCATTTACGCCGCCGTACATATGCCAATAGGATGCTACAGCTCGCCCATGACAATCCCGATTTTAATGAAAAAATCATAATGAGTGACGACGCACATTTTCATTTGAATGGATTTGTGAATAAACAGAACAGTCGGTTCTGGGCAATGGAAACCCCTCAAATTATTCATCAGTCATCTTTGCATCCATTAAAAGTGACAATCTGGGCGGTAAAAAAAAAATAAAAAAAAAAAAAGAAAAAAAAAAATATAAGAGAGTATGGGTAACGGTAACTGTCAATGTAATGAAAAATTTGTTTCAAAAGGGCTCGCATTTGTGAGACTAACAGAGGCGGACATTTATCCGATATTGTATTTCATACATAAATGCCGACATTAAATGAAACATTTATCAATATACGATCCATTCTCTTTCATTTAATGAAATATTATAAATAAAAATACCGGACACCAGGTATTTCTCCAACTATTTTTGAAAAACTTCGTGAATATAAGCAATAAGATCCTAGCGTAGACCAAAGTATCACGGAGACTAAAAGTGTATGCAGATAAATCAACTTATGTCAAACCACATAAATGCACTCAGCTGGTAAAAAGTTCTTCTTAATTGAAAAATATTAAAGTAAGAGTGTTATGTTCGGCCTTTACCTAACTATGAACTATTAATTTACTAAAGATTTTTCGCGGTACAAATGACTAATTGAAATTTTATAAAATTTTAATAAAGTCATAATTTATAAATTGACTTTGCAAAAATTTTTGAAATTTTCCTGAATGGTAGGGCATAATGTGACCAAGAGGGGCAGGAAAATTGTAAGGCATGTGTGGAGTTGTCAGTCTTCCATCGAGCGCGTCCCCAGGTGGCGGATAGGGGCGTTCTGAATCAACGTCTGGACACATCTCAAGGTAGATGCTCTAGGGGATGATCCAGAACGGAGCTAGCACAGAGCGACTGATACATTACTGATAGTGGTCAGGCCGCTCTGGCAAAGCTCAGGTAAAGAAGTGAGTTTGGGGTGTGGGACACAACAGGGACACTGAGGGATAGGCTACGTAAGCGGTCACTCAGTGAACCTTGCCGTTGCTCTAGGATGTGGCTGGCCGGTGACACTTCATTGGAATAGTCACATGGCTATCAGCAACCTTAGCCCCAGCGGGAGGGCCCGGGGAAAGGTTGGATGTCATTGAGGGACTCGTTGTGCAAACGTCCCCTTTATGGCATACGACCGGTCCACAGAATGCACCAGAACGAATTGATGTCTTATATAAGAAATCAATGAAGCTCTGGGCATTCTCCCCCCGCTTTGGAACTTCACTCTTGCCCGCGGACCAAAACTGGCCCACTTGTAAGGTTAAGGTGGTAGGAAGCAGTGCCGAGAACCTGAATGGCTAATTAGTGGTAAAAGATGATTAGTCGCTAACAGCTCCCCTCCGGTGCCTATGACACGGGCTGGTTGTAATGTTTGTCTAGTCCACGTACGCCGTCACTGCGTGGATGGTCCATTCCCTTACGTGCCTACTCGTGGGACCAAAAATGAAAAACAAAGAAATAAATAAAGGAAATATAAAAGAAAAAGAACAGGATGGGTTTGGGAACGCATCCGAAGAAGACCTTCTGGCCTCTAGTCAAGAGACCTTGGTTGAACTGTCAGGCAGTGAGGGAACCAGACATAGTACCCTACTGCCCTCTGAGAAAACTCTTCAAATGGATATCAAGGTTGATGACCAATTGAAGAAAAAACGCAAAAGGAAGAGCCAGCATGAGACTCTGAAGGCAAGGTACAGCAAGGCGGTGTTTATACTTGACAAGATAGCCAAGAACGCCGCCAGTGGTGTAATTCATGAGCGCGATGAGGATGATCGGAAAAAGTATCAAGCTGTGGTAGACGAGTACCTTAAGTATAAGGACTCTCTACCCAGCACCTCTAAAGCAGCATCTGAGGAGAGGTCCAAGCGTAACCGATCTCAGACAGAGGGAGGTAAATCGCCTAAAAGGAGGAAGATCGCAGAGAAGGCGAACGCTCCAGGACCAAACATAGCAGCCACGTCAACATCAGCCAGACGTCCTTTCAACGAGGTGGTAAAGGACCATCTCATTGTGGCTCTGGCTAGCGAAAAAGATGGTGCCATCAATCCTGTGGTAACAGAATGGGGTGCCATAGAGTCTAAACTGGCGGAGCTCGTTATGGATTACGTGCTCGCAGGGAAGACTGGACCGGTTCCCTGTTTTGACTCCGGCGAGATACACCGGGGCTACAGGGTAATCAAGTGCTTGGACGAGTTCTCAAAGGACTTTCTCAGCAAATGCATCGCTAAGATTAGCGGTACGTGGAAGGGCTTAAGGCTTAAGCTCATCCCTGCTGAGGAGATCCCGATGAGACCACGGGCAAGAATTTGGTTACCAAAAATGGCAACCGATGCAAAGAAGATGCTGGAGTGTCTAAAGCGCCAGAACTCCAACATTTCCATGGATGACTGGTCGATCATCCGTACAGAGCAAGGGGACACCCACACATGCCTTATTCTCGCCATTACCGATAAAGCAACAGTGGAGCTGGAGAAGGCCGGCTTCAAACTGTTTTTCGGAGTGCGGGATGCGAAGGTAAAGGTGTTCCGGCCAACAGGTTCTGGTAGTGGGGAGACTGATGTTGTTGAAGCCGCCAACAATCTGCTCACCGAGATGAAACTTACAGAACCTTCCTCAAATAAACAAAATGACGCTTAAGGTAGTTCAAATAAATCTGCAGCACTCGAAATGTGCTACAGATAACCTCCAGGTGCTCTTAGCTGAAGAGGACTTGGATATTGGACTACTTCAGGAACCCTGGGTTGTTAACTCAGAGATAAAAGGGTTCCCAGCGTCAAAATATAACGTTCTCTATGCAAAGGATAGTGGTAAGCCTAGATCATGTCTAATAGCCAAAAAACACATTAACATTTTTCTCTGCACACAGCTTAGTACAGCAGACCTTACGGTGTCAAGGATCGAGCTGCCGCAGAACAACAGCTTTATCATAGCCTCAAGCTACATGGCACATGAGAAGCCAGCTCCTCCAGTCGAAGTGAGTAATCTCTTGGCCTCAACAGGAGCATCTGACATAGTCCTAGGATGTGATGCAAATGCTAGGCATACAATCTGGGGCAGCAGCGAAATAAATGAACGTGGTGAGTACATCCTTGATTTCATTAACAATAATAGATTAAGTATATGTAACTCCGGCTCCACCCCAACGTTTATTTTTCCGAGTGGGAACAAATACAAAGGTTGGGAGGAGGTACTGGATCTTACACTCACAAATGACAGATCTAGTTTATCAGTTGATAAGTGGAGGGTATCTAGTAAAAGATCTTTTTCGGATCACAACTGGATTCTCTTCGAGATTAGATTACAGAGCAGAATAGAAAAGCCATTTTTCAGGAACCCAAGAAGGACCGACTGGTTTAAGTTTAATGGAATCCTGAAGCACAAACTATGCAAAATACCAGTTATTGAGGACACGATCACTGGTCTTGAGAGGATGGAGAAGAGCTTCAGCAGTGCTATGGTGAAAGCCCTCGAAATCTCTTGCCCAATAACAAAGGCCAGGAAAAGCTTTCCTCCATGGTGGAATTCGGAGCTTTCTAAACTACGTAAGGAAACACGTAGAGCCTTTAATAAGAGCTTTAACAATAAGTCATGGCAGCCATACCGTGATATGTTGAAGGCATATAAAAAGGCTATAGTAGCCGCAAAACGAAGCTCATGGAGAACTTTCTGTGAGTCTATAGACAACACAAAGGATTCGGCAAGGCTCGGAAGAATTTTAGCCAAAGGTCAGTCAAATCCTTCCTATATCAAAAGGAAGGATGACTCATGGTCCGAATCCTCAGCGGAATCCCTTGAAATCTTGATGAACACTCACTTTCCGGGCTGCAAGGACATCGGTACGGAATATGTGAGCTCTAACGGAATTCCGTACACAATCGATGGGAATATGATATCTCACGACAGGATTTCCTGGGCGATAGACACATTTTCCCCTTACAAATCACCTGGGCCAGATGGCATTTTGCCAAGGATGCTACAGAGTGCTAAGAAAATTATCACTCCCTGGCTTCATAGGATATTCATGCTTTGTCTTTCTCTCAATCACGTTCCAGAAAATTGGAGAAAGGTCAAGGTCGTTTTTATTCCAAAAACCGGCAGAAGAAGTCATGAGAATGCGAAAGACTTTCGGCCGATAAGTCTTTCATCTTTCCTGCTCAAGACTCTGGAAAGACTCATTGACTTTCATATACGGCATCGACTGGAAAGCACCAAGGGCATTTCGAGAAGTCAGCATGCCTACCTTAAGGGTCGATCTACGGAAACAGCCCTACATGAGGTGGTAGGGGTCATAGAAAGGACCCTTGAATACAAACAATACACAATGGCATCCTTCGTGGATATAGAGGGAGCCTTCAATAACGTGACTACTGTGGCCATTCAACATGCTCTTACTAGTCTGCGAGTGGAGGAGTACCTCAGTAACTGGCTGGTGTCCATGTTGAGGTCAAGAATAGTCACTGCAAATCTTGGTAACAGCAATATGACAAAACTAGTGGATAGAGGTACACCTCAGGGTGGTGTAATCTCTCCGCTACTCTGGCTTATGGTTGTTAACACGATTCTTATGCAATTGGACGACAAAGGTATAAAGGTCGTCGCATATGCTGATGATGTTGTGATCTTGGTATCAGGACTGTTCCCGGACGTGATAAGCAATATCATGTCTGATGCGCTGGGGCTACTTAGCAACTGGGCGATGAGGAATGGCCTAGGAGTAAACCCGGACAAAACCAGTTTGGTACTATTTACAACAAGGACCAAAATCCCTAGCTTCAGACTACCGCGGTTAGGAAACCGTGATATTCCTCTTACGAACAGTGCGAAATATCTTGGTGTCATCCTTGACTCTAAGTTGTCATGGAAGCTGAATATTCAGCACAGAGTCAAGAAGGCTACAGTAGCTTACTACACCTGTCGTAGGATGTTCGGTGCAAAATGGGGACTTAGTCCTTCTATAGTTAGATGGATGTACACAGCCATTGTACGTCCGATTCTTACGTATGGATCTTTGGTGTGGTGGCCTGCGACAAGGAGGAAATATGTGGTGGACCAACTGTACAGAATTCAAAGATCGGCATGTATTGGCATTACAGGTGCACTGCGTACTAGTCCATCAGAGTCACTGAATACTATACTGCACCTTATTCCAATAGATCTACACATCGTGGCCATATCTGCTAGTAGTGCAGTTAGGCTAAAGGCGACGGGAACTTGGCGTGCGAGGACGTACGGCCATGCGAATATCTTGGGCGTACTGCCTTCGGATATAAATCAACTCCCTGACTACACTACGCCGCAGTTAGAGTTTGACAGAGTGTTCAGAGTACTAATCCCCTCCAGGAGGGAGTGGTGCGGTGGTAGTCTCGTGGAGAACTATAACGTCAGGATATACACAGACGGTTCTAAGATGAACAGCGGTGTGGGCTCTGGCGTCTTTTCTAGTGATCTTGAGATAGGCATCTCATATCGTCTTCCGGATAATTGCAGCGTATTTCAAGCGGAAATACTTGCTATTATGAAGGCATGCAGGATTTTATACGACAGAAATATACGTGAAAATATCGGTATTTTCGTCGACAGTCAGGCGGCGCTTCTGTCACTCAGATCGTACAGAACTACGTCTCTGTTAGTCAGTCGATGTAAGAGAGAGTTGTCAAGGCTAGGGAGCCTGGCGGATGTTACCTTGGTTTGGGTTCCTGCGCATAGGGACCACTTTGGTAATGAACAAGCAGACAAACTAGCCAAAGAAGGAACCACTCTAAATACTCCCGATGTGGAATCAGTCGCAATCCCCTTGGAGAGTATTAAGAGCGGCATCTTCAGTCACTTTCTTAAGGAAGCTGATAATAGGTGGCGGAGACTGATCACATGTAGGGTCTCTAAATTGATGTGGCCCTATTTTGATTTTAGGCGCACTATGCAACTGATAGGCCGTGATCGGAGGAACTTATCGAGGTTGCTGGCAGTATTAACAGGTCACTGGGTGTTAGGAGAACATGCCAGGCGACTTGGACTCCCCTATAATGACCACTGTCGCAGTTGTAAGGACATAGAGAAAGAGGAGACGGTTTTTCACCTTCTCTGCGAATGCCCTGCGCTGGCTGTCAGGAGACACAAATTTCTTGGAGACTACATACTGGAGGATCTCAGTGAGATATCTAGGTGCCGTTTCAACGATATTTTAAGATATCTCACGGCTACGGGATGGATCTAGCTCCCTAGTCTTAGTGCGAGCATAGGCTCTAAGACACCATTTACCTGGCGAGTGGTATGGTCTTGTCAAAACGGGGTCATTCAGACCTTACTTGACAGCCTGCGTGCAGCAGGCTACCATGTTAACCAACCAACCAACCAACCAAGGCATACCATCAGCCTAGCGGAGTGGTCATTCGTGTGGTATATTTGTTGTGTGATGAATTTATTTATTTTTTTACGGTCGGCGTACCCAGTGAGAAGGGTTGGAACCTTGTGAGATGTGTTTACCGCTAACAAGCTAGTCGGAAACCTCACCCGTCTCTGCGGCCGTTACATAATATGTTGTTTAATTTAGATTTTTTTATGAACTTTTTATTATTTTGCTTTGAAAAGTAGAATTGTTTGCCGAAATTTTTTGAATATCTTCAAAATTGTAAGACCAGTAAAAAATTCATAGGGACATAATTTGCAGGTAATTTTCTTACCAGTTTTCACAGCTAGTTCTAGACTTTCAGAATATTATGTACTGCAACCGGTTTAAATTTTATATAACGGAATATCTCGAGAACTAGAGAAAATTTCCAAAAAAACGGATTTAGAGACATTGAAATTATTATGAAACCTAATGCCGCATAAAAAAAAAACAATTTGTTGACCAGTGTTATATATTAAATTGTGTTTTAATTAAAACTCAAATTAACAATCATAATGTTTTCTCTTATTTTATATTGCCATTCTTTTGAGTCCCTAAAGTCAAAGTTATATAATTTTAATGTTTGCATACACACATATTGAATCACATACATATCTGTATACACGTGTATTGGAATGTTAATTGGCATGTAAGCTTGTCTTCAGATGTATGTGTTGAATTGAAATTGGTTAATTTGGCAACTAATTTGCAACCTATTACTTTTTCGGATTTCCAAGCAATACTGCACGTTAACAAAACATAAAAACCTCAAGCTTAAAAGCCAATAGATAACAGGGGCAAATAATAGACAATAATGACACGGACGAAAGTAAGAAAAGTGAAGATGATTGCTGTAAGAGGAGATTAAGAAAAAGTTTTAGTATAAAATTAAAGCCTCTACTAAACACAAATCTGTTTGTAACATCTAAAATGACAACAATACCACAATAGCAAAGGCACTCATGTAACTTAAACTCCAACACAGCAGATAATTAACTGTCTGGCTTATTTTGTACATTTCAAACAAAACACGTCCACACAAAGACACGAACACACACACTGTACAGATTGTCAAAATACATCCATTTTATCTCCTGTTTATTGTTGCTGTGGAAAAATGTTACTTAAATTTACATGTGAAAAATAGAAATCCAATCATTTCGTTAGTCAAATGAAGTTCATGTTGTTTTTCAGTGTTAATATTTTTTTTTAATTTTTTCTCAGTTTTGCTGCAAATGTTTTTGAATGTGAGTAATTGTGATATGGTGTTTTATATTTTTTTTTAGAAGACCTTATTACAAAAAATTTAATAGGCCTTAGTATATTTTTTACAAATCGCACACTTTATTTTTCTTTTACGTTGAAAAATATAAGTAAGAAAAACCTAAAAATATATATATGAAATACTTTCTGTTAAATGTTTTTCTGCTTTCTCATATCGTTGTGTTACATTTGTATATAAACTTGTGTTAATAAAATTGTAATACTTTCTTCAGCCTTTTTGTTAATACGGCTTAAATTGGTATCAATTTTGATACTGAAGGTCTTGTGGGAGTTTAAACGAACTAACAGAGACACCAGCCTACACGCGTATGAATATATTTAGCGTTTCTCTCGTATTCAATTTAAATAACTTGGGTGATTTAGTAAAAATGTAAATTTTTCTATAGCAATTTTTCCACACATGTACGCTAGTTTCGTTTTGTGTTATTGCAAAAAGACTGAAGCCCGCATAATGCTTGCACATTATTCAGCTGTGCTACGAAAATATCCATTATTTGCCTTATCGTTATATCATGGCTTAATTGAGAACATAATTTGATGAACGTTGAATTTGAAATAATAAATCTCTGCAATGGCCGCCAATAGCTCCGTATCGGTGTCAAAAGTGGGAAAAAAGCTGTAAAAATCGTCAAAAAGTCCCTACAAAACTAAATTCCCACCGCTCTAACTGTCCCAAAAGTGTTTCTAGAGGAGTCAAATGTATTATGGAACCCTAATATTTGTTCATTCCCAAAATTTTGTTAGAACACACATATCTTCAACCCTTAAAATGTTTATTGTCTTCATGGTAAGAATTTTGACCCCCAATTAGGAGTCAGTCATCATTTTAGCATGCAATTTCTTCCGAACCACACCTATCCCAACCCTATGGCGCACATCTGAAATTAAATGTGAGCGTAAAAAGCATTAAAAAATCGTCTTGCCTGTAAATTATATAGAAGATAAATATATAAAAGCTATTAATAAATGGATTTTTGAACTTAAAAGTCATCATATTATATTTAAAAAGTATAAATCTTTACGGTTTTAATAAACCATAATTTTAGGAAAAGCATAAGATGATGATGACATTTTTAAACCAAAAAAATTAAGTTTTAGTTTCCACGAAAAGTGTAAAAATTTACAAACGTATTTGTCAGCTGCAGTGGAATATCATCTTTTATGGTTATATGTAACACCACCATATCCAAGGCTTAAATACCTCAATAAGTGATACTAAATGTTCTTTTTGAACTTACAAAAATTACTCATACGCTCTAGACTAAAAAAAAATCTTCATCAAACTCAGACGAACAAATGCAGCCCCAAAAGCAGATCATTTTTGCAAAAACACTTGCTGCATAATTTGTATGTTAAGAAACAACTGTGCGGGAATATAAAATAATTTTTTATACTGCTAAAAATTTAACAAATCGATATTAATGGCGAAAAAGAATCATAAGGGAAAACAGAAAACCTAAAACTAATGGAAAGAGAAACAAGCACTTTAAGACTTCAAACCGTTGCATCATTTGTTTTACTTCAGATTTCCCAACCCTTTTCTTTTTAACTTTAGAGAAGAGAAAGCGTAGAAAGAAATTATGGTTAATATTGCTTTTGAGTGTTCAAATTGCAAAAGAAGTCAAATTAAATGCCAAGCAAACCATAAATCGCATGAAACGGCCAAGTTCGAAATATTCTGTAAAATAAGACGTAAAAGCTAAAACCGGATAAATGACTTTATTTGAAAAGATTCATAAAGCTAACAAATGTAAACCATAAATATAAATTAAAATTCAATAGTATAAAATTTAAGAAAAAAAAATTGAATCAGTTAATAAACAAAACACAACAAAGAATAAGATAATGAAAGTAAAAAGAGGAGAATATCGAAAAAATGTCGGAATCCAAATAAATTGGAGTAACGGAAGAAATCCCGCAAAACTGGGGGATTACAAAAAAGATACAAAATATTGCAAAAAATAAATTTGAAATTAAAAATAAACTTTACATTGATAAAAAAAACCACTATAATTCGTATTTTGTATAATAATGGGGGGTATCAAAGCAGAGCGTTTACTTTATGGATTTCTTTTCGCTCCGCTTCTTACATCGAATTGAATTCAGGCAATCCATTTGAAATTGATGACTACCTAACTTTCGTGCTGACACTAGAATCTACTCTTGATTTGTAGTGACTTTACACTGATAACTATCGGCCTTCTTCCCCATCAAGCAGTCTCTAGTAATTGCTAGCATTTGTCTAAGCCTGATGACTACCATGGCATTTACTTTCATCAAGTATCTGTTCGAGGTTTTAAGCCTTATGCTAGCCAGTGCTTCACACAATGTGCGCTAGTGTATCAGCCTTTCCCTTCGGAGTATCTTTGAAGACTGACCCATTACCGGCCGACACCACGAGGAGGTTTAAGTCAGAGCTTCTGACAGTGCACTCAGTTACGAAAAGGAAAGCCAAACCTTTGTATCTTCTAGCTAACGACTGTATAAGTAGTAAAAAGGAGTTACTCCAATTAAACATTTTCTCAAAAAAACTGGTGAAATTTAAAAACGACTTCAAAAAAGCAAATCAACTCCACGTGACCTGATTCTTAATCAAAAGCAAACCAAAATAAGAATTTTTTTTATTCATTTTGAATCTAGAACTTGTGAAATGAAATTTAAATTCAGTAATAGACTACGGAATTTCGACTAACTCAACTTGAACAGCAGCTACTACAGCTTTCTTTTGAAATCCACCTGTCATTTTTCCTAATTTAATTTATCGCAAATTCCATTAAAAAATACTATTTTCTCTTTGCATTATCTATTATTTTTCTAATTTAGTTTTTAATTTCATTTAATTTCGTAGCATGCAAATGGACATTACTTATCTGTTTCAGCTGCTTTCATGTAAAAAGTATAAAATTGCACATAAAAAATGAAAAAGCATGAAGTTGTTTTTAGCATACGATGCCAGCAAAAGGGTCCCTCGCACCAGCACAAAGTTACTATTTTGGACAGTAACTTAAATTACAACAACAAAGTTCTTATATTACATAAACATATTGTTAATTATAATTTTGGACATTCCCTTTTAACAAGACTTTAAATTAGTTGGTGAAAGTTTATTAAAAATTCTACACCAAACCCACGGACGGCTGTCTGCAGTAGAAGTTATAACCCAACTGATATTTGTCTCACAATGAAAACAACATTTAGATTGGTTGTGAAAAAAATGCAATAAATTTCAATTTGAAACAGAAAACAAATAAAAGTTATGCAAATATTTGTAGACATTACAAAAGTAATAGATACTCATACTCGCAGAGAAAAACCAACAGTCTATTTGTTGAACTAAATCGAACTTCTTAGCGAAATTAAACAAAAAGCGGAAATAACAGAGGATGTAACAACTTTTATGAATAATTTATGAGGAAAAGGAGTCATAAATAATTGAACAAAAGAACACAGCACCAAAACTGAAACAAACCAACGATTTTCAGAAATCCTTATATCTCTTTTTTTATCAAAAAAAAAAAAAAAAGGAGAGACACATAAATATTTGTTCTTCACACTCACATGTAGGAGTTTTTTTTTTGTGAATCCTTTTCAGCTGAACTACTAAAAATATACTGCTATCAATAAAACATGATTATTTCAGATTCATTGAAAAGTATGAAGAAAAAAAAAACAGCAATAAAAAAAACCAAACAACCAGCGAATATGGTTTACAACATCATGACAGCTTGGGAAAAAATCAAACGGAAAAAAGGGGAGGTAAAATAGAAGGATTTTCGTTATTATAAATAATAAAATATGCGCAGACGTACCTATAGAACATTAAGCAATAAATCCCTATTTAATATTGATAAACCCATATATATAGCCGCCGGTCTCCCGCCTTTACGTTTTGTACATTTCGCAAGATATGCAAACACGCATATGGAGCACATAGTAAATCAAAAACAAATATTCTCTGGAGTCACTATTAAAACTAAATGCTATTTTTATGAGTTCCTTCGATATTTTGGGTATTATTTGATACAAATGCAGAATATTTTTCGGAAGAAGAGTGCTTCAGCTTAATACTAGCGCAGTTAATGTTTTTGTACTCTACATAAGCCAAGGCACGGTGGTATATTGTGATTAACAATGTGAACCCTTTTTCTTACTTCACTAAAGTTTTGGAACAACAAACCTAATTTTAGTGAATATTAAAATTACAATATGCTAAGAAAAATTTAAATTTGTCAAATAGTTTGCGGTCAAAATGCAATTTGTCATTAATAAATGAGAAATAACAAAGTTGGACACATACGCAATTAATAAGGAAAACCACACAAAAAAGAAAAACACGACTGTGGCTTGGTCACGACAACCATAATATCTTCTCTAAAACAATATATGGCTCTAGACAAGATTATAAGAGTTATCTGCAAACATTTTAAAAACATTACTTTTTTTATTTCCAACCATATAAATTGCAACTTGCTCGAATTTTACTTTTACTATACAAAAATAATTTAATAAATCTAACAAATAAATGTTCTTGGTAAACATATTATGCAAAACTCTTTCGCCGTTGAATCAAAGTATGAGAGTGCTGTGGCTTAAGTGTTAACACGTTGACTACTCAGCATTCGATGGCCACCTGTGTTCGTATTTTAGCCGCTACCAAGCATTACCAACAATTTTGTTGTTTTTATCGCTCTAAAAGCTTATATTATTATTATTATTATTATTCAAAACAATATGATTTGTTTACAGCAATATAATTCAATTATAATAACTTGCTCTTAGATTATAGTTACCGCAACCATGTTTTTTGTTTGCGTGAAAACAAAAGCAGACCGGTTTACTTTATGGATCCCTTGTCCACCTTCCTCTTAGCTTGAATTATAATTCACGACTACCCTACTTTCATCGAGTCTCTTGTAATTGCTGGTAGTTGTCTAAGGCTTAAGTCTCCCATGGCACTCGCATATAACAAGTGTCTCAGGCTCTTCCTCAGGAGACTGTCCCGGCTACCCCTTGCGAGGTTTTCTTGTCCATCTCTTCGAGAAATTCTTCAGTTGCGCAATAAACACCGCAATTTCAATAGAGATTAAGCACTCGACCTCTTGCGGGGCTTCATTGTCCATTCCTATCGGAATCTTCCGGTCCTACGCCTTACCTTTAGAAATTGGCTTGTCGTCCCTTGGCCAAACGAAACCGGAGTTCCGTCAGCGAATTCATATATTTCGCACGAGTAATGGAGAAAAAGATGTCCACCCACACATAGCTGCATATGCACGAATAAGTCTGTATTATCCAGACTTCATATACTAGAGACCAAACATCCTTTTGGTGTATGATGTTCCACGGACGATTAGGGATTTTTATAAAACCGTGTTTTCTTCTCACCGGTCGACTCATTTAGCCAGAGATAGGAACCTGTTACCGGCCGAGGAGGAAGTATAAGAAGGTATATAAGTGAAAACAAAGAACTTACATATGTGTTTGTGTGCATGCCACAATGTTTTTTTAACAACACATTTGGCACGGATCTATAGTCAGTACACGATATAGATTGGGCTTGTGGCCAATAATTTTCGTTTTATTTTAACATTTCCGATACTTGTCCTGCAAAACGGGAACCCTTGTGCTATTATGGTTTTAACATTCTGAACTAGTTTCACCAGATAGATATATAAATATCATTTGGTTTTAATATAATTTTATTTTAAAGTACTATTGAAGATATTCACAACACCCAGCTATGCATAAATTTACTCTTGTTGACGTGAGCACAAATATACATATATTTATGGATATTTTAGACTGTTGACTTAAAAATCAACTAAATAACAAATTAAAAGATACGCAAAATTTTAATTTACTTTTCCGAGATGCCGAACCAAAGTGTTGTACAATTGTTAATAAATACTTTATTTAAGGCACCAACCATCATGGTCTGTGTTTGGGGCACTTGTTAGTAAAATGTTGTATGTCGTTTACCAATCAGCCGTATAGCAGAGGCTAGTGACGGTAATTTGCTAGCTTGGAAAAATTTTTGGTATTTTTCTGATATGAGTAAAGATTATGGGAAAAATGTTACCAAACTAGTTACCAAAGTTACCTAGAAATGGGATTGTATTGTACATATGGAGAACTTGGTCCTCATATTGATCTTAGTACTTGTTACGGGCGAAATTTTTGGATGGAAACTTTTCACTTAAATGTTTTTGTGCGCATAAACTCTACACCAAACAAATAATATTAATATATTTTTTAATGTTTTTTGCAATACTCTAAATAATTTTTTATGTTGCTTACGATAATTTTTAACTTTAGGTAAATTGATCGATTTTTTCCGATTGGTTTCAATCAATAATTCTTGGGTTCGATTAATCATATGATTAATTAATCGATATGTAATATTTTTTGACATCCCTACTTACTAGGGATCAACATTGGCCAAATGTACCAATCTCTTTGGAAAAATTCACCGCCGAAAGTTTTTGTAAGTGTTGAAGGTTAGTCTTGCTTCAAAATGTTCTGTCAATAAGCGGAATTTCAATAGACGATAATCACGACGACCCGAAAAGCTGGCCAAAATTATTAGGAGTATGTTTTGAGTTCAAAGTTTGATGGTAAGAAACCAGTGGCAGCTTTTTGGAGGGGCCATGCCGATGTTGACCCACCTGCACTACGAATGTCGCAGAAGTAATACTATAGTTTCTCATATTTAATTATGTAAATTGTGACGAATTTCTTCCCGTTTTTCTCTGTTCTGAACTTTCACTTGCTTCATGAAATTTTTTCTGTAGTCACCCTGGAGAGGAAATTTTTCAGTACCAACAAATCCATTGCAATTTTTATTTATTTAATAGTTTTAAAAGAACCAACCATTGCATTACGCGAATTTGATATTTTAGGACGAAATGAAGAAATAGCAAGAAAGATGAGAGAAAAGATGTACAATTGCTCTGTTGTTTTCCTTTTCATCAGCACAAAACAATAAAAGAAATATCGTAAATATATTCTTTAACTGCTGCTGGGTTGAAAAAACATTAAGTTTTTCTAATTTTCCTTCAGCATGCTGTTTAAAAATTATTGCTGTATAGAACAGGGTTTGCTGCCATATTTGAAATGAAGCTATTGCTGTGGCAACAGTAATAGCAATTATATTGTAGCATTTATTTTAAACCGATGTGCTGTGTTTTCCTCTGATTCTAAACTGATGATCTGATACATATTTGATTTCAAGTGAAGAGTTCATAAGCATTTGCGAATCTAAAGTACTTGACTAAGTTCCGCTGTAGCTTTCCCGCTGTTCCTCCACTACAAATTTTATTAATATAATTTTGACACAAGATTAGAGTTTTAGAACATGTAGATTTTTGGAACGAATTCCCGTTATCCCTTGTCAAGTTTGGTTTGGAGACAAACCGGTTTCAGCTATAAGCCATCTTCAGTGTCTTTATTTGCTCCTAACGAATTGCCCTGTCGGAATATCAAACCAAGAATCAGTTTACAACGTGCGTGTTCATCACCACTGCATTTTTGGACAGTCTTTCTGTAACAAACAAACCACTGATTTAGAGAAACGTATAATTTGTTTGTTTGGTTAATATAACAAATCACCGTCAAGTCCTTTATTTCTATCAAGTGTCCACAAGTGTAAATCTTTGCAAACTCTTGTGGGGTCGTTTGTACACCAATATTCTAGAAATATTTTACTGCCTACTGTTCAACCATTATGAATATATGGGGCCTTTGTTTTGTTGTCGCCAGCCGTTTTTTTAATGCAGTTTTTGTAATAATTTTGCAGCTTTTAATTTTTATATGAAAATTTATATTTTCGCTTGTATCCAGTTTTCATTTAGGGATTCATATTTTTTATATATTTTTTTTAATATTTCAATTCGTGTGTATGTGACACAATGCATACTGTTGGATATGAAAATATATCTGCTTTCCGGTAGAAAGTCAAAAATACAAATTTAAATAAAAGTTCAGTTAAATAAAATGTGTTGATGTTACTATTCACCATGTTGTTGGTCCGGTTGTGCTCACAAGAGGACATAAGTTAATCCGCAGCATTGAAAGAATTTGTAAACACATTCGAATTGCCCAACAAAGTTTTATTTTGCAATGACTAAAGGCAAATTTTGCAATGAGCTTTGGGGGTACAGGGATTTGATATGGAAAAGAAAAAATAATAATTAAGCGAATAATTTTTCCAGGGTCAAGGCTATATTATATTCTTTCCCAACATAATACTGTGGGCAAAAAATAGTAAGACTTTGTTCATAATTTTAAATTTCTTTATTTATTCTGCCAAATCTATTTCGCCCCCATCAAAGTAATTCTCCAAACTGCAATAAACTTGTGCCAACGTTTTTTCCAATCCTCGTAACAGTTGTTAAAGTCAATTTCCGGAATAGACTTGAATGCGCGTAGCGATTCACGTTTAATGTCTTTAATTGATTTAAAACGGTTTCCCCGGAGCGGTCTCTTGAGTTTGCTGAACATCCCCAAGTCCCACGGAGCTAAACCATGCGAATACGGTGGTTGTGGAACAGGATTGATTGAATTTTTGTCGAAAAAAGCACGCAGAATCAATGCGGTATGCGACGGTGCATTATCGCGGTGCAAATCTTAGGCCCAAATGATCTTTTAAAATGGTTTTCACTGATCCCTTCGATATTCCAACGATATCAGTAACGTCTCTGACTATTAATCGTCGATTCTCGAACACCAATTTCTTGATTTTAGTGACGTGTTGATCATAAGTTGATGTTGATGACCGTCCTGGACGTGGCTCGTCGTCAACGCATTCTCGACCCTCTTTGAATAATTTGTACCAATTAAAAACACTTGGTCACGACATACAATCATCACCGAAGGCCTTTTGCAACCTTCCCCACACAAAATTTAATGGAATTTCTTTATTGAATAATTTCACTCATTCTTCAAAGCGCCGACTGCACTTGTTGTACTTCAGAAAGACAAGCGTATACTAAACACTAATGATTACTTTGATGTGATATTTGGCACAGATGTCACTGACAGTCATAGTAACGTGGAAAAAAATTTTGACAAATGGATTTCCGCCCGAAATTTGAATTAAAAAGTCTTACTATTTTTTGCCCACAGTAGTATAAATGATCGAAAATATGAAAACTATAAAAAACTCTCATAGGTGGGTTAAAATGATGACGTTTGCAATAGACACCACCTGAGTAGACTGACACAGATAATGTTGATAGTTTGCATAGCGACCAAGAGAATACATGTTTTCTATTCGGTTAGTATTTTAAACTTATTTTTTTAAGTATTCTAAACAATTACCATATTAATAAAAATATATTGTTCTTTCTTAATTAAAAGAATAAAATACGAACTTTCGCCTGAATAAAATTATTCGCTAAATTGTTAAAATTTCCGTTCAAAAAAATTCGTTGAAATGTAGAATATGTTTGTATACGAAAATTACTCTGTAATCACTTTGGATCTCTAAGTTCCGTAAATATCTTTACAAGTTTTTTAGAATTTGTAGAAGTATTTTATAGTAAGCGAAATAGAGCATGCATTTGCATGTTTAAAATGTTATTTCTGGAAATACTTCTATGCTGCTTAAATACTGGCGTACTTCCTTAAACTGGGGCCCCATGCTCCTCAGTTGAAATTACCTGTCCCCAGTTGGGTTCTAACAAATCATTTTCGAACAAAAAAACCGATTTTTTTTATTTAAAAATCGAATACTCAAAAATATGTTTTCACTAATCGCTTAATAAACATTAGCATTTTCAGCAGAAAGTAATAAAGTCTCATTAAAGTTTGTTAGTCACATTCCTCAAACTTGTTCATTATCTGCACTCCACGTAACAAATACGTATTTTTTTTAATTTCGCTAGTGTAACATTACGATGTTGTTCAAAAAGTATTTATAAATAAAAAATAAACAAACAATTTCTAGAGATAAAAATAATTATAAAATAAACTTAGTGACGTGTGGTCGTAAGCAATTTTTTTTTTGGGTCAATTACAATTGTTGTACTCTAAAGTGTCTGTTAGTATGTGTGAAGGTATTTACAGCATTGATGTGTAACCAGGAAGAAAAAACCTACTACCTGCGGTTATAACGCATGCATCAAAATAACAGCAATTAACAAAAAACAAGAAAAAAAAACTGAAGTCATCAAAACTATAGCGTCATCATCAACTTTATCTAGTTTTTTGTGTGTCACAATCTCTAGGCAACTAGACAATCCTTATTTGTTTGACTCACACACATACAGCTATTGTCGAATACTTTGAAGAGTGTGTTAACTATGGGCTTTTATGTCTTTACTCATGCAACATGCTCTCACCTTACACTTCCACTTACACACTACAACTGAACAATTTTCATAAAAATGCTTGCAACGGTAGCACCAACGAAATGCAAGCAAAAACTCTGTCCTCGGCATAAAAGTAAAAAAATACATGAGCACTAGTTTTTATGCCTGTTAGTTATTGCAGTCGCCATTTTTGACGAAGCGTATAAAAAAATAGAAACATTAGAGCCTCGATATACGTTTTATGCTGTAGTGCACATTCTGCTAAAAAGTGATATTTAATTTAATTTTTTTTCTGGTGTTCTTTTTTTCGAAACCCGAGTTAGGAAAAAATTCATTATTATTTTACTCACAAAATACAATAAACAAAGTAGTAAAGGGTGTTGTAGATTACAGACTATTAATAATTTAGAATTTTAAGTGTCTTAAGACGTTGGAAAAACCACTTCAATACTCTTCAACCTATAATTTTCACCACGAATTCAAATTGTTCGCTTTTGCTTCCACCTCAGTAATAATATTGTTAGATTTTCCTATCAAAATGAATTTGATGTTGGGATTATAATCTTTCTTGGCTTATTGTTAATACTTTGCAATTTCGGATCTACTAGACTGTGATGTCCCTATAAAATAATCGTTAAAATTTCTTCCTGAAACAGTCCATTTCATATTCTTTATTTTAAAAATATATCTGCTTCTGGAAATCGTCTTAATACTAACATGTCAAGAACTACTAACGCTGTCAAGAACTGCTGCCCTCTTATGCAGCCAATATGTAGTGTCTTCACTCGATCTAGATTCCCTGAATTTTTCAGTTACTCTCTTTACAGTTGTTGAATCAATATTCCGAGCATATTTTTGAAAATTGTTGTAGCTGATTGTTCTTTCTTCTAGTGCTTCATTTTGAATATCAGCCCTTGTCAGCCGTTGGCTTAAAACTCCTTCGAAAATGCAGCTAAAGAGAGCGTTCCATTGTCGTCATTACAGCGCTGGCACTATTGAGTCAAAAAAAACTAAACATATTCCGGCGTTTTGAGAATTTTATGAGGAAGGAGTTCCCCACTTCAGCACACTGTTATCAATCCTTACATTTTTGATATAAGGTGTTTTCAGCTTTTGTTAATGTAAAAAGCTACGAGGAACAATTTGTGAAATATTTTAATCCTGAAACTGTTCGCCATATAAGCCTTTTTTGACTGTGTCTTGAAAAATGGAAAAAACTCTCATATGTCCCATACTCGTAATATGTTCTACAAAAATATTTGTCATAAAATTCTATTATAAGTCTTCAAAGACACTTAAGCTCAAATTTCAACTGGAACGCCAGAAATAAGTGAAACTTATTCAAAAATAGTGCTAAAATATACTACAAACGCGGATTTTATACGGCTCGTTTGAATTGAAAGTATGTCCTACATAAAATCTACCCATCAGGCACCTTAGAAACAAGAGCCGTAGATGTATTATTTATCCGCACAAACACATAATTGTGAAAATAAGTTCGAATTCGTATCCAAAAAAAAAAGTTGTACGTCTATCGTAACCGTAAGGTCGAAGTCAAAAATTAAAATCTAAACTATTAATATCACAGGATTACTGCAAACATTCAACGAAAGCCGTTTAATTTTCAAACAAATTAGTACCCGGCACTTTTAAGCTTGTCGATGTATCACTAACCTTAACAAGAATAATATTTTATTAAAGACAGGTCTTAAGAACTGAACTTAGTGGGCCCTACTACAAGTAACATAATTTGTTTCGCACGCCACCGAACGCAAGCTAGAATAAACTTTCTCCTGAAGTAATGAGCTTAGAAAGGCTTCGATGATTTTTAGGTACACGACCTGCGAAACAATACCGGAATGCCACGCACTATTATCCTTCGGGATTTGGTTACGACGCAGGTTAAGTGTATAAGTAAACCTGCGGGACACTTTCGGAATACGAACCCTTATAACTGGCAAGAGCTGATTGAGGCAGCGAAACTGCGCGACAACTCGTGAGCACTATGCCCATTGAACTTCTGTAAGATGTGTCCAACGCTAGCGGTTTAAAGACACAGGAATGCTATGCCTATCTAACTAGCGCGACCTGTATTTCAGGGTATTACACGGCGAAGCTAGATAAGGTAAAGCTCTTAACACTATCATAAGCTGCGTCTGGCAGACACCATGCCACCGAGAAGGGCATATTTAGCTGAGCTAATTAATATAGGGAACATGTGGGACAGAAACCTTTGTAGGAAGTAGGAAACGGCAGAGGGACTTTACCGAATTGTCCTTTTTTAAATAGTCCCAACTTGAATGCTGCTTTCTTAAGATTGGTAAAAATCTCTCACAGCTATTGTATTTATACTCACTCTGCGGCTACCATGGTAGAATGCATAAGAGTTATTTAAAGGGTGTCCCAACGAAAATCATTTACAATATTAACTGTAAATAAATCAAAAAGTTTTCAGAGTACAATCTTAATATTTTATATTATGATAGAAGGATCTATGACAATCATGTGTGAAATGACCCATAATTGAGGTTCAATGTCGTTAATGTATCGAAATATCTCATCCTTTAGCTGTTGAATTCTTCTTGGCTAATTGACGTACACTTTTTCTTTTAAATATCACCAAATAAAGAAGTCCAACGGTGTCAAATCACATGATCGCGACGCGTAATTAACATCGCCACGATGTTAGATAACACGGCTGTTGAATTGCTCGCGCAAAATCGGCATTGTTTTGTTGGCTGCGTAGCAAATGGCACCATCCTATTGAAGCCCCATATTGTCTAGGTCCATATCCCTTATTTCTGGCCAAAAGAAGTCCCTTTTTATCTCGCTATAGCGAACACCATTCACGGAAACTACTTGGCCGACCTCATTTTCGAAGAAGTGCGGCCCGATGACGCCGCCAGCCCATAAACCACACCAAACAGTCAATCTATGACTCGTAGATTCGCATTTGCCCAAATTCGGCAAATCTGCTTGTTACCGAATCCACTGACGTGAAAGTGAGCCTCTTCGCTGAAGATGATTTGCTTCGTAAAGTCACTTCTCTATGTTCAACGAACCATTCGTCGTATTGACGATGCTTGAAATGGTCAGTAGACTTCAGCTCTTGAGTCAAGTGAAACTTGTAAGCGTGTAAATTCAAATCTTTATTCAAAATTCGCATCAGTGATATTCGTGAGGTGTTCCATTGTTAGGCACGATGACAGTTCTTCTGTCACACTATCGCGAACAACAGCAATGTTTTCCGCAGAACGAACTGGGCGAGCATTTACAGATGTTTTCATATTTCCTACAGAACCGGTTCGCTGAAATTTGCGCTCAATCCTCCCGATTGTGGACACACATTGTCGATTATGCTGACCAAGAAAACCACAAAATGCATGAAAGCAATTTTGATTTGAACGCCCATTTTCGTAAAAGGCTTCAACAATCTTAACTTGCTGCTCAATTGGGTACCCCTCCATGGTTGAATTTGTCAAACACTGAAACAAAGAAATGTCAAATTAAGTCGGGCAAACAAAACTTGACGTTAAGGTGTGACTCACAATTAACAGTGTGCATATTGGTTGGACCACCCTGTGTTATTTATGTAAATATAGATGGCAACTACTACATTTATATATTAGTAGTGGGAGGAGTGATAAAAATAATACATAGAATAATGATGGTAATAACAATCATGTAATAAAAAAATGTAAGAAGATAGATTTCAAATCAATCTCAATTCCGTAATAATTACAATAAGCTTCATATAATATTTACAATAATATTGTTATAGCTCTAGACGGGCGATTGTTGTAGAAGAAAACGTGACAATCGAGTCGTCTTTTATCGTCACAATACTTTCCAACACTTTGCAACTAGGTATGTTAAACTTAGGCCAATTTAGTTTTTTTCTGCTAAGAAGTTCTTTTAAAAAATAAGTCCTCTCTGCCACTATAAAAGTTAATAAGCTTAGAAATTTTATGCAAAATACCAATGAGCAGGAACCAATTACGAAGAATAATTCCACCATCAAACTATTAACTAACTAGTTATTTTAGACATTATGGACAAATTGTAAGTCCTGTCTAATGTTGAAGCATTGGAAATTACTTTTTTATTATATTCACGCATCAAGTACTTCCGCTACTTAAATTAAACATTAAAAAAGTTTACATTAATTGCCTTTTAAAAATGAACTTAAAAACACCAGCTACAACTTCAAGCAATTCTTGTGTAATTTTATACATTTATTCATATAAGCAAAAACTAGAACAAAAGCAGGCATTTTATGGAATGAGTACGAATACTACAAAACTTAAAAAAATGAAGCCTTTTTAAAAAAAGTTTCTTATGTAAAGCGGCACCAAAAGAAAGTTAAAATAAAATTTAACAAGTTGAAACTATTTTTCGCAAGATGTTTATAGAAAGAGTAAATATTTTTTCAAGCCTTAAAGTTTGCTATATTTTCTTGTTACATTATGCAACCTTAAAAGTATGCCCAAGTTTTCCAGATTATTTTACGCGCATTTCTATAAGTGTGTATGGGTGTATAAGTTGTAAGAAAAACAAAAAGATTTTATTTTGAGTAGTAGAAGTTACCAGTGAAGCAAATCTTAGCACTAGGGCACATGCTATAGTTACTTTCCTTGTTTTACTTTTTTTTTACCAAAAACAGCTTCACATTTTTTGGAGTAAAAAGTCTAAGTTCAACATTTTAAACATATTCAACCCACTGTGCATATATCAATTTAATTTTTTTTTTATAAAAATGATGTAAGGTAGTCTTGGCCGAAGCTAAGGATTGACCTATGGGTCTATAAACTTTAAGTAAAACTCAATCGATTAACTAGCTCTGAGGCCAAAATATGCGTTTATTTATTTACAGTTTTTTTTTACTTCACAATACGGGTTCGTGAAGTCGAGTCGGTAGCTATTCGGGTTCTGCAAGCTGACTTCCTTCGGATCGAGGAGAAATATAGGATTCCAGTATTCGGGAATTCTTGCGGTATCGGTAATTTTCTTAACAATAGCAATAAAATTCTCTTAATCAAGTTTTATTTCTTAATCTAACTTAACCAAAAGTGAACTAACCAAAGTCAAAGCCGCGATGCCAAAACAGTCAGCTGAATCTGATTTGCCGAAACAGTCTGCCAAAGCCGCTGTGCCGAAATTGTATTGACAATACTTTGGGACTTTACAATAGATCAGCTAATCTCTTTTCAGAAATTAGTCGGCACTACGAACTAAACGTATATACTTTCGGAGTCGGGTATGAATCGCCCCGTTTGGAAGGAAACTTAAAATATTTCGTAAGGCAAAAGTAATAATTAAATGAGAATTATAAGCTGTGTGCAGGTGGTATGCATTTATATTAGTAACAACAGGTTGTGTGAAACAATAACAAAATAACTTTTTAATTTTTTATCAGATATTTTTGTAGTTTATTTCGGTTATAAACATGCCACAAACACGAATTCGGTTCAACCATCCATTGATCTTAATTTTATTCCTATAAAAGTCGTGTCTATTATTTCTGTGATAATCTTTACTCAAGACGCATTTGAACAATTTATCAGTCATACAAGCCATTGAGATATTTTCAAAAATTGACACTGAAGATGGCACATAGCCGAAACCGGTTTGTCTCCAAGCCAAACTTGACAAGGGATGACGGAAATTCGTTCCAAAATTCTACATCGAAACACCCTGTCGGAATATCAAATTAAGAATAGAGATATTCCTTTGCTATTGCTTTTTGTTACGCTGATCAGACTTTTCTGCGAATTCTCCGTTATCTCCTGGAATATGATAAACATTTTTTCTGTACAAGGTATATGAACCGTGGAATCTGGCTCTCAAGGAGCCGGGTCAACTGTATTCCGTTTGCTCGGAACGGAGTATAATATATGATAAAATAGTTCTATCTCTCTCCCAAGAATCCTATGGGATAGAGATGTTAATATGATAATTAGAGCCCGGAAGGTGGTATTGCTGCTATAGCCTACATACGTACCAAACAGTTATACATGTAATGAAAACCAATGGGATCTAGGGAAACAAGTTCCAAAAAATTTATCAAACTCTCTCTCCCTCTCTACATATTTTCAATGTATGGAAAGAAAATTATGTTTTTTTTTTACTTATTTTGACCTTTACATTTGATTGTATTATAAAGTGGGTGGTCTTCTGTTTTTTTTTTTATAAAGGAAAATAACTTTCATTCTATTAATTAATTTTTTAATAATTGTGTTACTTGTTTTGAAAGCGTTAGAGTAGAGAACCCAGATAGAAGAATAGAAATACTTCAATGTTCTAAGAATAAACTGTGTTATGTTTATTCTTAGAATAGCGCTGCAGCGCCTCTGGTGTTGTGTAGGCGCATAACTCGATGCTAGAATAGCCATTTTAATAATTATTTTCGCGCTATAGAGCGACCGGGGAGGGCATTGTGATATATATACAAAGTAATATAAATATAAAATAATACATATCAAAACAATTTATGTTGTTGCTTGGCACCTGCACGAATACGAACCAAGGCGTCTAAAGCCCTAAGCCACAACACCCCCATTATTAATCACCATCTTGGCATGTTTTATTAAATTGTCCATGGTTCTGTGCAATATTCCTGCGATAAGTTCTGGATTTCTTGACGTATGTTTTCTGTAAGACTGACTTTAAAAAACCCTGCAGAAAGAGATCTGGGAGCCCTGTAAGGGTACGTTCTAAAAATTTTATTCGAAAGCCGCTGCAGAGTTGACTGCAAAAGGATCAATTGTCGTCTGGTTGATATTATTTTGTGATTCCAAAAAGTCGAGTCGCAAAATTAAGGAGCGTTTCTGCAGTGGACGCAGGAAGATCAGAAAAACAAAAACGACAAGCGTACCGTTCCATATAGTTTTTACAAATGCCGCAAAGGAACTGACATTACATTTTTCAAAAGGCTAATTTTATTTAGTGTTTATACAGCGAGAACATTGGTATTGGGTAGAGCAGCTTATTATAGTTGAGAATTTGTGACACATAATGTTTTGTAACATTTCTTTCAGGCCCAGCATAAAACAATCTGCAACATGTTTCAATATTTTCAGGTAGTCGTTGAACTTAGACCAAGGAAGAGCAGAGTTCAGTTTTTGGATTCTGTCAGCGTGGCTAAATTACAACGCCCAAATTTTTTAAAATTTTTTTTTATGTTTTGATTTGTTTTGTCACGATGTTTTAGTCGCAAGATATTTTACAATTTTAGAAATAATGATAGACATTTTTAAGAGTAATTTTTACAAAGTACTTGTGTCTCCAACTATTAATTTTAGATTTAAATAAATAAATATACGACCATATTAACAAACAAAAAATGTTTAGGTTTCAAGTGTACTGTAGTTAACAAATCTTTTCGTAAGTGCTATCAAGCTTAAAAATACATCAATTATTTAAATGTAAGACTTTTGAATTGTTAGTAACATATGAATACTAATAATTTATTGGTAAAAAACACTTTCTCAATTCTAAGATGCCTACTTAATTGACACAAAAACTAAATTTGCAGTTTAAGTGTTAATTACAATCTTGTTATTTTAAACATAAAAGCTTAGAGTTTCCTCTGAAATGTTTACCTAGTTGTAGCAAAGTTATTTTCAATGATATTTCACTTACTGTGCAATAAATATCCTTATGGACTGTTGTAAATTGGCAAACCCCAATGTGCAAATATAAAACTTAATCAAATACTTATTGATAATTTCAAAAGTATCTGCAAGTCGGCAGTTCCCAACAAGACAGGAAAGTTATTGGGGGCTGATTGTTTGCACGTGTGTCACACATAAACATATCCAGACACATACACTTACAAGCAGGCATATTGACAATTAGGATGACATAATCACTTTTGCACTCCTATTTATTTGACTCAACATAATGTTGGTTAATTTTGATTGGGACAAAATTATTATTAAAGTAAATTGTTGTTTATTTGTTGAACAGGTGAATGAATCTCTTGTAAAACAAAAGGCCTTTTTGGGCAACAATGAAATTTGTCGTAAAACAATGAGGGTTTTCACAAAAGTTTCGTATATAAAGGAGATTTTTGAGTATTCTGATGAAAACATTTTTTTTTTGTTTGATTAGAGGGACGTCTTGTTCAGGAGACTTTTTACAAAAAAGGAACTTTACAAACAAAAAATAAATAAGTTACTCTAATAAAAGGAAGTTTTTCTGTGCTATATATATTTTTTATTAAAAAAGAAACTTTTTATTAATAAGGGACTTTTTATTAAAATGGTACTTTTTGTAAAGAACAACTTATTGTAAAAATAAATTTTGTAAAAGGAGCTTTTTGAACAAATTCACTTGTGAAATTGCTGTAGAAAAAATCATTTTCCAAAAAAAAGATACTTTTTGTGAAGGAGGGACTTTTAGTTGAGTTGGTTTATTTGCGGAGCAATGAGGTTTTTCGTAATACAATGAGAGTTTTTAGAAAAGTTTCGTATATAATAGAAATTAAAATTTGCGAAAAAAACGGATAGTTTATTTTATTAAAGCTACTTCTTGTGCAAGAGACTTTTTAAGAAAAAAATAGTAACTTTTTGTAAAAAACCAAAAAAAAAAAACAACAATTTGCTTTAAAAAAATTTAGTTTTTCTAAGCTAAAATTGTTTTATTAAAAAGGGAACTTTTTATTAATAAGGGACATTTTGATGGTAAAGGGCTTTCTGTTACTAAGCAACTTTTTGTCGATGAGGCACTTTTTGTAAAAAAACGACATATTGTAATGAGACTTTTTGTGAAAGGGGTAGTGAACCAATTTACTTCTTGTGAATAAAAATATTTATTGCGAGAGGGTGAAATTGATGTAGAAAAAATCCTTTTTGTAAAACAAATACTTTTTATTAGGAAGGGACTTTTGTTGTAAACGATGTGTTTGCCTAACAAGGAGCTTGTGTGAAGCTTTTGTATGTAACGACAATTTTGAAACGAGAAAAATTGTCATTAAAAATGATTTTTTTTTTAGATATGTGAAAATTTTCTTTTGCGAGAAAACGTCTTCTTGTGGAAGTGCGAATTTCGTTTGTAAAATGAAATTTTAGTGGAAAATGTAAATTCTTATTAAAAAGGCAGCTTCTTATGAAAAGGGATTTTTTTTTTAAATAAAACTTAAATCTAAAAAATGTATTTTGGTTAAAAAACATTTTGCAAATAATAAATTTTATTCCAAAAAAGAATTTTTTGTGAAAAACTAATTTTTTGAGAAGGAAAAATTTTTGCAAAAAACCGATTTTTTTTTTGTGTTGAAGTTACTTTTTTGTAAAAAATAACTATTTGTGAAAAGGACTTTGTGTAAGAAAGGAAATTTTTCCGAAGAAATGGATTTCTTTTTACAAAGAACGAACTCTTTCTGAGAAAATATTGCAAACATTTAACTTTTGGGAAAATCTAACTTTTTTCAAAACACTTTTTTATGAAAAAGGACTTTTTATAAAAAGGGAACCTGTTGCGAAGAATGGAGTTTTTAAAAAGGAACCCATTGGTGACAAAGCAAAAGGAAAGACATTGTAAAATACTTTTTTGGTGAAGAGACTTTTTGTGAAATATAGTTAATTTTTGTGCTATTTTTTTCGAAAAGAGGAAAAAGGGATTGGATTATTAAAAAAAATACTCTGTAAAAAATTACATTTTGGAAAAAAGAAAATTTTTGCAAAAAGATTTATTTTAAGAATTAATTTATAAACATAGAACAAAACCATTAGAAATAACTTCTTTTTTTAATTTATTGAAGTTGTTTTAAATTTTAATGTTGCTTTGCTGAATGCATGCAAAATATCGTTGCAGGAGTGTTGGTTGAACTTAACCATGCGTTAATCATGAGCGTAAATGTAAATTTGAATTTAATTTAACTTACTCTTTTGTGGCTTATGTGCTTTGCAATGGACTGATTAAAAATAAATTTAATTTCAATTTTTTACCTTTTTAATATTTTATCATGCGAATTTTATTAAAGAGTAAATATTTTTTTTATTTTAATTTATTTTTACATCCCCTTCAGCTTCATTTACGCTTAGTAAATGAGTTTTATGAATATTTTTTCTCCTTATTCTTTCATTTGTTCAATTAATGAAATCGTGTTAATTAGATCAGAGGTTTTTGTACGTTAAATCTACTTGTACCATTATTGCCTTAAGTTGAAAAAAAATAAAGAAATACTTCCATACCCAGGGTTACTATTGTGAAGGCTAATTGGAAAAATAAAACATTTCAAAAACCTACTGCGGAAAGTCGGAAATAAAAGAAAACTGCATATTAATGCAACTTACAATATTCTTATTATTCCACCTCCCTTTCCCTTTACTCTCCGACTACCTCACTGCAATAATCTGTCCAGCAGTTAGTGCAAACATTTGTTGTCTGCATGAACGGAAACTTGGTAGTTAAGCAAACTGATTTTTGTAGTTGAAGGATTTTTTCGGTTTCTTTTTTCTATGATAAACATGACAACTTTCAGTAAACCATTAAGTCTGTAGTAAATGACAAGAGGTATAATTAACATTTGAATAAAATGTTTGAAATTTTGCCAACAATTGTAAAAAGTAAAATAATTGTTTACGTAAAGTCATAAAATGGATGAATACGCACGGGAGGTCATTAGCAATTTATTATTTATTCACTGGTTTTAGCAGTTTCCTTGGCTTTAAAATAAAAAAAACTGCTTGAAGGAGAAAAACTCTTAAAGGGAGCAAACAAAGTGTATTCTATAAACAAGTGGGTAGAAAATATGTTAAAAAAATTTCTATAGTTGAAACAACAAGATAATTAAATATTATCTAATTCAAGTATTCGAAAACTAAAAAATATAAATAATTTCGCACAGAAAATCAGTCCACAGATACACAAACAAAAACAAGTCGCAATTACAACAAACATAAACAACTAAGACGTCCAGAACAATAGAGACAAATTTAATAATCAGGAAATAATTACAGGAACACGTTTTAAGGCACGGACAGACGGAGAAAATATTTAACGAAATAAGCCTGACGACTACTTTCGCGAAGTTCTTATACAATCTGATATAGGATCAAATCATAATTAATAATATAATTACATAGATATATTTCGCTTTACGTGCAAACAATGAAATATATTTAGAGTAAATGAAAGTAGACACTCTGAAATGGCTAGGATTATCCTCGTCTGATCATAACTTTTCAGTAAATAATTGCTGAAATCAAAAAAGATCCGGTACTTAGGCGGTACGATTATCACATACAAATTTAAGTAAATGCTTAAATTGTGGAAACATGAAAACACGACATTAGAAAATTTAATCAAAAAATAAATCACTGAAAAATTGCTTAAATAGTTAAAAAGATTGAAAGACTGCAAAAAGCCTTCAATTGCAAATATTCACAAAGAAATCAATAAAACATTTTCTTTGATTAAAAACGGTTTTAAAACTGGTTACATACTAAAACTTCAATCTTAAACTCGCCTATATATATGCAGATAGATATAATAATTTATAAATCAAATATAATGGTTTCCCACAAGAGCCGAGTTTGTCAATCGTTCAAATGTCTGAATCCGTCAGATCGAACTTTCAATAACTCTATCGTATGGATCCGGCTGAACTTGACCCATTGTCTAGGTCAAGTTCAGTTGACTTTTAGGGAATCGATCAATTTTAAAAATATGTAAAAACAAAAGGAACAATTTTAGCACTTAAGTTGATAAAAATACATACAGTGGCGCCTATATTATTAATACGTTTTATTTTCAGTATATAAAACTATAACAAAATAATTGTTATTCTTTCTTAAATCCAAGTCTCGCAGCTTTACTGTATGCGTTATCATAAATGCCTGAAACACAAAAAAAGACAAGGAAGAATTTGCTGTGAGTTTAGCCAAATAATTAAAATGTTCAATACTGCTCCAGTATTAATTCAAATATTTTTCTGCTTTCTGTCTATAACTTTATTTAGTAGAAAAAAAAACGATAGGAATAAAGATCCAAGCTATGCGCTTGATTTTCCGCTACAAGGCCTCTTGACTAGCCATTAATCTGTTCAGCCATCGCACATTTTGCTGCTCGCACAGGAATTTGGCTAGTCAAGACCGTCGCTGTTCATGCGCGCTTCATGTTCAAATAGAGTTGTCCGAACAAAGTATGTATGTGTATGTGCGCTCGTTTGTAACCACCCTTGCGTACACTATGTTAAAAGCATATAATCTCGATGAGAGAGGAAAAATTATGATAAAACTGGATAGGAACATCCTGTTATTTTGCAGACGCTCTCTCAATGTGCGAACAAATTTATGGCTAGTCTTAGTGTTAGGTACCGTAGTTTCCCCGAAGAAAACCTGTGGTAAGGTGGCTCCATATCATCCATTTTGTCACTATTTTTGGTGACAATCTCAACAAATCATCTACACTTTTCTCTTTGATGGGTTGACAGATTTTTAAGAACTTTTTTTATTATATTAAAAAACAGAAAACCGAATTTAAGAGGTGAATATTACAAAAACTAATTTTAAAAATATTTACTATGAGCAAAAGAAATTATAAAAGTCAATTTAAAAAGTAATCTAGTTTGTATAAAAATAGAAACAGCGAGAAGGATGCACCTCCCAATATTACTACTGAAAAAGTCTAGTAAAAACTTGCAAAAGTCTAGACTAAAATTAATAATAATATTAGAGAATCTTTGGTTCTAATGTCTCCTTATGGTCCCAAAAGAACACTCAGCCAATAGTTCTGAGGTCAGTAGTGGATTCTCAATGACAAGCACATGCTATATGCCTATACCAGAAAGCATTGCCGGGGTATAGTTAGTCAGTGACAAAGTCCTAGGTGAATCAGTTTTAGTACCTTGTGAGAGTTGCCAAGCTTATGTGTCCTACGAAATTCGAATTTCGTGCATGCCAATGCCTGCTATTAGTTCCATTTGCGCTAAATGCGCTAAAATTTAATTTTATGAGCGAGATTGTACACTATTATCCTTGTATTATTCTTGTTGTAGCATTGTATTCTAGAGTAGCGCCTTTAGGTATAGCTCTCAAAGATTATGTATGGCTCTCAAAACCATCTCGATATATACCCACAGCTCTTTTCTGGAACTGACCTGGCTATTTGAAACCATTTACCCGGTAAACAAGTCATCGTTTTGCATAAATTTTTACATGATACATCACGCAGCAGAGGCTTCCTTATGCTTTTATTTATTTCTTCTAGTATCTGTGTTATATATCTATGCGATGCGATAACTACACTTCAATATTTATCTGCAGAGAACTTTTAGATGGATTATCTTTTTAGATTCTCTTGGTGATGTGGTCTTCACTTATAGAACTTTGTAGTTTACCAGAGCTATTATGACAATTTTTTTTTGTTCCATAACATCCAAGTTTCTAGATTATTTAGATCCGCTACTTCTTCCTTCAGAGCAACTTGGTGTCATACCCATATCCAATAATGAAGACTTTACGCAATACTACGAAAAAACAACACTTTTGAAATATTTACCTGCAACATTTTTGAGAATTAATTAATATTTTTTATTGTTATAGAAACAACTAAGGAATTAAGCGCGTAAGAAGTACGGAAAACTCGGGTGAAAAAGTACCGTTAAATTACAGAAGACTGTTCGAAATTTTAAAAGAGCCAGCACGTACAAAACCAACATCATAACAAACAACGCTTAGAATTATACACAGTAAATTGTCTAACATGAATCTGCTTCACAATCTTTAACTAGTTACACGCAGTTGAACATTCCACACATTTTTTTTTTAATTTGATTGCAAATAAACTATACGTACTGTATGAAAGCAGAGTAATCATTTCGATCATTTACATTGCAGTATAATTGATATTAGTGGGAATTTTTTTTTTTTTTGGTATTTCGGTGATGCAAACTTTTATAATGGGAATACGACTCGAACAAATCGGAGAACTTTGTTTATAATTTTGTTTTGTACCAAAATAGTACCACCATACATATATTTATGCATGTAACTGCTCGCATATGTAATTACACAAAATGAACCTTTAAAGCGTCATCAACGTGTGTGCTCTTGTACATAAACTTTAACTCAGTAAAAAACAAAAACTCTTTAAAATCAAACATACGAGTGCATTCATACATACTTAAGTACATGTGTATGGTTTTGACGCTCTTTCGCTCTCAATATTTTTTATGCCGTTATTTGTTCTACATTGTTATTATTGCTTCTTGTAATTCTTTTCTCATCGTATTGAAAAACAAGTTTAATTTGCCTTTTATAATTTTGTTTTTGTTTGTGTTTCAGTGAATTAATTGGTTTGGTGCCTGTTTAAAGTTTCAGTATTTCTTTCCTAGAAATAGTTTTTAATATTTAATAAAGAAAAGTATAATTTGCTCTACAAAATTTAATATTTCTTAATAGTTTTGACTTTTTAATATTCTTTTCCTTTTAACTATATATGTACATACATAAATAAGTATGTACATTATTTTAAAGAAATTTCTTAATTAACTTAAAATATCTGGCAGTAACTTTGGTTTTGAAAAAGGGAAAGAAATGAAAAGATTATAATTACAAATGTAAGTATAATAGTGTTGCGATTTTGGCAATAGATTTGTTGATTAAAAACCGCGTATAAATTGTAAGATAAAAAATTGTAGTTTTATTTAAAAAAGTGCGCAGAGTGAAAGAGAAATAATGTTATAGCTATGTACATACTTATGTATGTATGCATGTACAACCAAAGAGTTACTACCAACGCTTCTGGTGACATATGAGGTAAGTGAAATATATTTATCTATGTACTTACTATGTACACAAATAAGTACCGTAGAAATTAAATTGAGTCCACAGAAAAACAAAATACGAAAACAAAGCCAAGTTCCTATCCAAAACTGTCGACCGATTGATAATGTACAATACCATCTGATTTCTTGCTACTTTGGTAACATATTTCCCATAATTGTTTCCCATATTAGAAAGTTAATAAAATATTGCCAAGCTAACTTGGCCTTATTTTCACATTTATGTTTTCGTTCGGATCGGTCTCCAAGCTATTTTTTTTCTTGGTAAATGTATATTTGTATGTATGTATAACACTTCTTTTAACTTGATGTTTACAGACGGTAGGTTTATACCAAATGTCAGCTCTCTAGCTGTAGTGGAAGTGCCCCATACAAATAAGGGAGCACCATAGTCCCCTATATAAAAGGTGCCCGTTTCCAGATTTTTCGGATTACTTATTCTCCCAGATCTACTTGTCTGGAAATACCATATAATATTGTAGAGGAGTAAGTCAGTGAGTCAGTGAATAGGTAAAATGTGCACTTTTTCACCTTCATATCTCGAAAAGCTTTTGTGGTAAAACTTTCAAACTTGCCCCATAGGTCATAACGTCATAATGTTACCTACTCTTAGAGTTATAATATTTCAAGTTTTGTTCTTTTAAAGGAAGCAAAGTTAAGAGGGTGGTACAACAGAGCATTACACACTCTGTGCATTAGGCCTGAACTAGGTCTGGCGCTGGTTGAACTCACTATTTCACTTAAATCGAAATCGTGTATACCTTTTAAAAAAAAGAATTAATCACGCTCACAATTATTGGTGTTTTCATTTCTAGAAAAAACCAATATTTTTTGCCTCCTGTTATACTCGAGATATGTTTACTTACGCCAACAAAATGTAGTGTTTTTTATTTTAATGGCGAACGGCATTACCTTTTATGCCCCAATAATAAGGGTGGGATAAGCATGTACTCTCTAACAGGGCAACATTTTATATTAATAAGTGGCAATGAATCAAGCCAATCGTTAATAACTTCGACAACCACGTCCCAGCCAGTTTCTTCTAAATCTATAGAATCAAATGGTAGTAAGATGATTCAGATTCTAAACTATACGAGGGATAAGTAAAAATTTTCCATCAACAGTTTTTTAATTCACTTTATAAAGCTACATGGGGACAAGCATTGTATTGGTGGAAAATTCAAACTTTATGTCCTGTAGCATATTTTGGAATTTTTTCGTTGATCGATATCTTCAAGCGGATCTATTGTTGGCTGTACGGACCTCAAGTAATAGTCTAACCAGGCTTTAGTAGCTCATAATACTAAACAGTCATTTGTAGCATTTCCGAAGGTTCTTTAAGTTCAGAAGCAAAAACAACACCTCTGGATCGCAGACAAGTGATTTCAGAGGGAGAAGCATATCCGCTATATACTTCCACAGGTATGCGGTGACTTTCTGCAGGACTTTGCTATAACTATGTTGTTTCAAAAAAGACAATTGGCTATTGTATACAGAATACTGTTATGAGATGTCTAATCTTTCGGATGAATAAATATTTTATGTCCAGTTTAAGAATAGTTCACCAGTAGAGCCATCTGTTGTCAAGCAGCAAAAGCTTTTATGCTTCTTAGTAATTTTAAGAGTTCAATATTTATTTCCTCCAATATTAATTTCCACAAATAAAAAAATTTCTATTTATAATAAGTGCATTTTAGTTCCGTTACAATGAGGAAATATAATGCAATATCTTATTTACTGTTTCTCTTGGCGTTTTGTTGCTACAAATTTACTTGACCTTTGACTTTGCACACACACAGACACATCTCAAGGGCTCACACACAGCTCAAGGGCTCACATTTGTGGTAGTCTGGTACTACTTAATATATGAATTTGCTGCTACATTTTCTTAGTCTTGTTCGTTTTATGTTCGGGAACTTTCAGAGTAATATGGCTTTTTAATGGGGTCATCAATTTATCTTTCCCATCCTAGTATTTTTTGTTACTACAGTCTGCGTCTTACAATTTATATATAAAGTGGTATTCGTTTGTTTCCTTTGGCATGTATGCCTGTTTAAGTATTTATAAGCAAAACATCGCAGGAGACTAAAGCGCAAGTAAAAAACGGTAATAAATCTGTACAACGCTGAAAATGTTTTTTTGGCTCCTGTGGCCTTTTTTGTGTAGAAATGAGATTTAAAGTTGAAGGCAACAAAACCCAGTGAATGTACGATTTTTGTAATAAATTAAACATTTTGTTGTAAAAAAGTCTTGGCCATGTTACAAGAATTTGTTTAATTAAGTATCTGTATCCGGGTTATGTACGAATATTTGCATCTTATCAGGGAGAGTGTGTTCGGCTTTCATGTTTCATGCTTGAGATTAGCAATTTATGAAGGTAATATTTGGAAGGTTTATTAGACGGTACGAAGTATACGAGTACATTCATTATACATAATGGCCAATGTTGATTTGTTATTAATGTCTTGTAATACTTTATGAAGTAATTTAAATTTTGTAAGCCGAATACGGCTTACAAGGCAACAAGGAAAACAGTTTACGTCTTTGTAATTGCCTTTGCTTGGTTTGTGTTTGTACGTAACTTTAGCCCAGCAACAAAAAAAGAGATTCTAAATAAGCGGTTAAGGCTTGGGTTGTTTTGATCTTGAACTAGTTCAATTTAAGTAAAAATCATATCACTTCAACATTGACAATCCTTAAGCGATCGATCATTGCTGCACATTTAAGGAAACGACTCGTCATATTACTAAGTGTTTCTCGCTGTGGAGAAATCTATGTTTTTATTGGTTTGATATTTAAATAAACAAAAAATATTATTTAAGCAAGTAATGAACCACTGCCGTTGTAGCAAAACGCTGAGAGCAGTTAAAGATAAGAATATTGATCGTAAGTAGCGCGTAGACGTTCAATTTGTTTTAAGTTTTATTCCTATAGTTAATAAGGCTACAGGCAACCAGTAAGGTCTGGCAAAAAGCGCCCTTCTAGGATCTAAGCAACTCTCTCAATTATGGCTTTCAATCAGGACAATACAAAATAAAATATTTTTATTATAACAAAATTATTGCAATAATGGCTTGGCCTCAAACCATCAGAAAACAGCACACATACAACAATTTGTGCAATCATGTTTTGACTTGTCCAATTCGGTGTGCTCTTGCGCTTGTAGTTTTCTGAGGATGTTGTGTGGTTGAATAGAAATTCTCTTTGTAAACATTTATGATTAATGAAGCATATTAAATGCATGCGTGTCTGAATGTGTGGCAGCTTTTTGAGCAATAGGACTTAGAGGCTTTTCTGTATTAGTATGTGCGCGGGTGTGTATGTGCCTGTTTAAGCCTTTATCATAAAGACTACTACTATACACTTTTTGACATTTATAATCACTTGCCATAATTACAAACTATTTAATTTTTTTTTAATTTTCAAACTTTTTGGAAAAGTAAAAACTTTGAAATTGATGTCGCCAAAAAACTTTTTGTAATAAAATACGTTGTGTTGTACATTCCAAGGATAAAACTACTCCTAGCACACTTTTTTAGAATGCGGGAAACGTTACAAAGCCGTTTATGATATTTAAAAAATTTGCCATTTTCCTTAATCTCTAAGAGGACAACCTTCGAACAAAATTTTATTAAATTCTGAGGGGGCCAGGTTTGTACTATGTGTTGATATGATGATTACTTTGTGCAAGAAAATTTAATTTATAATAGAATTATAATCTTATTTAATATATATTGCTAACCCAACCATGTTTTATGATTTGTTTTCACCAAATGTATAAACATTTCAAAATTAATATTATGGTCTGAATATCATAACATACATTGTTGCCGTGAACATAATATAGTTGTCGTGAATATACCACTACCATATTTTTTCTTAGCGGCCATCAAACATAGTTTTGTTTCTTTTAACACTGTTCTGTTATCACAATTGTTGCTAGCAACATATACTATATAGTGAAAAATATTTAAGAAAAAAAAAACACTCACACAAAATAACTTAAAAAACCGAATTGTAGGATTGAAAGGATTTAGTTTGGCATTCTACAATTTTTTAAAATACTTTTAGCTCTCAGATTTAACCCAGAAACAATCTAGTTAAATCGCTAGATTAAGCTAAGTTATGTTAAAAGTCTTTCTTACCATTGTCTTGGCGGCTGTTTTTGAGTGATATGGAATTCCATCCGATTTTCAGTGATTGAATCATACGATTATGTAGGGTAGTGAATACTGGTCTTAATACTCGCCATTCTCTACATATTATCAAACTTCCTCTATTACGAATTGTAAACAATGTCAGTAGGAAATGTATGTCTTTAGCATACTCGGGACAACAGCTGCTTTATTACCATAAATCACAATTATTAATTCAAATATACTCATGAATGTGTGTAAGTTTAAAAGACAATCAGCTTTTCCTTTCTACTGACAAATTTCAATTGTAACTTGAATTTGGACATGTGAATAATGATTCATGGGATTTAACATTGTTTCATACGCCTGTAGGCTTTAACGCAACAACAGACGCAGACAGACAGACAGGCAAATCAACTGACAGACATACTAATCAAAGTAATAATCGTAAGGAACCCCAACCAACCCACCATGTCAATACAAATACATAATATCATTTTAGTTGACTTGGGTGAACGTAACTTGCACTAAAGTGAGATCTGAAATCACAGCACCAAATAATACAAATACCTGACTGAATTTCCTCCCACTCCCACTGCGTTCAAATTCAATTAGTTACATTTGCTAACAATAATGTTGTTCACAGCAATGGTCAGAAAAACAAATTGTTCTTCAAAGAATTTGATGTAGACATATTTTTAAAAGAATCTTTCTAGTTTTATTAGAAAATATTAGCCTTAAACACACATTTTTCCGTTGCCTTCAGATGCAGTTTGGGTTGCGGTTATTTAAGCATAAAAAATTATTCGGTCTTAAGTTTAAACAGAAATGGTTTCGGACTCATTCAAAATAATGCATTTAAATAAAATCCAGTTTATAGTTTTGTTTTTCTATAATTTTATTATAAATATTGTTTATTAACCCAGCCTAGAAAGAACTTTAAAATTGTTTTAAAGCAAAAGAAAAAAAATATTTACAACTTTTTGTTATTCATTTATGATTGAACTTAAATTAATTACCTATTGTGTTATTTTGTTTTAACCAAATTAAAACTCTGATTTATGGTAAGCAGGTGTGAAAGTGAAACATTTTTATAAATTCAATTTTTTGTCTCATTAAAGCAAATTTATGCGTCCTGTCGAATTCGTTTTATGCGGGTATAGATATATTATAGTCATATGGTTTCCCGCCAGTTCACCATGACCCACTTCAATAATTAAATTAAATTTTCACACGCCTTTTCATGCAAGAGCAGTCATTTGTGGTTGCAGTAATATTTGTGCCCTGGTTTTTCTGGTTGTTTTGTTTGTTAAAGGGAAGTGTTGGCCAGCAGTATGAAGTATCGGAATATGTATGTATGTGTGTGGTTTTAAACACTGATTTTTAGAATTATGGTTTTAGTTTACATCAAATTTCTGGTTAATTATTTTATGCATAATAATTTTAAATTTAGCCAAAAATTCGAAACAAATGTTAATTAGAGTTTTAGTTATTATCAAACTTATTACTGAACCAATTACAACAGCAAATACCGCAATTTATGTAATTTCTAACTTAATTATAATTATGAGGGTATGACTTTTTTTATTTACTTCCATACAAATTCAGAAATAAACAGAAATTTATATGGTTGCTTAGTGGTTTTAAATGATATTAATTGATAATACGGTGTTAAAATGAGGAAAAATACATTCGCTCTTGCACAGTGGTACAGAACAAATATATCGTAAATTCATTTTTATATGACTAGTGTGATCGACATAAAATATTTGATAAACGAAAAGCAAGTGGTGACCATGGGATTCAGAATCCCGGTAGTCTAGTTGCTAGTGTGCTTGCCTACCGGTTTGGAGGTCGTGACTTCGTTTCGAAACTATGGTCTGTTTCAATTATACCCCAAATTTTGTAATTTTATTAAATTTTATTGTAAGTTAAGGTACATTTTCAATTGAAAAAGATAAGCAGAAAATCTTTAAAATATAACTTCTCGAAAATTTTAACTAAATAAGTGCAATTTTGCTGAGGCGTACTTTTGAATTGGGAAACCGCAATGAAGCTATTAACCCGTTAAGTCGACTTAAGCACTTATACCTTATTGATACAGGATTAAGCCCTTTAATGGGAGTGTTTTAGTAGTATAGTAGACTTTATATACAAATAAAACACAGCTAAATGGCGTTCATTACCATGAATTGGGGTTTCTGCGAAAGATAATGCTTTGCCATTATTATCTGATCATGATTGCCATTTCGGCTGGCTCAGAGAAAGTCTAACCAGGATGTAAAATTTTCCGATTTTTGTAGAATTGTAGGCCGGACATCAGTAATAAAGCGGCTAATGTTGTACTCCAAGGCGTCGATCCAAAGAAGGGCAGCCGCTATGTGTGTGTAATACTTTACTGTATTCTCGAAGCCTCCACATTCAAGCCATTTAATTGTGGTACAAAAAAGTCAGTGATAATGGTGCTGTAGAGGTCATCAATAACAGTAAAGTTCTGGTTGGCACTGTTTCTGCAGAAATACAAACTAATGATTCTACTTCTACTCTATCACAATTGTGTATTGTTGCGTTCGGCAACACCACGATCATATAAAGCGCCATTTTCCTGTTATAAATTATACAGTATAAATTGTAATAAACTTGTGAAAATAATCTCTAAATTGTGCTAGTTCACACAGTCAGAAAAATTATATGACAAAATAAATTATATCACAAAATACCGCCGAACTAAACAATTGTTTTATGGTTTGAAGAACACACTAATTATTAAATTATTAGATTTGGAATTAAAATTATTAGCCAGTATTACTCACGGACAATGGAAGAATATCCACATATTTTTTTTTTTATTTTCGTTCGAATGAACAAAAGTTTTCAATTTAGGACAAAAAATTATTCGAACGATTTTTGTTAGCAAACTTGCTTTTTAAAGTTTTTAACAACATGGTGAGTTAAGTAATTTTAGTTTTTTTTTTAGGCTTTTAAAACTTACAAACATATCGATAAAACGAATCTGCAATCAATTCGTTTTAACAATATACTAATTAACAAAAAAATAATCTCTTGACAATAATTCATTCACGTGCAATTTTCTATTTAATAAAAAACAAACAAAAATAACCAAAGAACAAAACAAGTTCATTTATGTTATCAGAGATGGCACAAACATATTCATCGTTTTTCTGGTGATGACACTAAATCTATCGATAGATGTAAGACGAAACGCAAATTGATGATAGATATTGGTCAGTGTAAAAAGGCTATAACGTTTGATTTTGATTTGAATTAAATTGAAAAAAAAAATTACGAAAAATACAAAATTTTACAAAATTTTAAAAGTCCAAAAGACCTGTTATATCGTACTAAAACCATAATTTCCATAAAGATTATATTTTAAAATTTAACGAGAAAATTTAACCAAACATAATTTCCACAAATATTATATTTTGAATTTTTATCCTAAGTTTTATTAATATTAGAAATCTTAGTCAAAATCCAATCCACTATTATATTAAACTTAGCGAAAAATCTATAATTTAATTCAAAAAAGGAGATGAGATCAAAACCAATTAAAAGAGCCGTAAAATGCACAGATTAAAACGAAAGAAGAGTTCAATTGTAGAATATGGCGATTAAGACCGGATGCCAAAATTAAAGATCGCAAACAATCCTTTGCACCGAAAAAAATCTGTAGTATATTTTTAGTAGTTCATACTTTTATAAAGGGTACATAAAATTCGGCACTGTCGAATATAGATCTTGTTTAATATTCAAATATTCTTGTTTAATACTAAAAGTTGAGAATCAATGGATATACCTACGGACATTGTGTATTAAGAGAAATTTATTTTAAAACTAGATTTTTATTATATTGAGTTATTTAAGAAGCTTTTACAGACTAATTTGTTAAAATTTAAGAATATTATATTAAAACATTTTTGATACAATACATACATATGAAAATTTCAGAGATGAATATGAAATATGTGTTACTTGGCTATATGCTTCTCATTACTATAGGGTTTAAAGTCGTGCATTTAAGGTGTTAGGTAAAATTTTTTTTAAGTAAATAATCCATACAATTATAATTAACGTATTAAGTAACATTTTTTTCTTACTCAAACTTGTACTACCATGTAATCATTTTGGCCCACAAGGGCTTTTGGATTATTAATGAATGAATAAAAATGAAAAAAAAAAATAATTACAACTAAGCGAACTGTAGACCACCAAATCAAATGAGAACACAACGATTTATAACTAAGCAGCTACTAGCAATATTCATGTATTGCAACCCATTAACCATTTCATTTTAAACATACATATACATGTAAATGGTACTATTACCATACATATTTTATAAATTTTCGAAATTCTGGAAAATGGTTGATACTATTTAAGACATCCAAGCCTCCCTCTCAAACTAAAGACTCGATATACACGTTATAAGCCGTGCAACTTTATTTACACGTTTTATTACTTAAAATACACTGAGAGCGAGAAGCGCCATCAAGATATCGCTGCATAGCGAGAGCAGTGAGGGAGAATTATTTTCTCTTTTACAATATTCTTCAACTATCACGGGCACAGCTCCGCTCTGCGCTTAGCCTCAAACGTTTCCACAAATGTTGCAGATATAGAGGTGCCGGAAGAATTCTAAATCGTTTTGAACCTTGCTTGTAAGATATGCAGGCATTCTTTGTTTTACAGCTTTGGTTGCTGCCAAGTAACTGATTTTTTTAACAACACAGTGAAATAAGGCGTAAGAACGCCACTTGATGAAAGTTATTTCTGAGTTTTGAAAATTGGCGCAGTTTACTTGATAATGGGGACTATTTTAAGGTAACACAGAGCTCCATATGCACGTGTAAGTCTGTACTAAAACTGGAGATCGACTGGTATACAGAGTTCGCTCACTAGAGCCCAAACACCCTTTTGGCACCGGATCACTGGCGTTTGCTGGATTAAGGATTTTTATAATAGCTTCTTCCTTTACACATTCATATCTCAGTACGCTTCTATGATACAAATTTCAAACTCTACCTATATGTAGAGTCCTTGTGTTTCAAGTTTCATTATTTTATGGTTAAACGAAGCAAAATTAGTGAGGGTGCTATAAACAGAGCGAACGGTTTCGTGTAATATATACACTGTCTGCAAACGCCTAAACTTAGCCTGGCACAGTATCGTGTGCCTTAATACAAAAAGAATGAATAGCTAACCAAAAACTTAAATAAGTAAACACCGAATCAGTAATAAGGAAATGAAAAAATAAATGATACCTTCATTACAAACACAGAACCAGTTTTTAAATAAACTGAAAATGTTAAAATATTTAGGAAAAATCGGTAAAACCGAGGTAGGAAATACCTGAAAACTTTTCAAGCATCTAAAAAACTAGCGATAAAAGAAATATTTGATAAATTTTAAGACCGGGGGACCCTACTTCTTCGAAATATGTAAAATATAAGAGTAAGGCAACATTGCAGTCAGCAATCTGGCCATATTTTGCGTTGCATGCAAAATGTATGTAAAATCCTGGACGACATTGGTTGTGGTGACTATTGTAACTCATCTGGCATCTCTTTTGAACACACTATTACAATTTACAGAAACTGAACATTTGTGATAGATAAAACCAATTGCATATATCAGAATTAGTAGACGTAATAAACAGAAATCGAAAACGGATATCGTAACTAGAAAATACACTTGAAGTATAAATATAGTATAGAGGCTTTCGACATTTTTACGATTTTTGATGAATTTTAAAAATATCACAATGCGAAACAATTTGTCCAATTATAGTTTCGCAGAACTTCAGGAAGTCACTAACTTTAAACTATTCAAATACAATCTTTTTACGGCAAAGAATTATTTTTTCCAGGAACTTATTTATGCAGTTGTTTTAGCAATTAAAAAAAATTATTGTCGGCAATAGATTAAATGAATGGATGACAATTGACAAATTTTGATTTTAGTCACAACTAAATGAAAGTGTCTGAAGCGTTTGTATCTGTTGAACATGCAGAAACATGTTGTTTTTATCAAAGAAATTGGATTTACTTAACTTAGGCGTAGATCAGGGCAAGGGAAAATAGAATATTATAACTCAAAATAATCTATCACATCCTGAATTTGTTGTTTCATTACAAAAATAAATATTGCAAACAAAATGTCATATCTTTTACAATTTCAATAAAAGTATCACAACCTTATATAATGGCATTCAGTACTAAAAATGTTTAATATAGAAATTAAATCCATAATTAATATTGGTATTATATTATTATATTTCTACAACTTAAGAGCTTGATTTGCTTTAATTTCTATTATAATCATAAAAATTGTTTAATTATAGTTTCAGTCAGCATTTACTCATATATTATTTAATTTATATTTCTATTCTATTTATTTGTCTAATATCTCATCTCGAATTATGTGTAAGGAATTATTTTCTAATTAAAATCTTACGCATACAAAGCCACAAAGTAACCAACACCATCAGAGAGAGAGAGTGCGAGAGAAATAGAAAAAGCTACACACACACAACCACACGCACAGACAAACACACACACACACACACAAGTCAAGACGGAAATGGAAAGAAACTAAATAGTGCGCCTTAAGTCTGGACATGTTTTCTTTCAATGAAGTCAATGTCACTAACTATTCTATTACTTAATTTGGCAAGGAATAGGTTGCAATTTCTTCTTAAACTTTATTTGATAAAGAATATTTTTTATTGCGATGAGAACAAAGTTATGACTTCTCTTGATGAAGTGAGATTAAGGACTAATTCTTGAATATATATAACAGATTAATGTTATTGTTAATAAATGAAAAGTATTCTACAGTGATGTCAAACAAATGTAACTATTTAATAAAATTTCATGTTATAAATATATGGTATATGGTAAATATATACATAAGTATGTATATGTGGTAAAGAATGAAATGAAATTAAGAATGCTATTCTTAACATGCCGGCCTCCTTGAGATGTTCCTCGGAATGTCTCAACTGTCAACTGGTAACGGATATAATTTAGCAATAGCGCGTTGATAAACTCCATGTTGAGTTTTAATCTCTGCTACTCGAGCGACACCATCCCGACCAGGTAAACTCTTCAAAACACGTGCTAATGGCCATTTATATGGAGGCTGATTTTCTTCTTGAACAAGTACAAGGGTATTTGGTGTAATATTAGAATCTTTTGACTGCCATTTATATCGCTGTTGAAGCAAATGTAAGTATTCTGTGGACCAACGCCTCCAAAACATTTGTTGTAGCTGTTGTAACCGTTTAAATCGATGCAGTCTATTATAGTTGTAATCAGTTATATCTGGTTCCGGAAATGAGGTTAATGGTTCTCCAATAAGGAAATGGCCTGGCGTCAGGGCTTGTAAGTCAGCCGGATCTGAAGTGAGCGGTGTCAATGGCCGTGAATTTAATATAGACTCAATTTGAGCAGTTATAGTAGTCAATTCTTCAAAACTTAACTTAGCATTGGCTATAACACGGATTATGTGGTACTTAGCTTGCTTAACAGCCGCCTCCCATAGCCCACCGAAATGAGGAGAACGCGGTGGTATAGTGCGCCATTCAATTAAGTTTTGTTGACAAAAATTAATTACCTCATTTTGACAGCTATCGCTGTTAAAGTGCCTTGCCAAATCTGCTAATTCATTTTTGGCACCAATAAAGTTGGTTGCATTGTCGCTGATTATAGTCTTACAAATTCCTCTTCGTGCAATAAATCGTCTTAGTTCGACTATGAATGCTGCTGTAGAGAGGTCACTCACAACTTCTATATGAATCGCCTTTGTGGTGAAACAAACGAAGATTGCCAAGTACGCCTTGTTTGGAGCTCTACCTCGTATATTTGAATGAACCATGACCGGGCCACAGAAATCAATACCAACTGTAAGAAAGGCTCGCCCTGGAACTACACGTTCAGATGGTAAATTACCCATTAAGGTGTCCGTCTTGCTAGGCTTGGTTCGAAAGCATTTGATGCATCGATGCACTACGTTTTTGCATAATTGTTTTCCGTTTATTGGCCAATATTGTTGTCGTATTAGACATAATAACATTTGCGGTCCTGCGTGAAAATATATTATATGGAAATTAATTGCTAAAACCTTAGTAAAACTTGAATCTTGTGGTAGCACGATGGGGTGTTTAGCATGATATGTCAAGTTACTATTCTGTAGCCTTCCACCGACTCGTATAATGCCTTCTTCAAGATATGGAGAAAGTGTTCGTAGTTTACTACCATTCGACAAGGGCATATTTTTCACTAAGTGAATGTAGTCATCCCAAAGGTAGCTGCGTTGAGCATTGATTATAATTCCGTTTAAAGCTGCTCGGAGCTCATAAATTTTCAAAAAATCTGTAAGTCGTTCACCTTTTGCCACCTTGCTGTTGTGTTTGAATCTAAAGCAATAAGCAAAAATACGTATTACCTTCTGTAAAGGAATGTTGGTTGTATTAATAAGCTCCGTAAAAGAAGACTTTGATGCAGTTAATATGCTCTTGGCTGTGCGCTGTTCGGGAATTATAGTGTCATCTTCAGGAAGTAATTGCTGTTCTATGACACTGTTTGATAAAAACAATGGACCATTTTTCCAAAGCTGGGACAATGCAAAATCTCTAGGTAGCATTCCTCGAGAAATTAAGTCTGCAGGGTTTTCATCAGTGTGTACATAGTGCCATTCTTCTAGTCGGGTTAAATCTTGAATTTTTGCCACTCTATTGGCAACAAATGTCGTCCACGTGTATGATGGTTTTGCGACCCATGCCAACACTATTTTGGAATCAGTGTAAAAATGCCTACTGTGAATATAGAACGGTAGTATCTCCATCAATCTTTCGACTAGTTCCGTCATCAGAAGGGCAGCTTGTAGCTCAAGTTTTGCTATCGATATTGATTTAGCTGGGGCTACTCTTGATTTGGAGCATATAAATGAAACGGATATGTTGCCATTGCTATCGGCGCTTCGTAAATAAACACTTGTTCCATAAGCCTTTTCGCTGCTGTCTGAAAATGCATGAATTTGAGCACTTGCATGGTACGAAAGGTTGATCAGACGGCGGTCAAAACGCAGTGCATTAAGTTCGCTGAGCTGTCTTATAAAAGTTCGCCATGTGGTTGCAGATTCATCAGGGAGTGGCTGATCCCAAGATATTTGCTGTTTCCATAGCTGCTGTAAAAAGATCTTGCCCAATACGACTATTGGTCCAATGAAACCAAGTGGGTCGAATATTTTACCCAGATCTGACAACACTGTACGTTTTGTTGGGACGATTGTATCTTCAAATGAGAAATTGAATCTGAAAACATCTTTATCAGGCTGCCAGATAATACCAAGAGTGCATACCACCTCGGCACCAGATATATTTAAGAAAGATTCTCTGTCTTTTTCTGGAATCATAGATAAAATATTAATATGATTTGAACAGTACTTACGTAACTGAAATTTCGCTGTGCTAAGCATATCAGTTAGTTCATTCAAAAGCCTTTTCGCTTCATCGATATTGTCCGCACCAGTCATGATATCATCCACATACGTGTTATACTGCAGAGCCTTCGATGCAAGTGGAAACGCAATTTTTTCATCTTCAGCAAGTTTCCTTAAACAGCGTGTTGCTAGGTAGGGAGCTGATGCCGTGCCGTATGTAACCGTATTTAGCCTATAGACTTTCATTTCATCAGTTAAATTGGTACGCCAGAGAATGAGCTGTAGATTACGATCACATTCTGCAACTTAGATTTGCCTATACATCTTAGTTATGTCACAAGTAAAAACATAGCGATAGGCTCTGAATCGTGTCATGACAGTGAATAAATCTAATTGTACGGTTGGGCCAATCATGAGTATGTCGTTGAGCGAGATGTTGGAAGAGCTTTTTGCCGATGCATCGAATACGACACGAAGTCTTGTAGATGAGCTTTCAGCTTTAATTACACAATGGTGAGGTAAAAAGTAGTGACACGGCGGCAAAACGTCGCTTACTGTGCACAATTTTGGTCATATGGGAAAGCGTCTCATATTCTGTCATAAATGCTGCATACTCATTATATATTTGCGGATTTTTTATAAATCGCCGTTCAGCTGCAATAAGCCGTCTTTTCGCCATCGAAAGGGATTCACCCAAGACTGATGAAGGTTGCTTTAACGGTAAACGCACAACGAATCTTCCTTCATCCGAGCGAGCAATATGTGCCAAATAATGATCTTCACACGATTTTTCTTCAATTGTAAGTGGTTTGCATGAGGAGATATGACTTTCTAATTCCCAAAACTGCCTTATAATAGTTTCCAAGGAATTAACTGTTGGTTGTCTTGAGCACTGTAAACTACATCTTGTCATAATTTTTCCAATAACCACCCAACCGAAAACAGTATTTTGCAGTAAGGGCATATCACTGGAATACCGCAGCTGTTGCTGCAACAAGATCTCACCAAACACTTCAGCACCAATGAGCACGTCAATCTTGTGAGGCTTGAAAAACTCGGTGTCAGCAAGCTCAATTTGTGCAGGAAATACCCAATTTGACACATTAATTGCAATTTCAGGCTGTTGATCACATATTTGAGGCATAATCAGAAATTCGAGTTGAGTTGTAAACGAACTTGTGCGTGATTTTATTGTTGTTGTGATTGAATGTCGAATAAACAATGTAGAAGAGCCAATACCGCTCAAATTGACGTTTGACCTTTGACGTCGAATTCCAAGGTGGGTAGCCATCTGCTCAGTAATGAAATTTAACTGAGAACCAGAATCCAGTAATGCTCTACATACTAGAATTGAACCATATTGATTTTGAATATAAATGAGTGCGGTGGCTAAGATTACAGTAGGTGTTCCTCTGTTTGCCAAGTCTTTAGATTCCGATAAGGATATTGCTGATAAAGCAGTCGATTTGTTTGTTGACGGTATCTGTTGCAGTAATTGTCAATTATGTTGGCTGTCGTTTTTATTTTTTGACATATCACCTTCGTTATTTCTATTTACATAAAACGTGTTGTAATGGAGAAGTGTATGGTGAGATGAGTTACACTCTCTACATTTCTCCGAAACACAAGTTTGATGTGTATGACCAACCTTAAGGCAATTATTGCACAGATTACGCTCATGAATGGCTTCAAACCTTTGCTTAGGAGCAAGCACCAAGAATTTGCGACATCGGTAAATTAAATGATTATTGCCTTTGCAATAAGTACATACCTTAGATGTTGATTGCTTCGATGATGTTAATACTATTTTACTTACAGCTGTTCTTGCATTGGTTAGATTGTTACTAGCCTGAGAACCAACCTTTGGCCGCGAAGATGATCTTTCTTCTAAATGACTGCACCGTCTTTCTAAAAACTTAAATAATTCCTCAACTGTAGGTATACGATCAACTGGGCACTCATAATTCCATTTGTCCAAAGTAAGGTGGTCCAACTTTTGCACAACAATTTCTGTTATGATGTCGTCCCAATGAGCCACTGGCCTTCCTAACGTTGTTAAAGCTCTTAAATGTATAGTCGCTTTAAATAAAAAAACACTGCACGTCTTGTTTGTTTCGCGGCTACTTTATTATTGCATCATAATCTTCAAAAATAATCTTACAAACTAGGACTTGTTACACTTGTTGCGTTTTCTTAATATCTACCCATGAGTAAGAAAGAGATAAACATAGTTATCAAGAATATTCTAAAACCGTTATCCCTGAAAGTAGAATACACTTAAAGAAATAAACAATAATGATAGGTACACTGTTAATAATAAAATATATAACTACAGCGAGATCCCCTGATCTCTTATCCTATACATGACCCTTCGCGTCCTCTAAACCATGGGCGTATATTAGAGACTGCCCAAACGCCTTTATACGCAGTACGCGACTGTTGAAACCCTTCAACATCCTCGAGTAAATAACGATCATTACGTAAGACTTTCGATACCCTATATGGACCTTTATACTTTGGAATTAATTTTCGGGAAACACCGGCCGTAGAGTCGAAATTTTTCACCATCACGTAGTCTCCGTGCTTATACACCCTAGGTGTCTTCCTCTTTTTATCAACATACTCCTTGTTATACTCCTGCAACTTTATCTGTCTATCAGCCGCTTTCAATCTTATCGTACTGTGATTCTACTTCCGCTCTACGTTAACATCATCCAGACATTCCCTCAACAAGTCAACGACCCTTCCCTTTTGTCCTGCACCAAACAACATAACGCTCGGATGCTCCCCAACAGCCCTATGCACGGTATTATTCAAAGTATGTTCAACCTGTTCAAGCACATGGTCCCAGAATATTCCCTTTTCAACATCCACTAATTTTGCCAACATTGGGCCTATCGATCTATTTATTCTCTCAACTTGGCCATTCGCCTGTGGCGAACCAGTTGCTATTAAAATATGGGAAACATTATTATCCCTTAAAAATTCTGAAAAGTCTTTCGACGTGAAACATGCTCCCCGATCACTTATCACTGTTCTCGGACGACTGTACGATCTAAAATAATCCTTTAACGCCATAATTGCCTCCTTGGAGTTAGTAGTCTTTGTCGGATATAACCTTACGAATTTAGTACAAGCATCAACAACCACCAAAATATGTTTCACTGTTCGACCATTATCCACCGGTCCATAGTGGTCTATATGCACAACATCAAATGGCCTATTCGATTTAGGAATACTATGCAAAAACCCCTCTTCCCTACCATGCTTAGAAGAATACGCAATACAATTCATACAATTTTCTATATGCCTGGCCGCCTTAGCTCTGATCCCTGAAAACCAATAACTCTTCAAAATAAGCTCGGTCATCTTATCAATACCAACATGTCCCATTTCATCGTGGTATTTGTACAAAATATGATCCTCCATTTCCTCGGGAACGTAAAACAACAAATTACCTTCCTTTGTCTTCCTATACAGTACTCCATTTCTCATCTCGTACAAACTATGCTCACTAACCTGAAGTTTCTCTCTTAATTCCCCTAACTTCTGATCCCTATTTTGACATATAATAAGGTTCTCCTCAAATGTATTCGACCCTATTATCATTATATTAGTACTTCTGCTCAACGCGTCAACATGCTGCATTCTTTTTCCAGAACGATGCTCTAGCTCGTATTCATAGTTTTGAAGCTCTAAAGCCCACCGTGCAATTCTCGGATTCAGCTCCTTTCTGTTTAACGTCATAGTTAAAGAATTACAATCAGTCACAATTTTAAATTTCCTACCCTGAAGATATATACGGAACCGTTTCAATGCATAAATTATGGCGAGCGTTTCAAGTTCAAAACTGTGATATTTTGATTCTGCATCCGTTGTCCTTTTAGAAAAATAAAAAATTGGATGGAATTTGCCGTCTTCCTTCTTCTGCAACAACACAGCACCAAAACCAATAGAACTCGCATCACAATGGAGCTCAGTCTCATCCCTGGGATCATACAATGCCAGTACCGGTGACTCCATCAACTTTTCCTTAAGCAATTCAAAACATTTTAATTCTAATTCACCAAAAACAAACTTTTTATCTTTTTTCGTCAAGTCATACAATGGTTTTGCAATAAGAGAAAAGTCCTTAACAAATCTTCGAAAATATGAACATAATCCTAAAAAACTTTGCACCGAATGCTGTTTGTCCGGAATTGGAAAATCCTTTATAGCCTGTAATCCTTTATCATCAGCACTTATACCTCTGCCATCTATAGTGTACCCCAAATACTTCACTGATGTTTGTAAAAATTCGCACTTATCATTCCTCAGTTCTAAATTATTCTCAACTAATCGCTCGAAAACCTCTTTTAAAATCTGTAAATGTTCAGAAATATCAACCGTAGCTATCATGATGTCATCTAAATAAATTATTATTTTATCGTCTCTAACCATATCAGCGAAAACTTTATTAACAAATCTTTGAAAAACCGATGGAGCATTTTTTAGACCAAACGGCATTCTCAAAAATTCAAATTGCCCCAACGGCGTAACAAAAGATGTATATTTAACAGAATCAGGATGAACAAAAACGTGGAAAAATCCATTTTTTAAGTCCAATTTCGTAAAAATTTTCTTCCCAGCAAGTCTATCTAAAAGATCATCAATCAGTGGAATAGGATAACTATCTTTAGCTGTCACCTTGTTCAAAAGTCTGTAATCCACACACATCCTCAAATCCCCAGTTCTCTTCCTAACTAACACGATAGGAGAAACAAACTCCGACTCACTCGGCCTTATGTACCCCTTTTCCAAATATTCGTCCAATAAAATTTGCAATTCCGTTTTCTCCGCGTATGATAATCTCCTGGGATTATTATCATTTAAATTTAACTTTAGCTCACTATACACTTTTGGTTTAGAAGGACGTTCAGGTCGCACATAATTATCATCATATAATTCATACAATTTAATTTTACTTTCATAACTTACACTATCCCCAATATTAAGTTTAAAATTATCATTATCCCCTAAATCAATGGACAAAATTGCACTACTAAAATCCTTATCATCACCCAAACAAATTTCCTTTCCAACAGATATCAGCTTAAATTCAGCTTTCCCCAAAAAATCCCTACCCAGTACACATTCAAATGCCATCGATTCGTCAGAAACTACCAAAATTTCCATATTTACAATTTTCTCATCCACAATTATAAAACAGTTAAATTTTCCATAAACATTTAATTTCGATTTATTAATTCCAAAAAATTCAAAATTAGAACATAAAAGATCATTTAAATTCATTTCATTTATAATTTTAGATTTTTTCACAAAACTGACTGGACTACCCGAATCGATTAGGCATTCTAAAGAAAAATTATAATTAAAACTAGAATCTAAAGAAAATTTAAAATACCTTACATATTCATCTTCATTACCATCCACATACTGGACTGCTGCCTTTCTTTCCGGACAAGCATTAACACGATGTTCTAAGCTTCCACATCCGTAACAAGCACCCATCTCCCGTTTTGGTTTTCTACATGCTGTTGCAAAATGTCCAAACGAGTTACAGTTGTAGCATCTAATCTGCTCATTTTTCTTCACCAACTGTTGCTTTTTTTGAGTCAATTCAATTTTAGAAAAAGCTAGCAGAAGTTGTGTCTTATCCGTATAACATTGTAGAATAGCTTGTACTCGAAGTTGTTCATCAGGAATACCTTCAATTATGTTGTCAATCAGCTCATCATCATCAATACCAACTTTGTTAGCCAACACAATTTTATCGGTGTAGTAATCAAAAAATGCTTCTTCATATTTCCATTTACGTGCTTCAAATTTACGACGCATTATTAATTTATTTTCTTTTGTAGAAAAAGTTTTCTTCATTTCCTTCAGTATTGCATCAGCACTTTCATTTATAAAATTTGGTCTTGAATGTAGCCAAGCCTGTGCCTTTCCCTTCAACTTGCACATTAAAAGCGCCTTGAGTGTATTTTCATCTACTTTATACTTATCATTTATGCTATTAAATTGTGTAATCCACAATTCAGGACACAACAACCCCTCATAATCAGGTATTATATCTTTTAAAATGCTAAATGGTACATCTACCTTGACGTTTTCAGAATGCTCCCCCTCAATTGTAGCGCATACACTCGTTTCTTTATCTTTTCCTTTATTAGCATTCTCAACATTTTCTTTGTCACGTTTCTTTTCATATTCAGCAATCATTTTTAGCAAATCATTTTCTTTACGTAGTACTTCTTTTTCACGTTTTATAATTTCCAACTCTTTCTTCAATAAATCAAAAGTATTTCTACCCTTACGTTGTTGTTGTTGTAATACACTATCATTTGTTGCACCTTCGTTTTCACACTCATTTGTCGCTTCTTCATTTGTTTGGCAATCGTTTGTTTGCTGTTCTGCTACAGAATCATTTTCACCACGTTCATTTTCTTCACATTCATTTTCTGGTTGTTCACGTTCATTTGTTGGGCATTCCCCTCTCTCTTCTGGTGCCACTTCATTCAATCTAATTAGAAGTGCGCTTTTTGAGCCTGACGACGACAAATTTAAATGCTGCAACCACATACGCAGCTGCGCCACTGTATAATTATTGCCACACACACTGTTATCCATTGTCAGCGTCAAAATTTTTTCTTTGAATTTACAAAAACTGTCTTTTTAATTTAATTATTTTATTTATTTCTTTTCTTTTGTTTAATAGAATTTTGTTTCTTTTGTCAAAAATGTTTTTAAACAAAATTGTTAATAAATTTTAGATTTTTAAAACGCTCGCGTGTGTGAAAAAAAAAAAATTTGATTTTTTTTTTCTCGAATCCCACTTCTGAAATTATAGTCGCTTTAAATAAAAAAACACTGCACGTCTTGTTTGTTTCGCGGCTACTTTATTATTGCATCATAATCTTCAAAAATAATCTTACAAACTAGGACTTGTTACACTTGTTGCGTTTTCTTAATATCTACCCATGAGTAAGAAAGAGATAAACATAGTTATCAAGAATATTCTAAAACCGTTATCCCTGAAAGTAGAATACACTTAAAGAAATAAACAATAATGATAGGTACACTGTTAATAATAAAATATATAACTACACTGTTAATATATTGCTACAAATGAACATTGAAGCTGTCTATAAGATCCCGCAAATCCGTAGCTGATGCCCTTTGTGCAATTGGTGTTACGTTGAATAAATGGCGTACATGTTCTCTAACAATAACATTTTTTCGCTGATATCGATCGACTAATAATTTTAAAGCCACATTTTCATCTGTGACTTCAATGGACTCAATGCGACGCAAGGCACCGTCCTTTAAGGATGATCTCAAATAATGAAAACGGGTGACATTGTCCAAACCTGGATTTCGAATAACTAGTGCAGAAAATGTTTCATAATATGACGTCCACTGAGTGTAGTCGCCAGAAAATGTAGGCAAATTAATTTTTGGTAACCGCAAGGGGGAACTGCTGCTGAGAGATTGGCTGGCAACGTCATCGGCACCTGTCTCTTCCTTGGCAGTTTTTTTAATATCAGCCAAACGCAGTAATAATGCAGGGCGTAAAACAAAATATAATTCCTCATATGGTGCTCTATATTTGTCATCAGTTGATGGATCTTCAGCTTCTTCAATTGCACTTTGAATGGATTGAAAATCATTATAATATTTGTCCAACGCTTGAAGTCTTGTTTCTAGTTCGCATAGTGAAACCTTGTCCAATTTGGTTTCGACGAAATCTTGTACACGTTGCTGCTGTGCAATAAGAGTGTTTCGTTTTACCCTTAATTTTGATAATTTTGCTTCAGCCATGTGGATTATTTGTGATTGTCGTAATCACTTTGATACTTGATAACCAAAAACTCTACTAATCTTAATTGGTTGTAAAATTGCTTTTATCTGCTTCTTAAGCATCAAAAATTTTATTAAATTCCACGAAAATTCCGTTAGATAGCGTTCTATCGTTGTTGGTACACTGCCTTGAGTTTTGTTTTGTCAGAAAAAATACATAAAGTTTTTTTTTTTTTTACTTTACTTTTGAAGTATAACAACTAAGTGATCCGTTATAGGTACACTGTATTACTTTGTGTTTGTTACAGCGATGAGTGCTTTCTAGTCAATATTGTTATTGTTCTCGATCACAAGAGAGCAATTCTGTTATGAATAATTACTCTCACAATTGCCAAAGTTAAGCTGAATCGTTTGTGGATTGTATGTTAAGTGGTCAATTATGTTACATACGTATGTATGTTATGTATGTTAAATATTATGTTGATTAAGAGTAATTTGAAAATATTATTTTATTTAAATCTTTAAACATTGGGTTTTTTTTTTTATATTTTTTATTCTTATATTAATCCACTTAAACAATTTCAACCCTTTCCTTGGCCGTGTCCTGTCACGGTCGCCATGTTAAAGTTCGAAAAAATAAAAAGATGATAAATTTCTTCTTAAACTTTATTTGATAAAGAATATTTTTTATTGCGATGAGAACAAAGTTATGACTTCTCTTGATGAAGTGAGATTAAGGACTAATTCTTGAATATATATAACAGATTAATGTTATTGTTAATAAATGAAAAGTATTCTACAGTGATGTCAAACAAATGTAACTATTTAATAAAATTTCATGTTATAAATATATGGTATATGGTAAATATATATGTACATAAGTATGTATATGTGGTAAAGAATGAAATGAAATTAAGAATGCTATTCTTAACAACAGGCTTATATATTTACTGTTAGAACAGTGTAACAATGCTTCTGCTATCAACTAGAAGACTACTTGGTGCTATAATTGGAGACTTACAGTACAAAAAGTCTTAGAGACTAAATATCTTAAATCCGAACATTGCTTGTAATTTAATACTGCCGAAAAGTCAAACAAAAAGCCTATATTAATATATACGCGGCAGTAAATCCCACAGGTGTTCAAGCGGATTAAAGTCTTACGATTGTCAAGGTATGTGAAATTGTTTGGGTACATTTTACAACCGTTATAGCTTCACTAACTTGTTAGATCAGGATTACAGGATACCCCAGCGGTGGGTGGCCACATTTAGTCAATTGAGACGATGCAAGAGCTTAAGCATCCCAGCGGATGAAAATTAAGAGCCTCCAGGATTTGTCTGTCAAATCCAGCTCTTGAAGGGATTATTAGAGTAGCTATTAGTGTTTCTTCTGTCCGTTCCTTGCCGGTCCAAGGGGTCGTCAAATTAAAATCCAAGATGCGTCTGACTCATCCTGGTGGCATCTTGGTCTGCATCTGTCTCCAGGGAAGCGTCAGCCTATTTTCTACACCTCTGGTGGAGGTATATGTCCTTGGTAGAGGATGCTAAAAACTCCGAGTGTAATAATGTGAGTACAAAGTTGGGGTTCACGAACCTTAGGTAGTTATGGTCGCTGGATGCTCGTGATCTAGCTTCCATGACTAGTGGGGAGAAGAGCTTGAAACGCACATTCCGATGTATGAAGCCATGCTTAATACTACCCTCGTGAAGATCAAGTCCAAAATGACGGACGACACCCAGGACTGCATGTGAAAAAGGTGGCAACCGATCACGATCGCTGTCTCGGAGAATCTACATGATCGCCCTTCAAATTTTACAGGTGCCACATCCGGATCAAGAACAGGTAGTAACCAACGCTGTAGAGCGCAGTCTGTCAGCAATGACGCAAGAAGTCTGGCTGAATATCCTTGAAGGGTCATCATACATTTACTTCCTCCTTTCTGTGCTAAAGTAAATTAATATCCTTGCTTTTGTCATTGACTTCTACCGCTTTAACATTGTCTGTACTAAACGATGGATGCTCTATCATGTGTTTATAATTACTATTTCCGATTCGATATATATCCAACGACCTATTGTACAAATACGCAATGTTAAAAACAGAAAGCAAAAACAATTCCATAGCAGAAATTCCCCGAACCGCGATTCAAAATAAAAACAAATACAACTTCTACAGAAAGAAAAAGTAAACAAAGGATACACATACACAGACAGATATACAAGACTACTACGCCAGCAAATTAAATAAATGATGCGCAATTTCACGTATGTTCGGGACATTTCAAGAAGCGGCCGTGGTCTTTATATAAAGGCGCCGTCCACCACAGATGAGATAGTTAACTTTGAGATTTCATAGAGTGAACAACTGTGTGTACAAAAGAGTGTTACGTGTACAGTGTAAATTAGTACTAAAGAGTTGTATATAAGAGTCGTAATTGCCGAATAAAGTTGTGAACTGATAAAATCATTAAGGACTGTGTACTTTAATTCTTGCAATTAAACGAACCCTACAAATTAACGTTTATTGTGGTAATAAACGTAGAAATATGTATGTTATTTGTAATAACTTCAGGAAGTACCTATATAAAATACAAATTTAGAGGAGAGTCTTACACATTTTCTAAAGTAAAAGTAAATTATATAACATAAAAAAGTGGACAAGGATAGCAACCTTGCAATTAACTGCAGTGTTGTAGCCAAAAGTAGTTTGTGAAAATTAAACGAAGAAATTTTAAGGAATATTATAGTCTTGGGATTACATTTTTAGGGTAATTATCCTAATTGGGTAATTAAGCGAAAGTTAAAGGATTTTATTACGAAAAGGCAAGGTAAATAATACTAAAAGGTAATTAAGCATGGGGTAATTGAACAAAATATATTGTATACGAAACCATCCATTTTTACCAACACTGCAGTTTTGAGTTTAATCTGAAAACGAATGGTGTTTTCGTTTCTACACAACTCTTCCAATTTATGTATTGGGTTTACACGATAATAACGAGTTCTGAATTTTTGTAGTTCTCTGACCAATCACAGGTAATAGCAGTTAAATATCAGAGTTTCCACTTCAATGACAAAATGGCACAATATTTAAATACTGCGTTCTTATAGAGAAACCCTATATTTTTTGATATGGAATATAAAAATATTATTTTACCATTATTTTAAGTGTTGACATTATTTACAAATGTAAAACCTCTGTAAACCATCTAGCAATTATCGCCTTCTTGCTTGACAAGCATAACGTGTCAGCTTTTATTGCCTTATATTTTACGTGTTAAAAAAATAAAAGTTATCAGATAATTAAAAGTTATATCTTTTTTAAATTTAACAAGACTAAATAAAAACTACACACTTTTTATATAAAAAATCTTTTTTTAAATTTAAAGTTTTTTCGTATCCATAGAAAAAAAATCATATTTTCCAAACCATTGATTGGTGTTGAGAACATAAAAACTTTGTTGTTTGTAAACAATGTTTTTCATGTGTTTCACCATTTAATTGTTGTCATTTACTGGCATTTTTTTATATAATTTTTTCTCCTTTAACAATTTGTTTTTTACATTAACCTGCTTTTGAGAGATTTAATGAATTTGAAAATATTTTTATGAAGTTTAACATTAAAAAAAACAACTTTTGAAGGAACCGAATTAAATTTAAAGTTTTCAACTAAAATAAAAATTATAAGAAGAATTGTTGGTATTTTTTCTTTCTAATTAAAAACGAATTTCTAGCTAATTTTATTTATCGAAGGAGGATAAGCTACTCTCTATGCGCATTTCGCTGGTTGTTTAGGCCAGCTCATTAAAATACCTTTACCCCAACTTTTTAGAGCAACTAGCGAAATGCCGAATTAAAGCAACTTTGCTTTATTTCCCAAATTTGTACATACCTTATTAGTCACGCTTGCATATAAAAGTAAATATCAAGTGGCAGGGTAGAGAAACAGGGTAGAGAAAACACCAAAATATAGAGCAACGTATTACCAAATAGATTCAAATTATTAAAATGAAACAAGTATATTCGAAAAATGGTACTAACAACAAATCAGATGAAAGTGGGAACAAGAACTCTGGACAAAAGGGAAAACCTTTTCAACATTCCTTAAAAAATTAATTAAAATATTGGTTCCTTCTCTGTACCAAGGTAAACTTACAATTTAAGCTCAATTTATCTAGCTTTAACAGAAGCTTCTTATTGTGTAAAAAAATCAATATTAGGAGAGAAGGATCCAAGATAACAGAAGTGATATCAAGAAATTGGAAAAAAAGTAAGCGGTCGGCATTTTAGGAATGGCAAAAAATTTATATATTAAAGGTCAGGATTACATTAGTTTTGAGGGATGGAACCGAGATTTAAGAAGTCGCATCCAATAATAAAATTGAGGCCTTTTGAGATTAGACTCAAAATGGTGTCGCAATAAACAGAAAAGTAAATGGGCGTGGCAAAAAACTTAGTGGCCGTTTTAGAATACTCATAAAACTACCTGTCATCTTAGGGCGCGACTGATGCATAAAACGACCCAAATTTAAAAAATTACCTTAGGATCAGTACCAAATCAAGGTTTACTTGCCGTTCTCTAGTTCCCTCTGAATATCTGTCATTAAATAAGAAATATTATTGAAAAAAACTTGTGGTGCGTGACAGTATCACACATTTCATATTGTAGCGGACTATTTGACAAACAATAAACGGCCCTATAGACTTAAGGTACCATTTCAAGGAAAACGCTTCGATAAGACTGATACAATTAAAGAGATTTCCAAGGTCACCCAACGTAAAATGTCTTCAAGGTTGAAAAATAATAATAATACTGAAATCTTTTGAGTTTTTTTGAAGACCGTCGGAACGTTCTTTCATTTTCGTTGTCATGGCTATCTTTTTTAATTTTATAACCGTTACAAGCAATTTTTCTTTGTCGCTGTGTGGCGGACTCCAAATTATCCTGGTGGTTACCACGCCCGAGAATATGCACGCTGCTCAAAACAGAGCATCTATAGTAGCAACATTCATATACTTCAAATATCGTCGGTTTTGTCGCTTCGTTTTCCATCAAAACCCTTACGCAGTAATTGTCTGCTCTGTGTTTGTTTTGTAACGAGAACGAAATAATACGAAATACTTCAAATTATCTGTATCCACGTTTCGCTAAACAAAAAATATATCAAACATGCAAATTGTCGTTATCAGCAACAGCTGCAGGGGCAAGGATGATGTAAGCTATCTGAAACCTGGATGTGAACATGTTTCTTTTTATTGTTCTTTTTGTAAATGCACATAACTGTTAACATATGTGTTTGTATTTGTGTAGTTAACAATAGCAAACTTGGAAAACTTTGCAATAATATCAAGCACAACAACGCAGGTAGTCACAGTATAAAGTTATAAACCCAATTTTTAAAAATATGCAAATTCGAATACAAGTGAAATACACAGGAATAATGACATAGAGACACACATACCAACTAAAGTTGCAATATTAAATTAACAACAACAGATGCTTATATTTTAATGCTTGGCGTTAATCAAGGTAGCCCATATGCACACACTCGACGTTGCTATCGCACTTGGCCAGAGATTCGAAAATAATGAAAGTTCTCTTAATGAAGAATATTCGAAACAAATGTTCGATAAGTTATTTCTTTTTTTTTAAATTCATAAAATTACCAGCCTCCAGAGGCCCAATTAATTTAGAAAACAATATGGCTTAAAAGTAGTAAATAAAAATTACTTGTAAAAATATTCTATTAATTTTTAATTTTGATCCCCCCACTTTTGCACATAATCTCAAAGCCAAATAAAAATATTAAAACATGTTACCATTCCTTGATTGCTCTTGGTCCTTGGTCCTTGATTTAGTAACAACATTCATTATTTTTCTAAAATTTGTTATGAATTTATTCACTTTCCGTTCTTCATTGGGATGGTAGTTATTCCACAATCTTGACAGACTAACTAATAAAAACTTGTCATATATAGAGACGAGTGATTTGGGCAAACAGCAATGCTAGTTCTGGATGAACTTCCAAAGTTGATTGATCAAGCTCTCGAAATTAGAACCTAATATGGTAACCTAATGTGCTAAAACATATTTTTGAGGTAATTGTGAAAAAATCAGATTTTAATAAAATTTTAGTTATGGTCGTTTTTGTTTTAGGGTGCGATATGTAGTATGTATGTGTATTTGTTTATTTTTAATAATAATTGTCAACAAAAAAATCTGCCGACAAATTCATTCGAAATACATATGTATGTTGAAGAAGATAACTTATAACATTCTAGCGAAGAAGGAGTGGTACTGGTGCTAAAAATGTATACCAGGATCCAGGATTACAGCAGCTATACGACGTATGAATTATTAAAAAATAATTATTGGTATACATCAATTTTTTTCATTATATATATGTACATATATATATTCGATTAAGAACAAATATGCGGTTTTGGATAATGACTTTATATATCCCAAACAATTTTTCAATACACCCGGCCGAAAATAACAAGGAATCGACGTGAGCAGAAAAACTTGTTAAACAATCAATTTGTAACTTTTCACTTGAGCCAATATGAAATAAAAAATCTTCGTTCTTGAAGTATTGCCAATGTTAGTAAAAATCACCGTTTTTTTATTATCTAAAGATAATATTTCTCGATATCGCTAAAGTTGCCTTTCGTAAACAGTTAGCAATATTGAGAAATTACTTTTTGTAAACTTTCATCGAGTTACTGGAGAATCTTTTATTTATTAAAGTTAATAAAGTAAATAAAGTAAATAAAGCGACTTTGATTCATATTTGATTGTCAACCTCGAATGTTTTACATGCAATATATTCGATACATGTCTGTTCGAAGGCCAAATTATAAACGAGTATATAATTTTTCTTTTATCTTTAGGCCCTTTTCAGTTCACTTTCAATCATGGGACCCTGGGAGTTAAACAAAAACCACTTACAAAAATCGAATCAAGGTCAAACTAACTCATTTAAATCAACAAATCGAGAAACTAGGCGACTCAAAATTCGTTCTTAACACGCGGATCAAGAGCATTATTGTTGCACCACTCTGTTAAGGCCACGTATCCTGCAATCGTAATTAATGAACTCTGTAGGGCTGACCAGTTACCAGTCACTCTTTTCTCACAGCACAGAAATAGTCACAAGTATTATACATATTTCTTTGCGTTAGACGCATTAGTGCTCGAACATCTATAATGTGCGATGTGCACACGAGAGTATCTTCCAGTAGAAGGAAAAGAGAATCCATCACTTTACGGAACTTTAAAAAAGAGTTGAATGTAATAACAGTCAGAGTATTCATTTTCTTCTAAAATAAATAAATATTGTCTAGAAAATGAAATTTAAATTCAAAACTAAAATTTTATGTTCAATAATACGAGTTTCTTTAATATCTAAAAATTCTCTTCTCTTTGTAGACTAAAACAGGACACAACAGTTAATTTTCTATGTTTAAACTACAAGACTTGTCTTAAGGCTTTTGCTATTCTACTATATTCTATTAAAATATAAAGATAAAAGTGAGTATCAAATAAATTTTATCATACGTTTTATGCGAAAGCGCAATATCTGATTATTACAAAAAGGAAAATAATTCACACTTGGATGCGCACATGATTGACTTAAATATGCAAATATTTCGACATTCAAAATTTCATTTGTAAACAAAATAAATGAGAAAATTAATGCCGAAACGCGTACATTTGTAGAATGCGTTAAGGCAATAAATTAAATTTCATACAAAGTTAATATTCTTTGCTGGGGCAAATTAGCACTAAAGCTAGATTTCGACTAGTATCCAGAGCCTGCATACTGCGTAAAGACCGCAGTCTATTTTATGTCGAGAAATTGTACAATAACAACCGTTATTCGGGTGTAAAACGAAGAAGTTTGAAAATAATATTTTTCAAAATCAAACTTCACAATGTCAACTTGACAGCAACAAATACAAAAGAAAACAGATATACCAAAAAGATTTTGTGCAATACTAGCAGTACCACTAATAACGGCAATTATCTTGAATACCATCAATGTCATTGGAGTCAATGCTATGATTCGTTATATGACCAGCCTTCCTGGTTCATCCTACAGGGTATAACTATTTAATCGATGTCGCACTTTGATATCATCTTATCGTTTTACTGACTTCCTGAATAAGTAGTCCTGATGAGTTTAGTTTTCATGTCAGAGTATTACAAAGTACTAGAGACCGATAAGACATCATTTTTGTTGAAAACCCTCGAGAGAATAATCGATATTCAAATATCTCCCTCTCAACATGCGTATACTAAAGGTAAATCAGTTGAGACGGCCTTGCACTCACTCGTAGGATATTTGGAGTAGGCACTCGAGCTTAGGAGTTATACATTAGCAGCTTTCTACGACATAGAAGGTGCCTTCAATAATGTCGAACCGACCTCCATTGGAGAAGCGCTAGGAGTGGTCGACATCGACCAACTTATAGTAGACTTCATTATGAGGTTACTCACATGTAGGACCATTACATCTAATATGGGCACATCCAACCTAGTAAAACCGGTCAACAGGGGTACTCCACAAGGTGGTTTATTAAACCCCCTTCTATGAAACATTGCCATAAACGTGCTTCTTAGGAAACTAGACTCTATTGGTTACAAAACGGTAGCGTACGCAAATGACGTAGCCGTGGCTATAGCATGGTCCCAGCTGAGTACGATCTCTGATAGATTGGAGTTGGCTCTCAAGATACTCAGTAACTGGAGTGCCTCGAATGGGCTGAATGCCAACCAGATACAAGAACCACAATTTCAATCTTCCTAATGAATGGGGTTGAATTAAGCCTATCGGGCAATGAAAAATACCTCGGAGTGATGCTATCCTGGAAACTCAATACTGAGACCAGATCTACCATATATCAGTTAGAAGGCTATAGGAACGACACGTGAACTGGCTATTTGAAGCGGTATATAAACCTGTCTTATTTTATGGAGTCGTAATCTGGTGGAAAGTTAAGGCTTCTAATCGGCCTCTTCTTGAAACTTACTGTGTTATATGGCAATCCTGATTACAGGAGCCACGCGCGCTACGCCCACAAAAGCTCTTTTGGGTATGCCGGTTACCAGTGAACTTACCAGCAAGAAAGCTGGCCCCCGATACGGCGGTAAGGCTAAACGCCACAAATGAATGGAACCCTAGACTTTGGGGTCAATCCAGTCTCATAGGAACTTGGAATCCTCCTGGCCTCATAGATTACAATACCTCGATTTCGAGCTTCTCGAGAGGTTTCGACTCGTTTTTGGAAAGTTCCGGTTCTCCCAAGGGCACAAAATCCTAAGTAGACCATCTGCAAATATACAGAAGTGGGATAAAGAAGTAGGTGGTGGTATCTTCATAGAGGAACTGGGGATAAAAATGTCCTTCAGAGTTCCCAATGAATGCAGCGTTTTTCAATCTAAAACATCAGCGAATCGGCTGTGGTATTATACAATATTTGATAGAGATATTCGAATCTTTACAAAATCTAAATTGGTCCAGAAATGCCGGAGATCCTTAAATCGAATGGCGAAACATGCGAGAATTACTCTAGAATGTTTGCGTGGACATACGATAAATAGGGACAAGCTGGCAAAGAGAGAAGCAAGGCTGCTTCATCAAACATTGATGAATTCTGTGGCATGCCCTTTCCAGCCTGCTAGAGGCGTGTTCATAACGCGATACATAATATCGAAAAGGCTAGATGGTAGGAACAACCCACATGGTTAACCTGGCCAAGTTCGGACAAGGCTCGAACCAGAGCTTTTCTAAGTTTTCAAAGAACACAATTAAGGGACAGCATTGCAACGATTACCGGACATTACTAATTTGGCAGCCATGCGAAAAGAATGACATCTGTGGAAGTTGTCAACATGAAGAGGAAACGATATATCTCACCTTGTGCCTCTTTTCTGCCTTGGACAGACGGGCGGAGGACCTTCGCCAGCCTCTGCGAAATTTCAGCAGTCACTATTTTGGCAGTGCCAGCACAGACTTAGTGACCATTCCTAAATTTCCTTAAATTTCTCCACCATTTCTTCACTCTCTTCTCTTCTATTCTTCTACTTTTTTCAAAAATCTAAAAATGTCTTATGCTAGAAATTTGTCAAACCAAATGAGAGGCTGAAAGAAATTGAGAAAAGAAATATTAAAGTTTAATAAAACCCAGGAAACGAATTTTCATATTTTTTTTTGCTTTCGTTTCCGCTCTTGTTTGGCTCTGTGCTTCGTTGTTCTTTGTTTTGAAATTTTTTCATACTCAATGAGCTCAGAAAGTTCTGCCTTCTATAAGTCGTAAGACGGCCAGACATTTTTTTATATTAAATTTTGATAGATTGTTTTTGTTTTTCTTTTAAAAATAATTTGACGCAACAGTATTTTTGTTATAGAAAAATAGGTAGCATTTCTTTTATTGATAAGAAAAAATATTAACTTCTTCCTGTTGTTGTGAAAAATTTGTCTTCATAAAGACAGCGAAGTGTCATTTTATATATATTATTAATTTTATTATGTTAAGTTTAAAATTAAATTTTTTATTGTTTTTTTCTACATCTTACCACCGTTTATGCTGGCATCCAGAGATACTTGACATGTGAAACATCCTGAGTGTCAAATGTATAACGAATTTTAAATGCAAATGGCATTTAAATTTCATGTTATCGGCATGTTAATGTCCTTTTTGTTTGTTTGGTTTTTCTTCTGTCTTCTCCTTATGTTGAATTGGAAATTACTGGATAAACTTTGTATGAGTTGCTTTTGTTCTACCTCTTATGCGTTGGTAAGTATACCTCAAATGTGCACGACATAATTTTTTGGACGTAAATATTTCCCAAAAAAACTTCAGTCTTAAGCTTTTAGCAGAGTTTGCTATTTTTAGTCATCTTTTTAAGCATTAATTAACGAAAACATCATAAATGCAGTTTTCGCGTTAAAAGTTGGTTTTATAAAAGAAAAACTTGGCTTTCGCTTTAAAGTGGTTACGCATAGTACAATTAAATTGCAAACTTGCAAGTGATTACACAAGTATTGAACTGATTAACAGTCTATTGTCGTTAACAGAATATTGTTAAAGCAATTTGAGCTGAAGGATTAAGGTTTCATTATCAATTTAATTAAATCGATTTAATTTAAGTAAAATTATTTTGATGTTGTAAATCTAAACTTCAAATTAAATTTTTCTATTCCACAAAGCATCACTTAGTAGACAATGCCAATTTTTCGATGGGACAAAGTTTTTGTCACTGACAATTATTGCTCTCTTACTGATAATTCTACAAAAAAAATGGCTGAGCAGCTTTTTAGTCTAGCAAAAAAAATTGCGTAGCTTAGCAACATTATCCTACTTGTATGCATTAAAACGTTGAAGATGTTCGAGAATTATATCTATATCTCATAGCCACTGTGCAAAAGAGTTTTTTCTCTTCTCTTTTATTTCTCATGTAAGGTGACCAGATAGTGTTGATAGTTTCTCCAATTGTTATGCTTCAGAAGCTCATAAAGTTATCAATTCCAAGCAGCTGTCAAAATATGATAGCGCAGGTTCAGTTGTGAATACACAACGTGAATTTCGCCATGAGTTCGGTCGTCTTCGTGAAGCCTGTCTTTAGGGCGCAGGTATTTCGTCGCATCGTGGAAGAATTGAAACCGGACGTATATGTATAATGCAGCGAGTTCCCTAATTGAACGTAGGAAATGTTGGCCAAAGATTCGAAAAATGAAAGTTTTTCAATTGAATTATAGTTTATTTCCTACATAATGGAATAAATGCAGTTTCAAAATAAAGCCAGAGTTGTATTAAATTTTATGAGTCACACAATTGTTGTTGTATTTAAGTTTCTGTTCTTATCGTACTTATCTGGTCACCCTATAGATTTTTGCTTCATGATCTACAATGCAGTTGTTTGTGAAATTTAGTAAACTGCCTCATGATTGAGTGTAATCCTACAATCATGCACATACTGCACAAATTAATGTACTTTGGAAATGTAGACACATTGTAATACTTTCTTTCATTGATGTTTCATTTTTAACAGAAATTTTAACAAGAAAACGCATACGATGGAATATGCTGGTAGAATGTAGTTGAGAACTTGAAGGAAAAGAAGATATTTTTTTGAAAAACAATTAGAAAATTACTTAACGTTAACTATATTTGTAGATTTTTAGAACGAATTTTCGTCACCCCTCATTCAGAACGGAAAATGGCACTGAAGTTAGCACATAGCCGAAAACGTTGTGTGTCCAAACCAAATTTGACAAGGGATGAAGGCAATACGTTACAAATCAATTGTGATGCTCGTTGACTCTCTCACTGCAAAGCGATTCAGCAATAAAGAAGTCAATAATCTTTGCTCATAATTGATGTAACGGGAACAATGACTTGAGTGTTAACTACCGTCCAATTGAGAAATGCATAATTTTCATATATTAAACTACGATTTCGTTGGCATGTTTTAAAAACATTTAAAGCCTACTTCCCAACTTTAACAACCACCAGGAATTCAATGAAGACTCAATGAAATTAGTTCCTCATTTACGTTATTGTCGTTGCTGTTTTTATTATAAATTCACTCCAACCGGACTACAAGCAATTTGTTAACTTAATGACTTAAGTTATGCAAATAAAATTTCCAACCTTCAGAAATCTTTAATGGGTTAAGTGCATGCCATGCCACCCACCCACGATAAGGTCAGAAAAGTTGTCCATTATTTTGTAATTTCACAAATTCAGACGACTTAAGTGGTTAAATATTATAGCTCTTGTATGTGTCACGAACACACTTTAAATAAGTAGAATGTTGCATAGAATCGTATGTACGCTATATAAAATTATAAATCAGAAAAAATGCAGGTTCAATTTTAAAATTTTCTGAATTTCGGATTTGTAAAATTTAAGGTTTTTCATTAAGTTCAGATTTGTTTTTAATTGTGGTTAATTTCGTCTTCTTAGTGAAATTTCATAGTTTAGTGAAGTACGGCTTTTCGATAATTTTTTATTGTGAAATTTTGCTATTTTAAAAAATTTTGCTGTCTTTACGCTTTTTTGACATATTTCTGCATTGTGGTAAATGATGCGCAATTTCGCATATGTTCGGGACATTTCAAGAAGCGGCTGCCTGTATATACAGGCGCCGTTCACCAGAGTGATAGGGAGTTGACTTTGAGCTTTCATACACTGAATATCTGTGTGTACTTAAGAGTGTTAAGTGTTCAGTGTAATTTAGTACTGAGGAGTTGTAAATAAGAGTCGTAATTGCCGAATAAAGTTGTGTACTGATAAAATCATTGAGGACTGTGTATTTTAATTCTTGCAATTAAACGAACCCTACACGTTAACGTTTATTGTGGTAATAAACGTAACAATATATTCAAATTTCACATCAAATCAAAAAATCACAGGAAAATAAATTCACAACAAAATTCATGATTCACAGAAAAAATAATGAAAACCGTAATTTTAATAAATTTTGTGAACGCTCATTAAAATTTCAAAATCCAAAGCAACTCATAAATAAGACAAAACAAAATTAAATTACCAACATAAAAAAATCATGGGTCGAATTTCCAAATTTCACCAAAAAAATGGCAATTTCATCGAACAAATAAAATTCTACAAAGAGGTCGTCACATTCGAAAATTTAACAAAAAATTTAAAACTAACACAAACGATTTCCAAATTACTATAAACTAAAAGTTTCGCAAAATCAGAAATTAAACAAACAAACAAAATTAAAAGTTTACCAAAAGTCAAAAGACCAAGACGGAAAGTCCCCAAAATAAATTATAGTTCAAACAAGTAACAAAAAACAAACTTCACCACATTTAAAAATTTTACGATAAATTTTACCTGAATTTAGTCAAATATTCGAAGTTTTACCAATAATGCGATTCCGAAAAATTTGAGAAATTGTCAAAAACTGATAAAAGAGAAGAGAAAGATACTTCAACAAAAAAAAAAATTATTTTATGGATAACGATCAAGCGTTCAGTAAATATTTTATTCAAAAAGCTCGGTTTTCATTCCGAACTGATTTTCAAAATTATTGATAATAGTGATAATTACAAATCCGTTGCCTGAACTCATTTCGTGAAACGATGGGGCTCGCAAAGGGACCCATATCCCTACTGCATTAATATATACATAAATATTGCAGCATCGACAACTTCTATGAATAACGTAACCTTCAGTGCAGTTAGATAAATTGGGTAAAATAGGCAACACCTGCTGGTGGGTAAATTTAGACTCAATAATTACAACAACAATAAAACGATTGACACAAAGTCTTGTTAACTTTCCTATACTGTCATGTAATCCTTATGCTTGAAATATGCTGAAAGGCCATGATAATAGCAACTGCTATTACATTTTAATCTGCCACATTACAAAACTCACATATTCTCTCACAACTTCAAACTCATGCATGGTGACGATAATGATTCTGTCTGATAGTTGTCTACAGCACAAGTAGTACGACTTGTGTATCGCCACTTTGAAAGAAATTTCAATTAATATGTGTTTGACTACCGCCCTCAGGAATGGTGGGGTTTTATGCTGAGCATTCAATTGTCTCGCATTTGCTAACAACGAAAGCTATATCCCAAGTATATTGTACAAATGTGGTATCGGAGTAATTGTTTATAAGGAAAATCTTCAAGTCGCACAACAAATGTTACTTGTTGACTTCAACAACATCTTTTCATATTCATCCTGTTAAACGCCAAGACAAGTAGATCGCCATCAATTCTGTTCTTGAATTGTTTTGTTTAAATCTTTATCTGGCTTTATTATTATGCTGTGTAAAGGTTTATCACTTCAGATATATAAAACAGAAATATTTGCAGACAAGTTGCCACTATCACTAAAGTAATCTTTATTAACAGGGGAGCGAAGGGATTGAATTAAATTGCGAGGAAAATGGCTTTTATTTTAAATGGAGTTTATTTAAAGCTTATAACATTTAAGCTATCCAACTCGAGTTATCGTTAATCCTTCGTAAAGCAGATGAGTTTGTTGATGTATTTATTATATTTTTCGTAGTTTATCATCATTAACAGGGCACCCAGAAATGTGCTCTACGAAAGTGTTTTCTGAGCATTATATATGCAGTAAACCCTTGTAAAAATGTTTAAGTCTAGACAATATGTTCTTAAAAAAGAAAAAAAATCATTCAATTTAAAATAAAACTTTATTTTTTGACTGCGTTTAATGCGCGTTGCACTTTCGAAGAGTTTTGTAACCGATTTTTTTTATTCTAAATTAAAAACAACTATGTCTGCATTATTGAAATAACTTATAAATCGAAGCATGTATATTTTCTGTAGTACCAGGCGGAAAAGTTAATTTTGTAACTATTAAGAAATCTTGATTAACTCTCTCAGAAACTTCTCTTCCATCCATGTTCCACTAAATTTGTAATTTAATAGTTTATTGAATGGTCATCTGCTGCATATATTCACAATAATAACGAAAGTTGCCAAGACTCTTCATCATTGTTTTTTAGAAAAAAAAATAATGATATGTTCAGAGGTATTCAACTTAATTGAGGCAATTAACTTTTAAATTGAGTTATAGACATGTAATTTAGCTTACACAATTGGCATTTGCCAGCTGACAATTTGTTCCTCGTGAAAGCTTGTATTTGTGAATTTGGAAATATGGAGAGAAGGCCGGCTTTTAATTAAATTTTCAAAGAAATGTATTATTTTTCAATGAAGCTAATAATTTAAATAGGAAAAAACATAAATTTACATATTTGTGATTTCCCTGATCATTAATAATGTCGCTGATATAAGTTCCGACATATTCTTTGAAACTATTTTCAATATTGCCATGTAATGGCAGGTGCGATAAAAATCCAATTTCTAATTTTATTAAGATTCTGATGATATATTTCAAGCAGCAAAACGTATCACCAGTTAATTTAGTTGTTGATTGTACTGATAGTTAAATTGGTTTCCAACACATATCAGATATTGTTAAAGCTAAAGACAAATCGGACGAATATTTGGTGAAATAAGCGTAAATTCATATTATATTCTGATTAGAAGTTTTCTTACACTTTCTTAGAGAAATGCAAGAACGATATTGAAGATGTGAAACATTCGAGTACTTTCGGAAAGTCGTTCATATTTCCTAATATTTATTTTCACGCATGAAAGAACAAATCTAAATAAAATTGAACTTGAAATTTGCAATAATTGGATTAAATATTGCTCTCGAAAAGGAGAAGTAAACCTTTTTTTTGTATAATACTAAGAATAAGTTCAAGGTATGATATACAATATCGTGTATAATTTATATATAAAGTATATGTAAAAGATAATGTAATATGGCCTTGGAATCGGCACGGAACTTATTGTGAGAAGGATATATCAATTATATGCCTGGAATTATTTAAAGAGAGCTTTTGCATGGTGGAAACAATAAATGATATTTCAAATCGACCAGGCCATTTATTCGATAAATAAACCCACTGTGCACAGCTTTTTCTTATTACAAAATTTATTTAAAAATAAAATTAAACAATAAATTGACAACAGAAACCATCTTGCAGCTTAAAAAAGATGTGAATTTTCCCCGCCCTAATTTATCGATTTTTTTCGCCAAATTTAAGTTTTCATTTTTAAATAAGTTGAATTATACTTTACTTACCTTACCCTTTTCCTAACATTATTTTTTGGCATTTATATCCCTTTTTAATTTAGTATCAATTTTCTGGTGATAACACTCAAATTATCGAAAGAAGTTGAGTGGAACAAAATGAGATGGAAACATCTTACAAAGCTGTTGAAAGGTCAGCTCTGTGCAATTCTTGTCGGAAGAAGTTAACATTTTGACGATTTGATGATAGATGTGAGCAAGTGTAAAATTGCGTACTTCTGTTGAATGTGGTGCTTTTTGTTAACGGAAACTTTTCCCACAAAAAAAAAGAAAAGTATCTTCCCCATTAGGGACGAATACCAATACCAATATTTGTAAAAGCTGTGATCTGTAAAGTATGACTTTGTTTAATTGGCGGAACCACGCACTCGAAGCCAATTATCGATGACTTTGGTGCATAGTTCATGGGCATAGAGACTGGAGTAAGCTGACCTAACAGCTCATCATAGTGACTCGTCTTATTATCAGAAAACCAAAGAAACCATAAACGTAAAAAAACAATTAAATACCTAATACACATTTTATCAAATCTGTTTGCATTTACCGTTTCGCAGTCCATAATGCGGCCTTAAAGTTGCCTTAAAATCTCATCACTTATTTTATTTTGGCTATTAATAACATGACATATATGGCTTTGGTCCTCATTGATGAAAATAATGCATATCACAGTTTTTTATCACCTTTAAGATTCCATAATTCAGTCTTAACAGAAACAGACCTTCCTGCTACATTTCCCTTAAGTTTTTTATTTTATTATAAAATTATTTATTGTTGTTGTAACAGATGCTTTGGATGGTTCTTACCTGAGCGAAATTCCAAAAATTACTTATTACTCATTAGGCGGGGGTTGAAGCCGGAGAGCCAACTCAGCCGATATTTTGGCAGATGGGACAAAATGAATTGGGCCTATTTGGATTGTTAAAGAAATGCACTGTATCGTAAGGGCTTTGGACATAGGGTGCCGGGTATGATACCTTTCCCTGTACTAGTTAAACATACTGCACCAGTTGGCTCTTAATTAGTATTTGCCGCTTGCTCTCCGATATCGCAATAGAATGGGCATTGAGGACTTTGTTGAATTTGTAACTATTAACGGTTTCCGTCACCTATTGATGGACATTTTTTATGGCATTCATCATCAGCGCTGACATCCGGTTAATGCCGGCCGGGATACCGTCTTTAATGTCTCCGCAAGAAAGTCTAAAGTCCTGTCGGATGTGTCATCGAAGAGGATCCCGCATAAAGATTTGATGATTAGGCAGTTGACCAGCCAGCAGCACATTATGCTACGCACCAGCAGATCTTAATACATACTCTTGCGCTGGTGCAGATAAAATAAAACGTTACTGAATAAATTGGCTTTGCATGTTTTAATTTCGCTAACACCACATATTGAGGTTATGGTGTGTTTGATATTCAACTAAAGCACTTGATGTCTTATAATCTGAAATAATAAAAGCTCTAACTTTGGCAATGCTTCAAATCATTGAACCGCCCGCTATACAGGTTGCAGCGTTTTAAAAAAATTTCTAGAAATTGTATACTTTTTTTCTCCATTATGGCTCTACCCCGGAACCACTGTGCAACGTATTAGTGTGTCAGTGGATGAATTTTTTTATTAATTCTTTTGTCACTTATAAGATTTTCAAAATTTTGTGCGCAAATCTTTGATTAAATAGCAACTCGACATTAACAAATATGCCCCAGTGTATTTCGGGCAACCATAGAAAAGGAAACTGGGTCTGAGTATTTACGACATTTATCTTACTCAGTGTTTAATTCCCTACGAGCTTAAAGCAATAATCGCAGGTTGCTGTTGTGAACAAAATAAACCGCCATAAACAACAAAGTTTTATAATAGAAAATAAGAACGTGTGTTTTCTAATGCACACTGGTTAGCGCAAACTTTTGTTACAATATGGGCACCTTAATGCTTAAGCTAAGCGAAAATTAGTTGCAACTGAAGTAAATCTAATTTCGATTAAAACATCAATTAATTCAGTGCTCAACGGTAGGTGTTTTAACAGAAGTCATCATAACGTTGTGAAAGTTTGCCTTTTTGGGGCTTCTTTTTTCATTTTTATTGATCACTTATTTGGCAGGAAGTATCTGATCTTCCAAATATGCATGACTTGCAATTGATTAAATATTATTTTCCAAATAAAAATCATGTTATCGTCATCATTTCTTTCTTCCATTTGTTTTACATTCAACAATTTTCTTCACTCATTTAACGTCGTTGTTTTTAGCCATCTTTTTTCCTTCTCTGTTTTAATTTCATTAAATTTTCTGTTTTCTTAAAGAAAAATATTAAAATGTGCCAAATGTGAAAAGAAGAAAAAAAAAAGAAATACGTCCAGTAGAAGCCGGAAGATTTTAATAGTCCATGATGGTTATATTGCTTATTTTATATTTTATTAAGAGTGATGAAGTTGCAGCATCGTTTATGCGATTTGAAACTGCTAGACATTTTTATTGGATTTTTTTTTCAATCGGAAGTACATGACAATAAACCCAAAAGGCCATTTCTCTTGACCTTAGCAAAAATAAGAAATGATGTTTGCGCTTCTCAGATAAGCAACAATTTTACAAGTGGCGGCATATAATACTGGATATAGACCTCCTAAATAAAATCTAATTTTCGTTGACGTATCAGTCGCATACAATTTTAAATTTTAAAATAAACTCATTCCTATTGAGAAGCCGAATGGCTTAATTCAAAATTAGCGCATTAAAAATCATGCAAAAAGTGTAAACAAAATTTCAATTATTACTATAAAAACAATAAATGCAAAATTGATTTTAAAAACTAATTTGAACATAATGTAGTTCATTTAAATTAAATGCTCTTAAATATTAAATCTTATGGCGTTTTCATTTCTTAAATAATATGTTTCCCGGTTAAAGCGTAAATGCTAAATACACCCTTTCGTGGGCGCAAGCATATTTCGAATATAACCAAAGGGCAAACAATTTTACATATTTTCTAGAAACGAAAACACCATTATACGAGTAGTATGTTCAGACACGCATCTTAATTACGTCAGTTGAATTTTAAATTGAGCTATATAGTAAAATTTGGCGTTCAAGCATTTGCAATTTAGCTTACTCAATTAGCATTTGATAGCTGAAAATGTTTTCATGACGCGACAATAGTGTTTGAAAAAGCGAGCAAGCAGGGTTTAGTTAGTGATCTTTTCATATTGATTAACATTAATGTGTTCATTTAACAAAACTATCTGCTCACTAAACACACTTTATCAGGTTGCATGGGCAATTTTAACCAATTTATAATGCAGTAAGTACTAATTGCTAAGTTTATTATTTGAGTTCTTGCATGGTAAATTGAGTTCAGTTAAGTCCTTAATTGCGTTAATCTCCTAATTGCATAATCAAGTCGCATGTGTGAACATAACATTATTCCTCTTTGAGATTTTTTCTCGTATTTGTTTGTTTGTTTGATTTAATTATACATTAACTATGTTTCAATAAAAACCATTAATCATATTCATAGCTTTTATATTTCTGCACTGTATTTCCAGCCAATAAATATATTCAAATACAGACTGACCCAACGAGGCAATAATGATGATGCTGATAATATTGTTAAATTGAAATTTGCGGTTAAAGTAAACAAAAAATATTTAAATAATTCTGACTTCAGTGAGCAAAAGCCTGCCCAAAAGCATTCAAGCACATAAAGGATGTGTAAAAACATTTTAGCTCTAACTAAAAAGTAAAATTTAAAAGAGCAACATAAAAAAGAAAAAAATCATATTTAGCGTTTAAAGAAATATTTAAGCTGAAGTAACGTTTATTTATATTTTTTTAATTTCTTTATCCTTTTCGTAAATAATATTAACAATGACATTTGAATATTTTAACAACTTTTTTAATGCGACAGCTACTAAAACAGCAATAAACACCCAAACAACATTTCCAACAAAAGTAAATATTTGCAAAAGCAGTGATGTTCGTAGTACGAGGATGGCCGGAGAAGTATCCATACTGATGTTTAGAGAGCAGCACTTCCAAAAATGCTTCTTCGTTAACAGAAAGAAAACATTCAGTTCAAAATGCAATTGGCCCTTTAAGCACTGCCGGCAATAAGTTTACGTTCGTTCTGTGTGCAAAGCCGTCTTTTTAAAAAATATTTTTAGCTCATTTTTCATCACAACTCATTTTATTATAAATAATAATTTGTTTATTGAGGGCGGATAAGATAGTCTTTATACGTATTTCGCTGGTTGCATAGTCCAATTTTTTAGAAAAACTTAAAATTCTTATGCTCGAAATTCTTTAAATCGAATGAAATATCCAAAAGAAAAATCAGGACAAAATCATTAAAGTTTTAACAAAAAGCCGCCACAACAAAAAATGTTTATTTTATAATTATTATTGCTGAACACAGTGCTGTCAGAAGAAGGCAATCTTTTTTTAATTATCATGCTATCTTCTACAATCCTCTTCATACTGTATAAATAAAAATAAATTATTGTAAAATGCCGGCAGCAGTCATTTAATCATAACGCGTCCTTCTGACTTTTGAAGTGGTTGTCAGCAGGGGCTACACTTCCTGTTGGGCTGTTATGTGAAAGATTTCCAACGAGCTCTTAAAACCTACGAAAAGGTAAATCGAATCAGTTAAAAATACTTAAACTTTAAAACTTGAGAAGCTTGACAGTAAATGCTTTTAAAGCTGTTGAATATTGCTGGAAAGGGCCTAACGGGCTCACAGAAGACTGTGTTGAAAAATAAATATACTTTTTCTTATTTGCCAGGTCGGTTAATTCCGGCACATCCCTCGTACAACTACAAAAATAACACACAAAAAGAGTAAGAAGAGAAATACGAAAAACTTATCCACAGTAGACTTAACGTTGAGGTAAGGAAAGATTACAAAACGAGTACTATAAATACAACAAAGAGTACGAGGCCACCAAGAGCAGACACAACATCAGCTGTAGGATAGTGTGTTCAAATGTAAATCGCAAAAAACCAAGAGACTGCATGAATAGTAGAATTTTACGATACCAGGAATATGCACAAAAACGCAGATGAACCTATGCCAAAAAATCCTATGCATTACATTGAAACAGAAAGATGACTCTGCTATCGAGCGCTATTAAAAAACTTGGATTCAACGAAAAACACGGACTATAGACTGTGGGAAGCTGTACGTCACTGACCTATTGCCTAGGAATCCCATGATAGCCTACTCACTAAAATTGTTCAACTTCTTCCTGAAAACTCCCACAATCTTCTAAAGAACTACTTGACAGATAGAATCTTTAAAGGCAGGCCAAATTATCAGCTTTCAGATCTGTGCAGGAGCACCTCAAAGTAGGGTATATTTTTTAGCGAACATGCCAACAAGCCCACATACATATACCTCAACATTTGCAGACGACACTGCAATTATAAGTATTGGTAAAGATCCGACGGTAGTATCTGTACAACTTCCGTCTCACATTCGCGATCTAGAAGGTGGATAAAGCAGTGGGACATAAAGGTTAATCAATCAAAATGTGCTCACGTTAAGTAATTGCGTATCCACCTCGTTCGACGCCTAACTTGATCCCGCCATATTGTGGCAAAAATAACAATAAAAATATGTTATAAAACCATTATGGCCATATGTCTCTGCTCAGAGTCTGAATAAATAATCAAGCAGAGAGAAATTAACACTCTCTTACAAAAATCTACAATCCACGGAGAAACAGCATAACCGAGAGATGCGCAGCTAAGAGGGTGCTTCGTCTCTAGTATGCAAACTCTGGATACCAGCGATTTCCAGTTGTAATACAGGCTTACCCGTGCATATTGATATCCGTGTGGTTGAACATCTTTTTCCCTCTTGCTCGTGGAGATTGTAGGCATTATCTGAAGGAAGTTTGTTTTTAATTTACTCCTGAGATAGAGGTTGAGGCGGTAGCACAGATTGTATGTGAATGTGTAGCACTGGCTAGCATAACTCTAAGGATCACGTGCAAACACTTGTTAAATGTGAATGTCATGAGGGACCTAAGCCTTAAGCATATGCAGGAGTCTTCGTGATGATCAAGGATACCAGTTACCAGTCGAGAAAGTGAAAAAACTACAGTTCAGTGTAAAAGCTAAATCGGTTGCCCGAAATCCCGTTTTTTTCTAAAGTTAACTTACTATCCCTATTTCTACCACCCCCGTAGAAATTTTTATATTTAACTCTTAACCTTTGGAGGTTGGGATATATCCCATAATGACGCCCGGACCTTTCAGGCCTTAAAAAGCCTAGATTAGTCTTCTCTTCAGCCTTTTAACGAAGTCTGAGCTCGTAACAGAAAAGAAGTATGTATATCTTTCTATTTCCAAATACAGTAACATCCGTATGGGAGTACCAAGTCTAGCAATCCTATTCGATCTTATATTTTTCTGTAAATCCCTGTACTCTACGATCCAAATGATCATGATGATAGATCTGTCATCAGTAAACTTGTTTAGAGATGCCCGACTTTATCGGCTTCCAAGTATAAAACTTATGAGGCAAACCTTAATAAATAATAATAAATTCAGTTATCGGAATTTGTATCGCATTCTTAATACAAAAACCTTGAAAAACAAATGTATAACTACAAATCGATATCCTAATATTTTTTCCTTTTCACTTATATTTTTTTCAAAGGGCTTGAAGAAAGACTGGCTAAAATATTGCAGAAAGGTCACCCTAACTCTACGTTTTTGAAAATTAAAACGAGCTGACGAAGTACTCAAACAGACCGGTAACCTGCGTAAAGACGCCATGAACCATTCTTTCGTAATTGTAGCATAAAGAAGAAATTTTTAGTACAATTTATAAAATCATATGTAAATTTGTCAATAAAATTTTAATAAAACTTTATTACAAATACACTAAACAGAAAGCCTTCAAATGTCATGTATGTACCAATCAGCAACTACATATATGTACATACATACATACATATAAGTATGTATTTAAATAAGTCAATATGACTTTCTTAATTGTGTGAATATTGATTTTGTAATTGTTAAAATGAAATTTTAAATATAAGTATAAACTTAAATAAGAATAATAAAATAAAATAAAATAATGAGAAGCATATAAAAGACAATAAAATTAAATGATGAAACAAAAACGAAACTTGATTTTAAAAAAGAATATTAAAAAAATCATTTTTATGGTAAAAGAACGACAAATAAAGTTTAATTAAAGGAAATTTCATATTTTTTGGTTTAATGTTTTTATTTATTTACTCATGTATTTTATGTAATTTATTAAAAAAAAAAATTACTTAATAAAACCTTATAATTTGTGGTCACACACACCGCCACGTGTCTGTGCGGTTAAACATTTATTTATTTTTACCACGTTGCGTATGCTTATTTTTTTTTAAATTACAAGAAAACATGAAAAAATTAAATTCTTTTAATTTTGCCCCTGTACTACCAGGCTAGCAGAATCCAACAGCAGGGTGTCTTTTGAAAAAATATTTTCACCCGATTACTTTAGTCGCCCTGTGCAAATTTAAGAATCTTTGCAATTAACACATATCTTAGGGGTTAAAATAAATTCGTTATACTTACCTCCTTAAGGTATGCTTTGTTTTATTCAACATATTTTAATATGAAATAAAACAAGATCAATTAAAGCTAAATGTATTTTATTTACGTTTTGTTCTTTATATTATACATGGGGCTCTTATCAAACGAAACACATACATTGGAAATACATAATGATATTAGAAAATAACGACAAATCAATTTAAAAAATGTATAAACTAAATAATTTAAATACATATTTTTTGACATTCAAAGATGAAGTGAAAACTATATTGAAATATTAAGTAAACATTGTAATCCTCTGGCTATCGTGCCATTAGACGAAAACTCTTAAATACGTAGTTTGAAGTGGTTACATGTATTAGACTTGCCTTTATCGGATTTGCTTATTGTCTCTTACACTAGATAGATTGCAAATAAATAAGGATTAAAAAATTAATTTTTTTTAAGGAATGCAAAATGTAATTAAATTCTATATTTTGCTTGGCTATATGACTTCTACCAATGTGTTTTGAACTTTAGATCATTAAGTTGAAATTATTCCATGCCCCATAAGAAAATGTTCTTGATGTTATGAATATGTGGTAGATAGCCTTCAGTATGCAGCATATTAAATGCCCTTTGGGGTAACCGTGTCTGAAATAAAACCAAAATAAATAGTAAAAATAATTATTACTCCACTAATAAAGTTCATTTTAATTTAACAATTTGTAATACTCGTATAAGTCGTCTTATTTATAATTGTAGTTGTGTGTGTAATTTGGAAGGCACTATGGGCCATTATAACAATTTGCCTTTCAATTTCACGGTAGTAAAAGGGATTTTTAGCTAAAGTAAGTAATAAAGTGACCTTTATTAACTATTACTTGTTATTACATGTTCCTTGTGAAATAGAATTCATCTTTTTGAAAATATGGCAGTTCCAGAGCAAAAAACCGACTACTTTTGACAAAGTTAATTGGGTCATAATACCTATTGGTTTACTTGGAGATATTTTGTGTATATATTCAAATTGTTTTCTTTCTTTTTCTTCAAAATGCGGCAAGCAACCCACTAAATGTAAAAAGGCTTATAAGAAATAAAATAACAATTTGTTTGCATTTTCTTTAAACTTTGATTTTTGTCTTTAGGCTTTCTCATTTGGTTTGAAAAATTTCGGGCGTACGACGTTTACATTTTGTTTTAGAGTTGAGTAAAGATTTCCTAATGAGCTGACTTAAGCCTAGAGACCAGATTATCATTTCCCACAAACCCAGCAAATAAGAAGAAATTTTAAAATAAAAAGAATAAGAAGCAAAATATTTATTTTTCTTAATTATATATTATGTTGCTGTTCTTTTTATTAAAAAAGAATTAAATGTAAAATGTAGCTCTTCACGTTCAACAAAATCTAAAGAGTTTTCTTACGAGGGATTCAGTTATGTATTCAATTATATATCAATAAAACGTTACACGGTGTTAATCGGTTAATCACAAAATAATTATACAAAATATGTATGTTCCTTCCAAGCAACTGATCCGTTTGCGAAATGATGTATGTATCATACTGAGCAAACTAAACTCGTGATAACCCCAGTCTAATACACGGCGACCACCACATATTCACAAAACTTATTAGCGACTTTAAAGTTATTGTTAATTGTCTGTTATGGATAAAAGTTGTGCTGACTTTGCACTGATTTTCAATGTATTGTTACGACAACAAATGCAGACAAGTATTGTTGCCTATAAAAATTGACTGTTAGAAATACTTGTGGCACTCACTGTACAGAAATTTCTAAAATTAAAGGATACGAATATTTGTGGCGCCCACTGTACGGAAAGCGCTGTGATCAAACAAGAACCATAAGTAACAAATCATACAGTAGTTACAAGCACATATGTATATCCTAAAAAAATGGCAAAAGATGTATATCGCTAAAGAAGTCGTCTACAAGTTTCGAGAAAAATCGATAATTACTATAAGGAGGATGGTCAGGTGAAGATAGAAGTTAGTATTAAGTGCAACATTAAACTGTGAACATTGTGATAAAGAAGTAGACGTTATGTTTTATTTAAGTATTTAATAAAGTAACTATTTGTAAAATAAGTTCGGTCGTGTGCTATTTAAAGAAAACGTTGTAACTACAGGAACCTGCGAAAAATTAATGACATTAAAAAAAGTTAAAAGTAACAATATATACTTTTACAAAATTAGTCCTGGAGCAGTACACAGCGGAAAAACGTGTTCGAATTGTGCAGCTGTTTTATAAAAATCGGCGCTGAAGAACAATTACCCACCGTGCTTTACATGAATATTGCATTAAACACAACCGACCCTGAGCGCACAATTTTGAATTTGGGACAGAAGTTCAAGCCGATGGTGGCTATCATCCTATCGCACAGATGTTGGTGCAGTGATTTTCTGTTATCCTTTCCGAATGTCGTTGGGCATACTGCAATATCTTCACTGAAGCTCGTTGTTGTCCGTCCTCCTTTACGACAGTACAACTATTGATTGGACCATGCTATAAGCCATATAAAACGTCATTTCGAAAGTTGAATAAGTCCATAGATTCATTTTTGCTACTACCTTTTTGATTGAGCTCTAACCGCAAATTGCAAATTGCCAAGTCAATGGAAGCAGCTAACATTTTTGGCGTCCACTTTTTGAAGTAGTAGACATTCTGTACAAAGACTGAAAAAAGTTGATTTTTGGTACACCCTTCGTTATTATTGCAGTACTTCGCAATTATTTGTGCTTGGAATATTTTAACATTTTTATTTTTTCAGCACATAATCGCTGCACTGGACAAATGGAATCTTCCCCGTAGATTGAAGAAACCAGTAAGGCAAAACTACTATCCAAATGTTCATCTTCCACGGCCTCTTCTTTTAGGTTCCCTTCAGATTTCAAGTCGGCTTTCCCAAATCTATTTTCCCTTATTGTTCCTGGGACCCAAATTCCATTACTACAACTATATCTGGACGAACCCCCTACTTACAATTTTACCCTCGCCTTAGTAGAATTCGCAATCATATACACTGCCGTTAGCACTGCATAAACAGTGCCTCAGTCTTCGTCGTTTGTTGAAACATTTTAGAAACTCTGTAATTTTGCGCACCCTTCGTCTAGCATTTCTCCCTAAGTTTCTAATCAATATTTGTTTCATAATGATGCTGCTGCGAAAGCTCCTCTACCACAAAATTCTTATTGTTATCCAAGATCTGATTCATTGATTTATTCATTTTCATCAAATATCGCAATCAGTGAGCTGAACTTTTGAAACTTCTCAGTCTGTATATACAGGGTGTCCGCCAGGAAGGTATACTACTTTGTTTGTTTATAATTTTTGATTAAATGAAAGATCGTATATTGATAAATGTTTTATTTAATGTCGGCAATTATGTATCAGATAAATGTCCGCCTCTGTTAGCGTCACAAATGCGAGTCCTTTTGAATACATTTTTCATTACATTCTCACACATTTCACGCGGTATTTCATTAATTTCATCACGAATATTTTGTTTAAGTTGCTCCAGGCTTTTTGGTTTCTTTGCATAAACCTTGCTTTTCAGATATCCCCACAAAAAGAAGTCCGGAGCAGTCAAATCAGGCGACCGTGGAGGCCAATCAACATCACCATTCCTTGAAATAACTTGTTGTGGAAAGAGGCCTCGCAGTAATTCCATTGTAATCACCGTCTTGTTGAAACCATATGTTAGTCAAGCCCAAACCTTGCAGTTGTGGCGTTAAAAAGTTTTCATATCACGATATCGCTGCTCCCCATTGACAGTTACCGTTACGCCGTTTTCAGTTTCAAAGAAGTAAGGTCCAATGATTCCTCCTGACCAAATTGCACACCAGACTGTCACCTTTAATGGATGCAAAGGTGACTGATGAATAATTTGAGGGTTTTCCACTGTTCAGAACCCACTATTCTGTTAATTCACATATCCATTCAAATGAAAATGTGCCTCGTCACTCAGTTTGATTTTTTCATGAAAATCGGGGTTGTCATGGGCGAGCTGTAGCATCCTTCGATATCATTCACTACACGATAAATAGTGCGTCTTGTTGGCACGTTAACTTTCTCATCGTCACAGTAATCGGTGATTGATTTTGATAAAATGTTTTAACGATTAAAACACGTTTGTTTACCGAATATTTTTCCTTAATAAATTTGCCACGTCTCCACTTCACGACTGCCAAATATGAACTGTCAAGACTAATGTTTACCAAAATGGCGGCAAAACAAAGTAGTATACCTTCCCGGCGGACACCCTGTACTTCAAATGAGCAGGATTCAGATACGATTAATAATGGCAATGCAAAAATACTTTGATTAATTCCATTCGTATCTTCTCCTATTTTTATTTCATCATCTGCAGCGATATCAAAGGTTCTTTCATTTCAATGCCCGTGTATGGTGGCGGTAAATTATGTGCCTTACTAAAAATATTTTGTCCTCGCCAGCCGTGGCGAAGCTTCAAGCTTTTGAAAAAAATTCTTTTATTTTTAATTGATTAACGGGATTGTCCTATTGCCCTCCCTCCTTATAATCGTGCTTGACTCAACGTTCCCATTGGCATTGCCGTAATGAGGATTATGTTAATTCAACGCAGACATAAGATACTTCAACGTGTGTATGCGCCAAATATTAATGGCAAGTTAGTTGGTATCTTAAGTGTCTGGAATAAATGCCACATACACAAATGCGCTTATACAGATACCGGGATACTTATGCAACCTTGTACATAATTCAGTGGCATAAGTAACGATTGAGATTTGGCTATTGTATCGTGTAGCAATTAGTATGCAAATATTCATAACAATTTGCTCGTTGCATGATTTCAAATGCTAGTTGCATCCCGCAAATGTTTTGTTATTTCGTAATCTTAGGTTGCATTTTCTTCATCAATAATTTTGTGTTTGTTCTCGCGTTCCGTCATCTCGCACGTAATCAAGATAACTTTGGTTGGTTTACAGCCGAATGGAGAATAGGGGTATTGCAACCAGCAAATGAACATTGTACTGGGGACACATTCAGTTTCGGTAATTAAATTTTATTTAATTTAACAATTTAATGATCGCGTGCCGAGGAAGGAGCAACAAATAATTTTTTAAGGCAAAGATGTCAATGTATGTAAATGTTTTTATAAGAAATTAAATTCGTAATTCGTATTCGGTTAAAATATTTTTTGAGGAAAACGCCACACGTAGCCAATAACAAAGAAGATGGTTCGAAACGGTTTGTAAATATTTATTTTAGAATAAAGAACGAAATTGCCGTACAATTTTTATCGATTCCTTATCTTTATTTACTTTCATCATTGTCGTCTGCGAGTTTAACCTAGAAATTAGGAAAACATTGGCTGGTCAATATTTGGTGGGAGAAAAACTTAAAGGATAGAAAGATTAGAAATGGCACCTTGCTGAAATAATAATGTACGATTTCAAGCGAAATTTAAACCACATTTTTAATAAATGCTCAAAATAATAAAATGACGAAAACGTGAATGAAGATCGAGCTTAATACCTTTTTTATGGAAAATAATTTATTTTTAATAATTTTTAGGCCGGGGAAATATTCAATTTCCCTGTCTCTAGTGTCCTTCCGAAAATATATAATGGTAAAGATACGAGGTTAGGTTAAGTTGAGAGGAGAAGCCAATTATTGGCCGCATTCCCGTAGACATGCCCGTAGTCAACTGGTTCGGATAGTTGAGCGCGCACCAATATGAAACAAGAATAAAGTTATAGTTTCGGTGTTTCTCCCTGATGACCTGATGCGCAGTCTGCCATTTATCGAGTAGCCGTTGATCGTCCTGAGACTGACTCTTTCGAGCTCACTTGCATTATGTTGGCCTTCTAGTCTCATTGAGTAATCTTATACACTCCATTTGTAATCATTTAATTTCATGTAATTACAAGTTTCTTGCACTGTTCAACATTTCAGTGAAACGAATGGAAGATGTAGAAAAGTAAAATATTCGTTGGCAAAAAAAATTAAAAAGACGATTAACTTTTTTTTTATTAAAAATAAGAATTTATTAAATGGACTAGTAGCTGCTTTGCAAAAACAACCCCAGTTGTTAATGCAGTGGCTTGAAATAATAGAAGGAAGGGCCTAACCAATCACCAAAAGTTAATTGAAGAATTATTAGGCGCTGTTGTATTTTCTATCTCAACACGACCAGTTCAACAGACGAAAACTGGAGAAATAACCAAAACACTTCCCTCCCACAACCAGAAAGCAACAACTCATCCAATAAATCGGTACTAGCAGAAAATAAAGGAAATGATTTAAGTGAAATATGCGAAATAGGTAGGAAGTCGATTTAAACCCCTTTTAACAATCCACTTATTTATATACCCTTCACAAAACTACTAAAAGAATATTTCCCGGTGCAAAGGAGTGTTTGCGGTATTTAATTTTGGTCTTCGGTTTTAGTCGTCTTAGTTTACATTTGAAGTCTCCTCTCGTTTTAATACATATAAGCATTTTCAGTCGGTTTGTTTTTCTACAAATTCTCGATATTTTGCTTAATTTTAAAATGTTTTGGTGAATTCTCGAATTTGGGTGAAATTGGGGATAATTTATATAATTGTGTAATATAGTCTATGTTGAAATGTTCAACAAAACTTTTGTTTTTTAGTTTTCGGTTTTAGAAGAATTTGCAAAATTTTTATTAAAGTGAAGTTCCAAAAAGGTGAAATTCCAAAATTTAGGAATTTGGTGTTGTAGTATTTTTTTATAAAACTTCGGTTTTTTATTAAATATTGGTTTTTTAGAAATATTTTTTTGTTTTATTCCAAATTTTCGGTGGATTATAAATTATGGCAACACTGCCAAACTTTTTATTAAATATAGATTTTTTAACAATAACATTTTTTTTTATTCCTATTTGTTGATTTTATTGTAAATTTTAGAATTTGTGGTAAATTTAAAATTTCGACAAAATTCCGAGTTCTTGGAAGTTTTTTGTGCATTTTCGGTTTCTTTAAGTCTCGATTAATTGGAATATTATGTTAATTTTTAACTATAGTTTGGTGCTGTGATGAATTTTCGAATTTTGCTAATTTTCAAATTATAGTAAAATTTCGTTTTATTATATTTCAGATTAATTATGATTTGGGGTAAAATTTATTATTTTAAAATATTTTGGTGAATTTTTAGTTTTTTTTTTATTTATTTTTTTTAATTCACTATTTATGGAGAATTTTTGATATATTTGTTGTACATTGATTTTGTGAATATTTAAAATATGATAAATTTAGATTTTTTTGGTAAAACTTCGGATTGTCATTTAATTTAAATTTTTTGACAAAACTATTTTTTTTTTGTTCCAGTTTTTTGATATTGAGGTAAATTTTCGAATTTGTGGTGAATTTAGAATTTTAAAAATTTTCGAATTTTTAAAAAGTTGGGTTTTTGCAGCAATTTGGTTTTTTGTTGTTAGTTTTTCTTTATTTTTTCAGACATTTAAGTCAATAAGTTACCTGGAGGACTCGAGATGATGTATTTCTGTAAGATTTTAATACAAAAAACCATTAAAAATGTTTGTCCACAAAATGGTTTTTTTGGAATTCCAGAATTCTTATAAAAAAACATAATTTAAAATACTTTAATATTTTGCTGTGGTAAAAGTCTTCATTAGGTCATTAGGCCATTTTTTCTACCTATATAGTGTTGCCAGACAACAAAAATCAAAACAGGATTTGGATAGATGATAGCAGTTTAAGGTTAGTTAAATGTAAGTACTATACTCAAAAGCAACGCTTTCCTAATATTGAAAAATATTTTGCAAATACAATCATTCTACGCCACAAATTTACATATTTGCTATTTAGAGAACCGACTCATAATTGTCGAAAAAATACATTTACAATGTGTCACTATTTCGAAGAGAATTTGGACTTCAGACATCATGGTACCACAATTTGCTAAAAAATTTGGTTGTCCTAGCAATCTCTGTTGAATCTTATTGATATGGATGACATTTTGTTTTAACAAAACAGATCTGCCATACAGCTTATAGGGTGACCAGATAATAATGATAGGAAATGAAATATTATTAATCGACCAAATTTATATTGGCTTTATTTTAAAGCTACACTTACGCCATTAGCACATCATACAAATGGTCGGCTAAGCTGCGCTGGCAGTGCTTCAAAATAACTTTTTGGTGAAAATCCGGACCTCCAGCCAAAATTTCTAGTACTCAGCTACCGAACTCACGTTATTGTCTATGGTAGTCTGACTACAATTCTTGCGTTAGCACAAACTTATACGGATATATTCCGGAATCCAAAAGTAAAATAAGCCGGGTTCACTCTCTGGCGCGAACTTCACATTTCAAGGTCTTCTGGCCGCTACGGAGGCTACACACCGATCTCGCACCAATCTCCGTCTACCTGGTGGCTTAAAGTCCAAAAGAGTGTACTCACGCTCAAACTTTTCCACGGTGCGACGAAGCTATGATGACAACCAACCTCACGACGAAAGTCACGTTGCGTATTTACAATTCAGGCGGAATTTCAATAATATTTTTCAATAATTTTCAAACGTTCGGCAGGCCTGAATTCATGAAGTGGCAAACCTTTTTGACTATTTTAACAGCTAGAAGACTTTGGAAACTTTAAAATCTGCTTAAATATACCAATTGATCACCCTATACTTTCTCCTTTCGGTGACAAAAATTGGCTACTATGTACACCATTACATATGTGTCTGTTTTAGTTCGAAGTCAACAATTTCACAAGCCCCAGTCCATTGCGAAAAGATGTGCCATTTCATATATAATAAACTAGGCAAAAAATTGGGACACCCTTTATTTGTAATATAGATAGAGAAGACAAGAAAATAAACGTTTAAGTTCACATAAGCTCCTTTCATCATTTCAAAACACATTCTACGAGAAAACAATCAATACAAAATAATAAAAAAATTAAACATTACAATCAATTTCGCAGGCAAGTTAACGAACTTCTCTTTCTCGTGAATAATCATGATTGAAATGGAGCGAATTTTTAAACTTCCGCTTCTGCAAAAATTCTACAATAAATAAATATTTGTTGTACACAAAGTGATAAAATTGAAATAGAAAATCAATTGTTTCATCCAATAAAGTTTTTATTCGCCATGACAGGAAATATCTTTCACAACCCCCACTACTTAACCAGCAAGCTGAAGTTTAAAAAGCGGGACAGCTGGTAATGGTGCTGAATGGAATGAATTTAATTTCATTTATGTGCACATTGCCATCTAAATGTTCTTAATGATTAGTTTAAATTACTTTGACGGTTTGGAGAAAATAAATGATAAAAACAAAACAGAGGAACAATTTTAATATATATTTTTTTTTCTATTGCACCAGTATTCAGGGGATCCCTACTTAGGTAATGCATTGTGGCGGAATTAGGCAACAATTTATGGGAAGAAGAAAAGGGAAAAACGATTTAATTTAAATTTTCCTACTTTCAAAGTGACAAGGAAAAACTTCTGCAGGGAGTTTATTTCACACATGAACAGTGCGGCCAAAGAACGAGTTTTCGCTTTATTTTGTCATGCAGCTCCTGGTAATAATATATCGCAAACATTCCGTTGTAGTGATGAGAAAAAAGGGGTAACAGGCGACATTGCGTTGAAGTTGCAGTGAGGCAATAGAGTTTAGAGTTTGCCCTCCCTTGTACTTAGTCGAGAAGCTCTAAAATGGAGTTTGAAGTACCACAGGTCCACACTTGGAAGTTTTATTCCATTTTCGGTCGAATATCAGTAATTTAAGGGTCAAAAGGTCAGATGGTGTGAAGTATTTCTTACAGCGTTTTCAAAAAACCCAGACAGTTTGATGCTTCCTTTTGCGATCCGTTAAATGTGTTGAATGCATCAAACATCCCACTGGATTTTCGTGTTATGGACATGGATGAAACAATATAATCTGGCAAGCGTTGTTTTTTGAACTGATTGAAGTTACCTGCCCCATACATGCATTGCTTTGTTGAAATTTTTTGTATTATTTCTTAACTTTTGTGTGAAAGTGTCACCTGGCGATTCAGGTAAATCATTTAAATCATTGACAAAGGTAATACTACTAAATAGATATTCGGGCTCTTTTATATACAATATTTTGTGCATCATGAGGAGGCTTTATTTAAGTAGGTTTTTGAGGCACATGTCATATAGCTGAAAGGAGTACGACGAAATGCTATCAGTTCTGCTGCGTTTAAATACATATCGAGCTATGTTATTATATTATTATTAATGTATGAGGGGATATCGAAGCAGACCACTATATGTTATTATACGTTACTTCAAGTCTATGAAAGTCGGAGGAGTCACGGTTTGCAAAAATTTCACAGCCATATAATAAGACTGGTATTAAATAAGCTTTTGCTAATAGCAATCGTATATTATAAGGAGTGGAAGCTTGGATAGTCCAAAGGTTTCTTAGCATTCCACGTATCTTGCCTGCCGTAATACAAATATGGTTAGACCATGAAAGTTTAGCATTAAATGTAATTCACAAATTTGAAGCTGATGAAACGAACTCGATTTTATTGTTGTTAATTAATAATGAAAAATTGCTATCAAGTGTATTTCTGTTATTCCTGGATATAAAAATGCATTTAGATTTTAAAAGATTTATGCACAAACCATTTAAGGACGCCAACTGATGCACTGTATTGAGATCATTATTTATGGATTCAATACAAGAACTAACATTGCCTATTTTGGTACTTAAGTACAATTGTACATCGTCAGCATACATTTGTATTCCACAGTGATTTAATACTTCTGGAAGATCATTTATATATAATGAAAATAGCAGTGGACCCGAAATAGAACCTTGTGGAACCCCTCTATCAACTTCAAGGAAATTTGACATTAAGCCGTTGAGGTTTGCTTCTGGTTTCGAAGATAAGAGAGAATGAGCTTACTAGCTGTGGAGGAAAAATTAAAAACTCTTGGAGTTTTGTTAGCAGAATCGGATGTTCGATGGTGTCAAATGCCTTACTGTGATCTAACAATACAAGAAAAGATACCATGTCATTGTCCAATTTAGACCTAATTTCTTCAACCACGTCGATTAGGACGGTACTACAGCTCATACCCTGTCTAAATCCAGATTGATAATCTGTTAACAGTTTTTGTTTGTTTACGTAATTCATTATATTTACCACAGCCTTTGATAGAAATGGAAGTATGACAATCCGTCAAAAATCTTTATTGTTTTTAGGAATAGGAATAATCTTTGCTTTTTCCCACACATTAGGAAAACCCGACTTAGTTAATATAGAATTCAATAAATATGTCAAAAACGGCAGGAGCTTTGGAACTATAATATGATATGTTTCCTTTCTAAAAGTTTTAAGAATCTATGTCAAGAAAAAACATAGGATTGGCCAAATGAAATTGATTTTGAACCACCGCGTAGTGTACGTTTTACTTAATCTTGCCACAATTAAAAAAAGCATTTTTAAAAATGCCTACCTATATTTTTCACATTTGTTTTTAACAAAATGAAATCCAATTAAAATTAATACTTTTAAGCGAAACAAGTAAGCGAGCTAGAGCTATATTCGGCTGTGCGGTCTCTCGTATACCCTTCACGAAAGTGTAAACTACTAAAAATGTAAAAGTACTCAAGGTTTTTCCGGTGTAAGGGATTTCTTGCATTCTTTAATTTTGGCCACCAAATTTCCTCGTCTTATTTACATCTAAACTATCCTTTCGTTAAAAACAAAAACATTTTCGATCAGTTAATAGATGATATTTTTTTTTAATTGCGGCTCTTTTATATTTTATATATTATTTTTGTGTCGTGTAATCATATTATACAAATTTCCACCAAAAAAATCATAATGAAAGAAAAATGCCATAAGTTCAAGAAGTACATCAACGTAATCCTTGTTACGCGGACTATCATTGGGTGCAGCGATGACAGATTGAAGATTTTAACTAAATTTTAATGATTTTTTTATCAAAATAATTTAAAAAAATGTTTTAGATTTTTTATCTAAAATTAAGATTTCTTTTCGATGAAGTGAAGATTTTTCTTCGAAAATTTTCGACACCACCGACTGGGTGCCTTAATTTTTACTTGTTTGAGTTTTACTCAAAAAATTGGTTGGAAAATAAAAGCACTTTTGTGTTGTCTCTTTTAATTTTTTTCAGTTAAGAAGTAATTGTAGAAAGATCATTTTCTGTCTGATATAAAATGATTTAAGAGTAATATTACATCGCCAGTGTTTGTATATATTTTGAAAAACAATTTGAATAAAACTTATAACTATTACAGTTTCTAAAATAAACTCATCTATGTTTTGTTCGATTTTAAACTTGAATGGGTTTAGAAAGAACATGCTCGTTAAAATTTTCTACAAATATAAATTTGTTGTCCTTGTATTTCTTTTTATTAATACTTGTAAATAGAGTAGTTGCTGTGCACTGTTACTGGTGAATCTATTGTTGGTGTGTTTGTTAACTCCGCCATGGTTACACATATTATTGTTGCAATATAATTCGTTACGTGGAGGCTCTTCCGTGTGGAAGTTTTTCGTACATTTCTTCTTGAGGCAGTTGGATATTTTCTAGCAATAACAACTATACTTTCGTACCACTGCTTCTGCATATATTAACTTTAACAAACATGTTTTTTTGTTGTTTAGAATTATTGCTACAGTGGTTGCCATATAAGAATAGTTTTGTTTAAATTAAAACGGCTTTGATATTTCTTGTAAAAATAGCTAACAAATATTTAATTAATGCATAAATATGCGCTACTGTAGTCTAAAAGTTCATTTAGATGCTGAATATTTCTAGTCGCTTTTTTTAAATAAAAAAAATTTTAAATATATTTTTCTATTTTATCATTTTGTATCTACTTGTTTTTACTTCAATTGTTCGCAGAAGTTTTATTTATAATTTCGTTTAACTTTCAGTTTACATTATAGACAAATTTCAATTGAGTAATATCATTAGAATAATTAATTATTATGGCGGTCGTCGACTGGCAGTCACAAAGGTATGGCTTGCCGAAACATAGTAAACTCCTCGTGATGTCGGAGAATATTCCTTATATGGTAGTATTGAATAAAAAGGGGCTCATTGCGTTTTCGTTTCATTCTAAAATTGTTTAACACACGATCAGATCATACAGATCATAAAGGGCAAAGCTTTCACCATTATTAAGTGTAAGCTCTAAAAAAAACGGCACCTGTTATTATAACAGAAGAGGAAAAATCTTACATTTTTTTAGAAACTTAACACCACCAAATTTCGTGTAAAGAATAATTCAATTAGGCTTTTAACTATCTCTCCCGAAAAAAAATAATAAACTCTGCATTTGCCTGTCGTCTGCAAACACCGATTCTGTAATCACTTACATCTACCAATCGCTATAAAAACACTTGACCGACAAGCTTAGCCTGCTACCTGTTCACACCTGACATATGGCTACGTGATTAACGCTCACATAACAAATCGACTTGACAAGGGATGACGGAAGCTCAGCACACACAAAAAATTCCAAAATATGCCAACATTTTTCATATTTAAAATTGTTGAGATAACGCTCAAAACTATTTACAACCCAAATGAAATTATCTGTTTCCCCCACCTAATAATTTAAAGATGTCCTTCAATTTAAAGTGTTTTATTGGATATTTACTTTTCCTGCAACAAAGAAAAACATACAAATAGCAATTTAAAAATAGAATATAGTGACGTTAAAGATTTTGCAATTCATGAAGAAACACAAGTTTTTGGAAGAGCAAGTATCAATAGCAAGAGCAATTAACATGACAGCAAACGAAGGACAACGAAAGGAATGTAGTTGCTGACAATAAATAAAACAACGACACTTTGTTTATGCTGTTGCTTACATTTTACTTAAGTTGTTTTTATTGCCCTCTATTAAAAGAATGCAATTTAATAATCTTAAGTCTTTGCCAATTTGAGTACCTTGAAAGAACAATAAATTGCGTAGCACACTTACGAGTTTTCTTTGCAATAAGGGGGGAAGAAAAAAGCCAAATACATGCTGTTCATCAAAAACTTAGTTTAATAGTTTTATTTAATTTGTTTGTCGTGTTGCTTTTAACATCCATCTTGATTAAATTTGATTAAAGAACAAATACTTCTACCCTGTCACTTCCCATCTGTTAAGGGTCTACTGTAAAATTCTAAGCAAGGTACGAAATTTTGTGCGTAAAAACCATCACCATCAATTGCAATGATAAAGAAGTGATTTAACGTATCAGCATAACTGACGTCCAGGCCGTTCAGGTCGCCCAAAAGTGGCCGTCACCCCATTAATCATCGGAACAAATCGTGAAATGATATTTGACTACCGGATAATGAAAATTAAAGTGGCTGAGACCGTAAGCCTCTAAGCTGATTGGTACCGCAAATGCTCACATTCGAACATAAGTCCAACCATGTGACCCCTTCAAAGGAGTGTACGACAACATTCAATCACAATACGAAGAAATTTTTGTCCAGTTTCGAAACTTTAGTTCCAACGAGATACACCAGATACCAATGAACAGATTTATCAGTGGACATTTCTGGGTGAACGTTTACCCAGATTGGTCTGTCAGCAAACAATGTCATGGACAAATCGTTTTGGAATGCATACGATGTCATTTACAGCAATCCCCATGAAAAGAGTAAACAGATCACGGACAAATATCATTTCCAAAATTGCTCCAGATTCGACCGGCGCGCCGCGGCGCATACGTTTATTCAAATTTAGTCCCAGCAATTATTTCCTGTTGCCAAACCTGAAAAATGGATCAAATATAGAGATTTGGTTGAGCGAAGTGATCTCTGAAACAAATGCTTATTATCCTTTAGAAACTCTAATAATGGAAAGAAAAAATTAAAGGACAGTGGATTTTAAATGCATCGAGCAGAAGGCAGACTATGTATGTTGAGAAATAAAACATTCTTTTGCCGAAGAAAGTATCTTTTATTAAAAAAAGACACTGAGCTTTCAAATACCCTTCGTACGTGGTAGTTAAAATGTATCCACACAGTCATATTAGAAGCATTATCTGAATTATCAAGAATTTTCCCTCGAAATTAAGCTTGATCTTCGGCCGGAGCTTCGAATAGTCCAATGAAGATAATCCGAAGGCATAGCTGGCTTGCCAAACCCTTCCTTTATTAAAGAAACAACAACACTTGGGCAATTAATAACTAATTATTCATGTGTTTCTTTCTCTGCAAAACGGCAACGTAGAGAATAGAGGTAGGCGCGTTTCTCTTTTTACTGCCTGTTAAAAAAGGTTTTCGCTAATTAAAAAAAAAATACGGCCTTACTTCCATAAAGTTTTTAACACTTCTTGTTAAGTCTTATTTTATCTAATATAATCTAAAATAATCTAATCTACTTTAATATTCTATTTTCTAATCTCAAACCTCACCTTCTAACTTGTAGCCTTCCCGAACGTTCTTTGTTTTCAACATCAAAATCACCAACTTCGAAGCGTTAAAAGAAGTCTCTACATTTAGTTTTAGAGACAGCAAGTTCATGTTAAGCTTCAACAAGAATACGGTGACTTCCTGTAACACTTTTCGATTCGAAAATTTTAATTTTCAATGAGATCTATTAACTATCTTTTTTTTAAAGAGACAATTCACTGTGTACTGAAGATCGCTAAGTAGAGCCATTAGCAGAGTGCAGCCATTCTGTTAATTATCATGCTTTACCGATGATTTGGTGCTATAGAATAATACCGGCGAAGGAGGGCAATTGATTAATCCTAGTATAAAACGATGTCCGTCTGTCCGATGTTGAATTCAACTTTCTGACGGCACTAGACAACCTAGTATCTTGAAACTTGGACCATTTGAGCACTGCACTTGGCGAATTTGTGAAATCAGCCATATGGGGACACAAGTTCCAGAGATATGGGCCTTGGTGCCCATACCTTGCGACGAAACCTTCCCACACAAGCCCGTATAATTCCCATATTCCAAATCCTTATCAAATTTGCTATAAAGTCCCCACAGAAATTATCATTCCGAGGCCCCCAGATAACCTACGGAACAAAATGTTGGACGGAATTTAAAATTTCTTTAAAATAACCTCAAAATTTTTAAAACTAACAAAGAAAATCGAATTTCTCCAAAACGGATATTTCACAAAAATGTCAAAAAATTCCAAATATTGCCAAAACTTTAAGTTTGCCATAAAGCCAAGAAACTATCATAAAAAAAATTAAATGCCCAAAAAATCAATATTTAATAGAAATCCGAAATTTCACCAAAAAAAAAAAACAGATGAATCAAATATCAATATTTCACCACAAAAATATTAATTTCACGAAATTTTGTTAAGTTTACTAAAATTTACAAAAATTAGCATTTTACAAAATTTTAGCAAAATGTTTATTAAGCAAAAAAATTAAATTTCATTACAAAATTTAAAATTTACCATAAATTCGTTAATGTATCTTAAACCGAAAACTGGAATAACGAACATTTAAGTGCTACGAAATCAATGTTTAATTTTAAAAAACCGAAGTTTAGCCGAAAATACTTCCACACCCGAAATTTTGGAATTTCACTATAAACACTTTAACTTATTCAAAACTTTGCAAACTCACCAAAAAGCCGAAAATTAAAAAAAAAAACTTTTATGAAAAATCACCAAATAGAATATATCTTACACAATGGTATTAAAAATTTATAATTTCATCAAAAATCGAAAATTTACGAAAAATTCACCAAAAAATTTACCAACAAAACTTTAAAATCATAAAAAATTTTCATATAAACACAATTTAAATATAAAGAATTTAATTCATTTAAATTTAAAAATTATTAACAGAGCCAAGCTATAGTCTAAAAATGTTTGAATTACCAAAATAACAGAATTTTGCAAAAAGCTATCTTTAAAGAAAAATGGAATTTCACAAAAAAGTTAAGAATAATATAAAATTTGGCAAAATCCACCACAAAATCGAAAACTGGAATAAAACAAATTAACTCCAAAAATACAAAAACAAATCCAATTCAATTTCACCAAATCCAAAATTTCAATTTCACCAAAATTTCAAAATGACCTGGATCTTATAAAAAACTTAATTATTTACAAACAAATAACCGAAAACAAACTTCACCAAATTTGGAATTTAACGAAAAAATTTACTCAAAGGCTAAAAGCGCATCGAACACTCCTATTATCTACAATTCACCAAAAAATGGAGAATTTTTAAAAAAGGGATAAACATTCAAGAAAAATAAAAACACACCGATCGATAACGCTTACATTAATACAAAATGAGAATTTAAATGCCAATGAGACTAGATCCGGAGGCTAAAATTAAATATCTCAAACAATCCTTTGCACGGGGGAAAAGCTGTAGCACATTTTTAGTAGTTCATACTTATGTGAAGGGTATATAATTTTCGGCACAGCCAAGTGTAGCTCTCTTACCTGTTAATTATGTTTTTAGAAGTGCTTTCAGATAGAAAAAACTTTCCGTTTTTCGTATTTTTCTTTAAATATTAACTAGAATTCCAGCCATTGAAGAGCCATATTTTAAGCAAAGAATTAAAAATCTAAAATGGACTAATATAGCATGTTTTCAGGTACTGCATTTTGCTATGAGATGTGTACTTGGATTAATTTAATCTCACATTATGCACAAAATAATCTTGAATTGTACGTTGAATGTCATTTAAAAAAGGCTCCTTATCACTTAAAAAATACAAAATGAATTTTCTACAACTACCGAATCAACGTACACTTTCTTTTCGGGCAAGAAAAGGATGAACGTAATATTGTTATACTCAATATATTAAAGTATTTAATTTGAACTTTCCTTCTTATTTGTTCTCTAATTAAGTGTCAAAGCGAACAAGGTTTGATTGGGGTTTCTTTCAATTTCTTAAGAAAAGTTCCTTGAATTAGTAAATTTGCCACAATTGAAGTAAACAAATTTCTTACGAATGGAAAAAAAGAAAAAGCAGTTTTAAATCTCGTTCTTAATTTGTTGCCACGTAGTTTTGCCACATGAAGACCTTCTGAGTGATTGAAGCATTCTGTAAATTTGTTTTTAAGTATTTTTTTCTATCGGTCTTTCGCCAACTTCCGCGTTCGAATTTATCTTATTTTTAACGACGCATTTACCTCAACATTTAATTAAGTAAATGAATTTCGGTGTTAATTTGTGTTTACAGCAAATTGTTAATTTGGGTACCCTTTTTTAGCAGGAAAATAATGTTACGTATTGGCTGATTTTTCATTTTATATTTTTTTAATGACACATAGTTTCAACAGCTTTTCTAAAGTTAAAAAAGTATTTTATGTCAAACCGAGATAAAGATTAAAAGCTTCCCGATCTTTTTAAATGGCATATATGAAAACGTTAAACTTTCATCCAGAGCTTCGCACGGTAGTACGGAACCGAGAGATGCCAATTAAAATTGTGGTTAGCAATGATCACTTATTGCGATTCACTTGCGAATTTACAATATGTTACTCGTAAAAAAATAGTTAGCGGGGCCAAATCGCGCTATTTTCATGAGCAATTAACATCAACTTTGCGAGAGGGTAGGTTAGGTAATCAGGCCGTCTGTACCGCAAGCCCACAAAAGTGGTGAAGAAATTCAGAGGAATTGAAGAAGGGTCACTAAGACTGCCGGTATGGAGTCACTGCTAAACGAGCGATTAAATTGCTCCTAATGAAGAATTGTTTTCCCGCAGTCCCACCTCTGATATTTCGGACAGGCTGCCGAAGGACTTCCGCCCGAGATGAGTCATGCGTCTGATCTCCATAGCAGGACAGAGGCACAGGAGGTGATATATCGTTTTCTCTTCCTCTTCAATTTGACAACATCTACAGAAGTCATTTGCTGGCAGCCTCATTCTTTTCGCATTGCTGCCAAATTTGCAATGTCCGGTAATCGTTGCAACGACGTCCCTTAATTGTGCCCTTTCAAAAAATATAGCAGAGCTCTGGTTCGAGCTCTGTTCAAATTTGGCCAGGTTAAGCTAGTGATACTACATGTGGGTTCTTCCAACCATCCAGGCTTAGCAATATTATATATCGCATTATGGATATGCCTTCTGCAGGCAGAGAGGGGTATGCCACATAATTCATTAATGTGTGAATCCTGCAGCCTTACTCCTCTCTTTGTGGCTTGTCGCAGGCCTGAAAATGGAAGACTAAATGTTTCGAGGATCGAATAATTAACTACTTTAGCATTGAATTCTTGGTTTAACCCAAGATCTTAGGAAGATAGAATAATATTTACATATATGGCCGATGTAGCAAAGCATTAAATTAAAATTTAGAATGTCCCCGACTCCCAACAAGGGTTAAGTTCATATACGTGTAAATATTTATGTCCGGATGCTAATAATTATTGTAAAAATTAAATTTTTAGCTAATTTTGCACTCCGAACTCATTTTTTATTATAAAATTATACAATTTATTGTTGAGGGCGGGTAAGCTAGTTAGCCTCTATGCGTATTTCTCTGGTTGCTTAGGCCTGCTCATCGTGTTTCTTTATTAGTGCTTTTTACAGACGTCAAGGAGCAGAGCACAAAAATCAATTACAGTGAACTACAGTGATATTTTCCTGAAGCCAAAAACTTGATAATGTACATTAACTACAGGACAAGAAATCTATAGGGAATAAAAGGTTGATGTAAATAAAAACATTCCAGACTTGACGTTTATTCATATCCTGGAGCAGTTTGATGATTTTTAGCACTTATCAGGTAAACAACACGCAGTTTAAAGACGATATAAAACATGCGGTTTCCCGCATAATAATAAAATTTGCCAGTTTATCAACTACGTATTAAATATGAAAATGATGAGTATCATGAACAGCAACGGATGCTTAAGAGAAAAACATGGAAAGAAAAATACAAATATAAAAAGGCAGCCATGAGTTAAAAAGCAGATACAAATGCAAGACTTTCGTTTTCCTTGTTTTTTAATTACAATTTAAGAATAAATTTATTTTAAAGGGAACATGTTTTTGTTCTCTAAACACAAGATAACCATTTTTTATTTTTCTGCCTCCAAGGCAGCTTAAAAGAGATAAAAATTATTTGAACGAAAAGTTGGATAATCACATTTATACATATTTATTTAATAGTCTACTAAGCCATTACGAAGCTATTCGTAAAATGTTATTATTTGTTTACGTTTCTATTTTCTCTTGTTCGAATTTTTTTTAAATATCTTTCTTTACTGTAAAATGTTTTTTTTTTATTTATTGCTGGTAAGTTTAAGGGTAAGTTCATTATTAAAAAAAGAACAAAAATGAAGGATGAGATTAATACAAATAATATAATTGCCTTATATAGTGATGACCCGAAGCAAGTAAACTCTTGGAAGAATTATCATAATACACGGTGAAATAGCTTACATTAGAATACGCTTAACCAAGAGGAACCTGGTCGCTAATGAGAGGCAACTACATCTCAGTCAAAACTCAGAAAGGAAAACAACAAATCTGAACAGGTCTCGCTGGTGGCGAAATACAGCTTCGCGACATCTACCGCCATCTTTGAGGCTTTATGGCTGATAATACAAAAAACGAGTCCGAGTCCGACTACGACCAGTCGATAGTAAATATTGAAAATGTTATTTATTGCGCAGAACTAAACCAGAGCCACAACGTACACTCCCAAAGCATCCTCGCTAACAAGCAATATGGGACTTATGTCTCTGGTTCTCAAAGTACCACTGTTTAATTCGTTAATGATCGTGCGTAGAAAGACCAGTTTCAGGTTCCAGAGCCTCCTCAGGGACTGGTTCGCCCATTTCCCCTGCTTCTCTGTCGGTAACATTCTCTTATAAGTCCAATCTTTAACGATTTTATCCTTGGGCTTTGGGTCCTCAATCTCATTTCTTCCCGACAAAGGAGAACAAAAAATAAATATACGTGTATTGGGATTTGGAAAGTGTACGTCTGGCTTTCACTTTATGAGATGTTAGGGTTCCCCCCTTTTACACATTGCTTTCTTTCTCAAGCAAATTTAAAATCTAAAAATATAAGACTTCAAGAAATAAGGTAATAAAGAAAGCAAGACAGAGAATGTACCTCAGTAATTCTGATAGGACGTTTTTGAATTACAGAAAATGCATATTATTATTGATAAAATACTAATAGAGTTGCCCTAACCGGTTCTCGGATTATTCGAAATTCGGGGTTAACCTACCATCCCGAGTTTTTAAACCGATTATTAAAAAGGGATAGCTCTGAAAGCTATTCTGAAAGTTATTCTAGAAACCGGTTATTAGTGTCGAAGTATTCAGCATTGTCGAATATTTATATACATACGTAGGTATATCACATTTGAACGTCTATTCGCCACCCAATTAAAATTGGGTAATTATTGCATTATGAAACTAAGAAAAATTTGCAAACAGTAAATTTAGTTTTTCTAAAATTTGCAATATTCAAAATGCTTGACAATACTTTACACAAATTCATGAAAAACACATGTGGATTCGTGATCTAATTTCCCGACAGAGTGATTTGATAGCGACATTTGGAACGAATTTAAAATGTTCTAAAATGATATCGTGTAAATTAGCATCAACTTTCTCGCTCTCAAATAACTTAAGAAATATAAATAAAATAACAATTGAACAACTAAGTCCTCATATTTCGCAAAAACCGAAACAATTACTGATGTATTACGTAAAGAAGGCAATAGGACAATAATTTTATCTATAAAATCCGCAAGTTATAAAATTAAATTTTGCAGTAATCAAGCTTTATTAGACTTATATTTAGAAACATTTTATAGATCAAAATTGTCATTAATAGAAAATTTCTCAAATTTATTAAAGTTGATGGAACTTGCTTTAAAAAAGTTGTCAAGTGATTAAATAACCGGTTTTGATTCTGAACAAAAATATTTGATAAATATTTACCAAAAACCTTAACAAAACAACATATTACTATTTCCCAAAATTTGTTATCGTTATTATTACAACGAATATTAGTAGAACAAAATATAGTGTACAGTACATAAATATTTTACTTACACAGGTAGTATTCATATGGCAGAAGTGTTATATGATAAGACTATTTCCTGACGGCCAACAATCAGATACAAATCACAGTTCCGAGTCGAATTTGGAATTTTTCGAAAGTTAGTTAACAAACTTTGAAGCTGAGCGCTACAGTACTTGTACAGTACAGTACTTTGCATGTATTGCAAATTCCACTAAAAAGAAAAAAATCATTAAAGTTAAAAAATAAGAGAGATTCAAATGAGTCTTTAATTATTTAGATACATTTTCTAAAAGATATTAAAGAATAAAAATAAAATTGCGAAACTGTATGTCCTCTAATAACCATTTAAAGTGTGTTTAATTTTTAAAATACTATTTCAACAATATTATTTGAAATATGTACATCTTGATCTTTAACACTCTAACTACCACGTCAGTCAAAAAGGCCCGACATAACGGGACACAACAGCTACAATTCTGTGGTAATAAAATTCATTTTTGTTATAAGTTTTGTGGAAGTAAGACCTTTGGTAGTTTTATTTGGTGTCAGTCGTTTTTGTGCGACAGTGTGTTTTTCAAGGCAAGTTAAGACTTAAAATCGTGTGTCAGTCATATTTGCCTGACAGATCCCATTTTTTTAGATGAATGAAAAAGAAATAGCAGCTTAAGATGGTGAAAATTTCGATGGTAGCAAATCAAATGATTCTGTCGCAGATCCCGATGCTGAGTTTACGACTGAGGAAGATAGTAGCGATGGCGAACCAATTCTGGAGACGAAATTAAATTCCTGTACAACACATACAGGAATTTTCTATTCCTGAAGAGATTTTAGTAGTCGGCAAAAGGAATTTCCATTTACTGGAAAAGAAGGCTTAAAAATTTCGATTATCTCAGACGCTACACCTATAGATATTTATCTTTTGTTTATCTGTGATAAATTCAGTAGTGACAGAAACTATTACAAGACGCTCCAGGATGTCAAATGGAGAGCCTCTTACTGTTAGTTGTTTTGAGATATTCTTGTCAATGTAAATGGGCCTGAATAAATGACCACAAATTACAGATAATTGGAGCTCGGATGTTCTTTACCGAAATGATGTGTAGAATTGATATCAAATTAATGTGTAGAAATTGATATCAGCTGATCCCTAAAAATTTTCATTTCTCTGATAATAATACGGCTGTTAAATCTAATAGAATAGCTAAGATACAATCCATGCTTGTTATTCTACAAGAAAATTTGAAAAAGTTTGCTCGCTAACGCAGCAAATGGTTATTGATGAATCAATGTTACATGGAAAGGACACTTATCATTTCGCCAATACATTACTGCAAAAACTTATAAATATGGTGTAAATGCATTTAAATTATGTGACTTAGAGGGCTGTACATGAAAATTTAAATTAAAGCCTGCGGCGTTTGAACACGATGGACGTGGTGTAGCAGCACACATAGTAATGATTCTTGTAGATGAAGTTCTCAATGAAGGAAGAATTCTATATGTTGACTATTATTACACCAGTATATCATTCATTAGCAGTTGAATTACTTCAGAATAAAACACATGATGGTTTAAATTAAGAAGATAATCCAGTTTAATGTTGAGACTGAAATATTTACAAACTTATTTTTTAAAATTAAAAAAAATAAAAAATAAATATAATTTTATTAATGAGGAACCAACCCCCTGCCCCCCCAAAAACTGGATATTCGAACCGGGTTTTCAATAAAAAGCCAATAATAGGCTTTAGAAGATATCAAATAATCGTACATAAATAATTTATTTTAAAATAAACCTCAGAACCTTTCCGATTTCTACACTGATCATTTAAGTTTGATTCAAAGGCAATGGCTCTCCCAACCCTGGTACTAATTAATAGTGATGCCAAATTTTTAAGTGTGCAATGTATGAAAACAAAAGATTGTCATATTTCGCACTGTATAAGCAGCGAATACTTGACGCAATGTGATAGACTATCGCTACGGTCATTGGTATGCACACAGGAAGCGATCACTTCATATTTTGTTGTCATGCCGTTGATTGTCTTCATGAACGTACCATGCTTATGATGCATATTGTTGTTGCATTGCAACACTTGTGATTGTGTGGCTCACTTCATTCTTTACCGTGAGAATTAAGATTTGTTATAATTATCATATCGTGTCATTTTGCACCCACTTATCCTAATAATTTACACATAAACTATTAGGATAAGAACATACAATCACATGCACATATATTATAGTATATAGAAATATAGAACTGATATAGAAATAAGTGTTGATGTGAAAATTGTCAAGTCAACCAAAATTCAGTATAAAAGAAGAGTTTGTTTTAGTTTAAGACACAGACCAATTCTAATCATCTTTGAGCTCTAATCGCGGAGCTCGATGAAACAACAAAGATCTTAATTTTAATTACAAAATTAAAAAGGGTTTTTTTACTACAATCATATACCTTTTGAACTCTAGATTTAAAATCACTTTTTTGAATGTCACTGTTTTGAGCGATTAATGCACCTAATTCTTTAAATAACGCGTCTTTCTGACGACTGAAATCCCTGCATCAACACCGAAATGCAATTTTCCTAACGCCTTCAACACCATATTTTATTTCAATTAGTTTCTGGGAAATCACTAATAAAACTTTTGGTATGAATACCAGACATTAAGGGGACCAAATATTTATTATTTTAATTAAACACTGCTGATATTTTCCAATTTGTTTTTTACGATTGTTTTTTTATTTCGATTTGCGCGGGTTTCAACACGAAAATTTGTAGTTTCGATGTACATGAAACGTATGTATCGTGTGAAAGAAAATAAAAGAAAATCCAAAACTACACTTATCTTTTTAATTATTGAAAACCCCATACAATTTTTTTTGTTTCTCTCTTCGAGCAAATTGAGCTTGAAACTTGCCACCCTCCCATTGTTGAAAAATTAATAGAAATTCAATTTTCAATTCATTCACAACATAACAGGTGTTGACTTATATGTAGCATAGTTTTGGGCATATTATTAATTTCAAAAGAATTTTATTGTAAATACCGAAGCAATTAGTATCCGAGTGTACGTAAATAACTTAATTAGTAATGCAAAGGCAATGCATTATTGCATTTAACACCAAACGTAGGTCAATTTAATAATTAATTGAAAAGCCGTAAAAACGTAATGATCTGGGCGTGTGTACTTATGTAAAAATATCATTAGATATAAAGCAAGTTGGTGACAAATAAAAATAGAAATGTTCTCATATGATGGGTGTTCAAACATTTTATTTTACTTCTAGTTTTGCCTACTTGACCATGTAATTTTATTTGAGTGTAAATAAAGCTTTTAACAAATATATTAATAACATAAACAAACTAATTTACATAGTTTAATTATTTCTAATAATTTGTAAATTAATAATGCTTCAGTTTTGATTAAGAAGTGCCAGTATTTCTGACAAACTTCAATTTCAATTTTGTCAAATCTTAAGTGTTTTAAGACGAACTACAAAGTACTCCTAAATAACAATGTAAATGCATTTTTGGGCCGCAATAAAAATATATTTATTTTAAACAAAATTGTCTGCCTTTTCAATTTAAATATACCTTCTAAAAAATGGCTTCAAACAAAATCAATATTGATACTGAGTTTTACAAGGTCTCTACTCTTTTCTGGGACTTGAATACTGTCAGTAGTTGTAAGATTCTACAATTCGAGACGGTGGATATATTCCTTAAAATCGTTATTCTACACGAGATTTTTGAGAAAACTCAAGTGTTAGTTTATTCGACTAAAGCTAATATTTATGAACCATCCACGTGAGCCATAACCAGAAATTATGCCTGTCTAAAAATTTATTTTACAAATTAAAACAATTTCGTTGCAATTAATATACTGTTGTTTTAAAATAAAATAGTCGGCCCTACCTTTCCACATATTGGTCGTATCACATTATGAACACAACACATCTACCACCGAGGGCTACTAAAACTAATTAATGGTATCAGTTGCTTTGTTGCTGATCATACCACAAGGGCCGTTAACTTCTACAAATAAGCCGCGAGACGTGCGTCTCCCTATCGCGCGGATGATAATATCCATTTGGTGGAGTGACCAATACGACATGCCCCAGATGGATGCTTATAGCGATCAAACGTCGGTTGACGTCGGCACCTGTCTTTTGTCTACTATAAACAACAATAAACATCCCTCTTTCTGGGGAGTTTGACGCTACCTAATGTCCTGCCTTCACAATGCCTTGCACTACAACGCTACATTGATCAAAAACCACAATCTGCCCGCACCTCCAAAAGCGCCTCAGCAACAACCAAAAACACGAAAGGTCTCTTTTTCCAACTAGCTTCATCGCCAAGAAGACACCCCCAAGAGACTTCTAGCGTACATTACACAAAGCTGCATTGGTTACATATTTTACGGTACAGTAGTTATATAGACGTGCGGGCTGGTTAAAAATAAATTCGCGCTATAGAAAAGGTAAGCCGTAAAAAAGTTTCCACAAGTTTATTACAAATTTGTCATGGCGAATGCAGTTGTTGAAAAAAAGAAGTCGTTTCATTACGCATTCTACAACTACCTCTAAAATTTACACAATATGGTGCTTAGAAAAACGGTCGGCGCCTTCAATAAAGTTTTTAGCCGAATGTGGCAAAATAATACAAAGGCAACATAATTAATGTTTAATGTTTTTTTCTGTTAAAGATTCTGATTATGGATAATATTAAAGGAGCACCTTGTCCAAAAATCCTATTAATTTTTGTCCGCCCACGTTAACTAATTTCCACGGTCTTCTCATCCCTCAGAGAATTTAAAATATGGAAAATTCTCAAAATCTCGTATCAACTCGTTCTGTTACAGGTTCTGATTGTGGATAATATTAAAGGAGCACCTTGTGCAAAAATTATATTCATTTTTGTTCGCCCACGTTGCCTTGTTTTCTAGTAAAGGACACATGTCCTTTTGGAAATTAGTTTTTTTTTCAAACGTATTTAAGATCATGTTTTTTATTTTAACTTTAGATTTAAAAATAGTGTGACCTAGACAAGCTAGTATATTTTTTCTGGTCCATTTTATGAAGGGAGTTCAATTCCATTTTGAAGGCATATACCAAATTTTCAATGTCTAACTAGTTACGCTACCAGAGCTTTTTTAATAGGTATGGTTTGTGTCTAGGGTTATACATTTTAATAATTATCTTCACACATATAGTGATAAGAGATCTCGGTCGTCCCTTTTTTTAATTTAAAATATTACTATTGAATTTGTATGACACTATAACGTTCGTCGCTTAGTATTACAATACATGGCCTACATTCTTAAAAAATACGTTCACAATTTTATTGGTACAAATAAGGCCTTTAAAAGTCCAACATTTTGCAATCCCCCAATATATATATCTTACAATGTATTGCCATGTTGATGTAACCATTTCAATTATGTATAGTTATATAGTCTAGAAAAACTCCAACAATTTTGATACCAAAATAAACGTATCACACTCAGTAATTTTCGTCACACAAGTAAATGCAATTATAAATTATTCACTTATATATAGACAACACAACACCATTAGGCAGATATACAGACTAAAAAAAAAAAAAGAATTGCCGTCCAAACAGAACAAATGTTCTATGTTTTCAAAACTAACTGGAACAAATACCAGTTGCTCTAAACATTACATCGGTACTGGCTGCAACACAACTGCCGTTACCACCGCACTTGCAACATTTAATTTAACCATCCAACCCATCATTTTACATTTACATTTAGTCATCTATTCATTTACAACTTTAGAACTTGAATAAAATTTGTTTACTACATAACTGGCTTTTAAAGTGTGGCCATCACATGCGGTTTTCTAATAAGGCCAGGAAAATTAATAAAACAAATTAATTGCAAAATACAAGACAATTCAGGGATAAACGAGCAAAACGATTTATGATGATGTGCAGTACTGTAACATAGCACGCTGTGTTCTTCCAGTTCCCGGCGCTTTGATTCAATGCACTTTTATTCAAAGAATCAAGTAGGATTCATCAGCTAGTACTGGGCCAGGAAAACTCATGGAACGATTTGTTATACCTAATATTTTATATTTTTGTAAAATATGTTTTTAGTTTAAAATATTAATCAATCAATAAGTAAAATCATTCTTGGAAATAAAATAAAATATGTTTTCTTTAAAAAACATGTCCATCATAAGCTCTACACAAACATCTCTATTTCCAGAGCAGAAACGTAACAAAAAATATGAAAAAAAATTTAACTTATTTACCAATTTTCGTCTTAGTGTTGCAAATACCCCTTTGAGCGATTGTGAACGTTTGTTGGTGTGTACACATTTCCTTTACACTTATGTTTGGCGTGTAGCTTAACCGCGAAAGATTGTTATAACATGAAAATTGCGATATGTAAATGTATGCTAATCAAAATAACAGTGACAGTTACGACTGTTTTCATAAAAGTCACAAAGTAAGAGTTATTTTTTATTTTTAGCGAACTTTATACCAAATCACTTTATTATTAAAATGCAATTCATTTGTGGGCGTAATAAGCTTGTCTTCAAGCGCATTTCGCTGACTGTTTAAGCCAGCTTATCAGGAAACCTTTATCCAACATTTTATAAAAACTTAACCGTCTTATGCTCGAAAGAGTCATTTTATTTAATTTTTTTTTCAGCAAAAAGAAAGTTATTTTTAACTTTTATTTTTTTATGTCAAATAAAAAATTTTTAACCGAAAAATGTTCCAATTTCCAATTTCAAGTCAAAGGTTCAGGATGGACTACACTTTGTTTTTAATTATTTATTATTTGCTTTTAACCTTTTGGCGACAATAGACAAGTATGCTTGCCTGGTGATTTTTAGATTATATATTTGTCCAGGTAACATATAAAGAAGATACAGTCATTGTTATTTTATAGAAAACGATTTGCGCAACTATAATGTAGTTGAGGGTAAATCCTATCTGGCTCCACTTGCTCCCTACAATGCTGCTAGTTTGGTCAAACAATCATCTTTACGGCGAGGGCTGCGAGAACAGTTTTAGAGTTATTATTTGGAATTTATAACAAATAATCGCAAATAGTTATAATAACGCAAATAAGCCGACTTACTGATGACTGGTTTTATCGTAAATAATATCAAAATATTTAAATAAACTAAAATAACATTATAGGGTATACACCAAAATGTGGTAGATTTGACTTAATATCTTTTTCAAAATCTACATCGGTTACACCGCAAAAAAACTTTATTGCAGATAACTAATTTGAGTTCGAAATGTATTTTTGCAAAACTTTGTATATACAGCGTCACTAAGTCACTAAGTGCTAGTAGATTTTCAGTCTATTTTACAGAAATTGTGTGACGAAGCAGACTTTGGTTTATAGGAGAAAACTACTGAAAAACAACTCGATTTTTCCGAAATCAAGTAAGTACTAAATTTTCGTGTAATGTGAACGCACATCATAAAAAAACAATTGTAAGACAAATAAGTAAGAAGATTTAAATTTTAAATATTGAAGTAGACTTCTAATTTTATGGGACCCCTTTCTTTCCTCGAATTGATTTCAGGCAACTCATTTGTAATTTACTACTAGCCTTTACTTTTGACTGTACTGCTTTCACACTGTCGCCTGGTAACTGTGAGCTTTCTTCCTCATCACTGAGTCTGTTGTATTTGTTAGCATTTGTCTAAGGCTTGGGTCTAACATGGGCTTCACATTGAACAAGTGTCTGCCCGTGATCCTCAGCCTTATGCTAGCCAGTACTGGACATTCAAACACAATGTGCGCTACCGTCCGGCATTTTCATCAGGAGTATTTTTGAATACTGACTCGTCCACCTCCTTTTTTAATGTAGGGGCGATAACAAAGCAAATCGCTAAAATTAAGAGTCCCTTTTCAACCGCCTTTTTTTCACGAATTAATTTTAGGCAATTAATTTGTAACTTACGATTACCTTAGTCTCAATCAAGTCTTTTGGTGCCACTAGCCTTTACTATCGACTATAGCTATTTCAGACTGTCGACCTTCTTCCTCATCACGTAGTCTCTTGTTGAAGGCATTTATACTTAACAAGTGTCTGCCCGTGGTTCTAAGTCTTATGCTAGCCAGTGATGGACATTCACACACAATGTGTGCTATCGTCTGAGCCTCTTCCTCGCGAGTATATTTTCAGAATCCCTTCACTGGCCAATAAACGCCGAAATTCCTACGGAGATTAACCTCTCCACCTCGAGTGAGGCTTAATTGTCATCTCATTTTATGACGCCTTAGAAGTACCTTTAAAGATTGACCCGTCCACCCCTCGCGAGGCATTCTTGTCCATCTCTTCCGGATTTCTCCTCTGGCCATCTAAAAGAGTCTAAACTCTCCGCATCTTGCAAGGCTTCCTGATTCACCCTTTAATGGAGAAAAATATGTCCACAAACACAGGGCTCCATATGCACAGGTAAGTCTATATTAAAATTGGAGATCGACTGGTATCCAAAGTTCGCATACTTGACACCAAACACCCTCTTGGCGCATGCTCTTCTACCGTGGATTAGGGATTTTTTATACAAGAGTATTACCTTCTCTCCGCTCAACTTATTTAGCCAGACTCCTTGCAGAGACAGAAACTTGTTGCCGGCCGCCACCACGTGGAGGCATAAGTAAAAACTCCTGACAGTCGACTCAGTTACGGCAAGCCATATCTATGTGCCTGCTACCTGACGGCCCGTCCACTCCTTGCAAGGCTTTCTTTTATATGTCATGGGTTCCACTGGCTAATAAACACTACAATTTCTACAGAGATTAACCTTTTCACACCTTGTAAGGCTTAGCTACCTATCCTTATAGTAATCTCACGATACAACGTCTTACAAATACCTTCAAACCATCCCTCGAGAGGCATTCTTGTTCATCTCTTCCGGATTACTCCCTTGGCCAATTAAAACCGGAGTTTCTTCAAAGATTAACCTTCCTGTTTCATTACCGTAATGGAGAAAAAGCTGTCCACCTACACAGAGCTCAATATGCACGGGTAAGTATGTAGAAAGATTGGAGATCTACTGGTATCCAGAGTTCGCATTTTGGATACCAAGCACCCTCTTGGCCACGCATCCCTTGCACATGCTGTTCCACCATGGATTATTATAGGTGAGTGTCAATTTCTCTCCGCTCGACTTATTTAGCCAAATTTTTTGAAGAGACAGGAACCTGTTATCGGCCACCAAAACAAAAAGTTATAAGCCAGAACTTCTGACAGTTCACTCATCTACGGCCTGCCATCTGATGAACGAATTCAAAAACAACTTTTTTCCAAATAATAAAAACATAAATATACATATAATGTTTACAACAGGCACAAACTTAGTAGAAAGACACAATGAAGGTTGCGGAAGTATACAGCAGCATTAGAAAATGCACTATATTCTGCTCGAGTCAGAAAAGCAGACATTGTGATGATAAAAAAAACAAATTAAATTATATTTGGAGAAATCCAACAACTTTTATAGTTTTCGCTCCCTGCAAAACTGAAATGAGTGTGCTTGTGTTTTGCCATGATACCTAAGGTTTTATTTGCATGTGTAATTATGGTGAGTTATTTAGATGAAGACTTGTTAAAAGAAATACCCACTTAAAAGGCCAACATTGGTAGCAAGAAATAAAGTAAATACCAAAATATGAAAAGAACAATGAAGATAGGAATAACAATACCAGTATTTAGATAGAATTTAGAATTTTATACAAAAGTTAATTAAAATAACAATTTTAAGTGCAAATTATATAATTCAACATAAAAGCAGCACACTTTTATTTAACTTATGGGAGACATAGTCGTAGTTATGGATGTGTAAATGTTTAAGTGACTAAATAACAATACTTGGGAGTAATTCATTAGGCTATATATTTCCTGAAATCGGTTTAGGAAGATATAAGGGTTTGAAATTGCTACTACTACTACTAGCACAAATAATATACGAGTACAATGCATTTCTTAGCAGTTAGTTGAAAACAAAACATGCAAGTGTGTGTGAGTTTTTCCAATTTGTTTTCGCAAAGAAACGGGAAAACAACAACAAGACAGAGCTTTTTTCTGCATTGAAATGATAGTGCTGTTGTAGCGGCAGCAGAACAAAAAGGAAGAGAGTTAAATAAAATAATTAAATAGACAAGGACAAAGAAAGAATTCAGTCAAATTTTTTTCTGTTTTTCAACCAATTTTCTTTAATATTTTAATTTGTTCAGGAACTATTGACCAGTTTTAGTTTTAAGAATTAAAAAAAATGTGTTATTTTTCCCCCGATTGGGCGAGTGGCGACTAATAGGCGAACCCTACTAAAATTAATTAAGCCAGCAAAGTTAATTAACTAACTTAAGTTATTTATTTCGTAAGTTTTTTTTTTAATTTTAGAGTATATTTTCAGATGCTGCATAAGGAATATTCTACAGATGTCAGTGGGGCAACAGTCGTAAAATTATGGTATGTAATCAATACATAAACAATTAAATATATTTTGATTACAAGGTATTTTTCAAAGTCAATTAACTTATATGGTACTGTAAAATCTAGACATGATTAACTTCCTATCTTTTAAAACCGGGAAGTTGCCTGATGAGCTGGCTTAAGTAACCAGCAAATTGTTCTTAGAGACTATTTTTATCAAAAACAATCATCGATTGCTGTGACGATGAGAAAGTTACGTGAAATTTTTAGGAGAAACAACGTGTCAACAAGACGCACTATTTATCGTGTAGTGAATGATTTCGAAGAAAGAGTGACTGTAGCTGATAGGCCCAAACATGGACCACAACGTACTGCAAGATCGGCTAAAAACATTACTGCTGTTCAAGAAAGTGTTCAAAACAATCCATCAACCTCAATTCAACACAGTACTCAGTAGCTTGGTCTTCAAAGAACAACTCTGCCCACAATTTTGCACAAAGATTTGCATTTGTTTCCATTTAAGATTCGGTTGACACAAGACCTTCTTCGAGAAGACCATTTACGCCGCCGTACATATGCCAATAGGACGCTACAGCTCGCCCATGACAACCCCGATTTTCATGAAAAAATCATAATGTGTGACGACGCATATTTTAATTTGAATGGATATGTGAATAAACAGAACAATGGAAAACCCTCAAGTTATTCATCAATTACCTTTGCATCCATTAAAGGTCAGGAGGAATCATTGGACCCTACTTCATTGAAACTGAAAAGGGCGTAACGATAACTGTCAATGGGGAGCGGTATCGTGATATGATTGAAAACTTTTTAGCGCCACAACTTCATGCTTTAAGCTTGACTAACATGTAGTTTCAACAACACGGTGCCACATCGCATACAGCTAGGATTACAATGGAATTACTGCTAGACCTCTTTACACAACAAGTTATTTCATGAAATGGTGATGTTGATTAGTCGCCACGGTCGCCTGATTTGACTGCTCCGGACTCCTTTTTGTGAGGATATCTGAAAAGCAAGGTTTATGCAAACAAACCAGAAACGCTGGAGCAACTCAAACAAAATATTCGTGATGAAGTTAAGGAAATACCGCGTGAAATGTGGGAAAATGTAATGAAAAATATCTTCAAAAGGGCTCGCATTTGTGAGGCTAACAGAGGCGGACCTTTATCTGATATTGTATTCCATACATAATTGCCGTCATTTATCAATAGACGATCCATTCTCTTACATTTAATCAAAAATTAAAAACAAACAAAGTAGTATACCTTCCCGGCGGACACCCTGTAGATAACATGGACCAATTAATTTATTTTTTATTTCACATTGATTAAAAAATATAAAACTTTAAGTTGAGAGTATTGAAATGTTTTTGGTTATTAAGTTTAGAAATACGACTTATAATTAAAACTAGTAGCGAAAGCAAAATAACACTAATGGGATTTTTAGTCGCAAACGAATAGTGGCTGTAGATAGCTGGTTTGTTTATCAGGAACTAAACACGGTGGGCTTTTTGGTTGGTAGTCAGTAGCATTACAATTTTTCAATTTTCCATCCCTGATGCATACTATACATATTGGGAACTTCAAATTCAATGTTAAGCATACGATCAGTATGCAATTTCACCAGATCTTGAAAGTTTGCTGCTACAAATAATATATTTTTACACCTGACAAACCAGGCGTATACTCAATATTTATAGTTACTTTTATTTAAATATGAAGTATGTGAATATTCGATCAGTGATGGTAAGTTTTTTATTCAAAACCCGCTAAATAGTAATTAAAAATCACCAGGAAATAATTAGATTATTTACTAGGTTATAATTTTAGCTAAAAACATATATATTTATTATGCTTTTCATTTTCTATTTAATGAACAGGGCAAAGATGCAAATATGGAATTGCATGTTTGTTCCTATACGATGTATAATAGACCAACATTTGACATTTAAAATCTTTTTAAGAACTTTGGCATGGATTGCAGACTTTACCCTATGTAGCATATTTTCGCATATTTATGGTAATTTCCAGAATTTTTAAACCATATTTTAATGCAATCAAAATAACTTTGGTTTTTATAGACTTTTCGGATTCTCTAATGCTTCTCCGGTTAAAGAACGTCATCGATTTGAGTATAAAATGATTTTTGCTAAAAAGTTCTAAAACGGTCACTAGTTAAAACATCCGTAATGATTGGTTTTTTATTGAATTGTCTTAATCCTGCATTTACCTTCCGGTAAGGCAACCCAAAACATTTTCAATTATGTTTAAATCACAAGAACAGGTCGTCGATCACAGAATACGATTTTTTTTGGCTTGAAATAAATTCTTTTACAGCTCTGGCTTTCTGTATTGGAGCATTATCCTGTTGTAGATTCCATGGCATTGATCCTAAAATGCCACTTTGTTCTGTAAAAGCAGAATTTAGAACAGTTTTATAGGTTTCTTATTTCCCTCGCTGCTGTGATAACGGATCAGAAACAGCTCTTCTTTTTTCAAATCATAGAAATAATAGTTATTTCCATCACTTCTCACAAGTGAATACTACACCTTAACAATCATTAAAGTGAGTGAAAATATAATTTTTTTTTTAAAGAAATTCTTGTAATTACTTCTTTAGGCACATATGGAGAAAAATATAACCGAACTAACATTTTCCTAATGGAATTTTTACTTACAAGGGAAATATCTGTAATTTTCTAATAATTCGGGGTAAAAGTTAAAATTTTAAAAGCTTATTTTTTGTAGCTTTATGAGAAGCTTCTTGTCGTTTAAAAAAATTGCATATTAGGAGAGAAGGATTCTAGATACCAGAAGTGATATCAAGAATTTGGTAACGAAAAAAGGGGGCGGCATTTCAGAAGTGCCGAAGAAATTAATATTTTAAAGGCCATGATACACAGTTTTAAGAGGAATAGCTTTTACAAAATTATTTATTAGGGGCGAGGAACTAAGATAGCAGATGTCGTTTCTTGAATTTGACGTCGGATTAAAAACCACAGACGAAATTGAGGCGTTTCCACAACGACATGATATATGTTGTGATCAAACTTAAAAGAGCAACATAATAAACAAAAAACTAAATTATATTTGGGGGCGTGGCAAAAGAATTTTGACAGGCGTTTATCCTAGGAGGTGACTGGTGCAACTTTTCTTTTCGACCAACTCGAATGTTTTTAGGCTTACCTCAAAAGCTTCTTTTAAAAGGAGATCACCTCTTTCGCAACATTTTTAATTTAAAGGCCTTAAAATATGTCTGTACTATAATTGTGAAAAGTACGCAAGTTATCAACTTTGATAAGAATTAATGCTTGGAAAACAATCACTAGTTTTCCGGCTAATAAAAAGCTAAAGAGCAAAAATGCTGTTCCCCGGCTAAGCCCGTTTCAAAACACTTAGATTCAATGAAAACGTAGCTATATTAACACAAACGTGTAAGGTTCATATGAAAATTAAAATGACTGTAATAAAACTGGCGAGCGTTCCCAAAACTGCTCTTTAATTTTATCTTTTATAGTTTTTAAAGTATTGGATGCAACACATTTTATGTAGATAAAAGGAAACGTATTTGCGTATTAAAGTAAATTTTTAAGCTGTTTTTTTTTTAAATCGTATAATTCATATCAATGAATCTCTATAATTAATTGGCAAAGCGTATCCCTTTTACGATCACATTATACAGCCGATTTCAACAAAAAGTATACCATTTCGAATGCATTTATTTGCATATGTGCGCAACCTAATTTTATTAATTAAAATCGCTACCAATACTTTAAGAAATATAACAACAAATGTGACGCTTCAAGTTGAAAAATAAATAAACCATACACAGCGTGCGTATGATTCTCCAATGGTTGTTGGCGTAGCTAAGTCTGGCACAATAAATACAATTATGTTTTTGAGTTGACCATTAGAAGTAAACACCAGTAGAAGTAAACATCAAGTTGTAATTAATTCTTATTGAAAAGTACTCAAATAAATATAAAAAGTGTATTTTCCAACCAAAGTGTTTCAATAAACAACTTCTCATACCTAATAACAGGTAAAACAGAAGAACATTTGATATTGTTCACGAAATCTCACTCTCTTTATAAATTAATTTGCACTTCGTAATTATGTACAATTATTTACTTGTTTTTTTCGCTTATATTTATGATAATTATATTATAAAGTTATGTTTTAAATGCTATAGTCATATTTAAGTATTATACTATTGTTGTTAGTATTCAAAAATACTTTGAAACTCAAGCCTTGAGAAATATATTTTTGTAGTTTAATGTATCAGTAGTTCAACGCATAAAGTTTTATTTTCGCAAACATTTTTGGTGACCCCAACGTGAAGTCAATATAAAACTGTACGCACGTGGTTTTTTGTTTGCGCTTTAACTACAGCAGAAAATGAAATATCAATTGTCTGTGTATTTAGTTTTAAAAGTTAAAGTTACTTGTGTGGGAATCAAATTAGGAAAAAGTGTATTAAAACTTACCAAAAAAAATACTTTAAAGTGGCAAGATATTTTTATATATTAGGAAGATGTAGAAGAAGGTAAAAGGTGAGTTCTTTCCTGCATTGAGTCCCCGTGATTTAAAAGAGATGTATTTTCTACTGGATTGATTAAGAAAACACACAGCATGCACTATACTTGATTTAGAAAAGAACACGTTTGGTGAAATTTTTAAATACACAATTTTGTTGCTTGGTAAGAATTAGAGCAAGTAGTATCGACGGTAGAAAAGACCACTTGTGATTTTTTGTTAGCAACGATGCAACTCGGCAAGTTAAAATGTACACCACAGACATTCAGTACACAGCGACCGGTTTTGACAACAACATGGGCTTTTATTTCTTTAAAAAATTGAAGATTATGAACCAAAAAAAAAGTGTGGTTAGCCGGCGAACACTCTTTCTCCGAAATTACTTCCAGTGATTGGTTTTGATGCTTTAAAGGCGGTGATTTTGAAGTTGGAGGCAAAGATCATTCGCAAGGGCCACATAGTTTGCAGATGAAGAACAAGATGAATTAATAGAACAAGATCCGTGTAAGCCACAAGCAGAACTTGAACGGTCATTGGGAATAACACTGCAAGTCATTTTCGTTCGTTTAGAAGCATTGGAATTCAATCCAAAGCAAGGATATTGAATGCCACATGAACTGATGACTCTAGAAAAAGAAGGGACTTTTGCACTGAATAGTGGCTGACAATAAAAATGGATCTGTTACAAATCACCATATTTAAAGCAAAATTTATACTAAAACATAGTATCTATTACTCTAATATAAAGCCCTATATTTGGTGGAATCAGAAGGGTGTTTTTTATTATGAGCAGATGAAACATGGTCACACTATGACATAGGAGAGCTACGCAGATAACATTTAATTCATTAACGAAAAACAATCAGAATACATTACCAGTCACGAATTTTTAAATTTGCACAATGACAACGCTCGTGCTCATAATAAGTATTTGCCAAACTTAACTTGCCCGTCTTATAACGTAGACATACCCTAGACTTACCCCGGCTTACTACCATTTGTTTCGATTGCTGCAGAACTGCCTGCGTGGAGTACGCTTCACTTTCGCCGATGAAACGAAAATTGCCTTGAACCGTTTTTATCCACCTATGGCCAGAATGATGACAGTTACTTCGACGGAGACGGTATTAAAAAATTTTATTGAAATAAAGTCACACGTGTGACATAAACAATTTTTATAGCCTATAATTTGCTACTAAGTATAAGAACTTTGTAGTGTTCAATGAAATTTCAAAATAACACCAACATTAAAACAACAGTTCGGTTAAGTGAAAAGACCAAAACTATCAAGTAAATCGCGTGGAATTCCGAATAAAGAAAGTTGCTGCTTTACTTGTTATTTGGAAGGAGCAAAATCCATATATGTATTTGATATGCGAAGTAGGCGTGACACTTGCTATAAAAAGTAACTCATTATCATCGTCTGTCTAGCTAGAGAACTTATAACAGAGTCCTGATATGTAAATGACATGTCATGTCTTATAATTTGGAAGCTAATACCTTCAATACAAAGTAAATATTTATATCTGATAAACTATAACAGTTAGTGCTTTTAACTTTGTTTTGTGTGGTACTCTTAATACAACCTAACTATTTCACTGTGATAGGGATAGCTTTTGTTACTCCACTTTACGAAGTTGGCCACATATTTAGAACAACTAAAAAGCCCTTTTAAGGACTCCGGCACGATTTAAACACTAAATTATGAAACTTTCAAAACCTTGTTGGGGGCGAATTACTAATTTAGTAAAGATTTTTGAGAATAAAAATATAACCGAAATACATGTCAAATTAGACCAAACTAAGGCAGATTTTATTTTTATCCCCAGCTAAAGTAAATTTATTTTTTACCAACATCTAATTTATTTTACATAAATGCTTTATTAAAAAAAATACCAAAAAGATGCCCCAAATATATTAAAGACTCAGCTCAGCGTACAATTGTGTCAATCTCATTTCGTGTACGATTGTGGCAATGTGTTTGTTGTATGCGTGAGTGCGTGCATGAATTGTGAACGCAACTTTCTCTACATGCGTGTAAAAGTGTTAAGGCAGAAATTAATTGCGAAAATTCCTACACTTTTACTATACGCCTGAATGGCCAGATATTTGTGGTTAGGCGTAAAATAAACTATGAGGCATGACCCACCTACACACAGAAGTGTAAGAACCAGAACAACAACAAACTAGAAGGGGGAATAATTTGCTTAGCTTTCTATTAACCATTTTTTTAAATTCGAATGTTTGGTTATAACTAAATAAGGGTGCAGTATTATGTCCAGCATCCTTCCTTTTCTTTTTATTTTGTACAACATCAATCCGCACCACAAATCTGAGTTCATTTTTCAACTTTATCAAGCTTTATAAAGTGAACTTGAGAATTGAACAAAAGGTTATTAAGCTACAGATGCGGAAAGGATTAACTGCACCACATTACGCCTTAAGTTTATTTTAAAGTTAAGTTCGGTGTTAAAAAACACCCCAAAAGCTCTAAGCTGATTTTTAAATATATTTTACATGCAAGTGTCTACTTTCACATTGCACATTGGGTTCAAATGATTTTAAAGTGGCATATAACTGTTAAAATTCGATATCACCGGGACAAATTTCACCCATCTACATTATGTACTCAATTCGCAATAATTGCCATCTGATCGAATAATAAACTTCAATTTCAGTTATTTGCGAATGCAAAAATGAGATTCTCTTAAAAAAATATCTGTGAAAATAATTTCAATATTTTTTTAGAGCTTCAATAATGAGGTATTTTTCATATTTGACGAACCGAGAAGTATTGACATAGTAAAACTTGAACATTGAAATTATGTTTTTTAAAAAGTATAGAATCTCTACTTGAAATGCCACGAAAAAAATCTAATTTTGTTTATAAATTTTCCGATATTTTATAGAGGGTAACTGTCAAATAAACTGTCATACTGTATGATCTGTATACTCTGCAAATCATCATAAATATATTGACGCTTGAACAACACTACCAAATTATTCAGATTTACTTTAAAAATCCGCCATCCATTCGCGAAAATGAAAGACGATTTCGTAATATTTCTAGAGAAGTTAGAAACTGATCCGCTATTTTATCGCAAGTTGTTGTTCAACGATGAGGTTTATTTTTGACCTAATGGGCTCGTTGAAAAACAAAATTGCAGCAAACCGAAAGAGACTTTGCAGACTCTATTTCATCTAGAAAAATGTACCGTTTGAGGCCGGTTAATCGCTAGTAAAATCATTGGACCCGCCAGAGGAATCATTAATACAGCACCATGATCAATGATTTTTTGTATTAAAATATGGATGAATTCGATACTGGCGACCGCTACCATCGACTTATTGAAATCAAATTTGGCAATAAGCCTTGGAGGCCAAAATTGTTTGTGTTATTTGTGACATACGGCCAGTAATACCCGAAAAATTGCCCTAAAATTGGTGGCCAAATGCCCGAAATCATTTTAAATGTTAACGCCATTTTGATTAAAATTTCATTTTTTGTATTATTTTGCACAATTCAAAGTCCTGTCGGGTTTAAAAAAAACACCCTTTATTTTGTGTAAAAATCAATTATTGAACAAAACCATTGTGTATTTTTTTATTTGGTTTTGTCGTTCTATTAATCTTTGCCGTTAATGTTATTTCTGTGGAAGTGTTTTGATTTTTTTCACCGACGTGATATAGTGAGATCGTATTGTTACAGTGGTATTACTTGTTATTTTAAAATTGTTAGTATTTTAAGAAATTCTAAAATTTCAGTTCAAATAAAAAAGTTGGCAAATTGTATACATTTTTAATTCAATAATAATAATTTAGCATTAAAAATTTTAAAATCTTCTTTATTTTATATCAATTATACGCTTCCTTGAATAAATCACAATTTTAGATACAATCAAACCCAGTGTGCAACATATACAAATGAATTTTGGAAAAAAGTTAAAGTATAAAAACGGAAATATGGAGGTACTAAAAACTAAAATGCTAGCGTAATTTCAAACATAAAATTCCAAAAAGATAAGGAAAAGAGGACGGTAAAAGTTAAGCCAGTGTGAAATAAGCATTCAATACAACGACGTCTTCTTATAGACGCAAGTTTTATGTGCTGTTAATAGCAACAACGTTACAATGATTGTATCACGGATTAGTAGCTCCATCATAGTAAGTCGAACCTCGTACCATGGACATTTAGGTATTTGCACCAATTTTTTGCGCCAAATGTTGTTTAAGACTTTTTTGTGTGTGTGTTTTTTTAAGGACTATACGCGGACTGTGAGTAAAAAAAGCAGGGTAACAAATAAATTTGTGACTGACTTTGACTTTAGCATAAGTCTTGATCTTTTAATGATGAAAAATACTCAATCAACGCAAAAGGCCATACGAGAGTTCTATTCGACCCTTCCGTTTGTCGTTGTAGAAAGGCACTTGAGAACTAGTGGCATGGAACGCATTGGGAACTTAGGAATCATACATATGTTTAAGTAAATGCGTAGTAGCGTGATATTGCCTGCAAAGAGTTTGTTAGAAGGACGAGAATGCAGAACTCGTGCCGGTTCTCTTTATTGCTGTCCTCTTCAGTCTAGGTATTTTTCACTTCTCGTCCCTGCTGATGCCACATACCTGATTGATTATAAGGGAAGTCATAAGGACAACATTTCTGCGTGGCAAAAGAAAGCCGGCAGTCTGGGACTACCAGATATAATGGAAAACTTTCTATGGTACCACGCGAGCCAGTTACCCCTGGAATTTCGGTTCCCTACATTTCATGGTATGTACATTAAGCGCAAATTACTGGGAGAGCAAAATTTGCGAAAGAAGTTACGTTGCAACTAAGAGATGTGGTCGATAGGTGGGTAGTGCTTTGAAATACGCGCCACTCCTTTCCAAGGTAAGGAAATCTCGAAAAGCATATTTTTAAATTAAGGAGTTACATGAACGCATTGAGTTCATCTGCTGTTCAGAGAACAGGAAAACATATAAAATTATATTTCTATTCTTTAATAATTTTTAAAAACTTTTTTCTTGTTTTAAAAATTCAAACAGCCAAATTTATTTTGCCACTGTATTTTAAATTATATTTGTTTGTCTCCACTTACATTTCAATATTTTTTTACAATTTCGAAACAGCTTTGTTTTTTTCTAAATGTTTGAGTATAAGGCACTGAAAAATAGATTCATTTTCATTGCTTCAAACAGTATTATTTATGTTCTCTGCTAGCATTGTTTTTTAACTTAGTTCAATGTTTGACACGAATATTGAGTTTCAGTTGTTGATGAAAAATTGTTAATGATTGTGGTATGGTCACGACAACCATATTATATTCTCTACATTAATATAATGTTGTGGCAAACATATAATGATTATCTGAGAAGATGTTAAACATTATCTTCGTTGTAATCAGCAAGTTATTGTTTAAATTTTACTATTAAGTGATTTCTATCTATAAAAATTTCAACATAATTGAGTTGAACAATACAATTTTTCCTAAATTTCATCTACAACCAAACTATTTGACTATACAAATAGAATATAAGTCTAGCCATAAAATGGTCTTAAAACAGAAATAATACGTACATCTATTTAGTGCTTAATCGAGGTGGGTGGGTGATGGTGATGTGGCTTGAGTGTTTACCGCATTCGCTATTAGTCGGCCGTGTTCATGCCTCATCCGCTGCACACTGTTTTGTTTAATGCAAGGAGTTGGTCTAACTTATAAAATAATTGAGGGAATAATGTATTCTGGCTCAAAAAGGTAAGCATTTTCTATGCCGCTACACACGTCATCATCATTCTGCGTGTCCATCAAATCAGGAAGTGTATATTGTAAACATCATTTATTTCATCCACCTAATAACGGAAATTGAATGCGAGTCTGCTAATTTTTTCATATTTGTCGATCATTTGTCTCTTGGGTTAGAACAAAGTTAGAACGGCATCTCCGTTGTGTGACGAGAAACAAATTTTCTTAGATTAACCATAAATGAATTAGTTTATAAAACAAGATTTTTAAATTTGTAATGGTAATTGGTACATATGGGTATGTATATTGTATTATTTTGATGTTCTGTGTTATCATATTCAACATCATAAATATCAAAATGAGGTAATTCATCATTATCCTCATCATCGTAATCATCATTATCACGTTTTCCTGGTGCAGTATTGGACATTATTAATATACCTAGTCCTGACTTCGATAAGTTTTCATGTTTTCATATCGCTTTCTTTTGTTCGATCTAAATGAATCAGAACTTTTCTCGGCTGTACTTACCAGAAAAGTTGTTGCTTGATTTTTGAACTCCATGAATCAAAAATGTGTATAATACTGCAGACATGCAATTTCCTCCTAAAACTCTAAGTGACAAAAGCAAAACAAAACACTCGTTTTGTTAAATAATTGAAATTTAAATTTTTACCACTTTTTATAAAAAAAAGTATTTTATCAGCTTACTGCGAAGTGAATACACATCTTAGATGAGTGAAAGTTCTCACAGTGATATACAATTATGTGTTCTTTTATACGGTAGATCGGAAATTTATTTGAAAAATTTAAGTTTAGTACCACTTTGTACACAATTGGACGCTGTTAACGAGTAAAATGAATTTTGTATTTGTTTTTGTTTAAAATAAAATATTCCTAGATAATTCTATCTTTCTAGCTATTCTATGAAATGGGGGATAATCTCGTCTCTGTGCCCATTTTGCTGGATGCTTAAACTGGTTCATCAGGAAACTTTACCCAACTTTAAAAAAAAAATTTAAAGGTCTGATTGTCGAAATACTTTAGACCAGATGAGAAATTCAAAGAACGTCTAAGCAAAACATTAAAGTTTCAACAAAAAAGCCCCAACAACAATAAAAATTTTATTTTATTTTTCTTACTTGTCTTACTACGTTTGATTAGTTGTTTGCCAACTTTAAATGTAGCTGTAAGAGGTGAAAAATAAAAACAACTCAGCTATAATTTGCTATAGGTAAAAAAAAACAAATAAATTGCGTTTATAAAAAGCGTTGGGATAGAATTAGATAGAAGTAATTTTTTTTAAATAAAGAGAAGAAAATCCCAATTACGTTATGCATTTTTTTGTTCTATTATTTTAGCAGGACCATATTATTATCTACAGTAATATTATCATCATATCTTAGATTACCTCAAACATGTTTTTTTTTCTTTGCGTGAACTAAATAAATTTTTGTTATTAAAAAACCGCGGTATTTCCTGAATTATACAAAATGTTTTAATCACTAAAAAATTAGGCAAATAAAAAGTTGCCGGCAAAAAAATGAAGTTTAAAATAACACACAAGCACCTTGACAGTTCATATTTGGCAGCCGTGAAGTAGAGACGTGGAAAATTTATTATGCAAAAATATTCGATAAGCCAACGTGTTTTAATCGGTAAAGCATTTTATCAAAATCTATCATCGATTACTGTGACGATGACAAAGTTACGTGAAATTTTTGGGAGAAACAAAGTGCCAACAAGACGCACTATTTATCATGTAGTGAATGATATCGAAGAAATAGGGACTGTAGCGGATAGGCCCAAACATGGACCACAACGTACTGCACGATCGGCTGAAAACATTACTGCTATTCAAGAAAGTGTTCAAAACAATCCATCAACCTCAATTAGACAACGTGTTTAGGAGCTTGGTCTTCAAAGAAGAATTTTGGCCACAATTTTGGACAAAGATTTGCATTTGTTTCCATTTAAGATTCAGTTGACACAAGAGCTTCTTCCAGAAAACCATTTACGCCGCCGTACATATGCCAATAGGACGCTACAGCTCGCCCATGACAACCCCGATTTTCATGAAAAAATCATAATGTGTGACGACGCATATTTTAATTTGAATGGATATGTGAATAAACAGAACAGTCGGTTCTGGGCAATGGAAAACCCTCAAGTTATTCATCAATTACCTTTGCATCCATTAAAAGTGACAGACTGGTGTGCAATTTGGTCAGGAGGAATCATTGGACCCTACTTCTTTGAAACTGAAAAGGGCGTAACGGTAACTGTCAATGGGGAGCGGTATCGTGATATGATTGAAAACTTTTTAACGCCACAACTGCATGCTTTGGGCTTGACTAACATGTAGTTTCAATAAGACGGTGCCACATCGCATACAGCCAGGATAACAATGGAATTACTGCTAGACCTCTTTACACAACAAGTTATTTCATGGAATGGTGATGTTGATTAGGTCGCCTGATTTGACTGCTCCGGACTCCTTTTTGTGAGGATATCTGAAAAGCAAGGTTTATGCAAACAAACCAGAAACGCTGGAGCAACTCAAACAAAATATTCGTGATGAAATTAATGAAATACCGCGTGAAATGTGTGAGAATGTAATGAAAAATGTATTCAAAAGGGACTGCATTTGTGAGGCTAACAGAGGCGGACATTTATCTGATACTGTATTCCATACATAATTGCTGTCATTTATCAATAAACGATCCATTCCCTTTCATTTAATCAACAATTTTAAACAAACAAAGTAGTATAGGTGCACTTTTCGTTCTAGAGCTTGGAACTTTGTAACCTTAGGTTCTTTTTTGCCAAGTGGCCTCCTTAATGTACAATGGATGATGAGGTAGTAAATACCTACTACAACATTTTATTAAAAAAAAGTCTTATATCTTTAAGGTTTCGATTCAAAAATAATTAAGGTATAATATTAACTCCTATTGCAACAACTATTAGTAATTTAATAAATAAAAACTCTGTACTATATCTCCGAAACTAGGTATTAGGCAGATTAGAAAAATGGTGTCAGGTTTTAATTATAAATTTTTTTCTATACGATTTTGGAAATTTAAAATTATTTTATCTTACCTGGAAATGCATATACCAATGTGGTACAATCATTTTTGATTTCTGCTAAAACGCTTTAACACGAGAATCAGTCATTTCCAAAAATGATATGATTAGAACTTCATTATCATACATACATACACAATGTATGTACGTATGTATCAATATTGACTGCGAATCCCGAGACGCTCAATCAGTGTTACCCTGTTTAATAAATCTTTAAAATTTTGACCTTAAGCTGGTTACTTTTAACCTCTAACAAATAAACAAATGTTAAGAAACTTACACCGGCACGTTGTAAGTAGCAGAAAAACACCGGCCCCCATGTAAACAATATCATATGTACATATGAAAATCTTCATGCAGGCTTTAACTGCCTTAAGTCAAGCTAAATGTTATTTAAATACACATACATACATAATACATTTGTATTTACAAGCTTCTTTAGCAAAACGTACAATGTAAAAGTATGAGATTTAGTAAGAAAGCACATTACCTCTCTTAAACAGCAACAAGAAACATTTGAATTTGCCCATCAAAAATGATTAATGATGTTACTGTAGTCTTTATTTCTCTATTGTAATATTTAGGTTTGTTGTTTTTGCATCTAATATGTCTCAACAATGTCATTATTTTTACACTCTCTCCCATTCACTCTTTAAACGAATAGCAATTAAGGAAACTATTAAACTCTTTAAAGGACATAAAATAGAACCGTCGCACATTATTTTTAAATTTTTTATTTTTGAAATTGTAAATCTTTCAAAGCTATATAAATTCTAATTAACACTTTTTATTATTAAATTTTCTTAGCATGCATTATTTTCGTTAATTTATTTAATTCATTCGTAAATTGATTGTAAATAAAAACTATTAAAACTGTAACGCTATTATAGAAGCTTCACAGCATACTGAGTTTAAGCGGCAGATTCTGTTTAAGGTTTAACTCGTGCTTTTTCGAATTCCTTTCCTGTTAACATTGATTGGGATTGCTTTTGCTCGCCTGTCCGATGTCCGATTCTTACATGACCTGTATTTAAAGCAGACCAATGTATTGCATAGCCGAATGTATGTTAAAGTTAATAACATTCGCTGTAATAAAAGCCATAAGTTTCTCCAAATGTACACAACAGAAATTCATCAAGCAAACAAAGTGGTGTAAAAAATCGAGGGACAGATTTTTTTTCACTGCCAGATCTTTTTACACTGCCAACATACTTGAACTAACTCAACACCACTCTATTCTTTTTCATTTCAGAGCAAGGGAAGTTTAACATTACAGTGGTGTAATTATTTGTATTAACATTTTCATGTTACCTTCTACAAAACTTACGACTCCTGTGCCCACTTTTCCACTGTTGCTTTAAAAACACACAAAAAGCACAAGTGCACAAGCCGGCCGTTTACGTTGAAATAAGTTACATATAAAAACACAACTGCAACAATGGTAAAAAACAGTTGAAAAAATTAAAACCAAGATACTATTTGTATAAAGTCCTTTTGTTATTGTTGCCGTTAAAATTCTTTCGTGTACTTTTGTTTCATCTGAGCGCCCATATTAATTTTTTTCTTTTTTTTGTTATTTTTTACGTTTTTCTTTCTTTATGTTAATATAAGCAATAGACTGTGCGACCGTTGGAAAGGTTTTACACAATATTGCAAGGTTTGTGGGCTCGTTGTATAAAATTGTTTTGGTTTTACGAAAAATCAATCCAAAAAGTGTTGATTTTTGGCAAGTTGCATGAATCGGTCGCAGCGTGAATGAGCATGTCGGTAACCTCATTCTATATGGTGCTTATTTTCGTTGTGATCATATACATACATATGTATGTAGGTAGTAGAGTAATAGAGAATCAAGATTTTAAAATTTTACTAAAATTCAATTTCAAAAGTACTTTTTTCTTATTGAAAGTAATATCTTAAAAATTCCAAGAAAAAACTTTTCCCGGCCGTACAGAATGACTTTTGAGGGTTTTTTCATTAAATCGTTTTTGTAAATGAAGTATAAGAAGTGTCACAAAATTAATGCACGTTTTAGATTTGCAGCCATTAGTGCAGTCAAGTGTTGGCCACCCTAAAATCAACTTGACAGCTAATAACTTACGGATAGTAAAAATGTAGAGTTATACCACAGAACAACGTGCTTTTCTTATTGAACAATATCTCAAACATAGTAAGCGCTGCCGCACTTTGACTGTTACTGATGCTTGATATGATAACACAGTTCTTTCTGCAGAAAGAAGTGCCACTTGCCATACAGCCCGGGAAGCAATTCAATTACTGCATGAGATATTACCTTGTCATGTACTCTTTCGTTTTAGTGATCAAAATTGCTACGCTAGAACATCTGACTTAACACCATTCGGTTTATTATTATCGAGTAATTTTAAGTAAACGGTCTACACAGCCCACAACCACCCGTGCGTTACAGGAAATTCAGCAACGTTCATACAAAATGGTCTTCGAAAATTCGACAAAGGATTCCGTATGTGCCCGCATAATTTAAATATTGCCTTAATTTTGAAATGCCCTTCATAGAACACTCAAGAAACGACGCAATTGGAAGCGGAAGTGGTCAAAAAAGGAAGTTAATATAGTGAAAACGCCAATCGTAATTTCATATAGTCATATATCGCAATGTTCCAAACACAATATCCAAGTTTATTCCGAGAGTTTGAGATACAAAATGTTGTCAGTTGCCATCTGTAATATACGAGTATTTTCGAGAACCTGACAACTTAGCAAAAAATTCACCATAAAAATGGAACAAAAAATTAATCGCCAAAAAATCAATATTTAATATATATCCTAAATTTTACAAAATATCACCAAAAAGTTTCAAAATTTCAGGACAACACTTTTAATTTCAAAATTTTCGAATTTCATGAAAAAGCTAAAAATTTCCGCATAAAAATCAATATTTTATGACAAAATCTATGTTACACAAATATATAAAAAAAAACAAATTTTAGCAACGAATTTAATATTCACCAAAAACGTTAAAATTAAATGAAAATTTATAAAACATAATTGTCTAAACTTTGCCTAAAATCTAAGTTAAACTGAAAACTAAACAAATCCGAGCTTTCACTTCAAATTTGGAGTTCACCAAAATTCTAAAACTCAATACAAAAAGAAACTATAGTCAAAATAATGTTTAAATACCATAATAACTACATTTTCCAAAATAGAGAAAATTAAAAAAAAAATTAAGTATAAGTTCATTCCATTTATTCTTTCTATTCAGAAAGAAAATTTATTTGATATGATAACTTTGAATAGAGTAAAAGTTAAAATTTGGCATTTATTTTTTGAAGATTATGTCTATCAAATGCTGGCAGTTGCTACGTCGCAAATGGTCCATCCGTTTAGTCCAATTTTCGACAACTCCTTGGAGCATTTTGACTGGTAAGGCCTGAATCGAAGCGGGTTTGTCCGCATAAACTTTAGACTTCACATATCCCCACAGGAAAAAGTCGAACGGTGTGATATCACACGATATTGGTGGCCAATCGACCGGCTCAAAACGTGAAATTATGTGTTCACCGAAATGTTCTCTCAATAAAGCCGTTTGATTGATGCGATGTGTGGGAAGTGGCGCCGTCGTGCTGAAACCAAATGTCGCCGAGATCACGAGCTTCAATTTCAGGCATCAAATAGTCGGTTATCATGGCACGATAACGGTCGCCATTGACGGTAACGTTCGCACCGGCATAATTTTTAAAGAAATATGGACTGCTAATTCCACCGGCCCACAAACCACACCAAACCATAATGAAGTGGCAGCTCTTGAATCTCTTCAGGTTGCTCTTCGGCCCAAATGCGCCAATTTTGTTTGTTTACATACCCATTGAGCCAGAAATGGGCCTCATCGCTAAGCAAAATTTGCGTCCAAAACGTCGGATCTTCTTGCACAAGCTGTATTTTGTATGCTTTCAATTTAAGACCTCGACGTAAAATGCGCCAAGTCGTTCCATACGTCAGTTCGAGTTGCTGCGAACGCCGCCGAACCGACTCTCCACGGTCTTCGTGTACACTCTCAGCTACGGCCGCTATATTTTCTTCACAGCGTGCTGGACGTGGTCTATTCGGTCAAATATTATCCAATACTGAATGCTGGGTCTCTAAATGAGTGATCATCTCGTGAATAGTACGCTCAGTAGGCCGATTATGTTGACGAAAACATTCCTCACAGAACGTGAATTTTCGTAATAAAGTTGAACGATTTGTAAACGTTGTTCAGGCGTAAGTCTTTTCATTATGAAATGCCAAACAATACTAAACAAAAATAACATGACAGCATGACACGACTTACACGTGACCTGTCAAAAAAGGCTATTGAAAAAAGTATCTCTACTTGAATCACCCATTAGAATACGAAAATGAATATTTCTCAATTTCGCATGTTCTTGCTTTTTTCTTGGGTGAGAACAAAGTTTACAGTTAAACACGGATTAGTAGAAAAGACACGCAAAATGTTGATAAAATGTGTAGCGGCTTAAGAAATGCATTCCCTTTAGCATACAAATAATAAAGGGAACGAACTTATGCGTAGCTAGAAATTAAATTATTTAATATTGATAAGTTGTTAAGTAATTTCAATTTTTAGGCATGAGTTCGTTTTTTTCTCTCTATTCAGAAAGAGAATTATTTATTTAATATGAACAACCTTTTTTTTGAAAAACTTACTAATCGCTGGGCACGGCGAGAAATTTATATACATAATAATATATAAATGTTTCCTTCATCATAATTAATTGGATACTAAAATAGATCCAGGATGAAACTGGAAAAAATACATACAATGCTTTCATTGCCAACCAATGGTTGGCTAAAAGCAAAATTGCATATGGTAACCTAGATTTCAATAACAGAAAAGTTAGAGTGTTGTAAAACTTCATTCTCAACCAAGGAAAAATACTATAATATCGAAAATTCAAAAATTGAGAAATCGCTCGTACTCGTATTCCATTTGTCTTAAATGTTGATATAAATAGAAGTTCTTTAGACACACAATTTGTAGATAAGACACGAAGATGATAACGTGCGTAGCGGCATAGAAAATGCATTCCATTCAGCTAGATGTCTAATAGAATTAAAACTTTTACTGTTTTCAAAAAAAAGGTTGTCCATATTAAATAAATAATTCTCTTTCTGAATAGAAAGAAAAAAACGAACTCATGCCTAAAAATTGAAATTACTTAACAATTAATAATATTTGTAGTTCGGAAAAACAATAAAAACTTAATATTGATAAGTGTAGTTCGACAATAAATTTAATTAAAAAAAAAAATAACCCAAAAACTTAACTTCACCAAACTCTGAAATTCTACCCAAATCAAAATTTCAACAAAAGCTCAAAATTTACCAAAAACCAAACTTTTATAAAAAAGAAAATATTAAAATTCGAAATATTGAAAATTCAAATTTTACCAAAATCGGAACTTCAAAAAAATTAAAAAAATCACCAATAACAATTTCCGAATTCACTAAACAAATATTAAAATTATAAAAACTTGACATTTTATAAAAAATCAAAATTATACTAGAACATAAATAAAAGCCCGAAATTTCACCAAATTATGAAATTTCATTAAAATTCGATAGTTCTAAAGTTGTCTGACGTTTTTTAAGCTAACACTAGTTTAGAAACTAAACGCCCAACTAGAAGATTGCAGAACTAATAATGAATACATATTTTATCACCAAGTCTTAATAGATTAGAAAGTCTTGGGTTAGGTAGGGTTGGGAAGAGGAGCAAGTTATTGGTTCGGATTGTTATGCCCTCTCCACGTCTGGTACGTGAAATATTGGGCTTTTATTTGTGAAAAATTTTGGCAGTCGTTTTTGATGTCCTCTTTGCATGCCCGGCAGACACTACTGTGTGCAGATGCGCTTGTAAGCTTGAGGACCCTGTTAGCATACTTGTAATCCTACTCATTTCGCCCTCGCTCGGTCTCAGCAGGCACTTCGTTTTGGCTGCGTGTGGGTCTACGAGAAGATTCTATGATTCTTGATTACTTTATTTGATATTCCGACAGGGTGATTTATGTAGATATTTTGAACGAATTTCCGTAACCCTTGTCAAGTTTGGTTTGGAGACAAGCCGGTTTCGACTATATGCGATTTTTAGTATCATTTTTCGTTCTGTTACTATTTCCCAACATTTTATTATTCCACAGTGCGATATGGGTCATCGATACCCAACTTTTTAACTCGGTCCCGGTAGCCCAAAAGGATTTACATTACCTTATTTACTTCTAGATTTTTTTCTTTGAATTGTTTCCAGCATTTATAAGGCTTCTACTCCACTGTCAGTTATTTTATTATGTAAAACCAACCTTTACCACTAATTTCATAACATTTTAACAGAAATTCGTACCATTTCAAACTAATGTAACGCGATAGATTATTTTTCTTCTCTATTGAATATCTGCCACATATTATTATTATTACAATATTAATGCATTTAAAAATATTCTCGTGGATTCAATATGCGCATGCAATCAATTTCCTAGCTTTCTTTCTGCCCTCTACGAATAATTTTCCCACAGACAGTCACTACGGCAAAGACGATTATGTTGATGTCAGGAAATAAGAAGCGAATAAAATATAATAAAGAATTTTTATTTGTATGTGTTGTAATTTCACTTGATGTTGCCATCAGATACGAAAAAATGTGATAATCATGAAGATTGGTGCAGGAATATTTTTACGCTTTAATAAATCGCACGGATTCTGTGATAATAAACTGAAATACTTGCTGTTTTTATACTCGTAATTGTTAGTGAAATTAAAACAAAAATACTGAATTGACATAACTTTATGCAAAATATGCAGAAAATTCGAAATAAAATTCTTTGTCCTCTCAAATAATCCCAGCTAAACAGATACATGATTATTTGATTGGAAGGGATAATAGGTTTATTGATGACATGCAACAGATAAAAAAATACAATAAAAATTGCATTTTATCATGGCTTTATAGAGTCAATAAAAAAATTAAGTAATTATTATAATTATTAATTTGGGGAAATGATATAAAAAAGAAAAGTTATATTTAATTAGGTGAACTTCTACAAAAAAATAGTTTCCGATCAGGGTGGTTTGATGTTGACAATATGTGGCGACAATATCCTGGCTGTAGCGGCATCTGTCAAGTCTGTTGCTTATACTCGTATATTATTCGATTATAGATGCTACATGGCAAGTAACGCTATACAGTTGCATTTCTAAATCATGTAAATTTTGGTCGGATTTTCAAAGTCGGCGGGGGGTAAAAGGTTTTCTTAAAATTTAGATAACAGCAAAGTTTATTATTTTCAACTAAAATCTTTTTCTATTTGGTTTACTATTTCGTTTACGTTTCGCATCGTATATTAAATTTCTGTTCTTCTCCGCTCTTCTTTTTCTATTCTAAGGCAGCTAAGTATTGTTTCCATTACCGGTTTATGAGCATTTTCTGTTGTTTTTCATATTAAGTTCGAGGGTTTTTCTGTCTAAAGTTGTGTAGACACATGTGGTTTAGCTAAAAACATACTACATGGGAATATTCAGCCATTAAGTTTTTGAACCGTGAGTTATAACAAGTTATAGGTTTTATTTATTTCTAGATATTCATGTGATTGTGGTGTAAAGAAATGGGTTTAGAATAGTTAAAGTTGTGGATTTTCGTGAAGTTTCTTTCTATTTATTTCTCATGGAAAAGATAAAAATTATCCTGAAATAATACTTACAGTCTAAACTGACTTTAATGCGTTTTAAAACCGTGGGCGGTATTTTATTCGATGCTATACACATATAGTCACCCATATTTAAGCGTGATATCCTCGTTATTTCCAACGTATCACCTTTCTATTCGCTAACTGGAAATAAAGAGAACATTTTCAATATGAGATTAACATTTTAGCTCCATTTACTCTTAGGCTTAGTGGATGAACAATTAAAGTTGCTGTTTATTTGAGTAATAATACCTGGTAGTGCTATATGTTTCATTGTAAATCAAGATAATTTTGTGACACTAACTAGCAGGCTATCTGGTAAATTTAATATGTTCTCATATATCCGGTAAGCAGGGGAGTTCCCAGAAAAACTGCCTTAACTTTACAATTTCCTACTCCTTCCCAATTTGTTTGCAGTGCCTAATCTACGTTTGCATTAGTCATATATTAACGTAGATGTTCCCGGGTAGAGCGAGGATCATCTTATTACGAGATGAGTGGAATGTAAGAACGAAGGCCAAATCGGTCGAGAAAAAGGTCTGCAGAAGGTCTGTCCAACTGATCCAGTAGCTCAAAATTAGGGGCTACAGATAATACTATTTTCCCCCTTAAATAGACTTGGTAGCGTTTGACTAATGATGTAAATTCTGGCCGAAAAATCACCTTTAGCGACCAGACACATTCTTTATTGAATGGCTAATGGTAAGAAATAAGTTACAGGGCGTTTGCATATGCTGCAAATAATTAATATTTTATGCGGATTTTAGGTCGTACTACTTCCAAAGCAATAACGTTGCGGCTATTACCGGTGAGTGCTAAAGTGGAACGATTTTTTCGAATTGTACGATATGGGTGTGGACAACATGTGGCACCAGAAGAACGACTCTATCTGGCACATAAGAAACGCCAGAATGGATACTAACATGAACGATTTAATGTGAATTTCGCCAGCAAGATTCTGTAGCCCCATAGCTAAGCTGTAATTGGCCAATGCCCTCAAGTTGAAAATAACATAGGCTAACAACGAAATTCAATTGGCACAAACAAATAATTAATACACCCTGTTTGTACAAAAATACGTTAGCTAGTAGCTAGTCTCGCTGCACATTACTTAAGCTGCCACTGTATAGATGCAAGTGAATCGATCACTAACATTTTATACACTACCCTGCACAGGAGAAAAATCCCCTTAAACACTTTAATGTCCTCTTATGTCCTCTGCTCCACTACTTCCTAAAGAAAAGAAATAAATGTTTCAGGATATTTTTCAAAATTCAATCTTCATTTCACGTACAAAAAAGGGTCACAAGCCATGAGCCGATATGGCAATGAAAATACATATTTAATTTATACTTTGCAAATGTTTTAAAGGAAACTTTATTAATGTCAACAATAAAGGATTTTATGTCAGAAAGTTCCAAACAAACAAAAAATAACAACGTAAAAATTTTATGATTTTTCTTTATCTACCAAACAATCCATAGCCAACTTAACGAAGCCAGCAATCTCATAAATGAACAGAAAATTATCATGAATTATTTACAGTGATAGGAAAACAAATGGGGATGGTAGTTGAAGAAATAGTTTTATTGAACTTAAAGGCTGTATAAACAAGAAAGCGATTATAAATCCTTTAGATACATAAGAATTTACTTTTAAATATGTAACTTAGTTTAGCATAAAAGCAGCAGCATTAAATCTCCTACAATGCAAGGAAGGATGTAGGCGTGTTGACATGCAGACATCTACGATATAAACTAGTCATACAGAAAGAAATCCAATTATGTTTATTAGCGGATTCTGAAAGACCATATCTGGTCACTGAAACGAGAGAACACTGCAAGACAATGTCTCATGAATTATTTTAATTTTTTATTTTACGATTTTTAGGCTCTGTCCTGTTGAATTGACAATTCGTTCACATGAATATCATTCAACTTATATTGCAAGAACTTGGTAATAATATCACGATATTAAGCACAAGTAACAGTCGCTGGGATAATGGGGCCATGTGTATTACCACAAATCAACAAGCGTTTATTTAGGAAGTCAGCCAATGCGTAGCAATGAGATCGCGTTGTTTTTCATGGTCCATTTAAACTATTAGCTCTCAGCTTTTCTTGGTTGGCAGCATCTGGGCGACAACTTTCGCTTCCTTTTGAGCGAATCGAAGATTATTAAAAAATTTTATATCATTTTTGCCTTCCTCTGCAGATATGCGGCATTGCCAATTTAAGCTTTCCTATTTATTTTTTTCTGCATTGACTAAATATATAAACTTACACTCACTTCAAACGATAGCAAAGGACTTCGGTAGTAATAAGTTAATATATCAACCTAAAATAAAATGGCTCACGGCAAGTAGTTCATGATCACGTGCACAACTGTACATGAATAGTTAATGCCAGCAACAAAATATTAATGAATGGCATTTGAAAAAAGGAAAACTTTTCTCCATTTCATAATCACTTCACTTTATTTCCGGAAGCAAAAAACAGGAAAAACAACAGAAATTGCAAAAAAAAAATTTCCAGTCAGAATTTCATTTCATTTGTGCAAAATAAAACTAACACGTGACAAAAGAAATGTACAATCAGAAAAAATCCACAAGAGCACAACAACCTCAAAACTAATAAACATGAACACAATAATCTTAATGCTCTAATAAGATTAAAACGATACGAAAATAGCAAAAGTTTGTAACAAATATACAAAGAAAACTTGTTGAGTCAAAACGCAAACAGAAAGTGTTGAAATATTTATTCAATAATTTACTGCAAACACATTCCCAAACGCCAAAGTACTCCTATTTGGGTCACAAGAGAGTTACTTCAATAAGTTTTTGTTTTTTTTAACGAAGGGGATTTAATTTCTTAAATCTTCGAGTTTTAGCATTTAGATAAAGTTTCTATTTAAATAAAATTGAGAAATTCTAAAGAAAAAGTTTAAAGGACATACTCAAATGAAAACAACTCCCAGAGCTAGTTAAAAGTTTTATAGATTAGCCTCAAGCTCTAACATGCCAACAGCCAAAATTCCAACTTCAGCTTATTTCACCAAAGCTCCAACATCTTTACCTCTTCTGGTGATAAACACAAACTGTAACAAATCTAGCAATAAGTGGGGAATCTGTTGAATTCGCCCAAGATGGCAATTGGTTTAAAACAGTATCCTGCGCCAAAAACAGTTTAATACTGATGTCACTTAAATTACCATAATGAAAGATTTCCCAGTAAAGGAGGGTCGAGTTTTATAATCTGTGTTGCCCTTGTTCTGGCGGCTTCAGCCAAAGCTGTTGTCTATTTAGTTGCTACTGATACGTTACGAGATATAGTAGCACATCAAAATGGCAAAACCTTATAATCAAAACAAACAAAAAATTGGTTTACTGCAAACTTTACCCGCTTTATGCCTATTGTACTGCAGACACGGAAGCAGTTTAAAGTCGACTCTCCCACGTTTGATAAAGCGGAGTTGGACAGAACCAGTTAAGTAAACAATCAGCCCATGCGCGTACATCAAAAGAAAATCAGACCGACCAAGAAAATCACCGCTATCCCTTGCAGAGTGCAGTCAATTCTTTGCTCTGCACAAGAACTCGCACTTTCTAAACGAATTTCGCGCCGGATTCATGATTCAATTAAAGCAGGAGCACAGCCCATAAAAAATGAATGTGTGAAAAATCATTTTTAGCTGCAACGCAGACTCTCAAAACGTTCTTAAAGTGTAATGCATCAACAAAACGTAACTGTTTTGTGGGGATTCTTCGCAAACAAGGTTTATGAGGCCATTACCGACAACAGCGAGCACTGCAGATTATTGATAATCCACTGTGCTGTACGATTTGGACGCACATATTATGTGGTTCGAGCAGAACGGTGCTACGTGCCACAGAGCGAACGCCATTATATAATGATTGCAGCGTGTGATTATATCTTGCAGAGTTGATGTAAATCCGCGCTCCATCTCCAGTAGAACTTTTCTTATAAGGAAAGTACGAATGGAATGGGTTCAAGTTCTTACATGAAGCCAATAATATGGTTTGCAAGTCAGTAAGAATTAATGTAGCGTGCCACTGTTCCTTTATTTACAGTCGAAATGTCAATATTAAAACTAATATTGTTACATGTGGATATGGGGAAGAAGACAACAACGAAAACTGCAAAAAACGATAAAAAGCTTTTTAAACACATTTACATTCTCTAGACGTCAAACGGCAAAATTTGAATAAGACAAGAAAATATTTCGAAGCTAAATATTGTTACAAAGTAACAGTCAAAGATGTGTAAAACGACCTATTGTACTAATACGCAATGTCATAAACATAAAGCAAAAACAAATTGCGTATCAGAAATTCCCCGAACCGCGATTCAATGTAGAAACAAAAACAACTTCTACAGCAAGAAAAAGTAAACAAAAGATACACAAACACATATACAAGACTACTAAGCCAGCAACTGAAATAAATGTTGCGCAAGTTCGCGTATGTTCGGGACATTTCAAGAAGCGGCCGTGATGTGTATATAAAGGCGCCGTCCACCGCAGAAGAAATAGTTGACTGAGATTTCCTAGAGTGAATATCAGTGGGTACAAAAGTGTTAAGTGTACAGTGTAAATTAGTACTAAAGAGTTGTATATAAGAGTCGTAATTGCCGAATAAAGTTGTGAACTGATTAAATCATTAGCACTGTGTATTTTGATTCTTGCAATTAAACGAACCCTACAAAATTACGTTTATTGTGGTAATAAACGTAAATATGAATATGAATATAAAGTGACTAAATAATGGTTTAGTTTCTGCCATAATTAACAGCGACCCTGATGTCAAGCACGCAACGTAACTGATGTAAGCTAAGTGTTAATAACGAAATTGCAAATTATTGTAAGAACAATGTCCTGGGGATATAGCATAAATATTGAAGTTTTTCACCGGTACTTGTCAGACACAGCGAAATTATATGTAGAACTCTATCCATGGTACAATATACTGTCGAGGTCTCCACCTGACAGCACAAAAGTATGCATTGGCGTAACTGCGTGTGTTATCATAATTTCTGATTTATTTATACCTCCACGTGGTGACGGCCGGCTAAATATGTCGGGCGGAGAGAAGTTAACACTTTCTTATACAAATTTCTAATCCACGTTGGAACAGCTTACGCCAGGCATGTTTTAAACAGACTTAGCCTTTACTCGTAGAGTTATAGGAATTCTCTGAGGGAACTCCAGTTTTAATTGGCCAAGGAAGAAATCCGAAAGAGATGGACACGAATGCCTCGCGAGGAGGAGACGAGTCTATATCTAACTTTACTCCTAAGGTGTTGGACTGCGGCAAATGAAGCCTTGCAAAAGGTGAATAGATTAGTCTCTGTAGAAACTCTGATGTTTATTGGCCAATGGAGGGATTCTAAAAAGATGGTCTGAAAACCAAGGAAAATGCTGAAACGGTAAAGCACATTGTGTGTGAATATCTGGATTTTAGAAATATGCGACAATTTCATGAAAAACGATTTATTTCAATTTATAATTTTATCATCTGATCACTTAATATCATCTATTACATAAAAAACCTGGCAAGCATCGCAAGTCGGATCCTAATTTTACATTCACATTACTAGGTGCTTTTAAAGTTGAGTTAAACTCCCTTTTCTTTTGAAAAATCTTGAATATTTTTAAGTTGTATCTATTGCCAGGCAAACTAAAAGCCGCTCATTTTTCGCTTGGCCATTAACGAGATTAACTATTAAATTACCGTAATGGTGTTTAAAGACTATTTCATGTAAATATTGCCGTAGGTAGTCTATCCCTATGCTCTAATCTTGGCATACTTTTTCTAGCATTTCGGCCGATATCTCCTTCACCAAAGCCAGCTGATGTTATCTTCCAGAGCTGGAATTGAGATTAATTACTCACCAAACTCGCCTCTCAATAGGTTCATGGTATCGCGTGCCATGTGACATCGTATTGTTGAAACCACATGTCCATCAAGTCCAATTTTTCCATTTTGGGAAAAAACAACCATCGCTCGGTAACTTGCTCCACTGACTGTAACGTTGCGATTTGCATCGTTATTAAAGAAATACGATCCAATGATGCCGCCGGCCTAAAAACCGCACCAAGCAGTGCATCTTTCAGGAGGCATTGGTAATTCTTGAACTACCTCTGGCTGATTTTCACACCAAATTCGGCAATTCTGTTTTTGATGTACCCATTGAGCCTAATACACATTTCTCACACAGCAAGAATTTTGATAAAAATCCATCTCCATCGTCTTTTCAATCGTAGAGAATTCAAATAAAATTCGTGTGAGTGAAAATAACTCCGTCTATTTTTCAACGCACCTCTAACATGTTTTTATCGCTTTTATCAGATCAATATGTCTCACGATAATCAAGAACAATATTCTAGATTGCTTACTACCGAGATACGTTCGAAGTTGTCTATTTGTTAACCTCGTTCTAACTGCCGTATTTAAAATCCATGAACCCTTTTTGAGGTAGTTTCGAATCCTTAAGCACCGTGGCCTTAATAAACTTAATATTAAACAGCCGAGACTTGCATAGCTCAACTCATCGACAGACATTTGCCTCTTCTTCTTCACATCTATTTACAGGGAAACCCTATTACACCACAGTCGTTGCTCAATACTTACTTCAAATAAGATAAAAATCACTCAATGAATGAATGAATAAATGTCAATCAGCAACTTGTTATCATAATATTACAATGACAATGATGACAAATGTCTAACAGTAGCTGGATGGCTGCCTGTCTGCATGTTTGTTTGACGGACTGGTATAAAATTGAATGTTTTATATCAGCGATTTATAGAACATTTTGCGATTGGTGACAGCCAAAGACGCCGGAACTACAAAGGAACAGAAAACTGACAAAACTTCGTTATTCTTCTTGAATTCTTTTTTTATCATTTTGGAAAGAAATAAACTTCTATTACGCGTTACAGTACTTGGTTGACAATGCAGTTGATGTAATGTGAGTTAGCGATGATATAATGCATACAATACTTTGTCTATGGTTGACAGTCTTTTATATGGAGTGTGATTTAGAAATGGCATAATATGGAGAACACTTCGTTATTGCTAATAATAGCAATTAGTTGTGAGTAAGACTGAAACTTGAAAATATTGAGTATTAAAAGGTGATCGAAATTCGTAAGAAAGAAAAATTTCTCGCTTGAAAAACAAAATTTTAATTATTAAACATGCGTTACTTTACATGGATGATGCTACTCTCCTTATCTCTTTACCACTTCTTTATAGGACGGTTATGGTCATTCACAACAACATGGGAGCTGTCACACCACCTGTTGCTATTCCGCTGACCAGGACCTCGGGTTGTATCAGATTTCAGATCGGTGAATCGTGAAATCATTCAACTTCCTATAAAAAACAACCCGAGGATTAACATGCTGTCTTGTCTAGCCATAAATCTGTTCAGCCTTCATGTATTCACAGGGATTTGGCTCGTGAAAACCACCGCTGTTTATGGTATGTTCGCGTTCAACCAAAGTTGCCCGAACAGTTGTTTGCACAACGTTGTTCTGCCATTACACAAACAAAACATACACAGGCAAAATAATAAATGTGTGTGTTTACGCTCGTCTGTATACACCCGTTCATAAACTATGCTAAGAAAATTTAAACACTTTCGATACCAAAAAAAAAATTATGCTCCAGTGAACAGAAACATCTACACTTATTCTTCCCGCAAAAGACCACGAACAAGTTTATTTTCGTTATTCTGCCGATGCTCTCTCCGTGTACGAACAAATTTTTGGCCAGTCTCGAGACGTAGTGTAATAGGCTAGCTTATTCCATGGCACAGGTAGCCATTTCATAGCACAATTGAGACACCATCACACATTTTCTTATGCTCTCTCATTTAGTCGTCGAGGAGACAGGAATACTTATCCAGTAAACACGGTTTTTATGGTGAATTTACAATTTTAGCGAAATTTTAATTATTTCCAAGTTTTTTGTTGGAAGAATTCGGTTTTCTTTGTTAGTTACAGTTTCGGGCAAGCGATATCCCTCAGACACGACAATTTTTCAAATAAATACTCTTTGTACAATAGAAGGAAAATTATGTGAAATCTTGCATAATAATGTTTGGATGGGAACAACTTTGAGGTTTTCCTGAACGAACAGCGTGTCTTCACTCTGGCAACTTTTAGCCAGCGTTAAAAATTGCTGCTATCTTAGTTAACATTTTCTGTAAAAAGTCAAACATATGCAAACTTTTTTATTTCTATTAATTATGTTGCTTTAAATTGTAAATTACTTCAAAAAATTGCATCGTTGGTTTGCAATGTTTATTACCACACACAGTCAGTATTCAGCCACAATTTTTTGTTTTAAAAATACGCAAGGTATTTTTATCGTGATCTAGTAGCACACACGAAAATTTTCGAATTAATATCACTAGTATTTATTTCTAGTTTGTTAGTGCTACTGCGAACATTAGAAAAGAAACTTTCGTTTCGGTTTCGAGTATCTGCTGAGTGTGAAAATTTCTGTACTGCTGTTCGCAGTAGCACTAACAAAATAGAAATAAATACTAAGGCCATAACTTGAAAGCTTTCATGTATTTAGTGCTGCAGCACCAAAAAAAATAAAATTCAATAAATAAATAAATAAAATGTTCGTGCCAGCTAATAGAAATTACAAACACGAGTTAAAATTGTATTATTAACAAGAACATTTAGAACTAATTTCTCTTGTAGCACAATGATGAATTTATTGCATAGTCATGTATAAGAAAGACATTGCTACTGCTGCATATTTAAACTCTGCTTTTAGCTATTGGTGTGAAGTTGTTTCACTTAATAAACTCTTTACATGGGGCTAAACAAGGTTGAAGAAATATAGATTTTTTTATAATATACAAAAAGTTTTAAGCACTAGCCGAGTATACCGACCTACATATACGTTGTTTTTTCGCAACACATATTAGGGCTAGATTTCGGGTAACAAAAACTTAGAAATTATTAAGTGTGTGTTTTTAAATCAGCAAATATACTTGCATTAGTGCCACTTTTGTGTAGCGAAAATATCCTGAATTTATGTACATAAGTTGTTTTGTTTGCACAAACTTTTAGTGTTCTTAGCAATTTTCATTTTCTTCGATTTATTCTTCAAAATTGTATAATCATTTTTTGTACACTTGACACAAGGTTGTCTATTACAAAAAATAGACACAAAATAGTTTAAACTGAGGTTGTAGGTCCCAAAAAGAAACGTGTCCCGCCTCTCCTTTAAAAATTTTTATTGAAGACATACGCGGTTATTCATGAAATCCAGGAATATATGATACAGGAATAGGAGGCGAATTGGTATATTTTCAAAATTTTTTTTGCCTCCCTAATGAACCAGTTCCTGTAAGAAAATAAGTTTGTTGAATGTACTAATGTTCATTTTTCTGTACATAAGTTGTTGTATGTGTAAAACACTTCTATAAGACGGGTTGTTCTCGGATAAGGCAGGGTGTATGTTCCCGTGTGCATGTCCGCGCGTGTATGGACATCTAAGTTTTCTTAACTGTCACTTACTTAAGTTGTGAAGGGATTTTCTTACATGATTTACGAGTGTTTGCACATAAATCAACTTCATTGCGTGTGTTTTTCTTTTCTCATTTCATTTAATATAATTGTATGTCATGGTTTTCTTTATTTGTTATACATATATGCGACCGTGACTAATTTGCTTGCATTATCTTCCTTTGTTAAGCTTTACACAGGTTTTTTCTTCATTTCTTGGTTTGTTCATTTTCATTTTCTATTAAAGGAATAAATTCCCAACTTACAAATATTTGTAAATTATCATTTTCATTGTTTTCTATTATTCATTTTTCTCTCGTTATTTTAGTAAATCATAAAAAAAAAAGACAAAGGAAAAATTTCCCTATTATTTTCAAACCGCTTAACTTCTAATACAAAGAGGGTTCGATCCGCTCCACCGACCGGCACTGCGATAGCTTATGGTTATTTTATGCCTTGAAATATTTATTAAACCAATATCGGTGTAATCCTCGTAATAAAGGTCAGTATTGAGGTTGCAGAAGCCCGACTGATCTCATCCAAACGCAAGAGCTCAGAGTCAAAACCATGTCTTCTATCACTAATTAAAACAATACATTCACAAAGAATTTATATGGGTGGCTATTTCATTTTCCTGAAGGCATAAACGACAAAAATAAGAACTAGTTTGATTTCCCCTTTGCAAAGGATAAAGGCCGTAAGTGACGGGATTCCAGAATTTTATTGTATGAGAAGGGGTTGAAGAACGATTTAGTCTGTCCCATACACGAAGAAACAATCAAAGCTTCCTTTGCGCTCACTTCAGCTGAGTGATGTAACCGTTGACCATTTACCGCCACAAAATCTCTTTGGATCAAAAAGCGTAGTATCAGGGGCCCGCCTAGCTAAATCATACGCTAAATTGTCTAGAGCGTTTCAAACCACTCTAAAACCAATTTGGATGGAAATTGCCATGAAAGGAGGAATTTTAAGGCAGCTTGGGTATCCACTTAAATTTAATTTAAAATGACAATAAATGATAACTTGACAAAATTCTTACGTCTTACCCTGATTTCATAACTTTGCATAGTTTTTAATTTATGGATTTCATTGCAAACTTTAGTATTGAATAGAAAATATTAAAATTTTGACAAGCAAGAATTGCGCCAAGCTTTCACGCTATTTTAGTTAAGTATTACGTTTTAATATGGCCAGCGTTGTGGAACAATTTACGCCAAAAGATGGACAAGAGGAGCTTAGTAGTCTGCAGTATCCGTATAGTGTGAAGCTCCTCGCAGGTGCGCTTTCTATACTGCGGACGGGAGATAACAACGTAGTGCTTCAAGCCATGCAGTATGCGGAATGGATAATCTTACGGGTAAGTTTAGGGGAATAGAGTAAGATTCTGATAATAGCGGAGACTGTATGTGGCAACCATGAAATATTGCTTCGAGACAGACCTCAATTATTTGCAATGTGTATTTGAACATTTTGAATGACAACAAGTTGTCGTGTGCAATTGAGATATTCCAAATTACAAACAAGCAATTGTAATTACAAATTATAATTGTTATTTTAATTAACAATTACACAGTAACAGTAATGTTATACGTATGATGTTATAGTTTTTATTTAGAAGTGCAACCAAATATCCACTTACACTGGAAGCAGAAATGGAGCATAATGCTCCATGCGGTCGTGAGATAGAAACTATTTTATTTTGAAGGCGTTTGTTCAATTTAACGTTTTTTTACAAAACATACGTTTTTGAAGTTTTGGCAGGGGGTTGAGGGGAAGGGACAATTTGTCCATTGGCTTACACCTAGGCCAGTACTTCGGCCCGTTGTGCGCTCTTCATTCATTCATTCTGAAAAAGTTTCCACACTCATAGGAACTCTGTTACTGAAAAAAAAACTCCTAAGAAGTTCCCATTCAATGCGTTTCAATTGAGATATGTACAGCAAGGTGTCGGGCGCGATATATCGATCAGTACACTCACCATCTCACTAATTTCAGATTTGCTCAGTTTGGGCAACTTCCTTGTTTCATCCCCGTTTCGGTCTTTCCATTGGGTCTTTGTTATTTGCTCTACCGTGTTTTAATTCCACAATTCTCTATGGGTTCGCTCTACTCACTGTTTTAGATCGGCTTTCGTATCCTCTAGCGGGTTTCTGCTACTTAAGCCCCCCTCCTGGAGGTCTCTGGCCTTAGTTGCTAGACCGTCGGCTCGTTTTTTTTTCATATGATGCGCAGTCCACCATGCACTGCGTAGTCGTTTGACCTGGATCTACCTGTATCCGGTTGTAGTCCAATTATTGTTTTTGGGTTGTTTGTAAAAATGTTAGCCTGTCAGTACCTCTGAGACCTTTCAGACATTCCGTGCTCGCGCGAACTTCCCCTTGAAGTCAGAAGAATATTTTAGTCACTGGTTCCTTAATAAAGATCAACGAAAGAGAAGAGAGAAATGCCAAGGGCATAACGAAAGGTTTACATAAAAAAAAATCAGCACTTGTGTGTACGGTTTTAGCTTTTATTGTGGGCATTCTCTCTCCCTCCCTCTCCCTCCCTCTCCCTCCCTCTCCCTCCCTCTCCCTCCCTCTCCCTCCCTCTCCCTCCCTCTCCCTCCCTCTCCCTCCCTCTATCAGAGAGATTAGTGGTTGTGAGTTACAGCCGTATTCCGTTTCAGCATTTAAATTGGTGGTGAAACTTTATTGTCCTGTAACCGACTGACTAACTGTTCACTGTCTGTCTGTGGCAAAACGAAAATATTTTTATGAAAATATTATATAAAATAAATAAAGAACATTAAATCGTAAGCAAATTTTTAAAAGATTAAACCACTTCCTTTTAAATTTAAGCCCAACGGGAGTAGAACAAAAATATAAAAGTCTCAATGCGAGCTACTGAAAAGGTTTTTGTTTTATGCACAAAATACCGTCACAAACATTGTTCGCTCTGAAAGTATTAAAATAATTTTTACTACAAATAATTAAATAGAACAACTATAAAAAACTTTAATGAAAACAGTAAAATGTAAGAAAACTTTTTGACTCCACATGAAAACGCAAGCGAATTTCTGCATATGACATCACAAACACACAGATGAGTGTAAAAATAGGGTGGATATAAAAGTCAATTCAGAGTTAGGACATACAGAGATGATATTTTATAATTAACTCTGTCATAACTGCCTGCACTGGAGTCTCATATCCTTAAATTATGCGAATATAACTTTGTTCAATAAAGAGAGTTTTATGAAACCCATGAACTCTGCAGCATTTAGAGATCTATTTTGGCAAAATAATGATACAATGCTTGCATTCCACTTCGACATCTCTGCCTGATAGACACAAGCTAAAGATTTAGTCTAACCACCCAGACAATGTTAACATTGGATAATCTTGCAATGGATGCAGACGCGTGATTTGATATGTTGCAGTCTTGTTTGAACGTCAGTTCAAACATTTGTAAAGTGACGGTTTTCTTAACAATTTAATGTAGAAGTCAAAATTTAATCACTCTTTACAACGGTTTAATGGTAAAAGTTTAGAAAAGACCGCATACCACATCAGTTCTGAAGAGGAGACAAGAAAGAGTTATAGAATCATCAATGTAAAGTACCGCAAGAGCGTCAATAGAAAAAAGAGATGTAACTAAGTTTCATTCCAAAACCATCCATGTTATAGTTACCAGAATAGAAATTTTGCAAGTCTTATGTAGGCGTGTAATTGTTCATTCTACAGGGTGTCCGCCGGGAAGGTATACTACTTTGTTTGTTTATAATTTTTGATTAAATGAAAGAGAATGGATTGTATATTGATAAATGTTTTATTTAATATCGGCAACTATGTATGGAATACAATATAAAGATAAATGTCCGCCTCTGTTAGCCTCACAAATGCGAGCCCTTTCGAACACATTTTTCATTACATTCTCACACATTTCATCACGAATATTTTGTTTGACTTTTTCTGGATTGTTTGCATAAAACTTTCTTTTCAGATATCCCCACAAAAAGAAGTCCGGAGCTGGCAAACCAGGCGACCTTGGAGACCAATCAACATCACCATTCCTTGAAATAACTTATTGTGGAAAGAGGTCTCGCAGTAATTCCATTGTAATCCTGGCTGTATGCGATGTGGCACCGTCTTGTTGAAACCACATGTTAGTCAAGCCCAAAGCCTGCAGTTGTGGCGTTAAAAAGTTTTCAATCATAGCACGATATCGCTCCCCATTGACAGTTACCGTTACGCCGTTTTCGGTTTCAAAGAAGTAAGGTCCCATGATTTTTCCCGATCAAATTACACACCAGACTCACTTTTAATGGATGCAAAGGTGACTGATGAATAATTTGAGGCTTTTCCATTGCCCAGAACCGACTGTTCTGTTTATTCACATATCTATTCAAATGAAAATGTGCCTCGTCACTGATTATGATTTTTTCATGAATATCGGGATTGTCATGGGCGAGCTGTAGCATCCTATTGGCATATGTACGGCGGCGTAAATGGTCTTCTGGAATAAGCTCTTGTGTCACCTGAATCTTAAATGGAAATAAATGCAAATCTTTGTGCAAAATTGTGGGCAAAGTTGTTCTTTGAAGACCAAGCTCCTGAGCACGGTGTCGAAATGAGGTTGATGGATTGTTTTGAACACTTTCTTGAACAGCAGTAATGTTTTCAGCCGATCTTGCAGTACGTTGTGGTCCATGCTTGGGTTTACAGACCCTCTTTTGTCGAAATCATTCACTAACGATAAATAGTGCGTCTTGTTGTTTCTCCCAAAAATTTCACGTAACTTTTTCATCGTCACAGTAATCGATGATTGATTTTGATAAAATGTTTTAACGATTAAAACACGTTGGTTTACCGAATATTTTTCCTTAATAAATTTTCCACGTCTCCACTTCACGACTGCCAAATATGAACTGTCAAGACTAATGTTTACCAAAATGGCGGCAAAACAAAGTAATATATCTTCCCGGCGGACACCCTGTATCTACTTCACTAAACAACAAATTGAAGTTTCAATAATTGTAATTGTTTTTTTTTTAACTGAAATTATTTTTTATATTACATCCTGTGAAAGCGCCCCTACCCAATATAATACAAAGGTGTTTTTCATTATATGGAAACCCCCACAGTTTCTTGCGAAAAATTGTTTGTTTTTGTGTGTGTGTAACAACAAGTTCCGGTAAATTTACAAGAGAAATGAAGACAAAAAGTAAATTTATATGACAGTAAAGCAGTGTGTGCTTCAAAAGTATTTAATATTATATTTATTATTCCTACACCTACATGAATAAACGGTACCCAGCGCAGGGCCAGCAGGAAATATATTAAATTGTTCATAATATCTTATAATTTTGACTGAATCGCTTTTAAACGCTCTAATATGTTACCATTACACTCTCTACGAGCACTCAATGTAGTGAGGTACAACCTTTCTGCAGGGTAAAATTGTATTTCATGTTCCTGCGTATGGTTATGAATCGATGCAAGACTTTCTGGTTTTATCGAAGTGGAATATTTTTCAACAACCAAAGAAGAAGATTTATTTGAAACTGCGTGCATACGAATCATAAAAAATACCACAAAAGTAGTGAAGAAAAACAAAAACATAATGTTACGGCCATTAAAGCTAAGTGCAAACGAAACCACTTATGTCGACACAGGCGAACGATTTTTGAAACTCTCCTTAGTCCTATAGACTGGAATATAATACAGTTCAAGCACACAAGCTTGAAGTCGTATCTGGCGATAAACCCATTTATTGACCCACAGACTTTAATAAGTTACCAGACCATATTGATTTTGCTATTGTAAAGAACATCAAACATGACCAGCTATTAGTTAGTTCACACTACATGACATAAATAGTGGCACTATTTCAATTATGAAATTTAGGTTTGTTTACTAAAAGCGACAATACAAAGTCTTATTGTAAGAGAATCGCCACGACCTGATAGTGTTACAGGATCAATGTTAAGTAACTTATCTAATTTTGCTGTGCGAATTATATTATTTACATTTAATGTCATGTAGCAAGTTCTCTTTTTCCCATGCTTTTGGAAAATGCCCGAAATTGTAACTTTTCCTAAAACCGTAATGGACTTAAGTCAGATCACATCTAGAGGTGCATTAGCCTACTCTCAATTGTGTCAAATTTATTTGTCAGTTTAGTTTTTGAGTAACGTATAGCAAAATAGTGAACAAGCCCACATAAGTGTCACTATTATTAGATCAGCATTTCAAAATAAGCAATACTACTCGGCTTAATTTTTTGACGTTTTCCTGGCGTTTGATAAAGTCTGGCATGATGGGTCAAGAGAGCAAGGTATCGTGCGTTGATTACCGAATTTTTACAAAAAAAGAACCTTTAAAAACTAATTAGCAGATATTTATCGCCCCAAATAAATATTTCATTCAATTTTGCAAACCTTGTGTTTTTTCTCTTGCACAGTGGTGTATAATAAAGAAAAGTGGTAATAAGTATGGAACTTCTAAAGTAAAACTAAATGGATTTGTGTGAAATTGTATACAATAGCAAAGAAGGAGTCAGATTTTCAGAAACATGTCTTGCCAAATCGGTGGCTGCCCTAGAAACGGAGCTACAGGGGGCGAAAGTTAACTACCTCGGGTATGAAAAGTATTCTGCGGCTTGTAATTTTCTCAAATACTGGATTAAGAATTTGCGTTCTAAATTCGTCTAAATGTTTTTATAAATTTTTAAAATTAAATTTATTAAATAAATTTTGTATTTTTACCAAAGGATGCTTTTAGCATTTTGTCCTTTTTGGACAAAAAAAAAAAGCAATATTGATGATAATGCAATAAAATAACGAAAACGAAATTCCCTTTAATAAATCCGCTTAAATATTGTAAGAACAAACTTATATCAGTGTGAGCGTAATGTGTGCTTTGCATGACAAACAATTTTTCTTTGTAGAAAATCCGATTGCCATAACCGATTCGGAGAATCCCTTTCTTATTGAAGGCTTAACATGTTGCTTCATTATTTGTTACGCTGGAAGCCATATTACATTCGCTGCCATAGTTTGGCTTAAGGTGTTGTTTAAATCCTGGCTATAAGAGGGTGCATACCAGTAAGAACATATTCAAAGTACCCAGATTTCATTCTTCTTCTCAAAACCTCTGATAAGCTTTTGTTCTGCAGTTCTGCAATTTATACTAATCCGCTGAGTGAAATAAATAATATGTATATATTATTACTTTATGATTGCTGGCAGCAATAAACGTATGCTGGTGCCTTGTTCTTTGTTCAATATAACCTTCAAAGAGCAACACATCCGATGTCCTAAAAATAGGGAATAATCGAAAATTGTTTGCCAAACGTGAGTGGTTGAATGTGCTTGAAAATAAAATTCAATAGGGAGCAAGAGATTTGATTCTAAAACGAATAAGTAAATGAAATATTTCTTAGAAATTAAGAAGTTACTTGATTGTCGGACAGACGTCTACTCTTTTCATAAAATTCTTGATGATGCAGACTGGTCACAAACTGCACCATGCGGATGTAACTAATTTATTTTCGAGGACTTTTTGTGTGATTTATGTTTTCCATATGCAGCAATTTTGTTTGTGGACATAACCGCATAATTGAAAATCATCACTAAATATGATTTGTGTGTGTATTTTGAGATACAGTATCGTGAGCTGCGAATTCAGCGATTAAATTACATACAATGGTCTCTAAAGAAGCCTGATTGCAACTAAAATCTCCACCATTTTGATGGTAAACTTTCACAGTTAAAATTCATTGCTCGCGAGTGTATATTTTCATGGCTGGAAATTAGCAAATTTGTACTAAAAGGATGACAGCTCAATTCTAGGCATTTCAGCATACGATAGCCTTTTTGAGAAATACTCTAATCACATTATTATTTATTAATTATTACCAATGTATTATCTAATTTGATGTATTCAAATCTTAATGTCTACGATATGGTTGAGAGAGCCGTCGCGCTAGGCTGAATGTGCATTCTTTTCTCAAATTGCAATAAATCGCATACTAGTGAGTTATGATGGGTCACGTACTTATTATTACTTGATTTAGGGGAAATACCGAAGCAGTCCGCTTACTTTATGGGTCCCTTTTCGACCTCTTTCCTACCACGAATGAAGATCAGGCAACCAATTTACTCGTGCTAACACTACTACTCTTGACTGTGATAATTTCATACTATCGATTGGTAACTGTCGTCCTTCTTCCTCAGCACAAAGTATCTTGTAATCGCTAGCATTTGTGTAATACTTAGGTTCCACATGGCATTCACATTTAACAAGTACCTGAATGTGTTGCTTAGTCTTATGCTAGCCAGTGCTGGTTATTCACGCACAATGTACGCTACCGTCTCAGCCTCTTTCTCAGGAATGCCTTTGGAGACTGACTCGTTCAACTCTGGCAAGGTTTTATTGTCCATCTCTTCAGAATTCCTTCACTGGCCAACAAAGATTATCCTTGGTCCAGTGCCCTAACAGCACGTTAAGAGTTTAGCCCAGCCACGTCTTGCGCAGCATTCTTGTCAATCTCTTCCGTGTTCCTCCCTTAGTCAATTAAGACCGAAGTTCCTTCAGAGAATTTATATAATTCCCTCGAGTATTGGATAAAAATATGTCCACTCACACAGAACTCCATATGCACTGGTAAGATTGTATTAAAACTGGAAATCTGGACTGGTGTTCGCATAATAAAGATCAAGCACCATCTTGGCTACGCATTCCTGGCGTATGCTGTTCCACCGCGAATTAGTGATTGTTTTTAAAAGAGTGTTAACTTCTCTCTGCTAGACTTATTAAGTCAGACTTCTAGCCGAGACAGGAACCTGTTACCGGCCGCCACTACGGGAAGCTATAATACAGAGCTTCTGGCGGTACAGGAGTATATTTTTATTTCTTCCTGAATTTTGGGATCTTTAAGATCTCAATAAATAATTTTATTTCTTCTATACCAAGGTAAGCAGACGATCATCATATTGACTTTATAATGGATTTGTATAATATCACTTTGCATTTAAAATCAGGGTTGAGTTAGGACCTATTAACCAGTATAGTTGATTTGTTCTTATATTTATTGCCGTTATTTTTATATCAATATGGCAGGACCAGGATAGGCATCGATCTAGGTAAATACGTTTAATTTCAAACTTCGGACAGTGCCTACGTATCTTGGTTAAAACTTATAAACACAGTGTCGTCTTCAAACTTGACGTATATGTATTTGGGTTAGTTGGCATATTCACTGTATAGGTGATATCTAATAGAAGGCCAAAAAACTACCGTGAGGCACTTAATTTTATAAAACTGATCCTTTGCCATTAAATGTTCTGTCTGTCAAATAGCTCTTACGAAACTTGTGGGAGTTTTCAGAAAGAATTCGTAAACAGTATTGCTTATTTTTAACGGTAGCGATTCTATGGACTTTTACGCCTTGAACAAAAACCAAACAGATTGCCCAGGATGATGATTTGCTGTTAGATAAGGTTGTATAGATGAAACGAAATGATTTTTCAAACAACTTGATAAAATTCATAGTAGCCTAATGAGCCTGTATAATGTAACTTCACTTATGGTCTTTCTTGTTTAGGTATCATGACAATTTCACACATCTTCAAGAGCATTGAAAAAAGCCACCTCGCTAGATGGCATTTTATAATTGAATTAGTCAATTAGAAAACCACAGACGTCATAGAATTAACTTATATGAGGCGTAAACATGAACTATTTAATGCACGAGTAAAGATGTTGCAAAGGCCTTACGAGATTGAAATATTTAAAATTCGAAAAAGTTTATTGTTATCAATTATGTTACAAATACCACGCCCGGGTATGAAGTAATAATATCGTATGTTGTGGAAGTATATTTTTGGCTAAATATAATTTTTGCTGCACTATTTAAATTCGAAGGCTTCTTTCAGAGCGTGCATAAGTCATTAATGAGTAAATCTTTTGTGCTGAGTCTCAAGAGCTGGTAGAATTTTGTAGTATATTTTTCAATATGTTTCTAAGACGTAACTGTTGTGCTCAATAGTTGCCAACAGTTTCGTAGCAGTTGAGCTCAACAGTTACCTCTCATGATCGTACCCAATGGTATAATTGTTTTCTGTTGTATAGTATTAAATCATGTAAGAATTATTATTAATTTATAAAACAAGAACATTTGACAGAAGCACATGATGATGTCAAAGCGTTCGTATTACTGAAATGTCCAACATTTCCAACAAAATATTTGTATCAGAGCTATTACTATCTGCAATAAATGCCAACATAACCACACGGTTACATATTTCTCTTTAAACGAACGAAAACCAAAACCATTACCGATACACTAACCATACCTGACAGCGCGTCCAACGAACCATGTCCAACCCAATCAAAGGTAAACAAAAAAAAAACACGCTTTGCCGAGCACGGTTTTTTTTTCTACATAAAATCTAGGTTTTTTTGTTTTGTTCTTCGCAAAATTAAGTCCAGTTGTTCAACACATCTGCAAAAAAGCTCGTCAATGACTCACATATATACCAACATCCGTATGCACGATATCAGCAATAAATTGTAACATCAATTAAAATCATTGTCATTATCATCAATTCTTTTGTTTTCGTTTGCATATAAATTTAAGGCACAGTGGTCGCAAAACCAATTTGTTCACTCTAGAGAAGCCAGAAGAACTTTTTTTATTATTTGGATTCTGTGTTAAAGAGCTCACTAAAATATACTTTAGGAAAAATAGGAAGAGAACAAATTCCTTTAAATTCCAATTTTTTTTTTTGTTTTCTATATACGAGTTATTGGCTGTACAAAAAGGTGGTTGATGTTTGATATAGCAAGACTACACTTGTGATATATTCTGCACGATGACACATTTTTTTTTAAATCGGAAATTTTAGACATCCGTCAACAATATTCTGTATACAACAGAGAATTGTCTTTTCCACAACATGGTTTTTATTGCATTAAAATGGAAAAATGTTACCCTAAAGAAGCGTTTTTGCGGATAATTGTATTCTATAATTTTTTAAAAAGAAAAGTACTACTGAAAGTCACTGTATTTTTGCGCAAGTTTATGGCGAGCATGCTCGCTCTCTGACATCACTTTGACGCTGGGGGTTGTTGTAAAAAGGAAATGTCCCGCTTCAAAACCAATAAAAATTAACACTTTCCCGTCCCGCAATATTAAGCTGGATCCGGGTCGGCCATTTTCACTTCTTGTGAACTGTCGCTTTCGATATGACTCACGCTCGCCAAGACGGACTTCCCCTCTTCGTGGTGGCGGCTGGTAACAGATTCCTGTCTCTGCAAGGCTAAATAAGTCGAGCGGAGAGAAGTTACCACTCTCTTATAAAAAATTCTTAATCCAAGGTGGAACAGCATACACGCCAGAGATGCGTGGCCAAGAGGGTGCTTGGTCTCAAGTATGCGAACTCTTGGTACTAGTCGATCTCCAGTTTTAATACAGTCTTACGCTCTGTGTGGGTGGACGTATTTTCCTCCATTACAGGGATGAATCGGGAAGACTCGCAAGAGGAGGAGCGGTTAATCTCTGAAGAAACTACGGTTTTAAATAGCCAAACGAGGGGTCCGGAAGGGATGAACCAGAAAGCCTTGCAAGGCGTTAGACCGTGAGATTGCGACAGGACAATGGACAATGAACCCTTGCACGAGGTGGAGAGGTTAATCCCTGTAGGAACGCCGGTGTTTATTGGCCAATGGAGTAATTCTGAAAATTTGGAAAAGAAACCTCGCAAGCGGTGGACGGGACAGCTTCTAAAGATACTCCTGAGGAAGCGGCTGAGACGGTCGCATACAATGTGGGTAAATGTCCAGCACAAGTTTTAATAAGACTTAGGATCACGGGCAGACACTTGTTAAGTGTAAATGCCACGGTGGACCTAAGTCTGAAACAAATGCTAGCAATTACAAGAGACTCCGTGGTGAGGAAGAAGGACGAAATTTTGAAATCACTATAGTCGATAGTAAAGGCTAGTGGTATCACGAGACTTAATAGAGAGTAAAGTAATCGTAAATTACAAATGGTTTGCAGGAAATCAATTCGAGGAAAGAAGTGGGTATAATTCTTTTTTTCTCATGCTTTATAAAATGCCTAGTGTACTTTGACAAGAAGTTATACAAAATTACACCTCGCAATTAGACTGAATAAAAGCCTGTCTGCTGTAGAGACAATTTATCTCTGGGTTACCTTATTTAAAAAACATTATTCTTCATCTTAAACAATTTTAACGAAATAGTAACTCTGTCAACGGCTAAGAAAATCTTGAGGTTAAATGGACAAACATCTAACGAATTTTTCTTAAATTCAAAGAAATTTAACTTGAATTTGGGTAAATATTTCATAAAAGAAAGCCAAAAGAAGACATTCACTATGTTTATACTTTATGTCTTCTACTTTTAATTAAGGGATCCCTTTAGTATGTAAATGCTTAAACTTTATGCATTCTTTATGTGTGTGTATGTTTGTAAAGACAACTGTCCTTTCTCGTTATTTGAGCACAATAAATTGGCAGTGTAATTGTGAGCGAAAAAGAAATAAAAATAAAAAAGCCCTCGTAACGCAAAGAAAGCACATTCGTTTCGTAAACAATCACCCAACACCAATACCTCTAAGGAACGCCTGATTGGTCGGGAGCAACGCCCCTGTTCTGAAACTCGGACTTCACAATGTTGCATCGGAATTCCAACCTGACTTTAGAGCTGAAAGTTAGTGATGAAAACCAACTCAGCTTATTTGCCTAGTGGCCGTGTAACAAGTCAAAGTGCCGTATAAAATATAACGGTAAGCTCCACGAGGTTCACCAGGTAGCAATATACCCCCAAAAATTACTGTATGTGATTTATGAGTCGGCGGCATTAGTGGTTGTATGTCTTTAAAAAGAGCGTTACCCCGTACACTGCGAACTCGGCAGACCAATTTTTTTGGGTCAGAATTTAATATCGTTTTAGCAAGACGTTGCTACGTGCCGTACAACTAAAGTCCGAGTGGACATTCAGCAAGTAAGATGATCGCTGACTCTGACGACGTAGGCGAGAATTGGTCACCAAGATCGTACGATTTTACCCCCTCACAGCCAAGACTTGTTATTGTGGCGGTTTTTTTGGAGGCATATGCAGAATTAATTGAAAACTGAATTTTCTGATACATAAAACAGGCGAAGTTGCGGCCGCCATTTGAACGGTGTCTTCTGTGCGTAATGGCAGACATGGGACCTTCAAATAAAAAAAAAAATTTATTTTAGTTTTATTCAATTTCAGGATCGTCCCGGCCATATTGATAAACCTGGAATAAAAAAAGGAGCCTAGTCTGCGAAAACAGGGTTTAGAGATAATAGTTTTTGAAGTAAACAAGCAACAAAGCGCAGATGTTGTTCTCCTTACCCTCGCTATGGTCTTATGCTGTCGTTTTCTGTAGTTTTGTCATTGTAAATCAGTATCAGCTGTAAAGTAAAATATCTCTCCTATATTTTGCTTTTTTAATTGTTTTGCAAAGTGAAAGAGAGTAGGTTGACTTGCTTTTCAATTTTTTACTCCATCTGTTTTCAAGTTCATAGCTTTTGAACTTACGGACTTCGTAACTCCTTCAATCGTCGATTTGGCATAATTATTGCCTTTTAAAACGATTTTTGGAGATTCTTGGAATTTTTTGAACTCATATCTCCAATTTTGGAACAGGTCTAATTGAAAGCAAGAATACGCGATTTCAGTCGAATAGAATTTTACCATAAGAAAAGTTTTCTTTCCTACCTTATCACAAATGCCCAGCACATTCTAAGAACACTTAATTTTGATTTTATTTTCATATTCAACAATTTCGCTTAAAGTAACAATTTCGATATTCCCATCTTTAACATTTTAAGTTTTTGAAAGCAAAAAAAAGTCAAAAAACCACTTTAAACTTGTTTGTTGCCTTTTACTTGGCTCTTAAGGAACTAAAAGACAAGTAAGACAATTTTGATACTTTCATTTTCATTAAGTTGAAGGTAAGTGTAAAAGTGCTCAAAGGAGAGAAATGCACTTAAAAGCTACACACTTAGAGAGTCTCTTAAATTTCTTCTATTCATAATAATGCATGAACACAACTGTAAAGGGTAGCTATTTGAAATGATTTCCTTTAAACACACCCTACATTAACAGAGAAAGCGAGTGCGTTATGCATTCATGCTAGTTTCTAACTCATGGTAAAGTTTAGCATAAATGAAACTTACATGCGATTATTTGAATATAAAACAAATGGCCTCAACTGTTCAGCCTTTCGGAAAATGCCATAATTTTCGCATATGTTTTCATGTTTAAAGTACCCACGTCTACAAACTATGGAGTGCTATAACCCCCAAAATACGCTGAATTCTCGTAACTATTTTTTACGAAACAATTTGTTAATGATTTCGGCGTAAAAGGAAATTTGGCACTTATTTTTTGCCTGTTATGCTCCAACTGGTCAAACGCTAAGGCTTTAATCGGAGTTTTAATTTGGCATATGGCAGGGATCGCTTAATATACTGCGAATTATACGTTCGTTTCTGCAGGCTTAATTTAATGAAAGGGGACCGCAGAACATATGGCTCACATCGGACGACTCAACTGCGGACGCTGTAATGGAAGTTTTAGAACATGTACATTCAGGTCACCTAGTATTTAGTTTGGCGATTTAATTGCTTTAAACTTCCTTCTTTACAGTCACAAATCTCTGGCAACTCTCAAATTTAATATAAACATTCCCAGTCCAAACAAGAAAGCTTGAGATTTAAGTTATGAAATCCGCTCTATGGATTTTGCTTTCTTCCACCTCGCGTTATTTCTATTGATTTTTATTTGTGTATAATAACGAAATATTTTCGTATAATAACGAAAATATCAGTCAAAAGTACAGCAGGGTCTTGAAATGCTTCAAACTGGATTAAATCAATGGGCAGTCTGTAGTATGCCAATATTACGGTTTACAGAAACATCGTTCCTAGCCGACGTTTTAACAGATGGTGTCCAAATTTGCGACCATCGCTTTAGTTAAAAATCTGCATGCAGGATTGTCAAAACATAGCAAAAGATTCTATTTAAAAACTTAGTCTTTCTGAACTATCAGCTTGGTATGTTAGGCGCTGAGACTTGGGGCTAAAAGCTCAGAATATCCAGCAAACTCAGGACCTGAAGAATGAGAGAGACATCAGACAACCTCTTGTAATCGCAGACTACATTCATTCTGCAGCATTTTGAAGACAACAATAAAGATCAACAAGTAAAGTTGCCAGATTTTGGAAGCTACCAATCCATTGTGCAAAAACATGCAATGTGGGACCATTTAATGTGAATTGTGGCTGGCAGCATCTTCGTCCGACATCCCAAATGTTTTTTCTATCGCAGGAAAGTTCTTCTAACCTTATAGACATGAGTCTAGAGTCTACAAATACACATCATTTTCATGTAAAAAGCAACCCATTATGTAAAGAAAATGTAATTTGTTTTAGCAACAACTGGTGTAGAGTATCTTATGGTTTCGCCTTCCACACAGTACGATTTGGTTTGTTCCGGTGCTGTATTCGAAAGTGCTTGTGATTGCTGTGAGTAGGACATAAATAGGTATCAGTAAAATTCCTGTATGTGGTGAAACAAGTAAAAGAAAAGTAAACTCATTTTCCTCCTTGCACCTCTCGAAACTCCACTTAGTTTCAAGTTCTTCTCAGTAAATTGTCAACTGTAAAAACACCTAAGAGTTGAGTTCAAGGGCTTAAAAAAGACAGCCAAAAACTTAAAATATAAAATATTTCGGAAAGAAACAATCTACTGCTGAAAATGTTTATAAGGAACAAAATTATTTGCAATTGAGAATAATTACAAACAAATTTAAGAGACTTTAAAATTTTTTGTAGAAAAAATATTTATTAATTTATCATTAAGTTAATTCTTTACGAATGCGAAATTCGAGTTTTGTTGAGAGGGATACGTAATGATGCCATACATTTTATATATGTGCGTATATACTGGGTACGTAGAGTGGAGTCGGAAAGATAATAGCTTCGTTCGAGAACCCAATAATTATCAATAATTATGCCTAAACCTTACTAAACTGCGTTCGAGTACACAAAGTTTAGTAGAAGAGAACACAGTTTGAGAGCGTAAAATGACAGTTCGATGACTGAGCAATTGCAAAATCTGCTAAAGAAAATTTTGTTAGTAGAATTTAGTCGGCTTAAAAAAACATATGTTTTAAAATGTAAACAAACAAAAAATTTTTACGGAGTTGTTAAAATTTTTGTGAAAATAAGGAAAACTAAAGCAAACACAAGTAAGTACGGATTTGAAAACAGTAAAGTGTACTAATTTACGTTTGCATACAAGAATAAGTGTTTTTTGCTTAAGTTACCCTTTTCACAGCAGTTTAATTAGGATTTAGGAAAAAATATTATTTTGTTTCATTGTTTATTTACTTCTTTAGTGTTGTAGAAGTGATGAATACTTCGGCATATAGTAATTGGATATTCATACTAATCAATAACAAAAGCGAGTAATAATGAACTATTTAACAAATTTAATGAGGAAAAACTTACAATATAAATAAAATAAAAAGAAAAAACTTATAAAGCAACTCAAGTTACGTTTTTTTTTTTGTAAGAATTGTAGACAATAAATTGTGATGTACCGAGTATGAACAACAAAAAAGTCGAGCAGTCAAAGGAATACATTTTTTACAACACTGCATTCATCTTCAATCAGCTGTTGGATAAATTTTACTAAATTTCCATTCGCGTACTTTTTGGACAAAATTTATTTTGGGAGAGTAAATTGAAAAATTTACTCAGTTACTAAACTCTACTAAAAAAGTACTCGAATGAACCTAATCTAGTTCTTTAATTGACAAATAGAATTAGATAAAGTCTTTTAGGAGAGACATTCTAAGAAGACCAGGATCGAATATCTATTTATTAATACATTTACGAAATTTCAACTATGCTGCAAGTGCGAATCAAGCCTTAGCTCCCTAGCGGGAATTTTGGCTCATTTTTAAAATGGAGAGGGGGAGTATTATATTTTTTTTATCCACATAAGGCAATGATTCATACAAAGGCGTATTATTTCGACTGTTACTTCGGATGTAGCTTTGTTGCTGCTTACTTAAAATGTTTTTGTAATTAATAACCATCACCATGGCTGTTGCGCCGTGTCTTGGAGTTTCGTAGTAAAGGAAATTTTTGAATTGCGAAGCAAACAGAGTTGCATTTATTGTTTTGTGTGACCATGCCATCAAGTTCGGTCGTAGGTCCTTTTCACACGCTTAAGTTGTTCCTAAGACTTTATTTGTTACGTATGCTAAGTGTTTTTTTTAAGTAAGAGTTTCACCTTCGTCCTTCTGGGCAAGGGTACATTAGTCTTGTTCGGATTTTTTCTCTTGACACCAGTCCTGCATGATATCAAGAGCAAGTTGCATTTGATCGATTATGGCAAAGTCAAGCTTGCATTTGACCATAATAACCAACCTCACCGAGACCGTAAAAGTTCGTCGATGACCAGTATCCATAGGATTGACGATAGAACGCCTCCTTGAGGCCATCCTTTGGTTGACTCAAGAATTACCCTTCTTGCCCTAGTTTCAATGATTAATATCCTATTTGTCACATGTTGATAACTCACGTTATTACTGTAATCCTTTCCTGATAATCCCTTCCTCAATAGACCTAAAATTGTCATTAACAAGAGCCCCTGTAATACCAACCGATGTACAGAGAGCTACTACTTGAGTATACAACGCCATTTCGATATTTCTCGTCATGCTATGTATGGCCGTTTCAGTGGATTAGCCTGGTTGGCAAGAGCAATGTTCATATGAAGACGAGAGTCTTTAAGATAAACTTCCCTTATGTATTGATCCAAAATTGTTTCCATAACTTTGAGCAGGAATTAATTTATGCTAATAGGTCGCAAGGCTTAGGGCGTGTGGTTAGTCTTTTTGCCTGCTTTTGGTATAAAAGTTACCCTAGCTTAAGTCCAATGTTTAGGTCACATGCCTATTTAGAGGCTTGTCCTAAAAATATTGCTTAGTTTCGGTGCCAACACGTTACCGTGCCAAGGTAGACAAGGCCCTTGTTTTCAATACCTGAAGATTTAAATGGTCTGAAAGCGGAAATAGCCAATTTAGCTTTGTTGACGTTTAAAAATTCACGAATGGGAATGTCCTCAATATTTATACAGTTGGCATAGCCAGGCTCTCTGTAAAATTATCGTCGGGCGCACGAGTGCTCCAAGAGGCTCTCTTTAATATTCTCAATCCGTTACAAATATTATAGGATGGCCAGCCCCTAGTGGACTTGGCCGTATTAAAGAGCTGACGAGCTTTTCTCCACAAAGTACTCACCGTTTTACTCCATAGGCAACGTTTTGGATTACAGTAAGTCCCTACACCACAACAAGGTATATATCTAGCGTAGAGGCTTAATAACATAGTGCACACCATTTGTACTAAGGGTTCGGCAACGGCTGACCCTTGTATTCTAATAAATCAAAGCAGATTGCCATAACAAGTTTGTTCACCAGTCGATGTAGGAAAACCCGGCGACATCAGAAGGCACAGAGCCCTCTTCAGATCATCTGTATGTATACACAGAAGACTCCATATGGGATAATTCAATTAGTGTCTACATTGGGGGGGTTAACAGGGACTTTAGGATCTCCAAAGAATGTAGCGCTCTACAGGCCGCGATTAGTCTGTGATAGTTGCCTATTCGACATATAAATTGATTCTGAAATGTTAGGCATCCTTAAATCGGATGGCGAGACATTCATAAATAGAGCAAATTTGGTGCGTGGATATGAGTCTCATACAGCTAATTGCCTGAGGCACAGACAAAAGAAAGACTGCAGAACTCGCCCTGCAAAAGACTCCGGTTAACTAGTGTAAAGAACCGACATGCACAAATAACAAGTTAATTTGGCCTAAGTTAGACCAGCTTTGTCAGCTTCTACCAGCTATGGGTGGTGTAGACAACGGGGAATATACTTGATTCTTGGTTTGATACTCCGACAGGGTGATTTGACTTTTGGACTTTTTCTTCATCTCTTGTCAAGTTTTGTATGGAGACCAGTTTTGGCTATGTGTCATTTTTTGTTCCTGAAATAAAAGAACCGATACCTAGAGTATAGCGAGAAGGATCTCCTTATGCAGTGCCATAAATAATATGAGTAAGTACTCGTATAATTAAATTTGAATACAGTAAATTCAGCTTAATTATTAGGATTAAGCTGTCGATGCCTATTGTTAAATTCATTACAAATGTCCAATAAAAATTAAAAATAAAAAAAAAAACAAAGGGGTATTGTGGACCCCTACCTGCTCTGGTTTGCATGCCACTGTGAGTAACATCGATTAAGAATATCATTAAATAGCGGATATAAAGATGTTCTCCTCCTCGTTGTTCATCACTATTAAAATGTGAATTTTTTTGTGCTGCAACAAATCATAACAACTCCAATTCAATGTAATAACATTTTTTAACACAAACCCACCCCGCACATAATTTAAACACAATCTTCCATTTCTGCCGTTTTACTGAATGAATATGGTCTTGATGAAAGGAATAAATATGTAAAAAAAAATATTAATAAAAATCCAATGAACAGGTTATGTAAAATAAAAGTAACGATAATGACGTATTTTGTTTCTCAAGTTATTGATAGTTCAAACATCATTTGCGTTAACAAACATCAAGATAATTTTGCTGTCTGATTCTTAAAGGCAAAAGTGAATACATATTAATGCAACAAAATCGACTGCTTCGCCGTTAGCAGGCTTGCGAAGGAATATCATGTTGAAATTGCACACAGACCAACTTATTTATGATATAATCCAAGGGTATGCATATTTCGGTTTCGAAAGGAAAGTTAAATAAATCACGCATAAAACTCTGATTTCGATGAAACTTTTATTTCATTATAATGCTTGAATCTTGCCATTAAGTACGAAATACAATGGCATTAAAAAGGTTGCCTCTAGATTGGTTGCAGCAGTCAATCCTTTTGAGGAAGTTTTCGACCACTCGGCGATAACTTGACGAGTGTTGGTTTTCAAATAATCCAATATTAGGAGCATATCCGGCAGGAAACGATCTTTCACGTAGCTCCCCAAAAAAAATTTTAACGCCGCCAAAACGTGACGTCTGAAAATATCCCATGCAATTAAGCCAAAACCGGTCGTGTTGTGTGGCACGTAGCGACGTCTTGTTGAAACCACTTATCGTCCAGTTCATAATCTTCAATTGAACAGCGCTTTGAATTGACAGTAACGGTTTTTCCAGCGTCATTTCCGAAAAAATATGGCCGAATGATACCTACAGATAATATTGCGCACCAAACAGTAACTTTTTCTCGATACAATAGTTTTTCCGCAATCACTTCCGCGTTTTCCCAGACCCATATGCAAGAGCTTTGCTTGTTGACGTAACCACCAATACAGAAATGAGCTCCATCTCTAAAGAAAATACTGGTTGAAAAATCAACATTGAAAGCATGTTGCTCTAGCAACTAATCAGCATATCTACGGCGTTGTGAATGGTCAGCCGGTCTTAATGAGTGCGTGAGTTGGATTTTATAATAGTGGAGGTGCGGTTCTAATTGCAAAATATGCCGTAATGTATCGTAAGATAGGCCCAATTGCTGAGAACGCCATTGAATCGACAAATTCGGATTAATTTTGCACAATAAGTCGATTATGACAACCATAATCATCCCATAATGATCGAAAAGTCGCCACGTTTTAATCACGATTTTTATAGTTAGTTTTAACTATTTTTACGCGTTCTGCGTTAATAGGAAACATTTCACTAAATAAATGACTTTTCAGATGACAGATATTTAACAGCTGCCAGCCTTGCCAGACCGGCGGTTTTAAATCCACTAAATGGACAGCCCGTTATTTGTTCACGATGTCCCATTTTGCAGCGTTTGTTTTTAAGTTTAAGTGTAGCATCTAGGAGATTCACTTAATGTTTTCTATCGTTCGTAACACATCGTAAAATGCTTTCCGGGAAGCAATATTTTTCATGTTCTGTTTTCTTTTTGGCTCTATTACTCCAAAGACGTTAGTTTGTGTAAAAAATAATTTAGAATATTTTTGTAGGAAATTTTGTCAGCTTTATCTTTCATATAAAGCCAATTTTGTCGAAAGTTATACTTTATGACCTATTAGCAAAAAACTAAGAAATGCTACCGTTCAAGTGCCCTTTTCATCACACTCTACCATCAGGACACTTCAGTTCCTTCAAATGTATGTACCAAGGACCCACTCTGCTTACTTTCAAGACTGCTAGTTTCTTCGATTGGCCTTTTTATGCCTGTAACTTGACTAAACTATTTTGCATTGAAATGATTTTATTTTGGTTTTCGAATTTTTTGTACTTTTACACATAATTTTTACTTCTATATATTTTTGTTATTGTTACTAGAAAAGAACATAGAATTTGCATTTAGAGAATTATATGTTTCAATGTGCTGCATAACAATGCTATTACGGCAATTTGCTTTTTTACGCCAGCTCCAGAAAATATTATATACACAAGTGCAATAAAGACCATTCATTATACAATTGTTACGTTAGTTGTAACCAATTTTTTGTGCTTATAAAAATTCGTAACTAAAAAACACGAGCTAGAAATAACAGAAAGATTCTTTCAGATGGAAATTAAGTTATAAAATGGTAACTTTGAATCCTAAAGGCTTTTTAGCAGTTTAGAAATTGCAAACAAATAAATTAGCCGGAAAAATAAGGTTCAATGTTGATTAAATTAAATTAACTGCATCTTATGTCAAACAATTTGAATAAAACAAATAAGGAAGGAGGATATATTTCCCTGTTTACTAAAATGCGGATGCATTGACCCCTGTTGAACCTCATATGGGTTGGCATTGTTTGAATGGTAAAGTATTTATGAATTCGAAAATGCGCCTTTTGGATAACGATAATTTTGTGGTGTCATTTAGACCCGATGCTCTATTAAGTGACGGAATGAAAAATAAACAACGGAATTTAACAGACGCCACCATAAAAACTATTAACATCGACCCGTCCTTTTAGGAAAACTCTTTATATAAAAACATGTGCGCTGTACAACTGATATGGCGTTAAGCAGACAAACCACAACTATCAGAAATTTTTTTTTCGATTTTTTATTCCTTTGTTCTTAATCGAATTAGTTAAATTAATTAAAGGCAACGCTTATGCATTCAGTAAACTGAAATAGGACTTTTGCACTCAAGTACAAAAATAAATGCACTCTATTATATTCTCATCTACATATACTCTACAAAAGTACAAATAACTTTTTCATCTATAAAAGAGATACAGACATGAAATCTACACTGTACACTGCGAGTCGCGAAAATAAGGAAATTTTATTTTATAAATTATATGCAGAAAAGCGTAGAAGGTATGAATTTTGTAGAATGCGCTGATGCGAAATGAATGAATTAAAACCAATCATATAATAATTGTTTTCAAAACAACTTTGTGTTTTAAAAGCAAAATTGTTCTATCGAACCTGGCAGAATGCTTTCTTGTCAGTTTAGCATTTGGTTCCTAAGCAATCGGTTGGTTCAGTTGTATATCAATAGTGATTTTTAAGAAAAAGTATTAATAAATAAAATAATATAATATATCGTAGTTTATTGTAATAATAAACTAATATATGATTGAAGAAGAGCAAATATTCCTACACGGTAATTTTGAATTATGATTCTCTACGAAAAGTTTTAACCATGTTATGAACACGAACCTTAGAATCGAGGTTTAAGTTAAATTAGGATCATGTTATTATCAGGTATGGAAATACGATTATATACTTTATTATTTACTATCATGTTAGTAATATTATGGTTCTAAAAAGGGTCCCATCATTATTATATAGAATAACAATATGATTTTAATAATATTGTTACGTTTATTATCACAATAAACGATAATTTGTAGGGTTCGTTTAATTGCAAGAATTAAAATACACAGTGCTAATGATTTTATCAGTACACAACTTTATTCGACTCTTATTTGCAAATCTTCTGTACTAACTTATACTGTACACTTAACACTCTTTTGCACACACAGTTGTTCACTCTATAAAATCTCAAAGTCAACTATCTCTTCTGCGGTGGACGGCGCCTGTATATAAGATCACGGGTTCTTGAAATATCTCGAGCATGCGTGATATTGCGCATCATTTATTCCATTTGCTGGCTTAGTAGTCTTGTATATGTGTTCGTGTGTGTATCTTTAGTTTACTTTTTCGTTCTGTAAAAGTTGTTTTTGTTTCTGCTTTGAATCGGGGCATTTTCGCTAGGTAATTGTTTTTGCTTTCTGTTCATAACACTGCGTATTTGTACAATAGGTCGATTCACACCAATTTCTTGCTGACAATTATTTTTTATGATTTAATTAAACATCTTGGACAATATATGTTGCTCTTACATTATGATTAGCCCATGTTTTTTGTTCTGAAATTAATCTAACAGTTGAACGAACTAGTTCGTGACTAACACAACTCTAGACCTCATAACTAAGAGTCGCAACTCTATACCAACCTGAAAAAAATTAGTGGCCCACATATAAACAATTTTAAACACACATACGCCACAACTATCATTCAATTAAGTTGCAATCCATTCGTTAGAAAATAAGCTAAATATGGCTTTTCCAGTTTTTTTTTGTTTTTTTTTTTTTGTAAAAATGAAGTAATGGAATTCTATATAGATAAAACATGGCTTTAAAATAACAAATTGATTTTTATTTGAAATATTTAATTCCTTTTCATCAACTAGAACACTCAGAGGACTAAAATGGGTGGCAATTTTATTAAGAGTAAATTGAATAGGACTTTAGTGTCACTCAGTTAGCATTTGTGTTATAGTAGAAGAATATATGTTAATGAAAATCAATAAAAAAATGAAGCTTAAAACTCAAAATGGTTGCTTTTAGAATACGAGTACTTATAGGTATTTTATTTTTTTTTTGTCAAAGCTACCGCAAACTTTCACAGAGCTATTGCAGTGTTTGTTAATTTTGTTTTATGAAATATTTCATTAAAAAATGAATTATTATAATTAAAAGTAACAAAATTTTAGTAGTTGTGTCATAACTATGACGAATTTTTGTCGAATTTTAGAGGGTTTGATCTGGTCCACCCACTGCCACTGCAATACATTATGCATATTTTTTGCCGCAGGTCATTTACTAAGACAAACTGTGTATAGCTCTCTTATTGGAGCTCAGTACTGAGCTTGCAGAAGCTTACCTGATATGATCCCAACACAAGAGCTCACTAATAAAAACAACACATTCATAGAGAATGTGTGTCGTTGTTTCACTTTCCTCAAGGCAACTATGACGCAAGGGAGAATTAATCTGATTTCTCCTGAATCAAGAGTCGAAGACCATTCCTATTTAATTCCATGATTTTGTTCTATGAGAAGCATTTAATCCAGAACTTAGCCTGTTTCATATACGGAGAAACATTCTAAGCTTTCTTTGCGGGCAACAGTTCATCTGTTCTGATCAGTGACGTAAATGCAAAGAGATTTTTATCTGATCCAGAAACTGCAGCATCTATTACTGATGTAGATTATGAATTAATAAGGCGATTTAAAGTCATATTACAAGTTTTGGCGTGCAGTAGAAAAATAAAGGCAAAATAATTCAGAAAGTACGTCAATAACACAACTTTACTTTATAACGCAAAATACCCTTGGAGATATATGCCACAGTAAAATGTTGTACCATGGGAAACAAATAATTCAACACAATATGATACCAATAGGAGATCTATCCGAAGAAGGGCAAGAAAAAAGGAATAACAAATACAAATTCATTCGCGAGCACAACACAAGAAAAATGAATGTCCAGTAGTGCGATTCACTAACTTTTAACGATTCGACATCCGCAAAATTTGTCGATAATTTTGCTTCTTTGCAGTAACGATTGTCTGATTCACGGACTATGCGTAACCGAGAGTAGGCATCGTTAATTTTATTCGAATCAATATCAAGTGGGACTCTCTGATCTCTCAAAAAAAACATCAAATAAACGAAAAACACAAAGAAAAATATAAACAAACAACAATCTTAAAAAACAACGATTTTTTTTAAAACACACTTTAGGCTTTTTCCACATTCAGTATATATGTATGTACCTACCGCCTTGTTTAATAAAAATATTGTTTATAAATGATTTATAAACCAATTGCCCCTAAAAGATGCCATGAATTTTAATTTTCCGAATAAATAAACAACACAAAAATATGTATCGTTTAGCTGACAACAGCTGACTAAACGATTGCGAATGTTGTTTAAAAAAAGCTACTGAATAGCAACATCCTTAATTTTGTTGCTAAAATTTTTTAACGATGCGACTAACGTTAAAAAAGAATAGTGAATCGCACTACAGATGTTGTACTAATGAAAACCTTTTCACAATTTTTTTTTTTGCACTTCAGATCCATATATGTATAATATAGGACCAAATACGGAAAACTACCTCTATTGAATTAGACAAAGTAGCAAAAAAAAAAATCTAGAAGATGAAAATCAAGACTATTTAGAAGACATATTTACTAAAATTGTTTGATTTATAGAAGTTTTTTAGTTCAATGATTTATACTCTCGTTTATATTGATCGCAATTTGTTCTTGATTTAAAAATTTATGTAAATCAATCAATCAATCAACTAATCTTGCAAAGGTACAAATAAAAAATATCATAGCTTTTTGCTAAAAATCAACTTTCTATCTGTCAATGTTGGTTAATTTACATAAGGTTTATAATTTTTGGTCACAAACGTACATGTAGTACCACACATGACAACGGTCATGTTTATTGAGAACAGCTGATTGCCCAAAAATAAATAAATATTCAAGTCGTTTGTTTAATAAATGGCTTGCAGCCGTCGAAATATTTTTGGTTCCGTCGCTGAAGTACTGGCGACGCAAATGTGTTTTTTTTCTTTTTTAAACAAGACGTTGAGGTTGTATCTAAAACTCTATACATTTTTGAACTCATTTTAATAAAACGACAACGTTAAATTAAAAAAAATATATAGTTTATTTGTCTTGCAAAATACTTTATTCAGACGGCTAATGATAGTGCACATAATCAACCGACGACGAATTTGTTCGCATGGGATAGACATTTGAAGCTATATGTTTAACATAAGAAAATAGAGCACGCTCTATATCAAATAATGTCTTATGACTTTTGTCATGTTTTTTATACAGGCAATGTTTTAAAGGTAACACACGACATGTTTCCGTTTACATATGTAAATTTTGACACGTACAATACACATATTGCGCTGTCATGATAATACAATTTCGTAATTCGTGGGCAGGGCCACGCCCATAAAAAAGTTATAATTTTGAGGTCGGGCTTGGCTAGTTTACAATAAAAAATGATATACAAATATTTAAAATAATTAAAACAATTTCACTAACATACGACTTTTTCATTAAAACTTCTCTTTTTTAGATAACAATGAACCAATTTGGCTCTTGTGTATATAAGGATTAAAAGGTTTACTGGTTTGGTATTTGCTGACAGTGAGTAAGTTAAAAATTTGTTAGTAAATATAAGTTGGAAAAGTAACTAAAAAGATAAGACAATATATTACGAACACTTGACTTTTATACCAAAATTCAACTCAAAATTAAAATGTATTTACATCAACCTTTGCAGATGATACTGCAATTATAAGTGTCAGTAATGATCCAAAGGATGCATCTGAAAAACTGCAGTCCCATATTCATAAGCTAGAAGACTGGCTAAAACAGCGGAGAATAAAGGTAAATCCATCAAAATGTGCTCATGTAACGTTTTCGGTCCTAGAAGGCAAAATTGTCCACCAATCACAATAACTAATACCACGGTTCCAGCGGAAACGCACGTTAAATATTTAGCTATCCACCTAGATCCGCGCCTAACTTGGTCCCGGCACATTGAGGCAAAAATAACGTCCATAAAGCTTCGAACAAATCAACTGCATTGGCTAATAAGTCCTAACTCAACTTTGGCTTTGGAGTACAAAGTACTTTTATACATATCCCGTTATAAAGCCAATATGGTCATATGGTATTCAGCTGTGGGGTACTTCCTGTGCATCAAACAACCAGAAGTTTCAGAGAAGACAGTCTACGATTTTACTCCTTAACGTTGCGCCCCCTAGTATATATGAAATGAAAACATCCATAGGGATCTAAAAGTTCGCACTATCCAGGAAGATGTTAAAACATACACATCGAAATACGTGAACAAACTAGTCGTACATTCCAACACGCAACGTACGCAATTTATTGCAATTTGACGGGCACTAGAGACTAAAAACAACTGACACATTGAGCCTGGCGAGGCGACTCTCTCTACACAATAGTAGATAGTTTATTAAGATTTGAATACGAAAATTAGTTATTACATTGGTAATAACTAGTAAATAATAACAGATTCAATAAATTACAAATAAAAAAACCTGCTAAATAAAACCACGTATACAAATTCCAAGCCAATCAAAAGTAATGGATTTTCACCGCCTTCTCGTAAAATGTCCTACTGTGTGCTTGCCAATTAAAGCTCCAAAATCGCTGTGAACAGAAAGGCGGAATATTAGACCTGGATAATTTATCCGCTAAATTGTTTGCCTTCATGGCTACTGTTGTATCCAACAGAAGCAAACCTTATTATCAGTGGCCAGTTGCTAGAGTATTTTAAAACTCACCACAAGGCAGCTTGGCTATGCGAGAAAATGTCATTTAGACACTTATCTAAGTTGACGCAAATGCACGTTGCGATTGCCTGAAATATCACGAGCCTTTTGCCCAGTGTCTCGTGTTCGGTCCTAAGACACCAGCACCAATCAACTTCTCGGTATTGGATCCATTGGTGATTCATAATAAAAGTTTCCTCTTCATCTTTGATACCGCTATTTTTCAATTATTCTTATACGAACGAATTTTTATTTACGCTTATTTGGCTTGTAGCAAAGCAAACTTCTCAGTAAAGTAGATTTTTGGAACGAATTTCCGTCATCTCTTGTCAAATTTGGTTTGGAGACAAAAAAGGTTTCGGCCATGTGCTATCTTCAGTGTCATTTTTCGTTCTCGATGACGGAAATTCGTTCCAAAAATCTACATCAAAACACCATGCCGGATTATCAAATCAAGAATTCTCAGCAAAGCTTTTATGAAATATAATATTATAAGTCTGCAGGTGAGACACAAACCACCTAAACGAAATGTTTCACGAACCAATCAAAAAAATGTACATTTCAAAAACATAAAAACAAATGTGAAGGAATCAAAATCAACAAGATCGAAGCCAGTGGAGTGCATGGCATCGATTTTATTGTAGTGGAATTGGTTTCTCAGAAGGGAAATGTCTAACAATAGAAATAAAAAGTCACAAAAACTAAATTTCGCCCACAAATATGTTTTTGAAGAAAGTAAAACTTAAAAAAGAAAGACTAAGTCCATCTAAAAATTGACAAGAAAAACTTTCTCTGCGGCAGCAAAAGTTGTGCGGGTATTTGCAAGCAAGAAATTGGGAATGCAGGTATTTAATATTTTTAATCCCAACAGACTTTTGATTACGAATAGCAACCCATATTCAATTACTTCTACCTAACCTCAGTTTTAATTTAGTAGTAGTTCAGTTTCACCCTCGCTCTAGCTTAGTTCTAGAACATTACTAGACGTAAACAAGGACCGAACTACAACTACTAGATTTTTTTATGAAGAGTTTACAGCTACTTAACTGCCGAGATTCCCATGAATGATTTCGAACAATGTAATTTCGCCCAAGTCTTATTCTAGTTCAGTTCTAATTAAGTTCGAAATTATTTCTAGATTATTTTTACTTCACATATTTTTCAATACAAACGATTTTTCCAATAACTCCGGGTTCGTGTTAAATTGATAAAAAAAAAGCAACTGCGACTTTAGAATACCACAACTGAAAGAGTACATCAAGAAATCACTTCCAAGAGAGACAACCTTACCTTCAGATCATTTATGCAGTGTGTTTATTATGGCTTTCGTGGTGTGTTACATATTGGTATCCCGCAGGAAGCACATGTCGCCCACGTCGATATCATTCAATTGGGGCTCGAAATAAATTGGTTATCGTTTGTGTGTTTGATTAGGTTAAAGTGTTCTTTAGTCTGCAACGACCAGCAACTTAATATGAAAGCATTACTTCATGGCGTACCGGGTGAGATTAGCATTAAATAAAGCGATTAGATTAAACTTTGCAGTAGCCTAACCTGCCATTCCAATTATCCAAAACCTTGTTGAAGGTTACTGGTTGTAGCTTCCGAATGGCTCGGACGATATAAACTTTAAGGGTCGGCATCGTTTCTGGATTATTGGCATAACATCGGTTTTTAAAGGCATCCCACCGGAAAAAGTATAAAGGTGTCTAATCGCAACCCCGCGGCGGCGCGAACGATTCATTGTTTGATGAACTGTGTGACATGGTGCGCCATGCTCTCATTTTACGCCGTAAAAAGTCTGAAATCATGGCTTTGTAGCGCTAGCCGTTAAATGAAAAGACGAATCGCAGTTCTTGGATTGAGTTGCACACTTTCGGCCAGAGCAGCCACCAGGTGTGCTGTATGCCCAAAAGTACTGTGTAGCCCAAACTGTAGGTTTGTTAAAACAAGTTTTAAAATGAAGTTCTCACCAGGTGTGCTGTATGCAAGTTTGGCTTGCACTCATGGTCCCCATTATCGTACGATAAAGTTTGGGCTATACAGCACAGCACTTACTTTCGAAATAATTTTGTAATATTACCCAACGTTGTTCAGGTGTAAGGCGACGCCTTTTTTCCGGGCAAGTATAGTGTTAACTGTCAGTCAACATTTCGGACAGATAAAATATATCAGGGAGAATTAACAACAACGACCAGGTAAAAAGTAACTAACACTTAAATGGTTATGGAGGGGGAAATCCCTAACCCCATTAGATACTTGACAATAGATTTCGCTTACGCCGCACAACCTAGGCATGGAACCAGGTAGGGGCACGTTGGGATAATTTACTCCTTGCCCTCTCCAAACGATTCAAAATTAACATTTCTTCATACAAACATTTCAAAAGTTTTTTAAATTACTGGCCCATACTCTTCGTATTGGGCCTCCTTTTTGGATAATCCTATAGTAAGGTCTAGTGTTATTCTCGTTCAAGTCTAGCTTAGGGATAGTTTCATTTTAGTTTAAGGCAGCTGTAATTAAATATAAAATGTTGCTCGAATATTCCACTATCTTGGTACAGTATGCGACATTGTGTCTTATATTGCGCAGTACTGCAGAAGTTTTTGGGGAAAATATAATAAAATTGATTTCTACTTCCTTGTTTTTGGGAACGTGTTTAAAATTTCATTTTTTTTTTTTTTTGTTTTTGTCGTAAAGTCACAAGCAATAAAATGCAGAATATTTCCTACTTTCGCATGCAATACTATTTTTCTCTTTTCTGACCTTTCGTGGAATCCAGATTGAGCAAAAAGAACTTTGCTCATGCCTTAGAAGCCAGTAACTGAAAAATGCATGAGTTTATATCGGTATAGACTCGTATGTATGTGTGTGTATGAAGCCACATAATAAAACCTTGAAACTTTCTTGGCACTTTCTTTTTTGCAGAAGTCGCTGGGTATTAGAGTCTATTAAAAACATTTTGTATTAGAAAAATTATTAAGACTTTTTTTGCCCAGAAAACGAACAATAGAGAAAGTTGTTTTTTTTTTGCAAACTTTTGAAATGCATGAATAAAATTCTTAGCAAAGTTTAGAAGAAGCTAACTATTCGTTTCTTGACAGGGAAAGTAGCGATGCGTTTTGGGTAACATGAACTTACAGTGGAAATTTAACAATCATAACTTGAGGTTTTATTTTCAATCGTGCTAATAGAGCAAAAATAAATCGTTTTGAATACGATGACAATGACATTCATTGTTATAATGTCGGGTATGCCAAATTTGGCAATAAAGCTCTGTGAATGTAAAACCCACCATTGTAAAGTTAAAGGAACTAAAAAATTCGATAATATTGCCGCATAAAGCTATTGTAAGGAAAAAGTACTGACAGCATTTGGATACACAAATTTGTTATGGATGTGCACAACAAGCAGGGGATTACAAAAACAAACTAAATTCTGTGGTTCTCGTTAATAACTGTGTATGTCAATTTTTATCGATTTTAAATTATTGATGCAAAACTGCCGGTTTTGAAATCCTCTTAGGTGGGACTGAGATTATTTTTATTACTAACGCTATATATCGACATACGATGGCTTGCTGATAAATTATTTTAAAATAAGGACGCCCCTTACCACATAAGTTGTTACATCTAATTACATTTGAAACGGATTTCTTATTTAATTATCAGTTTACAAAATGTCATAATTACTTGAGTGTGTCTAGAAATCTGTATGGGTGGTTCCATAAGTACCACTTTAGTTCAAACAAATCAACTGTGTTTACATAAGCTGTTTCATCTGCAATTTTTTGTCTTGTTTTCTATACTAGGATAACGCACGCAACGTGATACTTGCATGAAGATGTTTATAAAGGTTTTCTGTGTGTTACAAACACAGTGCGACAAATGTCGCAACACGACTGTAGTTTTCAACAAAACCGATTTTTAGACATAAGTGGTTATTCATGAAAACCAAAGAATTACGCAACACTAGCGATCCAACGTATCAACAACCAGATACAAAACTCAAACTGAAAATGAAGTTAATCAAGAATTTAATCCCACTTACGTTGTGAACCAGATCAGATGTTGCGTATTGTGTGCTAGACGAAGATAAACAATAAAACGAACAGTTAGCCAGTAACTGACAGCACGATAAGGCTTACATGGTAGCACCTTTTAATAATCATGTGTTAGGCAGACGTCCAGTTAGTTGAGCTAGAAAATTATCCACCTCAACTGTGTGGAGCTTAGAGCTTTACTCATTTAACTAGACAAGTTTTTATAGCCACTGGTTGAAAAAAAAAACATAATGGTATTGTCGAGTCAGGCCAGTATTTTATTAGTCCCAACTGACCTCAGTAAGCCGAGGGTAAACGCTCACTCGGAGAATACTAAGTTCACCCAGAATTTAAGCCTGACTGAGGTCAGAATTTTTTTCGCCATAATGGGGAATCAACTAGATGAGTGGCTAGACATCGAGAGGGTTTTAAAAGGTCAGCGTCATCTCGCAAGGGTATCCGCATTGTACCTTATTATTTAAGCGAAATTATTAAATAAAATTTTCCCTTCTCCCATTAACTTGTAACAAGAAATCGAGCACAAACAAATCACGCGTACAAATCAAAAGTGTATGGCGGCGTAAGGAAACACAAGTTTCAATATAAAGCAAAAATTTTATGTTATTACTGACACAAAATAAACCCCCATAAATAAAATTTCAAAAAGTAAGGATTGAATGGTGGAGCAATCAAACAAACACAATGTTCAATTAATCAAATTTCTGTTATTTGATTCAATAGACAGAGTATTTTGGGAAAATCAGTTCAGAAAACTTACTGCACTTTAAAACTTTTCAAACAAATCAGTACAAAGAAGTAAAATGCTCTATTTGCAAACGTATACAGATTTTGGCCCGAAAAGCACAAAATCATTTTTAAGCCAGTGAATCCATAAAAGAGGACATTTTATATGGTTACTGTTTTTGCATTTAAAGGCCACACGTTTTAATAGGAAAAGCAAGCCGAAATAGGTTCAAGATGGATGGATTTGCCTTGACCGTATGGCACATGTCAACGACAAGTCGTGCAACTCAGGCTTTTTAGATATTATGTGATTCAGGTAGTCGTATGGGAAAAGAAATGCCTAAAATGGCATGGGGAAAGTAGTAAATAATAAAGGCTGAGGCTAAATTAAAATCTATTTTTTTCGCTCTTTTGCTGCAGATGATTTTGAATCGATATCTGCTCAAATGTCCCTTTGGTTGCGCCTCGCAAGAGAAGATTAAATTCCTTTGTTCTTATTTTTGAATTTATCGGCCAACCAAATTATAACTTTCTCTTAAAGATTTTTAATGGCACTAAAATGATGTCATTAATGCCACTTACACTCTTTTTAATGGGGCTATTAGGGAGAACATTATACACACACACACATGTGTACATGTATTTTCAATTGTTGCACATTTACCCTAAAGGCCATTATTTTAAACTGCGAAAACGAAGGTAAGTTTCCATTATTCAGAAAATTTCAAGTTAAAAATTAAAAAAAAAAGTTCTGCCAATGATTCAATGTGACACAAAATTTCTAAAATATAAAGCGTTATATGAACAGTCATACCCGACCCAGTAGGAAAATCTAGTGAAATATCATTATATTTGATATTCCGACAGGGTGTGTGTGTTGATCTAGATTTTTGGAACGGATTTCCGTCATCCCTTGTTAAGTTTGGTTTCGAGACAAACCGGTTTTGGCTATGTGCATTCTTCAGTTTCATTTTTCGTTCCGAAACCGGTTTGTCTTCAAACCAAACTTGACGTGGGATGACGGAAATTCGTTCCAAAAATCTATATCACTATATTATTTCTAGTGGTTAAATTAATCTTTTACATTTATCTAGAAGTACATAGATATGTATACGAAAAGAGTTTGCTTAATATATGTATTTGACAGTTTTCTATTTATAAGCAATTTGACTTATTCCTCCCAGCGGTGGCGACCGGTAATAGGTTCCTGTCTCCGAAAGAGTCTCGCTAAATTGGTCTAGCGGAGAGAAGTTAATACTCTCTTATAAAATATGTCTAACCCACGGTGGAACAGCAAACGCCGAGGATACGTGATCAAGTGGGTAATTGGTCTCTAGTATGCGAACTCCATCCATTATAGGGATGAATTAGGAAGCCTCGCAAGAGGCGGAGAGGTTTTGACTCTGAAGAAACTCCGCTTTCAATTAGCCGAGGGAGGAATCCAGAAGAGATGGACAAGAGTCCCTCGCAAGGGCTGGAGGGGTCAACCTTCCAAGGTGCTGCCAAGGCGTTGAACCGTGAGATTCAGGTTGATGGACAATGAAGCCTCGCAAGATGTAGAGATGTTATTCTTTGTAGGAACTCCAGTGTTTATTGGCCAATGAAAGAATTCTGAAGAGATGAAAAAGGCAACGTCGAAATGGAAGCACGGGTCAGTCTTCAAATATACTCATGCGGAGGAGGCTGAGACTGCAGGGCACATTGTTAATGAATGCCCAGCACTGGCTAGCAAAAGGCTTAGGACACCGGACAGACACTTGGTGGACCTTAGCCTTAGACTAATGCTAGCAATTAACAAGAGGCTCCTTGATGAGGAAGATGGACGACAGTTACCAGTCGTCAGCCTGAAATCACTACAGTCAAAAAGAAAGGCTACGGGTAGTATGAGAGTAAGGTAGTCATACATTAGAAATCGGTTGCCTGAAATCAATTTGATGAAAGAAGAGGGTCCAAAGGGATCCATCATTTTAGCGGTCTTCTCCGATATCCCCCCTACGTTAAGAGAGAATAGTCGCTCATGGTGAAATGGCATATCTTTTTAATATACTGAAAATCCAAATAGCAAAAAATCACCCGATCTGTAAATCAGTTTTACCCATATATGGTACTTTCAAAATACAGCTTTTTCGGTATATATTTGCTTAATATTGCTCATCACACTACACATTTCACAAGTAATGATAATGCTACAAATACAAGAATCAATGGAAATTTAAGAATAAGCTGGTGTAGATTGGAAACAACTAAGCAGTGCATGGAATTTATAGATAGTGAATACACGAAGATAAAAACTTATTTGAGGTTAAGTCAGAAAAATGATTTATTTACCAAAAAAAAAAAAAGGGGCCAATGAAATTTTTCGCCTTTTGTTTTAGTAACTTACAACCCCTTTTCTCTTTCATATGTCCTTTTATTGCTAGTTTATTTTTAAATTTGCTTAAAACACTTTCAAACTTCACACAGAATTCAAGGCATATGCTGCGTTGAATACGTTGCTGACACAGATAACAACTTGGATAAAAAGAAATTACGCCGTGATTTAGTTTATATCGAATAGCAATAAAAAATTTTATTATTATTTTGTAAAAAAGCTAGACTTTGTTTCAATTTGTCTATTAAGTAAATTTTATCTCAATAACTTATTTGCAAAATGAAAGCAAAAACATATTTACTTCAAACGAAGTTAATAAAAACGTAAAATTGTTATTTTTAAAAACAAAACAATAAACCTCAGATCCTCTTATAAAACAAGTTAATATTTACTGCACATGAAGACATCATCGTTTGTCCTGGCTGTAAAGTAAGAAGATAAGGAAACAAGCAATTTTAAAACAACAACAAAAACGTGAATTTTTCCATCAAAGGAAAAAATTATTTTCTTACAATTGTTCTTCTACTTTGTACTTTAAATCATATAAATAAAAAAAAAATTAAATGAGCGCTAGGATGAAAAAAGTACCAACTCCTTTTGAAATAAAATCGTTTTTTACTCTAGAGAAAAATTATATTATAGCGCTAGACATTCCTACGTATCACAGATACTGTCTCTCTCTATTCAATATTAAAGTACATTAAGGAAATGAAACAATTTATAGTCAAAAGGAAAATTGCCAGGGGACTTAAGTAAAGGCAAAACGTCTTAAGTATATAAGAAACATAAAGTGGAAAAGTAGGAATAAATACAAAGAAAAGTATTTTTGGAACACAAACATCAAGGAAACTTGTATAGAAAGAAACAGGTTAAGCGATTTTTTTTTAAAAGAGTAAACTGGAAAAAATTTAAAGGACCAATGAAATGCACACAATTTTTATAAATATAGTTTTACTTACAGTATTTATATGGTCTTTTTTAAGCCTGATAGAACTTTAAATTGCAAAAAAAAAAAATTACATTTCACTAAAAAAAAAAAAAAGTTTATTCGAAAGATCAATACATGGCATATAGCCGCCATGATTGTTCTTGACGAAGCGCATTTTGGACGCCCAATTTTGGGTCACTTTTTCTAGTACTGCTCGCCATATGTCACGAATAATCCGAACAATTTTTGCTGGCAAGGCGTCAATTGTTGCTGGCTTATCAGCTCAAAACCAGTGACTCCACGTGACCCTACGGAAATAATCGAGAGGTGTCAAATCGCTCGACTTTGAAGACCAATTAAGAGCTCGAAATCAACTCATTGCCAAATATTTATCTCAATATATAGCCCTATTCCGTTGAATCATTATCTCGGTCGGAAACATGTCATCCATAATTTCGAGCAAAAAATCATTGATCATTGTGTGGTAATCATCTTCATTGGCTGTATCGTGAGCTCCGGCTTAATTTTTGAGGAAAAAATGTTTAATGATACCTCCTTATAAATCGCACCAAGCAGTGAATTTTTCCGGATGTAATGGAGTCTGTTGTGGATTGGTTTCAGTCCATATGCAGCAATTTTGTTTTTTAACAAATCCATTAAGCCCTAAATGAGCCCCATCGTTAAATGCAAGTTTGCGAAAGAACGACGCATATGATGTTGTAGTGTCTTTAATTCCTACACCGCACAGTGGCACATATTTTGAGAAGGAGGCCAAAAATCATTCTGTTTGTGGTTACCGATCCTAGTGTTTTCTTATTCATTTGAAAGTAAATACCAGTAAACATCGAGAGGCAAAAATTTAGAACTCTGTTCCAACTATAACACACTGAACAGGGTGATCCAAAATAGACTTTCTGAATATTTTGTTAAAATGAAATTTTTTTTTAGTAAATTCTAATTTTCAAATTACTATAACTTTTTTGTTTTAAAAGATATCAAATCAAAATAAATTGTTTTATGCAGTTTGTTAGTTATCAGTGCTAGCAAAATAAAGTCGTTACGTTTTTTAGAAGTTTTTAAATATTTTGTTTTAAAAAAGGTCAAAATTCTTCAAAAATCTCGTGCTTAATAGGGCATAACTCCCTCCCGTCAAACCACGTCAAAAAGATATTTCTCTGTGTTATAGCCCAAAACCTCCGCTACACACCTATACCCCATTATATGTGCGCCAGGTTGCGCCCGTGTGCACCAGACCAATTTTTCTGACCAAAGGTCAGGTATTTTGTACAAAAATTATCAATATATACGAAATTTAAAAAAAAAAAATTTTTTTCTACAGAGTTATTTTTGAAGTTATTGTAACTTTTTAACACAAAGGTAAAGCAAAATTTTTTTCAAATCGCCTTGAAAGATGGCCTTTATAACTTTTGCGATGGAATCTAGTAATATACAAATGCACTATATTGCACCTATCACTTTTTCAAAATCTAAATATTCAATGAAATTTTGGTTAGCCATTAGAGTTGGTAATGGGAAATTTATCATAAAATAATAAGATTATAAATATAAACACCTATGAATCCAGAATAATGAAATAATTAAAAAGGAAGTCTTAAATAAAATACGTGAATGCACGTGTTTATTATGTCATTCTTTCAAATGTAAGTTTTATTACCACATAGGTAAGGAAATGTAAACTAAGTATGGGATGATCTGTACCGGATTATTCTTAGTACCTGTTTATTTTTGCCACAAAGGTTATAATGTGTAACTGCATGTGGGTAAAATTATTATATAAATATTAAAAAAAAATCGTGTCCGTATTAGTCTTAAAGTGTTCGCAAAACGAGATACGCATACTAATTGCACAAAAATATACGAACACACAAATTAGGGCAGAAAATTTCTGTTTAACAAAAAAGGACATCGAAATGATTGATGGAAAAGTTGCGCAAGTTTTAACGGAAACAAAGTCAATGCCAAAAGACATCAAACCAATTAAATCAACCTCCAGCACAAGACGATAGCTTTAAAGAAGCTTACGAATTTGGATTGTCGCCTCTTCATACTAGGTTTCGTTTTATGGAGCATATTCTTAAATTGGGTTATGATTTGGAAGTTGGTTCTTCAGGCGAAACCATAAGAAACAGTCAAGAAAATTCAGAAAAACGAAAGAAAAAAAGAACAAATTCAAGAAAGATATCTTCTAGGCCTTATAACCGACCAACCTAAACAAGGAGAAGGAAATTCGAATGATGGAAATACTGCAAGAAGATTTTTTTCCGATCCAGAATCTGCAGCATCTATCACAGGTGGAGATTATGAGTTAATAAGACGATTCAAAATCATATTATAAGTCTTAGCAAACATATTACAAGTCATACAAGATAAATGCAAAAAAATTTGGAGATTACGCCAATAAAACAGCTGCACTTTACAATGAAAAATACTCTTGGAGATATATGCCTTCAACGGTTCATAAAATTTTGTATCATGGGGAACAAATCATTCAACATAATATGCTAGCAATAGGAGATCTGTTTGAAGAAGCGCAAGAAAAAAAGGAACAAAGACTACAGATTCTTTCGCGAACATAGCTTAAGAAAAATATCTAGATGTTGTACTAATGAAGATCTTGTCACCATTTTGTTGTGTACTTCAGATCCATATATGTCCAACATTAGACAAAAATGGAAAACAACTCCAGTCGAATTAGAAGAGAAGGCTAAACAACTATTAGAAGATGAAAATCAATGCTATTTAGAAGAAACTTTTACTAAAATTGCTTAATGTATAGTGGCTTTTTGATTTGAAAGTATACGTATGTATGTAAATTAATCAATATTTGTTTTATAACTTGTTAAAGAAATATTTAAAAATAAAATAAAACTTTAACCAAAATAGGATTTTTTCTTTAAAACGTTCCGTTATTAAGAAAATTTTAACTTTTTAAAAATTTTAAATTTTTTATTTCAAACGGCTGTTTAAAAAAAACCAACCTTTGGCCCTTGTTGCTTTTAAGCTTAAAAATATTACGAGGGCCAAAATTTGGCGTTTCCTGACAAGATTTAGTTTACAAAACTATAAATAATTATAATTTGTAACAATAAGAATAGGACATATTAAAAAAAAATTATTTTTTCATGTTTCAACACTCCTCTTTTATACTCAAATTCAATTAATAATGGTAACGAATATTAAACCATACGTAACTTCTTTTTTTTTTGTCGGTCGACTTTTATGCTTTATATCAAAATTCCAATCCAATCAAAAGTTACGGATTTTTGACCGCCTTCTCGCGAAATGTGCCACTGTGCACCGGCTGGATCTTAAATGGGTACAGGCCAAGATCTTTGCGCAAAATATCCCACATAGTGGTCAGATAGTGATTAATATACATATAAACTACATCACACATGAGTTGCGTAAAGAACTTCGGCCACATATCAAACTGGCTCATTAAATTTTATGTTTCTAACAAGGAAACATATGCATATTAATTACATACGTTTTGCTTTTGTTCAATTTGTTAAATACAAAAAATGCTTATACAGGGTGGGGCAAAAGTCGCGAAGGGATTTGAAAAATTAATAACTTTTCTAATTTAATTTTTCTTTTTAAGACTTGTAAAATAAATCTGGGAGATTAATTATGGAAGGTTACAACGTTATACAGCGAACCAAAATCATAGAACTTTATTTTGAACATCATCGATCAATAATTCAAACTCAACGAGCCTATCGTCGTCATTTTAATATACGGAATTCACCATCCGAATCAATGATTCGACGCTTAGTGACACGTTTTCAGGAACAAGGCTCAGTGAGGGATCTTCCACGAAGCGGAAGACCACATTCTGTAATTAGTGAAGCAAATATTCAACGCATTCTGGAGAGTGTTGAGGAGAATCCTGAAACATCAACTCGAAGGCGCTCTGCTGAGCTGCATATGTCTCGGCGGTCTTTACGCAGAATATTAAAGGGAAATTTACATCTTTTCCCATACAAGGTGCAGTTAGTGCAAGAACTAAAGCCACGAGATTCCCAAGACCGATTAATTTATGCAGTTCGCTTCCAAGAATTGACCAGAGAACATAATGATTTCATTCATCATCTGATAATGAGCGATGAAGCACATTTTCAATTAAATGGTTTTGTAAACAAGCAGAACTGCAGAATATGGGGAATTGAGAACCCAAGAGTGGTTCATCAGAGACAATTACATCCACTTAAATGTACAGTATGGTGCGGAATCATGTCCCAAAGAATTATTGGACCATTCTTTTTCGAAGCTAACGATGGAAATGGTATAACGGTAAATGGCGAGCGATATCGAGATATGCTCCAAAATTTTTTAAGGCCAGCTCTTTCGGACAATCGAGAGATGTGGTTTCAGCAAGATGGGGCCACTGCACACACTGCTCGAGCCACTATGCAGCTCCTAAGGCAGATTTTTGGCGAACGTTTAATTTCCAAAAATGCAGCATTTAATTGGCCAGCCCGTTCGCCGGATTTAACAGCACCAGATTATTTCCTTTGGGGATATTTGAAAGAGAAGGTGTATATCAATAAGCCCAGAACACTTGCACAGCTCAAAGAGAATATACGAGCCGAAATAAGAGCGTTGCAGCCAGATACTCTGACTCGTGTCATGGAAAATGCTATTACAAGAGCTCAACTTTGCGAGGCTGAAAATGGTGCTCACTTACGTGACGTAATCTTTCACACCTAAATTTAAAAAATCTCCCAATATCATATTTTATTATTTTGTAAAAAAAAAAATAAAATTCAGAATTAAAAAAAGTTATGACTGTTTTAAACCCCTTCATGACTTTTACACAAAATAGGGATCCATAAAGTAAAAGAAAAAGAAGTTGTTTGGTAGGAAATTATTTTTCTCATTTACCATCCCTGACCCTATTGAGTGTGGCTTAAGTATACTTACAGTGCGACACAAAACTATTTCATTTATTGTTAAATTTTTATTATTCTGTACCAAATGTTTAAAGTGTATATGATATGGAAAAAATTGCTGTGGTTTGTAAAACATTGTACCATTCATTAAAGTAAATAAATAGGAAACTTTTTTAACACTTCAAGAGTTCTATTGAGTTGTTAAATGAATATTGATAATTCGGTGGTTTTCATGAGTAACCGCATATGTCAAATTGCTTTAATTATAAATCCTCTATACAAAGGTCTACAAATGTTTCGTATAATAGGGACGAATTAGCCTAAATGGAACTTATTGATTTACTTTAGCTTAAGTATTAGTATATAGTACCTAGGTCAAAATCCAGATAGATGGCTGTAGTAAAATCACTTTTTACAATTATTATTTTAGAATTACGCTTTTATTCATGGAACCCACGGACCTATGTTTAAGAATTCCACGCAAATTTTTAATCGGAATTAAATCCGGTAACTGCCGTGACTACCCCAATAATTAATTTTTTGGCAGTGTTAAAAATGTTATCGTCCTTTTGCCCTTATGTTTGGTGTCGTTTTCTTGCTGCATCACGAAGTTTTGACCCCCTGTTTTGAAACCGCCTAAATAAGATGTCTTAATTATGTCAATATACATATTAGCGTCAATGTTTCCTTCCATTCTATGAAGATTTCTTATAGAAACATCTCCAAAAAATATTTATGTATAAAAAGTAAATTTTTAGATTTGTCTGTCTAAATTATTTTGTTCCAATTTCCCAAAGGCTGGTTGCACAGCCTTGTGTTTTGCAATACACGAAGATTCTTTATTTTATGTCGTACCTGCAACCGCATCTATTAATTTCTCGAAAAACTTTACATTTTGTAGCAGGAAAGTAGTGTTTGTTGAACCGCACTTGGGCTATTAAGATTCCCTACAGCAACAAGAGACTGCGGAATGCATACATACATCTATTACAATAAGATTTTAGTTTCGTCTACAATGGGATGGTAAAAATTACTTATTCACAATTTTTATGAAATAATTCGCTTTATTCAGCTCCTGATAACCGACTTCAGCGCTTACTCTGCACGAAACTGTTAAGAATTGAATTTTATTAACAAGTATAAGCTTAAAACATTTCTCTTTAAATAACTGTAAATAAGTCGACCGCCTGGTGCTTAAGCAGCTTTGGCTATACCCTACTTAAACAAACAAAACCATTTTCAGAAATTTCTTTCCATATCGCTAAAAATTATGTAAGTAAAAAAATATAATGTTTTAAAAGGTTATTTCAACATTTTTGTCTTGCACTGTATACTTGTTTTAGCACAAATGAGTTGCAATAAGTCTTTTGTGTGTATATGCATATATACACACAATCACAGAGAGTATGAGTAAACACTTTAATTTTATTAGTTTGAGTACTCGTTGTTAATATCTTCTATGGATTTTTGTATTGAGTATACACATAATTGTTTCATGGCAAATAAGTATGAATGAGAATTCTCTGTGTTATACATGTCATGAGTACATGCAAGAGTAAAAATCCAAGATGCGCACTTTATAGCAAATGTTGCCAGATCTGCCGATTTTTTTTTCTAAACCGCCAAAGTGCGATTGATTTTTTTAAAAGTGGAATTACGAAAGTGCACGAAATCAATTTCGGAAATTTTCCGTTATACATTCTACATATTTTTTCTTCTTTGGAAATTAATTTCCAAGGTTTTTTGTTCACAATAATGAAACTGTATTCAGGGATGCCGTTTTTAACACGATCAAGCAAGACTGCCTGGGGATCCCACAGGATCATTAATTATTATTATTCCACCAATCTCAAAATAGATAAATAATTAAGAAGCATAAGCAAAATTTTAATTAAATTTTATTTTTCAATTAAAATTCTTTTTTCTAGATACTTAAAAATGTTAATGCTTTCCCCCTATATTGATTAAAAATCTTTCTATAGTGTTCATATCGTATATATGTACGCGTGTGCTTATTTTTTTCTGCTTCTCAAGTCATTTTCGATTTCGACAGGTTTTTTTTAAATTATAGACATGAAATTTAGAGTGCAACTTTCTCTTATGACGAGATGCACTAAAGCTACCTTCTACGCTTTATCGAATCCAACGCATCTGTGCAAAGATGTATGCTACAGAGCACAAAAGCATAGGATGCCTTGAAGCGAAAAATGTGACAAGATCCACTTTATGCTTTTGTAAACGTCATAAGCATCGTGCTTATTTCGTTAGCAATGGATATTAATATACATCTTATTTTCGACGCGTAAAAAGCAGAATGCTGGAAATGTGAGGAACGTGGAGAAGGCATGAAATGCGTAGTATGGACTTTCAGCCTATGGGGGTTTAGAAACGTTAAAGAAAGCTAATACATAATCTGCATCAGGATAGAGTAGAGCGCGAACAAATATTTGAGAAAGAGCAAATATGGTTCTGCTTATGCATCTCGAACTCCAGAGTTTATATGGAAAACAAAATTCGAAGCGTTGATTTCCTTTTCAAAAACTCAAAAACATTTATGAATATGAAATGATTGAAATAATTTAAAAATGTTCGACATTTTGTTTTGATTTCCAAATAAATTCTGGCGTTGCAATGCGTTTTATATTTTAGAGCCCAATTTTTTTGAACTTGTATTTTATTTTATTGAATCTACGACTATTTACAATAAGAATCACACCTTATTTCTAAAATATTAATTATTAGTTATTACCAATGTAATAAAAAATTTATTGCATTCAAATAATAATAAACTATTTACTATTAGGTAGAGAAAGCTGTGTATCCCCAGGCTTAATGTGTCTGCTCTTTTATTCTCTGGTGCCCATGAAATTGCAGTCAACCGCGTGCTAGTGTAGGAATGCACCACGAATTTGAAATCCTGTATAGTGGGAACTGCTAGATCTCTAGGGATGTTTTCATTTCGTATATACCAAAGGGCTCATACAATGAAAACCTAGACTGTCTTCTCTGTAACTTCTGGATGTTTAATGTACAAACAGTACCACATAGCTGAGTGTCATATGACCACATTGGCTTTGTTATGGATTTTTATAAAACGACTTTGTATTCCAAAGCCAAAATTTATTATGATTTAACCACAATTGTCGGTAAATATAAAAACAAATAAAACAAAAGCGGAAGGAGTTTGGAAGCAATTAGTCACGTTAAATATTAGTACGTAATATCTCTACATATGTTACAAACAACCCTTGCAAAATCTTGCAAATGTAGCAAGTCTAGCAAATATGCTACATTTTTCAAAACCATACAAAATATATGAACTAAAATTTGCTACACTTGAGCAAATATGCTATGGCAAAAATCATTGCAGATTGGTAATTTGCAATGCTAAAACAGCTGTGTATATCATTTTAGTGTTAAAATCAAAGCAACTAGATACCTGTGCTTACAAAGTTTCACGGCGGTAGAACCGTCTCAACAACTGCCTGTGAAGACTTAAAATTGACGCTAAGACTGTTGAAATATTTTGGCTAAAATAGTAAGAATTAAAGTTCCATTAATTGATAAAAGTTTTTAGAAAGTTTATGCACACACCAAATACTTTCTTTGCGTAAACATTTGACAGGCGGCTTTAGCGTTTATATACTGGTTGCGGCTTAGCTTATTGCATACGGCAAGGTAACTTTATGAAACTCTGTAATAAATTTGCTAAACGTTTAAAAAAGGCACTCACGCTCTGTGGCAGAAAATCATACGAAGTGTGCAAAAATTGCAGATATGCAAGGAAGAGTGATTTCCGCTATTAATGTAAAAATATGCAAATATTTTGTAATTTATAAACACCGATATCTGCATGATTTATTGTTGACTAAACTGTAATTAATTTTTATACACTTGATAAAAGTAATGAATAGTGTTGTGAATAGTGATTTTTGTTTTATTCTAATTTTTAACACGTTGAGTGCCACGCGGTTTTTTAGCGACTTCCCCATCATGCCGCGCAAGTTTCAGCAGTGCGAAAATATTGCAAATCGTTCTGGCATTGAGTGGCAGAAAAATAGCTCGAAATCTGACCAAATAGGTTATAACATTTGGTGACACTTGCGAGGGACAACCATTTTTATGTTTACCTTGTTTCAATAAAATCCATGAAAGTTTTCTGAAAAAATGTGCAATTTTTACCTTTATTATCATATTTTATACTGTCAGTCGCCGGTGACTGACGTGGCACTCAACGTTTTAATGACTGGACTTCGCATACATATAGCCATATAGTACATTATTATTTCTTTTGTTTGGATATTTTGTTGGTATTTTTTATTTTTTATTACATTTAATTGAATACAATAAAGAAATTAAAATTTGTTTTGACGATTTCTAAAAGTAATACTTATGATGATTTTTAACCATAAATCTGGCACACTGGCATATTGTATGTTGCCCTTGTTTGGCTTATCAGACGTGTAACAAGCCCAACACGAATTCATAACGTCTAGTGTAATATACGCCCTGGTGTTGAGAACTTCAAGATCGTCGGTTGGCAACGTTAGTTTTAATTTATATTTAAAATTCATTTTAATACTACTAATCAGAGTTGTGAAGGTACATACGTTTTATTTTGAATATTCGTACTTCTTAATATTAAAATTTCTCTTCTAATTTCTAGTATGGCGAATTGCGACGAAATTTTAAAGAAAATAGCGGACGGAGAATACAAATTATTAGAAAAAACTGGAAGAAGCATTATTTGGGCTTGTTTTACTGAAATTCTAAAGGAGGATGGTTCTATATTAAAAGACAAGGTATACTGTCGAGTATGCCGCAGGCTTTTCAAATTTTCAAAGGGGCAAACATCAAATTTAGTTAAACATAAATGCGTTCATGCGCAGCCAAATGACAATGTCCCGGTACAAGTCAATACCGAAGATAAAAATGCTTGCTTTGAAGCATTTATGGATTTTGCGATTGGAGACTGTCGTCCTTTCAGTATTGTGGAAGGTTCGGGCTATCGTAAAATGATCTCGAAATGTATACAAATGGGTGCTAAGTATGGTGAAAATGTTGACTTGGACCACCTTATTCCTAGCAGAAGGATGTTGGCGAGAAAAGCGAAACTGATGGCCGAAGAGAAAAAACAAGAAATTACACCTCATATACAGAATTTGATAGCTAATAGTGAGGCGTCAATTACTATTAATATGTGGACCGACGATTTAATAAAACGAAATTTCTTGTGTGCTACTTTACATTTCCACGCGAATTTCCGACTTGTCGATATTACTCTAGGAATAAAATCCATGGATGTTACATCTAACACAGCAGTCAACATACGTGAAAAATTGAACAGCCTATTTGAGGAATTTGGTTTGACGGATGTATCAAATGCGGTGTTTGTCACTGAACATGAAAAAAATGTTGTAGGCGCTCTGAAAGACGTTGTAAGATTAAATTGTTCAGCACACGTTTTTTCTAGTGTCCTCAACGATGCTTTTGATTCTACAGACGAATTGAAAGATATAACAAAGGCTTGCAAACATTTCTTTAAGTATTTTAAAAACTCTAATAATCCGCATATACTGGATACAACTTTCAAGACCCACTGTCTGGCCAGGTGGAATTCGAATTTCGCAATGTTTAAATCTATACTGTACAATTACTCCCAACTTAATGAAATTCTCGCGGATAACACTGAAAAACTGAGTATGTTAAATGTTAGTATATCTGTTCTGCAGCGTTTAGTCGAGATATGCAACGATTTTGACACAATTTTCGAACAACTTCAAGCTAGTGCGTCTCCAACACTGTGTTTTGTGATTCCGTCCATTAATAAAGTTAAAACGCTTTGCGCTACTAAAAATAATGAAGATGTTGCCATAGCTGCTTTAAAGATCAATATTTTATCGCATTTGGAGAAATGGAGTTCAAGTTTAAGTCTTTTGCACAAAGCCGCATTGTTCTTATATCCTCCTGCTAAATCGTTGCAGCTAAATGAAATTAATGATATAAAAGAATTTTGTATTACAAAACTATCCGAAAATCGTACTGAAGTTGGATCTGACTCGTTTAATTTATCATCTAACTTTGGCAATACAACTAGTCACCCAGATGCGTACACGCCAGCAGTATCTGGTTCACCTAAAAGAACAATTTCGCCCGAACTACTGGAGCCACTTTCCCCCATAATGTCCAGCAGCGCGTCCGAATGTACTTCAGAGCCATCTACTACAAACGTAAGTTTTTTCTTTCCCAGTTTAATAAACGAGGCCAATGGTAGTAGCCTGGAAACTGGAAGGGATGAAGTCGAGCGTTATTGTAGCGAAAACGTTAGGCTTACAGACGAATTCGACGTTATGCTATGGTGGAAAAATAATTCAGGCAAATATCCCAAGTTATCGAAACTCGCAACGAAAATTTTGACTATTCCTGCTAGTAGCGTAGCGTCTGAACGAGTTTTGTCCTTAGCTGGAAATATTGTAACCGAAAAAAGAAACCGCTTAGAACCTAAAACAGTTGACAGTATGTTGTTTTTAAATTCCTTGTACAAAAAGGATTTTTACTAATGTGCTTCATTCAGTTGTAGTTAATTTGTTGCTTTGTAAAGACTGATAAATTTAATTTTCAATACTTACTATGTTATATCATATAATCATTTTAATGCTAGGGAAAAGTAAGTAATGTACACGTGTATGTATTTATTATTGAGTAAATGTATGTACGTAATAAAATTGAGAATACATAATAGTTTCAATAAAAAATTGGCTTTTTTTCTCAATTTGTATTACTGAAAGTGATTTTAAAATATAAAATAAAAAGCAGTAATAACTGCTGGAAATAGCATTTACCATCCCTGTATGGTATTATTCAATGTATGTGTGTATACCTAATATATTCTGTATATGCGTATGCATAAATTTACTTATACTTTGCCCACTTCATACTTATAAGTATGGGTGTGCTAGGTAGTCAAAAAACAACGCTAAAAACGGTGGCAGTTGGAATACTTAATATATTCTTGGAATGGGTATGTAAATACATAAGTATATTCATATACATATATGGATTTATTAATTTAGGCTTGTAAGGGTGGGTGTGAAGGTAGACAAAAAAAAATTAACATGAAAGATGCTGGTACAGTTGGTATCGTATTGCCATAAGTATATAAATATTCTCCGAGTATATGCTAATGTGTGGCTTTACACTTATACTTATGCCCACTTCAAACTTTTGAGTACGAGTGTACAAGGTAAACAAAAAAAATATACAACACAATTAATGAATGTACGACCAGTGTTACCACTAGCAACACCAAAATTACAATTAGGATGAAGCAAAATTGAAATGAAACTACATCTGATTTATTTATTTTATTAACCATTATACAGAAAATACATTCAAGGTGCTATTTGCCATGTCAATCCTTGTTAGAAAAATAAATTCCCCTTGGTTATTTTTAAATAACTCTCTCAATTAAGCTTCGGCTTCTTTAATCACTATTAAGCTCAAATATCAGAGTCCAAAATTGTTTTAAATAAGAAACAGGTTTTCGTTGGAAAAGACTCAAGAAGGGTAATTCTCAATTATAATTGTTCTTTAAGAATGTATGTAAATGCTTCAAGAAAGTGTTAAAAAACTAGATCGAAAAACTTAGAAACATTGAAGTGTTCTAAGAGCATGGGAATTCAGATAACATTAAAAATTACACGAAACTCGGGTAATAACAAGGTAGATGGCAACTCTGCCATCAGTTCAGAGAAGAGAGAGAGAGACAATGTTGCCAGAACGGTGGTTTTGGCGATAGATCAAACTACAACTTGACTTGTCACAAAAATGAAGAGAGCGTCGGCAAAACAACGGAATAATACAGGGTTATCGATTTCGTGGTTTCAAAAGTATAGAACTGGAATTCGACATCTGCCAAACTAAGTTGTTAAACCAATTTTATTCTTTTCAGTTGAAAGTCTGACATTGACGAAAATGGATCGCTTAACTATCGCACAACGCATAAAAATTCTCAAAACCTACTCCAAAAATGGTGATTCTGGCACAGCCACATATCGTGCTTTAAGAGGAGATTATGGTTTACATAATCGTCCAACTACGCAAGCAATTGGCAAAATTGTGAAAAAATTTGAAGAGGCTCCAGTCTCTACAGATATTGTAAGGCCTGTGCATCATCGTTTCGCTCGTTCCGCTGAAAATGTCGCTGCTGTAAGTGAAAGTGTTGCCGAAGACCCGAATGTGTCGATTCCTCGTCGTTCTCAGGAATTAGGACTGTCTTACGGCACATTATGGCGTATTTTGCATTTGGATCTACACCTGCACTCATATAAAGTCCAGCTCACACAACAACTGAAGCCAGCTGACCATTCACAACGTCGTAGATACGTGGAATGGGTGCTTGAACAACAGGCGGTGGACGGCGATTATTCGAACAAAATTTTCTTCAGCGATGAAGCACATTTCTCACTCGGTGGGTATGTTAATAAAACAAAATTGTCGTATTTGGGGTGCTGAGAATCCTCAAGTAATTGAAGAGAGGCCATTACATCCACAAAAAGTCACTGTTTGGTGCGCTATTTGGTTCCAAGGTGTGATTGGACCTTACTTCTTTAAAAACGACGATGGAACGACTGTCGCCGTCAATTCGGAGCGTTATGGTCATATGATAACTGACTTTTTGTTGCCTGCTATTGAAGAATATGACTTGGGGAATATTTGGTTTAAGCGAATATGCCTTTATTGCAAGAGACATTTCCTGGCCACGTAATTTCTCGTTGTGGCGATATTGGACTTTTTTGTGGGGCTACGCGAAAGTCCGTGTTTATGCAGATAAACCTTTAACTTGAGCACTTAAAAACCAACATTCGTCAAGTTATGGCTGAGATAGCGCCCAATATATGCAAAAAGTGGTCGAAAATTACCTCAAAAGAATCAATGTTTGCTACACCTTGCGTGGTGGTCATTTAAATGATGTAGTGTTTCACACATAATGTCAACGTTCAAACTTTATAATAAAAAAAAAATATTTTATATCTCTTTTATTTTTGTTTACTTTTGAAACCGCGAAATGAATAACTCTGTATATGTTCGTGGATTTCTGTGCGGAGAACACGTGTTCCTGATCAGTTAGAGCATAATTTTTTGAGTCTCATCGAGATTGTTTGCATGTTCTCAGCATAGTTTATGAGCGGGTTTTTATTTATTTTGTTTGTGGAATGGCAGAACAGCGCTGTGTGAACAACTGTTTGAACACAAACAGACCAACAAATTCCTGTGCGAACAGCAGTCTGTTGGCAGAACATATATATTCCTAGTCTAGACGGCATGTAAAGGGCTTTCGCCCTAAAATATCAGTTCTTTAGCTGTATTATTTTTAGTTGACAATTGCTAACGTTTTTCATGGCAAATCAAATAATTTAAATTTAAAAAAAGTGGCGGTGTTAAATTAAAAATACCAACAAATAAAGTTGAGCTAGTTTTCAGTTAGCTAAATTTAGCCAAATTAAAATCGTTGCTTACAGTAAATGCCATTTCAACTGTGAAGTATGCTTGTAAAGCATTCAGGTATGTGACGGAAATCGCTGGGTCGATTTTACGATGAGGTAAAAAATCATGGTAACTTGACGTTTGCAAAAGGGTGGAAAAAAATTGTAATAGAAATTTTAAAACCGGTGAATAAATGGCAAAAGTTAATGAATATGAGATTACTTATTGGAGATAAGAAAATAATCAAAACAGGCAACTTTGCTCGAGTATCATTTATTTCTCATTGTTTATTTGGCTGCACAAATGGAAAATAAAATCTTTCAATTGTGGTAGAATTACTTCCACCTAGTAAGCACAAAGTGCTAGTAAAGTGGGGTTTAGACGATGATATATTTCATCGGTAAAATGAGAGCAAAAATATGATGAAATTTCATCGGTATTTAAAAAAATTAGAGTAAAATCATACGACAGTTTTTTTTTCGTTTACATGATTGGTAAAATACCGAAACATATGGTGCGTGCACACACCCATATATATGTTGCTATTTGTTTACATAAAAATCAGGCATGGAAAGTTTACGCCAAACAATATTCTCTCTTAAAGAACTTCTAGTGTTGTAGTGTTAATATTCAAATAAATAAGCTTTTTTATATGCAGACGCATATACATACAGACATATGTATTACAAGCAGGGACTGGAAATAAGAGTTATTTTTCAATTTTTGAAGAAATAAATCATACATAAATGAACATCGTAGAAAACTTTTAATTACACCATCATGATTTTTAGGCGAAATGCATCCAACAATTGCATGATTTTTAAATTTTTGATTTTTATTTTAACAATCAAAAATAAGAGTTATTTTTGATTTTTATTTTTTTTAAATGAAAAATAAAAGTTTTTTTGATTTTTATATTTTTATATCAATAATAAAAATCAATTCAAAACTCTTATTTATTTGTTGATGCCGTATGTATTATAATATGCTGCTTAATAAACATATTACCTATGTCATGAATTTTGAATTGATTTTTATTATTGATAAAATACATTCTGATGTACCTATACTCTTGAATAATTTGCGGCATCTGGTTCTCTATAAAGTTTAAGGCTCCATTTTTATCACTGTCATTCGATTCCCCACTAATTTTTCCTACACATATTCCGTTTCTTCCAACGAAATAGCCATGATGTATTTGGCTCAAAATCTTTTTCTAAATTCACAGCAAATTCTTTTGCTTTATTTAAAAGCATTAGTCCAGTTATCACTATATTCTGACCACGCATTTCATTAAACCATATTAGGAGCGCTTTTTCAATATCTGGCTGTTCCCCTTTTCTTTGACGCAACGCTTTTAAATTACAGGTATTCGACACTTTTTTGATTTTCGAACTATTTTTTATTATTTTATAAACAGTGGATTTATCCATGTTATATTTAGCACTCAGTTGTCCACATTTCATAGAATTTTCTTCGTAATCTTTTAATAATTTTAATTTTTTTTGACACTCAATATCACTCGTTTACTCATTTTACAAACCTTTATGTAGATTTTTTGACATGTGTTAAAGTTACCAGAAATGCAAATAAAAAAGATTGCCAGTTTGGAAAAAATAAGAAAAAAAAATTGAATGGATTACAAGCGAAATTTTTTTCATACATTATAAATATGGCCTTAAAACGAAAATGGACTTCAAGCGAAGTGGACTTTAGAGCAAATAATTTGTATGAAATTGGAAAAAAAGCTGCATGTGACTATGACAGTTTTGGCTTACATCCGGTTTTTGGCCTTTAAACGGAATGGACTATAAACGAAATTTACTGTATAATTTATAATTCTTGATTAAATGAAAGGAAAATGGATCGTATATTGATGTTTATGTCGGCAATTATGTATGGAATACAATATCAAACCACATGCCCAAAGCATGCAGTTGTGGCGTTAAAAAGTTTTCAATCACGATATCGCTCCCCATTGACAGTTACCGTTACGCCGTTTTCAGTTTCAAAGAAGTAGGGTCCACTTATTCCTCCTGACCAAATTGCACACCAGACTGTTACTTTTAATAGATGCAAAGGTGACTGATGAATAATTTGAGGGTTTTCCATTGTTCTGTTTATTCACATATCCATTTAAATGAAAATGTGCCTTATCACTCATTATGATTTTTTCATGAAAATCGGGGTTGTCATGGGCGAGCTGTAGCATCCTATTGGTACGGCGGCGTAAATGTTCTTCTGGAAGAAGCTTTTGTGTCAACTGAATCTTAATTGGAAACAAATGCAAAATTGTGGCCAAAGTTGTTCTTTGAAGACCGAGCTCCTGAGCACGGTGTCGAATTGAGGTTGATGGATTGTTTTGAACACTTTCTTCAACAGCAGTAATGTTTTCAGCCGATTTTGCGGTACGTTGTGGTCCATGCTTGGGCCTATCAGCTCCCTCTTTCTTCGAAATTATTCACTACATGTTCTTTCTCATCGTCACAGTAATCGATGATTGATTTTGATAAAATGTTTTAGTGATTACCGAATATTTTGGTTTACCAAATATTTTTTCATAATAAATTTGCCACGTCTCTACTTCACGACTGCCAAATATGAACTGTCAAGACTAATATTTGCCAAAGTGGCGGCAAAACAAAGTAGTATACCTTCCGGGCGGACACCCTGTATTTACAGATTTTTATTTCACATAGGACGGTAGTTATTCCCCATCACAAGACAAACATTTTTTCGCTACGTCGTTTTCGTTCTCTAAACACCGGCAACTGCTGTGAAAAGTGTAATTGATGGCACGTTGTTCTTTTTATTTGTGCTTTTATCAAGTTTGGAGGAGGGAGTGTTGTTAAAGAACATTGTTTGCGATAATTCATTATATATAGATAAAAATGAAAAGAACACTAATATTGGAACGAAAGATAGATGTTCATAATAGGGAGAGTTAATTGTATAGAAGTTCACTATAGATAAGTTGCACTGTGTATTTACATTATATTGCAAGGAGCAGAGAATATCAATGAGAATTCCAAATAAAGAGTATATAATCATATTTTTTGGTGTTGTGTATAATGAGTCATAACACAAAAATATTTACTTATACACACCGCAGTTGAAACCACATGATTACCCACTTGACCATAGTATTCGCTTATGATATTGCCCTTGGAATCGAAAACCAATTAACTAACAGTCGCTCAGTTTTGTTTCGAAGCTCCGCTAATGATATTAGCCTCGAAACTTAAGAGATATTAATCTTAATAAATAAATCATTCTCCAAGGACTCGACTGAAAGCTTGTAAAAAGAAATTTCTAAATATAACTAAATGTTTACGAAAGACAACATTAACGATATCGAGAAATATTACCTTAAAATAATGTTAGCGATATGATTTCGATATCGCTAAATGATAACAAGTAGGCTCAAGGGCGAATTTAAAGTACTTACAGCTTCGTTGCGGATGTCAAACTCCTAAAAATGTGCAGGAAATGGTGAAACATAATTGTATATGGAATTTTTAACCCAATCATTTTAAACTCACGTCATGCAATAATTTAAACTGAAGGCAACAGCTGCACGCAGGGTTGACTAAACAGGTCAACTGATTGGATATCAAATTCCATATAAAAAAATGTTTTTGGTTTTATGCATCACAAAAGAGATATATTTTGTTTATTTTCCTGGGAGACTTGTATTATATGCAATTTTACTTTCTCCTAACGGACACCACTATTAAGCGAACACCCCCTATAAACGGACAACTTTTGTAGTACCAGCAAATTATTAAATATATTACAATTGTTGCCTCTTGAGCGGACAAGTCTCCCATAACTGGACGCGGACACTTTTTTCTTGCCAAATGACATTTTATTTCGTAATAACCGGACAGCTTAAAAAACTGTAAGATTGTTTTTCCGTTTAATATTTTCAATATTCGTACAGCGATTGCTGGTTCAATAATACATGTATGTATGTTTACAGGGGAATCCCCTATGTACTAACAGGTTGGTGTCTTGAACGTAGCAAATACCTACATATGTAGAATTATAGATTCTTATTGTTACTTAAATCGCTAGGACAAAACCAGGGTTGACTGTTAAGGACAAAGTTAATGCCAAATTCAAACTTCTTGAAGCTGTGTCAATATGACTGGAGAAATGGAACGTCTTTTTGTTATTAGGAAAGCTGCAAAAAGCTTCGAGCGTTTCGTAACATTAGTTTCACCAACTTGCCAGTTACGTGACGATCAACCAAAAAGACTTGGATGACGTCTGATTTGATGACGTGTGATTTTCTGGTGCAGGTCGATAGATAAATGCAACTTCAAAAACAGAACTTGTTTTTATTTTTAGAAAATGCGGCGAAAAAAAACAAAAAATCTAAAAGTTATTCATCTCCCAGCAAACACAAGAGCGATTTGTCAGCCCCTTGATCAATGTGTTATGAAAACAAAGTTTTTGCACAAATCATTAGTTTTAAAACATATTTTATTGCAGTTGGAAGATGCAAATTCTGCAAGGGATTTTTCAAAATCAATATCAATTGAAAATTGTTTCAGGAAAGCTGGTCTTGAAAAAAAAACAGATATCCTCAATGACGACAGAGATTGGACCGCATTAGATGAGCTTCCACTATCATCACTTGCTCAGTTCGCCAATGTTATGAATCGAGTTCAGAGAGTCAAAGACTATATTAATTTCAATAATTAAGTCTTCTTTAATGATGAGAAATGTTAACCAACTCGTCTGATGATGAAGTAGAAAGTGAAACTGACGACAAGTTAACTTCTTATAAAGAGGATTATTTAGCTATAGGAAAACTAAAAGCGTTTTTATTACATCACCGCGATCTTAAAGGTGTTCAATCTTCAAATATAGCCAATACTATGCATGAATTGAAAGTTTTGTTGTAAAATGGCTAATATTAATTTAGCCAATATTACTTCATGTGGCTATTCCAGTAATTTTGGAAAGATACACAAATCGACGAGTGCTTTGAAAAGTCTTAACTTGATGGCTAAAAACTCCAAACGGTTTAAGACTTGGCATTAGAAAGACATATACATATGTAAGTACTTGTAGAAATTTTTTAGGTGTTTGTTATGTTCAGCACAAGTTGTGAAAGTACAGCAAACAACGTTGGGGCTGGGATATAAAGAGCGCATAATAAGTGTTCAACAATATTACCAACAAACTAACAAAGCTTAATTATTAATGTAGGGGGATATCGAAGCAGACCACTTACTTTTTGGGTTCCTTTTCGACCCCCTTCGCTCACCAAACTTTCTTTCAATTGAGTCTCGTGCTAGCCCTAGCCTTTGCTCTTGGTTTCGACTGGTAACTGTCAACATACCTCCTCATCACGGAATCTCTTGTAATTGCTAGCATTTGTGTAAGGCTTAGCTCCCCCATGGTATTCACATTTACCAAGTGCCTGCCCGTGGTCCTAAGCCTTATGCTAGCCAGTATTTGACATTCACACACAATGTGCGCTACCGTCTCAGATGTTTCTATGACCTGTCACTAACGCAGTGATCCAGATCAAGGTGGTCCTATTATTTCTGAACACCTTGCTGGTTTTCCTTCCAATGGGCTCTTTGAGCACCATTCGAGCCTGTCTTAGTGTGGTTGCCTCCCTCCAATTTTTCAGGTCTAATGAGTCTGTCCATCGTCGGATCTTTTCTCGCTCTAGGCTATTCCCCAGTGCCATTCTAGGGTCTGGTCCACAGAATTTCAAAGCAGATCCCCTATCTGCTAGTTCGCCTGCTACCTTATTCAACGAGGCACATCTGTTTAGTTTCAGAACACATTCCAGCACTAGTTTGGAATAAATGTTCATTTGCCTTATGCGTTTTATAACCAACAGATTGTCTAGTGCAATAAGAAACTGACACGTATTTCCCCAGACGCAGACTACAGAACAAGTTCATCTCAGCTGAGAATACACCTGCTTCTGCCCTGCCACTTAACACATGAAGATACTTAATAACAGGAGATAAGTGTTTAAGCAGTAATAGTGGCAGCATTAAAAATCACAAAAGGCAAAACTTAATAGTACAAGCGGAAGTCTAGTAACTTGACTTACTCTGTTGGAGTGTCTTTTTTTCTGCAAAGCCAAAAGAAAACAAAACAAACACAATGGAAACAATAGTTTCCCAGCTCTATGCGACATGCATACCCAGCCCAACGAAGAATAGCTAAGCTAACATTGGCCAGGAATACGACCCTATCCTTACACTAACCAACCAGATGACAACAATAGAAGAATAATAAACTTGAGTTTAAGAAGCAGTTATGTGCAAAGATACACTATACAAGAGTTCGAACAAAAGCCAATGTTTATTCTTTGTTGACTTGGCAGCTAAAGTTTGCAGTTTCTTCGGTGAATGTATTATCCTTTGTTTGCTTCAGACATAAATATTTACAAGTAACTTGTTATCAAAGGTGTTTGAATAATTATGTCAGTTTTTAAAGGTGAATTATACTTTAAGTAGGATTATGGAAAACAAATATAAATTAAACTAAGGCAAAATAACATCAAAAGGAATCCAAGACTAGCAAAAATATCAGCACTAGAGATGAACGTTGTGTTAATAAAAAGTGAAAGTTTGAGCGAGTGTTGCAAGAAATCTCAGAAGAATTCAGATACAACTACATATATATTTCGAAAACATGGGTGAATATTTAAAATTTCCCCCTCCAAACCCGTTAAAAATTAACACTTTCCCACACACAAAATTTTGAATAATTAAGTACAAATCAATACGGACATTTTAATTTTTTCGGGCAAAATGTTGTTTTAGAAGGAATATGTTTTTAAGAATCAACAATCTTATCCCGTATAATTATTCCCTCGTATTTTCCCGATTTCAGATTTTACTTTTTTCATTCAATATTTTAAATTTTACATTGGTTTATAGCAGAAATGTTATAATTACACGACTACGCTATGCGCTTAATTTCCCGTTGGCTAACGCAGTTCGTGTGAGTTGGCAGCCCTGCAATTGTTGCATAGATAGCAATAAAGATTACACCGTCTCGTCAACCCCACCCTTACAAGGGGCAAACTATGTGATCTAAAGGGAAATTATGTGCATGGCGTAATCTCCACGGCTACGTTCGTAAATGCGTTAACAGCGTAACACTGCAGCAAAATCAAAATTTAATGTTCGAAAACGTAAAACGAATTTACAGCGTTGGGCGAACAACTGTTCGAACAACTTTGTTAAAACACGAATACACCATGAACAGTGACGGTCTTCACGAGCCATATTCCTGTGCAAACAGTAATCTGTACGTTGGAAAAACAGACCTATGACGGCATGTAAATTGGCAGCATCGTCTTGCGTCAAAAGTTGCGGAAGTGTTTCTTAAAAACGCAATTTTATTAGAAATGACTTTAAAATTTATTTGCCTTAGCCGTATTCACTGATTGGGTCAAATGGTCTTGCAAAAGTGCAAGTGCAAAATATCGTCGGTTTTTTAATGAAATCCAACACCAAAATACACAAAATTGCTGTCAAATTTCATAAAAAAGTTATGATATTTGACATCTGCATTTCTGCAAGAGCATTTGCATTTGTTTGTTATTGTTGTTGTGATTTAATAAAATAATCCATTTTATTTTCCAAATTTTTTTTAAATAAAACTAATTGCCGCGTTAAGCATTTTGCAGCTCCTTTAAAAATGCAAGTTAAGCACAGATGTTGAGCAGATGCAATGTATATGCACCAGCTGATCCAGCATAAGCAACGGTGTTACAACTGAATAGTTGTCTAAATTTGCTGCATTTACGAACGCATCCTATTTCTATTATTCTTGGTACTTACTAATGCTAATACATGTTTGTATGCAAGTTTGTATGTATGCGTTGCCAGAAAAGAGAATAGGAATAGGAAAAATATTCAAATTTTGCAGTTTATAAACTATTACCGCCCTCAAGAACTTTGTTTTGTTCAATTAACCATTTTATATTTTACTCATGTAATTTCAATTGTTTTATGAGTCCAACTTCAACATTGAAGTCTTCTTTAAATGCTAAAATGCAACAACAAAATGACAGCTGGCGAGTAAGAGAAATTCAAACAAATAAAAACACCAAGTAAGAGAGTCGCCGTCTTCGGCTGTGTCGAATCTTTTATACCCTCCACAAAAGTATGAACTACTAAACATATATACTACAGATTTTTCACGGTCCATAAATAATTAGGCTGAGTTTTCCTAATTACGGCTCTTTTGATTTGTGCTTCTTTTCGAACTTTTATATCAAATTGTTGATGTACTCCTCATTTTTGAATTTTATAGTTTTGTTCAAATTTTTGATAATTTTTTTTGGTAAAATTTGCAATTTTTTGGTTGAAATTTTTATTTTTGGTGAAATTGCAAAGTTTACTGAAATTATATTCTTGGGTTATATTATGCGAAATTTTCTTAGTTTTTGGACAATTTTTTAGTAATTTAAATGTGGTGAATTTCCAAAATTTTGGTGAATTGCAAAATTTTTCTAAAATTTAGATTTTATAATGATTTTTTAATAAATTTTATACTTTCTGATTTTTATAATTGCTGGTGATTCTAGATCTTTTTAATTTTTTTTTATGAATTCGAGACTTGCGATGAAATTTGATTTTTTTTATATAATGGTGTATAATTAACTGTGATAAATTTGCGACGTTTTTCCTAAAATAATGTCTTTTTGTCAATTTTCGGTTTTTTGGTGAAATTTAAATTTTTGTGGTGAAAGTTCTAAAGTTATTGATTTAATTTTTTTCGGTATCTGTTTGTGTAAAATTTGGATATTTAATTAATTACAGATTTTTTGTCAATTAAAAGTTTTGCCTTCCATTTTTTCGATTGTATGTGAATATTGGTATATTTGATGAATTTTAAATTTTGGGAAATTTAAATTTTTCGAAATTTTTTTTTGAGGTTTCGGTTTTAGGAGGATTTTGGTTTTTTTTATTAACAATTTATTTTTTATTTTTAATATAGTCAAACGTATAGGCCCGTAAGTCGATAATTTGTATAGGGGGACTTTATAGCAAATTTGATAAGGGTTCAGAATAAGCACATTTATAGATGTGCGGACCATCACATTCCCCATGAGTTTGAAAACAGTAAAAAATCCACAAAAATAGGGCTTTCCCATATATCGGGAGCTTGTGCATCGATATTGCTGTTTTGAAATAGAGAAAACAGCCAAACGCCTTGATCAAATAGTCCAGTTTCAATATCGTAGGCCGTATCGTAGCGGACAGACAAACAGACGGACATCGACAATTGAACTTCTCCACCTATAAGAATCCAAACTATACATATATAATTTCTATGGTCAAAAATAAATATTGTAAAATCTACAAACGGAATGAAAAACCTATGTATACGATAATGAAAAATGAATCTAAAGATGGCACATATCCGAAACCGGTTTGTCTCCAAACCAATCTTGAGAAGGGATGACGGAAATTCGTTCCAAAAATCTACATCAAAACAACCTGTCGGAATATTAAATCAAGAATCTATGTATACCCTTTTCACTTTTTGTGAAGGGTATAAAAACTGAATCTTAAAAGTTGTTGCTTGACTCTAAACACATAGACCACAGCGAGCTACAGACTCCAATCTGTCAAAAGTAAAATACACACGTTCATTTGGAGGCATCTTAGCTACATGACCGCTAGACTACAATTGTCGGTGTCGCCAATTTAACCTAATTTCTATTTTTAGTGACGACAATTGACAAAAAAAAGTGCTGACAATTTACAAAGAACGCGTAAAAAAATCAGCTTGAATATATGGAAAGAATTATATTTATATACATTTAAAAACAAGTTACAAGTTTTACCTGAAATACCACATGGAAGGTGCGAGAAAAGTATTTTTAGGCCAGATCTGTAAAAATAAATTTTTTGTTATTTATTTGATTTTCTTTTTGACCATATTCAGTTTCTTCTATGTATCAGTTGCTGAACTGAGTGATTTTGCGTTAAGGCAAAAAAAGTTGAAGTGGCAACATTGTTCGCCAAACACAAATACTAATAATGCAACGCCAATCTTCCTATCAGCTGATTCTGACGTAGCTGCCGCCTTCAAAAAAATGAAGTAGCTCACTACACGGCGACATATAAAGTCAACTGCATTTGTATGTGTTTAGAGCATTAGTACTACATAGCTACGTTAATAATTTCAGTTTCTATTTTAAATTTCAAAGGGAAGTTAAAATTTTCCCTTGCCCTTGTTTGTTCTGGCATGAAAAAGAAAAGAAAAAATACAATGGTTTTCAAAAAACTAGAAATAGACAAATAACCCAATGACGCAATGATGTAATTTAAGTAAAGTGGACCCGCACAATGTGAATTCCGTTGAACTTTTTACAATCGTAATAATGGTAGCTGCCACAGCGCCTTGGCTTTATTGTATTGATGATCTAGATTTGCAAACTATATAGTAGTAGTGGCAGACAAAAACTTTGGCTAAACAATTGACCGTTTCTGTTTTTTTTTTTGCGATTTTTTTGATTAAGTATTTTCTATGAATTCACAGAATGCATCATAATGTGAATTGCCATTCCGATTATATTGCTTTAATCGTTGAAATCAAAATTTGCTTTAGTTATACATGTTTTTTAAAATTTATTTTGCCTAAAAGTACAACAATTGTGAACAGATTTTTATTTACTTTTATCATAATAGACGACGCAGTCTTAGTATCATTCTATTTAAATGTTAGTTGGGGCAGCAATTATTCCTAAGGAAAACGAATGAATTAAATTACTTTTAATAGAAAAGTACAGGGTATATTTTAATACCTTTTATTCCATTCAGGGAATTTCATTGCAAGCAAACGACATATCCTAACGCTTCTCTTACTCACAAATAACTTTTTATAAGTCGATTTTAAAATTGCTTTCTTCTACGTATTCTCTATTCGACATTTACACAGCAAGGCTGTTCGCAGTTTCTCCTCTAGCAGTGTTCTGTTTTGACAGCCTCCACTATGCAGTGGCGTCTTTTAAGCAGATGATTATTTGAACATCTACAATTCACTAAAATGAGTTCGATTTCAGTCAAGGACCGGCTAAAAACAGTTAAAATACAGTACAAAAATATCTGTGAAACTTTATTTTGCATATTTCCATTCGTTATAAACGTCCGACCCACAGAGCTCATAATAAATATTTGTCCAAAATTATGAGCCAATTTGGGTCGGAGCAAGTTATAAAATCGCTGCACGTTGCAGCCAGTCAAATAAAAAAATCATTGATTTAAGAGAAATCATCAAATAAGATTAAATACGTAGAATTTATTAAAATACAGTCGCACCCCAGGCAGTCCACAATAGCATTCTGTATCACCTACATTGCTATTATGGAGCAAAATATCCGGTAAATGGCCCCGTGGATCAGGTGAAAGAGCATTGCTGTTTTTATGAAGTTTTCATTGACTTTTTCACAAAAATGTGGCCGTGTCTCACAGACTGTTTCTGGTTTATTCACATCGATCCACCATTTCACACAATCATAACGAAAGGAATGGCACAGCTAAAAATCGCATAATTTTAGTGATCAGTTGGCATTAGAATTTCTTGAGAGGATTTAGTCTGGAAATCGTTCATGCAATAAATGGCTTGTTACATGCCCGGTGTGGTAGGTGGCGCCGCCCTACAGAACGACATGTCGTCCAGATCCATGCCTTCCAGTTGAAGCGACAATGATGCTGTAGCGTGTGTACTGTCACTACTGAATTGATGTTTTGGGGTTTTTGGCGATATCCTTGTTTACAGTAATAATATTTTCAAGAGACCGACCGGGTACGTCGCGGAATAGTGCATTCTTGTTGAGACACCCTACAGCACCCCATCCAAAATATTAAATGTATCTTATTATTAACGTTATTCTTGCTAATGTGTTCAGCATTAAGAGTGCAAGTTTTATCATCTTTATATAAAAAGGAAAATGGCAAAAAGCTCTGAAACTACAAAACAAATAATTATTTGTTAAACTTATCCAGCTTCCCAGGATGCGGACGACAAATGATTGTAGTAGCTGTAGGAAAGATTACTGCAGTGTAAAATATTTACAGACAGAAACAAAAGACTCAGGAAAGGGAATTTCCGATTGTACTAAAATATCTTTAGATGCATAAAGTTGCAGTGTAATGAGAATAATGTTGTTTTCATTAATGTGCAATTTTATCTTGTTTCCGTATTTTCGCCAGCATTAGCAGGATATTGCAGTTGCTTTTTGAAACGAATTGTTTTTTTTTTTCAATTAAACCTTACGGTGGGTGCTTAAGCTTTACAATATTTTTTCGGTTTTAACTTATTCTTCAACTGCTGGGAATTACCAACAAAATAATTACAAGGCAACCAAATATGGACAGTAATGAGCAAAATATAAAGAAAGGGCACTAGTAGTAAATAAAATGTCTCATCATTAAGCCAATATAATTAACTCAAAATGCGGAAAAAATAAAAAGCCATAAGAAGGTACCTTTTCTGATAAAAAAAGGTTGAAAAAAGATTTTTTAAGGTTATGAATTTCGAAGAAAAGGCTATATTTTCTATATCTATATATTATTTACTAGTTGCTAGTTTCTATGAATTATTTGCTATTTAAAAATGCTATTCAGTATTTGATATTTACTATTTACTCTTTCCCATTTACTATATGCTATGTACTACTTACTATTTGCTATTTACTATTAACTATTTGCTATTTACTATTTATTTTTTACTATTTACTTTTTACTATTTTCAATTTAGTATTTGAAACTTACTGTTTGCTATTAAACATTTGCTATTAACACTTTGCTATTTTCTATTTGGTATCTATAATTTACAGCAGCACGCTTACAGGCGATGGGTAGGTGAATCAAGCGAGATTACAATTTGTGGCATCAGAAAGTATTATCAGTAACTGTGGGTTATACGTATCGTGCAGATTGAGCAAACCAGATAACCGAAACAAGGATCCAACTCAATAGTGAGACACTGATACTAGACAGACGCTCACCAGTTGTTTTTTAGACGGCTCTAAGCTTAGGATTGGGCGAGTTTAGGTAGTATTTTTACTGCTAAACTGGTGACCGAAATATACTTCCGACTTCCAGAACATAATACACTCCTTCACACGGAAGTTCATGGGATCACGGAGTAGCTGAATGAGCCCAGTGGTCCGTGACTGTTAACATTTTTGCGTACAGCCAACCAATAATATTGACATTAGAATACGATATGGTTAAAATAGCATGGCAATTGAGGCCATAGACCTCCAGTTCGGCTTAAGTGGCTCGAACCTGCTTGAGGCCACGAAAGCCGATCTGCAAAGTTGGGAAAAGAGGGCTCATACGATATGGTAAGACTCAAATGTGGATAAAACCAGGAGCTGGCTGAACGTAAGCAACTTGGGCTTGCGGGCACATCTAAGCAGTATTGGGTGTGCGCTTAGTAATGAGTGCAAGGCATGCAGGAAGGACATCGAGAAGATAGAACACTTCCAATGAAGGACCAGATATTTCGCGGCCGAGAATTTCCCAGACATGTCCGATCTGAGAGCCAGCCAATGAGGAGGTTTGTTCAGGGAAGAGAGTTCCTATGACCGTGAAGGTTTTTTCAATTTCAAAATCGCACAAAGTGTCGACGTACTGTCCTAGGTGTATGCCTACGAGTTTAGGAATGAGATACTTCTGTTTTCCACAATTCTCTGTACGCCAAATCCGCTGTGTTAAAAAAATTATTTTGTGCCTCCGCTAGTTAAACTTCAAATTATCTTCTCACACATTTGTTCTACAATTACAGTGAAGTCATAGTGTAGTTAAATTCAACTCATATTGTAGTTGCATTCACAGTGTAGTCTTAGCTAAGACATATTTTTGTAGTTCAGGCTCTAGACACAGTCTAGTTAAGGTGTATTAACAATAGGGGAACTCACTCTCAGTTGCAAACAACCCTTTCAAATGTAGCAAGTCTAGCAATTATGCTACATTTTGCAAGACCATAACAAGAAAATATATGAGACTAAAATTTGCTACATTTGCAAATATGCAGTTGTGTAGAACCATTTCAACAACTGCCTGTGAAGACTTAAAGCTTAAGCTAAGACTGTTAAAAAATTTTTGCTGTAATAGTAAGAATTAAAATATCAAACAAAACTCCATTAATAATAATACAGACGCGTAAACATTTTAGAGGCGACGTTAGCGTTTATATACTACCTGCGGCTTAGCTTATTGCATGCGGAAAGGTTACTTTATGCAACTCTGTAACCAAATAAATAATAAATTGAAAAATGAGCGGCGAAGAAATTAAAAAGAAAATTAAAATAATAAAACAAAAACCAATGATGATAAAATTAAAAAAAATAATAATGGATTATTTACTAGACAATCAAGAATTTGAGGTTTGTTGTTCATTTTATTGTTCATTTCCTTTATTTTCTGAAAAATCAGCTGTTTTATTAAATTTGCTAAACGCTTAAAAAAGACACTCACGCTTTATGGTAGAAAATCATACTAAGTGTGTAAATATGCAACGAAGTGTGATTTCCGCTAATATAATTCTTTTAATAGTTTAGTTATAATCCAGTCACAGAGTATTTGTTATCCTTCATATAAAGTTTAAATTTGTTGCCATAAAATGACAGTTGATTTATTGAATGTTAGTGGCCTAGTTTAAATATATTTTGGAATTTTATTTGCTCTACTTAAATTCAATAAAAATAACATCGACACAAAATACATGCTTGTCGTACGTAATTCAGCCACAACACCAATGATTGATTGCTCAATGAAGTTTCAAACATGGAGTTTTAGTTATTTGATGTTGAAACAAAACGATGACACAAGAGCTTTTCAATTTCGTTATAATATTAGTTTTTCATTTTCTAGTTAAAATATAAAAAAACTGCGATTTGATGGAAGAATCGAAACATTTTAAATTGAAAGTCTTTTAACCAAGCAAATAATGTTTTGTAATATCAATTGAAAGAAAAGTACTTTTAAGCGACCACGTTTGCAGCAATTATTCGATAGATAACCAGCATAAACTCCCACTGCCAAGTAATAAGTAAAAACGGTCAAAATGTATTACGGTAGGGTTTTTCATATATCTAAATCTTGAACACATTTAAAATAATATATAGATTAAAGAAATCCGTAAACAATTACTCTCAGTAGAGAGTTATGACTACCAATTATTTGTAGCCCCAATTAAATAGGAAGTTCACTGAGAACTGGTCTATGCAACAGAACAGTGCTATATGCCATACAAAAGGAAACATTTTGCAAAATCGTTAGCTGGCGTCATTGGATTATTTTCTCTGCGTTACGTGAAGACACATGAGAACAAGCCAATTAATTTGGAGACATAATCAGGCGAACCATTTTCGAGATACAGCTTGAAAAACTGGAGGAGGGTAGAGCTTCTATCATACGCTACATTTGAGCCAGCCGCGCCACCCGAAACCATATTCAAATACTAATGCCATAAAGTTATACTTCTAATTCGCACAAAACCATTAATGTGAAAATAAGGTCAATTTCCTATCCAAAAATTTCAGCCGTAAAAAGTACTGCCCATTCCTAGGCAACTTACAAATACCTCTGTATTAATTATTCGAATGGTTTCAGATGTCTTTATAATTTAATAATTAATAAAAAAAAGAACGAAATCGAATGAATAAACAACGAATGTAGCTACAAACAGATTTGATTTTATCTAATAAAGTAGATTTAAGATACGACTAGTATCGCCTATGATTTAAGATTTAAAAGTGTTTCCTTCCTTGGTAAATTTTGTTATTGCTACTAATAAATTATAAAATATAAATATATTGTTTGAATAAGAAGAATAAAGAAAAAAAACGAACTTACGCCTAGAAATTAAATTACTTAATATAAATATGCTCAATTTGGGATAAATCGCTTTAGGTCCCATTGTGTTTTACTCTCTATTTATGTGACAACAGTTTTGCAAAGCAAAATCTTATTGTTTTAGTCACGAATTCAACAAAAAGTCCATACGCATTCGTATGCACTTTCCGGAGCTTTCAATTTTGAAACATTAAAGAAATAAGAAATTTCAAAAATATCATCGAAGAATATACTGAAGAAAAAGGTTACAAAACTAAGGCATACACTTAGGCTATATAAGATATAACAAAATGTTGCATACATTGTGGCACTTGTTTTTTTTTGTGCGTTATCATTATCGACATATGTATTTAATTTTTGTTTTCTTCTTCATCTGGGGTGCTTTTTTTATAAGAAAAGTTTTTATATTTACATTATATAAATATGTATATTAAATAAATCAAGAGAGTGTTAAAAGTTTTGTTATTTAGTTCAATTGTATTTCACATACATATCTACAAGGATACTGGCCACTAATATTCTACAATCAGTTTTAAAAAAATAAATAAAAATGCAAAAAACTTTTAAAATTATTAACATAACCAAAGCTGTCTGGGCCAAGTAAGAACTTTCGTAGAATATTTATAACCTAACTAACGTCAAGTAATTTAAGTTGCCCGAATATAAAAGTTTTTTTGGCTGTCAAAATTGAGCCACTGAAACGAAATCAGTTGAATTAGGAAAAATGAATATAGAGCTGTTACATAAAAACATAAACAATAATGTTCACAAGCAGTGTTAACCAATGCTATTAAAGGACTTTTCACACCATTAGATTAAATAAAACGATTTGTCAAAAATTCAAATAAAATGAAAAAGTGTTATGTGACGAATCTGATAAAAAAAAAATACTGATGGAAATTGGACAGACTTTTCATTTTACCAGGTTTGCATTTTCACAGAAGCAAAGAAAGAAAATACCAAAAGCAGTTCTGAACAAATATACAAGTCGACTGGTTTACCGCCGACAGCGCGCTGCAGCAGACATTTTTGTTTCAGCTTCCACCGCCACAGAAACGGATTATCGGTTATCAATGTATTTTGTTCATGTACTGTAATAATTATGACTGTTTTCATTAAAATCAAAATATAATTGTTATTTCTTAATATTTTATATTTTTTGGCAGATAAAATTATTATTTCTTGACGTTTGTTTTTTGCCCAGCTTTGATTTTTCAAAAAATAACACTTATTTCTCTCCAAAGATATAAATCAGAATTTAATAATTACTTCTATCAGAAAAAAATCAAGAAATAGTAATAACTTCTGCCAAAAAATAAATAAAATAAAATCAGAGAACAAAAAGTAATTCTTCAGTGTTATTCGATAATTTGTTGTGCTTATTATTTTTGTTTAAAAATTCACAAATAATCAATAATATTAGTCCATGATTTTGTTCAATTCCATGCTGAACATTTTTGTATTTCTTTTACAACTTCATTTTGCTATATTTTTAGAAAAGTAAATAAACCAGAAACTTGGGCCGCTGAAATTTCCAAAAAGCACCGCCGCCCCTACCTATTGGAAATTGCTCGTCCATTGCCGCCGAAGGTATCGTTTCGGATTCTTTCTCTGCTACTTGCTCGGAGTAAGCAACTACCTCATTTTTTTTTATTTTTTATTTTAAGTGGAATAGTGTAAACAAGCAATGTAATGAGAATAAGATTTCTCTCTGCAAAAATCCAACGAAAATCTAAATATTTGTAGAAGAGTGTGAAACGCCCTTAACCAAATTTGTTTTCTTCCTTAAAAGAAATTGGACTTGAAAAAGACTAAAAAAATAAGCCGCTTGTGCCGAATCTTATATACACTTTATAAAAGTATAAACAAACAAAAACCTACTATGGAATTTTCCCGGTGTTTGTGATCTTTAAGTTTGGCCTTCGATTTTAATTTAATCATTTCGATCTCTCAATGCTTATAAATTTTTGATGTATTCTCCAACGGAGTTGGATTTTGGGCTACGTCCGTTTTTTTCTGGAAATAAAATTTTTCAATTTCGGATTTTGGCAACATTTTGAGTTTTTAGTGATTTTGACATTTTTTGTTAGTTTTTCAATTTTCTGTCGTATTTCCAAAGCGTGGGGACTTTTTTGCAAAACATAATAACATTTCCATTTTAGGATGAAATTGAAAGCTTTTGGGCAATTTTCGTTGAAATGTGATGACAATCGCAAATCGCCTAATACTTGCGATTGTGACTTGAACTCGCAAGAGAGGTGTGACGGAAATCGCAAACGCAAGAAATTTGGCGACTTCAAATAGCAAGAGCAATCTCAAGTGAACTGTTGTATTTTGCCTGAACCAGATACTAAAAAAACAAATAAATGATGAATAAAATACATTTGATATGTTTTTCTTTATTTTGAATCATAACTAATAATATTTTTTACCAATTCTTATTAAGAATATGAAATTAAAAAAAATCCATTAAGATTTTGTCTTCTTTTGTACTGACGATTTCAACAAACAGCTGATCTGAATGATCTTCGAAAAATATGTGCTACTAGTGCTGTTAATAATTTCATGAAAGTAATTGGTTGTTTTAATTTTCATCCTAAATACAAAAATGAAGAATTTGAAAAATCGAGAATTTTGTGTTCAAATACAAATGGCAACTCGCAAGTAAAACGTGCGAGTTTCATCACACGTTGAAAAGAGTTTGGCGATTTGCAACTCACATGCGATTATATTATTATTTTTGTGTTCAAAGACAATTTGATAATTGAATTTCTCGGTGAATATTCTCATTGCGTATGTACCATGGAGCGCAGACGATTATTCGAAGTAATTTAGTGTGTGTTCTTGGTAACTTCTGAATATTTCATGCGCAAGAAGAACCCTAAAGCTGGAAGCCATATGTCCATATAGGTTTTATAATGGACTTTTACAGGAGAACTTTATACTCCAGGACGAAAGTTCGGTTGTGGCTTAAAAGCCAATGAAGTTGAGCAGTTTTGAACTTCATAGCAGTTACATCTGCAAGTTATCTAAGGACCTTTGGTTGATAGTTTCCGTAGGGTTCAAAATATACACATTTATATTCTTACAGATAATTGTCGGGAACTTGTGGACCGATAATCGTGATTTAAAATGGTCCAAGGTTCTCTATTGGATATACCCTATTCACTTTTTGTGAATGGTATAACAATAAATTAAAAAAAAAACCATTTTAATAAGAAAAATAAAACACAAAAGTACAGCATATATAATTGTACACTACTCTACATTTGCATTTCTTTATAATTTCCGCCTAAAACAAACCTGCCGCAGCAAGAAAGTTGAACCCACTTTCCAATTCTTTATGTCACCAGCCGAGCAAATGTGTTTTTGACTGGGAGCAAGTTCAGGTATGTTTGCATCTTGAAGCCAATTTACAAATGTATCTATACGTAAAATTTCGACGGTAGATCTTTAAGTACACAAAGAGTTGCACACTGATTAAATCGCCTTGATAAGTAAAAAACAAGAGTTTTCAAAGTTATCGAAAAAAGGATTCCAATTCATCAATGAGACTTTTTAAAATTTTTAAAATTGACATAAAAGCTCATGCGTCTAATACAATTTTTGACACTGAGAATAACCTTATTAGAAGAGATTAGAAGAGATTTTTTTTACTAAAATTTTTATTTAAAAAAACGCAAACACGCTCATGTTTTCTTAATAAAGGCAACACATTGCACTATATTGTCACGAAGATAAGTGCGAACAAGTATTTTTGTCTGTAAGAATTGAGTGGTATGAATACTTGTTGCGCTCACTGTACATAAAGTTCCAGAATTGAAGAGTACGAATACTTTTGGCACCCACTGTATAGAAACACAACACCCATAATCTCATACAAGTAATCAGGAAAGTGAATACAAACAAACAACAACATTTTAATATCAAGACGTAACGACGATTTTTAGGAATTGAATAGTATGGGTAAACAATAACAACGCAAGGAAACTACCTCGATAAGTAACAAAGCAGACAGTAGTTACAAATATTAAAAATATTCTGAATTTGGAGTATGTTAAAGCAACTATTGATACAACAAAATCAAATTACAAATTTTTAACCGTGTGCCAAATTACCTGTAGGATTCCTTCCTAAAATTCTAGTTTTCAAACTTTTAAAATTATTGAATTTTTTTTTTTGTTTTCTGAAATTGACTAAAGACTGCAACATTCGAAGTAAAAATCGTCTATTTAATTATAAATAGTAAAATCTGTCTATAGTCTTTTTAGGTGTGATATATGAACATTTCTAACGTACAGCAATAATATAAGAGCCAGTTTACTGCCCAAGGAACATTAGAGGAATCGTTGCTATGTTCCATTTAATGCTCCATCGTCTATAGCGATGCTACTTGTTGAAATCCAAATTTTAAAAAAAATTTTTTGTTTCTAAATAAAATCTTGCATCGTCTGTATCGATGTTTTTGATGACTTAGTCCGTGAAAAGCAGTGGTGCTGTGATGATTGATTTTCCTTCTCATATATTTAATAGTGTATGTGATATACTACTGTGGGCAAAAAATAGTAAGACTTTTTAATTTAAATTTTGCGCGGAAATCCATTCGTCAAAATTTTTTTTCTACGTTGGTATGACTGTCAGTGACATCTGTGCCAAATATCACATCAAAGTAATCATTAGTGTTTAGTATACGCTTGTCTTTCTGAAGTACAACAAGTGCATTCGGCGATTTTTGCAAAGAGTGAAATTATTCAACAAAGACGTTCCATTACATTTTGTGTGCGAAATGAAATTTCTGGTGCCGAAACGTTCTGAATGTTGTAAAAGGCCTTCGGTGATAACTGTATGTCGCGAGCAAGTGTTTTTGATTGGTACACAACTATTCAAAGCGGGTCGAGAACCACGTCCAGGACGGCCATCAACATCAACTGATGATGAACACGTCAATAAAATCAAGGAATTAGTGTTCGAGAATCGCCAATTAATAGTCAGAGACTTTACTGATATCGTTGGAATATCGGAGGGATCAGTGAAAACCATTTTAAAAGATCATTTGGGCCTAAGCAAAGTGAAATCACGGTTGTTGACAAAATCACTAAATTTTCTTGAAAAACAGCGTCGCGTTGACGTCTGCCAAACAATGCTTTCCGACTACCAGGATGTCATTAAGCGTATTATAACTGACGACGAGTCTTGGATCTACGCTTACGACCCGAAAACAGACGATCAATCGGCCGAATATCATGCCAAAGGTGAGCCGAAGGCGAAAAAACCACGTCAAAGCAAGTCAAAAATCAAGGTCTTATTGACAGTTTTCTCCGATCATCAAGGAGGGGTGCACTCCGAATTCCTTTCGGCCAGCCAAACTGTCAACAAGGAATACTATTTGAGTGTTATGCGTCGTTTGCGCGAAGCTATTCGTAAAAAGAGGCCGGAATTATGGGCCGACAACTCTTGGTTTTCGCACAACGATAATGCACCGTCGCATACCGCATTGATTCTGCGTGAATTTTTCGCCAAAAACTCAATCAATATCGTTCCACAACTACCGTATTCGCCTGACTTAGCTCCGTGTGACTTCTGGCTGTTCAGCAAACTCAAGCGACCGCTCCGTGGAAACCCTTTTGAGTCAATTGAAGACATTAAACGTGAATCGCTACGCGCATTGAAGGCTATTACGGAAATTGACTTTAACAACTGTTACGGGGATTGAAAAAAACGTTGCCATAAGTGTATTTTCAGCTGGAGGGGGGGATTACATTGAGGCGGACGAAATAGATTTGGCAGAATAAATAAAGAAATTTAAGAACTAATGATTCTTACTTATGGTTTACTCTGCGGTTGCATCGCCCCTGTTTAAAAAGACGAAACGAGGTTTCTGATACACCTTGCCTCTAATCTTCCTTCGTGTATAGCCGGCGTAAAGGAGCGAATTTTTGTAAAAAACTTTTTGTGAACCAGTTAAATATTAGAAATATATGAAACATTAAAATATTTCTATATAAGCTCGATAGATATCTTGTTAGATCAAAAAAAAAAAAAAACGGTTGAAAATGAGTCTAATGCCAAAACTACGCAGGCCAATGAAGTTTTGTTCAAATAAAAAACCATACAAAATTTTGTGCGACTTCTTTTTATTAATAATGGCTTTCTGTGCAAACTTTTTAAAATTCTCAGCGGTAATCCTCAGTGTATCTGATAGGAATGTTCAATTTTATCTATCGCACCCAGTGTGCAGCATGTGTATAAAAAGGTAAGATTTTTAACGGTGGCGTTTTGTTTATTTCTCCTTCTATTATTTCAAGAAAATCCTGCTGTTCGCAAGTTTAATGAATGCAAGTGACGCTTGCGGTGTTCGTGTATTAATACGTCTGTGTATGTATATTATTTTGTCGTACGCTTCCATTTACATATTAGTTAAAAAGTTTGCTTGAAATGTGCGGGATACTAAATATAGTGAGTGATAAATTTAATTAAGGAATTCGAAGAACTAATCTGTATCTAGTGGAAGTAATTTTTAATATTGTTATTGTCCCAATTCTGGGGAAACAACTAAGTGACGCTCTAAAGAAGGGAATGATAATTAAAATTTCAAAAAAGGAGATTTGAGCGAATGCAGGAGAAGTCTAATTCTACGTAGCATTTTAAATACCAGTCCCATGGCATTCGCAAAGAGCAAGTCGGCTTCCATCCAGGAAAGTCGGTTATCAGCCATGTAAACAGCTTGCGAAAAATAGTTGAAAATAAGTGAAATGACTCTCGAGGTTATATCTTGCATTCACCGAGATTGAAAAGGCCATCTGAAACACACGTTGCTACAAGGAAGTGTGGGAATGCTAAAAATATATCATAATAAGGCTCCTATACGGCAACTCTAAATACTCCTATCCACACGAAGACATAGTCAGCTGCCCTGGCAGCACGCCAAGGTTTCCCATTTATTCAATGTGGTCATTGGCAACATAACGGCAAAAGTAACACCAGAGCCTAGGGACATCACTTGGTGATTAAATTGCAGGCTCGAAGACTTGGACGACAGCCGACATACATCTTTTTCCACATAGATTCATTGGTATGCAACCGAAACTTAAAAGATATAGAAGCCGAAACAGTAGCATGTAGTCTTTTCCAAAAGCTATGAGAATAAATACTACAAGCTCATGATAGCCACAGTCCTACGCCTGAGCAGTCTTTTTACTACTTAGGTGGCATAATAGCAACAACTGAGGACTGAAAAATCGTATAGCCAGGGTCAGACAATCCTATGTTAAACAGAATTTTCTATGAAATTCCCAATATATTTCCAAACGCACCAAGATTATTATATTACTAGCCGTGTTAAATCTTCTGCGTTGTGCTGCTGCGAATATTCTTATTCAAATCACTGCGAACCGATACCTTCCCCAGCTAGTAAATATTGTTTGCCCAAATACCGTCAGCAATGAACGGCTATGTGGTTTCAGGAGAAACACAGTGGTGCTACGTGTCATGCAGCGAACGCCACAGTAGATGTCCTGTTTAAACGATTTGAGACTATAGTTATCTCGTGCAGACATGACGTGAATTAGCCACCAGTATCGCGTGATTTTGTCTCCCTGAACTTTCAATTGTGGGCTTTTCTGAAGTCATCAGCGATCAATTCCAAGACCGTCGCTCATATTCACGAAGTCTATTATGAGGCAGAATCATTAAAAAGTGGCCCCTGGGAATTTCGCACAGTTCAAGGTGGCGATGTGGATTTGAACGATATAAAAAACAAGAACTTTCTAATGCATACAACTTGCTTTACTTCGTTTTAACATTGAGACACCCTGAAGATTGAAACTGGCGGCGGCTAATCACAAAATTTACGGTGGCGGCTAAACCTAAACGTTTTTTTCCGGCGGCGGTTATGCTAAAAGTGTTGCCTGATGGTTGACTATGGGAAAAACTGCAAATATTTGAAACCAAGAAAAAATTCTCGACTTTTTTACAAGTTTTGTTTAACACTGTATCAAGTATTAAGTTCACGAAAATTTCAGAATTCACAAATATTCCGTATAATTTAACGTTTAAATTAAAACTTGAATTATAAGATTTCAAATGGAAAAATGTACGTTAAAATATAACAAAACCGCAAGAACAATAGAAAGTAGTAGAAAGAACATGTTAAAATAAAAAGCGAACATCATTTTCAGGCAGCATCAACCTTTGCATTGAAACCTTTGTGCATAAAAATCCTCTCATGTGTTTTTGCGGTGGAAATTTCTTTTTCATGTGTTTCGTTTAGTCGACTCCAACTGCAAAAACTATGAGGCACAACCACACAGGATAGAACGCATAGACCGGATTACTGTTCGCTTTAGTTTGTTTTATTTAATTTGTGTTCTTTTTGCTGCTGCTTGAAATTTTAATTCGAAAACTGTGAAATACATATGAGATGAGCACATGTGTTAGTTTGGGCCTAAAAGTGCAAAGCTAATACACTGTTAACAGTACTTGACAGTAATTGTAGCATTTATGTCCCTGCAAATGCGAACATATTTTCCGGACGCGTCTCATGTCCGAGCTAAGCAGAAAATTTTTTTAACCGATATCACCATATTTCTCTTAGACACTCAATCAACCGACATGAGACTATTCTCCACATTGTCGGAAATAAATAAATTTTTTTTAAATAACTATTAGGGCCGTTAGCTCACAGGCACAAATGTAAGGCTTGCCGTAACCGACTGTACTGTCAGAAGTTCTGACGTATACCTGTTCGCAGTGGTTGGCCGGTAGCAGGGTGCTGTCTCTGCTAGGTGTCTGCCTAAATATGTCGAGCGGAAAGGAGTTAACAACACTCTCTTATAAAAATCGCTAACAAAAGGTGGAACAGCATACGTCAGAGATGTGTGCCCAAGAAGGTGCTTGGTCTCTAGTGCGCGAACTCTGAACTCTGGGATATCACTCGATCTATAGTTTTAATACAGACTTACTCATGCATATACAGCTCTGTATGGGTGCACATATTTCACTAATAGTGAGAATTATATTTCTGGAGAAGTTTCGGTTTTAAGGGATGAAGCCGGAAGAGATGGACAAGAATGCCTCGTCAGGGGTGGAGAGGTCAACGTTTAAAGATACTTTTAAGAACTTGGATCGTGAGATTCCAATAAGGATGGGCAAAGAAGCATCGCATCTCATCTGTACAAATTCTGGTGTTTCTTAGCCTGTGGAGGAATTCTGGAGAGATGGGCAAGAAAACCTCACAAGTGGTAGACGTGTCAACCCCCAAAGATACTTCAGAGTGAGGAAGAAGGTGAGACGGTAACGCGCATTGTACGTGAATGTTCAGCACTGGCTATCATAAGCTTTGAGACCACGGGCAGACACTCAACACTTTGCGCCACATTGAGGGCTTGCCCGGCTCGTTGTATCTGTTGTGACATTAAGCACCACAATCCTTCAGAATGTGCTTTGGAGTTTCCTTGTAGTAATCACAAAACCTACGCTTCTAAATGCCAAGCCTGTGGAGGTGTTTCCTCAATCCGCAATGGTCTGTGAAAAAACCAGTCAACATTCTTAAGTAATCTTTATTTAGAGACATAAGAACTTTAAAGTGTTTTTGGTGTGCATTTCGTTGCATTGTGCCCCAAGGTATCCGAGAACCCAGCAGAGAGTAACGCTGTTGATGCTGCCTAACAGATGCAGTCTTATACAGCATTCAAAGTTTAGTCTGGCGGTAAACTCATATAGACTAAGTGTCTTGATGGCAGCTTGACTATCGGTGAGGATAGCTAACCTCTTTCCCTAGTAATGTTGAATTGAGCACATCTTTCAATGACATGAATCTTTACTTTCCCATAGTTCATTGGCGGTACCATCTCTTAAGCTAAACAGTGCCGAAGTTTGCTGCTATTCCTCTTTTAATAACCACAATAGTAGCAAACTTCTTATCGAAGTTATACACCATGTCCATTACCATCAGTGGGTGTGTCCAGGGATACAACTTGCATCTGGCCGACACAACGGTACCTACTTGCCCCTTCTGCCCCAATTTTTAAAATACTACGTTTGGCAACGGCCTCTATTGGGATCGTCAGCGGTGTGACTTCAAGAAGGACTTCCATGGCCGCCGAAGTACGAGTTCTCATAGCTCCTGTTATACAGAGGCATCTTGAGGATATTTTGTGGTAGTTAGCCTGACCCTATCAGATGAAGCCATCTCGCTATAGAGTATTACTGTTATCACCAATTGATCGTAATGATGATAACTATCAAAACTATGTAGTTCATAAATAAACATAAACTCTAACAGAGTGATAAAAAAAAGTCACTCTTAGAGGCTTTTAAAAATAATTACAATTTATAGCGAAGAGAAACCTGTTAAAATTTAGCTGGGAAAAGTTTAGATTTTTTCCTGTTTCCTTTTTGTTGTTTTAATTTTTATGCAAAAGCCAGGTATGTGCCTGTTTGAAATCTAATATTTCCTTGTTATTTGGTAGTTATTTATATTTAATGAAACCTCATGTTTGACTGACTAATAACAAAATATTAAGTTTTTATGTAGAGTCTGGCTTCCTGTGGTAGGAAATATGAAAAATTGTTTTGCTGGCTTTTTTGTTTCAAACAGGATTCTTCTATTTTTAAACATGATTTTACATTTCACTATTCGTGCGGTTTTTTAAATTAAGGAAATATATTAAAACATTGTGTGAAATTTATGATGTCTGTTGCTATTTGAATAATAATTTTAATGAAGAATAGGTAGGAGCGGACAGAACTGCTTGTTAAATAGGGTGATCGATTATTCGACATTCTCCTAAAACCGGTTTTCGAATTGTTTCAATATTTGACATTTTAAAATCCCCATTTTTAGATTTCAAAAATCATGGAAAAATGGTTAACCGGTTTTCATGGTTAGAGAACTAATCTTCAAAAGTCATAGTCACTTTGCTCTCTTCAAGGATTCCAGAACAGCCATGCCCACAAATTTATTCAAGCACAAAATGTTAGAATTTCCAATAATTTTTTGTATTGTATTGATGTATTGATTTCTTTTTAATGGATAAAAAACGTACTTCAGATTAACTTAATTAAAAAGAAAGAACAAAAAATAAAAATAGTTCGTATTTCATCTGAACAAATAGGTTCGTCACATGGCTTGTGATTGTTTATTTGAGACTTAAGAAACTCGTACGATCGGTTCTGTTTAGAATTAAATTGTCATTTTCTTGTGTGTTTTTAATTTTTTATTTCAACCATGAGAAGGAGCTGTAGATGCGTGAAATCAATAGTGTACGTCATTAAAGGGCGGTTTATATTGTCACACAATTCGTAATGTCAAATTTTATGTAGAAGAGCACGATTGGTATCATTTAATCATAATATGTAATGAACGATGCGGCATTAAGAGGAAACACGAATGAAAATATGAGAGTCGTATGACTCGCTTTGTTTTTTGACATTTCTCAGAAAACCATCACATCTTATTAGATCAGGAATGCATTTTTCGGTATTCTATCCGAATTCTATCCTTCATTATATTTTTTCGTTGCACTATTTGGTACTTTTGTAGCAACAGCTGTTTTCAGTTTCCTATATATTGCCAATAGTGTAAAAGCAAAAAAAGATCAGTCGTAAGAGTTTTACTTTCATTTTTAAACATGGACAAATTTTGATTTTATTTCCTCTTAAGTTTCACGTACGTAAAGTCTTACCGTCTCAACCACCTTTAAGAGAACTTTATCTGCCGTATATTTCATCATCCGAGACCTACTTAAAGTGCGTGCACTTGCTGATAAATATTTTTTTTAAATGTTTTATTTACATATCTACGAGTTCCTCTATACAGCTGACAACAACCTTCTTTTCTTTTGCTAAAGAGCCATTGAATAGGACAAATACCTATGGGCACGAAGTGTTAATTCTGTATGAAGAACTAATTCTATGTAAATCGTTCGTTTGATGTGTTTTGGTATGGAGGCAGCAGAGTATTGACTTCTGCTAGCGGCGATCTTGTATTTGTAGGAAACCGTTCTTTAAACGTTGACGAATACTTTTGTCTGTGTGTGTATGTTGTGTCATTAAGTACAATTAGATATAAAAAGAGTGACTTTATAAAACCAATATATCATCCCTATTATAGATTTTTATTTTTAAAATTAAAAGACAAAAATTAAAAACCGGGTTTACGAAACGAAAACCCGGTTATTCGACTTTTGAAGAATAGCGATTTCCGAAATTCGACCGTTGTAAGCCAAAAAAACGTAAACCGATTGAATATCCGGTCGATTAGCTTCGTCAATCACCCTAATGTTAAACAAGAATTGAAGAATTCTTTTTTTTTTCAAAAAGTGCAACCGTATTCTTAACTCGATTAGTTTTGAATTTATGTTTTATTTATTTTATTATGATAAGATATACTCAATGCATTGTGTTGAAAATAGGAAAAAAGACGGTAGCAATGGTACAAACAATTAGTCGAATATTCCATTTAACATATTGTGCGATCCTCTGGGTCATTGATCACAAATGGATGAGGTCTTAATATATTTCGTGTCATATACAAACCAGTTCATGTCTCGAAACCCAGTCCGAGAATTTTATTAAAATATTGTATTAATGATAACACAGCCACTTCACGTCGACGCCCATGTGATTTGTACATGTAACACCACTGCGAAGGTTTCATAAGAACCGATGTATAGTAACCCCCTTCGAGCGTTCGATATAAGACGAGACCATTAGTTAGTTTATCAGCATGAAATCGTCTTGAAAGAAAAGAAGCCTATAACCTGCCAAGCAAAGTTTTTTTTTTATTAACTTAGCCTGGACTTTTCCTGCGAAACTCTAAACCAAAGTATCATCTCTCTTATCCTGCTGTGTTTTAACAATTCGTGCAATATCTTTTCCATTCCAAAAAAATTTGAATTTTAATGTCACAAAAACACTTTTGTATTAAAAAGAAATAGATTTCTTTCCTCTAGATTTCTGTGTTTTAATTTGAAGTGGTTTTTAGTAGATGTAAATTTGGTTACAGCAGATTTGAATGGAATTTGATCTCTTTCCTCAATCTTTCTTTAATTAAACTCAAAACATTGTCGACAGTTTTATGCCAACTTTCATTTACAAATTTGTTATTCTTTTGGCAGTTTTGTTGTAACCACAAAGAAAATGAATATTGCAAATTTGTAACCGATTCATGTTACGAGTAAAACTAAATTGAATAGAGCACAATTTGTCTTTGTGTTGTAAAAATACATATAGAAAATTATTTTTACATGTATGGCAGATGACGAATATGGACACTTTTTTTTAAAGAAATATAATTGAAGTTGGGGCCGTCAGCTGGCAGCCGCAAAGATAATGCCTGCCGTAACCGACTGCACTGTCAGTAATTCTAACTTATACCTACTTGTGGTGGCGGCCGGTCTCTGCTACGAGTCTTGCTAATAAAGTCGAGCGGAAAGAAGTTACCGCCCTCTTATAAAAATACTTAATCCACTGTGGACTATAACACTACAGGGATCAGGAACATTCGCAAGAAGCAGAGGTGTTAAACTCTAAAGAAACTCCAGTTTCAATTGAGAGTGCCTCGCGAGGGGCGGAGGTCAATCTTCCAAGGTGTTTTTAAGGCGTTTGACCGTGAGTTTCCGATGTGGATAGACAATAATGTCTCTAAAGAGGTGGCCTTAAAATGTTGGCAGTTCTTCTATCTATTGCCAGGGAGATAGGAAAAAGTCACAGCAAACAATTTCCAATACTTCGTGTGACACAAATTTTATGAAAACAAAGCTATACTTTTGAATAAAAAACAGCTATAACTTTGTTTCTAATATCTCTATTTTGGCTACTCTAGCTTTGTTCTACACCATGGGATATACATTGTCCCATCCTTCTCGCGTATTCACTTTGAAAGCTTTGACACCAGGCTTAAGTCTTGAGGGGTTAAATTGGAGATCGCGATGGTGAATTTAATTCGCCAATTTGTGGTTAGGAAATGCTTACTTAAAAATGTCTATTGATGCGCGAGAACCGTGTATTGGGAATAACTCCAGTCTCGTTATTAATGGTTCTGCCTCGCTTGCCAGTTTCACCACAAAGTAACTTGTAATTTCATTTATGGCTATGACGCTATAGATAAAGGTCACGGCGACCCTGTCCTTCCCGCAATAGATTATTATTATTATTGTTATTGTTATTATTATTAATAATTATTATTATTGTTATTAAAGCAGACCGGTTAATTTTTCGACCTATTCGTTACTTGAATTGATTTGAGGTAACCGATTTGTAATTTACGACTACCTCACTTTCATTTAATCTCATGCTTATACTAGCCTTTACTCTTGACTGTACCGATTTCGGACTGTCGGCCATTTTTCTCATCACGGGGTCTCTCATTTGTCTAAGGTTTGGATCCACCATGGCATTCACATTCAACAAGTGCCTGCTTGCGGTCCTAAGCCATAATTGTGGCAAACAAAAAATATACTTTGATATAATTGTCACAATTTATACTTAAAGAATATTTCTATCACAAACAATGTGCAGTTCTGTAACAGACACAGCCTGGAAGTATCATATTATTCGATTTTCATCTTTGTCAGATGATACTTGAAGTTTCCATGACCTGTCACTAACGCATTAATCCAGCTTAAGGCACCCCTATTATATCTAAGCAACTTACTGGCCTTCCTTCCGAGGGGATCTTTGAGAATCGTTCGAGCCTATCTACATATGGTACTTTCCTCCAACTTTTTTATTACGCAGTTGTTAACAAGATTGTGTGAGAATTTTCAACGTCTGGTTTCTGGACCATATCACGAATATCGAACCTAAACTGACAGGCTGGTACTTACAAAAGCTGTAGCATCTGCGGCATGAACATGCTAACGAACGAAAATCTGCGTATAATCCACGAATAGCCCTCATATCTCACTCTATGAGCCATGCTCATAGACTTTCTCCTTCTTCAATTAAATAAATGAATAGCGACTATAAAACATGTGCTTCCAACAGGATAGAGCACCGAGTCATACTAAACGAGCGACAACAGAATTTCTAAAGGCTGCATTGTCGGGCTGCCATATCTCTCGTTTCGGCAGTTTTCAATGACTGGCAAGATCGCCTGATTTAAACATTCCAGGCTTTTTTGCGGGATATTGAAGTTTAGAGTGTATGTCAACAAGTCTCAGACTCTTGTGCCGTCAAGATTGCGAGAACCTATCGCTGGAAGTTCTGTGATGATAAATTCCATAATTCGGACCCGTATGGTCCTAAATTCTCGACATAATGAAAAACAACCTAAAACGTTAAATAAAAATGTTCAGCCCAAGAACGTCGGGTGGCAGCTTCTGCGCCAGCTTGTACTTTTTATGCCACCCTGTACATAAGAATGCTAGGAGCAAATATTTATTCTTCGTTTATTTTACTTTATTGGCTTGAAAAAGTTTGCTAGTAACAAGTTGAGGGCCATTGGTAAAACATGCCTTTAAAGATTACGTTAGTAAAAGTTAACTTTAACTAAAGTGAGGAATAAAGTGAACTTTGACTATTATTCGTTATTACAACTGTCTTGTAAACTAAAATTAATCTTTGGCAAAATATGACAGTGCGAGAGCAAAAACCGACTTCTTTTTATAAATTAAATTGGTTCTTAATAATAAATAGTGGCAAGACGTAATTTTATTTATTTGTTTACTCGCGAAAAACAAAGATTTTGGAGATATTTTGTATACGTTAATTTATTTGCTGCCAAACATTGCAAAACTGATTACCTAGTTAACTGTTCTTTGGCTTCTTCGAAATATAGCAACTTCAAAGCATAAACGTGACGATAAAAGTTAAAGTTAGGAAGATCTTCCCTTTAGCTTATCGGACCAATAGCATCCTAACTTTAACGGCAAGTTGTAATAATGGCTCTAAGAATTTTTTGAAATACTGGTTGCTTTTAAAATAAATTCATAAGACCTTGTCTTTTATTGTGCAATATTTATAAGACTGGCAACGAGCCAAATTAAAAATCTATAAATTATTTTTTAAAAATTTGGCTATTTTAACTTTTGACCAGAATTTTTGTCTCTTTGGTGGTCTCATCGGGTGGTCAGGTCAATTTTCTGTTTTTCAATTTGCATTATTGACAAAAAAAAACTAACTCCTTCCTATACAAATGCAATCTCTATCCATCTATGCTTATCCTTATAAGAATTCATGTACAGCAGCTGTTAAACTACAAATCGTTTATCTTAAACAAATACATATGGATGTACATATGACCATTATAATATTGAAAATATGCAAACTGAATAGGAGAGACACAAAAAAAGGCAAAATAAGCTAAATAGATATTTATTTTTTCATTTCAGTATCCATAAATTAGAGTGTAAATTTGTTTATAGGAAATATATCAGCTGCAGTTTGAGTTGACTAAATTCTATTTTCATCTACGTTAATGATTTTGAAGAGAGAAATTTGCATCATGAAAAATGTTTACGTTGTAAAAGGTTTGTAGGGAAGTTTGTTTTATAAACTGTACTAGACGTTTCTTATTCAAAAACTTTTTTTTAATCCGATTTATATTGGTTCAGTTCTGGTCTAGGAGTTTAGTTCATGTCCATGTAATCGATCTCTATAAACATTGACCAAGACACTATGGCTGCAAGGCTGCCAGCATTGAATCGTCTTTATTGAAAATATCTTTATAACGGACAAAAATGGTATCCGGATAAAATTGGTTGAAATGCAGCCAGTCCGTTTCATCACATATTGTCTTGTTGTTGGCAGGTTGTATTAGACGCTTGGATAATGTGAAAGCAGCTTAATTATAAAAATGAAACAGAAGTGGGGCATAACGTAATTTACCATAAAATTTGGCTTTTAAAAATCGCTAATGTCTTTTTCTTTTTGTAAATAAATTTTGCCCTGTTAAAGAGTACATGCTTAACACAATCCAATTATTTGGGATTTTATACAGATTTTGTCAGCTTAAACATATTTCGAGTATAACAAAAGGGCAAACAATTTAAAATATTTTCTGGAAACGAAAACGTCATAAGCTATTCAGTCGTGATGTAGAAGGTATTTTATTTTGAGAGCGTTTGTTCGTGAGCTCTTATTTTGAGACACTCATGCTCTAAACACATAGACCACAGCGAGCTACAGACTACAAGACGATTTTTTTGGAGGCATCTCAGCTACATGACTACTAGACTACAATTGTCGCTGTCGCCAACTTAAACTAATTTCTATTTTTAGTGACGACAATTGACAAACAAAGTATTGACAATTTACGTAGAAAAAAATCAGCTTGAATACATGGAATGAATTATATGTATATACATTTAAAAACAAGTTACAAGTTTTACCTGAAATACCACATGGAAGGTACGTGTAAAGTATTTTTAGGCCAGACCTGTTAAAATTATTTTTTTTTATTTATTTGATTTTCTTTTTGACCATGTTCAGTTTCTTCTATGTTTCAGTTTCTGAAATGAGTGGTTTTTCGTTAAGGCAAAAAAAGTTGAAGTGGCAACATTGTTCGCCAAACACAAATACTAATAATGCAATGCCAATCTTCTTATCAGCTGTTTATGACGTAGCTGCCGCCTTCAAAAAAATTAAGTAGCTGACTACACGGCGACATATGAAGTCAACGGCATTTGTAGCCACGAAGCTGTGTAGTCTGCTGTGGTCTATGTGTTTAGAGCATCACTCTCGTAACAATGTCACCAAATATTCTTCAAATTTAACTTTTTTTTAATAAAACATAGGTTTTTGCACAGCTACATATACAATTGTTTGAAATACATATTTAGTAAAATGTAAAAAATGGAGGTTGTCAGAGGGCATGACTATATATATAACATGTAGTCCAAAACTGTATAAGATCTACACCGGAAATATAAAGAACATCAATATTTGGCAATAATTGTGCACATTTTTGTATAAAATAAAATCGCGACACTTGTAGTTACGGCTGTAGCAGTAAAGTTTGCTAAGGAATTGACGCATATGAGTATGTTTGATTTAATTGGTTCCTAATGTTTTCTAAAGCTATTCTGATTTGATATTGACAAATCCCTTCTGTTATTCAGAATACTTTTGTCATTCCTTTTGGAATTTCTACAATATTCATTTCCGACACTACAAGGATTGGAAATGAATAATGGATCATTATATATAGGGATGTTCAATTAGCATATGTCCGTTGTCAACTTTTTCACTACACTTGAAAACAGCAATATCGGTCCGCAAGTTCCCAAGATACGGGAAATTTCGTCAAAAAAAAATTTAAAAAAATCAATATTTTATGACAAACGTCGAAATTTATTAAATTACCAAAAAAGTAAAAGATTCACAATATATTCAGCAAATTATTAATTTGAAAATTAAAAAAACAACAAAATTTTATCATGTTTAAATAATTTTCCACAATTTGAAAATGCACCACAAGACCGAACTAAAGTTGAAAAATTTTAGATTACAAAAGTAACATAATTTAAAAAAAGATCGAAGTTAAAAAATACAAAACTACACAAAAATATCGTCAAAAATTTGAAATTCTGCAAACCAATTCGAAAACTAAAATCGCAAAACCAGAATAAAAATGTGATTGCTAAAAAGTAAATATTTATTTTAAAAAAAATCGAAATTTTACCTACCAAAAAAACAACAAATTTTGAAATTTCACCAAAAGCCGAAAATTTACAAAATATCAGCATTTTACAAAATTTTAACAAAATCGGCATTAAACAAAATCAAAATTAATTCCAAAATAAAACCAAAACGAAATTTCACTACAATTGGAAGTTCACCGAAATTCGAAAAATCACCACAAAACCAAACTAATATTACAAATTAAATGAAATTTTCAGAAAATTTCAAATTTAAAAATTCGAAATTCAGTGATTATTTTAAATTCTCAAAAAATTTGAAAATATGGCGTATAATAGAAGACCACGAAATTTGCAAATATTTTGGAATTTACCAAAATTTAAATATTCATCAGAAGTTATAGTTTAAAAATGTTTCATTACCAAAATAACACAAAAAACCGAAATTGCTCCAAAAAAAAAAAAAAAATTATGAAACAACAAAAATTTGAAAAAAGATTTGATTCATCAAAAGTTCAAAAATTCACCATAAACTTCCTTCCTTAGGGGGTTTCTTACGACGAAGTGAGGTTAATACCAATGATACATTATCGACTCATGCCCTCAGCTTCAACATAACTTAAGTCTTCGTTCAAATCCAGCCGGATTTGAAAAAATTGAGAATTTGGAAAAGTAAAAAAATAAAAATAGTAAAAATAGATGAAATCAAAGTGCTGTGTTATTAAATTATGGAAAGTGTAAATAATAAAGTTTGAAAGTGAAACAATAACTTTGTATATTTCTGCAGCACACCTCCATATAAATTTATGAACATTTTTGTAGTGCAAAATAACAAGTAATCAATTTTCAATAAAAACGAAGTTATACACACCTTAAAAGCAATGTTATGGAAAATTTTATTTAGAGAGAAAAAAATAATATATTGATTTCAGCAAAATAAAAATGGTAACAGTGATTTCACTACAGCGCCAATTACTTAATTTCATGTTTGAATAACTACTGCAAATTATCCTGTATTCCTTTTTCTGGTAAAAAAAAATATACAAATTAAGAATACCATCAAAAGTAAGTTAGTTTAGGTTGAGCACAGAGGCCAATTATTGGTCTCATGCTCTTAGACATACACTAAATCCAGTGTTTCGGATTGTTGTACGCTTATCATTATGAAACACATAAAAACTACCAGAACGAAACATGACTCTGAAGATGGTACATAGCCGAAACGGGTTTGTCTCCACACCAAACTTGACAAGGGATGATGGAAATTCGTTCCAAAAATCTATATCAAAACACCCTGTCGGAATATCAAATCAAGAAGCTATATACCTACCTGGTCAGTTAAAGGACTCACTCACATCGTATAAAATCGTGTTCTCTTACGTTTGTGTTAAGGATTTTTTGAGAAGTAAAAGAAATGGAGAGCAAAGATTGGATCTGCGGATAGATGATCAGTTTGAATACACAGAGTGAAATGCAGTTCGAAAGCATTATTACAGAACACATCTTTAAGCTATAATGAGCTGCAGCATCTGAAAAGGTGAGTAAAGAGAACAAGGACTGCAACTATACCTCCAACAAATTTTCAAATAAAGCTCACGGGGTTGTTAGAATACACAATACAGATTGAAGAAGATGAAGACGACACTGATGCTGAGGAGAATAGTGAAGTCAAACTAAAGTAAGATAGACCGGAAAGGTCTCTCGGAAAGGATATGATTGTCCACCATAGGCTATTTATGACAACTTTCGTTGCTAAAATCAAGTATTGGCGTGCACTGCATCGATATCAACATGTTGCAGGAATAACGAAACCATGGAGCGACACTCCTCGAAATGCAGACGAGATTTTTGTACATGAATACGGCCTACCTTCCTTGCATGGGAAAATCCGATTTATGGATCACTTTCTGAATACGAGTACATCGTATGAATTAGAACTTGGTGGAACAAGAATCGACAGAAGTCTAATAGGAATTTACAAATGAGGGTCTAATGGAAATTGATGCGCCAAAAGTTGACTCTGGAAATACGAATTACGACAATATGGCTAGGAGATTTTTCGCCAATCCAAAATGTCACTGCACAAATTACTGGCGTTTGCCTTAATTTAATGAATAAATTTCAAGTCATACTGCAAGTGATAGCGCGTAATATAGATGCTTCAAAATTTGGCCAATTCGCTAAGGTCACTGCGGACTTCTACAACACTTTGTACCCATAGAGGTCGATGACTCCCAAAGTTTTAATGCAGGGAGAGCAGAATATAATACTCCACATGCCACCGGTCGGAAAGATATCGGAAGATACTCAGGAAAAGCGAAACAAGAACTAGAGGTAGTAAAGGAAGCATAACACGTGGAAGCGGTCATGGGAATGTACCAACGAGAATTTGTTCAAATGCTGTTGACCTCACAAAAATATTTTAGAACCTCAACACGTTTTAGTAAGGAAGCAGAAGAATTAGTGCTGGAACCCATAGATTTACCTTTGTTGAGTTTTAAATAAAACTTCGACGTGACTTTTAAATAAAACATCAATTTTGGGAATTATGTGAAAATATAAGAAAAATATGCAAGGCGATTGAACCTTGATGCACATTAATACACATGGCCGTCGGCTGGCAGGTACATAGATATGGCTTGCCGTAATTGAGTGCACTGTCTGAAGTTCTGACTTATACCTCTACGTGGTGGCGGCTGATAACAGGTTCCAGTCTCTGCAAAGAGTCTGTCTAAATAAGTCGAGCGGAGCGAAGTTAACACTGTCGTATTAAAAATCCCTAATCCACGGTGGAACAGTATACGCCAGGGATGCGTGGCCAAGAGGGTGCTTGGTCTCAAGTATGCAAACTCTGGATATCAGTCGATCTCCAGTTTTAATACAGACTTACCCGTGCATATGAAGTTCTATGTGGGGGATATATTTTTCTACATTAGAAGGATAAATTAGGAAGCCTCGCGAGCGGCGGATGTTAATCTCTGAAGAAACTAAAGTTTTAATTGGCCAAAGGAAGAATCCGGAAAAGATGGACAAGAATGCTTCGCTAGGGGTGGACGACCCAATCTATAAAGGTTCTTCTAATGCGTTAGACCTTGAGATTCCGACAACAATGGACAGTGAACAGGTTAATCTTTTTAGGAAATCCGGTGTTTACAAATACTCTTGAGGAAGAAGCTGAGACGGTAGCAGACATTGTGTGTTAATGTCAAGCACTGGCTTAGCATAAGACTTAGGACCACGGGCAGATAATTATTTAAGTGTAAATGCCATGCTGGACCTAAACCTTAGACAAATGCTAGCAATTACAAGATGATGAGGAAGAAGCTCGACAGTCACCTGTCGCCAGTCTTATATCACTATAGTCGAGAGTAAAGGCTAGTGGTAGCACGAGACTTGATTGAGAGTAAGGTAATCGCAAATTAAATATGAGTTAATCGGCCTTAAATCAATTCGAGGATAGAAGGGGGTCGAAAAGGGATCTATAAATTAAGCGGTCTGCTTCGATATCTTCCCTGCATTAAAAACTCAATAAATTAAGTTTTTCGTTCGTTCACTTTTCATATTTCACATGAAACCAAACAGCAAATTTAGTGAAATACAAAATTCATCACAAACGATCTGCATTCCGTGTTTCATTTCACACTAAACAAGGTATTAAGCGCAAACGAAAACAAATAAATTTTATTCACAAATAATCCCACATTAAGTCAAGAGCAGTTGCCTTTGATTTAAATAAACAAAACGTGTGAATCCTTTTAAAAATGACTCTGCCAGCAGTTTAACGTGCATGTGTTGGCATTAAACTTGATACACTGCAAATATGCAGTTCCAAATGCATTGAATGCGAATATTTTAATAAAATCGTATGTGTGTAAAATAAAATAAGAAACGACTGCAATAAATCGAGTTTACATAAACATTTCAATAAAGTTTTATATTTTTAGCATCAAGAATACATTGAAAAGAGTGTTTGAAATATTTATACGTTTAGGAAGGTAATAATTTTTAACAGAAAAACATCCAAAAACGTTGTTTATTATAACAACACCAATGCAAGCTGCCAACAACTAACTAAACATCCAGCCAACAAAAAAAAAATTAAAGTTAAAATTTATATTGGCTGTACAAAAAAAAATTCTTTCTCATTGTTTGGCAACAGATGGCTTCAGTTTAGAGGGAGTATGCTCTCACTCTCTTACACTATCTCCCTCTCAGCTCTCTCTCTCTCTCTCTCTCTGAAACCATTTGTAGAGATAGGTGTCGACACTACAAACAGTTCGAAAATAATGTGTTACGGTTTGCTGAAATCTGGTCAGGGAATTGCACAAGGGATATAGAGACAACAATTATTTCCTTTAAAGAGAAAAACCAACAAAAAAACGTCCAGAATATGCTGCCAGACAGAAAGCTCGAATTTTCCATCAAGGCAATGTTTGTTCCCATATTGCCGCACCAGTAAAAAAACTTATTTCAAAATTAGCGGAAATTACCTCACCCGCTTTATATACCAGACCTTGCCCTGTCTGACTACCATTTGTTTCCATCGCTGCGGAACAACCTGGCTAGATATGCTTATATTACAATTTAAAATTTAAATTTAATTCCGAAAGGAATTAAACTGTTATACGGTTGCCCGATTTGGGAACTGTACTATCATTCGCGATCAGTTTGGTGCCAATTTTACAGGCGCGGATTCAGCTGAAGCTTTTAAGGGGAAGTATTAACGAAAAAAAACAAGTCTTAAATTTTTCTCATTTGTCACCAAACTAACTTGACAAGGGATGATGGAAATTCGTTCCAAAAATCTAAATTTTTAATCGTATTGGAAGGGAACGATTTCGAAAATAGTGCTTCATTTTGGGAATATTACCATGTGATACGTCCTTTTTTCGGTAGAGCAAGTTGATTAGCTAATGAACCGTGCTGCTGGCACTTTGTAACACAGTGCACAGTGAAGACGCAAATTGCTGCTGTATAGGTTGAGTTTAAGAGGCTACAAATGAGTCGATTCGCGGTATAGAGGCATAATTAGCCAATGTTTAAGCCCCAATTTGATGAGATGTGCACTGAAAACTTAGCTTTCCACATGCAATATGCGCATCTAACAATCGACTTACTTAAGAAATCAACTTGATAACGCGTTATTTCTCGAAGTCAATCAGTCAAGTGGCCACCAAGATCGTGACTTAAAACTTTTGCATTCTGCCGAAGCCCGTCTGTGTCTGCAAGCTGTATTGAATAAATATCAAATTGGATGGCAAATTCCAAAAGGGGGAAGGGAAAAGGAAGCCAAAGCTAAAGATTTTGTACGCCAACAACTTCAAAATATTCAAACCATTTATCGGTCAAATGTTGATGTGTTTTTCAGCGACTTAGGCTTGGGTCATTTAATCAATGGTTAATGCTTGGTAAATTCCAAACTCGAATATCATTTAAAACCATTGGAAGTTAACAATACAACAAATTCAACCTTCATAAAATTCCCAAAATTTATCGTCCCACTACTCTTTGCCTATTGGTCGAAATTCGACCTTTCTAAATTTCTACAGTAACCAACCATACAATAGTACAATATTTTAGCCTCTTGCACATCATTATTTTCGTGTCCACATGTTTTCAAGGTTTCCCATTCATACAATATTGTTTCTCACAAATGTTTACTCTTGTTCGCTTAGTACAAAACTTAAAATGAGGTAAAACTACATAAAAACATGCCAGTAGCAGAATTTCCATTAGCTCTTCGTGCGCCTAATGCTCCAACAGAAATAAGTTTTTTAAAATCTAACAATATTTGGTCTTCGGAGAAATTTCCTTAGTCATAAAGTGCAATTTTGAATTGGATTGTTTTGAATTTAAACCATTTGTTACGAATAGACCTAATTTAAAAAAAAAAAATTCGGTAAAATGTATGTACAAGAAGTAACGAGTATATTAACAAACAAACCAAAAATAAGAATTAATATAATAAAAATTATTTTAAAAAATTAATTATTATTAGGTTCATAATGTAGAATTAATGGCCATATCGTTAGTAATCCCGTGTGAAAAGTTAACTAAACAAATAAAAACACATTTGAACGTTTTGTGCCAGACTTAGCTAAGCCAACAACCATTTGTGAAGCATATTCTCACTTGCATGTTTTATTTTTCAACTCTCAGTTGGCATTTGGAAGCCAGTTTGACTAACACGACCAGTTCACGAGTCTTTTTTAATCGCCCGGGCAATTGTTGTAGTGGATTCATATTTAGTTCCTCGAAATGATGCTTTTGCTAGTCATTTTTACGATTGCTGGAGGAGTGAATCGTCGTTTACTCACTGCGTCGAGCATTAGAAGATTGTTGGTCGTATTTGGCTCTTCTAAATGATATTTTTTGGAGTAATTTTAGTGACTGTTATAAAAATAAAATAATAATATGAAAATAGAAAAAATAATTTTTCATTTAAAAAAAATTTCAAAGTTGTCAGGAATAAGATTCATAGAATCCTGAGCAATGAAGTGGCTGCAAAATTGTGCTGACGTAGAACGAAGAATATGACACAAATTATTAGAAGTACTTTCTATGACATGCTCTTAAAAGCATCCTAATATTTAACCTGACGACGCAGGCACCCTCATATTTGAAACAACACGTTCTTCATGCCAGTGAACGACTCAGGAGGAACGCGGGAATCAAGAGAAAGATATTTGAAAAATATTAAAAAAATAATAATGAAAAAGAATTAAACACAGAAGAATCATTTTTATTTTGTTGCATAGTTTTAAGCATTTTAGGATAATTTGATAATTTTTTTTGCAATCGTTTCAAAACCCTTCCACGATTCTTTTTGAAGCATTGTAAGACTCATTAAGGCGATTGTTTCAAGGCTCGTTTGAAGTAGGAATAAAAAATCTTACATATGAAAAACCACCGTCATGACACAGACGCACACCTCAACTCTAGTAATCTATCGAAGAAAAATTATTATAGAAAAACGATATCGAATGAAAATCTAAGCGAAGGAACACGAATTACTTCCAAAAGGTGTTCAAAAGTGAAAAATCAAAGGAGTTGACCTTTTTCACCTGATTTAAGTGACAGCAACTAAACTTCTAATATCTATTATCATGGCCAGGCACGGCTCCAGGTACCAATTCTTAGATTTTTCCAAACTTTCTGCTTGGGAAAATTGTATTTTTTAATGGTCTTGGAGGGTTTAGTGGTTTTTTATACAATTTCTTTGTTGGTTGCAGCACAAAAACAAATTATACCAAAAATTATAATAAAATAAAATGAAAAAAGGTAGAGAGAGAAAACTTACCTTAACTGTGAAAAATGTTAAACACCAGACGAGTCATAAATATATCACCAAGAATTTTAAGCTGGAGCCAGGCAAGTGAAAACATGTGGCGAAGGATGAAGACGCTGTTGGCGAGAGGCAGAAACAAAGGGTTGCATTGCTGGTTTTTGTTCTCTTGCCTTTTAATAAAAGGATAGAAATAGTGTTGTTCTTGCAAACGTGATGAGAATGATGATGCTAGTAGTTGGTTTTCTACAATTGTTGTTGCTGTTAAAGGGTTTTGAAATGCTCTTGTTGTTTTTTTTTTACATTTCCCCAGTGCATATAAATGTACTTGCTTTAAAATTTGATTGAAATTGTTTTTTGATAATTTTTTCCTGAAATATTTTTAATTAGTTGATGTTGTTCTGTTTGAATTTATTAATTTGTTAGTGTTTTCAATTCTGTTGATTATGATAATAAAAGTAACACTATAGTTTTTCTTTACTTTTTTATTTAAGAATACGATACAAAGTCCGGTAATGAATTTAATTTGGCCACATGTGCATCGAGCTACTCGGACAGCCGAATAGTCAGATTTGGCTTTATAATCTTCTGCCTTAAAAAGTGATAAAGTTGGGCATCCTTTAACCAAGTTTGCTGATGAGTGATCTATTTTCATGATCATTTGTATCTTAGGGTACAGGGATTTACAATGGAATGCGCAATCGGGTGAGACTGCTAGACTTAGTGACACCTTACGGGGGCTACTGTGCTTGGAAGGAGAAAGATATACCATTTCTCTTTTGCGAACTTTGACTGTCCTAACACCTAAACGGAAGACCAATCTAGGATGGGCAACCAGGCAATTGTAACTGCTTCTGTCTGTCGCCTTTTGAAGGCCCTACGGCAGTTCTAATAATGGCGTCTGTAATATCCAGACACTCTGTATTAGTAGAAGATACCATTAGTCATTACGAGTTGAATGTACGAATTTCTGCCGCCATCGTTATAATAAAAATGGGACGTAAAATGTAGAACAAAGGCCGGACTAGAGCCTAATCTAAATAACCCCAAGGGATCCACTCTTCTCAGTTTGCCTTTGAGATGTCATAGGTCTAGTTTCATCTATCTGAACAGTCCTATCATCAGCGTAGTCGTTTGGTGTTTTGCGATTTATTTTTGAACCTACTGTCCTTCAGCTAATGCTGTTCCTGCATTTGGTATCGTCGTACTCTCTGTTACATTTGTAGTGCTTTTGTGCAAACATCCATTACCTTGAACTCTTCTGTGAATAAGTTTTGCGTATTTTTTCCATTACAGCCGCAGGCTATGAAGACGTATACTGTTTGTTGGTTTTATTGTTGTAGCGTTAATATATGGTTTTTTTATTTATACTTTCAAGGCATATATAATTTCAGTACTACGTGGGATGTGCCAGAATTAAGCGACCTAGCAAGTTTGAAAGAATCTCTTCAGTTTTCAGCTTTTTCTTCTGTTAGCTCTTTAGGCTTTTTCCAGCAACATTCAACACGATTCAGAACCATTTATTGACAAGCTTCTCAAAAGAAGATGATCAACTGCATCTCAAAATTCTGACATGCTTTGAAAGTGGCTTAAATTTTTCTTTTTTGAAATTCTCTTTCTATCTGATAGCTCGCGTTTTAACCATTTAAATAATTTTAACCGATTCGATTTCCCTTTTCGTAGCTTCTAGCAGCTCTTTGAAATTCTTCTTCATAACGGCCCAAAAGCAAGTGGAGCCCCTGTTGATGAAAGTCAGAAGGACGCATTATAATGAAATGGCTGCTGATGGTATTTTACAACCATTTTATTTCAAATACAAGTCATAGCCGCTTCTTGGAAAAATGTCCAGTATTAAAGGATCGCAGGAGAGAGCAAAAATGGACAGTAGTCTGTCCATTTTTTGCTTTGCATGCAGAACGCACGTCAGCTCATTGTCGACAGCGATTGCGGTGCTAATTGTAATTCAGCAGAACGTTTATTTAAAAGTCAGTTTAGATAGTTCTCGGGCCATCCTCGTACTACGAACAGCACTACTTTTGCAATTATTTACTTTTGTTGGAAATATTGTCTGGGAGTTTATTGCTGTTTTAGTAGCTGTCGCATTAAAAAAGTTGTTAAAATATTCAAATGCAATTGTTTTTTTTTGCGAAAAGGATTAAGAAAATAACAAAAAAAAATATATAAATGAACGTTGCTACAGCTTAAATATTTCCTTAAACGCGGTATATGAATTTTGTTTTTTTATGTAACTTTTTTATATTTTAGTTTTTTTGTTAGAGTTAAAATGTTTTTACACATCATTTGTGTGCTTGAATGCTTTTGGGCAAGCTTTTTCTCATTGAAATGACAATTATTTAAATTTATTTATTTATTTTCAACGCAAATTTTAATTTAACAATATCATCAGCATCATCGCCGTTGCCTCATTGTCTGAGTCTTTATTCGAACATATTTTTTTCTCTGGAAATATAAATACATATAAAAAATATGAATATCATTAAGTGTTTTTATTGAAGCATAGTTAAAGTATAATTTAATTAACCAAACAAACAAATACGAGAAAAAATCTCAAACAAAACATTACGGTTAATTTAACAATACCAAGGAAGCTCGCTCTATACGAAAGCAGTTCTAGTATGTACGAGTATGTATGTTCACACATGCGCAATTAGGAAATTTACGCAATTAAGGTCCCAAGTGAGCTTACTATAGAAGAACTCAATCAATAAATTAAGCAATTAGTATTTAATTGCACCATAAATTGGGACAAATTGTCAATGCAAGCCTGGTGAAGTGTGTTTAGTGTGCAGGGAATTCTGTAAATGAACTAACTTGATCCATTGTCGGGTCAAGAAAACTTTTAAAGATGTCAAATGCTAATTAGGCAAGCTTAATTGCACATGTGTGAACACCAAATTTTCAGGTGCTTGTAATGTAGAGGGTATATCGAATTAGACCGACTACTTTATGGGTCCTTCGTTCCTGGCATTGATTTCAGGCAACCGATTTGTAATTATCGACAACCTTACTTTCAACGAGTAGTAATTGCAGACTGTCAACTGATAACTGTCGATCGTCTGCCCGTTATCCTAAGCCTTATGCTAGCCACTGCTGGAAATTCACGCACAATGTGCGCTACCGTCTCTTCCAGGCACAGTCGTAAGTATCATCTTCTCCGATTTCCATTTTGGACAGATGATACTCGAAGCTGTCGCTTCTTACCTACGGGCTATTTGAGCACCATTCTAGTCTGTCTACGAGACTACCACGCCTCCTTCCACCTTGTCAGGTTTAATAAATCTACCTATTGTACGATCTTTGCTCGCACTAGGACATTCGCCAGTGGAACTACTTTTTGCTAGTTAGTCTGCTCCTTCATTCGCGTCTGCGCCTATGTGTCCTTTAACCCACTTCAACGTTACCTCATACACCGAGGCACAACTATATGTTTCAGAACTCCTTGCAGCGATAGTTTGGAGTACACGTTCAATTGCCTCAAGCAGAATTGCTTGAGTAGCCTCATGCGTTTTATAACCGACTAATTGTCAATTGTAATGAGAACCTTTCTACCATGCACTCGACTTTTCAGCAGGTGACCCAACCTATGCAGCAACTCAAGTAATTCTGCCTTATAAACGGGCACCTGCTTCCCCTGACGCAAAATGCAAGAAAAGTTAAGCTCAGCTGAGTATACAGCTGGCTCCCTGCCCTGCGTAATTGTATTTGGACCGATACTCAACGTGTTCGTTCCAGCTAAGATGCTTATCCAGAGTAACGCCTTGATAATTCACTTTGCTGGACACATTGATTTCGGATTCGAAAAGCATTAAGGATTCAATCTCTATACCCTCCCTCCTTCGAGTGAAGAGCAGAGCGTGAGAAGTGTTAGTCTTAACATACTATAAGATATTAAATTTAAGGGCATTTAATTGAAATTAATCACTATACGAATTAAAATTAATATTTTAGTTAAAGTTGTTTAAGCTCTTTTTGAAATCCAATTTTCAACGGTAATAATTGTATGTGAGAAACTGGCAATGTACTGAAGGGTATGTGGTCTTGTAAGTATCGTGAAGCTACTTGTGGATTTTCATGAATGCTTAATAGAGCTGTGTCGTCAGCAAATTTCGAGGTTCAGCTTAGTGATTAATAGCTTTGATATATTTGATAAAAGGCTTAGAGGTCTGTATGATTCTCAAACCAATTTGGTGTTATGGAAGTCAGTTATAGGCCAATGCCTCAGCATGTAAGCTGAAAGTAAAACGTTCTAGTTTCATACACCCAACCATTGCCTGGCCTTAGTTCTTTAGGTACCACTAGGCGGTAAACATTCTAGGTACCTGTACCAGAGACGCACAATAGATGTTTCTTACTTCTACTATTAATTATAAATAGAATAACGAACTTTTAATATTTTATAGCCCACTGTAGCTGTGGGTATAAAAAGTTTTACTAATTTACAGAGTTTTCAAAAATTAATTCGAAATAATACTGCTAATGAATAATTTATGTTTAAAGCTAATGGCGAAATAAACAAAAGCGTATTAATGCTGTTAAAATATTTAATTTATTATACTCTTTCGTACGCAATTAGTGAATATTTAAATACTGCCAAATTCTCATAGAGGTATGTATGTATGTGTTTAGGCACCATGTAATTAAATAAATTTACAACATAATTTTAGGCATTTTATTAACATCAAAAGATATTTATTGTAAATATTGAAGGCGGTAAGATTTAATACAGGTAGCTGGATAGTTGAAGTGCGTAAGCAGAGAAGTTGATAGAGTGGAATATGCCCACATACCCCAACCGATTAAGAATTTACGTTCTCTCTTATATATTCAACTTTTTTTAAATTACAGGTTTTATATTTTATGCTTGGTTTAGTTAAGCTGTGTTTACATTACGTGTGCAAGTCATATAAAATGTCAAAATTACATATGTAAACCGTGTGATCCTTATCAAATATAACTTGTTTGTTTTTCATGCGTGTAGTACACTGTGTTATTTTTTTATTTAGAGCACGATATATTTTGAAGTGTAAATCTATGTGACAACTGTTTTCACCAATGTTAAATTTAATTTTAAAATTTTGGACCGCGTGTTTTTAAGATAAACTTTATGTGCGAAAAATTAATCAATTAATTAATTTCGAATTCCTATTACGAATCTGACGATCACAGACTTATATCAGATCTTATAGGTTCAACAATAATATTAATACATAATTAATTATTTTTCAGTAATTAAATTTTTAGGCATAAGCTTGTCTTTCTTCATTCTTTATAATAGGAAAAAAATAATTTGTTATGATAACTTTGAATACAGTAATAGTTAAAATTTTATTGGACATAGTATGCATTTTCAATGCCGCTACACACGTTTTCAACATTATTTGTGCCTTTTCTACTAATTTTGAGTCAACTGTAAAAATCCAATATGTATTTTATTTGTCTTTAGTGTCAGACGGAGGGTATAGATGATGTTTACAGTTGACACAAAATTAGTAGAAAAGACACCAAAAATATCATATCAAATAAATTTTCTTTTTTAATAGGACGAATAAAGAAAGACGAACTTGTGCCTAAAAATGAAATTACTTAAAAATTTATAATTAATTATAATAACGAGTGATTTTTTTGAGGTTAGGATTTTCATGCATTAGTATTTGACAGATCACGTGGGATTTCAGACATGGTGTCAAAGAGAAAGATGCTCAGTATGCTTTGACATTTCATCATGAATAGACTTACTAACGAGCAACGCTTGCAAATCATTGAATTTTATTACCAAAATCAGTGTTCGGTTCGAAATGTGTTTCGCGCTTTACGTCCGATTTATGGTCTACATAATCGACCAAGTGAGCAAACAATTAATGCGATTGTGACCAAGTTTCGCACTCAGTTTACTTTATTGGACATTAAACCAACCACACGAATGCGTACAGTGCGTACAGAAGAGAATATTGCGTCTGTTTCTGAGAGTGTTGCTGAAGACCGTGAAATGTCGATTCGTCGCCGTTCGCAGCAATTGGGTTTGTGTTATTCGACCACATGGAAGATTTTACGCAAAGATCTTGGTGTAAAACCGTATAAAATACAGCTCGTGCAAGAACTGAAGCCAAACGATCTGCCACAACGTCGAATTTTCAGTGAATGGGCCCTAGAAAAGTTGGCAGAAAATCCGTTTTTTTATCGACAGATTTTGTTCAGCGATGAGGCTCATTTCTGGTTGAATGGCTACGTAAATAAACAAAATTGCCGCATTTTGAGTGAAGAGCAACCAGAAGCCGTTCAAGAACTGCCCATGCATCCCGAAAAATGCACTGTTTGGTGTGGTTTGTACGCTGGTGGAATCATTGGACCGTATTTTTTCAAAGATGCTGTTGGACGCAACGTTACGGTGAATGGCGATCGCTATCGTTCGATGCTAACAAACTTTTTGTTGCCAAAAATGGAAGAACTGAACTTGGTTGACATGTGGTTTCAACAAGATGGCGCTACATGCCACACAGCTCGCGATTCTATGGCCATTTTGAGGGAAAACTTCGGAGAACAATTCATCTCAAGAAATGGACCGGTAAGTTGGCCACCAAGATCATGCGATTTGACGCCTTTAGACTATTTTTTGTGGGGCTACGTCAAGTCTAAAGTCTACAGAAATAAGCCAGCAACTATTCCAACTTTGGAAGACAACATTTCCGAAGAAATTCGGGCTATTCCGGCCGAAATGCTCGAAAAAGTTGCCCAAAATTGGACTTTCCGAATGGACCACCTAAGACGCAGCCGCGGTCAACATTTAAATGAAATTATCTTCAAAAAGTAAATGTCATGGACCAATCTAACGTTTCAAATAAAGAACCGATGAGATTTTGCAAATTTTATGCGTTTTTTTTTTAAAAAAAAGTTATCAAGCTCTTCAAAAATCACCCATTAATTGATATAAATGAACAGTAGACATTATTTCATAAAATGCAAGGCAACGATAGAATTTATGTGGAAAACAAAATGAAATTACTAATAAAGCGTGATCCATTTCGAGGTTCCCTACTGTTTTAAAGAAAAAACACAGAAAATTCAAATTTAATGAAGAATGTTTATTATCATGTGAAAGAACAATCGTTGGCATTTATTTTTTGAAGATTATGTCTATCAAATGCTGGCCGTTGCTACGTCGCAGATGGTCCATCCGTTGAGTCCAATTTTCGATGACGCGTTCGAGCATTTCGACTGGTAACTGGCGAATGACACGCGTGATGTTTTCCTCCTAGGCCTCGAAGCGGGTTTGTCCGCATAAGCTTTAAGCTTTATATATCCCCACAGGAAAAAGTCCAACGGTGTGGTATCACACGATCTTGGTGGCCAATCGACCGGCCGTGAAAACGTGAAATTATGTGCTCACCGAAATGTTCTCTCAATAATTCCATAGCCCATAAAGCGAAGCGATGTCGCTTGGGAAGGTCGAGGGGCTTCAGTTGTTGCACTAGCTGTATTTTGTGTGCTTTCAATTTAAGATCTCGACGTAAAATGCGCCAAGTCGTTCCATACGTCAGTCCGAGTTGCTGCGAACGGCGCCGAATCGACTCTCCACGGTCTTCGTGTACACTCTCAGCTACGGCCGCTATATTTTCTTCACAGCGTGCTGGACGTGGTATATTCGGTCGAATATTATCCAATAATGATTGGTGGGTCTCAAAATGGGTGATGGTGTTGCGAATAGTACGCTCAGTAGGCCGATTATGTTGACCATAAGTTGAGCGAAGTATACGAAACACACTCCTCACAGAACGTGAATTATCGTAATAAAGTTGAACGATTTGTAAACGTTGTTCAGGCGTAAGTCTTTCCATTATGAAATGCCAATACTAAACAAAAATAACATGACAGCATGACACGACTCACACGTGATCTGTCAAAAAAAAGGCTATTGAAAAAAGTATCTCTACTTGAAGCACCCATTACTTAAAATTTTTTTTACGAATATTTGGATAAAAAACAATAAAAATGTTTTAAAATATTTGAAATTTGTTTTTTGTTTTCTACATATGTAAATTCTACCGTTGCCTTGCGTTTTATAAAATGACAGCATATAACTAACTTCCGTTGGAAAAATGCAAAGCTATTGAGGTATTGTGGGTGCTGAATATGCTGCATTCCATTCAACTATTTCCAGAATTGAATTTTTCTATATTTTCACAAAAATTATTTACAAAAAACTTATTTCATTCTAAAAGCCTGATGCAGCAACATCGAAGCAACTTTTTTTTCATACGAAATAATATGAAGAGTCATTGCCTAACGGTAAAATTCAAAAACAGCTGTTCAATAGCGTATTTTCCAGTGTGCGTTAGAGATTAGTTCAGCGACGCACGAGTAATTAGTGTTTTTATAATAAACGGCGTTGAGCACGAACAAAATCAGTCATGTAATGATTACCAATGAAATTCGAAAAACCAATAACAACATTTTTCTATTATTAAAACCGATATCAAAAGGTTTGATAAATTCCGATTAATTGTGGGAGTTATTTCATAACCATTATCAATCAAATTATTTAAACTGAAAATACAGACCAGATAAGATTGAAATAGAATAAAAGTAGTTTGATAAATTAAATTATCACAAATTAATTAAAATGTATTGAAAAAAATTGTAAGCCAAATGCACAACAGAAATAAGGAAATCATCACAACTTTTTTCGGTTTCAAATCGTTCTACTTTCAATATCAATTTCCATAATTAATTTTATTGATCAATTTCATTTAATTTAATACGCACCCGCACAAAAACACACATTTAAAAATAAGGCCAAGTTCCTATCCAAAAATTTCGGAAGTAAAAAGTACTGAGATCAAAATGATGGTCAAGTTCTTCGTATGTACAATACCATCCCATTTCTAGGCAACTTGCTAGCTTGGCATTTTTTCCATAATCCTTCCTCATATTAGAAAGTTGAAAAAATTTTTCCGAAACAGCTAGTTGCCTCGAAATGGAATTCCATATGGAAAGTAGACATACTATACGAGTATTACTTGTACACGTCTTGTAAACACAGCTTTATGAGTAAACTTTAAATTTTATACATTATAGATTTACTAAACTTATAGATAAAATATTAAAGAATAGTATAAATAATATTAATAAAACAATAATAATAATCATCAGTAAGTAATTTCCAAAATTTTGTGTTGCTAGTTGTTTGTAAATGTTGAGGAAGTTGATTCTAGAGAAGAATCTGAAGCTTGATCTCTATAATGAAATTGTATAATAAATCTTTCACTACGCAATCTTGCAAACTGCATAGCGCTCGTTAAGGTACCTTAAATAAGCCCTAAGTTAAATATTTAGGAAGCATTCAACAGAGTCGGTATTAGATAAGTCTTTGCAATTGTGGTTAAAAATTTTATGGTGGTGGAAAATATTGTGAAGGCCATTGACCCCGAGGAATATCATATATCTTGCCGCAAGCCAAATGATACCGTTCATGTTTACTCTTAAAGTTTTTACTTTGCCAACAATACCAATTGTAGATTTCCCAATATATATGTTCAAACTGGCTTGCACTACAACCCCACTACAGCATTTTGATGTGCTGGGATTTAGTTTTAAGCCTCTGGCCGAGGCCCACTTGAAAACTTGCCCTGAACTGATACTTTGGGACAGCTGACGTACAATTGCATGTCACCAGCATACGCTTGTATTTTAAAATATGTCTATGTTGTGGCAGGTCACTTGTATATAACGAATATAAAAGTGGCCCGAGGACCGAGGTCTATGGAAAGCCTCTGGCAACCTTCATGGGACAAGCTTTGTAATTGCTATAAGAAACAGATTGAGTACTACGAGAAAGATTATTGAACTTTAGTTTAACCGCCAGAGGCGAAAAATTGAAAAGCTTCAAAAGTTTAGGGCAAAGTAAAGAATGGTGAACCTTGTCAAAGACCTTGAAGTGATCCAGTAAAACTAAAAGCGATATTTTATCATCATCCAAATTTCCTCGTACATCTTCTACTACATTAGATAAAGCTACAAGACTGAAGGCTGATTAGTGATCAGTGAAAAGATTGATATATTCAGAATAATTTTAACGAATTTTGGATCCATATTTTCGAATCCTATCGAGATTCCAAATCATTGAAGCACTGGAAAGCAAATTATCTAGTAGAAGTAAAATAATCATAAAAGTCTGTTATTGCGTTAGGAAATGAATTATTAACAAACTTCTCGTTCGAGAAGCTAAATTACGCATGACAATATCCCTATTGTGATTCCAAGTTTGCTTACTGCCAATGGCCATTTCAAATTTGTTTAAGTATTACGCACTCCTATCCGTTCTTATTCTGTTCACAGCTGCCATCCTAGGCATACAGTAAGCCTTCAGAAGTCATATAAGGCATCCATATTTGATACAATTTGTCACAATGTTAAAACAGTAAGCTCATGTCGTTTGTAAAACAAGGTCTCATATGTAGGTTAAGTTGTTCTCAGCAGTCAATAACTGTAACCCTAACGGAGTTATCAGATTGGTACATGACCTCGAACCTACTCCCTCCGAATTTTATGAAAAGTATACAAGAACCCTAAACATGTCAGTGTGCAGCTTACAGATCCTAATTCCTGTCCCTTATTTCTAAAAATTTTTTTGTTACTTTTAGACTGGCCCTCGTTGTTTTATTAATATTCTCTTAATCAATTTATATTAATTCTGTTATTGAAATTTTAAAACATAATTAAATACATGTCTGCACTTTATTAAAATAACAAATATTGGGTATTGATTAGACTGTGTCACTTTTTGATGAATTATAATTTAAATATTTAATTAAAATCCTTTGCTATAAAACAAATATAAATTTATTGGAAATTCACAGAGCAAACCAATTGATCTGAGCAAAGTTACACTTACTTAAATATTTTAAACCAGATGTTACCTCAACTTATTTGTGGCCGCGCTATAAATAACAATAAAGGCATAGCCATGGTCAAGATTAAAGTAGGCTTCTTCGAAGTATCGAAATATCCGTTTGATGTCGGTAAGGACCTCTTCAGATTTAAAACAAGCTTTCTCAGGGATCTTATCAAGTGAGTTCAAGATTTATGCAAGGTTCCATACTATTTGGTACCTTATTTCGTACTCTTCAAAACGAGCTTCTGTGTTAAATTGCAATCCTGTTTATTACTTTGCGGATGACAGCAGCATTTGCCAAATAGGGAGCACCAGACAAAACTTAAGACTAGTGAAACGAGTGCTTGAAACTATCTTGGAGTAGCGTCGCAAAAATAGGGTCGAACTAAAGTTGGGTGCTTACTCATAAACGTATAACAGATTATGTAGTTATTGGGGATATTAATATTAAAGAATTAAGAGCTCTTGATGTTTTTGCATTAGTGCCAAGTCAAAGTGCTGAGGCTTTTCGACATGGTATTTATACCATCAAAATCTAAACGAAAATGGTATATAACTTAAAGGCGTGCAGGAGAGGCCGCATCTATTTATCGGCGACTGTAGGGTGTTCTAACTCTATTTACTCACTGGAACATCAACGCGGTATGGATTTTGTTTCACTGTTTTATCGTTAGTAAAGGGAAATTACGGAACTAGTTCCCGATACCTGAATGTATGTGCGCGTATAACAGGTATTCATTAGCGGTTCATCTGTTTGTGGTCGGTTGGCCAGAGAGCTACAACATAGTACAGATAAAACTCATATTTTGGCCTCACGGTTCGTCTGTCCTGACGGTCCACAAACACTTCTCTTGCTATCCTCCTTCCAATATTCCTTTTTTCAAGTTATGCCACACTGCATTGCATAATGGTAAACCAAACAAAAAGCACAGCCCAAAACCAATTTACTACCGCAAAGGCGCTTCAGCAACAACCAGTACAGGAATTGTGTTTCAAGGACAGCTGGTTCTTGTGGCAAAAGGCATTCAAACAGCAGTTAGGAACTTCAGTTGACCCTCTTTCGGGAATCAGCCAGAAGCAGTGCCCTAGTAGGTGGTTTAATGTAAACAGTGCCTTGATATTTTTCATCAACGACCTTGAGTTTCATTAATTCTACTTCTGTCGACAAGCACTTTTTATGGTAGAACAAATTCTGTATTTTCTATGGTATACTTTTCATAAAAAGATAAAATTTTTTATATTTTGTCCTACATTCCGCTTCCTCTGCATGATGCTACTTGCAAACAAAAAGCCTTACAAGTTGCATACTTGTTTTGTTACTTATTTTAAAATGTTCATTATAATGATGCTTTTAACTTGTTTGCCTGTTGTATGCTTTAAAAGCTTTTTGTGCAACATTTTTTCTTCTTATAACGAAATAAAACCAGGCGCACACACACAAAAAATAACATAAATCAACATTTTATGAAAAGAAGCCGTGCCGAATGTTTCACATTTTACGATTTTACGGTATCGTTATTGAATTGTGAATGTTTCATTTGTTTATTTTGCCTTACAATCGAACTCTCTTCCTTGATATTACGAGCGATTTATTTATTTTTGATGTTCGTTGCCTATTTCAGAAATTGTTCCTAATTCAAGCGTTATGGTATTGAATATAGTTCATTCTTTTAATATAAGAGGTTTTGTTTTAGATTTTAGCTTGATATTCGTGGGCTTTGAAACTGAAGAGTTTTTTCATTGTAGCGGGGGATGTTGAAAGCCTGTAGCCGGCCAAGGTTTTTGGCGGCGTCTATTAAACTCAATTTCTATTATTCACCCAAGTTACAGCAATTAGCAACACGTTTAAATGATACAAATTTATTACCAAGCTGGGTAATCGACAGTGCACGTTGTTCTCATTTCCCGGCATATGTGATAATTCTTTGCAGGTGACTGTGCAAAGGTTTGTGACCAAATTGCAGAAGAAACCGGGACTGCAGATTCCGCATCAATACCCTGGGAATCGGACTTTCGAAAACTTCAACAAATCTTACGTCTCGACTTGGGCACGCATACATATAAAACCCAATTAGCGTTCAAAGTTAATGAACATCAGAGTGTTTCACCAGAATTCCGCAAAATGTACAATCCCGAAATGCCGGAAAATTAGGGCGTGAATTAAACTTTTGAGGAGATTTTAAATCGTACAATAAACAATATTAATGAAATTTTCAAATCAAGTACAAAGGCATCCTCAAGTTCCATTATAAAAGAAATGCAATTTTTCGAATCAAAAGGTAAAAATCTGAAAGTACTAACATTTTTTGAGGTTTTGCTAACAATACGACCTGCATTCGTTAAGATTCAACGTGGGCAAAACTAAAATTAAAAATGGACTTTCGGATGCTTCCACAAACTAATTGTCGGTTTTCAAAAATTTGTTTTTCTTTTCGATAGAACTCAAAAATGTGATGTTTTAATAAAATTAATTTCATGAATTTAAGACAGTTTTGTTTACTGTTGCCGAGCAAAGTTTCCCGGGAAATTTTAATTTGTTTTCCAATTTTCCGGGAAACTAAAAAGTCTGGGGAAAAAACTTGATTGACCATATACCATAGGTGACCTATGAAGCGTTAGGAATTAGGCCGATAGCATAATTGATCCGTATCTCGTTGAAAACTACATTTGTAAGGGCATCATCATCTGAAAGGAAAGGGGGCTTGAAATGAGGAATACTATAATATTTTTCGTCGGCACTCGCCTTTAACTACAACCGACTGTGGTTTTAGCACCAGTTGAAAATAATACGATCATCAAAGCTCCTATATGCAACTGATAAAAGGTAACTATAGGCCCATTGCTGTCTAGACCACATATTTTCCTGCCGCTATAATACTTACTGACGTCTTTTATTAGCAATCTAACGCCACATTGATCACGCACCACAGTCTTTCCGCGATTAAGGCCCTTACCCCGAGGCCCTCACGCTAACTCGCAGAAGCCTTATCAACTGTTGGTTCCCTTGGTACTAGAACCTCGAAAGTTCGAATTGAAAAATGATTTCAAGGCTGACTAAAAAAAATATTCTTTAGTTGAATTTTTAAATTTATAATTTATTAAACCAATTGAAATTTAAATTAAAATTTTTAGGCCTCAACCAAACAACACTTTAAATTGGTAAACGAAAATAATTCTGTGAAAACCAATGTGCAAACAGTGAAAAATTAAAATCCCATGTTTCAAGTGCTAATTAAATAATTAAACCTAACAGCCGGAAATGCACATTTACTATCCACCATATTAGAAATTTTTTTGACGTATAATTTGTATGTATGTGCATAGTGTGAGTATGTGTGGTATTACGACTATATTGTAATGATGATTTTGTACTGCTGATATCTAATGGTTGAGGTTTTAAAATTATACGCCGCAGAATTTAACACAAAACACATACGTGAGCATGCAAATGTATACATTCAACTACAAAGAAGTGATAAAAACAAAAATAATTTTTAACATATGAGTAGTGAAATCGACCATGTTTAGTCGCATTCAAATCTATATAATTATTAGGCATAACGATTTTTTAGCAGAAAGTATAAAATTTTAAAGGTATTTGCTTGCAGATGCGTGCAGTTTATAATTTATTAACACCGGTTTAGTATCTTAGAAGCTATAAAGGATTAAAGTTCTTACTAATCTTAGCATAAATAACACTACAATTTACGTGCCGTTTCATGTTGAAAAATAAACAAAACATGCACTCTGCAATGGTTGTTGGCGTAGCTAAGTCTGGCACTAATGATTTTTTTGTTTATTTAATTTTGAACCCACACGAATTTAGTGTGATCGAAATTTATTTAAAAGAAGTCTCTCGACAATGAGTTTCAATTACACCCCTGTTCATTTGATTAGATTCACATAATTTTTGTTACTAAGCAGGCCATAAAAACCCTTTTTTTGTGAAATTACAAAACCATCAACATTCAAAGCTCCTTTTCCAGAAAAAAGAGACATTATTTTCGTTTAAATGATTTGACTTATTTTGATTTTGAAAACATTATGTTATAAATTAATAATAAAAACAAATTATATCAAGATTATTAATAATATTTTGCATATTATAATTGTCGGTGCTACCGCCCTTGTTTAAAACAACTTCAAATATACGGATTTCAAGTGAACCAGAAAGTAAATTTAATTAACATAGAGAAATCTCATCCCTTCAAAAACTCTGCGGCAAAGCCAACCACAACATTTTCAATTATATTTAGGTCGGTAAAATTTGGTCGGCAGTTAAGTAGACCAACATTTTTGTTTGAAATTAATTTCACAACTCGGATATTATGCACAGGAGATTGTTTGATATAACTTGTGTGAAATACTACTGTCGGCAAAAAATAGCGAGACTTTTTAATTTAAATTTCGAGCGAAAATTCATTCGTACCGAATTTTTTTTTCTACGTTGGTATGACTGTCAGTGACATCTGTGCCAAATATCACATCAAAGTAATCATTAGTGTTTAGTATACGCTTGTCTCTCTGAAGTACAACAAGTGCATTCGGCGCTTTGTACAATGAGTAAATTTATTCAACAAAGAAGTTCCATTAAATTTTGTGTGCGGAAGGTTGCAAAAGGCCTTCGGTGATAATTGTATGTATCGAGCAAGTGTTTTTGATTGGTACAAATTATTCAAAGAGGGTCTAGAAAGCGTTGACGACAAACCACGTCCAGGACGGCCATCAACTAATGATCAACACGTCAATAAAATCAAGGAATTGGTGTTCGAGAATCAACGATTAACAGTTAGAGACCTTACTGATATCGTTGGAATATCGGATGGATCAGTGAAAACCATTTTAAAAGATCATTTGGGCCTATAAAAAGTGAAATCAGATTGGTTCCGCATACCGCATTCTTCGTGAGTTTTTCGCCAATAATTCAATCAATCTCGTTCCACTACCACCGAATTCGCCTGATTTAGTTCCGTGTGACTTCTGGCTGTTCAGCAAACTCAAGCGCCTGCTCCGGGGAAACCGTTTTGAGTCGATTGAAGAAATCGCTACGCGCATTGAAGGCTATTCCGGAAATTGACTTTAACAACTGTTACGAGGATTGGAAAAAACGTTGGCATAAGTGTATTGCTGCTGGGGGGGATTACTTTGAGGGGGATTACTTTGAAGGGGACGAAATAGATTTGGCAGAATAAATAAAGAAATTTTAAATTATGAACAAAGTGTTACTGTTTTTTGCTCACAGTAGCAACTCCACGCTATCTGCTGTGATGTGGGCTTTAAAGTAGATTTTTTCTTATATCATGAAAGTAATTGTAATAAGCCGTTCAAGTTAAATTTCTTTTCGTAACTAAAAACGACAGTACGCTATTCAGTAACATGACCTCTTACTTGAATGTCCCATGTCATCTGCTTTCTAGCAAATTGTATTCGATTTTCTTTGCGTACATTATTCAGCGATTGTTTTTTCTTCAGGTTTTCGAATTTCATTTCATTCACAGCTTGCACTACCTCTTTTCTTCGTTGCGATACTTGCCTGGATGGATAACAACTTGAGATCTGATTTTTGTAATTGGAAGTGCAGAGTTTGACGCAATTCTTAAAATTGTTCTCTTTTCGGTTGGAGTTTTGGCGTCTGATAATCTTCCTTTGTAATTCTTTCAATTGTTTTTGAGTATCTTTTAAGTAGCTGAGCACAGTGTTAAGACTTCTTCCCATTTCCCATGGAATGTCCTGACAGAAATATATTTGCAAACGATAAACATCGGTGTTGGCTCTTTCCGCTACATTTAAAATATTTTTGTTCTTTTTCACTAATGTTTATTTGAAAGTAATAATTTTCTTCTACTAATATTTTAATGTTTAAATGAAATCCGACTAGTTGCGAAAAATTTAAAAAGATTTTTTTTATTTCGTCTTTTTTTTCTGGCAAAGGACATTTAAAATATTGTTGCGATAAACTTTAATGTTGTTGTTCTTATTTTTGTAATCTTAAGAATGTGTCCTTTCTGATGGTAGTAACATTTTAGCTGTCGACAAAAAAATAAACCTGGTATGGCCTACTAAGTACCAAAAACTATATGTGGTTCTAATCAATTGAACAGGAGTGTAATTGTTCTATGAACCTCCAAAAGTAAGGAAATTTTTATACTAAACTGTGGACTTGAATTAAGTGTAACAGTTATTTTTTTATGATTGGATTAATAATTTTGCTACATTAGTACATCAATTTTGTTGATAACAAAAATGTTGTCTAAATTCGTTTCTTTTTCCTAACTCACTTCCAGATATTACAATTTACAGTCAACTTTCAACAATTCTAAATTTGTTAATTTCAATATCTCGATTATTTTCAACTGCTTTCCAGGTCCCTTAAAAAACATGCGATAAATTGAACAAAAATCTATAATTAGAATTTTTCCATCACTACACTCAATAATTAATACTTAACGCACTGTGTTTTATAAAAATTAAAACGAAATAAAGGGTTTATGGCGAGATCCTTTGGGATAAATAATTACTTTTTGCTTGTTCCTGTACGTGGCTTCAATAACTTCTTCAGCACCTACTGATTCAGAGACAAACACCTACTCTCATACGAATTGCCTATAAAAACTGGAAGAGGTTGCGCTTTGTCTTCTGCGAGCGAGTACAAGCTATAATCGTAAACTGTCTGTATTTCTGTTTCTTTATTTCAATATTAAATTTAAAAACCAATCAATTTGGCAAGGCAATTAGAAAGCCGTGTTACATAGTCAGGGCACTCCAGTCAAAGCCTCTTAAATCAATTTATATCATTCAATTATATTTTCGATGATGTTATTGATTTTTCTACTATGTATAATTTCACCCTCAACTGTTTGAGAAGTCATGCATATATTTCACGCCGTGTTACTTATAACCGCATGTACACACATATATTTCCACTAATTCCACATAATTAAATGGAAAAAACATAAATCTAAACAATAAAACCGAATAATAAAACAAATGGCTTTTCCACCTAAAAATGTTAAACAAGAAAATTATTTTGTTAGCGCAATTAAAACAAAAGCAGACAACAATGGCTAAAATAAACAAAATTGTTATTTGTTAAATTCGTAACAACATATCGTGCTTAGTTTTAATTGTATTTAACGTTGAATTAAATATGATGTTTATTTGTAAATCGGCAATACTTAACAATGCTAGCAGCGCCAAAAACTATGCTACAGAAAAACTTGAAAGGATAAAATCAAGAAATGCATGTCAAGGTTGTTATTCTTTCGTGTGTTTTTGCAATAAACCCTGTATGGAATATTTATTGAAAAACGTGAAGTTAAAAAACAGCAGGAAGTTGTGGCAGTAATTTCTAAACATCTTCCATGCCATGGAAAAAATGTTTAACTTCGAAGTTAATTTTATTGACTATTGCTGAGCAACTACAAACATTATACTTTGGACAAATTCCTTAAACCTAGAGAGCGAAACGAAGTGGTTCGGTGCAAAAAGTACCGAAAGTTTGCAACAAACATGTCCGTATAACATTCATCTAGTTTTCAGTTGCTTTTAGTATGCGCCATCGACTCTTTTATTGTCTCCTGATCATTAATTTAAGGAGATATCGAAGCAGATCCAATTGATTTCAGGAAAATGATTTGTAGCTTACGACTGTAGCGATTTCACACTGTCGACTGGTAACTGCCGACCTTCTTTCTCATCACAGAATCTCTTGTAATTGGTAGCCTTTGTATAAGATATTCATACTCAACAAGTGTCTGCCCTTGATCCCAAGCCGTATGCTAGCCAGTGCTGGACATTTACACACAATCTGCGCTACCGTCTCAGCCAATTCCAGACACAGCCTGCAAGTCTCATATAATCTGACATTCACTTTAGTCAGATGATATCTACAATCCACCTTAAGCCACCCAAATTATATCTAATCACCTTACTTGCGCTTCTGCTGAACAACCATTCGAGTCTGTCTGCATGTTGTAGCATCCCTCCACCTTTTCAGGTTTAATGAGTAAGGCATATGTTCGCAGTCGGCCATTCCTTAGTACAACTACGGGTTCTGCTCCACAGAAATTTACAGCAGAACCATATTTTGCTAGTTCGTCTGATACGCACGTCAACGTTACCTCATTCACCGCAGCACATCTGCATACTTTTAGTACATAGTCGAGCACTACTTTGGAGTACACGTTCAATTGCCTGATTGCCAATGTGCAATGAGAACCCTTCTTCCATGCATCCGACTTTCCAACAGGTTATTAACCGCATGTAGCAATCCAAGCAATTCTTTCTGGTAAACAGACAGATAATCCCCCACGGCGCAGACGCCACCATCAGTAAAAATGTTGTTCTTTATACAATTATTGTGTACAACGCCTTCCGCAATTAATGTCCGGCGCAGGCTTTTGACTACTTTTCTTACACTAATGCGTTTCATTGGTATCTGAGTCTTTTCTAACTAGGTATAAAACATTCTTATGCCCGATGTTAGGCCTAAAGCCATAATATATGGCATAGCTTTTCATATGCAAAGCTGACATTGCAGCTGTGGACCTAGTGATCAAGTCCAGCATCAGCAATGCCATCATTACCTCGATTGTCTGTGTTGGTCCCAAGGGCATTGCACCCTCTTGATCATATTGGAGCCGAAATTCTTAAATGATCGACTCTCTAATTCTTACATTTTTAAAGGAAAATGTTGTGCAAAACGCAATTTTGACTTAGATAAACGTATGAAAATTTTTACATTAAAATGTTTGGCTAGCACAAGTTTATTTGTTATTTTTAGTTCTTCTTAGTACTTTTCGTTTCTTTGTCATTTGGATTGACAGAGATGCCACTTTATTTCAATATTAATTAACAGAATATTAAGGATGTCTGTTATCCTTTACATTTCGTTCGAGAGTATCATAATCACACTGAAGATTATCGACAAACTTTGCGGCTGTCTAAAAGTTAGCGATACGGTAAGTAAGCCCAAAGGTAAATAAGTTGGGCGGAGAGAAGTTAACAATCGCTTATAAAAAGCCTTAATCCACGGTGGCTCTAGTATGCGAACTCTGGACACCAGCCGATTACCAGTTTTAATACAAATTTCCCCGTGCATATGGAGTTCTGTGGGGGTCGACATCTTTTTTCCCATTACTCGTCGGAATTATATGAATTCACTGTAGGAATGAATGAGGGTTGGACGGGTCAATCTCTGAAGGTACTCCTAAGGCGTTGGACCGTGAGATTCAGATAAGGATGGGCAAAGAAGCCTCGCAAGAGATAGAGAGTTTTATCTTTGTAGGCAATTGTTGACACGTGAATGCCAATCCTTAGACATATGTTAGCAATTGCTAGACACTCCGTGATGAGGAAGAAGGTCGACAGTTACCAGTCGAAAGTCTGAAATCACTAAAGTCAATAGTAAAGGCTGGTGTTAGTACGACTTTCAACGAAAATAAGGTGTTCGTAATTTTCAAATCGATTGCCTGATACCAATTTGAGGAAAGAAAGAGGTCGAAAATGGAGGATAAAAACAATAAATATAGTGACACGCACGACTGAAATAGAGCTGAACAAGAAATGAACTACAACGACAAAAAAGGTGAGTTATGTCTCAAAAATACATTAAAATATGAAAAATTTGCTGGAACTAATATTTAAATGTTTGTTTTCGTCCTGTTAAAGTTCTTACTGGGTATTACGTAAATATGTTGCTGTCTATTTGAAATTTGAGTAAATAATACCCCAAATTTAATGCTTGTTGCATATTCTTTTTTTACTTTAGTGTTTAATTTTTTGTATAGCCGACTAACTTTCAAAAGTATACAATTATTTGCAGCTGCATAAATAATTAAATACTTGAATTTAAATTACCGTCATTAGACTTGGTTGTCGCCTTAAGGCATAATAGATTGCAAGAACATTTAGGAGAAAACAATAAAGTGCTTATAATTATACAATAATGAAACGGCATTTATTTTATAATTGAACTGAGTTGGCTAATAACGAATAATTAGTTCAAATACCCTAGAAAATCGTTGAGTTGCCGAAAGGCATATTAATTCATAATAGTAGATTTAAGTATGATTTCTTGCTAGAGGCAATAGTAACAACTATTGATTATTGGGGTGGTCAATTATATTTTTAAACTATTGTTCATATAATTCATTTGCTGCAACAACGTCATAAGTCTAAAACCGCATACATTAATAGTTAGATTATAAAACCGATTCCTGCAACAAGCCTGTTATAAGTAATAGTGGAACTATTACCTAAAGCAAGAGATGAAGGATTAGTAGTAATTTCAACTTTTGCTTTATATTGATACCTATAACGGATCTTACTTGACTAAATTGGACCATGTTTCTCTTTCAAAAAAAATTAAATATATAAATAAATTTAAAATCTCAGAATTTCGTTTTCTTAAAAATCAAGATTGTTGAGTTATGACAAGTTGCAGCAAATGAGCAAAGCCAGGCGTAGAATATCAATCATTCCGTAAAAGTGTACCAAGCACAGAATTAGGGAATAAGTCTCATTTCTATTAAATTTGTTTTACAATATTAATTTATTTATTTTTGATTTATTTATTAAATTCATTTCATGCTGACATGACACATACACTCACAAAAAATTCTCCATTACTTGTTTTTTTTAAATATATTTACTCATGTTGAAAAGCTTTGACAGATTTTAGCTTTAATTGTTATTTCGGATTTATCTACCTTTAATACTCTCTATGAAAAATGTTTTAAGGGTTAAAGTTTTAAACCCCTTTTATAGAAGAGGAATTAAAGAATTTTAAATAATCACTGTTGGCAATATTTGTTTCAACTTTATGATTGCAAACAAAAAAAATTTATTAAATATTAAAAATTGTAAAAAATAGACGCGCATTTTTAGAGATAGAAACATAAAGTCTTAATTTAGATTAAGGATTAAAAAACTCTTTTATTTGAATGCAAAACGTACAAATCAACAGCAAAGAGGTATTTGAGGAAGATGACCTGAATCTGTTTAGCATTGTAGTCAATTTATTTAATAAAAAAATATAATAAAATTAAAACAGAGTTAAAAAAATAGAAATACCGGCTACTGACTTGTGGTTTTTTTAATGGCTCTTAAAAGTATGTTACAATTTAAATATATTATGAGTTATTCAGATGAAGAAATCAATGAATGTGTCAACGATGATATTAAATATGAAAGCTTATATATAATATATATATATATAAAAATTAATTGAGATAGATCCGTCTGCATTTGGTCTATAGTCTCGGTTAGATTGATATTGAGGACATCGGTCGAAAACAACCTTCAAGCAAAAGTCTAGCGAGATCAATTCATACAATCTTGGTGGCCATTTGAATCACTTCCCCGGGAGATGACCAAACACTCTTCTACATAATGTCTACTATGGCATTTATTGTCAGCTACGTAGAGCTGCTGGCACCAGAAGTGATCCAAGTCGATAGTTCCTTGTCACCTTTTCATCCTAGAGTGTTCTCGATATAGGAAAATTTTGCTATTTAACATACTCATTCATTTACAAGTGCATCACGTTGTTAAATATTGGTTTTCTCTCCAATCGTGTAACGCTGACTGGATCGTACACAAGAAACAACCTCTCAAGGTTAAATAGTATTTATTGAAAACACCTATTTCCCTCGTTTTTGAAAATTGCTCAATTTAAATGTAGAAGGCGTATGCTTAATGAACTTAAATTAATATTGATCATACGTTCAGTAAGCTCTGTAAAATATGCTGCCAATTTATTTTTTAACTAAGTTCTAAGCGATGTCCATGCATAAGAGCAAAATAAATTTACATATGATCGGATATAATTCACGCTCTCTAATAATCATAAGATGCGTAAAATGTGCAATTGAACTATTAAACGAATGAAGCAAACCACAAACAAATTACAATTGAACTGCAAACGAAAAAATATAGTTAATCAAATGTGAAGAACAATTATTCTTGTATTGTTGTCATTTTATTATTTTTGTACTGCCTTTGGTCAATATTTAATTATTTTACTCTCCAAAGAAACTTGCCCCATTTTGTCTGCAGTCAAAAACACTCAAAAGGCCTCTAACCCCAAATTTAACACAAATATATCAAGAAAAATCATATTGATGCCCTGTAGGACATCCAATCCAGAAATGGACAGGGCAGATAGACACATCTAACGATACTTGGAAGATCCTTGAAATTGAATCTCATGCAAGGCAGGTCTAAATGAAATTCATACACAAAAGAAGAAAATATAACACAAACTCGGCCGTCAGCTGGCAGGTACAATAGTATGGCTCATGACAGCAGGTAACAGGTTCCAGTATTGTTTGTGTATTTCTGATAAACTTTCACCTAATGCAGCCTCAGTCTCCGTGCAGATTACACGGCGATCTTACATTAACAGGTTTTTAACATCCTGAATATTTTCTGGTACAACAATTTATTTTGGACTAATTTCTTACAGCCTTTCACACCCGAAAAGGTCTATTCGTTACGCAATGCATATGAACTGGCCTTGACCGTAGGAAATTTGTTGAACCACATTTTTATGCCGACATACATTCTACACTTTCATGTAAACAACGCAAATAGTGATGACAATAACAAAATTAAAAACCCTCAGATTCGATCAAAAACGTTCAACTTTCTAATACAGATATTAGCTTGTAACTAACAGGTCCAAGGCTTGTCCCGTTAAATCATTCAATATGCATCAAATTGGAGGTCATTAGCCTGTATTAGGATTTCACTGTTTCCACACAACTCGATGACATTTATTAAAAATCTTTTTTGTCTATTCTTTCCAAACAAACGCAAATTAAAGCATTATACGTTATACAAACTTATATTACAATTTCGTTATCCCAGTTTAAGGAAAATTCAGTTTCTCACCACATGAAATTTCTCTTTCAGTTGTTATTCATTAAAAAAAAATTGTTTTAAAAAAGTTGGGTTGTTAATACCTAACAAATTTACTAGAGACCCAAGTCATGTGTGAGAGAGGTTGTTGAATTTGTTTAGGGTGTATGTGTGTGTATGTGTGGATGTGTGGGTTTGTTTACGTATGAGCATGTGAAATAATTTCACGTATCTTCGTCTAGGGACGTGTTCAAGTGTCAAAATGCTGAAACGTTTATTGTAAACAGCCCACAACAACTCGTATACGGTACGCATGAATGATTTGGCACACAAACGCATTCATTCATGTTTGTGTTTGGTTGTTAATAAGAAGAAATACTGTATACATGCTTGTGTAAAAAAAATGTAAAATTGTTTGCCCTTTTGCTATACTCGAAATCGGTTAAGGCTCACAAAGGGTGGTGTTTTTTTTCTAGATTTCACACTTAATAAAGGCGAGTAGTATTTCCCTTTAAGCGCCGTATAAAATCCCAAAGATTAAGGCTGTCTTAAGCATGTACAATTTTACAAGGCAACATTTTTTTAGGAAACGAAAACGCCATAATATTAATTCCTGTTGGGCTTTATGAGTATTGTTTGTTGCTCTATTTTAATAGTATTCGTACCCAATATAGTGCAAAGCGTAACACTTTAATTCTTTTTGCTCTTTACAAAATAATGAGTTTTTAACGCTTGGGATTTTCCTGTAATGATCTGGCTCGTTTTAGGTGAAAAAGGAATGACTTACACATTAGAGTAGCATTAGCAAAGCAGTTCAGATTTGAAAACAAATCTCATTTTTAATTTAAAAAAAGTTTGAGGGATACATTTCTAGTGCATTATTAGACAGCATGATCGTGTTTTGCACCGAATGGAAATTCCAAATGATAACACAAGTAGATTGAAAACAAATTACACTACTGTCGGCGATTTTTTGTAGCACGTCTTGGAACTCGTAGGAGATAGAGAACTGAAATTTACCCAGGATGTATAATTTACAGTTTTATTGACACTACAACAACACATACAAAAAACAAAAACAGTGCAAATTTCAGTTCTCTATCTTCAAAAATATTGCTCTTAGAGAATGAGAACTAAAAATGCGAACTTTTCGAAATTCTGACCTACAACAGCGACTCCCCGAGACACGTATAAGTTTTTTTCAACCCATTTCCATACTAATTCGAAATTTCTATTTGGTGCAGCAAAAATATTTGTTACACTGTGTTATGAATAAAAATTGAGTAATCATGAAAATGCCACTTCATTTTAACCTCCTTCAATTTTCTTCTACATAGGCTAAGTATTAAACTGAATTAATTGCAATTAAAAGAATTTACTTTTTCATTTCCTTTAGAGCTAAAAAAAAGACGTTCGACACATATGTATTATGTAAAACCATGCAAGTTTTCTAAAGACGGTACAACTTATACTTCAGTTTAAGGAAAATCTTTTCATTTAAAGACATATGTATTTTTAAAGCTAAAGCTTTTAAAAGCAAAAAATGAATTAAAATAAATCTTAACAAATATTTTTATTATGGCTCTTTTGATATTTGGAGTAAAGAAATGTGTCATTTTACTTATAAATATTCAACTGTTCACTTTAACGTGTATTTGTGTGACAAGTGTCACCGTCCTGTTGAAACCATAAGTCAGCAACATTATTTCCCTCCGATTGAGATATAAAAAAGTATGGACTCATTACATTGTTCCGGTTACCAATAATTAATAAGATTACCAATAACTCCAAACGGTCCTTAAAACGCTCAATGGAAATGGCTTGTAGATGATAATTGCTTCAAATACTATTTCTCCAAGAGTATGCTTCACTACTGACTCATGGTGAATTGGCAAACGTAAACTAAACTCAAAACAACCTATAACTCTGACATCAGGTGACATATAAAACAGTGTTGGTAATTCAAAATTCGCCATCTTCGAAAAAAAACTACAACCAAACTTTGGTTTGGTTTTATATGGTTTCCAGGACTCATACAATTTTTGATCTAACCATCTCCTAACATTTTCTATTGTATTCAAGTTTGATGAGTATGGAACCAATTTATTCTTTACATCATTTACAGCGTGAATGGCTGCACTGTCATGTGGTATGTCCATGATAGAGATAGAGAGGGGTAATGCTTAATCCAAAACATTTATGTAAGAAATATATTTTATTTTTGAACTCAAAAACTGTAATTCAACTGTTCCATAGTACAAAATTACTACTCCCAAATCATTAAGCCTTCAGCAGAGCTATCATGGCAGACCAAAAAGTTGTCTAGTTTCTTTATTAATATCGATCGGGTGTGTATATATAACGAATCCAAAATAGTTTTTGATGTATTCCATTATAGCACGGGCAGACTAAACAGGTAAACTTACCAGCCCAGCTGAGTACTTTTTTTAAACTGATTGGATGTCGAATTCCATATAAAAAAAATATTTCGCCATTTCCGAAAAAATTTTTTATATGGAGTTTCACATCCGCAAAGACGCCGGAGATACTTTAAATTTTCCCGGGAGTCCACCTGTTAACATATTAAAGAGGTAGAGTGTGAGAGAGAGAGTTGCTTTTTAATTTAATTTTTTAGATTATAAATTTAACACCGAGATATTTTATTAGTTTATTTTCTTTTTTGAGTTACAATAAAACTACAAGATTAAGATTTAATATTTAAATAGGAGTTAATTTCTTAAATAAGTTCTACGCCGGACTAATTAAGTAAAAAAAAAAAAAATTTAATTTAAACAAATTTTTTAAGGAAAATAAGACCAGGTAATTTTGGGGTATGCCTACGAATTAATTGTATTACTTTTTTCAAAAGGGATAGGAGTAGAGAAGATCGATTAATTGTATCGACGAAGAGAAGCTAGTAAAATATCAGATAAATTTATGTTACTGATTGAGAGCGGCAGAGAAACGAAACCAGGCGACTATAACCATCCTGGAAATGTTTATTACTTAACGCTTTAACTAACATACAAACGCCACTGCCTTTAAAGTTAATTTGTTTGTTTAAATTGTAAGAGAAGGAAAAGAGAAACAAATTATTATAGTTTTTTTGTCTTTTAATCTTATTTAATTATTAAATTCACAAGCTTAAGGTCTTTAGTAATTTTTTTTAACAATTTTAGTTTTTTGACTCTATGCCTTTGTTTAGCATCATCAGGAAATATTATTCCAAAAACAAATAATAATTAATTCAATCAATTAATAATTAATTAAAGTTTTTTGTAATATAATTTGTTTCTTGGTGATACTATACAAAGGCGTAGCGAAAAATTAAAATTGGGTCACAAAAATTTTTATTAAAGACCTCAAACTTGTGAATAAATTAATTAAAGAAGTCGATTTCATTTTTTCATGTGTTGTTTGTAAACCCAAACGCGAAGTTCACGAGAGAAATATGAATTTGTTTTTGGGTTTTAAGTTTCGTTTACAAACGGAGGTTTTCCATTCCTCATTAAATGTTATTTTTAAAATTTAAGCAATAAAATTATTGTAAGAGACAATTTCTTTTCTTTTTAGGCATTACAATGAAACTGAAAGTACAAAAATAAAAAGGAAAAAAATTGCTGATGCCTGTTTGCAGAAATAGTTATTTTTAATCTTGGTGTTCACCATTTCGATTACGTCTCCGCATTGAGTTACGCTCGAATCGAAAAAAGGTACTGCAACAAAAACTGAATCATAGAAAGAAGGGGAAGACCGAGAGTATAATAAAAACCAGCTGTTTCGCTGTGGAACGTGCAAATTGGGACGGAAAAAATAAACAATTTTAAAAACATATTAATAAAAAGTTAAATTTAGTGCAATAGAACAGGGATTTTATAAATAAATCAAATAAGAATTAAATATTATGGATAGGTACTTTATTTAAATAAACACATCAGTTAAGTACGGAAAGAGAATCAATGCAGCACGAAATAAAGTTTCTTTGCATTAAATTCAAGAATATGTGGAATCGGTGGCGTTTCGACCTACAAAAAAAACCGTTTCAGTACAAAAAAAGAAATAAAAAAAAAGTTATTTAGGATTATTTAGACTTCCAAACTTTTTTAAGCTAAACAAACCAAAATCGAAAGACTCTCTTTGAATAATCCACGTATGCATATATGTACATACATACATACATACTTATTCAAAAATATTAATGTCACATTCAAGTGAGCGGCAGTGTATAGAAATTCAAAAAGAATGAAATGATTTTTTTTTTTTGTTTTTGTCAAAAATGACAAATTAATAATCTGCTGCTCTTATAGTTTCATAAGTAGGACAAACCTTAATATCCACCTTTTTGTAAAACTTTGTTAGACATTTCGTAGGATTTGAGTATTAATTTATCGTCACACAAAGTACATTTTTTATAATTTGTTGTTGTACTCATTTTTGAAACAAGAATATTTGTTTAATTTAATATTTTTACTCTGCAATCATTTTTATTATAAATCTATTTCATTCTTTACATGTACTTAATTTGCTACTAATTAAGCGACTTATTTAGTGCTGTTTTTAGCTTAAATTACATGCTTTTGGTTTGACATACTATTTTGCTCTTTAATCTTGTTTTTTTTTCCTTTTTATACTTTTTTTCCGGTGTAAAAAAAGCACTTAAAAGATGCAACATTTTTCAATGCCGGGAACAGAACAGCATGTTTTGTTGGTTGCTTACATATATTACTTTGAACTACAATTGCACACATGCAAACATACGTATATGTACAAGCAATTTCACATGTATGTTAACAATTGCACTTAAAGTTTAACTGAAAGTTTGCTTAAATGCAAAACTTCATTTAAACACAACCACACACATACATAGATATACAAGATAGAAAGCAAGCAACAGTAAGAAAAAGAAACTAATATCGAAAAAAAATATTTGTAGGTTCATTTTATTTTTAATTGAAAGTTACTGTCAGGCACGAATCGCCCTCTAACCGACAAAAAAAAAAGTTAACGATTTATCTAACAAAAATTTTGAATATTTTTTGTTTTAATAAAAATTTCCAAAAATGACTACTCTAAACTTATGTCGACTTACCATATTTTTTTTGGTTTTTCATTGTTTTTGCTTGCATTATGTAGACGGAAAGCAAGCGAAAAAGAAAACAATAACATTTTGTAAGCAAAAATAACAAAAGGATATTCTCAAACTTTAAATTAATTTAAATAGAACTTCTTTGAATGTGACTCCTAAGAAAAATCACAAATACCGTTACAAAACCAAAACACTTTTCTGCTGAAATATTATTTAAGTTTCTCTTTTGAATTTTATTTTCGTCTATTTAATATTTCCTTAAATTTCGTTACAGCCAAACTTTTATTCATAATTCTTTAAACCGTCTCGTTATGATAAAAGGTTTGCACTGAACTAGTTTCATTTGGCAGCTTCTAGTAAAGGTTCAGTTCGTGTTGGTGTGTTTGTCTAGTAACATCTAGACATCGTGTTTTTACTTTGTGTTTATGTGTGTGGTGCGTGTGTGTCTGTTAATGAGTTTTGTGTGTTTATTGTCTTTACATATTGCTGCAATGTTAAGTGTTTTTAACATGGTCTGTCCGCTGTAAATGATAAGCCATGTTATGTTAAAGAGCGCCGAAAGCATGTTAATGTTAATAGCTCTCCCTGTGTGCCGGTGTGAAGTTTAACAGCCTGTCTTATGTTCGCTTGAAATCTAAGGGGAAAAATTATAATTTGCCTGCCGCTAATTGATTGTGTTATAAATTTATTTATTTATGGACTAAATAAATATGTTTATAAAATCCATAAAAAGATGTATGAAGGGGCGAAAAATATTTTTTTTAAATTTAGATTTCAAGCAAACTTTAACGTTAGACATCATGGGATATCAGCATTTAATCAGGGAACAGTTTAATTCGAAAACGTCACATGTATCATGCCGTAATACGATTGCCATAACTGTGGATGAAATTTCTGTGGGTGCGATATTAGTTATTCTGCGTCTATACCTTGTTTCAGTTCTGCAATTGCATTTGTTTTGGCCTCGTATACTCGACCCCAAGAAAGAAATCGGTACTCGTTAAACAACATAGGCTCCAGTTGATCATGCCATGATGCATAATAATGCGGCCTGAAAATTTTGTGGTGTCCTGTACAACAAGACAGGATCTCACAGTTATAGTGCAGAAACGTAGTATGTTACATGGAATAAAATGTAATTAACAAAATATTTTCGTACATAATTTTTAAAGCTCCTGATCATTTGCCATGGGTCACCCATCCATAATCCAAAATTAAAAATATACCTTTTAGAAGAAAAGCTTTCGTTAAAAAAATACCAATTACATACATATAAAGAATAACAACATTGTTTTCTAACGATTTTAAAATTTTCTACGAAAAGCTCTTGATTTTAAGACAGATATTTGACAACTCTCTGTTGGCATTAAAACCAATTTTATGTTTTACATGTTACTTCGAAAGTATTATGAAATACGTCAAGTGACATCTGTTAAATTAAAACCGCATTCAAATCCTATATCGAATTATACTTTAATACTTTTATCGAATTATATGATTAACAAGGTTTTCATTCCAATAACGACGAAATTCAGCAAAGAAAAACGATACAGCTTATTTACATTTCGTACTACTTTTCGAAAAGGTGCTTGCAAAATAATTTGGTTCGAATTTAATAATAAAGTGTCTTAACTAATAAGCACATGCACATAAACGGTTCTCTAAAATTTACGACTTTCCAAATAAATCATTCCCAATAGTTATGCGTATTGGCACTTTAAATTTAAACAAATTCAATGAAAACTTAATCAAATTAAACAAAATATTAGAACGTCCCGTTAACACAGCCAAGGCAAAAACATAAGTCGAATAAAAACATTTGTGAGTAATTCAACGTTTTTCTTGTTCGAAAAAGACTTCAATTCCTTTTTAGAAAACTGAAAAAACAAACATCTCAAATATTCCTAAATGTTTTCGCAAAATCAATTCTCCCAGCATTTTAAGAGTTTGTTTTTTCGATGGAAATTATTACAAGCTTTCGGATAACATTTAACGAAATACAAAATTTAAGACAAATAATGACAGCCTAATATAAAATAAACGAAAAAGCTAAAGGATATTTTAGACTTCAAAATTTGAAGTCAAATTCAGTGTGACCACATTTTACGGGAAATTAAATTCCTTTTAATAACTTTACAATTAGACAGCGAAAAAAGGTGAGTTTCGTATAACAGAATCCAATCCATAAGTTATGTGTAGCAAGAAATAAACTGTGATATTTAAAAAAAAAACTTCTCACTTTCTCAACCTCACTCTACTCTACCAGCAGAGTTATTTTTATATTAAAAGAAAACTCCTCTTTTTCTAAACATTTGGGAACAGGGGAAATACTAACACGACTGTTAATTTAGCATTTTAACATTTTAAGGAAACACGTGCATAAAGAAATGTTAATGATTTCATTGAAATGCGCATTTCACGATTTACTGTTATGTATTTGCAACAAACGCAAAATTTATGAATGGTCAAAAGAGTAGGATTTTTCTAGTGACTTTGATATGGTTGTTGCGGAATGTTGTTTATTTATATCGCTTAAAATAATTTTCGTCGAATTTTTCTCAGGCTCATGTATGTACATAGGTACATACGGTAATCATGTACATATGTAGGTAGGATTTGTTTAGTTTCGGTTGCATAAAAAATATTATACAGCCGAACTTCCTTATAATGATCTGTTTGGGACCAGAAAATCACTTCATTATATAGAAATTTAATTATACAGAAATGATTCGTGTCTATTCTGCAAAATGTAGCGACGCGGTGAAACTTTACATGGAAAACAAAAACTAAATTTTACAAATCACTAAAATATGTATGTATGTATGTGTTAACATACAAAATGTAAGGTTGTAAAGGAGAGAGATTCGCGCTGTTTTCGAACGCGTTTCAAAAACAAATTACACGGTGCTGCAATGCAATCCTCCTTTAAATAAAAACAAATCTGGAAACTTCCCCCCACTAAAACCAGTTAAAATTTTTCCATACGACAAATATAGAACAATTTTAGAATTGTTTGTGTTTGTATACACTTCCCCAAAAAACTTTAAGCTGGATCCTCGCCAAATTTAAATCTTCAAAATTTGTTTACTGTAAAGAAAAATTCGCTGTATGAAAATTCATTGTAAAAAGATCTCGCTATTCACGTTCCCATAATCTTGTTGCTCAGTTCTACCCTTAGGCATTCCCAAATTGATGTAACTCGACAACTTATTTTTTCCAATGTAACGCAAATCTATTTGCAGTTTTTATTCTCATACGCATTTTAATATGTTTCAAAATGGTCTTAAACTTTGTCGTATCCTTCCGCCCATCACAAAATTCGTTTTGCCAAAGATTGCTATGATGATGATGCCTATAAAAACGAGTATAATAATAACGATGACTATGCTGATGTCAGGGAATAAGAAGTGAACATAAACACGGAGGATTTAATTTTTGATGTTTGACAGATTCACTTGTTATTACGAAAGCAATGCAATGAGGTACGACAACCATGTCGATTTGCGAAAGAATATTTTTACGCTTCAATAAATCGATTTTATTTTGTTATACAAATTTTATTGTAGCCGTTATCATAATTGTTATCGAAGGAAATATTTGGCAAAATTTAACAACAAAAAGAAGCCTTAAAAAAATAAAAATAAAAATATTTGTCTAAAATATGCAGAAAAAAATAAAAATAAAATTTAGAATATTTACATCTCTTTGGTGCAACTTTGTTAGAATTTGAAAACATTCTCATCTGAATATTCACCGCTTTGTTTGAAGGATTTATTGATAGTATTTGGCAGAAAATATTGTATCATGATTTTTAATAATTAATAAAGAGAATTTTCTGAAGTTTGTTTGCTGAGTAAATTTTTATTTCAATATGAATAAATGCAACGTAAATGGTCTCATGAAATTAAATAAACGAATAAATGAAAGAGCTTTTGGTATTCATGTTCGAAAGTTATTATTAATTCAATAAATACAGGATGTCTACTACAACTTTGTTTTTCCGCCATTTTGATAAACATTAGTCTTGCAAATTTATTATGGAAAAATATTCGGTAAACCAACGTGTTTTAATCGTTAAAATATTTTATCAAAATCAATCATCGATTACTGTGACAATGAAGAAGTTACGTGAAATTTTTGGGAGAAACAACGTGCCAACAAGGCGCACTATTTATCGTGTAGTGATTGCTTTCGAAGAGGGACTGTAGCTGATAGGCCCAAGCATGAACCAGAACGTACTGCAAGATCGGCTGAAAATATTACTGCTGTTCAAGAAAGTGTTCACAACAATCCATCAACCTCAATTCGACACCGTGCTCAGGAGCTTGGTCTTCAAAGAACAACTTTGGCCACAATTTTGTACAAAGATTTGCATTTGTTTCCATTTAAGATTCAGGTGACACAAGAGCTTCTTCCAGAAGACAATTCACACAGCCGTACATAAGGAATAGTGATGTTGATTGGCCTCCACGGTTGCCAGATTTGACTGCTCCGGACTCCTTTTTGTGGGCATATCAGAAAAGCAAGGTTTACGCAAACAAACCAGAAACACTGGCGCAACTCAAACAAGATATTCGTGATGAAATTAAAGAAATACCGCGTGAAATGTGTGAGAATGTAATGAAAAATGTGTTCAAAAGGGCTCGCTTTTGTGAGGCTAACAGAGGCGGACATTTATCTGATATTGTATTCCATACATAATTGCCGACATTAAATAAAACATTTATCAATATACGATCCATTCGCTTTGATTTAATCAAAAATTATAAACAAACAAAGCTGAGTGACCGAAAAGCCAAGATATACGAATGTAAAATTTTGTCATAGGTCTCCCAGGAAAGGATTTTTGGAACTGAAAAGAAGGCAAATCTTTTGTAAAGGGGTTTTTAATATGAACAGGTATAGACAAATCATAATTGCAATTTACTTATGACTGTGGTGTACTTGTTCGGCTAAATTATGGTTTTAATTGGTAGCCAAATTCCAGTCATCTGGTTCTCGGCATTTCCAGGCAACACTTATGCTCTTATGAACGTTTAGATCTACGGTAAACATATCCGCAAGCAAACAAAAAACATGGCTGAGTAAACATAATCTAGGCCATTAGATGGCAGGCCCAAACGTACCGCTTGCCGTAACTGTCAGAAGTTCTGATTTATACCTCCTCGTGGTGGTGGCCGGTAACAGGTTTCTGTCTCTGCATTGAATCTGGATAATAAGTCGAGCGGAGAAAAGTTAACAGCTTCTTATAAACATCCCGAATCCACGGTGGAACAGCATACGCTAAAGTATGCGTATCATACCAGACTTTATCAAACGACTGGTAAATTTCAATAAATGAAGCTGAAGACTATTGCTTATTTTCAAATGCCGATCTAACTACGGTGACATTTCCATTGACTTGCTCGATAGGGCTATGTCTTGCTCAAAAATCAAAGTTTGCTCAGTCTGCTGCTAATGGAAATATTTTATTTTAGGAAATATATGGAGATAGTTTTTCTTAGACTCCACGATATCTTTTTTAGCTGCCTGGTAACCTTCTATAAATTTCGTTTTAGTAGAAATTCAAGGTGTTAATTTATGCCACTTAAGTTAATGAAACTAGTATTATCATTTATATTTTAATAAATTCGGCCAAAGCTAGCGCCCAAGGCGAATTAAAAAAGGTAAACTCGCCCGCGCAGCTGACTACTTTTTTTAAACTGAGTGGATGTCAAATTCCACATAAAAATGTTATAGTTTATATTTTTTTTTTTAATTTAAAATTAAATTTTTAGCAATCACTGTACAAAAAAGTGTCCATCAAGAGGCAGTAATGAATTGCATTTTCACCTGACTGACGAGACGGCATTGAATAAAATATTCTTGACTTTTTCGTGCTGTTTACAAAACTTAACGTCAACAATAACTTAAGTCTTGGCAAAAAGTTTTCAAACTACCAAGTAAAACAAAAGGTAAAAAAGGAACACCATGAAAACTTAATGAATTTTTTTAACCTACAAAATCCTCAAAGAAAACAAACTAACAAATTAGTAAAACATCGTGTCAAAATAAAAAAGGTAGCAAAAGGAAAAGAACAAATTTTTATGAACGAAAAAAATATATATCCAGGTTTTTTGTCAGTTTATGTTTAGTAGGTTAGACATATGTAGGTTTGGTCTCCTTGCGTAAGATGCAAAGGTTAAAGAGAAGAAGTAGAATAGGAAAACAGGACGCTAGTTAAATGATGAAATGCAAGGAGGCAGAAAAGTAAATTGAGACCAGGTACGGAACTAGGTGTTAATAGATAGCTAAAGACAGAGAAGGAAATGGTTGATCACAAAGTTTACTGGTGTGAAAATAAAGGGTGGTCCAAATTGAATGTCCACATGAATGGACAAGGCATATATATTCCAAATATCAATAACAAAATGAAATAATTATTCCAGGTAATTTACCAAATTGATCTTGGAACATTATACAACGAAAGAACGTGTTCAAAGTATGCAAGCGTATTATGAAAATGGGCACTCGAAAAAGAAGACAGAGTGTACATTAGAGCCAATTTTTATAGATTTTTATAGCGTTGGTAATCACAACTTTCGAGATTGTTGGCAGACATGGAAGAGAGGCTAGCGTGGTAGAATAAATACTCGAGCGCTCTCTGCCTCTCTCGTATTTTTTTCGCTGTTCTCTCATATTTGTGTATATATTTCACAAATGATGAAATTTTCAAATTTTGATTTCATACCGGATTTGTATTAAAAGTGTACCAAAATAACTTAAATAGTACCAGCCCTATATAATATTAATACTTATGTATATTTAAAAAAAACAGTTCCAAAAAAGGTGCGATAGTGCCACAGAGCTACACAAATGCAATAGTGCCAAAAATTCTATCACTGTTTCCCAAAGTAAAAGAGAGAAGCAAAGAAAACAGTCTATGGTACAAATGCGCACGAATTAACGTATCAGCTTTGAAACAGAATTGAGATAACACGCAATCCAAAAACTCTCTGTATTAATTGGCACGTATGTGAAGTAGTTAGAAACATTATGGACCTTTTGCGCGCTTTCGGAATTTCGTTCAGGAAATTTTACCAACTGGGTCAGTATGTAACAAGATTTATTGGCAGAGTTTGAGAAACCAAGCATATCGATTCGTTGTTGTTCGTATCAACTGGGTCGTATTCCACTACACAACGAAATTGGACAAAGGCCATGAATTCACACGTGTACAAGATTGAAGCCAACAGTGTCGTGTGTTTGCCGAATGGATGCGTGAAGAAGACATCGGATTTTCGTTGAAAATTTTATTCCCTGATGAGTCACACTGTTGATTTGGGGATCGGCAAAATCTATAACAGATTTACCTAAAGAATATGGGGAACTGAAATAGGCGATGTCACGCTAAATAACTGACATCACGCCTACGCCTTGCACAACTGTTATCCGAAATTATGACAAGCGTATTATGCTATGACACATATGTCGGGGCGGCCACTTGGCTAATATATTCAAAGCAAAATGAAAGTAAACTAAAAATAATTTAATGTGGAGGTTCAAATCCAATCACCCTTTAATATGAAACCATATACTGTTGCTAATCAAAAAGCATATTCTATCAAATAGTCTCTCAGATAGTTCGAAGAGGATAACGAGATGTCGTGGATCCAGCGTATATTTTTTAAGTGAGGCCAGAGGCAATGATTCTCTCCTCTTTATTATTCATTATGGCAGCTGCTGCAGTAATCATACGATGCCAATCCCCTTCAGTACTCGAAGCTAAACATATAAAATAATTCAATTTCAAATACTTAAAAAGAACTCATCTTCATTGTTACATAAATTGTGACAGCTAAGATAGCTGTTTACTTCTAGTCCTCTAAAGGGATTGCAGGGACCACCTCCAGTATAAACAGCTAAACCAATCAACATATAACAGTTGAGGAGTTCTCCATAGACGGCTGTTTTTTTTCATCCTCCCTCACATTAAACCGCTAAATCATATCTATGCACTATAGAACGTAAGAAAGAAGGCAAGGAATGCCGTTAGGAATTCAATACTCATATTTGCAACCGTGCAGAAACAGTTACAGCCACCAACAGAATATTACTTTGTTGTGTATTATGAAGAATATTTTTCCAGCATTCCATTTCGTAATGACAAATACTTTATGTTTTATTAACTTTATTTTGCGCAAACAACAACGAAAAGAAAGTAAAAATTGCAGAACAATTTCAAAAATTAAAACTTTCTTTGTAATGACATTTATATTTAAGGCAAAGAAGTTTATTTTTCATTTCATTGTTGCTGCAACATAAAACATAAACGTTGATCAAAAAATTGTTTGTAGAGAGTTAAGAAAACGACGAAAAGATAAAAAAAAGAAAAGAAATGAGACAACATCCGCGAAACCAGAGTAATAAAAGTCTGTCCCTGACACTTTGAACACAGTAGATTTAATGCTGCTCTATTATTTTGGATATAAAACAAGAAGGACGATAAAATATGTGACAAAACAAAGCCAAAAAAAAAACAGTTTAGGCACTTGTTGAGTCGAAGGGTCAAAGAACAACAGAATAGATTCTAGCTTCAAATCTTTAAATCATTGAGAACAAGGTCTGATAGCGTATAAATATAATGGGTTTTATTTTTAGTACTTCTTTTTTGTAAGAGAAAAAGTTTCTATATAAATAAATGTTTAATCGATCTCCTCATCAGGTGTAGAGATCCTGTAATCATAAGCAAGCCATTTAAATAACTATTAAATCAGAAATTGGGCAAATCCATTGCTGCGTGCATTTCATCGTTTCGTTTTTAAAAAAAAATTAAAAAAAAAAATTTAACTACGAATACAACGAATGTAGTCGTGTGGACATCAGGGAGATATGAGGGTTGCCTTTTATGCTTCGGAATTTGGCAACCCTAGTGTTGCATTTTGGCAACTGATATCTCTATCGTAAAGTTGGACATTTTCCAGGTTATACGTACTCAGAACGTTTGACATACGAGCGCTATTTGTGGTGTTTACAGTAACTTAAAAGATTCATCTCGGCCTAAAAATGGAATTAAATCGTGAAACCGGTTTGTCTCCAAACCAAACTTAACAAAGGATGACGGAAATTCAAATCAAGAATGAAGTGGCCGGCATTCATTTAAGGGATCAAGTAAACTTTTCATTCACTTTTGCAAGTTTTCTGGGTTCTTTTTTTCAAACCCAAAACGGTTAAAAAAACACCCGCTAGTTAAGGCGACAAAAAGAATTCACAGAAGCAGAGCAACGCGATTAGAAAATCCAGGAAAAGTAGTTGTAAGATTGTAGGTTGCATATTCATTTCAATTACGAATTCCAGGAAAGCATGTCAATGCATGTCAGAGAATGTTTTCCAAAGTTCTGAAAATCACAAGATTTTACAAAGAACTTGGTTTGACGCACAACTATTCTCTGGCCCTACAACGAAGACTAACAAACTTACGACCTTAATACCCGGTGATAATGAGCTTAGCGGACAAATCGTAAGGTATCAAGATCAAATTGAGATCTATGTCTCGCATAAAATCAATAGAAAACAGGGATGGGGTTTCACTCGTATAGGCTCAGAACTGTGAGATCATCGTATGTTGTTATCGAAATATCCTTCATAATGTATCTTAATTTTTACCCAGTCGCTATCGGAGATTTAATGGCCATTGTCCACAACTAGCTGAAGCATTGATGACATGCTTAGTGTAGGGGAATTCCAGATATCACTGAAAGAGATAGGAGTTCTTGAAGGTAGCTCTTTTTGTGTGATACCTTGACAATATAAAAAACATCATTTTGTAACAATAAAATAAAATACACCTGCACTCACTGAACAAATATATTTACTTTGAATACCCGCAAAAAATCGCACTATTGACTCTGAAACCTGCCAAGGTGATTTGTATTTGTTAAAATGAGAAGTTAATAAGAGGTAAACTAACATCATCCCAATGCCATGCTGCCAAAGTCCACTTGAATATATTAAAAAATCCTACGCTACAATAACAATGACAACAAATAACAAACAGCAGCTGCATTGTTGGCTGCCAGCTCTTCTGTGTGTTTGCTCGATTTAAATATTATTCCTAACAAACTTCGAGCTTTAAGGACAAGCGTGTCAGAGACAACCCTGTTGTAAGTGCTAAGACAAGTGTTAGCTAAAGAAGAAATACAAGAAAATGTTCAAAACATTTAGATTTACGTTCAATAAAATGAACAAACTAATTATAAAAGTGAATAAAGGCAAATACTCGTATTTACCTCTGAAATCTTTAGACAAAGGCAAGTTTAAAGCCAAACAAGTTTCTTCTAAGAATTTAAGTTTTGTCACGGATAAAAGAAACCAAAATATGGAATAGTAATAACTGCGTGTGGGGTATTAACGAAATCCTTTTTGTTTTAATTGTTTGATTGGATTGGCATCATCTCATATGTCTCTCATAACTAAAGATGACTTTTTGAAGGCCCTCTTCCATAGCCTACTAAGCGAACAAGCGGCATTGTCTGTGATAGTTAACTTTGAGTTCCTGTTAAAGTCTGAGACTGTGCAAGTCCTAATGTACGGATACGTAGAATTGAATTATAAACAACAGATACAACATACATTGCCAAAACATCATAGCTGCCACAGAGGGCCTCGACCGGCCCTTATTGGAAAATCCTGTATTAAAGTTTAATAATGATAAAGCACTAAAGTGAATTATTATGTACATTTTGCTTGTTTGCGATTCGGTAAATGTTTAGAAAATTCAAACGTGCTGCTCCTCAAAGCCAGCAATTATCGGTTGCAGAATAAAGACGAGCTGTATGTCCCTGCGAAAAGCTTACGTCAATTGGTCTAGAAATATTTATTCCGCGGATTGTAAAAATGACTAGTATAAAAGGTAACGTTCCTTTACCGGTGTGAACAGTACATTTAACTTAACTTAGATAATTGAATAAATGTGTTGTATATTACCAGCTACCGGTAACAGGTTCTCTGCTAGGAGTTTCGCTAAATAAGTCGAGTGGAGAGAACTTAACACTCCCTTAGAAAAAATCCCTAATCCACACTGGAACAGCATACGCCAAGGATGCGTGGCCAAGATGGCGCTTGGACACTAGTATGCGGACTCTGGATATCAGTCAATCAGTTTTAATCCCCGTGCATATGAATCTCTGTGTGGGTGGACATCGTTTACTCCATAACGTGTTAGAATTATATGAATTTTCCAAAGGAACTCCGGTTTTAATTTGCCAAGGAAGCAAGTCAGAAGAGATTGACAAGAACTCCTTGCGAGGGGCGGACGGTTCAATATTTAATAGTACTCCTTGGGCATTGGATCGTGAGTTCCGATAGGGATATATAATAAAGCCTCTCAAGAGGTTGAGTACCTGTAGTAAGTTCGGTGTTTAGAAATTCTGAAGAAATGGACAGGAAAACATAGCAAGCCGTGAACGGGGTAGTCTCCAAAATGGTTGGCTAAGCTGGTTAGGAAGACATTTGTTAAATATGAAGACTTAGACAAATCCTAGCAATTAGAAGGGACTTTGTCATGAAGAAGAAGGCCGGCAATTACCAGTAGGCAGACTAAAATCCCTAGTCAGGAGCAAAGGCTAGAGTTAGCATATGGCTCATTGAAAAAGAGGTAGTAGTAAATTGAAAATCGGTTGCAAGAAATCATATCGTGGAAAGAAGGTGATCAAAAACATCTGTAGAAATTTACTAATAAATAAATTATAAATCGACCCAGCACTACAGTGGCCGGCACTGGACACGATTATATACGTCTATTCGGTGACCTGTTACACAGTGTCCAAAAGTTATCAATCTCCCCCACTTTGACAACGCCATGTTAGTGTGATAGGTTTCTTCCATGCAAACTGTTAATAATCGAACCGGTTCCTATCTACAAAGAACCAGTCGTGTGTCAAGTTCCGGGTCAGTTCCGTTCCCTCTAGGAGAACTTTGTTCGTTCAAAGAAAATAATAAAAGTAGCTTCTGATCTAAAAAAAGAATGGGTTTTTAAGGGGAAGTTGGCAACAATCTTTTCTATGAGAACCAGGGTCACTTTTGCTAGCCAAATTATCACAAGTAGACGGAGCAACTTTTAAGAATTCTTTAAATACATTTTGAAAAACATAACTCAATTTAAAAAACTCGTCAAGCTTCTTTCGTTCAATGATATCAATGTCTACCATTCGTTAAAGTTAATGGTAAGAAGTAAAGCAAAGCGACCGGATAACCGGACCCACGTGAGCCTGTGTGTTGTAAGCGGCCTAGAAACTTAACCTAACCCAATAAGCACTTTTGATAAATTTGGAGCGGGATAATCTATAAGCTATTGCCGAAAAGTATTCAGAAAATCCACACTTTCGCTGGCTTTATGGGTTGGTCAAACTCTTGGTCCATATGTTAAGACATGATGGTTAGAATGTTCAGCAAGACGGCACTAAATGTCACGAATGGAACTGTTAATCTGCTGAAATAAAGTCGGATTTACTTCTAAGAGTTGGTGGCTCCCGATTGCTCAATGTACGAGCCAGCCGCGATCCCATACGCACCCATTATTGCATATTAAATCGCATAGATATGAGAAAAATACATTTGTCCGTGTTTATTTGCAGTTTAAAGTTTTGCGCTTCTGAGTTAAAAAAAACACACGATAAAATGTGCTGAACTAAGAATCTAATTGGTCTATTTTTTAAACTTTTTCTCCATCCCTAATTTTAAAGGAAAGAGTGACTTAGTGTATGAAGAAACACCAATTTTAGCGTGTTTGTATGACAATTTTTATAAACGTGTTTGTGTCTCGTACATTGTGTAAATTTTCTTTATTCGTGACTAGTTTCTCCCGATCAACAACACTGTGTCGCGTGAGTGAGAATAAAATTTGCTCAACTGTAATTTACCTTAGTTGTACAAGAATTTTCTTATATGATTTACGAGCATCTGGACATGCATAAATCAATTTCATTTTCTTTCTTTTATTTCATATAATTTCAGGTCATACTTTTATTTAAGCCGCCCTACGTTGCTGGTATTACACACATGATTTACCTTTTTAAACATTTTTTCTCATTTTTATTGCCTTCATCACTCATGTCAGTTCATTATTCGGTTTGTATTATGTACACTGTTCATGACCACATAAAGTGTATCAAGTTTTCGAACAAGATTTAGGTTTGCCATCCTTGGTGCGATAAAGTGACAGTTTAGAGTTAATCAAGGAGTAAAAGAGCACATCATATATCGTATTTTTGACATTTATTAAATATTCTTTTGTAATAATTTTACGTTTAGCTAACACATTCATTCGTCTTTCTTTATTCATAATAAATAATCTTTGAATAATTTAAGCAGACTTATAATCACTGTTGAAGCTGCAGAGAACACAAAAAAGATGATTAGTTTTGACTTTAGCACTGTATCCGAAAATTCAAGGCCTTTAATATCTTTAATATGTTTATTAAATTAATTAATATATTTATACTGTAAAAATAATGTTTTACTTTCGCCCGAAACATAGGTTTTCGACTAGATTTATTTTTAGACATATGTAGTCACTCATTTTATATTCAATTGTATAGCGATTAATTTCACACCTCGAACACAAAGCTTGACACTTGCAAAGCACCACTGTCCGCAATGTCATAACTATCGAAAGCACCATGGGGCAAAGTTTATAAAAGTTTTAACTTAAGAGAAAGAGACAAGTACTTCAGTGAAAAAGAATTGGTGATAGCAATTTTTTTAACGATTTCATTGAATTGCGAATAAGAAATTTTTTAAGTGAAAACTATTTTTAGTTGGAAAAGATTTTGTTAGAAAAAATTTTATGACGTAACAAAATTGTAAGGAATAAATATGTTAGAGCAATAAAATATTTAGAGCGAAAATTTTTGGTAAACAAAAATTGGTAAAAGAATTTTCGTTTCATATTCAAAAAAATTATTTTACAAAAACTTTTTATTGTAAAATAAAATTTCGGGGGAAAATGTAATTTTTATGTATTAAACATAAAAATAGGATTTCAAAGGCATTCATTACGTACTACTGTGGGCAAAAAATAGTAATACTTTTTAATTTAAATTTTGCGCGGAAATCCATTCGTCGAATTGTTTTTTTTTCGTTGGTATGACTGTCAGTGACATCTGTGCCAAATATCACATCAAAGTAATCATTAGTGTTTAGTATACGCTTGTCTTTTTGAAGTACATAAAGTGTATTCGGCGCTTTGTGCAATGAGTGAAATTATGCAACAAAAAATTTCCATTAAATTTTGTGTGCGGAATGAAATGTCTGTTGCCGAAACGTTCAGAATGTTGCAAAGGAACTTCGGTGATAATTCTATGGCGCGAGCAAATGTTTTTGATTGGTACAAATTATTCAGAGAACGCGTTGACGACGAACCACGTCCAGGACGGCCATCAACATCAACTGAAGATCAATACGTCAAGAAAATCAAGGACTTGGGAGACTACTGATATCGTTGGAATATCGGAGGGATCAGTGAAAACCATTTTATGGGCCGGCAACTCTTGGTTTTTCGCCAAAAATTCAATCAATATCGTTCCACAACCACCGCATTCGCCTGATTTAGCTCCGCGTGATTTCTGGCTGTTCAGCAAACTCAAGCGACCGCTCCGGGGAAACCGTTTTGAGTCAATTAAAGACATTAAACGTGAATCGCTACACGCATTGAAGGCTATTCCGGAAATTGACTTTAACAACAGTTACGAGGGTTGGGGAAAACGTTGGCATAAGTGTATTGCAGCTAAGGGGGATTACTTTGAGGGGGACGAAATAGGCTTGGCAGAATGAATAAAGAAATTTAAAATTATGAACAAAGTCTTACTATGTTTTTCCCACAGTAGTATTAATAAATACGTATTCGATCCCGGTCTTCTTAGAATTTTCATTATTAAGTCTCTCCTAAAAGTCTTTATCTAATTCTATTTGTCATCCAATTAAAGAACTAGGTTATCTTTCCAACTCTACTCCATTATACGTACCCAGTATGTACGCACATCATTACGTATCCCTCTCAACAAAACTTCGCATTCGTAGAGAATTAACTTAATGATAAATTAATAAATACTTTTTCTACAAAGAATTTAAAATTATGAACAAAGTCTTACTATTTTTTGTCCACAGTAGTATTTATTTCATTTTCAAATTACCCTTTCTTTCAGTGATATTTTCCAACTACCTCAGGAATTTTTATAAATTTACATAAATCTGGCAACCACAACTATAAAAGTAAAGTAGGTGTTAAATACTAATTAACGAGTCTCAAATTTTTTTGCTCTATTTTAGTTTTTGTTTGTGTAAATAGATTTCTAATTGTTTTGTTTGGTGTATGTACAATTGCTATAATCTGTTTAAATTGTTTGTTTTCTGCAAGTTTTGGTATAAATGGTACTCCGTTATATTTAGTGTTACCAGATGTATTTTCTTTGGTTTTGACAAACATTTTTGAGAAAAAAAAAACTTGTATTAAAAATATTTCTGGGTAAATAAACATATTTTTGTTGAAAAAATTTTACAAAATGTTTAGTTCCCTAACAAAAATATTTCCACTCATATGAATTTAATATTAAGACTTTATTGCAATAATTTATAAAATTTGCCCTGTGTAGTACTTTATTCCCACTGTTCAACTCAATTTGTTCAACTCATATTTCTGAGACAAAAAAAAAAAACAGGCGACAAACTGTTTTGTAACCAACAGTTCAAGTCTAAAAATATTACAAAGGTAATTAATCGGAAGACAAGTAATTGAAACGGAGCAAAAAAAAAAAACAAAATAAAAGCAAAAAGAGAAAAGAGTAAATAAATTGTTGCCAAAAACGATTGGCAAATATTAAATTTTACATAAAACGTTTTTACACCTTCCTTGTAATGCAATTCAGCAACCAGCCGCGGTTGTGAAAATAGTAACTTTGTGCCCCAGAAGAAAAATAGCGAAAAATACATTTTTGAAGCAAAAATAAAATTCCCATTCAACACAAAATAAGTGATTTTTCCAAAAATTTTCTCACACGCACAAATATGCTACAAAGTAGAGCAAGAAAAGTGAAATTTTTATTCAAAAGGAAAAGTGAAGGTATAAAAGAGAACAATTCGATTTTCTTTTAAAATTTTCCCTTAACAAAAAATTGAAAGGGAAAGAAATTTATATCCGTGACAACAACAAATTAAGTAACTTAAAATCTAAAAATTCAAAGAAACCAAGCTGAATAGTCATCGAAATTGTATAGAAGTTAAGATAATGGATAACAGTCTCTATTAAGCAAATTTTGAATACCAGTTGATTTCCAGTTTAAATACAGACTTACCCTTACATATACAGCTCTGTGTTATTATCTGGAAATTATATAAACTCTCTGAAGGCACTTCGGTTTTGAATAGCGTAGGGAGAAATCCGGAAGGATGGAGAAGAAAACATCGCAAGGGGTGGACGGGTGGGTCTCCACAGATAGTCCTAAGGAATAGGCTTAGGACCACGGGCAGGCACTTGTTAAATATGAATGCCATGTGGGGATCTAAGCCTTAGATAAATGCAAGCAACTACAAGATGATGAGGAAAAAGGCCGGCAATTACCAGTCGACAGTCTGAAATCAAAAAGTAAGGTAGTTCTTAATTTCAAATTGGTTGCCTGAAATCAATTTGAGGAAAGAAGGGGTCCGAAAAGGGACCCATAATGTACAAGGTTACGTCCTGCAGAAAAAGGACCCGTGAAGCATGCCAAGGTGGGGCAAGTTGCCAGATCGTTCATATTTTTAAGCCCGCAAGAAAGTACTTTTTTGATTTTGACACTGACAAATATTCGCAAGATTGTTTTCTTGCCTCTTTTACAATTCAAGCTGCATTTCTCGAGTGCTCAGTTCACAACTTTAGCTTCAGGTTTAGATGAAAGATTGTTGTTAACCACAACGATCCGGTCCGTTAAATACAAAAAAAATTATCAGGTATATGATGTGAATAGTTTTCGATTTAAAATCTTTTAAAACCCGTAAAAAGTTTAGATGCACAGATTTATTTCGTTTTGATATCTTCACGTTCCTTTTAGTTCTTCGAAAATTTGAGAAAAAAATATGAAAATATGTGAGGAAACGAAATTTTTATTGTTTTTACGTTTTATAATCGAGTAAGCGTGTGTTAATGATTTAGTATCTTTTACATATTTTAGAAAATATTCGTGCAATAATTTTTGTTAAAATGCAAGTCAAATTAACCATTACAGCACTTTCTTCAGGAGACCATGTTTGAGAGATTTTTGTTTTGCCACCTCTGAAAGTATTTTTTGGCAAGCTGCCGCCGGCATAGGCATTATCGGTAACGTCTTCTGTTTTTTTTTTTTGGGATATGAAATCTCTAAGGTTTTTTTCACACCTAAAACAGTTTTCAGCTTACGATTTTAATTCAAATCGGTTCGGTTTCCATCGCATGCCTGAATAATTTTTAATAAATTCAAAATATTTTTTTCCAAATATTTTATAGTACTTAAGAAAAAGCCAGTAACTTCTGAAGTCCTCTGGAATTCGAGAAGCTTTGTAACAAACCAATCACATCTTTATTAGACTTATATGAACATTAAAGAAAGCAACAACGAGAACATTTAACACTCAAAAAGATCTAATAATAAAAGATGTATTATTTATAAATTAGTGCCAAAAACATTGTTGACACGAAAAGGATTCAAAGTATTTTCATTATTATAATGAAAAGGGAAAAGAATCAAAAAATATTTAATGAAAACAACAATAAAATGGAAGCACATACACGTTACATAAACATGTACTGAAAGAAGTGTGAGTAAATAAATATTGGTTGGGTATTAAATTTATTTCGTACTTCCTTCAGCGTGGTGGCTTATATAGATTCTAATGCTTAAAACACACGTTAAATTATGTGAAAAAGAATATGCAAAAAAGAAACATAAACAACATCCTAGAGCATAAACAAAAAAGAAAAATGAGCACTGACTGAACTACAGAGCTGAAAACGTTTAGAGCAATGAGCGATTCACTTCAGTTAAGTTGTGTGAATAGTTTTTCAATTGATCTAGTTCGTTCATGACTTACACAGCTCTGGTAGTAATTGAAAGAAAATTTTTACCACTGGCCAAATATTGGGGATACTAAAGACCGGTATTTACATTTCCAACAAAGTTTTTTAATGCAATTTTCCCAAAAAACCTAAATGAGGGTGAATTCCTTGACACCTGAAAGAAGTAAGGGTAAATGCCTCGGAGAGCCTCGGACGTCATCATAATTGTCAATGATTCAGCAAAAAAAAAAAAAGAAAATAATGTGATCACGTGAAACAAGAGCTAAGGCTTTAAACTCTTCATGACAGATGATAGGCTAAGCTTCAAAATACATATGAATTATTTGAATTGCCGGGATAGCTGATATTAGAAGGTTTCAGTAGATTATATTTATACTTTTCATTGCAAGGTCGTAAGGTAAGTATTTTGACGTTTAATTTTCATAACTCTTGATTTAAAAATAGTGAGTCCAAGAAGAGTATCAGGGTTTTGTTTGCGAACCAAAACGATGATTTTATAATTAGCAATCAGCGATGGTATCGTGGTTCTTAAGCAAACTGGATTTTATAGCCTTTTGATTAAAACCTGTTTCAAAATTAACTGAAAAAACGATTCTTTGCTTGACTTCGTTTGCGAATGTATAACGATAGATTTTTGCGAACCAAAGCACTTAATTCGTTTGTTCATCTCCATCAGATTCCGGGCGAACTCTGAGCGCTAATTAGAGAATCACCGGAGCTACAACATTTTGAAGTCTAGTTTATTATTAGGTGTTTTCAGTTATAAAAAGTTAGAGAAGTGTCGCTCTTTGTTTTATAATAAATAATGTTCCTTTTGAAACAGACACCTTCATTCACTTTGCTGGCTTTGCATGAATACTTTTCAAAAGCACTGTGATTAATAAAGGCTGGACATTTATCAAAAACTGCGTGTTCTATTTTAGCACACACTTTTTTGGTAAAAGTATGACTTGCCACTAACACTTGACTTTTTCCCCCAACCAACATTAGACACAAGTTATTGCTACACTAGAGCATTCATTGACAATCCTAAAGAAATAGTTTTTTTATTCCGTTTGTGACAAAAATTTCCGGTAAATTTACAACAGAAGCAAAGTGTACATAGGGTGATTTTTTAACCGTTTGATTTTTTAAATTTTTTCAGGGTGTTTTTGAAATGCCTCTCTAGTTGCTATTCACAACAAATTCGGCAATTCTGTTTGTTGACGTGGCCATTGAGCCAAAAATTATCTTCGTTGCTGAAGATGTTTACGCTGAAAAACCAAATAGCAAACAAATCACCTGATATATGCGTAGTTTTAATATTTTATTCCACACATATAAACGTATGTAAGCATGTAACGTGTCCCTTAACAGGAGCGTTTACTCCCAGTCATGCATTTTCATATTCATTTTGTTTTTAAATTATTTGGAAAAACGAGAACAGGCAACTGAAAAGGAGCAACATCCAACGTTAAGGGAGTATAAAGTACACGGAGAATACGAAATTATCGCGCGGCAATCCTCAAATGTCGTTTTCCTGAATTAAAAAGGAGACAACATAATGTTTTAGATTTTGTATTTTGTGAAAATGTACACAGAAAAGTCATTTGTTGTCAACCAGATTTAATGTCTATTGAATTTTGTCAGCTCTAATATTTACACAATTGTGCAGAGGTATACAAGAGCATACCTTCTTTACTCTATTTTTCGACCTCTATACAAATCACTGAGACGCGCGAAATTGGTTTTTACTTTCCAATATTATCTTGAAATTTTTTTAGTTAAAAAAATTAAATTTGAAAAAAATTACAAACAAAAAATTGACATTTTTTGCGAATAATCAATTTTATAGTCCAGCGGTTTGTAAAAACTGGGCCCACTAAAACTAGTCGCTAGAACGTTTACTCCCTATACTATTCACTTGTCCAAGAATATCGCTACTAATGCTAATGGCGTTAAGAGGACGGTTACTTAACGCATTATACATTTTTTTATCGTTTTCCGTTAGACCTATATATAGCAGCAATATTCACCATCAAGAATATTGCTACTATTATTCCGAGTTTTCGTATGAAATTTTATGTTAGCAGGCGTACTTTATGTCAATACGTTCTTTCAATTGCTCCTTGCGTGGTTAACTTACTCCAAAAGAGCATAATTGTTTTTTGTTCTTTTTGGACCATACCCGCTATTAGGGAGCCCTACAGGAAGATATAAAAAAAACTCATTTTTCGCTTTATGTCACAAAAGTTTGAATTGTGTTTAGAGTATTGTAGGTTACAGCAGTGCAGATAACCCCATCATACAGACCAGGTAAAAGTCTGATTACAACAGAAACCACTGTCGGCAACTATCGATGTTATTTTAAAATAATTTATCCATTTCATTTTCAAAATATGAAACCGCTATTTTTAAAAAAAATTCCAAAATGGAAGGATCGCCGGAGAGAGCAACTAGAAAATAGCCATCGATATTTTCTAATTCTCGGCAGTGGTTGTGTCGTCGATTGTAATTGGGCCAAGTGAAAGATATTTTAAAACGCACCGATTGCTTATACACAGGCTACCGATTTTGTAGTTATCACAGAAATTAATGTTAAATATTAAAATATTTCAAATTCAATGAAATTCGCAAAGAGAAGTTAATTGATTTGTCAAGTGAAGTTTTCAATTATTTTTCTGCCTTTCGTACGTATATGAAAATATTTACAGAACTTAAACGGTATGTATTTAGCTTAACCTTTTCTATACTTTGTTACTTTTTATGCTTTGCTGCCAAAAGATATTTGTTAGGCATTTTTCTTTTACGAAGGAAGAAGTGTTTATATAATACAGGGTGTTCGCCGGGAAGGTATACTACTTTGTGTGTTTATAATTTTTGATTAAATGAAAGAGAATGGATCGTATATTAATAAATGTCTTATTTAATGTCGGCAATTATGTATGGAATGCAATATCAGATAAATGTCCGCCTCTGTTAGCCTCACAAATGCGAGCCCTTTTGAACACATTTTTCATTACATTCTCACACATTTCACGCGGTATTTCTTTAATTTCATCACGAATATTCTGTTTGAGTTGCTCCAGCGTTTCTGGTTTGTTTGCATAAACCTTGCTTTTCAGATATCCCCACCAAAAGAAGTCCGGAGCAGTCAAATCAGGCGACTGTGGGGGCCAATCAACATCACTATTCCTTGATATAACTTATTGTGGAAAGAGGTCTCGCAGTAATACCATTGTAATCCTAGCTGTATGCGATGTGGCGACGTCTTGTTTAAACCAAATGTTAGTCAAGCCCAAAGCCTGCAGTTGCGGCGCTAAAAGGTTTTCAATCATATCACGATATCGCTCCCCTCCTGACCAAATTGCACACCAGACTATCACTTTTAATGGATGCAAAGGTGACTGATGAATAATTTGGGGGTTTTCCATTGCCCAGAACCGACCATTCTGTTTATTCACATATCCATTCAAATGAAAATGTGCCTCGTCACTCATTATGATTTTTTCATGAATATCGGGATTGGCGTATGTGTGGCGGCGTAAATGGTCTTCTCGAAAAAGGTCTTGTGTCAACCGAATCTTAAATGGAAACAAATGTAATGTTTTCAGCCGATCTTGCAGTAACTTATAGTCTATGCTTGGGACTATCAGCCACAGTCCCTCTTTCGTCGAAATCATTCACTACACCATAAATAGTGCGTCTTGTTGGCACGTTGTTTCTCCAAAAAATTTCACGTAACTTTCTCATCGTCACAGTAATCGATGATTGATTTTGATAAAATGTTTTAATGATTCAAACACGTTGATTTACCAAATATTTTTCCACAATAAATTTGCAACGTCTCTACTTCACGACTGCCAAATATGAACTGTCAAGACTAATGTTTACCAAAATGGCGGCAAAACAAAGTAATATATCTTCCCGGCGTACACCCTGTATAAGTTTTGAAAGCCAATGTTATTTTTTTTACTGTAAAAAAAAAAATCCAAGTGAAGTAACAAATTTTATTGAAAGTAATGTTGTCAAGAGACTTAAATTAAAATTAATGATTTCGTCTTCGTTTGCATTTTGAATTTTCATTCATCTGCTTGTATTCATTGTAATGAAAGGGGAAGGTTTTGCGGTTGGTGCCTTTACAATAGTCTTACTGAATGTTTGAAAACAAACGCAACATGCAATTAACAAGTTGGCGTATGATTTAAATATTAAAGTACAAGTACACGACAAGTATAATCTCTAATAGGTTATAGAACTTTTATAATATAAGCAAGCGCCTTGACCAATCAATTTTTTATTGTTGCTCCGTAGACAAATTCGCTGGACAAGTCGATCGCTTGGTATATACAAATAGGCTAATAATATAAATCTCGTGGAAACACAAAAAACTTTATCAGTAGCCTAAGGGAACCCAAAAGTGTCAGAAACAAGAACCTGCGAGCTTAAAGGGTTCTATTTCTTACTGGTTATACATCGATCGATCAAATTGTCTTGGCAAATCGTCGTCAAAGGGTTAGCAGCTCGTATTGGTGCCATATTTGGGTCTTATACCTAGAGCGTCCGCTTTATTGGAGAAACAGTAGATTATGGGGTAAAAATGTTAGTTAGGTCCTCATTATCGAGCCGTTAAATATGATCACCAGAGAGTTGATCCAAAATCAAGACTCTGTTGACCGTGTTCTCTGATTGCCTTAGTAGTCCGCATTTTTTTCTTCAGGGCATTGCCAGGACCATCAGCTGGCCAGAAGTTCTGACTTATACCTCCTCGCGGTGGTGGCCGGTAACATCTGCCTGTCTCTGCTAGGAGTCTGGCTAAATAAGTCGAGCTCCAGAGGGCAGGAGGGGGCTTGGTCTGCAGTATGCCAACTCTGGATACCAGTCCAACTCTAGTGTTAATATAGACTTACCCGTGCATACGTAGCTCTGTGTGCGTGGTTCGGTTTTAATTGGCAAAAGGAGGTATCTGGAAGAGATGGACAAGAACGTCTCGCGAGGGGTGAGCGGGTCAATCTTTAAAGATGCTCCTTAGGCATTGTACCGTGAGATGCAGATAGGAATGGACATTGAAGCCTCGCATGAGGTGCAGAGGATGGACAAGAAAAGCTGCCAGAGACCAAAATTGCGGCGAACTAAATCGCACCGTGCTACGCATTTATCTCGTACACGATTATCTCATCTAAAAGAAAGTTACTACCGCTCCACAAGTTTCATATATAAATAAGCGAATTTTTTCTCTTCCCATGACTTAAGTTAACTTCTCTGAAGGTTCTTCCAGATGATAGGGACAACAAATTTATGCTTCATGTAACATTTCCGGAGCTTGACTTCACAAAACTAATAGACAAGTGGACTTCTCTAAAACTGGCTCAGATAAAAACAAACTTCACTAAATAAAGGGTGTTTTTCCAAGGTTAAATTTTCCGATATAGCCATTGCCAGAGCTGTCAACTCTACTATCAGCTGCGCTCAGTTGGGTTTGACATTTTATCGTGAATAGATATAAACAATAACACCGCTTGCAAAGTGTGGAAGGTTATTTAAAATATCGTGAATAAGTTCGGCAATGTTCTCCACGGTTTTATGTCAATTGCGACTTTTGGAAAAGGGAAAATCAACAAGAGATTTTTAAGGCACCGCAAGATCCACAAAAACTAGTGTTTGGGTGCGCTTTATAGAACGGTGGAATCATTGGTCCTTACTTTTTTAAATATAAGTCCAGCGAGAATGTTACTGTCCACGACGAGCGGCATAGATCTACTTTTACCAATTATTTAGGTAACCAATTGGATGGGCTATTTACTGAAAATATATCGAACAATCGACGACTTTGGACGAATTCGAAGATAGCATTTTGCCCTACTACTATTGTATTATCCATTTTAACGTATTACAGTAGTATCATGGGAGGTACTTTTACGAAAAATGAAATAGCGCAATAAAGTATAATTCATTCAACAAAAACACTTATTTGTGCGAAGACGATTTCACAGACAAAAACAACTTTAATAAAATGGGACCTTATGCCAGAACTTATGGCAACACCGTGGTAACCGTCATGATCTGAGCGGTGGCTCAGATGTTGGTGGAAACCGTTACGGTAATAGAGAAGGCGGAGGTGGTTGTAGCGGCGACTATTGTTGAAAAAGTAGGCCAGGGTAATGAACATGGAGGTTGCAACGGCAGTTATAGCGGCGGTTTTGGTGAAGGAAATAGTTTTAATGGCCGCCGTAGGGTCGATAATGCCGATGGTTATAGCCAGGATTTGCCGATCCACCACATAGATTTCACTAACTTGGTTCCTGGTTGCAAATCGGTTCCCTTATAAAGTACAACAGTATTGTAATGAAGATTAAATCATCGTACACGTCAATGCTACCAATTCTATTTAAGATTTCGATGAAGCTTATTTTCCCGATTATTACAAGAAGGGTGCCCTATCGCTATGAGTTGTTGCTATTTTGTTGGTATTGCCACGATCGGTTCTGGAAAGGCTTTGGGTTACACTTTACCGGACATTGAGCACATTAATAATAAATTATCTAGGCTACGCTTAATTTTTATAGTCTTCCCGAGGTGTCGTACAGATTCACATGGCCTAGCTGAGGGTATTTTTCCTCTTCCGCCAGTTATAAGTGACGTAGCGTTCCCATGGTGTCCGACTGGGTCTCTACCGCAATTGGCAGACGTCACAGCCCGCTCAAATCGCTGTGTCTCTACGTCAACTGTGGCCACGTAAGAGTACGTTCTAGCTCGAGCGTAGCGTAAGGTTTGTGACAGAAGCGGCCCTGCACGATCACGTCAAATCGCTACAAATCGACTTCGTTCGTCGCTGCCGCCTCGTCGCATAATATTTAAAAGTTAAAAAAGCATTTTTTTCTTCTTTTAAATACTTTAAATATATAAATCAATATAATAGTATTAAATACGATAAATTCCTTTGCAGCTCAACATCTAGTTATCAGTTTTGTTGCTATTCCCCAAAAGAAACAATAAAATGTGTCGAAGTACAAATTCGTCCGGCTAATAATACGTTTTATTACACACGTTTGACCAAATGTAATTATTGATTTAAAAATTTATGACAAAATCAATTTAAAAAAAAGTAATTGCAAATGGTCGGCTCTCACACCAATTCGAGAAACAGGAAACAAAAGTCAGCTTGTTAAAACCATCACGTTTTTGCTGGTTAACAATACGAAACGACAGCAAAATAACTGGGGGAAATCATGCAATAGAACCTCTAATAATTATAACCGGCTTGTTTATTCGGCGCCAAAAACATACTTCAATTCAAGTGAAGAAGCTATACATGATATCATTATTTGAATGTGCCATCATTCACTAAATGTTGTGGCCGTCAGCTGGCAGGCACAAAGGTATGCCTTGCCGTAACCGTCAGAAGTTCTGACTTATATCTCCTCGCTGAGGCGCGGTCGGTCATACGTTTCAGTATCTGCAAGGGATCTGGCTAAATAAGTCGAGCGGAGAGAAGTTAACACACTTTTATAAAAAACGGTGGAACAGCATAGGCCAGGAATGCGTGGCCAAGAGAGTGTCTAGCTTGAGAACTCTGGTCGATCTCAAGTTTTAATACAAACTAACTCGTGCATATGGAGCTCTGTGGGTGGACATCTTTTTCCCTATTACTCGGGTTCATATAAATGCTCTGAAGAAACTCCGGTTTTAATTTGCCTAAGAAGGATTCGGAAAGAGATGGACAAGATTACGATAGGGATATACAATAAAGCCTTGCAAGAGGTGGAGTGCTTAATCTTTGTTGGAACTACGGTGTTTATTAACCAGTGGATTAATTCTGAAGAGATGAGCAAGAAAACCTCACAGTCAGTCTCCAAAGATACTTTTTCCGAAGAGGCTGACATAAGGCTTAGGACCATGGGCAGACACTTCTTAAATATAAATGCCATAGGGGACCTAAGCCTTAAATAAAATGCTCGCAATAACAAGAGACTCCGTGATGAGTAAGAAGGTCAACAGTCACTAGACAATAGTCTGGCTAAAGAGTAAAGGCTAGTGGTAGCACGATACTTAAATGAGGATAAGGTAGTCGTAAAACTACAAATCGGTTCCCTGAAATCTATTTCAGGAAAGAAGGGGGTCGAAAAGGAACCCATGAAGTAAGCGATCTGCTTTGATATCCCGCCTATATTAAATAATAAATACTAAATGATGTCATTAGCGCGCAATTAGTTGGCCACTCTTACAAACAAAAATATATTATTTATGCTTAAAAGAAGTGATCACAAAATGATCCATCTTGTATATAAGAGAGTTTCTATTAAGGGCGGGCAGCAGTTGCCAGTCTATGGCAACCATGTTGTTTTGGCGGCATCTATCAAATGCGTTTTTACTATTAATTCACTGATTCCAATTCACCACAACAAGGTACACGATTCAGCGTAGCAAGTCTAACGTTGGGTACATTGTTTCCATTTTACGATGGACGGTCATATTCGAAATGAGCGGTTCCCTAAACAATCATCCAACAGTCAGGTAGGCCGAGAATACCGCTGCTTTCCTTGAGTGTGCAGTGGATTCCACTCCATTCAGAAGAACTCGGTTCGAGTTCAGAATTGGGCATACACAGGTACAAGATTTAAGCAATCAGGAGCTCGAGAAGTTTGGAAAACGAGCCCAGTTTTTAACAAAAACATTTTCAGCGATGAATCGCATGTTTGGTTCAATTGCCAAATTCCTATTTATGGGTAACGCTCGACCACAACGAAGTTCACCAGGTAGAAATGCATCTGCAAGGATTTTTTATTTGTTATTTCGATAACAATGTTAGTAATCTTTCGCGGAGGTAACGTCATTTGGCCATCAATTGGCATTTTTTTCAGGAGTTTTCGCAAAGTCGCAAGTCTATTCTAATAAACCGCAATCGGCCACTGCCCCCAAAGTCAAGACAACCCAGTCGAAGGCTAAACTTTAGCCCCATCATTAAATGTTGGTTCTCCCACATCCAGGCCACCTTGCGAAGACGCACAGTTGATACCACTCGGATTTCCAATAGGGTTTTGCTTTTTCGTTCTCACGACAAGGTTAAGTTTTATTCCCAAATAGTGTGCTATTAACGCACACACTAAACACTATAACTGTGTGTAAGTGATACGTCATTATTAATGAAATTGTTGTTGTTGCTATTGTTTCAATTACAGTAATTTTTGTAAATGTTCAATTATGGATCATCAACAACACAATTAGGACATGAATAATTTACACGGTGTATGTGTGTTGTGTAAGTTGATGTAAAGAAAAGGAAACAGTAAATGGCCATAGCATTATGAACACAGTTTCAACAAGGTTTATGTTTTACAGAAATAAGAAGTAGGCGAAATCATTTTAATCATATCGACTATTGTAAAGAAATCAAAACAGTAACTTTATAGGTCATGAACCAGCATCTAAATTCTTGTGCCGAAAATTTAAAAATTTCTGTTAATTTTGGAACATCCTTGCATGCTCTGAATATAACCGTATTTCGCGCAAACTTAGCTGAGTTTAAGATTACGATTGATCTCAAACACACCTTAACGCTGCATCTGGAAATTCTTGATGTTGTATGAAAATATTCAAATGCTGAAGGTGTATCAGGTGTATCACCGCCATGCACAACAAAATCCCTCAACTGTCAAAAAATCAATTAGGACAGAGAATTATAGTGTCATGACAGGTATTGCAAACAAATGTTGGTGTCAGTCGAAGTTGGAGAGTAAACATTAACTACAAGGAAATTTAAGGGCAGTTAAGTCAATACGAGTAAAGACAAAAACATCAAAAATAAAAAACTGTCGAGGTAAGTAGTGGCATTTCCTGCTATCAAAATTAACCCAACTTCAGTGGCTCCAAGTGTGCAGGTTCTGGCAACACTGTGAAGCTCATCTGATCTTATATCGGATGGGAATTGACTAACCAAAGAAACAAGCATTAATTTTGCTGTGGACTCCTCGGACTTAAAACAAAGGACGTGTGTTATTGGTAATTATGAAGGAACACATTACCCTAGTGAAAGTTTATTTGAAAAATCAGTAATGGTGCCAACAACAGCAGCCAAACGTTTCAAGTGACTCATGCCATTAGACTGCTTTTGCATTCAAGTGTTGAAACAATATTGCCACTTGTTGTAAATTTTGTTGTAAGTTTTTTTTTAAATTTGACACTTTTCCATCAAAAAATAATTCAGATTTTGGAAGCAGTACAAATTTTGCTTGGCACCCAAACACTCTTCAAAGGAAGCACTTTTTAAGCTCGATAGAATTTTGGAAATGATTAACTGTCATACTGGGCTAACTTTTTGACATTTATGATCAGTATAATCTGGCAAATCATCACGAATAGATTGAGGCTTGAACAACGCTACCAAATTATTCAGATTTACTTTGAAAATCCGTCATCAACTGATCCGTTGTTATATTTCAAAATTGTGTTCAGCGATGAATACATCGTTTGGTGCGGTTTGCATGCTGGTGGCATCATTGGACCATATTTTTCCAAGACGACACAAATTGGGCTACCAAATACGCTTCTTTAAGAATAACCGCGGTAACCATTTGCTCGAAATGATTTTCAAAATATTTTTGTTTTTTTATTAAAATTAATGTTTTTGTATTATTTTTTACAATTTAAAGTTTTGTTGGGCTTAAAAAATACCCTATATTCTGCATTGCTGTAAGGCAGAAAATGTGGATTTTTTTAATATTTGTTCGTATATTTCAATAGTTTTTGCACAATCATTTATTGTTGTGCATCGCAGAATGCACTGCTGTAAAAAGCAATGAACACAAAATTACACATTTCACGATGAGATGCGTACAGAATACGGCGCAACGATAGCAAACATCCATCCAAAGGTGGGACATCGCGGACAAATATGAAGTCATACGTAAGCAGGTACGTGTACAATGCCAACCTGATATTTCTGGTAGAACTGTTTTCCTCTGATCTTCCTGTGCTAAGGCCTAAGCATCATTGAGGAACCACAAATACGTGTTTAATTTATTATCAAAAATGTCGTAACGTAGAGACCCAATCATGTTAAAAATATGATAATTGAAGTGAACTTCATTGTATTTTAATAAAGCAATTTGAACAAAAGTACATAGATGTATGGCATCGTTTGCAAAAGTTCCGTATGTAATAACTCCTGTCCTGTCAAGTCTTGTCTTGGAAACATTGTTTTAGTAAAAGGTAAGCAAGCATTTATAGATAAAAAAAAAACTAGAGTTTTATGTTAGGGTTCTTGGAAACTAACATAAAACTGTGGCCGTTTTGATATGTCCCGAAAGTAGCAAGGACATTTTTGCGTACTACATCCACAAAACTAAACAGTTGTCACTTTCGGAGCTTCAAAAATTAGGCAATGGTAAAATTTAGGACATGGTATAATTAATATCAAAAGTTATTTCACCCAAATAAGATTTAAACAATTGCAAACGTAGTGATAATGTCCCCCACGTAACGGTGGTATGGCCCTGTAGTTAATCTTTAAACTGCATCTTTCAATTTTCGTTCTCATTAAAAACAATTTGCGACCAGCCACTATTTGCGATTACGTGCTTGCGTTAACTGAAACAAATCTTGAATCAATCAACGGAATTTTAAGTGTGACACGTTGTAATCAAATTAATATTTCAAAGGTAATATTATCTATAATGGACAATTTATGTTTAGTCCTGTAATAATATGCTTTAGCACAAGAAAAAAATTGATAAACTAGGAAATTGTAAAGAGTTCAGCATCAATTTTGATTTAAGATACGCAAAAATGTTTAATAATTGAAGTTTTAAAGCTATAAATAAATGCAATAAAATCGTTACCTTTCAGTAACAGCATTAAAGAACTGGTTTCTAGTTTTGTAAACAGCAGAAATCCACCTAAAAAGAGAAAGGATTATTTTTTTAATCTGGCAATACTTTAGTTCGTTAAACTTAACATAGCGTCCACACCTGATGAATTTATGTCATGACACGAAATATAACGCCGGCAGAGGAAATGTCAATTTTTCATATCATTATGATGACTTTATATTATGAGGAATAGTTTTTTTATCGTCCTTGAAATAAATAAACGTCAAATACAAATTTATAGCTAAAATGACATTTGACATCAAAATTAAGATAGCATAACATGAGATGATATAATCATGCTGCTATAACATTTAGAAATCGCGTCTATACGTGATGAATTATAATCATGATATCAATTTGATATTTGTCATGATATAAATTCATCAAGTGGAGGAACACTATATAAAAACCAAAATATTATGTAAACAATGCCAAAAAAGAGGTTAGGGAGACGCAGACGCCGATGAGTAGAATAAAAGTAGTCAAAAGGCTGCATCGGACACTCATTGGGGTAGGCGTTATACACCGTGAGTGTATGGAGAACGACATCAGCATTTCTAATGATGGTTCGCTTACGGACGGCACAGCAGGAGCAGGTTCATACTCAGCTGAGCTGAACTTGTTCTATACTCTACGTTTGGGGGAGTACGTGTCCGTTTACCAGGCAGAATTGCTTGAATTTCTGCATGCTTTGGTTAACATTTTACTTGACAATCAGGCAAGTCAAACTACTCTAAACTAGTGCTGGAATGTGTTCAAAAACTAAACAGAAGTGCCTTTGTGAATAAGATAACATTGACTTGGATTAAAGGGCACATAGGTACAGCTGGGTATAAAGCAGCAGAGGAACTAGCAAAAAGGGGATCTGTTGTGAATTTCTGTTGACCAGACCCAATAGTTGCACTGGGGAATGGCCTAGTGCAAGAAAACATTCGAGAATGGGTAGACTCATTAGACCTGAAAAGGCAGAGGCTACGACACGTAGAGAGGCTTGAATGGCACTCAAGGAGGCCCTCGGCAGGAAGACCAGTAAGGTGCTTAGATAAAATAGAGATACCTTAAGCTGAATTACTGCGTCAGTGATAAGGCAGACAACCTTCAAGTATCATCTGTCCAAAATAAAAATCGAAGAAGATGATACTTGCGGATTGTGCCTGAGAGAATCTTAGCTTAGTATCACGGGCAGACACTTGTTCAATGTCAATGCCATAGGGAGATATAAGCCTAAGATAAATGCTAGCAATTACAAAAGGCTTTGCGATGAGTACCGTTCCCAGTTGTCAGTCTGAAATCTCTACAGTCAGGAGTAAAGGCTAGTGTTAGCACGAGACTCACCGATAGTAAGTTAGGTAGACATAAATTACAAATCGATTGCCTGAAATCAATTCGAGGAACGAAGGAGGTAGAAAAGGGACCCATAAAGTAAGCGATCTGCTTTAATATCGTACAGGACATTATTTTTTATATTAAACCCATTTCATTGTAATTCATAAATGTATCTTTGTTTTGTTATATTTAAAAGGTTTCTTCTCTTTCTCTAATTTTAATGCTCACCGAAGATTTGTTTACACTTTAGCAGTCGTCTCTTCAGATTTAGGGATCACCATGGATCGAATACTTTTAAGGTTAAACGCTCGAAACTGAGTTATGATGACAAATTTAAACTTGACCTTTGCGAAACACTTGCCTCGATACCACGAATAATAGACTACAACATCCACGTATATACCAAGACGTGTGTTAATTATTAGATCCATTGATAATGGATAAAGGTTAAAATTAATTTCAATAGTGCGATCATTTGTATAGAATACCGAGTACTTGCTGCTACTTGGTGTGCATTATCGACTGGACCACGTGCATTAGTAGTTTATATTTTTTCCGAATAGAATATTTTATATGCAAATTGACATTCCCACTGTTGGTTCAACTAAGCTGTTTAGAAACAAAGTAATACGTAAATGTGGTGCAGTTTTTTTGAAATACGATCACTTAAACGATTTGTAGACTACAGTTATTAAAGTTCTCTCTATATGCAGATTATTTTCATGGAAGTGACCATGACTACTGTTCTAATACCGCTCCAATTTTAAAGTTTTTCGACATACTTCCTTAGTGGCAAAAGCTATTTCTATTGTGTATTTTTTAATGGTTCCATTATCCGACAGAGATGAGACTGTCATTCGGTTGCTAGATCTGATAACTTTATAATCATTTGTGCTTAGTTTAGTTAGACATTTTATCATGAATAGATTAACGCAAAAAAAGCGCGTGCAAATTGTGGAAATTTATATCAAAAATCTTAGCTCAATTCGGGAATGTTACCGCGCGCTCCGTTCATATTGAGGAGGATTCAAATGAGTCCATTCGCCATCATGCGCGACAGGCTCAAATTGGATTTTGTTTTTTAAAAACATTTTTCCAACAGGACAGCGATACTTGCAATACAGAGCTTCAATTAAACGGCTTACTAAAGGAAACATTTTGCTAACACGTTACTTCTCGAAATGGTCCAGTCAATTGGCCACTAATGTCGTGAGACCTAACGCTTTATTTTCCCTAAAATTACTAGCAGTTGGCTTATGCTAATAAACCAACATATTTAAACGAAATGGAAGCACATTTGTACGGATTATTGCCCAGATACCAAAAAGCGTGGCATCCGAGCTAGCCGCAGTGGCCACATGCACGAAGTCATAACCAAGCCGTAATAGTATAAAGTTATTCTCCTAATAGAACCAATTTTTGTGTAAAAATATATAACCTCATTATATTATTATTTTATAAAAAAAAAACTATTAGGAGTTAGTTTTTTTTCTTTGTGTAAATTAAGTATTTTTTGATGTACATTCGTTGAAAGAGCACCCACCATTTAGTTTCTTTATTAAGTCAGGGAAAATCGCTATTATAGACTTCTGTTTCACGGACATTATTTTTAAAAATTTAATTATTCGCATCATCATTTTAAATTTTAAGCAAAAATAAATAAACTGCTTCAGCTCATGGTAGACTCCAGCGCAGCTGATGACTTTTTAACTGATTTTTTCCGGCACTTTTTATATGGAGTTTGAAGCTGGAAATGCTTTCACTTCGCCGATGACTTTACCTGTTATCAATTTGCCTTGATTTCAGCAGCAACTCCTTAATAGAAAAATTTTTAATGCTTAGCCTTTCCCGCCCGACCTGTTTTAATACCGTCTCAAGCGTTTAACGCTTTTACTTTAAATTATACTTAGTTCCAGCAGGCACATCTATTCACGATAATAATTGATGTTTTAGAAATTAATTTTGTTTGCCCAAAAGGGGTTTTCAGTTTTGTGTAGCTAGAGGCGCATCAGAGTTGTATGACAAAATAGATCCTCACTTCATTTAATTTCAAACTAAGCAGATTACTTAAATACAAATGACAAAGTAGTTACAAACAAACACCCTTAAGAATATAAATTGTTTTGCGTAATAACTTACGGCATAAAAAGCGCTTATACGCATTAAAACACAAACCAATTTATTGAACAGAATTCAGCATTTGAAGTGCACAGTGAGAGCGATTGCTGTAAAAAATCGTCTTTTTTTAACAAAAAATACAATAATAAATTAGAAAAACATTCTCATTCTCTCCTTAAATACCTTCTCCAATACCTTTCTTCTGGGGTGTTACAGTCTATTTCGATTCGAAAGAGAACATTTTGGAAACGCAACGACTTTATTTTCATCAAATTACACTCGTCAAACTGTTCGGCAGATAAAACGAATTGCCCTAGCTCACAGACCCTTTTGTTACAATTAAGTTGCTACGTTTGAGGTCCGTATATCCAACTTCCTCAGCTTCTCAGTTTGAACATTTCTAGTAACATCCTCCGCTTAGATTTTATAACAGTGACTTTAAATCCGACTTCAATTCGATCAGCCTTCGTATCTTAATTGTTATAAAAAGCAGCAACAATTTTCCCATTAAATTTTGCATACCTACTCGTGCATTCATTGTATTGAGTTCCGGTATTTTGTGTCTGCAAATGTAATTCTGCTTCCATGAGTGTTGGTATTATGTAAATGTATTTGTTTAATCATGTGTGCTTGTGCCTTTATCGAGCTTTCCTTTTACAAAATTCAAAAAATTTCTTCCTACTCCTTCATTTCTTTTTACTCCTTTCCCTGGCTTTACTAGTTGGGTACTTTTTCAATGATTTCTCCAGATAAAATTATTTTCATTGCTGCAATGTATTTTATAATTGGCAATTTTCATGATTCAAACATTAATTCAAGGCGTATTTAAGAGAAGAAAATGTCTGTTAGTTCCTCCTCTGTCAACTTCAATAAAGACCTGTCACGTGATTATTGTGCCCTTGGGCTACAGACTGCTTTATTCGCACACTATTTTAGTGAGTTCAAAAATTGAGGCCGTTCTCCAAGTGTTACTTCGCTCTTGTGTTTCTTTAAAATTTTCATTTACAACATTTATTAAATGCAACATTTTCCACTTTGCAAAATGTTATACCAAAAAATAAATAGACGTATTTCGTTGAAAACAAGCCTAGAAGCGGACGACCAGAAAAACATACAATCAAAACGTTGGCCATATTCTCAGAGCAATTAAAAAAACCAAAGGGAAGCGCTGATGGTCTCGCAAATTATTTGAGTAAGCAGGTGCATCCAAAATCTGTCCAAAGGGCAGTACAGAAACAGGGTTCCATGAGAAAAGCCACTAATAAGTGAGAAAAATAGACGACTAAGACTAGAATTCACAAATAAATATAAAAGTTGGATATTTGGAAAACGGAGGAATGCAAGTTTCACATGTCTGGAAGCGTTGGTCGTGCGAAAATCTCGCTCAGCGTTGGTCGTGCGAAAAATTGCTCTTCATGTTGAAAATTTTCTGCCAACAGCAAATCATGAATGTGGCAGTGGTTTGGGTTGTAAGAGGACGCAGCTACTGTTGGCAATTTGAAATTTATTGGTGGTATCATGAATCGACAATCATGCAAAAACATACTTGCAGCCATTATCATTATGAATGATACAAAAGTAGACTACTTCGTCACTCACTGATTGCAGGCTGTTGACTGGTAGATTTGACCTGCTTACCTTGCAGCAACTCTCCCTAACTTTATTCTTGGTACAATTAAGCAATAAAATACTTTTCCTTTGTCACACAAATAAGGCAAAGAATAATGACCAAGTTTGTATCAGCCCGCAGGACTTCTAAGTATCTACAAAGGGCTACAACCAGCAGTTTACGGCTGGTAACCATAACGTAACCAATTCACTTTTCCTAAGTTATACATTGCATTATTTATGAAGTAACTGGAGTATGCCTGCATTTGGGTCAAATGCTTAGTTCACTAACCCTTCTGTAAACTAGAGGGTGGTACTAATTGCATTACGTTTCCTTTATAAGGGCTTATCTTTTTTTACGTTATTTTTACAAGTGTTTACGACTCAAGAACTTTCCATACGAGTTCATACATTAGTTGGAAACTTCTGTATTGAAATAAAATTATTTATCAAGATTTTTGAATTATTATTTTTGCATTATAGTTGTGTTCAACAGAACTTCTACACACATCTAAAAGTTGTGCAACTATTTCGTCTAATTATTACACATATTTCAGTTTTGTCTGTTTGCAAGGTTGACTTTAGGTCGTCAGGTGGCGCGCACAACCGTACGGCTTGCCGTAAGTGAGTGCAATGTAAAAAGCTTCGACTTATACCTCCTAGTGGTGGCGGCCGCACAAAATAATAAATCAGGCCTAGTCCACGGTGAAACATCATACGCCAGAGGGCGCTTGGCCTCTAGTATGCGAACTACAGGTACCCATGCATATGGTGCTCTGTGTGGACATATTTTTCTCCATTACTCGTGGAAATTATATAAATTCTCTGAAGGAACTCCCGTGATTATCGGCGAATGGAGGAATTCTAAAGAGATGGACAATGGGGGGACGGTTCAGTCTCCAAAGATGAGGAAAAGGATGAGACGCTAGCATACAGTGTATGTAAATCTCGAGCACTGACTAGCATAAGACCACGGGCAAACACTAGTTAAATATGAATGTCATGAGGGACCTAAGCACAAGACAAATGCTAGCAAGTATTAGAGACTTCGTGATGAGGAAAAATGTCGACAGTTGCCAGTCGACTACAGTCAAGAGTAAAGGCTAGAGTTAGCACGAGACGTAATCAAAGTATGATAGTCATCATTTCAGATCGGAACCCATACAGTAAGCCGGCTGCTTCAATATTCCTATTCCTATATTCTAAATTGATATATAAGGTCATGGATTTTTTCATTATAACTTCTGAAGATGTTGGCTGGACAGAAAAGTTCTCATCGCTTTATGTCAATAAAATTTCCAATTTCAATTGCCAATTGGCTTCCTAGCTGTCACTATATCGCAATATTAATAGCAATAGATGCATTCCGCGTCAAAATAACTGATTAGCTTTTAAGACCAATTTTTTAAACTCTCGACTGAAATGGAGCATATCACAGCTATATTATTCTGCATAGATCGAAACAAATTTTAGTAAGACCAGGCACGGCCTAGTCTATAAGGCGAGTAAGGTTAAACTTTCTATCCGCTGATTGCAGGCGAGCATATTCATAGTGGAAAATAATAACTTTTTGTCTATTAGCATCTTCTGATTTTCGGTCTTAGCAGCTTATAATACATATTCTTCATCTTCAGACTTAATAGTTCTGAAAAAGCAATTCCTTTTGTATACTAAATATTGTTGATACATGTGAAATTTGCCGGCGAAAAAAATGTGTATCATCGTGGAGTCATCTATTGTCAAACAGCAAATACTTTTTTGTACAACCAATATACATATAAATAATTTATGTTTTTTTTTTAAATTGAAGTTATTGAAAATTCTTTTAAAAGATATTAAAAAACTTATAACATTTGTATCTTGATTTCTAATCAAATAGCGTGCCTTAAGCGTTTGTAAATAAAAATAAGCTTTAATAAGTTGCATATTTCTTTTACTGAAGTCTCTCAAGTGAACTTTTATCATTACATTGCACTTTTCTGTTACAAACATAAAGAAATGGAACCAGAATAAAATGTTCAAGTTGAAAAAATTATGCAGCTGTTAAATAAAAGTTAACTTTATCAATGTATTAGTAAAGTTGTATATGTATGAAGTCAAATGTTGACAAAAGTCTTCCATTCGTTCTCTAAACAGGGCGAATAGTTTCGTGGATTTGCGGCTTACCTTGCGCCTTAAAAATGCCATTCCATATATGGTAACTATGGCGATCATAATCGCTCCGTATCGGTCGAAAAGTGGCTACGTTTGAACCACCACTTGTAGTAAGTTTTAACTATTTTCATGCGTTCTTTGGTCGTTAAACAATCCATATTCGTTAATGGCAAACCTTTCACTAAATCAAGGATAGTTCACGTGAGAGATATTTATCAGGTGACAACCATGTCAGATCGGCGGTTTTAGAACCACTAATTAGATAATCTGCTATAACGCTATGTCACGAACAATGATTCCACCGGCTTATAAAGTGCACAATGTAGTTAACAATTTAGCCGGAATTTAGAGAATCCACTTACGATAATTAAAAAAAACAAATGCGTCGAAACGTGTCCAGTTTTGTGTGAACCACACTTCTTTGAAAATGGAGCTGCTCAATATGTGATTTCTGCAGATTACTAGATTTTATTGATGTCGACGACTTGTGTTGTTAACAAGACGGTACGACATGCAATACGACGCAAGAAGCATTTTTCGTTTCGGTGATCAGAATCAGCGCTATGTCACATAACTTAACTCCATTTGATTTCTTCGACTACCTCTAGAGCCTTAGGAATAGTGAAAAAATATTAGGCGCGAACTTTAGCTCCAACTTCATGATTGCTTTTTAGCAATAACGATGATTATCGACTAAAATTTGCACACAGTCTCATTTACGGAGATATATTTTTCCACTCCAGCTCATATAGTGGCGGATATACACAAATATATTTCTTGTCTTGACGCGGCAATGATAAACCACAAAATGACAGTAAAAAAATAGTCAACAAAACTTTAGTTTTGGCACGATGCTGCCTCTGTATCCGCATTTACCGTTGTCATATTCATGCACCCATGCCCCCTTTAACGAAATGTGTTGACGTTGTTACTTTTGCATCGAATTCAGAAGCCTAAGCACAAGCTCCGCTTGGCCCTAACTCCTGCGAAAACTTCAAACATAAAGCTCTACAATCATACTAAGAAGACAACAAATCCAGCAGCAGTTTTCAAGCAGTGTCCTTCGAGGAAAATTTCTTTTGTCCGTTATATAACTAGATAAAAGATCGTAATAATTGCTGAACTAAATTCGCCATTGTGCTAATCCAAGTCGGTCCGACAGTGCTCGATAGCCTATAAGCAAGGAATTTAGTAATATTATGTGGGTACCGGGACATGTAGAAAACGAAATAAATGGCAGAGTATTTGGCTCAAAAGGGCGCAGATAATTGTTTCATAGATCGAGAATTCAAAAATCACCTAATACGCGAAAGAGAAAAACTAGATCTACTCATTGACCCCGAAAGTATTCAGGCAGAAACTATTCTAAATCTCAACAGAAATTATATTAAAATCTACACTGAACTGTTCACAGGACACTGTAGACTTAACTGTCATATAAAAAATATGTGTCGTGAAAGGTGATTCTTGCAGACTAGGTCAAGACAGGGTCAGGAAACGTCAGAATATGTTCTATGCTATTGCCATGAGGTGGCCAGTAAGATCTAAGTTCCAGAAAAGCTGGTTAAAATAAAGCCGACCTCAATTAGGAGATTCATAAACGGTGTAGAATTCTTCAAGCTGGGCAGTAGGCTGCACAATATATTTACCAGGTTACGGTGCTATTATAACTTCTAATAATAAATTCGACATTGCGAAATTTGCAAAACGCAGCAATTTCGGGATTACAAAAGGGAAAAATAATTATTTTCACAATAACTAAAACTTAGTTTTTGGAATGGCGGGGTAGTTTTACCACCTGAGATGTAGGGTGTTATATTTTCGGCAATACTTTATTTCTTGTGTTATTTTTTGTTTGTGAAAAAAACATAAATACATGGAATGAGTATGTGATTAAAAAAGTAAACAAAAAATTAAATGATTATATGAACCTTTTGTAAACTCCACTTAACTTTCAAGTACTTCCCAGTGAATAATCAACGATAAAAACACCTTAGAGTTAAGTTAACTTTTACTACTGTTCCATGTTACTGGAAACATAACTAAAGATTTACCAAAGTAAAAGTAAAGACATTTAGGAATAAAGAAAAAGCAGGAGAAAAAAGTTTGCTTAAAAAATATCACAGATGTGCTTAAGGGTAATGAAGTTTTTTTTAACACCTGCGATTTTTGCTTTAGATATTGTTACAAAATCGTTTTTATTACGAATAAAAACAGAATAGTGGTTTAGCGGAATAAAGAGTATTAAGGAATATTTGACAAATTGAAAAATTTCCAAAAAAAATGGGTTAACCAAAACGTTTTATTTTAAAATTATTAACCTAATGATCAGATATTAGATTTGAGAGAGCTTTAAAGTTCTAGATAACATAGCAGTGGGGAACTCAGTTAATATAAAATAGGTACCGGGAAGTTAAAGGAATGTAGACAATCAAATTGGCTAAAAAGGGCGCAGAGACTCCTTTCATAGGTTTAGAGCCCTTCTGTGGGGTAAACAGAAATAACCTAATATGCGAGAGAAAAGCTCGAGATCCACTCGATTACTGGAGAGCTCAAACAGGCATGCGGGAGTCGAAAAGACTCAATGACCCCGAAATGATTAAGGTAGACGCTGTGCTAAATCTCATCATAAGTGTTATACTCACTTCTAACAGGTCACTGCAGACTTAACTATAATATGATGGATGGCTTTATCAAGAGGAACAGGAAACATCAGAACATGTGCTATTCAAGTGCCCTGCGGTAATGAAAAACTCCGAGAACAGAAAATATATAGTTGTGATAAACAAGTTATTGTTTACATGCAATCATTAAATGATTTTCATCTACAATCTGCTTAAGTTGGACAATGCAATTTTTACTAAAGCAAGCGAAGTATTTCAACGAATAATATAATAACTCTTATCATAAAATGTTTCTAATAGATATAATATGGAAAACTCTTCTGATGTTTAACCACAGCATGATGGAGCTGTAGTTTGAGTAGTTTAGCGCAGTCACTATTAAGCATTCGATGCCTGTGTTCATACCTGTGCCGCTGCCAATTAGTATCATAAACCTTTGCTTTTTCTATCGTTCTAAGCCGTCCTTATTATTGTTACCTACAATAATACTATGATTTGATACTATGTTTTAAAGTACGGATATACCATATCTACGTAAGCCAGAATATATATTAGTAGAATACAATATTCACATCTACGATGTCTTATCTAGTCTGAGATCGTCAACAATTCCGAACCTTCATTCAATGACTTACAAGTGGATCTTGCCCGCACTCCTTTATGTATGACTTTAGTGTCAGTGTCTTTGTCATCTAATACAAGGTAATTGTATGACCTCAGAAAAAAAAGTCTGCAGATGGGTTGAGCAAATTGTTCGAATCCAGCTTGGCATGAGTATCGAAAGAATAAATGTGGGAAGAAAAATCTTTTAATGGTGTTATCCAAGGCTTAATGTGCCATTATAATTTAAGTTCCTTGCATCGGTATTATTTTCGCATGATAATACTGTCTCATTTGATTTGAAATTTTTACAAGTCGTTTGTTTAATCTAATGAAGTAAAAAAGCCCGGTGCTAACAGTGGTGGTGAACTATTTCGATTTACTCAAGTTCGTAAAGGAAGTATCAGCATTTAGGATGATTTGTTTTGGAGCTCTAAATGATCGGCCATCGGTTATTAAATAGAACTACAAAACCACACCATTATGTAAAAAGTAACAAAAGATTGTTATAGAGCACCAGACAGGATTTGTTAAGTAATACCTGGTTCCAATGCACAGTCGATCAAGTTTTTGCATAAAGTTTTTGTGTATTAGTGTCGGATGGATAAACTTAGCAACAGTAATCAACCAAGTCTTATGCGATGGCTTGAAGTATGCGTTGCCAGTTTCCTGTAGGGTCAGTGTTCAACTACTAAACCCGTGGAAAGCCGTTATAGTTGCAACAAAGTTGATGGAATAATGCAATAATCTTATCTTAACTCAGCTATGTACTATTGTGTAGCCCTCTCCCCAGCCTCAGTGTGTCTGTTTTTTTAGTGGCCATGAAATTGCTATAAATCGCATACTAAAGTGGAACTCTAATCCCTGTTAATGTTTTCATTTGTTATATACCAAGGGACACAGACGATAAGTCGTGAAATCTTAAACTGCCCCGTTTGCAGCTTCTGGACTTTTGACGCGCAAGCAGTACCCCACAGCTGAACATATGCCCATATTTATTTTATAATGGTTGTGTATAAAAGGACTTTGTATTCCAAAGCTAGGGTAGAGTTATTAACCAGTGTAGCTGATTTGTTCGAAGTTTTATGGCCGATATTTTAGCCTCAATATGGCGGGACAAAGTTACCCGTCGTTCTAAGTTTCCGCTGGAACAGTGGGAAACGTCTCCACTTTTTTAGCCAGTCCTCTAGTTCGTGAATTAGAGATTGAAGTTTTTCGGATACTACCTTAGGTCTTAATTAACACTTATAAATTCAGTGTCGTCTGCAAACAATGACGTATATGTATTTGGGCTTGTTGGCATATCCGCTGTATAGATGAGATATAACAGCGGTCCTAGTATACTACCTTGCGCGAAGGCTGCAGAGATTTTACCATCGAATAGCTCTTAAGAAGCTAGTGGGACTTTTTTGGAAGAACTCGAGTTATTTTCGTGATTTGGCCATCATGGCAGACTTCATAAGACGTCAATAAATAAAACGGAACAGTATTGTTTATCTTCAAATGCCTATCTAAAGGTGGCAATTCTATGAATTTGCTTCGTAGTACTATGTCTGTTTCGAAAACCATACTGATGGTCCAGTATATTGCTTTACTTAGTAAGACAAAGTTTTAAATATGAAACGACTTTGTTAAAACTGGTAGTAGGCTAATGGGTATGTATGATATAATCTGGCTTACGTCCTTTTCTCTTTTAGAGATCATAACAATTTCAGACTGGATCCAAGAACATGAGAAAGAACCAACTCCAAACATGACATTGAATATAAATAATATAATTCGTACAGCTGTATAAGGTAAATTTAGGTTACTTAAGGACGATTTTCCCACAGCAAGATTTTTAATTGTCGCTTTTAGTAAACATAATCAAAATTTCATAGGATATTTCACAAATATCACTGATAATTGGAACGGTAAAACTATATATCATGTGGTGTGAAATCCTTCTCCAAGTGATTAGCAAAGTCATTTTCACTTGAGTTTTTGGCCCAAGTACGGTCTTAGTGGGGGTTCGTGGAATATAGTACAATTCAAGTGTCTTACAGCTTTCCACAGGCCACAATCCGTATTTATTATTTTTTTTTTTTTAACTCAAGTTTTCTAAATAGCTCTTGATAGCGGAATCATGTGTCTGTCCCTATTTATTGTAGGGTTTTTTGGCATAAATATACGATAAAATTCTTAGCCTAGCACACAAAGCGCGGTATAAACAGAAAAAAGTTAAGTGTTTTGGAAACTTCCATCTGTGTTATGAACACATGTTAAATTTTGTTTCGATCTGGCAATTCCTTCATATAGAAACAGGTGTTCGAAAAAGACGCATCCGCGATTTTTTTACAATGGAAAAATTAGAAATGCGTGCTGTCATTAAATATTTACTTAAAAAAGTTTTATCGGAACAAGAAATAATAATATGGTGAATGTGTTAGGTGAAAGTGCTCCTTCATATGCAATAGTAAAAAATTGGGTTGCTGAATTTAAAAGTGGTCGTACAAGCATTGAAGATGAACCACGTAGTGGACGTCCAAAAACAGCAACAACAACAGAAATTGTAGCCAAAGTGCATGATATGGTATTAAATGATCGACGAATAAAAGTACGTGAAATTGCTAATATCATAGGCATCTCAAATGATCGAGTCCATTTAATTTTGCATGAAGAACTACAGATGAAAAAGCTTTCTGCAAGATGGGTGCCGCATTTGTTAACAGTCGACCAAAAACGCATAAGAATGAACATTTCTCAAGCTTGTTTGGATCGTTTTAAGCGAAATAAAATGGATTTTATGCGTCGTTTCATAACTGTTAATGAGACATGGATCCACCACTATACTCCAGAGACAAAAGAACAATCTAAACAATGGACTGAAGCTGGAGGAAGTGCCCCAAAGAAGGCAAAACAAATCAATCGGCTGGTAAGGTTATAGCAACGGTTTTTTGGGACTTCAAAGGTATTTTATTGATTGACTATCTGCAAAAGGGTAAAACAATAAATTCAGAGTACTATTGCAAACTTTTGGATCAATTAAATGTACAAATTCGAGAAAAATGTCCTGGCTTACAACACAAAAAAATAATTTTTCATCAAGACAACGCACCAGCGCACAATAGTGTTTTAACAATGGCTAAAATCAACGAATTAAAGTACGAGTTGCTTGACCACCCACCTTGTTCTCCTCATTTAGCTCCTAGTGACTATTACCTGTTCCCAAATCTAAAAAAATTCCTTGCTGGCAAGCGTTTTACCTCAAATGAAGATGCAATTACAGTTGTAAACCACTATTTTGAAGACCTTGAGGAAAACTATTTAAATCAAGGGATAGAATTGGTAGAAAAGCGTTGGACTAAGTGTATTGAAGTTTCAGGAGATTATATAGAAAAATAAAAATATTTTTGAAAAACTAACTATTCTCTTTCATTGATAGGCTAAGAAGTTTCCGCACCGCCCTCGTAGTTGATGGCTTAGGAATGATAAATTTTGATTGCTAGCTGACCCATTGGTGCGTGTGCCTACACAATCGAGGTATTAAGTTTGAAAGTTCAAGCTTACAATTAATGGAAACTTGTAATAGATAGCAAACCTATTCAAAGATTTACACGTAGTCAAAAATTTGCTAATTATGGCTTGATTCTTACCCTGGGTGTATTACATGCAAATCCCTAAACGTATTTGTAATCTTTATACACGAGGATCCCTTGATACTAGAGATACTGCTACTGGATATCTAATAATAGTGATTAATCTTTTAGGGAAGAGTTTTGTAACAGCATTAAGAGAAAGGTTTGGCATTCACCATTTTGTTAGTAAGTTCGAAATCCTATTAGTCTGAAAACACATTTTGAAATTTAAAATGATGGACTTTAGACCAAAACCCGGGATATGTTTGACGCTTAGCTTATAGTAACATCTTAATTCCAATATGACTCACTTGTGATAATGGAGAATAATGAAATTTTACACTCATGTCAGACATAATAAAAGATAAAGAGAGGTGGTTGCATTGGCTAATAAATTTAAGCCCACTACTTGAAGTATGAGACCAGAAACCTGTCCTGAAGTCACGTTATTTTGGCAAAAATCACCTTCTTGCACCACTGTTCTTAATGTTGATTGACGATGTCGTTAAAGGTCATATAAATGCAGATGTTCTTGTCATTACTGTTCATTACTTTTTAAAAATTATCATAAAAATTGGAATACAAAGTTGAAGTAACTAGAAAGCAAAGGAAACTCAACAATGTAAACTCAAGAAAGTAATAACACCAAACGCTTGTAATTTCAACGGAACATTTGCTTTCTTTTTTTCTACATAAAAGTTCCTATTCGTTTACCAACACAGGCGCTCGGAAGCGGTATTTACAATAAAACACCACAATCAAGAATCACCACACATTTCATTAAACTTATGAAGTGTTAAAAGTAAAAGAATACAGAGGAATAAAATAAAAGTACCATTGACGGGAGGAAAATTTGTTTTTTCATTAGGCGTTTAAAGGCAATTCAAAGATTATTTGCTGTAACAAGCGTAGCAGTTCTGTTTCTGTTTGGTTCTAAAAGTCAATAGAGATAAATACCTTTGCTTCTCTCTGCTTCGTATTACAACAAAATATTACCTTTCTATTTAATGGAAATTTGTTTTGCATATAAAAAGATTTCGGTTTTGTGAATCTTCTCCTTCGTACACAATTGTTTTTTTTTCCTGATGTTACTAAAACGCCTTTCACACTATTAGATCGAGTAAAACGACTTGCAAAAATTATAGGAAAATGAAACTATGAATTTCTAGAAATATTTCTAAACGCTGAGACTTTTTATTTGATCAGGGTTGCATTTTTAGAGAAGCAAACAAAGAAAATACCAAAAGCAGCTGTTGAGCAAATAAAAAAGTCGGCTGGTTTACCGCCGACCTCTGCCGCAGATAATTTTTCTAGCCTGCGCCGGCACATAAACGGCTGGTGTGTTCATCGGTTATCAATATCGTTTCGGCTTCTTTGCATGCTACTTGTTTGAAGTAATTTTATTTCAGTGCGATAATGTAGTCACACAATTTAAAGAAAATATTTGACTATCGATTTTTTGACACTCAGAATAATTACAATTGGATTTCTCTCTGCAAGAATCCAAACACTTATAAAATAGTGTAAAAGGAGCTTAAGAAAAACACGTTTAGGTAGCTGTAAAAAGTGCTGGCATATTGAAAATGTTGTATTTGTTTGTGCTGCATGAAAATACTGTTTCAGCATTCTCGTATGCGCGCTTTACGCTCATGTCAGTTCCAGCAAAAACTCTTTGTATATCCCAGTACAACCATTTCATCATTGCTTACGTTTGTTTTATACCTTCACATTTATTCTTTACATACGGGACTACATGGTTCTTTTTGCCAGTAGAGTTTCTTTTTATAACTTAAGAATGGTTCACATAAAATTTGGACGCACTGTACTTTGGATTGCAACAGCTCTAAGGTTCAAAAAATAGCTTCAAATCTTCGTTATTGACCAGAGCTACAAATAGATTTTGTTCCTAAAGCATAACAAGAGAAGATTGTTGAAAATTATTAAAAATTCGTCATGGAAATATTAATTGAAATGCTCAAAGGCGCGAGTGTGAAAGATCTGACTTTCCAGCCCAGTCCATGGAATTGAGACAACCACAAGAGCTGAGCTGAAAGCTACTGGAAGGGTTGCAGGTTGCCGATGGTGAGACAACCTCACAATAAGCAGTCTTGGATAATCATAGGAATAGAATTGAACATTGCCAAGCTTTGCAGTAGGCCATATATAAAAACCACAAGTTGCAAGCCAATTACCGACAAGACGAGTAGATGTTGCCTGTTTAAAAAAGCGTTTGGCCCGAACATATCTCAATCTGATTCTGGGTCAACTCGACTTATTCGGATAGGACCAGACATATAACTGCAAAATTATGGTTATAATGTGGCGGGGGAACCATAGCTAGTCAGCAGCAATGCCTAAAGGTTTCCAGGAAGCTTACATCAATGTTTATTCGAAAAGGCAGTATCGTGCTTCAATAAGCCCTTCTGTCCTTACAATTATCTAATGGATACTGACTAGATGTCAAAATAAGAACACCAATCAAACACAAGCAAATAGATATTCGTCAAATACTCCCGCTGCGGCGGCAAGCTCCATGCGTCAGTACGATACATCGCACTCGTACAACTGCCCGCCTAACGGACAAAATCAATTCATTCTCCGAAATTAAGTAAGAAACTTAAAATGTGACAAACTATTATTGAATTACAACATACTTGGTTAGGAGGAAATGTATCGGTTGAAACGCGAATATGATCTTCTAAGACGTCTGTCGTAGGCTAGCGATTTCAAATAATTTTACAGAAGACCATTTAACGGTAAAAACCGCTGGTTTTAAGAGATTAACTCATAGCGCCGTCTGTTCAAGACAATTTAATTCAAAAATTCGAAATTCCTTGACCATTGTGTTCATCAATGGTTACATTTCGATATATAATCAATGATTTCACGAGGCCGTAGAGAATCAAGCAGCGAAATACCCTTTCTGAAAGGAACATGAATATTTTTCTTTCTAAGTGCAGCAGTTATTTTTACTGACAGTTGCGGTGGTCTTATATCAAAAGCTTTATACGAACTAAGCTTAGAGATTATTTAATAATAAATTAATAAATTGATCAGTGTTTTATTTCATTATATTTATTTACCGGAATATTGTAACTTACAACATGATCCGTTATAGTCAAATAGACTATAGGAATTGAACTCATAACCTCCAGTAGAATACTAACAACTGCCCTAAAGAGGCACGCTTATTTTATTTTGAAAATCATTCGTCCTCAAAACACCACATACTCGTATATGGAATTTGATTACTTTTACAAGAAATCATAATTTTCAATATGATATAATATTTAAATAGAAGAAAGAACTTAAGTCCTCACTTTGCCCAATAAAACTTTATCGTTAACACTAGATTTAATAAAGAAAATACCTGCCTGTTCACGCATAGCAAGTAAATTTCCCTCCTTAGACTTGTCTTTTCCTCTACATAACAAAACTATTTTAAGCAATTGCTGCCTGATTTCTATATATCTCTCTCTTTTTCTCTACTACATTTAAATATGCGGAAAAAAATATTTGATGTATATGAAATGTGAGCAAGTGTGGAATAATTGCGCTTCAGAGATATAAATAAAACATTAGCGGAAATCACTTTTCGTTGCATATCTACAATTTTTGCACACTTCGTATGATTTTCTGGCACAAAGCGTGAGTGTCTTTTTTAAGAGTTTAGCAAATTTATTACAGAGTTACATAAAGTTACTTTGCCGTATGCAATAAGCTAAGCCGCAGCCAGTATATAAACGCTAACGCCACCTCCAAAATGCTTACGCAAAGAAAGTATTTGGTGTGTGCATAAACTTTCTAAAAACTTTTATCAATTAATGGAGTTTTGTTTGATATTTTAATTCTTACTATTTTACCAAAAAATTATTTCAACAGTCTTAGCTTAAATTTTAAGTCTTCACAGGCAGTTGTTGAGATGGTTCTACCGCCGAGAAGCTTCGTAAGCACAGGTGTCTAGTTGCTTTGGTTTTATGAACAAAATGATATACACAGCTGTTTAAGGATTGCAAATTACCAATCTGCAATGATTTTTGCCATAGCATATTTGCTCAATTGTAGCCAATTTTAGTTTCATATATTTTGTTGTTATGGTTTTGCAAAATGTAGCATATTTGCTAGACTTGCTACATGTGCAAGATTTGCAAGGGTTGTTTACAACCACGAGTTAGTTCCCCTCTTATTCAGCATTCAGTAGCATGACAACACATTCGTTCGCAATAAACATAATTTCAATATTGTTTTTACTATAGCTTCGTAAGTGAATAAACTCTTTCAAATCGAAAGCTCCGGAAAGTCCATGCGAATTTTAGTTGAACCAAACTTTATTGCTTAATTGTTTACGTGTATTCTATACACACACGTCTATTTTTAACAGCCCGCTCTGTCTGCTTTCTTTTCTGGTTTGTGTTTGCCTTGGGTTGCTTTATTACTATAGAAATTGCTTGTTGCAGCATTTTTAGAAAAACTACAACTAAAAAAGAAAGAAACCTAATAACAACTTTGCACTTTTGAGTCCCTAGCGGCTTCGAAAACTGCAAACGAATAAATTTTCGCGCAATAAAATACTTTAATGGTAGGGAAAAAATACTCGACAATGGCAGCTGTTTAAAAACCATTAACTTTAAAACCCTTGATTTGGTACAAAAATAATATGGGATAATTATCCTATTGGATTTCTCTATATACACTATGGTCTATATACACTATGGGCTTGAAACTATAAGAAATTTGTTAAATTCAAAAAAAAATTATATAAAAAGAAATATAAAAGTGTCAAGTCTTAGAAAAAACTTATGGATAACAATCAAAATTTAAAAATAATAAAAAAAAAATGGCCAAGAGTGCGAAATCGAAAGGAGAATTTTTTTAAATCTCGAAAAACTGGTTAAACAGAGAATCACTGAAATTGAAAAAATATAATTAAAATAGAAAGAAACCTCACAACATCGGAAACAATGACTGAAAACCGAAAATATACTTGGAAAACTTACAATAATCAATTTTATTAGTGACTAGTAACTTATATATGAAAATATGAGTAAAAAAGAAATTGATTTGTTGGTAAATTATGAACTAGTAGAGGAGCTGGTGAAAGAACAGTTAATAATATTTTTTGATAGTTTAGATATTGTACTCGTATTAATTATTACAAAGAGGAATCGAATATTTCGTACTCAAATCTAAAGTTTGGTGGGATGACGTTCAAGCCCGAGCATTTATTTAAGCTTTCCTGCAAATGCTGACACTTTAGTTGGTACGACTATTTCCAGTGAACTTCCAATAGCAACTTCATTTTTATTATTATTCGGATGTAGAAGAAACTACGTCTGGCATAAACACCTTGGCCTGATCAACCCACAAATCATATTTATGTCTGAATCAACTATATCCATCCATTCAACATCCCTTTTTTCACCGAGTATATATGTATGTATCTATGTGAACACATCTTTCGTAATGTGTCTGTATAAATTTTAAATCACAGTAATGATCCCATTTTCCTCATCTTCAGCAAGAATATCAGCATCTGTATGGCATCTCCAATTTTTCGCTTTCCCTGAATCAATTCCATTTGGCAATATTGTAAGAGGCATCAACTTGAGATTCTTATAAAAAAATTTGTCTGGCTAAATAAGTCGTAGCGGGGAGAAGTTAACACTTTGCTATAAAAACCTCTAATCCAAGGTCGAACAGCATACGCCGGGGGTGCGTGGCCACTCTAGATACCTGTCAAATTCCAGTTTTAATACTGACTTACTCATGTATATGGAGCTCTGTATGAATTCTCTAAGAAACTTCGGTTTTATTTGGCCTAGGGAGAAATCCGGAAGTGATGGACAGGAATGCCTCGCGAATGGTGGGCGGGTTAGTCTCCAGAGATAGTAATGTGGAAGAGGTTGAGATATAGCACACATTTTATTTAAATGTTCAGAACACGACTTAGGACCACAGGCAGACACTTGTTAATTGTGAATGCTATGGAGGACCTAAGCCTTAGACAAATACTTGCAATTACAAGAGACTCCGTGAAGGCCAACAGTTACCAGTCGACAGTCTAAAATCACCACAATGAAGAGTAGAGGCTAGTGTTAGCAAGAGACTCAACGAAATTAAGGTAGACGTAAATTACAACTTTATTGACTGAAATAAGCTCGAAGAACAAAGAGCGTAGGCTTAAAGGACACGACTAACTAAGATCTCGAAGCGCGCAATTTTCTGAGCGGCGAATGAAATTGGAAGGAGGTTGTAAAAATGCATACGTTAATAACTAAAATAGTGAACGGTATTGAATCACTTTATCTAACGATATTGTGTTACTTTAATCGCAGTGATGAATAGTAACAATCATACCTTTGTTCTTTTATTGGTTTCTTGTATCGGTTAAAGCCTGCGATACGTGAGGCCAACTCGTAGTATTTTATTATTTTCCCAGGCCTTTATTCTGAGCAATTTGTAAGCACAGAAGTCTCATTTTTATGCCTACACCGTTCCAAAAGTTCCTCACAGTTGTTACCAATGATAATCAGACCAATTGTTTAAAGTGTAAATTGTTTTTTAAATGAAAAGTTTATTTTTTGAAAGCCTTTTTTACAAAATTTAATTTAAGTTAGTGATTTTTATTTACGGACAATATCATCTGATTTTTCTTAAACAATGTCCTTGAGCATTAACAATACAAAAACTTTAATTTAGAAGATGCAAAGTATCTGCCAATAACAGCTTAACTGCTTTCGTTACAAAATGTATCAACTTCCTCCTCGAATTAAAGTCAATTCCATATTTGCCTCTTAAACAACACCCTTTATATGCAAAAATGTATAAATATTAATTTTCTTTTAATTTATTTCAGAAGCATGACAACACTTCTTCACAAAAATATGGCTCGCTGCAGAGCTGTAAAATTAATAATGCCAGGCAATGATTTGAAATTACGCCCAACAAGGTATTGGCCACCAGCTGTAAGAAAGTATGACAAATTATTTTTAAAAAAATTCACAACTCAAATTTTGTCCGTTTTTTTTTTGGGTAAAGCACAATTCACTCTAGAAGTTTCATATACAAAAAAACGGGTGAAAGCTAAATCATGACTGAAATTTTTGATTCAGCAAGTAGTTTCCGGGAAGTTGTTCGCTCTTTCTTGCTAACCATTCACTCCAAGTGAAGGCTAAATTTTTTGCAGTTAAATCAGAATATCCTTTACAGTGCTCACCATTTATCCAACAGTCGGATACTTATTTAACATTTTTAAAGTGTGGATGTGTAAAACTCTTTCTGGCTGTAACTATGATCTACTGGGTATGGAAAAACAGCCTGAAATGTTGAAAATTTAAATTGAATAAAAACGAAAATAAAAATAGGCTTTTATGATTTTCTGCTTCCGCTTTTGTTTTAAAACCTTTTTTCATTACGAAGCCAATTAGCTACAGTTTTTTATAGCCACGACTCAACATTCAACAGAACTCAACAGAATGAAAGAGACTTTTGCTCTGAAACGCAAACACAAGAGTAGGACTTGCACGTATATACGATTTTCACTGAATGTCTTTTATAGATACAAGGTGTCGCAAAAATTTTTGTGTCACAATAGCGTGGCGAAAATTTTGAATCTTATAGACTGTCAGGAAAACATGGGCGCAGAAACAATTTAAATGCAGATTATAGTCGGCACCTGCCTTTCGGCTTATACAGGTGAACATACTATGGACCACTACCACACCACCCCCTCTGTGTATATCAGCACATCGGTAGGAATTTCTCCTCCATGGATGCCAGGACTAATGGACTTAGCCATTGCTGGGGAGTTTGTACTTATCACCCAATCCCACAACAATCATGTAAGCTAGCTTTACGTGATTTAGGGGTAAGCCCCAGCCATCACGTTACTAGGTCAAAAGAACTTGTCATTTTAGCGGCAACTGTTTCCTCTAGTACCATCCTTGTAAAAGCTTGCAAATCCTTGTCATCCAATTTCAGACTCAAGAGAAACCTGAGGTCCTCACAATATACTAGATATGGCGGGATTACCAAATACACATGAAGTCGAAGGAAATTTAAAGGAATCATTCGGCAATGAGCTAAGCTTAGGCGGATGTCTAAGGCCATCAAGAAGCGTACGCCAGCAATGCCCAGCCTGCATGTTTGTGAAAAGAGTCTTATTACTTAAGTTCCCCTACACAGAACTCGCAAAAACTTATTCTTTCACCACGATAAGCTACAGTTATTATATGCTTTAATACTAGAGATGTGGCTGTCACGAACTAGCTCGTTCTATTGAGAGGTTATTTCAAAAAGGACACACTTTTTATTTTGCTGTGTCATTTACAGAAGCAGAAATTTTCTTGTTGTTTTTGTACTTGTTGTAAACTGTATGTTTTAACTTTGCAAAACAATTGCTCCATTGATTTCCTTCAATAACATTTCATTTTCGTATAAGACACATTGTCATGTCATGTCAGCAAGCAAAAGTATCATTTTAGGAATTTAACAAACCGAAAACACAAGTATAGGGTGACTAGAAGCTAATGATAGTTTTCCATTTCTTGTATTTCAGAAGCAATCATAGTTAGCAATGCCATCCAGCTGTTAAAATATTCGGTAAGGTTGCAATTCCCGCATGCATCGTTTCACGTCTGCCGAATGTGTGGAAATTAATAAAAACTTGCAAATTGCAGATCAGTTGTAAACACGCAACGTGAACGTGATCTCAGTTCTCATCATGGTTTTAGAGCGCAGGTAATTTGTAACATCGTAAAAAATTTGAGCGTGAGTGCACTTTTTAGGATTTTTAAACCAACAACTAGACAGATTATTGCAGGAGTGGTGGATATATACACGCCTTAGCTGCCAGTATCGAAGAATGCCCAGAAAGGTCGAAAGGTGCTGATCAGCTGATTTCGGCATCGGCTTATTTTGTTTTGGGATTTCGGCCTACGTCTTTATAAGATAGTGCTAGCGCAAAAATTGAAGTCGTACAACCAGAGACAACGCCACGTGTTCGCCAATTGGGCGCTGGAAACGTTGGGTCAGTGCATAAAGATTTTGACCACAAAAACATCTTAAAGCACTACTAGCGCAGTTGAGACAGCCATTTGATGGATGAACTATTCCAGTTATGGTTTTAATTAAATTTACTATCATTCCTATTTGGTCACATTATATGTGGAAATATTTTATTTAACTTCAAGTCCGTATTTGGACTTCATTCTTGACACGAGCAATAATCAGAATAGTTACACAGTAACCGGTAATTTAGAACTTATTTCTGAAAAATTGCTAAAACCAGGAGCTGGTCATTCAGAAGGCATTCAGAAAATGTTATCTTTCAAATAAGAACTAAATTCACAGATTGAACTATTTTTTTTTAATTAATAATTTTTAATATAGAATTTTCATTTTGAAAAATACTAGTGGGGCACCTTGTACAAAACAGCCTTTACCAAAACGGCTGTAAAAATATAACGAATGTTCTCATACTAAAAAATATTCCATTGTTCATTCAAGTCCTTATGTTGACACTTTACACGCGTTCTTGTACACTGCACTCTGATGCTTTCCTCACCTCCCAAAAGAGCGAGTATCATCATCGGCGCTGGTGAAACGTATGTTACAAAACTAAACAAACACAGATATTACGCACTTAAAGGTCAGAATAATATGAAAGTAACACACTTATTTCTAGAATCCTTAATGTGTTGTTGGTTACGTAGGAGGTTGCATGTTGGTTCAAATGTACTTTTTTTTAGAAACAATCGGAGCAACACACTTTTTATTGTCAATTTATTTGTTCAGCGCACAACCAAATGGGACGGAATTTGTACTCACATTTGGATATATAGTATATTGTAGCAGTCGTGGATTCATACGAGTAGAAAAATTATATTCTTCTACCCTTCGCCCTCATACGCCTAACTACACTGTTATCTGTACTGGGCAGTTAAGTAATTTCGAACCTTTTTGCAACATACACCCTAATATGTTCACGTGGTGTCAAATATATTTTAATAGAACATTACGTATCTGAAGAGCTTCTTATCCAAGTCTGTTCTAAAGATATTACATGTTAGGTGAAAAACGAGGTTCGTGCTCGCCTACTACTTACGTCCTAATTGCACATTTTTTGGAGGTGCATCAACATACGAACTTCAGCAGCAGCACCACTAATATATTTATAAAGCAGGTGCATCGATGAAAAGTTAGAATTAAGAGAACGGGACAGAATTCTGGAAGTAGGCAGTATTATCTCATGCATTATTAAAATACTATTTTGACATCTAACAGGTTGGGTGAACTGCAGGTGAATGCACCAGTGTGGATCACTTTATAAGAACCCATAAGATGAAATCCAAAGGAGACAACTCTGCTCAACGAAACTTGAGAGTACACGTCTAGAAAATCTATGATATATCACATCATCGTATTGAAAGCATATGTATGTCTTCCATATAAATATCATCAAGCTCGCAGGAGTGGCTACAATAATTTATATTTGAACTTATTTTCAAATAACGGCTCCAGGGCAAAATCCGGACAAACCAGTGGCACCTTTTTAATCCAATCAAATGTGGGTTCTCCGATGCCCGAATTCTGGAATTTTGACGATTCACAAAGCGATCATTGTGAAAGTCTGTCTTATCGGTAAAGATGATTTTGCCTCTCTTCACTGTTCAAGGTCACTGTACACGGGGTGCAACCTTTGTGTCATTTAAAATATGTACGCTGAATAGAGGATATTGGATGCTCATCACAACTACGAATCGATGTTTCTACACCTTTACGATCAGCATTTTAAGGGCTTGTTATGTAATGATTTTAAGTTTCGCAATTGAAAAAGTTAATTCACTATTTTTCACGAAATATTCGATCTGCAACAGCCATATTTTCACCTTTTTTTTAATAGTCTTTAATAATGAATGGAGTGTTTGTAACAGCGCTTAGCTGTCAAATTGTCGAAATAGTTTATTTTTTGTTTGGCAACACTGCACCTTACAAGTGTCAAAATATGTAAATATTGTGTGAAATTCTGGGCACTCGTTGCCAGCTCAAATTGTACTGGTGCATCTTTAATATTCAGTCTAGAGTCAACATTTTTAGTTTGTTTTTTTTATGTTCACGTTGGTGTGAACCGAGATCTATACTTGTATGCTCAACCATTCATTCATGCAGAATTGTTTCATGCATATACATAAACACTTTAAAAGCCACATACGAGGGACCTAATAGAAGTTTAGATATATAATGAATAATTCGTATACCCTTCACAAAAAGTGAAAAATGTAATAAAAAAAATTAATTGCCGAAAAAACCAAACTTATTTAAAACCGAAATTAACACCGAGATTCCCTAAATTTCGAAATTTCAACACAAAAATGTAAATTTCACCACAATTTTGCAATATCACCAAAAACCAGAAAATTCACAAAAAATCATGTTTTATGACAAGCGTTGGTTGACATATTAACAAAATCAATGTTACACACAAATGAATATAAAAAATCAAGTTTTTCACACTTTTTGAATTCCAAAAAAAAATTCACACTAAATTAAAAAAAAATTATAAATTTTACTAAAAACCTAAATTTAAATAAAAAATAAAAAAATCTAAATTTCACTACAATTTGGGAATTCACCAAAATTCTAATTCTTCACAAAACCAAACTATAGTCAACAAATTTTAAATGAAAAGAGCCAAAATTGCATCACAAAATTAAAAAAATCGAAATGACACAATTTCACAGTAAAAGACCAATAAATAGAATTTCACCAGATTGCCACAAAAATTTCAATTTCAGCCAAAAATAGATTTTTTTTCAAAAAAAATCAATCAATAACCAAAGCGGCGCCAAAACTCGCAAATTAAACAGAAAATTAAAAAGTAACAAAAACATTTCAAAATCACTAAAAACTAAACATTTTGCGAAAATTCAAAATTTATCGGGTAATCAAGAAGCCCACAAAATTCTACAGAAATCGGAAAAGAAAATTATTTGATATTATAGCTTTGAATACAATAAAAGTTAAAATTTTATTAGACAACTAGCACAATTTTCTATGCCGCTACGCACGTTTTCAACATTCTTTGTGTCTTTTCTACTCATTTTGTGTCAACTGTAAACATCATGTATTTAACCCAAGATTCAAGACAAGCAGAATGCTTTTGCTTTATCTTTGGGCGAGAACGAAGTTTTACACGCTCTAACTTTTTTATTGCGTTCTTCGTTATCATATGCATTTTGCTTTTAGCCTACCATTGGTTATAATAGCATTGTAGGTATTTCTGTTTCATCTCGACTGATTTTACTTTAGCATCAAACCAATTGTAATGAAGTAAACGTGTACATGTATGTTTCGCCGTGCCCGGCGATTTGTAAATTTGTATGTTTCGTGTAACTCTGTCGAACTATAATTATTAATATTAAGTAGTTTTAACTTATAATATATTCCAAATGATAATATGGAACAAATTCTTAATAGAAAGAATAAAGAAAACGAACTTAGGCCTAAAAATTCAGTTACTTAAGATTAATAATTATAGTTCGACAGAGTCACGTCTAATACTAAAATTTATATAATCAAAATAATTTTAAGTTCCAAAGGACCTACGGATTTGCGGTTTCTCCAGTCCTTGGAAGCATGTAATGAGAACCAAATGCTCAAAAGTGGCAGTATAAAAATGACTTCGGAGACTTTAGAGCGGGCATTTTTTGTGGATGTCGAAAATATTCGACTACAAGTGTAAGTCTGGCCCCACGGATTCTAGATTCTGCCCACAATAATTGTTAAGGAAATTGCAAACCTTCTGGCTATGTATAATTATGGACAATTATATTGAAAGTTTTAAAAATAATTAAAACGAATACCCTGTTTATACGCTCGGTTTATTTGCAAATACTGAATCCGCTGTTTATACGACAGATAAAACAAAGCAATAAACAATAATATAACAATAGGTGGTAACGCTTTACTGTCGTCAATCAGTTTTAGTTAATTGGAAAGTTGCAAAAAAAAATATACGGCAACATTTTCCGTTTTTATTTGCAAATATGACGACCGTAAAAACGAGGTATAATATGATGATTTTCAAATAGAGTTTCTTTTTCTGCTTGTAGTGAACTAAGCAAACTTTTTTTATGCATCCTCGTACTCATGCAGAGGTCATAAAAAATTCCAATTAAGCCACAATTTGTTCGTTAGAAAACCAGCTCAATATGACATTTTAGCTTTTTCACTTTTTTTCGAAGCGTAAAAATGTCATAAAACACTGTTATTTGCATGAAATAAATATTAAACATTTAAATTACATAAATTGAGATTGATTTATGTATTTTAGTTAAAATATTTTTGTATTAACCTTTATTGATCTATCGAAATTCTCAGATGATTAAATAGATGGGGATAAGGGTGGATAATGTTATTCATGTTTTCATAACTCCAGATGAGAAAAAACATGTGAAGAATAAGTTGCGCATTAAGGGTATCTCTTGTTTTGGCCTTTAAAAAATTAAGAGTTGGTTTGACAGCCATGTAAGTATTTATTATTAATGTGGGAGGAATATCGAACCAGAACGCTAACTTTATGGGGTCCCTTTTGGACGCTCTTCTTTCCTCGAATTGAATGCAGGCAACCGATTTGTAATTCTTTGAGTTTCGTGCTAAAACTAGCCGTTACTCTTGACTACTGATGTCAGACTATCAACTAGTTACTGTCGGCCTTCTTCCTCATCATAGTCTTGTCATTGCTAGCATTTTTCTAAGGCTTAAGTCCAACATGGCTTTCACATTTAACAAGTGTCTGCCCTTGGTACTAAGCCTTATGCTAGCCAGTGCTGGACATTCACACACAATGTGAGCTACCGTCTCAGCCTCCTCCTTCGGATAATCTTTCGAGACTGACCCGTCCACCCCTTGCGAGGTTTTCTTTTCCATTTTTTCAAAATTCCTACATTGTCAAATAAACACCGGAGTCTCTTACGATGCTTCATTGCCCATCCCTATCGGAATCTCCCGTTTCAATGCTTTAGAAGTACCTAAGATTGACCCGGTTACACTTCGCGAGGCATTATTATCCATTTCTTCCGGATGCCTCCCTTGGGCAATTAAAACCAGAGTTTCTTCAGAGATTAACCTCACTACCTCTTGCTTCCTCATTCATCCTTATAATTGCGAAGACAGAACTCCATATGCACGGGTAAGACTGTATTACAACTGGGGATCAACTGGTATCCAGAGTTCGCATACTATAGACCAACCACCTTCTTGGCGGTGTGTTAGGTTAGGGATATTTTATAAGAGAGTGTTAACAGTTTTTCGCTCAACTTATGTAGCCAGACTCCTTGCAGAGGCAGCAACCTGTTACCAGCCGCGACTACGATTTTAGACCGCAAAATCTTTATGCTACTGCGCGCACAACGTTAGTAAGGCCAACACTATCAATAGAGTACGTTACAAATCAATGTAACCAAATTGTTTTTGGCCAGAATTTACCGACATGTACGTGGATCACATGTTGTTTTAGCAGAACGGCGCTAAGTCCTGCATCTGACTCACCAATATCATGCAATTGACTCTGCTGGACATTTTCTTGTTGGATTCTCTGAAGGCGCAAGTCTAAATTACCGCATGGATTGCAATCGACTGATTTTCTTAAAGGAAAAACAAACCTAAACTGTCAATTAAATTTGCCGTTTCTTCAACGTTGTCCCGTCTAAATTCTAATTTAATTGAAGTTAAATTTAAGTGGCAAATATTTAATCAAAATTTTAATATTTCTTCACTTGCGCTGGTGCAGAGCAACAACGTTAACTAGGCACCGTGCACAAAAAGTGAAAATTTGTAGAAACTCTCTAGAGCATAGACTTACCAAATATCTGCATCTCCATGCTTACAAAATTAAAAGAGCCCAAGGATTGTACCCTAATGACTATGCATAGCACCGAGAGTTGCTTGAATGGATTATTGAACATCAACAAGTCAGGCCAGCCAATAACTAGTGCCGTTTCAGTGTGGGACTGTAGAAAGTAAATCTACAATCCTCTCCATGTTAGCTTGAGCAAACGTTAACTTGCGGTAGCGGCTAGTGTATTTAGACGAACATCACCAAGCAGTATACCACCGGTGCAATATCCTAAAGTACATACACAATTTTGTACAAGCGGCGGAAGTGCCGTGCTCTAAGTTCGTCTGTGGGCTCAGCCAGCAGCACTGGCACCAGAATCAAGTGCATACATTATACAGACTAATGAAACCGTAAGGTCCTATGTTCTAATAAAGAACTACGGGAAACAAATAGATAGCCTCATTAATCGCCAAAATCGGCACAAATCGAAAAATTCGGATGGAGAAGTCATTGAAATACAGGTTCGCATGTACTGACTCTTAGTGGCGCTCGATATAGCGTGATGAGAAACTCTTTCTTTCTGCTCAATTGGATGATATTAATGTGGACAATATGTGGTTTCAACACGGTGCTTAGACATTTTTAGTGATCAGAATTGGTCATGAAAGATTTTGAAAAAAAAATGTGTGAAATCTTCTGAAAATATCGGCGCCACCTTTTAGTTCAATTCTACTTGAAATCAATTTTAGTTATTATGAAGATGTATTTCAGTTGCAGATAAGCTTAAATTTCCGTGAAGCTGTCATCATGGCTTAAGTGCGCAGGTAATTCATGGCGCGTGGAAAAGTTTGAGCATGCGTACACTCTTTCAGACTTTAAGCCACCAATCAGACAGAGATTGGTGCTAAGTGAAGAAAACATGGCGCCGTAGCGGCCATCAAAGAAGAGCTAGAAGAAGAGCTAGAAATGGGTCTACATCCGTAGAAAACCGTGCTAACGCATAAATCGAAGCCGGACGACTTTAGGCAGCGTTAATTCGTCATAATTTTAAAGTACTGCCAGCAAAAGCGAGGCCGCCATTTTAATGTATTATGGCATAAATGCTTCACATAGAATGCAATCAGTACTGTTCTGTATTCCGAATCCGCAATAGTTTATTCGTAAGTGGAAGTTTCCGAACGTTTTCTTCTTCTTTTTTTCTCCATTTATTTATTATAATTCATTACAAAAGTCTATTGCCTCAGCGCCTTAAGGCATAATTGAGGCGAGTTGGCAAGATAGCTTAAAATTTATAGAATTTGTTATACAAGGATTTTTAAATGATTAATAAATATAATTTTTACATAGTTACATATATATATATATATATATATATATATATATATATATATATATATGTAACTATGTTTTGTATTTGTATTTGTAATAACAAAGGTTGATTGAATGAAATAAAATCAGGATTTCTTAAAATGTTATTTAAATGTTCAAATTATAATTTTGCATTAAAATCTTAAAAAGCTGTATTTCAATTTTAATTTATTTCCCACATTACATTTAAAAACGCATGTGGGACGCCTGAACAGACTTGGTTGAGGAGTTTTTCTTTTAAATGAAAGTGACAAAATGTGTTTTCAAAAACATTGTCCAATAACTTTAAAAAAGAAAAATATGTGAAATCCAAAACTACTTATTTCCGAATTACTAAATTTCCAGAGTTTTTACAATTCCACACGTTTTCATTCCACTCGGAATACAGGATTGGTACGAAGATTCAAATCCAGATATCAAATATAATTTTTTTCGTTTCACATTAATTTTGGTTTTTAACTCACTGAAATCTTTATATGGACAACAGGCCGAATCAGTTGTTTAAGCATAAGTCTATGAACAGGACATTTAGAAATTCACTCCTCTTCTCAGCCTTCAACTTTTTGACAATGGTTATTGTTCACATCCCGTAAACTCTATTGCAAAACTATCATATCTGGGCCTACAGCAGGACATATCATTGTCATTAGATTATAAACAAATTATTATTACTCCATTTACACAATTTAAGAGGAAATCTCAAGCTATAATTGTCATCCTGTTAAACTTCGACCGTGAATACGAACAAGTTAAAACTTCTAACTTTCGCTGTCGAAAAAGAAAAATATTTAGTTTTCGTTAAAGTTTGCAAACTTTCTTTTAATGTATTTTTAAGTTGTCAATTGTTTTAAAACGAAGTTTTTCAATTGTAGTTTGCCGGGAACAGAAAGTTAAAAAAATGTTCATAATACACAGAATACAGACTGTATTAGCCCCCTCACTTACGAAAAAAAAACGCGCCAAAGAAGTTTCAAGGTTGAATTTTTGCATTGTTCCACATTTCTTTGTATTTATGATTGTGTATTTGATATTTCTTTCTCTAACATTTTATGACGCTATTTACGCTAAACACAAAAGTTCAGTCTACAGATTGTGCACCAAAGAAGAATATTTTCCTTAATTTAGTTTTTTTTTTTAACGTAATCCAAGAAACCAAGTAACAAATGCATTTTATCTCGAACTAGAAAAAATTCTGCATTTTATTTGCCGTAACTTTTCTTTAAAACCCAAAAACAAAAACAATGACTGGGTATAAGTAAATAGAAAATAGGAACTCCAAACATGCAGACAAAAGCATTGAGAAAAAAGAAATCAGAATTTTTTCGTTGTTAAAAACTTTCTACCAACATCAAGATCAGCGTTACACAATGCAATCGGCAGTGGTACGTTTTGTTATTCGTAACACAATCTAATAAAGGACATTACAACTGCGCTAAAGGTGCACGATTTTTTATAAAATGTAATTGTGTTAGCATGGTGCTGAAGTTAGAACTGAAGGTAAATTACGCCATTCGATATCGATTGGAATTTCCATTATAATTCCTGAGATTAATAAACACTGTCACACCGTTGTCAAAGCTTGCAAATTGTGCAAGTTAATTTCGGAAATCGTGGTTAAGCTTGGGAGTGTTACGTAACCGCTGATTTATCGTAATATTTTGTTCTGTGGGACTAATTTTTGTCTCAATGAATTGTAACATATGATGTGAGGAGTAAAGCTGCATTAAAAAAATCACCGTCTGGGACGGAGAAATTCTTGGTCCTTACGTCTTTAAAAATGAGCTCAACGAGAACATTATCGATAACGACGAGCAGTATAGAATCATAATTGCCTTGGTGCCCCAAAGTAACCAGAAAGATGGCACTCAATACACCGGTACGGCTAAACGCCGCTAGACTATGGGGCCGTTTTAGCATTATTGATAGTTGGACATCGCCAAAAGAATAGGGTTGCCTTCCAATGACATTTGTAGAACTTGCCAGAATGAAGAGGAAACGATATATCACATCCGGTACCTCTTTTCTGCATTAGAGGACCTTCGCCGAACTCACCTCTGGCGGAGGTCCTTCCTCAGCCTTTGCGAAATATAGAAAGGGCTGGAGGTTTTAGTAACGGCTCCGGCCCGGGACATATGTAGTGACCATTTAACCCTTCTTCCTCACTAACCTTCTCCTCCTCTTTATTCTTTACTTTTCAATTCCTATCTTTCTCTCATTATCTTTATTGCATTATCACAAAGTGACCTGGTTTTACAGACCTACTTGGGCTTGTGTTGCAGGCGTCTTTTTAACCTAACCTAACCTTGGTGCCCCAAAAGTATCGGATGATTACTGAATTTATGTTTTTCCAACGAAAGCTCACCATATAATAATCGACTTACTAAAAGAAACATGTGGCAGACGAGTTATTTCTCGAAATTGACCTGCCAATTGGCTGTCTAGATCGTGTGATTTGACGCCTTTTATATTATTTTCTCGGGGGTTACGTGAAATCATTGGTTTATGTCAACTAACCAGCAACGAATAGGAAGACAATAGTGTGCGAACCGCTGTTGAGATACGTCCTCAAATGCTTGTGAAAGTGGCCACTAATTAGACTTCTAGAATACCCTATATCCGAATCAGCCGCCTGCTTGCAGTCATAATCAAAAACTAATGGCATAAGGTTATCTTTCCAATAAGCCAATTTGAAACAGGGACATAAGTGTTGAATGAGGTGATTTGTATGGAATTGAAATTGCTTAAGTCAACTTAAGTCAAATTGTTACTGGAATTAAAGGTCAAACAAATTGATTTAAGTAAAAAAAAAAATAAAACCCAACCAAAAATTTCTGGTATAAGGTCTCTAAGAAAAATAAAAATCCTAAACTTTTCGCTTGCAACAGCATTACAAACGGAATACAAGTTTACAGAATTGATTGTTCTCTTCAGCTTCAACTAAACTGTGTATGTGTACAATACCCACAACAAACTAACTAACTGAACAGGACAATTTATCTTCCAATTTTTTTTTTTTTTTTTTTTTTGATAAAGTATGAGTCAAGAGCCCCGTCTACTTATTAAGAAGAGAAGTGTTAGGTTTTATCTACAATCATATGAGGAAATTGAAAACGAACATAAACACTATGAAAGTATGTTTGCCAATGTCAGGACTCATGCATGTGTGCACAGACAAAATCTTATGCCTGTCAATTCTAAATGGAGCATGAAAAATATTGTGGTAATTCTGGCTCAGTTGTAAATACCCAATGTGAATTTCGTTGTTAGATCGGTTGGTCTGTTTGAGCGTGAGTAAACACTTTTCGACCTTAAGCCACTAAACAAACAGAGATTGGTGCGGAGTCAAGAAAACACGTAGCGGCCAGAGTAAAAAGAGATCCAGAATTGTCGCTTTGGCGCCGATCAGCTGTGTTCGACATTAGCAGAGAGTCAACCCGGTTTATTTTGCGTTGGATCCGTATATGATTATGCTGACGCTATAATTGGTGCCGAAGGACCATAGACAATTCCGCAAGTTCGCTAAGTGGGCAGGCAGCCAAGCATTCTTCCAGCTGGATTGCAGGGTTATTGGAAACTTCAAGTATCATCTGGTTAAGATAATTAATGATGATAATTTTAGAAAGATTCAATAAAATAAAATTAAAGTTTAATAAAAATCTGGCCGCAATGAAAATTTGAGAGATGATGTTTGCAGACTGCGCCTGGAAAAACTGCGACGGTGTGTCCAGTAGATAAGGTTTTGGACCACGGGTAGACACTTGTTAAATGTGAAAGTTATGGGGAATCTAAGCCGTAGACAAATGCTATACAAACTATATATTCAATTAAATATAAGGTCGATTATCAAAGAGCTTTTTTCAACTAAAACCGGAAACATGCACCAATAAACCCGTTATGGGATTCAAAAAAGAAAAATCTTAAATTGTCAGAAAGTAGAGATGTCGTATTAAAGAGAGCTGCAGTGTACGTATAAGATTAGGCACAACGTCATAAAAAGGTTCCACATGTTGTCTTTATTTCATTTCAAATACCAGTGCATGTTGGCAGGATATTAAATTTCAATCACTGCTTTTGTTGTCTGCTTAAACACTTTTTAGTGCTTCGTTAGTAGTTGATATTTATATTGAAAATAAACCAAGAAACATATCGTAAGCTAAAATTGAAAAGGGCGAAACTACAAAAAAAAACTACGATTCTTTTTAGTATTTATGTTGACTGGAACACCTTGAACAAAAAATTTTGTAAAATTCAACATTTCCCCTATGTTTTAATGAACAATTCCTTCAGTTTTCGTTGTGTGGATCAGTTTGCACATTAAATACAATTTTTACAACAACTTCTTTTTCAGAAGAATTGAAGCTGGCAAAAAACATTTCGATGCCACCCATTTCTTCCATTTCTATGCAAAGTTCTTCGAAATCTTATTGGACACGTTTGGTTACATGAAGGCTAGAAGTTGCACAACCGCATTAAGGAATTTTATTTCGTTGATCATGCAATTCTTATATAAAAAAAACATCGAAAACTATTCCATTTTACAAAATCGTTTTTTTCCTATCTTAGCAACAGGATTTCAAATAGTTCACTTAATTAATAATAGCTCCCAACCTCTTATTGTCAACAGAGGAGCTGCATAAGGCTCTGTACTTATGCCTCTCCTCTTTTGTATGTACAGCAATTATTTGCCGAATCTTTCAATCAATAGTAAGGTTGATATGTATACAGGCGATGTGCAAATTTACGATAGCGCTTGCGTAGCTCACATAAACTGCTGCATAAACAGCCCCAATAACGATCTAAACAAAATAAAGATCTTGGATAGCGCCAATGGATTATGCATCATTCCTTCGAAGTCTAAATATATCTTGTTTAAATCGGGGAGAACTTTTGATAAGCCACAACCTCCTTAGTTCCAACTGTAAAATTTTTGCCAACTACGATTGTAATGATCTACGTCAGCGTAGGGTTTCATCTTCTAAAAAAAGCCGACAAAATCACATTTCTACCTATTCGTACCAGATTTTTCATATTAAAGTTGAGGATTTATTAAAATTATATTATTGTTATTACCTTAGAACAACTTCAATATTTATATAACAAAATTCAATTTACTATACCCTGCCGTGGTAGGAAGATTATTCAAACAAAATACAGTGGTCGGCATATTTATTTTGACAAAATATAGTGAAGAATTGTTTTATTGCTTTTTAATATTGAAATTCCTATAACGGCACAGTTATCATAATATTTTTTTACACTAATTCTTAAGTATACGTATGCAAAATATTTTGTTAAAATCTTTACCCATTCTCATTCTGAAGAGAGAAATGCAATTTGGTAGTACAAGAATTTGTAACGGCATAATTATTTTGACATTCTATAATTTCATCTCATTTTGTTTTTTGTGTTAAGCTTTAATACAAAGCGGTCGTTGTTGAGTATTAAGTATTAATTCGATAAAAGATAAATAAAAAAAATCCTATTACTATTGTATAAATATGGGAAGAATATCGGAATTGACTAACACCGGCAGGAGTGAAATTATAACTAAGTATAATCTTGGAATATCCGTAACAAATATTGCCAATGAGTACAGTATACCTAGACAAACCGTTTATTATCAAATAAATAAATGTAAACAAACAGAATCTGTCATTAATTTGCGTCGAACAGGAAGAAAACGTAAAACAACGGCAGTGAAAAATCGACAAATTATCAGAAAATTTAAATCTAATCCAGGTTTGACACCTAAAGCTGGAATGGAATTCGCACTCTGATAGTCATTTAAGCGAAAGAACAGTTCGACGACTTCTAAAAGAAGCCAACATTAGCCCCAAGGAACCAAATTAAAAGTCTAGGATTCGCAAACAGATACGTGGACAAGCCCCTATCCGTCTTGAAAAGCGTCTTATGGACCGACGAAAGTACTTTCGAGTATCACTCGTCAAAGAAAAAACTTTTTGTTAGAGTAGACAAAAAAAACTCGAAAAAGTTAGTCATGGAGGTGGCACAGTCATGTTCTGGGGCTGTATAGCATATAAAGGCTTGGGAGACTTGGTTCCCATCGACGGTTCGATGAGCCAAAACCAAAATTTGAACATTTTAAATTCGTGTTAATTTCCTTCTGACGATAGGTTGATTGGACCGTCATTTATTTTCCAACAGGACAATGCGCCTTGGCACAAGAGTGAAATGATTAAGACATTTTTGACAGAACATTGCATTGAAACTTTGAATTGGCCACCCCAAAGTCCGGATTTGAATGTGATTGAGAATGTTTGGTCATATATAAAGCGCCAAAGAACCGCAAATCTGGCAAGAACTAGGGAAGGAACAATTTCAGAGGTTAAATCTTTGTGGGAGGACATACCAACAAAATACATTAAAAACTTGATCAATTCAGTTCCTAGAAGACTCCGGAAAGTCATTGCCGCTAAGGGAGGATACCCGTTTTATGAATATTAAAAATATCAGTATTACAAAAGTTAGAATAACATATTTTTGTTTAAAAAGTAAAAATACTACATATCAAAATACTAAATCTAAATCTTTAAATTAGTTGCATAGAATACAAATTTAATTTAGGAAGTTATGATTTTATGTTTTTTAGTTATTAAATAAATGCTACTTTCATTTAAAAAAAATGGAATTTTTAATTATTTGGAAATCCGAAAAAATTCAAAATGGTAAAATTTCTCAGATGTCAAAATAAATATGCCGACCACTGTACAGAAGTCTTTGTAATAAAAGACGTGAGTTCTCTGTCTATACCACAAGCCTTGAGAATGCTTCAACAAATCGCATTCAATATTTAGGCAATGCAAACGTATTGAAAAGTTATTTTCAATTTTGATGAATTTATCAGTCCTTATTTTCCGTTTCACTAAATTATTATATTTTACCTCTTTCAAATTATTAAAATTTTGTTTCACTTCTAACTATTATATTGTTTTGCAATTTTATTTTTATAATTACTATTTTTTGTGTTTCAAGGCCTTGATTGGCTGATTTGCGTAACATTTTTTCTTAGCGGATTCTTACAAAATAATAGTACAACCGGTTTAAATCCCAGCTCCGAGCCGGCTAATTGGCATAAAAATCGTCAAATGGCAAAATCCATTCGTGCCAAAAATCCGCTCAAAACTGTTTTGGTCGCTTTGGATTGGGTAAATCGGCTTCTCAAAATGATAACGATTGGATTTTCTGAACCCCAAATGCGAGAATTTTACCTCAAAATATGATTTTTCGGACGCCAGTCATACCGATTTTATTAACGGAAATAAAAAGGCAGCAAACGCAGCTTGTGTAGCTGGGGCCTTTTCTAATTTAGCGTACATTATGTACAAATATATACACACATATACTCTCGATTAGATGATTAGAACCGCTGAAATTTTTGTTTTTATTAGGCCATATTTTTTTGAATCTTTTGTCAGTTTCTGTTATTTTGAAACTATTTTCAAATTTAAAAATATTTTCATTTATTTTTAGACCTTTTTCAAATGTAAAATTATTTTCAGTTTGTGTATGTATTTGTTTTGGAAATTTAAGACTTTTTTCTTAGTATTATCGCAAATTTTTAGATATTTTACTGATTGTTAACACGTTGAGTCAGTCATCGGTGACTGACACCGACCTTTCCGTTTAGGCCGTGTCAGTCACCGGGGACTGACAGTATAAAATTTAATAATAAAGGTAAAAATTTAACATTTTTTCAAAATTGTTATAACTTGTTCGGTAAAATTTCGTGCTATTTTTCTGCCACTCTGTGCCGCATTTTTCTGCGAAATAACGAATTTAATAATTAAAATGGTTTTATTAAAAAAAAAATTAGAAATACCTAGTGCTTAAAAATTGTGGAACTAAAATTTGTATAACATGTCACAAAAATAGAATTAACTTTAAATAAAAGCGTATGCCATCATAGGCGTATGGCCATCAATGAACAAAATGCAAGCAATGCAGCCACCCATAAATATTTCTAGACACTCGCAAACAGCTATGTTTCTGTAGTTCTTATAAAATTCTTATAACAATTAAACATCAAATTATTTAAGAATATGTTCAGAGGTAACAGCATAACTGATAATGCCGTCTTACTTCATTAGTGCTGAAAACTATTTGAATGAAAGTAAATCTACCAAATTGCTAAGGAGCGTTTAAAATACAGCAATTTGATCAAAATCGCCCGCAAAAATAGACATGAAGACTACAGCAATAATGCTTTAATAAATTGGGAACGTATGTGTTATGTGTAACTTGTATAAAAAAAATCACTCATACGCACGCATATCAATCGCAAGCAAAGACAGCAAAAACAGCCAAATCTATTTTTAAATAGACATACGCTCCATATAAAGAAAAAGCCCGGCTCACATATAAAAGCATTTCCCATTTCGATAAGAATGCAAAGAAATTGAAATTCATGCAAAAAACGTTATAAAGGATAACGACGAACTACTTAAAGGAAATAAAGAAAACAAATGGTTGCATCATTTTTAATTCTTTAACTTTCTTTATGCACAAAATACAACAAAAACTATCGTAAAACAATAGCACAAAAAACCTTCGAGTGTTTAAATTGCTAGAGAAGATATAAGAAGAACGAATACACACACTCACACATACCCAATCGCAAAAGCAAAACGAATTATTTTGCTAATGTTCATTTCCTACTTCACTTCAAAACTTATAAAGGAAAGACCAAAAAAAAACTTGCCATAATAAGAAGTGGATGTAAAAGTATGGAAGTATGTGTGTGTGTGAGTGTGAATTGTTAAGTAACTGTAAGTGTGTTTGAATGCAGCTGAAATGAGTTCACTAAATCTGTTTGTCATTATTTCAATTTTCAATTGTTACCAATTTGTATTCGATTTTTGCCTTTTTCTCTTGTGTTTTAAATTTATTATTGCATTTTTTCGCATTTTCAATTTACTGACAGATGATCAATTTTACTTAGTTTCTATTCGTTTGTACGTTTTATTATCATTTGCTATATTTCTTACTCGGATGGAGTATTTTTTGTTTTCAATTTAACGAGCATTAGAAAAACTTTATGATTTCTTTGGTTTTTGTTTTTAAAAAAAAGAAAGTTTTTGTTCAATTTATTTACAATTTTCCTGGCAAATTGAAAGGCAATTAAATAAAAAAAAAATCTGATCAAATACTCTTTAATATTGTTACGAAGTAATGATCGAAGATGTGTGAAACGACCTATAGTACAAATACGCAATGTTATAAACATAAAGCAAAAACAAATTGCGTAGCAGAAATTCCCCGAACCGCGATTTAACTTAGAAACAAAAACAATTTCTACAGCAAGAAAAAGTAAACAAAAAATACACACACCCACACAAACACATATACAAGACTACTAAGGCAGCAACTGACACAAATGATGCGCAATTTCACGTATGTTTGGGACATTGCAAGAAGCGGCAGAAGAGATAGTTGACTTTGAGATTTCATAAAGTGAATATCTGTGTGAACAAAAGAGTGTTAGGTGTACAGTGTAAATTAGTACTGAAGAGTTGTAAATAAGAGTCGTAATTGCCGAATAAAGTTGTGTACTGATAAAATCATAAAGGACTGTGTATTTTAATATTTGCAATTAAACGAACCCTACAAATTAACGTTCATTGTGGTAATAAACGTAATAATATTTTCGGTTACTTATTTCGCATTTTTATGAACAACGTGTGTATTTTTATTTAAACACGCACATACATATGTATGTATATATAAATGTGGGAAATCAAATTGTATGTGTATGAGTGTACGTGCATAAAAAGAATTTTAGCATTAAATTTTCTTGTTAAAAGAAAAATAATTAAATAATTTCGAATTAAAGGAATTTTTAGTTTGACCTAGACTGCAGACTTTCTTTTAGTGCTTTAAAATACCCGTATGGTCGAAAGTATTTTTAAGTAGCAGTAACAAAGCTCAACGTTACTTTGTGGTTGATATCGATTTACATAACTATATTTAGTGTCTGATGCTAGATAACCATGTAAAGTTATACAAATATACAGCACGTCCAAATGATCAAACTTTATTATAAAAATCTTGGCTAACAAACCAGATGTATTTAAGATTAAATGGCTATGTAGGCAAATAAAATTGTTGTATATGGAACGTTGCCAAACCACACACGGTTCATCAGATAGATTTGCATCTACAAAAATTTACTATTTGGGGCCGTCCGTAGTTCTTTTGAAAAATATCGTTGTTGAAACCACTTACTGGTAACTGTGAACGCCACATATCATTGATGACCAATTTTTTTGTCCGTATGCCATTTTCTATGGTCGTCCGGCTTTAATTCTTGCAACAGCACAATCTTATAGCGTTGTTGGCCCAAATACAAGTGCAAAAGAAACCCAGTTGGTTCTCTGCTTATGACCAATTTAGCTAATAGGCACCGAATCGAAATTTCGGGGTCTCTTCCGATATTGATCTCAGCGGCGACTATGTTTTATTTACCTTACACCATTCTCTGTCCAAAAAAGTGTGCTGACGCTCAAACTTTTCCACTATGCAAGTAATTGCCTGCGCACGTAGCATATTTGCAACTCGACTGGAATTTCGATATTTTTATTAAGTTCCACACTATCGGTAGGAGAGAAACGAAGCAAGGTAAATACAGCTTGGCCCAAATGAGACCTAGTGATATTAAATACGTATAACTTTGTAATAACGCTAGGTAGGAAACCTTACTGAATTATTGAATAGGCATATAGGAGGACTATCTTTACTATCTGGTCACCCGTATTAAATTACATTTTTAACTCATCTCTCAGAAATAGATGAACCAAGAAGTTGTTCCAACAAAAAACCCCCTAAACAAATCTAAATGTGGTTTTGTTCTTAATCTCGGAAAATTCTTGTCCTATTTCTCTTATTTTGGTTAGCCAAAGGTTTAGGTGCGTAAGTTACCTGACGCCTTGGCGTTGTTTTTGTTCATAGCGGGAATATCCAAGAAGACATGCTGCCGGGGAACGATTGGCGTTAGATGACTTTCTGGCATGACAATTTGCAGCCAACATCGAAAGCTTTCGCGGCTCTAGAATTCCTTTCTTCACCAAAAATCGTGTCTGAACGAAATCAGTTTAAAGTCAACGTTACTTAGTCCAAGGATATACAGAAATGCTGAGAAACATTTCACTTAAGAACACTAAGAAAGCGTAAGACTGAAAAGGAAACTCATAGCTGATAAATCACCAAAGATGACTGCAGGATTCATTGTCTTTTTAATCTTGGAGACCAAGAGTACATGGAAAATGATTACCATGTGCAACTAAAACTAACGCTTAATATTCGGCTGCGGCAAAACGTGTCTACGCGTGAAATAAAATGAAATGAAGATAAGATATTTACAGCTCAAGTACAATTGCAACGCTGTCGACAACCATATCAACACAGAGGCAAAGAATTAAAACTAAACCTTTGTCGATCTGATGTCTAAACACGAGCGCTGTTGTATTTAAGAAAGTACATGCTCCAACTTGTTTATGCCCAAAGCGCCGTAGTTAACGCTTTGCTCCAACTTGTTTATGCCCAAAGCGCCGTAGTTAACGCTTTGCACCCATCTGAGATCCCAAATAATCAGCAACTCCTTCATAATCCCACGAGAATCATCGGTGCTTTTTTCGTCTCAAAAGACGATTGAACAACCACCAAGGTGGAAATCGAAGCCGTTTTCAAATTATTAACAACTGTATGCCAAATGTTGTGATCGGACAAAAAATGGCGATACAATAAACGAAATAGAAAAGGGGATGTATTTAGGGGAGTGGAATACAATTTTAAAGGCCGTTTTAGAATCATTACTAAGCAGGGGACTGGTGCAACTTTTTTTATGGTGGTCGACCCGGTCTAAGATACACCAAAAAGACATGATCCGATTGTTTTAATGGGAATTTCCGGATATGGTTGTATTTGATAGTTTATAGGAGTTAGATTGTCGAGTGTCCGATTTCAGAATTAACCTGCCATGTCTAAAGGTAGTCAAAATGACGTTTCCAAAACGCAAAGTTTAAAAATTGTTTCTCTTCTATATAACGTCTCCCACTGAAAGCTTAAGTTAAATCCGCGCCTGTTCTAGAACAAGATATAACACACAAAAACTGCAACAAGACCATGAAAATGTTTGATCTACTTTTAAATATAGACTCTATTCTACATTTAAGTACATTAAAGAAATGAAACAATTTACAAAAAAGAAAAATGCCAGGAGACTTTAGTGAAGGAAAATCATATTAAAAATGTAAAAAGCAGAAAGTAGAAGAGTACAAATACAATAAGATGGAAGGCAAAGAACACTGCAATGATAAAATCATTTTTGGAACACAAAAACCAAATAAAATCAGTTGATTTATGACCTTATGGACAAACACTAATGGTCTCACTGACAAGCGAACAGGACCTCAAGTAAAGTTGTAAGAACAAGCTAAATAAGTTTTTCAAATAAAACATATTTTAGTCAATTTCTATGGCAAATCAAAGATTACAAAGCAATATGTAAATTGAATACGAGTATATACACATACATATAAACATATACGTATGCGAGCACGCAATTATCAAAAATGTAAACATTTCAACACCCTACACCAACACACATAGGTGGAGATAAATAATGTTAGCTACCGTCTTGGCCAGGACAAGAGTACTCGTATATTGTGGCGTACGGTCAATGCAATGCAAGTCCTCAATATTGCGGCAACACTTTAGATGGGTCTAACGTCCCAGCAACGGCTACGTTCATATACTCGTATATTAATGTAGGGCGGATATCGAAACAGACCGTTTTAATTTACCAGCACATGATCCTTACTTATTAGTCTTTGCAGGCATTCGATTTAAACTTCCCTGCATCGAAAGTGACAGGGAAAACTTCTGCGGTAAGTTTACTCCACATACGAACAACGCGGCCAACGAACGAGTTTCCCCTATAGTATGTTGTGCGGTGCGGTCCACCGTGAAAGGATGAGCTCCTAATGAAGAACGTGTGATATGTACAAATGTTCGGGTATCAGGAACAAGTTCTCAAATTTTATTGGTTCATGTTCCGTCGTAGCGTAGTAACGATAGAGCAATGACACACAACCCACATTGCGTCAAGTGAATAGTGCTCGATACACTACTGTTACCTATAAGCATTTTAGCCCTTGCTTATACGCAGTCGGGAAGGTTCAAAATAGACTTTGTAGCACCGGCCTATACATGGGAATTGTATTTCACTTTCAGTCGGATATTGGTAGCGTAAATAATAAGAAGACCAGATGGAGTGAAGTATCTCTTACACTGTTTTCAAAAACAGAGGCACTTGAGTGCATTACTACATTACTTTCACTTGTGCGTGGATCTTTGCTCGCACTAGGTCATTCACTAGTGGAACTCTAGGTGCTGGTCCACCAGAATTCACAGATCCATTTTTTGCCAGTTCGTCTACTGGTTCATTCCTAGCTGTGCCCACGTGTCATTTAACCCACATTCATCAAAGCACATATGTTTAGTCGTAAACCCAATTCCAGCACTAGTACACGTTGACTTGCCTCATACGTTTTGTAACTGACTAATTGTCAAGAGCAATGAAAACCTTTCTTCCAGCAGGTAATCCAATGCTTGCAGCAACCAAAGCAATTTTGCCTGGTAAACGGACACATACTCCTCCAGACTACTTCAACTCAGCTGAGTACACACCTTCTCCTGCCTGCCACACCTTCTCAAGTGCCACATTGGATACAACTGCCGTCAGATAATGCCGAAAAAAAAACGTCAGGCTTAATATACGATTTACGTACTCAGCTAGTTGTAATCAGACAATTTTCTATGCTCAACTTTAATTCATAAGCCACAAAATGAAAATTTATTATAATAACAATCAATAATGAGGTTGTCGCGGAGTTCTAAAGGGCAGACAACCTTGACAGATCAACGATAACGAATTTGTTTTTGCCCGATTTAACCAACTATGCACCAAGATCGTTCGATTTCACCCCGCTGACTTCTACTTGTGAGGTTTTATGAAATCGCAACACTATCCCAATACACCACAATTCGCTGATGCCCTCAATGTCCACATAATCTAGGTCTACGCTTAAGTTAAGCCAGATCTTAATTGTCAGGTACATGTCAATGAACTGCAAGTGAACAACAAAGTGGTTTATGTAGTTAGCACGTTAACTATTAAGTATTACGTGGCTTTAGGCGCCTGGATTCGTGTCTCAGCCGATGCCAATCAATAACATCGGTTTTTCTTATATGTACTTCTATTTTGTGCTTCTATTCATGCTAGTGTATATCACAGCGCCCTTCTTCGTCGGTAGCACTCTATAGCACTAAATCGTCGGCGAAGTACAATAATTAATAAAATGGCTATATTAGCGTTAAATAATGGCCCTACATAACAACAGAGGAGCTGCAGCACTGTTCAAAAAATAAACATAATGCGCAATTCCAGTTTGTAAACACTGAAGATTTTCTATCACTCTACTATACCGCCTGCCTCTTTCGTCTATCACTTTCCAAATAAAGTAACACAATTAATTAACAGGCATTAGAATTGCCTGAGTGCTACTTCCCATTAAAAAAATATATAATTCTTAGCACCTCCAAAATTCAGCTTGAGTTATGTGCCAGGCTCATAAGGATGTGAACCTTTCGTGTGCGACACCCATTTAAGCGATATCACACTTCACTTTCAGTATAATTTGTTAAATAATTTATACGAAATCAGTTTTTTATTAAAGCCTTTTTCTTTCTTATCCTTCTATTGTGTCATGTCTGATCAAATTTATGCATGCTGCTAAATGGCGTAGTTTATAAATCTTTGGAAACCACAGAAGAAAGTTTTTCAAAACTCTTTACTCTCTGTTCGCTTTCTTTGAGGACATAATTTTAAATATGTATTGTAAGTCAGAAGAACTTTACGATTAGTACAAAATGCAGATTATCATATTTTAATATTTTGTTACATATTTATGTTAACTAGAAAGTATGTTACGGACACATACATACATAAATGATGGAGATTATGTGAAGATGTTATTGGTTATTTAAAATCTAACACACAAGTTTTCCAGCTGTTTATTGGGCAATTAAAATATTGAAACACTGAAAGAAATAGAAAGAATCTATCTGCAAGAAGTGTGAATAAATAAGGCAAGTGGAAAGAAGTAAACACTCTCTTATTAAAAATCACTGATCCACGGTAGTACGGCATACGCCAGACATACGTGGCCAAGGAGATGTTTGGTGTCCCGTATGCACTCTGGATAACAGTGGACCTTTAGTTTTAATACAGATTTACTCGTGCATATGGAGCTCGATTTGGGTGGACAACTTTTTCTCCATTACTCCCTGGGTAAACCCCAAAACGGAATAATATTTGATTAGTCTTACTTTTTTCGACTTAAGAAATTTAAGAAATTGGGTTACATACCAGAGTAGAGTTTACCTTTTCTGTTACAAGGATGTATAAGTGTTGTAGAATAACAATCATAGAATAAACATCACAATGCTTGTAGAATTAATCCGCACAGAAACGCAAATGGGAAAACAAGGCCAAGTTCCTATCCAAAAATTTCGCCCGAAAAAAGTACTGAGATCAAAATGAGGGTCAAGTTCCTCGTATGTTCAATACCATCCCATTTCTAGGCAACTTGATAGGTTGCTAAGATTTTCCCCATAATTCTTTCCCATATTAGAAAGTTGAATAAAATTTTGGCAAGCTAGCAAGTTGCCTAGACATTAATAAGGATTACCCAAAAATGTGTGAAAATATTATTTTTCCAAAATTCGCCAAATTAAGGCATTTTATTTATTAGAACTGGTAACTGTCGGCATTCTTCCTCGTCACGGAGTCTAAGGCTTAGGTCCCCCATTGCATTCACCTTTAACAAGTGTCTACCCGTGCTCCTTAGTCTTGTGTTGGACATTCACATACAATGTGCACAAACGTCTCAGCCTCTTCCTCCCGAGTATCTTTGAAGACTAACTCGTCCAACCCATGCGAGGTTTTCTTGTCCATTTCTTTAGAATTCCTCCATTGGTTAACAAAGACCGGAGTTCCAGCAGAGATTAACCATTCCACCTGTGACGAGGCTTCATTGTCCATCGCTATAGGAATCTCACGGTGCCTCGCCTTAGACGAACCTTTAGAGATTGAACCGTCCGCCTCATGCAAAGCATTATTGTTCCGGTTTTCTCCCTTGGAAAATTTAAGCGGAAGTTTCTTCTCACGAGTAATGGAGAAAATGATGTCCACCCAAGCAGAGCTCCATATGCACGGGTAATTCTGTATTAAGAACTGGAAATCTACTGGTATCCAGGGTATGCATACTAAACACCAAGCACCCACCCTCTTAGCCACGCATCACTAGCGTATGCTGTGAATTAGGGATGTTTATAAGAGTGTTAGCTTTCTCCACCCCACTTATTTAGCCACACTACTTGTAGAGACAGGAACCTGTTACCGGCCACCACAACAACGTGGAAGTATAAATCCGAACATCCAAAAAACCGGGAAATAACAAGTGAAAAACGTGGGATTCTTCAAACTTCAGAAGGGAAAATTAAACCGAATTAAATTAGTTGTTTGGCCCTATGTCTCAACTCGCAACGACGAGAGTAAAAATATATAAAGTAGTTGCAATTGAAGGCAGATTTTATTTAAAAGATTTAACAAAAATAAACCTCTAACAATTTTCATCAACAAGTTAACAAAAGTAACATCAATTGAATCTACCATTGTGCAAAGCAGGAATTTAAAATTCTGCGCTGTACGCTCTACTTTTGAGGATAAACAGCGCGACAATTCCGCGAAAGACGACATTCCCACAGAAGACCACACGGTTCAAGGGAACTAGTTTGTGTTGTCTGATAACAATGGTATGCAGTATAATCCTTCTTTGAACAAAAATATAAGGAATTTGAAGCGTTTAAAGCGCTGCCTAAAAAATTTTCGGATTTTTAACGAAAAAAAAAACATGATAAAACTCACTCCACATATTGCTTTAAACGGTACCTTAAAAACTCCCTTTTACGTGTAGCATTCTCTACTAATTTGTACGCAAATTTTCAAATATTCAACCTAGGAGCACAGCAAATAAATTTGACAAATAATTTCCAACACGAAACCAAACAAATGACAAAAATTTATTTCTAAATAAATATTGTGGTTATTTAAAAGTACTAAATTTAAAAGGCAAGAAGAAAACTGAAAGATGTTATCCAGTTTAAGATATTTGATCAGATCCGTGCCACCCAGCACAAAAAATGCAAATTTAAATTTATTTTCAAAAATACTTGGACGTAGCAGCCCAACATCAATTAATTTCTGTAGCAAACCCTCAGAGCCATCATCTGATATTACTGATGTAGATATTGATAAAATGATGTATGAAGATGAGGATTTCGCCGCCAACTACAATTATGAACCCCCGCCGCAAATAGTAACGCCATCGAATACAATTGATGGTGTCATAGCTCCAGTAGATGTTAATGCTTGGATTGATGAGGAGTTGGAGAAAGGTGGTACAGTTGATATGGAATATATAGAAAAATATAAGGATGAAATACAGTATCCGGAACCTGAAGAACGTTCGGGCTACTATGAGTTTGAGGGTTTAAAAATTTGGTTGCCTAAAAAAATGTTGACACCAGCGACCTATCGTTATCGCTTGGATGCAGAAGATGAGCAAACATTGCCGGATGATATTCGTATTTGCAAATTTGAAAAATTTAAACCAACAATTTAATTTTTAACCATATATGTATGCATGTATGTATGTATGTGTGTATTAGGTATACGTATACTATATGAAGACGTTGCACATTTTATATTTTTCTGCATTAATTTTTTTGCAATTAAAAATTTGAAGTAAATTGTTTTTCTAATAATTGATTGATATTGTAAAGATAAATGTGAAAATAATTGCAAAGCCGATCTAAAAGACACTGAAAAGTTGATATAACTTGCCGTCTTGACTAGCCAATGAACAGTTCTGGCTCGTGAAGTCCGGCGCTGCTGATGGGCTGTTCGTGTTCAAACAGTTGTTCGCACAACTCTGTTCTACTATCACACGAACAAATTTCTTTTCGTTTATATTCCGACGCTCTCCATATGCGAACAAATTTCTGGCTAGTCAAGACGATATGTAAAGAAAATATATATATATCGAAAAAAGCGCGCAAATTTTGAAATTACTGAATGGCAAAAACAATAAAAACTGGGTCTTTTGGTTCGAAAGAAAGTATTTTTCGGGAACGGCTGAACCAATTAAGCTAATTTTGTTTCTCGAAATTCTTTTATGTACGGGGAAGAAACATTTGAAAAGTTACACGGAAATTGTAATGGATTTTGTCTGTAGCTTAAACGTCAAGGCGAATTGAAGCAGCTGATGAATTTTTTTTAACTAATTGGATGTCATTTACACCAAAAAAATTTCTCCATTTCCGGTACTTTTTTTCTGGAGGTTGTCATCCACAACCAAGCCAAAAATGTTTTGGATTCGCCCATGAGTCTACTTGTAATTAATATGCTTTGCTTAAATACCATAAAACAACTTAAACTCAATGGTAGTGGATCTCAGTTATTTTGAAGATACGAATTTTTAGCTCAATTTATATCGGCAAATGGCGTCGAACCTCGAACAATGTTGCAAATCAATATTATATTTATCAGGAAGGCAAACGATTGGCGGGTCCAGCTAGTGAGTGATACAAATTAAAATAATTTGTTTTCTCAAATCGAATTACACACTACAATTAAATTACAAATCGAAAATGAACATAAAACCCAAAAAATTACGACAGAAAATAAATTCACCCAAAAAGAAGACGGCACATAGCCGAAACCGGTTTTTCTCTAAACCAAACTTCACAAGGGATGACGGAAATTCGTTCCAAAAAATTCAAATATAAATTATGGCAAAAAGGAATATCAAAGCCGAAAATGAAAGCTAATACATATCATGTTAATATAATTTTCGAGCACATACATATGGTCTAGTAACTCGGCGCCTTTTGTTTTTTCTATTTTACGAGTATAAATACATATTGTGAAATATACTTGAAATAAATATATAAAATATAATTTTGTTTAATTTTTCCAAGCTCCAGGTCTTCAATAACATTTCCTTTATTATATAGTAGTTATAATAAATATTTACTTTATTTTAGTCAATATATCGCTACGCATTTGTGTAGAATCGTCAGGAAATATATAAAAAAAAACATAATTATAATAAAGGTCAAATAAACTAAAATAAAGTTTATATAAAATATATATAAACACATAGAAAAAAATTTATCAAATCTCACTAAAAATTCGATAATTTACCAAGAAATTTAAATATTCCAAAAAAAAAAAATCAAGAAATAAAATTTTTTACACAGTCGAACACACCAATTAAACCGCAGAAAAAGTAAAATATGAAAATTATTGATTTTCTTGACCTTTTTTCAAGCTTGAAGAATTTAGTAATTGAAAAAAATATATATATAAAAATATAAACAACCTAACAATTATAAAATCTGTACTCTTCCATGAAAAAGTTTTTATTTACTTCGGAAAATATCGTTTAGTTCCATATTGGGATCATGCTACTGGTAGATATACACTGGCGCGTTTAAGCTCTTACAACAGTGCCTTTCAAGTCTCGGCATAGTGGATTTCCTACATGAATCGATCTGCATCTGTAAATAATTGAGATGGGACACAGAAGCTTCTTTATCATTATAAAAGTCATTGTAGGGCAAAATTTATGTAAGAACTTTCCGGGTGAAATCCGATATATAGAGTCAGCTTTTCAGTTCCGGATCATCGTATATATGAAATTCATATTTAAGATTATTTATTGATAACAAAAGTTAATTATATGTTATTATGTGATTTTTATATATTTAAAGTGGAATGATAAATTCACAGAAATTAAGATTAAAAATTTTAATATTTGTGAAGTTGTTGTTAACAAATTCTGTTAAAGTGAGTTATGTTAGCGAACTAGTAAAAACTGTACGAGTTAAAACCCAATTGTAGTAGTAACGGAATATTTAGTGGGAACTTTAACATCTTGGATACTTTTAATATACATTTTTTAATAAAAAAAAGCACAAGCTTTTCTTATTAACTCCTTATTAATTTTCTTAAAATATAATTATATGTTTATGTATAACGAAATCACCTTTTAATATTTTTTCCCCTTTTTAGACGCTGAGGAGGTAGATAAACCAACTTTGGCTTTTCTTTTCACCGCTTTTTCTTCACTGTTTTCATCGTCTTCTGAAAAACCAGTTTTAACTTCGCGATTCACTTTATATGCCGCTGACATTCGTTTAATATTCTCTTTGTGTACAACATCATGATTGACGATACGATGTGGATAGTCTGTGCCCAATACACAGCCATATTTTCGCTGATCAGCTAGGGAAACCTTCCAAGGTTCATAAATAGCCCCTGCAGGGTATTTAGCTAACTCAGGTACATATTTACGTATGTACACGCCAGTCGGATCAGTTTTCTTGCCAAACGACACCGGACTGTAGACACGAAAATATTGATGAAAGAATGCAGAAGCCGATAGCCACATCCAATTGCCTGCATTAAGTGCCCAATCTTGATCAAGTAAAAGTTCCTCAAATACCTTTTGACCCTCCTCCCAAGAGATCCACAGATTACCGCGAGTCAGAAAACAAGCCACAGCATGTCTGGCTAAATGATGAATCCAACCTTCTTGTCTTAGCTGGCGCATAATAGCATCTATAAATGGATAGCCAGTACGTGCATGAGTCCATGCCTTTAAATATTCATCATTGATTTGCCAAGGTATTTGTAGGCAAAATGAATTACCCATCATTCGATCAAAGTTTGGTTCATAGGCAGCGGCAGTGTAGTAAAATTCACGCCACATTAATTGGCCAACTAAAGAAACTGGGGGCTTGGAATGTTTAGGGTGAAGTTTTAAAATTTCATTTAATTTTTGATAAAACAGTCTAGAACTTAAGCAACCAAATTTTAAATAAGGACTTAATACTGTAGTACTAGGCTCCAATGAGTTGGGATGCGTTTTGGGTTTTTCAAAATTTATCACCCAAGATTCATTAGCTAGGGAAGAATCCAAACGTTTTAGTGCCTCAGTTTCTCCTGAAAACAAAGATATATAAATACGTTTCTTTTAAACAAACTAATACTACCTCCGGGAAATTTAAGTGGTCCCAATCCATCCGGATTATTGATCAATTCTTCAATAGAAGGCACACAATAACAATTTGAGTTTATTTCTTCCAATAAGTCCTTTGGGGGCAAAGAATTCCTCAAAACTTCTGGTTTGCATTCCGGTAAAGGCACTTTTAATCTTTCTATTAAAGACAAAAATTTTTGATACGTCAAAGGCGCTTTGCCCATATTCTTTTCTATGACTACATAGGGATCAAACACAGTATGAGAGCAGTAGGTGATTACTTCAACTTTAAACTGTTCAGCTAGTTGACGTATTTCTTTATCACGGGCAATGTTATAAGGCTCAATATCTTCTTCAAATGTTAAAAGCTCAGCCTTCCATTCCTCAAAAAGACGTGGAAAAACATTTTTGGGATTTCCTCTGACAACGTACAAGCGAGAGTTTATGGTTGCTAGCTGTTGATCTAAATCTTCAAGGGACTGCTGCAAGAAACGCCAACGATTGGGTCCCACTCTTAAACACTGTTGTATACCAGGATCCAATATGAATATTGGTCGTACACAAAATTTTTCCGGCTCCTTTTGCGCCTTTTCAAAAACACACTTTAAAGCAGGATTATCATGAATCCGTAAACCTTTACGAAACCAATGAATTAATGTACATTTTTCCGACATTTTTTCAACGTTTAAGTTGAATTTAAATACATTTTTAAAATTTTTAAGAACTTGCGAATTTACTCCGAATTCATAAGCAAAAGAACTGAGTAGTTGCCATATGTGTTCCGTAAGAGCTTACCGACATAAATATGTTATCAAAACATACCTCTTTACTACTAAAGTGTTGCAAAGTGGAATTTTTGATAATTATAAGCATATCTATATATAATATAAAAAATTAAATTTTTAAGGTATAGAAGGGTTTAGTCAATGTTATATATATTTACTAAACTACTTTTTTGCAATTTGAAATATAAGCAAATTAAATGTTTGAAAAAATTAATTTTTCAGTTCTTTTAAAAATTTTTGCTAAATGAATTGCTAAGCACAAAACTCGAAAACGGCTAGACAAATTTAGATAATTTTTCTTAATATTTCTTGAAGTCCGAGAAACTGAAAAAAGTTCCCGGAAAATCGCAAAATTCATGAAAATTTAAAAAGTGTTGGTTTAAAGTTTAAACACCATGAAACAATTCAAGCCTCAAAGGTATGTTTGACTGTATTGATGAAACACATTTTTAATTCAAACATACACCGAGATATGGCGATGAACAACGATTAATACTGCAAATAAATATCATATATACCAGGGTTCGTCGGGTTCAGCTAGTTCAAAATAATAATAATTCATCTATGTATATGCATATGTTTTTAACAAAACAATTGTAAAAAAGTAGTTATGTTTGAACACAAAAAAAGTGAGGAATCATAGGTGTAAGTAAGGAATCAAAGCTGTCTGAACATCCATAAACCGTCTCCTCTTCATCAGATGCACTTTTCATTTTGATCGTGGTTCACTTTACTTAAAATGGCTTTAGTTTCTTCTTTTACTATATGTAGGTCTAGTCACGATGTTTTTCTTGCCTTATTGATTTTAAAAAGCAATCATAAACCCATTTTTCAATTTCCACTTATTCACCGTTATGTTGTTTTTATCCTCTTGATAAGCGGTTGAAACATCAGCCATTATTTTGTTCTTCTTTATTTTTATGTAATTGATTATGGATTTTGAAATATTTGTATTATATTAACCTTAGTATCCAAAAATAAAGTATTCCTTTTACGTTTATTTGACATATTTTTGCGTCACGGTAATTTAGCTTTTTATTTTTTATTTCAATAAAAAAGCAGTGTAATTTATTCAAAAAGGAAAAACCAGCAAAACTTACCAGAGATTCTAATTTCATTTTTTAATATATTATAGGTTTAATTTTTGAGTTATATAATTTGATGCCAACATCGTATAAATATTTACAAATGTGGCAATTTCGGTCCATATTTGGAAAAAGTCTAATACATATATCCAATTTAAAAAGGCAAAAATTTGAACACACCTCGCTATTTGAATGTTTATAACTACTATGGATCTTTCGTTTATCAACACTTTTTTATATATTATTTATACATCAGTACCAACTTGCCATTTGTATTAATACTAAAGTGCTTTTAACACACCTAGTATTTAAAATTTTAACAACTACATACAATTAATATATTATGGATGTATAAGACAATAAAATTAAGAATGCAATTAATTTAAAATATGTACGTTTCCAAAAATAAATGTTTCTGCAACAACAGATATGGCAGCACTAAGTACACGTCATTTTTTACCATCAACACTCTCAGCAGTTGTCAGAACTTTTTACTTAATTTTTCGGAGAATTTCTTCTTTAGTTGTTTTTGCGCGACCGAGGAATTATAACGCGCCCGTAAACTTTACAAAAAATCACTAAATAATTTGTAATATTTCCTTTATTTTGTGAGAAATTGTACATATTTATTAAGTGAAGTGAATTATAGATTAAATGCAAAAAGAATTGTGACAAATTATAAAGAAGTTGGTGTTTTTCGTTTGTACTACAAAAAGAAAAATTAAGTGAAAGCAAAAATGAAAAAAGTGAGAGAGTCAAGAGCCTAAAAGCAATTTAAAATTTGCATTCAGAAAAGTAAATATAGTTAGAAATAAAATAATTTGTAATTTTTAGTTGAGTATTACAAACAAGATATTTTTAGTTAAAAGATTAAATAAAATGCTTGCAAATTTACATTTTACTTATTGGAGTTTGCTGATTACAACAATTATTTCCAGGTAAAATTAAAAATAATGAGCAATGTAAAACGTTTGCTCTAGCTTAATTCTCTCTCAACAGCTCTTCTGATATTTTTGTTTTTTAATATAGAAAATTTGTTGTTTTCTTGAATTGCAGTTGCTTCCTGTTTTATGTTGTTGCATCTGAGAATGCGAAATATGTAACAACAAAAGATGTCTCAATGGCGTCTGATGTCGATAATACTCCATATATTTCAACGTCATTAACGATAAATTCATCAGCTTTAGAACAAAATGCTGCAATAAACGCACCTGCAGCAGTTGATCAAAAAATACAAAATGAAAATGCTTTAGATGAGGACCAAACTGATACAATTTTACCAAATTATAAAAAAATAAAAAAAATTACATCTGAACAACAATCCACGTCGCAAGAAACTGATAATAGTGGCTCCGGAGCACCTTTATCACCTTCCATAGCAGATGAACCTGTTTCGTCTTCCCCACATGTTTTAACAAGTGTTGACATTTCGGAGACGAGTGATGAAATAATTAAGTCTAGTGATAGTATAGTAGATGATGAAGAAAATATTAGTAATAGTGTAGAAATTAAAAATGTATATAATACAATTGATAAAAATACAAAAAATGTAAATGAAAATAATGAAACACACCCCTCAATTGAGAAACCGACTGAAAATAATTTACCACAACAAGTGCCTGATGTGAAACTGCAAGCTGAGGAGACAATAATGCAACAAAACGGACAAGAGAACACCGCTGATATAACATATGAGTAAGTACATGACCGTAAGGCTGATAGTGACTTTATTGTAGCGATAATGTGGTAAATTGCGATACTAAACTTATTTCACTAAAAATATGCACATGTATGTATGTATCATTTATATTAAACCTTGTACAATGACTTTTGGAATTGTATACCGGTTAGTATCATAGCTAAATAACTAGTTAAAAGGCTTAATATATTGTTAAACATTTGTAAAGAGTTTACAAATATAATACATAAGTATAGTTTAATATTATTCTTATATGTTGAACGTAACGTTTATAAATTTTATAGTGGAGACAGAAAGTATCTAACCGCTGGCATATGTATGCATATTCTGTAGGAATTAATAAATATTTTTATGATTCTTGAATTGATATTCCGACAGGGCGTTTTAATGTAGATTTTTGGAACGAATTTCCGTCATTCCTTGTCAAGGTTGGTTTGTCTTCAAAATATATTTTTATTGTTAAATGTAAAAAACTATCAACACTTTCACAAGGTATATGAATATTTAAATCTATGCAATTCATAGGTTTGACTCATAATTAACATCTTGCATTATGATTGGACCACCCTATGAGCAAGCACGGTTCACTAGTTAAATCGTCATAGATTTTATTAAAAAATTTCTCTTTAGTTTTAAAGTTTCCAAGGATTTCTGTTCCCTAATAATAAACATTTAATACTTAATAAGAAAAAAACTAAATAAATTAAAGAAGCTGTTTAAAACATGTCTTAAAGCGGCTAAGCTATGTTGTTCCTTGTTAAAAAATACAACATCTTGGCAGTAACTTATCCCAACCTGGTAACAAAAAGGGTTCATTATAAGGACGCAAGATAGTGCACTTTAACCTCTACCTATCACGCTATTGTATAGGTATAATCAAAATAAAGTATGTTGTGTTTGTTTTCAAATTTATTTTATGTAATTTCTTGTTGCAGTTTTTATTTAAAAATTCCTTCTAGGATTGAAACTCTAGTGTTTGATGTGATTATTTAATATTTTTAATAAAAAATGAAAAATCGAATACCAGAATCTGGTGGAAAAAAAGAATAAATAAAGAACTTTAATACGTAGACTTGGTAGCTTTTTTGAAGACCATTTTTTTAAATATTAAAAATGGTAAAAATGTATTTTATTGATAAGCAAGAGGGTTTACAATAAAAAATCGATTCTACTTCTTTTTCAGCGCAAAATTATTAACCCATCAAACTGACATGATAAGAAAGAGATAGTTGTCATATAAAAGGCTCGCATAATTAATTGTTAATATACTTTTGCATATATAATAATATTTGCATTTACTTAAGCAAAGTATACCTATAAAACAATTTAATTTATATAAAATAAAGAATTATATATAGTGTGATATACATGTGTATGTGCGTAAATTAGTGGGGTTGAAATACCTTACATATGAGAATTAGTAACTTTTGTATTTTTTAGTGTTCTCTTCATTACATCCACTGGTTTTTATGACATAAAGTTGCTTCGGCATTAACAAACAGGAGTTTTCTTATATATTAGTCTCGCAGAAAATGTTTTTGTTTTAACAATTACCGCAAAAAATAAAGTTTTCAACAAACTTAAAAGTTTTTATACGATACAATATAATGACTTGAGACTACACATACTGGTTTAGCGCTTTAAGGGATGCGGCTAAAACTCATTTACTCACAAATTTTGATTTAAAGCATTGTTTTCATGTGTCATGAAACATGTTTTAATTGAAAAATTAAAACATGTTAATTGAAAAATTAAAACATGTTTTATAATCATTTATGATTATCATTTCGATGTGTTTTTTTTATTATCATTTATGTTTGTTCTCTCAAAACTTCTTTTTGCTTTGATGAGGAAAGCAGTTTTCCCAAACATTTATTATAAAAAGAACTCAAGTATGTTCATTATCGATTGTGGTTTTGCCCAAACCGTACCATAAATGCAACAACTTCACTTCATATACAATAAAAAAGTTGAAATCCTATGGATTGAATACACTCAACGTCATTTATTTCTTTCCGATTTGCTGAACATAAAAAACACTCAGAACTAGATGTATTAGAAAAAGTAAAGCAAACTTTGCCGTCAATCATGTTTAACTGCAATAAATGATGTACTTTTATTTCGCGATCATTCTTGATGGCAGCAAAGTATTGGCTTTATATTTAAAATAAGTTTCTTCCTGCATTAGTAAATCGTTGGTTGCCTTTACAAATTAAAAACTTTATTGGGTTACAATATCGTGTAGAAGAAGGTCGCGGGTTCGAAAGAAGCTAAACAATTCTTGAATTGATGTGCCGATTTTTGATGTAGATTTTTGGAACGAATTTCCGGCATGCCTTGATTTGGAGACAAACCGGTTTGGCTATGTGCCATCTTCAGTGTAATTTTTCGTTCTAAAAAGTTTGTGTCAATTTGTTGGTGTTTTATTGTCATGCAAGCTGATATAGGTTGTTTATGACGTAGTCATCTGTTCAGATGTGAACAGAATTGGTATTTGTAGGAGACAGGTAAATGTTATAGGCTGAGTTTTTTTATTTCGTTTGCTATGTAGCCATTTGTTAGGAGCGACCAGGTAGAAGGTAACACTTGTTGTATGTCGATGTTTTTTATGGATTGATAAACGTTTCTGATTACTGTTACAGACAGAGTTTTTTTTAATTATATATGGTGTTTTTTGTTGGGGTTGGATGGAGTCGTAGATTTTGCGTATTTATTTATTATTTTGGTATTGTATTTTATGTGTGTGAAGGTGAATATGGGGAGTTAAATATGTCTCGTCGTAACCGCTTACATCAACTAATTTAACTAAAAAGTTAAATATGTTTTGGCGTAGAAACATACTTTATTAAAAAGTCAAAGCCGAAGAATTGTCTTCAGCGACGAAACTCATCGAACAGAATTGCCGAATTCGGTGTGAAGACCAACCAGAGGTAGTTGAAGAGCTGCCATTGCAATCTGAAAGATGCAATGGTTGAAGTGGTTTATGGGGGCTGGCGGCGTCATTGGACCGTACTTCTTTAAGAACGATAAAAACTCCCGTTATGGAGCAGTCCATTGGCCGCCAAGATCATGCGATTTTGTACCACTAGACCATTTTTTGTGGAGATACGTGAAGTCTCTTGTATACAGGGACAAGCCCGCCACGATTTCGGCCCTGGAGATACTGGTCGAAATGCTGGAAAAAGTATGTCGAAATTTGTGCTAATGGATGGACCACCAACGGCGTAGTCGCGGACATGAAAGAAGATTTAAAAAGCAAATGACAAGTATTCACTTATCGAATTAAATAAATAATTCATTCACTTTTGCCCATTTTGTGTGTGTGTGTGTATTTATTTTTAATTTTCAAAACCCAAACGGATAAAACATCAACCCACAAAAATTTGTTCCTTATTCTAAGAGAATTATGTTCAAAATAAAACGAGAGTTATTTCATCGATATTATGACATTAATCACAATTAAATGCCATATATAATGAAACGAGTTTTGGTAAGTTTGTACACATAAAGAGAGGAAAAAAGGCACAATAAATTTTTTACCTCAGAACTTTTGTCTCTAGTTGCCACATGTTTTAATAGATTTTCATAAATTATAATTTTTCTGAAAAGGGCGTAGAATTATCTTATTTATTACTTAATCAGCTGATTTAAAAAGTCACCGCAAGAAGGCGCAAAGCAAATATTTGTTAGAAAATTGTACAAATATGCGATTATATGTAATTTTTCGAGGTTGGTATATGTAAATAATATCAAGAATTATTGTAGATTTTTGGAATGAAATTCCGCCATACCGTGTAAAGTTTGGTTTGGAGACAAATTCGTTTCCAAAATCTACATCCAATAACCTTGTCGGGATATGAAATCAAGAATGAAGAATTAACATTTCTAAACAAAATTGAAGAACATTGTTAAATCTTATTTTGAGACTTGAGGACCTACTTATATGGCAATTTTCGTCAATAACTGAAAAATAACGGTAAACTATAAATAGGCCTAATACGAAGATAGAACATCTATTGTTTTCTAGGACCCAGTGAATAATTTTCAAATAATTTTTTGGGAAAATCCGATTTTGACATATGTATATACATATATTAGATAAACATGTAATATATATAATCATTTGTCAAAAATAGTTATCCTTTTCTTTTAATTTCGTTTGATAGATGCTTTAGGTATTTTGCTGTATTTTCACAATATTTTCCTTTCTACCGTTCAAAAATTGTTAGTGGTTAAGCTTGCGACAAAATAATTGATTTTTGTATTCAATGGACGTGTTTCTTTCAATAGTCTATAACACATTTACACATATTTTGTTTCTGCCATATTATTTCGTATTTTGCGACCAATATTGTTTGCATAATTTTGCCAACTAATAAATTATTGGATAAATATGTTGGCAATTGTAGTTTGAAGATTTACCAGAAGGCATAATTGTCATAAACAATCCTCCAGCTCCAGTCCGTGCGCTAGTGTCAGTCATCAGAGTTATTTTCATTTTCAACCTACATGGAGGCCATGTCAAAACACAACATAATTATTTTCAATACAATTTCGTCCAATGAAAAATGTTTTACCAAGGATCTGCCTTTAGGAAAAGTGCGTTGGTGTTTTATTTTTACGAGTGGTGGTGGCGGTTTCGCTTTTAAAATAAAAAATGTTTATATGCATTGTGCTTAAACCAACTGACTGTTACAATAAAATTATTTTCTTTTTAAACAATGAATTTTTAAATGAAAAACAACCGAGAAAATACAAAATAATAAAAAATTGCGCCACCTTACCAGTGTAGAAAATTGGAAAGTAAAAGAGTCTAATAAAAATCACACGCTTTAGTAAAGGTGGCGTAGGTTGATCTCATATAAACATAACACTATATACTACTTTGGTGATACCCGTAATAGTTTGTAGTGTAAACCTGACCCACACCAATGATGTGCTAATATTATTGCCGTTTGTAATTTTTTTTTCTTCTTAAGTTTTATATTCGTCTTGGCTTATTTTGCATTTGCTTTGGGTTAATGCGCAAATCAACAAAAAAAAAAAAAAAGAAACAGTAATAACAGCATGAAAGTTATACAAATTTAACATAAATTTAAATTATTTATTGAATTTAAATCTTAAATAGATTTAACAATGCACAAAACATGCAATATTTCTTTGTATCAGCAAATAATTTTTCTTACGAGTCTTGCCGAATTACAAAATTCGGTGAAGTTTAATTATTTATTTTAAGAACAGTTAGCTGAAATCCGTATGCAATCGAAAATTGTATTTTAGGTTTAAAGTACATATTAGTTAATTAACACTTTAAGCTTAACAAACCTTTGTTAAGAAAACATATTAAAAAAGTACTTTAACTAATATATGCTTAAGTGAATTTCTACTGGCAACACCTACCTACCTTAAACCTACAATGAAATTCTTCGCTTAACAATGGCTTTTAAAGCATTGTTAAGTTATTTTTTGCATACGGCTGTAAAACAAGGGGAGAGTGTAAAGCAAATGTCGTGAAGACTGAATACAAGATTGAGTTTTTGGATGCTAAATAATGACAATGATGCGTTTAGTTATGGCGTTTTTTATTGTGATGAAAATGTTAGTTTCTTACATATATATGTAAATATGTAAAATTTATTGCAGTCTTTGGACTTTGGTTCAGGGTAAAATACTACGCTTTGATTATACAAACAAGAGTTTTACTCCATGTGTTTATTTTTATATTGCCATTTTTTTAAATATATATATTTTGGTTCGATTGTAATCGTCGAAAGTTCATCACTTTGTATGGGTTTAAAGGAATGAGAAAAAAGTACGCATTAGAATAGTATTAGAATAGTAATTAAAATAGATATTCCAAGGAGCAGATTTCAACATGTCCATATGGATTTAGTCGGTCCTCTACCACAATCTAAAGAACATAGATATATTTTGATTATCATAGACAGGTTCACCAGATGGACTGAAGCATACCCACTAAAATATATATAACTAGATTTAGGGTGCCACTAAAAATAATTACTGACCAAGGGGCTCAATTTAGATCTAAAATCTTTGCAGAACTGACAAAAGGTTTAGGTATCCAAAGGATTGCTACAATGACATATCACCCACAGGCAAAAGATACGGTAAAGCAGTTCCATCGACAACTGAAAGCGTCCTTACTAGCTAGTGATAATAAAAAGAACTGGTACGATGTCGTTCCGATGGCCCTCCTTGCTTCAAGAACTATATTTAAGGAGGATTTACAATCAACACCTGCAGAATTAGTGTAATGGTCAGAGTCTAAAATTACCAGGAGAGATGGTTCTGCCACATTCGGAAAATAAGTAACCAGATATTTTTAATTCATTTAGAGAATATTTTAAAAATATTCATTATAATTTGTCAAATCATAAGGGTTCTGAACCAAACATACGAGTACATATGCCGAAACGTTTGTATAACTGTAAATATGTACTGGCGCTAGTGCAACAGAAGCGGGCATTACAACTTCCCTATGAGGGGTCATATAAAGTAATCGAAAATGATAACAATATCTTTAAAATTGAAATTGATGGTGAAAGCAGGATAAAAACAGTAGATAGGTTGAAACCCGCGTCTGTAGAACAAACCATTATTGCAAATAAGTCAGACAAACCGCAGAAGACAAACGCGAGTTACAATCAAAACTTAGAAATTAAATTTTCATTGAAATAAGAATTATGTTATAATGGATTGGAAAAAATATAAATAAAAGGAATTTGAGCTTGAATCCTTATTGTGATTAGTAATAGTGTGATAAGCTCTTGGTAACGAAGGCTACGACTACCTACAGTACTCATAAAGAATCTTATTCCTCAATTTTACTTATGTAAAATAAATAAACAAAGATTGTCAGTAGTAAAAAAATTTACAATTTAAAAAATGAAATTCCTTTTTGAATAACATCATCAACTCATTAGAGAGTCTTATTATAAGTTTCTGCTCTTATGGAGCCCCGCAGTAAAATATCCTACGCTTAAAAAAAACTGGTGGCCTACAGAGCTTCTTAAATTGCTGAGCCTACATAAATCCAACAGGAAATATGTAAGTTCGGCCGAACTTCCGTAGTTGGGTTCCACTGGGCAGAATAGAACTTAAACTTGCATAATTTTGCGTTTGTCTGTAAACTATTTAAACGACTGGCTTTGTTGAATTCTCTTTCTGTATACTTCAGAATATTGTTATAAATAAAATTGTCGTTTTCTTCAATATTTGAAAGCATTTACTTCAGCAAATAATATTCCTTTAAAATCAATATCTTTTGATATTCGGTCATACTACCAATAATGTTTTTCATTTTTCTTTCTATACTAAACACAATATTACGTTTTTATAATTTTTTTAAGCCCTTAAGCCACCCATAAAACTGTATGTCTGTGGTTTTGTTTGTCTTTTTATTTAAAAATTTCGCGTTTTTGTTATTAAAATTTCTTCTCTCTTTCAATTAAATGTATTTATATATTTTAAGGAGGGAAAAATCACTTTTGATCTCATTGTCATGGGAAATGTCATGATCCACAGACATTATCAAATGTATGGCCTAACTTTTTTTTTTAACTGAAAACTGTAAATGCAAGCAAATGAATATTTATGTATTATGAATTTAATGGAAATTTAGCATGACGCAAAAATTATAAATATCGATACAAAGAAGGAAAGCAAACGAAACGAGCAAATGCGGTAGTCGATTAGGAAAATATTTCAATTTAAAGCTTTTTGGCTGTAATGAGTTTATTTGAATTGCAAGAGATGTGTACTGTGTACAGTTTAAATATTACAAGAACATTTTATTTGGTTAAAAACATGATTTTAGAACTTTTTCCATTACGGCTTCTGAGGCTGGAAAAGTGCGCGAAAAAGTGGTAATTGAATATCATTGTGATTAGATTAAAGGCCAACCACAAGTGAGTGAGTTATAAAAATATAAAATAAAAATATATCGAGGTCAAACGTGAGTTGAAAAAACTTTAATATTTTGTAATATATTTAAAAGTATTTTTAAAAATAATATCTGCCACTTATTATTAGACGCTGAAATCTCCTATCTTAATGGCCATTTGAAGAACTTTAAAAGCGTTTGAAAAAGATTTTTAAAAATGATAATTTTAGATTTATTTCAGTCTTATGAGCTCAAATTATACAAAATATCAAGAAAAATGCAAACAATTTGATAAAATATTATCTTTCGGAAAAGTCCTCCTTATAGTCAAGTCACAACGATTTCACAAACTCACGAATAAAACATCTTTTTTAATTACTAAATACTGAATAAATTCACATTATATTAATGTGAACAAAAACATCTTACAAGATTGTCGTTGAATACTGATTAATTGATTTCGAGTGCAAATAAAATTGTCTTCGTCTTCATGAAAATGAAGTGGTGAAACCCTGTTTAATTTGAATCGAAGTGGGTTTTAATTTATGTAAAATTTCTGTAATCGATACTTCAAGTAGGCTAGTTCTGATTGTTGTTTAAAGTACTTGAAGTATTAAACGTAAGTACGTACATATATATATATATACAGGGTGTCCGCCGGGAAGGTATACTACTTTGTTTGTTTTTAATTTTTGATTAAATGAAAGAGAATGGATCGTATTATGTATGGAATACAATACCAGATAAATGGCCGCCTCTGTTAGCCTCTCAAAAGCGAGCCCTTTTGAACACATTTTTCATTACATTCTCTACATTCTCACACATTTCACGCGGTATTTCATTAATTTCATCACGAATATTTTGTTTGAGTTGCGCCTCCGTTTCTGATTTGTTTGCATAAACCTTGCTTTTCTGATATCCTCACAAAAAAGAGCCCGGAGCAGTCAAATCAGGCAACCGTGAAGGCCAATTAACATCACTATTCCTTGAATAACTTGTTGTGGAAAGAGGTCTCGCAGTAATTCCATTTTAATCCTGGCTGTATGCGATTTGACACCGTCTTGTTGAAACCACATGTTAGTCAAGCCCAAAGCATGCAGTTGTGGCGTTAAAAAGTTTTCAATCATATCACGATATCGCTGCTCCCCATTGACAGTTACCGTTACGCCGTTTCCAGTTTCAAAGAAGTAAGGTCCAATGATTCCTCCTGACCAAACTGCACACCAGACGTCACTTTTAGTAGATGCAAAGGTGACTGAGAAATAATTTAAGGGTTTTCCATTGCCCAGAACCCACTATTCTGTTTATTCACATATCCATTCAAATGAAAATGTACCTCGTCACACATTATGTTGGCACGTTGTTTCTCCCAAAAATTGTACGTAACTTTTTTATCGTCACAGTAATCGATAATTGATTTTGATAAAATGTTTTAACGATTAAAACACGTTGGTTTACCGAATATTTTTCCATAATAAATTTGCCACGTCTCTACTTCACGACTGCCAAATAGGAACTGTCAGGACTAATGTTTACCAAAATGACGGCAAAACAAAGTAGTATACCTTCCCGGCGCGCCGCGGCGGACACCATGTATATCAAATTTTACTGTCGGATTAAAAGGTCTGATTTCTTTTGTCACCGATTAAAGGAGGCAAAAAAAGAAAAGCATGTTTAATGAATGAACATTACACTTCACCACTTTCAACTGACAGTAAGTGTAATTGTTATTGATTGGTTTTTTTCTTCTACTTAATAATTACCCTGAATTTGTCTCCTACATATCTATCAAACATACATATTTCAGTCAGTACAATATATCTAATTTATCAAAAACTGCTCTTACAAACACCCACGTTTTTATAGAAAAATGAGACATAAATAAATCAATGAATACGGCTTAAGTTTGTACATATGTAAGTTGCAACTATTACTGTTTTTGTGTTTGCATATAAATTGTTCATGTTACAACAATGACTAAACTTATTATGCGACATCACTTTTAACACTCAACTTTAATCTACTACACTGCTACTACAACGGTTCATTTGTATTTGCCATTTATTTGAAACCATATTCAATCATCGGCTCTGGATAAATTAATATACAATGTGACAAGAAATACAAGAATCGCAGTTGATTGCTGTCAAGACTTTAAACCCATATTTTGAAATTTCATTACAATAAAGCCAAGTGATCCCCGTATAGTTTGTAGGTCACTAAGTCCATTTGTGGGTTACATGTTGTTTTTAAATTCAAATACGATTCTTCCAATCAGAACGGCAAAATCTGCTGAGACACATAATATCGGATACATTTCTTAGATTTATAGTCCGCTTTTTTGCAAACGTTTGAACTTTAAAATTTAATAAAAAAAAAATGCATTTTTTTAAATTTAAATGTAGTTTCTTACTCCGCGGCTGTATCGCATACATATAGCGCATCTCCGAGCAATAAATCGGCTACGCTTTGAAATTTCCCTGCTGTCAGTAATCAAAGTTCAGCATTATTTTTGCCAAAAAATTTATGTGAACATATTTTAAGAATGCTGTGATGCGATTTAGAGACGGAGTCTGTTTGCTTACTCGATACAGCTAATTATTTAGCTTCGGGTAGGCGGGCAGCTCGCATGCAGCGAGTTCGCTCGGTGGCCATTAGGCCCATTGTGATGCCTCGACGATTATCTGCCCCCACAGTTTCCTACTCCCGGATATACAGTCCTTAAGAACCATCTGGAGCTTCTCACATAACTTATCAGGATCGTCAGTGTCCACGTCCAGGTTCTAGCCGTTTCTCGCGCATTGAACGGACACTGTTTTCCATGAATGCCCTCATGCCCCGTAACCCAACTATCCTCACACGGTGTCGTCCATGTAGGATCAGAGATTGAACACACGTCAGTACACATCACGATTTAACCACTTTCAAATGGATGGCCTGCATAGGAAACTTCATTGTCTCGAATTGTAGACTTCTTTCACTCATCGCTGCTCGGCATTTGTCGAAGTCTATAACAGGGGCCAAATAATCAGATTGCTCCCCAAATATATTTCCACCTTCCTTACGTAGAATGGTGCCATGTCGAACACGACTATGCCTTAATTCATCAGACTTAGGGCCGACCTAGCAGATAGGTATTTATGAGGGGACCATCCGTAAGTACAAAAACTTTCTGTGATTTTAAACCCCCATCTTCAACACTTTTCTAAATGTATTGCATGATTTTATGGAATCGTGTTTAATTTCGGAAGAACGAATATCCTGTTTAAGTTTCTTTTGACAATTTTTTAATAATGGAAGTATTTGGGGTGATATACAAATTTTATAATTATTATCTTTACCTTCTGTGACTCTCTTTTTCTGATCAAAAAAAGTTATTTTTACCTGTTATTTTTTTAAGTACAAATAAAAGTTATTTTAAAAAATAGCCTTTCAAGAAACTAAAAACAAATAAAAGAGCTATATTAGCTGTGCCGACTCCTATGAAGCTAACAAAAACTACAGATTTTCCCGTTGTAAAAGATTATATGGTTAATTAAATTATAATCTTTCGGTGAAATTTCGACAGGGTGTAACTAAAAATTCGTTGTGTAATTTGTTGTGAAATTTTGAATTTTTTTAGGCCTTAGTTTTTTTATTTTATTTAATCTTTCGAAAAGAAATTCACAATAAGTATTCAAATCTTATCTCTAAAATATTGCGAATTTGGTGAAATTATTTTTGTATTTTGACCGCTTAGTAAAGTTTAGGGCCTTGGAAAATTTTAAATTTTTTTGTGAATTCTTGATTTTTGGTGCGATTTCGACTCTCTTTTTTAAATAATTTTTCGGTTAAATTTTAGATTTTGGTGAAATTTTTAGCTTTTAACGGCATAGCATTTTTTTTAGTTAGTTTTATAAATTAATTTTACTACAATATAGAATTAATGGTGATATTTTAATTTGTTTGTGAATTTTTAAATTTTTAGTGAATTCCCGGTATGTGGGGAATTTAGAATTCGTTTTCATTTGGATGTTTTTTTTATAAAATATTGGTTTTTGGTGAATTTTCGACTTTTTGGTGATATTTAGATTTTTGTGATATATTTAAAAATATGATGATGAAGTTCCGTTTCTGAGGTATTTTCTTGGTAAAGTTTCGGAGTTTCTTCTTACATTTGGATTTTTTGCACATTTAATTTTTTTCCATTCCAGTTTTTCGATTTTTTTCGTAAATATAAAATTTTGACCACAATTCGGTTTTTGGAGGATTTTTTTAAGTTTGTTTAATTTTTAGATTTTTTTAGTAAATTTTTTATTTGGTCCAACATTTAGAACTGTCAGTAATCTGGGCCCCTCTGGTAGGTATTTCTAAAAACGAATAACTTTTATTTTTGATGAAAAATTAAAGTTGCAAATAATTTTTTCTTCTCGAAAAAAATAAAAAATAATTTTAATTTTTGTGAAACCAAAATTTTAAAAATCATTGCACATACTTTTAATATTTTCTTATATGTTCTTGTTGTCTACCTTAATCGGTGCAGACAGTTTTCCCTGTAATCACGCAACTTGAAATTGTATCAAATTTTATTTACCACTTTGTATTTTGTATTTCAAATACATACGTACATCTGGCGTAATGGCCAATCATCCATCCTGTCCAAGTCATAGAAATTTACAAATGTTAACTCGTTAACTAAATGAATATACTTAATATATGCTCTCGTATGGCTCGTCTGTTTGTAGATATTAATGTCTCCACTAAATATAAACGTATGTGGAAATATTAAGAAATATGCTCATGTAAATTTCAACTTTCAATTGTAACTGATGTTAACGATTTTTTTTTTTTTTTAATTTGTATACTTTTGTACAAAAGAGCGCAGCGCTTGATTCAAAATTGAAAGATGATTTTGACGGTCAAATTTATCATTATACTTTTAACAACATACATGGGATTTTCCTGTTTTTCTTTTTTGTTGTTGCTGCACTTTATCAAATGAATATTGAAGCCTATAACTTTAATTGTCATGTTAATTAAGAAATTTTAATAAGTAAAATGAAATGAAAAGAAATTGTTATGTTACACATGTCGGGATAAGATTTTCTTTTGGAAGTTTTACATTTTCGCGTTTTTGGTGCATCTTGTGTATGTGTGTTTTTTTTTCTTTTGGCGGAGGATATTTGTTATTAAATTTGATGGATGAAAAGAGAGGCAAAAATTATTTAAAACTTAGTTCACTGTAGTTAATTTACACTTGTATATTTATGAATATTTTTTGTTTTGTTTTGCTGTTTGTCAAAACTTTCACTTTCTTGCTGTTTTTCTAAGAAACATAAAATCCTTAAACCAACCAATTTTTGTTTTTTTTTTGTTTGATGTACACAATTTAACACTTTCCATCTAAAGAAGACGAAGAAATAAATAATAAACGAACAAAAGTAAAATTATTACACAAAATTTACTTTCATGTGATATTTATTTGTCGGTTGTTTAATTTGTTGGTTTGTTTGTGTTGTATCGTTAACTGCAACTATCCTTCACTTTGATCTTGTTTTAACATTTGTTTCTTATTATCACCAAATTAAATGATTGTGATCTTAAGTTGGTTAAATAAAGATTATTTAAGTTTTTGTAGTTGAAGTTGTATTGCGTTCGCAACTGCTACAGTGGGTAATAAAGTGTTGAAAAGTACTAATACGCCGTTCAGCTGTGGACTGCTGCAAGCATCTTCTTTAGCCAGTTTCCATCTTAGTTAAATGATATTTGAAGTTGTTGTGTCCTGTCAACTTATAGTACGATAAATTTAACTTTTTCTGTTTTTTTGCCTAAGCGCTTCCTGAGCAACATTCGAGTTTGGCCATAAGTAGCTGCTTCCTCCTACCTTTTCGGGGTGTTCCGTTGAAATGCCAAGAGAGGTATTGGCCGTGAATAAGAACTGCAAACCTCAAGAAGATTTCAATAGCGTATCCCAATAAAGATCTTCCTGCGTCTCCATGCTTACAAAGTTAAATCGACAGTTAACAAGAAGCGAAAAGATTGCGTTAAATGTATTATTGTTATCCGATGGTGAAGGCGGATATTTCACGCAAAATCCTTCTAAGTGTTGTGTAATATTGTGTTTTGGGCCTTGATTCATTGATATTATTTCCTGGCCGTGTACTTTCCTTTCACTGGATTTCTTTCTATGGGCTAATTAATGTTAAAGATACGTGTAAATAACCTGCATCACTTGCATTCAACCAAATTTATGAAAGTTCGATTTGACTTCAGAAACAGGCACTATATTCTAATGCAGCGATTTTGAGCGATAGAGATAAGAAGAATGGAAATTAGTACAGACTTGGAAGCAAAAACAAATTGTAAATTCAAAGGGAATATAATGTGTGCAAGAAAATTTGCATAGTGTAAATTACCACTAAGCTTTTGTGAGAGAAATTTTAGGAAATTCTTAACAAAACATACATATGTGGCAGTTTTCGTCCGTAAAACGTTTAATTTTAGTGGGGGTTGGTGATAATGTAATTTTTACCCTCCCTTAGATCCGCTCTAGTTTTAAGCAAGTTGAATAATTGTATTAAAACGTCAAGTTAGCAGCCATATTATATTCTCTTTTAGTTTATAATAAATATCGGATATAGTGTGTTGGTTTAGCCTTGAAAAGTGGGGCGGTTGCCGCTACCATACGAACTATAGTCACAAGCAGGCCACTTAAACTGTCTTCCGTGAGTTTTACCGATTCTCGTTCCGTTCGGAGTGGAGCCGAAGACCACAGATTTTCCGAATACTAGGTCCCCGAAATTATTTTGTATGAATCCTACTTTAATTTCATGACGAATATAAGGTCTCCCGAAATTATCTTACATTCTTAGTATATAATCGTGTTTTGCCCCGAGTAGAAGGTCTCCCGAAATTACCTTGTATTAATCGTAGTTTTGCTGCATGACGTATATATGGTCTCCAGGAATTATCATATTTTACCGAATACAAGGTCCCCTGAAATTATTTCATAAGCTTTACCGAAGTTTCTTATATTCATTTGTATTTTTGGAGTACAAGATCCCATGAAATATAGTACCATCTACGTATTAAAAGAAGCAGACCTTTAGTGAAACCTTGGTGGGAAGAATGAACCTAACCCCACGTGGAAAATAAGACGGCGTTACAAGTTTTACAGCAATGATATTCTTTTTATTTTAAAACTTTTCAAATGTGTATCTTCGTTCATTAATTTTTTTTTGTTAATTGTTCTATAAAATAATTTACTTTATATTACTTTGCAATCTGCTCTAATATTTAAAATAGGTTATGAAGTCCTTAAATAATCAATTCGATATATAATAAAATCCTTTTTCTTAAACGTTTTGTTTTCCATGTCTTCAATTAAGTCCACCACAGCATAACCTTCCTATTGAGTTGTAATGAACTTTTTATGCCTAATACTCACAAAAGTACGATTAACTTAATATTAAACTTTATTGTTGATTTTCAACTGCTTGTGGCAACATTTCTCCTCTACCTATATGACGTTTAATCGAATGTGACTGCATTTATTAGTGCATCACAAATGCAAATGATCGGCAAAATGGGAAAAGCAAACCGAAAAAACTAAACTTTTTGTATTACACGAATGATTGAAATTTTGCTTTCGAATAGGCGCTTTTATTAGGGGGAGCGTTCAATTTGACAATATGCAATACAACTCGCTCACCGAGATAATTGTTTAACGATATTAAGAGTTTATTGCTTTAGATAAACACTTCTTGTAAATATTAAAAAATTTATGTATTAAATTTTAATATTAACTTTCTCAGAAGCCTTAAACTGATTGTAAACTGATTGTAAACTGTTTTTATTAATCAGTACAACATACAATTTTTTTAAGCATCACTTAGCTATCCAACTTGAACTTAAAACACAAATGAAATATAACCAAACAACGTCTTAGTTAAAGAGCATACTAAATTCATAAAAAAAAATACCTTCACAATTAAACTAAAAGCTCAAATTAAAGACTGGAAACTATAGAAATTTACGTAACTACATATTATATTTAAACTAAAGGATTTCATTTATGAAACCAACAAATTTTACATAAAAAGGACATATTTCGCCACAAACTTGGAATGGAGAATGAAACAAAAATTACACAACTTTTACTGGAGCAACTGAAAGGTGTGTCTTATATAAGTTGAGGCCCTGAATTCAAATTTGATCTCCACTTTTTAAATTGGTTCTTTCCAAAATGTAAGAAGTCGCACGACTTATGTTAGTATAACTTAATACCTGTTCTATTTGGCTTAGTAAAAAATTCGAAAACCCGCATTGAAATTTTACTAACATTGTGTTCAAATCGGCTAAGTAGTTTCAGAGATGTCGAGGAGTTTGTGGCAAAGAAAAACGGATTTTATTCTAAATTTGAAAGTTTCACATTTTTAAAAATTAGAAAAACACTTATAGCTTTATATGCTTGAAGCAAACTATTCATATTTTATTAAAATTAAAATTTTTGTTGCCACTAGTTCCATGATATCTCTGAAACTACTAAATAGAATACAAAACAATGTTAGTACGGCTTAAAGATATTGCTGTCAAATTTCGGACCTTATAACGTGTATCACATACATACGAGTACCGTCTGATTGAAATAATAAACCTCTTTTTTATTTGTTTCACACTACCTGTTGTTACTATTATATACAAGCATACCTTCTAAGTACAGCTTATAATTCTCATTTAGTAATTAGTTTTACCTTAATAAGTAGTTTAATTAGTTTTGCCTTAATAAGTACATCTGTGTGGTTCGTAGAGCCGACTAATTTCTGTAAAGACATTAGCTGAACCCTTTTAGAACAATACTTTGGCTTAGGTCCTAAGTATGATGAGGAGAGATCGTGGGTGGTCATTGCAGACAGTAGGGTATCTCACTGTCTGTATAGACTTTCTGAAACAACAACGAAATGTACGTTGTGAATAACTGATTCTTCATTTGTTTTGCTGAGGGGGTGTTTTGACATAAATATTTGGAACGGATTTTCTTTGTGAGAGAAATAACACTGAATATGACACACCGATTTGTCTCCAAACCAAACTTGACAAGGCATGACGGAAATTCGTACCAAATATCTATTTTGTCTATAATTATTTTGTTGTTACCACAACGGAATGCGCTCCTATGAATTATAAAACTTGCTGCCTACAACCAAAATTTGTGGTGGATTGGCCAGTGGATCGCATAGCACACTGCTGGGACAAGTCGTTCGTTCGCCATACCGTTCATATCTGAAATAAAAGGTTCCTGTTACTTTTAATGTGGGAATTTTAAATCGATCGCTCCTACTATTCTCCTTCCAACAATATTTTTTCCCTAATCCCAATACAACGCATGGCATGCGTAGGGCCTGATCCCCTGAGAGCTGGTGCAAAAAATCACAACCAATTTGTTCTATCAAAATATACGCCCAAGTTCGTACAAGTCTGCTAGTGGTAGATTTTCAAAAATTACTTCGATTATCGTAATGTCGCATAAAATTTATTATTTTTCTCTAATTTTTTATAACTTCTCGGAATTTTTCAATACTTGATACGTGGATTAGATTTTATTTTTGTTACTGTTGCGAAATTTGAATGGTAAAATAAATAGCGTTTAAAAAATTTGGTAACATGTTTTTGGGAATCATAATAACAAGTTGTAAAACATGTTTCGTTTGCGATCTTTAACATAATAAAGTTTTCACCGATATATTAAAAACACATTCTATTCTACTACACACAGTGGGTTTCCTAATAAAACACATAAATTACATTTATATACATAATCACTAAATAAATTAAAACTTCGCAACTCTTAAAAATATATCCTTTTAAATTACAACAGAATCTTCATAATAATTTTTTTTTTATTTCAAAATTTCTTTATTTTTATATTGCCAAGTTGCTTTACTTCAAAGGCTCTTTTGCATAGGGCTAAAATGTTAAAAAAATGATAAAAATCAAGTTTTCTTTTTAATTTATTTTAATTGTTTTTTTAGCACTAACGAAGTTTGTAGACATCGATTAGGATATAAGTTGTTTTATATGAATACAATTATAAATTATACTTTGCTTAATTTTCAGTAAATAAAAACTTTCAGTAACCCATGAGGACATACGTTGTTTTGTCTGAACACATTCAAAGATTAAATTTTGCAAAATTTTTAGTTAATAAAACTTTAAATTACTTGTTTATGAATTTGTTATTTTATTTTATGTTCAGCGAAAACCACCTGCGTGACATAAGTGATTTTATCTGCATACACTTTTAGTGTTCGTAACACTTTGTTATTGTTTCCAAAAATAGTTTTTTGGCTCTCCTGCTGGGTTTTTTTGTTTTAAGACCTGCAGGTTTATTTGCAAAAGCTGTAGACTTTTTTTTACCAAATATTAGTGCATTAAAAATAGAACCTTTCAAGAAAACGGGGTTTTCTGTAAAATGGGTCTAGTTTAATGTTTCACATTTGATTATAAATTTAATTTTCATAGCTCAGTCAAAGTCAATAAGTAGATTAATTTGTTGTTTTATTTATTTGTTAGTTTAAGTAAGTTTACTCATTTCTTTTCTAGTCAGCGACTGGTTTTAATAATACAATTGTGTTTATTTTATCGATTATTTAATGTCTTTTTTTTTTTTGCTATCTTTCACTCTCAGCGGGCATAATTTTGATCAATGTCTAAATTATGTGTCTATTTTGACACATGATTTGATATATATTTTTTTATTTTATAATTTAACTATGAAATAAAATCCAAGTGTGCGAGGAGGACTACGATTAAATATTTTCCACCATAAATATTTTAACGAAGAAAATATATGCATGAAAATGACTTGAAATTACAGACTCACTCACTTACATACTTTTTCCTTCTATTAATCGTTTTTCGCATAAAAACTATTTCAGTTTAGTTAAACTTTGCATTTTTTTATTTGTCTTCTCTCGGTTTAGTTTATAAATCACATCATTATTTCATACACTTTCATACAAAATATCAGCATTTGTTCATTCATCTATCAAATCCTTTCTTTTTCCTAATGACTATGACTACTACTACTTCTTCTACTCTACTACAAATACTACTATTTTTGCCGCTTATGGTAGACAGACTAAGTCTCAAACAGTTAAGTTTATTGTCCACCACCAACACCAACCCACTACTACCAAATCGCAACTATTTAATATTAACTACATATCAGTAGGCAGATATTGAAAGGAATTGTTTTCTTATATGTTGGCAATAAAAAAATTGGGGTTTAAGTTTGATGTGGGGTTTGAGTGAATAACGAAATCTCTTTTTTTTTATTAAACGGCTCATGTGTTCTACTATGGGATATCATATCCGCTTGGAGAAGCCCAGTTTTCAATGGCGGTGCTGCCTATCCGTCTGAATTTGAGTGGTAGCTTTTGTGGACATTAAGGACATAGATCGATTGCAACTTATTTCCTTAAATCTGGGACAAAAATTCCTACAAAAAAAGGTCTAGTGGAATCGAATCACATCTTCTTGGAGGCCAATGCACGTCACATCCCGGGAAAGAACAAACCATGTCTTCAAATCGTGGATACGCAACATCCATTGCGATGTTGCACTTGGCTCAGTCCTGCTAGATATATGTATGTACATATCGTTTAAATCGGTTTTAAAGAAATTGGTTATCTTTGATGTGATGGCCTTCACCAACATTATTTTAACATCAACATTGCTACACGAACCAATGGCGTTTTCTTTTGCCATTAATTTTAAGCTCTCGGGACAGTTGGGTCCAAATATAGCCAAGTAGATTTTTGCGCAAACTCTTGCATGGTAAGAAATCGATGTTCTCGGCCGATTGGATGCTCCTCTGGTGGCTGCAGATCCAAGTCCCGATGCAGTTATAGCCAAGTCGAATTTCGCGAAAGGAATCGAGGTTCTCAACTGATTGGATGTTCATTTGGCGGCGTATGGATATTGGTGTTGGAGAGTCGACTTTAAGGGGCCTCCACGTGTGTCATATAATGGACTCGAAATTTTCACTAGCAGCCACTCTCTTTCATGATAACGTAGTATCATTAGGTCACGTCGATCTATTGTGTAACTTGCCACGCTGATTTGGCTTAAGCGACCGAATAATAAACACCAGATTTGACAGAAGCCGGTAAAACACGATCGCCGCCACAGACGGTCAAAATCGGCAGGCTCAAACTGATAGTTGAGTTGACTGAATCAATTTAGAGTATAAAAAAAGAAAAAAGACAAAAGCAACCGCTTTTCCATTAAATGTTCAAAAGCCGTTTTCAGTATTAAAACAGCTTGTGAATCTCCATTAAAAGAAGAATGAAGAATCGTCTTTTGCTTTTTGGTTTTTGTTTGAAACTTTTGTTTAGTAATCCCACAAGCATTACGCAAAACACATAAGGCAAAGTCCTGAGAACTACTCTTAGATTTTGGCAACTATATTTCTTTAACTCTTCCCAACAACTGTCGATGTACTGAGCTAATTAGCCCATGCTTTCTACTTGAATTGATCTTTATAAATGAATGATAAGTCCACTTTTTTCCAGAAGGTATTTTAGATTATCCTTCACAACTGTTGCGATGGTCTAATATCATGTTTGTACTCGTAAATAAATTTCTGGTTCAAGTTTGCCAGTACCAAGAACTTACGGTCTGCTTAGGAGCCAGAGGGTACTTAAGCTCATTTTACTTTCCGGTTAAACTGTTAGACACATGGCACCTAGATAAAGTTTTAAATATGAAAACTGATTAAGACGAGTTTTTGCAGGTTGAAATTTTTTCTCTAGAATCAGATGTTCCCCAAATCCAATAGCAGGGAAATATCATCACCGATGAGAAATTTCTTTATATCTACATATATACATGATCTTAATAATTCCATCCAGGATTCTCTTTAGCGATTTAATTCTTTCAAATTCAGTAATTATAGAGTGTTTAGTATCTCAACAATTTTCTTGACCATGTAGTTTTTTTTATTTTTTTGCATTAAATTTTTCTTCCCAAAATAAAAAAAACAGAAATTCCCGCAATGTTTGTTTATTTATTTGCTGATTTAGACCGGTTCCATACAAATTTTATTCCTTCCACAACAATACAACAACAACAGCAGCAGCAACAGCAATTGTGTATGTTATTAACTGAACTCAACGATTGTTTGTAAATGACTGTCATGCCGGCTTATTTTTTCATATTTTTTTTATTTTGTATTTATGTTGGTTTTATTTATTTTTATTTTTCATTCATTGAGTACATATTTTCATTTTAGCCGGCATCTCTGATTAGCTTTTATTTTACCTCTAGACACTTACATAGACAGTCAGCTCTAACCAGACAGACATACAGACAGACAGCAGGCAGTGTAGATTTGAATGAAAACGAATGAACGATTGAACAAACAAAGGAACCTACAATTCCGTACAAGATGCAAACAAAAAAATATTGTTAAAAGTCTGTAGGTGGATAAGAAAAATGAAATACACCAAAATTTACATATTGAATGAATGAAGTTGAAGTTTGTTAAAATGGTGGTTTATTTATTTTTACGATTAAGGGTTTTTGAAGTATCGTTTGAAGTTTTAGAGTATCGTAAGGCCGGAAATTTATAGAACGGCATCATATGGTAATTTATTTGATACGTAATTTTCTGATCACATGTCCAAATCTGTTATAAAGAAAGTCCAAGACGATGCGACCGTTGTTACAATTTGAGGCGGTTGTACACGATATTGCAAAGTTTGTGTTTCGTTGTATTAAGGTTCTATCTGGGTTGTACGAAAAATCAAAAATTGAAATTTTTTGGCAAGTTGTATCACGGTCGCAACATTCAGGAGGGCCACATAGCTGTATTGGAAAATCAAGATTTTCAAATGCAACTGAATTTAAAACGTATTTTTTCATATGAGAGCTACTATTTCAGAAATTCAAAGAGGCAACTTGTATTGACTGTAGAGAATGCTTTTTGCGTTTGTTTAATTATATAGGGTAAGAAATGTAAACCGTTTTTCCAAATTAAATGTTTCTGATTTTACTTTTATTTTAAGCAATATATTATTTAACGTTTTAGATTTTAAAAAACTACTTTTAATAATGTGTTGGTGTACTATAATAACTCGCAAATCAAAAAGTACTAAAAAATCGCAAGCAAAAAGCATGTGGCAGTTGTATTTGCCATCTTTACTCAACAAGACATGTTTTTCAAAATGAAGTTGTAACACGCAGTTGTATTGTGTGTGGGCAAATCACCCATTTTGATTTACCCACCGAGTTGTACCAACGGTCACAACGTCTATGGCTTGCATAACATTTGTCTGAAGGCCTTAATTGGCAACAAATTTCGTTATTCTGAAATTCGTTCATATTTGGCTTAATTGTACTTCAGGTAGTTATAAAAATGAACACATAATAGTTCTATTTCAGGCCGTTAACAAAGCCATCCAAACTTGCTCAAAGTTACACAAACTTGTCCTCAAGCGTTCCAGAAGGCAAACATTGGATAAGTGAGAGAGCTTTTGAGAGAGTAAGTTCATTTCTCTTTTGCCCAAAGTTATACGAAGTATTTCTTTGGGTAAGTTCGGACATCAAAAAAAGTGTTCATTGTTAAAAATTGATTTTTGTGATGGAAATCTATTTTGAATTTAAAAACGATAAAGGGTGTGATGTGCTCATACATTTCCGTTTGATTTTAAAATTAGTTGTTTTAATGATTTTCAATAATTTCTCATAATTTGTTCGGTTCTATGATATGAATATTATCTCTTAGTCTGTATTTTCAATTATAACAGTTTTAAAATTGTTCAAAATCGATCGAAACTCGTTACACCCCATTTAAAAGGATTGTTTTGAAATCGATCTTTCTTATCACATAATAGTATTAAAAAGCTTAGTATTTAGTGTTTCTTTTTATTTGAATTTTTTGCGTTTGCCAGTTTGCAACAGTGCAATATTATACAAGTTTTAAGCGATTAAACTCACAAATTGAAGACTAAAAAATATGAGCTAACACCAATAAATTGCCTAAGTGCAAATCCGGAAGTGGCCATTTTAAATCAAAATTGTTTTAACTTCGCCTGGTTATTATTTGTTATTATCTTTTTATTTCGAAATTAGCTCTAAATATACTTACACTACACTAAATTTTGGACATCTTCGGTTGTAGTGGAGTGCATTGCAAGCAGTTTGTTTTTCACCGACAATTCGCTGCTGTATACTGAATATTGTTGAGAGCCTATCTAAGCTTTCTGATAAAAAAAAATTCGTGTGATCGTTGACAATATAGCACAAGTGGGTTGATTCCTCAACTTGTTTGTAAAGTCAATATTTTTTTATATAGAAAATAATTGAATCTTTCTAATAGAAAATTAATACAGCTAATATATGTATATAGATTATTCGTGCAAATAAGTTATTGAAGACATATGTATAGTACCCCTAATTCATTAACACAGTAACCCTAACATCCCATGTATTTGCAAACAGAATGCTTTAAATTTTTTAATTTTATTGCTACGATTGAATAATTGTAAATTATTCCAATTATTCAAATGTTAAACGTCTCGTTGAAATGCTTGCAAGGCTTTCTCTACTTAACTTTTATTGCAGTCTTTAAAGAAATGAATATAGAAATATTGACCTTGATTATAAAGAAAGGAAATAAATTCCCATATTAAACATCTTAGGAGGAAAATTATTATATAATCCTTCGTGTACATTTTTTTATCTCTAAAACTTTTACTACAGATACGTGTAAACGTACAAAATTGTACATACTGACCGGATATACACATGTACTTTGAACTCATTAAACATTTGTTGCCAGCAACTAGCAAATAAATAAAACGCCAAGAAGCATTAAGTATGTGTTCATGCAATACTTCATTTTGTCTGGATATATATGAACGTATTTAAACATTTCATTTGGGTTTTTTTATTATGTTTTAATGTTATTTTTTGGACTTAAACAGCATCAAGTGTTTCATTTTCACTTTAAAAACACAAGTTACAGTGTATTAGCGACTGTAACGATCAAACGAAAAGTGAACTTGTGGGCTGCTGTCACACAGAGACAACTTAGCACCACATCTTTATATTAAGACAGGAAATTTTTAAGGTAAATTGAGCTGGGAATTTACTTTTAGGTAATCAAGCAGATTGACTTCTCTCTAACTTAATATTATTTAAGGGTTTATAATATTAAATAATTCTCTTCTCAATCCCATGAGTGGCTCAATGACATCAGTAAATAGCACAGACTGACTATAGCCTCTGTTACTTTCTCGCAAGAACGTGCCATCGAACATGATTTACGAAACACTAATTTTTTGTTTAAACTTTTCTCGCAATCATAGCTTGGGTTTTTTTTTATGTACTTTCTTTAAAACGTTAATAAAAAAAGCTCGTGCTATTTTCAACGAAACTAGTATAGAAACCAAAGGTCTGGCATAAAACTTTTGTTTTTCTTTAAGAAAATAACCAAAATCGAGACACTAAACACTTAAATAGCTTTAAAGATTTTAATAGCCAATTTATATTTATGTATCTTAATAGGGTTGTTTCAAATACAATAGTATTTCATACATTGATATTTGGCATTTGTATTAGAGATGTGGTCGTGAGTTACTTTTTACTCATGATCATGCATGTAACAATCATCGGTCAAGCTCATGCATGCACACTTGAGTAGAAAAAAGTAGTCACAATCACGATCTGTAATTTACCCGATCTGTAATTTATTGGCCAATAGATATCGAAGTTCGTACAGATATTAAACTCTCCACTTCTTGCGAAGCTTCGTTGTCCATCTCTATCGGAATGTCACCATCCAACACCTTAGAAGTACCCTCGCCAGGCATGCTTGTGTTCCGGATTCCTCTCTGGGCCAATTAAAAGCCAAGTTCCTTCGGAGAATTAATATAATTTCCACAAGTAATGAAGAAAGAGATGTCTACACGCACAGAGCTACATATGCACGGGTTATAAACCTGGAAATCGTCTGGTATCCAGAGTTCACATACTAAAGACCTCTTGACTACGCATCACTGACGTATGCTGTTCCACCGTGGATTAGGGATTTTTATAAGATAGTGTTAACTTCTCTCCGCCCGACTTATCTATCCAGACACTTTGCAGAGACAGGAACTTGTTACCGGCCGTCTCCACGAGGTGGTATAAGTCAGAGCTTCTGACAGTGCACTCAGTTATGACAAGCCATACCTTTGTGCCTGCCATTTGACGACCCAGCAGGCGTGATGCTAAGTTATCACTTACTATGATATTGCCATTCGCGATATTTTTCTCTACAGTCAGGAAAAAATAATAAAACAAACAATAAATTGAAAATATTTAAAAAAGCGAAATTAATATGCTTCTAATAAAATCACCAAACATTCATGCTAAAATTTCACTAATCCACGCTCAGTCACGCAGACCTTTTCTTACTCTATCTATAATACATGCCTAAGTTTGCCGCGTTCATGCATGATCAGGCGTAATCCTAGATCATGCGGTTTGAGTCTTCTCACCTTTGAAATATACAAAAATAAAAGCATGTTGTTCTTCAGAGCAGAGAGCATTATTTTTACTAACCTTAAATTTTGTTACTAACCAAAAAAAATTTTTTGGTTGGCCACGCTTTGCCGCAATAATGGCGGTCAATTATAATCTAGTGTGAATTTTTTGCCATCTTTTATAAATGTCAGCATGTGCTGCTATATTATTGTTTTATTGCAATTTTCCAAGTTCATACTTGCCAAAAATCGATAGTTAGATAAAAGTATTTTTAAATTTTATTGAACATGTTCCCAATCTCAAGAATGATTTCGAAAACTCTTTTCGAATTGATTGAAGTTTTAATATATTTCCAACATTTTAAAATCAATTTGAATATTATACAATTTGAAAAATACAAATGAATAAAAAATCGTTGTAATGCGTTAAATTGATCAAATTTATGATGATAAGTTGTTGTTTTGTTTGTCTATTTTTTAACAAATGCTGTAAATCAAAAAATGGTATAAAACTGAATAATACAAATGTTTTTTTTATTTAATATTGAATTGTAAAATTGTAATTTTTTATTATGTGAACAGCATGCTAACAGACAGACATATAAATAGACACAGATAAAAATAAATATAAACATAATTTCCCCCCCTTTAATCTTACTTCCTTATGAAAGCAACAACAATAACGTAAAGTTAACAACAGACACTTGTTGACAATCAATGTTTCATCTTCACGCAACAAATTTGCCACTTGCAGACAAATAAAATGGTTGTTTATAAACCGATTTACGTGTAATAAAGTATCTTTAATCTCAAGAGTTGTCATATGTAGACATCCAACAAATGCCACCAGCAACAGCTAGACAGCCAGCAACTGGCGGCACTCCACCTCTAAATCGCATCAACAAATTTGTATGCAAATATGGGGAGGAAAATAAACACAAAATGTGGATGGATGTGTGTGTGATTTTTTGAAAGATGGATTTATTTAATTTAAATTACATGAAAAATCTGATTTGATTAGATGATTTGCATAAAAACTTATTAATCAAATAAATGATAACATTTTATGCAATTATGTGGGAATGAACACAATACGAGGTGTAATGCATAGCAACAATTTTAATTAATATTTTTTAAATATCACTGCGGCTTTAGAGGAAATAATTGGACATAAACTGTTGTTATTAAATCGAAAACGTTTAAATCTTATAACCACAAATACTGCTGGCATCATAAGGTTCACTATTAACTCTTGCTACAAAATTCATCAAGACATAAATACGAGGGTAGTAAAATGAAAATCCATCAAATTGCCGCATGAAATATAGAAAATAGGCAAATAAATCGAATGGATACATTTGGAAATAAATAAAACGATATATTAAGATAAGAATGCATAAAAAAACATCATTTTGCAAAATTTTTTAAAAAACAAAAACATTTTCGTAATTTTATCTTTTGATACGACGGTTGTCTTAGCATTTGCACTTCGACATTTGGCGATTATAGGTCTATGACTGCCTGGATCATAAAATTACACCTTGCTGAGGGACCGTCAATATTTTTTAATTGACAGCTTGCGTTTCAATTAAATCTTTACACGACCTCTAAACCTCAGCCATCATTTCGAGACTTATCGTCTTGGGGACTACTAGTTCCCCGTGAATCCAGTCGCTTAGTTACTGGTCATACTTCGAAAGTTTTCATCTTCCAGTTTCAGACCCCAGAACAGCTTTGTAGACTGTTTCTCTCATATCCAACAACTATTCATTAAGGTGGCGGGATCATCAAGAAGACACACCGCGGGAGTACCGTGGCATCTACACTGAAATAACCATTTTTATGTAATTAAACTTTAACCACAACCCCCTCGCAAATAAGCCAAAGATTTCAGTAGACCACGCAGAACGCCAACCAGGTAGTATATTTCCCAGTTATGCAGCTGATAACCTTGTTGTTTTCACTTTTTGTTGTGGATTCCATGTCAATGTTGGGATTCGGTCATACTGTATGTCACGGTCAACGAATTTTTAGGAAATACGTGGTTCCAACAATTACCATTTTGTTCTATTTTAAGTTGAAGTTCAGTAAATTGGTCATCTCTTTAATGCTATGTAACGCTCTTAGATTTCGTTTTATGGAGTTATTCAAACAAATTCCAACTTTTCGTCCGATATATACGAAAGAGTGGTGAAACATTAGCTCCAAAGAATCTACTGCTGTAAACGTATTTACGGTGGTCATATGTGCCTAAAATAGAATTTGACTCAATATATCTATTCTTTACTTCAATTCAATATTGTTATGTCCCCACTGAAAATCCTTTTATCGATTTTGAAACCGGAATAAGTTCTCTATCGAATTAGTTACTTTCTAATCTCCTGAAGAAATATATGGGAACCATGACTCTAATACAGCAAATAGTTTGTCAGGTAAAGGCTTAAGCAAGTAATAGGCCATAATTAATACAAACGAAAAGATTTTTAGAACGTGTGTTTTAAAACAAAACGTTTATAGGCTGAGGGAATCACTATCACTTAAATATTAATTTATTTAAGAAAACGGTAAAGGCGCTTAAAGTAATAAAACAGAAGCTTAATGTGCCTGCCGCCTCTAAACTTTGTACATATTGTAATAAAAGAGCAATATTAATTTTCTCTTTTAAATAGAAAAAAAACTTTAACACCTTCCGTTTTTTTAATTACAACCTCAAATTGACCAAATGTCAAACTTATCGATTTAACTTTACAGCTGTTCATTTAATATGCGAATACGAGTATTTAAGTTATTGTTATACCTTGCCCGCTAGTTCATTCGGTGGCAATGCACATATTCGCTAAGTTTTATTTATTTTAATTTTTTTGAAAAAATTGAGCGTGTATCTTACCTGAAAACATCAAAGTTCTGGTGTTTAGAGGATGCTCTTGAGAGCTGTCCTCCAAATGTGAAATTAATAAGCGAATGGATAGCAACTACATGCCGACCAAATACAAATTGATGAAAATCCTGAACTCTAGCAAGCACCACTACAGTTACGATGTGGCCATAGTCTATTTTAAAATTGAAGGTCCAGTAACAGAGCCAAGCAATTTGTCGCTCTAAGCGGTACATTTAGCTAGATCCAAGTCCTTTATCTCCAATAGTGAAATTTTCATAAGAAAACGTGATACAACTTTACTCTTTCAATTGATTTCCGTTGTGTTGCTTTCAATCTAATATAAATGATGGCTAAATTTAACAGATGTTAGTTAGGCAACTCCAAATGGTAAATATTCGATCTAATGTGATGTCTATAAATGTTATGTATAAGGGGTAAATTCTGTCGTGCAGTTTTATCCTTCTGATCCGACTGACTTTAAATAGTAATATTAATATATGATTGAGAATTTATACTTACTCTTTCGTATTTCATTAATTTTGTTTAAACTTTTAAACCTATTAACATGAGTGTAGGAAACGTGCACTTAAGACATTATAAGAGTTCCAGGAAGGGAATAACGCTATGGAGGGAAAGAAAAACAAATTTGTGTAACGTGTTTCGAGACGGCGCAGTAACAGCTCGAACATGCCATATATGGTTTGCGATGACGTTTTTTTGAAAGACGAACCCAGATCAGTATGCTTCGACCAAATCCCACGTTAGCCGTTTACAAAAATGTGATTCAAGCTATGTTTTCACCAGATTACTGTTTTGGACAAGATTAAAAGGTTTGGTGGCTGCGCGTCCAGAAAATTATTTTAGACAAAAATCACAAAACTTCCTTACACCAAATTAAAATAAAAGAGCTACGTGCATTTTTATACTACACCGATTATAAATTGAACATCAGAATTCAGAATTTTATCGATAAAGTCGAAACTTGTAATTAATGACGGTACAGTAATTTCCGCTTAATTGATTTTCCCAAAATACACTGATTTGGATGCATTTAAGCAAAAAATTATTTATCCGATGCTACGTTAATTTATTCACTCAATTATCATTAAAAAAAATTTAATTTTGCTATATATTCAAACTTGCATGTTTCCTTATGCCGCCCTTACACTTATGATTTGTGCGTATGATTTGTTCGTGCTCAACCTTTTACCTTAAACCAAATCAAACCAGCAGTTGCGTCATCCACTTCACAATTCGTATCGTTTCGGTGCAGTTTAAGTTTAGTGTGATTTGTTCGATGTGTGCGGGTAATTGGGCTATTTCAATATTATTCAAAAACTTCCAGAATATATATTTCGAGTCTAATAGGAAATAAAAAAAGTATAAAATGTCTGATTTAATACTTACTAACTTATGGCATTAGGCATTTTAGTGATCCATGTTTGATGTTATTTGCGCAGCATTTGCTTTAGTGATGCATTTTAAAACACGTCCCATTTGCATTGTTGCAAACTGTTGTTTTTCAAACGTACTGGGTATCAGACGCAGCACAGTGATGCAGTGACGAACAGGCCCTGCGTGCATGAACGAAGCTTTTTCAAAATATTTTTTGTCATATTGAACGAATGAATATGGCGGTTCTGAGCCAGATCCGGATGGGTTGCAAATACGTATTAAATACTTTTGGAAATCAGCGGTTTAAAAAACCCATACTGGTTGGATCGAAAATAAAGTACTATTTTAATTAAAATGCGGCTTTCCAAAATAGCGTCTACGAATAGCCGAACTTGCAATACATAATTAGCCTGCTGCTTCCGTCTAGTGTTCTTCTGATTTTTAATCACATCCTTTGTTTTCCCAAGCAAATATGGAAGAAGTTTTATCGCTTTGGATAGAAACAAATTAAAAAAAAAAACAATATTTGCTACTTTGTTCGTATCCTTATAAATTCTAAAGTTTTGAAGGCTAAAACCAAGTGCTGTATAGATAAAATTGTAGTCTTCCAATTGTAGCCTAACGTCCAGTTTTACTCATGATTTTTACACTCTATAGAAATTACAAGAAAAAAAGGGGCTTACCCCTAGTATCATTATATGTATCTTTCCTTTTTGGGGAAGGATATGGGCGTGGAACTGTACAACCACGCCCATTTTTGCATATTGCAGACTTTACTCTTCGCAGTCCTTACAGTAAAAGTTTTATCCCGATATGTGTACTAAAAGAATTTTTGGCCACTCTCCCACATATAAATGCAACTACTGTGCACTATTCACAACCACATCAAAGCAATAAAAGATGAATTACAATTATGGGAATATCGACAGTATTTTACAATCATTTAAAAATTTTATTTTAAACATATGGAAGGATCGCCAAAGAAAGTAAGAATAATAAAATATATTCTATTCCGATGCCATTGTGGTCAGCAATCTGGCAATATATTCCTTTGCATACAAAATGTATGTAGACTTATTGTCAACAGTGGTGGCAATTGTATGTTGCAAACAGTGAAGCGTGTTCGAGCAAAGCCGTGTGTTTTCAAGAAGATGTTATCAACGTCTACCTGTATACATTGTTATCGCAGTTGAGGACTCAATTCTTATATCTTAGAGCTGGTAAGGTAACTGACCTAGTTGAGTTGGAATTGTATTCTAAAAAAGTCACATACAAAAGTTACTTGTTACATAACGTGCGAAACACCCTTTACTATTCCTTTTGCTATAGTCAAGTGGGTAGTCTACTGTACGACCAGTAAACTACAGGGTAAACATTATACACTTACATTAGCTCATTTTTCCATATGCATAAGAGGAACATATGTATGTATGGATGTACAAGTACGTAAAATATTAATTACAAAAAAATTAAACGAAGGAAATCGAAAGGCAGAACACTGTAAAAACAAACATCCTACAAGTATTTTTTATTTCATTTTATACAAATGTTTGACATGCCATTTTCTTAAAATATGGGTAGTAAATTGGCAGCCCACCATTACTACCCAACACCGTTGTGTTGTACGTTTCAACAAAAAATTTTTTATGCATAATTTTTTTTTTTTTCGTTTTGTTGCTTTTCGTATTGAAACACAATGATGTCAAAAGGGAGTCAGAAGGTGAATTTATTATAACGCTTTTCAGTAGCTTTTCATTTCTTTTTTAACTTCTTTCTTTAATAAAGACATTTATATATTAATTTTTCTTATTGCTTTGTTAAATAACTCATAAAAGCGAAGTTTGTATAACTGACGGTTACTTAAATATGTTGGTTTGTTTTTTTTTCTAAAGGGATCTAATTTGATATTAGGACTCTTTGTACTTGTACATGTATATTTGGAAATAATCACAATTTGTTAAATTGCTTTTTTTCATTTAACTATAATTTTTATTTATGTTGTTTTGTTTTTGGCTCAATTTTTTTCGCCTAGACGTCCAGACCTACTCATTTGCACTCAAAACTTGCAGTTGCTACTGCTAGTTGTTTAGTTGCTGCAATCATATGCCGGCATTCGCAACTTCATCAGCAGCTGCTGCTGTCTTTGCAAGAAACGTTTATAGAAAAATGAAAACAACTATACCATCTGTGGCAGCAACAATAACAACAATATGCCAAAAAAAAATTTTGTTTTTCATACAATAGGTATTTTCTTGAACGTTGTGTTTTTCATTTCAATGTGAGGCCACCCAACAAATAATTTCAGCATTTGTTGATCGTTGAAAAATCGCAATTGTTTTCCCATTGCTGCGAAAATACGCCAAGTTTTATATCTTTCAAGTTGTGCGCGAAATTAAAATATTTTCATATCAATATGAAAATATTAGAAACAAATCATCTTGTTGCCGAATTTTTTTTTTCAGATTCTTTTTCGAACTAATTAATTTATAATATTTTTTTCTTCTATTTTCCCTGAAAATATTAATGCTAGCTATCAATTTTTATTTAAAAATAAAAAAGTGTTTGACTCGCAATTAACTGCAGTTCTAGACGTGTTTTAATACGAAATTAAAAGCAGTTGAAACTGGGTACTTTCTTAAGAAGGCAAAGACTTTCTTTGAAAGTACTTTTTTTTAAAGGTCAGCAACGTGCTATTTCCAAATATTGTGAAATGCCTCAGCCCTTTTTTGACTTTTGACTCGTGCTGTTTTCCTAAAAAAAAAACCTGAAATTTTTGAAATCGATTTAGAAAGCTAAAATAAAAAATATATTAAGTACCCATTATCTGGCAAAGATTTGTTAATTTCTGTCCAAGCTGCAGCAATCGCAGAGATCTTGTCTTTTGTTTTTTTTTTTGTCCAACCACGACGATAAACTACTGGAGTATCTTAAGGGTCGATATTTTTTTTCTCGTGTTCAAAGATTATTAACTCAGCGATAGTTGGGGCAACAGCTATATTGGATGATCACAAATTGTGTTCATAAGGTTGGGCCTCTTGGTATGACATACCGTCCCTTTGTGTTATCTGCGAAGATCAAAGAGAAGTAGTTACACTTGGAGTGATTTTTGTAAACAAAAGAAGAAAATAATATTTAGATAGAAAAAAATATATTTGGTCACAAAATCCACACCGGTATGGAAGGAGTGTGAAAGGTTTCAATGTTGAAGGCACTACGGTTGAGAATAATAAATTAAATAGTCATCTCAGCAATTTTAAAATCAAATACCGACTTCAAGCAAATGCGTAACATGGATAAATAATGGATTAATTTTTTGATTGGTAGGTCTATCCAAAAGTCCTCTAATATCTAGTTGTTCAAATGCTAACATCAAAGTAATGCGAGAGAAGGTGTTTTAATGTCCAGGAATATCGATTCAAAGATCTCTTAACTCACTAATGATTTGCGTCTTTACGCTTATACAATTCAATTGACCGTTGAATCGATCACGTAATATCAACAAGCCAATATTTATTTTTCTATCCTAATGGATTCGATATTGTTAACATTATGATTCGTCGGAATACAAATATAGTCACAACCTGTCAATATTTGCTGTGGATTTTGGGCTAGAGGCATCAGTGGCACTTTACTGCTATAGAAACGAGACTGATCAAGCAGCAAGTTTCTATTGCTAGATTTTATGATATAACCCAGATCTTTCCATCTAAATTTAACGAATGTGGCCTTCATGTCATACAGCTGGTCAAATAATTTAACTACTATATGACATATTTTTTAGTCTATGTTAGCAAGCCTACATTCTCCATGCGTTGAATGAAGTGGTTCAGCGCTACAGTACTACTGATCTAGAATTTTTCTTAAAAACAATACATAGCGAAGCTGTGAATGCCAGGTTAAGTTTCAATAAATAGTTACACTTAAAAAAACTATCAGCCATATTCTGACAGCCTCGCGATTGTAAAATTGCATGTGATTTGCAAATCGCCAAAATGTTCCCAGCATGTCCTGAAACCCACGCATTTTGCTTGCGATTAGTAGACATATATGGAAGTAGTATTCGAAAAATAAGCATCTATGCTTTACTTAAATAAAAATTAAGAAAAATTAATTAAGAAACCAGCAGCATTCTTGTTAGGCATATTCGCATCAAAAAAGTGCAATCAAGAAAAGAATGCATTATAAAACGTTTACTAAGGGATTCTTCCCTTTCTTTTTTCTTTAAGTTTATTTTATAGAGATGTTACATTTCTTCACATTCGAAATTTAAATTGTAAATTTAATATTACTAGGTAATTATACCCGAAGTTTTTAAAATAATTTTGCAAGTTTTAACAGAAAAGTTTACATTTGACAAATTTCTAATATTTTTATCTGGTTCCATAGTTATAAAAAAAGTAACCGAATACTTCGTTTGCTTCACATCCCTGGCAACATACATTTTTCGCGAATCATGTAGATCAGCTGTTTGTTGCAATCGCCAATGGATAAGAAAACAATGTACAGAAATTTCATACCTTTAGTACGAAATTCAGGAAAATATAACTAGTTTTGATTGTATTCAATTGAAATCTTTCGTAAATTTTATGACACTCTTAATAAAATAGATAAGTAAGTTTCGTGTATTATTGGAATTTTCACTTGTCATTTCGTCAGGATAGCGGGAATTAAAACAATGACACACGTTCTATGTTAAAATATAGGTAAGCATTAAAACCGAAACAAATCATTTAACTGGTAAATAAATTAATTGCTTTTTCCTTTATAAGAAAGTAGTACATGGTTTGTTTAAAAGAAAAGGTAAATTTTCGCGGGCTGCGTGTACATTCGATTATCAGCATTTTTTTTTTTTTGTTATGTTGGTACACATGTGTTAGTCATATGTTGGCATTATCAGCCAATATGGATCAGTAGCTTGTTGTTGGCAACTGAAAAGGTTACTCACGTTTGTGCGTATTCTTCGATTTTTGAATTTTGAAAAAAATGGATCAAAGAATATGATTTTTTGATCAAAAACAACACTCTAATCTTGCCTCAAGCACTCCATTCAGCAGATTTGGCTCTCTGCGACTTTTTCCTATTCCCATAACTGAAGAGACCGTTTTACCACAATTTATGGGATAAAGTCAGAATCGAAGAACGAGCTGATGGCCATGCCGCAAAGCACATTTCAGAAGTGCTTTGAGGATTGGAAGCAGCGCTGGCATAAGTTCAGTATATCTGAGGGGAATTACTTTGAAGGATATTGATAAATAATTAAATTCTTTTCAAAAGAACTCAAACATCATCTTTTCTTTTGAACAAACCTCGTATCTTTGAAATCGGAACTTACAATGTAGATATTTTTAAAGTTTAGAACAAATCTTTATCAGAGTTTTAAAGGGGTGGGTCATCTGCTGAGTAATAGTTGTTTGTAAAAATAAATCTAATAACTTAATGTTTGAAGTTATTTTCAAAGCATTTACACATTGGGTTATGTCAACATTAGTTGTTTTTTGTCATCTACTTTGTCTAGAGTGCTTGTCTATTCGTATGTCTGTCTGTCTGCCTGGGTGTCTATCTAGCTTTTTAATCGTCCGTCCCACAGGCTTTAAAAGTGCATTTGTTGTGTTATATTCGTATTGTACTGGCTGGCTGGTAGACTGGATGGATGGTAGATAGATGGATGTACGAGCAAATATGTGCATTTGATGGTGTCTCGCCTCATACTCAAATACACTTGATTTGCAACCAAAACCAATTCAAACAATTCAGTTCTCATTTAGTTTTACGTACGTTCAGTACGTACGTGCGTCGGTCTACCACCGGTCGTTAACCGTACGCTCGCTCGTTCGTTATTAACGGCATATTTGTACAAAAAAAAATAAACGGCTCTAAAATATCCTTAACGTTTGACAAACACATCCACTTAAGGACATTTTTCTTTTTAAGTTTTAATTTTGTGTTTTATTATTATTATTTTTTTGTTTGTAATGCTAATTGAATTATTTTAAGGAATTAATTTAATCCTTTGATTATGTATTAAATAGTGCCTGCTGTGCACAAGTTGTTACGTCTATTTCGCTTTACAAATGAAGTGTAATAGAAAAGTCCTGCAGAGAAGTATTGTAAATTGTTAAGAAAAAAAAAAATCAAATGAGAACTACTAGTGCTCCTTGCTTACTGTAAGCCACATCCATATGTGTTTAGTGTGTGTGTGTAAATAAATGTTGCTTGCTGCAGACACTTTTTTTTGATTTGGTTTGGCTTATGCCTTCACGATGCAAGGATTTTTTCAATGTCATTTTTTTATAAACTTGTTGATGTGGTTGTGAAATAAATTTTTTTGTATTAAATATTTTTTTCATTGTTGTTTATTAGATTTTTTCCTGATTTCGTAATCATTTTTTTTATTTATTTATGTCATTATATTAAACTCCCCCCATTAAATTAACTTATGTGTATTTATTACAGTCTATACTTTGAAAACTAATAAAGAAAGATAAACATAATTACTCCAAGATACATACATATGTACGTGCAGGTTCCTGTTTTTGGTATTTCTTTTCAATTAGTTTTGAGATAAATATAATCTAAAGTCGCCTATTAATGTTTTGAGTAGTTTTTACATGATCTGGCTATTAAAGTTACATGCATGGCGGTGTTCGATTTTAATATAAACATTAGTTTATTACATCGCTTTGCTAGTATGTTTGTTATTTAACAGAGGGAAAAATTAATTCCAGTGTTTTGTAGTAAACTACCGGCTGTGAATTTTTAAGAACCTTGACCGATTTCAAAAATGATGAAATACAAAATAAAATTTTTAATTCTACTATAAAGTCGAATGACTTATTTAATTTTTAGAACGGAATGCAGTAGTTGACGTGTGTGTCAAGTCGCGTAAATAATTTAAGTTTTTTTTTTACAAAATACACCTACGGCATTAAACGCATTGACCACAGGCTACACGTCTACAAATGCCGCTGGCTACAAATGTCGCTCTGTAGCCAGCTACTTAATTATTTTGAAAACGAAAGCTACATAGTCATGTTTAAATATTAACTTAATGTTGCAGCAATTCATTTATATTTCTGTGAATCCACTTTAGATTCTTTACTTTTTTAAAGTTTGGTTCTTTTTAATGGAACAAGTCCTAAGGTGGTTGGGCGGTTCAGCAAAGCTGAAAATATCGGATATATTTTCTAAACTATAATAAGCACTTTAGCTAGCTAGTTATTAAAATAAAACTTATAAAAAGACATTTTAAGCGATGCATCAACCTCTTCGAAGTGTGTACCCGAAATAGGTCAATTAGGGGTACAAAAATTGTATGAAACTTTTTTCAATTTACCTGAAATATCGTAAAAAATCATGTATATATTCCAAAAGCAAAGGCAATAAGCTTTCATTCAATGCATAATATGGTAGAGTAGCTAAAAAATTAAACAAATAGGTGGGAACTTTTTTCACCTTTCGTTCCCCGCTGGCTCGAATATAGGCGTGGCCGACAACCAATACTATCAATTCTGTAATCAGAATTGAAATATTTTTAAATTCTGAAACTTTTAATATGATCGGGGAGGTGAAAATAAACGAGACATGTACAGAAACTTCACTTAATATTATAAAAATGCAATTACTTATTTTGAATACATGTATATAACAATAGGAGAAATAAATTTATTTATTTCAGCATTCTAGATACATTTATATTTTATAATTTTCTTATACTATAAAAAATATTTCTAAGCACTAATTTGCTTTACATATTTTCTTCTATTGTCAACATTGTTGTTGTTTTGTAGCCAACAAAATTAGAAATTATTTTAATTTTACTACAACGACAATACCAGCATGGACAACAACCTGCAGCCGTGTGTGTTGCCTTTTATTGTCTACAAAATAATCCTTCTCATTTAAACGTGTGTATTTTAATTTGAAAAAATTGTCGTCGGTAGCCTTGCTGTTTTCTATGTGTTTAATGCCTAAGTCGCGATATTTCTACTTTTTCTAAAAATGTGGGTTTGATATTTTTAATTTTTCTAAAAATTTGGTTAAAGCTGACATAAGCAAATTATTCGGTTAATTTTTTAATGTAAAACTTTGTTTTTTTATACAAAATGAAGTAAATTTTGAGATTAAATTCGAAACTCGAAATTAAGTTCGAGAATTCAAAATTCTTTTATTGAAAATTCAAAGGTAATTTAAAAATATGTTTATTATTGAATTCTTTCGATTCGATATCGCAGTTAGTTTCGGGGGTATGAATCCAAATATGATCATAAAAGTATGTTATTTATAGGGTAGCTAAAGCCCATTTTACATTGTCGCACAGAGATATGTAAAATTTTTGTCTAGAATACTACAAGTGGTACAGGGTAAACGCAACATTACATAAGATGGCTCGACATGGGGAGTGAGTTTATTTTTAAAATCATTTCATAAAGGCAACTTATATCGTTAGATCAGATTCACATGCATAGAAAAGCAAAACAAAGAGACTTTTTTCAAAATAGATTTTGAAGAAATTTAGAAGCAACTTTTATTTTTCGCTTGACAAGTTTTACTTTTTGCTTACAAAATGTACGGACTCCGGAAATAATATTGACCTTAAATCAGTTTATATCAGTTTTAAAGCAGAAAATGATTTTTCTACAGTGGCTTGGTAACTTAGAAAAGTAATAAAACCAGTCAAAAGAACTCTTATTATCCAAGCAAAAAATAAAGTTAATTTTTCCATAAGACTTAAACAAATAAAATTTAATTCACCCAAAGGTAGCCAGCGTAACAAGAATTACATTGGTGTAGAATTTTGGAACGAATTTCAGTCATCCCTTGTCAAGTTTGGTTTGGAGACAAACCGGTTTCGGCTATGTGCCATCTTCAGTGTCATTTTTCGTTCTGAGAAGTTTGCATCAATTCGTTAGTGTTTTATTGTTTGTCAGGTATCTATTTGTCATGTGAGCTCTGTAAAGCGTGAGCATCTGTAAGGTGTGAGGTAGCAGGTAACAGGTAACGCTTGTATTGGTGTACTTATTAATCTTGTAGCCTTTCTCTTTCATTGTGAATTTCTTTTTGGTTAAAATTTGAAAAATAATGATTATTTGCGGTGTAGATTTTTGGAACGAATTTCCGTTGTCCCTTGTCAAAACGGTTTCGGCAACGTACCATCTTCAGTGTCATTTTTTGTTTTGCAGGACCAAAATGATGGCACACTGCCGAAATCTGTTTCTCTTCAAACCAAACTTGACAAGAATGACGCAAATTCGTTTCAAAAGTCTACATCAAAACACCCTATTGGAATATCAAATCAAGACTTATTTGCGGTCACTGAAAGATGATATTAAAGTTGTAGTTGATATGAAACTTTCCAGACCTGAAAAACTTATTAAAACTTTGTTTTTCTTTCTACTATTACAACTTTTGTAGTATGTTACATATTCGTCCTTGCCACACATAATATTTGCTTGCCAGTTTATATCAATTTTGTTTATTATTTCTGTGTTTTTATCTTTCTCTCACTCTAGAGAAAAGAAATTGTTATGATTTAATATTGTGAGGGTAAGCTGTATAATCACATTATTCAAACAATTATGGCCATTTAACGACATAATACATTTACAAACATGTTTCTATTATTTTACGTTTATATCTTTTTCATTATAAAATAAAAAGTAAATAAATATTTCAGTTAAATTAATTTGGAAGAAAGAGAATCTCAATTACAGTTTGTTTTTCATATTATAAAAGGTGTTTTTGAGAAATTTAAAATTAATAAAAATAAAAACAAATAATATGATCGTCGTTACTTTGTTTGAAATATAATTTCTACGATGTAGCTCAATTGGAGTGATTGTTTGGGGACAATGATTTAAAGCATATGAGGCCATATATTGGTGTAATTTGATGCACAGGTTTATTAAGACCCCAGCTCTTCCTTGTCCAAACCATACAAATCAGGATCGATTTTGAACAAGCAAAAACACCAGCCTATAAAACACTACAAATACTTACTTTTTTTGTACCGAACTAAGATATATCTTTCCTTCAAATCCGTAAAATTTTCCAGCTGATGCAGCCATTTACCTAAAAATAAGCTTCATCGCAGCAGCAGTTTTGTCTTGGACTCAGTTGTGGGGGCATGTGACATACGATATTCAAATAAAATTACCAGATTTTTATCAATTTTATTGCCAGTAAAAAAATGCACATATATGTATTTTATTTCATTACAAATAAACTGAGGAGGTTTACAATTCTGTTATTTTATAAATGTCGTGCATTAATTGCAAGGCATTAACGTTACAGACATATGGTTTCAACAAGGCACGTCTCTTGCCACACAAAGCGCAATAGAATTGACTTACTGAAAGAAACACATTTGTTGGATGATTTATTTCACGGTTAGAAAAGTCATGTGTGGTACTCCCGTGATATAACAATCAATAGCGAAATTCGGCAAAAAGAATTTTTTAAATATATTTATTTAAACCAAACATTTTTTTACGTTTTCGCATTTTTCTTAAATACATTAATAACTCTTAAACATGTACAGGGGGACATAAAACTTTCAAACACCTTAAGGGAATGGTCGCTAAAAGAAACGACTCGCAGGTGATCTACGATAAGCAATTGTAAATTGTCGAAAATCCTTTGGTCCTCAATCGATAAAGAAAGAACGAAGGTAATGCCGGAGAAATTCGATAATTGCCATCATAACAGGGCATTGCATGATTGAACGTACATCGCAGCGTATGGAAATCTCTCATGATGAGTGTGGCAAAAGCTATCTGGATAAGTATGAGGAAGAGTCAATTCTAAACCTTCTCTGCGACTGTCTGGCACTGCAACAACGCAGGCTCAAATATTTGGGCCAACGATTCCTTCAGGGCCTGAACTGTCTTGTTTGCGACACTGACGAAAAGCTCCAGGTGATTCTTACGGACTGTAAATCTCGGAGTTCTATAGGGAACTATGGGGGTACATAGATGGTCGTCGTGCATCACAATCGGCCTTATGGCCTCCGAATGAACACGTTGTATGTGACCTAGCCACCTAATATAACCGTACAATTTTTAAAATAATTCGATACTATTTATTTTATTTTTTATTTAGTCCGTAAATAAATAAATAAATTCATAACGAGGGCTAGTATAAGGATGCAAGTCAATTTATTTTCTATCAGAGTCAAGCGAACGTTAATGTTCGGCTAACGTGTTATAACTTATTAATTGTGAAAATAACAAATCTTTTGAATACGCTTAATAATGAAAGGAATAAAAATTCAGTTCATATTGATAAATAATTTGACTGCTAAGCGATTTCCAGTGTATTTTTTTCCCCCAGTATGCAAACAAGAACTTTCATAAAATAAGTTAAAATAAATTCTCCCAAACTGCCATTCAAACTCTAGGAAAGTCATACTAAGCCACAGCTCAGTTCTACACAATAATTCGCTTCAACATTTTCAAATATAGGTTACAACCAACAACCAATTAATTATTTAATGAATTCATATAAACTTTCCCATTTCATAAATCATTATTCAAAGAAGCAATCATTCTAACAAGTATGTTATATCTTTTATATCTTATTGTGCTTGCAAGTTGCAAGAAACAAGGATTACAAAAAATTGCGATCATAAAAATATAAGACAGGCATCAGTCTATCTGCTCCAAAAGCAACAACGATATGGTACAATAAATAATCTTGTGTGTGTATTATTTACACTTCTATCAATAAAAGTCGTTATTTTACTTTCGTTGTTAAGAAAATTAGTTTTCATTTAAAAATCGCCCCCAACTAATTGGCAATTTCATTTTTCAACATTAAGAAAAATTATATTCGCTAGAAAAGAAAATCGAAAAGTGAATCAAACAAAATTGGTAAGAAAGTAAAGTACTTGATAATAATTTATAGTTGCACCTTTATTACGTTACATCCTACTCTGCAGTGATGTGGTGGAGACAAAATTGAAGAAGAAAAAAAAACGATATAAGCTGTCACATAAAATGTTCATAGCCCAAAGATACTGCAAAGATATCCCCCAAAAAACATGCAGCAAACGTAGTGTATTTAACATTACGAGTACGTAATCCTAGGCCATGGTCATATCTAGCTTTGCCCAAAATGCCATTTCGAAACTTCTCTATGCCATTCAATGGAGCATCTACAACTACAAGGGTTACAATCCTTTAAGCACATGAATGATATACGAGTAGTCTATAGATATAGGTTTAATCAAAAAACGATTAATAATCGATTGGTTTGATGCGCCTGGACGTGGTAAATGCACAGGCAATGGTCGCTAAAAGAAACGGCCCGCAGGTGGTCTCCGATAAAAACTTGCAGATATTCCAAAATTCTTTGACCCTCAATCTATAAGGAAAGGACGAAGGCAATACCGGCCACCGGGAAAATTCGATATCGCTACTAGTTGGCATAATAACGGGGCACGGCATGATTGGACGTATGTCGGAGCGTATGTAAAACTCTCGCGGTAAGAGCTGCATAATCAGTCTGGATGAGGAGAAGGACGAGTCAGTTTGACACCTTCTCTGCGACTACCCGGCTCAAACATTTAGGCCAAAGATTCGTTCAGGACCTGGACTGTCTTAGGGATGCGACACTGACGAGTTTGACAAGTTTTGAAGCTGCAAGTGGTTCTTACGGATTGTAGATCCTGGAGTTATACAGGGAACTGGGCCTAATGGCCTTCAAGTGAACTCGCTGTATGCAATCTGCCGACCTAACCTTTTATGTTGTTATAACTTGTATACCCTTTACAAAGATTACACAATCCCATACAATTTGCCTATTCGGAATCCTTATCAAATTTGTCATAAAGTCCTCTACAGAAATAATCAACCCGAGGCTCCCAGATAACTTATGGACCTAAATGTTGAACCGAATTAAAAAATTTAAAGAAAACAAAAAATATATAATTCATACAAATTATAAATTTTTACCATAATTTAGGAATTCACTAAAATTTGAAAATAAGCCAAACTATAGTTCAAAAATTTTAAATTACAAAAATAACATAATATTCAAAAATATCGAAATTTTTAAAGCTCTGCCCAAAAGTTTTCAAAACTTCCAAATTTTTCCAAAATGTAAAATTCACCACAAACTTGAAAATTCACCATAAAATCAAAAAACTGAATTAAAAGAAATTTATTTGTAAAAATCCAATGTTAAATAAAAAAATCAAAATTCACCAAATTGTGAAATTTTACCATAAAAATTTATAAATCACCAAAAATCTTGAAATCTACAAAAGACTAAATTTTAACAAAATTGATGTTGAACAAATATATACACGAAATTTAATAAAATTTTACCACAGTTTGACAAAAAAAAAATGTAACAAAAGTTAAAAATTATAAAAAAAAAATTATAAATAACAAAAACCGAAGTTAATCTGAAAATAATAAAAACTAAAATTCACTATAATTTAGAAATTTACGAAAATTCACCACAAAACCATACCATATATAGACCAAACATTTTAAATTACATAAATTTAAATTTATATTCAAATTAAATTTGGCAAAATTTTAAGTTTACCAAAGGCTCGAAAATTCACCATAAAATCAAAAAACTGGTTTAAAACGAAACAATTGTAAAATGTCAAAATTCACAAAACACGTCATATTTTAAACAAATCGATAAAACAAACTCAAGGTCCAAAGGTTACAAAACGCCTAATTTTTAAAAAGAAGAAACCAAAAATAAACTTCACTATATTCCGAAATTTAACGACAAAATTTATCCAAAGGCTTAAATGAGATCGAAAACTCGAAATTTTATCAAATATTCGAAAATTTACTAAAAATCCTATTTCGTTGTTATCACCAAAAAATCCATAATTTATCAAAAATTTAAAAGCATTCAGCGGAAAGAGAGAAAAACTACAAATCATATGAACCGAAATTGAAATGATAAACATCTAATATATGTATTAGCCGATCGCAAATACCTATGTATTTAAGTATATTATTTTAAATATAAAATAAGACTACTAAAACCAGAGGCCAAAATTAAAGATCGCAAACATTCCCTTGCACCGGGAAAAATCTTTAGTACATTTTTAGTAGTTTATACTTTTGTAAAGTGCATATAAAATTCAGCATAGCCGAATATAGCTCACTTCTTTATATTATATATGTTAATTCAATTCAACCTTAGATAAATTAATTTTTTCCGATTAATTACAATTAGTAATTTCTCGGTTCGGTTAATTATATTTTTGTCATCACTATCCACGAATGCACCTAGCAAGTTCTCTGTCCCATGCCTAGGCGCGAACACAGGCGATGTAGAAAAAGGGATTAAATATAAGCGGTTTACCGATAAAAATTTTCTACATTTTATGTTTTATATAAAATTTCCCCAAAAAAAATACACCCATAACTTTTCCTCCAAAGCTTAGGTTTGGTGTAGCGCCTGCCCTTTTAGCATGGGCACATACTATAAAAAATAGTATTCTTAAAGCATAAACATACAAACATTTCGAACATGACGCGATTGATAAAGTTTGTTAAAATTTTAATATTTTAAGTTTTAATATTTTTTTTAATTTATGCCTGCCTGCATAATAAATTATAAACGAATTTCTTAGCTTTAGCATAAAAATACAACACATTACACATTTTGCAAATTGTTTCAGTTTGTTATCGGGTCATAAAACACAATATGTAAAATAATTATGATCTTTGAAAGTAGAAAAAAAAGTTTTTACTAGAATCTATTAAAGACTTATTTAAAAACCTTAAACATTTATCACAGCTGTGTTTTGTAACTGTGTGAGAGTTGAAAATTCCACACTTTTTTTTAATAAATTTAAAAAAATTGCAAATCACTTTTTTTTGGTTGACAGATACCAAATTCGTTCTTAAAAAAAAGCAAAGACAAGCCTTTGCGAATTTGAATTGGACTGAATTCCTTGCTTATATTGTACCTATATGTATGTATGTTAAAGTATTATGTTGTTATTGGTTGTAAATTTTCCGGTTCGTTGTTTTTTTTTTTTCTAATCGTAGAACATTTGTATGTTGGTGGCGTCGATGTTTGTTGCCTAACGAAATCTAATACTGATTCGCATTTTTTGTTTGGAATTTGTTTGGCAAGGAATTTCGGTTTATTTTCAGCTTACGAGTTGTGTTGTGGGCGGAAGGTTTCTTTTCTTCATTGTGTTTCTTAAAAAAATTTTACATATAATTAATTTATAGCTGCGTGTGTACAAATTGTTATTATGTTTTATAAATTACATAGAAAAAAAAAAGAATTTTATATTGCGGAAAAAAACGAGGTTTAATTGAGAAATACTAAAAAATGTTTAATAACTTTGTTATTATTGACTACAATTTTAATTATTATTGACTACAAATTTAATTATTATACACAATATTGCGATAGATTGCTAAATTAGCCTAAAATTTGTTTTCGCATAGTTTGAATATTTGAAATTCAAAGAAACCGGTGGCGTTTTTGAAAATTGAGAAAACCCGGCGCAACCGGGTTAGGAAAAAATATTCCATAAAAACATTGACTTTTATATATTTTATTGAATTCAACTCCCCTGACACTGTAATTTGATTGGAAAAAAATTTCGGAAGCTATTTCGTGTGAAACGAGATCAGAGTTGTATTTAAACTGATGAAAACTTGCTAGCACTGCAGCGTAAATGTCAAAATGGAAGAAACTGTCTCATAAAGAGAGGGATGCAAAGAAAAATATAAATTTGTCTCTTACTTAAATAATGGATTGTGTTTCTCTTTGAATTGAAGTTGATGATTCAATTCCATAAAGAGTCCAAAGAAAAACAAATTCGCACAAAAACATAAATGTGAAATTAAGGCTGCCAGGCTTCTATCCAAAAATGTCGGCCTTTAAAACTACTGAGATCATAATGAGAACGAAGTTCTTGATACGTACAATAGCATCCCATTTCTAGGCAACTTGCTAATTTGGTAACATTAATTCTTTCCTATATTAGAAAGTTAAAAAATATTGCCAAACTAACAATTTAAATTCTTTGACACCAAATTGTCATGGTGGGTTGATGCTGTAGAACAGTCAACTATGAATGCCAGAAATACCATGACAACGAGCTCCCACACATCGGTACCCACATATAACTTTTTTAACACTCAAACAAACCAATTAATGGGTCATTCGCTTTCGCTATTATACACTTGTACTTATTTTTTTTTCTTTTGCTTTTATGCTAAAACGATCATACTAGTGATGGCAAAAAATATTAATCGATTAATTAATCAAACCAAGATATTAGTAATTTCAATTAATCGAAATAAATAAATAAGTTTATTAAAATTCTTTGTTTGGTTTTGAGTTTAAGAGATTTTTTAAATTGATTTGTGTAAAACAGAACTGAAAAATAAGAGTTTAAAACGGCGTTTTATTCGGATTTCCGTAGCTGTCGCACCTACTTTGTCAAAAAGGCACTCTACTGGTTTCATTCAGCAAACAGTAACTTTTGTGCAAGTATATTAAGCTTATGGTAGGTACTCAGTTTTCATTTCATGGTAAGCGTTAACCACATCTGGTTTTAATTCGCTTAACCAAAATGGAATCCTACATCAATGGATGGAAGACGTGTCGCTTCCACAGCCAATACTGTCGTCTGAATGAGCAGTTTCAACCACCTCGCTTTTTTACATCGCTGATAGCGGTAAAGAATCCTGAAAATTGATTTTTTTTTAATCTAGAGTCTAGCAGATTTGATGCTGCCAGTAAAAATGGTTGTTATATATTCCTAAATCGACGTTCAACCTGGCTCAAAATGGTTATTTTTAATTGATTTGCCACCAGTGTTGCTAGGATTATACAAATTATTATAGGCTTTTATTGTTTATGTGTTTTTACGATTATTTTGTAAATAATGAAAGAATAATCAATGGAGAAATTTTCGATACAATTAAGTCGCTAATCGCAACAAAATAATCACTTATTAATCCTTTTTCGATTAATCTTGCCATCACTAGTTTTAACACATCTTTATATGTCAAATTATATACAATATAAATAAATAGTTACTCGTACCGTCTAATTCAAGTAATCAGCGCAGTGAAAAAAGTCATTAGAAAATCGTTACAAATTCAATTTTCTTTTGTTAACACGTTCATTAACAATTTCCGTTTTAAGTCATTTTCTTTGCAGTTCATTGTTACGAATGAACTGCAAATGAATATAAATTCATATTGTTTACATAAATGATTTTAATTATTAAATAAAGAAAATTAAATCTTTCAATTAGTGGGTGTGTGTGTTTATTTTGTTTTGTTGCTCTTCTTATTTTACCAACATAATGTGGCAACAGGTTGCATAACATTTTACCATACCCATCATAATCTGTCCAACAAACGCACACTTTTGTGGTTTTTACATGTGATCTCATTTTCTCCTGCAACAATATAGAAATTGTTTTTCTTTACATCAACAAAAGCTTTGCAGATGTCTAGACGCTTTACTAACTAACAGGCGGTTATAGTGATTTGCAACATTTATTTTTGTATGTTGTGCTTACTATGTTTCCATGCATTTCATTAACCCCTCACAGTCTGATAAGTAGCAGGTTATATTTGTTGACATTGGAAGAACAATTGTTGTAATAAGTTGATTACTGGTATTTTGAAATACTTCTTCAAATGTTGAAACTAATTTCTTTCAATAATTTATTGGCAAATTATAATAAAAGTTTTCATAAAATTGTATTTTTGTAATACTACTGTGGGCAAAAAATAGTAAGACTTTTTAATTTCTCTTGTCTTTCTGAAGTACAACAAGTGCATTCGGCGATTTTTACAAAGAGTGAAATTATTCAACAAAGAAGTTCCATTAAATTTTGTGTGCGGAATGAAATTTCTGGTGCCGAAACATTCAGAATGTTGCAAAAGAGGCCTTCGGTGATAATTGTATGTCGCGAGCAAGTGTTTTTTATTGGTACAAATTATTCAAAGAGCGTCGAGAACGCGTTGCCGACGAACCACGTCCAGGACGGCCATCAACATCAACTGATGATCAACACGTCAATAAAATAAAGGAATTGGTGTTCGAGAATCGACGATTAACAGTCAGAGACCTTACTGATATCGTTGGAATATCGGAGGGTTCAGTGAAAACCAATTTATGGGCCAACAACTCTTGGTTTTTGCACCACGATAATGCACCGTCGCTTACCGTATTGATTCTTCGTGAGTTTTTCGCCCAAAAATTCAATCAATATCGTTCGACAACCACCGTATTCGCCTGATATAGCTACGTGTGACTTCTCGCTGTTCAGCAAACTCAAGCGACCGCTCCGAGGAAACCGTTTTGGGTCAATGGAAGACATTAAACGTGAATCGCTACGCGCATTGAAGGCTATTCCGGAAATTAACTTTAACAACTGTTACGAGGATTGGGAAAAACGTTGGCATAAGTGTATTGAATAAATAAAAAAATTTAAAATTATGAACAAAGATTGTTTAAAGACTTACAGAACCATTGCTCTGTATTTGTTACTGTAACGAACAAACCTTCTAGCATCACTTTAGTATATAATTAATATCATTAGAAAGGTTTTTTTTATAAGTTTTAATAAAATAAAAAAGTAGAGAAACTTGTTCATGGCTAAATATTTGAAAAACAATATTTAAAATAATCGAGAGCTGTTTTCGGATTTATAAATCGGTTGAAGCCCATGGGATGAATTATGCGCCAAGTGAACTTGTGACGCTTTGCTTTTAGCAACATTCATATGATAATTAATAATTCATTAACAAAAAAGTTATAGTGTGTAAACTTTGTTCTCACCCAAGGAAAAAAGAAAGAACATAAAAATATTCATTCTCATATTCTATTTGCCTTTAATGTTAGGTTAAATAGATAATGTTTACTGTTGACACAAAATTAGTAGAAAAAATGCAAAGAATGTTGAAAACGTGTTTAGCGGCACAAAATATGTTTTCCATTCTGCTGGTTGTCTAATAAAATGTTAACTCTTATTGTATTTAAAGTTATCATATCAAATATATGTATATGACTTATGCCTAAAAATTAGTTTGACAAAGTTACGTCAAACTAGAAATTGTTTTTGTTTTTTTTTAATTATTTGATTAAATTTATCCAAAATTTTTTCTAAATTTTGTTGCTATAATTACATTTGTGCAAATCATTTAGGAATGTAAAAACAAACATGTTTTCGTATTTACTTAAATATTTGTTGCATTTGTCGGATGGACACAAAAATAAATAACCTTTCTCAATAAAATGCGAAATGACCCCGAAAAAATTTTTGAAATATCCAAAAAAAAAATGGAAAAATTTAAATGAGCTAAAAATACATTTTTAATTATTTTTGTCAAATGAAAGTATAATTTGTTATGGTTTTTGGTCTCCTAACAAAAAGTACGACAAATAATTCAAATATGATTAAAACTGAATAAACTTTAAATTAAATGCATTTTATTTAATTATAGTAAAATTGAAAAAGCAAACAAACGTGTACAAGTATTCAATGTTTACATTGTTTTTCGTGATCTTTTTGTAGCCATCAGCAAATATATCGAAATATTGGTCTAGAACCTCATATTCTAACTGGGTTCTACTTACAGTTATATCCTAACAAACTTAAAATATGACCTTTAGGAGGTGCTAATCAAATTCTAACACGATCGTTTTATCAGCCCCATTTAAGTTGTTGATCTACATACATACATACAAATGTATGTATAATACACCAAGTATATTTTAGACGTATGAATATCTATAATTGGAAACATAATGTTTTGTCTTTTTTATTTTAATTGATCTTACCGAATTTGACCTCGTGTTCGTCGCTAGTTAATCTTATTAAAGATGTGTTCGATATTTTCTATAACTCCAAAGAGCAAACCCGGAAAACTCCGTTATCTTTATATTAAAAATGATAATGATATTTTTCGGCAAAGAAGGGTTTTATTACTTTTCCTTTTATCTCCATGGATTGATTCCAAAGTTTTCAAATTGATGTTAATCCTTCCAAACAATTGTGTTTGTCAAGATCTTGACGTTTCAAATTTGGAAACAGGAAATAGCCGCTGAGGACGAAATCTGAAGAATATGCTGGAATCGGATGCGCCGGTATTTTGTCATGGAAGAAGAATCAATATCAAATCAATGCCACACATGTGAATGATACTCGCCGGTAATCGCTATGAATTACACCGCATGGAACCCATAGAACTCTGGTCATGACCTTGTTAACTGATAGATCCACGTTGGCATTCTCTGGTTCAGCTTCAGCTTGGAGAAGTACAGTACGCTTTAGCAGTTTTTTTATCTCTGGTGTGTTGCGATAATTTCATGTTTCGTGCGCGGTAACGTACTAGTGTAAAAACTCCTTCGAATTTCGGCAGCACATTGCCAAACACTCCTTTGAAGTAGTCACACATGGTTGCGCTTATGTTGAGATACCTTCAGCTTAAGCCTCCTCACGAAATTTCATTCTTCAATAGCCCAATATCGGTCCATTGAATTTGTCAACGATTTCTTGAGCGACTACTTTTAGGTGACCTGAACGTTTGCCGTCACATATGCTGGTACGACAACGGAATTCAGTAAACCACTTTCTTTTACCACAATATTAATCAAGCCAGAACATTTTTATTTACAAATAAAAAAATGTTTATTTACAAAAAGATCCAAATTTCATACCTTTTGTCTGCTTTAAATGACTGTCAAACAAAAACTGAATGACGCAGGTTGCTTAAAATTGTACAGTAGTCATTAACAGATGGTTAATGACTACATTTTTACGATAACATTTATCATCTGAAATACATTTTAGATTTATGATTTCTAAATTCAGAATAGAATGGAGAGCGTTAAAGAGTAATATTGAACGTGTTGAGTTTTTTCTCCTAATAACGATGGACTTATATTCACAAATCGTCGGCTAAAGTCGCAAACGTGACAAGTCCACTTTTTAAAATTGTTCAGGATTGAGGAAAAACTGTTTTAATAATATATTGGCGCAGACTTTTATTTTTCATTGTATACCACGCATCGTTTGTTAGTTGCACTCGCCGTTTTCGCTTTTTGTTCTTAATAGGAAGTTCTATTGAATCATCCGCACTGCTTTGGAATTCATACGGAACTAAACCAACATTTCCATCGTCTTCTTCATTTCTATATTGAACGAAACCATCGTGTGCTTCATCACCATAATCCATATTGTAAATTTTTGACTAAAAAGCAGATATTATGTTAAATTTAAATTGTGTATTTTTCAAAAAACTATTCAACTGCATTAAAATATAATTTTGCGAAAAAAGTGGACTTGTCACGTTTGCGACTTTAGCCGACGAAATATTTGCTTCATACTCGTAACACTTGCTTCCACGCCTTGTCATGTTGAACCCGAAAATGTTGGCATTGCTCTTAAAAGCAGTCATTTCGTTTGTGTACTTTTTATTTTATTTCATACCAATTTCTATCTTATAAGATGATTCATATAGGGTGATTTTTTATACGTTTGAGTTTTGAAAATTTAAAAAAACATCAATTTTGCAAAAGTGAATGAAATATTTATTTGGGCCGATTAAATAATAGTTGCTATTTGCCTTTTAAAAGAGTATTTCAAGTAAAAGTTGCCTGCGGCTACGCCGTAGGTGGTCCATCCATGAGCTCCAATTTCGGAAGGCTTTTTCCAGCATTTCGGCAGGTTCTCACCAATGACAGGCGTAACGTTGGCTCTCAGGGCTGGCATTCTGGCTGGTTTGTCTAAATATGGTGGGATGGGTAACTTAACTGTGCATTTTTGGGATTGCCACGTATCACGAATCTTTTTTTTACACAATTTTTTACACCCTTTTTTCGAAAATTTCCTTTTCATGAATGTTATTTCAATGAACGGATGGATGTGAGCTTATTGAAATAGAATAACCTCACAGAATGAAAAGCCTGCTGCAGTAACTTAATTGCTTCAAGAGAAGTTTACAATGTTATACGCCGTCTTGTTAAACCGAAGTCTCTGTCGTCCAATGGAGGCAGAAAGACCTCGTTTATTATGTCGATACATATATCGTGCTCAATGCTTAAGTAGCCTCGTTTTAAAAAAAAGTATGTATGAGAAACGCTGATTTTTTTCCGACAACCAACATTCCGCTATTAACAATTTTATGTTCTGCAGTTCTTCTGTCATACGAGCACTCGAGATTCCCTTTTTTACCTTTTTAGACAAATACACGAGGTTGTATATTTTGAACAGCTGTTAAACGCAAAGTAAACGACGAGACTTGGTCAAAATTTAACAGTAGTCTATTATCAGGTGGTACTTGATGGGAACAGTGATGCATTTCATATAACTACGAGGGAAGTTCGAAAAGTCACGGACTTATTGATCCGCCCTCGTATTAATTTTGTAAGAATGGTTCTTGGTTGGCAACACTGCACAATTGGTGGTAAATCCCAATAAAATCAAAAATGGTATGAAAAACATATGTATGTATATACCTAAATGTACTTCTCCTCACTATTGTTTAAAGTATAATAAACTATTTTGTGTTAAAGCCTAACACGACTGTACTTATTTAGCTTAAACATCTGTGTTAACAAATAACAAAAATTACTTTGTTAATAAAACACAGTACTCGGTTGACAATAAATATAAAAAAAAGAACCACTCATACAATATTAAACAAAAACAGCTTTTTTTCTTTTTATACCCTAAAATCGGGGGGGAAGCTCATAAATTGATAACGCGCTAAACCCCTATAATTGTAAAAAAAAAATTGAAACGCGGGACAAAACGTAATAAAGTCGATAAAAAAAAAGCTTCAAAACTTGTTTAAGAAAATCATTAACCTGTAAACGATAGATCTTGTAGATATGGCCAAATCGTATTATAACGCTGAAATCGGTTAAAACAGTTTTTTTTTTTTTTTTGTTGAAGTGTATATAAAGTACGACACAGCCGAATATAGATCCTTCGTACTTGACTTTTTGTTTTTCTTTACTAGACTCTTGCCTTGAAAAATAGTAGCAAAATTTTAACACTTGTAACAGCAAAAAAAGGTGGTATGTGTGTGCTGTTTGTTGACTCTGGTATGATATTTAAAAAGAATATTTTCGATTTGCTAAATAATATTTATTGTTTAACAATATCATATAAATAAAAAGACATGTTCATTTAAAAGCGGGACGCATTTAATTATTTTTTTTTTTTGTGTGTAATAAATGTTAAAATATTATTACGAATTATATTCCAACTTAAATTATAGAGTATAGTAACATAATTTCTAGGGCGTCAGCTGGCAGGTACAAAGAAATTGCTTGCCGTAACTGAATGCACTGTCGGAAGTTCTTCTCGTGGTGTTGGCTTTTAACAAGTTCCTGTCTCTGCTAGAAGTCTGGTTAATTAACTCGAGAGAAGCGAACACTCTTACAAAAACCCCTAATCCACGGTGGAACACCATACGCCAGGGATGTGTAACTAAGGCTCTAGTATAAGGACTCTCGTTAGCAGTCGATCTCCAATTTTAATACAGTCTTACCGTTGCATATGGAGCCCTGTGAAGGTGGACATATTTGTTTTCATTACAGTGAACAATCAAGAAGTCTCGCAATAGATGCAAAAGTTAATTTCTGAAGAAACTCTGGTTTTATTTGATCAAGGGAGCAATCCGTAAGAGATAGACAAGAATGGCTCGCGAGAGATGGACGGGTCAATCTTTAAATCTAAGGAGTTGCACCGAGAGATTCCGATTGGAGGTTAATCTCTATAGGAATTTTGGTGTTTATTGGCCAATGGAGGAATTCTGTAGAGGTGGTCAAGACAACCTAGCAATTGGGGAAGACGCTGAGACGGTAGCGCACGTTCTTGTGAAATATTAATGCCATGGTGGACGCAAGCCTTAGCAAATGCTAACAATTACAAGAGACTAGGTTATGGCGAAGAAGGCCGAGAGTCACTTGTTGAGAGTCGGAAATCATTCCAGTCAAGAGTAAAGGCTAGTTGTAACATAAGACTCGAATAAGAGCAAAATAGTCGTAAATTACAAATCGATTGCCTGTAATCAATGCGAGGAAAGAAGGGTCTCGCAAAATTAACCATAAAGTTCGTTATTCCCCACCTACATTAAGAATAATAGAATATCACACTACTGTCTTGAATACCGAGGCAATATGGTGGATTAGTCCTAGAACGGAAACGTTATTTTTTGTGGACATTGAAAAAGAATTTGAGGACATTGAGAAAGAATTATCTTCTATCGCGATTTCTTTATTTATTCACATCAAATTATTTTTGAATAAAAATGTATATTTAGAATTCAAAATAGGTATCGGGAGAGCTTGATGTAATTATGTAATGTCTTTGTGCTATGATTCGACAGTATTTTAATAGTGGGGCCGATCCATAAAGCGCACTGAACGGTCACTTGGTGTATTGACGGGTATCGCTTCCAAAGCGGCAATTTTGCTGATAGACAGAGCCACTTCACCAAAAGTATATCACTAAACATAATTTATCCCAACGTTACACCAACCAGCGAAAGTCTATGCCTGGCCTGTAGGCTTGCCAAACCAAAACGAGCCAAGAACATTAAGTTCTACGACTCATGAAAATAAAAACGCTCTGGGTTTTAAATTTTATTTGTTAATTTATTTAACAGCATGCTATACTTTAGTTTGCCAACGTATCTTAATTTTGCTGTTTTTTTAGAATGATAAGATAAATACAATCTTTTATTTAACAGATTTGCCCCGAATTATTTATCACGTATATCATTGTTTGTAAAACTTTTAAATACTCCAAGCCTTTTCGTATTTCTCGTAATTTTCGCCATTGTAATTAAAGCATCGACCATCGTAGAAGGTCGCGATTTTCTTTTCTACGCGTGAATGTAAACTAAAAATAAATCCATTAAAGTTTTTTCTCCACTAGAGACGCTGCTGTTGTTCAATCGGCAATTCGACCAGATTTTTAAGGAACAATTCTTTAGGTGTAACATGTCATGACTTATCAACATCAACTACAATTTTAAAATACAACAAAACAATAGTAATAAAATAATTTAAAATAATTAAGAGAAACACCTGACGTGGCTTTCAATAAGGGGAGCAATTAGTTCTTAACTTCACCTATATTGTTCTATTAAGTGGTGTGAGATCGTTGAATTCGGTTCATATAACTTATTTTTTTTTATTTTCGTTTATTTGTTTTACAATTTACTACGGAAAATAGTTCTCTTTTTAATGTGTGAAACAAGCTAACAGTAATTCAATTGTGCCAAAATGTTAATAAAACTTTTAACAAATTTTATAAGTTGTGAATTTAAGAAAATCAAAACAAATTTAACAATGTTTTTGATTTTCTTTTGGATTATATGGTTTTCACAAATTTTAGCCATTTCTACAATGTTTATGAGGTAAAATTAACATTTATTTTATTATTACTATTATTATTATTATCATATTTTATATATATTTTATATAGGTTTTCCATAATTTTGCCAATTCTATAAACATTTTTCGTTTTAAAAGAGGAATAAATATAAATTTTATTTAGTTGTCCTACACTTTTTTTCATTAAATTAAATTTTTTTTTTTATGTAATTAGTTTGTACCAAGAGTTTTGCGATTCACTGTATAGGGTAATAGCTTCGTTCAGTTTAATCAACTCATAATAAATTACACCCTGCTAATGCCCTCAATGCAAAGTAGAATCGTCGAATCATAGATATTTAGCCACGCGGACGATATTGATTGATTGCTATGCTTAACATAACTCTTGGAGTTATCGTAATATATTCACTTTATACAATGACTGTATAATGCAATAACATTATGATGCACGGTAGTGCGCCAGGACTAGTTTAAGCCTAACGGACACAGTGTGTACATTACACGAAACCATTTGCGCTGTTTTTAACTCCCTCGTAACTTTGCTTCCTTTAACCATAAAAGCTTTTCAAAATATGAAGGTGTAAAAAGTGCATTTTTTGGGACATATTTTCACTGACTTACTAATCAATATTATGGGTCACTTCCACTCAAAGGGAGAGCTGAAATTTGGTATACAGGTAGTCCTGGGATAATAAGAAACCAACATAATCCGAAAACGGGCACTTTTTATCTGGGGGACTACGGTTCCCCCTTTTTTGTATGGAACATATAAATTTAGTTAGGTTATAACCGTCTGTAGGCTTTAAGTTAAAAGGGGTTTTTATACATACATTAACAAACAAAAATAACTTGGAAAAAAGTACTCAGATCGGCACAAAAACATAAATGTAAAAATTAAGCCAAGTTCCTATCCAAAAATATCGGGTGTAAAAAGTACTGAGCTCAAAATGAGGACCAAGTTCTACATATATACAATACCATCCCATTTCCAGGCAACTTGGCAGCTTAAATTTTCAATCTATATCCCCAAGAATAACATCATAATATTTAAATCATCGAAACCAGCCCCTGCACATCGCTTCCAGCTCTCTGTAGTTCTCAGCAAGAGTTCTGATTGCAATTTCTTTCACATACATGTATGACGATGCCTACCTCACTGTAAGCAACAAAGATTTCGCTTAGATTAAAGTTGAATCGAAAATGTTTGGGCATCAATACAAGTTTAGGTCTTAGCAAATAATTATTTTTCAATATTTACAGTTGATACTGACATCTTCAAAAATTTACAGTTTATTGAATAAATGTTATTGTTCTATTATAGTTTGCCTGCTATCACAGATATACCCACTGTTACAGTCACCGAATTACCGTTGGAAGTTTTGCAACAGCCGCAAAATACGCTGGATTCTGTTATAATCGATGATGGGGGTGATAGGACCAAGGAAGAGAGGGTCAATCGTTCAATTGAGGCGATCGCAGGCACTAAGGAGGAAATACAAAAAGGTAAGATTAACAAAAGTAATTAAATACTTTTGGCCATAATAAGATCAAGAATTTTACTTTATTGTCCTTTTAAACTTGCAAGGATATTCGACTTTTTATAAAATTTAGAATAATTTCACAAGAAAACTTCTTTTTGATACATATTATAAATTCCAAGGAGATTTAAAACTTCGTATTTTTACAGATGATCAAATTGTTAAAATTAACGATTCTGGTGGTGGTAAAAGCGGTACAGATACAACACAGCCCAAAGCGACGATTTCATCATCCACATCCGAAGAGCACGAAGTATTGTTATCAATAAATAACATTCCAACGGACACAAATAACATAAGCACAACACAATCATCAGTTAATGCTAGCATAGCACAACAACAACAACAACAGCAGCAGCAGCAGCAGCAAAATACGAGTTCAACAACCTCTGCTAGTCCAGTGAATCTCACTGCTGCCGAAGAGGTGCCTATGCCGGTGTTCTCCGAATGGGCACAAAAACAAATGGAGGCAGCTGAAAAACAACAAGCTCTCGAACATGAGCAGACTGTCAACAATTCGGCGCAACGTAAGAACAACACAAATGGCAATGGTAAACCAACAGTTCTTAAAATAAGGTCAAAAAATTATGCTTCCCCCGATTGTGGGGCTAAAATTATTGCGTCTAGTGCCTATACCTCGAATGCCGGGGCTGTGTTGAGTTCATCGAAAGATGAATACATGTTAAGTTTATGCGGCAATCGCATTTGGTTTGTTGTAGAATTATGTGAAGCAATACAAGCGCAAAAAATCGACTTTGCAAACTTTGAGCTTTACTCGTCATCGCCACAAAATTTTACAGTGGCTGTTTCAAAGCGTTTTCCCACGAGAGAATGGTCGAATGTGGGTCGTTTTGAAGCCGAAGACAAACGAGCAGTGCAAAGTTTTGATTTGCACCCCCATCTCTTCGGTAAATTTGTGCGTGTAGATATAAATTCTCACTATTCCAAAGAACATTTTTGTACTTTATCCTTATTTCGTGTTTTTGGCACGTCCGAATTTGAGGCTTTTGAGACTGAAAATCATCCAATTGAAGATTTGGATGATTTTGACGATGAATATTTGTTGGAACAGAACACGGTTAAACATGCCGAATCAAATTTATTTAAATCTGCTTCAGATGCTGTTTTGTCAATAGTGAAAAAAGCCACTGAAGTGCTGGGGAAGCCTGCAAATAATCAAAATCAAACATTTAAAACTCAACCACAATCTCTAGTGTGCCATACTCCTGTTTACGGGTTATTCAGTTGCGCGCAGTGTCCTACTCCGTTGGTAGAGAAGATAAATAATATTTTATCGTGTGAATTCGCGCAGTTGAATTTGTTGTTGAGCAACAAAGGCATAAGAAATGATTTGGTAGATACACGAATATGTGCTAAACTCTATGGTATTGAAACTAAACAAGTAGTAACGATACAAAAGGACTTTAAGAAAAGTTTTTATGTCAACATTCTACCAAATGAATACGTGGGAGCATTATGTCAACTTTTGGCTGGCACTAAAACACTAAGCCAAAACCACAACAATTCAGTGGTTGAGGTTGATGCTGGGCAACATGATGAAGCTACAGAATTGCCCACAAACTTAACAATCGATAAAAAGTTTGGTAAGGAAAATATAAATCTACTTGATCATCTAGAAAAGAAACTTATAAAACCCGAAATCACTACTCTACCTATTGAGCCTAGTAAACCTTCTTTAAAGAATTCACCTGAAGTTGTAGAAACTGCTACTGAAATAAATCTTGATGATAATCAACAAATATTTAGACCTTTAGAATCTGAAGAACAATCAGAAACTACTACGCTACCGCCTATAATTATACAAAAAGCCAACTTACCTGATACGAATATATTTAATGTACCTGCCGTTGAATTACCATCACAGACTGAAGTACCTGTTGCTGTCACTGAAACCCCAACTTTAGTTGAAAACTTTGAACAAACCACTGCAAACCCAATACCGCCAACTACAGCACCAACACCTACACCTGCACCTAATATAGACTCGTTAACAACAACAGCACCGCCTAAAATTGAAGAGGACTCAAATTCTTGGGATAACATCGAACATTTATTGACAACTGTTCCTTCGACCATAACGACGGGCAATACTCAATATAATCAGCAGAAAATCTCAAATAGCCCTCAATCCGAAAGTGTTTTTATACGCCTTTCAAACCGCATTAAGGTACGTTTTTTTGTTTGTTCCTAGACTTTAAACTATTTGTCCTTCAATTTCTTATTTACCCTGACATAGTTTGGTAAAGGTAACTTCTAAATTTTTTGTTATATTTTTACTTCTCATTGTTTTGAACTTGATTGTTCATGTTTTAATTTTTCTCTACATTCCCTTAAACATGTTACATTAGAAGACGTGTGTTGTTAATAGTAAATTTGCGTGTTTTCGTATATTTATTTTTAGTTTTCCCTTAACGAAAAGTAACTTTAAATTTGGTTACCGATATAGGCAGGCAGTCAGAAACGGAAGCTATAAATATTTGAAAAAGTTATGCACAATTCAAAACTCAAAGTTACAGTGGGTCAAAGTGGTTTTTACTTTAATAACATTTTAGAAAACATTTTCGTACTACACATATACGCTTTTCATTCTGGAGCATAGACAATTGTAGTCTTAGTTCCTTTTGCCAACTGGCCTCAATAATGTCCAATGGACGCTGAGGTAATAGATACCTTTTTTATGAATAAAATGAAAAAAATTGAAATTATTCCATTGTAATATAAATATTATACATATTTTTATAGTGCTGGCAGTAAACTATAGAGTTTGTGAACAATTTTATTCCGAAATACGCTAAAGTAAAAACTATTAAGGTATCAATTTTAAAACTCCTATTGCAACAAAAACTAGTAATTGCAAAAAAAAACTCAATACTAGGCAACACCGTTTTGCGATTTGTCAGTTTACTTACATCAATTGTTTAATATTAATATGAAGAATAGTTGTGTTAGTAAAAAAGTGTAAGTGTATTAAGATTTTTGCACTTGCGCTTGCATATGGCAACCAAGGGAAAGTCAAAGTTAAAACATTATTATTGAGAACTCACACCTCTTTAAAAACGGAGTTAGAATTTCGCCCGCCCATTTACTGATAAATCATATTTCGTCAATTTTACTCGATACACAATACATACATCCTTTCATCAGTGCCGGTTTTGATTGTACTGAATGTGGAACTAATTATTCAAGATCAAGTTCTAAGATTTGTCCTGAGTTATGCTATAAATATTTTATCAGTCACTCACTGTATACTCGTATTATGTTTCAGTTACAATTTTTAGAATTTGTCTTTTTAAAATGTTAAAAATCAACAAACTACAAAAAGAAACATTTTTTTAAAAAATATTGTTATAAAAATTATGTTTTTGCTCTGCATATTTTATTTCTAAATTTATTGCTAAATTTAGTGAAATTCTTTTCTTTTTATTCTTTAACAAAAGAAAATTAAAACAAAATATTTTCCTGAATTTTTTCTTTTGCTCTATTTAATTTTTATTCCACTGTACTTAATTTAAATCTTTCGTTACATATTCATCATATACACCCTCAATCATGCACTTGTTGTAGTGTAATACCTCGCTGTTAAACTTAAATATTCTTAAATGCAGACTTAACTACAAACACAAGAAACCTACAATATGTAAAATAATTTTTATTTTACTAACATTTCTTTTACACAATTTTACCACTTAGGCTCTTGAGCGTAACATGTCTCTGTCAGGCCAATACCTAGAAGAACTATCACGTCGTTATAAAAAACAAGTCGAAGAATTACAACAGACTCTGACACAACAAATTCAAACGGTACGCGCATTGGAGGAAGAAAATCTGCGTCATCATGAACTCGAAAAATTATACGCATTACGAAATAGTCAACTCAGAGATGAATTGGATAACCTAACGCTACAGGTTCACGCTTGTATTGTGGTCATAATATTTGTGGGCACGTTTGTGTTTTTGGTGCTAATGGTTGCCATTCTTTTATATCGTTCGCTGAGAAGGGAAACCAAGGAAGTTTTATCATTCTATGACAAAGCTACCAGGAGGAAAAACGATCCAACGTTTAGCACAACAAACACACAGAAGGATATAAATCGACGAAAATCGTTTGAAGATTTTTCGGATCATCAACAGTCAATTCAAAGACGAGTACAGGATGCTTCAAACATGATTGGAAGTTACGGCGAGAAATTTCGAAGACCAAGTGAGGAGGCCATGTTAATTTTAAAGGATTATAAAAGCGATGAGGCCAGAAAATATCAGCAGAAACAGGATGAGGAGATACAGGAAGAGGAAGTCATCGCAAACCAAAAAAACCCCTCTACAACACGGCACCGTAAAATATCTGTATGCTATGGCAGCAATAATAATGTTAATCAATCAACAAATCAATGTTCTGGCCTTCCACCCCAACATCCTCCTAAACCGCAAAACAAACGTAAGGGTGAAAAACACTCATGGCCTAATACAGCTCATGCCCAATTGCAAGCTTGGCACCGCTTGGAAGAACTGAATGCTGAAGACCACATAGGAGGTAAATAAATTTAATGACTTATTTTGTATTCACAATTTTAAAAATAATTTTGAATTTTTCATTCTTAGATTCTACAGATATCTCTTCAATGAGGGTAAGGAAACCGACTGCATTAAATGGCAAATCTAAAAAGAAAAAAGAAAGTTTAAAACGTCAACAGTCTTCGCCAGCTGAAAGTTCGGTCCATTTCAACAGCTCAGCTGCCACAGACTTGAAAGGGGGCGAATTTGATGAAAGCCTTATGTTAGATGAAGATGATTTAGATAATTTTATACCTAATACCGATCTAGCCTACAACGAGTTTATGCCCGATGGCCCTAGTGGATACCAATGCGTAAGCATTAACTCTAATGCCAACAATTCAACCGCGAAAAAAACATCCAACAAACCATTGGATAACAATTTGAAAAAATCACGCCGCCTATCTTCGCCAGTTTTCTTTAAATCACCATTTACGAAAGGTCTTAAAGGTAAAATTTCCAACAGCAGTAAGTCAAATCCAGCTCATGAATCCACATCATGGGAATGGTATCGTTTAAAAAAATCAGCTTCATCGGCATCATCATCTAATGCTGGAGGCCCAATGGCCTGCTCCATTTCTAATAGCACTAATAATGCATTTTCACGTGTCTCACCAAATGTCAGCTTGGATTCATCTTCTTTATCTGAAATTAATTTTCCTACTAATTCGACTGAAAATTCTTTTCGCATATTAGAAGAAGCAATTTTATCTTCAGGTGAAAGTGCCATTACATCAACAGCAACAACAGCTTTATCGAATTGTAAAAAATCGTTGGGAGGCCTTAGTAGCAGTAGCCATAGTAATCATAGTTCAAGCTCAAATTCATCGGCGCAATCGAAGAAGAAAATTCGAAGTTTTAATAAAATTTTCCGCAAAGTTTTTTAAGCGTGAGAGAATTGTAGAACGTTAAAATAACAGATAGTAGTACAGTGATAGAGAAGGAAATGGAGAGGGGGATAAAGAGAAAAAGACATATTTTGTAAATATTTACTATTATACATATAAACATGTTAATACTTAAAAATTTGCTGTTGATTCGAATCTCTACTTTAAAACAGCTTTTGCAACAATTAAATATATTTTTATTGAAACTGGAAACAATTCACACATTTAAGTCGGCTGTTAGCAATTGTTAGTAGTTACAAAAATTAAACCCATGTATATTTTAAATACATGTAAAATTTGTGTATTTAATTTGGCACTAAAAACCTCTTCGTATGAGTAAACATTCCTTGTTAAACATTTCGTAGAGACTATGTAATGTTTAGATCATATTATCGTCATTTATTTTCTTAAAAATATAAATATTGTAAAAGTGGTTTAATAATTAATCTTATGTTAAGGAACAGCGTTGAAGAAGTTGGTTTATTATAAAGTATATTAAAAATAAATGCAGGAATTCAAAGCTTACATACTTAATTTAGTAGCATAATTGATGACAAAAGCACCAATACCAAGCGTAGCGTTTTAGTTTTCTAAACCTACGTATTTCATATCAAAAAATTACTAATTTAATATAAATATTCAGTGCTGTTCTGTATTCCGAAATTTTTAGATGTTCTATATTCGACTTTAGAAGAATTTCTTCCGTGTTATTTAGAATAAAAAACTGTTAGTGCAATGCACTCGAATTAGGGTTTCTTTCATTAAAACTTTAGTTATATGTTAAAATTTTTAAGTTTTTCTTTCAATTTTTATTTATTTTCCACAGTCAATTTTTAAATGTTTGGGAGGTCTGAACAGAATTGTTTGACGACTCTTACTTGTTGACGTAAGCGACAACATGTAATTTCATAAACATTGTCTAATACTTCCGGCATAAGGAAAAATATGTGTTATGGAGAACAGCTGATTTCCGAATTATTTAATTCCGAGTGTTTTTTACAATTCCACTGGGAATACAGAACAGGAACGTATCATATAATAAATTTAATAACAAAAAATTAATTCAATTAAGCCCAAAAAATAACAATAAAGTTGTTCGCAGATCAATTTTAGATATCATAAAAGAAACGTTGTTAGTTTTGGTTTTAAAATTAGAATAGTGGGTCTTAAAAATATTTAAGATGACTATAATTCGATTTGTTTTTCATTTTTGACTGCTTATTAGACATTTCAGACATATTCAGACGCTATTTGCATCTAATGCACACACTCTTAGAGCTGTTAATAGTGGATTCGTGAGCAAATGTTATACATTTTTATTCGGTTCCATATTCAACAGATCTCGCTTGTTAGCAACCAATAGTTTGGCTAATCTTAATTCTTTCGCAATTTTCTGTGAAAACTAGCTACAATCTGGCTTTTATTAGTGCAGTATAAACACGACCTGAAAGTACATTTTTAATAATTCAGTTTAAAATTAACATTCAACCGCCATTAACGAAACTCTCGCTGTATAAAAGCCATTGAGTTTTTATATCCAGATTTAACACTTTCACCTAACACACAACTCTTGGTTAAGATATATAATTTATTGTTTTTAATTGTGTTTTTTTTTTTCTATTTTTAGTTGGTGAATTAAGTAAAACGTAAGACAACTATATTAAAACTTTAAACAAAAGAAAAAAAATTACGCTAGTATTTATTGAAAAATCTGAACTTAAAATGCTTCGTTTTCGCATCTTTTGTTGTAAAAAAAAGTGTAATAAAAATTAACAATTGTTTTCTGCATTTTTTGTAAGTAGTAAATGGCTTTTATGAAAAAATTATATTTAATAATATTATTGTTATTAAAAATTTTATTCGAAAATAAAACCGTGACATTCTTTTCTCAAACGAAAAAAAAAAGTTTAGGACAAATGATTCCAAATAATTTAACGAAATGATGTAATAGAATCCTATGCAATGCCCGATATAATTTAAATAAATGTTTCATTTGATATGTATAGAAATAAAAATTAAAAATAACGTATTGTTCCTTGTTTACTGACTTAAATATTTAGTTTTGTTTTTTCATACTTATGACTGCAGTATACGCATTATCCCTCTTTAATTTTTTATACATATTTCGTATATGAATAAAATATATGATTATTTACATTAGCTGTGTTTCTTGGCTTTTTGGGTAAAATTCGGTAAATTGTGAAGGAAAAAAAAAATACTCTCACTAAGAGACAATATGTGTAAAAGTACGGGAACACAAAAAATCAAATTTCTATACCGAAAAAAACCAGTCGTAAAATTGCAATGTAGTTTTATTTATAAATTCTGAGTTCAATGAAAACAAGAAATACAAATGTATTAAAAGAAAATCAGCTGATTAATTGTTAGTTGTTACTTTTTTATGGCCCGTTACCTGCCTTTTTTAATTTTCACTCATAATTTATTTTGAATTTTAATAAACAAAAATTTATTTATTTTGTATTTTTGTTTATTCAGATTAGTTTTTTTAAGTTCTTATTGTTTTCTTTTCAAACGTTTGAATGTTTGACAATTTGCCCAAAGAAAAAGGTCTGTGCTATTACGTGCAGGAAGAAAAAGAACATAGTTCTTTCAAAACCACTCTTATTTTCGAGTACAGGAATGCTTTTCGGTAAAATTGGGATCCCGTGGGCTTCCAATATAGAGTACGGGAACACAGCTATTATTATTTTGAATTTTTTACTTTTCTTTTTTCATTTGTTTTATTATTTGTTATTATATTCTTAAGTTGCTTACAGTACTTTTGTTTGAATTTTTAATTTATTTTAATTATTCTTTATAAACGGAAATTTATATAATAAAATTTATATACAATTTGAAATAAAAAATTGAATTTGTTTAATTTAATAGAAACATCAAATTGTTCTTAAAAATACATATAATCAAACAAATAATTGCAAATAAATCCCTTTTAAATGGGCCGGTGTGAACATAACTAAAGCTTTAATTGAAATTAAAATATATACGCGAAAAAGCACTACAAATGACACTGAAAAAAAAATAATTTTTGTATATGTTCCATTGGGATGAATATAAAAAAATATTTTCAAATATAGCTTAATACCTTTCTTTTTAATATTCAATCCAATTTATGTCAACAGTGTTCTATAATTTAATTTTTCTAAAGTTTTAAATTGTTTCAGCTTGCTGACGCCGACTTATTATATGATCTATTTTTTGTAGAGTGCGGTTGGAATAAAACAAAAACAACTGTATACTTTAAAAGCTCGATTTCATAAGAGATAGCGATGCGAAACAAATTCCAAAACTATAATATCACACGATCTAGGCGGCCAGTTGTCAGGTCCGAAACGCCAACTTAGCAGTTCATTAAAATAATTTCTCAATAAAGCCATTGTTCCGCGCGTTGTATGTGGCGCAATACTGCTTTTAAATTTGAGGTACCAAAAAATGCGTCACCATGGGTCGGTAGCTGCGCACGCCGTCGAATCAATTGGTCACGGTCTTCACACGCATACACTCCCCGATACAGCCGCAATACTCTCCTCACTACGAGCTGGATATGGTATATTCAATCGCGCATCATCCAGCAACGTACACTGAGACTTAAATTTACGGATGGTATTGGCATTAGAGTATACCATATATTGCTCGTAGAGCACGAAAAATATTTCTCACAGAACGCTAATTTTCGTATTTCAGCTGAATAATTTGAACACGTTGCGATGTGAGCCTTTCCCTTGCGAATTATCAAACACTACTAAATAAAAATAAGATGACTGTATGACACCAGTCTCGCGTCATATGTGAAAATATACACATTATATACACTTTGCGTTAAAAATGCAGAAAGTAATAAGTAAACATTGGTGAAAAAGCCCAGTAAAACAAGACGTAAAAAGACGCAAATTTTTAATGTGTATGGAAAATCATATAACTCCTTTAAAATAAGTTTTTTCTTATAAATTAAGTCGTTGGTGAGACGTATTTGTACCATATTCGACACTAGGGGTTATTTCGGATGTCAGTCACTAGTTAATCAGGATTATCGGAGCTAAAGTATATTGTTTAAAATCCCAAAGATTTTTTGGATCGGCTAAAAATTTGTTTACCTTTCGGGAGCTGTCCGCACGACCACATACTCGAAAGTGTACAAATTCACAGGATCCTCCCTGGATTTAATTCGTTTTTTGTTTCTTAGGAGCTATAGAATTGCTTACTTATCTATTCATAATTTTCTAAATTTGTAGCTCATGAACGGCACAAATGTACATGAAATATTTCTGCTTCTTATCATATTCTTTAGAAATAAAATCCCCCTTGGTCATATATTTACGAAGCTAAGAACTTTAAGATGAATTAAGCTTACGATGTCCTAAAACAGAATTACATCTGTAAATGCTTTCGCAAAAAGGGTGAAACGAAGAAAATTATTTAAATATACATTTTTCTAACAAGTCTATACTTTATTAAAACTTACAGTTATTTTCATAATTTTAAATCATTCATAAAATCTGGTATATCCAACATTTCGTCATTGTACAATTTTTTTGTCTTCACCGCCGCATTTAGATTTCTGCCTGATGCGCCCAATATTTTTTTCCAGTTTTTTAAATTTGTTAATTTATCATTATTTGTACAGTAAATAACCTCGTTTATGTCCTCATTAAGTTTATAGGTACAGATAGCTGGAAAAATATCCTTTAGGGATTTAAGGGCATTCGCACGTAACATTTCATCGCGGCAAACCAAATTCAAAATGAACAATCCCTTGTCACCTATAATGTTCTTGATATTTAATAAAACTGTATCGCCTAAGAAGGCGGGCGGTGGACAACTCATGCCTAAAGATATATCTTTGCTATCCACGTCAAATAGTACAGCATCAAAGTTTATTCCTAAATAAAATTGAAAAAAGCGGAGCAACAAAGTTCGTAATTAAATAGTTCAGTTGTATTTTTATAGTTTAAATACAAACCTTCATTTTTACATCGTTCCAGAAAAGCAATACCATCATCAATAACCACATGTAGCCGATTATCTTGTTTAAGTTCAAAGTATTGTTCGGCAACTTCTAACATTATCGGATCTATTTCAACTGCTGTGACACATACATTTCTATTTTTGAAAATATTTTGAATGGAATTAATAATATTAAAAAAAAAATATAGGAAATCAATATTAACATAATTAATTTTTAGGCATAAGTTCGTTTTCTTTATTCTTTCTATTCAGAAAGAGAATTTATTTATATAACTTTGAATACAATTTCATCTATTTAACCCAACACTAAAGACAAATAGAATACGAGAATGAATATTTTTCAATTTTTCATGTTCTTGCTTTTTTCATTGGGGGAGAACGAACACTCTACACTCTAACTTTTTTTGGCAATGAAAGCATTGTATATATTTCAGTTTAATTTCGGCTGATTCCATTTTAGTATCAAACCGATTGGGATGAAGTAAACATATAAATATATCTGTATTTTTCGCCGTGGCCGGCGATTAGTAAATTTTTTATTGTTTGACCTAACTTAGTCGAACTACTATTATTAATATTAAGCAATTTAATTTTTAGGCATAAGTTCGTTTTTTTTTATTCTTTCTATTCAGAAAGAAAATTAACTTGGGCTTAAAACTCTATTGAAAAAGTAAATGCATTACTTAGAAAAGGTTTCCACACTACATGACGTTCCACCATTCCAATTATAAGTGACTCTGTGAATGATTCTACGAAATTTCGGATATCTTCATTAAAACATCGTCATTGCGGGATCAATGATAAGAAATTTAGCTAATTCAGATAAGAGAATTTTACTATTCATATTAAATACTTTCTAAATAAATTTACAGCTGTTGGATAGTCTGGCTACTCATGCAAATAACTCAAATTCGTCCTAAAAACTCCCACAAGCTTCTTAAGAGCTATTTAACAGACAAAACGTTTAAAGTAAGATCAATGGATCCATTTTCAAAAAATGGTAAAATCTTTGCAGAAGTCCTTCAAAGTAGTATACTTGGGTCGCTATTATATATTTTTTACAAAGCGCGGATATGCCAACAATCTCAAATACGTATACGTCAACGTTAACCAAGACCCGAAAGTTACATTCGAACAACTTCAGTCTCATATTAATGAGCTAGAAGATTGGCAAAAAAAGTGGAGAATACAGGTAAGTCCATCGAAATGTGCTCATCTAACGTTTTACCTCAGAAGGAAGAATTGTCCACTTATAACAATAACAAATGCCAATGTTCCAGTGGAAACCCACGTGAAATGTTTGGGTATCCAGCTATATCAACGCCTAACTTGGTCAATAAAATAAAATTAAAGCTTAAAAACAGATTTTAATAAAAAAATATATACATATGTGTACTTACGGCAATGCTTCGTGTAAAAAGCTACATAAACCGCCACCACCCAAACCAACAACTAAAACATTTTTACGTTCATCAGTTAGTTTTGCGCCTCCGGCGGCCGTTTGGACACCTACTGACATGTATAAATGATGTTGGCACGCTAAATAACCGAAATCAATCCTCTTGCGCTCGATTTTACCTCTTTGTTTAACTACAGTTAACGGAGGATGAGTTATTATTTAAACATGTAGAAAAGGTTATCAACGGTTGTATTTGTTCCTGTTAGACTTACGAGTTTTAACTAGTGCTTCTGACTGGATTACAAATTGATTATTTAGAAACAATAAACGTCTAAAAAGTTTGCCATCAGAACCCTCAACTTCTTCTATTCGAAAATCCCCAGATATTTTTGAAAATCCACTTACCAATGTCTCACGTTTACCCACATCTGAGCCGAGTGATAAAAAAGGTATCTTGATAATGAAAAACAAAAAACAATGATCGATAGGAAAATTTTAGATCAAATCCTTACATATGTAATTATGTTATAGTTTTAACATATTTCCCTTTTAATACCTGCTCTTTGAGACCGAAAGGAGCTAAACTTTTAATATTTTCGGATAATTCCATTTTGACAGCATCTAAAGATTCATAAATTTGACCTCTATGTAAACTAACTACAGCCAAACGTTGAATTTTAGCTGAAACCTGCAGTTTTTTACGACCTTCCGATGTGGCAAAAAGCCATTCGATTTCTCTACAAAAAAAAGCAGAAATGAAGAACAAAAGCACTATTACATGACGTGATCGTACCGTCCTTGTGGCACAATAAATGCAGCATATTTGCCATAACCTCTAACTGGTGGGTGATCTGATATGTGTATAGTGTATCGAGGAGTTGGTTCTCCTGGCATGTACAATTCCATTGTAACTTCATTATGACCAGCTATATTACTGCGCGCCAAACCATTACATACAAGTGCTGCACGCTGAACGGATCTTACGGCATTTTCCAGTTCTTGTGTTGATTTTAAACGTTGAATTTTATCACTACTAAAACTAAATTCTAAAATCTTTCAACAAAATGTTTTTTGTTATTAGTATCTTAATTATTATATGTTGCAATGCAATTAAAAACTAAATTTTAATCTAATTTATTGAGCACTGTAACGAAAACACAGTTGCAGTGGCACAGGCAGAGATTTTGGCGGAAATCGAACTTGCTAGACTACTATCTAGCCTACTGAGGTACCCTATCAATAACTTACACAATCCTCTTCACACATTACATATCGATTTTTTTTCGCCGTTTCGTAGGAAAACAGATATAAAAAAAATCTACTAAAATACTTCATTGCAGTCGTAAATTTAAAATTTTAAATATATGTCCGGTTTTTTAAAGAAGTTCGGGTTTTGTTGTTAGTTTTTGCGAAAATTTCCAATTTGGTCCAACATTTAGGGCCGTAGGTTGTCTGGGGGCCTCGGAATGAATTTCTCTAGGGGAACTTAATAGCACATATGCAAAGGGTTCACAATACGCCTATTTTGTGGCTTTGGATTTTAATTCAAAACAAAATTAAAAACTTTATAAATAAAAACATCAAAAAACTAACAATAAGATACAAAAAATTGTGCGATTAATAATAAACGTTATAAAATGATATGTATGTATATATATTAAACCACGGTTTGCGCATTAATCATTAAAATCAACACACGGCGAACATTCAGTGATTTCAGAAATAAGAATTTGTATTTTATCATTTGCTTGTGACGAGCATATTCTATAAAACAGGCTTAAATCCATCGATTCGCTTCTGAGTTAAGGTTAAGGTGTCTCTTCGTACAGATTCCGGTAATATTTAAGGCTAGAACTTATTGACTCTATGTCGATTCAACTCTTTCTTCATCATTATTAATTTTGCCAATCAGATTTGAGAATCTTCTGCACAACTTTCGATATCTGAAGTTACTTCCCGTCCACTTTTTATTTGAGACTTTATTTTATCAGTCTTTTATGTTTCGAATGTGCGTTGTGCTTGAGAAGCAAAACAAAAATGTATAAATTGCAATAGCTACACAGATATAAACACACAACTAAAACAAACATTCAATATATTATGTGATTCCCTGGTTTCTAATAACAACTTAACACCAAATGTGGCAAAGTAAATCGAATGACGGCACAAAACGTATTTAAATGCATTAAATGATTTGACGACGCAAATAAAATTTAGAAAGCATAAACATTTTACGACGCAACCCGAAACAAAGTATATCGAAGCGAAGTAAATCGAGGGATTACAGTACTGTGTATTGTTGTAAATAAAACTAACTTATGAATAATAAGATTTAAAAAGGTGCCCAAAATTTGCGAAAAACTAGAAAATGATTTTTATCAATGAGATGTGTTTATAGGTTACAGACCATTAAACAATTCAAGCCTCTACGGTGCGTAGGAAGACGTCTCCAAAAGGACGCGCTGGGCTGCGTTGTTTTGAAGGAACACATTTTTAGTTTGAATTTACACCAGGAAATATCAAGTAACTTCGAACACTATTGCAAATCAATATCATATTTACCAGGAGAAAAATAACGTTTTGCAGCCCCAGCTAGTACTTAATAAATTGCATGGGTTTAATTAAATTTTTAATATTCTACACGCCTAAAAGCGACAAAAAATCCTTTTAAGAGATGTATGTACTTACGGGCATGGGTAGAGCTTTAAATTTGGTAGCAACTAAAGCAAATACTGGCATTGTAATAGCATCGCAATTATCAGCATTTTTCTCCTGATTCGCTTTCTCCGCATCCAAACAATGAACAATGCGCAACATGAAGGAGTTTTTAGGAAAGTACTCAATAACATATTTCAATATATGTTCCTGTAGCAGTGAAATACACAAATAACGTCCTCCTGTTCTTAAAATTCGACTAATTTCAGTAAAATATTTTTCGACTGTTTCCTTCACTTCCAGCGTATCATTAACAAACAAAGCATCCAGTGTACCTTTGTCTAAAGCTACTGAAAAATGTTCATCATCAAAGGACATCTGTGTAGCGTCCATTTGCAAAAATATCATATCAGGCCGAACACGGTTGTTAATTTCTTTCATTTTCTTTATGGCCACAGCGGAAATATCAATATTAACAATATCTCTTTGAAAATAAATTTATTCATATAAAATTTGTTCCTCGTTCTGAAATTTATATACATATACCTAAATCCTGTGTCGAACATATCCATACTAAGCTTAGAATTACCACAACCGAGCATTAATATTTTATCATTTGGCTTAACATATTTGTGTATTTGTTCGCATAATTCCAAATATTCTCCATACCTGAAATATATTACCAAAATTTTAGCGACTATAGAAATTTGTTACGGTCCGTGTTAACCATTCAAAGGCCTTTTCCCCACGTTTCTTAAAGAAGGCATTCCAATAGTCTGTTTGAGCAAATTCTGTATTAGATTTAGGCAAAAGATTCATGGTACCACTTTATTGTTATAAGTATGTATATTAGTTATTTATAATAATTAAGCAAATAACTTTATTACAAGAAATTTAAATTGCACGCGATTTGAGTTGTAAACAAATACTTAATATATATCCTTACATACATATGTTTGCTCCTAATGATGCCAAATTGTATACCAAAATATGAACTATAGAAATTCTGGTGCCACCAAAATAGGTCTACAAATGTGGCAATTATTGTCAGTGCAGACAACCACCTTATATTGCAGGTTTTCGCACTCGGATATATTCGAAAATATTAACAGCATTTTCAACAACCTCCACATAGGCTGCATATATTTTATTTTTTTCAACCTGGTCATCTCATTAAAAAAGAATTTGACATTAAGTGACAACTAAAAATACATATATGTAGTATAACAAATGATTGAAGTTTCACAATTATTTTTCTTGCATTCATTTAATAAAAACAATTTTAATTACTAAAAAATAAGTTTAAATACTTTCTGTAAAATAACCACATAGACCTGATAACTCCAAAAAATTAAATAATTTTTTAAGCCACAGCAAAGTGTAAATCTGAACACGTCGTATCATAATTTGAATACACCTACAGAAGATTTATGCATAAAAATAGTGTTCTTTTGAAAGATGTTTATTAGCGATATTAATTTAACAACTTGAATATTATCAGTACCCAAATAAGTAAATTTTATTTGGTCCTACTAAAAATGTCTCGTCCCGACTACGAACAAACCATTCTACATCATAGTTACTTGTTAGTATTATTAAGAGGTGTTGGACAATCCAAACCCAGAACATTGCAAAAAGCTTTTGACAAAGTTAGACGCGTGAACAATGTTAAAATCGGTATGTTGATATTTTTACATAGATTCAACCTAATTTGCTTTTAATGCCACAATCATTTAGATTCAAACGGTGTTACCAGAGACATTTGGATACGTTATATCCATGATTACCCAGTAGAAAATAATGATTGGGGAGATTTCCAAACACATCGGCGTTTGTTAGGTCTAGTTACTATAGGAAAATTTGATAACCAACAAGAATTAAACGAATTGTGTCGACAACATGAATCACTTAAAGTTCGTTATGGCACTACGTTATATGATTCAAGAGCCATATTTTTTGGACCGCCTGAATCGGAAGTCGATAAAACATCAATTGCTACGTGTACAAATAATGTGGTAGACGCAATCGCTTCTAAGCAATTGCACCCTATTAGGGAGACAGGCCAAATTGATAAAGCAAACCGGCTGCAGGATCAGTTTACAACACCGTCCAACTTTAAAGCTCAAGCATTCTTTTATAGAGAGAATGAAATATGTTTAGATTTAGAATCTCAAATGACCGACTTTGTAAATGCTCTTTTTTGGATATTGGAGTCGACGCGTTTAAAGCGTTCACTAGAAAAAGTGGAAAAGTTTTCACTTTTAATCGCCCCATTTGAAAAGCGCGACTTCGTTGGATTAGATATGGATTCCAGGAATAATAGAAAACGTGTCGTAGGGAGAGTAACAAAAAATCTGGGTGACCTTTCTTTACAAGCAGGTTTAATTGAAGAAGCCCTAAGTTTATATCACAATGCCTGTGACACTTTGAGGTTAATTAATGATCTATTATGGGAAGGTGCGGCTGAAGAGGGTCTTTGCTCGGCATCCGCGTGTTTACTTTATCCCCAACTGAGATCAGATGAAACTTTACATCGCAATGCTTCCCTGCAAGAGGGTTCACCTTTAAAAGGTACTCCCGATAAATGGCGACATAGCGAAATTACCAAACGCTATAATGCCTCTGACAAAAACATGCAAGAAGATTTCGAAAGTGTTGCCGTGTCACCTACTCATCAACAGCAACCTCCACATTCGGCTTCAAATTCATCAGTTTCATCAATACTAACAACATCTACCAACTCAACATCTTCGTCGTCTTCCACATCAACGTTATCGGCAGCCCACAATCGTTCCGGGCATGTTTTGCCTGCCAATATCTTGAAGCCTGATGAAATTTTGGTTTATTTTAAAAGTGCCATAATGAATTACAGCAAATATAGTAATGCTGCTATAGTAGAGATTGAGGCTGCTTTTAAAGCATCTCATATATTTATAGAGCAAAACCGACCTTTGGATGTTGCCATGTGCTTGCAAAATATATTATATATTAATCATTCTATGTCCGAAGCAGATCGTATAAAAAGTTTTGAGGTAATGACATCTCTTTACCAACAAATCGGCTATAGACGAAAGGCAGCTTTCTTTCAAAGATTAGCTGCTTTAAAACACGTTCACCAAAGTTCTTCTAATCCTGATTGGTCGCAAACATATCGTCTTCTGTTATCTAGTTTTTCCGGCTATATGCTTTCTTTAGATCCATTGGAAGTTGTAGAAACGAAATCTGGTTGGCCCAGCTTACAAATTGACTTATTGCAGTCTCTTATTACAGCAGCCAAACGTCTGGGCCATTCTACTTTAGCCACCAGGCACATGACATTTTTACTGCAAACACAATGGCACAATATGATACCAGCAGAACAAAGTGATATGGCAATACAACTTCAGGTTATATATATTTTCTTATAACAAGTACTTTATATATGTTTTTATTTTATCTTTCAGAATTTAAGTGCCCAGTGTGAGGGATCTCCAGTTCCTTTGGTTTTGGAAAATGGTACTATAATACCCCCTGCTAACCTTACGGACCTTCCTTACTGTTTGGACATTATTGTTAAAGATTTGTCGTCTTACTTGAAACCCCAGCGTATAAAAATTGCTCAAGCTGATATTGGTCCATTTTTGTTCACTCCTCTGCAATTTAATTCTGTTGATAGAAGGGATAAAAATGAAGATAAACAAAAAATTCGTAAGTTGTCAACCGATCGTTAAATTTTTTCGCAGTGCACGTAAATGAATGCGATTTAAAAATGTTTTTATTAGTATATTTTAGGCCTAATATTTGACGAAATATCTATTACTTCTCATATATGTGTAATTAATCTTGACATACATACAGTGTATGTAATTAAAACATAATTGTGATCCCTCGCTCTTTTCAACTATTAAACTCACTGTTGTAATCTAATGGTACTTTTCCACTAGAATTTTTAGTTTTGTCTTGAAACATGTTAGAATTGTTATATTGTGCATACCATTTCAGAATTAAATTTCTGTTGGAAAGTCTTATTTTAAAATTATTTTTTTTTACATTGTAGGATTTTTCTGGGTACAAAACAATATAAGCGAAGTAACGGTACTACTGAGAAATCCATTACCCTTTGAGTTGACAGTTTGCGATATGCGTTTACTTACCAATGGTATTGTTTTCAAATCTCTACCACAAACTGTAGTATTGAAACCACACGTGCCAACACATGTAACCCTACGTGGAACTCCAATGGAAGTGGGGCAATTGGAAATTCATGGTTATAGTACCCACACTTTAGGTGTAAAATCCAACTGTCGTATTAAACACATGAAGGATAGAAAATTTCCACAACATTTTTTAGTCGATGTAATACCAGCCCTGCCAATTGTTACAGTTAAAACTTCATTACCACAAACAGCTACATTTACTAGTATGGCGGGAGCAGAGTGTGTGATAACAACTGCAAGTTTGACACTCTATAACGGCGAATCGTCTTCGTGTGTTATTACAATAACAAATAATAGTGATATACCAGTAGAACACTTGGAAGTTAATATAACATCAAATATAGAGGACAGCATGCAAAAGAAAATTTTTAAAATCAATGATGATCTGCAGGTAAATCAAATAACTAGCTTTTATTGTAAATTAAAAAAAAAAACTCATACATGTGTTTTTTTTGTTTTTTTTTAATTCATAAGTCTAAATTACCTATAGCTGCCAAATGCAGTATGGAATTTGCAGTGGATGTGTTTGCTGAAGCTGACTTTATATGTCCTATTTTTAATCAACATAATGTATCTTCTATACATTCCACAAGTGTTAACTCTTATAACCATTCTCATACACTGCAATATTCGTCAAATTTATCTTCAACCAGTCATGGAAGTCTGCCATCTAGTGTTGGTTCCCCAAGTCAGCATTCATCAACACGACGTAATGATACAACCTATAGCAGTTTTCGTTCCACAACATCCGCTACAACTACTCAACATTCATTGCCGGCCTTAAGTTTAAACACGAATGACACGAATTCATGTACAAATCACACAAAGCTTATAGACGCTCAATTTCGTATAAAGTATTCAGGCGGCGAAGCCATGAAAGAAGGATATTGTCGCCAATGTTCCGTCTATTTTAAACTTGAGCTTATACAAAGTGCTCAAATTACCAGTTGGGATGTATTACCAGCTGAAGTGTGAGTCAATAAAAAAACGCGCATGTCTGTATATGTACCAAAATAATTTTATATATATATATAAATATATTGTAGGCCATCACAATTTTACTTAGTTTTGGATGTAAGAAATCTAACTGCTCAAGAAATGACGCTCAATTATACAAATAATAAAAGTATTTCGATGGATGCAAAAGACAGTTGTCGGGTTCCCATACCGGTCGATAGGTGTTCTGTTGAACAAGTTTGGGCTTCTAGAGAAGCAGAAATAGCTGAAAATATGGAAAAGGGTTTGTAATTTTATGGCTTGGCATTAGCAAGGAAGTTTGACTTCTGCCACAAACAGATTTTTTCAATAATCTAACTTCTTTACTTAAAGAAAACCGACTTTTTTAAATTGAATTCGTTCTTTTATTTAGCAAATCTTTTTCGCAACTTTTAATTTATATTTGGAAAAGTTTCAAAAATTATTTAAATGCTTTCGTTTTTATTTAATTTTTAGCTATTAATAATCATCTAATAGAATAACTTTTTACAAAAAATTATAATTTCAGAACTATGTTTTCGTACTGACATGGGATCTTTTAACGATTCTGTAAGTCGTTTGTGTTCAAAACATATAGCTGAAAGAGTCAGCATCAACTGGCTATTGACTGGCACAGACATACGGGGGATAGCTTCTTTGAAGGGTATTATTTTAACAACAACTATGATTGACTTGTGTACGGTATCACCAATACAATGGAGTAAGTTATAAGTAGAATAAGATAATATTATTACATTTTTATTCTGAATTTTCTTTACAGACATATGCTTTAAAAGTCAACCTGTACAACCGCAATCTGAAGTGATTTGTACAGCAGGACAAAGTTCTCTTCTCAGCGTTATGGTTTGCAATCAATCTACGCAAGCTTTGAAAAACTTAATACTTACCATCAAATTTTATCAGGATTATTTAAATGGCACAGAAAACTATAATTTAGAAACAAGAGTAGCTATTTCAGGTCCTAATCGGTGAGATGCAAGTCTGAAATCGTAACTTTATAAAATATAAATATTTTAATCTTGCAGAGTTCATATACCAATTTTACGGAAAGATCAAACAGCTATTCATGAATGCACTGTATTATTTTTTACACCTGGACGTTTCAAGACTAATATCCAATGTCATGCTAAACCACGCAATTTAAATTCGGACACAAAGAATATTCTCCCACGCAGTTATCCCATGCCACATTTAGCTGATAGTAACCTACACATAACTCTAAACGATATAACAGTTGGTGCACAAAGTTACAACGAACAGCAAGAACATATTTGGAAGTTTATACCACCAGTAGAGGTGACAGTTGTTGAACAACAGTAAAATGTGCATAAATGAATTTATCGCAGTGCTGAATATCACAATAGTCAAACCGCATGCCAACTTAATTTAAGCATGTACTAAAGTTTTATTTCCTTTTCGAACTTACGATATTCGAATAATGAAAATGGGTTAATCTGTCATGTGAGATTAAAAGAAAACGAAGAAAAAACACAAAATTCAAATTAAAATATTTATTAATTAAACTTTTTTATTTCCATTGTTTGAAAATATTTCATTTCATATTATTTTTGAGATAAATTATATGAAGAGAAAGATTTTTAAAGAAATACACAAGTATCTCCAAATTTATCGCGACTGCGAACTCCAGCAGACCTTTTTAGTGACATCAAATAGTAAATAAAAATTCGAACCGTAGCATATTGGCGTATAATTATTTTTAAGTACTATGTAAATATTCATGTTTCAATGTTTTCTAGTATAAACAATTTAACATTTTCTTGTATAAACCGTTAAAGAATTCATATTTTAAATAAATAATGAAAAATATCTGGAGCTTATTAATAATAATAGAACTTGTTAATAACTATCATAAATACGATGAGGGTAATAGTAATATTTTTTTTTTATTTTAATAAAAGAAAAACATAAAAGTCTAAGCAATTGTTACTAAAAGCATAATGTTGTATTAAGCAATTTATTAGCAATATGTTTGCAAAATTACTCTTATGGAAATAAATAATAAACGAGAATAATTCCTTATTAATACATATTTTCTTTTATTACCAATTACTATATTAGTTTTTTTTTTTTGTTTCACCAAGATTTTCACTTGGAAAAATAATGCTTCTGTTTACTTGGCTTTGTGTTACAAAATTGTATATGACTTATTTCTGAATTATGAGAATATACATACATATGTGTTATATTTCATAAAATCGATTTTAAACTTACCACCTTCATTGGTATGCAAGTTAATTTAACATATCCCTAAAATAATTAATAACGCTACAATAAATATTACTCTCAATGTCCAAAAAAAATGCATCAAAATCACAATCAACTTCAATTTGAACCATTTTTGCAACCGTCTTTAAAGCAGGAAAAGATGTAATACGTGGAGTAATCTTTAGAGCTCGAAACAAATTCATAACTTGCGCTGAATCATTTTGGTTATAGTCATGACTATTAATAATTTCCAATGCTTCTTTTTTTAAATGGTCATGAAATTTTACAAAATAATTGTGGCGATCACACAACAATAAACCTGGTAAGGATTCCCCGAGACTTGTTTCGGAAAGTTCACGATAAGTCTTGAACTTATGGTACCGTTCGTATTCTGCATCCTCTAAATTCGACTCAATTGATGCAACTTGCATTTGATGATCCAAAGGTTGTGTATTCTTAAATGAAATTCGGATTTATGTAAAAGTTTACAAAATTTCTGTATTTTAAAAAATTTCATTACTAAGCAAAACTAATATAACAAAGTTTCTTCATAGATAACAGAAAATTGTATTTGGGGTTATTTGTTTTTAACTACTTTTATATATTTTTTACTTATTCCTATGTACATATAATTATTGATTGTTTTGGATACTACAGTCCTATAATGAATCCATGTATATGGAACCAAAAAATCTTTTTACTTCATTATATTATTTTTTCACTTTTATTTAAAATAATAAGGTATATTAGTTTGAATTAAATTCTTTCATTTTTTTTTTTTTCTTAGCAAAACCTAATACATTTAGAGACTTAAATACATTAAGACTGTACGTTACGCCTCATCTGCACAAAGGGTAGAAGTACGTCATTTGATGAAGGAAGACGTTCCTTGTACTATTAATTACTAATAAATTCAATCAAAAAATGCTTTTTAGCTGTTATTTTCGTTCACTTAACATGGGCAACTACTGCTGTCCAAATGTTTACTGATGGGAATTATATTTTTGTGTTCTAATTTTCAATTCGGGGGGTTCCCTAATTATATTTTACTTCTTTCTCGGTAGTGATTTAGTACGCGTAATAAAAAATTTCTGGAATTGACTTATCTATATGGAGACCAAAGAGGATGACTCGTATCATACTTATACCGTGTTTTTTTAAATTACATACATACAAGAAATCTCTATGCAATTAAAATCTCGGCAATATTAAGCAGTCTTTTCAATGCAAGCTTAGCTGATTTTATAAATTACATGTAAATAAAACACTCTACTGTAAACAAACGTTCGGAAATGATTAATCTTGTCGAAAATAATTTTTAGTTACTTACATCTGATATAACATTCAACATGGCCAATGCTGCTATTTGTTTTGCATCTTTTTTCTTCTCCGACGCACCATATCGTTTTATAGATGCCAAGGTGCACAAAGCAATAAATTCGGGAGTGTCGGGAGTACCGCCTTGTTGTATTATTTCAAATACAGGCAAAGGATGTTGATGTTGTACACAATAGTCTCGAAGTGTTACAATCAGATCTGTAGCTGGAATTTCCAAATGTTCCACCTTTTGTATTTCGTCTAAGCCAGGACATTCTTTTCGCAGCTTTTTAATTAAATTGTGTGCTGCTAAATGTTTTGCATCCCTTTTAGATCTTCCGGTACCATCCGCTTCAATATCCATTACGGTTGCCCTACATATAAATGCACAACCTTCCTCTGAATCAATATAATCGTAGACCGGAGGGGGTATTTTATTTTTAGAGCAATACTCCTGTAACGCAGAAACTGATGACTTGGGCAACATCGTCTTGAACACAAACTCACAGGGTACTATATATAGATATAATCTGTGGTACTACTTTGCGACAAAGTACATTGTTATTTTATGGTCTTGATACACAATGCCTTGAAATACGCTGGTAACTTTTTTAAACTTGATCCAAGACTGCAGGGTTGTCGGATCTCTTTGCCTCCACATTATATCTTGTTTACGAAGCTAAAATCGCCAAAATATTTTTATAAGCGACACTAACGTAACACCAGCATGCTGTCGTAATTACATTCTATTATTTAAAACGTGTCGTAACAACTTTTATTTGCATTCATATAACTTATTATAACAATTCCTAATTGAGGAAATTCTTTCTACAAAAGCGTTACTAGTTGGAATCACCAACATAATGAAAGCGCTGGCTGCATCGTTATACATATAAAGTTTACATAACAAATATAAGAACTCTTTTTGTATGTTTGTATTATAAGAATACAATTTTCTACAAATATTTTCGTGCAAACAAAAACAGCTTATTAAAAATCAAAAATAAAATCGCTGTTGACAAAGATTTAATTTTATCGTCAATAGAACTTAGAACCTCAACGTTAGGCAAAAAATTATCTTACCTGACAACCCCGCATACATTTACCAAACAGCTCTCTCAATGTGCGAACAAATTTATGGCTAGTCAAAACGTAGTGTTAAAAGTTCACAATCTGTTCAGCCATCGTACATTTTGATGCTCGCACAGAAATTTAGCTAGACACACTACGTCTTGACTATCCATATATTTTTTCGCACATTAAGAGAGCGTCTGCAAAATAACGAGAGAACATATGCTCGTGGTCTTCTATTTGGAGAATACGCGAAGATGTTCCTATTCAGTTTGAGCATAAATTTTTGTCTCTCACCGAGATTGTATAGATACTTTTAGCCACAGATTATAACCTTTTAGCATAGTTTATGTGTTATAATCTGTGATTTATGTATAGGTGCTTACACACGAGCGCATACACACATACATCCTTTTTTATTTTTCCTATGTGTTTTGCTTGTGTAATGTCATAACAGAGTTCTGCAAACATTTGTTCGGACAATTCTGTTTAAAAATAAAGCGACCATTAGCAGCGACGCTCTTGACTAGCTATTTTTCTGTGCGAACTACAACATGTGTGATGGCTGAACCTATTTATGAATAGTCAGGACCACAGAATATAATCTGTGGTCACGACGCTATGTAACTAAATTCAAACGGCAACCGTGGCCCTTACTATGAGCTGCATTCCCTGGTTATCAACCAAGGAGAATTAAAACAAGTAACTCACCAGCGCAACTAATGATTTTTTAAAATGATTGGTCTACCAAATCTTATATCTTATCAATTTGTCGTGCTATCGACCAACGAATATCGAATGTCAATCTCGAACAGAATTTAGATGTTGGTGCTGAGGCTCAGGGTTTAAAAATCATTGAAAATTCAGGTAATGTTTCTTGTTTTTGGGGGATCATATACTAATTTTAAACTATTGTTAATAAATTTTATGCAGGTTTACAAACGAAATCGTAGTTTTATTCTCAGCGTATAGAAACATACTACTGTGAACGATCCAAATGAATTGACAATATCGGTATTCTACTTCGAATGTCCGTCATTAGGTTTATTCGAGTACTTTTTTAGTAGAGTTTAGTAACTGAGTAAAATTTTTCAATTTACTCTCCCAAAATAAATTTTGTCCAAAAAGTACGAGAATAGAAATTTAGTAAAACTTATCCAACAGCTGATTGAAAATGAATGCAGTGTTGTAAAAAATGTATTCCTTTGACTACTCGACTCTTTTTGTTGTTCGTACTCGGTACAACACAATTTATTGTCTACAATTCTTACGAAAAAAAAACGTAACTTGTGTTGCTTTATAAGTTTTTTCTTATTTTATTTATATTGTAAGTTTTTCCTGATTAATTAAATAGTCCATTAAATAGTTCATTGTTAAATAGTTCATTATTACTCGTTTTTGTTATTGATTAGTATGAATATCAAATTACTATATTCCGAAGTATTCATCACTTCTACAACACTAAAGAAGTAAATAAACAATGAAACAAAATAATGTTCTTTCCCTAAATCCTAATTAAACTGCTGTGGAAAGGGTAACTTAAGCAAAAAACACTTATTCTTGTATGCAAACGTAAATTAGTACACTTTACTATTTTCAAATCCCTATTTACTTGTGTTTGCTTTAGTTTTCCTTATTTTCGCAAAAATTTTAACAACTCCGTAAAAATTTGTTGTTTGTTTACATTTTAAAACATGTGTGTTTTTCAGCCGACTAAAGGCCCATTTAGCCGAACGTAAATATAGAAACGTAAATGTAACTGAATCAGCTGATAATTTTTGCTATACGAGTAGCTATGAAAATGCTTATCTGACTGTAGTAAAATGTAACCGTAACGTCTCAACCTGTAGAAAATAGAATTTCATTACGAGCTTACGTGACAGATGCGGCCAGTGATGGTATATATTATTGTGAATGCGAAGACGGCACAAAAACCCTTTTGCAGTACTATTTGTTTTTTTTTATATTTTAAATTTCAAATGATGAATTTATGTACACGCTTGATATATTTTAATAAATTTTCGGTGTTTTCGTTTCTGCGTAAATAATATATGGTATGTTAGGGATAATACATGCAAATTAAAAATATTTTTGCAATACAATAGAGCGAAGATTTTATTCGCTCGATTTCCAAAAGTATTTGATAGGCATAAATTTCTTTAAAAAAAATGAATTTTGAAGATCGGTTTAAAATGCAAATTAAATGCTGCTAAAAATATAAAGAGAAGTTCAAGATTAAATTTAGGCCTGTGAAATATAATGAAAATAATATACGAGTACATATGTAATTAAAAGATATATAAATATTTTTAAGTGCAATAAATATGTATATAATGTAAAAATAATATGTATGTAATTTAACTGTATCAAAATTTTTTTTATTCAAAAAGGTAAATTTAATTTTTGGTACTATTTAAATAAGTTGCGTACTTTTGGCGAATATACTAAACATGCTGTACTCCCATCATTATTTCGAACAGCTGTATTGCTTTTTATTTGTTATTTGTTAAAAAATGGATGAGGTTTTTTCTTTATGCCCCTGTACATTTTACAAATACGCAAAAAGTTCATGGTAATAAACAAATCTTCTTTATCCATTTGATTTTATATTTTTAATAAAAAACACCCGGAATTAAAACACACAGTTTTCTCTTGTATTTAATCTGCAAATATTTTTGCTTTTTTTTGTCTCAAAAGCACCTGACACGGATTTAGGCATTCTATAAGCGCTCAAACATTTACATTTACGTTGCATTTACATTTACGTTACATCTACGATTTCAACGGTAGGCTAAATAGGCCTTAAATTCTACTAACAAAAATTTCTTTAGCAGATTTTGCAATTGCTCAGTCATCGAACTGTCATTTTACGCTCTCAAACTGTGTTCTCATCTGCTAAACTTTGTGTACTCGAACGCAGTTTAGTAAAGTTTAGGCATAATTATTGATAATTATTGGGTTCTCGAACGAAGCTATTGTAACACACACAAGTAACATGATTTTTTTTTTTTTTTTTAGAATACTACAAATGGTATGGTGTAAACATAATATAGTATGAAACTGTTCCATATTCAGAGAGAATACCGATGAAAATATTGCAGTCTAATGGCTTTATTTTTCCACTCATTTCATAAAATAAACTAACTGGTTTCGCTAGAACAGAGAAGCATTTTCTTAAATACGGTTCGTATTTTGTAACATTTTGCTTCTACAAAATCTTATCAAAAATAGTATGCTCTAAATATGACTTAATAAAAAAATACGTTAGATCAGCTCTTTGGAAAATCGCATGTAGATCATAATAAGGACCAGGGCCATATAATAATGATATAACAATAAGAACATTGCATACAAAGGAAAGAAACGTTATAGATATTTGGAACCAATTTCGGTCATTCCCTGTAAAGTTTCGTTTCGAAACGAAAAATTACACTGAAGATGGCTCAGAGCCGAAACTGGTTTGTCTCAAGCCAAACTTGATAAGGGATTACGAAAATTAAATCAAGAATCGAAAGAAAAGTTATAAATACATATGTATGTATGTGTTGAGTAAATGTCAAGAAATACAGAAATAATTTTTTATGACCTTATTCTTTTCCTAAAAGTATTTTTTAGCTAATTCAAACAGAAACATGATCGAAAATATGAAAAACAAGGGAAACGCTCGTATAACATTTCCATAAATAGGTGGATAGTATGTGTGTATGTAATTGTTGCAATATACACTACTCAGTAAAAAAGGAACAGAGAATGCTGATCACGTAGCGGCACAGAAAATGCGTTTATTCTGCTAGTGTCTGATACTTAACTTTTACAGTATTCTAAAAATCATAATCGTAATAATAGAAATAAGTTTTTCTTTCTTAATTGAAAAAATAAAATATAAACTTAACCCTGAATATATTATTCGCTTAAGTATTGAAAATGAATTGTATATTATTATAAACTATTGGTCCGGGCAGACGTTCTGCCGCAGATCGTCTTCCGTGTAGACTGCATTTACGTAACATTGGTTTGTAATGGACATCTATTATTACAAATAAGCTATAAACGTGCGTGACGTAAAGCTATCAATTGCAGTCGATGATGGAGTTCTAAACCTAATTTATTTAAAAATTAATTTTCTGTAGAACTTTTTGGAGGATTTTTCCGATATTCGGGGCGTGTTAAAATTGGACCAGCCGTGTAGTTTGCATTACATGTGCCACTAGCAACAAACACATATCGTGGAAATTGTCTATTTGTATTAGAGCTTTTGGGTTTTACAAAAATGTGAATTTACATTACATTAATTACATTTAAAATATATAAAATGAATGTAAAACGGCATACATATGTCTATATAGTATATATTGTAAGAGCCGATTATGCCGAAATTATTTTATTTAATTATTTTAATTACATATTTTATTATTGTTATTTTTAGACGCAAATACGAGTAGTAAATTTCTCGCAATCGAACATTTCTTGTTGTCAATAGGCAACTCAACTGAGGTTCGGTTGCTATCCATAATCGACCCATAAGATTTCTGGAGAACAAAAATCTGTTTCAACTCACAAAATATTGAATAAATAAAATTTTTTCCTGCTATATATTAATGACTTAGTGGATTATATCAGTACCTGGCAATGCCGGAGTAAAAAAATTGTTTTTTTCACGGGTTTATCTCTGGGCTGATTAGAGCAAAGTTAAATTAAATCCTGTAATAAGTTTATCTAAAATTAGCACTATTCTTGAAAGATCATTTTTAATACACTCTGCTAGAAATTCGAATAGTCTTCCATAATGCCTCAAAACATTATGTGCTCAATATCAACAATAAAACAGAAGTATTTCCAGTATTTAAGAAATATAAAGTAGGATTGTTGTTTTATATACATATATACATATATACATATGTATATATATATATATATATATATATATATATATATATATATATATATATATACATATATATATATATATATATATATATATATCTGTATGTACATATCTATGTACCTATGTATATCTAGATTCATATATACATATGTATACCTATAATTTTAACCGCATTTTAGCGAAGCCCCGTGTAAAAACTAGTATTTATATATTTACATGCGCATAACATTCGATAATGAATTTGTATGGATTTTGTAATTCAATTCGGAAGGTAAAACTTAAAAGCTCATGAGTTGGTTTCCAATATATAAAATAATGAATTGCACCCAATATTTCGAGTGGCGCGGCCTAAAAATGCCCAAAATTAAGTAATGTAATTTGTGGTTACATATGTATACATATGTATGTATGTACATATGTTCATATCTATCAAAATAAATAAAGTTCTTTGGCAGTCAGTATTCTTTAAATACGAACGAGTAATCGTTAAATACGAATTCATCAATCCATATAGAAAAAACAAACACAAACAAAAAATTATCACCTTATCCTTGTGCCATTGTCTATCACAGAGCAACTATCTATCCGTCTTGTTGAGTATGCAGTTATAATTAATGTTTTTGCCTGTGTAAAAAAATGTTGAAACAATTTAAAATTAGAAAACTATATGTACATTTTTGATAATTAACGTATGCAATACAACTTTAGCGAAATTATCTAATAAACGTCATATCCATACATAGGACCCTCCATATAAGCTCTATGTTGATCTGAAGAATTACGTCTTATACGACGTCCAATTGGCTCCAAGTCATTGTAGCATTTGGGGAATACTCTTTCGACTGCTTCAATAGCTTCATTTCTTGTAACATTTCGCACAGCCAAAACGGAGGCTAAGGCTTTTGATTTAACACAATTCTGTAAATAAAAATGTTGAAGTTATTTAATTAGAGGTACCTTAAATCTACCAAATTAATAAAATTTGATATTTTTTCGGTTGACGTCATTTAAATTTTCTAATAAAGTTTATATAATCAAACTGAATATTTAACCGGATTTTAAAATTTAAAAAGTCGATACAGTTAGTCGAAGTCTAACATTAATCAATGCGAGAGTGAGAACGTATTTCTAAACATTTGTATATTACACCAAACCATTCGCGCTGTTTTTGACGCTTCCTTTAATCGTAAAATAATGAAACTTAAAACATAAGAACTCTAACCTCATAGACTATTTCTAGGCAACTTGTAAGCTTGGAAAATTTTTTTGTAACTTTCTAATAAGAGAAATGACTATGGGAAAAATATGACCAAGCTAGCAAGCATATAACGAACTTGGTCTTCATTTTCATCGCAGTACTTTTTACGGCCGAAATTTTTGGATAGGAACTTGGACTTGTTTTCACATTTATGTTTTCTGCGGATATAGTACAAAGCACAAAGCCAACCTAAATAGCAGATTTGAAATGCAGCATATTGCTAACCAATATTCATATATTTCTCAACCTCTTCTACTTATTTATTTAATTAATTAAATTTATTTACTCATGTAATGAATATAAGACCGAACAAAAGAGAAAAACATTTCTTACAAAAAAGTAAATTAAATTAAAATAAAATCCTGGGACTATAAGTATATAAAGAAGAGAAATTGAATATAAAATCAAATTTAATATACCCATACAACAAATAGATAATATACCCATACGAGAAATATATTCATTTTGTGGTGTCTAAAACAAGCCAATATGGGAATAAGCAGAATAAAAAAATGACAGATTCCAGTGTACCCAAAGTTGCGAAAAAATTTAAGAGGAAAACCATTCGATTGTGAAAAGATTCGCATCTCATAGGGTATGAAATTCCAGCAATGAGTTATTCTAACGAAAACATTTTTCAAACATAGAATATGTAATTTATATGGATGTATAAAAATTTGTGGGCTTCTACTCAAAAGAGTAAAAGTAAATAATTGGAAGAGGCCGACAATTTTTATGACTTTATAGATAGAGATGATACAGCGAATATTTACAAAAGTGCAAAAGAACATTTGAAAATTCTAAGAACATAGCTGGAAATATGAGTCCGTTCATGTTAAAAATACGGTATAAAATTGTAATATTTCTGAATGTTTTGCCAGAAAAAACCTCAAAACCGTAAGTACTATGAAGTATCAGTCGGGAATAAGCCAGGGGGGTTACTGCGTAATTCGATTCGAAAAGAAAATCATTCGAATTTGTATGCCTAATACATTGTGTATCGCAATAAGATTTCTTTCGAATCGAAATACAGAGTAGACCCCCAGTTTGTATCTTACGTGAAAGTATTTGTAGAAAAGATTCTATGCATTATAGGAATTATACCGTTTGAAATAGAACCAATATTAAATTCAAAGGTAATTTATTGTCTAAGACGAACAATTTACAGAACTATAGAGCATAGACTTAGATTTTAAAAATGAAAAATTTAATTTAATCCGTTTTATCGGGATATCATTAACACCAACAGGGGTTGACTTAACTCTATGCAGAGCAGTTAATAACTCACTCTCCATGACCCAGCAGAGAGGCAATAACTCCTGACCAGCAAAAACCCATATAACAAATTGTTTTCGACTTTCTCAGTATCTTCCACATACCTCCGCCATCCGTATTATTAAATAGTTTAGCATAATAATTAAGGCCTCCTTACTCTTGCCTTTATTACGATATTTACGAAGAATTAACCAATTCTTAGTACACGAACACGAGATTATTTACATTAAAATAGATATAGTTCACATCAGTGTTAATAAAAATAAGAGAAACCAGAATCCGTTAAAATAGAGGCACGTTATCTATCCCAAAGAACTATATTAAAATCACGATATTCATGTATGTATTTCCATTACACTACCAATATTAAACTTGAAACAAGTACATACACTAGCGAGCAAAACCGAGTACAAAATCAGCATTTTTAGCTTAAATGTGCTATAAATTAATAACTAAAAGGACTATTTTTTTGTAATTTAAAATAATTCTTTTTTATTCATTGTAGGATAAAAATATTTATATAGAATAGTAATAACGTAACAAAATCAAGAAAATTCAATATAAAAACATAAGGCCACTCCAAGTACTCAGTTTTGCACGATTCTTTAGTGCAATTATAATGTTGCAATTTTAGTATGGTATCCATAATCCTTTGTTTTTAATAACATTGTTAATGCGCCTCGGCATACTTTCAACCAAGTTCTCTTTAAATTCACTAGGAATATTTCCCCATTCTAACTGCACACGGTTCCAAAGTTTCTCAATATTGGTAGGCGCTCTATTATGTTTTCCCAATCGTCTTTTTAATATGGACCACAAATTTTCTATCGGATTAAGATCCGGGCTCTGCGCTGGCCATTTAATTATCTGAAATTTTTGCTCAGACAACCATTTTTGGACAATTTTGGCCGTGTGTTTAGGGTCTCCGTCCTGCTGAAAAATGACTTCGTCCTCCGGATAGGCGCTGCGGTCAACGAAATCGGGTAAATGGGTTTTCAGAATTTGGAGGTAGTCTTCTTTCTTCATTACACCATTAATCCTTACTATTGGACCCAAGTGCCACCATGTGAAACAGCCTCAAATCATCAAGCTACCTCCGCCGTGTTTAACAGTTTGTTTTACATGATGCTTTTGAATGGACTCATGAGGTCTGCTCCAAAAATATTCTTTACCATCAGATTGGAATCGATTGATTTTTGTCTCGTCAGACCAAATAACGCGCTTCCAATCGTCAATGCTCCAATTCTCATGTTTTTTGCAGAATTCCAAACGTGCTTTTATGTTTTTATCTGAAAGAGCTGGCTTTTTCTTTTTAACACTTGCTACTAAACCGATTCTGTGAAGTGCTCTACGAGCTGTCCACTCACTGACGTCTTTATTTATGGCAATAGCAGCCTGTTTGGGTGTTTTTATGGAATTTTTTTTCATTTCTCGGACCATTAGGCGCGCGTCTGAATCCTTTAGTAACCGAGGGCGACCTCCAACATTCGTTTTAGGAGCTGCATTTCGCTTTTTTTGAACTTTAATCACTGAACGTTGACTCAAATTAACTTTTTTTGCAATTACTCTAGATGAATATCCACTTTCAGTCAAAGATACTATAGTATTTTCGACATCAATATTAATTTTCTTCATTTTGGTTTTATTTTGCTCTATAAAGCCGCTATTACTGATAAAAATTAACAATGATAAGAATTAACAAAAATAGACCACCAACGCATGCGAATTGCGTATTATTTACTATTTTCAGTATGTGATTCCCCACTTTTATTATTCATATTGAAAACGTGCAAAACTGAGTACTTGGAGTGGCCTTATGTTTTTATATTGAATTTTTTTGATTTTGTTGTGTTATTACTATTCTATATAAATATTTTTATCCTACAATGAATAAAAAATAATTATTTTAAATTACAAAAAAATCGTCATTTTATTTATTAATTTATAGCACATTTAAGCTAAAAATGCTGATTTTGTACTCGGTTTTGCTCGCCAGTGTATATATCAATGTATGGTAAGAAACAGCAGGGCAGTAAAATTTACTAGAGTAGTTAAATGAAGACCTAACATTGATCAATACAAAATCTATAAAAGAAGTTGAACCCGTCGCAAGATCCTAGCATTATAGACAATACTCAAATGAACATAGAGTGAGCAGAATTTCAACGAGTTGGAAATTTTAATCCTATGACAATTCCAGTCACATATAATAATGATGTTGGCATACTCAGAGAAAAGATGAAAATGATAACCCTCAAAATTGACTAAATCACCATAAAGGAGATAGACCTTAACAATCAGAATTTTGGTATTTTTGCAAGACAGTTCAAGAAATAAAGTTTCACAGGAACCCGATACTGAAGTTTTAAACACAATTTGTGATGTAACACTCTTTGAAACATAAATGCCAACACCCCTACATCTAGAAGGCTCACGATCATTTCCATAGAGGTGATATCTCTGAATAGTTACTGCTCGAAAAGAAATGTAGGGCTTAAGCCAAGAGTCACAAACCGTAAAAACGTTTGACAGCGAATTACATACAATTGATTCTTGATTTGATATTCCGAATGAGTGTTTTGATGTAGATCTTTGGAACGAATTTCCGTCATCCTTTGACAAATTTGGTTTGGAGACAATTTCCAGTGTCATTTTTCGTTCTCATACAACACTACTAATTTCAATAAATTTAGTAGAAATGCACTATTTTCAGTTTATCTCTATGTAGATGAAAAATATCTTTTAGACATTGACCAGCTAATAAAGAACCTAAATTATCATTCAAAGCCATCAAAAAAGTAATAAACTGCCACAAAACCGAGGAAACCTAAATATATAAATCTAGTAAAATAAAGCAAATTTAAAGAAAATGAATAATTTGCACACTTTAAAATTAATATTATTTAAATTTTAGTTACTATTGATGAAACTTGGTGTTACATATAAAAATGTGTTGGGACTTAGCTCAAAATTTTGACGCAAATCGCTTGAGTTTCGTAAAAACTAGTTAATTTTTCAAAATATTTACCTGATGTGTTTGTTTAATATCGAAGAAAGACGCATCGCCTTGGAACATGGCACTTAAAAAAGAGCAATGTGTTAAATTTGCTGCCCTTATTTCTGTGCATGCCAAATGGTCAATATTACGAAAATCCAAATCGTTATTACAATAGTCAAACATGTGAATCATTTCATGTATTAGAACGCCTTGTACCATTCCTTCTTTTTTGGCCATATTCTGACAAACAACAACCTGATTAAGAGTGGGATCGTAGCCTCCAGTGACTGAAGAATCACAAACCTCACAAGAAATGTGTCTTCTTAAGTCTACTGGACAACCGGAACTTTTTAAAGCACCCATCATTAATTTAACCATAGGGCTGTTTTTAACACACCAATATACGTTGCGCTCACATTTCATTTTATCCATATTTTCGTGCCCCTCAAAACCAAGCAAAATGCGAGACCATTTCGGTTTAAATTCTTCGCCACGGCGTTCCGGATACAAATCATATCCCCACTCCTTTTTCTTATCAGCAGCTGTTTCAACATTATGGCTTTCTACTGCCTGGACTGATGGTGGTGTCACCGAAGATGTTGTATTTTCAAATAGACCTGGTATTTCTTCTTGAGATTTCGCCTCTGCTTTGGTAAAAACCCCCATTTTGTATTAAAATTATACAACTTTTTGGTTTGTAAAATTTATTATCGGAGAGTTAAATAATAATTTTTGATTCCTCCCCCCAACATTTTCAACAGCTGTTACTAGTTGTGCTTTTTTTGAGTTGGGTACATTTGTATGAAAAACTCTTCAATTAAACGAATTGGCAACGCTCAAGCATAACAATTTTCACTGACCAACACTATGCTTTATCAGCGCTAAAATTAAACGCCATTGTTAAAAACTTAAAAAATATATAAAGGAAAAATTTCGCTCTGTGGATGATTTTAGAAATAATCAATTTATTTGAACCTTTAAAGACAACACAATTTAGTCCGACAAAATGTCTCAGTTTAATTTCTTTAATGAAATTAATAGTGCTTTTACAATGGATGGAGAAATAACTAGGGGCCCTGCTCCTAGATGGCAGAAAAAATTGGAAGCATCCACCGCAAGTTTAAATGGCAGTATAAATGCCACACGTTCGGTGCTTTCTGTTTCATATAATACCAGTTTTTCGGGTGTTAATCCTACGAAAACGCCTGGGAAAAATGCTGATGGCAAAAGTAAAATGACGCCGACACCAAATAAAGGTTCTAAGACACCAGGCGGGGGCGATAGATTTATACCCAATCGTGGAACGACAAATTTTGAATTAGGTCATTATTTAGTAAGTAAGAAAGATTCTTGAATTGATATTCCGACACGAACGAATTTCCGTCGTCGCTCGCCAAGTTTGGTTAGGTGACAAACCGATTTCGGCCACGCGCCATCTTCAGAGAACGAAAAATTAAAACCAAACTTGACAAGGGATGACGGATATTCGTTTCAAAGATCTACAAGTAAGGAAGACCAAATTTTCATTAAACAATTGCTTCCATTGCATTTAAGATTAAACAAGAACAAGAGAAATCTGAAAATGACGAAGAGAATGATAGCAACTCAAATAACACAAACAAAATGACTCCAGCTAAGGCTGAAAGGCAAAAATTAATATCGGATTCAATGCAAGTAGCTGATGGTAAAAATATTCGTATTTTATCATACCAAAATAAGGCCCCAGCTGCGCCTGAGTCTCATATTAACCCATTAAAAGTAGTTTACTCTATTAAAACACCTATATCATCTAAAAGCGGTTCACGTTATATACCCACAACTTCAGACCGTATTTTAGATGCACCGGACATAATCAACGACTATTGTAAGTATAAACGAATAAATTCACTCGATAGCTAAATACATTTTTTTAACATAGATCTAAATCTTTTGGATTGGAGCGCTGATAATATAGTAACAGTGGCTCTGGGTAATGCTGTTTACCTTTGGAATGCTATTACTGGTAATATTGAACAATTAGTGGAATATGAAGAGGGAGATCATGCTTGTGCTTTGGCTTGGATTCAGGAAGGGCAAATATTAGCTATAGGCAATAATACCGGAGCAGTGGAATTATGGGATTGTTCGAAACTTAAACGATTACGCGTAATGGATGGTCACTCAGCGCGCGTAGGCGCTTTAGCATGGAATTCCTTTATTGTGTCGTCTGGAAGTCGTGATGGCAACATTATACACCATGATGTTAGGGCCCGAGATCATAAAGTAGCTAACTTAGTGGGACATACACAAGAAGTTTGCGGTCTTAAGTGGTCTACTGATTTTAAATATCTTGCAAGTGGTGGCAATGATAACATAGTTAATGTTTGGGCTGCTATTAGTGGTGGTGTTGGAACCGGCAGTGAACCCTTGCATATTCTTAATCAACATCAAGCCGCTGTACGAGCTTTAGCCTGGTGTCCTTGGCAACCCAATGTGTTAGCTACCGGGGGCGGTACAGCTGATCGATGCATTAAGTTTTGGAATATAAATAACGGATCACTTATAAATTCTGTTGATTCAAAGTCACAAGTATGTGCCCTACTGTGGTCTCGTAACTTTAAGGAACTTATTTCAGCGCATGGTTTCGCAAACAACCAACTCACAATATGGAAATATCCATCAATGATCAAGCAAGCTGAACTAACCGGTCACACAGCAAGAGTTCTACAAATGGCTTTGTCTCCAGATGGCAGTACGGTTATTAGTGCTGGTGCTGATGAAACCTTACGCTTGTGGAATTGCTTTGCACCTGATCCTCATACATCTAAAAAGTCCAATTCCGCTTCCAGTAAAGCTAAACAAAGTGTTTTTCGTCAGAGTATACGTTAAGATATTGCCCAACTACTTTGTCGTAGTCAATTTTATTTAGTTCAAGAAAAATTTTTAACACAAAATTAAATACGTTTTTTTTATCATGCATTTATTTTTATTTCCCTTTTTCTATTACTTATCAGCACATACTATTTATTGTTCACATTTAACACAATGTAATTTTGTTAATCAAAATTTAGATTACTTAAATTTATTTTCTACATTTCAATTTACTGGGTACATACTAAATATTGATAAGTTTTTGCATAAAATGATATCAATAATTCTTCAGTAAATTGATTTAAAAATAAAAAAAACTTTCAACAATAAATAAAAATATTTTCCAACAGCTATAAAAAACGAGCCTTGAAAGAAAATGATATCAATAATTCTTGCTTAAATTCTTTTAGAACTAAAGAAAACGTAACAAATATTGATAGTGTACTATGCTTCACAAACATGTCACCGTTAATAATACCGGCGGGAGAAACTTTAATTGCGGAAGCATTTGGATAACTTTATTCTCTCGCCGCAGCTATTAAAATTTTTTTGCATGTGATGGAAATCGTTTATGAGCACGAACCGATTTATTTTTCGTTTTTAATTTTATTTTATCCAATTTCCTTAAATTGAGTTTTATCGTCTAGTATGTATTTTTAGTTATATGAGATGAGTTAAGAAATGATACTAATAAACTATAAATAAAGAGCATAAGCGAAAAAGAAACATGTTCAGTCGTGTGAATAGTTCAATTGAACTAGTTCGTTCATAAACTACGCAACTCTAGCATAAAGGTAAGCAAACTGAAGGTAAGACATATTTTGGGATCACAAAATCGTTAAACATTTGTAAGGAGACAATGTACAAACATTAAGCACAAGTAGATGTACTGGGTTTTCTCTGTTCTTCGTTGAACCCACTGGCCCCTACTGACGTTACATCACTTGTTGCGGGTGGAGAAGTCCATGCGAAATTAAAATAGCACACCAGATAATTTTATTCAAATAATCAAAATAATTTATCTTATCTGCCTCCAATTATTTTGTAACACCGCCGTCAAAATAATCGTCGTCGGCTTCGAGGTCGGAAGGCTATTTTTTTATTATAAATGGAAACATATGCAAAAACAAAATTGTTTTCCAAGCGTCCAAAAGATTAATTTATAAAATGATCTTCACATTCTATAAGACAAAATATATTTACTTGGTAATATATTATTGTATGTATGTACTAATCTTTACTACCAGTACATCAAAACTGACCGCTTATTGCCCTTATTCCAATGCCAATGTAAGCCAGGCTCGATAATTATGTATATGTATATTTATTCAATTACTACATTAGTCTTTAATATTTAGTGGATTTAGGGGACACTAGTAAAGTAAGGATTCAGTGTCCAAGGTTGGGTGGGCAAAGTGGGGAACAATTCCATCCCGTTCTCCCTCGATATGTGTTTCTCCGTTTTGTAGTAGCTTGTTTTAGTGTATTTTGTTTTACTTTCTTTTTTTTGTGCTTGTCTCAGGGCTGCAGCTGTGGGTTGGGACCTACCTTGACTAGGCGAGTGAGCTAGCTGGCATCAGATATGCAGCGCCATAAAGGGACACGTAACACATTTGACTAAAATTTTTATTCATTTTTCTCTGGATAAGACAAAATTAAAAAGCTTAAGATCGTGCCACCCCCCATACATATGTATGTATGTATATAACATACTTATTCAGAATTATTGAAATTAAACACATTCTTACTTTTAGTTAACATATATTTATGTATGTATGTATTCATCTAAAGTTCTTTACAGATATATATGTATATGAATGTATATATTTTTTATCTACATGCATACATACATAAGTATTTATACCTAGTGTTGATATTTTTCATTTATTTGTATCTACATACGTTTGTAGATATATAATGTTTTTACATAAATATTCTACAACGTCACTACATCCTAGTTTATTAATAGTACGATCACTTATATATTATTTGCCAATATATGTACATACATGCATGTATGTATATTGTATTCAAGGTATATGTACATATATTTCGGTTATGCATTTCTTTACTGTGTATGACTTGTTTTTAAAGTAAATACCAATTATACATATGTATATTTTATGAAAATGCATTGGTATTTGTTAACCTGTAATTACTATGAGGATTATATATGTATGGATGTAAAATATTTCTTTATCAATGACTGCAAATGTGCAAGTGTGTATGTATGTATGTATATACATATGTTAGACCACCCAATTATCCAAGTTTAATTTTCATTCACTCCATAGATGGCGCATGAGAAATAACGCATGTGAACAAATTGTATCAATTGGATGCAAACAGGACATTAACTTTATACAAATTTGTGTACTTACTATTATGATCCTTCGTGGTCCTTTAGTGGGGCGAAGTTGAATATTTGGGAGACTTATTTTAAACGGTCCTAGTTAAAAATTGGACAGCAATATTTGTCTGTTAGCACTATTTTTATAACAATTTTCCATATTTTAAACCAAAAAAAGCAAGCAGATTTAATAGATTTTCAACTGAGCTGGTCTGGCTTAATGGTTATTTACAGATTGACACGTATATGTTTATATGCATATACTGAGTGTATATGTATGAGTAGTGGGTACTAGTGACATTATTTTCTACTTTTCTTGAAAAACACTTCCTGTTTGGAACGATTTTATTTACCTTACAAGGATAAATTACGATTGGACCGAATACCACCTTCTTCTTCCTAAAATGAATAGCACATTGTCACATAATTATTAAAATAACAAAGCTTTTAAAAATTAAATACACCGGAGCATCATACGAGGGTGGGTCAATAACCCCGAGACTTTTTGAATTTCCCGCCTTTTAAATGAAATTGCAACACCATCTGTCAGTTGATTTATGTCAACATTTTAACAAACTGCGCCATTTAGTTTTTGTTTAACAGCAGTTTATAGCAGGCTACCGCGTGATTTAAGGAGAATATGGACCGCATATGCTCTGTGATATGGAGAAACGTGAATTTCATGTGCATTATTTGTTGCGAAAAAAACCATCATTCAAACCAAAGCTAAGGTTGCTAATTACTATGAGAACACTGCACAATCAATTTCAATGGTAAATAATTTGTTTACTGAATTTCGTCATGTCCCTACAAGCATGGAAGATGCCGAACGTTCTGTAGTCGAGGTCTTTACACCCTAAACAATTTAAAAAATTCACGATATGGTGTTGACTGATCGGAAGCCTGCATCTCACATGGCTCAGTTATTTAAAGATGGATGCCGTGTTTGCTCACAGTCGACCAAAAACGCAAGCGTGTGACAACTCCGCAATAGTTTTCGGCAGTCAAAACAGTGGGTTTATCGGGGTGTTTCAGCACCAAAGAAGGTTTGTTAGTCAATAAAATCATGGCGACTGTTTTCTGGGATGCACGGGATCCACATTGACAATCGAAAGAACAAAAAATCACGCTGACGACGGAATAAAGCCGAAATGGGTTTGTCACCGAATCAAACTTGACAAGGCATGACGGAAATTCGTTCCAAAAATCTATATCAAATTACGCTGTTGGAATATTAAATCAAGAAGTAAAACAATCAATGGCGAATATTATGCAAATTTATTGGGTCGATTTATTGAGGATTTAAAAAAAACAATAGTATTTGGTGAAGCAAAAACGCGCCTTTGCAACAGGACAATGCAAGGGTGCACACATGTGCAGTTTCCGTGAAATCTATAAAATCGGGCGCAAATTTCCCCATTATCTGACTTATTTGCAGCATTTAGCCCTGAGTGACTATTTATTGTTTCCAAATCTGGAATGGCACGGCGGAAAGAGATTTGACTCCTATAATGAAATCATGTCACAAATAAATACCTTTTTTGATCACCTCGACAAATCTTATTTTTTGGAAGGGATAAACAAATTGAAGAAATGGACTAAGTGCAAAGAGTTTAAAGGAGACTGCTTTGAACAATAATTTTTAAGTCAGAAACCTGCGTTTTATTTTAAAAGTCACGGATTTATTGACCCGCGCTCGTACTTTGATTTTTCTGTGCGAATAATAGCGATGCCTTTATATAAACTAGCAGCCATATACATATGTACATAACAAAAAGTTAGCAGCTCGTTGTACACTACATACAACGGGCTGCTAACTGGAATGCCGATTAGGCTTAGCAGCTCGTTAGCAGAGAGTTTATGCACGATAGCTATTACTCTGTCTGCTAACTATTTACAAATGAACTCTGAAATTTCGGAGAATTTTCCAATTTAAGAACCTGTTGTTCGGCTAATGTGAGCACTTTAATGGTAGTAACAGTAAATTGTTACCATGCGGTTAGCAATACGACGGCTGTAGTTTAACAAATGTATTATGAATAAAATATATGCTAACTTCATGCTCATTTTTCGTTAAGCATGACTTTAGATATCTTACTAAAAAAAGTGCTAAATATTGCTGTCCATTTTATAACGAGGGCCGTTAAAATGAAGTCTTTTCAAAAAATTCAACTCGGCCGCGTGGGGCCATAGTTAGGACAAACATTTTTATAAAGAAAATGCTATTTCGTTTGTTCTAAACAAAAATTGTTGAACAATGTTTTGGAAAAACTTCTAAATTACGAATTATAATGCCGAAAAGCTTGTAGTGAAGTCGCATTATATTTAGGTCAAAAGTGCAAAGCGACCGACCTGTTTGCACCCTATAGATACAATGTTTGTACACACGTTATTTTGTGTGCACCATCTATCGGAATCTCTCGGTGGAGGCAATAGAAAAAAAACATCTTTTGGCATGTCTAATTTAGATGTGTATATATGTATGTGTATATGAATATTTAGCGGGGAAAACCAATTATGGCTTTTTTAAGGCGAACTCTAAGGGATTGTAACGCCTTTTAGAAGGCACCAACAGAAAACAAATGTCCAAATACTAAATCACGATGCTTCGACTTGTTAAATGGAAATAGGTTTAGAGTAGAACTGGAAAGCATCTCGTTTTTACTCATTTTTCCCCACTGGATGTGCGTGTACATATATATGTATGCATGTAAGTTTATCGTATACATAATTTTTATTTTCTTAAGTATGTATGTGTGTAAAAACCAATCAAATTGGCTGCCATTTTAATGTTACTTGATTTTATATGTATGTGTGTACATACATGTGTAGTATTTATAAATTATTGTATTCTCTCTGATATACATACGTATGTAATTATGTTACATACGTATATTAATATAAAGTTCTAATTGTATTGCATATAGGAATCTAAGTTGTTGACGATTTTACTATTTTTACGATTAAATTAAAATACCATTTTTGATCCCTGCTGATTTTGAAAAGAATTCTTTCTTTTAACTATAATCTACATGCTTTAAATCGAACAAAAACTATTTAAGTGAATTAATATTTAGGTTAATTACATTAAAATCGAGAAAATAGGACAAACCAATTTAGCTTTAACAGTACAGGTTGGTTTCTTTTAATTACTGGTTAAAAATTGCAAGTCTGACTTTTACGTTCGCTCTTATATTTTATTGTAGTAAGAACCTGTGACAACGTTCATAATATCTAAGTTACACAACAAATATACATACATATGTTTTAAATTATGTATGTATGTATGTATATATGTACATGCATAATGAAAATGCTTTTAATTAAAGCTTAACGTTTTTTTTACATGTTAATTAATCATAAGAACAATTTAGGTTTACTAACGAAAATTTGCAACAATATCAAAATTTGATTTTATTATTGGGCGAAATAATATTACCTAATTTATTTAAGCATTTATGTACTTAGTATTTTTGCTTCAACTCCCAAACAAACAATCATAAAATTAGATTTGTAGTTTGTTATATGTGCATATATACATATGTATATAATTTAAATATGTATATGTATAGGATGGTCCAACCATAATGCATGATGTGAATTGAGGATATGGATCTGGAAAATATGTGGTTCCAACAGTATGATGCCACTTGTCACACAGCCAAAGAAACAATGGCTCTTTTGCGCGAGAAATTCAATGGCCATTTTATCCCACGTTGTGGCGATTTTAATTGGCCTTCATGATCAAGTGATTTGACACTGTTGGTCTTGTTTCTTTGGAGATATTTAAAAGAACAAGTATACGTTAATAAGCCAAGTACAATTCAAGATCTAAAGGATGAGATAGTTCGGCAAATAAACAACATTGAACCTCAGTTATGTCTCAGTCATTGAAAATACCGACCATCGGATGGAGGTATGCCACCGAAGCCATGGCAAGCATTTGGCCGATATTTTGTTTCACACATAAATGTCATAGATCCTTTTATCATAATAAAAAAATATTAACATCATTTTCTGAAAACTTTTTATTTTATTTACAAATAACATTCGTGCGTTTTGGTTTGACGATTCTATACATAAATAAAAATGAACAAGTATTTAAATCGAAGCAGCAATAGTTGGAAAATATATGTAAATCTTGAGAATAATGTATCAAGAACCAATAATTCCAGCTACCGGGACAAACGGTGCATTGTCAGCTTAATAGAGAAAACAGACTGGTTCTGCAAGAAATAAACCACGTACTAGCGGAAAAAAATTACTACTCCAACGAAAGACCCACGACGCATCGTGCAAGAATTCGAAAGAAATTCGATTTAATACCAATAGCCCCTGAATTGGTATTACGAATCTACGGACCGACTGGAGTTTGTGATCGCATCATTCGCCGCCGCTGGAAAGAATCAGGATTCTAGACATATTCATTTAAAAATACTAAATACCATATGCTGCACCAAACAATAAGCAAAAACGTCGCCAATTCGCATGAGATTATAATAAAGTTGTGTATAATTATATTTAAATATTTTTTTTTTTTGAATATTTGATATTTTTAGACTCCTATTTCCAAATTGGGGGTGACGGTAAATGTCGAATTAATTAATGGGTTAATAATTGAGTAATAATTTATTAAGTTTAAGAAATTCAATAAATTTAATGAAAAAATGTCAAGAAAATCCATAATTTGAGAAAAATATCAATGCTTCTTAACCATTATTGTGATTAAATTGTTACTATAAAACAATCCTTAAATTACTGTCAATTATTTGCGCACGGCACCAATACCGGAAATGTCGGGATTGCTACCGATGGACTTCATTCATTATGAAAAACGATGCCATATGAAAGTTTAGGGTCGAACATCGGGCATAAGAGTAATCTGAACCTAGTTAGGAAAGAGGTTAAGATGGCTCAGATGGCGATGGAACGCATGAGTAGAAAAAAAAGTAGTCGAAAGGCTGCATCGGGCACTCATTGTGGAAGGCGTATACACAATGAGTGTATGGAGAACGATAACAGTATTTTTACTGATGGTTCTATAATGGACGGCAGGGCAGGAGTACTCACCTGAGCTGAACTTGTCCTGCACTCGGCGTCTGGAGAAGTACGTGTCTGTTTACCAGACAGAATTCCTTGGGTTGCGTTGGATCACGTACTAGTCAGGTGCATGGAAGAAAGGTTTTCATTGCACTTGACAATCAGTAGGTTATAAAACGCATAAAGGCAAGTGAACATGTACGCCAAACTAGTGCTGGAATGTGTTCTAAACGTTGAGCTAAAGGATACATAGGCACAGAGTTGGCTTGGTGCGAACAAAGGTCCAACAATGGGTAGACTTATTAAACACAAAAAGGTGAAGACTTACCTACGACATGTACACAGGCTCGAATGGTGCTAAAAGAGCCCCTCGACGGGAAGGACAGCTAGGGAACAGGGGTATCTTAAGCTAGATTACTGCGTAATAGGTCGTGGAAACATAAAGTATCATCTGGCAAATATGAAAATCGAAGATGATACTTGCAGACATTGCATGGAAGAGGCTGAGACGGTAGCGCGCTTTGTGTGTCCCGGCCGAGGCATATTGAATTCGTCGTACGTTATACGTTGCCGTCTTCAACTGATATTAACATAACGACGGAAGAAGGTAACACAATGAATACTTTGTTGACGGATATTAAATTTGCAACAAAATTTTAATTAATTATTTTGTTGCATTTATATTATGTTTTGGTGCCACAAAAAACAAAACGCTAAATCTCGATATTTCTTTTAGGCACTGCAAAGACCGCAAATATTGCAGCAAGCGGTCATGTTTTCATTCCTCTTATAAGAACTAATTAGTTTTGACTTTGGTTCCGTGTACATTTTAATATTGGAATATATTCATATCGTATGTAATGCACAAACAATGTATAATAAGTGTTGGCACTATTTTTGATTTAATTTAATCATATGTCTGTAAATTTAATTTATGTCTGAATTTAATATTTTAACAAAATGCAACCAAGAATACTAATTAAAAATCTGTATTTGTTTGTTTTAAAGATCTTTTCTTCGATAATGAAAAAAGCAAGTTAAAATTCCTTACTTTTAAGTGTTTTTTTTTGCGTGTAACAATTTATTGTTTTTTCTTTACTCCTGTTATGACATAAGTGAACTTGTAAGAGATAAAAATATAATTAAAAAAAAATTGGAATTAAAATAAACGTGTATGATTTTTTTTATAAATGACGAGTTTAAACAATATTATTGATGAATTATAATATTCATATGCCTTAAACTCAATTGGGTTTATTGTTAGTTTTTTAGTTAGTTTACTTTTAAGCTAAGTTTTTTTTTTAAATTAATGTATATCAACTCTTATAATTTACTTCAAAGTATGTGTTAATATTATGTTGTAATTTATATAAATAATTTTAAAAATATTTAAAGCATATTTTAATCTTAAAAACAATTGGGTTATTATATAACATTTTAACCATTTGTGTTCCAATGCAAAGCTAACATTTTTTGATATTAATTTTTTGTTGCATGGCTTTTTAGAAATGCCACATCCATACATTTTTTAATAATACTCAAGTTTAAACAAAACTTTAAATCCTTTAGCAATAATAGCCCAGCTACTATTCATTAAAATTAATTTATACCCAAAGCATATTTAATAAGCTATATTCATGCGCGAGAGATAGCAGAGAGTTAATAATTTTGTTCATGGAGTTTGTCAAACTCGATATAAAAATAATTACCAACTTTCGATCTTTCTTTCTCGGATACATATCTCATATTAAATAAGCTTTGATTTATATCTATAATCGAAAAATAATTGATATAATTATAGTGGTTTGAAATAAAAATCTAAGATTGATATAATTTATTGCACAAAAATCAACAAAAACATTTAAATATCAAATAAAAATTTGTAAAATGCGAAATATTATTTATTTAATTGAAACGTAAACAGAACACAAATGGTAAAGTCGTGTGAGGATTAAATTAGAAAAAGAAAAATAAGTAAATATTTATATGTATGCATGTATGTCTATATAACATAAGACTTCTTTCTTAATCGGTTTATAAAAATCGAATCTAATGAATATTATTTATACATTTTCAGATTTTTAAAATCGTGAAAACTTTACATGTAAATAAACAAACCTCCAACAGCAAAACAAAATATTTTAATATTTCTTTATTTCCTTGAAAGAAAATGTATGAATATTGTTAATTATTATTAAACTAAAGTATGACGACGCATTAAAATTTTGTTGTTGCCTAATACTGCAATAATCTTTTATTGAAAATTACTGCAAGCTTGCTAAAAAAAAAAAGAAAATTCTTACAAGCAAATTAACATAAACCTTTTTAATTCTGTTAAAAGAAAAAATCTGTTAAGAAAATTCTATATATTGTAGGCAATCGAAATAAAAAGTATTTAATACATTTGACTGATCTCAATTATAAACAAATACATATACGTATGTATGTGGCAATAAAGCCAATAATAATATTTAATAAAGGTATATTTATGAAATAAAACATGAACTCAGTAGTATATAATGGTTTAATGCTACCACATGGTCAAATTAGTATTTTGCTGGTGTTTTTGTTAATAAACAACGGGATGTTGTTCAACATTTGGGGGCATGTGCTGTAATTGTTGCATGGTTGCACGGGCCAGAGCTTCCTGATCAGTTTGTATTAAAGCGATTGGCACTTGTGGTGGTTGCTGTTGAGTTTGTGTTTGTTGCTGAGATGGCTGTTGTTGTTGTTGCTGCTGCTGCTGCTGATGAGCATTGGTAACGACGGTAACATTTGGAGTTGTTTGTTGTTGATGATGCGTTGGCTGTTGTTGTTGATGATGATGTTGCCGTTGTTGGTCTTGATGCTGTTGTTGCTGCTGCTGTTGTTGCTGCTGTTGTTGTTGCTGCTGCTGTTGTATTTGTTGATGTGCTGCTGCAGCAGCTGCCTGTTGTATAGACAATTGCAATAATTGATTCTGCTGACGCTGTTGTTGTTGTTGTTGATGCTGTTGTAAAACTTGTTGATGAGCTGACACCTGCTGCTGCTGTTGTTGTTGTTGGTGAGTAGTTACTACTTGCTGTTGTTGTTGATGCAATTGATTTTGCTGTACTTGAGCTTGGGGTTGTGTTGCTTGTTTCTGTGCAGTATGCGATGTTATAGTTGATGTTATTAAAGGTGTCAAGCCCGTTGCTAGCTGCACCGCATTTGCTGATGATCCAGCAGTTATTTGTTGTATTGTATGCATGGTTGGGGATGTAGTTTGCAGCGAATCTAAATAAGCACATTAATTTTATGATTAAAACGTTATACTTTTTAAGAACTTACTTAATTCGCCAATTAGAGGTTTAACTTCTTGTTTTATTTGGGGTAAAACACCTGCTGGTATAACTGGATGTGGCACTGGAGGTGGTGGCATTGGTGCATTCGGATGATTCATTTTCATGTGCCGTTTCAAATTGCCTCTTTCTACAAATGCTTTACTACATAAAGTACAAGCGTGTGGTTTTTCGCCGGAGTGAGAACGCATATGTGAAACCAAATGTCCTTAAATTATTTAAAATTGTCTTGATCAGTAATACAACTGTTACATGAAACATGAATTTTTTTAAATTTAATGCATCTAGGCCTTTATTTAAATTTGTTTGATTTTATATAAGTTGTGAGGGGATTTTTGTCATTTTTATAACGACATTCCCATTATTAAGGATTCAAAGTAGATTTGTCTTCATAAAAAAAGAAACTATATATAAAGAACTATTATTTGTGTTGGTTTGGTTTCACAAACAATTGTCATTTCTTCTAGTTTTCTCTAAAAATTTGGGTAAAAATTTCCTGATGAGCTGACGTAAGCAACCAGCGAAATGTACAGACTAGCTTATCTCCTAGCAATAGTTTTTGCGAATTTATTGTTGACTTACTATGTACTTGGAAAAATAGTGAGATTGAATTATATATTAGTTATTTTTTGCTTTTTATTTTAATTTTTTTTTTTTTTTTTGTAATAATTATAAGTTCTTAATTTTTTGCAGAAATAACTATTATTTTTAAATTTTATTTTGCTTTTGCAAAATTTTTTCTTTCTTGGAAGTTCAAAGATTGGAAAACGTAAGCCTTATTCGAATAAATCAAAAATTCATTTTTAATTAAAAAAAAAAAAATTAAAACTAAAATGTTATAAATATGTCTACAAAAAAAAAAAAAAATAAAATAAAAGATATAATAAAATTTTTTATTAAAAACAAAAATATTAATTATTAAGTCATTCTAATTTTTTAGGCATGAGTTCGTTCGTAAGAGAATTATTTATTTAATATGGACAACCTTGAAAAAAAAACAAAAATAAAAATAATAAAAATCAAGCCCAAAACAAAAAAAAAAAAATAAAAGTCAGGCAACCCGAAAAATCATTAATTTTATAAACATTTAAAAAAATATTACAAAAAATGAAGTTTAAAGGATAATTAAATCAATAATAAACAAGTTAAATATAATAAAAAATGTGTATTTTATTACTACTTTTTTAAGTGCTGAGAAAAAATAAATATAAGAATGATTTTTTTTAACTAAAGAATTAAAATTTATTTTAGTCATAGTTTTTGCACTATATAAACCAACTTAACTAATGTCCATCCGCCTACTTCACCCAGGAATAGTTAATTAAAAAAATAAAAAATTACCAACAAGCAAATAAAAATTTAAAATACTCTGAAATTATAAATTTTTTAGTAAAATTTAAAATTTCCTAAAAATTATAATAAACATTTTCGAAAATTTAATGCAAACTATAAATTTCATACAAGTCATAGTTGTTTCCATATTTAATAAAAAGTGTGTAATTTCTACGCCAGATGAAAAGCTATACAGTGATCGTCGGTGGAATAAGGAGAAAAATTTTGTTCGTGGCCTTCTGTATGGGGAATATGTAGCTGTTTGAGCGAAATTTTGTTGTCAAGAGCGTTCCAATGTTCTCAGCATACTTTATGTACGGGTGTTTACAGACGAGCGCACTTACATATTTTTTATTTTGCCTGAATGTATATTGTTTGTGTAATGGCAGAACATCGTTGTGAGAACAACTGTGTTTGAACACGAGCAGTTCATCAACAGCGACGGTCTTCGCTAGCCAAATCCCAGTGCGAACAGCAAAATGTACGACAGCTGAACAGATTTACGGCTAGTCATGACGGCATGTTATGATACTTGCTTTTTTCGTCTTCTTAATATAAGATTATAATAATGACATAGGCATTGTAAAATAGCGAAGAATATAAAAAATCCAAACTAAACATTTTTGTTTACTATTTTTATATCCAGTCTGTTCGTTTACCCCTAAGTCTAGTAAATGAAAGTATAAATTGAGAGAGTAACAGGTCAATGACTGAGTAAAATTTCGTTTCGAATATTAGATTAAATAAGCGGATTGACAAAGAAGACAACATTTTACGCTTGTTGTGTACTATATTGGGGGTAGAACAGTTTGAAGCTAGTTGCACGAAAGGATAACGTTTAAAAGTTTGACGAACCCCTTGCATAGTTTGTCACATTGTACTTTACTATGGATCGAAGTTAAATTTTTATGCTCGTATTAGATAATATATGCATGCGGTTTCGACAAATTTAAGCCATGAAGTACCGAAGTCGGATTAAAATTAAAAAAGCTATCATGAAAAGAACACACTAGCATTTAAATTTACTATCAAACCAACCAGGTCAAGTCAAAACTCATTTGATCTACATAAATACATACATACATATTAAATAAAGGATTTGGTGGTAATTAAGTCATCATTCGATCAGGGTTGTCAGATACTGCGGTTTCACGCCAAACGTAATTTCAAAACATATTTGATGTTCCAATTTTTTATTTGGCGACTTTTTTGCAATTTATAAAAAAGATGGATATTTTTATACACTGTTTCGATTAGCAATGAATTTGTCTGGTAGCTCACAATAATGCTTAATGTTAACACTACGTCTCGCTATCCATAAATTTGTTCGCAAATTAAGAGAGAGTCTGCAAAATAACGGGAGAAATTGTGTTCGTAGCCTTTTATTTGGAGAATATGTGTAGAAGTTTTTTTTTTTACTTTGAACATAATTTGTTTGAACACGAACCGACCATCAACATCGACGTTCTTCACGAGCCATATTCCTGTGCGAACACAAAAATTCCATCGTTCATTTTGCTGCTTGCACAGAAATATATACAAAATATTTATATGATTTCAAACAAAATTAGATATTATGAGCAAAAACTAACATGAAATCATTATGGCCGTTTAGGCGATTTTTTATATAAAAATTGGCGAAATAAGTGTAAAAGAATCTGACACCCCGCATTTGACAAGCAATTTATTAGCCTTTCGAGCAAGTTATAACTTATTTTCAACGAACCAGCCTATGACTTTAGATGTACCGTTATCGGGTAATAACCGAAAGAAAAAATGATTCTTTATTTCGGGTTACTCGAATCAAATTTCACTACAAATTCAAAGTATTGTAATTTATATTATTAAATAAAAAATCCGCAAGTGTTTTAAGCAATTACTTATAGCACAGTTAGGAAATCAGGATATGATTTAGAATAATCACAATGCGATTCCATATCAAGAGAGGCAGATGTAGTTTTGGCGACAATAGTTTTTGAAATTGGTAAAATAAACTAAACTAACTATTTTAGAGCAAATCACCCCGAGACTTTACTTTAAAAATAAAGCATTCCCGTTACATACCTTTACAAATAAATGTTTTTGGACATTTTTCACATGAAAATGGTCGCTCCATTTCTTGACCCTTCGTATGACTGCGTTGATGGAAGAGTAAATTACCCTTAAGAGGAAAAGATTTACCACAAGTTTCACATGCAAATGGTCGATCACCAGTGTGACAGCGGGACATGTGATTTATTAAATGTTCTTTGCGAGTAAATGGTTTATTGCAAACATTGCAACAATGTGGATTATCACTAGAATGTTGACGCATATGATTGTTGAGATGTTCTTTGCGAGTGAATGTTTTCTGACAATATTCACATTTGTGCGGCGAATCACCTGTATGCAAGCGTATGTGATTCGTTAGATGCTCTTTACGTGTAAAGGTTTTTTTGCAATAGCTGCAACGATGCGGTGATTCACCAGTATGTTGGCGCACATGATTCGTTAAATGTTCTTTGCGCGTAAATGTTTTCGTACAGAATGTACACTTATGTGGTGATTCGCCTGTATGCTGACGTACATGATTGACCATGTGATCTTTACGGGTGAAGGCTTTGGTGCAGTAAGTGCATTTAAAAGGCGTTTCGCCAGTATGTTGCCGTATATGGTTAACCAAATGTTCTTTGCGTGTAAACGTCTTCATGCAATATGTACAACGATGCGGCGATTCACCTGTATGTTGACGTACATGATTCAATAAATGTTCCTTACGCGTAAACGTTTTCGAACAAAAGTCGCAGCGATGAGGAGTTTCACCTGAGAAGAAATAAGAAGTCAAATTAATGCTTTGAGATTTTAATAGACAAAAAGAAATGTGAATGAATGACATACCTGTATGCCATAATATGTGATTAGTAAAATGCTCTTTACGGCTAAAACTTTTGCCACAAATTTCGCATCGAAATGGTGTATCATTTGTGTGCGAACGCATATGATTCGCTAAATGTTCTTTACGCGTATACTTTTTACCGCATACTTCACACTGATGTGGAGTTTGACCTGAAATTAAAATTTATATTCAAATATAAACGTACATGTATATTTTGTTTGGTGAAATAATACATGTCATATATACATATATAGTTGAATCGTTTTAAAGTGGACAGACAATATAATGCAGTTCTGGGTAATAAAAATTGGTGTTACATTCGAACCATGCATTTATGACTTTGCGCGTCTCTTTCTTGCTGGATAATAAATCCTAGACCTATCGGAAGTGATCATGAATAGCTGAGTAACAGAATTGAGAAAGTTGACACTTCTGGTTTTTAAAGCAATGTAATCATAATTTGACTGTAGATGGTTTAGCAGTTGCAAGACGCGGGTGATGAATGTTGTCCCCAAGAACGAATAGTATATTTAGCCAAATAGAACTGTCGTTAGATAGATCTACAGGGTGTCCGCTGGGAAGGTATACTACTTTGTTTGTTTATAATTTTTGTTAGATGAATGAGAATGGATCGTATATTGATAAATGTCTTATTTAATGTCGGCAATTATGTATGGAATACAATATCAGATAAATGACCGCCTCTGTTAGCCTCACAAATGCGAGTCCTTTTGAATACATTTTTTATTACATTCTCGCATATTTCACGTGGTATTTCATTAATTTCATCACGAATATTTTGTTTGAGTTGCTCCAGCGTTTCTGGTTTGTTTGCATAAACCTTGCTTTTCAGATATCCCCACAAAAAGAAGTCCGGAGCAGTCAAACCAGGCGACCGTGGAGGCCAATCAATATCACCATTCCTTGAAATAACTTGTTGTGGAAAGAGTCTCGCAGTAATTCCATTGTAATCCTAGCTGTTGAAACCACATGTTAGTCAAGCCCAAAGCATGCAGTTGTGGCGTTAAAAAGTTTTCAATCATATCACGATATCGCACCCCATTGACAGTTGCCGTTACGTCGTTTTCAGTTTCATAGAAGTAAGGTCCAATGATTCCTCCTGACCAAATTGCACACCAGACTGTCACTTTTAATGGATGCACTAATTTGAGGGTTTTCCATTGCCCAGAACCGAATATTCTGTTTATTCACATATCCATTCAAATTAAAATGTGTCTCGTCACCCATTATGACTTTTTCATGAAAATCGGGGTTGTCATGGGCGAGCTGTAGCATTCTATTTGCATATGTACGGTGGCGTAAATGGTCTTCTGAAAGAAGCTCTTGTGTCAACTGAATCTTAAATGGAAACGAACGCAAATCTTTGTGCAAAACTGTGACCAAAGTTGATCTTTGAAGACCAAGCTCCTGAGCACGGTGTCGAATTGAGGTTGATGGATTGTTTTGAACACTTTCTTGAACAGCAGTAATGTTTTTAGCCGATCTTGCAGTACGTTGTGGTCCATGCTTGGGCCTATCAGCTACAGTCCCTTTTTCTTCGAAATCATTCACTACACGATAAATAGTGCGTCTTGTTGGCACGTTGTTTACCCCAAACATTTCACGTAACTTTCTCATCGTCACAGTAATCGATGATTGATTTTGATAAAATGTTTTAACGATTAAAACACGTTGGTTTACCGAATATTTCTCCATAATAAATTTACTACGTCTCTACTTCACGACTGCAAAATATGAACTGTCAAGACTAATGTTTACCAAAGTGGCGGCGAAACAAAGTAGTATACCTTCTCAGCGGACACCCTGTACATAATATTTACACATATTTGTTTCATTTCGGTAGACATTCATAACATATTAAAACTGTCAGTAATTAGTAAGGCAAAAAAAATATACATGTATGTATGTATGTACATATGTATGGTGTACAACTTCGAAATCAAGGCGTATCTAAATAGGTGGCATTGCTACGACAACAGCAGGCAACTTTGTTTGTGTAAAATCAATGATTACTGTCAAAAACATGTGACAACAAAAAGCAAATTAAAAGGAAAATAGTTGAAAAAAGATTTTTCGTAAACGAAACCAAACACTTTGACATTAACAAAGTGTAAACAAAGAAAATATGAAATGTAAGCAAAAAAAAAGTCACCTGCAGTAGTGATGCCACCTAGTTAAATATGCCTTCTTCGAGATTGTTAAATACTTTAGTTTATTTACTTTAAATAAATCACTTCTTGATTAAATTTGTAAGCACGCAACAGTAAGTCAACTTTTAAATTAAAGTGCAATAATGAGCCTACTCTACCCCGATTTTAACTCTGTAAATATATGTAAACTTCGAATTGATATGGTCTTCAATCCGATTATACGTACCAGTATGCCACATATAGTGATTTACATAATGTTCCTTGCGCGTAAATGATTTCTTGCATATTTCGCAACGATGTGGTGTCTCTCCGGTGTGTTTACGCACATGATTTACCATATGTTCTTTGCGTGTAAATGTTTTTGCACAATATTGACAACGGAAGGGAGTCTCACCAGTGTGCGAACGAAAATGATTTTCCAAATGCTCTTTACGGGCAAAGGTCTTCTGACAAATTGTGCAGGCAAAGGGCTTATCAGTTGAATGACGTTTCATGTGACGCTCTAAAGAGGCATTGTTGGCAAAAACATTAAAACATACTAAACAGGTAAACATGGGCCCACCAATATGAATGTTACCATGCCGAGTAAGATCCTGAGAAGAAAAAAATCCCTGGCCACAGACTTGACAATTAAAAGGTTTACGTTCAGTGTGGTAACGACGATGTACGATTAATTGATAGCGAAATGCAAACATTTTGCCACATATATCACACACATGCTCGCCAGTTGACACAACTGTGCCATCGGGTGCCAAAGTTACAGTATTTTGGTCAACACTTGTAATACCATCCTCCATTTTTGGCATTAACAAGCCACCAGTAGTTGTGGAAGTAGCTGTTGCTACAGTATTGGAGTTTGTAGCAATAGCGGTTGTTAAGTTGGCCGCTATACTGGTTGTAGCAACAACACCTGCCCCTGTACTGGTACTGGTGGATTGCGGTAAAGCAACATTATTGGTTACCGCGGGGACTCCAGTTGTATTATTTACCACAGCCGCACTAGTAGTGGGTGCTGAGGCAGCTGCAGTAATATTACTGTTAGCAGTTCCTGGTAACGATGCATGGGCTGCGGCCAAGGGATGATTTATAACATCGCCATGCAGTTTACCAAATACCTCATGATAGGTAAATAGTTGTGATATATCTTCGATATTAACTTTATACATTTCTATGCCAGGGTGTAGTTTTCCACTCATTACTACGCTACCATCCTCTTTGATTTCAGTTTTCGGTGCACCCAGTGTAATAGTAGGAGCCCCCGTATTTGCCTGGTTACCGGAAGATGCTACTGTTGATATATGCTGCATAATAATCTGTTGGTTTGTTGTATCCATCTTGCCATTTGAAGCGAAAGGTTTTTCATCTTTAATGGCATCGCTTGACTGTAGCGCATCAATATGTTGCTGCTGGCTTATTTGCTGTTGCTGGCGGTTATCCTCTGCATTATTTAAGGCTTAAGAATTATAATGCAAATGGTTAAACATAATTACAACTTATAACTATATATATTTATGTATGTGTAAAAACGTACCATGCGCATGCAACTGTTGTTGTGGCTGATGTTCTGTCACATGTCTTTGCTGCTGTTGCTGTGAATGTGTTGTTATAATAGTGCCATTTGGCAACTGTTGTGTTATACCCGCCTGAGATAACATTTGAGTTTGTGGTATTTGCAGCGTTCCCGCACTGCTAGAAACTGCCTCAGTTTTAGCCCCCACTGTTGTGTTGCCAGCAGTTGTGGACATAGCTCGAACTAATGTTGAAGAAGGCACTCCTGCTATAGATGTATGGGTGACTCCACCCTCGTTGTATTGAGCTGTTTGACCAGGCGCTCCTTGAAACAAATTTGTCACGACCCAATATTTACCCAGCTGAAATATAACAGATATACAAAGAAGGAATAAATATACATAAGTAGTGAAATCGGTAGATCTGAAACATACAAACATTACAACTAAACTATCAGTACTTAAATTAATTATTTTTTGCTTAATTACAAAGAATCTATGTGGTTTTGTGTCTAAGTCCAATTTTTCACACTGTTAGAAAAAAATTCTTATGTTAAAACTCTTACATTTTGTGGATTATTGGCTAAAAGTGTTCCTGAGGTGGATGTTGGAGTTGAGGAGTCAGAGTTACTTAGCAGCAACGGAGCGCCAGAAGAATGATGTCCATGATGACCAACATCAGGCTGATGATGCAGTAAACGTTGATCATGTGCAGACACTAACGAAGTACCCATGGGCATCGAAATTGGACTAGGACTGCCATCTCCAATTGTTGGCGGTGTTCTCGAAGAATTTGTTGAAGTTATGGTTGGGTGATTCGTTATAACATCTTTCTTTTCAACAACTATTGTTGACGGCGTTGTTGCCGTCGTAGAGGATGATATTGGTAAGAGAGTCGGTGATGGTGTTATATGATTAACAACAGAATCATCACCAACACTTTGGTTATTATTTACGTTTGGAGCCGACATGTATTGTTGAAATGATTGATGAGGTAGTTGAGCAACAGTCAAAATATCACGAGACTGCAACATTTGTAGATTTCATCGATATTTAATTTATACATAAATATATTTAATATATACAATACAGTTTTTTTTAAACTTTTTAATTAATATTATTTAACGCTTATGTTTTAAATGAGTTTATGCGTTAGGATTAAGGTAATGACAATTAGGAGTTGTTATATTTTTTTATAAAAACAAACACATACGTACATATACTCTTACAACGTAGGCGTGTAGGTACTTAATTAGTTGTTATTATTATTGTAATGAATATGGATTTAATACATTAAACAAAATGTATACATTTACCTATTCTACATATGAGTACATACATATATATGTATACTTCCATGCATATGTAAACAGAGCTAATGTATAGTTATCTATAAATATGATAAATGATATTTGGATGATAAGATTGGTTCATCTGACAAATATGCAAGTGTATAATTTCTTATATAATAAAGTATCTTTAATAAAAAAAAAGAAAAATATATGAAGTTATAAAGAAATTATATTAGTAAACTAAACTCAACGATTTCAAAACGTAAAACTGACGAAATTAACTTCATAAGTTTTTGGCCAATTTAAATGTTGTTAACTTTGCTAAAAGTTTATAGATTTTTCTAGTAAAGATGTTGTTAAAGGCCCGGAGATATAACAGCCATGGCCATGTCAAACTGGAACTGCATACAATTTTTTTTTTATTATTTTCAATTTTTCCTCTTTGTTAATTCAATCCTTTTATTTTGTTTTTTGTGTAAAGTAGTCTTCGATAACATAAAAAAGTTTGTAATGGATGTATACAACTTCTAATCCCTTACAACTTATATATTAAAATTTGACATGTTAATAGGACACTAGTGTGAATTACATAAAAAAAACATTAAAAATCAGAGGTAAACATTTTTAAAACGTTATTACAATTTTAGGATTTTGTACTTGATCCATTACTGCTTAGAAGAACAACATCGCATTTTCGGCACATACTTTCCAATAATCGTTTGCACCGATCTTTTAGAATCGAATACCATGATCCTTCAGTTCTTCAGAAATTTTAAAACTACGTTGTTCAATTGCATTCTTAACTTAATTCCAAAGGTTTTCTTTTGGATTAAGGCCTGCACTTTGGGCTGACCTTTAAATGTTTTCTTAAAATAACAACCTCTTTTATAATCTTAGCCAGATCATTATCGTGCCTAAATGTTTATGATAATGACATGTTTTCAAATGCAAAAAGTTTCAACGCTTTTAAGAATAACTATTGAAATATTGTAACCTGTCCATTTCTCCCTTTAAATTTAAAGAGAGCGCCCACACCATGCCATGAGAAAGCACTCCACACCATAATACTTCTCCACTATGCTTTACTGTCTTGTGTGTGTATATTATATTAAATTTTTTAGTGCGATGAACAACAGTTTTTCCTCCAGGTCCAATGCGACTTTGTTAGTTTCGTTGATCCAAAAATATTTTTTCAGAAGAAAACATATTTTTCTTTTGTGGGTTTTTACGAACACACGGCGATTCCTGATATTCCGTTTTCAACATAGTGACTCTATGCAAATAAATTGGCTTCATTTAATCTTCCTCTTACATGCCTATTTGATACTTCTATATTTAGGTCTTCTTAATTTTCCATGTTAATTTGTCGAGAGTACTTAAAAGGATCGGGTTTGCTTTTACGTACCATAAATCTATCAACATAAGACGCCATATTTCGTGAATTTTTTCAAATATTTACAATTTTTGTATGACAATTATTACTCTTATATAGTTTCTGTGCAAGCTTCCTTTTTACAGGATCGCAGTGCCTACCACGATCCATGTTGTTGGTTATATACGAAACCAGATAAAGCAAACCAAAATAAGCGACTTACTAAATGATTTTGATGGTGTCCTATTGTCCAAGTGTTACATGGACAAACTGCAAAAATTCCGTTATAATTAATAATAAAGAGTATGGCAACTTTTTTTTAATTTTCAAGAAGTACTCGATGACTAGTTACATATATAGATAATATAAAGCATATTTTAAAATGCAATCAGGAAAAATGCAAAATATAACAATTTTTATAAATTCTCCTATTTATATGACCGTGTGTATATATATAAAAGTATCAATTCAATTGGAAATTGTTTGACGGAAATATTTTCAGAAAAACTAACAAGTAAAATGTGTGTTAAAATTCTTGAAATTGGATTATTCTGTTAAGTGCGTTGTTAAATTTTCTGCCTAACATAAAATTAAAGTTAAACTGTCTATTTTAACCTAAGCTACAATTCTAATTAATTTGTAACATCGCATTTATTTTCAAGAACCATATATTGTAAACAGAAAATGAATTTTGGTTGCAGCATATTTTTGTTATTGAGTTAATTTCTTCACATGTAACTTTTTTGCATTAACATATACATACAGATTAGATCTAATCTATATATATACATATATATATATATATATATATATATATATATATATATATATATATATATATATATATATATATATATTCATAAATATCCGCATTAATATCATCCATAAACTACATATAACAATAAATTACACTAGAATATGATATTAAATTTACATTTGAACACAATTTACAAGTGTTGGTTTTTTATTTTAGAAACACTCGCACATTTAATTAATTACAACATATTGGTTAGATATATTGACAACGACAATGATAATAATAATGATATTTATTTACATATATTTTTGAATAGATTTTAAAGTACACATATAATACATACATACATAAGAGTAAAAATACAAAAACTAATGCAATGAATATATTTCGCTACTAAACTAAAAAAGCGATGTAATAATAACATTATTTATTATACATATGAAATATTCAAATGTATGTACATAATAATTATAACATATGCAGAAAAATAACACCTTGTATAGGGTGCTCTTTAAGCCCAATAAAACTGACGAAAGGGTTAACTGTCAAACTAACTGTCATATTGCGCTCACTTTTTGACATTTACGATCGTTACATTTTTTTTTCGAAAATATGAATGACATTGAATCGGTCTATAAGTTGTTTTAATGCTGTTGCACATCGTCTTAATCTCATAAAAGGACCCAATTAAATCTCCAAAAATGATTTTCGCCGAAATTAAAATATATAATATAGTGAGTGCTTTACCCATCCGTAGACGTCTTCAACAAAATAACCTGCCCGACCGTATATCTAGAAAAGATCCACTCATGCGTAAAGAGTTTGATATGAGATTAAATTTCGATTGAACATTTGACATTCTGCGGAAGCCATACCCAAAAAAATTGGCGCAATATATTATAAAGTGATAAAAACGAAGATAAATTTGTTCGGAAACAACTACCGACGTCAACTAGGTTAAGAATTTTACCCAAGATTTGTAAAGTAAACAGTAAAAGAATCGCAAGATTTTACTCAGTTAGACTTTTTCTTCTATATTATCCTTATGTCACACATCAATGACATTAAGCCACTATCAACCGGTTCTTAGAAAGTCCACACAACCTTCATTGTCGTTTGTGCATAATGATAGGCCTTTCATAAAAAAAAATACCAAAAAAAAAATTTCAAATGTTTCGAAACACTCAGTCTTGATTTTCTGTTGCCGTATAATGAATTCCACCTTTACTGCTTAATTAAAACGTCCTAACATAATAGATACAAAATTAATTCAAATAAAGATATTTTATTATTTATTGTGTATTTTACAATTAATCTTCATATTTAGGGATGTGTTGTATGCAAGTGCATGATATAACATTTTTCACAAATTTAATGTGAATTATTAAACACAAAACGAATTCATGATAGTGTTAATATATTAGAAATTGTTAATTATTGTTTACCTCATTTAATTGGGCTTGTTGTTGCTGCTGTTGTTGTAAAGGGGAATGACGGTTTTGTAGCTGCGGCTCATAGCCATTTGATGTTGTAACTGCTGTAACAGTAGTACTAGTTGTATTTGATAATGTTGCTGCTGTTGATGACTCGCCAGGAGTAGTTGCATTTAAAATACCATTATCAGTATTCATTTTTTAAATAACTGCAGCAACCCAAAAAAAGTTGGCAACATTGTTATTGCAAGTAACAGGTTTTGCTAAAAATATATAAAATGTTAATTGCTTATTTTATTGCACAGTTTGCTTAATACATACTTTACACTTAAGAATTATGTATGTATATTGCACAAAACAGAATTTCTATTCCATAACAATAATTTATTTTAATAAAATCAATATTATCAATTACTTTTATTAAGTTATATAACTTTTTTATGCATACAATAGTATTTTAATTAAATGAACACAATTGTGTATGCTCCAATACATTCAAATAATATATTCATCAGAATATTTTTGTTTAAATACTGCTTATTTGAAACTTGTTTTTTATTTGTTTATTAACCCTCTCTTATATGATAATCATTTATTCTGGTTGACAGTGGTATGAAGGAAGAGAAAAGCATTAAACTTTGGATTGAAAACTACTGTAAACATTTGAAAATGACAGTGTTACCAAATCTAAAATTTTAAATTTTTGAAGGCTTTACCCAAAATCCCTAAATTGCACTTTTCTTTCTTATATGGTCATAGGTTATTTCTTATAATTTTGACACCTTTCTGAATACAAATACATTTGCCCTTACCCTTTAAGTGTTTTTAATAATAATTTCATTATGAGTTTTAAAGGAAAGAGTGAATTTTGAAGGAAATAAAAAATTTTCAATACATCCCGAAAAATATGCATTGTTATATTACTGAGCTTTGACTGAGATATCTTGATGGGTTATTAAACCGGCCTGCATATTATGCAATACACTGAATATTTTATTGTTCATATCAATGTCTTTTCGCTCTATATTATTGAATAAGTGACAACACTTTCAAATAAAACATGACGAAACTTTTTTACAATGAAACATAAGCATAGGTGTTATACGTGAGCCAAGAACCCTTTGCATGTTGACGATTTGTAACCATCTCTACTTTTTCTGAAACATGTCCAGTCTGAGTATGTATGGCATTACGTTCATATTAAATTTCAGCTAAGGTAAGGAAAATCTTTGACTACCTACTTTAAAACTAAAACAAAATTTTAAATAATAATCGTTTTTGAATACAATTTCGCTTATGCCTCTTATTTTTTATCCGCAAAAAACATAAATGTGAAAATAAGGCCAAGTTTCTATACACAAATTTCATACGTTAAAAGTATTGAGATCAAAATAAAGACCATGTGTTCTTGAAATGTACAATATTATTTTGTTTTTAGGCAACCAGCTACTTTGGTAACATTTTTCTCATAACTCTTGCCAATATTAGAAAATGTAGGAAAATATTTCCCGGCTAGCAGGTTGCCTAGAAATGAGATGGTATTGGCCATATCAAGAACTTGATCCTTATATTGATCCGAGGACTTTTAACGCCCGAAATTTTTGAATATCAAATTGGCCTTACTTTTAGGTTTATATTTTTGTACGGATCTCCTCCTTTTTTGCAGTTTTTTTTATAAATGTAAACATTTATATGTATGTGTACAACTTTTTTTTAAAAGTTTAGAGATACATAATAATTTTTTGAACATCTTTTTTTTATATGGAGTTTGACATCGGCAAGTTATAAATTTGCCTAAATTTTGAACGATATTAAAAATAGCAAAATTATATTAGTAGTGTATTGATCTTTTAAATTGTTAGACGCCACATATATTTAAGGTAACAATATCAAATTAAATAAAGTTTGTAACGTGGCTATTACGTTTAGAATAAACTTGTTTAGTTTAATAAATATTGGTTTAAAACAAAATACAATACATATAACTTAATGGTTACGTTTACTTCGTCCAATATTTGCCTCGTCTTACCATACCTTAATTGAAAATTATATACCTGATGATTTTTGCTATTCTTTTGGTTAATCAGTGTAAATTTCAGCATGAATTTTGTTATCAAAATTTGTACCATGTGTTTCGTAAATTACATCCATTTTATGGTCGTTATAATCTATTTAAGCTGTTGTGACTTTTCACAACAGTTTTATTTTATTGGACTTAAACCATCAACCCGCATACAGAGTACGTAACGAGGAAAATGTTGCTGCTGTATCGGCCATTCTTAATGAAGATCACGATATGTCAATTCGTCGTCGTTGTCAGCAATCAGGATAGTATTATTCGACCACCTGGAAAGGGTCTTAGGAAAGATACATGGAGATCCATTTTTCTATCGAAAAAATGCCTTCAGCGACGAAGGCACCAACAAAGAGAATTGCCGAATTTGGTGTGAAGAGCAGGCTTACGCAGGCAGTTCAAGAGCTGACAATGCACCTGAAAGGTATACTGTGTGCTGGCCCGGCGGTATTTAATTCAATCCACTGGAAGACCACATTACAGCTGCCATTGGTAATAAATGCTAGAAAAAGTATGCCAAAATTGGCGCTCACGTATGGAACACTGCGCGGGCGATATTGATAAGAAATAATCTTAAAAAAGTAAGTGGCAGGCATTCATTTATTGGCCAAAGTAAATAATTAAATCACATTTTTTAAATTTTCGGTGTTTTTTGAATTTTCCAAACGGTTATAAAATCACCCATTATAAAAAATATTATTTGCTTAATATTTTCTTTATAATAAAAAAAATAATTATCGGAATGATGCAAAAATTACAATAAATAAATTAATAGAAATGCTTATAAAATATTTCCTGTGTTTGTGTATTAATACTAAACACTAGCTTGGCGGTCCTGTTTTGCCTTTCGAATAAATTTGTAACTTGTTCGAAAACCTAAACGTGGAAAAATATAAAATCAATTATATGCAATATTTACACGGGTTTTAACTGCCCTACTACTGTATATAAACGTTATGAGAATTAATGCAATTGTATTTGTTAAAATGCAACCAAAATGGAAACGATACACATTCTATAGATTTAACATCGGCATAAAGCGATAACACATATCTCATTTTTTTATAAATCATATTCATTAGTACGTTTAGTTAACTTCACATGCACCCTTGGTATTTCTCGTACCACATTCTATCCTCTTTATCGTTCATTATTTACTTCATGTATTGAATTTTATTTATTTCCATTGAAACTCAAACAAGAAAAATTAACAACAACAAAAGAGAATACAACGTTGAAGTTTCGTTTCACTCTTGCCAACGCCGCCGCCTAAAGCTAAAACAAAAGCAGAGAACAAAAACATCTTTCTTCCACATATTGTATATTGGTCGGTTGACTGGTTGGTTTTAAATGACTATGGAAGCGACCAGTCCCCACCAGAAAATCGTGAGATGTTTTTTCTTTAAATGCGCTCCAAAATTATAGAAACAAAAACTACAAACAAAAAAGAACAACAAAACAACCATATGATGCAAGTCAACTTGCAAAAGCGCAGACTAGAGAGCATTTTCAAGTGAAAACCGTTTAATAATATTGTGAGAAAATCAAATTTTTCTTTTTATTTTTAATTGCTCTAAGAGAATGATCAATGTTTGAAATGTTTAATACACATGCATGCACACATTTTTGTATATACATATGTATATATATACATAGCAATACATAAGCATATCTACATAAGTACTTAAGTATATGTACACATGTACAGCTGCGTGCAAAATAATATGAGTGTTTATATTTAATATATCGTTACATATTTTTAATTGTTAAGTAATTTCGATCTTTAGGCATGAGTTCGTTTTTTCTTTCTATTCTAATCGTAGTTACAACGACATATCAAAAGTAAGACACAAAACAAATGATCATTACAAAACTTACATTATCATTTGATTTTTTTTAAATTAATACGTTTAAGCATTAGAATTAAAATTTAAAAATTGTTATACAATGAACTCGTGTATGCTATCGCAAAAAAACATCGCGAATGAATAGCAGTCGTATTCTACGATATAGCAATGTCAACTCCTTGGCGTTACCCAAGGTACATGTATGTACGTATTAACATGAAGAATATATGAAAATACTAAGTACAGCTAGCAGCAACATCATGTTGATATCTAACAATGACGTTTGGAAAAGCGTTTAATAATTAGGCTCATCCACTACACCAGTTGGCTTGTTCAATCAAGTGAATGCTCAATCAAGTCTAAAACATACAACATACCATCTTGCTTGTACAGTCTTCATTCATGTTGTAAATATTTCGTGGAATAGATCATAATGGACACTAGTTTGTGCTGTAATTATTATTGCTATTATTTTAAAACGAAAAACATAAGAAAATAATTTTTCTTTTGCATTCGCGCATGTCGACTACTTGTCGACTTCTGCTTATCTAAGCTACGATGCACCAAATATTAAAATATGAAATCCATTTTGATAACATGCAAACACATGGTAAACAAACACACCACAGCCCTATCCGTAGGTATTTTGTTTGCCCAATCGATTGAATATCTTAAAATTTCTATACTACATTTAAAGTAGTACCATTTTGGATTTTAACAACTAACCTTATGATTTTGTTAAAATAAATTTTTCATACCCAATAGTTTCCAAATTATTCATTATTTGATTTTACACAAATGAAGTGTAATAAAATTATTTTCCTTATTGTAAGAAGAGACACTCCTAGTTTAGTGACCACAACTGTATATACATTTTTGTTATATATGTATGTATTTTTAGTTACGTTTTGTAGAGTGTACTTCATAATTGCTAAATAAATAGCAAGTAATATATTAAATATAAGTACTAAAGCAATGATAATTTTTTTTTTTTTTTTTTTGCAAAATTTTCAACTTCAAATATTACTAATTTTCAAAATAATTTTTTAAAACAATTCTCGTTGTGATTACATATGAGGCGTTTTCTTTGAAAGTTGTGTAAGGTTATTTTTGACAAAAAGTTAGTTAATAACATTTAATGCAATCTACTATGAGCTTTTTATTTACAAACAGTTCCCGAAAAATCCCTCAAAATTACTAAAAATTTTGTCAATATAAATTTACGTAGTTAATGAAATTACAAATATTAATACTTTGAAAGTGGTATATGTCCACTTTTAGTAAAAACATAATATGTAGATTTTTGGAACGAATTTCCGCCATCCCTTGTCAAGTTTGGTTTGGAGACAACCCGGTTTCGGCTATGTGCCATCTTCAGTAGAGATATAAAGATCGGCAGAAGATCTTTAAAAAAGCTGTTTACTTCAAGCTTAAAAGCGATAATAATTAATACAAAAAGTGTTTGCAAGAAATAAAAGAAAATTATTCTTTATTGGATATTCCGACAGGTTGATTTGATGTAGATTTTTGGAGGAAACCCCTTCTGTCACTATTTTTGTAGATAGGACAAAATTAATTTTTTTTAACAACAACATGTAATTTATTTTAACACTCTGCCTCTTATATTAAGTAGAAAATTATCTTAATGAATATTTGTTCAACGCTAAATCTATTATGAATTTTTCAGTACTTATACTATTTCGCCAAATATTTGCCTCATCCCGTATCCCCGTATCTAGGTGGATTTTTAACATAGTCAGAAAAACGATTTGAATAAGTAGTAAATTATATCAAATTAGCATTTTTACATAAAAGAGCTGAATGCTCTCTCGAAGATTCTGACCGGATTTCACATAATTTTGATCGAGTAAAACGACATGTATCCAAACAAAATGAGAATGAATTATATAATGTGAAATTATATATGTAATCATCAGACTATCAACAAATAAGTATGGAAATTTGATAGTCGTATGGTTCTCATTATTTTTTGAAAAATTCCTAAGTGCCAACTAATACTGACGGTTTTTTGGTACGGTGGGCAAAGAAAAAATCACAACTTAGGATTTTGAGGACATCTTAGACATTACTCCCTGCCCCTCGTAAGTTTTCTTTCTTGTCCCATATTTTTGTGAGTATTTCACAAGTGATGAGATTTGAACATTTTGATTTCATGCCGGTATTGTATGAAAAAGGGTACCAATATAACTTAAAGAGCATCAAAACTTTTTAATATTAATAACTTTATCAATAAAAGTTCCAAGAAAGGGGCGATTGTGACACAGTGTTATACAACATGCAATACCCTGTCGACCGTTCGTCGACTGAAGTTAAAATTTGCAACTTTTTTGTGGTACTTTTTCTAATTATTATTACATAATTTTTCACCTTCCTCACTTTTTGCGACTTCTTTGAACTTTTTTCCTTTTTGCAAAGTTTGTAATGTTTTTTACGTATGTATGTTGCAAGTATAACCATATTTGTATTTTTTACTACTCAAATACCTTTATACAATCACAGACGGTTAAACGGCTGTTATTTTGTTAAGTGTAGTGGAGTTGGCAAATGAAATTTCATAAAAAACTGCCAGGTTTCGCAGGAAAAACCGTTTAAATAATTATAAACAGTCAAGCTGGCTATATTCTTTTTAAATATGATATGTACAAAAGGTATAGGTTCAGCAAGAGAAGAGCCAGTGTAATGCCGGCTACATACGAAGGAAGATTAGAAGAAATGTGGTATTTGTTTTGTTTAATGTTGCATCGTTTGTAGCTATGTTTTCTGTTGAACTTGATGTTTCATATTTGGTCCTAAATACAATGTTGCATCGTCTGTTTTCTGTTCTTGGTGGCTTAGTTTTTTGAAATTAGTGGTATTGTGATGGTCATTTCGATTTCACGTATATTTGTTAATTCGTATGTGCGATATTTACACAGAACTAAAGTTCTCTGTGGTTTCATCGTCTGTATCAAAAAAGTTAAACTAGGTTTATAAAATATGTTTCCTTTACTATTCCTTTGTGTAACCTGCAAAAACGAGCGAATATTCATAAAAATAATTTGTCATGGACAGGTAGATATTACTGTCTGACTAGTTGCAATATTTCAAAATGCAAAGTGGTTCTAATCATACGATCGAAAAAATTTATTTGTTGTTGTTCTTAATTTTGTAATCTTGGGAAAGTGCTGTGGACAAAAATTTCAAAAATATATGGCCTACTAACAGAAATATAAGTTTTACAGGCCATTGAAATACCATTGTTAACCAATAAGCACATCTAAAAAAGTTAATAACTAGAAAACTGTTATTGTTTTTAGCTTTATCTAACAATTTTATGTGCTTTGTTGTTTAAGATTAAATTTGTAAAAAACAAACATCCTATAAGTATATCATAGAGAGAAGGGAAACCGTTCTATAAGACACGAATTTAAAATGAACTTGATAAATTTAGATGAAAAGTCTACAGTTCGGCACTTGCCTGGCAAAAGACTTCACACATCCTTGAAAATGATTCCACATGCTGAGTGGAATATTCCACATCGATGGGCGTTTTAACATGATAATGGCCAGTCAATTACCCGATTTGAACCTCATTAAAATTTCTCTGGAATATGAAAAACGAATATTTTATATAAGTTAAAAAATCTATAAACATTTACAGTTGGTTTTTATTGAATGTGTTATTTAGCGTATTAAAAGCTAATACTATGTTCATAATGTCTATAATTGGGCCATAACTGAGCCGAAGTTACCATACATGAAATCAATTAATAAATGAAGCAATTAGTACCTAATTGCACGATTAATTGATTCAAATTCCCAATGCAACTCTGATGTAGCGTGTTTAGTGAACAGAAAAAAATTTTGTACAATGACGAAATCAAGGCACATTCAATACAGTGACTGCATTATCAACACAACTGCACTTTAACTTTTATGGTAGTTATCAAACCCTTTATATAAAAAATTTAAAAAAGAAAAAAGACATGGCAGATAATATTAACGGTTAGTTTATTTGCTGAAATTATTAATGAAAATGCATTTTTTAAGTTATTAATTTCTTTTCAAAATAACCAATTTCTTTTTAAAAATATTTTTTCAAATCAAATTTCACGAACAAAATTATAACATTTCCAGTTGTCAAATGCTAATAGGACTTTATGCTAATATATACATGATAATTGAACAAGCTAAATGGCACACATAAGTGTAAATACCAAATTCTGTAACACAATTCAATATTTAATTGTCTCAATTAAGGTGCATGTCTGATTATTGTATAAACTATGGAAATATTTTTTTTTTTAATAAATTATATTCTGCAATTAATAACTCTTATTTTTGTGAATTTTTTGTGAAGTTTGTTGCCTTTCAGAACATCGATAAATCGACAATAGATTTCAATTTCTATATCTTTTAGAAAAAAAGCTACTTAATTAAATGGGTTTTTTACAATGCGGATATGCGGAACCACGTGAGCAGCGATGTCTAAAACTATGGAAATATGTACATAGGTATGTAATTTCAATTTTATTTGTATTTTTGGATATCAGTTTTTATTTTTTTTTAACTAAACAATATTTAACGAAATCATATAATATTAACATAAACTTTTGTATTTTTATTTTCTTCCGCCCATCAAATTGTCTAAATAAAATATTTCGATTACTTATATGTTTGATTTGAGTTAATTTTTAGGTACATATGATTCGGTATATAATGTTAAATGTAATTTCAAATCAAAAGTTGATAGGTTGAGATATTGATTTTAATCAGTTTGTTTTAAAGAAAGTATGAGAAGGGAATTAGTATGTAGGTGAAAATGACGTCCAAACCAAACTTGAAAAGGGACGACGGAAACTCGTTCCGAAAATTTGTATTTTCTATCTATACTGCTTTTAGATACTTTAAAATAAAAATTGCAAAATTAGCCCTATTTCATATTATTTATCAATTTATTATTTTGACGTAACTTTATCGAACTACAATCATTAATATTAAGTAATTTAATTTTTTGGAAAAATGAACTTATGCCTAAGAATCAAATTAAATAATATGTAAACAGCGTTAACTTATCGCTTTTTGTTACACGCGGCAAATTCGAAAAACACTAGATCTAGCGCGGAACGCGCTAAATTCGCGTCGCTTCACGTGAGCCCGTGTTGCAGGCGGCTTGTTTTATGTTTCGATGACATCTGTATTAATTGCATATACTTATTATTACAAGATATTGATATTAAAAAATAAAGATACGTTATCGTGTTTGAGATGGTTAAAAATTGATTTAGAAATTTACATGTACTTATGTATGTACATACATATGTATTACAATTTATAAACGTCACATATTTTCAAACTTTAAGATACAAATAAAAAATTAAGCAGCGGCGAAACCAATAAGATTTTAAGGGAAGTATTAACGAAAGCCATCAAATTTCCAAAACATTTTGTATTAAAAAAGGTTGATTTTTATTGGTTTTTTAGGGGGAAATTTCCTTTTTTCGTCCCCAGAATCCACGCCTGGCATTTTTTTTTAATAAATTTTGCAATTATTACTTTTTCTTTAGATTCTAAATTTCGGAATGACATGAGGACGTTCATAAAGTTTTTCTTGTTTTTTGCTTGATTGTTGCTTTTGGTTTTGCTTTACTTTTTCATTTGTTTTTCTCTGTGTGAGTGAGTTAATCTACGAGTATGACTGTTTTTTATTATTTATTTATCTATAGCTTTTAATTTTGTTCATATTCTCTTCTATTTGTCTAATTTTTATTTCAATTTAATTTTTTGTTGGCTTTTTTCTAGTTTACACTTTGCTCTCTTAAAATGTGTACCTACTTATGTACTTATAGGCAAATATGTATATATATTGTTAATGCATTAATTACATTAAATATAGAATTTATTCTTGCTATAAATTTAACAAAACAATGTGAACAAGAAGTTTATTATAAAAATTAATTATATTATATAGCAGCTGTTTACGAATATAATAGTCTGTAGTTAATAAAATATGTTACAAGTATATGTATGTATGTACATATATACACTTGCATACTTAATAATTCGTCATTTGAATATCTCAATTGTTATAGATATGTATGTATGTACATTATAATTTCTTATTTATACCTTAGTACTCTTAAAATCTAGTAAATAAAAAAAATATGTATTTACATACATACATAAGTGCAATAAAGTACAATGTTTCAGGCAAACTAGAAACTACCATAATACTTTTAATTTTGTATGCAGAAGCAAAAAAAAAATGAATTAAAACACACAGTACGTAAGCGGAGGTGAGGCGCGATTTAAGGTGCGTAGACTATATTGAACTGCTAAAGCCAATGAGAACTTTTTTACAAGGCACCGAATCTGAACAAAGTAAGACGAGACGTACCCGAAGACACAGAGACGAATAACACGAAAACTCACACAATGAATTTTATTATGGTATTTGCTTATTATTCTTGTTGTTGCATGATAATAATATGTACTTATTGGAAAAGAGAAGAGGGAAAAACTACATTAAAGAGCCAACGTTGTCAACATTATTTTTATAAAATCGCTAAAACAAACCGATAATTTAAATATGCCACTTTATAGAACTTATATTCTGATAGGGTGTTTTGATGTGGATTTTTGGAACGAATTGCCGTCATCCCTTATCAAGATTGATTCCGAATCAACCGAGTTTCTTTGACGAATATAAATCTGTCAAACAATCAAACATCAACGAATTGATGCAAAGCCGTTTTGTCTCCAAACCAAACTTGTCAAGGGATGACGGAAATTCGTTCCAAAAATCAGAACTTTAATAATCCAAACATCAAATTCATATTATTAACTTAAGTGGACGCTTCTCATTAAAAACACAACAAAACTAGAAAAAAAATAATATTGTAGGAAACTGCATTAGGTAAATACGTTTATTTGACTTCTTTTTAATTTTAAATTTAATATAATTTTAATAAATGAAGTATTCGGTACTGTTCGAATATTTTTTATTATAACTGGTTTGTGCCTAAAATCATATTGCAATCTCTACATATATCAATTTCTATTTAATCAAGTTCTTCTAGGATCTACTGAGTTGTATCTTTTTGGATTAATTCTAAATATATCAATAAATAATAATCTTCATCGAATTTTTCGTATTTCACATGCATGTTCATATGTTCATAGGTAATTCTAATAAAAAAATTATTATATTAAAAAAAATTCTATAGTCATAATAGTTCTGTATTTGAAATAAAACTGCATGAGGGCTGTGCATAAATGTATTCCATTAAAAGTGTATTCTATTCTTCTGTCGTATTTCTTTTTTATATGTATTGCTATGGTTTTTTTTTACTAGAAGTATTGCTTGTTGGAGGTAAATTTATTTCTAGTGTGAAAATTTCAATAATATTGTTTTTTTTTGAAATAGCACTATAAATTATGGGTTTTCATTTTTCTTATTTTTTATATAAATGATAGAAAACGTGTAAAAAATCTATCTGAGATTGAAATATTGTCACAACTTGATAAATAATAATATCGTGACAATCAACGCCATTCTAGCACTATGTTATTTTTTCGTACTATAATTATAAATATTGGCATTAGCAGCCTTTATTAAGTTCCATTAGCGTAATAATTTCTTATGATGAGGTCTGTTTTTGTTAGGGTAGGTTTCAAAACTAAATATATTTTGGAAAATTACAAATAAAATTCAGCAAAACTGTATTTCAACATATAAAATTTGTTATATTGTAAAGATAGATTCAAATCAGGCAAATGTAAATTTTTATGAATATGTTATAACTCATTCTGAACTTTAAACTCCTATTTATTTGTATCTGGCAAACGCATTAGAAAAGGGAGAAAGGATTAGAATTTTAAATCAATTTTAAAAATTTTTGTTAAAATCTTATCTCAAAAATTTATTTTTTTATATATTACTAGCTCTTTCTCCAATAAAACTATACATATTAACGATTTTATTGATGTCTAACGTTAGTTTTAGAAAATATACTAAAATTTGCGGTCATCACTACGTCAATATGTTTCCATTATTTTATAAACAAGAACAAAATTCTTTATAATTTTTATGGCTAAACAACATTAACATCGATGCCGACTTTTTCACAAGGATACAAATAAATAAAGGAACAAAGTATAATATATTTGATCATGTTATATACATGTAATTGAATAACGCTTTTGAAATGTTACCCACATTTTTCACGATCCAATAGAACAACATATATATTTTCATCAACAATCAACCACTACAACAATTCTTTGGATATGGTGTAGTTAAGCCCGGTGCTAAAACGTTGTAAGATGTACTTTGTTCAAGATATTTAGAAAAGAACATGTCTATTAACACTCACATTTTTTAGAAAAGATCAGAAAAATGTACATAGTGTAAAATATATTACTCATTTACGTCAGAAAAGAAAACGGCATTATTATCAAAACGTATTCCGTTATTATAACCTATGCTTGGAGTTGCCATATACACATATTGCATTCCGATTCCTAGTGCAGGAATTATGCAACAACAAAAACACACACCTGTATATACTAAAATATATTATCCGTTGTGATTTAGTTTCAATATTATGTATTGCCATAATATAGTTTCCGATTTTAAAACAGTTTTAGGCAGGGCCCAATGATAATATATAGTATATCAAAACCAGTTTCGCTGATCTGGATTTTCATTAAAAATATTTATTTTAAGATAACACAAAAAAATTTGATGAATTATTTTCATATTGCCTCTTCAAAGGATAATTCATTCTGTATTCATAATTATATTATATTTAAACCATACCCAACACAAAATGTTCGCTATATCAAACCTTGTTATCTTATAATTACGTTCTCTGCAACCTAGAAAAATCCTTTTTGAATTCATGTCAATAAAGAGATGATAAAGCCTTTACTTCAAACGTTATTATAACCATGATATTTAAGAGTATTGTGTTCATTATTATTTAAACCTCTAGTTGGCAACGTTGCCGCTACAACATATGTATGTGTTTATACGTTCTTGTTTTATTTTTCTTATTAGGGAAGTCAGACAAAACAAGATTTTTTGTTTGATGGACTTTTTTGACATTTTTGCTTCATTTGCAAAGGTAGTTTTTGGGACAATAAAAACAAAAGTGAAAATAAACAATTTGTTTACAAACAATAAAATTAATAATACATACTAGAACTAATATATTATAAAAGTATTTTCAACATAAATTTGGAATTTCTCACACCATGAAGCTTTGATTTTCTTTACGATTAAATTGTTCCCCTCTTAAAAAAATAATGAATTCTTATTTTTAATTAAGAGAACGCATGTCCATAAAATATTAAAAAATTTTAGGCGCATTTTTAACTAACTTTTATATATATCTTAAAATTTGTATCTGTAAGTATAAGTTTAAAATATACATACCCGTAATATTTTGTTGCCAAATATTATTTGCTTTTTAATTTTCTAATTCAATATTTTCATTCTTATAACCAATTAGAATGCAGGCAGTACCACTCCTTACTCCACACACAATCAATTGATGTATATATGAACTTTTTTGTAGTTATTTTTTGTTTGCCTTATATTTTATTCATTCTCGTTTACATACACTTATAAAAACTAATCGGGCATAAATAAAAAACGCAAGAAACGGAAAATAATGGCTACCGCAACCCGAGCAACGTCTCACGTAATTCTCATTTTTTGTATTCTTGTTTAAACTTTAATAAAAATGATTTTTTTTTTGTATACATTTGTAGAAACACACATATATATTTTCCTTTAAAATATCTAATTAGAATATACAAATACACTTTTTAATTTTTTAAAACAAATTTTTGTGTAACACATGATTAAACTTTATTTTTTGTATATTTAAAAACGATTTTATGTGTGTAAATGGTTTTAAAAACATTTTCACTTCTTATCATGCATTTTCCTTTAACGATTTACAAACAACCAACCTATAAAACAACTGCGACTTTTAGTTAAAGAATTTTTGTGATGACTATCAAAGACCAGCGCTGGTAGAAATGATTGGCGGCGACAGCTCGTAAAAACATATTTGGCGACGGTTTAATTCCGACAACAATACGTCTGACTAGCCAAAAATTTGCTCAAAAATAGAAAGAGGATTGATAGAATAACTAGAAGAAATATGTTTGTAGAGAATACAGTTCATTTTGAGCATAATGTTTTGTTTGTCATCGGTTTCCATTTTCACAGCATACTTTATGGACGGGTGTTTACAAACGAGCACACTAACATTTATTTTTTGCATGTGTGTATTTTATGTGTGCAATAGCAGAACAGTGTTGTGCGAACAACTGTTGGGGCAACATTGCTTAAGCACGAACACACCAACAACAGCGACGGTCTTGACGACCTAAATTCCTGTGCGAAGAGCAAAATCTACGTTGGCAAAACAAATCCATGGCTAGGCTAGACCACAGATTATAATATTATATCTGTGGGCTAGACGGCATATAATGGTTTAATGTAAAAAGTGTGGCAACATTTTTAAATACATCATGCCGTAGTAAGGGATAACAAAGACGTAATAGCGTAAAAATCGAATAATTTTTAATAAAACAAATTAAAATAACATAAATATATATTAATATATGTTAATGTGATAAATTTTATTTAAATTATTAAATTACGATAAAATATTTTCAAGAAATTTAGTGTTAAGTGCGCAAAAAAATTTTGACTGAAATGTAACCATTTTGTTGTTTTTTTAACACAAAAGAAAGTGTGGAACAGTGTCCAAGTATATTGCTTTTGATTGATTGTTGCAAGGGCAAAAGGGTCGACGTATTTTCGCATAGGAATTTCACATTGCGTGAATCATAGAAAAAGTAGAATCAACATGCAAGTAGTATGAATAATTAACATACTAATGTGACCAATTTTCATGTGCATAATTGTATGTAAATAAATATTAAGAAAAAGGATAAGAAGCTAACGAATGCATGTACTATGTGTGCAATGATATAGTAATAAGGGCCTATAAACAGATGCGTTCGCTAATGTTGCATTTATGGCGTACAAGGTGCAAAACAGGAGAAACAAAAGTGGTTTGTCAACTTGTGGCGTCGTTAACTGGTAGCCAAATAACCATACAACTATCTAAGCAGTCAAAAGTACAGAATAAGGAGAACAAAATTATACATAATTGCAAGAACTCAGCAAAAAATAAGTTATAAAAGAACAGTTGCATTTAGTCGGTTGTAGCTAGAAGGAGCACAAAAACGTTAGTATAACTGTTTTGTTTGATATCATCTAAATCTTATTTCCAAATTTAAAAACGCAACAGGGACGTATATCGATACACATTGTGGTTTTTATATCAAGAAACTTCCGCAGCATTATTAATACATTTTTATTATTATTATGGCCACAGTTACGCGTAGTGCTAGTAATAGTCCATTGATATCATTGAATTCACCTTTGGATCCTAGTTTATTCCCCTTAAAATCAATTAATGATGTTGTGAATTTTTTCAAACGTTCATTGGAACTGTACCATTCACAAAATGTGGAGCCTGATTTGACATTATTATCAATTGTAGCTGGCTACATTGAATTGTCTCTAACAACCGGAGATGCAGCTCATGCAGCTGCTGCTTCAGCTGCTGAACATGCATCATCTTCAACATCGAATGCTGTGACATCAACAACATTAGCTGGTATTGTGGGCTGTAGTTTACTGACAGGTGTGTATAGATAAATTGTATATTTGTAATTATATAAACTTTTTATGCTGTTATCAATGTTTGATTGTTTTTATTGCAAATTCAGGTGTTTCGATTTATGTATATATGTTCCTGTCAAAAAAGTTGCCATATTTTATTGGTAAAATCACGAAATGCGTTGCAAAGCTTGTATAAATGTACTTCTAGTAATAAGTTTTTTATGCCTGGAAATTTTATCTTTCCAAACAAAAATTGAAGAAGTTTAATATGAAGTGTTTTCAAGGTTACTGAAACATTTATTTATAATAATTATTTTAAAAAGTGTTCGTCTAATATCGTGAAAAGCAAGAATATGCAATTCTGCCGTAGGTAGATACAAAAACATCAATGTGAAAATAAGGCCTGTTCCTATCCAAAACTTTCGGCCGTTAAAAATACTGAAATCAAAATGAGGACAAAGTTTTTGATATGTACAATACCATCCCATTTCAAGGAAAATTGCTAGTTTGGTAATATTTTTTCCATAACTTTCCCATATTAGAAAGTTGAAAAAAATTGGACCACAAATTTCAGCTCTCTAGCTTTAATGGAAGGGTCCTATACAAATAAGGTTCCCCAAGATAAAAAGTGCCCTTTTCAGATTTTTTTGTTTACTTATTGGCACAGACCTACCTCTATACCACAGTTTAGCTATAGTGGGAGTTTTTCTGACTTAGGGGGAAATATATTTTGAAACAAATTAAAATAACATTTTAGCACAAATGGATAAAGTATCTCATTGAATTTAAAATTAAAATTTCTAAACTTGATGAAAATTTATTGTATAATCTTAAGCACAAATTTTTCACTGTTGGTCAAGATTATTCAATGAACAATTCAGTTAAGACGGACAATTCAACAATTCAAGTTAATCCTTTTATTTGAGCCTCAGCTTTTATATTGGAATTTTTTTTTTTTATATTTAAAGTGTGGGAACAGTATGTTTTGAGTGTGGTAAAAATGTGGATAGAAGTTTGATTGCCTGGCATACAACATTTTCTAAAAGCATTTTTACAGAACTACGATAGTGTAGACAAACAATGTAATGTAAATATTTTACTTTTGATTTTTAGACAGAACGATCATTAGATATTTCTTTGTGAAAATCTAAACACTTGTATCATAGAGTGAAAGGGGCTTAAGCAAATTTTAAATGATATGAAAATTATGTTGGTCTAATCGATTGAAAATAGTGTATATTTTTATATCAAAATTATATTAACATATAAATAAAGAAATAATATCAATCTTGACAAGGGATGAGGCAAACTCGTTCCAAACATTTCCATCAAACCACCCAGTCGGAATATTAAATATTAACAATTGTGTAGAACCGCAATATCAATTAAATTAACGAAGTAATAGAAATAATTAAAATTATATATAATTTTAAAGTCTTTGATAACAGTTTTTTCTATTACACATTTTTTCTACGTTTAGTGAAAAATATTTATTAAGACTTAGTAATCATGTAAACCCCTTGGGAATTACTCTGTTAGATGAAACTGATGAAATAAATAGACTTAAGAGATATCATATCTTAGATCTTCCATTCCGGAACTAACAAAGATAATGTTAATACATATTTATTTATTTATTTTTTTTATTTTATTTTATTTTATTTATTTTTTTGATTAACTTTTAGTTTTTCTTTTTAGTTTAATTGTTGTTAACACTTAATATTATACGATATATATACTATTTTGTTATAAATTAATCATTTGAAAGTAATATTCATACAAATATATTTATTATTGTTAATTTTGTTAACCATAAGATTTTTTTTTATAGTTGTACTTGTATGTAAAAGTTCAACTTCAATTGTCATATTTATGTTTCAACAAATTTGCTTATTATCAGTATATACTGATAGATTGCAATTTAAATAAAAATATAAAAAAAAATTTTTTTTTCTACGTAATCAATATGGCTTAAATATTATTTAAATATTTTCAGCCAGCAGCGAAATAATTACAGGAAACTCGGTACCTTTTCCTGAAGTTACCTTTGAACTCGTATCTGGTCTGTACAAAAAATTTCAAAGTATTCTTTCAATTGTGGAAAAACCGAAAGTATCATCCACCTGCAATAGCCGACAAGCCACAAGAGATGTCATTAAAAAAGTATCAGATGTTATCTGGCATTCGTTAATACGCAGCAGTTATAAAGATCGTGCACACCTGCAAAATCTTTATAGCTATCTGTCAGGAAATAAATTGGATTGTTTTGGTGTTGCTTTAGCTGTAGTTGCCGGCTGTCAGTTATTGGGTTATAGAGATGTTCGTTTAGCAATATCAGAAGATCACGCTTGGGTTGTTTTTGGTAATAAAAAATTGGAAACTATAGAAATAACTTGGCATGGTAAAGGGAGTGAAGATAAGCGTGGACAGGATATAACATCTGGAATAGAGTCAGGATCCTGGTTATATTTAGGAGGATTAGCTGTAGTGTGTGATAAACCCATGGAAGTTGCAGCCATAGCATCTGCTATTAATATATCATTATCAGCTAATAGCGATTGTGTTGAGGTACAAGAATTGCAGCAAAGATTGTTATGGTTATTATATAATATGGGTCATTTGAAAAAATACCCCATGGCTTTGGGTGAGTCTAAAAAATGTATTATATTTAAAAATTTTATGTCAACAGATGCTTATTAAATTGCAGGTACCTTAGGAGAGTTGGAAGAAATAAACTCAACATCAAAACATATAACCTGCGAGCAACTCTACAGGGAGGCTATCGAATCGGCCAAGGCCCACTATCAAAATCATCATGTATACCCTTATACGTATCAGGGTAACTATTATAATCGCTTAAATAAATATCGTGAAGCTTTTGCTGCTTGGGCTAACGCAGGTGATGTCATACGTTTATACACATACCAGTGCCGTGATGATGAAGAAATATACAAAGAACTACTAGATATAGCTAATGAAATGATACCATATGTTATGAAAACAGAAAGTTCTGGTCATTCGGCCCGCAGCATACTACGAGATTCAGAAGTATTCGCCAACCTCTTACGATTTTATGATGGCATTTGTCAGTGGGAGGAGGATAGCTTAACATCTATTCTACATATTGGCTGGGCAAAACCACTGGTGAATAATATTTGCAAATTTGATTACGATGTTCGTTCTCAAGTAGTTATTAGAGTTCCCGAAGATGAACTGCAGGCGGTTCGTGGTTCGAATGCACAAACAACAGCAGAACACACACAGTGCGATCATGATGAGACTACAAAGGAGGTTAAATCACAAAAATCATCAACGAGTGATGTTAGCTCGTCACAGCATATTGAGGGAAATAATAATTTGGTTAAAAAAGAGGAGGTAAGTTATAGAATTGAATTGTGCTTATTCGCTTTATAATACCTACATCGTATATTTGATTTATTTTTTTGTGAAGTGAACTATTTCAGAATTTTTCTGCTGGTAACACGCGGTCGTCTTAGTAATTTAATCTGCAATCACCTTTTTATTTGTTTATTTTTTTATGAGAATAAACTCGAATTCCTAGGGACTTAAACTGTTATAAATTTTATTCCAAAAATCACTTTTTAATGATTATTTTTCCAGCTTTATTTTTTGCTTAAAAAATAATAGTTCTTTCTTAAGTTAAGTTTTTCGTTTGCAAAATAATAGTTATTTTTCAAATTAAATTTTTTATTGATCTTAAATAAATCAACAGTTTTAGGGCAGAAATTATATTTCTACAGTGACTTATTAATTGACAAAGATTAAGTGAAACCAGACAAAAGTACTTTTATTTTCCAAGCCAAAAATAAAAGCTTCTAAGCAAAAAAAATAAAACTTGAAAAAATAACTATTATATTTCAAGCTGAAAATGAAACTTGAAAAATACTATAATTTTTTAATAAAAAAATGAAGCTTCAAAAGTAAGTATAATTCTTCAAGAGGAAAATAAAATTAAAAAAATAGTTATTAAAGTTAATTTTTTTATTTAAACTCAAACAAATAAAAATTAATGCACTAAATGGTAGTCTGCGTAACAAGGATTATGTTGGTGTACTTCTTAATCTTTTAGCATTTTTCTATCATAATTTTTTTGGTTGAAGTTTTAAGAATAATGATTACTTGCGGTTCCTGGAAATTTCTCAGAAAAAAAGTTCCAAACGAATTTTATTGTTAAACAATTACAGCTTGGTAAATCGGAAACGCTTTCTTCTAGCGGTCGCCGTTAACGGTGAAGGCCTCACCAACACGTTTGCATACTAATATTTTTTGATATAAGAAACGTATTTTTTCTTAGTTTTGCATTGATTTTTGGTGAATACAAATGCATCAAAAATCACACCTTTTTCACGAACATTTCGAGAAATGTTTGCAAATAATCCAATGCAATTAAATGAAAAATTGTATGCCTGGTTACTCTCGTTTATTATTTATATTAAGCAAGGCAATATTTATATTTTTCTAATCAGCATATAATATACGCTCTTTTAAAACACATTAATATACATATGCAATTTTGCATAACTTAAGGTTTAGCATTTATTTCTAAATTGTGAACACAATAATTTTCAGTGTGAACAAATTTTCCAGCCAACGAATGATGGAAGGAAATGTGAAATACCAACAACATTGGCGGACTTAACAGCCGCATGTGGGGAAAAAATTTTAAACCCCTACTTTTTATTACAAGGAGGCGGCCAACCTTTTGCGGAACAACAAAAACTAAACAGCAAAAATGACGAGTCCACTAATGGCAAAGATATCGATAAGAAAGCAAAAAATTCGAATAAAGAAACAACAACAACGTCATTGCTGAATAGTACAACAAAAAAATCAACACCAACAGACGATAATTTGAGCAATTTTCGAACAGAGCAATCATCAATATCGCAAACTTTATCTACATCAACTGTGATAGACGAAGAAGACCCTTTGCACTATATGCTTAAGAGGCCAATTATAACATTGTATAGTCAGAAAATGAAAGGTTTAAAAGATTTGCTATTGGCTGAGAAATTAAACACTCATGCGATATCATTACAAGTTACGGCACAATCTGTAGCAAGTAAAAAAATACGTGGCGTCGATAAGTTAGGTAACCATACTACAAATTCTACATATTCAACAGTTAATCTATCAAGTACTACAGATTCCACAACAGCGGGCGATTCAATTGCAGTTTCCAGACCGAAACGTACTAGAAGGGAATGAGTTCAGTGTAATAATTGCTGCTGTCGCAGCGGGCTGCACCAGTGGTAAAAGAAATCAACATAATTTTTTTCTTAGTAGGCTCTTTAGTAAAATTACAAACAAGGAAAATAAGGCTAAAAGTCTGGTATTCTAGGCATGGTGTCATTGGTGTTAGTGTGAGTTTGAGATTCTCAAGATTTAAAAGAGAGAGAAGGTAAGACAAATTTTTCTTTTAAACTTGTACTTTGTAACAAAATAAATTTTGAAAGTTGTTAACAATTTTTTAATATTTAGAAACTTAATTAAAACTTCTAGTAATGTATTAAATTAAGTTGGTTTTTCACATCTAGTTTAAAGTTAAAAGTTTGTAAAAGAAAATATTCATTCAATTCACCCATTTTAGTCTTGCGAGAGTGGAAAAATACTTATGTAGATTTCTCTTTAATTTTAACTGTCAAGATTGACTTTTATAAAACTTATATAAATATTCAATATTTCATTAAATCCGCATCAAAATGTTATTTTTTTGTTGCTAAATTAATTAATATACCATTATGTAGCTGAAACTAAAAATATATGTATGTACATAAGGGCCTTTGCACATTTACATTATGTTTTTGTATGTCAAAATTGAGATTTGAAATATGTACATACATACTTTTCACAATATTTGACTCCACACATCGATATGGGATTTCGTATGTAATACATAACCTCTAATTCTTTATAACGGTATGTATAGATTCCACGTATTAAAAAAAATCCCAATAAATAAGAAAGACGCGCATTGTAAAAGTACCTTTGATAACACGTTTTATATATACAAAAATTTGTAGCCAAAAAACATTTTTTTATTTCTTTTCGTTATATAATTGCTATATTTGGTACTTTTTCATCTTTCGCCATGTTCTACGCACTAGGTTATATGAGTATGTAGAACAAAAGCGAAAGTTAGTGCCAAATGACTATTCTATGTACATACATAATTGCTCTCATATTTGAAAAAAAATCTTTGTACTTTCGCAAGGCTTAAATTCGTGACATGAGTGAGTATATTTTATACTAATAAGTTCTTTCAACATATAATTTTAAACAAGCTTTTTTCTACACACATCCCCTTTGTATTTGGTTATTTAATATTTAAACAATACTTGTTATTTATTTAAAACAGAAAACAAGAACTTTTTATTTATTAATATTTATGGTGCTCACTTTATTTTTTAGGCCTTATTCATAAAAAATATATTTTTTGAACTTCAAATAGTTTTATTCTAAACATTTTATATTGAAATTCGTTTTATAAACCTTTTATAAATTCAACATTTTTTTATGAAAAAGGCCGCTATAATTACGCTAAAAATTACTATGATATCATTTAAGTCTATTTTATTTGAAGCTAGATTTGTTAGAATTTCCAAGAAAGCGTTTCGGTGTTGTATTTGGAACTATGTACTTCCAACTTTTTGTCTGGCTTAAACTTCTACCAATATATGATTTTATATCAAACCGATATCATTAGTAAAAATAATAATTATTATTATCAGTGGTTTTAGTGTGTGTGTATTAATAAGCAAGATTCTGAATTCTTTTCTTCAAATTTACGTTTTCCCTTTTGGAAATCTAGCTAACGATTTACAATTTTCATAATTCGATTTCAGACTGGCACTGGAGTTGAGTTATTTTGAAAAAAAAGCTTTGATAGCTCGATTTTACATCGGTAGTTGGTGATGAACTTCGCACAATACTGCATAAAAGTATCATGTTCACCCGGAAGCCAAAACTACGCTTGGCGGGCCGAGCTAGTAGTATATATTTTTTTCTCGAGTGATACTGTTCTTTAATTATAAAAGTGATACGATTAACCTGTCATTAATCTTGATGTGCGTGTATTCTATTTTTGTTTTCTCAAACCGGGGATGCGAAAGGACTATAATTTTGTTTAAGAATATCAAGCCTTAATTGAATTAGCTAGTTTAGGTGTATCGTACTATTGCTGAAATTTAAACTTTTTTTAGCGGTTATATATGCAGAAGTTTATTTGATGTGATATATACAGCATAGTGTGTCAAATCCAAACATCTGCGTAGAGATACATTTTGAAAGATTAATTTTTGGGCCTGGTTTTTTACTGTCCCTTATAATGTCCACTACCAGTAAGAGATGCATTAATAATCCTTCCCAAGGTTCTGCATTTAGCTTGTAATCAAAATACTTTTTTTTTATTACTAAAGCTTGTCTACACTATCTCTCTTGTCTAATAGTTCAAAATGGAACCTAATCTATTCTAATCTAATATACAATTTTAATTTTATATGACATTCTTAGAGTTAGGTATTGAAATTATACGAAAACCAGTTTCGGCCATGTATCCTCTTCAGCGTAATTTTTCGTGTTAATTCATTGCTGTTTTATTGCTGGTCAAGTACCAATTTGTTATATGTGAACTCGTAGAAGGTAAATCTCGTTGGTGTTTTATTGTTAATCAAGTATCCATCTGTCAGGTGTGCACAGGTAGCAGGTAAATTTTATAGGTCGAGTATTTTTTGTAGAGATTGGTAGATGTTAGTGATGACTGAATTACGAGTTGTGTTAATGTGCTTTCATTGTGTTTCGGCTGATTGTTTCGCCTGTCGAAAAATCAAATCAATTGTATACATTTCTAATTTCCAAAGTAATTTCAAGGAGTTTTTTTCCATATAAAACAGCGTTTCTACGTCAAAATAATTTAAAAATCTAGTCATTCCGCCCCTTAAATTATTCAACGGATACTTTAATTTTCCGATAATAGGAATTTTTTATATGTTTAACATTAAACCTGTGGCCTACGTAGATACTCCGGAAAAAATACGCTCTGATGGTACAAAAGTTCCAATCAGAAAATAATATTTTTGTGCAAATGTACACTGTTTTCATTTTATGCCATGTATTAACCACATTTTGTTTTAATTCGAGAACTGTAGCGGTGAGAAAGAAATCTTTAGAATTTGTAGAGTCATTGTCCTATAATTTTCACTTGGTAGCCAAAAATGTGTCGCTTCCTTTCCAATACTGTTGGTTGAACGAGCATTTTTAACCATTTCGCTTAACGCAGCATGCGTTTTTTTTTATTAAAATGTAAAGTAACTGTGATGTGAACACATATTTGATGATTTTCGCAACACAAAACTCTACTTGCTGGTTTATAACAGCTTACATATTTGAAGAAAGAATACACAGGATTATAATTACTTTTCTTTGGACGATTATTGATGACATATACTTGAATTCCTGGTGGACAACTATAAACACAAGAAAATGAATTTTCAAAAATACTAATAAAATTTTAATAACTTATACACCGGCGAGCAAAAGACGATGCATGTGTGGCATGCTTTTGCAACACTGAAAATTAAATAAATAGCTTAACCGGTAGATTTACCTATCGAAGTATTACCTGGCACTTTCAAGTTCTTATTTTTGATACCCACATTCTTTAAATTCTTCCTCTGAAAACTCCGTTGGTATAACAAATACATACTGTACTTATTCTAGATATTAAACCAGAAGATATTTTATCTTTTAAGCCATTTCTACGGTGTTAGACTTGTCTGCGAAATTATTTGTAAGGTTAACTTATATTTGACAAGAAATTTTTATCACATCCGACATATTTTCCGGACGCGATAATCACTTCTTATTCTACGCTTAACAAATTATTACTCAAATAAATGCATTCACTAGCGGGGATTCAATTCTTAAACACTTATTGCCTCCTTGTTCTCCAAGGGCCGGTAGCGATGCTGAACAGATTTGTTAAAGCCTCAAGATACATAAATTAAATACCTAGAAACAGCTTCATCAACACAAACAAAATTCTCATTTTAACCAACTCATCCCAATTGCTCCGTGATCTTCTTCAACGGCTTCGAATGCACTAAAATCGCAAGCATCATCATCTGGTTTGTAACTATATTATACCCTAGTCAATCAATTCTCTTAAGAAAATTTTGTAATTAAAAGAAAAGAAGCTATTTTAAATAATTCGTACGAGTACATTTTATTATTTTAATGAAGTCTCCACTTTTCATCATTATTCATCGGTATTGCAATCTCTACCGTTTTAAATTTAACTTTATATACATTTTATATATATATATATATATATATATATATATATATATATATATATATATATACATATATACATTTTATATTATTTTCGTATATTTAAGTAATACTTGTCTCTTTATATATGTATACTTCCTAATACTTTTGTGATATGTTTTTTTTATTTTGTTTTATTTTATTTTACGAACTTAAAATTACTAAATCATTTTTATAAATTATTTTATGCAATTGTTATTGCAACACTTGATGCACAAATACAGAATACAAACAACGCTCAATGGGAAAACTATTTTATTTAAATACTTGTTCTTTTTTGAAAAGAAAGCTTAATTTTAAGTTTGTTCTTTTGTAAAGTATTTGTTAATTTATTGATTGATAATAAACATTAAAAATGAATTTTGTTAAAGACAGTCTGTGATTATTAAAAATATTACAAACAAAAAATATATATGTACATATAAAACAAAAAATATATATAAAACAAATCAAGCAAAGGAGTTAATGTTTAACTAATTAATTATAAATTTGTTTAACTCTAATAATACTTTTTTAATTCTAAATATTTTCTTATTGCTACAATAAATATATAAATTAGTTCTTTGTTGTCTGGACTGTGATTCTCTGAATACATTTGTGTGTAATTAAAGAGTTTACTTGTGTAGAGTAGTGGTAGATTGGTGAACTTTTTAAATTTTACAATTTATCAGTCTCTTTTATATATAGCAGCGACCTTGTAAAAACATATTCGAAAGAACTTTCAGTCTAAAAAATGTCTAGAGTTTATAGAAAGGAATTTCTTTTGAAATCAATACTGTTTGATCTTGCAAGAAAGATGAAACTTTAAGCTTCAGATTTATTTTGGTAGAACATTTTTTGGAGCCATCGGGAGATTTCTATAGAAATTCTTTTCAAGATTTTTTATCTAGCTGTATTTCTAAAAGGAATTTTGAGTTGGTACAAGAAAGTTTGCGACAGCTATAATTGTTTTAAGAAGGGTAGTGTAGTCTCTACTCACGTTGCTGACCTCATGCATTTAAGGGTTAAATAATATGCTTTTATTTTACTTGCATATTTCCGAATATATATTTTCTGTTAAGCTAATAGATATTTTAGAACTTCTTCAGGTTGCATTATTAGTTTTAATATATAACAAAACATTCTAGAATTTCACTTAAGAATTGCAGTCCAAGCCTTTTTTAATAAAAAAAAAAACGTGAACAAATTTCAAATAAATATTGAGTGTTTTAAACTAAAAATTAATAATATCAAGAAATTTATATGTGAATACATCTACCTAAAATAATAAAAATCATACAAATCATTATTTAGTATTAAGTGAAAAGCAAATCAATGAACCTTAAATAACTTTGGGTGAACAAAATATTAATTATAAAAAATTATATTTAATTATACATACATATTGAAAAAAACTTACTTTATTTTCTTAAAATGTATGTATATCAAACCGCAAACAAATGTATACATTTTTTTAGACATGTATTTTATATTCAAAAAGAAGATGTTTATTGAATGAATTTTATTTAATTATGTGTAAAACACTTCTTAATTACAGCACTCAAATTAATAAAAAAAAAAACTAAAGCTTAAAATGTAAAACATAGTTCCATATATACTTTATACACTCTTATTCAATAATTATTAAATGAAATTCTTATTAAAACCATAATAATAGTACATATTTAATCAGCTTAGCTCAATATTCACTAATGAAACAATACATACAAAAATGATATCTTATTACTAAATCAAAATAAAAAATAAAACAAAATCATTCTTTTCCCCCTCCAACTCCCAAAATAATTAATAATATGTATAAAGCTCAATAAATGTTTGAAATGTTAAAGAAAAAAAAGAAAACGAATAATAAAATAGAAACCCAATGTTAAAACTATATTTGTATCTATTATTTGGTTGGCTAATTTTACAATTTTTTGTTAACAAACGCATATATTCAACATTAAATATACATAAATTAAAACAACCCCGACTTTTTAATTATACTTTACTTCTTCCACTTAAGCAACAATTTTATTGTTAGAGGTCTACCTATGTACAGTAATGAATCATGGCGACTCTGTACACGGTTTCTCTTTATTTGTTTACTAATTAGCGAGGAGAATTTATTTCGTATGCAAGCGTATTTGTGAACAAATGCTAGGGGATTTGTGAAAGAGAAACAATTTTTGACATTCTGGAGCTTTACAAACGCAAAGAAAAAACAGCTGTATCATCAACACTACCTATTATATTAATGTACTTTCAAAATGCGAACAAAAAATTCCAATTTTTAGCACATGAACACAAACTGCACAGTGAGAACTCAAAACAGGGAGAACTGTAAAAGCTTGATAAATGAAGAATTTACGAGGATATAAAAAAAAATCAAAATAAAACAATAATAAATAGATGTCAAATTCCATATAAAAAAAGTTTTCCTCTTCCTCTACATTTTTTAAATATGAGCGTTTGACATCGGCAATGAAGCCGGTAATAATTTGAAATCGCCGGTGAGTTTACCTGTTATCAATTTGCCTTGATGTTTAATAAGAAATGGGCGAATTAAAATTATTTCCGGCTCTTTGCGATTGTCAAACTCTATATATAAAAAATGTACCGGAAATGGAGAAAAATTTTTTATATACGAAATTTGACATCCAATCAGTTTAAAAAAAGTACTCTTCTGCGCTGGTGAGTTTTCCAGTTTAGTTTAAAGGTAAACTCATCACCGCAGCTGATGACTTTTTTTAAACTGATTGAATTTTAAATTCCATAAAAAAAATGTTTCCTTTTCCAGCACATTTTCATATGGTGTTTGACATCCGCAACGAAGGCCGAAATGCTTTGAATTCGCTCGCGAGTCTACCTGTTATTAATTTGCTTTGAGTAGCATCACGGGCGAAATCACGAATTTAAATCATATAAAAAATGTTGGCCATTATCGCAACCTTTTTATATGAAGTTTGACAGTGTATACTAAACAGGTAAGCTCACTAGAGCATCTAAGTACTTTTTCAAACTTATGAAATTCCATATAAAAAATGTTTCGTCGTTTCCGCCACATAATTTATCGGCCATGTTCCGACACTCGCATCTCGCACAAAATTTGCGATTGTGATTTCAACTCGCTTGTGAGGTGTTCTGTAACTCGCATTCGCAAGAGTTTTGGCGAGTTCAAGTCGCAAGAGTATACTGAAGTGAACTGCTGTATTTAAACTAAACTAGTTTTTAAAGAAACTACAAAGTTATGAAAAAATAAATTAATAGTGTTTTCTTTTTATTTTAGTCAAAACTAATGACATTTTGTACCAAATTTTTTCTAAAAACATGAAATTTAAAAACGTTCTTTGCTTCTGCAACTTTTGCCTCTGTATTTCTTCTTTTGCACTGGTGATTTCAGTAAACAGCTCAAGGCGAATTCGCCTTGAAACAGCTAATACGAGTCATCTTCGAAAAATATACGCAGCTAGTGCTGCAATTAATTCAAATGAAATGCCCGGGTATTTTTTGTAATATTCTAGTTTCAGGTATTAGAAATATTAAAAATACAGTTTTCTTTTAAAATTTTCCAAAAGCAAATCGCAAGTAAAACGCGTGAGTTGCAGAACATGCAGAACATAGACTACAGAAATAGGTTATGCGATTTGACACTCTTGCGAGTGTCAGAACATGCGCGTATGTATATGGAGTTTGAAATCCGCAACGCAGCTAGATAGACTTTGAATTTGCCCGCGATTGTACGTGTTATCAATTTGCCTTTCCAAAAAAGTATTTTTTATATAAAACAGTTTTAACCATAGACTATTAATTTTTATTCTGTGGTTTCAACCATAGACTACTAACTAGACGCTACAATTTGCATCAAAATGACCTCAATTTTATAAAAAGATACAAAAATATTATTGTAATTAAGTTATCTCTTTCTTATTGTTGCAATTAAGTTATCTCGTTCTGATTGATTACACGCTTTTTCAAACATCTTAGTTGGATATTCTATGCTGTTAACACTGCGTCCTGACTAGCCATAAATTTGTCGGCACATTTACAGAACGTCTGCAAAATAACGGGAAAAAATGTGTGTGTGATTTCCTGTTTGGAGATTATGTGTTGGTGTCCCTGTTCAGTTTGAGCATAATTGTTTGTCACTTATCGAGATTGGCTTATTGCTCTCAGCATTTTGTACAAGTCACAAGGCAGCCTTGTGGTACGGATGTTTACAAACGAATGCATACACATATTTTTTATTTTGCCTGCGTGTATTTTAATTGTGTAATGGCGGAAGAATGTTGTGCGATACACTTGTTGGAACAACTCTGTTTAAACACGAACCGACCAACAACAGTAAAGGTCTTCACTAGCCGAATTCCTGTGCGAACAGCAAAATGTACAATAACTGAACTTGGCAGCATTACAATTTGAACACAACTCTGTAAATAGAAAAGCACAAATTAATTTGTAAATATTTGAAATTAAAAATGTTTACTAAAGAAGAGGTAGATAGCTGGAACGCATTATTTCCAGAATGCCAAATAAATAATACTAATTTAAGTAATCCAACGGAACAATTTCTTATCAATGCTTTGGTTAACTACTTGCGTGGTTTTGGTTATGATGTAAATCCACCATTTAACTTGAACGTTGCAAATAAGGAAAATAATAGAGAAAATCGGTTGTTTCTTATTAAGTTAGCGCGTCATATTGATCACTTCTTGAAGATAATAGATAAAGGTTACTTATTTACATATTATGATCTAATACGACCAAGTAAGTTTGCAAAGGATATTTGAAAGCGCAGTAGAATATAAACTATTTCATTATAGCTCCCAAGAAGACTGCTCGCATGCTGTCTATTCTTCTTAACTATTATTATTACTACAACCTATACAAAGAGGATGTATTTAAAATGGCCAGTGGTAAACAACGAGAGCTACATGAGTTGAGACACCGTATTGATAATACCCATCAGGACAATGAGCGCAGAAAAGAGGAATATAAAAATTTGAAATCAACAATAGCAAATTTAATGGAAGATGTTCCCAATGCTCGTTTGACCCGTATGGAATTAAATAAACAACATACTCAACAAGAAGAAGAACTTAAAAAACTAACTAATTCTTATCAAGAAATTAAGAGCAAATTAAAACATTTGGAAGAGCAAAAGAAACTTTTGCGCAAACGCGTGGTACCCGAAGAAGAGTCTCAGGAACTGCACAATCAGCTGGAGCAGCTTAAATTGGAATTAGCAAAACATAAAGAAATAGAATTTACTAAAACAGCTGATTTAAATGAGTGTAAAGAATACATAGCAGAGCTGCAAAACCTAACTGAAGAGGTAATAAAAGCCTCCGAAATCATACCTCCACGCCTCATAAAACAAGTACAAGAAATTAATAAGCAATTAGCACATGTTACGAAAGAAACACATAAGTTAAAACTAGAAGAAACAAAAATGCTACAGGAAATAGATGAGGAAACCATTAAAGGGCACACCCTGGAACAAGAACTACAAAGTAAAAAGCTAGAACATGAAACGAGGAAAAACGAACTAATAATGACTATAACCAATAAAGAAAATGTCTTGAAACAAAAACAATCTGAAATACAACTATTGGAGGAGGAAGATCATTTGTCGGATTGTAAACTCGAAGAACAAAAAGATATAGCCCAATATTTGCAGGAGAACGGTTCTGAAATTTTATCTGCTTACAAAGACTAGTTTTCAATTTTTTTTAATATTTTCTATTTATTTTATAAAAAAAAAACTTACAATAAACAAAAAACTCCATTTATGTTTTGTTTACGTTTCCATGGCTTGTTTTTCTAAGTGAGCCTTTAATTGTATATTAAAATCGTCTTCGACATTGTCATCGTCCCAGTTGTCTTCCCAAACATTAACTTCATCCTCATCTTCTTGTGCGGCATTAAAGTCTAAAAAACAAAACCATAGTCCACACAGGCTAAAAAGGAAATTTGCTATACTACCTTCAGTGGGAAATTCCTCAAATTCATCATCTTCCTCTAACAATCCCAAATCGCCTTTGGTGTTTTTTTCTTTTTCAATCGACATGTTTATGTATATCTTAAATTTTAAACAAAATAACTTTGCTGATCACCACAATGTTAACTCAGATTTAGTTTTAAAAGCATAATTTGTTTTGCCGAGTCATCTGTCAAAACGTACACATTCAAGTCAGGGATGATACACAGTACATTGGTACTTTATTCTGTACCTTTAGCATTGCAAGGTGCGGAAGTACTCCAATAACATATTTAGTACAATTTCAAGTTTTCAAACTACAACAAATGTTATATATAATATGACTGTTTTTTTTTATTTATTTCACTTCTCATAAGTTTTAACAGAAAGATGATAGCCATGTTTGATGCTAATTATAAATAAATACAAATAAATAAAATTTGACAAGCAAAAAACATTCAAAATAAATCCTCTGCTTGGTAGATTAATTTCACTATATATATATATATATATATATATATATATATATATTAGCATATAAAGCACAACCTGAAATCTGTGCTAAACAATTGACTATTCGATCCAAATTAATGGTTATTTAAAAATTATTACCACGTCACATAGTTGCAAGAATGGCGTTTGGTCATAAAAACAGAGACCACAACGTGAAAGTAGGTAAACTTATATTAGATGCTTTTATTATTGCACTATTACTGATAATTCTTTAATATATACATAGATAGATGGAAACATCGGGAGACTTCAAAAAAGAGCCATTATCTTTCTCTGAGAGGACCATCTTTGATTTTTAAAATAGTACCTATTATCACCGATACAAGTTGTATAATACGATTGACACAAGGTGTAAATAAATACACCTTGGATTGACAGGCGTAGCACATGGCGACTCATATAAATGTAAGGACCAGTGACTAGGAAATATATTAAATTGTGATTCGTACAAACATGGTTACTTGACTAGCCATAAATCTGTTCAACCATCGCACTGTTACGTTTATTACTACAATAAACGTTAATTTTGCTGCTCGCACAGAAATTTGAAGACCGTCGCCTCGTTTTCAAACAAAGTGCTCCAAAAAATTGTTCGCACAACTCTGTTATGCCATTACCCAAACAAAATACACACAGGAAAAATAAAAGGTATGTGTGTGTGCGCTCGTCTGTAATCACAATATAAACAAAGATCCGAAATATAGTAATAGAAAATTTATGCATAATTATTGTTTCCGGATATAAAAACAAAAGAAAAATATTAAATTTAACATTTAAGTTATATTTTAATAATATTACTAAAGTTACTTTTTATTTTTTTGTGAATATAGAAACTAAGTTACTTAGTGCTTTCTTCCAATTGCTATAAAATTTTAATTATTCAACTTGGATTAATATGCAATAAAGAATAAAAAAAAAGAAATATTCCACAATTTTTTAATAAAAGTTGGCAACCGATACCGTTTAAAATCGAATACCGGTATTGATACTGACACCGGTATTCTAAAATATCGGTATTTTTTTCGTATACCGTTTACCTGAATACCGGTATAAAAGTTTCGGTATAAAAACTAAGAGTAAATGTGTGATTGAAACAATCAGCCAAAATTGTTGCATACATCTTGGTGAAGATAATATTAGTTGCAATTCGAATTCATCTTCTGAATGTATAGATGCAAGCAAAACTTAAATATATGGAAGAGTAAGATTTGCCTTTAACCCCAAATAATAACAATATACGTGAATTGCTAAATTCTTTTAGAAATGAAAAAGGTGTACAAAGGCACGAAAATGTTCTTAATCGGAGGAAAGAACAATGTAAAACCAAACAACAACTTAATGACATCGCAAAAGTTATTTTAGCTTCACCAGCCACACAGGTCAGGTGTTAAATATATTAGGAATCCTTGCCGCATAGCATTCAGTCCAATATGGAAAAATGTTTCGAAACTATTTGAGGAGGTTTGATTTTTGGAAAATGTAAAAAAAAGTCGCCTTGATTTTTGTTTGTGTTCTATTCTAGCGTCCCAAATAATCCAAAAAAACAACTGTCAGTTCTAGAGCAACATGCTTGTGTTATAATTTAAAATTCAAGCGGGTAAAAAATCACTTTAAATAAACATAAATATTAAGTAATTTTATTTCTAGGCAAAAGTTCGATTTCTTTCTTTTCTACTAATTTTGTGTCAACTGTAAATATCATCTATTTCACCCAACACTAAAGACAAATAGAATAAGAGAATGAATACTTTTAAATTTTCATGTTCCTGCTTTTTCCTTGAGTGAGAACGAACTTTACAACACCATTGGTTGGTATTGAAAGCATTGTAAATAGTAAGAAATAAAAAAACGAACTTATGCCGAAAAAAAAATTACTTAATTTTATTAATAACTGTAGTTCGACAAAGTTACGTCAAACAATTTATTTAAATAAATATATTTTTTATTTTCAAAATTAAAGAACTTTGATTTTTTAAGAATAATAATAAACTTGTGATACGAGTACTTGGTCACTGCACTGTTACTTTGACTCTCTCAGCTCGTACTCTCGTTCACTAGATTTAAAAAAAAATGTTTGGTATTTAATTTATTAAAATTGTCCAAGCTTGAAGGTCTTTTTTAAAAAATTATATTTTTATTTTTCGATATTTCGCTACTCCATTGTGTAGCATCATCAGGAAATAAAAATAACGAACCAATTATATATTAATGAAAAAATTATTGTCACAAAAATTCAAAAATTTTCCAAAGTTAACATAAAACAAAAATAACATGAGGTTTTTTTAAATATTAAAAAAAAAATGTAAATACATTAACGAAACTTAACATTAAAAATGTTGTTAAAATAATGTTACAATTGTATTAACATGTGTACCAAACTTATTTAAATAATATAACATAATTCAAAAACCCCTAAAAACATACTTATATTAACTATCTTATTCTATGAACTAAGTGTCTATAAATCTGTGCAACACTATCGGTGTCCGCCTTAAAATTAATTCTTTCTTTCAAAATATCGAAAAATAAAAATATAATTAATAATATAATTAATAAATTAAATTTAAAAAAAGATCAAGAACAGCTATAATTTTAATAATGTTTGGTATTGATTTTTATATTTTTATCTTTCTTACATTGCCTATTTCATTCTTTTAATCTTAGATTAGGAAATTCTAAAAGAAAGAAGCAAGTATCATAAGGACTTAACACAATTAATTAAAAAGAATTTATTTTCTTAAAAAATTCTCATTTCGATTTATAATATGATTAAATAATGGATTACAAATTTGTTTTGCCATCACTACTCATGTATGTATGCATGTATGTGTGATACAAAAAAGTGACAATTTCATAACGAGACCACAGTTTCAAATACAGCTTCTTTTCTTGGCTGCTCTTTTATGAGAATCACAGATTTATGCAAACGGTTTTGCAATAAAAATTATTTTTTATAATCCTCTCATTTTCTCGCAGTACTTGAGTAAATTACATAGATAAAAACTTACATACATATACACACGATCATGACAGTATAGTTTTAATTCTGTGAGATAAATGACAAAGTAAACTAATTTACTATGTGATTACAATAGTTGTATCTGTCGGATGATTTTTTTTCTATTTGGATTTCTAGTGGAATTTTTTTCAGCGTAATAAAAGATTCGCGACATGTGAAAATGCCAAAAATGCCAAGTTAGGTTTGCATTTCATCATGAATGGACTTGCCAATGAACAACGCTTGCAAATCATTGAATTTTATTATAGAAATTCGTGGTGTGGCAGAAGTGTGTTTCGTAAATTACGTCCATTTTATGGTCGTCATAATCGAGACACCGAACAGCTATTTAAGGTGTTTTGATCAATTTCACCTTATTGGACATTAATCCATCAACCCGCATGCGAAGAGTGCGTACCGAGGAAAATATTGCTGCCGTATCGGCCAGTGTCAATGAAGATCGTGATATATTAATTCTTCACCATTGTCAACAATTGGGCTTGTGTTATTCGACCACCTGAAATATTTTACGTAAGGACCTCGGTATGAAACCATACAAAATACAGATGCTGCAAGCAATGAAGCTAGGTGACGTATCACAACGTCGTTTGTTTGGTGAATGGGCCTTAGGAAAGATGGATGATTGACTTCAGCCTCATGTTTCGTCTCATTTTTGACTCAAAGGTTACGTCAGCAAACATAATTGCTGACTTTGATGTGAAAGGCATTCATAGGCAGTTCAGGAGCTACCAATGCACCCTGAAAGATAAACTGTTTGGTGCGGTTTGTGTGCCGTCATTGAACCGTACTTCTTCAAGAACGTTGAAAATCGCAACGTTACAGTCAAGTACGGTGCGATGATTACCGATTACCGATTACCGATTTTTATTTTGCCCAAAATGCAAGAATTGGACTTGGTTGACATGTGGTTTCAACAAGATTGTACCACATGCCGTACGGTTTGGTGAGCAATTTGACCCAAGATGATGTGATTTGACCCGGCTATAATATTTTTCTCTTGTGTACAGGGACAAGCCAGCCAAAATTCCAGCCCAAAAGCAACAGCTGCCATTGGTGAGATACTGGGCGAAATGATGGAAAAGGTATGCCAGCTACGGCGAAATGGCAGCCATTCATTTATCGGGCCAAATAAATATTTCTTTCACTTCTGCAATTTTTTTTTCAATTTCCAAAGCCCAACGGTTAAAAAATCACCCTATGTAAGTAGTTGGCAAAAAAATAAAACAGAATAAAGAATCTATTGCACAATTTTTATTTGATTAAAGACTTACATAAATAAAACGAACAACACAGTTTTAATAGCTTAAATATCGTTCGTTGATCGCAGTCTACACTCTTGATGTTTTAATCAGATCACATGGAAATAGTAACAAGTCCGTTGTGTCTAGTAATTTAAATGTCTGTGCATGCAGATAACGTGTTACAATCTATAAAACAAAACCTCTTTTTCGTTGTAGTTCGTATCTGTTTGCACGTAACACACGTACGTACCCACGTTTATCTCTCGCTCATTTTTTGATTAGAACGTGTAAAATGAAATTTTTAACAAATTTTCATCTGTTGAAATTTTGCATTAGTTTAGATTCATTTGTTTCTGTTTGATGTTTGAAAAACCCGATTGACATTAAAGAAATTCTTCAGTAGTCGTCGGTCGTTAGAAGAGTGAATTTCTAATTTATTAAAATAAATAAAAATTAATAATTTTTTAGTAAGTGTTTTTGTTTTTAAGTTTTTTAACTTTTAAATTAAAATTCATAAAAACGTTTGCGTGCTTGATTAGATTAACGAGATAAAATATGATGATAAACGTAAATGATAAAAAATAAAATTGCACAGAATTTTAAATGCGGAAGCTGTTGGAGGTTTTTTTCAAAAATCTAACAAATTTCAAGGCAAAAAGGGTTTGGATCCCAATTTTCGGATTTGAGTAATGCGATGCCAACTTAAACAACGTATTTCGAATCGCTTTTTTTTATATATATATTTGCAGTGTAAAGTTGTCCTATTAGTTCGTTTCTGACAAAAAAATATTTAATTCAAAAGTTTAAATTTTTTTATAAAAAATTTATACATTTTATTTTTATGTATGCTGAGAAGTGATTTTAATTATTCATAAAAATTTTCCTTCTAAAATAATGGGAGTTCTTTTGTTTTTTTTTCTCAAATAATTTTTTTTAGTTCAATAATTTTTAAGCACTGGGTCTTTTAATAAAATAATTTTATTTATTTTATTAATTTAATTTGATATTTAGATACGCCCTTGTGTAGCATCATGAGGAAATAAATTATACTGTAAAAACTTCAATTAACAATCAATGAAATGATTGAAGTGTTAATTAAATTATTGAACTAAAATTAAAGGTCAAAGAAATATATAAAACAATATTTTTTTTAAATTCAGAACGATGTTAGAGATCAAAACGATGCATGTCCTGGCCTTAGTGTAATGGCACAAGTTTTCAAGACCTGTTCTCTTTTGTCCAAAATTTTATAAATTCTAAACGGAAGTTCAGATGACAAAAAAAAAAACACATGAGTTTTGTTAATTGCAGCACAATTGGCTTTAATTATTTTCATTAGTATATGAGCCGGTTTCTTTGAAAGCGTTGTAGGACCATTTTATATTATATGGAGATATTAAGGGTTAGTGTTTCGCCGTTAGCTGGCAGGCTCAAAGATATGACTTACCGTACCTGAGTGCACTGTCAGAAGTTCTGGCTTATACCTCCACGTGGTGGTGGCCATTAACAGGTTCCTGTCTCTGCTAAGTGCGTGGCTAAATAAGTCGAGCGGAGAGAAGATAACACTCTCATATAAAAATCCCTAAGCCACGGTGGACAGCATACGCCTGGGATGAGTGGCCAATAGGGTGCTTGGATACTTTGAATACTAGTCGATGTCCAGTTTTAATACAGACTTACCCATGCATATGGAGCTCTGTGTGGGAGGACATATTTCTCTTCATTAGAAGGATGAATCAGGAAGTCTCGCAAGGGGTGGAATCTCAAGACTGCAATAGACAAGACTGCCTCGCGAGGAGTGGCCGGGTCAATCTTTAAAGGTACTTCGAAGGCGTTTGACCAGGAAATTCCGAAAGGTTTCGACAATGAAGCCTCGCAAGAGGTGGAGAGGTTAATCTCTGTAGGAAATCCGGTGTTTATTGGCCAATGGAGGATTCTGAAGAGAAGGACAAGAAATCCTCGCAAGAGGTAGGTAGACAGGTCAGTCTCCAAAGATATTCCGGCAAAAGAGGCTGAGACGGTAGCGCACATTGTGTGTGAATGTTCAGCACTGGCTAGCATAAGGCTTATTTCAACGGGCAGACGTTTGTTAAATGTGAGTGCCATTGTGTACCTAAGCGTTAGACATTTGCTAGCAATTAACGAGATTTGGATAAGAGTAAGGTAGTCGTAAATTACAAATCGGTTGTTTAAAATCAATTCAAAGAAAGAAGGGGGTCGAGAAGGGACCAATAAATTTAGTGGTTTGCCTCGATAATCCCCCTACATTAAAAAACCGAGTTTGTGTTCGAATGTTCTAAAAAATATATTAATTAAAAATACAAATTACGTATTGTAAATAAGCTGATGCCTTCTCTGCCAGGGAACAGTTAGATGTTCCCTGCTTGAGAGACGTCAATGGAATTTGAAAAACGAATTCAGCTAGCTAAACTTAAAATATTAAATCGAATTATGTTGCAACCTTGTTGCAACCTTAGCACAAATCATCGAGTCCCGTATTGTATTTTTTTAAGCAATACGATTTGTTTCTCCTGCTTCTCGTTTGCTTTTTACTCTTATTGCTTTAGTCGATAGCATTATAAATATTTTTTAAGTTTATTAAAGTTCTGTTCAGTTTTTCAGTTTTTAAAGACATTTGTTTTGACATTTTTGAAACTCGACCAACAGTTATCAAAATGAATTAATTAAAAATATCATTTGGAGGAGTCAAATACAATCGTTGACTACTAAGAATTTTCTGATAGTCGTCAAAATCACAGAATATAAACAGAATACCCAACAATGACATTTGAAAAAGCGTATTATCAGGTGTTATGCGTTTTTACGTACAAAATTTTAAGTTAAGCCGATTATATGAAAGAGATAGGTAAATTAGAAGCGATAAGGTTTTTTATCTCTTTCATATAATCGAGGTAATGTTGTTGTAAGTTGTCGCGTCTAATTAGTAGTCTATGGTCAAAATGAGTTAACATCGGTTCACTCGTCCAACAATCGTAAAAATGAATCAAGAGCATCATTTGAAGGAGCAGTCGTTTTTGTTTGAATTTTTGAATTTTTTTTGACAAACATTTTTCATATACACTCCCGTTTAATTGATTAGAGCCACATAACTTTTGTTTCTTAGCAGGCCATATATTGTGATATTTTATAGGTAAAACTAAAAATTGTACTACCTGCGGATATCATATTTAATTGAGTTCAGAAGCATTTCAAACGGTTTTTGTTAAATGCAACGGTATTTTTAGCGTCATTTTTTTAATTTTATTTTTTTTTGTTCATAAGAATACACCTTTTAAACTAATTTTACCTGAAAGCCTATTTGTTCATTGTTTAACAAAATTATTTTTAAAAATGTTATTTATTTATAATATTTTAAACATTTTAATACGGTTTAGAATAGTTTCGAATATACCATCTTTTAGTGAATTATAAACTGCTGATAAATAGTCTTGTGATATTATTTTCCCACATTCGTTAAGTGACTGCTTGTCATTTAATTGTCTTCCTCCATCATATACTTTCCGAGCAAGCCAACGCCAAATATTTTCAATTATGTTTAGATTAGGAGAATAAGGCGGCCAGCAAAGAAGACGAATGCTTTGGCTTGAAATAAATTCTGACGTTATGTTAGGAACATTATCTTGTTGTAGAACACATGACAACGGTCGAAAAATGCCATTTAGTATTGCAAAAGCCGAATTAAGCACAGTTTTGTAGCGTTTCAAAAACAACTCTTTTTTCTGATTTCGTGGAAATAGTATTAATAATTGTCTCGTACATGAGGTTGGACTACTTTTTATCAGTGAAAACCAAAACTTTCCAATCATTAAAGTGACTCATTTCTTGTACACTCCATGTTATATGCTCCCTGGCAAATTGTAATCGATTTCGTTTGCGTGTCTTATTTAATCGAGGCTTTTTTACTAAATTGTCGCAACTTCAAGTGTTCACAGCTTATGATGGCTCTACGTGCTGTTGAAATACTTGCTTGTACGCAAGCTTTCGTCGTAATTTTTTATACTGAAAAGATTCATTTCGACGTAATTCTGCGAACTTTTTATGATTCTGTCCTTCATGTATTCAAGCATGGTTTTGTACTTTCGCCCAATTTCGCAGCCGATATCGTGTCAGGAATAATTTAACGACAAAATACTCAACGATTTTAGATCTTTATGCTTCATTTATAATTTTTGATTTTTACCCATCTGTCCCAATTGTTACTTAAAACTTATAAACGTTTTATCAGCAGATAGTTTAATGTGCAAATCAAGACTTATTATTTGCGAAAAATCTTTAAAATGCAAAGTGGGTATAATTAAATAAAAAAATAAAAAAAAACGTTTAAATACTTTGGAGCTCAATTGAATACGCTAGCCGCTGGCAGTACATAAAATATGGAAGTATTAGGCCTGTAAATTAAACAAAAAATATGTGCGTCTAATCAATTGAACGGGAGTGTACATAGATATTAACATTTTTATTTAAAAATTTGTATAAAATATTTTGTTCCCTAATGATGCTACCACAAAGGCGTAGCGAAATATCGATAGTGAATAAAAATAATTAAAGAAAAAATGTTTGTTTAAGGCCTGAAAGCTGGAATAATTAATTGGTATATATTAACAGTCTTCACTTTAATATTTCTTAAGGTAATGCCATTTAAATTATGTGCATAATTAATTAAAACTTTATATTAATTGGTCAATTTACAAACCTTGTAAAAGTTGTAAGTGGTGAATAGTTGTTGGTAATTTCTGTATAAACATTTGTTTCGAAACATGTTTATATGGAGATTACCAGCAACAATACAATACTTACAACTCATATAAAACTCTAAGCATGTTTCGAGGCAAATGTTTATATAGAAAATACCAGCAACAATTTAGGACTTACGTACAAGATTTTGTGAATTGGCTAAATTAACCATTTTAAAATTTTTTTCATTATGAGAAAGTTGTTAAAAGTAGTCATGATGTAATGAAGGAATGGAAGATAATAAATCCATCATACCTGGCATGATGAACTAGAGAAAATTCTGTAGTATAATTTTTAAACTAAATATTATGTCTATGCAGACGTATTTCACTTTATTTATAAATTCATTAACTACGTAAATTTAAATGTACAAAACGATAAAACTTCTGATGTTCATAGCAGATTACATTCAATGTAATTTATTAAAAGTGAATTCACACATTTGTTTGGAACAAAAGTTCAAAATTCCAAACAAAACTTTTTTGGCTGAGAGTTTTCGGAAACACGATTCACTTCTTTCGTAAAAATGTTTAGCGTTTGTTTAATTGGTTAGCGTTTTTGACTATTCTTACTGTGTTGCGTTTACACAAGGTTTTTCACTAGGCTTGGCATTCGCTTCACGTAATAAATATCCGCACAAACATTTCGGCTGCTACAGGTACTGAGATCAGAATAAAGGCCAAGTTTTTGATATGTACAATACTACTTCTTTCTACACAACCTGCTAGTTTGGTAATATTTTTCCCCTAATTGTTTTCCATATAAAAAAGTTAAAAAAATATTGCAGGTTGCCTAGAAATGAAAAAATATAACGGAGCACAAAATTATTAAAAATGCTGCCAAGCTAGTTTTTAGAACTTAGTTTAAATACAATCTTTATTTAACACGTTCGCAAACGGGAATGTTATAGCATTCACTTTCATTGAGAATGCTATAGCACTCCAATTTTATAGTCAATGATTTTAATTAGCGTGTATTTAAATTTCTTTAATATTATTTAATGTAGATTTTAAGAACGAATTTCCGTCATCCCTTGTCAAGTTTGTTTTGGAGACAAAACGGTTTCGGCTATGAGCTATATTCACTATAATTTTTAACTGACACAAACCGGTTTCGGCTATGACCTATCTTCAGTGAAAAATGATAAAGATAGCACATGGCCAAAACCGGGTTGGCTCAAACCAAACTTGACAAGGGATGTCGGAAATTCGTTCCAAAAGTCTGCATTAAATTACCATTCGTTCCAAAAACCGACTTTAAGTAACCCCAGAGAAAATAATCCAAATGTGCAAAATCGCACGATTGTGATGGCCATTTGATTGGACTATTTGGAGGAATAATACGTTCGCGAAATGTTTTCTTAGGCAAGTCGTTTGTTAGACATGTGGCGCAATTCTGTTGGATGAACATGCCGTTGCCGGTAACGTTCCTCATTTGTAGAAAAATAAACATTAAAGATGTCACTGTTATATAAAGCGCATCAAACCGATTTTTTGGGGGGTTGTTCTGCTGTCTGGAGAATGTTTCGCGGATTTTCCTCACTTCAAATGCAGCAGTTTTGGTTCACTGAACGGAATATTACAATCAAATATTGGAAACTGAACCTTGATTTGCAAGAGTTGTTCTGGTGTTGGTCTATTCATGATAAAATGGCAAACCAAATTGATCACAAATGATAATAGAGTTGCCAGATCTGACAACCGTATGACAGTTTAATCCCTGTCGGTAAATAAAACCTTAAAATAACAAACACATTCTTCATATAAGGATTAAATAATCTGACGACTCTTATAAAATGTGTTCAATCTAATTTCGGATGTCAGAAGCAATTTAAAAATAAATTGGATCTAAATTTTTGCTGTCCGTGTACGTGTTAATAATTAAAAATTGTTTCATAACTGTAGAATAATTGGAATTCCATTGTTAGCAGATTTCAAATTGCACTTGCAATTAAAACAAACAAAACATTTGTAAATTATATAAAAACGAGCTTTTCAAAGAAATCTTTGTAGTTTGATTTATTCGTACCAACAACGAACATTTTTCAGTTACATTTATTTTTATAAAACTCAAAATTCTTGTAGTCACTATTAAACATACTCGTATTATGAAAAAAATAAGTATCTCAATATTTTACAAACAAAATCGTTATAAAAGTGCATTTAAGATTACGATAGGCTAAGAAGTGGAGCCAGCTATTATGTAAGAATGATCAAAATAACTCTGGCCTTAATTATGTCTGATAGTATATCCATCCATCCTTTCAACATTCAACTTACAGCAAATTTGTGCTTCATATTTCCTATTAAGTGCTGGTTTCTTTCAGTGTAATTACACTTCGTTAGAAGAAATAAAACTATTCAATAACAACAAAAACTGTTTTCAAAATAAATTCAAGTACGATTTTCAAATAGTTTTTTCAATAGTTTTTGCAAATTTTCTCAATTTTTAAAGGGTGTCTCAATAAGAGCGTACTATTTCATTTAAGAATAAAACATGTATTTTCTGTGCGAGTTTTGATATTTTTATTGCACTGCAAAGTAGGCATGTTCCGAATAAGTACGGAATAAAATATTCAGCAAATGGCACCCGCAAGTCTTTTCATGAAATTTTTTATGATTTGTTTGACAAATATGTGGTTGTATCTTACAGATGAAGCATTAGATCCCAGTCTTTAGCACAGTAATTTATATATTCGCATAGATTCAAGATTTCACAAAATCCTACAGAAAGAAATCACACGCTATTAAATCGCATGATCTTGGTGGCCAGTTGATATTAGAATTTCTGCCTGGCAATATTTACTGCAATAAATCAATTGTTTCATAGGCGATGAGGTAGGTGGTGTAGTCCTGCTAAACCACATATTAAGGGCGCAAGAATTATGTCATCACATTCCTGTATCGAATGATATTCACAATCATTGCTTTCGGGTATTCGGTGACACTCTCGTTGATAATGACCGACCGATACGCCGACGCAAACGAGATGTTTTTTTACCACTCTAAGAACTGCTTAAGGTTTACTTTCTCGACCGCAAATTCCGCCAAGTTTGCAAGTAAGAAAAATATGTCCAAAAATGTAAATCTTGCATTTTTATTGAGATACCCTAACATACGCAAAAAAAGCTGAAATCGAATTTCAGTTACATAAAATTTTTACTCAGTTACTTTTTTTGTTCACCTTTTAATATAATTTGTTGACTCAATTAAATTGCAAATAAAAAAAAAATAAATAAAAAATGAATAAATCAATTGATAAAAAGCACAATTAAAATTTTTAGAGCATTACTAAACAATTTTCAATACGAATTGCTAACCTCCAGACAGGACGTTGTAGGTTTGATTCCTATAACAAGACTCTGGTCTCTTTCAATACAACAGGGAAAGTGTTGCTTACTAAGCGCAATTAGAAGATTTAAGGCCTTAACGGAGCTCAATTTACCTATGGTAGAAATTCAAATAATAAATTGAGCATTTACTACTTAATTACACCATAAATTTAATAAAATTACCAATGCAACTCTGGTGAAGTGCGTTTAGTGAGCAGAAAATTCTGCAAAATGAACACATCAAATCTAATAGACTACTAACTGAATGCGACCAACTTGCAACAACATTACCAAGATTATATAAAAGGGACAAGAAATCTTATTGCTACCAATAAAGCTATTTTTTTCATATTATGGTGGTAATTGAAATTTTTTTACGTAAAAGACCAGAACACATCATTACACACTTTTCGGTTCATGAAGGTATAATCAGCATTCAAATGTCAATTGCATAGCTCACTGTGAAACGAGTGGACACACTTCCAATATAAATAGTGCATCATTATTACAACAAGAAAGCAATTATAAAAAGGGATACACAACTGAAATGCTAGATAATAACTAAATTTTAACAAAAAAAAAAAAAACATATTTCGAAATTTATCAACAAGTTTTAATCAAAGGCTGAAATTTCACCGAAAACGTTCAATTTTATCAAATATTCCAAATTTTACCAAAAATCAATTCTCCAAAAAATTGAGAACTGAGTAAAACCGAAGCTCGAAATTACAGACAAACCGTCCTTTGTACCGGGAAAAATCTGTAGTACGTTTTTAGTAGTCCATACTTTAGTGAAGGGTGTATATAAGATTCGGCACAGCCGAATATAGCTCTCTTGCTTGATTTATGTTCACTTTGTTTTTGTGTTTTCATGATTTGCTATAATGAAATAGCATTTTTCCCTTTTAATTGTTTCTGCTATTCAGAGGGCTGATAGTTTTGTTCCAAACTTTTGTGGGGTTTAGTTTAGGTACAAAACGGTATTGTACTTATTTAAATATGATACAACGTCTGCAAACTTTCAGCCATATTTATTTGTATGAGTTTAGTCCCATCGTTGGATCCGATTTCGGATCTTTTTTACAATATTTTAGCCATCCTAACAAAATAACTCAGCGGTATTAAATAACATGACCCTGTTAGGCAAATAATAAAAAAAAACTTTGGGGCCATTTCTGGGGATTTCCATTAAAAAAAATTAAATTAATTATTTTTAGCAATTTTTTTCGATTAAAAACGATAAATTGTTTTATTTCATTTCAAAGTTCACACGTATAGAAAAGCACCCTTTAAATGTGTGTGACTTGTTTTCGTGTCGATCGTGACTTTGCTGTTCACTGTATATTTAATTTTTAATTCATTGTTTCATTTATAAAAGTCTCATTCAGCATGATGAGTATAATTTTGAGAGCAATTTAATTAAATAAATTAATCTTATTTCATGGAATATTATTACAGTTATTGGCGTGGTAAAGTGGTACTTTAATTCTGACGTAAAAGCATTAGCTCTGTTCGATTACCTGCTTTAAATTACTACGTTCACTATTAAAGCGTTTGCGTACGAGTAAAAAATGTTACTACATTTTACTGGGTAATTTTTTGTTGGTGTCAAATTAAAAATAATTTTTAAAAGATATTAACAACTAAGAATTATTAGGGCGAATGTAGTTTATATTTTTTATTATTCTTCGAAAGCATTTAGGGCTGATGATATTATAAAAGTACTGTAGATCAGACCGTAGGGGCTCCACTGTATTTTGTAATTAATTACATATAATTATTACACGTAATTACATGCTATTGTAGTTAAAAGAGAACTAAAAATAAATAGCAATTGCATGTTATAGTAATTGGGCGAATTTCAATTAAAGATTATACGTAATAGTATGTTCACATACGCGCCTTAAGTGTGCAATTAAGGCAATAATTGAGCTCAACGTGCCATACAAGAACTCAATTAATAAGTAATTACTACTTAATGTATGGGGGGATATCGAAGCAGACCACTTTCTGGGTCCCTTTTCGACGCAATTACTACTTAATTGCACAAATAATTGAGTCAAATTCTCTGGGGAAGTGTATTTGGTGAACTAAAAAACTGAGTTAATTGACAATATTAAGGCACTACAACAAGGTTACTGCATCACCAATACAACTACGTGTTATTTGTCATGGCAGTTGACACACTCTATACAAAAAATACAAAAAAAGGAAATGCCAGCTGAAACTGACGGTTAGTAAATTTCATTAAATTTTTAACAAATCTACGTTTTGCATAATTAATTTCTTTAAGAAATTACTTTTAAAGCCGAATTCCTCTACATTTTTCCAAAGACAAGCTTTCACGAATAAAATAAACACATTTCCAGAAGTCAAATGCTAATTGAGCAAGCTCAATTGCATATGTGTGCACACCAAAGTCTATAACTCAATTTAAAATTCAATTGCCCCAATTAAGGCGCATGTATGAACATAGTATAACTATAATTGAAAGTGTTCAAATACAAATTACATATTAGTTGGTAATTAATTATATTTCAATTAGTTATTAAAAAATTTAGATAATTATTACTTTTCTATTATTGAGCTATAAATATTACCAATAACATAAATAAAAAACTTTAAAAATAATAACAAAAATCCTTTTCATATAATTAATTAACTAAGGTATGTATATATTAGTTTTATATGGTTTTATGGTTTTTATTTATAACATTTTTGCTTCAAACTAGGATTTTGCAATAGCCTCCGTCCCAACGTGTTCCTCAAGACGAGGGTGTACTGTATTTGAAAATAAAAGCACAATGAAACTTAATTGTTTTAAAAATGTAATAAAGTTTTACTCACGTAATTTATTGTTGCACAATTACAATTACTTCTAACTTCTAATTTAGCTGGTACTATGTAATTGAGATATTACCAATGTATGTAATTGTAATCGAAATTTTTTAATTATAATTACTTTTATTTGTTACTCCAAATTTCAATTTAACATTTCACATATGCGATTGTAATTAAAATGTATTACACATCACTCAGGTCTGCTGGAGTTGGAAATATCGTCGTACCGTGTGTAGGAAAACAGGGCTTTTATGTTATTCGATTGCATACTTTAAATAGCAATTTATGGGTCCCTTTTCGACCCCATTCGTTCCTTGAATTGATACGATGTAATCGATTTGTAATTCTCGACTACTATTCTTACATCGAGGTTCGAGCTAATACTAGCCCTTACTCTTGACTGTAGTGACTTTAGACGGTGGACTAGTAACAGTCGACCTTGTTCTTCCTCACGGAGTTTCTTGTAATTGCTAGCATTTGTCTAAGGCTTAGGTCCCCCAAGACACTCACATTTATCAAGTGTCTGCCCGTAGTCCTAAGCCTTATGCTGTCCAGTGCTGGGTATTCACACACAATGTGCGCTACCGTCTCAGCCTATTTCTGGCACAGTGATACTTAAAGTTTCCTTGCCTGTCATTAACGCAGCAATCTAGCTTAAGGTACTACGATTATAGCACCTTACTGGTCTTCCTGCTGAGGCGCTCTTTGTGCACTATTCGAGTCTGTTCACCGTCTCAGGTTTAGTGAGTCCACCCATTGTAAGACCTTTGCTCGCGTTAAGCCATTCCCCTGAGCAACTTTAGGTACTGGTCCACAGAAATTCACAACAGTTCACCTTTTTACAAGAACAGTAAATTGTGTAAAACTTTCCTAGTGAAATTTTGTTTATGGAGAAAGAAAAACCGCTCAAAAACAAATAAAAATATGATTGCCCCGGTAGTGTAGTTAGTAAGGGTCGTGGGTTCGATTTCCACCAAAGACTATTTCCCTACAACGAGTAAAAGTCTACGTTAGGCTCGGTTAGGTTACAATTTGTAAATATACGAGTATTGTAACCTTTAATACAATGAAGTTCGAGTTTTAAACAATCTCTGTCATCGAACCGTATCGATAACAACACTCATTCATTCGAGGAACGAAGTACACTCTCGATCAGATGAATAGAAATTTGTAGTTTTGGTAGGCCACATATTCTTTTGAAGTTTTTGTCGACAGCTAAAATTTTACTACAATCAAAAAGACCACTTTCTTTAGAATAAAAAAAAAAATAAATTTTCGGTATTTTCCTATCGGGTCACTGCGCTAGAAATTGGACGAAAACACAAAACTGTGCTTAAATGATACTGAAACCTATGAAAAGATTTAAAACGGAAGGGTACCAACCTCTTTAACTCCAACCGTAAAGGGAGAAATCCTGAGAATAGCGTCACACTCTACTCTTTCAGCATCAAAAATCAGGTCTCAAGCTGGTATCCTAGTAACGTTGAAAAGAGTAGCTGGAAGCTGTGGATACCTGAAATTGAAAAAATGGACGAAAATCTAGACGCTTAATAAAGTACCCAAAATATATCGATTACAATTTGGTAGAGAGCATATGACATAGAACATTCAAGTACGAAGTCATATTAAAATTGGTGTACTGTGGTGACATCACAGCAGAGAGGGTGCAGTTATGGTCTTGAGTGCTATAACGTATTACAGCGCAAGTGATTTCGATTTTAAAATTGCAAAAATGACTGAATATAGCTAGAAGAAACTTAGTTGTAGCGCAATTTAATAAATTTGCAGTAAACATCATAAATAACTTGCACACTGACATGAAGGGTAAAAAATTTATTCCATAACCAGACATCAACTAATACTATAGGATGTTGATGTAGAGTTTTGGAACGAATTTCCGTTATTCCTTGTCAAGTTTAGTTTGATAACAAACCGGTTTCGGCTATCTTCAGTATAATCTTTCGTTATGAGAAGTTTGTAACAATTCGTTGGTGTTTCATGATTTCTTAGGTATCTGTTTGTCATGTGAGCTTGTAGCAGGAGAATCTCGTTTGTCACGTAGGCATCTGTAAGGCGTGAACAGGTAGCAGGCAAAGTTCGAAGGGAGTGTTTTTCTATGATTGTTAGATGTTTGTGATTACGTGGGTTTTCTTTTATTATTTATAGTGTATCTTGTTGGCGTTGAAAGAAGTCGGTGATTATTGGATTATAAATTTTTATTATGTATGTTGGTATTGTTGTGTTACTTTAGGTATCGTGTCCGTTAATTTTGTTGTGTGTTTTGCAGATTAATTTGAGAATTTCGATAAATAACATTGTTACACAGAAACAATTTTTTGAATCTGGCGTTTCAATTATTTATTGTATTCTAAAACTAATAAGTTTCGGATGTTAGCAGAATTTCAATAAAAGTTATTGTTGCAGAAATTAATATCATTTAAGAGTTTTTCAACTTCCAGTAAATATGGCCGATATTCCCAAAATTATTGATTTACACTCGGTCATAGAACCCCATCTAAATGGTGGTAGATTAGTATCGTATACCAGCCGTTATCTTACCAAGGCCGGCGATAATTATGGTAGTGTTATGCTAGCTATCATGGCCAATATACAAAAACCTACAGGGGAAATTGAGGAATTACCACTTGTAGCGAAATTGCCTCCCATAACGAATGAATTATTTTGGCAATTGTTTCAACCAGAACGTACCTGCCTGACGGAAAATGCAGTCTATAAATATTTAAACCCAGCCATACGTGAACTGCAATTGGAAGCTGGCATTGGAGAGAATGAAATTTTCGAAGGTTTTCCAGTATACTATGGCAGTCGAATTTCTTTGGATCCAACTTCTAAGAAAGTAGATCGAGATGCAGTTTTAGTGCAGGAAAATCTACAGACATCTGGCTTTAAGGCGGGCAATCGTCTCAAGCCTTTTGATATGGTGCAAACAAAATTAATTTTACGTGAAATGGCCAAATTTCATGCGTTGCCAATAGCATTAAGGCTAAAGAAACCAAAAGAATTTAATAAATTTATAAGGCCATATTTTCGAAAATTTAATATGAACACTGGAATGGCACCGGAGGTTAAAGCGCTAATGGAAACGGTAAGTTTACTTAATAAAACTAGTAAAATAAATAAAATTTGTTACGTTAAATCTTTTTTAACGTGTTTTTTTGCACAGGTTCTATTAAATTTAGAGTTTTCTTTATATAATACTCGGCAGAATTTTTATTTTTCACACTGTTTTTTTTCATTTAATTCTTAAATAAAACACAACGGTTAGTTCTTTATTACGCTGTTCGCATTTTAACCTTTCATTCGAAATTCTAGGCTTTTTACAATAGTCATCTATTATTCTCGAAACTTATAGAATATATAAGAATCCATCGGATACTTCTTTAGCTGTTAACATCTTCTTTTCTGCAGGGTTTTCTAACTACTGTCTGATTTGTTACTATTTACTGTATTTAATTTCTGGAGCTCATGTGTTCGTGTTGCTGTTATATCGTTTTTGCTGTTCTTTGTGTATCCAATTTTCTGGTAACTTTACGGAGCTTATGGATGCTGTGTTGTTGTTGTTTACGCACAATGCTTTTTGTAGAGTGGGTACCACAACACAAGGTATAAATTGCTTTTTATTTCCCGAAACTCCTGGAATCAAATACCATAACCTCATGTGGAGGTCACTACATAACTACTCTTGTTAGTTTGTGGTAACCATCACTACCCTGAAATATTGAAAGGTAAATAGTGGGTGGCTAAATTGGACAATCATTGCAAGAATCCTTACGTCAACAAACATTTTTAATACTTGAACCGGCATGAAGTCTTTGGATTCTTTGTGACGTTCTGCGAAAAACTTTGAATGATATGGAGTAGAGTATTACCAAGTCGAAACCCTAAATAATCAATAGTTTAGTGAAGTGTAGGTTCTTATTCGTATAGTGTGGTCAGTACCGCAAAGCTCTCAATATATTCAGTAAGGTCTCCCATTTTAACTTGCATAGTTACTCGTCTGCCGAACGTGAAGTAAATTTCGTCATCAGGTTTGCCGTCATCATGGCGTCAATGCACAGACAATTCGTCTCAACGTGGCAAAGTTTTAGCGATAACCTCGGTATACAGTGTTGCTAATCGATATTCTCTGGCCAGAGCTCAACAAACATTGATGTATTACCGCTGTGGTTTCAACAAAACATTCCATAAGAGCACTTTAAGTGGTGAAGAAAAATATGTCGACTGGGTCATATCACGGCGAGCGCTCATCAATTGGCCACCGCAATCATACAACTTGGCTATGAAATATTTTCTCTGGAGCTACGCTAACAAGCCAACTTCTTTGGACGAGCCCGAGGTCAACATACGGGACGCTATTGGCGGAATAACGCCGCACATATTAAATGATACGGTAGTAGTCGTCTTAAAGCAAAGTCAGGATAATATGATATAACACACCGTTATTGTTTTATTTAAATTTCTTTTCTTAACGCTGTTACCAAGTCAACCTATACGACGATCTACTTTAACAATAAAGTAAAATTTACTTTCAACGGTATCCCATAGGCGTTTTCTTTTCTGAACAAAAAATCTGCTGTAATACATTTTACAAATTACCCGTAATTTTTCAAAGTGATGATTTTTTTTCTTTAAGAAAAAGATGGTGCTACCTGCTACGGACCTGCCGAATGATCAGGCCGCACGATTTCACGACATGGCGGTATTAAATGATCTATGAGATCCCAATTTCTTCTTTTGGAATTATTTGAAGAGTAGGGCCTGCGAGGCTGAACCGCATACGATTGTCGGAATGTGCGCACTGGCGAAAATATCGCTTCTGATAGTGAACGCATGGCGGATAATCAGAATTGGTCGATTCCACGGCGTTCTCAGCAATTGGGCCTATCTTACGGCTCCATATAAAGTTCAACTCACGCAGCAATTAAAGCCGGCTGACCATTCGGAAAAAGTGACTGTTTGGTGCGTATTATCGACTGGAGGTGTCGTAATTTCCCCGAAAATAACGCTTAAAAAACGGTTACTCTTAATCCAGCGCGATATGGCCGTATGATAATAATAATTTTTGGCCTTATTGCATAGGAAGTTTTCAGAGCCCGTAATTTCCCATTTTGGCGACGTCAGTTGGCTATCAAGACGCCGTTAGATTTTTTTTGTGGAGCTACGCCAAATAACATGTCTACGCGGATAATCCCATAACGTTGCAGCATTTGAAAGGTTATCGCCGCGAAATGTGCGAAAAAGTGGTCGAAAAATACTTCAAAAGAATCGACTGTTGCAACCAATCTAGAGCCTGTCATTTAAATGACATTGCTTTTTCCCTCCTGTATTGATTACTGACCATATTTTGTTTATTCGCTCTCAATAATTCTGTGGCAGCAAGAATTAAGTGCTTAAGTCGACTTAAGCTGAAAACAAGTTAAAAGCTCCGCTTTGATTTCCCAATACAAAAGTACCCCTGAGCACAATTTCACTTATCTAAATTTTTCGGAAAGTTATTGTAATTACCTATTTTATTTACTTACAATTTCTTTAGGAATAAGATCTTAAAAGAATGTCGATTTTTGGAAAGAAGTTCCGTTTTCCCATTTTCAGAATGAAAAATGACGTTTAGTCACCACAAACCTGATAAGGGATGACGGAAATTCGTTCCAAAAATCTACATCTAAACACTCTATCGGAAAATGAAATTTAGAATCAGCTTAAAAGAAGATCATTTTTTTTTAAGTTTAATTAATATGCTCTCCTGTAAAACGACATAACCACACTTAAGTACTATTTCCTTATTGACACCGCATTGATTGTTGTATGATTTTATGGTTATTGTAAATACTTTTTTATTTGAATAACTTAGGAATTATATCAAGAAACCGCCAATGCCACAAACAATAATGCCAACTGTGTGGAACGTGTGAAGGAGCTAATGCAGCAATACGACACTTTTGTCGCAAAACCGGACAAAGAAGACGATCTCTTCAGCTCAATAGTGCACTGTGATATGTGGATAAATAATTTAATGTTGCAATATGGTAAGACAAACAAAAAATGTCCTGGTACTATTTTCTTAAAAAAAATATTTATTTCAGATGAGTGTGGTCGACCTAGAAAAGTGAAATTTGTTGATTTTCAAATCGCCCAATACGAATGTTGTGCCCACGACATTATATTCCTGCTATTTTCCAGTGTGGACATACCTGTTCTTGAGTATCATATCGATGAGCTGTTACACATTTATTATCAGGCATTTATAGAATGTTTAAAATCAGTTAAGGTTTGCACTGATAAATATTCATTTGTCGGGTAAGTAAATGTGCCCTGATATTCAATACATTTCTTGATATTGTGTGTTGGAGCGTGATTAGAATTTGTATTGTTGATTGAAAAACATGCGGAAAAAAGAAAATAATCAATTCTTTGTAAATATGTATATTACGAGCAATTGTTAATATCGTTTGCAATTATTTTTCATGATTTTGTGTTATTTCTGTTTTTATAAAACATTAACAACAAATCATTAGCTTGATACAATTGTTTTTTTATTTTACAAATATGTTTTCTTATTTAGATTCATGAAGGAAATACACAAATGTGCTCCTATTGAAATTTGTCATGCCCTCTTTATGACAAAAATTATATTGGCCGATAATAGTACAATGCCGGATAATTATAAGGACGTAAATATGGACGTTTTAAGCCGCAATGTGGGTAAAAAGCATATAACCGAAAAAACTGCCAACATTATACGGATCGCCCAAAAATATAAACTCTTTTACAAAGATTAAATGTTTGTATTAAATTTAAAATAAGACGACCATGTAGTCAATCAATTTAGTAATAATGCACATAATAAATATTATTTATAAGATACAAAACCATAAAAATAACACCTCATATTATGAATTATTATTAAATTTCTACATAAATGTTTGGGAGTCCGAGAATTAAAAACCACTACTAGAAAATTAGAAAACTGACCCACCGCACCATTTGCGGGGAAAAGTATTGCCAATTTAAATATTTACATTTATCGAAGAAGCCCGCTTACTTTCTGGGCACCTTTTCGACTTCGTTTTTTTTACAAATCGTTTTCAGGTATCCGATTAGTAATTTACGGCCACCTTACTTTCATAGAGTCTCGTGCTAACACTAACCTTTATTAGGCCACGAACTAGTTCGCTCAACTGAAAGAATATTTCAGAAAGATGGTAGCAACTTTACAAGAATATCAAAAACAACAACCAATTTTGTGTTTTTGTGTATGACGCACCAAAATAAATTGTTTCTTGTTTTTGTAATTGTTGTAAAGGTACTACCATCTTTCTGAAATATTCTTTCCATTGAACAAACTCTAGTGCACATTCTTCATCATGACGGAGTCTCGTAACTGTTAGCGTTGGTATAAGGCTCAGGTTCCCAATGAAATTCACATTTAACAAGTGTCTGCCAGTGGTCCTAAGCCTTATGTTAGCCAATGCTGGATATTCACATACAATGAGTGCTAATACTTCAGCGTACTCAGGAGTATCTTTGGAGACTGACCCGTCCAGCTCTTGCGAGCTTTTCTTGTCTAGCTCTTTAGAACTCCTTTATTGGCCAATAAAAATCAGAGTTCGTCTTGCGAGGCTTCAGTGTCCATCCCTATGGGAATCTCACGGTCTAACGCTTTAGGAGTACCTTTAGAGATTGACTCGTCGTCCACCCTTCACAAGCCATATCGTCCATCTATTCCGGATTAAAAGCAAAAGTTCCTTCAGAGAATTCATATAATTCGCCCGAGCAATGGAGAAAGAGCTGCCCACCCACACAGCGTCTGTAAGATGCACAGTTTGGTGCGGTTTGTGGACCGGCGGGATCATTGGACCGTACTTCTTTAAGAATGATGAAAATGGCCACGTCAATGAAGTATGGTACCGTGCGATGATTACCAAAATGAACGAGACGGTGTCACAAGATACGCGATACCATGAACCAATTGAGAGACGCGTTTCCTGAGCAATTAATCTCACGTTTTGTAGCAGTTCATTAGCCGCCAAGATCAGGCGATTTGGTCCCACTAGACTATTTTTGTGGGGATACGTGAAGTCTCTCGTTTACGGGGATAACCCAGGCACAATTTTAGCTCTGGAAGGCAATATTTCAGCGGCCATTGGTGAGATACCGACCGAAATGCTGAAAAAAGTATGCCAAAATTGGAGCTAACGGATGGACAACCTACAGCGTAGCTGCGGGAAACATTTACATGAAATACTCATAAAAAAGTAAATAGCAGGCATTAATTTATCGGTCCAAATAAATATTTCAATCACTTTTGCAAATTTTCTGTTTTTTACAATTTACAAAACCGAAACGGTTAAAAAATCTCCCTATAGTATTCCGTAGTTAATAAAGTCTTATTTTTCTGTCGAACAATTGGTACGTCTAAATTTAAACTTCTTTACAAGTTCTGGTCTCTTATCCAGTTCGATCTTAAAAAATTTTTAAAGTCATAGGTGGAGAGATTAATATAAGCTCTAAGTAATTTAATAAAATTGAATTCATAAGACATCCTCCAGCAATATAATTTTAACGTGCGTCAATGACTAAATTTTAGTTTTAACCAGCAAGAAATAAATATCACAAATCCTTCGTACTGACCAAAATCTAAAACAATTACAAAATAAATGGAAAATATTTTCGAACGACAATGTATGATCCATAAAAAATCCTGGGGGTTTTTTTCGGATCGTATCACACAGAGATCTTCTAATTCTAAAAAGGTAACAGAAAATCGACGATTAAAAATGTTTCCATATAATCGGAATTATTGAAAACCTATATTCGATGCTTAAAGGTTTAATTTTGAATACAATGCATGTTCTTTTGATCTGACTTATTATTTATATTGATTGATCTGTCACTCTTTGGAATAAAAATGATTAACTCACCTTTAACAACTCAGTCAAGTTGACGAGGGCTGTAAGATATATAGTTTACACTGGAACATTTTAGTTAGCCACAACTGTGTCGTAGTTTACTTCCAGCGCCGAAAAGTATGCCTGGAATAATACGAAATAAAAGCTTGTTATGTAGAAAAATTAAAAATTGCCATCACATGCATGCATGGAATGTCCACAACAAATTAAAATACACTTCTGTTCAATTGATTAGGGCCCACATAATTTGTGTTACTTATCCATTATCGTTTTGATTTTTTGTCGACAACTGAAATTTTATTATTATCGAACCTTGAACTTTACCGCAATGTATTTTAAAGGCCGCCCCTCTGGCAAAGAAAATTAAAACTTTACCGTGCATTAAAACTTTACCACTTTGCATTTTTAAATTTTTTGCAACTTGTTGAATTTAATTTTTTTTTAATAAAGTACTAGTGGAAGGAAAATAATACATTCTAATATTATTAACATTAGTAAAAAAAAAAAAGTACAAGAAAAGTATTTCAAATATAGCGGAAAGAGCCAAGATAAATTTTTATCGATGGCAACGTTTTTTCTAAAGCGAAGTCATAACACTATGCTCCGATACTTAAAAGATGGTGAAAACTATGGAAAGAATTAAAAAGGCAGGATTCTAGCCAATTCAATCTTGAAAATAGTGTCAAAATCTGCTCTTTAAACACCCAAAATCAGGTCTCAAGCTGGTTTCCAGGCCATTACCTCAACGGATTGCAAGCGGTGTATACCTGAAATTGTAAACTGACATGGGACATTCAATTAAGAGATCATGTTAATAATTACAGTACTGTTATTAATTTAATTTGGACGGCCCAGATTGTTGCAATTAGTATTTTTACGATATGAGAAAAGAGGAGTTATTTTCGAATCCACATGGCAGTAGAGAGGGTGGAGTTGTAGTCTAGGGTGAAATCGAATTAGAATTTTAAAATGCAAAATGACTAGAGAAACTTACAAGACTTTGTAACAAACAACCTTCCTTAAAGTAAATTATATTTTTGGACATATGCCTTGGATTCGCCAACAAGATAATGTCCTATATATAACGCCAGAGCTGTAAGGGAATTCATTTTAAACCAAAATATTCGTGTTCCTAATTGGCCTCCATATTCTCCCGACAGTGACATAATTGAAAGTGATTGGGGTTGGCGTTTCCATCACCAATTCAAGCCTTTAAGAACCCCAGGAATATTATTTCATTGGATTATTTGAAGACACTCTATGCTTTACTAAAAACCCTTATTTTAAACAAAAAAGGTAGTGCGTATTATTGAAATGTATAAAACATCAATCAATTAATTGTTCTTATTAATAAAATAGAAAGTAGCGTATTTTTAATCATATGAAGAAAAAATTTTTTAAAATTATTCGTAACTTTCTGAAAAAGGAACTTAAGAGACTATTGAAAAAAACTTTGTTTTTTGTTGTTGATATTTTTGTAATCTTAAGAAACCACTCTTTCTGATTGTAGTAAAATTTTAGCTGTCGACTAAAAATTGAAATAAGATATGGCCTGCTAAGTAACAAAAATGATGTGCATCTAATTAATTGAACAGGAGTGTACTCGTATATGCATTCAAAATTAAAGAAAATATCATATTTATTATAAATTGTTTTCAATATTAATTTAAAAAAAGTTTAAAACAAGAATATCAGTTTCTCTGCGTTCATAGAAATATTTTTGTCAATCGCTTGAAATAAAAACTCGAATTAACATTTTTACTAACACTCTAGTTCATTTAAATAACAACAGTGATAGTAATTGCTAAAAATTTACATATCGAGAAAACTAACAAAAAACCGATTTGTATGTGCTAACATATTATAATAGGTGACCACACTGGTTCAACAATATGTACAAAAGAAGAATAAAAAAGTCCCGTTACGATACAGCGTACAAAGCCTACTCAAATGGCAAAAAAATTTGATTTTAAAATAGTTCATATGAATAACAACACTTGCTGGTTTTTCATATTTTTGAGCGATTGTGTCACGCAGACTTTTCAGTCTTAATTAGTTTGATAAATTGCATCTCATAAAATAATAACTCTTTTAAAATGGGACGAGGAAAGTCATTATTATCAAAAGAAAGAGGAAAAATTGAAGCCTATTTTGAGCAAAAGTTATCCTTTAGAAAGATTGGAGAGAAAATCGGCAGAAGTGCTCGTGTTATCCTTAATTACATCAAAAATCGGAATTCCTATGGGAAAAATATGAAAGCAAGACCAGCAAGTATCTTATCGCCAACAGACAAGCGTGCAATTTTAAGAATTGCACCTAATTCCTCTGATTTCATACCAAAAATTAAGGCTAAACCCGAAGTTTCTGCTAGTATTTCGACTGTTCGGCGCTTGATTGTAGATGCTCCGCATATACAGAGAATGAAACTTTAAAAAAAACCTGTGTTAAAACCCATTCACAAAGAAAAACGATTGGATTTTGCTAAAGTTCACATGACGTGGAATACCGAATGGCACACGGTTGTCTTTTCTGACGAAAAAAATTTAACCTGGATGGTCCTGACGGGTATAACTTCTATTAGAAAATTGGAAGTAATATTAAGCCGTGGACACAGTCGAATTGGTGGAATTATGGTATGGGGTGCCGTATCATACTATGGCCAAATTAAACTGCAATTTAAAACGACAAAACTGAACGCAGAACAATACAAAAACATTCTGGAACGAGCTTTTCCGGAATGCAGTAACATTTCTGGACCTTTGCGTTCGATTTTCAAACAGGATAACGCTCCGATACACAATGCCAGAGCGGTAAAAGCCTAGATAAGTGATCAAAATGTGACGATGATAAACTGGCCACCCTACTCACCAGACTTAAGCATAGTAGAAAACGTCTGGGGATGGCTTTCACGGAAAGTTTATGAAGGAGGTAAACAATATGAAGACGTTCCATCGTTGATCAGTGCAATCGAGACCGCTTGGGACGGAATTTCCTTAGATTACCTAAAAACTCTCTACGATTCCATTCCAAGTCGCATATTTGAGGTTATAAAGCATCATGGAGGCAACACCCATTACTAAACATTAGACAACAATTCAAACCAAATAGTTCTTAACAATAAAATCTAATTTAGTTAATAATTTTTATGTTTTTCAAACTTTCCTTTGCCGTTGTTATTCAATTGAACTATTTTTTTTCTTAGTTTTCCAGCAGTTTTTTTTAAACTTTAATAAATAAATTACAAGAACATTTAAAAAAAAAATATCGATAACAATAAACAATAAAACAAAATATCTAAAAAAAATTATTGCACCTTTTTGTCTCGGTTGGTTGATTAAAAATTCGCAGTAACATATAAATTTGTTGCTGTTGTTATTTAAATGAACTGGAGTGTATGTAAATAAACAAATTTCGTTTTCTAATTGTCAAAAGTATTTGTTTAAAAGATTTATTTTAGAAATAATTCGTATGTAAGGTCAGGTCATTCCCCCATCGACGGAAGCTCGTGAGTAGTTAAATGTTGTTCATCCATTTTTAAATTTCCTTTGTTAGATCACAAGAAAACCATGCCGGAATATGGTGAAATTTCTATTTCATTCCGACTTTTTGCGCAACTTGCTGGTTAAATTTTAAGTTCTTCAGTTATGATTCGTTTTGCGCTGCAAAGTATTTCGCCCCATCTTTATTCAACTTAACTTGGAACGCCAAGAAGTACTATAGCTCTTGTTGATATTCATAATTCGATGATAAATGTCGATCGATTTGTTGAACGAACTATTTTTAAATCAACTAGTCAATCATGTGTATTTACAGTCGAGGATAGCTTAACCATTGTTGGTATAGTAAATCGTTTTTCAGGTAGAATACTGGATAAGGAATAAGGCAAAGGAAACATCAGCTAATAGGAAACTTCCAGAGGAAGAGAAAATGCCAGAAATTTCTTGAATTTTTTACAGATTCATATCATATCTAGCAAGTAGCAACAAGAAACATAGAATATTAAAAATACCAATAAAATTACATGCTTTAAAGATTAAATATTAACAATCGCAAATTGAATGGTTTAATAAACTTTGTAATAATAAAGGAAACGAAGTGCAAAAAAAAACAATAAATAAAATTAAATCACTTTACTGCAACAACAATACAAAACAATGTGTCGCATTTTAATTATTATCATATATTGAAAATCACCAGCACAGTAACGTTGACGACTGTGCGAACAATGGACCAGCAAAGCCAGGCAGATGAGTAGGCCAAGGGGGGCGTCGAAGGCAAAAGTTGTGTGTGTAACTACAAAATGACGTACAAAAGCAATAAAACAAATCAAATAACAATTTGTTATCAAAGGATGGGTCAAGGAAAGTTTTATTGCTATAGAGGGTGCTTTAATAGCGACGGCCGGAACTTCATAGATTAACAACAATTTCCAACAAAGATTGTGCGATTGGAAGTTCTAAAAATATTTAGAGTGATTTTCAAGCGTTTGGAATTTCAATTTGTATTAAACACACAGAATGTTCAATACTTGTCATTTATAACGATATTTTTGCAATAATGTTGAACATGACTACTACATCATCAGTGAATCAGTGATGTAAAGTTTTGGAAAGCTTTTTCGAGCACAATGGCAGACATCTCGCCAGTAAAATGTGTTATTCACTGAAACGTTGCGTTATGAAAATAATTGCTTTGAAATCGAAATACACAGTTATCCCACGGCACTTAAATTTTTTTTAGCAAACAACCGAAAACGAAGCTTGAAAACATTCAATGATACCGCGAGTTTTCAAGAAGCTGCATGGTTAGGCAAGAATTGTCTTACCTCTAGTGGCTCATCAGATCAATCGCGGTGAGTTTTCTTAATGAAGCACTTATTCAATTTAAAATGTGCTTCGTTGCATTTGGAATTAGATTTCGCAACACGAAATGCCAGGTCCAACTAAGAATGTAGCAGTAGAACAGCAACTAATTATAATTATAAATTTTAGAACCAAAAACGCAAAAAATCAAAATTATCAAACCATGAGATTTCTGTGATGCATGCAAGAGGCAGCATGTCGCACATTAATTATAAGTGTAAAATATAAAAATGAAGTAAGGAGCAGATGAATTTATAAATTGCAATAAAATTTTCTTTTTAGCATAATTTCAGGTATTAACGCTGCCTGATCCATTGAAGATCAACTGGAATATTTATAATCCATTTCATTAGAATATAATTTATCACCCCTAAGATGCGATAATATTTAAATAAAAATTACAGGCCATAGCTGCATCACCACTTGACACGCAGCAACACTGAAATAACTATCGCACAAGGTGTGGTGGAGAGAACCAGTTGGAAATGTTAAATATCGAACCTTTGCTCCCAATCTGGAGAACAGCGGGTAATCATCGCAATCATCATCAGTTATAGAAAATTACCTTTAAATAAATTAAGTTTATAGCAATTAATAAATTACCAATCTAATTTTCAGTGTTTAAAATAATTGCACACAAAAAATTTTTACTATGCTATAAATTCTATAAGTTTTATTAATTATGATTTTGCTGTTACGGGGCTGTTGAAAATAAATACAGTATAGCAAAAACATTTGATGACACAAAACTGCACTTCCTTCTCTTTAACATATTTATGCTTTCGCTATGCAACGAAAATAGCACTAGCACAAATATAACATTAAGCACATTGACAGCATTGGAAAAAAAACCGTGCTTTGCACTAATAAAGAATTTTTCAATACACATAATATGATTTATTTAATTTTAAGTACAGGAAACTCCATTGTAAGTTTGGTTTATTTTTTAGTTTCCTTCTCTAAGTATTCAATTAGGCAAACAAGTCAATAAGCTACATTAAAAATGAATTTGATATTGCTCTGCTGTTTCTTTTTTTCACCAGCACAAACACAATAGCGAAAGTACTTTGGTTTTGCTGCCGCTGTTTAGAAATAAATTTGTATAGTTTTTAATTTAATTTTAGCGTGCTATTTAAAAACGATTGCAGAATAGATCGGTGATGTGATAGATGTTATATAATAACTGCTATTGTATTGTTCATACAAGCTGAATAGCACTAGTAATAAAAATTGTAATCACTTTTTTAACCCTGCTAATTTTTTTTTAACATGTAGAACAGTGTAGTTGATTTACTGTAGTTGTGGGGATTTCTTATTAATTGCTTCTTTTATTTGATTAATGCTGATTACATTTATGTTACATTCAAATACCCAACGAAGCAGCCACAGGAAAAAACTAAATAAATAAAGACCTACAAATTCTTACATTATGTAGGCAACACTTTTACGATTTCAATTTTCTAATCTATCAAACTTACTTACGCAATATAATACTCTGTGGTTAGGAGACAGACAAAAGTATGCCCAGAAAATCCTATAACCATCACTAAAAAACACACAATGTGCCCTACCGTCTCAGCCTCTTCCGCAGGAGTATTTTTGGAGACTGACCTCTACATCCCTTGCGGAATAAACACCGGAGTTCCTACAGAGATTAATCTTTACACCTCTTGCTGAGCTTCAAAGTCTATCATTACCGGAATCTCACGGCCCAACGCTTTAGGAGTACCTTTAGAATTAAACCTTCCACTCCTCGCGAGACGTTATTGTCCATCTCTTACGGAATCTTCCCTTGGCTACTTAAAATTACTCAGTTACGGCTAGCCATAACTCTGTGCCTGACAGCTGACGAATGATATTCCCAATAACAATTACATGTTTTTGCAATGAAGTTCAATTCTTAAAATTAATTAAGGTGACACAGGCTGCCAGCAATTGTACACTGGCCCATTTGGGTCTACATTGTGATACCGCTGTATTTCCTGCTAAGAATAGATTAGAAATATTTCTCACTCCGGGGTTGACCCTATTGCGTTAGCTAAATGTACCGGCCGGCCTACCTCTCGCAAGGAAAGGGCATTTACAAAGGAAGTGTTCTACAGTTTTTTGCTCTTCTTCTATAGAAGTCATTACCGTGGAAGAGATTGTTTTTGCACGTGCTGTAATGACCTTTTAATAGAGCGAACATTGTGCATTTTTGTTCCTCAGGGGCCAACACTAAAAATGATGTTTTCGTGGGATCATATTGGAGCCAAGGAAGCCTCGATATCAAACATGCGCTATTTATATATTTTGCAGCAGTAATTTAACATACGAGTACTTGCTACTACCAGATCCGTTTCCCATTCGCTCAGACAATTTTCAGATTTGGTAAGTTCGTTCGAAACCACATTTCCGAATCATGGATCTGTTATTTTGAAGGCTTTGAAGTGTTCCTTTTGTAATGCCTGCTTTCCTGCCAAGGTCAATGATTTCTGCTTCGTCTTTTTTGGAGAACTCTATTGCTGCACAAAATTTTTTAAAGCATTTATTCAAAATAAAATTTATACAAATATTTTAGGCTAAATTGTCAACACACGTTGCACGCTGGGACGGAACTGCTCGAAAGTGGCGCTTAATTGAAAACAGCAAAAGTCATGAAATATGTTACCCGGTTTTTTGTATTGCACTGTCAAAGTCTAATTCTTTTGCACTGTCAAAGTCTAATTAATTGCCAAGCAATTAAAAGCTTAGTGTTTTTGATAATTACTTTTAGCATATTTGTAGATTATTGTTAAATTTTTTTAAATTTTATTTGATGTGCTCCATATTAGTAGATTTTGCGGTTTGAATGGTTAAGAACTAAAAACGTTAAAGGTTGTTAGTCTAGATATTTTTTTTCAAAATTAGTAAATATTATATACTTTAATATTTAGGAGCAAAAATTTGCCACAATAGTGTCGCAACTTGCATAAATTCTATCTTTCCGAAAGCACTGCAAATCTTGTTTTTGCTTCGATATGTAACAAATTTTAATTGTTATTGTTGTTTTTAAAATATAGCAAAAGACACATACATAGTTTATATTGATCATATTAACAGAACTGTTAAAAATTATAGCACCTTTTCTTATATTTTTCGCAGTGAAGTCTCTTACATGGACATCCTGGCTCAGGCTGTAAATGTAAAAACTCCTGATACCAAAAAATTATAAAAAATATAAAACACAGAACAATCCTTTTTATAATTTTGTAGCCTAGTTTTAAGCATTTTGTGACCCCTTAATGATGTTCTTGGTGATCGTTTCAAGGCTCTTCCGCGCATCGTAGAAGACTCATTAAGGAATTGTTTGAAGTAGGAATAAAAAAGTCTTACACGATTCTTTTCGGCGGATCGTAGACGACTCGTATAGAAGAGTCGCCGTTATGCTGAAGTTAAGCGATTGGAATACAACATCGTGGACAAGTAATTTAATCGCCCGCTCCGATCGGGGAAGAATCTTTTACGATTGAAAATGTTAGCTGGGATGCGTAGCATGCGTGCGTATGTTTTACGAATGGTTGTTGGCGTAGCTAGTTTGGCAAAACAATTTTAAATGTGTTTTTATTTCTTTAGTTAACTTTCCCACCCACATACGACGAGTGTAGAGTAGACAAACACTTGTATATATACAACATGTACATGATAATGTATAACATTATTACATAATATTTAGCCTCGATAGGGATATAATCAAAACAATCATTGTTTGTTAAGGTGCAATTCCGGAAAGAAGTTCCTCCAGGAACTTTGCGAGATAGTACTAGTTTTGTAACCATAATCACTAGACTGTATTATCTCTCAAACGTTGACATGTAGCTGAAGCTCAAATGAAATAAGAAGAAACGGACGAATGGGCAAATAATAACAAAATGCTTACATTTTTTATTAAAAACATTTCTTTTCTAGTAGCAACTAGATGATTCGAAAAAATCGATATCTCGATGTTTTGCACAGTACTGTATATATTACATACATAGGCCCGAATTTCATTCGATATTCCGAGAAATGTGTTAGTAAGGATAAAGTCTCTACTTATTTTATCTAAAAAAACTACACATTGTATCACAAATTAGTCAGTAAGCAAAAATTATTGCGTATTTATCTATATTTAATAGACTGCTAAGATACCTGCCTCAATTGAAAACAATTTTATTTAACACTAACATAGAAAATCAAAATGTGATATAATATTGCTTACAACAACAATAATCAAAATTAAAGACCAACAACGAAGCCAAATAAAAACAAAATAAAAAAAACTATAATATATAGAAAAAACATAAATAAACAATTCTGTTCATAGAATCAACAAACCATTAATAGCAGACGTAGATCAAACTACTCATGAGCGAAAGAGCGTAGCAGCAAATATCAACAATAAATTTTAGCCCGGAGATATTGCTGGGAGCACTATAGGAATTATACGGTACAGAGGCAACAACATTCATCCATCTGCAAGTGATAAACAAAACAATCGCAAAGCCAAACCCCGGTGTGATCACTTGGTTAAAGCGTGAACGATTTCTCTGAATCTTATCAGAGAATTGTTTAACATACATATTTTCAGATATGGTTATCTTAGTTTATATTTATTTTCAATGGAAAATATTGAAAAGATGAAAGTTGTGCAAATATCAGTCTTGACTACTTCATCTCTGATTCATCAAATAGCTGTGACCCGTTTCATTTCATTTGGGGACTCTTTGATGTGGAAGAACATCATTTTTTTGGTTAATAATGAAAGAACTGCTACTGCATAAATCATGTTTAGCAGGATTAAATATGCAGCAGTAGCAACATTTTTGTTATATACGACTATGCAATAAATTTAAAACTTTCTCATTTTTTATCGCTCTGTTACAAGAAAAATTAGTTCTAAGTGTTTATGCTAATACTCAAATTTTAACACGTGTAATTTCTATTAGCAGACACGTGCATTTAGACAACAATCCAAATACAGGGTGTCTGGTAGCAGATTTATATTTTCAAACTTAAATAAATAACGTAATAATTGACACAAAGTTTTATTAAGAACATTGAACGATAGTATGGAAATGCGGATTTAATTTTTTAAATAGTGGGACATCCAGATGCCTTCCGTCGAGTTGAACACACTGTTCAAAACGGAGCCTTGTGTTCTGCGCCACACGCTTTAGTGAACTTGGTTCGGTTGAGCTGATTTCTCGACGAATATATTCCTTTAAAGCCACAAGAGATTGGGGATTGTCATTGCAAACCCTCTCTTTGAGGTAGCCCCATAAAAAAGTCCATGGGAGTTAAATCAGGAGACCTCGGTAGCCATGGGATGTCCCTAAAGCGGCTGATCAGTTTTTGGGGGAAATTTTCCCGAAACAAATTCATCGAAGCTCTGGATGTATGTGCAGTCGCCCCATCCTGTTGAAAAGTACGATGGATGAGCTCGCAGGTTTCGCAAAAGGATTTCCCTAATTATGCGTGGATAATTTTCTCCGTTGACATTCGTCGCCTGGCCTCGAGAATTTTCGATAAAAATGCTCCAATTATCTCATGCGTGGATAAGGCACACCAAACAGTTACCCTGGGACAATGCAATGGGTTTTGATATTTCAATCGAGGGTTGCGGGTTCTTGAAGGCCAATAACGGCAGTTTTGCTTGTTGACGTGGCCGTTTAAATGAAAATGAGTTTTATCGCTCCAAAAAATGGGATTTACAGAGCTAAAACGCTCCAACATAGTTTCACAAAAATTGTTGCGAAAATCAAAGTCACTTTCTTTCAGTTCTTGAACGATTTGAATTTTAAAAGGATCGAACGTCAGATCCTTTTTTAAAATTTCATGAATAGTCGCTCTTGGAAGTCCCAGTGAGGCTGCTCTTTTCGGTATTGAAGGTCGCGGATTTTCACGTAAACTGCTTTTAACAAGTTCAATGTTTTCGGGAGTCCTTGAAGATCAACTGGGCCCTGGCCGTAGGACATTCACAGCCGAAGCAGTTGCGCGGAATCTTTGCACCCACGAACGAATTAAATTTACACTCGGTCCATCACGTATTCGCCGAATACCGAACTTTGAACACAATTGTCGACGAGCATTTACGTAAGAATCATTACTCTTAAAAAATGTCTTCACAGCGAACGCCCGATGCTCACTCGACCACTGCGACATGGTGGCTGACAAATCCGCACAATCGATAATTCCAACGACATCGGCTAACCTCCGCAACGTTTAATACTTTTGGAAATAATCGTATTTAAAAATATAAATTTGCCACCAGACGCCCTGTATTTTTTGCAGCCTTAGCAGCACACATAATATCGCTAGCTTTTATTTCTATTTAGCTTAGTGCTGCAGCGAACAGCAGTAAATAAATTTTCGTTTCTTTAACTTCGAGTAGCTGTGGTTTGTTAGTTTCTAAAAGAATGCTGAAAAAGTTCTGTTTTAACCCAACAGAAAAATGATCGAAAATTATGAAAAGCTCCCGTATTAAATTTTTCATCATTATGTGGCTTAAATAGATGATGTTTGCAATAGACACACTAATTAGGGGAACACAGAGAATGTTGATGACGTGTCTAGCGACACAGAAAATACATGTATTCCATTCTGCTAGTGTGTTCAAAACTTTACTTTTTCAGTCTTCTACTAAAAAAAATTACCGTATTAAAATAAAAAAAAATTCGTTTCTTATTTGAAAGAATAACAACGAACTGAAGCCTGAATAAATTATTCGTATTAATAATTATGTATTTGTTTATTTTTGTTTCTTGGTATGTGATCAACGTTGCCATTGTTGGGTTATTCCTACCCAGCCTGGTAGACAATTTATCGTTTGTTAGGATCGCAGCAAAAACTTGACTTACCAAATAATCTATAAAAAAATGCAAAGAAATTGAAACAACTACTTACAGTTTAACCAAAACCACTTTGAACCCAGAGTTCAGCAATTGTAAATTATAAGTTAAAATTGAAAAATACATAAATTTACTCGTATTCACATGTGTATATGTATGTATATAAAAATTTGAAGTGATCAGCATACTATAACTTTTTCATAATTCTCTAGACCAAAAAACTATAAATTGTTCTTTAATTCATAATTTGTTATATTCAATATAAACTTATGTAACTCATAATGCTAAAGTAGAATAACATATATCAAAGAAGTTATTATTTAATTGATAATTAGTAACGCAGAGAGTGGCGAATAGAGCTACACAGTAATGCATGCAGTAAGTTATTGAAATTAAAGTTGTTACTTAAGTTTTTGCTGGGATGGTCGGCTGAAGTTAATTTTGGCAGGTTGGAGAAAATGTATTCATTCAAAGAAATTCCTAAAAGCTGATAAAATAAGCACTGCATGCTCAACTTTGTTGCTATTAACTTTTTCGCTAACAAGCAAACCAAAAGTTTAAAATGCAACAATAAAAGATACATTAAGCCCAGTTGTAAGGTGGGAGTAGTTAATCAAAAAGTGCGTAGCAGCAACAAAAACGGAAGAAGCTTTGATAATTTTTTTTTCGGTGAGTTTTAACTACGTGGTTTGTTCAAAAAAAGTTTAAGTTTGAATTTTCGCGGGCTGTGTACATTCGATTATCGAAATTTTTTTGTTATGTTGGTACACATGTGATAGTCGTATGTTGGCTTTATCAGCCAATTTGGATTAGTAGTTTGTTGTTGACAACTCAAGTTTGTGTGTGTTATTCGATTTTTGACTTATGATAAAAATGGATCAAAGAATGTTGTTGACGGCACTAAAGGCCTGGGTGTATTTAGAATAATCTTTATTTTGCATTCCCTTTGTTTGTTTGAAAATCCGCTATATATTTCTTAAACTAATACATTTTTTGCATACATATTTTTTCTATTTTGTAACTGTTTGTACACACGTTACATATATACATACATCTTAACATACATACATTTGTTTGCGCTCACTAATAATAATTCTCTTATACTCAGCGCTCTCTAAATGACAGTACAATAGTGGTTGTTTTTTACTTTGATCTCAGAGCGACTGTAGTTAGGTATGTATGTATGTACGTGTATTTATATATACGCATTCCAGCATATTGCCAAATTTCTTTAAAGTTCTGCTTTGCTATTGTTTTAAGAATATTTTTTCGTTCATTCGATCATTGTCCATCAAGTAAAGTAGTTACAAAAAAAAAGAATTTGTTTTTTATTCGCGCTTGCCTGCAAAAATTATTGCAGATACAAACATTTGGTGACCCCGACGTGATAGTTTATAATTTGGAATATCAATTCGGATATCAAATTTTATTGTAATTTGCTGGTGTTCTACAATGTCAACGAGCCAGGTAAAGAAGTCTTCTGACACCGAAGAAGCGGACCACTCGCGCATATTGCCTTACAAAAATAAAGTTGCGGTAATGGTAAGACAATTGGAAAATTTAAATAAAACTCTGACGACATCACAACTAGAAGAGTATGATGAGGCCGAGTTGTCTGTTCGTCTGGACTATATTGATGAGGTGAACAAATCTTATGAAAGGGCGCAAGGTTTTATTGAAGAAAATGAAAGCTGTGAGGTGGATGGTTCTGATCGAATGAGGTTCGTTACGCTGTACCTTGATACAAAGGCAAAATTAACTCGACAGTTCAATGCTACTCGTAATTTCGATTCAAACCAACGATCTTCTACATTGCGTCAAGCTTCGCTCGGTGAATCTCCATTTTCTCAAGCATCGTGTCGCAAAACAAAAGTACCGGAAATTAATTTGCCAAAATTGTATGGTGATTACTCAGAATGGCCAAATTTCTATTCCCTTTTTTCAACCGTTATTAATGACAACAACGAGCTAAGCAATTTAGAAAAGTTTCACTATTTGCGTGCCAGTTTAGGTGAAGATGCACTAGACACAATCGCTTCATTAGAACTCAACGACGCAAATTATGAGCAAGCTTTGTTGCTTCTTAAGAACCGTTTTGATAATAAATTATTAAATTTTCAAACCCACATAAAGGGAATGTTTTCGTTAAATTGCATTGAAAATGGTTCAGGCAACAGTTTACGACGTTTGAGTGACAAATTTAATGCGCATTTACGTGCCATGCAAACGATTGGGAGCCAACAGCAAATCATCGATGGGCTATTAATTTATTTGGTGCTGTCAAAGTTGGATAAAAAATCGCAAATGAAGTGGGAGGAAAACTTGCCAATAAATGAACTACCAACCTGGTTCTCAATGGCAGAATTTTTAGACCGAAGATGTCATATGACTGAAAATTTGGAAAATTCATCAGTAGCCAAGCCTCTAGCAGCATCTAAAAAATCACATCGTCATGTCCATCTTTCGACTTCCACTTCATCAGCAATCTGTTCGTTTTGCGATTCCAAGGATCATTACACCACTAGCTGCCCACGTTTTGGTAATTTGTCTCCCAACTTACGTTTTAAAGAAGCCAAAAAATTGAAGCTGTGCCTGAATTGTTTAAAGAAAGGTCATATGCTTAAAAATTGTTCTTCAGGTTGTTGCCGTAAATGTTTCTCAAAACACCACACAATGTTGCATATTGACAATGAACCGATTAACCAGCCTGCAATATCTTCAGCGGATAAATTAGCTACAAACACATCGCAAGCAGTACTAACTTCGTTAAATATTTCTAATGTCACAACACCTCAAGCACCAACTATGTGTGTTCTTCTAGCCACAGCAATTGTAATGGTAAAAAATCAATTCGGAATTTTTGTACCTTGTCGCGTTATATTAGATTCTGCATCACAACTTAACTTGATTACAAGTCGTTTCGTTAATCATCTTCGTTTAAAATGCAATCGAACCAAAGTAAGTATTTCTGGAATTGGCGACGGATGCTTTTCCATCGATAAGTCTGTTGACATCGTTATCAAATCTAAATGTACTGAATATTCAACTGCATTGACTGCTATGGTCGTCCCTAGCATAACAGAGTACCAGCCAAATATTAGCAAAGGCATAGCAGAGTGGAATATTCCCAAAAATATAGGGCTCGCAGATCCTTGCTTTGACAAATGTGGTCATATCGATGGTTTGATTGGTGCCGAGCTATTTTTTGATTTAATGTCAGTTGGACAGATCAAATTAGCTGATAACTTACCCGTACTGCAAAAAACACTATTGGGCTGGGTGGTTGGTGGTGGAGTTTTTCGTCCCCGTCATTCCTGGTCATTGACTGTTAGTGCTACAAGCCTTGAAGAAGAAGATAAATTTTGTTCCATTTTAAAAAGCTTTTGGGAAGTCGAAAACAATTTTGAAAGTTGCAAATCAATTTCAAATGAAGACATTTTTTGTGAGAAGCACTTCCTTGAAAATACCATACGCCTTAATACTGGCGAATTTTCCGTCCGGTTACCACAGAAAGAGGGAAGTGGTGTGCTTTCACTAGGCGACTCATATAACCGAGCACTTCAGCGATTTAAAAACTTGGAGAGAAAACTTAAAAGGCTGCCAGAGGTTAAATCTCAGTATGCAGCTTTTATGAGTGAGTACATTTCGTTAAACCATATGTCGTTAATTTCTTCTCAGTTAGAGCAAAAAAGGTATTTTCTGCCACACCATTGTGTACATAAATTGGACAGCACATCAACGAAGTTAAGAGTTGTTTTTGATGGCTCCGCAAAAACAACAAGCGGCCTATCACTCAACGACGTATTATACGCTGGTCCAACTATACAGCCCAAACTTTTTAATACCCTTTTGCGGTATCGTTTTTTCAAGGTCGCCCTTAGTGGGGACATTTGTAAAATGTACAGGTGTGTTCGAGTTTCGTATCCAGACGACTACCTACAATGCATATTGTGGAGGGCAAACGAATGTGATGAAATCCAGACGTACAAATTAAATACTGTGACTTACGGTACAAAGCCCGCAGCATTCTTGGCAATTCGTGCGATGCATCAACTTGCAACTGAAGAAGAGCATAATTTTCCATTGGCTGCAAAAATTATAAGGCGTGATTTTTATGTGGATGACATGATTTCCGGTGGTGAATCTGTTGAAGAGGTTGTGGCGATAAGGCAGCAAGTAGCAGCGCTCTTAGAAAGAGGCAACCTTTTAATAAGAAAATGGTGCTCAAATGTTCCAGCAGTTTTAAATGAAGTACCTCCAGAACAATGCGAGCAATATTTGAAATTTAACGACGGAACTGATATTATTAAAACATTAGGACTTGTGTGGAACCCTAAAAGTGATAATTTTATATTTTCATTCACTCCTGCTGATAATAGCAGGGTGGTAACAAAACGCTCCATTTTATCCTATATCGCTCGTCTGTATGACCCTCTAGGTTTAATTGGTCCAGTAATAACAAAAGCCAAAATTCTTATGCAGAATTTGTGGAAGCTTCAAATGCAGTGGGACGAGAGTCTGCCACAATCATTACATTCGTCCTGGCTTGAATACATTTCAAATTTTGACTCGATTCATCGATTTACAATTCCACGTTACGTTTCAATTCCAAATGCAAAAATACAAATACATGGCTTTTGCGACGCCAGCTTAGCTGCCTATGGTGCGTGTGTGTATATACGTTCTGAGTTGCATAATACCATCAAACTATCATTGTTGTGCTCTAAATCGAGAGTATCTCCTCTCAAAAGTTTAACAGTACCAAAACTTGAGCTCGCTGCAGCATGTCTTTTAGCAGAGCTGTTGGATGTAGTCATTAAAACCCTGTCGACTAACTATGAAGTACACTGTTGGTCTGATTCCATGGTCGTTTTGTCATGGATTCGAGAGCAGCCATCAAATTTCAACGTATTCGTGTCAAATAGAGTTGCCCGTATTCAAACACTTACAAATCAAATGCGGTGGCATTATGTTCCTACAAATGTAAACCCAGCTGACATTTTATCGAGAGGTGCATCACCTGAGGAACTTCTTCATTCTACCCTATGGAGTAAGGGACCTAATTTTTTACATCAAGAGACATCGAAATGGCCTGATAATTTGGAATTTTTGGCAGAATTACCTGAACGTCGTCGAAATGTATTAGTTGTGGCTTCACTTTCGGACTTGTCGATACAATGTAAGTACCATAATTCATTTACAAAAATGCAGCGAATTTTTGCGTATGTTTTTAAATTTGTATATCCAAAATTGAGTAGTCAAAATGAATTTACGCTAAGGGACATAAAAGGTGGTACACAAATTTTAATAAAAAATATTCAGCTAGTACATTTTGCTGCTGAATACAAAGCATTGAAAGCGAACAAAAATATATTAACATCCAGTAAGCTTCATTCGTTGACGCCAATCATCGACTCTTTTGGCCTAATTCGGGTGGGGGGCCGCCTTCAGAATTCTACTCTAGATTTTGATGCCCAATATCCCATTATTTTGCCTAAACGACATCCGTTTACAACTTCAATGATTAATCATTTCCACGAAAAACTGTTACATGCTGGCCCGCAGTGTTTGTTGGCTTCAATTCGTCAGCAGTATTGGCCCATTGGAGGTCGAAAACGTATAAGTTCTATAATATCCAAATGCATACGTTGTTTTAAAATTAAACCAAAATTGGCTCAGCATATTATGGGGTGCTTACCGTCCGATAGAGTGAAACCTAACAGAGTTTTCCACACAACCGGAGTTGATTTTTGTGGACCTTTTTACTACAAGTCCGAAATGAGAACCCGTCCACCCATCAAATGCTACGTGTCTATTTTCATATGTTTTTCGACAAAGGCTTCACATTTAGAGGTCGTTCAAGATTTATCAACGCTATCATTTTTGTCTGCCTTACGTCGTTTTATTGCTATTAGAGGAAAACCCAAGATAATATGGTCAGACAACGCAACAAATTTTGTGGGTGCTAAAAATGAGTTGGCTGATTTTAAGCAGCTATTTTTAAGCCAATCGCATCAGAATTTACTTCAGGAGCAGTGTCTTGAGGATGGAATAGAGTGGAAATTTATCCCTCCAAGGTCGCCCCATTTTGGTGGATTGTGGGAAGCGGCTGTCAAGTCTGCCAAGTTCCACTTCTATCGCACAGTGGGCCTCAGTAAATTAACTTTCGATGAATTACGCACCCTCGTATACGAAATATCAGCAATTTTGAATTCTCGCCCTTTATGTCAAATTTCAGAAGATCCAAATGACTTAGAGGTTCTCACCCCGGGGCATTTTTTAGTGGGAAGCCCTATAATTTCCATAATTGAACCTAATATTACAGACATGGACATTAGTCGTTTGAGCAGGTGGCAAAGAGTATGTCAAATGCGACAAAATTTTTGGAATAAGTGGAGTAACTCCTATTTGTCTTTGTTGCAAGAACGCTCGAAGTGGCGTGAAAATGTCAACAACATAACTTGTGGTTCAATGGTATTATTGAAGGATGAAAATATACCGCCTTTAAAGTGGCAAATGGGTCGTGTCACTGATGTTATAACTGGTGATGATGGCGTTGCTCGAGTTGCAGTTATTCGCATCAACAATGGTTTCATCAAGCGAGCAGTTTCTAAATTAGCAGTTCTACCAGTAGATTCATATGTTGAAAGCCCCAGCCTTCCAACGGGGGGAGGATGTTGACGGCACTAAAGGCCTGGGTGTATTTAGAATAATCTTTATTTTGCATTCCCTTTGTTTGTTTGAAAATCCGCTATATATTTCTTAAAGTAATACATTTTTTGCATACATATTTTTTCTATTTTGTAACTGTTTGTACACACGTTACATATATACATACATCTTAACATACATACATTTGTTTGCGCTCACTAATAATAATTCTCTAATACTCAGCGCTCTCTAAATGACAGTACAATAGTGGTTGTTTTTTACTTTGATCTCAGAGCGACTGTAGTTAGGTATGTATGTATGTATGTACGTGTATTTATATATACGCATTCCAGCATATTGCCAAATTTCTTTAAAGTTCTGCTTTGCTATTGTTTTAAGAATATTTTTTCGTTCATTCGATCATTGTCCATCAAGTAAAGTAGTTACAAAAAAAAAGAATTTGTTTTTTATTCGCGCTTGCCTGCAAAAATTATTGCAGACACAAACAAATGTGTTTTTTTTTTGCCAAAAACAACACCCTAATCATGCTTCAGCCACCTTATTCATCACATTTGACTCCCTGCGACCTTTTCCTATTCCCAATATTGAAGAGACCAATGAAAGGAAAGCGTATCGCCACAATTGATGAGCCATACTGAAAAACTCCTTTCAGAAGTGCTTCGAGGATTGGAAGAAGCGCTGGCATAAGTGCAGTATATCTGAGGGGGACTACTTTGAAGGGGACAAAATGAATATTGATTAATAAATAAGTACTTTTCAAGAAAATTCAAACTTCACCTTTTCTTTTGAACAAACCATAAACACCTTAAATGCGAACAATAGACATTTGACAAATGTGCCATAAACGAACAAGCAAACTCTAATTCAGACGTTACATTAGAACCTCTAAAATTAATCTACACAAACGCACAACCAAAATAATAATATAATAAATAATAATTTGTTGTTAAACTATCGCTAGTATTGAATTCTTAGGAAAATGCTACAGAATTAACCCTTCACGTTTAAAAATTTATTTAATTTATTAAAAAATCTTAAACCCAATTCATTAACAAACTAAATCTTATTTAGATATTTTTGAATTTCTAAATATAATGCTGGAGCTTCTGTATTGATGTTTACTGTTTTCGATAACTTAGTTTATTGTGTGATGATCATTTTCAAAGATAACTAACATCATGTGCTTTCATATTCATATTCACTCTGAACAGATGTTAATTTTGTGGGGTACTCTTGCGTAAAATGTTTCAAAAAAATCTATGATTCTAAAACATGTTTTCTCTAACGTTCCTTTGTGTGTAGCCGGCATTATTTATTGACGATTAGTTAGAAGAAAACGGAGATGATGGGTTGGCCATCACTTTTCAGCCACCGCTAAAATTTGTTTATGTACCGAATGAATCTCCTGCATAAGTCAGCAGTATTTGTATTAATTTATTTTTTTCATTACTTTTGGTAAAAACTAATCAAAATTGTTTAATTAACCTTTTATTTACGTATATGAGTATAGAAGTCTACGAACGGCGAAAAGCATATGCCGAATGATTTATTTCAAACCAGCCGTCAACTACTTATTAAACGGTTTTAATTATTTAACGGCTTTTTTTGGTCGATTGTATCGCTATCGGATAAAAAATATCGATAGTCCGCTAAAAAATAAACCTATTGATACATACTATGTACTATCGATAGTATTCAAATCGCTATTTCTGGAGCTCTACTTCCAACCCCAACAAAAAAAAAAAAAACTAAAAATAATAATAACAAAATAATAAATAAACTCTGCCTGTAACGTTTACCTGCCATCCGCAAACACCAAATACGTCTACCAATCCAAAGAAAAACACCAGACCTGCTAACTGGTCGCAATTACAGATGGCTACGTGATAAACGAAAAAGAAAAAAACTCTGCCTATAACATTTATCTGCCATCCAAAGTAATAAAACAGTAATCACTAACGTCTACCAATCCTTACAAAACACCTATGAGGTTTACCTGGTACCTGTCACACCTATCAGATGCCTACATGATAAACGAGGTTCACCACGATATCACGAATTGATACAAACTTCTCAAAACGAAAAATGGTGCTGAAGATGGCACATAGCCGAAACCGGGTTGCCAACAAAACAAAATTGACAATGGATGACGGAAATCCATGCCGCAAATCCAGAACATATTTTATTTTTAAGGAATACGCACATCTTTATTTTAAAAAAGCTTTTTAAAATTAATGGGTATTTTAGACATCTTTGGTAGGATTTTTTTTCCGGTGGCAACGCTGTACTTGATAACACTTGGCCAGCTCGTGCACACAATCAAGGAGTGTAAACAAAATAAATTAAAAACAAAGACCTAATCGTTTTTATCAAAAGCCAACAAATTATTGCAAATAGTATCCATTGAACTCAAATAAGTAAGTAATACTCGTAACAATTGTCGAAATTAAACAGAAATATGTTTATCTTTTTAAATTTAAAGTTTTCAAAAGCTCAGCTCACAAGCTGAAAACCAGGAACTCCATGTATTCAATTTTATTTCTCTGAAATTCAGTAAAATACCATCGATATTATTATGACAATTTGTAAAGAAATTAGAAAAAAAACTCAACGTGTTTATCTTTCTTGGTGGATAAAGTTTGAATTTAGCTTAAAAAATTCAATATTTTCCATCAATGCTTGATATAAGGTGCCATCGACGACATATTTTATTATTAAAGATTTCTACAGTCTGTTCACTTCAAATGTGTTTGACAAACTAAAACGAGGGATGGAGGAATATTTTTCGTGGGGTGATTCTTGTTTGTAGGATGAGCAGATAGTAATTAATTTTTTAAATTGTAATATTTCAGAAGCTGTCAAAGTTATCAATGCCATCCAGCTGTCAAAATATTCACTAAGGTTTGACATTTTAGTGTGCATGGTTTCACGCCTTACGAACGCGTAGAAATTATTTAATAATGTTATAAAAACTCCGACTTAGTTGTAAATTCTCAATATTAATTTCGTAGTGAGGCCGGTCGTCATCATGACTTCACTGCACAGGCAATTCGCAGAGCCAGTGTAGCTCGAGCTTGTACTGTATTTAATATTAAATGCATATGCACATATATAATGATATAATTAAAATTTATAATAAACATATTTAGAATTATTCAATTCACGTCACCTTAATACTTTTTTATTAAACGAAATTTATTGGCTGTAAGTCAAGATCACAAAAAATTTTCAAAATATAAACAAGTTGTTTGGTTGGTCGCTTTTTCGCTGACATATATGTTTATTATTATAATAAATAAAAAAAAAAAAAACTATTTTATTTAGCCGTTAAAAACAAAATAATATTAAAATTAGATTATAAGACTTTTTGTTTGGCGCCTTCAGGTCTGCTTGATCAAAATAATAAAACTAAAGTTTAAATGAAGACATTTCGTTTTTACTCTCAATGAATTAAGACGTAAATAGAGAATTAAGTTTTAATCATTTGCAATATGTTAGTTATCGATTAAATAATATGCAAGATTATTTACGATCGTACTCTTGCAATTAAAATTTATTTAATTTTTATAGAAGTAATAAAATTTGTAAGTTAATATTTTTAATAACTAAGCGAAAAATTATAACGCAGTTTTATTTTCCAGCTAGGGTTACACGTTCAGTTTTCGCAGGGATTTATTCAAGATCTGAATTCTTTAATACGTAGATGGGGTACTGTATTAATACAGCTATTTCGTTAACGAAACTATTACGATAAATCTATATTCGTCTAATAGATTACAACAAATACAAGATAACGCGACACCTTGGGTTCGGTAGGATTCGATTCAATACAAAGAATATAAGATAATTTCGGGGGACCTTATATTCCGTGTATCATTTCGACAGACCTTGTATTCGGCAAATCGACGGTCTACTGTTCTACTACTGTAAAGCTTTCGGCCTGCTTGCAACTAAAGTTTATACGGTAGCGAAAACTGCTCGCCTTTTCATCACCAAACCTCCACACTACATCCAATATTTAGTATAAACTAAACGAGAGTTATGGCGTATAAACAACAACGCATATCGGATGTGTTTATGTACTCGTATGTCACGTTTCAAAATTTAGTCAGGCTAAAGTTGTTTTATTTTTTATATTTTTTTATTTTTGCGACTACAACGCTAAACATACATTTTGGGGTTCACGGTTAATTTCCCCCAAAGGTCGCGTGCTGTTTGATAATATTTCCCGTATGGGTTTAAAGGTAATTTCAAGCGGGCATCCCACATATTGGCCCGCAGACCGGCGAAAGATTCCAGACGTTATTGATTTTGGAGTTGCGAAAAACATCCCTCTAGAATGGATGCAAGTGGAACCTTGATTTGATTTGTATTCCGATCACTCACCCACAATTATATCCATATGCTTCCCTCGAGAAATTGGGTCACCGCTAAATGACTTAGCTTTAACAGTCACTCGAGTGAAATGGCTAAAATATAAAAAATATATAAGTACATATTGTACCGAAAATATTGTTTTAAGAACGCCTGAAGAACCTTAAACAAGCCGTGCAACATGCTACTACTAGTCATGCAGTGTCCAGAAATGTAAACAGTAGGACTTATTCTTTAGAAATAGAACAACTTTTGTCAGAAAAAAGAAGAGCAAGAAGAGAGTGGCAAGTTTGCAGGTCTCCCCAGTCAAAAAGTAGGCTACGGGAATGCACACATCGACTTAGAAACCTGCTTGAAATTCAACGATCCGCTTCCCTTAAAACTTATTTGGAAGGCCTGGATGGTACTGATCAGTCTGATTATTTGTTATGGCGCGCGACAAGAGGTTTAAAACTACCAGTTAGGGCAAAGCCGCCTTTGCGAAATCCAACTGGTGACTGGGCTAGAAACGATTCACGAAAAGGGAAACTTATTTGTAAAGCATTTAAGAAATGTTTTTGCTTTAAACGCATCTGATGAGGCAGCTGATTTGCTGCCTTTTGCCAGCAGATCTCCTGTGTCTCTAAATTTTAATTTTCGAGATGTCGAAAACGCAATTTGTAATCTTAAACTGACAAAAGCTCCAGGTATTGATACAATTAGTAACAAAATGCTGGTGCAGTTACCTATAATAGCTAGAAGAATTATGCTTTTTATTTTTAACGCTATATTACGCCTGGAGTATTTTCCTGCAGAATGGAAGTTGTCTATGATTACAATGATACCTAAACCCGGGAAGGATCCCACCAAAGTAGAATCCTATAGGCCAATAAGCTTACTGCCGACAATTTCTAAATTGTTCGAAAAATTGTTGATAATGAAGTTGACTCCCGTACTAAATGCTGTAGGATGTATCCCCAACCATCAATTCGGTTTTAAGGCTAAGCACAGCACTATTGAACAAACACACAGATTAGTCAATGTCATAAGAAAATCTTTTGAAGACAAAACATATTGCTCAGCTCTTTTCATTGACGTTGCTCAAGCTTTTGACAAAGTGTGGCACGACGGCTTACTTCACAAAATAAAGCTAAATTTGCCAATAAACACCCACAAACTTTTGGAAAGTTACTTAGATGGTCGCCTATTTGTCATCAGAGAAGGTGATTTCACAAGCCCCCCTCAGCCAATTGAAGCAGGAGTCCCACAAGGCAATATACTGGGTCCTACCTTGTATTTAATTTATGCGTCTGACATGGCAACAGGATCCCAAATCCACACTTCAACTTTTGCAGATGATACAGCATTTCTCAGCGTCAATAAAAATTATCAATTAGCCTCGCGAAATTTGCAGGAACATATTGAAAATTTAGAGAAATGGCTAAAACTCTGGAGAATCAAGGTAAACGAACAGAAATGTACTCATGTGACATTCACACTGCGCAGGGAAACATGCTAGCCGATCAAGATCAACAATCAAGTAATTCCGCAGCACAATGAAGTCAAATACCTTGGTATTCACCTCGACCGCCGGCTAACGTGGAAGTCTCATATTGATGCAAAACTGACTCAGATGAAACTAAAAGCAGTTCAACTAAATTGGCTTATAGGCAGAAACTCTACCTTGAAATTGGATTGCAAACTTTTGTTGTACAAAGCGATTCTAAAACCAATCTGGTGCTATGGAATTCAATTATGGGGTACCGCCTCCATATCAAATATTAATAAAATTCAAAGGCAACAAAACAAAATTCTCCGTATGATTATAGCAGCTCCTTGGTATGTTAAAAACTCCCGAATTCACGAAGACCTAAGCGTGCCCATGGTAAAAGTAGAATTCGCCAGGTACGCCATAAAGTATATTAACAAACTTGAAACTCACCCGAACCCACTCGCACGTAGCATCCTTAATTTTGGCGGCCATGCTCGGTTGAGAAGGAGAGATACCCTTGCTGTCATCCGAGCACAAAACAGATGACCTTTCATATATAGTACCCATTGAAACATAATTTTGTTGTCTAGCATTGGCTAGCCTCAAATAAATTTTTTTAGTATTAAGATCTGTATACTTATTGTTAGTTCATTATTGGAAGATTCAATAAATAAATAAATGTATAAAAAAAAATATTTTGCAATACGAAAAAACAATTTTTATTTCTATTAATACGATAATTTTTAGAATACTGAAAAGGCTGAGCGATTAGGCTACTAACGAAATGCAATACTTTTATCTTCTGTGCCGCTACGAACGTCATCAGGATTCTCTAGTCTTTCTACTCCGTAGTGTATCGCAACATCATCTACGTTACGCTCCAAATGATAAAACTTTCTCGTTCCAATACGTAAGCAAACTAGTAGTCCATCCCAACATTCTAGTGCGCGCTGCAGTCTTTCTATTACAAACAGCTCGTACAAAACGTTTTTTAAAAGCAATTATACCGATACATGAGCTACTGACCCAAAACACACTTCAGTAGTGTGAGCCATTTAACTGAATGAACTAATTCAACTGAATCGGAAAGAGCGCTCATTTTAAAGAGCTGATAAGGCCAACGTTACGATAGTCATACTCATTACATCATATTGAAAAGAAGTTGAGATACACTTAAGACAAGGAAACCTTTACCCGAGTTTTTATAAAAAGATAAACGCCCGTTTGTCGAAATTCATCAACCGAAATTTTTATTTTAGCAATAACACACATACGCGTACATAAGGCATAAAGTTGGAATTGAATTTTCCGAATATTTTAAAGGTTTTTGTTGGTTCATTTAAAGTCGAATAAAAACTTTACGAGTTGGCCAGTTGGTAAAATACATAAGAACTTCGTATTAAGTGGTTTCTGTTGACTATTATTAAGTCCAATTGGGGAAAATTATTGAAAGTTATAAAAAGCAATGAGTGTTTTAGTTAGGATTATGTGTAGGATAGTAGAACTTGGCAAGTAAAAAGTGCTTGACGGGCTCGTCCATATCAATATCGTACAATTTAGACAAACTTTTCTCTGCTTGACAAACTTTTTTTCAATAACTTATGATCAATAGGCGCCTCTAATCCAAAAACCAGTCACGCTGTTTATTCATTTACATGTTTTTATATTATCACATGTGAGTTCATTGAACTGAATTGTGGCAAATTTGACATTTACCGAAGCGATGGAATTGAAAATAAGACTCATGATGTTCAATAAGTCCTTTTTTTCATCGGGATAGTTTAGTTTCGAACATTTTCTTAATTTCTCTTTTTAATTTTCCTCCGTCCATTGACAGGAAAATTTTACTTTTTAAAAATTTGTGTTTGCTTGAAAAAATACAAGAAAACGTTAAATACAGAGTTGCAGTATGCTTTTGATAAAAACTATTAACGAAGAACAAAACGAATTGGCGGATTACAAGAAGTTCTGTTCAAGACTTGACAAATAAAAGTATCCCAATATAAACGGGGAGTAATCCATTCAACGAAGTCTCTTCGGATAGCCTTTAATAAATATACGCTGCTGATGGCTTTTTTAATTTGCCGTTTTAACCACGACGTTGAAACGATGTTGCTAAATACTACTTCGTTATCATGATTTCAGCGGCTGAGTGCGTTTAGCGTCGCAACTTATCTATTCAGTTTGCCCGAACTTTGCAATTACTTTCTTCACTGAAGTGAAATCAATATTTAGGCGCAAATTGCGAACAGTAGCTGCCTAACTTTCACTAATTTCGGAATGTTGTTTAAAGATTGATGCGTGGAAGTGTTTTTTTTTGTGGATTGCTGAGCTGTCAAATTTGTTAGTATCTCCTCAACAGCACTTTCATGCACAAATGGTCAATCAATTTCTGATAAATTTTTAATTTCTTGGTGAATTTTGATCTTTGGCAAAATTACAAATTTTGTGTAATTTTCTGGTGCAATTTCGGTTTTTATAAATTTTGATTTTTTTGATAACTTTATTATTAATGTAATGTAAAATTTGTTGAAAAACTTTGGTGAATTTTGCGTTTTCGATACTTTCTTTTATAGTAAAATTTAGGTTTTCTTAACGAATTTGGATTTTTGTCAATTAAAAGTTTTTTTTTAGGCCATTTTTAGTGAATTTCCGAATTTGTGGTGAATTGTGGTGAATTTCGGTTTTTGCAGGATTTATGTGTACCTGTGTGGTGGTTTTTTTTTAATTTTTTTCATCCGATCCAACATTTCTGCCCGTAAGTTATCTGGGAGACTCAGGTTGATAAATTGATACAAATTTACTAAGGATTCAGAATATGCCAATTTTATGCGCTTTAAACGTCCCCCGTAAGGGTGAAAACACACAAAAAAAAACAGAAAAGTATTTTGGGATTTCATGGACCGATACTGAGGATTAGCGAACGCTGAACGCGCTGAGCAAATGGCCGAAGTTTCAATAACTTAGATTACATAACGCCGTCAGAAATTTGATTTCAACATTGCACAGAAGGACATCGTTTTTTGAACTTCCCTACCTAAAATTATCCAGAATATATAACTAATTGTTTGATTCGGAAATGATTAATGTAGAAAATATCAAAAAGAATGCAACGCCAATGTGCAAGCCAAAAGTCAATACAAGACCTGTCAGTGTTATCCTCTTCGTTATTGATTAAAGCAATTGTTTTTCTTTTTATGCTGATCAAAATTACTTACTACAGGTTGCTGAACTAAATATTAATCTCTAAATAATTTAAAGCAAAAAACTGCTTTTAAAAATTATAAAATATGATTTTAACAAATGCGTCAATGTTTATAAAAAAAAATTTGCATAGTAGAAATATTATCACGTTCTCAATTTAATCATAACAAAGTTATTTGAAAAACGAATTGCACGGATGTGTGTTCAGAAATGACCTTTTTCATTTTCATTAAGACATTTAATCACTTGAGATTATTTTTCAAATTTAAATAAATGAAATTAAAAAAAAATTGGCCGTCAGCTGGCAGGCACAAAGATATGGCTTGCCATAACTGAGTGTACTGTCAGAAGTTCTGGCTTATACCTTCACGTGGTGGTGGCCGATAACAGGTTCCTGTCTCCGCTAGGAGTCTGGCTAAATAAGTCGAGCGGAGAGAAGTTAACACTCTCCTATAAAATATCCTTAAACCACGGTGGAACAGCATACGTCAGGCATGCGTGGCCAAGAGGGTGCTAGGTTTCTAGTATGGGAACTCTGAATACCAGTCGATATCCAGTTCTAATACGGACTTAGCTGTGCATATGTAGCTCTGTGTGGGTGGAGGTATTTCTCTCCATTGGAGGGATGCCTCGAAAGGGGCGGAGAGGTTAATCTCTGATGAAACTACGGTTTTAGTTGGCCAAGGCAGGAATCCGAAAGAGATAGTCAAGACTGCCTCGCGACGGCTGGACGGGTCAATCTTCAAAGGCCAGTCTCTAAAGATACTCAGGCGGAAGAGGCTTAAATAGTAACGCACCACTGTGTGTGAATATCCAGCACTGCCTAGCATAAGGCTTACATCCACGGGCAGACACTTGTTAAATGTTAATGGCATCGTGGACCTAAGCATTAGATAATTGCTAGCAATTAACAAGAGACTCCGTTATGAGGAAGAAAGTCGGCAATCACTAGTCGACAGCCTAAAATTACTATAATCGAGAGTAAAGGCCAGTGGTAGCGCGAGACTTGAATGAGAGTAAGATAGTCGTAAATTACAAATCGGCTGCCTAAAATCAATTCGAGTACAGCAATAAATTTAGCAGCTTCCCCCCTTCATAAAAAAAGTTTTAAATTACTTTACTGCCTAGACTGTGCCAAATTTGCTTAGTGGATGTGGGATCATCCCACCATCAGGTGTGAGCTGTATTGTATAAAGCATTATGAATTTGTGCATGCCACAAAACTTATCAATATCCTAGCTCTGTAGCCTTGCTCACTTTTTGCCTGCAATCGATGTCGAAAAGACACCTCTCAGGGACCATATTGCTGCGAGGCTGTCAGTGGATATCCAAATATTGCTGCCGAATATTCTATAGTACCGCAGCCAGTTCGTCGCTGATATTTCGGATTGTAGGGCGCTTCATTCATTTGGGATTCTGAATGACATGTTGCCTTCCAATTTTCCTATGCATACACCTCCGCCTACTCTGTTATCCCATTTGGATCCACTTGTGTATATGTCCTGATGGTCGGAAAGGGGTTCCGTGCTCTCTGATGATCCCGGGTTTTTTGAGATTGAGAAGTCGAAGCCCCTCCTCTAGGAGCAAGTTATCGGGGTGGTGTAGTCCATGAGGCCAATAGATTGAGTCTATGATTTTATTCAAATGTAGCCCATAGTGATCACTATATCTCTCTGATAAATCACTAAATATATATGTAAGCCAATATGACAATATTATGACAGACTGAATCATTATATGTTCGTTTTTTAAACACATTCTAATACTAACAAGTGATTTTCTAACAATCATAATATGATGAAAATAAAACACGCAATTAAGGGTTATTTGAATTAATAATACTTTAAAATAATGTAGATTTTTGGAAGGAATTTCCGTCATTCCTTGTCAAGTTTAGTTTGGAGACAAACCGGCTTCGGCTATGTGCCATCTTCAGTGTCATTTTTCGAAAAATGGAATGTCAAATCAAAAATTTTTAAATTAATAGTAATTCAATACACATGCATGCGTTTGTATACAAAATACATAATTTACATATTTTATATTGTCATTTGAAAAACAAATATAATGAGTAAAATTAGATTCGAATCAGTTAGCGTTTACAGAAAGAAAAGAAAAAAAACTGCTTCGTATTCAGGGAATGGCGATTTCTTATATTTTATATTAATTTATTTATGTCTATGAATATTCTATCGCTACTGAATCAAATAAATTCTTCTATTTTTGTTTATTAAGAAAATACGAAATCAAAATTTTAGTTTGGAAAACAGAAAGATTGTAATCATAATAAATATTAGCTCTGAACGTAAACAACAACAGCGAGCAATTTAGTTCGAGTACGAAAATTGTATGCTTTTTTTATGGTAGTCCAGTTGGGCCTATACAATTTTATTGAAAATCCTATCGAACACAACAGTTGCTGCTACTACGAAAATAAACAGTAAAAATAAGGAAGTTGTACGACATACCTATTCACGTTGCGACAGATATGGACAACTTTCCAATAGATCAAAAGTTCTTTAGTTTTTATATTTTAAAACAACGATTATCTATTTCGCACAACCATATATTGTTATAGAGATCGTAATTTAGTTATCGTTATCTAGCCACAACCATGTTTTTTCTGCAAGATTACTTTCATGCCATTAAAATCACAATGGCTTCATTCTTCTCTACTGTACCAACTATCACATACACTAGTCACTACTTAAGCTACGTTCACACATCATGATTTCGATATGCATTGGGATAGGTATTCGATACATATGAAATTCTATATGTATACCAGAATCGGGATTTTACTTTAGTTTTATAATGTATGCGCTCACACCAGGGTTTTTATTTTTTCGGAATTTCTTAATTCCTAGGGAAGCGGAGAAAAATTCCCGGGATTTCCGTTTTAAATGATAAATAATTTCTAATTTACTTTATTTATAAAATCATAAAATAATTTATATAAATTTATAACTCTTGTAAAGCAATGAGATAAAAAGAAACAAAATTTACAAAATTTTAAATATTTACCACAAAACTGTAAACTTCACCACAATTTTGCAATTACACCGAAAATTCACAACAATTCAATATTTCATAAAAAACGTCGAAAATTTAATAAAATAGATGTTTAACAAACGCATAAAAACAAAATTTTAAAATCCACCACAAATTTCCAAATTTTGTAATTTTACCTCACAAACTTTAACTTAAAAAAAACAAATTTTATCAAAACAGACTATATCTTGCGCAATTATATAAAAAATTTATAATTTCACTACAAACCGGGAATTTACAAAAAATTTAAGATCATAAAACAATTTTACAATTCACTGAAATTTAAAAATCGTTTACAAAACCAAACTAGAGTTAAAGTAAAAATATTTTAATTACCAAAATAAAAAAATAAAAAAAACCAAATTGCAACAGAAAGTTGCGAATTAGTTTAAAATTTTTTAATATTCTATATTTACCAAAACTTCGAAATTTCACCACTAAGACGAAAAACTGGAGTAAAAGAAATAAATTTCAGAAATAGCACAAAAGCCAAAATTCACCAAGTTTAAACATTGTAAAACTAGACTTAGATTTCACCAAAATTTTGCAGTTTCACCAAAAATTTGCTAAACATCAATATTTTATGAAATACGTCGATGTTACACAAGTTCCAAAAGACCTATATATTAAAGTTGATCCAGAATTTATTAAAAGCTTAGAAAAAAAAACGCACACAGATTAATTAATTATAAACGTATAATGATACGACTAGAACCGGAAGCCAAATTAAATATCGCATACAATCCTTTGCACCAGGAAAAATCTGTTGTACAGTTTTAGTAGTTCATGCTTTCAAGACAGTCTGATAAACGGTTTCTTATTTTATTTACAGAAACCTTCTTTCGCTCGCGGTTGAAGTCGCCCGAATAATTTAGAAGATATTATATAAGTTATGAATATTTTTGGCTTTTTTCCACCGATTACAAAGATACGAGGGCGGGTCAATATGTCCGTGAATTTTTTGAATTACCCGCCTCTTAACTTAAAAATCAGCACTGTTCCTGTCAACAGGCATCTGTTAGTTGACTCGACCAAATTTGAACAAGTTGCGTCATTTAATTTGTTTTTAACAGCCATTGATAGCCTACTTACCGCGTGACTTGAGGCGAAAATGAAAAAAAGTAAATTTCGTGTGCTCATTAAGCAATATATTTTGCTGAAAATAACCACAATTTCAATGGTAAACAAGGGGGTTACTGAATTTTGTTGTGGCCAAACTGGACGCTCAGTTGAGGTCTCTACACCTGAAATAATTGGAAAAAATCTCGATATTTGTTGACCAATTGGAGATTGATAGTGCGAAAGATTGTAGAAACCATACGCATCTCACATGGCTCAGAGGTTTTAATTTTTAATGAACACTTGTGTATGAAGTAGCCTTCTGCTGGATGTGTGCGGCGTTTGCTCATAATCGACCACAAACGCAATCGTGTGACAACTTCGCAGGAGTGTTGGGCATTGTTCAATCGCAATATGCATGAGTTTTCGTAACCATGAAACGTGGTCCACCTCACCACACCAGAGACTAAACAGAAGTCAAAACAGTCGGTTTCTCGTGGTGAATCGTAGCCAAAGAAGGTAAAAGAAGGTCAGTCATAGCGACTGTTTTTTGAGATGCACGCGGAATATTTCACATTTACTACCTTTAAAAGTAACACTGTGGCGAACATTATGCACAACTTATTGGGTCGATTTAACGAGAATTTTAAATAAAATCACCCTGATTTGGCCATGAAAAAAGTTCTTTTGCATCACGACAATGTAAGGGTGCAGATTCTCCTGATTTGGACTCGAGTGACTGTATTTTGTTTCCAAACCTGAAGAAATGGCTCGTCTCGGCGGAAAGAGATTAAGCTCCAACGATGAAATCTTCTCACAAATAAATACCAATTTTGATGAGCTCGACAAATCTTAGTTTTTGGAAGCGATACAAAATTTGGAGTAACGTTGGCCAAAATGTATAGAGCTCAAAGAAGACTACGTTGAAAAATAAAATTAATTTTTATCCTAAAACCTGCGTTTCATTCAAAAAGTCACGGACTTTTTGAGCCACCCTCTTAAGATCTCAATATGGATTGTATTTTTTTTAAATGTATTACACGACCTGCACAAATTCCAGTCGTGCAACACAACAAAACACGTAGTGTAACCGCACCGTTAAGAGTAATTATTCCTTTTAATTTAGCAGCGATCAATCATAGAGACAACATCTAAGTTGGATAAATTTTTAAAAGCTTGTATTTTCAACAACTATAGATGCCCTGCCTTAAATATAATTCTTTGTTGATTTATTTATGATTATTTTTTTTTTTGTTGCTTGGCAAGAACGAGTGCTTTAGGTGTTCGTGAGCAGGTTTTAAAATAAATTATTTTTTTTTAATTGATACCACAGTTTTTTTATATTTAAATGGTTACGTGTTGATAATAAAAAAAAATTTAAATAGAAACAGAACCAAAGTTTGGCATCTGCTGTTCACGCGCCTGCCGAATGTTTCTGCTGTTGAATTTAACTTGTTTTACTACAGCCAATATACTGAAATGTTTTTATTTTTGTTTTATGATAAAAAGAAATGTTTTGTTTTTTTACAATTTGATTAGAATTTGTTTGACAATAATAAATTATTATACACACGCAGTTAAAGTCCAGTCGGGTCTGTTGTTAAGGAGCTTTTGTTTTTGGCATTCAACTTTAGTGTGGAAAATAACTAAAACAAAACATTTTTGTTAAGAGTATAATTTCTTAGTTTTATATAATTGGCCAAATGTTAATTCGTGTATTTTATTGATTTTGATCGATATGAAATTTGCCATTTTTTTAAGGAAAAGATTCATTTGTTGTGATAACCTACCTGTATTAGAATAGTTAAAATAGTTAAAAAATTTTAAACTCATTCAAAAATGTTGCCATAGAAATTGGCACAGCTCGTAAGATGTTTAGCGAATAGGCCTTCGAATATATCACTCCCCTAATGCACTATGTTCCATATCTCAACAAAAAAACTCAAACTTTACAATACACGATAAAAGTTTTTACAATATTGTCTCTAGTTTCTGAGTGTATAAAATATGTTAGCTAGTGATGGTAATATAAATCGTAAAACGATTAACAATCGATTACTGCTATTATCGATTTGATGTATCGAAATTTCTTTTCGATTAATCCTCGAGGCTTACTTCCAAAATAATCGAAATAAATACATTAACAATAAAGGCCTATAATATGCCGTTAAAAAAATTTTTCCTGGGTTAATCCTTAATTTATACAATTAATTCAGTGGCAAATCAACTTAAAATGATCATTTTGTACCAGTGTGAACGGTTATTTAAGAACATGAAACACTAAATTTTTACTGGCAGCCAAAGGTTTAAATACCAAATCCATTTTCAAGACCCATTAGCGCTATCAGTGACAAGTATCTTAAAAGTCAAATGATTAAGAATGATCGTTCAGACGATAGTATTGGAAGTAGGAGCGACACGTCTCAGCACAAGTCTTTGGCTCACAAGCGAAAATTAAGTGAGAAATGGACAGTGATAAAAACCTCTTAAATTCGAAACCAAATAAAGAATTTTAATAAATTTATTTATATTTTTTGTAATACTGTAAATAATTTGTGTATGTTATCTATTATAATTTTCGGTTAATCGCATTTAATAATTCACGGTTCGACTAATCCTATGATTAAAACTTTTTTTCTACCATCACTAATAGTTGGCGATAACTTGGGCTTAGCTTGAAATATGACACTTAATTTTTTCCTGCAGATAAAGGAGGTATTAAGAAGCGCCTTTTCTTTAGTAACTTCTAAGTTTTGAGAGATCGATATAGAGTAGTTTAATGATTGAAATAAGCAACGAAGTTTATTTCTTGTTAAATGGCTACCCAGTTAATATTTCCATTAACAAGTAATTAGTTCAAATGCCAAACGCACCTGTCACGCACACAAATGGAGACTTAAGGTCATTACGATCTAAAATATCTAGTTAAAAGTATCAAAACATAATTTATAAAGTAATAAGCGATTAAAATATATGGCGGTATATATTTTTCTTGTCGACTATGCAAAATTTTAAGTCGCTCCTAATGTTAATTATATTGGCCTAAGGCTATACATTTTATTTATTTATTATATGGAGAAATACAATAACAAATTATTTTCTAACTTGTGGAGCATAGTAACGATGATCTTCTCTCGTTGTAGTGAAAGAGAGCAGATTGTTTGATGTGAATCGAACTCACGACTGCCAGACTGATAGACCAGAGCCCGCTTAGGCTATAAATATGACCTGTAGAATTTTATTAATATGCCCTTTAATTAACGAAGTCTGCTTTGCACTTAAGGTAGGGTTGGACATCCTTGATGCTATTGACTAGCGTTGTCATTCATCCAATAATAAATCGAATATTTTTTTTCATTTTTGTTCAAACGAATTTAAAAAAAATTTAATATTTTCGAATGATTTTTGTCGAATATTCGAATATTTTTTTTAAAACTACTTAGTAAAAAATATCTTAAATTACAGTTAAGAAAATTGCGTTTAAAGTCGTTTCTTGACTTGATCTTCCGACAGGGTTATTTGATATACATATTGCCAAGTTGGATTTGAAGACAAAACGGTGCTGGCTACGTGCCATGTAGTTTTTCGTTCTGGGTAGTAGTCTGTACTATAAAGTATGTATGTACATTAGAGCGGAAAATTATAAGACAATTTTCCTACGCCACATGTTTCTAAAATCAAAATGGGGCCCCCGTTTTTGCATGACAAAGTTTGTATAATAAAAATCCTTTTTTTTCATAACAAACGAACAGTTCCCTGAATATGTGCCGGCATTTTTGGATCAGGTAGTGGTGCAAAATTTGGACTAGTGTATTTCTGAGAATATGGTCGTCGTTTTAAAAGAGTTTCTTAAAAGGTGCTTGAAATTCGATTCCATTGTCAATATCCATTTCCGATGAGCTGCGGTTATATGCGATTATATGTCGATTCAGTGATTAGTTGGTGGGTGTGTTGAAAGCAACTTTGAAATTTCTGTATCAAGTTCAGTAATTTTATGTTTTCTGCTAGTATGCTGATGTAGCATAAATTCTCTTGCATGTTTAAGAATCCATCCACAGGAACAAATATTTCTTTTTAAATTACACTGACATTCCCCTATGTAAAATAGATTGTTAATTGTGTGGAAGAATACATAGTAACTTTTCCGAAGTTGCTTTATTTTTCCGGAAAAGGTAAAAGCATTAACAATTTTCTCGTGAAAAATCGGGGGCTCCGTTTTGATTTTAGTACCATGGTTTCCTCAGAAAATGTTCTTAGAATTTTCCGCAGATTACGTTTCTGGTATACTCTTTGTCAAGTTTTTTCTCTACAAACAAATTGACCCTCTCTAATGTACATACTCAACGATTATATATATATATATATATATATATATATATATATATATAGTATGTATGTATATATATTTTCTTTTTAAATTATGATCTATTTCTTTTTAATTTCTTGTTTTTTGTTGATGAATTATTTGTTATTCTTTTGCAATGAATTGTTTCTGTTATTCGATTAACTTTTCTTTACTCTAAGTTATTCGATTAACTTTTCTTTACTCGTTCGAATATTCAAATAATATTTAGATCTAATTCACTTGTCCAAAGAGAACTTTTCTTCGAACAATTTTAAGCTCGAATAACTTGATAACGCTATTATTGACGCCGTTAAATTATCGTAATTTTATAATTTTCTTATAATGGGTTTACAATAAGAGCCCGTCGATAATGTCGAAACGCTCATTTAACTTTGTATTGAGTAGCGCGCGTAAACGGCAAAATTTTATAGTGATAATGAGGTTCTGTTAGTGCAAACGTTGCGCTCGTGGCAGTGTGCGGGAGACAGTCGATTTACAAGCACTTAGGCTTTCGCTTACTATTTATTATCGACCCAGTTTCTAAAAATTATTTACCAGTCTTCGAATTGTAGTAGCAGCACATTCTCGACCGAGAATTCGGCTTTCCCCATTTTTGTAATGGGTTTTTACAATGATAACACGCGGATCATTTTTAACAAGCGGAACAATCAGAGGTAACAGCTGTTAAAGATCAGAGTTGCCATTTGCAGGACAAAATGACACAAAATTTAAATAATACATTCTTATTGAGACACCCTAGAGACACTGTGGTATGACAGACGGATGAAACGCTATCACAGTACTACAAATTATAAAATATAAGGGCACAACCCATGCAATAGAATTTATTTCTTGTATGGAAGCACCCTTTAATTTTGAACTTAACTTTTTTTCAACGCTATTCGAAATTTTGACGAGCTACGGCAAATCGCCGAGACACGTGTATAATCTTTATTTCAACCTATTTTTATAATCTTTCGGAATTATCGTATTTATATTGATAAAGTTAATTGTGTGAACATTTTGAAATAGATTGCGTCATACATTAAATACGTTTTAAAATCCTTACTGTTATCGCAAACAAGATTTTTATGTTTTCCAAGCAAAAATGCTACGTTCTATATTTCAAATAGAACATATGAGTACATAGGCATAATTGTTTATTAAATTTCATTTACAGTTTAATAATATAATGACGGAAAAATGATTAGTTTAGCCAAGTGTTTACATACCCTATTGCCAATTTCTATAATTTTCACGTATAAGCCAAGAGATATGCATTCGTTTTCAGTTCTTCTGTGAAGATTTTAGAGGAACAACACATTACCCGAATATTTTTTTTACAACCAAAATTGTAATTTAAAAAAATGTTTGTTACAGAAAAATGTTAATTTTTAATCCTATTTCCAGCTCTCTAGTTTCTTATGTGATTTCCAAATTATCACTTTTTTTGACAATCTGTTCATCACCACTTCTTCTGTTTCTGCAGCTCATAAGGAGGAACGAAAAGCGTTTTCCTTTCTGTCAAAAATGTTACATAAAGTATCTTGCCATTTCTGCATGCTTGTGTCCCTTTCTAAAGAACAACATTTGCAAAAGCTGGCGAACATGTACGATTTTGTGCTATACAGTGTGAATGGCCACACAATGAGCGCTATCGTCTCATCTTCTTCGGCACAGTATGCAAGTGTCATCTTCTTCTACTTCCTGCCGTGTGGCTTTTCAAGCGCTATTCGATTCTGTGTGCATGTGGTAGCCTCCTTCCAGCTTTTCAGGTTTAAGAACTCTACCTAGTGTAGGACTTTTGCTCGCACTAGACCATTCCCCAGTGAAACTCGGGGTTCTGGAATTTCAGTTCATAACTTTACAGCAGATAGGCTTTTTTTCTAATTCGTCTGTTAATTTATTCACAGCTGCAGCTATGTGTACTTTAATCAACATCAACGTTACCTCATTCACCTAAGCACATCTGTTTAGTTTTAGAACACATTCCAGCACTAGTGTGGAGTACGCGTTCACTTGCCTCATGCTTTTTATAACCGGCTGATTGTCGGTGTGCAATGAGAACTGACTTAACAGAAGTGATCCAGCGCATGCAGCAACCCAAACATTTGTGGCTGGTAAACGTAAACGTACTCACTTAGACGCAGACTACAGGACAAGTTTAGCTCAGCTGATAATACACCTCCACTTGCTCTGCCGACCATATACCCTCATTGCGTATAAAGTCTTCCGCAATAAGTGTACGATGCCTTTCGACCACCTTTCTTCTGCTGATGCGAAGATGAATATATTGAATCATTGCAAATCTGTTCTTGTAAATCTATGTAAGAACGCAAACAGCCGTGTATAAAATATAAAACTGTAAAAATCAGACTTTTCTATATAAAATGCTGATTTGTTTATTATAAATTTGTTTAATTATGTTTTTTCACAATCATCTTGTAGTGAGTGTATTTATAATAAAGTCAAATCTTATAATAATAATATGATTTGCGTTAGAAATAATTAAAACCTAAATTTTGGTCAAATAACTTTCTGATTAATTCAACTTATTAAGTTAATTAAGTTCTAAATCATATCAAAGTTTGTTTGAAAGTTAAATGCAACAATATTTTTGGCAAAAATTTACTGACTTGAATAAGTTACTGCATGTCATTGAATTGTCTTCACAGTTCATATTTGACAGTCGTGAAGTAGAGACGTGGTAAACCGGATAGGCTCAAACATGGACCACAATGTACTGCAAGATCAGCTGAAAACAATCCATCAACCTCAATTCGACACCGTGCTCAGGAGCTTGGTCTTCAAAGATCAACTTTGGTCACAATTTTGTACAAAGATTTGCATTCGTTTCCATCTAAGATTCAGTTGACACAAGAGCTTCTTTCAGAAGACCATTTACCCCGCCGTACATATGCCAATAGGATGCTACAGCTTGCCCGATTGGCGTGAAAAAATCATAATGAGTGACGAGGCACATTTTCATTTGAATAGATATGTGAATAAATAGAATATTCGGTTCTGGGCAATGGAAAACCCTCAAATTATTCATTAGTGATGAATTGAATTCATTGATTGAATTTATTGATTCAATTCATGATTGAAAACTTTTTAACACCACTGAATGCTTTGGGCTAGACTAACATGTGGTTTCAACAAGACGGTGCCACATCGCATATACCCAGGATTACAATGGAATCACTGCGAGACCTCTTTCGACAACAAGTTATTTCAAGGAATGGTGATGTTGATTGGCCTTCACGGTCACCTGATTTACATAATTGCCGACAATAAATAAAACATTTATCAATATACGATCCATTCTCTTTCATTTAATCAAAAATTATAAACAAACAAAGTAGTATACCTTCCCGGCGGACACCCTGTAAAAGACTATTGCTTTTGCAACTATATTTCCTCAAGGGCTATATAAATGTTTGGGAACCTGATCGCATGTAAAATTTTTAATTATTTATTTTATATATTTGCTTTAACTCTAAATTGCAAAGTACCAAATCAGCAGATTTTAAAACGTAAAATCATTACTGTACGTCAGATTTATAAAACGTATTAACGTTTTGATCAATACTTTGAAATTTCAAAATTTTAGCAGATGATATTAAGAATTTGTTATATTTTATTGAAACGCACATCTTTGCACAACATACGAGTACATACATATGTATAAGGAGATTAAGGTTTCTTATTTGTTGCTCGACCGTTATAATATTGACCTTATGATAAGTTTTGCTTGAAAATGATGTCAATCTTAAATTGACGCCTTTGTAGCCATAGATACATATGTGTATCACGTAGGCAAGAGGTTAAATATGTGTATGTATGAATGCATTTAAAAGATATTTTGGAAAATTGTCAGTAATTGTATTCTTTATTTCTTTAGACATGAATAGCTCTACTTAGAAAAACGATTTTGTAAATTTTTAATCTATTTGGCGAAATAGTTTAAAATACCTTTAGGAGCTCATTGAATGCACAAGTATCGCCAGCCTAACTGTATCGAAAAAAGTTCCTATTTCTTAAACATAAACATTTTCTGAGGTCCCTGTTTAGTGAATTAAATTTAACAAGTTTTATTACAATTTTAAATATTGCAGTACTTTGTGGGCACCCTAAAACAAGTTGGCTAAACATTTAAATGTCTTCCTTATTTACATGTACACGAAACCATTAGGAGCAATCCTTAATTTGACGAAAATTAATTAATTAAAATACGAAAATTCTCCACAATACTTAAATATGCAAAACCAAAATTAAATTTCCAAAAAAAAGACCAAAACAGAGACATTTCCCCAATAATAGAACAAAAATAGAAGTTCCATAAACTCTAAAATTTCAGCCCAAATTCAACTTCAGCCAAAAGCGGAAATTTTTACTGTATTTGTATATTATAAAAAACTCGCAATAATTCGGAAATCCAACAGAAAATTGAAAGCTAACCAACAAATTTCGAAATTGCTAAACACTGGATTCCACCAAAAACCGAGAGTTCACCAAAAACTAAAAAATCTGAAAATGCAGATAATAATTTTAAGTTCCAAAAGGGCCAAATTTTGCACAAAAATACATATTTTGAAAGTTAATAAGAAATTTTCCCATTCGAAATTTGACTAAAAAACTAATTACGTAAATTTATACAATTCACCAAAAGTATTAAGCAATTGTTACGCTTCGTTCGTTTTTTTTTTCTGTTAAGAAAGTTACGTCAAACAATAAATTCACCAAAAAAATTTTAATTTATCAAAAATTCATAAACATTCAGAAACAAAGAAAACACACTAAAAGAACCAGAGTTAAAAAAACATCTGATCTATTAACCAATCGAAAACGATTTAAACGAAAGAAAAGCTTAAGCTTAAAATAAAAGGCGTAAAACCACGGTGTGACATTACTCAAGTAGTTAGCGCGTTGACTTTAAAGCATTTAATGGCTAGACGTCTGGGCTTGTATCCCAACCCGCGGTGCTGCTAGTTAACATAAATTTTTCTGATATGTGTAAGCTTCCTTCTTTCTATTCATATTAGGATCTCACTCTGTAGCACCACATCGTCGGCGAAGTAAGGTAGCCAATAAAATGGATACTTATATAGACATATGACGTGCAATTGCAGAGTTGTAAACACTGATGAAGCTTTTCTAAACCCCTCATTTCATTTACAGATGAAAGTACTTTCTTGAAATTTCTGTATACGTGTTATTTATATATAAAAAATGTTTTTGAAAATGTCTTGCACGTTTAAATAGGAAACTGAAAGTTCATTTTAAAAGTGTCGAAGCGCAGAGTTGCTTTGATGAGTTAATTTTGCTTTTTTTTATTATTTTGTTTAGTACCTAACTAGAGTTACCAAGAATATTTCATACACAAAGTTATAGGGCAATAAATAGTGGAAATATTTATTGTTATTAATATTATTTAATGATACTTGAAATAAAATTACATTAAAAATGTCTTCTTTACGTTTATTCGAACAAATATATATATATTATAATTCTTTTTATATACATACGAGTATTTATATATATATAAATATATATATATATATATATATATATATATATATTTAATGTAAAATTTACAATTATTATCATTCCGCAATCCTGTAAATTTGTATAAGTCTTTTTAGTGGGCAACAGCGTTTAGCTTTGTCATTTTATCTACAGAAAGTGTCAAAAAATCTATTTCACAAAATATCGACCTGAAAGTACGAAAAATATGAATGTGTTGGTGGAGGAGTGTGAGTGTATTGCGAGTTTTATTCAAAAATTATTTGCCATCTTTTCTTCACTGGCAAAATCTGTACTACAACACAGCCGAATATAGCTTTCTTACTTGTTTAAAGTTCTATTGTGATTTTTGAGATATTTCTAACATATACAAAATTTTAATCAATTTAATCAATTATTTGCTACAATTTTTAATATAAAACCTGTTTTGTAAAGCTAAATTTACACGATTGAAATTTTCTTCAAAATTGCTCTTCAAAATGCTTTAAACTCGTGTAAACAGCAAAATTTCTTCAAAATTTATTGAGCAAAACTTTTGAAGATTTTCTTGATGCCGTGTAAATTAGCATCAAAATCGCAACTGGCAATATTGATAACTATAAATAATTTGACAGCATGTTCATTTTTTTGATTCAATACATATCGGCTGATTTTATTTAAATATTTAAAGAATAAAATTAAAATTAAAAAGAATAAAATTAAAATTAGTAAATTAATATGAGTTGGTAAGTACAGCGCACGCTCGATAACGTGAACACTCCAAAACGTGAACACCGCAAAACGTGAACAATTTTTTTTGTGCATTGACTATTCTAAAACGTGAACAAAGCTCTATAACGTGAACTATAAACGTTACATAGTTAACATTGAGTTCAAATTATTCTGATCTTGGGGAATCCCCTAATAGTAAGTTATTCGTTTTTTTCGTTGTTATGTGTAACACACAAAGCATTTTAGTCGCCCCTTGATGTGCAACACCGTCGATCTCCTTCACAGTTTAAGTCCTGAGATTGAATGTACGTTACCGACCGTTCAGGAATGGAACGATGATATCGACGAAGACATTGGGGATAACGAAATATAGGATGAATCCAACGATGCTGACTGCACCTCAGAAGCATCGGAGAACATTAAGCCAAGTGAAGCAGTCAAAATTTTGAACAAAGCGGTACAGCCATGAAGACGTCGATCAAAGTGATATGAATATACTGAGACTTCTAAGAGAGAAAGCTGTGTTTCAGTTGTTAGAAAAACAGAAGATACAAAAAATATGACTGATTTTTTTAAATAAAAATATTTTTCAGATTTTTATTTCTGCTACGCACAAATTAACAATAAAATATGAATTTAAAAGTGTAAATATATGCATATCCCCTTCACTTGAACTCTGACTGTTCATCGAAAAGGGTGAAGTACGCGAACCAATTTGGAATTTTAAAATTGATGGGTACAGAAACCGAAATGATAAGGAGAAGTGCTGGTCAGAGATTGCTGCTGCAACGAATCATTGCATAGCCGACTGCAAAGCACAATTTAACGCGGTGCGATCATGCTATAAATTGTTTTTTTTGTTGCATGTTTTGATCACATTTAAAAGTATTATATATTGAAGTCGGAGCACAAAAAACTAAATACCTCCAAAAGTGGACAAGGTGACGCTACTTATGTATCAAGATATGAATACTTTGCAGCTCTACACTTTTTAGATACTGTGAGAAATCGTGGTTCAGGAAGTACAGAATCAAACTTCGAGACCTTAACTAATTTTGCTTTTGATGATTGGGATGATATTGAAGAGCAGTTTTAGAATTCGGAAGCTCAATGTTCACCTGCAAGTGCTGCTCTCGAAAATCATACTCCTGCAAAGCGTAGAAAAGTGCAAGAAGTAAATGAAATCGACAGTAAGCGTTCAGAAGTTTACGAAAAACTTGGCCAAATCCTATCTCAGGAAGTGTCACAAGGAAAAGAAGACATAAGTTGGCAGAAGGGCTATGGAGAGTATGTTGGGCAGCAGCTTTCTGCATATTCATAGTCAAATGATCGCAGGTGAGTTTGAAATGCATAGCACTCAAATAATATTTGATACGAACTTATATTTCCATATTGAGACCTCAAATTACATTACATTATTATCGACTCATTTGAAGCACAGCAAAACAATTAACTTTGTTTTAAATTTTTTTATTTTAATATTTTATATGTGAACAGAATGTGATTTCTTTTTGATATTTTAATTTTATTTTTCATATAGACACAGATTGTGATTTTAAGTTGTCAAATAAATGAATTGAACTTTTTATTAATTTTTAATAAATATTCTCTTATTGCCTTGGAACTTCTCCTTCATTTAAAAAATGTTCCGTGAATTCTTGTCGAATGAGCTTGGACGTTTCGCTTTGACGACCTTGATTGCACAATGGTTTTATCGAAGACAAAATATTCTCTGTCCGCACTTCTTCACGCCATCGTCCATCCTTAATAGAACCATCCGCATTCACTTGGTCGTAGTCCTTTGTTTGTGTATAGATGCCACACTTGGGTTTGTTCAAAAAATTGTGTAATGCACAACTGCGAGAACAACTTTGAAAACATTTGGTGGGGAAAGTTCCATTGTTTTTCTGACAACGCGAAATCGGGCTGATATTAATCCCAACATGTTTTCCGAAACACGCCTAAATCTGGACAACCTGTAATTAGAGAGCTAGACCTACTGGCAGTGTAAACATTTCAAACATAACAATGAAACGGTGGATAAGGGGTGATATAGTTGTGGTCCATGCCCTACATAGTATTCTATTCTTTCTTACTATAGAAACTTATCATTTCTTTATTTTAATGTTTATAAAGTGTCATTCTTTTTATCTCTATATACCTACATACACTTTTACTTAAGGGATTATATTTAGTTATTACTAATGTTTTTGTGTTTCATATTTTCTAAAAGGAATTCAAACAAAACGTTACACTGTTAATGTGAGTACACATGTATGTCACTTAAATAAAAAATTATTTCAATGTCATTTGAACAAACAACTAAAATCAACGGTGTAAGCGCCCACATATAATACGAAGCCAACAACAAAACATTGAATATATAGGAATAATACACAAAAAAAAGTATAGGAAATATAACACAACGCAAGTACCAGAATATTATGCATATGAAAACATAGCGCACACACATTAGTCGTTTACGGCATCAGTTGCCTCTGAAACATATGTGGGCCACTACGCCGCCTTGCATTTGTTTGGCTAACCAGTATAATTTGAATTCATCAGCTAAGCTGCTTGTGTTTGTGTTCTTTTTTTTTTGTTATTTAAGGAATAATATTAACTGTGCTATTGTTTATTGCAACCGCCGCTGACGAGGAACTTTCAGTTTCAGTTTACTTTTTGTATCCGCCGAGTATTTTTATGATTGGCTGCCGGCGGCCGTCAATAATCATCGGCTCCGTGCTCGAAATAAAAATTAGTTTTCCTAAACAATAAATACCTAATTGTGAGCAGGAAAATATACTTATGTCTTTTGTTCAGAGCAGCAAACATGGCGGGTCACCAAACCGAGTGTTGCCAGAAACACTAAAAAGTAGAAAACTTTTTTTAAATAAATTTACTAAAATCTACACGATAAAATATAAAAATGATATTCAAACAAATAAAAGAGCTATATTCGGCATTACAGAACCGCATACCCCCTATACAAAAGTATGAACTACTAAATATATGCTACAGATTTTTCCCAGTGCAAAGGATTTGTTTTTTAAATTTGATAAAATGTAGAGTTTTCGGTGCAATTTCAGCCTTTGCGTAAATATTCACCATATTTTTGGGTCCTTGTTTGTGAAAAGTCGATTTTTTCACGATATTGGACAGAACGGAGTTATATATCTTAGCGGCCTTCATGGATATAGAAGCCCATTTAAATAACTTGAATATATCCTCGATTTTGGAAGCCGGACAAGATACGGGGTCGGATCAGAAAGCTACAGAATGGAAAGGGAATAATCTGCGGGTTAGTAGCATAATCACTAGTCTGGGCTTGAACACGACGAAGAAGCTTGCGACAAGGAGGGGAAACATATCACCACTTCTATGGAACCTTGTTAAGGTGGTCGCATATGGTATAAAATTCGGGAGTTTTTTTTGCAAAACAAAGGCTACAACTCCCTACACAATGACGTCATCCCAGGCCAGTTTGGAGACAATATTGGATCTCGATGTCTATATCAAATGCGTATGTCATCTCGGCCCTAAGATTCGGAGTGTCGGGCGAATTAAGGCATCATCGTATTGGACATGGCACAATGCTACGTGAGATAGGTGGAAAAATCTTGGGGAAGCAGACTGATTATTTGACCCCTGTTAGGGACTTCGACAAATCCTTTGTTGCTAAAATACCGAGAAGGGATGAGAGGAAGAAGAACTCCGTAATTTGAAACAATGCGGCTTCGGTCCTAGGCAGACACGGGGACTGTGAGGATTTTTTGGGTTTCAGAGCATGGAGGCATTCGTGGAAACGAGATGGCCGATCAATGTGCGAGGAACGGCTCGAACCCGGACATGGTAAATGCACAGGGGAGCATCAATGCCCTTTGGCCGAACTTTTAACACCTTACGGGAATAGTCGCTAAAAGAACGGCCCGCAAGGTGGTCTACGATAATCTTTTGCAGATTGTCCAAAATTCTTTGGCCCTCAATCGACAAGGAAGAGATGAAGGTATTACCAACCCTCAGGAAATATTCGATATAGCTACTAGTTGATATAATAATAAGGCACTGTATGATTGGACGTATGTCAGAGCGTATGAGAATCTCTCATGGTGAGAGCAGCATGAAGGGTCAGTTCAACAACTTCTCTGCAACTGCCCGGCTTAAAGATTCTTTGAGGATCTCAACTATCTTAGGGATGCCACACGAATGAGCCTGGCAAGGTTTGCGAAAAGCTCCAGGTGGTTCTTACGGACTGGAGATCGTGGAGATCTATAAAATCCGATTGAACTCGTTGTATGCGAGCTGCTCACCTAAGATAATGTAACCCATGCAATTTGTGGAGGAATAGAAAATAAATATGCGCTAACAAATCGAAGAAGTTTATGCCGTTTTTGTTGATTAATAAAGATATTTTGTTTACGTTGAACTAACCCTAACGCCAATAATTATATGCTTTAATATATGTCGATATACATATATGAATGGTGCTTTAATTTTGTTATACAATCGAAGAACTTGAGGAACGAACACTACAATTTTATATATCAAATGTGTGTTAAAGACATTCATTACAATAATAAATTAACTGCAATATAAGGTTCTTTTTTAAAGCTTACTCAATATACGAATGCACTCACAAAATGTGATGGAAATCGGTTGGACGGTTTCGGAGCTTAGCGTGTAGGCACTCAGTAATACGTCGAACTTATACATACTTACATATACTGGGATCCACTTAATTAAGGCATTTAATTTTAACAACCTTGGAGGACATGTACATCTATTGTAAACTAGATATTGGGGTATTATAAAGTTTTGAACTTTCAAAAGCCATTTTCTTACTATTAATTAAATGAAAATTGTGAACTGTTCTTTTTTTTTTTTAAGATAATTTGTTTTTTTTTCTTTTGCCTATAATACATTCAGAGTTTTCCCTTGCTTGAATAGGGAATTTTTATATTTTCAAAATGTAGGCCTTGTATTGCAATTCTAATCAAAAAATTGGACTCTCAAACGCTCTTGACACTTTCGATAGGAAATTTTAATTTTAAAATCCTGGCGTCAAAATAGCAGAAAAAATAATGAGAGGAATGTCATTTGTATACTGTTTACTTGAACAGCATTTAAAGCTATTGTAAAAAATTAAATACCTAGAAACCAAATTTGTATTTTATAATAACCCTAAGTTTTGAGCCGTTCTATATTCCTTAATTTAAAAAAATTGATATACGTATCTAAAAGTTATATTTACATGGATCTTGCAACGCTTAGTTACATGAAATAAAATACTGATTAAACTGCTTCAGCTCTTTAGATCATTAAAATCCCAGCGTCATGCAGGTTGAACCATTATGACCCATACACTTTATATCGTTGTATAACTTTGCCTCACGGTCTGCGACGTTGCCAAATTTCTCAGTAGACGGAGTTTATCGTATTTGCATGTTGTGTATTAATGACTGAACATAGGCTGAGATAATTGCCCGGTAAATGTAACACAACATGGCTGTCGGTATAATGTATTCTCACCACATGTGAAAAAAATTAATTTATTATTTTTGGTTTAGCTTGTAGTTTTTCGTTAAAATGGATCGTGAAGAACGTGAGCAACAAAGAATAATAGTTTTGTTACAAAAATATTCGACGGACGAAAGTGTTGAGGAATACTACTTTAGTGTGTGAAGAAAATAACACAGAGGAAGGTACGAAACCAACAAATTTATGCAAGTGAAGAAGAAATCAACTAACGATAAATCTTTTAGAACACAATGTTATATTCGGGAGGAAAATATAGTAGAGGCAACTGAAGTAAGACTGACATGTAAATCTGCAGTCACCGAAAACGACTAAACAACAGATTTTTCTTAAAGAGTTATGGCAAAATTTCCAGGTTTGCGTATACGATGTTAAGTTTGTCCAGCTGCAGAAAATGGCAAAACAAATCACAAATACGCAGAATGCAACGAGTTTATGTGTTGCATATTGTTTTTAATAAAATGTTATTTAATTAAACATTGAATGCAATCCGCTACGAGCCTTTTATCTATAGAGATACATTTTCTTCTGCATTTCATTAATCAGGCCCATTATATTCCAAAAATTCAAGAAGATGATAATTTTATTAGCTCCAATACGTCACGACTACTTTCAACAATTTTCTTCTCATAATGGGAAAAATTAAAAATGAAACACAATCAATATAAAGTTGTAATTAATATACATAATTTAAATGGCATTATTTCACCTAAGGAAAAAGCAAGAAAATGAAAATTAAAAAAATATTCATTCTCGTATTCTATTTGTCTTTAGTGTTGTGTTAAATAGATGATGTTTACAGTTGACACAAAACTTGCAAAAAGACACGAAAAATATTGAAAACGCGTGTAGCGGCATAGAAAATGCATTCCATTCTGCTAGTTGTCTACTACAATTTTAACTTTTACTGTGTTCAAAGTTATCACGCTAAATTAATTTTGCTTTCTTAATAGAAAGAATAAAGAAAGCGAACTTATGCCTAAAAATTAAATTACTTAATTATACTAATTGTAGTTCGACAAAGTTATGTCAAACAATAAATTTAGTTAATAAAAATTTTATTTGATTTAATTGAAATCCTATATTTAGTATTTCAAATGTATAGTCAAGTTCTCCGAAAAAGAGTAAAGTATAAATAAGTAATATTAAAAATATATATAAATAAATTATTCTTATATTCCCATCAAATTAATTAGAGACGATTCCGCACAAATAAGCATTGAAAAGTTTAGATTTATTTTAAATAAACTTTGAGGATATCTTATGCTATAAGTATTAAAAGATAAGTTTAATTATCATTATTAAATTTGTCTGGTTTTTTGCTTTTGTTTTGATTATTATTCGTATTATTTTTAATTGTTATATTTGTCTCTTTCTTTAGGGACTGCCCGCGACAAAAAAAACTGATTCTAGCAATTTTCTAACGTCAAAGTTTACACCTCTGGTTGCTCTGTGCTATAGGTGGCACCACAACTACTGACGGCAATGAGTTTGCGTATCACACACCCACTTCAAAGATGGCTCAACTTAAAATTTTTCATTTTTCAGAAAACACAAGAAACTATTTAAGTTTTGTTTCAAATATATCTTAAAGTTCTTCTTTCAGAAAATTTAAAATTTTTCTTTCGCTCATATGTTTAGAACCATTTAACTAATTTTATTTGAAAATACATTATTTTTTAATGTAATAATAGGAACAATTAAGTTTAAACCTTATAAAGAACACAATTTATTAGCACGAAACAAATTCTTTATGCCTGTCCTTCAACCTTCCAATTTCATTTTATATATGCAACTTAGAGCTCGGGGTCAAGGGTTAGAAATCAATCAATCATCGTAAGTGTAATAAAAAATAGAATGCAAGAAATTTATAATCTTAATTTCTTTAGAATTACCATTTGAAATATGGTATGTACAGTTTACAATTTATTAACTTTAACATGCCTTTAAAAGCATTTATAAAAGATATTAAACACACGTGTACAACGTTTTTAGAGATGTAAATAATGGATGGAAATACCATAAGTTGTTTGCGATTTAAAATTGTTAAAACTAGTTTCTTTTAAATTTGAATAATTAATTAATATTACAAAACATATTTGGGTCTCTTTAATGTTAAAGAATTTTTTTAAGCCAGTCAACATTCAATGTAACTGAACTACAGCAGGTATAAAATGGAAAATATTGCTGCATACCGCCATGGAAATTAAGCATGAAGTCTGCTTAAACCAGCTTTAATACGCTTTACATATATCGTCAAACTATTGTCACATTTAGTTATAATTTTAAATTATATTATTCTGCAAATTATGACTAGGACTCTCGAAACAATCGAAATGTGTTTGCGGGTACCTTAGAATCAATCGATGTCGTACTGCCGAAAACGATAATTTGACGAAAGTAGGAGCGTATTTTAGAATAGCCATTTTCACCATAATCTAGCTTTTACGATTATTGTGTTTGATTTATATGATTTAAATATAAAGGAGTTTCCAATAAGAGCGGGTTGATATCAAAACAGAATAAAACAAGCTGAAGCAGCTAGGATATTCTTCTTTTCTATGAAAGGCTCTCGTTTGTGTGCTATTATTGTATGGAATATGATGTAGGTCTAATATTGCATCGTGCTACCATGCGAGGAAACCAATTTCCCATTAATTTGAGCAAATGCCTGCGTTATGTTGACTTTAGAAAACGCCACAAAAATACTCTTACACGCAAGAAAAAACATGGTTGTGGAATGGTCATAAGAAACATATTATAACAACATATGGTAACGGCTACAAAATTATGGTTATTTGAACATAACTTTTATTGCGATAAGCAAGTTATTATTTACATTTAATCACTAAATGATTTTTGTCCATTAAAATTTAAACATTTTTGAGCTGAACAACACAATTTATTTTAAATTAAAATTCTAACCACTAACAAAGCCTTTTAAATACACAAAAATAATACAGTAACTCTAACCATAAAATGTTCTTAATACACACAATATGTAATCAAATTATAAGGATACGGTGGTTTAAGTGATTAGCGATTTCATTATAAAGCGTTCGATAGCTTTATTTGCCTGTGTTCGTACCTCAAGCGCTACCTCCACGAAAGAAAATCATACCATCAAGATGTGTGTGTATAAGGTGCATTCTGGTGTTCGCTGTTACCATGTAGCGCTGCTGGAACCACATCTGGGTCAGATCCATGTAATTTATGTCGAACCAAAAGAAATTACTTATCCTTGATATCAAACCAAATGCAAAATTCGCCAAGTTAAAGACTGGGAAAGTGCAAGATCTTTTGAATTTTTGTTGTCGTCCGGGTGTTAGATAATGCACAGTGCTTTTGTGTCAAACAAAATTGGATCAACACAAAAGAAGAAAAGTTACGTTTAAAAAATGTAATTTGTATCGTCATGCTACTAAAAAAATTCGAATTTCATAAGAAACCCCCTAAAGATTCGATGCAATCTGTTTAGAAAAATTATTATTTCAGCTCAACTAAGCCCTCAAAAACTACAAAAATTTACCAAAGCTCCCGAAATATACCTTTAAAATAGTGTAAAAAAATTTATAGAGATCGCATTAAGAATATGGGTTTGAGAGGCATCCAAAAAATCTGTTATTAGAGGAGAAGGTTCCGAGATCGTAGCAAGAATTTGACGTCCGATTGAAAAAACACCAAGGACGAAATTGAAGCCGTTTTCAAACTACTAACAACGAGAAGCTATATGTTGTAATTGGACCTACAATTTATACACAATAAACAAAAAACTAATTGGGCTGTATTTAGGGGCGTGGCAAACAATTTTTGATCGGCGTTTACGAATGGACATTGAAATAAATTTCATCGTAGCGGGTGACTGGTTCAACTTTTGTTATCCACTCTGATACGTTATTAATACAGTGGTTCTTAGGGTTCGAGAAACTAAAAAAACAATACTTTTATGTAAAATGTTAAGGGGGGGGGGGGGGGGGGGGGATTATTTTTAAGTCAAACTTTCAAAGGATTTAAAATAATAAAAAACACCATTAATTTCCAATGGTAAAGTCAAGGACTGTTACTATAACGAAATAATATTAATTTGTATTAATATATTTTTTTCAGCATTCCATTAAATTTTTATACATTTTGGGAAGACATAAGTATAAAAACACTTTACTAAGGGCTTTCTAAGAATATTTTTAAGACAGAAATAAAAAACGTGATACCTTGATATTATGGCCCAAGTGCTTAGTTATCAAGGGGAAACATATTCCTTCAAACATTCAATTTTCAGCTATTATTTTATCTGAGCAAAATACACATCCTGTGCATATACAGTTTATAAAAAATATTTTGACGTTAGCGACATCTAGTGACGTCAAAATGAGTAAATAGTAAAGATTTAATTATTCATTAAAAAAATCGGAAGTAATTTTTTCGTTAATTTTTGTCTATGAGACAAAGCACTGTGCAGCGCGCCGGCTGTGAAATGTACACAATAAAATGAAGTTCTACTATTTATAACTTATCAAAGCGATTAGACATGAGTGCCTGAAAAATAAACATTTGAAAAAAAACTCTCTATATCGACCCGCCCATATTTGAAATCCCTTTACTAGGAAATTTGGCATATTTTGCGAAAAAGAAAGTAAAATCCACAATGTCACATCAGTTCATAACATTAATTTTTTATAAATTAATTCACTTTAATTCTTAAAAATAAACTTTTTAAATAAAAATTTTGTCGCTATAATAAACACAAAGAAAAAGTAAAAATTAAAGAAAACAAAAGTAAATGACAAACAAAGCAAAAGACTGAAATGCAAAAACGCTTTAGCATTTCAAATTAACAAGGAAATTAAAAAATTCAGTAGAAGAAAATTTTGTAAATAAAATTAAATGAATTTTACAAAATATAAGCTGTATTCAGTGTTGGGTGCAAATGGTCTTGCAAAAGTGCAAATGTAAAATATAAAATTCAACAGAAATTTTGTGTATTTTGTTGTTTCATAAAAACGCTACGATATTTTGCATTTGCAAGACCATTTGCACCCAGCACTGAATACCGCTATTGAAAAAAATAAATACAACACTGTACAAGTACGATTACAACTCACGGGAGTCATATGAATTAATTTTTGAATATCTCTGTGTAAAACTACTTTTGTTTTGAACAAGGAAATGTTTGCTCAGGGTACTCGTAAACCTTTGGTTCCTTAATTCTTTGAAGGCTAACTCCAGTATGTTGCCTAGTTTTACAATCAGAATGCAGCAAACCTATACTTTATATTTGTAATTAAATATGAAGGGGCTGCCTTATGTAGAGGTGCCTTTAAATATTTAATGCTGGTTCCATTTACTCAGTTGTAGCTGGCTTTGGACCGTTCAACAGATCCACTATATTACTGGTCACCAAATTGTACTACCAATTAAGTCATGCTTTAACGGACTATATAGCAGCTAGCGAGGTTTTGCAGTTTAATTTTAAGAAGTAAATAGCCGGTTATCATTGCTCGATAATATTAGCAAAACTATGTTCCAAGAATCCTTTCAGCCCATATACCACAGCACACTTAAAACTCCTCGGATTGCTTTTCCTACCAAATACAGTAATTTTGCATATCCGTAAAGTACGACAACTTGTAGATTACGACAGACCAAGCTTACACTGCGTTCTTTGTCTAATTGGTCGTGTATTATCTAGCCCTGCAAAAATCGTAGAAATACGCGGTACAATTTAGTTAACATGAAGTGACTACAACATGATCCCATGTACAATGTCACTGGTGAAGAAGAATTTCTTGTTTCGCCACAGGTGTATGTGCTTTAAGAAACGAAACTAATAATAATCACATACTAGTTTTAAGTTGCTCCAATGTAATGCAGAGCTGGAATACAGAGAATCCCTCGCAAGAATCTATGGACTACGTGGTCGATTTTAGCTAAAATGAAATAAATACTCTTTTAATGGACCACCGTATTTGCAAAGTGATATTTCTTTTTTACGCGTCAACTGCTTGGACTTTAACGAATGAAATTACCTGTTTGTATGTCCTTCATGGAGTGATGTCACAGAATAATTTTGAGTTACTCCCATTTAATGCATGGCTGGATATATTAAGCGAGCCACGTTTACTTCATGCATTTTGGATTACAACTGAAGTACTCCTGTTTTCTAATACGCATACTTTTCATGAGAGCATGGATTACACGCGAATTTTGCAGGGTAACATTGCTATTTTTAAATTTTATTGTGCACCGAGTAGTACAGTCGGTAAGCTGATTAGTAATCGCCTTCCAAATTACTTTCACTCTTCCCCAAAGTTTGTTAACGCTGTTCGCGAAACTGGGAAAGTTGTGATTTGATATGAATCCAAAAATTCTTATCCGGCGATTGTGCTGGAAATCAATGATTTCCAATGATCAATTTTTTACAGTTTTGGCTCTGTGTTTGGGGTCATGCTGAAACTCAACATTCTTGGCACCAAGACTAGTTTTACATATTGCAGCAGGCAAATTATTTTGCTCCTTTCTCATAATGCCATCAGTCTTTCTAAACTTAAGAATATATGGGTCATGAAACCAGTAACAAGCTCGACCCTCAATCTCGACACGATTGAGTTTCATCTCATTAGACCATATGAACTAAGAAAAATTTTAGATTTCAATGAAAAGCCTAATATTACACTTATGACGTTTTCGATTCTTAAATAAAATGTTCCCTTGTTAAAGGGAATATGCTTAACACACCCTTTTTATTTGAGATTTTATATAGAGATCATAAAGGGCCAATGGCTTTCGGCATTATTAAAGATAAAAGCTAAAAAAAACATCAACTTTTGTAGGAGTAAGTATATTTCGAGTATAACAAAAGGGCAAACAATGTTACATTTTTCTGGAAATGGAAGCACTGTTAAATTGAATTGTTTATTTTATGGCAATTTTTTATACGTTTTAAGCGATTTTAAACGAAGTTTTTTAGGTCTAACAACGAACGTAACATTACTGATTATAATAGCTTTGCTACCCCTATCATCAGTAAGCATTTTTTCAGCATTTCGGTCGGTATCTTACAAATGACAGCTCTAATTTTGTCTTCCAGGGCTGGAATTATTGCTGGTTTTTCCCTGTACACGAGACACTTTAGATATCCCCACAAAAATGAGTATGGAGGGTCAAATTGCATGATCTTGGCGACCAAACTCACCTCTCAATTGCTTCATGGTATCGCATGCCGTGTGACATGTGGTACCGTCTTGTTAAAACCACGTGTCAACCACGTCTAATTCTTCCATTTTAAGCAAAAAAAGTCGGTAATCATTGCACGGTACCTTGTTCCATTGACTGTAACGCTGCGATTTTCATCGTTCGTAAAGAAGTGCGGTCCAATGATGTCACCGGCCCAAAATCCACACCAAACAGTGTATCTTTCAGGGTGCATTGTCAGCTCTTGAACTACTTCTGACTGCTCTTCACACCGAATTCGGCAATTCTGCTTGTTGAAGTTCGTCGCTGAAGTCAATTTTTCAATAAAAAACACATTTCTCACTCACCATGAATTTTTATAATAATATTCAATGACTTGGATCGCTGTTCGTTCGTTAGTCTATTCTTGGTGAAATGGTAAACGTGGCCACTTACTGGGCATTTTTGGTATTGCCACATGTCACGTTTTGTAATTCTTTAGTCTTTTAATTTCTTTTTAGGAACATTTTGAGTTTTTCTAATTTTATGTCACAGTGTATAAAAAATTCGTACTTGTTTTAAAACACTCTCAATATGTTTTTACTTGGTTCTCTTGTACTCCTTAACATTAATAGATACATACCGCAAGCTACGTGTAGTTTGCTTGCCAGTGTTTGTATTTTACGCCTTCAAATTTAAATAAAACTTTTCAATGTCAAACTCACTGTTGAAAAAACTTGTGAGTTAAATAGTTTTAATAAAAAAAGGTGTTTTAATTATAAACAAACGCATAAACAATGATAATAACAATAGGCATGTTCGCGCACTTTATTATTTATAAACATTTTTAATAAGAAATGCGGATAGGGGAAAAAAGCTAGTGTGCAAATCTCAATTAAGTTAAAAGAGCTTAAAAAAAGATAATTATGCTGGGAATGCCACGATATTAATTCCGTTTTAACAGTTGTACCAAACTGTATCACGCTGTCTGACTAAAACGTACACGAAATCGGCAACTTGTGCAGACTGTCACTAAGTAGAAATAAAACAACTTAAAAATTTTTAAATTTAGTTTTGAATATTTTTATTATATTTTTGTTGTTATTTTGAAGTGGTCAACTTCTATAACATTTCATCAAACTTAAGCTTTTAGTCGGGAAGTATTATTGACTGCCTAGAATTTTACGGTTTTTTTAAACTTTTTATAAAGGAAAATGTATATATTAAATAGTTTTGAAGAGAGACATTTCCCTCTTTCTTTCAACATCCCCACTTCTGGGTCCACGCCTGCTTTCAATATTTTCATTATTTTCAATATTTTCATTATTTTCAATATTTTCATTATTTTCAATATTTTCATTATTATTTTTGTAATTTTTTATGTAATTATTTTCAAGTAGTTTTCTCAATATTTGAACATACCTAATACATGATTTACAGAGGTTATAATGTGTTTGAAACTTGATTAATTAGTTATGTAGTTGTAAGATCGAAAGATTTAAATTTTAGTTTAAATGAAAATAGAAAAACTGTGACCTCAAAGTTGTTTATCTTAATGAGAGCCTATAATGTTGCCACTAAATTATATCATCTCGTTCTATTGGTGACAAGTTACCAAGTCATAAGTGGACACATGCTGGGTTAAATATGTAACAAATACTTCTGAAATAAATTTATCCCTTAATTATAATTGTTGGATATGGTAAAACCCAAGTTTCCTGTTTTTTTTTAATCTACATTTCCTTAGCATAACTTTGCTAAAAGGGGTTGTGCATTAATTGGTTTCGAAATCGCCGGTCTATCATAGCTGTCAGCTGTTAAATATTTGTTATCTTAAGTGAAATATGGATGGTTTAAAACCTAAGAACACGTAAAAATAAATTAAAACTCACCAAAAACGTGATGGCTCAAACGTGGCCACTTTTCGAGCATTACGTGCTGATTATGGTCGTCATAATCGACCCACTGTGCAAGGAATTGGCAAGATTATAAATAAAGTTGAGGAAACTGTAAGCCTTACAAATGTGGTCAGGACTATGCATCATGTTTTATTGTATGGGAAGTTTCCAGAAAGCGTAATTTCACGTTTTGGCGACGTCACGTACGATTTGACGCCGTTAGACTTTTTTGTGGCAACTTGTGCAGACTGTCACTAAGTAAAAAGTAAACAACTTAAATATTTTTAGATTTAGTTTTAAATATTTTTATTATATTTTTGTTTTTTTTCAGGATTTTTCTTTTAACATCAATAATATGTATGCAGTAACTTGTTGAATATATATTGTAGGGTAATTTCGTTAAAATTTTACTCGTGTATGTCATTTAACAATAATTTCTTTAAAAAATTATTTTCTAAAATTTTCAAGAATTATATTTGTTTTTTTTTGTTTTGCTAATTTTTCAAAACATTTAACATATGTATTTAAGAAGAAATGCTGGCCAAAAATCTAATGTGTAAATTGGGGTGCTTTTGTTTTTACATAAAAGTTACTATAAAAATATATGTTTTTTTTGTGGGGGCAGATATTTTTGTTTTGTTTATAAAACAAGCATTAAAAAAACTAATTTGAAATTATATTAAAATTGTGAAGCCATTGTATCTTCTTAGTTTATTTATATATTTTTTGTATTAGAAGTACGTACATTATTTTTCTAAAAATAATTGATTAAAATTAAAGTTATGGCAGATTTAACTTAAAAGCTAAAAAAATTAATAATAAAAAAATAATAATGAATTAATTTACTCGAAAAACCATAATATAAAATATAATTATTAATTTTTATTATTACTTTAAGTTGTGCTTTTATAAAAGGGGTTGTGTTATTAAATTATGTAGTTTAAGAAATTTCTCTGGATTTATTAAAACTATAAAGGCGCCACTTTACTATATACAATTTTAAATAAAATATAAAAAGTTTATTTTTTTTTATTTAAACAAAAAAGTCTCTTTGTATGTGTATTAATAATAATTTTTTTTTTTGTAATGGTTCTTTAATGGAATAAACTCATTTGTTTCATCAATTTGATTAAATGTCTAATGTAACGGTAATTTCGCGTAGTTATCTTAAAACATGAGTGATTGATTTGTTAGTAAACGTTTAGATGTTCATATAAAAAACCCTCAACTCTGTTCGTTACGACTGTCAAGCTCTTTGCTGTCATACTTTATTCATTTAACAAACAGGTTCTGATGAGAGCATTGCATACAGCATAAGGATCACAATTGGAGCTGGGACGGCGATCTTCCAAATAGCCTTTGCCGGCGGTGGCTACACCACGTGGCACGCGCACACTTACAGCACGATTTGCTACACCCCAAGAAAATTTGTCAATGCTGGAGGTTTCGAGACGACCTACTAAACGGCGTTCGTTGTCTTTGCCTTCCTTGGGATCGTAAGCCTTGATGTGGCGTTCATGACGTTTGCTCAATTTTTGTATGGCTTCTTCGATGGCCTTCATGCCGCCATCGGCGCGCATGGCCTTCGTGGAGAAGTTGGTGTGGGCACCAGCGCCGTTCCAATGCCCTTCCATGGGCTTGGGATCGAAGGTTACTACTACTCCGAATTCTTCTGCTATGCGTTGCAAAATATAACGAGACACCCATAAATCATCACTGGCCTTAAGACCTAAGCTGGGACCAACTTGATACTCCCATTGGGCGGGCATAACTTCGGCATTAGTGCCAGCAAAATCAATACCAGCATATAGACAGGCAATCGTGTGAGCCTCTACTAAATCGCGGGCATACACCCGATCGGCACCTACAGCACAATAGTAGGGGCCTTGGGGAGCTGGAAATCCATTAGCCGGCCAGCCAAAGGGGCGACCATCAACATCCAATAAGGTGTATTCTTGTTCAATGCCAAACCAGGGTTCGTGATCGCTGACCTTTTCAATGGCAGCCTGTAAAGCCGCACGTTTGTTGGATTCAGTGGAAGTGCCATCCGCCAAATAAGTATCACACATGACAATAATATCATTTTTACCGGGTTTAAAAGGATCCTTGTAAATGGCGCGGGGTACCAAAGTCGTATCGGAGTTTTCACCAACAGCCTGATAGGTTGAACTGCCATCGTATTGCCATTTTGGCAAATCTTCAACACGGGTTGGTATTTTGTCTAAAACTCGGTCTTTCAAACGTATATTTTCGCCAGTACCATCGATCCACAAATAGGTGGCTTGGAGGCGGTCGTTCGGAGTTTCCAAGTTACGATAACGTTCTAAAATAGTTTTATCCAAGACGGTGTTGGGAGAGTTCTTCAAAAAAGAGCTCATAACAGCAGGAGTAGTACTAAAGGAGCGGAATTGTTTAGGGACTGAGGCAAACTCTTTGCCCAACAAAAGACCAGCACACCGTAAAGCCATTTTTCAAGAATACAGAACTTCTTTCGTTTTTTATTATTAATTTTTTTTGTACTGCGAAGGTCAAGGTTAAAACAGAAGGACTGCGTCAGGATACTGTAGATTTGTACTTGAGTTGTTGTTGTTTTTTTATGATTTTCGAAAAGGTACTTGTTGTTTCTTTGTGTGGTGTTTTATTAATTTATTTCAATACATTTCACTTTTTGATTTAGTTTTTTTTATTGTTTTTACGGAATTTCATTCGTTTGTTCACTTTTGTTATAACGCGTGTGTTTTCAATAATTTAACACTGACAACGGTTGTTCTTCTTATATGTTTTCAGAACGAATATTTTTTGTATTTTACAACAACAAACTGTATACAAAGTTGGAATTTTTATATATTTATAAAATATGTTTTTACGCGACGGAATACAAAAACTGGACGCCCATTCTCTACGAGGTTAAGTTAACTTGTGAATGTTTTCAGCTGTTTAACGTAGACTTTTTCTCATTTTGTTGAAGCTCTTGAAATTTTTCGTTATCGCTGAAACACACAGAAAAACTGTAAATATAAAATACAATGGCAGCAAAACCTGGCGCAGTACTTTTGTACCACTTCGATTTTACTGCAGTCAATTGGACGTACGGACAGACATATAACACTCATAACAGCGTGAGAGTAATAATGTATGTTTTGTGATAAGATACACTCACTGATATGAGCACGTACGCTTTTGCTCAAATATTCTAACAGAATGGTTAAGAGCGAATGAGAGTGAGAGATAGAGAGAGAGTCAGTGAGAATTTTTGATATCTGGAATATGAGTGCAGTTTGTTTTTAATTTTGACTGAAATAAAATGCATTGTAATTTCAACAGTAAACGACAAAAAATAGTATGAGAAGAAGATATTTTTTTGTTTTATTTATTATAAAAATTAAAGGGATGTGTGTAAACAGGTTTGTCATGTCGTTTGTAATGTCTACCCAACGTCGTATATACATATATTCTGTATTCTTATAGGTAGAGGAGTTCCATTAAAGACGCCTGTGTGTCCGATGTTGAAAACAACTTTCTGATTGTACTACATAATCTAGGATCCTGAAACTTGCACAATTTGATCAGGGCGAATTTTGGCTTTTTTTTGTATTTTCACAATTCCGGAAAAACGCTTATGTACCAGCTCATAAAATGTGCTTATTTTGATTCCTTATAAAATTTGCTATAAAGTCCCCCTACGGGCCTAAATGTTGGACCGAATCAATATTTTGTTAAATGGACCTCAAAATTTTGAAAACTTACAAAGAAAACCAAATTTCTCCAAAAACCAAAAGTTTCCCCTAAGAATTTAGAAAAATTTGAAATTTTGGCAAAATTTTTAAGTTAAAAAAAATTCGAAAACTTACCATCAAATCTAAAAACTGGAATAAAAAATGTTAATGACCAAAAAATCAAAATTCAATAAGAAAATTTAATTGATAAACAAAAAACAATACAAAATTTTAAATTTCACCAAAAATCCGAAAATTAAAAAAAAAAAACAATACGCAATTTTAACAAATGTATAAAAAATTTAATTTACCACAAATGGGGGAATTTACAAAAAAATTTTAAAATTACCAGTTAACCAAATAATTTAAATAAAAATCTTAATCTGAAAAATAAAACAAAATAATTTTACCATAATTTTGAATTTTGCCAAAATTCGAAAATGCAGAATGTTCCAAAAAATCGATTTAAGAGAATCGAAATTGCTCCAGAAAATTACGAAAAATCTAAATTTGGCTATTTTTGACAAAGTTTTAAATACATCAAAAATTCTTAAATATACAATAAAATCGAAAAAAACTGCAATAATTTAATTAAAAATCAATATATAATAAAATATTGAAATTTTACCAAAAAATAACAGCAAAACTAAAATTTAACAAATTTTTGAAGTATACTACACCACAAAATTTTTAACTTCACCAACATTTTTCAAATTCACGAAAAGTTAGAAAAAAAGTATTTTATAAAACGGCAAAATAGTACATACATATGTTAATTTATATGTTATGTTATTTAATTTCACCGCAAATCGGAAATTCAAAAAACAAATTTAAAAATTCGCCAACAAAAATTAAAATTATAAAAATTAAATATTTTACTACAAATTTTATTTAAACTACAAAAAAATTTCGAAATTTTAACGCAATTTAGGAATTCGCCAAAATTGAAATTTTTTTTTCGCAAAACGCAACTGTAGTCTAATAATTTTAAATTACAAAAAAAAACAAGTTTCAAGAAGTCTGAAATTGCGTTAAAAATTACGAAAAAGTCAATATTTGGCTAAATTTTAAATTTACCAAAAGTTCGAACACATACTATAAAATCGAAAAACTGGACCTGAAACTGGCAAAATACCATAAAAACCAAAATTCACCGCATTTTGAAATTTCAAAACTAAATTTTTAATTTCACCAGAATTATGCGATTTTGTCAAAAATTTGCACAAAGTCAATATTTTATGAAAAACGTCTCAATTTTAAAAATTGATGTCCTAAAGATTTACTTATATCTTACAAAACACCTAATTTTCACAAACAAGTAACAAAAAACAAACTTCACCATATTTTATTAAAAGAGGTTGTTTGAATGAAATTTACAGTAGTGAGCAAAACACAACCAACAACATAATTGGCATCTAAAAGACAAATTTATTTCTTGGAAATGTATGTAAAAAAAATATTATAGGTATGAATTACACAGGCCTACAAATTTGAATTTTTCCTCCTTTTAAACAAAACTAAAACCTTTCTAAGCATTTTGATGCGCTTAAAAATATTGTTTTTAAAATTTTTTCCTATCACCTCCCGATTTTTCAATGGACATGTCTAATATTGCCACTAGGAACAGTATGCCAATAGGCAATTACAATTACATTTTACGAAAAATGACACTGAAGATGGCACATAGCCGAAACCTGTTTGTTTCCAAACCAAACTTGACAAGGGATGACGGAAATTCGTTCCAAAAATCTACAATATATATTCGAAGAGCATAGAAAGAAGCCGAGTTGCAATATGGCATTAATTAATATAATTCGCCGATTCACAGTTAGGTAAGTTTCTTATCATTGATCCTGCAGTACGAACAGAATCAGCTGGAAAAAATAGTTGATAGAAAAAGAATTTTCATATATGTATTTAATTGTCGCTAGTTCATTTTCGACAGCGTTACAAGAGCAACCAGTTTGCGATTCTTTTTAAGAGTTTTAAAGAGTGCCCCACATAATTTTTGAAGTTGTTATGATTGCTTGCTTTTGTAATACACGCTATCACTTAAGGTCAATGACTTCTTTTTGTTTATTAAACTCCCTACATTTAACAAATATAGTGTGTAGCTCCAAACTAGAAAAATAGTGCATACAAATATTTTAGCTCGTTATTTGATATGCTTGTTATAGTATATGTAACATATGGATGTATTTGATTTATATTGTAAAGACATAAAGCATATTAAAAACCTCTGACAGTACACAACCAAAACCGAAACGCATTATGACCTGGTTTTTAATATATTGCCTAAATTCTATTTAAAATAAACTTTCCTTTAGTTACTTAAAATAAAATACTGGCCCGAAAAAAATTTCCATTTATATCCATGTACATACATATATGTATGTATTTATATAAAAGTTTTTAATTCTTTGGCGTTTGGTTTTAAAAATTTTACTTTTATCAAACTTTGAACTTCTTTGTTTTATATGCGGTATACATATGTGCCGCTTATTATGAAAGTGGCATAAGTAATTTTGTTCTTAAATTACGATATTGATGTTTGAGTTTTAACACAAAATATTGATGCCACCCACCTTTCGAGAAGATTTAACAGTATTTTTCTTAGTATTAACAATTTTGTAAATTGAAGTTATCCGTCAGCTGGCAGGCGCAATAGTATGGCTTGTCGTAACTGAGTGCACTGTCAGAAGTTGTGACTTATACCCGGAGAAAATTCAACCCTTTCATACGCCAGGGACGGCTGGCCAAGAGGATGCTGGGTATATAGTATGCGAACTCTAAATACCAGTCGACTTTTTATACAGACTTAACCATGCATATGGAGCTCTGTGTGAAAGAACATCTTTTTCTACATTAGCCATGGGAATTATATAAATTTTTGAAGGAACTCCGGTTTTAACTGGCCAAGGGAGGAGATGGATAAGAATGCCTCGCGAGGGGAGGACAGGTTAATCTCTAAAAGTACTCGCAGGGCGTTGGACCGTGAGATTCCAATATAGATGGGCCATAAAGGCTCGCAACAGGTGCAGCGATAATTCTATTTGGTAATTGCTGCGTGCAAGTGGTCGACAGGCCTGTCTTCAAAGATACTCCTGAACAAGAAGCTGAGACGGTAGCACACATTGTGTGTGAAATTCCAGCAATGACTTACATAAAGCTTAAGTGCCCGGGCAGATACTTGTTAAAAGTGAATGTCATGGAGGACCTAAGACTTCGACAAATGCTAGCAATTATAAGCAATTACCATTCGACAGTCTAAAATAACTACAGTCAAGACTAAAGACTAGTTCTATCACGAGACTCAATAAAGCATGGTAGTCGAAAATTGCAAATCAGTTGCCTGAAATCAATTAAGAGGAAAGGAGTCCGAAAAGGAACCCAAAAAGTGAGCGGTCTGCTTCACAATCCCCCTTAAAATCGTTCTATTTTATTTCGATAAAGTGACTTAACCTCTTTCAAAATTAATAGTTTAGAAATAAATAATTATGAATAAATTTTTACCATGTATTTCAAATAAGGATTTAATAAAAATTTTTTATTATAATCATCTTAAAATTAACGTTTTTTCTGGGGTTAACTTTAGCGCGTTCAAAGCCACTTAATTACATAATCAAAATAAGAATATCTTATCTGCTTCGCTATCTGGTAACATTATATAAAAGTATTTTTAATAAAATTATGATAATTATGTGTAATGTGTTAATAATACCTCTATTATAATTTAAAAAATTGGACTATTCTTTTTCACTTATAAAAATTTTTTTACTGATCACAGCTTTTTAAAAAATACTGAATATAATTCAAAACAATACTTCAAAAACTTCTCTCTGATTAACTTTTAACACAGTTATAGAATTTTTTGTTTGAATTGAAAAAGTTACTTATGTCACTTTCAAAATAAACGGCGCATATGTATGTATGCATTTATATCTCTTAACATTTATTTCGACGAACTTGCCTGCCGTTAGCTGTTTACAAAATATATAGATGTATTTTGTGGAATTTGATAAGAAAAATATGAGAAAAAACAAGAAATGTATAATTATACATTAACACATACACATATCCTATTGCGTTGTTATCTATAGCACAAAAAGTGTTTCCAATAAAGGCGGGTCGTTGTTCAATAAAACAAGCTGTGTGATAGATATTAGCGAAATTCTTTTAGCTCCATGCGTTCAAGTGTATCGGTCGATTGCGGGTGGTTAGAAAAAGAAAAAAAATCCAGCACGATATAATGGTACAATCGCAGTATCACGGATTCTGGATCCCGCCACGAACAGCCATACCGTGAAACCATTCTTTCACTGTGTGTCCCGTAGCGCTGCCCTGTCGGAACCACCCCAGATGCAGCATACAGATTTTGTAAGCACTGTATGACAAAAAATGTGCAATTTTTTATATTTTCTAGCAACGCAGAAAAAACTCACGTGCGAAGCAGAATTTTCGTTGGGACATGCTGTTCACGGTTATATCGTTCGGTTTCGAAAAAAAGAATTTGTTATTAATGATCTGTAGCCCCTCTTCAAAATTGTTTTTGCAGGAGTACTGGCCAACGATGCAGCCGGACCAAAGTTCGTTATTTTTTGTGGATGCATTGCCCCCTTGAGTACCTCGTGTGGATTGATGCCCACTCATATTAATAAAAAAATTCACCTCATGCTTATGGAACGAACTCTAAAATTTGATAATGAAGTTTAATGGTGATTGGATTGAATAATAAACAACAGATTTTACAGAAGCCGTGAAAACAACATGGCCGCCACATACTGTCAACATTCAACAGCCCTTAGTGGAAACCCCTTTACAGGCATATGTACATATGTATGTATATATAACATTTATTATTCCACAATTAATATACAAATTTGTTGAGGTTTCGTCCGTTCATAAACAAACATTGTTCAATTTATCACAAATAGCTTTATTTATTTTATTAACTTATAAAATTAATTAAGAAAGTATGTGTGTCAATAAGTGCTTGTATTTCTGGTTTATTTCGTTCCAAAATTTAAATAAAAAAATATTTTTGTTTGTTTATTGTTACTCTCTTCATTTAACAACACACACATTTGGTTGCACTATTGGGTCAGGTCTCTCTATTTTTTAAGCTCTTTTTATTAAATGCGCAAGTTAATCATATGTTCATGTTAAATAACACTTTTGTTTTTACAATGTTAAGAGGAATGTTAAGAACAGGGGTCATACAGTGTTTATACAAATTGAATTTTTGTGTTAATAATTAATCCTATTTTAATTTTTGAACATTGATTATAATTTGAGTTTATTTGTTTTAATTTAAATTTAATATTTACTTACCAGTTTTTGCTTTCATTCCTCATTGTAGTAGTTATTTATGTACATAAGTTCAAACGCCTGAAAAGAAATAATATTGCTGGTTATATTAACTAGCTGAGAAAAAACTGAGATGTTTAAAATAAAGTGTACGAAATAAATTTAATAGCACAAGCACAAAAAGTTTTGGATGCTAAAATTATTTCTCCACTTAATTTTTTTTTTTTAATTGGTTCTGGTTTCCCAGATCTTAAGGCACACGGTTAGTTCAGGCCTAATGCACTTAGTGTGTATATTACACGATATCATTCGGGATGTTTTTATTCACCTCATAACTTTGCTTCATAAGGAATATACATATAGGTAACCTCGTAGATATACTTGGACCATAAGATCTTCCTGACATATGAAGGTGTACAAAGTGCATATTTTGATACCTATTCACTGACCTACTGACTCACTCGTTAATATTATGCGGCATTTTCACTATAGCTAGAGAATTTGGAATACAGGCATGTCTTTGGGAATAAGTAATTAGAAAAGTCTGAAAACGGCCCCTCTTTATCTGGGGAGACTAGGTGCCCTCTTATTTGTGTGGGACATTTCTACTATAGCTGATATTTGCTATAAACTGATATACGTTAAAAAAAATACTTGGAAGAAAGGAGTCAGATCCGCAGAAAAACATAAGTATAAAAATAAGGCCATGTTTCCATCCAAAAATTTCGCCCGTTGACAGTATTGAGATCAAAATGAAGACCAATGTACAACACCATCTCATTTCTAGGCAACCTGCTAGTTTGGTACAATGTAGTAGAAAAGAACTCAGTACAGATTTACATTCAGCACCCGAAATAACAGGAAAACCACTTTTCCTTGCTCCAGTCCAGACCTGAATTTGTAAACCTGTGTACATATGAATGTATATGTAACATATGTATATACCGCTCCTTTTTATATTAATCTGATACTATAAGAACTTTAAATTGTAAAAAATAACACAAGAAAATAAATTTTAATCAAAAATATTTATTATTTGAAAATGATTTCGGTGAACGCTGCTGTTCTTGATGACGCGCATTCTAAAAGTCGAATTTTGGGTCAATTTTTTAATGTTGGCCTCCATGGAGTCGATTGTTGCTGGCCAGTGATTAAACGTGGCCCCACAAGAAATAATCAAAAGGTGTCAAATCGCACGACCTTGGAGGCAAATCGACAGATCCATTTCTCGAAATCAACTTATCGCCAAATTTTAATTTCAATAAGTCGATGTTTGCGGTCACCGCATGGCACGTAGCGCCATCTTGCTGAAACTGCATTTCGCCCGGATCAATGTCGTATATATTTTCAAAGAAAAAGTTATTGATCATGGTGCTGTTACGACCTCCATTGACCATAACGCGGGCTCCGACTTAATTTTTGAAGAAATCAGGTCCAATGATGGCACCAAACCGCATCAAATGGTGCTTTTTATGGATGTAATGCCGAGTCCTTACCGTATGTTGCGGATTGGTTTTACTCCATATGCACTGCAATTTTGTTTATTAACAAACCCGTTAAGCTGAACACAATTTACCGAGCAAAAATCGGATCAGTTTTTAACTGCTCTAGAGCTTAATCGTCAAAAGAAGAAGGCATTTGATAGTCCTATGGCTTTAATTCTTTCACCAACTGGTGTCGGCCAAGATCTTTGCGAAAAATTTTCCACGTAGTGAACATATGACGAATCGATCAATTTGGATCTTCTCTCACACTTTCGTTTACAGCCACGATTCCCTTCAATATGTACATTCCCTCGACGTGTACGTTTTATTCCACTATTTAGAGAGAGCGTTGGCTTGCCGATTATGTGTGTCGTAAAAATCGCAAAGTCGCCTATATGTTGCGCAATTTTCAAAGTAAATCTGGATAATTTGGTAGTCTTGTTAAAGCAGCAATCTATTCTTGATGATATGACATATTATACTGATCATAAATGTCAAAAAGTGAGCGAAGCATGACAGTTCGTTTGACATTTAAACTTTTCGTTGGTTCTATCGGATTTAAAAAACACTCTATAGTATTACTGAATCTTAAAAAAAAATGCGGCCATTTTAGTGTTGATAATATATATTTTATATTCAAAATTGTTTATTATCAAAGAACGTTTTTGGCACTTTTTCTAAGAAAACTGTTGATAAAAAAAACTTTATTTTATTTTCTAAATAATGTTGGTAAAAATTTACAAGTAAAAACCTGTACGTTGAAAAATATGTACTTATGTACATACATATGTATATAGAATATTATTTTTAAGGCCTAATTATTCTCATTCTTCACTGTAAAATTACGATGTAGATGTCTTGCACTTTAATGCTCTAAAACTAGCAGTATAATGTTATTTCAATTTTAACAGCTGTAATTAAGAATAAGAAACAAAATGTAAAACTTGCTGTAAGCTAATAACAACAGAAACTCAACAAAACAAAAATTGCACCCAAAAAAATGAGATTCGTGTTAAAATAAAGCAGAAGAGAATTGAATCTCTGTCTCTAAATTTTAGAGACTAAAAAGAACTTTGACCTTAACATAACCTGTTTGTTCAAATTTTGTTAAACTTACAAAAATCTTAAACTAAAACTATGTACATACATAAATACATACATACCAGAAAATAAATAGGCCATCTGGTGTAATGATAAAATAAAAACAATACGACATTACAACAAACAAGACCAAAAATATAATAAGAGAACAGAAAAACAAAAATGAAATTAAGCAACCAAACAAAAACTTGAACTACATTTGAAAGTAAAAACAGCTGATTAACAACAACTGGCTTGTGTTTTTGTAAACAATGGTTGGCATTACGCTGTTTATGGTTGCTTTGTTATTGTTTTTCTTTTGTTTGTTTGAGGTAAAACAGCAAACAACAGCACTCCTTATCTTCTGGTTTTATGGCTTTATTACAGCTGTTTAAGTCATTGCAATTTGGCTGCATTTTTTTGTAGTTGTTTGTTTTTTTAATAAACCACAAATACCAGTTTTATTTTTATTACTTTTTAAATAAATAGTCAGCTAGACAAGCAACAAATGAATAAATTTATACAACAATACAGGCGGCAGTCTGCGAAGTGCTTATAAAGAGCAAAACAATAACTTTGATTTCCATTTCAGAATGTGGGATTTTGTGCTAAACAAAACTTTTCTAATTCTTTTTTAGAGACTAAACATTTTTATGGGTTCGAATAGTTGCAGACACTTTTAGGCCTTAACTTGTGTCGACCTACCTACACTACTGACTTTTACAATTGCTTTCGTAAACAGTGATTTTATAAGAATGCCATAAATAAAACTTAAGTTACAAAAATAAACGCAATTAAAGTGATTGCACCCAACAAATGTAATTGTGACGGAAGCTTTATTGCATAAAGCGAAATAGTTGTTGTTCCAAAAAAAAAAAAACTTTCCTACTCGTTTGTAATTTATGTCATGTATTTAAATATTAATTTATGCGTAGATACAACTATTGAATGACTTTCATTGGTATATTTTATTTATGTAAGTATATTAAAAAAGGGAATGAATAATGTTAAGCACAGAAAAAAGTTTTAATTAAATATGAACATAGGAAATATTATTAAAACTCTATAAGAGACAGCATTATTTGAATGCTTTGGATTATAAACAAACTGTTGATTACAGAAAATATGACTTTTGCTAGACTTTGGACTTACCCTGGTCGAGGGAATATAGTTGCAACCTTTTCATATAATTTTGAAATTGATTTAAACCCTTTTAAACTTTGTCTGAACGACGAGAGCCTTCACTAATTACACAACGGCTTTTAAGATCATTATACTAACCCGGCAATGTTAATGGAAGCAACTACTTACCACACTCGCTTGAATTAGGGACTTATTATAAATTAAAGTAGGGAGGGGATATCAAAGCAGACTAACTAACTTTATGGGTCACTTTTCGACCCACTTCTTTCCTCGAATTGATTTCAGGAGACTGATTTGTAATTAATGACTACCTTACTCTTATCCGAGTCTAGTTCTACTACTAGTCTTGTCTCTTGACTATAGTGATTTCAGACTGGCGACGGTCGAAAAATGCCGATCACAGAGTCTCTTGTAATTGCTAGCATTTGCCTAAAGCTTAGGTCCAGCATGGCATTCACATTTAACAAATCTCGGCCCGACATTCACACTCAATGTATGCTACCGTTTCAGCCTCTTCCTCAGGAGACTGCCCCGTCCACCCATTGCGAGGTTTACTTGTCCATCTCTATAGAATTCCTCCATTCGCTAATAAACACCGAAGTTTCTGCAGAGATTAACCTCTCTATCGCTTGCGAGGCTCCATTATCTCTCACTTTCGGAATCTCGCGTTGCAACGCCTTAGGAGTACTTTTCTGCCTTAGCAAATTAAAACCGGAGTCTCTTAAGTGAATTCATATAATTCAGAGCTTCATATGCACGGATAAATCTGAATTAGAATTAAAGATCGGCTGGTATCCAGAGTTCGTATACAACCTAGCCAGTACCCTCTTGACCAAGTATCTGCACAACTTATTTAGCCAGATTTCTAGCAGAGACATGAACCTGTTACCCGCCGCCATGACGGGAAGCTATAACTCAGAACTTCTAACAGTGCACTCAGTTACGGCGAGTCATACCCCTTTCTGCCAGAGCTGACGGCTTTCAACAGTAGTGGATCTACCTTAGAAAACGAATTTTATACCCATAATTTAGTTTTAGATAAGAAATATTTTATTGGGGAGCAACATTTTTATAATGCAGTTTTTTTGTTTTTTTTGTGGTGGATATATTTTTTCACTCCCACTTTCACTCATTTTAACATTATTTATTTTTTATAAGAAGCAGTAAAAATATGTTTTTACATATTTGCTTGACGCTTACAAGACTAGAAAATATATCCACTTTTCACATTCTACGCATCAAGGCATCATACGCTTTTGTGGTCAGTAACTTGCAACATACAACTATATTGATTCAGCATAACATCCTACGTGGTGGACAGCATTAAGTTCCACAAACAATTTTGCTAGATAAGACCGGAAAAGCATTTGCGGTTAGTTTATTAAAACCAGATTATCAGCATGGGACCGGCGTTGGGTGAATCTGAGGTAGGAACCTGAAAACTAGCTGGAAAAAGCTAGGTGCGGGGTCTTATTAAAAATAGTTCCTCTAATTTAACAATAGAATAAACCTAATATTCAATAAAATGGATTAATCCAAATGAACACAAAAAATTTGATATTTAACTCACAAATATGTATGTACATATTTGCACTTATTAATTACTCGTATTCATACATAGATACATTAAGAAACTTGTTTAATTCTGTGGTGTTTTAGTTTATTTATCATTTATTTTCATATACTACACACATATTTTAAACAAGAAAGTTGAATAAATGGACTTTGTTCCATTGCTCGGATGCCTGCTCTCGTGCCACTACATGTGTACGAATGCACATATTGACGTAATAAATATGTGCTGTGTTCAACACCAACAACTAGTCCTGAGCAATGCTCTCAATTTGTTTTTTTCTAGTTTTATATTTGTTCTCTTTCATTTCATTTTTATTTACTTTTAATTTCAGTATTTTCCATAAAGCTGTACAGTGAATGCCATGTTTTTTTAAGTACCTGAAGTTGACTTTTATGTTACGGCACCCACCTTTTCCTGCAGTTTACTTTTGTTTTTGTAATATGGGTCAATGAGCGGAAAGCACGTGGATATTATTGTTGTTGTGATATGATGACGGAAGCCGCAGTGTTATTTTTTTTACAAAGCATTATACACTACTAAAGAAAAAATGTTGGAACCGTTTTACTATAGATCCGGAAATTAAAATAGGCAATTTGTTTTCTTTTTAAATTTCCTAAATCTAATGAACTACAACAGTGAGATTCTTCTAAGTCGAACGCCAAGTGCGTACTACGAAAAAATTCTGAAGACATAGGAGCGGGCAGAGGGATGCTCCTTAATTTTCCAGTATCTGCCGAACTGAAAGTCTTCAAACCAAGCAAAATCGTATAGGAATTTGTGCAGGTAGAAGTGTACCCCCGAACAAAGTTGATATTGTTTCCCTATAATTGAGAACTGCAAGTGTGAGAGTTTTCAAATTTTTTGTGGGTTACATTCAAAACCAAGAGCATTCTCGAAAAAGAATTTTAAAGTATTAGTAATTAATTCTTTCCCTTGATCTCCAGAAAGTGAGTCTTCGAATTTAGTGTAGGGTTTTTGGAACACCAAGTACGTACTCAGGAATAATCCTATGGACATAGAAGCGGGTAGCACGGCACCTGCCATACAGAGTAAATATTTATTTTCCATTATATGAAAAACTAAAAATATGTCTGTATTCAAATTTGGTGTAGATTGTTTTCAATACCTGTCGTGTGTTTAGTCAAAATACTGGGTGAAGGCAGAAGGCTACTTCCCATACAAAGTAACTAATAACTCTCCTATATCTCAGGAACTACAATAGTGAGATGTAGAATTTTGGAACGAATTTCCGTCATCCCTTGTCAAGTTTGGTTTGGAGACAAACGGGATTCGGCTATATGCCATCTGCAGTGTCATTTTTCGTTCTGTGAGACTTATGCAATTCGAGCAAGACCTCGGCAAGATAGAGAGGTATTCGTTAGTGATAATAGCCTAATCTGATAAAATTGTTTAAAAACCCAAAGCACTTTAATATTTTTTTCTATTCAACTCGAAATGAGAGATAAAGCAGATTTAAAAGTGCTGGCTCCATTCAGATATTTTCCCAACATTCTCCTGAAACTCTTCTTTCATATTTTTAATCATATAACTTACTAATCTGCGACAGGCTTAATCGATTAATAAAAGTATCGTTTATTAAAGCAAATTTTGGTGTTAGATAAAAAATTTGAGGTAGAACATTTTCAGGTGATGTATAATTACGACGACAAATTTTATGCCCTTGAAATGCTGTTGAGTCTGCTCCAAATATCGTTTCCTCCATCGAGTTAATCAACTTAAAAGTTCAACTTCATGCGACACTACTGTTGATTTGTTAGTTTCACATATGCAGTAAAGACCGATCATCCATTTTGCGACCTAAATGTTGGAAGTTCAAAAGACAGTATACAACTGTCTTTTCTCTTTTTTTCCTAGACGGCATTCAATCACTTGGATTTTAAAATTACAATTTTTATCCCTTTCGGACGTATTCAGAGATTTTGAGAGTCCCATTTTTATTAAATTCAAAGTAAAAATATTTAATTTTGATGACATTATAACATTCGTCGATTAGATTTCAATACATGACCTAATTTTCTAAAATAAAAAATTCTTTATTTAAGTGATATTATAAGTAAAAAAATAATAAATTTTCTTTAAAAGAAAAAGATCAGTTCACAACTTTCACCAAATTAATAGTAAACATATGGCCTTTAAAAGTTCAAAATTTTGTAATCCCGCAATATTTGGGTTATAATATATATTCGTCCAAAGTTGATAAAACAAAAATTCCTTATTCAAGACATTCGCAGTGTACTGTGCCAAATTTTACATTCATTAGGGAGCGGCTTAAACAATTTTCGTTGTGTATTTGAAAGTGGAAATAACATATTGTTTTGCGAATTTTTTCAATTTGTCAATAGCAGGTTTCTTTTTTATTGTTCTATATTTAATGGCAACAAAAATTAAAATAAAAAAAATTATCAACATCACAAACAAAAAAGTCCATAGAAGCAAAAAATATTGTTAATATAATAAATTTATAAAAAACTTTTCCATTAAAATTTTACAAAAATGGCAAAGCATTTCGATAATAGAAGTTTTCCTTCAAAAAGTTCCGAAAATATATATTTATTAAGCTATATTTTTTGTTTATTAGAAATATTTGTCTGAGAAAATTACTAGATACAATTTGATATCCAAATAATTTTTCGATAACTGTAATTTTTCTGGAAAAATTCTTTTGACAAAACAATTACCGTTGGTGGACATTTTTTGTGCGATTATAGAATTTTTGCATTTAAGAAAATCGAGAATAGATTTATTTTCGAAAAATTTTCGATATCAGATTTATTTTGGGAAAAACATTTTTCATGTGTAAATGAATTCTGTTCTTCAAAGAAAATTTGAAATAACTGAATTTTTAAAAAAAATCTAGATAAAAATTATAAATTATGTAAAAATTGTTTTGATCTACTCGTATGTATGTTAGCAAAACCTAGATACAGCTATAAAATATAAAGGGTGGTTTTTTAAGCCCGATCAATTTTAAAACAAAAATTTAAATTTTAATAAAAAAATATTTGTATTCGAAAGAGCAATACATGGCATTAACATTTAAAAAGGACTTTGGGCATATGGTCAGCACGGCTGCTCTCGACGAAGCGCATTCTGGACGTTCATTTTTCGGGCATTGCTGGCCGTATGTCACGAATAACATGAACAATTTTGGCCTCCAAGGCGTCAATTGTTGCTGGTTTACCAGCATAAACCAGTGACTTCACGTACCCACCACAGGAAATAATCGAGAGGTGACCAATCGCACGACCGTGGAGGCCAATTAACAGGTCCGTTTCTCGAAATTAACTTATTGCCAAATTTTGATTCCAATAAGTCGATGGTTGCTGTCGCCGTATGGGATGTAGCATATAGGTTGAAACCACATCTCGCTTGGATAAATGTCGTCTATATTCGTCTATATTCAAACCAAATCATTGATCATGGTGCGGTAAATTTTAAAGAATTAAGGTCCAATGATGCCACCAGCGTGTAAACCGCTTTAAGCGATGCACTTTTCTTGATGTAATATAGTCAGCAATGCGGCAATTTTGTTTATTAACAAACCCGTTCAGCCGAAAATGAGCCTTATCGCTGAACACAATATTGCGATAAAACATCAAAGCAGTTGATAACTGATTTTTAAATAAATCTGTATAATTTGTTAAGCGTCAATCTATTGGGCTTAAAACACCCTACACAACAGCATATTTACAAGCTAATAAACTAAAAGTGTGTTACAATAAACCTTAAGCGACAGAAGGGAGTTTGTAAAATTGAACTTATATTTTTTCCGAAATTACCTTAATTTTAATGAAATACGGATCGATCGTTTTTGTCCTTTTCTATTTGTTATGCTTCTTAAAAAATAAAAAATTTCAAAATTATTTATTTACATTTTTATTTTTTCGCAAGCACTTCCTCGATATCGAAAAACGACTTTGCAGATTTAAAGACAATATTAGTGTAACATAAAGGAAATTTGAATGATAAATTAGTTTGTTCCCCTTTCGTTTAGTTTGGAGACAAATGTATACATATCTCCGAAACCAGAATCAATTTAAAAAACTGAAGTTCAGGTGCGAATTTGGAATTCCAAATTGTATAAGAAACAAGTTTTACTTAATTAAAGAACAAGTACTCTTTAAAATAGGAATTGGACCGATAACTGATAAGCCTGCTATTCTTGAAAATCCTTTCTTGATCTGAAAATGTTATAACACTTATCTTATAGATAACAGTAGGTTTTCTTTTGTGCATATTAAATAAATGGAAACAAAACTGCAAATGTATCTTATCTACCCTGGTATATTTATCTATCGCACTAAGTCCTTCAAAATATTAATGTTGCTAAGTTGATAATCATGCCTCTTATCTTGCAATCTTTCTCTATACACAGAAAAAATATTAACCCAATTGTAATTAAGTTTTTAATTGATTTTTTTACATGCTTTCCAGACTAAGTTTTGATTTTAATTCAATTATTTATTTAACACAAAAAATATATAAAATAAGCTTTAATTAAATATTGAATTGAATAACTTAAAAACTTACCTTAATTTCAAGCTGAATCCAAATAACACCTTTAAGAGAAGTGAATAATCTTTTTCTGTGTATTTTAGTGCCACTTGACTTTCCACATTATGTTCAAAAAATTTTCCATCGAATAATATTAAAATTAGATAATTGTTTTTAGGTCACTCTGGTACTACATGTGCCCAGTTGTTTTTTGGAGTAACAAATGTTTTGTTTTGAACGATAAAGGAGATAAACCAACACACTGTTTGTAACAAATTGGCGGGGGAAAACCATGACGAACAATAACAAATAAAATGTTTTTAGTTTTGTTTATTTCTCAACATTACATTGAGAATTTATTTTGCTCAAAAATTGTGCAGTATACAGAGAGTTTATCTATCAGCTTGTAAATAAATAAACAATTTACACAAAAATAGAAAACAATTCTAATAATATTTGTATTCGTATTGGATAGAATAAAATGGAAAAGTTTCTCAGAATATTGTGTATTTTTCTTGACTTAGTGAGAACTTTATTAGCTTAGTGGGAAACCCACCAATGTATTACTCACCCTTTATTTAATTTTTTAACGCGGCCACCATGTTAAAGTGTCGTTTCGAATACAGCTCTTTTAAGACAATGAGACGAATGGACTAGGCTGAGGTATATACTACAAACCGACTTTAGAATGCGACGAATTGGCTGTGATGCAATTAAGTCTGTAATAGGTATCTATTTGACTATTAACCTGGCCTAAAAATATCGAAAATCCTAAAACAGTGTAGTTGATCAATTAGTACTTACTCTCACATATATTGTTGCGTAGAAGTGAGAACTTTGTAGCAGATGAGCTGGCAAAGTGAGGAGTAAGGAGCACGGTATCCCTCCCTCTCTTTTTCTCTCTTTCTCTATCACACACTTTCGACTTGAAATAAGCAAATTAAGGCTGCCTCTTATTATCTAGCTGACTGAATCTACATATAACACCACGAAGTTAATCTCGATTAAGCAGGCGTAGATCCAGGCGGAATAGAATATTCAACAACCAAGCATTTCTCTCACCTTAGCAAAATTTTAGAAATTTTTTGTTCCTTATTAGAGAAACTTGGTCGCTAGCATGTAGATTATAGATACCAGTAGATCTTTGATTTTTATTCTGAGTTTTCTGCGTAATCAGGATCTCTGTGCAGTTGGAATTTATTTTTCCCTCACTCGCAAGAGTCGGGAAAAATGTGAAGAGGTTGTCTGCTCAAGTAGCCAAGTAGCTTAAGAAACGTTAGTTCGCATAACGAGGATCACAAAAGAGGTTTAAGGTTGACAAATCTAGAAACTTGAGCCCAGTCCTAAAATAAAAAGAGAAATAAACATTCCATCCGCTGTCGCGACTAAAGTATAGAGTTTTGCAGTGAAGTCCTTAGGTCAGAAACCGATAACCGATAAAATCTGAATATTGGAAAAATATTTTATATGTCGCTCTCCTCTCTTTAATATAATTTTCATCCATAGTATATTTGTGCATTTGCTTAAAGTAATTTGATTTAAAAAAAAGGGCATGAACAAAATAATAATACAAAAAGTTGTATCTAGCAGCGATTTAAAGAAATGAAAATCGTATACAGTCGACTCTCGATAATTAGAAATTCCTTAAAAAATTCTGTAGTTTTGTTCCCTTTGGAAATTTTAAATTACTGGAATGAAATTAGTTATTTGCCTACACTCTAAAACTTGAACTTCAATCAAGCTCTTGTTAATTTTATATATAAATTTATATATTTCCATCTTTTTAATTTGAACTCTTGTTAATTTTAACAGTGAACTATTTAAATTCAATTTATGTTTTTTTCTGGCACCCTGAATTTCAAATAATTGAGAGAGTAAATGGTCAGAATATTTCGAAATATTTGTTAATTTTATGTGTTGAGTATTTTGGAAAATTTTCACAAAAATATTCTAATAGTGTTGCTCAAGATCGTTTAATATATAAATGCAGTGGTTGTTGAATATACTAGACACATTATTTTATTATTTGGGTAATAGTGTGGTCTACCACATTATTATCGACACAAGATAGATCGAAAAGCGTTTGATTAAACAGGGTGAATACTAAGTAAACAAATTTGTTGTTTTAATTTTTATAACTCGATGGAAAAGAAAATATTTTTAACGTTTTATTTATTCGTTTTATAATTAATTATAAATAATATCCTAACTTTAGCGAGCTCACGAACATCATAAGACAATTGCCAACTAGTCTATCGGAAGAACGGATATATATCGGAAGAACGAATATATAAAACAAAAACCCAACAAATACTCTCTCTTCAAAGGAATTTGTTATCTATTTGTAATATGTAATGTAATATTTGTCTATTTACACCTAAATATTGGGCTTTAAAAAATTATCGATAACATATTTTTACAACCGATTAATCTTTAAAAAGGATTATCGATAAATTTTATAAATCTTTTTTTTTATATTACACCAGCGAAAAATAGTAGAGATATTCAAAATTATATATATAAGAAAAACTTATTTATACACGTATGATTTTTATAATATTGATTACTGAAAACTAATCGAAGGCAGAATGAATAAAAAAGTTATGTTTAACAAAATTGAAAAAATGTGCAGAAATATTTACAGACTTGTAATCAGCATAAACAAATTTTACTCGTAAAATGCTAACGTCAAAGAAAAAAGTTTTTAACACTATTTATCGATAATAAAAAATATTGAAACATAATTATCGGTTCTTGATTTTCTATCTAGACAGGGTGGTTTCACTCAAGGAAAGAATATGAAATTTGAAAAATATTCATTCTTATATTCATAAATAGATAATGTTTACAGTGGGCACAAAATTAAAATATTGATACCGTGCGTAGCGGCATTCTGCTAGTTGTCTTATAAACTTTTACTGTATTCAAAGTTATCATATCAAACAAATCTCTTTTCTTAACAGCAAGAGTAAATAACGAACTTAAGCCGAACAATTAATTTAATTCAATTCGTCGTGGTTAGCAGGAATTAGTCCTGTCCTGTCCTTTAAGATCCAGCTGGTACAGGAATTAAAGCCGCGACAGCAGCATATACGTTGTTTTTTCGCCGATTGGGCACTAGAGAAGTTGAAAACCGAAAAAATTGTGTTCAGCGATGGGGCTCATTTTCGGCTTAACGGGTTTGTTATTAACATAATCCAGTGCATCTTGAAAATGCACCGTTGGGTGCGCTTTACACGCTAGAAGCGTTATGGGACCTTTTTCCACAAGAATAAGGGCGCAGCTCGCCTGCGGTCAATAGAAATTCTTACCGCACCAAGATCAACGATTTTTTGTATGATGACATGCAGTGGTTTCAATAGGATGGCGCTACGTGCCATTGGCGATAAGTTCCTTGGACCTGTCAATTGGCCTCCAAGTTAGATTTGATACCTCTCGATTATATCCAGTCAAGTCAATGCTCGAATAAATGGCCCAAAAACCAGAATGAGCTTCGTCGATCACAGCCGATGTGGCAATATGCCCGAACTCATTTTAAAATGTTAATGCCGGGTATTAATCTTTCGAATATTTTTTTTTAAATTTATTTTTGTGTGTTATTTTTGAAAATTTTGGACATTTATTTACGGACATCGTGACGACACTAGTCATTACGTCATACAGTCCCATTAGCCTACTGTCAAAGTTGCTTGAATAATTATTCGTTTCATATTTAAAACCATACCTTCTTAATGAACGAAACATCCATCCGGGATCATCAGTTTGGTTTTCGAGCAAGCCATAGTACCATTGAGTAAGTCCGCAGAATTGTCACCGTTATTAGATCTGAATTTGAAAATAACACGAGTTCTACCTGAAATCTGTCACTACTTTCTGAAGAGCTATTTAACCTAAAAGAAGTATACTACGGCCGCTATTATTTTTTATTTACACAGCGGATATGCCAACAAGCTCAAATACGTATACGTCAACGTTAGCAGACCACACTGCATTTATAAGTGTTAACAAAGACCAGAAAGTGGAATCCGAATAATTTCAGACTTATATTAATGAGCTAGAAAATTGGCTTAAAACGTGGGGAATACAGGTAAATCCATCGAATGTTTTCGCTCAGAAGGTAAAATTAACCACCTATAACAATAACAAATGCCTACATAAAATATTTGGAAATCCACCTAGATCGACGACTAACTTGGTCCCGCCACATTGAGGCAAAAGCAACGCTTTTAAAACTTAAAACAATATTCAACTGTACTCGTAAATAGGTCTTCACTCAACCATGGCATTGGAATACAAAGTTCTTTTATACAAAACCCGTATAAAGCCAATACTGCTTGCGCATCAAACATCCGAAAGTTACAAAGGATGTTACGACTTATCGTATGCACCCCCTGGTATACAAGAAATTAAAATATTCATAGAGATCTAGAAGTTCCCCCTAACTAGGAAGAAGCAAAAACATGGACAAGTTTAATTTACATCTGAAAATCAACACACAAAATAGCCAATTTTCTCAAGAAATACAACATAAATATAGCATTCAAAACAAGAAACAACCTAGGACGAATATTACAAACCAACACAAACAAAGACGACCAGCTAGATAAACTGGGGGTTTACAAGCTGACGTGCACCTCTCAATACAGCTACATAGGACAAACAGGACGCAAAATAAGAGAATATAACAAGAAGATGCGTAATCCCGGCTCGACACCAGAATATAACTTCGCTAACAACATGTTCAACAACATATGTACTCCAGCGCATATTAGAAAATGGGTACAACTACTACACACACAGCGAAAAGGAGAACGACTAAACATCCTAGATAACATGGAAATATACAAGGATAACACATTTGACGGACGCATCATAAACAAACAAACAAACTCCGACTCAGACTCTAAAATTAATCTACAAAACACACATCTGCAATCCGCAAACACAAATTCTGACGCAATACAAAGGAATAAAACAGTCATCACTTACATCTACCAATCCGTACAAAACATCCGACTCACGAGCTTTACACGCTGCCTGTTCACACCTTACAGATGGCTACGAGCTCACATGACAAATAGATACCTGTCAAACAATGAAACATTAAAGATGCAAAATTCTCAGAATGAAAAATTACACTAAAGATGGCACATAGCCGAAAATGGTTTGTCTCCAATCCAAACTTGACAGGGGATGACGGAAATCCGTTCCAAAATTCTATATCAAAACACCCTGCCATAATATCATATCAAAAACATATACGTCAAAATACGTAAACAAACCAGTCGTCCACCCCAGCACACTTTATAACAATTCCGCGGGCACCAGAGGCTGAAAAAGACTGACACATTGAGTCTGGCGAGACGGCTTACTCTATCCAGTAATATATAGTTTATTAAGATTTGATTACAATAATTTTTTTTTTACAATTTAAAGTTCTATCGTGGAGTAGTGAATGTTGCTTCCTAGGTCATCCATCCATCCATAGACTAGTAATTTGATATACCTCACAGAGAATAATCTAGTGTTATCAAATAGTTAGATTTAAGATAAATTTTAAAATAAAGCACGTTGCTTTATGGGTTTCCTTTAATAAGAAAAATTCTACACATTTAAAGTCTATTCGTTAAAAAAGTCACCCTTTAATTTGAAAAATGAAACTTTATATCGATAAAAAACTTATCGATATAATTTTTTTCAATGAATCAAATTTTTATCAAAGGTCGTTATTAATTCTTAGATAAAAATTTTGTATCTTTACATGCAGAAAAAAATATCGATAACCAAAAAAAACTAATCCCATAGCACAAATCTTTAGCGATAAAAAAAATTCGCGAAACCAGAAATGATTTTATGAATAAATTTATAAGAGGTTAAATAAAACATATTTGTTTTTTTTTTTTTTTAAGCAATTGTTTGTTTGACATACGTCGGAATTCTTTAAATTTCGCAAAATTTTAATTTGCTGAATGATTCTTGTTATTTATTATTTTAGCAATTTGTTTTCAAATTATGTTTAAACTTTTAAAGCAGTGAACTCGTTGCTTAAACAAAATCCACAATAATCTACCTTTTCTTTCGGAAATACTTTCATCTTACGATGGATGAGTGTTAAAAAAAATTCTTCAAAAATAAATAAGACTTTTCCTGCCAACACGTTTTTCTCAGTTTATTTATTTATTTATTTTACTTTTGTACCGGAAAAAGAAAAATACAATTACGCCTAAATACATTATTTGTTAAGATTGATTAAATAAATTCCCATCATTTAATGTCTAGCAAAGTTATTTTTTAGATTCTTTAAGCAAGTAAATTCTAAAACTGGTGGTGCCTTTAAGCCCTGATTTTGTCAAATACATTTTTTTATAGGAACAAGCAAGTGGTCGGTTGTATTAGAATGAGCGGACACACGTTCTTAATTGCCTCAATTATTTATTTAATTAAAACGAAAAAATTACATACTAAATACATAATTGCATCAATTAAAACATAATTGAGTTTCAATCTGAAACCAACGTACAGCATTTAATGGTGAAAACAGCTTTTTCTCTGCGCTAGACACATGAATTTTCAGTAGTTACTTTTACGGCACTGGTATAAAGTAAAGTAGTCCATGTTCCATATTATCTAAAATCAAACTGATCCAACAGTACAATTCGTATCTCTCCAGGCACACATTTTTAAGATAATTTTCTCCATATTGATATATTGCTAGTTGGGTTATAGAAAGAGCCAATCTCCGCCTGAAGGTATATCTCGCCAAACATCTTCAAGCTTCGCAAGAAGGAAAAATTTCACCAATGTGTGAATATGAAAAGGTCGGTGATAGGAGTATTAAAAAATTATTTTTGCTTGCAATATAGATTCTGGTGTAACTTTGCTTTGCATTTTATAAAAGAAGGACATAAGTTCATTCAGCGGTAGGGCTCCCGGTAGGAATGCCCGTCATAGGAGGCTGTGGCGTAAATCTGAACGTCACATTCACATGAAAATGGCAAGGGTCTGGTATTTCGAATTTGTATGCTCAAATCATACAATCATAGAACTAAATTCTTAAAAAATAAAATTGTTTAACACTTACGAATCGCTTAGACAGCAATAAACGACGAAATCGTATAAAAATCGTTGAAGAAATTGCTAAAAAAAAAGGGTTAAATCTATAAGAAAAAAAAAAACAATACGACGAGCATATAGCCAGAAACCAGAAATCAGCAAAGATTGCTCGAATTGAGCACATAGTAAGAGATAGTTTCTGCAACACAAGCGAGTGACTCGTCAAAGGAGTTTAAACAGAAATCAACCACAATAAATTTTAATTTTTCATATAAATTTTGTGGATGAGTCGCTCGCTTGTGTTACACAGAAACAGAAGAAATAGTATGAAGAAAGCATAAAAATCTGAGCAGAGAACAGCCAAAAGAACATCGAAAAGAACATCCAATCTCAGAAAAGGTAAAAAGGAGAAAAAACAAAAAATTATATGGCGTTTTAATGTTAAAGGGAACACGTTTAACACATCCCTACAAAGGTATTATAAAAAATAAAATCTAAAACAAAAACACCACCTTTCGTGGGCGTAAATATATTTCGAGTATAACGCAAGTCCAAAAAGTGTTACATTTTTTCCAGAAACGAAAACATCATCAAAAATCAAAAAAAAAAGGAAGATACTCATTTGAAAGAAAATAAAAGAGATGAAAAGAGCCCGACCTAAAACAATAAAAGTTATAAATTAAGTAAAAATAAATCAAAAACAAGAAAGTGCTGAAAAACGTAGCGCTTTAAAAAATGAAAATTTTTAAAATCGACAAAAAAAAAGTTAAAAGCCAAACATCTATAATTTAGTAAAAAAAATACTGAAAGTTCTTTAAAATAAAAATGCATTTTCGAAAAATGTATAAGAAAGTGAATTGTTTTTGATAAATTAATGCTGATTTATAATCACAGATTTGAGACAGGCCTCTATAAGAAAAACATCAAATTTTATTTAACTTCAGAGGAATATAAAGAGGTTTAGAGGTTGCGTTGTTGTAGGGTATTCCACATGTCCCATACATTTTCCAATATTCTCATAATAATATCTACATATGGATGTATGTATTTCCCAAGAACAACAAATGATTTCCGTATTTCAACAAAAGCATGCAAATATTAACAGCTAAACCAATAGATAAATTTAAAGAAATAAAAAAATTTATCCACAAAGTACTTAAACCCCCAAAAAGTACACAAAGAAACATACAAAACTTGCGGCAATAAAATCCCACATAAAAACAATTTTTCCAATTTTCACATAAATTCACAAGAAATATAAAATTAGTTTTCTCTGTGTTTTTTGCATTTGTTTTGCATTTTGGTAAATCGATTAAAAAATGCCAAATTATAAATTGTGTATGAAATTCCACTTCAACAATAAATTTAATTTATGAAATGGTTTATGAAATATAATCAAGTAACTGTTTTCGAAAAAAAACTTAGTATTTCTATAAAAATTTTCAACCAAACAAACAGAACAATTTTTAAATTCCAAAAACATTTTTCTATAACAGGAACTTTTCAAAAAAAATTTTGTTACCAAGAAATTTTATAGTGAAATATTTTGATATCGGTAATTTTTCGAAAAATTTTTTTGATAAAAGGAAATTTTTCAAAAGCTTTTTCTAAAAAAATGTTTCGACAAATTGGAAATTTTCTAGAGAAATTTTTTAAACTTATACTTCGATACCAAGAATATTTCTACAAAACCTTTTCGATAACAGGAATTATTCTAAAAATAAAAATTCAAGAACAGGATTGTTTTTAAATATAAATTTTGTAAAACCAAAACTTTTCTAGAAAAAAATTTTGATAACAGAAACTTTTGTAGAAAAAAATTTCGATAACAGTGAAATTTGTTCGATAATAGGCATTTTTTAAAAAAATAATTTTAGAAACTTTTCGAAACCAGGAATTTTTCTAAAACAAATTTCGCTAAAAGAAATTTGGAAAAATTATATTTTTGGAAAATTTTGTCGATGACAACCATTTTTTTGAGATAATTTTTGCCGATAACAGAAATTGTTCTGGAAAAAAATTCTTGATAAAAGAAATAAAAAATCTCTACAAGAGGGATTTTTCTAGAAAGATTTTGTGATAACAGAAACGTAATTCGGAACGAATATTACTTAACATGCCTGAAAAATCATTGATTTCAAAAGATTGGACCATAGCACTCGAACTACTATTAGGGGTTAACCCGTCTTGAACTATTGATTGCAATTAACAATTAGAATAAGCAATGTTAGCTAAACATGAAGTTAAGACTGAAAAAGTCTTACAGACGAAAGAGCTATTCGAGTCCTACAATGAGGGGTTGCTGTGCTTCCACCTGATATTTGATACATAACCACATCTCTACTAAAGTCATATTAAGCGTGATTATCAGCAGTTTAGAAATTGCATTTTGTTCCGTAAGATAACATATGAAAACTTTGGCGTTTTCGATTCTTAAATAAAATGTTGCCCTGTTAAAAAGTACGCACCCTTATTATTATGGATCATAAAGGTTAATGCCTTTAACTTAATTATTAAAGAACACACCACCTTTTGTTGGCGCAAACATATTTTGAGTAACACAAAAAGGGTAAAAAATGTTGAATTTTTCTAGAAACGAAAACACCATTAAATGTACATAAAAAGGAAATATTGAATTCCTCAAACCAACCTTAAAAGAAACGAATATTATATTCAGTGAATATATGCCTTCGCTAAAGTTCAATCACCTGCTGAATTTAAAATGAAAAAAGTTTTAAATTTAATCTGTTTTTTCAGCTTCGTTTGTAACATTAAGGCTGAATTTCAAATAAATAATAAAAACTTATTCTTTGTTGATTCCTTAAGTCGTTTTTTAACTTGCGATTAAATGATAAAAAAGCAGTGACAAATCAAGGAAAAAGTTAACAAAAAAATCAGTTAACAAACACTGCCATAAGAGTTGGTGATTTTCTAAGGTCATTGCTATTTCACTGCATTTTATTGTATCTTTATTTTTCACTTCTGCTTTCTTAACGGTTCATGTGTTTTCGCGGTTGGTTGGTTGACAACATAATTGGTCACATTTCCATATTGAGGAAAATTACTTTTGTCAGGAATTCTTGAGGTAAAAAAGTCAACCACGTCAATACTTCGAAGTAGTGCATGAAGTGATCAAAAGGCAAACAAACAGAAAGAAAAGAAAATCTATAACACAACATGAAATAGAAAATTGGAGTACATTGTGGTTTCTTAACCTTTAAAAGAAATCATGATTTTGAATTCATTAAGTAAATTAACTATGCTTTCACTTCAATCTCAGGTCATTAACGTAAACTTTATGAAAATTATGGCTAAAAAATATTTCGAATAATTAAAAATGTTCACACTGGTTTCATTAATTTTATGTGCGAAATATTAAAGGAATTATTTTTAATGAAAAGAAGTTAGAATTTGAAAGAAATTACGGAACTTGGGGGGGAGAGAAAAACATAATCCGGAAAAAATATTTTTAGCTCTTGAAAACAAACTATTCCCAACTAACAAAATCTTCTAAATTTTTCAACACGTCGACCCGGATTGATGAATGATTTCCCTTGCTTTTTTCTATTTAGCAGGCAAAAATGTAATTCTGCACTTTCAAGGCAACATCTTTTGGAAAAAAAAATAGTTTAACTAAAAAAGGCCAGGTGTGTAACACAAGGTATGGCTGAAGTAAACAATGTAATAAAATAAAAATGCGATAACATTTAGGAAGGTCTGTGATATTTGGTTGATCTTATATTTTATAGATACCAACAGTTTTTCTAATTTGATCTGATGAAGTCAGAGATACTTGCTAATACATCTAGTAAAATGGATTCTGGTGTAGTTTTGGGATAGACGGAATCATCGGAACATATTTATTTAAGATGAGGATGCCGAATGCTTTAAGATCAATATTGCTTTTGCTCGGAGTGACAAAGAGGAGAGAGACCTATATCTTACATGCAGTGCATTTGTCAAATGTGCCGCTTGATTCAAGGGTTAGTTCATTTTTCTCCTTTTTCCAGTTATTGATGGGACATTTTTTTTATTATGAAACTAAAATATTATAAAAATAGTTTCTCTACAAATCTAACATTCAAAGACAAATTACAACAATAAAAAAACAATTACATATAGCAAAAAATATAACTTTACCAAAAACCTAAAATTTACAACCGAGAAATCGAAGGGTGGTTTCGTTTCTAGAAAAATGTAACATTTTTTACCCTTTTGTTATGCTCGAAATGTTTATGCCACAAAGGAGATGTTTTTTTTTAGATTTTACCCTTAATAATGCCGAAAGGCATTGCCCTTTTGGCTTTGGTTGATATGTAGCATGCTCTTGAACAGTACAAAACAAAACTCAGTATAGTAACAGTGCAGTGATTTTTAAATTATATAGGCTTCGACGTTGTCAAATTTTAACTGTTGCTAAACTTCAAGCGAAAATTGATGGATGTAGTAGTGATGTAGAAATATTGTCATTACTCCACCGGGTAAAGTTGATGCCATTAGTGGCAATGAGGACAAACGTGATAGATCCCGTTGGAAGATCTCAAATTGATAAAGAGAAAACCGAGAGGTTCATTATTTTTGATCCGATAATAACAATAACATCGTTGCTACAATATTTTTATTTCAGGTGGTCACCGTGATATTAAATTTCTTGGGTGTCGAGCTGATGTGCTGATCCAAAAGGTTTGACAGTAAAAAGCGGAAGATAAGGACAACAATTGAGCAATATAACCAGAGAATGTGTAAAGTAGACTTGTTCGATAATACCGTGAACAACTATCGAGCTCGACGGAAGAAATAATATTGAGGTTTACTCACATGCAGCCATGGTGAATGCTTGGTAGCTACATTGCATGTGTAGAACATGTAAAGATGAGCTAGTTAGATTTTCGTGTCATCCTTGGTTAAAACTCGTAAAAACTCATGCCACAGGTATGAAAAAATTTCCCTCTTGCAGAACAAATTGCAAGATATAAAATTAAGCATATGATTGATAAGGTAGGAAAACGTTACCGATCTGGCAAATATAGTGATGAAACAGAAATCGGATGTAAAATGTGCAAAAAATTTAAATTTTTACTTGAAAAATAAAATTTATATATCATGTGTTTTAGAACCCATTAATAACGAACTGGGTACTCATGGCTTAATATCCCTTCCAAGGGAGTAGGCCATTGCAGATAATTTTTTTGTAGGTGGAGGCTTTATAATATTAAGCAAACGCAATAGGATTTTCTGAATTTCTCATCCCACCATTTTCGATTTTAATGAACATAATAACTTTTTTTCTAATTAATAAAAAAAAAAATTATTGTGTTTTTAGTCTTTTTCTCATTTAATCAAAGTACAACTAAGAAACAACCGTACAATGTTTGTTTTAAATAAAAAATAAAAATGTTGCTCTCGAACTATGTTTAATGGTGGGTACTATGGTTCTAAATATATGATTTCATTTAAATAATTAATTCGCCAGCTTGAGGACTTTAAAACAAATTTTTGTAACACAATTTAATTACTTATACTCGATATTTTGCTACGCCTTTTTTCATGCTGGTGTTGCAAAAGCGTATAGTGAAATATCGAGTATAAACAATATATTGTGTTAGAAAATCTTCAAGCCATAATTTAGATATTATATGTTCCTCTTAGGTTATGGTTGCTTCAACCATGTTTCTTCGTAATAATAGCTTCATAAAACAGTACAAAAATATAACATTATTTTTTCTACGCTTTTTGTATCGATTCGAATAAAAATATTCTTAAACCATGATAAACTTTTAGTATATTATGACCCACCACCCACCGTGTGAATTCACCAACTGAAAATGATTTTACAGATTCAATAAAATTTTATAATAATTGACTTAAATTGTTATTTGTTAATGTCACTTCATTTGAATGGGGTTGTGTGTAACATATCCATGTACAGCACATGCATACATGCATACTCGTATAAACATGCATAATACCACTGGAATTAAGAATTTTCATCAATGAGACGTTGCTCTTGTTTATTCATAAGACCATTATGAAAGCATGCAGTAACAGTATCAATTGCATTATTCTTGTCTAATCCCTGTATGTAGCGCTTTAAGGCCGTAAGAAGAAAGGAGAAATATTAAAACACAAAGATATCTAACAACAAAAAACTGTTTATAACAATCACATCAAAATATACAGTGGGATAAATTATGTATTTTGAGCATGTAACTCTCTGGAACTATTTGAAAATACATTTGAGAAAATAAAGTTTTCCCAATAAGAGCTGGCCATTTTGGAAATGAAATGGAATAGGCTGCGTGTGAATTTTTTGTTTTTTTGAGAGGCTCATGTACGTCATCACGTATGGAATACTACTGTGGGCAATAGTAGACTTTTTAATTTAAGTTTCGCGCGGAAATCCATTCGTCGAAGTTTTTTTCTGTCAGTGACGTCTGACAGGACGGCCATCAACAGCAACTTATGATCAACACGTCAATAAAATCAAGGAATTGGTGTTCGAGAATCGACGATTAACAGTCAGAGACCTTACTGATATCGTTGGAATATCGGAAGGATCAGGGAAAACCATTTTAAAAGATCATTTGGGCCTAAGAAAAGTGAAATCACGATTGGTTGCGCATACCAGAAATTCAATCAATATCGTTCCACAACCACCGTATTCGGCTGATTTAGCTCCGTGTGACTTCTGGCTGTTCAGCAAACTCAAGCGACCGCTCTGGCGAACCCGTTTTGAGTCAATTAAAGACATTAAACATGAATCGCTACGCGCATTGAAGGCTGAAATGTTACGAGGATTGGAGAAAACTTTGGCATAAGTGTATTGCAGCTGGGGGGATTATTTTGAGGAGGACGAAATGTATTTGGCAGCATAAAAAAGAAAAGAAAAGGATGAGAGTTCTCGCTTGAGTGGAGACTTTCTCTGCGATTATCGATATTTTTTTATCTCTTCGCTGCGCTGAGATTCGTCACCGAATGCTTGATTGACGGCAATTTAACGCTAAGTGTTTAGATATCAGCGGATTTCGCTAGCGTTGACGGAAAATTACCCAGGCCTTCTGAAACGTTTCTTAGTATTAAATGTTTGGAATGATAAAAAATGACGCGGGCCTTGAGGTATTTAGAAATTAACTAGGAATTCTTAGTGTTTAAAAATAACGTTAAAGTGTAAGCGATGACAGCAAAAAAGACAGATGTAGTTAGAGGTTTTGATTACTCTATATCGGGGTCAAGAAGGTACTTGAACTTCAACTAGGCTCTTTGAATGTGTATGCTAATCGCAGTTCGGTCGCTTGAGAATTAAATTTTTGATGATCATGTATCTTATAAAAGACATTTGAAAAAGTATTTTTATTTTATATAATTGAATTAAATTTTTTATGATTTCTCTTAAAATTTGTATACCTATTTTTAAAAGTCTATGCTTTTTTCCCAAGACCCACATTGCCCTACTAATTGCGTAAGTTCGCCCTACTGTAAAGGCCATAAGTTTTTTACTTTTACACAGACTTTTATTCAAAAAAATCCTAAGAATATAACACAACACAAAATGATTTACCTCTTTCTTTTTTGATTGGCCCCACTGTTTGGCAACTTACATTGATTACAACAGAAAGAATAAAACGTATTCATAACAAACAAACGTATGGATGCGTATGTCAGTTTGTATTTTAATGGCTGAGGAATGCAAAATGTATTATGAACGGATTCACAAAATTCGCTGCTCCCAATCATACACCTGCTCTCACTCCCAGACATTTATACATCCACCCATGCATATGAAACAAGCGAACAGCTGTTGTTAGCCAAATATCACGCACATTTCTCTAAAACAGCTGTAAGGGAAATTTTGTTTGGTTTGTTGTCGTATCAATGATGAGAATGTGGATTATGTGTTACTGCGCAGACGTTATTAGACTTCAAATAATTACCCACTCTCTTTTTCTAGAATGTTTACAAAGTGACGGTGTTTTAGTTTCATTATTGAGTAGATTATGAGATTTTTAAAGTAGATTTTATTTTATTATTTTTAAGAAGGCATTTGCATGTTAGTGGTTTAAGGAATTTTTTGAAATTTTTAGAACGTCTTACTGATTATCTGCATAGAACAGGCACGGTTTCACGGGGGAGGTCAATTGTTTACCTCCCAAAACCATAAAAAATACCTTTTTTGATTTAACAAATTTTGAAGTATGAAAAATTGTATGTTTTTATTTAAATTATCCCTCTAAAATATCATGCTAGATGCACGCATGATATAGAAATATAGGCTGTATATAACTTTTTTGGAACTTCCAAGTGCCACGTGTACCTTTCAATAAATAAAATGATTAATGATTCAATAAATAAAATGATCGTATATTTTTGGAATTATAATAGCACAAGTCTTAAAAATTTTAACCTCATTAGTAAATATAGTATAGCTAAAAATGGGCCTAATTGGCAAAATTGGCCTTTAACTGTTATTTGACTACGTGGGCGTAACCTGAACCGTGAACATGGCACCTGCCATAAATATTTCTTACCACCAAAATTTGTACGAATTACTTATAGGCATGGTCGAACAGTGGGCGTGGCACAACTCATAAAAAGTTATTATTTACTATCGATTATCTGGAAAACTATAATAGTAGTAGCCCTTGAGCTTTTTCTAAGTAATTTAACCAACAGTGGGCATGGTGCCTTAAATAAAAATTATGTATTTTATTCGGGCTGCGAGCAGCGGAACAGTTACGCAAGATTCTGTTCAGAAACTGAGCTAAATTCTGTAAGAAAGTTCAAGGACAATTCCCTACTGTATTACGTCATGTACTATTTCGCCTACCTGAGGTTTGACTTTCGATCAACAGTAAGAGATGCAAACCGACACACAAACATTATAACTACACACACAATATTAGTACTAGGGAGCTGACATACTAAGAAATACAAACACATGTTTTTGATACGTTGCAATTCTCATTTAGTTTATAATCAATATTAGATATAGTGCGAAGATTTGGTTATGAAAAAATGAGCCGTTATCGCTACCGTACGGACTATAGCTACAATCAGATCACTTGAACTGTAGTCCAAGCACTTTACCGATTGTTTCGTCCGTAGTCTTTCCGCATACAGGGTCTCCAAAAATTATCGCATATTTTCCTTAGATCAATCGCATAGTAGGCTTCTTGAAATTATCTTATACTCGTATTCTACCCAAAAAGTTATAAGTACGGTTGGTAAGTATAGTGAATGGATGTTCGTAATATTCAAGAAAACTAAGAATAGGTAAAAGGATTAGAAATCCTCCCTATCTTACTCCAACGTTAGTGCGAAAATTATCTGATATACAGGCCCCCATTCAGTAACATTTGGATTTCCGCAACCACCCCAATACATGTTTTTGTGCAAAGTTAAAAATTCTGGAAACTAACAGTTAGCGTTTGAGAATGTGTTAGTTGACGTACCAGTAGATGGTTAAAATCGAAGAGGCTAAGGCCGATTTTAATGGCGCTAATTTCGTGTGCTGTACTATGTAGTGAGATATCCTTGACATTTGTTCCATTTAAGCAGGTCTACTCTATTTCACAAGGTGATAATCAGACTTTTGTTGTATCGTATTTCAAGGGCTTTGCGGTATGTTTACAGTGCCAAAAATAACAAAAGAGCTTTATAGGATAGAAAAAATCGATTTGGTTTCAATATTTATAGCTAAAACTTTACCTGACCCCCATTAACATAGTGATTGAAACTCAATTAATTTTAGAAACAATTTTTTAGCTCGTAAATGATCTTTATAAGTTATACACACGTTTAAAATTCGTTACAATATGTGAACTACACTAATACTCAATAGCTAGTAGCGTTGTGAAATTATTCGAACAAAAGTACCTAATTTCTTTCCTATTCAAACAAGCGAATAAAATTTAATAATTACTTGTTTATTCGAACGAATAAAGAATAAAAATATTAATTCAAATAATATAAACAAAAATTCAAAAAAAGGATACACATACTACGTTTTTCGATCCGAATCGAATTTTGAGACAGGGCAGTATTTTAGCGAACAGTATTTAAGCATCGTTAACGGCTTACCCGTTGAAAACAATAAATATTTTTCAACAAGGCTGCAAACGAAAGTAGGATAAATAATGGACTTAGAGAAAAAAACAGCGGAAACTATAACTAGCATTTACACAGAACCGGTGGCGAGATACCAATGGAACATTAGGACTTAAACAACTGAAAGTGACGTGAAAAAAAACGTTTTACAATTCTCAAAAACCCACTTAATGATTTTAAAATAAAATTCTATGCACACTTAATTATAAACAAAAATTCGCTCTATCCGACGGTTTTATTAGTACAAAATCACTAAGTTGATTTAGGGATTTTAAGAACTGCAGCATTCTTTTTGAATATTGCTGTGAACGAAGTAAGCTTTTCTTTGTGTCAATCATCAAAGACGAACATTAAAAAACCAAATAAATGTTAGCCTGTAAGTGATTGATTGCTTGCATAAAAAATAAGGATGCATTTGGCGGTCTAACGTAAACAGGCTCTCACAAGTAATTATAATTTGATTGGACATGCCTGCTTAACGCACCATATTGTTAAGAACTTTTAAATGCAGGTTTTTTAACTTTAATATACAAAAATATTATTAAGTAAGTAGTTTAAAAAAAATTATTCGAATATTCATCAAAAAACATTCGAATAATTTTTTTATTCTGAATTGAAAAATGTTATTCGTTCGAACACAAATGAAAAAAATTATTCGAATATTTGAATTATTCTTGTTCGAATGGCAACTCTAATAGCTAGTCAGGTGTAAAGTAGTTCTCACTTCTTTACAAAAAAAAACTTTGTTGACCGAACAGGACCAAGTAGGCTTCTGAGCTCGCCCGATTTTCTTTTCAGAAATATATTCGGTAATTATCAATCGAACTTCTTGCCACAACGATTTCAAATTTGTTAAATATTAAATATTTTGCAAAAAAAGTATAAAGTTTCTTTTATATAAACGGATTTCTATACAGTTGAACATCTCTGTTAGGAAAAAAGCCGCAAGATGACCCAACAACACCATTCATTAATTTAAAGGAAAATATTATATGAAAAAACTGCAACAAGTTTGTGGCATTATTCAAGTTTCTTATATCCGATATCTACTGTACCTTGTTAGGCGAAATTTTCCATTTATTTTGGGAATATATGCAGGTTCTAAGAAAGCAACAAGCAGATATATCAACACAAAGTCATCTTCATTGAGTTTGGTCAAGTGTTTAACACCAAAACTCACACATTTTCTAGTTGGATTCTAAGTGGAACGTAAAACTCTTTAGCAAATAAAAGAATCTAAAAAATTTCCCTCACTACACAAACAAGTAAACATACACACAAACCCACCTTTAACAAGACAGACACCTCTAAAGGAGGATAAAAATATTCTATCTCGACTATATTAACAATAATCAGCGGCAAATAACGACCAGTTTTATATGAGATATCGTCGGAATAAGATATGTTAAGCGATCATTTTAACAAGTTCTAAAACAAATTAAATTTATATTTAAAATAAAAGAGTAAAAGCAAAAGTAACGGTTAAAAAAAGTTTGAATTTAAATTGCCAATTTCGTTTCACAAAATAGACTTATTCAGTTTTTATTCCAAATTTAAATTTATATTAAAAATAAAAAAATAAAAACACAAACACAGTCCACACACAGGAATAAAAACGAACGCACGGATATTTTGTATAAATAATAATTTTTGCAAATGTATTGCACATAAATTTTATGGCATTTTCTACTTTAATAAAAGGAAAATGTAAAACCATTCAAAATTTTTTATTTGCAAGTAAAATAAAAATATTGCAACAAACAAAATCGACGAGTAAATTTCAAAAAAACTTTTAACTATGATAAGTTAAGAAAATAAAAACATTATTAAGACAAGTTTAATGGAGAAAAAAAATTAAATTTAAATAACAAATTGAAAACAGAACAGAATATCTGGTAACTTGTGAAAACAAAAATAGAACTTTGTTTCTACCAGGAAGCGCAACAGTTTAGCCAAATACGCTTTTTAAAGTGTCCATTACTTTGTATTAAAGTGGAGAGGTACTCAGAAAAAAAACAACAACTAAATAAAAGTTTGAAGTAGCTGTTAGACAAATTGGCTGCTAAATTGCAATTTAAGTCGTTACCAGCTCTTAGTAGTTTCATATTAAAATTGAAATATCAGTTAAGAGGTGAGTTGCAACAATTACTAAATTTAATAATAATTGTTAAAAAAATATATGTATTTTATTAAAAACCAAAGAAGAGAAACATCTTTAATTACAAAAGATCATTTTTGTATTTAATGTTAATCTTAAAATTTATTGGGACAATTTAAAAAAAAATTACCAAAAATTATTTTCTAAAAAATTACGTCAATAAAAAAAAATTTTGAATTAATTGAAAATATTTATTTATTCAATAAAAACAACTTCTTTTCCGTTTTTGTACACTGCTGTTGACCTGAATAGTGCACATGTAGCAGAAATATATTTATTCAACCAATGTTTTGGGAATGCAAAATATGCTACCTTCAAGGGAAAGTCAATATTTTGCTTCTAAAAGAAATTCACAAGAAGTATTTTAATTTTAGTTTTAAATTATTTATTTCTTAAAACTAATTTGCTGTATTTAAATCTTAATATACAATTTACAATGGGGTTGGTAGAGCCACCCAGCGTGGCGCAATGTGTTTGTTCTTCTTAGTCTCTGGTGCCCATCAAAATGCAATAAATCCTGTAATAGTGAGTTGGAATGGGCCACTAGTTTATTTACTCGAGTACTGGTATTTGCTCGAGTACTTTTTTTATGTTTTCCTGGATAGCGGGAACTTTGAAATCTCTACACATATTTTAATTTTTTATATAACACCAAGGGACGCAAATTAGTAGACAAGTGGGGGCAAATCGTAGACGATGTTTGATGGGCAAGCGTACGCCAAAGCTAAACGCCATAAGTGTAGTTTGGCTTTATAATGGATTTATATGAAGGGACTTTGCATTCTAAAGCCAGAGTGAAATGGGTCCTATTAGGCAGTACATTTGAATTGTTTTCAGTTTTATGGCCCTTATTTTTGCATCAATTTGGCGAGACGAAGTTAGGCGTCGATCCAGGTGGATACCGAAATATTTAACTTGAGTTTCGTTTAGAACACTGGTATTTGTTATTACTATTGGTGGACAAGTTTGCCTTCGGGTAAGCGTTACTTGCGCACATTTCAATGGATTTACCTTTGTTCTTCATTTATTCACCCTGTCATTTACCTCATGAATTTGACACTGCAGTTGTACGGATGCAACCTTCGGAACTTTAAGGTGTGTATATGTATTTGGGCTTGTCGGCATATCCGCTGTACAGCTAAAGTAACGTAATTGCAACGCGGTTGTCAATGACGATCCGAATATCGCTATCAAATATTCTGCAGTACTACAGCCTATTTGCTGCCTTTAACATCGTTGATATTTCAGGCCATAGAGCGCTTCATTTATTGGTGAGACTGAAGGATATATGTTATCCACGAGATGACCCATGTAGACATCTGCGCCTACTTCACTATCCCGTGTGAAGCTCTATTGGTCTGAATCGGGCTCCATGGCCTCCGATAAGCCTGGGTTTTCTGAGTTCTCGATAAGCAAGGTTTCGAAATGATGTTATCTATAAGGCCAGTAAGATTAGAACAAGTGATAAGCCATCAGCTGGCGGGCACAAAGGTATGACTTGGCAGAATGTCTAATTTATACCTCCTCGTGGTGGTGACCGGTAGCAGGTCTTTGCTAAGATTCTGGCTTTATAAGTCGAGTGGAGAGAACGTAACACCCTCTGATAAAAATCCCTAATACACGGTGGAAGAGCATGCGCCAGAAATGCGTGGCCAAGAGGGTGCTTGGTCTCTAGTATGCGAACTCTAAGTACCAGTCGATTTCCAGTTTTAATACAGACTTACCCCTGCAATTGGAGTATTGTGTGAGTGTTCATCTTTTTCTCCATTACTCGTGGGAATTATATGAATTCTCTGAAGGGGCTCAAGTTATATAATAAATAATGCCTTGTGGAGGATGGGTCAATCTCTGAAGGTATTTCGAAGGCGTTGGACCGCGAAATTCCAATAGGAATGAACAATAATGCCTTGCAAGAGGTAAAGAGGTTAATCTCTGTAGGCACTCCGCTGTTTATGGGCCAATAAGGAGATGGCCAAGAAAACTTGTGCAATGGGTGGACGGGCCAGTCACCAAATATACTCTTAAGGCAGAGCCTGAGAGGGTAACGCGTATTGTGTGTGAAGGTTCAGCACTGGCTATCTTAAGGCTTTGGACCACGGGCATACACTTGTTAAATGTGAGTGTCTTGGGGGACATAAGCCTTAGACAAATGCTATCAATTACAAGAGACTCTGTGATGAGAAAAAAGTCCACCGTCTACAGTCCAGAGCAAAGGCTAGTCTTGACAGGAGACTCAATAAAAGTAAGGTGGTGGTAAATTACAAATCGGTTGCCGGAAATCAATTCCTGGAAGGGGGTCGAAAATGTACGCGTAAGGTAAGCGATCTGCTTCGATATTCCCCCTACATTAAAAATAATAAAAAATAATCAAAGTGATAATGATGCTTGAATAGCCCCGTAATCTGTGGCTGCATTCATTAGTAGCGGTTTATCGTACCGCCGTACTGAGTGCCAGCTTTCTGGTAACTTGATCCTCCGGAAACCAGTTCAGCATAACAAAAAGTGTCTTTGTTGGCTACGTTTAGTCTGTTTAGTCTTTTGAAATACTAATGAAAAGGGCATCAAGCCAAATTCGTATTGTAGCACATGTATTGTGCATCATAGCATTGTTAACTTTAATTTCTGTTTAACATTTAAATATGTTTAATAATAATTCTATTTTAGCTTTAATTAAGCTCTTCTAAAGATGCTGACCTTTTGAATTTAACGAGTGTTAAATTAGATTTTGTAAAGTATAATATATATTTTTAAATAAAATTCATTATGTTCCAATACGATAATAATTCAACTAACATTAAGAACGATAATTCCTCAAATTGGTCGGTAAACCCTGTTATTATTGTTATTGTTGAAATGATTTTAAAAATCAATAACCTTATTAATCTTTTATATTTCAAGTTCATTCAACCTTATCGACAAATATTTTACTAATTCCTAAATAATAATACTTCAGCCACCAGGATTATGCCTAACAAAAGGATTTATGTATGAGTAGGGAGCAGTGTTAGCAAATTTATTTCTTATTTGAAAAATACCCGCAAAATAAAATCACAAAATTTGTGTAAACGTATATTTATAAAAACATTTCAATTAAAAAATGTTGAACCGTTTAAGTATAAAGCCTACACAGAACAACAGCAACAAATTTCTAACAAACAAACAAAAAAAAACAAATTATTGAGCCAATAAATCCCTTAAGTTTAAGTCTGTCTACCAGACAGACAAAGTCAGCAAGAACGTAAAGAAATTCTATGCAAAAATGTTTGAAGTTGTTGGGGAATTATGTTATTTTCAATAGACATATGTATGTATATTTTTATATACTTTATAAATTTATTTCAAAGTCTTCTCAAATATGAAATTTAATGCCAGCAGCCAATTACCTTTCAAATACGCGTTTATTGCAAATATTTCTGTAGAAAATCGATTTATTGCAACAAATATACTACGTTCATGGGTATGAAAGCCAATTTGGTGTCAAATTGTTATTAAAAAAATTAAGTGGATATATTATTCTAACTTAATCATTTGATAATTTAAGTAAGAGAAATGACATTACAGATATTCGCACGCTAAGGCAGACAAAATAAATTGTATCGTAGCCTACTTTTTCATAAATCTGTATCGGGTGGAGATCTACTCAGACCTTTTTTTTAATTTTATAAAAGACACTTAAAGAAGAATTGGGTATTGAAATGTTTATTATTTACGATCCGAAAGAACAATCTCTGACATTTACTTTGCAAAGAAAATTTCATACAAAAGTTGACCATGACTAGGCTGTAGAGGGTACAATGGAATGCTACCGGTATCTCCCGAATCACGAGCGTACAGTTAGCTTTCAAGTGCAATATCGTAGCTGGCTTATTCATCATGTCAGCACATACCCCAAAGAAAAAATGGCAAAGGCCAGTTGACAGGTCTGAAATGCGTAATCAACTGCTCTCTAAAATAACCTTTTCATAAAGCCATTGTCTTTCTCGCTGCGTATGGCGCAGCCTCATCTCACTAAAATTAAATGTTGCCGGCAACGTGGACTTAAATTTCAGGCAACAAAAAGCCCGTTATAATGGTGCGGTAGTTGGACACGACATCAAACAGATTGGTCGTGGACTTCACACACATTCTCCACTCCAGCTACAATATTCTTGATTCTTGATTTTTTATTTCGTGCACCTGACAACACAGCTACATAGCACAAACAGGACGCAAAATAAAAACAAGATTTCGTGAACGTATAAGAGTCTGTAACAAGAAGATGCGTAATCCCGGATCGACACATGTACAACAGGAACAAATGTAATCCAGCGCATATTAGAAAAACGGTACAACTATCAAACATGGAAAACATTTGACGGAGGCATCACAAACGAACAAACAAACTCCAACTCAGACTTTATATTCGAGCCTCTAAAATTAATCTACAAAACACACAACAAAAATAACGAACAAGATACATCAAAAACAATGAAACCACAATACCAAAATAATATACATATTCATAATCCAATAATCACAGACTTCTTTCAACCCCTACAAAAAACACTATAAGCAGTTAAAAACAACGTTTACCTGCCGTCCGCAAACGCAATTCCGATGCAACAATAGCAATCACAACCGTCTACCAATCCATACAAAAACACCCAATTACAGATGGCAACGTGAAAAAAGTGCCTATAAAATTTATCTGTTATCCGCAAACACAAATTCTGACGCAAAACAAAACAAAATATAACAGTAATCACTAACATCTACCAATCCGTTCAAAACCCCCAACCAACGAGCTTAAGCTCTAGCTGTTCACACCTACGTGATAAACGAGATTCACCTGCTACCAGCTCACATGACAAATATATACCTAACAAACACTAACGAATTGATGCAAACTTCTCAGAACGAAAAATAACACTGAAGATGGCACATGGCCGAAACCGGTTTGGTACCAAACTTGACAAGGAAAAATCTACACACAATATTATTATTACTACGGGCTGTATAACGTCAATTCGGTCGCGTCTCATCTAATAACATATACTTAGACTCAAATTTGCGGATGATATTAGCAATAGTGGGCTGGGAAGGTCGAAGATGCACTCCACATGTTGCTCGTAGAGCATGAAAAGTGTTTCTCACGGAACGCTGATTAACACAATACAGCTGAATAGTTTTGATTGATGTGGCGTGAGTCTATTCACGATGAATTATCAAATAATACAGAATAAAAATAAGATGACAGTATGGCACCAGCCAGGCGTGGCTTGTGAAAAAATTACAAATGAACAAAAATCTCTACATGGATCACCCATTATGTACGAGTTAAACCTCATACTAATATTTGACCTACATACATTTGTATGTACTTTGAAAAAACTAGACATACGTAAAATTGATTTTTCTTTGAAAAGTACTTGTTTAAAGTAGTAGCTTTATTAAAAGTACTTTTGTCAGAAGTATTTTCAAAAATAGTACTTTTGTCAAGTAATACTTTTGTAAAAAGTTCTTTCGTGAAAAGTATTTTTATACAAAACACTTCTGTGAAAATAACTCTTGTAAAATGTACTAATGTAAAAAGTACTTTTGTTGAAAGTAAGACGTTTTGGAGAAAGTATATTTAAACAATAAATATAATAAGATTTTTGTACTTAGGAAGGGAGCATTGTTAATACTTTCTTAAAAACTACCTTTGATTTTTTGTGCTACTTGTACAAACAATAGGATTAGGTCTAGGACGATTCTTGATTGCAAAAAAATATACACGACTATTGAACCCATGGTGGTCTGAAATGAGCAAGCGAAAGACCTGTAAATTAAGCTTACCGATGTGGGCTTAAGTAGCATGAAGCCACGGAAGCCGAGCTGAAAGACTTGGCAAAGAGAGACCATACAGCACTGTGGAATGAAAACAGAGTGGGTCAAATAACAAAGACCCTATGGGGAGACCAAAATGAGTATAAAACAGGGATGTTGCTGAACAGTAAGTGAAATTAAAATTAGTAAGTCGATGAGAGTACTGGCGTGTCACATGAGCTTGCGACACATCTACGCAATATCGGCTGTGCGGCTGGTGGTGGGTGCAGGGTACAAAGGGAGGATGTCGAAACAGACTCTTTAAAAAACATCAAAAAAAGCGTTTTTACTTAAATTACTTTTTCAACCAGATAACTGTTAAAAAGTACTTTCTCTTATTTAAAATGCTATTAAAACAAATTTCTTTGTAAAAATATTACCAAATAAAGAAGTAACTTATTTAACAAAGAAGTATAACTAAAAAAAAATTTAAGTGACCTTTTGAATAAAAAAAACTTTTCAACTTAAGAGAGTTTATTAAAATAAATATGGTTTTTAAATAGTTTTTTTTTTCATAAACTTTAAAAAAGTATAAAGCAAAAGTACCCAAAACATTCACCTCTAAGCTAATTCGCTTTAATTGAAAGATCGTTTTCAGTAGTGTCGGTACCAAATTATACACAAATAAAATGTTCTCCCTTCCTCTTACTTTCACGTTCCATTACTTTTCAAGCTTTAAATATTATTTGAAACTGTTTGTTAAAAAAAAAACTTAAATGAGTACAATTATTTTCTTTCTTCATTGTTGTCATATTTATAGAGTCAATATTGAAACACACTTGAAAAGAAAACAATTATATAAATATTTTAATATAAAACATTTGTTGGGTATTTCCTTCTAATGAATGTTGAAATGAGTTTTTTACGAGGGATTCAACTTTTTATTAATTATTCTTGTTAATTATTCCTTGAAAGAGTTTAAAGCTGAAGTTTTTAGCAACAAGTGCTTCTGAAAAATTATTCGACAACTGGTGGGAGTGAAAAATCTTGTTAAAATCGGAAAAGCGGTGCAACGAAACTTAAGCAAGTACCACAAGTCTGAAACTTGAATTATTTTGAAATTAAAAAAAAAACTATGCTATTTTTACTTTTATATGAATAAATACTTCCATAAAATTTCACTTCTAATATAACATCCTGTTGCAAATAAGTATTTTTATAAAAAAAGTACTTTTGGAGAAATGTGCTGCTCAGGAAAAGGCCTTTTCATGTCTGTACGAAAATATTTTTATTAAATTATACCAATTGTAACGACTAAGTACTCTTTTATGGAAAAGTACTTTGAGGGAAATACACTTCTATGAAAAAGAAAATTTTTTTAAAGGAAAGTATGCCTGAACGAAAACTAATGCCTACTAATTATTATTCCAATAATTTTGCTATTTTCTTTGGAAAGGAATGCAGATTAGAGAAGACAGGTGGTAGTAGGGATAGAAAAAGCTTCGGTGTTTACAACTCTGCGATTACGCGTTGTTTATTTTTAAAAGATTGTTGCAGTCGGTGGTGTAATGTAGGCGCATTACTTGAAGATAGAGTATAACCATTTTATTAGTTATTTTAATCCGCCTACAATTAAGTGTGCTATAGAGCGATACATACAAAGGAGTGAGTTGCGATATGTATGAATAGAAGCCAGTAATATCAGAGAAATTAGTATTATTGAATGGCAGCGGCTGGTGTCCAGATGTCTAAAGCCATTTAATGCTTAATAGTCAACGCTTTAAGTACTTAAGCCACAGCACCCTCCGTTTGTTTTACAATTAGTTTATCAAATTGTTATAACAGTTTCGAATAACTATTTTCATAGTAAAGTACTTTTGGGGAATTGTACTTTTGAAGCAAAGCACATTTTGAAAAGGTTTTTTATGCAAAAGTCCCTTTTCAATAAGAAGCGAAATTTTCTCTACAAAAATGCAGCATCACGCAAACTAGTTACCTGAGAATTTGGTTTTATAAAAAAATTCTTTTATGTAAAAAAAAAAATTCTTTTGTATAAAAGTACTGAGCGTTTGTTATAAACAACCTTTTTTGAAAACCGAATGCCATAATCGAGAACTTTTGGACATGAGCAGACAGGATGGTACTTAAGAAATTTAAAAATGTTATTTAAAGTATTTGGCAGTACTTGCTTATAAGCTACGGCATTTTTTTATTTATTTTATAAGTGAATTTGAACTCTTTTACACTTCCGAAAGTCAGTTAATAATGAAATTTGGGACGCTTTAAAAAATGACAATTTCGCTTTGAACCGCACAACTTTTATTTCCTTCAATTTAACGATTTTAAGTTTTAGCAACAACAACGACATAAAATGTTTGCTGGGCACAAACAAATAACTCTTGTCTTCAATGCATTTCTTAAAACACTTTCAAGATTCTACAAAACAAATTATCCTTGTTGTCTTTCACGTGCTGGAAATTAGTGTCGTGTCTTTTTTACTGTGATTTGTGTGTGTGTGTGTGTGCCTCTTTACTATAAATAACTGTTTCTTGCTGTGTTTGTTTTTGTTGGCATTTTGCAAGTACTTTTTTTATTTAATTTAATAAACAGTTTTTTATGTAGACACGTGCAATTAATATGCGTAGAAAATATTTTTATAATAAAAAATAAGTTAAAAGAAACTATCATGAATTATTAGAGTGGAAAAAAAGTTTCTTTGTTAAATTTAAATTTTTTATCAATAAATTACTGGCTTTATTTGTGCTGGGTAATTTGCAGAATAAGTTTGAAAGTAAATAAAGTCAAAAGTCATTAAAAAATTTTATACAGGTGGCGCAAAAATAACCTTCCGATGTTTTTTGGCTGTAATTAAAAAAAAAAAATGAAAAACTTTGATTCTTCTTGTGGATTATTTTTATTTGGTCTTTTAATTTTTTTACATCAAGTCGAGAATATGATGTCATGTAAATGGCCGCCGCCACAGTTGATTGTCATTTGAGCCCTTTTTATGGCATTTTCCATCACTTTGGCCAAAACTTCCGGCGATAGGTCCTCACGTTCTTGACGGATATTGTCTTTAAGAGCTGGAAGAGTCTGAGGCTTGTTGACATAAACCCGCGACTTCAAAAAGCCCCACAAAAAGAAGTCTGCAGCGGTCAAGTCAGGCGATCTTGCTGGCCAGTGCAAATCGCCAAAACGGGAGATTAGGCACCCGTGAAATGCATCCTTCAGCATATCGGTTGTGGCACGTGCAGTGTTTGCCGTTGCACCGTCCTGTTGGAACCACATGTTTTCCAATCCCAATTCATCAAGTAAAAAGAACTCGTTAAACATTGCTCTGTAGCGCTCACCATTTCAGTAACCGTTTGGCCCGCGACGTCTTCGAAGAAAAAAGGTCCGATGACTCCTCCAGCGAAAACAGCACACCATACAGTGACTTTGAGCGGGTGTAATGGCTCTTCGTGGGTTACACGCGGATTTTCAGTGCCCCAGAAGCGTAAATTTTGCTTATTTACGTACCCGCTAAGATGGAAATGGGACTCATCACTCATGATTATTTTTGATGAAAAATCATCTTTCTCTTGGTGGTGATTAAGGATGGCTTGAGCGTATGTTAGACGCGATTGGCGGTCAGCAGCTAACAGCTGATGCACCGTCTGAACTTTGTACGGAAACATCTTCAAATCTTTTACCAAAATTCGCTATAAAGACCGTCGACTGATACCCATTTGCGTGGCACGTCGTCTGGCCGATGTCGACGGCGCTTCCATGACATCCTCGGCTACAGCAGCATTATTCTCTGCAGAACGGCTACTCTGGGGTCTGCCACGCCTGGCAGCATCTCGTGTTGTGCCAGTCTCTTCGAGGCGAGCAGCTAAACGTCTCAGTGTTTCACCAGTAGGCGTTGGACGGCCAGGAAATCTGCGACGAAATTCACGTTGTGCCAAAGTCACCGACCGATTATTGGTCAAATAAATAGTCACCAATATTCCGCGTTCTGGAGCAGTGTAGCGTAATATTGTTTATTAACATGTATTTCGCAAGTGTTTACTACACAAATGTCAAAACAGAATTGACATTAGGGGCCAATCGCAAAATTTATAGCATTTTCTAATAGGAGGATTACTTTTGCGCCACCCAGTATAGGCGCAGTATATTGCAATAGTGAGGTTAACTTGTTTTAGATTTTTCGAACCAATTTCCGTCATCGGTTGTCAAGTTTGGTTTGGAGACAAACCGGCTTCGGCTATGTGTCATCTTCAGTATCACATAGTTGAAGATGGCACATACCCGAAATCGCGTAATTAATATTGCAAGACACTGATTTTAGGTCACCAAATGTACCACGAGTTTTTTTCGATGTTAAAAAATGGTTGACATGATTTCTTTCTACTTTAACTTATCATTCGAATTTTTAATGACACAGAATACTTGTCTAGTCAGATGTACATATGTATGTGATGTTGATGCTTATAATTTAAGGTTGCCAGATAGTTACACTTCCGATATAATATATTGCAATTTCAACAATTACCAATTGGTGACATCGCCTTTATATAGCGGTAGAGTTTTATTTGTACTTCCATTATATAGAAAATTTTTACAAATTTTATTTTGAAACAAGCTCTAAAAATAAAAATTGTTATTAACAAAACTTTGATTGAAATATTTTTTTAATTTTATATATTCAACAAAAACAAAATGTTTTATAAAAGAAAAATAAAAAAATGTTTTGTGTTTTACCCAAATGTTGAAATATACAATCAAAAATTAAAATATATCCTATACATAATCTGAAACACAATCTTGAAACATTTCCATTCTGAGGATGTTTCATTTTCGGGTTTATACTCAAGAAATATCGGAAAATTCGGCATTCTGTTTACATTTCCGTCAATACCGAATACTGTTTATAACAATTAAATTTGGTCAATTTAACTAAGGTCCGAATGACCACATAACAATTGCTTTCAATCTAGAATTGCAATCAATAAAATTACACTTTTTAAAAGATTTTATTGTGTTAAACACTTTTAAACTTTTTATCTAAAAGTCCTGTTTTATTCAAGTTTGTTTTATAAAGGCAAAACTTTTTGCCCGACGGACCAGTTTTGTTTTAATTTGTTTTTCAATTCTTTAAATATGAAAAACATATATTTAACGAATTCTATTAATATATATTTTTAATATTTTTCTTTTAGATATTACTAAACAAATAGAAATTTACGGAAATTCGGTTTAAAACAAAATCGACAGTGTGGGTATTGCTTTTTTTAAGCGCAAGTCTATGTAAATTTATTAATTATAAATGTAAGCGCTTCTACAGACTGCATGAATTTCGGGCATAGCTTTGGACTAACACTGTTTTTTATTTAACTAAAACATGCCTCTTTAAAGACGGTGCTTTAATTAATAATTAATTTTAATTAATAACTGTTGATATAAGATCGTTTCAATAGCAAGTTTAATTTGATATTTAAATTTTTGATTCATTATAACAGAAATCATAATGATAATGCGCACTTTCCTGTAACAAGTTGTTGTCTTCTTCTGTTTTTTTTTTCGAAATAAGTATAACAAATACAAAATTTTTCGACGCTAAAAATATAATAAAATTGTCACAAAAAATGCTGGCACAAAGCGACGATATTGAATACAAATGAAAATGAAAAGGGGATATTTCAAGTGACGCATTTTGTAAATAAATATAAACGGAGAACATGAATAACGAAATTTGTGAGAAAAAATACGAGGCTTGTAGGGGTATTGTTAGCGATCAGTGGGATCAGTTTTGTTGTCTCAGATATAAAACCTAAACACTGTTTTATTTTATGACTTTTCAACAAAGTTTTATTGATATCACGTGAGATCTTTCCGCTGGTGTTTTATAGATGGCTCTAGCGATAGGTAGTTTTCGAAGTCAAGTGTTCTTCTCGTTAAGTGCGTGAGATTCATATTTTCTCTCCCAGGTTGTGATTCATCGATACCTTGCGATTGACTAAAACATAAAATTTCAAAGCGAATTAGAGAAAGCATGGAGTTAATTTAAAATGTCTCTCTCTCTTTCTCTCTCTGGCTGTAATTTGCTCTAAACTATGGATCAAATGAAGAAATAAAGACTAAATTATAAATAAACATGACCAGGGTATTCAGTGATTCATATGATGACCTATAGATAGCCAATAGTCCGACTAATAAAATCCATTTAAGGTTTGAATTTTCCAGCATTCGTACGATAAAGTGTAGCCAGTGTGGATTGTTGACCACTAACAAGTGATTCTTAACCTCTGTTCAGATAAGCACCTTAATTAAGGCAATTAAATTTTAAATAGAGTTATAAACTTTAGTGTTCACACATATGCAATTTAGATTACTTAATTAGCATTCGACGGCTGTATGTGTGTTCATTTTGTACGTGCAAATTTGCGTTTCTATGTTTAGAAAAATTAGGAGAAATTTTCGGTAAAAATTTCATGAAATTTACTAATCGTCAATTTTCTATACATAGAATTTGACTCACCTGGTTGAATTTGCCTTGATTTTGTCATTGAACACAGTTTTTCTGCTCACTTAACACGTTTCAACAGAGTCGCATTGGGAATCTAGCTCACTAAGTAGTGAAATTAAGTATTAATTGCTCAATTTAATAACTAACTTCTCGTATGGTAATATGTATGCTTAATTAAGGCCTTAATTGCGTTAATTTACTAATTGCGCAATTACGGTACATGTTTGAACATAGTATTAATTTTTCCACGTATTTTTTTTTCATATAAACGTTTTATAGGATTATTGGTTCTGACTTCTAGTTAAAGCTAATAATTATTTTTGAAGCTCATTTCCTTATTGATGGTTTCATGATTTCACAAGATTGAAATATTTAGAGTTCCGAGAACCCACATTCTCGAAAAACAAATGCATCTATTGTGGCTGCTTACTGCTATAAAAATAAGAATGGAGCAGTGGCTATTACTAACACTGTTGACCTTGAAGTGGAGTACATGTGGTTTCCCCAAAGCGGTGGGTCCTGTAAATAACGTAATTGTTTTGGCGATCTGGTTTGAGGCGGGTTATTAATTATAGACCTGAGAGCGATAATTGAAATAATAATTAATCAAAAGTGATACATAACTACTTAACAATTCCGCAAACGATTATAAAGAAAATCCTCCGGTAGAGGAAATACTTTGAGAATGAATCCGGCCGCCTGGTTAATAAACACGAAAGGGAGTTTCTACATAAAATTTTTGTAAAAAAAAACCTCACTATTCAAGTGTTTCCTAACAGACTTTTTCGAGTGGGATTTTGTAGTTTCCGCTCTAACAATTTGAAATTTTTGTTCGCAACCTTAAACTTGCTGTCGTTCTTTTTTCCGCAGAATTTTGTTACACCACTCGTTTAACACAAACATGATTAAGGCTAGTGTGCGCTCTTTGCCAAAATATTTCAACGACAAAGAAACGAAAAACAGAACTATTGAACAATACTCTCTATTTTCGACAACACATACAATAAATGGGTGTCGCCACAATGTCCGCTGTTTAATTTAATTCTTTAAGATTTCATGTTTTGCGAGCAAGTAGTTAAAATTATCTTTGGAATTTCAAAATGGATTTATAGCAACAAGAAAAAATACTCAAGAATTTGGCGACCAAATTGCAAGATTTTCAAGTGGCAACATTTTGGCAATTTGTTTTGAATTGTAAGAAACAAGGAAGTTTTTTCTTCTTTTTGTTAAATATGTTTTATAACAAATTTATGAAATAAAATGAAAATATTGCAATACTTACATGTGTTATTTTGGAATTATATATCACTTGTTCTCCATTTATTGCCACTTAAAAGAGGTCAATATGTTAAGTAGTGCCGGTCTTAAGTTCTTTAATTCACACAAAATTCCCAACAAACAAAAATTAATAAACAAGCAGTCAAGTGTAGTTGGCCAAATATTTGTACGTAGAGAAAAATATTAAAAAAAAAAAAAATGTTGCACCATGTGTTTAAGATTGCGAAAGACTATTTGTGTTGCACATCTATGGATCTTTTGCTTTAAAATTTTATCATTTCTAGAGCACATCATTGTTTCAATATGATGTATTTAGGTTGAAGCTTATGGAAAAAAATTGTGTCAAATATTTAAAGTTGCAAAATGATGCTGCTCGATCTGGAATTAAAAGAAAATATTTAATATTTAAATATTTATTTTAGAAAAGAAGTCGATGTAATATAAAAAGCAAATTAAAAGCAATATACTCAATACTTGAAAATTCAACAGATTACTCGAATACTTATTTAAAATAAATTATTCGAATAGCCAAAATAAACGCGATTAATATTTTTGACAAACTTTCTTAATTGATCTGGAACAAGAAAATTACCCTTTTTAAGCTAAGGAAAAGAAATTAACAATTATGTGCACAACTTTATTTAAAATGTTTACTTGCTTTTAAATATTAATTTTAATTTTTAAAATTTTTAACAATAATTTGGATTTTTGAAAGAAGAAAGAAACAGTACTTTGAAAAAAATGATAACATTTTCATCATTACAACCTATAATTATTCTAGTTCGGTTTTATATATTTAACCCTTCATATTAATTATATAACTCGACACAAAGAAAATAAAATAAGCATAGGTTGTTAGGCAACATGTTATAAAAGCTTAATAAAAGTCAAAACAACTGAAAATGAAAAAAAAAATATCTAAAAATGCAAATGCAGAAAGGAAAGGGGTTGTTTGTACCCATGGGTCTGGGTTAGCATGCGTTCACACGATGCAAATCTTAATATTGAAATATTTCTTTCTTATGCAGCAAAAGGGGTTTCAAGTATATGAAAGTGTGCACTCGTTGCTTTTGCCCTCATCTGTCTCGAAATCAACGTCAGAATCTTTTCAATAAGATTTCCATCGTCTGAACACAGTTTTAAAATTACATAATTTCCCATAAACTTTTAAAATTTATAACATATGAAAACTTAGTTCTACAAAAAGAAAGGAAGAGAGATAGAGAGAGAAAGATGGAGACATTGTTAGAAGCAGTGTTGCCATTTCGGTGCTTTCCGGCTATTTTTGGTACTTGTTAGCCCTACTTCACTGGGATGATTTGTATATATCCATTTTAAAAACGCCATTTATTATTCTTTGCAGCGGTATATGTGTTATACAGTATTATTATGTTTGCACATTTTTCTTCTTTCTCTTCACATATCGACAGATGGGTTACAAAACATTTTGAGTGTCAAAAAAGTTCTTTTGAGAAATTAAAAATTAAAATACAAATAACTTGCAAGTAATAATTTGCTAAAATATTATTAAAATTAAGATACAGTGAATTTTTACATGTTATATGTGGCCCCTTTTTAATAGATGAAATGCAAAAAGTATAAAATTAATGCCTGGTAGAGAGAGCAATTAACTTTGAGATAGTGAAATGATAGCGTGCGAAAACAAAGAATTAAAGCAATAGTTTGTCGTAGCATTCTATGAAAATATCCAACTCAAAAGATTGATATTCAAAGCAGGGCTTATGAAACAAATACAACTCATCTCAACAATGAAAAAATTGTTCTTTTACAACTGTCGAATAATCTCTATGTATGAAGAATCCTGTTTATTTTTTTAAATGGCATTTAACAGTTGGGAAACAAAAAATGTGCAACATAAAGTTATCAGACCAGCTAATGGGTATACCGCTTTTAAGTTCACTCTGAATTAAAACAAAAGTTAGAAACAGCCTTAAAGTCACAATAATCTATTAGCTCAGTTTCCTAGTTGAACAACTGAGAAGTAAAAATCATTTTAATGAAAATAAAATTAAATTTTTCTTTCAGTGGAAAAGTACAAGCAATTTAATTATTTCTTTTGTGATTTTTACCACTTTGCCTCCTCCCTCTTATATTATCAAATTTAACGTAAAATTGTAAAAAATATTTGGTAGGTGCCGTTTTAATAACTTTAATTTTTGCGTCTATCCGTTTTTGTGGTTTTTACTGCTTTTACTACTAACGGTGCTTTTCTTCGATTAATAGTTGGCAGCATTGGTTAGTAGTTCAGATGTATGAAACAGCTATTAGGTAACGGGATTTCACTATTTCTTGGATATTATTTAACGAAAAACAAAATCATTATTACACACACATACATATGTACATATATGACTTTTTAACTAATTTTCAATTAGCGCTTTTAGATTTAATAAAAAGCATAATGAATTAAAGGGAAATGTTGGGGTGAAAAATTTATTGCGAAAATATATATTGCATATTCGTTATATTATGATATTTGTTATTTAATACTAATTAAATCTTATTAACATATGTGCGAGGAATTATAAGATAATTTCTTATAATTTTTTTTTTTTTTTTGTTTATTTCCTGATTTTTTCCAATACTTGGTAAAACAATCAAAACAATACAACCAATCGAATGTTTTTGTGCGATAATTCGAGTATATTTAACAGATCTTTTAAATATTTTAAATGAAGTATTCAATTACTTTGCAATGATATGATAAAAGTTTTTCAAATATTGAAAATGTATGGAAAAACCTGTTTCTAGCTTAAAATATTTCAGGATTTTTCCTAACGACACGAGTTGGTAAGCTAGCTAATAATTTTAATGAAATTAATATATTATACCACAATAACAAAATTAATCGATTATTGAATACAAAAAATTAATCGATTATTGAATAGCTTTTTTCGTTTATTTAAACCAAAAATCGATTATTAAATAAATGTGTGTAAAAATTAATTTGATATTTAGGAATTACATACTTATTCATTCGAATATTTTTAATCGATTGTTTGAATATTTATAAGCGTTTATACGATCACCAGGCAACTAATATATGCTTATATTCTCTGGTTAGATTATATTTTCATTGCTTATATTAAAACACTTTTTATTTGAATATATAAAATAATATAAAACAAGAAACAATTTTTTTTTTTCAAAATATGCGATGGATTAAAAAAAGAATTTGGGCAATGAAAAAATCAATCGAATAATTAAGTGTTTCTATTTAAACGACTATTCGAACTCTTATATCGATTATTCGAATATTTTCAATCGATTATTCGAGTCTTTTCAATCTGTTATTCACATAATTGGACTACTTGCAAATAACTATGTATATATGCAAACCTCTATATTGTATTTTTAGTAATTTTCTGGTTTTAACATTTCGAGATTTATATTCCATATTTCAAATATTTTAAAAAACATAGAATGCTTATTTGTGCGAAAAAGTGTTTGATAGCCTAAAGTGAATTTTAACAATTAATATTAAAAATGTTTATATGGTGTCCAAGAAAATTAATCGAATAGTCTCATATATTTAATTAATTACTTGATAATACACAAAAGTTGTTGTGGATAAATATACTTTAAGACTCTACCCGTTTTCCATTATTTCGAAAAAACAATTACGTTTGTAAAAACTTTTATTCGATTAATCGAATAGTGTTTATCAAACTCAAATTGTTGATCACATGTTTGTTGCAATGTTTTTATTATTACTCTCAAAAAAAAAGTTTTGAAAGATTCCGTTTTTACTTAAGCTTGATACGCAGCTGATACCAATACAGATTAAAACTAGTCTCTAGTTTGTTTTCCCATTAATTACTGCTTACTACTTAATTCTTGTACTTTTCCGAAAATTCAATATTAAAGATTTCAAAACATTAAAATTTGATATACTTTGCAGTAGACAACTAAACTAACCCGAAATAGTAAAACCAAGCAAATCCGTTCAACGGTTAAAGAAAAATTTATTACAGATTCTATTTAAATATAAAATTTCCTAGATTATTGAAAGTCACTGACACAGAATTTTTCTCTTTTAGTTTTTAACGCTAAGAATGTTTGAATTGCAATAATTTTTTTTTTTTTTTTAAACTATTTTAATAAATTTTCTTAAGTTGTTAATAAGTAGTTTAATTTCTAGTGTTTTTTATGTGAATAAACAAATTTGTTATTTAAATAAATAAATTATATTTTGAATACAAAAACATAAGCAAAGTAATTAGAAGCTTGTACTCTTTTGTTGTTTTTTATTGTTTCAAAAATTTGGAATAAAACCAAATATTTGCATAACTTATTCACTTAATGTGATGAAACATGGAGCAGGAAAAATTTAAAATTGATTTGAAAATGAAAAAATAAGATAATCTACATATGCATATAACCGATCAGCTTTTTATGAGTGTTTGAAAATTGTTTAAATTTTTACAGAAATGAAATTAAAAATTCTTAAACAAAAGATTTTAGAAATTTTTAGAAAATAAAACATTAAAATATTTTTTTGTTGAAAAGTAACATTAATGAATTGAAATAAAAGTTTATACTTTTTTCTAAAAGTATTAATAATTTTAAGAATTTCCAATAAATAATATTGTCATGCCATTTTGCTTAGCAAAGACACAACCCCTTATTAAGCAGGTACAAATATTCATATTTAAAATTTTATTTCTAAAGAATGCAAAGATTTTTAATTAAATTTTTCTTATGTCAGCATAAGCAAAACTATACAAAAATCTAAAGTTTACGCAGCACAGACACAGGCCATTCTTTAAACAAATCTTAATGAACGAGAACATTTTTCTGCAGCCCATTAACCATTTCGTAATATTTTTGATCGTTAAATTAATTTAAAACATATTTTTGCAATTCAAGTCTTCATGGGTATCGCCTGTTTTAAAACATTTTTTTTACATAATTCTCTTGAAATCTATTTAGTAACACAATTTATAGACTTTTTATGGTACTATTGAACTTTGATTTTAATTCTTATTATAATACATCAAGTGAAATCGGGAAAAAATTTAATTGCAGCGAAAAAAAATCAAGTAATTAGACTGAATGGCAATGAAAACACAAGAACATTCTCAAGGCAAAATATTGCAGAAATCACTTAAAGGTTTGGAAAAAACAAGAAATAAAATCGTAATAAAAAATCCAATATAAACTCAAAAAGCCTTCATGACCAATAACTTAAAAGAAGAATTCGAAAAAGATTTTTGCTCAAAAATATAAACAATTACATATTTGAATGGAAACTACTCGAACGTTTGCAATAAAGAAATTAAAAATAATTTCTGCTATAGGACATAAAGAATATTTTATACACATTCGAAATTTTAATCGATTAATTTTTAAGATTTCCAGTAATGAATTTTTGTTTACCATTAAAAAATATATCGATCGATAAAGGCATTATCTTAAACTGATTAACAGAGATTTCTATTCGATTACTCATGTACTTACGTTATATGATAGATAATCGACAAAATTAACCGTGTACTTAAACCTTTATAATCAATTGTTTAAATAATTATTCGATGCCACGATAGGGTAATTAGTAGAGTGCTGTTTTATTAGTCTGGGGGCGAGGATTCGATTTCGACCAAAGACGCTGGCTGTTTTTCACTACTGAAGCCCTTCGTTAACATGCTCGGTAATTTAAGTTATATAATATAATTTTGTATTGTAGCAGTTTCAAAACAGATAAATAAACATTCGATAATTCACTCAATATTGTTTAAAATGATTATTGATCGAATAAATTTATGTATGTTTAATCGATTAATAAATTTTTTTCATTCGCATATATTAAAATGATTATTAAAATTTTGTATTCGAATATTCAGATATTGTAAACAACGAAGACAAATGTGTTTTCATAAAAAAATCCATTTATTGAAAATATTCGTTTGTTTTGAAGGTTAAGAAGAAAACATATAATCAAAAGTGTTTAATCCATTTTTTTAAATGCGTTTGATTGAGGTATGAAATTAAGCTTTGTTATACACATTTAGGTCTTCATAAGTTTAGTGAAATCTACGTCTAAACGTCAATAACGAATTGTTTGTATATTTAAAATCGATTAGTCGAATACTTTTACTTGTTTATTCGAACATTTCAAACTCATTATTTAATTATTTTTAATCGATTAATCAAATATTTTCAATCGATTAATCGAATAATTTCAGTCGATTGTTCGAATAAGTTTAAGAGTTGATTCGAATATTTTTAATCGATTAAACGAGTATTTTGAAGTAAATAAAAGAATTTAAAATATCACGAACGTGAAAAAAATTTAAATCAGCAAATCCCGATTTTTTATAAACTTATGAAAACGTTAAATCGAAAAACGGATAACTCAAAAATTAAAATAATTCAAATTCAATTAAACATATACAACCCATACGCACAATTTGTTTAAAATTTAATTGATTACTCCAAAAAAGTCAAGCATTAGTATAAAAGTAAAATGTGTATTTTATTTATTCGAATAAATATTTGATTGAAGAAGTCGCAATATTTCTTAGTACATAAATATAGAAATAGCAATAAATTTAAAATATAAGAAATAACTTCTAGATCTTCAAAATATTTATATTTCATAACTACTAAATATTGGCTAAGGTTTTGTTTAAAACTTTTTAAAATATGTTACATTTTTTTAAAGTACATTTTCGTAGCGACTTTTCTGATCTAGGGTACTCATACTCCAGACTTGTCGCTTACATTTTGTATATAAAAGAGTATACAATCACCCAATACATGTACTAATAATTACAGTATTCGCAATTTTACTCGTAATTAATTACAAAATGTAACTGACCTCTCCTATACCCCAATTACAATTTTCAATAACTGATCACTGGAAAATATTTGTTTATTATTACATATTTTTATTTTATGTACCTTTTTGTTATTAAAAAAACATTCTGTGGCTTTTCCTGCTCATTTAAATAAAGAACAAATGTATTTTTAAAACCCAATACTTATTTATACACAGGAATTTTTGCTAGGGCGTATGAGTAATAAACATTTTAATTAAAAAAGAACTTTTACAAAATACATACACCATCCCCAATAAGCCAATGCAGAGATTATTGAAAAAATATATACATATATATGTGCGTCAGTTTTATAGCTTTGTTGTCACCCAACCTCATTTATAACAACTCTCGATTGGTAGGTAGGCCCCCAAAAACAAATTCTTACCTTTTACAGCGATGATGCCAAAAAAAAAAATGTGACCAAACGTACATTGACCGGTAATTCATAGGAAAGTTTATTGTTTGGTGTTTTTTGTGTTGGGAATAAAATCATAACAACGCATACAAACAATATCCTCAATCAATATTTGCAATATACATACATACTCTCAATAGTACAAAATCAACATCGATAATAACAGCTCTTTTAATATTTAATCTTATAAATGTAATTAATAATTATTTATGTTGGATAAAAAAAAAACATTTTTTTACAAACTATTTATTTGCAAAACTGTTGTCATTTGAAACTTAAAAAAATCGTATCAAAACACCCCAAATTTTCTCATTTACTAAAACAACGTCATAACTCAAAAAATGCATTTTTGCAGTTAATGAAGCAGAATTGTTCGTTTTCTACTCTCCACGTTTGTTTAAGTATTATGAGCAAATATAAAACGTCAACCGTATTTATCTCGAAATGACATTATTTGATTTATGACGTTGATTGAGTAAATGAGCGAATTAACCAAAATTATATATAAATTCACAAGTAAATCTAAAAACCAAGAAAATATCTAAATTTCAACAAAATTTGAAAAACGACAAAACATAATTAAAAATTATTAAATTATATAAAATTGTACAAAAAATACGAATCGAACAGTAAAAACTCTCACGAGAAACTAAAAAAGCTCACCAAATAAGCGAATTCTCATTATGAAATTTTACCGCGCAAAAAAATATAAAAATCCCGATAAAATCTCAGAAGTAATATATATTAATTATATAATTAATAACAAATAAACAATATTCTAAATATGCATATTTTATTTTTTTATCTTTTGCTTCGATTCACTATTCGAATAATTTTTTTTTTAACTATTATTCGAAAAAAAGCAAGTTACAACAAATACATATTTGAAAAAATGTAGTTTTCTTCTCAATGATTCTAATAATTAGTCGATTATTTGGAAAAATATTGTAATGTTAAAAAAGACTCTCGAAAGAATCGATTAATTGTATAACATTTCTTTGAAAGTATTACTCGAAAGTATAATTCGAATATTTTTAATTAACTATATTAAAACTATTTTTCGAACAACTAATAACAATTTAGTGATTTAAAACAAATAGAATAAAATAATTTCTTAATCGATTATAAGAAAAATGATATTTTTTTATATCTTATCATTTTTGATGCAAACTCAATTACATAAAGATTTACTTTTTACCGAACTTCTCGTTTATATACGAGTGTGAATCTAACGAAAAGTTGACGTTTAGAATTAAAATTTTGCATATAATTAAATAAAAAATTGTATTTTATATTTTGTGCTCACACTTTTCGAAAATAAAAATTTATTCGATTATTTATTTCATCAAACGAGTATCATATTATTATTCGATGAATTTCACATTTAATTTACTTTTCATAAACTTTATAAACAAATTTGAATTTACGAAAATGTTATTTCAAAAATTTAGATGGGTAATAGAATAATTCAAAACGATTATTCGTTTGTAATTTTTCATAATTAATCGGTTAAACAAGCTTTTTTATATTTAATTAAAAGATATAATACTTGCATAACTTTTACTTCATAACTTTCTTAGCCTCAATTTAAAATTTCTTGATAAAGACTTTAAAATATAGAAATAAAATTTTGCTTTTTAGTAATTCTAACACTTAAGTAAATATTTAAATAAAACATTCCAAACATACCAAACAAACTACGCAACTGAATTAAGTTGACAAACTACGAATAATAATATACTTTCACATACATATGAATATGTAAATATAATTTTAAATGAAATACAACAAAATATTTAAATTAGAAAAAGTTTAACATTCCCAGTGTTAAGTGTATTTGTATTTTACGAAATGAAATATTTAAAAATTTTTTGTTATCTTAAGACTAATTAGGGATAGAGATAACAAAATAAAAATATAATCGTTCAGCAAAAAATCTAACGAAATCAGAGAACAGCGAGGCGCTGATTGGCACAAGCATAAAAAATTTAGTCAACGGCTGCATAAAGATTTTTGTATAAGATATAAATTAATTTGTTGTAAAATCATTACTAATTTTAAATTTATTTTTCCAAATTCCTTAAGTATTGCTTGTTCTTGAACTACTCTGCTAATTTGTCTCTACTTATTATATTTAATTTTTAGGATAATATCTCTTTATACACAGCGAACCACTTAAATAAGGAATAGAATTTTTAGATAGAGAAAAAGTAAAAATGTATCAGTCCATATTTTGCAAAAAAAAAAAAAAACAAAAAAAATTGGTAAACAATTTTGATAATTGTTTTTTATGCAATAAATGAACAGATTTGGCTCAACATATAACATCGATTTTTCTCATATTACTAACTTCTATTCATACTAGAACATATTGCAGCGCCATTCTTGGTCGGCATCACTCTATACCATAGGAGTTGCATTACTGTTTTAAGATATAAGCGTCACTTCACCACCTGTCGTCTCTAGTCTATCCCTTAGCAACGAAAGTAATGCAATAGTGGAACTCACTCTTGGTTGCAAATAACCCCTGCAAACCTTGCAAATGTAGCAAGTCTGGCAAATATGCTACATTTTGCAAAACCATAACAACAAAATATATGAAACTAAGATTTGCTACACTTGAGCAAATATGCTAGGGCAAAAATCGTTGCAGATTGGTAATTTGCAATGCTAAAGCAGCTGTTTTTTTTTTTTAAATCAAAGCAACTAGACACCTGCGCTAACAAAGTTTCACGGCGGTAGAGCCGTCTCAACAACTGCCTGTGAAGACTTATAATTGAAGCTAAGATTGTTAAAAACATTTTTGCTAAAATAGTAAGAATTTAAATATCAAACAAAACTTCATTAATTGATATGAGTTTATAGAAAGTTTATGTACACACCAAATACTTTCTTTGCGTAAACATTATAGAGTCGATTTAGGAACCAAATTCGAAAAGCCACGGTAGTATGGCACAACTAAAAGTATGTCTTCAAAAAGACCACCCAATATTTTATCCACTTATTCATCTTTAGATACATTTATGCATACAAAATATATTTAGATTCAACATACCTTCGTGCTCTGAAATCTCCATATATTCAATTTCATCAATAGCACTTTTAATCAAAAAATTTATGATTTTGTGTTTTTCTGTTAGTTTAGGCATTACATTTTTAGTTTGTTAAAACTTTAAAACAAATTCCTAATGAAATTTGTGCAAAATTTTCTGCTTAGTTAACAAAAAAAAAGTATTTCTTGTTTATTTTATTATCTCAAAAATCAGCTGTTGTAATAAAATTGTTAAACGCTTAAAAAAGACACTCACGCTTTGTGGCAGAGAATCATACTAAGTGTGCAAAAATTGCAGATATGCAACGAAGAGTGATTTCCGCTAATGATTTAAACTAATTAAGTGCATTTTACACTCTACATACTAGATCGAGTAAAACAACTTATACAAAAATTCAAGTGAAATGAAAAATTATAGTGTGATTTGACAATCGTATGGCTTTCAGTATTTTTAGAAAAATTCCTAAGCGCCGAGACTTTTCATTTTATTAGGGTCGCATTTTTACAAAACCAAACTGTTAAACAAGGAAACAAATCGACTGATTCACTGCCAATAGAGCGCTGCCGCAGATATATTTTTTCAGCTTGCATCGGTACAAAAACTGCCGCTGTGTTCATCGCTTATCAATGTGTTATGTTCACTCTAGTGCTGAAAATGATTGTACTTGGAAGAAATGGAAGTGAGAGAGTTGCTGAGTTGACAGTCAGACGCAATGACAACCTATAGCATAGTTCGACGGGGGCTTTAGTAGGCCCCCATTTAAAAATTATACAAAGTTTTTCTATAAAATCAAAAATTATTAATAATAAAGGAAATGTATTGAATAGTGCTACCTCCGCTACTAGACAATTATATAAGAATGGATATGCGCATGGCTTTAATAACTTGACATGTTTTAAGAATTTTAGCCGATAGCGTAGACAAATTAAACTCAAGTCAGCAAGTTTATTCCATACTCTTTTATAGGACTCAATTGATTGTAAGTTACAATTCTTCCTCGTTTGGTTTTTTGCGCTTTCGGACTTGGGACATTGAAATTAAAATATTTGCTTATAAGTCCCATTTTAACCTTTAAACGGGCTTTTAACTCCATTAAAATTTAAACAAAATTACATACAGAAAACTTTAATAATCGATTTTTTCCTTATTAAAGTGATTCGCGGTGTATATGTATATACATATACAACACTAGGTAAAACTATCAAACCGCATGTATGCAAAATAAAAAACAAAACTATGAAAAAGGTTATTATCACACATTTATCAAGTTTATTTTTTTTATTTAACTCTTGCTGATAACTTACTTAAAATATTGTTGTTCTTTAGACTCTTTATCATTTAATACTTATTTTCGAGCATTATCTTTTCTATAACTTTATTAAATATTTAAATTTTGCTTTTTCACTTATTTGCAGTTAAAATCAAAATGAAAGCTGAAGAAAAAACTGTCGTACCCAGAGTTCGTATTGCAGTCATTGGCAATGCAGATGTCGGCAAATCTGGTAAGTTGTCGTAAACACAAAAAATAGCCAATCATTTTTTTTAAATATAAACGAACAGCGACTGACAGGTTAAGAAAAATACATATGCAGAAGATTTCATTAATAATACTACAAAGAGCATAAAAAATACATACGCGCAGACACCTGCATACAAGACAAAGAAATACCTTGAGAGAAAAATATGAACTCAAATACAATTAATTAGTTGTAGTTCAACCGATTTTACATAAAATAAAAAAAATAGTTGCAAGATTTTAAAATTCCTGTCAGTTTTTTAGTTATGTATATATTTGAACAAAAAGTCGTATATTCTGGTTTCTACTGCAGAGGAAATACTCTAAACTTTAATCGAATATTCGTTCAATAAATCTATCTATTTAATAAAAAACAACTTCTAAAAAGCAAATTCCATTGAAAAAGGGCAGTATCATAAATATTTCTTTTTACTTTTACGCCGGGAAGGTATATTACTTTGTTTATAATTTTTGATTAAATGAAAGAGAATGGATCGTATATTGATGTTTTATTTAATGTCGGCAATTATGTATGGAATACAATATCTGATAAATGTCCGCCTCTGTTACTCTTAAATTAAAATTTAAATTCTAAACGTTTTGCAAATTATTCTTTTTAAATTATTGACAGCATTTTTCTAGCTTCTTTATTTATTTATTTTTTTTTCGTATTTGTTTTAACTTTTTCGTACATCGTTTTGTTTATTTTTCTTCTTTGTTTATATTGCCAACGGACATAGGGGGCGGGCAGACGTCACAGTCATATTTGTCACCTTTTCATTTTGTTTATATTTATTCTGAAAATATTATTTTATGAAATCACTTACCGTCTTCTATTAGTTTGTCGATTTTTTTACGTAGATAATTTCACTTATTTAAAAGGAAAATTAAATTATAATTTTAAATAATTTATTTTTTTATGATAAATAAAAATTGTGTAATTTTCCCTCAAACCCGCTTTTCTTTGTCTTGTGTCGTTTTCCTACAAACAGCTATAGCGTTAAGTACTGAACGTAATGTAGGGAAAATAAATGTCAAACTATAAGCTGTGGCATCTGTCAACATGCCATAAGAACATTAAATAATTTTTGCATGCGTCATAAGGTTATTGATGATTCAACTTTTCGATAATCGCGAGAAGATTTAATTTTCTGTGTGAAAGGATTGGTATTCGGGGAACAACATATTATGAACTGCGGGTGGCAGTGGATTTGAAAATGCAGAATTGGTGGCAATACTTTATGGCAACTCGCATCGCTTCAGAAATAAGAATGAGTACATAGGAAGGGAATTGTAAGATACGAGTATAAAATGATGAAGATTATATCTACATATATGTTCAACTATATCTTTCGATTTCGTATGAGAAACTTTCTTGCAAATATTCGTACTCGAATCAAAAATCACCAAGATTACAACAGTGCGATCACTTAAAACTGTTTAAACCAAATATAGGCGACTTCACAACAGTGCAAATATATTAGGATGCGGTGTTTTTGCATGATTTTGTTGTTCCATTTTACGAGAGCGGTTCCAAAAATAGCCGACTTAACAAGGTAAACACAACATAACCTCCTATCAACATAATTTCCTTTCAGCTCGATCACTTTTCCCAGCGATATTCAGTAGCCTAGATACCGTGTTTATAGTAAGGACTGTCTAGCTTCTTTTTATAGCCATCAACCACATATTCCACCTGTTCGTTGTTGGCAAATCTTTTACCATGAGCTACTTTTTAAAGTTTGGAAATATAAAATAATCCTTGGTTAGTAAATCTGCCGAATAAGGTGCGTGATGAAGCAATTCGAATTTTTTTGTATTGACTTTAGCCATCGCAATAGTGGTTGTGTGAACTGGTGCATTGTCGTGATGAAAGAACATTTTCATTTTCGCCAGATGTGGCCTATATTCTTCAATAGCATCAATCAACAGTTGCAATAAGTAAGCATAATACTCGCCCATAATTGCTTTCCTTTTTGATGATAATCAATAAAAATTATCTCACGCGCATCCCAAAAACAGACGTAATGATTTTGCCTACAGATGGAATTGTTTTCGCCTTCTTTGGACACGATTCTCCCATTTCAGTCCACTGCTTCGACTGTTCGTTTATCCCAGGTGTGAAGCGGTGGAACTTGGCACTCTATTGGAACATTTTCACAACACTGTGAGCAAACTTGGCAGCCGTATTGCGCATAGCTTGATTTTCGGTCAATATGCACTTTTTGAAACGCCTATCAGTTCAGGTAGCTCAAGCACTTTTAACCGACGATCATCAAATACCATTTTGTGGATTTTTTAACCGTTTCTGGCGTGCATACCTCATTTGGTCGACCACTACGTTTCGTCTTGGCAACTTGTATTGCTTCTTTAAACTCTGCCACCCGCCGTTAGCTGGCAGGCACATGGCTTGCCGTAACTGAGTGCAATGTCAGAAGTTCTGACAAGTAACTCGTCATGGTTCCTCCCGCTACTAGGAGTCTGACTAAATAAATCGAGCGGAGAGAAGTTAAAACTCTCTTATGGAAATCACTAGCCCGCGGTGAACACCGTTCGCCAGGGATGCATGCCCAAGAGGGTGCTTCGTGTCAAGTATGCGAACTGTAGATACCAGCCGATCTCCAGTTTTAATACAGATATACCCGTGCATATAGAGCTCTGTGGGCGTGGATATATTTTTCTCCATTATATGGATGAATCAGGAAGTCTCGCAAGATGCGGAGAGGTTAATTTCTGAAGAAACTACGAGATTAGAAGAGCTGCACAAGACAACCTCTCAAGGGGTGGATAGGACAGCTCTCTAAAACACTCCTGAGGAAGAGGCTGAGACGGTAGCACACATTGTGTGTTAATGTCCAGCACTGGCTAGCATCAGACTTAGGACCACAGGCAGACACTTGTTAATTGTAAATGCCATGGTGGACCTAAGCCTTAAACAAATGGTAGCAATTACAAGAGACTACGTCACCAGTCAGCAGTCGACTGTCGGCTGCTTGCGGGACCGCCCTAGTAATACAATTTCATGTTAACTTCTGTTTAAAGTGTCATTAATTAAATACTAAATCGCGCGCATTGTCATCAGCAGACCTACACCCTACTTATTTCCGCATTTCTAAAACTAAATTTATTTTACTACAATTCGAAATAAAAAACTATTAGAGATCAGTAGAGGTATTTTCTATTTTCATTCCTATGACTTGAAGCCTTAAAAACTGGATTATTTATACCATCAGCTAAAATTTGTTAAGAAACAAAACTATTGCATGTATCAAATGACGACGTTAAAAGAATCATTTCAATAAGTTTTTAATTTTAACAAGAACAACTTTCTCTATCCCATTCACTTCGATTATATTGGATACGGTTACGTGTAGGGTTATCTAACAATAATTTATTAAGGAAAATATTATGTGCATTCAAGCGACTAGTGTTGCCACAACATTGTTTTCAGAAAGAAATGCTAACTATGAAAGTTTGATCCAAATGGTTTTCGAATAAAGGTATTGTTTTTTATGCAATATGTTTCTGTCCACACATGCAATTTTAGTTGCTGTAATTCTTGAGCTCTGTGGTGAGAGGGCAATGAAAAATTGTCACCATGTAATTTTAAGGTAAGAAAAAACTTACAAAACTTTCAACAGCAGAATGTGTGGACACGAATGCAATTTGTACACAAAATGTAAAAAAATGCTGATACATAAATTGCATGTGTGGTCCGAGACTAAGTGATACCAAATCGTCATTGCAAGACTGAGCAGCAGATGCAAAAAATTTTTTCAAACATATATTAGAGTAGATTTTGAGCCCATTTTACGGCAGACATGGCAAATCAGTTCGGTAAAAATCAGCCAAGACACGCCACATAAATCGCTGCCCGTTAAAATGTGCAGAATAATAACATACAGTGCCGATTTCTCACTGTGTACAAGAACTCAGACTTTCCCTCATTACGCTTAACTTGGCGAATTTTGAGTCGGGGCTTGTACATCGGTGGTACTTTTTAAATTTTTGGCTAAATGAGCTTCGGAACACTTGAGAAAAGGACCCGAAGTACTATTTGCTGCAACGAACATAGCTGAAGCCATCACCAGCCATGGAGAGCGTAATAGATCAATAATAGAAGTGGACAAGATGTGGTTTTAACAGGACGTCGCTACATACCTCACTGTTTCGCTGTTGCGAAAGTCGTGATGAAAAACGCAAACAAAGTGCAATTCACACATTTGTTTGCCGTAATCATAACAGCTTGCTGAAGCCATGAAAGCTATAAAATAAATCCTATTTATTATCTTAGTATTAAATCTTTTTTATTTATAAAATTTGGTCGACGTGTTTCTTTCAATAATCGTTTACCTCACTAGAACGAAAAGTATATTAAGGTAAACTTTAAACTTGTGGTTAAAAATGATTAATATTTGCCATTTGAAGTTCTTGTTTTAAGTTTGTCAAACGATTACTTTTTCGTATAAAAGTTGTTTATTGAGCGGATTATGTTTTTAGATCCACTTTTTCTAATATTAATCGGTTATCCGATAAATTTTTAAGAATTCTAAAGGTACAGAGAGAATATAAATTTATAAAAATACTTATTTTATACGATCATAATAGCTTAAGATATTTCGATTCTTATTTTAAAATCGATTACTTCGTATAATATTTGCAATTAATCTATTCGGTTGTCAAAAAGAATAATCTTAAACATGAAATTATACAAGTGAGTACTTTATATTTTTCCACTTACTTATAGGGGGAAAAAGAATAAATTTCAGTTTATCGCCTAACATATATTTAATGGATTACTTATTAGGTTTAATCGATTATTCGATTCTTTTCAAAAAAGCCTTTCAATTTGTAAACGTTTTTTATTAAAAGAAAACATGTACGGAAAAAAGGAACATATTTGAAAACAAATCATATACTACGCTAGTGTTGTATTTATTAGTAATGACTGCAAATCAAAGCGATTATTCGGTTTATAAATTCAATCATCGTAAGAATAAAATTAATCGCCTAAATGGTAATATTTTTTTTTATTGTATAAAAAGAATATTTACTTAACAAATTGGCAAATATTAAACTGACTACTCATAAACTCTAATCAGTTACCAGATTACTTTTTAAAATTTTCGTTTATTATAGGAAATATAAAAATATTCTTCAGATTGAGAAACAACAAATATCTTTTGAGTAGAAAAAAAAACCAAAAAAAAGTTTTCGCCTTAATTGCGCAATTTAGATATTAACGCAATAAAGAACTTCATTGAAAAAAATGTACCAAGAATTTCATTAATAAATTGAGCAATTAGTACCCAATTACACCATTAATTTAATTAAATTCAAAATGCAACTCTGGCGAAATGTGTTTAGGGACCAGAAAATTTTGTAAAATGAACACATTAAATGTAAAAGACCTCTAACTAGATCCGACAACTTATAACAACATTACCTCGATTATATAAATGGAACAAAAAATCTTACTGTAACCAGTTTAGCTATCTAACGTGAAAGCTTATAACACAGATCACACGCTGTTTTCACACATCATTAACGAATCATAAAAGCAATTTCAGCCGCATAATGATAAGGGAGTAAGCTAAATTTCATATGTGTGAACAATAAGTTTTAAAACTCAAGTTACAATTTAATTGACTTAAGTATGACGCATGTCGGAACATACTATAACACTATTTTCTGATAATTATTTGTTAAATTTTATTTCGGCAAAGATATTTTAAGTTCTTTTTTATCTGTTCCCAGTGTGCATCGCCTTAAATGATAACATTAAAGTGTCCATTGAAAAATAATATTTTTAAGCTCCTGCCTATCATTTCAATTAAATGTGAAAGCCTATCACTTCCGGTACGAATAATTTATATATTGAAACAAGTGCGGGTATTTTATTGTGCGTGTACTAAAGAACGTAGTAACTTACATTCATTTATAATAAGTACAAGGTGGCTTCAAAACACTAACCCAAAGTTATTGTGCTGCATCTTTAACATGAACGACGACACAAGTTCATTATTTTGTGCAGATAAAATTAATCAAATCATTTTTAATTGCTCTGATTTAGGTGATGAGTTATCGCAATTTCTTTTCCCTTCTATGGAAAGATGCAACCGTCCAATTCAAACCGGAAGAAAATTGCCTTAAAAGCTCTAGTCGATTATTTTGCAAAAAAAAGAACTTAGGTATTCTGTATCCTTGCGAAGTACAGACTTTCATGGCCTGTCATCTTTCTATATGCACAAAAATCAAAATAAAACTAACAAATACCATAATTTGCATTTTTCGTCAGTTCTGACCGTGAATTTATATCAATGGAAAGAATATGATGAATATCACATAAATTGAGACAATTGCAAAAACGAAGTGAACTTACACGCAAGGAATGTACCACTACTACCCAATACACATGTAGACATAGAGATAGGACCGTTACTAAAAGTGCCAGGATTGTTTTAAAAGTTGCGGGTGCAGCTTAAGCGTTTTTTAAAGGACCGGTGGCATGATTGGATCGGTCTTCTTTGAGGATGATGAAATCGCAAGGTTACAGTCAATGAAGCAAGAATTGGCCTTGGTTGACATGTGGTTTAAACATGAGCCGAATTTGGTGAGCAAAATTTTGAGCCGAATTTTGGAGCAGTCTATTGGCCGCCAAGACTGATTATTTTTTGTAGGGATACATGAACGCTCTCTCTTAAAAAAGTCGACCCAACATAGAGATCAAGAATATTTCATACACTTTTGCAAATTTTCTGTGTTTTTTCCACTTTTAAAACCCAAACGGTTAAAAAATCACCCTATATAATTCTTCTAAACGTATGTAACTGAACTTCTCCTAAACGGTTGAACCGATAAAGATCGCCTTTTTTATGTGTGTTTTATTGGTTCCCTGTTTAGTTTAGGTACACAATTCTACCCTGCCATCACGTTCAATAACATTTGTTTTGAAAATTAAAGTTCAACGACACTAGGGAAGACGTTCTAAAACGACCTAAAACGCTGAGGTTTTTAAATTAAATATTATAGTGGCAGGATAACGTCTACCCAAGCTCACTTAAATATTACAAATAATACTTTAGAACTAAGATTTTAAACTTTTTTGTAATTTTCTATTAAAAAATAAAAAGAGAATTCCAAGTTTGATGAAACGCAATGCTATTTAAGGCTATTGCAATAGAATGCTAAGGCGATTGGTAAATATGAGTTTATTTAGGATCTCACGCCTCACCACTTCACATTGTAGAAGAATGAATAACTGAAACAAACTGGAGAATCAAATCGGGTTCAAGAAAAGGGGAGCAACGCTGGTATTGTAGAGCGTTTGCAGCCAAAACGACACCGTAGTTGTAAGAAATAAATACATTTAATGAATTTATATTAACACAACGTCCCAATAAAATTCTACTCTAATATCTCCTGGACATATTTTGTTACTTTAAATATAAAAAATGTTTTGTTGTTAAAATATTTCCCAACACTGAAGAGATTTAATCTGCGCTTGATGTCTGATTTGAGGAGCTTAACAGTTCTTTCTTTAAAGCACTAAGTTACAAAAAATATATAAAAAAAACATATTTGAATATTAAAAATATTTGTTTCTAAATTCTGTCTCTTTACCTTATAAGACCGCCCTCGTTATATAGTTTGCAACTATGCAGCTCAACCTTGTTTTATATTATTCTAATTAACAATGAAAGTTCAATTACACTTAATAATATTTATTGCTCTCACAACATCAACATAATCGAGCCAAAATATTGTTTGCTTTTTATTTAATTGAATCAATATTTTCAGTTGGCAGTGCCGTGTTTTTAATTCTTAAAGTTTTGTTTGGCCAAATTTTCTTTAAGAGTTCAGTGGCATTTGCCAATGTTAATTTTAAAGTTGTTAGTGCTCTTATATTTTTAAATAATTGCAAATCAATTTCTAAAAGTTTATTTATTTTTAATTAGACTTAGAGGTCATTGTGTTTCGAAATTTCTTAAAAGTTTAGGTCAAAGGCCTTTATTTTGTGTAGAATATTTAAGAGGTAAATGCGACCTCTTTCGATGTTGTTAATTTAAATACTGTGATTGTATTATTTTTTTGTGTGCTTCTTGTTTGAACTGATTTAATTAAAACTTACTTTACATAAGCAAATGAACCCGACTTTATGTACAATCTTGTGAAAGGAACAATGATGATTTGGTGACAAACAGGCCGAGCGACAAAATGTCTTAAGAGACAACAAGTGTTAGAAAAAAGTGAGTTTCAAAAATGTTGTATATTTTTACTAATAAAAAATATTTTTGATAATGAAAATTTTATATTTATTTGTGAAGCTTTTTGATAAAATAAAGTCTTGAATGAAGGATGTTAAGGAAATCTGTAAATCGTTTGCTTACTTTTATTAAAAAAATGTTAAGTGATATATCGTTTCTCATAAATGTTTAACTTATTATTACTTATAATTAATTCATTTTTTATAACCAGTTTAAAAATAATTTTCTCTTAGAATATCAAATTCAAGCAATAGGTTTTTGGGTTATGTAGAATTTTTCGATAAAAATCCAATAGTTTATAAAAATATTTAGCTGATATTTAAATGTTACCAAATTCAAAACAAAATTGGAAAACAACTAATAATGTTTGAACTTAAAAAAAATAAGTTTTGAGGTTATGTAGAATTTTAGGTTAACTTTTTGAAAATATAATTTTTGTTAAATTTCAACAATTACAATTAACAGAGCTTTGATAATATCTATAGAGAAAAAACATTTTTGAGGTTATATGGAATTTTCAAACACAAAAGAACTTCAAAAGAAGCCAATAACAGAAATAAATTATTGGATGCAAAATTATTTTAAAAATTCATATCTAATTTTCTGGGCTTATTTAATTAAATCATATAAGAAATTAAATTAAAAACATTTTTAAATATATAAAATAAATTTTGAGGTTATGTAAATTTATTTGTATGCAAAACTTTTAATTATTGTTTGTGTTAACAATTGATATTCCCAATTAATATTACAAAATAAATTCATTTGAATTTGTAGTTGCATTATCAGCTGACTTTACGGTTTCAACTTTTAAGTTTAAGTAAAAACATTTTTTATTATTCAGTTTTTTATAACTTAAAAAATATTTTTTTTAGAATTTAAGAAAGATTTCAAACGTAAGATTTTTAAAGGTATTAAAATTTAAGCTCAAAAGTGTCCAAAAATATTAAAATTCTAAAAAACATTTGGCTGATCTTAGGACTTGCCTCATAAAAATAATTTATGACAAAAAATCGTTTAAATAGGTTCTGATTACAAATTTAAAAAAAATTTTTATTAATTTGAGACCCACTTCTATTATACAAACAAAAATTATAAATTAGGCATTTCTAATCGCAATAATTGTGATTATTCAACAAATATCTTATAATATACTTAAGATTTACAAACAAGTAAAACATTAAATTCAATAAAAATATGAACAAAAAAATGTAGCAGTGACCTGAATAGCGCCATCAGTAGCTACCGCACATTTTATATTCTACACATTTTAATTGATTCTATTAAATGTGAAAAACGCTTGGCGTATTCTTAAAAATACACAAAATTTTAAAGAACAAACTAAAATCTATTAAAATAAAAACTTTTAATGAAGACGTAGTGTGGTGTGTGTGTTTTTTTCTACAAATCTTTTACATAAAACGACCCAGTTTGATTATTTTTTGCCTGTTTTTTTGTAGTTGTTTATTTTCGTAAAAAATATTTCTTTTAAAAAAAAATTCAAAAAAAGAATACTAATTAATATAATACTCGTTTAATGATGTAAACAACAAAATTGTTTCTTTTCTTACGCAGCCAAATATAGAATTTTTAGGCGCGTGCCCTTCTTAAATTTTAAAAATTAATCACTTGGTAGTGATTAAAGTGTTGCATAAAGACTTCAAATGTACGAAACCTTGCATAAGAAGTGTATTTTGAATTTTAGGGTTTCAGGTTGAATTCGATTTTAAAAAATTAAATTATTTTTTTGTGGCCCTCTTTGAGACTTTATATGATTATTTCGAACAATATATTGGTAAATACGTTCATGCATATACGAGTATCTTGTTTACCCTTTAACGATTTTACATTTATTTTGCTAATAAGGCATTTCATGGGAAGCGGACAAGAAAAAACTTATTTTTTCTCAAATTAACAATTATCGTATAGCGACCACTGAATTAAATCGAATATTGTTTTTTCCATTTTTTTTTTAACATTTAAAATAGTAAAAATATATGATAATAGAATATTTTACCAAGAGCGAGCAGTACGGCAATATTAAAAAATCTGAAAACATCAAAATTTTAAAGTATGTTATCGATAAAAGAGCGTAAGTTGACAAGTGAAAAAATCTAAAAAATTGAGATTAAGATTAAAATTGACACTTCAAGAAGTGGTGTGTGTCAATTCATTAGTTTTATACCCGTATATAGCGATTTTGCGGTATGTATTTTTTAGGGGTTATACGAGTATTTAGCGCAAACATTTATCCAGTAAAAATTTATAGATACTCAGTCATTGAACTGTTACCTTACTCTCTCAGTGTGTTCTCTCGTTTAGTAGATTTCGGAAGTACACGAATATATATATTGTTTCTCTTTCATTGTCTATTTCACTCTTTCAATCTTAGGTTAAGAAAAGGCGGAAAAAAGTCAGTGGCTAAGGGCTTTATGAATTTTAATGTTGCTGTGATTTTTCGACAAATATTATCAAGTTTTAATGCGATATTTTATCGTACTCATACTCTGTGCATACCTTATATACTTTAATTTATTCATCTTATGAACTAAGGCATATGTGGATCACTTTTAGAAATTGTTGTATATTATAAGCATACGAGTACTCCAAGTTAAATTCGAAATAAAAAACACATACGAACGGGGCGGAGATAAACTTGAGGTTTTGTACATGAACATTTTTTTTTAATTTTTAAAAAGGACAGACATTTTTTCATATACGTTTCGCAGCTTAATATATTGCTTTATTACTTTTTATTTTGAAAACTTACTTTTAAAGAAACCAAATTTCAAACGCAAATATCTTGACAAATAACCATCAAATAAAAAAAATATATTGTATTCACTTTCATACCTGCTAGAATTACAGTAAAAGCTCCACATGTGTCCCTTTTGTACACCGTTTTTGTCCTATTCGTATTTTCCTTAAGGCTAAATTATTTGTTTCCGGTGCATGGCAAATTGCCTTGAGTAGTGTGTAAACTTTCAACGTCTACAAATATTTTTCTCAAAGTAAATACAGGGTGTCTTTTTTAAGCTCGATAGCACTAACAAAAGGGTTAAAAGTCAAACAAACTGTCACACTTCGAGTCACTGTCACGGCAAGTCATCGTGAATAGATTGACGTTTGAACAACTCTACCATATTATTCAGATTTACTTTGAAAAGCAGTTATCAGTTCACGGAACCTTTAGACGACTTCATGATTTTTATGGAGCACATAATCGTTCATGGGAGCAAGCCATCCGTTGAACTTTGGACATATTTTATACCACAGTCTCTCTAGATGATGCAGTAACACCAACACTTTGAAGGAATGTGCGTACTAAAGAGAATATCGCCGCTATAAAGGAAAGTGTGAAAGAAGATCCCCATTTATCGATCCATCATCGGTCGCAAAGACAGACCATCATATTGATATAGAGCAGTTGGAAATTGATCCGATATTATATCACTAAACGCAATGGCGCTCATTTTTGGCTTAACGGGTTTCTCTTAATAAATCCAATTGCCGCAAATATGGAGTAAAACCAAAACCACAACACACCTTACAGACTCCATCCAAAAAAATGCACCGTTTGTTGTGGTTTACATGCTGGCGGCATAATTGGATCTTATTTCTTTATAAATGAAGCCGGAGTTCGCGTTAGCATTAATGAAGATCGTTACCGCACCATGATCAATGATTTTTTTTTTTGTTGAAAATATGGATAATACTGACCCAAGAGAGATGTGGTTTGAACAGGATGTTGCTACGTGCCATACGGTGACTGCAACCATCGACTTATTTCAATAAAAATTTGGCGATAAGTTGATTTCGAGATATGGAACTTAGAAAGTCATGTGATTTGACACCTCTCGAATAATTTCGGTGGGGCCACGTGAAGTCACTGGTTTATGCTGATACCACCAGCAATAATTGACGCCTTGGACACCAACATTGTTGGTGTTATTCGTGACATACGGCCAACAATGCATGAAAAATTAAACAAAATTGTACGTTTAGAACACGGTTCGTCAAGAACAGCAGCGGTAGCCACATGCCCGAAATGATTTTGAAATCTTAATGACATGTTATGGTCTTTCGTTTAAAATTTTTTTTAAATAAAATTGTATTTTTTGTGTATTTTTTTACAATTTAAAGTTCTATCGGACTTGAAAAAAACACCCTTTATTTGTTTATTTTTATATAAAAGCCAGAATTGTATATAATTTCGCAATATTAATTTATGAAACATTTTTCTATGAAACAAAAAATAAAAACACTGGCAACACTTGTGTTGTACAATTTAAATCAGTTTTTTTATATTTTTATCATAAGCATTTTATTTTTGTAAAATGTCACATGCATTGTGCATTGATTATTGTCGCAGTAATTGAATGAATGGAAAACAAATAGACTTTAATTACCAATAATTAATAATATTTATAATTTTTTTTATATTTTCTTGCCCATCATTTCAGCACTTACAGTACGTTACCTGACAGGTCGTTTTATAGGAGAATATCGCTCAAATACAGATTTGTTGTACAACAAAACAATAACATTGGCGACAGGACTGACGGAAGTTGAGATTGTTGATGTTTATGCCGGAAGTATTGATAATGATGAGCATGAAAATGAATTTCCCATGGAACAAGTAAGTTCATAGTAGTACTAGTGCCATGAAGCATTCTCTACTTTCGTAATAATAGTTATTAAGGGAGGATAGTTAATAATTTATTATAATTAAGTATATTTATGGTAAAAGGAAAAACTAAAAAATATATTTTTCAATTTTTACAAACTTTTAAATGTTTTCGACATTGATTTTGTATTAGCAATAGTATTTGTTTACGATGCTAAAAGCATTTCTCCGTTTAGTCTAGTAAACCTTGATTTTAATGCTTATTTCCTTTTTATTTTCAATACATTCATAAATATTTGTAAAAATAAATAATTTAAATTAAATATTTGATCCATTAGTACAGATTTCTTTTTGCACAATTCTAATACTTCTTAAGCCTCTCGGCACCGCCTCACCTCTACATTTCAAAATAACATTATAGATATCTGCTTTTTATTGGGATTTTTACATAAAGTATTTAAAATTTCACAATATGTATTTTAATCTTCAAGGAACTGTATTCAATTCAATTTTCAATTAGAATATTTTTGAAATAAATGGCAAAGTTTTAAAGTGCTTATACAGGAAAGCAATTTAATTGAAAAAAAAAATGATGGATAAATAACTTTTTACAAGAAAGCGACTTTCTATAAAAAAAAAAATGCAGTAAAATTTGTTTTTAATTTGCTGCTTATAAAAAAGGCACTTTTTATAAAAATCTGCTTTTAATAAAAAGTACTTTTTATAAAGAAGTTAATCCTAAGAAAATATAGTTCTTAATACTTTTTTTTAAAGCGGCATTTTCTATAGAAATAGTACTTTTTGTAAAAATGGTACTTATTTTTTTAGAAAGGTACGTTATAAAAAGTGATACACATTATTTTTTTTTTACAAAACAGGTACTGTTAAAACACTTTTTGTTAAAAAAATAACTTTTAAGGCTGTTATTCTATAAAACGTAACGTTCGAATTTATATGGAAAATAAGAACTAATTTTCAAACATTTATAAAAATTTTTGGTTTTTTATAGAAAATTGTGGGTTTTGAAAAACAAAATCAACGCTTCATGTTTCTTTTAAAAACTGTCTTCTTATAATAAACTTCTTTGTAATCTTATAAAAATCTATTTTTTATAAAAAAAAACCTTTTGTAGAAATTATAGTTATTTAAAGATAGTTTTTATAAAAAAAGTAATTATTAGAAAGAGATACGCGAAATGTATCTTATTAAATAAAAACGGTAATTAAATTAAGTTTTGAAAACAAGGTTTTTTATAAAAAAAATAAATACTTTAAGCCTTATCTAAAATTGGTACTTATTTAAAGGGCCTTTTTATGAAGATACTTTTAATAAAAGATGAACGATATATTTTTTAAATAAAACAGTTGTTAAAAAAAAACATTCAAAAATAAAGCCATAATAAAAATCTACTTTTTGTAAAATTTATTATTTAAAAAGTTGCTTTTTATTAAAAAAAAACATAATTACTAACTGAAGAAAAGTGGTCATTGTATCAAAATCTACTTTTTAAAAACAAAAAAAAAACGGACCTTTCTAATAAAAATTAGCTTTTATGAGAAATTTTAGTTAGCCAAAATAATTTAATTGGAAAAAATATTTTTGACAAAAAAGTACTTTCCGTAAAAAATGCACTTAAAAAAAATTTTAACAAATAAAAAAAACTAGGTTTTGATAACAAGAATTTCTTATAAAAAAAGTTATTTCTTGCTCTTTTGAAAAAAGTACGTTTTGTAAAAAGGGTAGTTATTTAAACGATATATTTTTTAATAAATAAGGTGCTTGGAAACAAACCACTTCGTAACAAATAAACTCTTGATAAAAAGTACTTTTCGTAAAAAGGTAAATTTTATTTAAAAAATACTTTTTATTAAAAAACAGTAATATTTAATACAAATTTGTATTAGTTATACAAAGAGAGATTATTGTATAATATTAAAATGTACTTTTTAAAATTAATAAAAGGTGTTTGTTTAATAAAAATTACTTTTACACAAAATGTATTAAATGACAATTTTATTAAAAAAATAAACTTTTGATAAAAAAAAATACCTTTGATGAAAAAGTACATTAAGGAATCTTTTTTTTTAAAGTGATCTTTACCAATAAATTATATTATAAAAAAGAAATTTTTTATAAGCAAAATTATTTTACACAAAAAGTGAACATAAAAAACTGATATAGTTCCTTCCTTCATATAAAAGTTCCTTTTTTTCAATAAGTACTTGTTCATCCAAAGTAATTTTTTATTAAAAATGTTTTTTGTAATAAAATTTTCTAAAAAATTATGGATAACAGTACTATTTATAAAAACACTTTTATAAATTTATATAACATTCGTCTTATGAGAGAGTCACCTTTAATACAATTTTGCTCAAAATCTGAGACAAGAATAAATGGTGTTATTTTTTATTTATTTATTTTTTCTGGTAAACAGCACGCGTTTCGAAATATTGTCACAAAAATTAATAATGAAAACAAACAAAAAAAAAAAAAAGCTATAAAACACATAAAACGTTTCGTTTCTGAAATCCTAATTTTGTATTTTTATTCTTTTTTTTCAACAGGTTTTATGGTCGGATGCCTGCATGATTGTCTACAATATAACGCAACGTAGCAGTTTTGAGCATGCAGCCAAGTGTTTGGCCGAATTCAAATCACTACAAAATGCACCCACAGCATATTTGGTTGGGAATAAGGCCGATTTGGATCATTTAAGAGAGGTAAAATAAATCTTGTTGTTTTTCCTTCTTAAAAATAGTTTCTTATTAGAAATATTCCCTTTTTTTAAATAAAAAAAAATTAATTAGCAATTTCACACCTTTATTGGTGCATCTTTTTTATTTATTAATCTCAAGTGTGTAAAAGATTTTTGTGAAGAATTTATAGAAGTCGAAGATAGCTGGGTGTTAATAGTTCTGTGATAATTCTCAATAGATTAATGTTAATTGCTGTTCAGATTTATTGCAGACTAAGAGTTCATTTTTAAATCTCCAATTTGGATTAAAATAGTTTGTAGGGAAAATTAGTATTCCTAAGTGTCTATAAAATAGAGATATAATAAAATTATATCAGGTTATTAAAAATAAACTCTTTTCTTATATAAAGAAGAATACAGAGTTATTTAAATTAATTTTCATAATTCAGAAACATAATGACGCAGAAATATAATTAAGTAGAAAAATAAAAACAATCAAGATTTTTTCCATCCCATTTTAAAACCGTCATCGGTCAAGTAGACGTTGTTATTTTTGATGACCACTCATTACTTTCGGCCGCCGGTTTCGTTCGTTAAGTTCACGTACTCATGTCGCATATTATGTTTAAGCTTTCAGAGCCTGCGCTAGTTCATATAGCTCATAGCAAAAATACTAAAAAAGGCCGGGTGATCTGGGTGGCCTATTCTAATCGTCAAAACGATACAATAGGCGATCCGGAAATGCACCCTTCGAAATATTAATTGACGCATATAATCTGCTGGCGGATGGACAGGCTGCATTTCGCTAAGTCTTGCACGAAAATGAACTACAACGGCAAACGTATAAAGACCAATTAATAATTTTTGGGTAGTATGCTAGTCTATCAGTTGGGGGTTGTGGGTTCGATTCCCACCTAAGACTCTGGGTGTTTTCAGTACAACGAGTGAAGGTCTTTGTTACTATGCTCGGTAATTTAAGTTGCAATATAATTTGTAATTGTATTGTAACATTTAAATAAATTAAATAAAATTAAAAATAATAATTTTTGAAATTCTCAGCTACAACTTCTACATTTTTGCCGAAATGAGCATCCACTAGTACCTCTTCTGTCCAATTTCTTCAAGCGCTAAAGGGCCACTTGGCATAGATAGCGGAAATTACGTTGCGCCAAATTCCTTACGGAATTATAGGGTAAAATTCAGCCTGAAGTATTCCTCGTGACTCAAGAGCATGGCATTCCATGGTTTTTTCAACGTGCATTCTACATCCGTTTTCTTTGCGGAAATATTTTGTCACAAAGTACATCATACTTTTATTAAATGATACATTTTGGGCGACCGTATACAAAAAATCTATGACAATGCATATTTTGTCTTTGGTTCATCATATCTTTACGTACTATGCATTTAAAATATTGCACTCTAGTCGCTTTCCAATAAGGCCGGGTCAATGTCGACAGTATGCGGTTGTCATGCTGTTTAAGCTGTGCCAGTTAAATTGGTTGTTTATTCTTCAGTCACTTATGCCAATTCACCATGTCAATATGCCACAATCGGCCGATGCCGGGAAAGTGAACGTAAACTTCCTCAAATAAGCCAAATCCAGACGGTAGTCGTTTACAATCCTACCTCTCGGATCCAAGCGAATCCGCTGCTAACATTTTAACGATTCCAGGTATACATGCCTTTTTCAAACAAAAAATTAATTTCCTTTATAATATACACGCAGTTTGTTTTATTCCATTTCACCATCGAGGAGCCTCCATTGATAACCCCTTTATTAATTTTGTGTAAAGCACGAGCAATTAACACGTGGTTTACTTACAGTCGAATGTAGTTAAGCAATAATTTTTCACATTTTATGGACACTTCATTTGTAAAAAGAGCTTAACATTTAATAGGATTTATGCGAACATTGCAGTACAATTTGAATAAAAGAATCTCGAACAATTTTAAACACGTGACGAAGTGATTATAGGAGTATTTATTTAATTTAAGTGTTTAGTTTTTTTTTAAAATTTAATGTGCATTAAACTTAATATATTATCTACGATTGGGTTGGAATAACCGTTTTGCCAGTCTCAATGTGTCTGTTTATTTTTTTTAATCGGTGGTCCCCATACAATTGTATTTAATGTCGTGGCACACAATTGGGATGGACCTCTAGTTTGCGTTCATATTTATTAGCAGGAGTTTTTTTTTTTTGGATAGTGGTAACTTCTACATCTCTATGGATATTTTTATTCCTTATACACTAGGAGACGCACACGGTGAGACGTATTACCTTAGACTGTCTTCTTTGCCCCTTCTGCATGTTTGATGCACAAGCAGTATCCCAGAGCTGAATGCCGTATGTCCATATTGGCTTTATAATGTATTTGTGTAAAAGCACTTTGAATTTCAAAGCCAGTGTTCAGTGAGGACCTATTAGCCAGTGTAGTTGATTTGTTCGAAGTTTTAGGGCTGTTATTTTATCCTCAATATGGCTGGATATAATTGGGCATCTATGTAGGTGGTTATTTAATGCGCGTTTGCGCTGCAACAGTGGCGTTTGTTATAGTTATTGATAGGCAATTTAAGCCATTTAAGCGAAAACGTTACGTGTGCACATTTCGATAGCCAGTCCTCTAGCTCATGAACGTGGGACTGCAATTGTTCAGATGCAACTTTCAGATATTGGTTGACACTTATAAATGCAGTGTGGGCTGCAAACTTTGACGTTTATGTGTTTGGGCTTGTAGGTATATCCATTGTAGATGAGATATATATTTTCGGGTCCCTTTTCGACCCGATTTGTAACTCACGGCTATTTTACTTTTATAGAAGCTCGTGCTAACCCTAGCCTTTACTTTTAAGTATAGTGGTTTCAGACTGTCGACTGATAAATATCGACACTCCTCCTCATCACGGAGTCTCTTGCTAATTGCTAACATTTGTCTAAGCTTCCCCATGGCATTCGTATTTAACAAGTGTCTGCCCGTGGTCCTAAGCCAGTGCTGGACATTCATATACAATGTGTGCCACTGTCTCAACCTCTTCCAGGCACAGTCTGCAAGTATCATCCTCTACGATTGTCATCTTGGCCAGATGATACCTGAAGTTTCCATGAATTGTCACTAACGCAGTGATCCAGCTTAAGGTAGCCCTATTATATTTGAGCTTCTTACTGGTATTTCTACCAAGAGATAGATCATATATAATAGCGGCCGTAGTATACAACCTTTGCTTCCTTGAACAGCAAACTGATGGTCCAGGATAATCGTTGCTTAGTACGATAAGGTTTTTAAACCGAAACTTTGATAAGATTGATAGTAGGCTCCGTTATCCGACTTAAACCCCTTCCAGTTTCAGGTACGAGTATCAAAATAATTTCAGACTTCTTTCAAGAGCACGAGAAAAAGCCAGCTTGCAACATGACATTAAATGTAAATAATATCGGCACAAAAACATAAAGTTCCTATCCAAAAATTTCGGCCGTAAAATGTACTGAGATCAAAAAACCAAGGTTTCCCGTTTCTAGGCAACTTGCTAGTTTGGTAACATTTTTCCATAATCCTTTCCCATTTTAGAAAGTTAAAAAAAAATTTCCAAGCTAGCAAGTTGCTTAGAAATGGGATGGTATTGTACATATGAAGAACTTGGTACTCATTTTGATCTCAGCACTTTTTACGGTCGGAATTTTTGGATAAGAACTTGGCCTTATTTTAAAGTTTATGTTTTTGTGCGGATCAGAGTCCTTTATTCCAAGTTATTTTTGTTTGTTAATGTAAACTTCTTTTAACTTAAAGCTACCAGACGGTTAGATTATATCAAAATTCAGCTCTCTACCTATAAGTGAAATTTATTTACGTATTAGCGAAGGTAATTTTCACTGGAAATTTTAGCCCAAGTGCGGTGTTATAAGGAATTGTAGGCAATAGGATATTGTAAGGCACTGCTTTCGATAGCAGCATCATGTCTCTGTCTCAATTTATTTCATACGATATTTTGGCATACGTTCATTTGGATTTTTATGTGTAGAGAACGAATCGCGGAATAACGAATCGTTAAAATTATTATATCGAATAAGCGCAATAGAAAGTTGGTAAAAATCCATGGGCATTGATTCGACGTCGTAAAGAATTGCAAATTTTGAGCAGTTGTCTAGTGCCTATACTCATTAAAATCCTGCGCCTTTAATCTACACTAGAGCTGCTGTCGAATGTGCATGCATACATACATAAGCATAAGACATTTCCTGCTCTTTTTGCTCTTTGCCATCAACTCAAACTGCATATTTTTCATTGTGGCGACTCACTTCGTTTTACTCTGGAATATTTTAATTGACAGCATGAGATGAAATTCTATGCATATGAAAGATTTATTTCCAAACCAATTTGTTTATCATCAAAAATATAGCCATGACAATTTCAACAAGAAGAAAATATTTTTTTTTTGCTTTTTCGTATTCACTTGCTTTCCGTAAATAAATCCGCTTTTTCATTTAATAATACAATACATATTGTATGAATTTAGGTCACTGAGATAATATGGACGAAATAATTTTTTAAATTCTTTGGCTATTGAATTCAGTCAAAATTGACACATGTACACAAATTTATTTTCATTTAATTAGTGGGTCATTTTAAAATTCGTTAGCTGTTTGAAAAATTTCTTTCTAAAACAATTTACCTCGTATATTAAATTTTTTGATGTGTTTATTGATGCAATTTGCTCTTTGAATGTACGACCGCCATGCTGACAGCTATTTGACATGTATTTAGCCGTTTTGATGAATATTGAAACACACCAATGATACGTACGAGGACGGTCGTTGAAGTTTGATGGTTTCACAGTGAGTTTTTAATCCAGGATCACATTGTGCACCTATGATGTTATGCAGGACATTTATGGAAAAAGTCTCTGCCCAAATTCCTTTGTTTGCAAAAAAAAAAATTTGGTGGAAAAATTTAAACGAGGCCGTACGAGTTGTACATACCAGCAGTTAAGATGGGCGCCCTTGTTTGCTGGTTAGCAACTATTTGAAAAAGTGCTGTCAATAGTTGAGTTACAAGAAATCCGTATAAAATCCCCATCTAGAGTTGTGTCAGTCCCGAACTAGTTCGTTCAATTGAGAGCTTATTTCACAAAGGTTGTAGCATGTTTACAAAAATTACAAAAACAGCACAGAACTTAATTTTGCCTATTACATACAGGAATTGAAAACGGCTTGTTGTTTTTTCTAATTGCTCTAAAGTTACTACCATCTTCGTGAAATAATTTCCCAATTAAACGAATTAGTTCGAGACTGACACAACTATAATTTTTCACCTCCCAATACGAATAATTTTTTCCTCTGTTTCTTTCCCCCATTTGCTTTGTTCATTCTTTTCTTTTGCTAGCGAACTGAATAAGATACGTTGGCAATTTGTTCCGGCGGATAAGTTATCCACTGGGCACAAATATTTTGTTCTAACACATCTAAGACGGTGTTTGGTCTCTAGTATGTGAACTTTGAATACCGGTTGATCTGCATATGAAGCTCTGTGTGGATGTCCATCTTCTCCAATACGCGTGGAAATTATATAATTTCTCTAAAGCTAATTAATACCCGTGGTATTAATTAACCAGGGGAGGAATCCAAAACAGATGGACAAGATGGCCAATCTCTAAAGGCATGAGACCATGAGATTCAGATAGGCATGCACAATGAAGCCTCGCAAGAGGTGGAGAGTTTAATCTCTGCAGGAACTCCAGTGTTTATTGGTCAATAGCGGAATGCAGAAGTGAGGATAAATCCCCTCGCAAGGGGTGAATAGGTCAGTTTCAAAAGTTACTCCTTAGCAAGAGGCTGAGACGGTAGCGTACATTGTCGGTGAATGCCCAGCACTGAGTAACAAGATTTTGGCACACACGGGCGGACATTTATTAAATGTGAATGCCATGAGGGATCTGAGCCATAGACAAATGCTAGCAATTACAAGAGACTCCGAGATGAGGGAAGACGCCGACCGTTACCAAGCGGTATTCTGAAATCACTACAGTCAAGATTAAATCCTAGTATTAGCACAAGACTCAATGAAAGTAAGGTAGTCGTCAGTTATAAATCAGTTACATTAAATCAAATCGAGGAAAGAAGGGAGTCGAAAAGGGATCCATTAAATAAGCGGTATGCTTTGATATCTCCCCTATATTCAATTCCTAAAACGTTCTCATTATTTATTATAACAATTTTCACTGCGACAGAAATGGAAATTTTATGGGAACATAAGCCCTTTTGAGCTAATCTCTTCACAGGTGCTGCTACTATTTGACGACAAGTTCTTGTCATTACCGATTTTTTAATGCTTGTGCAAAAAAATTGCTTACCTGAAATCATTATTTGGTCTATACAAAGTTAGAAAAATAGATTGGCATTAAACAAATGTAGGCACTTCGGCTACCACTTTTGAACAATAAACTAGGAGAATTTGAGCAGTTGAACAGTTTCTACTGATGAATAGAGCTCTTGGTATTCTAGTTTTACTCGGCCGATTAATGCAAGGACTACCCTCGTAATTATTCAAATATACAAGCACGAGTAGTGGTAGATGTTTTTGTGCAATTTAGAATGAATTTTAGAAATATTTTTCTTTTGTGTTTTTATCTTTTGTATTTTATAAATTTTAATTTAAAAAATATACCTGGTTTTTTTGTACCATTCATGTTTACCTTGATAAAAAAAAATAGTAATAATACTTGCTTCTCCAGAGAAAAGTTCACGAAATAATTATAAATCCCAATATTTCGAGTTATGACGAATTTTTAATAATTAAGGGAAATTTTATTTATTTTATATATTTTTGTTTGTTGTAATGATTTATTACTAATTTAATATCAAAATAGCAATAAATTAAAACCTCAATGTCTTCTTGAACATCACACACAATTTTAAAAAAGCCAAAAGTCATATGCAAGCAATGTCTCTATTAATGAAATTTTTGTTGTTGAAATTATTTTTAACTGAAATTTACCACGCGCCTCGAGTCTCAAGGAGGATATAAGTGGCACCAGATACTTACTTAAATAAATTAAAAAAAAAAAACAAAAATTAAATAAAAATATTTTATAATTTTATGGAAATGGTCATGGGGTTGTTTTTTCTACAATAATTAGAGCGCGCCACAAGTTCAACGACATTTTTCAATATTATAAACTTTTTATTCAAGCAATATTTTACAAAATTATGAAAGTAGAGACATGAGCCCTGCAAAAGGTAATTTTTATCAAATGCTAAAGAAAACACAAAACCCCTTAATTGATTGGCACTGTATCGAATCTCAAGGCCGCTACTGATTAATTTAATAAGTTTTGTCACTTTTAATGAAATACATATGATTTTTTTTTTACAAAAAACATTGTATGTTAGGGCATTATAAAGATTTAAATATATTTTAAAAGAATTAAATTAAATATTCTGATTTGGAACCATAGAAAGCAATACATATAAAGGCAAGAGAAAAAATTCGAAATTACAAATTAAAATATATAAAAACTTTTACAATTAAATATTCAATTAAAATTATACTTTTTTAAATTGTAACATTTCCATTCTAAAAAAAAATTCTACTAGTTCTTCTAAAGAGACACTCTTCTCAAATAGGCATGTCTTTTAAAGACTTTTTAAAAGTACTTTTTGCAAGAGGTACCTTTTCTAAAAAAATACATATGTACTATTTTGTAAAAGAAAAGTTTTCCAAAAGTTTGCGTTTTCTAGCGTTGACCTTTTGCGAGAAGTACTTTTTCTTAGAAATTAATTTTTTGAAAACACACTTGTTTTAGAAAGGTTTTAAATATTTCCAAAGGTAGTTTTTGAACAAATATTTTCTTGAAAATGTACATAATGTAACAAATTAGTAGTTGTATAAACAAATTTGTCTAAGAGGACATGTTTTCCAAAAAGGCACATTTTCTTACATGGCACTTTTTTCTGAATAAGATTTTTTTAAGAATATTGTTTTTAAGAAACTACTGCTTTCCAAAACAACCTCTAACAAAAAAGTTCTTTTTGTAAAAACGTACTTTGCCGCTGAGGTACTTTTTCAGATTTTTTGATTGTAGTTTTCAAAAAGGATTTTTTTTTAATTCAATTTGTAAAGTTTTCTTTTCTGAAAAACGAACACTTTTATCAATAAATTTTTCACAATGTTACTTTTTCCTAAATGTTACGAGTTTTTCCAAACTTTATTTATCGTCGGAGGTACTAGTTCAAAAAAATTTACTTTTCAAAATTATAGCCTTCAAATACATTACCCTTTTAAACGTAAATTTTTTTATTTATCTTAAAAAACATTTCATTTCGAAAATTAATCGTTTTTAAAAAAATAAATAATTTTAAACTCTTTAATTAAATAAAACGTATTAAGAATGTGTATATTTATTTTCGCTTCACATTTTAGATCCATGAAAAGGAAGGTGCTGCTCTAGCGGCTGCCCATTCAATTGGCTTCTGTGAAGTTTCGGTAGCTGAGAACACAGCCACTCTGTACAAAGCATTCGAAAAGCTGATTATCGATTCCAAATCCAGACCGCAAAAACAAAATCGCAAGTTTTCTGTTAGCAAAATGTTGGGCACTCTTATTGGCAGCAATAATTATAATCAAAAAACCATGGTCATCAATCAAGGCACCGTAGTGCCCTGCCACAAAGGTGAATTGCACAAATCCCGGGTTTTAAAAAGACGCCAAGACTTTACAGCCACTACAAGTCTGTGACCAGCAACAGCCAATGATGGCTGTTAAAAAAATGAGAACTAAACGCTAAAAAAAAGAACATTAAAAGCAACCAGGACAAATGTAAACCAAAGGATTGAAAACACTATTTTATTACGCCATAATAGATTTTATATTATGGATTGCCAAAAAACACTCTAAATTAGCATTACTTGTAGATAAGTTACTTTTAATGAACATTTACCGTACTTCGTAAAAATAGTTTTCGCATCTCTATGTCATAAATAGTCTGTCGTAAATAGAAGAACTGAGAAAAATTTTCAATAAGTTTAAAGTTTGAAGGAATTTATAAATTAAAATAAGAATTTGTTAATTGTTTCAATGTACATTTTGCTAATTTACTAGGATATTTAATCGAAAGTTACCCAAGAAATTACTCATTAAAGATATTTGATTTAAGTTAGTTAAACGTTAAAAAATATGTTTGTATTTTTTAAGTTTGCATAAATAAGAAAACTAATAATATATAATATTATTTTTATATTGTTAAAATTATTCATTTGTATTTAAATGAAATTTTGAATGAAGAGACCTCTACATTAATTAGATAATAGAGTTTTAAAATTAATAGAAAAAAAGTATTTTTGTAAAATTTTAAAACTAAAAAAAGAAAAACATTCCTTCCTTAAATGTAATAGATGTTAAAAAGCCCTAAATTCCCTTAAGCAGCTTAACCTAAAACCTAACAAATGTAGCGATTATTCACAGAGTGTTTTTACGGTATAAAGAGCAAAGGTTACGAGGATGGCTTAAATAAATTCAAACCAGCAAGCCCATTTTTTTACTTTTATGTTAGAAAGTATTTTATTACTGACCTTCTTGTTTTTAATTGTTAAGAAATAAAACATACTATTGCTTATAAGGCGCCAAATCTGGGGAATATTATGGTGTACGATTTGCTCGTTTAGTGATTTGATTAATTAGTGATTTTGGAGTTTGCGATAGCGAATGTGTGTGACTGGTGCATTTTCTGGTAATGAATAAAACTTTATAATTTGCCTAATTACACAAAACGCTTATTTTTGTTACTTATTAAGGCAATGAATAAAAATTATACATCAAATAAAACAATCTATAAATACTGCAGAAAAGAACTTATTCGCAGATGGACATGAGTCTGACCGTCCAGACATCTGCTTTTATTAACCTTTCTGGTATCTAACACCTCCTATCGCTCTATTCCCATATTATGTTGCTTTGTCAGGGAATATTTGCAGTCACATTGCTTACGTCTTATTTTAGTAAAATGTTCAATTGTCGCGTGTTTTAAGGTGACCATCTTAATTCGTGTCACATAAAGATGCCTAATTTTTATTATATTTCAAAACTGTCTTTCAAACGTTTATTTTTATTCTGGGCGGCCTAACAAATACTTAAATGCAAGCTTCAACTTAATAGTGTTGCCACTTTACACAACTGTCATTTTTTAACTCTGGCACCTTCCTCCTCACTTTTTAGCCAAAAATCTTTACCGCGTGTAGGTGAATTATTAAAAGAATACGATATTTTGTTTACGCCTTCAACGTAAATATTGTTGGTAAAAATACTCTATGAAATAATTATTTAAACAAATATGAACCTTTAACAGTTCGAAATTTCATTTGAAGCAATTTGAAAATTTTCTGCTTTTTCAATAACTGAAATTTTGTATTTTTTGTAGAAAACCCTAAAATAAAAAATAATACAACCAAAAAATACAAAATATAAAGAACTGTGATATAAAAGGTTTTTTTAAATAAAAAATTAAAAAAAAAATGTAAAAAGCGCACATTAAAAATTATAAAAAAAGGCAACAAAAATTGCCATCCTTCAAAAAAAAAACGAAAGCCACTAATATTGCAAAACAAAACGACTAACAAATCTTTGTTTAGATCTTTAAGAAATTGTAATAATTATTAATTTATAATTATTATTTTAATTTTTATTTTTCCTCTAAGTTTTTTTTAATTCATTTATATTTTTATGTTTTCTATTTTTTTTCGTTTAGTAAAAATAAAAATATAAATGCTTTAAAATCACGAATTTGATTTCAGTTTAAGTATTTTTATTTAAAAAAAAATACTTAAATTTCGAAACTCCAAATAAAACATAACGAAGCTCAATTGAGTAGTAATCAGTAACTTAGTTTTCAAATTTAAAGAATATATATATATTTTTTTAATGAAAACTTTAGTATAAAAGTCTACTGTATATTAACATTTTTTTTAATTTTTCAGAAAAAACAATAGTTGACAAAAATCCTTGACAGCATTTATATGTGTATTTTAAATTTTGTTAAATCTTAAATTCCTTCATTTCATTAATGTTATATAAAATTTATATATATTTGAAAAATATGTTGTATATTATCAAACTGTATATGATTAACAAAAAAAAAAAAAAAATCTAAATGTTAAAAAACACAAAAGAGAAATATTTAATAAATTTCCTAACGAAATTTTATTTAAATAAATGTAAAAAATGCTGTTTTATTCACAATATTTTAGGATAATTGTTTAAAGCCTTGAATTGACTATCAGATTTCGTCGTCGGTAGATGTGTCAAAAAAGGCAGATTTAGTCGTTAGGTCTGTCATAAATTGTAGGTATGCTCATAAACCATGTAATTTAAAACTGATTTTTTTACAGGTCTGTCCAACTTGCTGATGTTTTGATAAATTTCATAAAACAATATTTTCTATGCGGTCAGAGTTGCAGTTTATTTTCCCATTTTTTCTGTGTTATAGTATATAGCGGACACATAATTTTTTGTCAATTTTTCTTTCTTTGAGTGGACCAGCATATTGTCAGATGGAATCATACGACTCTGTAGAATTGGTAAATACGACTTTTAGGGGAAATACTGATTTAAGCGGATTATACTTTTTCCTTTAATTCGTCTCGGTTTTGAATTAGCAAAAAGCGGTTTGGAGGCAAAATTGATATTACTATTGCTGTGAAGCTTGTATTAAAAATTTTACAGCAATAGAAATATTTCAAATATAACAGCAAAATATTCAGATCTTCTATGCTGTAATCAGTGTTTATGATTAGTAATGTAGGAGGATATCGCAGCAGACTGCTAACTTTATTGATACCTTTTCAACCCAATATCTCGAATTGATTTCATGCGAACGATTTGTAATTTACGACTACCTTACTTTAATCCGCGGCTCGTGCTATCACAAGTCTTTGCCCTTGACTGTAGTGATTTCAGAGTGTCTACTGGGGACTGTCGTCCTCTTCCTCAGCACGGATTCTTTTGTAATTGCTAGCATTTGTCTAAAGTTTAGGTCAAGCCTTATGTTAGCCATTGTTGAACATTCGCACATAATATGCGCAACCGTCTCAGCCTCTTCCTCAGAAGACTGACCCGGCCACGCCTAACGAGCTCTTCTTCTCCAACTCTTCTGAATTCCTCCATTGGCCAATAAACACCGGAATTCTTACAGAGATTAACCTCTCCAACTCTTACAAGGCTTTATTGCCCACATATATCAGAATCTCACGGACCAACGCCTTAGAAGTAACTTTAGAGATTGCCCCGTCCACCCCTCGCGAGGTATTCTTGTCCATCTCATCCGGATTTCTCCCTTGGCCATGTAAAACCGGAATTTCTTCAGACATTAACCACTCCGCCTCTTGCGATTCATCCCTGTAATGAAGAGAGAGAGAGAGATTTCCACCCACACAAAACTCTATATGAACGGCTGTCTGTATTAAGACTGGAGATCTACTCGTATCCAGAGTTCGCTTACTAACACTAAGCATCTTCTTAGCGAGGCAACTCTGGCTTATGCTGTTCCACCGTGGATTAGGGATTTTTTTATAAGAGAGTGTTAACTTCTCCGCTTGACTTATTTAGCCAGACTCTTTGCACAGACAGGAACCTGTTACTGGCCGCCATCACGAGAAGGTATAAATCAGAACTTTTGACAGTAATGTCAAGCCATACCTTTGTGCTTGCCAGCTGACGGCAATGGGGAATTCTGAAAAGATTGACAAGAAAACCTTGCAAGCAATGGACAGGTCAGTCTCAAGAGATACTCCTGAGGAATAGTCTGAGACGGTAGCGCCCATTGTGTTTGAATGTCCAGCACTGGCTAGCTAGGCCAACAGTTGACAGTCTGATATCACTACAGTCAAAAGTAAAGACTAATGTTAGGACGATGAAAGTAAGGTAGTCAAGAATTACAGATCGTTTGTCTGAAATCAATTCGAGGAAAGAAGGGATCGAACATTTAATAAATACAAATTTGTGTTAAATAAATAAAGGCGAGTTGGTGTTGAATTGGAACAAGGTGAGTATGTGGTATCAGGAAAATTCATATATGTCATCGTACAATTGCCCACTGCGGTTTGGTTTGGTGATACGGATCCTATTTTTGAGTTATTTTGCCGCATAGATGCAGCTGAATTTAATCGTTGGCCTAAATTATGTTCACTTTTAGGGCTACAGAAACCCCACAAGAAGAAGTTTAGCAAGGTTTACTCGAACAAGCTTGAGGGCCGTTATGTCTCTAAGAGACTATTCCCTCAAACTGTTCATAGAGAATGTCAATTGCTGCTTTTGCACTTTAAGAACGTTCAATTCAGGTTATAGTAAACCACTATTTTTCGAGAAAAAGTGGCGTCATCTACCGAGTACTGCGATACCCACACAGCATTGTCTATGGACATTACCTTTGATCTCCTGGATCTACCTGAATTTTTTGATCTGCCATTCCTTTGACGTACGCGTGCGGGCTAGTTTTTTACTAACCTGGTGACCCATAACTTGAAGAGTCGCCTTTTAAGGGCCTTCGCATCCACTGTAAAATGGGAGCAACGCACGCAATGTTTGGTCTAATAAAGTTTGCTCTAATAAAGTAGTAGGTTTTGGCATGTTTCACCAGATAGTAAACAAAAGATTTGATAACACACCGACACAACATCAAGCAATCCACAGACTACCGATACCATTCCACCTTCTTGGAAACCTCTTTACAATAAAAACTATTGCCAACGTGCACGTAATGGATTATTTGCAAACGCATGAAATATTCTGCACGATTAAACTTTTCCAAATTCAGTTACGCCTTAATGCATCGTATCATAAAATAAATTATGTGAAATTTCCACGTTTCATGTCGGATGCTAAACTGCATAAATAAAATACCTAATAAATGATGCATAAAAATTTACCACTCTTCCCTTTTGCTTTATTAATGTCATATTTACCTCACTTTTCTATCAATCTCCATTTCCAACTAAATACATACTTCTACATCAGCACGCTTTTTATTTTTCATGAAATTAAATTTGAAATTCATGGAACTAACCTGAACTGATGTTTTTATTAAAAGTTACATAATATCAGTATTTAAAAATTTGCGTTTGTTTTCCAAATGAATGAAATAATAACTTTTCGTATTATTGCAAACGCAAGTTTTCAAGCAAACAACGGTAAATACTGAAAAATTGGCGGTCAATTGCACTTTAGTTCAAAGCTTTCCAAATCATAGTGCATAACAGTGTTGTGATGTTGGCCAATGGTCAACATCAGAACAATTTGTAATATTTCGGGCGTTAGAATTACTGAGATTAAAATGAGAACCAAGTTTTTGATATGTACAATACCAATGCGAACAGCTCGAATGGTTTCTTGCATTATACACAATGTTTGCATTAGGCCTGAACTTGGCTGGCGCACTACCAGGCGTCTTAGTTCACCCTTATTTCAGTTGTCGTCGTCGATACAAAACGACGCCGTCTTATGTTATCTGTTGCTAATTGGTATTCCTATTGTCAACGTTGACAATTATTCAATGATTGCTGTCTTACATTTGGTTTTCTGTAGGAAAAGTTTGGCGCCGATATTTTAATGCGTTGACTCTGAATTTGCTGTCACCATTTTTAGCTGAAGTAGCTTAAAGTGTTTTGCAGTAATAAAAAATTTAAAAATTAAATTAAATAAAGAACGCGAGCCAATTTTAAAAACTAGTGGAAGTTTTGCAGAAAAATCTAATGCCTGCCACAGGATTACGTAGGAAAATTATTTCGAATAACAACTTTATTAAATGTAGTGGAAAGCTCAAAGACATTCGCCAAAAGACAAGTGGCCTTTGAAAGTGGTCTCTGCAGTGCATTATGAATAGAGATAGGAAGAAATACCCTTACAAAGTGCAGACAGTCCATCAGCTACTGCCAGTTAACGAGGCCGTTTTTTATGCGTTTTGACTTGTCCGCAGGCCGGCAGGATAATCAGATTTAACCGACTTCTGGGGGTTTTTTTTTGCTACTGACGGCGGCCACTCAACTGATTTTATGTTTAAAAAATAATATAATCAAAACAAAAGGTTCAAAGGTCGAAGAATACTAGGCCCTCAATTTTAGGCCAACTTGTATCTTAGATGGGGAGACCATTAAATTTGTTGATCCACCGTTTGATGACAGGTTTACCAATGCTCATCGTTACATGTTGTACGAAGTTAAATTTAATATTTATAGCAAAATCCCAAGCTTCATAATTGTATTCATCATCCCGTTTATGGACACTAAATGTGTAATAATCTGCATAAGTTGCAGAAGTAAATTTTACAGATTTCTCTTAAAAAGAACGATACGACTTAAACCGTCTTCAATACATGAGGCTAAATTCTATTAAAAACAGTTTTTTAGCAAAAGATTGTGTTGAACTTTATCAAAAGCTGTACAAAACGATAAAAAATATTCTTCGCCAAACAATTTAAACTGGGTAATTTTTGCAACGATTTAAATTTTATGCTGTGTTGAATAGACGAGAAGTTAGATTTCTTTGCCAAGTTCGTTCGAAGTAAAAAAAGCATATTTAGTAGGGAGTAAAAAAAGACAAGAGTGATTAAAATCGAAAAGGTACTTCTAAGGATATATTTTTTTTTTTGTTATTTTGTATTGGAAAGGTGAATTTCCTCTAATATTTTAGATAAGACAATTTTATTATGCGCACATTATTGGGTCTGGTGGCAAATGAATCTTATTGTCTAATCACCTAATATTAACTTGCTTTTACTGGATTCTTTTAAGAATAATCTACAATCCTCTGGACCATGCTTCTAGCTAAGACATGCAATAACTTACATCTGCGCAGCCTCAAAATCTTACTTAAAAATCCCTTTCGCTTTTCATTCGTGATAATCTTATATCGCGGACATTAGCACGATAATTTATATTTGAGACCAAGTACTGTTCCATATCAAATGCTTCAGTTGGAACAAAGGAATCATGAACTTTCTTAGGATCAAACTCTCATAACTAGACACGGATACATTTTGAAAATTCTAACTTCAACATTTTATTAGCTCTGGCTGGGTTATCCTTAAAACATTTGCATGTTGTCTCCGGCAGCGTGTTTTATATTGATGACCTGTGACATTCTTTAGGCTCATACCAACTATTAACGCAGTACGAGCGAAAAAAAATAATTATTGAAATCCTTAGCCACAGCCTAGGGACAAACTACGGCATTCGATATCGATCGAAGTTTCAATAAAATATAATAGAAATATGGAGAAAAAATGGAGTTTTGTCTAAGAATACACCAGAGAGGAATTTCATTTTAAAATAATAAATTTTATTACATATTTCTAATAATTCTAAACAACAGTGATTGATAATAAAGATTCTTATACAAAGTAATACTTGAACTGCAAAGTATTTAATATCATAAAATTACGATTTGGATTTTAACAAATCTGATCCTATTTCCCTCGCTATTAAATAGTTTTTTAAAGAAAATGTTAAAAAAGAAATAGGATTCCAAACAAAGTGGATCCAAAAACCGCCAAAGGAGAAAAATTGTTTTTCTTATAGTTTCTATTCCATCATATTTTTTCAAAACACTGTTTTAAAATTGTTTAAACCAAATAAGAGAGTCTAACTTCTACACCGTTTGAAATTTTAAAATCGGTGCAAAGTCATTTTTTATCGATAACTTTCGATTTTATTATTTACTCAAGTAAACATACGTACGACCTACACTAGATCCCTTTAAAAATACGTCAAAATTGTTTCGATTTTATTACATAGTATTATTAGAAACTCATCCAAATCGGAGTTACTACAAAACTACATGTACTGAAAAAACTAAAACTGTCTCAAGATTGCCAGCAAACTTGATGGAGCTGAAAAAAAAAATTGGGCTAAAAAGAAAGCTTCAGATAGAAACGTTGCGAAGAGTTTATTATCCAAAAAAAAAGTTAATTATCGCAACTTATTTTAAGTTGTGACTAGAGGAACTAAACAGAATAAACTTAGACATTTACAATAAAGGTTGCTCCTAATAGCGACCGTTTGTCTTCTAAGACAGCACAGTCTTTTCAACTTTTTTTTACCAGATTTAGCATCATTACAGTAGAACCACCTTAGAACGATACAAAAAATACGAACTTTTGGTGGCCTTTTTAGAAAGAAAATTATAACACAGAATCCTAGTTATTGTAACAATATAAATACTGGTATCCTGTAATTAAAAAAAAAAATGTAATTTTGTTTTAGGAAATTAGGAAAGTAGTAGCACGAGTAGTAGGCCATTAATGCCTACTAATTAATTGTGTTACTTTCTTTAGAAAGGGATAGACTAAAGAAGACAGTTGGTGAATCAGAGGGATAGAAAAACTTCAGTGTTTAACAACACTGCAATTGTGTATTGCAGCGCCTGTAGCGATATGTAGCTATATTACTTGAAGCTATTTATATCCATTTTATTATTTATTTTACTTCGGCGAAAATCTAGTGCTAGAGGGCGATATTGCCTATGGAGAGCGCTGCGATATGTAATAGTACGGAAAAATGTATGTTATGGATTGGCACCGGCTAAGGTACGAACCCAGGCTACTACAGCCAGCGAATGCTTAATTGTCAACGCGCTAATTACTACAGCACCCTTGTGTGTAATTAAGTTAATTTGTATTTAATAATTATTTGTGATAAGTAATTCATTGCCGACTGGGCAAGCTCAATGTGTCCGTTCTTCCAGGTCTCTGGTTACCATCAAAATACAATAAATCCCGTACAAGAGATTTGGAATGAACCACTGGTTCGTTTACGTATTTGCTCGAGTAATTGTTTATATCGTCCTGAAGAGTGGGAAGTTCCAGATCTCTAAAAATATTTTTTCTTTTTATATATGTATACCAAGAAGCGCAGATGGAAAGAATTCCAGATGGTATTCATTGTAGCTTCTGGATGTTTGATTTGCCCACAGCTCAATGCCATATGTCCAGATTGGCTGTATAATAGATTTGTATAGGATTTCGTATTCCAAAGCCTGCGTTGATTAAGAATCTATTAACCAGTATACTTGATTTGTTCTAAGTTTTGTTGCCGTTATTTTTGTGTAAATAAAGCCGCACCAATTTAAACATTGAAACAGTAAAAAATTTAGACTTCTGAGGATAAATATTACTTGATCGTATTTCGAAGGATTTACCTTTATTCTTTGTACTTTTTTAGCCTTTAATGTAAGACTGAAGTCATTCGGATGCAATGTTCGGATATTAATTAACACTAAGAAATATAGTGTCGGATGCAGACGTTGACGTACATATATGTATTTAGGCTTTTTGGCATATCCGCTGTATAGATGATAGATGATATATAATTGCGGCCATCGTATACGACCTTCTAGGGACTTCTGCAGAGATTTTTCCAATTCTAGAAAACTGATCATTTGACCTTGTTTCAAACCATCTATCTATCGGATAGTTCTAAAGTAGCTTGACGAGTTTTCAGGAATAATTTGTGTTAATGTAGTGAACAGTACATCATGCCAAACTTTATCAAACGCCTGGGAAATGTCAATAAATAAAGCTTTAATTATTTTTAAATGTCTATCTAATATCGGTGACAATTCTGTGTACTTATTTGCTCAATATTTCTATGCCTTTATGGCCTGGGAGAATATTTTGCTCATTAAGAGACGGATTTAAACAGGAAACGAAGAATTTCTCAAATAGCTTTTATACAATTTATGCTAAAAATGTGTCTTTAATCGATTGAATATTTTCTCGAAAAACACCAATATTTATAAAATATTCCATTTGAAAAAAACTATAATTCACTTATATGCAATCAAAACATTTGTTAAGCGTCAGCAAACGAAAATAAATTTTACGAATGCCATAGAAAAAATACTTTTTATATAAAAAAGAATAGTCGTGCGTACACACGTCGATAATTATGTAGCATGTAATTATAGAAAAAACAAATTGCAAATTAAAATCGTGATTATTAATAGAAAATATTTATGTATGCAATTTAAAGAAAAACGAAACTGTTGTGATTCTAATGAAATGGTGTGACAATGGATTTTTATTATTTATTAATTTTATCGTATTTGAATTTAACACAAATACAAATCACTCATGTATGTAGGTTTCATAATATAATATAATTCACGTACACTCATAACGTACTTGTTTTCTAGCACTTTTTCAATAGACGACTTAGACAAGAAACCTACACCACGTATGAACAATTTTATCAAAGGCATTTTGAACAAAACAAGTCTACGCAATGATGTGCGAAATTGCGCAATGTCTACGATTTAATAGAAAAATAAAATAAACAAATATGTAAATAACAACACTATGTCACAAAACCGAGAAAATTTGATGCACTCTTAAAGGTTGTAAGGCTAGTTGAGTAGCTAATTTTAAAATTTTTAGAAATTTAATTGAACCCTCAAAATCAAAAGCTATCGATAAAAAACTTCGACTTTGTAGACAAAATAATTTGAAGCTATTGGTGTTTTATTTTCTAGAAATAAGTTTGCATTTTTTGCTCTTTTATTATAGTCGTTCATGTTTACGCCCACAAAAGCTGGTGTTTTTTTTCGATTTCACCCTTAACAACATTGGCGAAATGTATTGCCCCTCTTGATCTGTATAAAAGCCGTTAAGTATATACGCGGCCGATAGCGGACAGGCACAAAGGTATGGCTTGTCGTAACTCAGTGCACTATAAGAAGTTCTGATTTATACTTCCTCGTCTCGGCGGCCGCTAAGAGGTTCCTGTCTCTTCCAGAAGCCTGGCTAAATAAGTCGAGCGGACAGAAATTAACACTATCTTATAAAATATCCTTAAACCACGGTGGAACAGTATACGCCAGGGATGCGTGACCAAGAGGGGGCTTTGTTTTTAGTATGCGAACACTGGATACATGTTGATCTCCAGTTCTAATACAGACTTAGCCGTGTGGATATCTTTTTTTCCATTACTCGTGGAAATTATAAAAAGCCGCGTGCTTAACTGGACAAGGGAGGAATTCGGAATAAACGGACCAAAATGCCTCGCGAGCAGTGGGCGGATCATTCTCTAAAGGTACTACTAAGGCGATGGACCGTAAGATTCAAATAAGGATGAACAATAAAGCCTCGCAAGAGGTAGAGAGGTTCATTTCTGTAGGAACTCCGGTGTTTATTTACCAATAAAGGAATTCTGAAGAGACGGGCAAGAAAACCTCGCAAGGGGTGAATGTGTCAGTAGCCAAAGATACTCCTGAGGAAGAGGCTGAGACGGTAGCACACATTGTATATGTCCAGCAGTGGCTAGCGTAAGACTACGGGCGGGCACGTGTTAAATGTGAATGCTATGTAGGACCTAAGCCTTAGATATATACGTATGTAACTGAATTAAAAATCAGTTTTTTTACGATTTTAGTTTATTCTTCGACATAGGACATTGTTGTCAGCTCAAAGTTAATATTACGATGCTAAAGGCTGTGAATCGTTATTTTGTCGCTCGTACTGCGTTAGTATTTGGTATAAGTATGAATATATTTGCAGCCGTAGATTTTTAGAGCTTAAACAATGGAACCCTATAAAACTGAACGCAAGTGCCATGTCATAAAGGCAAAGCGAAGAGTAAACTTTCCAGAATTATTGACACGTCTCAAGTATAAGTATCAATCAGAGGATTGGAGATTATTCTTAGATGGATCCAATAAAAATGAGTACACATACATTACATGAGCGTACCCATATTAAAATTGCCTATCTAAAATATTATTAGAAATTCACCTTTTTGCAGGGTTTGGCAGTATTTGAAATACAAATTCGTATTTTGTATTTTTATTTCAACTTGCATAAATATCCAACCTTAAAGTATTTTGTAATTTGTATTTCTAATACTTATGGCTTAAAACTAAATTTCCACAAAATACATTTGCTAACTTTGTTTCATTCATCAGGTATAATCGCTGGAGTCCACAAACATTTCAATTTTTAGAGCTGGCAGCTTGTTTATTCGAAAGCTTTTTGTTAGTAATTTATAATATATCCAGGAAGCTGAACTTGCCAGGAATCGCAAAAGATTGCCTTGTTCATCCATTAATACACATATCACTGCCGCACAACGTGGAAACTTTTTATGATTCTATAGCAGAGCTTATGGATTTACATCATTTAGCACTTGGATTTACAAATTAAATGAATTATTTAATAATACGAACTTAATTGAAAACTTTCTAGGGTATATAAATGGAATACTACAGCTACGGCCCTAGACTACATACAAGGCAACAATTGTTATTATGGAAAACTTCTGCCGACTTAAATTACATCGGCTGCTTGGTAATAATTTAAGGCATTTGAGTTGCGTTGAAGCACAACTAAAAGTGAACTTGAAAATAAAATGCGAAAACTTTTGTTTAAATGCGTTGGTTGCCAAAAAGAAGACAAATGATTCAAAGCCTTTCAATTCAAGCCTTAGAGGCAAATTACAAAAAACCATGAGAGCAGCAGCACTAATGAAAAAGATAAGAATTTTATTGGATTCGTGAATTGGGAAATTAATGAACCTAAGACATCAAATTTGCAGTGGAATTTGTCAGCTTTCTAAATTTAACACAAGTTTGAGCTCATCAGGACCTGTAGAAAGGTTGTTTTCTTTAGATTTTATTTATTCCTTAACAAGGGGTTGTTTGTCAGATGCTACATTGTACTCAAACAAGGACATACTTGTTTTACTGACTGATTAATTTGGTCCTATTTTACTCGCTATTAAAGGAAATGAAAAATTAAATAGGGTTTAAAAAAAGTATTGAAAAAAAGCCGCCAGAGCTAAAAGAAATAAATTTTAAGAAGTTTTAATTATTTTCCATTATATTGCTCCAAAAGGCTGGTCGATTCAAAAATGTTCAAACGCTTGCAGAGTTGATGCATTTTCTACTGCTATCGCCTCTTAAAGCATTGCGAGAATAATACTCCTCACGATACAAACGTTGAGCGCTATTTATAAAATCAACGTTTCAGTAATAGGTTCGCACACAAACAGCGTACTGCGTCCCCGGGTACGACCCCATTACTGGCAAGTCTCTCCGAAGTAATTTGACGTGAAAAAAATTTCGCTTTCATGATTTCGTTTCTGCTTTTCGGCGAAATAAATTTGACTTTGGGTCGAATTTGCCTTTGCTTCGTCGAATTTGCCTATGTTTATGAAACGCTAATGGGTTCTCGCAGCATAAATACTAAATAGAAGATTTCCAGCTAACACAGGAAATAGATATACTTTTAGCTTATAAAACACACTTCACTACGAAACATCCAAGCGGAAGGGAATGTAGTGGCACTGTCATTATAGTCCGAAAAAACGTAAGGCATTTTCAAATTCCTGAATTTAGTGAATACTTTTTTGTAAAACTGGAGGACCGTACTTGGGCCAAAAACTTAAGTGAGAAGACAAATGAGTTCGCTAATCACTAAGAGAAAATTTTCACTCCACATGACACAAACACAGATACGAGGAAATTACCCGGATATGTACGTATTACATGATCAATGATAAGAAAATTACCTAATTCAGTTATGGAAATTATACTATTGATATTTAATGTTGCGATTTAGCTTCTGCCCATGCTCTTGGAAGAAGTCTAAAGATCCCCAGAACAGGAAAATACTAAGGTTATATTACATCCCACAAGCCCATTAGCCTACAGTCAACTTCATCAAAGTTGTTTGAGAAATTATTCGCTTCGTCTTACTGAGCAAAACATAATTCCAGACCATTAGTTTGATTTTCAAGCAAGGCATATTGAACAAGTCTATACAATCGTAACCATTACTAGATCGGTTTTTGAAAATAAACAATACTATTCATGCATGAAGGGCTACTCACTAAAATATCTCGAGCTCTTCCTGAAAACTCCCCCACAAGCTTGTTAAGAGCTATTTGACAGATAGAACGTTTGAAGTAAGGTCAAAGTATAAGCTTTCTAAAAATGGGAAAATCTCTGCAGGAGTCCCTCAAAATAATATTCTATCGCCGCTGTTACGTATCATATATACAGCAGATATGCCAACAAGCCCACATACCTATACGTCAACGTTTGCAGAAGATACTGCATTTACAGTTTTAATAAGATCCATTGGTAGCCTCTAAACAACTTCAGTCCCACATTCACGAATTAGAAGAATTGCTAAAGAAGTGGAAAATAAAGGTAATCCATCAAAATGTTCTCATGTAAAGTTTTCTCCAAAAAAAAAAACAAAATTGTTCTCCAAATACCACGGTTTCAGCGGAAAATCACGTTAAATATTTGGGTATCCACCATGATCGCCATATAGCATTCAGCTGTGGGGTATTGCTTTTGCATCAAACATTCAGAAGACACTCCAGGATTTTAAGACTTATAGTCTAGAGCTCCATTCTAACACTCTAGTGCGATTCTTTACAATTTCATGGGCACCAGAGCTTGGCAAAATGAGACATATTGCGCCTAGGAGACGACTCTCTCAACCCAATCACAGATAGTACATTAAGGTAATATTTTAGAGATAAAATTTAAATACTTATTGTAAATTTCTTTTAGTAAGAAAATTCAATAAAATAACACCGAATTCGTTTTGCTCCCACCTTATAATTAATTCCCCTTGGTTGGTGTTGCTGGCAAAACACAATTGTTATACTGCCCTCAAACGATAATGAAGCGTAAGTTTATTTCAACCCAGAGCGAACTCAAATCGTATTTAGTTTTAGTCTCAAAATGCGTAAAATTTATAATAGCGATATTCGTTTTCTTATGTTCGTCGTAATACCAATGAACATTTCTTCGTTCAGCTCTTTCGAATGCCGCTCATAATATCAACCTTAGTGTTAATCCAGCCTGAGCTGATAGCCCTGCAGCTATTACAGTTTGTTAGGTAATTTTTCTTCTAAAATGTAATACCTTCCATCTATATGTTAGGCAGCTAATAATGTTTCCATATCTAAAAATATATTAATAAAGAAGTGTATTTTCTTCTGCTGTAGACGAGTTTGTTTCTCTTAAGTTTCAGAATAGTTCCCTCAACTACCTGAATAATAAGCTAACTATCATTTATATGCTTTAAAAGGTTCTGTGCCTAATGACATCTTTTGTCCCTGGTAGAAAACACAGCATGCCGCAATAACATGTGTCACTTAAATTTCACTGTTAAAAATAACAGCAGTAAAATATTCGTGATTTTAATCGGTCACAAACAAAAACGAAAATTAGAGTCATGTGTATCGTACACACAGGATTAAAATACAAACACGTTTTGTCTGAATGAAAGCAAATGAATTTCATAATACTGACGTAGTTTATGGAGAAAACAAAAGAACAGAAATATTATCTCTACAACTAACATCATGAGCATTATGCCAATTACAAACATTTCTATCTTTTCAATAAACTATTTTTGCATTAAAAGCTGTGACAAACGCAAGTCAGTTGCCGAATATTCTTATTACGCAAGTATACAAAGGTTTTGAACATTTTGGTTTGGATTATTTATTTCACTGAATAGGACAAAGCGTTCTCCAGTTATGTTAATATTTAGAATTAGGTGCTATGTGGCAGCTATGGGCCAGCTAAACGTTTTCTTGCCTTCGTGTTAAATATGATATTAATTTGCAATTTTTTGGGTAACTGTTTAAATGTTTCTTTCCATAAGAACTTTTCTTGGCCTTTAAAGGCTGTTAAAAATAAGAATAGATAAATTGGCCCAGCCGTTCCCGAGTTTTGGGCTAAGCAACACATTGTGGAATTTATTTTAAAATCTATAGAGGATAGATAGATATTTTCAATTTTCAAAGTCACTAAACAATATATGAATTAAGTGGTATCTGTGGGATAACGAAACACATTCCAGAGCAGCTAAATCAAGTGCAGCCACCAAAATGCTTACATGAATTTAGAAACTTAATCCCTGTCCACACATGCAATTTTAGTTGTTGCAATGCTTGAGTTTGTAGGTGAGAGGAATGAATAGCGGTACAGAATTGCGCGTACTTGTAATTCTCGTCTGGTTTTTAAATACGTATTCATAAACTTAAAATTAGAATGTAAGAAATAACTAAAATTGCAGAAACAGAATTGCAATGTGTGGCCGGGGACTTATTTAGTCATAGTTGCATCTGTAAGTAATATTTGTACTTTTGCAGAAAACTTTTTCTTATGTTTATTAAATAAATGCAAATTATTCACAAAAAGTTATTAAGTAACAATAATTTTTATACTTTATGTTACAAATATGCATATCTATGATTATATTTCTTAATTAAAAAAAAAAATTAAACCTAAACTACGTACTTTTTAAGGTACTGTTTACAAAGGTACTTTTTTAAATTTATACTCGTAGACTCGAACACTACATCAAAAACATATGTATGCTCATAGATTTCTTTACCTTTTAACTTAATTATGAAATTATTACAAAACCTTACACAATTTAAAAATAAGAATTTTATACAGCCGGATAATGTGAAATAGAAATTCAATGAAAATTCACAGTATATTCGTCTCATTTCATATTGTGATTTCGTTTATTTGCAACCATTCATCACTACAATTATTTGTAATGAAGAGACTACAGTTACCGACAAGCAGCTGTTTGGTCATAAATAAATTTTGAACGAGGGGTCCTATAAAAGTTTTAAACATCAAAGCAGGATGTAGAGTAAGTTATCAGAAAGTGTACTGGGAATGTAAACCAAAGGTCCGAAGATATCTACGAAGAAAACAAATTTTAAAACCTGAGATTAAAGTACGCCCGCAATATCAATTGTTTTTTTTACTTGAATAGTTAGTTGCAATCCCGTTTTGCAGCAATATCGAACTGCAAATAACACAGGATTAGTTACTTTGACATTATTGTCTTGGTTGCAACTCTTAATTTCCTATATGCCACATAAATCGTCTATACAAAATAATAAAACAGTGGAATCTAGTCCAACTGAGAAAATAAATAGATAAAACTAGATCATTTTCAGCCAGAAGGAAGTAATATAGTGAAAAGTACTAATAGTTATGATAATTGCTAGTCAACATTTTGGAAAAATCTGTCGACATAGTTAAAGCCACATACGGCTGTAAAATGGAACTTATCTTCATTTACAACTTGAAACTTAAACATCCTACCCACACACGCACACATTACATTTTGTAAAATGTAAAATCAAACACAGACACGTGCTTTTTTTCCTTGATTTCATATTCGTCTGAAAATTAACTCTTAAATATTTTTTTAACTAATCCGCCGTACAGTGTCACCAAAAATTTAAAAAATAAACGTAGAACAATGAAGTTTTTTTACATAATGAAATCTGTCACAAGGCAAAAGGCACGACCGCGTCTAACATTTACTTGGAACCAACATATGTATATGTAAAATCTAAAATAATTTCTTGAGCCTACAATTTTGATATTGGTACTTGGGCAAGATTAAGGAAATATCGGTTGACCTGACTATACCAGTTTAAGATAAATTGAGGAATACCGCAAAGCGACGTTCTTTTTTTGCTACGCTATTTCTTATTTACGTAAATGACTATCTATAGCAAATTTCCCTTCCTATCTATTTTACCGCTGATGACAGTAAGTCGCCTTTGTTTTGCGTATTCAATCAATAATATATCAAGTCTGCCGGAAATTGAGGCAAAATTTGAATGTTACGCTTAATTATGAACTTATAAGATTCTCTGAATGGTATCGTCGATTTGAATGACCCAATGTTGTATGTTTACACATAGACGACCGACATAGCATGCTGCTTCTTCTGCACATCATATCAGCGATATATGTTTTAAGGAAAGGAAAGATCTTCATGTTTTTGATATGAAAATTCAGTGCGATAACTGATAGACCACACATATTGCAAATCTTGAAAGCAGCATTCAAGTACCTACATTGGTATTGTACAGAAGTAAAGTAGCGTTTAATCAGTTAAGTTAGCTTAATCAGTGTCCTTCGTTCTTAAACCAACCAATTTTTAGGTTTACAGGAGTAAGTCTTTTTTCAAAATTAACTGCAAAGATATTCAGTTCTTGATTTCGTTTGCGAATGGTTAATGATGGATTATGGCGAACCGAAGCCCTTACTTCCTTGCAAGCGACCAGGGTTTTGAAATTGCACAATCGATCCGGTACTTTCGAATATTAATGCTTTCGGGCATTGTGAAAATGATATTCCGCATGATAAAACGATGAACCACCGTTTCAGTAGTAGGCCCACAGAAAGCGTGATGCATGTCGGGGCACGACTCCATTGCTACTAAATTTTTACGAAGCTAGCCATACTCAGCGCCTCTGCATTGCAGCTTTACAAAGTCAACACAAAATCAAAATTCATATGACTAAGACTTTTGAAAAATGGCTTAAGAGCCTGACAAATGACATTGGTTCCTATACTGGTGTACAAAAAATTTTTGGTTTAAATATTGCTGTGGTATTAAAAAATATATATGTACTATTACAAGTGTATTGTTTTAAGAATATACAATATTTACATAAATATAATATCACAAACTTAAGAACTTTGAGGAACAAATTTATTTACTACACTTTCAATCCAAACCTCGTATGTTTGCGTGGTACTCATACTCAATCGTACACATGTAACCATCTACATAAATTGCATTAAATGCAGAAATTATTATTAAAAATATGAGTGCCAGTGAGTATGAATTTGTGTTAATTGAAAATGCATGGTAGGGCATGCACTCAGTCAACGTGCAAGCACATGCATGAATCATTTGTTGTGTCAAACAATCTCTTTCATTTCCAGAACTTTATTGCTATTGTGACAAATGTTTTTAATATTTTCTTTAATGCAAAAAAATGTACATATATTAATTCTCTTTAAGCTTATGAGGATTGTTCTTGTAATGTGCAAACTCGTATAACGATTTGTACTGGAAAAACCATGACTACGTGTCCGAAATTGTAATTGAGGGCCTCAGATAATTTACAGTTAGCTTACAAAAGTTGCACCAATTAGGCAAATTTATGCAATTGCAAATCAAACATCGATGAATAAAATCCCGAGATATGGGTTGAAACCACTTTAGTTTTGCTTTTTTTTTGTTTAACCCATATGGGTCCTTAGCGATTCGAATTCCTGTGCGTCTTTTGAAATCATATTAGCGATGACTCCATATAATTTTCAGAGCTGAATGTTGGACTCAATTAAAAAACAAAAAATTATCAAAATAAGCGTAACCCGACCGAAGAAGATAATTTCACAGAAGAATTATTAAAAAATGCATCAAAAATTCGTAAAATCTAAAAATTAAAAAAAAAATAATTTTACAAAATATTCAAATTTTATTAAAAATTTAAAACAAAAAAAAATTCAAAAAAAAATCTTCCAAAAATACAACCGAAGTTTCATTAAAAAACTCTTGAAGTCCACAAAATATTGTCATGAATTATTCAGAAATTAAAATTTCACCAAAAATTTTACATTTCCCATGAAATATTAAATTTGCCAAAAATCAGCAAAAACAAAACATAAAAATTAAAAGACATTAAAATTTTGCTAAAAAAAAAGTTTCGTTAAAAATTTAACTTTCTTAGAACACGTAAATTACACATTACGACTTATTTTTCACCAATAAATCAAATTCGAAGTTTCATCAAAAATTTTAAGTTCACAAAGACATCAAAAAGGCAATAAAAAATCCAACAACTGTTATTACAGCGAATGCTCCACCCCATTTATATTTGAACACGTAATATATTAATATAAATTCTTAAATTATTATTTAAATTTGAGGTACTCTATGATAATCTAAGTCTGCTTATAATAACTTTTGTTAATAAATAAAGAAAATAAATAATCACAAATAATTTTTAATTTTCAAACATTTTTAAATTTTACCAAAAACTATAAACTGTAGTTTTTATCACAAAAACTAAATTTTATCAACATTTTCAAATTTTAACAAAATATTTAAGTTTTTCCAAGGAAATTGAGAATTTAATTTTCACCACAAATCAAAAATCAAAAATTCAGCAAATAAAATTAAATTTCACAGTAAATCAAATTATCACCAAGCATTAAATCGTACTATAATAAAATATAAAATTTATCAAAAATTCAAATTAACCTAAAAATTCACGAGAAAATAAATTTTTCTGCAAAAATATTCACCCAATGATAAAAAAATATGTTGCCAAAACGTTTAAAAATTAACCTCACAAATAATATATCACCAAAAACATCAAAAACTTACACCAACACATGAGTTTCACAAAAAAAAAGCAACGCAAGCGTTAGGACTACAAATTGTTGGCAAGCTCAAATGTGGCTTTAAAAGTCCTTAGTCGGAAGAGCAAGAAGTGAATTACTTAAAATCAGAATAGCCTACGCTTGACAATTGCGGAGGTGACAGTTCACAGTTTTTACTTTCTGAAATATTATCTGCCCGAAACGAAAATCAATTAAAATAAAGTCAACAGTGATCCAAATTGTAAAAGAAACCAAAAAAAAAAACACAAAAAAGTTGAATTAATCTACCATTGGATTTTGTTTATACGTGTTTCTTATTTATGTTTGTTGATTAAGTATATTAAAGAAATACACTAGTTCACTTAGCGATCACGTTACTAACTGCTTGTAACTTATATTCGCCAGATTTTTTATGATTGCGAATTCCAGCACAACTATTTTGCGCTTTCAACTCAGTCAGGTGAAATATGCTGCTTAGCACATGGGCGTTAGTTTCAAGGGAAACGGAGAGCTGCTCAAACCTATTCTAAGAAATATCGACTCAGAAAAAAAATTAGCCCAACTTAGCTTCTATTAATAAGCATAAGTTATTTTAGAAAATTTTATATTTATGCATATCAATTTTATTGTTGTGGTAAAAATCAACCAGTTCGAGTTTCAAGCGTTTATGAAGAGAAAATTTATCTAACAAAAATTTGGACACATGCGTTGGGTAATCAAAATAAAATGTGCATACATAAGTAAGTATACTGAGAATCGCTTTAGTAAGGACGAATGATATCATAAAGTTTAGTACTTTTAAAGGTCATTTCTTTCTGTTAATTTGGTCAAAATTGTGAACGGATTTTTTTCTTTTAAAGAAAGTTTGTTTTTTATTATTTACCAATTAATAAATTAAGACTTTTTATGGATCACTTAAATAAGAAATTACAATTCTAATCGACGAATGTTATAACACCATAAAAATTAAATTTAAAAAAAATGAAACGCTAAAAAGCTCTTAACACTTCCGAAAAGGAGCAAATTTTAAATTGAAAACCCAGGTGGCAAAATGCCTTCCCAATACGAGATAAAATAAAAAAAGGAAATTAAACATTACTTGAACAACATTGTAAAAATATGGTAAAAATATTATTAAACAAGTGTTTACACAGCTCATTGTATTTTAAAGTCGTGTCCATTCATAGTTCGTCGAAAACTTCAGAAGAAACCGGCATTTAATGACAATCGTAAAGCTCAGCGCATCCAATTTACAAAGAATAAAATGACGTCGTCGGCTGATAAATGGTTTCAAGTAGTATTTATTGACGAAGAAAAGTTTAATATCGATGGACCAGATGGATACCACTTTTATTTTCACGACTTAAGAAAGGAATTAATATATCTGCAACGAAGACACAGGAGAGCAAGGTTTAATTATAGTAAGGGGTGCCATGTCCTACTATGCCACTGTTTTGATATTTGAAACGAAAAATATGACTGGAGCATCGTACAAAAGGATTTTAAAAGGCACGTTTCCATAATTAAAAAAACTTATTTATAACCATACCGTGGACCTACCAACACGACAATACTCCAATTAACACTGCCAGAGCTGTATAACCGTGGATTCATGAACAAAAAGTGAAACTTTCCCTGAATCTTCATATCACGGAAAATGTTGTATCCCCTCACTATCTGGTTTACAAGATATACATGTTCAAAATTGGTCACATTAAAATTCTTATAAATGATTCGAAGTGTATATAGTTAAATGTAATTACAAATCAATCTATGGCGCATGTCGACAATAATTGCACTGTACAACAAAATCACCAGTCCTGACAACAAATATAAATGTTTTACCAAAAATGCAAGTTAAACTGAAAAATAAAAATTTCAACACAATTTAGAATTTTTCGAAAATTCAGCATAAAATCGAAAAATTAGACTAAAACAAAATAATTGCAAAATACCACAAAAACCAAAACTCAATTTTTAAACTTTAAAATTTCAAACTTTAAAATTTCAAAACAAAATTTTACATTTAACCAAAATTTTGCAGCTTTGCCGGTGTCGATGTTACACAAGTTTCAAAAGACCTTATTTACACAAGCATATAACCAGAAACGACAAAGTTAACCCAAAGGCTGTAAACACACTAAAACCCTAAATTTTCAAAATTTTACTAAAAATTCAATTCCGCTATTATATACAAATCACAAAAAAATTTTGAATTTATTAAAACTGTATATACATTCAAAGAAAAACAAATCAAAAGAGCCGTAGTTAAGAAATAGCAACGGACTTTTAAACAAAACAAAATGAATATTCACAACATCAAAGGCAGACTACACTACATCAAATTGTTTCAATATTTTCTCAAAAATTATATTTTTCAATACAAAACAATAAAATAACCTAGGCTTTATGTTTTACTATTAAATCTTTCCAAAAGAAATTCACAAGAAGTATTCTCTAAAATATTATTTATTGTCACCAATGTAATAAATATAAAAAAAAAGAAATGAATTAGCAGATCGAAAATAATACAAAAATGTTGAATTTCACAGTTTTTTTTTAAATAACTATATATTTTTAAAAACAGGATAAATCTTAAAGTGAACAATCTGTTACAAAAACAAATATATAAACGATAATTAAAAAAAAATAGTCAAAAAAAGTTTTAATTTTAATTAAAATGTTAGGTTTAGGACATATATTTACTCAGATCAGTTAAATAAAAATAAAAAGCACTTGCAATATAAGCTTGAGTTAAAAACTGCAAAGATTTAAATATCAAATAAACACAAATTCACAGAGTACAAACTAATGCCAAACGAATAAAAATTTGCTTTATTGTAGTCAAAATAAATATGACTCAAAATTCGTTTTCCAATTAACCAATTTTCAATATAAAAATAAAACGGAATTACTTATAACTAATTATAATATAAATTTCACGCTTAGGTTGTTTGCAGAGTCTGAATATAAAAACGTCTACGATTTTATAACATTTTTAATATAATTTAAAACATCTTTGTTGGATAATATGCTCATATGGTCGACACCAGCTAAAGCCAATGTGGAAATGTTCGACGATTGGTAACCAGCCCAGTAGTGACAAGCTTGCAAAGATCGCCTATTTACAGTACCATCACCAATGCCCATAATTAGTTTGGGTGCATCATCGGATACGTCATCTTTTTTGTAACGCAGTCTTTAAAACAAAAAGTAAGAACTGATTAAGAAATTATATTAATTTTCTTATGTATATATGTATAGATAGTTATATAAAATACTTATATGCATACACAAAAATATCATTCATTATTATTTACGATGGCCATAGCAACTAAATACTATTGCATCAGCAGGCAGTCACAACAGCCATGGATGAATATAGATGCAATAAAGTCCTGAACGAACATCGCCCGGCTATTTCGAATAATGGCCGACATTTATCTAGGAAAACACGAATCAACTTTAGCACAATTGCTACCGTGAAAGAATAGTCACTGGCACTTTAAGCCGTTGCCGATCCTGTTCAAAAAGGCCTTATGACACTGAGCATTTAATTAATTTATATATGGTTAAGACGACTGAGGTTGCCCAATTTCTTTCAGTTATGGGCATTATGTGTCTTATGTTTATTCTTTAAGAAACTAGCGCAGTGATAAGACGTTTTAAGTCACAAATTAATAAGATAAAATATAATTTTTTGATTGTGTTTATTGAATACCGTCATACTTCTACTGACAAAACAAGCACCATATACAAGGAAACAGAAAATTCAGGATACTACCGCCTTTATAACTACGCAACATTTATCGGAAGCGTTATCTATAAAATACGAAAGACCCCAGGAAAAGGCAAAATCAGACATCACAATCGATATCGATCGTAAATCTACAAAAGGCAGCATACCTACTCCAAAACTTTTACTTCCGCAAAAATTATACTTTAGAAGACGCCTTAGCATTATTTTTGGACTTGGGATTGTCAAATAAAAAATATTGTATTTTTCGAAGCTCTTTAAAGTATCATAATCATACAGTAAAGATACTACTGCGTTACAAATGATGGTAACACCATAAAGTTGAGTACGAGAATTTGAATATATTTGAAACAAGAGACCTTATAAAGTTTTCATGTACTATTAGAAATTCGCTTCCAAAGAAATGAAATCATATGAAAAGTTAAGAGAATATAAAAACGCGATGTCGTTAAAAATCAAAAGAAATAAAATTAAAAATATCTCCTCCATTTTGGTATCTGCTTTTTGTAATTTTTATTAGAAGTCGTAGTGAAATTATACCTCACAATTCTTCTTAACTCATTTTTTCTACTTTTTTATATTACTCTTCTCAAAAAAAGACCGATAGGCTTAAAACAAAGCTGGCATTCATTTCATTATATCACCTTTTCACACCAAAAGTTATCATACTTTTTAAAGTAAATAAAACAGAAGACTTGTGCACTTACCTCTCTACCGTAGGCAAGCCATCACCATAGAGACAATGTAGATCTACGCCTGGAGGACTAAAGTTTATAGTGTAATGTAAAGTATCTTTGCGCATCTCCCAGGCAATCGGGTAACCAATATCATTAAAAAAATCCTGCATTTGCGACATAGTGTAGACACGTGATGGTGTTTCCACTAAAATTTCAGAGCTATGCCAAAACAGAGGTGAAGGTAGAAGCCAGGCCGATGAGGGATTGGTAATTTGTTCAGCCTTTAATATCTTACCACTGAGCACAAAGGAATCAAGATCATCACCCATGGCAAACACTTTTAAAGCTTTTACACTACCAGCCCAAGCTCCTGCCAAGCTGATTAACTTCGCAACGTATTTCTGTTTCCATTTTACAGTTTGTTGCTGGAGAAATACCAACGTCATTGAGCTGCCCATACTATGGGTAATGAATGTAACGGGTGTTTGATAATTCGCTTCGTAAGTATCTTCGACAAGCTTCTTTAAATCTATAAAGAATTGTTTGTGCTCATCTGTGAATTAGCCAAAAGAAATTTTATTGTTGAAACAAATGTATATAAATATTTTTTTAACTCACTAGGTGCTTTGCGAAAATCATAGGGAGCACCATGTATATTTTTTCTTCTTTCATAGCCCATGTCTACCAACAGATTTCCAATATCTTTGAAATAAGCACCAGCCTTATTGTGTGTAGGATCTATCCATTCCACTACTTCTGGATCACCCCATCCTGGTATACGTGTCTCTACTCCTGGCGCGTTGTGTGTTGTTCTAGTTATATTATCGTAATACAATTTTACGTTATCGACCCAGCAATACACAGCTGGCACTACTATCAATTCCAAATTCAACCACAAATTAAACCAATCCGATTTGTTAGCGCACCAGAAGGGAGATGAAGACTTATTTAGTTTTGCGTCTACTTGACTACCCCCATCACCGGGAACTTGAGGTTGTAGAATAGAGCAGTTTTATTTATGCAGAAATTTGTTATTATTAGCAATTATTCTTTATTTATATATTTTTATATTAAACATAGGAGTGTTATGTTATTGAGGTTAGTTTACTGTTGTTTTTCTTTTTCATGCACTATGATGATTTAATTTGTTAGTTTTTCTTTGTGGTAACACTAATCACAAACAAAGATTTTGAGGAAATTATGCACTTCTTAAAATAAATTCAACTTAAAAAAAGGAAGATTATAGTTTAAAAACGAAAAATTAACATAAAATAAATGTTTTTTTCATAAATTACACTAAAGCACGTCATTGGCTACTAAACAAAACACAAAAAATCAGTTGATATATATTTACTAACTTATACCCGCGGCTTCCCCCACCCATTCCCCTTGTTTAAAGATTTGAAAAAATATTTTAAAAGAATATACTTCATCAAACTCGGTGGATAGTTTCTAAGAGGTAGAAATTGCACAACAACCACCTCTTGATAAAATTTTGTAAAAATGCATTGCTTATGTGCTCATCTAAATAAGGATCGATCTATCTATATTTTAAACTTCAGTAAAATTGAATCTATTTCACCTGTTTAAAATTTCGTCAAAATCAGTTCATCTGGTTAGCCATTAAAGCGTAGAATATAAACAAAGTCATTTGCATTTATGGCATTAATAAACAGACAATTTACACGAAAAATATGCAGGGGTTCTTATATAGCAATTCTGTTTTGTTTGAGTCCATAGAGAACGAAAATACCTATACTTTTTTTCGATCAATTAGTTTATTCGCAAATTAAGAGAAATAACGGCATTTTAGAAGTTATAGCTTAAAAATATCATATGAAATTATTTTTTAAACGAGAAAAATAATTTGAAAATCGATTTTGAAATGGCAAAGTGAAAAACTCCAACATTTGGTAACTTTATGTGTGTGAAGATAAATTCGAATTTAACTAGCAGAGACACAAACCGAATTTTTTAACATGGCTGATTTTGCACTTAACAGAGCTATGTTAGCAATTTAACAGTGGGGGTAATTTTGACCTTATTTTCAGAAGCCTATATTAGGAAGCAGGAACCAGATCCATAAGAAACCTCTTTTGTAAAAATTGCTCAAAGCGTTAGTTAATTGACCCATAAAAGTAAAACATCTAAAATATTTAGGAAACAAAATTAAATTGCATTTAAAAACAGCGCTTTTGGCGAAACTGTTAATCTTGAACTTATTTCCAGTGACCATTATGGAAAAATGGTGATGGGCTGGCCCAAGCCACTATATAGGAATGGTGGTCCAGGGAGTACTTATTGGAGCCATAAAGGTGGGATATCTGAAATAATTTTAGAATCCGAGTAAAAACAATATTTTAAAAGTACTAATTTTTGAAAATTTCTTGAGAGGATAAGTGGTCATTATGGAAAAATGGTGATGGGCTGGCCCAAGCCACTATATAGGAATGGTGGTCCAGGGAGTACTTAGTGGAGCTATAAAGGTGGGATATCTGAAATAATTTCAGAATGCGAGTAAAAACAAAATTTAAAAAAAAATTTTTTTTTTTAAATTTCTTGAGAGGATAAGTGGTCATTATGGAAAAATGGTGATGGGCTGGCCCAAGCCACTATATAGGAATGGTGGTCCAGGGAGTACTTAGTGGAGCTATAAAGGTGGGATATCTGAAATAATTTCAGAATGCGAGTAAAAACAAAATTTAAAAAAAAAAAATTTTTTTTTAAAAATTTCTTGAGAGGATAAGTGGTCATTATCGAAAAATGGTGATGGGCTGGCCCAAGCCACTATATAGGAATGGTGGTCCAGGGAGTACTTAGTGGAGCCATAAAGGTGGGATATCTGAAATAATTTTAGAATCCGAGTAAAAACAAAATTTTAAAAGTACTAATTTTTGAAAATTTATTGAGAGGATAAGTGGTCATTATGGAAAAATGGTGATGGGCTGGCCCAAGCCACTATATAGGAATGGTGGTCCAGGGAGTACTTAGTGGAGCTATAAAGGTGGGATATCTGAAATAATTTCAGAATGCGAGTAAAAACAAAATTTAAAAAAAAAAAATTTTTTTTAAAAAATTTCTTGAGAGGATAAGTGGTCATTATCGAAAAATGGTGATGGGCTGGCCCAAGCCACTATATAGGAATGGTGGTCCAGGGAGTACTTAGTGGAGCCATAAAGGTGGGATATCTGAAATAATTTTAGAATCCGAGTAAAAACAAAATTTTAAAAGTACTAATTTTTGAAAATTTCTTGAGAGGATAAGTGGTCATTATGGAAAAATGGTGATGGGCTGGCCCAAGCCACTATATAGGAATGGTGGTCCAGGGAGTACTTAGTGGAGCTATAAAGGTGGGATATCTGAAATAATTTCAGAATGCGAGTAAAAACAAAATTTAAAAAAAAAAAAATTTTTTTTTAAAATTTCTTGAGAGGATAAGTGGTCATTATGGAAAAATGGTGATGGGCTGGCCCAAGCCACTATATAGGAATGGTGGTCCAGGGAGTACTTAGTGGAGCCATAAAGGTGGGATATCTGAAATAATTTTAGAATCCGAGTAAAAACAATATTTTAAAAGTACTAATTTTTGAAAATTTCTTGAGAGGATAAGTGGTCATTATGGAAAAATGGTGATGGGCTGGCCCAAGCCACTATATAGGAATGGTGGTCCAGGGAGTACTTAGTGGAGCTATAAAGGTGGGATATCTGAAATAATTTCAGAATGCGAGTAAAAAGAAAATTTAAAAAAAAAAATTTAAAATTTTGTTTTTACTCGGATTCTAAAATTATTTCAGATATCCCACCTTTATGGCTCCACTAAGTACTCCCTGGACCACCATTCCTATATAGTGGCTTGGGCCAGCCCATCACCATTTTTCCATAATGACCACTTATCCTCTCAAGAAATTTTTTTTTTTTAAATTTTGTTTTTACTCGCATTCTGAAATTATTTCAGATATCCCACCTTTATAGCTCCACTAAGTACTCCCTGGACCACCATTCCTATATAGTGGCTTGGGCCAGCCCATCACCATTTTTCCATAATGACCACTTATCCTCTCAAGAAATTTTCAAAAATTAGTACTTTTAAAATATTGTTTTTACTCGGATTCTAAAATTATTTCAGATATCCCACCTTTATGGCTCCACTAAGTACTCCCTGGACCACCATTCCTATATAGTGGCTTGGGCCAGCCCATCACCATTTTTCGATAATGACCACTTATCCTCTCAAGAAATTTTTAAAAAAAAATTTTTTTTTTAAAATTTTGTTTTTACTCGCATTCTGAAATTATTTCAGATATCCCACCTTTATAGCTCCACTAAGTACTCCCTGGACCACCATTCCTATATAGTGGCTTGGGCCAGCCCATCACCATTTTTCCATAATGACCACTTATCCTCTCAAGAAATTTTCAAAAATTAGTACTTTTAAAATTTTGTTTTTACTCGGATTCTAAAATTATTTCAGATATCCCACCTTTATGGCTCCACTAAGTACTCCCTGGACCACCATTCCTATATAGTGGCTTGGGCCAGCCCATCACCATTTTTCGATAATGACCACTTATCCTCTCAAGAAATTAAAAAAAAAAATTTTTTTTTTTTAAATTTTGTTTTTACTCGCATTCTGAAATTATTTCAGATATCCCACCTTTATAGCTCCACTAAGTACTCCCTGGACCACCATTCCTATATAGTGGCTTGGGCCAGCCCATCACCATTTTTCCATAATGACCACTTATCCTCTCAAGAAATTTTCAAAAATTAGTACTTTTAAAATTTTGTTTTTACTCGGATTCTAAAATTATTTCAGATATCCCACCTTTATGGCTCCACTAAGTACTCCCTGGACCACCATTCCTATATAGTGGCTTGGGCCAGCCCATCACCATTTTTCGATAATGACCACTTATCCTCTCAAGAAATTTTTAAAAAAAAATTTTTTTTTTTTAATTTTCTTTTTACTCGCATTCTGAAATTATTTCAGATATCCCAACTTTATAGCTCCACTAAGTACTCCCTGGACCACCATTCCTATATAGTGGCTTGGGCCAGCCCATCACCATTTTTCCATAATGACCACTTATCCTCTCAAGAAATTTTCAAAAATTAGTACTTTTAAAATTTTGTTTTTACTCGGATTCTAAAATTATTTCAGATATCCCACCTTTATGGCTCCACTAAGTACTCCCTGGACCACCATTCCTATATAGTGGCTTGGGCCAGCCCATCACCATTTTTCCATAATGGTCACTGGAAATAAGTTCAAGATTAACAGTTTCGCCAAAAGCGCTGTTTTTAAATGCAATTTAATTTTGTTTCCTAAATATTTTAGACGTTTTACTTTTATGGGTCAATTAACTAACGCTTTGAGCAATTTTTACAAAAGAGGTTTCTTATGGATCTGGTTCCTGCTTCCTAATATAGGCTTCTGAAAATAAGGTCAAAATTACCCCCACTGTTAAATTGCTAACATAGCTCTGTTAAGTGCAAAATCAGCCATGTTAAAAAATTCGGTTTGTGTCTCTGCTAGTTAAATTCGAATTTATCTTCACACACATGGTAACTTTTGGCAACATTTCAAATTTACCAAATATTTACAAATATATATAAATAAAACTTAATTTCTAAAAACTTAATAGTTAATAAAATATCAACGTTTTATCACAAAATACCACAAAAATCTAAATTCACCAAATTTTAAAATTTCACCACAAAATCTTTTACATCACCAAAATTTGCATTTTCACGAAAAAAAAACATTATTTTATGAAAACGTGAAAATAGAATACGAGTATATGTATGTTAACCCAATTATATTTAAAAATCTCACCACAAATCGAGAATTCACCAAAAAATTTTAAAAAATTAAAATTTATTTAAAAAAATTCCATAAAAATTAAATATTTTACCACAAATCTAACCTGAAAAATAAACAATTCAAAAATTTACCAAATTTGTTAAATTTTTCACAAAACCAAACTATAGTGTAAGCATTTTTAATTATCAAAATGAAACAATTTTCCAAAAAAGAAGCCAAGTTTCAAGAAAACTGAAACTGCACATTGAAATTACGAAAAATCCGAAATTTAGCAAAATATTAAATTCACCAAGAGCTTGAAAATTCCTCATGAAATCAAAAAAATTAAATAAATTTTTGCTTTATTGCAAAAATACCTCAAAAAACAAAATTTTAAAATTCAAAACTGAATTTTTAATTTCACCAAAATTTTGCAGTTGCGCAAATAGCTTGCAAAATAAACCCTATACTTTTTGAAAACAAATCGAGTAAGTAACCAAAAAGAAACTTCATCAAATTTCTGAGAAAAAAAAAATAATAGAGCCGTAATTAAGAAAAAAAAACATCTCATCTATTATCCGATGGAAAATGCTTATATTAAAACGTTTAAATATAAAATAAGACGACTAAAAGTGAAGCAAAAAATTAAAGACCACTACCAATCATTTGCACCGGTCAAATTTGCAGTATATTTTAGTATACTTTTATGAAGGATTTGCATGCTTTTATGAAGGGTATATAGGAGTCGGCACAGCCGAATACAGCTCTTACTTGTTTTATATTTATATTGAAAACTTTCGCCATTTAAACAAAGAAACAATTGTTAATATCAATGATATACTATAACAAGTATTTAATTTGTAAACACTACAATAATTGCATTCTGCAATATGAGTAACGAAAGTATTCAAACGACAATTGTTCATTGTATAATATTTATGTGATGCGTTAAATTACAATGGGAAAATTATTGTATGTTGGTTTGTTTGTATTAGGTACAATTACGTTGGGTAAAACTTGTGCGTAACTAATTTTTGTAAAATCAAATTGAAGACCTAGCAGCCGCAAATTATTTTAGAAAAAAGTTAAAAGGAACAAATAAAAGAATATAAAAACAGAATAACGTACAAATTGTTAAATATTTTAAAGTACACTGGCTGTAAATTTTATAAAAATATAACAACCAGAACTAAGGTTTGAAAACTTATTGTAATTTTCTTGAAGAGAGATTCAATAAATAATAAAAAAAATATCTTAAGAACGAAATATAACGGATATATCGCTTTTAAAGTTAAGCTTTATATAACTTGACGAAATTATTAATTTTCAGAATTTTTAGAGGTAAAAATCTGCAAAAGTTACGAATCTTTAAAATCGGCATCTTATTTTTAAAAATCTTCATAAACTAATTATATTTATTTTCTAGTGTTTTATATAACAAAAACTTATCTTTAACCCCAAATAAATCAACTCTTCAAATCAAGTTAATTTGTATAAAAAGTTTGTTTTTGAACCTTAAAGCGCGTACGAGATCGATTTGCTATAAACCTCAAAACAGCTTAGCTGCATAGGCTCATAGCTTTACCCAACTCAACTCTGGTCCGGAAGTATAAAGTTAGCCTGTACAGCTTACGCATCAAATATTCAGAAGTTACAAAGAAGACAATCTAAATGAATTCGACTAATCGTCTGCGCTCCATGGTACATACGAAATGAGCATATTCAAAGGGATTTAAATATTCCCACAGTCCAAGAAGATCCTAACTGCTATGACTAAGAAAAATCGTTACCCTGAGCCTTGCGAGCCGACCCTGTTAACCCATTATAAAATAGTCAAAGATTTGAATACAACAAATTAGTTACTACATTGGTAGTAATTAATAAATATAACAACTAGGATTAAGATTTAAAAACTTATTGCAATTTTCTTCAAGAAAGATTCAAATATATAATAATAAAAAAACTGAACAAGAAACCTACAAATCAAAAGATTTCATGAATCGATATTATTTTTCAAAGCAGTTGCAGAGTAGTTCAAGCTCGCGCTGTATTTAATTATGTGTTCACAGATAAGTTAACATTTTACCAGCAAGTTGAATAAAAATACATAGTATATTCTGTTTCTTTATACACAGTTGATAATAAATTCAAATTGATTTTGTTTATTTATTTAAAAAAAAAAAACATATCGCACTTGTGCAACTTGTGTATTAACTCAAAATATAAACATGTTCAATAAAAGCAGAAAACTTTTTAATTTTTATTTGTTTATTTTTATTTATTTAATTTATAAGTTTGGAATCAAGGCCAACTATGATTTATACTCTACACAACAACATACAAAGTTTAGTAAGTATAAAAAATATCTGTATTGAAATGAAAATTATGCATTTTTTTGTTTTTGCAATTGTTAATCGTGATGTTAGTTATGCAACTAATCTTTTATATACAAGTATATCAATGAATTTTGTAGTATAATTTTATTGAATGTAATTCCATTTACGACAATTTGCTTATTAATTGAAAGTTACAATTTCATTGTGAAAATAAGAAGAGATTATTTTGGATATTTATATTGAAATTTATTGATTTATAAAAGTTGTTTAAATAAGTCCTTTAAAAAATTAAACGATATACGTTATATTTAATACGATATACTGTTAGTTAAATCTATTTTAAGGTAGAAAAAAAACACAAATTTTAAGGAAAATGAAAATTAAGTCAACAACTACCAATACTTTCCGAGTTACGGATATACACAAGTGTGATATCTCAAATATTCAGTGACGGAATGCGTCGAATGACAGTGATATATCTAGACTAATTTATAACCCTTTAAGAGCAAATATGAATATATTCTAAACATTGCAAAAATCGATGAGTATGCGAAGCCGGTGCTTGAAACACAATAAGAGGGTTGCGGCCGCGGCTAAAGGCAAATATACAACATTCCAAATTAATTTTATTAAAAAAAAATTAAGAAATAACAACACTTCCCCAAATCGACAATATGATCAATGCTTTCAACGTTCAGCAGCAGTTAAAGGGTCTGCTTCCAAACAACGTATTACCTCAATAAATAAACTTCTGCCCGAAACTAAAATAAATATGATGCAAATAAAAAAAGGTAAATGTTAAGCAATGTCGCCTTTACACAAAAATATTCAACAGAAAAAATAAAAAGTAGAAACTGACAAAACTAGATAAATCATCTTAAAGACGACAAAAAAGTGTAGTACTCCCAACAAAAAAAGACCGACATTTTTGCTGAAACCTGAATGCAAATTACTGTTCTTTAGGAAATCTCAGGGATATTAATACTGTTTCTGAAATGGATGATATCGCATTACAAATCAGAAATACGATTGTTACTGCACCTAGTTCCCTTTTTATTTCCCGCGACAAAGTTGACCAAGTTTAGATGGAATAAACAATAATTGTTTAAAATACTTGCCAAAAAAGGGGCTAAAGCTAAAACAACAAAAGTTAAAAGTGGGCAGAATTTCTTGCATAACAAATATTTCAACGTCTTCTTGAGTAATAGTTTATCTCAATAAATAAATATTACTGCTGACTGTTCCCAAGGCTCATGTCTGTCGCCGAATTTTTATAACATTTATACGGCGGATATTCCTAAATATTGATTGATCGCAAATTTCAATACAAGATACCTATCTTAACTTCATCTAAATATTAATGAATTTTTTCACAGAAATTTTACCTGTAAATAGTTTATAATCTTAAGTACTTTAAATATGTTTTAGCAAGTTTACTCCTTGCATTTATATATGTGTGCAGCATATGTATACAAATATTTAAATGTAATTGAAGTTAATATTATTATAAAACAAACATAGAACTAAAACTATAAAGAAGTTTATGTTTCTAGTGATTAAACATTAATTATGTGTATGTGCGGTGTAATACGATCGACGCAAATTACATAAAATGATAAAGTTGTTGCCCGACATACTTTCGCATTCTTGGATATACATATGTATATAGGGTAGTCCAATCAAAACGCACGATGTTAATTGTTAATTAAACTAAACGTTTTCAAAGAATTATCTTAATATTTTTTTTTATGATAGAACAATCTATGACAATTATGTGTGAAACAAAATGTTGGTCAAATGATCGCCACGGTTTCGGTAGCATACCTCTAAGCGATGGTCGATATTTTTATTGACTCTGAGACATAATTGAGGTTCAATGTCGTTAATATGCCGAATTATCTCATCCTTTAGCTCTTGAATTGTTTTTGGCTTATTGACGTACAATTTTTCTTTTAAATATGCCCAAAGAAAAAGTACAACGGTGTCAAACCACATGATCGTGACGGGTAATTAACATCGCCACGAAGTGATAACACGGCCATTGAATTTCTCGCGCAAAAGAGCCATTGTTTCGTTGGCAATGTGGCATATGGCACCTGTTGGAGCCACATATCGTCCAGGTCCATATCCTCAATTTCTGGCCACAAGAAATCCGTTATCATCTCGTGGGTGTGACACAATTAACATCGTGTATTATGGTCGGACCACCCTATGTTTGTATACCTTACATGATTATAGTTTAGTTATTCACCGATTTTTGAATTCGTGTAGAACAGGCATAAAAATCTTAAAACATATATGAATCACAATCCAACATAATAGTAAAGCAACCAAAGCAACATAAAATTTAAACTATGTACATATGTAAATACACCGATAATTAAAATGGAAATAAAATTATAAAATTAGGCGCAATCTAAACACATGACAGTAAATGGTGATTCAATGATAAGTTATTATATGGTGATCGCGTTACGTATTTACTATAGACGTATAAATCTAAAGTTCAAGATTCAATACTACACCACTCAAGGCGTAGAACAAAGTTTCTATTAAGTTTAAGAAGTAACTTAGAAACATAAACATTGAAAATTTATAATTTTTACAAGCAGGATGAAGTTATACAAAAAATGTTAACAAACAAAAAAATACTTACCAAATATCACCGGCGAAAGGACTTTTTCTTGTTTGGGCACCACAGTCGATTTTTTGGGCGAAAATGGCCACCAGCCTCGAATACCACAGCATAGAATTAAGAGTATAAAGGCTTTTAATAAAAATTGTCGCATCCTTTTGTCTCACACAAGTACACAAGACGTCATCAACGAAATTTTTTGCTTAATAAATATTTTTTATAAATTATGCTAAGATAGTGCCATTTTTTCCAAGTCAGTTTTAAAACTTAAAATGGATGACTACTCCTGGCTACCAAGCAAAGAAGTTTTTGTTGCTTATTATTGTACAGTCTAATGAAATTTAAATGATTATTCGTAGCTTGATTACAATTAAAAACTTTCTTTTTATAAATTCTATATTAAAATCAATTCAAGTACAGTAAACAATTCAACCACAAAGACACAAGGTAACACAAGGATGTGTGAATTGAACCTCCAAAAAAGAATTGAAGCCGTGAAGCAAGCCGACAAAAGTTTTTGGCGGCGCCTGTATGTTCAAAACTTATCGGCGGCAGCTCAACTGATTGCGCCGTACTCACTATTTAGATTCGACTGCATCGGTTACACTACGTCTTGACTAGCCATAAACGGAAGAAAATGTTTTCTTGGTCTTCTGCTTGAAGAATACGAACAGGTGTTTGATATTAATAATTTTTCTCATCGAGATTGTATGGATGCATTTGCATAGTTTATAGCTGTGTTCATTTACTAAAAAGTTGTACAAATTTGTAACAATTGTTGCTAGAAAGCGTTCATTATCCCAAAAATTTGGAACGAGAGAGCGTCGAAAGAGCGTAAAAAATTGAGAGACAGAAAAATTCTTGCAAGTTTTTACAAGTAAAATTTTTACATGTAATAATTATTCAAACAGCTGTTTTGCGTTTGTGTTTACAAAACAATATTTCTAAATTAAGTTAAAAATAAAAATATTTTGGAAAATTTAAGAAATTGTAAGTAAATGTAAACTTTTAAAACGATAAAAAGTATTAAGAAGGTACATTTATTTTTGTGTAACTTAGGAACAACAGAAGCATCATAAGATGTCTAAACCTGTGGTTTTAACTGCCTCTGAAATGTTTTTGTTTTTCTTTAATTTTCACAGACCAGTTGTTATTTTTAGTGTTGTAAATATTATGAGTACGTAGCTACTCGGTAATTTACACTAAGCAGGCAAATAATTCAATTATTTAAAATATATATTTGCAAATAAATTTAAATTAACACATAATTTATTAAATTACTTTGCTACTGCTTTTGATATTTTATTTTGGATAAAGCTTTTTATTACAATAAAAATGAAAATTGCTTAAATTTGTTTCCTTTAAAAAATATATTTAACCCGTTTTTCGACGGCTGTTTATTATTATTATTATAGTTTGGAAACGATTGCAAAGGCGGAGCATTAATGTCAGACAATAACGAACAAAAATTCTCCTTTTCAACTCACATTTGTTTGCGCTTTAATGTAGTTTCTTATTAGTGTTTATTTACATAAATAGTTCTTCATAAAATCACATTACAAAATACTTAATATTATATAATTATTATAATAATAACGCAATAAGGTGTGAAAATAATAATATCTATTAACGCATGCTTATTCTAACACGCATTAAAAACCCCATTTTATGAAAATCGCTTAAAAAAATAAATCACAAAGTTGCAAATAAACATTTCTGCGACCTTATTCCAGGCCGGTGACCTGGCAAACCCCTGTCCTTATTTGCAACCTATGGGATGGCATAGGTGCTATTCCGGCGGTGCCTATGCGGTCGCAAAGAGGCGCTGGTCTGGCCGCTTAATGTCACACCCGTGGTGGACCACCGTGAGATTGAGCCAACGTTGGCAGGTGCTCACGTAAATCTAATCATAATCTGTCACGACAATGCTGAATATAAATGACCATAATCACATCATTTTTATAATAATATACATATATGTATAATTTGTCCAAAAAATATAGGGGTAGTTCTTGAGTACTCATTTATACCTATACATTACAACACTACTTTAACTTGCAAATTTTAGCTAGTAAAGTGTTCATTTAGTTCAGTGATGCGCACCCAATGCCCCTGGGGGCCGAACACTTTTCGTGATTTACACATACACAAAACGAATGTTGACAAAGCGCACCACAAAGAGTACAAAAGTTATAATTTTATTCAGTTGTATGCCAACTTTTAAGCAAGCAGGTTGATGTCGCATGTTTTGTTATGATATAACAACAAAATACACAGTTGAGATTACAAGATAGAGAAAAAGAGAAGCTCAACTGAGTATTTTTATGATATTTTTTTCAGCATTTCAACACACTTGGAATAATTTTATGTTTGCATATTAACCATTTTTTTATTATTTTGAAATGTGGAAGGTATGTTATGAAAAAAAATTTTTATTTTCACTAAACATATTTAATGAAGCTGAGTGCCTTCTATGCAATCAAAAATTAAAAAGAAAATGTGCATACAATTTTAAACGTCATTACGAAAGTCGTCATTCAGAACTGTGTAGTTTGTCAGGGGAGGACAGAGATAGGCTTATAAGGAAATTAAAAAAGGATTTGAAATTGAACAATAATAAAGCTTTGTATGAATGTAAAATCAATACAAGTACCGCAACATGTAGCCAAATGAAGGCTACATACCTAATTGCCTTAGGTTTAGCAAAAAAGGGCCGGCCATTTGAAGATGGTGTATTTTTTAAGGAAATGTGCTTGTCGATTCTGCCTTTATTTGGTGAAGCAGGACAACAGGTTGAAGCTATGGTAAGTGAGTTGTCTCTATCTCGCACTTCAATAACTAGAAGAACTGAGGACATAGGGCTTTTTCTAAATAAAAAAACAAATGACCGAATTAGAAATGCAAACTATATTTCCGTTTGTTTTGATGAAAGTGTAGACAATAGTGACACTAGTCAAATGATAATTTGCATCAGAACTGTGGACAACGCATTTAATTCATTTGAACAAATTTTAAAACTTGAGTCCTTTTACGGAAACGTAACAGGTGAAATTATTTTCAATTCATTTAATAAAAATGTGCTGTCATTAATTGATAAAAGCAAGCTTTCTGCCGTTTGCACCGATGGTGCCGCAGTTATGCTTGGTCGAACGAATGGTTCTGTTGGAAAATTAATTAAAGCTGGAATAGGCTGGTGCCTACTTTCCACTGCATAATTCATCAGCAAGCTTTATTTGCAAAAACAATTAGCCTTAATGAAACTATGGAAATCGCAATTAAAATAATAAATCGTTTAAAAGGAGGGCATAACGCACTAACCCACAGGAAACTGGTGGCGTTCTTGAAAGAGGTAGATGCGTGTTATGATGACGTATTAATGTTTACTGAGGTACGATGGTTAAGTCGTGGAAAATGTCTTGAGCGCCTATTTTGCCTAAGAGAGGAAATTGCATCATTCCTTAAAGATTTGGCCTTGCCTAAAGACATCGATTTGTTAAATTCAATAACATCTACTGATTTTTTGTTTGACCTGGCATTTTTTTCCGACATTACGCTTCAAATTAATAATTTAAATTTAGTATTGCAAGGCAAAAACAAAAATATATGTGATCTATTCTATGCGGTAAAAGAGTTTTCCAGTAAGTTACAAATTTTGATAAAACAGCTTGAAAAACGGGATTTGCGAAATTTTCCAAACACAAGTGAAATATTTCAGAAGTTTTCAAACCCAGCAAAATTAAATATATATAGCGCAGAGCTAAAGAAACTGTTAGAAAGCTTTGGTAAAAGATTTCATGATATAGCAGAAATTGAATATGCGACCAATATTTACCAAAATCCTCTTTCGTGTTCAATGGACAACGTTGCTGAAAACATAAAACAAGAGCTACGGCTAATGCGTACTGACTTAACAATTCCAATGGAAACCGGTATTAATTTCTGGAAAAATATTTGCCCAAACAAATATGGTGTTACTAGAGATTTAATATTAAAAGTTTTTTCAATGGTTTCTACTACATACATATGCGAGCAAACATTTTCGGCAATGACGTATATAAAAAACAAATATAGAAACAAATTAACAGATTGTCATTTAGAAACTCTGTTAAAAATAAAATGTTATGAAGAAGATATAAGCATAGACGAACTTATTGATTTTGTTAATTCTAATAAATAATTTATTTCAAACTTATTTTATATACATAAGCTTATTATTATGTGTGCAAATTCAAACTAATATATGTTATGTACGCATATGTACATATTTTATTTTTTTAATGTTCAATCATATTTGAATTCATATTTTTATTTAAAATTGAAATTTTTCGACAAAGAAATTTGCAATACGTAAAAAATCGTTCGTTAGTGAACTTGTTTTTTATTTAAACTTCATCTTTTTCATGGATATATTATTTGATTTTTTTAATTTTTCATTAATACTTCAGTTCATTTCTCCCAGTGCACTCACCACTACACACACATTTTGAAGCTGTTTCTCTTTGTGGGCAACGCTGATTTAGTTTTTCACATTTTTGAGAGTAATTTTGGAAAATTTCTTGTTACTCTCTTGTTGCTAATTTTTACTAGTAAAGTAAATGAACACAACTTATGTATGGGTGTTTACAGACGAGCGCGCACACACATACATACTTTTTATTTTGCCTGTATGTTTGTTTGTGTAATGTAACAAAAGGTTGCGCGAACTTTTGTTTGGACAACTCTGTTTGACCATGAACAGCGACGGCCTGGACTAGCCAAATTTCTGTGCGAGCAGCAAAATGTGCGATGGCTGAACAGATTATGGCTAGTCAAGACACCATATAATGGATCAGATAAAAAATACGGATGGAAATTTGAGTCGCATTGCTCTTACCATTTGAAAAAAAATTAAGCGAAATTTGTGGTGTAAAAATGGAAAGTTATTGTTACGCTTTTCTAAACAAATAAATGATATCACTGGTTTTTGGCGCCATCTCCCCAAGCGAACTAGTAATTGCCCATATCTTTTGTTGTTATACGTTCTTTGTTTGTATACAAATAAAAAATTTAATGTTAAAGTGGAATTTTAAGTGTTTGTATTCAATTGTTATAAAATATGTTAGAAAATTAAATAGTTTAGTGTATGATGTACTCTCCAAAATCTATACTGTCATGTCCGTCGGATTTTAATTTTCCTTTTACACCATATACTATACAACAGCAATTGATGCAGGAATTGTATGCGGTCTTAGAAAATAAACAAATCGGTATCTTCGAAAGTCCTACAGGAACGGGAAAATCGTTGAGCCTCACATGCTCTGCTCTCAAGTGGTTAGAAGATCACGAGCGATTGGTAAGAGAAGAACTGCAGCAACGTTTGAAAGATGTGCAACAAGAAGTATTAAAACTAGAAAACGAGTCGCCAGAAGTCTCGGATTGGATAACACTACATTCCAAAAAATCAGAACAACGGCAAGAACTGTTGGAGCTAAAACAATTGAAGAAACTCTTGGATGAGTTTGAAGAAAAATTAAAGGAAATTAAAAATAAAAAAAGGTTGTTAAAGCAATCCCGGTCTAAAGCCATTGAGGTTAATAGGGAAGACAAAATACTAGATACACAATATGAATTGAACATTTCACTAGAAGCTTCGAATTCTACAGAAATTGCTGAAAGTTCTAATTTGGATAAAAAGCGTGATACGTATCGAGATGTGCAAATATTTTTCTGCAGTCGTACTCACACTCAATTATCACAGGTTGTACAAGAAATCAAACGTACTGCATATGGCAAGCGAGTGCGTTGCGTTTCTTTAGCTTCCCGCCAGCAATTGTGTATACACAAACAATTACGTAAAATTAATAATGTCGCTCTAATAAACGAAAAATGTTTGGACATGGCTAAAGAGGCAAAAACATATGTAATACCCTCTTCCTCTGATATGGATGGTTGTGTACAGAAAAAAGCAAAAGTTTCTTGTAAACCTGGAACAAACCACTTTACAAAATGCGAGTTTAACACCCAAGCCATTGTGCAAGATTTAAGTGAACTTTCATTAGTGGATATACTAGATATAGAAGACCTTATTACAGAAGGTGAACAGCTACAGGCCTGTCCGTATTATGCGGCAAGAAATGCTGCACCGTTGGCTCAAATTGTCATGTTGCCCTATCAACTTTTACTACACAAACGCACGCGTCAACAAAGTGGTATTGATCTTAATGGCTCCATTATCATTATAGATGAAGCTCATAATCTATTAGACACCATAACTCAAATGCATAGCTGTGAACTTAGTCTACAACAGTTAGAATCCTCGCACCAACAAATAGTCGGCTATAAAATGAAATATACATCTCGTTTTAATTCCTCTAATTTACTGTCTATTAATCAACTGATTTTTGTCATCAAGAGGTTAACTAAAATACTAAAATCTAGTACAGAAAACAACACTGAATCCTCTACACGTATGCTTTCTACTTACGAATTAATGTCCGAGGGGGATTTCTTTAATATCGATTTATATCAGCTATTAAAATTCTGTGAAAATTCTCGATTTGCTCAAAAGCTACAAGGATTTGCTAAACGTTCATATAGCCAGCCAAGTAGTAATGAAAATAACCCTCCAGCCAGTAGCAAATCAGCAGCTATAGGTCTTTTGGAACGCCTACAGAAAAATCACTCAGAAAAACATCAAATGCTTTCTAAAAATAAATTAGGGGCATTGTATACAAGTACAGAGATTCAGCAGACTATGGAGGATAAAAAAAAATATCCAGTAGCATCACCTATAAGGCCGTTAATTTCGTTTTTGGAAGCACTGTGTGAAAAGGCAGAGGATGGTCGAATATTAATAAATATAGCGGGACGCTCTGTTGAACAATTTGAAAATATAACGAGTTTCAAGTATATTCTGCTAAATCCGGGAGCGCATTTTCAAGATATAGTAAAAGAAGCGAGGGCGGTTAGTATGCATATCTTACAAAAGATTAATTAAACTTATAGTTATATTTATACGTAGTTTTACTATAGTTGTGTTGCAGTCATTTACAGCTTATAGGCAATTGTAACATACTCGCAACTGTATGTTTGCTTTATAAATAATTGATACTTTATTTTTTCAGATCATAGTAGCGGGCGGTACTATGCAACCTACTGCTGAATTAACTGAGCAGCTGTTCCATTCTTGTCCTGAACGTGTGAAGTTGCGTTTTTATGACCATGTAGTACCAGATGATGCAGTTCTACCTTTTGTGGTAACAAAAGGCCCCAGCTCAAAAAATTTATGTTTTAATTACGCCCATCGATCATCCAACGACATGGTAAAACATTTAGCGTTAACTTAAAAAAACGTTATCATTAATTATACTCCCTTATACAGCTTTCAGAATTATGCACGGTGTTGGAAAATTTGTGCAATGTTGTACCAGCTGGCTTGGTATGTTTTCTACCATCCTATGACTATTTGGATACAGTTTATACGCAGTTACAAAAATCTGGCGTATTTGAAAGAATATCGAATAAGAAAAGAATATTTAAAGAACCACGCAATATTAATAACAACCATAATGATGAAAGCAATATTGAAGAATCGAATCAAACAGTAGAACAATTATTAAACGACTATGCTAAAGCTATTAAACACAATAAAAGTGGTGGCGCTCTTTTGCTCAGTGTAGTAGGTGCAAAATTAAGCGAGGGTTTAAATTTTGCCGATGATTTAGGACGTGGCGTTATAGTTGTAGGCATGCCTTATCCAAATCGCAACTCGCCAGAGCTGCAAGAGCGTATGTCTTATTTAGATTCTTCTCTAGGAGCAGGTGCTGGTTCGGAATATTATGAGAATCTTTGTATGAAGGCTGTAAATCAGTGTATTGGTCGTTCCGTTCGACATATTCGCGATTACGCTTGTGTGTATTTATTAGATCAACGTTACGCCCGTGAAAATATAAATCGCAAATTACCGCAATGGATTTCGCGACACTTAAATATTGCCAGATCTTATGGTCAAGTTCAGAGCGGTACTGCAAAGTTTTTTAAGAAGAAAACGGTGTAAAGTACTTTTTTATTTATGTATATGTGATGGAAATTTATCGGTTTCAGAATTATTATTTTAATATAGCGTGTTGAAATTCTCTTGCGATTGAGTTATTTTTGAACCAGTCTTACGTTATTGTCACTTAAATTGTATGTATACCAGAAGGTGAAATTCTGACTTAACCTGAATATAGGTTTATTATTAGTAAAAAAAATAATTGTCAATATTGAATTAAAATGTACTGAAAACTATTTTAAAATATGTACATATCACGCTTGAGCAACAAATTTTTGAATTCATATTTATTTACTGTATACAATTTCTGTAGTTTTGTCTACTGCATTAAAAAAAGCTTTCATTTAAATTTTCTTTTCCAAACTTGAATGTAAAAACAAAGTTTTTTTTTCTTCTAGTGAATAATGTTAAATTTTGCACACGTGCGATATGTACAGATGCATAAACAAAGAGAAAATAATGAGCACATCACAACCGTTTACCGGTGTTAATCGTTTCGTTTTCAAAATCGAGTTCCACCACATACTTATCTATTTTTGTTATATATACATGTATGAACACACATATTTATTTTCAAACTATCGGATATAATTATATTAATTTTTATACGTGATATGCTCATATATGATACCTTTCCTTGAAATAAAGTATTTTTTAATTTTTTAATCGTTTTTATTCGAAAGGTATTTTATGGAAAAAACAGGGTCAACTACAATGGGTTCAGATATTGGATAATATCTCAATCGTGTTTAAAAAATACAAATGTTAATAGTTATTTATTTCAAAGAATATAGAAAATGTTTTATTATGTGATAGAAATCTATGGATTTCAAAAGAAATCCTTGGAGGGGTGTGATGAATTTCAGTAGATTTTGAAAACGAAATTAAGCTAATTTTAAATTATTGTAATTTAAAATGCAGATCAAGCGATAAAAAATTATATATAACATAATTGAGCTAAACAAATATTGAAAAACCATGAAAATAATTAGAAAACAAATCTTAGAATAAATATTCAAAGTAATAAATGAGCAAGCACATCATCTTTCGTTTTGATATCTTTTCGGTTTTTTTTACCTTTATGTGATTTAAAGATATTGAAAAGGCGGTTTATTTTGCAATTCGATTCAAAAAGAGCAAATTGCCGAAATCAATTTCTGAATCGAAAGTTAAACCGTACTAAGAAACTCGTTCGAAACGATAGCCGAGTTGTATTTATAAACTAATAGGTATGTGCACTTCTAATAACAATTATTATTATACACTTATTTATATTAAAACGTTTAAGCACTTACAATTTTTATTTTTCTTCCAATTTTTTATTAACAATACTTTAAAACTGTTTAAAACAGTGCTGCCAACACTTAAAGAATGAAAATCAAAATTAACGGTACTCACAGGGACTTAAATGTGGGGTCAAAAGCCAAATAAAATTTAAAAAATATTAAAATTAATTCTATTCTTAGAAAAGAAAGGGATTTAAAATGAGTAAAACTTTAACGAACATTTTTAATATCGCCTATTATTACGTATGGTATATATATATAAGTATATGTTCTATTTTCTGAACGCCGTCATTTATATTATTTGGCATTGTATTTAAGTTAAAAATATCATTTGCCGGTAAATTAGGGCACTAAAGAAGAAGAGACAAAAATTTTGTTTATTTCCATTGTTTAAGTGTTTGAACAATAAATTTGAGCTCCAGGTTGAAATTATGGATGATGATTATTTTAATGTGCCTTTGGAGGATGTGAAACGTGAATTACGTCGCGGTATAATCGAATGTCAAAAACGAGGCTTGTTGCACAGTGCCAAATGGCTAGCGGAAATGAACCATGGCATTTGCGATGTTGATATCGATGCGAACAGTGAAAAATGCGATTTCAGTGAGGTCGCTTTACAGGGTATAACTTCTGTTGAATATGATAGTTATTTTTTGGCTAAATGTTATTTTGATGTGCGGGAATATGATAGAGCTGCGTATTTGGTTCGCAATGCTGATTCGCCGGTACCCAGATTTTTGTATTTATATGCAACATATATGGGTCTGGAAAAACGCAGATTGGATTCAACCACAGATCAGTCAAATTTAAATGATTCAGGTCATGTTAAAGATTTGGCAGATCTGTTGGCTACTTTAAAAGCAGAATACTCTCGTGGGCGATTAGATGGCTATGGCATGTATTTGTATGGTGTAGTATTAAAGGCGGTCGATCTTAATCAAGTGGCTCAAGAAGTACTAACACAGTCGATACGTTCAGCACCCATGCTATGGGGTTCTTATGTGGAATTGGCTCCTTTAATTAAGGAAAAAGATAAATTACAGAATATACATTTAGGAGGTCATTGGATGAGGCATTTTTTTGTGGCCCATTCCTATATAGAAATGAATTTGAATGATGAAGGACTTAAGGCTTATGAAGATCTACAGACGGCTGGTTTTCGTAAATGTGTTTATGTTACATCACAAATAGCTTTGGCCTATCACAATAAGAGAGGTATGTATGTACCAATGCAAAAAAAGTAAGGCTTGTATGTAGCTAAACTTTGTAATCATTTTTTTTTCAGATGTTGATAAAGCAATAGAAATATTCCAAGCTTTACAAGAGGCCGATCCCTATCGCTTGGATAATATGGATACTTATTCAAATTTACTTTTCGTTAAGGAGTTGAAGACAGAAATGGCACAATTGGCGCACAAAGTAGAGGGCATTAACAAGTATCGACCAGAAACATGTTGTGTTATAGGTAGTTTAACTACGATATTTTTTGTTATGGAAAATTTAATTGATATTTTGCAATGTTTTAAGGTAACTACTATAGCATACGCTGCGACCATTTTATGGCCATTACTTACTTCCAAAGAGCTTTGAAATTAAATCCCAAATATTTAGCGGCGTGGACTTTAATGGGCCATGAATTTATGGAAGTAAAAAATACAAATGCCGCCATACAAAGTTATCGAAAAGCTGTTGGTAAGAATATACATAAATATATTTACAAACAAATTACAATGAGGAGATATTTTTATTACTCTTTGAAGACATTAATTTTTCGTAGTTTATTACAAAGTTTTAAAGTTTTCATATTAGAAATGATTGAGAAACAAGTAATGGCGATATATAGGCTGTGCCCATTCAGTGTCATTTTCGTACTGTCGGAACAGGATGATCTCCATACCAAACTTGACATGGGATGACGGAAATTCGATCCAAATATCACCCTGACGGAGTATCACATCAATAAAATATATATGCATTTTTCTCATTGCATTATAAAAAAAATAATTCGATAAAGAAACAATTGCAATGGTGGCATTAGCCACCTAAAATGCATTAGCCCTTTCCACTCTAAGGCTGTTTTTGTTTTTATTCCACCAGCTCCACGCTAAAATTACGTTTTTTTACTTTTACGACGCGAACATATAACGGTGCGATAACAACTAGTTTTATTATGTAGCATCGATAAAATTTAATTGAATTATAGTATATTACGATTCTAGAATATGTTTTATTCATTCGTGATTCAAACATTTTAGTAACAAAAATCCCTCCTATTTTAAAATTTTCCGCAAAAAGATGTATTACACCATGTCGAGTATCACTCGACAGTGGAGCTAGTGGAACAAAATCAGTGTCGAGTGACACTCGACATTGGAGTGGAAAGGGTTAATACTGTTGTTGCTCTTTGTTCTCTTTTATCGTAAGGCAGTTTATTTATTATTTATTTATTTTATTTAACTGATAATATAGAGAAAGCCTTTAGGGCCAATTAATAGTGTTATGAGATAATTATATCTATGTCAACATAAATTTAATTAACCCAATAGTAACAAATTTCATAACCAATGCGAGGTATATAAATTTCTGGACTCTCTGATGAGCGAAGTCTTTAGGTACATCATATTTTAAAGCTTTAAAGCAACAAAGTAGCGTGAATAAAAGCACATAGTAATGAAAAGTACATCCTAAGAAATCGATTACAAATGTGCTAATGTTACATATCCACGGCTGGAACCGAATCTCAAAATCCTATTAAAGCAAATGAAGAATCAGCAATGACCTCTAAACAGTAGTTTATATGAGACATAAGGAATGTATGAGGCACACGTTTTTTTATATGCTATAGAGTAAGATTAGAAACACATTACTAGATATATAACTAACATGACGTACAATCCAACGATTTTTATCCAGATATATTTCAAGGCATTTCAAATGGTGTGCGAACTGTATGTCCACATCCAATATATTGATAACAGAATTGTGAATCACATGACGACTTAATGCAAATTGGATGGCTTTGGTCTTAGTAGAATGTAACGATAAGTAGTAAGTCGTCATTCAATCCGAGATTGCTCGCAAATGATTATTCAGGAATGTGTTGAACAAGTTGTAAAGATTTTTAGTATGAAATAATATTTGTATATCAACAGCAAAAACTGTTGCACTTTAATTCAATAAACTCAAAAAGCCGATCCCGAAATAGATCCTTGGGGTACAATTGAAGTTGCGACTGAAATACTGGATACTTTTCAATGTAGAGAAATGTATTGATATCGATCACAAATTTATTAAAAAATTTGTTTGCATGCAGATGCCGTAAAATTATAATTTCCTTTAATTTACATAGTAAAAGATAATGATCTATACGGTCAAAAGAATTACTAAGATCCAAGGACACCATAGTACAATGAGTTTGTGCATTTAGATTACTTCTAATGGAATCGGTCAAAAATAAAAGTAGAGTGGTCGTATTATGATTTTCACGAAAGGCAAACTGTTTTGAGTGCAATAAGATTGACTGGTTTGTGTAGGATGAAATCTGAATTTCGAGTAGATTTTCAACTATTTTTAGATAATGACGGAAGAATACTAACTGGTATTAAATTATTAGCTTCATAATTAGTACCTTTGGGAATGGGTACAATTCTCGGCGGTTTCCACAAAAAGATGTGGTAAAAACTGAATTTAGAACATGTTACGAAATGAGAAAGATCCAACTCCACTTTCGAAGCCGTTGAAATCAAAGTCGACAATTCTGCTCCCATAGAAATTATCCTAAAATTTATAGTTTAACTCTTCTACGTTACTCTCGTTTAAGGCGTTAAACTCATTGCCAGAACCGCCAAGTCCCTTTACCCTTGTCCAAAACAGTTTACTATCCACAGTGTCAAATAACCGTTAAAATAATTTTATTGTTGATCTTATAGTTGCCTTTGCCCTTTAGCAAAAAAATAAAAATTCGATGCTGTTATAAACCGAAAATCGTCAAAACAACTAAATATTTCAAGAGTGTTAAATCCATTAAAATATCGAAGTTTTATCCATAAGATAAAATTTAACCAAAAATTAAAATTAAAAAGTATTAATTGCTTCACGGATGGAAATTCAATAAAAAAAATCGAAATTTCTCAAAAAAATGAAAAAAAACACACCTCCAAAACCGAAATTACAATGAAATATAAATATACCTGAAAAATTTTTAATTCACAAAAACAACGACATTTCATAAAAATTGCATTTTCAGCATTATCTAAAGGTTACTAAATTCTCGAAAATTCACAAAAAATTCGAAAGTATGCAAAACAGCCAAACATTCCGATCGAATCGCGGAAAATGTTAAATCATAGTTAGTTATTTTTGTCACTAAAGATGCGTTTAAATAGAAATTCGCTTTTCTTAAAATTTAAAACAAAACGGACACTAGTTTTCTGAAGTCAATAAACTTCTAAATCCAATATTAAAAACAATAATCCGCCTGATATTTCAAAAAAATCTTATACCGATACAAATCTATAACAAACATCAAAAGACTTGCAGTCCTTAAAATAATATCGAACTAATCCATCTTTATTTCTATTTTATTTTCTATTTCTTGCGCTTAAGAGGTGAATCGTCGCGATTATCGAGCCTGGTACGGCTTAGGTCAGGCGTATGAAATTCTTAAAATGAATCACTACAGTTTATACTACTTTAAAATTGCCCATAAGCTGCGTCCATACGACAGTCGTATGTTGGTGGCTCTAGGAGAGACGTATGAAAAACTTGAAAGATTTGAAAATGCCATACAATGCTATAGCAAGGCATGTGATGTGGGTGATATTGAAGGTATAGCTATGTACAAAATGGCAAATTTACATGAAAAATTGGGGGCACTAGAGCTGGCTGTAAAATGCTACATAATGTATTGTAGTGATGAGAGAGCAGCGGCTGATAAACAAAGTTTATATCATGGCTATATGACATTGGCAAATTATTATGAAGGAAAAGAGGAATATGATCGGGCATCTCATTATGCCTACAAGTGTTTAGAATCGGATGATGTAAGTTAATCTCGAACGATTTTATTTCTAAGATACAAAAATATATATATTTTTAAAATTTTTTTAGCGCAAATCTGAAGCCAAATCTCTACTCAAAACTATCGAAAATAAACGAAAAATATTAATAGCTTTAGGAACAAATGCTGCTGGTACCGCACATTCAGCCCACAGTGTGGCAAACGCCGATACTTCTTCCGATGGTGATATGGATATGGACTTAACTGATATAAAATTTAGCGAATATTTAAGTAATCGCACGAGTATAGGTGGTTTAACAGCCAATGATACTTCGGCAAGTTTTAAAACTTCAACAAATACAACAAACGATGTAGGAACTAGCACAAATCAAAGTACACTGGATGTACGCCAACCTAAAATTAATTCAATAGTGGCCGATGAAATGTCCTTAAGTGAAAGTGATATGACAGCAAATAGCTCGGTTGCTGCTACAAACACACCATCAAATATACATTCTCGCCGTACTTTAGCCTCAACTTCAAATCCAGCTCATAATATTTTGGAAGGAGAGGAATACGATGATGATACTCATTCTATGGAAATGTCCTCAATATCTATTGATTAGCAGCATTCAGTAGGACTATAAAAAAGCGTAAATAAAATAACTTCGACACATAAAATTAAGATTCCTGTTGTGTAAAAATGATTTTTTTGGTTTATGATTTTTATTTATTATTAGAAATTGCAATCAACATTGAGGTATGTTTCACAAAATGTTATTTTTTATAGATTAATAACTGCATTTGTTTAATCGTTATCTATCCTATCTTATAAGCAGCCTATTTATTTATTGTTTTTTGTTTTTTTTGTTTTTGGTATAAACTGTTTGGTAAACTGTAGGCGTTTTATTTGATTAAAATTATTAATTTGAATTATCCTTTCATCTTGCCATTTCCAAGATTTTGTTAAGAAATACCGTAAAAGATAAATTCTTAAGAAAAGTTCATATTTTTAATAAAAATTTTAAAAGTAAATTTATGTAAAAACTATTATTAGTATCGTTTCTCCAAGTAGGTGGTCTGTGGGTTTAAGTATTAACAGTTCAGAGTGAGTGAGTGAGTGCTTCATTATAACAAAAGTGTGCTTTAACTAACACAGATAACAATTTTTTCAAAAAAAAAAAAAAAAAAATTTACTAAAAAAGATATCGGAAAACAGCTTTTCTATCTATTTATAGGCATTTTATGCCCAAATGGAAATTTGTTGGCCAACTATAATTGTTATATTGCCACGGTAGGAACCTCTTTATAGCAAGTTGGACTTCCTACAGTTCCCCGATCTCCACCTGTTTGGTGAATTTGCAAAATATTGGTTAAAGTTTCTGCGATAAAATTTCAAAATTTGGGAATTTTGGTTTTTGTAAATGTTTTGTTAAAATTACGGTTTTTATTAAATATTGATTTTGTAGCAATTTCTTTTTTTATTCCAGTTTGTAGATTTCTGGTATATTTTGGAATTTTTGGCGAATTTAAAATTTTGGCAATTTTGTAATTTTTTTGGTGCAATTTCGGTTTGTTTGTAAATTTCGTTTTTTTTCGGCAAATTTTATTTTTGTAATTTAAAACGTTTGGCATATAGTTTGGATTTGTGGTGAATTTTCGAATTTAGGTGAATTTCCAAATTTATGGTAAAATTTATTTTTTTGTTAGATTAATTTAGATTTTTGGTTAAATTTATAACATTTATTAAAATTTGTTATATATAACATTATAACATTCACTATAATTTTTTCCTAAATTCTGCGATGAAATTTTATTAGATATATTTATTTATCATAGATGTTGTTAAAATTTTGTAAAACACTAATTTTTGTAAGTTTTAGTCTTTTTGGTAAAATAACAAAAATTAGTGAAATTAAAATTTTTGTGGTGAAATTTTTATATTTGGTTAATCTGTTTTTTCTGTATTTTTTTTTTAAATTTTCGATTTTATTATATATATTGATTTTCTAGCAAATGCAGTTTTATTCCATTTTTTTCATTTTATAGTAAATTTTCGAACTTGTGGTAAATTTAAAATTTTGCCAAAATTTCGAATTTTTTTGCGTAGTTTCGGTTTTTTTAAAATTTCGATTTTTGGGAAGATGATATTTTGAACTATAATTTGGGCTTGTGAATATCGGGTTTTGGTGAATTTATCATTTTTATGATTTGTAAGTATTCTGGTGAAATATATTTTTTTATAGTATTTCCGTCCTCCAGTAAGTGGCGGAAATGGCCGATACTCTGATAAATCGCCAAGAGCTCGCAGTCATACTTAATCCGAACATTTGTTTGAGTAAAAACCGAGCGACTCCAATATATTAATAACATTCTCAGGTAAAACCACGTTGACAGAATCACTTGACGCATCGGTGGTCAAACCCAACTAAGCGTTTGGGGGCAAAGTGATGTAAAAATGTTGCGTTTGCCAATTTATTTTTGCAAGCTTCAAATGCGCAAATTGTCTTCTCGTCCGAATTTAAAGGCGTAGCGTCATTCTTCAGATTATCCTTAATTAAGGACAGCTTTCTTTTGTCTTGCGTTGTATTTTTTTTATAACATTTCTTCCTTGAGAAACGCTTAAATGTCATTTGCAACTTTAGGGCGAGGATAGTTTCGCGCTGCCGCTACTCTTCCCTCAAGGGTTTTCCGAAAAAATTTCTTGAATTCTTTCGGAACTGGCATTTTGGGGCCTTGATAGCTAGATTATGCTGTGTCAAATGGCTAAATAATATTCGCAGATGATTGTGATGTTCTTCCACATTGATATAAGCGCCCAATAGGAGTATGTTGTCGATATATTTTTGATGTGACGTTAAAACGTTTGCGTGGCGTTACATGATTATAAGCTTTTTCAAACATTCTTAATTTGATATTCCGACAAGGTGTTTTGATGTAGATTTTTGGAACGAATTTCCGTCATCCCTTGTTAAGTTTGGTTTGGAGACAAACCGGTTTCGGCTATGTGCCATCTTCAACGTCATTTTTCGTTCATCATTGTTGTTTTCAAACATCATTGTTGAAAATAATTTCAGCTATCAAATGCTAATTGTGTAAACTATATTGATGGTATGTGTGAACACTAAATTTTATAACTCAATTTAAAATTTAGTTGATTCAATTAAGGCGCAAATATGTTTCAGAGACTGAAAGTATTGCGTAATTTCGCGTGTTAGCAGGAAAATTCCCACTTCATATTTGTTGAATTTTTTAAACATACGCAGGATAGTTGTCATGAAATTGTTCATTGTGTGTATAATAAGTTTATCGATTTAGCTCGAATTGACCGCAAAGACTGCGCTTTACAAATGTTTGCATTAACATTAGATAAATCATATTCCAATATTTGGACATACGAAGAAAATGGTTTAGACTTTGTTTAAAATTATTAAGTTGTTAACGTTTTCATTTTATACATAAACATTTCCATAAAAAATATTTTTTTATTTTTACCAAGAGATTTCTTAATTTTAGTTAAAAAAATTCAGCATCCGTTATAAAAAAAATTATAAGGCTTTCTTAATGCGTATGAGTAAACTAATAAAAAATAATATTTTTAATGCTAAAATCCATAAAAGTAAAGCAACAACATCACGGCCATAAAAATCTCCAGACATGCCTAAGTCCACTAAAAACTTTTGGGGGTTTTTATAATGACAATAATCCTGCATACAAACTAAAGGGGAACGATCGTAAGCATATAGTGCGCGAAGAAACCCTTCCAAGGAATAACGGAAAAATGAAATATCACACAAAAATCGCAGAGATAAGGATACCTCATAAATGCGTATAAAGAAACCAGAAAAAATCAAAATTGGTATCGTAACTCCGGGGACCAGAAAGATACCCAACTGAAAAAAATGGAAAAAAATCAATTAATAGAAAAGCAAATTGTGTCGATTTACTTAAAGCTAAACTCACCTGCATACCAAACATAGAACCAAATACCAGACCTATAAAATGTCCTATAACGGCCGTTAGCAAGCATATTCCCCAACACATTACAAATCGTCCGACATCATGGGGCTGTCCGGTCATATAGTATGCTATAGACATTAGCAGCGTAGGACAAATAAATTGTAAGGGCAAATCCGATACTATTTTAGCCATATAATAAGCCTTAATGGAGTACCACCCATTTAAATATTCTCTAATAAATACAGCACATTCTTGTGGGCATAGAAATATTGAGGGCATGGCATTGCCAAAAAAGACAAACATAACCACAAAAAATATATACGAAGAGTTTGTTAAAGCTTTTGATGCATCGTTGCCAATGTTCCAGAAAACTATTCCCAATAGCGTGGCCACCACTATGTGCATTATTATGCGTAGTTTTACTGCTATCTGAAACGATATTCGATTGTATGTACCATTATTTTATAACGTATTATTTGGTTGAATTTGTCACAATATGAAGGAAATAAGGGAATTCAATTTCGGTCGCATTCACAAATCAAACCATAAGAAGAAAACTAAATTTTTTATTAATTATTAATTTAATTAAATAAATACGTATTTGATTTAATTAATTCAAGTAAGAGTATTTAAAAACTAGTTTAGTATGCGATGCAAAACGATTACACAGGGTGTCCGCCGGGCAGGTATACTACAATGGTTGGTTAAAATTTTTGATTAAATGAAAGAGAATGGATCATATATTTGTAAATGTTTTGTTTAATGTCGGCAATTATGTATGGAATAAAAATATTAGGTAAATGTCCCCCCTTTGGACACCATTTTCATTACATTCTCACACATTTCACGCAGTATTTCATTAATTTCATCACAAATATTTTGTTTGAGTTGCTCCAGCGTTTCTGGTTTGTTTGCATAAACCTTGCTTTTCAGATATCCCCACAAAAAGAAGTCCGGAGCAGTCAAATCAGGCAACCGTGGAGGCCAATCAACATCACCATTCCTTGAAATAACTTGTTGTGGAAAGAGGTCTCGCAGTAATTCCATTGTAATCCTAGCTGTTGAAACCACATGTTAGTCAAGCCCAAAGCATGCAGTTGTGGCGTTAAAAAGTTTTCAATCAGATCACGATATCGCTCCCCATTGACAGTTACCGTTACGCCGTTTTCAGTTTCAAAGAAAGAAGGTCCAATAATTCTTCCTGACCAAATTGCACACCAGACAGTCACTTTTAATGGATGCAAAGGTGACTGATGAATAACTTCAAATGAAAATGCGCCTCGTCACATTATGATTTTTTCATGAAAATCGGGGTTGTCATGGGCGAGCTGTAGCATCCTATTGGTATATGTACGGCGGCGTGTCAACTTGTGTCAACTGAATCTTAAATGGAAACAAATGCAAATCTTTGTGCAAAATTTGTTCTTTGAAGACCAAACTCCTTAGCACGGTGTCGAATTGAGGTTAATGGATTGTTTTGAACTCTTTCTTGAACAGCAGTAATATTTTCAGCCGATCGTGCAGTACGTTGTGGTCCATGCTTGGGCTTATCAGATACAGTCCTCCTTTCTTCGAAACCATTCACTACATGATAAATAGTGCGTCTTGTTGGCACGTTGTTTCTCCCAAAAATATCAAGTAACTTTCTCATCGTCACAGTAATCGATGATTGATTTTGATAAAATGTTTTAACGATTAAAACACGTTGGCTTACCGAATATTTTCCATAATAAATTTGCCACGTCTCTATTTCACGACTACCAAATATGAACTGCCAAAACTAATGTTTACCAAAATGGCAGCAACACAAAGTAGTATACCTTCCCGGCGGACACCCTGTACAAGTCAACAAAAAAAGTAATGCGCATGTAATTGTAATTTGATGTAACAAGTTTCAAACGAAACTGTCTTTTTTTTAGAAATACTGTTAAAAATTTTAAACTGCATAAAAAGACAACTCCTTTTACTGCTACAAAATATCACGAATATTTTCTCTGGTAGAGTTATATGTTCTACCAACTTAGAGTACCAAGTAAAGTACGGTGGTTCAGCAGGCGAAGTTCAGTCCTAACACTAGAGTTATGTCGGTCACGAACTAGTTCGTTCAAGAACTTTTCAGAAAGGTGGTAGAAATTTGTAATTAATTACACAAGTAATTAAAATTGCTTGCTCTTTTTGTAATTGTTGTAAAGTTTCTACCACCTCCCCGAAATATTGAATGAATAGGTTCGTGGCTGACACAACTCCACCTAACACACACATTGCACGAAGCCATTTGCACTGTTTTTACACCTCTTATAGCTTAGCTTTATTCAAACAGAAGGCCTCAAAAGCCAAGTTTGAAAGTTTTACTATAAAAGCTCCCGATATATAAAGGTGTAAAAAGGTGCATATGTTAGTACTCATCAAAATTATGGGACACTTCCACGATTGCTAGGGATTTGGTATAAATAAATTTGGTATACAGGTAGGTCTGGGAGAATAAGCAATCAGTGGATGATTCCTTTTTTGTATGGGGCACTTCCACTATAGCTACAAAGCTGAAATGTGATATACAGAAAGGTTTTGGGGAATAAGTAATCAAAAAAAAATTTAAAAACTGGCACTTTTATCCAGGGAGACAAGGGTGGTGCCCCTTATTTATATGGGACACTTCTACTATAGATAGAGAGCTGAAATTCTGTATATATGTAGCCCTGGGAGAATTAGTAAAAAAATCTGAAAACGGCAACTTTTTATCAGGGAGGGCTACGGTTCCCACAGATTGGTATGGGAAACTTCCACTTTAGCTAGAGAGCTGAAAATTGGTATTCAGGTAGGCCATGGCACTTTTAATCTAGGGGACTAGGGTTCTCTTTTATTTGTATGGAGCATTTCCACTATAGGTAGAGACCTAAAATTTGATATAACCAAACCGTCTGTAAGCTTTAAGTTAAAAGAGGGTTTATGAATAGATTAACAAACAAAAATAACTAGGAAAAAAGGACTCAGATCCGCACAAAAACATAAATGTGAAAAAAGGCCAAGTTCCTATCCAAAAATTTCGGTATAATAAAAGCACTAAAAATTATAACTATTTTCGGAATGTTTGTCTAGTCTTACCATATTCCTACACATCGTTGTCCCCGATCTCTTCACCAGTACAACAAACTGTCGCCAAACTGACACTTTTTCTTTGGGTCTCAGCTTGCAATTCAGCTGGCAATGTGACATGGAATTGGTTTTTGTTGAAGTTGACATCGCTAAAGTTGTCATATTCATTGATATATGAGAACTTGAGTTTGTTAAAAGGCCAGCTAGAATAAATTAAAGGAAAAACCCATTAAAAACACTACTTTAAGCATATAACTTACTAATATCCGTGGCATCACTGGAATCACGTTTGAGAGCATGTTTTTCTTTATTATTTTCAATAAGTTTAGTTAAATTCGGATTATCCAAATCACTGCTGACCTCTAGGACTATAAAGACAAAGATTTCGATCAAATATTTTGTATTTATTTTGTATGTATGTATGCAGGTACCTACCAAAATCTGCTGGATTATAATACTGAGGACATTCGAAGCTGGCCTTATGGAAATAGTTAATCATTTGATCTCGGGCACCGGAATATAGGACTTTCCCCGCTGACAATATTAAAATATCATCAAATAATTGCAATAAACGTGAACTAGGCTGATGAATAACACAGACTATAAGACGGCCATTTTGGGCCAATGTTCGTAAATAAGTTAAAACTTGAAAACTGGCTACACTATCCAAACCACTAGTGGGCTCATCAAAAAACATTATCGGAGGATTGGTAACCAGTTCCACGCCCATTGATAGGCGTTTACGTTCGCCGCCCGATAAATCACGTACTAACGTGTGCCGACTGCATTCCATATTAAGCATTTGTAATATATCATTGATCTGTTTAATTAAAGCATAGGGAACTTATTTACATAAAGTACCTAATTATTGTAAAATTAAATACTTGCAATTGCATCTTTTTGCTGTTGGTTTGTTTGTGTTGACAGTTTTAAATCAGTTGATATTTTTAATGTTTCTTGTACCGTTAGCAGATCTAACATGGTAAAATCTTGCGGTATATACGAGGACATTTTACGAAACTCTATAGGATTTCTTTCTTCACCATTTATAAGAAAATTGCCGTTAACACCGGATGCTCTAATATGTATGTATGTATATAGAAATATGTATGTATATAAAAAGAGAAATAAAATAAGAAAACTTGTTAACAAACTCACTTAAAACCAGAGAGAACGTTTAATATTGATGTTTTACCAGCTCCTGAAGGTCCTAAAATGGCCGTCAAACGTCCAGATTTAAATTCACCACAAGCATCGTGTAAAATTTTTTTATCTGCAGAAGAGGAAAAAATTCATAGTAAATTAGGTTATTTATTAATATTATATCAAGTAAAATAAAGTTATCTTAAGTTCTGGAATGATTGGTTTTTGTTTGAATCTGTATCCACTAGGGTTTTATCCCGGCATTCCCATCTCGGGAATTCTCGGGAAATTTAATTGTTTTTACGTGCCACGAATTTTATGTTGGAATTCCCGGGATTTAGTTAAATTCCGTATAAATTAAAATTTTTATTTTAGACTTTAAAAAAACTTTTTGCTTGAAATATTTTAAGAATTTCGCAATACAATGAAACAGAACTTAAATTGTTTGAAACCAGTCGAGAAAGAACCAAAAATATTCATAACTTTTATAATGCCCTCGTAACTATTCGTGCGAATTCTTTCGAGGCCAAAAGCGTAATTTCAGTAACTGAAAATTTTGTGAATAAAATATGAAAACGTTAATCAGATGAAACAATCACGGCATTAACTGGTTTGAAATGGCAATTTTGAAAATGAATACAAATAACGTACACAAAGCAAATCGATACAATTTGCTAGAGAGCATATGACGTGGGAGATTCAAGTAATAGGTCATGTTGTTAATTTGTGTGACGGAATGACATTTTTTGGACGGCCCAGATGGCGACCATTATTATTTGCACGATATGAGAAAGGAGGAGGTATTTTTAAGGATTCACTAATTCAAGCCATTAAGGACTCCTCGAATGAGAATTCTTTGTATTATTGAAAGTCACCATATGGTTCCATAAAAACCCGTGTATTAGAAGATATTTTAAACAAGGGAGATACATGGCCTACATGCCGTCATGCCGTCAAGTTCGGTTTGGAGACAAACCGGTTTTGGCTATGTGTCATCTTGAGATCAAAAAATTACACTGAAGATGGTTTATAACCGAAACTGGTTTGTCTGCAATTCAAACATGACAAGGGATGACGGAAATTCGTTCCCAAAAAGGTACATCAAATCACCCTGCCGGTATATCAAATCAAGAAATAATTGTACAGTTGTGTTATTTTTTATCCCATGCCTTTATAAAATATAATCTATAAAAATAAAATCTAATTTAAAAAATGTATGTACTATGTATGTATTTTGGTTTTATAGATTTATAAATAAAACAAAATAACAAATTTAAAGACAACCATCTACATAATTTTTTATTATATAAGGCGGAAATTTTCGAACATTTCTTATTTTTTCACGCTTTCCCTGGAGTATATATTTCCGGGAAAATAAATACCTCAATATCCACTGCCTAATCACAAATTTTGCAATTTTACTAAAGCCAAGACTTCATCTCATGTAGAAGAAAAGGAATAGCAAATTCGTAATTGTCTTTGCCAACCTTTACCAAAGACAACAACCACATAATTGCAACGATGATGCTCAGAGTTGCAATAATTCTTAAGTTAATTTGACGTGAGGAAATGTAGTAACATCTCTCCATAAATAATTATTGGCGCGTTTTCTTCATTGTATAGCGAATTGTACGGGTCATCACGTTTTATTCATAAAGGATATAAAACAAAGCTAATCAGAATATTTGAATGTTAAAACGAAATTAATTAAGTGCAGAATATAAAAATGACTGCATAGTGCTGATGTAAATATTATTTTGTGTGAAAAGCATCTAAGAAAATAAATATTCATTGCTGTTATGAAATCATTTATCAAGTTCAAGGTTACAAGTGGCAAAAGTTAATTATATATTGCTAGAGTGTTTGGTATTTAGTTGTTTATATAATGAAGCAGGCATTTGTGATTAATAAAGTGAGTGTTTTATAGTTTCGGGGTTTCAGCGCGGAAGCAGATCTCGCGATGAAGGTGATTTTTTCGGTAAGTTTTCTTTAACCTGTTGTTCCCTTAACAGATTTTGTTTGTTAGTCAACATAATTGGAAAGTAAAATTGGTCATTCTATTTATAATTTTTACAATAACAAAAAATCTTGACTCCATTGTGAATAAGACACAATTTCAGCTACAATTTGTAAACTCCCACCATTCGCTTATTTGTTTGTCATTGGTATTGTTAAACATAATCGGGATATGCCGACTTTTTACAGAGACTACAGTAAATTAAATTTGGAAGAAAGTTTTTGGAAGTTAGTTAACCTTGATTTTAGTATGCTCTATTATGCGTCAGATTCAAATGGACGGGACATATCGTAGTGGGATTTGTCGTAGATAGCTTATGGAGAACCACCTTTTCCCATAAGATGGACCATTTTCTGTAGATATAGGAATAAGCTGAAAAATATGATGAGTATGTTTAGATAATGTAGTTCCCAGTCAATTTAGTGTAACCTAAGTGATGCAGGTATTATTGGGAAGGATAGTACTCGTCTACTATGTTAACGCGTGCCGTGTGGCACCGTTTTGTTGAAACCACGTGTCAACCAAGTCCAATTCTTCCAATTTAGGCAAAACAATTGGCAACCATCGCAATGTACCTTGCTCCATTGCTGTTGCAATTTTCATCACTCCAGAAGAGATGCCAGCGGCTCACAAAGCGCATTAAACAGAGAAATTTTTAGGGTGTATTGGCAGCTCTTGAACTGCCTCTGGCTGCTCTTCTTATCAAATTCGGCAATTTTGTTTGTTGACGTACCCATTGAGCCAAATCTGAGTACATCGCTCAACATTACTTTTCGATAGAAAACACATTTCTCACACAGCACGAATTTTGATAATAAAATTCAATGATTTGCGATCGTTGTTCGTTTTTTTAGCCAATTATGATGCAATAGCAAACCTTACTAAGCATTTTTGGCATAGCCACATGTCACGAACCTTTTTTTTAACACTGAAAACCCAAATATACTTATACTTCTGAAACTGAATGCGAGATAAATGATTTGAATTATTTGTTATTTAACTATATGGTTCTTATTACTGAAAGGTGTTAGTTGAATGTTTTTTAAGTATATAAGTCCTTATATTTAGGGTAAAAAGTAATATTTTTCCTACTCATACCCAAGGCTTTTAGTTCACTAACGAATATTTTGAATATTGAAACTACTTATGTCATGTAGTGTGAAAACCTTTTCTAAATGATTTAGAAGGCATTTACCTTTTCAATTGAGCTTTTAGCGAATGTGCGGATTTCAAGACTCAGTGGGGATTCGTAGAAAATTAGAACACCAAATCTGTATTTTTTGTTGGGTCGGTCCAAATTTTTTAAATATATCTATAACGGAGTCGTGTTTGTGCCTTAGTTTATTGCGTGCAGTTCTTTGACATAAGTTTATTTGGGGCTTGATGTCAGGAGGACGACTATGTTCCCATTGCCTTCTGAGCCCTCTCTTTTTCCTGACTAACGTCTGTATATCAGCCGATTATTGGTATATATTTTTTTAACTGATGGTGTGTTTGGTATTGCATTTCTGCCTGCGGCTGTCAGGAAATTCGTAAAGTAATCCGCAGCTGCTTCAATATCAGACAGATTTCTTAGTGGCATGTTTGGAGGTAAGTGAGATCTCACATACATTTTATATTTTAACCAATTCGTGTTTTTATTTGCATACGAAATGCTGTCCTGTAAAATAACGATTGTAGGTGAATGGTCGGAAGAAAGATCATAGGACGAACTGACTAATTATTGATCACGTCTAATATTTCTTACAATGGCAAAATCAATAAGATCTGACAGCTTATTAAAGTTTTTTGGCCAATAGGTGGGCCTTACCTCCAGATACGACGTCTAGCTTATTTCTTTTCACAGTATTGTATACCTCTCTCCCTCTTGGGTAAGAAGGCTGGGACCCCAAAAACTGTGCTTTGCATTGTAGTCGCCAGCTGCAAAGAACTTTTGTCCTAGTGTAGGTATCAAAGAACGTGGCAAATTAATTGTGTGCCATTTTGTGCCTGGGCGGACAGTACACAGATGAGACTGACGTTGGAAAGTGCCTTACGTTGTTGCTTACTATGACTGCGGTGCCTCCACTCGTATGTTTAGTATCGTATGTGAAAAAGTCGTCAGTTCTAAAGCAGTTTTTTAGAGTGAAATGTGTTAAATCGAAATTCTTACGATCACATGAGTTGTGGGAGCTTTTAGTTAAGACTTTAATGTTTTTGTCTTGATTTTCTATATATTTCTCATTTGGTCTAAAGAGTTCCAGGCAGAAGACGTTTAAGTTTTTCTAAAAAGTTGCGTAAAGGTTTCTGATGAGTTCACCTAGCCTATCCACCCTCAAGAATAAAGTGCATTATTTTAAAACAAAATGAGTTGGGATAAGAAATTAGCTAGAAATAATTTTATAAATTGTATTTAATTTCTAGAAAACAAACTTATTCTGTTCAGTTGGGTGGCTGTTAAATTATGTCCATACCATTGTAAGATATTTTTGTAAACTTTGAACATAGAAAATTCTAATTCATTTTTTAGAATTCCAATACAGGCTACAGTATTACCTTGCCAACAGCAGCTGTACACTAAAATCCATATAAGAAAATGTTAATAGTTTTAATGGTGAATTTAATTGTTGTTAGCCCATATTTAATAAAAATATTTCTATATACAAATATTAATTATAAAACTTGTTTTCAATGTGCAACTACATTAAAATTTACTAATTAAAGCAATAAGAAAATTTCGTTTAAATAAAACTAATGTCAGAGTGTTTTTGAAAGTACGATTGTCAATAAAGATCGAAGGTTGTCATATATATAATTTTCACTTAATTCAGTTTTGAAGAACAAAACTCTATCAGAAGAATTAAAAAAAATAATTAATAAGAAAATTCAGAAATTTTTGTGTAATCTTCATTGTATTTTTAAACGTGTTTTATGGAAATTGACAGGCAAGGGAATTTAGGTCACCGCCTCAAATGGAAGTGTCCTAAATATTTGTGTTTAGGACATATATTGGGTCGTCGTCTCGTAAAAACAAGCTACTTAGTCATTGCATTTGCCCCAGTTGGTGGTTCTATTAGAGAGATATATAGTTGATTCTCAGATAAGGTAGGAGAAAGTAAAGTATATTCCACATTATTATTTACTTTACAATAAAACTTTATATGCCTTTTGTAGTCACTAAAATAATTTTTCTTAAAATTATTTTGTTCTTCGAAAAATTACCCACCAAAGTGTTCAAATATCATTATCCTGGCTGTTCTTCTAACACTACTTTCACTTAAATTTTTCTAAATTTTTAACCAAAATAGTATACAATTATTTAATAAAATTAATTGCAAAGTAAAAAATTATTTTAAATTTATTATTTTTTCTATTAATATTTATAATTTCTTTTGTCAATTAATGCTTCTATGGATGATTATTTTTTTCCCCTAAAGGTGGAATTATTTAAATTTGAAAGTACCATTATATCTACTGAATATACAATATTATTAAAACTAAGTCAGACACGTTTTGTTTTTCGTAAGGCTCATCAGCTCTCTCGCCTATTAAATTAAGACTTGTGCAACTTAAATTGCCCTGTGTGATCCTGGCCTAATGAGCTTTCACACTTACATTTAATTTTTCCCTGTGTTTTTTTAAGCTTAATACATTTTATAATTTTTTATGTGTTTTAAGTTTATTTTAAATATCAAATTCGGATTCATGCCAATTTTTTAAAGGCAAGTACATAAATTTAAGTAAGCAAATTAAGACAGTTTTGTAGATATTCGTCATTCCCCTATCATCGTCCCTACCAAAAAAAAAACAGGGAAATGACGACTAATTTATCGTAATTCGGTTAAATATTAAGAAATGGAAGGATTCTGGCTAAATAAGTCGAACGGAGAAAAGGTAACTCTTTCTTCTAATAAAATCCTTAATACCGGGTGGAGCAGCATACGCCAGGAATTTGCAGCCAAGAGAGTGCTTGGACTCTAGAATGCGAACTTGGCACACCAGTCGACCTACAGTTTTAATAAAGACTTAAATTCGAGTAAAATAGTCGTAAATTAGAAATCGGTTGCATGAAATTAATTCGAGGAAAGAAGGAGATCAAAAAGGTACCTATAAAGTTAGCGGTCTACTTCGATATCCCCCCAATATTAATAATAAATAGGAAATGAATGTGTACCTACTAAATTACTAAATTCTGCAAAAAAAAACTTTAACACCAAAGATGTCGCCCAAATAAGCAAAATAAGTAATATCAGAATCAACCATAAGCATTAATCTACAAATAATTATTATTGGTAAATATTATTATTATTCATTATTTTGAATTTGAAAATGTTTTCTTGTAGATTTCCAGTCTAAACTGGGTACTTTTGGTGTTTCGGGAATAAAATAAGTATTTATCCACTGATTTTCACAAGTGATGGCTCATTTTATTTTTATTATATGTAGCTTCATCATAAAATAATAAAACTGGTAAATATTTGCGGTTTTATATTTTTTATAAATTTTTGAAAATGAAAAATTTCACAATTTAAAAAAAAAAAAATATATATATATATATATATATATATATTAGAATGATTTATGGAATGTAATTTGGAATTTGTGGGCATATAGCACAACGAAATTGAACGAGGCGTTTGAAAGTTATGATAAGTTATCATAATTTAAAAAAAAATATTTAAAAAAAACCTATCCATAGAATTCCAAATAAAGGCGATTTTGTAGTTAGGCAACTACAACATATAAAAAAATATAGTGGTTGTTAATTGGCTGAAATTTTTTTTTAAATTTGTTGCATATTGTTATTAATAGAATACTTGGCCCTTTTTCTTTTGTTTTTGCGACTTAATTACATAACTTACATATAATTATATGTATGTACGTATGTATTTTATAAATAATTAGATCTTTAATTTTAGTTATTTTTATTAAATATGTATAATATGTTTGGTGTTCAGTACTTTGAAAATGTTTGTCATTTAACAGAATATTGTGCAAAACACAGCAAACAGTTGTTTGCAGAATTAATGCGTTGTTTTAAAAGTTTCAAGCTATTAAATTTTTCTTTTAAAATTCCAAAGCAATATTCTATTCGCACTCTGTAAGCACTATGTCTTCTGTGAAACTGCTTTCTACTCTTTAAGTCCATTTGGTTTGAATTATTTCTGTAAGGTGTTATAATAGTTTTCGAAAGAGAATAAGCGGAGTCTCCAGCTATCCATTGGTGGGAAGAGAAAAAATTCTGAGGGTTTTTATAGATTTCACAAGTTTTGAAAATTTTTGAGTCGTGAATGCTTCCCGGATTTCCTACAACAACGTGCCGTATGCGAAGTTTGTAGTCACAAATAATTTGCGCTTTTATGGAGCATTTGTGCGTTCGCGAAAAAAAGGAAATGCCACTTATAACTGGAGTTTCCGCAAAGGATATTTCCGAACCATCAACGTATCCAATGCAGAAGGGAAGTTCATGATACGTCTCTGCGGTACGGTAAGGTTTCTTATATTTATAATTTTGCTGGGTTATTATCATAAGATATTACAACAAATATATACAAACATAAAATTTAAATTAGCTTTGTTAAAATAACATATTTTATAGGAAAGAGATAGTAAAAAACCTATATATAAGATCACAGATGAGGGTTTGGAGAAGTTTAATACACAAGAACCAATACGAGGCTATATCTGAGTTTAGGTTCTATCTCATATCATTTATTAATATTTCAATTGTCCTCTGTCCCGAAATTCTAAGCAGTTCTCTAGTGGGAAATAGTCTTGGTAAATTTAATATTGTTTTACAATTTTTATTTTGGATTATCTGAATTTTTTTTGTGGGACTTCGCACAATGCTTCCAAACAACACAATCGTATGTGAGAATAGGTCGGATAAATAGGTTATATAAATGAAGTTTATTTTTAAAGCTTAATTGTGGTTTCCTATTAGGAATCTCGGCCCCAAACGAATTGCTCTTGTGCAAGTGATGGATTTCTTTTACAAGATTTAGTATAAGGAGAGAGTATTGCCTGCGTCTTGTCATAATTCATTTTAATTTTCCATTTGGTAAAATAATCAGTTTCGTACGCTTTACAATCGCGTTTGAGACTGTTTTTACATGCGAGATGAGTGTGCAGTGTCATCGGCAGAATATGCTACGTCATTACATGCTGTTATCTTAAAGTCAGAAGTATAAAGATTATAGAGCCAGGATGATAAAACCGAACCCTGGGGCACTCCTGCAATTAAGTTCTTTTCGTCTGAAAATGATCCTGCCACTTCCATTGAACTTTATTATCCAAATAAGTTATTAAAAAAAAAATTAAAACAACTTTATTTAAATAATAGAGTTTATTTAAAATTGAATTAAACCTTCTTTACATACTACATTGTACAATATCTACATACGTAAAATTTAGTTTGACTGTAAATCTTTCTGAGAATTATTATTTTTATTTGTTTTTATAATAGTTCTCGGCTTCTTTTTGTTGTAAATTTATTAATTTGATTGCTGACATTACTTTTTTTTATTGCTTAAATTTAGTCGTTTTTAAATTGAATTTGTATAATACATACATAAAATAACGTTGAAAATAATTAAATTTCTATCTCCTGCATGGTCTACATATGGATTTGTGATGGCTCTACACTTTGCTATTGTTTGTGTAAATAAATCGCTTTTTAAGTGTCTTTTTTAAGTGCGCAGCTGACTAATCAGTTTTTTGTCGTTTGTGATTTTTGACTAAACAGTCTTTCAAATGCTGACTAGCAAGTTACCAACTAAAATGTCAGAAACTTGTTAAGTAGGCACAATTATCAAACAATTTTGTATTAGTTTGCCATTCTACCAAATAACGATTGCGAAAACGGCTTTTATAATATTTAATTCGAATTTTGCCCTCCTTTAAATAAATTGAAAAGGGTTTAACGTAGTCTATAAAAATGTGCTTTCAGTTTTTTTTTCTATCTATGCTAAATAGGGCGGTTGTACTATTTTATTTCACCACTATTTTGCTTCACCATACACCAGTCATGGATACCATCATATACGTCGTTCTTTTGTCGATTGGGCTCTAGAGCAGCTGGAATGTTATCCGAGGTTTTATCACAAAATTGTGTTCAGTTATGAGGCTCATTTTTGACTTAACGGGTTTGGAATGAACACAACAGACCCTACAGGCTCCATTACATCCAAAAATTTCACCGTTTGGTGCGGCTTTTTTTAAAGTAAAATACACTCAAGCAACTAGTGTATCCCTTTCTTTGGAAAGGGATACATTAGTGAAGGCAGGTAGTGAAGTAGAGGGAAAGAAAATACAAGTGTACAAGTGCACGTTTGTGTTTTATTTTTAGAACAGTGCTACAGTGCCTTTGGTGTATATTGATCATTTATACTTGATCATTTTACTTCGCAAAAGATTTAGTGCTACAGAGTGCGACACCTCCGAAGCAGGGCACTGTGGTATATACTAGTATAAATAAAAGCTAGTACATATCAACAAAATGTATGTTATTGATTGGCAGCGGACAACGCGCTAACTACTTAAGCCACAGCACGCTCACGCAGGTGGCAGCATTGAACTTAATTTCTTTAAAAATTAAGTCGGAACTTGATCGCAACGGTTGTTGGAGATCGTTATCGCACCATGATCAATGATTTTTTGATGATCCGAGCGGGATGTGGTTGCAACCGGATGGCAATACGCACCATGCGGCTACCGCAACCATCGACTTAATGAAATAAAAATTTTAAAGTTTTAACGGGTTTAAGAAAACAGCCTTTATTTGCATTTTTGAAAAATAAAACAGCAGAATGTGTACATTTTTTTTTTGGAAAATCAGTCTGTTAGAAACCAGTAAAAAATATTAAAAACAATATTTTAGGAAATTAATTCGAAGTTTTAATAGTATTGTCCGAAATTGTTGTAGGTTTTTTTTTATCGAAGGGAGCTGTTTGCTTTCACGCTTTTATGCGACGTAAAGCAAGACACCTTATTTTGGTACAGGTCAAATTTGTGTTTTCGATACCATTGGGTAAAAGACAAAAATCGTAAGAGAGTGCAGCAAAAAGCGGGGTCTAAAACTGGTAAATTATGGTGTTTTTGATGTTGTAGTTAAAAATGACAGTTTTGAAATAATGTAGGTAATTTTGAAGTTACACAGTAATGAAGAGATCAACTTATTAGAAATCAAAACAAACAAGCGAAAAAATTAAAATTATATCAATTGTTAATTGGTCTTGGACTACGTATGCATGTGTAGCTTAAAGAAGTAAGCCATTGTGGATCGGAAAAACTGAAAGAAAGTAGTGGCCAGTTATGAGTATTATTTTGAATTATAAATACATCATCGGCTTCTCTCATAATAAATCAATAAATCGTACAATTTTGGACACATCAGCCATATTAAAGTTAATAAACTTCCAAGATCATAATATGCGATCTGTAAATTACTACCTAGATAACACTTGTCTACTCTGAGTTTAAACTGATAAAGTTAAAGCTGGGCAATAGCTACTAAATAAAATAATAACGAAGAAAATCGGTAGACAGATGAGGAGAGAACGGCACTGATCTGGTTGGTCTTCATCACTTTTGTTTTTAAGCTCGCCATACACTTTGCGGCATGAGATTACAAGGTGGGTAGGCTCGTTCAACTATGCCGCCGACCCACAAACCGCACCAATCAGTGCATCATTGGCAGCTTTTGGACTTTCTCTTGCTGCTCTTCAGACCAAATTTGGCAATTCAGTTTGTTGACGTAGCCATTGAGCCAAAAATTAGCATTGTCGCCTAAGACAATTTTTCGATAGAAACCTAGACCTTTATATAAATTTTCCGAAGGCCCATTTACAGAACAAACGTATTTTGTATGATTAGACATATCCCGATTTTCATCGACACTGACCGATACAGCCGTAATACTTTCCTCAGTACCCACCCTTCGCCTACGGGTTGGTGGATTAATGTCTAATAAAGAAAAACTTAACGATTATGACGACCATAAAATGGACGAAATTTACGAAACACATTTCTCACACAGCACGAATTTTGATTATAAAATTAGATTTTTAGCAAGTGGGGTTCGTTTTTTAGTCTATTTATGACGAAATGCCACACCTTACTGAGCAATTTCGGCATTGCCACATGTCACGAATCTTTTTTTTTACCTCAAAAACTTACATTGCAAAATCAAATAGTAAAAAACACCCTTTATTAGTGCCAATTTGAAACCCTTATAACTCTACTAAACCGATTTTAATAAAATATGGATTGTGGGCTTATGCCAATGAATGGCTTTAAAATTGTATTAGAAAAAAGAAAATTGGAGGAGAATACGGTACTGAGCTGTTGTATCTTTGCCTATATACAGGGTGTCTGAAGTAAAATTTATATTTTTAAATACGATTATTTCAAAAAGTATGTGTGGAGGAAAGGTGGTGCCGTTGGAATTATCGATTGTGCGGATTTGTCAGTCACGATGTCGCAGTGGTCGAGTGAGCATTGCGCGTTCGCTGTGGAGACATTTTTTGAGAGTAAAAAATTTTTGTGAAACGATGTTGGAGCGTTTTCGCAGTGTAAATCCACGACAACAAGCAAAACTGCCGTTACTGGTCTCCAAGAACCCGCAACCCACGATTGAAACATCAAAACCCATTGCATTGTCCCAGACTAACTGTTTGGTGTGCCTTATGCACGCATGAGATAATTGGACCATTTTTTTTTCGAAAATTCTCGAGGCCAGGCGACGAATGTCAACGGTAAAAATTATCAACGCATGATTACGGAATTCTTTTTGCCAAACTTGCGAGCTCATCCATCGTACTCTTCAGACACGTGGTTTCAACAGGATGGGGCGACTGACTGCACACACAGACAAAGCTTCGATGAATTTGTTTCGGGAAAATTTTCCCCAAAAACTGATCAGTCGCTTTGGGGACATCCCATTGTCACTGAGGTCGCCCGATCTAACCCCATGGAGTTTTTTATGGGGCTACCTCAAAGAGAGGGTTTATAATGACAATCTCCAATCTCTTGTGGCTTTAAAGGAAAATATTCGTCGAGAAATCAGCTCAATTGAACCAAGATTACTGCAGCGCGTGGCGGCGCAGAACACAAGGCTCCGTTTTGAACAGTGTGTTGAAGTCGATTGAAGACATCTGGATGACATACTTTTTAAAAAATAAAATCCACATTTCCATTCTATCGTTCAATGCACTTAATAAAACTTTGTGTCAATTATTACGTTTTTTATTTTACGCTTGTCTAATTTTTCCGAGCTCCAGGTCATCAATAAAATCTTTATTATAAATTATAATAAATATTAATTTTTTTATAATAAAGATTTTATTGATGACCTGGAACTCGGAAAAATCAGACAAGCATAATAATAATAAAGGTCAAAAAACTAGAATAAAATTTTTTATTTTACTTTGAAAATATAAATCTGCTACCAGACACCCTGTACTTATATGTGGATAACTGCAATACAACAGAATATCGTTTACTGACCTCTTAGCGAATGGCTCTTGAGAATCAGTCCCTTTGATGGCCAAACCATTAACAAGATATTCATTGTCTATAAATAGTATTCATAGTATTTTTTTTTATTAAAGGATGTACTCGTATAGATAGTTTTGCACTCCCTCTCTATTTTATACATATTTTATTTGCTTTGAGAGAAAAATCTTGATAAAGGTAACGCTTCTTCAAATTCAAGCCTTCGAAAGTATCGGTTATAGGTCAGTTTTTGTTACGAGTATGTTGAATTGTAACTATTCACACTTACTTTTCTTGCATATGTAATTAATATTGCTGAAATGTAATCGTAAATTGTTGCTTGTGACACAGGCGGAAGTAGAGGAGAGTTGAGTGGAGGCTGATATAGAATTTCGATGCAAAATATCACCATTACTGTGTATTATTTCTGACTTTTGTACTTGATCTTCGTTATCAGACATTTTGTCCAGCATTTGCTTTTTTACTTGGAATTTCAAAAAAGATTAACTTGATTGATATTTTATTTAAACGAATTATGGTTGAAACATTGTTTTTTAATGGTTAAAACTTGCGCTTAGTTGCTGAGTTAATTTTGTTTTAAGTAAAATGTTTGTTCTTTTTTTTTAAGTGATATTTTTGTTTTCTTTTTTTCGCTCAAAAAATATTCTTTTAATTAATAAATAATCAATTTGTGCTCATTAATTTAAACTTTCAAATAGCAAATTTTGTTTGCACTCATATTTATGTTATTTATACGCGTTTGTTTTTCTTTTGTACTAAATAATCTTTCTTTAAGTTTTAGATAAAATAAAAGTAGTTTTTATTTCATAAATGGCCAGCACATCTACTGTAGTTGTTTATTGATGTGATAAGCTTTTTAATCGTTTACATGTTTAATGCCCAATGTGCAACTAGTCTCAAATATGGTTAAACTTTAACTAAATTGCATTTTCGTTCGGCTGTAGTTAATTTGAAAAACGCTTTCGATTGAGTTGAGTGGTTTTAATATAACAAATCAACAAAAGCAGTGGTCAAATAACTAGCACATGTTCATTTAAATGTTTAACTAAACATGTAATTGTGAAGTTAACGATAAAAGTATTATTTAAATTGAAACTCTTTATATTCCTCCATATCGGGAGGCTTTGTTAGATATATAGACGGTAAGGTCATTACATCTGTAAAAAATATAGTGAAGATTAAAAGTGAATGTTTGTGGCAGATTTGTTGACAGGTGTGTGCGATTTGCAATCAGACTGCTAATTTTATGGGTTCCTTTTCGACCCCCTCCTCTCGACGAATTGATTTCAGACAACCGATTTGTAATTTACGACTTACTCTCATTCAAGTCTAGCCTTTGCTCTTGACTGTAGTGATTTCAGGCTGTCGCTTGGTAACTGTCGATCTTCTTCCTCATCAGTCTCTTGTAATTGGTAACATTTGTGTAAAACTTAGGCCCAACTTAGCATACACATTAAACAAGTGTCTTCCTGTGCTCCTAAGCCTTCTGCTAACCAGTGCTGTATATTCACACACTATTTGCGCTAACATCTCAGCCCCTTTCTCAGTATCTTTGGAGACTGACTTGTCCACCCATTGCAAGGTTTACTTGTCCATCTCTTCAGAATTCTTCCATTGGCCAATAAACACCGGAGTTCCAACAGAGATTAATCTCTCCACCTCTTGCGAGCCTTCATTGCCCATCCCTGTTGGAATCTCACGGTCCAAAGCTTTAGAAATACCATTAAAGGGTGACCCGTTACTTCCTGAGCCGCATTCCTCTCCATATCTTCCGGAGATTAACCTCCCCGCCTCTTTAGAGGCCTCTTTATTCATCACTGCAATGGAGAAAAGGATGCCCACCCACACAAAGCTCCATATGCATGGGTAAGTCTATATTAAAACCGGAAATCTACTGGTATCTAGAGTTCGCATACTAGAGAGACCAAGCATCCTCTTGACCACGCATCTCTGTCGTATGCTCTTTCTCCTTTCTTTCTATTGGCTGCACTTAATTAGTCAGACTCCTTTCAGAGACTGGAATCTATTACCCGCCGCCTCCACGTGGAGGTATAAGTTAGAACTTCTGACAGTAACTCAGTTACGGCTTTGTGCCTGCTATATGACGGCCCATGTTTGGTGTAAGCAGACGGATTCATTAAACTGATGCACTTGGTTGTTTTAATTGCGGCTATGTCTTAAGCCCAGCGGATATCAAGAAGTGCCGTTTCGCCCATATTTGTAGATGAAGCAGCATAATGTTAATTGTTAACAGGTGCGAATTCAAGGTATTTCTAGGTTCTTTTTGGATATCAAACTCTTTATATAAAAAATGTATCGGAAGTAGCAAATTTACATCCAATCAGTTTTAAAAAAGTACTCAGTTGCACTGGTAAGCTTACATGTTTAGTCTACCCTGAAGCAACATGATATGTCGCGTATTTATGTTTTAGCAAACAACGTTACTGCGAAAAAAACTACGAATTGGAAAAAATTATTTGCTAAAAGTGTCATATGTCAGATTTAATCAATTACTTTATCTAAATACAAAGCTGACAGGTCTAACACACAACCTCCACATCAAAAGATTACTCCTTGAGTAATATGCTATTTAACTGCCCACTTCTGTATTAATACTAAATAAAACGAAAACACCACAAGATTTTTATAATAAAATTTTATGTTCCCTGTTATTACGAGTTTTTAACAAAAAAAAAAAATCTCATTGTATGTTACTTATTGAGAAACTTGTTTTAAAGTTCAGAAATACTCGTAATATCACAGACCATTAAACCAGCTTTTTGCATCACAAACTTGGTCTACTTTTTGCTAAAGTGAAAGTTAACACTACATTATTTTAAGAAAGCACAGAAATTTCCAATGCAGACTTCAGTTAAATTGAGTTTAAAGCTCATTCAATTAATGATTGAAAACCAAGCTTACGGTTCCAAGTGTGTTTATTTTATTTTTATTAAACGTTTTATTTGAACAGAATACACTACCGCTCCATTATGAGCATTAGGCAAGAGGGACATGTTTAATAAATTAACATTTTGAAGAGATAGAAAGAGAGTGAGTAAGAGTGTTTATCACAATTATGCCTTCGTTCTGCCCTCTTTACAAGTTCTATAAATTTTTGTATTCAACGCATTTCTTTAAACCTTTCAAATAAGTTTGCGAATTTACGAGTGAATAATATTTAATAAAATGTTGAAGCCATTCATCGGAGAGTTTACAAAATTATACGATATAATCATCATGCTCATGTTACAGGAGAGCAAACTACTGTTTTAGATACACTCAAGCCTGCTTAAATAACACGGTCGGTGGCAAAAAATATATGCTGTTGTTAAAATTAACACTACACATAAATATTATTTAATTAAAAAAAAACCCTCAACTACAGGGTGTCCGCCGGGAAGTTATACTACTTTGTTTGTTTATAATTTTTGATTAAATGAAAGAGAATATTGATAAATGTTTTATTTAATGTTGGCAATTATGTATGGAACACAATATCAGACAAATGTCCGCCTCTGTTAGCCTCACAAATGCGAGCCCTTTCGAACACATTTTTCATTACATTCTCACACATTTCACGCGGTATTTCATTAATTTCATCACGAATATTTTGTTTGAGTTGCTCCAACGTTTCTGGTTTGTTTGCATAAACCTTGCTTCTCAGATATCCCCACAAATAGAAGTCCGCAACAGTCAAATCAGGCGACCGTTGAGGCCAATCAACATCACCACTTGTTGTGCAAAGAGGTCTCGCAGCAATTCCATTGTAATCCTGGCTGTATGCGGTGTGGCACCGTCTCGTTGAAACCACATGTTAGTCAAGCCCAAAGCATGCAGTTGTGGCGTTAAAAAGTTTTCAATCATATCAGGATATCGCTCCCCATTGACAGTTACCGTTACGCCGTTTTCAGTTTCAAAGAAGTAAGGTCCAATGATTCCTCCTGATCAAATTGCACACCAGACTGTCACTTTTAATGGATGCAAAGGTGACTGATGAATAATTTGAGGGTTTCCATTGCCCAGAACCGACTATTCTGTTTATCCATTCAAATAAAAATGTCATTATGATTTTTTCATGAAAATCCGCGTTCTCATGCGCGAGCTGTAGCATTCTATTGGCATATGTACGGCGGCGTAAATGGTTTTCTGGAAGAAGCTCTTGTGTTAACTGAATCTGAAATGGAAAAATCTTTGTGCAAAATTGTGACCAAAATTGATCTTTGAAGACCAAGCTCCTGAGCACGGTGTCGAATTTTATGAATAAATGTGATTTTTTTATTTTTTGCTTTAATTTCTTTTAATTGCTTTAATTTCTGACACCGAATAATATACTTTTATACTCATTAAATATTTGCATTTTTTATATTTTTAAAAACTTCAAAATGATGCTGATGCAAAATGAATGATGCATTTTTAAAGTTGTTTAAGTTGTAAATTTTTTATATTATATGAGCTTTTAAAAATTATTAAATTTTAAAGGCGTTTGGAGGTTGTTAAATCAATATAATATTTTATTTTTAATTTTATTATATACATACATACTCTAGCCTTTTTTACGCGGTATCCTTCGTGTTAAAATAGGATAGGGTATAATTTAGTGAGTTATTGTTAGCTACTAGCTTAGAAAACTGTCAGAGCCTGCGGATTGTTTTTATACAACTGTCATTTCAAGAAATCCCTAAATCCCATTTCGTCAACCAATTTAAATCTCCAAAACCATATATTATAAATATATATATATATATAGTACATTAAGTGACGCGAAAAACTATTCTTTAATACGGCAATTTTCGTGCGAGCCGGGGGTTTACTTGCTTTGTTCAGTTGAAACTAAATAACTTCGATTCCAAACTCGCTTAAAAAACCCCCATAAATCATCATTTCGTATCACTCATCACAGTAAAAAGTTTTGGTTTAATTTTAAGACTTAAAGGTGTTCATACTACATTATTGAGAATTTAAATTAATTCCGAAGTAGTTTATATGTAAAACTATCTGTTAATCATTACTTCAGGGAATGGTTTTAACAGCACAAATACTTTTGCGTATGTTTTGATGATTTCCTAGAGTTGAAATAATCCGCACAAAAGCATAAATGTGAAAATAAGGCCAAGTTCCTTTCCAAAAATTTCGCACAAAAGCATAAATGTGAAAATAAGGCCAAGTTCCTTTCCAAAAATTTCGGTTGTTAAAAGTACTGAGCCCTCAGACTAACAGAGGTTGGGTTATATCAAATTTCAGCTCTCTACTTATGATGTAAATGCTCCATACACATAAGAGGGGAATGCTAGTCTCTCTAGATAGGGAAACCCTAGTCCCCCCAGATAAAAAAGTTTTCAGATTTTTCTCATTACTTATTTTCCAGGACTACCTGTATACCAAATTTCTGCTCTCTAGCTATAGTGGAAGTGCCCCATAATATTGAAGAATTAGTAAATTAATCAGTGAGTAAGTGAAAAGGTACCAAACTATTTGTACACCTTCATATCTCGGGAAGCTTTAATGGTAAGTTTCAAACTTAGCCTATGATGTTACCTGTACGTAGAGTTCTTATGTTTCAAGTTTTATTATTTTATGATCTAAACTTGGCCTTGCGCACTTCCGTGGGCCTTAATACCAAAATTAAAAAGAAACAAATATGAAAAATAAAATAAACATTTGCTTTGTTGTGGAGGTTTTTAGTTAAAACTTTAAAATTTTTGTCTTGATTTTCTTTGGGTTTCTCATTTGGCCTAAGGAATGTCGGGCTGTCCTAAGCAGCCACCGAAATGGGCATGGAGACTAGCTTAATGAATCTTGCTAAAAGAAATAAACAAAAAGTGTTTAAATGCTTATTATTATTAATATTATTATAATCCTAATAACTATCTATTATTAGATAGGGCGAGCCCTCTAGCCACGCTCAATATGTTAGTCTTTTTTAGTCTCTGATGTCCGTAAAATTGCAATAAATTGCGTACAAGAGTGTTGGGATGGACCACTAGTTTGCTTACGTATTTGGACGTGTATGTTTTTGCTTCTTCTTGGAAAGCGGGAACTTCTAGAACTTTATAAATATTTTCGTTTCTTAAATACCAGGGGAAGCATACGATAAAACGTAAAATCCTAGACTCTCTTCTTTGTAACTTCTGAATGTTTGATGCGCAAACAGTACCCCCCATCTGAATATAATAATAATGTACTTGTATAAAAGAACTTTGTATTCCAAAGCCAAGGTCGAGTGAGAACTTGTTAACCCGTGTAGTTGAATTGTTCGCAGTTATATGGCCGTTAGTTTTAGACGAAGTTAGGCGTCGATCTAGGAGAATACCCAAATATTTTACGTGGTTTCCGCGGTAGCAGGGGTGTTTGTTATTGTTATTGGTAGACAATTTTGAATTCTCTGATAGAACTCCGGTTTTAATTGGCCAGAAGAGATTAACAAGAATGTGAGTGGAGGACGGATCAATCTCTAAGGTGCTCCTAAGACGTTGGACAGTGAGATTCCGATTGGGATGACCAATGAAGCCTCGCAAGAGATTACTATCTGTAGGAACTTCAGTGTTTATCGGCCCATGAACAAGTCAGTCTCCAAACACGGTAGCGCGCGTGTGTATGTCCATCACTGTGTAGCATAAGGGTTAAAACCACAGTCACACTTGTTAAATGTAAATGCCATATATGACCTAAACCCTAGACGAATGCTAGCAAGAACAAGAGACTCCGCGATGAGGAAGAAGTCTAACAGTTACCAGTCCACAGTCTGAAATCACTACATTCAACAGTAAAGGGTAGTGTTAGCCTGTAATCAATTCTGCTTCGACATCCACCCTACATTAAATAAATAATAAATAAGTAGCATTACTAAAGGGTGTGTGTTAGGGATTTTAAAGAGCTCGTTCGTTTAAGTTTATTTATAAACGAAAACTCCGTTAGTGTTTAATGAAATTCAATACGAAAGTAAGCGTACGATCCATTTCTTCCAGATACCTGCTTAGCGTTTGGAAATTGTACTCGTGTAGATATTTATTATTGAAAGCCTTTTAAACTGTTTACATAAATAATCTTATCATATTAGATTAATTTATTTTTAGTATTATTATATATTTTGTACGTTACTTTAAAGCTCAAAGTTCTTGGTATTCATGATTTAATCCATAATCTAAAATGCTGCTAAAAAATTTAATACTTTTTTTAACATATTCTGTGTGCGCAACGAGATTAATGATTAAAAAAAAACATTGGTATTTCAAATTAGGAAACTTAAACATGCGAACCTTTATAAAAAATATAACAAATTTAAAAATTAAACTACATATAAGCTAATTTTCGCGTTAATTAAACAAATTTACTTAATACTTTTGTCAGTAACTTAATTCCAAGCTACGGGTTTCGGCTGAACAATCTGCAACTTTTGGTGTTTTACTTATCAAAATTGAAGAAACCCTTCTCGAGTTGTAGTGAGAACAGCTTAATAGGGAGTCCGATATTTTCCACGCCCATTCAAAAATATTCGTACATGATAGAAAAAAACTGAAAACAGATTAAACTGAAAACAGAAAACGTTAAACCCTTCGTATTCATCCTAGTTTAATTTTAGGAAGAAAATTTTTTTTGTAGGCTAGTGTTGTTTACTTTCGCTTTAGCATTCGTTAGAACTATGTAAATTCATTACATCCCTACTTAGAATTCCGTAATGTGTACAAGCAAGAGCGTGCAGAAATTTTTAATAGATATTTTTTATTATTAAATCTTGATTAAAAATACAATATTTGCACGTTCTTTGAATTTTTTTTTCAACTTAAGCTTTAAACACATTCACGACAGCAGGCTACCGACTACAATCTGTCAAAATTAAAATACACACGTTTATATGAGAACGATTATTTTGACGCCAACAAGGCAACATGGCTGCAGGTTGTTGTCCATGCTGCTTTTGTCGTTGTTGTCTAATTAAACTAATTTCTATTTTTGTTGGCTACAAAATAAAAATAATGTTGGCAATAGATCAAAATATATTAAGCAAATTAGTGCTTAGATATATTTTTTATTGTAAAGTAAAAGAGAAAATTATAAAATTTAAATCTTACAATAAATATGCATCAAAAGTGTTTAAATAAATAAATTCAGTTGTTTTATTTTTATATACATGTATTCAAAATATTTAATTGTATTTTTATAATATTAAGTGAACTAGGAATCATGTATTTTTTTTCGGCTTAAGTCTCGTTTATGTAAACCTCTCCGATAATACTCCAAGTTTCAGCGTTAAAAGATACTTGACAGTATTGTTTGTTGGCAACACCTACATTCGAGCGAGCAGGGTACAGAAGTTGAAAACTCTTCGCCCCTATATCTCAGCACGTTTATTTCTTTTAGTTATTAACTACTCTAGAATATTACACATCAAATGAATGCTTATTGTCTTTGCTTTTAGAATATATACACAGTATGCACAGTACCTCTTTTGAGTACACACTTCGTAGAGCTTGATGCATCGCAACTATTATATTTCTACAGGGCTTTTTTCATGAAAAAAACCGAGCTTTAGAAACGTAAAAAATCTAAAGTGGCATCCTTGAAATATAAATGAATTGTTGCAACAGCTGTTAATATTTTAACATTACTATGTAGCCGCCGTTTTCAAAATAATTATGTAGCTAGCTAAGGCCGTCATTGGTAGCCATCGGCATTTGTAGTCGTGTGTGGCCTGATGTGGTCAATGTGTTTAATGCCTTATTTGTGTTTTGACATTTGCCTTTCAGATTAAAGCTTTAAACACATAGAAGCCAGCATGCTACCGACTACAATCTGTCAAAATTAAAATAAACGCGTTTATATGACAACGATTATTTTGACGACAACCAGACAACACGGCTACGGGTTGTTGTCCAAGCTGCTTTTGTCATTGTAGTCAAAAACAATGTTGACAATAGAACAAAATATGTAAATCAAATTATTGCTTAGAAATATTTTTTTATTGTAAAATAAAAAAGAAAGTTACAAAAATTAAATGTTATGCATCAAGAGTTTTTAAATAAATAAATTCCTTTGCTTTATTGTTATAAAAATGTATTCAAAATAAATAATTGAATTTTTATAATATTGAGTGAAGTTTATGTACATGTCTGGAATCATGTATGTTGCTCGGCTTAAGTCGCGTTTATGTGCACCTCTACGATTACAAAATTGATGGTAATGTTTGTCGGCCACGCCTACATTCGAGCGAGCGGGGCAGAAACGTTGAAAACAGTTCGCCCCTACATATCTGCACGTTTATTTATTTTATTGTTTACATACTCTAGCATAATATGAATCAAATGAAAGCTTAATGTCTTTGTTTTTAAAATATATACAACATTTTTTTTTTCAATATTTCAGATAAATTAAAAAAAGTCATCATAACATTGTTTTCACCCTACACTTCGAAGAGGTGGATTCAGCGCTGGTAAGTCTTTTTATAATCTTTAATTTAATAAATAGTTCGTTACTGTGCTTGTTACACTTCAGAAGACATATCCGATTATATCTTCAACTTTGCGGGACCTCCCACCCACCGAAGTTTAAAAAATTCAAATATCTAATGTGACAGCACTGAAATGTAAATGAATTGTTGCAACAGCTTTTGATATTTTAGCATTACTATGTAGCTGTCGTTTTCAAAATAATTAAGTAGCTGGCTACAGAGCGACATGTGTAGCCAGCGGCATTTGTCGTCGTGTAGCCTGCTGTGATCAATGTGTTTAAAGCATAAAGCTTATAAATTCTTAGCGCTCATAAATTTGTTTTTTTTTTTTTGGCACTAAACCAAAAATCTGCGTGTCTTTTTTTCACAATCATTCAAAACTAGTTTTCATTCACTAAAGTTGCTAATTGAGTATTATACATACTGAGACATACTCAGACAAAAAATGCCCACTCAAATCGAGAAAAATAGTGCGCATTTTTGTTTAATTATTTTTAATAAAAATGTACACAAAATTTTATATTCAGCCTTTAAGTTTAATTATAGAGTTCGTTTTAAATAAAAGCCGTATTTCTCCAATGCATCGAAAAAATGAAAATAGTTGTTAATAAAGGAATTAAAAAAAAATTGTTTGTTTAAAGAGTAAAGAAACCACACTTATTCTTTACTTTTACTCTCACTAAGTGACAAAAAATGTATAAAAGTAGGGGCACACAAAAACCAAATTTTTATACCGAAAAATAAAATGTACAGTTGGGCAACAAAGTATACATACTCTTGAAAAATAGTGTTATTTTCCATTAAAAAAAACTCTTTTGATTGGTTTAACTTGAATGATAGATTTGTTGAATAAAAAATCTACTTGTAATACTTTAGGTGCGTCATCGACCCCTTCGTTCCTCGAATTAAGTTCAGGCGACCGATTTGTAAGTAAAGTAAAAAAAAAACTTTACTGAATAAAACTGCACCTCGCATGTATTTTAAATCGTTAATTATCGGCGAAATTTTAGCTGGCGTGTCATTATGTATTTGGATTTTTTATTTAAATTGCCTTTCTTATGGTTCTTATTATTAAAGACGGGTAACTTTTATAACTTTGTGGGGAATTTGAATGTTTGCAGTTAAGGGACACTCTTTTACATATAGCTTTACTATAAAAAATATAAATCCTAATATTCATAAGGTTATATATTAATGTAAGGGGGAAATTGAGGCATACCACTTACTATCCTACCAACCTATTTGTAATTACCGAATACCTTACTCTTCTCATTTGAGTCTCGTGCTACTACTAGAGTTCACTCTTGACAGTAGCGATTTCAGACTGTCTACTGGTAGTTTTCGACCTTATTCCTCATCACGGAGTCTCGTATAATACTAGCATTTGTCTAAGGCTTAGATCTCCCATGGTATTCACATCTAGTAAGTGGTTGCCCGTGGTACTAAACCTTATGGTACGGACAATAACACACAATGTGCGCTACCGTCTCATTTTTATCTTGGCCATATAATACTTGATGTTTCCATGACTCGTTACTAACGCAGTAGTCTAGTCCAAGGTATCCTTATTATTAAAATTCTACTTATAAGCCCAAGGGTTCGTTTTTTTTGGAACTACAGTACCTCTGAAATATTATACGCAGCCACGAGGTAGGATCCATGAACTCTAATGTGAAACTTTCTACCGAACTATGAGCCAAAGATAACTTGATTATGGGAACCACAATGTTTCCTAATTAGGTCGTACACAAAATCACCTAGGTATCGTGTGGCTGGAAATTATATTGATCATTTTGCAACCAACGGAAAATAGAGAGTATCCCTACTAGATGTGCGTAACAAGCACAGACATTAGCAGCGACCACCGCCATCCCATAGGCACCTTTCGCAGAAAACTTGAAGCCATCAAAAGCCCGCGTAAGGAAACCGCGCGCAAATTCGATGTCGCTAAAGGGCGTTTCACACTATTAAATTGAGTATAACGACTGGTCAAAAATTTAAATAAATTGAGAAAGTGTTATAGTATCTTCTTTATTCATCTGATAAAAATAGAAGCGCTTAAACTTTTCCTTTTATTAGGGTTGAATTTTTTCAGAAGCGAACGGAGAAAATACTGAAATCAGCTTTTGAACAAAAAGGCAAGTCGACTAGTACGCCGCCCACGGCACGCTGCCGCAGATATTTTTTTCAGCTTCCACCGGCACACAAATGAAAATATAAACGTTATTTTTTGATTTTAATATTTTTTTTGGTAAAAACAATGATTAATTTCTGATTTTTATTTTATTGCTTGATTTTTCTTTCAAAAATAATTTTAGCGTATTGATTTTTAATATTATTATTTTCTTTTGTTAGAAATAATTATTTATTGATTTTTAATTTTTTTTTGCAGAAATTAAAATTTTTTTGGGAAAAGTTATTAGCGTTATTAATTTAATTGAATGTAGCTTATCTTTTTCAAGCTTTGAATTTGCCGAAAAGAACACTTATTTCTGCCAAAAATACAAATCAGAATAAAATCATTACCTCGGGAACGAAATCTAGAGAATAAAAATTATTTTTCCCAATAAAATTAAAATCAGAAAATAATAATTATTTTTCCCAAAAAATTAAGAGCATATGATTTTCAAAAAAAATATTGACAATTACGGAGATTTTTTTGACAGTTCGAACGATTTTCTGAAAACGACTCAAGTTTGCGCACACCACAATTGCAGCACAGCATATCGATGCACTCAAATCCGCTCTTGGTAAAATAGTACAAGAACTAAACACGTCCGGCGATACGTTACACATGTATCCTTAGATGCCGCGGACACCGATTTAGGACATTCTCTGACAGAATGTGGGAACTGATTAAAAGCAGAAAAGCACCGAAGGGTTTACAAAATATCACACTCCTCCTAAAGAGGACAACACAAAGTCATGTCACGTGGATATTTCGAAAAAATTAATTAAGACGTGCAAGTTTATTAAAAAAATACAATTAAAAACCAAAGTTTAAAACTTTGACTCTTGATTTCGACAGGCTGATTTGATGTAGGTTTTTTGAACAAATTTTCGTCATCCTATATTCAGTTTCATTTTTCGTTCCGAGAAAATATAAAATTTATACAACTTTGCTAATTACAATTTTTATTTAAAGTTGTTCTCTCATGTGGAATTATTTTGTTCTTCATTTTAATAACGACTAATCTGGTTGTCAATAAAAGCTCTGGTCTCAAATTTTTAATTTACAAAAAAAGGACTTGCAAGGACAAACGGATTTACTACTCAACTTGAGTTTAAATATCCAGCCCAAAAAATGTTACTTGCAATTCAATGCAGCATGTTTTATTCTTTGAAATAATTTGACTATATTTTTTTCATCTTTTTAATACTTTATTTACAAAATATATTAAAACTATATTTCAAGAACTAATACAATAAATTCATAATTTTTTTTGTAATTAATTATTATAAAAATGCTCATGTAACAAATAAACGTTATAAAAAAATATTTTACAACGAGACAAAACAGTATTATAATTGATAATTTAAATAGAAATTTATATTAACAAACTATATTCTTATTAAAAACTTTGGCATAATTACTAACTATATAAATATAACGTGGTTCGAAAGGTAATTTCGTTACCTTCTGGGGGCAAATTACGGTATTCGATATCGCTCGAATTTTTTACTATATTCTATTGCATTTCTATTATGTTTTATTTAAATTTCGATCGATATCGAATGCCGTAATTTGCCCCCTGGTTAATCTAATATGTACATACAAACTAAGAAATAAATCAAATTTTCAATTATAGTTATAATTTCTTGGAATGTTTACAAGATATTGCTTAGATATTTAAAAAAAAAATATTATGACAATTCAAGCAAATAATATGCATTCAAATAGTTATAATAACTAAATTTGTAATATGTTTATTACAATTTAAAACAGTAATTTACTTTCTGATTGAGTAATTTAGTTTCCAAAGTAAAATTCACAAATAAAAGTGTTTTTTTGAGTTAAAAAATTTAAAACATATATTTCATTTAGGGCCATTATTACAACTTGCCGTTAGTATAAGTTAGGATGTTATCGGACAGGTTATTCATTCTTCGTTATTATGAGAGTACTTTAAGATAGAATTGTCCTTTAATTTTTAACGTGAGGTTTAGTAAAGTAAAGAGGTACCGTGTTTATTTTATATTAACAAGCTAGAAAATAAATATTTATGAAAATAAAAATAGCACAATTGTTTTTTTCCTAGCAAATAAACATATTAAAGTAAGTCGTTGAAATGTATTCTTAAAAACCCATTTCATTTGTCAAAAGTAGTCAGTTCTCGCTGTTGCACTTCCATACTTTCAAAAAGATTAATTTAATTTTACAAGGAATAATAGGTAAAGGACACTTTAGTTAACGTGAAGTTTACAGGCAAGTTATAAGAAGGGCCCTTAAAGTCGAATTTTATTTACGATTAAATAACTTTTGTTGTCAACAGCAGTTAAAAAAATAATAGTTTTAGGCTAAGATTAGGTTTATCCAAAGAATTCATACAACTTTACATATCGCACCCTAAACACAAAAGGGTCACAACTCAAAATTTTCCAAAACTGACTTTTTCCCTAAATTAATTCTACATATCGCTAACTACTGCAAAAATTTCTTTCACATCACAATCGTCTTTAACTGGAAAAATACAGTTAAGTCTATTTTTATGTTAAGTGTGGTTCTGTACGATGCACTAAAGAGAACTATTTTGAGTCATAAATCAAAATTTTATTTTATTTTAATGGAACAATATTTTCTTTAAATATTACAATCATTTTACCTAAATACTTTTTTGTCTCTCCTGAAAATTTTTGTATTTTGAATTGTTTCCCTTTTGTATTTACGGTGCGATATGTAATTAAACCGAGCCACTTCGACACTTTTGAACTTTATAAGTGTTGTGTTACGTTTATTGCGTCATATACATATATGCCTCGGATGTCTATACCATTATTTGTGTGTTCTTTTCTGGAAAACAATGCCATAGTGTGCATAAGCAGCAGTTTGTTTTCTAGATACATATGTATGTCACACAAAGAAGTATGAAATACGTTAAATATTTTACCACCCAAATTTTATTTAACAGTAAGTACTCTACTCTTTTTTATAAAAATGTTTAGTTCTAGTTGTATGCAGAGGTGTGAAATGTTTTTTAAGTCGTAAAAATGTTGGAACAATTCGTCGAACGTTTCGGAAAAAAATCCTCACATAAAAACCAACTAAACAATGTTTTCTCCATCGAAAAAGTGGCTTAAAATACTATGCAAGCAAATATAGTACTTTGCTGAAAAACGAAGCAAACTTTTGTACAATACAAAAATATTAACGGCCGTATTCAAAAAAAGATTTTATTTTAGGCTAAAGTTCACAATAATTAATAATCGCTTTAAGCTTGATAAACCTTTGTTAAGAAAACATATGCAAAAAAGTACTTTAACTAGTTTATGCTTTAGGGTATTTATATCGGCAACACCATCTTATAATAAAGCTAAAGATACACAAACTTCTCCCAAATTATACGAATAGTCGAGTCTATAAGTAGGTTTTATTATTGTCAAATAAACTAGCTTTTGTTGTTTTAATAAATATTCATATAGATTTGCGTACTGCGCTCACTTTTTCAGACATTTATGATAAGTATTCTCTGGCAAATCATCATGAACAGATAGACGATTGAACAACGCTGCCAAATTATACAGATTTACTTTGAAAATCAGTCAACTGAACGGATGTTTTATCGCAAAATTGTGTGCAGCAATGAGGTTAATTTTTAGCGTAACGAAATTGCTGCCTGTGGAGTAAAGTACTTCTAGCACGGTGCCTTTGCGCGGTTTACACGCTGGCGACATAATTGGTTCTTGATTTTAAAAAAATGAAGAAAATTCGACTTTCAGAATGCGTTTCGTCTAGAATAGCTGCAGTTAAGATCATGTATTGACCTTCGAATAAGAAAATATTTTTAATAAAATTTGATTTATTTTGTTATATAAAGTTCTATCATTCCTAAAAAAACATCCTATTTATTGAATTTTTTGACAAACGAATACAAAAAGACAAACTTATAAATGAAAAGATCGGCTTTACAATATAAATATGTAAAAATTGTAATGGCAATTTACGCAATTAAGGCCTTAATTGGGCTCAATTTAGCATACAAGACGTTAATTAATAAATTTAGCAATTAGTACTTAGTTGCTTCATAGATTTAATAAAATACACAACGCAACAAGGAAATTCGGTAAAAGTAACACATATAGACTAACTAGTCCAGACAACTTACAAAAACATTACCACGATTATAGGTGTAAATGGGACAACAAATTTTATTGTTACCAATTTAGCTATATCTTTTATATGCGGTTATTATGGTGGTTATTAGATAATTCGTACGTAAAAAACGCATAACACTTTATTACACGCTCTTTCAAACATCCCTGACGTGCGATGAACACATTTTCAGCGATCAAATGCTAATTTAGTAAGCTAAATTGCATACATATGTGTGAACACCAAGTTTTATAACTCAATTTAAATGACTCAATTAAGGCGCATGTGTGAACATACTATTTGGTAAAATTTTTGTTCCAGAAAAGCAGATGCCATTAGTTTAGAACTTTCTTATTTCAGTTCTGTTGTAACCATCACTTAAATTGAGTTTACTTCGCTTAATTTGTATGATTAAATTGCCTATTCTTAGTACTATTGCAAGTTTTGTTTTTCTTTTTTAATTCTTAAAAATATAATTCTCGTAATTGCTTAAGCTGTTTCTTTTCTATCTGAATAATCTCAATCTAAAAGATATTATATAAAATGACAAAATACGTAAAATTAAAAATAAACACACTAAAAATATAATGGCTATTTCATAGTCAGCATTGACCATGTCAATATCTTTTAGAAATATTTTCGGTCTAGAATAGTGGCAGTACATCGCTCTACACTCTAGACGCGGTCTATCAAAACCAAAAATTGCCATAGTCGAGGCATCAAGACTATATTTTAGAAATGATGATTTGAACAACCATTTTAAGAATATCGGTGCATGTTGTTCCTGCAGAAAGAAACCAGAAAAAACTAAAAACGGGCTAATGAAAAAAGTACCTAAGGTAACAGCCAGCTGAAATAAAAATAAATATTGAATTATACGTTTCTTTTACATTAATGTTGATCATATCTCACCTTTATATTTAATGAAGCCCCTACAGCTAAACCTATACTTTGTCCAACTAAAGCAGTTAAAAATATTATGACACAAAATAACGTTACACGGAAAACATCTCTGGGCTGATCGGTTAATATATACGTTATCATTATATACACAATGGTGCATAATAATTGAATGGGTATGTCTGCTAATGTTAAGGCAACATAATAGGCACGCAGGGAGTACCATCGATTATAATGTTCGCGTGAAACAATTGCAAATTCCAGAGGAACTGTAAGAAAAGAAAATATTTAACTATTTATATTTAAGGAGAGGGGAATTTAAAAATTACAATCTCTGAAAAAAAAGAAGAGGAGGAGGAGGAGGAGGGGGATGGGGGAAGGGTAGGCAACTTGCTAGCTTGGCAAAATTTTTTTAACTTTCTAATATGAGAAAAATGTTACCATACTAGCAAGTTGCCTATAAATGGGATGGTATTTTACATATGAAGAACTTGGTGCTCATTTTGATTTCAGTAACTTTTGCGGCCGAAAGTTTAAAATTACATACTTACACTTCACCACAATCGCCGAATACGCTGAATACATAATAAACATTATCGAGTAGAAGCAATAACGAAAAGTATTCAATGCATGCTCTGCCTCATTGCCAATGCCGTAGTATAGAAAACCGATTATTAGAGCCGTTATTAAATGTATTGTGACACGCATCATTGCCAAGGACTTGTCGCGCCACAATATTAAAAATGTTCTGAGCAGCAATATACCCAGTTGGCGATAAAAAGGTGTGGCATAGATGTTTTTACTTTTGCACAATTTCGGGGTTTCGATCTGTTGGCAGCAGCTTGTGTCGTCATTCTCATTGTTAGATTCCTTCAAAATGTCTTTAGTGGTGGCGGTACCTGAAGCAATTTCTTTGATGGGTGTTAGGGATTGCGTATGACGATTGAACTGAGTCGAGTACAAGGAGCTGTTTGCACTAGTGCCTCGACTCATAAGGGCCGGACTAGTTTTATTACTGTTAGCGGCAAGTGGTGTAAATATAGGCGCCATAACCGGAGTTATTATACCAGCGGCCATCATTTTGTCTACAAAATTTTGAAAAATAAATGTTGTGTATATTCGTCCCTTGTCCATTTTAAAAATTAATGTACTCGTACTTACCAACTTTTTGCATGGCTTCCAATTGCTTCCTTTTCGCCAGGTTCGTTTGCCTATAACTGTCATTTCTTCCGTTTTCAATTTTTGCTACCAACTTCTCATTTTGCGGTCCATAGTCATCGGTGGCAATTTCCATTACTTCAATTATAATTTATGATTAACACAAAATGTTCCTGTTTTTTATTTCTAGTTTAACTTACAATAATCGGCTGGATTGTATGATTCTGGACAGTGTAGTCCAATTTCCGCTAAGAATGGTACCAAATTTTGCGTTCCTCCTGAATAAATGCAATTACCTGCTGCTATGGCATACAAATGATCAAATATTTCAAACAATAAAGCACTCGGCTGGTGGATGGTACAGATGACAGTGCGTCCGTTTAGGGCAATTTTTTTAAGGAATGATATTAATTGATTAGAGGCAGAACTATCCAGGCCACTGGAAGAAGTATTAACAAATGTTTATAATGAAACAATTTTAATAAAAATGAATTTAGTTTGTTAAATGTTACGTTGTGGGTTCATCCATTATTAAGACGGGCGGATTATTTACTAATTCCAAGGCAATCGATAATCGTTTCTTTTGTCCACCCGATAATTGCAAAGTTCTGGTATGACGACAATCGTACATGCCAATGGCTTCTAAAATATTTTTAACCTGAAAGCATAAAGTTAGAAACGAATAAAAATCATAACTATATTCGTATGTACATGTTTCTACAGGGTCTTTCAATAAGAATGCACTTGTTAAATTTTGTGAAATTTTTTTCGTTCACTTATGATTGCTCCGATTATTAAAAACGGAAGATGAAAGCGTTATCACTGTGAAAACTCATTACGCTGGGACCAATCGTGAACTTCACGGAAATTTCGGCGGTGAAAGTGCACCTAACGTGCCAACGATTTGAAGAGGAGTCATACATTTTAACAAATTTGCTTGATTATGAACCGGACGGTTTTTTGAAAACATTGTTGTTGTAATCGTGTCGGCGAGAAACCGTAAACATCAATTCGACAGTGACTGTTTACGGCATTCGTTACGTAAACATGATAAGAAAATTGTTATTGTCTCAACTAGACGTCACGTGATTTCAGCATGTCGGCGCCACCTGCCACACCGTATGAAACAATCGATTTTCGTGGTGCACTCTTATCGAGAAACCCCTTATAACATTACTCACCCTTTCCCTTTTGGCAGTTTTGCTCATATGGGTACCAATTTTCAAATTGACCGCAAAATGCATGGCTTCCTTAACCGTCAAATACGGATGCAGACTAGTATCCTGTGTTATATATGCCACGTTTGACTTGAAAGCTTTAATATCACGTACATGATCATTGACCGTTACAGTACCGCTATAACCGTAGGGTCTACAATCGGTGCGTTAATGAAAATGTAAAAAAAGGGAAATGTGAAATATGAGTTCGATTAGGAATTTTTCTCGGTTTTATAAATACAAAGCTTTTATTACTTATATCCAGAAAGTATATTAAGGCAAGTGCTTTTTCCAGCACCTGATGGTCCTAAAATGGCACTGAGTTCACCAGCTTTAAAGTGGCCCGTTATCCCCTGTAGTATATTTTTGGTTGCTAAAATTGCAAAGAGAGAAGTCAATTATTTATTCAAAAATGGGCAATTTCAAGCGAATGTATGAAATGGATGTGTATAGACAGTAATATCGTTATCAATAAGTCGAACGTAAGAGGAAAGTTCTTATAACTTTTGAGTATTTATTTTTGTATTTGTGTAAAAGAAACTGCTGTTTTTTGACACTTAAATAAGGAACTGTAATATTAATCTACTAAAAATTTGTTAAATACTTGTTTGGGTAATGAAAGATTAGATGAAACTAAGACAAGCGCTTAGTAATAGTTGCTACCACCAAATGTTGCTACCATAAATGTTTTAAAATCTTCGATAGGCAGAGACTAAAGTAACTAAATATAATTACAAGATAATAAGCTCCATGCTTCTCTATTTGCATGCTTTAAAGCTTTCGCTATTTAAAATTGCTTGCCATCTTCACATACTTCTCTCACAAGCGAGCGCAGGACATATTCCATAATATGTATTTCTTGTGAATATGAATAAATAATTCAACAGTTCTTTGGGTTGAAAGTTCAATTAAGTTACAAGGTGGCCCAAAATAAATACCCAATGTTCTTTTTTATATATTTTAAATGAATGAAAAGATAACGATGTGTTATTTTTTATTTATTTATTTGGACATTATGTTTAGTTTCGATTTCGGCATGCATTTCTTGACTCATGTTCTGGATTTCTTGCCTTCAAACACCCCACAGAAAGAAGTCTCGAACAGTTAGATATCGTAATCTTGTCCCCCAGTGAATATCGCCAACAGAAAGCGAGCACTTAGAGGTCTTTCACTCTGTGAACAATCTCCTGTTGGTCCAGGCTCTATAAGTCAAGTGGCAATAAGCCGAGGAGTCGCTATTGTTTCTTCACATAAACTCTTGATTTGTAATGTGGTAACATCTGGTTATAGCTATTATTTCCATGATTACAGAAAGATATCCGACTATGGGGCTACCGAGTAAGTTTTCCACTCCGCAAGAGAGACTAGAACTTTACGCAAAAAAATATTGGCGTACGCATTTCCACAAACAAACATAAGATGAGGCAAAATAAAAGTAACCCTCTGGAAGATGGAATAACTTTTGAAAATGACGCCGAATGTCAGTTTATTTATAACATTATTAAAGGAAATATAATTGGAAGTATATGTATAAAAAATCAGGTAACGCTATATTCCTCAAAAATGCGATATGATTATTTTTGGCACAGCGTCAATTTCATCAACATTTTACTGATCGTCCGATATCCCCCGCACGAACGTTCTAGCTCATTAACTCACTCGACTTGAGAAGAAGAAGACTGGATAAATAGAACGGTCTGCCCAGAATTTCGTTAGTCGGGCGATGCAATTACTGTGACTGCTGAACGGTACATAGTCATGATTCATGAGTTCCACATGCAACAATTGGATAAATTTGTACTGGGGAACAGCTGATTCCAGCAATAGCACGCGATGTAATGCGCATTCAGATTTCGGCATGCTCAGGCGTTTTGGTTATACTCAGTGGCCGGCAAGATTACCAGATTTAACCACCACAGACATTTTTTAGTGGAGTTCCCTTTAAGATACGGGGTTATATGAATACGCCTCAGGGTTAAAAAGCTCTTACAGAGACAACATTTGTCAAGAAGTCCAGAACTTAGCGCCAGAAGTGTTGCTAAAAAGCATGGAAAATGCCACAAAACGGGTCCAAATAGTAACTAATAATAACGGCGGTCACTTGATTGATATCAGCTTCAAGACATAATGTCCACATAACTGAATTGTTTGACGTAACTTTCTCGAATAGTAAATAACGAACTCAAGCCTAATAATTAAATTACTTATTTAATTTATTTAAAATTGTCCAAGCTTGAAGGTCTTTTTTTAAAAAATTATATTTTTATTTTTTCGATATTTCGCTACTCCATTGTGTAGCATCATCAGGAAATAAAAATAACGAACCAATTATATATTAATGAAAAAAATATTGTCACAAAACAAGACATTTACATATATACCAGGAATATCAGAGCGGTTAAATAAGGCTGAATTTTTTGATAAGGAGAAATACAAAATGACTTTCAGAGTTTATAATACTTTGAATAGATTGTTTGGTAAAACCAAAGATAGGATTCATAAATTGGATAAGGCAAATATAGTTTATAAAATTCCTTGTAAGGGAAATGATCAGGAGACTTGTGATAAGGTTTATGTAGGGACAACAAAAAATAAACTGAAGACTAGGATAGCTGGACATAAATCAAATCTTAATTGCAGACATTCCCTTAATACAGCATTATCTTCTCATTGTTTTGAATCAAATCATTATCCTAACTTTGAAAACGCATCGGTTTTAAATACAGAAATTAATTATAAGCGTCGTTTTATATTAGAAATGTTACAAATTGTTAATACACCTAGTACACAAAGAATTAATTTTAAGGCGGACACGGATAATGTTGCACAGATTTATAGACACTTAGTTCATAGAATAAGATAGTTAATATAAGTATGTTTTTAGGGGTTTTTGAATTAATGTTAAGTTTCGTTAACTGTATTTACATTTTTTAAAATATTTAAAAAAACCTCATGTTATTTTTGTTTTATGTTAACTTTGGAAAATTTTTGAATTTTTGTGACAATATTTTTTTCATTAATATATAATTGGTTCGTTATTTTTATTTCCTGATGATGCTACACAATGGAGTAGCGAAATATCGAAAAAATAAAAATATAATTTTTTAAAAAAAGACCTTCAAGCTTGGACAATTTTAAATAAATTAAATTTAAAAAAAAAGGTCAAGAACAGCTATAAGTTTAATAAATTACTTATTATTGTGCAAATAAATATTTAAAAAACAACACATCATTTTCTTCTCATTTATTCAAAAGATATAGACAAAGAACATCAAATCATTTATATTAGGCCACCTTGCACATTCATCTTTGACGTTGGTTCAATTCAATTCCTTATTCATGTAGGCGACAGTGTATGTTTGAAGTAGAATACTATAACTGTTTTAAACTCTTTAATCAAATGGAAAAAGCTACCTGATACAAGCACCTAAATATATGAAAATTGAAAGAACAAAAAACATAAAAATATCACTTGGAGTAAACACAACTAATCAAATCGATAAGATTTGTATTTCCATTTGAAGTGTTTTCATCATTATTTATTGATTGGAAACATTATATTTTTTATTTAATAATATTTTGATTTGATCTACATGAGTTAAATAATTTGACTGGTAGTAGAGGCCGCTTAAATTCGAAGCATATTTGTGTTTTATACTAAAGACTTTTTCTGAAAACGGCACAACTGTATAGAATACAACCCGCAAAATTGGCATTCATAGTTATAATAAAAAAAGTATATATAAAGAGATTTCCAAGTGAAGTATTGAAATAATTCTTATTAGAAAGACTTACGTATAGACACCATTATGTATGGAATCATTCAAATGTCCGTCGCGGTATCGGCATCGGCACGGCGTCACGAATCCGAGCAGTTGAATTTTCAATATGCCTTTGAGGGCATGGGTTGATTATGCCTTATTCGGAAAATACAAAATAGTCGAAATAAACAAAATAGCCATCAAATCGATTTTAATGGTCTGTGGCGGCTATGTTGCTTTGTTGGTGCGGCATCGGTCAAATTTGGTATTTACCTTTAACCCAATCACCACAGATTAATAACCAAATGAGAAGAGTTTACTTGAAAAAGAAACTGAAAAGGTTTAACAAATTGGCATTGTTTTTCGTTTTAGAGTGGAAGACGAAATTTCATTTTCCCTTCGTAAGGATCAGGCTGATTGTACACGTAGTAATGTAGCCATTTTTATCACTGGTAACATGCGAAATCTCTTCCGTTGTATCCTACTAAGCAAGTTTTTCAAAACGAACATATGTCGATAAACTTGCCTTGCTTTGATCTGCTCCAAAATTATTCTTTTTAGCCGAAAAATCATTTCCGTATATGGGACAACGCCAACTTAACAAGGTTCACCACCAGGTGTTTATCCATCCACAGACTGGTGGGAGTGGATTTTGGCATAATTGATCCGTACTTCTTCGAAAACAACATTAATGTGGTCACAGTGGATGAATAGTTTTCTTCAACGATTTTAGGAGTTGACCCGGCTACACTTTTCCTTCGCTCAAATTAAGCCAGAGTCATTACAAATTGGACCGGCGCGAACATTGAAACAATTTTCCTTTCCATTCAAAATGGCATACAGGGATCTTTAAAAGAAAAGGGATCCCGGTAGTAACCCACACACAGTTTGTTTTTTTCCCATTTCATAATCGACCCACTCTACATTGAAACTGCTTAATATTTTAGATGGCTTCATAACATATCTGAAGCTTGTGGATATTGGGTTCTTAATCACTTCTATCGACTTTTCGAGGAAGTACTTCCATGACGGAATATAATTTTATTTAATTTCTTTACATCGATACTTTTTAATAATAAATTGAATTTAGTTGAATTTTTCAAAACTATAAACGGAAAAACGGAGATGTTGAGAATTATTAAAAAAACACTGCGTATTGACTACATATACTGATCACAAATCGACAGGAGTTTCACAAAACTACCGGCTTTGAGCATGCGCTCTAAAACTATTACTTTGAATTTTTTTCAACATCATTCTTCAGTCAAGCCGAATTTAATATGTTTTTTTTGCTACTTTGTACCACATTTTTCTTCTAATTTCTTATTGCGGATATATTAATTAATTTTTTACTTCCTACAAATATCAAGTACAAAATCATCAAAATCTAAGAACATTGTACTGGTTTGTAAAACTATCTGTAATCTAAATCTGAAAACGTAAGCTAATTCATCATATCATTTATACAATTCGTATGAGTAATAAAATTACATTACAACATATCATCTTTGTATGCAACAAAAAGTTTTATTTGCATTTCTCTTTTATAAAAAAAAAGTTCATTCCTTTTTATCGCCCATAAATGGGAAATAAACTAACTCCAAAGAAAAGACTAAATAAATAATATTTATTTTTCTAATTTACGAGGAATAATTCCAATTTTCAGACAAGGAATTCGGCACTACAATACTGAATTCATTAACACGTAAAATGGGTCGCTGAACTTTAACATTTGATGAAATTCTGATTTGACGTGTAAACAATATGGGTATAAAATGAAAGACCGCAGAAAGTGATTGGAAATTGGAGCACTGTGGTAACACTGTACATTAATATGGCCAGGTTGGAATGTAGACCAGTGTCATAAAAGGAATAATAAAGAGAAATGTTCCCTTAGGGATCAATACTATTTACACATTTATTTTTTTCACTCAAAATACCCTAAAAGTATTTAAATACACTTGAAAAAAGTCATATTAGATATTGATACTCGTATGGTTGAAAAAGAAAATGTCAATTAATTTGGTTTTATTATTGTACAAGAATGTAAATTTGTTCAATTGATGTTTTCTAACACATGTGTTGTATATTAAATTTCATGCTAGCCATCCAATGTGAATTGTGAAAATAAATAGTATTAAAATTTTACTATAAAAGTTAGGAAACTCAACATGGAAAATCATAAAGGGTATTTAAATATATGTTACAAAACACTGTTTGTGAATTAAGCCAATATCATAAAGCCTGTATAGGAAAGAATAACTTCATAGAAGAAATGTTCATTTTAAAAGCTCATGTACATACGCATCTTACAGATTTAAAATATATATGGTCACCGTTATAACTTTAACCTATTCGAGGTTAAATTTGGCCCTTCTTTTCTTTTTTAGCCTCGAAAATTGTGTTGTAGCTCAGTGTTTTTTTTTAATTTTTACTTTAGCCTTTTTGAAAGCTAAATTTTGTTAACATTAACCTAATTTTTTTAGCTAATCAAATTTTTAAAATCATTTCAAAGGCTTCTCAAATAATACAGCAGTATAAAGAAATTGGCCAAAGCATACTCCTGGCTTACTGAGTAGCATGTGTTTTGAAGATGTCGACGACTGTAAAGAATTAAATCAGCATTCGCCGCTAATTCAACAATTTTTAAGACATATTCCAATTTTTTCCTTCAAATTTGAAAAAGCTTAAAAAAGCAATATAGAAACCAAGGCGAATTAACTATAAGGTGGCAGCAATGCGAATTAAGTATTGGGCAAATTCGAGGGAATGACAGAGTTTTTTCGCTTTGAGTAAAATGAAGTGTAGAAAAATTAGAAAGAAACAAAATCGAACACAGGCAAACGTTTTTATTTCATACATTTTATTTGAAAAATATATATAATTTAACAGTATTTGAAGGTTAGGTTGTAAGAAGTGAATTTATCCACCTGCGATTCTTAAGGCACCTCTTATAATTAAATCGCCTTGATTGAAACGAGTTCAATATGTGAAGCAACGGAGAAACGTATACGTCAAAAATGCCAAAGTTATTTTTTATTAAAATAATTGAACAGTTGCATGAAAGGCTACCGGCCATCTAATATGGAAACTTTGCAAAATGTAATTTTTTGCGGTTGAAAAAAATTCCCTTAAAAGCATTAAATCAAATATGAACAGTTGTTGATATTTTTTTCTTTTTATATTAAAAAATAAAAGGATATTTTGTTACCTAAATTTTTAATCCCAACTAATTTTGTAACAAAATAATGCAATTTATTGTTGAGAGTGAGATTATGCTAGTCTCTATGCGCATTTCGCGGGCTGCTTAGGCCAGATCATCAGAAACCTTTACTCAACTTATTAGAACAAACGTCTTATGCCCTAAATTATTTAGACCAAATGAGAAATCCAAACAAATCAAGACAAAATCATTAAAGTTTTGACAAAAAGCCGCTCAATAAAAAATTTTAATTTTATTTTTCCTATTTGCCTTACTACGTTTGGTTGGTATTTGCCAACTCTAAATTCAAATTCATCACGTATCTGATTGGTTTCATTATTTTATATATATATATATTTTTTTGATTGATAACTTTAACTAAAATTCTTCAAATCTACAAGTTTTGTTTATTAAATATATTTGCACTAGCACATATAGCTAACGGTACTTTTTTTTACTTCAATATAATTTTAAGAAATTTTTACTCAAAAGAACACTTGTTACTCGTTATTATTCTTCCTCTTCCAATTTAACAAAACTTAATTATATAAAAAATAAATTAACTTCTTTAAGGGATTTTAATATAACTATTTTTGTGTGTTGTTTTCCTTACGATGCATTGCTACTGTTTTAACTAAAGTTTTGATAATTTAACGGAACTTCAGCTATTGTTTTCATTAAGGGTTTACTAATTTTTTTTATAATTACCTACGAAGTTTCGTTCAGTGCAGTCTTAACAAATTTTTGAGAGTCAAAATCGTTAGCCAGCCTAAAACTACTCGAAGAGTTTTCCGGTACGTTAAGAGTGTCGTTAAAAAAAATAAAAAACTGCGGCCATTGAAATTTGAAATGCCTTGGAGAATGACAACTATATTGTTACGAAGTAACAACCAATTGTAGAAGTACACAATGATATACACATAAAGCAAAAACAACAACCTAGCGAAAATTCCCCGAACCGCGATTTAAAGTAAAAACAAAAACAACTAATAGATAACAAAAAAGTAAACAGAAGATACACACACGAACACATACACAAGACTACTAAGCCAGCAAATGAAATAAATAATGCGCAATATCACGTATGTTCCGGACATTTCAAAAATTGGCCGTGATCTTTACATAAAGGCACCGTCCAGGGCAGAGAGGAGAGTTGACTTTGAGATTTTGTAAATAAGCCGAATAAAGTTGTGTATTGATAAAAGCATTTAGGAGTGAGTATTTTAATTCTTGCAATCAAACGAACCCTACAAATCAACGTTTATTGTGGTAATAAACGTAAAAATATTAATGTGCTTTCAGAAACAGTTCGAAGTGGTTAGAGAAAAGCGGATTCCGTAGCCAGGTACCAAGAAAAAAACCTATTTATAACTGTGAAGTAGACAAAAGCGACGGGACTTCACTAAACAGCAAATCAACAGGTTTACGGGCGAATGTGATGTTTAGCGATGAGATTAAGTTTAATTTATTCGGTCGTAATGTTTAATAAACAATTTGTCGCAATCCACTCCACACAAAAACATAAATGTGAAAATAAGGCCAAGTTCCTATCCAATAATTTCGGCCGTTAAAAGTATTGAGATCAAAATGAGGACCAAGTTCTTCATATTTACAATACCAATTCATTTCTGGGCAACTAGCAAGTTTAGTAACATTTTTCCCATAATACTTTCCCATACCCATATAAGAAAGTTAAAAAAATATCTGGTTACCTATACGTAGAGTCTTTATGCTTCAAGTTTCATTATGATTAAAAGAAGCAAAGTTATGAGGGAGGGGGTAATAACAGCGCGAACGGGTTCGTATAATATACACACTGTGTGCATTTGGCCTGAACTTGACCTGGCACCAATAAACTCATTACATGTTGAGACTCAGAGGTAGTTGGTATTTCCAACAAGACAATGACTCCAAGCAAACTTCACAAATAGTCAAAGAATGGTTACTTTATAATGTACTTTAATCGCCTCTCCATTCGCCAGACCTTAAACCTATCGAGCATTTGTGGGCTGAATTAGAACATCGCATACGTAAGAATACATACAATCGTTTGAAGACAGTAATTGAGCCGAAAGGTGGACCAACTTAATGTTAATTAAATAAAAAATGTGTGGATTGGTGCGGATTTTCCTTGTTGGCATCGTTTTAAATATGCGTTTGGGATAGCCGAAATATATGCATTTTTCATCACATTATCACAACCCGATGAAAAGTAAACCCGTCTTTAAAATCCCTGCATTAAAATAGCCTTTTGCGTTAATCCCAATGATGCTACAAGTTTTTCTTGCATTTGACTCGAATCTTCATTGAGTAATGCCTCCAATTTTGAACTTAATGTGGCCTTCCTTAACGTTCTTTGTCTTCACTGTCAAAATCACCATCTTTGAAGCGTTGAAGTTCCTGTAGAGGTTTAGAGAGAGATGGAGAGAACTAGCTTTCTCTCGATAAACTTCCACGAGAATACAGCGACCTTTTCCATCACTTTGTTTCACAGAGAACATAATCAATAAAAATTCCCCGCAAAAACACTTTTTTGGGTTCAATTTTTTAATACGATAAAAATATGCGCTGTGAATATTAATGACAGGTGTCTAAATTTTTCGATGAAAAATATAAAACAAAATTTGTCATCGTTAACAACAACTCACAAACAGCGAGACGTTTTTTGTAGAGCTAATGCTTTTGTTTTTATGCTTAAAATTATTATTATTATTCTAATTTATTTATTTTGTTTTTTTTGTGGTATTGTTTTTTATTGTTGTTTTCTGCTAGTCTTCACAATATCATTGTAATATCCATTAAGGAAGTATGTAATATGATGTTTTTATATACTATATTATTATAGTTGTTATAATTTAGTTGGCGCAATGTACAAAAACAAGCAAATGATAAAAAAATGTTCAAGAACACGAATCATGTATGAAAAATATTAAACAAAGTGGCTCAATAAATTGTTTGAGAACCATTATCTTCAAGAATCTTTAGTTTAGTGAAATGTTTATTAGAATCAGGAAGTAAAGAATTAAAAAATGAAAATAATAGAATTTTTGTATGGGGAGCGACCCACTCTAAGATGTGGTGTGTAAAAAACATAAACAGGTTGCACTTAGTGGCGTGGGGTAAAAAAATAAATAGTTTATCAGTAGGTAGGAAGGATCCGCGATATCAGAGGTCGTACTCATAATGTTCGACCATTTAAAGAACCACCACAGACAAAATTAAAGTTGTATTCAAACCATTAACAACGATATGCTGTATCGGACAAACGATGGTAACAGAATATAAAAAGTGCTAAGTCCAAGGGCGTGGGTAAAAATTTAATGTTCATTAATCATCCTTGAAATATCTATCAGCCTAGTTGGTGACCGGTAAAACTGTTTTTCGACCCACCCACTGGGCATCGGCTTTGCGATGAACCCCGTTCTCCAGTTTCCACCGGTCTGTCCGAAGATATAAAATATTAATTAATATAGAGATTGCAGTTTCCATTAAATTTGAGCAAATCGTCAACACGTGTTCAAATTGTGGGCAGGTTTATTTAGTTTTAGAGTTTCCTTTGTCTTTGGCTATAGCAATATTTGTTGTTGCAATAATTTGTCTCTTTGTTGGTTACAAGTGCTTGTTGTGCAACTTTCTGTACTGGCAAGAATACTTGTTCACACTGCACTCTCAACAGCATTATTGATCTGCTGTGGCACGTAGAGCTCTTGAAACGGGTCCACGAGATTGTCTCTACTTAATAACATCTTACTAAGTATCACGTAGTTCTAGAGCTTCCACTTTCAATATTTCTACAGAAACTGGTACATCTTGTTCTCTTTGCTTCAGAAGCCACTTGCGGAGCTTATTTTATATTTCTTGATAATGCACTAAACTAAATTCATTGTATTATTCTTACACAAGCAAGGGTTTAACTTGTTTGCCTGCACGTTTTCTTTTACTGAAATCTAATGTTAAATCCACTTTGTATAGTTATAAAAAAAACAAGCAAAAAATGAAAATTCGCGATAATGAAGACACACAATTTTGAAGTGTTGCCCTAATAGAGTCCACAATGTGTAAAAAATTTGGTTAATGCGATAAGTGAAGAGTTGCGGTAATTGACAGTTGCTTAAAACGAGGGCGTAGATTTTTAGAAAACTGATCTTTTGTCTTTTAAATGTTCAATCCGCCAAATAGCTCTTAAGAACTTTGTGGGAGTTGCTAGACTTTATGGAACGCCTGGGAAATGTCTATAAAAAAGTTTAACAGTATTGCTTATTTTCAAACGCGGATCTAATAATGCTAACGATTCTATGGACTTGCTCAATAGTGCTATGCCTAGCAAAGTGAAGTTGGCTATAGACTGGATAAACAAACAGTCACTGCAGTGTGATCTATCACATATTTATAAAGCACACTAGAGCAACTTGAAAAAAGTGTAAAAACTTAAAAAACCCGATTGCGTGCCTAAAAATATTATAATTAAAAATTTAATTTTTTGAGGATTCATAAAAATGGATGCTCAACAGTAAGATGTAACGAAAAGCAATGAAGTGAAATAAAAACAAACCAATAAAGCAATTTTCAGATATTAAATGCGATGTTAGACAATTTAAAGTGTTTTTTGTTGGTTTCTTAGATGCCCTTAAATTAACCTTAAATTAAGTTTGTCAATCTCAACTTGAAGCAGAACATATTTTTTAAAACTTTTTTTTCCATGATTTATGAAATAAACAATTAAGGAAGATAGGCAACGGCGTCTAATTTGTCAAACCTTTCGTGCTAATATTTTGAAATGAATACAAACTTTCTGCTAAATTGAAGATTTGCGGCTTAATCAGAACTGAAATTTCAAAAAATTAACTGCAAAAACGTCAATGTGCTGACGCAGCTCGATTCAGATATACCTCATAAACTTCAAAGCCGGGCGATGAACAAAGCTTTAATTCGGGTTGGTTTGTCAATAAATATGTTTTCTAAAAGTTGAACGAAATGCAAGAGATTGTAAATAAAAACCATACAGTGGTGGAAAAAAGTATAGGCGCAAAAGTAAAGCTTTTTGATTGTATGAAAGGCACCATATTAATGAATACAATGCCATTTGCTTCTGGGACCAGATATTTGGATTGCTTTTTTGCTTACGACTATATATCTGCAAGGTAGCAGTCAAATAATCGCGTATTATCGACTGTCATCATTTGAAATTGCAATGCTGCTTATTCGAAATCGAAAAATGCAGAATAACATAAAAATATAACAGATCAATTTCCAACATATAAAACATTCGATAAACAGAGGAAAACGTGTTACTGGTGTTGTAAAGGTGTTTTCGTTATGGGCAGGTCGATGATGTATGTGAGATTTTACCGAAATTTTTCTTTTATTTTGAAGTTCATTGTCTGCTAAATTTCAATGGTTTTAAGGGCATCAGTCGATTGCAGCTTATTGACAGATGCCTGAACCTTAAGTACACTTCACCTCTATCTATAGATATCTACAACTTCAAATCATTCTTACAAAATATTCATTGTTGCCTGGCAAGAAGGCGATGTAAAGAAATTGGTTATCATCGGCCCAAAAATTGCCCCCAGTTCTGTGGAAATATCACGCAAACTATTAAACAAATATGCTCGGAAGAAAAACAGATGGGGTAAGTAATCTCTGCAAATGATCATTACAGCACGATTGCTTTCGACATACTGAACCATGCAAAACCGTAAACATCGATACAGACGATGGAACATTGCATAGGGTGTTTTTGTTTTTAGTCCCATAGTACTTACGCAAAAGTTAACAGTCAAGCGAACTGTCATACTGAGTTTAATTTTTGACATTTATGATCATTATACTCTGGCAAATCATCATGAATAGATATTCGCTTGAAGAACGCTGCCAAACTATCTAGATTTATTTTGAAAATCAGTCATCAACTGATCCGATTTTTTATCTCAAAATTATGTTAAGCGATGGCTTACTGGCTTTGTTAACAAACAAAATTACCGGAAATGGAGTGAAACCCTACTATATCAGATCCTACAGATTCCATTACATCCAAAAAAATGCACCGATTGATACCGTTTACAGGGTGGCATCATTAGACCTTATTTTTTCAAAAATGAAGCCGGAGTCGCATTACGGCCAATGGAGATCGTTACCGCACCATGATCAATGATTTTTTTTCAAATTTGAATGCCATTGATCTGGCCATTGATAAAGCAGCAATAATTGACGCCTTGGATGCCAACATTAGTATTCGTGTTTTTCGTAACATTATTGAGCAATGCTCAATAAAGTAGCTCAAAATTTTACGTCCAGAATGCGCTTCGTCAAGAACAGCCGCGGTACGCCATACGCCCTAAATCATTTTCTAATGTCAATGTATTGATCTTTCGAATAAAGAAATTTTTAAATTTTAATTTTTTGTGTTATTTTATACAATCCAAATAGCTCTTGGGCTTAAAAACACTACATTTACAAAAACAAAATATCGTAATATATTGCTATTTGGGGAACCAAACATGAAACATGATTTTCAACAGGAAACATAGCTACACACGACGAAACATAAAATGAAACATGCCAATCCTTACTCTAATGTTCTTTCGTGTGTAGCCGGTAGTATAATACTACTTACCTCTTTGAAAAAATCCCGTACGCACTGTATAACTTATATTTTCAAATCCGATATTCAGTCTGGTACTGGTGCTATTTTGTTCGGAAAATATTGAATTGGATGTGTTTGTTGTTGTTGTTGTCGATGTTGTAGGTGTCGCTGAAAAAGTAGAAGTATATGTTGTTGCTGTTGTTGTTTTAAACTTATCACTTGACAAATTATCGTTATCTGTTTCCGCCGAAGGTGGTGAAATTTTCAAATGTAAATTTTTCGGTTTTCTAGAAAAAAATCTTTTTGTGGCGGATGTAGATGTGGTCGAGTGTGGTTCAGGCATTATAGATACGGAATCGTTTGCACTATTGTACACTGTTAATATGTTGAGTGTTATAACATCACTGTTATTTTTGGCGGATTTATTGTGGTTACTGTTAGACTCTGCGGTGGGTATTGCAACGTAATTTGATTCCGCCATCTTTCTTTTATTTATCTCGCTAGTTTATTTTGTGTTATTATTATTTTTTTCTATTAAATTATAAACTAAAGGATTTTTTCTAACATGTTCTTATACAAAACAAATTTAAATCAATTAAAATTTGTGTAATTACTTAAATGTTTATTTGTTTTCGTTGCGTGACTGTCTGCTTATTTTTATATTAAATACATTTGAGTCAGTTTAATTATTCAATCATTCATGCTAGTCTCTTGATTGTATCTTTGTTGTTCTTTTTTGTTGATGTCGGATCTGTAAAGATTTATTTCGTATTTAATATTGTTTGTTTGTTTTCTTTATTTTATTTCATTGTTCTTTTTGTGGCACTGTACGTAAACACAACAGAGAGCAAGTGTCTATTGTTTGTGTTTTCTCATTTTGGCGATGCCACCCATCTTTGAAATAAAATATTTTTTTATTATTATTCAGCTGCAACTTCCAGTGGTGTTAAATGAAATGTTAAATTTTCTTAGAAATTTTTTAGAATGTTCTTTATAAAGTGTTAGCATTTTTCGGAACTTGTTGGGTAAAACGTTGCCACTCAAAATAAATTAAGATAAATAGCAGTTTAGGGTTAGTAAAAATAAAGCACACTGCGTGTTCATGGTTGGGTAATATTTCAAAGAAAATAATATCATTTTCACAAAATATGGTCGCAATATTGATTGAACTTCGGCAACTGAAACAAAGCCGCGAATAACGTTGTAAAAGCCATATTTTGCAAAACCTGTTTTTTGCAGATTACCGTTAAAATTACTCTCTTACATTTTTTCAAACACCAACACATCAAAATTATGGATTTTATCACCGTCAAAATGCAATTACAATGAGTCAGTCAGTGGAAGAACGTTGTAAGTTATAAACAAAATGCTACGAACGGAATTTATTTTATTTTTATTATTTTTGATAATTTAAAAAAAAAAAACTAAGAAAGAGATAATCAAACCTTTTAAATACGTTTTTTTGCTCTCCTGAAAAATTATTATTTTGTCATTTGCAACGTTATTCGCGGCGACCCTTCAACTGCCGACGCGAATCCAGGGAAAGGGAAATATGACATACCTAAATTCATAACTCTACTGTTTTTATGAAAAGTCTGCCAAAAATACGCTAAGCCAAAACTTCAAAATGGAGAAACAACTTCTATGGGCAATAGAACTACAATCCTGGGAATGTTACTATATGGGTCTGCATCTCCGCAATGGGCCGGGGTAAACTTTGTCCTATGCAGTCAACAGAAAATGTATTAAAATACAAAATATTTTAGAGGAACACTTAGTTCCATTTACAGACTCCACGTTATGCTGCTAAAACTAAAAAAAAATGGTTCTAATAAAACAACATCAATGTTTTGCCCCCCTGTGGTATCTAGTGCAGAATGTTTCTCAGTGGGCAAGGAGTGATCCACGACCCACAACTGCTTTAAAATGAAGAATACTAACAATCTGTGATTCAATTAATCTAGCAGTGTGCCAGAACTTGATTGAATCTATTCACAAAAGAGTCAGTGCTGTTATTCATACCAAAAGTGCTGTAACACAATATTGAATTAAGATTTTTGGTAGCATGAAACTGAAATGGTAAAAAATACAGGGACTTTTTTCATACCAATCAAAATATAATTGATTGATTGATTAATTTAAAAAAAATTGTTGTTTTTATACAATTTAAGAACGAATAATTATTTCCGGCGAAAAAAATTTCTGCAACAAAAAAATATATAAATTTAAAAATCATATGATTTTCTAAAACGATGAAATTTCTGTGCTTGTCATGGTTCTCCGATAGTTTTTTGCGAATGCTTTTTTTCTTTGAAAATTAAAAAATAGTGACTATATTCGATCCCTGGTAGATAAACTTAAAGTATGTAAAATTTAAAGAATTTATACAAACACAGAGAGGAGGTAAATTAGGATATTTTCCCTTAGAACTTAGGCTGGAACCACACCTTCAGGCAAAAATTATAGATTAATCAGATTAAAAGAGCATTTTAACAAAGAAGAAGTAACTGTCTAAATTACAATTGAAACCGCAGTGGACAACCACATCAAAAGAGAGAACGATGCACAGTGCTTTGCCCCATAGGCAAAACTTAAACAAAATAACAAAATAAAGTTGCAATATTTAGGTCACATACATTTTTGTAAAGCTAACATAGTACCTTAAATTGATATGTAAGTAGAAATTGTCATCTCCTCTTTGTTTTACAGTAGAAGACGCTAAATTTAAACATGTTTAAAAAAAATTTCGAAAATCGTAAAAGTTTTGTTTATTACCTGGAGAGAACGGAACTCACACAGAATTTGTCACGTGCATGGTTCTTTAGCGATAGGAACAGGTTCGAGTTGTCCGAAAAGCACCTGCATCATTTGTACGAAAAGCACCTGCCACTTGAGCATGGCGTTGTCAACGAGGAAAAAATGTATAACTTTTAGACACGGAGTGAAAGGTCAATGCACAGACACAAAGAATCGGGCCTAGTGTCGGTTACTATAGCACTGCCCTCGGCTATAATTGGTTTATTAAATTTGTATGCATGTACACAACTACATATTAAAAATTACATACATGAATAAACAATTTTATGTCCTAAGTTAACCTAGTTAAGCAATATATGCAGTTTTCACTGGTCACAGAACGTTACATTTCGTGTTAGACATTTTTAAATTTGACATTAAATCATGGAACAACTTCGTCTAGACCTATTGACACAAATTTGCCGCTAGGTTACTGTACGAGAAAAAAGCCAATATATTTTAGGGTAAATATTCTCTATGCAAACATTTTTTGTACCATCTGAAACTTTTAAGATGTTTTTTATTAAAATTCCTAAAATTGCTTAAATTTGGTAGCGGCCGTCAGCTGGCAAGTACAAAGGTGTAGCTTCTCGTAAGTGAGTGCACTGTCAGATGTTATCACTTAAAACTCCTCATGGTGGCGGCCTGTAACAGGTTCCCGTCTAGCTAAATAAGTCGATTTGTATCTTTAAAAAGTGACAAATGGGCGGTGGAACAGCATATGCCAGGCATACGTAAGAGAAAGGGTGCTTGGACTCTAGTATTCGAATTTCGGATGTCTCAATCTCCAGTTTTAATGCAGACTTAACCGTACATATAGAGCTCTGTGTGGGTGGACATGCCATTAATGTTTTTTATGCAATAACTAAAATTCATAAACCTGCCTTTACACTGTCTCTGTCCTCGTCTCATTTCAATATCTGAAGTTTCTACAGACGTCTAATACTTGTATACATAAGTATGCACATACATTTTCAAGCTTTTCATCTCAGCTCAATTCAAAATACAACCTCTTACATTTTCACCTGATATGTAATATGAATTTTAGCTGTTGTATCCTAAGACTTCAGACGCAAGGTCAGACAATATAAAGAGATCTTAAGAAAGGTAGTACTTGCACCAAATGAAACAAAATTTTCTACAGAGCTAAAAGGCATATTTGTATAAATTATTATTCATTTTTAGTGCATTTTGATAATAATTGTAGCTAGAATTGAAACATTAAAACTTAGGATGTAAGGGAAGGGGTGGAAGGCATGTCCTTGCATCGACTTTTCTCAAACTCGTATCTTTCTACGCTATATCCTATAGTTTTGCTGATTCACTATACGAGGACAAAGCACTGTGCAAAGGATTTTAATTAAGCGGTTGCCGACTATGGTTTTACAACAATTTAAGCATTTTATTTTACAGCAATGTCTAGACTACTTTCAAAATTGTTTGTTTCAGCAATCTGGCGATATTTTGCGTTGCATACGAAATGTATATAAACTCATTGTAGACAGTGGTTGTGGTGGCAATTGTAATTGATCTGTAAATTACGCGACAATAAAATTGTAGAAAGTATTACTGCCCTCACCAATTGGACTCTGCCTCGGACGGTTGGTTGACTTTGTTTATTTTATATACTAATCGTACACACATATGTTTTAAATGTGTTTTTGCTTCTGTTTCGCCATGCTATCTGACTGCCTCAATATGGTTCAATTAGAGACAGGTAGATAGGGTCGTTGTCTTATGGGTGATTTAAATTGCTTTTTTTATTTGTTTTGCCAATAACAACATGTATGTATATAACAAGTGCTTTAAAATGATTATTTGGTTAATTTAAAAATACATCCTAATGAAGAACGTATCTGCAAGGCAAACTTAGAGAATTCGAAAGTACATTTGTTACATTTCTAACGAATTTTTCTTCTTTTCGATGGTTATTTCCTAACTTAGTTAATTGAAGAAATTCATAAATTATTGAAAATTAATGTGTTTAACATTTGTTTTCTTTGTTAAAAGTTCTTTGTTTTGTTTGTGCATTATTAATCATATCCATTTGTAGCCAATTTTGTCTCTGTGGAGTTGGCAACCTTGTATACAAATTACAAAACACTTACAGTTGTGTTCTTAACTTCATGGAGAGAGAGAGAGAGGGAGAGAGAGAGAGGGAGAGAGAGCGAGAGGGAGAGAGAGAGATAGTAAGACATAAGATCTCAGCTATTATTTAACTATGTGATAAGATGTTAAATAGTTAAGGAATCAACAAACGTATTCATTCATATTAATCTACTTTCGTTTAATTAATTTTCACCGAATCAATCAATGAAAATGAACAGTATTATAATGTTGCAAAACATTTATAAATATTTAAATATGTATATAAAGTTTATTTTTTATTTTTAATTTGTTTATAAATTAAAAATGGGCTTTAATTCATAATGACGGATTTACATATAGATATTTCTATAAATATTTATGCGTGTTTTTATTTTGAGTTTTAAAATTGTATGGTTCATGTATAATGGGTGAATTTTTAGCCGTTTGGGTTTTGAAAATGGAAAAAAGCACAAAACCTTTGCAATAGTGAATGAAAAATTTATTTCGGCCGATAAATGAATGCCTGCCATTTAACTTTTTAACGATTGTTTCATGTAAATGGGGCTCGCGGATACGTTATAGGTGGTCTATCCGCGTGCTCCAATGGCATTTGTAATGTTGTTTTCCAGGGCTGAAATTGAGGATAACTTTTCCCTGTACAAGATACTTTACGTACCCCCACATAAAACTGTCTAGTGTGGTCAAATCGTACGATCTTGGCGGCCAATGGAATGCTCCAAAACGTGATATTAATTGCTCGCCAAACTCGCCTCTCAATAGGTTCATGGTATTGCGTGCCGTGTGACATCGTCTTTTTGAAATCACGTATTAGCCAAGTCCAATTCAATTTTTGGCAAAAAGACGGTAATCATCGCACGGTACCTTGCTCTATTGACTATAAGGATGTGACTTTCATCGTTCTTCACGAAGTACGATCAGATGATGCCGTCGGACCAAACCGTACCAAACAATGATTCGTTCAGGATACATTGGTAGCTCCCTAACTGCCTCTGGCTGCTCTTCATACCAAATTTTGTTTGCTGACGTACCCATTGAGCCAAATACAGGCTTCGTCGATGAAGATAGTTTTCATCTTCATCCAACTTTCCTAAGTCCTATTCGCCATACAAACGACGTTATAGTACGTGGTTGCATATTATTAATGTAGGGGGGATTTCGAAGCAGACCTCTAACTTTGTGGTTCTCTTCTTCACCCCCTTCTTATCTGGAATTGATTTCACACAACCGATTTGTAATTTACGACTACCTTGGTCTCATTCGAGTCTTGTGCTTTCACTAGTCTTAACTCTTGATAATGTGAAATTGGTACCACATTTGGTCATTATGGGTCGATTATAACGACCATAAAATGGACGTAATTTACAAAACACATTTCTCACACAACACGAGTTTTGATAATAAATTTCGGTGATTTGCAAGCGTTCTTCGCTTGTTAGTCTATGACCAACCTTACTGGGCATTTTTGTCATTGCCACATGGCACGAATCTTTTTTTACACTGAAACCCCAAATAGCAAAAAAAATACCAAGAACCCCTCAAATAAATACATAAATAAATAGCTTTTGAAACTCAGTTCTACAGTTTTGTGGTCACCACCAGCATTAAAGCACTAAATCAAAGTTACAACAAGTCCGTTTGCATACAAAACCTCCTAAAGCACCACACTTAGTCGAATTCTGAACATGAAACAGTGCGAAGTCCTAAAGTTAATAATTTATATACAGGTTTTTTAGAACAGCCATTTAGATTTTAGTAAAAACCAAACACGTGTTTCGTTTTTAAAATATGTGAAAAGAAAACAAAATTTATTTTGTCATAGCGACTACTTTTAAGTTTAGACATATTTTGTACATACAAAAAACACATTTTATTTCTCTATTTTGCTTTTTTAATGTAAACGTTAAAAGATGTTTGAGAAAATTCATTTAGATTATTTAAATTTATCTAGATACACTGCCGTTCAGTTTGCATTCTTATTTTGCCCACATAATTTTTTTTTTCTGAGCAGACCATATTTTTGAAATTTCATGGTGAGAACAAGAATTTTACTGCATGAGCGTGGACCTTAAAAGTATCTAAAACGAGACTTAGCTCTATTAATTCACTTTCGATCAAGTTAATAATATAATCACCAATGTAGACAACCTAAAGGTCTTGGCCCTGACGGTAACTCTATGTTAATGCTGAAGAAACTTGGCACAGCAGCATTAGAATATCTATTTCAACTACTGGGGTTTTCGATTCATCATTTAGTGATGCCAGATGTAAAGTATCACAAATTGACTCAATTCTAAAACCTGGTAAACAAGCAACCGAGGGAGAATTGTACTGCCCGATCTTCTTGCTATTATATGTTGCAAAAGTTTCAGAAGCGCTAGTGTTGCTATCCCATGAAGTGCATTTCCCGCTCGAAACAAGCACGGTTTTAAAGAATCCCACATCATTGAGGTCTGGTAACCTCACAGATCTCAAATGGTCCCAATCAGTAGCAGCCGTGTCAATGCACTATTGTTGCTGGCTTGGAGTTTACCAAATCATTTGACACGGCTGATCACTCCGTACTGATTAATGATATCACGAATTCCACTCTTCCCAATGATGTCAAACGCTGTCTTGCCAACTATCTCTATGGCAGACAAGCGTTTGTTGACTTAAAAGACCAGAAATAAAACTATTGCAGGACAAAACTGGGAGTGTCGCGGGGAGGAGTTTAATCACAAATGCTCTTCAACATTTGTCTCATTAGACTTCCTCCAGCGAAGAATATAATTCTTGAAAATCATCAAAAAACTTATTTTTTCTGATGTTTTGGGCATAAAACGCATGTCAGCAAAGTTCGTTCCAAAACTGCTTAATAGCAATCAAAAAATTCGTCACATATCCAATACTCAGTAGTGGTTAAATAACGTCAATGACGATCCGATTTGCGGTCAGAACGTCGAAACTAAAGCACAATCATTTCAATGGAAACGACCGAGGCCAAACGACGAAAATTCGCTAGGCATATGTGAAGTTAGATTCTCTTTGTGTCTGCTGCAAACATGTGAGATGGCGGATATTGTAAACATACATATGTTAGGAGCATGTTTATTACCAGCATGTTTAAAAAATCCAAAGCAAACGCAGTGTTCCGTAAGCAGACTATGACAAAAACAGTTGTATCGTCAAATATTGACCATACCTTGCAAATTCTTTAAACTCACTTATAATAACACTGATTCCATTTTATTTGAATCCAAGTGGTTATTTTTCGTTTATCTCTTTCTTACTATATTTGATAACAATTTTTATGATTGTAAACCTATCGTTGAGGTCGACAAATAATATTTTTTTTTTATGTTCTCATGTTGTGGTTACAATTTGTTTTTATAAAAAAAATAGTTTCAGTTTTTTTGATCCGGAAATTTGTTTTGCTTAAGTTAGTTATTATGTAGTAGTAAATAGCAGGCGCCAATCCAGGTGGTGAAAGAGGGAGTTACCCCCCTCCGATTCCTTAAAAATTAACATTTTCTAGTACAAAGATTTTGAAAAATAGAAGAGATGTTTGTTTTAACTAATATTTCCCTTCCAAAACCTCAAGCTGGATCCGCGCTTCTATAATCTATTATTAGTCACTGATGCCAAATACCAATGGCAATTTGCACAAATGAACAGTAAGTTCAAATGAACGGATGGCAAGCCTCAGCGACGAGGCGCATTTTTGGACGAATTGCAAGCTAAAAATCCACATATATGACGACGCCTACATATACAAGCTTTACCAGTAGTGCGATTCGCTAACTTTTAACGATTCAATTTGACAATAACTCTTGTTGTTTGCAGTAACGAGTATGATATTCACCAACTTTTTCTTACCGATGGTAGGCACCTTTGTTGTACTTTAGATTCAAATTAATATGGCATCTCTGGCAAAATAAGCGGAAAACATAAAAACTTTCCGAGAGGGAAACACAATATGGTAAAACACTCTCCCAGAGTTTAATTACTTTGCTAAGGGAAGGTTAACAGCTAACACACACGGCTGCTAGAAGATTTAGTGTTTTATTTTATCGATTGAGTTAATAATTTAAAAATATCTGTAGTTTAGCTAATAACGCTAGCTGACTTCACAATAGCAAATATTGGTTCACGATATCGCGTACCGTTAAAAAAAAAAACTAAAGTGAATTGCAATGCATCTGCATGAAGTTACTGTTGGGGTCTACAACATCAATAGTCAGCACAGTGTTGGTGAGGCCTTTACACTTAATAGGAAGCTTTACAGTTCAAAGATAACTATAAGAATATGGAGGTCATATGATTCTAGTTGGACTGTGTTACATACTACATAGCGAGCTTAATAATCGGCATTGTGCGCAAGCGATTTCAGGGTATGGTTTTCTATCACAGAGGTGAGAAATCAACACAGATCAACGTTCCTTATTCTACCAGGCCAAAATACAAGTAGAATTTTACGGAGGAATCTGTTCACAAAGACTTGAATGTTGTTGACGTCTATAGGTCCAGCATTCCAAGATTCGCTACCATAAAGTAATACAGACTTCACGTTGGAGTTCAAGATTCGAAGCTTTGTGTTGATCGACAGCTGGGAGGAACGTCACACGGTGTTTATCATATCAAATACCTGTATAAATCTAAGCTTTGGGCGATATAGGCTTCTTAACATAAACCTTCAATATGTAAGCTCTAAGAAAAAATTAAGCCGCGTTAGATCACATGATTTAAACGGTCATTACTGAATGAGCGAAATGCAGATCTGTACTAAGTATAGGCTGTAGCGAGCTTTATGCAATTTTTAATTATTGTCCAGGACATGGAGCGATGTTATCAATCGAATGGCTCGTCATTGAAGCGAGAATATGTTGAGCAATCCCAGTTCATTCAGTTTTAATCACTCTTCACATTTTCGAAGTTAATATTTCAAAGGTAATTGTGCAAAGAGCTCTTTTGTATTTTCATCCATAATTCGTTCAAATTTTTGGGTTTAACAGCAGTTAAGTGTTGCTCCACATCGTTCCAAAGTTTCTCTATTAAGATCCGGCGATTAAGCTGGCCATTTTAAAACGTTAATGCCACTTTGATCCAAGCAACACTTCACTATGCGTGAAGTGTGTTTTGGATCGTTGTCGTGCATGAAGCGCCATCTAAGTGGCATGTTTTCCTCTGCATATGGAATCATTGTACTCGAAATAATATTTTTGTAAACGTACTGGTCCATTCGCGCATCGATTTTAATTATTGGATCAACACCGTGCCCAGAAAACGCAGCAAAAGCCATCACGTTTGCACCACCATGCTTTACGATATTCGAGGTGTACCTGGGATTGTGTTGTATGTTTGGAGGACGCCATACATAACGTTTTCCATCAGAACCAAATCGGCAAAATTTGGATTCGTCGCCCCAGAGGATATTTTTCCAAAAAAGCAGGAGCTTACCTAAGTGTCCCCTTGCAAATAAAATTCGGGAATTTAAATTTTTCTTAGAGATGTGTGGCTTGTGTTGTACAATACCATCCACGGATTTTTTTTCCTGAAGTCTTCATCTAATTGTTCGTGAGGAGACGTCGATACCAAATTTTGTTGAAACTTTCCTTTGAATTTCAGCTGAGGTTTTAAAGGGGTCCGCAACTGAAGCTCTATAAATAAGGGAGTCCTCTTTACGTGTGGTGTTTCTAGGCCCAGTACAGTGTGGAACATTTATGTGTGTCCTATTGGCTTGAATATGACTGAGTGTACTGTACACAATCTTTCTAGAGCAGTTTAATATAGAAGCAATATCACAAACGGTGCTTCCTCTCGATTTCATATGATGGATAACTTTACGCTGCTCCTCTGCGCACTATGTTCCTTTAGCCATATCTTGTTTTTGTTTTACGTTTTTTAATAAAACCTATCAATTAAAGTATCAACAAAACTTACCAATTTAAGATTTTAAGCAGGAAAAATTATGAATATATCGAATGTGCTAAATTAGTGTCTAGCTCAGATTAAACACTTCTTGCAATAAACAAAAATTTAAATAAAAAGGGCAAAAGAGAATAGAAAAAAATATCGGTAGATACAGATCACGCCATACACAACATTTGTGGGTAAGATGTTTACTTAATTTTCATACCTTAAACGCAATAAATGCATTTGAATGCAACGTACATGTAATGTGCTAACCTAATGTCCACCACTGTATATGGAACGTGCCAGTTGGAGCTTGAAAGAGAAGCAAACAATGATCAGCTGGTCTTGTAATTCGCCTTGGAACACCAAATACAAATATTTGTTTGTGTCGGTGTACAAAATCTTTTCAGTATGAAATTCAGTTTTAATAAATCTTATGCAAATTCTGTAGGTCTGTATTAATTAATATTCAACTATAGAGGCTAAATTATCCAAAAATAAATATTAAAGTTCCATATTAAACAAAATTAACTTGTTAATTAATTAACAAGCATTATCATGTAAATGTTGATATTGAGATAAAACGGTTTTAAAGAAAATAAAAATTTTATAATTAATTTTAAAGGACTTCCACCTGAATTCAAATTAAGTTGACTTGTAAAACGCAGACTTTCCTTGAATATGTCCAAAATGAAAGTAAAACTCGCATTACCAAATTTTATAGAGTTTCGGGAGCAATAAAAATTGATAAAAATTTATTCCTTTTTTTGTGTCAATTATGGTGACATGTACATACATGTTTTGATGGCGGTTTTAATTTGTCGCCTTTTACTTATCACTAAGTAAATTGTTTCACTTCTGTAGTTGTTTTCTTTGTTTAAAGCATTTATTGCAATTTTCTTGTTATTTTTATTTAATTTTCTGTAATTTTGCTTTTTGATTGAGTTAACATTAACTTCTGTTATACATACATATATGTAAGTATACGTATGTATGTATATGTATATTAGACTTATTTTTATTCTGTAGATAATTATTATTTTTAAATTTTATTTAAACACCAACATAATTTGCTCTCCATGTGGCAGAGAGTTTTCTTTATCTTTTTTGCAGATGGAAACATTGTGTTAACTTTACATATATTTTATTGTTAGTATGGTACTTTGCACTCAATGATTTAAATCACCAACCGTAAAGAATTCTATAAATATTCTCGCCTTAATAATCAAACACATTTCTATTTCTTATATTCACTCTCTCACTTTTATAGATTTACGCCTAAAAACATTTTTTTAGTTAATGTTTTATTTGCCTTAAAAACATAATAAGTAAACAGCAAAATTAAATAAAAAATTAACGAAAGATGTATGAAAATTAAAAAAAAAACAACAACGTTCTACATCGTCGAAGTCACACCACAAACTAAATATTTTATACATTTAGTTAATTCCCTGCTGTTATTATTTTATTATTTGTACTTGTAGTTCATACTAAAAGTTGTTCCCAGTGTTCCCAGATCTTTTGAAAATTTACATTCCCAAAAATCCCCAAAAATAAGTCCTTCGAAATATCCATGAAAACAATTTCATTCCAATTTTAAATCATTTAAGTTTTAATGTTTAGTTCTTTCCCGTTTCGCATCTATTTAGAATTTAAACTGTTTGATCATTTCAGGAGGTGGATGTACTGCAACAAATTGCTGCATTTTTAAAATGTGTAATTAATTCTTAACAAATTTTAGAGGAAAGGTTTTTTGCTTATATAAAATAAGCAACGCAAATTTTTCTTATCTATCCGGCCAAAACTTTAGGGTTCCCCGTTATTTTTATGGGAGCTGAAGAGTTGAAATTTTGTATACAGGTAGGCCTTGGGGAATAAGTAGGTAAACAAATCGAAAAACAGACATTTTTTTATCTAGAAGGACTAGGGTTCCCCCTTATTTATATTTGACACTGCCACTATAGGTAGAGCTGAAATTTGATATACAGGGTCCGCCATCTAACGTTTTTTTTTTCAACTACTGCTTATTTAGTTCATGTCTGATTAGACAGATAATTAGTTTTATCCTTCCGCTGAACGAATATGGTTGTGTATACGCTTGAACAACGCTGGGAAATATTGCGACATTACTTTGAAAATCATGGTAATGTTGCAGAATGTGTGCGAAAATCGCGTACAGATTTTGGAAGAAGAGAAGCACCGTCAGCTCCGTATGTTCGTTATCTTGTGAAAAAAGTGAAAGAAACTGGCATCCTCATCGATAAACCAAAGTGTGAAAAGCCAAAAATAGTGCGTACACCCGAGAATATTGCTGCTGTGGCAGAAAGTGTGCGTGAAGCGCCATCAACATCAATTCACCGTCGTTGAACATTTCGGAGACATCATTGAGACGAATTTTGCATAAAGACCTTGGTATGACGCCGTACAAAGTCCAATTGGTTCAGGAGTTGAAGCCAACTAACCATCCAATGCGTTTTCGCTTCGCTAAGTAGGCCTGCGATCTACTTACAGAAGATGCCGGTTTTGCCAAAAAATCCTCTTTTCAGATGAAGCTCATTTTGATCTTGGCGGGTATGTAAACAAGCAAAATTGTTGCATTTGGGGCACAGAAAACCCGCACGCATACATTGAAAAGCCGACGCACCCAAAACGAGTCACTGTTTGGTGCGGATTTTGGTCAAGAGGCATAATTGGGCCATTTTTCTTCCAAAATGAGCAAGGAGTAGCCGTTACAGCCAATGGCGATTGTTATCGGGCCATGTTGAACAATTTTTTGTTCACAAAAAAAGAAGAGAAGGATATTGGTAACATTTGGTTTCAACAGGACGGCGCTACGTGCCACACAGCCGAATCTACACTCGATGTTTTGCACCCTGCTTTTGATGATCGCATTATCAGCCGTAGAGCTGATGTCGTGTGGCCACCTCGAAGCTGTGTTTTGACACCGTTGGACTATTATTTGTAGGGTGCCGCCAAAGATAAGTGTTACGCCGACAAGCCAGAGACAATTGACGCTTTAAAGGACAGTATTCATGAAGCCATTGGTGAAATACAGCTGCCCACTATCGATAATGTGCTTAAAAATTGGACCGATCGTGTAGGCTACTGCATGGCCAGCCGAGGCAGCCATTTGAATGAAATTATTTTCCATTATTAACCGCAAGGATTGTACTTTCAAATAAAAAAAGAAATTTCAGAAAATATTCAATAGTTTTTTTTATAGCATTTAAAAAAAAAGTTATTTGGCGGACCCTATACAAGTAGACCTTGGAGAATGAGTAATGAGAAAAATGGGCTCTTTTCATCTAGGGGGAATAGCGTCCCCACTTATTTGTATGGAGCATTTAAACTATAAATAGAGAGCTGAAATTTGATATAACTCAACTTTATCTAAGAGGTTTTATACATACATTAACAAACAAAAATAATTTGGGAAAAAGTACTCAGATCCGCACATAAACATTAATGTGCAAATAACATAAAAGATGGAATTGCTATGATGATTCGTGCTCTACCTGACCCTAAAAAGCCTCGGATTTTGAATTCGAAGAGATTGCTAGAGATACTGAAGTTGATTAAGATAATTATAATTACAATACTGTATAAGTATAAACATATTCGGCACAAAAACATAAATGTGGAAATGAGGCCAAGTTCCTATCCAAAAATATCTCTCGTTAAAAGTATTGAGATCAAAACTTTAAGTCCCCAACAGAAATTTTATAACCCTCTTTAGTATTTTCAAGCACAACTCTTAGGCCAGTTTCGCATCGAAAATTTTCTTGAATTATTTGATTCCCCGCCTTGCTAATAACTTTGCTAACATCAGATCTTAAATGCAACTTTATTATAGTAAGTTTATATTGGAATAGTTTTTGCTAGACAAAATCCTCTTCCAAAAATTTTAATGTTTTTTCAGAATTTTGTAAGTTTTCCCATGAATTTGATCAAAAAGAAATCTGGGGCTTGCGACCTTAACATCTGAAAACCCCGGTGACTTTTGGTTTGATTTCCTGACAATTGGTATTTGGAACAAGTTTCCGTCAACCTCTGTCAAGTTTTGTTTAATGACAACCTGGTTCAATATAATTTTTCGTCCTGACAAATTGTGGTTATTCGTTGGGTTTTTTTTTATTGTTTGTCAAGCAGATGTGGGTTAGCACAGGTGGACTTAGTCTTTGCCGGTAGCAGCAAAATCTTATATGCATAGTTTTTTATGGGGGTTTCTAGGGGTTGAAAGAAGTCAGTCACAATAAAATATTCACCAACCCCTACAGAAAACATCTGAGTATGACTTTTGCCTGCTACTTGCTTACCCATGACAAATTGCCACGTGGAATCAATAAAGCACCTGCCGCCGGTGATTCTGAAACTAATTAATTTAAAATATAATTAAAAAACTAATTAACATATTCAAACACGGTTTTCCTATTTTTGTAATGTCTTGGTTTGTTTACCCCTAGCATAACAGGTTGGGTTTGGCTAGAAATTTTAATAATTTTAAAGTCAAAAAACAGTTTCCTATAGACAGAAAATACCGTGCAATATTCCAAAAATATTTAACCTTCTTTATCCGTATTCATAACAATATTTTAAAAATATTAAACTGTTTGTAAGATTACTCCACACCTAGGAATCGCGTAAAAAATAGGCGGCCAATGGAAAATTGAGATAAGGTGTCTAGTCATTCAAAAACACTTAGGGCCAGTTTTTATAAATATACGGAAACTTAAAAATCGATTTATGACCGGATAGATAACCGAAATACCTATATGTATTTGGATTTTGTATTTCTTTTTGCGCAAATTCAAGGAAGTATTGCATTATAGTTTATTTGCTTGTTAAACAGTTACAAATTAATATTGAGCACGTGTTCAAGAGATAAATAAAAAATTGTTTCCATTGTTAACGAATGGACAGAACATATGTTCAAGATTTGGCAACTAAAGACAGTATATTTTTTTTTAATTTTTTTATTAGTTTCATTAAACAGGTAGCAATTTATAAAACCTCAACTAATTGCTTAATCCACACAAAATGCGTATCCTCATTTTGCAAAAAAAAAAATGTCGGGGAAAATTCCCTAATCTGACAGCACTGGTCTTCGTTTTTAGCTGCTAGAGAGAGAGATAGAGAGAGAGTAAGAGAGCCCAACAATAAAATAATAGAAATACATAATCAATAGTCATGATCTGTGATTTTCGTTAGTGTTGCTATCTAATCATGTAAATAATTTAGGTCATATTTTAGCTGATCAAATACCCAAAAAGTCCGGAAATCACACGAATTCCAAGAAGTTTGACAAGTTTAATTTAACATTCCAATATGAATCTCTTTATTCTACTCATAACTTGGCTCACACGGGATTCTGATCTTTACTTTTACTTTGAGTCCAAACTGCTTTTCTTATCCCTAAAAAGCGTTTTTATTTGTTTAGAGATCGATCTATTAAAATTTATTAAACTCTCTGCCCACTGTAGACTAATATTGTCTGGAATCGTATAACGTTTGTTATTTTATTATTTAAATTCGCATGCCCTTGCATTTCTGTATCTATTATTTTATTGTATAAATTTACGATAGCGTAAACTTTATACACTTCTTTCATGTTTTCAAAACGTAGTTTTCGCTAAAATGAGTCGCGCATAATTGACTTACCAGCTTAACAGATGAAAATGAAATTTTTCTAAGGTGTTTAGAGAAATTCACGCTTAAATGAGTTCCGTTTAATTGCGTTATAAAATTTAAATAGGTTTTGGAAATCCCACACAAAAACGTCGGTTAATTGTCAATTGAATATCTTTTCCCAAAAATGGAATATTCACTAAAAAAAATTCTTAAATAAGCGTACATATGTGAAATCATACGTTTTTATTTCTCGAAAATTTAATTTAGTAGTTTACGGATATTTCTGGTGTAAAGCCTTTCACACACTTATGATTTATGCGTGAAATTTGTTCGCGAAACAATTCCCCACACATATCGAACAAATCACATTAATCTGAAACGTCAACAAGTAATCATGACTTGCTAAGCAGATGACGCAACTGCTCTTTTGATTTGATTTATGTAACCAACAGCAACAAAAATAAGAAAAGTAAACGAAGAAGCAATTGGACGTTTGACTGGCTTGATTCTCTTTTAAAATTTCAATAAATTCCATTAAAACTTGCTCGCTAATTGCTCGTAGCAAAATAAAATGAAAATAATTGTTAAATATTCGCGCACAAGTCCATTAACATGTTGAACAAATTACAAGAGCCCAAAAATTTTTAAATTATTGTCATGTCTGCGCACACAGCCCCATTAACTTGACAATAGGTCGAGCACGAACATATCACACGCACAAATTAAAAGTGTAGGGGTGCTTAAGAAAACATCCAAGTTTAAATATAAAACAAAAATGAAATGTTATTACTGAACCCTTCACGAAGGGTTCAATGGTAAAGCAGCCAAAGACAATTGAACGAAATCCTGTTAATTGAATCAATTAACAGAGTGTCGGATAAATCAATTTTCGATTAATAGCATAAAACTGTGCATTTTGGGAAAATCAGTTAAGCGAACATTACTGTATTCGATTTCCATATTTACGAACATCATTTAGTTTGGCTTATAAACTCACCACAATAGCTGCATTTAGAAATTTTTTCTACTTTTTTATTTTGACTGTCATAAAAGGCACCCAAAATAAGACTGATACGTGAAATCGAAAACATTATTCAACAATCATATAGGTACGATGACCTTTTTCTTTGTTTTTCATGAAATCAAAATCTGTCTATATTGGCAACTCTACTATTCATCGCTCTTGTTTCGTTGTACTTTTATACACAAATTATTAATTTTTGAGTTGATTCTTATTTCACACTCGTATATGTTATCATTTAATTTTGCATTGAATACTTACGAGTAAATATGTGATCTTGTAGAATTAAGTATACCTACTTTGAGCACTACTACAGACACAAGTTTTGCTAATTTTTTAGTTATCATAAGTACGAGTTAATGTTTGTTTTTGTTCTCTATAGCAGCTGATTTCTTTAAAGCAAACACCAATAAAATGCTGAGTTGCTTATGTAGTATGTACATAGTTACTTTGTAACTTGTAGCTGGACGTATTAAATGCACAAGGGATCATGAAAATCCCCCTGGCCGAACTTTTAATCACCTAACGAATGTTCGCTAAGAGAAACGGCCCAGGGATGGTCTATGACAACCAATGGCAGATTGGCCAAAATTCTCAATCAATAAGGAAAGGACGAAGCACTACATAACGGGGCACTGTATGAATGGACGAATCTCTCGTGGATAGAGCTGCAGAAGCTGTATGGTTGAGGAGGAGGGAGAGTCTGTTAGACGCCTTCTTGTCGGCTGCCCGGCTCTGCAAGAACGCATGCTCAAATATTTGAACCAAAGATTCTTTCAGCACTGGACTGGCTTAGGGATGCCACACTGACGATTCTAACAAATTTTGCGAGAAGCTCCAGGTGGTTCTTACGGATTGGAGGTTCTGGTGGTTTTTAGGAAAGTGTGGTGGTAGATAAATGTTCGCGGGGCATAAAAATGTGCTGAATGGCCTCCGACTGAACTCGGTGTATGCGTGCTTTCCACCTAACCTACTTTGTATTATACAGTTGATCAGTCGTAAGTGTTGACTATGTTTTACAGTTTTATTGATGTGAATTCGATTACAGCGTTTGTTTTTATAGACAACCTCTTTCAGTTTCTTTGGCCTACTGTGCATTTTAGTTTATAATACACATACATATACATGTATATCTTTTAAATTTATCGAAAGAAGTAGGTAGGTAGTGCCTTAGGCTGTCATAAAACGAAGTAGCTAAAGCTATAGTCAGACCGGGCAAATATTTGAAAAGATACGCGTGACCACTACTTTGGGCAACTGTTTATTCATTTTTAAGTGGCAAATATAGAATAAAATGAAATTAAATTATAAAATAAAGTTAATAAATTTCCAATTATGTTAACCTTTAACTGTGGACATACATTTTTTATAAGATTAGCCTGGCTATGGGACCTTACAGATTTCGATAAAATTAACAAACAAAAACTAGAAATAGATTAGAAAAAGGTGTTAAATTAAACGACTTAAGGTATAATGAGTTAGGGTTTATGGTAAACAATTATTTGCTGTTATCAGAATATCAAAACATAACATTATCGGCTTTCTTCAATATTAATATAACTCAGTAACGGAAACCGGAGATTATTTAAGTTATAAGAATAAAAACTGACAACGAGGGCGACGTTGTTATCATCAGAACTGCAACTCTAGTTTCGCCCTTCATCTCAGTACATTATCTTCATTCATGTTATGATAAATATTAAGGTCTTCCTCCTCTATATCTACTATTAAAAATATAAAAAATATTAATCTTTCTCATCATCTGATGAATCTGAATCCAGAAAAGTTTTATTGACAATTTATTTGAAAGGAGGATCATCTGGTTGACATGATTTACTTGAAAGTTTATTTGAATTGATATTCTTTTGCCTTTTGATGGACTTTGTTCACTATTTTCAGACATTAATTATTGATGTAAACTAAAAACAATAAATATTTGTCTAAATATTACTTGTGTGAAAAATATGGACATCGGATCTCACAGACTCCGCCAGATCTTTAAACTCTTAAAAACTACCTAATAAAGATAAAATGACGACGGTCATTTGACAAATTAAACTCGAAGCTGCAGGAGCGTTCCAAATTGCACAGAAAGCGATTATTATATCTTTCGGATGTATAAAAATCGCAAAGGCCTTGCAGACGCCTTCTCTAAAGTTAAAGATTAGGGAGAAGTTTGGCTAAGTTAGTGAAAATGTGTGTAAGAAGATAAATATGAAATAGTGGTTACGCTAATCTCGTAACTATGTATATGCCTCGTGTCAGCGTATTACATACAGAATTTCATTTTATTGGAACAAATACCAAATATTCTGGTTTAACGTGTTTGTAGTTTATTATGTTTCTTTTTTATTTGGTTATTGAAGAGAGTGTAAACAAAATACAACAAAATTAATTATGAGATTAGACCAGAGATAAAAGGTACTATTGTGCTTTACTTAGTACTATTTAGTTTACTATGAATAGTTTCAATATTTAATATCCTTAATGCAATTGCTAACACTGTCGACCACCGTAGCAAAAGAGAGGGCGTCAAATAATAGCGCATCTAGCACAAATGACGTGGTACAAATCGTGTTCTTATTGGTTAATAATTTTTATATCAATTTGGCTAAATAAAAGAGTAGAACAATTATTATTTTCCTCTTTAAAGTATTTGATTTTTTAGAAATCTCTTTTAAATTTGAAGTGTTTTTAATTTTTTTTAATACGGTCCTATCTTTAGATCCGTAAGTTTTCTGAGGGTATCGTGTTAACCATTCCTGTAGCAGGCCTGTATAACAAATTTGATAAGGATTCAGAACTTGCAAATTTTATGGGCTTGTGGTCAAGAGTCAAGAGCGAAAATACAAACAAAATTCAACATGATTTTGTGGTCATATCTCGGAAACTTGTGGACCGATATGGCCGATTTCAAATAGCGAAAATTTGCCGAATGCATTGACGAAATGGTCCAAGTTTTCAGATTCTAGGTTGATTAGTGCCGTGAGAAAGTTGATTTCAATATCGGACAGACGAAAATCGGCAATGGAACTTCGCTATCTGTAAGGAAATAAATATTGTAGAAATAATTACCCCTTTTATTTTCGTGAAGCGTATAAAAACATAAAGTACTTTTCTTCCAAAGTTATTAACGTATTTTTAAACCGTCCCTAAAGTATGCTTTAAAATTGATCAGTTGTGCATATTGGTGTATTCATTTATTTGTTATTAAAATAAAGTGTACCGCTAATCCAAAGTTCAAATTAAAAAAAAAATAATAATAATTAATAAAATATGTTCGGAATGAAAAATGTTTTATAGAAGAATTAATTCTTAAAACTAGGTACGAAATTCTCACTTTTATTTTAAAGGCAATTTATTGGAAATACACTGTCGATCAGATGATCAGAACTAAGAAAGATAGAAATACAAGATTATGCCATCCCGTACATTATGTTAAAATTTTCTGCGCATGTAGCACAAATAACGTTACACAAACTGTGTTCATATTGGCAAATAATTTGCTGCTGTCGAACAAATTATTTGATTTTATGTTACGTTAATTATTTTATTAAATTTCCTTTTCCGTTTTCGTAACATCATTCTAAAGTATATACGTTACATGATTTTGTGCTTTGAATGAACTTGATGGCTTACTGAGCCCACTTTCAGTGATTTTAAATGCAGGGTTGCCAACTCTCACATAACAGATACATTTAAAGGAAAACTTAAAAAGTTTAATGCAAAACAATGATGGCCAAATTAAATTAAAAAAAGCAGCCTTATGCCTTATCATCCAATTTTCTTCCTTCCCCTTCATAAACCTTGCGAGAAAATCAACCCCAAACTTTATCAATTATGTTTAGTTCGGAAGAATATAGTGGCCAATTAAGAAGACGAAAACTTTGCTTTTAAATAAATTGTTTTACAACCCTGGCCTTATGTATAGGTAGCATTATCTTGTTGCAGAATCCATGGAGTTAGACCAAAAATATCATTTACTTTAGGGTAAGCTGATTGTAATAGAGTTATAGTAACTCCGTAACTTTAACCCCTCTGCTGTGGTGGCAATATAAAAATAGCTCCCCTTTTCTCATATCGTGAAAATTAGAACTGTAGCTATCTGGGCCGTCAATAAATTTCTTTTCCTCAGTAAAAACCACATCCATAATTAATATGACCTCTAACTTGAATGTCCCATATCATATGCTCTCTAGCAAATTGTAATCGCTTTTCTTTGCGTTCATTATTTAACGGCGGTTTTTACTTCAGTTTTTTTTAATTTCAGTTATGATTAGCAAGTGATTAATGAATGCTTTTAAAGTTTGCCTATATTTTTGAATTTGTTTCTATGCAAATTCTCTAGGCAACTGCATTATTTGGAATAGTATAAAATTATAGTTTGCAATGCATGGTTTAAATAAATAAAAACGAAGTAAGAGAAGATTCGGCTGCGCCGATCTTATATACCCTTGACAAAAGTATAAACTATTAAAAATGTTTTTTGGTCTTCTGTTTTAATCGTCATATTTAAGCTCTCCTCTCCTTTCGATTTAATGTATGCATTTGATTAATAGATTACGTCTCCATTAATTTGCTTTTCTTTTCTTTGAATGCCTATTAATTTTTGATAGATTCTTGATTTTTTGGTATAGCGGAATTTAATTTTTAGTAAAATGTCTAACATTTTATAGACTTAAGAGGTGCAATTTCAGCTTTTGTGTAAATTTTGTCGTTAAATTTTAAAATATGGTGATTTGGGGACATTTTTCCCGAAATTTGGTGAAATTTGGTTTTTATTGTATTTTTGCATTTATTTTGTTTTATTCAAGTTTTTTGATTTAATGGTGGATTTTCGTTCTTTTGGAATTTAAAATTGCAATTTCGGTTTTCATGATACTTCTGATTTTTGGATTTTTTGACTACAATTTGTAAAGAATTTTTAAATTTTGGCGATTTCCTAAATTGTGTTCAAAGTTCTATTCTTGCTAAAATATTTAATTTTTATTATTTGAAAATTTGTTGGGAAATTTTTAAATTTTTTGATGAATTCTCGATTTGAGGGGATATTAGAGATTTTTTATATAATTGTGTAACATACTGGCATATGTATTTTATTTTGACTTTTATAATTTTTCTGGTCATTTTCGGCTTTATAATGAATTTGCAATATTTTGGTGAAATTAAAGTTTTTGTGAAATTCCAAAATATTGTGAATTTTATTTTTTGTAGTATTGCTTACTAAAAATTCGGTTTCTAATTAAATATTGTTTTTTAACGCTTACATTTTTTTTATTCCAGTTTTTCTATTTATGGACTTTTCGAATTTTTGGGTGAATTTTAAATTTTGGCAAAACATTGCAATTTCGGTTATTTTTTAAATTTCGATATTAGGGGAAATTTCAATTTAATTTAATTTTTTGCACTGTACTTTTTACTGGTGATTTTTCGAATTAAGGTTAATTCCCAAATTATGGTGCAGTTTAGTTTTATTTTCAGAATAATTTAGATTGTAAATGGTGATGTGTAAAATTATCATGATGTTAAAATGTTGTTTTTTGATTTTTTTCTAATTAAAATATGTTTTGTTCCTATAAATTTTGGCAATTTTTTCGGCGAATTATGTTTTTAAAAATGTTTAATTCGGTCCAAGATTTATGTCTGTAAGTTTCCTGAAGGGCTCTGGTTGATCATTTCTATAGGGGGCTTTATAAAAAATATGATTACGATTCAGAATATGCAAATTTCACCTAACGCATTGGTCAACTGGTCCAAGTTTCAAGATCCTAAGCTCTCTAGTGCCGTCAGAAAGTTAATTTCAACATCGGACATCGTTAATTGAACTTCCCTACCTATAAGGATTCAGAATATATCTACATACTTTGTTGGGTCGGTAATGAATATTGTAGAAATTACAAACGGAATGATGATCACATATACCCTTGTCGTTTTTGTGAAGGGTATAAAAACACAGCCATACACAAATATTCTCTCTTAAAGTACTTTTCTTCAAAAGGTATAAACTTATTTTTAACCCACCCCTAAAGTATGCTTTAAAATTTATCACTGTAAATATTTCTGTTTGTTGCAGATTTTTTTGGTAAAGCCATTAACCGCGACGTTAAACAATGCTAATCAATTTCTTCTGAACGATATTAACATGCACGTAGTTCCAGCAGTACGCCGTGACGTCATACACAGCGGACGCCACACGTGACATATTAAGTTGAATGGGCCACCAAGATCGTGGAAATTCACGGTACTGCACTTATCTTGTGAGATTTTCTAAGGTCGCAAATCTTTGACAAAAGGCCGCATCGCTTTAGTTTAGCCGTAACTATGCGGAAGAGTCAATGCGAATTGGGTGGTCGTTGTCGTGTACCTTAAGGTGTTGAATGCGTTAGTTGTTGCCAGTTTGTTGGCCTTGTTGGCGTTAAGCTCCGGCTGGGGGTTAAGCTCCGCTGTCTTGGGATGGTTCTTTGCCAACCAACTACTCTGTTCTAAATTTTTTCACTTTTAGGTTTTAATTTACAAATTTTTTAACGTTAAGCGTCTGTATTTTAGGTTTTCATATTTTCTTGATTCTTTAGGAAAACTGATTTTTTCTTCTTGTTTCAAAATGTACACTTTGCCATAGGGAATTTTTGCCCTTTCTTGACATAAAAATTCAGAAGATATAAGAGAAAATTTTTACGGCCATTCGCTTACTTGAGAGCTCGGTAACGCTTCATTATGGCCATCTCTTCCATCTTTTTTTCAGTTTTTCTTCTTCTTCTCCAACATTCACTATCTTTTATATAATTTTTACAGTATTACCAACATAATCACGAAATTACACACGACAAGGCCCGTCACTATTTAGGGGCTGAAACTTTTAAGTAAACATTTTTTTAATTTTATACGGCTTTGAGAGTCCATTTTGGGGGAAATATTTCTCTTATTTTCTCTCCCCCTTGAGCCGCCCCTGCATATTCTATACATAATGGCACAAGAAAGAGAATAATTTCGTTCCGTTCCACACATAAAAATTAAAATGTACTTACGCCAAAAAAACCTTACGTAATAAATTTAGACAGAATCACGAATCTGCTATCGGACACTTACAATGTCCTTTTACCTGCGTCTCCCCACCCGAGCCACAACGTATTAGAGGATCAGTGATAAAAACATTGCCTAAGATGTGAATTTTACTTCTCATACTTAATCCAATGTTGCGATGCTCTTGCAGAAAGACTGAAATTGTTATGATCCCTAAAACATAAGCCATGCGGACCGATTGGCTTACTTTCTATTTTATAAAATTTGTTTGAAAAATTTATTGTTTCGTTTGGATTTCGAGCAGACATACACTATTGAACATGTCTATAGAATTGTTACCAATATTGAAGTGGTATTTGAAAATAAGCAATATTGTTCAGCTTTATTTATTGACATTTCCCAGGCGTTCGATTAAGTCTGGCACATTGGGCTACTCAAGAAAAAAACTCTGCAGGGCCCTTCAGAGTAATATACTAGGCCCGATATTATACATCATCTACACAGCGGATATGCCAAGACGCCTATATACATTTACATCAACGTTTGCAGATGATACTGTATTTATAAGTGCCAATAATGATCCAAAGATTGCATCTGAAAAACTTCAGTCCCACATTCAAGAGCTAGAGGATTGGTTAAATAAATGGAGGATTAAGGTAAATCCTTCGAAATGTGCTCAACAACTGTCCCAGCGAAAACTCACGTAATATAGTTTGGTACTCATATAGATAAGACGCCTAACTTGTTGCGGTCATATTTACGTAAAAATAACTGCCATTAAAATTACAATAATTCAACAACACTGGTTAATAGGTCCCAACTCAACCCTTTGAAACACAAAGTGATTCCATGCTTCTTATACAAATCCATTATAAAGCCAATATGGCATTCAGCTATGGGGTACTGCTGACGGTACAAGCTAAAAAAATACACTCCAGAATGAAGACACTCCATTATTTTAAGACTTATCGTCTGCGCCCTATTGTATAAACAATGAAAATGTAACATTACATAGAAATCTGAAAGTTCCCACTATTCTTAATTAAATGTAAAACAAACTAGTGGTCTATATCAACACCCTATCATGCAATTTATTGCAATTAATGGGCGTAGAGATTAAAAAGACTGAAACATTGAGCCTAGCGAGACTGCTCTCTCCAATCATGGATAGTATATTAAGATTTTATAGAGGGTAGTCCAACCAATTGTAAATAAAACAAAAAGTTCTTCCTTCAACTTTTAAATTGTTCTTGGCTTATTGACGTACACTTTTTTAAATATCCCCAAAGAAAGAAGTCCAACGGCGTCAAATCACAAGATCGTGGCGGCCAATTAAAATCGCCACGATGTGAGTTAACCATCCTGTTGGAACCACATATCGTCCAGGATCAATTTCTGGCACAAGAAGTCCGTTATCATATTGCGATAGCGAACACCATTCGCGGTAACTACTTGGCCGGCCTCATTTTTAAAGAAGTACGACACGATGACGCCGCCAGCCAATCAACTGCACCAAACAGTCACTAGTGGATTCTTATTTGCCCAAATTCGGCACTGAGGTGAAAGCGCACTTCGTCGGTGAATATGATTTTCTTTGTAAAGTCACCATTCACTTCTGCCTGTTCAACCAACCATTCGGCGTTTTGCCGACGTTTGAAATGGTCAGTAGGCTTCAGCTTTTGAGTCAATTAAACCTCGTAGGCGTGTAAATTTAAATCTTAATTACAAATTCGCATCAGTGATGTTCGTGAGATCTTCAATTGTTGGGCACAACGACGAGTTTAGGTGGACTGCTCTTCTGTTACACTATCGCGAACAACAGCAATGTTTTCCTACAGACCCGGTTTGCTGAAATTTGCGCACGATCTCCTTGCGTGTCAGACATTTGATCGATTATGCTGACCAAAAAAAAAACAAAAAATGCACGAAATGAATTTTGATTTGAACGCCCATTTTTGCAAAAGTCTTTAACAATCTTAATGCACTGCTCAATGGTTGTATTTTTAAAACACTGAAACAAAGAAATGTCAAATTAAGTTACGCGAAAAACTTGACGTTAAGGTGTGACTCACAATTAACATCATACATTATGGTTGAACCACCCTGTACAATAAATTAGTTATTACACTGTTAATAGCTCATCAATAAAATTTTAGAAATAATATTTTAAAACTTATTGTAAATTTGTTTTAGTAAAAAGATTTTATGAAATGATATTAAATTTAAAAAAAAGTATTTCACACCCAGCTTGATTTATTCTATTCCCACATCGGCCCGCTCTTATTGCAAATTCCCTTACTTATACCAGTGAACATTTCAGTTGTAATAGCTTTAATATATTTTAACACATTCAAAACTGGGAGCAAACTACGGCACTCGATATCGATCGAAATTGCAATAAAATATAATAGAAATTTAATATTAATGTAATAGAAATTTCGATTGAAATCGCAGGCCGTAATTCGGCCACTGTGATATTTTTTTTAAATAAAACATAATGAAATTTTTTCTTTTTAACTTTTACCTTAATTTATTTTATTTTGTATTTATTTGGATCACCATTTATTTGTATAGTTTAACAAAAATTTGCAATAACTTAAGTAATACATTTATATTTTATATAAAAAAAAATCAAACATAGACATCAATAAATATTATACATAAAATTAAAGTTTAAAATAATTCGAATTATTGAGTACATGTATTAAATATAAATTTGGCAAGAAAGTTTTTTTCATAATAAAAAAAAAACTAAAATTTTATTTGATTCGGATGAACATTATTGTATGAGCAGAGCGGATACAGTTTTGCTGTTTTAAAAATTAAACACTAATATTTGGCATATAAAGGGTGTGCTCTTTTAGACGCAAAGAACTTTGAAATGAAATAAAAAGGCAGCAGGTGCCATGTGTCAGGAAATATATTCAAAAGATATTTAAAGTTATCTCTCAAATAAAACCTACAATTTCCATTGCAATTGATAAATGTTTCATATCATCCTAAAGGCTGTGAGTCTAAAAAGTACAACCTTAATTACTAACAAACGAAAACAGATAGAAAATAATAATAAAAATCCTACAACACGAACATAAAAAATAATGTGGGCGGCAAATTACGACATTCGATATTTATCGAAATTCGTATAAACTTCAAAAGGATATTTCGATCGATAACGAAGGCCATCAGTTGCGCCCTTTTTAATAAAGACGGTATTACTTAAGAACTTAAACCCTACAGCCGATCATTAAATAGCTAATGGAATGGAATACGGACATGCAGAAAAGATATGAAATATTAAAAGGAATTTGACATGAATTATTTACTACCAGCGATAACAAAAAAGAATCGAAACTTATCGTTCTTTCTAAAATATTTAAATTCTACCTAAAATTTGGAATTTTCTTTAACGTTTGTTTAATTTGTGCCACAAACGTAGAAGTGTCAGTATATGCATGACGCCAATAATCGATACCATTAAAACCACACTGTTCGTTGTGCTCACATCCGATATCATCATATAGTTGAGAAATACCTTGGGACTGCGAAAGTGACAATACATGATATTTTCGGGACAAGGTAAGAAAGGTCGATCCATGCCATAGATGGCATTTAAAGCACCATGAAAACCAGCTCTAAAGTAACTTATATGCCACATCCAGCGGAACAACGGCGTTATATCGATATAGCGGGTACAAAAACCGAATATGGAAAACAACACTGCCAATATTGGACCCAAAAACACAGCCAGCTATAAAAATGACACAAATTAATGCAAAATTTCCTTTTCTTTCTTTCCAATATTTCACTCACCTTTGTGGGTACAGTAGCGCCTACAAAAAATCCCCACGCTTGGGCACTTAGCGTAGCCAGAACTCCAAACATAATGAAATAAAAGATACGAAAAGTGTCGTTGTCATTGTTGGTCAGATAAATGCTAATGGACATGTATAGAACAGCGCACATACTCTGAAAATGGAAAAAAAGTAATAGAAATTTTAGTTTAGTACTAATATTTTAGTCGTGTTAGTTCAGTTTGGAATTAAAAGTTTTGTTTTAGTTCTAAGATTTTAGTTGAAAAAATATTATAAGTAAATGTAATGTTCTAAAATTTTAGCACCAACATATTCAATGAGTACTAAAATTTGTCCCTAGCATTTAAACTGTTGTTTAGTATGTACGTACTAAATTTTTGAATGAACACTTAAAATTAACAAAAATTCGAATTATGTTACTAATTGAATTCAGTACTAAAATTTTAATTGAGTGTCAATATTTTTTTTAAATCTAATATATCGAATTATTACGAAAATTTTCGTTTAACACTAAATTCAATTATAGTACAAAAACTCAAGTTTATTATTTGCGTACTAAAAGTACCAAAACTGCAGCTAAGTATTATATTCATAAAGTATTTTAAATTAAATATTATATGGACTGATTTTTTGCTATTTGAGTTTACAGTGAGAGTTTTTAACATTTTCTTTGTGATTCCTGTTATCTCTCAAATTCTGAATACTCAAATAGTTAGGATAGCTAACAACTCTACGGCTTTTAAACGTTCTTGTTCATCTCAATCGATCCAGCCGTAGTATATATTTATAAATGTAGAAGGGATATCGAAGCAAACCGCTTACTTTATGGGTCCCTTTACGATATCCTTCGTTTCTCGTTTTGATTTTAGGCATCCGATTTGTAATTACTTTCATCGAGAGTCATGCTAAAACTAGCCTTTGCTTTTGATGATTTCGGACTGTCAGGCTTCTTCCGCCTCATGGAGTCTCTTGTCTTTGTCTAAGGCTTAGGTCCCCAATAGAATTCACATTTAACAAAAATGCTAGCCAGTGTTAGACATTAACGCACAATGTGCGAATCCGCATCAGCCTCTTCCAGGCATAGTCTGCAAGTATTATCTTCGATTTGAACAGACGATACTAAAAGTTTCCATGATCTGTACTCCTATTATATCTAAGAACCTTACTGGCCTTCCTGCCGAGAGACTCTTTGAACACCATTCAAACCTGCCTACATGTGGCATTCTCGCTCTACCTTTTTAGGTTTAATGAGTCTACCCATTGTAGGACCTTTGCTTGCACTAGGCCATTCCCTAGTGCAACTTTGGGTTCTACAGAAATTCACAGCAGATTCCCTTTTTGCTAGTTCGTCTGCTGCTTCATTTTCAGCAGTGCATATCAACGTTACCTTACTCACCGTGGGACATATGCTTAGTTTTCGAACACATTCCAACACTATTAGTTTAGCGTTTTATAACCAACTGACTGTCAAGGGCAAAGGAATCCAACACAGACAGCAACCCAAGCAATTCTGCCTGATAAATTACGTAGACTGCAGAAAAAGTTCATCTCAGCTGATCTTGCACTGCAGTCCATAAGAGAACCATCAGTAAAAGTGCTGACGTCGTTTTCCATACATTCATTGTGTATAACGCCTTTTGCTATGAGTGTCCGATGCAGCCTTTTTTTCGACTCATGTGATTAATCTGCATCTGAGCCTCCCTAATCTCTTTTCTAATTAAGGCTTACCGTAACTGAGTGCACTGTTAGAAGTTCTAACTTATACCTCCTCGTGGCGGTGACCGGTAACGCAAGGGATGTGTGGCCAAGAGAATTGTTGGCCTCTGGTATGCGAACTCTGGATACCAGTCGATTTCCAGTTTAAAAACAGATTTACACTTGCATGTGCAGCTCTGTGTGGGTGGACACATTTTTCTCCATTACAGGGATAAATCAAAAAGCCTCGTAAGAGACGGAAACGTTAATCTCTGTTGGAAATCCGGTGTTAATTAGCCAATGGAGGATTTCTGAAGAGATTGACAAGAAGGGTGAACAAGTCACAATTCACAGATACTCCTGAGAAAGTGGACCCCAGGCAGATACTTGTTAAATGTGATTACCATGTCTTAGACAAATACTAGGAATTAGAAGGGAGTCCTTCATGACGAAATCAGTCTTAAATTACAACAGTCAAGAGTAGAGGCTAGGTTATAGCAAGAGACTCGAATGAGAGTAAGGTAGTCGTAAATTACAAATCGGTTGCCTGAAATCGGTTCAAAAAAGAAGGGGTTGAAAAGCGATATATGGGTCCCTTGCCGGTATGCTTAAATATTATGGGCGATCTGTGTTTGGAGTCTGCATAGTTGGGACGAAGAATGCATTTTCCAATGCTATCTTCAATTGGTGCATTACGAAAACGATGTTCCGAATGAAACAAACGCCAAGTGTTAAGTACAAAATCACCGTTTCGTCGCAATCCGTATACAGGTACGACACCTGTGTATCTACTGAATTTCCACGTAGTAGTGCGCCACGCTATTCATACACCGCACCCCATTCATTACACAATAAAGGTTTTAATTTTTAACAAAAAAAACTGAAGGCACATTTTGTGATGAAACAATAGGGAATCCCCTATTATAAAATTATTAAATGTGTAAATTTTATATTTTACGTTTAAAGCCGTACAAATCTTATTTTAGAAATCCTTTTAAGCTTAACTCACCTGAAACGGTATTTCGAATGTCAGCAATGAGAGAAAGTAGGGCCCCAGCGTATACCATCGATTGAAATGTTCGCGTGATAACATACCAATTTCAAGAGGAACTAAAAGAAAATGAAATGAATAAATATTTTATTTAAAATTTGGGGCCATTCCTAAAAAATTATACATTAAAAATACAATTTAAGTGCAAGTGTGTGACATGGAAACTGGACTGCACCGTTTGGTTCATGGAGGGTTAAGTTCAGCTATTAAGAGTGATTTTTCTAATTTATCATACTCTCATACTAGTGTTGTCCTGCTGCAACCCGACTTGGCTTTCTTTTTGCGGGTGTTGAGTGATTGTATACCCAATCGGTCATCTCGAATTTGTTTGATTTTTAACAATTACTGCCGTAAAATAAGTGCAACGCCTACATTGTTTGCACTAACGAACACACATTTTGATAACAAAGTTTTATCATTTGGACGGCTTGCTCAATCGCCGTCACAGATTGTTCACATTGACCCGCTCTTAAAAAGAAACCTCTTCACCTATTGTAGGATAGCAACACTACTCCAACACTAAGACAAACAGAATATGAGAATAAATATTTTTAAACTTTCATGTTCTTACTTTTTCCTTGAGTGAGAACGAAGTTGTCGCACTCTAACTTTTTTGTTATTAAATTCTATGTTATGACAACGCAAGGAAAAAGCAAGAACATGGAAATGGGAATGAACCCCTGTTCTAATTGTGTTTAGCGTTGGGTTAAATAGATTATGTTTACATTTGACACAAAATTAGTAGAAAAGAAAGAAAATGCATTCCATTCTGCTAGTTGGCTAATAACATTTTAATTTTTCCTGTATTCAAAGTTATCATATCAAATAAGTTTTCTTTATGAATTGAAAGAAAAGGGAAATCGAACTTCATCCTAAAAATTTAATTACGTAATATTAATATTGTATAAATTGCCAACTTTTTATTTTTGTGAACGGTATAAAAGTGGATAAAAATATGCTGCGTGTAAATTAATGTCACACACCGTCTGCAGTTCATGTCGTATATGGGCGTGTGTGCTTTTTAAAAACATACAATTATAAATAGAGGGGATAAATGACACAAACAAACAGCAAGTATCTGGCTAAGTAAGTTTAATGAACTAGTGATGTAAACATGTTCTTGTTACAGTGTAGGGCATAATTGCCTGAATAAAAGAAAAAAAATTTAAAAGAAAAAACAGTAAAATATTATATACAATTCAAATAACATTTCAACCAACACTGTTCGAGTCTCAGAATACTCTGAATCTTTCAGTTATTAATTGCCGAACATAATTATGTACGAGCAATTACTGCTTGATTTCGCTTTGCGAATTCTATTTCCGGGAAGACAAAGAAAACTGTTATATGTTGAGAATTACGAGCCACTTAAAATTAATTTAATAAATATCTCGTAAAGCCAACATAAAATTATAGCTATCAAATACTTACATGTTAGAACAACAGCCATTTTACCCGTGTACACCAGCAGCAATATGGAACCATACAAATACACATAGTTGCCTAATACCGTAGTGGCTTTTTCGCCGACATTGTTATACAAGTAGCCAAACAAGGCACCGATTAATGCGTGTGATAGTATGCGAGCCATGAGTAGAAACTGAAAGGGGTAGAATGTGAAACAATGTTAAATGGTTTGTTTATTGTCAATTTAATTTAATTGCTATGACATCTTGAATAAGAGAATTTCTCAATTCTGTAACTACTTTAATTTTAATAAAAAGTACTTTAGATGGCAATTTATGTACCCGAAACTTGTTACTAAAACAAAAACTGTTCAATAACTCTTTGCAAATCATTATGTTCTTATCAAATGAATCTCTTTCCCATTTTTTTTCTTAAGCCAATTTAGGAATCGGCTTTAATTCCTTAAGGCTTCGCTTATGGCCTTAATCGTTTTGAAACTGTTTTCCCAAAACGATTTATCTGTAGTAAATCGAAAAGCTCTTTAAAAAATATGCCAAATAAACGAAGCTTGGGGAACGGTAGGCATTGTGTAGGGTCCAATAGCCACGTGACAACATAATATGAATGCCGGTACGTTATTGTGCAGTAAACATCTTGTTAATCCAACGTTCTGGGCTCTTGTGACGAACATTTAACTCAGGCATATTTTACAGTAGAATTGGTAGATTACCGAATCTATTTTATTTATTTAATTATCAAAAGTTACGATACAAATACAAATGATATTCTAAATTAGCGACTAACACAGCCAGTCGAGACAATGCTAGGATTGCTTTCGTTGGACTTATTCATTAGATCACCGGCTGCAAAGGCAGCTGAGCTGAGCTTTTCCTGCAGTCTACGTCGTTTATCCAGCAGAATAGCTTTGGTTGCCGTCTACGTTGGATCATCTACTGGAAAATCAGGCCGAAAGGTTGTCAATGCAAGTCAGTTGGTTATAAACCGCATGAGGTAATTGAACGTGTACTACAAACTAATAGGGTTGGAATATGTTCTAAAACTAAGCAGATGTTGCTCAGTGAATAAGCTAACGTTGATGTGGTTTAAAGAATACATATGCACAGCTGAGAATGAAGCAGCAGACGAACTAGCAAAAAGAGTAACTGCTGTGAATTTCTGTAGAACCCGGAATTGCACTGGGGAATGGCCTAGTGCGAGCATAGGTCCTACAATGGGTAGACTCTTTAAACCTTAAAAGGTAGAAGGAGACTACCACATGTAGACAGGGTCGAATGGTGTTCAATGAGCTCCTCGGCAGAAAGGCCAGTAAGGGGTATAAATATAAGTAATAGGAGTACTTTAAGCTGGATTCTGCGTTAGTGACAGGTCATGGAAACTTCAAGTAACCTCTGACCAAAATGAATATGGAAGATAACACTTGCAGACTGTGCTTGGAAGTGACTGATACGGTAGCGCACATTGTGTGTAATTGTGCAGCCCTGGCTAACATAAGGCTCAGGACCATGAGCAGACACTTGCTAAATGTGAATGCCATTGGTGACCCAAACTTTAAGCAAATTTGAGCAATTATAAGAGACTCCGTGATGAGGAAAAAGGTCGACAGTCTTAAATCACTATAGTCATGTTAGCATGGGGCTCGATGAAAGTAAGGTAGTCGAGAATTACAAATCGGTTGCCTGAAATTAAATCGGGAAACGGAGGGCGCCGAAGAAAAACCTGTAAAGTAAGCGATCTGCTGCGATATCTCCTCTTAAGTAATATAATATAGGCTGTCCCTCGTTGTAGCGAAACAAACCAGAGTATTTGGTAAGAATCGAATCAACGACCCCCAGATGGATAGACTAGCGGTAATTTGTAAAATTTTGTGTTTAACAAAACGACAATTTTAGGTTAAGTGAAATTAAAGAACTTGTTGTTCCCGTTACCGGAATATATTTGCGTATAAGACGTTTCTCACGAAGGGCTGATCCGTACGTATAATACGTTACTAGGTCAACTCGTTCTTTTGCCGTACTGTTCGTATGTGGAATAAGTGCCCTGCAGAAGTCTTTTCTGCAGCTTTCGAAAAAAATCTAATGTCCACAAATCCTACTCTCACTATCCTCCTTCCTATGACCCCTTTTTGCTATTTGAAACACAATGCATCGCATGAGTAGGGGTCATCGTCTTTCGTGTGTTGGTCCGAAAAAAATGACTTTCTTCAAAGAAGCAACGACGGGTTAAAAATATCCTTTTCACAAACAAATACATTGTGCAGGAATTTGATTTTTATATATTGAAAAAAAATTCTTTTAATATTTCGGGGATTATTTTTTAAAATGAAACAATAACAAAGATTTTAATTAGTAAATTTATACTCATCAGTATTCCACCTTAGTTGAGCTGTCAGCAACTAAGGTTCAACGTGGGTTCAATGTAACGTCACTTGTTGTTTGGATTTAGCAATTAGAATTTATAAAAAAAAATATTTTTCTATTCTTTAAAATTACAACAACATGGCAAAAAAAACAACCGACTTTTTATTCAAAGTTGTAGACATTTTATTGAAAACATAACTCACTGTCAGCATTTAGATTATAATCGAAACCTACAATAAAGAAAATGAAGTAATCGTGTATTCTAACAATCTTTGTTTGATTTTTTTCATTTCTAATTTTATACATTAAATTGAATACTTAACCTTCACACACTTTATTAATCACTGCATGATAACTTAAAATTTGTGAGAGACAAATACGAGTGAACAAAGAAAAAACTAAAATTGACAATTCGTTTACTAAGATACACATTTGTTCTGTAAAGTCAATGTACCCAATATCAACAATAAACGTTACATACTTACAGAGATATTTGTTTTCTTGTTCAAAAAATAAAAACATTGGCTGCATGAATGCAGTACGAGTATTAATTAGCCCTAGAATAATAAAATGTGGTGGCATGGCGTGACAAGTTTCGTTTAGCAATGAAATTTAAAATATTTTTACAATACAGCAGAATAAATACTGCAATTAAAATTAAATTTTAATTAAAGACAAAATAATACGTAGACCAGACACGGTTCCATCTTTAACTTTTTAAAGGTAATTTTTAATTAACAGAAATAAATTAAATTTGTTTAGCCAGGCTTTTACAGAGTTGTCCAACCCTAATAATGCACGATGTTAATTGTGAGTCACACCTTAATGCCAAGTTTTTTGCTCAACTTAATTTGACATTTCCTTCCTTCAGTGTTTGATAAATTCAACCATGGAGAGGTACACAATTAAGCAGCGCGTTCAGATTGGTAAAGCCTTTTTCGAAAAAAAAAGAATTTCGTGCACTTCGTGAATTTTTTTGGTAAGTATAAGCGGCCAAATGTGTCCACAATCGGGAGAATTGTGCGCAAATTTCAGCGAAACGAGTGTTCAGTGCCCAGTTCTTTCTGCGCAAAACATTGCTGTTGTTTGCGATAGTGTGGCAGAGAGCCGTCAATCTCGACTCGTCGTCGTGCCCAACACGAATTTTGAATAAAGATTTGAATGTACACGCTTACAAGGTTCAATTGATCAAGAGCTGAAGCCTAGTGATCATTTCAAGCGACGTCAATACGATGAATAGTTGGTTGAACAGACAGAAGTGAATGGTGACTTTACAAAGAAAATCATATTCAGCGACGGGACGCTCTTTCACCTCAGTGTATTCGTTAGCCAATTCTGCTAGTTAACGAATCCACTGGGCAAACGAGAATCCACGAGTGATTGTTGAAACGCCAATGCATCCACAAAGAGTGACGGTTTGGTGCGGTGTGTGAGCTGGCGGCGTGATCGGGTTGTACTTCTTCGAAAATAAGGTCGACCAAGCAGTTACATACCGTGAATGGTATTCGCTATCGCGAAATTGAGGATATGGACCTGGACGATATGTGGTTCCAACAGGATGGTGCGTGCTACTTGCCATCGAACCAACAAAACAATGGCTCTTTTGCGTCAGAAATTTAATGGCTGTCGTGGCGATCTTAATTGGCCGTCACGATCATGTGATTTGACACTGTTGGACTTCTTTCTTTGGGGATATTTAAAAGAAAAAGAGTTTGTCAATAAGCCAATTAAAGAGCAAAAGGGTGAGATAATTCGCGCATATTAACAACATTGAACATCAATTATGTCTCAGAGTCATTGAAAATATCATCCACCGGATAGAGGAATGAACGGAAGCCGTGGCAAGCGTTTGGTCGATATTTTGTTTCACACCTAATTGTTATAGATCCTTCTATCATAATAAAAAATATTAAGATAATTCTTTGAAAACTTTTTGTTTTATTTACAATTAATAACGTGCGTTTTGGATGGACCACCCTTTATTGCAAACAAATGTAAAATTATGTTGTCAATGGTTCTCCTCCCCCTGGGTTCAAGCTTTACGCTTTCTGAAATTGCTTGAACGAAAGAGTTTCGCAAGCTTAAGAACTTTTGGTCTCAAGCATTTTTTCTAGCTAATTCTATCGCAACTTATTTGCACAACAGCTTGTAGAAAAGTTTGCAACACGTGCTATATTTTGTCATTCTACCTAAAGCAAATCATAACTATGTTGTTTTTAATTATTTTACCGTTTACAGCTGCATTTGGAGTTGACAAAAAACCAACCAATTGCAGAAAGGCAAGTAAGGAAAATAAAACAACAATTCGTTTGTTGCGTGGGCTTTTTACTTAAACCTTAATATTTTTGTTTTAGATTCTTTAAGCTTTCTCATTTGGTTTGAAAAATTTCGGGAATAATATATTTAAGTTTTTCTAAAAAGTTTGGGTAAATATTTCTTAATAAGCTGGGTTAAGCAACTAGTGAAATGCGCATGGAGACTAGCTTCTTTTAATTTATTTGATTGTTCTTTGCAAGACGTAGGGCACGCTTCTGAATTGTCTGTACGTAAGTACACAAACCATTCTAAAGTTACAGTGCATTGTGGAACGCTCAAAGCAACGTTTTGCTAAAGAGGCCTTTATTTTGGCTAATAAACTTTTTGGTAAGAAATACTGAAGAGCATTTTGGAGGTCTATGTCAGACCATAATGACATCTTTGGAAAATAACCCGGAGTTGCGAACTGACTCTAAAAGATGGCAATCAAACCAATACACTTCTTTGAAGAATGTGTCTGGGTAAAGCCAGGTGGGGATGCAGCTCAAACCTTTAGAGAAGTCAAATTTTAAGTAACAGAAAAATTGGAAAATGATTTTTCGACAAAAAGTTAAATTTAAGTTGTTGGGCTGCACTATAGGAAATTTTACTCCTTTTTTGGCCAAAATTAATTACAGCCAAACGGCAGCACCAATTTGAATGATTTTTTTTTTTGACATGACTTTTGGAAACAGAGATGTTTAGTTTATTATTGTTTTTTATATTAAAGCAACAAAAAAATACACTTAGCAAAAATTTTGATTTTAACTTTTGGCCAAAAAAATAGGTAAAATTTCCTATAGTGGGCTGGGAGGATATATGTCACGTTTACACTCCCGTAGGGTAACTTGTATTTTGCTGACTACCAGGGATGATGAAATTCAAACCCTGAATAAAAAAACCCTTAATAAAAGCAAAGGTCTACCTTTTCAAGTATTTACAAAAAAGTGTTTTAGATAATAAAAGTTAAATTAATTATAACATTAAAAATGATTCACTTTTAGACCTACTTATTTTTACAGAAGTTGAGTAAACTAGTGACTCCTGTGTAATACTCAAGCTCATTAAAATTATATTATCTTCGTTTTAATAATAAATAATTTTACCGAAACAAAAATAAAAAGCCAGATAATTGAAAAGAAAATTAAGTGTATTTCTTTTTATAACCTTAACAATTCAAACAAACCGTGAAAAGCACTTAATAAACCAATTAACATTTCTCTCAGCAATTTAAAATAATTTTTTTAATGTTAAATTTTGTAAAAAGTTACGATTCATCAAAACAATGCAAACAAAATCAGCGAAATAAAACCGTAATTGATGTCATTTCAAAATGTTAGTGTCCAGAAAAATACTATTTTGTTTGTAAACTAAAATTAATAGGTCGTAATAAAATTTTATTCTTTCTGTTAAAAAATAAAATTAATTATTTTCAGCTAATTTTTTTTATTATTAATTAAAATATTCTACACATTTTTTGAAATTTAACAATTATAGAAATTGTGACAAGACCAGCTTTTGAATGCAGTTAAATCATTAAAATGTTTATATTTTTATTATTCTATTTGAACTTTAACAATTATTTAAAAAAAATATAACGACATTTGATGTCGTTGGATGAAGATATAAATCAAAATATGAACCTAATTTTTATCGCTTTAGAAAGGAAATTATATATTAAAATATTAATTATATTATTATTTAAATTAACTTTAAACTTTGCTATCACTAAACAACTAAACAATTTATCCCAGTGATGACACAGTTTGCTATAATCGGATACCAATAGGAGCGGGTCAATCTCGAAATTGTTCGGTCACAGGTATTGAGTCACCCTGGCACGTTACTCGATTAAGCAGCAGCAGGTCCAAATGCTAAAACTCTATTATCAAAACAAAATGAGTGTTCGTTCGCTAGTGCAAACGTAGAACGCGTTACGCCCATTTTACAACAAACGACCTTCAAAGCAGACTCACAAACGTTTGGTGGACATATTTAAGACGACTCTCCCACATTTCGTAGCCACATTCAAGACGATCAGTTCGACGACAAGCTTAAGCAAACTATATACCGACTTTTAGGCGACTAGAATGTATTTACATGCATTTAGAAATTATTCAGTCACAGTTGTGCATGTACAGGCTGGTGCATAATTGCTTTTTGTCAATTCCGTCAATCGCAATGGAGCATATAATTTTGTAGATTTTTTTTACTAATAATCGCTCAGTTGTGTTAGCGCATCGTCACTAGCTCCTCGACTCGAGTAGACTGGAACCACAAAAGACGTTTCAGGGCGTGGCAGACACCGGACTGGTCGTTGTGTCGAAAATATCAAAACATCAACCAGATGACGTGCCACGCAATTGGACATTACCACACGTACCCTACAACGAATTTTAGTGAAAGACTTAAATATGTTTCCGACAAAGTGTAATCAGTTAATGCCTGCTGACTGTCAGTCGCGTGTGAATTACTGTATAGCCATCCTCAGTCTCAACAACGAAGAGAACGATTTTAAGTCGAGAATCGTCATAAGCGACGATGCGAGTTTTCATTTAAGGGATGACGTCAATAAAGAAAATATTTGTTTCTAGGGCAGTGAAAATCCGCGCGTGATGCACGAAAAGCCGTTACTTTCACTCAGAGCCACTGTGCGGTGCGGCGTTCGCGCGAGAGGAGTGATTGGGCTGTGTTTTTTTTAAGGACGCCATCGGGAATACGGCTACTGTTACTGACACACGCTACCGGGCCATGATAAACGACTTCTTACTGTCGGAATTGAATTAGCACGAGCCACAATGTATATTGTGAAGAAAGCGTTTCCTGGTCGCGGAATTTCCCGTTTTGTCCATTTGTCATGGCCAGAAAGATCGCCGGGTTTAACCATCCCCAGAATTTTTTCCTTCGGTCTACTTGAAGTCGCGGGTTTATGCTAACAACCACCAGACAATCGCAACCTTTAAGAGAATATTCGACAGGAATGCGAACAGTTATCACCGGAAATCTTGCGGAAAGTCATAAATGTGTATTAACACTGGCGGCAGCCACCTGACGGATATTATCTTTTTCACTTAACAGAAAAAATTATAAATGTCCAAATAAAGATTTTCATCACCAAAAAAATTTTTTTTTGTGTTTGGTAAGAAAGTCATTCAAATACAAAATTGAATGATTAAATTTGCACCAGCCTGTATTATTCGTACTTTCTGCAGAAATCTTATTACAACCGAGTTTCCGCAGCCACCGTAATCGGCGCCGAAAACGGCTGTTTTATATTTTCGTTTTCGGGGCTGTATTTTGGCATTTTATTCCGAGTTCTTCTCACGAGGAAATAATAATGTCCATAATTATGAAATAATGAAATTTCCTTCAATGTTCGGCCGCCGTTAGTACATCACAAGAATACCAAATGATCTTCGTATTGCTGTTGTGCCATCAAAACTGTAATTTTCCATATTCTGAGGAATTTAATTAATAGCGGTATTCAGGGTTTGAGGATTTCATAAAAAGCTACGATATTTTGCATTTGCACTCTTACAAGGCCACTTGCACCAAACACTGAATACCGCTAATATTTTTTGTGTGGCGAATTCACAAACCCGGCTTAAATGAAAATATTTTATATACTTTATATCACAAATATATAAATCTATAATTATGTTTATTAATTTGTTTTAATTAATAAGAGAAATAAAAGTCAAATAAAATATATAAACCAGAATTATAATTTTAAAATTGATATATCTATCTATGTATGTATGTATTGACTTACATAATTACGTTTTGAACAAATTAAAATACGCTGTAAAAGTAAAAGATACTGCATGAGGAATGAAGCGTTCGATACTTTTGTACCATCAATGTGAATTAACGAAGTCGGTTCCATCTTAAATGTCGTCGAGTCTCTTTCTTGTTGTTGTTGTTGTTGTTGTTGCTGGTGTTGCTCTTGGGCATTCATATTGTTATCCGTTGCATTAAGGGCCTTCAGTTCCTCTAAACACAAGTCATCGGCCGATGATTTGACATATTCGAAGGTTGAGAATTGCAAACTTGCTGCATTTGTATTAAATATTTTTGCAAGTTTATTGCCACTTGTTAAATGACAACTTGTTAAGTCAACATTATCCGCTGCAAAGAAACAAACAAATAAAAAAAATATGTTTTATTAAGTAATTCTTAATTGTCCGGCTTAAGGTCGTTTCTTTTATTCTGTCTGTTAAAAAGAAAATTACAAAAAAAAAGTTAAATATTTTTTTTATTAGATACCAGCACTTTCGGTGCCACTGGTGTCTAATAAAAAAAATATTTGTCTATACTTAAAGTTATCGCATGAAATAAAAAACAAACATTATTAGTAGATTCAATCACACATGCGCCTTAACTGCAAAATTAGGAGATTTACACAATTAAGGCCTTAATTGAGCTCAATTTTCCAAGCAAGTAGTAAATTGACCCCTATGCGTTTCGTTTCGATTGGAATTTTTACGTTATTGTAAGTAATTTAGTGGCGGAGAATCTTTTGATTTTAGTATGTTCAGCTTTAAGAAATGTGTAATTAAAAAAGAGAATGCAATTAAAGGATCCTACATAACTTTATTTATTTTGTTTACTTTTTGTACTGAAATGTGAAAGTTTTTTTTAATTTATTGCAGATCGAAAACGCACATTTTTTTAAATTAATAGAAAGAAACTTTATTTTTATGCTACAGTGATATAAAAAATATTAAAATATTTACTCCGGCGCAGTAGAATTCTTCACACTGGAATAGTTTGGCCACAAATACCTCTTACTTATGTTCTGATTTTTTTTTTGCTTTTCGTATTTAACTGATGTGTTTAATTAATTATTGTACCCACAATATATAATTCTTATTTAACATTTTAATACAATGTTTATAAAACTGCTTAAATTTCGTGTTCATATTTCACACGTTCCTCAGCGAAACAGCTGGTATTAAAAATTCTATCTATCTTCTTCTTTATCTTACAATTCAGTTTTTGGTTGGATTTGTGCGTAACTCTGGTGACGTATTTTTAGATAAAGAAATTCGGTAAAATTAAAGAATTAACAACATACATTACCACGATTATATAAAAGAGCCAACAAATCTTTTTGTTAGCAATTTAGCTAACAAAAGATATTATAATGCTGATGGGAAATATTATAATGCCGATGGGAAATTTTGTGCGTAAAAACGCATATATTCAAACGTCATTGTCGGGTCATGAAATAATTTTTAGCTCTCAAACGCTAATTGAGTAAACTATATTGCATGTGTGTGACCACGAAGTTTTATAATTCAATTTAGAATTTACCTGTCTCAATTAAGAGGCATGTGTGAACATATTATAAGCCTGACAATTAAAAATTCATTAATTTATAATACTAGTTCGACAAATTTACGACAAGCAATGTATTTTGTTTTTATTTAAAAAATTTCCTATTTTCAATTTTGTTTATAATGGAAAACTAAGAAAGGAAGAGCAAGATCAAGTAGCATGCAATTGTGTCATTACCATGCCAGGGGGCGCTCCAACCACTAATTTTAATAAAAAAAACTGTTTTTTCTCCAACTTTGTTATCAACAATGGGCTCAGATATACTTTATGATTTCAAGTCAGTGGTTTTACAGCATTTACAATTATTATTAATATTTTTTTTAATATGCGAAAATAATTAAAAAAATTACACGTGAGCATTTAAAAAAATTTCATTTAAAAATAATCAAATATCACGTTTGCAGTAGCACTTGCGTTAAATCATTTTTAAATGCTTGACCGACTTACAGAGTCCGGTGGCATCAAATAAACAATCAAATACGTCAGCGCAAAAATATTCGGTGCGTTTCGAAACCAGTAAAACAACAAAATATAACTGTCATTGCTTTATCACTTTATATCTTACAGTATTATTCGAAGAATTGTTCCTAATCATTTATTTATTAAAAGGAAATATTTGAAAACGAGATTTGCCAGACATTAAACAAACAGCGCATGTATCGTTAATGATGAAACAGTAAAATTTACAAAGGGGAAAAGCCTAATAAGACGTATATTGCTTTTCGCAGAAAGCAAAACGTATTGACAGCGACTGCGTCTTAGAAGACGAAAATCCAAGTAATTGTGTTAAAACCTTAAAAGGTTTTCAAATGGGCAGTTGACTTTTTATGCGTCTTGTAGGGAAATGGTATATTTTTGTAATATTATTAATATGACTATAGAATCAAGCACTTTGAATAATTGCCGTCTAGAACCCAGTAGTTCTGCTTTTCGCCTGCAACATTTACAACGCATTTAAATTCACAGAGGAAGTGCAACTTACTTGATTTGCTTACGGGTCGTCTTACCTATAAATTTTAATCCTAAAATGATTAAAATGAAAAGTTTCTCTACACCAAATTAGTTATTGGGCATCTTGGGCTTCTTCGATTTACTTTTTTACTTTATAGCTTTTATGAAAAATATTCCAAAGGTGTTAAAAATAACAATAAATGTGGCTGACATCGTCGTTAGTACCTTCGTTTCTCCCAGCCGCCATGGTGGACTTAATGCATCCACCACCGGTCCTATGCGTACTATAACACAAGTTTAACATCACTGTTATCTCTTTCTAGAGGTTTTGTAGTTACCTAATTTCTCGCCGTGCCATTCACGGTTTGCGTTGTAAATCAAAACTATATTGATCACACGATTTTACCATATTTCTCCTCCTACAGATAAGCGATATTTTCGAGCCTGTGATTTAGTCACTGGTTCACAGTTGTGACCTAATTTGTCAAGTATATATGTATATATACAGGGTGTTTGGTGGCAAATTTATATTTTTAAATACGATTATTTCAAAAAGTATTAAACTGTGCTGAAGGAGGGTGGTGCCGTTGGAATTATCGATTGTGCGGGTTTTTCAGTCACGATGTCGCAGTGGTCGAGTGAGCATCGCGCGCTCGCTGTGGAGTCATTTTTTAAGAGTAATGATTCTTACGTAATTGCTCGTCGAAAGTTTTGTTCAAAGTTCGGTATTCGGCGAATACATGATACACCGGGTGTAAATTTAATTCGTTCGTTGGTGCAGAGGTTCCACGCAACTGCTTCTGCTATGAATGTCCCACGACCAGGGCCGAGGCGATTTTCAAGGACTCCCGAAATAATTTAACTGGTTCAAAGTAGTTTACATGAACATCGTTCAAGAACTAAAAGAAAGTGAACTTGATTTACGCAAACATTTTTGTGAAACGATTGTAAATCCCATTTTTTTGGAGCGACGAGGCTCATTTTCACTTAAACGGCCACGTCAACAAGCAAAACTGCCGTTACTGGTCTCCAAGAACCCGCAACCCTCGATTGAAACATCAAAACCCATTGCATTGCCCCAGAGTAACTTTTTGGTGTGCCTTATCCACGCATGGGATAATTGGACCATTTATTTTTCAAAAATTCTCGAGGCCAGGCGACGAATGTCAACGGTGAAAATTATCGACGCATGATTACGGAATTCTTTTTGCCAAACCTCCGAGCTCATTCATCGTACTCCTCACACAGGTTGGGGCGACTGCACACATAGCCAGAGCTTCGATGAATTTGCTGCGGGAAATTTTCCCCCAAAAGCTAATCAGTTGCTTTAGGGCCATCCCATGGCCACCGAGGTCGCCCGATCTAACTCCCATGGAATTTTTTTATGGGGCTACCTCAAAGAGAGGGTTTATAATGGAAATCTCCGATCTCTTGGGGCTTTGAAGGAAAATATTCGTCGAGAATCAGCTCAATTGAAGCAAGTTTACTGCAGCGTGTGGCGCAGGACATAAGGCTCCGTTTTGAACTGTGAGTTCAACTCGACGGAAGGTACCTGGATGGCATACTCTTTAAAAAATAAAACCCGCATTTCCATTCTATCGTTCAATGCTCTTAATAAAACTTTGTGTCAATTATTACGTTTTTTATTTAAGGTTGAAAATAAAAATCTGCTAAAAGATACCCTGTATATGCAAAGCTCTAGTATTCTGACATTATTCAATGTAACTTGAAGCGTTTACGACGTAAGTAATTTAAAGCGTGTTAAGAGATTTTATTATATGCTTTGTAAATTTATGAGTTGTTAATTACTAAGAATATGATGGGTCTAGTTGTTTAAATTAAGAAGGAGTATGTATCAAATAATTTAAAACCCAGATTGAAGTTCTATGCATTTAATGTTTCTTCGTAGTTTTTTTTATTGATGAACTATGAAAAATACTATGACCTCACATTGACGACTTGAATAATTTTTGTACCAATTTCATCTAGCAACTATGTACCCGGTTAAAGATTATACGAAAATTATATGCGACACTGGCGTTCTTTTTTACTGAAATATATATAATTACATTGTATGGATAATTTAATGGTAACTAATTACTCTTATTAATGGCAAAATATTTACGTACATACTTATGTACATGGTTTGTTCAATAGAAAAGGTAAATTTTGAATTATCGCGGGCTGTGTACATTCGATTATCGAAATTTTTTTGTTATGTTGGTACACATGTGTTAGTCATATGTTGGCATTATCATCCAATTTGGATTAGTAGATTGTTGTTGACAAATGAAAAGGTTAGTCCCGTTTGTGTGTGGCTTTCGATTTTTGACTTTTAAAAAAAGTGAACCAAAGAATATAATTTTTTAGGCAAAAACAACACCCTAATTATTCCTCAACCACCTTATTCACCAGATTTGGCGCCCTGCGACTATTTCCTATTCCCAAAACTGAAGAGACCAATGAAAGCGTTTTACCACAATTGATGAGATAAAGTCAGTATCGAAGAACGAGCTGATGGCCATACCGAAAAGCGCATTTCAGAAGTGCATTAAGGATTGGAAGAAGTGCTAGCATAAGTTCTGTATATCTGAGGGGTATTACTTTGAAGGGGACAAAATGGATATTATCAAATAAATAAATACTTTGCCAAAAAAACCAAACTTCACATTTTCTTTTGAACAAACCACGTACGCCCACAAAATTTAATTTCAATTTCTTATAAGTTTTTGGTTATTAAGGGCCATTATTACAACTTGCCGATAGTTAAAGTTATGATGTTATCGGACAAATTATTTGTCTTTCGTTATTATCAGTGTACTTCAAGTTAAAACTCTCCGATAAGCTAAACGGAAGATGTTCGTACCTTCAACTTTTAACGGGAGGTTTATAAATTTGGAGTTGCCATATTTTGAACAACAACAACAACAATTTTTATTTGGTTTGCAAATCAAAAATAAAAATGATAAGTCTTTGCTTGGAAGTTGTAATAACGAATAATACTTAAAGGTGACTTTATTCCTCACTTTAGCTAAAGGTACCTTTTACTAACGAGAACTTTAAAGACAAGTTGTAATAATGGCCCTAATTGAACATGTGTCAGTTTATAAAAGTGCGCGTATTTTCTGGAAGAAGTGTTTTCTATCTTTAAAAATTTCCATGTTAATAAAAACCGGGCGATGAGCTTATCGCTTATTAATGTATTTTGTTCGGTGGCCGTAAAAATTACGACTCCTTTCATCAAAACAATATGTAATTAATATTTAGTTTTTGGCAAATATAATTTTTATTAATTTTATAAAAATTTTTTTTAATTGATTTTTTTAGATATGATTATTATTACTTGATTTGTTGTTTTGTAGAAATAATTATTATTTTCAGATTTCCATTTTGGGATAAATCAAACTTAGTTATTAATTAAAGCTTTTCCAAGCTACGAGTTTTCAGAAAACACCAAGAAATAATAATTTCTTCTGCGAAAAAAAAAGAAAAGTAAAAATCAAACTTTTCATATATGCATATGACTTTCTAAAGATCTAGGTTAATACGATAAAAATGGTGTGCTAGACATGGTTCTCCGATAATTCTTCGCGCCGGTTTTTTTTCTCATTAAAAATTGGAAAATAATGATCATTACTGATTCTTGATTTTGTTCACCCCAGTGCTGACTTCTTTACCAATTCATTTTGCTAAATTTTTACAAAAATAAATCTATCAAAGACTTGAGCCACAGAAAACTCTCAAGAGCCACCTCCGCCGCTATTGACTTGAAATGGCTCAGCTATCGCCGCCGAAATTACCGTTTCGAATTCTCTCTCTGCCACTTGCTCGAAATGAACTACTACGTCATTTTAATTTTATTTGAAGTGCAATAGTGTAAACACACAATGTAATGAGAATATTTTATTTTAGATTTTTTTGACCAGTCAGAGGGTTTTCTTTAGATTCCTCTCTACAAAAATCCAACGAATATCTAAACATTTGTAGAATAGTATGAAATGCCCCTAAGATAACTAACGACTTCATCAACAATGGATTATCGGTTTTTAAGAAGCCTACCGAAACTGTAGATAATAAGTAAATAAAATGAGTGTCTTCATAAGGATTTCTGGATTGTTCTCACTCTAATATTTCTTCCTCTTCTATTTTTAGATCACACAGCCTATTAATCTAACCTAAAATTTGAAAGAGTCCTATTAATTTTTCTTCTACCACGATGTCTAAATATTTTAGATTATACATTCACAAAACATTTCAATTCGATGCTTTTGTTAAAAATGACACAAAAAACTTACCTTTTATCTTTGACAAGAGTTGCGTGACATGATTTATTTGCGAGTCTGAGTCTTCAAAATATTTTTTATTAGCAGCGTTAATTAGTTTTTCTAAATCACGCTCATAATCACCAACCGCCACTTCCAACACTTAAAATTATAGAAAATTAAACAAACAAAATAATTGCAGGACGGTTTTGTTTTTAAAATTAAAACTTTTCTAGCTTACAAAAATCTGCTGGATTATGATAACTGGGACACATTAGATTCTGATCTGCCAAAAAGGGTATAAGTTCTCTCACCCTGCCCTGATATATACAATGGCCATCGACCACCGTATACAGCTTATCAAACATCTCAAAGATCAGAGCGGAAGGCTGATGAATGGTGCAAACAATTGTATGTCCCTGGGCTGCTAACTTCTTTAATAATCCTATACATTTACTGCAGGATGAGCTGTCCAAACCACTGTAATGACACAAAAATAATTATAATTATAAACATCTAATTTATTCACGGGAATTGTATTACGCGGAAATGTGAATAATAATGCTTTTTGAAATAAACAAAAGTATAGGTTTTCCGGGAATTTTATAATGAATTTATTAAATACGAATTTATTAAATCTATTTCGGAATTTAACAGGAAAAACCATTTTTCACATAAACTGTTGTTATTTAGTTTTTCCCATATTTATGATAATCTTTGCTATTGTTGCCTACACCAAAGTTTTAGCGATGATAAAATCACCTTTCTGTAGGCCACAGACAACTTACGCACTCAATAGTTAGACTAAATTATTAATTTCCTTTAGGGAAGTTTTGCTATTTAAAATTAAAAAATATTGGTTCATAAATTCTCGCGATGAAAACAATTTTCGCCTCCTTTTGAGGTTTTTCATCCCTACGGGGAACTATTAATTTGCGAACACTTAAACTATATATTTTGGTCGCAAATAAAATCGACTTCATTGTCCGTCATTATAGAAGAAGGCCCCAGATAGCTTACGGGCCTAATTACTTTACTAAATTGCTAATTAACGGAAATAAAAAAATATTTAAAAAAAAATTTCAAAACTTCTCCATGAAATCCAGATACCAACTGATTTTGCTTTGATATTCCGACAGGGTGAATTGATGTAGATAATTAGAACGAATTTTTGCCATCTCTGGTCAAGTTTGTTTTGGAGACAACCCGGTTTCCGATATGTCTTCAGTGTCATTTTCGGTTCTGAGCATTTAAATTTGGCGAAATTTTGATTTTATGGACAAGTTTTTTCTATTTTCATGAATCGTTTTTTGATTTTTCCTCATTTACCGTAACCTATCTGAGGCCTTCTCTTATAACGATGGACAGTGAAATCAATTCGATAAGTGTCCAAAATATGTATATTCTGAGATCAGAATGAAAAATTACACTGAAGATGGCACATAGCCGAAACCGGTTTGTCTCCAAACAAAACTTGACAAGGGATGACGGGAATTCGTTTCAAGCACAGGTTGTGTTGTGTATTATTTTTATTTATTTATTCCTGGGTCTGGCTGTAAATTTTACAAGCAACCAAATTTTATCCCATAATCTCTGAAAAACCAAAATTTCAACAAAACTCTAATTTTCTCGAAAATACTCGAAAGCATACAAATACCGGAACGAATGTTTTGCATTAAAAAAAACTTAAATTTCACTTAAGTAGTAAACAAAATACAAATGTGGACCCAAAATGAAACTTTCTTCAGCAAATTAGTATTTCATAGTTCAGTACAGGGTATATAAGATTCAACACAGCCGAAGATAGCCATTATACTTGGTTCTTTTTTCTAATATCGTTTACATTCATTTAAAATTCGAATATAAGTATTTTTAACACAGATCGATTATTACTCGACCGTTAAAATCGTAAACAAAGAAGAATAAGAATTAAAGCTTCTTTAAGCAGAGCACTTTCGGTGCTCTAACTATTAATTAGTCTTAGATCAGACTGAAAACTATTTGATAGGGTATCGCGGTAATTTCTGCATACCGCTACAGTAACATCAGCCGAATACCCATCATAGAATCTAGTTTCATGAATAGTGTGTTGAGGGTCATATTTCATAGAAGAAGCGAAAGAATTCCCCATAGTACAGATAATAAAAATATTGGGAAGAAGTCTCTGAATGATGCTAATAAATTACTGGTTGATATGCAAGCTCTCCAGAGCGTTAATAACATCATGGGTTTCACATTGTTGAAAGCTTTTGCTACTATATACAAAATGACTACAAATACGTACTCTGTACCCATGAGATTTTCCAGTTTAAGCTCACGAGCGACAGTAGGTCTATGCCAATAGATTTATCCTTCGTGTAAGCAAGAATAGCCGATGCAGATCAGTTATTACCCTAAGGTACAATGCAAATCACAGGCGTTGCGACAGTTGGTACAACTCGGTTGGTAATCACGTTTTTTGTTTTGCCTACAAACAATACAACTTCGTGTACAACTTCATTTTGCAAACAAGTCTTGTTGAGTAAAGATGGCAAATAAAACCCCCACAACATGGTTTTCGCTATGTGGCCGTTATAGAAAGTGTATTATACTTTTTGGTTTGTAATACCCCCACGATATTAAAAGTACTTTTTCCAAATCTGAAACGTTAAGTAATATACTACACAAAATTCATACATATTTACAAAAACAGTATAAATTGTTTACCCTATGCATATAATAACAAAAAAACTCAAAAGGACTAGTTGTCTCTTTCAATTTTTGAAATAGTACTTTTTTGGTTAAGTTTAGTTCCACATTAAACTGTTGATTTTTCATCACTGATATGTGGTTACTACGATAATAGGCACAAAATAAAAGGAGGTTGTACAACATCCCCATTAACGTTGCGACCGGGTGCAACTTGCCGAAAAAAATTCTCGCGTTATGCCAACGGTCGCAACGTCTATGGGCTAATTGAGACCTTTGTCGGTTCGAAACCAAAGCAAAATAGGAGTTCCAAGAAAATTATCAGAATAAATAATATTTAATAAAATATTCTTCCCTCAATGAATCATTGCTGAAATCACTATGTGACTTCGATATCTTGATAGAAAAAAAAGAAGCCTACACGTCTACATTTACTTGGAACAACAGCGTTTTGATATTTCTTTTTGCCCTTTGTAAAAAAATTCACAAAATGAACTTGTAATTTCCAGAACATTCTCAGAAAACATTTTGTATTTTACAAATCTCCCTTCTTGGAAATAATAATTTTTAAGAAATATTTAACTGTTTGATATTCATTAATATTAGTTTAAACTATTTGACACTAATACGATTTGAATTTTTCCGTATAATTATTTTTATAAATAAAAGCTACACGCTAAATAGCCGGGATTTCTTATGAGCGATTTAAGAATAATGCAAAATATTTTCATTGTTATTAGAATATGCGAATTGATAATTGTGTTGATGGCATATGTCATTATTTAATTAAAGGCGATTACATATTTAATTGTGATGAGACTGTTTAGATGTCAGTGCAAGTTGCTGACCTGACAATAAGCACCTACTCGCCTACTCGCACCTGTGTACTCGCGTGCTAGTCAAAACAAAAAATATTGTAGTAACTCGGACTTGGCAGTGAATCAAATGATGGCGACACTCGCTGCGATTAGCTCTACTGCAGTAACTGACTAGGCTTGCACGAATGCCAGCTTCCAGTGTGAAAAACGTCTAGCGGGCTTAAATATAACGAACTTGGCCAGTTTAAGGTACCTTTTTGAGGTATGACGCTACTCTCAAATCGTTTATGCGGAATTAAAATTATGGTGTTCGCTGTGTACATAGTTGCGTTGCCGTGCTACAACCACAAGTCCTCTACATCCATAGCGTATAATTCGAGCCAAAAATAACAACGACCATCATTAACGGTAATGGCTATTGTTTTCGAAAAGATGCGGAACAGTGATATCACCGGTCCAGCATATGTATCAAACAGTAACTAAGTCTGCATGCACATTCACCTGCTGGAAATCGTATGGGGTGCCGTATTCTCATATACAAGTTCACATAGCCATTCACCAGAAAATTCACGTCATCGCTAAATGTGATTATCGGCCAAACTTGGTGTCCTCTTCTAAATGGTGATTTAAACGTCCTGCTCAATCGTGTTACTTGCTATGCTGATTTGGGATTAGTAAATGAATAGTAGACAACAAGTTTGATAGATGCCCCCAAAACAACATGGCCGTTATAGACTGTCAATATTGAACACCCTTGTGGGAAACTCCTTTCGATCAACAAATCCCATTGTGTTTTATTTCCTAGCCACCTTGGTGTATTGTTATCTGGAGGATATAAGGGAATCGATTCCCGAGGTTTGTCTGAGCTGCCAATAAGTACTTTCGATGTTTGACCAGTAACTAAAGGTCTAGAAGCAATATAACCAGTAGCTCCCGAGACGATAAGTGCCGGACTAGTTCCAAATGATAAACCTTAGTAGGAGTAACGTGTTGCAGTGTAGATGGTAACTTAAGCCGTCAATGGTATTTCAGGTGATTTGGTAGGTCCAAACTCCCTTGCAAAGGTTAAGTGCATGATTCAGGCAGCCATGGCGCGAAATTGCCACCTACATACGAGTACGTAGAGTACGCATTGTGTTCACCCTGTACTCGGACCATCGTGGGATAAGTCCCAATATAGGTCCGATGGTAAACTTTGACTAAATTGCTTTAGTGGGATCATGAATGGTTTAGAATTGTAATTGATGCCGTTAGCTGGCGGACCAATTGTTTGTCAATGCAACTTCATGATATGGATATCAAATGAAAGCATTTGTTGATAAAAATGCCGAAATTAATTGACATCATTTCCAGAAAGCTGATCAATCATTTTTTATGCGATATGTCAAATGAAAGGGTTTGTTGAGAAGATTCCAAAAATAAAGTGACGTTATTCTGTATCCAAGATGGCGGATGCTCCAAGATGGCAGACCAATTGTTTTTTATCTAAATATCTGATAACAACCAGAAGTCGGTCTGCTGCAAGACATCCTCTGCCGGTACGTCCATTAATTTCGTGACATACATACTTCACTGACTTTCACCTTAATGTTTTTTTCTGGAGGTTGATGCAGTCATTTGTAAGTACCTTTCGTTTGTAAAAATAATTCAGTGTTTATTATTAAATAAAACTCGGAATATAAAATGTATTTCAGGGGAAACAATCAATTCATACGTTTCTCTTTAATTTTTTTTTTTGCATATTTTTTTTTTAATTTCACAGAAAGTTTTACGTGACTTCCAAAGGGTATCAAAAATGTATAGCTGTAAATTTGTTTTATAATTATTTTAACTTGTATCACTGTATGTTTTACAACTGAATATTGCATGACGCCGACAATAATTGTAACACAAAAAAAACATGTTACGCGTGAAAGTTGGGTGTAGAGTTAATAATTTAACTTGCATGATTTGATAAAGAGCTTTTACACACAACAACACGTCACCGAGATGTCACGATTTCATACAATGGAATACAATTTAGGCAATTTACTAATGTGGCTATGGATTTTTTTTTAGGTCGGTGGCAAAAAGCCGGCTCAAAAACATTAAGTTGAAAAATATGTTAATGGGCTTGAATGTAAATAAACTTCTGACTTTGACCTGTATTTTTTGTAGTTAAAGTTTTTTTAGAATCTTACAGATCTTTTGCACAACTTTAGATCTTGTTTATTAATACCCATATGCCTCAGTAGAGCACGACACTGCCTTGAAATTTCTTTTTTGTTTTGGGAACATTATATTTTTTGTAGGATTTAATATGTTTTCGCTTTAATTTCGGATTTTTGTTAGTTTTCAAGTTTCTGTTGAGTTTCCGAATTTTCATTCTTGTATGAAATTAAAATTTGTTGGTGCAGTTCGGCTTTAAATTTCAAAATTTAGTCAAATTCGGTTTTTCCCCTAATTTTGGGAAATTTTGCTCACTTGGAAAATGTTGTTTTGTTCTTTTGGTTTTTTTGCATATTAAGGTATTGTGGTAAATTTACGAATTTATTAAATCACACTAATTACGGCTTTTATAAATTTTCAGTCTATTTTCGGTGTTTGGTCATATTGAAAGTTTTGATGGTTTTTTTGAAGAATCTTGAATTTATTAGTCAATTCCCGATTTGTTGTGAAATTTGAATTTTTCTATGATATATTTTTTTAGATTTTTGGAACGAATTTCCGTCATCCCTTGTCAAGTTTGGTTTCGTTCGAAATATTGACACTGATGATGGCACATAGCCGCAACCGGTTTGTCTCCAAACCAAATTTGACAAGGGATGACGGAAATATCAAATCAAGAATATATTTTTGTAAAATTCAATTTTGTTTAGATTTATGTGTAATTTATAAAATATTGAATTATTGCAAATATTTTTAGTGAAGTTGAAAAAAGTTTTGCCAAATTTGTCGATCTAGAATTATAAAAATTAAGTAATTTAATTTTTACGTTTAAGTTCGTTCTTGCAGAATTTTGGTAAAATTAAAATGTTTTGAAATTTTTAAATTTGGTGAGTTTTGTTTTTGTAGCATTTTTAGTGAAATTTCGGGTTTTTAATAAATATCAATTCTTTTGCTAATATTTTTATTCGAGGTTTTCGATTTTGTGGTGAATTTTAGAACTTATAGTAGATTTTTTATTTTGTATTTTTTTCGTAATTTTTTAGCGCGTGATTTCCACATGGCTTTTTCTGCAAATTAAATTTTTATTATGTTAATTAATAAGTTTTGGGCTATAAATTGGTTTTGTGAAGTATTTTTAAATTTTGGGGAACTCCCAAATTGTGTTGACATTAAAATTTTTATTTTTCAGTTTAAGTTAGATTTTGGGAAAATCGGCAATTATTATGATTTTTGAGTTTTTTGGTAAATTCCCAATTTTTCATTAAATTAATTTTTTTATATTTGTTTATTGTTTATTATTTGTTTATCATCGATTTTGTTAATATTTTGACGTTTTTTATTAAATATTGATTTTTTGTGTATTTTCGGCCTCTAGGTGAAATTACGAAGTTATGGTGAAATTAAAATTTTTGTAGTGAAATTAAAATTTTTTGTAAATATAACTTTAGTTCTCGCAATACCAAACAAGTTTTGGCCTATATATCGGGAACTTGTGGACCGTCGTCATTTTGCTATCGAAATCCGTTGAATGTATTTCTATCGGGCATGTTCTTACACTCGCAAGAGTGTCAAATCGCATGCGAGTAGCAAATCGTCAAACTTATTTTTGCATGTTCTGCAACTCACGCGTTCTACTTGCGATTTGCTTTTTTTCTCACTTGTGTTTACCAAAACAAACAGAAGAAATACAGACGCAAAAGTTGCAGAAGCAAAGAACGTTTTAATATTTCATGTTTTTAGAAAAAATTTGTTACAAAATGTCATTAGTTTTGACAAAAATAAAAAGAAGACACTATTAATTTAATTTATTCATAACTTTGTAGCTTCTTTAAAAACTAGTTTAGTTTAAATACAGCAGTTCACTTCAGTATACTCTTGCGACTTGAACTCGCCAAAAATCTTGCGAATGCGAGTTACAGAACACCTCACATGCGAGTTGAAATCACAATCGCAAATTTTGTGCGTGATGCGAGTGTCGGAACATGGCCGTATAGTGCAAAAAAGTGTCATATTATTGTTATGTATGTTGTTTTGATTACAACTAGTTAATTCAATCATAATAATAAATTATTGCAATATTTTACGGTATCATACACGATTTTAGTGATATGGAAAACAAGATTATTAAGGATAATAGATTGTTAATGTCTAGTACTACTGATACTACAAACAAAACCCCCTTCCCAAATTTGAAAATGGCGTACATATATAATTTTGCGGTTCCGTTTGTAATTTTTAACAATATTCAATTTTGACTTAATAAATTATATACATTCTTGATTCTTATGTTGTCCGATGTTCAAATCAACTTTCTGATGGCACTAGACAAACTAGGATCATGAAATTTCTGATCGTTTTGATTAACACGTTCGGCGAATTTACGCTTCTTATTCATATTTACTTTACAACTTGTTTTTAATGCCTAAATGCAACAGTAGTCAATAGAGAGCACAGCACTACCTAGTGGGTGGCCCAGCAGGCTGTTTGGAAATTCTAAATTCCACTAAAACTTTACACACATACATACATATATTTTTGAAGTACACTTTAATTTTTAAAGTACACTTTAATAACATTTGTTCATCTTTGCAGCAGTTATGCCAAGTTTTGTTGATAAAACGTGACAAGATCTTGCAGATCGGGAAATTTTAATGTCTTGTAATAGCATTTTCACTAGAGTTGTCAAAACCGGATCTCGAATTATTTAAAAAAATTTAATCTAATTGATGAGGAAAACCCATAAAATTCGGATAGTTTTGACACAACTCGTTTGTTTTTTGCGCAATGTAGCCTACGTATGGCGAAAAGAATCCGAAGTTTCTTAAAATAATGGCTTTGATGAATGATTATGAACAACATTAAATACACGTAATACCCGATTAGTTTTTCGATTTTCACTATGCTTTTTAAAATAAATCACAAAACAACCGAAAAATATCAAATTACCTGTCAAAGACAACAGTGTTGCAAATTTAAAGTTCTTAGTTCTTCTCTTCAAAACAAAACTTAATAATTAAGTTGTTGCGCAACAAGAGCCAGTTTTTAATTTTTTTTTTGTCATAAATTCAAACATTTCTATAATATTAACAAAATTAAGATCAACTGCAGATTAAGTCCAGTACCGTGCATTTTTGTTGCAAAACAAGTTTCTTACAAAACATTTGTTATTGGTATTTCGTAATATCTGACGCAACACAAATATTTTATAGATGCGTCTCTCGTTTTGTTCTTTGTAGTATTGGCAATGAATTAAAGAATAAAATTTTATTTATGTCAATCACGAATAAGTAAAGACATGGAGTTTCTAATGATACCTACATATGTACATATGTACGCGTATATACATACATAATTGTATTCCATTGTTAGGAAATTATTTTTAAAGAAAACGAAGGAAATGCTCAAAATTTACAATTCATTCGTTGAAACAAAAAAAAAACCCTAAAGATATCCATAGCAGACTTATTGAATTCCAAACATAAGCGGATATCATAACAATTAAGATAAGCCTAATAAAACTGTGACTTTCTAATCCACTATGATTTGTTAATTGACATCTGTCAAACTACCTTGTGTTTGACAGCTACTCAAAGCTTACAGCGCCATGGAGTTTAGTAAAAACTTAATAAAGTTTATTTAATGAATTTACCTGGGACGACAAAGTGAAAGAAACGGAGAGTGAGAAGATGCAAAATTGTTGATGCCACACCCATATCACATGGCTCTCTGGTTTCGATTTTAAATAATCTGTTAGAATGCAACAACCTGTCCGCAAAATATGCGCCGCGTTGCTCAGAATTGTCTCACCGTAAAGGCAATAGTGTGATAATATCTGAAGTGTTTGGCGTTTCTTAAAAAACAATACACATGAGTTTTTACGCCGCTTTATAATGATATAGGAGATCAACACACCGGAGAACAAGCAGCAGTCTAAAAACTGGTTTTAACTGAACGTGCTAGCGCCAAAGAAGACCAATATGAATTTGTCTTCTAACATGGTCATGCGAAGAGTTTTCTGGAATGCAGCCGCTACAATACAAATTCAAAGGGAAATAAGAATTATAGGAAAATATTGTGCAACATATCATAACGATTTAAGGTCGATTTAATTGATAAACGACCGATTTGGTTCAAAAGAAAGGTAATGGTACGCAATCGGCGCCGAAAACAAAAAACATTGCTGTTCGTCAATGTCTCGTTTCTGAATCATTTTCGGTTTAGTTGGAAGCGTTGTATCATAAAACAGAAACTGAAACGCAATTATTTCGCGCTATTTTTTTAGGTGTCATTGTGAAGTAAAATACGGCGAAGAAAATGTCTTATTGCGTCTGTTATTGTTGCAATATTTACGTGATGTACTTCTGCGTTCAATTCATCGGTCAGTTTTAACTACAATCGTGTCTTATCTTCACTGTCACGGAATTTCGGATTTCGAAGATTAAATCAAATTTCTTGATTTGATTTTCCCGCAGGATCGGTTTGTTGCCAAAGTAAACTTGACAAGGGAAGGATGGAAATTTGTTTTAAATATCCAGAACGAAACTTCGTTGTTTTTTGACAAAATGAATTATTCTTTCCTCATCTAACAAAGATAATTGCTTATTTTTATTCATTTTGGAACTATGTATATGTAAAAAAATGATTTTAATTAATGCCTTACGATCTGTGAAGACAACCTACGCGATGTTGGTTTCGTTACTTTCCTAACTTTCCTCACCGAGTACTGGTAAGAATTTTTTTCGGCGCAAATGTATGGAATTTCGGTTTCAAAGCCGATTACGGTGTATGCGGAAGGCCGGCTTAAGTCGTCTCCGACACAATCACTATCATAAGTAGTTGACAATAATTTGTTATTAAAATGTTGAACAATACTCACGTTGTTGGTTCATCCAAATATAGTACCGGCGGATTACTTATTAATTCCAAAGCAATTGCCAAACGTTTCTTCTGACCCCCCGACAGTTTGGCCGTAAAGACATTGAAACGATGGTCCAGTCCCAACAGGGATAGAATGTGTTTGACAAAATGTACTTTTTGCTGTTTTGAGATCCTAAAACCCAATTTCAAATGGGCAGCATGCATCATTACTTCACCAACCGTTAGCTGGGGTCTTAATAAATCGTCCTGATGTATGTAACAGGATAATTTGCGATATTTTTGTGAATTTGTTGATACCACTTTGCCATTGACACGTATGGTGCCGGTAACCCCTGTAAAACTGAAAAGAAAATTGAAGAACATTTAAACTTTTAATATTTACCATTAATACTTTTTTTGCTTCTTTTTAATTATTCTTTTATACATATTTCATATTTATAAATATTTTTATAATTCAAGTTCAGGCGTCAATGACCGTCTTGTATGAGATTTTTTATTGTTTGCAAAAAATAATATTAATAGTCACTGTTATGAAAAAAATTAATTCATATTCATGTTTGCTGCTCATATTTCTGCTCTCTTGACAAAACTGTATTGTGTTTGTTTGCTCCACGGTTATGGGAACCATAATTATAGGTTGCTTCATGCATTTTTTAATTTATTATTATTATTGTAACTGAAATTTATGACCATAAAAAAAGAGATGATTATCTTATCGCCCCTATAGTTTATTAAACCCTTTATGCCTTTTTTACATGTAATATTGAAAATATTTTCTTTTCGTCTGGGGTTTCATGCTTTGCGCAATATTCAATTAAGTACAGGAAATAATTTTTTTTCCACAGTAAGCAAATTTAGTTTTCCCGAAATTAAATACTTGGTTAATGAATACAGCAGTGCTTCCCAATAGTTAAATTTCACATTCAAAAATATACTTAAGCCCTTATGATACATGCTTTTTCATGTCTTTTCTTAATTTAAGCTTGAAAGAGGCAAATACGTAATGTAAGAAAGAGATATTCAGTTGGTTCTTTTCCTCCAGTTTTTATAAATGTTTACTGAATCTTATATTAACTGAGAGAGTAAAGTTCCACATAGTAAAACTGAACCTTTACAGACGTAGAATATTGAATACGGTTGGAATTTTCGGTTTTTGAATAAGAAATGCAAATTTCGTATTTAAATGTTAAGTGCCAAAAATTTACAAGTTTTCCGTTCGAATAATTTTTGTTACAAAAGTTTTTTCTGAGAGTAATTAATTTTTGGCAAATATCAACTAAATTCTGATTCACTTGACATTACCGCGATGTGAACGAACTGACCTATTTTGACTTACAATGTTGCCTCTTTTTGCTCTGCAAGAAAACGCGAACTTACTAAAAAATTAACGCAACATTGCTTCTTTCGATAATAAAACAAACTATTTAACAGCAATGTAACGTTTAATTTTAATCTAAAAATTTTTAGAGTTTTTTTTTAAATTAAATTTTATCAATAAAATATTTAAAATTGTTGACGTGTTGAAATTTTTTTAATATAGCTTTACTCTTCGCTCTTGGTAAATTGTTCTTATTACAATAAATTTTCAAAACCTTCAAAACCTTTAGATGGAAAAAAGCAAGCTTCATAAGGGCTTTAACAGTTTCTGACTGCATCAAAATTTAAATTTATAAATACTCTTGGCAAACATTTAAATCGAAGGCAACCATTATTTATACGTTGCGGTTACGTAATCAATACGTAACCATCGAATTATTATCAATACGTCAGCATGTCGTATTCAAATTGATAACAGCTACCTCACGGGCGAATTCAAAGTATTTTCGGCTTCTTTTCGGATGTCAAACTTCATATACAAAAAATGCACCGGAAAGGGCAAAACATATTTTATATGGAAATTAACATCCAAAAACATAGGCGGCGTCGCGGCCAGTATTGAAGACGAGTCAACCCGATTTAGTGAATGAAGCCGAACGACCTTAGACAACACCGTTAATTTCCACATTGGGTGCTGGAAATGTTGGCTCAGCGGATATGTGAATGTGTAAAGTGGCCGTTGGAGCGAACTCAATTAACAAGAGTTTGACTAAGCATCACTGATTATTCATCGATGAAAGAGACAACGTTGCCATCGTTCCTGGTCCCTGGTTATCCAGCTTTCAGTGTTCGATAATTTCGATATATTCGAGCTGTGGTTTCAACAAGATTGCGACACATGCTATACAAGGGACGCAACGCTCGAACTTGTGAATGAAACCCCGCGGTTATTTTGTATGGAGTTATGCCAAGTCCTTAATATATGCTTACATGCCAGCCACTTTAGACGAGTAAATGTAGCTTCAAAATAAAGTCAAAATCAATTTTGATATTTCAAATCGTTGTTGTGTTAAGTTTCTATTCCAATCGTTCTTATCTTTAGGCATCCAATAAGTTTTTTGCTTTTTCCGCTAATAATACTTACGGAACTAAATTATATTATATGAGACGTTAGTCTCATATTACCATATGAGACTAACGTGGGCTTAAATGCTAGCTCAAATGTATGCGGCTTGAGAATACCACACAGCACAAAATCTAGCAGGGTCATATCGCACGATCTTAATGGCCGATATACGTCACTGCTGCAAGAGGTAATCATACCATCAAGTCGTTCATGCAGAATGGCTATTGTAACTTTCGCTGTGTAGCATGTAATATCATTCTGCTGGAATTACATGTCATCCGCGGTCATATTTTGCAGCTCGGGCTTAAAAAAATTTCTTATAGTTGAAGTAGCTTGAATTTTTTTTATTAATAAGAAAAGTGCGACGCATATTTACGAAAAAAAAACGATAAATATTGCTAGACTGATTATTTGTGATGTTTTGCGAGAAACTAATCGGTAATCATTTAGACATATCACAAATTTGTTATTTTGCCGGACCGACGAAATCGGCAACTTGTGCAGACTGTCTGCATGAAGTCAAAACGATTACGGCAAAAAATATTCGTTGGGTTTGTTTAAGAATTTCAGAACTTCAGTTCAAATGCAAAAATTTTAGGTGTGAAATTTAATTGAAACTTAAAGAAACAATTGATAATTTTTAAAATAAATATTTCGAAAATTGTGAGAGTTTGACGATAATAGAAAGTAAGAACTTTTAAAGTTATACTGAAACTTTTCAAAATACAATTTAATTTCAAAATGCTGTTGGAAATGGTGTAAAACAGCGTATGAAACAAACACATTTTGACTTTCTTTGATAAGTAGCACAGAAATGTCTTTATAATTCGAATTATTTTCTACCACAGATTTTAGGAACTGGTTTAAATGGCATTTGGCGGCTCAAAGTTATTGTTAGATAAAGGTTGACTTGGATACTAAACTGGAATTAAATATAAATTTGGATATTTAAAATTCCTAGATGCTTTATTTATAATTAAGATGAGTTCTTGAACAATATGAGATTTTTGTAAAATATAATTTCAAGTTTTGTCTAAGTTCTTAATGTTGTAAACGCAACAACGAAACCCTTGAAGTAAAACTCAAAAAAGCTTCTCCACCTTCTTGGGATTGCTTTCGTTCCTTGGTTTATTATCAGACGCCGAATGAGCTCTTGAGGCCGAATTTTAGCGAAAACTTTAAAATTTCAAAAGTTTTAAAATTTATTGTATAGGAAAACATTAATTTTCTATCGTTTTAGGAGGAAATATCTTGGATCCGCCTCTGAGTTTTAACCTGATTCGTCTATTAATCGTTAGGCGGTTATTTTTAAAAAATCATGTAACACTGTCTGGTGTTACTATCGCCTTCTTCTCCTGTTTGCCTGTTTTTGAATAGTTGAAATATTTGTTTGTACAATTGTGTTTGACTCTCTAATAATCCCTGAATCACTATTAGATTTAATGTCAAAAATCGTGTGTGTGCTCAAAAAGTGTGATAATGTAGATTAAAAGTGAATGTGTAGATCAGATTTTTTGTCATATTTGCTGGTGTTTTGACAAATTCCATAAAATAAAATTGTATATGCGATCAGAGTTGCATTTTACTTGTCTTCTTATTTGAGTATTATTGGGGCATTGAAAAATTATTTTCTTATTATTTCTTGAGAATTACTATTATTGACAATAATATTTTTTTCATTCTTTAAAACTCTTATTTACATAAGTGTATAAAAAATAATATATTTACCTGAAACCACTCATAACATTTAATAGTGTACTCTTTCCGGAACCCGAGGGTCCCATAATTGCTGTCAATTCACCAGAACGAAAAGCACCATTAATATCGTGCAGAATTTCTTTCGTAACTAAAAAATAACAAGCAAAAATAATATTTCATCAAATAAAATAAAATAGAAAATAAATCAGCAAGACATATCGTCAGAGTAAAAAAAAAAAAATTATCGGTTTCTAAGAAAGTCATGCACAGTGCAAAAAAACTGCAGTTTTCTAAGCGAGTCTGGATTTGATGAAAATGCACATAACTGCAAAAGAGTTATTGTCGAGTTTAACAGCCGTATGCATAAAAAAAACAATTTATGGCTTGAAGTACCCATTAGTAATTAAAGACTTCAACTGATGACAAGGGTAACCGAATATTCGTTTAGATTTTGGTTGATATGTTGTTAATTTTTGGCTAAAGTAATAAAAAAATTATTATGATGAATAAAATGGGAGGCTGTAAAATAAAAAGACGTCAAACTGGAACGGAGAAGACTGCGGATATTTTGTCCAAAAATAAAAATAGTAATAATAAGATTTTAGGTTCAAAGTACACAATAGTTCACAAGCAGAAAACGTATTCATAAACAGTTTTTAACAAATGTATATCATTAAACTTGTATACTGGCAACATCATCATATTTTCCTGTTCATGTTGCACAAAAATGTTTCAGTTGACCAGAGTAGAGGGATTTATAAATAGGCTTTCATTGATTTAAAATATATTAACTTGTGTTTTTAAAAAAAAATTTGTATTAAGTGAAATTAAATTAATGGATATTGTCCAAGATTTGCATGAGTACCCGCCACAACCTCATAGTAATCTTAGCACATAGTGTATTAAAATGCGACTACCAACGCCCCTATACATATGCGTATAGGTAGAAAATTGAAGATCATGTATGCATGGCCCTGATCCCACCTCTTGATGAGGGGTTTGGGCCAACCCATTCTCCTGCTGTCAATAAAATGCTTTTGACCAGCTTGCGTTGCAATGCAACGCCACATTGGTCCTGCAAATAGATCTTCCCACGATTTGGGTATGAACCACAGCCACCACGTGCATTCTCGAAGGAGCCTCGCCAACAACCAATCTGGAACTTGCGTCCTAGGGGATACTGGTTCCCGCAGTACTAGTGTTTACATCGCTACTGGTGGAATTAAGAAAGTCCTTTCAGACCCCAGGAGGCCCCGGAAACTGGTACCCCCATATCCTCCGGTAACAATACATCAAGGTTGCGTGATTACCAAGACAAAATGTCTCCGGGGTCAAATTTATTTATACGATAAAATTCTTTTATAATCATCGCTTTGGAATACAATTTTGCTTATTAATGGTTTATATGCCTGTTGCAAGTTTTTATGAATACAGCCGTTTGATAATGATTTTATTTGAATACAGTTTAGCTTAACCAATGGTTTATAAAGCTTTAAGACCACAAGACCTTAAAGCAGAGAACCTCAGGCACTTGCAAATTTTAGCCTATAATAATTATAATTTTTATATAATTATAATTTTTTACTAATAGCAAAATTTATTAGTATGTGGTAAAAGTTAAACGCAAATGAATTAAAAAATTTAGAAAACTAACATTTTCGGAATAATGTTTTTAAGTGCGTACATTTTTTTCGAGGTACTGCAAAAAATTGTAAACAAGGTACGGTAATACTACGTGTTTTCCATACGAAAACATTCCAATGGAATATGTGTTAGATACTTATGATGAAATGCCATGGCATGACATTTGTTGTGTTCTTTACGCAATTTTCTACTATTTTTTGTTGCTCCATTCAGTGTGGTAGTTATTAGCAAATACAGACGGTTTTACATACGAAAATAGCACGTGCTCTAACTGCCAAACATACATATTATTTACATATGAATTGTACTTAATCCAATTTTCATATCGTCTACATTATTAAATATTACAATACAATTATAAAATATATCCTAACTTAAATTACCGAGCATAGTGAGAAAGATCTTTAACTAAGTAGCCTACAGAATTACCGATAAATATTTAAATACATATATGATTCTTACGTAAGTGTTTATGTAACTCGACTCCTTCTAATAGCGGTGGTCTGTACAGAAAGTGGCCTGCGGCCACTAATTAAAATATTAATTTTAAAGCATAGTTTATATCAAAAAATTATATCTATTTTTCGGTGATCTTGGAAGTTCTTAATCATTCGCCCACCCCACTGTTTTTTTGGTGTAAAAAATGCAGCAGACAAAACTTAAAACTTTTTTGGGAAACCTATTGATGATAGAAAACTATACACCATAAAAAAATTCTTTTGTACAAAAAGTTCATCCTTTTTAAAAGATAGGCAAAAGTTCTCACACACTTACATATACAAACATACATACATATGTTTGCAATACAGGGTGCCCGCCAGATAGGTATACTACTTTGTTTTGCCGCCGTTTTGGTAAACATTAGTCTTGACAATTCATATTTGACAGTCGTGGCAAATTTATTATGGAAAAATAATCGTTAAAACATTTTATCAAAACCAATCATCGATTACTGTGACGATGAGAAAGTTACTTGATATTTTTGGGAGAAATAATGTGCCACCAAGACGCACTATTTATCATGTAGTGAATGGTTTCAAAGAAAGAAGGACTGTAGCTGATAGGCCCAAGCATGGACCACAACGTACTGCGCGATCGGCTGAAAACATTTCTGATCAAGAAAGTGTGCAAAACAATCCATCAACCTCAATTCGACACCGTGCTCAGGAGCTTGGACTTCAAAGAACAACTTTGGCCACAATTTTGCACAAAGATTTGGATTTATTTCCATTTAAGATTCAGTTGAGACAAGAGCTTCTTCCACGCTGCCGCACATATGCCAATAGGATGCTACAGCTCTCCCAAGACAACCCCGATTTTCATAAAAAAATCATAATGAGTGACGAGGCACATTTTCATTTAAATGGATATGTGAATAAACAGAATAGTCGGTTCTGGGCAATGGAAAACCCTCAAATTCCTCATCAGTCACCTTTGCATCCGTTAAAAGTGTCAGTCTGGTGTGGAATTTGGTCAGGAGAAATGATTGGACCTTAGTTCTTTGAAACTGAAAACGGCGTAACGGTAACTGTCAATGGGAAGCGATATCGTGATATGATTAAAAACTTTTTAACGCCACAACTGCATGTTTTAGGCTTGACTAACATGTGGTTTCAAGAAGACGGTGCCACATCGCATACAGCCAGGATTACAATGGAATTACTGCGAGACCTCTTTCCACAACAAGTTATTTCAAGGAATGGTGATGTTGATTGGCCTCCACGGTCGCATGATTTGACTGCTCCGGACTTCTTCCTGTGGGGATATCTGAAAAGCAAGGTTTATGCAAACAAACCAGAAACGCCGGAGCAACTCAAACAAAATATTCGTGATGAAATTAATGAAATACCGCGTGAAATGTGTGAGAATGTAATGAAAAGTGTGTTTAAAAGGGCACGCATTTGTGAGGCTAACAGAGGCGCTCATTTATCTGATATTGTATTCCATACATAATTGCCGCCATTAAATAAAACATTTATCAATATACGATCCATTATCTTTCATTTAATCAAAAAATTATAAACAAACAAAGTAGTATATCTTCCCGGCGGACACCCTGCTAACATTTTCTATCCAAATTGGCACTAAAGCGTTACAAAACGAGCCACTAAGTTAATGAATATTGGATCATTTTAGTGGCTTGCAGATGTGCCCTTTTTGCGTGGCAAATTATTCTTAAGGTGTAATACTAGTGCTGTTTGGAAACGTAATTCATATAATTTGCTTTTAGTCGAATACATAATTGGTGGCAGTTTTAACAACTTAGTTATATTATTCGATTAAAATCGCGGTATTTATTTAATAATTTACCAGATAGTCAATTTTAGATTTTTTTTAAATAGTCCCATCATTTGATAATGAATGACTTTAAACAATTTTTAGAAGTTTAATTGTTCTTTTTAGAATTCAAAACTCAATTAAGGCAGTAATTCGCTACACATAATCGGACGATTCAACCCGAAAAAGGCTGTCTACCGCATAAAAAATATCATAAGAAAACGATTTTTGTATGCCACACTATCACACACAAATAGGGAAAACAAAGTGCAGTTCCAAGTCGAATTAGTTATAAGGTGGAAGCAAAACGAATACGGTGTTGGGTAAATTCGACGCAATGTCAAAATTGTTCGCCTTGACCCAACTGATATGTAGGAAAATAAGGTAGAACAACAAGCTAGCAAAGAAAACATTTTTTAATTCATAAATACATTTGTAATAACTCTAAATTTATTTTACATATGTATACACTTCAACAGTATTTGTCGTTAGCTTGTGGCTAGCGAATTCATTACCTACGCTCATAAGGCTCATAGAAAATTTTGTGTTATAAAATGTATCAAAATATAGAATTTACCGCGTAACATTGTTACTATATTTCTTTCAGCGCTTTTTAAGATTTTATATTTCTCGGCAAGGATCGCTGCACTAATAAAAACTACACTCTGTTCATTTCGTTTTCTCTAAAATCTTAGTCAGTTTGTAAAATAATAAAATAAAAAGTAAGTCCACGCTTTCCTTAATGTCGTTTCCTTAATGTAATAAAAATACTTATACGTGTTGTTTTTTTGTTCAACTTTAAGATATATTTATATACCAAACTGCGCTCATTATTTCGGGGATATTTTAGGGTACCTCAAAAGCGATTTAGAATGGACCTGCTTTTCGCGAGTGTTTTTTATCATACATTGTTCAACCAAATAAGAATTCCGCGCTGTAATTTTTAAATAGCTAAAGCAAGCTATAGACTATATAGATATAATAGATATATAGGTTGTACGAAAAATCGGAAAGTTAATGAGAGTGTTGTACAACCTCATTTTATTTTGTACTTATTATCGTTATTATCGCATAGCAGTGAAAAAAATCAAGATTCTAAAATGGAACTGAACTTGAGAAGTATTTTTTCCACATGAAAAGTACTACTTCAAAAATTAAAAGAGACACGTTGTCCTGTCTGTACACGTATAGAATACTTTTTCAATTTTTCTCATTGTTAGGGGAGACAATTTAAATCGTGTTTGTATATGATTTTACTATTATTTTGTGCAGCATATTATATTATAAAAATTACTATGATGTCTAATTTTTCTGAGCTCCAGGTTATCAATAAAATCTTCCTTATTATAAATTATAATAAATATTAATTTTATTTTTTCCAATATTTCGCTACGCCTTTGTGTAGCATCGTCAGGAAATAAAATAAAATTAAGTATATTTCACAAACTTCAAAACAAAAATAAAATTGTGAAAATTATTGAAACATTTTTCAATAGGAAGAACAAGGAAAGGATCAGGAATATATTCATTGAAAATAGTTTTCCCGAGCAACTTTCTTATAAATTAATAAATTCTTTTAGAAGTAGTAGAAATGTTAACACAAGAAGCGTTATAGAGCCCAAGATTTATAAGTCTTTAGCTTATGTGCCAGGAATATCAGAGCGACTTGAAAAATCAAAAATCTTCAATAGCGATAAATACAAAATTGCTCATAAATCTTACAATACTTTAAATAGATTATTCAGTAAAACTAAAGATAGAATTAAGAAAATGGAAATGTCGAATGTGGTTTATAAAATACCTTGTAATGGTAATGATCAGGAGAATTGTAGTAAAGTATATGTGGGTACAACGAAAAATATGCTAAAAACTAGAATAGCCGGACATAAGTCGGACCATAGATGTAAAAATTCAAATAAAACAGCGCTATCTTCCCATTGTTCTGAATTGAATCACTGTCCTAACTTTGAAAATGTGTCAGTGCTAAATATTGAGAAAAATTATAAGAAACGTTACATATTGGAAATGTTACAAATTTGTAAAACACCAATGTCTCAAAGAATTAATTATAAAGCGGATACAGATAATGTCGCTCATATATATAGGCATTTAATACATAAGATAATATGATGTAATTATACATATGTATTGTTTATACACACATTAATGTAAAACATTTTTTAATTTTTTAGTTTTTATGATTTGTATGTATTTGTGTTTTTTGAAAATTTGAAATATTTTTCATTGTATATGAAAAATTTTTCAATAATTTTCACAATTTGATTTTTGTTTTGAAGTTTGTGAAATATACTTAATTTTATTTTATTTCCTGACGATGCTACACAAAGTCGTAGCGAAATATTGGAAAAAATGAAATTAATATTTATTATAATTTATAATAAGGAAGATTTTATTGATGACCTGGAGCTCAGAAAAATTAGACATCATAATAATAATAAAGGTCAAAAAACTAGAATAAAGTTTATTATAAAAATTACTTTCAATATAGTGGGGGTTATACGGTAATTTGCAAATCAAAAAGTACTGCAAAAAGTACAGTAGCACTGAACTGCCACATAGCAAACAGCATGTTGTACACGAAGTTGTATTGTTTATGGGCAATACACCCAACTTGCCTACCAACAGAGTTGTTTGTACCAACGGTCGCAACGTCTATGGGATATCTTATAAATAAAAAAAATCAACAGTACACTTATAGAAAACAAGAAACAGAAATGGCTTAACATGGCACACTAGTAAAAGCCTGCCATATCTACAATTCTGGTACCCCGCTTGACGATAGAATGTTTCTTTTGAAAAAATAAAAAGAAAAAATGCCAAATGAAATGGAACATCAAAAATTTTGGTACATATGTATACCAATACCAAGTGTGCAAAACTTCTTCGAAAATTCCTAAGCCTTTTTTGTACTATTTTGTAGTATCACAAAACAAATGAGCTAATTTGTACCAGTTTTTACCTTTCCAACGAAATTAGTTATTTTACAAAAAATCCCAAAATTACCTCCAAGTTTTACTAATATCATGTTTCAATAGATTAAACAGTTTCGGATATATTCATGAAACTTTAATAAAAAATAAGTTATTTTGTATACAATTCTTTACCTTCAATTAATTATTAAATATTGCAACCGACAAAACTCATGATTTAAAAAAAAATAAAAGTAGATATATATGTTGCAAATAAAACGTGGTTTATTTCATCGAAATTGATGCACAAGTTTTGATTTTATTCACAATCTCTTTGCGGCACTTTATTTAGACCAAAATAGTCATGTATTGCATATATAAATACAACGTTGCCACACTTACATTTTGTGGCACATGTTTTAGGAACTTTGTACAAATAAAGAGATGTCACATTTTTTATCCGATTTTCATAAATGAAACCTTTGTGGAAAGTTAGTTAAATTATCTTTTTTACTGTTTCCTCAGTGGACTCAAACAGTTGTCGCAAGATAGCGCTAAACAAATATTTGTATTGTAAATTCATATTTTGAGGTTTGAGCGTCTAATTAGCGATTTTCGTCAGTAACGAATAAATAACGGTAAATTTTTGGATAGACCAAATATGAAAAAATCGTAGAACGACTTTTGCTTCCGAGGACCCTAAGAGTCATTTTCAACAATAAAAATTTAATTTTTTGCGAATTGAGTTGGCAAAAATGTAACCAACCTTTGTTCAGCTAAAACTAAATTTCGGCAGGATGAAATTTGTCGTTAAGTATGTATGTCTAAGTTGTATTACTAATATAGGCCATAATTCTTAGATGAGATTTAATGCTAGATCTGTAAATATTTGTGTACGTTTTGCAGTTTTTTTTTTAATTTCATAGAGTTGCATTTTGTTGTCGCGTCTTTCTTTCGGATTTTTAAGAGATTTTTTCGATTGAATCGTAGGACTATTTAAAATTCTTGAATGTTAAGCCAGGTAGGTTATGGGTTTTATTCAGCGGTCATATTTACATTAAAATTGGCTTGAGTTTTTTCGCTTCGTCTAGAAATCGTAAATATTTTTTTTTGTTTGTTTAAAGATAAGTTTTTGTTAAAGTCAAAGTCAGTCATTCTTGAAAACATTGAATTGAGAAAAATACTTACCAAATTTCGTTTCCGCAAATGAAAATTTACTAACTGTGTATTTAATCTTTTCGAATTCTATATCTATTTTTTTACAACGCGAAAAGTTATTATCATACATATTGTATGACGATAAATTATTAACTTTTGTCGTCGAATTTGAATTTGAGGAACTGGGCATTGCATGATCTATAGATATTTCCGAACTGGCAGCAGTTGAACAACAATTTATACCCAAAACGGCAGCACCACAATCTGGCATATTGGCACCACTTCCACACCCACTCAAGGGTTTAATATCATTTATAACAGTCATTTGTACACAATTGTTATAATGAAGCAATTAATAATTTAATAATTATTAATGTTGTTGTCTGTGTTTTGCGGTTTTTAGCAATTAATAACTTATGTTGAATAATCTGTAATAAAGGAAATTGAAACAAGAATTAATTGAAATATTTAGTGTTAATAAATTAATAGAATGTGGCTTACGCAAATAATTAAATATTTCAATAAAAAAAAAAATATTTATGTTAAATTCAAAGTCAATCTTTTTAACACATTGTGAAACAAAACGTGTTGTTTTTATAACTATAGAATCATGGAGCAATACATGAAAAAGTAACAATAGAGTAAAGAATTTCTATTACATAAGAAACAATTTCGCCAGCCTTTTCAACCGAATAAAATTTCTTATTGCCGCATTTGTCCTATAATAAATAAAGTTAACTTCCCACAAGTCCGTGGCAAAAATTTTTCTAACTGCAAGTATGTATCACTAACAAAATGAAATTCATATCCAAGTTATCTTTTTAAAATCAATTGCGAAGCAATACACAACGGAAGAAAGTTTACAAATTATTCAAATGTTTATGAAAATGTGCGCTCGAAGTAACATCCACATCGTGGTTCATGTTAATATTTTTGTGTACATAACCAACCTTTTAAGCGCACAAGCGCGGCCAGGTAGTTTGGCCGAAATGTTTCACGGAATTCGTGAAAGTGTGATCGATGAACAAGGCACATCGACAAGTACATATTCTACCACAACAACAGGAGCCTTCGCATCCCACTACGCAGTGAAGTTTCGTCAGATTGAAAATTGCTCAAGTATTGCAGCCCAGATAGCATTAACAACGTCGTGTGTTCTTTTATTAATGTAAGAGCACGGATATCAAAATACACCGCTAGCGTAATTGGTCCCTTTTCGAGTCTCCTGTTTCCGAATATTGATTTAAGGCAACCGATTTGTAATTTACGGCTACCTTACTCTCATTCGAATCTCGTGCTACCACTAGCCACTACTCGTGACTGTAATGATTTCCGACTGCCGATTGGTAACTGTAGGCTTTCTTGCTCATCACGAAGTCTTTTGTAACTACTAGCATTTATCTAAGCCTCATGCCCACCATGGCATTCACATTTAACAAGTGTCTGCCCGTGGTCCTTAGCCTTAATGGACATTCCAGTAGCCAGTATTGGACATTCACACTTAATGTGTGTTACCGTCTCAGCCTCCTCCTCAGAAGCATCTTTGAAGACTAACCCGTCCTTGCGAGATTTTCTTGTCCATCTCTGCAGAATTTCTCCATTAGCCAAGCAATGCTGGAGTTTCTGCCACCTCTTACGAGGCTGCATTGTCCATCCATATCGAAATCTCGCGGTCCAACGCGAGATGTCTACTTTTAAAGATTAACCCGCCCAACCCTCGTGAGGCATTCTTATCCAACTCTTCCGGATGCCTCCATTGGCCAACTAAAACAATAATTTCTTCTGAGATTACCCTCTTCGCTTCTTCATCCCTGTAATGGAGAGAATGATGTCCACCCACACAGAGTTCCATACGCACGAGTAAATCTGTAGTAAAACTGGAAATCGATTGGTATCCAGAGTTCGCATACTAGAGACTAAGTACCCTCTTGGCCACGCATCACTGGCATACCGTGGATTATGGACTTTGCGTAAGAAAGTGTTAACATCTCGCCACCACGATGATACCATTGCGCCTGCCAGCCCCGAGTGTTTGTCGGATGAATGATAGAACAAGAAGTCGGCTTTGCGAAGAAAATTTTTTCAGTTATGAGGCACATTTCGCCCTCAACGAAATTGCAAAAAAAGCTAACAGGACATTAATCCTCAGGGAGTAACTTTTTGAACATCAAACCTGGGCTTTACAGAAATATCGAAAATTATAATATTCACATTTCTTCATGCCACTTGTGTATGAGGACTACCATATGCCGGATATAATCTGCCATACATAACTGCTGACTTTTTTTAAACTGATTGGATGTCCGATTCCATTTGATATCTGCAATTGATCCGGAAATGCCTGGAGTTCGCCGGTGAGCCTACCCGTTGTCAATTTGCCTTGGAACAATGTATTATTTTTTTGGTACAGTTGTCAAAATTGAGTCAAAAAATCAAATTCGCCGTAAAAAGTTAACGTCAATTCTTATATGAGAAGCTTGACAGTTGAAGTAATGCTTTTTTGCCGCCAGTTCGCCAGTGTTTAATGCGCCGCGATAAAAGTTGCTGAATAATTTTTTTTACTAAACTCTCCTCTCAATGGCTTTATTTAAATTTTACACGTATTTAAGCAAATTTAATTACATCGAGCATGGGCCTATTGCAGCTATATATTTTATTATTATATCAATTTTATTTCACTTCGTTACTAAAACGGTTTTTTATGTTTTTTATAGGTTTTTTTTACAAATGATGTAATTTTCCATCATTAACGGAAGCAAGTTCTACTGATAACAACTACATGAATAACGTTTCAAACTTATGCGAACCATTATCTTTATAGGAAAAAATTTTTACTCCTTACATTGATTATATTCTGAGACTTCTAGAAAATAATCGATTTTTTTACGCTTGAGAATAATTCAGTATTTTCAAGGTTCAATTGATAGATGTGGTAAATTTGTTTAGAAAGAAATCTGTAATTACAATTTATTACAAAGTATTGGCAAAGAAAACAGAAATAGCATGAATATAAAACGAAGGTTAGGCAGAGCAACGCATTCGATTATTAGCGAAGTGGAGATAGATAATGATTGGAAATTTGTACGTGTATAGTGTCCTAGTTGGCAGCAAAAAGTATTTTCAGTGATCATGCACCCACTGTTCCCAAATACATAGATTTGTCTGTCTTTTGTTCTTTTTGAAGTGCTGAACAGTTTTTTGTTAAACCAGATTTAGAATTTGGTCTACCTTTCACTTTAAAAACTATTATTGAATTTCTACTTATTACAATGTTAATGATAAGGGCACATTTCGTGGCAGCGCACTTAAAGTGTTAAATATTTTATTGTAAACCGGTAGCGACAAGGAGAATTGGGGAACTTATAGCAGAGGCGACGACTGTTAATATTTTTGTGGACAGTCTAGCCGCAATTAGGGTTCTTGATTCGAAAGTGATGAAGTCGAGAATGTGTACTTGGATAAATAAGGGTATTCGTGGAAACAAGATGGCCGCTCAAATTTGCGAGAAACGGCTCAAACCTGGACGTGGTAAATGCATAGGGGAACATCACTGCCCCCTGCCACAACGTTCAAAAACGTTAGGGGAAGGGATACTAAAAGAAACGGGCAGCAGGTGGTCTACGATGACCACTTGCAGATTGTCCAAAGTACTTCGGCACTCAAGCGATAAGGGAAGGACGAGGGCACAATTTGGAAGGGAAGTATTTGATATCGCTACAAGCTGGCATCATAACGGAACACGTTATGATTGGACATATGCTGGCGCGTATGGGAATCTTACGTGGTAAGCGCTGCAGAAGGTGTCTGGATGAGATGGAGGAAAAGTCAGTTCAACATCTTCTCCCCGACCGCCCAGCTGTGCAAGAATGCAGGCTCAAATACTTGGACCAAAGATTCTTTCTTTGCGACACTGATGAGCCTAACAAGTTTTGCGAGAAGCTCTATGTTTCTTACGGACTGGAGATTCTGGAGTTCTATAGGGAAATGTTGGGGTGGATAGATAGACGTCGAGGGGTCACAGTGGGACTAATGGCCTACCAGTGAACTCGCTGCATGCGAGCTGCGCTCCTAACCTAACTATTATTTAAGCCCGTCAACTTCTTTGTGCTTCCAAGCGCTGGTCATTTCTCATGAAAAATGATAATTAAGACATTTCTACGGGTAATAAACATGGCGTGACCATTATTTAACGGCGACCATTATTTGTGCGCCGCGGCGCAACAAAAAACCTCCCACAATTAGGAGGCACAGCAGGAAGAGAAACAAAGAATCGCAGTTAATCGAGTAAAACATGCATGTTACGGCGGTTTTTTTGAGGCTGCCTTCACACATTTTTGTAAAGACCCCGTCGATGCAGGCAACTTAAGCTTGGGAGGTAAAATTAAGCAAAATGTTGTGAAGAATATTGTGTATTGTGGGCTGTGGAAACCTGGTTACAGAAGAGCTCTACAGCCAACAATTGATCGTTGTGAAGACAGCAATCAACGAAAAACACAAAAAATATGCTACCAGACACAAAGCTAAAATTTTCCACCTTGGTAATGCTCCTCGACATGTCACTGCAGCAGGAGAAAAAAATCATTTGGAAAATAGCGGATGGGAATATTAACCTTACCCGCCAAATAGCCCGGAACTTCTACCTAACTCGTCTACCTACCTACGATTATATTCAACATTGGCTTCTGATTTCAAAGATGAGCAGTACTTTTGGCCCAGAATCCATATATTGCCAGAAAGATGGCGAAAGGTCACAACTAACTAACGGTTGCCAAGGCCGTCATCTCGCCGGTACAAAGATATGGCTTGCCGTAACTGCGTGGTCTGTCAGAAATTCTGACTTATACTTCCAAGTGGCGGAGGCCGATAACATTCCTGTCTCTGTAAGGATTCTTTAGCCAGACTCCTGTCGGAGGAAAGTTAACACTATCGTATAAAAAATCTGCTGTGAAACAGCATAAGCCAGGGATGCGTGTCCAATCGATCTCCAGTTTGAAGACTTACCCGTGCATATGGAGCTCTGTATGGGTGGACATATTTTTCTCCATTAGAGGGATGAATCAGGAAACCTCGCAAGAGGCGAAGAGGTTAAATTCTGCAAGAACCACGGATTTAATTGGCCAAAGGAGGAATCCAGAAAAGATGGACAAGAAAGCCTCGTGAGGGGTGCGTTGTTCAATGAGATCTCGCACGAGATGAAGGAGTTAATCTCTGTAGACACTCCGGTGTTTGTTGGCCAATGGAAGAATTCTGAAGAGTTGGACTCCTAAGAAACAGGCTGAGACGGTATCACAAATTGTGTGTGAATATCTAGCACCGGCTAGCATATAACTTAGGACCACGGGTAGACACTTCTTAAGTATAAATGCCATGGTGGACCTAAGCCTTAAACAAATGTTAGCAATGACAAGAGACTCCGTGATGAGGAAGAAGGTCGACAGTCTTCAGCCGCCAGTCTGAAATCACTATAGTCGATAGTAAAAGCTAGTGGTAGCAGAAGACTTGATTGAGACTAAGGTAATCGTAAGGAGATCGAAAAGAAATCCATAAAGTTAACGGTCTGCTTCGATATCCCACCTACATTAAAAAAAAGCGGTTGCCAATAATTTAAATGACATGGTAATTGAGCATTTTATTGAAACAAAAAGAAACAGCAAGAACTTGTGCAGCCACTAATATTTAGTTTTTGTTAATTGCATTTTTGGCATCGCCTAAACTTACTAGTTTGCCCGTAATTATGAAATCGTTTTCAATTATTTAAATTATTATTTACTAAGCATGAAAATTGTTGTAATTAATATTATATTCTTAACTGATTTCTAGTACTTAGCGAATGCTTTCAATCAATCAGTGCATGTTACAAAATATTTAATTAACTTTATCCAAAACTCAGTATTTTACAATGCCAGGTGATCTTAATTTATGGTTTTATTTAACAAACACAAGGTTGAAAGTATAAAAATCCAAAATAAAATATGTACAGCCAAGAGGAAAAAATTAATCAAATTGTCCATTTGCCAGCAGTTTATGGCCAACCAGCTTAATTCTTGTAATGACTGCCGCACAAGGAAAAATATTACATATTACAAAAAAAAAACCTTTCAGTAAATTTGGAACGTTTTAATTGTTTCTTTAACCTTTAATGGTTGAATTTTCTGGAAACGGGAAAATCAAATTGGATGATATTCAATTCATTGTTGTGGCATTATTTACAATTGGACTTATCAATTACGAATTCACACTTTTCTTTAATATATGCATGTATGTACTTTGGCCTACTACATGCAACATTTTACTCAGTGCTTTTAAAGGTTAATTTTTAATTTTTCCAAAGCAAATTTATATAAAGAAAAAGATATAAAGCTAAACCGGTTATAAACTAAGTTATACGGTCAATAACGTTTGGTCTGGTTGATGGTGGTTTCACTAAAATGCCACAAGTAGCAATAAAAACTACAATATCAGCAACAAAGAAAACCGGGCCTATTGCAACAACAAAATCAGCAATAATATGTACGTAGCCACTCATTCAATGTATTAAAACCATAAGAATAATGCAGAATGCGGCAAGTTCATTTACAAACTACCAAAACGTTGCCAGATTTTGAAAGGAAGGATGTAGCAAGTAAAATAAAAATTTATGTTTAATAAACAACAATATGCCTATTGAAAAGAAACTACAAATTTTTCTGTATAAAATCTTATAGTACTCGTATGTTCACGCATGCGCCTGTATTGTGCAATTAGGAGATTTACGCAATTACGGCCTTAATTGGGCTCAATTTACCATTACTATAATTCACTAAATAAAATATGTAATTATTAATTAATTACATCACAAATTGAGTTAGTGAGTGAGCAGAAAATTATTTTAGAAACCACTAACTAGATCCGACAACTAACAACAACATTACCGCTTTTATATAAAAATGACAACAAACCTTATTGTTAGCAATTTAGATATTACTTTCATTTTATGGTGGTAGTTAAAAATTTTATGCGCAAAAAGCCATAACACATGTTTTCACGTTTTTTTAAACCTCATTGTCGTCGGGTCAGGAAAACATTTTCAGCTATCAAATGCTAATTGAGTAAGCTAAATTGCATATATGTGAACACTAAATTATAAAACTCAATTTAAAATTTAATTCATTATATATTTTATCATAAATCCCTAATGATGCCCATCGATGTTATTCACCAATTTGTCAAAAATTAAAACTTAATAATGAAGATTCTGCATATTTGAGATTTTAAATTCTAATAAATATAATTTAAGCGCGATAATCCTCCCATGTAGCAAATAAACAATAAAATCCTTATAATTATTGGTAGGAGAGAAGCTAGTCTCTATGTGCATTCCGCTGGTTGCTGAAACCAACTCATCATACCTTTACCCAAATTTTTGGAAAAACTACTCGTATCTTATGCTTGTTGTCTCATAAACAAAATGAGAATCGTTTATGAAACTTAGCTTACAATATTAAAGTTTAAGTGATTTTATTTTTCTTACTTTTCTTCCCTAAACTTGGCAGGCTTCTACCCAATCAAAAGTGCAGTTCTAGCGATAGTTGCCAGAAGTGCATATTTATCTGCATTTTGGAGATTTGGTTCACCTAAAATTACAAAATGTTTATTTTCTAACGAAGAGTGCAGTGTTTTTTTTTTAAGTGTAAAAATATGATAACTTATTTTGGCGCTACTTTCTTCTCTAAAGAATATTTCTAGGTACTTTGCGGTTTCTGCTTTCATATTAAAATTAAAAATTAACAATCACAGCAAGTGACAACCCAAAATAAAAACGCAACAATATGTAAATATAGATATTTTCGGTATTTTATGCGCGTGTTTCTTCGTATGGTGCAAATAAGAAATAAATAAATAAAAAATCAATCATAATTTATTTCACAAAGAAGAAATAAACTCGATGGATTTTGGAACGCAATATTTAATGTCACTCCCTATGCTTCTCATTATGCTTTTCAAACTTTGGGGTGGTTCAAAATATTATGACTCTATCAAATGTGGCATATGGTACTGTCTTGCTGATCATCACAAGATACCTTGCTCCATTGACAGTAATCTTGCCATTTGTATCGTTCTTGAAGAAGTCGCACCAAACAGTGCATCTTCCAGGGTGCATTGGCAGCTCTTGAACTGCCTCTGGCTGCTCTTCACATCGAAATCGCCAATTTCGTATGTTGACGTACCCATTGTGCAAAATATGAGGTTCTTCGCTAAAGTAAATTTTTCGAAAGAAAACACATTTCTCACACAGCAAGAATTTTGATAATAAAATTCAATAATTTGCAAGCGTTGTTCGTTTGTTAGTCTATTCATGACAAATCTTACTGAGCGAATCACGTATCCTTTTTTTTTACACTGAAAACCCAAATTGCGAAAAACAACACCCTATCAAATATCCCGAACTGTATGGCATCTCTACAATTTAGGCTACTGGCAGCTAGTTAATGTCGAATTAAGCATTGCCTACATTTTTGGAATTAGACAGCGAATGGCGTCTATAGCAGAATTGCGTTTTAATTTTGGTCTTCAGAAATTTTTAGACAAACATTTTTGCAATGAATTCAATTAATTAAAAAAAATATTTACCAAATCCGTCTCTTGTTTCAATAATTACTTTTATTTTCACATGTGTCAAATAACAATTGTTTTAACAAAGCAAAAACAACAATAAGTATTTAAAAACATAATAATATTTATTTAATCATTATTTTATTTACTGAACCTTGAGATTTAAACAAATTCACTACGGCATAGTAATAAAATACAACGCATGTTTTTTATTTGTTTTTAGTTTTATTTTCAAATAATTTATATAAAAACAACAGTAATTTAGCTTCTTACTCGTATTTTATTATGGCACGAACAAAGAATTGATAATTCTTCCATTGGCAATACAATGAATGTCAAAGTAATCATTAATAACAATAATAAATTAAACAACAGCTGCTTATTGCAATGATTAACTTCAAGAATAAAGCTAACCTACATACACGTACATATAATAATTTATTTGGGATAGCCCTCTAATCCTGATAGGATGTAAAGGAAATAATAATTTACTTATTTTCTGACCAAACTTATAAATATATTAGCAATATTTTCTTATTTTGCAGGTAATTATTTTACCATTCACAAAAATGAAAAGGGTTTGACATACTTTTTATATTTCTACAATATATTCTGGACGCTTATAGGTTCAATTAACGATGTCCATCTGTCCGATATTGAAATAGATTTTCTGACGGCACTAGACAACGTAGAATCTCGAAACTTGAACCATTTGGTCAACGCAATCGAATTCTCGCTATTCGAAACCAGCAATATCGGTCCATAAGTTCCTACGATTATGGGCATTTTGGGTATTGGTTTTTCACTTTTACGGGCAAACGGTTATACACAAGGCAATCAAATTTGCATATTCTGAGTCCTCATGAAATTTGCTATTAAGCCCCCTACATAAATTATCGACCAGTGGACCCCAGTTAACTTACAGATCTAATTGTTGGGCCAAATCAAAAAAATAAAAAAAAAATTTCCACAATTAAAGAAGAAACCCGAATTTCTCCATAAACAAGGCGAAAAATTCCAAAAGTTTCCAAAAATAATTTGCAAAGTAAAATCGAAACACTGGAACAAAAACATTTTTAATTGCCAAACAATCAAAATTTCTAATAAAAAGCGAAATTTTACCAAAATATACAAAAAATAATGTCACAAATACTTTAAATTTCACCAAAATTTTGTAATTTTCCCATAAAGCCGAAAATTAAAAAAAAAAGATATATTTTATGAAAAACGTTGAAGTATTAAGAAAATCTATAAAAAATCAAATGTCAACACTAATGGGGAATTCGCCAAAAAAATTAAAAATCAAAAATATTAATTTTTCCAAAAATCAAAATTAAGCAGAAAAAAACAAATTTCACCATAATTGGCGATTTCCCCAAAGTACGAAAATTCACTACAAATTCAAACTATCCAAACTATAGTAAAAAAAATTTTAAATAACCTTAATATTCCAAAAAAATCAAACCAAAAATTGCGAATGATTCAAAATTTTACTCTAATTTAAAATTTGAAAATTTACAATTGATATAAAAAAATTTCTAAAAAATTCAACTTAATAAAAAAGGCGAAACTTTACCAATAAATTATTACGAAAAGCAAAATTCGCCAAATTTTTTAATTTCGCAGGGAAAATTTTTATTTCACCATAATTTATCCCAAATCACCAAGAATCCGAAAATTTAAAAATAAATTTTTATGAAAATATCATAATTTTAATTGAATATATATTTCACAATTATATAAAAAAACCAATGGGAATTTACCCAAAAATTTAAAATCATAAAAATTAAATTAAGCTGAATTAATCTTAAAAATATAATGAAAACAAAACTTTGCCATAATTTGAGAATTTACAAAAATTTACAACAAAACTAAATGCAAACAAAAATTTCGAACAAATCCAAAAAATTACGGAAAATTCGGAATTTAGCCCAAATGAAAATTCACCGAAAATGTAATAAAAAATGGATAAGTTATCAAAAATTTATAAGCATTCAGAGACAAGGAAAACAAATTAAAAGAGCCGTAGTTTATAGGAAACATCTTATATGAAAACGAAAGCACAGTGCAAATGTAAAATAAGACCACTAAAACCGGAGACGAGAACTAAAGATCGCAAACAATCCCTTGCTTCGGTAAAAAACTGTAAAACATTTTTAGTAAGCCATACTTTTGTGAAGGGTATATAAGATTCGGTGCAACCAAATATAGTTCTCTTACTTGTTTAAATTCATTGAGTTTTGTCACTTTCACTGACTTTGTGTGACTTTTCTCTTTTTTTCTTTATTTAACAATACAAATATTTCTTTTTGACATTCATTTGCAAATTAACACACATTTTAAATATTTAACACGTTTTATAACTTGATTTCTTGTCTGTTGGATTATGTATTTAGTAAAAATATATCGGAGTAATCCACATGCCACACGTTTCAAGATTTCTTGCCGCAAGTGTAAGTTTATGGGCGACAAGGATAAGAAGATTTGAAAGGACTCCAAATTATTCCCATTGATAATTTTAAATAAAAAAGAAATTAGGTGTGTTGCTTTAATTTTTGGGAAAAGTTCGGTAAAGTGAGAACGAACAAAAATGACTTTCACTAGGAGGCAAAAATGTATAAAAGTACGGGAACACAAAAAAAAACTAATTTCTGTACCGAAAACAGACCGTAATGAAACTAAAATGTAAATTGGTTTATGCCCTCACTTGTTTAATATGCGTGAGTTCGATAAAAAAACAGGAATACAAATTTAGTGTAAGGAAATAAGCTAAATAATTATTTTTATGAGACTTTTCCTGTCTTTTCCAAATGATTTTTTTTTAGTTATTTTTGTTTATTTTTCAAACATTTGAGTGTTTTAGAATTTACCAAATCTGCTCAAAGAAAAAGTCTGTGCAAGAAGAAGAACACAATTCTCTCAAAACCACTCTCACTTAAGCAATTTTTGAGTACGGTTGCGCTTTCCGGTAAAATTGGCATCCCGTTGGCTCTCAATGTAGAGTACAGGAACACAGCTATTGTAAGCAAATAAAATATAATTTGCAGAGAAGTATTTTTGTATGTTACCGTGAATACAAGCTTGCAGATAGTTTTCTGATCGTATAAGTAGAGTAATTCTAACTACATAAATTCTCGCTGAGGTTAGGACTTGAAGTTTTTAAAACAGTCATGATTGGTAATTTCTGGTCTATTTTTTGAAAATTCGAAACTACGCAAAATAACTCTGCGTTACCAATTTTCACAATCGATTTTAAACTATCTTTACGATCTGGACTGTTTTAAATATTGATACAATAATCCGGGTTGTATAAATATTCGCCAACATTTTTTTGTAAAAAAGTGGATATTCGTTCCTGTTCTATATTCCAAGTAGGATAAAAACTTATGGAAGTGCAATAACACCCGGAAGTGAATAATTTGGAAATAAGCTGTTTTGCATTCCACATATTTATCCCATTTTGAAATTTATTGTGAGAAATAAATGAAAATTCAAAGAAAGCCTTTAAACTCTTAATACGGATTCTAATTCATTCCACTAACGTTTTTTATTCTAAATAAAATGAAAGAAATTATTCGAAAGTGGAATACAGAACAAGTAAAATTTCAACTTTCAAAGAAAATATTGAGGATTCGGAATACAATATAACACTGAATATTTACTAAGTTTAAGCAAGTTCACATTTTCAAATATTTGGATATTTGTTTAAAATAAACTATTGCCCACATATTGATTTGGAACAAAATATGGGCTAATAGTCCAAGAAAGGCGCAATTTTTGATGAAGAAACGTGCTGCGCTTTTCTCAAGAATTCATAAAATTTCCAACAGAAAAGTGAAGGAAAATCGTACGGATGGATTATATTATTATTAGTTTGGTGGCACAGTATATTCAGCGGTAGCGAAACACCGAAAAGTTGTTTCACTTCACCAAATGAAAGGAGTCAAATGTATGTGAAAATAATGAGTGACCTTATGCGGCTATACAAAGAGTGAATTGGTTCATTAAAACAGTTCTACCAACAGTGTAAGAATCGCATATACACAACCAAATTAACAAAGGATCAATAAGGAGACGTAAAGAAAAGTATTTTCGACCAAAGACTGTTGAATAGAAATTTGTTTTGGAAAATAGTGCAAGATGTGTGACGGCAAATCCATAGGTCCATAGAATACTGTTTAAAGTAAGGTCAAAGCTTTAAAAAAACGGGAAAATCTCAGCAGGAGTTCCCTCAGGTTGTATAATGGGGCCACTATTATATATGTTTCAGCTGAACAACTTTAGTCCCACACTCATAAGCTTAAGGACTAGCTAAAAATGTGAGGAAGAAAGGTAAATCCAGCAAAATGCGCTCATGTAACGTTTTCCCTCAGAAGACAAAATTGGCCCCCAATAAGATAATGATTACTACTGTTCCAGCGGAGCCTCAAGTTAAATACTTGGGTATCCACCTAAATAGACGCCTACCTTGGTCTCGCCATATTTAGATGAAAATAACGGCCATAAAACTTAGAACAAATTAACTAACTGGCTTTTAAGTCCTAACTTAATTTTGGCTTTGGAATACAAAGTGCTTGTATACAAAATTATTATAAAGCCAATATGGACACATGGCATTCAGCTGTGGTGTATTGCGTGCGCATTAAACATCTAGAAGCTACAAAGAAGACTGGTCAGGATTTTACGACTTATCGTTTGTGCCCATAATTAAGTTAGAAAAATATCCATAGGGATCTAGAAGTTGCCGCTATCCAGCAACAAGTAAAAACATATTTTTGCAAATACGTAGTGGTACATCCGATCATTCTACCACGTAAATTTATGGGCACAAGAGACAAAAAAATACTGACACATCGAGGCTAGCGGGACGCCCCCTCTAACTTAATATACATTGTATATTAAGATTTGCACACAATTAATTAGTTATTACATGGGTAATAATTAATAAACAACATTGTAGAGATAAGATTTGAATATACAGGGTATCTGGTGCAAATTTATATTTTCAAATACGATTATTTCAAAAAATAGTAAACGGTGCGGAGGCAGGATGGTGCCGTTGGAATTATCGATTGTGCGGATTTGTCAGTCAAAATGTCGCAGTGATCGAGTGAGCATCGCGCGGGGAGACATTTTTTAAAAGTAATGATTCTTACGTAATTGCTCGTCGACAATTTTGTGCAAAGTTCGGTATTCGGCGAATACGTGACGGACCGAGTGTAATGTTAATTCGTTCGTGGGTGCAGAGATTCCACGCAACTGCTTCTGCTATGAATGTCCCACGGCCAGGGCCTAGTCGATCTTCAAGGACTCCCGAAAACATTGAAAACTAGTTGAAAGCAGTATACGTGAAAATCCACGACTTTCAATACGGAAAAGAGCAGCCTCACTGGGACTTCCAAGAGCGATTATTCATGAAATTTTTTATGGGGGTTTATAATGACAATCCCCAATTTCTGGTGGATTTAAACGAAAATATTCGTCGAGAAATCAGCTGAATTGAATCAAGTTTACTACAGCGTGTGGCTCAGAACACAAGGCTCCGTTTTGAACAGTGTGTTCAAGTCGATGGAAGACAGCTGGATGACATACTCTTTAAAAAATAAGATCCACATTTCCATTCTATCGTTCAATGCTCTTAATAAAACTTTGTGTCAATTATTACGTTTTTTATTTAAGTTTGAAAATATACATCTGCTATCATACACCCTGTATATATTGTAAATTTCTTTTAGTAGAAAGATTCGATAAAGTCAAATTAAAGTTAACCAAAATATGTACTGAAAGTACATATTTCACTTTCTTAAAATAGTCATGACATTTATAGTTTTAAGTATTAACAAGCATTATTTTGAGTAGCTAGCTGTAAGGTGATTTTGTTAAAATCGTTTTTTTAATACTACAAAAACTACTACTTGTGGATTTATCGAAAAGTTTTGAAACTAATCGTGAATTAATTTTACAAAAAGAACAAAGATAAAAAAGCACAATTGGATTTTTGTTTCCTGTCAAAGTTACAAATCCTCTATATGATTTCTCCTGACACTTCGAACTTTATTGATGTCAACTAGCAGTGTTATCGTAAACAAATTACACTGATTAGCAAATATTTAATAAACAAGAAAATTATTGCATGTAACAACTTACGAACATGACTTAAGGTTATTTTGTGTAACACTTTCGAATTATTCGCGCGATTCTATTTAACCTACCGACTGGATATTAAACAATTAATTATACTTTGACAACTGTGCAAATTGTGTTATAATTGAATCACAATAATATATGTATGAATTTAGTAAATAGACAGGAACCAGCCTTGTTGGATAAAATACGTATATATTTGTTAGGTCAACCTGCTACTAGCAATAAGATGCTAATGCTGTGCTATGCGGGCATGTTGTGCAACATGCTTCGTTTTGAAAAAACCAAATTTTTGAAAAAGAATATCCAATAGCAACCAGCTGTTTAGTAGTGCTACCATAATTAATGCCAAAAAATCAATGTTTTTATTTTTTTCGGATTCCTTAAAAGCGGTTGAAAGCTGGAGAACCAAAATAAAAACGTTACGAATTCTATAATGTGGAAATATTCACTTTCGTACAAATCCTGTGACATACCTGCCATATTTTGAAACTTAACGACAAAATTTACCCAAAAGCTGAAATTGCTAAAGAAAACTCTAAAATTTTATCAAATATTCAAAATTTTACTAAAAACAGAAAAAAGAAAAACAAATTAAAAGAGCCGTAATTTATGAAACAAAAAAAACATCTCATGTCTTGAAGGATCGAAAATACTTATAATAAAACGAAAGGGGGTTTAAATGTGAAATAAAACCACTAAGACCGGAGGCGAAAATTAAAGATCGCAAACAATATTTTTTAGGACATAATTTTTAGGACATATTTAGCAGTACATACTTTTGTGAAGGGTGTATAAGATTCGGCCCAGGCTGTTACTTGTTTGTTTTTTATCTATTAGAAGTTTAAGGGCAAAGCCCTTGTTTAATGGTTCCAACGCTTTTTACTTTTTATTAAATTGTTTCACATTTCGTATACATTTTTTAATACTACTGTCGCCTTTTTCGCCGATTTCATTTGATTTCATTGCTTATTCTGAGATATGTAAAAATTTTGACTACTTGAGCAATTTTAACAATTTTGTGCTATTCTGCTTTTCTCATTTTTTTTAATTATCAAACATTTTTAATTTGCAGACGTGGGCTCTGTAATTTAACCTACTTATTTATTCTTATTTTAGTAAATTTGGGAAATAATAAATTCTTTACTGCTGCTACGTTTTATTTATAACACTGTCTCAGTGTCACTTTGCAGCGACACTTCAGTTAGCAATACTTCTTAATTTGCTTGCACAAATTCGTAATTCGGATTTTATTACGAGTTTAGCTTGTACATTGTACATGTATCTTTCGTTATATGTTATTTTTTCTTCAATCGTTATAAAATCAAACCTGGAACTACGAAGGATTGATGAAGAAAATTTAAGCATAAGAAAACGAAAATTGCATATGTGAAATTGCCGGGTCTAAACGTGAAAGCGAGGTGAAAGAAAATAAATGAAAATAATTAACAGCCTTGAGCAAGTAAATTAAATTGCCTAATTTGAAAGCAGTCAAGGGAATTACTTTGTGTATGTTCAGTTTCCCAAATAACATAACGAATATTTATCATCTATTTCACAAATTTGAAGAACAGTAATGTACAGGGTGTTTTTAAAGCCCGATAGAACTTTGAATTGTAATGAATAATACAAAATATTAAATTTTAGTCAACAAATACGTTTTTTTAAAGATCTAAACATAGCCTTAATATTTGAAAATGATGTCAACCGCGGCTGTTCTTGACGAAGCGCATTATGGACGTATAATTTTCTTTATTTTTGAAGAAATAAGGTCGAATGATGCCACGAAACGGCGCATTTTTCTGGATGTAAAAAAGTCTATGGAGTCTGTTGTGGATTGGTTTCACTCATTATGCGACAATTTTCTTTCTTAAAAAACCCATTAAGCCTCATAGCTGAACATAATTTGACTGATGACTGATTTTTGAAGCAAATCCGAATAATTAGGTGGCGTTGTTCAAGCGTCTATCAATTCATGATGATTTGCCAGAGTATATCGATCGTAAAGGTCAAAAAGCAAGCGCAGTGTGACAGTTTTATTTGACAGTCAACACTTCTCCCTAAGTTCTATGGAGTTTAAAAACTACCCTATACATATGAGCGTATGAACATATCTGGCTTTAATGGAGATCCATGTTACTTCAAAAGATTTATAGAAATAATGAACTCTGTCTGATAACTATCACCTTTATACTGAGTTGTTTTGATCTCTTTAATTAAGTTTAATTACTACAGTTAAAATAAATTCAAGAAAGCTCATTGCAAAAGCAACATGTTTTAGTAACAATATGTTGACACAACCAAATAGTACAACAAAAATAATTACTTTATTTAATTTGGTTTAAGATACTACAATATATGTTTTTATATTTACACTTATTTCACTTCATTTCACTTTCATTACTTTCACAATAGTTTCTTTCAAAGCTTTTTATTTTCATTTCTTTTTTCTCATAAAGTCTAAAAAGTAATTTTTGTAAATTAAATTTGCATTTGATGTTCAACGAAATTATGCGCATACATACATGTGTATGCATGTACTTGTATAAATTGTAATATATATGTACTTCCTTTTTTTTTCTTTAGTGTAAAAATAATTATGTAATATTATTTTGAATAGTTTTTCTCAACAGATTACAACAACAACGAGTGAGCAGTTAAATCGTTTCGTTGTTGGTCAACGCTATTAATTTCTTTATTTTTTCTATAAATCCAGTTGGCTAGATAATCATAGGCGAAAACATTTCGAATGTGACTGCTAAACATGATGATAATACATTTAAACTGTCTTAATGGTTCTCCTGCAACTGGTTTCTTTTGACCTTATTCCCCTTGATTCGAACAAATTTTGACACTGTAGTATAGTGTATCCTATTGGTTATTCGACATTTTCCGAAACCTCGGTTTGGAATAGTTCGAATATTTAAAGTTGTATAATGCCTGGTTTTGGTTTTTAGAATCATGAAAAATCCGGTTAGCCGGTTTTTAAATTATTTTCAACTATTGGTTATTTATACTCATTGCTGGTTAAAGTACACACATGAATAAAAGTTATCATCACTTTGTTTCATCAACGTCGGAAGAACTGTTAAGTCCACAAATTTATCCAAGCACAAATTTTAAGATTATTAAATTTATTTAATTTCAATTGTAAAAAAATATTTCAGATCAATTTTGTTTAAAAATAAATAAAATAATTAATAATATTATTTCATCCGGACCAAAGTGCTCGTCACTTACAGTAGCGAATAACAAACCTTTAAAATTATATTTATTTACGTGGGTTGTTATTATTGGTTTGTTTTCCTTTACACATAAGAACCTCTTACAATTGTGGATGTCTTAAATGCATTAATTACTTTGTCACTTCGATCTATTTTTTTGCATTTTCTTCCATTGTTAGTTCTTTTAATTGAATTTGGTAGCTTTATATGGTATTCTCTAATCTGTTTGTTCCAATTGCCATAAATGGTTAATTATGTTAAGATCGGGGCGTTGAGAAGAAGTTCTACACATGTGAGATGAATAGTGTAGATCATTAAGCGAGTAATATCTGCTGTATGTTTAATGATCTGGGATCTGCTGAAAGTACGTACACACTTGTTGAAAAATTTCTTATGCAAATGTTTAGAAAGATGTTCCTGCCTATGTTTTTTATATCTACGCATTCGCTGATACCAGCAGCCAACAAACAACCCACCACCATGACTCCAGCAAGACTATGTTGTGAGAACAAAGTGTTATTCTGTAATAAGAACTAATTTTGTGTATATCGTTCTGTTGGATGTGATTTGGTCTAGAGGCAGCAAAGTATTGCACTCCAAGAGAACTACTTCAGACCAACATGGTGGTGTTTTATTCTTGTTGTGGACCATTATGTCGGCTTCTTGTGTTTAGAGAAACCTTTGTTAAGCCAAGTAACTATGACTTTTGTTCGTGTTATTTATTGCAAATGGTTCTAAAATCTAAAACTTCCAAAATCCAATTTATAATTTCTATTCAAACCTCTAGTCCTTTAGTGTTCAGTGGTGACACTGTGCACTTTTTGTTAACTCGGTCGAATAAAATTTACAAAAATACTTACAAATATGAAAAGCCTTTACACTGGGAGAAGAGACCTTGTATTAGAAATGTTAGTTAAGTAAGAAAATACTCGCAATTAAAAGGAAAAAATCGAAAACCGGAGTTTTCGAAGTAAAAACGCCGAGTTATTCGACATTTGAATATCGACATACCAAAAATTCCACCGCTGTAAGTTCGAAACCCCCTGTAGAATAACGTTAACTGTAGCAATACAAATTCTTCAAAACTATTGGTTGGTTGGTTGGTTGGTGAACATGGTAGCCTGCTGTACGCAGGCTGTCAAGTAAGGTCTGAATGACCCCGTTTTGACAAGACCATACCACTCGCCAGGTAAATGGTGTCTTACAGCCTATGCTCGCACTAAGACTAGGGAGCTAGATCCATCCCGTAGCCGTGAGATATCTTAAAATATCGTTGAAACGGCACCTAGATATCTCACTGAGATCCTCCAGTATGTAGTCTCCAAGAAATTTGTGTCTCCTGACAGCCAGCGCAGGGCATTCGCAGAGAAGGTGAAAAACCGTCTCCTCTTTCTCTATGTCCTTACAACTGCGACAGTGGTCATTATAGGGGAGTCCAAGTCGCCTGTCATGTTCTCCTAACACCCAGTGACCTGTTAATACTGCCAGCAACATCGATAAGTTTCTCCGCTCACGACCTATCAGTTGCATAGTGCGCCTAAAATCAAAATAGGGCCACATCAATTTAGAGACCCTACATGTGATCAGTCTCCGCCACCTATTATCAGCTTCCTTAAGAAAGTGACTGAAGATGCCGCTCTTAATACTCCCCAAGGGGATTGCGACTGATTCCACATTGGGAGTATTTAGAGTGGTTCCTTCTTTGGCTAGTTTGTCTGCTTGTTCATTACCAAAGTGGTCCTTATGCGCAGGAACCCAAACCAAGGTAACATCCGCCAGGCTCCCTAGCCTTGACAACTCTCTCTTACATCGACTGACTAACAGAGACGTAGTTCTGTACGATCTGAGTGACAGAAGCGCCGCCTGACTGTCGACGAAAATACCGATATTCTCACGTATATTTCTGTCGTATAAAATCCTGCATGCCTTCATAATAGCAAGTATTTCCGCTTGAAATACGCTGCAATTATCCGGAAGACGATATGAGATGCCTATCTCAAGATCACTAGAAAAGACGCCAGAGCCTACACCGCTGTTCATCTTATAACCGTCTGTGTATATCCTGACGTTATACTTCAAAACTATTAGTTCGATTTGTTTTAAACTTTAAATATCAAGATTAACCACTTCGATACGAGCGTCGACTAGAGGCGATGGCACCACACAGCCGAGCGCACGGCCGTGCGTCGACTATAGACAACATCCAAGCCTATTCTCTTATCTCTGTGTTAATAACGTTACTGTTAATGGCACGCGCTATCGTTCAATAATTGTAATAATTTTGCTAAAAAAAAAAAACAGAGCTTGATCTGGTCCGACTATAATTTTAGCAATATAGCTCCAACCAAATACCACACCACCAGTGATAAAAACTACATACTGAGTAGATAATTTGGGCAAGCAATTGGTCTGACGTTTAGCACATGCACTTGCTTATGCGACGTGTGTGAAAAGCTACTCGCCTATAGTGATAAAACATCGTCGATTGCAGACTTGAAAAACTATATAACAGGCGTTATCATCGTAACCAATCGTCATCCGCGAAAAAGCTTTTTAATTTGAACTTCTCGATAGATCGCCTGCGACGTATTCATAGTCAGTATTAGAAAGAAAAATTGTTTAACTGAAAATGGCACATATGGCTAAGTGGCTATTTAGTAGAGTTGTGTCTGTCACGAAATAGTTCGTTCTATTGAAGGAATATTACAGACAACAATTGCAAAAACAACACACAATTTATTTTGGTGCGTCATACACAAGAATTTAAAATTCTTTATTGTTTTTGTTATTGTTGTAATGTTGCTACCATCTTTCTGAAATATTCTTTCAATTGAACGAACTAGTTCGTGACAGACACAACTCTACTATTTGAAAAGTTATGACATTGGTAATTACTAATAAATAATATTTTAAAAATACGATTTGAATACTTATTATAAATTCCTTTGAGTGGAAAGATAAATTAAAATTAAGTTTAAAAAAAAGTTAAAAAAGTTTTAGTATTTTTAATTTTAAAAAATTCCAAATTTGTTAAATGAAAAATAAAAAGTTCAGGGTTACGAATAAAGAACTACAAAAAGATAAAATAATATTGTTTGCATGTTTTTTTTAATGCTTTGAACCACTGTGCTTATACGTATCTCGAATTCGAGATGTGAAAAGATTCGAGACTTGATAATAATTCCAATTTTTTACGACTCACAATATTTTTTCCAACTTTTGTCCTACATTTTTTTTTTTTTTTGTTATTGACGCAAACTTTCTTTAGTGAAATTTTTTCATTTATTTTATATTTTATTTGAAATTTCTAAAGCAAAATTTTATATGACTAGACAAAATTTTAATGTAATTTGAACTTTTTTGAACCCTTTCTTTGTTGATTAAATAAAGTTTTATGAAGAAATGAAAAAAGCAAACGCTAACTCAGGCAAAATGACTATAAAACCTAATTATTTTATAAATTATTTCATCAGTTTTATATTTTTGTTTTTGTGTATACGTATCACGTAGTTTATATTTTCAGTATTTTTTTTTAGCTTTCGTCAACAAAACAAACTGTTCTAGAAAAAGGAAAGAAATTTACATTTTTTGCATTGTAATTTATTATATGTACATATGTGTATTTAAATCAGTTTACGACACTAAGGCTTGTGTATAGTTTTGTCTATAATTCTGCTTGCTGTAAGAAGTATCCGCACGAGGACATAAGTGTGAAAAAAATGAGTCCAAAAGTTGCTATCCCAAAATGTCGGCCCTGAAAATTACTCGGATCAAAATAAGGAGCAAGTTTTTGATATATGCAATACCATCTCATATCTAGGCAAACCGATAGCTTGTCAATATTTTTTTCAACTTTCTACGATGGGAAAAAGATGGTATTGTACATCAAAAACTTCCTCCTTATTTTTACTTTCAACTCACCCGTGTGGTCAATTTTCACTGTTTTGTAGAAACTAGAAATATTAGCGGTAATCACTCTTCGTTGCATACCTGCAATTTTTGCACACTTTGTATGATTTTCTGCCCCAAAGTGTGGGTGTCTTTTTTAAGCGTTTAGCAAATTTATTACAACAGCTGATTTTTAAGATAATAAAGAAAACAAGAAATACCTTTTTATGCCGGTTTTTGTTTCATTTTAATTTTCTTTTTAATGTCCTCACCACTGATTTTTCTATTTACTATTAATTTGGTTTCATAGTTGCATAAAGTAACTTCGTCGCATGCAATAAGCTAAGCCGCAGCCATCGCTACCTCTAAAATATTTACGCAAAGAATGTATTTGGTGTGTGCATAAATTTTCTAAAAACTTATATCAATTAATGGAGTTTTGTTTGATATTTTAATTGTTACTATTTTAGCAAAATTTTTTTAACAGTCTTAGTCCTAATTTTAAGTATTTACAGGCAGTTTTAGAGCCGGTTTTACCGCCGTTAAACTTTGTAAGCGCAGGTCTTGTTGTTTTGATTTAAAAAAATCAAATGAAATACACAGCTGTTTTACCATTGCAAATTACCAATCTGCAACGATTTTTGCCATAGCAAATTTGCTCAAGTGTGGCAAATCTTAGTTTCATATATTTTGTTGTTATGGTTTTGCAAAATGAAGCATATTTGCCAGACTTGCTACATTTGCAAGGTTTGCAAGGGTTGTTTGTAACCATGAGTTAGTTCCCCTATTATTTCGTATTTTATTCATAAAATAACGAACAAAAATATGTTTCCGATAGCTCATAACCTATAGAATGAATTTGAAACAAATTTCGTTCTAAAGAACAAAAATTACAACTGAGCATTTTTGGCATTTCCACATGTCACGAAGCTTTTTTTGACGTAATAAACGTAATAGCACTCTTCTCAACTTAATGCTTTAACCAGTGTTTTTTGTTCTGAAACATTGTTAAAAGGCACCAGCGCCAGCTTTTTTAAGCGTCTTACATCCCATTTTCAACGCCGCACCCTCAAATAGTTTTTGTGGCATTCGCTAGAACGTTATAATTGATCTGTACCGCTTACCGTTAACGGTTTAACAGACTTCAAAGAAGTCCGGTCAGCGATACCACCAAACAATAACATTCTGCAGATACATTGTCAACTGGCGAACTTAGTGTAGGTTGACATCGTCGCATGTGCGGCAGTTTTGCTTGTTAATATAGCCACTCATCCGAAAATTTGGGTTCCGATATAGACGAGTTTTTAGCCGAAATTAGGGTCCTCTAGCAAATAATACGAAGCTACTGATCGAAGAAACGACCATGTCTCTGGCCGTTAAATTCGACCTCCTGAGTGGGTATGATCTTCTGCACATTTGCACGTACTGGGTGATGTTCTAGAAGTCGACTTTGAAGGCCGCCGCGAACGCCATAAAGTGGGAGCAATTCACGCGACCTTTGCACTAACAAACACTAATTTTGATAATGTGCAAGTTTTCATGGTGCTTTGGCATCAGCTCTTATTAAAAACCCCGGTACTTCAGAAAATTTTGCTACAAATTGTTGATGTCCACATAGTGCTTCCAACGCTTCTTCTAAACGAAAATTTTTCTGTTCAAGCCCGGAAAGAAAAAAAATAGATTAATGATGAAAAGTTGACACCATGTTGTCGTGAAAACTTGTTCTAAAGTTATGAAGTATTTATACAATCATTAGACGAATGTCAATAAGCTCATTTCAAAACGCCTCAATAACATTGGAAAGTATTCATAAATACGAAGTTGAACGCGGTATTATTGGAAATTTAATTGCTTGCATGACAAAACCAAACCTAGCCGAATATTCACACCTAACATTAAATTTGATCCTCCTCAAATACCCGGTGCACTCTCTTCTGTTCTGTGTGTATTTCAACTGACTCAATTCAACCGCTTGAATGTGTTTCAAATTAAGTGTAATTATAAAGTTCTAAATTGCATTGTTTTTTTTTTAACTTTTGTATCATATTAACAAAATTTCAATTTAATTTATACAAATTCGGGTTCGTTTCTAAAAAAAAAATACACACCTCAAATGCTGGCGGAAACAGCTGATTATATCAGTGACGTTGACAATAATTTATTCACTGTACGTGCACATCACATTGTTTAATACTCATTCTAAGTATTGGAATTAAATAAACATTTTCAAAAGCAGTATTGCGTAAAAGGAAAGTGTTAAGGTAAAAAAAGTGAAATTAAATAACACAATTAAATGAACATTGCATAATGGTCTGCTGGTTTTGGTAGCACTATTCTGCAATGATTTTGCAAATCGAAAAATGTCTTTTCTCCTTAGTTTTATATTTTATTTAAACAATTTATAAATAAAAAAACGTTGATATCAAATGGTAAGGTAGGATATGTAATTCACCGTTGCCTGTCCTACCCTTTCTTGAGGTTTAAGCAGATTTTCTAAAAAGATCAGATAACTTAGAGATCTCTATGTTGGTGTTCTAGATTACATAAATTTTTGCCTTCAAAACTACCAGATATGGAGACCCCAAAATTAAAGAAAAAACTTCATCTCACAAAAGAAATGAAAATAGGAAAGCAATCCAATATTAGAAAATAGTCGCTAAAAGCGCCTAAACTTGGGAAGGCCTTCAATTAATTTTGTCATGTATGGCGATCTGTGGCAAAAAATGGCGATAAAAAATCGTTTTTGGTGACAAAAATTTTAGAGACCCATTTGGGGAGATACTTAAACATGTAAAGTCCTTCGCGAGATTTTATTATTTTCCGGCATATTTGCAGTAAAAAAACTTTTCTTATGTTTGTGGTTTTTTGTCCACCTTAAACACTTAATATGACGTTACGTTATTTGCCTAGAACTTTATAAAAAAAACATGTTGCATATTTAAGGTTGACTAGCAAGCTGCACTGTACATCGGCGAATTAAAGAAACTTCGTTTTGACTCCCATACTTGTACATACCTTACTTGTCACTATTCCATATAAAATTAAATATTAAATCCTAATGGCACAAAAAAGGCAGTGTAGTGAAAAATGCCAAATATATAGAGAAGTATTAACAAACAGATGAAAATTGACCGTTGCTATAAGGCCAAGTGGTATGAAGAACTTTGGACAGAAGATAAAACTTGTTCGACTTTTCTTAAGAATATAAATATTTTTTTTTTAATTTTTGTAAACAATGTAATTTTTATGATTTCTAATAAAACAAGTTAACTGTGCGCTCTCTATTATGAACCAAGATTTATAAGACCCTAGAGGTTATAAAAAAGAAGTGCTGTGTCAATAGTTCCATAATATTTTAAAGTCTCAATGCCTTTGATATGATTATCTTTGATCTGGTAAACTGTCAATCGTGCAAAAGCTGTGCAGTGGCATATATAATGTTCTATCGTTTCGTTTCGGACTTGTTCGGTTTAAAGAGGCTCTTGTGATGTTTGCGTATTACTAAATTTTCGAATCTATCTCAACTGGCCGACCTATGGCACAGGGCCGCAAAAGTCAATGAAATCTATCAAATTTCTCAAACGTCGCATGCTATTTAAGCAGTCCTCGAAAATTCAAATTGCTAAAGAAAATTTTTTATTTCAAATTGAAATCGGGCGTCACATTTAAGGATTAGATCAAGCGATAGGTCCATAATTTTAATGAGTGAGTCCGTGAATAGGTACAAAAATATGCACTTTTTACACCTTCATATATCGGAAAGTTTTTACGGCAAAACTTTCAAACTTCACCCATGAAGTTAGCTATGCGTATAGTCTTTTTGTTTTAAGTTTCATTGTTTTATCATGGAATGACGGATAGTTAAAGGGGGATAAAATAGCGCAAATGCTTTCCTGCAATATATGTACACACTATGTGCATATGCCTGAACTTGCCGTGGCTGACTACCGTGTGCCTTAATTTGTAATTATTTTATCGCAATTTCTAATGTGCTTTTACAAAATTGCCTAAAGCAATTCTAAATAAAACAGCAATTTATTTTCTTTTGCTCTTTTTTAGTCATATTTACAACAATTTATCGAATACTTAATTATTAACCACTTGACGCGGAATTCATTACAAAGTCAAGTTGTTGCGAAAACATGCCGCATATGCAACTACCATGTTTTATTGAAGCCAGACTTAAGGTTGCCCCCACCTCGCGAAAAAAATTTGAAAAATTTTACATTCGATTAAAGTGTCAAGCAGGGTTAAGCGCCATTTTCATTAAAAAAAAGAAGAATCTTCAAATAATTATGAAATGCAGCAGCAATTCCCATTATATTTTTAAGGTAAGGTCAGGCGGGACAAATTCTTAACGAAATAAGCCTAACTATTATTAACTAGCAAATGATATCTAAGAGAATAATTGTTGGTATTTTACGTATTATTGTAAGTAGAAACTTTGAGTGTATAAATAATCGCCTAAGTGAAAATCGCGGAAAACAGCAATGGGCAATTTTTTGGCCAAAATTCAAAATTGAAGTTTAAAAGGAAATCGCATTGTGTTTTTGATTAAGTATAAAAAATACGAGTACATATAATAAAGGAAACACACACCCCTTTTTACATATTTTGACAACGCTGATTTACGTTATCATTTGTTTTACGCGCGATATTAAATGAGCTATGTTTCATATAACGATTGAGCGCAGTGAATTTGTTAATTTCTGAAAAAAGTTTCCATGATAAAAATTTATAGTTTTGGAAACATAAAAATTGAAAATAATGTCGAAGATGAGTACTTTATTTTGAACAACAAACTCCCTGGGAAAATTTTCTCTCTTCTCATTTCTTGTATTTTGAATCAATATTTCCCTAGAATTTTTTCGCTTTTTCATTTTGTTGCTATTCTCAACACTGTAAGGGAAAAAGTGGAAATTTCTTTGTACATTCCCTGCGTTGTTAGAATAGACGTTTTTTCCACTAAGAAATGCAGGAAATCCGAGAACTTTAAAAATCATTTAGAGGAACAGTTAGGAATATTTTTTTCAAATATGAGTATAAAATGGTGTAAAACTTTTCGGAGTTAGAAATTTTTAACAACATAAATATTACTTGAATGGAATAGAAATTCGTACCCTGCAGCTAACGCTGCGCTTCCAGAAGTTACAGGCATTGATAAAGAACCTATTTTCAATTTTAAAATCATTTTATTATGTTTATCACGTCAGATTCCTTCATGCAGAAGTCTCCATGGTTACCAGTGACAGCTTCTGAACTTAAGGTCCTTTTGCATTCGCGGCAAGTTGTTAAATCGACTGTGCTCTCAGTTGGATGCCTCTGAATCGCGCGATGAAATATATAAACCCGACAGATTGCTTCATGCACGAAAAATACTTGTGTTAATAAGAACACATCAGATATTCTTATTTTCAGCCTTTCGTTGAAGAAACGCATCAAGCTCTGGAAGAAATTAAAGCTTCTACCAGAAGTGATCGAATTACTGACATCACAGCAACATTATGTAAAAAACTGCCAAGCTGACGAAGAAAATTCGGAATGCGAAAGTGAAAAAATGGAGAAGAGTGGTATTTTCATGCCACATTTTTAAATATAATTGACAATTTGGAACTCGAATATAAATTTTTTATAGTAAAATCCTATTTAGTACATAGCTTAATATTTCTTTAAATTGGTAAAATATATTTTTAAATAAAGGGGTAATATCGAAGCAGACTGCTTAATTTATGGGCCCCTTTTCGACCCAATTATTGTCGAAAGTTATTGTGCACTCAAAAAACAATCAGTAAAAACAGTTTAAAAAACCAGATAGTCTATTAAAGATTTATAAAATCTAGGTCTGTTCCAGATCCGGAAACCTATAACTCAGAAACGCCGTTTGGAACTAATTATTGGTTAATTATTTAGTTAACTTTACAAGAGTTTTGTTTCAGTGTATGAAAAATGTTAAGGGCTCCTTAAGATCAAATCGTTGACTATAAATAAATTTGGGGCAAAAAATAAATACTGGCCGATTCCTAGCTACCTTTGAGCAATTTTACATATTCTATCTGTATAATAGTTCACAATGCCCGAAATTTGAAAAATGTTAAATGGCGCAATAAGAAAGGGAATGTAATGCAAGTATACAGGAAGGCATGATTAAATTTTGAAAACCGCGAGTGAATTTGTAGGGGTGATCATATGTTGGTGGCTGTTCATTCGTATCAATAACGTACAAGAATGATTGAATGGTGCTGCCTACGACATCTGAACCATCCGATAAGGTCTTCTGTACAACTGACAAATCCTTAGTGAACACCCAACACTCACCAATCAAACATTTTTTTTGTAACGTCCGTATTGAACAGGTTGAAGGTGTGATAAATGGCCTTCATTTTCTTTACCATAATAGACTAGGATAAACAATTTTTTTGGAAGCGGTGGTTAAAACACGGCTTCGGTTATCTTCGCTTTGACTCAATACCAATCTTAAATCTTCTAAACGGGGACCTACTCCCTTAATCATTTCGTCGCGTTCGCCATGAGAGCTGGGAAGGACATGGGTACATAGAGGCATGGAAACCAGTACACACGGTTACTAATTAAAACTTTCGGTTATTTCACTGCTAATTTTTTAGTTTACCGATTATGAAGAGCCCTAGAAACTTGTCTTGCCTAAAACACATGAGATATTTCCTCGTCGAATCTTAGTTTTAGGTTGCAGGCAAATAATTTTATGTGGCACACAGGAAAAAAAATTTTGTCAGTATCTGCAATGAAATTTATTCGGTATCTTTTCCGCAATTACGGGGAACTTTAGCTTACCAGCTGATGAGTGTCTGTGGCCTGAGAATAAACTCGCCTTCATATAATTTAACATACGTTATTATTTAATGACTTACGAAGTTCTAAAATGGGTACTTTAAAAACATTTACTTCTAAACATAAAATTTATTTCGATTATAAAACGCATGCTATAAAGCTGTGCGTGTGCCAGTTGAAACAAAGGAAGAAAAAACATAAAGTTTTCCATTTAAAGTCATTGCCATTCACAGCATGCAAACAATAAGCTGGCCTATATTCGATTTTCTTTTATGCAATTCGAAGTGAAACTTTTGTTATGCTGACTAATAATATCTTTTCGCCAGCAAAACAAAACGCACATGACTTGTATTATATTAATGTTTTTAAATAAAAGATAAAACACAATGTATGCGTTGCTGTGTAGTTTGCATCGTTGCACAAATTTGCAAATAAATAACTTTTTCTTTTGTGTATTTCTCCTTGGTTTTCGATTTAAAATAAACTTTACTACGTTTAAAGATAACGAACCTTTTTGATGCAGCGATAAGTTTTTTGTTTAATTTTTAATTTTTTTAGTCAACACACAAACACTGTTTTTTATTTATTGATAATTAGATTTTTTCTTTTTTTGTTAATATTTTGTTTTTTTTATAATTTTTTAATTCTATTTTTCTACCACTCTTTCATTGTTTGCTTAAAATTTCAATTTAAATTTTATTTCACCAATTCTTTTTTCGTTCTAATGAAAGAACATTTTTATTAATTAATTTAATTTCTGTTTATTGTTTTTTTTTACACTTTCGACTTGTCCCGTTAACGTTTTTAATGTTAACGCGACGTCAGTTATTGAAAGACTAAATGAATTTTTCTGTTGTTTCTCTTATAGGGTCTGTTCATTTGCTTATTTCGCTTATTGCGGCCAATATAAAAAATATAAACAATTTTTGTTTAGTTTTTTCTTTCTGTTTTGTTTTTAGCTCTACATGATTTTACTGGGGCTGTTGATGGTTTTTTCTTTTTTTTTTTGTTTTGCTTTTTTTTCATACAACCCAAACATATTCGCTTAACGTGCTTATAGAAAATAAAGTATTCTTCAATCGATTGAAGAATATTATGGAAAAAGGTGTATGAGTAACAGACTGCATGTACATACAATGTTTACCCATTCATTATGAGTTGAAATCAGGGATTGTAAATTGTTGAGTACGATTCGGTTCCAAAAAGTACGCAGTTTTAATTTATTTTCGCCAATAAGGGAATAAAAGTAGATCAAGTGCTTTAGGTGGATCAAGTGCTTTAGTGGATCAAGTCAAGGTGGAATGTTATCTGTAAGAACTTGCAGTTTCATCATGCAAAGACTTACACCCGAACAACGCGTACTTATTATTAAACTTTATTTTTACTATAAATGATTAATAATCCATGTACCGAAAAATAATTAGTCCCATACTTTCAAAATCTCCCATTAAATATAGTGAGTTTACGGCCTGTGTCAGCGTACGCATTTAATTACGATCGACTTAACCATGTGATGAAAGCCATTTTCGAAAATAACTCGTTCATAATATTAAGTTTAGCGACTTGCTGCAAGCGTCAGTGATTTGGCTTTAGCAAATATTTAAGACAAATTAAATTCTTACAGGGAAACTGTGATCAGCGATGAAACCGATCAAAATTGTAGCATGAGCAAACACAAATATAAGAGTAGCCAATGTGTTCAGCAAAATTTGTTATTTAATGCGTTTTAGAGATCGGCTGTGTTTTCGTTCCTTAGATCTTTAAAAGTGACTATGAATGGAATGTAAGAGGATCTTAACATTAGGCTATTTAGCTCTTCGCAAGCCTCTTGCGCAATTCTTCTTCTTGTAGATGACAGCTGCAACATCGTTAATTCCTCATATTTAAGTAAAGACTTACTTATAGTGGGCAGTTTGAAAACCAGACTTGTGCAACTAAAATGTAAGAGCCAGAACAAAAAATTACACTGAAGATGGCACATAGCCGAAACCGGTTTGTCACCAAACCAAACTTAACAAGGGATGACGGAAATTAGTTTCAAAAATCTACATTATGTAATAGCACTCTGATGTGAAAGCCGCCACTTATACTCTGTCGATTCAAAGCTTTTCTTTAGCAGTACACATCCTGGCTATGGTATGACAACCAACATAGAATACGAAACAATAAACCCTAGGAGAGTTAAGTTGAACCAATCACACCACACGTTTAGGACCAGTGAGTTTGCCAACTAGATCGTACGATTGATTTGGTGTTTCAGTATTTTTTTTGCAAAGGCTCCTTTTCCGAACCAAATGCCTAAAAATTACTCTATGCTTTCGGAAAGCTGTTGGTAAATTTTGATTATTTTTTGATCGACTTCCTTTCTCTATAATCCTTAAATAAATAACACACAAAATGTTTTCTCAATCGATTTCTGTTTGAACAAGTTTTTTTAGCAAAAGCTTGAATAATGTTTGAAAGCTTTTGATCTTGTAAGATTAAAAAGGAAGAATAATCTTTTAAAGGAGTTAACGAACTATATTCTTGATATTTACTGCAAGAAGGTCACAGATTTCAGCTTTAATATGAAGTCAAATATATCTCAAGGCTTATCAAATATGTCACATACTTAGGAAGAGGCCGCTGTTCGTGATATAGGGTGTCATTAATATTGGCATTTAAAATGATTGGGAAGGATTGAACAATTTATTTTTAAAATTTTTAATTTATTAAAGCTTTTTAATTTGTTCGAACTTTAAAATGTTATTTTCCACCCATGTCAACCGTAAAATCTTAAACATATTTTAAAGTGAAATATTTTTGAGAACCACGTTTTATGAAAGCAAAAAAATGTTAACAAAATTGAAGTAATTAAAATGGATTCATTGAGACATCTCACATACGGGTACAAAAAAATGGTAGCAGTAAGTACTCCGGCGACTTATTTAATATATGCAACGAATTTTTACAATTTAAATAGTCAACAAAAAATGTTCAATTCAACAGATATCCAAATTGGGAGTCGAGGTTTTCTTTATCGCAAACAAATTCAAGCCGTCAATATCAAAGAATCGTCTTTGGCTTTCATTTTATAGAAAAGCGTACAGCCAAAGGCCTTCGAAAGTGTGGAAAATTTATTTCAAAGTTGACTGTTATGTCGAACAACAAACTTTTTTTTTGATGAAATCATTTCACGTTTTCATTGACTTTTTTCGCAGACCAATTCCATTTTGCTCCGAAACAGTCTAAAGCCACATGGCCACACATCAAACTGCTTCATCAAACTCAGATTTTTTACTATTGTAGTAGTAAAAAAAACTCACACGTATTGCTTGATGTGAGTTTGAGGATAATAAAAACGCTTTTGCTTTCACTACCTACGCTGTAGAAATTTGAAGCTAGTTTGATGTCACGTGAATTCGTCAAATTAAATTTTTGTTTTAGTGTTCCAAAGGACAACTCTTTTGAAAGGTCATGTTTAGCCCATTTCGTAAATTCATAATTTTTTTTGAACCAGTTTTTTTTCCAAAGCGGTTTACGCGTCATATTCGACAAAAAAGAGTTTAGACTTTCCAAAAAAATATAATTACCAACAAACAAAAAATTATTTAGAAAATTTTAAAATATTTGGCGACCAACAAATTAAACGTTCATTCATTTTAGAACCAACTTTGAAATAAAGTATGATGGCATGAATTTGATGTGTGGCTGTTCTAAGCAACACAAAATATTACCAACACATACATAAATTTTATGAGGCAGTTTGATGTGTGGCCGTGACGCTTAAAATATTCTTATTTGCTTCGGCCAAAGTCTTTGACAAGTTTCACTACAGCAAGCCTTATTTACTATGCTCCGTAATTTAAGTTAGAATATAATTTTTAATTAGTAAACAAATAGAAATAAGAAACAAAAATATTCAAACAATTAAAATCACGCATTTTTTGGTTACGATAATTTTACAATTGAATGAACTTTGTTTCTTTTTTATTACAAGTAGGAACACAAGAAACTCACATAAATATGTGAGGAAAAATATATTCGTTTTTTGCTTTTATTCGTTAATACAGTGTGGAAAATTACTTTAGATTGAAAACAAGAATTTCGTAATACAGAACTGTTTCATAAATCATTAGACTTATCGAGTCGTTTGAACCTTTTGAAAGACTTAGGCGTTGCCAAGTACTACTAATTATATTTGAATTTTGCCAATTAAAAATTTGAATTACATTTTGTAATTGGCATTACTGGCCGTTTTAGCCAATTATACGCATTTAGTAAAGTAATTGCAAGTAATTGATAAAAAAAGTAACTAATTACTTAAATGGTAATTACATTTTAATTTTTTTTTAAGTTTTAAACAATAAATATTATATGAAGAGTGTCCCAAATAGACGTAATGACGCCGAATTCAAATCTTGTGTTAATTTTGGTACACCCTTTAGGAAAGAAAAAATTTTTTACTTCCTAAGAAGAAAGTAATTTTAAGTCCTGGTATTAAAAAATAAAAAGGAATTTTTCTTGTAGATCAAAATGAGGACCAAGGTCTTGATAACTTCAATACCATCTTATTTCTAGGCAACCTGCTAGCCTAGCCATAATTTGTTGCTTTTCTAATATGGTAAAGAATTATGGGAAAAATGAGGTGGTGTTGGACAGGAATTATTGCATATAAACACTTCAAAAGTATAGATTTTTGGAACGAAATGACACTGAAGATCGCACATAGCAAAAACCGGTTGGTCTCTTGACAAAAGATGAAGAGAAATTCGTCCCAAAAATTTACCTCAAATCACCCAGTAGGAATTTGATATCAAGAACCAGTTTAAAAATAATCATTACATGGTTTTCATTAACCACTTTCAATTTTATTTATATTTTACCGATTAGATGTAATTTATTATTGGCAATAGCAAAATATCAAATACATGTAATTGGTTATAGGATATCAACAATTACAAATTAATTGGTAATTGACTTGTAATTGGTAGCACCCAAGTCTGCCTTCTGATATGCCTAATTTGAACTAAGGAGGCAGCACTAAAAGATATTTAAATCATATTGGGTGTGCGGTAGAAACAAAGCAAATTTTATTTTTTTAAGGATTTAAGGGCATCAGTCGATTTTGATTGATAAGCATAGAAGCACCATCTTGGTGACCAATTCAAATCCCCCTCTACCAAAGATACCGATACCCTCACATCATTAGGGCAGAATGTTGATTGTGGCGTTCTCTGTATGGCACGTCTACCTAGTTCAATTCGGACGAAAAGAAATTGGTTATTATTGACCTGTGAAGCTCGCCGTTGACGATCATGGCCACAAAAATGTTAATTTCAAAGAATTTCGGCCCAGCGATGCCACCGGTTCATATCCGAACCCAACAGATTTTTTTCAGGCATTGGAACCTAGCGAACCTTTTGTGTGTTCGCGTCGTCTCATAGATATAACTTTTACCAACAATATTGACTCGACCTTTATAAGTATGACATGTTGCACTTATCCAGCAGTGAATATATGTATATATTCTATTTGTATGTAAAACTAGCGAGCGCCGCTTATGCTGTTTTCGTTTCTAGAAAAAATGTTATACTAGAAATATATATACACAGGTTGCACAAGAGAAAAGGTGAATTTTGAATTATCGCGGGCTGTGTACATTCGATTATCGAATTTTTTTTGTTATGTCGGTACACGTTTGTGTATGTTCTTCGATTTTTGACTTTTGATCAAATATGATTTTTTGGCCTAATCAGCCTCAACCACCTTATTCACCAGATTTGGCTCCCTGCGACTTTTTCCTATTCCCAAAACTGAAGAGACCAATGAAAGGAAAGCGTTTTGCCACAATTGATGAGATAAAGAAAGAATCGAAGAACGAGCTGATGGCCATACCGAAAAGCGCATTTCAGAAGTGCATTGAGGATTGGAAGAAGCGCTAGCATAAGTTTAGTATATCTGAGGGAGATTACTTTGAAGGGGACAAAATGGATATTATCAAATAAATAAATACTTAAAAAAAAAAAAACCAAACTTCACATTTTCTTTTGAACAAACCACGTACGCCCACAGAATTTAATTTCAATTTCTTATAAGTTTTTGGTTATTAAGGGCCATTATTACAACTTGCCGATAGTTATAGTTATGATGTTATCTGACAAATTATTTGTCTTTCGTTATTATCAGTGTACTTCAAGTTAAAACTCTCCGATAAGCTAAACGGAAGATGTTCGTACCTTCAACTTTTAACCGGAGGTTTATAAATTTGGAGTTGCCATATTTTGAACAACAACAACAACAACAATTTTTATTTGGTTTGCAAATCAAAAATAAAAATGATAAGTCTTTGCTTGGAAGTTGTAATAACGAATAATACTTAAAGGTGACTTTATTCCTCACTTTAGCTAAAGGTACCTTTTACTAACGAGAACTTTAAAGGCAAGTTGTAATAATGGCCCTAATTAAACATGTGCCAGTTTATAAAAGTGCGCGAATTTTCTGAAAGAAGTGTTTTCTATCTTTAAATTTTTCCATGTTAATAAAAATGTTTGTTTTCTTTTTTTACTACTGGTTTTACATTATTCATTACAGTGCTAATTTTTTACACTATATTAATAAATTAATAAGCTGTTGAAAGGTCAGAGAGGTTTAACCTATTAATTTAATATTCTCTGAATGCTGATGAATAAAATTACGCTATTGGATGTGATAAAAACGTAATTTGTTTTATAAGATAAACATGTAGATTAAGTGTAAAGCTATTAACTGATATGACAATTAACAGTTTATACAATTTTCCCAGACTTCTTATTAACACAGCATTTAGAGCGCGCATAGGTTTGTGGCAACAGTACGGCCAAAAACTAAAGAAAAAGGAATTTTCGCTGAGAACACAGGAATGCTGTGGAATAAGATGATTTTTTGTTGTTCTGTTGCACTCCTTGTTGTTACGAATACTTGTGATACCCAATTTACAGAAAGCAAACAAACACAACACCTATAAGGTCCTACAAGTTACCAGGAAATATGTTCCGAAACAGCAAAATAGATGTAAAATCAAAACGGACAGACGAATACTAGATGTTGAATACTGGTATAAAAAGACTTGGGTGGGTGGTCAAGCTACTATTAAGTGAAACGTTAAATTGCGAACATCGTGATAAAGAAGCAACCGTTGTATTTTATTTAAATGTTAAATAAAGTAACAGTGTGTAAAATAAGTTATGTATTACTTATGTATTGCATAATTTAAAGAAAACGTTTAAAAATGTTAAACGTAACAATATAAACACATCGAATATTAAACTAAAATATGAAATGAGAATTTGAAGCCAACTTTTGGCATAAAAATAACCAAACTTTTGAATTTCCTATGCCACCAGTATTTCTCGGTTGACACTTTACAAAATGTAACTCATCTAAGACGCATTGACTGGAATTTTGTTCAGAGCGTCGAGTTCTTTTAACATGCAAAGGTCTTTTTTCTCAGCTTATCATAGAGAACGCACAACAATTCAGTGTTTTACTGGATTAAGTGTATCAGAAAGTGGAAAGGGGTTTTTCACAGAGGTCCAAAACTTTCTGTCCGGTATCCACTTAAGAGTAGCAAGAAGCGATTCTATTGTGAGAAATTTCCTAGCAGCTCACGGTCCAAGTTTTCCCTGGTAATATTTCTCAGGCAACCGTTAATACATTTAGCCGTTAATACATATAAACCACTGTTGCATTTATATTTTACTTAAGATATATATATGTGAATGTATGTGTATCAGGTCTGTCCTCAAAATCACTTTTTACAATTGATTACAAGTGATTCCAATACCTAGATAAGGGTCTGTGCTCAAGAATATTTAAAATCACATGATTTTCAACAGATGAGGCAAGTGACTACCTCATCTGTTGGGAATAATTTGCTGTGAATTTTACAAAAAATTGTTTAAATGAATAACGTAATGTTTTCTTTATTTATTTAGTAGTAAAAGATTTTTTTAATCAAAAAATTATATTATTTCGTTTTACATTCCCTGATATTTTTCCTTACATAATTCGTAGTTAAAAACTGTGACATGTTCGCTGTTTTTGTATCAATTTTAATTTATTTTCACATAAATTAAAAAAAAATTAGTTTAAACATAACAATCAAAACAGAGAAATCGCCTGCATGGCTCGTGATTTCAACAAATTAAAATCCAAAATTAGGTGATTTCCAGAGCAGGGATATGAGTAAATTCAGAAAGGTCTGTGATTGAAATCACTTACTGTATGTCTCCAGACCTGAGGCCAAAAATTGACTCCACTTTTTAATCTTACCTAACCTGAACTTACCTATTCTTCAATTTATTCTAAACTAATTACTTACAAAAACAATTTGATATGTTTTTAATTATTATTTTTTATTAATTATAATTACAATTAACTATTCCCAGTTTAAATTGGAAAAGTCATAGAAAACGACAATAAAAGCTTAAAAAATATCTTTTGCTAGTCATCAACAATTAAACAAGAAAACTATAAAAAGCTCTTTTTACTTTTGTTAAAATAAAAAATAAAAAATTTTAAAGGCTTAACATTTCTTAGAACTCAAGTTTATGGCGCTGAAAATGTTACATTTGACTCGGATAGTTGTGAAATATTTGAGATTTTTTTTTAATTTTCTTAATTAATGCACATATAACCGCCACAATAAGTCATGAGTTAATTTATCAATCACTGAATTTCAATCAATTTTATGAGAAATGCCGAACCCTTTTGTTTGAGATTGCTTGTGAAATAATAATTAATTTTTATCGCTACTTCTATAATTAATTTCCACCCACAATTGATGAGTAATTCTTTTAGTTAATAAGTTGTGGTGTTTTTGTTAATAGAATTTGAGATTAATCATTTTTTTTTGTATTTGAAATAATGACTTGCAAACAAATTCGCAGAATTTCAATTTTGATATTTTTTTAGGATTCTTCTGATTACAACAAAATAAAAATAATTTTGTTTTATTTTATTGGATCTTTTCTTTTAAAGGAAATTTACTATAAGTATTCAAATCTTAAAAATACTTCTGAACTATTATCAATGTAATATCTAATCTACTGTATTTAAATCCTAATAAACTATATTCTATTGGATTAGGGAGTGCCATCTCGCAAGGCTCAATGTGTTTGTTTTCTTTCAGTCTCTGGTGCCCATGTAATTAAAGTAAATCGCGCGCTAGGTTGTTGGGATGAACCACTAGTTTGTTGACATAATTGGGCGAGTATGTTTTTGGATAGTGGGAACTTCTAGATCTCTATGGGCATTTTTATTTCTTATATATCAAGGAGTGCATACGATAAGACGTAAAATCCTAGACTGTCTTCTTTGTAGCTTCCGAATGTTTGATGCACAAGCAGTACCCCACAGCTGAATGCCATATGTTCATATTAATTTTATAATGGATTGTATAAAAGCATTTTGTAATCCAAAGCCAGGGTTGAGTTAGGACCTATTAACCAGTAAAGAAGAACTGCTACACACTTGCGGAATAGAAAGCGATAAAAAGGAATGGAATCAAAGGCCGAAGAACTGCTACACACTTCTTCGGCCTTTGATTTTATTCCTTTTTATCGCTATCTATTCCGCAAGTGTCTGTCTAACCAATTAACTTTTTCTGTATTTTATAAAAATTATCAGATAAATTAAAAAAGAAATAATATTTTTGTAACTAATTTAATTTCAAAATAACACATTTTGTAATTGTTTACTCAAAGATCGTTAGTGTTAATTGCAAATTAACATCATTTTATAACCAATAAATAAATATAAAACTGAAGCAAAGAACGTTATCAATTATTATAAAGTATTTTTATTGAAACAAGAATGGGGCACGTAATAGGTCCGAATATGAAAGTTCATGTTTTAAAATCCCTGCCTTTTTTGCATTTTTAACTTGTTCAAAAGAAAAGGTGAAGTTTGAATTATTTTGAAAAGTATTTATTTATTCATCAATATTCATTTTGTCCCCCTCAACGTAACCGGCTTGATTACGGTTGTCGAAAACGTAGTCGAATGTCGATTTTTTTGGTAAATGGGACTACGGTTGTCGAACTAATTTGAAATTTAACACATTTTTTGACATTTATATATTCCACAATAAATAAAAGTAAGAAAATGCTATAAAAAAATTCTTTAGTTATTTAAAACATTGGGTAAAATTGCGGCATTTTACATAAAATATTTTATCTGATGTCGGCTACTGGCATAAAGTTTATGACGCCGTTACTTGTTTGTGTAAGCTGTCGCCGTAAAAATTATCAAGCAGGCTTCATTTTCTGAATATATTCACATATGTTTACAAAGATGAGCTGTAAAATGTAAGTATTTGTTTTTTGTGAGTAAATTCATTTAATTAATTATTTATATATTCTAGGAATAAAATAACCACGCAACGGCAATTTGCAAAAATAGTGCAATTATTGGAGGCAAATCCAAATCTTGCGCGAGCGTACCACAGCGGCCTGCAAAAGGTAAACGCTAAGAAGAAATGGGCGAAAATTGCCAATGAATTAAATTTCATTGGACCTCCCGTTCGCCAAGGACCATAGTGGATGAAGGTGTGGGCAGACTTCAAATGTAATTTGAAGAAGAAGCTGCTGCAAAACAAGGCAGAATGCCGTGCAACGGGAGGAGGGCCACACAAGCAGTTTACACTGACACCAGTGGAGGAAGCAGCCTCAAGTTTGTTGCAGCTAGACTCCATAGTAAATCCGGAGGGAGTCGAATTTGGAGTCGCAAATACTCCACTTGAGTCCAGCGATTGCCGTATGGACACGATAGTAGAAAAGGAAAATAGTGATGATTTCTCGACACCGCGAATGCGGAAAAAAGTGCAGACAAAGGCTGCAACAGAGAAGAGTGTGCTGTTGGAAAACCAGCTGAAAGTCCAAACGGAGCTATACTCCGAAGTGAAGAACTCGCTACAAAATGTGGAGAGATATAATAGGAAAATTTTCAAGATTAAAGAAGACAAATTGAAAATGTACAAAGCTGCGGAGAAGAGAGAAGAAGAAAAGTTTTCATTGTACAAAATGGAGCTGAAAAAGAAAGAAGATTTTAGAAATAAATTGTTAAAAGCTTGAATGGAGGAAATAGAGCTGGATGAATGGAAGAGCGGAAATCGGGAGTAATTTTCTGATCCCATGTATTTTTTAAGTTTAGGTTTAAAAAGACTGAATATCTGTAATTTGTTTTGTTTTCCTTTTTTATTTTATGATATAATCTTAGTACCTGAAGTACCTTTTATTTTAAATAAACAATGTTATTAAATATTCAAAGATTGCATTATTCTCCTTCTTATACTTAAAGCAGTGGCGTCTTATATCACATTCTGTGTATGCCTCATCGTCTTCATCCGAAGAAAAGAAATGTCCCAAATTTAACATTGTTATTTTATTCTATTTATTTAATTGTAAACTGAGAAAATAAAATTTTGACTTTGGTGGACAATTATGTAAAAGTAAACATTCTTTTGACAGATGTGACAGGGCAATTCATGTAATTTTGTTATTATGACACATCTTGTACTTTTCAGTCTATTACAAAATCACAAGAGTCGAAAAAGTTACGTGGTACCAAAAATGATCGAAATCGACAACGACTTCGACTGCTCTCGATTTTCGTCTTCGACAACCGTAATCAGGCCGAATATCACTCAGATATACTGCACTTATGACAGCGCTTCTTCCAATCCTCGAAGCACTTCTGAAATGCACTTTTCGATATGGCCATCAGCTCTTTCTTCGATTCTGACTTAATCTCATTAATTGTAGCAAACGCTTCTCTTTCATTGGTCTCTTCAGTTTTAGGAATAGGTAGAAGTCGCAGTAAGCCAAATTTGGTGAACAAGGTGGTTGAGGCATGATTAGGCTGTTGCTTGTGGCCAAAAAATCATATTATTTGATCCATTTTTTAAAAAATCGACGGCCACACACAAACGGGACTAAATATTTCAGTTGTCAACAACAATCTACTAATCCAAATTGGATGATAATGACAACATATGATTAACACATGTGTACCAACATAACAAATAAAAATTTCGATAATCGAATGTACACAGCCCGCGATAATTCAAAATTCACCTTTTCTTTTCAACAAACCATGTACATAAGTATGTACGTAAATATTTTGCGATTAATAAGAGTAATTAGTTACCATTAAATTATCCATACAATGTAATTATATATATTTCAGTAAAAAAGAAGGCCAGTGTCGCATATAATTTTCGTATAATCTTTAACCGGGTACATAGTTGCTAGATGAAATTGGTACAAAAATTATTCAAGTCGTCAATGTGAGATCATAGTATTTTTCATAGTTCATCAATAAAAAAATTGACGAAGAAACATTAAATGCATAGAACTTCAATCTGGGTTTTAAATTATTTATCCATACTCCTTCTTAATTTAAACAACTAGACCCACCATATTCTTAGTAATTAACAACTCATAAATTTACAAAGCATATAATAAAATCTCTTAACACGCTTTAAATTACTTACGTCGTAAACGATTTAAGTTACATTGAATAATGTCAGAATACTAGAGCTTTGCATGTACAGGGTGTCTGGTAGCAGATTTATATTTTCAAACTAAAATAAAAAACGTAATAATTGACACAAAGTTTTATTAAGAGCATTGAACGATAGTATGGAAATGCGGATTTAATTTTTTAAATAGTATGACATCCAGATGACTTCCGTCGAGTTGAACACACTGTTCAAAATGGAGCCTTGTGTTCTGCGCAACACGCTGCAGTAAACTTGGTTCAATTGAGCTGATTTCTCGACGAATATTTCCCTTAAAAATTACAAGAGATTTGGGATTGTCATTATAAACCCTCTCTTTAAGGTAGCCCCATAAAAAAATCCGCGGGAGTTAGATCGGGCGACCTCGGTGGCAATGGGATGTCCCTAAAGCGACTGATCAGTTTTGGGAGAAATTTTCCCGAAACAAATTCATCGAAGCTCTGGCTGTGTGTGTAGTCGCCACATCATGTTGAAACCACGTGTGTGAAGAATACGATGGATGAGCTCGCGGGTTTTGCAAAAAGAATTCCGTAATCATGCGTTGATAATTTTCACCTTTGACATTCGTCGCCTGGCCTCGAGAATTTTCCGGAAAAAAATGGTTCAATTATCTTATGCGTGGATAAGGCACACCAAACAGTTAGCCTGGGACAATGCAATGGGTTTTGATGTATCAATCGTGGGTTGCGGGTTCTTGGAGACCAGCAACGGCAGTTTTGCTTGTTGACGTGGCTGTTTAAGTGAAAATGAGCCTCGTCGTTCTAAAAAATGGGATTTACAGTGCGAAAACTCTCAAACATCGTTTGACAAAAATTTTTCCGTAAATCAAAGTCACTTTCTCTCAGTTCTTGTATGATTTGAATTTTAAAAGGCTGGAACTTCAGATCATTTTTCAAAATATCAGGAATAATCGCTTTTGGAAGTCCCAGTGAGGCTGCTCTTTTCCATATTGAAAGTTGCCGATTTTCACGTAGTCTGCTTTCAACCAGTTCAATGTTTTCGGGAGTCTTTGAAGATCGACTGGGCCCTAGTCGTAGAACATTCGTAGCCGAAACAGTAGCGCGGAATCTCTGCACGCACGAACAAATTAAATTTACCCAAGGTTCATCACGTATTCGCCGAATACCGAACTTTGAACAAAATTGTCGACGACCAATTACTTAAGATTCATTACTCTTAAAAAATTTCTCCACAGCGAACGCGCAATGCTCACTCGACCATCGCGACTAACAAGTCCGCACAATCGATAATTCCAACGGCACCACCCTCCCTCTGCACCGTTTAATACTTTTGGAAATAATCGTATTTAAAAATTTTAAATTTGGTACCAGACACCCTGTACTAGTTCCTTGGTATTATTTCAATGCTTAAATTTATTGCTTATTGTTAAACTCAGCTTCAAAACAAGCAAAAGAGCTATATTGGACTGTCCCGAATCTTCTATACCCTTCACAAAAGTATGGACTACTCAAAATGTAACATACTACAGATTTTTAAACTCTCTTTTCGTTTAAATATAATCATTCTCGATCGGTTAATAAATGAGATGTTTTTATCCATTTCCATTTCAACTCTTTCTGAATGCTAATACATTTTTTATGAATTCCCCATTTTTGGTAAATTCTAGATAAAAGCGATCCAATTTCGCGAAATTTGTAATTATTGCTCAAATTTATAGTTTTCGGCGCAATTCCAGCATTTGGGTAAATTTTTTCGTTAAATTTCAAAATATGGTGAAGTTTCTTTTGGTTATTTTTTTGTGAAAATTAGCTGTTTGTAAGATATAGATCTTATGGACCTTGTTTAATATATAATATTGATTTTTTGTAAATTTTTGGTGAAACTTAAAAATGTTGATATTTTATTTTGTTTCATTCCAGTTTTTTGATTTTATGGTAAATTTTCAAGGTTTTGTGAAATTTTGATATTTTCTTTTTTTTCGGGTTTTGTGAAAAATTTCTTAATTTTCGTAAATTCTTAAAATTTTGTAAAAATTGCTTTTTTTAATTTTTCAATTTAGTTCAGATTTTTGGTAAAATACTTAATTTTTAAATTTTATTACTGAACTCATAATTTTGACGTAAATTTTCTATTTATAAAGGGTCATCCAAATGTGACGCCTAGATGTCAGCACTATATAATTTTTACACGTGACATCTTTTCAAATGACATAAGCCATTTTGTTTTATTAGAAGGTAGTACATTTTTAACCATGGACAGGTACACATTGCAACAACGCGTTTACATCATTCAAACTTATTATGAAAATGGGCGTTCTTTGAAAAATACCCATCGCAAAATTCGTAATTTTTTTGGTGTAAATAATCGGCCAAATCAATTATTCGTCAATAAGTAAAATTGTCGTATCTGGGGTGATGAAAATCCTCGTGTTATTCATGAAAAATCTCTACACCCACAAAAAGTTACTGTTTGGTGTGCATTTTGGGCAAATGGAATCATTGGGTCATTTTTCTTCGAAGATGATGCTGGAAATGCTGTTACTGTGAATGCTGAGCGATACCAATCAATGTTGAGAGACTTTTTATGGACACAGTTGAATCATATTGATGTGTCTGACGTCTATTTCCAGCAAGACGGTGCTACATGTCACACAACTCGAGAAAACATTACGCTTTTGCGATCAAAATTTCCTCAACGTGTAATTTCACGAATTGCAGATTTCAATTGGCCTCCAAGGTCATGTGATCTAACACCATTAGATTTTTTTTTGTGGGGTTTTTTGAAAAGCCGAGTGTATGCTAACAAGCCACAAACAATTAATGATCTAAAGAACAACATTCAAGTTGCAATTCGTGAAATAACACCAGCAACATGTCGGAAAGTCATTGAAAATTTCGATATTCGGATTGATGTCTGCAGACGCAGTCATGGTAGACATTTGAATGATATTCTATTCCACTTATAATTGTATTGGATCATACTTTTAATAAAAAGAAAACAGCTTGAAAAAATTGCAAATAGTTTGTGTTTTATTTCAAAGAAACATGTACGCGCGTTTTTTGGATGACCCTTTATATGCTGGACAAATGCCCGCTCTAACTAAGATGGCATAGGGGCCAGTTAAGTCCTTAGACCACAAGGTGCACGAAACAGTTACTCTTTGAGGAAACAAATTTATCTTGGACTATTCAATCGCTAAATGCCAAATCCGTTGAGGTGAAAAGGTGACTCACCACAGAACAAAATTTTGTATAAAACCCCGACTCCTTTTTACGTATTCGACGATTAAGCAGCCGAGGCTGTTGATGGTTGCTGGGCTTCTTGTATGTCTGTAAATGCAAATCGCTTTGCCAAAATATACGAAAAGGCCTGTAGCTGCGATCGTCGACCATTAAATGAGCCAGATACGTCAGCCCCACTGTCGCTTTCACAAACTCCATCCATATTATGTAACTTTATGACCAATTATGTGCGAACTTCTGGACCAAACTTCAAATCGTGCGTTCAGAAGGTCGATTATTTACTTCAAAATATTTACTTTGACTTTAAATAAATGTAGCCTGATATAGATGCTATTCTGGTGGCATTAGCAAGATGTCATGTTATTGATTCTTACTGGCGCAGATGCTGTGCTTATTCTCTCTTCATCTTCCATTTAAGTACTCTTCTTACATGCACCTTAGCAAGCCTTCCTCCTTGCCTATTCTCCTTCTTCTCTTCGATGCTTTAAGGTACCACAAAGTCGGCAAATGTTTAAGCCCACGTGAGTCTAATGCGACGGAGGCTGTCTGTAAACTATGACTTTGACAAACATTCAATTCAACAACGCAAGCACTCGTATGTTATTTTTTCTTATTGTTTCAAAAATGATGTAGTATTATTTAATATTCAGTAATTAATTATTTGATAACAAATTTAGTTGAAAAAAAACTAACATTATAAGATTAATTTTTTATACGGCTCGTTTTCGTTGAAAAAATATTTAATCACACTTGCACAAATATGCCGTATTAGTTTATAAGTAAATTAGAACTTTCTCGAACAAAATTAAAATCAAGCTAATTAAATTGAGGTCAGACTTAGTAAAGTCCCTTAAAATGTTAACTATAAAATGTTTTTAATGTGCAAGTAAATGGAAAAAGTATTTTGTAAAATATGCAGCAAAGCGATAAGAATATAAATTTATAAAGGCAACCTAAGTTCTTTTAAGATATTTTTCCCAACGAAATTCTAAGTTGTGTTAAGCTACTGTTCCAAGTGTAAAAGCTCCAAGTGAAAAAAACAAGCAGAAATTTATTTTAATATAATTTCCTGGAAAATGAAGCTTAATAAATGAAATTTTGCTGGGGGTACTTTTGAATCAGAAAATAACAATACAGCTAGAGCTATTAACTCGTTTGCAGCTTAAGTCGACTTAAGCACTTATTCCTTTTTGCCACAGATTTGTTGAATGAGTTAGTGAAATCCCAATAAATCTATGAATTCATAAATATTTTATTGTGTAAACATGACTTTGGTCATGTAATTGCAAAATTAATATAATTTTAATCCAACTTATTGTACAGACGTCATTTGATACGATATAAACATCTCATTTAAATGCAGGGCAAAAACTCATCTTGAAGTATTTTAATATGGACATATGAATTCATTTAAACATATAGTGGAATTATTGTAAAAGTTAGTTTTTTTCTTACAATAAAAATTATGAATAAAAATCATATAAATCGTACATTACCCCCTTCTTATTTTTCATTGATTGGCAACAACAATTGCAAAAAAAAACAATCAGTAATTGATTGTAACTTTAAAGCCATTAAAAACTTGTTGCTTCGCCTAGCGCACATAAAGAAATTTATATAAATTGTAGTCTTTCATATGAACGACAATTAAAAATTTAATGGTTAATTGAAAGAGACTGTAATCAGACTCTACAAAAACACAAATATATGTGTAACTTGTCATGGCAAATCTAATGGAAAAGCGATTATTTGCGCAGACAACAAGTCGTAGAATCCTAGACTGTCTTCTTTGTTGCTTCCGAATGTGTGATGCAAATGCAGTACCCCACAGCTGAATGTCATATGACCATATCGGCTTTATAACGGATTTGTATAATAGAACTTTGTATTCCAAAGTCAAGGTTAAGTTAGGACCTATTAACCAGTGAAGTTGATTTGTCCGAAGCTTTATGGCCGTTAATTTTGCCTCAATGTGACGAGACCAAATTAGGCGTCGATCGAGTTGGATGCCCAAATACTTAACGTGAGTTTATTATTACTGGTGGAAAGTTTTGTCTTCTCACGGTTAATATTACTTAAGCACATTTTAATGGTTTAATCTTTATTCTCCTCTCTAGCCAGTCTTCTAGCTCGTGAATCTGAGACTTAAGTTATGCAGTTGCTACCGGTGGATCTTTATTAACACTAATAAATGCAGTATCGTGTGCAAACGTTGACTTATATGTATGTGGGCTTGTCGGCATATCCGCTAGATAGATTATATATAATAGCGGCCCTACAGGTACTCCTACACTTTAAACGTTCTATTCGCCAAATAGTTCTTTAAAAGCTTTTGGAAGTTTTCAGGAAGAACTCGAGTTATTTTAGTGAGTAGCCCATCATGCCGAATGTTATTAAACGTCTGGGAAATGTCTATAAATAACTGCTCCATAGTACTATGCTTTGCTCGCAAATCAACTGGTGGTCTGAGATAATGTTTTGCCCAGTAAGATAAGCTTTTAAAGATGCAACAAATAATTCTTCAAACAAGTTTGATAAAATTGATATTAGCCTAATAGGCCTATAAGATGCTAACTGACTTGAGTCCGTTCCTGTTTTGGGGATCATAACAATTTCATGTTTCTTCCAAGTGCATGGGAAAAAGCCATCTCGCAACATGTCATTAAATATAAATAATAAAATTTACACAGCGGAATTGATGTTGTAACTCGATCGGGTCCGGGAAATTTGCTCGCATCAAGATTTTTAATTATCGCTTTTAGTAAATACAGGGTGTCTGGTGGCAAATTTATATTTTTAAATACGATTATTTCAAAAAGTATTAAACGGTGCAGAGGGAGGGTGGTGCCGTTGGAATTATCGATCGTGCGGACTTGTTAGTCGCGATGTCGCAGTGGTCGAGTGAGCATTGCGCGTTCGCTGTGGAGAAATTTTTTAAGAGTAATGAATCTTAAGTAATTGGTCGTCGACAATTTTGTTCAAAGTTCGGTATTCGGCGAATACGTGTTGCACCGAGTGCAAATTTAATTCGTTCGTTGGTGCAGAGATTCCACGCAACGTCTTTGGCTATAAATGTCCTACGGCCAGGGCCCAGTCGATCTTCAATGACTCCCGAAAACATTGAACTGGTTGAAAGCAGTTTACGTGAAAATCCGCCACTTTCACTGGGACTTCCATGAGCAATTATTCATGAAATTTTAAAAAAAGATCTGAAGTTCTATAATATTAAAATTCAAAACGCTCAAGAACTGAAAGAAAGTGACATTGATTTACGCAAAAATTTTTGTGAAACGATGTTGGAGCGTTTTCCAATTTTTTGGAACGACGAGGCTCATTTTCACTCAAACGGCCACGTCAATAAGCAAAACTTCCGTTACTGGTCTCCAAGAACCCGCAACCCCGCAATTGAAACATCAAAACCCATTGCATTGCCACAGGGTAACTGTTTGATGTGCCTTATCCACGCATAAGATAATTGAACCATTTTTTTCCGGAAAATTCTCGAGGCCAGGCGACGAATGTCAACGATAAAAATTATTATCGACGCATGATCGTACGAAGAGGTTAATCTTTGCCAAAGTAGGAATCCAGAAAAATGGACAATAATGCCTCGCGAGGGATGGACGGGTCAATCTTTAGATTCTGACAGTCCATCCCTGAGCCTCGCACGAGGTGGAGAGGCTATTCTCTTTAGGAACTCCGCTGTTTATTGGCCGATGGAGGAATTCTGAAGAGTTGGACAAGAAAACCTCGCAAGGGTTGGGCGGAACAGCTTCTAAAGATACTCCGGAGGAATAGGCTGAGACGCTAGCACACATTGTGGGTGAATTTCCAGCTCTGGCTAGCATAAGACTTAGAACCACGGGCAGATAAATGCCATGGTAGACGCATCCATCGTACTCTTCACACACGTGGTTTCAACTGCACGCACAGCCAGAGCTTCGATGAATTCGCTTCGGGAAAATTTCCCTCAAAAACTGATCAGTCGCTTTGGGAACATCCCATGGCCACCGAGGTCGCCCAATCTAACTCCCATGGATTTTTTTATGGGGCTGCCTCAAAGAGAGGGTTTATAATGACAATTCCCAATGTCTTGTGGCTTTAAAATAAAATTTTCGTCAAGAAAGCAGCTCAATTGAACCAAGTTTACTGCAGCGTGTGGCGCAGAATATAAGGCTCCGTTTTGAACAGTGGGTTCAACTCGACGGCAGTCATATGGATGACATACTCTTTAAAAAATCAAATCCAAATTCGAAGAAGTAAGGTCCAATAATTCCTCCTGACCAAATTGCATACCAGACTGTCACTTTTAATGGATACAAAGGTGACTGATGAATAATTTGAGGGTTTTCCATTGCCCAGAACCGACTATTCTGTTTATTCACATATCCATTTAAATGAAAATGTGCCTCGTCACTCATTATAATTTTTACATGAAAATCGGGGTTGTCATGGACGAGCTGTATAATCCTATTGGCGGCGTAAATGGTCTTTTGGAAGAAGCTCTTGTGTCAACTAAATCTTAAATGGAAACAAATGCAAATCTACAGAGCTACAGTCCCTCTTTCTTCGAAATCATTCACTACGCGATAAATAGTGCGTCTTGTTGGTACGTTGTTTCTCTCAAAAATTTCATGTAACTTTCTTATTGTCACAGTAATCGATGATTGATTTTGATAAAATGTTTTAACGATTAAAACACGTTGGTTTACCGAATATTTTTCCATAATAAATTTGCCACGTCTCGACTTCACGACTGCCAAATATGAATTGTCAAGACTAATGTTTACCAAAATGGCGGCAAAACAAAGTAGTATACTTTCCCGGCGGACACCCTGTATAAAATAAGTCGACTGAAACCGGAGGCCAAAATTAAAAATCGCTGCATTATTTTGCACTGGAAAAAATCTGTAGTACATTTTTAGTAGTCCACAGTTTTAAAAAGGGTATATAAGATTCGGCACAGCCGAATATAACTCTTTTACTTTCGTTTCGTTTTTAAATATGTACGATTTTCACTTCCTAAAACCTCAACTAGTTTTAAAAGCATAAAGAGTCAATAGAAAAGACAAATTTAGTTTATTTCGTCAGTCCAATTTTTGCTAAGAAAGTCGGTACCTAATACAAAGGTAACCTTATCAACAGCAAACCAACTAACTACTGGCTGCTTAGAAGGTTATTATTTTGTATTATAAAGATGATGGTCAGTCACCATGACAGCGGCTATGAATAATTTTTGTATTTATTTTTTCATACTCTCAACTGTAAATTTGATAAGAAAACGAAATCAGTTACTAGTTATTGAAATTAAATAAAAAATATGAATGTATAGACACATGTTGACATACAGTCAAGGAAAAAACTCTACGTACACTATACGATTTTTTAGTTTTAGAGAATTAGTAGCGATAATTAAAATAAATTTATATCAATGCTAAGGCCATTAATAAATCAGATTAATTGCAGGAAACAATTGTTTTAAACGGACGCACTATATAAATTATTAGGGAAAAACATAACATTACATTCATCTAATAACGAATATAAAATGACGAACACAGAATGTAAGGGAACCATTATTTCTTTTGTGTTCATTTAGCTTTATTGATTTTCTAGAAGACTTAAATGGTTCACGAACGAGCTAATGCAACTGAACGATTCAATTGATTGAATTTAATGAGTTGAAATGTAAAATTTGTGAACTATGAAACAAACCAACGCTACGTCTTGACTAGCCATAGATTTGTTCGCACACTGAGAGAGCGATTGCAAAATAACACGAGAAAATGTGTTCGTGGGAGATGTTCGTGTAGATGTTCCTGTTGAACATAATTTTTTGTCTCTCATTGTACATATGCTCTCATTGTATAAATGCCTCTGTGTATTTTCTATGTGAAATGGCAGAACAGAGTGTTGCGAACAATTGTTCGGACAACTCTGTTTAAACACGAAGTAATCACCATCAGCGACGGTCTTCACTAGCCAATATTCATATGCGAACAGCAAAATGTTCGATGGCTAAACAGATTTTTGGCTGGTCAAGACATGTTACATGGTTATAAAGTTGTTTTGCAACTTATACTACATTTACACCTGCTCAAAATCTAGTAGATTTCAGCTCAAATTTCGAAGAAAATCTCTGCCGTTTACACCACAGCTTTTTGACGTATTATTGGATTTCATTTTCATAACAAAAATAGCTGACTGAAGAAAGAATAAAAAATTGGCTCTAAACTTAATTAAATTCGTGCTACAATTGTTTTTATACACATAATTACATATGTAATATTACTTACACTTTATTTATTATTGTTTTATCCATATTGAAACCACTTATTTTCAACTTTTATTATTTTTTAATGTTGCTGCAAATATTTTGTTTCTACCGCGCTTTTTTTTTGTTACAAATGTCAAGATTTTCTTGCTCAGCGCTGTATATTTCAGTACATTAGCCAAAAATACATAGTTGCATCATTTAGTATTGCAAGATTTTGAGAGATTTTGCCAAAATCTAGTTCGTAAGTAGATTTTGTTTTGTATGGGAAATCTCGTAGAAATGAACTAGATTTCGCTAAAAATCTCATAAGTACCAGATTTTACGTATATGTAAATGTAGTATTATTAAATGGAAATAAATTTCACTTTGACATCGCAAAGATTTGCTTTTAAACGCTTTTGCCGGTTTGAGAAAGTAAAATACATCAAATGTATCGAAAATAAGCAGGTCCATGAAGGGATTTGAGAATCTATGGTAGCATTCTTAATTAAGATTTAAAATAAATGCCCCGAAAATGGAAGAAAAGGCTAAGACTTTGCTCTCAGTTTGCTGAAGGTCATGACTCACTATCAGATTTAGTCGTAAGACCTGTCAAAAATGCCATGTGTGCTTAAAATGTTGTATAGTGTATATTAAAATAAAATGTGAGTGACAGATTTTTTGACAGATCTGTCCGATTTTCTAATGTGTTTGAAGTGTTAGTTTCCATGCAATCAGGGATACATGTTGTAGAGACCGATTTTATCTCTGGAAGAAAAAAACGGTTTCCTTTCGTATACACATAATTTTTTTTATCATCTAATTCAAAAATTTATTTTATTATAAACTTATCCATTTTTTACTTTTATGGTTTGTAAATGCAAACATTCAAACGAGCAAATAAAAGTATTATAGACAGCCGCTTAGTAAAAGTATCGCAAAATAATCATATTATGCAGTGCAGTGTATTTACGAAAAGACTTATAGTGTTTGTTTACATTACAAAACACATATGTTTTTTCATCTTCTTTATATGACATTGTGACACTAGCGTATGCATTTCGCTGCGATTTTTATTTAGCATTTCATCAGATTTTTTTATGAATGAATCGTACGATTATATGTTTATCGACAAATTTATGTATAACATGTGCTATAATTTGGGGTGCCATGGTCTCATATGAAATTTGTCGCATAGATTTTGTTGAGGCTAATAAGATCCATTATTGATAGGAAAACGTATTAAAATATAATAATAACATGAGATGATTGTTTGAACATTAAAAATCAATGGTTTTTACATTAATAAAAACACTCCTGTCAAAATTGTGCTCGTTTATCGAGATGAGCTTTTTCATTATGTCTTAATACGCTTAACTTTTCAAGTCAGCAACAGGACTTGTCCCCGAACTTGTAAGAAAATATGACATAAGCAGCTACTGCCGAAAAAAGAAATGATGTTACAGCTAATTGTTACCGCATGTGGATCAACTAAGTGCTAGAAATTATTTATATTTTATTATTTACATATAAATTTTTTAATATGTGTAATTTGGCAACATGTAGCCCCTTCTTCCTATACATATTTTTTGCTATAGTTATTATTTTATTAGGTATCACACATGTACATTTTTATTTCACAAAGAACCTTATTTACGAGTATTTTAGTTTAAATAGTAGCATATGCACATTTTAAATTTTTTTATTAATTTCCTAAAAGGCTAAAACCAAAGGATGTATGTAGACTTTTTTCCTTGGCTGTATACATATGCATACATACTCGTACATCCATACAGATTTTGTTTTTAATTTTGGTACATATATTTTTTTTTTATTTACTTTCCAATTTACATTTTAATTTAGACAAATTTTTGTTAACGTTGTAATACTACAAATTTACAGTATTAATTAAGTTATCAATATGTATTAAAACATCTTTCACTAAAAATTGTGGAACAACAAGCAATTCTCTGCACACTAACACAAATATAATTAATTATAATTACACATTTCTCAACAGTAAGAAAGCTGGTGTCAGGTGTCTATAAAGTTGCCACATATTTTTAGGCTGATTTAATTAAAGAAGCGTTAGACGATAAAAGCGCGCTGTCAAAAAAATAATATTCAAAACGTTTCAATTTTCTGAATGGCACATCAACATCTTTTTTAATTTGATGAAGAAGCCACCGCTCAACTGAGTCAAAAAATAATCTTCGTTTTCTTAATTTTGCTTTATTTTCCACGGATTTTGTTAACTTGAAGCGTTTAATAATATTGTGAATGGTGGAGTGACTTCTATTTACCAATTTTCTTATATCCACGGAAGTTTGACCACGCTGGCTACCCATTTTCTAAATATTTTTTTATATAGTGATAAATTTATGTTGATTTATTATTAAAAGATGAATAAACTTGTTTTTTGCCAAAATCACCACCGATCTCTTATAAATTTCAAACAAATTTACCTGTCCCAGTTTCATTTTGACATTGAAATTAGTCATTTCTGTTGTTGTTGCTTTTTTCAGCAGATAGTAACGGCATTTTGATATTGCTTATTATCGGTTTTCGTAAAGCACAAAATAACTAATGTAATACATTTAAATTAAACAAATTTCATATTTTTTGAAAAGAAAGAACAATATAGATTGAAGTCCCAGTTTCATTTTGAGCAACTGCATAGTATATATAAAACTTTTTATTTTATTTACTACTGCGAGTAAAATAAAAAGTATATATATAAATAAAATATATATATATAAAAGTATATATATATATATATATATATATATATATATATATATATATATGTATATATATATATAAGATATGTATGAATGCTTCAAATCAAAAAATAACAAAACATGTTAGATACTATTCTTTTTTCTGTTTTTCAACCGATTCTCTTCTTTTTTGCTTCGTTTAGTAGCTATTGACAAACTTTTAAATCAACATCTGCTTAAATATAAAAAAAAATTGTTTACCTAAAACTAGCTCCATTTATTAAAGCATCATTAGAAAATTTTATTCTATAAGAGAATTTAATTACAAAATTCAAATAAGTTAGAAAATACAACTTCTTTAAGATACAAGTATATTTTAAATGGATACAAATATTTTATTACGACTAAAGTACAGAGAAAGCGAATTTCCTTAAGAAGCTGCAGCCGATTTATAACTTTTGTGTAGAAGATAACAATACTCCCGCCCACAAAAGTTAAGTGTGTGTGGAAATTCATACAAGGCTTTGTATGTAATATATAGTCTGAGAAATTTACATCAAGTCTGATAATATACTATATATTTGCAAAGCCAGTTTTGCGATAGTAATTTATACATGTAGACAACAAAAACAAAAGCTAAGTCGCGTAGTTGCCGGCAGAGAATGTGCGCTTTAATAAAAGATTTAATTATGCTTAATTTTTATATGACATCTGTGACAAAGGTAACAAATATATTCAAATATAGATATCGTATGTATAACTGATAATGCTAACAAATCGTTTAAAATTAATATAAATAAAAAACTCTTGGCAACCCTTGGACTATTGTGAATTATACCTAATGCATTAACGTGTGAATGATAACGAGCATAGAAGAAGCGCAGAACGTGCAGTTTAATTTGTTTTGTTTTGTGAACGTTTCTAAAATTAATAATTAATAGAAATGAAAATAGCACGATATAAAAAGTCACATAAGACTTTAAGGTTTTTTGCAACACATTTCAATTACCGTGAGCCGTATCAAGTTTTGGTGGATGCTACATTTTGCCAGGCAGCCTTGAAGGTAACTGTCTACGGAAAGCAATTTCATAATTTAGTAGCTTCCTCTGCAGGAAAGCATAAACAGCATTAAAATTTAACCCCTTAAAACAAAATTAAATAAATTTTAAGCATCGGCATATTAATTCTTTGAAACTTGTAATAAATTAATCTGTTCCAGAATAAAGTTATAATTGAAGAACAGATAAAGAAATACTTCCAAGCACAAGTTAAATTGTTGACCACTCAATGCATTATATTAGAGGCTGAATCTTTAGGAACACCTCTAACTGGAGCCACACAAATTGTCAAACAATTTTTTGTTCACAAATGCGGCCATGAAGGACACCCCGTAACGGCCGCAGAGTGCATTAAACAAATGGTCAGTATCCAACGAGACATGGAAACCGTTCTTTATTGATATATATTTTTTTTTTATTCAAGACAAAAAATTCCCGCTATATTGTTGCTAGTCAAGATCGCGATATACAAAATAGCATGCGCAAAGTACCCGGTCGTTGCTTGTTGTATCTTCATAAAGCTGCACCTGTTTTAGAAGCCCCCTCAGTTGCTTCAAAAAAATGGGTGCATAAGAAAGCAAATAATCTTTTGTCTCAAGAGGCTGAAAAACAAATCGAGTCTTTAAAACAAAAGGAATGTTTACTTAAAAATGACGTGGAACAACCTATACGTAAACGTAAAGGCCCAAAAAATCCTAACCCTTTGTCTTGTAAAAAGAGTAAAAAGCAACCACAGTTCGTACAACAACAACTAAATAAAGCTAAGGGCCAATCTAATTGTGGTAAAGAGGAAAAAATTGGTGATAAAAGTAAAGCCGATATGAGACCTAAAAGAAAACGGGTTAAGCTACCGGCCCATATTAAAGAAATACTAAACAAAACCACGTAATTAGAATAAAAATTGTATTTGAAAGATTTAATAAATTTAATTTTTAATTCAGCAATTAATTTCGATAAATTCTTCATAGAATATCAGAAAGTTCTAATTGGCTCATTTAATTCAAACGAGGGTTAAAACGCCATCCTTAAACAGTGCTGCGCTGTGCGTACTTATATATAATTTATTTTCGTTAATAAAATGTATAACTCAATTTGTTTACTCTCGTTTTGCATATTATATTTTATTATTCACATGTAAATGCTATTATTAAATAAAGGTTACATTCTTACATAGAGATAGGTACTTTTTAAATATTTTGATGTTTTAGAAAACTAGCTTAATATTTACCTTCTCTTATTTTATTTAAAGTATTTTGAGTCATAAATTTCTTTAGTATTACGCTTAATAAAGTATAACGCGATACGTAAGCTAGAAAATTGACTGGAAACAGGCCACACCACACCAATTCCATTTTGTTAGCAAGAGCTGTTGCAAAAAGAAAACCACACCTTTCAATTGTTAAACGCTTTTGATTCTTCGTACTAAGGCCTACTTTCTTATTAGGTTTACCGGTGAAAGCTTCTTTTAAGAAATCTGTAGTAACTGGTCCCGGATTGAAAATAGTTACATCCAAAGAAGGGTGCTCCATTAACAAGCATTGTAGATAGGCATTTAAGGCATGCTTAGCACCACAGTAACTCGCAGAGAACGGTACCGTAGTTATGCCTGCAACACTTGAAGTCGCCGCTATATGACCCTTACCACCTGCCTGTTCTATAAAATAATGGACTACTAAACGGCTTAGATGGAGCGAGGAAAACACATCTAATTCGAAAAGTTCTCTATCCACTTGAATGTCAATATCTTCCCAATTGGCACGTTGAGATCGGCCAGCATTATTGACTAAAATGTCCAATTTGCCGAAGTAATTTAAGACATCCAGAAGGCACTTGTTGTGATTCTCCATCTTCAGTATGTCCATGGGTAATACCAAAACATCTTTCGCAGCTAACAAACCTTTGGCTTCAATCAAGCAATCTTTTTTCACCTCTTCCAAAAGAGCTTCACGCCTAGCAGAAATGACTAATCTTACACCGTGGCGAGCCAGGTTTAAAGCCAAGCCTTTACCAATGCCACTTGATGCTCCGGTTATCCATACCACTTGTCCACGCAAGGTTGAAATGTTATGACCAAAACGAATTTTCAACCAAAGTGCTACATTGCAGTCTAAGAAGATCCATAGTAGGAAATATATGACGCAGTAAGTCAGTGTAGATATGCCAAGAAGCTCAAAAAAGTTCATAGTAATTCACTTCACTGTGTACAACAGAAAATAAAAAATGAATTGTGGTCAACTAAAAACTACTGAAAATAAGACAGAGTTGGTTTTTTGTTTCTATAGAGATCTCACAGGTGGCTTTACAACACTGAAATGAGGGATGGCTGGTTCTTTTTCCTTACACAATTATATATATATGTATGTACATACATATATAAATATAGGGTGGTCTAACCAAAGCACACGATGTTAATTTGTAATGAAACAAAAAGTTTTCAGAAAATTATCTTAATAATTTTTATTATGATTCTATCAGGTCTCTTCTGAAAACCACGTGATTTCAAATCACGAACGATTTTGAAATCACGCCGACGATTTAATGCTGTTTTGCAAATCACGTGATTTTACGGTTTTCGGCGTTGTTTTATTTTTTCGAAAACACGAGAAAACAGCTGACTATTTAGATTTGTGTTTTGTTTGTTTAATTTTTGTATATTCTTAATTAATATAAAAAGTAAATATCACAGAGTAACTACTTTGTGGTAAAAATTAGGGTAATAAAATAAATAAATGCCGGGAGCTAGTTTATTGGCTGTAATTGCTGTAAAAAAACGTAATTTACGGGACCTATCAAAACAAAGTTCACAAAGCATAAATACAAATGAAAACAAATGTTAGTATAAATAAAATTAATGCAAAAATAACGAAGTTGCCACTGTTTTCATCGATGAAATTTGCTTAGATTTTGCACTTCTGATTTCTAAATTTGCACAAAAATTACTCAGTTATTTACTATTAGTATATTTTTTAACAACAATAAATAAATTTTGTATTAAATAAAAAATAGGATACTATAAACTCCATATATCTTATATGATATTTTACGACTGTGTCACTTTGGCAACCTCACAATATCACAAAGTACTTTGTGTCACGAACATTGGTAAACAAAGCAAAACAACATTTTACAAAACAAACAGTGTCCTTACAAATTTGTTAATATAAATGTTTTTGTGTATAAAACCTTATTTTATTACTTAAATAAATAAAAAACACATCATATTAAATATATAATATAATTTTTATTTGATTCTAAATGCAAAACATAGAAAAAAACTTCAAGTGATTTGAAATCGTCAGACTGTTAGCTCACCGGTTTTAAATCACGAGATTTCAAAAAATTTTGTGCACAGAACACCTTTTCGTGATTTGAAATCACTTTTACAAAAAAGTGATTTTCAGAACATGCCTGTATGACAATTATGTGTGAAACGAAATATCGGCATGCACAGGTGTTTTAACGTTTCCTACAGACGGAATTTTGAACACAATTCTCCCCATTATGAACACATTTGGTAGATTATTATGCAAAAAAAAACACGACATGCATTTTTATTTGAACTTCCATTTTCGTAAAAGGCTTCAACAATCACAACGCGCTGCTCAATTGTTAAGGTGTGACATTATGGTTCATCCACCCTATATATGTTTTCAAAAAGTCTGTAACTTTAATATTAAGATACCCATAAATGTTTTAATTTGCACTTGAAATTTTTTCCAATAAAAGACTTTCGGTTTAAATTTGTGGAATCAAGTAAATAGTATATTTCCAATATTTTCACATATTTTTGCAATCTGTTCATTGGAGGCATGTTCTGCTGCCAATATAGCATTGCCAACAGCTATAGTTTCTTTTACCGTACTAGCCTTAATCCAGATGCGTCCATTCAATCCCACTGCAACTTCAAAAGCCAATTCTTTTGTCAAAGCTGCCAAAAGTGGACAGTCTTCTCTTAAAATTATTCGAGCCAAATTCAAACTGCAATTGAAAACAAATCCTTCTGAAAGCACACCCAACTTTCCCTTTTTACCCATAGAATTTACACACACCATCTCCGGTTCAAAATCTTTACTGGCCACTATAAGTCGACCATATACCAAATCGCCAGTATTTACATCTGGCCTATTTTTCTTGGTTGCTTGTTCAAAGGCCAAATAGGAAAGGGAGGCTTGTTCGCTTCCTCCTATATCGACTCGAAATATATCTCCAGCTTTTGCTGTCACTACGCCTATGACAGCTTCCCCTCTTACTGGTACATATCTTCTTTGATAGCTTTCTACCCAAAAAGTATTGGGTTCCCGGTGTTGTAGTGTTCCAGCCTTGCAGGCTACTACTTGTTCGTCTTGTCGGCGTAAACCGGGACCCAAAATTACTTTCTTTTCTTTAGCCATTTCCTCAGCTTTTGTTATACGATCGCCCGGCATTACGATTTCCATCATTTTTCTTTAATGTTTTAACGAATATATATTAATACACACGTGTTTATAAATAAACAAACGAAAATAATAATAAACAGTGATACCGTATTGGAAAAATTAATTTCTTGCACACTGAAGTTATTGCCAGGGTATTTCAAATAATTGTACAAGCTCTACAAATTAGATTTACTTTTTACTTAACTTTGTTGTAGTTAAAGTTTTTAAATATTTTATTCATGACAAAAAGCCCAATCAAAAAGTAAAAAATTATTAAATGTGTTCCAATATTGAATAATTTGTTATAAGTTTTGCAAGAGAGAAAATAACAGTTGGATGATACAGCACTTGCTGGGTTTTACTGGAGCAATAAAAAGCAACAAGTAACAATATATGACTATTTTCAAATGTAAATAACGAAAGGCTTTTAATAAAGTGGCTTAAATAAAAAAAATTTAATTTTCATTTACAATATAACATTAACAGTTTTAAATACAAAAAATAACCGAAATGGCATGAAAAATATCTTGTTAGAGATTAGTGTTAAAATATAAACTTCAGTAATAATATTTAAACTTATTAACATCTATCATTGTCACCAGGTATTAATACTAAATTTAATCTCTTGGTGCTCTAAAAAGAAATGCTAGTGATTGCTATCTGAAGGTACTAACGCCATATATATCGTCTGTTGTTCTTCATTCAAAACGTATTTTTTTTATAATCTAGAACACACTCATACATTTTATACTGTGTTGGGGGAGTTAATGAGAAATACATAAGTACTACGAGACTTAACATTAATTGTTTTCATATTCTTACACTAAGAATATATTGATTATAAACTGCTTAGGTATTACAACAGTGTAATATATTTTTGGCCAGAATTGATTTTAATACATAGCATCTTGACTAGCCTTCGCACATTTTGCCGCTCGCATAGAAAATGACTAGTGAAGACCGTCGCTGTTCATGGTCGCTTCATGTTCAAACAGAGTTTTCCGAACAATAGTTAACACAATTCTGTCCATGCCAATACACAAACAAAATACACAGAGAAAATAAAAAGTATGTATGTGTGCGCTAGTTTGTAAACACCCGTCATAAGCTATGCTAAAAGCATCCATACATTCTCGATAAAAAGCTAAAAATTAGTTTGAAACTGAAAGTGAACATTTATACGGTTTCTTTAAACAGAAGACCACGAACACATTTTCTCCTGTTATTTTGGAGAGGCTTTCACAATTTGCGAACATATTTATGGCTAGTCAAGTCGTAGTGTAAACTATATTAAAAGCATCCAAACAAACTCGATGAGAGACAAAAACTTATGCTCAAACTTAACAGGGATATCTACACGTATTCTTCAAATGGAAGAACACATTTTCTTCCGTTATTTTGCAGACGCTCTCTGAATGTGCGAACAATTTTATGGCTAGTCAAGACGTAGTTTTGCATGTAATGTAATTTTATACTTCATCAGGGTTCCGTTGGCAATTTGACGCTATTTATGTTTTGATTAGGTGCTAATGACTCAATTGATTGAGTTCTTGTATGATAACTCGACTATGGTGCACGCCAAAACAAACTCTACAATTTTTTAAAAAAGATTCTTTCAGGAGACGGTTCGTTTGTTTTTTAGTTCGTTTTCCCGTTTTATTAATTTACAGATAATTTAGATAATATAGTTCTCGTTAACCGTTGGGAACAAAAGTAATAATTCAAGAACTCGAAACCACACAAAAATCTAAATTTAATACCGAGTTTTGAGATTACATTTTTACTTACTTATATTCTCATGGTTACTCTACGTTCAGATACAAGTTTTCTTGCAAAAATTATTGCAATTCTCTTCTGATTTTTTTACGGTCACATATCCTGCCTGCAATTATCTTTTTCATTTTGCTTATATGTAATATGTTCTTATTTAAAGTTACGAGTGATGTAAAACAAAATGTGAATACTAGAAAGTATGTTGGTACTCTCTTTCATTTTTCGAAATATACAATATGAATTTTGTATAGTATAAATATAATAGAAAAAAAAATATAATAAACAAAATACGACTGTTGTACATTTGGGTTCCCAATAAATAGTACAATTTTAGAAGCTTTTTGGTACGTGCATGTGTATTTAGTTTTCTAATTTATCATCTCTGGCACGTACATAGATATGTATATTCTCCAAGAAAAATAATGCAGACATTTGTTTAACAAAGCAATTCTCTGGAAATTAAAGAAATACCGGTAACATTCCCTTCCTTTCACCTTGCTAAAGGTTATCCAAAAAGCAAAAAAATTTATAATTGATTTTTTTCTTTTGAAAATCAAGCCTAAAAGAAATTGTCAATATAATAACATATACTGGAAGGCAAACGCAAAACGACTATTGTATTTGCGCAAAACCAAACAGAAATTACATATTCTACTCTAAGAGCGATGCGGGCTAGTGGCAGAGGTGTGACGGAGATGTTCAAAAATGTATTAGCAAATCCGCGTAAATTCTCAATAGTATCAGTCTTGAAACAGTCGTTGTTGGTTACAAAACAACTAAATTTTAATTTTACGTATTCTGTGCAAATAAAAAGATACAAGTAAGTTGAAAAAATAAAATAATAGTGGAGAATTTTGATTTGTTTTTTTCCTTGACAATAATATCGGCCGGCATTATTGCATTTTTTTTAAATTTAAGATAAACATTGTTAGGTGAATTTTGCATGATACAAAATTTCAGTACAAAAATTCCTCTGTACTATATCAAATTATTCGTGAAAGTTCGTAAAAACTTGATGTTAGATAACATTTAATCATATTTATTTTGTTACAAGCCAGCTTTTTAAGGTGATTATTTAATAAAAATTAGCAAACTTTAATTTCGACTAATTTAAACCAGTAATTCTGTTCCTTTAAATAAATTGTTTAAACATATGACCTCTAACTAAACCTTAAAGGTCATTTGCGCAAGCATTGATATATTCATTATTTTGTGTGGTTGTTATCTGCCTTTTACATTTTATATTTGGCAATATTCTAAATTATTGGAATTGAGTGAAGAGAATGTTTCATACATTTAATACAAATTACCCTACATAATTTTTATTTTAATAAATAGATTTTTCTGATTTGGTTTGCATATTTTTTTTTGATCAAGTTTATTTTTAGTTAATTCTCGTTTTTTTGCTTCACCTATGTACATACATATTCCAATTGCTTCTTTGCTTAATAAAAGCAGCAGTTTCTAATAAGAGTTACCAGAGTAGCTAAATCAATTATTTGGATGTTCCTTTAAAAAGGTCCATTAAATTACAACTTGCCAATAGTAACAGCTAGGATAGTGTCGGACAGACAATTCGTTAATTGTTATGAGTGTTCCCCTGTTACTGCTTTATGCATTATGGCTTTACACACTTGTTTTATAAGTATATTTATTTTCTGTATTTGCTTTTTTAGGTGCAATATGCCAATCAAGACAATTTTTGCTCGTCAAATTTTCGATTCTCGTGGTAATCCCACCGTAGAAGTCGATCTCACAACTGAATTAGGTCTTTTCCGTGCTGCCGTTCCATCTGGTGCCTCCACTGGTGTCCACGAAGCTTTGGAATTGCGTGATAATGACAAGAAGAGTTACCACGGCAAGAGTGTATTGCAAGCCGTTGGTCATGTCAACAAATCCTTGGGTCCCGAGCTCATCAAGGCGAATTTGGAAGTCACCGACCAAGAAGCCATCGATAACTTTATGTTGAAATTAGATGGTACTGAAAACAAGAGCAAATTCGGTGCTAATGCTATTTTAGGAATTTCCTTGGCCGTCTGCAAGGCTGGTGCTGCCAAAAAGGGTGTTCCATTATATAAGCACATTGCCGATTTGGCCGGCAATAAGGATATAATTTTGCCCGTACCTGCTTTTAACGTTATCAACGGTGGCAGTCATGCTGGCAACAAGTTGGCCATGCAGGAATTCATGATTTTACCAACCGGTGCCAGCAGCTTCACTGAAGCCATGAAGATTGGTTCTGAAGTCTACCACCACTTAAAGAAGGTCATTAAAGATAAATTCGGTTTGGATGCCACAGCTGTCGGTGATGAGGGTGGTTTCGCGCCCAATATTCAATCCAATAAAGAAGCTTTGTGTCTTATCAGCGATGCCATCGCTTTAGGTGGTTACACTGGCAAAGTTGAAATTGGCATGGATGTTGCTGCTTCCGAATTCTTTAAGGATGGCGCTTACGACTTGGATTTCAAGAATCCTAACAGCGACAAGGCCCAATGGCTAGCCCCAAATAAATTAGCTGATTTGTACCAAGAATTCATCAAGGATTTCCCGATTGTGTCCATTGAAGATCCTTTCGATCAAGATCATTGGGATGCCTGGACCAATCTGACTGCTGCCACTAGCATTCAAATTGTTGGTGATGATTTGACTGTCACCAACCCCAAACGTATCCAAACTGCCGTTGAAAAGAAGGCCTGCAACTGCTTGTTGTTAAAGGTCAATCAAATTGGTACCGTTACTGAATCTATTAAGGCTCATTTGCTGGCCAAACAAAACGGCTGGGGTACCATGGTTTCCCATCGTTCTGGTGAGACTGAAGATTCTTTCATTGCTGATTTGGTTGTTGGCTTGTCAACTGGACAGATTAAGACCGGTGCTCCTTGTCGCTCTGAACGTTTGGCTAAATACAATCAAATTCTTCGTATCGAAGAAGAATTGGGAAGCTGCGCTAAATTTGCTGGTAAATCATTCAGAAAACCTCAGTAAATTGTGTACCAATGAGCATAACTCTATGTATATTATTACACATCTATTCCAAAATCTGAAAACAACAAATCGTTAATCCTCACCTAAGTTGAGGTTGGTTATTTAATAAAAAACATTTGTTTTAATTCTTCAAAATTGGAATATATATTACTCTTATTTCTCTCATTTAATGTCTCAATATTTTAAATTTGCTTTAAACTTGATTTCAGAGAACTTTATTTGTATGTAAAATATGTTTAAAGAAATTGTTAGTTTTTGCAAAAAAGAAATGATTAGACAAGCAAGTGAGGGAAGTTTCTATATATTCTTAAATTGTTAATTTCTTTATTATTTATGTTTATTAAATACATTACAATATTTATTATACAATTCAATATTTCTACAAATAAAAATTTATGTAGTTCGTTATCTAAAACAGCAAAAAAAATTGTTTTTTGGAAGCAATTTATAATAATATTTCTGCTGTAATACACACATATAATTTGTTAATTTTTAATCGGTAGATTTAAGTATTTTATTACTTTATCTAGATTATCAAACAGATAAGTAATTATTAATAAAAAACAAAAATCGAATTAGGCTGAATATTATTTCGAAGTCTTCCCTTACTTGCGCGGTATTTGCCAATATACATTTTTTCCACACCAATTTCAATTCGATATAAAACATTTTTAAAACAATGTCCTAAGCATACAAATTCCGGGAAAATTTTATTTGCAAATAGGTGTGTCAAACCAACCTGTGTTTTTGAGTACGAAACGGTTTAACACCGAAAGAAAAGCCTGTGGTGTACTCATTTCCATTTTTTAAATTGTTCGAATTTTAATGCTTGATACAGTGCGGTTTGAAAGCGACTTCTTTCAAACCAAAATAACCCCTAAGGCGGTTTAAAACAGGTAAACTAATCATATACAAATATTTTCGCCATTTTTGCCACTTTTTTATATGCAGTTTAGCATCAGACACAAGCCGGAAATGCCTTGATTTCGCCCATTAGTTTGGGCTACGCCCATCCACATATACATAAAAATTAAATACGTCCATACAAAATAAATATTAATTTTTCAGCTACTTTCACTTGACCGATTTTACTGAAACTTTGCACACATATTGAGCTGTCATGACTACTATATAATTTCGTGATTAGAAAATTGGGCAGTTAATAAGTTATCATTTTTAGCTACTTGCACTGGACCTATTTTTCTGAAACTTTGCACATATATTGAGCTCATTGAACTGGAAAGTAAATAAGTAAGTAGATAGGACAATATTTAGTTTTAAATAAAAAAAAAACAAAAAATTATAAACCCGGGGGTTTTTAACCTTGCTTGTTAACACATGAAATGTACATACATATTTTAGTTACTTATCTAACCTTCTACGATGACCACTTATTAAAATCATCCTACCGAGAGCCTTAAATAATTTACAGTTAAGATTTTTCCAAAAGCCGGAAGGAAATATACTAATAAAATTCCTCCAAATATCGCTAAATTTTAGACATACGTATACATGATTTATAACTGCATCTGAACTCAAATATTAGTGAAAATTTAAAAAGAAAATATAAACGAGAATTAATTATTAGGTAGCCCCATGAGCGCAGGTGGTTAATTCGCTTGCCACAACCTAACGTCAAATACTGTTAAAGTATATAGGAAATTCAAACAAATTTAATTAAATAGGAATTTCAAATAAATTTATTGAAATTTCAGAACTAAAGAAATGTTCTCTTAAGCCTGGTTTCCGCATACACCGTATTCAGCGCTTAAACCGAAATTCCATACATTTGTGGCGAAAAAAAGTTCGTATTTCGATTACGGAGTATGCGGAAATAGGCATTTACCACAGATTACTAACAAATACAAAATTCCTCATGAAAAATCAAACAAATAATGCTATTTTGAAGCATATATTCAGCTTTAGCCACAAATACTTCTTATTTATCTTCTAAATACGGAAATGTAACCGTAATGCAGAATAGGGGGATTATTAGCTGTCATACAAGGGTTTCTATGTAATTTTGTGACTTATTGTTAGAGATCTACATCTTATTAGAATCCTACAAAAAAGTTTAATGAATTAAATTCCAACATGGAGATCCGCCTTGTTTTTGAAAACGACAAAAAATACTAAGATGGATAAAACAACGTAACGACCATGAACTGCCAAATTTATCTGTTTTTATTGGATGACCACCTAAAAGGCAAAGAAGGCGATGTAAAATATTATAGAACTATTTTTCTTGTTATTTGTTGATGAAAATTAATTTGTTGCCACCTTTGTTATTCTGGTTGCCAACAATGGATGCAGTTTTCTTTTAACAATTCAAAACCCAAAAATGTGATGTAACCATACCGTTCTAAAATTTATCGTAGTTTGAGAATCAATGCCAATAAGTTTTATAAACAACTGGAAATGTTTTATGGCAATGTTAGAGAAAATCAGTTATTTGTTTATTATTTAAAAATAAGTGATGCCCAAATCGACCTAGGGAGTTACAGCGCATTTGATTCGAAAGTTAACATTTTCTAAATGTATTAGGCATACAAATTGGAATGATTTTCTTTTCGAATCGAATAACACAGCAGTTATTAACTATGTGAGTACAATGTGAGTACCATGCTCTGCCAACTCCAACCAAATATTAAAGAAAATGTTTTTTTTAATAGTCACATTTATCATGAAATTACGAATTTTTACTGCTGTCATTTCACATTTCGGCATATTTTCGTCATACCTATTTGAACACTGTAAATAGTTAGTAATTATGATTTTATGCAGATCAAAGATATTTAACCAATTATATTTTTAATAAAGTTGGTGTCTATCTGTTTTTATACGGTGGGCAATTATGTATATAATTTTTTTCGTTTTATATATTACTTCTACCAAACATTTCAGTACTATTTAATTGTTCGAGAGATCAATTGAAATTTTGTAGCTAAAAGAAAAAGGTGTAATATGTTTTTTGATATCTTGCAAGGATTATTTGATTTGCTTTGGAGTCTGCTGCCATTTGGTTAGTTAAGATTTATTGCAAACGAGCAATGCGAGAGTAAAAAATATTTGTTTGTGTTATTATTAGGTGGTGGAAGTGACGATAATGACGATAACTCCAAAGAATCCTAAATAAAATCATACAAATCTTTATAAAGAAAAATTCATGAGTTTGTATTTAGAAAATAATAAATATAACACTTTAGCGTTTTACTTTAAAACTTTAACAAAGTGTTTAATATTTTCAAAATATTACTAAGATGTTTAAGTTGATTGGGGCACCAGCTGGTAAGTATAACTCATCTCATTTTCTAATTTTATTATAATTATTTTAATGCCTTTATAGCTTCCGGTGATGAACCTTATTCCGAAGAAGAAGATACTATAACGGTTTTACTATACATACATTTGTACATACATATATGTTCTATATTTTATTACTCCTTAAGTTCTAATATTTCATTTTTAAAATTCATTGTTTATTTTTTTTTATAAATTTATATATGCAGATATATAATATTTTTTGTTTTAAATACATTATTTTATATGGTATAATTTTACAGACTTTTTGTGTAGCTTGGTTGTTATATAGTAAAAAAAAACATACATCAAATATGTGTATAATAGCGAATAAAATCAGTAAAATAATTTTTTGTGTGGAAAATTCTCAAAAAATATTCAAGAATATTAGGGACGTGTAATTAAAATAGTTTGTGTATCTTCTTTAATTCTTGTTTCTTCCATGCCGGCAATTCCTCAAATTCCCAAAATGACATATTAAATACGGATACGAAATCATCATGCGTTAGGTGGACCTGTAAAACAAATATGAACATAACTTTATTAGAAGTATATTTTCTTTCATTATATGTTGCGACACTTAAGTTGCATAGATTGCTAGGAGATACATACGTATGGTATCTACTTATTATGTTTCCGATGTTTAGGACTTAGAAAAATGAAACATTGCTCAAATTAAAGTTAAAACTAATGACAAAGTTAAACAGTCTTAACTCGTTTCGAACTTAAGAAAGAAACCTTTCTGTCAATCGTACGAGAAGATTAATTTGGCATTCCTAATTAAGCAGCTGCGTTTATGGTCATACTCATTATAGGTCTTTATTTTGTATTTTTTCATAATACTTGCGGCTTGACAATTTTATGTGTCAGCAAAAAATGAATATAATATTTTATAACGATTTTTATAAGTATTTGCATTCAAGAAAGAAAATTTACATAAAATATCATTTATATCAAGTTTAATCACGTAAAATTTATAGTAATAAATGGCCACTGCCACTTCCACAGAAATTTTGCTTTCAATAATAATGGAAGAGTTTTCAAATTCGGATGCGAGGTAGCGAATATTATTTCGATCATAAAATATTATAGAAATATAATATAGGCATACAGTTTTCCTATTCTATGGTATCAGTAAAAGTTAAACACCTTTAATTACTATTAACTACATCAACTTCTCTCAAAGAATTGTTCTATTTTAACCTGTGACTCAAAAAAAGTCTAGCGGGGTAAAATCCAACGGCCGTGATAGTTAATTTCCGTCAGCTCGTTGAGAGCTCAAATCGTTCATGCAGAATGTCTATTACGGATTGCGAAACGTAGCGACCTCTAGAACCAAATATCGTTCATATATGTACATGCATATCGTTAGATTTGGTAATAATTCAAACTCTCTCAGTTGACTTTACCAACGTTGTTTTCGAAGAAGAACAAACATCTTTTGTGGATGGTGAGCTTCGTGTGGACTGTTCTCGTCCATATACAGCAATTTTGCTTGTTTACATCCAAAATGGTGTCTCACCTCTAAAGCTGATTAAACGCCAAATTTCTAAAATTGCTTTGAAAGTGCTGCGTAATCGAGTAACTTGTCATTGTTATTTTGTATCAGTGATTGATGAATAAACAACGGGTTTGACAGACGCAAAACAACATGGCCGCTATAGACTTCCCCTTCCCTTTCTTTGTAAACCCAGAATAAAACTTCTATTCATAAAATTTACTTACCTCTCGTTTTAAGGGATTAATTTCTGATGGCAGTAAATCGATTTCCTGTTGTAAAACTGTCAAGGGATATTTTTGATGACAATCAAAGTCCTTTTGATTGTTCAACAAAGTCGGATGAACATTTCCATTAACTTCGCCGTTAGAATGGATACCTGTGCCATTAGTAGTAGATGATAAAAGCTGTCTCTTATTTTCATAAGTAACATATTTCTTAAATAAATTGAAAGTGGCCACGTTAGAAAGCATAATTTAGGCTATAATTCCAAATACTTACATTCCATAACTGGTGATTCCAGCTCTCAAAGAATCCTTTGAAAACATTTGGTTCCTCTTGCTGTCTGACCACAGCAATAGCGGTTGTGGGTCGTCTAGCTATTGGCACTGTTTCCATGTAACGTAGAGCCATTTTAAGATAACTGTTTTTTTCTTGTGGCGCAATATGCTTTCCCAGCCATACATAGGTTATAATACCAGCGTCTAGAATATAAGAACATTCGGGTGATAAGTCCGATTGTTCGTAGCCCAATACTTCTTCGCTATAAAATTTATTACACAGAGACCACACTACAAACATTTGTGTCTGTAGACGAGGCTTGTTGTGGAAATTATTTGTGTATTGTGGTGTAGTACTGCCATTTGAAATTGGTGGTGAAATACTGCCAGTTGTACTATTTGAACTGCCATTGCTGTTGCTGCAGGAACTATTAGACTTACTCAAACCATTGGTGATAAGATTTTGATTCATAAAATTTTTAAGCAAATGCCAAAACTCTTTTGGTTCTTTACCTTCCAGCACCAAAGAACTTTCGCCCAGGATGCTACCAATATTTTTGGCTACTTCACGAGCATCGCCAGTGGAAGATTGTCCACACCATACCCAAACGTGATGTGCTTTGACAACATAACATTCTTTGGAAGACATTGAGGTGAGCGGATAGCTCTCTACTGCTTTTGAGTTATAGGTGGAGTCACCATAAATTTTTAATATTAAGTTATCATTGTCACTACCATTAGCGTCATTTTTATTGTTATTTGGAGAGTGTGGTACGTTTTTATCATTTGTTAAAATAATCAGTTGTCCTTGAAACATTTGCAGGAAATGTGGAGTTTCGTCAAATTCCGCCATTTGCAAGAACATATTTTTTTGATTTGTGGTTTCAAACAAAGTTTTCGCGAAGGTCTCTGCTTTAGCAGTTACATCTAATGGGGACTCTGAACCATTCCACTGATATACAATCTCTCTAATACCGACATTTTCAATGTCTACTGGATTCATAGAACAGATCTTTAACGAAATAATTCTTAAGTAAGTTTATTTAAAAGACAATAATACATTCAACTTACCGCAACAGTATAATGAATAACATATGATTGATTAGTTGTAAAAAATACGGCTTTGGTTTTAGGCATTTCTGTAACTTGATCCTTGGACACCCGATAAATTGTACGCTCACCGGAACCGTCGTCTATTAATTGAGTTTCGGCAGCCATTTTGGGTCTTTGGCATAAAGTCAATGAATCAAGTTTACCTAAAACAGTTGAAACAGGTTTCGTTGAGGCACAGGTATCGTTACTATTTGGCTGCCAGGAGGGAAACAATCTCTTGAATTCAACCGGTTCATGGCCGTCGATAACTCTAATTATAGGAGTGTTGTAGGGATATTTTTTCTGAAAGAAACAAAATTCCGAAATTATGTTTTTTATTTTTAATACAATAGCTGGGAAATTATTTACCTTTTTAACAAATGCTCTACCGTTACCCATAGCACTAGTTTTATCCGTTTGCGAAGCCTGATTGCCCACCCATAACCAAACACCCTGCGAAAAAGCATCCAAGACATAGACTGAACTAGAATCACTGAAATCGTCTTGGGTTGGCATAACCACATCTAGCTGGTCCAAATGTAAGCGATTGTTGCGATGGCAACATTTATAAATTTTTAATTTATTACACACGGATGGCTGTGGCACCTTGCAAATTTGCGATACAACTCTTTGATTCAGGGGTAAAAATGTATTCCATTCATTTTTACGATTTTCTGGCAAAGACTGTTCATAACCGTCATCGACTACAGTTATTTTTTGAGCATCCTTTTGCCATTTAATGGCCAATTCAATGGCATTGCGTCGTTCCACATTGCTGCTGGAGCGACCGATCCAAACGTATAAATGATTAGCGGTATGCAAAAGCATGATGTAATCGGCACCAAAATATTCCCACGAAATATTTTTCATTTCGACACAATGCAACCATTTGTGACCATATACTTTATATAAACGATTGGGTTCGTTAGAATTTAGAAGTGCTCCAGATTTTATACTAGAAAGAACAAGTTAATGTATAAGAATTAAGTGTTTCAAATTAGACATCGCAAATACTAGTTATTGTCGAATTAAAAATACTAAAACCTTTATATAAAATTCTTGGAGATACAAATAATAAATACATTTTAAAACAGGTACATACTATTAAAAAAGGACCTCTTAACGTTCCTTAAAAAAACAAATCTTAAAGATTACCTTTTGATAATTTGAATTTCAAATGAATACTTTTAAAATAATTAGGGGTTTAGGAGATTTCTTTCATTTAAAGCAAAGTAACTTAAACAAAATTGAATTTAAAGAAGTGGATAGAAAAAACATTCAAAATATTACTTAAAACAGTCGGTCGAAAAAGTTTTCTTTCATAAAAGCTTCTAGGAACGTACTTGGTAAAAAAGTACCTACTTAAAGTTTCTTTAAAAAATTTAGTTTCTATATAACATGGCATCTTGCCTAGCCATAAATCTGTTCAGCCATCACACATTTTGCTGCTCGCACAGAAAAATGGCTAGTCGACGATTTTTTTAAACAGAATACCACGAACACTATTTTCCTCGTTATTTTTGAGAGGCTCTCTCAATGTGCGAACATATTTATGGCTCATAAATATTACCTTTGAACTACGGACTTTAAAAAGGTACCTTGAAACGTACCATACAAAACTGCTGATTTAAATATACGTTCTAGGAAGGGACTATTTTTAATATTGTCTTTCGAAAGTGATATTAATTTTTTTTTTATTTTATATAACTGAATTAAATATTAAACTTACGTCACACCCTTTTTAAAATACGATAAAAATCTAGCACTTTCAGTATTTGGAGTTTCACGATATTCCGTGGCGACGTTGCCGAAATAAGAGTCCAGCTCTTGTATTTTGTGAGCAACATTCGAACGTTTCTGTTCGGAAACATTCTCACCTAACCAGAAGTGTATGTAACGTTCTAGGCTCGTAGAAGGCTTCACTTCACGCGTCTGAAAATAAATTATGCATTTTAAATAATCTTTGTGTACATTATAGCAAGTTTTAATAACTTACAAAAGTTTCTTGATTAACAAATGTTCCTGCAGGGCCACACGCATATATTATATATGCACAGTCATCTAAAAATGTGCCATATTGCGCTTTGGGTTCGGCCTCCAAACGATCTTCATCAATTTTCCAAACATGAAAGCAGATGGCATTTTTTGGTATTCGACGAAAAGATGCGTCTACTTTAACATCGGCTATAGAATTTGGCCGAACCTCCTAAAAAGGCAAAAAAAAAATTAAATAATAAAACTCAACTCAATCGATTCCTGGTAATAAATGTTATTTTGTTTTATACATTTTTTTTACATTTTAATTATTCTTGAGGTTGATCTTGTTTTAAACGTTTCCATTTATAGGTAACACCTTTCATTATTTTTTATTTGCAAATGTCGTTTGTTCGAAATACTTATTGGTATCAAACGTGTTGAGTTTGATAAGCACGGAAAATTAAAAAAAATAAGTAAGCATACGTTTGGCTAGGCCGAATTTTACGTACCATCCATGAAAATGGGGCACTGTTGTACACAAGTCTCCATTATAATAATAATGGTTAGCAATGGACTCACCAAATAATATTAAACAAATAAAAAATATAGGATACAAAACGTTGATTATCTTTGACGCATAATATTATTAAGATCCTGTACAATTGATGTTGATGTCCAACCATATACACACTTGAGCTCTTCTAGGCAAGTAATATTATAATAATAAATGATGCGCCCTGTCATCAGCGCAGTTGTCCAGCTTAGGTTGGTATGGTAAAAAGGTTCCGCATACCTACCTAACGCATTTTAAGCTTCATTTGGAGTTCGCTATAAGCAGATCTACACTGCCACCTTTCTCAGTTTTATAGAGTCCAACCACTGCATGGTATTACGGCGTACCATACAAGAAAGCCACACAAATTGTATGTTGCTTCGACGTTCAACGAGAATACTTTTCTTTTTCAGTACTTGGACTGAGTTGAGACTTCTGAAGTTGTCGCCACAAACCTGTTTCCCAAATGATCCTACTTGTTGGTTTTAGATATAGATATGTATAATTCTGCTAAAGCTTGAACCATTTTTCACTGAATTTCCACAGAGGCGCTTATTTCCCTCCGCCTGTATAGAAGACATTGCCCTCGTGTTCCTATCTGCTGAGAACCATTCTTTTATAGTCAAGCGCTCTATATACATTAGCAGTTAATGGAGATTTAGATGAATATTTGTAAATGTTACAAAGGTTACAACAAACTTTTATATACTCTTCCCTAAGTTACTACTAATTGTAGTGAAGGATGGAAAAAGCTATAAACAGAGAAACAATATGAAACAGCGGAATTAATTGGTTGTCACTTGAAGCGTGAATTTGTTTTTGTCTTTTCATATAATTTAACAATTACCAACCAGTATGTTTCCTGTAAATAAAGAGACAATGTTCAATAAAATACAAAACAATTTCAACAACAATATTTACAAGCACGTATGGTTTTGAACTTAAAACACTTTAATTGGTTTTTTCTTTTAATGCTGAATGGTTACTGTTGAAATACATTTAGAACTTCCAAATATGTCCAAGCCATTGTATTCGTCCAGCATGTGTTTATTATAGGATATTGCAACAAAAAGTGTAATTTTTGGAAGGAAAGTGCAAAAAACAAATAAATTGTTTGAATTTAAAATCCTGTGGTTTTCGTCACTATGTGACATAAACTTCTTCGGTTTTATTTCAGTTTTCCATAATGTCTGTTGTATATCGATCATAGGAAAAGCTTGTAATTCAATTGTAAAAGCCATTAACATCTTTACATTCAACGTTACTTATATAAGATTGTCAGACAGCACATCAAAAATGAAAGGTGTTACTCGTTACCAATTGGAATAATCTTCCGAAAGTATGTGTTTCCCGACGTACAGAACTTTTACGTAAAATAATATAAAAGATATTCAACCTTCCAGCCTCGGTATCGACATTATTGAAATTAAGCTGGCATATATTTTATTGCGAATAACATTTTAAGATATTATAGACACGTTTTAAGGACATTCATATGTACATAACAGTGTCCTCTCAATAGTTCTGTGAAGAGTTAAGTAATTTTTCTGTTGAGATTTAGAATGACCTCTACCTTAATGCTTTCGGAGTTAATGAGTCCTGTAATTAAATAGACCTTGCGTTTCCTCTTTGCTTATAAAATTTTTATTGTTTACTCTATAATAGGATTCTGGACATATTAAAAAAGGGTCTGGTCCCTTTTTAGTCAGATAGTCTGCCATTTCATTGCTTTCATGCCCCTCAGGTCGCGGTATCCATATTAGAGTAACTGAATTCCTCATTGCTTGGGTACCGAGAAGTTAAAAGAACCCCAAACCAATTTAGACTGGAGCGATTAGTTTACTTATGACTTTAAAGCTGTGTCTATTTGAGAGAATGTATATTTAGGTACCGCGAGGACGCTACGTAAATAGTCTCTAGCACAAAGTTCTAAGACGTTGACCTCCGCTTGAAAAATTGAAACTGATTTTCCCATTGCAATTGTTATTCGAAATGTGGTCATAGAATACCAGTCCCAGCACTGCCATCTACCATAATTGTGCGTCATGGTCTAGTACTATGTCATTGTTTCCTCAAGATAAGCGTTTTCTGATGATCACATTAAAGTGCACGGAAAAGTAAAGTTTAGTGTTCTATTAGTTTTATCAGAGACGGCGATACATGGAGTTCTTGACAGCTTTTAGAATCTTTACATGCCCTGTAAGATTGACTTCCTTAAGATGGGCTAGAATGGATGGTGTGGGGTACGTTCCCATTGCTCCCGTTACACTCAAGCTGGCTATCCGATGTACCTTGTTGAGGATCTGTTAATTTAATTGTTCTACCTTTGAGCACAACACTAGAGGGGCAAAGATGACTATTGGTACCATTATGTTTTTGTATGACCACGCCATCCTTTTCAGTCGTAGGTTCCATGTTTTAACATACAGCCCTTGACACACATAAGTTACTGTTAAGGCTTTATTATTTAAGGGGATAATAGAAATCCTTTTGAAAAAGTGTAATGATTCGATTTGAAAAATCTTAAATTATTGCAACACAAAAGGCATAGAAGAAAGTAAAATTTAAATAATAGGGTTCAGATAAAGTTAATAAAATTATTAAAAATTAGTTGTTCAATTCAACATTAGCTCCTATCATGGTTTAGGGTATATCATCAACTTCTTTTACAACAATTATGTTTGCTGTTAGTAATTTGTATTGAAATGTTTATTTGTATTGAAATATTTGTTGTACTACATTTGAAATTACAAGTTCCCTTGAATGAAGCTTATTATATTTAACCAGTTAACAAAACAACGAACGATAGCTAAGAATATATAACATTATGCCCCATAAACTTTAAGCGATACAAGACAGCTTGTGAGTTGAACAAAAGAAAACATGCTAAAAAAGATAATAACGACCACACACTACAAGATCTTTCGGTTTTAAATCGTGTCGTTTCCAAAATGGATTTCAATTTTATGCCTGTAGTCTTAAAACACTATTTTACTCGGGACCCTGTATATTGCTGCATTTCGATTGAAATATGAAAAGTTTTGTTTAGGGTGAACCATGACGTTATTATGGCGATAAATAAATAAAAACAAGAGTACGTTTAAGGGGTTCTTCTATAAAAAATTACATTTTAATTTGTTCTGCACGCAAAGAAAAAAATATAATATGTGACCATAAGAGCAACACATTATGTTTAAATTATATGTTTATAAGCAAATCATATTACTAGTATTGTAAGCAATAATAAAATGGGGCTTCTTGGAATCATAAAAGAGATTCAAGCGAGTTCAAGAAGAAATTTTTTTTCGAAATTTTGTTTTTAAGTATGATTGCTTTGATTAAACTCAAAAAGTTTTGTGGATTTAAGACTATTACTCGTATATTAAAAACTAAAATTAATTGTTTTTAGCTAATTTTTTAAACCCAACTCATTTTATTATAAAAAAATGCAATTTGTTGTTGACGATGGATAGGCTAGACTCTATGCGCATTTCGCTGGTTGCTCGACAACTTTATTTTCGATTTTCGCTAGCTAAATTTCTGTTTATGTTGCGAAATTCCCGCTTAAATCAGTTGCGTTTAATTGAGATACCCTAATAATTAAAAAACGCCGGTTAATTGTACATAGAATAGCTTTTTCGAAAAATGAAATATTTTCCAAAAAAATGTTCCACTATACATACATATGTGCATATGTATATGGCAATTGTTAAAATCATATGTTTTAGGTTGTTTTGATAAAAGTAGAATATTATATTCCGAACTTTGCAGATATTTGTGGTGCAAAGTTAGTGTCACTTGTCTACTATCTTTTTCTCTACACACATCGAACAAATCACATTAAACTTGAAAATTACTTTTACGGTTGGTGGTAAACAAAAAGGGAACAAATCACAAGCATTTAAAAATTTTCAATTTGAAATAGCAACAAATGACAGGAATTTTAAAATGAAAAATTCTTTGTTTTTGTCATTAACTTTTAACCAGACGTCGAGCATAAAAAAATCATAAGATAATGGACGGCTTAAAAAGACACAAAAGTTTAATTATAAAGTATAAATGTTATTACTGACGCAAAATGTCAGTAATAATAGCTAAATAAAAGTTTAAGAAGAAAGGATTCAATTGTCGAGGAGTCAAGAACAATGATCTGTTTAATTTATCATGATGCGCAATTAAAGAAAATTTTGGTTATTGAGTCATTAAATCAATCAACAGAGTATCGGATAAATACTTTTTCGGCTAATTTCATCAAAATCTATTAAACGGCAATTACTGTAAAATTTATATTTTCTATATACTCATGCCGTAACTTATAAGGATGGTGATCAGTTAACGTTTAAATATCAATAATAACAAGCTTGTCGCGACTAAAGTAATGTTCAAAATATTTTCAGATAATCTTACTATGTTGGCCACAACTATATATTGTTGGAAAAACATAATATTCATGACACAACTATGTTTTTTCTTGACGTGTGATAGTTATAAATAAATTAAGCAATAGCTAGAGTGTATTAAGTTTAGAAATTAACCAGGCTTAGGTAACTTGTAAGACATAACCCAACTATGTCACTAAATTGTCCCTAATAATTGCTTATGGTATATATTTTCGTAAAGTTTAAAAAGTGATTGTTTTGAAGTTGAATTCATTTTGGAACTAACGTAGTAAAACAAATTTGCCACTTAATGCAAATTTAATTTATGAGATAATAAAATTCAAAATTATCAATTTCATTTATCTTATACCGGATACAATTTACGTTTCATGTTTCTCTTGTTACTTAAAATAAATTAAAGAAATTTTATAGCGTATTTTGGAATTGTCTTTTTATTTTCAACCGAATATAAGTTGTTTAAATTATATGCTTTTTTTAATATACTTTAATTAATTAGAAGGGAGAAGCAACAGATTTGTTTCAACCGCCTGCTAAAAAATAATCTTTAGTTTATTAAAGCGTGAACATTTTAATAAATTGCATTAAAAAAAATCAAGAAAATCTATAATATGAATAATCTTTGGTCAAGAACAGGCGAAATTGCAGATTTGGATTATACCAATGAATACGTTTATCAATTTTTAAAATATCCCCTGCAAGTAAGTCGTTGGTTTGGATGGATAACGGAGTTGTATAGTTTGAATGTCGTTAGACTTTTTAAAATCCAGTATCATTTAACGGCGGACGCTTGGAAACTAACCGCTACTCAACGAGCCAAAATGAAAAGTTATGCGAAATAAGTTTTAGTGCACCCATGATTTGTCCAAACACAGTTCTATTATTAATTTAAAAAGTTTGTTTTTTTGTTTGTTTTTTAAATAAACTTTTACGAGTTTAAATTAAATATATCACATTTTAAACAAATATTCTAATGGAAAGTTTGTATTTCAAAGAAGGGTATGAATCGCATAAAAAAATTCGACCCCACGGAAAACTCAAAACCTTCTTTGAAATACAAAGTTTCCATTAGAATATTTGTTCAAAATGTGATATATTTAATTTAAGCTCATTTTAGGCTAAAAAGCACGTTAGAAGGAACATTAAAATATTATTTACAAAACAAAGAAAAAATTAAATTAATACATTTATTTTATAATTTATTATTTTGCTCTTATGAACTAAACAAAATGTACTATTACATGCTTTAATAGCTTTAGGATTATTGCACTTGAAATTAAATATTTTTAAAATAAACTTTAATTAAATTTGAGCAACATAATTTAAAAAAAATATACATATGGATAAAAATGCACGAAATGCATATGGAAGTATGTACATATGTATGTTAATAAATTAAACATTAAATACACATTCAACCAACTGAACAAACATGCCACACCACTTTCTAGATGTAGCATTAACAAAAATAGACGTACAAACAAAATATTAAAAAAAAAAGAATTTTAAAATTAGCAGCAGTTTTCACTATCGTTTAAAAATTTACCATGACGTTGATTGAAGTGATAATAAATAAATGTGGAATTAAGAGGTTTTTTACCTCAAACTTACGCTCTCAAGTAAATCATTTAATACTGTTGGGAAGATTTAGCCCACATTGCTTGTTGGGTTTGATACACGACGCGTTTGAATGGATTGATGTTGCAAGCGAAGCAATTAGATGAAATCAAGCATGTGTTACGCTAGATTGGACAATATTGGATTCAATTGCAACATTATAGGCTTATATTACGTTGCCAGATGATTAAAGAGATAAGTATATATCTAACAAAAATTAATAGACAATACCATTGAAGGATTATCCCAGGAACAAAATAAATAGATTTTGGAAGCAGTAAATACTTTTTGTGGCACACAAACTTAAAAACATATTTCAGAAATAGTGAAATCGTTTATTTTTGTACGTATAATTCTTATCAATGCAGAAATAATATTTTCTCATATTCGCTTACTGTAGTACATCCCACAATACACTACTATATGATGAGTTATGAACAGAACACGACAAAACGATATTTATTATTCATTGACCTTCCAAACGCATACGAAATGCTCAAATAAATTCTTAAAAGAAATGCTCTAACGCGACATTGCGAACAAATACGGAGGGAGGCTCGTCTGCCAAGCCAACTCGATATTCCCCCACAATGATGGCGAAGCAGTATGTTTCGCTGGGATTATACACACATAGTGATGACAAAAACCTATTAATTGATTAATTAATCATATGAAAACTCGAACCGAGAAATTATTAATTGCAATTAATCGGCAAATATTAATCGATTAATTTGGCTAACGTTGAAAGTTCTCATAAATGACATAAGAATTTATTTAGGGTATTGCAAAAAGCAAAGTTTTATGATATGGAATGATATCTTGGTCACTAATGTTCTATAATTTAAAGTTTGGCTTTTCTACACTCTCTAATTTGAACTGGTCATGTTTTCGTGGTTTTGAAACACTTATCCTTGCTGAATTCCGCTATTGGTAATCCTTATTATTGTTGCTCGAAGCCAAAGAATATAATGTAAGCAACGTGAAAAAATTTTAAATGTTTTTAGTCAGTAATTCGAACACTAGATATTAGTAAGCGCGTAGACTTTCACATTTTTTTTATCATAATATGAACTCTTGTTACATTGCACTTTGTCTCTGGTCACTTGAATTTCAAATTATCCAGAGGCGATCAAACATAGTTTTTCTTCTACCACGTAAATCTTTACTCTGGCAACTCTAAATTACTTCTTAAATAAAAACGTCTACCTTAATAAGATTGTAACGGTTGCTGTAAGTTAAGTTGAAATGGATCACAAAACCATGTATTTAGATCATTTATGTGCATTAGAAAACAACAAAACAACAATCGCTTCTGTTTGTGACCACTTGTCTTTGTTTGACAAAGATTGGTGGCAAAAAGAAAATACTTAGAAAAAACAAAACAAGTCCAAAACTTATTGTTGGTGTAAAACGATCCAATGATACCATACATTTATACTAATTTTGCAAAAGTGAATTCTATAGATCGATAAAAGTTTTATCACTATTATAATGGACTAGACTTTTAAAGTCAAAGATGAACATTTAAATGAATTCTTACGACCAATAATATCTTTTGTTTATTAGTTTTTTAGAGAGTTGTATAAAATAAGAAAAGTCCTTCAAAAGGAGTTTAATGAGAGTTAATCTTCATTTACGGACGTTACGAAAAGTGAACTGTTGTGAAAACATAAACCGGCTACTGGAGCGTAGATGTATTAAGGACATTTCAAAAAATTCCCAGAGTGATTGAGTAGCACTTAATAATTGAAAATACTATTGGCCATCACAAAGATTTTCTTATGCCGCCCTACCCCAGCTCACATGTGTAGGGTGTAGGAAAAATAGACCAGTTGTTCAACAAGTGCAATTATTTTGACATTATTTCTACGCGTATTTAATCACCTAATAAAATTGACAATAAAAAGATGCCATCATTAAATCAAATAATTTCGAAAGGATTTGAAAAGACAAACAATGAAAAAAACAACGGTACTCAATTGTATCACAAGTTTAAAAACAATGAAATTAATTACCACTGTACTGATCTCCATTATTGGTTACTTATTTATTGATGGTACGTGAAAATTTGATATTTAGCTTCGTTGCACAATTTCCTTTCCAATATGCCAGTGGGTGTTGTTTTGTCAGACGTTTGGCGGTTAACTGTCGTCGTTGTTGGCAATATAATGCAAGATGCAATGAATATTGCAGACAAACTCCGACGTGTTACTGTTTTTCACTAGTTTTTCAAAGTAATTGCCAAGAGAAACTATTTTACATTTCAATTTCAAGTAAAAGTTGTTATTTTCTTTTTTATTTTTAGCCGCTAATTAAATGTTAAAAACTTTTTATTAATTTTTATAATCAACTGTACAAATTTTTTTATGCGAAAAATAATGAAGTTCTTGGTGTTACTTAAAATTTATTTTCTTTGTTTCTTTGTGGAAATATCAAAAGAAATTGAATTTGAAATATAGTTTTTGTAAAGCAAGAGTTGATTTTAAAAAAAACTTGTTGGAAAAACGCAAACGTTTTTTCTTTCAATTATAATTTCCAACTGTTTTAGCTTTTGTGTTTTTATTTCACCAGACGTTTTTAATACCGAACGTCATTCATGTTTCACCTCTCGAATCGAACTGTTTTAACAACAACTAAAAAAGTTGCTTAGTTTCGCAACTAACAACAACTTTTCTTCACTGCCACCACTACCAACAACAAAGTATCTTTAACTCATCTATTACAACAACCACTAAACGTTGCTGTTGACTCTTCTATGCAATTTTAATGAAATTGTATCTAATTGTTTTAACTTTTTCCATTTGTTTTAATCTCCACTTCTGTTGGTGTGACTTTGAGTACAAAATGTTGGTTGCAACATGAATAAAGTTATCAAATCATTCATAAAGATTGCGACTACTGGTTTTTGTTTCATTTGGTTTTCCATTGTCGTAGCTTTTAGCTTCATTATTTGTAGTTTGTGGCATTATTACAAATTTTGATATTGAGATTTATTTTTGTATGGCTACATTACGCCATTCTATCTAAGAATCCAAACGGTGTAAGCGAGACTTATGTTATTGTGAAAAAAAATGTTGAATCTGCCATGTTAAGAAAGTTGTGATTATAAAGATTTTCTTAACGAATCTTAAGTTTCCAAGTTGCATTATTAAGATTTTTTGAGCGTCCATTTTTGTTGTATTTTTCATTCTAGCAGTATCGGAATTCCGTCGTTTGAAATAGATATGTATCTGTATTATGGTCCTATCCTATAGGAAACGGAACTGTCATGTGACTGATTCTTTGGTGATATGAAATGGTTCAAGTTCTAACACTCTGCCACTGTAGCATGCCGTTGTCATACGAGGGGAAAACTCATATCTTTTAGACACTATGTGACAGGTCACTGAATAGACGCAAAGAATCTGGTCCAGTGTCGGTTACTATAGCACTGGTCTCAGTTATAATTTGAGTATTAAATATGTAATGTAAATGCATATTAACTGTTACATATATATGTATACACAAAAATTTATTATCTAAAGTTATACTAGTTAAGTGACATCTGCAGTTTCATCGACCACGGAACTTTATTTTTTGTGTTCGATCGTTTAGAACATTTTACCTTTATAAGCAATTAGTGATCGTAATGGTTAGTAATTAGATTACTTTTATTTGAAAGGTTAAATAATTGATTAGAATACGAGTATTTCCAGTTTCGTACTAAAACTAATTGTTACAATTACAAGTAATCTAAAACTAAACAGAATTACTTGAGATTACTATTAATTAATTAAAAAGAATAAAAGTAACAAAAAAAATAATTCATTATTATCTTCAAAATGTATGTTCTAACTCTATAAAAGTTAGTAATGCATTTTTGTTGGAGCGTATTCGAGAGAACAATACTAATATAAGCAGCGAATGCAATTTATATTCTTTTACTGAAGCGCACTGTAGTGCCGCCGTCAGGCCTATGCACACAGTGTGTAATTACACGAAACCATTTTCGCTATTTTTACCCCCGTCATAACTTTGCTTCCTTTAATCATAAAATAATGAAACTTAAAACAAAAGGAATCTATATATACGTAACTTCCTAGGTGAAGTTTGAAATTGTAATACTTATTCACTGACTCACTCACTCGTTAAAATTGTGTGGCACTTCCACTATAGCTACAGAGCTGAAATTTGCTATACAGGTACGTCTTGGGAATATATAATCAGAATAAATTAAAAAGAGTTCTCTTTGTACGGGATTAACGTGCCCTTTATTTGTAAGGGACTCTTTATGCAAACAGCTGAAATTTGGTATAACCTAACCGCCAGCAAACTTTGAGTTAAAAGAAAATTAAAACATACATAAAAATATGCATTTATAAGAAAATAACTTGGAAAAAAAGGAGATAGATACGCACAAATGCAAAAATGTGTAAATGAGGTTAAGTTCCTATCCAAAAATTTCGACCGCTAAAAGTGCTGAGATCGAAATGAGGTTATTATTTCGTGTTTTGAGGCTGCTACATCATTAAGAGCTGTGCATTTCAAAAATCTTTGTAAGAACTCTTTTTGCCTCTCGTAATTTAGAGTCCAATAGTCTTTAATTTAAAGAATACTTAATTTTTCATTTCATTTTTAATAATTTCATTATTATAGCCTTAAACACTTTATAAATTATTTTTTTTAGTGTTTCATTTAGCAAAAACGTTGCAATTGCTTCGATTTGAATCGTTTGATTGCAATTGTTTATGTTTTGTTTACTTTATGTCAATGAAATTTTTAATTCTGGCGATAAATCGATAGCGCGCCAAAAGATTTGCCATTTTTTCAGCCAGAATCGAATCTTGCCAAGGTTGTTTTGCATTGGTCGTAGTTAGATAAGGTAAGATGTGGGTTATAAGGCGGGTTAGGTAAATCGTATATCATTTGTTTTCAAAATTGTTTCTTAGTAGCACTACAAAATCTGCGTTCGTCAACCCTCTGCTTCAGAGCATGCGGCACTAAATTTTCTTATTTACAAGTCCTTTTTGCAACATTGGGATGCCAGATTTCGAAGAGGAAAATACTTTCCTGTAATATGCACACCGTGTATATTGGGCCCGAACTTGGTGGCCTGGCGCACTACTGTACGCCTTAAACTTTTAGGACCATTTTGATTCAAGCGCTCCCTAAAAGAGCACGTCTGGCAACCCTAATTCCTATTGATTCCTACGGTTTCATATCTGGCGGATAATTTGTGTAAAACACATATTAATACATGCTTTTAGTTTAAAGGAAGCACATGCTCCCGAACGCGTCCACAGGTAGCGGTTAGTGGAACCTCCAATAGATAGTATATTGGGCAGCTGCGAATAAAATAAGCAGTCGCAGTCAATCTCAGCTTTTTAAAGGGGAGAGTTACGGGGCGTCAGTTTGAGGTCTCTCTAAATGCTCGAATGACGTGGCGATACTGGATGATACTAATAAATAACCACACCCCTTACCAAATAATGTCTGGATGCTACAGCCTGCAGCCTGGGTACCAGACTCGGATGCGATTGGCCTATTACTAGTTCAACTTCAAATCTCTTGATTACGGAAACCACAACGAATGAAACTACTAAAACGGTCCCCAACTGTTGACGACTTTTAGCTTTGAATCAAAATGATCATTTGGAACGATGAAACTAATCTATACAAATGGTTTCAACATTTTAAATTTTCAATACAATTAAAAACTATATTTTTTGTGAAAAGATCCTTTTAATTCCAATTTTCATATGAAGGAAAAGGCCATGATTCACTATAAGATTTAGTCGATAGATCTGTCAAAAACTGTATGTGTCCTCAAGAAAGTGATTGTGTGGATTACAAGCGCATGTGTCGGACAGATTTTTTGGCAGGTATGTCCGATTTGCTAATGTTTAAAAAATGTTATAAAATTACATTTTTTATGCGATTGGAGCAGCATTTTGTTGTCGCATATTTTTTGTGCGATAGTGATTATTTCGAAAGTTTATAACTATTTGCGCTATCTTGTACCGAGGAGTGTTAATAAATAGAAAGCAAATATGTAAGAGCGACATTATAATTACCAAAAAGCAAATATGCATTGTATAATACCATTTTTTTAAGAAGTTAATTTAAAACAATAGAAATATCTAATATAATGAAAAACATAAACAAATAGATTTGACATTTACACAACAAGTTTTTTTTACATTTTTTTTTACCATTAAATCTGGGAAAAAAATTTTTAAACTTCATGTTCGAAGTGGTTGGTTGGTTTGAAAAGATGCACAACGAAACCCTCGTTTGGTGTTAATGCTACAACTTATTTCTTTTTTCTTTTAACACAACATAACATGGCATTATTGTGGCATTTTCCCGGGGTGATGGTAATTGATTGTTATTTGACTTGTGGTCTGGATGCAGAGGGGTTTTGGTGTTTATGTCTTAATATGTATGAATAATTGTTAATTTTAGAAAAATAAATAAGCACATTTCCATGCATCAACATGAATTTTTAAAATTTTTTAAATATTTCTTTTGGTGTTAAGTTTGTTAAAATTTTTCTTTTATGAACAAGGTGAACAACTGAACAAGTTCTTTAATAGTAATTGAAAAGTTTTTGCCGAAAGTTCAAAAATAAATCCATATTATCTTGAAACTTATTTCTGCCAACATTTGTGTATTATTTAAATAAAAATTTAATATTAATATTCAATTCTGAAACTGTTTTTAATCCTGTACACAGGGTTGGGTTTCAAATTTGAATGCGTATTGTGTCGAAAGTAACTATGATATTTTATAGTGTGACTTTTTCGTTTGGTGTTTTAGCATAAAACTTCTGAAGCCTCTTTTGCAGCGTATGAATGTGTCAAAGTCAAATATGTTTGATTACAACAGCAAGATATTTCTCAACGTCTAATATTCTGTCATTTGGTCTGACAAGCAAAAAAAAACCAATTTATTCCCACTAAAGATTAGTTTGCTGAGTTATTTATCTCAAACCAGTGAGTTGGTCATATAGGTCGTATTGTTCAATATCTTCCGCTGGGAAGTTACTTGTTTTGGCCGATAAACAAAGTTTCCATGTCAGCGATATACAACAACTAAGGCGCACGTTGGGTGCGCTAGGCCTAGTTCAGACCTATGCCCACAGCGTGTATATTACACGAAACCTGCGCGCTGGGTTTATAATAAGTGCACATTTTAGTATCTATTCACAGACTCACTGACTGCACTCATCAGTGTTATGGGGCACTTCCACTGTAGCAGGTAGGTCTTCGGGAATAAATAAAATCGGATACGGGTACTTTTAGTATTCAAGAAAAGTTGAAAACTGTAACTTTTTATCTAGGGGGGATAGAGATCTCCTTATTTGTATGGGACACTTCCACTATAGGTAAAGATTTTAAATTTGGTATAATCCATCATCAAGTACATATATTAAAAAAAAACAACTTATAAAAGGAGCCAGATCCACACAAAACCATAAATGTGAAGATAAGGCAAGTTCCTATCTAAGAATGTTGTACGAGAAAAATACTGAGATCGAAATGAGGATTAAGGTCTAGTTATGCATAACACCATCTCATTTCTAGGCAAGCCTCTAACTTGGCAATATTATTGTAACTTTCTAATACGAGAAAGGATTAAATGCTCACACTTTCTACGGCTCTTTGTCCCCTTTTCAATTGATTGACAGCCATTCAAAATTTGTAGGGGCCGATAGGTAGACTGACATTTTTTTAATCTTTTTTTACTCTTCGCAAATTTTATCTTTTGCTTTATATCATTTTTATTTCGTCACTCTCATTTTAGTGTTTACTTGACTGCGCAAAAATAATTCAAAAAATGTCTTTATCTAATAATTTTTTAAATGTTAAAGGTTTAGGCAAGTTCAAAATATAATTCAAAGAATGTCCGCCATTTAGTTTGAATAAGGTAAAAGGGGACTTTCAAAACAATTTAAAAAACAAAAAAAGCTCAAGCAGTTACATACAGACAATTACGTTTGCTTTAAAAAGTATTCTATAAATGTAGTTTGACTTAGATTAAAAAAAATGCTTAACAGCTTTTTTTATAATTATTTTTCCACAGTGGAAAAAAGAGTCATAAACATAAAGATTAATATTGTGTTTATGCGAATCGTTTCACCTTCAATTAAAGTTAAAAGAAACAGCTTTCATTATTTAAACAATTTCATTATTTTTACTTATAATAATTCGTTTTTTTTACTAAGCATTTTAAAGTTATGAAAGGGGTGCTTCGTTAATAAATTCATTCGCATCTCATAAATATAATAAGCAGCGGTTTTCTTTCCTCTGTAACTAAACACACGATTATTTTAAACCACAAGATAAAGGCTAAAAGCCTCTTAAATATTTCTTTATAAGTAAACACTAAAACTTTATGATTTGTGGTAAAATAAAAGAAAAAGGAAAATTGTTTGAATTCATCGTTATAAATCATGCAATTGTTTTTCTTAAATACATGTTTCTTTCGCTTCTGATCTTTCATCATTGAATAATTTTTGCATACCTTTTAGTTTTTCACTTGGATTTTATTCAAATTTACTTTCATAGCTCGACATCTTCATTGGGTTTTACAGTTAATAATTAGTATTTTTTTTAAAAAAGGGTATCTACATAAGGTCGAATCGATGATAAAATAAAATAAAACCAACTGTAGTTGGATTTTCTTAAAGGCGATAGAAAAATTTGTAGGTAACTGGATCATGGAGATGCTGACATCAAGAATTGTTAAGTTTTGCTTCTGCGGATCCACGACGACCAAAAAAATAAACAAGAGTATTCCACAAGATGGCATACTTTCGCCTCTTTTGAGGACATTGGTTATCGAGAATCTGATGTTAGGAAAAAATGCTGCGAGGTCGTGATATATCTATGAAATGGTGCATTGGAAATCAACCCGGAAAAAACTATGATTGTACAGTTATGCTTGATAAATCTCTTACGTGGAATCAGGAGGGGTCATTAATAATATTCAACTGGAATTAAAAAATTACCATGGTTGGAATTTTGTGCGACTGGAAGAGTCATCTAGCGTCCCTGAAAGCGAGGTGTATATTTTCGTTAGTAGTGATAATAGGTTCGTTCGAAAAGTCTCTAAAGAGCGAGCTAACCGTGAACAATCACTTAAGTGCCATCGCGACACGTAACAATATGGCCATTGTTCACGGTTAGTTCGCTCTTTAGAGACTTTTCGGGACGTGTGCTCTCAACCCTCACTTAAGCCCTACGGACAAGCAGCAATTATAATTTATTTACAACGAACCTATTATCACTACTAACGATAATATACACCTCGCTTTCAGGGAAGCTAGATGACTCTTCCAGTCGCCCAAAATCCCAACCATGGTCATTTTTTAATTCCAGTTGAATATTATTAATGACCCCCAAAGAAAAGGGCTGTTTTTTGGGTGTTCCCGGTAATTATTCTCACCGTTTAAACCTTCCCTAGACCTCCACGAACATTTCAAGACCAACATAAGATAAATCCGTTCAACGGTTCTCGAGTTTTAGCGAGACTAACGAACAGCAATTGATTTATATATATATATATATATATATATATATAAATCAATATATATATATATATATATATATATATATATATATATATATATATATAGATAGATATGCTTCATTCGTTAAAAACATGGAGCTTTTAATAATTCACAAGAAATCAAATTATAAGTTAATACCTAAACATTTTTCTGAGTATATCGTGTTTTCCTTAATTAAGTGCTGATATTAAAATTGTTTTTCTTTAAAAACCTTCTGCATTCTTTTGCATAAAAGTAATTTTCGAATTTTTTTTTAGGAAAGTATTATCGGCAAACACTAGTAGTGAATTTTTATCTAAATGTAATTAGTATAAGACATTGAAAAGCATTCTACATAAATTAAAATCGCTATTCATTAACTTATCTCTAAGTGTCATTTTTATGACAAGATCATGAACAAAAATTAATTAAAATACCACTTTGAATATTAACGCCTATGTATTCGTTTTTGTATTGAAAATCTAACAATTATAGAATGGTTGTTAATATGCGCTACAAAGACAAGAAATGGCATAGATATTTGAAACGAATTTCTGTCAGCCCTTGTAAAGTTTGGTTTCGAGACAAACCGGTTTCGGCTATTTGCCATCGTCAGTGCCAATTTTTTTTCTGAGTAGTTGGTGTTGATTCGTCCTCCGGGCTTTATCTGCTACCGGTACACGGATGACTACCTGACAAACAATAAAATGCCAATGAGGTTTACCTGTTACCGTAAGGTACCACAGTTTCGAACTGAAAAAAATCTACGCTCTTAAAGATAAGCATATGCTTTGTATCCATCCCTACTTGCCGGGAAGAACCCAATTGTTAATTGTTATTTCAAATGACGAGCAATTTAAAAATAAATCATACGGCAACTTGTTGACATTCGACAATAACTGTTATAAGGACATTATCCGCTCACAAAATCAGACATTTCAACAAGTTGTAATTTGATCATAAGATTAAAATTTTAGCAACTAACCTCCGCCACTTTACTAATATTGAGAAATCTTAAATTACTTTGTTAAAAGAAAATTGCTATTTAACCTAACATCATCCAGCCTTGCATAACATTGGAGCAACTCAAGATTACTCTGTGTCATTATTTCAATGAAAACTCACAATATAGTTCGTTAAAGAACGAACACTTATCGCAAATGAACGCATAAGAAAGCCAGAATTTAACGATGGCATCACCCAGCGGTGGTCTTGCCACTTGGTGCACATAATACATCCACCATAGTCCCTACTCGCACTGAATATAGGTAGCTGCCTGAATCATGAACTACCCATTCTCCAGCCGTACATTTGACGACTTGCGTTAGAATCTAATGGCACATCGATCATGCATCACCATCTTTCTGCGATTTGGGTAGAAGAAACAAACACCAACGTACTCCCCTGAAAGGGACTCACCAAGAATTACTCCAGGATTTGTTGTGCCTAGGGCTACTTATTTCCGTGGCACCAGTCGTTTAATTATTGGTCCAACATCGATGGTTCACATCTTCAAAGTTTCAGGGAATTGTTTTTCCATATGACCGCTATAGTGATACAATGTAGCGGAATTTCCAAGAAGACATGCTATGCTCTAGGGGGCAATACTAGTATAATTTTTAGTCAAATGGACCACATAATACAAAAATTTTTACAAATCTGTAGAGACATTCTGATCATATTTTAAGCACCGAATAAAAACGATTCCAAGCACGTAAAAATTATAAAACATCGATTGGAGAAAAGTTAAATTATTGTAATGTCTACAATTTTGCCGTTTAAGCTGTTGATGATTTTTAAACGCATTTCCGGAAAAATTGTTATCGCAAATGGCATTTGAATACTTATGTAATGTGAATATCATATGAATGCCGTTTCCACCGTTTGCTTTAAAGACATTGTCCGATTTTCGATACATGTAAAAATACAACGCTGTGACTGAGTTGAAAATGTTTTAAGCACTTTACCATCAAATAAATAATATTTTAAAGGTAATTTTAAGTCAATATAAACCGTACAAACGAAAAGTGTGATAATACATAAATAGATTCATATAGAGTGATATTAGAAGGACGCAAATCAGCTTACTTTCTATTATAATTCAAGCCAATGTAAACGTGGGCCAGGCTAGTAATTTTAGTTTCAAAGAAAAATATACTGTCAGGCTCACGATGTCGAAGGACGTCCCTTTAACCAATTTGAACGAAATTTGCTCCTTTAGTTTTAAAATTATTTGACAACGTTTTGTCGTTTGAGAAAGAGCTTGATTTTAGAAGATTGTTGTTTTATAGTTTTAAAATAGATAGTGTTTGTTGAGACTGAAGGCAACAATTTGTATATGAAACATTCAAGCAAGGCAACATGATGTTATGAAACATTTGAGGTCAGAAGTTAGTAGGTAGCATATTTTGTTAATTATAATGGCATTAGCATCGAATTTGGATTTTGTAACTAATTACTTAAATCTCCCGTAGGGTATTTCAACTTTTAACATTGTGTTGGTTAAAAAAATATAATCAACAAAACACATGAATGCTTTATAAAATAAAGCACAAGAGCAAGCAAGTTGAAATTCAGTAGTTAATTATTTATTCTTTTCCCAAGAAACCAAAAAATAATAGTTGAAATAAGATTCTCAAGAAAGAAAAAGAAAATAATTTTCTTCTTTTTAACTGATAATCACACATTAAAAACAGTTTAATTTCAATGTCGGACGTGATGATTTCATGTTCAGTATTTCTCACCTCTGTTTTGACGTCAAGAAACAAAACGCTAGTTTCAGAAATTGTACCTTTTTTTAAGTTTCATAACAAGAAAATTAATTCAAATAGAAAGTTCAATGGGAAATAGGTATGATGAGATTTAATTTCTACATGTTGGTTGGTGGTTATTTCGGTTTATTTCCTGCCTTCATATTTAATTAAGTTGAAATTAAAGAATGATTTGTCTGTTTGCGTTTTAATTTTATAAAACGAAAATAAAATTATAAAAAAAAAACTTATAGGGGGATGTGGTTGGCTGAACTCCTATCTTGTGTTTTTTCCTTTAAATTCTTTTCTAGGGATTGAAATAAAATTGAGGGCATTGGGTTTGTAGTGTAACTAAAGAAAATAGTAACTAGTTTTTATACTTTTTTTATTTTAAGAAACTTGCTCCCTTCTTAGCTTTTCTTTAAACTCTAGCGATGGCGTGTGCCAGTCTTAAAATTTATTGTTTAAATTTATTTTTTCGACAAACACTTTACAAAATTGGTATAAGAAAAGGTTATTCCCATCTAAAGTAAAGTAGCATTTAGATTTTAATGTATGTTTTATGACCAACTTCACTTCATGTTTAAACTAAGTTAAAGAATACGCTTTAATTAAGTTGATACTCTTGCTCTGAATGTTTTGTTTAACGAATTACAATTGAATATTCTTGTTATTTGCTCTGTGTTTGAAATGTGTTAGAAGACTACAAAGTTTGCAATAATATGAAGATACGCATATTTTGTTTTGAGGACTTTGAAATAATACGAGTTCAGAAAAATTTCTCTTCCAAATTGAAGTCTTAGAGATATTTATACTAGTTTACCCGTAGTTTTATGATGGTACAGAGCTCTTTTGAAAGTTAACAGTCCATCTCGGGAGTAAGTGATCAGATGATATGCAGAAGGCTGTAACTGGCAGAAGTGCTGACTAATACCTTCTCATGATGACGGCCGGTAACAGGTTACTGTCTTTGCTAGGAGTCTGGCTAAATAAGTCCACGGTGGAATAGCATACGCCAGGAATGCGTGGCCAAGAGGGTGATTGGTCTCTAGTACCAGCCACTTTCAATACAGACTTACAATCTCCATAACTCGTAGGAATTATATGCATTCTCTGAAGTAACTTTGGTTTCCATGAAGCTTCGCAAGAGGTGGAGAGGCTAATCTCTGCCAACGGAGGAAGTCTGAAGAGTTGGACCGGAAAACCTCACAAGGAGTAAATGGTTCAGTCTCAAAAGATACTCCTGAGGACTAGGCTTAGATGGTAGCGCAGAATGTGTGTAAATGAACAACAGTGGCTAGCTTAGGACCATGGACTTGTTAAATGTGAAGGGACTCCGTGATAAGGAAGAAGGTCGACAATTACCAGTCAACAGTCTGAAATTACTGCAGTCAAGGGTAAATGCTGGTATTCGCACGGAACTCAATGAAAGTAAAATAGTCGTAAATTGCAAATCGGTTGCCTTAAATAATTTGTGGAAAGAAGGGGTGGAAAAGAAACCCATAAAGTAAGCGGTCTACTTCGGTATTTCTCCTACATTAATATAATAATATTTTAATCTCAGGAGCAATTTTTTGTGTGATATTAATAACTTTTTATTTGACTGAAATCTTTCTCTCAGTTTAACGGCATATTAAGACACTGATGATAATGAACAGGTCCTTAAAATCTATGCTATGCACGAATAAATTAGAAAATTATTATCAAAAATGGTTAAGGCATCCAATGGAATGACTTAAGGATTTTCTGATAAGGGCATATGAATTATCAGTAGTGATAAGGCGCATTTTTTTTTGAAATGCGATGTTAACAAGCATCATTCAACGACGTACACCAGGTGACTGTGCATCCCTAAAAAGTTACGAGTTGGCGGCAATTTTTAGCCGGCAGCATCATACATCTGTACTTTTGTGAAAACAAAACATAATCCTTAAGGACGAGCAATTATATGTCAATGATAAGCAATTTCTATTGGTCAGCACTGAGCAATATGGCCGTAAGAGAATTTTTCTTGCGTGTTTTTCTGCGATTTATGCGGCACAGACATTGAAAACTGAACCACTCGACTCCGTCCCATCTGGCAAACCCACGGCATACACTTGAACGATGTTTTATTCTGTAAATAATGGGATACCTGTGCTCTTCAAATAAAAACGGAATTTTGGTAATATCTCACACACTGCTTGTTTTATCACAGTTCAGCATATACCCGCCCTTATTGCAAATCCCCTTATATATAAAAGTTTTTATAAATATTATGTGAGAAACTCATCGTAGGGATTTCTCTATCAATACTTGCACTACGACCATTAATTGCATTCTAGTCTAGTTCCTCAGCTGTTTTCGTACAGGAACACTTCCCAGTACTTTTATGCTTTCTTTCCACCATGTGTTGCTTGGTGAATTTTTTTTCATGTTTCGTTTGGCCAAAAGTTATTTATTGTTGCTAAATCACTGAATTTAAATAACATTTTCTCTGGCTTTTTGAAATTAAATACTGCTGTAGTACTGTAATGCCAAAATTAACGGAAAGAATTTGAAGGTTTAACAAATTTAATAATTATTGGATAAAGCAAAATTAATTTCACAAGCTATATATTAGAAACCTTTTATCAATATTTGGTGGAAATTGTAAAAATCTTACATTAAACCTTTTTCAAACTTAATGAGAGTTAAGAAATCCTATAAAAAATATTACAATTTTAACAAAACTTTAACATACAAAACGTAATTTAGATTCCAGTTTTTTTGTTTCGCTGTCAAAAAAGCTACCTCAAAATTGTAGTTTCAGTCACACTTATATTTCACCAAATTTGCAAAATACAATTCAATTTCGCGCAACATTAGTTAAATATTAAAGTGGTTGTATTTAAATATATTTAAATGTTTTCCGCATTTTCCTTATTTATTTTCAATTATTTGTTTAACAAAAATAATTATTAAGTATAATTTGCATAAAATTAAAGAAAGAAAATTACTAAGATTAAACAAATAATAACACACACATACATTCGCAAACAATCTCATAAGTATATGTGTGTATGTATTTAGATCAAGAAAATGTTACTCATGATAATGATGAGAAATATACTGGCAATTTTAGGAGTGAGTGAATTAGTAAAATGTTTTGTGATTTGTACCTATTCATAGTTTTTAAGTCCAATGAACTTGAGGTGCTAAAATTGGCCATAATTAACATGATGTAACCTTTTAACTAAAGTTTTAAAGATAAATACAAAACAATCTTTGTATACGAACTGTTGATGCCTACAAAATTAAATGAGTTTTGCAAGATGGTAAAAAATAGTTTAAATGTTCGTTAACAAATCGTTTGTTGCAAAACCAACCGCAACACAAAATCCCATACTGTCGGTTGTGGAAAATAATGAACAAGGAAAACATAACTTTTGGTTTTTTGTGAAATAAGAGAAGTTGTACATATAAAGGGATTGCCAATAAGAGCGGGTCGATGTCTGTGGAGGGGTTGTTATTTTGGTGACACTTGCCAAATCTGATTTTCTTGTATTATTCAGTGATGTCAAATCATTATGGCAAGCTACCAAATTTATTATTATTGTTTCGGGGATATATTGGACTACTTCAAGTGCGATATAGAGTGGCCGGTATATAAACTACAAGATTTTTCCATTGTATTATTTTCAATCGAATACGAATTCCACGATGTACTTTTTTAATAGCAAAACTATTTCCTTTCCTCGCCAGTACACTTAGACAAAAGAAATTATAGAAAGAATAACTTAATAATGAACAATTTTTAATTTTAAATGGCACAAAACCGGCACACAGGTAAGAGCATTCCATATCTACATCTTCTGATATTCCGCTTGACGACAGATAGGTTTGTTTGGTGACAAATTGAGAAAAAATGGAAAACAAAATACCAAAATTACCGTGTTTTATCTTTATATCACTCGAAAACCAAGCATTGAATTGTAAAGCGAAATATCAATATTTTCGATATTTATGACTTAAACGAACACGCAAAAATTCATTGGAATATCTTAAGATGTTTTGTGCCATTAAAGAAAAATAAAATGGGTTTTGGGAGTTATTGCTAATCCCAAGAAATTTATGAAATTAAGACACAATTAATGGTTTAGCTAAATTCTAAAACTTCCAATACAATTAGCTCCAAATTTTGCTAATATAATTTTCGGACCAACAGTTTCGGAGATATTCATAAACCTAAATAAATTACTTTGTATGCAATTTTATTTCCTAAAAATCTCAACCGACAAAAGTCATGATCTAATTATAAAAAAATAAATAAAGGTAGATATGTTGCAAATAAGGTCCCAGGAAGCGATATCTCACTTGAACTTCTTAAAATATCAGCCAACATCAGCTCGTAATTACTTCTCCCTCTTATCCAAAAATTCTGGAACTCGGAACACTTGTCGCTGACCTCAAAGATGGTATCATTGCCAAAAAAGGAGATCTTACCAAATGCCAAAATGACAAGATTGCGAACATAATTAACGCCAGGCTGTCCACATCACTCTGCGATGTGCTAGGACAACAACAAGTAGCATTCAAATATTCGGTCTCAAATACCCTCACAATTATCGTCGAATAATCCGTGAAATGACTATCTTAAATTTATCTCATGTTCATTGACTTTGAGAAAGCATTTGGCAACTCTTGCACATAAAGCGATATGGACATCGCTATGCTGCTAAGGAGACCTAAAAAATATCGCTTAATTCCACACTTTACGCTAACCTGTATTGCCGAGTGCTACATGGAAATAGAACTGGAGACAAAATTGCATTCAGTAAAGGAGACAGGTAAGGGTGCGTAGTATCGGCTCTATTATTTAACGTCGTTCTTGACACCATTATGTTTAATGCCACACGCGTCAACAGAGGCATAAGATGGGGACTGCAGAGATGCTTAGAAAACCTTGGCTACGCTGACGATATATGTATGTCTCCTCAACTTCAACGTGAAGTATGTATTACTTTATGGATGCGAAACTTAGAAAGCTGCGCCTCAAGACATCAACAGCATTCAAGGCTTTGTGAACAGGTGCCTTCGTAAAATCCTACGTGTAGCTCGTAAGACGACGACGATACAAGAATGAGAATCGACTGGAATCCTTAGGGCCAAAGCCGTGTTGGTAAACCTTTTCATACATTGAAAAGGAACCTCGGTTATGAAATCAGAACTTAAGAAAACAGTTGGAGTGAAATAAGGCGTATGGAAAATGAAAGAGACGTTTCTTATAGGAGTTAAATGAAACAATATATAAAGCTCGTTGCCTTGTTTTATCGAAATCGATGCACAAATTTTGATTTTATTCACAATTGGCGGTACTTTGTTAAGAACATAAATTGTATATATGGCATTGATAATAGGTGAACTCATCGGCGAAGTCAAAGCATTTCCGGCTTCTTTGCTGGAAATGGCGAAACATTTTTAATATGGAATTTGGCATCCAATCTGTTTAAAAAAGTGCTCAGCTGTGCTGGCGAGTTCATCTGTTTAGTCTGTCCTCATAACTTCCAATTTTTCATCAGCGGGGAAATATTTATTTTGATTTGTCCTAAAAACCATTGTGTAAGAAACATAAGGGGTACAAAATGATTATAATCAGTTACGTTATGCAGTCGAGGAACCAGTGGGAGGCAAAGCAGAGAAGTTCAAATTGCGTTTAACGTAAAAAAAAAATGCTAAAGAAATAAGAAAGTGCGTGAGTTCAAACACCCTACATACATACTTACATAGTTAGACGACTATGGTTCTACTTGTGACAAGCTTTTTCCCCCTTGGGCGGACAAATAGAACTATTGTAATGAAAACGAAACAAACCATAACAAAAAGCTTCAATAAACGAGCAGTTTTTTGTGACAAAAAGTAAAACAAAATACATTTTTGCCTCGAAATACAACTCCAACATCCACTAAAGAGCTCCAGTTGTACAAAATGCGATCTAGTATTGAAACAAATGACTCTCTACAACGATTTTGTGCAGCGCCGTAAATTTGATTAAAGAATCGTTATACGAAAACTCATCCAAAAAAATAAATTTTGATTCGGCAAAGCAGGAGTTATGGAACAAGTCACTTATTCCGAAATCGATTCAGAAAATAATATTCCACTTTTAACTGTTGCAACGTGGAGAATATACTGCCACTTAGGGAAACTTTCACTATTAACATAAAAAAATTCGTTTGTTTTTCTTTCAAATCAGTAAATGAACAAATTAAGTATCGATTAAGAACTTATTGTTCTATTAGCACTCGCTTTCTTAACTAAGTTAGTATGGTAGATAATCCTTTAAAGAGTCTAAACAAATCATTGTGGAATACTTAACGAATCTACAATTTCCTTTTATTCAGGTTTCCCTTGTAGTTTTGCACGTTGTAATCTTTCACTTAACGCCGAAAAAATTAATTCTACTTGCTAATAACTTACCTGTTTTATAAAATTATATTGTAATGCTTTTGTAGCCATTTCCTTTCTTAGACAAGTGTTAATTATTTATAATAAAATTTCTCTTTTCAGATAACTGTGCTAATTTTAATAATTAAATAAATTTGCTTGTATTTAATGCTTTATTATAATATTTTAGACACCTTCCAATAAAATGAAATGAGAAATAGAGAGACAAATTTGTTATTGTATTTTTAACTCAAAAGCCGTTATATTTTAAAATATTGATTTCAATAAACAAATTACTCAAAACATTTATCTTTAACACTCTTGAGAGCTCTCTCACACAGTCTGTACATGTATTGTGATGTATTGCATTAATGTAAATTATTGTGTTAGAACAATTTATGTGCAAATCAAATGTCAAAGATTTAAAAATAATTCCTTTATTTTAAATTTACTACTAACGCCAGTGCACTTTTATTTTTAAAATTCCATGTTTAACACACTGTGCTCCCACTTGTTGATTTCTTTTTATTTTTTATGTGCTGAGGTTCGATTTGCCTTTTCGTTTTTTATGTTATTTTCTATGGTAGAATATGACCGCTACGTTCCAATTTGTTTTTAAAACTAAATTGTCGAACACAAAGTTTGTTGTTGATGGTTTGTCGGAAGGTATTTTGTTTGTTTTTTTTTCTACATATTTTAATTTTTTTCTTCGTTTTTACTTTTTCAACTTCATGTTAAATAATCACTCTGTTTTTAATGTGAGTATTGTTGGTCCGATGGTTTTTTCTGTTGTTGTAATTTTGTCATTGTTGTTGCTACCATTTAGTTTATTACGGCTTGGGGATGACCAATTTAGATGTTTCTTGGTATGAGTGATTTTTCCTTTGGTACCTATTCCATTTATGTATGCACGGTTGAATAAAATATTGTTAATTTTGTGTACCCTATAGTCGGGAAGAATATTAAGAGAAGCAGTATTAGTCTCGTATTGTCGTTTGGATGGATAATGTTTTCGAGTTAAATATTATGAAATCGTCAGTAAATTTATATTTATTCGTTTTATTACTAAAAAATTGAATGGAATAAATATGTTTAAATGTCTTGCTACTTTCTCAGATTTAAATGAAACTTCCGGCACATCTCTTGTTGTGCTTGTAATATTTCCAAAACTATTGTTGATGATATTTAACTCACACCAAAGCTCAGATTTTTTTGAATCACATAACCAATATATAATTCGATTCGAAAAGGAAATCATTTGAATTTGTATTCCTAACACATTTATAATAGGTATTTCGAAAATGTTTTCCTTCGAATCGAAATATACAGCGACCATTTTTTCGTGATTTAAATGTTTTAATAGAAAGTAATAAAATGTAATATATATTAGATTAAAAACGTTAAAAATGGAATATAAAAATCGGGAATTTTTAATGTTACGTAGTTTTTAATCTTGTCGAACACCAACAGTTTTAACTGGACCAGCCTAATTTGTGGACGAATTATTGTCCAATGAGGCTTACAGCGTTAAATATTATTCGACAATTATACAAAGGTTCTCTGAATCCCAAGTGCGACAATTTTGATAATCAAACCTTGATGGTGAAAGTAAGTTTCAACGCTTAAATTTCTTCAGAAAATATGTGCGATTTTGTAAATGCACCAAAAAGTAGGGTTCTACAGAGTCGCGCATTATCTCGGTCAGTCTGTTTTGAACCTCAAATTGTTTTCTTATTGGTAATTGTGTTTGCATAAAATATAACAATATGGACACATGTTTATAATAGTGTATGCAACCTGATTACTTTTAAGTTTTTATGTTTGAAAGTGTCGATATTGTTTTGACCAATGTTTTCAATTGCATGCACATATGTACATATGTATGTGCATATTTGCACTGTGTAAGAAAACAATTCTTTAGTCGGAATAATAATTATTTTGCCATTAAAACTTTTCAGATTTATTTGTTGGAATGTTTAAACGTTTAGACTACAACTATGAACAAACTTTTGAAGAGCTGGCATAAAGTCAGATGGATTGTGGTTTGATATTTGGCTCTACTTAATAGTAGTTTGTCTATTTACTCGTAAAGAGTCCATGATTTACGAATGTAATCAAAAAGAAAAACTAACCTACTGTATTCAAAAATAAAAACACAATTAAAAACTATTGACATTGCGTGTTGTTCTCAATGCGTCTACTTCACTACGTCTGTCTGTTTGTCTGCTTGATTCTCGTCTCATATGACTATTCTTCCGTTTTGTTTCTCCGTTGTTCTTGGAGTTCTTTTTTGGTTAATACTAATTTCTGTTTATGCGTAGCTCTATCATTCAAAACGAATTTGGTTGTAAGCCAATTTTAGTTTTTTAATTTGATGTTTTTAAATTATCTCCAGTGTACCCTACTAATTTATAACGTGCTTATTTAGTTCAAAATTAGTGTCCAATTATAATTGGAGCCACTTTCGACAACCACATCAAAGGAGAGAGCGCTGAGTTTTAAATAAGCCCAAGAATTATTGATATATAGATAACGCTATGCGCATGATTTCCCGTTAGATGATGTAGTTTGTCCCTTGTAAGGGTTGCCAAGTGTATGTCTTCCTAAGAAATTATAATTTCGTACTAAATAATGTGTGTATCATTAGAGACCGATTTTAAAATCTCTTTGACTGCTGGAAATTAGTAGCATTTAGCAACACAGTTCGCGAGACGTTATATGTTTAAAGGCAAGGGCGCATAGAATCCGTCGTACGTTATACGTAGCCGTCTTCAACTGACATTAACATAACGTGGAACAAGTTAACACAGTGAGTACTTTGTTGACGGATATTAAATCGGCTGTTTTTTAACGCATATTTTTTCAACAAAATTTTTTTTAATTATTTTATTTTGTTGCATTTATTATATTTTTGGTGACACAAAACACAAAACGCTAAATAAAAAAAAAAACAACTGATAGCTGTCAAACTACTCAACGTACATCAAAACTGCACAACTTTAGTACTATGCGTTGACGGAGACGTACCGAATGGAACAAAGCTCATAAGAAAACCTGTGTTTCAACTTGATTCGCAGTTGAAAAAGCCGACGTATTACGTACGACGGATTCAATGTGCCTCGGCCTTAATGCGCGGGGTAGCGTAATCCTGTATTTCTATCTAAGCAGGTGTCGTCATTACGTTACTACCATTTTAGTTTGAACACGACAATGCTACTTCTTGGTAATATGTATGTCCAAAATGAAAGGTTCGCCAGAGAAAGCGCGCAAAGTAATAAAAGTAAGTAGATTGTATTGTGACGATATTGTGACCAGCACTCTGGCGATATTTTGCGTTGCATACAAAAATATCTAAGAGATAAAGAGACAATGCTTGTCGTGCTAATTGTAATTGGGCTGTAAGAGTGACGAGTATTTTTTTATTTACATACAGCTGTAAGTTACCCATGCGTAAATCCCTATTCTTAAAAAAGCCCCATATCATACGACAAACAACTACGTACATATGTACATACACACATATATGTATGTATACAAATATAATTGAAGTAACAGGTGATCTTTGTTTTTGCTTCTAAATGAGTAGTTTTGTTGTTGTTAATTTTATAGTAAAAATAAAGTTTTATCGACGAATATACATATGTATATAAACATTATTCCAAACGCAATAGAGGAAATGAAGTTTGGGCAAAAAGAACATTGAAGCCACACGTTTAGTTAAATAAACCCTTACGACCAGGGTAGACTGACTAAACAGGTAAACTCACCAGCGCAGCTGAGTACTTTTTTGAACTTATTGGATGTCAAATTCCATATAAGAAAAATGTTTCGCCATTTCCGGTATATTTTTTATTTATGTAGTTTAAAATCGGCAAAGAAACTGGAAATACTTTGAATTCGCCAGTGAGTTTACCTGTTATCATCAATTTGCTTTGCTTACAGTAGCAATAAATTCATACCCTTTACACAAAGCTTGTCATACCGTTTGTAACTTCTATAATCAGCGGTGCGGTGCTAGAACCTTTCGTAGAATAATTTTAATTTGACAAAAAATCTTATTTTGAAGAAAAAAATTTTGAATTGAGTAGATATGAGTTTTTAAGTGCCGTCTTTTCGCTGGCTAAATTTAACTCTACACTAGGAATTTAAAGGCACTACACTACGCTAGTTGGCTTGCACTACTTTTATTTATACTTATATGAATATGCAATATTTAAACGAAATATATAAATATATTAGCAAGCGAAAAGACGGCACTTAAAAACTTATATCTACTAGATTCAAAATTTTCGGTGCCTAGATCGGTATTAGATTGTACTGACACAAGAATTGAAGCAAAACGATCATAGACAACATCGTAAGTTACCCATTGGCCACTGAAAATACTGACCGGAGATCCAGATTTTGTTAAAAAAAAATTATTTTGAAGCCTATGTAATATCACAAAAGTAGCTTCAAAATAACGAAAACAAGGTTTTTGTATCTCAACTTATATTCTAATTTGGGGGAAAATATCAAAATCTTGTTAAAAATAACACAAAATCTTAACTCGGCAACGTTGTCTACAATACTCTTTTACGTTTTCTGCAAAAATAATTGAATAAAATCTTTAATATAAAAAAAGAGATTTTGAAAAAATCTTTTAAATGTAGTAAAATTTAATAAAACAGCACAAAGCTGACTACCAGTTGAAATAGAGCACTACGCAACCATGTGCTGAATATCATGTGATATGATGTAGATTTTTGGAACAAATTTCCGTCATCCCTTTTCAAGTTTTGTTTGGAGAAAACCCGGTTTCGAGTATGTGCCATCCACAGTGTCATTTCGCAGAACAAAAATTTGTTCAAGAAATCTACAAGTTCATTTGGTTTGTTTACTTTTCGAATTTTTATTCGAGAAATTAGAACATGTGTACGTTATGTGTCTTGTCAAACCACCGTATTTTTATTAAAATTTCTAAAAATCTCCTACTTTTTTATGACGTACGTATTATACACAAGGTCACAAAGTGTCTGCTTCTGTATTCCGAACGAGTATAAAAATGTTAAAATTCGAACATGGACCTAATATATAATAAAAAGTTAAAAAAGCGAATGGAATGCGCTATAATAAGACAAAACTTTCATATTGAATGAAATATCAGAAAAAAGTTAGAAAAATATCGTTCAAATACCACTATACAAAAACGTAAATAAAAATCCAGACTTAAACTAGGAAATATACATTTATCGAAAAAAGGGTAATTAAAAAGAGGAATCTCTGAATTTTCACAAATGTCAAATAACCTGCTAAAATCAGAAGGCCGCAAAACTCGAAAAATAAATGTTTTACCGAATCTGCTTCATAAGCGTAACCACGATATGACAATTTATTTGGCTCTACTGATAAAGTGTTTAGACGTTTAAGTTTAGAGATAAAACTTTATAAAAATTAAACAAATTAGCTAAAGAAATCAAAGAAAAATATTTAACCGAAAAAGCAGAGAAAATAAGTATAAGATAAGAATATATATGATAATAACATTAAAAAGGCAAAAAGAATAGTGTAAGGGGTCACGACAACCAAAACAAATTTTCCAATATTTAAAAATATATACTTGTTATAGGTATGTACGTACATATATGGCAGTAGATCACTTAGTATGTTATAAAATGATTATTATTATAAAAAATCAAAAATTTAATCTGCATATCACAATCTTTGTTCTTTTTATCATTTGTTGTAAAGTTTTACTTTTTTTATTAAATTCAATTAAATTGATTTTATTCCAAATATCCATTTTATCTAAAACATATTTCTTTCTTCAAATATTTTGTGAAACCGGAAACAATAGTGTATGAACTAGAATTTTTTTTATTTTCACTTTTTTTTTTTAGGAAAAATCGACTTTTAGTATTCGTATCAAAGCGCTGTAAAACTTGACTCACTATTTGAAAACAAAAATTGATCATTAAAATATTAAGTTCGATATGTATGCACATTTTTGGAACGTATTTCCCTCGTCACTTGACAAGTTAGGGTTGGAAACCGGTTTGTCACGAAACCAAACCTGACAAGGGATGCGATTCAAAAATCTACATAAAATCACTATGGAATATCAAATCAAGAATACGTACATACGAGTATATGTAACTTCAACATAAACTTAAAAAGTTTTTAGCTTCTACTGAAGTTTTAAGTTTCGAGCACAAATGTAAAATGCGTTAGGCTCGCACAATCGCAAAAAGTTTTAAAGAAATCTTAAAGTAAGACAGTTTTGTGCAATATCTTGTTGTTTACATTCGACCATTATTATGGTCAAAAATGACAAAATTTTGAAATGTTTCAATATTTAATGCTTTTATATAACATTGAATTATTCTTAGTCAAAATGTCCTCAACTGAACACGTTTTTGAATTTTGATAATTATTTTTTAATTGTAATTTTAAAATTTGTCTGATGAACCTTTCATATGTTAAACTACTTTTATGAATACGAGCAAAAAACTTCAACATTTTGTTATATATATTTGTTCTTTTATGTGTAACAAAGCAATATTACTGCAAATATAACTTTGCAATTTGTTGAAAAGTCGATAATTTATAAGTCGTCTCTACTCCGTTCGTGTTCCAAATCTGCCCCCACGCATTTGTCAATTACCTAGTTCTGCTTTTTCCAAATCCAGATTAGCAGCAACTTCACCACATTCATAACGCTGATAGTCAATAATGGCTAAATTATTCTCCAGCAATACCTCACCTACGGTTTTGTCCTCATCAATTAAATATTCCTGATGTATAAGACATGTTTCATCATCCTTGTTGGGATTGGGTTCGTCCTTATCAACTTCACCAACTTTTCTTGGATTCATGCCCACAATATGTTGACAAAGATTCTTTTGTAACTCTTCATCGACATTATTGCCGCGGAATGCGACAATGGCACCATATTTACCAATTTGTGTAACGTTTTGAGGTATGTCATAGGTGTTAGCTTGCGGATGGGCATAGCCGGATAATTTCAAATCATTATTGACTTTAAAACAAATGGCGCGCTTAATAGTAGCATTCTCACCGAGCATACCGATCAATAAAGCTAATTGATCAGCTAAGGTTTTGCCATCTAAGGATTTGAGGTTTTTCAATGCCTCTGTTTCAAAACCTGACTGAAATATAAAAGTGAATACTGTAACTGATACTTCTTTATTTGGTATTAGTATTATTTTTAGAATACCTTCCACAAATCTCCATCAAATTGTGTTAATTCTGTATATTGAGCACATACTCTGGATACATGATCTACAAAACTTTTGAAATTTTCATTGCGTGCAACAAAGTCTGTTTCACAATTTACTTCAACCATCGATCCAATGTTTCCCTTTATCAATACACCAACTAAGCCTTGGGCAGTAGCTCTTGCAGCCAATTTATTAGCCTTAGACCAACCGAGACTTTGAGCCTGTTCATTTAGCCATTTTTCAGCCTGAAAAGGCAAAAAAATCGATTTTTATTTGTACAAAAAACGTTTAAAATTAACTTTGTAGTGTAATAGTTAATCTTAAGGATTTGTAGGTGTATTATTTTTCCTTTTGAAGCGCCTTTTATTTAAAATCAAATTATCTAAGACATCCATGGATTATACCTATAGGGTAGAAGCAATATATTTATATAAACTAGGCGCGGTACAGCCTATTTGTAAGTAGATCTCCAGTTGTTTTCGTTCTCTCTAATGATCTAGTGTAGACTAGCAAAACTAAACCAAAAATGCTAGCAGAAACATCGGATTTAAACACTGTGCTTTATCCACGTTGACTTGATATGGTTGTAAGGAACAAAAAAGAAACGCCACTAAGCATAAGCTGCTTTCCTTATCAATCTAAATACTCCAAAGCAATAAAAAAAACTTTTTCCAATAAGGTTTCTTTGTAAAAATCTTACCAAATTTATATCATTATTATGCAATTCCAAGGCTTTTTTGCAATTGGCAAAAGTGTAACCGGTCTTTTTTCTAAGAGCAGCCAATGAGCTCTTTTCTGCGCTAGCAAAAACAAAGCGAGATGTGTGCAGACTTCTGATGAAATTTCGGAAAATCATAATTTCAAACTGGTTACTCCTAGTGACAAACCTTAATTTGGTGATTGTATCCCTTAAATGCAGCTCTGAATTGTAAGAATTTTCCACCAACACCTAGGAAACCAGACAAAGTTACTTTTAAATGTTTTTGTTTATTCAATGACAATAAGAATTTCAAAATAAGGAAAACTCAAACAAGCAATTGTCTGACAAACAAGAAAAAAATCAATTTTAAACAAACAGTCGTAACGAAAGGACGATTTTTTACTTTAACAAAAATATTCGAACAAATTCGGAAGAAGTTTATTAACAAACACGTTAACTACTTAATAAATTGACTGCAATTTTAATATATTTTTGATTATATTACAATGAAACGTTATGCGGAAGAAGGTATTGTTTTTTCACGTTTCTCTATTACTTTTAATTGAAAAATCTTTAAATCAAATGCATAAAACTAAAATATACTTTTTGCACGATGGAAAACTAAGTTGCACAATACGTCAGAATAATATTTTTGACATAAAGAACGTTGAGAACATATGTGTAAAAGAGAGAAAAGGAAAATAACAGCAAAGCCTGCATATTAAATTGGCGGCGCCAAGTATTATTTGTGTGTAATGTATAAAATATAAACTTGTCTTATACAGTACTTTTGCAATGTTTCAACATCCCACAATAGTCACAAACCGTTACATTTTAATGTAGTGCAAAGAGAGTAAAATGTATTAAAATAACGGCCCGTTAAAAATATTCAGAAAGTATATAATTACAAAGTGTAAACAAAAAATGTATAACATGAAAATGTTTACATTAACTTTGCAAATTATTTTTTATCATCTACTTGTGTCACAATAAATATTGCGCGGTTGTTTACATCATTCGCAATAATGGATAACAGTAGTTTAAACGCTCATTTAAATTGAAGATTAAATTTATTTAATAGTTTCAATATTTTCAAAGTATTTTTGTGTTGAATTTTAAAAAATTGTTGCAGCGTTTGTGAATATTTGTTGCCGCAAGTATGGGATATTTTCAGTTATAAGCTGTAGTACAAACCTTAAAAAATCTGGGTTTATGTACATATAAGGACTTGCTAAATTTAATTTATTATTTCCAATAGAAAATTCTACCATAAATATACAATCTCTATGGAAGCAAATACAGACAAACAACTATTGTTAAAACAAATCTGTTAATTAAGATGCAAATTTTCGTATATTATCTAAATGCTCAGACATTCAAATATAAGATTTAAAAAAAATAAATTTCTTGATTCCAGCCAGTCGTTCCAGCCACCATAGTTCCAGTAGTGGATCCAGTGCTGTCAAAAGACCATGTGCTAAACAAAAATTGGTCTATAATCGCCCTAAGCCTGATATGCTACAGAGCATATTACGTTCCAAGGCAAATCCGGAATACACTTCAAGACGTCTCTGGTATGAATTAAATATGCCAGAATGTACAAGTGAAATATTAGATGGAAAAATGCTATCAACTACTATACCTGATAGTCTACTACGCCATACTAAAGAAATGAGTTCAAAACGTCGGATACAAAGCAAAAAGAAAGAAAGTAAGTGAAAGAGGCTGCTATAAAGTCATCAATTGGTAGGGATGACTAAAAGTTAGTTGCTGCCTATGCCCACAAACAAAGATACATACATACATACATACATAAGTTTACAATTTGTTACACATGATTACACATTAATGGCAATCAATGTTCGTTGTTTCATGCACATTGTTCTTACTTTCATTCGTGCCACCTTTTGGGCTCTTAATGACATAGGGCGGCCTTCTTACATGCAAATGCGCTTCGAACGAGAAAACTTTCGCAAAAAGCTAGTAGATTTAATTGCCCGTAAAGATGATGATGAAAATGTTGGCGGTGCTAGTGGCATTGCTACGACAAATGAATTCCCTAGTAAAGATGAAAAGGAAGTCCTACGTTATTACTACTACATTAAACATGGCATCGATACCATACACGTATCCCCCATGAGCGAAAAAGTATTAAATAGGTATGAAGTTCAGATTTGCCATACATATGATGTGTATGCTATCGCTATACATTATTAATTCTTTAATTGCGTTTTCATTTATTGTTTAATTCTAGAATAAAACGTCAAATACCACCTTTTTTAAATAAATGGCCTACAGCTCTTAATGAAAATATCAGTGAGATTAAATCTGATTATTTGTTTGCCATGAAAAAGTCAGTTATTGACTACGTCTTGCAAAACTCTTTAGTCAATTTGAAACAACAGTCGAAATTGGCATTAACAGCCGAAAGAAAGGAGACAAGCCAGATGTTTAATAGATGGAGATATCGGTAAGTGTGAAAGTAACGGTTTTAAAAAAACTATTTCATAATTCAACATAATTCTACTTATTGGCTGAATTCCACACGATTTGAAGTAAAAGTGTTTTTTTTTACTTAAGTATCTATTTACATACTTTGCTGGCTTTTCATTTTGATAATGGCTACTAGTTATTTCATTAATTACTTGGTAATGATTTTCTTTCTATATGTATTTAACTACATATTTATATCTTCCTAGCAGGTGTACTATGGTAAATTGCATTAAGTTTTTGTAGTTTTTAGAGCGAACAAGATAACTCAGTGTCTTGAAACGTGGAAAGTAAGCCAGGACAAACGTTTTATTTGTATATTTGCATATTAACACATACTTTTTTAGATGTTAGTAAGTACGCGAGTACCAGTTATTTGTGTAAAAGAGTTCTTTTAGTGGACAGGAATTAAAAATTCGACCAAATAACTAACTCTAGTCTTCGTCGTCGATCTTTATTATTGGCATCCAATTTTGATAAATTCTGAATTTTTTGGTAAATTGTAGATAATAAAGGAATTTGATTTTTAGTAAAATATAGAATTTTTTTTATAAAATTTTAAGGTTTTCGGAAAGAATTTGTCGTTCAATTTCAAAATACGATTTTTGGACATTTTCAGATTTTTTTTATGGATTTTTGAATTTTTGTTTAAAAACATTTAAATTTCACCATAAATTTGTAAATTCACCAAAAACTGAAATGCCACAAAAAACCAATATTTTATAAAAACGTCGAATTTTTAACAAAATCGATGTTAAACAAAAAAAGTCATATTTCACCACAAATGGGAAGTCCATTCAAAAATTAAAAAAAAAATCACCAAAAAATTTCAGTCATAAAAATAATAAATTTTACAACAATCTAAATTAATCTGAAAAATAATTGAGAAAAAACAAATTTGATCATAATAAAATTCAAATATTTACCACAAAACCAAACTTTACTCTAAAAACTTTAAAACGCAAAATTTTCCGAAAATCCAAATTACAAAACAAATCCGAAATTGCACCCAAAAAAACACGAAACTTGCCAAAATTTTGTCAAAATTTTTAATTTTCCAAAAATTTCAAAATATACCATTAAATCGATAAACTAAAATAAAAAAATTAATGACCAAAAAATCAGTATTTAATAAAAAAACCCACAAATAGCAAAAAAACCAATAAATTTATAAAATTATTTAGCCACGAAGGTCTTTTGTTAAATTCTTTTATTATTTCTTGATATTTCGCTACTCCATTGTTATTGGCAGGAAGGCCAGCAAGGTGCTCAGGGCTACCTTAAGCTGGATCACTGCGTTAGTGACAGGTCATGGAAAGTTCAAGTATCATCTGGCTAGGATGAAAATCGTAGAAGATGATACTTGCAGACTGTGCCTGAACATTGTGTATGAATGTCCAGTACTGGCTAGCATAAGGCTTAGGACCACGGACAGACACTTACTAAATGTGAATGCCATGGCCGAGCTAGGCTTTAGACAAATGCTAGCAATTACAAGAGACTCGGTGATGAGGAGGAGTGTTGACCGTTACCAGTCGACAGTCTGAACTCACTTTAATCAAGAGTAAAGGCTGGGGCTAGCACGAGACTCAATTGTAAGTAAAGTAATCGTAATTACAAATAGGTTGCCCGAAATCAATTTGTGGAGCCAAGAGGGTCGAAAAGGATATCCTTCGATATCCCTCCTACAATTGTGTAGCGTCAGTGGAAATGAAATAATTTTATATAAAAAAATATATAATTTCTAAAATAAAGTGAAGTCTCAAGACAACAGAAATTGCACCAAAAAATTTATAAAAACTCGAAAATTTGTAAAATTTTAATTTCACTCAAAGTTTAAAATTTACAATAAAATCGAAAAACTGGAAGAAAACAAAAGAATTTCAAAAACACCACAAAAACCGAAATTCACTAAATTTTAAAATTTAATTTTCCAGTTTCGCCTAAATTTTGCAAATAAGTCAATCTTGTATAAAAAACATGGTAATTTGGCCAAAATATATGTTATACAAACAAGGAACCAAAAACAAAGATCTCAATATTTTGAAATTTAATGGCAAAAAAAAAATTGAAAACCAAAGCAAATTTTATGGGCTTGTGGATATTTTTTTCCCGTAAGACTGAAAATACAAAAAAAAAAAATTAGCAAAATATTGACAAAAGTAATTAAAAGTAATTGAATAATTTCACATAGTTTAGTCTTATATATTTTTTGAATTAAATAAATAATTAAATCGATCAGATAATCAATTTAAAACTTAATTAAACTTCAACCTGAAACCAAATCAACGTCTTTGATTGATATAAACATTTTGTTCTGTGTATTTATAAAAAAAAAAATGCTCACAAAAATTGCAAAGAAAAACAGGATAAACATCTTTTAAAGAAAGCTACGGAAGCATAAAGCGTGGAATATAAATTTAAGCATAAACTGCAGACTTTTCTTTAGTATGAGCATCTTAGTAAAAATCACATTACTGACAGAAATATGAAAAGGCGAAGGTGTGCTGCTTCAAAGGACATTAAAAGAATAATTTCCACTCCCAAGATTACAGCTAGTAGCTTAAAAATATGAAAATATATGCGTTTTTTTAGATACAACTGCATGGTCTAATACTTTCGCCAAATCAGATGATAGCTTGATTTGCTTGGTTGGGTGAGTTGCTTTGGTTCATGCTTCAAAAAAATGCTTGCCCACAAAATGTCTTCTTTCTCTCCGAATGTAGTTTATTACACGGATGGATCCTGCCAAAATGGTTTGACATCTGATGCTATAGTTAAGCAACTTTCTAGCTCACTTTTTGGAACCATACAAGAATCTAGGTTACCCGACAATGTTGGTATTTTTACGCCTATAATTGCTACCATTAGAACAGAAATTACTATTGCCGTGGAACGTGGTGCGAAAATTTTGATCTGCACGGATAGCCTAAGTGCAACAAGGGCTTTAATTAAAAATCACAATGGTGCATACGATGATATGATATGGCTGCGAGATGCAACAAATAACATTTTGATACTTTGGATTCCTGCCCATATTGGAATTCAGCGTAACGAAAGAGTTTTGGACTTACGGAAAGTTACACAAAATCCTATGATTCCCAAAAGCAATACTTTTAACATGATTCGAAAACAACAAGACCCAGGATTCAGCAGAGTAAAATGTATCATGCTGGCCCACTTAAGGGTAGGAAAATGCGTTTAGTTGTATGTGCCAATTTTAATTTTAATCGATTCAGAAATTTGAAATAATTTGTTTTAGGCATGTAGTCTTTGTATCGTTTATATTCTTCTTTGAGCCTGTTGCAAACAAATGTTCGAAAAAAATCATAGTTTCCGAATACTAGAATGTGTTAGGCCGCTCATGAAAATAGTGGTTATAAGACAACAGATACACATATCGTGTGGCTGCTATGTCTTCGAAACCAGTAGTAGCCGGTGATAACGGCTGCTAAAATCCGCAATTGAGTATGCGCAACTTGTCCGCAATGATAAAGTATTTTTTGCTTAATTTGCACCCAGAATACAAAGGGTTGCCTTAGTGTTCGTTTATCATAGAATATCAGTTCATTAACCGCGAGTCATTACGAGGCTACTCGACTGTTAGTAACAATCTGCTTTTTCTCCTTGAAGACGTCAATGAACAAGAGTCATCGAGATTATTTATTTCTTGTAGACGGGTCCTGGCAACACTGCTTACAATACACAATATGCATATGTGTGTATGTATATGTACGTATGTGTGTCTGTAATTCCTTATAATATTCCTTAACTTCATTTGTATTTACTCTAACTCGTACATAATTTACTTTACCTTTATTTCCTTTTTAACATCGTATAGAAAAAGATCCTTTTATTGTAAAATCATTATAAAGTTCCACATACCGTAGCAAGTTTAAAAGCAAAACTTTGTAAAAGAAATAAATAAAAACAAGCAAGAGAGCTAAATTCGGCTGTGCTGAATATTATATACCCTTCACAAAAGTATTTATTAACTACTCAAAATGTTCTACAGACTTTTCCCGGTGCAAAGGATTTTTAGCGGTCTGTAATTTTGGGGTCCAGTTTTACTTGTCTTATTTTACATATAAACTCTCCTTTCGTTTTATTAAAAGCATTTTCCGATCGGTTAATAGATGAGATGATTTATTCTCAATTACAGCCCTTTTGAATTGTTTTTCGTTTCTCTGAATGCTTATAAAGTTTTGGTAAATTAGTGATTTCGGTTTAGACTTTGAGTAAAATGTGTCGTTTAAATTCAAACTGAATTTTATTTATGGGTCCTTGTTTGTGAAAATTAGGATGTCTGTAAGAAATAGGTCTTTTTGGAACTTGTGTAACATCGATTTTGTTAAAATAGCAACGTTTTGCATAAAATATTGATTTGTTTGTAAGTTTTAGGCAAAACTGTAAAATTTTACTGAAATTAAAAATTTAGTTTTGAAATTTTAAAAATTGGTGAATTTGTTTTTTTTTGTGGTATTTTTTCTTCCAGTTTTTCAATTTAATGATGAATCTTCGAATTTTTCGTGAATTTAAAAATTTGCCAAATTTTGATTTTTTGTTTTTTTCCTGAGGGTCGATCATTTTTGTTTGGGGGACTTTATATAAAATTTGATAAGGATTCAGGATATCCCAATTTTATGGGCTGCGGATAATGGTTTCGCCGCGAGGGTGATCATACAAAAAAACCTAGAAAAATGGGTTTGCGCCCATATCTTGGGAATTTGTGACCCGATATTTCTTATTTCAAATAGCGAATGCGCTAATCAAATGTCTCGTGCCGTCAAAAAGTTGTTTTCAACATTGAACTTGCTTACCTATAAGGCTCCAGAATATATACATATACTCTGTTAGGTCGGAAATGAATATTGTAGAAATTACAAACGGAATGACAATCCTATATACACCCTTTTAATTTTTGTAGAGGGTATAAAAAGGTCAAAAGAATGCATAATTTGATTACGTTTTTAATTAATTCAATAAAATTTTTAATTGAATCAATAAAAAATAAATTGAAAATTTGAAAAGTCTTGTATATTATTGTGTACGATATTCACACAGAACTGAGTTTCGTTTAGTGGTTCCACTATCTGCATCAACAAATGATGTTTGTAGCTTTCTAAAACATGTTTTCAGTAATGTTCTATCGTGTGTATCAAACATAATAATTAAAATATTTCATTTTACAACGTTTTTTTTAATAAAAGTTCTCCAATATAACTTTTGAATCTTCAAAAAAGCAATGGAAAAAAAATATTGTCTAAAAGCTTCTTAACGAACTTCGGCACTCATCTTTTAACTTTAATTAATTAATTAATATTAAGTTAATAAATAAATAAATAAATATTATTTTTATAACTAAAATAATTGAATTCCAAAACTGTAGGAAGAAAACACTTAAATAAGATTAAATATAAAATGTGTAATATTTTACATTTCTTCGCGGAACATATTTAGAAAAGAACAAGGAGAAAAAATATATGATAACATTTTCGTCAGAAAATATAGCGACATAATGCGTCAAATATTTGCCACTTCTAGCCGTAGCTTTATAATAAATGTAAAGCTTATGAAATCTCAAGTGATAAAGCTTTTTTGTTTTATGATTATAACACTAAAATATTATTTATGTCCAAATTTAGGTTCGATGAAAATCGTTGCCGTCTTAAAAAAACCCTATTCTGTATACACCGATCTGTGGCCAGTATTCTTGAACTTTGGAACTCAAAATATAAAAAAATAACTTTTGTTGATGCCAAAGAATTGTCGAATGAGGAAGAACCTTTTGATCTATTTCAATTTGTGGTAAATAGACGGCAATTTTAATAAATACAAACAACTTAATGAATTACTTCTAAATAAAAAGTACACTGTAGGAAAACAAGTTGAAAATTCGAAACACATTTTGGAAAATGATTGGTATGGAGAAATTCATAGTATTTTGCTGAAGGCCAGCTTGAAGGGCATTTTACCAGATGTCAGAAAACGGAGTCTTATACAGCGTTTTTACAATTGTGTAGCGGCCTTAATGACCCAACAATTGGAAGACATATGCATAAGGAGCTTAAAATCATTTGCTGACTATATATGTGATTACAAGGTAAAAAAATAATGCTGACTTTTTGAAAATCAAAAAATATTGATGTTTATTTATATTCTAGAAATCCAACCCTGGATTCAAAATCTCATTGATGCTGGAAGATGAAGACGTAATTGTTTTTAATCCCAATTTTAGTAAAATACAAAGCGAAATGGTCCGTATTATTGAGTCCATACTACTGGCTGTACAGAATTTACCGCGCATTGAGGGAAAACTTTATACCGATCTTCGCTTAACAGAAAAAGCTTTTCTATCTCCCTCCATACCAGTGTCGATAGTAGCCGATACACGCAATCGTATTTGTGCTCTACTGGAAGAGCAACGGATTGGGCCCGAATTGAGGCTACATGATTTTGATGATTACATTGACTTAATGAATGGCAAAGATGCAGAAAGAATATCAAACTTCATGAATGGTGATCCGACATTTGAAGGATTGTGCGATATGGTCTATCAATACTGGGAAAAGGAAGATCGAATTCCCAAAGATGTATGGGGTGTTATACGTATGGGTGTATATGAATTTCATCGTGACAAATTTATTTCAAATTTAGAAACGTTTGCACGCTTCATGCAGGAACAATTGCTGAATTTTATGGTTAATGAGCAGCAAGCAAAAATCACTAAACTTGGCAAGGAATATGAGTCAATTGCCAAAAAGTCCTTAACACAACCTAAAGATACTGCCGAATTAATGAGTCTGAAAGCTTATGTTATAAATGCTGAAGAAAACATTGTACCCGAAATGGAGAAATTATTGCGTGTTAATATGGGCCATATATTATGGCTAATGGATCATACTTTATATTCTCCATTGCAAATAAAAATTAATAGTAACACCTTTCAATGGTACTTAAAAATGTCGTCAATCTTTGAAGAACATCGTGTTATAATAGGCGACAAAATAATCGAATATCAGGAGTTGTTAAAAAAGCGAATTGAGGCTTTTAGGCGTGAACTACAAACGTATTTTGACCAAGTGCAGACCTACGACGAATGGGGTGACGTAAAGCAATTATCGAAGTACAAGCGGAAGGCTCAATTGCTAGATAATCGTCTTATAGCAGCCATGGATACCATAGACCGTATTAACGAGGAAGAGACGCATTATGGTTGGGAGCTATCGCAGTACAATATAAGAAAGAAGGCTCATGATCAGTTGAAACCGTATAAAATTCTATTTGATGCGGGACAAGAATTTATGGATAAATATGATTTGTGGATGTCGTCTCAAGTTGGTAGTTTTGACCCAGATGAAATTGAAAATGATGTGGCAAACTTATATCGTATAATACAAAAAATCGAAAAGCAAATGAGTGATCACCCTACCACAATGATGTTGATAAAAGATGTAAGCCATTTTTTTTAGTACTTTTAGAGAACAGAATACGTACATTAATATTTCAATATCCTTTAGATCAAAGATCAAATTGAGGCCTTCCGTGATCATATGCCAATTATTAGTACTTTGGGCAATCCCGGCATGAAAGTTCGTCATTGGGAATTAGTTTCCGAAATAATTGGTTTCCCCATCAAAGTCTCTCCTGATTTGACCTTGGCTCGCATTATTGAATATGGTTTAGAGGATTATGTTCCTAAATTTGAGGCTATATCGGAGAGTGCTACGAAGGAAAATAATTTGGAACGAGCCATGTCAAAAATGTTACTGGAGTGGGAAGAAATATCGTTTACTATATCACCCTACAGGTAAGAGATTTTGAGAAGCAAATTTTTTAAATTTATTTATAAATTTTTCCTAAAGGGATTCCGGCACCTATAAGTTGTCTGCCGTTGACGATATACAAATTCTTCTGGATGATCAGATAATCAAAACGCAAACTATGAAAAGTTCCCCATATATTAAGCCATTTGAGAAAGATTTACTGTAAGCAAAAATTTAACATTTTTTATATATTATTCCTTTTGTACGTACATATACATATATTCGTAAGCATTTTGAAGCAGATGCTTAATTAATACTTGCACTGAAGCTTTGTTCTTCACTAGTTGGTCGACGTTAAAATCCCATTTAAAGTGTCACCTGTTTAAATATATATTTAGAGTTGAATAGTTTGGATACTAAGGGACAGTATAGTTTTCGTTGTTGTAACAGATCTGCTGTTGTCTTCCCGGAAGGAAATTTAAAAGTTCTTTCTGGAAAGAAAAAAGTTCTTTCTGGAAAGAAAAAAGTTCTTTCTGGAAAGAAAAAAGTTCTTTCTGGAAAGAAATTTAAAAGATTAATTATTTGTGTTAGTGCCATTAGATGGAGTTTGGAACTGGAGACGGATATAAGTCGATCGATTTATGGGGATAGTTAAACTGATGCATTGTATCGTGAGGACTTTAGAGAAAGGCATCGATTTAGGGTGTCGGGAATAATACACCCGCGGTAGCAGTTGAGTATACTGCACCAGCCGGATCGTAATTATGCAGAGCATTTTATCTCACTATTTGATACTTTGGGCCAACAGATAATGCTTGGATAGCAGTACATTACGTTACCTGGTCTTCTAATCAAGGTGGTCAAAGCTTGTTATTTTGACACATCTGGTTGCGATTTGGATTGCATTGTTCTGAATCGTTTGCAATGCTCGTCATTGAAACATTGCTGAATGTGGTCCATACTGGGGCGGCATATTTTACTAGAGATCGACAGAGAGCCTTAAATAACTCTACTATCGTCTCTTTGTGCATTCTCCAGGACGTGCGAGCGAAAAAAGATAAAATTCAAATAGTATTAAAGAACTTAGATTGAAAAACTATCAAAAGTTAGCGAAAATACATATGATAAGAACAAATTGTAATAAATACAATGATCGCTTCCCAACCTTTTTCAGTTTTATATAATTTTATTTTTAATTGCGAGTTCCATCACAAACGCGTGGGTGTGTGTGAATTGGTGTTACGAGAAGGTTGGTTGAAATTTTGATTTGACGTGTGATGATCGTCTTGCACTTACCACCACTAAAATAACCGTTTGCGGAATAAAATTAAGTTATTAGGATTCTCTCAGCTAATAGACTCGAAATTACTTGGTTTCTTTTAATATTAGCCATCATTCAGTTGTCTAAAAATTTTAAAGTTATCGTCACTTTAATTTTTGGCTCACATTTGTTCCATACTTTACAATTACTGAACACATTGACATTATGCGCATGGTTTATATATTATCTGAGGAACAAGATTTTCCAAACAAAATGTTAAATTCATAATATTTTCTTTTATAATTCTGGGTCATGACTTTGACACGGGATTTATATTTAGAAAAATATAGCGTCATTAAGCTCTTGCGCAATTAAACTATTAAAAACCAGTTAAGAACATAATAAACAGTTTTAGAAATTTGAACTTGATATATCTCAATAATATACACTCTCGATTAGCTGACTAGAACCACTTAAATATCTGTTTTTAGTAGGGCATATATTTTTGTATTTTATGTCGACAGATAAACTTTTACTACGACGGGAAAGGGCACTTTCCTAAGAACTACAAAAAAAAAAGAGAAAAAAAATTTCAATATAGCAGAAAGAGCGTTAAAAGGTGTTTATTGTTCGCAAGGACAGATAAATATACTAAGAACTATGGAAAGATTTAAAAAGAAAGGTTTCCAAACGCTTTAACTCCAAACGAAAGAGAAAAGTCTTAAGAATTGCGTCAAACTCAGGACTTCAGCTTGTATTCAGGCAAGTATCTCAACGGTGAAAGAAGCCATTGCAAGGAAAATCTACTACAATTTGCTAGAGAGCATATGACATGGAATATTCAAGTAAAACGTCGTGTTAGTGATTCGCATAGTGTGGTTTTTAGTTAAAAAAAAAAGATATTTTATTTGGACAACAATTTTTATCTTCACGATAAAAGTGGAGATATTTTTAAGTCCCCATGACAGTAGAGAGTATGAAGTTATGGTCTGGAGTGTTATAACGTATTACAGCATCATCGATTTAGAATTGCGAAGTGACTGGAGAAACCTACAAAGACTCTGTTTCAACTAGCTCTGCCTAAAGTAAATGATATTTCCGACCAATTCCATTCATTGTGCAACAAGATAATGCTCTTATACATAATGCGAGTGTTGTAAAATAATTCATTTCAAACCACAATGTTCGCTTTCTTAATTGCACTATATTCTCTTGACCTAAACTTAATTGAAAATGTTTCGGATTGGATTTCCCGGAAGGTTTATAAAGGAAGAAGACAAATCAATGATAATAATTAACAATTGGAGCCAGTAAGCGCTTCTGAAGGGCGATTTCAGTGGATTATTTGAAGTCTATCATTCAAGTTCTTTTAAACAAGGGAGGTACATCTTTCGCCTCTTTCTAGAAATGGAACTTTAGGATACTGTTGAAACGAACTTTATTATTTGTTCTTGTTATTTTTGTAATCTTAAGAAAGTGCTATTTTTGATGATACTAACATTTTAGCTGTCGACAAAAAATTCCCAAAAAATATGGCCTATTAAAAACAGATTTGTAATTCTAGCTTTTAATATGCTCGACTTTAAAGAATTTAAATTTAAAGCTTTCTTTGCAATGGAATATACCAGAGAAGCCAGGTGGTGAAGTAGAGGAATAGAAAAGCTTTAGTATTTAACAACTCTGCAATTACGCGTTACTTCTGTAACAGTGTTACAGCGCCTCTGGTGTTATATAGGAGCATTACTTGAAGCTAATATATGTAGCTATTTGATTAATTATTTTACTTCGCCTACAATTTAGTGCTATAGAGTGATGGGGGAGGGAGCTGTCATATAAGTATATTAATGTGAATAGAATCTAGTACATATAAGGGAAATTGATTCTATTGATTGGCATGGGCTGAGATATGATCCCAGTTGACTAATGCCAGCGAATGATTAATAGTCAACGCCCAAACTACTTAAGCCAGAGCACTATTTATTATACACATATTTAGGCAAAAGAAAATGTAGTCGCATAATACCCAGGATATGTAATTCAGTTGAATATAGACATTGAAGTTGCGTGACGACTTCTGAACTCATCTTAGGATATTTTTATAAATGACTAGAAGCGGTTCTGCATATATAAATTCCGCCCTTTGAACCTTGTGATCCTTCCTATTTATATAGTAAATAAATTGGATATTCTTCTGCCAGGAAATGGGAGGCAAAATTGATGCTATTGCAAGAAATATTAGATGACTGGCTAAAAGTTCAAGCAACTTGGATGTACTTAGAACCAATATTCTCTAGTCCTGATATACAACAACAAATGCCAGAAGAAGGTAGGCGTTTCAGTGCTGTAGATAAGGTATAAAGCTTATGTCTTACCATTAAGTATTCAAATTAAAGTGTTATTTTTATGAAAGATTTGGAAAGACTTAATGAAGCAGGTCTATAGTGACCCGAGCGTAATGAGCGTGGTGGAAATAAATAAAATGTCGGAAAATTTGAAAAAGGCATTTAATCTGCTGGAAGTAATACAAAAGGGTTTAAATGCGGTAAGAAATCGTTAATGTCTTCATAAATAATTGTTATACTAAATTAATTTTGTTAAATTTTTTAGTACCTTGAAAAGAAACGTTTATATTTTCCCCGTTTCTTCTTCCTTTCGAATGATGAGCTGTTGGAAATTCTTTCTGAAACTAAAGATCCTACACGTGTGCAACCCCATCTGAAGAAGTGCTTTGAGGGTATTGCTACACTTAAATTCACCGAAGAGTTAGAGGTTACTGTTATACGTTCTTCGGAGCGTGAAGAGGTGGAACTGGTTGACATCATATCTACCGCTAAAGCTAGAGGTCAAGTAGAAAAATGGTTATTGGAATTGGAAATTGATATGAAAAAGAGTATCCATAGGAAAATCAGTGAGGCTTTCTACAGTTATCCAAAAAGTATTAGACATCAGTGGGTACTGGTCTGGCCAGGTCAATGCGTACAGTCGATTTCTTTAACATACTGGACTCTATACATAACGGAAAGTTTTATGTCAGACACTCCCTTAAAAAGTTTGCATAGCTATTTGCAAACAAATATAGAACAAATTGGAAAAATAGTTGATTTAGTGAGGGGTGAGTTAAGTGGTCAAAATCGCGTAACTTTGGGAGCTTTGGTGGTGTTGGACGTGCATGCCCGCGATGTTTTGGCAGAAATTGTGGAAAACGAAGTATCGGAGTTAAATGATTTTCAATGGTTGTGTCAGGTAATAATAAGTTTAATGTTGATTTCTTAATTTAAACTACATAAATACTTTTCAGTTACGTTATTATTGGGAGGATAACAATTTAGATACGCGCATGATAAACTGTTCCCTGAAATATGGCTACGAGTATTTGGGAAATACAACCCGTTTGGTTGTTACGCCACTCACCGATCGATGTTATCGGACTTTGTTTAGTGCTTTGCATTTACATTTGGGTGGAGCTCCTGAAGGCCCAGCTGGTACTGGTAAAACTGAGACAACCAAAGATTTAGCCAAGGCAGTGGCTAAACAGTGTGTGGTTTTCAATTGCTCAGATGGTTTAGATTATATAGCCTTGGGCAAATTCTTTAAAGGTTTAGCTTCTTGTGGTGCCTGGTCTTGTTTTGATGAATTTAATCGTATTGATTTGGAGGTGTTGTCAGTAGTTGCCCAACAAATATTAACCATTCAACGGGGTATAAACTCAGGCAGTCCCACCTTGGTGTTTGAAGGAACCACCTTAACATTGGATCCCACATGTGCTGTGTTTATAACCATGAATCCAGGTTATGCTGGAAGATCCGAATTACCTGATAATTTAAAGGTATAGACGAGTATAAATGAAGGTTTAAATTTTGCAAGTTTTATAATATTCTTATAGGCTTTGTTCCGTTCCGTGGCTATGATGGTGCCAGATTATGCTTTGATTTCAGAAATTGAATTATATTCATGCGGTTTCTTAACCGCAAAACCTTTGTCAGTTAAAATTGTGGCAACTTATCGTTTGTGCTCTGAACAGTTAAGTACTCAATGCCATTATGATTATGGCATGCGTGCCGTCAAGTCAGTGCTAAAGGCTGCTGGTGCCTTAAAACTTCGTTATCGGGATGAAAATGAGGATATCTTGGTTTTGCGCTCTATAAAAGATGTCAATTTACCGAAATTTCTTAGTGGAGATGTACCACTATTTCATGGTATTACTTCGGATTTGTTTCCCGGCACAGTTTTGCCAGAACCGGATTATGTGGTGCTTAATGAATGTTGTAAAGTGGTTTGTGAAAAGAACAATAAACAGTGTACAGATGCATTTTTGGAAAAAGTTCAACAGGTGGGTTAATCGTAGGGTGTTCCTTTAAGCCCGACAGAACTCACGAAAGGGTTAAGCGTCAAACGAAATATTATTGTGCATATATTGACGCTTGAATAACGCTACCAAATCATCCAGATTTATTTTGAAATTCAGTTATCGACGGCTTCATAATTTTTTTTGGCGCACATGGCCTCCCTCGAATTGTGAATAGTTTTCATACCACATACCCCTAAATTATGCTTCAATCTTCAAGCCCTTGACAATTCATTTGATAGTTAACCCTTTCGTAATTTCTTATTGCGCTTAAAAAACACCCTCTATATGGTTTTTTTTTTATTCCAAAGCGATAACAAATTTAAATTTAATTTTTTTTTAGTTGTATGAAATGATTGTGGTGAGACATGGTTTAATGTTGGTCGGTTTACCTTTTGGAGGCAAGACAACGTGCTACAGAATTCTGGCTGATACTTTGGAGTGTATGGAGAAGAAAGTAAGTTGAAAACTAAGCTGGTTATCAGTATATTTTACAAATAAACGTACTTGTGTATTAACGAAATATCGGGTTTATCTGCTTAGAATGCTGGAGAAAATCGAGCAATTTATACGGTTATCAATCCTAAAGCCATTACCATGGGTCAACTTTATGGACAATTCGATGTGGTATCACATGAATGGAGCGATGGTGTTTTGGCTGTAAGCTATCGACAATTTGCTGTCTCTGAGACACCAGATCGTAAATGGCTAGTATTTGATGGCCCCGTTGATGCTATTTGGATTGAAAACATGAATACTGTTTTGGATGATAATAAAAAATTATGCCTTATGTCCGGAGAAATTATACAACTATCGCCTACTACCAATTTAATATTCGAACCTATGGACTTGGAAGTTGCCTCACCTGCAACTGTTTCACGTTGTGGTATGATTTACTTTGAGCCCTCTTCGTTGGGCTGGGAACCCTTAGTGATTTCTTGGAGGAACAATTTACCAGCCAGTTTTCATACTGTGGCTAAACAGTTATTAACATCCTTAGTCTATAGGTTTTGTCCCATTCTTCTACATATTGTAAGAAAGTCGAGTCTCTTTGAGATTGCTCCTACCTCAGATGCCAATTTGATGACTTCGCTTATGAATATATTCGATTGCTTTCTTGATGATTTCAAAGATGAGAAATATATACAGAGTTTATCTGATTTGGATATGAGGGCACAAATTGAAGGAGTGTTTTTATTTTCCTGTATTTGGTCGATCGGAGCATCTTTAAATGCGAAGAGTAGAGAAAAGTATAACTTAATGTTTCGTGGTTTAATGGAAAAAAATTTCCCGGAAAATCTTTATGAAACTTTTCGCATACCAGAGGATTTACACGTTCCAGTTCTAACAAAGCCTTTTATTTTTCCCATACCAAAGCAGGGCTCAGTGTTTGATTATAGATTCATTAAAGAGGGCAAGGGAAAATGGAAACCTTGGCAAGATGATGTGGCGGCGGCTCCTCCTATACCACGTGATATACCTGTTAATCAGATCATTATTACCACTAATGAAAACGTACGCATGACAATGCTTCTGGATCTTCTAATGAAACATGCTAAACCTGTTATGTTTGTGGGACCGACTGGTACTGGCAAGAGTAGTTACGTTATTGAATACATGCTTAAAAAAATGGATTTGAATGTCTACAAACCTTTACTGATAAATTTCTCAGCTCAAACTTCAGCAAATCAAACACAAGATATTGTCATGTCCAAATTAGACAAAAGACGTAAAGGAGTATTTGGCCCACCTCTCAATAAAAAATTCGTTATATTTGTGGATGACGTTTCCATGCCCTTAAAAGAGTATTATGGCGCTCAACCGCCTATAGAACTTTTGCGCATGATGTTAGATCATTGGATGTGGTACGATCGGAAAGCTATAATTCCCATGAAACTAATTGATCTACAAATGATTTGTGCAATGGGTCCGCCTTCTACGGGTAACACAGTATCGCCACGTTTCCAAAGGCATTTTAATGTTATATCGATCGATGAATTTAATGATGATATCTTATATACTATTTTTAGCAAAATAGTTTTATGGCATTTGGACACCCGGTAAGTAAAAATATTTTGCAAGATTTCGTATGTTGTTAATAATAATTGCGTGAACCTAACCGAACCTCATGACGCAGTCGCCTGTCTTTATTAAATCTTAAATTATTTCGGAAAAAACTATTATTGTTGTCGCAATATCCGAGGAATGTGTTCGCTTGTTAGGTGCATTCTATTTCATACATTTGCTGTAAAGGGAGCAAACAAACACCCAAGTGAGCTGATGTATGTCTACTGGTAGCGTAGAAATTTTGCGACGAAACTTCTAATAAAATAAGTATTCAAAAACTATAGGGCTTCGAACTGCAATCACCCATTTCCTTAAATATAATCTAAAGCTACTAAAAAAGTATTAACTTTACATTATGTATATCACACTCTGAATCAATTAGCTTTATGTTGCACAGTGCGTTTGGCAATTCACGTGATTGGTTAAGAAAATAATCTAATTTGTTATTACGTGATTCGTTTGAGCATTTTATAGTAGCTAAATTAAGAGAACCATTTCGTATAAAAATAGCTACGAAAGTGTTTCCGTGATTCACTTGAAATATATCTTTTAATCATACATATAACGTTTTGAGAACTATTAATTTCGTACTGAAGCTAACAGTGTCCCTAAACCATAAGTCTACAATTGAATATTCTATTTTCAGAGGATTTTCAAAAGAATTCGATCCGTGTATTGAAGAAATTGTGAATGCTACGTTAAACATCTACAACCGTGCTAAGCTAAATCTTTTACCCACTCCAGCTAAATCTCATTATCTATTCAATTTACGAGATTTTGCCCGTGTAATACAAGGTGTGTTATTATCGGTTCCCGAAGCTACCGAAGATTTGAATTCAATGCGCCGTTTGTGGGTACACGAAGTACTAAGAGTTTATGGTGATCGTTTAGTGGAAGATGCAGATCGAACTTGGTTATTTCAGGCTTTATGTGAACAAATGGTGGAAAGTTTTAGCATTCGGCCAGAAGCCCTATTCGAACGTTTATTAGAAAAGGGCCAGAAACTGACAGAAGCCGATTTTAGACGTTTGATATATTGTGATTTTACAAATCCTAAAGCAGATACAAAGAATTACGTAGAAGCTTTAAATTTGGAAGAGTTACGAAAAGTGGTGGAAGCCTTTTTGGTGGAGTATAATAATATGTCAAAGAAACCCATGAACTTGGTACTCTTTCGTTTTGCCGTGGAACATTTATCGAGAATATGTCGCATTATAAAGCAGCCACGTAGTCATGCTCTACTGATTGGGGTCGGCGGATCCGGACGTCAGAGCTTAACTCGTTTGGCTTCGCATATATGTGACTATGAGTTGTTTCAAGTTGAAATATCTCGATTATATGGACCCAATGAATGGCATGAGGATATCAAGGTTATATTACGTAAAATTAGCGCCACCGAAATGCATGGAGTTTTTTTGTTTACAGATGTACAGGTAACGTGTGTCGAAGCGTTTACTTTGCAGCAGAGTTCTAAAATGTAAGAGGATATTATGCATTTTTTGTTATTTTAATTTCGTTTTCAGATCAAAGATGAATCATTTTTGGAGGATATGAGTAATTTATTGAATTCCGGCGAGGTGCCAAATTTGTTTACCAACGAAGAAAAAGTAGAAGTCGTGGAGAAAATGGCTCAAATTGATAAGCAACGCGATAAGTCGGTACAGACTGATGGTAGTCCAGTGGCCTTATTTAATTTCTTTGTGACGGTAAAATTATTTGTAAGTTGCAGTACGAGTTATAAAAACTTAATCACTTAATCTTTCAGACGTGCAAAGATCAGCTTCACATTGTCTTAGCCATGTCTCCCATTGGTGAAGCTTTACGTGTTCGTATACGTAAGTTCCCCTCTATTGTTAATTGCTGCACTATTGATTGGTTCCAAGCTTGGCCCGAAGACGCTCTATTAGCTGTTTCAACACGATTTCTAGCTAAAGAAGTACTAACGGATTTAGAAAGAAGTGCTGCTATTGATATGTGCATGGAGTTTCACACTTCTACACAGGCGTTATCGGAAGCTTTCTATTTGAGATTGAAAAGACACAATTATGTTACACCGACTTCGTACTTGGAATTAATACAAACCTTTAAAGGTTTTCTGAACAAAAAGAGGACGTAAGTATTATAATAATTAGGGTTCGCAGTAAGTTCAGGGTAAGCAAATAGGGAACTTCGCAAGGGATTTTTCGTCTTAGTGTTCCTTATGGTGATATATTGTGTGTGAAATATTCCTACACTTACTTAAATAAATAAATAAATGCGAGCAGCCTTGTAGTGCTATAAGAAATATAATATCGTTCGACATGATATTATTTTATCTAAAAAATTCCTTTCTGCATATCTTTAGGTCCATTATGACCAACAAAAATCGTTATCTTACGGGCATTTCTCAATTGGACATCGCCGCTCAGCAAGTAAGCGTTATGCAAGAACAATTGGTTGCTCTAGAGCCTAAACTTAAGGCTGCTTCTGAAACTGTTGCCATACAAGTAGCCAAAGTTACTGAGGATAGCAAGTTGGCTGCAGAGCAACGTGAAATGGTGAAAAAAGACGAAGAAACAGCCACAGAACAAGCTAAAGTAGCACAATCGATCAAAGATGAATGTGATGCGAAATTAGGTGAAGCTTTGCCTATATTAAATGAGGCCTTGGCAGCTTTAAACACTCTTACTACTGCTGACATTGCAGTAGTAAAGACCATGAAAAGTCCTCCAGCGGGAGTGCGTATTGTTATGGAAGCTGTGTGCATTTTGAAAGAAGTGAAACCCGAACGTATTACCAACCCCAGTGGTGTGGGTACGATTGAAGATTATTGGGGTCCTTCGAAGAGAGTTTTAAGTGATATTAAATTTCTGGATAGCTTGTTAAACTTTGACAAGGACAATATACCTCCAGCAGTAATAAAAAAATTGCAAGAACGTGTTTTAAGCAATGAAGCTTTTGATCCCGATAAAGTACGTTCAGCATCGACGGCCTGCGAGGGTCTGTGTAGATGGGTTATAGCTTTGACCAAATACGATGTGGTGGCTAAAGTGGTGGCTCCTAAAAAAATTGCTTTGGCCGAAGCCGAAGCTACATATAATGTAAGTAATGTGAAAGTACAACAAATTAATATTGTTTATTATTTTTTAATGCATTTTAATTTGAATTTAAAATAGGCAGCCAAAAAATTACTGGAAGAAAAATTGGCTCAATTAGCGCGAGTAGAAGCTAGTTTGGCAGCCATACAAAAGGTTTTAGATAGACAACTGAAGGAATATGGGTTAGTAAATTAATGTTATTAAATTCTTAATTCTATCGCTAATCGCTATAACAACTGTTATCAAACCTTAGCATGATTTTTTTTATTAAGACCTATTATGATTTTAAAATTTTTAATTTATTTTATATTTTCACATATTGCAGTATTCTTCAAGCTGAACATGAAGCTTGTACGATAAAGTTGCAACGCGCCCAAGAACTCATATCAGGATTGGGGGGCGAACGTTCAAGATGGTTGGAGACGGCCAAACAGCTGGAACGTAATTACAACACTCTAACAGGTGATGTATTGATTGCCTCGGGAGTAGTTGCATATTTGGGACCCTTCACTATAGATTATCGCCTTCAACAAATACGTAAATGGGCCGAAAAATGCGCTTCATTTGGCATAGTATGCAATCAAGACTTTCAATTAGTCACTGTTTTAGGCGAGCCGGTAGAAATACGTAACTGGAATATTTGTGGTCTACCGACTGATGCGTTTTCTATTGAAAGCGCCATAATGATGCAGTAAGTACTAACTTGCCTTTTATTCTTTTGCATATCCAGACACCACACAATACTTTATTTGTTTATATTATTGTCATTTTGTCTTATACTATTCAATAAGTTGTTCAATATTGCCAAATACATTATGGCAGATCTTTTGTTACATTATTAGTGCAAATAAAAAACAAAGTGTGTGTATATAGCATCCCTAGAGGGATCAATGGGTAAACTCATTACACCGGAATAGGTGGAGGGAGAATACCACATGTAGACAGGCTCGAATGGTGCTCAAAGAACCCCTCGGCAGGCAGGCCAGCAAGGTGCTCGAATATAATAGGGCTACTTTAAGCTGGATCACTGCGTTAGTGGCAGGACATGGAAACTTCAAGTACCATCTGGCTAAGATGAAAGTCGTAGAATATGATACTTGCAGACTATGCCTGGGAGAGGCTGAGACGATAGCGCACATTGTGTGTGAATATCCAGCACTGGCTAGCATAAGGCTTAAGACCACCGGCAGACAAATGCTAGCAACTACAAAAGACTCCGTGATGAGGAAGAGTGTCGACAGTTACCAGTCAACAGTCTGAAATCACTTTAGTCAAGAGTAAAGGCTAGGGCTAGCACGAGACTCAATTGAAAGTAAGGTGGTTGTGATTACGGATCGGTTCCCTGAAATTAATTTGAGGAGCAAAATGGGGGTCGAAAAGGGACCCAGAGAGTAAGTTTTCTGCTTCGATATCCCCCCATACATTAATAATAATAATCCCTAGAGGGAACGGAACCGAACTGACAGTACTTGTCACGTGACTGGTTCGTTAGGGATAGGTTCAAGTTCTAACACTTTAACACGGCATTGTAATAGTTTTTTAGTGTGTAAAAGGTCACTGAAAAGACGGAGATAATCTGGTCCAGTGCTGGTTATTATAGCACTGGTGTCCGGTATAATTTGTGTATTAAATATTTATGTTAATTCATACGAACGTAAATTCATAGTAAAAGTTACATACATAAATCAATTTTGTTACCTAATTTATACTAGTTACGTAGATTGTGCTGTTTTCTCCGGTCGCGGAACGTTACTTTTTCGAATGTCACGAAACAAGTTCGTCCAAAGCAATTTACAAAAATTTTCCGCAGGGATGCCATAAAGTAGTATACACTGTACTTCAGGTTATTCTATTATACAACGTCCAAATTATATTGCGGTGTCTGGATACAAACACATACGTAAATTTGCTACAAATAATTAAATTTGTAGGCGATAATATTTTCCACAACAATATTTTTTAAGTATTTTTTTATATTATACTATTTCCCGGGTAAAAAAATTCCTTTAAAAAGAGGGACACAGTTTTTTATGTACGTATTTCTTCACTTGCTTTCTATTTTATCGAATTTTTTGCGTTCACAGAATTTAATTATATTTACATTACAAGATATTTTAATTTAAAGGAATTTTTAAAAGTTTTTAATAAAATTTAATTTATAGTGGTGATGTTTGTGCTCATTCCATTTTTGTTGTAGTGATGTTAATTCTCTGCAATCCTGCTTGTGTTCTCTTAACAGAGCAGATTAAACCATATTAAAATTTGTGTTAAAAAATTAATAGCATTAAAATATAAAGTTATGGAAGGTACAATTCAACCGAAATATAATGTATTCTTTTACTATGAGAAAAAAATGATCTATCACATAATTAATTAATTTGAATTAGAATGTGACTTGCAGAAGTATTTTTAATAAAAAAATAAATTTTGGTTAAATAGTGCAAGGATAAAATTAATTTATTTTAAGGGTATTTACATATACATACATTCACATCGAGCCCTATCCGCGAACACATCCTAACGGAAATATGTTTCGACATTGACTTTTTGATTCAAAATCGTTCTAGCGCCTTCATTACGTCGTCTGGTAAAATATTGAGTCGAAAATATTAATAGTTAAAGTAAAACCAGCCTTTCAATTTTACCGTAAACGACACCCATTTTTTTGTAGGACCAAAAAAATAACGTAACTGAGTCGCCGAACAATTACCGAAAAAAACAAATGAATTAAATATAAAAGGCTTTCAATATTTACATATGTAACAGTTATTATTATTTAGAGCCGGAACCGTGGATAACATTTTACTCACGGTCATTCACGCTCACGATACAAATATTACTAGTGCACGGCCTTGTGAAAAAGTAACCACTATCACCAAAACTCGTAGCAACGACACACTCACGGTCGTTTGTAGGTTTCAAAAGTAAAGTTAAATAAAACACACATAAACCTATGATTTCGATGCAACCTTTTATTTCATTATAATGGTTGGAACTTGCATTACGTGCGAAATACAACGCCTCTAGATGGGTTGCAGCAGTCAATCCTTTTGGAGTAGTTTCCGACCACTTTTGCGCACATTTCGCCTTTATCATGGTGATAACTTGACGAATGTTGGTTTTCAAATGCTCCAACGTTAGAGGATTATCCGCGCAGACACGCTCTTTGACGTAGCCCCACGAAAAAAGTCTAACGGCGTCAAATCGCATGATCTTGCTGCCAAAACGTAAAATTACCCGCTCTGAAAACTTCCCATGCAATAAAGCCAAAATCGGTCGCGTTGTGAATGGTCTTCCAGTTTAATTGTTGCGTGAATTGAACTTTATATGGTTAGAGGTGCAAATCCTAATGCAAAATATGCCATAATGAGCCGTACGATAAGCCAAATGCTGAGAACGCTGTGGAATCGAAAAATTCGGATTATGCGCCAAACTTTCACTAACAGAATCGATGTTTTCGGCAGTGCAGACATTACAATGGTGCACAGGCCTGACTACATCTGTAACGCTTTCTGTCTCATCAAATTTCTTTATAATCTTGCTAATTTCTTACATAGTAGTTCGATTATGAAATGGCAACGTTTGAAAAATCACTTTTGTAGTAAATTTTAACTATTTTTACGCGTTCTTCTTTCTTTCGCAACAACTAAATGTATAATCCGTTCTATCTAAACGTATGAAAACTCCCAAGATTTCCGTCACGCATAAATTCTCCCCATGCTCAGCATGTGGTTCATGCACGATAGCATGACTGGAGCGCAAAATTACTCACGGTCAAACGTGGTCATGCGTAATCATGCATGATTCACGCAAATCACGTGAGCGCCGAACATATCTACTGCGCTTTAATATACATGTAAATTTGATCCCAGTGACTTTAAATTATAATTGCTTTTGTTAATAACTTTTTATTTCTAAATTTGCGCAGAATGTTGGATGCATAAGCTAATTTCATGCAGTTAAATTTTCATTAAGAAATTCTGATGAAATTAGTTAACAATTAAAAAATTGTTCCTGTCAAATTTGTTGTCTGCGGGTTACGTTATTATCTCGGCCACATTTTAGTCTTCTCTGTGATAAATGGAGACGACAAAATTAATGCAACTGACAAAAGAAAAATGCTATACGGAGAATTAGCGTAAAACTTCTATATTACTTGCCCAAGACAATTTGTAGGCCACATTAAATTTTCACTAAAAAATTCTTAAAAATTTTATGATCTCTATAAAAACAATGATACAGGCGATCTTATTGTATTTGTATGTATATATGCTCCTTTTCTTAATTAAATCCTAATATTTTATGTCGGATCAATTTTTTCTTTGGCAAAAGTAAGGTTATGTAAAAAGCGAAGTATAGACTGATTGCAGTCGTATAAATTTGTGTTGGCGCGAGCAAAAAAGGTAATAATTTTAAATTATACATGAGACACCCTTCTGCAAAATGAATTTAGTTAGCATCCGTTCATTATACTCGTGTGTGCGTACATGCATATTTTTTTTTTAATTTTTCAATGCCAAACGAACATTATTCATCGGATGCATGTATAAAATTTCATATATACTTGGCATTACAGCACAAGTTTCAATTACACAACCACCCTCCTAATATTCCCAGCTAGAAATGTGTTTGTGTTATCCATAAAAGTGATATTTAATCCTGACGCACCACTATTTGTTACCATAGCGTTGTTAAATGTTTTAGTTTCCATTTCTAATCACATTTTTATGTACATACATACATACACTGACTCATGGTGCACATTAATTCCTCCCAAGTATGTTTATCAACTATTGTTTTTTTTCTTATGTGTTATTAAATGAAATTTTTGGCAAATATTTTTTTTTAAATTTGTTGTTGGTCATATTTAGCAAAATGAAAACTTCCCTTTCGAAACGTCTTCAAACTTGTTTTTAAATTTTCCTATGTTTCAACCATAATTACCGTTAAGCGTTTAATTTACGAACAGTGAAACAGAACTATAGTGAATTATGAAGAATCGCTTTCGTGCAATATGTAGCCCCTGTCGGAAGAAATTTTTAACAGTTCTGGACAAATAGCATTTACGACTGTCAACAATTAAAAAGTTTAACTGTAACAACTGGCGGCGGTGTTTTCACATCTAATATTTTTAAAACTTCCCGGACTATTGTTGGACGTTATACATATATACACGGGTTTTAAGCCCGATAGAACTTTGAGTTGTAAGAAATAACACAAAAATTAAATTTTAATCAACAATTTTTTTTTTAATTTAAAATAATTTCGGCGTATACCACTGTTTTTGACAAAGCCATTCTAGGCCACCTTTTCGAGCATTGCTGGTCGTATGTCACGAATAACGCAAACAATGTTGGCCTCAAAGGCGTCAAGTGTTGCTATCTTATCCGCATAAACCTGTGACTTCATGTTTGAGAGGTCGATTTTTAGAAATCAACTTACCGCCAAATTTTGGTTTTAATAAGTCGATGGTTGCGATCTGCGTATGGCACGTTACGCCATCCTGTTGAAACCACCTCTTGCCGGTATCATTGTCGTCATAATTTTCCAAAAAAATCATTGGTCATGGCAGAAATAAGGTTCAATGATGACGATGAACCACGGCATTATACGGTGCATTTTTCTGAATGTAATGAAGTCTGTAAGGTCTGTTGTAGATTGGTTTCAATCGACATGCGTTAATTTTGTTTATCACAAACCCGTTTGAACCAAAAGTTAAGTTAGGTTATTTTGCTGCCTACATTTACCACTGACTGAAATGTAACAGAGAAAATAACGTAACCCACAGAAAAGAAATTGGACAGGATAAGTTTTTTTTTCATATATTTAAAATTTGAACAAAAATTTAATTGTAGCCTAGAAATAATATTGTGCAAATTATAGATTAGTGTTGCGTTGATGCTCCGTATTAAAAATGCTTTTTTAAATAATAAAACACTAATCTGAAGTTAAAATTAAACTCGAAATTTAAATCATGGGCAATAAGTTTGTATAAAATATTTGAATAAGACAACTATTACACCCAAAGAAAAAGCGTGGTTGCAATAACCATACTTTAACAGGAAAGTAATATGATTGCAATATGTGGTTATAAGCAATTTATATTATTATTGTAGATAATAATAATAATATGTTTCCCTTAGAACTATAGAAAAGCAAAAAATTGATGATACTTATTAGCAACGGCTAAGGTAGAAACACAGCTTAAACACCCACATACTTGGATTAAACACCACAATAATTGTATATATTATGTCTTTGAAGAAAACTTTATTGTTAGAGTTATTATATTACTTTTGTATAGTTAAAATACTGTGTATTTTGTGAGAATTGTAGTCAAGTCGTTACAATTCGACCTGGTTACAATTTTTGTTGATAGATATCATTTAATGATTAAATGTAAACTATAACTTGTTTACCGCAACTAATGTTTTAAATGTTTTCAAATAACCATTATAAATTTTTCACAACCATATATTGTTGTAGAGAACATAATATGCTTGTCGTGATCATGGTTAGGTTAGGGTCCGCTAAATCGGCCCCTTCGTATTACCTGATGATAAGGAGATGAAGGAAGAAAAGTAAAGTGTAGATTCGAAGGGTTGTGGTTAGTATAGAAAATAGGGGTTGAGTGATCACTGTATGTGTGTATTATCAAACGAGTCGGTGCTCCTTATGGGGAAAAATAATCCCTGTATTCAGACCTCCAATATCTCAGGGAGTCCTTGGCTCGAGATGAGTTTAGCGTAGGCCCTCTAACGCAGGACAGAGCCATGGGATATAAACTACGTTATTCTCTTCCTTCTAGTTATGGCAACTTCTACAGTAGTTATTTTTTTATGCTACGCCATGTTTGTGAGGGCGCGATCTATTTATCAATTCATACGCACATGGGAACTTGTAAATAAATTGAATTTCGGAAAACTCAATAACCTTACTGTGGTATTATCAATGGGTGAACTTGATGCGTTACATATAGGTAACAGTTTAAGCTCCATGATTCTTTTGATGGGAAGTTTTTAAACATTAATGGCTAGCGGTGAACCATCAGATCTATCACGCAAAACAATCTTTGTACCATTTGCACTTATACTCCAAGCAACACGTTATTCCCAAACGGGCTCTTACCACTGATTAGTTCGGGACTTGTCCCGAAGGCTGCTGATTCTCTTGGTACTACAACAAATTGCAGGAAAATTTGCCCTGGGTGGATGGTTGTGCCGGAAAACTAAGCTTCAACGTAATTGTTTCGATAATTATATCGCCATAGCAAATAATTAGCTATACTGCTGTGACCACTAAAAACAAACTGCAACTTTTGAACTGGTATTGAATATCCTCATCCAGAAAAAAATTCGAAAAGTTCCTTTAAAATAGCGAAACTAGAAAATATCGCTACCTGTAACATATATAGCTGTATCGGCTGTTCGCAAAGGTGGAAAGATCGTAAAGGAGAATATTTTTAGACATAAATAAAAATATTTCCAGTGGCTAATTACTTTCTTCCACTGTTAAACTAGAAATACAAATACTTATTCATCTCAATGACGTTCCAGTTACTTGATCCGTTAGATTTTCGAAACCAGTAGATAAATGATAAACTGCATCAAATATAAAGGTAATATACATATGATTCCTGATTTGATATTCCGACAGTGTGATTTGATATAGATTTTCGGAACGAATTTCTGTCATCCGTTGTCATTGTTAAGGCAAAATGTGCCTCAAGAATAAAACCTCCGAAGGAACGACATCTATCCAACAAATACACGATAGTCTCGGGGCTACCTTGAGTGAGTTGAATCTTGTTGCGTGTAAAAAAAATTCATTGCCAAGATCCGCTGCGTAGTAAAATCCGACTGGTCCGCCAGACAAATATTCTCGTCCGAATGACTTGGCCGAGCATCCTGAGGTGTTTTCATCTTTCATACTGACCCAGTTTATTCGAACTTTTGAAATCGTGCCCTCAAAAGGTCGGTTGTTCAAAATTTTAAAAAGAGGTAGAAAGCTTGTGGTGTAGATTTTTCAATGTTGTAGGTGAGGGATTTACAAAATTTTCTTATAGATTTAAACAACGCATGTAAGTTCTCTGCCGTTCAACACTTTTGTTTGCTGGGTTAATGCAAAAAAAGTCTTGCAAAAGCAAAACAAACCAAAAAAGTAAATGAAATAAACGCATCTGTTGTGCTGTAAGGTGGTAAGTACTGTTATTTGTATTTCTTTGTTTCACATCAACGTCAACGTCTATAATGACTATTGCTACCACTATTACGGTAACTATCACACATATCTGCCATGCACAGTCATTAGTCGCAGCAGCCCCATTTTCGTAGACTTGAAATTGAACATACGAATACACCGAAGCAGGAGCAGGAAAAAATTGATTAATGTGCTCTACACTAGATTAAAGCACATTTGCTATTAAAACATTTATTCCACACATCAATTTCCATGAAGAAAACAACAGCTACAACATGAAATAATGAGAAAATTCAACTTCATACTACATCCTTCCACTTTTACTTCTCTACGGTTTATAAATTCTGAACGTAAATTTGTATTCGAAATGGGAGGGTGTTGTTGTTGTACTTTTATGAAATATAATTCGTTCGAGCTACATACAGACTTTGTGGTATTGATTGTAGCCGTACTTTAAGGGATTAAAAATCTCTCATTTTTCATTGCACACATTCGAAACTGATGAATGAACACATGGAGAAAAATTGATCCTTAATTTGATATTATGATTTAATTTGTATAGAAGAAAAATTTTATATATATTTTAAAGGTTCTGATATATTTTACTGGATATCAGAAAGGAATTATGATGTCGGAGTGGCTCATTCAACATTCTGCGAGGTTATCGAAGAAATTTTGGATGATTTAGAAAAGTCTTTGTGAGAAGTTAATAACTTATTCGCCCGAAGAAGACAGTAAAGTTACAGCCTAAGAAATCATCACAATCCCACAGGCATCTTGTTGAGCACAATGTCACTCTGCATTTAAGCAACTGATCTTGACCCAAAATAAGTAAAAACTTTCAGGTCCCCAGCAAAAATAAAGTAAATAAATCAGAGTTAATAGTAAAACAATTTCGAGGAAAAAATTATTGCAATAAAACGACCTTTAAGCTTGAACAATTTATTAAATTGGGATGCCGAACAGATGTGACCTTCATGAATCCAGGAATTCGGCATTTTGTAATTTGAAATCATTTGCCATATTTTGCAATTTAAAATCGATTAATGCCTTTTCTATAGGTATTTCCAATTGAAAATATATTTGAGCCATGTCAAAAAGCATGTGCCATCCAACTTTCTAAACATCTTTGAAATGTTCCTGCATTTTTCGACAAGTTGTGAAATGTGGAAACGATCAGCAAGATCAGTTTTTGATCTGTTACACAAAACGAGTCAAAATTCGTCAACTGTTGAAGATAACTCGTTTACGTTGAGTATTAGAATTGGCTTATAGAAAACATCTAAAATTGCGAGGTATATAACATGTGCTAAACAAAGTTATTGGTGCACTAATTTTTCCAATTTCAGGATTGCGAAACCTACTATTTCTCTGGATAGTGCAATACCAAAGTCATTTAAACGTAGTTCTACAAGTTGTATACAAATCACTGCAGTCGTATACGTATTTCTTTACTCGTACCAATCCTGGATTATAAAATTTTTCTGTGATACTATTTATAGTTTCGAGATTTCCCTGCATTTTTATTATCAATTCCCCGATTTGGAACTTATCAATCCCAAAAAATGCTGGGTCTTGGAGGATCAGAATTTCGGGATTGGCATCCCTAGTATATACTGAAATGAATGTTTTTATTCATGTTGGCAGAAAATAAATACTTTCAGAACACATGATGCTGATTAGTTCATTAGCTTGGGTTGTGATTACGTTGGTATATTTATAGAAGTATGATGCAATTAAAAACTTCGTGTAGAATAATTTAAACTATTTATCACGATTACTTCTTCTGCTCCTTTTTTGTCCTGGTCTATTCGTGATATCTTAATTTTTAACAAAAACCTAAGCTTACCAGTAGGAAAATTACTGCATTCAATATTGATCGGAATTTTACTAGAATTTAAAGGGAATTTTCGATCGTATGCCGCAATTTTCTCCCAGTTCGGAAGCTCTTTCCCGCGACTTGTTTCAATAATAGCTTCTTATTCTTCAGTGTTCAGTTTCATCTCTTTCATCTGGATGCATAGCCACTTCCGTAATAATTTAAGCCCTTAATTTCTTCAAGTGTTTCAATTTATTATGTGTCAATTTGATCTGTGCGAAAAGAAAAATATACAAAAATATAAATACAAAGTGACCATAAATAGGTAGCAAAATCGATGAAATTCGTGTCTTATTTTGTGGAAATAAACATTTTTCTTTTTGGATAATATATGTATGTATTTTTTGTATAAATCGATACATACATAAGTATTCAACAGACCTGGGGCGTCTCAGTTCAAATCTGTATTTGGAATTGGAATTTAAAGCCGAACTAAAAGCTTTTTTATTCTTTTTGATTTTTTGTTAGTTAAAGATTAATAATCCTGATTATTTTTTGAGATATTGCAATCGTAATCAATTAGTAATCAATAATTACTTACCTTTAACTTATATAACCATTACGATTCTTTTTAAGCTGTACTATAATTGATTACTCATTGTAATCCCGATTTAACAGCCATAGACGTATATGCAGTACCTTATTTATTATAGTCCTTAAAATGTAATTGAATTTGGATCAGTTTTAAGTAATTATTTGTGCTAAATTACACATACAATTGTCTTTTAATTACATTACATGTTATTGAAAGGTAATGGAGATCTCCCAAGACTGGTATTCATCCATCAACATTTTCACATAAGTGAAAATACATACATATATACATAGCTACATTTTTGCTTCCCTTAGTCAGCACTAATCAGATGAAACAGTCCAGCATTCCATTTCTGCATTCATTCAGTTACATCGGAAATAAAGGTGGTTTTCTGTCGGTTTATGTAGATACGTTCAAATTCATTTCATTTTCAATTTAATCATGATTTTCTCTTTTCGTTATATATCGTCTATGTACATACGAAGGCAACTCTATAAGTTTTTTTTAAAATTAAATACATACTTATATAAAGATTTAAAAAATTCATGATCTCCAGCTGAATTGATTATTGCTTAAGGGTGAACTGGATTTCAGTTGCAAAAAAAAAACATTATAGTCCAAGTTTTTTTTTTAAAGGTTACTCTATTTGAGCATAAGCTATTTGATTTTAATTTTCAATGATTTTTATACTCTTCATTCCTTTCGTAATATGACCCCATAAAGATGTATACGTTATGGAACCTTGTAGGTAGGGGACTCCGTCTAACAATTTTCGTTTTTAAGTCTGCGAGACATTTTTCTTCTTTATTTTGAATAATTTTTCTTGCAATTAATAAAATAAGGGTTGAAAAGATTAGATTTATTTTGAATAAACTTAGAGGTTAACTAATGCTGTAAATATTAAAAGATAAGTTTAATTTTCACTATTAAATTTTTCTAGTTTTTTGCTTTTGGTTTGATTATTTTTCGCATTATTTTTGAATGTTATATTTATTTCTTTCTTCAGGGACTGCCCGCGGCAAAAAATCTGATTCTAGCAATTTTCTAGCGTCGAAGTTTACACCTCTGGTTGCTCTGTGTCTAGATAACCTATAAATTTAACGGATGCAATCGACCATAGCGTTCGGATAATTTTTCTTGTATTTGAGGTTTTCACTCATACAGTTTGTTCACATATTCTGAATCCTTATTAAACCGACTATCATGACCATTTATAGGGTAATTTCAATAAGGACCCTAGCCAACTTGTGAACCTTTATTGAAATTACCCAAGGACCCTAGCCAACTTGTGAACCTAATGTCGAACCGGTTTAAAACAAACGAAATATTTTTTAAATTGCAATTACAAAAATCTAAAACTTTTAAATTTTTAATGTCAGCAAAAAGTCTAAACTTCACAAAAAAATATATTTTACGAAATACATAAACTCCTATTTAATTGAAAATACCCACAAATATTTTCATATTTTATGGATAGAAAAAAAATTGTACTACCAACGGGTAGCCTAGTTAATTGAGCTCTAAAGCTTATCAACAATTTTTTGAAAGTGAAATCAATGGATTTTTAGCATAATTTTTTCAAAAAATTAACAAGGGAAAGTTGTAGTTTCTTGTTCATTTGATTATACCCATTAAACTAATCTCACATAAGGACTCATTTATTCATTATTAAAGAAACATATTTTTAATAATTTTTTTCTCTATATTTTAAACATTTTAACAGTCCTCCATGGCTTATAATAACTTCAAATGCACAATCTTTTAGTGAGTCATAAAGTGATTTTAAATATTCCACTGACATTTCTTTCCAACATTCTTTAATGGCCTGAATAAGTGACTGCTAGTCATTGTCTTCCTCCTTCATATTTTTTTCGGGTAAACAAACCCCAAACATTTTCAATTATTCTTGATTTGATATTCCCACAGGGTGATTTATTGCTGATTCTTGAAACGAATTTCGGCATCCTTTGTCAAGTTTGATTTGGAGTCAAATCGGTTTCGGTGTCCTTTTTCGTTCTGAGAATTTTGTATTAATCCGTTGGTGTTTTATTGTTTGTCAAGTGAGCTGGTAGCAAGTGAATCCCGTTTACATTTTAGTTCTAAGTGTTTTAGTCGGTATTTTTTGCGTCAATATGTCGGAACCAACTAAGGCGCCGATCGAGGTGGATATACAAATACTTAACGTGACTTTCCGCTGGAACAAGGGTATTTGTTATTGTTATTGGTGAGCAATTTTGTCTTCTGACGGCATATCCGCTGCTATATAATAGCGGCCCTAGTACACTACTTGTACTCCTGCACAGATGTTCTCATTTCTTGAAAGCTCATCCTTTGACATTACTTTAAACGTTCTATCTGTCAAATAGCTCTTTAGAAGCTTGTGTGAGTTTTCAGGAAGAACTTGAACTATTTTAGTGAGTAGGTAATCATGGCAGACTTCATCAAAAGCATGGGAAGTGTCTATAAATAAAACTGAACAGTATTGAATTTTTGTAAAAATCTACTTAATAATGGTAACGATTCCATAGACTTGCTCAATAGTACTATGCCTTGTCCGAAAATTAAACTGATGGGCTGGGATAATGTATTGCTCAGTAAGATGAGGTTTTAAAGATGAAAGGAATAATTTTTCAAACTTTGAAAAAATTGCAGGCGAATGGGCCTATAAGATGTAGTCTGACTTAAGTTCTTTCCTGTTTTAGAGATCTTAAGAATGCCAGACTTCTTCTAAGAGCAAGGGAAGTTTCTCACCATTGATCCTGCAACAATATCAGGTGCGGGCGAATGTCTCCCATCAAGATTTTTAGTTGTCGCTTTTAGTAAACATAACCGAAATTGGTATTATTACTTTTTGGAGCAGAACACTCCCTCACTGACTGTTATTCTAACAAAGCGTATCTACGCTTTGTTCAATTAATTATGATTGAGAACAAAAATAGTCACCTATTACAAATATTAAGTTTTAACTGCGCGCGAAATGTGTTGTAGGTCTGCACTCAACTTAAAGATTGTTAACAATAGTTCATACCAGTCAAATATTAGTAGCACTCAAAAATTATTAGTAGTTCATATATTAGTGAAAGGTATATGGGATTCGCCACAGCGGAATATAGCTTCTCTTACTTCTCTCGTATGATTGCCTTTTTTACCTATTTCAGGTATTTTGCGGCTAGTGTGTATCATATTCTGCTTAAGGAAACAGCCTGCCATGTTTTGAAATGACTTTTTAAACTGCACTCCTATTGGATTAACATACGAGTATTTACATACGTATGTATATACAAGTAGAACTTTTGTTTAAGAATTTTAGCACAGTCACAAATTTAAATTGGAAATGGAAACAGTGGGAGTAGGAGCGTTATGTTTGTGTAACCTGTATGCGTATTTAAGTAAATTAGTTTACTTTTAATAATATTTTTAAGTATAAACATTATTGCAGATTTTGTTTACATTTTATTATTTATTTTCAAGCTTTGGGTCTTTAACAATTAAAGATTTAAACTAACAAATGAAATGTTTTAATATTATTTGTTTCCTGAGGATACTATAGAAATATTTTATATACAAATTTTTATAATTTTATTAACTAGAGACCTAGAGCTTGAAAATTATTTAATTAAAATTTTTATATGTCTTTTTCACTCTCTTTCGCTTGTACTGGTAAGCTTTCATTGCCAACAGGATTTTAACATTAATATTTTGTGAGCTAAAATTGTGTAGTAGAGCGTGCCGCTGAACAAGCAAAAATATGTAATAAATATGTAATTTATTTTCATTAGTAATGCATGCCGAACAAATTGTGTTTTTCCTTACCAAAAATTCCGTAGTGATGTTTTTTTTTCATATTGATTGTATTATTTTTGCTTCATAACACCATGATAAATTTGTACAATATGGTGCCATAATCATGTTTCTATTATAAGCTTTCAATCGAGTTTTTTTTATCTTCAATGCTAGTTTAATAATCATCTAAGCAGAAATATTTGCTAGAAAGAACAAATTCAAGTCTTTAAGGTAAAAGGTTTCCAGGTTAGATAAGATACGATTATATATATGAAAAAAACTAAAATATTTGAAATATCTATTTGGAACAAACATTTTTTCTTAATAATAGAGTGTTTAGTTAACTAGTTAGTTTAACTAAAGTTAAGTCATGCACTAGTGCAGGCAAACACACACAGGTCCGAATTGCCATGTTATGTGCCCACCTAATATGACAGGCTAATTACACAGACCCACAAATTTGGACGTTTTTTATTTTTGGAGAAAAACTATGAAGTCTTGATGGAGTTTAATGCGTTTAATAACACTGTTTTTTTAATTTTTTTCTATCTCCCACTATTTTTTTTCTATCTCCCACTAGGTACACAAGTATATTTCACTTTAACTCGAAAACAATATGATCGCTTTCGATTAACAACATATAAACTATGTGGAACGCTTCAAAAAACTGCTTTAGAATTAATTGGTTTTTAACATACGATACTAAATACCTAAGTAGAAGGGCAAGTCTTGGCACTGTCATTATAGGCCAAAAATTAAGGCATTTTCCAATGTCTAAATCCAGTGAAGACTTTTTACAAGCTACGTCTAAATCCTACCGATTTTATTAGAGGGGCGTAGCTGTTCAATACAGTTGAAGATAATAAGCTAGACTTGGTATGCGGAGGTAAACCCAATTATTGGGTAACAGAATTTAATAAGCTGTCAGATCTTATCGATTTTGTCATTGTAAAAATATTAGACATGATCAATTATTAGTCAGTTCATCCTATTTTCGGATCATTCACCTAAATCGTTATTTTACGCAACAGTTTTGCCTTCGTAGCTAAAACACTTATTTCCTTTCCAAACAAAAACACGAATAATTTAAAATATATAATCTAACACTACACTGAGAAATCCGGCTGAAATTCAAGCAGCTGCGCAACATTTTACAGACATCGTGACTGCTGCAGACAGAGTTGCAAATGCAAATGAGCTTGTGACAACAACCCTACGCATTAAATTGAGACTTATCGTATGCGCCCCCTGGTACGTAAGAAATAAAAATATACACATAGATCTAGAAGTCCCCACTATCTAGGAAGAGGCAAAAATATATATTCGTACGTTAAAATAGTTAAACTAACTAGAGGTCCACACTAACAGTGTTGTATGCAAATTATTACAATTTCGCGGCCACCAGAGAGTAAAAAATCTGACACACTGTGCGTGGCGAGACTGCTCACCCAACCCAATAATATATAGTATATTAAGATTTTAATACAATAGATAAGTTATTACATTGGTAATAATTAATAAATCATATTTTAGAGATAAGATTTGAATACTTATTGTAATCTTCTATTAGCAAGACCCAATTAAATAAAATTAAAGCTTAAACAAAAATTAAATTGAGACAGAAACATGACTTCGATATCGAGAGTCATATAAAAAAATTGAAACTTTCGAAAAGCACGGATTATATCTTGTGGATAGGTATAAGGTAATTACAATGCCTTTTGCTTATGAATTCTTACTAAGACTTGACTTGAAGACCGCACTTGGGTCAGAGAATCCTGTGAAAAGCCAAGCTGCCTTCGCTAATCACTTAGGGAAGGTTTTCACACCACATGACATAAACAGTTGTACCATTTCAATTATTAGTGAAATAAAGGATAATCCAATTGAATATTTACTAAAAGCGACAATTACAAATCTTGATGTGAGAGAATCGCCCGCATCTTATCGTGTAACAAGATCAATGGAAAAAAACATACCTAATTCTACTGTTAGAATTTTATTACTTATATTTAATGCCATGCTGCGAGTTGGCTTTTTTGTATGCCCTTGAAAGAATTTTGAAATTGCTTTGATCTCTAAAACAGGAAAGGACTTAAGTCAGATTACATCTTAAAGGTCCATTTACCTGCTGTCCATTTTATCAAAGTTGTTTGAAAACTTATTCGTTTCATCTTTCAAACCTCATCTTACTGAGCAATACATTATCTCAGACAATCAGTTGAGTTTTCGAACAAAGTATAGTACTACTGAACGAGTCCATGGAATTATCACCTTTAAAATTGCTCTAGTTCTTCCTAATAATTCGCACAAGCTTCTAAAGAGCTATTTGATGGATACAACGTTTAAAGTTGATATGTAAGAAATGAAAATATAAATAGAGATCTAAAGTTCTCACTATTGAAGTAGAAATAAAAAAATACTCGTGCAAATATATACGCAAACTGGAGTTCCAACCCAATTGTTTGGCACGGCATTTACTGCAATACGATGGCCACCAAAATCTTAAAAAACAACAGACTCATTGAGCCTAGCGAGATTGGTCTCCCGACCCAATCAGAGATAGTGTATTAAGATTTCAGTACAATAATAGAGCTAAAATTTGAATACTTATGGTAAATTTCTTTTTGAAATATTCAATAAACTAAAATTTAAGTTAAAAAAGTATAGACTATGTAATATTTTTTTTTATAAGTACATAGTACACTTTTTTATAATTTGTCTTTATTTTAATTCAACTATTTGATCATTATGAATTCTTTAACTTATTAGAAACGCCCGTCGGTGGGCTCTTATGATTGATCCCCAAGGACAGGCTAATAAATGGATTAAGAATCTGGAGAAGAATAATCGTTTGTGTGTAATACGTCTCAATCAACCCGATTATACCCGAGTATTAGAAAATGCCATACAATTTGGATTACCGGTACTGCTTGAGAATATAGGCGAAGAATTGGATCCACTACTGGAGTCGATTTTACTGAAGCAACTTTTCAGACAAGGCGGCACTCTATGTATTAAGCTAGGAGACTCAGTTATAGAGTACAATCACAGTTTCAAGTGAGTAAAATAATTTACTTAAAACAAAATTAGCTATTCATGTTTTATTTAAATTTCCAGATTTTACATGACTACCAAGTTACGCAATCCACATTATTTGCCCGAAGTGGCTGTAAAGGTAACTCTATTGAACTTTATGATTACCACACAAGGTTTGCAGGATCAGCTGTTGGGCATTACAGTGGCTAGAGAACGCCCCGATTTGGAAGCCGAAAAGAATACTCTCATCGTACAGGGTGCAGAAAATAAACGCATGTTGAAAGAAACTGAAGATAAAATATTGGAAGTTCTTTCGACGTCGGATAACATTTTAGAAGACGAAACTGCTGTACAAGTTTTAAGCTCTTCAAAGGCCTTGGCAAATGATATCAATGAAAAACAAATCATAACCGAAGCCACTGAACAACAAATTGACATTGCACGTTTGAGTTACGTCCCAATAGCAGAGCATTCAACAATATTATTTTTTACTATTGGTAAGTAAATTGAAAATGGTGAACTAATTGAAAAATGATGTATGTATTTGTATGCCTGGTAGATTTATTAGTGGTGAGACTTGTGCTCGTAATTGAGTTCCAGCTAATTAGTGAATGCAGTTTTCTACAATGTCAGTAGCTGTCAGTAGTCAATTAGTTAATCAGGTGTGCAGCTTTCCTGCAGTCATTTTCTTATAAATCGCTTGTTAAGTGGTGTAAGTGGAACTCAAAATAGACAGTATATTGAACGCTTGTCAATAAGACTCCATAACAATATTTATTGATTTGTGTGTGCATTTTACAGTTATTATTGAGTAAAAAAATCGGTACTAGTGATGCCAATGGCACACACAAGCAACTAACTCTAAGTTGTTATTAAACGAAAGTAAAAAAAAAAAAAATATAATTTTGCAATTTGTTCAGAATTAACAACGTACATATGTCCGTCCTTATTGGTTTTATGAGGAAATAACTTGACATAAAGTTGCAGTTTTTCGACATGCCGTGTTAGCACCGAGAAGAATTTGAATAAATGTAGAAATTACGTTATATCTTATTTAAAAAAATCCACGTAAAGAGCGTTTGAAATCAACAAAAATTAAATACACGCGGTTAATAATGAAGACATAGCATTACGAGATGATGGCGATTTTAATATCAAAATTATGCAACTAAATTTATGGTGAGTTAACGCTCGTAGGGACATTTTGGCAATTTAGCCGGGCATTACTTTTTTTGTTTATATTGCTTCTGAGAAGTTATTGATCGATGAAACTTGGCAGAAATATGGTTTATGATCATAGGCTGTTAAAGCTTGAAAATAAGAAAAATCGAACTAAGGAGAAAAAGTTCCCCTTAGAAGAAGTAGTCCTACCTCTGAAAAATTTGTTTTTTTTAGGTTAAGTTTAGCAAAAAACCTAAACTTGAACACATGAGATTGTAAAAGGCCATTTTTTGTCCCTACCCCTTTTGTGGGCGGTAACATTTCTTAAATACAAGTTATTAATAATTTAATTTCTTGTTTAGTTGAAACTTATGTTACACTCCAATCTTAATACACTCCAATCAATACAGCACCTTACTCTTCCCCCCCAAGTAAACTTAACTTAACTTGAAAACCAGCCCACACACGGCTCAGATATTCGAAACAAACGTTTTCATTCTTATGCTATTTTTTATGATTTTCTTCATACTTTATTAACTCGTGCTTGCATCGTATTTCAAATACATTTTAATTTATTGCCTCCCAATTGCTCTCAAAAAGAACTTATGAAAGAGTTTATAGTTTTAATTTCCGGTTTATATTTTGGTCATGAGAAATTGAATTTTGTGTTTTTTGTGCTTTACCACCGGATTAAATGGTGCACCAAGCGTATTTCTAATGCCTTTTAAATATGCAGAAATACTTAAAACAAACTGCGAATAAGAGAATTTAAAATGGTAATAAATCAAAAATATTTATTGTCGTAGCTCTATGAAGCTCAGGTTAGTTTTTTTTTCCTCAAAAATAAACATGTAATAAGTCTTAAAAGATCTTAAAATAATGTGCACTTAAAATTACGATTTCTACGATTTTCCAAAACTTTTAATTGAAGAGATTAAATTATTAGTTTTATATAAAATCATACAATAAAAAAATATAACTTGGTTACTTGAAACTTATTTTCAGGCAAATTTCATTATGCTCTCTATTAGAAGCTGAACATAAATAAATTTCCGTGGATTTAATTGAGAACTATATTGATACCGGTTTGCTTTGTTGTCAACGCCCTTTAAATGGGTCTAGGGAAATGAGGGGGAAATATTGGCGAATTCAGATAAAGAAAATTAATAGGGCGATCGAATGTTCGACATATTCCAAAAACCGGTTTTAGAATAGTTCGTATATTTGATAGCTTAAAAAACCCGGGTTCGGATTTTGAAATCGTAAATAACCCGATTAATCGGTTTTTAACTTTAAAAACTTCATTTGTTCATTTATATTTGTAACAACTCACCAAAACACAACCAGTTGATAAATTAGTTGTTAAACAATTTTCAAATTTTATTTATTTTTTCCACGAGAAAGATAATTTTAGAATACAATAAAACGCTATGTCTCAGTGCTGTCGAAGAACCCAGTTATCCAAAAATACCGATTACCAATCAATCGACAGTATTGCCAGATCTCCACATCCCTCCTATGTTTTTCAGCTTCAACGTCAATCTTGGATTAGGCTCCTCCGGTTCGATAGGTGTTCCCGTCCGCCCCTGTAAAGAATCAAGTCCTCCAGAATCATTAGCGTTATTTCCGAATTCTGTTGGCAACTTCTTTAAGTGACTAACATTACGCCTGTAAACTTTGTCGTTTCCACGGATAGTTACATCATTTCCTTTCCGCTCAACCACTTCGAACTCTTCCGCCCCATATGTTGGCGTTAGTTTATTCGGGAAAATTACATTTTGAACTAATACTCTGTCACCAACCTTAATATCATTTTCCTGTGCTCTACGAACTTTGTCTGCCTTTTTCATCCCTTTTTCTTTATTAACAGTATCCATGTCTCTAGCTTCCATGTCCACCATATTTTCGCTAACATCAAGAATTGATGGTATTTTGTCTCGAATTACCCGGTTAAATAACAATTCTGTTGGAGCTTCCATGGGGAGTAACATTAGACATCAACAGGAACTTTCGAATTTCCTGCTTGTAGTCCATTCCATTAGCGTGAGCTATACGTAGGCGTTTAACAATAGATCGGTTCATATTTTCTACCTCTCCATTCGCCTGTGGCCAATATGGAGGGGATGTCATAATCTCAATGTTTTTATCTACGCAGTAGCTTTTAAATTCGTCGCTTACAAACTGACGCCCATTATCTGTGGTAATTGATTTTGGGTAGCCCAATCTCGAGAACACTTCATCTATAAAATCAATAATAGCACTAGATGTAATTTTCTTCAGAAACTTTACTTCTTGATATCTCGAATAATAGTCAATGACGACACATATAAAATCATGGTTAGGCAACGATCCCAACAAATCCATTGCAAGGCATAGCCACGGCCCTTTTGGTAGTTAACGTCGGCTCATTGGTGCCGGAAGTGGCGGTCTCGATACCAACAAACAATCGCGACATGATTTCACAAATTTTTCGACATCCCGATCTATCAAAGGCCACCACACCTTCGAACGTATACGCCGCTTCATCACCGTTTCGCCTGGGTGACCTTCATGAGCTATTGATAAGACTCTTGTTCGTAAGGAAGATGGTATCACGATTTTGGTTCCTCGTAAAAGGATATTGCCTAAAGTGCATAATTCGGATCGAAATGGAAAAAACCTATTTGATGCGTTAGAATCCCATGAATTGTTTTTCGTACATTCTACCGCGCTCATTAATTCTTGATCGGACTGATTACTTTCAACGATTTCAAGTATCGATACTGCACGCGGAGTGACTTCTCCAATTATCGAACATATGCTGCTTTCAGAATCTCGATCAAAAGAACTACAACTTTCAATTTTGCATAACCTGGATAAGGAGTCAGCGATGTTATCTTTACCAGCTTTGTATACAATTTTAAATTTGAATGACTGAAGCCGCAAAACCCATCTCTCGATTCGGGCGGGCGGTTTTGACGTTGGCTTAAAAATCGTCTCCAAAGGCTTGTGATCTGTGACTAGTTCGAATTCGATACCTGCCAAATAGTAGTAAAAACGTTCCACACCCCAAACTAAAGCCAGGCTCTCCTTTTCGTTCTGTGAATATCTTCTCTCAGTCTTGGAAAGGCTTTTACTTGCAAATGATATTACTTGGGGAATATTGTTGTTAAATTGCAGCAGTACAGCCCCTAGTGCTACTGGACTTGCATCCGCTATTAATCGGGTTCGACTATTTGGGTTGAAATAGGATAATGTCGGCATTTTAGTAAGCTGCTCCTTGAGTCTTTGAAAAGCATTGTTTTGGAATGTACCCCAAGTAAACTTCGCGTGCTTTTTGGTTAAATGCCTCAGAGGTTCTGTTAAGTCGGCAAGATCGGGTATGAATTTCCCAAGATATGTAACCAAACCAAGGAAACTCCTCACCTCTTCTTTGCTTGTTGGGGAGCGAAAATTCATAATAGTATCGATTTTTTCAGCGTCTGGATCAATACCTTCGCTGGACAGAATATGTCCTAAGAAACGAAGTTTCCCTGTTTTCCAAACACATTTATCCTTATTGAGTAAGACATTTGCTTCTTCAAAAACTGCCAGTACTCCTTTTAGGTTTTTGTCATGTTCGACCTCAGTGCATCCAAACACAATGACATCGTCCAGGTAATTCATAACACAGCTGTACGGGGCCAAAATGCTCTCCATAATTCTTTGAAAGATTTCTGGTGCCGAGTTAACCCCAAAGAGAAGCCTTTTGTATCTGTATAGTCCTTTAGATGTAATAAAAGTCGTTATTTCTCGACTTCCTTCATCCAGCTCAAGTTGATGATATGCGTTTTTTAGGTCCAGTCTTGAAAAATATTTAGCACCTTTGAGTTTGGTCATGAATGAGTCGAATGTTGGTAGTGGATAATTTTCTCTTAATATTGCCTTATTGGCACGTCTCATGTCGACACAAAGTCGGATATCACCATTTGCTTTAAATACAACCACTACTGGAGAAATCCAAGGGCTCGGTCAAAAAACCGGCTCAATGATATCTTGTTCTACTGCTTCATTCAACTTTTCTTCGACCTTTCCCTCTACGGCTGAGGGTACCCTGCGTAGAGGTTGTTGAACTGGTTTTACAGACTTATCAATTGACAATGAGACTTGAATGTCCTTGATTTTTGGAAAAAATTTTAAATCTTTAATTTGGTTTACCACAGGACCCAATCTTAGAACGTTCAACTTTATAGCTGTATCTCGCCCTAGTAGAGATTGTCCTGCATTCTCTATGACGAAGAATGAGGAAATCAGATTTGAACCCAAATTTAGGCCTATTACAGCTTCAAAAATAGCCTTAATCTTGAGGGGTTCATTTCCAGCATATGCGCGAAATTGATTCTCAGACTTAACTCGAATGTTCCAAACAGTGGCATGTGACTCACAGAGGTAATTCCAATCCATCTCACTCAGCAAATTATATTGTGAGCCCGAATCAATTAATAACGAAACTTTTCGGCCTCCTATGTAGCAACATATCATTTCATTCATGTGCTCACTTAACTTGTCTGTTACCCGAAAGCAATTATGTTCCTCGTACTTATTCTGTGGGGCTCCAACTTTCTCGCTACTATCATCTTCTATGAACTGTATATTTGAGTAATTACCTCTCTGCTTTTTCGTATTAACATTTTCAAAATTTGTCTGCCCACGTTTATGACCCTTCGTTTTGCACTTGCGAGCGAAATGTCCAGTGAATCCACACTTAATGCATTTTGCATTCTTAGCAGGACAACCAGTACTTGCCCCAAAATGTCCCCGCTGACCACATCTGCCGCATTCAATATTCTGATTTCTGCTCTCAACTCTGTTGATGTCAAGAGAAGGGTTCGGCAATTTCATTGTTTCAGATTGATTACTTATTTGTTCATAAACGTGGCACATTTCAATGGTTTCGGCAAGTGTGTGTTCTTTTTCTAAAAGTCTCTTCTTCAGATCGTTTGGAGCCCAGGTGTCGATCAGCTTATCTTTTAAATTAATTCCCAAAATTTCCTCTTTTGTCTCCCCAAATTGACATTTTGCCGCTTGATTTCGCAGTCTCACCAGAAATTTGTTAAGGCATTCGCCTACTTCGGGTTTCAATGAACGAAACAGATGTCTTTCGAAGGTGGAGTTCCTTACCGGCGAGAAATAGTTGTTAAGTTTTTCGACCAGGACATCATACACATTTTCACCCTCCGGCGCCTTTTCGACAAGCGCTCCAGGAATACTGTATACGACCTCCTGGAGTTGCGGCCCGCCCAAATACAGCAATTTATTTTTCTTTTTATTTCCATCAGTGATTTCTTCCGCCGCAAGATATATTGTTAATGAGCGGAGCCATTTTTCCCACTCTGAACGAATAAGTGCCTTATCTATAGCATCGCACAGGAACGGGGAAATGTTTGTCGCATTCATCTCTCTTTCCCCCTATTTTTTAGCTTGGAGTTAGCAATTTAATGCAATGCTCTTTAAACAAATATTCTTCCTATAAAGCAATTTAATGCAACAAATTAACAAAAAGGCATTGACTTTTCCCAATATTCTTACCAAATTTACAATTAAATGTAATTCGCTTCTTTTCCCTTTCTTTCCCAATTTATATTTGCAACTTAACGTTGCCTTTGCAACTCTTTCCACAATTTAATGTTTCGTGCCTCGTCTTTTTTGCAATTAAGTGCAAAACAATTTAATGTTTCCCAATTGCTACAATTAAATGTAACACAAGATCACAATCTTCCCTTTACCTCCTTGTTTGTTAGTTTTTTCCCTGGCGTCAATTTCACATTTGCTTTTGTATTTGCTTTTTTCCCTTCTATCTAATTCTTAAAACAAAAGTACAATTTCTACACAAGAACAATTTCTTCTTTTTACCTCAGTCGCCAATGTAACAACTCACCAAAACACAACCAGTTGATAAATTAGTTGTTAAACAATTATCAAATTTTATTTATTTTTTCCACGAGAAAGATAATTTTAGAATACAATAAAACGCTATGTCTCAGTGCTGTCGAAGAACCCAGTTATCCAAAAATACCGATTACCAATCAATCGACAGTATTGCCAGATCTCCACAATATTTATTGCTGGTTAAAGTACACGCCCGGGCAAAAGTCATCTATCCAAGCGTAAAACTTAAGAACTGTCAATGATTACAGGGTGTGATAATTTTTAATTTTGGAAATTCGATAGAACCTTCAAACTCGAAAGTTATCGCGACTTTGTGTGAGAAAAATTTGACATTATGTAAATTTAGAACAGATTTTTAAATTTGAAGAGGTGTTAAATAGCGGAGAAGTAAAGCTTCCCTTTTATGTTTGAGAAACTTTGTATCGACCAATTGTTTGAAAGAATATGGTCGGAAAAATATTGAAATAAATATTTTTTAAAAAACTTTCCAACCTTGGCAGCGTTTTGTTAAATTTGCTATTTCTTTTTTAATTTTTTTTTAAAGCGTGTTTAGTAGCGAGTAAAATTAGACCAATTTTGACAACATTGAAAATGATGATGATATATTTTTGTTTTGTAAAAGGGTGGAACTTATGACAAATAGGTCTTATTGTATAACACTCTCTAAAGAGCTAAGAAAGATAGAGATTGCTAAACTTTTCTAATGATTTTTTTCGCCAAATGTATACTATTACTTTTACTCGAACCATTTAAGAATAATCTCGATTGCTCTGGTGAATGCACTTTCAAATAAACCATTTACATCAGGTAGTTCTCATCCTCGCGAACTTTTCAAATCTGTTACAATAAGACGAAGTTATAGAATTTTGGAACGAATTTCCTACATCAAAACACCCTGTCGGAATATCAAATCAAGAATCAAGACGAAGTTACTTCCATAAATTGTTACTTTAAAATCGCTCTCCTTTATATTCCACTAATACAACCGGGAAGCTTAATCCACGGGTTGCCTTCCTGACAATCATATATCGCGGACATGATCATGATAACCCATATTGAAGAGCAAAGTTTTGCATAAAAAGCCGACAAAGTTGAAAATAATTGCAAACGAAGTTTTTTCTTTCTTTAAACCACATTTCTTAAAAATATTAGTCGGTTCAAACTTGTTTAAACGTGTTAAGGAAGCCTAACTTCCTCTCTATTCCACACCATTTAAAATTTCAATGTCGGTGTAAAAGGACTTCTTATCAGTTTGTTTCAATAATGGCATAAATATATTAATATATGGACGTTGAGAAGCCGTAGAAAATGTATGAGATAGTGTAGATCATTAGGAAAACATGTCCGATGTGTGTGTAATGATCAGAGACCTACTGGCAGTAAGTTCACTTTCTAACAAAGTTTCTATTAAAATGTTTATACATACGTTCCTGTCTGTTATATGTTATATATCTACGAGTTCATTTCTTTTACTAAAGATTTTATTGAATACGTCAGATATCTGTAAGATCAAATATAATAGAGCTATCACCCAGTAAAAACTTTTGATTTAATTTTAAAACCTTAAGGTATTTATATTAAACTATTTCGGAATTAAATTTAAGACTAATTTCGATGTGGTTTATGTGTGAAACCATCTGCTAATTACTAAAATACTTCGGGGAATGGTTTTAACACCACTAACACTTGTGCGAATGTTTTTTTTTTGATTTCTTAGGGTAGAAATAATACCAAATTTAAAGGGAAACAATTCGTATTTGTTTTCCTATAACACCGAAACAAGCATCAGTAATCGATTTCTTTTGTACTTTCAGTTTTATTGGAATGCCTAAAAAGAAAATTCTCTCGCACAACACTTTTATTTCTTAAAGTTTAAAAACAATACTTAATAAGGAATTAAAAAGTCCGTTTCTAAAAGAAACGCAGAAAACACAAAAAAAAAGTTATGTGTCTCTCGAACTTCACTGTTGGGCTTACAAACAATACCTTAAAAAGAATTCGTCGGTACCATTATATGTCTACTCTCTCTCTCTCTCCCTTTTCAAAGAAAGTAACACAATTAATTATTAGGCATGCATTGATTACCTGGTGTTACTTTCGTAAAAAAAATTTTATTTAATTTTGTTTTATTTTTTTATACTTAAACCTTAATATTTTGGTTTTACTATAACTTCAACGAGGAAAAGTCGAATATATCTTGATATTATTTTTATGCTCTGAAGAACAAAGTTCGCAGCAACCTCCTCCCGGTGGTGTAGCTTCGTAGAACATCCTACTACTTACCCCAAGAAGTGCCTTATCACTGAAATTTTCCAATGAAATTAAGAATTAATAGTAATTTTTCCTTCGGCCCATTGACCAAATATACGGAACGTACGATGATCGTTTAGCTTCAATTCTTTATACGCAGACGTGAATTTTTTGAATCATAATTAACACTGTACTGCACAGCATAAATCACTTATTGTTGAGTATAAACGTAATGTGAAAAATCCTACGTATTAAGGCACATGTTAGTGCGCCAGGCCAAGTTCAGGCCTAATGCATACGGTGGTGTTCCCCCTTATTTTTATGGGACAATTTCACTTTTTCTAGACTAGGGTTTCCTCTTATTTGTAGAGAGCACTTCTGAAATGCGCTTTTCGGTATGGCCATCAGCTCGATCTTCGATTCTGACTTTAACTCATCAATTGTAGCAAAATGCTTTGCTTTCATTGGTCTCTTCAGTTTTGGGAATAAGAAAAAGTCGCAGGGAGCCATGTAACGTGCTTGAGGCATGATCAAAAAGTCATATTCTCTGATCCATTTTTTCAAAAGTCAAAAATCGAAGAGCACACACAAACGTAACTAACCCTTTCAGTTGTCAACTACAAACAACTAATCCAAATTGCCTGATAATGTCAACATATGACTAACACATGTCTACCAACATAACAAATAAATTGTGATAATCGAATGTACACATCCCGCGAAAATTCACCTTTTCTTTTCAACAAAAATTTTTTTTAAATTTCGGCCATATGGATCAAAATTTGAACTAGTTGGCCAAATTTTGTTTAACTCTCTAATATGGGAAAGTATTATAGGACAAATATGAAGAACTTGGTCCTCATGTTGATCTCAGTACTTTAACGGCCGAAATATTTTGGATAGGAAGGTCGCCTTATTTTCACATTTATGATTTTGCGCGGAATTGATCACTCGAACTGAATCGTGTTTTTCAATATAAATTTCAACAATTTGCAAACAATGCTCCGGGGTTTGTCTATTCAAGATAAAATGTCAAATCAAAATTATTTTAAGATAACCAAGAGTTCGCAAATCGATTGTTTTAGGAAACAGTGTTGGAAATTTAAGGTTTTCTGCTTCTAATCTAAATTTCTATTTGCTGGTCGGTGTAAGTGATTAAAGTTGTTTATGCCGTTTTGACATTTAATGCATCATCGTAATAATTATCAAAGTGCAGATACGAGTAATTTCACATGAATAAATTTAAATATATTTTTTAAAATGCGAAATATTCATAAGCATATTAATTAAAAATATGCTAAAAATAATCCCCAACTTAAAAAATCATACAAAGAATAATCTGGTATGTCTGCGGTATTTTGTAATTTAAATAACATGTCAGTGCAGCAATTGAAACCATACCCATACTCATACATTCAAACAAAATCTCATGCAAATATAAAGAGTATTTTTCAATATTCCAAAAATTGTAAAAACAAATAGAAACAAAACCCAAATAAATCTCATTAATTTTCATTACAGTTGAGTTGGCCAATATTGATCCAATGTATCAATACAGTTTAGCTTGGTTTGTGGGACTATTCACATCATCCATTGACAATACGGATAAAGTTGATGACATAACAGATCGCCTAAATGATTTACAAGCACATTTTACATACAACTTGTACGTAAATATATGTCGCAGTTTATTTGAGCGGGTGAGTAATACGTGTATCCTTTACCTTTTGCCAGTGCATATTTCAGGTTTTATATTTTGTGCAGAAGGGTCACACAAATTTTTGGCTTTTTCTTTTAAATGAAGTTAATTAACATTGACTTGATATTTATGATTGCAGTTGTAGTTGGCTGAAAGCATGGATCCACAATTGTCACGAATTGGTATAGTTTTTACTTAATAACTTTTTAATAGGTTTTTATAGGGAACCTGATAAGGAGTAGCTAAGTAATAAACTTTCTAGCAATTGCATTTTATATAAAAGTTATATTTTCTACTCAATAAGTAAAACTAAAAAATTAAGTTTCATTTCCTGAGCAATAAATTAAGCTAAGTATGAGCTTTCTAGTTCAAATTTTCTGGCTCCTTAAAATAAAAGTAGGATTTCTTTTTAATGTAGGGGGATATCGAAGCAGACCGCTAACTTTATGGATCCCTTTTCGACCTCCTTCTTTCCTCGAATTGATTTCAAACAAACGATTTGTAATTTACGATTACCTTAATTTCAATCAAGTCTCGTGCTACCACTAGCCTTTACTATCGCTTATAGCGACTTCAGACTATCGACTGGTGACTGTCGACATTCTTCCTCTTCACTTAGTCTCTTGTAAAAGCTAGCATTTGTTTGAGGCTTAGGTTCTCCATGGCATTTACACTTAACAAGTGTCTGCCCGTGGTCCTAAGTCTTACACTAGCCAGCGCTGGACATTCACACACAATGTGTGCTACCGTTTCAGCCTCTTCCTCAGGAGTATCTTTAGAATTCAGCCTCTTCCTCAGGAGTATCTTTAGAAGCTCCCCTGTCCACCCCTTGCGAGATTTTCTTGTCCAATTTTTCAGAATACCTCCATTGGCCAACAAACACCGGAGTTGCTACTGAGATTAACCTCTATACCTCGTGCGAGACTTCAGTGTTCATCCCTGTCAAAATCTCGCGGTCTAACGCCTTGGGAGCACCTTTTACTGTGGCCAATTGAAACTGTATTTCTGCAGAGATTACCTGTCCACCTCTTGCGAGGTTTCCTGATTTATCCCTCTAATGGGGAAAAATATGTCCACCCACACAGAGCTCCATATGCACGGGTAAGTCTGTATTAAAACGAGATCGATTGGTATCCAGAGTTCCCATACTTCAGACCAAGTACCCTCTTCGCCACTCATCCCTGGCGTATGCTATTTCACCGTGGATTAGGTTTTTTTATACGAGAGTGTTAATTTTTCTCCGCTCGACTTATTTAGCCAAGTTTAGGCCTCAAGCACACAGTGTGTATATTACACGAAACAATTCGCGCTGTTTTTACCCTCCATAACTTTGCTACCTTTAATCGTAAAATAATGTAACTGGAAACATAAGGACCTCGTAGGCCAAAGTTTTGAAAGTTTTACGATAAACGCTTCTCGAGATATGAAGGTGTAAGAAACGCATATTTGGTACATATACACTGACTCACTTGCTCATCAATATTAGGAGGTACTGCTAATGTAGCTAAAGAGCTGAAATTTGGTATACAGATAGGTCTTGGAGAATATGGATGGGAAAAAGTAGCGAAATATCGAAAAATAAAAATATAATCTTTAAAAAGGACCTTCAAGCTTGGACAATTTTAATAATTTTTTTTTTATATTCTATAATTAAGTTATTTTATTGATTCAATTATTTATTTAATTAAAAAAGAAAAACACACATCTTTATTAAATAAAATAATCAATTATAAACTTAATCAAGCATAAACTTGAATTATTTAAATTTTTTTTTCTATTTTTAAAATCATTGCAAACCCCTTTTTTCAAAATAAATCAATCACTTATACTTTATATTGTAATAAAATGAGTTTCAAAATTTTTCGAAAAAAAAAATTTTATTACATTAAATTTCGATCCACTAGAATGAATTCTTTGTTCTGTCACACAATCAGTCAAATTTAAGATATGCGTGTGTATTGTAATAAATTGAGGTAAATCGAAAAATGTATTTCCATCAATGTCAGTAAAAAATAAATAGAAACAAAATAATTTCTTTTTTGAAGGCATACGTAATGGCATTTTGACACTGACAGCCATTTTCTGCTCCAAATCTTAACAGTCTGTAGATATAACACCTTAATGGCAGGGTGAAATTTATGGTGTTTTCTTTTCTATAAATAAATGTGTCAATTTATTTTTAGAATGCAATTTGGTGTTCGTTTCTTAAAAGTGGTTTAACATTTTAAAGGGGTAGTGTGCTCGTCTTAAAAAAAATACACTTATGGGGGAAGGATTTTCACTTTGTGCCTGTATATACTGAATGGCAGGGTAGATAGTGCCCTGAAAAACAGTGTAATAAAATTAGTGATATAAAACCAAAAAATCTTGAAATCTTTGAGTCGGTAAGACTACGTCTTAACTAGCCACAAATTTGTTCGGACATGGAGAGAGCGTCGACAGAAGAACGAAAAAAAAGGTGTTCGCGGACTTCTGTGTGGAGAATACGTGTAGATATTCCTGTTAGGTGCAAATGGCTTGGCAAAAGATCATTGCCTTTTTATAATATTTGACAGAATTTTGGTGTATTTTGTTATGATATTTTGCACTTACACTTTTGCCAAACCATTTGCACCACACACTGAATACGACAACTATAAAAATTGAAAATACTTATTTTACCAAATGTTTGCAATTAAAAAATCGCGCTACAAATAACCTAACAAAGTTGTGTACGTAATAGTTAATGTGTATGCCTTCACAGAGAAATATTGTTTCTACCAAAATATTAACATAGTTTGGCTTTGACAGTCAAACACATTTGTGCATTCCAAAAAAAAAAAAAAAAAAAACAAAAAATTATTTCATTTTCAATTTGTAAATTGTACCCGTACGCTGACTCAATACTTAACAGGACTTACGGCAGCAGACAGTAACCAAACTGCATTCAAACATACTCCATTCTGCCAATACATACGTATGTTTAAAACACATATTGTTGTTGTGAATGTTGGGAAATTTATTTATAGTTTTATTTTATTCATACTCGTACGTATGTACGAGTATCCCTGTGGTTACGGTTATGTACCTATAAACATTTATACATAAAACATCCCAGTGAACATATTTGCTGATTTCGAGCCGATTTAACTCAGACATGTTGCAGACAATTTGCCGATCAGACAACTTACAGGTTCACAGGAAAGCATAGCTTTCAATATTCTCTTTTAACAATAATCACATCGTTAAAAAGTGTTGTCGACAATATTGGCGATGTTCAGTAAATCTTTTTGTGGTGTTCACAATCTTAGTAAGCTGAACAAAACTAAGCAAAAAATATTTTTGTGTTGTTTACTCAATCGACAAACTAAATTTCATGGCATCTTTTAGGAATAGTGTTAGTTAGAAAATTAACGATATCATTTAAGATTAAGATTAGGTAGTAACAACATAAATTGTTGACAGCTTTTGCGACTAACGAATTCTTCAAAGTTAGTGAATCTCACTACAGATTTATCGAACAGAATTCTGATAGAATAGTTTGGCGTGATTTAATGTTTGGGCGTTAACGGAAACGAAAAAAATGCTTATTATGCAGTTGAACGTTTCAGAGAAACTTAGACAACTCGGTTCATTGTCTGAAAAATTGTATATTATTTCGGACATCAGGTATTTATGTGGACAAAAAATGTTTACTAGGATAGTGTCATGAAAATAGTAGAAGTACGTTCACATTCAGAAATAATAATGTGCCAGCTGACCAGTTAGTCATAGACAATATTTTTATGATTATTTCTTTAGATTTTCATGATTATTTCTTCAGGACTATTCATAATTTGTCGTCTGTGAAATACTCTTGAGGACAATTATGATAACAAAATATTGTAATTTGTCCTGTTTCAAGCTTTATTGTCAAAAATAATATGAAAATGTCTCGAATAAAGGCGTATTGAGGACAATGGTAATGATAACTGCATGCAGGTTGTCGTATTTCCAGGCGCATTTACGTTTTACGGATTAAGGTGTTAAAATAAATATTTTTTAGCATCACGTTGGTAGAAAATTAGGAGACCCTATACTTAAAGCTTTACATATAGATGATATACTGTATAGATGTACCAAATTAAAAACAAAAACTTATAAAAGAAAGCCAAAAGCTGTCTATTGTTCTAACTAAAAAATAAATAAAATTCTTATCGACTTGGTTCAACCGTATATTAGAATAGAGGCACTTCAGCTATTCAAAAGTAGTACCGTGCAATTATGGTCAATTTTGGGCAAAATCATAAATTTGAAAATAAAGTGCGTTTTTTCCACCGGATTTTATTGTGGAGGCAAAAACCCAGTGGACATTATATTGTTTTTACATGATTTTGTAAATCAAATAAAATAATTAAGTGCCATCGGAAATTTTTTTAAAGATTATATTGTTGCGATTGCCAGAGCATTTATTTGTGAGTATATTATTAGTCCACGACATTTTTAACGACATTGTCATCCATACAATCGCCAACTAAACTGTGCAGATCATACTTTCGCTCGTATTGTCATGCACGATTTAAGTGTCCCTGATTCGAAAAAGTCGTTAGTAATTGGCTTAAAGTATCTGCATAGCGTCGCTTAGGAGCTTTCTGTGTTTGGTGCGCGTTTTCATGGATGTCTTGAAGAGATGATCAATTGGAGTATGTGTTTTTATGCATTGGAAACGTGTACAAAAACATATGAACGCACTCTTAAGACACTGGGTATTTTTTAAACAGTTTACTGTAGGGACGTCGCAACGAACTAATACTATGTTCACTCATGTGCCTTAATTGGGGCAACGAAATTTTAAATTGAGTTATAAAATTTGGTGTTCATACATATGCAATTTACCTCACACAAATTATATTTGATAGTTGAAAATGTGTTAATGGCTCGACAATGATGATTGGAAAGGCGTCTTATCAGGTACAAAATTTTCAATTACCTCCATAATATGAAACAGATACCTAAATTTTTAACTATAAGATTTGTTTTGCCTTTTATATAGTCGTGGCAATGTTGGTATAAGTTTTCGGGTTTAGTTAATACTCTATAATATTTAATGTGTTCATCTTGCAGAATTATCTGCTCGCTAAACATACTTCACCGGCGTTGTGTTTTGAATTTGGTGCAATTTGTTGTGTAATTGAGTAATAATTGCTTAGTTTATTAAATTAAGTCTGTTATAGTAAACTTAGCTCAATTAAGGCACATGTGCGAACATATTATAAAACTGTCAATACTGGAAAAGCTGCCAGTAACACAAGTAGGAATTTAAACACATACATATGATCAATACAATTTTATAAAAGCATTGAAAAATTCTCGAATAGCCTTTTTTGAAACTGAAAAATATGTGAAGTAGTTTCTGACAGACATGACATGCGGATTTTTGTGTTTCTTCTGAATTCTCTCACTAGTCTCATCGCTTTTTTACAGAACAAATTATATTGTCTAATGAAACTGGCACAAACTTCATCAAACCAAATATCTTTAATTGCTTGCTATACCGAAATAGACCGGAGTCAATGTTAATGGAGTATTTTTTTACAAAAGAACCAAAACAAATTTATCTGACATATCGGTACATAAAAATTGTTGAAACAAAACCCTCGTGACATAATAGTACGAAATTTATCAGACAGCGTCCAGATGTGTCCAATAGTAATGAAGCAAAAACATGTGGGAATGAGACAAACAATCTCATAGAAATCTGTACAAAATGTCTGAAACTAAAATCAGAGATTTTTAAGAAGTGTCTGCTTCAGACAATGCGGGACTATTATGATGGCATTACATTGCATTTTAAAATGCTGCTTTCGATAATACATTATCGATTACGTTCATTTAAAATTTCGATATATTTAATTTGATATATCGAAATTCTCAGGGCAAATCAATTCGCTTGATGTATAATTTTCACGTTTGCGAATGGAAGAATTAGGCCGCTGTGGTTTTCAGTTAAGAATTTATTACTGCAAAACTTTCACTCTACTGCCCCACTGTTGTTCGTAGTTGCCTACCCCGTTAGTTATGTTGTGTTTTCATTTCGACCACTCTCATAGAGTGTGATGTGTAGCTTCATTTTATATCTATTTGTGTTGTTGTGTTAATTATCTTTTTTTGTTTTTGGTTTTTTTGCTGTATACATCAACTCCATTTTCGCATTAGCATGGGCGTTCAAAACGGATGTGCGCCATTTTATGCACTTTAAAGTCTTAATTGCAGCAAATAATGTTAACGGTTACTTTAGTACATAAGTGGTTTAAATGGAAACGTTACATTGTATGAGTATGTATACAAAATAGAAATGTACAAAGTCTTGTTTTATTTGAATTTAAATATACACGTACCATAGAAAAGGATTCCTTCCGTATGAATTTTGTGTTGGCTTTAAAATATCTATGATACTTGAAATGTTGTAGTATTTTATTAACATTTTGAATAAGTGTTCGCCAAATAACTTTCATATTATAATTAAATTTTACAACTTGCAAGTTGGAGGTGCATTAAAATGTTCCTTATTTAAATTTTGTTGTTTCTTTGACCTTTTATTATAATTTTAGTTTAATAATTTTTAAGCGCTAGACCTTTTTAGCGCCTTTGTGTAGCACCATCAGTTAATAAATTATAATTAAATAAAATAATTTTATAAAAAGAATTTTATTCGAGACCTATTTTAGTCATGTTATTGGAAGCTTGTAATTTCAAACAACTGAGGGGGGTCCATATGAAGTCTTTAGCACATGGTGTTCTAACCGTTATTAATTAAAGGCATTCTCTTACAGCCGTAAGAGTTTTTTTATTTAAATCGATATGATAAAGCCTTTTAAGAAGATTTGGTAAATAGGTAAAAAGCTTAAAAAGAACAAAACCATGAGTAAATCATTGTTGGTCCTTAGTTGGCCATTACTGATTTTTAATAGCAAAATTTCGCCAACAATATCTTCGTTGAGTTGTTTTTAAAGGCAAAAAGATGGACATTTACTCTACAATTACAAATTATATTCCAACTTAAATTACCGAGCCCGTGACCGTAAGACCTACGCCATAAGGTTGCGGTGGCTTTAACAGATAACAGCAGGTAGACCAGGTGTGTAAAATAGCTGCCCATAAGCACAAACCATATTTTCGGTTTTTTTTAATAACGATACAAGCAGCAAAGCTCGCGAATAAGAGCTTGTACTACATGCATGCATACATACGGCCATGTTTTTTTTTTTTTTATAAATTGCGAAATATATGAAGACGAATGTTTTTTCTTTGTATATCTCACGGTTTCACTGACTTTCGATTCGAGTGTCTCAGTATTACAAAATAAGTTAGTAACTACCATTCAGTACTGGTGGTGGAGCATAAAATTCAGAAAATAAATGGGATTTATTATTGTATGGATAAGAAGATAAATGACTCTTTATATACAGGTACATACAGTCTCTGATCAACTATTAGACGCAGTAAAGATTTTTACGCAATAGCACAGAAAAATACTGTGGTATGCTAAACATTTTACAAGCTTTGTTAGCAATGAGTTTGCTTTTTCTGTGCTGTTGAAAATAAATACTGTCCAGTTATAGCAAAATTTAAATATTTGCTGTCGCAAAACAGCACTTCTTTCTCGTTAATTTATTTATGCTATTTCTATGCTCATACTGTTGAAAGGACGACAGCAACGAATACAGCACCAGCACAACTATGGTAGCAATCACATTAACACATCCTTTCGAATTCTTTTCTAATTATTCAAGTAGGTAACAGAATTAACCCTTACCTTATAAAAATCTATGACAAAATGCTGAACAAACAGCAAGAACATGAAAGGTTATAGCAAACCTTTGGCATTGCTGTGCTATTTTCTTTCTTCAACAACAATAAAACAGCAATGGCACTATCGTAATGCTTTTGCTGCTGCTGTTTACAAGAAAATTTTCATTTCTTTTAATTTACTTTTTTTTACAAAAAACGATTGACAAGTTCCATAGAAACTTTAATTCAGCATTTTTTTTAAATCTTCTTCTCAACATTTTATTGCTGTACGTAAAATGTTTTATTGCTAGTGTTAAAAATATATATGCCTTTATACATTTGTAAAAATTTGATAATGTTGGAAAAAGAGTAATCAATAAAAGCTATTAAATGCTTTTGAGGTTACATTTCTACAGGGTGTCCGCCGGGAAGGTATATTACTTTGTTTTGCAGCCATTTTGGTAAACATTAGTCTTGACAGTTTATATTTGTAAAATAAATCATCGATTACTGTGACGATGACGTGAAATTTTTGGGAGAAACAACGTGCCAACGTGTAGTGAATGGTTTTGAAGAAAGAAGTACTGTAGCTGATAGGCCCAAGCATGGACCACTAAGAACTGCAAGATCGGCTGAAAACGTTACTGCTGTTGAAGAAAGTATTCAAAACAATCCATCAACCTCAATTTGACACCGTGCTCAGGAGTTTGGTCTTCAAAGAACAACTTTAGCCACAATTTTGCACAAAGATTTGCATTTGTTTCCATTTAAGGTTCAGTTGACACAAGAGCTTCTTCCAGAAGACCATTTACGCCACCGTACATATGCCAATAGGATGCTACAGCTCGCCCATGACATCCTTATTTTCATGAAAAAATCATAATGTGTGATAAGGCACATTTTAATTTGAATGGACATGTTAATAAACAGAATAGTCGGTTCTGGGCAATGGAAAACCCTTAAATTATTTATCAGTCACCTTTGCAATTTGGTCAGGAAGAATCATTGGACCTTCTTTCTTTGAAACTGAAAACGGCGTAACGGTAGCTGTCAATGGGGAGCGATATCGTGATATGATTGAACACTTTTTAACGCTACAACTGCATGCTTTGGGCTTGACAGCCAGGGGGAAGTCGGTTGTTATTTGCAGAAAGTTTCTTTTCTCAAGTAGGTAAGAAGTTATTTTCCATCTTGCCGCATAAGCAGCCTTTTTATTTTCTTCAATTCGGGCTCAATGCCCTGACTAAATTTTGTTCACCCTGCAAAGTTTATACTTTAGTATCAGTTTTTTTAGCCTCTGCGCCAAATGGCTTCTGCAATACCGAAATAGCTCAAATATCGCCAATAGATTAAAATTATGTAGTTTTAATTATAAAAAATATTTTTATTTTAAATTTTGTTTTATTCTCTTGAAATAGATTTTTCCTTTTGCCACGAGTTCTTGTTCTAACTCGTTCTTATGGCAGTGGTCAATGTTCATCTGCTTTGTTTCCGATTTTTTTTTTTTTATATATAAGTAAGACAAGTTGCTTTAATTCGCCGATGTACACTCCTTGTTAATCCATCTTAACCAATAAAGACAATTGAAATTTTTTCTCAAGTTCCAAGGAAGTACAGTAATGTCATATTAGCGTTAAAGGTGCGGCAAAATCCATAAACATAAGCGAAATGCACTTACCTTTTTAAAGCAATTCTACCTTATGGGAAATTTAAAAAAACGAATCGCCAAATTTTTCAAATATCGCCAAGCTGATGATACTTTTTAGTATTATTCGTAATTGTACAAAAATAGTGCCTTTACTAAATTGCTCAGCAACAGCAAGCGTATACATGCAATAGGTGAAAGGCAAATGTAGAAAATCTAAAAAATTTACTTTTGTAAAGATGCGATGAAATTCCATTTCCTTTTTATGTATTTCATCTTTTTTATAGTTTCTATATTCGCGGATTCCTGCAGACTAGAACGCATTTATTTAGTTGGGTAAAATAAAAGGGAAAAATTACTCCTTTTGCTAAGGAATAAATAGAAAGAAGGCAATGAAGCATGTAACGATACCTTTTTTTATAAATTGAGTGCAAGAATATTTGTATGTACATATACATATGTATGTATGTATATAAATTAGAGACATTTTATTTGTGTGTGTTTACCTTTCAGATTCTTTCAGATTAGTTGTTGTATCATTTAGTCTTTGCCAATATTCAATGAATTTTATTTGTAAGCACGTGTTAATGCGAGGTGCAAAAGTGACAACGAATTTCATATTAAACGTCATTATTTTTCCTTATATGACATTTATTCCCGTGTAAAAATTTTCAATTTGTTCTCTTGCAGAGTTTTATTATTCTTACACGTTTTACATGCAAAACGATTGTAACTTGTTATGTACTTTCGTTGCACGATATATTCAAAGTTTAACGAACAATTTAGACACCGCCCGTATGGCTTTATATCTCGTTTTGAATGTGGCCGAGTGTACTTGTACGCTAAGTACTTGTGTCGAATTATAAAACTTTTCCTGGTTTAGCATTATACAAGTTGTTATACATAGTTGGGGCCTTATAAAACATGTTTAGAAGGGTTCCGTTTTCTCCCCTACCCTATTTATTGTTTTAAAAAATGGCGTTCTGTGTCAAACGTCTAATTCTTTTCACAGCTGACAACAGCATCTGACATCGTTTTCGTTAAAAAATAGAACAAATCTTTCGGTGAGTAGAGCCAGCAGGGAAAGAATGGAGTCGATATTATTGCGCGTAAGAGCTAATGGGCGCTTGCCCAATAAGTATAAAGGCAACGAAAACTTTGATCTTAAAAATTCAATGTGATTTTCTTTTTTTTTAAGGCTCAACCGAAGTACGGTTTTTTGAAACTATGTAAGAAATACTTCATTCCATCGTATTTTAATAATACTTTACAATCTGTACATATAAGATGGAATACAATTCTCATGTATGGACGTGTATCTCGATGTTTATTTTGGAGCATCTCCTCTGTAAACAAGGCAATTGGATGTCGAACTTTGTTTACTTTCTAGAGGCTCAGCGACATTCCGTTACTAGAGCTCTAACGAAATTTGTGAACTGGTTAAATGTGGGTTGACCAGTGCAGCACACAACACACCAGAGACCCATCCGAATGTGGAATAAGTTTCTTGCTCTTCTCTCATCTCCTGTGAACTTGGCTTTATATTGTGCATAAAACAATCTTGTTTGCAAAATAAAACATTTGGTAAGCGCTTAGCATAAAAAGCAAATTATTATTAAATTTGTTTTTCACCAAATATGAAATCAAAACCGCCGAAACTTTAGAAGAAATTGTAATCGAGGGGGAAGGAAAGACGATATTTCCGAATAAAACCTAAGTTGTACATCGATATTAAAGTAATTTAGTTCCTAGGCTTAAATTCGTTTTCTTTACTCTTTCTATTAAGGAAGAAAATTTATTTGAAAAAATAACTTTGAGTACCGTAAGAAATAGAATTTTATTAGAAAATAAGCTGAATGGAATTCATTTTCTATTCCGCTACACACGTTTTCAACATTCTTCGTATCTTTTCTACTAATTTTGTGTCAACTGTAAACATCATATTGTTACCCCAACACTAAGGACTTTATTATAAAGTTGCCATATGGCAAGAGTATGACCCTAGCAAAGTGTGTTAAAAAGAATCTTAGTGTTGTGTGCATACGGCAACTTTTGCCGAAAAAGATACATACCTTCATTAAATTAGGGATAACATGTAAGTAAATAAGCAACTGCTTCCTTTTGGACATAACGATATATCTCGAAGACTAGAATTAATTTGAGGAAACCGAGTGTAGCGATTTTAGCACCCTAAATAACATAAGCATGAACTTTCACTTGCTGTAATCCCCAAGTAGACCTCTATTTGTTAACTTGTGTCATTTTTAGATTTTTATGGAAACGTTCTTTCTTCTTTTCTTTGCAGGATAAACTTTTGTTTTCATTAATTTTGAATATAAATCTAATGAAATCAGAGGGTAAAATCGATAATGCCGAATGGATGCTGTTGCTTACTGGCGGTATTGGTTTGGACAATCCGCATAAAAACCCTGCCAAATGGTTGGGAGTACAAAGTTGGAACGAAATATGCCGCTTATCGGAGTTGAGCAATTTTAAAGGTTTACGCGAAGATGTGGTGGCTAATTTAGCAGAATGGAAATTATTTTTTGACTCAAGCACACCACAAGACAATGAGGATATACCAGAGAAATGGCAAAAAAAATTGTCTGTATTTCAGAAGTTGTTGCTGTTAAGAGTTTTTAGACCAGATAAATTAGTGCCAGCCATTTTAAATTTTGTGTCCTCTGAAATGGGTAAAAAATTTGTGGATCCACCCCAGTTCGACTTGACGGCTTCCTACGGAGATTCTCACTGCTGTATACCATTGATTTTTATTTTAACTCCTGGTTCGGATCCAACAGCCACCTTGTTGAAGTTTGCCGATGAACAGGGTTTTGGCAGTAATCGCTTGTTTTCTTTGTCCTTAGGCCAGGGTCAGGGACCCATAGCTATTAAAATGATAGATGAAGGTGTTAAACTGGGCAATTGGGTGGTGTTACAAAATTGCCATTTGGCCAAGAGTTTCATGCCCCAATTGGAGAAGATTTGTGAGGGCTTGATACCCGATTCAACACATCCTGATTTTCGCTTATGGCTAACTTCTTATCCAGCCGATCATTTTCCAGTAGTAGTGCTGCAAAATGGCATTAAAATGACTAATGAGCCACCCAAGGGTTTGAGATCAAATATAGTGCGTTCCATGCTTTCAGATCCCATATCAGATCCAGAATGGTATGAGTCATGTAAACAAGTCCAAATTTTTAAGCAGTTGATTTATGCCCTGTGCTTCTTTCATGCGGTCATACAAGAACGACGCTATTTCGGTCCTATTGGATGGAATATACCCTATGAATATAATGAAACCGATTTGCGCATTAGTCTTATGCAATTGAAAATATTCCTGGATCAATATGAAGGTGTCAATTATGATGCCTTGAGATATTTGACGGGCGAATGTAATTATGGTGGTCGTGTTACCGACGATTGGGATCGCCGTACATTGAAGACCATACTAAACAGATACTACTGTCCGGAAGTTTTAGATATAGAATCACCATTGTATTTCGACGAAAAGAAAATTTATTACATACCAGTATTTAAAGAAGCGGAGAATTATATAGCTTACACCAAGGATCTACCACAACAAACTGTGCCGGCCATATTCGGTTTTCATGCAAATGCGGATATTATGAGAGATCAGCAGGAAACGGATATGCTGCTAAGCCATACGCTGCTAACACAGGTGAGTTCAATTAAATATTTTAAACATAAGAATCATGGAAAATGCTTAAACACACATTCCAACTGCAACTCTTAACACTTAAGTTGTTATTTTCTTAAATTAAAATGCGTGTTTGATATTTTCACTGCTCTCCAGGATCGTGTGGTAAGTTCAGTATAAAAACAGTATATATATTTTTAAAATAAAATTGTGCTATTTACTTAACACTTGAAGGACTTGCACGAAAAGCGGGTAAGTTTTAATAAAGTTAGATATACAAACCTGGTTCCGCTAATGCTTTTTTGCCTCTCCATATGCCTTACGCCTAAATTTTTGACACCAGTTATTACAAAAATCCCAACCCTATTACATACAAACACTTTCGAAATGTTATCCCGAAAATCTTTTCCTACCCACCTGTCCTACTTGTCCTGAATTTGTTTCCCTCTACTATTTCCACAAGGATACGTCCGCAGGTGCAGGCGATGATAGCGAAGATGCCGGGGATCGCATGACGCCCGAAGAGGTTGTTACTAATGTAGCCACTGATATCTTGCAACGACTACCTTCGGACTTTGATCGTGATGCTGCCTTGCATCGTTATCCCACCAGTTATCATCAGAGTATGAACACAGTGCTGGTTCAGGAAATGGTCCGTTTTAATGTTTTATTAGGGACTATACGTTCCAGCTTAATTACTTTGCGCAAGGCTATAAAGGGTAAGTTTTTAAGACGATTTATTTTATTTACATATATATTGTTACGTTTTAACAATTTTGAAAAGTGTTTATTAACCCGCAGGTTCTTTTGATTGTAAAGTCTATTTAAAGAATATACACGGCAGAATTTTTCTTTACACCCCGATGCTTTATTTACTTTAACAGTTAAAGTTAACTCATCTCTCTAATCGCTGTTCACACTTAACCGTTCTACTCGAAACTAACTGTTAGCTCGAACAGCCAAGTCTTTTTATAGTAGTCGTCTGTAGAATACGCAATATTCCCGTGGATTCTTCTTTAGCTGTAAACATCTTTTCTGCTGTTTTTTTTATTATAATGTCTACTTTGGTTCTTATGGTGTTGGTCTGTGTGTACTTCCTTTCCTGGCAACTTGTCTGAGCTTATAGGTGTTATGTTTTGTTGCACAGTGGAAGCCAATTCTTTTTGTTTTTGCAACAGATATTTGTTTATTGAATCCTTTCTTTAGAAAATTACAACTAGTATTAAAACTTTAACCTAAATTAAATAGCTAGTATTGCCACTGCAATACGCAACTTTCAGCGCTTACGGAAAAGCTATCTGGTCAGGCGAGCTGTTTAAATTCTTTTAAAATGTCTATGAGCTCAAAATCTCTTGCAAGAGGATTATAGTGAATTGTGAGTTTTGGCATATAATTGGTGCTTGCCTTTTTAATTTCATCCAGAATTAGAGATCCTCATGGATATTACAATTACGAATGTGATAAGTAGCACCCGTTATATTTGCTAAAAGCTTTGATTGTCTTCTTCGGAATTTCTCAACGTTAGATTATACGGCTGTGGCCTATAGCTGGATGTCATATATTCAAATTGGCTTTAGTTCAGCCTTGTACGACAGTAACTTAAGGTCTAAGCCGAGCACAGACCTTGTTCCAATAAGCCAGTAAATCTAGGCAGATTAAGCTGATTTAAGCTGATTTATTTTTGCTGCTTTGCTGTAAGACGCCGATCCAGGTGTATACCAAGATATTTTACGTGGTTATGTTTTGAAATTCGTACATAATTAATCGTCATAGGCGGGCATCTGTCCCTTCTCAAGGTAAACGTTATATATAAACGCTTTGAAGACACTTATGAAGCCATTTTTCTATCTCGATTATGTGTGACTAGAGCCTTTCAGAGGACACCACAGGGTTGTTGTTAATGCTCACAAATACTGTATCGTCGGCAAGATCGACGTATGAGTTATTTCACTCGTGGGCATATCTGCTGTAAACAATAACTATAAGAATGGCCCTAGGATGCTTCCTTGTGGTACTCCAGCTGTAATCCTTTTACTTGAAGAGGTAATAGCCAGACTTGGAAATATCTGTCTGCTAATTAGCTCTTTAACAATTTGTGTTAATAAAATATCATTGCTCTTTTGTATTCCGATTCCGTAATATTTTATTCGAAAGTAACAATTTCCGAACATTTTAGATATTCTGTATCCCACATCTGAATAATTTCTTTTGTTTTATTTATGTAGATTGAGTTAGAATCAGGTTTTCGTTAATTGAAACTTTATTTTAATGTTAAAGTGAGAATTTCGGTTAAAATTCTTAATGGTTTTCTTTAAATATTCACTTTTTACCATCAGAATTTTTTAATGCATTTAGAACATATGAATTGATTTGTTTGCGAACTCTTGCTTATTAACATATGCGAAAATATTTGTTTTCATAAATATTGTCTAATAATTTCGAAGAATTATGAACATATTACATTAAAATGGCCTTAAGAGGAATAAGTGCAATATGTGTCTTTACTTAATTGGGAATAAAACCAAAATTAATCTACCTATTACCATAACATAAGGCTTATTTTAATCGTAATACAATAACTTTTAAATAAATCCGAAACTGTTAAGCGTATGTATAAAAAAATAACTAGAAAGTAATTTTATGCCGCATCTTTCGGTGTTTCCCTTATAAAAGTCGATCGGTTCGGGTACTCTTTTTAGGAATAGTTGGCTGTATTCCATAATTTTAACAAACTTTGATAAAACCATTGCAACTTATACTTAAAGAATATTTCTTGCACAAAACAAGTAGAAAATCATAAAAAATAACATTCTTCACAATAAACTAGTGTAACCGCCCTATGAGCCATGTCTTTTCAAAAATTCCATACGTGATAAAAACTGAAAAAGATTTTTATTCATCACTTCTCATTCAGTATATTTTTGCTAAAAGGGAGGATTTTATTGCAGACCAGTGTAGTTTTGAGATATTCAAGTGCTTTCACCAGAAGCTACCTAATAAAAAAATTGGAAATGGTACCAAAACCATATGAGTTGTTTTTTCTTTCAATTTTTAATTATTTTTCACAAAAATATTTCTAATTCACCACAAATTTGAAAATTCACTACAACTTCGAAAAACAATTAAAAAAAACAAGAAAAAAAATCTAATTTCGCCAAATTTTTGAATATTCACTACGAAAATTTAAATTTTAGCACAATTTTGTATTTGGTGAAAAGCCGCATAATAACAAAATACATTTTCGCTGTTTAACATACAAATAAACACAAAAATCACAAATTCACCACAAGTTGTGAATTCCCAAAAAAGTTAAAAAATCCCCAACAAATTAAAAACTCATCAAAATATTTAAAAATCATAAAAAATACAAAATTTTATCAAAAACCATAATAAACCTCGAAAATAAAAATAAAAGTTTGACTATAATTTTGGAATTCACCGAAATCCAAAAATTCAATACAAACCCAAGTTATAGGTCAAAAGTTTTAAATTACAAAAATATTTATTCTTGATTTGACATTCTGACAGTGTGTTTTGATGTAGATTTTTTGTTTGGAGACAAACTGGTTTTGCCTATGTCCCATCTTTAGTGCCAAAACATTACAAGGGTGACGGAAATTCGTTCCAAAAATATACATACAAAAATATGGTTTTCTAAAAAACGAAATTCTAAAAAAACCGGAGATAAACGTAAAATTTAAAAAAATGTAAGTATTGCCAAAATGGTCTCCAATTCACCACAAAATCGGAAATCTGGAATAAAATTTTTTTTTCTAAAAACCCAAATTCAATGAACAACCGAAGTTTTACGAAAATCGAATGTTCATAAAAAAATTTTAAATTTCACGAAAATTTTGTGAATTTGCCGAAATGCCGAAAAATAAAAAAAACTATATTTTATGAAAAAAATTACTACATTAACAAAATCGATGTTTTACAAACAAGTAAACACAAAAATCAAAATACCTACCATCGCGTTAGAGCTGACGGATGAAATTTTAACAGCTGATACTCGATTGCACACTCGTTATCTTAAGCTATCATACCAAATTACGATTGCTCTTGTACGATAACGAATTCGATAATCTCAAAAAGAAAAATTACGAACAATTTTATGCGATCACGTATGCGGTAATTCGGCCCCTGTTGCACACATTTAGTAGTTCGTACTTTTTTAAAGGGTACAGAAGATTCGGCACAGCCGAATATAGCTCTCTTATTTTACGAGTTTTATTTAAAATTTTCACTGTTTAATTTTAGTCACATTTTCTGTCTTTTAGGATTTGACCCAATTTTTGTATATAAACAACCCCTCGTGTGAGGCAATAGATTTATCCATTTTTAAAAATAAGACACACATAATCACATATCGGTTTCTTCAAAATAACTCCTTTTATCCCAAAATAACACATTTAAAAGTGCTGGGATGAGTTACAATATAGCACTCAGACAACATTGTTAAAGAAACTTCCTCTCCTATTAGGATGGAAAAAAATTCGACATAAGTTTTACATGGTAAAGAAATAAATTTATTATTAATAATCAAAAATAAAATGATAAACTTTCATTAAAAAAAAGAAGAAAATATATTAAGAAAATATAAAAAATTCGAAGCAAGTGCCAGCAATTTCAAATGAAATTATTCTCCAGGCCTATCGCTCTCCCTATAAGCCAATGTACTAACTGAAAGTTTCGCTACAGAAAACTTAACTTTGGGATCATATGAAATTAAAGCTTTAATTAAACCACCTTCAGAATCAGAATCAGAATCTTCCTGTGCTGATTCGACCTCCTCAATCATGTGATCTGAACTCTCAATATTTTGTACAGGTGGAGGTATCAATTTGTCATTGCTTTCGATTTCCCTATTTTCTGCGCTTTCTAATTGATCTGATTCATAAGATGTTGCTGTTTCATTCTCATCTTCTCCGCCCGATTCACGTGTAAATATTGGAGTCATTTCTTCTGAACATGTTTCCGCTTTTTCTTCTTCCAAAGCTTCTTCAGACGATGATTGGGCAAACACGGGAGTTGTAACAAAATCCCATACGCTGGAAAAATCATGAGTACTGGGAACAATGTGCACCTTTGAAAGTTTAGGGAGAATTTTTGGCAAAACATATTCACCTATTTCTATGATTACTTCGTCTTTCGATAACTTATCGGGATCGATCAGTAAAAATTGTTCATTCCTTATTAAGCTTTTAGTTATGTCTAGTATTGCCTGTCTGTTATCTAAATTACTAAATCTGACCCTAGCACGAGTTTCAAACCGTTCTGGTTTCTTTAAATCATATTTAAAGACTTTGTCATTACCCTCAACCATTAAATTAATGTGAGCTCCGTGACTACGAACATTAGGTGGGTGACTCATATACACACTAATAATCCCACGCTGCCTTTTAACCGTCTCAAAAACATCATCCAATATGTCACGAACATTTTCTGCAGCTATACGTTCCTCTTCGGTGAGCCAGCGTCTGCCAGGAACTGCATATCGTATGGCTTTTCGTATAATAGCCTCAACTTCACGGTGAACTTCAGAGTAGTAAGCCGATTCCAAGTCATCCACATCCGAACTACGATCGGAGGAGTTAAGGTAAAGATCATTGTCTATAAGGCGATCCACAAAATCGCTGGCGATGGAAAATGACACATCATATGGTTCCAAGTCATGAAAAACCTTGCGCAGCAGAACATCATCAATAATATATTTAATGCAGTTGTCTCTTTCTAAATTATAAAGTTTTGTTTCAACATCGGGTATAACAATATCCCTCAGAGCATGCCTTAGAGTACAATAGTTAAGGGGATTTTGAGCTTTCCTTAATGACTCTATACAAAAGGAAATTTCTTTATCCAAATCTCTGGCCAAGCCGACAACTTCATGCTCGGCCTCTTGGCGGGCATAATCTTTTACATCCGTACTCAGTATTGAGTCTAAAAATCGATTAGTTGTTTCTTTATTAACACTTTCACACTCTTCATACAGCTTTTCATAGAGTTCACGCATAGAATTCTCTTTTTGCCTTAAGCCAGCTTCGGCTGCTTCAAGATGCCATCTGTTGCGTTTAGCCATCATGACAAAGAAGTGTAATTTTCGTTGTTCCTTCAAGCGGCACATTTCCTCGGATAAGAAACGCATTAGCCAGCCAATAGTGTTGCCCTCATATGAACTTAATAAATATTCCGTTTCTTCGCAACGCTTTTCTTGCAGTTTCCTGTTGAGACCTTCGGCTTGCTCTTGCTCAGAAGATTCGCTTAATGAATTTTCTCCAATTATATCGACGGAGCTACTACTAGCATTAACATGCGACATATGTGTTTGGGAGATTTTATTAAATATGTTTGCTGAAATCTCACTTGCTCCGGCTGCGTTTGGTGCCTTTTTTCGTTTTAAGCAAAGTGGTATGTACTTGTGTTTTGTAGACATTTCTCTAAGATCCTGAAAAATTCATTTGTTAAAGTTTAGTTGAGGAGTTATGTATTTTTACTCACCCTAAGGTTGTCATACAACTTGTCTAGATTTGAATCTGAACAGAAGTTTTGTTCCACTTCTTGCAAAACCACTTTCGGCTTAGACCATTCCCTTACTTTAGCAAATGGGCACTTAAGGTTTTTAGGATCCATTTTTACGGCTCTCTTTTCCAAATCATCCATACGCATATCGAAACCTTTATGCGAAGCGACAAAATGTCTTCTGCTCGGATTAACCCCATAACGCATTTTGGGTGCATAGAATTCTGAACTTGGATCGCCTAGTCCTTGAGTAATGTGTTCTTTACGCCACACTCTAGGATGCTTCGCATGTTTTATTTCTAAACGTCTTATAGCTCTATTGTATTCTATTTCATTATTCTTTAGACTAGATCTTTTTTTGGCTTCTATCTCTTCACAACTTTTCTCTATTCTAGTCTTGGAAGCTGTGTGCATTTCCCGTTCCCTTTTATCAAACATACGTATCAATAATTCCAGTCTTAACATTTGGCATTGTTGTATATATTCCTCACGTTCTATCCAATGTTCCCATCCAAACGCTTCTAGAATATGTTCATCTTCTTGGAGTTTAGCTTGTTTTTTGGCTGCATCTAAATGTTTCCGAAAGTTCTCCTTTAGACCATTAGCGAAATTCCAACGCCTACGGGCTCTCTCCAAAACCTCTACCTCATAAAGACCTGGTGGACCATCACCGGGTAATATGGTGGGCAATTTGAATATTTCTAAATTCTCCAATTGGTCAGCATCATTAGAAACACCCGGAAGGTAAGGTAGAGTTTGAGCTGACGATTCTCTGAAATAAATGGTTTAGTTTGTCATTGAAAAACATATAAATAATTAAAAATAAATGGTTTGACGAATAAGAACATATTCGATCACAGCTGTAACTCCTATTGGCCCAAACGATTTTTTATCCTCAACATTTTTAATAAATGTTAGTGCCAAGAATATATTCCCATTATATTCGGAAGGCTGCTGACTTTTTTGACTTGAAAATCAAGCCACAAAGTTATTATTTTTTTTATCTATCATCATTGACCTGGAATTAATATTAAATTTATTTCTAAGCATTAAGACTTGCATTGTGAGCCGTTAATCAAAGCAATATTATTTTGCAACCTAAAAAATCCTATGCCTAAGTTCCAAGTCCCCATGTTTAGTTCAATTTAACTCTGCTCATTCATTTTGATAATAAACTCACCGAAACAGTGTCTGCGTGGCCCGTGTTTTATGACTTGCAACACTACGACGTTGTGGCGGCATCAGACAGTCAGTACTTGCCTTCATTTGTTCATCACGTAGTTGCAAGTGGACGATATTGACTTGTGTTTTCGGATCCAAGAATTTTAAGCCAGCTGGTTGTAGTTTACATTGGCTTGGAGATAAAATTAAATTGGCGGCTTCGCGATGAGCAGAACCTGTTTTCGAAAAATAATTTAAAATTAAATATTTGAAATAATAATTTTGTGGGTGTTTTAATATTAATATTATCCGCTTAAATGTAAAAGCACCTAACTACAGTTTTTGACATTTTATTGCCAACATTTTTTTCGGTATTTAAAAATCATACTTTTAAAATTAAGTAGCTGAATAAGTTTTATTTGCGTTATTGTTAAAAATTTCAATCATATGTCCTTAACTTTATTAAGGCCCCTGTTAGTTAAGTATGTGGAGCTGCAATAAAGCTAATACTATATGCAGCTGTAAACCAGGCGGGTCTTGTGTAACCTTGGAATTGTTACAGTTTAAAATAACTGTAATTTTTCAAAGTAGACGAGGACATAAAAATCTGAAGAGGAAAACCCTTAATAAAGTTTCGGAACTTTATTTTTCAATTAAAGCTACTTTCCCAGCTATCAATAAATGCATTAATTTTTAACAATTAAATATATTCTATTTCAACATTTAAGAGCGGAAATTTTCTTTTACGTTTTGTTTTAAATCTCACCTCCAGTCAATCTGCTTGGCTGATGATGACACAAGTAGTTTTTACCATCTCCCTTCCCACTCATGACATCAGTGTCACCCACAGCATTTTTGCTATGCTGTTGATACGCTGGGGGTTGTACGAATATGCTGGTGCAACCAATAAATTCCTTATTTGCAGGCATTTTGTTGCAGTTTGGAAATATTTTAACTGATTTTGCTGATGACAGGAGAGACTTTTTAGTTTTGTTTGAATGTCCAATGATTGAGCTGTCTAAAATATATTTATTATTAGCTGAGCGTGCTGTACTTTGGGGACTTATTGTTAGACAACTGGCATTCTTTAACGGTCTGCTTCGTTTACTTCCTACACTCATTCCTGATGCAGATTTGTCAGTATTTTTCCTTTTTATTTAATTTTTTTAATACTTTCCGCTGACCTTCTTAACACATATCACTCCTTTTTGTCAGCCTTTCGCAAAGGGTTTTTTGCAGTGACCTTAATTCTGTGAAACATTCATTGGCTTCATCAATGTAGAGTATAGTTTAAAAATATTAAATTTTCAATTGACATTTTCAAGTTTTTCCATTTTCGTTTCTGTCACTTTTAAATGTTTTTATTTTTAAGTTTCCTTTTTTTCATATTTTCAATTAACCCATTTTTTGTTGATGGTTTTTATTTGTTCTTTTTTTTCAGGTTTAGTAGTCATGTCTGCTGCCTATGAAGCTGTTTACAAATCGATTTTAATCAGTAAAATTCCTGCTATGTGGGCTTCTAAATCGTATCCCAGTTTGAAGCCTCTGGGTGCTTACATCACTGATTTTCTGCGACGTTTATCATTTTTACAGGTAAATGAACGTTTTTGCTATTTGGATATAAAGGAATTTTATTATGTTGATGGTTACTAGGTAACCGTTTATTTAGAAAGTGGTTTAGCAATGGGAGGCCTATATTATCGTTTAAGGTGTTTTTTTAAGGCCGATAGAACTTACAAAAAAGTTTACCGTCAAACGAACCATCATAATTATGATCAGTATACTTTGGCAAATCATCATGAATAGGCTAAAGCTTAAACAACGGTGCCAAATTATCCAGATTTACTTTGTAAATCTGTCATCAATTCGCGCAACCTATACGTGACTTTACGATTTTTATGGCACACTTAGTCGACTATCTGAGAAATCCATCCGTTAGAGTTCATACCACTTATTCTCTAAATGATGCAATAACACCAACACACCAAAAGAATGAGCGTACTGAAGAGAATATCGCCGCTGTAAACGAAAGTGTAAAAAAAGATAAAAATTGATCGAATTGTCATCGGTCACTGGAACTGGGGCTCTGTCCGTCCACTACATGGCAAATTCTGCGCGTTTAAGTTTATGAATCAAAGTCATGAGATCATCATATGTGTCGTTATTTCGTCGATTGTGCTCTAGAGTAGTTGGAAATTGAACCGATGTTTTATCGCCAAATCGTGTTCTGCAAAAAGGCTCATTTTTGTCTTAACGGGCTTCTTAATAAACAAAATTAACGCGTGAAACCCACAACATACCAGACATAGTTCATTTCATTTAGAAAAATCCGCAGTTTAATGCGGATTCCACGCTGGTAGCATCATCGGACCTGATTTCTTTAAAAATGAATGGAGCTCACGTTACGGTCAATGAACTATAAGCAATGATTTTTTGCTTGAAAATATGGATGACATTGTTAGAAATTAATTATCTGCTCCAAATTATGGGGAAGATGTTTACGTATTAATTTATGTTGATGACTTAGTGGTCGCTGCTGTAAATGATCAACATATTACATACGTCTAGAGGATGGTTAATAAAAAATTTGAACAGGCTTGGAGCCATTTGCCAATCTCTCGGAATGGAAATTATAAAAACGAATGAACATAACTACAAGATACGACAAAAGCAATATATTGATAAAATTTTGAATAAATTTGGTTTGCAAGATGCAAAATGCTCGAAGTACCCCGTTGATCCGTCTTACGGGAAAAATGATTCTGATCTATTACTACGGAATGATGAATACCAAAGTTGATTGGGCTCTTTACTATAGATATCAGTAAATACACGTCCCGTTATATCCGCAAGCGTGACAATATTAGCGAGGAAAACAAGCAATCCCACCTATGAGGATTGGAACGAGCTAAAACGTATAGCTAAATACCTAAAGGGAGCTTCCGAACTGTATTTGAGTTTGAAAGGTTGTTCTACTAATCAAAATCAACTGGTTGGTTACGCAGATGCAAACTGGGCAGAATGCAGGATTGATAGGAAATCAAACTCTGGCTAGATATTTATGTTTAATGAGAGTGCTGTTAGTTGGGCTTATAAAAGGCAAACTAGTGTATCATTATCAACAACGGAAGCAGAATTTATTGCTTTGTCGAAAGCTGCGAAGGAAGTTATCTGGATCAGAAACGTCCTGTCTGATTTAGGATGTCACCAAAAAAGTCCAACGATAGTTTACGAAGACAATAGAAGCTGCCTTAATTTGATAAAAGATGAGAAGCTAAGCAATCGGTCGAAGCATATAGATACAAAATTTCATTTCGTGAAAGACTGCGTTGATAAAAAGATAATCAGTTGTGCGTATTGCCCTTCTGAAGAAATGATTGCCGATATGCTAACCAAGCCTTTACCATCAACGAAGCTGAACATTCTTAAATTGAAATCTAATGTTTACTAATTTGAGGAAGAGTGCTAGAAATTAATTATCTGCTCCAAATTATGTAACCATTTATATTTCTTATATTTGAATTCCGAAATATGTATTGTGTATTCTTGGTAATACTTTTTATTATTTAATGAACGATAATACTTGTGCCTTTGCGAGCACACAAAATAAAACCTTCTTAAAATAAAAAGTATTCCTTCATTTCTAAGAGACATAAGTTCGGGCAAGATTCGATTTCAACAGGATGGCGCTATGTGTCCGTAACCATCGACTTATTGAAATCAACATGTGGCGATAAGTTGATTACGAGAAATGGACGTATCAATTGGGCTTCAAGATCATGCGATTTGATACCTCTCGATTATATACTATGGGTTTACGTGAAGTTACGGTCTTGTGCTGATAAATCAGCAACAATTGACGCCTTGGAGGCTAACATTTCTTGTGTTATTCGTGACATGCGGCCAGTAATGCTCGAGAAATTGGTCCAAAATTGGACGTCCATTTTCGCGAAATTAGTTTCAAATGTGAAAATTGATCTTTGAAATAAAAAAATTTGTTGATTAAAATTAAGTTTGTTTGTATTACTTTTTTACTATTTAAAGTTCTATTGGGCTTAAAAAACACCCTTTACACAGGATCATGACTTTCCTCTTAATCTATTATACTTCGATAACCGCACCATGTTTTCGAGAGTCTAAACAACTTTAAAACTTTTAAAATGAAATTATATAATTTTTAACGAGCGGCCACTGAAAGCGGTCAATCAATCATATGGCGTCATACATGAATTGTTAGCTTGTAATAAGAGTTTAATTAATAAAAGTTATAAAAAAGTGTTTCTAATAGCATAAAACTCGTAAAAGACCGACCATCTCTTATTGAAAACTGGGCAAAGGTTGCTCTGTGATATCCTCTAGCCTGGCGACTTTTAATTAATTATTTAATTAATTTTTTGCGATAATTACCTTTATGGTGTTTCCAAAAAATTATTACCAATCAAGAATAAAAGATGTAAATAAAACGCCTAAAATAAACTCGCCTATCTTTTGCACGGAAATAAAACAGGTTGCCAGGTTGACTTGGTTAAGCTTTAAGCGCTTATGAACGGAAAAAATATATTGTAATAAAAAATTTAACAAGAGCGAAGGAATGCAGCTATATTAAGGAATGTCTATGTCAAAATTTGTATGTCTGCTATTGATAAAAAAGCGGAAGTTTTGACAAAAAATCAAAAAAAAAAATTGATGTTGCAATCGACATTTCGTGCTTAAAACGCTACAGTGCTGTTAATTCATAAATTTTTTACTCGAATATAGCGATTTTGCGTTATATCTTAGACTTAGCGTTAGGCAACATTGAAAGTAAAAATAGGTCCGTTCGTTTACTTTGTGTAAATTTCAGTGAGTGAGTATTTACTTGGTATTTCCCAAAAATTAATCTCAGACAATACTTTTGTACCAAAAATTACGCGAACGGAAATCTTGCCAATGCGCGTAAATTTATTAAAACCGCTTTTTGGAAAAAAATGTTAGCAAATCAGGCGCTCAACTCTTTTCAACATTTTCAAATACAAAAATTGCCATTGCTTTTCAAAAACTTTAAATTCTAAACTGCTTCTGACAATCTTCGAATCCCTTAAATTTTACTAACACAAATTTATCCAATAAAAACTTGTAGACGATCAGTCATTGAACTGCCACTTTAATATCCCATTTTATGCTTTCATTTATTAGATTTAGGTAAACGGACGCATTCCAGTAAAATCCAGCATAAATTTGTAAAACTTGAGTAAACGAACGAACTGAATATAAAAATACTAAACAAAAAAATGTTGTTTGTAGTTTTTATATTCCTTTCTTTCTTCCATTGTCTATTTCACTCTCTCAATCTTAGATGAAGAAAATATGAAAAATCTAACATCATAAGGGCTTTATAAAAACATGACTGTGCATTTGAAGTTTCAATTATTCATAATTTATTAAAATCTTGATCCGGTTTTAACGATAGTATTAGTGACAACTTTAATTATAGCTCCTTAAATACTGAACCGATCTTTTTTGCATATCTGCAAAAAAATACTTTCTAAATTAAATACTTTAATCAAAATTGGCTGTTTAATGTGTAAAAGGAATACCAAAAAAAATGGATTTTTCGACTAATTATATAGATAGCTATAGATATATAAACGCTTGGACCGATTTCGATGAAATTTCGCGCGTGGCTTATATTCAGTATTGCACCTATTAGATAGGACCACAATCAGGTTCTAGGACATTTCCGTCTAGCTTACTAGGAGCACGGTCATTTATGTATATCGACTACGGCTATAGTATAACGTCTGGCCGATCCTCAAGATTTCTAAAAAATTCTCAAGTCTAAAAAAACAATTTAAATTTCATAAAACTAAAATTTCAATATAACATTACAACCTTATCTCTATTTTTTTAGAAATGGTACGATGAAGGACCACCTACCACATTTTGGCTATCGGGATTTTACTTTACTCAAGCATTTCTCACAGGAGCTCAGCAGAATTATGCTCGAAAATATGTCATACCCATCGATTTGCTGGTTTTTGATTATGAAGTCTTGCATATTGAAGAAGACCAAGTTACCAATATCAAGGCACCAGAGGATGGTGTTTACGTTTATGGTATATTTTTAGAAGGAGCTAGATGGGATCGTATTAATAAATACTTATCTGAATCACATCCCCGTGAGCTCTTCGATCGTATGCCTTTAATATGGATGAAACCGATCAAAAAATCAGATCTCAAAGAAAAACATGTGTACGTGTGTCCCCTATACAAGACAGCCGAAAGGAGAGGTATACTCTCAACCACCGGTCACAGTACGAATTTTGTGGTGGCCATGCTTTTAGAATGTAATCCCACAACTGATACCTCACATTGGATTATAAGAGGCACAGCTTTGTTGTGTCAATTAAGTTTTTAATTGTGTGTTGAGTAATTTTTTTTTTTAATTTCTATATTTTTTAATGGAATTTTTCTTCATGTATGCATGTGTGTGTATGTATGTATGTGTGTATATATTGTTCAGGCTTATTTCTATAAATCAAATATTTGCAGAATTTTCCATAAAACTTTTGTATTTGATTTGTCTCTTGGCCACAAATATTTTGTGTACCTGCACATTCTCTTTGGCAAGAATATTTGAACGTAATCAATCAAATATTTTAATTTCATGACATAAATACTTTTTGTCAACAATTGCATGGAATAAATTTTCAAAGGGGTTTCTGGCGTACCAAAAAAAAAACGAACAGATAAAATTAAATTCTGGGGAACTTACAATAAGCTTTGTGGAAGCCGATAGCCAAAGCTGCTAGTGCTTTATTTATATAGTTTTTTATAATTTGAATAAATTTTCAAATAAGTAAAAAAAATCGATTATTGTACTCATTTAAACGCTTGAAAACTGTGCATCTTGAAAACTCTGCATTTTTACACTATCGCAAATGAACTGTCACAAAATGTTTGAAATTTTATTTGCACAGCATTCGTAAACTTGCTCAATAAATTGACTCGTAAACTTGCGCTGCTCAATAATTGTGCATTTCATGAACAAGTTCTTTTCTTTCCATATTATTGTTCGAAAAATGAATAATTGGAATATGTAAAAGTAATTGCCGGAATATTCAAAATTAAATAGTTATTTACCGAAATAATACTATGCTAATATTTTCTCAGGCCTTTCCTATAAAAGAATATCATCCTGCAAATATTATTTATGTTATTTAATTATTGAAGAAGTTGTTCTAATTTAATGCTAAAACCTTTCAATAGTTACACTTTTAATTAAGAGCGGCGGAAAATTTCTCTCTATGGAATCAAGATTGCTCTTGTTTTACGCTTTGTTGTTGTTCCCAACAGTCAGGCTCACCACCAAAAAAAGACCGCTGGTCAAACCCTACCGCAGATATCTGTGGAGATTAGCTACTACATGTACAGCTTTACGCTAGGCGCAAAATAACACTGAGAATCTTTATAGCAAGAGTAAAAACAAGGAGGGTATTGGACTACAAAAGAGCGAATGACGACTGCTCGATAAATAGGAGACTGTGCATCATATGGGTGCCAGGATGCCTCAGTATTACTGAAATTAAACCTGAATGATGAGGCTACTAGGACTGAGTTAAAAATAATTTGTCAAATATGACCCATATCGCACTATGGTTCAACAGAACGGTGGGAAAAATAACTAGTATTTACTACAGTGTCCTAAACCCAGATAAAACGAAAGGCCTGCTGAAACTGGACAAGCGCATATGCTTCGAGTAGCTAAGACAGGAAACAACTTCTGCATTGAATGCACATGGAATATGTTCTGCGCACTGCCTAGTCTTCGCACAAATGAGAACCCAATATTTAACGGTTGACTCTTTAGCGGTCATAACTCACCTAGGAGAAGAATTCTGAGGAACTTCGCGCGAAGCACCGAGTTTTTATAATGTGCATGGGCCTTTTTTGTTTTCGTAATGGAGTGCGCACAACCATTTGAGCCAGTGCATTAAGTGTATATCTACGTGTAGGAACCCAATAACTGGCTTATCGGTCGAAGCTAACCTAGTTACGACGATTTCTTTAAGCAACTCAGCTTTTTGTTTTAAGTTTTTGATTTGACTTTTATATAAAATTGACATTCATTGTTGAAAGTTGCACAAAAATTAAAAGAAGTCTCGTAAATTTGCGCAGCTACACAAACGGCAATTTTAAGCGCTTAATCAGTACTCTTAATAAGCTTCATAAGTTCTCCATTACCATTTTTTTACTGAGTCCTTTGCAGTTACGATTTTTAAAAAATGTTGTTGGGGGAAATTGTCTATAGACGATTTTATATAAGAAATTATTTTGCATTAGAAAATTCTCCATAGAGAATTTTATGGAGAATTTTCTAATGCAAAATAATTTTTTATATTAAATCGTCTGTAGACAATTTCCCAGACTGTAGACAATTTTCTACAGACGGGTTTATATTAAAATAGCCTTGGTACAGGCAGTTTTAGATACAAAATGGTCCTGCTGCAGACACTTTTTGCTAGAAAATTATTCTGATTACTGAAATAAAACAATAAAATTAAAATAACAAAACAGGGGAAAAAGTGAAATTTATGTTGCCATAAAATTGTAGAAAATAAAATGTTGTAGCTCTTGAATAGCTTCGCTCCTCACAAAGTTCATAAAAATAAATAATGTACTACTCTCATACTTTTCAACTGATAATATATGCATAACACTACTACACGGTTAAAAGTGGGTGGTGGTTGCTTCGTTTGTTGATTTTTCTCAGTTAAAATATGCAAAGATTTCAAAATATGGACGGGACGGGACGTAAGTATCGTTATTCAAATATAAATTCTATGTCTTTACATTCTGGTGGAGGGCGGTATATTTAAATGTGAGAAATTTATGTAAAAACTTAACGTTTAATTTGTTTTTATTGCACTCAAAATTTACTTTACAAAAGCTATTTTAGTTTAATTAAACTTTATTTTTCATTTCAGTAAGATTTTTTATTAATTAATTTAAACGAAATAACAAATATTCCTGCACAATTTACGTATGATTAAGCAGAATTTAACAAGAAATTAAAACTTAAAATTATAACAATAGAGTTATATTCGGTTGCGCCGAATCCTTTTATACCCTTCAGAAAGGTATGATGAACTAATAAAAATGCATACAGATTTTTCCCGGCGAAAAATATTGTTTGCGGATCTTTAATTTTGGCCTCCGCTTTTAATCGTCTTATTCTACATTTCAAGTCTCCTTTCGTTTTAAAATAATCATTCTCGATCGGTTTATAGCTGAGATATTTTTTCTTAATTTTTCTTTTAATTTGTTTTTCTTTTCGCTAAATCTTTATAAATTTCTGATGAATTTTGGATAATAGCGGAATTGGATTTTTAGTAAAATGTCGAATATTTCATACAATTTAGCAGTTTCGGTGCAATTTCAGTTTTTGGGTAAATTTTGTCATTATGTTTCGAAAGGTGGATGAACTTTATTGAGTTTCTGCAAAATTTTGGTGAAATTAAAACTTATTTTTAAAATTTGGTGAAATTTGCTTTTTGTTATACTTTATGGTGAATTTCCGAACTTCTGGTGAATTTCAAATTTTTAAACTTTGTTTTTTGAAAATTTAGTTATTTTTGTAATTTAAACGGAATTTGAATGTGAAAACGAAGATTCGTTCTTTTAATGTTTTTATCTGTTTCTCATAACTTGTCGGACTTGATTTCATTGTATGATACAAATTTTCTCTCAAAATCGTTTTCAAAATGTACCGAAATTCTTCGTTTTAAAATCCGTCGCTTTCTAATCAAATACTTGTACCTGTAGTAGTTTGGTTTTGTTAAACATTTTTAAATTTTGGGTAATTCCTAAATTGTTTTGAAATTTGTTTTTTTTTTTATTTTTCAGTTTAATCTCGATTTTTGGAAAATATTTAATTTTTATGTGAAAATTTTTTGGTGTATTTCCGATTTGTGGTGAAATTAGAGGTTTTTTGTAGACAGTAAAACCCGCATAAGTGCCTTGCCTAAAATTTACAGTATTTTGAGGTACTTAAGCGGGTTGTGTACTTATAAGAACTCGCTATAGTACCTCAGGTTGGGTACTTAAATAAACCCGTTTTAGTACCTTCTGTTGGGTAGTTAAACATTTAATATTTTGAAGAATATTGGAAATAACTTATTTAAACACAAACAACAAATTTATTTAACAAAAAATATTTTGATTACATATTAATTAAAAACGTATTTCACATTGCTTCAAAAATTCATTTAAAAAAAAAAAAACATTTTGTGTACATAATACATATATGTAACACATATGTGTGTATTTTATGAGATCACGTAAGATAGAGTGGATTTGAAAAATATGTTTGTATAGCAAAGTCAGTCATTTTCTTTTGACGCATGTTTTGGTTTTTTTTAAACAACTTTTCTTCTAATATTTCGAGTCCATCAAATTCAAGATTATTGCCCTCCATATATTTTTTCACTGCTTCTAGTGCTGTCAGCGCTTCTGCAAAAGAGGGTTGATTCACTTCAGGAGTATTTTCCATAGTATCTTCAGATGGTGACACGTCGGCAGCGTTATATTCCAAAAAAAATGACACTATTTCTTCCTCCTTAAGTGGGACAAAGCATTCAGTATCCTTATCGCAATTTACATATTCCTCAAACTCTTGAGCGTTTATGGGAACATGTATTAGCGTTTCTTAGTCATCATCAGGAAAATAATTTTGAATCCGGCCTAAAAAATGAATATTAAATTAGAACTTTTAAATTTTAAATATGTAGTAGTGAAAAACCACACCTTTTGAAAGCAGTTTTTGATGGATTCACCTTTGATAAGCCACCAGGCTCGTTTTGAAAAAGTCAACGCATCCGAAATCGAAATGGTTTTCAAAAAATCCTTTGTTGTTAAACCTTTTTCAATTGCAAGCAACTGTTTTCTAACCATTATTTGTCGAAAGTAAACTTTAAAGATGTGTATGATTCCTTGATGGAGAGGCTGCAATATCGACGTGGTATTCGCTGGAAGAAATTGAACTTTCACATTTTCGAGCCTTAAATCGGCCACCTTGTGGCAAGGAGCATTATCGACAAAGAGCAAAACTTTTCTATTTTCCTCTTCCATTTCGCGATCAAATTCTTTTAAACTAGTTGACCACAGAGAGCCTGCCATCCAAGCCTTATTTTGGAAGTAGTAGATTTTCCGATAGCAAAAAAATTTTTTGTTACTCCCGTCAACATTGTACAAGAATACAAGAGTCAGCCGTGCTTTTTGACCCTTTCCTTCTGTTACTGTTGTACCCTTTCTTGTCAAAGTTCCATTCGGCAATGCCTTATAAAATAGCCCACTTTCGTCAGCATTGAAGATATCGCGAGCATCATAAGCTTTCATTAAAAACTGAAATTTTTGTTGACGATACCTATTCGCCTCTTCGGTATCAGCATCAGCCGCTTCTCCTGTTATTTTTATGAATTTAATACTTTTGCCATAAAATCGTAATGCAATTTTGCTGCGAAGTATCTGGCTTTTTGGAGGATTTGAGCATCGGTTAACACAGTATTAAGAGCTCTGGTCAAACCATTGATCAAGAGCTTTTTCAATGTCATTGACTCGTACTCGTACTTAAACGTTTACGTCGCAAACAAGTTGCGTTTGCGGATTCCTCCACTTGTTGCCGGTTTCACCAAATTCTATTTACAGTTGATATGTCGCATCGAAAATGCCGCGCAATTTCATTTTTCGATTTTGCTTTCTTATCAATCAAGTGAAGAATGTGTATTTTTTGCTTAATTGTCAAACTTGTAAGATTTCGCGCTTTGCCAGGCATTTTTACGAATCTTTATTTTATATGTATCTTCATTACATATTTATTTTGACAGATATGTATGTGAGTTTTTTGATTAATTAGTGATGGTATAAATAAATAATCGATTATAAAGAGTTGCCGTTTTAAAAAAGCAATTTTATTCAGAAAGGTACTTAACCAGGGGAAAACGTACGTAAAATACACAACAAATGTTGGTACTTAGGCGGGTTTATTATTTAAGGGGAGAGATACTTAAAAGGGTAAATTTGTTCGACATTTTCAACAACAACCATAGTGTCTGCAGATATTGGGTACTATAACGGGTTAGGTGCTAAAGCGGGGAGGTACTAAAGCGGGTTTTACTGTAGTTGTGTAACCTATTTTCTTTGTCGTTTTCATACAATTTCATAAACAACAGGTGAATAGCATATTAAGGAGATATCTGAATTTATCTTTCAGTGGATAGTTAAGCTTGTAGTAAGCGAAAATATCTACTTGAAGAAATCGTGAGACAAAAGCTCAATATTCTTATAATTGAAAAGTTTTTCATTAGCAAGAAAATTGAAAAATTTCAGTATCTTGATTTTCTTTAGCACACTATAGCTCCATAAATAAACTGGGTATTTTACAAAAATTGCTGTCCATAGTCGTAAAACAAAATGCAATATCGATATATTTTTTTTTATTTATTCACCATTTGACAATTTATACAGAATTATAGAATTTATACAAAATTATACAATTTATATAGAAGTCAGTTATCAGGGCATCTTTTGGTTGTCTAAATAGACTATAACTCATCAATCTTGATTTATTTTTGTCGGAAAAAATCTGCTGTTATTGTATCGTTTTGAAGAAGTAGGTGACCATTTTCAACTAAACAAAAAATATAAAAATAAAAAAGTTTTTAAATCGAATTGTGATTAAATTGAAGAAAAAAAAATTACTTTAAGAAATAATAAAACTATTCAGTTAGAAGTAGTTAGTGGGGATGTACAACTTATGTTTTTATAGTTGCAATACAATAAAACAAATAAAATAAATTAATTGAATTGTTAGCCTTAAGTTCGTTTTTTTCCTTTTCTGTTGAGTAAGAAAACTTTGTTTGATATGATAACTTTGATTACAGTAAAAGCTAAACTTTTATTAGACAACTAGCAGAATGGAATGCCTTTTCTATGCCGAAAAACGAACTTAAGCCTAACAATTAAATTAATTTAAGTAGTTCTAGTTCGACAAAGTTATTTGTAAGTCTGTTTCTGGTGCCTGGTAAGTTGCAATAAAGGACTAGTTTGTCTACGTATTTAGATGTGTATGTTTTTACTTTCTCCTGGATAGTGGGAACTTCTAGATCTCTACGGATATTTTCGTTTCTTATATACCAGGGGTCGCATGCTCCTGGAGTACCTCACATCTGATTGCCATATGAACATATTGGTTTTATTGAGGACTTATTAACTAGTGTACTTGATTAGTTCGCAGTTTTATGGTCGTAATTTTTACCTCAATTAGGCGGGACCAAAGTAGCCGTCGACTTAGGTGGATACCTAAATTTGTTATGCGCATTTCCGCTGGAACAGTGGTATGTGAGGGAAAACGCTACGTGATCACATTTTGGGGGAATTACCTTTATTTTCCATTATTCTTTTTAGCCAGACCCTAGTTTATTAATATGCGACTGAAGTCGTTCAGATGCAATTTTCGGGGGCTTGGCTTAATATTTGGGCTTGTTTGTATATCCGATGGTGCATATCCGATGCTTGTTGGTATATGGGATGTATAGATAATATATATTAACAGCCCTAGTATATTCTTGATTTGATATTCCGAAAAATGACACTGAAGATGGTACATAGCCGAAACCGGTTTGTCTCCAAACCAAACTTGACAAGGGATGACGAAAATTCGTTCCAAAATTCTACAGCCCTAGTATACTTTCTTGAGGAACTCCTGCATAGGTTTTCCCTATTTTAGAAAATTGATCCTTTGACTTTACGTTAAACGTTATATCTTTTAAATAGCTCTTCAGAAGTTTGTGGCAGAGTCCAAGTAGAACCCGAGTTATTTTCGTAAGTAGCCCATCATGCCAGACGTTATAAAATGCTTGGGAAATGCCAATAAATAATGGTATTGCTCATATTGCTTATTTTCGAATGAGAATCTAATAACGGGAAAAATTCTATGTACTTGCTCAGCACACATAGGTGTTGCTCGAAATCCAAAATGATCCGTTATATTGTTTAGCTCAAGACAAATAATTTTGCAAATAACTAGGATAAAACTAAGAGTAGGCTACTGAAAGTAGCCATATAGGCCAACAAGTTTCCAAGACATGATCCGATTTTTAACAAATATATTAAAAAAATTTATTTAAAAAAAAATCCAAAGTCTGCCAAAATATTTGCAAATCATAAAAAGAAAAAATAAATTTTGCCGTAATTTGAAAATGTACGAAAATTCGAAAATTCACCACAAAACCACTCTACTGTTGAAAAATTTTAAACTAGAAAAATATCAGAATTTTCCATAAAATCAAAATTTAGAAAAAAAAACTGAAGCTTCACAAACAATTGCTAAAAATTCGAATTTTTTCTAATACTTATATGAAATTCAGCACAAATTAAAAAATTTACCATAAAATGTAAAAACTGGAATGAAACAAAATTTTGCCAAAGAATTAAAATTCAATGAAAACCCGACATTTTGCCTTAAAATACCCAAAAACCTAAATTCACCAAATTTAAAAACTTCACCACAAAAATTTCACCAAAATACTTTATAAAAAATGGCGTTATTTTACCAAAATCGATGTGAATAAATAATAAAAAAACTTTTTTACCACATATGGGAAATACCAAAAGATCTGATTTTTTTTTCAAAAAATTCAAATATAAATTTTACTAAAAATTTAAACTAGTCTTAAAAAACGAAAAGAAAAAAACGAAATTTACCATAATTTGTGAATTAACCAAATTAGAAAATTCGCAACAACACCACCAACTATAGTTCACAAATGTTTAATTACAAATATGGCATACATAAAAAACCGAAACTTTACGGAAAAACTGCAAATAATTCAGAATTTAATCAAAATTTTAAATTCACCATAAAATCGAAATACTAGAATAAAAAAATTTTAACTACCAATAACTCAAAATTCAATAAAAAATCGAAATTTTACAAAAAATACAAATAAAAACAAATTAACCAAATTTTGCAATATCATCATAAAAATTTCAACAAATTCACTAAATTCACCGAAAAATTAAAAAGTCACAAAAAGTTAATACTTTATGAGAAACATGGAAATTTCGACAAAGTTTATGCCAAACAAATACATAAAAAATATACTCAACAAAATACTAAATATTCACTACAAAATTGAAGTCGTAAAAATTCTAAATTTTACGAAAAGTTTTGCCATCATCGCAAAACTGTTCTATATTTCAAAAATTCGTTGGAAACATATAATTATTTTGGGGATTTTCTTTCAGAGTTTTTGCGATTTTGGTGAAATTTCGATGTATTCTGGAATTTTGTATTATATTATTTAGGATTTTCGTCTTATATTTGGTTTTTCGCGAAACTTTTAGATTTAGAAGTGGTTTATAAATTTTTGATTTTCTGACACTTAAAATTTTTGGTGAAATTTTTAATGTTATTGAAACTGTTTTTATTGGCAATTTTTTGCTGAATTCCCGATTTGTCATGGAATCATATTTTTATATAATTTTGTATTTTCACGTTTTCATATAATATGTTTTGTTTTGTAAATTTCTGGTTTTTAGTGGATTTGAAAAATTATGGTGAACTTAAAAGTTTTGTGGTGAAATTCCCAAATGTGGTGATTTTTGGTTTTTTGTGGTAATTTTTTTTTGGAAAATTTTGGTTTCGTAGGCAATATTGGTTTTCTTAGCAATAACATTTTTTTATTACAGTTTCGATTATTTGGTAAAATTTAAATTTGTCAAAAATTTTTATTTTTCGTAAATCTATGGTGGAATTTCGTAATATTTTTAAATATCGATTCTTGGAAAAATTCTTGTATTTTTTTAATGTAAAATTTTTGGACTATACGTTTTTTGTGGTGAATTATGGTGAAATTTGTTTTATTTTATTTTCAGATTAATTTAGATTTTTGCTAAAAATTATAATTTTTATTTTTGTCGGTGAATTTTCTATTTTTTGGTCAATTCCCCCCAGTTGTGATAAAATTTGATTTTTTTTCGTATTTCTTTAACGTAGATTTTCTAGCAATTATATTTTGTTTTATTGCGGTTTTTCGATGTTATGGTGAATTTAAAATTTTTGGGAATTTTTTGTGAAATATTTTGGTGAATTTCCCATTTGTGGTCAAATTTATTTTTTTAATTATAAAGTTTTTTTATATATAAAGTTTCGACGTTTTTCAGGCGCACAAAGTTTAGACTATATTTTCTGAAAATTTCAGATTTTTTTCCACATGTGTTTTCGAGCCCTTTTCATATATTTATAAAAGTAACAACACTTTTAAAATAGTTATACTTTATAAATCAGTGAAAATAACAGAATGGGAATAAGTAGATATATTTAACGAAGTATGGACCTATATTTTCTGAAAAAATCAGATGATTATAGGTGTTTTGTAGATTAAAGTTGCAAATTTTTTTAAAAATGATCAATTTTCATATCTTTTTATTTTTGAAAAATAGTAAAAAAATTAATTGTTAGGCATGAATTCGTTGTTCACTCTTTCTGTTAAGAAAGAAAATTTCATTGCTGACCGATGGTTGGCTGATGTAAAATTCATATGATGACAAAAAGTTATAGCGGTGTAAACTTTGTACTAACCAATGGAAAAAGAAGAAGGAATAACTCATCATTCTCATATTCTATTTCTTTTGAGCATTGGGTAAAATAGATGATGTTTACCGTGGACACAAAATTAGTGAAAATCAATGTTGAAAACTTGCGTAGAGACATAAAAAAGGCATACTCCTCGGCTAGTTGTCTAATAAAATTTCAACTTTTACTGTATTTAAAGTTATCAAATCAAATAAATATTCTTTCTGAATAATAAACTTACACGCCTAAAGATTAAATAACTTAATTTCAATTATTGTAGCTTGACTAAGTCAAGCCAAAAGTTTTTGGACAATTGCTTCAGGTCGTCAGGTTGTTTCAGCTTAGCAGTATCAAATGCTTATTACTGCTCTTAAAAATAAAGCATAAATCATTTTGATATCCTATCCACTCCAATGCAATTAAAAAAGCATGAAATTTGTAACATTTTTTTATTTCGGATGGCTACTACTCACAAGTTATATAATAAAAAATAAAATTATGCAAATTAAACTTGGAAGGTTTAGCTTCTAGACTTTTTATATTCGTTTGTAAAAAATGACCAGTTTTGATGATGGTTGCGCTCTTTTGTGAAGCAACAGATATTTTAATTTTTAAAAATGAAAGAGACCCTAAAGCACAAACGGTGGTTTACTGCGAGGAAATTGGTTTTAAAAATTATTTATATATAATTATTGCTAGTCTACCCTACTGGTTACTTAAGCCAATTTCAGTTAATTTTGTGAGTATTAGAGTGTTTTGAAAATATTACTTGCACGCAAGCCAGTAACCTGACATTAATTACAAACAATATTGTGGCCATGGACTACATTTTAAAGTACTGGGAAGAGTTATAGCACTACTATAATTTTGTTACGGCTACTTCCATTTCTATAAGAATCGAAAGTGATTATACATCAAATAATTAAAAACTTAAAGTGATAAACTTTGATAAAAAATGCAACAAAATTTATTAGGAAATATGATAAGTCAAGGCAAATGCCAAGCAGACACAGTATAAATTATTTGTTAGGCCTTTCACTCTCCCTATATTGCAATGTACTAAATGAAAGTTTCGCCACAGAATACTTAACTTGCGGATCATATGAGATCATAGCTTCAGCTAAACCGTCAGAATCTGTATATTCCTGAGAATATTCAATATCCTCAGTTATATATTCTGGATTTTCAATATTTTCTTCTAATTGCTCCGACACATACGATTTTTCTGTTTCATTCTTATCTTCACCACCCGAATCGCGTGTAAATAATGAAGTGATTTCTTCGGAAGCAATGTCCGGTTTTACTTCTTCAGACGATGATTGGGCAAACACGGGAGTTGTAACAAAATCCGATACGCTGGAAAAATCATGAGTACTGGGTACAATGTGCACCTTTGAAAGTAGAGGGAGAATATTTGGCAAAACATATTCACCTATTTCTAAGATTACTTCGTCTTTCGGTAAATTGTCGGGATCGATCAGTAAAAATTGTTCATTCCTTGTTAAGCTTTTAGTTATGTCAAATATTACCTGTCTGTTATCTAAATTACTGAATTTGACCCTAGCACGACTTTCAAACGTGACTGGTTTCTTCAAATTAAATTTAAAGACTTTGTCATTACCCTCAAACATTAAATTAATGTGAGCTCCGTGACTACGAACATTAGGTGGGTGACTCATATCCACACTAATAATCCCACGCTGCCTTTTAACCGTCTCAAAAACATCATCCAATATGTCACGAACATTTTCTGCAGCTATACGTTCCTCTTCGGTGAGCCAGCGTCTACCAGGAACGGCATATCGTATGGCTTTTCGTATAATAGCCTCAACTTCACGGTGAACTTCAGAGTAGTAAGGCAATTCCAAGTCATCTACATCCGAATTACTATCGGAGGAGTTTAGGTAAAGATCATTGTCTAAAAGGCGATCCACAAAATCGCTGGCGATGGAAAATGACACATCATAAGGTTCCAAGGCATGAAAAACCTTGCGCAGCAGAACATCATCAATAATATATTTAATGCAGTTGTCTCTTTCTAAATTATAAAGTTTTGTTTCAACATCGGGTATAACAATATCCCTCAGAGCATGCCTAAGAGTACAATAGTTAAGGGGATTTTGCACTTCCTTGAATGACTCTATCCAACCGGAAATTTCTTTATCCAACTCTCTGGCCAAGCCGACAACTTCCTGCTCGGCCTTTTGGTGGGCATAATCTTTTACATCCGTACTCAGTATTGACTCTAAGAATCTATTCGTTGTTTCTTTATTAACACTTTCAACATCTTTAAATAGTTTTCCATAGAATTCACGCATATGATTCTCTTTTTGCCTTAAGCCAGCTTCGGCTGCTTCACGATTCCATCTCTTGCGTTTAGCCATCATGACAAAGAAGTGCAATTTTCGTTGTTCCTTCAAGCGGCACATTTCCTCGGATAAAAAACGCATTAGCCAGCCAATAGTGTTGCCCTCATATGAACTTAATAAATATTCCGTTTCTTCACAACGCATTTCTGGTAGACTGTTGAGGCGTTCGGGTTGCTCTTGCTGGCGCAGTTCCTTAGAAAGTTCGCTTAAATCGGCTTGCTGTAATAAGTTATCCCTTGTTGTATCGACAGAGCTACTACGTTTTTTGGTAGTATCATCCGGCATAGGCGCTTGGGATATTTTATTAAACATGTTTGCTGAAACCTTTGCTGCGGCTACGCTTGGTGCCTTTTTTGGTTTTAAGCAAAGTGGTACGTATTTGTGTTTTCTAGACATTTCTCTAAGAGCCTGAAAAATTCATTTGTTAAAGTTTAGTTAAGGAGTTATGTATTTTTACTCACCCTAAGGTTGTCATACAACTTGTCTAGATTTGAATCTGAACAGAAGTTTTGTTCCACTTCTTGCAAAACCACTTTCGGCTTAGACCATTCCCTTAGTTTAGCAAATGGGCACTTAAGGTTTTTAGGATCCATTTTAACGGCTCTCTTTTCCAAATCATCCATACGCATATCGAAACCTTTATGCGAAGCGACAAAATGTCTTCTGCTCGGATTAACCCCATAACGCATTTTGGGTGCATAGAATTCTGAACTTGGATCGCCTAGTCCTTGAGTAATGTGTTCTTTACGCCACACTCTAGGATGCTTCGCATGTTTTATTTCTAAACGTCTTATAGCTCTATTGTATTCTATTTCATTCTTCTTTAGACTAGATCTTTTTCTGGCTTCTATCTCTTCACAACTTTTCTCTATTCTAGTCTTGGAAGCTGTGTGCATTTCCCGTTCCCTTTTATCAAACATACGTATCAATAATTCCAGTCTTAACATTTGACATTGTTGTATATATTCCTCACGTTCTATCCAATGTTCCCATTCAAACGCTTCTAGAATATGTTCATCTTCTTGGAGTTTAGCTTGTTTTTTAGCTGCTTCCAACTGTTTCCGAAAGTTCTCCTTTAGAGCATTAGCAAAATTCCAACGCCTACGGGCTCTCTCCAAAACCTCTACCTCATAAAGACCTGGTGGACCATCACCGGGTAATATGGAGGGCAATTTAAATATTTCTAAGTTCTCCAATTGCTCAGCATCATTAGAAACACCCGGTAGGTAAGGCAGAGTTTGAGCTGACGATTCTCTGAAATAAATCGTTTAGTTTGTCATTGAAAAATTTATAAATATTAAAATTAAATAGTTTCACGTTAATTTTTTAAATCGATTTTTGTCATTGATTCTAAAACTAAACAATGGCGTATAGCAATTAAATTTTATGTTAGAAATGTCATAGACATTAATGCACTCGCTCGCTGTGTATTGATCAAAACATACAATTTTCATACCCACGTAAGGTGTGATTTTTTGCGGCAATTGTCTGTCGAACTTATTCAAGATCATCAGAAACAGCTATTTGAAGTCTGTTCTACACCAAGAAACGTAAAAGAACATCTTGTGGAAGTTAATAAGCTGGAGTATCGCGTTCCATCATTAAAGCAACACGTGGTGGTTGCAATCGATGGCCAAGATAAATGGATAAGATGGTGGCAACAAGATGCATAAAATGGGCTAGCTTTATGTGCTAAAAATCCACCACCTTTTGCGGGCGTAAGCATATTTCGAGTATAGAAAAAGGGCAACAAATTTTACACTTTTTTAGAATTAAAAACAACGTATCATATTATCAACAGCGTAATGCCAGCGATGCCGAAACTTCCTAAAAAGTATTTGTTTTTTGTTTAATTAAATATTATTTTATTTCGTTTTCTGAAAATAAATAAAGTTTAATCAAGTTATTTATTCACTTTATTTCAAAATCAGCAATTTTACAGTGGGGTCACCTGGATCGATAGGGAGCAGTTATAAAATTAAGAGAAATCGAAATTGTTTTGCTGATATCCGCATTTTGCACATTTATGTTACATGAAAAATATATTAGAAAATAAAAATTGGCAATCGGACCACGTCCGCAACCCACTTTAATTGTGTATTTATTTTGAAATATATAGGCAACTCGGCTACAACTTTGCAAAAGGCAGTCGTTTATAACTGAAATATATGTACATATGTCACAGTTAAGGTACGAGTATTTATGCTAAAGCCTAATATTGATGTGCTGCTGTTTTGAATTAAAATTATTTTCAATTAAAAATTATATAGCTCCAACATATTCTCCTCTACCAATATTTTACGCATAAGACCATATTCGAGTACAATTGTTACTCCCATTGGCCAATTTAAGTAAAATTGTTTATTGTCCTTTACAGCTACTACCTACACGGCGTAAAGGACTATGACTAAATATCATAGAAAACATGGAAATACACAAACAAAAGACATTTGACGGATGCATAATAAACGAACAAACAAACTCCAGTTCAGACGTTATATTCGAACCTTTGAAATTAATATGCAAAACACTCAATAAAAATAACGAACACGATACACAAAGTAACAAAACGATAAAAACACAAAACCAAATAATAAAGAAAGTCATAATCCGATAATTACTGACGTTGTCCGACCCCAACAAAAAACATTTAAAAAGAAAATAAGAATAAATGTAGATTTTTGGAACAAATTTCCGTCATCCCTTGTCAAGTTTGGTTTGGAGAAATACACAATTTGCATGCATTTCTTGAGCCATAATTTCTAAGTTACCAAAAATGTTACAAAGAGGTAAGTTTATTGTAGTGTCAAATTTTGAAATTTTTGTATCGCTATAAAAAATGAACTCTGTCTTTATGCAGTGTGTAACTTGTTTTAAATAAAAAAAAAAAAAATTAATAGTGAAACCAGCGCTGCCAGAAGTAAGGCTTTACCTTATTTTTTAAGATTTTTTAAACGAAAAAAGATTTTAAGATTTTTTCCCCAAAAACAAGATTTTTTGTTTTGTCTAGACGAAGATTAGGTTCAATTAAAAAAACCTTTGTTCCCATTTGAAAATTTTTTAAACTAAATAATGTAACCTTGTGGTTTACTGGACAAAAAAAAAACTTAAAAAGCAACGTCTGTTTGGCGTTCAAGGGTGATTAATCAGGTGTAAGCTTTGCGCCCTTTTACAATTTAGCATAAGAAATTGAATTTTTTTATGTTTTTTTGTTTGTTTATTTTATGTATTAAAAAAAATATGAATTGTTTCTATTATTTATAAAAAAACTACTTTTTTCCAAAAATAAGATTTTTTCTTCAAAAATAAGCTTTTTTTTTTTGGTGAAATTAAGATTTTTGTTGAAAATTTCTGGCAGCCCTGAGTGAACGTAATAATTTTCTTTTTCGAACACCCTAAAACTTAACAAAGTTTAACGAAATTAAAAATATATATAAAAAACTGGCGATTAAGATTTTCTTCCGGAAAATAGAAGTTTTGTATTACTTTAGGCACATAAATAAAATGGATCATAAATGGGTATGAAACAATTAAAAAAATTTTATTGTTTGACGTAACTTTGTTCAGAGCAAAATGCATATGATAAAGAATTAAATATCACCCAAGGTAAAAGCTAGAACATGAAAATTGAAAAATATTTTTGTATTCTAGTGTTGGGTTAAAGGCATGGTGTTTACAGTTGACACAAAATTATTGAATACGTGTATAGCGGCTTAGAAAATTCCTTCCATTCAGCTAGTTATCAAATCAGTTTTCTTTCCTTATAGAAATTATAAAGATAAACTTAAGCCTAAAAGAATTAAATTACTTAATAAACAAAGTTTTGTTTATAAAATTAATTCATTTCGTTTTTAATAAATCCATTTATGAAATGTGCTTAGGGGGAAAATTACTTATTTCAATTTTTTTTTTTTTTTCATAAAATTCATTAGTTACTTTTATTTTGAACGTGGGGTACCATATCCGTTTGCCTGGGTATTAACACCTTATTTCTCAATTTTGAACAAGAGATGGGAAAGTATAATTTAATCTTGTTTATAAAAGTGAGTATTTTGTTATCCTAATTATCATAAACTAACGATTTTCACATATAAGAAAATCGACGAGAAATAATACAAATAGAGATTTAATGGCTCATTTGTTAAAATGATGAATTCAAAGAAATTGAAACAAATTTTTTTAAGGACACCAATACAAATTACAATTGAAATAAATTATCTTAGTTATTAAGCAAATTAAAAAAATTAGTAATAAACCTATCTTAAGTAAATATTAAATGACCAATTTTTCATGCAATAACAAAATTTCGTAAGGGAGGTCCTTGTAAAAATGAAAAGAAATTTACCATTAAAAATTATAGTTTTATAATTTCTTATTGGTTATTATTGCATTTTCATTATAAATACAGGAGAAATTTATTTTTTGAAAAAAATGAAACAAAATTAACAACAGCGCTAGCATGTTTAATTGTTCTTAAAGGCCAAGGTTTTAAGTTATTAATAGAGCTTCTACTTCACTGTTCACATATGTATAAATGTATGCATCCTATAAAATATGCCACCTTTGAAACACTTTGTAATCAACTGTTTTGATTATAAAACACTCCAATAAAACTTGGATCTTATCTTGTCACCATCTTCCGACATCATTTACTGTAGCTCCTGCAGCAAATTTTCATAAAGTAAAATAATATGTTTCTTATCCATCATCATTGGGCTTGAACTAATATTAAAAAAAAAAAGTTTAAAACATTAAGACTTGCATTGTGAGTCGTTAATCATACAACACAAATCATCTCCAACAATAATATTTTGCGACCTAAAAAACTCCTATGCATAAATTCGATGTCCTTACGTTTAGTTCAATTTGAATCTGCTTTTTCTAATCATTATGCTCTGAACACATAGACCACAGCAGACTACACAGCTTCATGGCTACAAATGCAGTTGATTTCATATGTCGCCGTGTAGTCACCTACTTAATTTTTTTGAAGGCCGCAGCTACGTCATAAACAGCTGATAGGAAGATTGGCGTTGCATTATTAGTATTTGTGTTTGGCGAACAATGTTGCCACTGAAACATAGAGGAAACATAGAAGAAACTGAATATGGTCAAAAAGAAAATCAAATAAATAAAAAAATTTATTTTAACAGGTCTGGCCTAAAAATACTTTTTTCCCACCTTCCATCAAGTAAAATAACTTGTTTTTAAATGTATATAAATATAATTCATTCCATATATTCAAGCTGATTTTTTTCTACGCGTTCTTTATAAATTGTCAACACTTTATTTGTCAATTGAAATTAGTTTAAATAGGCGACAGCGACAACTGTAGTCTAGTAGTCCTGTAGCTGAGATGGCTCCAAAAAAATCGCCTTCATATGAACGTGTATATTTTACTTTTGACAGATTGTAGTCTCTAGCTCGCTGTGGTCTATGTGTTTAGAGCATTAGTTTTATTAATAAACTCACCGAAACAGTGTCTGCGTGGCACGTGTTTTATGTTTTGCAACACTACGACGTTGTGGCGGCATCAGACAGTCAGTACTTGCTTTCATTTGTTCATCACATAGTTTCAAGTGGACGATATTGACTTGTGTTTTCGGATCCAAGAATTTTAAGCCAGCTGGTTGTAGTTTACATTGGCTTGGGGATAAAATTAAATTGGCGGCTTCGCGATGAGCAGAACCTGTTTTCGAAAAAGAATGTGCAATCGAATATTTAAAATCATAATTTTTCGGGTGTTTTTTTACGATAAAAATTTGTTTAATATTTTTATATTATCGGCTCAAAGGGAAAAAACAGTTCTCTAAGTTTTTTAATGTTTTTATTTAGGAAAATACTACTTTTTAAGGGTTTTGGAAGAGAAAATTTTTCTATATATGTTTGGAACGATTTTCCGTCATCCCTTGTCAATTTTGGTTTGGAGACAAACCGGTTTCGGCTAGTTGCCATCTTCAGTGCCATTTTTATCGTTAAACGAACGATAAACGAACGATAAAAATGGCACTGAAGATGGCACATAGACGAAACCGGGTTTTCTCCAAACCAAACTTGACAAGGGATGACGGAAATTCGTTCCAAACATATATATCAGAGCACCCTGTCGGAAAAACAAATCAACAAGGAAATTTTTCAGCTAGTAGACACCAAGATATCACCTGCCGTAACTGATTGCAGTGTCAGACTTATACCTCCACGTGGTGGGGTCCATAGCATATGCCAGGGATGCGTGGCCAAGAGGGTGAGTGGTCTCTAGTGTGCGAATTCTGAATACCAGTCGATTTCCAGTTGCAATGTAGACTTACCGGTGCATATGTACTTCTGAGTGGGTGGACATATTTTTATCAATTACAGAGATAAATCAGGAAGCCTCAAAAGAGGCGGAGGGGTTGTTCTCTGAAGAAGCTAAGGTTTTAATTGTCCAAGGGAGGAATAGACACCGGAACAGGTAGATAAGACAGCTTCCCGAGGGGTAGATGGGTCAATCTTTAAAGGTACTTCTAAAGCGTTAAAGCGAATTTTTCGTTTTTCAGAACGAAAAATGACACTGAAGATGGCACATAGACGAAACCGGTTTTTCTCCAAACCAAACTTGACAAGGGATGACGGAAATTCGTCCCAAAATTTTACATGGACAGTGAAGCCTCGCACGAGGTGATTAATCTCAGTAGCAACGCCGGTGCTTATTGGCCAATGAAGGAATTCTGAAGAGTTGGAAGGGACAGCTTCTAAAGATACTCCTGAGTAAGAGGCTGAAACGGCAACACACATTGTGTGCGACTCTCCAGCGCTGGCTAGCATACGACTTAGGACCACGGGCAGATACTTCTTAAGTATAAATGCAATGTTGGACCTCTAAGCCTTAAACAAATGCTAGCAATTACAGGGGACTCCGTGATGAGGAAGAATGTCTGAAATCACTATAGTCGATTGAAACTAGGGTAATCGTAAATTACAAATCGGTTTCCTAAAATAAATTCGTACAATAAAAGGGGCGAATTGGGATCCATAAAGTTAGCGGTCTGTTTCGATATGCCCTCTAAATTGAAAAAAAAAGATTTTCGTGATCATGCTCGGTAATTTAATTTTGGAACATTTAATAAATAAATATAAAACAATTTTTCCTTCTTAACGGAAGGAATAAAAAACGAAGTTAAGCATGACAATTAATTACCTAATTAAATAAGAAGCATCTTAAGAAAACGATATTTTCACAGCAAATAACAATTGCATTCATTTTTATCAATTAAAATGCACTTCGACGGTTATGCCTTGAAAAATACTGTTTAAATCTTTGCGGAAATAATAAAAATTCTGTCTAATAGTTTAAGCCAAAATAAGGAGGAGAATGGCTATTAAAACTAAAGAAATATATTTTATTCCAAACTTAAGAGTTTAATTTACTTAAAGTCTTACCTCCCGTCAGTCTTCTTGGCCTCTGATGCAAGTACTTATTGCCATCTCTATTCGTAATCATCCCATCACTATCCCCGTCATCACTTTTGTGTTGCTTTTCATTCGGTGTGGGATGTACGAGTATGTTGATGTAACCAAGATTTTCCTCATCTGCTGTGGCAGCATCTGCAAACATTTTCTTACAATTTAAAATTTCTTTTGTTGACTTTGATGATGACTTTATGGACGGGAAAGACAAGTCAGATATGTTTGAATGTCCAATGCTTAAACTGTCTAATGCATATTTATCAGCAGTTGTTGGGAGAATAGTGGAATTCCTTAATGGTCTGCTTCGTTTGCTTGCTACACTCATTGCTAATTTGGATTTATTACTTTACCTTTGAATTTAAGTTTTCTTTCAAATCAACGCTGTCCCCTGACCTCCTTAATATAATCACTACTTTTTGCCAAACTTACGCGGTGGGTTTTTATTAGCGACCTTAATTTTGTAAAACGTCTATCGTTTGTTTCATTTACTTCAGCAATGTAGAGTTTATGTAGTTTGACATATTAAAACTTCAGTTGTCATTTTTTATTCATTTGTTATCCATTTTCTTAAATGTTTTTTTTTTTAATTTTCCTTATTTCAATTTCTCAATTAACCCTTTTTTTGTTTTTATTTTTATTTGTTCTTTTTTTTCAGGTTTAGTAGTCATGTCTGCTGCCTATGAAGCTGTTTACAAATCGATTTTAATCAGTAAAATTCCTGCTATGTGGGCTTCTAAATCGTATCCCAGTTTGAAGCCTCTGGGTGCTTACATCACTGATTTTCTGCGACGTTTATCATTTTTACAGGTAAATGAACGTTTTTGCTATTTGGATATAAAGGAATTTCATTATGTTGATGGTTGCTAGGTAACTTTTAATTTAGAATGTGGTTTAACAGTGGGAGGTATAGTAGTCATGTCATAGGTTCATGACCTTCCTTATAATGGAGTAAACTTGGCTAACAATTTTTCACTTAAAACCCAATAGAAAACACTAAAAACTTTTAAGAGTAAATAAAATAATTCATATTACGTCTAACGTTCGATCTTTGACTGTGGTCGAAAGAGCTAATCGAACAAATTTTAATTTCGTGTTATGACACGCATTTGGCGAAGACTTTCACTCAATTGAATTTTTCACAATAATCGATTTCTATCAGCTGAGACGAATAGTGTTTATTTTTCTATTAAAAATGTGCTGCACTTTTGTTATACAGGTAATATGTTTTCACTCACAAAAAATGATTTTACCCTTAAAAATGCCGCATGGCATTGCTCTTTGTGACCTATATAAAATTGCAAATAATTAGGGCGTGTTAAGCAGGTACACTTTAACCAGGCAACATTTTATTTAAGAAACAAAAACGCTATAAAATAAAGCACAATTTCTTTGTAAGTTGTGTACAAAAATATAAATAAAAGTAATTGGTCCATTTTGCTGCCGTTCTAACAGTTAAGGCCAAAAAATTTCCCATTTTTTATCGCTCTAGGATTTTTGTCCATTAGTGAAACCAGCTTTTCTAGTTGAATTTTGGTAAAACTAACAAAATTAGCATAAAGCTATTTCGAAATACGCTACAATTCCTAAAAATTCGAAACGACAGAAGATTCAAGGCGCCATGAAAATATCGGCAGTCTTACCAACTTTTAATATAAATTTGACAGCCAGCGAAGATCGAACTTCGAAGGCAACTTACAATAATTTAAAGAGGGACAACAAAAATTTTAGTGAACATTCCAGACGAACTTAGCAAAAATGTTAATTTTTTTGAGGCATATAGAATTTTAAATTTGAGTTAAAGGTGGTTTTTTCAAGTTTTTGTGTTACTTAGGGGAGATTAATTCGAATCTGCACTTGCGTTCTTCAAATTGCTTCTAGTCTTCGAGATATACCATATGGCAAAGCGAAAGCAGTTGCGCGCAAAATATAAATATAACTGGCAAACGGTTTGTGCTATTCAGTAGAATAAAAAAACCGAAATTCTACAACATTATTATCTTTAAGACATAGCTTATACTGCCTAATAGTTACTGAGCTATTGTTATAAGTATAACTTAAATATAATTTTTAGGATTTTTGATACCATTATTTTATACTAACATAACATGACCTAGAGGACTGATTAACAAAGTCGAGGTTTAAGGTAAATACATGGAAATCTACTTATATAAGTTTTCCCTCCGAATACAAAATTGCCCACTAATACAAATAACGAATACCACTGTCCCAGCGGAAGCCAACGTCGAACATATATACAGTGACCGCCGGGAAGGTATACTACTTTGTTTCGCCGCCATTTTAGTCAATATTAATCTTGACAGTTCATATTTGGCAGTCGTGAAGTAGAGACGTGGCGAATTTATTATGGAAAAATATTCGGTAAACCAACGTGTTTTAATCGTTAAAACATTTTATCAAAATCAATCATCGATTAACAATGTGCCAACAAGACGCACTATTTATCGTGTAGTGAATGATTTCGAAGAAAGAGGGACTGTAGCTTATGGCCCAAGTATGGACCACAACGTAGTGCAAGATCGGATGAAAACATTACTTCTGTTCAAGAAAGTGTTCTTCTTCCAGAAGACCATGTACGCCGCCGTACATATGCCAATAGGATGCTACAGCTCGCGTATGACAACCCCGATTTTCATGAAAAAATCGTAATAAGTTACGAGGCACATTTTCATTTGAATGGATATGTGAATAAACAGAATAGTTGATTCAGGGCAATGGAAAACGTGATATGATTGAAAACTTTTTAACGCCACAACTGCATGCTTTGTGCTTGTCTAACATGTGGTTTCAACAAGACAGTGCCTCATCGCATAGAGCCAGGATTACAATGGAATTACTGCGAGACCTCTTTCCACAACAAGTTATTTCAAGGAATGGTGATGTTGATTGACCTCCACGGTCGCCTGATTTGACTACTCCGGACTTCTTTTTGTGGGGATATCTGAAAAGCAAGGTTTATGCAAACAAACCTGAAATACCGCGTGAAATGTGTGAGAATGTAAGTAAAAATGTATTCAAAAGGGCTCGCATTTGTGAGGTTAACAGAGGCGGACATTTATCTGATATTGTATTCCATACATAATTGTCGATATTAAATAAAACATTTATCAATATACGATTCATTCTCTTTCTACAAAGTAGTAGATAGACGCCTAGTTTGCTCTCGCCATATTGAGGCAAAAATAACGGTCATAAAATCTTGAACAATTCAACTGCACTGGTCGATAGGTCCTAACTCAACTCTGGATTTTATACAAATTCATTATGAATCCAATATAAAATATGACATTCCGCTGTAGATTACTGCTTGCGTATCAAATATCCAGATGCTGCAAAGAAGACAGTCCAGGATTTTAAGACTTATCGTATGCGCTCCATGAAATATAAGAAATGAAAATATCCATAGAGATTTAAGAAGTTCCCAATATCCAGGACGAAATAAAAACATACTGCTGCAAATACGTAAATATGCTAGTGGTCCATTTTCAAGGGCACCAGAGGTAGCAAAAACCAGACACATCGAGCCTGGCGAGACGGCTCTCTCAATGCAATCATAAATAGAATATTAAGATTTTAATACAATAAATTAGTTGTTATATTGGTAATAATGAACATGTAATATTTTAGAGATAAGATTTGAGTGCTTATTGTAAATTTATTTTAGTGGTAAGATTCAATAAAATAATATTAAAAAAAAATTAAAAAAGGATGTCCACCCACGCAGAGCTCCATTTGTACTGGTATGTCTGAATTAAAACTGGAGATCGACTGGTAACCAGAGTTTGCATAATAAAAACCCTGACGTATGGTATTCCACCATCGATTAGGGATTTTTTAAAAGAGTGTTAATTTCTCTCCGCTCGACTTATTTAGCCGGACTCCTTGAACATACGTGTATGCCTGCCAGCTGACGGCCTTGAGAGCGAAGTAGTATATTAAAATGTGTTAATTTATGTTAAATATAAGAAAGTTGTTTTAAGAACACATATTAATTATTGAATTAAAATTTTTATACTCATTATTTTCAATATCTGAATATCAATATTGTTGTTTATATATTTAATGGGATACATTTCTTTCGTATTAAAGCTCTCTACATACTTTTTTTGATGCAACTCTATCCTCAGCGAAGTAATAAAAAATTTTGCCAAAACAATAGCGAAGAACTTTATATATCGCCAAGTATCTCGCCAATCGTAGTTGTAAAGTGGTCATCGCAAAAAACCCACGTTTGGCGACAACATCACTGACAACACTGCTCGCAAGGTTGTTGTTAATTTCTTTATTATTTAATTGCATTTTGGCTTCATGTATGCATGTGTGTGTGTGCGTGTGTGTATGTACGTGTGTATGTGGTGTTTAGGATTATTTTTAGACATTAAATATTTGCAGAATTTCCAATAAAACTTTTGTATATGATTCGTTTCTTTGACACGCATATTTTGACCATCTGCACATTCTTTATTCCAAGAATTTTTGATCGTAAGCAATCAAATATTTCAATTTCATGACATAAATACTTTATCAACATTTGCACGCAATAAATTATGAATGGTGTCTTCTGTGAAAAAAGAATGGATAAAATTTAATTCATGGCGAATTCACAATATGTTGTAGCGTGTCTAATATTTTTGAACATTTTTCCCAGGAATTGTTTGCATTAAAGAATTCCAAAAAAAATTTGTAGAAATTCGTTTACTTTCTATATCACTGCTGCATACGACGGCTTTATATGAAAAAATTATCTGCTCAGGCAGTTCTATAAGGAGAATCGGCTGTATTGCTTCCTGAAATATAATATAAAAGCAACAACGAAGGTACTACTCTCAGTCTCACTTGCGAACTAAAAATAAAAGCAAAACTCTACTAGAAGTTTGCTTGTTGTCTGTTGTGAGTGAAAATATGCAAAAATGTTAAAATATGGGCGGAATGTAAGTGTCTTTATTCAAATATAAATTATCTGTCATGATTTTGTGGTTGGTGGCGTTTTATTTAAATGCTAGAAATTTATGTTACCACTAAATGTTAAAGTTGTTTCTTCTTCGCTCAAAGTTTATGTTTGCTAACTTTAGAAAATTGTGCGAAGTAAGCAAACGATCTCAGCACTTGCCAATTTCTTTGAATCCGCGTCCGACTTTGCAGTGGAAAGGACTTTAATTCTACTATTTTATGGTTCTGAAAAAGCACTGCAAGCTAAAGTACGTACGAGTTAAAGAACAAGTGTTGGAAAAAACCATCCACAGACGTGTACATTTAATGCTTGTTGGTCCTTAAGCGCATGAAATACAGTACTGTCCAGTATTTCGTTGAATTTCCTATTGGAGAGTATAGAAAAAAAAAATTTTTTTAAACTAACAATTGCATTTCTCGACGACGCTCATTTCTGCATAAATAAGCCTGTTAAGCATTGAAATTACCACACGTAGACCTACCGGTGAAACCGGATATATGTATGCCCTGTTTGGTGCGAATTTCGGATAATGTATTATTTGTGAGATTGCACTTGGTATTCTAGAAAATTCATCCAATTTGCACTTCTTGTGTGAATCACTTACGACTTAATTTGGTTCACTCTATTAGATTGAGTAAAACGACTTGTGAAAAATTCAAATAAAATGAGAAAGTATTATAGTGTGATAACACTATAAATCTTAAAAAAAACACCGATAGAAATATGACAGTCTTCCCATTTTTTTTTTTTAATTTTATATACGCTAAGACCTTTTATTTTATCAGGGTGAGATAAGGCCAAGATGGCTTTATTGTTCAATTGAATGGGAGATAAAGCCAAAATGAGAGATATAGCCAAATTTTTTTCGCAAATGAGGGATAAAGCCATATTTTTTCAAATATTGTTGTGCATGGTGTAAACATTCTGTAAAAGGAAAAATCCTTAGTTATCATTGAAAAAATCACAACTAAGAATTCATATTTTAAATTCATTTATTTTTTAACAAAAACTTATAAAAAAAGACATTTTTATTTTTTTTATTTTTGTGACGCACGCAGGAAAACTTTATTCAGCGAAGCCACCTGCCGCGTCCTACTGGAGGAGAAAACCCTTAAGCGCGGCAGCAGGCCGCCACGCAGAAAAACTTTAGTATGCGAAGCCAGATTTCAATACTTAACTTTAGTGTCTCCGGGAACACATTTTTTTACAGAATGTTATTATTATTATTATAATTGCTAAAATTTATAGAACTTTGTTTACACAAAGGTGTGCAAATTTTGCTTTATTATTATTATTATTAATTCTTAATTATAAAAATAAGAAAACTATCAATCAATATAAAATGTAAAAGTACTTCAAAACTGAAATGAGAGACAAAGCCATTTTCAAATATTGCTAATGTGAGCTAAGGCCATGACGGCTTTATCTCCCAATCAAATGAAAGCCATCATGGCCTTATCTCACATGGTATTAAAGCACCCCACCAATAATTATTCCATTTAAAAATTTATTATTAATTCAATTGAATGTTGCTTACATTTTCCAAGCTTTGAATTTTTAGAAAATAAAATTCATTTCTGGCCAAAAGATATAAATACGAAATTAGTAATTATTTGTGAAAAAAACAAATAAAGAAATAATAATTATGCAGATATTTAGGACGAATTTCCGTCTTCCATTGTCGAGTGTGGTTTGGACAAAAACCGGTTTCGGCTAAGTGTTATCCCCAGTGTCGTTTTTTGTTCTCTGAGAGCGAAATGATGTGCTTGATATGGTTCTTCGATAATTTTTGTTTCTTTTTTTTTGTCACTAGCTACTCGAAATTACTCGGCCCAAGCCATCGAGAACTATGTATGTACGTCATTTTAATTTTATTTCACGTGGGATAGTGTAGACACACAACCTAATGAGAATATTTTACGTTAGTTTGTTTTGACAGCCAAAACGATTTTCATTAGATGTGTCTCTGCAAAAATCCAACCGAAATCCACTTTACGCTACGTTTTCGGGAGGTTTTTTTCGGAGACTCGTTCACTTGTACTAAACTAAGACAGGGAGATCAAACATTATGCTCTAAACTCAATAACAATAGCAAAATAACTCTGAAGAGCTGATAGAAAAATTTGAATAAATTTTTTTGGAGGAATAAACAAATTAACAACAAAAAAAAAAGAGAAAATCCAAGCGGGTGTAAATGTTTATACTCCATTCCTGTTTGCACGACAATAATCGAATCAAAATGTTGGCATACATAATCATTCTTCTATACGTCTGTTACAGTTGTTTTTAGTGTCTCTTTGGGATTTTAATAAATGCAAATTCGATAGAACCAACAAAAAGTAGTAACAAAGATACATTTAAGGATGGATGGTTACAACCATCCCAAGCACACGAAAACCAAACAGAATAAGTGATCGCAGTCGAAAAATGTAGATTTCTGCTTATTCATTGCCCTACCAGTCAGTCACACTTTGTGAATTTTCCTGCTGTGATAGTCAACAAAAGCAAAAAATTAAGAAGGAATAATTTTGTACGAATGGAAAAGATCAGGTTGGAGAATTGCTTCATCAAAAATGTAAATACGAATAAATGCAAAATGACTAATGGTCTGATGGTGTTTGGTCCTCTAATGACTCTAACCAATTCCCTCGACATTTACAATTTTCACAGACAAGATTGAAAAACAACAATAAGCGAAAAAATGAAATTAAATGTAAGGAAGAGCCGCTACACACAATAGCACGCGTTAAGTGCGTGTCCTTTGTGTTTTGATAAAGCCCAGCTGCCTTTTTTACGTCATATTGATTTTTTTTTGTTATTAAATTCTGTTTCGCTTTGTTTTCTTTGTTTGTTCATTCCATTGGCAAACAACGGGCTTGCCAACGACTTTCATAACGAAGAGACTTGCACAAACATGAGCACAAATTTGGTTTTCATTTGTGATTTTATAACAGGAATAATACACAACAACAAAAAAAAAAAGGTTAATGAAATTCCAATTTGAATTTTGCATAAACATGGTGTTTGTACACTCAAAAAAAAAAAAAAATACTAAAATACATTTGTTTTACTTGAAATTGCATACTTGGTTGTGTCTGATGTGTATGTTACTCCAATTTGTAAAGATCAATAAAAGCAAAAATATAGAAATAAGTGAAAAAAAAATTAAGGAAGTAATTTAATGTTTTTCGTGTGCGCAAACCCGAAAAGAGCCTTTATGCCGAATCGTTACTATAGGATATTGATTTTGATATTTAGGTTTTCAGTGTAAAAAATGCTTAGTAAGGTTTGCCATTTAACTATAAATAGCCTAGACAAAAGAAAAATGTGTTTCGTAAATTACGTCCATTTTATTGTTGCAATAATCGACCTACCGAATAAGCTATTCAAGCTGTTGCAACATGTTGTGTCCAAATTTCGTACCAGTTTAAATTCGTCTGCGTTCTCAACAATTGAGCTTGTGTTATTCGATCACCTGCAAGATTTTAGGTAAGAAAGTACGGAACCATGCAAAATACAGCTGCTGCAAGGACTAAAACCAGTTGTTGAAAGGGCCTTACGAAAAATGGATGTAGATCCATTTTTCTGCCGAAAAATTGTATCCAGCGACAAATTTGGTGTGAAGAGCAGCCAGAGGCAGTTCAAGAGCTGGCAATAAACCCTGAAAGATGCATTGTTTGGTGCCATTTGTGGGCCGGCGACGTTATTGGACCGTACTTCTTCAAGAACGGTGACGAAAATGACAAAGTTACAGTCAATATAGCAAGGTATCGTGCGATGATTACGGAATTTTTTTTTTGGTTAAAATGAAAGAATTGGACTTGGTTTACAAGACGGCATGCGATGCCATGAACATATTGAGAGGTGAGTTTGGTGAACAATTAATCTCACGTTTTGGAGTCGTACATTGGTCGCTAAGATCATGTGATTTGACCCCACTGGACTCTTTTTTGTGAGGATACGTACAGCCACTCGTGAACAGGGACAAAACAGCTACAATTCGAGTCCTGGAGGACAACATTAAAACTATTTTGGTGAGATACCGGCCGAAATGCTGGAAAAAGTATGCCAAAACTGGAGCTCACTGATGGACCAGCAACGACGTAGCCGCAGGCAACATTTACATGAAATAATCTTTAAAACGTAAATGACAGGTTTAATCTCATCTTAGAAAGTTTTACACCTAAGTCATGTTTAGGAAAAAGCAAAATACGACTGCGGTTAAAACTTTGGTTAAATAGTAGGGTAACTGACTCGGTTTTTGAACCGGTTTAAATCCCGGGTTTTTCGGTTTAACAGCTCTCTGTGTTTTTCTATATGTTAATTATCGAATACCGATGAGACATTTTTTTAAACACTAATATATTGTTAAAATCCAACAAACTGCTATTAATTTGGTGGACTATGAAAACTATTTTTAAGAGTGCTTAGAATTTGCTTAGCATTAAAGCTACCGCACTTCAAATTCATGTGATAAATGTTAATAATTTATTCATACTCCGCAAGTTTTAGATAAAATTTATTCAATCCATTGAGGGAAGCAATGCTTCTTCGAATTATGTTTCCTGGCTTATTTTTCAAAACTTTTGAAAAGAAAAATATGAAATTTTTCCCAAAAATAATAAATTAATTAATGAAATTTATCACAATAGAACAAATAGTTCTATGAACATTAGATGTCGAACAAAATAAATTGAAAATAAACATCTATCGGTACATTACATTTCATGTAAATCCTCCTATCAACCTTTAAACCTTTTAAAAATTTCATACTTTTACTAAGCAAATTATGGCTTAGGAATATGTTGATTTGGGAATTTTTTTAAACCAAAAGAACAGAGGGTAAGTATTATGCTTTAAAACAGCTAATTCTTAAAGGCCAAAGATTTAACTTCTTACCAATACTCATGGCTTTCTATAACATTGCGAGCTTTAATTACATCTCATACAAATAGTATCCAAACTAAAATTTCCTTTGCCATGCACGCTACAGTAGAATGCTTTGACGATAATTTTATAACTTTTATTATAAACAAACTGGGGTTTAAAAAGTTTTTTCTAATTTCAGAATATAAATAAAATAATAAGCTTCAAAATATTATAAGTGAGTATTGTTTATTTTTTTGAGTGTATTCAAAAACATGCACCAATACACACAAAATATATTTACACGCACACACACACAGTAACACAATTTGCATTTCATTTACTTTTTCGTTTGACTTGTTTCCATTTCCATCAAATAAATTGTGAATGAACGATTGCACATAATGAATGGCGATTTTAAAGAGAACCAACAACCATCCCCTTTGTATTTCACGCATACAAGTTGCCCACACCGACAGACTCAAGTCACACATTTCAATTTAAGATTAAAAAACAGCACCATTATAAAGTACAGTAAAACTTTTGGTAGATGGAAATGTACTGTTTTTGCTGTTGGTGATGTTTTATTACTTTTAATTCTATGAAATATAAAAAACTTGTTTCGATTATTATCGCATACAGGATTAAACAACAACATCAACAGAACTTACTACGCATTTCAATTGTTATGTTGTGTTTTTTTTTCATTTTTTATAGAGTTCACAAAAAACGAAAGGGGTTGTATGTAGGTTTGTCATTCTGTTTGTAACTTCTACAATATTTATTTTCGACCCAACAAAGTATATAAGTACGCGTATATTCTGGATCCTTATAGGTAGGGAAGTTCAATTAACGATGTATGTCTGTCATATGAGCCATATCGGTTTAGTAGTTCACAAGATATAGGCCTAAAATAATTATTGGCTTATAGCCACAAGCTCTTGAAATTTGCATATTCTGAATCGTTTTCAAATTTGTTATAAAATCCGCCTACAGAAAAAAAAGCAACACGAGGCCCCCCGATATTTTACGGACCTAAATGCTGGACCGAATTTAAATTTCACCAAAATTTTGTCATTTGACTAAAAAGCCGAAAAATTAAAAAAAAAAAATATTATTATACGAAATTTGAAGAAAGTCTATTGTAAACAAATAAGGAAATTCACCAAAAAATACACCATAATGTTAACATTTTAATAAAAAATTTAAAAAGTGTAAATTTGTTTAAAACCTAAATTAATCTGAGAATAAAAAAGACGAAATTTTACCATAATATGAGAATTCACCATAAAAAAAAAATGAAAACATCAAATTAGAATTTTAAAAATCAAAGGAACTAGATATTTTAACAAAAATTTATTCGAATTCATCGAATTTAGAAATTCTTCACAAAACCAAACTATAGTCGATAAGTTTTAAATCACTAAAATAAAAAAAACTGTCCAAAGAAGCGACGTTTCGAGAAAACCGGAAAATTACGGAATATCCAAAATTTGGCAAAACACCAGGATTTCGAAAATTCGGCATAAAATCGAACAATTGGAATAAAACAAAATAATTGCGATAATACCACAAAACCCAAGATTAACAAAATTTTAAAATTTCAAAAATAAATTTGGAATTAAAACAAAATTTTACACTAACGCCAAAAATTTTCATAAAATCCATAATTTTTGCAAAAGGGCCCAATTTTAACAAATGGATTTACACAAGCTCCAGACGTCATATATATTACAAAAAACCTAATATTTACAAACAAATAAACAAAAACAAACTTCTTATCATATTTTGAAGTTTAACGGCTAATTATACCCGAAATACTAAATTGGCCACGAAAATTTTATTAAATATTTATATAAATTTTACTCAAAGTTCAATTATGTAAATTTACGAAAAAATTTAAAATTTATCAAAAATTTATAAGCATTTGGAAAAGAGATAAAATATGTAAACGAATTTAAAGTTCGGATTGAAAAGTCTATTAAGCGATCGAAAATGCGTATAAAGTTTAATTGTAGAATAAGGTGATTATAGCCGGAGGGCAAAATTAAAAATCGCAAACAATCCTTGTAAAGGGTATATAAGATTCTGCACAGCCGAATATAGCTCTCTTGCTTGTTAGGTTTCTTCTTTGTCTTTTATACGATGTCGGAGTCATCCAAATGTATCAAGAAACAAAGCAAAGGTAATGAAATATAAAAACAAAAATAATTTATGAAAGAAAGTTTAATTGCAAAGTTTCCGAAAGGGGCGAATATTGTTACAATGTAGCAGTAAAAAACTCTTACCGTCGATATGATTGAGGTGAATCGTTCAAAAATGTGAATGAATATGGCTTGGTATGATTTCTTAAAACATTTTTTTTTTTTAGTAATTATTAAATAATTTTAATTTTTAGGAATGAGTTCTAGCAGTTTGCATGGAAACGGGATGGTATTGTAAATATGAAGCACTTGATCCTTATTTTGATCTCAGTACTTTTCACGGCCGAAATAGTTTTAACAGAAACTTGCACATTTATGTTTTTGTTCGGATATTAGGTTTACAGCTCATATTAGTTGACAAATACTTTAAGGCTATTGAAACTTTGATATGAAAAACTATTTATAAGCAGTTTTTGACAGATATGTAAATATCTTTTAATTTTTATACTGGCAACTAATGCAGCAGAAAAATTTCCCAATTTCTACTGGTAGTCGAGTGTATAAAGTCGTTTTTGTTGTTTTAAAATAAAAGAACTTCGGTTTTTTTTTTAGAAAACTTCATACAAATTTTTGTATTAAGTGAGATCCACAAAACTTAAGTGCAAGACCACAAGTCAACGCGTTTTGCATTTTATATTCGTTTGAATTGTATATAAACATCACTAAAATAATTTTTGAATTTACATTGAATTTTTTTAAATCAGTTAAAAAGTTAAAATGATTCATGAAAAGGTGTGAAAATTATAATAGAGAAGATGCAGGCAATATTTGTACTGGACAATGTTGTTAGTTATAGGAACAAGTTTTTACCGGAAAAAAAATATTTCAAGTTAGTGTAAGCTTTAATCCTACAAGAAAATTCTTCTATAATAATCTTTTTTTAAATACAATTTTGCTTACAAATATTCTATATTAAGTTTTTTATGAATACAGTGGTTGAAGAAAACCAATAATGGTGTTTGAACATTATCGGTGTTGTTGTGATGGCCAATGAGAGGAAATGTAAGACTTGTGTATGTATGTATCCAGAAAAATTCATTGCAGGCTGCTCCTTACAAGCCGGAGAATATATTGATCACAATTTCTTCCAGTTCGATGACTTTTAAGTTTTTCAAAATGAAAGAGCTAAATTTTCTCGTCATGTACTTTTAGCAAAACGTCTCTTGGACCAAGGAGCTTGGTAAAGAAGAGATCTATTGAGAGGTTTCTGTATTGCTTAAATTCTCCGACTTCTATAAAAAATTGTCTGTGGGCTAACGTAATATCGTTGCATATGGTAGTAAACCAGCATTCATGGTAGTCTAGTTATAAGGCAATCATCGGCTACACTGAAAGAAAATATTTATTTGAGCTTAAAAATATTCAAATGCGTCTATTTATCGAAGAGTGGCAAAAATTATCAGAATTGCAATTTATATTAAAAAAAATTTTACTTATTCATCAATTTCGATCTCGTGTTTCCTTCGAATTGATATCCATATCACGTGATAATAATTTTACTACAGCTATAACTTTGGTAATTAATAACCAGTTTTACATTTCTCAAAAGTATTGCTTTCAGTAAAGAACAAAAAAATAAATAAAAATTTTATTTTTAATTCAAAATAAATTGCTTCACGCACCAATTTATGTGTATGTATAAAAATAAAAAAACTTTATTAATAGAATTTAATATTTTTGTTGTCATTAGTAACAACTCCACAGAGTATACTTGCACAAAAATACACGCACACCCACACATACTCGTACACATCCATATTAAAAGGAAACCATAGAAACCAGTAGAATGGAATGGAATTCAGCACGAGAAAGAGAGTTGAATGTTCATAAGCAAATACCAAAAACATACAGATTTATCTACAGCGTCATGTTGCAACATCACTTCATCAAATGCATTGTTGTTTTGTATTCGAAAAGCAATTTCTTAAAATGTACAGGTGGTTTTACAAGGATGTATGCGTACACACATACATACGTACTCGTGCAGGGAAGTAAGTTGCCATGGATTAAATTGTACATAATGTGAATTATAAACCCTGCTTTTCAGCAGGATCTGGAGCTGGAGCAGGAAGAAGTGCAACAACGAGTACTAGAAGTACTTGGATTCACGTTACCAAGGAATCAACATGAATTCTGCTTAAACAGATAAATAATGGAAATAGAAAAACTAAATACAAAAATTTTGTATTTTATTATTTCTAAAGTGAGATATGCTGTCTATTGCTTTTTCTCTGTATCTGAAATTAAACTGTATAAATTTATGCTTTAAAGAGAACTAAATGGTAAAAGTTATTAAGTACAAAATTTTATCTTTGTAAAATATAAAAACATTAAATGGCCACAAAACTCTTCATAAATTTTAAAGTCGAGTTGATATGTGAACATGTAAACTATTAGAGAAAACTCAATACTTTATACACATACGTGACTTCGGCCACACCTAAATTTTGTGTATAAAATTCTTGATTTGAATTGATGTCGATTTTTGTAACGAATTTCCGTCATCCCTTGTCGAGTTTGGTTTGGAGATGAAACGTAATATTTTTACACTCGTAGTTTCTTCCTGATTTTTCCAGATGGGTAATAATATAAAATATATAGAATGTCGTGTTTTCCTATGCGCAATACCAAGGCCCTATACTGTTAGTTAACGTATTTACAACTACCATCACCCAAGCAAACTATGACATATATTTCCTTTGGTCCGTAAACCAAATTAATTTCTCTTGAAAGAAAGCAAAACTGGCTTTTTATATTCAGAAACCTCTTTTCTGAATTTGGTATAAAGTGTTGATCAAAATCAAACACTATGTGACAAAATCGAAAAACTGAAAGCACTTTTAGTGTTGGTTGTAGGTCTTTTTGAGCAGATAAGTTTTTAATATTTACGAATTCAATTACACCCTCAAACTATTAAGTTAGCGATAAAAAACTATTTTTCACAACTTCGAGAAGAAAGAGCTGTAAAACCAAGTTATTTTGGCACCGATAATACAATTTTGAATTGACAAATCTTTTAAAGAAGTGTGATAGAACAAATTGAAATTCGGGTTTTAACAATTTTTTCAACTCTGGCGGTTTCTTTGCAACACTGTTTGAAATCCTGATTGTTTTTTAATTTTTAACAATTGCCCTATCAGGCTTAAACAATGGTAGCGTGAAAAACTGATCACAATTAGTTTGTTCATTTTAAGTCCAATACAATGACATCATCAAGCGTACCATAAAAAGGAAGATAAGCTATAGTCTGGATCAGTGCCTAATCTAATTTGAAATAAATTTTTTGTAGCTTCATTCCTAACCGTGAAAATAACGTATCGGAAACATTTTTTGAAACTGATAATAATAATGATCTAATTGTTTTAGAATACATCGTCTGGTAAAATATTGAATCGAAAATCATAATAGTTAGTAAAATACAAGACTTTTAACTTCAACGATGACCGAAAATATAACGTATGTGGTACAGATATGTAAAAGATGGCGGAAAATTAGCGTAATAAATAAATCAATTAATCATTATTAGCATATGTACGTTACATTTGTCAATCAGTTATTTTTATTTAGAGCTCGAACCGTGGCTAATTTTTTGCTTATGCACGCGTACGAAAAAAATATTACTAATATACGGCCTTGCTTTTTTACTCCCACATATATTCGCTCATGTGAAAATAATGCAAAATTCACTATTCACGGAAAAAAATAAATTACCGGAATCATTGCTATGTTTTTACTACCACAACTTATGCAAATATTATATGCAAAGGTGTATTTCATAATTTTCGAAATGTTTTTTTTTTAGAAATTTCAAATTAAATATTAGAACATTTGAAGCACGAAATAATCACGTAAAAATTCTACCATGCATGCAGATTTTGTATACTTACGTTCATGCACGATGTCGTGATTGCAGCAAAAAAATTGCTCAGTCGTGATCATGCATGATTCAAGCCAATAACGTGAGCCATGCCCATCACAACTTTGGTCCTGTTTTATATTCTTTGTTCGATATAAAATTTAAGCTTGCTTAGACGTGTAAATTGCAGTGGCATTAAGACTTTTACCTGTAAATTAAAATGGATTCTCTTATTAACCTTTATTTCTAAACTTACGCAGAACATTAGATACAGGTTATTTGTAGTCTATGATTTTTTCATCAAAAATTATGAGAAAATTTAAAAAACCTGCTGTAAGATTTGATTTTTATGAGTTAGTTTATTTCAGCGATTAGGGCCTCAATGTGGGATGCAGAATCCATAGAATTGAACTGAAAACCACACATATGTATGTACCTCCCGAAGAGCTGAGTTGTACGATGTTTTACAGGTTGCTCCAAAATTTAACTCAATTCTTTTATAGAACGTTTTATCGCGCAGCTCAATAATACTGTTGCCTCCCTGGTCACATGGCGATTTAGCATAAGATATTCTTTTCTCAAGTAGTTAAAATACGAATATTTTACATTTAACGTATTCGATTTTATCTGATCTCTTTTGATACCAATTAAGGTTAAATTAAAAAAATAAGTGATGTTGAAAGAAAACTAAAAATAAAGAGAATTTAATTAAAATAGTGACAGTATCATTAAAATTTTATTACTTATACGAAGGAGTACTGGATGCAGGCGTGTGTCCTATTAAATCAGGCTCGGATCCAGGGATTACAAACAAAAAAACGATTAAAAGTTTGCGTTTGTCCATGAAAAATTTACCACCCCAAGCCTAAAGCTAAATGTGCGCCCAAAATAAATAATTGAAATATCCTAAAGACCTGATGCTAAACATGAAATGCCAGTTAAATTTTGCATCTAGCGTTATTGTTGTTATGGCTTTATTGTATTGAATTTTGCCTACTCTTTTCATCTCTCATATTCCACGCCACCATCATACTACATTTTATATGCCGAGGGTGTGTCGTTATATAATATTAATATGCAAATTTCAATTTAATTCGATTATTTGACAAACAAATATTTGAGGTTACATTGAATTATTTAATCATCAAAAGAAAAAAAAAAAAATTCCACAAGATGCTTATGTAAATGTGAAATAAATAGAGAAATTAAAATTTATTTACGGATATATCCAACTAATCCCTTATACCCTGAGAACATTTTTAGCTGGCATGCCTGACATCAGAACAAATCTGAAACTTTACCAGATAATGAAATAGATTTTCTACAGTTTTCTTAGTCAGTACCTTTTTGGCGGGGTATTTCTGCACTTTTTCTGAAACACCAACCGATTGATTCGAGACTATTCTAGACATTGTCAAAAGAAAATTTTATTTTTTTTTAAATATTTGTCAGAAAACTTTGACCTCCTTTGTCAGGGGGTTTAAGAAAACAAAAGAACGAGAAATAAAATAATAGTCTAAACCTTTGCTGACATTCAGCTGGAAGTTCGACCGACAAAGTGCGAGATTTTCTAAACCACCACAATGGCTTTCGATACGTTGTCTGAACGATGCAAAATATGTAGCCAAACAATTAATTGTTCACTGGGTACAAAAATATTTCCCAATTTATTAAATTCTTCAAGCTTGAAAAGTCCACAATTTGAATATTGTCCAATTGTATCTGAGTATTGTGTTTATTAATTGAAGAGTTTATATTTACAAAGAATTTGTACTGGAATTAGGGGTATAACTATATTTTAGTTCATGTAATAAATAAAGCGTGATCCATTTCGAGATTCCCTACCTTTTTAAAGAAAAAACATAGAAAATTCAAATTTAGTGGAGAATGTTTATAATCATTTGAAAGAACATTCTTTGGCATTTATTTTTTAAAGATTATGTCTATCAAATGTTGGCCGTTGCTACGTCGCAGATGGTCCATCCGTTGATTCAAATTTTCGATGACTCGTTCGAGCATTTCGACTGGTAACTGGCGAATGCCACGCGTGATGTTTTCCTCCAAGGCCTGAATAGAAGCTGGTTTGTCCGCATAAGAGCCCATTGAGCGAAGCGTTGTCACTTAGGAAGGTCGAGCGCCTTCAGTTGTTGCACAAGCTGTATTTTGTATGCTTTTAATTTAAGATCTCGACGTAAAATGTGCCAAGTCGTTCCATAAGTCAGCCCGAGTTGCTGCGAACGGCACCGAATCGACTCTCCATGGGCTTCGTGTACACTCTCAGCTACGGCCGCTATATTTTCTTCACATCATGCTGGACGTGGTCTATTCGGTCGAATATTATCCAATAATGAATGCTGAGTCTCAAAATGGGTGATGGTGTAACGAATAGTACGCTCAGTAGGCCGATTATGTTGATCATAAGTTGAACGTAGTGCACGAAACACATTCCGCACAGAACGTTAATTTTCGTAATAAAGTTGAACGATTTGTAAACGTTGTTCAGGCGTAAGCCTTTCCATTATGAAATGCCAAAAAATACTGAACAAAAAAACATGACAGCATGACACGACTCACACGTGATCTGTAAAAAAAAAACTATTGAAAAAAGTATCTCTACTTGAATCATCCATTATTAAAAAATATCAGAAATGCTATATAATGCGACATTAAGTCTAAAAATATGAATAAAGCTCACTAAAAATTATAGGCCATGCCCGTGCATTTTAATATTTTCATTTGGATTCTGAGATTAATTAATTTTTCAAAATGTCTTGTTTTTTCTTGACTTTATAACTGCAAAATGATTGGTTTTACGTGTGAAGCAATTTTTACTAACATTTGTAGTTTCAGACCTTTTAGCCAAAAACTAAAAAAAAGTCATTATAAAAGGCCATCTCACTTTAGCTCACTTTATTTATTTATTGCCGTCTCAATTAAATTCAATTCACAATTTAGTTCTTTGTTAAACTTTTAGGACTTATTTATTATACCCCTTCTTTCCACGAATTGATTTCGGACTGTCGACCTCATCCTCTCTGCAATTGCTAACATTTGTCGAAGGCTTAAGTCCACCTTGGCTTTTGCATTTAACAGGTGTCTGCTCGTGGTCCTTAATCTTATGCTAGCCAGTGCTGGACATTCACACACAATGTGCACTACCTCTTTAGAGACTGACCTGTCCAGCCCTTGTCCATCTCTTCAGAGTTCCTTCATTGGCCAATAAAGACCTACAGAGATTAACCTCTTTACCAGGTGCGAGGCTTCATTGCCTATCCCAACCGAAATCAAGGAATAACCCATCCACCCCTCGCAATGGATTTTTGTCAATCTCTTCGCGATTCCTCTCTTGGCAAATTGAAACCGTCGTTTCTTTAAAAATTAACCTCTCCATCTCTTGTGAGACTTCCTGATTCAGCCCTGTAATGGTTTTGGCCACGCAACCCTGGCGTATGCTGTTCCACCTTGGTTAAGGTTTCTTCGCTCGACTTATTTCATCAGAATCATAGCAGAGACCTGAACCTGTTAGCGGCCGCGATCAGGAAGAGGTGTAAGACGGAACTTCTGACAGCGCGCTCAGTTACGGCCGCCTAGTTGCGTAAATACTCGTAATTTTTACATTTTTTTAAACTCGATAACTTCCTCAAAATCGAAAAGGTATTTCTGATGATATATTTTTTGTAACACTAATAATAAACTGACTAGAATTCACGAACCAATCAAATTGCACCTAGAATAAGATTCAGTCCATATTTAGAAATAACCCAAATCTGTCTGTTATTCACTGGTTAGACCTTAAAGGTCGCCTTATTCCAAGTTACTTGTATATTGTATTATAACCAAGTTATAATGTCACAAGAAAAACTTCCGATGACTCACCAGCAAGGTAGCGCGATATGGAATTTTCAACAGTTTTTATTTTTGGCATTTTCAAACTTAAGCTTATCAACGTTTTCCTTAGTTTTTGAGTGCCGATGACTATACGCAGCTTAGGTAATTCCCTGATCGACCTCGTATCCTGCCGACAAATTGTGTTATCTTTCGTATAATATTTACATTAAGTTTTTGATAATCGACACAACATTCAGAATATGCCAAAAATTTCGTAAAAAAAGAAATAACAGAGTGGAGTTTTGTCTAATGGTGCTTTTAAATCTCATCATCGAGTTTGTGTTACTAAATATCGTATTCCCTTTCTTTACTTAAGAATTACTATATTAAAAATGAAAACTGTTATTCTCTAACCATTTTAACTCTTCGTTAAAAATTATATTTTTACGGTTTGGTAGGAACCAAATATAGTTATACCCCTAATGAATTTATAGCACAAGCCTCAGAGTTAAATGATTGATTTAATAAATATCATATGGTTTGCCCTAAGCAAACAAAACACAAAAAGAATTTAATTATAGTTCAAAGATATTTAAGAGGTAAAAAAAATATAACTGAAATTAAATTGAAACTCTATAAATTAATTTTGAGAGAAAATAAAAAGAAACTATTAGTATTTAAGAATTTCAATAAGAAAATTACATGTCTGCAAAATATCTTTGATTGAGAATTGAACTATAGCTATTATTATATCTAATTTAAATTACACTGGGCAACACTGATTCGTCGGCTCGGCATTTTCTAGTCAAACTTGCTACAGGTCGTAATAAAGTTCTAAGCATATAAGTTAAACTTTTTAAATTGACCCTGATTCACGTGATAAACTGTTATATTAAAAATCTACGAGGTAGCACTAAAAACATATCGACCCTTTTGCGTGAAATAATCGTATGTTACAAGAACCGCATTTGACGGGATGTCGTTTTTTTTTGTTTAAATTTTTTCTGTGATACCACAAGGTAAATAATACTGTCATATACGATAAAATGTACTTGTGGTTACCTCCACTACTATACTTATTATCGCTTTAAAACTTTAGAACCGATATGCGTAAATAAGACAATTTCAAAAAAAGTAACATCGGATAATTTCGGCACAAGGGTCGGTATGTTCTAACACTTATTCCGTATTTAAATCACATATTCTTTGTATTGAACGCTTCCACATTAGATTTGACACACTACAAAGACTCATAAAAATTTTCGCCGTCAAATGTACCAAACCACGTTGAGTTTGTTTTATTTAATGCTATAATTTCTTGTTATATATTAGTTGGGTTAAGTTAGATCAAGAGCCGCCAGAAACGTAGGCTCACGTGGGTCTTCTTATCGGGAAAGTAAGGAACATTAAAGGAAAGTCGAAAGAAAGGGAGAATGCAGATTTAAAACTAGTTTGTGCAGAGGGAGATAGAAAGAGAGTAGAGATAAGTGGTCCCTGTATTTGTGCCGGTGTGTGGCCAGTTGGTGCTCTTATGAAAGAATATAAAACCTGATAACGACCTCCGATATATCGAAGAGGCTAGCAAAGCTCCTCTGCCTATAATACAGGACAGAGTAATGGTCTTCTCTTCCTCCTCATTGTGACAATTTCTACAGTAGTCACTTACAGGCAACCTCATTCTCTTTTTGTAATTGTCAAATCAGCAATGTTCTGTAATCGCTGCCTCGATATCCCTTAATTTCGTCTACTGAAATCTTAATAGATCTCTGTCGAATATTCTATCACATCCAGTTTGGGCGCCTTTAATATCGCTGATATTTCAGCCTATAGCGTGACATGCTGAAGGACATGTTGCCTCCAATTCGCCTACGTAGATACTCCGATCTACTACCTTAGCCTATTCGGATCCATTTTTGTATATATTTGCATGGCTTAAATGTAGTTCTGTGCTGTCTGATGACTCTCGGTTTTCCGAGGTAGATAAGTCAAATCCCCTCAAGAAGCAAGGTTTCGGAGTGGTATTTAAGAATCTTAAATAACATTTTCTTGACCATTATTTCCTCTTGCACTAATGTGAACTTAATAGGAAAAATTATGACAAAGGCAGTTTGGAGCAGAATCATGAAGACGTTTTAACAGCTGAAAAGAATTCGTTGCACAGCTTTCTTAATGGCTTTAATTAATTTTGGATTTTTAAGTATTGATTCCCTGACCATTTCGCTTTACGTGCCATTATTTGCCAATAGTTGTGATATTTGTAACTTTTAAAACTCGCTTTCAGTTTTTAAAATTATAAAAAACCCGGTAAACCGGCTTTAAAAACACCAAAACACCTTGTTTATTTATATTTAATGCTTGGTCTACTACATACACTGAGAGAGTAAGCGACATTCAAATAAGGATGCCGATAGACACTAATCTTCTATTTCCCTCTAATCATGCGTATACTAAAGGTAGATCAGTTGAGACGGCTCTGCACTCAGTCGTGGGATATTTGGAGAAGGCACTCGAGTTTAGGAATTATGCATTGGCAACTTTCCTCGACATAGAAGGTGCCTTCAATAATGCCGAACTGACCTGAATTGGTGAACCTCTGAGAATGGTCTGCATCGACCAACCTACAGTTCGTTATGAGGTTATTCACACGTAGAATCATTACACATGTGTACGATCAGTCTAGTAAAATCGGAACAGACCTATTAACCTGTACTAAATTTACCCTAACTTTTTTTCGCAATTTCTTCATTCTCTTCTTTTCTAATTTTTTATTTCTTTTCAGGTAACATAAAGGGAACGAACTTGCGGACCCACGTGGGCCTGCGGTGCAGGTGGTCTGATTAGCTAACCTAGTACATGCATGGACATAAGTCATATATTTGTTTACATGGGTTGTTATTATTGATTTTTTTCCATTTAGACTTTGGCAACAGGATTACAATTCGTCGACTAATGTTGCAATTTTCTACTTTCTTGAAAGCTTCTAACTTCTTGGTCGACTTTTTAAAAATGATATATTTTTGCCCCTTTTTCAACATTTTTGATTTTTGTCTCCAATGTAAAAAAATTTATTTTACTTACATAAGTTGTAATTTTAATTATACACCCGTAGGCATGTTTCATTGCCAGTAGCTCTTCCAATTTATGTTTAATTTTTGGTTCCTAAATATTTTTACGATATTTATGATTTTCTCTGTGGTTTCATCGTCTGTATCAGAAAACGAAACAAGCTTTTTAAATGTTTTTCGTGTGTAGCCTGCATAAAGAAGCAAATATTTTGGTGGAAATTTTTTTAATGGAAATTCAAATATTACCTAATAAAGGCAATAGATATCTTGTTAGATCTAAATGAAGTAATGAAAAGGAATTTAATACCAAAACTGCAGACAGAGGCCAGTGAGTTTTTTAAGTTTTTTGTTTAGTTTTGTTTTTCTTGGATGAGTTTTGTTTAAATAAAAAATCATAAAAAATTTAGTGCGACTTTTTTTTCCAAATACCACTTTTCTGTGAAACTTTGCTTTTCAATGGGACTTCTTGTAGGCGGTAACCCGGTCAACAAACAACCCTACACCATTTCTTTTACTAATACGATCAATGACTTTGGCGAAAAATGTTATTCTGTGTATGAGTATATCTATTGCTTAGACGTGTTTTGGTCCGGGGCAGAAGAGTATTGCACTACTAGAGAACTACTCTTTGACCGCAAGCAAACATGGTGGTGATTGTGGGCTGTTCTGTCGGCTGCTGGTGTCGGCGAAGTTGTATTTATAGAAAACAGTTCTTCCAATGTAGAGTGAGCAGAGTTACGATAACTTTTCTTCGTGTGTGTATGTTTTGTCATTTAGCTCAAATAAATCTAAAAAGTACAACTTCGAAAATCAAATTTATCTTACCTATTCAAAACGCCTTATTGCACAAAGTGGACAGTGAGCTTTTTACTGACTCTGACAAATAACTCATTAAAATATTAAGGAAGGTGAAAAGCCCTTACACAGGGTTAAGAGAAATTGCACTAAAGGTTTAAATTAAGACAAAAAAATCGACATTTGAAAATTTGCCATTTCCAAAAATTCAACCGCTGTGAGCTTGAAAAAATGCGTCGAAGATCCTAAAATGACAAATATGTGTATCCGATATAATACTTTGCGTATATTATTCATTTTCTCGGCAGATTTTTGTTATTTTGTTAAAAATTTGAAAAGAGGAATCTTTCCTTTAATAAAAGTAGACGTCGTATTAATATAGTCAGGGTGGTTTTAGTTTTTACGAACAAACAAGCAACCTAAAAACTTAAGAAGCCCCCACATATTGCTGCGAAAACAAGGAAGATGTATGGTAAATAATTATGTTCACTTCTCTTAGCATTTGAATGTTTAAAAAGGTTTTTGGATTGTTAACAAAGTTATAAAAAAATAAAATCCATAAGAAACCCTTCAAAGCGAAAATTATCTAAAACCGTTAAGGAAAATATTAATAAAGTAGAGAAAAATTTATTATCCCTGTAGTGCTCTTCAGAGTCCAATATTGTTTTTCTTTTGTTACAATCTTTCGAATCCTTATTTATGGCATATTGAGAGACAGAGTGACATGTTATAAAGTGCACAGTTAATGATAGTTTAGTTTATTATTAAAATCCAAAAAATATATTGTGAATAAAAATTTAAGATTCAAGAAAGAAAATCAAACATATGCAGGTATTTAATAAGAAGCAACAGAAAATAAAACTATAAAGATGTCTCTCTCGAGTGTGAGTTGTGCGTGCGACTGTGCTTCACACTATACATTCCACTCATTCATCCATCATATAACCATCCAATTTTTATTGCATTTTACTCTGGTTATTTTTAAAAACATCTCTTCAGAAATCAGCTATTTTATTAACAAATACCAAGATGTTCTGCTTGACTAGAGCAGGGGGCTTATGCCAGAGTTGAGTTATATTTATAGTCTGCCTTCCCTTGTTTATTTTTTTTTTTAGGTTATACACTAGAGAGTTTTTAATAAAATAAGCATAAGTACCCTTATAATATTTGGCAATTTGCAAAGTTTTTATGAAAGTGTTAATGTGAAAAGTCTGCCTCTATCTTAATGCTAACATACGTTTATCCTTCCGCTTATTTTACGTTACTCTTTCTGTGTTTAATGTGTTGCGTTGAACGTAAAAGTTTTGTACTTCAGAGAAAAGTTACGCCAACATGTTGGCAAACAATAATGGGAGTCAATTTTCGAATAATGTATGAGCATTGAAATCTTTATTCCAATAAACGCAGTATTGTGCTTGTATGTCTTACATACAAAACAGCTTTAAAGGTTGTTACACTACATTTGGTGGGAGGATGCCGGTACTTGTATTTAAAAATGGTGGCTTGATGTAAAAGTTCGTATTAAGTTTTAATTTGAAAGTTGAAACAATATTCAAGTATACGTACTACCGTGTGTTGCGATGGGGAAAAAAGGAAAAATTCTACAAGTGTCAAGGCAAATTGGTAAGTGGTAGACTCACCGCCGAATTCCAACCATTTACGGTTTCTATTCGGATGTCAACATCCATATAAAAAATTTTCCATGTAATTGGACATCCAATCAATTTGAAACAAGTCATCCACTGTTCTGGTGAGTTTACCTGTTTATTCTACCCTGATAAGTACAATGCGCCTTTCATTATGAAGCAAGATTTAAAAGGCTTTTGCGGGCTTCTGGAAATCGGCTGGGATGTGTTGTATCTGGTAATGTGTTCACTACGGTTGTTTTTTTTTCATGCACAACCTTGTCCAATTGAACAATTCAGCGGTATAAACGATATGAACTTGTTCAGTATTTCTTGGTTCCTGTTTGTAAATTTTATTTTTTTTATTCTTATTTCGTTATATTCTGTTCTATTGACATTTGGCTTTTTATTGGCCTCCTGTTGTACTCGTCCTCTTTTTAAATTTAGCCTCTCCTTTCGTGTTAATATAAGCATTTTCGATCGGTTAATAGATGATATGTTTTTTTATGTCGGCTATTTTAATTTGTTAATATATTTTAACTTTTATTTCAATACTTATGAATTTTTGATTAACTCTTAATTTTTTTGTTGTGAATTTTAGATAATAACGGAATTTATTTTTTTTCAAAAGATCGCATGTAGATTTTTTAGTGCAATTTGAGGCTTTGGGTAAAATTGGTCGTTACATTTTAAAATATCTGTTTTGGAAAAATTTAGGTCTTTAGGAATTTAAAATTATTTTGGAAATTTTCAGATTATTGATGATGGATTTTTGGTGAACTCCCATTTTTTTTTATTAATTTATTTTAACTGACTTTGGTTTTTTTCTCGAGCGTAATTCGGGTTAAATATCGACTTTTTTTAATTTCATTTTTTTTTTGTTTTGGTAAATTTGCCACTTTTGGATAAAATGGAAATATTTTGGAAAATTTATTCTTTTGGTAATTATTTTTCTTGTGGCATATTCGCTTAGGTATTTTGAATTTTTCAAATTTTTGTAAGTTCCCACAATTCGGTAAAATTCGGTTTTTTACGATTTTCAGTTTTAGTTCGACTTACGATAAAATTTGAAAGGTTTTTGTATTTTTTTTTTTTAATTTCGCTATCATGAACATTTTTCCTTTTTTCCAATTCAAATTTTGGCAAATTTCAAAATTGTTTTGAAATTTCGGTTTTCCATTTTTCAGTTAAATTTTAGTTTTTGGTAAAATTTATATATTTCATGATTTTTAAATTTGTAGGGAAATTTAAGTTTTTTTTGTGAATTTTTAATTTTTGGTGGATTCGGAACTTATGGTGAAATTTGATTTATTTTATATAATTGTTTTTTTTATTAAATATTAAGTTTTTAGCATAAAGACTTTTTTTCCTGTTCGATTCTATGATGAATATTCGAGTTTCTGGTGAGTTTTGCATTGTTGCAAAATATAGAATTGTCGTACTGTTTTGGGAAATATCGATTTTTAGAGGAATTCGGTTTCATTTTTGATTTTAATAAATTTTTATGTTAAAAAAAATAGCTCTGCAAGTTATCTGGAGATGTCGGTTAGATAGTTTATGTAGGGGCTTTATAGCAAATTTGATAGGGATTCAGAATGAGTATACTTTACGATATTGCATGTAATCGTTTCCCCGCGCGAGTTAAAATGCAAAAACAAAAACAAAAAACACTTCCGGACAGATTAACATCACCTACATAGATTGACTGTTTTTTAAAACAAAATGGCACTAGAAATAACGTTTGAGAGACAACATGAATGTGTAGGATGGGCATAAAACCCTTAGATAACCTCAACTGCCGTACAGCAGTGATTCTTAATGATAATTGTGATTTTTATGTACTTTTCCTCACTTGAAAGGCGGGCAAAGAAATTTGCCTCTCTCAGGATAACAATTTTACCTGCCATATCTATCTAACTTGGACTGAATTGGATGGAGTAACGCAACTACTGAAGATACCACAAACTCAATTTGTATGTTACCAGAGTACTATTAGCTCGAAAGTCATACCAACACTATGGCTATGAGTACTGAAGAAACCGTCATTATAAATATCAGAAGTAGATGATTACACTCTTTCTCGCTATTGTATACGATCCTACATAAGCGCACGATTCAAACAGAAAAAAAATTATCAGAATTTTGTCCTAATAAAAATAATTCGAATGAAATGATTCTTGATTTGATATTCCGACAGGGTGTTTTGATGTAGAATTTTGGATGGCACATAGCCGAAACCGGTTTGTCTCCAAACCAAACTTGACTAGGGATGACGGAAATTCGTTCCAAAATTCTACTAATGAAATGACTTATCAATACCAAAAAAGAGGGGAAGAAAAAATACAACTCTGATCGCATAGACAATATTATTTTATGTTGTTTTGAAACTCACTAGCCAATCTGACAGACATGTAAAAATACCGGTCACCCACATTACCTATCACACTTTTTGAGTACACAGACGAGTTTTGACAATTATATAATGTAAAGATTTAATATTAGAAGGAGTTTCACTTTTAGTAGAAGCCTTCTGGTGAAACGAATGATCTCCAAAATGACTTGAGGTTTTTTTTTTGCCTTCAATTGCAGTGATTTTGTGTATTGGTGTAGGAATTTACCCATTAATTGACTACAGAGCTAAATTTTCTGTAAAAATCGGTACCAAGCTGAATATATCTGTTTTGTGTCCTTTTCTGGTGCCACTCAAATTGCAATAAATTCGGTACAAGCGAATCGGGATGGTCTGCTGCTGGTTTGCTTACATATTAGCCTGCGTTTTTTTATTTCTTCTTGTAGAGTTGGAACTTTCAAATCCAGGTGGATGTTTCATTTCTTATATACAATAAGTCGTAAACTCCTAGACTGTCTTCTCTGTAGCTTCTGGATGTTTGATCCGCAAGCAGTAACCTACAACTGAATGTCATATGACCATATTGGCAGCATCAGCCAGTGTATTCGAATTGTTCTGAGTTTAATATCCGTTATTTTACCCTCAATATTGCGGGACCTATCTAGGTGCTTAACCTTAATATTTAACGTAGTATTTGCTATTGCTATTGTATTGGAAAACGTTACTTGAGCATATTTCTAAGAGTTAACTTTGTTCCCCACTTCTTTATGCAGACCTCTACCTCATGAATGTGACACTGTAGTTGCTCCGATGCAACCTTCGGATGTTTAACTCTTATAAATGCAGTGTCATCTGTAAACCTTGACTTGTTGGAATATCTGGCTATATATGTATGTATATGAGATATAATAGTGGCCCAAGTATACTACTACTTGAAGGACTCCTGCAGAGATTTCGCAATTTTTAGAAAACTGATGGTGTAAATGTTCTAGCTGAGTTTTAAGGAGAAATCCAGTTATTCTAGTGACTGGCCCATCATGCCAAACTTTATCAAACGCCTGAAAAATATTTATAAGTAAAGCTGAGCACTATTGCATATTTTCAAATGACGGTAATATTTCGATGGACTATGACTCGCTCGCTCGAAAAGCAAACTGATGGTCCCGGATAATGATTTACTCCGTTATGAAATAACAAACCAATCTAAACTTAAATCGGAATTGTGTGTTGTCATATGCTTTAAAGAATATTCTACAATTTTAAATCACTGCTTACAAATGAAAACATATTATTGCATTAGAGCAATGAGAATAAATGACCTTCTTTAAAGTAACTACTTTTGTGAATGAGTTAAGTTTACTTTAAAAAGTGAATATACTTCTTTAGAAAAATATTTTATACAATATTTTGTTAAACGTTCATATATTGAAATAAATAAAAGATCTGACTTGGAACATCAAAATGAATTCATGATCAAATTTGTTAAGCAGCACTGTTCTTTGCTTTATATTAAATGCGGCTGGCGTCACATTAAAATAATACCATTCATCATATTTTATTACTCAATCAAAATGTTTCACAATTCTTTGCATTTTTTAAGAATTTAATATGTTTCGTTATGTGAATTGTAAATTGTGAAATAACACAATCTGTTTCGGAAGATCATATATTAAGCAACTGTTATTAAAAATCAAATACAAAAGAGACTGAAAAGCAGGAGGACAAACTGACATGCAGTCAGAGAGATATTAAATGAAACCACCCAAATGCCACCCTGTGTTAGAACGAGCAAATTCATTCTAAAAGGAGTACAACCTACACAACTACCAAGTTACTCTATATAATTTGCAGTGGCAAATGTGCAGAGTCCTTGTAAATTTATTTCATTTTCGATTTTTTTTTTTTTTTTGTATATTTACAAATAGTTAAGTTACCCTTGACAATACTCTTACTGATAACCACCTAGCAACGAACTAAACCAGTCAGCCATTCACATGTGTGTATGTAACGTAAGAATGTTAGTACAAACACACACTTATAAAATACGAGTATTGTGTGCAGCAACATCCTTGTCTTGTATTAAAACGAGAATTTTTATGACAGACTGAATCCCTTTTTTGTGTGATTCTTTTGTTGCTGTTTTTTTTTTACGAAAATTGCGTTTATTACACTAGGAATGTGAAAACATAAGCGGTATTCAGTGTTTGGTGCAAATGGTCTTGCAAAAGAGCAAATGTAAAATATCAACAGAAATTTTTTGAATTTTGTTATTGCGTTTCATAAAAAAACTGCCATATTTAACATTTGCACTTTTGCAAGACCATATGCACCAAACAATGAATACCATTATTATATCCTTCAGCAAAGGTGTAAAAGAGATATAGTAAATTAGTTTGTCGTTTATTTTGTAATTTTAACAATATTTATAAGCCCAATATATATATTCTGGGTCCTTGTGGAAGACCACTAAACCATGTTCTCTTAGTCGATTTTTAAATTAATTTTAAGAAGACCCCAAAAACATAAGCAATTCACTCTTGCACGTTACACATTTTACACGCATACGGTGAATTATTTATAGTATATCCCATGAAGTGTATATATTATGAATGTCTAGCAAGTTAACTTCCCGGCCGTTTGTTTAACTAAACCAGCTTTCAAAAAAATGTTTAAAGGTTCATCGAAAAAACTTATCGATTTAATTGTTGGACCCTGTTAAAAGTTTATACAAAAAATTGAACAAAAATTTATTAAAATTTATTTAAATTTTTAGCAATAGCCAGTCAACACAGAAAAGCGTAAATAATTAATTTCCGCCAAGTATCTATGATTACCATAAAACTTAAAATTCACCCACAAATCGAAAATTCATGAAATTAAAAAAAACTCCAAACCAAAAGTATCGGGAATAAAATTTTTATTAAAATTGCATTAATTAATTCCAAAAATCTTAACCGAATGTGGCCAATAACCGGTACGTTGTTTTAATCCAGTGGATTTCGATGGTGTTCAAGCTTATTTAATTACCCGTTGCTACATGTTTGGTGATTTCTGAGGAGCAGATTTATATATTTTCTTTTCTTTTGGCGCCTTGGAATTTAAGTACTTCCAGTAGAGGCGGCGATTAAGATGTATGCCGCAATATTTAACCTTCGAGTGTTTATAAAGAATTTAATTTAACAACAAATTTTAAATTGGAACAAATCAAGAAGTTAAATAATAAAATTCTTTAAAAACAAAGAACACTTTGACAAAATATAAAAACTTCAGGAAAATGCAAAAATTATAATGAAAACGTATTTAGCCAAAAATTAACTAAATTTTAATTTACCCGGCGCGGTTGTAGCTGAATATATGTATAATACACGACAGTTTTCATAACATCGATAACGTGAAAGCAAAGTATATGGTATGATATTCCCGGCCCCGATGGCCGTGTTCTATTTCCAAAACACAACCGTGCTGCGCCAAAAAGCAACTAATATCATTAAAAAGTTTTCAATATAATGAAACAAACTTATCAAAAATAACAATTATTTGTAGTGTGCAACTGATATATTCCCAATTAAAATTACTGGAAATTTTTTTGTTTGTTTACAACTAGCTTTAATGGCGCTCAGTGATTTATTACTAGAACTACTTGTAATTGTTTCTTGATTTGATATTCCGACAGGGTGTTTTGATGTAGATTTATGGAACGAATTTGTGTTATCCCCTGTCAAGTTTGCTTTGGAGCCAAACCGGTTTCGACAATGTGCCATCTGCAGTGTCATTCTACGTTCTGAGAATTGCATCAATTCATATCTATTTGTCATATAACCTACAAAACACACAACAAAAAAATCGAACACGATACACCCAGCAACAAAGTAATAAAAGCACAATACCAAAGTAATAAGCAAATTCATAATTCAATAATCACTGACAACAATTACCTGCCGTCCAAAAACACCAATTCTGACCCACACATGTTTGTATCGAACAAAATTTAAAATTTTGCATTGAAAAATAAAACAAATATAAAATTCACTTACGTAAAATTCAGCAACTACAAAATCATTTCGGAATATATAGAATTTTTATTATTTCATATTTTGGCGAAGAGTATATGATTCGACATTGCCAACTGTAGCGCTCTTTCTTGTGCTATTCTCTATTATTTAATGAATTTTTTTGTTAATATTTTCTAAAAAGAATTAAGACAAATAACAAACGATAGAAGAGCTTGCAATATATCTATTTCGAATCGTATCGTACTGTAGTTATTACTATTAATTTGAAGGATATTGAAGCCATGAAATTCTTACTAACATAATTAATGAAGCTTTTGTCTTTAATACGTTTGCAGATTATTTGTAAATTACTGCTTTGAACAAAAGCATTTTTAGAATACAAAACAAATTTAAAACATTCTACAGAGTAATTTAATTAAGTAAATAAGACAGTAGTCATCTGCATATACAAACTTTTGCGCAGTGTTTCAATTGAGCGATAATTTTAAATGAAAGAAAATCTCGTAACTGTTTTTAAAAAACTAGATCTATAATTAATTAAATTTAAGATTTTGTGTAGCAGTAAAAGTATGTTTTTCAAATAACCTAGTCTAGATTATAGGCCTTCTGGATTAGACAATTATCTCACTTTTATTATTTGAAATTCAATTACACCCTCAAAGTGGAAAGTTAACAGTAAAAACCAATTTTATTAAAAATCACTTTTGCACTGATTTTTAAAAATTCAACGGTGTTGAATAGTGCTAATATTCTGTTCTTCGTACAACTGTTAGGCGGTATAACTGTATCATTATATTATCATATTTTTAGGAAGTGAGACTAATTTCTACAATTGTTCGCCTTATCGAAACCAGTCCCTGCATATCGTTTCCAATGCAGCATGCTCACCGTCAGTCTTAAAACCAATGCAGCATGTAAGGGATAATTTCAAAAAGAATCTCTTTTATTATCACAAAATAAGTATGAAATAAATACTAATCGATCGACCAACGTAAAAAACATTTCTTAGTTGTAGTAAAGTTCTGTATATATGCGATTCTGTTTGGAATATGGAATCTTTCAAATGTCCGCCACGGCTTCGCGCAGATCCAAAAGGTTAACTTTTCAACGATTTAGCGGATTACTACGTTCTGTCATTTAACAAAACTCGAGCAAAAAAAAAAAAAAGAAAGGCTGGCAGCGACAAATTGTAAAATCTATGCGATTTGCTCTATGACACATAGCGGCGTCGTGCTGGCACCACATGTCGTCCACGTTCTTTAATTTTGGTCAAACTAAAGGCCCAACTATAATATGCTTAATGTAGCTTAAGCTAATGTCAAAAATTGAACGAAAAGCCTGTCAAATGCTTAAGCAAATTATTGAAGACTTTTAGGTGGCTACAATGTACTTACATGAGCCTGGAAACTATAGTACCACAGTTGCACATTTGTTTTATTCGTACTTTTGCAAAAACATATTTTATTTCAGAATAAATAAAATTCGTTAACAAAAAGGTGTTGAATAAATATATTTTATATATTTAATACCATTCATATACAAATTAATAATTATTTTTATTAGTTTTAAGAAATTTTCGAACAAAAAATACACAATTTTTGGTGCTTGCGTAATTTTGGCCAAAAGCACTAAAAACTGCAGCGGTGTGCATCACTCAACTTATAAACAATAAACATTTTTTTGCATTTTTGTGCTACTTTTTTTCATGCTCGTTCCTTTGAATTGAGATTATAATAAAATGCGTCTCTTTTTTGATACAACCAATTTTTTTTCTATTAAATTTAGAAAAACAAAATTTCACTTTCGTCCTCCATTGTAGCTAGTTTGTTAATGTATGTATCTATAATATAATCAGCTGCTTTCGTACGGAATGTGCGATCAGTTTCGTACTTTGCTTAGGCAAATGGCAGTTGACGAAACTTAACGAAAAGTGTTGTTAAGTACATTATAGTTTGCCACATATGATTTATATGTAATTGCACATTTGCTTAAGCCAGCTTATGCATATTATAGTTGAGGCTTAAGTTGGTCGTCAATGACTTCATTTTTTATTTGAAGAAGTACAGACCAAAGGCGCCGCTTTCAAAAATTCATATCATACAGGTCCGTCTTGGAGATACACTGTTGCCTGGTAATGCTGTGAGGGTTGATTTTGCCCCACATATGGAAAATCTGTTTCTTAACGTCTATATTAACAAAAATTCGCTTCGCTACTTTAGCTTACCATGGTGATTGGGCTTTCGTGACTGAGATTTAAATAACAGATTTGACAGGCGCTGTAAAAAAAACATAGCCGCCGCAGATAGTTACCATCGACCCGCTCTTATTAGAAAGCCTTTCTTTCTTCTTTATTTATTTTCCTTTTATATTTTTGGCTGCTGTGTTTCATCCACTGAATAGATCAGCTAATTATATTTAGAACATGCAGGGAATATTGTATCCTTCGTTACCCATTTGGCGTAACAACCTCAAACTTACTTAATCTCACATACATCTTCCTGTGTAATAAAAAGTTAGAAACCCAAATTAGATTACACATTAAATAAAGTCATATTTTACTTTTTATTTCTATTTCACATTAAAGTTCAAATTTAAAGACCCGTTGTGGTAGTATGAACTGATTTTGTGACATAACTAATGGAAGAAATAATATTTAAATGTGCTTTCAGGGAAGAGAAGTGTGTATGTAAAATCAGTTGTTACTAATCAAAAGTTTAGAAAACTTAAATTTGTCCTTCACTAAAATTTGCAGGGTTAGCTTTATTTCCTAGTGGGTGCATTTTTAAGAGATTAACATTTTTTAGCGAGTCTGTTAAACTGATATTAAGACTTAACTTAACCACTTTCTTCCTGGAGAATTGTATGCCACGATTTACTGTTGAAGTTTGCAAAGAAACATAAATCCATGAATCCATGAAATTGCTGAAGTTGTTGCTTGGAAAATTTGTTTCAACTTTTAACATTTATCTTAGCCTCTTAGCCACATAGCAAACATGACCCAGGTGGAACGGTCTTCGCAACTTGTTGACGAATCCTTCCTTGCCGTCACTATATTGAATGCTGTATAAAATTAGATGTTTACGTTGCACCCATAGCTTTTTATATAAAAAACTCGGCTTTGTTGCCGTAAAGCCTCTCTAGCTACGCGATTAAAACTACGAATTCAGCTTTCTTATGCTGGTGTATGCCAAACATTGCCTTCGGTAGAGAAATTATTCCTGGTTAATAAAATTAGTGTGTGAATATGATTTCGGGCATGTGAGTGCAGCGGAAGTCCAATAGTCTACCACTTTTCCAAGCAATATTATGTTCCAATTCTTCAAAAGTTGCTGATTTATTCGAATATACTAATGATATCGCATAATCTCAGAGAAAATATTCGAAATGCGTTTTGACCGGACCATTTCCAAAACTAATGAGGAACAAACAACTTTTCAGTAAGGATTCCATCGAATTGGAACCCCAAATAACTGGGCTCTATACTGCTCCCCGGTCTCAATTTTGAAGAATTAAAAACCAATGATTCCACCGGCCCGTAAAGAGCACCAAATAGTGTGGATGTAGCGGTGCTTGATATTCTGTAGTGACGTTTCCTCACACAATCCCTTATTGAAAAGCCCATCGAGACACAAACGAACCTCACCACTTCAAGTTTATTTTTAGCTCATTGGCCGAAGGCACGACGCAGTCTGCTATTCATGATAAAATGACAAGCCAATCTGAGGATTAATGTATAATAGAGTCGCCATTCCTGACAATCGTATGACTGTTTAATCCCTGTCCGAATGTTTCATACAAAACTTTTTGACAACAAATGCTTTAAAATTTTATTCGAGACTTTAGCCGCTGATTTTTTTTTTTTTGCTTTTCTATCTGATATTTTGAACGCTTTGCACGAACGTCTTCATTTTTAATTAAACTTTAAGAAACCTTGCCATCTCAAGTCTTCGCCTTACAAGTATTAAATAAACCTTTCTCTCTCCTTCCAAATCAATACATGCTTTATTGCCCTCGAAGTTAAATAAAAAATCTTTATTTCTTTCTTCTGGAAGCAAGAAGAGTTTTTTTCCAGGAACTGTGTTTTCACTAAGCAATTTCAAAAGATATAAGATCACGTACACTTCAAAGGTAATAAGATCAAGAAAACAAAAGAGAATTTTTTTTCCGATCTTGAACTTATCAACCCTGCCACGAAGGCACACATATGTATGTTGAAAAAGAGGGCGAAGATGTTTGAAGTTTGTCTGCATATCATACATTCAGTACTCACATATGGATGCCTGTCTGATGTGTGAGTTAAATAAAAATAATACATGCATAATATTTTAGCATGGTGTTGAACTTTTACTGTAGGACAGATATCTTTACGGATCGCTTGCTGTTTTTGACTGCTTGAGGCAATTGCTTTATTAAGAGTTTATGCTTCGTTTGCAGATGCTGTGATTCATAAAACCCAACCACATTCGCTTAGTTTTTAATTTTTTTTTTTTTTGGTTACATATTCTATTACAAAAACAACAAAAAATACTCTAACAAGCTCAAAATATTTTAACTTTATTTATTTCTATATTAACAGGGTGGTGAGTCCCAGTGATGTCACAACCATTCTAAACCTCTATACAAGCACACACACTCCCACTCACACTATCAAATGCATATGCATATGTACTTTGTTTAATATTAGAATGAAATACAAAACCAGCCAGGGGGTGGAGGTAATGCCAGGGATTTACAGAAAAAGGTAACTAATTTCAAATGTGACTGCAGATGGATTTAAAGAATTTTTTAATCAAAACTTGTTTGGTTTTATTGGATTTTTTGTTTTTTTTTCTTGGATGAACTTTAAATGAAATTAAATGTTCCACACGATGGGCAATTGTTTACAGTACACGTGAATAATATGCCGCCACCCTTGCGATACTTTTTATTTAACATTTATTGTTGTTTTAAAGTTCCTGTCCAAAAAGTGTGCGGATTTAGTTAAGGATGCGTTCTCTTCTTCCTGCTTGTTTCCATTATATTTGCATTGTTTAATGCATGTGGGAAATATTAATCCTTAGCGCATGTGTTTTCCCATTTCATATCCTTTAGATAGAAATATTATTTAGTTGCGTCATGGTAACTTTAATTTAAAAAATGTATTTTTTGCCTTTCAGAAATAAAGTACGTTAAAGCAAAACTTATTTATTTAATATTTGCTTTTCACTTAAAATTAGATTTTGTTTTCAATGTGCAGAGCATTATTAGTGGAAATCTATTTAAATACTAATTGGAATTTGAGGCATGTGAAAGGGTAAAATATAAAAGGATTTGAAGGAAGAATTTTGTTATTAATAGAAACAAATAATAAAGAGAAAATCGTGTTTGTTGAGATTTTGTAGTGAAATAAAACACAGATGGGTTTATTAATTGCAATGAGAGAGGCTTTAATTAATAAATGATTATGAATATGATTTATGGTAAGTGGTTTCACAGCTGGGATCGGGAAATTTTTTTTTGCTGTAACAAAGGTTCGTACTATACATTAAAATTAAGAGAACGTTCTAGCCTAAAGCGAGGCCGGGGCCATATATCAGTAATCATTTTTAAAATTCTGCAAGCTCAAAAATACGGTCTTGCTTCATTTTCTTATATTTCTTAAACAAGAAAGGACTTTTTTCAAAATGGGAGCAAGGGTCAGACTACCTGATATATATTCTGCACGTTCAAAATGCCATCAGAGTTAAAGGAAAATTATAAATATGACAAAAATTTGAACATAAGTCAACTATATAACCTGACTATGTGTACGAAGGATACTTCTAAAATTGACGAACTTTTTGTAACAAGAACTTCGTCGGGTAAAAATTTCATTTTCGTATTTGTAATCGAATAAGCCGAAAGAAAACAGTTGTTGTGACCCAACTTAACTCAGGATCGCATCAAATTATACTACCGGCAAGAAAGATTTATGTCGGTGCACAATGCTAACGCTCTTTAGTACAGAAATAGTTTAGCCGGCCATTTTCTCAGCTACACTCTTTGCAACCTTTTTCAGTTCATCGAAGTGGTTTGATAAAATAATATATTGTAGTGTGAACTTAGGGACATTATAAACTAATTGCATGAAATTTTTCCATATAAATGTTCCCAGCATTTTATTTCGAGCAAAAAGACTGGTTATATGGAAAATTTTATTTATTTGGCCCTGCAGTTTTTAATATGCCTTTGGTAAGTAAGGTAGCAACACACGTTCCGCTCCAAAAACTGATTCAATCGTTAAGTTAAAATTGATATATTACAGTGACTTTTTCAAATTCTGATTGTACAATATGGATGGGATGGTGTAGAAGTCTTCGATTTCGATAGGCTAGAATCCCTAATCTTGTGAGAGTCGAAAGAAATGCACGAAGTATAAATGAGGAGGGTAGGAATGAGGTGGTAAGGTGGTTAAAATCTACACAAAACACCACAACTGCCTCGGAGCCACTCTTAGAGGGATGAAATATAAAACCAAACCCTATTCATTTTCCGCTACGAAGATATTATCCGAACATACATGTATAGGGAGAGTTTTGAACCGTTTAGATTAAAAAAACACATAAAATTTGACCTATGCGTAGCCACAGCTGGCATATGAACGATGTCGTATTCTATTACTAATGGCATATATTCAAAATAAAAAGAACGTCGGCCATACGTCACATAACGCCATAGAATGCTTTATTCCTCAAGAGCCAAGAAGTAAATTTTCACTTAAACGGATGCGGTTCTGAAACACAGAATCATTCACAAATACCCATTACATTCTGTCAATGTCAGTGATCGGTGTAATATTTACGCCCCAAATGCCATTGGCTCTTATTGTTTCGGAACCACCTTAACAAACATTGTTAATGTGACTGATCTACGGTACAAAAGATAATGAAAGAGTGCTTATTATCGCGGCTCGCTAGCAAACGGTAATTTTAAAGGATGTTTCTCTGATTGTTCCACAATCTCGAGAACAAGCTACAGACGTTGGAGGTTTCCAAAGAGAGTGTGATAACATAACAACCGAAATTCTCTTTAAAGCAGTTGAAAATGTGACAAGCAGACGAAATGGTTGCTCAAAATGTCTATGCCCAATACCAACTTCAAAATATAACAAAAATAAATTAAATTAAGGCTTTTGGGCCACCTTGTAAATAATTACATTTTTAAGAATTGAGAGAAATGATGAAGGTTGATACAAAATTACCTAAACGAAAAATAACTGAATACCGGAATTCCTAAAGCACTGAAATAATGTACGCCCTTCTTAACTTCCTCTAACAAAATCATATTAAGGATTTAACAATGAGTTTGTGCAACTTTGCAGGTATTTATTTTACATTGCCTTTTTATTTTATTTATTTCTTTTGACATATAATCGATGTGGTTCATTCGGTTGACCGCAAATTCCAATTAAAATTTAGTTAAAACTCAATGACATTCGTAACCACAACAATAAGAAATTGAATGCACATTTTCGATTTGTGTCAAAAGAAAGAAGTAAGAGGAAACTACAAAGCATATTTATACAGTCAATATCAAAAGTATTTGCTCACAGTCCAAAAACTTTCATAGAAACTGTGAAGTTTGCTAATGTTACGTACGAAGATCAAAGAAAAAAGACTTCACGTTTCTTTAGGGGTGTTCGGAAAATCGTTTTAATCATTTCGTTTTAAAATCGCCTCATATACAAAACGAAAAACAGTGTTCTGTTAATCGAACGATTTAGTGCATTCGTAATTACGTTCCGATTAAATATCTTAAGCATCTGAAACATCAAAACTAATTAGCAGCTTTTTAGTTCAATTCTTTTCTGAAATTTTGCGATATCAAAACGAAATGTTTTTCAGAACATGCCTGCATATACAAGCTAGGGATTTTTTGAACCCACTGTATGCCGAATATTAAAGAGTATCAATTTAAATTCTAGTGAATAGAAAGAAATGCCTAATTTTTCCCAGGATTATACTGAAAATCATACCGCGTCTGATTCCATTTTCAGGTTTAGTTCAGAAAAAAATAGGGTACTGCCCGTAAGATCTACGAAGCCTTGCAGTACAATTTTATCACAGATTTGGATAGTAGTTCTGCGTAAGTTTTGGCGATATGTGTAATTTAATATCCATGTCCTAACGATTGGTGGCCCATAAATCTCCTTAAGGAACTTATTGAAGCTGCCCCAAAGCCCGGATTTCAACATCATTAAAAATGTTTGGTGCTTCAATCAGTAATTATTTTCAGCGGGAATAAAAGAATTATGACGAAATATGATGGAGTATCCAATGTTGCCACAAAATATTTTTTTGCAATTTTAATAACATATCGTATCCTAATTTAGAAAAAATATCATTCTAAATATTGTGTGAATGCTTTTGTCGGCAGTAAGCGAAAGATCAAGCATTTAGTTTAAGCGAACAAACAAAATAAGACTTGTGGTATGTGTAAATAGTTATGACCAGGAAGTCCAACATGACAAAACACGACAAAATTTCAAAAGGTGTTCTTATGAATAAAATTTTTCACGGTTCCTTCGCGTTTTGTGTAACAGTGAAAACAAGAATCAAAAACTTTTTTTATGAAAACATTTATTCCTACAATTTATTTTTGAGAAACAATGAAGAAAGTATTTTGAGGATTATTTTTAAATAACTTTTGGATTTTCTTTTACTCTTTTATCTTGAGCTGTGAATTAAATATTTTATCTGCGACTCCTAACATCAATTTTATTAAAATTTTATTTCCAATATTATTGCATTTAATACACAGATACCACGACTAATGTCTGTCAAAATTAAAATACACATTTTTATATCAGAACGATTATTTTCTCGACAATAATTTAACACTGCTGCAGGTTGTTGTCCGTGCTACTGTTGTCCTTGCTGCCTACAAAAGAAAACCAATGTTGACAATAGAACAAAATATGTAAAACAAATTAGAGCTTAGAAATATTTTTTGTTGGAAAAAAAATTAATTGTTACATTTATGCATCGAGAGTTTCTAAATAAATAAATTTATTTGTTTTATTGTTGCATAAATGTATGTATTTTTATATTATTTAGTGAAGTTTACGTACATGTCTGAAATCAGGTATTTTTTCGGGTTAAGTCTTGCCTATGCGCACCTTTCCGGTCACACTCGAACTTTCAGGAATAAAAAATTACTTCAATTCTGATTACAAAATTGAGATATATTATTTGTCGGCCACGCTTACATTCGAGCGAACGGGCACAAAAGTTAAGAACTGTTCACCCCTATATTTCTGCACGTTTATTTCTTTTTCACATTGAAGCTTGGTTTCTTTGCTTTTTGAATACTCGTATACATAACTATATACAAAATATGTAGTTATATACAAGATTTCTATCGATATTTTAGATAAAAGTTAGTTAGTTATTGTGCTCGCTATAGTTCACAAGATGTATCCGATTGTATTTTCTACTTTGCAACGCCTACCCTCAGTACTTTGCTCTATGAAAGAAACCGAACTTTAAAAGAGCAAAATATCTAAAGAGGCACCGCTGAAATATAAATGAATTGTTGCAACAGCTGTTAATATTTTAAAATTACTATGTAGCTGTTGTTTTTAAAATAATAAAGTAGCTGGCTTCAGGGCCACTTTTGTACTCAGAGTCATTTGTAGTCGTGGTGCCGTGTGGCACGCTGTGGCCAATGTGTTTCATGCTTAAAGCTTAAATAGTTATTTCCTGGCTCTCCTTTTTATTAGCGTTTACCATATGCGATTAATAATTTAACTTCCATTAAAACTGAAATGTTATTTAAAAAGTATTAAATACATAAAACATTTTTTTTTAAATAAAATACAAATTTAAGTCTTTTAAAAATGTATGTTTGGATTGGAATTAATTCGTTAATTAACTCCAAACACAACGCTTACGGTAACCGATATAAATCAATAAAGTACTTATCGGTGGCCATCGAGAAGTGTAAAAAAATTCTACAAAATAAAAAAATTTTAAAACAATTCTTTGATTATTCAAATAAAATAATTAACCCTGACATTTTTCTGTTTTAAGCCACAATAATTACTATTTTCTGATTTCGTTTTAAAACTTAAATTTCAATAACATTCATAAATTCTGGTGTTTCGTGGCTACAATTGCTATGAAACCGCTTTTAGTAATATAAACGAGAAACAAAATATATGTAATGTGCATGTGAAAACAAAAATGTAAAATCTCTTTTCACTTCAAATTATCATAGAACGAAAATTGACCCACAGGGTTGTATACTTATGTTGAAAGGGTTGATTTCAAAGTACATATTATTAACTCAGTGTAATCGGTGTTCACGTAGAAAGATGAAATAAAATTTATGAAACGCGCTTTCATAGCAGTACAATAGTCCTGTTACCGTCTTTGTAACTTGTCGATGTTTCAATCGAGCATGCTGAGTATGTTTTATTTGCCATCGTTACTCAAAATAACTTGTTTGCAAAATAAAGTTTTACGAACAGATTGTACGCAACGTGTAGCCAAAGTATATATGACGTACATGCAAAATCTCAGCTGATCAAACTGATTGCCAAATAGCCCGCAAAGGTTTATCAATTTTTCGGTTCCAAAAGTAAAGTTAAATAAAACGCACAATAATCCATGATTTCGATGAAACTTTTATTTCATTATAATGCTTGGAGTTTGACATTATGTACGAAATACAATGTTATTTAAATGACTGCCTCTATATAGGTTGCAGCAGTCGATCCTGTTGAGGTAGTTTTTAAACTAAATATCGACCTGTTCAAAATCTTCAATCCTACCGCTCTGAATTGACAATTCTTCCAGCGTCATTTTTGAAAATAAAACTGCCCAATGTCACCTTCAGACTATAATGCGCTCCAAACAGTCACTTTTTTTCGCATGCAATGGCTTTTCTCACCCACTACTGGGTTCTCCGAGCCGAACATGCGACTTATATACACCGAGTGAGAAATGAGTTTAATCGTGGAAGAAAATTTTGGTCGAAAAATCAGCATTGAAAGCCTGTTGCTCTAGCGTCAAATCGGCATATCTAATCTACGGCGTTGTCAGTGATGAATTGTTGCATGAGTTGAACTTTTCTGAGAATGCTGTGGAATCGTTAAATTCGGATTATGCGCCACACTTGCACTAGCAGAATCGATATTTTCGGTAGTGCGAACATTGCACTGATGCACAGGCCCAACCATATATATGTGACGCTTCCAGTCTCTTCAAATTTCTTTATAATCTTGCCTTGCGTAGTAAGTCAATTGTGACGGCTCTAATTACCGTGTAATGCTCGAAAAGTGGCCACATTTGAACCACCAATTTTGTAGCAAGTTATAACTATTTTTACGCGTTCTTATGTTGTTAAATGATCCACATTCGTAAACTTTAAACTTTTCACTAAATAAATGACACTTCAGATAATAAATATTTAACAGCTGATAGTCTTGCCACACCGGCGGTTTTAAAACCGTCAAGGAATATAATTTATTAATGTATCTATGTATATTTTTAGGCGTATTCAATATAGCTTTTATTTTTGAGTGAATACTTACGTATTCGAGTTCTTAGTGCATAAAAATCGAAGCTCTGTAAATAAGATAAAAAATATGCTATACCCATGTGGGTGGTATTTAGTTCTGCCAAGTTTCATGATATTAATAGCAATGACGAACTAAAGTGCAGAGGGGAGTAAATCAATATTAATTATATATATTTTAAGTACTACCCTGGTCTTTTTTAATTAAGTAATTGTTATTTAGTTTAGATTAGGTTAGATCGAGGGGTCACCTCGCTGCCTACCTAGGCCAGTACTTCAGCCCGCTTGCGCTCCCCGTTACAGAAAATACCAAGATTTGCTACAAAAATAAATAAAGAATGCATCCCTTTATTCATTTAAACTTGTCTTTCTAGAATTCACGACAAATTATTCGCAAAAATAGGCAGGTGATTTTAAATCGGCAGTCACTTATCTGATCGTTTTAAAACCATGTACTCAGAAAATTTTTTCGGTGTATTGAAAACACTTGTACGAAGTGATTTTTAGAAGAGGCATGATACCGGTATAAATTCGCCAGCATGAATTGGTGTGCGTTTTTTATTATGAACTGAGAAAAACAGCTTTGTACGCTGTAACATAGGAACTAGGTGCTCCGAGAAACATTCCCAAAAATCCCCCAGTCAATGCCTCTTGGATAAGATGTATCTTGTCAAGTGTCAACAATTAAATATTGGGTTTTCTTTTAGTAGGAAAGCTGGGCAGTGGCACAGGAATTGTTTAAAAATTTGAAAAAACATTAGTTTAAACGAACAGTCATCATATTTTTGTTGCTTCATGTATGATTGTTTGGTAGAGGTTTCAATAAGGTTCTGCAAGTGGTGTGAGTGGGCTTTCATATTAGGCAACTTAAGTGTGAAACTCTTGTGTTACCTTTAAGCAAGGAGGTCCATTTGTGGCCATGCACTTAACATTAATATTAGGTTCAGATTTCATTTGCTTTGTCAATCAACGATTTCTACTTTAATTTTACAAAACTATGAAATATGGGCAGCCTCCATTTCTCTTGGAAAAGTTAAATTTTGGAAGATCATGGAGAACCAAGACTGCTGTTTGCCCAAATCAATCATCTGTTTATATGGCTACGTCACATTAAATTAGGGTAATAAAGAACTGAAATTTAATAAATCCATAACAGCGTTTAAAAAATCATGCAACAACACTGTTGGTACTAAATAAATGACCATGAATAGCAACTTGCTTCTATTTTATTTGACGTTTTGGGTCAAAGAAACTCCTTTTACATGTCTGCATTACTCAACAATATACCATTGGCGCTGAGATGCTGCGGAGATATTTCACAAAAACTGTTGTATGCAGCAATGGCTTTATCTATCCTTCTTTATAATAAGTTATATACAGTGTGACTGATAAAAGCCACTGCCAAAAGAAAACTTGATAGATATTTTTCTATCTAATGCTGGGAACACAACTGGGACGAACGACGAATTTCGTCCAACACGACGTATACGTCGGTAAAAATTCGCTGTGTAAATTCGTCGTATGAAGCACAATAAGGACGCAAAAATTCGTCGTATGAAGCACAATAAGGACGCTGTTATCTATATACGAGGAATATAAATTGGTGACCACATGAAAAATAATAATTAAAAAATTAAAAACTAACAAAAACACAGCCAAAAAGTAATTTTATAGTTAACTACTATTTTGTAAGCTTATTTTAAATACTATAAAACAAAATTAAATTAAATTATTATTAAAAAAAACTTTATTCACTAAAATACTTGGAAACTAAAACCAAACATTATCACATTGTACTGTTTTGTTCGTCGTACGCCGGCGAAAGAAATAGAAATAAATCTAGTTCAAAGTTCGCCGCGTATGACGAATTTCGACCGACGTCATAATTGTGTGCATTTTGGTATACACAAATGTGTTCTATTTTTGGCGACGAATATTCGCGGCGAAAAATTCGTCGTTCGTCCCAGTTGTGTTCCCAGCATAATCTGGAATTTTTATCTTGTTTTTGTAGATTGGTTTAATAAAAATAGAAAACTATGACACACAGAAAATAATCTGGATTGTCCGCCGCTATTACGCATTTCCTAACGGGCTCGCCTGACCTGGGGGTCCAACCGGACTCTTTCTTGTGGCGTTAATGTAAACAGGAATTATACAAATCGCAACCGACAAATGTGTATAAAGTAAAACACTCAATTCGAGAGACAATAGCTGCGATTCCAGCCTCAACTTTGCGGGCAATAATAAACTCCTTTTTGCTAAGATGTCGTACCTGCATCAGCGATCATGGCGGGCATTTGAATTCAATTATTTTTAAGGCTAATTAAACTATTTTTAATATAATTTATACGGCTTTCAAATGAAAATTTGATTCTTGATAAGTGACACTGAAGATGGCACATAGCCGATACCGGGTCGTCTCCAAACCAAACTTGACAAGGGATGACGTAAATTCGTTTCAAAAATCGGTTGAATAAATTACATTCATTACAATAACGTAATTCCAGTTTCTTAGTGTAGAGAAACTCCTCAGCTACCCTGTATATGATAAATTAATCAAGTGCTATATAACTTTTGTTACGGACTGTAATTAGACATTTTGATGATAGCACGGCATTACACATTAAATAGCCAAATAAGAACTTTGTAAGATATTTCTCATTATTTTTTTTAAGAAATTGCTACTGGGACAAAATGTCCAAGAAATAAATATAAATGTTGAAATAATCTTCAAAGTATTTTGTACAATTTATTGCAAGAAGAATTAAATTTGTGCCTGTGTATATGTGAGCGAATATACTGTGTTATAAAATAGAAAAATGTTTCCCTTTTCACAGTTGTTTTCAAAGAAAATTCTTTTGTATAAAATTATTTGTAGCTTGTAGTATTTTTGCCTCCATCAAACCATTTGCCGCTTTTTCTTTTTGATTTGTTTCTTTTCGGTATTGATGCCTTTTGAAATACAACAATATTTTTAATTAAAGCCGAAGGCAAGAATGATTCCACAACTACACACAGCCACACATGCAGAAGAGTTTTTTTGTTGTTGTATTGTACAAGCGTAGATGTGTTAAAAGTTTATGTTTGCAGTTCTGCAAAACGGAAAAGGCAACTTAAATTTTTGTAATTGTTTAATTCGATTTAAATTCTACTCTACGAGAATTCATTCTAAAAAATACTTGAGTGTAACTGACAAAGAGCGACTGAATGACCACGCTCCAACATGAGCCCGGACTTAATAGGCTAAAAAAGATACAACTCAAGGGCATACAGCCAAAGTTTTCGCCGGTTCATAAATATGGCTGCAACATCCGACAGGGAAGAGCAATAGAACCAAAGAATTGTATGGCATAACCTTGGCCAAACCAGAGGAAAAAAGTTCCATTTGGTGACAAGGTTAAAACATCCATTGGGCACCTACCTTATTTATCAGAGTTACGTTACTTCGATAGTTATACTTTCTATACATAACGAAATGGTTTAGTGTTCGTTGTCAATGGCTTTTTTTTGGACGGCTTAATAATAAAAGCGACAATAAGCAATTAATTACCATGGTCGCTAAATGTCAAGTACCCTTGGGTACTGTCAGAAGTGAAAATAATACACCTTAGTACTCGGTAACAGAAACAGGAACTTAGTAGGGAAGCAGGTGGGCACTTTCATAACTGAATTAAGTAAAATCGTATAAGATGAAAAATTTAGTATCTCAACGCGCGGAATGGTTATAAACTGCAACAAATCCAAAGGAATTTAAGGGACCTGAGCTTGTAAAATGGGGTAACCTAAGCGGAATAACGTAAGATGGATACAGTTTCTATGATTATCTGATTGCACTGAAATTGAAGCAAGGTTCTGTTTCTTATATATGATTGGAACAGGCGGCGATGATAGCGCGCAAATATCACCCACAGTATTCTTGATACACATGAAGATTTCATCGGGTAACAAAAAATGTTAATAATACGAAAATATAATCGAGTTCTAAACTTCAAAGTATGAAGGTGTTTAAAAAAGTGAGATCTTAATAGATCTTAATAGAGGTCTTAAATAAAAAGTTCTATAACCTATTAATTAATTTTCTTTCAGTTATTATTACATTATTACAAGATATTACAACAAGAATATACAAACTTTAAAATAAAAATTTGCTTTCTTAAAATAATATATAGGAAATCGACAGTAAAAACCCTACATTTAAGATCACATATGAGGGTTTGGAGAAGTTTAATATATAAAACCTAATACGATCCTATATCTGAGTATAGGATCCATTAGTCATTGTCATGCAAACAACTGCAATGGGAAGAAATTGACTTGCTGGATTTGTCATAGAATGTCAGTGTCATATCATTTATTAAAGTTTCAATTGTTCTCTGTCCCAAAATTCTATGCAGTTCTCGAGTGGCAAATAGTCGTGATAAATTGAAAATGATTTCTACATTTTTATTCAAGGTCATTTGGAGTTTCTTTTTGTGGGATTTCGCTTCCAAACAGAACAACCGCATGTAAGCATAGGTCGGATATATAAATTACGTATATAAGGATGTTTGGTTTTTAAGCTTAATTTTGATTTCGTATTAAGGAGAGTAAACTAAGCTCTCCCACAACGAATTTCTCTTGTGTAAATGTTTCCACATGTTCCTTGAAGGTCAGACTTCTATCAGCCGTTACGCCCAGATATTTAACGGACTTTGGAAAAACGATTTCTGTGCTATGCATAAACAACTTAAGTACTGGATTTCTTTTTGAAGATTCATTATAAGGAAACAGTGTTGCCTGTGTCTTGTCATTATTAATTTTAATCTTCTATTTGCTAAAATAATCAGTTGCATAAATAAAAACCTTTTGCATTCGCTTAACAATTGCGTTTGAGACTTTTCAATGCAAAATGAATGCAGAGTCATCGGCATAAAGGGCTAAAGCATTACCTGCTCTTATTTTAAAGTCAGAAAGATAAAGATTATAAAGCCAGTGTGATAAAAGCAGAACCCTGGGGCTCTCCGGAAATTAAGTTATTTTCGGCTGAAAATTATCCTGCCACTTGGACTGCAAACGTCCTTCCAGTGCAAAAGTTATTTACAATTTTTTTTTAATTTTAATGGAAATTTCATTTTGTGTAGCTTGTATATAAGACCTTTATACCATATTGGATAAAGGGCTTCCTCTATATCAAGAAATAGCACTCTAAAGGAGTAAATCCTATTTTTATTTGCTTCTATCATATTCACCACCCTATATACATAAATGGCGAGTGGTTGGTCGAATGTTCAGGCCATATTGACAGCTGTCTAGGAGATTATTCTCGTCAACCAAATTTCTTAGTCTATTTATTATAATTTTTCCAAGTGTTATCCAGAGAACTCAATAAACTGATTAGGCTGTAACTAGTTGGTAATTTAGAGTCTTTGCCGCTCTTCGCTTTTTTAAACGCGTTTGGAAAATAACAATTCTGGATGCAAAAATTATAAAATTTTACTAAATGTTTTTTTTTATTATTATAAATCTTGCTCAGGACGAAATCCAAATATATTTTGATTATCATTTCTTTTGGAACTGTTGTAATGACAAAAATTGATTTGATGAACTAAATTTTCTAACTGCCAACTAATTTAGAACTTCGTGATCACAACTGAAAAGTCTTATTGAATAAATTATTCGATTACAAAAAAATTGCTTTCAATTTGTGTTAATGTTGTACTTAAAGCCAGCTATAAGTGGTTTAAAGTTCCGTTTGCTGTAATACCTTGAAGGAACTGTAAGGCGAAAGTCTTTGTAAAAAACATGTAATTGCAAAGAATGAAGTTTGTATATGATGGGAATTAAAGTTCATTGTTTTACTTCTACGAGTAACGCTGCGTTCTTGTCTGTCTGTGCATGTAAGCAAAAACAGTTAATTTTTAGTTTTGTTACTTTCTGTGTTGGAATTAAAATAAAAAATTAGATTTATTTCCTTCAACGATAAAAAATAACACTCGCCCTAAAGGAGGGTACGTGCAAATTAATATTAAAATGAGGAGAGCGAATAACGATGGTGACCAGACTTAAAGGACAAGAACATAAGTTAATTTTAAATACAATTAGATATGCTAACGAAATTTTCGCTAACACTCAAATGATTCCAATGAAGAAAATGTTGAATATAATTTAAAGCATACTTTTAGGTTTTGAGTTTAATATGAAGTAAAGTATACTTTTTTTTTAACTTTGTACAAAATTAGTATTACAGCGTTTTAACTTCGAACAAATGTTTTGTTAAAATGTTACAGCCTGATCTGTATACAAATACGTGAAGTATCGCCTGAGAGTTAATTTATAATAAGAAAACATGTTTTTATATTTTTTAGTCTACTTAAATATCTGTTTAAACTGTTGGGAACTTTAAAAATATTTCAAGCGAGATAAACATAAAAACAAATACCAGCATAAACATAAAACCCATTTAAAACACACACAGCATAATTTGCAAAGCAATACTAAAAGACCACAGAGAGTTTTTCGTAATTCAATGAAATAGTAAGCCAGATAAAGTTTCTTATAATAGAGAGTATTTCAATAGCAATAAAATAAGAATTATTATTTTTATGGAATATTTCCCAAAATTAACTTCTATTTTAAATAATTTATATTTCTTGAAATGGGAGTATCTGTAATAAGCCTGAGTATGTCAAAAATGAATCTTCAGCTCTTGATTAATATACAAATTTTCGAAATGGTTTTCATAAGAACATTTTTATGAACATATAAAAAAAATATTAGCCCTGTCAAATAAAACAGCCGTATTCACTGTTTGGGGCAAATGGTCTTGCAAAAGTGCAAAATATCGTAGCTTGTTATTGAAATCCAACAACAAAATGCACAAAACTTCAGTAACATTTCATAAAAAAACTACGAAAAATAATAAATAAAATTGGCGAAGTTGATCGTTGGCATATACATTTAAAGGAACTAATAACTTGGTGGGAGGAGGAGGAGCAAGGGGATCCTCTTAAGGTGACATTTTTTTAAGTTTTCTCCTAATAGGTCTGAAATTATAATTCTTAGCAAAAATTACTTCATATAGAAGCTGACAAAGCTTCCTACAAAGATTATGCGAATTATCTTTTACGTAAGACCTACTATCTGTAATAAAAGAAAAATAACAAAAACAAAAAAATCCTTATCACAGCCGAGAAACACATGGGAAATTTTACCTCACTCGAACATTTGTTTCTATCGATGCAAAACAACCTGGCTGGAATCTGCTTCACTTTAGTCAAAGACCTGATTCGTTTCTACCATAAATGTCAAGTTAATTGAAATTATTATTAAAACAAAGGTAAAGCGAAACACACAACAGCCGCAAATCTTGTACAGCCAATAGTAAAAAAGCAAATTTAAATTTTAAAAACGAATTTTCTATAGTAGCTGTGTCAATATTTGAAATACATATATCAGTATTTAGTTGTTGTCACGTACCAATTTGAAGCATAATGATCCATAATAAAATAATAAAAATATCACTCATACGTCACGTAGTTCCTGTAGACCATTTGGCTGCTTGTTTGTTTGCTTTTCATAGTTGTTGTTGCTGCATTATTTGATTTTTAAATACATTTTTAATTAAATTTTCTCTTATTAAGCATTTAGCATTTAATTGTTATAGAAAACGTCACGTACAAGAGCTGTCGTAATATAATACAAATAAACAAATAAATACAATAAAACGGAAGAAGACCAGCAAAAAATAATTTGACACAAAAAGCAAAATGATAGTAAACAGAAATATATTCGAATGAGAGTGGAAACAGGCAGAAAATGAAATAAAACAACGTTACTTTTCACAATATGACAGTGACAGTTTTAAAAGAAGAAAGTTATGCTACTTTTGAAACTGATTAAACAAAATGTATTTAAAAAAGTTTATATGTTAACATAATTTTTATTTATAAAAGAAACTTCTTTGAGAAAGAATAATATGCGAAAGTCAGTAGAAAATCGTATTAACTAATAAAGTAGCGGAAAAGTTGATTTCGAGTCCTTAAAAACGCTGGTAGATTACAATGTGACGTTACCTTCTACACGCGATTGCAAACCAAACCGAAGATAGAAAATGCAATTAGAAATCGAGATAAAAACCTATTCACTAAATTAGATAAGATCCGCACAAACACATAAATGTAAAAATAAAACCAAGATCTTAATTTGGCCGTTGAAAGTACTGAGATCGAAATGACGACCAAATTTTTGATCTATGCAATACCATATGATTCCTAGGCCACATGCCTGATCCGTTCTAAGGGGTTTTTTAATGAACAAAATCGCCGCTATGAAGTGAAACCAATCCAAAACAGACCCTACATTACATCCAGAAAAATGCACTGTTTGATGAGGTTCACACGCTGGTGACACTATTGGACGATATTTCTTCAAAAATGATGCCGGACCTCACGTTACGGTCAATGAAAATCACTACCGCACAATGATTTCATTTTTAAAAGCATGTAAGAAATTGATCCATACGAAGTGTGGTTTCAACAGGATAACGAAACGTACCGTACGAAAAATTTTGGCGATAAGTAAATTTCGAGAAATGTACCTGTCAATTGTCCTAAAAGGTGATGTCATTTTATCCTTCTCGATTATTTGCCACGTGAAGTCACTATCTTATACTGATAAACCGCAAAACTGTTCGTGTTAAAAGCCCAGCAATACTTGAAAAAGTGGCCTAAAATGGGACGACCGGAATGAGCTTTTTGAGGAACAGCAGCGATGACCATATGCCTGAAATAAATTCAAATAGTAATAACCTGTATTGAATCATTAGAAAAAGCAATTTTTGTGATTAAAATTCAATTTTTTATATTATTTTTTACAATTTAAAGTTATATCGGGCTTAAGAGAACATCCTATATTTGTAGCAGCTCCTCTTCAGAGCTTACACAATGGAAGCCCTAAAAACTGACCACAAGGGTTTTGCCTTTTTCAAGTCCAATAGAATGGGAGCATTCTGCGTACCATAAAAAAGAACACGTAGTAATATACAAAATGCTAAACATTTGCAACGGCATCAAAGTCAGTGTTAGAAAAATTTAAACGTGGGAATTTTGAGGATATTTGAGAGTTCTAATGCTAAGAAATTCGATGATTCTTTTGTTCTAACTATAGCACATCACTTGGTCTCAAATATGTGTTTCCATGAATTTTGTCCAAACCGAAGACTTAGCTTTCCGGTTGAAGCTGTAGCATTATATTCTACAGCGCCATTTTAAATTAACATTTTAAAGAAATAACAACTTCACATTATTCGAAGTAGTTTTTAAAGCAGATGAGTATGATAACAGTCTCGTGATTTGTGCTGATGTAAATAAATTATTTGGACGTCTCAACTATAACTATCGACCAATGGATTGGAGATTATTCTGAACGGGATCGAGGAAATGTAAGTACATTAGGCGAAATAAATCTATCGGAATTTTTATTACCGCTGATGTTCCATCAGTTCCAATAACGTACGTACATTAAAATTATTTATCTTAAGTATTATTAGAAATTCACTGAAAACAACTTTGATTATCACAACCCTTTTCTTATTTACCTCGCAACGTTTTTAAGAAAAATTAAAAAATAAATATAATTACAAACAAAGTATTGCAAAAAATAGACAGCAAAATTGAAACAAGTGTAATCGAAATTTTAAAAACAGCAGTCCTGTTTACAACATTCACAATATCACGGTGCTGTTATTAAAATTAATGAAAAAATGCAAATAATTTTAGAATAAATCCACATTGATTTTCAATTAGTTTCGAAAAAATACACATAAGTATTCAATACTGTGAACTTCTAAATAAGTTTGAAGAGAAAACCAACAAAAATCATACAATTAATGTGGCTGCAGGACTTTTTCTTTAAGTACAACAGCTGCTACATTTCCTTTTATTTTCAAAGATTTCCATAAAACATCTTCTTTAGCAAAGTTAGATCTGCACTATGAATAAAAAAAGGGGGCAGAGGGGGGTTGGGTAAGCAAACAGAAAAGAGAAAACTAAACAAATATTTCTTTAAAGAAAATTTCCATTCATTCATTTATACAAACACATTCGCATTGTTTGTTTGCATTTATTTGGATTAGTTGCAGCATACTTTGAGGCATTTTCTTAAAGAAAGGTTCTGTGTAGCAGATTATTTCCCAGCAAAAAATAATCCAGATTTTGTAAGCAGTACATACCTTTTCTGGTACGCAATTGGACTTCATAGCGAGCACATATATTTTCCTTTAATAAATGTAACACGCCTCGGCAGAAAATCTGAAATTGTTTATATCTGTCTATATTTAGATATACGCATACAGTAATGCATTGCAAGGAATTACTACTGTACGCCAAGGGATACAAAGCTATACAATTAAGGACTAATTACGAAAAGAAAATGACGAAATGAGAATAAGCATGCAGTGAATCTCCAGAAGCCTACGAAGCGCTGAAATAAGCACTTAAAAAGAAATGCACAAAGTGGAACAACTATCAAGTCATACGTAAGCAGGTTCGCATGCAATGCCAACTCGATATTCCCTTGCAAAGCTACTGATAGCAGAGCAGAAGTTCTTGCTGGGTTGTTTGTATGTAATCGTCAGCTTAGTAAGCTCGTTTAGTGTGCACGTATGCTTATGAGAAATCTTAAAGGATCAAAACATAAATAGTGTGTATAGTTAAAAAGGACTTTAACATCCGAAGTCAAATACAAGCAAACATAAAATTCTACCTTCAATTCATGCCGGCACAAGGAGAGCTCTTAGTCACGTTAGTCCTGGTAGATGAATTTTTAAGGTGTATTTTAACACTGTGTCGGAAAACCAAATAATGTAAAAATAAACCGGCCATTTTCAGTTTGCTATTTGAAAGGAAAAATAGGTACTTTCTCTCTTAAACTATGACAGCATGACACTGCAGGCCTTGAATTTACTAGTCGCAGCACTATTCAATAACTTGTCTGACTTGGCGCAGTCTTTCTACTCAACGAACTTTTCTGTTTTACAAACTGCACTAGACAACTGAAATAACTTAGAAAGTTAAAGCCCTTGTTGTTGTTTGTTCATCTTCTTATGGTTACTAGGACCTGATGTTGCTTTAAGCATTTTTATTGTAAACAATTTTGTTGTTTGTATTTGTTGTTATTTTTGCTGCCATCAGATAAAGCGTTGATAGTTTCTTAATGAACACACATATATAAATGAATATAAATGCAGAGATCCATATGAAAAAGGAACTCACAGCAGCAGAAATAACACAAATGTTCTTAGAAAAACATACAAAAAATTCTTTTAGCCTTGAGTGGCAAAGAATAATAAACAAACAAAAAAGTAAAAGAGAGTATAAAATTGCCATAGATATGTAATTTACTATTCCAAGAAAATGCAATTAATTTAAAATATAATCACAATTATGTTCATTATGACAACAAACGAAAGAACTGTGTATAAAGTTCGATTAGGTTACAACAGCGCCCTGCATGTTCAAAGTAAGAAAACAATAACTTGATAATAACTGGAACTAAAGGTGTGTTCGTTTCTAAGAAAATTTAACACTTTTTGCACTTTTTATTGCCGAAATAAGTTTACGCTCACTAAAGGTGAAGTTTTCCTTATTTTTTCCCTAATAATCCCGAAAGTCATTGCCCGTCGTGATCTCTATAAAAGTTTAAAAATTAGGACGTGGTAAGCGTGTACCTTCTAATAGGGCAACATTTTATTGAAGTAACGAAAACGCATTAAATTAAAGGAATTTCCAAATAAGATAGGTTCTATTTTGAGGGTGAATTTCAGAATATTTGAATAGCTAAGTTGTCGAGTCAAATTTTTATAGATACAGGGTGTCCGCCGGGAAGGTATACTACTCGCAGTAATTCCACTGGCTGTATGTGACGTGGCACCGTCTTGTTGAAACCACATGTTAGTCAAGCCCAAATCATGCAGTTGTGGCGTTAAAAAATTTTTAATCATATCACGATGTCGGTCCCCATTGACTGTTACCGTTACGCCGTTTTTAGTTTCAAAGAAATAAGATTCCTCCTGACCGAATTGCACACCAGACTGTCACTTTTAATGGATGAATAAATTGAGGGTTTTCCATTGCCCTGAATCGACTATTCTTTATGATTTTTTCATGAAAATCGGGGTTGTCATGGGCGAGCTGTAGCTTCCTATTGGCATATGTACGGTGGCGTAAACGGTCTTCTGGAAGAAGCCCTTGTGTCACCTGAATCTTAAATGGAAACAAATGCAAGTCTTTGTGCAAAATTGTGGCCAAAGTTGTTCTTTGAAGACCAAGCTCCTGAGCACGGTGTCGAATTGAGATTGATGGATTGTTTTTAACACTTTCTTGAACAGCAGCAATGTTGTGGTACGTTGCTTGCAGTACGTTGTGGTCCATGCTTGGGCCTATCAGCTACAGTCCCTATTTCTTCGAAATCATTCACTACACGATAAATAGTGCGACTTGTTGGCACGTTGTTTCTCTCAAAAATTTCACTTAACTTTGTCATCGTCACAGTAATCGATCATTGATTTTGATAAAACGTTTTAACGATTAAAACACGTTGGTTTACCGAAAAATTTTCCATAATAAATTTGCCACGTCTCTACTTCACGACTGCCAAATATGAACTATCAAGACTATCAATATACCTTCCCGGCGGACATTAAAATTTTGTTTTTATTGACATAATTTCCCATATCACAGTCAATTATTGACTATTGAAAAAGCAAGATTTAATTTAGGAAAGAATTAATACTTAATGTTTTTAAAGAATTTTGGTATAGTTAGAAGTCCCAGGTGTTTGATGAGGCTGCTCACGAAAATAACTAAAATTTTTCCAGAAAACTCCCACAACCTTCTTAAGAGCTATTTGACTTTGTTTAAGGTGAGGTCAAAGGATCAGTTTTCTAAAAATGGTAATATGTCTGCAAGAGTTTCTTAAGGTTGTATCCTAGGCTCGCCATTATATGTCACCTATACTGTTACCTATACTGTCACCGACACTGCATCTTTCATAAGAGTCAATAATGATCCGAAGGTTGCACCTAAACGACTTCAGTTCCATATTCAAGAGTTAGAGGACTTGTTTAAAAAATTGGAGGATAAACGTAAATCCATGGAAATGTGCTCATGTAAATTTTTCATTCAGAATAACAAGAACAAATGCCACTTTTCCAGCGAAAAAACACGTTAAGTACCTGGGTATCTAGTTTCCACCATATTGGGGCACAAATAACGACCATATGGGAACATGTCAACTACACTGGCTAATAATCTCTAACTCAACCTTGGCTTTGAAATACAACGTCTTTCTGTACAAAAGCCCAGTATGTTCATATTACATTCAGCTGTGGGGTACTGCTTGTGCATCAAACATCCAGAAGTTACAAAGAATACAGTCTAGGATATTACGTCTTATCGTGTGCGACCTCCATTATATAAAAAAATACTGATAGAGATCTAGAAGTTTGCACTATCCAAGAAGAAACAAAAACATACTCGTCCAAATACATAAACAAACTACTGGATCATCCAAACACACATGTCAACAGATACTAAAATAACAGACACATTGAGCCTGGCAAGACCTACCCAATAGTAGATAGTTTCTTAAGATTTGTATACAATAAATTAATTATTACCAATAAATAATATTTTAGAGATACGCCATACGACTACACCATCACTTATACCAAAAAAATTTTTAAAACGTTCCCATTGTGCGGCGATTTTCCTAGAGTCTCACGTTAAGAATAAGTACTTGGGCACCTAGATATCACAGGCATAGCGGGCTCTTTGATGCCAACCGCTATGTTCGAAAAGATGCGATTACTTCAAACTTGCTGGTTTCGTTTTCATGACTTATATGAAATTCGTTTATACTAACGACAGTTTGCCCTGTTCTTTTATTTATAAAGCTGACGCTTAAAAAACTAAACAGCTTAAATTGCATGTGAAGAAAACATTAAAAAGAAAGGAACGTTTTTGTTGTTGTTAATTTTCATGAAATGAACCTAAAAAGGAAAGAAAAAAATTCCTTTAGCATAAATTTTTCTATGCTGCGCTTTAGTTCTAATTTTATAGCAATTTATATACAAATATTTTATACAACCTGAATTCCTTCAATCTAAATAATTGCAATTGCTTTGAAGGTGAAAATGAAAATATGAGCAAATAAAAATGATTACAAGAAAAAATTTAGAAGACAAGCATCACAAGTTTACAGTAGATAAAAAAGATTTTATCTTACAATAACAAAGTTACGATGTTAAAATTTATTGAAGGTGTGTTTCCCAAAACTCTACGAAAGTTCCTTAAGTTCGATGGCTGCCTGACTGGCAGATGTGTCAAAACTTTTCAGAGAAATTTGAATAGGAAACTTTTTCATATTTCTTATGAGAATAATTTACTGCAAGACAAGTGCTTCAACAAAAGATTCGACAAATAAAAAAATATAATGAAAAGCACAAATACTAGAAAGGAAAGGTAGTTGTTTGCTTTTGTTTTCTTTTTAAGAAACCGATGAATTACAGTTGAAATATTTGTGAGAAAGAAATACAACTTGAGGTGGGACCTTAATTTATTGTCATCATTAGATAAGTTTAATTAAAAACGTCAAAGAAAAATTTAATGCTGACCTCCGGTTTCAGTCGTCTTATTTCATATTTAAACTTTCCTTTCATTTTAATGTGAGCATTTTTGTTCGGTTAATATTTTGAGCTTTTGGGTAAATTTTGCCATTAAATTGTGGTGAAGTTTGCTTTTGGTCCCTTTTTGTGAAAACTATGTTTTTCCTAAGATATACGTAGGTCTTTTGAACTTTATATAACAACGATTTTGTTAAAATTGCAAAGTTTTAATAAAATATATAAATATTTTTTTGAATTTATTAGTTAACGTAACATTGTCGAAACATAATTAATAAAATGAAGTAATTTAATTGCTAGGCTTAAGTTCGGTATTTAGGCTTAAGTCAATTATTTAGTCCTTCTGTTTGGTCTGATAGCTTTCAATACAGAAACATTTTAAATTTTATTAGACAACCAGCTGAATGGAATGCATTTTCTAAGCCGCTACGCAAGCAAACAACATTCTTTCTGTTTTGATACTAATTTTGTGTCTACTGTAAACATAATTCATTTAACCCAATACTCATGAAAGATGGAATATGAGAATGAATATTTTTCAAACTTCATGTTCTTGCCTTTTTCCTTGACCTAGAATGAACCACTCTAACTTTTCGTTATTGCAGTTTTTGTTATCATATTTAATTTTTTACTCTAGTTTCTTGACTTGGTGGTAAATTTTTGAATTTCTGTTGAATAATAAATTTTGGCAAAATTTAGAATTTCTTAAATTTTTGTGCAGTAATGGTTTTTTTTAATTTTTTGGAATATTTGTAATATAATCTTTTTTATTGTACTTTTTATTTTTTGCCAATTCGAATTTTTTTCTTCCAGTTTTTTATTTGTTTTTGTAGTAAATTTAAAATTTTTCCCAAATACTAAATAAAATCCGAGAAAAGTAATTTCTTGCCCACCGGTGCTACCAAATTCGAAAATTCACTGAACGTTCCTATCACAAATGAATATTGTAGGAATTACAAACGGGCGAAGAGCATAAACATGTACGAATTTAAAAAAATGACTTAAGAAATATTGAGTAAAATGAAATAAAATCTTTCAATTACTTAAAATTGCATCGAAAAACAACTGTCATTTCCAATTAAAATAAAATACGATTGACATAATGTCCTAGTTATATTTTTTCAAGGGAGGCACGTCTGTCATCTGGCACTTAAACATATTTTCGAGCGCCTTCTGACAACAGTTCACTGTGTGCCATAAGACTGACGATCGCGTATACACAAATACTGAATATGGTGCCGATTATGCGGAAATCATTGATAAGAAAATTAGTCGAAAACCACCAATCGACAATTAGTAATCACGAAAGTCGCAAGTAAACTCTTAGTAATCGGAAGCAGTTAGAATCTTCCAATGCATAACAGGAAGGACTGAAATTACTAGTAGTTTGATTTAGTATATAATAATTATAACCTGTGAATAAATCACTATTTCAACATGCTTTATTGCAATTTTTTTATATGTTGGCTACACAAAGAAAGTTGGCACTGTTTCTTTAATAAAATATAACATTTGAATTACATTTCCATATACCGTGCTATTCAAGGTATTGTACATCGTTCGCTGTAAATTTACCCCATCTTTCTGAAAATAGGCGGATTCCGCGCCAAAAGAACTGCTCATTTTCTAAGGCATGAAACGAATCAAAAAGAATTTTGATTTCTTGGACTGAAGTTGACCAGGCCAGGTCGTTTTACATCGATTGAAACAAATGGTTGCCGGACAAGACAAAGTCTGGGCTACATGGCGAATAAGGTACAGATGTATGCATCTGCTGTTTTCCAAATAGTTTTTACTAGCACAGTAACATGAAGGCGAGTATTGTTGGGGTGGAAAATTATAGCGTTTTTTCCTGTAGCTAATCCTGTGATCATATGACAAAGTTGCAACAGTTCATAATACAAAATACCTTTCCGATTCCACCAAATAGCGAGCACCATCTCAGCGCAATGGGTGTTCTGATTTGCCTCGTTGGCCCGGCTTTAAATATGCTACTTTGCTATTCGGAATTTTGCACTAGATCCTCTTTTCACTAACAATCACTTCCAATTGTAGCGTTGCAATAGAATTTCCGAAATGCAAAATCACATTACGCCGTCTCTCTGTTTCATTCATGTGGTAACCAATTCCTTTGCCGTTGAAGAATTCCAATGAATGTAGACGAAAGAAAGAGTTGGGCGAGTTTTACGCGAACCCTTTACGAGTATTGAGCCTAATGCTTCACATTCAAACTTTTGTGCCCTTACCGATCGTTTTTATCTTTAACATCATAATAACCACCTTTAAGGCGTAAAAACCAATCTCTGCAAGGGGTTTCAGCGCAAACATTCTTGCTATAAACTCCCACAAGAATACGTTGACTTTCTGTAGCACTTTTGTTTAATAAAAAAAAATAACCAAAATATTTTGTATTTTTTTTGCGTTTGGTGAAAACATTTCCATTTTCAATGCAATAAAACTCCGTGATCGCACAAAAGCATATAACCACTGGAGCCAGGACTTTTTATTCACGCAATTAAAAAAAAAGTTAGCCATTAATGTCCTTTTTGGTGATTAAGTTCAAAGACTTGGATTACATGTATGTAGTGATGACAAACAAAATTATTAGTCGATTAATTAATTATACGAAATGTTTAGTTGCAATTAATCGGAAAATTAATCGATTAATTTAGAAACGATTGAAAATTATCATAAATAATATAAATAATAATTTAGAGTATTGCAAAAACATACGAGTAAGTTTATCAAAATTCTTTGTGTGACTTAAAGTTTAAGAGATTCTTTAAATTGATTTGCTTTACACAGAAATTAATTAGTTTTTTTTCTGCTTTGGTAATAAGACACTCTTATGATATTCTGTGCACATCTCTTTTAAATTCGAAAACTATAGCATTGAGAGAGAAGCTTAGCTCATCTTAAGGATTCGTAGAGTCATTGTCTTTTTTCGCTTGTGAGATAAAGGCTTTTGTTGAGAGCATAAGTCGAATTAACATGATTAACTCGATTAATCGAAGGAGAAATTATTGGCACAACTAAATTCTTACCTGCCACAATATAATAAAACTATTGATGGGTTTTCTGTTAATATAATTATAAATCACTTATATTATATGTTGCTTACATAGTATTATTATTAATGTAGTGAGGATATCGAAGCAGATCACTTATCTTATGGGTCCATTTCCAATCTCCTTCGGTCCTCAATTTTACGAATACTTTATTTCATGGAGTCTCGAGCTAACACTAGACTTTCAACTTGACTGTAGTGCTTTTATACTGTCGACTGGTAACTGTTGGCATTCTTCCTCATCACAAAATCACTTGTAATAGCTATCATTTGTCAAGTGTCACATTAAACAAGTGTCTGCCGGTGTTGCTTAGCATTCTGCTAGCCAGTGCGGGATATTCACACACAATGTTCGCCTCCTCTTACAGGCACAGTCTGCAAGTATCATCCTCTTCGATTTTCATCTTGGTCACATAATCCGTGAAGTTTGCATGACCTGTCACTAAGGCAGCAATCAGGCTTATGGTACATCAACTATATATAAGCAGCTTACTTGCATTCCTGCTGAGCGGCTCTTTGAGCAGCATTCGAGCTAGTCTACATGTGACAGACATCCTTCACCATTTCAGGTTTAATAAGTCTACCCTCTACAGCGCTGGGTTCTTGTCCACAGCAGTTCTCAGCAGATTCCCTTAATAGTTGTTCGTCTGCTCTTCGTTCCCGGCAGTGCCCATGTGTTCTTCAACACACATTAACTTTACCTCATTCAGCAAGTTTTAGAACAGATTCCAGCACTAGCTTGAAGTACGCGTTCACTTGCCGCACGCAAGTTAAAGAGTCTATACTTATTTACAAAGCGAGTAAGAGCGGAATTTTACTTAAAACACTTTACAAAAGAAAACTCTTAAACCCTGATTGTAGCGGCCACTATGAAATTAAGCTATAAAACTTGAACTAAATAAATAACATGTCGCTACACAAACATTTATAAACAGACATTGTGTTGTAATTATCAACGGAATCATTATTATCTATTAGTTTCACTTCTATTGTAATAAATTTTACAGAAGATTTTCGAACAATTAAAATTTATTTCATACCAACCCAAGGAGAGTGGCATATAAATGAATACGTTAATACATGCAGACATACATACATACATAAATGCATATGTGTATTAACGTATTTTATATACATACATGTTTCATTTACACACGTTCAATAATAATAATGACTGTGTAAACTTGTATGTTTTGTTGTTACATACGAGTACAACAAAAGGCAATTTATCTGTTAAAAAATGTGATGTAAATAAATGCAAATAAGAACAAAAACAAGAAACACACGTTTAAACAAGAGGCTTGACCGCAAAATTGGTATGGGGTGTAATAATTAAAATAAACATTTAACGTTTAAACGAGAAACCATAACACAACTACTGCAGCGCTGTTGTAACACTGCGAGAGGGTATTAATTGGGGAATGCAAGTAAAGGGAGTTCCAATATGTTGCTATGGTATTTTATTGAAATATATATTACATACAATAGTAGTGCTAAATTATCATAATATTGGCAACACTTTGCCGCTCAAACTGTGTCAAATAAAAATCTCGCGAATATTTTGGGAAGTAATTATAATATTTAATGTATGGGGGATATCGAAGCAGACCGCTTACTGTATGGGTCCCTATTCGATCCTTTATGACTACCTTAATTTTATTGAATGTCGACTGTTAATTATCTGCCATTTTCCTCATCTCAAAGCCACTTCAAATTGCTAGCATTTGTCATCACATTTAACAAGTGTCTGCCTGTGATCCTAAGCCTTATGCTAGCCAGTGCTGGATATTCGCACACAATATGAGCAACCATATCAGCGTCTTCCTCAGGAATATCTTTGGAGACTGACTCGCTCACTCCTTGCGACGTTTTATTGTCGATATGTTTAGAATTCCTCCGTTGAGCAATAAACTCTGTAGTTTCTACAGAGATAGATTAATCTCTACATCTGTTGCATGGCTTGTCCATAGCTATCGGAATCTCGAGGTCAATTGCCTTACAAAATTGACCCGTCCACCCCTCGCGAGGCATTCTTATTCATTTCTTCCTGATTCCTCTCTTGCCCTATTAACACTGGGGTTCCTTCAAAGAACTCATATAATTCTTACTAGTAATAAAAATAAGGGTGGTCACCAAAACAGAGCTCCGTATACATGTGTAAGTCTGTGTTAAAACGAAATATAGAGACCAAGCACCCTCTTAGCGATGTATTCCTGAAGTTTGCTGTACCAACTTCTCTTCGCTGGACTTATTTGGCTAGACTCCTTTTTGAGAAACCTGTTGCCGGCTACCACCACGAGGTAGTATAAAACAGAATTTCTGGCAGTGCACACAGTTACGACAAGCCCTTTGACAAGACCTTTGAGCCCGGCATCTAACAGCCATTATTGTGTGATACCCTTTACTTCAAAACTAAATTTTTATATAAATTTGGGGTTCCTTAAATGGCAGAAGGAATGCACGCGACCGGGCATTTGCTTTAGAAATTTTTGTTGACAACATTGGTTGGACATATTTTGTACAATTGTTTTTCTTTTTTGTTATGGTGTGTTTTCGCTACCAGTTTATTTTTGTACTTTCTATTTTAATATGTTTTTTTGTCATTTCTATGACAACTGAAAATAAAAAAATGGCTGGAAATGGACCGCCATTTTGTTTTGTTCTGTATTTCTCTTGTGCGCCAAACACACATACCCACGTAACATGTTCAAACATATTTTAATTGAATACATATGGTGTATACAGATAATAAACTATATTGTACTAAAAGACACACACCAAATTAGAACGAATAGTCAGGCATGCTATCAACGATATGATATACCCCTCATGATTTAAGTGTAATAAAAAAATTGTGAGATGCCCAAAAAAATTATTACACCATTTCTATTTCGCCATATCAAAGCCCTTTTAAATAGTAAAGCGTATTTTGAAGCTTATACCAGATAGAAAATATCCTTTTATTTGGCGGTAGAGTGTGGGCACAAAAAAAGGAGCACGATTTTGCGTTGTTAATTATTATCTCAAAAATAATAAAATTTTGGCAACCACACTTCTCAGGTCTTAACTTCGTAAGAACAATAACTGAGGAGTTTAGGAAAACGAGACTTATAAGCCTTTCAAATGGCAATATAGAGCCGGCGCAGTTTTAGGATGAGGTTCAATAGGATATATTCCTTATAGGATAGGATATTCCTCTTTTTAAACAAGTAGTGGGAAAATTATTTCGTTTATTACAAATTGCCTAGAAATGCCTCCTGACCTTAAAAGCTCTAGCTTTATCCGCTTTTGTGCAGGATGCAGATAAACGTCTACTTACAATCTACTGCAAATAATTTGAAAGTGTGAATATTATGGATACGACACTGACGAGCATGACAAGTTTTGTGACAAGCTCCAGGCGGTTCCTACGAACTGGAGATCCTGGGAGGTAGATAGCGGGGCCGAATAACATTCGAGTGAGCTCGCTGTATGCGACCTGCCCACTTAACCTCACCTATATCTGTATAATTGGTTAAATCATAAACTCAAGTGCATTTTTCCTTGGACCTTGGAAAAGTTATGAATTATAAAAAAATCTGTAGTGTAGGGTGTAAGTGCAGTTGTACAAACAAAAACGTATCTGGCATTAAAAAAAATGATTCAAAAAACACTACGCCAAAGATAAAAGAGAACTTGTAAAACGTTCATTGAAAACACAAACAAACAAGCACCAAGCATTACATTGCCGGAGTTGAATGGAAAAAAAGGAAATCTAATAAATTGAAGCAGTGGCCAAAGTAACATTGTATTTTGTGTCTGTGTTATAATTTTAGTGCACCATATTGCGTATGCTGGAGTATGAATATATGTGCGTGTGTTTGTATATTTGAAAAAAAAACTCATGTATTTCTGTTTTTTCTATCACTTCGATACGATATTTACTTGCTACGTGGTTTTTGGTGTCTTTACAATACTTTTCCTTTTTATGTTGTTTTTCAAACTTTTTCCTATCCAAAAAATAAAGTGGAACACAAAGAACATTTCGCTGAGCTCATTTTTATTTAGTGACTACGATTTTTCTTTTTTTTTTTTGCCATATTCATTGCATAAAAACATTTTTTAAATGGTTTAAAACATTTATTTGCTATTAAAAAAAAATAACAATAACAAAAATACTTTATTTTAAGCGAATTGCAGAATTTTCTTACATGCTTAACAAATTCTTATTTCACATCACTTGAATTAAAATTGATTCAAACCACGTTTAAGCTTTCAACACAGTGACTGACATAAATTGCTAAATTAATCATAACGTATGATTAATAAAAAAATATAATCTGAGAATGCGAATATTAATTATACGTCTGCTAGAAACCGAAAGATATGATCAGACTAAACAACTATTTGCAAATTATTGTATATACATAGAGCGAAAAGAAAAAAACTTGGTTTTAGCATGTCCACGACAAACATATTATGGTGCAAACCATTTTAAACGTTACTTTAGTTGAAATAAACAAGTTATTGTGTACATTTAATCATTGACTGATGAATGTTGTACATAAAACTTGCAACATGGTTGGGTTGAAGATTTGAATTTTTACTAAAACTCTAATCACAAACAAAGTACTTTAACTATACATATATAATATAATAACCTTAACCATAATATGTTCTGAATAGTACCTAATAAGGGTGATAATATAAAAGCGTAACTCTTAAAACTGCCATTTGTGAAATTTTACGATACTCATCTCATGAAGCCCCTTTTTCAACTTTTGTTCAACTTTCAAGAATTAATATCGAATTCATAGAAAAGTTAAATTATAAAAATGAAATAATAAAAAATTAAAACACAAAAAGCTGATTGTTTTTTATTAAATTTACATCTAGAACTTTCTAAAAAAGAAGAGAGATATTAATTAGTTATTATTGAAATATTAATTAGGAATTTAAGCTAAGCTCGCCAATTTATCAAAAAATACTAAATTAAACATTTATTAATTAATTAATAATTATTTAGTTGTTTGAAGACATCGTTATTGTTAGGTTAGTTTCTGTCAAAAAGATGAGCCAGTTATTGGCTTTAAGCCGAAAGACATGCAGTTAATTCCCTGCATATTATAGTACCCTGGTGCTTCGATCGAAGTTCCTCAGAGTTCTTCTCTCACGTGAGCTCTGTCTGGTAAGGTGTCAACGATGAAATACTGGGTTCTTATTAAAGCTAGGCAGTGGCACTGAAAATGTATCGTCGTGTTAATGTGCTTATTGCATGGCCTGCAGATGGTTCTGTTTGATCTAGCTTTTCGAAGCATAGCCTTTGTTTTATCTTTGTTTGGGACAACTCACCATATTCCAGTCATTTTTTACACACTTTCATTATTCCACAATGCGCCATGGGTCATCATCTTGGCAAAACTTTTTAATTCAGTCCTAGTAGTTTTAAAAGGTCTTGCATAATCTAAGTTTATTTTTATTAATATTGTGGTCTTGATCGCTACAGTATTTTTCATCTCCTTCATAACCATAATAGTATCGACTTATTTAGGCAGACGCCTTGCAGAGGCAGGAACCTGTTTCCAGCCCCCACCACGTGGAGGTGTAAGTCAGAACTTCTCCCGGTGAACTCAGTTACGGCAAGCCTTATCTTTGTGCTGACGGCCACATGTTCATACGTATATTTGTATTCGTCAATTCATAAAAGCCTACTCAATATTTTTATTTGATCATTTATATTAATCGATAGTGCAGATATATTTTTTTGAATCTTTAGGTGGAGTTTAAAAACAAAATAATTATTTTTCCTTAATGTAGTAATAAAGAGGACATTCAGTTTCCATAACATAAAATAAATCCTCTTATAGTTCATTCACTTACAGAGAAACTTTTTTGCCACTATAAAATTACAAAGCAGTGTTCAGTTTAATCTTTTAATGGACCAGTACTGAAAACGTTGCGAACCATATAAACACTTACACATATAAACGCAGATGTGTAACGAGCAGTAACAAATGGCGTTTGTATGTAAATACAATTAACATTTACACACTTAAAGGTATTATATTTAAGTGCAATGTGTAATTTTTACACCTGTGTCAAGTATACGGTTCTGTTCTCTATTCCACATCTGCAATTTTTCACTTTAAAGTGAAAAATTCAGCAATTTATATTTTTCTTTCTATTTAAAGAAGAAAAGGTTCAGCTTAATGATGCCAAGTTGCTATCTTTTATACGACTAAGAAAGTTATGAAAAATATGGACAAGTTTTACAATTTCTTTAGTAAAACAGCGTATTACAATTGTTTTTCGCACTAACGAATGATGTTGCCACATGTTTGGATTTTCAGATTTTATTTCTTCATGAAAGCACCCACAGGGACATACGTTTTTATTCTGAAATGACATTGGAACTCGAGCTGTCAATAATATGGCAGGGGTTTATATAGTATCCAAATCCCTCAAAAAAGAGTAAGTCGATGGTACTGGCAGCCATGATGCTAGAACTTGCACATATGGGCTCTACTATGCACAGAAGCGATGATGGGCACATCAATTCCGATCGACAGTAAGGCCATCACGGCAAGGTTTATAAATTATTTTGCTTTTTGTTTTTATAAGAAAGTCAGACTTTAGTCTGAAGTAAATAATGGCATTGCGGAAATTTTATACTTATTTTATTGTTTTAATGACAGACTCCAGTAAGTGAGAATAGTGTTTGAGACGGCATTAGCAGCATTGCGACAAGCGCCTACAAAGGCACTTTGTTGAACTGCTTACCGATGAATCCACAAACCAGAAATCTGGCAGTCACTTCTAAATGAATGGAGTTATATACCATTGGAACGTTCGAACATCACTGAGGCTTTGGATAACATTCCTGGCCTCCTAAACTGCGCCACTCAAACCTCGCTTCCAGAAGGTTTCAAATAAACTACCTCGTAAACAAGGGTCATCTACAAAGGGGAATTAGGAGTCAGCATTCAAAATCCCCAATATATGTACAGCTTTACAAACGGAATTATCGACGGTGTCAAAAGTGACAGCTACGTCGCATTTAGGTCTCTGATAAGTTTCTACAGAACATTTAAACTGGTCCAGGAAGGCAGAGCATCCTTAAATCATCCCTAAATGACGAGATATTTACGAATCATAAAAAAATGCATGCTGCTTTACGGCCGATTAGCTGGCTAAGAGGGAAGCACCTCCGCGGAACTCGAGCTGCAAAACGCAAATTAGCAATGCAACCTTAGGCTTGAAGTTGGTGATAATCCACATGCAAGAATCCGAAGCCCTTTTGGTAGAGAATTGACCAGAAATCCACCAAGATTTCAGAATAAGTAATTCATCAATAAGATACCGTGGCTACGCTTGCTAAACGTTGCAGATTTGGGAATCACTTCAAAACAATATGGTTGCTGATATACTACTGCAGAAGCTATCGCAACGAAAATGAAAAGGATATATTTCACCCCCTGCTTTGCCATAGAGACCCTATTCTAGGTTTATCTTCGTCAACCTCTTTGAACTATCGGAGCTGTGACTGCATTGACACAGCAACAGTGACTAATCTTCCTTCTTCTCTCTATACTTTGCTAATAATCTTCTCTTTTCTCTAATCTTCCTAGCCTTCCTCATTTTCGATGTTATTTCGCATCTCTTAAGGACAACATCGTGCGAGTATATCAGACTTACGCGATACTGTGTTGGAGGCGACCTATAAGCTTAACTTAAACTGTGTAGTTCTGCAATAGCAACTAAGAAAGAATTTTCAAGAAATATAAACAATTAATCATAGCAGATTACAGTGTATGATTCTTGTGGGGCCTTCAAAAATAACCCACAAACAACCGTTTTCCCTACGTTCAACAAGTCCGAACGAATATCAGAAATTCATTTCGCTTGCTACCAGAAAAGACTTCCTATAGTTACATTTTATTTCAGTCCATAGAATCCGGTGTAATACCTTTAAAAGAAATAATTTTATATTTTCTCTGCACTCTTTCGTAACGTGTATTCGTATATTTGTGAGTGAATGTTAAGCAATTTCCTAAATGAATGGATGAGTGAATAAAAATGAAGCTGTAATAAGATAATGGACATTGAACGTAATGAAATGTCAAAGTAAGCAAATAACTTAATTAAGAAATAAGAACAAAAGAACTTACAAGATGAATAGAAGTACTCGTACAAAAATAAAGAAAGAAAACGGAAATCAAACTAATACATATAAATAGACACAAAAAAGGAAGTTTCGCACCGAAAAAATACAACAACTTTTGTAACACATGCCATCACAGAGACTTGTATCTTTCAAACAATAGCAATTGTGGATAATGAGATTTTTCCCAAGAAGTCAAAAGATCCGATTCTTTATGATGCTAAAGTTCGCCTTTTAGTCTTTCGTTTGTCATCAAATGAAAAAATAAGAAATAAAAATAAGGAAGTCCGAATCTAATATACCCTTCCTCCAAGTATAAAGTATTAAAAATGTATGAATGCGAAATATTTCTTTATTCTTTTATTGGAGTTTTTAGAATTTAGATTCTGTACTTATGGAAATTTAAATGTTTCCTTTCTCGTGGAAAACTACATATTACTTGAATTGTAGGCTCCGCTATTATATCCCCTTTCAAATCTCTTGCTTGATTTTTTCACGAATTGGCGAATTTATTACGAAACATCGCTTTTCTGATGAATTTTATATTTTTTTGAGCATTCGCAATGGTATGTAAAATGTTTATTTTTTGATAAATTTAAAATTTTTCGTGTTCAAGGCAAAAGTATTAAAGTTTTAACAAAAAAAAAAAATGTTTACTTTATTTTTCTTGGTTGCCTTACTAAGTTTGGTTGGTTAAAATTTAAATTTTTGTTGTTAGGTTTTTTGCTAAAACTTTAAAGTTTAAAATTAGTTGGAATTAAAGAAATTAGCTAAAAATTATAAATTTTATTTTTTAATACAAAAAATTATGTTTTCTAAATAAAAAGCTAAACCCAAAATGCTTTGTGTGACAGGGAGGGAGTATGGGATGAAAAGAAGTGGGATGCACGTTTACCATCTTATTTGGTTTTGAGTCACTATTTGTTTGAATAGCTGCAATTTCTCACGTCCAAAAGCGGCCGCGACACTTGTTGCAGATGGGTATATGGCCTATTTAATTTTTCAATCGGTGTTCCGGAGAGACCAATGTAAATTTGAGAATTTCCTTATGTGGAAATAATATTGCGAGATTGCTTGATGCACATCTGTCCCTAATATAATTCTGCCAGCTCCGTGCATTGGAGTCACCAATAAGAGAATAAATCACCCCTATGAGTGCTTGTGAGGAAGCCAATTCCACTGCTTCTCGGCTGGTTAGCGTATTTTCCGGGATATAGAAAGGTGTGCCCGATTGAGATCTTATTACCTTGAATAACATTGGCACTCAGAATTTTAATAAGGATACAGCGTAGCCAGTATCTCCTCTGAGACCATCCTTTCAAGACCGCTGAGCTATTCGCGACTTATTTGATTCGCAGCTAATCCATATATCGATACAGCACTTTACTCTCCGCAACCTGTGGATGCGTCCGGTAGCACTCAAATGCGCTTCCCGAAAATTGTTGTTTTAAATGATTATAAATGGAGTCTAAACTATTTTTTTAAAATTTTATGTTATTTAGTTTATTAAAGAAGGGGCAGTTGATCTACTTGGCTCCGCAGCGGCATTTCTGGGATGTCTTCGCACCAATATCCCTCAGGTTAGTGGCCTAAAGTTCAAAATACTAGAGTAACTGACACTTTTACATGGTGCGACGAATTGCTTACGCACTGAAGGTATAACGACGACCGACCTGACCGCACGATGCTATTCACTTTACTTATTTACTGACCCGGAAATTCTATGATATATTTCAATAATTTCCGCACGCATGGCAGGCTTAATACGGATGCATGATAAAATCACACAACTTGCTGAATATTTTTACAGCTGGGTGGGAGTGATAACTTTAGAAATATGGAAAAACTATCATTACTCTCTGGACATGTTGCAGCCATCTTGCACTGGAGTTTCTTTTAAATATTTATGTCTGATTCTAATAACGCAAAGAGATGCATATACCTCATTTGCTTAAAAAACGTCATAACTCGAAAATACCACTTTGAGATAAACTCTGTTACAGGTTTCTATTTGCTCCCACAACCCACATAAAATAACAACATATTTTCTTCAGACATGGAAAGTAACAGAGATAAAAATATGAAATTTGAACATTTACTCCAAAATAATTTTTTGGAATAAACTTCCAATTAATGCAGCAGCATCAAATATTTCTTTGCAAATACTTTTCAAAAAATGTTTTTATTATTTTCTTCATCAAAGCTTTTATAAAAGAACCCAAAGCTAATAGAAACAATTTTTAGATTTCAAGAACAACACAACAAAGATCAAACAAATAAAATAGTGTACTCAGTAACAACACCGACCTTTACATCTCAATTAGAAGTTTTATGTTAGTCTAAAATATACACGTACGAACATAATCGAGAGCTATAATTAAAATAAAATTAAGGATCAAAATGGCGATGTGAAAATTATTACTTTGTTGTTATAATTACTTGTTGTTACTGTAGAGTAGTTGGGTAAGAAGGCTGCTTTAATCTGTAAAATTTCAAGAAATTGTGGATAAAGAACGTAAGTTAACAAAATATGTGCATATGTTGCCATATGGTTATCGCACTAACACATAAATACTGACACACACACAAATGGTAACACACGAATTTATTTTATTGCATTTAATCTGTACTTCAGCAACATCATTAGTGAACATACAGTGGAGCTAAATGTTTTAGTACGACTTTTATTACTAGCTTTGACTCGAAAGTTTGCAGTATAAAGAAATATGTACGTATCGGTGGTTTATCGATATCACATCCAAAGTAAATAAGTGAAGTATGCCATATCTTGTGATTATATTGCGATTATAAATAAATCTGGAATTTTTAATAAAAAAAAATTATATTAAAAAAATTTTTTATGAAATTTCGGATTTCTGTTGAAATTTAGTTTAATTTTTTTTCTCTTTTGTAAATATTAACATTTTTTGTGATTTCCTGTTCTTTTGTTGAATTTTAGATTTTATGGTAAATTTTAAAATTTTGACAATTTTTTTCAGGTAAAATGTTGAAAATTGAAGCTTGGCCTTTTTTGTTGAAATTTGTATTATTGGCGGAACATCAATGTTTAGTGAAATGGGGTTTTTGCGTTTTTATTGGCAATTTTCTACTTTTGTGGTGAATTTTCGATTTGAGGTGAATACCCAGCCTTGGGTGAAATTTTGATTTATAGTTTTATGATCTTAAAATTTTTTAGTGTTTTTTGTTGTTGCCATTACCATTTGTCGTAAAATTTTTACCTCTTTATTGAATGCTACTTTGGGTAATCGAGAATTTTTATGGTTTTTCGACGTTTCAAAAAAAAAAAAAAAATATGAAACAATATTTTTGGTGTAATTTTGGTTTTTAGTGAAATTTTAAAGTGTTTGTGATGATAAAGTTTTCGTGGAGAAAATTTACAAGAACCGATGAACATCGGTTTGTTATTTGTTTGATTTTTAGTGAATTTCGACATTTGGGTTAAATTTTTATATTGACAAAATTTATGGTAAAATTTCAGAGTTTAGTGAAATTTTATTTTTTTTTAAATTTTGTTCTTTCGGCAATTAAAAACTGTGCCTGTGTGGATATTGTATTCACAAGTTGAGGTTAACTTTCCACTTTTTCAGTTTAACTTCGATTTTTTGTAATTTATTCGATTTTTTTAATGGTTTGCTAAAATTCTGTAAAATTTTCGATTTGTGTTGAAATCTTTTAAAGATTTCGATGGTTTTCATAAAATATAGATTTTTTGGCGATATTACAAAATTTTGGGGAAATAAAATTGTTTGTGGTACAATCTTAAAAGTTGGTGTTACTTTTTTGGTAAAATGTCTACTAGGTAAGCGTCGATACATCTTTTTTGCCCATATAATACCGACACTCAAACAAAAATATCGGCAGTGCCGACAATAAAAATATTGTTGATACCGATATGTCGGATAACTTACAAAAACCGCTCATATATCAGTATCGTGTTCGGATGCATCCATAGTTTTTATTAAATATATGTTTTAGGAAATATTTTTTTTTATTTCAGTTTTTCAATTTTATGATGAATTTAAAATTTTTGCGAAATTTCGAATTTTTCAGTGAAATTTCGGTTTTTGTAAGTTTGTTACATTTTTATATTTAAAAGAAAAATTTAGTTCGGTCCAACATTAAGATCTGTAAGTTTACTAAAGCCCTCGTTTATATAATTTCTGTAAACGTCTCCATTGCAACTTGGAGAAGGATTCAGAATATGTATATTTTATGTTTTACCGCGAGAGTGAGAATTAAAAAACAAAAATCTTGAAAAATTTGTTGGTCATATCTCGGAAACTTGGGATGTTCCACTTATCAAGATCTTGGGTTGTGTAGCGCCATCAGAAAGCTAATTTCAACATCGGACAGGCCTATAAGGGCCAAGAGCACTTTGTTAAGTCATAATGGAATATTGTAGTTAATACAAACGAAGTGTCAATACTAAATATACAATTTATAAGAAGATCATAATCACATAGAATACCGCCACATGTATCGATTATATCAGCCCCAACACACACACACATATGGACAGGTTGTTTATTATTTTATTATGCAACTGTATACATAGCGCTCACAATTCTCAATTAGTTCTTAGTTTTTCGTGTATAAGTATATAGATCTTTATAACAGCCGGGTTCATAGCGTAAGAGTACTAGCCGACTTATTGTGTTGTACTTAAAAAATTTTAGGGTAATACAACAAACCAGGTTAAAGTATTGTTAATACATTTTGGGCACATCGTCTTTGGAATCAGGTTTCTGTCTCTGCAAGGAGTCTCGCTAAATAAGAGGAGCGAATAGAAGTTAACACTCTGTTATAAAAATTCCTAATCCATGATGGTGCAGCATACGCCAGGAATACGTGTCCAAGAGGGTACTTGGTGCCTAGTATGCGAGCTCTAGATACCAGTCGATCTAGAGTTTTAATACAGTCGTTCCCGCGCATATGGAGCTTTGTGTGGGTGGACATCTTTTTTTCCATTACTCGTGAGAATTATATGAATACTCTGAAGAAATCCGTGTTTTAATTTACCAAGGGAGATAACCGGAAGAAATCGATAAGAAAGACTAGCGAGGGGTTGACCGGTGAATCTGAGATACCGATAGCGATGGATAATAAAGCATCGGAAGAGGGGGACAAGTTAATCTCTGAAGGAACTCCGGTGTTCATTGCCCAATGGAGGAATTCGGGAAAAAGTGACAAGAAAGCATTGCAAGGGGTGTACGGGATCAGTCTCCAAGGATACACCTGATGAAGTGGTTGAGACGGAAGCGCATATTGTGTGAAAATATCTAAAACTGGCTAACATAAGGCTTAGCACTACGGACATGCATGTTAAATGTGAATACCTTAACTAAGCTTGAGACCATTGCAATCACAAGAGAGTTGTGAGGAAGGCCTAAAATTACCAGCCGACATTCTGAAATCACTAGAGTCTAGAAAAAAGGCTAGTGTTCCGATATTCCGGCCGTTCTTTAGTACGCGGATTCTGTATTTCTCCGCGGTCGGTAGGAAGCCAGTTCACGCAAAACCGAATACTTTTTTAAGACTTGTGACTGAATACATGCAGTTGCCGATAAACATTGACATGCATTGTAAATTATTTAAAAACGAAAACAAAAGATACAATTACTTTGACGCCAGAGTGATTAAATTTACGTTTTAACTTAAGGTTTGGGGAGCTTTAAGTCGACCCTGGATACCACTGGGCTATAGATACAACCACATTACAATTTTCTAAGTTCCACAGTGCAAAGCGAGTAGAGTATGTTGCAACAATTCGCTATAAAAACAAATATACTTGTAATAAATTTAAAGCTTAACAGCCGAAAATAAGTAAATGCCCGGGTATGTTTAGGTAAAAATTTAAGTACAGGCTTAAGGTATGCGACAGTAACAAAAACAACAAAAAAGGAGGAGGGTGTATAAGTAGTAGTAGATGAAATAAAATAAACGTATGAATTATACCTTCTGCCGAACATCGAACACATAACCACCCCATTCAACAAAGTCTCTCGCATTTGATTCTCTCTCACATACTTTTTATTATTCCCAGTGAAATCTTAAATTGTGCCAGCCGTAAGGGTCAGCATGAGGGATGCTCCAGTTAAAAGGTACATAAACTGCAAATTGTACTAAAGCTAAAGTACCAAAATCTTTTCATTACAACAAAATGTTGCTAAAGTTGTAATTTTTATGATTAGTGAATGTCCCAACAAACAGTTCTAGGTGGCCTCTTTTCCACTTATATGTGGAGGGAATTTTATGTTTTTAGCGCTAAATATATAAATGGTACTTCTTAATTTTAAATTGTACGACAAAGTAATAGACCCACGTTCCATCCCTTCAAAAATGATGGGGTGTTTTTATGGTATATAAAGCCATACACTTACTTTCCTTTTGCGTTGCTATTATTGCTGCTGCTTTTCATTTCGTGTAGCCAAACATCGATATTGCTGCTGGTAAGGTTAAGGATGCTGATGGGATGCTTAGTTAGAATTGGGTGGTGAGAACAGTTTGAGTGCGTGCAGATGTTTGCGAATGCTGTACACGTAGTAATTTTTAAGTTTGGACTAAAGCCAACAAAGCATAACCACCAGCGGCAGCATGAGTATGACTCGTGTACCTTTTTAATAATTTACTCACACACACACACACACACAAATATACAGGATTGCTACTACACAGCATCAGAGCGTTCGTTGTTCACTACAAAAGCAGCAGCATTAGCAGTTTTCTGTTGGTATAGGTGAACGTACGCTTAAAATAAAACATATTTTTCCTGTATACCAACACGACACAAACTCTCATATAGAATTTACTCAAGTTGAGCTGAATGTAGAGTTTCTCATTTTTAAGGATTGAGTAAAGTTTTGCTCAGAGACTATTATTTTTACAGACGTTGCGTAGTTTTTGAGAAATACGTTTCTCCAGCTTTTTTCTTTTTAATTAGATACCCTGGATATTTTTCAACATTTCGTCGTTGTCATATTATTTGAACTTAAATTTTTGTTTTGTTTTTTATAACTTCATCTTCAGCTGCTTCCTTTGCACATTTAATTTCATGCCTTCTTTTCCTGTATTTTTAAGGCCATGTAGTGAAACTGCCTCCTTATGTAAAATAAAGTATCAAGTGTTTTTCTTTCTTGTTTTAATGGTTTTTTTTCATATGAGGGCGGAATGAAAAGTGGCTTAGTAGGAAATAAAAAAAAAATCACGAATGGGTTTAAAACAAAATCATAAATTTAATAGTGATGGAGCGTTTCTATGCTATGACAGCTCTAGTTGAATATCTGGTTAGTGTTAGCTTTTTCTTTTATATTTATGTTTCGAGAAGTTTGTAGCAGTGCAACAGGTATGTGAATTTTCCTGGATTCGCTCTTATGGCTTATTTCAATCACTTGCAATCTGCAATCAATTGCAAAGCATTAATGTTTCCCAGGGAAAAAAAAATGTTCTAACACATTTAAGAAGACCAAGTGAGAACCAATCCAACCTAATCTTTTGTGAAGCTGACAAATTGGAAAAAGACGAGCCAGCGATACTTTGTTAATGACTTGCCTGCAATAACTAACATGCTTTTCAATATCTACTACATAAGGTTTGCTTTACGTGGAAGTATTCATGCAATGAGAAGCTTATTACCGGATATAAGAAAGTTTCCAATAATGACTAGAACGATAGAAAAAAATGTCCACGTGAGTCAACCGACTTTTCTGGGTCTTCTTTATTGTTGGCCGTTACAGCATCAATGTTTTGTTTGGTACAGGGGAGTGTGTGGCAAATTCTGAGCTCACTGAAGCCATGAAAATTACCGAGCTCACGACGAAATTTACGCGTATTTTTCAACTCGGCCTGAGTTTTGACAATAACTTTAATAACTTCCACACGTTCGGTAGACTGGAAACATTTCATGACGAAATGACATAACTTGCTGAATATTTCAACAAATGTATGAAATTTTACTCGAAACAAAAACTAATCATGAAAGGTCTAATGTCTTGTAAGCCATTTCCGTCGACATCAGCCTGGCGACACAATCGGACGGTGGTATTAGCACTGAGTGTATTAAAATGCGACCACAAACGACCCCTATACGAAGCGACTGAAAACCATCGCAGACTGGAACCTGGACCTACCTCTTCCTCAGGGATTAAGAGCAACCCATTCTGCTGCCGTGAATGCTTTTCTATTAAGAGACTGCGTTGCATTGTAACGCCAAATTGATTTAAGCCAAGATCTCACGAGAACCACAGCCACTATGTGCACTCTTGAAGAAGCCTCACCAACAACCAGTCTGGGACTTGAGTGTTCTGGTACCATGCGGTACCGCGTCCTCCTGTAACAATACAACAAGATCACGGAATTACCAAGAAAACGTGCCAACTGCCCGTTTTCGAAGAAGTAGTACGATGACGTCGGATCAAAATCTGCTCCCTTTTGTAGTTGCATTAACTTTTTTTAGGGCATTTTTACGATTGCAATCATAGAGCTTTTAGTAAGTTGAATACTGCACAGGTGCGGGCCCAAGTTGTGACAAATTCATCAGATTTTCGGCAGGGATCCGTACTTCTTCGAATGTTCCTCTTATGTCTCCTATAAAATTAGCACAACGCCATAACAAGGTAGCTGCTATTGACTGTTAACATTTCCCCGTCCTTAAGTGAGTATTAAAAGTTTGATAATTTAACGCCAAAATAAAACCAGCAGTGATACTTTTGTGAGGTACCTTCAGCGCTATTGCGTTTTTAGTACAGATTTTATTCCAGCGTGGTACGCAGGAGCCAATTAAGTTGCAAAAGCTATGGCTGGGGCAGGTTTTTGACTTGTATCGAAAGAGTTAATTTTCTGCAACAGTATCAAGACAACTACTGCTTCTCTTGAGCTCGAGGAGAAATCCAAACGAGGAAAGAATTGCTACGAGTGGAAAACGAGGGGCAAATTAGAAAAAGACTCCGGAGAGTTCTCTAAACAAAATATAATGAAGTTTAACTGTTCTAAGTAAATCAAATATTAATTGATAGGCTTCCTGTTAAAAAAAATCCCTTTATAATCGCAATATTGCATAAGATCAAATGACTTGTTGTAGCTTTTTTCCCCTTCGTTGAAGCCAGCTTAACTATATTAACGACTCCTTGAGCTTGAAGAAAACAATTTTGCTGAAAATAGATCTTATTGGATTTGTGCCTGAAAAAAACGACTTGATTCGTCGTAAAAAAGCAAACAGTCAAATGTTATTGAGTTTATTATGGCTATATACATCCAGGCTGGTATTCCTTTTTTTCTAGTACACTTCAAGTCTAGGCATGTCTACTGAGATCGAACTAACTGAAGCATAATCTAAAAACTGATGGCTTTTCATAAAAAGAATTTTTGGGATCTTACTTTTTTATTTCGAAAATTTTCTAGCTAATTCTATCCCAATTCATTTTATTATAAATATGACATTTTTCTGTTGGAAGGATAAGCTAGTCTCTGTATGCTTAAGCCAGTTCATCGGCAAATCGTTACCCAACATAAAAGAGAAAAACTAGAAGTGTCTTATGCGTAAAACTCTTCAAACCAAATGAGAATGCTTAAACAAGTTCAAAACAAAAAATGCAAAAGTTTTAACAATAAGCCCCAAACAAACGAATTGCTGTTTTATTTTTCTTATATGCCTTAGTTCATATACATTTTCTGGTCGAGGGGTTCACTTGTTATACTGGAAAAGGCTGTAATTTGAAAATAAGTATATATAATCAAAAAAATAAAATTTAAGGTGAATGAAGAAAAGCTTCAAGTTTTTGAAAGTTCTTGCCAGCCTGACCTCGTCGCTGAAAACTTTTGTTACCTAAAGGTAATTTAATGTCATATACACTTACTTTTTTGCCTGGTTCTGGCTTTTTTTCTTCTTTTACATCTACTTGTATTTAAACTCTACTCTTATCTTAGATAAAATTAGGTTTTCGTAACCTACATTTATAAATTACCTTACCATCAACGTATGTACAAACATGCCTGCTAACGTGCGTTCTAAGACACACTCACACATCTAAATATTCACAAATACATGCGAGAAAATTAAGTACCTTCATTTAACAGGATTTCTGGGAAGGAAACGGGCTCATGAGTGAATGTATATATAAAAATATTAAGGTGCACACACAGACACACTTCAATACATACATACATACATACATACATACATACGTACATATATACGTACATAAATCCATACATAAAGTAGGTAAGCAAATCGTATTAAAATTGATTTTAATCCAGTTGCTTCTCCTGTTTTCCCTTGCTCTAGGTGGTAGATTACTTTAAATAGGCGTTTTTACTCATTAGGCGGAAACATTGTCTCTTAAATTGTGAATTACAATTACAAGAGCTTGTACTATACATTAGTTTTAATTAATAAATTCAGAAACTGTTGCAGAGCTGAGGCAGGGACTCGTATTTGTGCTCGTTCACAATTATGTAGAACATTTTACAACCCCAGTTATTACGACAGGCAAATAATGTCGTAATAATTATCGCACACAAACTGAAAATTATTTAATTATTTTACTTGCAACAAATTTCTTCTTGAAGCAAGTTTTGATTAATTATATTATTAAAGAATTATTTTTGAAAATATTTTTAAAGGAAAAATAATAAAAAGAAATGTAGCGGAAAGAGCCAAAGCCGATGTTTATCGTTCGCATGGAAATGTCTATCGGGTCATGGCGCGGGAACTTGGGCGGAGTCACAAAACTGTGCTCGAATACTTGAAAAATACTGTAAACTGTGAAAACTACAACTGAAAGGAGAAAAATCCTAAGAACTACGTAAATAAGGCTCTGCTCTTTGTGCACCAAAAATTGAATATTAAGTTGGTATCTAGGCAAGGTTCTCAATAGTGAAAAGAAATATTGCAAGGTGTGAATACTTGAAATTATAAAGAAAAATAAAGAAACAAATCGCCGCTGAATAATGTACGCATAGGGAATTCGTTCTAAAAATCTACATCAAAACACCCTGTTGGAATATCAAATCAAGATAATACTCCTCTACATAATACCAGAGACGTAAAAGAATTCATTTCAAACCAAAATATTCGTCTTTCTAATTAGCCACCAAATTCTCCCCACCTAAAAAGAACTGAAAGTGTTTGGGGTTGGTTTTCTCGCAAAGTTTATGACTGCGTTTCAGTTTGATGATAAGAAATCACTAATTAATGTCAATAAAGACTTCTGAAATGAGATCTCATTGGATTATTTGAAGCCATTTTATTTATGATTCAATAAAGAACCGTATATTTGAAGTTATTTTATAATAAGGGAAGTGACACCTACTATTGGAATGTGTAAAATATTATCAATAAACTTAATATTAATTGTTCTTATTATTAAATTGTAAAATAATGAGAATAAATTAAATTCTAATCATATGAACGAAATTTTTTCAGAATTTACATCTTTTTCTGAAAAAAGGAACATTAAGATACTGTTGAAACAAACTTTAATTTTGTTGTTATTGTTTTGTATAATTTTAAGAAAATTACCACTCCGATAGCAGTACAATTTCAGCGGTCGGCAAAAAAGTCAGAAGGATATAGACCACTAAAAATACAAATTTGAGTAAGAAACTCATGCACAATTGTGAAATGGCAAAATTAAACATAGTTTTTCAGCCATTCAAAACGTTTGAATACTCTGGATATTAAGGATCATTAACGCACAAAGAGTTTATATAAAATTCTACAGAATATGCTAACACTAATGGCGTTTTCGTTTCTTAAATGAAATGTTGCCCTGTTAATTAGTTCGCGCTTAACAAACTCTTATTTTTCGGAATTTTATACAGATTATAAGGGGAAATGCGTTTCGGCATTATTAATGGTAAAATCTAAAAGACACAGCATTTTGTGAGCGTATGTATATTTCGAGTATAACGAAAGGGCAAAAAATGTTGCATGTTTTTTTAGAAACGAAATCACAACAATACCGATTGTAAAATAAATGTTATAAAACATACGTAAACCTGTTATCTTAAGTAGGGAAACTATTGAAATTAATCAATTTGGACCGCTGCTCAATATAGGGTGCGCATCCAAAATTTTAGAAATTGCATCTGTAAATATTCCTCAAGTTACTTTTTCAGTAAATATTAAAAACACTCCACCTTTTTCAAGTTTTCAAAACCCAAAGTGTATAACTGTGAACCTCATTGGACATTTCCGCATGCAATATTTTGAAAACACAATTCTCCTATTAAAGACAACCAATGAAAAGTTTGATCTCACATTATTTTTGATCAAAATACCGATGACACTTAACTCATTAATTTTATTTAAAAAAATCATGTAAAATGACTTAATTATTACTGGTATTTGGTCTCAACAATAAATTTCGATTGGAGAATTAAACTTTATTTCTAAATTTATGATTTTGGCTAAAATTGATCATAATTACACGGTTCTACTGCCGATAGGCAGTATAACCAAGTTGATGTCTACAAAAATTTTGTTAATTGTTTCTTCGTGATTCGTGATTATTAAATAATAATAACTCGGTAAACACAAGTTATATCCGTACAAAAACATAATTGTGAAAATTCTACCAAATTCCTGTCTACAAATTTTGGTCGTTAAAACAACTGAGATCAAAACGAAGACCAAATTTTTGTTATGTACAATACCATTTCATTTCCTAATAATCTGCTAGCTTTGCAATATATTTTTAAAATTTTTTTATAATGGGAAAGTATTAAGGGAAAAATGTTACCAAACTAGCAGGTTGCCTAGAAATGAGATGGTGTTTTATATAACAGAAGCTTGGTCCTCATTTTCATCTCAGTACTTCTAACTATCGAACTTTGTGAAAAGGAACTCAGCTGACAAAATTCAGCATTTATCATACACAATATATGAATATCGTGTTTACCGTGCCCGTACCAGGCTTTGACGACAGTGTACCTGCGTACATCCAAAAGGTCAATAACAAACGCGGTTGCCTTAAGGGCATCAGCTTTAATGCTTGCGATTAGGCCGGCAGAGTGATGAGAAATGAGATCGACAGCTGCCAGTGCATAGGCATAAATCACTAAAGGAAATGACTGTGCACTAGTGGCCTGCTTCATTATTCTGCCACATACAATTTTCGTAGAAATTTTAAAAAGCAAACGGAGATAACAAAGTGTTTATGAATGTTGTTTAAAAGTGTAAAAGGGCTTTAAAATCTTAAGTTATTAAAACAAGTCAGTGTCACAGCTTCCAGTGTCTCTGCGAGATGTTATTTAAAAGTTGATTCAAAAATCCTGTATTTGTTTTATTTTAAATTTAAAGCTTATAATTCTTAAAGCAATTATTACAACTTGCTTTTAAAGTTGTTGTTAGTAAAAGGTAACTTTAGCTAAACTGAGGTAACCTCAAACGGGTAAACTTTACGCTAAAGCTTATTGGGGAAGATTTCCTTACCTCTATCTTTTAGTTTAACGCGAAGATTTTCTTACCTCTAAATTTTAACGTAACGTTTAGGCATTTGAGTTTGCCTCACTTGATCCTAAATTACTTTTACTTTAAGGGCAAATATAATTTATTCGACGTTCGATCACTTCCACTATGTGTACTATATCACATACTAGGAGGACATTTTAGCAAAATGACTGTCCAGACCATGAACTTACCACCTGCTGAGGCGATTGAAGCGACACATTCATCTGCCGCATCATTGTGGGCACGAACTACAATGCAATATCACACCGTCCATGCACATTCTTCCCGTGATTTTGATTGAAGCCGTATGTGCTGTTTTCATGCGGCACCAGCCTTTTAGTTACTGGTCAAATTTCGAAGGTCCTTATTAAATTGGCGGCAGTACCAATAATACGGGCCCTGGAACATAAGAGTAAAATTGTTATGCAATTTTCAACGGTGAGTTTATAATGACCTGGAAAACGTTTATATGATTATGAAGGTAGTGCAACATGCCACACTCTATTTAGAGTCATCTTTCGAGTCTCAGTTACGAAAAGCAAAAGAACTATAGTTGTTCAGTTCTGCCGTTCCCTTTAAAGTCTTTATTCCCTGCCTTTAAAATTATTCAAATATAATAAATTTTTGTTTTACATCGCACATGTATTGATATTCGCATAAAACTCTTGTTTTATAAAATATTAACATCGGCCTATAGCATGGTTATTTTCTCTTTTTTTTAATTTATGAAATTTAAGGTCAATGTAGTAAAAATTTTAGATAAAGAACGGAAAACATTTTTACAACATTTCGATGACACATACAACCCAGTACAATACAAACAAATACAACAAGAGCCACTCAGTGTAACAACTACAAAATAATGAGAGCAGATTGCTTTCAATGAAATTGTTAAAAAAAACCAAACACCATACAGCTCAAACAGGTCCCGGACTAAGCTAAAACCGGCCCGGGTAATTTCTGACAAAGAAAGAGCACACTAAAACGGAAAAGGAACAAAAGTATAAAAAATAATAAAAAGCCGGTTGCCATAGAAATTTAGATCAAAAGATGAAGCAGATAAATACAGCAACAGCTTCTATAGTAAGTATACTAGCTATACGCACAAATACATTCACAACGAATATCCGATAGGAGAGCATCAGAGAATTCTAAAGAGAATATGTGAGCTGTTTATATGGAACGGTACTGGTGAGCGTATTAGTGAGAGCCTGTTAACGCAGTATGAGTTAAAGTTTATTTAAGCAACCAATGCATTTGAATATGTAGATGCTGTACACCGTGTATATGTGAGCAGAATAATGCCTTTGTGTGTTTATGATTTTACAAAATAAATAAATCGTAGCAGAATTTTGAGTGAAATTAACAATTTAAATTTAGATCTGAATACACGTAGTCTAATATGTTGTGTGTGTAAGTGTGTTTGTAGCCATAATAATTGTGCACAATAAGGATGCTGCTTGCTTCACAGCAAATACATATGTTTGTGTGTGCGTGTGTTTATATACTTGGTCCAGTTCTGTGTGTGAGAGTATTGTACGTGGCGTAGTGCCGCCATTTAAAATTACCGAAATTGGGGTTCGCTACAACAAACGTTATTCGTAGTAGACGTTTAGGCGTCAACTAGTGCGCTTGGTGCGCTTAAATATTACGGCTGTGCGCCGTCGAGAACGTCATATATACCAGTAACGTTTCTTTTACCTACAATCACAATAGCATCTCCATGTTATAATCAAGAAGGAAAACAAAATAATAAAAAATACTATGTGCAAGTAAAAACAAACGAAGCAAAAAAAAAAAGAAAAATATTATCAATGAAACAAGAAAAACAGCAAAAATACAAAATTAAAAATTAAAGCGTATAAAAAATCACCACTGTAGAATAAGGCAACAACATTTTCTCTATTGCAACGGCTGCTACATACAACCAAAAAATATGAATGTAGTCCCGGCTGAGACGAGACAAAAGCACAAAAAAAGTATACAAAGATTCTTTGTTCCCAACAAGAAAAAAGGGACTTGTTCAGTATTCACATATTTATAGGCGACAGGACGGGCGTTCGTTGCATAGATGATTGAGAAAAATCCAGCTTTTTATGGCATTTTTCTTTTCCCTTAAAAGCACAAAGGGCATTCAAGGTTCTATGAATAAATAAAGTTTTTTTTAATTAGTTGAAGGACGTTTTCATTTTTAACTTTCAAATAAAACTGAAATTGAAATTAATTAAATTAAAAATGTTGTTGCTTTTTTCTGAAGTCAAAGTGATACTTTATCTTCTAAAATGTGTACTTAATTGCTTTAAAAACTTGACTATGCTTCAGTAAAAATACAAAAAAAAAAGAACGAAAAAAGCAAATATCGATCGCTAACGCTTATGTAACGTTTTGTAAAGTAAAAGTTGTGAACGTTTTTTTTTCATAATATTCTGGGTATGTAATCGATGTTGTAATGCAGTATAAATGTAATCGGTGTTGTGCTTGTAGTGCTTGTGTATGTGATTTCTTTTTTTAATTGTATAAGTAACAAAAACTATTTTATTCTTAATCAAATTTTGCTAATTTCATATATAAAAAATAGAATTTTTCCATAATTCATGCCATTAACTAAAAGTATTTTAAATTTGTTTTCTTTTAAGTTATTTAGTGTTTCTTTAATTAGAATAATTGGAATATGTTTAGCAACCAACTTTGGTCTAAATATTTTTTTTTATATAAAGAATTATCTAGAAATTTGTTCCCTTCTACCAACACCACAATATATTTTAAGTGTAAACCGCTATTTATGTTGAAGTACTGCAGCATACTTAAAGGCTCTTTTTTGCAAAACTAATTTATTTTTACAAAAATACTACTCTAGGCACTCGTAACATTAGAATACAATTTAAAACCCTGTAAATGCGGACTTTAGTTTTAATGAGCTACATATTTTTAAACACTTTTAAAAAACTTAAAGTGCCTTGTTTTTATCCAGCCTAAATGTAGTCAGTCACCGCTTCATTGTAGCATCGCTACAAAAAATAATTGCATACTTTTCAGATTTGTTTATGCATTTTGTATCTTGGTTTTTAACTAAAGTATAACACAGCTCTCACAAGTACACAATGATTGTAGCGTTAAATTAGAGCAGCATAGTTGAAGGCCTTCAGAAAATATTTGCCGCAGGTGCTCGGTATTTTTACATTTTATTTTTTTATTATTTTAATTTCTTCAAGAAAACAACTAAAAACTGTGTAGCGTTTTAATTATTGCACATTTCAATTAAACATGTAGTGCGCGAAATTTCTGCGCTCCAGCGGCAACCAATTAAGACTAAGAAAATTGTTGAGCTAAGAAAATTGTTGAGCTATTTAAGCGTCGGATAGCACTCATTTTGCCTATAGCAATTTTTATTTACATTTCCTTAAATTTTTACGTTACATGTTTTCAATCATATTTTCAATAATGTTTTGTTAAGGCTCTTTCACACTATCAGTTGAATAGCTCTTTTTAATTTTAGAAAAGTTGTAGAACGCTGAGACTTTGCAAGGTATTGAGAATAGTTTACTATTGATTTTCTTTTTGATAATCAGAACTATTATCATTATCAGGGGGGAATCCCGGCAAAAATCCAACGAAAATCTACTACACTTCTACACTTGTATACTAGTGTGGAAGGGGCTTTATCAATATCATATTGTTATAGCAATGTTTTATAACTTTAGTCGCTAATTAGAAAAAAACTGTTAATGTCATTTTTAGAATCATACATTTTTAACAAAAATAATAAACAGACGGTAAGATGCCTTTCAATAAATACCAATGGACTGACTTGTGAAAAGAAACTCAAAATTCAAAAGATGTTTACAATAGAAAACTGTTAAAAGATTTGGGGCTTATCTTAGGATTGCAAGCAATCGAGCAGCCTTATAATATTTAAATCAATAAATACTTGAAACCAGGTTGTCGCTATATATAAGACAGAGTAAAGGTCTTAAAGTTTTAGTTGAAAAAAGTCCAATCTTTCTGAATTTATTTTCAATTAAAATTTTAATTGAATATACGAAAAAAGTAGCTTAAAATTAATTTAATGTGGATCTCGCTAGAACCTATTCAAGACATTAAGGCGATAAGTAAACGCGATTTCCAGCTATAGCTTTCAGCATTGATCGAGCTTAATATCTTTTTTGTAAAATATAACATTTTGATTTCGTACTAGTAATGAAATCCACTTCTGCAAATGAGTAAGGGTGAAACTCTCGACTAGTTTATATTATTATATCTTCAAAGTATGACAATGTAGAAAAGAGAGGATATTTGACATAATCAATAATACTATAAATATCGTTTCAAACTTTTTAGTTCCGAAAATTGCTTTTCGTCTGCTTATTCATTTTTAATATTTTCGCTGCCATTACAACCTTTTTGGAGAAGTTTTGAATTCTTATAAGAGTGTTTCAGCAGATTTTAATTTACAAAATTTATATATCGCATTTTAAATTAACGACGGAATCAAAAGCTTAAATTTAAAAAATTTAGATATGAGAAATTAATATTCAAAATCTGTGTGAATTTACGAGAAAAAAATTTAAGATTAATCTTATCGAATTTTACTTTATTAAAAACAGTTTTCATTATTAAAATTAATTAAACTCGTATTTGTAATTAAAAAAAACCCGTTTTATATTCTAGAGTTCAAAGCGAAAATGCTCAAGCCGAGTTTGTAATACATTTCAATTTATTTAATGTTTTAGTAATGCGGATCTAGTTATGTAACTGGTTACATAGGCATAGATCAATTGACGGGTTTAAACTGTAGTGAAAAATGCATAAAGGTAATTTAATTTGAAAACCCGGTTTGTATTAACTATTTTTGCGGAAAGACGTGTTTAGGAAAATGATCAATAAACAACAGGAAACTGAAGATGAGAAGTGAACATAGAAGAGAATAGAAAAATAGAGAAGATAAGAGTAGAGAAAAGGCAAGAAGAGGAGAGAACAGAGGAGAATACAGAAGAACAGAAGTGAAAAAATATAAGAAGAGAGAAGAGGAGAAAAGAGTATAGAAGAGAATAGAAGAAGAGAGAGTAGAATAAAAAAGAAGACACAAAAAAGAAAAAAGAGGAGACAAGATAGGAGACGAAACAAATAGAGGAGCAGAGAATAGAAGAGAAAAGAGTAAAAGAGAAGGGAATAGGAGAAAAGAGAAAAAGAGAGTAGGAGGTAAGAAAAGAGAAAAGCTTGTATAAGTTTTTAATAAATTCAGAAGTTGGCATTACCAGATGATAAGATTTTAACGTGAAAAAAATATAGACGTTTTATTTTTTTTATTTAGAGACTAAGAAAAAAGGGAGCTAACGAAATTAGTTAAAACTACTTAGAAAAATATATTAAATCTTGAATACTAATTTCAAATTACTTAAATACTTAAATATGGCAAGCCGGCACCAACAAATACAGAATAATTACTGTATAAGTCGACATAAAAGCTTAGGGTATATCCTTAGGATTTTTTACGTTTGCAGTTTCGCTTATAATCACAGCGCTTTGTAGAAATTTCCCAAATGTTGTCCTCCAATAACTATGCCAATCAGCCAGCTGAAAATACCGTTCTTAAAGCGTTGAAATCATTCATAGTGTGTATCAGAAACCTCCGCAAATGAAGAAAATTGTGCTTGTAAATTAATATTTTAATTAGAGTCAAATGTGGAGATTGCCAGATGGTTAAGTTTTGCTAAATATGTTGAAATTGAATTTAAAAGTTTGTACAAGTGCTATTTTAGGCATACATTTCAGTATTTTAAATAAATTAACCGCAGAGAAATTAAAGTGCGATTACTAGAGCTATTTAATTCTTCATAAAAATCAATTAATATTATCTAGGCAAAATGGATATATTAATAAAAGGTACGCTAAGATTGATTCCTAATTAATACATACTGAAAAAATAAATATAAATTAAAATTAAAATGATAATAATATAGTTTACGTTATTAAACTAATACTAGACGAAACGGAAGAAAGCCAAGCTGTTACGTACGCATACACATATGTTTAAATCTTAAGTACGTGTGCGGAAATGTGTGTAATAAAGAAAGTGATTTCAGAATAATTTCAGTACTACTACACACCTATAAATCGCAGTTTAATGCCATCTCTATAAGAATATAAGTATTTTTGCTAGTGTGTACATGTGTGCAGGTCGGTGTGTGTGTGTTTTTCCAAAACATTTCGTTGTATTAAAGCCCTTGATGTGAGTGGGTAAATGTGTGAAAATATAACGGGAAAAATGTACAAAAACAAAATCTAACACGAAGCATCGAGAGTCATGCGTCGTCGTAAACGAAGTCAAGGACCGCACCCAAAATCAAATACATGTACAATTTTACGATTGTTTTCTAACGTATTTCTTCTTTTTCGTTCGTGCAAAGGTCCATAACGGTTATATGTGTGTGTGAAAAAGCTCATATAAATGTGTATATGCTTCCACGAGTTTTTTTTTTTGCAAAAATACAAAATGGTCGTTTATGTGCGGGTGCACAAGGGTATGTTTGTGTTCCGTATATTAAATCAGCACGTGTATTTGAGTGTAATGGTCATAAAAAATCGAAAATCTTGCAAAGCAACAACAACAAATATACATTAATAATGAATCAAATTACTATAACTGCAACAACAAATGGTACTTTTTAGCAACGCCATAAAATTGAGAGCCAATAAATATAGCAAACAGATGGCTGCTGTCGCTGCTGCTGCTTAAATAAATAACTCACATACATACACAAAGGCAATGTAATTTACCACTTTCATTTTACAGCTTCATTAGCGTATACATACATATGTATATGTGTAAGTGTGTATATAAGTGTACATAATAGTGTTTGTATGTGCATGTATGTATGTAAGTATACAATATTTGATAGTATTTATATTCTTATAGAATAAAATTTCTATTGTTCGCAACACCAATACACGAGCCCACTCAAACAAAAGGCAACAGAAGCATCAACTTTTACTATAAATAAAACTTGAAAAAAAAACTTCAGTTTACTAGTGGCCATCATTTGTATGTTGTGCCATTTGTATGTTGAAGGTTCGTTAGTGTTTTTTTTTTTTGTATAAATGATTAAATGTTTTGTAAATCATCCATCATGTTTAAAAACTCAATGACATACACCCACTTATACATACACATTTCATCATATAAAAATATATATAGCATATGCACTTGAATCCTTTGTGTAAAATACTGGCTGCTGCTTTTCTCCTTTTCCATATAAATATTTTAATTTTACTCTCAGTTTTATTTCAAATCCTGTTGGGTTTATTTTTATTTAATTTTTTTTTTTCTGAAAGACACTGACTTTTTCATTTGTCTGTGGCAGGTTTCTTTGTTTTTCAACAAAATGTCTGGCTTTTATTTTATTCTGAATGGGGGTTAATGTTTTAATAAATTATTCAGCCACTTAAATACAAGCTGTTTTAATGATAAAAATCTCTAAGAAGCAACACAAAAGGCTTTAAACAATGCAAGAAAGTAAGATAAATTTTTAAATTGTAAAAAAAAAATTGCAAGGACTTTTAACATTAAAGATTTTGATTTGGAATAAAGATCAAGAAATTAGAATTAGTACTTCAGAAAAATATATAAAAATTCTAAATTTGCTTCCCAAACTATCATTAGGGCCTACTCACTTAGGTTCACGCAATACCGAGATAATTGTGATACGTTAGAGTCAATAATTGTGATAGTCAGAGTAAATCAGCCCAAATAAGTCGCTGCAGAGCATCCGAGTTTTGAAAGTTATTTTTAATGAATTCTCTTTTTTAAGAAATATTAAGAACTTTTATGAGTCAATTACCAAGCATTAAGGCCTCAAATAAAAGTGTTTTCCTTTGGCTTTGTGTAGCATCATCAGAAAATAAAATATTATGTAAAACATTATCAAAGAATAAACAAATAATAATGAATTAATAATTTTAAAAATAAATCCTTAATGAAAATTAATTTAACTTTCAAGCTGCAACTCAGCAATAAATTTAAGTGGTGAACAAAAAAATTTGTTTCGGCGACAATCAGCAGTTCCTGAAATTCGAGTCTAGCCGTCATTTCTAAAATATAATAAGATCCTTAAGATGTTTAAAATCTTTTTAATCAAGTTGTCTGTATTGATTATTCAATAGGATATGATAAAAAAATATTAAAATGAAAACTTTGCTCAAAATTGCGTTTTGTCATTTCGATTTTATTTACTTTGGCTACAAAATCATTAAAATCGTTGTAGAAAATAAATTATTTTATTTTCATACAATTAAACATGTAGAGCAGCACATATATTTAGAATATTTTTGTGTATTTTTAATTTTTCCCTATTTCTCTCTAAATAAAGAATTAAAAAGCTAAAAATATTATTTAAAGAAAACTTTTTGAATTTTTTACAAAATAATTATTAGGCCTTTAATAACATCAACGAAATTAGCGCTGCCATTACTATTTGTAGCAGCATGAGTTAAAAAGTAAACCAGCTGAAAATCGCGAATCGGTCAACTTTTTTTAATTTAATTTTGTTTCCAAACGAAATTTATAACAGCCTATAAGGATGCAGCCAAGTTTGAACTCAAAAGTCAATTACATATTTAGCTGTTTGAATGAACATTATAAAATCTGCAGATTGTTGCAATTATATTTATAACTAACATATAATTGTTTATTATAAAATATCGACACCGGATGCAACATTATTTTAGGAATCGTTGGTATCAAGTGGCACCTTGGTCAAACAAAATATCAAATAAACGAAAAGCACGAAGAAGAACGGGAAAAATAACAAATGAATTTAGACTCGCTAAACATTTTATGAATAAAATTGTTCGTGCGTTTAGCTACCTTTTGAAAAATTAAGTAGAAACCAAGTGCGGCTTTTTCCACATGTAGTAGCCTTGTTCATGCAAAATATTTGCTTATGAAAGATCTATCAAACAACTTAAGCGCTTCGGCTCCACATGAAACCACTTTATTAAACTTGGAGAGGAAATTGACGAAAAGCAACGAAAACTCGATCCTCACTACCTACGCTGCAATAATTTTAAGATAGTTTGATGTTTGCGCATTAAACACATTGACAACAGCAGGCTACATAGCTACATAACCAGAAATAACACAGGCTACAAATATCGCCGTGTAGCCACCTAAATATATACTTCAGTCGTGCCACTTTAGCTTTTTTACTTGGAACAAGTCCTGTGGGTGGGCGGGCCTGCAAAGTTGCAAATATAATCAGATATATCTTGTGAAGTATAATGAACTATTTATTAAGTTAAACCTTATAAAGACGATGCATCAACTTCTTCGAAGTATGATCCCAAAATAGGTCAATTAGGGCGAAAAATAATTTTATACACGACAAATATCAGGTATATTTTAAAAGCAAAGCTCTCACTTGATGTATAATATGCTAGAGTAGGTACAAATTAGAAGAAATAAACGTGAAGATATATTGGGTCAAATAGTTTTTCTGCTTTACATATTTTAATATATTGTTCTTTTGTTTTGTAGCCAAAAACAGCATGGACAACAACCTGCAGCCATGTGTGTTGCCTGGTTGTTGTCAAAATGAACGATTATTTCGATAACAACAACTTGCTTGAAAGACTTCATTTTAGCCGATTGCGTAGATTTTCTTCAGGTGCAAATACCTTGTTTAAACCAGGGTCTTTAAGTAATAATTTTTTAGTTTATATAGGTTTTGTCATCTTTTTTTTAAAGTTCATTAATTAGTAATAATTACACTTTGAATTTTCAAAGATAAAAGGTGGCACAAAAATATCGGAGAATCACGCCATTTTCATCGTTTTAAACTAGATTTTTATAAAATCATACTCATTGATCATTTTTGATTTTTCTACTTGGATTTTTTTTTTTTGAAAGAAACAGTTGTTATTTTCTTCAAATTCAAATCTTGGAAATGGTAAGACACATTCAACTTATTTTAATTACTCCCAGAAAGAAAATATCAAGAAATAACAATTATACTTCGAATTTTATTACAAAAGCCGATTAACGTTTGTTTTTGCTTGTTCTTAATAAGGCGATCCAGTGCAATAGCTAAACCAATCATCTACTTCAGTAATAGTTCTCAGACTTTCCAAAAAAGTCAGGTTCAAAAAACCTAAAACATTTTACACGTACTACCTCTTTCATAACAACATTGAAATTAATTTTAAGGGCATGAGTTTGATGTGTCGCTGTGCTAAGCAAAACTAAATTTTGCTAGTCAGAGTGAAGTGTGGCCGAAACGCATAACACTGCCCCTAAGTGATGCCATCCATTTTAATGTGTCTATTGAGTACCAACACAAAAATATTTGTTATTTAGTTTTCTCAATACTCGTTTAGAGAACAACTGACTGATATATATATATATATATATATATATATATATATATATATATATATATATCTTTTAAAAAAGGTTACTGCATAACAGCATCGTTAATTTTGTCGTTAGAGTTTTTTTTATCGATACGATTATCCTTAAAAAAGAAGAGCGAAGAATTACACATGTAAAAGTTATAATTTACAAAAATGGCTACAACTTTTCCGAAAGTCATTTTTAAGGAAAGATCGATCCGCCCACTGATAATCTACATCTTCATAATATTAACGTGCAACTACGTCAAAGAACTTGTGTACAATTCTCTAGGTTATTCATTCCGTCGTACGTTACATTCCTCCATCGTGCTTAGAATTTGCAGTTACTTTAGAGTCTACAAATTTATCTTCCTCAAGCAGATCATTTGGATGACCAGCAAGCAGCCTTCTGGATATCACAATTTTGTTGTATGTGATATTTATTTCGTCTTTCGATAAAACTTAGAGAGACAGTATTTATTATTAATGTATGGGTGATATCGAAGCAGACCACTTACTTTCTGGGTCCCTTTTTCGCTCCTCAAATTAATTTCAGGGAACCGATCCGTAATCACAACCACCTTACTTTCAATTGAGTCTCGTGCTAGCCCTAGCCTTTACTCTTGACTAAAATGATTTCAGACTGTCGACTGGTAACTGTCGACACTCTTCCTCATCACGGAGTCTTTTGTAATTGCTAGCATCTGTCTAAGGCTTAGTTTCCCCATGACATTCACATCTAACAAGTGTCTGCCCGTGCTCTTAAGCCTTATGCTAGCCAGTGCTGGACATTCACACACAATGTGCGCTACCGTCTCAGCCTCTTCCAGGCATAGTCTGCAAGTATCATCTTCTACGACTTTCATCTTAGCCAGATGGTACTTGAAGTTTCCATGTCCTGTCACTAACGCAGTGATCCAGCTTAAAGTAGCCCTATTATACCCGAGTACCTTGCTGCCCTTCCTGCCGAGGGGCTCTTTGAGCACCATTCTAGCCTGTCTACATCTGGTATTCTCCCTCCACCTATTCAGGTGTAATGAGTTTACCCATTGAAAAACTTTAGCTCGTACTAGGCCATTCCCCAGGGCAACCCTGGGTTCTGGTCCATAGAAATCCACATCAGATCCCCTTTTTGCTAGTTCGTCTGATGCTTCATTCCCAGCTGTGCCTATGTGTCCCTTAACCCACATCAACGTCACCTCATTCAACGAGGCACATCTGTTCAGTTTCAGAAAACATTCCAGCACCAGTTTTGGAATATATGTTCACTTGCCTCATGCGTTTTATAACTGACTGATTGTCAAGTGCAATGAGAACCCTTTTCCCATGCACAGTAACTTTTACTTAGTTGAAACAGAATTTAGCAGGACTAAGATAAAAACTTTTTAAATTGTTTATCATGAATAATAAAGTGAAATAACTTCAGGTAATAATGGTAATTGGTAATTTTTGACCGGCTTTTTTGTTATTTAATGAATTTCCAATTTTATTCATTATGGATTTCTCATTTTGGAAAAAATTTATAGAACTCACTGATGTGAACATTTTTCTTTGTGGTGAAATTTTAATTCTTAGTGAAATATTATTAAAATTTCTACTTGTTTCGATATGATTTCGATTGGAATTTGTGGAGATTATTCTCTGATTTCATGGAGTTTTTAGGAAGCCATAATAGAATATTGCTTTCTTTTTTAGAGCCATTACTACATTTTTAGCTATGTACGAGTATATCTCAAATTTTGTTATTCGATATTTAAAGTTCATACAACTCCAACTTACCCATCCAATGGTTCAATAATCCCTCATTCTTTAAAATTGAAAATGAATTAAGAGAATTTTTATGCATCACTTGAGTAAAGCATTTAAATTTCTTTTTAAGTATTCCATGTTTGCAATTCTATTCGACTAAAGGTATGCCATAAGTGTTAATTCTTTTTATTTTAAATTTAAAAAATTGGACTCTCGAATAAATGAAAAAATAGGAGAGGATGCACCAAAGTGGCAGGAACACGTAGAGAAAGGCCAAAAAATATGCAGAGCAGTTTCAAATTTGTGCATGTCGGCGGGAAAAATTCGGAAAGAAAAGTGGGTTAAAGCAAGTGTTTTCACAGTTCGTCATATTTTAAAGTCGTCTCCATTCATAGTTCGTCAATAATTTTATAAGAATCTACCACTAAATGACAATCTTAAAGCTCAGCCCTTTTATTTGTAAAGAATACAATAACGTGGTCGGATGAATAGTTTAAAGTTGTATTATCTTGACAAAAAAAGTTTAATATCGTTGGAGAAAATTGAAACAACTTTTATTTCCAAGACTTAAGAAAGAAAGAAATATTTTAGTAACGAACGCAGAGCGGGGCAAGCAGAATTTTGTATGGGGTGCCATATGTTATTATTTCACTATCCATTTGAAACGGAAAAAATTACTGGAGATCCGTAACTGGAGTAACGTTTGCAGAATTTAAAAAGGGATTTAGACCCCTACCGTGGACCTACGAACACGACAAGGTTTCAACTCGCACTGTCTGAGCTGAAAAATAATAGATTCGTTAGCAAGATGTAGGACTTTTAAATTGGCCGTCATATTCCCCGATTGGTAATATTATTGAAAACGTCTGGTTAGAAAAGTAGGGGCCGTCGAAAAGAAATTTGGTACCAAGGAGTCTTACAAAAAAACAATAATGCCTGGACGTCGATTTCATTAGATAAAAAAGGACAGCTTCACCCTGCAATGCCTAAGCGATTTGCTGAAATTACTTCAATAATGGTAGCAGTACCCATTACTTGGTAATTTACTATTATTATTAAAATTTAATTGAATTAAACACCGATTTCAAAAGTAGATTTTCCTAATTCAAGTGGTATATAAAAAACTGTTCATTTATTTTAAATAAATTAAGACAAATCACGTTCTTTCTTATTTACATTATTAATGGCCCGTATATAGCCTTTATAACCAATATCGGGTTTACAAGATATATTTGTTCAAAATTGGCAAAATTACATACCCTATTTAAGTAATTCGCAGTGTATTTACAAATCAGATCATTTATAAACGCAGTCTCGGAACAGTGGGCATTAAAGATTGAAATGCTTTAGAAATGTGAGCAGCAAAGTTCCACACAATGTGGCGCCTTTTTAACCGAGTTTACTCAACTTTTGGGTACGTTAACTTTAATGGTGAGCAAATTTTAAGAAAATCTTAACAAAAAGTTGTTTAATGCGTTTCAGCGCTGACACCAGTTTGTCACTAAACCAGACTTGACAAGCGATGGCAAAAATTCGTTGCAAATATCTATATTTTTAAACATTCTTACGTGGAATAGCCTCGTATATATTTACCCTCTCTATCAGAAAAACATATTTTACATATTTTCAATGAATTTGTCGACAGATTCTTACGCCGTCAAATACAGTTCTTTAATATGAAATATTAAAAATTTTTCCCCATTTTACTTACCGGTTTCTAATTTAAAAACCTTAACTAAAAGTTTTATTTATTTCAAACTTTTCACTTTAAATCTATTTAAATCTCTATTGCTTAAAATTTTCAAAACTTTGCACTCTGTGAGCTCTATGTTATGAAAGTTTCGCTAAAACCACGATTATCATAAATTTTTTACGAATATTTAATAAGAACTGCGCAAAGGCTTTCTTTCTTTGTTTCTAGGCTTTTTTTTAACTTAAAAAAAAACGAAATGAAACAATTTTTATGTATGTTTCGAGATTTTATCGAAGAAATGTAGGTATTGCGAATATGATTATTCGAAACATTAATGATACATTTTTGAATGTCTGTTGTAGAGAAAATGTCGATAATTTTCCAAAGAAAAGAACATGCGATGTTTCAGATATTATCGATAATATATCGAACATTTTTGTTTCGAAAATTCTTCACTTTAGAAAACTTGCATTATTTTCGAATACCAGGTCATGAGGGTATGTAATAATAATGGTATGTGTGTATGTACTATTTAATCTCTGTAACAATTTCTAATAAAATAAAGTTTATATTTAACAATAAATTTTATTGATTTTCTGTTGTTTTGTATTTCAGCAAAAAATTCATTGGGGCAGAGTAAATGAATAAATGAAGAGCAGCATCAGTGCTTGTCTGCTTAATTGAGCAAAATAACGAGTTTATTTTATAATAAGAATCTTATGAAAATACACACACAGTTTTAAATATAAAAGAAAAAATATATACACACTTCGTATATAATTATGTACTTGTATCTAATATTTGCTCATGTACTAAAATTCTATGAGCGGTTGCTTGTGTCCTTGTTATAAAATTATGAGGAAAAATATTATTAAAACAAAAGCAAAAAACTCTAATCCAAGTAAACTGTTAAGTTTATAATCAGAATCAGTGAAGGGGTTTCTAATAAGTACCACTTTTTAAATGACCGAATGAACTTTAAACGATACCAGAAATATGAAATCAATATCTTGAGAACTCTTGAGATTTTGGTTGACGATATAACAAACATGTCTAATTTGAAAGTGGCTTTTTCGACTGTTGGGGTGAATTTGATGATTTTGGTGATTTTTTGAATTCTTTTATAGAAAATTATGGGCGTCCTGTGAGTTTGTTTGTATTGTGTTTAAACTTGTTGTTTTGTTGCGATTTCTCGTTTTTAGGAACTTTGCACATTTTACACACTTTTGATTTTGTTTTTAAATTACAAATTGTGGAGGTAATTTCGTAATTAAATTGTTTTTGTCCAATTTCAGTTTTGTGATTTTGCGGTAAACTTCTTTATATTTCACCTAAATTCAGATTTAAGATGAAATGTCGCTTAAATCTGAACATTTTGGTAAAATTCAAATTTTGTTTTAAAAGGCAATATTAAAACCTACCAACAAGGATTAGTTGTCATAAGGGGTATAATTTCCTTAACTTCCTCTCAAAGTGTAAATGAATAATTAATTAATTTTATTTATTTCACAACATATTTCCCTTTTCTCTTGTGAAATAATAAAGGAAAATACACACATCCTTTAATTATCACCATTACAAATATGCTGAGAAAAAAAGAACTCACACACAATTCAAATAAATTCTATTCAAAGAAAGTTATTCCATAGAATTTTACTAAGAGTTTTATTGTTGTTATTATTGTTTTTAATTTCATGCCTAAATCGAGCTCATGCAACATCTGTCCCATTTATCGAACAAACCAGCTGATGTTGCACGCAAATAATAGAATCCCCAACATTAGATGCAGTGCGCGCTTGATGCTTGAATTAAATTTTTTTAAGAGACGATCATGCATCAATCTGTTCATTAAATATTATTTTCTTTCTTTCGCTCTCTCTCTCTCTCTCTCCTTTTCTTGCATTCTCTCATTTAAAGATGCACACATCTCTACACACAGTCGTATACATATAAAATATAAATTTAACGCTCTAAAAATGAATACAGAGAACGTTGTCCTTTATCACCATGGGGTGAGGGGAAAAGGCAAATAAACCAAAATATCTTGCGGGACATAATTGGTGCTGTTTCTCTTACTTATTTTCTTCTTCTAAATTTGCTTTGATTTTTTACAAGTAAATCAGCTGCTATATGTAGGATCACAATCGAGACATTTTGCTAATAAAAGAAACTATGAAAAGACAAATATCTTAGAAATATCTGCATGTATGCCCTGTAAATTTGAAACAATAAACTAATACACATTATTTCAGGGAACAGCAAAACAATAAAAGGCGCCAAAGTTTTTTTGCGCGGCCCATTTTTCATAAATTAACTGCATATTCTGTTAATGAGCGTTATATTTTTTTTATTTTACCTCTAAAGTCTACTATATAAACTATCAAAACTATTCAATTATTCAAATAGAAACTTGTTTAAAACCTGGTATCGTAACTGCACTTTTATGTAATATAAGAAAATTTGAAAAAGTTAAAAGTTGCCTTAACAACGCACAATTTTGTTATAAAAAAACCAAACACTCACAAGAAATTACGGGCTTAATTTCAAAACCACTAATTCACTAAGAAGCGCTTGCTTCTGGAAATGTAGTCTACCTAATTGGTATGCATTAACAATTTATAGAAAGGAATTATATTAGTTACCATTTGCTGCAAAATATGCATATTTATCAATCGCCATGATGAAAATATTCGCACTTTTTATGTTGATTAACTTTCGAACTAAAAACTACTGTCCGAAATAATTTCTAATTTTCCAAAAATTTAAAACCGACCAACAATTTCGAATACTCGCCAGGAAATAAAAAAAAAAATAATAAAAAAAAAGAAATTGCCACAAAGAACTATATATAATAAAAAAAAACAAAAATTTTAGCAAATAATTCCACAGAAACTAAAATTTACAAAATTTTAAAATTTCAAAAGAAGACTTTGCACTTTCGCCAGAAATTTTTCAAAATAAATACCTTATAAAAAACATTTAACAAAATCCATTTTAACAAAATCGATGTTACACAATTATATAAAAAAAAAATATATATATTTCGTCATAAATCCCAAATTTACCAAAAATTTTAAATTTATCAGAAAATTTGCAAATCATTAAAGCTATAAACTCGAAGAAAATATAACTTAACTGATAAGAGGGGAGAAGATGAAATTCCTCCACGGTTTTGGAATTCACCACAAAAGCATACAAAAATAACACAATTTTTAAAAATACCAAAATCCTAAAATAACCCAAAAGCCGTATTTCGCTTACCTTAAAATTCACCAAAAATCAAACATTTTTGTAGAACGTAAAAATTTATAAATTTTTTTAACATAAAAAAAATCAAATTTCGAAAGTAATCGGAAAATCACCACACCTTAATATGTTTACCGACAAATTCAGGATCAATTATTAATTTAACCAAATACCAAATTCAAACTGAAAAATTATAAAAATCGTAGTTTCACCAAAATTCGAAACATTCCCAATACCGAAATATGCCATTATAAAAAATTATATTAGCAAAAGAAAAAAATTACGAAGTTCCGGAACTTAAACTCAAATTGCAACAAACAATTTCAATTTTATCCAAAAATGGAAATTTTTATTATATTTTACAAGAAATTCGGAAATTCAACAGAAAATTAGAATAATTTCCGATTCGCTAAAAACTAAAAATTTAAACTTCATCAAACAACATCTCATCTATTATTCGCTCGAAAATGCTTTTATTAAAACGAATAGAGATTTTAAATGTAAAATAAAACGATAAAAACCGGAAGCCAAAATTAAAGATCATAAATAATCCTTTAAAATTCTGTAGTGTATTTTCACTAGTTGCAAACTTCTATGAAGGGTGTAAAGATTCGGCACAGCCGCATATAGCTCTCTTACTTAGTTGGGTTTTCTGTTCTCCGCAAAACCAGGGAGGTGGCATAACATATATTTGAATGAGTAAACAATTTGAAAATCCGCATTAAAATTATCTTTAAGATATTAAATGTCCTCAGTAATTTCAGAAGTTGTAACCTAATAATTTATTTTAAGGCAAAATTTACAAGTATTAATTTTTCAAAAAATTATCGAAAAAGCTTTAGACAAAAGCGCGAAATATAGATTTATCAGTTAAAAACAACTTTTGGCCAAACATGATACCTTCATTTAATTGTGAACAAAATGAGCTTCGATTAGAAGGAAATATGCCTGGTTTTGTCTTATAGAAACGATTTTTTGTTTGGCACAGGCCCCACAATAATTCTGAAACTACTAAGCATATTAAAAAATAAAGCATAGCTAAGAGATAATATTATTGTCGAATTTCGTATTTTTTATTTACCTAAATTGGACAACCCGTTCTCCAGTTTTGTTAATGCTTGCCCTGCGGGTTCGAACTCAGCTCACCAAACACAAATAGGCAATTTTCGTTGCTCCAGTCCATAAGTTGGCCTGATTCTTGTATAATTATTTATAACACGTATATACTTCATATTAAGAAATTTTTTAAGTAGAAGAAATTTATAAATTTAGTATACTTCATATAAAAGTTCATCAGTTCAGTTTCGTATTTTGTTATACAACGAAGCCAGTCAGTCAGTCCATCATGTCATATAACTTTTTCTGGGGTTAACACTGAATGCGGCATATGTTGCTTTAAGATTTTGTTTACCTCAACATTTGTCTGCCCTATTTTTGTTGCAAAAGCCCTTAAAGCAACTTTTGGTTAACTAATTCGAGAAACGTTTTTAAAACAACTTTGAAAACATAAATATATATTATAATATCCACAACCATCAGGGTTACTAGAAAAAAATTAAAAAATCTGCAATATAGTCTTAAGTTGAAATAAAATCATATATTTCCTCTCTATTGTTGCGTTTGGATTTAACAGAGTATTTTTTTTTTTTGTAAATTCTATGAATTATCTTTTACTTTCTGCTTTTCAATTCTAAAACAAAAACCTTCTTAACAAACAAAGAACAAAACCTCGAAGCAACATTTTTGAAAGGAATGTGCAGCATTTTTTTTGTTTAATTTCAATTTATAGATGTCAATAATGCAAAAGTGAAATGCCAGAAACGACAACAAAAACATGAAAAATCTTAAAATCAAATAATAAACAATAAATACCAAACACCAAACAATGACGGCTGAAATCATGGTGGCAGCTGCAGCACCCTGTTTCAATCTGTAATACAAAACAGGATTTATATAAAAATTATTACCTAAACAAAACCAAACAAAAAAAAATTAATGAAAATTGCACAGACAGAGAAAGATGAGAACGAGAGAGTTCTTACTTTGTTACACTGGCAGAGTTTATTTGAGAGCAGCGGCAAGATCGTTACAACTTAACAACCTCCCTTAAAATAATATAATGGGACAGAGGGTAAGCATTAGAAACAAACACTTAAATATAACAAGCAAGAGCACGATCTAATAAAAAGGATCTTTGCACAAATAGTTTTATGCGCCGTCACATTAACAGACCAGCACAGTGTGCTCGTGAAAGGCAAAAGGATAACATCGTTAGTCAACAGTCGTAAACTTATTCATTTAAAAATTTTACGAAAGAGTGTTAAAAAAAACGGAATAAAACATTTGCAGAAAAGCATGTATACGAAATTTCATAATGCAAGTAGTTGAAGAATTGTATTTAACTAATTTGCATACGAATATTTCCACCCTTAAAATAAACCGGTAACTTTACTTAAAATATCTCAATAAAAATGTGTGAAGTTTGACAAACACCAATCATAAAAAAGAAGCTAAAGTGTGTAAATGGTTCGTCGTTATACGTTTTTCTCCTGGTATCCACTGTAGGCCTCTATGTATTTGAATCATAAGGCACGCGGTGAATGCCAAGAGCGAACGGAATTCAACAATATTAAAAAATAATATATAAAAAAGTGCAAAATAAAAAACTTATGGACAAAAATCTGCAACGTTTTTTTGTAAAATGAAAAAAAAAAAATTATGAAATTTCTCGGTCTTCGAAAAACGCGTGAAAAATTTTGGAAAACTTATCGATAAGAATGGGCAATATCCAAAATCGGTCGTTACATAGAATTTTTGTTCAACACTGTATTTTGATGAGGTCAAGCTAAATTGCCATTTTGTGCTTTACACAATAAAAGTTTTTCTAATCGCACGAATTAGATGATGTGCTGCTCACAAAAGTATTAAACAAATTTCCTGCCGAATTTACCACTGCAGCGCCGTGCTGCTGAAATCACATGTGGAACACATTTAGCCCTTGTTCTTCCCTAGAAAATATCTGCGTTCTGGCAGTTGTTACTTTTACAATAATGCGTGGCTGTACACTGCCCTAAATAGGGTATTTTGTTGGATGCCTCAGAAAGTCTGGACCATATAGTGACTGCAAAAAGAAATATTAAATATTAGAGAAGAGAAACTATGAAATACAATTAATCGGAAAGAAATAATCGATTAATTTAGCTAAGGTAGAAAATTTGGTTCAGAGTTCAAGTGGTTTTTTGAACTGATTTGTTTAAAACAAAATTAAAAAATAAAAGTTTAGAAAGATGCTTTGTAATCTCTCTATTTCATTTTGCCGATTTTTTCCTAATGCCAGCCCAGCATTAGAAAAAAAAACTCTTACGGGCCAGAAGTTCTAATCTAAAAACAATATTTTTGTGCAAGTGTGTAAAGCATAAGGTAACACTAGGCATTAATCACATCTCGTTTTAATTAGCGGTCTGGAGACTTCACAAAGAAGCTTAGCTAATCTTGAGCATATGTAGAGTCAATGTCCCTTCTTTTTTGTTTGTGAGTCAAAGAATTGGGACCTCATATCAAATTCAATATCAATAGAAGACATTTTTGTCGCTTTCGACTGTCAATTATAGGTTTTTTGAATATTTTTTTCGATTAGTTTAGAAAATTTTAGTAATTTTCGATACAATGAAATCATTAATCGGAACAATATAATCGTTTTTCAATTAATCTCGCTATCACCAGGTACAAATTACCTATAATTATTCATTAGACGGAACGCCTATTTCGATTATTAACTCTTTTTAGGATTTCCTATGGCACATTAAACGAAAATGTGTGATTGTGGCAGGCGGAACTCACCTACGTGGAGCTAATCTCGACTAATACTGGGGTATTTACTGCCAATATTTTCGTCTGTACGCGTTTGGGTGTCCAGTTGGCACGAAATTTTCTTACACAATTTGTCATAAACACTTTCTGTGTAGTAAAAAGGTAAGTTCTATAGTTCAGACCGTAAAAGTTCATAATTAACGTTTAAAATGTGTACGATTGCAATGAAAGCAGAATGGTCGAATAATTTAAAATAAAAAGGAGCTTTTTAGAAGCCTCCAGATGTCCAATTAATGGAGAGGAGTTTTAAAGCGTCAATCAAAAGTGAGGTTCGTACAGAATTATGCACAACTGAACTGACAATCAGATAATGGTCACGTGAATTTTTAAGAGAAGCCTGAAACAAATATATACCGGGGAGATAAAAAGAAATAATAATAAAATATTTGACTAATAAAAACTAGTGCGTCCCAATTTTATATGAACAATTATTAATCAATTATCAAATAAAATATGTAAAATTCGCAAGCAAAAAGTCCCTGAAATTACAAGAAAGTGCCAAATTCGGACGGGAAATAATTGAAATTAAATTAACAGCAACACCATCAGCAAAAATAATCATAAACTAATTTGTTAATAAATAATTATAGCCAAAAAATATAATATTGCAAAGATGTTATAATTTCTAACATAATCTAGCGAAGAAATAGAAAAAATGTAAACCGTTTTCCTTTATAATTTTTAAAAAACCCATCCAGCTGTGATACACTTCCATTTAAATTGTTTATTAAAGGTTGTATTCAATTTCATGCTATCAATCTGATGTGACTGTTGATTTTTTGACAGCAAAAAACTCCAAATGCTAAATAATGCCGCTAGTGAGGTACATTCATATGTACATATATTTATATATAAAAATTCTTTTAAAATGCAACTTTGTGCATCTTCTTGTGTAGCGGTCGACAAAATAATTAAAAATAAATATTAACAACTTCACATGCAAAAGTGATCAGCTGGGAAGAAACAGTTAAGGACAGGAATAGAGAAAATGTGCAATAAAATATAATGTATCGAGATAATCGTAAATTAAAACAAACAAAAAACAAATGATGGTCCACTCTATTTTTACTGAGCTCCTGATACTTATAACAAACATTATTATTATTGCCAAATGGCAAAAAATTTACAGGAGTAATTCCTATATGCAAGATTCTGCGTCATGCAAGGGCATGACGGAGTCTGTCAATGGCCTTTTTTTAGGCCAGTTGGTTTTAAATCTTTTGGATGCTAATATAGCGATAGTAGAAGGTGCGTTAGAAAAAGAGGGTATTAATAACGAAAAAAATCAATACGGAGTCGGGCGTATTGGTTAGGATTGGGTTCTGCGAAAGAAAAAACGAAAAAGATAGAGGAGAACTGCTTAGGTGCGAGACACTATTGGTGACTGAGTTAAAGAAATGAAGAAGAAAATTTTCTTATGAACAGCAACAAAAAATAAAAACAAATTAGAAAGAACAAAAACCATTATTTCACTAAGGTTTCAACTGGAACACAAATTCTTAAAAAACATTGAGGAGGGCTATCATCAACATTTGTAAAGGTACTGGGAAGGCCAAGTGTCCCCAGTGATTCCGAGACTATAGCCTGCGTCTCAACATCTGATCTAATCTTTAGTGAGATTTGCTTGGCTGGGATATTCTCAACATAGCAAGTAGCTCCATCTTTGGAGCCCTGCTTAACTGCGGCGTCAACCAAGCCTATTCGAAAAGAACTTAAAGCTGGTGAGTTCGCTGCGGGTTTTTTCTCGTTTCTTGTCGGTGTATAAAGAAAACACTAGAAACGAAATTTAAACATAAATAGTTTTAATTCTCTTAGTGTTTCAGTGGTGATAATATATAAAGTGAAATGTCGTCAAAGTTTATGTTTTCTTCAAATAAATTTTATTGAACGGCCCTTACCAGAAGTAGCAGGTCCTACCTCCCCTGAGCTAGTTGAAAAAAATAGGCTACCTACGTTCAGAAATACAAGAGGCATGTTACACTTGCTAATTATTCGGCGCTTTGCAATACAAAAATACAAGCAATACAATACAAACATCGATTCATCTTGCTTAGGGTTCCGAAATTTATGGAAAATAGCGCTCAAACTTCAAGTAGTGAAACTTGTTATTAAAATTTGAAACACTTAAAACCTAGTAAAAACTAATGATTCGCCGTAGGTACATTTTAAGGGAATAACGAGTTGTCATGCATTTCTTTTTAAGCGTTTAGTTCCACACTAAAACAAATTTTAGATTAAAATTGATAGTACTGGCGATATTCGGCTTGTATTTACAAAGCAACAGCAATAGCAACAGTTCAAATATAGCAGCAAACTCTTCGCTGTTCAATTCTGCAATAACTTTTTAATAATATGCTAAAAATTAAATTAAAAAAACGCTCATAGTCATATATTATTTGCTAGTACTAATTCCATTTAGTCATAATTTTATTTATTACTAATTACTAAATAATTAAATAATTTAAAAACAATAACAATAACCAAATGTTTGCTGTTATGTTTTTTGCTCCCACTTTTTTTTTAATAATTTAGAACAGAAAACTAAAGGTTAAATAAAAATTCAGAACTTAAATTATGTGTATTTAAAAATTTCTATAAGTGCGTAGCACAAGTGTTATTATATTTGTGCAGGTTCTGTTTTCATTACCGTAGTAATTGCAACAGTACCACCATAGCAATAGCATCAATAAATTAACGAGAAAAAAGTGCTGTTTTGTCGTTTTGTGACACAAACATATCTCATGTATTTATTTTCAACAGCACAGTAACAGCAAAATAATAATCACAGAATATAAACAGAATACCCAACAATGACGTTTGAAAAAGCGTATTATCAGGTGTTATGTGTTTTTACGTACAAAATTTTAAGTTAACCCGATTATATGAAAGAGATAAGTAAATTAGAAGCGATAAAGTTTTTTATCTCTTTCATATAATCGAGGTAATGTTGTTGTAAGTTGTCGCGTCTAGTTAGTAGTCTATGATAATAATTATTATTATTAAATGCTATAGAAGGTATAGCTTAAAAGACTATTATACACACACATGTACTCGTATAAGCTTCAATTAAATATCTTATATTAAATATCTGAAGGTAACATTTTAATTAAGTTGGCTTTAAGTAAAATGTTATAACAACTTTAGTTGTTTATTTTGAAATAGTCTCTGGAGTAAAAGGTATTTTCAATCGAGTCATTTTCTAAGGAATTTCAATTACATTTTTTATTTAAATTGACTTCGCTAAAGATGAAGAAATGTTATAATATCTCGAATAATTTTGCGAAAGTTGGAAAAGCTTTATTTGAAATTCCTCGTTTTATTTCGGAATTCCTTTTCAAACAATTATTTAGTTTTATTTTGCCAGTTTCAGACATTGATTTGAAATTTAAAAATTTTAATTCTAGAAACTCTGAATCTAAATTTAGCGTTTAATTTTAAGCGACAAATTAAAAAATTGAATTATTATTTCCAAGCGGCACATTAGTCTAGAACATCAGTTTGGATTTCGTGCAAAGCATGGTACTATTGAGCAAGTACAAAGAATTATTGCACTTATTAGATCGGCCTTTGAGAATAAACAATATTGTTCTATTCATAAATATTTCCCAGGCGTTTGATAAAGTTTGACGGGATGGATTAAGTGTAATTGTGACTAAAGACCCGACGAGTGCTTCGCAGCATCTGCAATCTCATATTATCGAGCAAGAGGATTGGTTAAAAAAATGGAAGATAAAGATTAAAACCTCTAAATGCACCCACGCAACTTTCACACTCAGAAGGCAAAACCAATAAATTTAACTGATGTCACTATCCCAGCAGAAAAGCACGCGAAATATTTGAGAATTCATCTCGAGCGACGTCTATTATGTTCCCGACATATTGAAGCAAAATAGAACTGAAAGCTGCTAAGCTTAATTGTATTATAAGCACTGACACAACTCTGGCTCTCCTGTATAAATCGTTTATAAAACCTGTATGGTCATATGGCATCCAGTTTGCGCATCAAATATTCAGAAGTTATAAAGAAGGCAGTCTAAATTTCTACGACTAATCATCTTCGTTCCATGATACAAGAAGAAATTAAAAGTTACTCATGCAAATACGTAAGCAAATTATCAGTCCATCCGAACTCCTATGTCCTAGATTTTCTGCAGTTTGGTGGACACCAGAGACTATGAAAAATCGATACACTGAGCCTTGCCGGATGGCTCTTTTGACCCATTATAAAATAGCCTAAGATTTGAATACAACAATCTAGTTACTACTTGGTAGCAATTAATAAATATAACAACTAGGATTAAGATTTGAAAATTTATTGTAATTTTCTTGAAGAAAGACTCATTAAATAGCAATAAAAAATATGTTTTATAGGTATTAATTGTTCTTAAATATTTTTTAATTATTTTCAAAAGAAAATTTTTTTATAATTTTGCTCTTCAATTAGTCACTATTTCATTAACTCCACATTCGCTTAATTTCGACATTTAAATAATATCTTCAGCATATAAACAGGATTACAATTCAAGAAATTTCTTGGGTCTATGTAATGTATTAAACGTTCTTTGTCACTTTTAAGCAAATTCAATTTTATAAAATTGTTAAAAAAGGCCGATCAATTTCTATCAGTAAGTGGAGGAATTTAGCATTTTAACTTTCAGAGAACCGAGTTATTCGATTGATAACATCAAGTAAGTATTTAAAATAAGACAAATATATTTGATTGTTCTCATTTAAATTTCCAATAAGGTTTTTTCTGTACTTTCTATTAAAAATTTATATTTTCCATCTGGAGATTGAAAGAATTAGTCAGTTTTTAGAAAAGAAAATTGTCAAATTGGCATTTTGGTAAATCGTCAAATAAAGCAGCTGCGTGTGTACGTGATATTTACTAAATTTTGATTACTTCTTGTTGTAGTATAATAATTACAATAAGGAGTATTCGCTGTATTCTTTGAAAAATCGTCAAAATTTAAAAAAAATTGTCAAAGTTCTGAAAAACTTCAACATATCGGGTTCTTAATTAAAAATGTGGCTTAGAAAAAGATACAAAATTTTATAGAACAACCAACAATTCAACGACTATATTGCAACAATAAAAGACTTGAAACGTAAACAATCAAATATAATTCATAGACTTTTTTGTACATAAAGGGTGTCCGCCGGCAAGGTATACTAATTTGTTTTGGTAGCATTTTGGTAAACATTAGTCTTGACAATTCATATTTGGCAGTCGTGAAGTAGAGACGTGGCAAATTTATTATGGAAAAATATTCGGTAAACCAACGTGTTTTAATCGTTAATACATTTTATCAAAATCAAAATTTTGGAAGAAACAACGTGCCAACAAGACGCACTATTTATCGTGTGTTGAATTATTTCGAAGAAAGAGGAACTGTAGCTGATAGGCCCAAGGATGAACCACAACGCCCTGCAACTTTGGCTACAATTTTCACAAAGATTTGCATTTGTTTCCATTTAAGATTCAGTTGACACAAGAGCTTCTTCCAGAAGATCATTTACAGATCGCTCACGACAACCCCGATTTTCATGAAAAAATCATAATGAGTGACGAGGCACATTTTCATTTGAATGGAAAACCCTCAAATTATGCCTCAGTCAACTTTGCATCCAATAAAAGAGATAATATGGTGGAATCATTGGACCTTACTTCTTTGAAACTTGAAAACTTTTTAACGCCACAACTGCATACTTTGGGCTTGACTATCATGTAGTTTCAACAAGACGGTGCCACATCGCATACAGCCAGGATTAATAATGGAATTACTGCGAGACCTCTTTCCCCAACAAGTTATTTCAAGAAATGGTGATGTTGATTGACCTCCACGGTCGCCTGATTTGACTGCTCCGAACTTATTTTTCTGGGGATATCTGAAAAGCAAGGTTTAAGCAAACAAACCAGAAACGCTGGAGCAACTTAAACAATTAATGAAATACCGCGTGAAATGTGTGAGAATGTAATACAAAATGTGTTCAAAAAAGTTCGCATTTGTGAGGCTAACAGAGGCGGAAATTTATCTGATATTGTATTCCATACATAATTGCCGACATTAAATAAAACATTTATCGATTTACGATCCATTCTTTTTCATTTAATCAAAAATTATAAACAAACAAAGTAGTACACCTTCCCGGCGGATACCCTGTATTACCATTACAGTAAGGACCGTATTAATTAAAGGCATATTCATATTTCATAAAGGCATATAAACTTTTAGTAAGCAAAATTCTGTGCAAAACCATTACTATTAAATAATTTTACTGAAGGTTTGAATTTAGGTAGACACACAATTTACTTGCCAGACTCAAATTTCATATGAAAGTGATTCCATATTCACATAATTACTCAGACTTAATTTGTTTGAGAAAAATTAGTGATGGTAACAAATCGTCAACATGCAAATGTGTCGCAAAGAATCGCCAAACGTAATTTTGATCGTTTACATGAGGTAAACTTTTTACGTAAAACACCTATGATTGCACCACAATTATAAATTATTATCTAGTCTAATTTATTGGGCGTAATAATGAAAACATTCAGCCCTTGTAGCCTCTGGTTGAAATCATACTAATAACCGTAGACTGACATAGTAGTCCACTAATAACAAGTATTTAATAATGCTGCTATTTATATAACCGTTATTTGCGATACCTCCTAAAGTCCCCATAGCTCCCTCAGAAATTTTATAATTAGGAAATATTCGCTATAAAAAGTGCTTAAACCTCACACATTTACAAAAACATGAGAGAGAAAAACATTTTATGCATATAAAACAACGACGGGTGTGTGTTTCTATTAGAAATTTTTTATCGACCTGTTTTATTTTTGTAGAGCAGAAAGGGATATTAAAAGTCGAAAGTCGTCTTGTGCAAAAGCTCTGTTCAAAATATTTTCCAATTCCCCTTTGTTCTGACACAACAAAATTTTGCATATCATTATCTTAGTATGCAAAGGTACTAAAGCTTCTAGGTGTGATTTTGTAGGACTTCCTTCCTTCATATTCATATTAATAAGCTATTTGTTGATATAGGCACTTAAGCTCTTTTAGTTTTCGATGACTTAATTAGGATATAGCACATTTTTTTCCTTGACTTTTTTAATTTTAATAAAAAAGACTAATTTGTGATTGTTTCAAATTATTTTTGATATGGTACTCGTATATATGATAACTATTACACGATTAGCTTGGGCTGCACACGTGTTAAGTCCACGTTTTATAAAAATTAAGGTTGTAATGCAAACGAAAGGACCGTGTGATAGAAATAATTGTGCTAAAAGTGCCGCCAAAGTGACTCGTACTTGTAGTATTGAGAACCCTACAAATAATGAACTTTATATTAAAATTCTGTTTTTTAAAGAATGAAAAAATTACCGAAAAGAATAAATAAAAATATGGATGTTGTGGACTTTCCTAATTTGTAGCAGGAAAGAAGAAGAACTGCTATAATTACGTAACTCTTCCAAAAATTATGGTTAACCTTGCGGATTAGTTTTATTATACCCTTTATAAAAACGAAAAGAGGTTTGTCATTCCGTCTGTTATTTCTTCAATATTCATTTCTGACCCAACAAAGGAGGGAAGTTCAATTAACGATGTCTGTCTGTCCGATGTTAAAACGTTCTAATGGCACTAGGCAACCTAAAATCTGGAAACTTGAACTATTTCAGCGCAATAGGCGATTTGTTTTATTTGAAATGAACTGTTTCGTTCCACAAGTTCCCGAGATATGCTCCAAAACCTGGGGAAGCGCTTACACAATAGCCCTTAAAATTTTCAGGTACTAAATTCTTATCAAATTTTCAATAAAGTCTCCCTAGAAAAATTGACACCCCTACGCCCCCAAAAAACTCGCGTACCTAAATGTTGGTCCGAAATAAACAACTGAAAAAAACTCAAAATTTCAAAAACTATTAAAGAAAATCAATTCCCCCAAAAACCAAACTTTCACAAAAATATTCTATATTTTTCCAAAATTTTGAATTTTCCACAAATTGAAAAATTCCTCATAATATCAAAAAAAATCTATAGTAAAAAAATTTTAATTGCTAAAGAATTTAAATTTAACAAGAAACCGAAATTTTACCATAAAACCTTAATTTCACGAAAATTTTGTGATTTAAAGTAAATTGCTGAATAATCGAAATGTTAAAAAAAACTGCACGAAAAATTGAAAATACTATAAAAATTCACAAATTCGAAAATTCACAATAAAATCGAAAAACTGGAATAATTGCTAAAAAAACATTTTTAATAAAAACACGAAATTTTACCAAAAATACCTAATAAATTCAACTTTTAAATTTCAATATATAAAAGCTTAATTTTCACCAAAAAGTCACATAAAAATCAATATATTACGAAATTTTAAGAAAATAAAAAATATAAAAAAATTAAAAAGTTCATCAAAAATTTTAAAAATCATAAAAACTATAAATTTTTCCTAAGAAATTACGGAAAATTCAATGTTGTCTTGACTGCCGCTGCCAAACTGGAGACCATCGATTCCAATAGTACTAAGGATTATGAGAAGGGGATATAATTCAGGAATGTTCGTCTGCCCGAAGTCGAAATTAACTAATGAATATTATTGTTTGGACACTATCTATCTATTCCAGAGTTATTTTTTTAAAAATCAACGAAATGAAGATACTCGCGATATGAGATCGTTATAGAAACCGATTCCATTACCTCCAGCTATGTCCATCACTTGTTTAGATATGTTCATGCTCGACGGATTTGTCAGTTGTCATTTTCATCACTTTACGATTGCATTTAGTAACTATCTAATGGCTTTACCTTTAGTATGACCATGTTACCTGAATAATAGTGAACTCATATAACAAAGGTAATCAAGGTTATTGTCGTTGTAGCAGGCAAGAACTGATTATGGATCGATATTTAATAAAATGGAAACCAAACTTTTCCTTCAATTTCCAAACCCTTGTCCAAACCCATCTCAGTTAAGAAAAACAAATTGTGAAATTTCAATAAAGAAAATATAAATTTCTAACACAATTTAGAAAGAAAAGAAAATAAGAAAATTTTAATGAATTTTAGGTATGATCAGGCCTTCTAAGTACGTTACCTGTCCTGTTCTATTAACTTTAAACTTGCATGAATTTGTACAGCAAATGCATACTCCAACAATTTTTGCATAAAATCAAATCACTTAAGCTGACACAGTAATCAATATCAAAACTTATTTGTATCTCTCTTGTCTTCGAATCAAGGCAAATTCTAATATTTTGTTGCATCACAAATTCGCTTAAAATGAAATTTTGCTGTTACATGACACAACTATTGTAATTTTTTTTAATACAAAATTTCTTGAACAACGAAATCCCAAAACCATTAAATAAACTAGAACTGCGTTTTAACCCAAAAATAGTAAGATAGATGGGTTGGGTTGACTTGCCTGCTGCCTGGTGCCTGGTGGTCTTATTGTTTGGGTTTTTGGATTTAAGTTTATGTTGGTGTTCGTAGATTGTTTCTATTGCTCTTGTGTCGTGAGTCAGCCTAGTCGCTCGCAGCTTAACAATGTGGTTTATGGTTAGGCAGCGCTAAATTTTATAAAATTGCTTTGAAGTGGTATGCGGTTTTGTACAATACACACACACACACACCCGAACGCACACATTCATTGTTATATTCATAGTGAGCTGAGGGTGCACCGTCATACAATTACTAAAAGAATGTTCTTTTTTTTTCTAACGGAAGATAAACGGCAGTCATGGTTACATATTTATTCATAAACTTAAACATGCTTTACTTGTAACCAGGCACAACAGGCAAACACTTGAATGTCGTGCAAAGTTGGGTAAGTTGTGTGTTTGTGTGTGTGTATGTGTGAAGATGACATAAACGCAGCAGCAATACAAAATGAATGAATGAAGAAAAAAAAAACAAGAAGTGCACAACCAGCAGTGGTTACACGCGCGGTAAGACTTGCTTGATGGGAAGTGAATGGCGAACGTAAAGTTCAAATGTTATTTCCCAATAGGAATTTTTTCTCAGGAAAAACAAATACAAAAACAATTTTTTACAAAATGGCCACCTAAACTGACAATTTAAAAAGGATGGCGGTTTTGCTAAATATTAAATTATTAAACGGAAAACCAATGTCGGTAGATTGTTCACAGGACGGATAAATAATAATTGAGCACGTTGGATTGGAACAGGTTTTCAAAAGTAGGTTAATTGGAACTTTTGGAATGCTTAATAGCACCGCAAACAAAGGCATTTTCTAGCGTACGTCTACATATGTATCCCTTGCAGCCAGATCACCACTAAACTCAAGTTCTTACTCTAACGGAAAGAAACCGAACTAATCGAAGTTAGAAGAATAGTCTAGAGCCATCTAGAACGCATTTTTGCCTATAGCCCTCACAACACGCAAATATAGCGCATGGTTGATGTAACTATAACCTAAAAGCAACATAATGCGATTCATTTATATGGTTGTAAGCCAATCATATTATTACGGTAGAAAATAATAACATGCGTCTCCCGCAAACTATTAAATAACATTTAACTAAGTTCGAGAAGATTACCAAAAAAAAAAAAAAAAAATTTGAGATTTCTTTTTATTCAAAAATGTTTTCGTTATAGTTGAAACTTTACTAAAAATTCTATAGTTCCACTTAACTCTGTTGCAATTTTTATGGGTGAAAAATCATTAAATGATTAAATGAAAAAAATAACTTCTTTAGAGCAAATATATTAACTGTTAAATTATTTTAAATATATATGTTTATGGCAACCGTTTATTGTCGTAAAGAACATACAAATTTGTCATGACCGTGCCACACCCATGCTTGTTGCTATTTCAAAAGTAGTAAAGCGAACAGCCGCTCTAAATTCAATAAGATCAAGAACGATACAAATATAAGATTACGCACTCCTGTACGTAAAATTGAAATATTCTGAGCATGTAGCACAAATGACGTAACACAAACTGTGTTACAATTCGCTAATAATTTTCAGCTGTAGAACAAAACAGTTGGCTAAACAAACGAATAGAACAATTTATTATTTATTTGTTCACATTATTTGATAGCAAAATTATGTTATTAAATTAATTGAATTTCGTCTTCGTGTGATTAATATTTTAGTATTTTTGCAATAAATAACCTTTTGCTTAAGTGCATTGTACATCTAAAAAAGTTTTTTAACTTTCTCATTTGCTTCAATGTTTGCTTCCTCCAAATATTTTTGCGCATATCCGCTAGAAATGAATTGATGGGTTACTCAGCCCACAGTGAGTGATATTAATTGCAGGGCTGCCAACTCTCACATAATACATACATTTAAATTAAATGCAAAATAATTATGGTCAATTTGAATTTGCAGTTGAACAGTTTTACAAACATTGTTTTGCATGAAATTATAATTTTCACTTTCTTATATAAAGTTAGAATATGTATAATCAGAACAAAAGTAAATAGTGTATACGAGTATATGTATATTCAATTCATTTGTTGTATAAAAAGTTTTTCAGCTGTGTTCTACTCGGATACTTTTCACTCGTGGTAGCAGAAATAAATATCCGAGTGAAAAGTTTCCGATTGACCCGCAGTCTGAGTTTATGTCTGTTAAAAAACTGCACTCAAGAATTTTAAAAACATTATATTTTGCTAAAGAATTGTGAAATAATTTAACACATCAAAAACTTTAAGTGTTTCCGGCAACAAATGGTTTATAAAATTATTTTTTACTTCAAGCAATATGTAACTAATGATGCAAGTTTTTGAACGGAATGTAATGTCCAAGACGTTTTTGTTGATGATCAGACTATTTGCTTGTCTGAATATTATAGATGCGATAACACTAAAGTGGCTAAAGATTTTTGCTGGAAGAATTCTTCACAGAAGACTGAATGCGTTAAAGAACAAATCACTAATCAAAATGTGGAAATGTGCATGACCTTTCCTTCCTTTGCAACTAATTGTGAATTTTGTAAATTAACAGTAACAGAACATTTTTGTATTTCATTGTTGTGGACGGTTTCCATGTACCTGACTTTATATGCGTAGAACAAATCGTTACCTGTGGTATATTCATAAACCCTTACAGTAGACTTTATTTCTATACTCTTCAGAAAAAGTGTATAGGTTTTCTCATTTCATCATTTCTACAATATAAATTTCCAACACAATAAAGTATATAGGTATATACCTTAAATCATTATAGGTAGGGAAGTTCAATTAAAGATGAAATCATCTTTCTCACGATACTTGACAAACTAGGATCTTGAAACTTTGAAATAACCTCCACCGGTCCTAAGGTATTGGCGTTTTTGGTATATTCCCTCTAACAGGGAAACGCTTATGCGTAGACTAATAAAATGAACATGTTTTGAATACTCATAAAATGTACTATTAAGTCCATCTACAGAAATAATCAACTCGAGGCTTCCAGATAACATACGGACCCAAATGTTAGGCCGAATTAAACATTGTTTGAAAAAACCTAAAAATTTCAAAAACTAAAAAGACTAAATTCCCAAGACAAAAAAAGAAAATTACGAAAAAATTCGAAATTTTTCCAACAACTATAATTCAAAATTCACCACTATGTTGAAAATTCAGCATATAATCGAAAGGCTGAAGTAAAATGTTTTAATAGCCAAAAAATCAATATTTAATAAAATACCTCAAATTTACAAAACCTAGAAATGTTTTCACAATATCGCCTAAAAGTCGAAAAATTATGAATTAACGACGAAATTTTAATCAAATCGATGTTAAAATTCAAAATTAAAAATTAATCTGAAACTCTACAAAAAATAAATTTCCTCATAATTTGGGAATTCAGCAAAATTCGGAAATTCACAACAAAATCAAACTTTAGTCCAAAATCTTAAATTAGAAAACTAACAGCAGTTAAAAAAATCGAATTTTTATAAAATCGAAATTGCTTTAAACAATTAAAAAATCTATATTTATTAAGAAACCGAAATTTTACCACAAAATACCTCAAAATTTAAAATTCATCACATCTTAGAATTTCACCACAAAAAATTTTGAATTTTACTAAAATTTTGTAAAGTTAATAAATACCAGAAAATTATAAATTAATTATGAATAATTGTGAAAAAATTAATATCTAATTTATTAAGAAAATACTATAAAAGTCAAAGTTCCCAAAATTAAAAAAATATATAAAAATTTTTAAAACTAAACTTTTACCAAAAATGTAAATTAAAATGAAAATTCATAAAAACCACAATTTTACCAAATTTTAGGAAACAAAACAAAGTTAAATTACCAAAAGAACATAATTTTCCAAAAAAGCGAAATTTTCCAGAAAATACGACAAAAATCGAATTTTACTAAACTCTGAAATTTTTACCCAAATTGAAAAACAAATGTCAATACTTTCCAAAAATTAAAATTTTTATTATATTTTACAAGAAAGTCGCAGCCACTATCCGGAAATTTAACACAAAATTAACCACTAATGAAATCACGAAAATCTAAAAATTTCCCTAAATAACGAAATTAAACTGAAAAAACCAAATTCCACAAACAAAAAACTGAAGTTCACCAAAACTCAAAAATCCAAACCTGAAAATACCCAAAATAATTTTATGTTTCAAAAGACCTAAGTCCTTCAAAAAAAAAAAAACTTTGTTTCACAAACAAGTAACCATAACCCAAAGTCCGATCGAAAATCCTCATATTAAATAAAAGCAGGGAGAGTATAAAATTAAAATAAAACGACAAAAACCAGAAGCCAAAATTAAAATCGCAAATAATCCTTTGCACCTGGAAAAATTTGTATTAAATTTTTCATAGTTTTTTGAAGGGTTTATAAGATTCGGTACAGCTGAATTAAGCTCTCTTGCTTGTTTGTAACTAATAATTCATTTTTTATTAAAGCTCTAGAACGAAGTTGTCGATGCAGAGAAATACGCACGATTCTTACAGAATGAGATGCAGGGATAATAAATTGACTCCTAATTTATATATATTTTTTTTTGATAAAGAAATTTTTAGACAAGTGCGAATTAACAAAGTGAAATCCCAATGAAAATCATTTTGGTTTTACCGATGTATAATGTGGATTATTAATCTAAAAATAACGTTAAGTATAGTTTTGCTAGAAAAGTCTATATAACCTTTTGCTAAACTTTAAGAAATAAAGTTAGCTTAGGTAGTTAGCTTAGGTATGCAGCGAGTGCACCCGGAGGCGATTAAGCACATTGTGATGCCCCGAAGACTATATATCTATCCCCACAGATCCCTATAGTACGCCAGGGCAGTTGCAGAGAAGGTGTTGAACTGACACTTTTTCCTCCTCATTCCGACAGGTTTTGTACCTCTCACCTCAAGAGATTCCCACACGCTCCGACATACGACCAATCATGCAGTGCAGCGTTATTGGGGCTGAAGTTTGACGGAATCATATTTTCGTTTGTAAAATTTTTATATCGACACAAACAGAATATTATCTGCGCTGATCTCTGTAACGATCTAAAATGAGTTTACCAATCGATTTAGAGAAGTTGGTCATGTAATCGTTACGCATAATTTTAAAAATAATTTAATAAAAACTTTGCTTATTCAATACAGTTCTAACATTTTTCTTTGGAGCGGTGAATTATCCAAACAATAGGCAATCAGCTCGCAAGACTCGAACTCTTTTTTGCTGAAGCTATTTTGCAAAAAATTATCAAGAATCTTGTCTGAAGATGCGGTGAGAAAAACGTGTCGCATTTAGATGATTTTCATATTATCAAATGTTTTATCACTATAAACAGAAAAATAGTTTTTAAATTAAATTTTTCCATATTGTAAATCATGCTGCATAATTCTAAACACAAGTTTAAACGTGTTCGAATCATTTAAAAAAAATGATTAACTAGGACGAAACTAACTAATACTAAATCTCAGAGTGCGTTTTCATTATTTCCAATATCGACGAAACAATACAAGTTGATAAATTATCAAATATAGCAACTTTTAATACGAGTTTATGGACTATTTTTCAATAAATAAAATAAAAAAAATAAAATTGTTACGCATCTATTAAAAACCCTACTTATGCCATTGCAAGCTGAGTTGCAGCAATGAATAAATTATTTCAGTTTCAATATAACTGCTACAAGTACATTCATGTGCAAGTATTTATTACTGCATAATACACTTAAATCTAGAACAATTCAAAATAATAGTTAGGAAAAACAAAAGTGCATTAGTGTGTGTGTGTGTGTGTATCTTTGTGTGTAATGCAAGAGTTTGAAATAATAACGAGAATGAAAGAAATTTGCATTAGTTGAAGGGATGTGTAGAAAATGTAAAAAAAAAATATTTATCGTAGGCAAATGCCTGAATGAGTAACAACAAGAAAAAATTGTGTAGGCAAGAAAATTTATGCATCATCAGCATTTCACTTATTCTAATATTATGCCATCATTTCTACACCGAAAAGACACCAGCAATAAAGTTATTTAGGCTTAATAGAGAAAATTCTCTGTCGACAGTTCCTTATTTTTAATTTTCCTTACGTGGGTCTAAAGGGCCAATTTTGATTTGATGTATTAATTAACAAAGTAACTTCCTTATTTATATAAACAGTTGTCAGCGCTAATAACGAATGCCAAACTTTTGCATTAAAATGACAGACAGATGTTGTTTATACAGCACAGATATCAAAAATATGTTGAAATATTATAACGACTTGAGTTCTAGTGTTTCCTACTTAAATCTGGCTGGAGAGTTTTCAATGTAAACGACTTCATGTCACTAGTACTCCTATTCGAAGTAGAGTTCATCACAACATCGATGATTCGGGGTTTTGTCAACTAAGATTTTACTAACGCGACCATTTGCTTCAACATAACTCAGACTGTTAGGAAATGCATTACTAATGGGCAGGGTATGCATAGCAGGAGCACTGAATTAGATCATGGCAAAAAACTTCAAACACACAGTAATAAAGGCTCATATAATAAAATACTAGCAACGCAAATAATCCCATATACGCATTAGATGCACAGTAATGATAATATTTTGCAAAAAAGCTGTTCTGTAACATATAGCGAAGGGGCTGGCTTGGACACTAAATCGGTATCTTTGTTGGCAGTAGATCAAGCCAAGCAAAAAACAATAATTATACATTATTTCCAGCTTCATGAGTTACTGTGGTAGCTGTTGTTGGAAATAATCTTTGTACCATCATAGAACTTTCCTTCTTCAAACGGATTCTAACAAATAGAACCTGCACCTTGTGAAAATGGCTTTAGGTTCCATGACCGGTGAAAACACAACATATCACTTAACTAGTAGAGGGTGTCTGGTGGCAAATTTATACTTTTAAATACGATTATTTCAAAAATTATTAAACAGTGCGGCGGGAGGGTGGTGCTGTTGGAATTATCAATTAAGCGGATTTGTCAGTCGCAGTGGTCGAGTGATCATCGCGCGTTCGCTGTGAAGACATTTTTTAAGGTATTCGGTGAATACGTGATGGACCGAGTGTAAATTTAATTCGTTCGTGGGCGCAGAGATTCCGCGCAACTGCTTCGGCTATGAATGTCTTACGGCCAGGGCCCAGTCGATCTTCAAGGACTCCCGAAAACATTGAACTGGTTGAAAGCAGTTTACGTGAAAATCCGCAACTTTCAATAAGGAAAAGAGCAGCCTCACTGGGACTTCCAAGAGCGATTGTTCATGAAATTTTAAAAAAGGATCTGAAGTTTCATCCTTTTAATATTCAAATCGTTCAAGAACTGTAAGAAAGTGACTTTTATTTATGCAAAAATTTTTGTGAAACGATGTTGGAGCAAACGGCAACAAGCCGTTACTGGTCTTCAAGAACCCACAACCCTCGATTGAAATATCAAAACCTATTGCATTGCCCCAGGGTAACTGTTTGGTGTGCCTTATCCACGCACGAGATAATTGGACCATTTTTTTTTCGAAAATTCTTGAAGCCAGGTGACGAATGTCAACGGTGAAAATTATCCACGCATGATTACGGAATTCTTTTTGCCAAAACTGCGAGCTCATTCATCGTACTCCTCACACACGTGGTTTCAACAGGATGGGGCAACTGTACACACAGCCAGAGCTTCGATGAATTTGCTTCGGGAAAATTTCCCCCAAAAACTGATCACTCGCTTTGGGAACATCCCATGGCCACCGCGGTCGCCCGATCTAACTCCCATGGATTTTTTATGGGACTACCTCACAGAGAGGGTTTGTAATGACAATTCCCAATCTCTTGTGGCTTTAAAGAAAAATAGACAACGAGAAATCAACTCAATTGAACCAAGTTTACCGCGTGTGGCGTAGAACACAAGGTTCCGTTTTGAACAGTGTGTTCAACTCGACGGAAGACATATGGATGACATACTCTTTAAAAAATAAAATCCGCATTTCCATTCTATCGTTCAATGCTCTTAATAAAATTTTGTGTCAATTACTAGGTTTTTTATTTAAGTTTGAAAATATAAATTTGCTACCAGACACCCTGTATAACTCAGATAATAATATTTTTATACCCTACACAATAAGTAAAAAGTTTGTCATTCTGTTTGTAATTTGTACAATATTCATTTCCGTCCCAACAAAGTATATATATTCTGATTTTTACAGGTCTGGAAGTTCAATTAACCAGGGTTGTGAAAATTAAACTACATCAGCAATATCGTTCCTCAAGTTTCCGAGATATGGGCTAAATCCAATTTTTTGGGGGTTTTCTGGTATTTTTACTCTTACGGGGGAACGCTTATACACAAGCTATTTAATATGCATATCCTGAATCCTTACCAATTTTGCTATGAAGTCCCCCTAAAGAAATTATCTTTCCGAGGCCCACAGATAACTTACGGACCTTGTCAAAAAAGTCGATAAAAATAGTTTTGTAAAACTTTACCAGTTTTGTAGTCTTGTTTTGTGGCTATTATTTTTTACCACATAACGGAGTTACGAAAAAAAGTATGCGGGCCACGCCCACAACGTCACTTATGTATAGACATTATACATATGCAGCAAATTTTATTTCGATATCTGCTTCAGTAGGAGAGTTATTAATTTTGGGCACATAAAATAGCAAAAAGTTACTATGCGCGGTCCATAAAACTTCGCGGGAGAAACGAAGGCAGTGAGTTTGTCGTCCTGCGCAAGAGCTCGCAGTTTCAGTTTAAAATTCAAATAGGCAACACGCATGACATACGCTATTTTGAAAAGTTTTCACAAAAATTTATTTATTGTTGCGTATTTTGGGCTGTAGATATCATTCTTCCGCACTTATGCGAAAACAACATTGTCAAGCGTTTTGGCGATCGCCACAATCGATCATGCAGAATATGATCGATTTATGTGCAGTTGTCGCACGCGACAGTGACACAAATTGGCCACCAAAATTGTGTGATTTGCACTGGCTAGACTTTTTCAGGCGGGTGTACTCACCGGGGTACATTGATTATGGGACGTTGCGAACATTTAAACCATGATTTACTCGTATTCCAAACAAATGCAATGGAATACGTGGGCCATTCCTACAACAAATGGAGTTCGTTAATCACTCTCATACAGGTTGTCTTACTCCATTTTGGCAAGCCCTAAACGAATAGCCATCATTATAACAATATTTTGACCATCTCTTTAATAGAGGAAGACATGAAATGCTTAGTGGTTTCTTTTTATCATTTTCTATAAAATAATACATTGGGTGCCCTGCCTATGCCACTGTAACTTCGTTACAATGCTGAGCAAATGGCATTCGTACATATTTTCTTTACAATTTTTTCTTTCAGTGCAATCAATTTTTTGTTGGCCTGTTATTTTATTCAGTATTTTTCCTTTTTAAGCAACTGGTAACAGTTTTTTCTTGTATTTTCCAAGTTTTTCTTTTTTGTTTGTTTTGTTTTCATGCAGGAAAAGAAAATTGAAATTCTCTGAATTCATTAAAGCAACAACAGTGCTAAAATTTATTATGCGTTGCCATGTTTTCCATCATCATTTCAAATGTGTGCAGAATATAGAATTGAACCACTTCTTTTGACTTTTACGACAGCGATGTAATATTTATTATTAAATTGTTGATGCAAAAAAAAAAAATATTAAACTTAAATTGCCAAGAAGTGAAATTTGCAAAGTTACTTTGATTAACAAATGTGTGATATTTCTTAAGAAGCGTCAATAAAAATAAGAAATATTATTAAACTGATAACGTTACACTTTTGTTTGACTGGGACACGTGTGCTACTTAAACATCCTTTTAAGGATATTAAAAAAATAGAATATTGACATATTTTTATATTCAACAAATTTCAGTTTTATTTTCAATAAAATATTGTATGAATAGAAATGTGTAACAAGATTAAAATTAAAACTAGATATCGAGAAGCTGCATAAAACTAAAAATGACTTACGTCTGGCATTCGTCGTCAAACTAGCAAGGCGACTTGTTTTAGAATTTAATCTATAAAAAAGATTTTTTTTATTTCGCAAATAAATTATATTTCTTAAATAATGACTTCTAGTCTATTTGTGGTTATCTCACGGCCAATAAGTTAAGATTGATGTGACCAGCCACATGTTTTAATGTCACGTATCACTGTGTTTGTACTCGCTTATATCCAAAACCAACCCAGCGATTTTAATTAACTCGTGTAAGTCTGTAAGGCTGGTTCTAGGTGGATGCTTTTAACAGGCTAGTAGGCGTTCTTGAAGAGTCATTAATTTTTTTCAAGGCGATTTTCAAATCTTTTTCAGATTCCTTTTTTCATAAAAACTTGTGTCGATGCAATTGAAAATTTTATCAGCCTACCACTCTACAAAGTATTTCACTTAGTCGTGAAAGTCTGTAAATTCCTTTTAACAACTAAGATTTATACTTGCAGGTAAACTGGATGAAATTGTGACAATAAATTAGAGTTTTACATCGGAGCGAATTACGACTTATCGTTTGGTGTTCTTATCTCCAAGTGAACACAATATATCTACCACCGTTGCGATATGACATTCATCACATTGACGACAAGTTTAGAATCATGAATGCCTGGATGCTAAAATAACCACTTGCTGGCCATTCCGCGATGACGTGACGTAATGCAGTGCTACGCCACAACAATTATGTAGCTCAATCTTCCCGCAATTTAGTTCTAAGCGACAATTGACGCATTGCTAACCAGAATGGACCTCAGCAACAACTTTTACGAGACATATCGTGCAGGGTGTCACTGGTTCTCGCGTTACCAGTTGTTTAGTTACTGTCCATGCAATCTTCAATTGGAAGGCCCCAGATACGCCTGAGTGACTGGTTCCTGGCAGCACATCTATGGAGCAGAATTACCCACATTCCTCAGGGGAGCAAGATTATGGCAGTGTTTGTGATTATCTGCTATAAAAGGCAATTACATATCGCAAACTTAGGAAACTGAAATAAGAGGCTTAAACTTTTTGGTCAGGTTGAAAAGGGGCGGGGGTGTCAACAGTAATTTTTAGCGATTACGGTAGCTTATTAAACCAGAGGACCACACACGAGCTTGTTGTGAAGGTTCTTTACGACTGAGCGCCGTAACCCATAGATTGCTTTTTAGGTAGGCTTTCGTTTTACCGATTTTCTAATTCCTTTGTTTGGCTTTGGAGAAAATTTAATTTTATATTTCCTTATGTATTTATATTTTTCATTATTCCGTAAATGTGTAGCTATTGTGAATTATTTGATTTCAAGCATTTTAGTTTTACAGATTTTGAATAATTCTTCGGTTATTTGCTTATTTCCTCTCCTTATCCTTTATATAAAATCAACTCAAAGTTAAAAATATCGAAAAAAAATTAAAACTTTATATATTATTAAAAAAGAATATTCCAAACACACACAAATTTCACGAAAATCAATATCTTACTAAAAAAATCCAGATAATCAAACCATCATAATTAATTATAGAAAAGTTTTTATAAGATTCTGTATAAAAAAATTGTACTTGGTACCTAAATTTTATCCAAAAGCATGCGGAAAAGTAAATTTTACAAACAATTTGAAATTATAAAAAACTTATCTCACAGTACTACAGTGTTTAGCAATCGAGAGAAATTATGAAAGATAATGATAATCGCCAATTTGCAGTAGCAATGCAAAATTTCGCCAAATTCGATTTTGTAAGTTTTAAAGTTTTAACAACCATTTCAATAGTATTGACAAACAAAAATCGAATTTCTGGAAACTTTGGTGTACTACAACAAATCTCCGGGACACGTATAATTTCTTTTAATACTATTTTAATTATTTTTTGCAAATTTTCTTAAATGAAACAAAAAATCTGATATTGTGGTAATTCGAATGTTCAACAAAATAGTTCATAAATTTTAAATAGCAAAAATGCATCAATGAAATAAGCAACCAAAATTGTAGAATTATACAAAACAAACTTTTACAAAATTTAACAAGATTCATAATCTTGCGAAAAATTTAAAGTTTGAAAAATATACATTTTATGATATGGAAAATAATTTCCCCAAAAAACGATAATCTAAAGTTTGGTGTACAGTTAAGGACCATCTTAAGATTGACTGTTAAAATTGATGAAGAAGCCTGTCGAATGCTTAAACAACTTACAAAAGACTTTTTAATGACTATAAAGTACTAATATGAACTTACAAACTAATTAGTACTTTCGTACTTTTGCAGAAATCTTATTACTTCTTGTGTTTACTCAATAAACAAGTTTATTCAGAAAAAGTCACTATTTCTGTAATTCATGTAACTAAAAAATGTAACAGTGTGTACCATTGAGTGGTAACAAAGTAACAAACTGAAAATTTTGTCTATATTTGAGTTTGTTAATGAAAAACAAAAAATATAATTGTTTTCAACTTTGTTCTTCATTGCAAGTTTGATGATTTATGCATGTATTTAGTATATCCACAAATAGCAGTTACCGTATGGAATTTGCTTTAGCAAATGATATTGGACGAAATTTGACAAAAGATTCTGTTAAGTATACAATAGTATGCCACATACGATTCAAGCTTAAACACGTTATGTTATTAAATTTTTTAGCCTTTTACCTATTTGATGGTAATCAAAATAAAATCTAATTAATATCTCTTTTTCACCTGCAGTAATTTGTTTGTAGCAAAATATATTATTTTATTTTAAAACTAGAATTATTCACAGAGCACACACAGAATCAAGCTCATACACGAAGTATCAGAATTATATGACACCTCTTTGTTCTAAAAAAAAAAACAAAAATAGAAAAGTTTTGTTTTTCGTAATACGAAAAACTCATTAAAAACAAGTTAAACTTTCTTTTAAGAACCATTGAAATTTGTCTGCTTTATTTTTCTCTAATTTGACTTTTTTTACTTTGCAACAATTATTCATGTTGTTCAAAAAATTGCTTAAAAAAGCAGCGTAGCATTATTAGCAACTTAACAAAAAAAAAAATTCGAAATTAAATTCATATACGCTGATGTAGACAAATGCATACTTTAACAGGTACGGGAGCTGTAATCGGCTGGGCCGAATCATATGTACCTTTCACCCAAGTAAGTGCTACTGAAAATGTCCTACAGATGCGAAGGATTGTTTGCGATATTTAACTTTGACTCCGGTTTACGAGTATATGAGAATATTTTTCCTCAATTTCAGCTCTTTAAATTTGTTTATACATTTATTATTTGCATCTTTTCTCTGAATACTTATGAATTTTTGATAAATTCTCATAAACACATAATTTGATTTTTAGTAAAATTTTGGTAAAATTTCAGAGTTAAGTGAAATTCGTTTTTTTTCGATTTCTCTACTTTGAAAAATGTTGTTCTCTTGATCATTTATTTTTGTTTTGGTATATTTAGGAATTGTGGTGAGTTTCCGGATTTGGGTGAATTTAAAAAATTTGGCGAAATTTACGTTTCTTAAGATAGTTTAGTCTGACTCAGATTTTTGATATAATTTAATGTTTTTATGGTTTTCATGTATTTCGGTTATTTTTAATTTGTTGGTAAAATTATTGGCTACAGTTTGGATGTGTGGTGAATTTTAAATTTTTAGTGAATTCCCAAACTATAGTGATATACATATCTTAGTTTTGATTAACTTAGTTTTGTGGTAAAATTTTTAATTTTTATGATTTTAATATTTTTTGGTAGTTTTTATAATTTTTGGTGAATTAACGGTTTTGGGTTCCTTTGATTTGGTCTGTTAAAATGTTAACGCCTGCTTAAAGTATTGTATTTTTGTGAAAGTTTGGCTTTTTGATAAATTAACAAAATTTTGGGGAAATTTTAAAATTTTGTGAATTTCGGCTTCTTTATTGTTTTGTGGGACAATTTAGGGTTTCAAGTAATGATGATTTTTTAACAGAAGTTTTAAAATTTTATCGGAATTTTACAAATTTTTTTGTGAAATTTAGATTTTTGGAGGAATTTGATTTTCTTTATTAGTGTTTTAAATTTTTAGTAATTTTTTTATTTCTTATTTGGTATAACATTTAGATACGTAAGGAATCTAGAGAACTCCGATTGATAGTTTCTGTAGGTGGACTTTATAGCATCTTTGATATGGATTCAGAATATGCATATTTTATGGGCATGCGGAAATTCGTTTCCATGTGAAAATGAAAATACCAAAAAATCCAGAGGAACGTTTCAGTGGAACTTGGGGACCAATATTGCTCATTTTAAGTAGCGAAAATGCCCCGAACGCACTGAAGAAATGATGCAAGCTTAAAGATCCTAGATTGCCTAGTGCTGTCAGAAAGTCGAATGGACGGACATTGTTAATTGAGCTTCCTTGCCAATAAGGATCCAGAATATATCTATGTTTTTTGTTGAGTCGGAAATAAATATTGTAGAAATTACAAATGGAATGCAAAACCTATATATACCCTTTTCACTATTTGTGAATAGTATAATAAGAGCTTATAGGTGGGTGTATGTGTGAACTTATGCATACCCAGCAGTTTCTGTATTAATTAATATGAACGGGTACATGGTTTGAATTGAGGGTTGTACCAGAGGTTTTTGATTCACCAGAAACCATTAAAGGAATTAAGAAAATTTCGTTAGTGTTTTGTAAGCTAGGAATTGTTGGGAGTTAAAATTCTGTCGGGTACATTAAAAATTTACTCACACACTTAATGGCAATGGAAACAACGAAAATAACAAATTTAATTAATTAAAGACTTTATTTTTTTATGCAAAATACAAAGCTTTAACAAAGAACTTGTATTTTGAAACAGAAAGCACTAAACAGAAGCACCATTGACAATTAGATGAAATTGTCAATCATTTTTTATTCACAAGACGAGGGCATTGCGCGTAAAATCTAAGCAGAATAGAAATTTTATGAGTTGAAAATATTAAAACTTGCAATTTTATCCGATAAGACAGTTACGTATTTTATTTCAATTTAATTTAATCGCAGAAAGGACTTTGAAACTCCCAATGAAAAATTAATAGTTTGGCTGCTACTAAAACGCTCAGAAGATCCAGTAATGCCCGTGCGTCAAATTAAAATATACAAACTCCTTATGAGCTTTTCAAGGAGGAATTTATATATTTAAATAAATGTTACACATGCTAATTTTAAGTATGATATTTGTACTCGTTGTTATGAGCACCCTCTCTGAGTTACTCATATGTTGTAACATGCCAGAGAGCGTAACAATTCAGACTGTTTTGTCGATTAAAAATATATCATATATTCACACTTTTGGAATGAAATGCTCATCACTATTTGTAATTCCAATAGAGCCTCTTGAGGTAAATGTTACTTGAGCTTTATTGGTCTATTTTATAAATCGTTCCTATCATTCCTTTCAATATTGTAAATCCAAATTGTAAGATACTCATTTCCCGTCAACGTCATGAATACGAGTGATTTGCGCCGGACGTTCATCAATTGGCATAGCAATATCGAATAACATATAGCTCAATAAGGTTGGCATGTTATTCGTTAGTGTTTTTTCTCATGGTAAAAATATTTCGGCTCTATTAGAACAAAACAGGGCGAATCGCCATTACATTTTAAAGCGATATTCTCTTATAAAACGCAGAACTGAATTTCAAAAAGCAACCTAAATTCTCGTCTCTAAACCGTCGGAAAAAATTTCTATATGGGCACAAACATTTCCGAAAACAATATTATCTTAAGCACTATAAACAAATAGCTTTAGAGATCAGTCAATATCGTTTATAGGTTTAAAGAGATTTCTTCATTCAGTGTGCGCCGTCGCGACGAATTTCCCCTCAAAGCTTTAAATGTAAAAAAGCTTTGACAAAACAGTGTAAAACTTCAACTAAAATTTAGAGGCTTACGTCTGCCTATTTCGTTTATTAATTCTGGAAACCCAGAAATATTAACATTTTCTTTAGTAATTGTGTGAAAAATTAACTAAGACCAGTTAAAATAAAAAACTTGTTCTTGTTTTATAACTATTATGAAAAGACCTGCGAAAAATAAAATAACATATAGGCAAGTGGAGGTGGATAAGTTTTAATTCCGTTTTTTTAAATTGCTTACTTTTTTTTGCATGGAAAAATTATAATTTTAATCATTTTAAGTGGCGAGATATTCTGTTTTACTTCCACTAGAACCGCGCCTGGATTTAGGTCGAAAATTAAAATTTCAAACATAACGATGTCAAAATCTCTTCAGCCAAACAAACAATATAAACATTTAGGTCTAGGTATCTTGAGAAACTGAACAATCATATAAGTCCACTAGCTTGATTTGTCATCTTGATAAATATACAACTAAATAAGATATGCATAGTATTCGTAATATAATTTAGTAAAAAATATTAACATTTAATATCAAATCAGACACTAAACTTATTACAAATGTCGCCCTGAAGACAGCTACACGATTGTTATGAAAACGACAGCTACTTTAAAATGTTAACAGCTGTTACCACAAATCACTTATATTTCAGAGCCACTTTAGATTTACTTATTTTTTTAAAGATTAGTTTTTTCATGGAAGATGTCCTGTGGATGGATGGGCCTACAGAGTTGAAAATATAAACTATAACGTGGACAGTAACGAACTGTTTATAAAATCAAAGCTTACAAAAAGACCTTTTCTATCAATATCTTCGAAGTGTGGACCGAAAATATGTCAAGTAGGGGAGAAAATATTTTGATGCACTACTTTTTCAGTTTATCTAAAATATCGAGATAATTTTTCTGTATATATACTTCGTGTATATTTAAAAAGCAAAGAGAATAAGATTTCATTAATAGGCTAGAGCAAGTAAAGAGTAAAAGCAATAAACCTGCAGATATAGTTTAAAAATGTATGCGTAGCCGACAAACAATACTCTCAATTTTGTACTCCGAATTAAAGTATTTTTCCAGATGTACGTAAACTTCACTCAATATTATAAACATATAAGTACTTATTTTGAACACATGTATATAACAATAAAATAAATAAACTTATTTATTTAGAAACTCTTGCTCCATATACGTTTAAATTTTATAGTTTTTTGTTTTATTTTACAATAAAAAATATTTCTAAGCAGTAATTTATTTTGCATTTATTGTTCTATTGGCAACATTGTTTTTGTTTTGTAGCCATCAAAAATACAAATTAGTTTAATTTGACTGCACAACGACAAAAGCAGCATGGACAATAAACGTATGTATTTTAATTTTGTCTGATTGTAGTCGTTACCCTGCATGTCTTCTATGTATTTCATCCATTCGTTTGATGTGGACTTATTTCAATCGTGCTGTGAAAAATGTAAGCCTATTCTCTCCTCTATAAATCTTGTCAAATGAAGTCATTTGGTTCAGGCCCTGCATATTTATTAGCAATATTTTTGTACGGTGGTACACTGTGCGCTGCAGGTTTTTTTATTTTAATTCTTGTCAGTTATTTTATGTTGGAGATTTACTAATAAATTTACAAATTAGCGAAATTTTAGCACACATTAATTCCTTTTAGAACTTTTTATGGAAGTTGTAAATTATGGGAAAAAAGCAATAATATATAAAACTAAACACTTTTTTCATCATAAGATCTAGCAAATTTAAAATAAATTTTCCATCCACTCAAGCTATTTCTTTTCTCAAAACAAATGTTCAAACCACCCACTTAATCAAATATTTTCTGTTTGTGCAAAAAGGATGACAAGAAGTAAAAAAAAAACATACAACAATACACACATACACTTGATATACTATCAGAATATCATTTAGATTTTGAAGTTTTGTTATCGTTACCATTGCTGTTGACTGCGCTGTTGTTGCTGATGCTGTAGTTGTTGTTGCTGAAACATAAATAAAGGGTGTATTTTTTGCATAAGCTGTCAACATTGTTTTTAGTGTTAGCTATTTTGATAGAGATCAAATGTTTTTTTTACCTAGTTTCGTTGGCTATTTCAAAAAGATCAGATTGTTGTTGATTCTTATTTTCATAGGAAAATTGTGTTCAGCGATTTAGTCGTAGCTCCTATTTGCACAAAATTACCGCATTTGGAGGAAATCATTTCTGGGGCAACAACATCAACTTCGTATATGTTCGAAAGCAATGCTAGTTTAATATTGAAGTGGCTAGCTAGTGTTTTATAAATATGGTCCAATATACGTTCACAGCACAACCGATCGCAGAAATTTTTTACTGAAATATCGGCTTTTACGCCTATTAATCTTGCTTTATCTCGCAAAAAGGAATCAAATATTTGAAAGTCCCGGTTGGACGGAAATTGAAGCCAATTATGAAATTGATGCAATTTGATTATAGTTAAGAATTTCATTTTATTTTAAAATTATACTCATTCAAAAAACACCCTTTACATGAACAAAACTTGTTGTTGGTTTGTTTGCGCGTACACGTCTGTATAAATGTGTATAGATGTGTGCGTATATTAATATATTTGTACATGTGTTATTGTAGATAAAAGCATAAAATTGGCAACAGTGCATTTTCATGTCGGAGTCATGGCAGCCATATTGAAAATGTTGTTGTATTTTTTGTATATTTTACTCCAAAAAAAAAAAACAGGCAAAACAACAATTTTATTTTTGTACACATATCTACGAGTATGTATGTATTTATTTTTTACCATCATTCATTTTGTAGTCCTGGGTTTATATTTTCAGAAGGCGTCACACAGTGGGTGAGGACTCAATAAGAGTTTGTAGGAAGTTTCGTTTAAAATGTTGATTTACCACAAAATTCTTAAGAGGGAATTCGGGACTCTTCTTGAGTATTTCTTAAAAATATTTAGTTACTCGTATGTACTGTGATCATTTTGCAAAAGATGGAAATCATCAAGAACAACATTGGAAAGCTAAAAAAATTGGCAGAATGCACGAATGGTTAGAAAAGAGTTTTGAGGTACAAACTTATTTTTTTTTGCACTCAAACTCTCAATATCAATTGATTATCTGTACGAAGTATCGAATATTTTCTTTTGTACTAAGCCATTAAAATAACAACAACGAACTTATTTATTGTGTAAAGTTTTATTTAGGTTTGTAAATAGATTTTTGGAACAACATTTTTGGTATTTCTTTGAAAAGTTAGAACTTAAAATATTGACGGGCTAAAATGGTGGCCATTTATATGTCCAACACGTCTATCATACAACAACACAATGGGAGTTTGAAAATAATGCAAAGGGAACAGCTACAACTAAATTCTATCATCATCAGCATCGTAAGTAAAAACAAGCTATGACAAAACACAACACACATACACAAAGAAATATGTAGATGTGAATGATAGCAACCGGTAAAAGCACTCAACAATACTCAAGTATCCCCAATGCGTACAAAAGTAACAGCAACAATCACCGTTATACATATTTTACTACGGCAGCCAAATTACATAAGAACAAATACAATAAACAAACAGGAAAACTTTGTACACACTGCAACTCAAACTGGCACAAATCATTACACACCTCTGCGCTACAGTAAACAAGGAGCTAGTGCGTAATGATGAAGATGTTATTGCACCTTGGGTTGGAAAGACGTAAAGGTATAAGAGTTTGGCTTACGCTGCGGTGTTACGTGTATCACGTAAATTATGGTTAAAGTATTTTCAACTTCAAACAAATTGTCTTAATCGACAGACTCATGATTATGCAGCAATGCCAACTCAAAATTTTTGTTTGCCGTAGATACGATTCCAACAAATCTTACTTTGGAAAGTCGTAGCTCTACTACCTCGCACTTAAAAATCGTTTACTCTGTAGCACTCCTTGAAGACTATCATTAGATAATTTGTTTCCATTAGAAAAACAATCAACGTTATACATTTTTAATAAATTAACTGCTGAAAATACTCTTTCAATATTCGCACTCTTCATTGAGAAGAACGAGTAATTTTCTTACAAAATTTATTTTAGTTAAAGCTCTGCACTGAATTAGTTAACGAATTTCGGATAATATTATGTGGACTCATGACTAAGCCTAAATGCTTCGCCAACTATGCATTTGTATGCTCTCGTAAAAGAAATGTCAAAGATTGTTTGCGCTGTTCAATTGGGCATTTTATGAATTATTTTTGTTTGTTATTGATAGAAACCTATAATAGCGATATAAAAAAGTAATAGCTGGAACATTGATTAAATTGAACAACTTTTTCAATAAAGTCGAAGTATTGACCAGAATAGTACTATGCTAATATTTGTATCCGCTCTTCTACGTAAAAGGAATTGCTCTCATACTATTTATATTGCTTAATTATTAACATACTGATACGAAGTAATAATCGAAGATGTGTGAAAGGACTAAAAATACGCAATGTTATAAGCATAAAGCAAACACAATTGTGTAGCGGAAATTCCCCGAACCGATTTAACGTAGAAACAAAAACAACTTCTACAGAAAGAAAAAGGAAACAAAAGATACACACACAGACAATCATATATGCAAGACTACTAAGCCAGCAAACGAAATAAGTGATGCGCAATTTCACGTATGTTCGGGACATTTTAAGAAGCGGCCGTGATCTGTGTGAACAAAAGAGTGTTAAGTGTACATTGCAAATTAGTACTGAAGAGTTGTAAATAGAGTCTTAATTTCCGAATAAAGTGGTGTACTTGCATTCAAATTTCTGCAATTAAACGAACTCTACAAATTAACATTTATTGTGGTAATAAACGTAACAATACATATCATCCCTATGAAAGCGGGATTTTTTTATTTATTTACATTTAGTCGTTGCTACCAACAGCCAGGTATCATTTTGCTATAAAATACTGATACCAAATACACATTCAAATGAAACCCTAGTGCATATACCTCTGGGGACCAACTGTTATATTAGGGGATTTATGGTAACGGCAAAATAGGATTGGAAATCTTTATAAAGCAACCAGATACCGAAATGTACTTCTGACCATTACATGGTCCTTCAACCAGTACAACGGCTATAACGGAGTGTATAAGATGGCTCAGTAAGGCCACAAAGTCAACAAAAGTTAATATATTTACTGATAGCCAAATGGCTAACAAGGCAATTGAGTCCGAAGTAGTGAGAACAAGGACATTATTAGACCGCAAAACAATGAGCAATAACTATTCTGTAGATGGAACACTGCGCTTCCATTGGATGCGACGCCAGCAGGGAGTGTTTGGTAATGAACGAACTTTGGCAGTACACGAAATAAACTTAAACAATGTAAAGCTATTTTACTCAAACCTAGATCTTTCTCGGAAAGTAGTCGAGTTGAGTAAGATACTCAAAAGGGGTAGATCTACCACAAAAGTGGTACAGGTGGCATCATTTGGCTAATGATAAGGCAATGGTTTAAGCAAAACAAAGCAAAATTTGAAACTAAGGTATGAAATGGTTTGTAGATTCGAATAGTATGGGGTTCGTTTTTCACAAAGTAGCAGTACTCTAGCATAAGTCTGAGTATAGTTTGAATAAAACAGGTTGACATAAAAGCGTGATTTTTACATTTTTCATGATTTAGTTACTGTGAACATTCCCCCCAAACTATCGTAAAGGCCGTTATTCCGCAGTTAAAGGACCTGGCACATTAGACCCAAACTCGCCTAGAATTTCGCGTTTAGACTATTTTGTTAACATTAATATATTTTCTAGTTTGGTTAGCTGACGTTAATTTAGATGTGGAAAAACGAGGACTCGACTGTGTCAAACATGCAATTTACGAACCGGGCCATAAAACTCAGAGCGATAAGAAACGACTTTAAAATAAAACAACGACGGTGTGAGATATAAATTCTAATTCCAGCTTCATTCCAAATGTCCGCCTTGGCTTAGCTCACAGTGCTTCAAGATGGTTTCATAATTTACCAAACTCAGAATCTCCGGCAAACTTTTCCAGCCATCAATTAGCGCACGCTGCGTGGGAGCAGTATTTCAAGGATTATAAGCCCATATCCAAGCGAAATACAAGCCAGAATTTGCCGAATTTAGCTAATTATCGCCGATTCGATTTTTCCGGTTCTTCTCTGGCAGTAGTCACCACGGCGGCTATATGCGAAACTGGTAGGTAACTTAGGTTCCAAGAGGCTGACGATCTCGCATCAAGTTCTCATTGTTCTCATTTCAATATGAGTTTTTAATAATATCGATGCGTTAGGCAAGCGTGAAGCGAAGCATGAACAACTGGTAAACATTACTGAATATTTTCCCTTGGCATCTGCATGGCGTTGAAAACTTTGGACGGCTTTTGAAATAAAACTACTTAAAAGACAATCATTACTATCTGGTCACCCTAAACAAGCATCAGAAAGATATCAGCCCCTTCAGGTCGTTACTGTGCACGAGATTTGAGAATGTGAATAGTGAATAGCTAAAGCGAGATTTGTGGCAAAAGTTCTGAATTAGATGCATTATTGTTGTGTATTTTTTAGGATAGGCCAAATCCAAGCAGCCGCAACATAGTTGATACCGAATTCTGACTTTGATAACTATTTTCATATGTTGCCGCAAATTTTTTCTTATTTATTCCTTCATACAAACTTGGTTGGTTTCTTTTTTCTAGAGTAAAAAGTTGGATTAAAACAAAAACGAAATTATTGAATACAATCTCCAAAGATGGCATTTGCCGTAATAAATCGCTGTATAGCCACGTTTCAAACCGTACAACGAAGTTTCCAAACGTCCAAAATTGAAAGGAAACTGATATTTTTGTACATGACATGATTTTCATTTATTAATAAGCAGTTAAATTCTAGTTAAGATTTTCACTTAACATATCACAGTGCAATAAAGTTTGTTGAGTGGCAAAAGAAAGAAGAAATCCCTAAATAATATCAGCACTCTTATCATCATCATAAACGTAGTCGTTGTGGATATTCTTGCAGTTGTTGTACATCTTGTATGTGGTTCGTGTATTATTTGCTAGTACCATAATTTTAGCACAACTTGCCTGATATCCTCTTCGTACAAGTTAACTTACACATGTGTTTTCGAACAAGCAGATAAAAGCTTTCACATCACCCACATAAATACAAGAAATTTTTCACTCACACCAACTAACATGCTGCCTCTAAAAAGTGATTGTGTGCGTGTTAATATTCCCATCTGCACACATTAACATAGTTTGTTTATGTATTGGAAATTCTTTGCACAATAGCGAGCATTCGTTTTTGTTTTTATTTGTTCTCATTAAAAGGAAAATAGAAAAAAAACTTTTTAAATTTGCATTGGTGTTAGTTGCGAAATGAACTCAAAGAGCATGAAGAAAATAGCACTCAAAGAGAAAGTTCTTTTGGAATTTCTTTCAAGGAGAGAATATAAAAGAGAGGGACAGAGAGCTTATGAGTGAGTTACTTTAAATGTGGGTGGCTTATTCCATTATTTAAGCGCACAGTGTTATTAAAAATGTATAAGTATTTTTTTAACTATTTTTTCAAGTTAATCTAGGTTTAGTTTTACTTAAAAATAATTTATTATTATTTTGTGTGCGACTTAGTTTAAGAATTGTATTAAAAAAAGATTCATAATTTAGCTAAATTTTAATTTTTAATTCAATTTAAATATTTAGAATTTTTAATTTTCAATCGTTTCTGAGTGGAAGTGCAAAACGAGCGGCCTGAGTTAAAAATTATTAAAAAAAATTGTGACTCCGGCACTTTCGTTTGCGTTTCGTTTGCAATTAATTCAGTAAGGGTACCACTTCACCGTAGATCAGAAAGATTAAGATTAAAACCACTGGTACACGCTAAATCTAAAACCGGGATTGCATAATACTTGCTTAATTAATTGCTTCTTGTTGTCTTATTGACCGCGCTCCTCTCCCGTTCCGAAGTAATTCCACCTTTTTGAGCCTCCCTTTATTTTATTTATTTACTTAATAATTTTTAAGTATATTTTCTCTCCTTTGGACTCCTTTAAACTGCTTTTAACCAGTATCAGCGCAAAAAATTCCTTGACTAACAAGGACACAAATCTTATCTGTAAAATTATTTTCGCATTTCCCTTCACTTCTAGCCAAGCCACGTTCAACAAGTATAACCACAACAAATAATCCAGAAATTATTTTTAATAGCCATCATTAACTGTGAATTTTTCACATCATCTGTTGAGGCCAGATGCGAATAAAGCAAATTTTAGATACCCTCGCTACAGTAGAGGGTATCCCAACAATGTTGTTCTACATGGATCAAAACAAATGGTAGTCAAATAAAAAGGTTTGTGCCATAAGTCAGGTTAGGCAAAATTTCCCATTGCTATTTCTAATTTTCTTGCTTTTCAATTAATTGGAATTCTTTCAAACGGAAAGAAATCACCTGTTGTGTTACTTCCAAAGATTCAGAAAGTTCTTTTTTATTTTAACACAGATTTTCATATGTAAATTTACGCTTTACACTGATATTTGCGAGCGATTACAGAGAAAGCATGCTCACCATAAACTTCCACAAGGGTACCGTCACTATGTGCAGTTTTTCATAACAAGTAACGAACGCAATGATAATGCAAGTGGAGTCATCTGTTGCCAAGTGGCGAAAACTTTTTCGTACTCCTAATGAATAAAACATAATTTTATTAGTGTTTAACGAGCCTCTTTTTAAACAACAAACGTTTTCTTAAAAGTCCACATTTTTCATTGCACTTTGAAAGTGCAATACTTCTACTAAACATTTATTTAGAAAAATTACAGAAAACATACTAAATAATCGAACGTTCAAAATAATTTTCAAGATATGTTTTCCTAAAATATTCTGTTACCAAACACCAATAGTAGCAACAAACCCACAATATTTTGAAAGGTAAGCCCAGTATAAAAACTAGAAAGAATTTTTTTCTAAAATGTCTAAAAGCAACTAGAAGTTTTTCCTTTCTATAAAAAATAACCGGAAATTATTTAATAAAAGGTTACATATATTCCAAAAATGTTTCGTACTTGGTGCAGTCTCCAATGAAAAAACTTTCAATGAAATTTTGTCGGAAGTTATTTCACTTCAGGATTTAAAAAAGGCTATTATTGTTGCTATAAAGTTTGTATTAAAATTGCAACAGCAACAGTAATAGCAACAGTGGAAATATGATAGAAAATGCTACGCTGCTAGAAAACAAATTTTTAAATATAACAGCAAAATATTTGCGATAGTGCATTTGCTGTTTTTATGCTGTTGAAATCAGCACATCTGCGTAAACTTCGAAATAAAAATTAAAGTATAAATAAGAATCACAATGGTATTCCTGGCACTTAAATTTTTCAAACTTGAAAAAATTATAGCATAGAGCAGTATTGTTACTGTGCTAATGCTGATTCGCAGCTAGCACTTTAAACACTGATTATCTTTGGATGGAAATTATTTCATTTTATTGACAATTATATTTCTATAAGTTTTGGTGATTTTTTAGAGGTAAAAACTGTTGTAAAGTAAATACTTGCAACGCAATATTTTATTTTACCTTCAGCAATGCAACTCTTGGTAAAATTTATCATTACCGAGGATTTGGTGTAAGAAAGCATTTTTAGAATCTCTTCTTTAAAATCCATAATTTTAGAATCCCCTGGCAACCGTCGGAAGTTTGGCAGTACACCAAGCCTTTAGTAAGCGAAGCCGGTTTTAGACATACAAACCGGCAATATGCAGACTCTTGGATAAGGCAATGCGTCAGAAAAGAAAATCTTTGCATATATGAAAGTAAATAGCATTAGGTATATTTTTTTTGAGACTAATTTCTTTGGAAATCATTTTTATTTCTATAGACTAAGTATTTTATTATGAAACAAGTTTAGCTGCCAAAAGTATCACCCAAAAGATTTCACACGAAGTTTGTGGCTAAAAGAAAGCCTTAATATTGAAACTTATTCAATTGTTGTATTTTAAGTGATTTCATTTTTGTTGGGACTTGTTTCGTTGTATCGATAATTGCGAGATTACAGTACAGTAGCGGGTACTGTGGGGATACTTTCCTGAACGAGTCATAAAAATCCTAAAAAGTTGCTCTTGGTTGTAGGTTTTTCGTTGTAGAAAAGTTAATTTGCATATCCTCGAAGAATCTCAGCTAATGGCATAAAATTCTTCGGATAAAATAGCTGCATTTGAGGTGGACAGCTGCATTTCGTGAAAGTAATTTTGTCAGTAAATTAGTTGAGACGGAAACGTTCTAAAATAATCGGTTTTTAAATCATTTGGTGCTATTAATCCAGCAGCTTATGAAGTAGACCAAGGAGTGACTTTCTAGATACAATGGCGTTGTGATTACCCCAAATTAATAATTCTGCAAGTAGACTGTGCTTCATTAGTGAAGAAAATTTTCAAATTAAATTACGTATCAATGACATTTTTTTCTTCGACTCATTCAGCAAATATAGGTTGCGAGAGACGATCGCAGCGTGCCCTTAATATTTTTATGGAATTCGGTCGTCATCAGTACAACCCTTCAAACGCTTAGCGAACAATACGATATTTCAAGAGATGCGCATTGTCACTTGAAGAAAACGATCCGCAGTTACTCGGATTAACCATAACGAATTAATCACAAAAAGATGTTATCGCCAACTTAACGTTCTCTGATTCAAAAAAGGACACCGGATATTATGATGAACATAATCTGAAGATATCATTTTGTGCCCGTTAGATCTGCAAAGCGTAATGCAACCCCGACAAAATAAGAACTTTGGTATACCCTTTTCCAGATACATATTCGATTGAATAGTTTATTTGTGATGGCTTGATAGTTAATATTTTTTGTAACCGAATGACACACACACTTAGAACGGCTTTCTAACTCTAAAGTGTTGTGCCCCTGAACAAGTGTTTTGTTTAAGAATATATTTTTATAGAGGTATTTTTCCCTGCTAGGTTTTTCAGTGTATAGTGAAAATTTACAGGAAAGGCTAAATCCCAAAAACGATTATAATTTCTTATTTAATTTGAACTTTGTGGGAAATGTTTTTCCACCTTTTGCTCAATTTAATAATGAAATATTTATTCATATATACACATGTTTGTGCTTTAATATTTGAAGCCGGAAATAAAGCACCTCAGTTTAATTTCCTGTTTTGATCGCCTTAGTAAATCATATAAGTCAGAAAATAATAAAGAAGGATTTTTTTTCACATCCATTTTTTATAAATATCAATTCAGCATTTGCATAGACCGTATTTTTCTTTCGCTCCTGCTAAAATCATTAGTCTACTACACCCAGTACCACATTTTCCATTTGTTTATTTTTATATTAATTTTTTCCACAACAAAGTGTTTCTTTCAACTGAAATAAAAAAGTTCCACTTAAAATTGTATTAAAATTTTGTAACAGTGTCATTTTAAAATACTTAATGTTTCCGAATTTAAAATTTTTTCTTTTGTTTCATTTTACTCAGTTTAATGCTAAAGACTTAAACAAACTTTTGTGCTAATGATTTCATGAGGCCAATATAATTTTGAACAAAAACCCCACCTTTTATACATGAATTAAAAGGAAGATAAACTTTTTTTGTTAACTTTAATATTCTGCAACAATGTTGAGTGCTAACAAGTAGTGGATGCTGCTGGACCAGCTGTAAATGTTAGTAACAAACTGTGGTTGTATGAGTTTTAGGAAAAATAAACTACCAAACTTGCTCTTCCCTCGTGTTTACACTGAGCAGGTTATATGAAGCAGTATAAGAAGGAAGCCCAAATGTACACACAATAAACCGAGTTTATATTGTTGTAGTTTACAAGGCATACGATAACAAAGTTGCAACATTTTTGTTTATTTTTTTATGAAATCCAAGACGGGGGTGGGGTGGTGTCGGTTTTTCGACAGTTCAAAAATGATTGTAAAAATGAAATAAAAAAGTTTAAAGTTTTTAATGACCGGGATTTTCCTGTAATATATTATTTTCTAAACTGAGGCAAAAAAGTGCAAAGGAATACTTATTAGGAAGAGAATGAAGTGAAAAAATTCAAAATTTAAAGGGATGAAAATATTATAAAATGTAACAAAAGGTTTTTCTAAGATTCATTTTGAAAATTTTTGTTTGGAAAATAAAAACGGGGAAGTATTAATATAAAATGTTGAGTTTTGCTATATATTAATTTTTATTGATATAAAATTGCAGCTATTAAGGATCTTGGCAATATATTTTTTGTTGGAAAACATCTACCACTCCCTAGAATTTCGGCGTATGAGTGCCGGCAAAACCTAAAAATATCACTCATACGCATCTGATAAAAATATATGCACTGGATTTAATATATTTAGTCGTCTAGCTAATACGTTAAGCAAGTTACTTACTAACTTGAAATTAAATAATTTATATGATGGAGAATATCTTTATTATTTTACTATAAATAGTAAAAAATATAAACATCTTTTAGGCAGCGCGTGAATGCATTTGATATGCGCATTAAATCATTTATACTTTCATAGACAAATATTGCAGAATGATATTGCCTTGTCTTTGGTTGTTAATAGAAATATTAAAAGGAAGTACTGTACTTATTATCTGAAATATCGCAAAGAAGTCAATTGCTTTACTTTTCTAATACTGTCAACATTTTGGTTATTGTTAACTTAATAAAATTAAAAAAGGAGGATGCTGTGATTCATTAAATGATGTTTAAAGCTAAAAGTTTATATAAATAAAAGAATTATCAGCAATGCACATAGTTATTGCTCAAAATTAATACAGTTTTATATTTTTCGTAATGTGGGACTGAAGTTTCTCAGATGCTACCTTTGGATAATTATTAACACTTATAAATTCAGAGTCGTCTCCAAACGTCGATGTATATGTGTGAAACTTGAAAGCATTTTCAGGAATCTTGATTTATTTTCGTGAGTAGCTCATTATGCCAGACTTTATTTGTTGCTTGTTCACAAATGCATATCTAAAAACGGTGACAACTCCATGAATGTGCTCAATACGAAAACAAAACTTATGGTCTGGGATATTGTTTTTGTTCAATAGTCTTATCCTGTATAGTTACACTCGAGACGATTAATATTTCAAATAACTTTGACAAAATTGAGAGTAGAGTAAAAGAGTTTGTATTACTTCGACTCGAAAACAATTTCATATTTTGTAATAATCTTAGTGAGATAATAAAGCCGCTTAATATTTCTTACGAAATTTATGAAGGGAGAATTTTTATCGCGTCTTCCGTTAAAATGAAGGAAACTTTTCAAACATTAAAAACTGGTTTATAAAAATTTAATTATTCGTTTCGGCTGATTTTAAAGTGATTTGGAATCCCATCAAGATTTCCCAAAGCATAATTGTTTTGCTTCTGACTGCAACAGCAGAGAGATAGTAAAACATTATACCATCACTACCTTCAGAACATAATTGGTCACTAAAATGTTACCACCAACGTTTTGGTGCAAAAAGCAATAATTATACTGCATCCCCTACATAATAAACTGCCAGAAAACCTTGCATAAAGACAGTGAAAGCTTAAAAAAACAGTATTTCCTTGGTTTAGTGAGGAAAATTAAAAGAAAGTACATTTGAAAATTTTGTTGTACTGGTGTTTTAAATGGCCCAAAAAGCTGCAATTTAATGAAACATTATACCTTCGAAGTGACAGAGACAATAAAAAAAGAAGTAAAACATTGGAACCAGTCTAGAACTAATAACATTTTGAGGGGCACAAAGAGACACTTTTATACAAATTGTTAAGGATGTGATAGCAGTTTTTCCAAATTTAAAAGTTAAAATAAGTGTTTTTTGGGGATAACTTAGTAGAAGTCTTAGACTTCTTCACGAGGAAATGAAATATGGGTCAATCAAATACATTATCCTTGGCCGACCCTGTCTAAAATGGAATTTACTGATTAGTTAACAGTAGTGGGTTAGAACTTGCACTCCGCCTGTAGCCCGAAAAACTAATGCAACCTGAAAAAATTGACTCCACATTCGGATTCATTGACTTCTAAGACACTAAAACCGTTATGGAGAGATTTTGTAATAAATAAACAATTAAAATTGAATATCTTCATTCCAGAAATTACAAAATCTAAATACGTATCGCATGTGTCGAGATAAGTAGTATAATGTGACGGATTTAAAATAATTATTACGACAAATTTGTGCTCTATTTAATTTTGTCGCATCCCTAAAACTAGAAGCCCACCATACAAAGGTACTTAGTTTGCTTTTCATAATTCTTGGCAAAAATAAACAAAATATTTAATAACTTTCTTAAGTACTTTCCTACTTACAAACCCATACACATGCATAAATACATACATACATAAATAATAAAGCAATGAAGGAAATTTGAACATGAACGAATTTCATTTTGTACACAAAAATAAATAAGCAGCTTTTCATAACAATTGTAGTACTCACAAAACAACAACAACAAAAATAAACTAAACCCTAAATATTGATTGTTCTAAGTAACGGGGTATCAAATAAAGTTGGGTAAATATTGACATGGAACAGCACAGGCTGTGTGTTCTTAAAGAAATTGTTATTTTATCTGAAAGCTGCATGTATTTATGGCGGCGGTATTGGTTTCTAATCTACGTCACCTGCGTGGGAGATAACCAAACAATTGTTTATGCAGAATGTTTATCGGAGCATATTGTGATCTACGGTGCTGTCGTGATGGTATTACATTATCCATATAAATATAAATTGAACGAATTCGAGGAAGTCGAATTTGTCATTGATCTAGGCGTTGGCAGTGATAACTTATCCAACGTTATTTACGCAGAAATACATACCATTGAGGCTGCTGGTCCAAAATCCGAATCAAACAGTGACATTTTGTGAAGACATTGTCGTCTAGTGATGTTCACATCCTCCCACAATTGGCCAAAATTGGCGTCCACTTTCTAACGTTAAACAAGCATGAATGCCACTATGGTGCTTTGGCGCCAGTGACTTCATAGAAAACAACAGTCTGACAAAGCCACCACGAACTGTCTATATCGATATGCCCTTATTTAAATCCCTTATTCATACCACTGTTATTTAGGTACTTGTTATAGCAAGCACTTGAACAAAACAATTTATGTTAAAAGAAGTCTGTCAATTAAGTAAAATAATTTTGAAAATAATAATTCACAAAATATTGTAAATATTTTCAAGAAATAAAAATTAAATGATATTTAACTTAAATTAAATATACATAAGTACTTGAGTGTGATTTAAAATAATGAATGAATCAGATAATGAAATCTGGTGGTGGCATTTTTAAGAGGAATGAAAAGAATTACACAGGCCGACGAGAGCGTAACATATTCCCTGATTCTCGTGATTAACCGTTTAATAAAAAATGAAAAAGATTGAACTAAAACATCAAAATGTTTTCGAATAAAAAGGGCGAGTATGGTACTGTCAAGTGCATACAGCAACATTTGTTTAAATGAGACACATTCACTTAATTGTGAACTCAGTCAAGAGTTAAACATCAATTTCAAGGCAAGAAGGCTGAATTTGTTTGCAACAGAACTACCTTTATTCGTTTCATTTTCGAAGAATTTGTAACCATCAAATATGTTTAAATTTTGATTGAAAATTCCCTTTTTGGTCCACAACCTTTGCGCTGATAGAGAATTTTAGGTAATATTGGAGTAGTCTGTAGGTAATTTTGATATTGAATAATGTCGTTTTCGGTTCTTAAACAAAATATTGCCCTGTTAAAGACTACATGCGTAACACAGCATTATTTGCGATATTATACAGATCGCAAATGACAGTGCCTTTCGGCATTATTAAGAGTGGAATTTTAAAAACCACCACCACTTGTGGGCTTAAACATATTCCGAGTATAATAAATAGGCAAACAATTTAAAATTTTTTCTATATTCGAAGATACCACGAAAAGTCCCAAGTCACAGATTCCGCGTTGCCCAGTATTATTTAGTCTATGTGTTTAATTAAAATCAATGTCTGATTATGAGCTGCATCGTTTCTTTTCATATAAGAATTCCGAATAGATCTTTATATCAATTTCCAGTCAGGGGATGTGCAAAGAAGAACTTGCGATTACTTTTTGTAGCATTTCGAGTTGTATAGCGCAGCGGTCTAACATTCGCCGGGAAAAATTGACCCGCCTTACACAACTCGATTTATGAAATCAATTCGTAAGTCAAAAGCGCGTAATTACAGATTCGTCAAACGTTTACTTATTGCCATGTTATTGAAATTGTAGCTCTATTAGATCAAGGGAATTCCGTTCAGGAAGAAAAAAGGGGCTATACGTAAACAAAATGTTCTTGTAAAAATCAGGATTAGCAGAAAATTCATCTGACCTTTATTTTATTTCGTCTTCTTAATTAACTTATACTCACAAATCATCAGTTATGACTTTTTACTTTGTACCAAAAATTTCTAAACAATTACGGTATGATTATAATTCGGAAAAACCAATTAACTTTGTTACCCAGTTCGGTGCAAAGAAGTAGTGAAGATGCCTTATATAAGGCCTTTAACTTACAGATAAATGGACATCCAGCACCGGTCGTAAACGATTGCTGTTTCATACGACATCTTATTGATAGTATGGCATTTTTTTTCTCCGTTCAAAGGTTTTTCATGATCAATTTGTAATTTTTCATGATTAAGTGGCCTTTTCAGTGTGGAAAGCACAACGGCACAAATTCAAGATTTAAGAAGAATATGCTTTTTTGTGCGTTTTCCCCTTTACGAGCAATTGCAGCTTTATCAGTCAGTGCGAAAGTTTTTTGCTATTCTTCATGTGTAAATGTTTCCTAAACTACAGCATTAAATATATTTCATAGTTTATAAAAATATTGTTATTGATTTGTATAATTATTATTTATCATTTAAAAATGAATTTGATAGAAATTAATATTTAATGAACTTTGAAACTCCATACATGTGTCCGTGTGTGCATCTTTGATTTCTCCTGTAGTTCACAAAATGTAATTAAAAACTATTTTATGGCTAGCATGAATTCCAACATAATTTTAAGCAAGTTATAAACGCATGAATCCACGAATTGACGCAATAAAAATTAAATGTGAGGTTAAGTTGATTTCGCATATCCTACAGCAAACTTATCTCAAGTGGTTACTTTTGCAAAAAAATAAGATGATTATTAGACAAGACACGCGGTTAGCTAAGTTTTATTAGAGACAGAGGATTAGTTCGGGGAGATCATTCTGTAATGAAAAAAGTACTTAAAGACACTTGCAAAGAGATAAAAGATGGTGACAATATTAGATTAAATGTTACAGCTCCTACAGTAGTCAATTATGGATACTGCGTTTTGTTGACATTGCACATTTTAAAATCGTAACAAATTCTTCGTACGGACTTGATTTATTCTAAACACGATCAGTGTCATGGTATCAGCTGTTGGTTCGCTTAGCCATCTGAGAGAAGCTTGTTTATTCAAGATATCCGCAATATTCTTCTGGTAGGACGACTTAAGTTTGACTGACCTAAGCAGCTTCACATTCTTGAAGTGGTTTAGAGGCGAGTACACATCTGTCAAAACTACGGCCAGGATTTTCAGAAACGGGCACGTTTTCTTGGAGAATATCGAAAATAAAAACTCTATTTTAGTTGCCTCTTAATTAAAAATAAGTTAATATTTGATATTGCACATTATCGATACTGGTTGTAAAACAAAACTAATTCAGGCTTTATATAAAATCGGATGTACATACCTCTAACTTCATATATATCTCTCAGTATTTAAAAAAAACTAGACCAGACACAAGTACAGGGTGTCCGCCAGGACGTTTCGCCGCCATTTTGGTAAATTTTAGTATTGAGAGTCCATATTTGGCAGTCGTGAAGTAGAGACGTGGCAAATTTATTATAGAAAAATATTCGGTAAACCAACGTGTTTTAATCGTTAAAACATTTTATCAAGAGCAATAATCGATTGCTGTGACGATGAGAAAGTTACGTGAAATTTTTGGGAGAAACAACGTGCCAACAAGACGCACTACTTATCGTGTAAAAAATGATTTCGAAGAAAGAGGGACTGCAGCCAATAGACCCAAGCATGGACCACAACGTACTGCAAGATCGGCTGAAAACATTACTGCTGTTCAAGAAAGTGTTCAAAACAATCCATCAACCTCAATTCGATACCGTGCTCAGGAGCTTGGTCTTCAAAGAACAACTCTGGCCACAATATTGCACAAAAATTTGCATTTGTTTCCATTTAATATGCAGTTGACACAAGAGCTTCTTCCAGAAGACCATTTACGGCGCCGTACATATCCCAATAGGATGCTATAGCCTGCCCATGACAACCCCGATTTTCATGAAAAAATCATAATGACCGACGAGGCACATTTTCATTTGAATGGATATGTGAATAAATAGAAAATAGTCGGTTCTGGGCAATGGAAAACCCTCAAATTATTCATCAGTCACCTTTGCATCCATTAAAAGTGACAGTCTGGTGGGCAATTTGGTCAGGGGGAATAATTGGAATTTACTTCTTTGAAACTGCGAGAACTCTTTCCACAACAAATTATTTCAAGGAATGATAATGTTGATGGGCCTCCACGGTCGCCGGATTTGACTGAAACCAGAAGCGTAATGAAACATTTGTTTAAAAGGGCTCGCATTTGTGAGGCTAACAGAAGGGGGCATTTATCTGACATTGTATTCCATACATAATTGCCGACATTAAATAAAACATTTATCAATATACGATCCATTCTCTTTCAAGGAAAAAACACAAATTACTTTATATAATAAATACTATTACTACTGCTGCCTTCAGATATCGGTATCATAGTTTTATTAGTAGTCTAAAAAGAAAAATCTAGTTTCCAATTTTCTGTTGCTCTTGCTACCCTTATATTGTAGCAACAAATGTCGGTCTATTTAGGAGACTTAGTAATTATTCTATAACATTTTTGTAGTCATGAAATAACATTTTGCTAGTTATAGAATAACATTGCAGTAACGGTCAAAATAGTGAAGAGATAATATATTGAGTACAACTAGATATAAAGAACAAGCACGTGTGAGATCATGTTGCCATTTTTGTGCTTGTTCTTCATAATACTTCGACTGCTAATTTAATGCTATTTTCGTTTGTAATTAAAAATCCAACTACAGCTGCAGTTATAAAACAAAAATTTTAAACAGTGCAATAGAAATCTATTTAGTTTTATACGCTACTTCAAATACTACACGAGCTGTAGTTTTAGCTGGAGTTAAGAAATTTGCGTTTAACTTTGTTTTTGAAGGACTAATATTATTCTCTCAATTTCTTACTTTTGCTCCCTGCCATATTTTTTCACCATTAGCAGCTAGAAAAATCACAACAGAAATAAGACAAGAAATGCCTGACAAGCAGAAGCCTGATCACTAAGAGAACTGGCGCGTTACGAGTAGACGATATTTAATATATTCAAAAGCGTACATTTATACATGGTTACATAGGCATGTGTGTAAGTATACGTGACAATGCTATACAATCATATAATTGTGATATGTCTGCCAGGCATTAATAGTTTATAAAATGTAAAAAGAAATTTAAATAATTGGTTTTGTTGCTTCAATTGTTTCAATGTTGCAAAGGAAATAGGAATTAAAAATAAATAATAAAAATTTTAATTAGTTTCGTTTGAAATAATTAAACAAATGAATTAGTAAATAAAAATCTGGAATTAATTATAATATTGTGATATAAACTTGATTAAATTTAAAAATTTTGTTCTCTTATAATATATAAATGGGCTGTTAGTCGATAGCAGTTCAACTTAAAATATTTTATGCGATCATTTTCGAACTGCTTTTACTAGCTTCGTATTTTTGCAATTGGGAAATAACCAATCAAGTTTAGGAAAGAATGGGACAAAATGTGCGGACATACATGTATGATAAAGGCGGGTCGATGTTGAATTGGACTGAAACCAGCCGCGTATGAGATATTAACAAAATTCTTGTTTTCTGCATAAAAACACATGTATACCATTACCTAATATGTTTGCCATCGTTCAAAGACGGTGACACGGACCCGAAAGGACTAATTTTTAATGGTAGTTTTAATGACGCATACATCTAGGTGAATGTGAGCGGGGGCCTGGGTTATATTGGGTTAAGGGCATCGGTCGGTTAGATAATTGCCACAGACACGCGTATGGCGCAAAAAACTCACTCAAAATGCAATGCAGAATAATACCAGGTGCGAATCCAGGGGAGTAATACCGGGTAATTTTTAAGGGACGAACAAAATCATGCTGTAGCAAATGCTTTTGAATGGCGAAAAATAGTGATTTTACGCCGCACACTGATAGCTTTAGCTGTACTGCCAAAGATCCTTTTTATATAAAACTGTTGGCAAACACAAGATTTTCAAAACTAACTGGAATAATAACGGAATAATAACGGTGTTGTGACAAGGTGCTTTAATCCGTCTTATGATGAAAATCCATAACTAATATGTAGTACGTCTATTCGACTGTCAGTTATTGATAGCAAGGTGGCAATACCTGACAGATATGTAAAGATTTTGTAAACTTCATGCATTCACCGGCTTTTCCTTTATTAATTTTGTATTTACACTATCGATAAGTTTGCTTGCCTGCCTCAGTTATAATATTATCATTTATAATATTAATTGTGATTTCCAGTTTATCTCGTGAACAGTGATCCTTTTCGAATGATTAAAAGCCGGCGACCTTAATTTATATGATCGAAACCCTGTTAATATTAAAGGCTAAAATCGGCTAATATTCATCAGCTTCATTTTTGCCAAACTACAATTTACACATAATATAGAAAATATAATTCGAAAAGTATTTTGTTGTCTTAAAAATATTAAATATATTAATTCTATTAACCGCTTGCATTAAAATACTATATGGAAATAATCGTTGGAAAATTCTCAGATTATGTACAAACTTCAAATAATGGCTATAAATCTTTTTTTCGCAAAAGAATATCTTAACAATAAATCCCTTGCACTTTGAGAACATTTCAACATTTTATTTTGAATTTATTAAAATTTTTTCACAATAAAGTGAAAGTATTGCATTTTGAATAAAGCTGCACATATGCATACAAACCACACAGCATAACAAATTTCCTTAGAGAGCATTTCACTGCAGTGTGTATACTAGAATGGTTGACGAAGCTGGTCGACTAGTTACTCTGCCGGTTTTTCGTCTTTACAGAGGTCCAATTTTTGGTAATGGCAGTTTTTCGAATTTGGAATAACCCGGGATTTTGGCTTTGAAAAGCCCAGTTTTCGATTTTTTCTTAATTAGTTTTTAGTTACCTAAAACTTATATCACAAGTTCTCTTCACCCAGTATAAAGGCTTTTTATAATATTTTTTAGTATTTTATTTGTCAGAGTCAGTTCGCAGTGACACAACATACATACACAGAAAAAGCTAATCGTCATTTTGTTTACTCAACGTTTGAAGGACTGTTTTCTATAAATTAAAGCTCGCCGACAGTAGCAACCGACATGACGGTCCACAACTAAAGCATAGCACCATCACGTTAGCCTGTGGACAGAATATATGCAGAATGTATGTAGTTGTAGTGCAACACTCTCCTACCTACAGGCCAAAACAAGTCAAACTGAACGATATATACAGAATTAGTTCTCAATATGTAAAAATATTTTATCCCTACTGGTATTTATCGTTGCTTGTCTGTTGCTAGTATCGGAGAACCCATAGATATATAAAACATAACAGCCAAAAATATATTAATAACATTTTAAAAGAAATGTTGTCAGCAAGTTTACGTACTTTCAGTAGATCTCTGATCATTAAGCAAACATCAGATATTGTTCGCTTAAGGAACTACATTATTCATCTCACACATCTGCAATCCCTTCTCCATGCACCGTTCGTACCATAATCAACCATTTACATTTTTATAACAAAAAAAGAGAATACCATATGGAGTAAAAAAAATTGACTGGCAGATTAAGCTAAAATTGTATTGATAGCTATAAAGTAATTGTAAGATGTTCTTAAGTCCAAAAGAAAACAAACAAATATAATTTTAAACGCTTTTCATTCACCGCTGTAGGTAACGAACACTTTTGTCCACTTGAAATACGAACTATTTTTAGTTTTTGTTATTTATTTTTAATCAAGTCAATCTGAAGTAAGTTTTTTTTACTATTAAAGTTAAATAAATTATTGACAATTCTTAAAGTTTGTGCTTCGATAAGGTTTTTGGGCACGGTAGTTCTTCGAAAGTTGAAGAAGCGACCCCCAGTGAATTGTTGTAACTTTTTTCGAAACAAAATCTTTTTCACTTCACTGTGAATAAAATGAAAAGTTGCGCATCGATGTTATTGAAATATGATTTATTTGGTTTGCAACATATCTACCAATAGAAAAAAATGCGAAACTTTTTTTTTTGCAAGTTCTCTGAAACTACTGAGCATATTTAGAAACAATGTTATAACGGCTGAAAGATAATATTTCTGCCGAAAAATATACTTTTTTAACTATTGCCCCATTTAGTTTAAAAAAGTATATTTTCTTTAGCAATGTTAATATTTGTCGTGAAATTGCATCCTTTTTGACTTAAATGTACGTCTCAAACGAATTTGAAAAAACTGGAAATTTGGAGTTTAGCTGCCAAAATATATAAGATACAAATTTCAGTTTCAAAATTTGTGTAATTTACAGATGTTCTGCAAAATGTAGCAATAGTAATTTTTGAGCAATTTTTTACCAATTTAGCTTCTAAATGAGATTTATTTCAATAATTTTAGTTTGAATTAAAAATAAAAAAATTGTCGGTTAATTTTTACGCAAGAAGTGAAGATAGGAATAAAAAAATATTTCTATATTCGACGTATCTATGTAGAATTTTGAAAGAAAAATTTCCGTGAGCTAAACAAAGTGAATTCTTTTTAGAAAAAACATTTTAACGCATATAACTTCACCATTAAAATCGTATTAAATAGTTTTATATCAAATTGCACATACATCTATGCATATGTGATTTATTAATAAAAATATTTTATCAACCGCCGGCATAGTTTTGTTCAGTCGCCATTACATAAAGCTTTGCCCAATGTGTAACAACATAAGTCAAATTATGTTGAAAGAACTTTATCGTTTATCGCTTTCTGGCGCCACTAGAGGATGCTTAAAACAGCAACTTTTAGGAAAAAATATTTAAACAATAATTTGAGCTTAAATTGTTGCTAGAAAATAACTGTCAATAATTAATTTGTTTGACTAGTAGGCGTTGACTTATAATACATTAAACAATTTCATTGCGTGTTGCTTGTCCGAAGAAGCATTTAAAGCCAGTCAAAAAAAAGGTGACAAAAGCAAGATTGCCCCATACCAGGAAAACTCCTCGAATATAGTGTTATCTTCAGATTTATTATTATTTTCAAAAAGAAACATAAAGATTAAAAAACATAGTAGTACTTGAACAAATTGGAGAGAAATTACATAAAATTAAGGACGCAATAAAAGACGATGACACAAGTAAAAATTAACATATATTATTTTCTTTATTGATCATACCATATTTTCCATAAATATCTATTTTGAAAACATAAGCTAACCAGCCAAATTTATATAATGCTTCTTGAGAATCTATGACAACCTCGTCTTTTTTTTGTGCTATAGTTATATGGGATCAAAGAATTATTTGTGCACCGCCAGGATATTTGCGACAATTTCGACTTCTGTTCAAGATTTACACAACACGCATCGAAAATATCTCTTGCTCGCTGTAAAATCGCTATAAAATGAATATTTATTGTAATTTTGTTCAACCCAAAATAAAGATCGGATACGTTGCAATTAATTATGCTGTTATTGCTTATCCCAATTTTTAATAAAAAAAATATATTCAGTCAATTGTCTTGTTTTGTTCCACTGTGAGTACAACTGTCCATATGCGAAAAAGAAACTACCCAGTAAAAAAACCCCTTGCAATTTGTTGTATAAGAATGGAAAAAGCAGGAACAACCAAAATATAATCTGACGATAAGTTTTCATGAATTTCTTGTCAGTTTATTTACCATAAGGACCAAGCGAAAATAATAGGATTTATACACACACACACACATACTTAAAACGACAATAAAAAAACCAAAAGAAGCGTAGGAGAAAGCAAATGCTTTCATTCATTTCTCAATGAGCTTTTCACATCCAGGTAGTTTCAAACAATGAACAACACCAACACATTAACATATAAATTATTTAGTGTCTCTTTGTGACTAAAGAAAGAAGAAAGTTAGCGTTTGCTTGTGTTTGTATGTATGTGTAATGACTGGCGAAAATAGTTGTGTTATGAAATGCAGTGCAGGACTATTTTATTTAGTTGTTGTCGTCGAACCATCCGGCAAGTCTAATAGCGTAAAAGCTTTGCGAGCAACAACAAATTATAACAATGAAAATATTACTAAACAGCCAACACTTAAGGGTCACTTCGACTTTAGATCGAATGAAGCTTGTCAGACCATTGACTAAATGATTAATGGCACTTTTGTGGGACCGGCCAAAATAACAACGGCAAAATCGCACAGATTTGTCAAAATCATTATTTTGACTTTTGGAAAAAAAAGATTTATTCCTTTATGTCAAGTATTTCTCTATATCCATTTGCTTTGTACTCTTTATTTCCTAAGGGAATTATTGTTGTATAATTTTGCTTATAAAATATTTTTTTGTTACATAGTATTTTGTACCCTATTCAACGTTCGTTATAACTGTCGTACATTTGCAACTCAATTCTTGAACACTTCTATTTCTAATTTAATGATCAACCCTTTTTAGGTTTTACTTTCCGAACACTTTTCATTTGTTTTTGCTATTTACAACATTAGCAAGATTAACGTTAAAGGGTTGAAACAAATACAAGTTTTAGAATAAAAACTGTCACTCATCAATTTTAATATTTTAGACAGTGAAGATTCTGTACCATGAATTAATGTGGCATTAGAGTAAAACTTTATTTGAACTAAAAATGCATTGCCTGTTAGTAAAATTTTAATTGAAATTAAGGTCGCATAAATTATAATTACGTTAAAGGTTTTTGATTTAGAAGCATGGAAATTTATGAAAGTTTTGTCATCGCCAATTTTGTAAAACATTTTAGATCCAATAGAGAATAAACGTCTATCAAAATATTAAAAAGTACAGATTCAATGGATTTATACTATGTTTAGAAATGCACTAAATTGTGCAATTAGGAAATTAATTCAGCCAGATTTACTATACATACTACTGTGGGCAAAAAATAGTAAGACCTTATAATTTAAATTTCGCGCGGAAGTCCATTCGTCAAAATTTTTTTTCTACGTTGGTATGACTGTCAGTGTGAAATATCACATCAAAGTAATCATTAGTGTTTAGCAAACGCTTGTCTTTCAAGTGCGTTCGACGATTTTTACAATGAGTGAAATTGTTCAACAAAGAAGTTCCATTAAATTTTGAGTGCGGAATGAAATTTCTAGTGCCGAAATGTTCAGAATATTGCAAAAGACCTTCGGTGATAATTGTATGTCGCGAGCAAGTATTTTTGATTGGTTCAAGTTATTCAGAGAGGGTTGAGAACAGGTTGACGACGAACCGCGGCCATCAATATTAACTGATGGTTAAGACGTCAATAAAATCTAGGAATTGGTGTTCGAGAATCGACGATTAATAGACAGAGACCTTGCTGGGATCGTTGGAATATCGGAGGGATGAGTGAAAATCATACTAAGAGATCATTTGGGCCTAAGAAAAGTGAAATCACGATTGGTTCCAAAATCACTCAATTTTCTTGAAAAACAACGTCGCGTTGACGTCTGTCAAACAGTGCTTTCCGACTACCAGGTTGTCATTAAATGTTTCATAACTGGCGCGAGTCTTGGATCTACGCTTACGACCCGGAAACAGACGATCAATCGGCCGAATATCGTGCCAAAGGTGAGCCGAAGCCGAAAAAACCACGTCAAAGCAAGTCAAATCAAGGTCTTGTTGACAGTTTTCTGCGATCATCGAGGTGTGGTGCACTCCGAATTCTTTCCGGCCAAACTATCAAAAAAGAATACTATATGAGTGTTATAATTATTTTCTTTCCACGATAATTAATTTCTCTAAAATTAATACACATCCCTTCTCGAACAAAATCAACACATTCTAAGCTGTCAAATGCTAATTGAGTAAGCTTAATTGCATATCTGTGAACACTGAATACATAATTGACTATTTAGTTGCATGTGTGAACATAATATTAGCTCCTGCTTCGATGGGTAGATTACAAATAATATATACTTTTTTGAACAAAAATACAGGTTGTACAGGATTTTATAGGATTCTTGATTTGATATTCCGACAAGGTGTTTTGAAGTAGATTTTTGAAACGAATTTCTGTCATCCCTTGTTAAGTTTGGTTTGGAGACAAACCGGTTTCGGCTATGTGCCATCTTCAGTGTCATTTTTCGTTCTATTTTATTGGAGTTTAAATCCACATGATACAGCAATATCAACTATAACCGGAACTCCACTTTATGTCATCTTTTCCAGAAGAAATGCCTTTTTGTAAACCTTTTCTGCAAGGAATTTATGTCATTCTAAAGATTTGGAGTAATATTAAACCCAAAATTTTGTGGAAAAATCATAAAAGAAATAATATTTCAGCAAATTCACAATTTCAAACACAATAAAACTTTGAACTTACAAAAATAAAAATAACTAAATTGTACAATAAATTCAACCTCAAAAATTAATCTAAATATTGGAAAACTTTCCTTAAAATCATAAATTTATAAATGTAAAAAACAGATAGAGGGAATCAAAAAATTAAAACTTCAGCAATGTAAGAGACGATTGAGCTTGTCAGTCTGTCCACCTCTCCGGTAATGATATCAGTTCCAGAACATCTGTACCATGAATTTGGCAGAACTTTGATCTTAGAAATCACAAATTTCCTAGAAATGGGTCAAAAATCTTTTTTTTTTTATATTTCGTTTTGATATCGCCACCCTTAAATTTTATGTTAGGCAATTTTTATAGGAACCCGAAATTTCACAAAAAAAATTCGAACCTCGAAATTCCCCAAATCTTAAAATTTCACCAAATAAACTAAAAACTCACGAAAACTTGTAAATCAAAATCTTGTGCAAAAAGTCAATTTTGTCTAAATTTAAAGTTTTTAAAAACCCATTAAAACGTGAAATTTTCACTAGCCGATAATTCACCAAAATCCAAACTAATAAAACATTTCACCAAATATTTCACAAAATATTTTTAAATTTTAAAAATGTTTCAATTAATTTCTCTAAAGTGAAAGAAATATCGTAGATTTGCCAAAAATTCCTAAGTATACAAGTAAGTAAGACATTTGAACACACCGAAGAAATCACCGAAATTTTTTTATAATTTAATTTTTGTTAACAATCGTTTATAACGAAAAAATTCTGTACTCTTCATACATTTTCAGTAGCTCTTATTTGGGTGAAGTGAATAAATGATTTCTTTACTGAGGTACATGAGGGAAAAAAGGTGGGAGGATTTCATACTAAGACCCAGCATTTATATAGACTGATTCCATTAAACTTTGGTAAAAGTTTTTTATAAAAGTTAATCACTTTTAAGGATTCAGGGATAATATTATGACAAAAAAAGCCAGTGAATCGTACTTTTTTCTTGGTTATAAACAAAAGGCAGAATTAACGAACTTAAGGCTGCCTAAATTAGAATATTTTTGTGTAATTAAAAGATTTGTGCGTTGCTAGAATTTTAGTAAAAAATGTTTAGAAACTCCGAGATATCAGAGGTCGTATATGGAATTGGACGTGGAAAACAATCAAGAACGAAATTGAAGTTTTCTTCAAAGCATAAACAACGACATGCCATAAATTGTGATTAAACTATAAATCGCGATGTAATAAAGGAAAAACTAAATGGACTGTATTCAGGGGTGTGGAAAAAATGTTAATGACCGTTTTAGAACCGTCATTAAAATTTCTTTCATCCTAGCGGATGACTGGTGCAATTTTCTTATTCCGACCAACTCTATCGTACACTAGTTTTCCTTATGCCACTATTTATTATCCATTTAAACATTAAAGTTTTTGTTACTTTAACTTATAGAACATATAAAAATTACGGCTCAGAGTATATAATTATACTCACATTATCCTTGGCAAACAATTTAGGTATAAATTTTTGGCAAACAGACCAACAATTATCGTTATTAAAACCATATTCTGCAAAACTTCATTTCAGACTGGGCAACAACAAAATTTAAAAAATCACAATCTAATGGCCACCAATGGCGAAAATCATGTACAATAAAATGACATCCAACAGCGATGAGCTTATTAACAATAATTTTATTTAAAAAAAACGCTATAAAAATCCTTTACCAACGCACCAGCCAAATGCTGCTTATACGAGCATAAAAACGCACACCCGTTGACAAAACTGATAGATCCATATCATGCCAAATACTTTTGAACACGCATACCAACGAGTGTATAGAATCATTCACAAGCGATAATGGTGATGGCACTGATGGCAAGGGTCATATCCCAACATCCCCCCACCCTCCAAAGGATGAGATTAAACCAATAAAAGGAAAACCAATAATTGGACAACAGAAGTTGCGTATGTTTCATGTAGAAAACAAACTTAAATAAGTTAAAAAAAGAATGATAAAAACAACTTACTGTGTTGGTAGTGTTGGCTACAAACGGCTTAGCAACACAAATACTGTCAAAAGGAATTGAAGCTCTTAAATCTCCGGTCACAATGACAGGAAACAAGTCATGTTATTGAACCCAGTTTAAATGATCCACCTATATTTTCATCGAAACCATTCACTGTTTTTTATTATCTTTCAGACAAATAATTGTGCGAAGAGTCGGGAACATTAAGGGATGTAGAGTTTGTTAACTAAAAAGAAAAATAGAAATAAATTCCATTTTTGGGATGTTCCGAGTTTTTTACTGTGGGAATGTGTATGAAATCAGAAAAAACAACGTAATGAAATTGCTTTATGTAAATTAGCAACGAAATGTGAATACAACAAGAATTGATAAGCAGTTAAAACGATAAAGGCGGCAAAGAAACAAACAGGTAGACACGAATGTAATAAAGTTGCCATAATTTTAAATACGACCCTCTTATGACATGAAACGCAAAATGGTTTTAATTTTTCAACTTGCCTGGCACAAAGGTGTCTTGCCGTAACAAAATGCAATGTCAGCAGTTCTGACATATACCTCCGGGTGGTGGCCGTCAACAACAGATTCTTGTCTCTTGTAGGAATCTGGCTAAGTAAGTCAAGCGGAGAGAAGTTAACACCCTCTTATAAAAATCCCTAATCCGCGGTGGATTAGCTTAAGCCAGGGATACATGGCCAGGAAGGTGCTGGGTCCCTAGAATGCAAACTACGGACACCAGTCGATTCCAGTTTTAATATAGACTTAACCGCGCATATGGTACTCCATTACAGGGAGTAATTAGAAAGCCTCGGAAGAGACGGTGAGGTTAATTTTAGAATTTTAATTGTCCAAGGATGAAACTGGAACGGATGGATCAGAATGACCCACCAGGGGTGGACGGATCAAACTCTAAAGATACTTCTAAGGCGTTGGAACGTAAGATTAGGATAGAGATGGACAATGAAGCCTCGCAAGAGTTGGTGAGTTTAATCTCTGTAGGAACCCCGGCGTTTATTGGCCAGTGGAAATATTCTGAAGAGATAGCAAAGGAAACCACGGATGGGTCTCCAAAGATACTACTGACGAAGTGGTATGAGAAGGTAGCGCATATTGTGTGTAAACGTATAGCACTGGCTACCACACGGCCGAGGAGTACGGGCATAGTATTGTTAAATCTGAATGCTAAGTATTAAACAAATTACAAGAGACTGCGTGTTGAGGAAGAAGGCCGATAGTTACCAGTCGAAAGTCTGAAATCCCTACAGTCATTACTAAAGGCTAGTGTTAGTACGAGACTCAGTGAAAGCAAGTTAGTCGCAAATTACAAATCGATTCGAGAAAAGAAGTGGATCGAAAATTGACCCATAAAGTAAGCGGTCTGCTTCGATATATCCTGTATATCAATGTAATATTCAATTCATAAGTTTACTTGTATCGCTTAAGGTTAAATGATTAAAATTTCGATGGCTACAGTTACATTTTATGATACTACATATGTAATTACATAATTACATGCAATTTTAATTGGAATTTTTCAATTACAATTACATTTTATTGTAATTGAGTTTAGAGATTTCTTTCATATACTTCAAATTGTTATTCCCATTATTCAGATGTCCCAGGTACGACATAAAGCGTATCTAAATACTCAACAATATAAATTTCATTTTAACAACCACCCTCGTTTATACTAAACCCTTTTTTAAAGTAACTATTCCGTAAAAAAATCCCACAAATGCGGGTAGTAGAAATTATGTTGATTTATGACTAAAAATACAGATTTCATAAAATTATAGCACGTGTAAATGCAAGCAGGCTTAAAAATATAGTGACAGATGAAATTTAAAGTAGAAATTTTCAACAGTATAAATGTAAATAGAACGACAGAACATTTAACAAAAAATCACAATTCACTCTCTACATCTGTTGGAACTGCACAAAAGTGCTGGCAGATACAGATATTAAATTGATAAATTTGAGTTAATAAAAAGTACTTTTTAGAGAATGAATTGGAATAACCCCATGATGATGTCAAAACAGTAGATCACTAATGGAGCTTTCTTTTCTAAAAAAAGACGATTTTTTGCCCTTTTGTTATACTCGAAATATGTTTATGCCTACAAAAGGAGGGGTTAATTTAAATGTTACCCTTAATTAAGCCGAAAAATAAGTGCCCTTTATGATCCGATAAAATCTCAAATAATATTTACCAAGGCAGCACTTTATTGATGACGCGAAAACGCCATAAGCCAGGACCAATGTTACAAATAAAGTAAAATAATTTCTTTGAACGAGTTTTCGAAGTGACATCTGTGGCGATGTCTAAGTCATCTGATCGATGCCGAATCAACATTTCTGGCATTTTCTTCATTTTTTTTATCAATTTCTATCTGGTTGGTGTATTAAGGTTCGAAAAACTGTACTTACGGTCAAACTTTTCCATGCTGTCACACATTGGCTATGCGCTGAGGTCCTAATAACGAACGATGTCATGACGACCCTGTGTCGGAATTTTGATAATAATTATATTTTAATAAACGATTCATGATGAACTGATAAACTTTACTGAATATCTTGACAGGTGGATGGCGTAGGTAACTTTGCTAGCTTCTGAAATATAGCAATTGGAAAATCTAACGCTACTATCTGGCAACCCCTTATTTTGAAATACATTATTATCTACATTTTAATTAATCAACCGAATTATAGATTACAACGTGTGAAAGTGAAAATGTACTTTTGAAATGACCAACTGTAGGCCGATTGAAGGAGTTAATTTTGCCGTTTTTATAAATTCGACTACGCTCTAAAAATCGAAAGTTAATGATAAATATTTAAATTTTAAACGGTGTTCAATAGGGGAGATGTTGGGCTCCTTTTTTGCGTTTAAAGAATTTTGTATCGACCAATTTTTTGTGGAAATATGATAAAAAAAATCGTTTTAATTTGGTGGTTTTTTTGCTACGCTCTATTTAAAATTATATTCGTGTTTGAATTTGTTGGATTGCTGTATTAAAAAAAACTCTGGATTTTCTCCATGTCACGAGCAGGTAACACAAAGGTACCATAAGATGGAGCTACCTAATCAACCTTACAAATACGCTAGCCCGGTTCAAAAGCATTTTTTCTCTTAGTTCTTTCGCGACTAACTCGCATGTTAAGGTAATTGAGAATAAATAACTTAAACTTCAAAAGGTACTTTTTAGTTAATAGTTCAAGTCCCTAAAAACTACAAAAGCGTACACTATTTGAGCATTTCTATTAAGCAAAACAAAGACAAAGAAAATCCAGCTCGCAAATGTACCCGTGCTGAGCGTAAAAGATAAACAAATGAAAAATTAAATAACTGTAAATTTATGCAAATCACGTCAACGCCCGATATATAATTATGCAAATAATGAAACAGATAAAAAATACTCAGCTTGCTGCACTCGCATCTCCGACTGGCTATGAAGCGATAATAAAATCTATTTTTTTTGCTTTAATATTTATAGTTGCACATACGTATGTATGAGTTGTATGTAGGAATGGGTGGTTGGTTGGTTGATTGGGAGACTGATGGATTTGGAAAACAATGACAATTGATGAAGAAATTAAATCAATGTGTGTATATACTACAGTGTGTGTGTGTGCGTGTGTGCGTGTGTTTGTTTTTTTTACTACTTTAAGCAAAAATCACAATCATAAATGAAATGAAATAAAAAAAAACAAGCCAAGGGTGGTTAGCAGAGCAAAAATTCAAGTAACCATGAGGATGATAAAATTTTAAAATTCCTTTTTTTTTGTATTGTTGTATAAAATTGCATACTTTGAAAACTGACACAATGAATGTTTGAGAAGGGGAGGTTCGGTTGTATTGTGCTATTGCAGGGAGTACGTAGTGAATGCTTTAGAAAATGAATTATGAATTCTCTAAACACAAATTACAACAACTAAAACTATGGCAACGCAATGAATAGAAAAAAGGTCATGAAAATCCCAACAGAATTATTAAATTGCATGAACTACACACAAGCACAGGAGCACACAAACACACACACACACAATCTGTTTATAGATAAAATCCCAGCAAACATTTTCTATCGAAATTGTCACTAAAAGGTTATATGGGTATGATAAAAATCATTTCTTATGATATCGTCTTTTATTCAAAAAAGGCTGATCGTTTAGGAGAAAACGAGGCACAAAATTAATATTTATTGATCGTATCGTTTTAGTGTCTTAATAACTTGCATGAATTATTTTTGGTAAGAAGTTCAATAATTGTGTTGGTGTTGTAATAGCAACTAAAACGTAACGCAACTGTATTAAAAAATAAAATAAATTATTTGTAGCTAATTCTTTTAATCCCAACTTTATTGTTGAGTGAGGATAACCTAGTCTCTATGCGAATTTCGCTGGTTGTTTAGACCTGCTCATCAGGAAACCTTTACCTAACTTTCTCTTATGCCCGAAATTCTTTAGGCAAATGCAAGTAAGTTATAGTTTTGTCGAATATATTATCACTTTTTTAGCAACTTAGTTATATGATTAGATGGAAATCGCAACTCTTTTTTAATATATACCAGATAATTAGTAAAGTGAGGGTTCAGTAGAAATTCGAAATGTAGATCGTTATTTAAAAGTATTTGTATAATTTGCCAATTTACATTAAGCAGCGACGAAAACGTTACTTTTTAGTTAATGGCTGGCATATGGAAATTCCATATGTTTGCATGGATGCACTGAATGCAGTCTAAGTTGCGGGCTCTAAGTGTCTGATTTGAGAAACAGGGGATTTATTGTAATTTTTACAAAAAAACAAATGCGTATACGCATACCGAGCAACCATTGTCAAGAATAATACGAATTTTAAAATAAGACCTCTGTACACATACAGTTCGTTTAATTTAAAAGGGAATTAAAAGCAAATCAGTGAAGGGCAAAATATTAGCAACTTCGAGGCATACGTAATAAATGACGTCATATAAGGGAAAGGACATACAGAAACTTAAAAAAATATTTTCTTATTGTTAAAACAATTCACAACACAAAAAATGTTCTTTAATAACCCTGAAAATTATTTTGTATATTGCTCATCGGGAGTTTACTGCGGATTTTGCTTTTTTTAATTAGGCTTTTGGGTTTATGCTATTTCGCTCACCTTATCTGTCATGTAAAACAATTGCAAATAAAGTAAATTTTAAAAACGAATGCAGGCAGTAAGAAAATATCTGCACCTCAAGAAAAAAAGACATAATCCAATGTCGAAAAAGAGAAAAATATATTTGTAGCTACATCTAATTTGCTCTCATTATGAATTTCAATTCCTTTTGGCACTGCGCTGGTGCTAAAGGTATTAAACAATACTTAGTATTAGCTGCACTTTAATCTAATGATGCATATGTGCATTACTCATTTGATATAATTAAATCAAAAGATTTTTTTGGCAAAAAAGGATTTATTATAAATTTTAGAAGGTTTGAAATTTGTTTGATTTTCTTATAAAAAAAAATTTGCTTTTTTTCCGGTGTTTACAAAAAAATAGCATAGTTTGATCATTCCTTATGTTTATAGTTTCAATACTAGTAACAAGAATAGGTATCATGATTTTAATTTTGTCTTAATTTTTCAAACCAAAAATATAATAAACTTACGAAAAACAAAACTTAAACTTGAAAAGAGCCATACATGGGCAAACCGCATACCGAAAAAATTGCAGTAAAATTTTACTTGTTACTGCAAAAATTACAACAAATTACATTTTATCTGAAAACTTTATAAAAATTTACAGAAATTGTTTACAATAGGATCTTTTTTTATTGAAGTTGTTTTACGATATTAAATATTTTATAGGTTTTTTTTGTAAATACATTTATCACAATTAGCTTTTCTTGAGACAAGCATTTCAAAATTTGAGCCACTCAGTTGTTGCCTTCTGGAGCTGTTCGCAATGCCAGGAAATGAACAGAGTCGCTCTACAGGAGCAGATGAAGGTAATGGAGTGTTATATTTAAGGAATACGTTCCTAATGGCACTGTGTTTGTTTCGACAATTTATTGTTATGTCTCATTCTGCCAGGTATAAAACAGTTTCCTGAAGATAATTGTAGGGTTACTAAAAACATAATGGGCGTTAGCATCTGTTGAACATAAGAAACATTTTAGTAACTAGTCACATTTTATTTATTGTAATTTTTTTCAGAACTTACTGACTAATGCAATTTTTTCAGTAACAAGTAAAATTTTACTGGTTACTGCTACAAATACTGCATTACAAATATAATGCAGTATGCCCATGTACGAAAAGAACTCTTACGATATATACAAGATTTTGCGAAACATTTGAACTTTAACGTAAATTTCCAAAGTTGATCGATTATTCGAAATTTTACAAAAAAATTAAAATGTGACAAATATTCGAAATTTTACAAAACATTCAAATATCGACGAAAATTTGAAATTTTGCCTAAAAATCACAGCCAGAAAAATTTTAAATTTTACCACAAAATCGTAAGTTCATATAAAATAGTTAAAATCGTCCGAAAACCAAAAAAGTCAAAAAAAAAAATTCTTCGAAAAAATTAAATAAAGAAAAATAGTGTCTCTTAAGAAAAGAAAAATGAAGAAAAAATGTCTCTTAAGAAAATAAAAAATGAATTTCTCTAAAAATTGAAAGTATATGATAGAAGAAAGCGGTGTAAAGAAATTATGATTTTCTTGCTTCAAGAGGCTTAGCAATCCTATCGACAAGATATTATTGAGTTTCAGTATAAATGATTTTATGTGAACCGGCAAGAAGGTAAGATTTTGCTTGATACAAGTTTGATCTACGAGTGAGTTAACAAAGTGAGAGCAAGAAAGGAAATTGATAAAAATCAAATCAAGGTTTTTGGCAGCATTTACATTCTTTTCTCCATTTATTAAAACGCCAACATCGCTATTAGAATCCAGTTTTTTAAGCAAAGTCCATTTGGTGTCGTTCAGTAATAATATTTTTCAAATCATCATTAGGTCTAACGACATTTTCAGTGAAAGATTGTATTGAACTACTTTTATACAACTGCACATCACCTGCGCACATGTGGTTTTGGCAATAAGAAAGTTGTTTTTGAAAGTCGTTTGCATAAATTCAAAAAATGAGTAGCTGAAGAATCGATTCTTAGGGCTTGCCTGCCAACGATTAAAAAGGTTTGAAAATAGATTCCATGTTGAAGTTGCAAAAAGCTAAAAAAATGTTGTATCTTTATGCAAAGTGTGCTGTGATCAACTTGCGAATGGGCAAGAAGAACCAAGAAATGTATTTTTTACTTCATCTGGTTCACGTCGTATATTTCCAGACACATAAATTGCGTTTGAAACCAAAAAGAAAGTAAAATTCCATTAAAACATAGCGAAAAAAATTTTTGGTGGCCTTCAAACTATCATATCAAAAAAAAAAATCTATAGTTTTCGAAAGAAAACTGGAGCATAAAAAATTCTATACCTTAAGGTATTATTAACTCCCAAGTTTATGCATGCAAAACTTTAAACTTTATACCATTTTTGTATTTTACCATCAATTGCTTCAAAAACTTGTAAAAAAAGTGCCATTTAATAATAACTACCATATTGTCCTTAGCACATTAGCACGCCATCTGTTGTAAATAATGATTAGTAGCCATAAAAGACACGCTTCCAAAATATATTTCACCATATTGTTGTACCAAAATTACAAAATAACCGGTTACTTATTGCAGCTGCCTTAACTTTTTATACAATTCAAATGTGCGTCACTAATCAAAATCCCAACTATGTGCAAGAAAATAACAAGCAAACCTGAAACGAGCCACAGAAGCTGCAACGAACGTAAAAAAGAAGTCTGCTACAAAAAAATGTTGGCATGTGCCATTTATGGCATTGTTTCAAACAAAAAACAAAAAAAAAAATACCAACAATCTGCAAGCGACATGAAGATCAGAAACTCTGTACAAAAATCCCCCAAATTACACTCTCAAATATCAAAACTGCAAAGCAAAAGTACACTTTCACAAAGAGCTGTAAAACGAAAAGTATGAAACAAAATTTGAAAGAATCGAAAACAATAAAAACATTTATTAACTTTGATTCATTCACTACTTCAATTGATTATGCAGTATAACAGCCAGCCTGCCGTACAACCAACCCAAAGGACAACCGTCAGCAACGTTTGAGCATTTGTAATAACATTGTCAGCATCATCTTTATCAACATCCCTTAAAATAGGACAAACATACAATGTTGAAACAAGCGATAAGAGACATTATTTTAACACTGTGACACACATACTCACATCCATTGAATATAGAGAAACACAAAACACCAACATAAAAAAAGGAAATTAGAAATAACAAAAGAAAAATATTTTGGAATTAGGAGAAAAAAAATGACATCAGTAACGCCATCGTAAAACGATTAGATTCAGTTACCAAAGAATAGAAATTGAAATAATAACAACATTAAAATAGAGTCGAAACAACGAACTGATAATACCGTAAATAGTTAAGGGAGAATATATCACTACCCATAGTGAGCGAAATAAGCGAACTTTATGTTATTATTATTCTTAAATCGGCATATTTTAAAACTGGATACTAAATCTTGAATTTTTCTAACGCTCGAAAGTGTAAATGTAATAATTTTGGGATCGATATGGCGTTTTCCTTTCTAAAAAATGTTTTGCCTTATAAAAAGCTAGTACTATTTACAGATTGCCCAAAACCTTACGATGTCATGCAATTATAACGATTACAATAGAACACAAATACATTAATAAAATTTTAACACAAAAATAAGCACATGATAATACAGTTGTAAAAAAGTGTACTATTTTTAACTGAACCTTAAGTTGAGTGCAAAATATTCTCCATAACCGCCTGTTTTTTGTGCAACATATTTAGAAAGAAACATGCAATTTTTCATAAATCTTGTATACGAGTATTTTTTAGAAATAGACACAAGCGAGCAGAAATGACAACGTATATGTACCATTTTTGTTAGAATAGAAAACGCTATTAGTTTTTATTTAAGGGAATAGAGTAGGGTTGCAAAGTAGACTCTCCAATGGAGTGGTTTTTCTGCCGATAATATAAAGCTCATAATGTATTTTTTCTTACCTTGCAAACGATTTTGTATTTTAGAGTTATACAGGAGAAGAAGAGCAAGGTATAAAAGCAGGCAATTAAAGCATTTATGTGGTTAGTAGTCAACATGCAAATATCAAAACCTTCTAGTAGTAGACTATCTTAAGTTCAAGTAAATTTAGACCTTTCTGCATGGATAATGCATTTCAACGCTGTTAACCTAATCTTGTAGGCATTAGTTAATTCAAAAGACCCCAACGATTAGAGTAAACGCACTCTGTGCTATCGCGAAGCCAACATTTGATTTATTATTGCATATCTTCTGATTAGTAGCCATCCGAAGTCAATAACCTTAAAGAATTTCGTACTATTTTGTAATTGCTCTAGCTTTTTAAGTAGAAACTATATTTTAAAGGGTAGTAATTACATATTTTTAAGCAAAACTATAAAAAAAATATTGCTTTATATACAGCACGGTTCACACAGCCTTACAAAACAAAGCTTAAATTATTTCATTATCTTTTCTATTTGAAAAGCAAGAACAATTATAAAAAATTGAGAATTTGGTATACTTTTGGACTTATGATGGCTACCAATCAGAAGTTGTACAAGATCGTCCACAAATTTTGTATTAAAATTGCGATAAACCCTGTTTGTTGGTTTCACTTTAAATGACTGTGTGTGTTTAATTTACTTTAACATTCCTAACATATCCTGACTAGCCATAGATCTGTTCTGCCAACGTACAGATTGTTTTTCGTGCAGGAAATTTGCTAGTGAAAGCCATCGCTGTTGTTGATCTGTTCGTGTTCAAACAATATTGTCCGAACAGTTGTTCGCACAACGCTGTTCTGCTAGTATACAAACAAAATGCACACAGACAAAATATATGTGTATGCGCTTATTTTTAAAACCCCGTACATAAACTATGCTAAGAACATGAAAACAATTTCGAAAAATTATGCTCAAACTCAATGGGAACATCTACATGTATTCTCTACACAGAAGACCACGAACAAATTTTTTCCCGTTATTCTTCCGATGCTCTCTCCATGTACAAACAAATTCATGGCTAGTCCTACCATTTAGAGCGGATATTAACCGAAAAAATAAAAGATAAATTATGTAAAATTCCTGTGAATGACAATCAAATTCACTGTTAGCAAATGTTTTAGTTTTTTAGTTTTACTTCCCCAATATTCATAGATGTTCCCAAAATTGCTTTCCTTACAGTAAGATAGCAAACTAAACTACTAAAAACCTCGAGCAAAACCTTATACACTTGAACACTTTTCATAATTATAATTGCAAGTGCTACAGCAACGAAATTATTACAAATCCTGCCAAAACAGAATCATTTAAAGATTAAAAACATCCTATTTTATATCGCTGCTGTTCCAGTTGACTGACTCAATCGTGCTAAAATATTTTCATTTGTGGCATGATGTAGTATGACAGCATACTCGTTAGTATTACTGATGTTGTATCATTGATTTGTAGCTACAGTTTACGCCATTAGAATAGGGACACAACTGTTTTTTAATTTCCCTCTTATACGGTTTCTATTTACTTAAACTGAGTTTAATTTTTTCACAGACGTGTTCTGCACTCACGCTATTGTCCAATCACATTTGAAATTATAAAAGCTAAACTCTTCCCAACATGTTCTGAAAGTCACGCCTTTTGCTTGTGACTTGCCTTATATCGAAATTGTATTCGGAAAGTAAAAACATAAAAAGCAAGAACAAACAAATAAATTTTGTCAGAAGCATTCTTGATGAGTATAATAGGTCCAAAAAATACATTAAAAACGTTTACTAAGGGATTCTTCCAATCCATTGGATAAATCAGAACTGCAGTTTTTTTTAAATTTGTTTAATAGAAACATCACATTTTGTCGCTTTCAAATAACGGATTTCTTAAATTGTAGGTACTTGTTGCCCGCAACTGTACTTCTCGAAACTGCTCCTAAAATATCTTGTGACAATTTTACAAGTTTTAATCTAAAAACTTTTAATATTTCTATCTAGAAAATTACCGAGAATCTTGTTTTAATTATTAACACTACTGAAAACATCAATTTTCGAAAATCATTTGCATCAGCTGTTTGTTGAAATTGCCAGCAAATAAGACAACAATGAATACAACCAAATTACCAAAACCAAAGAACAGTTTTTTTTTAATTTTATTATGTTTAATAAAAATTGTGAACAATTATTACTAGTTTTGATTAAATAAAAAAGAAAATGTATTCAGTTTAATTTATGCATTTTATTATTTGAACTCAACTTGCCAAGCTTCTCGCGATTGCCGTTCATGTCACAATCGATAATGCTATGGGAGGTGCGATGCCTGTTAGTTATCTTAAGTTTAACTTGATATTTTAACAGCTATTCGTTAAAAAATTTTAACAACGAAAGAGGCTTAAACAGTTTGAGACTAATTTTCTGATATCAGAAACGAAAAATATTTATAGCCAATATTGCATTCGTACTCTGATGACGTGCAGTGTAATTAATGGGTAATTCAAATATTACTTCCATAACTTTATCGTAATATATAAAATTAATAAAATTAATACGAGAGGCAAGAGACAAGTGCGCAGTATGATTTGTCATTATCGTTTCTTTATATAAGCAGACAAAGGGATACTGAAAATTACATGAATCCACCAGTTCCTTGGATAGCAGTGTTGGGCCCTTTCGTTAGAATTTTTTTACTGAGACTGGCCACATGACCAATATTGATTTATATATGATACTGAGGATGCTTTGACTTAACTGGTTAACGAAGTAACTACTAAGCATATGAAGGCTTTAATCGGTTGAGTTCGACTCTGAGTACATCGGTTCCTTTGTGTACTATTTTACTTTATCACGATCGTCTTTGCTGGTATTGCTCTCTTGAAAGCTAAAATACTTAATCAATTTAAATAGCCTACTTAACACCCGGGATAAATAGTTTGTGCCAGTACAAATATGTTATTTGCGAACCGAGGGTATTTGCTTTAGCGATTTCATCTGACGAAGTCCGTCTGTCCGTAAATGAAATTAGCTTTCTTAAACACCAGATTATTTACAGAGCTAAATATTGGACCGATCTATAACTACCGTTAAGGAGTTTTTTACACCGGCGTTAGTTATATTAGCGAAAAACTATATTAATGTTCTTATTGTTTTTTGCATTAACAAGTTAAAATATTCATTATGTACCGAAAGTGGGTCGGTCCGGAAGGCCCCAAAGTCACAAAGAATGTCGTCGAAGTCGTGGAACTGTAGAGCACAACAGAAAATTCTTTCCGTTTTGTCAGTATCTTTTAGTTAAGAAACAATTTAAATTTCTTCTAAAAGTCAAAATTCTTCTAAAATCATATAAATTTCAGAAATATTATATCATAGGTGATTTTTTAAACGTTAGGAACTTCATTTGTGAACTACAATTGTGGCATACTTTGTCTAGCATTTTGGCCCGAATCTCACCAATGGCAGCTATGTTATCATCCAGGCCTGTAATTGTGGCTAGCATCTCCCTGTACACGAGAGACTTCATATATTCTTACAAAAACTATTCTTAATAGTGGGATCAAATCGCATGATTTGGGCGGCCAGTTTACTGCTCACCAGGCTCCGCACTAAAAAGGTTAATGGTATCGCGTGCCGTGTAGCATGCGGGACCACATATCGACCAAGTTCATTTTTTTCATGTTGGACAAAAAGGCGGTAACCATTGCACGGTACCTTGCATTGACAGTAACGTTGCGATTTTTATCGTTCTTAAAGAATTTCGGACCAATTCTACCGCCGGTCTACAAAAACGCGCCAAGCAGTGAATTTATCAGGGTGCAGTAGCAGCTCTCGAGCTGTTTCTGGCTGTTTTTATCACTTAATTCAGCAAGTTTGTTTCGATAGAAAAATGAATCTTCATTCACCAACCAAACATTGTGGTACGTTACCATGGTCACCTTGCAGCACATGTATTATTTCATACCGAAGTCCTTACGAAAAATCTTTCAGATGGTCGAATAACACAAGCCCAATTGCTGAGACACGGCGACGAATTGACATATCGCTTCTTCACTGACATTGATTGATATAGTACGCACTCTTCGTATACGGTTGGTGGATTAATGTCCAATAAAATGAAACTTGTGCGAAACTTGGTTCCGACGGCTTGAATAGCTTGTTCGGTGGGTTGATTATGGTGACCATAAAATGGATGTAATTTACAAAACACATTTCTCACACAGAAAGAATTTTGATAACAAAAATTCAATAATATTCAAGCGTTGTTCGTTTGTTAGTCTATTAATGATAGAATGCCAAACCTTGCTGAGCTACATGCCACGAATCTTTTACTTTACACTGACGAAATTTACATAGAAAAACCAAATAGGGAAGAATTATCAGATATGGTAGAATAAACTTGAAGTTTCGCTAAAATTCTAAATATAAAAGAAACGAACCCTGTCGAGAATTTGTGGACAATTTTTGTTGTTTGCATTAACGATTGTGTGATTCACTAACTACTCGTAAAGGACAGTCGACATCATTAATTTTTTGTTTATTCTAATTGATATCAAGTGGCATCACTGTGAAAAAATATCAAATAAACGAAAAGCACAAAAAAGAATGGAAAAAAAACAAAGACTTTTTGGAAAAAATTGTTTGTGCGTTTTCCTATTTTTGCAAAAGTTAAGTAAAAACCATTTGAGGCTTTTTCTACATGAAGTATAAATATAATATGTATGTACCTAGCGACTTGTTTATTAAAAATATTGTTTATAAATGATTTGTAAAGAAATAAAAAGTGTCCCTAAAAGATGCCATGAATTTTAGTTTGTCGAAAAAATAACCAACTCAAAAATATATGTTCTTTATTTTTGTCTACAATCATTAAGCTAACAACAACAGCTGACTAAACGATTGCGAATGTTGTTTAAAAAAAGTTACTGAATAGCAACATCGTTAATTTTGTTGTTAAAATTTTTTATCGATGCGATTGTCGTTAAAAAGGAATAGTGAATCGCACTACTGGATTGAAAAAACACTTAATAAAAACAAAAAATTTTTTTCTAAAATTCAAAAAAATTTAACAAGAAATTAAAAAGTACAGAAATTTTAAACTTCCCTAAAGTTTTCATTTCAATAAAAAATATATTAAAATTAACAATAAAATTCAACTAAATAAAAATTTCAATATAAATACGAATTTTTACAAAATGTCTAAAAGTCACGAAATAACCTAAACCTCATGTTTACATAACAATTAATAAATATCCAAAAAAGGTTCCAGAACTCTTTAAGGAATTACAAAAAAAAAAACATTTTGACCTGAAATTAAATATAACAATTGAAATTACACAAAAAATAACCAAGATTTTGAAATTTTATCAAAACAAGGATAATCACAAAGTACACTTTGGTTTAGCAAACAGGTGATATCGATTTTTTGGAAATATGAACAAAATGAAGGAACCAAAATTTATATTTGAAGAAGTTGTTTTAACAGGCAAAAAATTTCCACCTTTGGAAACACCTATTAAACCGCAAAAGAAATGATACAGGTTGGTTATAACTTAAACCCCGAAATAAATGTATCAAAAAAAAAAAATATATAGTTTTTGAAAACAAAAAAGAAGACTCATTAAAAACCACTAAGCTACGAATAAAAACGTTTGCATTAGAAAAATAGTAATAACGCTGCATTAAGGAATAATAAAAGTTGTATTTTTTATTTAAAACTTTGCACAGCCAATAAAGAGCACCTACTGCTTTTTGATGCTTTTATTATGGTAATGCCAATAGCGTTCCAGGAATTGAGCGTATTTAAATTTTTTTCTGAACTTACTCTCTTTCAATCGAACGTAATGAATATTACATGGAACAAAACAAAATTCTCGAAACGGCATCTAAAGACACTAAACAGCTTATTTCTTTCTTGAAGTATCGATCGACCACCATCTCCTGTAAACTGTAGTGTCAGAATATTAAGATGCCTTGAATTATCTTAAATTTACGGTTATAAGCATTACAGCAATAGACTAACAGCAATATTTCATATCTAGAGCATAAGTATAGCAAGAAATCAGGGTACGAAAAATATTTGGTAAAATTGATCGAAAATATATTTAAAGAAAAATATTACTTTAGTCAATGTTTTCGGCATGCAAAGGCTTGTGATAATATCATTTCAATACGCGGAATTGGCAAAAGCAAATAAATTGTTGTCATTATGATGCAAAGGTTATTTTTTACATAGAAACAGCCTGAGCAAATAATAAATCATATGTAACTTTTCCATGAAACTCTCTGTGTTGCGTTCATATTTGTAGTGAAGAAACTATTTAAGAAAAAAAAGGAAGAAATGGTACTGAACCACTCTTGGCAGTACAAGTTACAATCCCTGACTATTTAATAGCAACTGCAATTCCTTTTGTTGTTGTTAAACGAACGGCAAAAAGTAAACGAACAAATATTTTTCGTAAGCGAATCGCTATGTAGCAATGATTAAACTCCTTATAATAAAAACACCACTACAAGTGTAAAACAGAATATTCCACAAACACGCTCAGAAATAAATACATACAACATTGAATATTACATCTTTTTGTGCCCTGCGTTGAAAGATTATTTTAACCCTTTGCTGATGGACGGTACTTATCAATACCATATACTACGAGTTATGCAAAAACATATCTCCGAAGCATGGACACTCATTCTTTAAACTACCATCTTCTTTTCCTATTAAAATAATAAATGCAGCTTTTTACCATCGCTTACGCTAATAAAATCAGTTTTTTCCCAACAGCTGGAAGAGGGCAGAAGGCGAAATATTATTTTGATAAAAATTTTACGCGAAGTTAAGAAAGTGTGCATTTTATTTTATTAAATTGTTGAATAGAGTAGAAGTAGACATACAAACTCGTGTAGCCCTTTGTTAGTATTTAGTTTACTGTGTTTATTTATTACGGTAGATCGTAAACTAACGTTGGCCGGTGAACATGATTTGCGTAACTTAGCAATTACATGTGGTTCGATTTTTACAGATCATTATGTCTGGGACACTGATGTAGCCACTGACAAAGATGAGGATGACGGAGATTTCGCGGTCAATGACGACAAGCTAGGTATGTTGTTTGAGAATATTATAAATAGCCATGACAAAGTAGCGGAAGCCCGTGTTATTAATGAAGAAGTAGTTCCAAGAACAGAGTTATCTGCTACCAGGGTTAAAAATTAATTTGCTCCTTATCAAGAGAGGAAGTTCAAAGATCAAAGCAACCGCAACAGTTTTGTTTTTTTAAAGAAGGACCTGTGGTTGGTTTTCGATTCTCTAATATTTGGTCTCATTTACTGATAATATCGTCGGCGATATAATTTTTCAATCACATCTGTATGAAACTCAACAGAATCATTTGTAGAAAAAGGAATTTCTTCCTTTTTTTGGAATAAATATCCTTATGGAATATCATAGACTGCCAAGCTGGAAATGCTATTGGAATACAGTCGAAGATTTGCCGGTACCCATAGTTAGCAAAACTATGAGCTGCAATGGGCTTGACTTGATTCTAAAGATTAGACCAGTCATCAATGATCTGCAGGAGAAATTTGAAAAAGTTTACAATCTGTTGATGAATCTATGATTTTATTCAAACGTATAAAGACCATGCAAGAAACAGTACTGCCCAATGGAACCCATAAAAGGTAATATGAAACGTGGTGTTTAGCAGATCAAAAGAACTATGTTAACAAATTTTCGATATACAAAGGAAATGATGGTGTCCTAGAAAAAAAAGGTAATTCGTTTTTCAAAAACACTGCCAACTTGAATAATAAATAAATTGTCCTTGTAAAATCACTGTGTATGTTGCACATCCCTGACTGAGAGGGTCTGTTATAATCAAAAAATGGCCTCATGTCGACGCGATATGCGTAATGCTGCAAGCTTATTGTTTGCATTGGCTTTTTGTTTATATTCATGGTACTCTGTTTTATACACCCTGTTCGCATAGAAAAAACATCGCTAAGGTAACCATAATATGATGGATAGGCTCCAAAATACTTTTAGCACCAAACGTATACAAACGAATCGATTGCTTGAGAAGTCAAAGAAGAACTGATAGAAAAGCATTTAACCGAAGTCGGGAATAAAATTTTTCTGAAAGCAGATATTAATTGATGGCTTCTTGGTCACGCATTTATTGAGCACAAACATGTGATGTTTATTAATTATGTTTTTTATCCGTTTTACACTCACATTATACAGCCGATTTTAACAAAAAGTACACAATCTTAAAGGTACTTATTTGCAGATGTGCACAATCTATATTTTATTTTAGCAGCTGCAGGAGTTTAAAGTGGCTACTAACACACGCACAAATAATACAAAATATATTTGTAGCTTCAAATTGAAAAATAAACAAAACATCTATTTGTGGGTGTTTCACTAATGGTTGTTGGCGTAGCTAAGTCTGGCACAAAAAGTTTAAATATATTTTAAGTGTCGAATTTTGACAATATGGGGTATACAGCGTTTTGTGAAGCCTGCTAGAACTTACAAAAGTTTTTACAGTCAAACGAACTGTCATACTCCGCCCACTTTTTGACATTTATGATCAATATACTCGGGCAAGTCATCAGATTTACTTTAAAAAAATTGCCACCCATGGAGTGAAACCAATCCACAATAGACGCTAAAATCTCCATTACTTCTAGAAAAAGACACCGTTTGGTGCGGTTCACACGCTAGTGGTATCATTATACCTTGTTTCTTAAAAAATGAAGCCGGAATTCGCGATAGGGTAAATGGAGATCGTTACCGCACCGAAATTAATGACTTTTGATTTGAAAATATGGGTGGCATTGATAAGGACGAGATGTGGTTTCATTTCAACAGGATGGCGCAGCGTGCCATACGGCGACCGCAACCATCTACTTATTGTTGATTTCGAGAAATGGTCTCCAAAGACGGGCGATTCGACACCTCTCCATTATTTTCTGTTGGGCCACATGTAGTCACTAGTTTATGCTGCTAAAGCACCAACAAATGACGCCTTTGATGCCAACGTTGTTCATGTTATTCGTGAGATACGACCAGCAAATGTGTTTAATTTTAAATTTAATGTTTATCGGGCTTAAAAAGCCTAAAATATATTCTTATTAATTATTTAATAATCAAAAGCATGTAAATAAGAACCCTAGAGTCCTACCTTTCATATATTTTCCCCAATCATATACATAATGTTGCCGAGAATTAAAATGATTGTCATGATCATGTCATCATAATGTTTTCTCTCTGCATAAGTTTTTAATTTCTTGCCGATTTCTTCGACTCCGAAGAGTGAGTGAACATTGCCTCTTTTGTACTCTTGTCGAAAGAGCAGTAGACTGTCGTTAACTTTTTCCTAATCTTTGGTTTTATTCCTTTATCTCTTTAGGTCTTAACGGAAGGTGACACACTTTCCTTCAACTTTTGTTGCGTTTGTTCCAAGTCATCTGTCTTTTTATCGCAAATTTATATTTCTCTGTTCTTGGTCTCTCTATATCTCTCATTCATATTGTTTCTGTGGCAATTACACTTAACAGTGCCATTCTTTTGTTATATATTACTGCCTTTAATTAAAATGCGGGTATACATTCAATCACTCAAAGAAATAGAAAGTGACATAAAAAAAGAAATACTGAAGGAGAATCAAAAGAACAAGAGCTAATAATCATTACGTTCTTGTAAAGTCAGTCAAACCAAGAACTAAGCCTATAATAGAACCAGGTTGACACAGTGATTCTGGTAATGTGGCACAATACATTGGAATAAATACTGTTTAATGATATAATCGACTCCTGTAGTCGTTCCATAAATAAACGACGGGTGTGGCCGTTTATAAACCCTAATGCAATCCCACAGCAATATTAAAGTATGTGACACAAAATTCAAATGTGACACAATACTAACCCCCATGAAGGTGGACTAATCGTCAATATGTTGATATCTTTACTTAAGCAAGGTCTTGTTCTTTTGGAGAGGTGTAAAAAATTATAGTTTTTTTTAAATTCATTTCTTTGTTTTAAATAATTTTTAGTCTATTTATTTTAATAATAAATAAGCAACAAAATTAGTACCTTTTTTGCAGTCAATTGCTTTTTGGTACGAATTTATAAACTTTAGAGAATTTAATTAAAAAATCAGAAAAAATTCTGTTTAAGCTTTTTTATCCCATTATGAGATTTTATAATAAACTGCGGTAATGTTAAATTATTATTAAGTTGTCTTAATTTACTTTAAAATTAGGAATTATTAATTTATTTTTCTTATTTTTTTTTTTTTGAGAGCTGTTTGCGCAAAAAGTACCAAACATAAATTTTTACTGTGTTGGTCGTGTTTAATTTTATCTCGTTTTCAAAGCCTCTAGCTGATATGAATAAAATTAACTCTTAGAACTCCTTTTAGCTCTAACTGCCACCTAAATGGTTGATATATCACAAGAAATAAAACATTTGGTACTTTAAAATAAACAGAACAAAATGTACCAAATTTAGCTATTTCTAGGTCCTTTTATCACAAAATTTCAGAAAGCAAAATCCACCTATCCCATTTAGTCTTGCCTAAGGAACAAACAAATTTATTCGCATACCTCATTTACAATACACATACATATGTATTTACATATATACGTCTGTATGTATATAAGCATTAAAAATTTTATTTCTGTATAAGTAAGAAGCAAAATATTAATAATAAAATGAAAATACATAAAAGAATATGAAATCGTGTAAAATCAGGATTCAGGATACCACAAAAGAGTGGTGGTAATAGTGGTTGCTTTTGTTCTTTATATGTAACTAATGCGAGTGTAAAAGTGCGTTTGACAGAAGAGAGTTTGAGAAAGTGTGGGTAAATAATCATGTTTCCTAGCTTGATTTTACTTGCTGCTAACGGAGGCGGTCTGAAAAGTGTTTTTTGTGCTTTTTCAGAGTACATACATGTTAAATTGATACTTGAGGTATACATTAAGTTTTGAAAGGTCTTTTTTGTTTTAAATAGCCAATTTCGCACAATTAAAGGTTGTGCGAAAGCGCCACGATATTACTACAAAGATTCTCAATAATAATAACACGGTGTTACAAAATAACGCTTTTATCAGTTTTCAAAAGTTTTGAAATATCCTCAAACTTTTGAGATATATTGAAAATAATTGTTTCCAAGTTATATTTCTGTTCCGAAATTTAATTTGTTAGCGTACCCATTGGCACCTGCATCAGCCCTGATGGCGTTTTCGTTTCTTAAATAAAATGTTGCTCTGTAAAGGAGTCCTTATATTTTGGGATATTAAACATCTCAAAAGGGTAATGCCTTTCGGCAATACTAAGGGTAAGAAATAAAAAAAACACCACCTTTTGTACGAATACAACTAAAAGCCAAAAAATATTACATTTTTTCTAGAACGAAAACACCATAGTGTAGACTTTAACAAGAATATAAAAATTTTTTTCTTTAACTTGAACAGTTCTTTTCTTTAGAGAAATATATATTTATATATATATTTTTTAATAATATTTTACATTACGGGCCGATAATGATCTGCCCATTTTTCAAGCAAATCAAGAACATTTTTCTAAGTGTCTATTACTTTGTTCATTTAAGAAGACTTTTAATACCGCCTCAGCTCTAACAGTGCAAAAGTCTGTATGTATGTATGTGTTTGGTGGCTGGTGTTTTGCGTTGATTTTTATTTGCCATCACCACCACTAGTGTATATTAATATTTGTCTATGTATGCATGTTGTTGACATTGTATGACGTAGTCAACAACTAAAAACTACAGCTAGCACTCATACACAAATCTTTGGTTGGATGCTTTAAATATTCAGCTCTGCTCTGCTTTTGCTAAAGAGCTGCTGTATGCTGGTGGTAGAACAACACAATTCAACCCAAAATAAATGGAACAATAACAAACGCCGGCGGTGTTAACGTTTTATTGTTGTAATCATTTGCTGAGGACCAAAGGACGATGATGAAGAAAAAAATTAAAGCTAAACAACAAGAACTACAAACAGCAGCAGCAGGAACAAAGTGTGTGTAAATAATTTTGTGGTTTAATGTTAAATATTTAATCGCAGGCACAATAAAGGAAACAAAACTAAATTTAGCAATAATACAAATTAACAAAACAAAAAAAGCGAAAAACAGCAAAAGTAAAAGTGTTTCAGTGTATCTTATAAATAAATAATCAATTGTTGAAATACGTAATTGGGAAAACAAAAAGGAAAATTATTGCAAAAAAGCAAATATTTATTATACTCGAATGCACACATGCATACATAAGTATATCGTCAATATACAAAATAAACTAATGATCTAAATTTTTAAGCAAAAAAAAGGTAAAAAGCAACAAATAATTATGGAAAAAATTAATATTTTAAATTTCTTAACATTTTTTAAGTATCGTGCAAATAAAATGAAATAGTTTGTTGCAATATATTCTTCTTTTTCCTCTTCCTTTTTATCCTTAAACCTTTATATTTTTATATTACTCTTTTAAAGTGAATTGGTGTATAGTGCCATCTGTTAAAGTGCTTCTCAATTAGCATGATCTTTGACTAGTGAAATGTAGATGGCGCAACATAAACGTTATTTTTTCTCTCGCCGCACATATGTTAAGATTTTTATGTTAAATAAAAATAAATTTTTTTTATTAAGGGCGGTGGGTTCTGAAAGGTGATTTTTGTTTAGTAAAAAATCATAACAGCTGTTTTAATTTTTTTGTCAAGAAAATTGTATTTAAATTCATAATCAAGTGTATAATTATAATTTGAGGGTTTTTGCCAGCGACTTCTGTATTTCTCTGTTTTCATTAAACATATCATTTGTGCTGCATGCAACACAAAACCTGGTTATGATATAAGGGAATGAGTTCGTTTAGATTGATTTTAATTTTATATAGATTGTTGGAATGAATTTCCGTCATCTCTTGTAAAGTTTGGTTTGAAGACAAACCGGTTTCAGTGTCACACTGAAGATGGCACATAGCCGAAATCAAATTTGACATGGGATGACGGAAATTCGTTCCAAAAATTTAAAAGTGATGTTTTGTTTATGGCTTTCTCTGTGGTTATATCGGCTGTAACCAAAAATGAAACTAGGTTTTTGAAACATGTTTCTTATAATCTTCCTTCTTGCATAAAGGAGCAAATATTTGTGGAAATCTATTTAGATGGAACGGAACTGACACAAAACTGCTCACATGACTGTTTCTTTAGGGATAGGGACCGGTTAAAGTTCTAATACTTTCCATGAAAGTCTTAATATGGTCTTGTCTTTGGAGGGAACAATTGATATCATCTTGACACTGTGTGACAGGAGGGTTTTTGGAGACTGACACGTCCACCCCTTGCGTGTTTTTCATCTCCATCGCTTCAGAATTCCTCCATTGGGCAATAAACATTGGAATTCCCACAGATATTACACACTTCACCTCTTGCGAGGCTTGATTGATCAACCTATCTGAATGTCACGGTCCAATGCCAAAGGAGTAACTTTAGAGATTGACTGCATTATTGTTCATCACTTCCGGATTCTTCCGTTGGCCAATTAAAACCTGAGTTCCTTCAGAGAATTCCCATAACTTTCGCGCATAATAGAGAAAAAGATCTTCAACGAGACAGAGCTCCATATGCACTGGTAAGTCTGTACTAAACCTGGAGATTGTCTGGTATCTAGAATTCGCATACTACAGGCCAAGCACCGGAGTTTGGAGTGTTAACTTCTCTCCGCTGGACTTATTTAGCTAAACTCCTAGCAGAGGTAGGAACCTGGTACCGGCCGCCACCACTAGGAAGTATAAGTCAGAATATGTTACAGTGGACATATCAAGTCCACCACGGTTTTATGTTAGTGTCAATATGCCCTAAACTTTCCCAATTTTCAAACGTATGTCTTCTACCAAGTGAAATTCCAAGACAAAACTTGTTAAAATACATGTAGTACGTAAATTTTTTTTTTTGCTGTTACTAGGGACAGAAATCTTTAATTAGAGTACTCGTTTTAATCATGAAGTTCTCTAAAATTATCATATTTTTAACGTGGCGGGTTCATGTCATGGCTAAAATGCATGTAATTGTTTAATTAACGGATCCAATATTTAGAAATAAAATAGCATCGGTGAAACAAGTTCACTTCTTACTGGTATAGGGTAGAGTAATGTAAACTTCAACCAGCGGTTATTACAAACAATTGCCATAAGAAATCATTATTTTTGACGTGTTCTTATACCAATGGACCTCTTGGATCTGTTATATTTTCTCCTAGCTTATATTTAAAGCATTATATCTGGCTGTCTGGCTTCACTTACTGCAACCTTTAACTAAAAAAGATAGATAGATTTCCCCCTTCTAGTATGGTCCAGTAAGGCGCTTTTTTACTGGATCTATAATAAATCTAGATGCATGTCATCAAAAAACATGCTTGATGTAACCATAATCTAAGAGCAACACGTTACGATTGAAATATACATATGTATAGTATATGGTTATAATCAAATCATATTATTGTTGTAGATAATAATATAATAATCATATAAAAGCGTTAAAATGAGTATGAGATTTCAAAACAAACTCCTTCGTCAAGTTACTATTAAACACGAAAAAATTTATTAATATTATTAAAAATAATCTTTTGGAATCTTATTGTTTTTATTTTCAACAAATACCCAAAGCGAATCATAGCTACCTTAAGAATTACAAACAATAACCCAAATGTAGAAAGGCAAGTGAGAAAAATAACATAATAATTTGTTTGTTGTGGGTGTTTTTTGTTAAAAATTTTATGGTTCGAGGTTCTTTAAGCTTTCTCATTTCGTTTGACAGCTTTTTCATTTTCTTTCTCATTTTCGGACACAAGAGATTAAAATTTTTCTTCAAAGTTGGGTCAAGGTTTCCTGATTAAGTAGGCAGCGAAATGCGCATAGAGACTAAATTAATAATATAACGTGCCACAACCATGAACTGGTATTGTTAAGCTTTTAAGAACTGATGTAACTTGCGGATGACAAGAACTACTTGGCGAAGGAAATATTAAACACGGACAAGAAAAAGAAATATAATTATATCACACTAGCTTCGTGCAGGTGACCCCTATTACAATTAATTTTATATGGCCTTTTGATTCTAAAGTATTTCACGTCGCAAAGCAGAGTTTTTATCACGCTGAGGTTAGAATCTGTTTTTGAAAATTATGTTATCGAAGCGTAGTTTTATGATACTAAATAGTTAATAGTGTTTCAAAACATTCCGCAAATTGAAGTTTTGTCCCCAGACTTATTGATGTCTTTTTGACGAGTCGACTGAGGGATATTACAGAGTACTTTTTTGTATAAAGAAGAATTGAACATATGCAATGCAACTAAATCTAATTTAATTATTTCTAACAGTACTTTAGGTTTTTGCAAATATATTTACGACCGTAGAAACAAAAATACCACTATAAATATGTTAAGGGTACCTTATTTCATTAAATCTCTGTTAAATTTTATCTAACAATTCCAACATCAAAACTCAATTTTCTGTTGCTGCCACGAACTAAGTTTAATGCAAATCTAATTTATTAAAATTGTCCAAGCTTGAAGGTCTTTTTTAAAAATTATATTCTTATTTTTCGATATTTCGCTAGTCCATTGTGTAGCATCATTAGGAAATAAAAATAATGAACAAATTATATGTTTATGAAAAAATTATTGTCACAAAAATTCAAAAATTTTCCAAACTTAACATAGAACAAAGATAACATGAGGTCTAAAAATATTAAAAAAAAATGTAAATACTTTAACGAAACTTAACATTAAAAATGATGTTAAAATAATGTTACAATTGTATTAACATGTGTACCAAACTTATTTAAATAATATAACATAATTCAAAAACCCCCTAAAAACATACTTATATTAACTATCTTATTCTATGAACTAAGTGTCTATATATCTGTGCAACATTATCTGTGTCTGCCTTAAAATTAATTCTTTGTGTACTAGGTGTATTAACAATTTGTAACATTTCTAATATAAAACGATGCTTATAACTAATTTCTGTATTCAAATCTTAATTACAGACATACCCTTAACACAGCATTATCTTCTCATTGTATTGAATCAAACCATTATCCTAACTTTGAAAACGCATCGGTTTTAAATACAGAATAATTTTAATGGAAATCATTGTTCTCATTTTAAGGTTCAATAATGGATCACCCCAATCTACCCTTTGGATTTGCTTTACCAGCTCACACCCATCCACCCATACCACAAACAGCAAATATGTTGGGACCCCATCCCACTGGTCATCCCGGGCCAACATCCAGTCCACCACAAAGTGTGCCAGGTAGAAGAACTCCCTTAGGTTCAGTAGGCCTGGGAGGCTTTTATGCCCAAGGTATAGGCATGCTACCGCCTGGAGATGAAAATAGGCCGGACTCCGGAGCTGGAGCGGTATTGGAGAAAACAAGTCCTAATATAATGTTAGCACCCTCAACGAGCCATAGCGGGTTAGCATCTTCAGCTGTGACGGCGCTGGGAATTGGCAGTGGTGGAGGTGGTGGTTCCAGCGGCGGTGGCAGTAGCGGTGGAGGAAAACAAAAAAATAGACAAGGCAAAACTGTGAGATTAAATATAAATGCAAGGTAGTATGTGAAAGCAATTTATATGTTACAAACCTTCCAATTGTTTCAATAATTTCACAATTATTTTATGTGTGAACAGAGAACGGCGCCGCATGCACGACTTAAATGATGCCTTAGACGAATTGCGCAATGTGATACCTTATGCTCATTCACCTTCGGTAAGAAAACTTTCAAAGATTGCCACTCTCTTATTGGCCAAAAACTACATACTAATGCAACAAAATGCTATAGAGGAATTAAGAAGGTGAGCCAAACTGATATCAACAAAGGAAATATTATATATAAATTTTTAAAAATTTACAGACTTTTAGCTTATATCCAAAGCACAACCGGAGCCGCTCCTTTGGATTTGGCTTCGTTTCCTGCAGCTGCTAAGCTTCAAGCTCTGCTGCAGAGTGCTGGCAGTGAATTTAACGATCCCCCTGGCAGCAGTAGTTTAGATTAAAATTTTGTGAGTGTTAAAAGGAAGCTTTCTTAATTAAGTAATAGCCATTTTATTTTATATGTGATTGAAAAGGGATTGGTGGTGAAATGGCAATTAGGATTACGTTCCTTAAGATGAAAACTTCAGTGGTTCTTGATTTGGGTTTGAAGAGAAATTTTTTTTATCAATTTTCTAAACCGGGTTTTGAAAATTGTTTTAACTTTCCAAGTAATCCGCCTACGTTTCGACCGCATTCTTGCTTGAACTGATTTTAGGCAATCGATTTGTAATTTACGAATATCATACTCTCGATCGAGACTCGTGCTATTGTGATTCAGACTGTCAACTGGTGACTGACGATCTTCTTCCTCATCACAGAGTCTCTTGCAATTGCTAGCATTTTTTTATGGCTTAGGGCTACCACGGCATTTATATTTAACCAGTGTTTACCCGTGGTCATAAGCCTTATTCTAGCCACTACTGGACATTATAAGACAATGTGCGCTACCGTCTCAGTCTCTTCCTAAGGAGTATTTTTGGAGATTGACGCCAATATCTTGCGAGGTTTTTTGTCCATCTCTTCAGAATTGCTGCATTGGCCAATAAACACTGGAGACACTATTGAGATTAACCTCTCCACCTCTTGAGAGGCATTAAAGCCCATACAATGCCTTAGAAGTACCTTTAAAGGTTGACCCGTCTGCCCCTCGCGAGGCATTATTGTCCATCTCTTCCGGATTCCTCTCTCACCACCTCGTGCGAGGCTTCCTGACTCATCCATATAATGTAGAAAAATATGCCCACCTGCACACAGCTCCATATGCATGAGTAAGTCTGTATCAAAACTGGGGTTTGACAGGTATATAGAGTTCGCGTACTATAAATCAAGCACTCACGCATCCCTGGCATATGCTGTTCCATTGCGGATTAGATATTTTTTATAAGAGAGTGTTAACTTTTTTCCTCTCGACTTACGTCGCCAGACTCTTTGCAGAGACAAGAACCTATTACCGGCCGCCATCACGAGGAGGCCAGAACTTCTGACAGTGCACTCATTTATAGCAAGCCATAATAATTAATATTAATTAAGAGGTGATAAGATTTTTAGCTATTGGCTTGTTGTGATGCTGAGGAACTTTCTTTTATAAACTTTTAATCAATGTACATCAGATTGCCATTACAGGCAGAAATTGTTACCACTTTCTAGTCTTCTACCAAATGGAGCAAAGAAATATGACGTCACATTTCTCTGGTACTAATAGTGACTTTCTGTTAGCATTTTTTGCAGTCTTTCAATTTATTTTCAATTGGCACCACAATCACTGCCGACAATGTGTTCACAGATATTTTGTATCGAAAGCAAACTATTGCCAGATTGCTGACCACAATGCCGTCACAATATAATCTTTTTTCGATTCTCTCATTTTAAACATACTTCTAAGAAGAAGCTTTGTCATGGGTGGGTGTACACTTAAAACCGATAAACTTTGGCTATATACCGCCGACAGGAGCTTATTTATGAATCATTGTTCTCTCTTATGAAGCGGTTGCTGACAGTGGTGGCTTTCTAATTAGGCTGTTAGACAGTTAACAAGGGCTATGAACATCTTAACTAACAACGTTGTAGTTTCTATATTGCTGCACATTAGCGCAACTTCAACTGACATCATAAAATTCACTTTTCACCAAACTAGACTATGGCCCCATTAAATTTTACAGAACCAATGACTGAATTAAGACGAAATCAAGATCAAAGAATAAGTTTGAAAATCAAGAATCAAGTTTGAAAATCCCCTATTCTTTCTTCTAAGTATTGATAAAGTAAATTTATACAACGCAAATTTTAAGCCAAATTAATGAATTGACCTTCTAACATTTCGAAACTTCTGATTCACTTAATCTAAAGAGTAAAAAAAAAACAATTATAGCTTTTTTAATCTAACGAATAGTCGTATATTTAAATAAAAAATAAAATTGCATCAGACAGTTTTAATATTTATTAAATAATATTTCATTTGCGTAATTGTTATATTCCCTTTATCAAACTAATTGAAATTAAACAATTAAGTTGTTATATGACCAAATTGTTTTTTATAAATTTCGTAGCAAGGTAATGCTATCTGTTGAGAACTAAATTCAACTTGAAAGAATTTTTCTGGTCGACAAATAGAAAGTAGACTAAGTTTTTTAACACAAAATTTACATTATTTCATCCGAATCCTTTAATCAGAGAGCTACGCAATCAAGGACTGACTGCGAACAGCGAAAACACAAGATATGTAGGGATTCCCCGTTTTTAGCAAATAAAATCTGTAGCGGATGTTTCTGCGCTATAATCGATATATTTCTAATTGGTACGAGTATGACAACTATTTTTGCTGATATATATTCGGGAACACATCACTGCAGATAAACCAGCAAGATATGAAACCCGTCTTCGCATTTCATTAACACATATTTAACAGGAACTGTTTAGTATTGCGCAGACTTCAAAGTCCACATCTTATTTTATTTGGTTCCAATAGAGAGGTTGGTCAGGCAATTGATACTGGATTTGATTTTCCGAAAGGGTAATTTGTTACAAATATTTGAAACAAATTGCGTCATTGACACCGCTCACGTAATTCATGTGAATCAAACATGATCGTGCATGGGTAGAATTTTGGCGTGATTGGAATATTTTGATTTATCATTTAAAATTTCTGGAAAGTCATTAGAAAATTATAAAATTCAAATAAAAGTGGTGCATTGTTAGCAGCAAGTTCGTAAAATACACCGGGGAAAGTTTTGATAGTCAAAATATAGAAAATATGTCGTTAATTTGATTACTCCCAGTGATCATGAGTTTTTGTGATCGTGGTTAATTTTTCATTGTACTGAGGTGAGCATTCAGGCGTGTGAGCGAAACAGCAAAACAGTACATTAGTAATATTTTTATAGTGAGCTTGTCTGATCGTGAGTGAAAAGTTTTTCATGGTTCCATCCCTAATCCATCCCATTTCGCTAATTCTTCAACGGGTTTCACGAGTTTTTTTATGTCAGTTACGTTATTTTCGCATTTAGGTCTCGATGTTGTTACAATCCAATAATTTCTAACGTACCCCCACCTGCTAACAAAAAGGGGCCCAGTAAGCCAATAAACACCTACTGACAGCCTCTGTAAATTACATTAGTGAATTTAATTTTCAAATTTTGTCAACTACATTGAATATCAATCAAATAACAAACTATTAAAACTCCTGTACAGTTTACTATAAATTATTTTTAATAAATTCTTCAGCTCTGAAGTGCCCTGGGTTTTTCTCAAATAATACTCATGAACCCAAATCAGAAATTTAGCCGACCAATTCAGAAATCTACCAAAAACTTATATACAAATCTCTTAGCAATTTTACACCTTTAAGTATGTAATAAGTTATAATTTCTTATTTCCCCATATTATTTTGAAACAAGTTTTTAAACGAGAAGCAATTTGTGTGTCAATTTGTAATTATAAATTTTTAAAATCCGCTCTAGTCAGTTTAAAACCACTTTAGTTCTAATAAATATTTTAATACTTAGTACTTAAGTTTGAAATAATGAAACAAAAAATTTATTTTAACAAAAGCCAAAGAGAATAACTTATTAACACTATTTTTATTAATATAAGTAGTTTTTAAGTTACTTAAATGTATTTAGTGTAACGATACAAATGATTTTATTATTAAAAAATATTAACTTGGATAATAGAAGAAATGAAAGCAATAAAGGAAAAATTATATAAATTAGATTTAAAATAAAAATGTACCCCCTTATTAAATGTTAGCAATGTTCGTATAAGAAAAATTTTAGCAGGAAATATTTTGATTAGAAAAGTAAAACTTAATAACAGAAATTTTGTAGCACCTTTCCTCCCTTTTTGCGAATACTAAAGCACTTTCTTAATTAAATAAGTAATACTACAGTGAGCGTAATAAATATCTCTACAATCTAGAACAAAATCGTGCCATCTTACCATGTAGGGTGCTGCATAAATATATTCGTTTTTTTTAATCAAATATGGCACGAAGACGTTTCTAAAAAAAATTTCCTATCAGGCGTTTTCTCTTCTTAACCCGAACGTACATTCTGTTTACGCGAGTGTTACAATAATGATTTATATGACAAATGGAATGATAAACTGTTTGAGAGTTGTATGCATAAATTATCCCATTTTGAATAAATGTCGAGGTTCTAGTGTAGAAAGAAAGTTCATAATTAGGTGGGTCAAATGGAAAATCTTTGCAATAGACACTACGTGTGTTTAAAACTTAACTTTTTCAGTGCTCTAAAAAAATGATCGTCTTAATAAAATAAAAAAACTATTCTGTTTTAACGGAAATAATATTAAACGAATTTAAGCTTGAATAAATCATTCGTATTTTAATAAAAATTTCATGTCAAGAAAATCGTAAAAAGAAAGTTCGATTACGTGTGCGTGGCATTGTGATCACACGCAATTGTACGTCATTATAGCACAGAGAAAGTAATTTATTTTATATTTAAGGAAATATACAATAAATCGTTTAATAAATTAACATATGGCAAAATAATACAGAGTGCAAATGAGTCATGAATAAGGCCTTTAATCAGGGGAAATTTGTTTCATTGAAAGTGATGTTATCGATGATACGGATGTGCCACCTTCATCCCAAGTATCATTGACTACCATCCTCAAATATGTTTTTCGTAAGATGTGGAAGCTTTAACTTTTTTATCTCCAAAGATCTGGGACCTGGAAGAAGTACTTAGACATCTATACAAATGACCCAAAAACATTGAGTAGAATAACTGGAACCGTCTTTTTCGGCCAAGCACTCTTGAATAAGAAATATTAATATGCGAACAATGCCTGACCACTAAATGGACGAAGATCTTCCTGTTATATGTTTTGACGACTTCGAACCAAGTCTTACTTATTTTTTTTTATAGCGAGAGAGTTGAGTAGCGGCTTTATATGCCATTAAATGTCAAATTATTCAAACGTAGTTAAAAAACTGCTAGCGAAAATGTAAGATGCTATTCATTTAATGTAAACACCTTTACTATTTCTACTCTTCTATCGTGTGGAAATAGGAGCATTGCGAAGGTAAACTATTTAAAAGAAATAATACTTTTATGCCAATTACATCAATGTGTAACATTTTATGAATATTTCATTGTTAATGCCCATTCACTGTGCAGCTTATTGTCGCCAAATATAAATAAATAGTTAGCAATTTTTTTCTGTAATTGAAATCGATATGTTCAGCTCTAGTTCAAACGAAAATACTACAAAGTTGTTGTAAAAGCTATAAAAATTACCGGTTTTTTTCATGCAAAAAATTCCACTTCTGTGGAGTGGGTAAACCCTGATCTTAAGATACTCTATTATAGTTGCAAACTTTGTGTTGCAAATTAAGAGAGACTTGAAAGTAATCAAATTGAAATAAGTGGTTACATTTTATCCCGAATTGGAATATCGTGGCAAAAGTCAAATCCATAAAACGATTTCCAATAACTTGGATTAGTCAGGAGCTGACCTCTGGCAAACCTGTAGGTTGGTTTCATGTTAGTTTTTTCAAATTTTTAAAGCAAATTAAAGAATTTTGCGAACCAGGACGTTGTACCAGACAATTTCTCGGAGACTCTTCCCCCGAAAACATTCTCGGAGATTCTTCCCCTGAAGTTTCTTCTCAAAAGCGCTACTTCCTTCGGAGACTCTTACTGGAAGGTACTTTTATGGAGACTCTATCCACCGTGGATTCTTCAGAGAATCTTCGAAGGAAACTCTGCCGTAGAGATTCTGCCTGGAATACACATCGACGAATACTCTTTCTGGTGAAAATGATTTTCGAAAGCTGCGAAAGCGAAGTATGGAATTTTTTAGAATTGTGTCTCAAACGATGTACCGGACCTCCGTAAATTATGTAGTTGAATTTCCGCGTAACGATAATAGGGCTATATTTCAAAGATTTTTTCCAGTTAAAGAGATTGTGTGTACGCAAACAGACCTCAAAAAAGATATATGTGAACACCTTCATTCTAGAACACATATAGCTAGGCGGGGATACAGCTTGCGCTTTCTTGTAGGTTGATTGCAAAGAAATCAAACAAATTTTAAAAGCTTTTAAATTTTTGATGGAAAAACGTTAATTTGTAAAAGTTCAACGTCTGCGCAAATAAATATCTGATCACTATCTATTAAATCTGATAGCAAGTATTTCATTGTATTATGGGGTTAGAAAAGCTTTATAATTAGTTATGGATCGATTCTTATTATATATTTGTACTAGAAGTAACGTTTGGAAACTTCAACAATTGGCTCAAACGCATAAAACGCATTTATATTTATAGCGATGTTAATGATAAAAATGATATTGATCTGTAAGCAAACCAGAAACTGTAACTAGACAACCACAAATCATCACAGGCAAAGATGCATAACACAAGTGATTATCTGTATAAATGTACGTAGGTGCTAAAATATTTATTAAAAAACGTAGTAATTGATTTATTTAATTAAATACGATGGTGGTCCAAAAGTTATCTAAAATGAAAGAGCAGCATTTAGAAAAAAAGCTTATGCACGAGCAACAATAAATTGCTTTATTTTATATAAAAAATTAGTTGGCAGTAAAATAAAAAAAAAATATTTGCGTTAATTTTCCACCAAAGAGAATAAAATCCTTAAAAAATCGACTTTAAAAGCAGTGTTTATTCGTTGTGAATTTAAAAGCATAAACTAAATTTACTACCTTGTACTAGAAGTAATTCAATTTAAAATATCGCACTAGAAATGCTACCAGACTTAAAGAGTCGAGACTGCAAACTTTCACATCTGTGATGATGGGAACATTAGACTGAAAGTGGAGCATTGTATCCCAAGAAGTGCATATCATTGGGAGACCATGGTAATTAAAATACTTACAGATTTAAATATAACATTTAAAAGTTTCCTTTTACTACCTCAAATACATTAACTGGGTCGTCTTAAGCATCATGGGGCTAATAAGGGCTTTCACTATAGCTTGAGAGTACCATTTAAGTTCTATTAAAATTTCGATCGATATAGAGTGACGTTTTCTGTCATTTAAGGAAAACAACCTGTCCTTTAACCAATTAAAATGATCGTTCGATCATTAAAATAAAATGACGATATTTGTTGGAAAGGCGCAGAGCTTTGGCATTCAGATTTTCAATTACTGACATTATACTAGAATTGCTCGCTGCGCACTCGACTTGTTTTAAAAATTTTCCAAAAATGAAAAAAGTTAAGTTAAGGATCGAATATATTCCTAGTTGTTCTCGGAAGCCTTGAGTAACATTTCATTCAAAATTGAAAATCATATTTTTAGTAAATGTGATCTTGAAAGAAGAACTATTTTGATGTTTTTCTAATTTTCTGATTTTGAGAATCTAGGTGATTTTCTCTACCCCAGATCACACTTATTAAGATTATACTCCTCTCTATGTTTTCAATATTTCTCAGTAAAAGGCACGAGATGCGAGTGCGTTGTCAAAGACGTTTTTAAAGATTAAATTTCGCAATAAAAATTATGTTGTATGAACGATAAGAATTAATTTTTAATTTTACTATCAGTAAAATAAATGGGAATGAACTCAAAAAAAAAAAAAACTAACAATACTTTCATCGTAAAATTTCATTCATTGGAGAACACAAGACGTGTTAGAATAAAATTCTCTTCGCAATTTTTATTAATATAAATTTTTCTATACAAAATTTGTATAATCGCCCACATAACACAAATCTGCATACTTATGTATATGATTGGGGTCAATTCTAATATTTACTTCACATCGCAAATTTATCTATGCATCCACGCGCACTTGAATTATAATACAGCAACATGTATTATCATGCACAAACATGTATTATCATGCATCAACATGCAACAACATGCATCAACAGAAATGCATTACAATGCATTAACAAGCACCCAAGTGAAGACTCTTACAGCTAGAAACTTGGTGAGAGACCCTTCCAGGAAGACATATTTTTAGAGACGCTACCTTGCAGACTCTTCCTTTAAAACACTTCCTAGGATTCTTTTCCCTGGAAGGCTCTTGCTGGGTACCTTCCTTTCCGGAGACACTTGTCAACCCTTTTTGAAATATATTTTCTCGGTGGTTTTCTCATACACATTAGACATTCCGCATGGGCGACTAGGATGGCATATTCATCCCACGTGGAGGTGATGTGAATCGGCCACAGTGAAGATGCGATTTGGCCCCGTTAGACTTTTCCCTGGAGGGTTTTCTTAAGTCGCAGGTCTTTTTAATTTTTTATAACTCGCACTCCATTACCTGCACGTGAAGGTTTTCAAAACCTAACATTTAGTTCAGGACTTATATATGAGTTAATTTGGTCGAAAAGGGACCCAGAAAGTAAGTGGTCTGCATCGATATCCCCCCCATACATTAATAATAATGGGTTAATTTGAGTCTTAAACACGATTTTGTGCATTGAATTCTATGTCACTAAGCAAGCTGCGCTTAAAGAGACGTATTTAATTTTGAGCTTTCAATAAGAGTACATATGACCTAGGCTTAAAATAACCGAAATGCAAAAAAGTACCCTTAAAGCTTTACTTGCTCGACCTAGTGCATTCGAAACTTGAATTTTTTTTTTCAAAATTTTCTAGCTAATTTATTTGTTGGGAGTGATATTTTGGCCTCTATGCGCATTTCGTGATAAAGCCAGCTCATTAGAAAACCTTTACCTAACCTTTTTAGAAAAACTAGAAACGTCTTGAGCTTGATCATTTTTAAACCAAATGAGAAAGTTTATAAAACTTCGAACGTAAAACATTAAAGATTGAAAGCCCAATGAAACTTTTAGTTTAGTTTTCTTACTAGCTTTTGGACATTTGGTTTGTTTACCGCGTGCACATATTAAAAATTATATTTTATGCAGTTTTTTATTAAAAACATTTTTTTTCAAAACTAAATTTTATTATATTCTCACTTATACTTTCAATATAGTTTTAAATACTTGAAATATTAGCATTTGGTAACAGTTGTCATAACAAAGTTTATTACAAACTAACGATTATTAAATATGTAGAAGTTTGGAACGAATTTCCGTGATCCCTTGTCAACTTTGGTTTGGAGACAAACCGGTTTCGGCTATGTGCCATTTCAGTGTCATTTTTCGTTCTGAGGAGTTTGCATCAATTCGTTAGTGTTTTATTGTGTGTCAGGTATCTATTTGTCGTAGGCATCTGTAAGGTGTGAACAGGTAGCAGGTAAAGCTCGTAAGCCGGGTGTTTTGTAGGGATTAGTAGATGTAAGTGATGACTGTTTTATTGCTTTGTATTGCATCAGAATTTGTGTTTTTGGATGTCAGGTAGATGTTATAGGTAAATGTTTTTCCCGTAGCTGCCTGTAATTGGGACCTGGTGTTTTTGTATAGATTAGACGATTGTGATTACTATTTTATTGCGTCAGAATTTGTGGTGCGGACGGTATGTATTTTTTATTAACTAAAAAAAAAGAACAGAGCATGGAATGCAAAACAGAAAAAAATCTTAAACAAAAACTGTTAAGAAACAACGTGATCACAACGAAATCTGACAAGGGCAATACTAGAGTATTAATCACCAAAGAGGAATATATCAGAACAACGGAACAACTAATCGAAGAAACAAGCTGTAGAAAAATTAGAAAAGACCCTTCTGATGAATACCAAGATAGCATCAAAACACCCTGTCGGAATATCAAATCAATTATTAAATATATATTTCTTTATTATTACTGTTTTATAAAAACTAATTATTTGCTTGTTTTTTGAAAATATATTTTTTATATAGGCTACAAACCACAGCGGAACTTAAAGCCAACATAATCCATGATATCCGCGAAATTCAGACTGATTTATGCGCCAGAGTCATGGAAATTTGGACACTTCGGATGCGCGGCACGAACCGAAACCGTGGTGAAAATTTGAATGATATTTCACACACACTTTCTTTTATTCAAATTTAAAGATAGGAGGCGCTTAATGAAAAACCATTTATTATTTAACTTGTGGAGTATGCATGCATATATTTATGACCTGGGCATGTAGCCTGAGAATTAAAAATGTAATTATAAATATTCAATAAATGACGCATTAGCCAAAGAATGAAAGCAATGATAATCAGACTTAAATAAAATAAACAATCAAAAGAAAGCAATAATCATGTGTTTAAATAGAAAAATGAAAGTGCAATTATAAAGGCACAGTCAGGTTAGGCATATATTCGATTAAAGAGCTTAGAAAATGTTAGGGCGAAGTTTGAACATTCAGTATTCGATGACATCGTTGGGAAACAAAAATGCTCCTAATGTTAACATGGGGTGCCCACTTATTGCCAAATATTTTCCTCTTTTTTTATGCAAACAGTTATTTGAAGCTACCATGTTTCTGTAACATAAAACAGTGGCAAATAACAGCTCTCGCAGGCCGTGTTGCCTGTGTGAAACTATATTATTAAAATCTTTAAAAAAAAATCTCTAATAAAATGTAACATTTTTTAAACTTAAAAAAAAAAACAAGAAATATTAATCTGTTGATTTCAAAAACTAAATTATTAATTCTTGATTCCGCGATTTATCTTTTTTCTAAAAGGTGTTCTTCGACAGCATAATCAGAGTAGATTATTACGCATAAAAGAGGTAATTGGGAATAATATTACTCAGAATTTAGCTTTAATTATTAATATTGCAGACGTCAGTATTACGCCTTCTTTAGGAGGGCGTCGTTTTCAATTTTAAAATAGTTTACATACATTTCGAAAGTTTAACTATAAAAGAGTATATGAACTTATAACAATGAATATGTGTATATCAAAGAAAAGGGATTCTAAAACTGGACCGACAGATAGATACTTTCGAACACAATTTATTCAAATGACGTAAAAATGATTTGTGTAAATTACATAAGTTGAAAGCTATGAAATCAAATTTATTGAAGAAGATATATGTACATTCATAAAGGCGTAACACTAAAGTTTCGGAGATATTAAGCTATCTTTTGTAGTGCATTGTCAAGCATGCAACAACAAAATACACTTTATTATTTAAAGTAAAGCTCGATGCCTTCAGCGTTTCCTTAATTTTTAAAATCATCCATATCCATAATAAACCTTGTAGAAAAGCCCACTCAATAAGCTTTAAAATAAGAGATCATGTTATTTCAGTAGTTCAATAGTTTGCGAGATATTGATAAATTTATCTAAAACTTAGGCCCCCAATAAGCAGATTTGGCTACCAAGAATATTTAATAAATTACTTTCGTCAGTGTTTTCGTTAATCTAGCCTTAAGGTAATAAACTTCTCAGATTTTTTCGTTAAAATAAAATAGTTTAACGGGTAGGTTAATAAATAAAATGAATAAATAATTGTTCCTAAAAATTAAATCCACCCCATTTCGCACTCATTGCCCTTTTGCTCCACTAATTCCAAAACTGTCATATACCCTACGGCATAGCATATGATAAGAGCTAATACGACGGGTAAACGTATTTGCCTAATCTGACCGATCGAACGAAAATATTTGTGCAAAAAAATTAATACTAAAACAAAAACAAAAAGAAAAATTTTGAAAACAGACCAGAAAATTAATAATTTAATTCTTATTGATAATTAAAATTTAATTGTACATGATGACGAAAATGAATTTTTTTTATTAATGAAAGTGCTTGTCAAGTAATTGCCCTCAACGGGCCATATCGCAGTCACACTTCACTTGGAAACACATCCCAATGAATTTGAAAAATTAACAAAATCTAAAATGTGTTTATGGAAATTTTGTAGGTCATCTACATTAAGTACCGCCAAAGCAAATAATAATACTAATAATTATAAGAGACATTCTAAAAGAATTTACGATATGAGTTTTTGCTATGGACCAATATTTTGTTGCTACTAAAAATGTACGTTTAAAAACTATTGCTATATAAATGTTCACGTTGCGTACATTTTGCTTTGAATAAACATACGATATAAAAATTTTGCAATAGCAAACTTTAGGGGATTATAAATTTTCTATAGAAGAATTTTCCAATATAGAGATTTTGGTTAAAAGTTATTTTGGATAAGAAATTCTTGGTACTAAAAATTTACGGTAAAAAATTTTGTTCGACAGAAAAATGTAACACGAAATTTTTCGTAAAGCGTATGCATGTACGTTATGAAATTTTTAGTATAGTAGTGGTATAAAAAAATTTACGATATAAAATTCTCCTTAAAAAATTACGATATAGAGAAATAAATTACTTAAGTAAAAATATCTGTATTACATTTTAGAAATTTGGGTTCATATTATATATGTAGGTAAAAAATTCTGGATACAGAAAAATATACGATATAACATTTAGGTTATGAAATTTACGATAATATCGTTTATAGTAATGAACTTATTCTTTAAAAAATTTGCCCATAAAAACTTACGGTATAAAAATATTGGTATTGGCAATTAGTCTACGCAGAAAAACTTAAGGCCTAAAAGTTATATCATACACGTTGGAAATTTCATTATGTTTTTACAAAACTACTAAGAATTTTGTATAGAACAATAAATTATATGAAAACGTTTTTTAAAAAATTTTACGATATAAACAAAATTCGATGTCGAATTTTAACTTTCGCTTAAATACTAAAAGAAAAGACGATATCTGGAATTGGATTTTTTGTAGATTTTGTTCAATTAGTTGGTGCAAAATTTAGGTTCGTAAGTTATCTGGGGCCTTTTAGTAGCTAATTTCTGATGAAGAATATGATAGCCAGTTGGATTTGGATTCGAAATATATATATTTTGTGGGCGTCCTTCCCTTCACTGTAAGACTGATAATACCAAAACCTCAGATAAGTAGTTTTTAAAGTAAAAAATCATTTCAAATAATTTGCTTTTAAAGTCTTGCTAGAAATCTACAATTAAATAAACTTATATCTATAAATTTTTGAAATAATAAATAATATTACATATTTATCAATGAAGCATCGTAAATGGATTTTGTCGAATATTTCATAGTTTCTCTATGCAACAAAACTATTTGTCAATGTTAAAAAATTGTGGTTTTCCTATAAAAAGATTTACAATAAATTGATCAACTTTGTTGTTGGGTCATATTACGTGAAATGAAATGGTCTGTCACATCCGCGATAAAAAAACAAAAATATTGATTTTCTTATTTCGCTTGTAACCCTTAATCCCCTTTTACACTATTCTAATTGTTGTTAAACTTTAATATTGTAAAAACAAAACCAAAAAGGAAATATTATCATTACATTGCGTATCTACACTATCACACTTAAAAAAAATTATAAAATATATGGCGACCAGAACAAAGAGTTTTTAAATAAAAGTATTAGATATTAATTAGTTCTCGCTATATTTTAAAGCTAAAATTATGCCTTTATGGATGGAATGGCACATCAATAAATTGAATGTCGGGCTTTCGGAGGTAGTCCGTGAAGGCGATTTTTTGTGGGTTGAAATCAGAATCTTTAGCCAAAATTTCCAACGCCGAATTAGACCACTCGTAGCGTTGTCCATGGTCATCACGCTACAATTCTTTCGTCATCATAATTTTATATGGCTGGAGTCGCAAAACCAACCGCTTAATAATTCGGTTTGACTCTTTAGCAAAGCTGAACACAGCTACGATAGTGGCTGCAACGGCATGTATCTTTTCTTCACATCCCAATAACATTTGTCTTGTTGCTGAGTTAAGATCAAAAAGATTGTACTCACGCTCAAACGTGGCGATGAAATGTCTGACTGATCTCACGATTAAATTGACTTTACCTGAGCCGGCGTATCCAAATATTTTTTAGTATCGTAATATTTTTTAATTATTTCTAGACTTTCTAGGCTTGGAGCGATCCATGATGAACTAGCAACCGTAACTGAAAGTTTTTACAGCCTGATGGGATTGGTAACTTTCAAAGCTGCTTAAACATAAAAATTGGAAAAATTATCATCACTATCTGGTTAGCCTAAATATCTGGAAAGTATTTGAATGTGCGGAGTTAAAATAAAAACATATTTTTCTCATTTTTAAGTTGCAGATGCCCTTTAATTTATTTCTTGTTAATTGACTTGGCGTATTAATTTCCGTTTGATTTTATTTTTGGATTTTTTGTTTGTTGGCGGCGAATAATTAAACAGGAGAAAAGCAAGCTGAGGCGAAACTCTCGCGGTGGCTTGTGAGTATTTTCAGCGGCTCTAGTTTTTTAAAGATTCTTTGTATAGAATTATTAGAAAAAAAAAGTGGTAAACACAGTGCAAAAATTTTGAGCCGTAAAGTGATACCGGTGCAAGCCAATGAAAAACTTTTGCCGGCGGCCATTTATCGGCTTTGGTCTAGTCGGCTTTTTCCGTGCTCAACAGATGCTTTTGTTATTTTCTATTGTGCTTTTGAAAAAACGTAAGCCCGATGAAATAAAAAGTCGTAGTATATAGAATTTTTATTACCAAGGATGAGAGCCACCCACTAAACTCGGATTTCTTCCCATATTATACAACTGTGTCATGACATCATATTTACACACAAGTCATTTTACTGATTAAAATAGTGTAAAAGGGGTTCTAGAAACATCGCTGATAACCCGATCTGGTTTCCATAGCCTTTTAACTCATACAAATAAAAATTAGTTATTAATTTACACCTGAGTATTTCCTTGTATTAGTTTATTAAGTTCTGCTTACTTAAGAGAGTGTTTGGTCTGGTCTCTCTCAAGGTCTTAACATAAATATTTTCGATTTATTTCAGTTTTATAGTTTTCCTCAAATATTATTCTCTCCATTTCTCGCAACAAATCCAACTGAAGATAGCTAGTAGATAGTTGATTCATAAGTGCCGAATGTTTTAAAAATTGATAGGAAGTTCTCTTATCGCTTAATGTAAATACTACAGAAATTTGTAAAAACGCCATACAGTGGTGATAATTAAGTAAGACATATCTAGATGCAAATTTAGTAACAACATTGTATAGGATTATCCATTAAGTTCTGCTTTTTAAATTTAAACAATTATTAAAAAATGTGTATTTAATAACGATAAGAATCGTAGAAGCATTAATTAATTGTGGTACATAACAACTGATGGGTTTTCGGAGGCGGAAAACGTTTAATTGGCAACACTATTTTCTTTAACATTTCTCATTTCTGTTTTGGGGTTAGCTTGGCTTGGCAATTCATCGTGTAAGATTCTTGACATGGCATTCTTTGCAAATCGTTAAAATTCACATATGGATCTTGAAAAATATGGTTCCATTAAGGAAATCGTCGGAGAAAACTATAATCAGTAATGAAGTTCACTCTTGGTTAAATAACTATTTCAGCGAGCATCAACAGAATTGTCGCATTTGGAGTAGTAACAATTCCCAACTCTCTGTCTATATACAATGACATCCACAAAAAGTTACGCGCTTTCGTCGCTACTAAAATTCCAGTCATGAGTGCATTGCGGGAAACCTAACCACGCACACCTACGACTAGCATCAGAATGCGAAGAGTTAGCAGCTCACTAAAAATAATATGGAGGAAAGCCTCAAACACGTTGCGTAAGAAATACGTATTTCTGTATAAAATTAGGAATCAAGCTTCGATTGTATTATATTGTTTTGGCTATGAGGTCTGATAGAAGACTTATTTCCTGTACGAAGTCAGTAAGGTGGCTTAGAAAGAAGCACTTATCCCAGCCAAACTTCTGGTATCGTCTTTGTTGCAGTTGAGAACTAAATCGTCGACACAATGTAATCATTTTGTAGAATTCCACTGCAAGTACTTGCCGTAAAATGAGAATGTGGGCAATATCTTTTATACATCCTTTATTCATTTTCGGTGGTAGTACCATAGAATTGTTCTAGTATAGGGAATCACAATACGAAACTTTCTACTTAAATATTGTAGCATTTCTTTGAGCAAGTGGCAACTCTCATATTTAACAGCTTTCACTTCAAAAGTTGATCAAAAAATTTGTAGCAACTGCGTCGATTTTGGATAGTAACTCTGCTTTACTTCGACCTACCTGTTTGTTTTTGAAAGCATTGTTGCTGTAAATGAGAGTGTTGCCGAAATTTGGCAGTGAGTGTGAACGCTATTCGTTACAATAACATGATAATAGAATTCCTGTGGCATCAACTGAACGTCATAGATCTGATAGGCATGTGGTTTCACCACGACTGTGCCATTGGGAAAAAGCCAAGCGATTTATAGCAGCAACGATTTCTAATAGGGACACCATATATTTTATTTATTTGTAATAGTCAGTAATAATGTTTCCCGTTGCAACATTTTTGCCCACCAGTGTAAATTTCAAAAGGTATTATAGTAAAAGATAAGGCTTGTGCGGTTAAAAGCCGATAGCATACGATTTTTGAACATCTCTAAATTAACAACGTTATCTTCCCCATTCTTAATAGTCAGACACAGACACACGTGCGAGTTCAATTCGACAAAACGATCAAATTTCCTTCTGATTTCCCACAATAAAACAAAAACAAATAAATATTACGACCACACGAGATTAAACGAAATCTCATTCACCAGTGCACATGTTAAATTTCACTCATTATCTAAACACGACAAGATGATTATCTCGTAAGAGCTTTTTAAATAAATTAAAGAGACTCTTTGCGAACATCATTCAGTTTCTTAAAATCAAACTGTGTGTGCGGATTAATTAGCGGCAAACAAATAAAATATTTTAGAAAAAATTGATTAAAAAATACGATTGAATAAGCAGAGGCAACAATCAAAAAGTTACGTTCCAATTACTGCAAAAAGTAGTGAAAAACGTGTTTTAGGAACGAAAAACAAGAAAAGTTGTAATAAAAAGTTGCAAATAAAAAAAAAACAAAATAGAACTTGCTCTTTAAAAAAAAGTGTGACTTTAAAAAATGACCACCTCAATTACGAACCTTTTGCAAACTTTACGCATTGTGCCCAATACGGGCCAACAAAAGAAAGCGCAGCAGCCGCTGCTTAAAATTCTTACAGCTCAGAAAGCCCCATTACCTGAAATATGTTTAGACGCTGTTGCCCAACACGATGACTATTGCGACTGTTGGGTTGTAATCTACGATCGTGTATATGACGTAACAAGTTTCATTCAAGATCATCCTGGTGGCGCTGATGTTATAATGGATTATGCCGGCCGCGATGCCACTTTAGCCTTTCATGGCACCGGTCATTCTCGCGATGCAATCGAGCAAATGCGCGACTATTTGATTGGCGAACTACCCGAACGCGAGAAAATATTTCGCTGTACAAATGGTCAAGTTATAAAGACTGGCATACCTGAATAGGTTAAGGAATAGAATTAAAAACAAGAAAAGTCTAAAAGATTTTTGGAAAACTTAAAAGCAAAAAATGTAAAAAGCTTTAGGAATTTTTGATTCATAAAAAGTTGTAAGTTCTGGCAATTGAGCAATTGTACTGTAAGTAAAAATGACTTTAAAATCTTAGTATTCCATAACGAGTGCATTTCATGTCCATTTATTTATTTTATTTATTTTTCTTTTAATGCACCTATTCGAACGAACAGCAGAGTCTTATATAAATATTACTTAGTATAAGAGTATTTAAAAAAATATAATTTTTTTTCTTACGTAGCAAAGTGATTTCTTTCGTAGGTTTAATCAGCAGTTTCTAGTATGAAATTATAATGAACTATTTTGTACTTACATATCAATTAATGTTAACATGTCTATCTCTACTAAGTGTTTTATTACTAAATGATTAAATATTGTTATTTATTATAAGTTTTATTTTATAAAAATACACATGCATACTTAATTCATAGGAATTACTTACTTATCTTAAATAAATCTCAGCTATGTAATTTTTACCTAAGAAAAAAATATTTATTTATTTATTTGGCGGTTTTGTAGTCTACAAATGTTGGTGAAAAAATAATTGCAGTTCTAATGACGTAATATACTTTCGCACATTGAACTCTTGGAGATTGGAATATATTAAACACGACGATTTGAAAATCGGTAAAAAATTATAGTTCCAAAAGACCTCGAAATTTACAAAAAAAAAAAAAAAAAAAACTTCAGCATATCCAACAACTAAGTTTTCCATACTTTGAAATTTTACAACAAAATCACCAAAAATTATGGATTTCACTAAAACTCAAAATTTTAAAGAATCTAAATTTGATCAAAATTCGATATTTCTTCAAAGTACTCGTATCATAAAATACAATGGTTTTCAACATAATTTGAAAGTTTACTAGGAAATCGAAAACCTCACAATAAAATCGGAATATCGCAAACTCTAAACTTTACCGAAGACTCAATATTTTATTGAAAAACCCCAAGCATAGTAAAATTCAATATATCGCACAAAAAGCCGCGGATATTTCAAAATAAATTTTAAATTCACCAAAACCGGCAAAAAATTATTTCATCAGAGATTAAAAATTCATCACAAAATCAAAAGTCTTCCCACCTATTTAACAGTACTAATAGATGAAAAATTGGCTAAAACCCAAATTAACACGTTGAGTGCCACGTGGTTTTATAGCGACTTCCCCGTCAGGCCGCGCGAGTTTCAGCACTGCAAAAATATTGCAAATCGTGCTATGAAGAAAATGCGACACAGAGTGGCAGAAAAATAGCACGAAATTTGACCAAACCGGTTTTAACATTTTGTGACACTTGCGAAGGACAACCATTTTTGTGTTTACTTTGTTTCAATAAAATTCATTAAAGTTTTCTGAAAAAATGTTTAATTTTTACCTTAATTATCATATTTTAGGCTGTCAGTCACCGGTGACTGACGCAGCCTAAACGGAAAGGTCGGTGTCAGTCACCGGGAACTGACGTGGCACTCAACGTGTTAAACCAGAAAAATATTCAGAAAAACCAAAAATTCACCATAAGTTCACAAATTTACCGAAAATGTTTATGAAAACTAAAATTTCAGTAAAAATTACTGGAAAATGTAAAATTCACAATTTACTTAAATGTAATAAAATGATATAATGTAAATTTTTTTTAAAATTCATAATTTCTCCAAACAAATTCAAAAGCCATTATGTAAAAATCAAAAAAAAAAAAACAAGAACTTACTAAACAATTGAATAGATGAATAAAATCTCACAAAAGGTAAAATCTCGAAATAAAATAAGAGAGAGAGAATTGAAAAAAAATTAATATTTGAAAATGCTTAAAATAAGATCGAAAGAAGAATTATGAATATACGAGCGAAATCGGACTCCAGAAAAAAATCGTTAATAATCTTTTATACCGGAAAAGATCCGTAGTATTTTAACAGTTATAATAGTTCATATTTAGTTGAAGATTCGATAAAGCTAGAAATCGTATTTCTATTTTTTCCCCGATTTAAAGTGGTTGTGATTTAAATTATCCGAGTTTTGCTGTATTTAGCAGCTTTAACTATTCTGGCAGTTAGAATTAAATTATAACTTAAATATTCGATCATAGTAACGAAGGCTTTTACCCGTCGTAGTGAAAAAGTTCAGAGCCTTTGGTGGGAATCGAGTCCATGACCCTCCACATTAATAGACTAGTACACTACTAACTACCCTAACGGGAAAAAACAAAAATTGCGGTTGTTTTTTTTAACATACCTCGTATAAAATATTTATATTGATTTATGTCCATGAAGGCTTAATGCTATAGCAAAATTGCTGTTGAATTACGAAAAGTCGAACATACGAGAACGCTAAAGGGAATAAATTAATTGACCTTTGAAGAGCATAATCTTAGCTCTAAGTTTAAACAGAAAAATTATACCAACAATCTTCAATAAAAATTACAATAATGAATTAAATGCGATTTAAAATTAATGCATTGAATCGTCACTGTAAAAGAGCAAATCGTTATCAGAGTTCAGAAATATAAAAAGTTATTTCTGGTAAAAACCAGTAATTAATGCTTTCATACCGTTCACATGAAAAAAAAAATTTTATTCAAGTTTATACTGAATTTTGGTACCAAATTTTAAATATATTCGAGTTTGAAAACGATATTAATTGAACGCAGCGAAAGAAAGAAAAACACCACCATTTGTAGGGGTACACAAAAGGGCGAACAATTTTACAATTTTTCTAGAAACGAAAACACCATAAGAAGAAATAACTTTAATAAGTTTTTGCAAATTTATCTAAAGTCAAACGTGTGTTGGTTATGGTTATGCTTCTTTAACCTTTACTGAGTTTATTGAAACTATTAAGGTTTTGCCACAATAATCGGCATATGCCGACAATATATTTAGTCACGTCAACTTAAATAAAACAAAACTCAAAGGGTGTTCAGAAAATGTGTAAACACATCTGTAGGTGAAATTTTTCACAAAAGATTTTTAAAACTTAACAATGGCCATGAGTTACTTTAGTTTGACTTAAAATTATATCACCTGTTTTTATGCACAAACATATTTTGTATTTTTTAGGCTCCGATTTATTTGGGACTTATAGGGGATGTTTGCGAAAAGTTGCATACCCCGACAGGGATTAAACTCTCATACGCTAGTTAGATCTAGAACTCTATTACCAGTTAGGTTTGCCAGACTATTGCTATAGCGATACTTGCAAATTGTAAAAATTTATTTCAAAAATCGTGGTTTAGTTTGATAATGTAACCATGCGCTACGTCCAATTTGTGGTCGACAAAATCGGCTCTTCGAGCGACTAGTACCATTAACCATTGCCCTTTTTTGCACCACGTATACTCCATATGATAACACTCACCAGTCCTACTATTCACTATTCGATTTGAACAATAATCGCCTCGTTAAAAAATGTTAACGACAAAATTGCCGATGTTGCTATTCGGTAACCCTTTTTCAACGATATTCGCTATCGATAGGTAAGCCTGTACTGTTATTTAAATGATTATTAGAAAAACTAAACGACAAATATTTTTCTGTTGTTTAGTTAGTCGACAAACTAAAATTCACGGCATCTTTTACGGGCAGTTTTAATTAGTAAAACAAAATACTATAAAACAAAAATATTTTTTATGAAAAAGCCAGTAAGTTTTATACATATGTTCGTGCTACACGTGGAATGTTTTGTACTTAACTTTTCCAAAAATAGCTAAACGCACAAAAGTTGTGTCCATAAAGTAGTTGGCCTAGCAGAAGTTTATTTGTTATTTTTTTAGTTTCCCTTTGCACTTTTTGTTTATTTGGCATATAGTTTAACAGAGATGCCACTTGACATCAACTTAATTAAACAGAAAATTAACGATGTCTACTATCGTTTAAGAGTAGTTAGTGAATCACATATTCGTTACTACAAGTTTTACCACTAACGAATCGTTAAAAGTTAGTCAATCGCATACGGAAAATCATCTTATAGTGCGCAGCCAATAAGCAAATGTTGTAGAGCGTTGTATTGAGGGGGATTGAAATTAGTCAATTGTCAGTATAAAAAATGCTATAACAAAAAATAAATTTGTAACTATATGGAAGCATTATACGAGTATGGATGCATTCATTAATACATTAATTTGTTGGTCATGAGGGATAGTAATTCCAGATACAGGTGGCCAATTATCAGGAATTGCCATTCGGACACAAGATAGCGAGCATAACTAGGACCGATGCATGATACGTTGTTGGCGCCCCCTCTTATAGTTTTTTCTTTAAAACTAAATCTAAATTTTTTGTGAACAGAACTTACGTCGCTTTTTAAAATTTCTTATACATATAAATCAATTTGTATCTTGTTTTGTGTAGTTGTATTGGTGAAGCATATACCAACATCATTTTACCCAAACAAAAAACAGAGTAAATTACTATTTATCAGAAACTGTAATTAAGTAAAATTTTCATAAACAGATGATTTATAACCAATAATTTGTATTTTACTTCAAATCGCGAAGATACAAAAACAACAATGCACCACAAAAACAGAATTAAAAAAATTAATTACTAAAAGAGCTACATTTACAAAAAAAAAAAAAAAAATCGGCAAACAACAAATTAAAAAAAAAATGATTTTACTCAACTCGGAAATTTCACCAAAAACATTAAATTTCCCTAAAGAGTCGCAATTTTGAAAAAAGTGCCAAAGTTTACAAAATAAAAATAAAATTTCATCTATAATTTATAAAAAACTCTTAAATTCACCAATAAATTTAAAGAAAATTATTTATACATTTCACCAAAACTAGAAAATTAAGGCGAGAAATCTTAAAAATCCAAAAATTTACACAAAATCTAAAATTCGTCAAAAGTTGGGAGCCTATCAATGATTAAAAATTCATTAGAAACCAGAAAGTTGCAAATATAAACAAAAAATACCATAAAATTAGGTTTTCCTAAAATCGGATCTTAAAAGAAGAGCCAAAGGAAGATACATGAAGAGAAGTTCTTTGTACTTATTTTAATAGTAAAGACTAATATAGAAGCTTATGAAATTAAATTAACGCGGGACTTAAGCTGTATTTCTGCTGATTACAACTCAAAAACTTACACATCGTACGTGTGACACAGTTGTATTAACGATAAATTGTTTTTATTTTCATTTTTTTAGAAAAGATCTAAATTCAGGCATTAAACACATTGACCACAGCAGGCTACACGACTACAAATGCCGCTAGCTACAAATGTGGCCATGTAGCCAGCTACGTAGTTATTTTGAAAACGTCGGCTACATAGTAATGTTAATGTATTAACAGCTGTTGCTACAGTTCAGTTATATTTCAGTGGTGCCACTTTAGATTTTTTACCTGCAACAATTCCTGTGGGTGGCCGTGCCTGAATAATTGAAAATGTAATGGGGTTTATATTTTGATCTATAGAAATAATTATTTATATACAGGTATGTTCTCGAAATAACGAATTGACAAATTGGTTCGAAATCACAAAAAAGGTGTACTGTGCACAAAAGAGGTAGGTATTTGATTATTGGCCAAGCAGAAAACTGATCCTTGATTTGATTTTTCCACAAAAATTATTCGAAATTTACAATCACAAAATTCTTATATTTTAAGCCAATATTCGAAAAGTGTTACGAATCCTTATGACCTGCTTAAGGGCACCTACGTGGAAACGAAAATTTTAAGACTCTCACGTTTGAAGTTCTTCAGATATAGGGAAATTATTATTTACTTTGTATGGGTGGCATACCCCTGCCCCCCTCTCATTCCTCTAGGATTTTAGTAAATTTTATGTCTACCACTTTAGCATTTTCTCAGATATTGAAATATTAAGATTATCTCTGTACTCAGGTACCACTCTGCCTGTTCCTATGTCTAAGATTTTTTCTGGCGCACGTAAAATTTGAAAACTCTGCATTTCATGAGATAAATGGAAATTAATATTTCATTTGTTTGGTGGCGGAGGGTGGAGGCACCCGTCTTCAATGAAATTTTTCCCGAGAGTCTTAAAAATTTCCCATAAAAAATTTGAAGCTTATCTCTTTTGCAGTTCCACAAATATTAGACAATTAACGCTTACTCTGCATGTGGGGTACCTATCTGCGCGCTGTTATTTCTTTAGGTACTTAGAAAACAAGTACGCACTTGGTGTTAAGAATTCCACATGGCAAATTTTAAGACTAGCTATTGTAGTTCTTTAGATCTAAAGATATTGTACTGTATGAGTAAAACAGTTCCAAAATTTCAAAACGATCGTTGCAGCTGTTTGTCTTTTCATAGCAAACATACAAGCACAGACACATTTAAATAAAATTTTATTGAAAGCAAAGTTATGATAAGATATGTGAAGCGGCCTTTTCAAAAATCTCATATTTAAAAAAAAATTTAAAAAACCTATCCATCGAATTCGAAATAAAGGTGATTTTTGTAGTTAGGCAACCACAATATATAAAAAAAATATAGTGGCTGTTCATTGGCAGAAAATTTTTTTCAAGTTGTTGCACAGTGTTATTAGTCTCAATGAAATTGAGCTGCAGGTTAATTACGATTATTAATAAAGTCTTATCAAAAGTTATAATTAAATAATTTGTAGATGAAACTAAGTTCATCGGGTCATCTCATCTTATAATAAATAGCGGTAATTAAGTAACTATTTTTTTAAAACTGTATGAACTGTATTATCAGACTTTACATTTTTAAGCCATTTATTTGGCATACAGAAATATAGACGGCATATGCGTCAAACTCAGAGCTAAAACCAGTTTTCTTTAAATATACGAATCAAAAATCGTATAAGATTGAGATTTAGTGAAAAAAATGTTTACAGGGACCAAAACTAAGAGCAAAAAATACACAAGAGATTATAAATTCTTTAAAACAAAAAAATAATCCGAAATTATTTTCAAATGTGTTCGGGATTAACTGCCGCAATTGTGTCATCACTAAATTACTAAATTCCTCCGTAAATCAATAAAATAACTTATAAAACTAAACCATTACTTTAAATATGATGAGTTCCTGGTTATTTCAGGAGTAACGTTAGTACTCAATGATCTACCTGCATCTTAAAACTTTTGTGTAGAAACATTCGCGCTTTTCTTCTTAATTTTCTTTTTGTAATATATAATTTAAAATAACGTTCTCTTCCTACATGCACGAGGTCTTAAGTGCTTTCATATGCTAAAAGCTTAGCTTTTTGCCTTTAAAAACAAACAAAAAGTTTTTTTAAATTTTAAACTTTAAGCAGCTTTACCTGTTCTTTATCAGTTTTGCTTATCCTCACAATTTTAACATGCATTTTGTCATTCATTATTCTTATAGGACGCCAAAAAAAAGACCAATTGAGCATGTGCGAAAAATCAACTCTTTAACTTTTTCATTACAACAGACAGCTGTTGCTTCTAAGAAATATAAAAAACAAATGCAAGCTTCGATAATGCGCAGAAAATACAGTAAAACGTAGGCGAAATAACAAATTAAGAAACGAAATTAACTATTAACTAATCAACAAAATTTACTTCTGCCTATTTGGACACCTTGTTTATCTACAAACAAAAATAATTACACAATATTGCGTCTTGTTTTAGGGAGCATTAAATGATTTTCGCGATTGTTGCTAAAATAGATCTTCAATAAATTATGCACCAACCCTAAACTTATTTTGAATTGTGGCCTTCGTTTTATGTGATAAATTCTATTCGGATCGAAGAAGGCTGGGTCTATGTGTGAGGTACAAAACTAAATATTGTTTGTTATATAGACATGTGATATTTGAATAATGATCCAACCGGCTGGGTAAATTGCGGCTTACTGGCATAAAACTGCTAAATCAGAATACCCCTCAAGAAAATGTATAGCGGGGTGAAATCGCTTGACCTTGTTAGATGCTTTACGTTACCTCCGCCAGATATAACCATACCCTCAAATAGTGCGTGCAGAATGTCAATTATTCTGTTCACTGTGAGACATATAATGCCGTCGATCTGTTCTGACCAAAACAACTGATTATCGTTAGTCTCATTGACGGTGATGACCTCAACAATGTGTTTTTTGAAAAAGTACAAACTAAACTGTAGATTTGGGTGGTGAACTGAACTGAAAAATCTTGTGCGGGTAAGACTGTATGTAGGGCTAACATAACCATTCCTCGAAAACTGGGGTAATTTTTTCAAATTCTCTTGAGCACACTCAGCGAACAAATGGTTTCGTCTTTGGTCATTAGCTTCGAGCCTCCAGTTCAGTTGAATCTTGAGCTGATGCAAGGCTACAAGTTTGACAATGTTCCAAATCATTTCCATAACGAGTAAAGCACTACCTTGCTTCTCCAGCACAGTTGTTTCTTTAAAAAAACGAACATTTTTTGAGAGTTGACTTTGAATGGCCAACGTGGGCACAACTTGCTCTAACGTAAATTTGCAATTGGGAGTGCTAGTCAATCGTGTAACTAGCGATGGTGAATTATACCTTTCCATTAATTATTAAAACGATTATATTTTCTTACTAATATGACCGTATAATTTTACTACGCTTTTACGGTATAATTTACTGTTGCTTCTCTGTTTTCACTTCTCTCAATTTGAATTTTTACAAACAAACAAAAAATAAGAGCAAAGCAATATGTACGAGTAATTTGACATGTTTACACTGTTTATATTTTTTTACAGGATTTTTTTTATAGCAAACGAAAGTGACATTTTCCAACCCGAAAGTGATAAGCGTCCATACTGTGTATCTTGAGCTTGTAGTTATACTTCTACCTCAGAGGCAAAAACAACATTCACCCCCGAAAAAGGAACTTAAATAAAAGCAAATAGATTCACAGGACTGTATCACATACATTCATACATAGAAGCCATATGCATTTGTACAGACAAACACACTAATAAACAATAATAAGAGTAAAAAAATAAAAATAAAAACAGCAAATAAAACGAAAAATTGTTAAACAATAAATTTAATTTAAATGCAAAATTAATTGATTGAATAAAGTGGGGCCTGGGATGTAGTTTTTCTTCAAAAAGAAATGAATTGTTAACATATTGTCCGAATTAATAAAAACATTTGTAGCAGAAAATAATAAATTATTTGTTAAACTATAAAAAAGGGTAAGTGTTTTCTAACAAAATGAAGTGAAATTTATTAATTTAAAATTGAAAGACTTTTTTAAATTTATTAATCCAATTTTTAAGGGATATCCCTACAACGGTAAATATTTATGTGCGCAAGGGTGTGTAACAAGTGTGAGTGAGTTTACTCCTTTGAGTATTTGTGCAATTTTGTTGGCCAAAGAAAATTATCACCTGAAGGAAATTTTTAATTTTGTTGTATTTCTATTTGTTACAGATATTTCTATATTTAAGTAATTTATTTTGTATATTATTTGTCGTAAATTAGAAACCAAATATTCACTTTAAGCATAAAGTTTAAATAGGGATTTATTTGTCAAATAATTCTCTATATAAAATAAAAACAAGGAACTCTTGTGACGATAAAAAAATTTTGTAACATATAAAGAATTGTCCCACAACAAGCTGGAGAACAGCTTGTATATGCATAACATTCTAAGTTATTCTTACAATGTACGCTTTTCCCAAACACAGATCCATTATGATCAGGCGTGGCTTAAGATTTTGAGGGTTTACGATACCCTTCCCAAACATGAAAAGGATTCACATGATTTGTTAAAAAAAGGTGCGTTTTGAATTTTCCCGGACTGCATTCATTCGACTGTCGAAATTTTCTTTTGTTATGTTGGTACACATGTGTTAGTCATATGTTGGCATTATTAGTCAATTTGGATTAGTAGTTTGTTGTTGACAACTGAAAAGTTTAGTCACGTTTGTGTGTGTTCTTCGATTTTTGACTTTAGAAAAAAAAGGATCAAGAAATATGATTTTTTGGACAAAAACAACACCCTAATCATACCTCAACCACCTTATTTACCAGACCAATGAAAGGAAATCGTTTTGGCACAATTGATGAGATAAAGTCAGATGGCCATATCGAAAAGGGCATTTCAGAAGTGCTTCGGGGATTGGAAGAAGCGCTGGCATAATTACAGCATATCTGAGGGGGATTACTTTGAAGGGGACAAGTGAATTCTCAGTCTATTTGTAATTTCTACAATATTCATTTCCGACCCCACAAAGTATAAATATTTTTGATACTTATAGTAGGGAAGATTAACTAATGATGTCAGTTTGTCCGATGGCGCCTTCAGCGAATTTTCGCTATTTGAAATCAGCAATATCGGTCCAAAAATTCCAGAGATATGGGCGGAAAGCCTTTTTCCGGGTTTTTTAACTTACGGACCATAATCTAGGACTGTATTTAAATTTTTTTTAAATCTATGCATTTTAAAATTTTAGTCCCACCAGATGAAAGTTGCAGTCTTCAGATATTTCTGATTACTTATTTGCCAAGACCTACCTGTATACTAATTTTAAGCTCTCTTGCATAGTGGAAATTCCCCATAATATTGATGAGTCAGCCGGTGAGCCAATTAATAGGTACTGTAATATGCATAATTTAACCTTCAAAAAAAGCTTCCCGAGATATCTTTTACGCTAAAAGTATGTGGTAACAGTATGTGAAGTCCTAAAGTACAAGTTTTATTTTTTTATGATTAAGTAAAGCAAAGCTATTATGGGGGTAAAAACATGGCAAATGGTTTCCTGTAATACACACACTGTGTGTATAGGCCTGAACTTGGCCTGGCGCACTACCGTGCACCTTAATATAATCAGATCACTGAAACTTATAATAATGCCTCCTTAGTATGAAGATATTGGTAGGGAAGAAATGTTTTAAAATAGGAATAAAATTATTTTGTGTTATTGCTTTGAAATACGACGAGAGCGGTACGATACATACACAAAAATAAAATTATTTATTAATAAAAGAATTCTTGGGATATTTTTGTTATTAAAAATGGCAAAACACTTAGGCTCACTAACTCATTTTAGAATAAAATGCAATTTACCCATTAGAAGACAATCTAGTTCCCTATCAGGAAACCTTTGCCCAAATTTCTAGAAAAACTGGAGATGACTTATGCCTGAAATTCCTTAAGCCAAATGGCAAAGAATAAAGAAGTTCAAAACACACAATTGTTACTTTAATAAAATGAGTCGGGTTGAGGTAATCAATTAATTTGTTTCTTTTTAAATTATATTATTTGTTATTCTACCAGTGGTCCAGGCAGACATTGTTCTGCCGTTTTTCTGGTAGTTTTCGAAGTCTTTTCAACAACTTCCTTCATATGCTACCCATATCATCAGTTAGCATACACGTAAATTGACCAGCATTTTTGGGGCTTCCGTCTTCGAATTTTTCGCAACAAAAACTTTTAATTGATATCCATATCATAGAGTTGCTCTGAAAAATAATTGGTCCGCCAATTTTATGCGTAATTGGTGGGCCACCTACCGGGACCAATTTGAATCTAAACTATTCATGAACCAACTTAAAAACATACTCATCGGTACAGCGATTTAGGAAAGGTTCTATTTCATATACATGTACAAAATATATATATATATAAAGGTATTTCGATTTTCTATAATGCTCTATTTATTTATTATATTTGTTGTTTAAATCATCCCACTTCTATAAGAGCTTGGAATCTCCTCTAAAGTTCTCGATAATATATAATTTTGGTATATTATATATAATGTGCTATCCCTGCCGTACCCAATTGAACCATATTGTATTCATAATTGTATATTTTTAACAAACCATTACACAAAAATATAAAAGAGTACAAAAAAAAACTGTCAGGACTTCATCATCAGCCCCTTTAACTTGTTGCTAAGTTGATTTTATTGTAAAACTCAAACGAAAAAGGTCAATGCAAATTTTATGCAAAAACAATAGATTTTTTTCTGTACTTTTTCTGTTGTATAAGCTTAGGACTTCTTGTTAAAACTTTCATATGTAATTAAACATTAGAAACAATGAGAGGAAAAAACTAAAGCAAAAAAGAAAAAGTAACAATAACTAAAGAATTTACATTTCATTAAACGTGTATTAAATTTAAATGGCATATTTTTGAAGTAATAAAATGGCAATGTAAAAGTGGTTAAAACTTAATTTCAAATTGATATGAGACAGAAAAATAGGTGTGCACTTACCTTTTTAGTTTTTAATGATTGCAGAACTGGCAGAATTCTAAGAGATTCGATCATTTGAAATTTTAGAATTCAAACCCAAAATCTAAATGTTTAAAAGAATAAATAAACATTCAGTTTTTGAATTGAACGGATTTGGAAAGAAAACAAAATTATATTATTTTCTTAGTGAAATAGGCACGTGGACCTTTATTTATAGAGGGTACTTTTTCATAACTTTAGTTTAATACTAATACTATGACGTGAAGTCAGTGCACAATATTCTAAAAGAAAATTGTATGTAATGCAACTCAGCGAATTAAAACGCAATGGCCCCCTTTTGCACAGACGCCCACCGACCTTCAAAATGCACTTCGGAAGACGTGCAGACTCCAAGGTTAAAAGAAAACCACACATCAAATAAAGGGGCTGTAAAGTCTTCTTACAGGTAAAAAAATTATGCAAAAGTCGTACGTAAGCCTGAATTTTCTAGGCTTCATGCTGGTTCTATTGCTATTATGCAACCTAGTAACGTATAACGTATGTAAAATGATTCACCTAATGTTAAAATATAGTGCACTGACATTATTTACGAACAATTCAAGCACAATCAGAGAACCTGATACAACAAACAATGAACAATTTCCTGGCAAGAAATGATGAGCACCCAAAGAACACTTCTGCAAGTTTTCTTCACCAAAATATTACCCAGTTGAAAATATTCTTCTTCTGGAACGCTAACGGCCTATCCCAATATCCATAAATATGAAGAAGAACATTTCCGACCAGCACAGAAAGTAGACATTCTTGTAGTTTTTGAAACACATTTCAATTTAAGAAAGAAACTCCTTTAGAATTAATGGCTTTTTCACATATAAAAATAAACACCCAAGTGGAAGGGCTTGTGGTGGCACTGCCGTTATACAGGGTGCCCGCGGGAAAGTATACTACTTTGTTAAGATTAAATGAAGGGAGAATGGATCGTATAAAGGTTTTATTTAATGTCGGAAATTATGTACGGAATACAATAACAGATAAATGTCCGCCTCTGTTAGCCCCACAAACGCGAGCTCTTTGAACACATTTCACGTGGTATTGCATTAATTCCATCACGAATATTTTGTTTGAGATGCTCCAGGGTTTCTGGTTTGTTTGCATAAACCTTGCTTTTCAGGTTCTTGCTACACTAGGACAAAAGTTATCGCAGATGGCATTAATAACACAAAGCAAACCTATTGGGAAGCTAGACTTTTTTGCCGTAAAAAGAGACCAGTTAATAATAATAAGCCAGATATCGTATTTGGAGGTAAACCGAAAAGATTTTAATAAGCTACCGGACCTTATTGATTTTGACACTGTAAAAACTGTCAGATGTGATCAATTAGCCGTCAGTTCTTTCTTTTGACCCTTCACCTACAATTAAAGTTTTACACGACAGGTCTTCAACTGAACCTGAAACCCTTATTTCTTGCCTAAATAAAAACACGGATTGGTTGAAATATTAAATTATGTAAGGTCTTAACCCTATCCGAACATCGTGCTGAGAAATCCGGCTGATATTTAAGCAGGTGTAGACCATTTAACAGACAGCGTGACTGCCATCAGCAGGGTCGCGATGCCAACAAAATGATCAGTTGAAAGAAAATCGCACCAGTTAGAAGCTGATATACACATGCTTGTCATTGCGAAGAGAAGAAATGGCTTGCGCATTAAACACCCAGAATCTTAAAAGAACACTTTCTAAGATTTTACAACTTAACGCCTACGTTCCTTCGTATATAAGACGTCATATACTTCAAGATCTCAAAACTACATTCCACTCTCAACTGTTATACTTTCGTAAGAAGTTCATTGTTTTTCAAACTACTCGTACCTTAAAACATTTAAAAAAGTCTTTGTTTAAATTGTTACTTTCACATGCGTTCAGGCATCTGTTGAATGCTATTATTTAAGTACTGTTGCTGAATAGCAATCCCTTTGTTATTCGTTTGTGAATGTGTTAGATGTCGCCAATTGAAAGGTTTCAATTCATAGAACCCAATCAACCAACATTAAATTTTAGCATGTTGTTTCTATTTTTAAAGTTCAAAGTTTTTTTTTTTTTGTTTTCAATTTAAATTTCTCATATGCGATTTAGAACCAAACCTAATGGAATAATTTAGGAAAAGAAAATGTTCATTATTAAAGGATTACAAAATTGAGGATATAGCAAACGCCATTAAAATATAAAAGAAGAAACGAAACTTTTAAATCTTATATTTTATAAATTTCCCTAACAACAATGGAATTCTGAGACGCTGAATAGCAGTCGCTTGTAAGGCTGCTTTATGAAATAATCAACAAAAACGATTAATTCGGTAAATTGCGCCAATATTTCAACGTCAAAAGTAATCGGTGAACTAAGAATATCTTACCATAAATATGGATAATTTTCGATAATGGCAAGAGTTCTTTTTTGTAGTTTTATGACTGCGCAGAAAAGCACATTTTTATGTCCTGTCATATAAATTGCGTCGGCATAGATTTTTCTTAGTACGACACAGTTAGAGAACAAGTTTCGGATGTATCACTATCTCAAGTTCAATGGAAGAAATGCAATGACAAGAGAGTGAAAGGCAGTACAAACATGAAAAATGATAAATTATTCTTCCCCACTTGTTTTTTTTTTGGTTTTTAGCTTCTTGGTGAATTTGCATAATTTTGTTCGAATTTAAGTTTTTGTGGTTAAATTCTAAAATTAGCTGAATTTTGGTGAGTTCCTAATTTTGTAATTTTTTGTTGTTATTTCTTAGATTAGTTGAGGTTTTTGGTAAAATTTATAACTTTTTGTGCTTCTTTAATATACAGGATGATATACTACTTTGTTTTGTCGCCATTTTGGTAAACATTAGTCTTGACAGTTAATATTTGGCAGTCGTGAAGTAGAGACGTGGCAAATTTATTATGGAAAAATATTCGGTAAACCAACGTGTTTTCATCGTTAAAACATTTTATAAAAATCAGTCATTGATTACTGTGACGATGAAAAAGTTACGTGAAATTTTTGGGAGAAACAACGTGCCAACAAGACGCACTACTTTTCGTGTAAAAAATGATTTCGAAGGAAGAGGGGCTGTAGCTGATAGGCCCAAGCGTGGACTATAACGTACTGCAGAATCGGCTGAAAATATTACTGCTGTTCAAGAAAGTGTTCAAAACAATCTAACAACCTTAATTCGACACCGTGCTCAGGAGCTTGGTCTTCAAAGAACAAGTTTGGTCACAATTGTGCACAAAGATTTGCACTTGTTTCCATTTAAGATTCAGTTGACACAAGAGCTTCTTCCAGAAGACCATTTACGCCACATCGCATACAGCCAGGATTACAATGGAATTACTGCGAGACCTCTTTCCACAACAAGTTATTTCAAGGAATGGTAATGTTGATTGGCCTCCACGGTCGCCTGATTTGACTGAAACCAGAAACGCTGGAGCAACTCAAATAAAATATTCGTGATGAAATTAATGAAATACTGCATGAAATGTGTGAGAATGAGGCTAACAGAAGGGGGCATTTATCTGACATTGTATTCCATACATAATTGCCGACATTAAATAAAACATTTATCAATATACGATCCATTCTCTTCCTTTTAATCAAAAATTATAATTGGCGGAAAACCTGTATTGGTTAATTTAATTTGTTTTAATTCCCTATTTGTAGTATAATTAGATTTTTTATACTTATATTTGTTTAACATCAATTTCATTAAAACAATTTTTTTTTTGATTTTTTGCCTTTTCAGTGAAATTACAAAATTTTGGTAAAATTAAATTCTTGTGGTAAAATTTAAAAATCTGTGGTAATTTGTTTGTTTATTTTTTTTTTAATTTTTAGTTTCTTTTTAACATCTTTCTTACTTCCGTTCAATATATAGGTTCGTAACCAGAAAAAAGTCGTAGTCATAGTCAAAATATGAAGATCCTGCGTTGCCTAGTGGCATCAGAGTGTAGATTTCAAGATCGGACAGATGGAAAGATGGATAGACGGTCATATACACTTTGTTGGGTAGTTATTGAATATTGTAGAATATCAAACTGAATGACAAACCTATATTTACCCGTTTCACTTTTGTAAAAAAAAGTGGAAATTATATTATATATTGTATTATATTATTTTAACTTACTATAATTATGAGCAGTATATTGTTTAACGTGTCAATATGGAAAAAAGTATTTTTAAGGTCGTGAGGGTGCTACGATATTTCTGAATTTTCTACCATTGCCACATAGCAAAAAGCAAAAATTGTGCTACTCGAGCACAGTCCTCGAAACAAAAATTGCAGTTTTGGTTTTTGGGGGATATAATTCAAAATTTTAAGATTAAGCATGCAATAGAATCTCCCATTTGCGACCAAACATTAACAATGTTCAGCCACTGCAAATTAAGTATAAAAATAGTGCTATAAACAAGCAATTGCTCAACGTAAAAATATATTGAGAGACATTCTTACTAATGATGGAAAACATTTAGAAGCGTTAAACACGAGCAATTTGCTTAACGTGGATTTTTAATTAAAAGCGTAATTGGAAACACGTTCAGTCATACTCATATAAATATATACGAGAGTAGTCGGAGAACTCTTCCACTTGATATGTGGTAACAGCATTAAGTGCAAAGTTTGAGATTAGCACGTTGTTCAGTATTAGTTTGGGACCGATAGACATTATCTACAGATCCAGCTTAAGCTTGTTGAGGGGCGATATATATTTCGTTTGCAAATAATTTTATTTTTAATCGTGTAGAAAGGGGATATCATATTTTCCTCTTCACTTGTATCCCCAGTTCATTATGACCGAATTTGAATGCCAATGCAAAATGTTATTGGATTACTACAAATTACAACACGCGAAGCAGCCAATCAGGTAGGCACACGGCAAAATGCCGTTCATTGCAACTGGTTGTGTTGAAAACTATAATATTTACTGAACGAACCACAAAGAAACCATTTTAATATACAAAAATATTATGATAACTCTAACCATAAAACGTTCGTAATAGACATATTATGTAAAATTAATTTGGTATTTAGCCAGAGTAAATATGGCGTTGCTGTGGCTTAAGTGGTTAGCAAGAGTTCGATGCCTTTAATTCACCTGTGTTCCTACCTTAGCCGCTCAGTAACAGTAACAAAATTATTTGCTTTTCTTTCGTTCTAAGAGAACTATATTATAATAATCTAGGACAATAATATGATTTATTTTCAACCATATAATTCAATCATAATATATTAATATTAGGTTATGGTTACCTCAACCATGTTTTTTCTTTTGCGAAGAGATCGATGCATAATTTTATATTTATAACTAAGACCAAGGTGCGCAAAACGTGGTCGAGTTATAGGAAAAGTATTTTTGTATAATTTCATTGCTCATTTTCAAAATGGAAAAACAGTCAAAACAGAATATTATGCGAAACTGTTAAAGCATTTGAACAACGAAATCAAAATGAAGCGATCGCATTCGGTGAAAAATACTGTGTTGCCTTTTGAAGATAATAAATACACCAATTTATACATTTCTTATTTCAGTGTCACACACTTATTATTTCGCTGTAGTTACGTTATTACGAGCGCTCCACAGTAGATATAGTGCCATTCGATTTTTTCTTTCTCAAATTTAAAAAAATACCGCGTTGGTATTATATTTGCAAACTGTGAATAGGTGGGACCGACTGTCAAATGGAACTAAAGCTAATGAATTTCGCCGAAATCGTATATTGAATTGAGTATTTATGAGGCAACAGTGTTAAAGATATTTTAGTAACTCCTCATGCTGCAAAGTTACAAGTGCACAATTTTCTTATATTTCCTGATGATGCACACATCTATAAGATAACTTTTACATCAGACAAACAAACGTATACTCTGCTATACGTAAGTATTACAAATATATTGTTATATCGATAGCAAAGAATAAAACAAATAATTTTATTACAGAATGCCAATAAATACGTAATTGAAAAATATATAATTGATATAAAATACTGATAAGGAATGAAAACATCGAAACTTTATTGTTCGCAACAATTTAATTAACTAGTTTATATTAAACGTAATGCCTAATAATTAAGTGTGGTTACATTTTTGTGAACTTGTATAAAACTTTAAATGAGGTTTCAATATGCAAATATACATCATACAACTGCCCGAAATAACAATATATTTTATTGAAAAAATATCCTTCAATACATTTCCCAACAAACTAATTATTTTTATGTAAATCAAAGCTAAAAATGTTATTGCTACAATAAAAAACTTGTTATATATTATCTCAACTTGCCCTTTTAATTAAAAATATTTGGTTTAGGCCTGAGGTTTTACAAACAAAATTAAGGTTATGACTTCTAAGTAATATTTTTTATAAACTTTTCACTAACAATCTGTGTCTCGTAGACACGTTTTTCATTTACACTTGCTGCCACTATCATTCCAACACACACACAATATTTACGTTCCCTTTTTAGCCCTTAAAAATAAACCTTTAACAACGTACACATGTAGTTAATTGTGCGTGTTAAAAGCTTATCCTTTTAAGCACCCAAAGGCTAAAGCACAAATTTCAATTAAGCGTAAAACGCAAGAGTAAAAATAGAACAAAATTTTCTTGCACAAAAAGAAAATTAGCGTTTGTAAAAGGAATCCTCGACATAGACAGTATATGCTCCTGTAAAACTTAAATAATTTCCTTTCTAGAGAATATCTTGTCTTATAAAAAGAGAATAATTTCTATTTATAGAAAATTCTTCCTTGCAAAATGAACAAATTCTCTACTTGCACGAAATTTCCTTTTCGCAAAAATATAGCAAAATTAGTGTAATTTTCCATACAGAGAAAATCACTCTCTTTTTATAAGTAAAGTTACTCTTGCGAAAAGAGAACTATTCTCTATATAGAGACTATGTTTTCTTGTAAAACGAGAACGATAACAAGAGGAGTAGAATAATTTTCTATATATAGTAAATTTTCGCTTGTTGAAATAGCACAATTTTCTATGTGGAGAAAATCCAGGAGTAATTATGCAGAAAGAGCACAAGCTGGCAAAATTTTCTATATAGAGAAATTCATTTTTATCTATTAAATAAATGTTTCTCTTGTTTAAAGAGAACAATTGTCTAAATGGGGAAAATTTACTCCTGCAGGTAGGGAACAATTTTCTATATAGGGAAATTTATTTTTTCCAACATTTCTAGAAGAGATTTATATATAGAGAAAATGTAGTCTTGTAGATGGGCAAAATTTTTATGTAGAGAAAATTTACTCATGAAGAAAGAGAACAATTTTAAATGCAGAGCATACATCACCATATAGGAAAATTTTTTCTAGAATGATTTCTACTTCGATAAATAGAACATAAAATAGAGCACTAAATGTCTTATACATGCAAAGAAAATACATGGTTGAGATAACCATGGTTCAATTATATGGTTGTAAACAAATCTTATTATTATTGTAAGTAATAAAACAATAACTTGATTATTGTAACTAAATTAATGTTTAATATATTATCGAATTACCATTGTACGTTTGAAACATCAACATATTGTTGTAGCGACCATAATATGGTTGTCGTGACCATAACGCAAAAACACTTCTCTACCCTAAAGTGATAATCTTCTATAGAACACATACTTTCTATTTACTTAATTGTGCAACAGTTCCAGGTTCTGTGAAAGTTTTCTCAAAAAGAAAATCAACATCAAAGGATAACCGGTATCTTAAAGGGTTAACGTTCGACCAACTTGTGAGTTAGAAAATGCTAGTTAGTAAACACATCATTAAAATTATAACCCAGGACATTAGATCTTACGTCCTTTCATCCTTCTGCACATATTTTCCTATGTGTGCTAGGTAGTTGTATGTGTGCATGTTCATTCGTTATTCCTTCAAGCAAATTACAATATTTGTTTTAACAAGTGAAGATGTCTTGTCAGTTTTATACCAACGTCTTAGCGCAAATAAAAAGCTATGCACACAATCTTATATTTGTTAATGCGAAAAGTGTTTTACGGTTATAAATAACAATATTTGCCATCATTATTGTGCACATAATAAATATTCATCACCATGTTATTCTCACATTAATAGAAGATAGAACAAAAATTACAGCATGAAAATAAAATAAAATGTATTTGCAGTTGGATGTGAGCAAGGAAGTGTTAAAGTGAAAGGTGTCTGTTTAATTAAGTAAAATATACTTGAACACTTTGTTTTAATTTACCAATCAAAATCGTACAATTATCAGCAACATGATGTTTATATAGAAGGCGGTCTGCGGCAAAGACAACTTCTGCCCATGTAGAATGAGCGAAATTGTGGACATACTCGAGTATGAGCTTATAACACACAAGTAGTACAACTAGAGACGAAGGGATAAGGTATTTCTATATTTAGCATTTTCCTAGAAATCTATAAGGGACCAAAGTATGGCTAATAATTACCAAAATAGAGACACACAATGGTCGACTTCATGTTAACCCATCAGTAAAACTACCATTTCTTCCGATTAATGTAGAACAACCTGGCTAGTGTCCGCTTTAGTTCAGACCAAGGTATCAAAAACCTGTTGAATTCGTTATCGGCAGTTCTTTGGCGCGGAATCCATCTATTGGTAGGCGGATGAAAAATAGTCACAGCTGATATTGTGAGTGACATAATAATTGAAAATGCTATCGAAATCAAGCCATATTTTTGGCAACAAAAAAACAGCGAGAACTTTTCGTACGGCCAATAAGTTTTTTCATCGCTCTGTTATTTAAATTAACTGTGCCTATTCTCGGGATCTTCGTTTCATAGCTGCAGTATTATTTTTGTATCTAGAAAAAATTAAAAATTGTTTGGCCTTTTGTTATACTAGAAATATGTTTACTCCGTAAAAATGTGGTAAATTCATTTAGATTTTACCCTTAATAATCTCGAAAGGCATGTACTCTTTAACAGGGCAACATTTTAATTAAAAAACCACTAGATTTTTTTATCCTTGTACAGTTCTATGTACTGTACATTTCAACATACTCACACTGTCTTAGTCCACCATTGTGGATTAAGGAGCAAAACTTTGTTTTATCAAAAGTACATTTCGTAAATATCTGTGTTGTTTTAACACGGAATAGTGTTTGTTTTTGGCCAATTTTCACCAAAGTAATTTACGTAGATAATCAACTCTTTCGACAAAAATTAATTAAAATTATTAAATTAATTCACATGCAATTCCCGTTCCTTTTACGTTTGTTATTGTAAATTTTTTCATTATGATTAGCGGTATGAGTGGTACAAACTACTCTGCTCAGCTCTCTCAATCAAAAATAACCAATTGTTGTTGTAAATAGTTTCAGAAATAACAATAGTCAAATGAAGAAGCTAAGTACTTTTTCTCCCATCCAAGAGCTTGACCATGACCGAGTTGAACATCTGACCAAAAGGTCCGATCGAAATAAAAAGTTGTTAAAGAAACCTACAAATTTCAAAAACTAATAAAGAAAAACAAATTCCTCCGAAAACTGACATTTCAGAAAAGAATTGGGATATTCGAAAATATAGATGTATAATATTCACCACAAATTTGAATATTCAGCATAAAACGTAAAAACTGAAATAAAAAAACCGAAATTATGTCGAAAAATACAAATTCATCAAATTTTTAAATTTTAACATTAAAACATAAATTTCACCAACATCTTGCAGTTCCACCCAAAACCCGAAAATTCATAAAAAATCTTTATTTTACGAAAGCATCGAAGTTTTAGCAAAGTCGTTATTAAACAAATATATCACAAATAACACAAATAGGAAGAAATTCACCAAACATCGAAAATTTACCACAATACCCTAATATTTCAAAACAAAGCAAAATTAATAAAAAAACATAATTTTACTGCACTCTGAAAATTCAACCCGAATTGCCAAAATTTCCAACAAATTTCAGTTTTATCCTAGAACAAAAAATTTTATTATATTTTATAAAAAAATCGCTACAATTTGAAAATTCAACAAAAAATTAAAAACTAACAAAAAATTTTAAAGTCAAAAAAATCTAAAAAATTCCCTGAAACTCCGAAATGAAATTAAATTCTACAAAAAATCGAAAACTCTAAAATCAAAATCTTGAAATCGGTAAATAATTTTTAGTTTCAATACTACAAACAAAACTAATTTTCACGAACAAGTTTACCATGTTTTTGATATTTAACGATAAGTTTGACCCAAAGGCTGAAATTGCACCGAAAACTCTAAATTGTATCAAATTTTACTAAAAATTCAATTCCGCTATTATTTAAAAGACTTTAAAAAAGACATCTTATTATTAAAACGAAAGGAGTGTCAAATTCTAGATAAGAAGACTAAAATCGGAGGCCGAAATTAAAGATCGCAAACAATCCTTGTAGCCGAAAAATCTCTAGTGTAATTCATACTGTTGTGAAGGGTATATAAGACCCGTCACGAACGAAATAGCTCCTTGGATATATTTTTCTGTTTTATTTTGAGAATATAATTAGCCACTAGATGTAGCAAACGAATATAACCATGCTTAGTGCAGACAATAACCTAAGATTTCACATTTGTTAGCAAAGACATCCACGGTTATAATCCACAATTCATTTGTAATATAATTATTTTTTATTCCAGTTTCTTTCTTTGCCACAACAAATAGTATAAAGAGCCATGGATATTGTTATACGTGAAGAAGATATTTCTTTAAGCCAAATGGGCATTTATGCATCCATATCGTTTTTAGTGGTGTCTGTGCTAGGTTTGGGCTTTTACACCACTTGTTCGCGAAGGCATCGTTTAAATTGGTTTGAGAAAAATCTATTGGAATCGGCCAGCAACAAAGATGAAGCGGCAGATTGTAGAGATTCTCTAGTAGCAACAGCCACTGGTTATAATGTGGATAATATCAGTGAATGCTCCCGTTCTGTGGCCAAAGGAAATATTACTCCCACCTCCCTTAATACTGAAGATACTACGTTTTGGGTGCCACCACCTTCGAAGACTATACAACAGCAGGTTTCCACATCTGCTGACGAGTCGCCACCCTCAACACCCACCTCACCAACTGGTAGCTTGAAATCAAATACATTATCAATGTCGTCCTGTAATTCCGTGCCTATAGCTCGTTCTGATAAACATGTCGTTTTAGCCATGAATCCCAAACGACCCAAGGTGTCATCGATGAATGCAAAATTGGATCATACAAAAATCGATATGGCTTTGTATAGAACTGTAGGATTTGTAATATTTTTCTATATAATAAATTTAACATAATTCTTTTCCAACTCAGAACTCTTTACAGAAGGGCTCAAATCAAAATGAAGAGATGAAGGGCAGCATTCATGTCAGCATACTTTATGATCCTCATGCTGGCATATTATCAGTTCGCTTAATTGAGGTGAGCTATGACTAAAAGCGTTACGAAACAATCAGCTTTACTCGATTTCATTTTAATAGGCTCAAAATCTCCAGCCTCGTGATTTTAGTGGCACAGCAGATCCGTATGCCAAGATTCGTTTATTACCCGAAAAGAAGAATTTCTGGCAGACTCGTATACACAAGAAGACCTTAAGCCCAGGTTGGTACATCAATTATGAATAAACATCCGCTGAACCCGGGACTTTCAATTATTTCCTTCTATCAATAACGAATTTTAAAGAACTTTCGTTTTCTAACGCCTCATAATGTCTTACCAACATACGACTGCTTACTTATGAAAGTTTTTCTATCATGGCGCACTCATTAAGGCTTAAATAAAAGTATAAAGCTATTAAGTTTTATCGGCGCGCCTTATGGTTTTATCGAAACTGATTACGATAAAATTCTTTGTTGAGATGGATCAACACATTGAATCCCATGGTCGCATTATAAGTATTGATATTTTTGCTCATGACTATTTGCGAATGAGGATTCCATTTTAGAATAAAATTAGGATCAAGATTTGCTTAGTTAAAAAAAGAAACATGTTATTTGCAAGGGTCAAAAAATCGTAATCATTATTACTTTGATATGAATGATAGGTTCAATTAATGTGGCCCTCATAAAGTTAATTTTGAAGAGACGGGCGTAATATAGCAATTATAAGTGTAATGAACAACTTATACCCTGTACCCAAACATCAGACTAACTCGGACTACCGACTTTTACCGATTTATCTTTTTATAGCGTTTAGAAAGTTTTTTGACTTTCTTTAGTGTTTCCAGGTTGTGCCGTATATAATACTGGCGAGGTCTACAAATATTGGGCACTTTTTCTGATTTCATCAATAACTAACCAACCGAGAGGTCTAGAAGTGGAGATATCCTGGAATCCATTGGAAGAGCTATATTAGCTCTGAGGTATATGCCCCATTTGGCGGAAGATTGATTTGCATGATCAATGTGCCGTGGTATTGCGCAGCACGTCTAGGCAGCCATGATTCAAAAATTATCATCCATGTAGAACAGTATTAGTCACATTGAGCTCACTCAGATAAGACGAAAGAATTGCGAATTGTGCATGCGTGGTACTTTATTCTGATTAATGTCCGTTTTAACTTCGGAACGTTCGCAATTTTGAAATGTTTTTTAACCGACTTTGATCCTCGTTAAAGATATTTGTTTTTTTTTCGTTTTGCTTATTTAAATATTTTCTCTATTAGGATTTTGGATATTTTTACTTTCTTGCAATTTTTTTGATTTTCCCCCGTTTGATTCGTTTTCAAAAATTGACAATGATCGTTTGACTTTGGTCCTGATTTATATTAAATGTATTCTTCTCTTCGTTGCCTAAGCATACTTTTCATAGAATAAATTTGTCTTAAGTTCTTAACCCAACATGTTTTTAATAGAAATTTGTACGTTTTAATGTTTATGAGATTTTTTTATTCACCTTGCGATTTCGGGATATTTAGGGGAAAAGAATAAATCGCCCAAATTTTAACTTCATGCGATTTTTTGTTTGACTTTGACGTGGACAAAAAATACGTATTTATTAAAATTATAGCTGTTCTTGACCTTTTTTTTAAATTTAACTTATTCAAATTGTCCAATTATTGTCACAAAAAAAAAAGTTACCTTTGGAAAATTTTTGATTTTTTTTTTGTGACAATAATTTTTTCATAAATATATAATTTGTTCGCTATTTTTATTTCCTGATGATGCTACACAATGAAGTAGCGAAATATCGAAAAATAAAAAGCTTGGACAATTTTAATAAATTAAATACGTATGTATTTTACTCGGTTTTATAAATAAGTGAAGAGAATTTTACCATATAATTTAATTGCTATTGGACTATCAACTACATAAACTACAAATTGATTTAGGAAATTTAAAAACTTCTTTCAAAAGTGTCAAACGTATCGTAATAAATTTAATTTAATTACAGTTTTCGATGAGGATTTTGTTTTTGAAGAAAATCTCAATGCTATTGAAAAACGTACAATAGAAATTTTGCTGTACGACTTTGATGCCTATTCCCGCCATGTTTGCATAGGAGGCGCTCAAATTCCCTTGGCCAATTTGGATTTAACTAAAAAGGAAAAGTTCTGGACACCTTTGGGTAGCTGTGCTCAACAGGTACTTAATATAAGGATCTTAAATATTTTTATATAATTATAAAATTTTGTTAAAGGACTTGAAAGTTGACTTAGGAGATGTTATGATTACCCTGGCATATTTGCCCTCGGCAGAACGTTTAACAGTGGTGGTTATAAAGGCTAGAAATTTAAGAATTGTAGATGATTCACGCAATTCTTCGGATCCCTATATTAAGGTGACCTTAATGGTGCCGGGTAAAAAGAATAAAAAACGCAAAACGGCCGTTATACGCAACAACATAAATCCAGTGTATAATGAAGCTTTAACATTTGATGTGCATAAGGAGGCTTTAAAAAGTGCCACCATAGAGATGCAGGTGGTGCATGATGGTTTATTGGGTAAGACAAGCAATAAAGTACGTTTTTCTTTTATGTTGTAAACAAATGCTTGTCTAGGTTCCAATGAAATCTTGGGTAGAGCGGTTATTGGTTCGGGGCCAGATGTACGTCCAGATGAAAGGATTTTCTTCGAAGAAATGTTTCGGTCGAAAACAGCTACTGCACAATGGGTGCCACTGCAAGAAGTTAATAATGGTAACACTAATAGTGGACATTAAAGTATTACTTGTGGATGGTATTTAACATTTTAAATATGGTTTTGATATGAACTAAACAGGTTTCATACACGGCAGAAAACATAGAATATCCGCGCCACACTTTGTTTACTAATTTTGTTTAGGATTTTTGATTAGTTTGAGGGCAACTGTTAAAAGATAATCGTAGAAGAACATTCTCTTACTCATTTATGTTAACAGTAAAAATTTTTTTCACTTTTCCATTGATGAATGAAACAAATTGTTTTTTTAAACACAGGTATTGTTTACAAGAAAATTAAGGATTTTTGCAGGGATATTGAATTAGTCAGAGAAATTTTTAATTAGCTAAATCTTAAAAATAATTATTCAATGTGCTTTTTAGACTTGGCAAATAGATAAATATTGAATTTTCGAAATAAATTAAAATATATATATTTTTTGTTGCGATTGATGTCCAAAAACATGTCGTTACTAACACCTCCACATATGAATGTTTCTTATATAAATGTAGTAGTGTAAGGATAATTTTTAATAAATGAATTAAAACAATTTTTTGTCTATATGTCCGCAAGTACCTAAAATTGAACAAACAGAATTTTTCTAGAGTCATATAAAGCTGACTGAAGCTTAAAAACATAACCACATTTTATAGCAGATACTTGAAGAAACACTAAAACAAATATTTGCCGGTACTTAAATTCAATTAGAAACATAGGTATTCTAAGAAAGGGTATCTGATTTAAAATAAATATATACACACATACATAGATAAAAACATACACCGAGGAAATATCCATATATAAATATATGTTATAAATGTTACGGAGTAGTATTAACATTTCCGAAAATAAATGCGTATGAAAGATATTTCAAAAAAGAATTCAAATTATTTAAAATTGATGGCGTGGTGTAGGGAAAAGTCTAAATGCAGGTGGAAAATATTATTTAGACTTGAGATAATAGGCAAAGAGTTGATGATGCAGCATTCATTGAAGCACACTTGATAGAATCCTCTTTTTTGTATGTCTTTTGCATAAGGAAGGAGAGAAGATGTACATGTGAACTGAAAACCAAAACTCAAGAAATAATGAGCCACGATTTCCAAGTAAGACATTACCCGACAAAGTTAAATTTTTTAGAAGAACATGCTGGAAGAACCTTGGGCTCAAAATGTGGCATCAATCCGCACATGGCACATTGGCTCTACCGGAGTGGTATCTACGTTTCTGTAGCATGGACGTTCATCAATCGATAAGAAGTGCAACATAATAACTTTAAAAAAGGTTCAACGAATATAAATGTCGGTACTTACCTGCCGACATTATTCGTCGGTGGTTTTAGCACCGGATGAAAATAATACGACCACCAACGCTGCTATATCTTATAAAGGCAGAAATTTAGAACCATGGCTGGCTGTACCTTGTAACTAGCTCCTGCTGTCAGTAGCTTCTTTATTGACACCATGCGTTGTAATGCAACGACACAGCTTTCATGTACCGCAGTCTACCTCTAATTTTAGTCTAAGACACACCCACCACGTGCCTGACACCAACAACCAGTTCGGGATTACTGGCTACTGTGGTACTTGTGTTTAGTTACTGGTGAAGCCAGAAAAGTTGTGTTCTTCCAGTTTTAGGATACAGATAATACGCGGGGCAATTAGAACCACACCAACAATTAGAACCACATAAAGCCTTTACGGAAAAACTCTTACAAAAAAATTATGAAGGGATATGGGTATCGAAATCACACATTTAAAGAATAATAGAAAAAGTAGGCGGCTTTAAAAACGTCGGAAATGTCCGTGCACATATTAAAACAAAGGTACCGACTGCCTCCAAAATAATAATAAAAGCGGACAGATACATTTTAACAAACGTAGCGCTTGGGAGCCAGCTGCTACATAGATGCTTCTAAGCTAAGAGTTAGAATTGGACTGAGAATCTTTGTAGCAGAAACTGACTCCCGACTTCTTGGCCGTAAAATGGTCCTTGAAGCGGAAGTACAGATCAACACGGTTTGTATAAGATGGCTTAGTAAAATCACGAAGCCAGGGAAAGTTAACATTTTTACTGATAGCCAATTGGCTAGAAATAAGCTGAGGTTGACGTATTAATGATATTTTTGTTTTACACCAAAGGCCTATATGTGCCACAGATCCGAGAGCTTAAATTTTTTGTCAATACTGCAACACTGGGACTTCCGGGAACCCGACAAGAAAAAGTCCAACGGTGTCAAATCGCACGCAGTGTAAATTATGCGAATTCTATGACAAGACTTCAGAGCCTATACGATGTGATTGTCCTGCCATCTTACCTGTTCTTACGCTGAAATTGCTGACTGGTACTATTTTCACTAAGGGGTAAGTGCATAATCAGTCACGAAATAAATTAATAGGCCTTAATAGAAATGCTAAGTGGCATCTAAATAAGAACACTTCTAGATAAGTGTTTACCTTAATTATATAATGCCCGTCAGAAACCATAAGATAATAAACCTCTTGCAGATATTTAAAACCTAAACAAAAACTTCATTTATTTTCTAATTTGTTGCAAAACTTTTAATGTTCAGCTACACCGCAATATGACCACATTACTGCGGACTTAAATCAATAAGTGTTGCAAATTGTTTTTGATAAGTTTAATGTAATTGTGTCACATTCTTTCTATTCTCGTCTTTCTCTGCGATTACTGTTCAATACTTTGTCATTGTGTTACTTGCAGTTTTGACACGATAGAAAGATATACAATCGACACTAAGTGGCTTAAAACAATGACATTGTATTGCCTCCTTGAGTTTAAGTTACTTTAAACGAAATAAGTGCTAAAATTGAAAACAACTCAGGCGAAGTTTTATTAAATTTTATCAATCTGTAAGTAAGTCTAGTTAGAATCTTTTCAATATCGTGCTTTTGCTTTCCATTTTCTTAAACAATGTTTTACAAATAAAATTTATAAAATGTGTTTTTTGCGCTCAACAACTTTCTCTGCAGACATGCCCTTCAGCTAAAACTTAATCCAGCGAAGGGCATTTTAAGTCCACATTTGTACGTACTAAATGTTGTGGTATTTGTGGGGGAAGTCAAAGGCATCAAAGACAGTGGGGCAATGAAAGAAAACTACACAGGCATTGTGAGAAGATCCCAAATAAATGAATGATTCCCGTCATTTAACATGGCTTCAATTCAGAACAACTTTAATGTTTTTGCTTTGAGTTTCTTTAAGCTTCCTCATTTGGTTTAAAAAATTTCGGGCATAAGACGTTTAACTTTTTTAAAAAAGTTGGGTAAAGATCTCCTGCTGATCTCGCTAGAGCAAGCAGCTGGCTAGTTTATCCACTCGAATATATAAATTGCATTTTTGTAATAAAGTGAGTAGGGATGGAATTAGTTAAAAGAAATGAAAAGAAATGGAGCTAATATAAAGCCTTTCTAGGGCCTTTGACTGATATTGAGATCCCATCTAACAACATGCATGGTGTGATCGATGAAGTCACTGATAACACCATGAGCAAGAGTTTGTTACGAAAGGCTTATGGCCAGTTAGTTTAACACTAGCGAGTGACTTGCCTACAAGATTTATACGAAAACACTGATTTACTTTAACTTTGTTATTGTTACTTCCTTCAGCTTTCTTTGCTGTACTAGTGTTTATTAAGTAAACTAATAAGTTTCAAATACTTAGGCGATCATGTTTGGCAGTTTTCATCTTTCTCTTAAGGATTAGACCGACGGACGGCCACTGACAAGTTAATATTCCTAAGAGGCACAAAATAACTAACCAGAGTTAATTTTGTAGCGGTATTTCCAAAACTTTCATTTGACATTGTAATTTTGGGAGTTTTACTAAAGAGCAAAAAGTTAATAAATTTGAGCTTCCGCTTCAATTTCGTAATATTTTCTTTCTTCTAATGAATTTAAATTAGTTTTAACCCACTATACGCAGCACATACAATCAGCTATAAAAGAGCAGCTAAACTTACACTTACACTTACTTAAATACAAACAAAAAGATACTGAAAGACAGACAAAAAGATAGACAGAATGCTGCCAAAAGTGCAGTAAGACTTGCAAAAAATAAAATTTCAGCCGAATGGCAAAAAAAAGAAAAAATTAAACACTAAATCCAAACAGCAAACGGAATACAAAGACTTAGGGTAACCAGATAGTAATAATAGTTCTTCTAATTGTTGTATTTCAAAAGCTGTTAAGGTAGCTATCATAATATTCAGTGAGGTTTTCCACTTCATCAGTTTCACTCCTGCCAAACGTGTGAAAACTATTAAAAATTAATATCGACCATGAATTCCGTCATGTGGTCGTCATCAAAGTTGCAGTTGTTAGCCAATTCGTCCCACTGTGGAAAAGGTTGTGCGTGACTATACTCTTTTAGGAACCTTAAGCCATTAACCAGACAGAGATTGGTGTGAAGTGAAGGAAACATAGTCGCCTGCATCGAATAAAACCCAGAAGGTTTGATAATTGGTGCAGTTTATGACATGGCGGCATGATCAGACGCTAATTCTTTGTAAATGACGAAGTAGACACCGCTGTGTTCAATAGTCCTTGGTATAGAAGGATGTTAACTGACTTTCTGTGGCTCGAGCTCGACAACATCCATATATGCAAGCTCTAGTTGCAACAAAACGACACTGCATTCCATAAAGGCAAACGCAACGCTCGAAGCTGTAAAGAAAATATTTAAGTCATCTCACACAGTGCATACATTGCAAACAATTTGCATGAGCTAGAGGCCAACGCCGCACATACTGGACACAGGTATGTATATAATGACAGAAATGGAGTTTCAAAATAAAACCCGCATCAAATTAATGTATCACACCTTTGTTATCATATTTAAATTTTCTCTCCTATCATTCCTTTATGGTCACCCTAACCAACCTTAAAGAAAATCAGTGCTTAAAAAACCGAAAAAAGTTCTATTTTACTTTCCATCATTTGAAGAAGTCAGAAAGATAGTAGCGTTATTGAATCGCACAGGAATCAGCTGGTGTATTTTTGATTGGTTAAGTCGGTTTTATCTTTATAGCTGGTTTCCTTATCTGCGTACGTGGGTTTGTGGATCAAAGCATTTTTGATGGCTTTTGACAAGATTGTAATTTTAAACTATTTTCTTTCTAATACTCGTACACATGTTGGTTCGTCATTGGGGTTGTCTTGCATATAAAATAGCTATAACGATTGTTCCCAAAAATATCTCAACATTCATTGAGAGTAAGAAGCGAGAGGAAATGGAATTGCAAATTGAGCATTAGTTTTGTGTTTGGTGTCCTGGTAGTTTTCTGCATTCTTACGGCATAAATTATAATCCGGTCATGTTTCTTAAGTTTAAACAGGAATGTCAAAGCAACTAAAAACGAGTTAATACGAGAAAAATAAATTTAAATATTAAATACTAGGACGTGCTGAATTTTCCCCACTCATTAAAAGGCGAAGGGGTAAAATATGTTTACGGCGAAACTGAGTTTCTGTTCGAGTTTAGATTATGTGGCATATAATCTGCAGTTATGTATTTATACCCTTCCGAATCCTTATAGGTATGAAAGTTCAATTGACTGTCTGTTCGTCAGTCCGAGGTTAAAACCAACGCTCTGGACAACACTAGGATCTTGAAACTTAACCCATTTTATCAGCGCGTTAGGCGACTTCTCGATTGTTAAGCCATATAGGTCCACAAGTTACCATGATGTGGGCAGAAATTTTTTAACCATAAGCCTCCAGATGACTTACGGACCTAACATAAACAACCAAATTTTCAAAACTAACAGTGAAACAGAAATTTCCTCAAAAAACTGAATTTTCACAAAAACAATTGCAAGATTCGAAATTTTGCTAAATTTTTGAATTCACCACAAATTTTAAATTGCACAATGAAATCGAAAAGCTGCAATAAAAAAATTTAATTACCAAAAATCAAAATTCAATAAAACAAATCTTAGTTTTACCAAAAACTACTCAATGCACCAATTTATTAAATTTCCCAACAAAAATTTTAATTTCACCAAAAAATTGTAATTTCACAAAAAAGCAAAAAAAAAAATACTATTTCAAAATCATTATTCTCTGAAAAACGTCGAAATTTTAACAAAATCAAGGTCTAGTTTTTCACTGTAAATGAGAAGTTCACAAAAAAAAAAATCCAAAATTATAAGTCTTACCAAAAATTTATATTAATCTGAAAGTCACAAAAAAATCCCATCACAATCTGGGAATTCACCAAAATTCAAAATAAATTTTTATCAAAATATTCAATTTTTATCAAAATATGAAATACCAGACAGTTGAGAAACTTACATATCGTAAGATATCGCCTTGAGCTCACAGAAGAACGCATCAGTTTCAGTGGACCAAATGATTACAATACCTTGCCAGAAGTTTAAAAGAATCTTTTTAATAAAAATTTCTTTTTATTTTATATAAGGTATTATAATTAGTTGGCCTTTAGCCACTAAAAAGCCAAATTAGACGGTAACAAAAACACTAAAACTTTCTAAATATATTTATTTGATTTTAAATTATAAGACAATCCTGACATTCAAGAACACCGAAACTGAACTAAAAAAATTCACAAAAAACCTAAATTTGTTTCCAAAGTTTTAAATTCTCTACAAATTTGGAAATTCACCATAAAATCGAAAAACTGGAATAAAAAAAATTAATTTCTAAAATATCAATCCGAAACCGATATTTTATCGAAAAAAAACAAATTTTAAAATTTATCCTCAAAAATGTATATTTCACCAAATAACTCTACAAAAAATATAAATTTTCAACACAAAAAATATTTTAAAATTCACCTAATAAAATGATCAAATTTACCAAAAATCTGAAAATAAAAAAAGACATTTTACTGCCATGTAGGAATTTACTAAAATTCCAATTTTAATCATAAAACAGTCAAAAACTTTTAAATTACAAAAATAACCAAAGTGTTCCGTAAAAAGTCAAAAATAAAATTGAAGTTCACAATAAAATTAGGAAAAATCCGAAATTTCAACAACTACACAATAAATATTAAGAACTGGAATAAAAAAATTTAATTGCTAAAAAATCAATAGTTGCATAACAAATGGCTCATTTATTTAAATGCATTAAAATTTTCTCAGACTTTTCCGTAAGAATAAATCTCTTTAGGTTTATTTGTGTGTTTTTAATTAAATCAAATCCAATTAACATAGCAATTCTCTACGTTACCAAAACCTTTTTATTGTGTTTTGATTTTAGCTTTTAATTTCCTTACCAGCAAAATGTGGGCCAAAACTTATTTTTTTTAATTTGATCTTTTGTACCCTGCGAGCTGGGTGTTTGCGTTTACATTTTACCCTGGTTGATGCTGAAACAAATATTAGCAACATTCAATTTTATGTTAAAAAATATTTGATAGCACTTTGGTATTAAGCAGAGACAAGTGAAAGTGTATGCTTAAAGTGCTACGGTTAACAAAAACAGCCTTTTCGGTTGGAAAATACCTAAAATGTTAAATCTAAATATTGTTTATGTCGTTAAGGTATTAAAAGATTTACTGCACAAACCTAATTGAAGACATGCAAATAGAAATATTTACAAGTTTCTCTTAGATACTCACTACTGTGGCCGACGGCCACAATAATTTTTTGCAGATTTTGAATCGCTGACTTCTAGTTCGGTAACATAAGTACTCTGTCAATCAGGTTTTTTTAAATTTTCTTCACTAGAGATCATTTCGGCCACATCCACACACTGGGTGAGAACAATGCTTCCGTGTGTAACAAACTGCATATGGTTAATGTTTCTCCATCCAGGCTCGGGGTAATAGACTTGAACCGAGGCTCTAGGCACTTCTGACCACCTGTGTTGACAAAACACCGGTTTGCAATATAACCCACTATTAGTTGGGTCACGATGAAAACGAAAAACAGCAGCAAGAAGACCGATGCACATAGACAGTTGTAGCAGCAAAAGACTGAAGGCTGGCAGCAGCAGATAAATTTGCTTATGCTAAAGCCAGAAATAGTGAAAATGATAGGGAGTAGTAACGCAGTTTGCAATTTAAGCGTCAGCTTAATGTCCAAAGTCCTGCCATTAAATATCTATTTACCGTGTTCAACCAAACTGAATAAATGGCCGTAAGCTTTACTTACATCACAACGCTCGGTAAAAATAACACCCATATCATCCAGGTTCCGTACGTCAGCATAAAATGGTTACCCTGCCAATATGATCCTGCAGTCATCTGTTCCCCTCTAGCAGCCACCCGAAGTACAAATGGATCAGCCTATATATGACCACGCCTTAAAGTTACCTTACTGAATATAACCAAACACAGAACTCACGAGCATCCTCACCAAGCCAGTTATACCAATTGGAGAAAAAGGAGCACAATTCTCCTGGCAGTAATAAAAAATATATGTATTGCTACTCTTTACACTTGCTCCAACTCCAACCTAAAAACATTTCATGAAAAACAACAGGCAGTGAAAATTCCCTGTAGGTGAAAAAAAAGAATTTCACATCATGGCACAACATTCAAACATCATCCACACACCCAACTATAGTCATCACCAAACATTACCAGCACCACTGATAGACCATGGATATTAACGGAGTAACGTGATGACCACATAAAGCAGCAGCTGTTTGTCAAAGTTTCGACTGAAGCCAATTGTCATGTGGTATTGCACACACGCACTTGCATATGATGGCAATATTGAAGGTACATAATGTAACATGCTTTCTTGGATACACAGTGTACTCGTACTACATGCACCACACACACTAATATTTGCCATATTGAAATGAAAAGCAAAAAAAAAAAAAGAAAAAAACGTGAAGCAGAAAATAAAAATAGTGTTCCACAATATTGTTTTTATTTGGCAGGATAAGTAACCAATATTTAATGTGTTAATTGGAAAATCAGCACGACTAATTTGAATTGTTTCAAAGTATGTCTGGCTTGTAAGTGCAAACGGTCAATGACTTTTCTGCGTTTTTAGGACATTGCACTAAAATTTAAGGTTTAAGCTGTTTAATTTAATTACAATGCATATAATTGTGAAGAACTTTTCCTTTTTTTATTTACCCCTGCAAATAGCCCTTTTATTAAGATGTCCCCAGAATACTTACGTTGATCCTCAAACAGCTTAAAAGTTGTTCGACTTGTATGTGTAAAATTATAACTCATTAATGAACGCCTCAAATAAAGTCATATCTCTGGGATTTTATGTGATCGCCCGCGATGTTCAATAGGTTGTCTTAACTACAGGCGTAGTTTCAACCCGCTAAATATTTTATTATGTCAATGTCAAGTTCGACGTTAGACTAACAGGGATTTCCAGCCAGAAGACCGAGCAATCACAGAACATGTAAATAATCTTCACTCAAGGATCAACATAGGGGTTTTTTAGTTAATGGGCAAAGTAGCAGTGAAATCTTAAAACTTACATTCTTCCGAGAACTCTCCTAAAAGTTGTGCTAAAGATGTACGTTGTGGGATAGAAATGTGATGAAAACGAAATTCTTATGGGGCGACCCAAACGTGTAGAAGATCAAAAGCCTGCTAAAGCTGTGCAAGTTTCAGATCAGTAAGGTCCAAATCTAGTATTTTCTTAGTTCGAAATCTGAGTGCTCTTTTCCTCATTCGATTCCTTAAGGCCAAATACTTTAATCGAAACTTAAAATAAGTTTTAAAAAACGAATAATTCTTTCAAAAGAACCAATAAAATGTAGTGTTAATATAATGAAAAACTCAAAATGTTGGTAGTAGATATTGTACAGAATAATAAGCTTAACAAAAAAAACTTTAGGAAAAAAGAGCTTAATCCAGGTCTATTACAGTATGGCTACATGCTCATTGTATGCAACATAATTTGAAGTAGTGAAACAATAATTGTCATATAGTATAATCACACATATGCCTGAATTGCGCAATTTGGAATTTTACACAACGAAGGCCCTAATTGAGGTCCGTTTACTGTACAATAATTATATTTATAAATTGAGCAATTAGCAATTAACTACAACACAAATTGAATCAGATTCACAATGCAACTCTGATGAAACGTGTGTTTTGTGAGCAGAAAATTCGGTAAAATGAACACAATAAATATAATAGACCACTAACTAGACCCGACAACTTACAACAACATTACCACTATTACATACATGGGGCTGTAATGATTATGTAAATTATTATTATGATTATTATTCTGGCTGTTATTAATTAAAATAACCATTGTAAATAATAAATAAAGTAGTTGGATGATGACTTGAGATTAATCACTTGAGAAGAAAACTACGAACTGAAAACGTGTTCTATACCAATAAAACTTGTAATTAATAAATTTAAAAATAAAATTCTTAAACAAGTTGTTTAATTTAATAAGCTTAAAGCACAACTTGTTACAGGGGCATCATGTACTATTGTTATCAATTTGGTTATCACTTTCTTATCGCGATGGCAATTAGAAATTTTGTACGTATGATGACAAACATTTTCAAAAAAAACATTATCGGGTCACGAAAATATTTTGTTCCAATTGAGTAATCAAAATTGCTTTTGTATGAACAATTTAGAATTTAATTGCGTCTATTAAGGTGCATGAGTGAGCGTACTATAACGAGCACTATAGTTCACTCCCTTGATTAGCGTAACGATTTTAATTCAAACAGTCATGTCCAATAATGTCACATTTATCATAACGGAAATTTTTTCTTTTAAAATAATATCTGTCATATAGCGATAACGGCTGAAACGCGTATTTTGTCCAATTGGGATATTTTAAAGTACTTTTGGTGTATTTGGAGCCGAATATTTTGGATATTACGAGTATACAAAAAAGTATCGTCTATCAATTCATTTATCAAAACCCAAAAAAGCTATTCGCAGAGAACAAATTTCTTTCATGTTTTTGTTAAATGCAATTTTTCCCATACTCGTGTAAAGACGATTCAACATAAGAGCGAAGAAGTTATTGTGCATTGCTCTATAAGGATACTTAAACACTCTAGTCGGCACAATGATTGCCTTTACTGACACGCAAAATTCTAACCAGAAACAACGTATTCTGACTATAGAAAAATAATATAATAACTCTAACCATAAAATGATTTTAATAGACTTAATATGTAATATTCTCCTCGTGTTTTATCAAAGTATGAGGGAGGGTGTCTTGCTCTTAGATTGTAGTTAACCCAACCATGCTTTTTTTTAAAGCACGGACATTTGCCTTGCATTAATAGCAGTTCAAAAATGAAGCAGATTTGTTTATTGACGTAACTATTTAACCAAAATGACTATCAGATAAGCTTATAAAAATCGTAATCTGCAGTAATCTTGTTATATCAGAAATGTTATTGATATTAAACGGACACAGAACTTATCATACGACTGGTTCTTTGGCGAAGTTCGAACACTTTTAGATATCTTTTAGACATTAAAGAATAGGCCACTGAACAGAGACGTAAATAATATTGTACAGCGTCGGTCACTATACACTGGTATTAATTTGTGTAATAAATATGTTACGAGTATTATCTAAGTTATTATTTAAGCGATATATGCTGATTTCACGAAGCGTTACTCTTTGAACTAGAAACATTTCCACAAGTCACGAAATAATGGAATCTAAGTCAATTGTTGTAAATTTCCCGCAAAGTATATCATTCAAATGTCTAAAGGAAATAATTGCATTGCAAATAATAAACTCATTTATGCTGTGTTTCAATTTAAAGCTCTTTGAGACTCTTTACTTTTTATATCAACCGGCTGTCTGGTGTCTTTTTTTCAGCAAATAATAGAATTTCTGTTAACAAATAATACTTCCCAAACTAAAAAAAAAAATCAACTTTTCACGTATCTTTTAGAATATCCTTAAAATGCGCACTTTGTTCTTTATTAAGCTCTCAACTAAATTGAAGGAGTTGTTGCGTGTAATGCAATCGCATACGTTTCATTGTGTTCATGGATGAATATGTACGTAACAAAAACTATGTATTTGTTGCTTTGTTTAGGATTATGTACGTATAGTTGCATTTAGTTAACAGTGTACATGAGTATATTGTATTCACTATCGAAATCCTTATGGCATTAACTTGACACAAATGTGACAAAGTTACCGCCAAATAATATCTCCTTTGAACATCCTGCTTATAGACAACACCGACACTATTTGTATTCCCATTGTTATCATTTCTAGGCCACGTGTTGGCTTCATTCTTGTCAAGTTCTGTGTAAAAGAAGGTTCTACTAAGTTGTGTTTAATACGAGTATGTATGTGTAAAGTATGTATGTATTTCGGCTTCGACATTAAATTATTAAGAAAAATAAAAAATCCGCTAAGCTTTATTTTAGACCTACCTTGATTTTTCGAAAGGACTACTTTTTTCCTTTGAGACCTTTCTCATCCGAAACAAAATTAAGCGCCTTTCGGACGACGGCTATGAGATTCTTATAAATCGTCTGTTTCACGTTCAATTAATATTCTGCAAGCAGTGGAACTAAATCCTTCACCTTATTTCTAGTTTCCATTTGGATCATTTCCTGAGATTGTTCTCTACCTGCTGCATTAGCCATGCATGGCGGGATTACACAGTGTGAGTTGCTGATCTGGCAGCGCCTGTTTATTCGCGTTACATTCAAAACAAGAAATGTTGTAGTAATTCCCACATGACAGTTACTCGTATCATACAGCCACACGGTGCAAATAGCTGCACTGCAGTAACTCACTAGTCTATCTCGCACAGTGCATCCAGGCCTTAGTTTTGTAAAGGTACCGAGAACATCAATTTTACTTTGACCGTGATGAATACTTTATTATTTGGAAAGTATTTACCACCCACTTGTGCAAAGCCAACTTGAATCACCCTTTAGAATTTATAATATAGTTGGAGTTATCATATACTTCGCATTCATAATTAAGAGAATTAAATAATTAAAATGATGTGATATAATTGACCGAAAACAGCGCGTGCTATTTATAGGTAATAACTTCAATACAATTTTTCACACTCTATCATTACAAATTCTGGTAAAACTTCTATATTCATGGCACAATTAATTTTAGTACCTCAAAGTGTAAGTAGTACAAAATCTGTTTTGAACTTAAATCGTTGTTTTATAGAGAATTTTTCTTTCAAATTTTCTGAGTAGCATAGAAAGTAATTTTCAACCAGGATTCGCAACAGTTAGTTGGTAGCACTTCTTTAAAAATATTTGTTAATGGAAAAAAGGTTTATAAGAGAGCCTATTTTCATACAGTTTTGAAAAGGGATCCCTTTTCTAAAAGAGAAAATTATTTTATTTCGACAAGAACACCTTAGAGAGATTAATGGTATTTGAAAAGGTTTTCAGGCGACGCTTCTATAAGAAAACTTTCGTCAAATATGGTTCGTCAAATTCGAAGTTTCCACGTGGAGATATTATGCTGCATAAAATTTTTCTTTGGAACATTTATCGGGAGGCCTATATGTACGCGCGGTTTATTTTGAAAGTGAATTAAGTCACTTTGTTTTTAAACTGAGATAATAAAAAACTTTGCGTTTTAACAGGTTGATAAATATTGATGCCACCTATAGAGTATGTTTTATCTGGCACTTATATTTTTCTCAATAATAATAGTTCTGTCTTTTCATTGAAAAATCTCACAAAAAAGCCACTTTAAAAATAAACGACTTATATGGATAAATTCTATGCCCGTTAAACAAATTACACGGCTGGCAGACTTGATAAATTTTGAATCGACATACTACGTTAAAAGCAGATGAAAAGAGCACGAGAAAGTATACATACGGTTTAATTAACCATGACCAGCACTTTGTTGGGTAGTACGTATCCGTATAGCCAGCGGAGATGATTGGCTTGTTGGATGCATTGGCCGAATGTTTTACGCCCAGGTAAAATAAGAAAACCAAATCGGTCGTAGAAAGTGTCTTACACTTCACCAGCTGTATAGAGGCAATCGAGTTAATACTGATGTGACATAAAGACATAACACAAGTAGCTAGCAAAGCAATAATTGAGCTTGCGAAACAAGACCCGGCTGTATTTTTCTGCGATCCTAAAGATCGTTAACACAAAATCGCACTGAGAGGAGATAAACCTTAAAAGAGGAGCAAGCTTAATTGATTATCAAGGGCAGGAAAGCGAAAAAACTAAATAAAAAGGTTAGATAAAAGTAGAGAAGGGTGATGTTTGTATGTTGCGCCTAGAAAATGCTGAGAGATCAGCGGTCGTTGTATGAGAGTGTATAACACTAGCTGCCATTAGACCCAAAATGGATGCTGTAGTTGTTATATTTTACATGAGTATTGCGACAGGAAAAAGCTATCCGCGTGATAGGTGGCACGATTACTCAGGCTCCAGCGTACGTGTGGAGTTTTTGTCGCGCTTTAACCGCAATATTAAGAACTTTTCGCGCCGTTGATACGAACTGAACTTGAATTCAATACAATACAATACAATAAACAAATGACCAAGGAGCAGACAAGAATTCTTTTTCGGCCATCTCGCTGTTATTCTATTACAATGAAAAAATCAGATCGATCACCGGCTAATATTATTCACAGGCGTTGAACAGATTCAGTACTGATTTGAAGCACAAACGATAATAACATTGCGTGTAAATGACGAGTTAGCCTTGTCGAGATATCAAAGGTGGGTTAATAGGAAATATATTTGTTCGTAAGCAACACCAATTGGCTTGAGAATGACTCAATATCTGCACAAACATAGTGACCATTCATTCTGTTTACTAATCTACCAATGTTCCAATCTATCATTTCTAGTTTTTGACCTTCTTTTACTTTTGTTCTTATTTTGGCAACACAAAATGATCGGATTAGCGGATCTACGTAAGCCGGTGTTGCAATAATACTATTAACTTAACCTTTGATAACTTACCATCGCGCACTTATATAATCGTTATGCTAAAAATTCATTAATTGAGTTATGAACTCGTGTACATAACCTGACTGATGTAAAAGTGGAATTATTAGTGATTAAATTGTTTTTTTTTTTTGCTAAAGTTCTTTATTTTTATATTGAAAACTATCTCAATGCTATAAATTAATTTAATTAATACATTTCCACACTTTATCCGAAAAGTTCGTATGTTTGCTTTGCAGTAAATAAAAACCAACTTTGGCGAAAATGTAAATTAATAGTGAATTGATACAATGCTATTGATTTCTTTTGTAAAATAATTCTAATAATTTACAACGTTAAAGTTTTACGTGATAATTAAATTTTATGTTCAAATATTAGATTATTTACGGTAATGAATTCTACTAAATGCCACAAAATAAAAGTAACTTCCTCTAATCACACTTTCATTGCAACCGAATAGAATAGTTCACTTTAAATTTGGTTTTATACCCTTCACAAAAAGGATATATGTATATAGATTTGTTATCCCGTTTGTAATTTCTACAACATTCATTTCTGACCCAAGAAAGTATATATATATATATTCTGTGTACTTATAGGTATGGTGGTTTAATTAAGGACGACCGTCAGCCCGTCTGCCTGATGTTAAAATCTTCCTGACGGTCATTTCCGGAATCGGAAATTTCCGAGATATGGGCAAAAAACCTTTATCTGGTTTTGTTTTGTGTATTTTTACCCTTACGAAGAAACGTAAAACCTAAAAAATTTGCATTATCTGAGTGCTTATCAGATTTGTTATAATGTCCCTGTATAGAAATTATCAACCAGAGGTTCAAAGATAACTTACGGGCCTAAGTATTGGACCCAATTAAAGATTTTACACCTAGAATTAAAAAAAAACTAACAAATAAAACCGAATTCTTTCAAAAATTTAAATTTCATTTAAAAAAAGTCGGAAACTTTGAACTTTTTCGAAATTTAAAATACACCGTGAAATCAAACAACTGGAGTTAAAATATTATAGTAGTCAAAAAATCAATATATAATATAAAAAAAATAACATTTTACTAAAAAAAAACAAAAATTCGCATTTCGAAATTTGAGAAAAATTTCACAAAAGTAAAAAATTCACAAGGAATCAAATTTTATTAAAAACCACAAAACATTTACAAACCATATACATATATATAATAAGTCAACATTCCCCAAAAATTTAAGAATCATAAAAGTTGTAAACTTTATCAACAAGCTAAAATAATGTAAATAATGCAGCGAAAACTTAAAATTTTATCAAAAATTTATAAGCGTTCAGAGAAAAGGTAAAACGTATAAACAAATTAAAATAGTCAAAATTAAAAAAACATCTCATTTAATAACCTATCGAAAATGTTTATATTGTTACGTTTATTACCACAATAAACGTTAATTTGTAGGGTTCGTTTAATTGCAAATATTAAAATACACACTCATTTATGATTTTATCAGTACACAACTTTATTCGGCAATTAAGACTCTATTTACAACTGTTCAGTACTAATTTACACTGTACACTTAACACTTTTGTACGCACAGATATTCACTCTATGAAATCTCAAAGTCAACTATATCTTCTGCGGTGGGCGGCGCCTTTTTATACAGATCACGGCCGCTTATTGAAAAGTCTGGAACATACACGAAATTGCGCATCATTTATTTCAGTTGCTGGCTTAGTAGTCTTGTATATGTGATTGTGTGTGTCTATCTTTTGTCTACTTTTTTTTCTGTAGAAATTGTTTTTGTTTCTTGGTTCAATCGCGGTTCGGGGAATTTCTGCTACGCAATTTGTTTTTGCTTTATGTTTATGATATTCCGTATTTATACAATAGATCGTTTCACAAATCTTTGATTATTACTTCGTAACAATATTAAAACGAAAGGAGAGTTTTTATGTAAAATAAGACGAGTAAAACTGGAGCTCAAAATAAAAGATCGCTGTGCACCGGTACAAATCTTTAGTACAGTTTTAGTCGTTTTTTACTTCGTGAAGGGTATATAATATTCGGCACAGCCGAATATAGATCTTTTACTTGTTTATACTTTTATTTCTTTATATACAAATACCTTAAGAGTGAATAAAACTGAAACTATTAAAACTGTTAGCGTTTTGACGGAAGGAACTGATTTCCAGAGTTTATAGGTTGTATTTCCTTCGCGGAATTCAAAACTAAAACCAAAAGATATACAGCTTTAAGGAATGTATTATTTCCTTGTATATTTAAAATTTATTGCTTATGATACCGAATATTGCTTTAAATTTATCTTGACCTACTTTCAAGTTATTTGTTCGTTTATCAAAAAAACCTTTCTTAACATGACTTTTACACCTAAGAAAAGTAATTATTCTCATAAAATTTAACAATTAATTACATTATTTATGTGTTAAATCTGTTTTAAATTAAATTATAAACGCACTATGATATTCCCCATATTTATGCAAATGAATATATTCTGCATTAATATGTATGAGCAACGCAATACAAAGAAGAAAAAAAACCAAGTTTTTAAATACCGAAAGTTTTCAAATGAAATGCAAGTTACAAACACAAGTACATTAAGTCACACCTACAAACTGCAGCAATAAGAAACCGAAATCAAAAGTCTCCGTATTGTTTAGTTGCAAATACAAAATAAAAACAGCTTAAAAAACTAATTAACCTTATGTGCCACACACAACCAAACATGGTAGATTCAAACTTCATTCTATTTGTGAAACCTATAAAGAGGTAAGAAAATAAACCAACCCAACAAAGAACTTCGAAAGATGATGCAGTATGAAGTGCATGATATAAGGGGAAGTAAATATATAACATACCTAAATGTGATAAAATAAATAAAATATTCAAAAGTTCTAAAACAAAAGGAAAAACAAAAGATGTATCCAGAAACAAAAAAAAAAAAAAACAAGAAAAGTATTGAAAAGCTCAAGAACTCTAAAGTTGATAGACTAATTCATTACCTCACAAAAGTGGATTATGTTTGCCAAAGAAAGAGATTTCCAAATTCTAATTCAAACAATTCCCCGTTAGTTATACGATGATTTTGAAAAATATGAGGGGGATCAATGAAACCAAGAAGTAGGGTTTCTGAAGGTACCCAAATCTTTGTTATGGCGTGTGTACCTGTGCATTGTTTAGATCAAAAAGCAATTTTTCTTAGACAAATGTAACGGTTCTACTTTGAAATCGTCGTTGAGACGGCTTGTGAAGGTGGCGTAACATTCACCATATGCTATTATGTATTCCATTTTAAAGGTAGGCAATGTGGATTATGACATACGCCTTCCAGAAAAATGTCGTCATAGCCTTGTTAGCCGCTAATCCTAACTTGGCCTTGTTTGGTATTGCTTCGCCCGAATAAACTATTGTTTTGACCGCCAACTTTACAAAAATTCAACCCTATTACGGCTGAAAGACGCCAGCAAGTCGACCGTGTTTATACTTTTTTCCTACATCCTATCTTTTTTTGTAGCAGGGATATAATTATGGTTGCTCGAATTGATTTTAGGCAACCGATTTGTAATTTACGACTACCCTACTCTCATCCAAGTCACGTGCCACCAATGGTCTTTATTCTCGACTGTAGTGATTTCAGACTTTCTTCCTCATCACGGAGTCTTTCGTTAAATGCTAGCATTTGTCTAAAGCTTAGGTTCGCCATGGTATTCATATTTAACAAGTGTCTGCCCTTGGTCCTTAGCCTTATGCTAGCCAATGTTGGACATTCACACACAATGTGCCCTACCGTATAAGCCTCTTCCGCAGGAGTATCTCCGGAGACTGACCCCTTCACCCCATTTTTTTAATTCCTCCTTTGGCCAATAAACTCCGGAGCTCCTTGCGGGGCTTCATTGTGCATACCTATCGGAAACTCCCGGTTCAACGCCTTAGAAGTACCTTTAAAAATTGACCCGCCCACCCATAGAGAGGCAGCCTTGTCCATCTTTTCTAGATTCCTTCCCTAGCCAATTGAAAGCGTAATTTCGTCAGAGATTAACCTCCGCGCCTCTTGCGTGGCTTCCTGAGTCATCTCTGTAATGCAGAAAAAGATGTCCGTATACCCACACAGAGCTCTTTATGCATAGGAAAATCTGTATTAAAACTGAAGATCGACTGGTACCCAGAGTTCGCATACTAGAAGCCAGGCACCCTCTTGGCAACGCATCCCTGGCGTGTGCTGTTCTACTGTGGATTACGGATTTTTTAATAGAGTGTTAACTTTTTTCCGCTCGACTTATTTAGACTACTGGCAGAGGCAAGAACCTGTTACCGGCCGCTACAACATGAAGGTATAAGCTAGAACTTCTGACAGTCCAATCCGCTACCAGCCTTAGCTGCCGAAAGTACCATTTCTTTGCTACTGGCTCGAAGAAAACAAAGACGTCATTTTCATTTTATGTCATAAGAATATTTAACTTTCGATTTTTGGCAGTCAGAACGATATTCTTTAGATTAGAAAAGGGTTAATTTTTCTTTTACTTTGATGTTGTTTTTTCCTAAATTTTCGAAAGCTTTCTAACGGGGAAGTGAATGTTTTCTCCATTTGCAGGAATTTTTGTCTGAAATCTATTAATTTCAAAGTCTTCAAATTCAGCACCCACTCGCAAGTGGAGTTAAGTTTAATTGTTACCTTATAATAAAAACTTTCGTTACTAATTTAAGAAGCTACAAGGGGCTCGCCTTACAACAGTCTAATCTCTAGAACTATCGTTATATCGTGCCGCTGGAAAGGTAACTCTTATCGTAGATACTAGCTAGTTTTCAATGATGTGGAATGTTCCGCGATGCTTTCTAATGCACTTGTACTTTCCGAACTGTTCAAGAAATTTATAGAGGGCAAAACTTCTAGCCGTTATATCTTTTATAATATGTCCTTTCGCTAAAAACGGAAGCGTTCTTTGTGTATAGGGGATAGGGCGATCCAAACACCACACAACTCACTTGATCGCACTGAGACGTGGTTGTAAGTGTAATCGCCATTCATATTGTACACTTACTTTTATAATATACTACATACATATGTAAATACATTGATTATGCCTAAAAATGTTTAATTAGTGTAATGCCCCCTATAATGGCACTTCTTCATTTAAATGGTACTTTTTAATAGCACTTTTTCTATTTTGTAACTGCCTCCTAATTGGTATAAAATACAATAACACTTGTTGTCCGTGGAATATTTACAAATGCTTTATTTGACACGTGAATCAACAAACACTTAAAATATTGATTTAGTTATCACATTTTATATTTTACAAGTGTTGGTCAGGGTATTATGCATGCATCAATGTCGTATAAAACCCCAAGCCGCAGTAACCACTGATGCCACATGTGTTGAATAGTGTTGCAGCTCATTTGCATTAAATAAATAATGAGCAGAATTGTGTGCTTTGGATTAGAGGTTATCCTCAGGTAATTTTTTATGAGCTACAAAATGCTACAGCACTATCGGTAATAGTGACACTTATGATCCGGATGCTGTATTAGAAGCCTGCGGTGTCAATAAGATGGCAAATCAAAGCGCAGTTTTAGTCTATAAAGAGTAACGCTGACTTTCTAAAGCTGTGTTTCCAATAAAATAATACAGTATTAAAATGGTGTTGCTACATTGTCATTGCCTTGGTCTACTTGGAAATCGTCGTTGAATCGGCTTGTTAAGTTGGCGTAACATTCACCATATGGTATTACATAAGGTAGGTAATATGGATTATGCCATACGCCTTCCAGAAAACTGTCGCCATAATCTTGTTAGCCGATAAACCAAGTTTGGCCTTCTTCTTGGCATGGGTTTGTCCGGAAGAAGCCATTGTCTCAAAATAGGGCACAAAAATTCCACCCTATTACGATTGAGGAACGGCAAGACTCCTGTTAAGTTCATACTTGATTGCGTTTGTGTCCAATGCACATATCTTGAGAACAGATTTTTGAAACTGTCATTTAAAGTAATATCGAAATCGGCGCGCCATATGATATACCTATGGCGTAAACTATTCCGTGGAGTTTCACTCGCCGTTAGGCAATGTTGCAAATTTTTTCAATACTCTCGGGTTGAATGGTCATTTAGAATGTTCACTAGCGCTGGGTCCACCACAAAGGAAGTTCAGTACACAACTTTGTTTACCTACAACATTTTTTTTTATTCGTAGTTTGCTTTCTTTTGCGCATGGATAACAACATTGATGGGAACAAAATACACCGCCAAAATTTTAAGTGTTGTATATGCGAATAGGTTGCCATGTATTTTTAGAAAACAACATGCGTTTGGGAAGTCAGCCTAACTTTGGCCAGAAATTGCGTCAGCCAATAACTTCTCGAAGGCCTGTCTTTGCCTTTCGTATTTTTAAGGGATTTGAATGTTGAAATACAGTTGTGGTAATAATAGTGTTATATATTTTAATCCAGTATTCAACAACCATAAAAAACACTTACTAATAACGAAATTTAATTGCTTTTATTTAAAATAAGATCCTAATGTAAAAGTTCCCACATCAAAAAAAAAAGCTCATAAGTAATAAGTCAACAAGAAAATGTTCTGATCTGAAATTGTTATGTACAAACTATTTAATATTTATCGTCTTTCAAATAAACTATTGCACGATATATATTTGAATGTATTATATTTATACTAGTGGTCCGTACAGCCACTGTCTTACTGCAGACCGCCTGCTGGTCGTAGTAACAAGTTTGCATAATTTTTAATAGGTGTTGAATGAAGTCAATTTATTATTCGAATTCTTCTCGACAAATCCTTTCATTTCATATCCAGGTTAAGCAATCGAGCTTGATTACAGGGCCCGCTGACAGCACTATTTATAAATCCAAAGCATTCGTGGCACAATTAAATACACACAAAATTTCATGAAAATCTGTCCAGCCGATTAGAAGGAGTTCAATTTCAGAAGAATAATATATCCACGGACTTATTGATACGTGAGCGGATCAATAATTCCATGACTTTTCAAACTTCCCTCGTAGTTATATGAAATGCAACACTGTTCCCATCAAGTAGCACTTGTTAAAAGACTACTGTAAAATTTTGAGCAAGTGTCGTCATTTACTTTCCGTTTAACACCTGTTCAAAACATACAACCACGTGTATTTGTCTAAAAATGGAAAAAGTTGATTTCGAGTGCTCATTAAACATTATTTTTTGCGAAACAAAACCGTCAATCAAACCAAGGAAAAGCTAGATAAATACTATAGGAACTCTCATCGATTTCAATGGTAAAAAAGTGGTTTGCTGACTTTTGTTGTGGTCGCACAAGTACAAATGACGCTGAACGTTCTGGACGATCAATTGGGATCAGTACACCCGAAAAGTCGAAAAAGTCCACGATACGGTGTTAGCCAATCGAAGAGTAAAAGTGCGTGAAATTGTTGATGCCATAGGGATTTCATATAGCAGTGTGGTTTCGATTTTAAATTATCAGTTGGGTTTAAGAAAGTTGTATGCAAGATGAGTGCCGCGTTTGCTCGTGTGACAACTTCAAAGATTGTTTGGAATTGTTTAACCGCAATCTGAATGAGTTTTTGCGGCGTTTTGAACTGTGAATGAAACATGGATCCACTACTGTACTCCGGAGACCAAGCAATGGGTGTATCCGGGTGAACATGCTCCGAAGAAGGACAAGGTAAGTTTGTCGGCCAATAAGGTGATGGCAACAGTTTTTTTGGGATGCACGTGGTTACCTTCAAAAGGGAGAAACAATAAATGGCGAATACTATGCCAACTTATTAGACCGATTTAAGGAGGATTTAAAAAGAAAACGACCCCATATGGCCAAGAAAAAAGTTCCTTTTAATCAAGATAATGCATGGGTGCACACGTGTGCAGTATCAATCTATGAATTGGGCTGCGAATTGGTACCTCATTTGCCATATTCTCCGGATTTAGCCCCTAATGACTACTTCCTATTTCCAAACCTAAAGAAATAGCTCAATCGAAAGTGCCTCTTTTAAGGATATCGAAGAAACCTATTTTTTGGAAGGGATACAAAAACTGAAGAAACGTTGGACTAAGTGTATTGAGTTAAAAGAAGATTATGTTGAAAAATAAATTTTTGTTTTGCAAAAAAAAACTGTGTTTCATTCAAAATGTCACAAACTTATTGATCCGCCCTCGTATATGCATACATATATAAAAAAGATGCAGAAGAGTCAAAAAATTAACTACCCTGGCGGAAATTTTGTCAATGGTTTTGTCAATGACTCTATTACAAAAGGTTACATTATGGTAAGCGGTCCCATATATAGCTCATATCACTTAGCTGGCCTAGCTTAGATCATTACACTATTTTATTGTGTGTCTGTAACTTTCAGTGCCACAGTAACCGAAACTGAACATGATTATTTACGTCCACTCAGTGACATGTTACACAGTGTCTAAAGATATCAATTTGCCCATGTCCATTTCATGGAAAGTGTTAGAACTCGAAGCGTAACATATTTGCTAGCCTTGCTACATCTGCAAGGTATGCATGGGTTGTTTACAATGAAGAGTGAGTTCCCCTAATTCACTAGAATTTCTGCTAATAGCTACTACGATTTAGTGACATCTTCATCTACAAATTGTACAAAAACTTACCTTCATGTATTTTGACCTTGTCTAGGGCTTTTAACATATTTGTAAAACTATAATAATTTGTATTGTGTCTGCAACAATGTATGCTAGATGTATAAAATAATTTTTTATTTGAATGTTTCCCTCCAAAAATTTTGAAGTCCTTGCAAGTAAGTGTCAGCGGTAGTGTTATTGAAAATATATTTTAGAAAGCTATGCTTTTTTCTTAGCGTTTATGCTTAAAAATATCTGAAGACATTGTGAACAGAAAATAGTTATGATTTTCCTAAGTTGGATGGATCACCATTTAACTACTACATATACAGCATTTAGTCGCTATTAATACTTTTATAACAGCTTTCAATAAATGTCAGCAGTTTTTAAGTGGCCATAATTTTATTTAAACCAATACATATCATACTCGTACGAGTTTACAGCAGTGTATCTATCTGTTTTTTTTATATTTGTGCTTTTTTCTATGTTCTACTAAAAATTGATGGCAGTGATATAAATTAAGATTTGGCATAGCGCCAGGCAAAATAAACAAAAATATTTAATATATAGAAAAAAATTCGTTACCTATTACCAAGACTGCAACATACAAAAGTATGTGTTAACGTGCATATACTCGTACATACATATGTATTTCTAGTAACGTTTCACACAAAATAAGAGAAATCAAAAAGGAGGTGTTCTATTTTATTATTTAGTACAAGCTGAAAGCGTCAAATTCACTAGAAAACTAGTTCACCAATTATGATGCGGTATTCATTCGCATTTCCCCTTTACTGAACCAATGGAATAGTTAACATTTTCAATCAGAGACTCCCGTGTTAAAATATCCTATTAAGGGTTATCTTGCAGTATTTTTTTTTAACCTTTCTCTTATTAGAAGGCAGCGGTATAGCAAGCCCTTTGAACTGTACCATATGCCCCAACATATTCCGTTATGTCGCTGTGCCTCAAAATTTAATAAATCCTGATCCTAAGATATTTAACCAACACGTGAGGAGAAGTGTTAAACATAGTGATATTTATTGTACTCTTGAGTGATATCTTGTCTTATTGCTATGCAGAAGTTCAGATCCCTCTTCTTGGATCAGGGGTTGGACTACATAAGGCAGGGTGCATTTTAGTAGCGAGGTCTTTACAATTGTTTCAAGTCGTCCTTTTGGAAGTCGAATCATAGCACCATACGAACGTCCAAACCATTGATTCAGCCATTTAAAGCAATCCAAGGTATCCCAATTTTTCACCTCTCAATAAAGAATTGCACGCATGACATCAATAGATGTTAAATCCACTGAATGATACTTGTTCCGTAATGACGGCATTGGACGCAACGATGTTACTAGCTCATTGACGGTATAAATTAAATATCAAAATATCTCTTGCAACAATAGTAGAGATTTCCAAAAATCTTGCCTTTGCCAAATAATAAACTTACACCTCTTTTTTAAACATCCTGCTCCAGGCCACACGTAGATGTAGATGAACCCAAACAGACAGATATGCCAACATTCAATATCATGTAAAGACCAAAAATATATATGCTGCATACAAAAAGACAGATGTGACAACTGTCGACACGTTTTGCTCAGGAAGAAGACAACAACAAACACATATTAAATACACTAACAATAGTTTTAGATATTTATATACGATGCATGTATGCGACTCGGCACGGAAGGAACGTTAAATTTTATCACAAACTTTACACTGATAGTCAACAAGGAGTATCTCTAGGCATATGTATGTGTGCTTTGCCTATTGCATTTAGTCGCGTACCTATTCGATGTCATTGTATGATCCTAGTTAGACACAAAATATATAGACATTTAAAATCTTATACAAACATGCCTTAGAATACTACTACACATTTGTGCAAGATTTTAATTTTGAGCCAATGTGATGGCTGTCATAGGCGAACATATAAAAAATCTAAGTCAAAAGTTAGTCAGCAAATGTGTTATCACTACTTTCTAAGCTTTAATAGCGTTTTTACACTTGCTCATATCTTTCACCTTATATCAACTCGCCGACCATAAGAATTCTACTGGGCCTGAGTGTTCAACATCTTTTGTAAGGTGTTTCGGTTTCATTTTGTTGCACTCAACATCTTTGGATCATTTTAGTATCATTAGTAGAAACATGGCATTCAAATAAAACATGTAAGTGAGCTATATACGGCTCAGCCGAATCTTAAAATCAATTACAGATTTTAACCGGTGTAAAGAACCGAAATTAAAGTTTAAATTTCACCTAATTTCGCCTAAAAGCAATACACAATAAATTAATATTTTATGAAGAATGTTAAAATTTTAATAAAATCGATGGTTAGCAAATACAAAAAAAGCCAAAAATTCACCATAAAAATGTATCAACAAATTAAAAATTCAACAAAATATTTAATATAAATTATACTAAAACTGTCAATTAATTTGAAGAATTTTACATTTTACTGTAATTTGTGGAATTCACCTAAATTCGAAAATTCAACGCAACGCCAAACTACAGTTCGAAAATTTTAAAAGACCAAAGATGATATTCTAAAGACCGAAAGTCTATATAAAACGAAATTACAAAAAAAAAAAATTAAAAAAAATCAAAACTTTTTTCAAAATTTTAAATTTACCGCAAATGTTAAAATTCACCTCAAGAACTAAAAACTGTCACAGAATTAAAGTAAAAAGAATTAATTTACTAAATTTTAATAAAATAAAAACAACACTTTATGATAAACGTTGATATTGTAACAAAGTCGATGTTTAACAAATATATAAAAAACTACAAATAAACCACAAATGGTGAATTCACCAAAAACTTAGAAAATTCACTAAATAATCAAAAACTCCTTAATCTTTTTAAGAAAAATCATAGAAGTTATAAAATTTATCAAAAACCTCAATCAAGTTGAACAATGAAAAAAATTATAGTCTCGGAATTCAACAAAATCAAAAATTCACCACACATCCAAACTATAGTTCAAAAATGATATATTACAAAAATGTTATAATTTTCCAAAAAAAAAACTGAAATAACAAATTTCTTTTCGCCAAAAAATCAAAACTCAAAACCGAAATTTTACCAAAAATATCAAAACCAACCAAAAGGCACTAAATTTAGAATAGTCACCACAAAAATTTGAATTTCACCTATATTTAGCAATTTCACCACAAAGTTAAAAAATTACAAAAATCAATATTTTATGAAAAAAATTAAAATTTTTATCAAAATCGATGTTAAGGAAATTTTACCAAAAATAGTGATTTCACAAAAAAATGTAGAAACCCACCAAAAAAAAAACAAAAATTCACACAAAAAATTTATTATTATAAAAATTATAAGGTATACCAAAAATGTAAATTAATTCGAAAATAAATTATACTAAATTGCACCATAATTTGAAAACTCACCAAAATTCGGAAATTCACCATAAATCAAAATTATAGTCGAAAAATTTTAAATTACAAGAATTATATAATTTTTCGAATTGTACTAAAAAATTGAAGAAAAATGCAAAATTTAAAATTCACAAAATCGATATTTAATAAAAAAAATACAGAATTTGTCCAATTTATCTAACATAAACCTGTCCTTATTTGTTGGATAAAGTTAAAGTAGCAGAAAGGTTGTAATTTTTTGAAACGAATTTCCGTCATCCCTTGTCAAGTTTGGTTTGGAGACAAACCGGTTTCGGCTATGTGCCGAAATATCAAATCAAGAATTATCAGAAAGGTTTTTAAATAATGTAATAGAGGTATACTTATTTTAAATCCGAATGAAGGTAACACTAGAGTAGTGTTAAAGAAACACGATTATGACATCAGAATTAATAATATTGTAGGAGATATTACGAAATATCAGTTAGTGTAGGCAAGGATCCAACAAATAAATTGCAAAAGATATATAATGAAATGGTAGAAGAACTTTTTAGAAAGAAAATTATTACGATTTTTATGACAAAGAAGTTTAAAACAAACATTGCGTCTGTACCTGGGTTGTATTGTCTCCCCAATATCCACAAACCAGAGTTTCCCTTAAGACCAATTTGTTTATTTGTCAATTCACCATCAAATGAATTAAGAGTCGTACTGAGTGTTTGAAGCATATTGTTAAGGACTCTTTAGAACTCAGCAATAGAATTCAAATTTTGAGATTAGAAGATAATGCATACCAGTAGACTTAGCAATAACAAAAATTAATGAAAAATGGAATATAATAAAGGAATCCACTCAAATGGGGAAGTATTATTAAATGTTCTATAGTTGGCAATAGGTAGGTATTTTCAATATAAGGAAAAGGTGTACTACTGTGGGCAAAAAATAGTAAGACTTTGTTCATGAATTTGAAGTTTTGGTAAAATTAAAAATTTTTCGTCTTTTTTTGCCATTTCAGTTTTTAAAAATTTCAAATATTTGCAAAATTTTTTATTTAGATAGTTAACATTTTTTCTAATATTGCGACATATTATTCAATTTTTCGAATTCCCAAATTGTGATGAAATATCGTTTTTTTTCAGATTAATTTAGTTTCTTGGTAAGTTTATAATTTTAAAATTTTTTGGTAAACTTTACATTCTTGGCATGTTTTTTTATTTTGTTGTGATTTTTTTTCGTATTTGGATTTGTTATGAATTTTTGGCTTTTTGGTGGAATTACAAACTTTTCTTAGAATTGAAGTTTTTGGTGAAATTTCACAATTTGGTGAATTTTGTTTTTGATATTTTTTGTTAAATTTTGGACTATGATTAAATATTGATTTTTTTGTGTTATAAATTGTTTATTCCAGTTTTTCTATTTTATGCTGAATATAAAATTTCGGTTTTTGGATGGATTTGGTTTTCGTTGTTAGTTTTTTCAAGTTTTTTAAAGATTTTAATTCAGTCCAATATTTAGAAATGTAAGCTATCTGAAGGCTTCGAGTAGATAATTTCTTCAGAGGGATTTTATAGTAAATTTAAAGATGGTTAACAATCGATTACCACGAAAAAAGCTGTTTTCTTCCATCATTTTTAACAGTTCATACTTGGCTGATGGGTATAAAGGATCGGTAAAGCCGCTTACAGCACTATTAATTGTATTTTTTTAATTTAGTCTCTTTTTTGATGATTTAAGAAAATGTCACGATTTAATGAACAAATAAAACTTAAACACAAATTATTTAATATTTAACTTAAAATTCTTTGAATCCCGCATAATTAGCCAACAATAGCACAAGGTGATAATTGTTTAATAGTTACGCTTATATTGCGCTTTTGGCAAACCAATGTGAACACAAATAAATTTGTGCATTATGTTCATAATTCGTGGTGAAACACTGTCAAAGAGAAATTTATGGAGCCAACTAGATAATAAATTTATAAAATTGTTGGCTTAATCAATATTTACCAATATTCCATCACAAATACACAGCACTGAAAACCGCCATCTTTTAACCACTGAAATTCAATAAGAAAACAATTGTATTAGTCCGTTATTATATTGATGGGTTGGTTCCCGTAGGTGATTTAGACTCATATATATTTATTTTTTTCATTTCCTGTTCAACAAGACTGAGTCTTATATTTATAGTACAGGAACGTATTGTGTTACAAAAGGAGTTATTTTTCATTAACATAACAAAACTAAAAAATTAATAATATAACAAATTTAATACGAGCAACATTGGTAAAATTAATTGAAAAAATTAAATAAAAATCTTTTGAAGCTATTAGCATTGCTAATAGTTGTGGATTTAGTGAAAGATTGCCCCAAAGACGAGTGGCATGCACATAAAAATGCCATTCAGACACTAGATATTGATGTCGAGGTATTATAATATTTCTATGTCGTGAAGATTGGAAAAAAACGAATTCTTTTGAATATATAGTTGGGAGTTTGCGTGCGTGTTACTTTATGCAAAAGATTTTCAAATGCTACCCCATAGAGATTATTGGAAACGGCGGAAACATGGTCAAACCTTCTCAACCCGTACACGTATCTTATAATGTTGTTAAACAAAACATTAAGTTTTCTTCTGCTCACTGAGTCACAGTTTCCAAATAATTCGCATCCATGCAATAAGGAAGGAATTAAATACGTTTTCGCGAGTAATATTCTTATCCTTAAAGGGGTGAATTATTGAGTGGACCAGAGAGCACGTAGTTTTGCATAAGACATAAGACCAATGAGCTTACATGATCTGCCCATCTTAGATTGTTATTGAAAACTATCCCGAGATTTTTTGCCGACTTTACAATTTCAATTATCTCACCATTGAAGACGATGTTTCGAAAAATGGGCGGAGTTATGCTCTTTTTGCTCATTATGAGTCACTTAGACTTACTCGGATTCAAACAGAGTCCATTTGCACTAGCCCAAAGAATAATTTTTGTTTAACTCGTCAAGAAACACCAGAAGCCATATTTTGAAATAGGCTTTTTAGAGTAAGTTGCACGGCATCTGCATACAAATGGATTTTGCATTTAGAAACTTCTTTGGGAAGTCATTGACATATAAAGAAAACAAAAGTGGTTCTAAAATAGAACCTTGATCCACTACTTTAACGAGGTCTAGGCTTTCAGACCATACATTATTAAAGAAGACAGATTGTGTGCGATTCGAGAGATAAGATGCAATTAGTTTAGTCGACGTGTATGAAAAGCAAAAAAAGTGTTTAAATTTTTTAATCAGTATGTCATGGTCTACGGTATTGAATGCCTTAGAGTGATCTAAGAGAACTAAGAAATTAACGTTCCCATTTTCCAATCCTTGCCGTAGGTTTTCACTACCTTCTACGAGAGCTGTAATACAGTTATGACCCTGACGAAAACCAGATTGCTTCTTAGAAAGCAGGTTGGCTACAAATTATTGAACGAAAATCTGGGTTTTTTAAATTCACAAACAAATTTTTTAAATTGAATGAAGTATTTCTTGACTAGTTTCGAGGGTCTAGCTACAACTAAACAAAAACCAAAGAAATTAAATATACAGAAAATTTGTTTATCTAAATGGAAAGAAACGTGTATGATTGGAATTACATTTACAAAATTTTTCATGAATTTCGTGACTTGAAAATTTTATTTGTTAACAGATGTAGACGCGTTTGCTTCTGTAGGTGGCGACGTGCTTGCGAACGCAGTCTATCTCGCAAGAGCTCTAAAAATGGGAAAATATAGGAAAAAATCGGTATAAACCGAAAAATAGAGAGAACCATTGGGATTAAAAAAAATTACATAAAACAGAAAAATATTAAGAAATATGGATACTTAAATAAAAAAAATTATTTTGCCAAACATAGTTATGAAATATAAAAAGATGCTATATTTGTTTCAAAACCTCAGAGATATGTTCAAATAAAAAAATTCATAAAAGCCGCTTAGACTAAAACCTGCAAAGTCTGCTTAACGATGCCTAACTATGCATTAGTTGGGGTCCTTTCTTTAATTTAAAAATATTTTTTACCTTTATTTATTTCGTATTATATTTAATAGTAATGAAGATCTTTACCTGTTGCAATGAAACAGACCACAATAGGCTTTGTTGGGAATTAAATCCTCAACACTCAGATTGAAACACTAATTCACTAATAAAAATTTACGAACAAATCGACATTTTCCGAATAAATCGAAATTTTACCACAAAAACTAAATTGCTCAAGTAAATTACTGAAATGATAAACAAGATTAATTTAAAATTTTATTTACAGCGAAATCAAAGATATGCCAAAAATCTAACTTAAAAAACCATATAAATGGAAAAGATTAAGATTAAAATGGAAAAAATTAAAAAAATTATCGATACGCTCGTAAATCACAAAAACATAATTTTAGTCATAGCACAATTTCTTTGTTTAGAGTTTAATTACTAGAAATTATTTGTTAAATAAACGTAAAAAAGAGTAAAATAGCTGTCAAAAGAATAAAACTGTAAAAGATTTTTCAACCGATAAATTCGAAATTTCACAACAGGGATTAAAATTTTCCTTGTTCAATTAACAATTCGAAAGTTAATTATCAAAAAATTAATATTTAACAAAAATCTGTATAAAACAAAAAACCGCAAAAAATCAATGTTTCATTAAAAAAAAATTTAAGAATCACAAAAATTTTTACATTTTATAAAAAAATCACCAAAATTTACAATCGAACTTCGGACAAATCATCTGCCCCAATATAAAATTCACGAAACCCAATTTATTAAATAACAATAATAAAAAAATTAAATAAGATCATTCATTCAACCATTATGTAAATAAGCAAGAGCAAGGATATGTAAACAAGCATATACTTGGTGAATTGCAGATAATAACAGAATACTATTTTTAGTAGTTTTTTTTTTTTTTTTATAAAATTTAGAGTTTTCGGTGAAAAATCGACCTTCGGATACAAAAAAATTTTCATTTTTAATTTTCATTAGTTGATCTTTTTTTTGTTAAATTTCGGTTTCGTGATGAAGTTTTCGATTGCTTGGCGAAGTGTCAACTTATGGAAAAATTTAAAAAATATGTTGACTTTTCGGTAAAATTTATAAGTTCTGGTCAAATTTCAAAATATGGTGGTGAAGTTTGTTTTTGGTTACTTTTTTGTGAAATATAGGGTTTTTGGTTGATTTTTTGTTGATGGATTTTTTAATTTTTGGTGAATTCCCGTTTTTTTGTGAAATTTTTCTATTTTTTAATTATTCGGTTTATTTGCGGACTTTGACGAAAATTTAAGTTTTTACTGATTTTGATTTTTTTTTGTAAAATTCTGTCTTGGATTTCAAATATACTTACAGGCGGAATTAAAAACAAATTTGGTTAGCATTCAGAACATGTGTATTTTATAGGCTTGTGGTAAATCGGAAAACGATTTAGGAGAAAAATTGAAGAAAAATGTTTTTTTGCCCATATCTCGGGAACTGTGCAATTTACAATGGTGCAATTTCCAAGATCCTAGCGTATTTAGTACCATACGAAAGTTGATTGCAACATTGGACAGGCGGACATCGAATACCAAAAGTATGTTTCCGCATTACACATACTGAGTGTAGCGAATGTACGATTCTAGAAACTTAGTATCCTCTTTATACATATTTGCATAATTGATTTTTGTTCTTCGCTGAGGTTTTAAGGGACTAACTGCACAGTTTTTATGAAAATCCACAAGCCTCGACCAAATGCTTAAAAATGACTAGAGAATATTTTTAAAAAAATCTTTGTTCCACTGTATTTAACGTCTAAAAAACATAAAAAAACCTATGAAAAAGAAACAATAATAAAACGAATAAAAACACAAACATTACAAAAAATATCAAATTGTGCAGATAGAAACGATTTAAAAACATAATTTGAGAAAATCGCCAAAATAGATCGTCATCAAAAGATACTGACTGGACTGGTCGTATTCGTTTGTAATATTTTTGGTGTTTTTGCATTATTTGTGTTTTGTTATCTTTTAAATATTCATAAAGCGAAATAGAAAATATGCACAAAAATATAAAGTACAAGGACTCAATTTGACACATGCACAAAGTTCACAGTCACATGTGTACACAAAACTGAAAGTATAATTTCCGCTGGAGTGTATCGATTGTAGAAATGTCTTTTTTGTAGCTGTTGGCCACTACTACAGAAAAAAAACGTGACAATAATAGAATATATGCATATTAACCACATGTACGACATGCATGTTTTAACAAACACATGTATATTTTCATAATTTCATACACAAACACATACAAATTCATATTCATACGAGCATTTATATTTACATATACACACTCATATAAAGTCCCATAAATAAAACGGAACTCATAAACAAAAACCACAAACGTTGCTTGTTGGTTTCATTGAAAAACTGCTGTGAACTAAACTAGTGTGAAAAAATAACAGATATACAATTATCCCTAACACCCCCGCCTCACACCTCTTCATAAATTGGAAGAGTTTGCCGAGTACCTTCTAGCAGGGTGATCGGAAGCAGGCTCCTTATCGGAGGTGCAGAGCAAATAAATCAAAAACACAGACAAATCTGAGTAAAGAGAGGTATAACTCAGGTACACATTAAGGGGATTAACGTTGGAAAGGGAATGATGTGAAAATTTGGGAAGGATTTAATCCAAAGTTGCGTAACTTCACTGATGGCATTACGATTTCAAAATTAAAGGCGATGGTGGAGCGAAGCACATTTCTATGATCTTAAATATCATACGAATATATTAAAAATCGAGGATAAGAATGTTTGGTGGAGGTGCCTGGAGTACGTGGGTATACAACCCACAAAGGCTGATTTTAGACTAAGGCAGCCAAAAAAATGTCGCTACGATTGGCTACATCAGCCTTCAGACTGGCCACTATGCAAAATAAGGAGGTCGGCAAATACCAATCGAGAAGTGGATATGACTAAGGAACGTAGGCGAATTGTAAAGTATCAAATTGTACTACTGGCCGGCTTGGATAATTCGGTCCCATTTTAAGTCTTCACATACCAACGGTAGGACTAATGTGTCATCTTAACTATGGTGGTATCGGAAACATTGATCAAATTAAGAGTCGGTAATTATAAAATATTTATCCGCCTTAAGTTGGTTGTTCGAATTTGTTTGGTAAAACATTTATTTTTAATTGTTTTCGAAGGGTGCTTCCGCCCCTATGTTCTAGTTTTACTGATTTCTATCCTTAATGCTTTATATAGTCACAGTTACAATTGTTAGTGCAAACGACAAGAAATTGTTATAAAAAATATTAAAGAACTTGTATGAATGAAAAGTTTGTAAGGATAGAAAGTTTCTAGGGATAAAAGTTTTTATGCTCGTGCATGACCATTCCTTTGCGCTATTGAAATTGGTGCTTTAACCAAAGTAGTAAAAGGGAAATAAAATATCATCCCTAACATGCTGCAATTTAGGCAGAGTTATTGTCGGTATTTGTTCTGTATGGGGAAGCAAAATATTTTTTCATATGCATCGTAAGTATTTACAAGAACCATAAACGTTTTCTTAAAAAAAAAAATAATAACAACAATGATGTGTTATTCCTTTCAGATGACATATCCGAAAAGTACAGGATAGAAGTCAGTTATATTGCAGGATACTAACTGTTTGAATTCTGCAACCTTGTTCGGTTTGGCTTCTTAAAATAACCCTAAAGGAAGACATCTGTTGAGGTAAAAATTTGCCTTATCACTGAGCATAATTTTCATCGAAAAACCCGACTTCTGGTTTACGCACCCATTCGACAAACTGACGGCGCTATTGATGGTCTCTGGGTTTTAATTCTATAGTAGAATACGGCGAATCGATGTGCCGGGTTCGTCGGCCACATTTTTAAGAACTTTGTGAGTATTCTTGTACGAACGAACTGGTCGAGCAAAACTATATGCTTTCACCTTACATACTGACCCAGTTTGTTCGAACTACTGGATTAGGTTCCAAAAACTATTATTATTTGTTTATTCTCTTGCAATTAATCCTCGATTATTCAAAAACGATGGTCACTCTGCTAATCCTCAAGATTAGCTTAGCTCAGCACTCCAGTTCCCGAATTAATGAAATGAAATCAGTGGATCTACGGTAAACCTTAAACACTTGCAGAAATATATTATTTTCCAAATCAGGCGCAACGGCTGGAGAAAAAGGTAGCCGATTGACTACAAAGCGTCTTTCAAAACTCTCATTCTTAAATTTTGTTTGAAACAAATCAATTTAAAAACACTCTTGAACTCTAAAGAAGGAAATAGTTGATTAATCGATTTGTATTAATCGATTTATTGCAACGTTTATTAATAAATCGAATAATATTTTTCTTCCATCACTACCTAGGAAATTAATTTCATTTTATTAGTGATACATACTTTTATGTTTGGAAAACTGTTTTTGGTGTTCTTTATTTTACACTAGCCTACTAAACTATTTCCAGCCTGATTTTATTTCTTAGTTCCCAGAACTCCTTCGTTTTAACGTTCACTTCTAAAAGTGCCGCAATTTTCACACATACAATATGTTGTCAATGGAAGTTCTCGGTTAGAAATGCGAGAGTTACTTTCAAAATATCCTCAGTGTACTGTTTTCAACAAGTTTCGGTCACAAGATTAAATTCTGTTTGGTAAAACTGTAATCAAAAGATGCCCTTATAACAGGTCAGCAGTGCCAAGAAATGCGAACATAAAGAATATTTTTTAAAACTTGCTTGCAATTTCAGTATTTATTATTTGGGCTCTTTACCCATCAATCACAATTTAGATGTGTGAAGTTCAGTACAGAAAAATACTGTTCGTCATATGGTCAACAGGATAGAATTAAATAGAATAATTTTTCGTTTACACTTTGAATAGAAGGGGTGGTCAACTGGTTTGTTATTTTGACCCAGCAGGATAAAATAGAAATTACAACGTGTTGCTCATTAATTGTTCTAAAATTCACAGTAGGAGTGACAGATACTGTAGTAGCAAAAAACTATATTCGGTTATGCCGAATCTTATATACCCTTCACAAAAGTATGAACTACTAAAAATGTACTACAGATCTTTCCCGGTGCAAAGGATTGTTTGAGGTACTTAATTTTGATCTTCGGTTTTAGTCGTATTGATTTACGTTTAAACTTTCCTTTCGACTTAAAATAAGCATTTTCGATCGGTGTGTTTTGTCTCTTCTCTGAAGGCTTTTAAAATTGTGAAAAATTTTTATGATATTAAAATTTTTTTGTGAGTGTTGGATTTGTGCTGAAATTAGACATTTTTTATAGAATTGTATAAAATATATTCTGTTTTGACGTTTTCATAAAAATACTGTTTTATTTATTTTTTTAATTTTCTGATAATTTTGCAAAATTTTGGTTAAGTTAAAGTTTTGTCGAAACCACTGGATGTAAAGGGCGAACTATACGATTGAGTATGATGCCCAATTAATTGTTTAATTATTTAATGTAATGAAGTCTATTCGTCCACAAAAGATACTCTTTGCTGCGGATTTGGACCGGCACGGCATCCCTGGTCGGTACTTTTTCAAATACTAAATTACTGAGGCTATCACCGCACATGGCCTTATTAAAGAGTTTAGAAAATTAGTTAAAAAGTATAAAACTCACAGCTCACTTGAGAACGGAGTTCGAGTTCGACAAAGAAAAACATAAACCTGCTTGTATGAAGAAGAAGAACAATTTTCCTGAAGAAGAACAATTTACCTGCTGCTCTGACAAGTTATCACAGACAATACAATACTTACTAATTCAGTCAATAAAATCCATTGTTCATTTTGACTTAAGATTACCAAATCGGTAAATTTATCTTTAAGAAATGATGTCAGTGGCACGACTAACAGTTTGATAACTTGAATATGTTTTAAAATATAGACATTTATTTTTTATCCTACGGTTTGCACAAAAATGTATTACAAGGGATGCAGGAAGCAGGATATCAAAGGTCGTGTCTAGAATTTAATGTCTGATTGAAAAACTATCAAGGATGAAATTGAAACTGTTTTCTTACCAATAAAAGAAAATACTAAACTGTGCTGTGTTTAGGGGAATATCAAACGGTGACAGTTTTAAGAGCGACGTTCTCTAGTTTGAAAAAATTTTTTCCGATAAGTATCCGAGACTTTAGAGGTCCTACTAGAAATTGAAAACCAATCAAGGATGAAATTGATGCTGTTTGCAAACCATTAACAGCGATATGGTATATGTTATGAGGGTTCAAAACTGTGGCATAATAAGCAAAAAATTAATGAGCCTGGCAAACAATTTTAATGGGCGCTATCTTGAAGTATCTTTCATTCTAGCGGGTGACCAAGGCAGGATTTTTTATGGGGGTCGATCCGGTCTAGTAAATATAACAGCGCCCTCCTTTGTCGGTATCACTCTATAGAACTAAATTGAGGGCGAAGTAGAATAATTAATGAAATCTCTATACTAACTTCAAGAATATTAGTGGCGCTGCAACACTGATCTAAGAATTAACATAATGCGAAATCGCAGAGTTGTTAAACACTGAAACTTTTTGTAGTCTATCACTGTGCAAAAAAAGTAACAGAATTAGTTCAACTAATTATTAGGCATTACTGGCCTGAGTGTCACTTTCTATTAAGAGAAAAAATGTTACATGACCATGAATGACAATGTACTCTTACAATTAGACGGCGCTATAGTAAGGCGTCGCTAAGTGCTACATAACACGTTGTCAATTGCCCTATTAAGGCGTGAATCCAAAAAGCAAATTTTCTTCCCTTCAGTGGTGGTAGCGCAATTTTACCACTTTGTTTATGCGAATAAACAGGCCATATATGCAGTCTTGAAAGACAATCTTATCCAAGTAGTAAACGGTATCCTCGACAAAGCTTTCAGCTCTTAGCTTATGGAGTAGAGTCGGTTAAGAAGTCCGCGAGATAAAATATCAAATGAGCCAGAATGCTTAAAGACTAACATATTTAGGCAAGTAATGTGTTCTAATTTGTTTCGCTTGGCAAATACCTAACAGTTTGTTTGATTAAAATATAAAAGAAAGATAACCACGAAAAAAAATAAAATTAAATAAAATCCTTAGTCCTGGTTTTTATTATTTATAAAAAGTATGAATAAATTTGCATACTTATGCATGAGGATATTGTTCAATCCCATTTGTATCCGTAATACAATATTTATTTGAATTTGTACTAGTGCTGAAGATGGGTGGTGAACCTGATGTTACACATTTTTCATTTGCGTTATGGCCCCTTGTTGCTGCAGGCATATTATTGCAATTTTTCATTAAAATGGGTTTTACGACTTTTGGAAAATATTATGCAAATTCTACATACAATTTGCAAGTTTAGCCACTGTTGTTTCCTTTTTGGTATTTAAAGTATTTATAACCATTTGTAAATAAATACTGGGAGTTTGTAGTTCTCTAAATAATTTGCTTCAATTGTTAACAACCTTAGGTGGGGAAGGATGACAATGTCTAGTAGAAATAAAAGATAATCTGTAGTAATATTTACTTTTGAGTTTTGCCTTTTTTATTAGTTTCTCTTTCTTCACCTTTGCTCTTGTTTAGTATTCTATTGTAATTCTATATTGCTGGAAATATGTATTATTTATGGAAAGTAAATGTACCGGGAGGTTTTATACACTTTACAAAAATGAAAAGGCTATACATACATATGTATATATAAGTTTGTTATTCCGTTTGCATTTTCTGCAATATTCATTTCCTTATCCTTAAAAGTAGGAAAGTTCAACTAACGATGTCCGTTTGTCCATCTTGATGGACCATCAAACTTAGCTCATTTGGGCAGCAAGTTTGAAGAATTTGATGTCAGCCATATTAGTCCACAAGTTTCAGAGATATTTGAATGCTTATTGAATTTGCTATGAAGTACTGCTACGGAAAGTATCAACTAGAGGCCCCCAGATAGCTTACGCACCTAAGTGTTGGACCAAATAAAAAACTTAAAAAAAAACTGAATCGGTTTTAAAACCGAAATAGCCGCAAAAATGACGAAAAATTTAAAATTTGCCCAAATTTTAATTTCATTAATATAGGAAATTTCAGTATAAAATCGAAAAATTGTAATAAAGCAAAAATATTGCTAAAATGACAAAAAAACAAAAATTCTCCACATTTTAAAACCCAGACCTGATCGTAGTGCAGGATCAATGTTAAAGTACTTACCTAATTATGCTGTGAGAATTTTACTATTCGTATTTAATGCTATGCTACAAGTTGGCTTCTTAACACGCTTTTGGAAGATGTCTGAAATTGTTATGATCCCTAAACTAGCACCTTGCTCATATCATGTCATGCAGGCTCATTAGCATACTGTCAATTTTATCAAAGTTGTTTGAAAAATTATTCGTTTCAACTTTAAAACCTTACCTCAATTAACGAAACATCATCTCGGACAACCTGTTTGGTTTTCGTGCATACTATTGAGCAAGGCCACAGAATTTTCTACATTTGAAAACAAGCAATATTGTTCAGCTTTATTTATCGACATTTTCCAGGCGTTTGGTAAAGTCTGCCATGATGGGCTACTAACTCGAGTACTACCTGGAAACTCTCACAAGCTCAGGTAGTATAGTAGGGCCGCAGCGGATATGCCAACAAGCCCAAATACGTATACGTCAACGTTTGCAGATGACACTGCAATTATAAGTGTTAATAAAGATCCGACGGTGGCATCTACACAACTTGAGAATCATGTTAATGAGCTAGAATATTTGCTAAAAACGTGGAGAATACAGGTAAATCCATCGAAATAAATCCCTGAAATATAACGACACATTTGATCCAAAAGCTGAATTTGCAGCTAAACCTTGATTTTTTTTTTTTTTATCAAATATTCGAAATTTTATTGAGAAGCCTATTCCGTTTTTATCTACAATTCACGAAAAAATCGAGAATTTATCAATAATTGATAAACATTCGGAGAAAAGAGCAACAAATTAAAAGAGCCGTAATTAAGACAACACAATAAAACGGAAGGAGAGTTTAAATGTAAAATTAGAAGACTAAAGCCGTAGGCCAAAATATAGCTCTCTTACTTGTTCTTTGTTTGTTTGATTGGAAATTGGAGATTGGGAACTTTCTATTGACAACACTGTTTTCCCTGTTAACTGATTTGACAGTTCTAGGTTATTTTAAAAAAGGAGGATCTATTCGGGAAAATCAAGCAGTATTAAGTTTTAATTTTTTTCCAGCGGAAACAAATCGTTGATAATTTATTCGTGATGGTCGAAATGTCATTACTCCCAAAAAAACTTACTGTTTGATGCGCGTACTCGGTCGGCGGTATCATTAGACCTTAGGTTTTTAAAACTTATCACATTCAGGACGTCAGAGTCAACGGTAAGCGGTATAAAGGCACGATTACTGAGTTGACTACTGAATGTATTATTGATGCTGCATTTAAGAAATTAATTCGTATTTTCTGAAACAATGTCCACGTATATAAACCAAAAATAATAGATCACTAGGTTGCCAACAATTGAGCCATTTATTTTGAAAGTGGCATAAGTCACTTTGTTTTTTAATTGACATATTTAAGGGGTTGCGAATTAACACACGTAAAAATATTGATGCCATCTTTCTAGAAGATTTAAAGTACATACGTTTAATTTAATCGTTCTCATTACTAGGTGTGATGAAGTCCTAATAATTTTGATCCTAAACTTAATCCACTATTACATTAATTATAATTATCAATGTTAAAAATTTATAAAACTGTTAAAAAATTTACCAAACTTTACTGTTCTCTCCCAACTACACAGGGATGACCAATATTTTTTTTTAATAATTTAAAACAATAATTCACTCACACATTTATCTCACTTTTAACAAAAGATTAATTCCAATTTTTTTCCACTCACTCTCACATTTAATTTCCTTAGTATAGACACTTATGCAACTTTCAATAGGTTTGTAATACCGTTAAGTAGCAAAATTTCTCTCGAACAAAATTCTATTATTCTATGTTCAGACATGCATCTTAAATGCGCAATTAGATAATTCACCCAATAAATGCCTTAATTGGACTCAATTGAAAACAAAAATAAAAAGATATGAAATTGATTTTAGTGAATTTCTTTAACTTTTAAACGAAAATACGTTTTAAGTAATTAATTTCTTAAAAAATATTATTTAAAGTCGAACTTCTCCTCATTTTTACAAACTCACATACGCAAGCTTTCACGAACAAAATTTACAGATTCTCAGCTGTCAAATGCTAACTGAGTAATATGTGTGAACACCAAAGTTCATTTAAAATTTAATAATGTGTAAACATGGTATTGGTTTTAAATATATTGACAAAACTCTTTTTTTAAATGGAAAGATACCTGCAAATTCTAACTACTCCTATCATTAATGCCTCTTTAAAATAAATGACTAATTTGCTCAATTAAAAATACGCAATGTCCTATTTCTCCTCCTCCGTGGATTCACTTCTGCCTTCAATTAGCCTAAATAAATTTAGTGGTCTTTTATTACGAGTAATTGCAAATTTAGATCAAATTTGTTGCAACTTTTTATCTAAAAACAATTTAAAATATTTTATAATACCTGAAGATAAATGTGTACTACATTCCTTTCCTGCTTCATTTTATGCATGTTTTCTAACAAAAAAAAAAAAGAATTTTTAAGCAAAAACAAAATCTGCTCTGAACAAGTCATGTTCTTTTTTAAATTATTTTTTTTTTGTGCCCCTTATTTCTACTTGAAAAACATTCTTTGGCATTTTTCTTTCAAGGTATTTAAAACAATCACATTCATTTGGAAGAGATTTTTTGTGTTTTCTTTTATCTTTTATTTTTTTCAAGAACAGGACGTGAATGCTCTCAATTGTATGAAAAAAAAATATATGTAGAGTTAAGTTATTCGGGAAAAGCAAGTTGCAAATCATGAATAGTCAGTATAGAAATAATTATTTAAGAACAGCAATGAGTATTGAATTCTAAATGTATAGTATGCTGACATATGAACTAGTTACTTTACTATCTACTTAGGATCACTACTAGTAAGTATATCGTTGTGTATGAATTTATCCTCTTCATATAGCAAATATACAATCAGTTAATTATTTAAATAAGTTGTTGGCCAATTATTGGTAGAATCAATTGAAATAAAAGTAACAAAATTGGAAGAAAAGAGATATATTTTCCTACTTTAGAAGTGTTCGAACAATTAACTTTTTACAAAATATATTCGGTTATTATTGACACAAAACAACCACTTCTGACATGCAGCTTTGTAAAAAAAGTCAAAATAATTACACTCCAAGATCGCCGTATAAGCATAAACGAGACAACAGCCAATCTTGTGATCTCATTCAGTTCATTGCAAGGCATTAGGAGCAATGATTTTTGCGACGATCCATTCCAAATCGCTTATGCAACTGCAACTAATTGAAAGAAGAAGTCTACGAAAATGTCATTTCAATAGATGTGATAGCATTTGCAGGAACTACAACTAATATGGAACACTAACTAAACCTGGTAGTTTGAGGTCAGAACACCAGCTCACTCACATTAACACATATTTATGTCGCTATCATTTCGGGAGCTAGAAGCCCTGAATATGCCCTGGTTGGTCATTGCCAGGTAATTTTGGACCATTTTTCGAGATTTGGAAACCACTTTAGAAATGTTTCTCAAGCGTTATGAATTTTTTCGCTCGTAATCTGTCGCTGTTTGCTGCTATTGGAAGATGTTAAGCATCACTTATGGTGATCAAGTGTATAAAATGTACAATATTCACGATCTGAAGCTGGTCAAACTGGCCATTTTCTTGATCGTATGGCAGTGTTTAGCGAAAAAGTTCCTTAAATGCTAAAACTGAATGTGCTTGGTGGGGTAGCAATTCATCTAATGCTTAAAACTGGACAGTTAATCAGCGATATCTCAAAATGTCCCATCACCAGAATATATTTTGTGACCATACATGACATCACTTGTTTCAAGCCAATTTGTTTTTTTTTTTCATAAGAATGCATTTTTCCTGTGCACACGTGCTTGAAAACTATTTTTTCACTTGATTGATTTTTTTGCAATTCCATTTTATTACCTGCCACAACTGACAATTCAACTGAGCTCAACACAAAAGTAAGAACGCATTTATTTTTCTACAATTTTTATTTTTACTCTGTTCAACTTTCGATTACAAAGCATTTTTTAATGTAAAAATCTATTTTTCACTTTTGTTAACGCTTGCGGTAATATTTAAAAGGAAACGCAGATTTATCTTTAGATATTTCTACCTGCTGCAAAAGAAAAAAATATGAAACGCTTTAAAAAAGAATTTACCGTGCATTTGTTTGGGAAATTCACACACGTTTTTAAAGAACAGGTTCAAAGTTTAGTGTCGGATTGGCACAAAATTCAAACAGAAGAAAAACAAGTAAATTGTACCGAATCTCTTATAATCTTCACAATAGTATGAACTACTAAAAATGTACTACAGACTTTACCTGGTGCAGAGGTTTTCTTGCGATCTTTAATTTTGAACTCGAATTCTAATCGTCTTATTTTAACTTTAAACTCTCCTTACATTTTGATATATTCATTTTCGATCGATGGGTTACTAAATGGTTTTGATAAATATTGAAAAATTTAAAATTTTTCGGTGATAATACGGGAAATTGTTAAAACTTTTCGGTAAATTTCAAAATATGGTTCTTTGGCAAAATGTATGTCTTTTGTATCCCAAAATTAAGACAAGCAGTTTCAGATTATGATGGAATTATTAGTTTTTAGTGAACTTCCGATTTTGGTTGATATTAAAATTTTTTTGGTGAAATTTCCGAATAAAATTATATTTATTGGAATTTCTTTTAAATTTACTTTAGGGCCTTTGGGAATTTAAGTTGGTTTTTTCTACATTTTCAAGAGTTTGGTGAATTTTTTATTTTTGGTTTTTATAGTTTCTGTTAAATACTAAATTTTATGGTAAGTTTTCAAATTCAGATGAAATTAAAAATATTGATAAAGTTCGCAGTAAAAAAAATTCCACTTTCTTCTAAAAATTTTGGATGTATTGTAGTTCGTTTATTTCGATTGATATTTTTGTTTTTGGTAAAATTTTAAAATTTATTCATATTAGAGTTATTTTGTGAAAGTTTGCCTCTTTCGCTTTTGTTTGGAAAATTTTGACCTTTGGGCAATTTATTTTTTTTTTCTTTGATACTTTCTGGTTTGGTCTGGTTTATGGTGTAATTAAAGTTAAATTTAAAAATTTTGGTTGTATTTAAATTTTTGTTGAGAATTTTATGAATTTTGATTTTTGGGATATTTTTGTCGTAATTTCGATTTTCATTGAGTTTGAATATTTCGTGAAATTTTTTATGTTTTCAAATTTGTGTTTAAAATTTTATTCAAATGAGATTATTTTTTTCTTATTTCGCTGTATTGGGCATTTTTTGGTATTGTGGTAAATTTCCAAAATGTAGTCAATTACAAAATATTGGTGAATTTTAAATTTAATAAACTTTAATACTAATAATTAATAATAAAATTTAATAAACAGTGAAATTTCAATTTTCTTTACGATGATCTTGTGTGATGTAAAATTTGGGTAAAACCTAGAAATTTTTTACAAAGGTTTCATTATCGGCCAATTTCAACTTTTTACTTTAATTTTGGTGGAATTTGGGGTGAAATTTCAAAGGTTAGTGAAATTAAATTTTTTTGATATCTTTTTGCGAACGTTGGCTATTTTGGAAAAGTTTCATATTTTTAGTCATTGTGGTTAATTTTTGAATTAGTGAATTCCAAAAAATTTGGGGCAATATCTTTTTTTATTGTTTTTCAGTTGAATTTAGATTTTTGGTAAAATTTTAAGTTGTTATTATTTTAATATTTTTTGTGAATCTTGAATTTTTGAATGGTTAAATAAAAATTTTTATGATATAGTTTTTCATAAAGGTTTGATATATTGAAGTGCTTCGACTTTTATTTTATTGGAGTGTTTCCATTTTCGGGTTATTTATTTTAATTAAAATTTGTTTCACTATTTTTTGTGGTACATTTTTTTTGTTTTCAGTTTAATTTATAGTTTTATATGATTTTTAAATTTTGTTGATGCCGAGTCTAGTGGTGAAATTTGGTTTGTTAAATTTAGTATGCAACGTCGACTTTGATATAAGTGCTACTTTTTTAGATTTTTTTTTTGTAAAATTAAAAATGTTGTTTTTAAATTTAAAGTTTTGGCTATTTTTTAATCTAGTCTTATTCCTATACTTAAGTTAACTGGACTAATCAAAACTGTCAGCCGAACTCGTAGCATAGCCCACACCAAACCTAGTCGCCACTACTAACTACAAGGGTGCATAAAACTAAATAAGAATTATTAGAATTAGAGAAATATTAGGTAAGCATACACACACATATATAAATAATTTTACAATAAGTAAGCTCTCGTAGTTTAAGATGTAAAAAAAGGGTTATAAATTGGTAAACTTTATCAGAGAGGGTGTTTTGTTTACTTATTAAATACAGAAATATTAATTTAGAATTTTTATGATTTTGAATAGTTTTGTGAGTTTTAAGATTTTACCATTTGTGTTGATATTTGCTTTTTTTTACATTACTGCCTAACATAGATTTTTTTGACATTTTCAAAAAATATTTAATTCTTGGTAAAAACAATTTTTTTATTCTAGTTTTCGATTTTATAGTAAATTTTAATTTTGAAAAATTTCTAATTTTTGGCAATTCTCTGTTAATTAAAATGTTTTGAAAAATGTTGATGATTTCAAATCTTTACACTACTGTTTTTGTGGTAAATTTTCGAATTTTGGTTAATTCCTAAATTGTGATAAATTTCCTTTTTTTCATTTTACAGATTAAGATTGAGATTTTTAATAAAATTTGTAATATTTACAATTTATAAATAATTTGGTAAATTTATAATTTTTTGGTGAATTTAAAATTTTTTTTGCAAATATACGATTTGTGGTGAAATTTTATCTTTTGATTTAGTTTTTTAACATCGATGTTTTCGAAGTTTTTCATAAAATATAGATTTTTGGTGATTTCTCGACTTTTGGGTAAAATTGCAAAATTGTTGTAAAATTCAAAATTTTGTGGTGAAAATTCAAAATTTGGTTAATCTTCGTTCGTTTTAATATTTGTTGGTAAAATTTCGGTTGTGTATTGAATTTTTATTTTTTTGGCAAACGAAATTTACTTATTCTAGTTTTTAGATTTTATGATGAATTTTATATATTTGAGGTGAATTTTAAATTTTGGAAATTGTTTGTGCAGCTTTAATTTTTTTTAAATTAAGATTTTATGGAAAATTATAATATATTAGTAACTTTAAATCTTTAAACTATAGTTTAAAGTTTTCCAAATTAAGATAAAATTTGGTTTTTTTTTCATAAAATTTATAATTTTTACAATTTTACAATATTTTGGCGAATTTATACTTTTTAGTGAATTTATAATTGTTTTGTAAATTTACCATTTGTGGACAAATTTGATTTGTATAGAACTATATAACATGGATTTTGCTAAAATTTAAAAATTATTCATAAAATATAGATTTATTGCGATTTCGCGGGTTTTGGTTAAATTACAATTTTTGTGGTGAATATACAAAATATGGTGATCTTGTTTTTTTATTTCGGCTTTTCATTGAATTTTAATTTTTTCACAAAAAAATTTAATTGTTCCAGTTTTTGAATATTGTGGGGAATTTTTGAATTTTTGGTGACTTTAAAATTTTTGATTTTGGAGCAATTCGGATTTCATAGCTAGTTTATGATATTTTTGGGTTTTATTAAAGTTTGTTTAATACAGTCCAACATTTAAGTCAGTAAATTATATATTCAGGATATAACTTTTGCGGCGTCAGCTATGAATTTTGTAGAAATTACAAACGGATTGACAAACCTATATACATGTATCCTTTTCATTTTTGTGAATGGTATAAGAAGAGATTAAATTTGAAATTGGCACAAATACATAACAATACTATGCGAAAGCAAATGTAAACAACATTGTTGCTGTCTATATGCAGTAATGTCCTTGTAAATATTTTTCTAAATACCAATATTATTATCAATCCTTTTGCTAAAGTAAAATCTCGTTAGCAAAGCACTCGGTTGTATATATTTAACTGAAAGGTAGGTTATTTAATTTTACGCTACAGCTACAAAAATTAATATGTATTACTATCATCTCAGGATAATAAAGATCTCTAGCAAATTTTTATAGGAAAATTTATTTACGCTTTCTCAGCACATGCTGTAGAATTCTACAGTTGAACAATTATACAATTTTGTGTTCTTGTAGACAATAGAAATAGGAATACGTATTGAGGATTCATCAATTTATTTTTTTTAAACTACTTTTAAATTTTTTAGCTGCCCTTATCTATATTTGTTGCATAAATCCTAAATGCCTCTTTAGACTTCTTTTTGAACATTTCTCGGAGTTACTTTGCACTTACTACTTTTTTTACTAAAGAAACTAGACCAGCCTAATTAGGCTAATTAGCTGAAAATTGTTCGGATGCGACGGCTATACTGAAATAGTCGGCTAAGGCAAAAACGACTAAGGTAAAACTTCAAAGAATGCCTACTTGGACGGTGCCATTAATTTTGAAGACGGTACGCATCGGCGTCAGCTTTTAGACGACTTTTAACTGATAGGCTTCGCGCTATGTTCAAGACTTAATTAATAAACACAGCCACAGATTTAATAATATTTTGTTATATTATGTTATGATGTTTGTGTGTTTGCTCCTGCTCCTTAACATAACGTCACAAACACACATACAAGTTAATACTCTCACTGCCGCCAAACCCATACTTACATGTTGCTTCAGAATATTTCATAAATAGAATTCTTTATTATTTTGCAATGCTCTGCATTAATTTCTTTATTTCAAAATCTTCTTTCCCATGCTATGTGCTAACGACAAAACTTGAACCTTTACTTAAAAACAAAGGTGTCATGTTCGCGTTGCAACTGCAAACATTATTTGCATAGTTGGCAAATATGGGTCGGGTAAATGGTCTAAGCTAAGGTTTAATTATTATAAGTTTTCTATTTTAAGTTCAGTCTTAATAACACCATAAAGGAAGCACATAGTGCTGCAATAAAGACCAAATTAAACTAAACAAAAATTTAAACAATCCTTTTTATTTAAGTTACACAAGTGTGGAGTAATGGCAAGTTTTCCCATTCTAGATGTTTCGTCTGATTCAGTGATTGATGATAAACAAAATGAAATTCGGATTTGCAAGCCAATCTTTCAAACCAGGCGCTACTTGAATTCATGCCCTTATAAATACATACGCAGCATTTCGAGATTTGATTATCGTTTTGCTGTTAGGAACAACTGATTTATAACGCACACACCCTTACAAAAACAACTGCTTCTCATTCATAAGCTTTGTGTCTTTCACTGTTTTGTCGTGTTATATTCGTTACTCACAGTAAAATGTATAATTTTGTGTTCATTGCATAGAAGCCCTACTTCTTGAGAATTGCAAAAATATTATTTTTTTCCTGCATTGCTAAAAAAATATACCTGCAAATATAAAAAAAAATTCCCAATTCCAGCCATACAACATATTAAATTTATTAAGGCAAAATATATTTGCTTACTATAATACACAGAGAAAAAACTGGTAGATAGACTGAAGTGAGTTATGTACATTTGTTCTCAGAGCTCGTTGTTAATTTGCTAACAAATGTTCTGATTTTGACAATAAACCATTCTCAATTTGCCAACTAACTGTTGACAACAAACCGTTTTCGTTTCGACAACCCTCCTTTTTCATTTCATTAACAAAAACCCCCTTGGGAACCCAGAGACTGTATATAAAAACAGATTTAAAATTTATATTTTAATTTCTTTATAATTTGTTTAATAAATTTTACAAACAAAATCCAAAATTGTATTACGAAACGCAAGAATTATCGCTTCCGATTTCCTCCAACAAACTTTTCCCAAAACTCAACGCAGAAGACTAAGGGTAGCAATGCTTCTTTTAGATCACCTTTTTCTGATAACTGTAAACTTCTGAATTTGACATGGGCAGCTGAAATGAGAGTAATATAATTTTTAACGTACACATACTTCAATGCATATTTATATTTAGAGATTTTATCTTTGTTAATAACTTACATTTTATGAAATCTAAAACACTTTTCATACGAGAGTGGATCAATAAGTCCGTGACTTTTCGAACTTTCCTCGTAGTTATATGAAATGGTACACTGTTCGCATCAAGTACCACCTGTTAATAGACTACTGTCAAATTTTGAGCAAGTCTATTTGTCTAAAAATAAAAAAAGTGAATTTCGAGTGCTCATTAAACATTATTTTTTGCGAAAAAAAACCGTCAATTAAACCAAGGAAAAGCTCGATAAATACTATGGGGACTCTGCACCATCGATTTCAATGGTAAAAAGGTGGTTTATTTACTTTTATTGTGGTCGCACAAGTACAAATGACGCTGAACGTTCTGGCCGGACAATTGAGGTCAGTAAACCCGAGAATGTCGAAAAAATCCACGATATGGAGTTGGCCGATCGATGAGTAAAAGTACGTGAGATTAATGATGCCATAGGCATTTCATATGGCAGTGTGGTTTCGATTTTAAATGATCAGCTGGGAGTTGTTGTTGTTGGAGTTGTTTAACCGCAATCCGAATGAGTTTTTGCGGCGTTTTGTAACTGTGGATGAAATATGAATCCATTACTGTACTCCGGAGACCAATCAGCAGTTCGAAGAAGGCAAAGGTAAGTTTGTCAGTCAATAAAGTGATGGCAACAGTTTTTTGGGATGCACGCGGGATAATCCACATCGATTACCTTCAAAAGGGAAAATCAATAAACGGCGAATATTATGCCAACTTATTAGACCGATTAAATGAGGATTTAAAAAGAAAACGATGGCCAAGAAAAAAGTTCTTTTTCATCTTTTTCAGGTAATGCACGGGTGCACACGTGTGCAGTTTCAATGGCAAAACTCTATGAATTGGGCTACGAGTTGGTACCTCATCTGCCATATTCTCCGGATTCAGCCCCTTATGACTACTTGCTATTTCCAAACCTAAAGAAATGGCTCGGTGGAAAGAGATTTAGCTCCAACGATGAAATTATTGACCAAACCTAAGACCTAAGCCTTTTTTAAAGACCTCGAAAAATTAAATTTTTTGGAAAGGATACAAAAACTAAAGAAACGTTGGACTGAATGTATTGAGTTAAAATGACAAATAAGTTGTTAACTTGATTTTTTTCCATGTTTTCTTATCTATGAATGTTATATATTAAGCAAACGTTCACATTTTGAAAACGCTGATAACATAATGCCAAAAATTGTGAACAAAGCAACGCAGCTGACAACAAAAATTCTTGTTTTTGCAACGGATTGTTCATAATTTCATAACGAGTTGTACTTGATTTCGGAGGTGAGAACATTTGTTCTTCATATATCACCACTTTAAATTTTTTTGTCTTTTTTTATAATTTTACAACGGATAATTATTTATTTAACACCACATGGTATTTGTACACTTTTCATTCTCGATTTGACAAGGGATAGTTTTTAAATTGTAAACGCTAGTAATCGATAATATTGTTCCCACATTGTTGTCAAATTGACACCAGTCGTTGACAGTTTTAGAACGTCTTTTTTTTCCTCTGTGTATGAAGCAAGTTTGTGCGCCAGACACAAAATTATTATTATTTTTTGTTGGGACGTATATTAAAGACTGTTAAATAGGTAAAAGGATTTTTTCGTGGAATCATTTTTATATCACGCTGGCGTAGATTAAATACTTGTTCTGAAGTAACAATAATTTAATTATATACGAGTATATATGCTTATAGTCGAAAAGGGACTCAGAATGTAAGTGGTCTGCTTCGATATCCCCCCATATATTAATAATATATGTTTATACAAATACCTTTGTTTTTATTTGCTGAATGGTTCGTTTGAAGCAATACGATTATTTTAATATTATTTATATAATGATGATAGAGAAGCAGACCGCTAAATTTATGCGTCATTTTACTCCCTTCTTTTCACGAATTTATTTCGGATAACCGATTTATAATTTAGGACTACCTTACTCTCATTCAAGCCTGGTTCTACCAATAGCGTTTACTCTATACTGTAGTGATTTCAGACTGATGGCTGGTGACTGTCGGCCATCTTCCAAATTATGGAGTCTTCACGATGACATTAACATTTAGCAAAGACTCTGCCCGTAGTCCTAAGCCTTATGCTAGCGAGTGGTAGACATTCACACATTTCCTAGCCTCTTCCGCAGGAGTATCTTTAGAGACTGACCCGTCAATCCCATGCGAGGTTTTCTTGTCCACCTGTTCCGTATTCCTCCTTTGGCCAATTGAAACCGAAGTTCCTACGAAGATTAACCTCTGCGCCTCCTGTCAGGTGTCCTGAATCATCCCTGTTATGGAGATAAAGGTGTCCGTCTTCACACAGAGCTCCATATGCACGGATAAGTCTGTACTAAAACTGGAAATCAACTGGTATCCTGTGTTCGAATACTAGAGACCAATCCACCGTGGATTTCCGTGTATATTAGCGAGTCGACTTCCATACCAAAAAAGTTGCACCAGTCACCCCCTATGATTAATGATATTTCAATGATTAAATTCAGCTATTTTGCTTTAATGCTTGAAGATTTTTATACCGGACGTGATACACAACGTACATCTTCGCTGTTCGTGAAAATATGCAGGAACAATTAATTAAATTGTTTCCAGCACCCACGACGTATGTCAATATGTATTCTGAATAATCATTTAAGCAAAAAAAAAACATATTTCTAAACATATTTGAATTTGTTGCATCATTTTTAGTTTATAGAAACTTTTAATTGCTTTCGTGCGTACCAAAATAAATCCATTTTAGTTCCAAGAAAACCACAAGCGGTCGACATGTAGTTTTGTTGTTTCAACTTCTCATTTAGTATTCAAAAGTTTAAGCATAGGACATTTCTAGTTTTTCTAAGATTTAACTAAAAACTTTGTGATGAGCTAGCATTCAACTAGCTTAAATTTAAATTAAATTTCTTTATTTGTTTTGCCAAATCTATTTCGTCCCCCTGAAAGTAATACCCCCGAGCTGCAGTACACTTATGCCAACGTTTTATCCAATCCTCGTATCAGTTGTTAAAGTCAATTTCCGGAATAGCCTTCAATTCCGGTAGCGGTTTACATTCATTGTCTTCAATTGACTCAAAACGGTTTCCCCGGAGCGGTCGTTTGAGTTTGCTGAACAACCAGAAGTCACACGGAGTTAAATCATGAGAATACGGTGGTTGTGGAACGATATTGAATAAATTTTTGGCGAAAAACTCACGAAGAATCAATGCGGTGCGCGACGGTGCATTATCGTGGTGCAAGAACCAAGAGTTGTCGGCCCATAATTCCGGCAACTTTTTACGAATAGCTTCGCGCAAACGACGCATAACACTCAAATAGTATTCCTTGTTTACAGTTTGGCCGGTCGGAAGGAATTCGGAGTGCACCACACCTCGATGATCGAAGCAAACTGTCAACAAGATCTTGATTTTTGACTTGCTTTGACGTGGTTTTTTCGACTTCGGCTCCCCTTTGGCACGATATTCGGCCGGTTGACCGTCTGTTTCGGGTAAGGATAGATCCAAGACTGGTTGCCAGTTATAATACGTTTAATGACATCCTCGTAGTCGGAAATCGTTGTTCGACAGACGTCAACGCGACGCTGTTTTTCAAGAATTGATATTGGAACGAATCGTGATTTCACTTTTCTTAGGTTTTCACTGATCCCTCCGATATTCCAACGCTATCAGCATGATCGTCGATTCTCGAACACCAATTCCTTGATTTTATTGACGTGTTAACCCTCAGTTGATGTTGATGGCCGTCGTGAACGTTGTTCGTCATCAACCCGTTCTCGAACCTCTTTGAATAATTTGTACCAATCAAAAACACTTGCTCGCGACATACAATTATCACCGAAGGCCTATTGCAATATTTCTGAACATTTCGGCACCACAAATTTCATTCCGCACACAAAATTTAATGGAACTTCTTTGTTGAATAATTTCACTCATTGCAAAAATCGCCGAATACACTTGTTGTACTTCAGAAAGACAAGCGTATACTAAACACTAATGATTACTTTAATGTGATATTTGGCTCAGATGTCACTGACAGTCATACCAACGTAGAAAAAGTAGCATTTAAAAGAAAATTGTAAATCAGATTGAATTTTTATATTATTAAAATTAACTATATCGTGTTTAGAGAGTGATTTCACTTCAAGAATAACTCTTAGTGCGGCTCCTAAAGATTTATTAGAAATGTATTTTTATAAACGTTTTTCGTTTGCATAAACATGTGTTTTACACACGTTTATTGGTTTATTTATGTTTATTTTATACAGCTTTATTAACGCATCTTGTTGCACGCTTACAACACTATAAATTGTACACATTCCCTTTTACAAAATTATAAAGGACTCACACCGTCACACTTGTCACACGTATTAACACTTTTAAAGTGTGAAAAAATGATGTATTGAAAATAAATTTTGTTATAAAATAGAACATGATAAAGGAAACATTTTAACGATAAGAAAGCTGTAAAAAATATTATGCTTGTTGCCGCCAGATATGGTGCACATGTACCCTTGAATATGTGACAGAATATGAGTTGCGGAATACAGTGATGGTCAAAAGAAGTAACAATGGTTGTTAAAATGTTTATGCCCACAATTAAAAATTTACTTTTGCAATGCGCAAATGCACAAGATAATATTTCCATTAGTATTTGGGTTGAAGTTAAAATTAATTCAAGTTTTAATTGACCGAATTGAATTTTTGTTTCAATTATACATTTTTTTGATTACATAAATAATTGAATTAATTGCAAACTAATTTGGACAATTTTTTTTAAATAAAAACTTAATTGGACTTAAGCTGAAATAAAATTATCCCTTAAAAAGGTGGAAATATTGATTTCTTTGTACTGAAGACACTTCGTTGATTTGAAGTATTATTACTTCTCAAAATAATAAAATCCTTTTGAATACCTCAACTATTTATTATATGAGTAGAGTGGCAAAACACTAGGCAGAATGACTTAGATGGGTGTGTAAAAGCGAATAGGTGTTCAAATTTAATTTTATTACAGTGATTAAGTGAAATGAGTCACGGAAAACAAAATTGTAATCTAGCTTTCCACCAGCCTTCACCGCTCATAAATATTAAAACTCCCAGGCGACTGGACAAATGTGATGAGCGAGTTAGTAAATCGTTGCGCGAAGAAACAAAGTATAGCGGGGAAGTTGTACTTCGCCGAGTAACCAATATGTGATTATAGCAACTCTATTGCTACTACAGTCGATCGCTTAACCAGTTAACAACGACCCTTAGTGCTTAGATGACGCGAGCACTCAGTCGAGTGTCTCGTCACTCTACTCCTTACGTGTATTCAAGGCATTCGCAACATTAAAAGAGTGGGTGTCAGGATTTAAAAGAGATAGCATAAGCTGTTAAAATACGCACCTCAGTCGTAGACTTAAGATGGCCGTCCCACAAAAAGTGTGGGAAATTCAAAAGAAATAATTAAATGGACATCAATGAAAGACGAGTGAGCAGGCGGACATAGTCGGTATATCTAAGGAGTTCTGAAGATACAATCATTTTACGATATCTTTGGAAAATAAGGAGTTTATCGTCCGGTTCACAGAAACCACACAAAGAGCAGAGTGAAAAGAGGGAATATTCTGAAAGTAAACGAAGTCAGTGCCTTCTGATCTGCATTCATCTATCGGCAAAGTCGTGGTTTCCAAAACTTATCATATTTATTGTTTATCTTGCAAATAGGAAACATAATCCAGAGACGACACTGTGCGAACATCTAATAGCACGTAAACGATGAAGAGCATCGGTATTTTTAATACAAAGTTAGAGCTAGCTGATTTGCTCAGTTTTAGCAATCTATAACATTTGGATCACCTTAAATTTTTAATTGTGCCATAAGCGAATGGTGCAGCGTAGTTAAACTGCGCTATCGATGAAATTGTTTGTAGATTTCGTGGTTGTAGGGCGGACAATAAATACTACAAGTTCCAATTCAATTTATAAAGAATTTTTATTCAACATTTTCAGGACTCCATATACTTCGCAAACTGTAAAAACTACGCTAAATGTATTTACACCTCCTTAACAAAACATAACACCCAACTGTCAGTAAGAAGAGAGCGTTACAAATTAATTTTATTCCCCATTCTTTACCTGGTGCTCATGTGCTCGTGAATGGAACAGACTTTTATTGAGTTGTTGTCATTTTCTTAAGGTAAATAAAATATTTGCCTTAAAATGGTTGCAGTTTTTTTTTTTACAAGGGACCCTTTTTTTAATACTTTTTCTTTTCTGTTACTTGATTATGAAATATTCACATTTTGCTAACAGGCACGAGTACAAGTACTTATTTCAAGTTGTTGAAATATATTTAATTTGTAAGGAAGTTGGAGAATGGGATTAAGGATAATAACTTTGAATAATTTTGCTTTTAAAAAGGAGCCACAATATTGATTGTATATTTGATTGCGTTAAAATTACATTTGCGTCTTCTACTTACAATTATATTGAGCCTTAAATGGCTCAAATTTTTAAGCAGTTATATTATGCCTTAATATTTTTTTTAATTTCTGGGTGTATTTTTTACCAATGGAAAAAAAATATTTTTACACATTCTCTCACAGCCATGCAAACTAGGAAGCACTTAACACAATACAAAATACAATTAACACAAAAATAGACAATTAGGTATGAATTACGAACAGAATATGACATACCGCTAGTAACTATTCAGCGAACGTCTAAAAGCCTACGGACTGCTGAAGTGGGGCATCGCTAACTTATATCATCATCTTCGAATCTGAGTCCTTTTTTTCAAGATATTTTTGTTTGTTAGAGTATATACAAAACCTCTTTTAATTTATGGCTTATAGACGCGTTGGTGATATTATATTTCAGGTCTCTCCCTAAAGTGTAAATTTAGATTTTTCTCATTTCTTATTCCTCAAGGCCTACCTGGATACCAGCTTGTAGCTATAGTGGAAGTCTACCATACAAATAAAAGAGAACCCTAGCCGCTCCAGATAAAAAGTGCCCGTTTTCATATTTCTGATTACTTATTTTCCAAAACCTACCTGTAGACCGAATATCAATTGTCTAGCTGCAAGGGATCTGATGACGGAAATAGCATTTAACAGTTTTGCTCGAATATTGTTGTAGCAGCCGAAATAATCGGTATTATCTAATAGACAACATATTGATAATTATGTAATTACACTAAGGTTGCTAACTTGTGCATTCCTGATCAATATGACAGGAAACCACTATCCGTGGAATTATATGCTTAGTATTGAGCACAACATTTTGGCCCAAGGAAATTTGATCTTAGAGGACTTGCCAGTCGGAACTAATTGTGTCTTTATGTCGTTTTAAAAAGACCTAAATTAATAATAAAAAAAATTATTATAGAGAACTTGTCCGCACAATCATCACATCACATATGTGTGACAAAAGAGCAATCGTTCCATGATATAAAAAGAACTCGAATAGATATACACATGGGTTTAATGACTCATTTATTGTTGTCTTCAAAGAGGGATAAAAAGCTTATCAAAACCTTCTTAAAGAAATATGTATGCACCTAAAATAAACCTAGTTTAAAGTTACTTTTTTTTGGAAATGATTTGTTTTACACTCAATATATTTTTTTGGAAACTAACAACTTGACCCAATAAAAATACTCGATCTATCTTCTCGGTCTCAACTGTTTTAAATGCCTGCTCTTCATTTATTTATAACTGTTGTGCAACATTAAAGAGAAAATATGATATGAACTAATTTGTATTAGAAACCTGAAGTAAAATTTTTATGAATACGGCTGATAGAGTTTGACGGAAAATGTTGAGATTAAAGAAATGTATAATTAAAGCTAGATTCTCACTTGGACTCTAAAACCAGAAAAGGCGGCAAGATACTGTTACATATTGGTTAGCTCAAATTATGTTCATTAGCATTAAAGGTTTCGCCAGATGTTAGCATACTATAGCAACCGATTTCAAAAGCCATCTATATATTAGGACATTTAAAAAAAACCGGTACGCCCTGTAATTCTGGGGCTGCGCTCCTACTTGCCTATAACTTACTTATCTACATATATCTGTGCTATATGTTCTCTTGTAATACTCAAAATTGTTAACCGAAAAAAATTTATTAGGAAAATAGGTTTTTACTTTTCCCCAAAATTTTTTTTGTCTTTGGTCTAGTCTCGTATTATGATAATATATTCTATATACAAAGCTTTGTTGTATAAATGTTATTCTCTTTTTAATAAAATTTGTTTCCCTTTGTTATGCATTTGGCAAAGTTAATGAAAATATAAAACTTTATGATATACATATTTCTAGAAGTGTCTTGATTTCTAAAGTCGGTTTTGCAGCTCAACATAGTTTCCCGAGATTTGATTTTCTTATTTATCATTCTGCAATCGGATCAATAGCTGAAAACTTACATATTTTTGCCATCCATTGTACATTTAATATAGTTATTAATCGTGCATGCAGGGTTATAGTTCGACGGCTAAAGTTGCAACTTGCAAATTTTTTGACGGCCTGTGACTTCATATGCGACTTTTTACAAACTTCCTAGTTTCGTCCATTTTGTCCCACTTTTAGTAACATTTTTTCCTTTTGCCAAATCTGTAATTGTTTTCACATATGTATGCTGCAAGTGTAACCATATTTTTTGTTCTTTTGTTACTAAAAGTACCTTTCTGTAACTACAAATGTTTAATGTCGGCTATTGTTTTGTGCTTTGTAGTGGAGATGGCAAATGAAATTGACTTTAAACTGACACATTTTGCGGGAAAAATCTTCTACATAATTATAAATAGTCCAGAGTGGCTATATTATTTTAATGCGTGGCATGTACAAAAATTGACATTCAGCAAGATAATAAGAACAAGAGCAATGCCGGCGACATACGAAGGAACATTCGAGGAAACAAAGGCATTTGCCGTTTAATGCTGCATCGTCTGCGCTCTGTTTTATGTTGAAGTTGATTTTTCATATTTGGTTTCACACATTTTTGGATATTTTTGTGTGCACTGTTGTATCGTCTGTATGAGAAAATGAAACAAGGTTTCTAAAACATGTTTCCTCTAATATTTCATTGTGTAGACAGTTTATTATTTTCTTTTTGAATATGAAAATATTATAACTTAAATTTGATAGATATATTGTTAGATCAAAAAGAAATGCTGAAAAGACTCAAATAAAAAATAATGCAGGCCAATGATTTTTTTTAAGTTTTTTGTTTTGCTAATTTGTGTTTTGTTATTCTTGGAGGAGTTTTATTTAAATAAAGAGCCATACAAAAATTGTGCAAATTTTTCAAAGCTCCCAGCAGTAGCCTTGCTTATGCATTGAGCAAAATGATCTTACTTGGGCATGTAAGCAGAACCATATCAAATTTAATTAAATCTGACGATTGGCGAAGCATTATTGTTAGTGCCACACAACGGGCAAAAATTAAATCGAGAGGTGACATAAGGCTGCAGAATTATTAGCAGAGCCGCAGACTGCTACTGCCCACCCACCAACGTAGTTTTACTCCATTTAAAATTAATTCATTATTAGAAAAAAACCTGCTTTTACAATTATATTTGTAAACATAGAAGAATAATGTGTCGCCATATACACCGCCATCTAAATAGTATCGAGCTGAGATTCACAAACAGCTTAAATTTACGATTAATCAGTATTTTCAAGAACTAGTGTAAATAACAAAATTTTATATCAAAATTTATCACATTCCACCATTCTATTTTTCAAAATTAGAATATTTTTAAAATGATCAAATGCACATAGTCTTTGTCATGATTCTGCCAGCAGAATTTCAGCCGCCGAAATGAAATCTTTGGTGAAATTAGCATATTTCAATAGTTAGCTTTTGCATAAGCATGCGGGTATTTTCCATAAACAAAAATTCAAAACTTCTCTAGTTAATGAATGATGTGCTGATACATTCAGGTTGGGATGTGACTGGCAGGTTTATGCCCATATGTACAAGCTGCAAATGTATAGTTTTCATTTAGGGAATTTTTAACAGAAAACTGGAGGATAAAACAAAATCAACAAATTTAGAAGCTTCTAGCTAATCGCTTTGAATATTCATCATATAAAATATGGTCCAAAAACAGGGTGTAATAACAAGTTGTAAATTATAGAAATTATTTCATATACTTGAAGCTGCATAAATGGTTTCCAAAAGAGAGACACCACTAATATTTCAATTTTCGAACATAATTTTAGTTCCCCTCTACGAAAGGTTTGAACAAATTTTTAGTCTCTCTTAGGAATTTTAGATGTATGATCTATAAGATAAGTCGACAAAGACTTTCCATTAATTTGATTCACTAAGAATCCACCTGGCAGATACAATTATATCTATTCAATGGATATGAACAATAGCCATGAAAATGCTATAGTAGCTTATTTCAAGATAACTTTCTTAATTAGCAGCAGAGACATGCAGTTTAACTAACCTACGGGACAACTTATGTTTCGTTTGTTGCAAATGCTAAAAAAATCGCCCGATTAGTTTGCTCCAGTCATATTTTGACGAGGCTGTTAAGCCCTGGATATTATGTGATCAATAAGTCCCGACAAAACTACGAGAAATTATCCCCTAAAGTATTTACCACCACAATTAACATGCAATAAAAATCCGGCGACTATAAAGAACGATAGGTGAAGAAATATAAATTAAACAACAACGGTGTAATATATCAGATTGGTGTACATTTTTGGAACGAATTTTCATCATCCCTTGTCAAGTTTTGTTTGGCTTTTCTTCAAGATGATTTTTGGGCAAAATTCAACGCCCAATCGTCAGCACAAAATTATACGAATGCAGGCACAAACCCAAATGCAAGATAAGGGATGACTCTGTGGCGGTGCCTAATTTAGATGATCGGTGCCCAATTGAAATTTCTGGATATTCTTAGTTACTGGCCGCAATGTGTTATTGATTTCGTACCAATCTCTGACTGGTTAAGCTCCCAAAGAGTGTAACCACACTCAAACTTTTCCACAGTGCGACGAAATGCCTGCTGTAGTCATGGTGACGACCTCACGAGAAAATTCACGTTGCGTGTTTATAACTCAAAAGGAATTTCTATAATATTTTTTAATAATTTCTCCACGTTTTAATATTTTGAGAGCCGGATGACATTAGTACTATTGACAGTTTTTAAATAACAATTGAAAAGACTATCACTACTATCTGCTCACACTAAATATTTTCGATATTCCATGACGGAATTCATATTTACAATACACTTTGTCTTGTTGAATTTTGCTTTAATATCAACTTTTGATAAGGTTTAAGGCAGTCGTCACAAGTAATTGTCACTTATGAGCCGATTTTTATTTGTGTGATTCTATCTATGAATATATTGGCGGGATCCCAGGATATAAATTATACGAGATTTTTAATGTTTAAATTATTGATAATTTCATTCATATGTTCGGGTTATGTGGACTTTAAGGATGCTGGACGATTACTGCCTTTCGACATATATGGAGGGATCAAATCGCACGGCCAGTATATGTACGTTACCTTCGCGAGAAATAACCATAGCCTTAAATCGTTAACGAGGAATTTGCATTATGACGTTCAATGTGTGACACGCAGCGTTGTTCTGCTGGAACCACCTGTCCACTACGTCAATACATTTCAAGTCGGAGCAAAAGAAATTTCCTATCAGGGATCTGTAGTGATCACCTTTGTCTAGGAGTTGATTCAGGCGTGAGGAATATAAGCTAGTACCCACAAAACAATTATATATTAAAATTTGCCCAAAAACATAAATAATTATATTTTATAAATTTTATGCTTTCGTTAAAATCTTCTTAAGTTGAATCTATGCCCGCCGTTGATGGTGACGGACAATAACTTCTCGTGGATGAATAATCACTTTGTAATGTTCGGGTGGCGTTGTCCCATATACGGCAATTTTGCTCGTTAGCATGGACATTCGCCGAAAAATCACCTCATTGCTGCAGCTGGGTTTTCGCCCAACAACAGGCTCCGCTTCTGCACGTTTCAGAGTCCAAGCAAAAAAAAAAAAAACAATTTGCCTATGATATTTTACTTTGATCTCCTTTGCCAGTCGATTCTTGTAAGCATGCATACCCGACGCAAAGTTTTAATCCCAAAAGTCGCAGTTCTTGCGCATGGTAAAACATCGATTGTCTCGAGTTCTCGTGCACACTCTCAAAGACGATTGTGCTATTTAATCGTGTAACCTGTTTTGGCGATTTGGCGACTTTGATTGAGAAATCTCATTGGAAACCTCTTTAAACATATCATCTTATATAGAATTCAGTTTCAATGCCTTTAGCTAAATGACACAGTTAATAAAATGATAATATTTTTAAAAAATGTTATAACTTTGTACGAACCCTATGGGCAAATATCGTCATCTGATTACAAATATGTGTTTCTGCCAGTTTTGATAAAATGACAATGTTTGCTTATTCCTCGATAATAATTTTCTTTTCACACTTTGCAACTTCAGGCGCGGATCCAGCATAAGCTTTTGAGGAGGAAATATTAACCATAACAACAATTATTAACTTTGTCTAAACGTATTGTATGAGAAAATGTTAATTTTTAATAGTTAGGGAGGAAGAAATTTCCATTTTTCACTTATTACTCCACGCCAAAAGAGTTGTATGACACCAGTATTTTACAGGTAGTTGGCATTTAAATACCGTTTAAATCATTTCAAAAAGAAATTTAAAAAAAACAACTGAATAATAATAAAATATAATAAGTGGCGATACTGATATTTAGAAATTTATAATTAATGATGCAGGTACATGAGTACAACGAGTGTAAAATTTGTTTGGAAAAGGCGTTAAAAAGTCGTAATGGCGAAGAAACCCTCTATATATTTTGTTGTTTTGTGCATATAGTGTAAGGCGTTGTCTTTTCTGAAGTGGAAAAAATATTCTTGGTCCTTATAAGTAGGAAATTTAATTAAACGCTGTCTACAAAATTTTTAAAAGCTCTAGCAAAAATCTACAAAAGGTCTAAGCTCCTGCAAAAAGTAAACTTTCACAGCAAATTTACAAAAAATTAATAAAAAAACTAAAAATAACAGAAATTTTACAGAAACCCGACAGTTTTTAATTCTAAATTTCACCTTATAACTTTAATTTTATCAAAAAGTATAAATTGCATACAAATATCAAAATTTTTTTTTATTAAAAAAAAAAAGAAAATATGAAATTTGAGAACGAAACAAAAGAAAGCTGATGGAGTGAGTTGCGGCACAGAATATGTATAATAATGCAACTTTTCCTCGTTTCTACCCAAATTACCACTGTCTTTCGTAACAGAGAAAATAAGAGTTTTTCAAAGCCCACGAAAGCCAAAAATTTAAAAAAAAAAACTTACAAAAAGAACTAAATTTTACTGAAACTCGGATTTTATAAAACTGTAACACGAAATTCGAATTTGACCGAATTTATAAATTTCTTCACAAAATTATTTGAAAAAAAATTAAGCTTAAAATTTTCCCATACATGGAAAATTCTGCAAATTATTTAAAAAGTAGTTTTAACGAAAAATGTTGCCAAAAACCTTCATTAAACCAAAAAATTTTGAAAAAATTAAACTTCACTAAAAGTCGGAAATTTAACCAAAGCACCATGGGAAATTTTACCCATTTTTTGCCTAAAAGCTAAAATCAAAATTTTTGCTAAGTGTATTTTTTTTTGTTAATATAAAAAAAAAAAACAATAACAAAGTAAACATCTCTGTTTAAATTTTTCGAAAGAATTGACTGACTGTTACTTTATCACCTGTTTTGCTTGCGATTTGTAAATTAGTTATCAAAAAACTATTGAGTGCAGTGCATTTTGTGATAGTTTGTAATAAAAGTTTTCATAATAATAATTGATAAAAACTAAGTAATGAAAAATAATGTCGACGGTGAGTACTTTAATGATATATAGTGAAATGTTAGTAAACTCATCTATTAGGTCGATTAAATTGGAAAAATTAAAGTGACCTTAAAATGAACTTATGGAATTATGAATTGGAATTTTATTTAGACTTCCAAAAAAATGCTAGCACGTGCTAGCCATAAAACTATAATATTTCTCTAGGACAATCAATTGCCTTCCGGAACTAATTCTTAGATAATTTTTTAGTTACATTTACTAACGTTTTTTTGAGTGTATGCATGACTTTAAGGAGGCAGGAACCTCTTAATAGTCTTCCAAAAGTCAAAAAAAAGTGTAAAATTTCCTATAGTGCAAAGTTCGAAAATTCACTAACATATATAAAGACCACTAGTGGATCGAACTTCGTAAAAAAACTAAATTGAACCGCGAAATGAGAGAATTAAAATAAAAAATTTAATTTTCCAATAAATCCAAAATGTCAACAAAATATATATTTCATATATCACTGATTTGTAATGGCAAAAGTCAATTTCTGCAAAAAAACTTAAACTCCATTTCTATCTAAAGTTCACCAAAAAACGATCACTTTTCAAAAAGTTACGGATGAGATCGGAAAAAGGTGAAACCTAAAACTCAAAAGAAATATAATTAAGGAAAACCATGTATTTACCGACTGAATATTTTAAAATAAAAGGAAAGGAGAATTCAAATATAAAATAAAACGAGTAAAATAGGAGTCCAAACTAAGATTGAGCACAGCCGAATACTTCACTTTGGGTTGTTTCTCTCGTTTTTCTTTTATTTATTCACGAGAAGCTACGTAATATGGAAATTTTATTAGGTAAAAACACTACGACTAAAAACAAGAATTTCTTGTTTTATAATTCGTTTTAAACTTTTAAATTGTTGATGTTTTAATTTTTCATTTTCTCATTTAACATTCAATTGCTTTGTCTAGAAATATACTCGTACTCCATTTTTTTATTTATTTAAAATAACTAAAACATTTGCAATTGTATATTTTTTTTTTAATTTACACATACTAAAACTAGATGATCATTTATCTACCACAAATAAAATTTATTCGAACAAAGGAGCACATATTAAATACAGGGTGACCAAATAATTATTTAATTTTTCCAATTATTGTATTTCGGAAGCTCTCAAAGTTGCCAATGCTAACCAGCTGTCAAAACGTTCAGTGAGGTTTGCAATTTTATCATGGATTCTATCACTGATGCCGAACGTGTGGATATTCATATTTTCGAAATTTCGGCTAAGTTCTAAATCCACTTTATAAATTTCGTCGTGACCTTTGTCGTCATAATGGCAGGCAGTGATAAAGTTTGAGCGTCAGTATACTCTTTTGGAGCTTAACCCGCCAACCAGACGAAGATTGAAAAAGACTCAGAAATGGCGATTCGTCATCGATTATATTTTATTTAAATTTGTTTTCATATTTTTCATATCTGGTCATCCTATGTAAAGAAGCATGCACGGATTCATAAGGACGTGAGCAATTCAGGAATAAAATAGTAGCGAGCCTCCGAATAAACATGGATATAAAAGCAGTTTTATTTATACAAATTGTCTGCTTTTTATGTGAAAAATAGTTTGGTTTTTATTTAGTTGTGGTTTCTGACAGCAACAATTGCTATGAAAACGCAGAGGTATAATAAGTTGATTCTAGTATTGGCTATAATATGAAAGATTTTCTATTTCAATTGATAGATTTTCTACAGTGGATGTTATTCAATATTAAGAAATTAGAAGAAAATGCTCAGAATTTCCTTTTAGATTCAAACTCTTTCTTACTTTATACTATTTTCTCATTCAAATTTCTTTCAATATTAACAATCGATTTATTTCGACTATAATCTGTGTTTTAAATGTTTTTGCATTTGAAAATGTAGTGCAGTTTAAAATCATCTAAGTATCAAACAACACTCGTTGCTAAAAAACAAAGTAAAAATTTGTATCATAAATTGTTGTTGTAAGGATTTTATTTAAGCCTTGCCTGTTGTTGTTTGTTTCGTTATTTAATTCTTGCTGTTTTAGTGCGAAAATAATAAAGGAACAACTAAGCTGATGCCAACAAACCAACCGAAAATTGTACTAGCATTAGGAACAATTACAGCAAATACTACATTTCAATCCCTACTCATGTCCTGCCAGTTACAATTTACCGAAGAATAGAGTGTTTAAAATGAAATTGTTTATAAATTTTGTAGATACTGCTTATTTTCCAACGATTTCATTCCTAAAATACATCGGATCGTTTAATTTGAATTGTGTCAGAGAAATGTGGGTTGGAGAAAAAGTTCTTTCGAAAGAAATTTTCTGCTGTGTGGCCGCAACAAAAGATTTCATACAATAATAAATAAACCTACAAAGCGAAAACTCTAGCTCTAGGTACAAATCTAGAAGAAAAACTCGCCAAGTTGAGGTCTGCAAAAGTCCGAGTTCTTGTGCGCGACCAAGAACCGTCTGCTTAGTATTCCCCTCCCCATATGTAAGGCACAACGGTTATATTCTCGGCCGAGTGTTGGCTAATTGTTTATTTAACTAGCCGTCTAGAGTTTGGCCAAACGCAGGAGACCCTAATGGGACACCGCGTCTGGACTAGGAAGAGCGAGTAGCTCAATAAGAGACCGTGTGACAAATCGTACGCAAAGAGCGTGTTCGCCACAGACTATCAAGCTCGACCAGCTCTTATTAACGAACTCCTTTACTTTAAATAAGAAATAAACTTCTCTCTACCCTTGTTAATAATTGTGTTTTATATTGCAATGTATATTTGTGTATGTCGTTGTTGCTGTTTACACATACACAAGGGTACATATTACATACTCGTATATAAAGTGGCAACACCATCATAAATGTTATATTTCTAATTTTTGTGGTTTATATGGTTTTCAATCCATTCACACTTGCTGGCCGTGTTTATTTTAAATATTAAACAAACGAAAAAACAAGTGCTAATAAAAAAGCATTTTTTATTTCTATTTTTATTCCTGCAACTGTTTTTGTAACTTTAATTGTTGTTTTAGCCTAATTTTTATTTTAAATTAAAATGCCACTACCATTTACTCTCTTTTCGATATTTTAATTATTTTTTCACATTTGCAGGCAAATATTGAACAAAACACACACATAGGCACACGCATAGCCTCACACAGACACACATTATACATACCAAATACAAGTTTAGTTGAAAATGTGCAAACACAACAAAGTCCTACTGGTAAGTAAACAAACATCTACATAGGGTTTCTTATAAATTTTTTTTAGCTTGGGTAATGCAAATAAAGTGTATTGCAATCAGGGTGGGTAGGTGTTCAAATGGAGTGCAAGAGGCTGTGTGGGAGGTATTACAACAATTACTTTCTGAAATATGCCACGCGATTTTCCACAGTGGCGCGAATTCTAGAATTCTGTCATTTTAAATGACTGCTGTGATGGCCTAGATTTTGTGAAGTTTTAGGACATCGTCCAATTACGCCTTACTGGGATACATCCGCATGAAAGCGGTTAAAATAGCTAAAGTAACAAAACATGGATGATGGCCTTACCAACTTTGTTTTTGTAAACCATCGACCAGTAACTCACCACACAGCAACTCTATGTGAACCTCAGGTTGGTTGGCGTCGTCCTATAAGAGTGTATGGCAATTTTGCTTCCTGGCATAGTCTTGCATCCAACAATACGTCTCACGGCTAAAGACACATTTTCGGTCGAAATTTGGGTTATCTTCTCAATTATCCGGCGTCGAGTCCACGAACCAGCTGAAGCGAGTGCAAGCTTAACGTTGGACGTAAAATTCGAAAATTTAAAGTCTGCGGAAGACTAATTTTTTGCACATCTTCACGCACAGCGATGATGATCTTCTGTCTGATGGTGCTTTGGGGTACAGGTATTGACTAATTGGTTACCGACATGGTCGGAGTGAGTTTGGCCATCCTACGTTGGAGAGTCAACTTTAAAGAAGCATTGCGTCTGTCGTAAAATAACAGTACGATTTTGAATCCAATGTTTTTCCGCCTTTGGACATTTACTTCAGTCTAGTAACTTCCTATGCTGATTTATCATCACTTGCTTAATACACCGAAGCAAAATGGCGGCCACAAACTGTTAATATCGAATGGCTCTTATTGGAAAATCCATTCGATAATGTTTTTTATATTTATTGAATTTTTTTTAACAAATTATGGTATAACTATATTTTGACATGTGTTCATAATTCATAGAAATTTTGGGTTTTTTTAAGGTTGAGAGTGTTCAGTGCTTTTCTTAATTTAGCAACGAATTCGAATCCCTTCTTTATCAACGGATATAAATTTGAGTCTGGCTTGGTGTGTAATTTTACGTTCTAAGAATGTAACGATTTGAGGGCTGAAGGTAATCGTAAAAATTACATACAATAAGTCAAGAATTACATAATACAATTAAAATTTGTCAACTTCAGTGACAATAGAGTGCCACTTTTTGTTTAATAACATATACTTTTTTGATTTATTATAAATCTATACGTGCTTACAACGATTTATCTACTTAATAAAACACATTTATTTGAAAAGAAATAAAGTAAAACAAAAAGAAATTTTATCCGATTTTGACGGTGACAATAAAATATTCACACAAAAGTTCATAAGTGCGTTAAAATTATATGTATGAAGCGATTAAAAAATAGATTATTTCGCCACCGTTTGCGCCTGCCACTCATTGAAAGAATTATTTCATTGAATTATTGAACTCTGTTGGTCCTAGTTGCTCGGTGTATGCCACTATTCCAATATCTCCGTTTAAAGTCATGTTATATATTTTGGTTGACGTTTTGCGACATTTTTCTTCAAGTAGACCTACAGATTCTCAACAAGGTTACTTAGAGAACAGGTGTATCGATAACTATGCCGCAGTTATAAAAAAAACACCACACCTCCGTTATATAGGACTTATGCCTAAGATCATGAACCTGATAATTTTTAAATAGTGATTTTTTGTCGCTGATGAACCCGAATTTGCTAGCACCGCTTGTAAAGTGGCCTTTTAAAATGTCTAGATATTGTTTGGTGATTCTGTAAAAGCTAGATCTCCTACGACTTTTGACATACACCCTTAAATTATAGGTGTATGACATCGTCCCAATAATCAACTGGTTGTCAAACGATCATATAGTAGTGCTGTTCTTGATAAGTATTTGTTTTTAATATACCTGCCGCACTGTTTCAGTACAAACAACAATATCACACTTTTCTGCGAGCCTCCTCTAATGTGTTATTGTGACGATTTAGGGAGTCCGAATTATTTTTCTAATAATTATGCATTTATTTATTCTAGTTTAGTCTATATTGTTCAGGTGGATTTATTATATCATAAATTGTTTTTCGTGTCATTGAAAACATTTCTGGCCACTCCTTACCCCCAGTTTTCACCAACCGGCTAGTGTAAGAAGTCATTTGAATTACATTATATTTAATACACAAACATTGAAAGTGGTATATATAGGTTTATCATTCCGTTTGTAATTTTTACAACATTAATTTAACGATGCACTGCTCAACCTAGGATTCTAAGACTTGGACCATTTGATCAGTGTGTTTGCTTTATGAATTCAGCAATATCGGTCCACAAATTCCCAAGTTATGTGCAAAAAAGCGTTTTTCTGGATTTTTTTTTATATTTTTACTCTCACAGGAAAGAGATTATTCCCAAGCCTACAAAATTTACATATGCTAAGTCCTATAAAGTCATCCCACAAAAATTATCAACTCAAGCTCTTCAGTTAACTTACGCAACTAAATGTTGGACCCAATTAAAAGTTTTTTAAAGACACCTAAAAATTGTAAAAACTAACAAAGAAACCAATTTCTCTTTAATAAAAAAAACTCAATATTTAATAAAGACACGAAACCAAAAATTCACCAAACTCTGAAATTTCACCAAAATTTTGTTATTTCAAAGAACAGAAAATTCAAAAAAAAATTATATTTTAGTAATACGGTCAAAATTTTACGAAATGTATGTGTATAAATCGATGTATAAAAATATTAAATTTTACAACAAAATTTAAAAAAAATAGCCCACAATTAAAAATTCACCAAAAATAAAAAAAGATCAAAATTTCAAATTTTATCAAAAATCTAAGTTAAACTTAAAAATAACAAAAAAATAAAATTTCACAACAGCACATAACAACAAATTTAAATTAAATAAAAAAAAACGAAAGTGTACAAAAAAGTACGGCAGAAACCTAAATCCACCAAATTTTCAAATTTCAAAACAAAATTTATATCTTTATATTAGTTCAATAATCAGCAAACACAAGGTTTTTTATGAAAAATCTTTTAATTTACATTTTTTAATAGAATTTCTTTCCTAAAGACGTAGTCAAATATTCAAATTAATAAATAAAATTGTTTTATTAAAAAAGTTTATTGTGCTGAAATTAAATCGAAAGGTCAAAGAAATATAATAAAATGTAAAAAAATTTATAACTTCAACAATATTTTACAATGTCACTAAAAATTTATATTTTACAAAACTGTTGCAATTTCAACGACAAGTCCCGAATTTACCAAAAATTTTAAATTCAAAAAAAAATTTGCAAAACATAATTTATACCAAAAATCTAAATTAAACTGAAAAAAAAAGAATTTCACCAGAATTATGGAATTCACTACAATTATGAAATTCACCATAAATAAAAACCAACTAAAAAATTTTGAGTAACAAAATTAACACAATTTCTCAAAACATCAAAAATTAAGAAAAAACCCAAACATCGAAATTTAAAAAGCTGTGTAGTTTTACGAAAAACGTAAATATTTTAACAAAGTTCAATGAGCAAAAACTAAAAAATTCGACAAGAAATATAAAAATCATAAAATCTTTAAATTTGATCAAAAATCTTAATGAAACTAAAAAATCATAAAAACCGTAATTCAACTAAATTTTGGGAATTCACAAAATTTGAAAATTCATCACGATAACTAAATATACCAAAACAAAATTAAATTACCAAAGGATCCAAATTTTCCAAAACGGAAAATTCTACCCTAATTCGCAAACTAAACAGAAAATTTAAAAATTTTAAAACCATTAAAAGTTAAATGCTCTAGCAATCGGCTGTTTACCAAAAGCTCAAAAATCCATCAAGAAACTGAAAGTACCTTAAATAACTGTTGGTTTCAAATGACATACATTCCACTCAAAAAACATATTTTGATCTTTGACGAAAAATGTTACCTGCAGGCTGAAACTGCAGCAGAAACTCTAAAATTTATCACAAATACGAAATTTTTCCAAAAATCAAATTACGTTGTTATTCGCCAAAAAATTTAAAATATATGAAAAGTTCTTAAGCGTATGCAAACAGTCCTTTGCATCGGAAGAAATCTGTAGCAGATTTTTGGTAGTTCATAATTTTGGTTTTTATGCGCGGATATATGTAAGTAGTACAGTCGTGAAGTAGAGACGTGGCAAATTTATTATGGAAAAATATTCGGTAAAACAATGTGTTCAAACATTTTATAAAAATAAAATTTACGTAAAAATTTTTGGGAGAAACAACGTGCCAACAAGACGCACTATTTATTGTGTAGTGAATGATTTCGAAGAAAGAGGGACTGTAGCTGATAGGGCGAAGCATAGACTATAACGTACTGCAGAATCGGCTGAAAACATTACTGCTGTTCAAGAAAGTGTTCAAAGCAATCCATCAACCTCAATTCGACACCTTGCTCAGGAGCTTGGTCTTCACAGAACAACTTTGGCCACAATTTTGCACAAAGATTTGCACTTGTTTCCATTTACATATAATAATAGGATGCTACAGCTCGCCCATGACAACCCCGATTTTTATGAAAAAATCATAATTAGCGACGAGGCACATTTTCATTTGAATGTGAATAAACAGAATAGTCGGTTCTGGGCAATGGAAAACCCTCAAATTATTCATCAGTCAGCTTTGTATCCATTAAAAGTGACAGTTTGGTGTGCAATTTGGTCAGGAGGAATCATTGGTCCTTACTTCTTTGAAACTGAAAGCGGCGTAACGGTAACTGTCAATGGGGAGCGATATCGTGATATGATTGAAAACTTTTTAACGCCACAACTGCATACTTTGGGCTTGACTAACATGTGGTTTCATCAAGACGGTGCCACATCTCATACAGCCAGGATTACAATGGAATTACTGCGAGACCTCTTTTCACAACAATTTATTTCAAGGAATGGTGATGTTGATTGGCCTCCACGGTCGCTTGATTTGACTGCTCCGGACTTCTTTTTGTGGGGATATCTGAAAAGCAAGGTTTATGCAAACGAACCAGAACCGCTGAAGCAACTCACACAAAATATTCGTGATGAAATTAATGAAATACCGCGTGAAAGAATGCAATGAAAAATGTGTTCAAAAGGGATCGCATTTGTGAGGCTAACAGAGGCGGACATTTATATTATATTGTATTCCATACATAATTGCCGACATTAAATAAAACATTTATCAATATACGATCACACAAGCTAATAAAGGAGAGAAATCCTGAGGCGAGAAATCCTGAGGCGAGAATAAATCATATATAAATAAACGAGTTTAGAAATGTACACAACTCTCCTCAGATGATTAAAAATCGTCGATATTACGTACTTTAAATTAATTTGTAAGAATAATTCAACACTTGCTATCCAACGGCTGTGGGAATAAAATTGATTTTACTACCTTGCAACTATTAAACCGATTAATTAAGTTTCATTTCTTTTTTCGTTTGGTGTTAAAATGTTTTAATGTCATTCACATTAACTTGGTATTAAGTCAATGGCTGTTGCTGAAAATCCCTTGACACTTGTTTGTTATTGTTGGTAATGGGGTCAGTGTTTGCTTTATATAATGAGTTATAATATACATGTACTACTCCTTACTACATATAAGCAATTATACACACGCATAAATATTCTTTATGAAATTCCTAACTTCTTAAGTTTGTATTTAAATTATTGAGGATATTATCATGTATTCATTTGTTTAATAACTGCTCTGCGACTTCATGCAGACAAATTCCTTGCTCTTTTACATTTTGTCACAGGACTTCAATAAAGAAAGGCCATAAAATAAACATTCATGAAAATTCAGCCACTACTGTGACAAATGAAAACAATACAGTAGGAAGGGGGAGAAAAGGGGGGAAAGATATTAAGCAACATCAAGCGTTACATTGAAGACAACAAAGTAGTTGCACACACGCATACAAACAGAACAAAACCAAAACACAAACAAATACATAGAATCATGCAAAAGGATCAAACAAAGAAAAAAGGAATGAAAAAAAAAACACCGAGGAATCATGAGGGAAGTGAATTGTTTTGATGAAAAATTATGAAGGCGATGTGTAATGAATTATTCATGCATGCCACAACAGCAGCAACAAGAACAGCAACTGGCTCAAGTAGTATAACTACAGCGACATCAATTCTGATGACAACAACAGCGACAGACAACACCAGCGTCTATGACGATTCTACTCAAAAGGAATGTTAAATAGTTTTAACAACATCGCAATGGGTATCTCTATGTGGGTAGTTTTAAACGTCACCAACTGCAAGAGCAAAATCTAAGCGGAATTATATTTGGTAGGTGGAATAATTAACAAGAAATTTCTATAGAAACTGCTTTTCTAGGACAAGTAATCCTTGATAACGTGTTGTTAAGCGCTTCAGTCTGCCTCTTTAGGCTTAACAATAACTTAAAAGTAAAACATTTTGCTCTTCATTTAAAAACGTGGTGGTCAGATACACCTCAACTTAGCAGGATGGCAAATCGTAGGAACGGGTTAGGATGGTATTACAATTTCAAGGTGTATCTCTTACGATTTTATTATAAAAAATTTTATTTGGGTTGTCTGCGCAATAACGTTCTTAGCATTACTTGCGCCATAATTAGCTGCCCAACACTCGAAATGATTCTAAAATAGCAAATCAACACCTTGGTAGCAAAAGCTTAGTGTCTATCAATCTGGATGCCAAGGTTACACTGCCACAATTTCCCCTTATGAGTGCAAACGTATAGTGTTTCATTTTGAATTAATTTACTCATATTCGTCTGAGGTACTTGTTTAGTCTAGATGCTGAATATACGAGAATCAACAATGAAAGTCCAAGTTTACAAAATAAATGCAGCGTTAGGTCGAGATTGTTATTTTGTAGAATACCAGCCTAGATTTCTTAATATTTAGTCACATATTCAATAAATCCCAATCCGAATATACGGTGGCTTCGGTAAGACTGCCCTTGTGTCACAGTATGAACGGTTGACTTGAGCGACAAAATATAAATTACGGGAACTAGCCACGGACCCAGCTTAAGAAAGCCTGAAGATCTCTTTTTTCGGAATTTAAAATCCTTAGCCTTATATTTGAAATGTGTATAGGTCGCTGGAAGAACGATTACTGTCTTAAACCTATTAGTATTATTGCCTAAATCACTAGGTTCTTAATCATAGATGGTGCTATTCAATTTATAATCTCGCCTGGTAGAGATTTTCATTTATAATTGTTTAGACATCTATTCGGCAATCATAAATTTCCTGTACTGCAACAGACTTCTTCTCAGAGGATTTGATCAGAAGATATTAAGAAAACATTGAAGCTTCAATATTCAACTTTTTCTAATGAATATTGTTGTTTTAACGGTAGCTTAATGTCAAATAAAGAAAAATATGTCAATAAAAAACTTTATTATATATTCCTGATTTGATATTCCGACAGGGCGTTTTGATGTAGATTTTTGGAACGAATTTCCGTCATCCCTTGTCAAGTTTGGTTTGGAGACAAACCGGTTTCGGCTATGTGCCATTTTAAGTGTTATTTTTCGTTTCCTATCTCAAAGAGAAAGTAAAATTTGTATTGCTTTAGGTCATACCAGCTAAAAAACACGTACATATGTAACAACACAAAGAAAAATATGGTTACTTGTTAAAATTCAAGTATAATTTCTAATGATCGTCTTGCAAAAAACTGCTTTTGCATTAACTTACAACATACATCCTTTAAGGAACATGATGGTCAGACACGCCTGAAATCAGCAGGATGGTAAATAATCTTTACGAACCTTTTTTCGAGACTTAGTTCATATAAATAATCGCGGGAGCGGGTTGGGATAGTGTTACAATGTTAAAGAGTGACTTTATTTTTTAAGAAATATTTTCAGTTCTGATGTACCAAGCTAAACCATTCGTGATTCTAAAAATTTTTAATTGGGCTGTCTGGGTAATAACGTTATTACACAAACATTTTGATACAACCATGTTTTTTTCTTTGCGTATACGTACCCTTCAATATAATGTGTACATTGAGTAGTCCCATCTCTGTGTTGACATATAAATGTCGACCAATATGTTAAAGTTTTTTTATGCAAGCCAGGAACCATATAATTCTTTAAGCTTTAAAATTTAATTAGAAAATTATTAAACACCCTTTTCTTATACGTAGAATACCGCACATGTGTCATTAGATAACAACGGCAAAATCAGTGGTGGTAGCGTCAGTGTAATCGGAGACCTGACGATTTTTGTGCTTTTCTGCAAATTTTTCATTTTTCTGTTTCAATTTCTGGAAGTGTGTAAAGAAGACTTTTGATAGAAATGCCATTACAAATAGATTCATGCATATTTGATGGTGATTCTCTATTCAACGGATGCATGCACGCAGATGAAATGTAACCGGGAAAAAACGTCAAATGAGAGTGAGAGGGAAAGAAAGATAGAGAATGTGAAATGTGCAGCTAAAAAGAAATTACGATTTCATTCGAATAATGGGATTCAAAAATGAATAGGAATTGAATTTTTCAAAACGCAAATATGCCACTATTCCAGCTGCTAGAACAGAAGTAAAAATATTATTCCACTATTAATTACCTTCAAAAAGAAAACAAAGGAAATGGACAAGAGAAAAACAATAGATGGATGCTACATTCTAACCATCAATTTGTAAGTGGAAATATTCTTGCAACCACACAGATCAAACCTTCACGTTGCCACATTTGTTATCTGAAAATGAAGGTGAAGGTATGTATTATTGGAAAACTCAAAGGGCCTTTTATAAACGAAGAGCTATTTTGATAATCTCTTATTCTGTTATTTTTTACAATGTATTCCTTAAGTTATCAACTTTTTTTATTTAAGACTGCTACCGTTGCCACTTCCATTTAATTTAGATAGAAAGCATCGCAACTTGTAGCTTTTGTAATACACCACAACTTCTAGAAAATATTTATTAAATTTTCAATTTAAGCCCTCAAACTCGATAATTTAAATCATAGTTGAATCACTTAGTACGACCCAGCTTATTGACAGTAGAACCCATGTAATCATTTTTTTTAAATTATGCTTCTACAAAGCGTATAAACAACTTAGAAAAAGCTTTAAAGCTGTGACAACCGGTTTGACAGTTTGAGGTTGCTTTTTTTTATAACTTTGATTCATATTGAATAGAATCTGTCTATGAAATAATTCAGGAATTATATATAATTCATTTTCGTTGTGGCGTTTATTTTGCGAGCATAGTTCATGGGCGAGTATTAAAGTAGTAGCAACAATTGCCTTAAAACGACAAATAAAATAAGGTGTAATCAGGGAAGTATGCTGGTCATAGAGAACTGGCATTTGCGGCCGAACAGGGTTAAGTTGTCTAAGACCGCCCGCTTTAAGCTTGCCAATAGCTAGTTAAAAATCTAAATTGTCCTTTGTACCATAGACTCGATCATACTACCAACGCCCGCCTTAATATATTTAAGAAACAAATCTAAAACGCAAAAATGTTCCAGCCAGAAAATAATTGGCGGGGAAAATGTACCGTTCTAAAATGATCACTCTAACCTAAAAAGTTAGGATTTTAAAACTAAATGTCTGGTATGTGAGAAATAAAATTATCCATAGAGACCTAAAAGTCCCAACGCTTTCGTAAGGCCTTTGTTGCAATTTGATGGGCACCAGAGATGAAGAAAAACAAACACATAGAACCTGGTGAGACTACTCTCCCAAACCAATCGTAGATTTATTATTATTAATGTAGGGGGAATATTGAAGCAGACCACTTACTTTAACACTAGCTTTTACTATTAACTGTAGCTGTCGGCCTTCGTCCTTATCTTGGTGTCTCTTATAATTACTAGCATTTGGCTAAGGTATTCACATGGTATTCACATTTAACTAGTGTCTGCCCGTAGTCCTAAGCCTTATGCTAGCCAGTGCTGGACATTCACAAACAACGTGCGCTTACTTCATATCATTCTGTCTACATGTGGTCCAATCGTAGATAGTATATTAAAATTTGAAAACAATAAATAAGTTATTACATTGTTGATAATTAATAAACAATATTTTAAAGATAAGATGTGAATATCCATTGTAATGTTCTTTTAAAAAGATTCAATAGAAAAAACCTACAATAAAGTGTTTCCTAAACAGCAGGCATCGATCCACCTTAAGCTAAGGGAATTTTAATTTTCGTTTTAAACAACTTTTGTTTTTAATAGCGTTGAGCACTGATCTGCCCCTGCAAAATAGTCATAGGTTTTTTATGAAACATCAAAAATGGCCACTAGTTAAGGGCCATCAAAGAATTTCCACAAAGAGGCATTCTATCGTTGCCTCTATCGTTACTGATTATCAAATGACTTTTATGAACCCTCGATAATTTCGAATACGAAGTTTAGGGCTTTGAGGAAGATTTGGTAATTACGGTCAGAGATTGACCAAACGCGACTAACCCACATTACTGATGTCAAATACAGACTGAGACGATTCCCAACAAGGTACACCGGATATGAACAGAATACAAAATTTTCGAAGCAATTTAAAGTGAATGCTTGTTTGAATAATTGTTGAAGCAATGACACAATAGTAGAACAGGACAGACATATATGGTGCACGGATGGTTTCAAAATGGTTTTCTGGGTTGGGAAATGTTGGGCCACTTGTGCGAAAAGCAATTGCAGTGGGAAAAACGGCTTCCATTTGCCAGGCGGAGCTTCAGAGTTCTTTGCTAGAGAAAGTAGGGACAGTCGCGGTACCAACATACACATATCCTGGGACATCCTGGCAGCTTTAATATCACTAGCAAACTACTCGTTCCAATCAAAATTGGTTTGGGCTTGCTTTAGTCTCCTTGATACTTCATAGGAATTTTGCTACTCCATAGTAGGTAGCGGGAGGTGGCACATGGCAACGAAATGGCAGACTATCTGCATAAATAAGGGGCAGACCCAACTTGCTTAGCTCCATTTTATAGGCCTTTGACCCTGAAAGTGTTAATGTGAAGGCTATTAAAAATCTCAGCATATTAACATCTACACTAAACTGATAACAGGACACTGCGGATTTAACTATAACATGAATAAAATAGGTTTGGTAGAAAGTGAATCCAAGCGACTCTGCAAAGAGAGACGGAAAACGTCAGAACATGTTTCATGCGATTGCCCAGCGGCTAAAGACACAAACTTAACCTCCTAGGTAGCAGGACCTTAGTTGCAGACTACGTAGTTAAAATAAGGCCCACAATGATTACGACAATTTTAAAAAGTCTGGAATTGTTTTAGCTGAGTACAAGGCTGCGCAATAGACCAATTAGGTCACATCATTATGCTATTATAGCCTATAAGTAATAATAATAATAATAATTTCCTATTAAATGCTATACTGGGGCAATTCTCGAAAAATTTTTGCAGCTGGGCACCTTTAGGTCCTGATTATATTCTTGCTACTCAATACTAAAAATTAACTACGGCTACAACTGTACCCCGAACTCACTTTGAAAGATAATCAAATTATTGTTGTACTATTCGTAGAGTGAAACCAAAATATAATTAATAAAATAAATTGTGGCAACCAAACATCAGTTACCAATTTGCATGGCTTACTTAAGAGAACCGAATTTTTCTAGGCAGAAATTCGAAGTTTTTGATTTGACTGGGATGGAAGATTAACTATCGCAAGCAAGAATATACGGTTCAATTTTTTATTTTATTGCAAACAAACCTTTCGTGAGTTTCAGTTTATAAAATTATTATAATTCAATATTCAAGAGCTTTTATTTCTTATATATTTTGTCAAAACCTCCAATCCTGCCCTATTATCCCTGCTGTGTTGCGCTTGTCTTTAGGCAAGTATGTAACCATTCGCAGTTGCATGTTTCAAAAAAACTTGTTACTTCTCCCATTAAAGCCATTATCTTCCCACCCCAACAGAAATAAAAGGATGCATATTAAGGTCATAGTTGCTACTTCCTTTTACATTTCCTTAACCCTGATATGTAAATAACAAGCATTGAATGGTTTGTGTCGTGTGGGTAACAATGTGAAGGGGCAGTTTTATCAAAAATACAGTCGCCCCAATAAAGAGAGTGCATGGAGATGTGAGTGTGTGGAAATACTTATCTACAATCAGTAATTGTGTGGGTGGGTGTTGAAATTCGTCAAATTTTATACTTTATGTTGTACAAAGCAATTGCAACAACAACAAAAATAGTTTAAAGCATCAAAGTGCCACAACAAAGATCAGGATGTGGGCCCAAACAATGCCAAACATAAAGAAAATTGATATTCTGGAACCTGTATAACTACTGTATGCCACTGTGTTTGTTTTTTGCAATAACTTTTCAAATGGTATAAAACTGATACGATTAATGTTCATTGTGTGTGTTTTGAAAAAGAAGTGTTGCACTTACACTCACATAACTGCGTTAAAAGTTCCTCTGTAGTAGGTCAGTTTTCTATTTATAGGGGTAATTCTACGAGCGTTTTATGCAGTTACTTTTTAATATTTAACATATTAAGGCCCGATAGTTCATGAAATGGCCATGTGACCATTTCTGGCAGTATACTGTAAAGTATACATCTTAAAAAATGACAGTGTCTGTTGAATAAAAAAATATAGTTTTAGAAGGGTTAGTTGCTATTTAGCAGCGCGCAAGTCATAGTGGGGCCACATGGGTTTTATTTACCAGTTATTTGGAACGAAGGAGAGCTTGTGAATGGTTTTGTGTTTGTATTTTATTATTGTATTCGCGCTCATCAACTTCAGTGGATAATATTTATGTTGAAAATTCTGAAGTTGAGTGAAAAATTTTAAAAGGTTTTCTTACCAAATTTGCACACACAAATTTCTTGATAGTTTTATGTTCCTATCCTGTTGGTTAGCAAAATCCATATGGTACAAGTGCAAGTTTCAATGTATCACCAGTACAAGAAAATCAAATAATGCAGAAAGTAGCTCTTAGGGGAATCAAAACAGAAATCAGTATAGATACTTTGTAGTCCTCCAGCTTAAGTATATAATCTCATCAGTTGTGTTTAAAAATCCGAAAAGCTCCTTTATATATATGCAAAGAAGAAACTTAGTTAAGGTAACCATAATTTTATAGCAACAAATTATGCTTGAATTATATGGTTGTAAACAAATCATATTATTGCACATAATAATATGGTCCTATTAGAACTATAGAAAACCAAAAAATTATGTTACTGACTGGAAGGGGCTGAGATAGAAACGCAGCCGGCTAAAGTCATCGAATGCTTAATTGTCAGCGCACCACTCATACTTTGATTAAACACCAAAAAGAACTTTACATTTTATATCTGTTAAGGGGCTTTTATGGTTAGAGTTATTATATTATTTTTGTATAGTTAAACACTTTGTTTGTGGTTAGAATTTGTATTATTAAGCTTGCCGTGCAAATCAGTCATTGGTTAAATTCTTAATTGTGTATCGCATGATTTCAAATAACCTCAATATGTTTGCTACAACAATATATGTATTTGCTGTTCAAAACATAATACGGTTGTCGTGACCATGCCGCAACCATGTATTTTCTTTGCGTGTACTTTGCTCGAGCATAGCAGAGAAATACCTATTCTTTGGGCTGTGGAAATTATTGCAGTCTTAATTTTGCTAAAACGGAACGAATAATGGTAGATGTGGTGCTCAATACACAAAGAACAAAATTGACCGAGAGAAGAACTATCATATGCAGTTGGGCTTTACACCAAAACTAATGTAAAATGTTAATAATAACCTTAATCTATTAGGACTGGTGTTATGTATGTTATCGCGCTGATGCTCAATTAAACTAATATTTTGTATTAATACTAAGTATCTGTAACATGCGGTGAATGAAAACTGAATGGCAAATATTTATATTTTTTGTACCAGTAACGTGACTGGGATATTATTTCTCCTGTAAACTGCAGGGTAGTGCCTAAAGTTTTTAAAAATTCATATATACAAGAAATTATACTTATAAATAAATATACATACATACATATTTGTATAGAATAGGGATGCCTTACTTTTCCATTAGTAAATGACAAATTTTCAATTGTCTACAGCTTTCTGAAAGCTGAATATTTTCACACTTACAACGCAAAATTCTGTAGCGTCTGTAATATAAAATACCACACGAAATTCACAGTTAAAAAAACGTCTAATTAAACTCTTAATATGGTGGCATAAATTAAGAAATCTGCATGAAAAGTAACCACAAAAAGCCGAGGGCTGAAAGGATGCCTCCTCGAGTGCCGTCAGCTGGCAGGCATTATGGTATGGCTTGCCGTAACGGAGTGTACTGTCAGAAGTTCTGACTTAAATCTCCTTACGTTGGCAGCCGATAATATGTTCCTGTCGCTGCTAGGAGTCTGGCTAAATACCTCGAGCATAGAGAAGTTAACACTTCTTATAAAAAATTCCTAATCCAGGGTGGAACAAAATACGCCAGGGATGCGTAGCCTAGAGGGTACTTAGTCTCCAGCTTAAATACGGACTTCACCGTGTTTATGGAGCTGTGTGTGGATGGACATCTTCTTCTCAATTACTCGTGGGAACTTAATTCTCTGAACAAACTCCGGTTTTAATTGGGCAAGGGAGAAATCCGGAAGAGATGGTCTAAAATATTCCGCGGGGGGTAAACGGGTCAATATATAAAGGTATTTGTAAGGAGTTTAACTGTGAAAATGCGATGGACAATGATGAACAACGATGGACAATTCTAAAGACATGACAATCTCCAAGGATACTCCTGAGGAAGAGGTTGAGGCAATAGCGCACATCTTGTGTGAATGACCAGCACTGACTAGCATAATACTCAGAAGCACGGGTAGATACTTGTTAAGTGTAAATGCAATGGTGGCCCTAATCTTTCAACAACTACAACAGACTAGCAACTGCAACAGACTCTGTGATGAGGAAGAACGTCTAGAGCCACTATAGTCAAGAAGAAAGGCCAGTGTTAGCTCGAGACTCAATAAAAACAAGGTAGTCTTAAATTTCAAATCTCATAATGTATAAGCGGTTTGCTTATACATGTATATCCCCCTATATTTAACAATAATGCCTGCGAGGTATAGGTTTTCTTTAAAAAATATAAAAAGCCATAATAATGCCTACCGTGAATTATGTGAATATGCTAGAGAAAAGTATAACTACGATTCGTACTGGGTTCAAATTAAGTCTGCTTTTTACCGAGAAAACATAACTTCTTTAAAGAACTCTGTTCAAATATTAGCCCCGAATAAATATCAGTGGAGAAAGGACTGCTGTCTGTTCAATAGAATTTACCAAAAAAAAATGTTTAATACCCAAGACAATATAAGTCTACTACGTGAGTTCAGGAATTGTACGTGGCAATATCAATTACCAGGCAGTAATACTTTTGGCGGGGACCCGTTCGTCACGTTGTCAAATATAGGCACATTGGGTTCAACTTTCGGTTTGAGAACCGTAGGATTAGGCGTAGCCAATATTATAAACCTGTATCACATTTCAGTCTTTAAATATTATTCAGCATCAAATAAATTAAATAATCAAGAAGATTCGGCAGTAAAGTCCAATGTTTTGTGATCAATTGGTTTTTCAACAGCCTGATTTATAGTAGCATTAAATATGGATCCAAAACAAATTTATTCTAATAGCTGCAAGTATTTTATTTGAAATGATTTAATGTGATTGAAGATTTCAAGAAAGTTAAGGAATTTAAACGACTCCATTGAATAGGAAAGAAATACGTTTAAAATCGACTTTATCATTCATATCAATATTATTGTCTTCGAAATGTCTCCTGGTTTTTCTTAATTAATTTGAGTTATCTTTCAAGTCCCGCATATTAACAACTCAAATAACTGGCGCCACCTTAAACTATATTTACATGCATTGCAATTATGTACAAATACGCTCCTCACACAGATGTATTTACAAAAAGTTCCTAAATATAAGTTCAAGTTAGTGTGACAGGAAAACTAGTGATTTAAAACCACTTAAAACACTTGCATGTCAATTTATATTGTGGGAAATGAGGCAAGTTTATCATGGTCATCTTTTCAAATTGCTTGTGGCATAATTTATACTTTGTTGAACTGTTAGTCGTGAAAACATTTCTATTTGGTTCGTTTTTTATTTAAAGTTTTCCATCATGAGTGTCAATACGAGTTTTGTGCTGGTAAATAAAGATTCACAAATTATGTGATTTATTTGTTTCTTATGTTTTCATGCGTGTGGGGTTTTCCAAAAAAGGCGATGTATTGAGAATGGTTCAATAAATTAAATTAGAGTAGAAATAAAGTTTCATCAGCTTCAGTTTTTATACATTGTACGAGGAAATTAGAAGACAAATCAACAATATTTAGTTCAACTCTTTTTGTTTTTAGTGAGCAAGAGAATGAGGTTTTGGGTGAAAGTCTTGGCTTCATATTAAATATCTGCAATTGCTCATTGATTAATGAATCTAATTAATGTAAATGTTAAAAATAAAATTTATTTGAGAGATGGAGTGGCTTGGCAATTATCTTGAAGCTAAATGGTGAAATAGTGTATTAGAGAAACAAAAAAACAAAGATGGTAATTAGCAAAAATTAGAGTTAAATGCATAAAAAATGTGGTAGTTATGACGTTGAAAATGACTTGACCAACAGCTGTTATAGTTAAAAACCAATTTCGAAATATAACAATTAGAAAGGTGTGACGAATCCTCTGTACCCATCACTCAGATGTGAGGTAATGAAAACATATATACGTTTTATTTTCTTCTTGTCTCTACAAGTTTTTCTAAGGAAAGACGATTAGTGTTTTTTCAATATTTCTGAAGAATCTGAGGATTTTGGAAAGCCGATTTTAACTGTGGAATAAGACAGTCGTTTCGGCCTTTACTTGAACTGTTTCCATCTGGGAGTAATTTTTTTCATTTATTGGGAATGTGTAGATAGATTTTGATTTATTTCGATAGCAAATTCAAAATCTTTTAATTCTGATTACGATCCTTTATACCAACTGGTCGTAAATTTATTGTAAAATCAAAAATATGTATTCATACCAACCACGTAGGGGTCTCAGTTCGTTCGTAAACCTCTCTTGCTAAGTGCTGAACGTTTTGAATTGTTCGTAGCTATTCAAACGGGACAGGAATTTGCCGAAACCAATATTGTGAAATATTTATGGGAAACGTGTGAGTCTGTTTAGTTCATTTTGGGTGTTACGTTCCAATCTTGCAGTTTACGGATTCGGCTGACTCTTTTGGTCACAGCGGCTTCACCTGACTGCGTAATTACTGCAGCTGCAGTAACGTGCATATATAAATTTACAAACACACACCCGCTGTGCAAACCTTCACACAACAGTAGAAACGTGTACCGTAGTTTTTCCGAATACAAGGTCTACCGAAATTATCTTTTGTTTTAAACCTAGTTTAGTGCATGACGACTACCGATATTCTTCGTATTTTATCGTATTTTGCCGAATACTAGGTCTCCCGAAATTACTACGTCTCCCGAAATTACTACGTATTCTTCGTAGTTTACTTAATTGACGCATATGAGTTCCCCCGAATTTATCTTATATTCTTCATATTTAACTGTATTTACCCCAATACAAGATCCCCCAAAATTATCTTGCATCTACCATACTGTAACTTTCTGGTGTAGGAATATAAAGTTGTGTTATATTCATGTGTATTTTTTCGAATACAATTTCTTACAAAATGATCTTTTATTTGCGAAATGTAGACACATATATATTCTTCGTGATAGTTTCGCAAACAGTACCATCTAAGTATTAATGGAAGCAGACCTTTATTGAAACCATACGAAGACTGAACCTATCGCCAACGGAAAAATAAAAGTGCCCTACAATACTGTATGAACTGAACCGTGTTGTACTATAAGCAATAAAAAATCACACCGAGGAATACGCCGATAGCTCCAAAGCACCCGAATTCCCGGTTCCTCTGATCCGCTCGGAAAGTCACTAATCCGAAAAATCCGAGAGTACCTGACCAAAGCTACCGACTGCATCCAGGTAAATTATCTTATTGAATATTGTGTTATCGATTGGTTCACATTGTAAATAAATAGCGCCTAAATGAATAAGTAAGGTTTTTGGATCCATAAGTCAAACCCGACGCAGCTGAGCTACCTCAGCCCGCGACAAAAACACGTTACTTTATTTATGCGAAATGCTAAATGCATAACAACGTCACAAAATAATCGCGATAAAATATTTACGCCTTTCAATGGTTTCATTTTTTTTCGGCTTGGAATTGATTAAATTATTAATTGATCCAATTATGTTTTTTTTAATTTAAATTTAATTACTTGAATCTTTCTACTAAAAGAAATTTACAATAAGTATTCAAATCTCAGTTCTAAAATAATATTTATTAGTTATTTCCAATGTAACAATATGTATGCTATACTTTTATGAGATTATGATCATCCAAGAATTTCTTTTCTATTTAAAACATCACTTATATTTTTCTAATGTTTGTCAAGAATTCCCTATATAAGCAGGTGATCCCATTATATGACTGTATATATATAATCAAAAACCTTATCACCGTATACTGAATTGAAAAACTATGTGAAATCTATTTAATACCGAAATTAACTAAAACAAATTTTTTTATTAATAATATATTAATTGGGAATTTTAATTACAATTAATATAATTTAGTCGTTCTAATTACTTAAGTAGTAAATTAGCTATAAGTTCACAAAATTATTGTCAGTGGATAATGCTGGTATACGCATTTCGCTGGGCACTTAATCCGGTTCATCAGGAAACCTTCACCCACATTTTTAGAAAAACTAGATATATCGTATTTTCCTTTATTTACATCTATGGCAAAAACTATTATATTTGCCAAAGCAATAAATATTATCCTGAAGATTTCTTCAAAGATTTTTCTTTAAAGTAATCTTTTTTTTTTCTTTTCCAAAACTTTCGTTCATTACTTTAAAGTTTCATGCATTTTCTTTTAATAAAATCCAAATAATATAAAAGCTGTTTGTAAAAAATCTCATAACATACAAGAAGCCAAATTATGTCAAGTTTCAGCATAAGAATATTTTAAAGGAAATAAAGCAAAAACTATAAAAAGTTTTATTTTAACATGTTTTGTGATAAGTAGGTTAAAATAAAAAATATCACTTAAACAAACACTACAAAACAACCAAACATTTAAAAATATATTCAGCCCTAGAGAGAGAATTGTGAAAATCTCTTACTGTGTTCTAAAGGATGCTGTTAAATGAAAAGAGTACATGTCACATGTTATTTATTTAAAAGTTAAGAGCAGATTAGAAGAACTCTTGTGATGTCTGTCGGCCTGTTAATTCCATTTACATCGTGCTGTTAAGGATTTAAGAGTAACAATAAGTTCTAAGTGACAATTGTGTGCTCTTAACATTTTGTTAAATGTAACAACATTTATAGAGTGTGCATGTGTTATTTTCCGGCAGTAAATTTTATGACTTTAATATCCTTTTAAAGGCCAAATTTTGTATAATTGTGTTTAGTTGGTGTAGGAATATATGGCATGAATGTTATTCTTTTTAGAATACCTCTAAATATATAGATCACTAACCGCTAAAGTAACGTAATCCGCAAAAAAACAAATTCTACAGGACTGTTCTTAAATTTGTTTCTAATTTCGGCAGAACTTTTAAATGATAAGTAAAATGTAGCTTAGAAATTATCTTATGGAAGCTATGGGTAAGTTTTACTGTAAAAAATTTAGTTTTGGCAGTTACGTTAATTTTGTCGACCCCATTTCTAACACGTTAGACTAAAATGTGACTGAGAATATAACGTTTTTTTAATTTAATGTTGAAGGGATATCGGAGCAGACCGCTTATTTTATGGGCCCTTATCGACCCACTTCTTTCCTCGAATTGATTTCAGGCAACCGATTTGTAATTCACGACTACCTTATTCTCTTTCAAGTCTCGCGGTACCTCTAGCCTTTACTCTGAACTGTAGTGATTTCAGACTGTCGACCTTCTTCCCGCATGGCATTCACATTTAACGAGTGTCTGGCCGTGGTCCTAAGCCTTATAGCTAGCCAGTGCTGAACATTTACACACAATGTGCGCCACCGTCTGACCCGTCCACTCCTTGAGATGTTTTCTTGTTCATCTATTCAAAATTCCTCCATAATAAACACCGAAGTTCCTACAGAGATTAAGCTCTCCAGCTCTTGCAAGGCTTTATTGTCTATCCCCATCGGAATCTATCGGTCCCGCGGCTTAGGAGTACGTTTGGATACTGATCCATACACCCCTCGCAAGACGTTCCTGTCGATCTCTTTTAGAGTCCTCTCTTGGCCATTTAAAAGCAGAGGTACCTCCAAATTGAGAAAAAGATGACTACCCAGTATCTGCAGCTCCATATGCACGGGTAAATCTGTATTAAAACTGAAGATCGGCTGCTATGCAGAGTTCGCATACTAGAGGCCAAGCATCCTCTTGGCCTCATAGAAACATCTCACAAACGGCCCCACAGAAAACATATTTGACAGCAGAATTTCCTTTAAATTTGTATGTCTAATTTCTTCAGAGTTTTAAAATGGAAATGTAATAGTAGCAAACGACCTTACTAACGAAAACCAACAATTCTTTCATTTTTCTAAAATATGCTTTTGATGGGGGAAATTTACCTTCTTTCAGAAAACATGTCAGTTACGTTCTTTCCGAGCTTAGGGCTCAAAATGTTCACTTCCAAGTTCCAAGCTGAAACTAAACAACGCTTTTAAAAGATTAAAATATTAATTTTGTGTTATTTTTAAAGCAACAAATATTGGACTTACGGGAAACTCTGGCTTGTGAACTTTCTAAAAAGTTCGTCTACCATTTCTTTATCTTCAGCAATTTTATTATTAATTGTAATAAAGGCGTAGCGAAATATTGAAGTAAATAACTAAAAGTTTTTTATTAAAAGAATTTTGTAAGAAAACCTATTGCTTGATATTATTATTGAACTTAAACCATATTTTGACGTCAAACAATAATTTGGCTTTCGTATGGAAATTCACAGAATTTACACAATATGTCAGATAAACGTAAAATTGGTAAAATGTTCACTCAAAAATGCCCACAAATATGAGAAGAAAATGTATTTTTATCCGTTTTTCTATATATTTTTTTCATACTCTACGAGTTTTTGATTTTTTTTTTGGCAATAAGCCTGCAGTAGTGATAACCAACATACATAAGTATGTATGACTGTGAGTGGCACTATAAATGGAATGAATAGGGAACAGCAGGAAATCAAATTAATTAATGAAAAAAAATTAAGGTACTTTGTTTTAACTTTGCCAAGTGAAAAATTCATTAATTAAGTTTAGTTATGTAACGCAGACCAAGCCAGTGTATTCAACTGGGATCACTTTGGTTCCTAGTTATGATTCCTTTTAATAACCTGTCGGGGAATTGAAAAATATAGAAGAATTTCTTAGGTATCTACTCTCCCTTTATTAGTATCCATCCGGAAGCCGAAATAAGCAAATGTATGCTCGTGATGTCGCATTCTTATAGGCCTGCCAAATCTTGCAATAATGGAATGTAAAAAAAAGGTCCACTACACCTCCAAAAAGTAGGGCAACAATACATCTGGTCTTCCGCAGCGTCTAGAGAAGTAGCTGCGCAACAGATTCACCTCTTTGATTCACCATTCGTGGGGTTATATGCTCTTATCACCGCATTCGTTGTGCATATTAGTTCACAAGCGTTTCCGACTAGAAATGCAGTTTGGACGGAATCATACCAGGGAAAGATAATCCTAGTTATTGCATATTTGAGCTCTCTAGACCATCTATATAATTTATGCAGCTCAAGCTAGACTCCAATGAGTGGATCTATATTTCTTTCCCTAAAATAGAAACATTATTGAGCTTAAATTTGAATAGCACCATATTTTTCGGTTGTCATGGAGCCCCTGAGTTTTGCATAATATAAAATCAGTCGCACGAGTTTCATAGAGGAAAGCACATTTACAAAAGAACATATTGAGTGTATCGCGTTTTTTAAAGACAGAAATTTCTGTTGTTAATACTGCTTGATATGTGCGACATTTTGACTGTATGGACTGATGTATGAACACGGCTTGCAATTTGTGAAGATTTCTTTACGTAAAACGTGGTTCAGTTGGAGAAAATCGTTGCGCTCTTTGTCTTTTCTCCGTCGGCATAAGCGTTATTAAAAAATTACGTCGAGCAACCATGGACCCTTTCCACACCAGCTTTACTCTGCGGGACGTTCTATCGTACGTACCGAGGAAGCTGAAGGACCCATATGAGCCCACATGATACCCCTTCTGTGAAAGGTTTGGTATTTTGAGCTTACAAGATTAAACTCGTGTAAAAATTGAAACCGCACGTCGGCCGGGTAGGCGCTGTGAATGGGCTCAAAAAGAAAAAGCCATTACCAAAAAATTATTGCATCCTTCACTGTTGAATGCATTTCTACAAAATGACGCCACACAGAATATAAGAGTTAATAGTGACCGCTACATAGCCATAATCAATGAATTACATGTAGCACAATTAAATGCTCTTAAATATAGTGATGGATGCAACATGCCTAACAGCGTGTACCACAATTGGTTTGTTGAGGAAAACGTTCTTTTCTTATTTTCGTGCAGTATATTATTGCAACAACAATAAAATTTCCAGCAGTTTAACTAACACACAATGAAAACTCTATCGTATCTATGTGAGACGTCATTTACATTGGGGTATGTGTGTAAATATTTTTCGTGTAAAATCAGATTTTTGTTGTTTTAAATTTTTCGTTTTTGAGAAAGGGAAAAACCTGATTCGTTGTTTCGTGATTTATGGCTTCAAATTTGCTTCACAAATGTGGCTTTAACTTTGTTTTTGTTATGTTTTTTTTTAAATCTGAACGAAGTATAGACTAGTGCGCTAAATTGATTTGTATTTTTACTCGTATTGTGATGCAATGGAAATTTATTTCATCATAATTGGAAAACGATTTTCTTTCATTTCATTTTGATGTTCAAAAGTTTTCAAATGAATTTTTTTTTAATTTTTTGAAGTTTTGCATCGTTGAATGAAATTGGCTTGATTTTAAAATGTTTAGTTCTTATGGCTACCATGAGCACCATTTAAGTTCATTAATTACACATTGTGTATTTAGGGAAATGAATTTTAAAGTATAGTTTAATTTGTGTTTGAATGTTCATTTCACGATTTAGTTATTTAGACGAATATGAAAAGAACACTGTGTAATAAATTAATAGCAAAAACAATATGTTCCAATGCTTCGCGCGTCACTCTAAGATTTTACTGCTTTTTAAAAAGCAGCTATGCTGATGTGAAAGGCCCTTTTTTATTTATCTGCAAACTATGGATGGTGATGTGAAAATCGCAGTTCCCATAAATGCAGATATATTTTAACTATAACGCCTAAATAATTCAAAACTAGAAACTGAAAATTATAATTTGATATCCACGTGAAAATAAGACAAGACGAAGCAGTCCTCTAACTGTATGGGAGTCGAAAATACCTTCTTTCCACGAATTAATTTAAGAGCAACCGACCAACTTATTATCATTAAAGTCTCGTGCTACCGCTAGCTTCTACTCTCGGCTGTAGTGATATCAGACTGTCGACTTTCTTCCTCATCACGGAATGTTTTGTAATTGCTAGATTCACCAAGGCATATGTAGCAGGTGTCTGCTCATGGTCCTAAAACTTTTGCTTGCCAGTTCAGGACATTAAAACACAATATACGCTACTGTCCCAGCCTATTCTTCAGGAGTATTTCTGGTGAGTGACCCGTCACTCCCTTGCGAGGTTTTCTTGTCCATCTCTTCAGAATCCCTCCCCTGGTAAATAAGCACCGGACCTCCTGCAGAGATTAATCAATTTACCTCTTGCGAGGCTTCATTGCCCATCCCTATCGAAATCTCTCAGCCAAACACCTTGGAAGTACTCTTAAAGATTGGCCAGCGCACCCCTCGCGGGGCATTATTGTCCATCTCGCCCGGATTTCTGCCTTGACCGATTAAAACTGCATAGGTTAACTTCTCCGCCTCATGTGTAGCTTCCTGATTCATCTCTCTAATGGAGAAAAAGATGTCCGCCCACACAGAGCTCTATACGCACGGGTAAGTCTGTATTAAAACTGGTGATCGACTGGTATTCAGAGTTCACATAGGAGAGTCGAAGCACCCTCTTGGTCACGCATTCCTGGCGAATGCTATTCCTTCTTGGATTAGGGTTTTATATAAGACAGTCTTAACTTTTCCCTGCTCGACTTATTTAGCGAGATTCCTTGCTGTCTCTGCAAGGCTAATAGCAGTCACCACCATGAGGAGGTATAAATCAGAACTTCTGATAGTGCACTCAGCTACGGTACGCCATAACTTTGTAAACTGACGACCGAAGGTAAAGTACGCACACATTTGTCAAATATTTATTCAACTTTAAATGGCATGTGTAGAACAAAAAGCAGGTAAATAACACAGCAATGGGAGTATGTTGTTGTGCATGTTAAGTAGAAAATATTCTTACTTAATAGATACTTATTTAACACAAAATGAACCCTAAAAATATTAGATACGTAAAATTAACTGAAAATATAATTTAAATTAAATGAAAGTTCATTTAAAAACCGCTGCACTTATTTTCATTTAAACCAAAACAAAACTTCGTTTAACTTTAAACGTTGAAAATTTAACTCACTAAAGTCGTAAAAATAATTATTTATTCGTTATTTTTTATATTTTAACAGACACCAATTTAAACTACATATTCAGTAAAAGTAAATGATTTTCCTTTATTTTTTAAATTTAAAAATTTTATTTGAAACTCTTGTAGTGGAGAGATAAAACAAAAAAGAGATAAAAAAAAGAACAACATTAAAATTATGAATAACTTTGACTAGTAGTTTTATGTATGTATTACTCATGATCTATTTCTCTTCACTTCGACCCATATTGTTCATTTATGCAAATGACATTAATCATATGTACGTCCATCATACGCCACATATGCATGTGTCAGGTATCGATCAAAATGATCAATAAAATTATTAGAATCAAATGAATTAATAATACAACATATCATGCTATTTTAATTCCAACAATACATATACATTTTTATTAATTACAGAATTAAGTGATTAATAGATTTAATAAGAAAATTCTTTTTTTGTATGAATTTATTAGTTTCACACTAAAAAAGCGCCAACTGATAATATTAACTGCAATGGAAAATCAATATTCATCTATAGTTGGTTTTTTTTTAAATAACTGTTAGAATCAGTTAAAGATCTCAATGTATTGATTTTGAAATACTAACTGGCTTAAAAATTACTGAACGGAAAACCATAAAAATATCCTGAGCGTAATATTAATCTTTTAGTGGTTACGCTGTTTTTGGTCAAATGTTTGGCAAATGTGAGCTCAACTTTAGTCCTTGTGATCGGGCCTTTTAAGAAACTTTTCACAAGTAAGCAAAGACAGTCCCAATATCTAGCCAAACCTTTACTCAATATATCATTTAATTGTTAAAATCATCATTCTAGAATCTACATACTTCTAATCCATTTAAGATACATTTTGCCTCAGCTTTGGCATTCGAAGGTATTTAATGGCCGCAGCCGCCGGGTTTTTCCATCATTAAAGTTAACTCAAGGAAAAGGCGAATTTGTGCAATTTATAAAAGATTTTACATTAGCAGCCATTCATATAATATATCTCAACTAAAAATTGCTTGCTCTTTTACACAAATAACGTCATAACTCAATTAACAAAAGTAGTTGCATTTTATTTAATTGTATAAGGATTTTTATGGTAACTACAGCCACTTAATTGGGAAAGAAATCAAAACTTATGCACACACAAATTTCAAAAAGAAAGTGTTTATTTTATTCGAAATAAATTTACGGATTTCTAACAATACATAAAATTGAATCCTTTGTTGTACTTTGATTTATCGTGAACACATAAAATCTCAATATGTTAAAACTTTGATTGAAAGCACTTTCTTCTAGTCACAACTGCCACGATACCTCTGAAACTATTGGGCAGATCTAAAAACATGGTTAGCATGCTTTAAAAGAGGACGTAAATTGGCAGGCACAAAGGTATGGCTTACCGTAACTGACTGCAATGTCAGGAATTCTGACTTATACATGCTCGTGGTGGCGGCCGTTAACAGGTTCCTATCTCTAGAAGGAGTGTGGATAAATAGGTCTTTCGGAGAGAAGTGACCACTCTCTTATAAAAAATCCCTAATCCACGGGGGAACAACATACGCCAGGGATGAGTGGCCAAGCGGATGCTTGGTCTCTAGTAAGCGAACTTTTGATACCAGTTGATCTCTAGTTTTAATACAACCATACCTGTGCCTATGGAGATCTATGTCGGCGTACATCTTTATCTCCATTACAGGGATAAATCAGGAAGCCTCACAAGAGGCGGGGAAGTTAATTTCTAAAGAAAGTCCGGTTTTACTTGACGGAGGGAGGAATACGGAAGAGATGGACAGATGGTGGACAGGTAAAAAAAAAAAAATATTACCTCCAATTTATTTTTATTTTTTATCGCTATTTAAAAATCACACCTCACAGAAGAATTAAGTTCAATTTTTATAGTAATAACAAAGAAGTTTTCAAAAACTTCTTTTCCTCCAATTTTCCAGTACTCAGCTTTGGAAAATCACTTCAAAATGTGCTAAAGTCGCAAATAAGAAGTTGGTAGCTTCTAAAAATATTTTTCTTTTATTCTACCAAATTTCGCCGATTTTGAAAATTGCAATAAAAAATCTACAATTTACCAAATTATTTACAAAATTTTCCTTCGGTTTTTTGCACAAATGTAGTAAATTTCGAAACGATAAATTAAAGAATTTTTGTCATATTGTTTTTGTAAAATAATTAAAGTTGTCTTATTATTTAATAATTTCAGAAAAATTAATTTTGATTTTAGCGCTCTCTAACGTTAAAAAAGAAAAGAAGGAAATGATAAATTCTAATTATATATATACTTAAGGTGCTATGAAAGTTTTACCAAAATGTATATTAAAAAAGCCAAATAAAATACAAAAGTGGTTTGACAAACAAGCCAAAATTTTTAGTTTGTACAAACCTTTCGCGTTGTTTAATGGGGTGTTTGCGCAAATGTTTGATGCACGTTTGAACGAGAATAAAAAATGTTTGATTTTTAGCAGCCACATTGAATACTTGTCAAACTGTTTGCGCTGTCCAGTATTAAATTTAATTATTTGAGTAAAAATTTTCTAGTGTGAAAATGTAGAAAAAGAAGCACAACAAATGGACGCGAAAATTTTTGTTTATTGGAATTCATTGAGCGGTATAAAGTCTACAATTTTTGTAGAAGGTTAAGTAAAAGGCGATCAAACTGGGGACCTAGTTTTTGATATGTATACCATCCTCTTTCTAGGCAATTTTCTAGTTTGTTAATATTATTCCCATAGCAAGTTGCCTAGATATGGGATACTATTGTACATATCATGAACTTGCTCCTCACTGTGATCTCAGTACTTTTAACGGCAAAAATTTTTGGATATTTATGTTTTTGTGCGGATTTGATCCCTCTTTTCAAAGTTTTATTTTTTTTTAGTTCCTATCTATAGTGGAAATGCTCCATACAAAGAAGAGGGTACCCTAGTCACCCAAAATTAAAAGTGCCGTTTTCTTTCAGTTCTCTGGCTCTAGTGGTATAATATTGATGATTGAAACAGTGAATATGTAGTAAAAGATGCACTTTATACATCTTCCTATCTCGGGAAGCTTTTATGGTAAACCTTTCAACTTTACTCGGCCCATAAGGTTAGTTGTATGTAGAGTCCTTATGTTTCAAGTTTTATTATTGTATAATCAAAGGAAGCAAAGTTATGAGGGGGATAAAAACGGCACGAATGGTTTCGTCCAATATACACACTGTGCAATAGGCCTGAACATGGCCAACCGCACTATCGTGCGCCTTAATAGTTACAGTCTGCTTCGTTTTAAAATAGTTGCGCGAAAATATGCCGCACCACAATCCTTGTCTACGTTCCTCAACAATAAAACAGAATTGAAATGAATTACGAATTGTGCCGTTTATTCTCAAACGGAAAGTGCGTGATTGTCAAATCACTTGTGTAGTTTATGTGGCCCATAATCTGTCTTTATATTGTCTGAATTTTCGTCTACTTTCAATAGCTAACTCTAAAAATATGTCAGCTAAAATTCATATTGTATATTAGATGAATTAAACTGAACTCAGATGAAAAATTAAAAATGTATCTTAGACAAACGTTAAATAATAAAAGCAGACGATAACTTAGATAGTGTAAATAGAGCTTTAAATGAGGGCTCTAATCACTTTTTCTTAGTTTTGCTTATGAAATAAAGCACCGTGCGTCTTATTGATCTGGCATGCATCGAAGTAAATTCTTCTTGTTACTAAGAATCAAGTTACCAGTTCGGTGAAAAGATGGAGAGACTGTTAAGGCGATAAAGGAAAAGCAGACGAAAAAGACGACGAATCGAAGACAAATCGTAAATCGAAATATTGGAGGAAAATATGATATGTGTGTATTTCTTGCACTGAAGATTAATTTGAGCGAAATAAAATATACATCGCAAAATTATTGAAACTTTTTCATTTTATTAAACAATTCTTAGTTGTTTTTATTCAAAATATTCCAATGAACTAATTCACACTTGTTTTAAACACGACTATTTCATACACTTTTATCCTCTTAATAATTTTACTGAAAACAGAAAATTTGCTAAGTAAATACTATTTCCTACTATTTAAAAATGTCTATTTTCCACTGCAGTTTTTCTCTTCGACAACCATTTTATTGGTTCCAAGTTTCAACATTGACTTATAGTGTTTGTCAATAGTTATTAGAGAAAAACAAAACCAACCACAGCAAGCATTTGAAATAAAAAAGAACAGGAAACAGGATGGTGAAAAAGCAAATAAAATGCTGCAGACAATCAGTTTCAGTTAAATAAACAGAAATAAAAACTAATATGGGAACGTGTTTCAAGAGATTAAGATGATAGCGACAGTTACGAGCTCCGCTATGTATTTAAGATTTGAATAAACAATATGAGAGTTGCGAGAAGTACTTACTTAATTTGAAGAATGGAGTGCACAGTACCTAGAAAGAAATATAGAAGAAATTGATAATGAATTGTTAAATAAAATGTTTCGAAGGTTAAATATAAATTGAAGGTGAAATTATAGCACCAAGCTATAATCCTGATCATCAATAAATAAAACATATGAAGTTAAACGGTCAGCTTTTATTTACTCTCAATTACAAGAGAGTTAGTTGCATTGCAAAAAAAAAAAAATAATTCAGAATTTTGTCGAGTTTAAGACGAAGGCATATTCTCACTGATTGGGGTTTGAAGTTGAAGACGGAATATTTTTGAATAAACTGCTGCTGCAACTACTAAAATTGGCGAATTTGCGACAATATATTTCTACAGTGAATGCAGACATTAGTTCAATATCCGCAGCAAGTGGCTGCTAGATAAAGATTATGGGCCGGCTGAAGAAAGCCACCTTAAAAAACAAGGAATACCTTTGGATGAACTAGCGCCTCAACTAGCAAGACTTTGAATAATAAAAGGTGTTTTTTTTAAGGATGTGCTAAGATAATATAATATAAAAACTGATTTATTAGAAGGACAGCTTTAAGCCATTAGTCATTGTATATGACTTCTGACATATGGGCGCCGCATCTAGCTTGGATGTAGCGCATTCTGAAATTCCAATTTCCTACGCTTTTTTAAGCATTTTGGTCCATTTATCTTCAACTGTCTGCCCCAAGTTGTCTTGCTATTTAAGACTTCACGTAACTCCAGAGAAAATAGTCCGAAGGTGTTAATTTGCACGATCGTGCTGGCCAGCTGCTTGGACCATTTCGAGAGTTGATTAGTTGCGAATCGACTCATTTAGGCCTTTTTCAATACTGTAGAAGTAAATGCCTCTTCGGCGCAATTTGTACGACGTCTTTGCGGATGCGTATTATCATTTAGAGTTTACATGGTAAATCGAATTGGTCGCCAGATTGTGTCGATCGTATAATGGACGTATCCCACGTTAACTGAAACACGATCTGTGAAATAAATTTGCTCTATTTGCAAGCGTTGCTCCGGCGTGAGTGTGTTTATGATAAAATTGCGATATTAACTGAATACAAATAATAATAGAGTTGCCAGATCCGACAACAGTTGAATCGATTTAGGAAAATTTAGGCTTCTACGATATGTGCAGATCGTAGCAAAACTTCTGCAATAAATTTCTGTTCACTTAGAGCTATCGACAGTCGTTAGCTTGCCGGTTTCCCTGAACTGAGTGCACTGTCCGAAGTTCTGACTTATAACTTTTTGGGGAGGCGACCGGTAACAAGTTCTTGCGTGATGGGAGAAGTTTACACTCCCTTATGAAAAACCCTCGTCGACGGTGGAACAGCTTGTCGATTTCCAGTTTTAACAGAGATTTACACGTGCATATGGAGCTCTGTGTGGATAGGTATCTCTTTCTCCATTACTTGTGAGAATTATATGAATTCTCCGAAGGAACTTCGGTTTGAACTGGCCGAAGAAAGAATCCAGACGAGATGGACAAGACAAATGCTAGCAATTACAAGAGAATCCGTGATGAGGAAGAACGTCTACAGTTACCAGTCGACAGCTTGAAATCACTATAGTCAAAAGTAAAATTTAGTATTAACACGACACTAATGCAAGTAAGGTAGTCGTAATTTACATATCGATTCCCTGAAACGAATTCGTGGAAATAAAGGGGTCGGAAAGCCCCCCATTAAGTACCCGCTCGGTATAATTTTCCCCTATAAAGAGTAAGGGGCCGGCTTTGTACATTTTTTTAAATGTTTTCATTGCTATTACCTATCACACACCAAGAGCGCTACCTACCGTTCAATGGTAAGCCATTTATTTATTTTTTCCATAATTGTATTTGAATGAAATGCAGTTGCAGTAGATTGACGCTAGGTGAACTTAGCTGATATAACTCTCTACTGGACCAACGATTGAAGGGCGTATTTAGTGGAGAGGTGATTTGACTACCTTTGAGTTCTCATTGTTCGAAATAAGTAAATTAAAATTTGGCTTGCATCAAGAGTTCTGCAGTGCCTCCCTATTTCGCTTGTGTTAAACTCATGCATGCTTTGATGCTGCTGAGTGTATAAGACCTGGATTTACTTTTGAAATACCACACCTATTTATTAATTCCTGCTTTCGTTACTTGCAGAATATTTGATGTTAACAAATTCTTTTAGTCATGTTACCAACTCTTTGAACAATTGAAATCATTTGCTTAAATATTTACTTACACACATACAATCTTGTTGATGCTATAGAAAAGGAATCTTAATAAAACAGCTCGGTCACCCCAGCAGTGACCACTTTCATTTGATACATTTCATGCAGCATAAACTTGCAAGTGGTCGTTAGAGTGTGTATAAGTCATGAAGTAAAAATGTGCATGGAGGAACGTGTTAGTGTTTGTGATCGTTGCATACAACCAGAAACACATTAATCTTTCAACTGCATGCAACAACAAGAACCGTACCCCAGATAGTTGTAACAGCAAAGAGAAATACAATAGCACAGCCAAGATGCACGGAAAGTTTCAAGTCGTGTAGTAAAAATATTCTCCCAACTTCGACAATTCTTCTTCAGACCAAACGTTTATGGACAGAAATGTCTTGTGCAATATTTCTTACATGTTCGCAATTTTCTACTACGAGTTTAGTTTTTTTTCTTCTACTCTCTCCCATACATAGTGCAGCGTATTGTACTTGTTGTTTAAATTTAATATCATGACTTTAGAATGTTCAGTGCTCGTTTCGACAGGATTTTGTACATTTTTCTTGCAGTTGTGTTTTTCAATTTGTTCTGAATATGTTGTAAGAGGTTGTAAGAACTTTGTGGCACAAGCACTTGTTCTAATTTAAGATCTGAGGAGACTGCTGGTGTAGCTGTTGCATGAAATTCTTCGCTGGTAGTGGTCGTATTCCTTAAAATAATTTCAAATCTAAAGGGTAAAAAAAATCAACATAACTTGTAACGTATTGAGCAGTTGGTAGCGTACGAATATTTTGAAATGACATGCGCATGAGATTTTGGTGACATGTGTGTTAGAAATCATGTTGTTTTAAGCGAAGTAAACCGCTTTTAAACCCTCTTAAAAGATTGATTATTCAGTTCGTAGCATCAACAAGAAAAAAAATATTTTTTGGTTGTTATAAAAAATATTTTATTTCCTGATGATGCTACACAATGCAGTAGCGAAATATCGGAATATCAAGCTTGAAGAATTTAATAAATTGAATTAAAAAAGTGAAAAAAACCATTATGTCCCTATACAAATAATATGTAAATGCATCTCAAAAAAGTAACGCATTCACTTAAAAAACGAAAATTTTCAAAGAATAATAAATATGCCTTCATCCGCAGTTCTGCAACATGCGCCAAAGGATACAAAGTGAAGAAGTACGAAAATGTGCTTATAAACAATCGAAGTATAGTAATCTAGATAATCGGGCTGGGGTCAGAGCTCGACCATTTTCAATGTTCTCGGACCGCGATAAAGAAAGCTGACTTAATATGTTCTGCTTTAAAGGGCCAGCCACCATAGTGCTGGTTATTTGTAAATGTACACCAATGGCTGTCACTAGCCTTAATTACACAGGCATGTGTACCTCTTGGGGAAGATAAGTCTAGTAATTATGCGGCTTGGACAGTGATAAAAGAGGCCAATTATTACCAGTCAACAGCCAGTACATTATAATCGACAACCGGAAATCGCTAGGCAACGTTAGGTCTCTACTAGCTCAAATGAAGTGACTAATACATGGCTCTATGCTATAGATTCATAGCCATCTCATTTACACTCATATACAGAGAAGTACTTGTCTTTACTCGAAATGCGCTCGTCTTTTAACGCGTGAAATTATTTGGTTGTGCGTGCTCTCCATTATGTAATGACACAGTGCAGTTTGAGTTACTCCCACGTCGCGTATGCATAGGTTATATGGCCTCGCTCTAGGACATCGTAATTTTAAATGGACTGGGTTTATCTAGTAGATTTGGGTTAACTATGAAGTGCTACTGGTCATTATGGAATATACTTTACATGAGTGAATGGACTACCTGCTAGATTTGTAGGAATTGTAAAACATTAATATAATACAAGAGAATCGCTATAATTCATACCACGTTGGTCTTTGGGAAAAATCGTTTTAAATCGTAAAAACTAAATACATTTCGTCCCCCTCGCTAATTCGTACTTTTGAGACACTACAACTCCTGCGCAATCCTTTACAAATCGTAATCGAACCTTGAAGCAATAAAAATCTGTTTTGATCAAAGTTATACAGGCAGGCAGCTACTGCTGCGTAATCGGGTTATTTTTTAAAATAATTTTTCGTTTTATATAATAATACTCGTATATATGTTTGTGATTCCGTTTGTAATTTCTATAGTATTGATTTCCGTCCCTACAAAGTTTATATATATTCTGAATTCAAATAGGTAAGAAAGTTAAATTCACGATGTTCGTCTGTTCACCTCTCCGATAATAACATCAACTGTCTGAGCGCACTAGATGACCTAGGATTTTCGACCATTTGACTAGCGCGTTCGCAAATTTGAAATCTGCAATACCGGTCTATAAGTTTTTCTGGGCATTGTTTATATTTCCACTATAACGAGTTAAAGCGTCTATACAAGCCCATAAAATGTACATATTCTGAATTCTTATAAAATTTTATAATAAACACAAATTATCAACCCGAGGCTCTAGGTAACTTACGGACCTAAATGTAAGGGTGAATTAAAAAAATTCTAAGGAGATCTAAAAATTTTAAAAATTAACAAAAAAACCCGCAATTCCAAAAAAATTGCGAAAAAAACGATATTTTTCTAAAATTTTAAATTGATCGTAAAACCGAAAAACGGAAATAAATTGCAATAAAAATCTAAATTAAATAATAAACCGAAAAAAAAACACAAAAGTTTATGGGTATTAAAAAAATTTTAAAAAATTAAATTTTTCTACAAATGAGAAATTCACCATAAAATCATAAAAATTATCCAAATTATTTGGAAAAGACAAAAACTTACCGTAATTTGTGAAAACACCAAAATTAAAAAATTTACAACAAAACAAAACCATTTCAAAAATTTACCAAAAAAAATATTTTAAAAATTGAATTTCTGAAAGGCCAAAATTTACAAAATACTAAAATTTCAGTTAAAATTTAAAAATCACTAAAAATTCGGGAATTAAGATTTAAACCGAATAACTGGAATAAAAAAAATGTAATTGCTTAAAAATCAAAACTAGAAAAAGAAACCAAGATTTTGTAATTTCTCAAAAAAACCGAAAATTTAAAAAATAATATTTTATGAAAACGTAAGAGTGTTAATTGAATATGCGTATATGACACAATTATATAATAACAATTTCACCGAAACTATGGAATTCACCAAAAAATTTAAAAATTATAAATTTGGATAATTTACAAGAAAACCAAACTATAGTAAAAAAAATTAAATTACCTAAATGACACTGCACCCAGCTATCTAGACATGATAACTTAATTATCACTGTTAATTTCTTAAAGACGCATTCTGACAAATAACTTAATGCTCAAATTAATACAAGGGACAAGAGTCGTAATTTTTGTTTTAGCTAGACCTGTTACGGTATTCCACGACATCTGGAATTATTTTGGACGAAACATTTATTTCACACATTTTTTGCACATTGACTTAGTTATCTTTGCCGACAGTCTCAGTAGATTATTATAAATTAAGACATGATTTTCATCGGCATATTTTCTTACGACTCACCACTGGTTGGACACAAGGCAACTATACTCGCCTTGCATAGATGACAATTCTAGCATCGTGGTTGGCTGAAACTTGAGGAGGTTTTAGATACTCATGATCCTGCAATGCATTGCAATTAGATTTTTCCGATATTTAAGACTAAATCACAGCCGGAGTCTATTGGTTCCTGTAGTACGAATCAAATACGAATCGAATTTCTCATCAAGCCACAAAGGTCTTCAACTTCCTGTTTCAGGCCGAATATAAGCCACCATAACTCGCAGATAGTAATGCATTAAGGCGGCGGGATCCCCAATAAAACATGTCCCCATAATTACAAATGAGGAAAAGGAGGAGAATATATTCTTTTGTTCACTGGAGACAGCTACGCCAGCCAGGGGCATCTGACGCGTAAAATGTTTACTTTATTCGAACTATGGGGCTGATACAGAAAATATCTGAAAAACATTCGAAGTGCCGGATCAAATCGCGCGATACATGATGCTATTTCTCGTCGTAAACTATTTTTTCGATATAGTCCCTGAAGTTTGCGACAGATATTTCGATACTTTTTTTGGAAACAAACTTTTCTCGGCTGAAGAGATTTAAAAATACAAAATAATTCATCATATCGGAATGTGTACGATATCATGGTCTTCGGTTATCGAAGTACAACTGATTTCAATACCAAGGTGTAATTTTACATAAACTTATTTCATTTTATGTTCATTACACACAATACTATTTTTCAAATATCGTTTAATTATAACATAATTTAATTTATAAACTTCTTTTTTTATAGGAAGAATTTAATAGTTTTAAATTAAGTTTTACAGTCATTTAGCAAGGATACTGGATTTATTATGCAAAATGTTTCAAATACTTGACAGGATTTAATGACACAATTATTATCATTCAACTTCTAAATATTTAAACACTTTATAATTAAAACTGATAGAATCAACTAAACCCAGTAGTTCACAGGATATATTGCTGATTAAAAAATTTATTCCCTCAGCATATGCGTGCCCTAAGAGGTAGCAAATTATATGCTGTCAGATTTTATATGTTGCCAGAAAAAAACGTATTGCATATAATAAATTTATCTGTGTTGAAAAATGCTCTATGAAAGCGAATACGACTATAACTTCAACCACTACTTGCCTCGGTTGTAAAATAATGTTACCGATGACACAAAAGTTGTCTGTTTTTCACCAAAAGTTTATATATCTTCCAACCAATTCAGTACAGAGCTAATTGCCGTTAATAGCACTGAAATCAGAAAAAGTGTTTTGGGATGAATTTTGCTCCATTATATTCTTATGAACAAAAGTGTTTCAGAAAGTCAGCGTGTTGTCTTGGAAGTTGTAGAGAGTGTTTTCGGGAAGCCCACAAATGTTAGAAAGTGACGACTTTGTTTTATTGACTGTTAAGTCCGTGTTAGAAGAACCCCCAACAAAACACGGCCATATTTTGCTACCATACAAGAAGCTATAATTTTTCACTGGGGCAATGCTCGTTCCGGATTAAAAAAAACTTTTTGTAAAACATGATCAGACTGGTACAGAACACCCTGGCTAAAAAATCCTCTGGTGAAGGGCCGGTATTATGAATGGCATGGCAGTTGCAAATTTGATTGAAATAATTTCACTTTTCGAATTATAATTCAATTCAATTGAATTTTAAAACATTACTTAATTGTTAAGTTCTTTAAGTTATTTGCTCAAGGAAATTGTATGGTGATGGTTTTTATCACACAACCTCTCCACTCAAAGGTTTTCCTAGAACAATCACAATGCTTATGTTGAGACTTATTATGACTAATGATGGCGAAATTAATGATGATGATGAAGATAATTATGATAATGACTTAAGATGGTGGCTTAGATTGCCTGTTGTGTTCGCGTTTGAGTCTTTTGTGTTTATTATTCTTATTGTCTTCCATAATTATCATATTCAATTCTAAACTGAGCAGTGCTTTGTACAAGGACTATCGGATGGAATAATAATTATTTAACATAATCACGAAACAATGAAGTTTAATTTAAGCTAAGATTTTTATGGAAAAGTTGAGAAAAGATAAGGCTTTGATATTAGGAGAGATTTATGTGAAATCTTATTTATTTTATTTTTGAAGATTTCATTTGTTTGTAAAGACTCGAAATTAAATTTTTCGAACATTCGAAATTAATCTTTCGAACTAGCGAAATGAAGGGTTGACTACTTGCGAGAATCAGGTTTGGCTACAATTTTAAACTTTTGCACGTAGTCTTAAAACTCCCCAACAATTCTTGAAATTTCCAATTTTCTTTCTTATAGAAACTCAAGGGAGGTGGGATGATCTTATCCGTAAAATTTTCTAATTTTTAACAGTTTAAAAACAATTTTTCTGACTAAGGCAAATTCTTAGCAACTAAAAAAAATATCCCTTTAAATTCCTTAAAGAAACAGCAAATTTATAAAAATAAAATCTTCTACTTCATTTTAAGTTTACTTATTTTAATTTTTTTCAAATATAACTTCATATTTAATATTCAGAGGACATGCCGCCAGACAAATTAGACAAGCAAACAAAACTTACAAAAGCTTAAGAAAGGAAAGTAGCAACAGCAAAGGGAAGAAAACAGACTTCTATGATATGCAAGTATGCCCAGAATAGGAATTCTTATGCAAGGCAGTAGAGAAATACTTACAAAATATGAGCACCTCTAAAGAAAATTACAAAACAAATGGCAAAATAGCAAAAAAAAAAAAACATTTTACAAATGTTGAAAAAATCGAAATTAGTCTGTGAACAAATACAATGCTTCCAGCTCCAAGGATCTTCCTTTTTAGTGTTCGAAACAAAAGCACTAAAATACCCAAGAGGTAGTCAGCTTACAAATTTACATTTCTTTTTGCAATTTTTACTTTACGGTCTCATTTCTTATATTTTGCCCTTTATTGCCTGGCTTTTGAAGTTTTTAGATCATTTCTCTTAAGTCGTTAGTGTGTGTGTCTTTACAGTTTGATTTCAGTTCTGTTGAATGCAATGAATGCTGTTCTTTAAAGGGAAACTAGAATATGGATATATTTTTAGGCTTTAAATAATCAAGAAATGTGCAAAATTTATTTAAATTATTTGTGAATCAGTATTTTCCAGTACCTGAGTTAACTGCCCTGCGGTTGTAAGAGCTTAGGGATATATGGAGCAAATAGAATAGAATTCTTGTCCTTAGGCAAGCGGCATGAAAACCTCAGCAACTTATTGAAAATTGACATGTCTTTTAATGTATTAAGGCAGCTAGTTTCTTTCCCTGAATTAATATTGTCTCCGTCCTGTTATTTACTAAAAATAATTTAAAAACCAGCAGAAATAATTCGTTCTTTTATCGTACCTGTCGCCTGTCAAATATACTCGCTGCAAAGGTTCCAACTGTCACTTGATATCTGAGGAAATTTTAAACGAATGACCTTCCTTTTTTAAATTCCGGCACTAACACATTATATGAGTAGTGAGTGCAGATTTGATAAGCGTTGGCCCAATTGAAGAAAATGGGTCAAAGATACAGTCTCCTTGCGCGTGCATCTAAAGGTTGATCAGTTAATAATGATAGGGGCTACAAATTTAAATTAAAGAACAACGTTGTGAGATATCAACTATAATATTGATTTGATTTTAAAGCTGGTAGTGCTGTAAGATGTTTTTTTGGCCACAGTCAGTATCTCGGCCTACATTTTCAACACTAAATTGGCGAGGTTGGCCGCACCTGTTGCGTCAGAATAACCTTAAAAATATAAGCCGAGCTGACTTTCTGGCGATGTATAAATCTGCTGATTTCGACATTTCCGGGACTTTTTTGGCTACGTTCTCTACACTTTGCACCTACCTGGTTTATGGCTTAAGACCGAAGGGTGTGAACTCACACTCAAACTTTCCACGGTGCGAAGAATTGCATACGCACTGAAGCCATGATGACGATCGACTTCACGTCGAAATCACATTGCTAATTTACTTATAGCTGAGCTGAAATTTCGATAATATATTTTAACAATTTAAACAGGTTTGGCAGGCGTATAACGACGCACGATGAAATGGCAAGCCCTACAGGGTATTTTGAGATATAATAATTGTAAAAATTATCATTTTTAAATACAAACTTAAACAAAGCGACCCACCAGCTCCCCCACTTGCAACAGGCTGACACATATGATTACCAGTTTGTGCATGATCTCCGCCCTGGTGAGGAGCGAAGCTTATAGAAACCTCCTACCGCTCAACGGGTCACGATAACCGGCTGAAATTCCAGAGCCGGCACACAATCCGCTTGCGGTTCTAAGTTTAACCACAACCACCACGAAGCTCCCCGAAGGTCTCCACCTTAGGCTGGAATTGAAATGGCAGTGGTTACTGGGCATTGCAGATCACATCAAGAGTAGACAATTGGCAGCAAACGACTACTACAAAAGCTGTCACAATATGGAGGAAGAGAAGACAGTATTTTTTCTCCTGTGCTTCTATCCTGCATTGACGAACTAACGCTGTATTGTCCTGACAGCTGTGGTACAACAGTTAAATTTCTGGTCAGTATTAGCTACTTGTACGCGGTAAACAAAAGGTCAGAAGCACCAACAGCAATACAGCAACTGCATTGACAGCAACAAGATGAGATATTGTTATACACAACCGCAATGTCACCAACAGAAACTATGTAGCTTGTGTCTATTCCAATAACACCAAGTCCTCGAATGGCTGCACAGATGGCTAGCGACAGATCGCGAGCGAAGTCGCCCAACCTTCCATACGTCCTATCATTCTCTCAGAATTCCATCCCACCCCTGTGTGGATGACTCACATACTACCAAATCTTCAATACTGGGGACATGTTACAAGCACACACAAAATTCGGTGTATCGGCTACGACTTTCCTATGCGGAAATCCATTAAATAAGCCAAGTTCATTCAGACGTTAAAAAAATGTTTGGCAATTATCAAGTTCTTGGCCCACTCATGTGTCCATCAATGATTGTAAATCACATCTAAGCTAAATTCTGCTAGCACAACAATTCATTCAAACCTCTTCACAACAGTCTACCCAGTATATGCCAAAATAGCAAGCCACTAAACTATTCTACAACAAGTGAATAATTTGTAAAAATATTTATTGAATAAATCATAAATTTTCATTAAACAAAAAACTGGCTTATTTTTGCAACATACTCATATAGATTGTAAAAAAACTGTCAAAAACTAAAGTGATTCTTAATAAAGTGCTACGCTGTTTAATTACTGAAGAAGTTTTCCTTGTTTTTAACCGATATCCTCTCGAAATTCCCTTTGAGTTACATACCTTGTCAAATCAATCCCTCATTAGTTTATAATGAACAAATTTCCAAACAAAATTTCAATTAACTTTTACTTGACATTCAAACTAACCATTGCATGTACCGACCTTGTATCCAACTTACTTTTGTTTTAAATTTCCTTCTTTAACGCACAAAGTTACAGAAATTTGCCCTTAAAAATTTGAAACCAAATAAAATTTGTTGCACAAAAGTTTAAAGGGTTTCTTAATTGTATAATTTTTTAAAATTTCTCTATTACTGCTTAACTGAACTAAGTCCCACAATATTTATTAACAGAGAAGAATAACAATGTGTCAGCCCCATTTCGGTTGAAGAATACTACCAGCAAAAGCCACAATATGTACCTCTCTATTGAGACTACAGCATGACGAAGTTGTTGAATGTTGAAAATTACTGCTCAAAGACATTCTAACCTTACAAAAAGAAAGCAAAAACGAAACACACTTATTTTAACCCTACAAAGCTTGTACTCTTGGCTATATGTGTGTGTGGGGCGGTGGGGTTTGATAAGAATGTGTGCGCGTGTGTGTGCATGAAACAGGTTGACTTCAGCTAACACACCCACACATAAAACGAACAGCTTTATGTGTGTAATTAAGTGTAATCAGCGATACACTGTGTTGGCATTTACAAAGACATGCTTGTGCAAGTGCATAGAATAACTGGACAGCAAATGAGAACTATCCAATGGAAAGTATTGCTGTAAAAGGAGCCTATCTAAAGGCCTTTAAAAAAAGCTGTCAGGTAACAATTCCAAGTGGCTCTAATTTTTCCCATCTTCGATTGATGTGAAGTGTGTTTAACACAGATCATTCTGCATCTGTCGGAGCGAATGTCATGCTGTAAAATTTTATATTTCGGTTCTGGTAGCATATTCTGGATACCTTTCGATGATTATTCTTTTCAAAATGATCAATTGTTGCGTAGGCATCTGGTCTGCTATACAAAGTTTGTGACACAAAGTCTCCATCTTAAAACTTGTGGCCTTCTCCACCGTTCTTTATCTTTAATATGAATATCTCTATTGTCAAAGCACGGAAATCAATCTTTCAGATAATATGTTTGCCGTAAACTCGCACTGACGAAATTGGATTGAGAGAAGTTTAGTAATCGCCCAAAATGGATACGACGACATGAAACCAATACGGGCGATTGCGTGGTCGAGTAACTTGTGAAAGAGGGGAGCAAGGCTGCGGAACTCACAAATAGGTTAATTCTGCGGCATTTCTCTTTTGGCCTACAAAGGCAAATTAATATGCTTTGTATGATATGGCTCAGGCTATATGGTGTGAAGAATTGGCGTGTAGAGATGCAAGATTAATTAGACCTCGTTCGAAACAAAAATCTCCTAAGATTTCAAAACATGGACTTATGGAATATTGCGGCAAATATAGTTTTTTACGGGATTCCCCATTCCGGGAGTGATGTTTTATTAAAACGAGTTTATTAACTCAAAAATTATATTATTTTTATTTATTAGTTCGCAGCTGGAAATCCCGATTTTCCGGAAAATGTAAAAATGCGGGAAAAGAAAAACTTTACTGGCAAAAGTTACTGGGCATAGCAGGTCATTACAATAGAAGACAGTTGGCGCTAAAGACTTTTGCCGAGGCCGTCACAATATGGAGGAAGAAGAGAGAGTATATCATGTATTTTGCTTCTGTCCTGCTTTGAAGGACCAACGGTATATTATTCTGGGGAGAAAGTTCTTTTTCAACCTCTGAGAAGTATCCAAGGTGGGACTAAAGAGAATACACAGGGCAACGCATACATGTCGGGACAGTTATAGTGAGCGATCCACCTTCTACTCTCTAACTAATATTTTCTTATCTTCCCAGTCCTGTTTTTCCACATTTTGATTTTCTATGCCTCTTTGCTTCTCTTTTCAGCTTACACAAATGTGCCAGAGTTATGGATCCACGTAAACCTGTCAATCTAACATAACCTAATTAACTATATATCAAAATGAAGCCTTCTGATGTTAAACTGCGTGAATTTTTTCGTAAAGCCGATAATTGAAAAAATATGGTAGAAGTTTATAGTCAAAAATGATTAAGGTGCACGGCAGTGCCCCAGGCCAAGCTCAGGCCTAATGCACACAGTGTGTATATTACACGAAACCATTCGCGCTGTATTTACCCCCTCAATATACTTTGCTTCCATTAATTATAAAATAATGAAACTTGAAACACAACATATAGATTTTCTCGATATATGAAGGTGTGAAAAGTGCATATTTTGGTACATATTTACTGACTCACAGAATCACTTACTCATCAATATTATATGGCACTTCCACCGTAGCTAAAGAGATGAAATTTGGTTTACAGGAAGGCCTTGGAGAATAAGTATTGAGAAAAATAGGTCTATTTCATCTAGGGGACTAGGGTTCCCTCTTCTTTATATGGAACATTCCCATTATAGGTAGAGAGCTTAAATTTGCTATAACCCAAACGTATGTAAGCTTTAAGTAGAGGTTTTATACATACATTAACAAACAAAAATAACTGGGAAAAAAGGTCCGCACAGAAACATAAATTTGAAAATAAGGTTATGTTCCTATCCAAAAATGTCGGCCGTAAAAAATACTAATACATATCTAGGCAGCTTGCTAGCTTGGCAAACATTTTATAATTTTCTAATATGGAAAAGGATTATGGGAAAAATGTTGCCATGAGATGGGATGGTATTGTGCATATGAAAAACTTGGTCCATATTTTGATCTCAATACTTTTAACGACCGAAGTTTTTAGATAGGAACTTGGCCTAATTTTCACATTTATGATTTTGTACGGATTATTTTTTTTTCGACTACGAGGAATGTTATAAACTGGGATTTTTCTAATAACAGCGCATGTCTTAGACCAAACATAAAAAGTTATGACTTAAACTCAATAAAAATAAGATCCTAGAAAATAGGAAAGCAAAAATGAATAGGGCACAGCCGCTTGAAATGTGTAGAATATATTATAAGTATTTGTAATGTTACTGGTACTTAAGACCAAGTCTATTTATTAATTTTATTAAGAACCTTTACGGACAGAGATCGAGAAAGAGGTGTAGTGAGAGACCGGAAGGTGTAGAACATCTGCAACACTTTCAAAGTGGCCTTACAGTTTTTAGCCTTTTTACATTAGTTTCTGCTCCAATTCAATATGTTTGTGACAGTTTTGCAAAATTTAGTGTATTTGGTAGCATCATGTAATAACTTCTAATGCTTAAAATACAACTTATGTGCGTCTTTTGCAACGACACAATATAAAGATTCCAAACGACAGTGTTACAAAGTTACAAGTGGGCTGACATAAATACAGTCATAGACAAATCTACACGAACACATGTTTAAATCTAAATAATCATTAACTATGCCAAGGTTCAAGTTGTTCATTGATAAATGTTCTTTGAACAATGTCTAGAGAGGCGAGTTTAAGTGCATGTAGTATGTGCAAGTATCTTTTGTCTTTTCGCAACTTCTTTTGTTTTAAAACAATACAAAAACATGTGAATTCTACAAAGCTTTATTGAAATTATGCATCTAAAATGCATCAACGAATTTGAAAAGGACAGTGAATAAAAGCAAAGTACTTAACATTAACACATATGTTTAGAAAAAAGAAAATGTGTTGCAAATAACTTAGCACAACCAAACTACAATTGGAACGACTGTCGGTAACTGCATAAAAAAAGAGAGAGAGAGCAATATATTAAATTTAAGCGACATCTGAAATTATTTTACATTTAGTTAATCATTTTATGTTAAACTGATAGCGACGGTACTTCTTGGATATACCGCTCATGTGCAACCATAACGTCATAAGTGCAAAGAACGCCAATTTTAATTTCATTAGTGTAAACTTCGTTTGAGTAAAGACGTACTTCACTTTAAGCGCATAATTTAAATTCATTTAAGGTGACTTTTTTTTTATTTTAAAAATTGAACAAGTGCAGAGACACAGTTAACAGTTAGTAATAACAACAAAATAACAAAAAATAAAAAGCCATATAATATTGTGTGTGATAAAAAAGACAATAACAAAGTGCATGGTTAAACCTGTTTAAACAATTGATAGTGAGTGCATGAGCGCACCAAACATTAACGAAAAAAATATAAAAGGTAATAACAACAATGCTTATTACTCTTTTTCTTACACAAATGCTAATAATGCAATAAACAATATAAATAATAAAAAAAAAGATGACAGTGCTTTTTTAACCGCCAGGCCAATTGACCGAACGCGTTCATTATCAGCAAATATAAATATATCTGCTACAGAAACAACGAATTCAACAAATAAAACTAAAGAAACAAATAATACACAAAAAATAGCACAAGAAATAGAACCAAGTACTGCTTCTAAACGCGTGCAAACTGGTATGGATCGGTACATAACCATAACGAAGAGGAAGGCGAGTCCTAAGTCTTCACAAGAGCGAACCGCCAAGCAATATAAAGGTTCTCATCAAGGAGCTGCAACAGCGGTAAGTGAAAATAGATTTTCTGTCCTTGCTACCGCGGATAATGAAAATGCCGAACCCACTGTAAGGGAACAAAAACCCCCACCAATCTACTTGCGCGAACAAACATCAAATGCCATTGTAAATATGCTGTCCCAACTCGTAGGCAAAGAAAATTTCTATGTGGCTTCTGTACGAAGAGGACAGATACAAGATACAAAGATCCAAGCCCACACTGAGAAGAATTATCGCCTAATCGCAAGTCGTCTCGATGTAGATAATAAGAGCTATTATACGTATCAACTAAAAAGTGCTAAAGGTTTGAATGTCATTATAAAGGGCATTGACAGTTCTGTTCCCACTGAGGAGATAAAAAGTGCCATAGAGGTGGAAGGTTATGTCGTAAGGTCAGTGCACAATATTTTAAATAAGAATAAAGTTCCCCAACCTATGCATCGTATTGAAATCGTGTTTAATGCATCGCAGCTTAAATCAAAAAACTCGATTCATCCAATTCATAATTTGCGCTACCTTTTGAACAGAAGAATAACGGTGGAAGAGCCTCTAAAACGTAACGGTCCCCGTCAATGTACCAACTGCCAAGAATTCGGACACACGAAAACCTACTGCAAGCTACCATCTGTATGTGTTGTTTGCGGTGATGCGCACCGGAATTTGGAATGCACTTCTTCCAAAACAGACCCCAAGGTCAAAAAATGCAGCACCTGTGGTGAAAACCATACAGCAAATTACAGGGGCTGCAAAGTATTTCAATATGTAAAAGATAATGCGAAAGTCGTACGTAAACCGGAATATGAGCAATATAAAGCTTCCCAATTTCCTCGGCTTCATGCTGGTTCTATTGCTAGTACACAAGCTACACAGCCACACACTAAGCCAAACTTTTCATATGCCCAAACATTGAGAAATGATTTACCTAATGCGAATGCCAAAAGTTCTAATGCGCATAAACATTCATATGCCCACGTCTTAAAAGAGGGTGCTCAGACACCCCTCACCAACAATTCGAGCTCGATCGAGAACTTAATACAGACAATGAATAATTTCATGACAACTATGCAGGGTATGTTTCAGGAAATGATGCGAACCCAAAACATGCTTCTGCAAGTTTTGCTTGGCAAAAAATGAACCAGTTAAAAATATGCTTCTGGAACGCTAACGGGCTCTCCCAACATAAATATGAAGTAGAACACTTCCTGCTAGCACATGATATAGACATACTATTAGTCTCTGAAACACCTTCACTATAAAAAACTGCTTTAGAATTGATGGGTATTTTATATATGACACCAAACACCCAAGCGAAAGGGCATGTGGTAAGACTGCCATTATAGTCCGAAAAAACGTAAGGCATTTTCCATTGCCTGAATTCAGAGAGGACTTTTTGCAAGCCACGTATTGGGGATCCAGACTCCTTAGTCCTAGAGGTAGGCAGATGTATTATACAGTTGAAGCAAACAAGCTTGACGTCGTATTTGCCGGTACACCCACCTATTGGCCCACAGACTTTAATAAGTTGCCAGACCTTATTGATTTTGCTATAGTAAAAAACATCAAACGCGATCAACTCTTAGTTAATTCATCCTATGACCTATCTTCTGATCATTCACCTACAATTGTTATTTTACACGACAGTTTTGCCACTGAACCTAAAACCCTTAGTTTCTACCCGAACAGAAACACGAATTGGTTAAAATATAAAATGTATGTGAGCTCTCACTTACCTTTGAACATCCCACTGAGAAATCCAGCTGATATCCAAGCAGCTGTAGTCCATTTTACAGACGTCGTGACTGCCGCAGCCATAGCTGCAACGCCAACAAAGCCATCAGCTAAAATAATAACGTACCAGGCAACAGCAGATATTTAGATGCTCGTCATTGAGAAAAGAAGACTAAGAAGACAATGGCAAAATAGCCGTTCTCCACACATAAAAATGCAAATGAACTTATGCCAAAAAAACTTACGGAGTAAATTGAGACAGAAACACCAACTCGCTATCGACAACTTTTTAAAAAACTTGGATCCAATGAAAAACACGGATTATAGTCTGTGGAAAGCTGTAAAGCACTTACAATGTCCTATTGCTTACGAATCCCCACTAAGACTTGAAGACCGTACTTGAGCTAAAAACTCAAGTGAAAAGGCAAATGCGTTCGCAAAGCACTTAGAGAAGGTTTTCGCACCACATGATATAAGTAATTCCACTATTCCAATTATTAGCGACATCGTGAATGATCCTATGAAATTTCGGTTGTCTTCTTTAAAATCGACAATTAAAAATACGGATATGAAGAAATCACCTGGGCCTGATCGTATAACAGGATCAATGATAAAAAACTTACCAAATTCAGCTGTAAGAATTTTACTTTACATATTTAATGCTATGTTGCGCGTCGGCTTCTTCCCATGCTCTTGGAAGAAGTCTGAAATTGTTATGATCCCGAAACCTTGAAAGGATTCAAGCCAGATTACATCCTACAGGCCAATTAGCCTACTGTCGGTTTTATCAAAGATATTTGAACAATTATTCGAGAGTTACACTCTCCTTTTCTAAATGAACAAAACGTTATCCCAGATCATCAGTTTGGTTTTCGAGCAAGGCATAGTACGATTGAACAAGTTCATAGAATCGTTACCATTATTAGATCGGCTTTTGAAAGGAAGCAATACTGTTCAGCTTTATTTATAGACATTTCCCAAGCATTTGATAAAGTCTGCCATGATGGGCTACTTACTAAAATAGTTCGGGTTCTACCTGAAAACACCCACAAGCTTATAAAAAGCTATTTGTCCGGTAGAACTTTTAAAGTAAGGTCAAAGGACCAGCTTTCAAGATGTGGGAAAATCAGTGCAGGAGTACCTCAAGGTAGTGTGCTAGGGCCGCTATTATATATCATCTATACAGCGGATATGCCGACAAGCCCACATACATATACATCAACCTTTGCAGACGACACTGCAATTATAAGTGTCAGTAATGATCCAAAGGATGCATCTGAAAAGCTGCAGTCCCATATTCATAAGCTAGAAGACTGGCTAAAACAGTGGAGAATAAAGGTAAATCCATCAAAATGTGCTCATGTAACGTTTTCCCTTAGAAGGCACAATTGTCCACCAATCACAATAACTAATACCACGGTTCCACCGGAAACGCACGTTAAATATTTAGGTATCAACCTAGATCGGCGCGTAACTTGGTCCCGTCATATTGAGGCAAAAATGACGTCCATACAGCTTCGAACAAATCAACTGCATTGGCTAATAAGTCCTAACTTAACTTTGGCTTTGGAATATAAAGTCCTTTTATACAAATCCGTTATAAAGCCAATATGGTCATATGGTATTCAGCTGTGGGGTACGGCCTGTGCATCAAACATCCAGAAGTTACAGAGAAGACAGTCTAGGATTTTACGTCATATCGTATGGGATCTCAAAGTTCCCACTATCCACGAAGAAGTTAAAACATACACGTCCAAATACGTGAACAAACTAGTCGCACATCCCAACACTCTAGCATGCAATTTGCAATTTGCTGGCCACCAGAGACTAAAAAGAACTGACACATTGAGCCTGGCGAGGCGGCTCTCTCTACACAATAGAAGATAGATTTTTAAGATTTGAATACAAAAAATTAGTTATTACGTTGGTACTAACTAGTAAATAATAATTTAGAAATAAGATTTGAATACTTATTGTGAATTTCTTTTAATAGAAATAATAATAAAATACAGTAAAAAAAAAAAAAAAATTTTAATTTAATATTATTAATGCCCAAAAGCTTTTAAGATTGAGACTATAAAGAGGATGCTGGCAACAAGAATGCCATTGGTAAAACTTACATTTTATCTGAAGTTGTAGAAAAGGGTGCAGTATTTACTTCAAGCTTTAAACAGCGGCGTCGTGAGCAAAACTGCGGTACAAAACCGAATCATAGTATAACTTAATTCTAAAAATTTTAAAAATATTCACCAACATAAGAACTCAAAATTCGTCTCTTGAAAAAATAAGAACAATATGTCGCTAGAGAAAGCAAGAATATAAACTATAATCTAGCGGCATTGTCAAGAGCAATCTGACGATATTTTGCGTTGTATATAAAATGTATATAAACTAATTGTTGGCAGGCTTTGTGGTACCAATTGTAATTGAGCTTTAACAGTCAAACATTTTAACAAAACTTTCGTAATAAAGGTTTATTTAAATTTCTAAATATTGCAACTTTAACTAACAAAAGTTATTGTACGTTAAACATATTGTGCTTTTGTTTCGCAATTTCAATTTAAATTCGCATATGCAACATTTCCTAAAATATTAATAAATATTAAATTACAATTAAAGATTCTATTGAAAACTCTTAAAAACCTTACGGGCACTATATTCGTTACTGCTACATCAACAATTAGCATTTGTAGAAAGTAGGATAAAGTAAAATATTAGTAGCATTATTAATATAAAACACTACGAATAGTTTGTAGTGCAAAAATTATAATTAAAATTGTTCAGCATATGTGAGATTTTTCAGGGCAGGGCAGCAGATCGCACACGTCTAAAATTAGTTTTTGTTTACATTTTTAAACAAGAGGTTTTAAGTAAATTTTATATAGTGGATAGAGAGTTAAGCGATCAAACTCTTGTATTTTTAATCATTATGATACCACTACTACTACTGCTCTACTTTATCTCTTTTCCAAGAAAATACCACACTTATTTAGTAGAAATTATACATATACTACTGTGGGCAAAAAATAGTAAGACTTTGTTCATAATTTTCAATTTCTTTATTTATTCTGCCAAATCTATTTCGTTCCCCCCGCTGCAATACACTTATGCCAATGTTTTTTCCAATCCTCGTAACAGTTGTTAAAGTCAATTTCCGGAATAGCCTTCAATGCGCATAGCATTGAAAAAGGCAAATACGGTGGTTGTGGAACGATATTGATTGAAGTTTTGGTGAAAAACTCACGAAGAATCAATGCGGTATGCGACGGCGCATTATTGTAGTGCAAAAACCAAAAGTTGTCGGCCTATAATTCCGGCCTCTTCTTACAAATAGCTTCGCGCAAACGACGCATAACACTCAAATAGTATTCTTTGTTGACAGTTTGGCCAGTCGGAAGGAATTCGGAGTGCACGGCACATCGATGATCGAAGAAAACTGTCAACAAGACCTTAATTTTTGACTTGCTTCGACGTGGTTTTTCGGCTTCTGCTCACCTTTGGCACGATATTCGGCCGATTGATCGTCTGTTTCCAGGTCGTATTCAAGACTCGTCGCCAGTTATAATACGTTTAATGACATCCTGGTAGTCGGAAAGCATTATTTGACAGACGTCAACGTGACGCTGTTTTTCAAGAAAACTGAGTGATTTTGGAACCAATCGTTATTTCACTTTTTTTAGGGCCAAATGATCTTTTAAAATGGTTTTCACTCATCCCTCCGATATTCCAACGATATCATTAAAGTCTCTGACTGTTAATAGTCGATTCTCGAGTACCAATTCCTTGATTTTATTGACGTGTTGATCATCAGTTGATGTTGATGGCTGTCCTGGACGTGGTTCGTCGTCAACGCGTTCTTGACCATATTTGAATAATTTTTACCAGTCAAAAACACTTGCTCGCGACATGCAATTATCACCGAAGGCCTTTTGCAACATTCTGAACGTTTCGGCACCAGAAATTCCATTCCGCACACAAAATTTAATGGAACTTCTTTGTTGAATAATTTCACTCATTGTAAAAGTCGCCGAATGAACTTGTTGTACTTCAGAAAGACAAGCGTTTACTTAACACTAATGATTACTTTAATGTGATATTTGGCACAAATGTCACTGACAGTCATACCAATGTAGAAAAAAATTTCGACGAATGGATTTTCGCGCGAAATTTAAAATAGGAAGTTGTACTATTTTTTGCCTACAGTAAGTAGTATGTTGCTTTCATTGAAAACAAAATAACTAAAGTCGGCAGAATAAAAGTTTTATAGTGTCACACTTGATCGATAGGAAAGTACTGCAATTTTTTTCCAAACATTTCACCGAATAGGTTGAACTAATGATACCATACTTACAAAACCAAGAGATATGTTTCGTTCTATATACTCTACCAAACGAAAACTATGTTTATTACAAAACCAAACTCTAGTTGTACGAACAACAGACCATCAAGCGTGACGGTCTTCAAGCAAAATTTATATGCGAACAATTCAGACAACGAATATTAAAAAAAGGAATAACGATTGGGATTTTTTGAGCAAAAAAACTGAAAACCGGTTTCAAATATTCTACTATTTATTCATTTTAATTAGAGGTCTTTGAACTATCTCCGAAATTGACTTATAATTGAAATTCAGAACACGATTAAAGAAATTTCTGTATTTTGAAAGCGAAGTTCATGAGCTTAGAGCTAGAAAAGAAATTATACAGGCAGCATTTCCGAAAAAATTTAAAAATTTGTCATGCCTCTACAGATAATGATCCGATGCTTCTATACTTTAAAAACCATATCATAGCCTCAAAGTGCAAAATTAAATGCTAACCATATACTTCTATAAAATCATTGATCGTGGACCACGCTACACAGTGTAAGATTTTGCAAATTTACAGAGCAAAATTCTATATCTTTAAAAATAATGAAGCTAGACTAATGAAATTTGGTACAAAGGATTACAGGACTGATATTCAGCTTCAGAAATTAATGACAGTGGAACAGCATACGTCATGGAAGCGTGGCTAAGAGGATGATTGGTCTCTGGTGTGCAAACTGTGGATGCTAAACGAAGGAATCCGGTAGAGATGAACAAGAACGACTCGCAAGGTGTGGTCGGGTTAATCCTTAAAAGTACTTCTAAGGCGAAGGACCGTGATCCCGATAGGGATGACGTTACAGAAACTCCGGTCGCAAGAGATGGATGGAAGAGGCTGAGATGGTAGAATAAATGTTTGGACCACGGTCAGACACTTGTCAAATGTTAATGCGTTCAGATAAATGCTAACATGAGCCTCCGTGAATGAGAAAGAGGGTGGACAGTCTGAAAGCAATCTTTTCACTAAATTTAGAAGGCTTAAAGTATTTTCCTTTCCAAAACTCAAATCTTTAACTCAGATTCAGTTTTTGTTAAAAGATTTTTGATCCACGATGAGTTGAAGTCTGCTGAAATCTGATGGAGCGTAGCTATTCCCACGATGGTTACGGTGGCCTATACGATCGAGATTTTACTTACTGTGTATCTCATAGGTAGCAACTTTAGCATTGTATCTACCTGATCTATTAATTGTCCCATTGCACTATAGGTTAAACGATCGATCCTTTTTTCAAAAATCTGACTAATATTGGACCGAATATACCTTCTATTGAAGTTCCTTGATATTTTAAATATATAATAAATTTGTGAGCTTGTTTTAACCTTATAGTAACGCTTATGTTTTACAATCATTTCATATTGAAACAACATAAAATCAATACACCTTCTTAAACCAAGAATGCCTGAAAAGACTATACAAAATCTGTAATGAACTTTTGATTTACACAAATTAAATAAATTATAGTAAACCTGAACAATAACACTGTAACACATACAATAATACCAACTCCTCCAGGCATTCATGCAAACAAAATTTAACATTAACGTTTTATTATGTGAATTTTGCTCATAAAAGTCCTTGGTCTTTCCATTCATTGATTTTGTTGGAATTGTAAACATGTGAAATGTTTGTGAATTGTTATTTTATTATAATTTGCACTACATGTAGAAAGGATAGACATACGAGTGCATATCATAAGTTTTTCATTCCCTTTGTGATTAGTTCTCTATTTAATTCCAACTCAAAAATGCCGATCCTTGTAGTCAGGCATCGATCTGACGATGTCTGTGTGGCCTTGTTGCGATATATTAGACAAATTTTAAGAATTCCGAATAATCAGAATCAAAAGATATTAAAAAAATATTATGACTTTAAACTATTCGGAAGCAGAATATGCAACTATATCTGTGTATACTTATGAACATATATGCTCGCATTAACTTATACGAGTATTCGACGAGAAATAATTAATAAATTATGTCGGCATATCTTTCGGCACATGCCAAGCAATTTTTACCGATGTTTTAGGTATGAAACGTACGGCATCGAAGAGTGTTCCAAAATTGCTAAATTTTGAGCAAAAACAACGTCGCTTGGATATCGCTCAGGAGCTGTTGAACATTGTCGACGACGATCCAGAATGGAAGCTTCCATTAGAACCAAGACCGAAAAATGCACGTCAAGTTCGGTCAAATGTGAAGGTTTTGCTCACTGTTTTCTTCGACTGCAATGGCGTGGTGCATCATGAATTCTTGCCACAATGTCGTACGCTCAATTAGGAATACTACCTTGAAGTTATGCGCCGTTTGCGCGAAGCAATTCGGCGGAAACGCACAGAATTGTGGAAAAAACAATCATGGATTCTGCACCATGATAACGCACCAGCTCAAACATCGATGCTTGTGCGTGAGTTTTTGGCCAAAATAAAACCGTTATCATGCCTCAACCACTGTGTTCGCCGGACTTGGCCCCCGCTGACTTTTTCCTCTTCCCAAAACTAAAGACACCGATAAAAGGAAAGCGTTTTGCTACGATTGAGAAGATAAAAGAAAAATCGAAACAGGAGCTGTTGGCGATACCAAAAAGCGCGTTTCAGAAGTGTTTCGAGGATTGGAAAAAACGCTGGCATAAGTGTATTATATCTGAGGGGGACAAGATAGTTATTGATGAATAAATAAATACTTTTTGAAAAAATTCAAAATAACGCTTATTTTTTGATCAGACCTCGTACATATTTACTGCTTCATACTGCTGAATATAGCCCGCTAACTCTCTTTGTGTTGCTTTAGTTAAAGTTAGAGGTTTTTTATGTGCGAGTGTTTAAATTATTTAGGCTAAATTTACTTGTAGTTACAATTTGTGTGCATACTGCTAAGAGTTAGTTAATTAAATATATTGTCGGCCTTAAAAATAATTTAAGGCCCTGTTATAGTCCAAGGTATATGCAGTAGACCAGGAAGAAGATGTAGAAAAGGTAACTACAATACTGCAACTAATAGGTGGCTGTACTAGGAGATGCCAACTGAATACAATTAATAGTTGAAGTCAATAGCGTTTTCAGATCGCCACAACGTCTGTAAAAAATGTTCTGCATCTTTGCTTTCTTTGTATCTATGTGAGGACGCTTCCAAAAAAGTGAAGGAAAATATGATTTTCGAAACTTTCGCTAAAAACAAATCAAATGTATTGTAATAATTTGCATCAATTTAGTACGAAATTAGCTAAACTGATTCTTATTAATATACTCGTTGAACAAAGGAAACGTTGTATGCCTTTGGCTTTAAATTTTCGCTTCTGTGTATCATTGAGTTATACTTGAGCAGTGGCGTAGCGATCAGTACAAGAGAGGGAGCAAAATTATCTATCATGCAGCAGATGGCCCTTTAAAAGTGGAATTCTCCTGATGGTGTATTTTAAGCCCGGTATAAACTCCAAATGGGTTAACTTTAAAACGAACTGTCATCATACTTTCATTTTTTGGTATTTATTATCTGTATACTCTGGAAAATCATCATGAATATATTAGCGCTTCAACAGTGCTACAAAAAACACAAATTTACTTTGAAAATCAGTAATTTTTATGGCGCAAATAATCGTCCATCTGAGCTAGCCATATGTCGAACTCTGGAGAGATTTTATACCACATACTCTTTAACTGATGCAATAACATCAACACGTCAAAGGAAGGGATGTGCGTATTGAAGACAATATTGCCGCTGTAAACGAAAGTGTGTAAGAAGATTTAAATTTATAGAATCTTCATTGGTGACATGAATTGGGGGTCTATCCGTACACTACTTGACAAATTTTTCTCTACACCCATTTAAGATTCATCTGGTTCAGGAACTAAAGCCACTAGACCGTTATGTGCGTCGTTTTTCGCTGAAAGGACTTTAGACCAGTTGGAAACGGATTCGATATTCTATCGAAAAAATGTGTTTGGCAATGAGGCTTATTTTTGGCTTAACATCCACCACAGATACTACATACTCCATTACATCGAGAAAAATGCAACTTTTAGTGCTGTTCACACGCTGTTATCATCCATGGACCTTATTTCTATACCAAAGAAGCAGGATCCCGCATAACGGTCGTTACCGCACCATGATCAATGTTTGTTTTGTTTAAAAATATGGGTATCATTGATCCGGGCGAGATGTGGTTTTAATAGGTTAGCGCTACGTGCAATACGAGGACCGCAACCATCAACTTATTGAAATTCGGCAAATTTTCGAATTTTTGCCGAATTCTTGATTCGAGGAGAAATTTAAACTTTTTCCATAGCTATTTGTTGACATAATCTTTTGGTGAAATTTCGCTGCATTTAATAATATGTTGAATCCTTGCTAATATTTTAACTCTTTCCCTAAAATTTAAAAAAGAAAATTCGTGGTGAAATTTAAAAATTTTGTAAACCAAAACTTTTCTAATTATTTGGTGATATTTCGTTGCAATTTTTCGCTTCTTATGAAATGAGAATTTTTTTGTAATTTATTAAATGCCATACATCAAGTCCTAACTATACACGCTACACCACTGCACTCGTGTTGCTAGTTTATTTTTATTATCCATACACTAAATTTTCGCGTACAAAACTAAAGAAAATAAGAAACTCGTTTAATTTTAGTTCTTAATCGAGAGTTTAAAAACCCCCAGCTTACCACTTCTAGTGAAACAATCCTTACTGCAAATTAAGTTAATATTTCGAAGGTTAGGATTTTGTTATCCCTTTTAAGTGGATCCCTCTTTGTGCAACACACTGCCCGTTATATTACTTCCTCGTAAACTTGTTTGTATTTTCTACATAGATATGTATGTACATACTAACATACCAACTTCACATTCAGCTTAGCATTTCTTTTGATTTTCTAAGAAGAGCACTTTACATTAAAAAGTTCTGCTTAATTCCTTTCATAGTAATAAAAGGACGCAGACAAGTGTTTATGAAAAAATAATAATTAAAATAAGTTTTTTTGTACAAACACTTGTTATCTTAGGATGATAGGATTTTGCACAAGCTGTTGTTTACGCATGTTAATTTAAGGTCAAAATCTACACTTTATAAAATTCTTTACACTGTGTTTATATCGTTGATGATTATGAAAACAACCCATCTATTTCTATAATTAGAAAATATTGAAATAATTTATCTTCCGTGTAGGAAAGCAGAAATTGCATGAGCGTTTAGAATGAATGATGAATGGAATTTATTGATTTGCGTTATGAGAAAATAGAGCGCATTCTGTATTATTTAAAAATACGATACCTGCTGGATCTTATCTGGCTCAGATCAATAATTAATCCAATCGTTGTATGACGATCCAAATAAAGGTCGGATAACACCAAACTTTATGCCTTCTACTAATCAACTCAATATATTCACAAAGAATATATGGCATAATTGCTGCCTCTTCTAGGCTTAAACGACACGAAGGAGATCTAACCTGATTACCCACTATAAAGGATAGCATAGTCGAACATAACCGATTAGATATTGAATCAGAAGTCGTAGCCACTCCAAACTTTCTTAACGAACTACGGTTTCGTACTTCTCATCACTGGCATAACAGTTGGCAAATTAATACAACAAAAAGACTATTCATCAATGAGTGAAGTATCAGCAAAACACCTGGCCAGCTTACTAGCTCGATAGTCATTACATTTCAGCACAAGAATTACTTTCCAACGGTCAGTTAATGGGGTCAGTCACAGCCCATGAAAGGAATAAATTCAGGGCGGCTTGACCATCTGTAGCCATCTCAGATTGCTAGGATTAACATAAGCACCTTAAATTTCCAAGCATCCCCATCCGCACATCACTGAGTTATTAAACTCCATACTATGAGTAGCAAAAGCAGTTGAAAATGTAAGTTATGTAACTTAAATAAAAACGATTGTTTATTTTTATTTCGGTCTTTATTTACAGCACTATGTGCTTCCTTTTTGGTGTTCTTAAGACTGAGCTTAAAATACAAAACTTATAATAATAAAACCTTAGCTTAGACCATTTACCCGCCCCATATTTGCAAACTATGCAAATAATGTTTGCAGTTGCAACGCGAACATGACACCTTTGTTTTTAAGTAAAGGTTCAAGTGTTGTCGTTAGCACAAAGCATGGGAAAGAAGATTTTGAAATAAAGAAATTAATGCAAAGCATTGCAAAATAATAAAGAATTCTATTTATGAAATATTCTGAAGCAACATGTAAGTATGTCGTTAGCACAAATGTGTGGGAAAGAAGATTTTGAAATAAGCGAATTAATGCAAAGCATTGCAAAATAATAAAGAGTTCTATTTATAAAATATTCTGAAGCAACATGTAAGTATGGGTTTGGGGCAGTGAGAGTATTAACTCCTCCCTCCGAAATTCCAATCGTCCCCGATTGGTTCAAAAATATGGGATGTCGTTTAGACTTATATTCTTTGCGACTATTTTAGTCGGCATCGTAACGGCTTCATTATTTTTGACAACAACTTCCTTTGTTTTACTCTTCTTGCATTTGAAAATCAAAATCATGATCATTAAAAAGGTAAGTAGACCGAAATGTGCAAACATACTGGACTTGACTAATAAATTCAAGGAGTTAATTCTTTTTATATTTTTAATGTTTAATTCCTTCATAAATTTCAGTGATAATACTTCATTAAATTCAGAAATTGAATCTGAGTGTTTGATCAATGCTGGCAATGGTCTCAAGCTTTGTGTTTCTATGTTTGTAAAACTTAAATTATCAATGTTTACAGTTTCATTAAATACTTTGATCAAAAATGAACCATTTATTTTCTTTGTAATATTTTTTAAAGTGATATTTCCATTGAAATCGTTTAATAAAATTAATCCGTTTGACAATTCTTCTACGTGTTTTATGTGTTCTGCGTTTGTAGTAATACAATTGTATGGTTCGTTTTCCATCAATTTTTTTATACAATTTTTATTCTCTAGATTTATTATCTGATCTTGCTTACAAATGTTTATTTTATTTACTGATTTACACACATTTTCTAAACCATAATAATTTTTATTACATTTTAATATTTTCTCAAAGTTTAACTTTAATACAGAGTTATTTTTGCTCAATGGTTTTATTAGCAATGAGCTACAAGTTTCAATCTCAGTTTTTGGTAATTTTACAATATAAATTAAAATATTTTCTTTAAAAGCGATTTTTATTTCTGCCACATTTAGTGATTCTTCTAAGGAATCAAATGGCATATTTTCTTTTTTGAATATGTTGTTAATTCTACTGATATCTTGTTTTGTTAATATTAATGTATTAATGATATTAGCTTTAGTCAAATGAATGGCGTTACCTAAATTTTCTATTTCCTGTTTTATAATATCAATTTTAAATTTGTATTGGAGAATTTGTATTGTTTGCAGTTCACTACTGCTTTTTATTGTTTTTAGTATTAAATTGCTAATTTTAGTAATATTGTTAATTCTTTGTACAATATCTCTGTTAATTATAAATTGTTTGTTATTATTATCTATTACTTCCTTAAATTTGTCATTTATGGCTACAAGATCGTCATGATCTGGACTTCCTGCAACCCATTTCCAAGCTGAGCCTATAAAATTCAATGAGCGTTTGTCTCTATTCTTGGGGATGATATGTTCGATGTTTATGATAATGGTTTTAATTTCTTCCGCAATGTAAGGATGAAGTGGGTGAGATGAAGGTATGGTTTTGTCAAACTCGACCCTCAATTCTTCTATTATTGTGGCATATTCCGTCAGGTTGATGAAATGTAGAATTCTGTACGTACCGATTTGAATCTTCGCACTGCCGTCTTCAATAGTCACGATTTCAGATTGCGAATAATCCAATATTTCAACTGACCCGTGGCAGTAAGCAAATTTCAGAAATATAAGTGGTCTAGAAAAATACGATTTGGTTAGTTTCTAATGCGGTCTTTGTGTACTATTTTGCCTGATTCTGTTATTACTGTGGAATTCTTATTTTCTTTAACTACCTCTTCTTTGAATCTTTTTGAGAGCTTAGTTCCTAATCTTTTGTTTTGTTTCACAAAAATTTTTTGTCCCACCTCATAATTAAGAGCTTCCTGCCTATTTTTGTTGTGATATTGTAAATCTCTTTCCTGTTTTGTTCTTAGTTTCCTTAAATTCTCGTTCCTAATGTCCTCCCTATTTTCGTAATTAGAACTGGGTCTGCCAAAGAATACGTCAACGGGTTTCCTGCCTGTGACGGAATGAATAGAGTGATTATATTCGTTTGTGGACCAATCCAGCAATTCAACAAAATCTTTGTCGGGACGTTCGTGTTTTAAACATCTCATAATCTCTGCCAGAGTTGAATGGAATCTTTCGATTTGCCCATTTACTTCACTCTTGTATGGCGGCGCGGAAACGCTTTTGATATTGAACTCGCTTTCTAACATAAACTTTATAGGTTGAGAACTAAATGTCTTTTCATTGTCAAAAACTATTACCTTTGGGACTCCAAAGTAAAATATTATATCTCGTAAAGGTTTTTTTATGTTTTCGATACTTTTCCCATCCACTTGTTTAACTACGGCCAATTTTGAAAATTTGTCTATGGAAGTTAATACTTTATGTTTGTCAGTTGAAAAAATGTCAATGTGAATTGTGTGCCCTGGATATTCTGGCAAAGGTGTAGTTCCCAATTTTGTGTTATTTGGGCGTCTCTCATACTTGTTCTCTTTGCATATCTTGCATATTTTTGTTATACTTTTTATCTTCCTCATCATAGCCGGAAAATAATATTTTCCAAGTATCTGCAGTCTATTTTCTTTCCCGTTTCTATGGGCACGGTTATGTTCCTCGATTATGACTCTAGTTTGATCCTCTGTATCTGTAAGATCTTCAACCACCTGTTGAGTAAAACGAATTTTGTAATTGCTGAAGTAATTTGGATAAATTCTCTGAATTTTCAACATTATCGGTTCCGTTGTTTTTATACCATTTATAACGCACGGATTTAGGTATTTTTTCAGAAGTGAAACCAGTAAGTCATCGGAGAATGTTTGTTCCATTATAAGATGTCTGTGATAATTTGGAAAAATAATCTGAAACTTGTACGAGCTTTCTGAGTCCTCTGAAATAAAAACCTGATTTTTGAAAACATTGACTGGTGTTTCCACTGAAGGTATCAGATTTTCAGAAGAGCTATCGCTGCTGTGCACCGTAACCGAGTTGATGTTTGGTATCGGAGGCCTTGAAAGGAAGTCTGCAACCACATTTGTGTTGCCTGGCTTATAAATAAGCTCGTGATTATATTCCTCCAACTGTGCTTTCCACCGTTTCATTTTTGCATTTGTATTCTTGTTGCTTAGCGCGAAGGTTAGTGGCTGGTGGTCAGTGAAAATTCTGACCTTCTTTGATCCGTATAGGAAAGATTTGAGTGAGCGTAAGGCCCAAATTATCGCCAGCATTTCCTTTTCGTTTGCTGCGAAATTTTCTTCAGCCCTACTTAAAGTCCTAGAAAGGAAGCTGATTGGTCTACCACCTTGTGAAAGGACGGCTCCCAAAGCGTAATCAGACGCATCTGTAGTCAACTCGAAGGACTTATCGAAATCCGGATAGTGGAGCATAACATCATCTGATGTTAAGCATTTCTTCAACTGATTAAAGGCTTCTATTTGTTTCTCCGTAAATTTTATCGGTGTCTTTCTAGACAATTTTTTTGATATTCTTCCCAAATCTCCTCTAAGTATTTCAGTAAGGGGTTTAGCAATTAGCGCGTATGCTTTTATAAACCTTCGATAATATCCCGTCAAGCCTAGAAATGATCGCAGTTCGTGGATATTCCTTGGTTGTGGGAAATTCAAAATGGCTTCTACTTTCTTTGATGTAGTGCGAATGCCATTTTGGCACACTATGGTACCCAGAAATTCGGTTTCTTCTTTGATAAATTCACATTTATCGAATTGCACTTTCAAATGTGCCTTCTCTAGGGTATCGAAGACAATTTCTAAGTCCTTGAAATGTTGCTCTTTAGTTTTGCTGAAAATAATTATATCGTCGATATAAATATAACAGCGAATACCGATGTGTTCCCTAAGCACATCGTCCAGGGTGCGCTGGAAAATAGCGGGCGCATTCCTTAATCCAAATGGAAGTCGTGTGAACTCGAACTTTCCATTTGCAACTGAGAAAGCCGTTTTCTCAATGTCGGCTTCATTGAGAGCAATTTGGTGGAATCCACTCTTAAGATCGATGGTCGAGAAGTATTTGTTCGATCCCAGATTTGCAAGAATGGTGGTAATGTCTGGGATAGGATATTTGTCAGGTATGGTATCTTCATTCAATTTACGATAATCGATTACCATACGGTATTTTTTCTCGCCTGAGGCGTCTTCTTTCTTTGGTACGATCCATACCGGCGAATTGTAGGGAGACTTTGATGGTCGAATAATGCCATCGTCTAGCAACTCCCTTATCTGTTTGTCAATTTCTTTTTTTAAAGGCATTGGGTAGGGATAGGTCTTTGAGTAAATTGGTCTGTCACTTTTCGTTCGAATTTCGGCCTTTACATTCGTCACATATGTTAATTTCATATCGGGCTCAGCGAACAGGGTTGGATGCGTATTAAGAAGTTGTCTCAAGTTTTTATTATCCTCTATGCAAAGATGATTCAGTCTCAAAGTAGTATGGGCTACAGAATTAATTTTTAATTGGTAAAGAGGATATTTGTATTTGTTCAACAAAATGAAGTAGTTCTCATTTGTAAATATAACTGCACTTAATTCCCTCAAGGTATCGTTTCCTATGATGGCATCGAAAGTTGTAAGACTCGGTAAAATATGAAATTTAATTTTGCCTATTTCGTTATTAAAAATATCAACGTAAGTATGATGGGTAATTTCCACGACACCACCGACAGAATTTGCAAAGAAGGGTTTGTTTGGAATGGGATTCCGAATTAATTTGTCATTTACATAGTTTTTGTTAGAACCCGTGTCCAGGAGAAATTTGAGTTCATTACCGTTTTTCATTTTAAAAAGAAAATATGGTAATGAAGAAGTGCTTAATCTAAAAAATTAATATCATCAGCATTGGTGTTGGTAACTTCATTTTCATCGTATTCATTTTGATATTCCTCCATATTATAATAACCAGCAGGAGGTTGCAATTCTACTTCTGTATTGAAAATTCGCTGGATCTTATTTTGATTGGGCATGTTTTGTGAGGCTGGTCTCTTATTAGATTGGTTATAGTAATCATATCGACCATGGTTGAGTGTGGTGTTACTCTGCCTTGGGGTTTGAGAATTTTGTGTAACTTGAATTGGTGGTCTATTTTGATAATTCACTTGCTTAGTTTGAGTTGTTCTATCTATGTCCATAGGCACTGGAGGTTTTGGTGGCAGAAATGATCTGCGATTGTCTTGCGGAAAGGTATTTTGAAAGTTGGGTCTTACCTGAATCTGCCCAAATGGACGCTGATTAAAATGTTTGGGATAGTATTGGTGAGGATTTGTCAATTCGGGGTAAAATGGTTGTCGCATTTGACCGGAGCGCTGATAACCAGAAGCTTTAATACCTGTTTGTGCTTTTTCCATGCTATTTGCATGTAATGTTCGGTAATTCATATTGCTGAGTTTAAGACACAGTTGTAGAGCCTGTGGTAGGCTCGTTGGCTCCTTAACACTCAATAGACTGGGTAAATTCCCATTTAGTCCCCTGATGAAAGTGTCGAGTGCTTTCCCTCTATAGGCCGCTGTCATGGCGGACAACGCATCTTCACCTATATCTAGGCAGTCAATTTTGTCTAAAATCGAAGATAAATGTTGGTAAACCTTTTGATAAAATTCCTGTATCGTATCATTTCTTTGTGTAAGGGTCGTCATTTGGTACTCTATTGTACCAACGTCTCTTTTGTCCGAGTAGTGCATCATCAAGCACTTTTTAATTTTTTCCCAATTTAGAGGGGTTCGATAGGACTCAAGGGCTGCGTCTGCTTCGCCCACAATTTTGTGTCTAATCGTATGAAGGATCGCGAAATATTTGGGACTACCTCTATTCTGACCATACATTAACAGAATCCTGTCTACGGATTTCCGCCATGAGTTAAATTCACCGGGCTTCCCCGCGAACTCCCTCAAACATTTCACAACATCAGGTACTCGGTCTGATGCCTCTGCATTTCTAAAATCTACAGAGATTTCCTCATCCTGTTCAGCAGGTGGATTGAGAATGGAAGAGACTGTTCGGGATATGATGTCCACTAGTTCCTTTTTCTGATTTGTCGTAAATGTGGATAGTGTTGATGGTGAGGAGAATGAAGTACTTAAGTTCAACCTGGATAAGGTTGCAGCTATTTCTTCTTCGTTACCCATTTTTATTCTTTCCCTCAAAAATATGATTTATTTTTATGTTTCCTTTTGTTACTAATTTCCCTTATTGATCCTTTCCCTTCTTTAAGGGAAAGAGCTATTTCAATAATTGATGATTTGATTTATTATTATTCTTATTTTATTGTTTCTATTTTTATATTTTTTTCTGCTTTAAGTGTACTACTTATTTTTTCTAAACTATATTTCTCGCTTTTAATATTCTCTTGTCTAGATATTACGTTAAATTCGATCAATTTCTAGATCAGTATGATTTTCTTCACAAGATTTACAAAATATTTTCTTTCTTCTTAATTTCTACTTTTCATAACTTAAATAAAAAATACGTAAAAATTTCTTACATAAAATAAAATGTAGTAGCCATCCTTCCTTCTTTAGTGGTTGTATTTGTTGACGTGCGGCTTCTTCTATTTTGTTGGTCGTGATCCTTTAATAATAGCGTTTTTTATATTGTCCTTATTGTATTTATTGTCAGCACAAATTGTTGAAAAAAAAAATTTGTTTATAATTTCTTTATTGCATTTTTCTTTAATAAGATTGCGATAGCTTAAAATTTTCATCCATATTATTCTATAAGTATTCTTGTTTTTCTTTCTTTCTTTTAAAACAATTGGTTATAGTTCACCACTTGTGTTGTTATTTATTTAGTTGTAATTGTTGTTGTTTGTAATAGTTTTACACTTTCTAGTTCATCAGAGTGATGTGTTGTGGAATAGTTAATTTTGTTAACTTTTTAAAACTTTATTAAACTTATTGCTTGGGCGGCTGTGCCATTCTAGTCACTCCCTTTTGTTTCCTACTTGGGGGCCGTTACCAAGGCTTTATTATTTTATTGAAGGACTCTTGTTATTATTTTTTATACTACTTTAATTATTTCGGTCCTCGCTCGGGCGCCACTTAAATAAAAACGATTGTTTATTTTTATTTCGGTCTTTATTTACAGCACTATGTGCTTCCTTTTTGGTGTTCTTAAGACTGAGCTTAAAATACAAAACTTATAATAATAAAACCTTAGCTTAGACCATTTACCCGCCCCATATTTGCAAACTATGCAAATAATGTTTGCAGTTGCAACGCGAACATGACACCTTTGTTTTTAAGTAAAGGTTCAAGTGTTGTCGTTAGCACAAAGCATGGGAAAGAAGATTTTGAAATAAAGAAATTAATGCAAAGCATTGCAAAATAATAAAGAATTCTATTTATGAAATATTCTGAAGCAACATGTAAGTATGTCGTTAGCACAAATGTGTGGGAAAGAAGATTTTGAAATAAGCGAATTAATGCAAAGCATTGCAAAATAATAAAGAGTTCTATTTATAAAATATTCTGAAGCAACATGTAAGTATGGGTTTGGGGCAGTGAGAGTATTAACTTGTATACAAATCGGATCTAATAGGAATTCAATAGCCAAAGTTAGGCATGTTTTTAAATGCTTAAAGTGTTATGCTAAAGGAGCTACGAAACATGACCATTATCACATATGGGACAAAGTGCAATACAAGGAAAGACGGAACATTTTTTGTGCTATGGTTTCTTTTTCACGTTTATGTCTCACCATTAAATTTTTTCTCTCATTAAAAAATTGGGATTTACTAAAATGCCACCTATCTAAGGGCCAAGTTATCGTTTTAAGTCATTCTTGATATGACATGCCGACAGGGTGATTTGATCAAGATTTTTTGAACGAATTTCGTTCAGAACGAAAAATGACACTAAAATGGCTCATAGCTGAATCCGGTTTGACTCCAAACCAAACTTGATAGGCATTGCTTCAAGATTTTTTCAATACCAGTCATTTCAGTTGAATCCTCTGAATTCCCCCACTACGCGGCTGATCGAGAATTAGATCTAACTTTTACCTGAGTATACCTTTTTTGTTGTGCTTGAATAATTTGCCACGTTTTAATGTCTAGTCTATATTATAAACACAAAAAACCCTCAAAGAATCGAATCCACGAGTGAAGAAGAGCAGCAAGTAATTGGCCTGATTTTGAAAAAAAACTGAAACCTTATTGTTCTAGAAGATCGCACGTTTTCCAAATCATTTTTTCGGGTTTGGAAGAAGTTTTACAAATTAACTTCAAAGTAACATAGGAGGTTACAAAAAGACTACCGTCATTTGTTGTTGGTTCGAAAAATGATACTGTGTCCTCATATCCTAGTTAAAACATATTCATTTGAATTATCCATAGCTGCACTTCTTAAGACGCCTATTTGCGAATTTACAACATGATTTGCCGTGGGATCTAATATCCTTTTACATGTAGTTCTGCCTCAGCTTTAGATTCACAGGGGTAACTCTCTTTTTCTCATCTAATATATACTGATAGCAAGGGAAGCAGAGTTTTAAATATATCCTCGACAACAAGTGCCACAATATGATCTGCATCAACTTCCGAAAAAAAGAGTTAAGACCACTAGCACCATATGTATTAAGAAAGGCATCGACAGCGGAAGGATCTTGGAGAAGGACTTCCTCCTCCACTTGGTGCTAGACCTACAATCAGCAATTCTCTTTTTATAGTCGGTTTTACACTCCTCTGCAAAAATTTTAATATTTTCACTCATACTGTTGTCATCTTCATGGACGATATCATTATTATTTTCTGTCGTGTGCAGCCAATTCCATATTCTTGTTTAGAATATGCGAATACCAACAGAGTAATAACAGGTTCTCTTAAACTATTAAAAAAATATGTTGATTAAATGCTTTACACATACCCTATCATTATTTCTGAACTATATTTTTTTATTTTATAGGACACGAAGGTAGATCTCATTAGCCTTTCGACATCCGATTTATTTTCAATATCAGCCCAAATATCAAAGATTCATGCAAAAGAAATCGAATGTTTTCGTATCAGCTTTGCAGTAGAGCTACGATGGCTATATCTCCTGACGCCGCAGCCAGTCGCAGGTAGAATCTTCTGAAATCAAAAGCCTAAGCGTTCTTCGTTAATTTGAATGTAGATTTACAGCGAACTTTAAACTATTTATCAAGGAAACCGAAGGACCTTAATATTTTGTGACAATCACGTAGAGGCGTGGCAACAATTGTTGTATTATATTAAATTAAAAGCCTTATTCCACGGTGCGGACCACTCCTCTTCGAGTTTTCAGTTTATAGCGGTACAAAAAATAAACAGTCTTGTATTTTACTTAATAACTTTTAAATTTGCTAAAAAAATATCAAAAATGGTGTCAGTTTCGCTGACTGCTTTTAAAACGAAATTAACACAAATTAAAATCCATTTGCCACTTTCAAATCTATTAAATTACTTTACAATTATTTAAATTTTTCTGTCATTATAAAAGCCATTGTTAACGCTAGAACAAGAATCCCACGAATGGTGCAAAAATTGCAACCAAATGTAAATTCTCATCGAATATTGATTGCGGTCAACATGTTTGCGTGGCAGCAACAGCAACCAAAAAGTCCTAGACATGTCACAGTGCAAAATGAAGTGGTTTTTATGTTGGAAATAAATCCAAAATAAAATAACTGACGAAGTTTAGCTGTAAAATACACTGATATTTCACAACACATACGTGTACAGTCCACTACATACAGGCGGTTGCAGCGTGAGTTAGGTGAATAAGTGAGTGAGTGATAGGATAAGTACCCAGACGTTCTTCCTGTGATAATATTTATTTGTACAAAAAGTTTCGGAGGAAAACAATTGACACTTGAATGTCACTGAATTAAACTTAACTTCCCAACGGGGTGAATTAGAATTGTTCATTTGTAGTGAAAGTATTGCTACGTTGAAAAAAATGTTTCTGACAACTTTCATAGATAAAAATGACATATTTTAATGCAAGTTCTCAAATTGTCACTTTACTCTCCCTTTGTGCTGCCAACGATTTTTAACTTTTCTGTCCTTCGAACGAGCCAGTTGAATGGTTTCCATAATCTAAGCTCGTGTCTGTTTTCACCTGAGTTAACTGGAACGGTTAGCTATCGCCTTTCTATTCTTTTGCGGTGTAACGAAGATTCTTTGCGAATAAGTAGCAAAATGTAATGTGCAGTGTGCCAGGTTAGAGCCTTGAAATTCACTATAAAGACCTTCTATGATTCAAGACTGTAAAATTTTATGGCAATGAGGTTTTTATATAGCACAAATGCAAAATGCAAAAATGTCTTATTATCTTTTATCTACTTATTATAAATACCTTACCTGTTCACTCGACCTAAATCGACCGATATTAATATAGCCTACTAAGTTCTGTTAACATTTACCCTAACACATACAAGTTACCGGTATGACACTAAGATGTAAGATAATCTTAAGTTAATCTTTGAATAAGGACTTGAGTTCATACTTGACCACCAAGGGTTTCTTTAACATTTAAAACTACGAAGCACCACAATATTAAATGTAGTAAAGCTTTCGATTGGGTGGAGTGGTTAGTTAAAACAATGACTTCTTTTAGGAGAATATTGTGCAAAATAAAATTTTGTGATTGCCATTATTTTTGACTTAAGCAAAATGTATGAAATTCTCTAAAATGGTCTTTCCACACAGAGGAATCCACAGCGAAAACTTTAAAAACTTGCAGTCAAATATCATCAAGTAAGCGAACCGACAGTCATCGGAATATCGTACCTCATGCGAGCTATAACACGATAGCAGCATTGATCAATTTTGCTGCCCTTGGTGTGGTTCATACCGACATAAAATATGAAGATTTATGTGGGCGTTCCCATAATTGTGAGACACAACTCGCATTAATTTTTTTTTTTTGTACAAAACCACGCATTTTATTTTTGCTCGACTTCTTTTTTTACGAAAAGCTTCATACACATTGAGTGTTCCTGACAGAACTTTTTGGGAATATTTTTACTATTTTTAAGATCGCATCGGGACTACTCTGCGCTACCATAGCACCAATTTCGAAATTGGCCTATGACAAATATTTTGGAGAGTGTAGGGAGAGTTTCATTATTAATATTTATTAGAACGGTCTGGATAATTTCATTCAAATTCTCTTACAATAAAATGCAATCTATTGTCGGACAAGCTAGTATCTTTTGCACATATCACTGCTTGCTTAAGCCAGCTGATGGGAAAATGTTTTTAGAAAAATTTTTGAAACCAAATGAGGTGATTAAGAAAGTATAAAAATAATCTTAAATTTGTAACAAAAAACTAACCGCTTAATTGTTGTATTATTTTTCTTACTTTCCTTTCTACAAAATTTCATATTACTTTTATTTAGAATTTTACGGCTTCCACTCGAACTGTGTACTTTGATTTTAGTGTTCAGACGACTAGCCCCTTATAACTGATCTTGTGACTGCATCTCTAACTTTCCTAAATATGGACTCGCTGCTTTAGAAAGCAAACACAATAAAAAACGTATTCTTTTTATTAATTGACTTAAGAAATTAAAGGTAAGTTGCGACTTCAAATTTGCATTAAGCATTTTATACATAGAAATTTATTTAGTTTTTCCCTATAGTTCTATAGTGAAGCAAGTAGGCCTATTGCCTCTCTTACTAATCAAGTGACTAACTACTCTGCTGCATCGTGTGCGAACTACGGGGTAAATATTAATGCATTAGATATTCTGTAGGGTTTTTTGTGTGGAAATATAATATTCACGTTCAATTGCGTAATGGTTTGGAGAAATTTGTGGCATTTTAACCAACTCACGTCTGAAAGCTGTTTGGATTAATTTTTATTCCTTTTAAAGATTTATCTGGAGTTTGCAATGATAACAAAGGTAATATTGTTGCTATGTGATTGTTCCAAATTATTATGGAGTGTGGATCTGAGAAACAGTTTAGTGACTAGTCATGTGATTAAATAGATGTGTTTTGCATAAAGTACATCGTGAAGTACATGATGAAGAGCAAGTATGGAAAAAAACCGTCAGCTACCAGGCACAAATGTATAAATTGTCGTAAGTGAGAGCACTGCCAGAAGTTTTGACATATAACTTTACGTGTTGGCGACTGGTAATCGATTCCTGTCTCTGCAAAGAGTTTGGCTAAATAGTTTAGCGGAGAAAGGTTAACAACTTCTTAAAAAAATCCGTAATCCATGGTGGAACAGCATACGCCAGAGATGCGTGGCCAAAAGGGTGCTTGGTCTCTACTATCCAAAGTTAGCATGCCAGTTGATTTTCAGTTTCAATACAGACTTACCCGTGCATATAGAGCTCTGTTTGGGCGGTCATTTTTTTCTTCATTACTTGTGGGAATTACATGACTTCAATCAAGGAAGTTCGGTTTTAATTGGCCAAGTGAGGAATATGAAAGAGATGGACAGTCAATAGACTGATCAATCTCTAAGGAGTTGGACCATAAAATTCTGACAGGCTTAGGACCATGAAATCCTTATAGCGATGGACAATGAAGCCTCGCAAGAGGTAGAGAGGTTAATCACAGATGCTTATTGGCCAGTGTTGGAATTCTGAAGAGATTGTCAAGAAAACATCGCAAGGAGTGGACGAGTCAGTCTCCAAAGATACTTCCAAGAAAGTGACTGAGACGGTGGCGCACATTGTGTGCGAATGTCCGTCACAGGCTAGTATGAGGCAAAGGTCTACGGACAGATACTTGTTAAGTGTGAATGCCATGTAGCAATTAAAACAAGCCACTGTGTGATGAAGAGGAAGGCCGACAATTGCCAGTGGACAGTTTGCAATCCCTACAGTCAAGAGTAAAAGCTAATGTTAGCACAAGACTCAGTGAAAGTAAGGTAGTCGTAAAATACAAATAGGTTTCTTGAGATCAAATTGAAGTAAGAATGTGTTCGTAAAGGAAAACGGTTTGCTTCGATATCCCTCCTATATTAAATACATAAATTTTGAATTAAATTTTAATTCATTGAAACACATTTACATCCGGCTTGATTTTACTGGTTGGAGAGGATTATAGCACACTGGCTTAGCCAGTAGTTTACAGAGTTTATTGGAGTTTACTCCGGAAAAACTAAGAGCTACAAATTTTCAACTGCATCCTAAAATAACACAAAGAGTGGCGTTAGTGGGCAACGTCACGTGTCTCATTAGATCGACTTCAAATATACTTCAGCTACATATCGGAAATAAACAAAGTCGCCATTAAAAGCGTACCCGCCACATTTGGAATTGATGCCTTCGTCAATACCCACCACTAAGACTAGTTGCTTAAAAATTGTACAAGTCATACGACATAGTTATGGTAAACAATTACACGCATCAATGCACCCGCCCTAAACTTAGCAATATGAATTTTGAAAAATGCAGAGACAAATGGCAGTTTAGTTATGCCAATCGGATGTGACTGTGACACTTGGCAAGTGTTTTAACATATTTGCTCAGACACTACATTTACAAATAGTTAAATTTTATCGGAAGTAAGTAACATGTGCTGTATACGACTAATAAACGAACGATAAATGAAGATAAAAGATTAATTTAAAATTGCTTCATTAAAGAGACAGTGCTTTTATTAAACTGGTTTCTAGAAAAAGCAAACAAATGTCAACAAGAATATTGCAAAAAGCATTTTCCTTTTTTAATACCAACATTTGCCACTGAACAAACACTTTGCTTATGACGCATAATAAAAATCTTCATTAGACAAATACAAATTAACATTGTCACATACATATAACATACGTATGTATACCCACTTAAATGCATACATTGTGGCGTTTAATAGTCAACACTTTGGATGAAGTGTAAGTGCATTCAGATTAAATATTAAAAAATCACACACACACACATGCGAATACGTATAAATCAATTTATAAAGAGAAACATATATGTACGTGAAAGTATGTGTAGTTATAAAAACATTTATGCAACAATGTTGCAAGAACAGTAAAAAGCCCTGTAGTTGAGGAGGCATATTTTCTGATGGTCACTTGCAGTTACTACACGAGGAACTCGACCAATGAGTTTCACATTAAGAGATGGCAATTTACATTCACTTTGCAAATACAAGGAACCCCATTTTACCAGTAGTAAAGAGTCTGCGAATTCAACGGTTATCGGTGACGAGTAATCAACAGTATTAGAAACGAGACTTTTAACAAATTTAGCACTTGACTAGCGACTAATTACTTGCTATTGGTATCACTTATCAGCATATTATCGAGTGGGTCATAGAACACAACATCATTCAAATTACTAGCTACAACTAGCCCTACAGTAAACCATTTGAAAAATCTTCTTTTCAGATGAAGCCCAATTCTATATCGGAGGCTATGGTAATAAGCGTAACTGTTGCAAAATTCGGTACCAGAAAATCTAAACGTTTCATGTACCCAAAACTAGTAGAGCGGTGGGTATTTCCATACGGTGGCATCACTGCTATTTAGCAGTGATATTAGCCCTTTTGCGTGGGCATTAGTTAAGGAAAAATATTGCGGAAGCCATCTATAGACGTTTAAAGCTTTAGAATATGAAATCGAATAGTCCAAGACTAATCAATCGAAAAAGGGCCTCAATGTAATAAAGCAAGTTTCAACAAAATTAATTGCTAGGTTGTTTCATAACCGATTTAAATTTCAAACATCAAACTTTAGTGGCTATTCTGAGAAAGGCGAATCTAAAACCCCTTCAGATAACATTGGGCAACCATTTCACTAGTCCTCGGTTGTGACTCAATTTAGGGGGCTTGTACCACCTAACCTGGTCTACAATCGTAGTTCCGAAGTATATTTTTTAACAGATTATATATCTTGTTAGTAAGACTTTTTAAACTTTTTAGAATAACCATTTACAGCAGATTTCACCTCTCTATCGTTGTTAAATCTTTCACCACTAAGTGATTTTTAAAATGAAGTAGACTGCTCTGCAGTACTAGAAAAGGATTTGAAATTGGTAAGTCTGAGAAGTATTGCTTCCAATTTTGTTTTTTTTTTTTTTGGTTGCTAGCTGGTTACTTTTTGCATTGCAAAGGGACAATAAAGCAAAAATATTGAGCACAATTGTGAAATAAAAAATTAAAACACGCAACAGGATTTCAAATACAGGCAGTGTCTTCAACAAAATATTTAGGAGAATAAAATCACATCACATCACAGATAATATGTCATTACTGAAATGTTCTATAAAACAAGTTCAAAGGTTCATTTTACCAGACTCTTGAAAACTACAGCCAAAAAAGGATACCAGCGCTCAAAAGAACTAGCGGGCATAAACATACAACTACCATAAATACGAAATGCATATGAGCGTAAGAAGGAAAAAATAATGTTGTTAATTTCTAACACTCAGCACCTCATAAACGTACCGAGTTGAGAATAAGACTATTAGAATTCTAGTACTTAATATACCAATGTTTCCCAATAAGCAATTTTAAGGTATTTAAAGAGATGTCTAAAATATGTTTAAAGTCCTAATAATTTAGTCGATTCAACTTTACATGGCGTTTCATTTCACCTTGCAAGGAGTTTAGGTTTCATTATTTATAGGGAACTTGAGCCTTGAGTGTAACCTAACCCTGCTGCAGTCAATTTTGTAAAATTGTCAAGCAAAATTAAAAAAGGAAATAATTTAAAAATCTATAATTTCATATGCCACTTTTAAGACAGCTCAATTGATTTTAAAAAATGAACCGTTCCGCTGACTTCCTTGTTCACTTGGTTAGTACTTTTTATGCAACAATTTTTTTGTTTGTTTTCTTTGGTGATTTTTCATTCTATTTTTAAATCGCATCGTTGTGATGGAAGGGTGATCATTGTGAACCGATAAGTAATATGCGGGCTAGATTTTGATAAATCTTAAGACTTTGGATACGGGAGTTGAAGCGGAAATATTTCCAACGTTTGAAATTGGAACCAGTCATACAATAAACCAATTTTCAAGTACTTTTGCAAGGGCTTTAGTTTGAAATTCATGAATAGCAATTACGATTCCTTGCTTTAAGTCTTCAATAGTTTCTGCATGGTTAGCGTAACATTTATCCTTAACGGCTCCCTACAATAAATTGTCCAACGGGCTCAAATCATTGCTGCGTGGCGACCAATTTCCATCACGATTTTCGAAGATTTTATAAAGAAAATGGCCCAATGATCCCACCGTGCGAAAATCCGCTACTCAATAATATCGTTGGAATTTTCGCAACCATAAGTCCAACAATTTTGCGTACAGTAGACCTAGCCACGGCAGTAATCTGAACAATATAGCAAAATAGATATTAGTTATTCTTAAAGCCGTTTCAAAATCCAAATATTTTTTTCCACTCCTTCCCTACGATCCACGACCGTAGTAGCTCAGCCGGACCTTTGCTCATAAGAATATTTGTAAATGTTTTACACTAATCGAGAGTTTTATTGCTACTCTTAAGCATGGATGAGATATGAGTTCGCTACATCAGAGCTGAACTCAGTATCAAAAATGTGAAAAGGAAGGAGAGAGTCATTTACAAAGAAGACAAAAACACTTCAATGGCTTCCAAGAGAATTTTTTTTATTTTGATTGAATATTTCACAAATGAAGAATATTTTCTGAATATTTCAAATAGAATTCATGAATTTGGCACCACAGAACGCGTCCTTTAAGAGAAAATGCACCAGTTTCCTTTGCCTTTCCGAAAAAACTGCTTCATTGGTGAAACAATTTTAAACAATAAAGAGGTGAAATCTGGGAATGATGGGATTTTTGAGAAGCTTGCTGTTGTTTGTCACATGGAGGCTATTAAAGTTACATAATATTATTGAAAAAATTATCGTTTTTGCTTTCCTTACTACGTGAGATAATTTTACAACCATCCTCGCATTTCAGCTTGTTTATTTTAATTGATAGAAATAGAAGAAAACTAACAAACTTTAGAAAAACTGTTGTTGTGTAAAGAGGAAACTACACACTACTAAATGCATTTGAAAAAACTTTAAATAAACGAGGGAAAATAACACAAATTACAAAAAAAAAGAGAACTCAACTCCTACCATATATGAGGTGTTTTTTTAAGCCCGATAGAACTTACGAAAGGAATAGCTGTCAAACACATATTCCTACTGTGATCAGCTTTTGATATTTATGGTCACTATACTCTGGCAAATTATCATGAATAGCTTTACGCTTGAACAGCGCTACCAAATTATCCAGATTTATTTTGAAAATCAGTTAACTGATCCGATGTTTTATCGCAAAATTGTATTCATCGATGGAACTCTATTTTAGCTTCACGGATTTGTAAATGAATAAAATTGCCGCCAATGGAGTTAAGCCAATATACAACAGATGCCACCGACTGCATTACATCCAGAAAAATGCACCGTTTGGTGGCATTATTGGACCATATTGCTTCGAAATGAAAGAACATTGTACGTCCAGAATGCGCTTCGTCAATGACAGCCGCGTTGGCATGAGATCATTTTTAAATATTAATGCCACGAATAAAAAAATTCTTTGATTAAAATTTTATTTTTGTGTTATTCTTTAGGATAAATTAAAATTTAGTTAAAAAAACAGGGTTTTAGAAAGTTTAATGCAATTTTTTAAAGAATTTATTGTTTTTCACTATCAATCTAATCAATTAGTCTCAGTTTTGAGGCGGTGGATTCTAGCGTGAAAAAGCCGACATATCTAAATCACTAACAGTGTTAAAATGGCTAAAAGTAAGTCAAAATGGGATAAAATCATTTTAAAAATAGAGAAAGTAAAAATTCTTATAAATTGTTCAAATAATGCAAAATGGTATGAAATTAAAAATAAATTATTAAAATAAGAAACTGAAAACCGCGGAATCGCTAAAAAGCATGGAAAGATCCGAGCGGACAGAAAATCGTTTAAACAATGAAAAAGAATGAAGTCGAAGAATTGTGTAAAATGTTAATAGAAAGAATTTAATAAATATTATTTTCTTATGATCTGTTGTCAATTTATTTTCATTTGCTTTTAACTACTCTAATGTACATAATTTTATTTATTAATAGTGTCCGTCTATTGATGTCTAAGTCGTTGATAAAATTCAAATTTTGTTGAAAAACATTAAAGCTCCTCAATAGCTACTAATCAAAACAAATATTTTGTCTTTCGCTATTTATACATATGTTTGTGATTTCGCTTGAAGTTGAATGTGTAGCTGTAGCAGCATAAAGAACCATTTATTCCTTAAAAGCTAAACCAATTACTCCTCAATATTTACTAAGAGAAAAAAGAATGAAGAAAATCGGTTGACAATCAGAGCGGAAAACGATCTCGAAGTTGTGTGTTTACCCTTTTCTATAATAGAATAATAACAATCCGTTATAAATTGTTGTTCATAATAGTGTAATGGCATGACAGAGTTGTGCGAACTATTGTTTGGACACAGTTGTGCGAACTATTGTTCGGACAACTCTGTTTGAACATGAAGCGACCATGAATAGCGGCGGTCTTGACTAGCCATTTTTCTGTACGAGCAATGGCTGAAGAGATTTGTGGCTAGTCAAGATGCCATGTAAGAATTCGGAAGCGCATTTTTCTACCGTCAGCTGGCAGGAACAAGGGCATGGCTTGCCGAAACTGAGTTCATTGTACCTCCTAGTGGTGGCGGCCGGTAACAGGTTCCTGTCTCTGCTAGGAGTCTGGCTAAATAAGTTGGGTGAAGAAAAGTTAACACTATCTTATAAAAATCCCTTCTCCACGGTGGAACAGCATACGACAGAGATGCATCGTGCTTGGTCTCTAGTATTTTTTTTACTTCATCCGATCTCCAGTTTTAATACAGACTTACCAGTTCCTATTCAGTTCTTTTCCTCCATTCGGAAGAAACTCCAGTTTTAATTGGCCGAGGGAGGAATCCGGAAAAGATGTACAAGAATGCCTCGCGAGCGCTAGAAGGGTTAATTTCTAAAGGTACTTCTAAGGGGTTGGACCGTGAGAGTGTGGTTGCGATGTGAAATGCAGTCTCGCAAGAGATGAAGAAGTTAATCTCTGTAGGTGCTACGGTGCTTATTGGCCAATGGAGGAATTCTGAAGAGATAGACAAGAAAACCGCGCATGCGGTGAACGAGTCAGTCTCCAAAGATACTCCTGAGAAAAAAGCGGAAAGGATAGCGCACATCGTGTGTTAATGTGCAGCACCGGCTATTAAAAACCTTATGACCACGGGCAGACACTTGTTAAATGTGAATGCCTTGGAGGAACTAGCCTTTTGGAAATATTAGCAATTGCAAAAGACTCCATGATGAGGAAGAAGGTCGACAGTTACCAGTCGATAGTCTGAAATCACTACAGTTAAGACTATAGGCTAGTGTTGGCACGAGACTTAACGAAAGTAAGGTGGCCGTAAAATATCGGTTGACTGAAATCAATTAGAGGAAAGAAGGGTGTCGAAAAAGGGACCCATAAATTTAATGATCTGCTTCGATATTCCTCCTACATAAAAAAGTAACAATATTGTTAATGTTAATCGAGCATTTAAAGAGACCCGTCAGAAATATAGTTTGTTACGGAAGAAAAGCAAAAAATTAGAATTTGAGACCAAAAGCAGACCCATTTTTTTCATATTTATTTTTTGCTGTCAAAGGTCTTATGAGATACATTCTGTTTTCTAATACATTATGTACGTACACATATATGTTTCCCCTTAGTGACATTAAGGTGCGTTCCGCATAATGTTGACAACAAAAGACTTAATAGAAAAGAAAGAACTTATTTGTTCTATCGTAGAGTAGAAACAAATCACTTAAGAAAAGGTTTAAAATGATTATTACAAGATCATTACAAAGAAATAATATTTACAAACTTTAAGCATCTTTTACATCATTTTCAGTATTTTTTTGTATACGAGTACATGGAAGAGCTTCCAAATTATGTTTTTTGTTACCAAAAATTGTCAAAACTTATATATAAAAAATTAGCAGTAATTTTATTTTAAATTCTTCTAAATAATCTGTTATTCAAATGAAACGTTGCAGCCATATAAGAGTTTACTATGTGTTAACACTTAATAATAAAAAAAAATTTTAAAAATAATCATAAAATAATAATAAATTTTCCAGGTCCGACCTATGGAATCGTTTATGAAAAGGGAGCAAAGACCGTTCCTTCGAAGCTCTTGGTTTTATTATCACCATTATAATGGATACCTCAATTTTCATGTTAGCTGAAGTAAATTCAATGACCGCCGAGGCTAAAAGATCTGAAATTGGTTGCATGTCGTGGATCGCTTACTTCTTGGATAAGAGTGAAGCTTACATTTCCCTGGTGACCTGGATCAATATTTCCAAAAACTCTTTTCTCAACAACAGAAAAATGTTTCGTCAAGAGAAGTTCTATCTACATTCGAGGCTCAGATTTTATTATCTGCATCACATGCCAAATGTCAAATAAATCCATTGTCCAAAGGGCAAATTCACTAGAGATTGTCTTGGATATAACAACATTCGATAAATTTGTCCTTCGACAACTGATGTTGGCTTTCGATAGTTTTGGACATTAACTTGGCACTTTCGTATTGTTAAGGTCGCATTATTTATTTGTTTGAGGTTAAAGGTTGTTAATATATTACCTAGAAAGAGTTTTATCCACTTAGGTTCACATGGTAGATATCACTTTCCGATTTAAAGTTATATTGGACAATATACAGCCTAATATCAAAATAGCACTGTAGCAATTTTTACAGTGCCTGTTAAAGAGATTTCAATAAGGCCGACGTACGTCATCATGTATTGAATAGAACATCGAAAGCTTCGATCAGGGGCATGAATTGGATATACTCGTATATGATCTTCAACGACTCTGTCGCATAGATCCGACTAGATTTTAGAGGTGGCCTTGGTAATAATAGATTCGGAGTGCATCTTTCCATGGCGGTTTATTAACATATGCCTGGGATTTCATAAAGCGCATACAAGTCATTGAAGTGGAGTGATTCCGACGGCACAAAACAGCAACTTTTTGTGAATGCATTGACATCTGCTTCTTTTAGCAAGTGTAGATGTCGTACGTTATACAACAGCGCTGTTGTCTGTTTCACGCTACTTGAAAGTATGTAAAACTAGCCGAGAACACTGCGAAATTCCCAACAGTTGTGAACTGCGAAAAATCGACTGTCTCGGGTCCTTTTGCATACTTTTATAGACAACGAGAATACTTTAGTATTTTCGTACGTTCCTTTTTGAAACCACATCGCATATTCAGATAGAAAATAAATTTATTGCAGACATTTTTATCAAAATCTTTCTATTGACATTTAGCTACATTTTATATTTGAGAGCCTAACATAAAATTAAATATTTTTTCTCTATTTTATAAATCTTATTCAAGTACCCTTGCCTGTCTCCCACAACAGTTCAACATGAAACTATTTATAGCAACAAAATGACCAAAAGAATAAAAGTTGTTTAGAAAACAATTTCTATGAGAGAAAGTTTCATGACATGTCGTTCGTAAAGTTTTTAACAGAATAATACTTCTTAAGAGTTAAACAATTGTCTTGAGTAAATTGTTGTTAAATCACTGAGGATAAAAATTAAAATCCTTATAATGTTTGAATAAAAAATTTATAGTTAAAGTTTATTTTTATTGCTAGGAATAAAGCAAATAGTTTGTAGGATTAAAGTTTAAGTATTTTTAAGATGGCAGAGAGCTAAGATTTTGCACATTTCTTCCATTTGTAGGGAGTTTTTTGAAATTTAATCTTAGAATTTTAAAGCTTAAAATTTTAAGTAATAAAATAAATAGTTGGCAAATGAGAACTAAATAATTGGTCATTCATTTTTTGATACTTTTTCGTGCAAGTCACAACTCTGACTTTTTACAGTTGTCACCTATAAAAAATAAAAACCGCAATTCGCTAAGACCGCTCGCAGGTTTGCCGGTATTTTCTGTGGAGCAAGTCCACCTAACGTGTCAACATTCCGAAGAGTGGTCAACAATTTTGAAGTAATGACCCTCGTACCGGCGGGCCTCTTAAAACAGTGTTACTATAAACGAAATTGTCGCATTAAACGTGAAAACATAAATTCGATAGTTACTCTGAACAAGATTTGATACAGAACTATGATAGCGAAATTCTTGTGCCCTTAACTGGACGCATGCAATCTTCATTTCATTGCAGCGACAATTTCCATAGTGTGCTCTTATGGAAACACCCTATATGTGTTAAGCTTGTTCTAGCCGATAACAACGCATAAATATAATCATTGTTGGATGACTGCCAAACGTCAAATGGTTTCCGTTATAGCTTTAAACGCGGCTGTACCGCTGATATATAAAAACGCACAAAGTTTTAGGAGTATTCGTATTGCAGTTCATGTATTCCCATGCGAGATTTAGAAAGATAATTCTAATCATCACTTTTCAGAGAATTAACACAGATATTTGGCATTAAACAACTGCAAAAAAATCGCTATCACCCACAGGTCAATGGCATCGTACTCTTAAATCGGTCATTGTGTTCTGGATCTACTAATTAGAGCGTTGAATTTCTAATGTTTCCTTTGGACAATAAAAAGTGCGATTTAGTTAGCCCCAGCAAAAATTTGTCATTACAAATCATGGGAGCATTTTTAATCCTTCCAAACTTCAACTGGAGCAGTATCCGCGTGGCATTTTGCTGCTCTAACAAACTGCCTCGCGAATACTGCTACACCTGAGGTATATCAAGTAGGAAGAAGAGAACCCAATAATTTAGAAATTGTCACACCAACTGCCTATACAACATGCAGCATATACGTTCCAAAACGCAATAATATATAAACGTTTTTTATACATTTTTTATTTTTAAATTTTTTTATAATGAGATTTTTGGAAAATATTTTGGTCCATTTTTTAATATTTCTGTTAAGAAAGAACGAATATTTTATTTTAAATAATAATTGTAAATACAGGAGAAGTTAAAATTTTTATCAGACACGAGCAGGATGGAACACATTTTCTAACAATTTCTTAAAAAGTTCAAAAGGTCACCTGAAAATTTAAGTTAATCGCAAAGCAAATTGAGAAGATGTAACAAATTATTGCCTTTACTCGCATTTAAAGCAGTAACTCTTTCCAAAATATTTATAAGTTAAACATGCTTCCGTTAAGTAAAATCACTAACAACCAGTGTCAATGATAAAAAATCATTTTAAACAAAAACAAACTTTACAACACACTTCCTCCTTTGTGAACACATTTGTACCAGGCGACACATATGGTTCTACATACCCAACGTATGCCAACATAAAGAGACAAATAGAAACAATCACAACACATTTATACGTGCGCGCTTATGACAGCTATGTCTCCCAGATATGAGTTACAAAATAAAATTCAGGCTTTGTAGAATCTTAAAGTGTATTTCCATTGACAATGAGCAGGCGATGTAAAACGATGAAATGGAAGAAAACTGCATTCAGACAGACATACAAAAGAAGGAAGCACAAAAACGAATACACGACACAACATTTGTGTAAAGTACTGTAGAGCTCAAAACATTTTAATTTCAATTGAGCTATGCTTTTTATTTACTTATTTATATTTATATTTCTTCATAAACTTTTTGCTCTTTTTTTAAATTCCTTTCATTCATCGAGACTGGAAACAATTAACGCAACAATTAAATGATAGAAGATGATATCTTTTAAATAGTTTCATATACATACATATTTAAAGTTTATGGACAACTTTATGTTTATAACTTGGTTTTAGTAGTTTTCATACTCAACGCTGGATGGCAAACATCTGTTGGCTAATTCATCGAAAATCGACTCAACAATATAAAGTCACAAAAGAAAAGTCGAAAACTCCTTAAGAAAGTGCTAATGAATCCGAGGCAATTTATTTAGTGCTGCGCCATAGCTTTTGGCAGATCTCATTATGGAGCATTTAGTGCCATGGTTTGAGGCCACATCTATGCAAGATCTTATTAATCCTTAAGCGAAAAGAAAACGATAATAGATAACGCCATATGTTTACAAGTAATTGGAGTTCGATTACAACATTTTCTTAGGTCACTTTTGGTTGAACTCATACATTAACTTGCACAACTGCTGCCTTTGGGTCGATACCAATCTGCACTGGGACCACCAGAAAATTCGAATGACTTCGTATTCTTTAAAACACACAATTTTTTTAATTAAAAAAATGCCGCTGGAAATCTTTTAATTTTTTATGCGAGTCCAAGTGAGGGTAAAATAAGAGGACCGAGGTGCACAAATTTTAGCATGAGAAGGTTATTCCCAACTCAGCCGTCATCTGACAGATACAAAGGTATGGCTTCCTGTAACTGAGCGCGCTGTCAGAAGTTCTGACATATACCTCCTAGTGTTGGCGGAGGATAAAAGATACGTGTCCAAGGTAAAAGTCTGCATAAATAAGTCGAGCGGGGAAAAATGAGCACTTTTATAAAAGTCTCTTATCCACGGTAGAACGGCGTACGCCAGGGGTGCATGGTCACCCTCTTGTAAGAACTTTGGATACCAGTCGATTTTCAGTTTTAATGCGGATTTACCCGTTTATATGGAGCTCTGTGTGGGTGGTCATCTTTTTCAACATTACTCGTGGGAATTATATGAATTTTCTGCAGGAACTCTGGTTTTAGTTGGCCAACTACGGAATCTCGAATAGAGGGGTTGGCGGGTCAAACTCTACAGGTAACCATAAAGGCGTTGGACTATGAGATTCCAATATTGATGGTGGTGGTGTTGCCACCTTTTGATAAATGCGAAATGTAACTTTTCCATTGGATTCATTATGGTTACGTTCTCGAAAATATAAAATGGTAAAGAAATCAATGGGTTTTCGGTTCTTCTATAATGTTAACCTGAAGATTGGCCAACACATTATCGACAATAGTGTATTCTATAATATTTATGAGTCCTTCAAATTGGTAAAGAAATGAAGTGTGATTTCGGCTCATTTTATATTTAAAGTTGAATGCAAGTATAAAAGTTCCTTATGCAGGTTTTATTTATTTTATATAATAAACAAACACCCTTTTGTTTTTTGCTTTAAATATAACGCTACTAAATATTTCCCTAATAATTTTTGGAAAATTAAAGTTTGTATTTGGTGCAAATATCGTTTTAGTTGTAATGTTTTATCCACCACTGCATGCTAATGTTATGACATTTCGGCATAGAATTGTCAGAATTCTGTTAGCATATTTGTGACTGTAATGGCAACAATAACAGGAAGAATTTTTCAACAACAACTAGAAGTACTACAACTACAATAACACTAAAAGACTAACAAGAGTAAGATATGCAGACAAACAGCATTGGCAATTACAATGTGACATAGTGAATGAAGGGAAAAAAATGTTGGTAACATAAAAAACAAATGTTGCCAAACCAAAGCTATGTTGTCGTTATCATTCTAATACATAGAGACACATACATATGTAGATCTGTATATATTGAGTAGTGCCAAACACACATCCTTCACTCTAAAATAGTTAAAGTGTCTGTGTTGTCGATAGACTCTGACGTCAAAACATCCGCAGAAACTTCGGCGTAAAAATTTTCTAACAACGAGAATTATTTCGATAATATTTTGCTATTAAAAAAGGTACACTGCGAGTTTATATAGGGAAGTTGTAAGAATCTGATGTTGTTTTGTGAAGAAGAAAGGGAACTTAACTTGGCGGCTGAACAGTGATGCCATATAATTAAAGAAATACTTATTTAGATTTTTTTTCTATATTATTTTAAATTTTTGTTGGATTTTATTGAAACATTATTAAAAACATAAGATATAAAATTTTGAAACGTTTTGTATTGTTGCAACTAGGTATAGCAGACCCATGTTAGACAGAAAGCAGTGTTTTTTTACAGAAGCTTAAATCCAGGCAAGCCATTTTACTCATCAATCTGACAGTCTGAAAAAATTAAGTTCTGCTTTTTCTCTCATACGCATTATTTGGTTTGCTTGTTAGTTTTTTATCCTTATATTAATAATTATAAATTAACTCATTTGTTGATTGTTGATAAAATATAAAAATTCTACTGTTTTTAACAATAAAAAGAAGTTCTACCTCTTGTCCAGGGGTCTTGTTTCCACTCGTACTAATGGCATCGGTCAGTTTTCATCTGTTCTGTTATCGATATCATTTTCGATGACACTTATTTAATTTTAAGTTTTTTAATACTTTTTTAAATATATTTCTTGTGTTTTTGACTATTTCACCTTTTCCATTTGATGTTTATTTTTATATGAAAGGGGCAAATATATCAGTCAAAGCAAAGTTGTTTAACTCGCCGAAGTAGATACCTGGCTAACCAACCTTGAACACATGGCATAAAGCCGCCAGACAGCCTTTTTGTCAAGTTCCCGGAAAATAAGACAATGTCTTATTAAGCATAAAAGTTGCAATAAATATTAATAAACATTAAAAATATACGCACTTATTTTTAATGCAATTCTACTGTAGGGAAAATAAGACAAATATTGCCCAAAGCAATTACTGTTCTATAATTTTCATCACCAGAAAAGATTTATCGTCATCACGTTTAATAACATCTCGGCATTCCTATTGACACTAAAGCCAATTTTTCAACACTTCCCAAAACCGGATAATTACGGATATATCTACACATGTCGCAACGAAGATGCTAAAACGTAATAAGATTAGTGCTTAATGGTTAGTAGAGCAATATGAGTATGTTAAATACACAAAAGTGGAACCGAGAACTAGTCATTTCAGAAGGACAGTTTAGAAGGTCGAAACAAGTGACTACATGACCTAAAAATATTTGGTTAGTTCTTGAATTGTTTCACGAGCTGTATGGCAAATTGGACCACATCAATATCATCCAATTCAGGCAGTGAGGACTCAGTTATTATGCCGTGATTGTAACAGTCACCAGCCTCGTTTTTAAAGAAAATGATTGGCCAATGTCTCAATATCCACACGAAGCATTGAGACGTTTCACGACAATCATGTGAACCAGTAATACGACAATTTTCACAGTCAAGGAAATCATGAAAATCAAAATGAACTTAATCAACTTTCAGCAATTAACACGTTTCATTCATTGGTGTACTGCTCCATTTTTATTCAATATTAACTGGCGGCTGTAAATTTCGTTTGTTTTTGGTTGGCACCACTATACCGTACAAAAAGCAATTTAAAAATGACTAGATCTTTGGAACAAATAAAACAATATGACATCTTGCTTTACTGTGATGATTTCAAACGCCTGGCTACAATGCTTAACCCCAGCAAGCCAGTTATAAAAATTAACTAAATATATCAGCTTCATAATAATGCGCCTGATTAACACATGAAAATGAAGCTCTTGTGTCGTTCTACATAGCAACACATTACTTGCCTGAGAATAATAATAGTGATTTTTCACTGCTTCCAGCTAGATTTCGAGCTGGAAACAACCCAACCAAATGTAGAAAGGCAAGTAGAAAAATAATATAACAATTTGTGGGTTGTTGGAGCTTTTTGTTAAAACTTTAATGTCTTTGTCTTGATTTTCTTTGGATTTCTCATTTGCTCTAAAAAATTTCGACCATATGATGATTAAGTTTTTTTTTTTTTTTAATTGGGTTAAGGTTGCCTGATGCTTAAGCAAATACATTAGCTTATCCCTTTCAACAAATAAATTCTATTTTAATAAAATTATTTGGAAAAGGGTTAGAAAAAACGATTATGAAATAAAAAGAAAAAAAATGCGAAAAAACTTTTTCATTTACAAATAAAAATTATTTTGTACACCAAAAGCGCTAAAATACAAAGAACAGTGTATTGGAAATATGATGGTATCAGAATATGTTTTGTTCTTTCTAAAAATTAACAGTACTCGTCCAGAGTGTTTTTCATATAAATTTTGTGGACGAGTCGCTGGCTTGTATTACAGTAACAAGTTTTCAATTTCTACAGTTTTCAAATTCCAGTTCTTAGAATCACAAGCTGTACATCTTATTATGCTGTGTACTGTATAAGTTACAAATGTATGTTGCAAATGTACATTTTTGGCTTTTGTAAAAATAAAAAAATGCTAAAGTGGTTTATTAAACGCGATTTAAGATTTTGGCATAAATTTAAATCTCATCATGAAACTTTTTAACAAATTAAATTTGTACAATTTCCTTAAGCGCACTTATTTAAATGAGAAAAGATCAACGCCAATTTGCTTATTCATATTTAAAACTTTTTTCATTAATTCTCTTAAATGTCCCCTGCTTCGTTATTTCAATTGTCTTGTAAATTTTTTTTATTTTTAATGCAATTTTTGCGTTTTGCTTTATTTCTTCAATTTGTGTAAATTTTTTGTGCCCTAAATGGCATAATTTTTTTATTGACTTCAACTATTTCTGCTGTTTTTTCTTCTCTTCTATTCTCTGCCCATAATAATTTCTTTTGTAGTCAGCAAAAATGGGGAAACAATCTCAAAAGTCTTTTTGCACTTCATAATATTTCTATTCATTAGATTTTTTCTTGGCAAATTTTCGTTTCTTTTTTCTTTCTTGTTGCTCTGTCATAGACATTTTTTAGACACGCAGCCATTTGCAGTTGTGGCTTACAAATGTCCATTAGTATTTGTCGTTCTTAAATAAAAACGTTCGGCCACTACGCGAACTAACTACGATAATCACAGGGATAATAACAATAAATTTAAATAGGATTTGGAAAATGTACAAGAATTCAAAAACTTTTTTTAGACAAATTGATTTGCTTGTGAGAAAGTGTTTGGTTATTATGAAAATAATTTAAATATTGCGGAACTTTAATTTGAGGAATTTTTCAACTTCAACGAATAAGCAAAATCAATATACTCGCATTGCGTAATTGAAAGTAATACTTGCTGTAGTGGGAGCGTGCAGTTTTAGATTCTTTCGCAAGCCTTGTTCGAACTTGTTGTTAATATCTGCCAACCGAGCCCTGCGTAGTCGCTGAAAATTGCATTCGTCTGAGGGGCTCAACCAAATACCAGCTAGCGGTAGGCTTTTGTACTCAACATGTGTTGTTGCTTACGCATCCTCCAGCACAGTCTGCAACCATCATCTTCTTCGGTTTTCGCATAACTAGGATAATGTTTGTTGAATTTGACGTGTTCTGTTGCCACCAACGGAGTTATCCAGTTCACTGCACTTTAAATGCATTTAAGGCGAATTTCTGCTTTCATGCTCAGCGCTTTCTTCTATCACCTCAATTGGCGCGGTAATTCAGTAAATAATGTAGCTCCCTCAATCCGTCGTAGTGAATCCCTGTTTTCTTCCTTGTCATTCTTTCACCCACTCCTTCAGCGATGCAATTATGCTGCGAACAATGACAGCCTAACAGCAATTTCAAAGCCAACCGAAACATATCCGTCTGGAAAGTAAAGACGTACTCTCTCTTACGAAATTTTAATGTTACCTAAATAAATGATAATAAATATTTGCTTTTATAAACCTTTATGACAGAAATATTCCCGGGAATATTGGTATTTTCGTCGACAGTCAGGCGCAGTCGTGGTAATATTGTTGTAAGTTTTCGGGTCTAGTTAGTGGCCTATTACATTTAATGGATTCATTTGATAGAATTTTTTGCTTACTAAACACACTTCACCAAAGCTTGACTGTGAATTTAACCCCATTTATGGTGTAATTAAGTACTAATTGATCAATTTATTAATTCAATTCTTGAGCTTAATTAAGGCCTTAAATATATTGTTTGAACATGAAAAAGCCATGTTAACTTTCTGGCTTTACCAAATTCAGCTGATCGGCGCGAATAGATTTCCGGGTCATCTTCGATAATATTCACTACGGCCGCTATGTCTGACTCACTTCACACCAATCTTTCTCTAAGGGGCAAAAAACTTTCAGTTAATTCTACCATGTTTGGCAAGCATAGAAAATTATTGATGAATTTGCAAACCCAGCTTTAACAGCTAGATGGCATTGATAACATTAACTGCTTCTGAAATAATACAATTTGAAAAACTATCATTATCATCTGGTCACCTAATAAAATGTATATTTCTTTTTTAAGGTTGGTTTGTTTTTGCAACTGTGTAGACGTACTCTGGACTTATAGCGACAAAAACTTATAAAATAAACGATCATACGTCTCCTTAAATAACTTTGTTTTTTGTGGCGGAGTTTTATCAGAAAACAAAACTTAAATCACTTCGCATGGTCGAATGTTATTACACGCCTTACTTACTTATGTTCCACTGTATTGCCATTCTCTTCTGCCCCTTTTTTTTTTGGTAAAAACTAATCGAACATTTCTGAGAGTTCTGTTCAAATCTTAAACAAATCTAATAAAATTGTCTACGGAAGTAATTAAAACGCAACAGCAATAACACACTTTGTACATATTTGAGTGATTCAAATACATTTCCGAGCTCTATAATTAACCAACAAACTACGTTAAAGCATTTTCTAATTTCCTTTCAAACAAATCAAACTGATTTTCAATCAAAACATTTAAATTATTTAAAGTTATCTAAAGATTTGAAAATTAAGATTAAATTAAATATAAATGTGCATTTAACATACGAGTATAAGTACAAAGATTTATTGCTTGTGTATATGCCTGCGTGTGTGCATTTATACGTGAGTATAAATAAAATAATTTATGAGAACCTGTACGTGCAATAAACAAATGTGTAAATGTTGCAAAAAACATGTCTTACAAACAGCAACACAAATATTGACAACAACAACTGTCAACACCTGATGACAACTATTTTTCTTTTTTTTACATGTTTCAATCAATATGGCAACAAAAGCAACAGCAATGCTAACAACATATACAACAACATCGGGTTTTGGCACCAACAATACACAATAGCAAAACCCTTAAACGAACCCGTAATAAAAATACAAAATAAAACCACGAGAACCACAAAAAGCATTCTGACTATTTTGAAACAAACTCATCCTTGAGCAACTTATCAAACAGAACCTAAATACGTCGATAATGTCTGAGTCTGAAATTAAGTACAAAATTGAAAATAAATAAACTTCAGTATGCAAAACCTATTGTAGACATTCGGTACGAATATTCGTGTCTATTTTTAATAGACAATCAGCAGCAAGAGACTGTTGCCAATTATCATTTTATTACTTTTCATCCAGCAAAACACTATTATCAAAATTATAGGGAAAGACACATTGGCATGCTGAAATTACAATCTACTACTTCTTGGTTTCTTCGAATAGTACATATGTGCCTGATATTATATTCCTAAGTATTTGCAGGTAGTCACCTGGTTATTCCATTTCTATAGGATTAAGTGCATCCGAAGCAAGGGTTGCTTTTCACTAGGTTCTTTTCTTTCTTTTTTATTGCGATAACAGTTAAGCTCCATCGGATGAAAAAAACAACAAAAAACGTGCTCCAGGTACGAGAGTGAGGCACAAACCTTTGGAAGGGCAAAAGAAAAAAAAAATACAGGACTAAATGCTTATGCTTAAATCAGCTCAAAGATGTTTTGAGGTCCATAAGCCAAACTTACAGCTTCCTTCGCAAAAGCTATAAAGACTAATTGTAGGATCACTGTGTGTCTCAGTTTTTAAATTAAAAGCATTGAATATTAATTAAATATTAGTAGTCTTATACTACGTTCACACCCTCACCTTAATTGCGCAATTAAAAATTTCAAAATGAAGTTCATTATATGAGGGGAAAAATACTGTTCAATGTTACATCAGGAAAAATTCAACAAGGTGACTTCATCACCAATCCAACTACATTATATTCTTCGTGGTAGTTGTCAAACTCTATTTGTAAAAACCAAAAATAAAAAGAAATGGGAGGTAAAATTGACGAGTAGTGAATTTCAGGAAATTTTTTACGAAAATGTGTTTTAAAAATAATGGATATCTTAAAAACAACAAAAGATTTTTTCTTTCATTATCAAGAATTCACAAGCTAATTGAGTGAGCTAAATTTCATATGTGCGAACACCAAAGTCTCCCACTCAATTTAAAATTTATTTACCTCAATTAAGTCGCACGTCTGAACATAGTGTAAAGTCCGCACAGTTTAACCTTTGAAGGCAATAAAGACATTTGAAGACTATGAAGACATCTTTGATCATGTGATGGAACAGTTTTTTAAGTACTACCTCAAAACAGATTTAGACTTATAGTTTATCGTTGTTAACAAAAAACAGGAATAGTTCTTTAGGTACTTGCAGGAAAAGATCATATAGTTAACAGGGTCTTATTCTCCTAAAGAAAAAAGTTAGTTTTAATTGATGGTTCGAAAGAGACAGATACTATTATGGAGTTCCATTATGAATTCGAAGTAAAGGTTATCTTTTAGATGAAATCTCTCTGGACAATAAAAAAAGCCGGGCTACTTCTGACAACGCTAGATAATTTGGCTTGCTGGAAAGCAGAATTCTGCGATTTCCTTTCAATAGAATTCCATGCAATTACTCTAGATATGCGCTTGAGTTAGATTATCTGCCCTATAGCAACAAACATGAATGCCTAGAACATTTTCATTATTTACGTGTAGTCAAAATAAAATGCGATTATTGTCTACGTTGCATAAGGACCCATGCGATGTGCACATAAAATCCAGATGTTGCTGCTCGGATTATCAGCCTTGTGACAAACTTGATTGTCGTAGTGGATCATTAAGTCTAGGGAAACACAATTTTGCATATGTGACTGACAAGAAAAAACATGGTTGTAGTATGGTCACGAGAACCATATTATGTTTTTTTTACAACAATATATTGTTTGGCAAACAAATAATAGTTATTTGCAAACATATTATACATTAGTTAGGATAAATAAGTTCTTTACATTTAATTATCAAATTCGAAAAATTGCCACAAAAAATGCAATTGTTACTACAATTCTAGCCGCGAACAAAATACTTTACCTTTACGAAAGCAATATAATAACTCTAAGAATAAAATAGTTTTAATAGAGAAAAATATGTAAAATTGTTAGGGTATTTAATCAAAGTATGAGGGTGCTGTAGCAGCGCGTTGACTATTACACAGTTACTAACATAAATTGTTTGCCTTTTTATAATTATTTGCAAAAGTAATATGACTTGTTTACAACCATATCAATCAATCATTATATGTTTCTCTTACATTAAACTCAACCACGACTTCTTTTTAGTAGTCTTCATTAGCAATTAAATGCCCTCCGTTGCGGATACGTTACTATCACTTTCACATAAGTGCCTTCTAAGCACACAAAGCAAGGTTATGCAATTGAAAAGTCTAAATTTGTACGCATATGTTTAAGAAAGACAGTACAAGAGGGAGCATTTTAATGATCTGCGCCCTACACTGGATTAATCCCCCGGGGCGATTTAATACATTAGCCAAAAACATCCTTGTTCGTAATTTGCGTTACAATACTAAATTCCCTTAACTATTGAAACGCCAAATTGCACACACTTTAATGTAATGCATGCCACAATTTTAAAACTAATGCCACTGTTACAATTGCAGATAGTTGTTTTTGTTACAGCTGTTGGAATTGTTGTAGTTGTTCTTGGTAAGTTTGTTGCCGGGTGCTACTGTCATTTATCATGTCATTCATTTGTAAATTATTACCCATACAATTTTGTAATTGCAATTTTATTTATATTCCATATGCATTTCAAAAAACACTGAACACTGAAGCACTCGCAAGAAAGAGAAATTGTCAGCAACACAGATAAAGCACCCCACTTGTGAACATTTAGATGTGTACATATTCATGCACAGTTATATGCCTAAGTCGTACATGATAAATTTGCTCAAATATTAACACAAACTCACACACCATACAGACACACGCACACATGCATCCATAACACAGGCCTACGAAAAATTCAACACTGTTGGTATATTTCGTTTTATTATTTCTGTATGACGGGCCAGCCATGTATAGAAATAAGCTTGACATACCGTTGTGCCTGCCAGCTGGCTGCAACGACCACAAAAATTCCTGAAAGGTCTTTTAAATTAATAATACATTTTTTATAAACGTATGCATAAATTTAATTAGGAAGCTTCTAAAGCTCCGGCAAAACTAAACATAAACACAAGGTCTATTTAATCTTTTTTAAATTCCGTTAAAATTTTTGTTTTCCAAAAGAAATAGAAAAGAATAGCGACATTAGGAAAAGTTTAACAACTTTTTAATTTTTCCACCGATCTTAACAAATTAAGCCCACATTTATTCAGAATAAAATGCTCTTTGGAAATATGCATATGTATGTTTTTAGAGAAAAAAAAAATTAAGTAAGTTGTTTCCAAAGCAGTTAGTTTTGATGTACGTATCAGGAGGTGTGTATTCTTACAAAGCTCTATCTTCCTTCTTTTGAAAACCGTAACTAATTTAACCAATTAAAATTCTGAACAAAAATAAAAGATATACACGCTCTTAAATACTGAAACGAACTTCAAAACAGCTTTTCCAGAATGACTCAACATTTTGAGGGTGTATCAAAACTTTTGAATTCTGATATATGCACTGCTTAATAAGAAAGTATAATTTTGTAATACGGTGTAATCAAGTCTAAAACGATAATTTGAGTAGACTAGTGTAATAGGAATTTTATTTGTACGTGTGCTTTTTTTTGGAGAAAATTAAATATCATGCTCTTTTTTTTCGCTTAGTTTTTAAAATTGTACAGCCTTGTCAAACACTGAAACGGTCATGTTGGCAAATCCATTTAACAAGCTTCATTTTTTTTAAGTTTTTTATCATCAACAGAATGAATTTTTAATAAAAACTTACGTAAACACATTAAAAGACTTTAAAACTATATGTGTAGTAAATGTAGCAGCAGCTGGCATAAATATGAAAAATAGTTTAAATAATATTTTTCTTGTTTGCTAAAAATATTTAAATTCTCTCATGCGAAATTGAGTCAAGGTGAATGATTTGGGTAAATATTATTATAAAAGTTTAACTGAAAAACAGATTGGCTCTGCGTAATAATTTGAGTAGTATTTTCATAGTAATGCTTGAAAAGAATGTTAATTAACAATTCAATTTTGTCTGTCGTCCTAAGTAAAATCGGATGTTCAAGTAAATATTATGCAAAAAGTATAAATGTAAATTTAAACTTTATAACTAACACATACTGACTGACACTTATGCAAATATAACGGTTAGTAAAAAATTTTACAGGAACCGTTTTAGTATTAGAATATTAGTAATAGTAGAATTGCTACTATTTACATATTTCATATAAGTTAAATTTACAAAATACGAAAGCAGTCCAAAGAAAAATACAAGCGAGTGCTGAATATAAACTAGACTTCTGTTGAAGTACAGATTAAATTAATAAGACGGTGGAAAGTGAATTCTTACTTCAAAATATGCAGAGCCCAGAGGATCTGGACGGCTTTTATGCAGACTCGGGGGATGCTAGTCTACTTCTAGCTTTAATACAGCACTCTCTAAGTAAAGACGAGCTCTATGCAGGGGGGTGGGGGCATAGATGTTAAAACCTGACGAAACTAAATAAAGTAAGGGAAAAGCTGAATCATACGAACGCGCAGACGATTTCGGAAGAGAAAGTAATGAGAAAAATGATAAATGACGACAACGGTGAAGAAAATATCCAATTATGCAAAATGGTCTGAAAGCTCCTACAGTTCGCTAGATATAACTTTAGGTTAAGTTAAGTTTTGTGATAAAATTCGGGTAATTGTGAATTTTGGTTTTTATCGTATTTTGGGTAAAATTTTAGTTTTTTAATATATATTGGTTTTGTAGTAAATACATTCTTTTTATTCTAGTTTTTCGTATTATGTTATATTTTGAAATTTTTAGTAAATTTTAATTTTGGCAATTTCTAATTCTCTGGTGCAATTTAAGTTCTTTTGTAAATTGTGTTTTTTATTAAATGTTATTATTTTTGGGACTTAAAATTTGTGAACTATTATTTTTTGGGGAATTTTCCAATTTTTGTGACCTTCCAAATTATGGTGAAATTTAATTTTTTTAATTTTTATGATTTTGGTGGATTTATTCTTGTCTGTAGAGATGTAAGACTGTCTATTGGCAACTGTCAGCCTTCTTCCTCATCACGGAGTCTTCTCTAATTGCGAGCATTTGTCTAATTGCTCGCATTTGTTCTCTTGTCAAGGTTCATTGTCCATCCTTATCGAAATCTCATGGTCGAAGGCTTTAGAGATCAAGCTTTCCTCGCCTCGCACGCCAATCAAAACCTCTTGGCCAATCAAAATCGAAGTTCCTTAAGATAATTTATATTTGGTAACTAGAGTTAGCATACTAAAGCACTCTCTTGACTACGCAAACCTGGCGTATGCTGTTCCACCGTGGATTAGGGATTTTTATAACAGATTGTTACCTTCCCGCCGCTCGATTTATTTAGTCAGACTCCTAGGAGGGAGCGACAGGAACCCAATACCGGCCTACACCACGAGGAGGTATAAATGAAATGCTGGCAGTGCACTCAGTTACGGCACGCCATACTTTTGTGCCTGCCAGCTGACGACCTATGTCACAGATAATGGGTGATCCATTTTTTATCACCACTTACGCGTGACTGGCACCACTTGGTCATCTAAACTTTATTCAATAATGTTTGATAATTAATTACGGAGATACTCACGCCGCACCAGCTGTATTACGAAAATCAGCGCTGTGAGAAATCATTTTCGTACACTTCGAGCAACATTTGGCGTGGATTGTCGACCTTCTGAGCCCACTATTGCGAACACTATTTGCAAATCTGAGTCTCCATGTAGATTATTCAGATCATATTCAGCCCGTAGTTAGAAGAACATCGCTTGTGTAAGAAGGGTGTGGGTGAAAACCGTGCCCACTGGATTTATTTGTTTGGAGTTTTGTGAAGTCAAAAGACTTCGCCGATAGGCCAGCTATGATACAAGACTTTCTAGTCAACATTACCGGCGTAAGTCGCGAGATACGAGTAACAATGCTGGAAAGAGTGCTCGAAAATTAGACCTTCCGAATGAATCAGATACACATTTGAATAAATTATTTTCAAAAAACAAATATCAAAAATTGTTTTTTCAAGTCATAACTAGATACCGACATCCAATTCCATTTAAGTATTTTATTTAAAATTAAAAAAGAGCAGAGCAAACTTTTTTAGTGTGAATTTCATTTGCCAAAAATCAGTCAAATAATATTTAGCTCAAGACCATCTTTGTGCAGGCATTAGCCACTGTAGCAAATTTGGTAAAGATCGATTTTGTCGGAACTATACGAAAATAAATTACTTCAGAAATTATTTTAAGCAGAAGGTCTTAATGAACCGATTTGTTGGCTGAAGATGGATTTAGTATTAATTTGCAACGTCAAATAGTTTAAAAAAATAACCTTTGCACAAGATTACGCCTTTTTCTTTAATCGACACCCACGTTCGAAAGGAGTTAATTATACAAACCTACAGCATAATGTTAACCCATTTTTGTCTAGTTTAGTTCGTTTTTGCAAAATATTTATTTATATTAGAAAACTGTAAAAACAATTGCGTATTATCTTTCAAAAACTTGACTTCATCTTTGTCAAAGTGCAACGGAATTAAAATGATTGATAACACATTTTATTTACCAACATTTTTGTTACTAAATATTTTTGACCCAGTTTCTGTACAGTAAAGAATTCCAAATGCGAAACACCACTGCTTCGAATGGCGAAAAGAAACAGTGTCAAAAGCAATAACCCAGATTTTAATAACCTCAAAATATGAAAAGGATGCCGTAACAGCAGGAACATGCTCTTGACTAAAAGCACAAATTATTTACTTTCAACACACAAATACAGAGCTCGTGCGATGCGAGTGTGTGAACTGAAAAGGATATAAACGTATGAAGCTATGTGTATTAGGAAGCTCCAAAAAAAGATAGCTTGACTTCAATATTATAAAATGTTAAGCTTGTTTCCACATATCTGTCTAAAGTTTATTTCTTTTAACGTTGGGTTCTTTCTGAATGGAAAGCTATGTTTAAATATTTTCTACGAGCTTTCGAGCTGCAAAGAAAGAAATCTCACCTACTGTTTAGGGATATTTGATAAATTTAGTTTGCATGTGGGTTCCTCAATGTTTTTCTTTTTACATACTTACGCAAACATAAAAGAATGTTCATGTCCGTCATAGTAGAAAGTACAGGGTATTTTTTTAAGTAATATTTGCAAAATTTTAAATTGAAATAAACCACACATAAATAGTGTTAACTGCCATGAATTTGCCTTTATTCAAAAAAAACTCAATTCAATTTTTATGTCAATATCTTTTCCGGTATATGACCAACTCGGCTGGCCCGGTGGAAGGCAAATCCGGAAGTCCAGGTCTCAATCACTTTTTGGATCAATGGGGATTGTATCAATGCTAACGTGGCAAATGTTTCCTTCCAAGGCATCAATCTGTGGTTTATCGGAATAGACTAGCGACTTCACATAGCCCCATAAACACTAGTCCACCGCTGTCAAACCGCATGAACTGGATGCCAAATTTCTCGTTAATTACGCGCACTGACTCGTTTAACGAACACTTCTCTCCATAAATCAATTGTGTATACGCATGTGTGGCATATTCCACTGCCTCATATACCAGTATTATGCTCGGTCATAAATCAATATTAAGAAAGTTTTAATAGTTACATAAAAATTCACTTAAATTGTTGTTGAATGAGTACAGTCCAATAGGCAACTCATTCCGATTTCTTATTTTCTGTAGCAAATGGTTTCTACAATATAAATATGTTCTAATCCGCCCCATAAAGCGCTACAGGGCAACAAACTCAGCCACAGAGAAAATAAAAAAACCACATTTTAATTATATAATAATAATTAATTTTGACTTACAAGTTAATGAATTGGTTTCAGTTAATGAGTTGGATTCCTGTAAGTTTTGTTAGAACCTCTCTTGCGACCATCCCATGATGAACTGGGAACGCTCGCCATATTGACTCAATATGTACTGCGTACAGGGGAAACCAAATACCCAGAGGTGACAAAAATCTGGACTAAAAAATGGGAAACGGGTGTTTGTGCAGCTAAGTCGTCTTTCAACCCATCTCTCATTGCATGAGGAATATTCCAGGCATTTTTACTATATATGAGTTTAAGAAAGAAAAATCTCCAGGTGGTAATCGTGAAATTCGGAGAAATCCCCCTGCTTCGGCAGTTTGGTGGTGACAGACCCATGTTTCAACGGAGCAATGAATGAATCCGCAGAGGTCCTATGATCCAATAGGTGAGAGGGATGACGGAAGAAGAACGGCAGGGGGAATTGGTTTCTGGGTCACCGGTAGCAGGTGTGTTATAGATTGTCACGTGGCAAACTTAGCCCCATTAAAACTCCCCCAATTAGATTTACCTACATCTGGCAAACACCAATTCCATGCGTTTGATAGACTGCTATTTGATAAACAATCGAAACGCCAACGAATTAGCGAGAATTATTCAGAACGAAAAATGACACTGAAAACCGGTATATCTCCAAACTAAACTTGGTAGGGGATGAAGAAAAAAATCCAATGAAGGATCACCGGGTTGTTCAGGTGTAACTGTCGTAAGCCGCAGATAAGTTTTTGATCAAATCCAAGAGAACTTTTTAAATATTTTTGAAATCGAATTCTGTGTAGTGAAAATTATTCTCGTATAAACAATAAAAAATGGTACTTGAGGTTTGACGTTTCGGTACGAAACTACCCTAAGAATAAATGTATTGAAAGCTGGGTGTGGAAATAGCAATCGAATCGAATCCGCTGCGGAACTTACTGAAGGGGATGCTAGTTTGAATTACTGACTCAAAGTTATCGTTGAAGTAACATCAAGTGGCCACAAATACCATCTGCAGAAGTCTGTAGATTACTGCCTAGATACTGCAATACTTTACTTGATGTTCTGTGGAGTAAAATTGATGCGAAAAGAGTCCACTTTTACTCAAATTAAATGCTCTTATGGACGATTATGCTGACCGAAATATAGATGAATAGCACGACGAGCTTCTGAGCTGACTGTTGTTCTTAAATTTGTAGGCATTGTTCAGGTATCAAGCCATTCATGATGGATTTGCAAACCAAACTAAACACAAAACAAGTAACAGCTCTTCAAATTTCGCAATTATCAAGCATTATTATTGCCAACTTTAAGTTCAATCTCTAAAAAAAATCACGCGCTGTATCAAATATGCTCGAGGAGGGGGGGTTTAAAAATTATTTTTGATTATTATGCCAACGAACAATGCTGAAATATCCCTGCAAAATTGTGTTCTACTTTCAGTGTGAATTTTTATTTAAAGAAGAATATGATGTCAAAATTGTTCTTTGTATATTTTGGTTGATAACTAAATTGTTTATCTTGCTCTAACTTGTTCATGCAACATAGTATGAAGAAAACTGAAAAGCAAATTTCTGTTTTGGAAGACGCTTAAAAAAGGCGTGCTGAACTTTAAATACTTATTGTGACAAATGATAAGCACAGCTGGTGGTTTGAATGCACAATAATGTAAAATGTTGCTTCTTTTTTGAAAGCAAAAGAAAGCACTGCTTTGCGCCTGTATTTAAAGAAATACACCAGTGAACATAAGTGTGCAAAGATATACAATTACGAGTACATCCTGCGGAGATATATTGATATCGCTACTCAGCAGTGTGGCTGGTATTTTTGACATTTCCCAAAATAACATTTTTCTGCCTTTAATATGTCATACATAGGACTATTAGGAAGGTACACAGAGACAAAGTTTTTCAATACGTCATCGATGAGGCTTTAGGCGATGGACTTCTCCTTAATTACACCCGACTAAACCGACAGTCTGAAACAAAACCAAATATGGAAGGCCACACACATTGCTAAAAGGGTTTATGCATATTTACATGACTTTATGTTTAATGTACATATATTTGTGTTGTATTTGTTAGTAGTATTTATGTTAAGGATAATGCAGTTAGGGCTTTCACAAAAGGATATAAATAGAAACCCGTTTTTTTTACAAAAAACGTGTTAATATTTAAATAACAGTTATTCTTGCCATTTGTTACAAAAATCTATGGAAAGTTATAGTGGTCAGATGCCCTCCACGACTACTGTAGCACTATATAATACGATTATAATATTTACTAAAAAGATTTCTTCAGTTATTTTTCGTCATTCCTTCTGTTGCACTTCCCCAATAGTGTTCAAGTTGGACTGGTAGACTCTTCGCTTTAAATAGCCACAAAAATGAGGTATTTAATCACAAAATCACGACGTATCGAGAAATAGTGCGGTCTGGACATCTGGTCCGCAGTATCGCGTCTGTTACTGCTGATGTGTGATACATTGATACATCTGGTTAAAACTATGAGGACATCGGCTCATCTTTCAATTCTTTATACAAAAAGTTCTTCATCATGGTCCGAATGCGCACACCATTGACGATCGAGTTACTCTTTGGGTGTGTTTGTTCTTTTGGTAAATTTGTTGTGAAATTTTCCTATCACAAATTTGAAAGGTACCTTATTACCGAACACCCGATTTTTTGTTAACGCATCTATCCGACAAAGACGCAATGCTATTGATGCTCTGTGCGCTTAGATTTTTAGTTTGCTACGTAGCCTATCGTACAGTTTTTAAGATAGGTAGCTAAATTTAAGTACTCTAAAACTAAGGAACGTAGAAAAGGATTTTAAGCGCAAGGACTTCCTACAAATTAGGGGAGCGTTGTGCAAAAAGTCAGCCAAATCCGCCAATAGACATGCCTCTTTGTCATTGTCCATTTATGTGAAATAGGAAAAATAACTTAACATTTCAGAATATTTTTTTTTTAATTTTATATCCTTTTAAATCAAAAAATAATATAAAAAATATTTAATTCAACTTGAATTTTAAAAGCAAAAAGTGCAACAAAATAAAACTTATATATAAGAATTCGACACTACTTGTATTCGAATCTTTATCATTGTCACTGTCAGACTTTTTTGTAGTTTGAACATATCTGGCATTAAGTCTTGTTTCTTAACAGTGGGAGTTTTTTTCAAACTGCAATTTTAAGGATCGCATTAAATCTGTATTCGACGCTATCCGTGAAGTTTTTCATGTACACTGCTGTGCAGTGACATTTCTAAACACTTACCAATAATAATTGAGAATCTCTTATGTTTTCTTTATATTTCATAAATAATTTTTATTTTTTTATTTTTGTCTCCTCTCGTAAAATTCATAAATTTTCTCCAATATGGTGACCTAGGCTGACATACTATAATATCTTGAATGTAAGTATGCCAACGCAATCCTACAATTTTTGTAAACCCGCCGCCACTATGAAATACTTAGTGCTATGAGCTGAATAATACGAGTACCACGCTAAAAATATTAAAAACATTTACATTAAGAGTAAACAACTCGCACTATAAGTTTTAGTTAAGAATAGAAAATTAAGAGAAAAAATGAAAAACCGGGACTTTCAAAGCAAGAAAAATCGCGCCATTCGACATTCTAAAAAGCACCAGCTAAAGTTAAAAAAACCGGTCGAATAATCGTTCGAAAGACTTCGTAGATCATCGTAATATGTCAACAGAGGGAATAGAAATAGTAATTAAACCATTCTCGTTTAATTGAAGATTTCTTAAGTAGGCTTTTTATTTGGAAATGAAGTATTTAATTAACAAAGTTCTACACATTACACTGAGTGGTTGAGAAAATGTGTATCTGCAAACTTTTTGCAAATTTAGGACGGTATTATAGCATTCTAAAGTGTTGCCCACAAGTCATTGGTGATTTCAGCTTCCAGAGTAGATGTTTAGTCTCGAAAAAACTTTTAATGTTGCAATTTTGTTACAGGAAGTGCGTTATTTCCAATTTATGTTACAAAAAACGAACCTTCCTAATCCTCGACATGTAGCCGTTCACTAAGAGCTGTTTGCTTTGTAGCATTGAAACCAACAATACTTGGAGCTCAATTCACCAACTTGCGGCATCTAAATTGTTTGAGAAGAAAATAATTTCTAATTATTATTATTTTTGGGAATTTTGCACTTTGAGAGATCAGTGTATCAGAAATGCACATAACCAAGAATGAGGCGATAAAATCCATACTGGAGCAACACAGCAGGACACAGGATACAATGAGATTCAGGTGTGTAATGCACAATTGTTTTTGCCAACTTATGGTCTATCTATCTACACATTTATCAGCAAATTCAATTAGTTTTGTCCAAACAAAAAAATTACATTTCCCAATATATTTTTCAATGCTACACCCTACCCTTTACATTTCAAATACTTCACGTGCCCAAACACACAAACATAGACGAATGCTTATAAACCCCAATTTAATTATTTGCCACAATGTTTTAAACAAAATTTACATAATTTTTAAGGATTTTTTAAACTAAAATTTGAATTATCGCAGCATATAATCACGCATGCACATACACTAACACAATATCCAACTTCCTGGGTAAACGGACATAAAAACAAATTTATGTACTCTTCGCCATATTTAATAGAACGTATAGCTGCAGTAGACGCGCATTTGAAAAGAGCTTCCATAGAAATTTGACAAGGTAAACAAATTGTTTTTAAAGTTTTTAGGCAAATACATAGAATGACAAAATTGTATACTCTTTAGTTCAGGTTTTCCTGTTTTTAATGCAATTTGCTAATTGAATTTATGGATGATGATTCTTGATTTGATATTCCAACAGGGGGTCTCGATGCAGATTTTTGAAACGAATTTTCGTCATCCCATACTGCTTAAATATGGAAATGTGTTCAATCAAATCAATCACCAGAATTTAATTAATGTATACTAAAGCCGAGAGTTTGCATCCATACATTTTTAGCTTTAGACCAACTCTTTCAAATATATTTTTATATAATAGTACCATCTGCACAAATGTAAAATATGTATTAACTGAAGTACGAACGTTGATCTTGTCTCACTTATCGTTTCCTTTTTTTAGTTTAATTAATTTTGTTTAAAGTTCGATTAAGGTTAGACTCAGCTCCATAACTAACGTTAAATGGTTAAAATTTCAGGACTATTAAAAGCTATACGTCTACCCATCACCAATTATTTACCTCTAGGTGTTTTACCAAATTTCATTCAAACTTTCGAAAAGAAGCTTACAATAAATATTCAAATCTCTATCCCTATAATGATATCTATTAATTACTACCAATGTCTACGATATGATTGCAAGAGCCGTTTCGCCAGACTCATCATATGTTTTTTTGTTGTTGTTTACAACAACAATCATAGACCGAGATTGCAATCGCCCTCAGTTTCTCGTGCAATTTTTTTACCGCCTCGATCGTTTTGTATTGTTTCCCCAAAACAGAATAAGGTCCTCGCTTGCGGAGTGATGATGATAATCTTAGTATACAGTATAAATTATTTTGTAAACCTTATTAAAAAAAAATTAAAAAAAGGAAAGTAGATTGGTTGGGGTAACTAAATCTAAAATTAATTATGTACTTGTAAAATTAAATTATTATTGACCTCACATACACTATGTAACCCTAATATTATTTACATTATTCTTACTACATACATGGTATTATTATGATCGAAGGGTATTTTAATATGTGATTAAAATTCATCATATTGCATTATAACTACATGATCTTAATACGAGTATCATTCAAAGGTAACATATAGTGATCTTTAGTTCATGTTTTGTTACCTGTCGCTCTTATTTAAAATGAAACGGTTCATTAGAAACAAAAGAACAACTGATAGATATCATATAACAGAGGTCAAGAAGAGAAGTCATTGAAAAACTCTGCTTAATTATTATTAATTAATTGAAATTATTTCAAATTGCCAATTAGTTTTTTAAGCATTTAAAAATTTTTTATCTTTAAAAATATTTAATAAAATTTTGTGTTTATTATATTTCGTGATTTATTAATATTTCGCGATATGTTTAAATCTAATTATTGTTTTAATTAAAGCCAGGTTTTTGTTTTTAATTGAAACCGGTTTTAAATATTTTTGCCAATATAACACTTTGATTCCGATTATAAATTAAGTAAATATTCTATTCATTCATAATGTAATTTTTGTGATCGTTTTCGTAACTAAGTGCTGACTATACATTTTATATCTAAAAAAGAAGTTATATTTGTTTTGCGAATAAAACTTTTAACTCTTCCAGGAAAAATTTATTTTAGAATTAATTTTTGTTTTGATATTGAAGTTTTTTGGGCTCAGGGAGATTTTTTCCGCCACAAGCGAATTTTTTCAGCATTTATTGCGATTTCAAAATTGCTTTCGTTTTTTGGAGACAAAGCAAATACGACCAACCTACCAATTGAACTCATAACTCAAGTTTCCATCATTTTTCAGCAATATTTTTTATTTAGTTTTCCTTTTAACTATTTCTTTCCTTTTATAGGCTATACCTGTCCAAAATAATGAAGTTTTCGTACTTCTCTAATTTGTATTTTTACACCCTAAACAAAAAGGGAAATGTGACATAGGTTTGTTATTCCATTTGTAATTCTATATTAATTAATATTAATTTCTGACCATATATTCACGACGCTAACAGGTAGGACGCTAACAGGTAGGGACGTTCAATTAACGATATCGGATTGTCCGATATTGACATACAATTTTTTGTAAACCTAGGTCGTGATACCTGGACCACTTTTGATCAGCGCCTTTGTCGAATTCAGCATATCGACCCACAAATTTTCGAGATATGGGTAAAAAACATTTTTTTTTGTGTTTTATTGTATATCCACTCTCGCCGGAAATGATTATGTGCAAAGTTTTTTTTCAACTCAAAATTTTTTTTATTGAATATTTTCTTTTAAAGGAAAATTTTCTATAAGTATTAAAATCTTATATCTATAAGATTACTTATTAATTTTTACCAATGTAATAACTACTTTACTGTATCCAAATTCAAATTAACTATTTATTATTGGGTTCGAGAGTGCCATCTCGCCAGGCTCAATGTATTTGTTTTCTTCAGTCTCTGGTGCCCATGAAATTGCAGTAAATTGCACGCTAGCGGGTTTGGATGAACCATTAGTTTGTTTACGTAATTCGATAGTGGGAACTTCTAGATCTCTATGTATATTTTCAGTTCAAATATACCAAGGAGAGCATACGATAAGACGTAAAATCCTTAACTGTCTTCTTTGTAGCTTCTGGATGTTCGATGAACAAGCAGTACCCCACAGCTGAATGACATATGTCCACATTGATTTTATAATGGATTTGTATAAAAGTAGTTTGTAAACCAAAGCTAGGTTTGAGTTAACGTCTATTAAATTTCACCAATTACAATAATTTATTATCAATAATTTATGAAAAACGTTAAAATTTTAAGAAACTCGATATTCCGCAATTATATAAGAAAAATAAAATTTCACCGCCAAATATTAAAAAAAATCATGACAAAATTTAAAACTAAGCAAAAAAAAATTTAGAAATTTAGGAACTTACCAAAAGTCAATAATTGCCCCGAACTTAACTAGAGTCAAACAATTTTTAATTACAAAAAATAACATTTTTCAAAAGCAGAAACAATATTGCATCAAGGGATTACGAAAAGTTCGTAAGTTTACGCTAAAATTTAAAAATACTAATAAAAAAACTAATTGCCAAAGACTCCATGTTAAAAAGTAAACGAAATTTTACCAAAAACCAAACTTCACCAATTTTAAAACAACATTTTTAAGTTCTCGCAAGCTTTCCGATTTCAACTCCAAAAAATAAAAAAATCACTAAAATCCCAATTATGGATAAAAAATTTTAATTAGGAAAAAAACCAATCCTCTTCAAAATAGCGAAATTTTAAAAATAACCTAAAAATAGAATTTCACTTAACCCTGAAATTTTACCAAAAATGTAACCTTTAAATTATTAATTCTAACCACAAAATAATTAATTCATTAACAAAAAAAATTCAAAATTCTAGATTTGGTATTCCGACAGGGTGTTTTGATGGAGATTTTTTGGCAGAAATTCTGACTTACCTTGCCAAGCTTGGTTTGGCGACAAGTCGGTTTCAGCTATGTGCCATCTTCAGAGAACACAAACTGGAATTGAAGATGGCACATAGCCGAAACCGGTTTATCTCCAACCCAAACTTGACAAGGGATGACGGAAATTCTTTAAATTTTACGAAGAATTTAGCTTATATTGAAATATTTTAAAAACCAAAAATATTTTATTACCAAAACATAAAAATTTTCGAAATTAACGAAATTAAACAAAATTCACTAAATTACCCTCCAATTATACCAATTATCTTGGCTGAAAGCCTAGAATAGGAATTTTATCCAAAAATTCGAAATTATACAACAATTTGAAATTCAGAAATTCACCAGAAGATTAACTATAATCAAAACCACTACAAACTAAAAAAAAAAACAACGAAATTCTACAAGATATCTGAAGTTTACCAAAAAATCCAACCCAAGAATAATTTGAAGCTCCAAAAGATATAAATTTAACCAAAAAACATCTCATCTATTAACCGATCGAAAATGGCCGTTAGGCACAAATATATCGTTTGCCTTAACTGCGTGCATTGTCAGTCGAGCGGAGAGAAGTTAACATTCTCTTACAAAAATCCCTAATCGGCGGTGGAACATCATAAACCAGGGATGCGCGAACAAGAGGGTGCTTGGCTTCTAGAATGCGGGCTTGGGTACCAATCGATCTCCAGATTTAATACAGACTTTTCCATGCATATGGAGATTTTTGTGGGTGGACATCGTTTTTCTTTCCATTACTGGCAGTAAAAAAAAAGCCTCGCAAGAGACGGAGAGGTTAATCTCTGAAGAAATTTTTGCTTTAATTACCCAAGGAATAGATGAATAAGAATGATTTGGAAGGGGTGGTTAGGTAAATTTTTAAAATTACTTTTAAGGCGTTGGACCATAAGATTCCTATAGGGATGGGCAATGAAGCCTCGCAAAAGGTGGAGAGGTTAATCTCTGTAGGAACTCCGGTTTTATTGTCCAATAAAGGAATACTGAAAGGCGTGGTACTCGAATGAGTGCGAGATAGTCGTAAATTACAAATCGATTGCCTGAAATCAATTCGAGAAATGAAGGAGGTTGAAAAGAGACCCATAATGTCGACGGTCAGCTTCGTTATCACATCTGCATCAATAATAAACCGAGAGAAAATGCATATATTAAAAAGAAAGCTTTTAAATGTATAATAAGACGTGCTTTTGTGGGGGTAAATACAATTCGGCACAGCCGAATAGAGCTCTCTTACTAACTCAAATGGTTTTTGTCCATCAACTTTTCACTTCAATAAATGTTCAGTTTGGATTTCTATTTCTGTCTTTTTATTATGAAAAATTTTACATTCGAAACTTTGTTGTTAAACTTTTACCTCAAGTTTGAATTTTAAGCAAAATATTTACCTGTTCTCATACACTTTTTTTACAGTTTCTTTTTTGGAATTTGTACAAACAGACATTGTTTTTATGCAAGTTGGGTTTTAATTCTGTTTTAAAGTTTGCCACAAAATTGCACGAGCGTGTTCTTTGTTTATTGTAAGTATTTTTGAAAGGACTTTCGTAACGGGCATTAAGTTGGAAAAGAATTATTAGTTATTGCACGACAAGGAAATAAATATTAAATCTTTAAAAGGATGAATCGTGTAATTAAAATTAAATTTATGCGCACTAGACAATAACTTTTGATAGATTTATGAAATTTTAGTTCAATATTCTAGCAGGCATTTTTTTAAATGAGAAAGGAAAGGCTGTCAGGGAAAAATGAAAAATTTTTTAAAGAATTTCTTATACCAGCATTTATATTTAACGGCAACATTCCAAAATCCTATCTAACCATAAAGTTTCGATATGTCTCGGTCGTGGTATTTCCTGTTTCGGTGGCTAGAGCTCGTTGGAAACCACTATTTGATTTCGTTTTTTAAAGTTATTGGAAGTCAAATGTCTATAACAACAAGTCCACATCCAACCGCGTTATGTCCTTTACGTTTGCGATATACAAGAGCATATGTCGTCAAAGAGACGGTTGTCTAGGTGAAAATATTGGCTGTACATTAGGATATAAGGAGTAATAATTGTATCGTAATCAGTAATAATGTGTTAGGATGATATCAGACGGGCTGCTCCGACCTTATTACTGACCTACATTAGTTCGGTGGACCAGGCGAAACGAAACGAAATACAATAAGTTTATTTTGTCTATCCACCCCGATTTTTAATTTATTGCACAGTATCGTCAATATAATATAAATTAATAATAATTACTTACATCCAGCCAGACTCATATCAAAAGATTTTTCAATAGTTGCTGCTAGGAATTTCTACACAAACTCCTTAATCAAGTGTGGTCACCATTGTTTATTATGCTTCGGACTTGTAGATTTGGTCACTGGTGACAATCTCGGAATAGTATATTTCAATTTTCGAAATTTTAGAAAAAAATCCAAAGAATCAATTTCAAACCATATTATCGTTAGCTCCAGATAGTGATGGATCAGTGCTATTGCTACTATTATTCGATTTATATTAATTTAATCAAAAGCCTAAAAGTCTTTTGGTCTCAAGTGTAAGCCTCTCATAGAACCTGCGTCGTTATTGGCTTCTCAATACATAACCCTGCCGCTAACTTTTTTTATATATTTCAAAAAGTTAATGCCACATAACTCAGAGTGTAATCGCATTATCATATCTTAGCGACTGTGGTGCCCTGTATCAGAGTGTAATCGCATTATCATATCTTAGCGACTGTGGTGCCCTGTATTTTTAAATATTAATTAACTATGTTAAAGTACCTACAGCCACCTTGTAAATTATATATTTTTTACGATTTAGCTTGTTACACAATGTTATCAAAAACTTTCTACGGATCTTATCAAATCAATTTCCGATTAGGGTCGTCTTAAGTTTATCAGCCCTATACTTTATGTTTTTGTTATAATAATTTGGTAATTTGATTTTTCCATTGAAATCCGATTTTTATTTTCGCCACACAATGAATATAAAATATCCTTCTCCTTATAAATCTTTAATATTCAGTGGAATATTCAGTGAATAATAAATTCAATTGCATTGTTGTGACACAACTTGACAAGAAAAAATACAAAGTTTTTATACTTCTCATTCAAGTGGTAATTTGAAAATTTTGCCTGCGCTTAATACCCATAAAATTAATCGCATTGTTATGACGTTTATAGAAAAAAAATAATCCCTTTACAATTCACACACTCAAATATTTTCAGGACTTCAAGATTTTACATATAAACGTACTGACTCCCATACTGGCCCCGGTAACCAACTTAAATTAAAAAAAAAGACTTCTTATGAATCTTTTAAGTTTGTAACTATTTGCTGTTGGTTGACGTAGTTTATTCTCAAATGCTGGGTTAACACTTCGTCTGGCATCGCATTCACCACCTTCGCTAGCAGGTAGTATACCACAGAGTTTACGAGTATTTAAATATATAAATAAACAAAATAAATCTTTTGCCAGAATAAAATCTTTTGCAATTGAAGTGACGATGTAAACTAAATAGGAGTAACTGCAATGAATTTGTTTGAATACAGGTAAGTATTTCATAGTTATGGCAATGTAACTCGTTTCAATGAATGGTAGAATTTTTTTAAAGGAGAGACATTATCCTGTGATGTATTATAGAAGAAGAAAATGAATAAATGCATTACTGGGTCAATTTATAAGACCATATGAATAGCTGGTTATTAAACAGATTTATGAAACGTTAAAAGGAAACTATATGTCATATGAATGTTAAAAGGGAAAGCGACCTAAGCAAACGAATTAAAAATATGTGAGCAAATAAAGTACAACCACACTTAAGCTTATCTGCGAAAAGTGAACTTAATGAAAGAGTTTACTTTGCAATTATGCACACATAACGGAAAGAGTCAATATACTTTTTTTCGGGAAGAGAAAAGAAGAAAAAAGTAATGTCATAATTTTAATTGGCGACTGTTTTTGCAGATGAGGCCAAATGCCACTGTGCAGTTACATTTATGATGTAGATATAGCGAAGCGTACGCCTTTTGGGAAAATTTTAAAACTAATGAACTTGAAGCTATGTATAAATCTACTCGAAGAGATGTGACAAAACGTTTTGAATTTGCAAAGTCTATGTTTTACCAGAGGAAATTCTCACCCGCGATTGATAGCAAATCTATATTGAGAGAAATGCGTAAAACTGGTATAGGGCAGAAAAATCACGAATTATGTAACCGCGATGTTTACTTGAACACCTTGAATATCAAATTTGTAAATTTCAACATTCCTGCGTCTACAAATAATGAGCTTTCGTTGTGTTGATCCGTTTGAAGTTCTTAACAATTTGTTTACTATCAAATCAAATGCAGTCCGTATGGATGATTTGAATTCAATATTTTTGAAACTCTTAATTAGTAAAATTTTTACGAAATCTTTTTTGCCAAGAGAATGGAAACTGTCAAAAATTATTCCAATTCTAGAACTTATAGGGATTTTTGACAAATCGCTATTCTTCCGTTTCTATACAAAGTTCTTGAAAATCTTATTGGACAACAAATGATATCCTTTTTTGGAAGCATTTGCTATCTGATAAACAGTCTGGTTACATGAAGGCCAGAAGTTGCACAACGGCAACATTAGATGTGCTGGAGGATCTTAGAGCAAACCTGGATGGAAATATGTTGGCTTTTTTAATTCTGTTGGATCACAGCAAGGCATTTGATTTCAGTAATAAAATTCTGATGAAAAAATATTCCATTTTTCTAAATCGACATGCAATCTAGAATTTTTCTTATCTCAGCAGCTGATATTAAGTAGTTTACCTTAATGGTAGTAGCTCCCAACCTCTAATTGTCAACAGAGAAGTTCCATAAAGTTCTGTATTTGAGCCTCTCCTCTTTTGTATGCACATCAATGATTTACCGGATATTTCATATGTATGCACATGATGTGCAAATTAACGATGGCGCTTACTAACGTAGCTAACATAAACGTAGCTTGCTTAAACAGCTTCAATAACGATCTAAATGAAATCAACAGCTGGACTAGCGCCAGTGGGTTACGCATCAGGCCTTGGAAATCTAAATGTAATCGAGAAAAACTTTTTATAATATTAAAATTAAAATTAGTTAGAAAGTATTGATGTCAATATTGTTGATTCTGATTAGGCCAGGCGTCACTTTTAGCAACAAATTTGCATGGTCGGGGCATATATATGCCGTCGTAGACAGAGCCGTAATTTATGGGCCGTTAAAGATTCTACCCTATATTTTATGACAATGTTAAAACCTACTTAGTTTCAGTTCTTTTATATGGCTGTGAAATTTTTGCCAACTGCGATTATAATGATCTATATAAGCTCAACGTTGCATAACACAACATGGTAAGATATGTCTTCCAAAAAAGCCGTCGTGATCACATTTCTAGCTACTTGTACCAAATTTTTCTCATAAAATTTGAGGATTGATTAAAATTAAATGCTTTATATTATTGCACAAATTTATTACATCAGTACAACCTCTATATTTATAAAATAAAATTCAATTTAATAGATCATGGATTATTTACAACGTCAGTTCCTTGCCTATATCACAAGTTATTGATATGCTTTCCCAAATCACATTTCCTTAATTTTTACTTTTAATTCCTATCGAATTATTATAATTTTGTTTTACTTCTAACTGTTATATAATTTTTTTGTGTTAAAATTTTGTTTGTCGATTTTGTTTTATGTTTTATGCACTAGCACTTTCATTTATAAGATGTTGAATCTTGTTTTGCTAGATAACAATGTAATTATAATAAAATAAGAAATAAATGAAAAAATATAGCAAATTAGTTGTCAGCCATAGAGCGGTACACACCTTAAAAACGTGGAATTGCGGTTACCGCTTATTTGACAAATCTTCAGCCTGTTGTTTTAACGCAGTATAAATTTCGTCGTCGTGACCATGAGCGGAGGTTCTTAAGAATTTTAAATTCATGTTATCAATAACTGATATTATATATACTGCACAACAGAAATGGTTTAAGTCTTAGTTCAATAGAGAATTGGTAGAGAAATCAATTACCACCTCACAATTTTACAAGTTATGCAGATATTCTTGTGCTTCTATCTTACCAGAACAGCCATTTATTATGCATTTAACCTCAAGATCTTCTTTGTTAGTTCATTTGCAAGACATATTCCTTTGCGAAACTTGCACTAATCTTCATAGATTTTAACTGGAACGATTCAAGCACAAAAGCTGTAATTAGTCTGTTCGCCATATTGCTAATTTCATATTTTCTCAGTATAAACGGCCTCCTTATTTTATCCTAATTTCGGGGTCCACATAGGACCGTGTTTTTCTTTTCTTAACCATTCATTCCGTTTGTAATTTCTACAATACTTCGATGTTGAGATTAACCTTCTGACAGCAGTAGACAACATAGGATCTTGACAGTTTCTCCATTGGACCAGTGGGATCGGCGAATTCTCGCTATTTAAAAAAAAACATTTTCTGAGTATTTTTTTCACTTTCACGGGTAAATAGTCGCAGGTCCATTTAATTTGCATATTGTGAATTCTTAATACATTTGCAATAAAATCTCCATAGTGAAATGACCACCAAATAATTTACGGAGCTAAATGTTGTACAGAATTTATTTTTTTTTTTAACAAATCTGAAAATGTAAAGAACTAACAACGAAGATAAAACTCCTTCAAGAACCGAAAATTCACATCAAAATTTCAAAATATTTCATTTAAAACTCACTACAAATTCAAAAATTCACCACAAAAAAATATGTATTACAAAGATTAATATTTTATGAAACACGTCGAAATTATAACAAGGTCGATGTCATTTGTGTAACATATTGATACATTTTTTTAAGTGCAAATTTGGCGAAAAAATTTCATTTGGCGAAATTTTGCCATAATAAAAGTATAAATCAGAAATTTACAAAATTTTTGAAAATTTCCAAAGAAAAAATAAAAATTTACCAGCAAAACTAAAAGGCGTTTCTCGCTATTTTACCATCATGTCGCCACAATTGGCAAATTTAACAGGAAAAACTTCAAAACGCTAAAAACTCACAAAACTTTATTAAAAAAAAAACAAATTCAGAAGTTCTCCAAAAATTCAAAACTCCTTCTAAAGATCTGAAAATGTCTAAAATAATTTTAAGTTCCAAGACACCTACATTTTAGCAAAAACCCATATTTTGAAATTTAGTGATACATTTTATCCAAAGGCACCGAAGACTTTGAACTTGATAAAAAATTCCAAATTTTACTAAAAAAAACAAATTCCGTTATTATCTACAATTACGATCGAAAATTTTTATATTAAAACGAAAGGAGACTTTAAATGTTAAATAAGACGACTAAAACCGGAGGCCAAAATTAAAGATTGCAAACAATCCTTTGCAACGAAAACAATTTGTAGATCACACACACTCAGGCACAGCTGAATATATCTCCTTTAATTGTACTATATACTCATGGGTCTATAATCCACCTCTAACATAATAGTAAATCAATGCATACACATTTTAACATATTTATTTCACTATATTGCCCTTAGAAGCCAGCAATTTTCAACGGCGTTATAAATGCCTCAACCAGCTATACTTCTCCATCCTTCGCGATGAGTAAGCGACAATACGAATGAGTGACTGACAAACTACCAGCTCTTTAATGACTTTTATACGGCAAGCGAATATAAATAAAATCCCATAGCCGTCATATTTCCATCGTTAAATTCGATGGTAGCAACGAGCAACAAAAGAGCTAGTCGGAGTATATTGAAATGTGAGTGTGAATTTCTTTTATAACAAAGAACTATATTGTTGCAAAAAGTTTGCTTAAAATATCACGTTTTTTACAATTATCAACTACTACTGATGGCTGCTTTCAGCATTTCACAAGATGTATAACGTTAAGAGTTCATGATTATAAGTGCGTAAAGTTGAAAGTATTATTTTTATTTGCTGCTTGTTTGGTTAGCAACATTTTTTTTTATTACTCTTGTAAATTCGAACACTACACGTTGCATGCAACTTTACAATCACTTCCTCTTCCATACAGGCAAGTACATGAACACAAAGTGCTCAGATTTTATAGCATTTAAACAGGCATCGAATTTGTTGCTGCCTTCGCAACACAAAATAAGTAAGCAACTGTTGTCCAGTTACGGCAAACGGACTTGCATTTTAACATTTATCTTATATCATTTATACTTTTTGCAACCAAAGAAAAAGGATACAGCTTAACATTTTGAATATTTCTTTTGTTTAAAATGCTGAAGTTGTGACTGCCATTACACTTAAACGGATATTAAGTTGTTGTTCCTTAACACAATGTTTGTTTTTTGTGTTGCCCAATTTTCTTTATTTCCTTTATTATACGTTACTGTTGAACAATTTCATTAAAGTGACAACATTTGCACATGACTAGAGTTGTTACCTTTACGGATTGCAGGATTTCCACTATTATGCATCACACACACGTACATGAATCGGCATTAATTTCGCTTATGATTTTTAAATTGGCTGACCAGGCGGACTGCATTATTTCTTCGTTCTTTTGCAAGTAATTATGACTTAAATACTTAAGAGATTTAAGAAGAAGAAGAAGAAGATGTGTTTCAAATACTTTGTAACGCATTATAGGGTTGGCATTTGTTTTCGTTTACATAATAGTTGTTCAAGATGTTCCACCTTGAAGTGAAATGCTGCAAAATGCGCTTATGAAGCGCATTTTGCAGCGCTTCATAAGCCCTTGGACACTTGCATGCTCACTCTCGTCTTGTCATGTTGCGATCAGAACTGATCTTAAGCAAGCCATAGACGTTTGCGACCGATCGTACAACTTGAAGAGGTTGTACACGAGATTGCAACGTTCCTGGGCTCGTTGTATCAAGTTGTGTCTCGGTTGTAAGAAAAATTGATTTTCTGGCAAGTTGTACAACCCGGTCGGAAGGTGAATAAGCGTGTTGTAGAACCTTGTTCTGCAGTGATGGAAAATCAAACATAGATCCGGCCGCAAACTACTTAAAAGTATAATAGAATACTAGAGGGGAGAAACAACACTGCGACCAAAAATTTTACTGTTTCTCCTACTAAGAAATAACTTCTAGTAAAGGTTTATATGAATAAAAGTAATTTCCCGAGTAGTTTTAAAACAATTGTTGAAATCCAATAACTTAACAATACGAGATGGTAACGACAGTGAACAGCTGATTATTTTTTCAGATTACACAATTTGATGGCCAGACTTTTCATCTCATAACTGAATTATTTATAATTAAAGAAAAATATCGTATAAGTCTTATGAAAAATCCACGCTGTGTTGAAACAAATGCTTCAACAATATTTTCCTGTGCTTTCTTTATTTGCATTTTATTCGCTGCTTTCGGTTCATAATTATTTCATATTTTCACTACAATTACATCCATACCGACAGGCAAACTACAAGTAATTGGTTAAAAACTTAATGTTTTCGAAACCATTATTAAAAAAGAAACAACATTTATTCTTTTGCTTTATTTTATACGCCATTATCATCAACATTACTGTTTTCATGTTCTCATATCTTACGTATATTTTCGTGACAATAATGCGAATTATATTTATGTTTACATTTCATTTTAATGAAAATTTAATATTGACGGAAAGTGAGTTTGTAAAAATTGCAACATTATTGTTTTGCAAAATAAACGAAGTGAATGCCTGAAGTGATATTTTACACTTTGGTGAAGATGGAAGCTCGAATTGTTGCTTTACATTGGCGGTGTTCACTGTTTGGTGTAAATAGTCTTGCAAAAGTGTAACTGAAAAATGTGTCATAGCTTATTTACGAAATTGAGCAGAAATTTTGCATATGTTGTTGCTGGATGGCCACGATAACTTACATTTGAAATTTTGTAAGACCATTTGCACCAAACACTGAATACCGTCATTGGAAAAGAATTATAAATTATATTCATGATATAATTTAAGTTTTACAAACTTGTAACGTGAAAACGGTGATTCGATATTTTAAGGTAAAAAATTTTGCATCGTTTATGCAGACACAAGTCATAAAATAAATTTTATAAAATTCAAGCGAAGAGCAATAAACAGAGCGTCATAGACACCAATGCTGTGTGCTAATCACTGAAAATATTGCACTAATGCAAACATCCTGCCGATATAGAAACACTCCAGTAATTGAAGGACATTTTAAACCGAAATAGAATGAAACTTTTAGAAAAGTCTTCATATATAACAATATATGTGAGCGTTTTATCGTTTATCGATAACCGTCATTAGAACTAATATCTATTTAAATTAATTTATAATTTAAAATAATTATAATTAGACATTCGCAGTCAATCGCAAGGACCAAAGAAATATGTCCTTACAATCTTTAAATCATGTTGTTTTATATTGTCCACTCTCTCTCTCTCTCTCTCTCTCTCTCTCTCTCGAAAGTTGCATCTTTTCTGTTAAACATTTTATTATAGCTTTGAGAAATAATCACACTATTCGCAAATATTATAACTCTAGAAAACTTGATTATGCGCGATAAATTACTAACGAATTACGAATGGAAAATTACACACCCGAAGTTTCACAAAACTACTACTTCGCTGTACTTGCCTAGTATGTCATTATCTAGTTGATTTTATTAGTAGATAAAGCCAAAATTCGAAGCTTAGCAAGAGAAAAACTTTTCAAAGAATTAGAGCGTCTTTAAGTCATGCTTGGTGTAGCTGCTTGAATTTTGGTTTTCTATTTTGGGCAAAGTTCGTGAATTAGCGCGCGTTCACATCATGCCTTTTTTGTTACAACAGTTACAGTACATTTTTGATGTTTAATAGGCCAATGGTTTTACGTCCTTCATTTGCAACAGGTGTTGAAATAAACTAAATAATCTCTAATTTACCATTTGCAGCAGGAATATGCTCAAATTTTAACACTATCAACAATAACTTATAAAATCAAAAAAACAAAATGAATTTTTAAATCAACGATTCTGCAACTCCATAAAAATAGTCATAATTGGCAACACCGCTCATGCATGAAATTACAAGAATAAGAAAGAGAAAGACGGAAAAGAAAAATGACAATATTGTAGCATACCTCTCATCAATAAACACGTCAATCGCGCTTGATGCATCAGCTGCACCAAGCATGATGCAAACGCGGGTTTACAAAAATTAAGAACAAGTTCTTAAATTTTACTAATAATAATAAGTAAGAGAGCTATATTCGGCATTTCCGAATATTATTTACACTACGCGAAGTATGAACTAATAAAAATGTACTATAAATTTTTTCCAGTTCAAAGTATTATTTGCGATCTTTAATTTTGACCGCCCGTTTAAATTGACGTATTTTCCATTTAAACAACTCTTTTTTTTGTCTTAATATAAACATTTTCGATCGGTTAACAGATGAAATGTGTGTTCTTAATTATTACTCTTTTAATTTGTTTTTCTTTGAATTTACTCTTTAACGACACTTACACTTAATGAACAATAAGCACATTTCTGGCAATCCTATAGGTGAACGTACGTGCAATCACAAACCGTGTAAAGGGCTTAACAGAACTATTATACTGGGATGCAGATAGAAATCAATGAACGGAGAAACCACTGAAGAAATTTAAGAAAACAAAACCACGGGAAGAGCCCATATTGCTAGTTCTTCGATACTACAAAACGAATGAGGAAAAACAAATAGCGAACCGAAGTGAAGAAACCCTGAAATCAGTATTACTGCGAATGTTCTGTCGGAATATTCATGTTTCGCACACGTCTTTTTGGTTATTGACTACTGTGTCCATCTGCGTATATAAGACTAACGAAACGTCTCTCTTTATCTTTGGATAACAACGAAATATCAAATAAGGATTGATTTGATAATCCCAGTCTAATTAATTGTTCTTTCTGACCCCATTTGATCTCAAATAATAAATACACCACGGCATTGTAACCATAACCTCTTATACAATAAACACAATCATGTATAGAGACATTTATAAGAAAAACATAATTTTGTTTCTATGCTACACACAGATGCATTCGCGGCAAACTTGTGTTGTTTAAAAATTCAATTTACGAACAAAAAAAAATTGTTTACTACACCACACATATTTTCTGACACACACGATAGGAACGCATTCGCATATAAACGTTTAAAGCGTTTCATGGGAATAAAAAAGCACTCCTGTTTGCATCCTTTTCTTCTGTCTCGTTTTATCCGTAAATTGGCAAGTGAATTTGAGCGCACGAGTGTGTAATAAAGTACAAAATAATTGTAAACGTGTAGTTTATTTATATGAATTCTCTGCAAATTAAATTATTTCTTTTATGAATTTTAAGTAAAATGAATGAATTAATCACTTAACGAAATAAGTGGGCTGAAAGCTTTTATACAAAACATATTGTAGTTGACTAATATTCCAAAAAAATATATATATATGTATATATATCTCTACATTTTAGTATAAATGAACTCAAGTGTTCGTGCTCCAAACAATAGCTGGTAATTTTTGGATTACGATTAGTAATCAATTATATTACATTTTAAAAAGAACCATAATGATTATATAATCCACTAGTTGGAGGTCTTTCATTACTAGTTAATAACAATTAAAAATAATCTAATAATAATAATAAGGATTACTTTCGATTACTATCAAATAATCAATGAAATTAAAAGTTTCAGATTACTTATACCATAATCAATTAGTAATCATGCGAAACTGGAAATAGTACTAATGTAATCAATTACTTCACCTTTAAAATAAAAGTAATCTAATTATGAATTATTATGATTACTAATCATTACTTCATAACACACAAAAAATTTCCTGAGATAAGTGCCTTATCTTCACATGAAAGTTAGAGCATTTAACCTGCTCTTGCCAAGCAATAGGCAATAAAAGTTAATCGCCGATTAACTTTTGTCATCCTTTTAAAACCAGTTTAGACTAGCCAACCGACCGCTCTTACCTGGTACCACTATATATTGAGTTTCTGTTTTTCAAGAAGTTATTCTTTTTAGACATATACACTTTTAAAAACTAATTAATTGTTTGGATTTAGTTGCAGGAATAAATTTTTCGTAGTAATTTCAATGACAACCTCTACAGATAACTCATAAACGACTTTTGTGGCTCAAATTGAGCATTATGGACCAAAATGACACATTTTCCGCAGAGATGGTGCGATTTCATCCCGCTCGATTATTTCTTGTCGAGTTCCCTTAAGTCGCAATTATGTATATAACAATAAGCCGCAATCAGCCGTTGCCCTCAAACTCGATATGACCCATTTCATTGCTAAAATTAAGCCAGATTTATGTGTCAGTTTGGTTTCTAAGCTTTTTTTTTATCTTCAATACAATATAGGAAGAGTATCCAATAGTTTAGAAGATAACTTAGATAATGTTCAAATCAAATGCACTTAGTTACTGATTATCCAACTGCCACCGTACGCAGAAATAAATGGCTGCGCAAGTAATAAACATAACTCTCTTATAAACTCAAGTGTTAGGTTTTGAAATACGATTTCGCCCGGTGTAAGATCCTTTAGTCGTAATATATTTAACATCCACCCTGCAAACATTTTCTTTACAAATTGGTACTAAAAAGTTACAATATTATATTCAAATTTAATTAGTGTACATAGTTTAAAAGTGCAATCGAAGTTTTGTAATAACAATTAGTAAGTAACGCAATTGAATCAGTTCAATATTTATGGTCTATTTACACACATCAGTGCCGTAGCGGTATCCGTAAAAAATAAAATATCGTTGCCTCAGTCTAAAGCAGAAGTGTTCATGCTCAGTGCAGTTTTTTAGCATAGCTACAGTTTTAATTTGCGTAAAGTGATTTAAAAACACGTCGGCAACGTTATTTTTGTGAGTTATACTTACGAGCTGACGTTACGTTATTCAATTGCAATTTGCATATGATATATAGAAGATTAAAGCACCCAACATGCTGAACTGGCATGTCAGTGATATGTGTAAATAAACCTTTAATTACTTTTTTTTAACAACTTAGTGATATTATTTCACGGAAATGAATAATTAAAAAAAGTGGTTAGAAGTTGAACTGTTCGTTTGAGAATTTAATAATTACCTTAAGGCGGTATTTCACTATGTAAAAACATAAAATTTACCCAAACATCTGTCACACTCATTCACTTTTAGTCTACACTTTTACTTTTTGAGCACGCATAAAATTTTTGGCATACGAGTATCAAACGGATAAATCTGATGGTAATTAAGGCCTCTACCGTATTATATCGACAAACCATTTACTTCTTTTTCACATTTAAGATTTTATATTTCTTAGACAAATATCACTGTGAATGCTCAGTTATTGTTTTTGTAACATAATAAATAAACAAAGAAGCAAAAAAGCGATACAATTCTAAATTATTGTGTTTTGTTTTGTAAAACAACTTCATGCAATTACTAGAATGCATGGTCGAAGTCACTTTTTCGACGTTTTATAAATAAGTAAAGATCAAAACTCGACTTATGGCGTTCCCTTAATTCGTTGATTTGCTTAGTGTTTCAAGTAACTACGAATGAACGTTTAGGTAATTTTTTTGTAAATAAAATGTTCAGTAGAAATTCTAAAAAGCAGATCCAAATTCGGTACTAATGTATTTGTTCTTGTAAAATTTTCAAATTGCATTAAGTAGTGACGAAAATGTAACTTTTCAGTCAATAACTCGAAAATTCATCTTCCATTTGCTTGCTGGGATGCCAGCGTTACTATAAGCTTACCGTAGGAGTGTGTGTTACATTGTGAATACATAATATAACAATGGAAGCTTAAAAAATTAACAAGTAAACATTTTCATTAAGACTAACAACTAAATGTTATAAAGCTGCATAAAAATACCACCAGTTATACAAAAGTAATACATACGCATACATTGGCTTCTATGTAATTCTATTACTTAACAATAAATGGATAAGTACACTTGCAAAGAAACTGTTCAAAATATACTATTGTTCGAATATACTATTGTTCGATTATTATACACATACGTATGAGTGTACACATAAAAATACTTTTAACAATATAAACCAGAGAACAGTGCATAATAAATGAAGTTCGAGGCGGATATGTTTATGTATCCTGGCACATTTTGGTAGCCTATTTTTGGGGATCTTGTGGGCCCACAACTTAAAGGAAAAATTTAAATTTGAAAACATATTTTATTTATTGTAATTTTTTTTGAATTTAAGGTAACTAGGAATTTCTAAAATTTCTTATAAATTTCTAAAATTTCTTTTTGTTTGCGGGTAGTTGTGGGCTTGTTAAAATTAGATCTTTTATGTAAAATAACCACATAGAACGATTTTAAACTACACGACTTCTACCCACTGTTGAATGATACACGAATACAAATGACGCTTGCGTAAATCAATAGAGTCAAGGAGATATATCTCCTTGAGCATCCCCATTTAAAAAGAAGTGTGGTCCAATAATTTCCCTAGGCTAAAATCCGCACAAAACAGTGGCACGTCATTAATGCATTTGTTTTTTATGTAGTTTCTCTGAACTCAAATGTGGTAATTTTGATGATTAATGAAGTTACGAGTATCCTGATATAAGAGCTTTATTTCTAGGAGTAGTAGTGATCGAAAATCTCAAAATATGTTGTTTTCTTATCTAGTTTTTTTCGTTTGGCAACACTTTACCGCACAAATGGTGCCAATTTAAATACTGCGTGAACACTGTTTATATTGGGTTTTTAAAATTCTTAAAATACAACAGGGTATCAAAAGAGGACATAGGGAGACTGAAATTGTAATCAATATTTTGTAAAATTTTTAAAATCGAAGTAAGCTGTAATAATATTTTCTTTCAATTTTTACAAAAAATTTTTTATTAAAATATATAAAGTGTGCTAAATATGTGAAGATGTGCGAAAATCGTGGTTACAGCAAAGAGCGAAGGAGAGTGAGTCATTGTGCGAACTTGGAAATATAATAAATTTTTTCAAGTCTACATTTGATACTATAATTAGAAATTATAATCCTAACAGAATATACGCTAGTGTGGTTGTCCAAAAAAGATCGGCGAGCGGAGCGAATAGATGATATTCAGAAAAAATTACCAAATTTGAAAATATAATATACTGAATATACTACGGTCAGTGCTCACCCAGAAACCTTTGGTCGTTGTTTGAAACGAAACGATTTGCAGTCTCTTGTTGGCAGAACGAAACTATTTGTTAGTCAGGTTGTTATAAAGGTAAAGCTGGACTATGCACAAAAGTATCAAGATATACATTAACTCTTGAGACATGCTTCGAAAACAAGTGTTGTTTTCAATTTGATTTGGTTTGTCTGAATTCAATTTTTGTGTATATATGTATGTATATGTATATTCTTATGTATATATATACGATTGTTGGAGTCGAATTATAGTTTTTCCTGTAAATGATGCTTTTTGATGATTGTTCGATGAGTGATTCCTGGTTTACGCATTGTGGCAAGCATTAGAAAATTGTTAGTAGTCATCGATCGTATCTCACACTTCCAAATTATATTTTTGTAAGCCATTTTGGTGATTGATGCGATAGTTTCAAAATTTTTTATATTAAATATAAAAACTGAAATTATTGTGAAATTGAGCTAGAGTAGCATGAATACGAGTATGAAGCAAATTATAACAAATAAGGATTTTATACAACATGATCTTAAAACACTCTGACTTATATATTTTAAAGATGTCTGTCATTTAAAATTCCCTATACCCGAACACAGAAAAAAATGTAAACCGCGGAAATATCCTAGCTATTTGGTAGCATTGTTTTAAGCATTTTATACACTTGGTGATAGTTTCAAATCGCGATTCTTTTCAGAGCATCGTAGAAGACTCATTAAGGCAATTGCTCCAAGCAAGGCGATTAAAACAGGTAAAATCATTAGCGCATCTGATATTTTTTTAACTAATTGGATGTCAAAGTGAACATAAAAAAGGTATCGCCATTTTCGACACTTTTTTCTATTGAAATACGCAACTGAGTGGGAAATACCTTGACTATCAGTCGACCTGTTAACAATTTGCCTTGGTGCGAAGCTTGTTTGAAGTACGAATAAAACATTCTTACCTCGATTATTTTCGGCGTATCGTAGACGACTCATATCGAAGAGCCGTCGTTATGGAACAGTTCCTCCCGGTGTACTGAACTTGTGTGATTGAAATACGACATCGCGATATATAATATGTCAGCTGGATTATTTTATTGAATAAACATGAATAATTTTTCTTATTACACGTAATAGCAATTTAAAAACAGGTTTTTTTCTAAAATTAGGCTTCTTTTCGGCCAATGAAGATTTTTAAAATAACCTGTATATATTCGAATGCTGGCAACAAAGCCAAAATATTTTTTGAAAACGCCAAAATATCAGCAGATACTATGAAAGCTGATTTCGAACTTATTAAAAGCATACAATCCCAATTGTTGTATCTTCTAGTCATGAAAGAAATGTTAAAATATTAAGAGAATATATATATAATACTGCTCGCATTTGTGCGAAGAAACGTTCACGGCTTAATATGACTCCTACGCATGGTAATTTTTAATACAACGTTAGGAAACCATTTCGCATAATCTATTGTCGGTTGGTAAGCTTTGAGAAGAAGCCCAAGAAGTTAAAAACAAGGATTAATTAAAAAAAACTATGGCAAATACCTTAAGCGCAAATGTACCGGTGATAATCGATTCGGAATATACTCACCTCAGATTCAGTTCCGTTTTTTGAAGTAAATTAAATGTAAAGAAACAGAAGTCCTTCCAAAATCGGCAGTAGAGCAACTAAATTCGCCGAAAGTGTCAGCAAAAGGCTTAAATAATAGACATAGATGATGACGATGAATATGACGAGCTTAGTGGTGAGAGGTATAACTATTAAGTTTGTCAATGGGAAACATTCACAAATTTATCTTTTCTTTCTATGTAATAATATCTGAAATAAATTGATCACTAAAATTTTTATGAATTGTGTTTAAAAAAATCTACTAAAATATACCAAAATGTAACGTTATTTTACGTCATTCGAAGGCTTTCCCGAATTAATCTCTCTTTTTGGCGATTCGAACACTCTGCACCACGCCAATTTTCTCTTTAATCATTTTTAAATCTTAGGAAAAAGTTAAAAAATTAAATATCATTTCATCCTTAAAAGAAACTAAAAAAAAAACAATAAAAACTTTGTTTTTCAGTCAACTTTCCTTAATGTCTTAAATAAGAACAGTGTACTTATAAATCTATTTATTGCCTGAATATGTATGTTAAAGTTATTCTTGTTTATCAGTTTCTCTGCTGCTAAATAAACTAACAAATATTATTTTAGACTACCGGCGAAAAACTTATAAAAGAACAACCGGCAACAGCAGTAGCAGACGATACATGCACAAACCTTTAGGGCATCACCATCGTAAAATAAAACATCGTTACCACACAATTTCAGTAAAACAAAAATTATATGCAGCTAAAAGACATAAACACAAATATATGAATACTCAATAAATAATTGTGTTAGTGTGTGTATAAGTAATATATTTCACGTATAGTATGTGTATTTAAGGCATTAGCATGGCCTGAGGTTATATCTTTTCTATTCTATGCCAATAAAATGGTTAGTTTTGAAAGCGTATTTGATTACAGTGCGCATTTTAGCCTTTTTACACTTGCTCACATCTTTCATCTTGCCAGAATGTTGTTAACATCTTCAATATTTTCTCAAAACTTAAAATTCGTTACAATTTTGCAAATTCACTATAAAAGCGAAAAACTGGAATAAAAAAATGTATTTACAAAAATGTATAATTCACATAAAAATAACAAAAAAATCCCCATTCACCAAATTTCAAAATTTTTCCTCACAAGTTAATATTTCAACAAAATTCTGTAAATTCACTAAAAAGCCAAAAAGTAAAAAACAATATTTTATGCAAAATGATGAAATTTAACAAAAATTCATATTAAACAAATATATAAAAAAATCAAATTTCCCCACAAATGGGAAATATATCAAAAAATTTAATTTAATTTAACAAAAAATCTTAATTAATCTGAAAATTAAAACAACAACAAAATATTACCATAATTTCGGAATTCACCCGAATTCGAAAATTCACCTCAAGAAAATCCTATAGTTCAAAATTTTGTTTCCTGTGAAGGATATATAAGATCCGGCAGTATGAAGCTATAACTTCAAAAAAAATTGAAGTTAACTGTGACAAGATTTCTTATAAAAATATTCCTAATTATTTTTTAAGTAAGACCAACCAATTTGTAGTATTAAAGCCAAGCAAAAAACTAACTTTAACTTTAAAATGCTTAAAATATAACGAAGAAATGCCTAAAATGTAAACTAAACGAGGAAATTCAATCACAATATAAAAGGTCGTTAACATTCGTTTATACTGGAAAAAATCTCTTGACTTCCGACATTTTTAGTAGGTCATGCTTGGGTGAAAGCTATACATTCGAGTATAAGATCCGGCACAGTCCAATATACATACATAGCTCACATGCTTGTTGCTAATTCTCTCTGTTGAGTAATTTGTTTTAACTCCGATTAATAGTCTTTAAGATTCCCTGTTGAAATATGTTTGTTTGTATTAAGAATAATCTGTATTGAGTTGTCTTGACTTTCTGTTGCCGTTCTGTTGCTTAATTTTTATAATTAGTTCTTCTGTACCAAACTCCAAAATATTCAAACTTTTAAAAACATAAGATGAAACTTAAAAAAGTAAAAAAAAAAAACTTGGAATAATCCAAATATGATTCGGATGTTGATGTTGCATAGAGTGTTAACAGTTTCTTAAATTTCTGCAAATTGTACAAAATATATTATAGAGTTGCTTTAGTACTGTTTTTAAAAAATTTAAACCATAGATGGGGGTTGTGCACTAAGTTTGCAATATTATTGCACCAAATTTCGTGTTTCGCTGTTCTATCGCTACTACAATGGATTGTGCTCTGATGAAATTAGGGATATTATTCCCGAAACCCGGTCATTCATACGCACCACAAGTACTTCATCAAGAGCACATCCATTTGTGGTCGAATGGCCAGTGGATCGCACAACACACTACAGACAGAATTCGTTCTTTAGCGGGACCATTCGTATGTGGAATAAGCTTCCAGTTGAGGTCTTTCCTCCCACTTTCTCTGTGGAAAAGTTCAAATCAAATGTTAATAAACACTACTCCCTCTGTCCTCCTTCCCATAACCTCTTTTCCTAGTTCTATCACAATACATTGCATGAATAGGGGTCATCCCCTGAGTGCTGGTCGTCAGTTTATTGCAACTTTTTTCTTCACTAATTCTCAAATTGATTTCGGGTTAGTTTTGTGCAATAACTAAGAATCTAAGACTTCATTACGAAACTTCTACATCATTAAATTGTTTTAATTTCAAAAAAGTTTAGTACTTAATAAAAGAGTTTATAAATTTCAAGTTCAGACTGTTTTAAGTAATATATAAATACTGGTTATTGTTGTAAAAAGAAACAAAATTTTAATATTCAAGACAAAGAACTAATTTTTAATTTCTTTATAATTATATGTTTTTCGTTTTATTCATCAATATCTATGTGCATACATACATTTGCTGTGGCGCTGGTTCTTATATTTCGTGTTTGGCTTTCTGTATTTGTTTTCATATTTACTTTTGTTATTCCTATACAAATTATTGTTACAAAATTTTTTTTACATACATATGTATTCAAACTTTGTTATTTGAATTCGGCATTAATAATTTCATTACCACTAAATTTTAAAACTGAAGCGAGAGTATTGTTATACAGCTGTTGACAACTAATTAGAAACTCACTTATTTTTAAGACTTCGTTTAACATTTCAACAAATATATATGTTTACCGTTACTTTTCCTCTCTTTAATTTTTGATTATGATTTCTGATCTATTAATGACTAAATTCAATCAATTGTTGCTGTGCAGTTCGTTATGTGTATCGTTATCTTTTTCAAAATTTACGTGCCCTCTTACTTTTTGGTTTTCTTATTTGCGACAACTAATTAGAAACCTACACAATTTTGGTGAGTGACGGTGATTAAAGCAAAAAGTTTTAAAAAGTTTTATTAAAAATTTTGAAAAATTAATAAAAAATTAAATTTCGGTAAGTAATTTTGTGTTTTTAGAGCATAAATATTTTTAATAATTTTTTTCAAGATTTGATATGGGAAAACGTAAAACTTATACTCCAGAGGAGAAAAGCTCTACATCAGGCCTTCGTGATAATAGAGAATCATATAGCGAGATTGCAGCACATCCCCAATGCTCCAAAAAATATTTTTTGGTGCTTTGCAACACCTTAAGCATCATAAAATATTTGTAAACGTTCCCCGAAATAATAGGCCAAGGAGAACATCTGCAGACGTGGACGTAAAAATTTTCAATATATTGAGAACCGATCCAAGGAAGACATCCAGACAAATTCACCGCGAAATGAAGCAGCTGAAAAATGTACAAGTGTCGTCACGCACCATATTCTGCCGTTTAGTGGTAGCTGGTCGACATGGTAAACAGCAAGAAAAAAACCTATTTTGACAAAATACAGCGGAAGCGACGGCGTGAGTTTGCGACGTCACATTGGGCCTGGACTGAATGTGAGTAGAAGACAGTGATCTAGAGTGATGATACCAAAATAAATAGACTTGGTTCGGACGGAAACCGTTATATCAGGCGTCCTGTAAATTAAGAATTTACTCCTCGCTATGTTCCACGTGTGAAGCATGGTGGAGGATTGATTATGGTCTGGGGTTGTTTTTCTTGGAATGGTGTCGAGCCAATTCATAAAATCGATGGAATTTTAACAAACGAGCAGTACGTGCACATCCTTAAACCCAATTTGGTGCACATGGGCTGAGGATATTTTACCTGTTGCCTGGAAATTCCAACAAGAAGATTATCCTAAGCATACGGCCAAGGTCACAAAAAATTATTTGATGATAATATCGATGTTTTAGATTGGCCATCGTCAAGCCAAGATCTCAACCCCATAGAGCTTTCTTGCGGTCACGTATAATGGGCATTGAATAAGAAATATCACAAATATGGCAAATCTCTTCACTGAATTAAAGGCTGCATGGGAGGCAATTCCAGTGGAGCGATGCGACGATGTAATCAACAAAAGGGCTTTGTTACAAAATATTAAAAAAAGTAAGTATTTAATCACATTATTTCACCATTTTTATCTGCATGTTCTAATTAGTTGTCGCAATATTCACTTTCTTTTTTAGAGTTATTACAATAAAGTATGCGAGCACTACGCAAAACGCCTACATATTGTTACGATTTAACGTTTTTTTTAAGTTAAATAATTTAAGGGAAAATATGTAATACAATTTTTAAAAATTTTGTTTAAAAACTAACGTTTTCAATTAGTTGTCAACAGATGTATATAGTTTTTGTTTAATGCTAGTTCAAATTTACCACAATAGAGTGTAGTGCACATTTTTGCAATATTTTTTTTTTAATTCTAGCGAAGAAATTGTTTCCATCGCAAGGCTGGTAAAAAATTTTACAAAATAAATGTTTACCATTATTATTAGTGATAATGCAAAGCTTATGTCATCAACACTGCTGCCAACTCTGATGGCAATTAGTTAGTTTCTGTTGCCATTTATGTTATGTTACGTTGAATAATATTTTGTTTTCGAGAGATTCATCCCCAACAGAATGAAACGAATCATAACAACTCACGACTTATACATGCTTTCTATATGTCACAAACAAATCAGCTGATTCTAACGATACAGAAAGTAAAGACTAATTCTGCTTTTAGGCTTTACTCTAGTAGGACTTAAAGTACAAAATACCAGACGAAAATTACAACATACGTAAGCATATTTAAAATATAATAGATGCTTACCTTTTGGTCTGTTTTTATGCATATATATATGTATACATACACCATACTACTACATTTTTTTCTCTCATATACCGCATCATCTCTGCTCACCTTATTTTTTCATACACAGTTCACTTAACAGCACAAAAAATGACAGCAATCACAGAACTTTATTATTAACACTAGGCCCATATTAATGCCTCAAACTTGCCACTACTTCCCCTCTTCAACAACAAACAACACAAGACAATTATAAAAACAACAATAACAAGAACAAAGAAAGAAGAACAACATGGCGATTTCTTGCAATTAAATATTCATCAAGAAATTGCAGGGCTAAATTTCAAAAACATTTTTCAACCACTATTTGTACACCTTTTGTTAAATAAATTTATTTACTTTATTACCTCGGATTTATATAACATTTAAAAAAAATTGTTTTTTAATTTTAACACTTAGAGACTTGTTAAAATGCCGGTTGAAAATAATGTTAATAAAATAGGGACGGACCGAACTTGCTGATTGCACTAAATATAACCACGAACTAAATTGACGAAGTGGGATGAGTAAGAACAATAGACTAGTAGATAAAAAGAGATTGATTTGTTTGATGACCGCATAAGAGTATTTATTAATTGTGGGTTATGGGAAATTTTTTTAGGGAAATTTAATTAACACAGTAGAATGGTACAATATGAAATACACTCGGGATTATAGGACAGCATAGTAACCTTAATGGGGTTAAATAAATATGCAAAACATACTCATGTATGTACATATGTACATGTGTAACTTAAATTTTGATTGTTATTTAAGAGGAGAAATTAAAACTGTAAACATGCAATTATATTTTTAATATCTGCAACAATGTTTCTCTTAACATCCATTATAAATATATTTAAATTCAATAAATTAACACGTACTAATAATTAAATACCTAAAACTAAAAAACTCCAACGTTATTTTCAAAAAATTCTTTTTTGTGTTTTAACTTAGTAAAGTGTAAAGATTTACATACAAAATAACATTAAACATTCGAGACATAACAAGGGAAATTATAAATATGTTAATGTTAAGTACTAGGCGTAACTTCAATCTCAAATAAATATTTTGTTAAAGGTTTGATTAAATATATTAATAACAAAATTAACTTTCAGTGTTCTTAACATTCATATTAATTACCATCATCAGGACTTTGTTACGCATAATATTACCAGCACCCATCACCAAACTCACAAAAACTTGCCTCATGTATTATTTGATATGTTCATTACAAAAATATTCTTCCAAAGCGTAAACAAAAATTTACTAAATATATTAAGGGAAATCACTCTTCGTTGCATATGTGCAATTTTTGCACACTTCGTGTGATTTTCTGCCACAAAGCGTCAGTGTCGTTTTTAAGCGTTTAGCAAATTTATTACAGAGTTGCATAAAGTTACTTTGCCGTATGCAATAAGCCAGTATATAAACGCTAACGCCGCCTCTAAAATGCTTACGCAAAGAAAGTATTTGGTGTGTGCGTAAACTTTCTAAAAACTTTTATCAATTAATGGAGTTTTGTTTGATATTTTAATTTTTACTATTTTAGCAAAAACATTTAACAGTCCTAGCACAAATTTTAAGTCTTCACAGGCAGTTTTTGAGACGGTTCTACCGCCGTGAAACAGGTGTTTAGTTGCTTTGATTTTAAAAATAAAATGATATACACAGCTGTTTTAGCATTGCAAATTACCAATCTGCAATGATTTTTGCCATAGCATATTTGTTCAAGTGTAGCAAATTTTGAAAAGTTTTGAATAAATATGGCTTTAATTTTTTTTCTCAATTTAATTTATATTTTTACCAAGTACCTTGCCCTCAAATATATGTATATGTAAAAGCCGTGATGCAAGTGGAATTGTAATGTGGAATCGTAGCAGAAAAGATGAAAATTAAATTTCTTAATGATCTTTCAGCAAACCGACTGAGCAAATACTTATCAAAAAGTACTATATTTTTACTGAAAAGAATCATGAACTCACCTATTCGCTTTACATATAAAACTGTTGTGTGTCTCTTTTGACAATGGAATAGATAAATGCAACGGTTTTCTGCTTGAAACACATGGGCAAAAGTGATCAAAAAAATACAATCATGGGAATGAAAATAAGAGAGTAAAAAATATGAGATCGAGAGAGAGAGAGCTAGAACATTGCTGTAAGTATCAGGTCTGTTCCACATAACAAAACAGTCCGAACTAGTTCGATTTATTCCAAACGCGTTCCAGATTTTTGTGCAATTTTGAGAGAAAATGAGATAGTATAATTTTTCATTTCCTGTACAAAGCCGTACGAACTTTTTCTTAGGGTAAGTTTGGACTAGAATTAAATTATCAGCTGTTTTTTGTTTATATTTAAGAATCAAAAAATTTTTAAATAAAGGAAAAAAGTTTTATTTTAAATTTATTAAAAAAAAAACGGATAATTTTTCCAATAAACTTGAAGTTATAAGTATTATTGCATATTTATCACTTTATTTAATAAAAAAAATGCTTTTATCGATCAGTTAAGAAATTATGGACAGCTGCTGCCAATGATACAAATGTTTTGCTTTTAAAATATTATACATTTTAAGCGTATAAAATTACTAAAATAAAATTTATTTGAGAAAGTACGCACCATTAGTATTTAAAGATGTTCAATTGTGGTTTTTTGTGTTCCAGCAATTTTGGACAACTTTGGCACATTCAGAGAGTAATTTTATTTTTACTCTCAATAGTTCGGACTATTTTGTTATGCACCTGGAACAGACCTATCTTTAACAACCAAATTAGGGGAAATATATTTAGTCTCTTTAAACTTAAGCTCTTTGGTACAGGTGTTATAAGAACATGAAGAAAACGGGATAGAATATGATGGGAAGTATACGTAAGTGGCAAAAAAGAAAATGGTACAGCAGACAAATTTTTATTTTTTGAAATGGAATTTTACCTGTACCTGTGAAGACTTAAAATTGATGCGAAGACTGTTAAATGTTTTTGCTAAAATAGTAAAAATTAAAATATCAAACTTAACTCCATTAATTGATAAATGTTTTTAGAAAGTTTATGCACACACCAAATACTTTCTTTACATTTCAGAGACTGCGTTAGCGTTTATATAGCTGCGGCTTAGCTTATTGCTTATGCAACTGTGTAATAAATTTGCTAAACGCTTAAAAAATACACTCACCCTTTGTGGCAGAAAATCATACGAAGTGTGCAAAAATTGCACATATGCAACAAAGAGTGATTTCCCTTATTGTTTTCAACTTTCATGACTTTCTTAGAAAATATTTATTGGCCTTGTTATGAGCCTTATAGTGTGTGTTCTCAATTCAATTTAAATGAAAAAGACAAAACCAAGTTGAATTTGCTCATTTTTTTATTTGAGGTAAAACACTTGTGCACACCCTAGTAGATGCATATCAATTTTTTTTTACTAGAAACAATCATGTAAAAGTTTTTACAATATATTTCTTTTACTTTTTGTTATAAACTGTATTTTTATTGATACCCTCAAAAAGGAAACTTTTCATAAAATCCCATGGACATTATTACATATTGTTACATTTATTACCACAATAAACGTAATTTGTAAGGTTCGTTTGATTGCAAGAATTAAAATTAATTATTCTATCAATACACAACTTCATTCGACAATTACTACTTTTATTTACAACTCTTCAGTACTAATTTACACTGTAAATTAAGAACACACAGCTGTTCAATCTATGAAATCTCGAAGTCAACTCTACTCTCCGCTTTGAACATTTTCTATAGAGATTACGGCCAGTTCAAGAAATGTCCCGAACATACGTGATATTGGGCATCATTTATTTAATTTGCTGGATTAGTAGTCTTGTATATGCGTTCATGTGTGTAAAAGAGTAGTTTTTTTGCCCTAAATGAAAGAGAGATCAGAAAGGTTCACTTCAAAAATTATACCTATTGGAAGATTTGAGTGCAAGACATATTCATACATTTATAGAAATGGATATGCATACATAGTACTTTCAATTAGCTACCGCTATCAGAAGAACGTTTTTTCCAAAGTTAGTATAATGATATTATCTATATTGAATATAATATAATAAGTTTTATATATTCGAATCAATACCAATACCCACACAAGCTGTTTCAATATTCGGGATATTCCGGTAGTTAAACGTGTTTCAGAATTTTTCATTGTTTAGTATTTTTGAAATAATAACTCTGCAAAGTCAAATAAAGTGGGAATGTTTAGGATCTATAATCATATCTGCCCTACCTCGAGTCCTTATATCTATAAATGTATTTTAATATATATCTAAGCACTGTACCGGATTTATAACTCAGATAATACTTACCTTAAATTGTACTTACCTTAAATTATACTTACCTTAAATTATAATTACGTCAAATCATACTTACCTTCAATTATAGTTAACTAAAATTATAGTAACCTTAAATTATACTTACCTCAAATTATACTTACCCGATACCCAAACATAGACCTGTTGAAATAAGTATATACCTATATGCGTGGATATTACAGATACGCTTATTGTATCTATCATTTGTCGTATCAATTCACACAGCTGTAAAGACTTAAATGAAAAGAGTGGTGGTATAGTGTTTCCTACTATCGTTCGTACCTAATTTCCCGTTGAAGTCAGTGTTGACCTACAGTCCCTATCTAATCGAGCTCGATCAGTTAGGCCCCGTCCGTATGTCCCTACCTTTCGCGGCGGTGAATTCTTGGAATCCTTCTTGGAAGGATCATCCGTCACTATTTTCATTTGTTCATTTGTTACTTTGCATTTTCATTGTTCAATTAATAGTAAGATATTCAATATAGTAATCCGTATACATAGGTTTTAGCTGATAATTACGTTTTAAGATGGTTGAATAAAATGAATTGTAATAATTTAAATGTATAAATTTACGAGTGGAAGCAACGTGTAGGTATTTAGGGATAACCCCATAAAATTCCGGTAAGTGGGCTATCAAGGTGAACTTCCTAGGAGGTTCGTGAGGGAGGGCAACCGGGGTTGACAGTCCATCAGTCAACCTATGGCTCCAAAAGTCAGTGGAAGAAGGCACGTGGTAACGGAGGCAGTAAGGTGGCGTTCATTATAAAAGTTTTGTTTTTGACAGTATAGGTAAACAGTTCTTTTCGGGCTCCACAACTTCATTTATTTTATTTTCTTTTAAGCGAAAGGCTGGCATGAATTATTTTTTTTTGTAGGGCAAACAAAACCGATTGGTTGGCAAGATCCACGCCTAAGACGGCGAGCTAGAACCGGAGCAACCGCGAGCATGTCAGCACCGCCAACAGTCGGGTCACAGTGTCGTTCTTCATTTACTTTTTCCTTGGCTCAACAGCTGGGAGTAACCAACTCAAAAATACTACACTTCAATGTTTAAATACTATGCAAGTGCTAGGTACCTTTATGTCTATTATAGTATTACAGCGCCTCTGGTTTTAAGTAGATGCATTGATTTGATGTAATATAGCTATATTATTAATAATTTTATTTTGCCGACGAGCTATAGCGCTCCTAAAATGAATGGACTTGCCAAAAGCGTGTAATCCCTGGACCATCGAATTTGCAAAGAACCCAATCAAAAAATAACTGCTTGTAGGGACACCGGGGCACAGACTAGTATTGGCTTACTCTAACGTCATGCGCGGATGGATTATGGTCTTACCCAAGGACATAATTATGTTATAAATTTTTTTGGAATATTGCTGGTCTATTATGGAACATTATTTACATGCATACATGGACTACAAGCGAATCTCTTAGAAATAGTAATACCGTGGGATGAGGACTTGGTAATATATACATACACGTACACGAAAGAATGAAAGGCAATTCATGTGACAAATTTAGACTTTACTGATTGGTAGCAGCTACGATTCGAAGCCAGGCAAGGTGAAGCCAACAGCACCCTATTGCAGTACTATATGCCCTAAATAATTGAAAAATTTTTTAATTTTCGTAAACTCAAAATAAAAAATGTGTTCCACTAAAACATTGCAATCCATAGCACCCGAAAAGCGGTGTAATCGTGGAGATTTGTGCTACAAATCACTTCTTGCATTTGTAAATAAAGATTCATAACTTAGTGCCTAAAGACTTGATCTGTTTTGTTTTCAGTTTCAATAAAACCTGATACTCTGGAAAGAGTTGTAGCGAACTTCATCGCCCTCCTGCTTATAGGTTCTGTTGTGCAATACAAGTGAAAATTTTTATAAAAATAGAAACATAATTCTCTTAAAAGTTTAATTTATTCAAACGTAGTGATAAATATATGTATACTATTCTGCACAACAAACATGATATAGGAGCACCAGATTATGATTGAATTATTTGGTTGTTAACAATTCATAATATTATTGTAGATAATAATAATATGGTCCATTTAGAACGCTAAAAATAATAAAAAATATACGCTACTGATTGGCAGCGGCTGACGTACAAACAAAGGGGACTGAAGCTTTAGAATTCTTAATAGTAAACTTGCTAACCACTTAAGCCACATCACCTTCATACTTTGATTAAACACCAAAAGAATTTTACATATTATGCCTATTAAAAACATTTTATGCTAAAAGTGATTATTTAAAATAAAAATACTTTGTGGTTAGAATTTGAGTAAAAATTGTATTAGTCCACTGCGCCATGATGCAATTTTTATAGATGGAAATTATTTAAACTATATGTAATGTATATGAAATATGTAAACTATACTTTAAACTAAAGATTAAAATGTTTTCAAATAAGCGTTATATGCTTCCCACAATAATATATTATTGTAAAGAACATAATACGACTGTCGTGACCATGCCAGAGTCATATTTTTTCTTTCCGTGTAAAGGTGTATTTGTTATAGAAAATGATTTTTACCGTAACTTTACTTATTATTTACAAACAAAAATACTCAATAAATCAAAGATTATATAATTTTTCTATTTATGTCGTTTTCATTTTGCTTTGCTTTTCAAATGTCTCACCATTCGAATATTTTCTTCTGCTGTTAAATGAAGTTTACAAAATATATGGTTGCGATTTTCTGTAAATCTTGTTTAATAAAAAAGTTTGATCGTTAATATATTTACCATTTGAAAGCAATATAAACACCCGAGTTATACGTTGTCGCCAAAATGCAAAAAAACACATACACAAAAACATAACACAACCAAGAAATATTCTTTAAATACGAATATTAAAGTGAGAAAAGCTTAACTTTTTGGTATAAGAAGATGTCTGTGTTGCAAGGGTTCTTTAATAAGTTTAAGATTTATTGACATTTTAGTCTTGTAAGAAACGCGTTAGCACAGGGAAGCGCGTAAACAGAATACTACAAAGTTTCCTTATTCACTAGATTAACTAATTTCAAATTCGTTTTATAAAATGTTAAATTTGAATTTCCCCTCTTTGCAAAGAGCATATTTCAATTAAGTATATCCTGGTGTGTTTAATCTCCTAAAACTATACTGTATATTTACGATCATGTACGTAATGCTTTTTATGCGCATAACAAGTTTTACAATCCCTAAATAAATTTTGTTTTTCAACTTGTAAACTTTATTTATTTTGAATAACTATTTACAAACTACAGTTAATACTTGCATAAATGCCCAGTAGTTCTTAAAGTAGCAAGCGTGGGATACTAACCATCGATCGACCAAATGTAGCGAAGCCTAGTGCTGAACATAGCAACAGGCGTTATAGCAATAATTATTCATCAAAACTGGTAATAGATATTGAGAATTACTAAACTCATCCAAGCGGAACTCTTAACAAATGATTATGAACTACTGGGTATACAGTACGCGGAGTGTATGTCTCAATAACAGTTTGTACAGGGTGACCGAAGATATAACAATCTAGGGAATGTTATTTAAGTTTTGCAAAAAAAGACAGAGTACATGGCACGCTCTACTCCTCAAGTACCCGAGATTCTAGTACCTCTTTTTCTATAGAATAATTCCTATTTATTTTGGCGCAACGTGAGTTTTCGTTCTTTGTCACTGAGACAACAATGGACTTGACCGATACAGGACCAGAAATAAATAATTCTTATTACCAAAAATGTGTGTGGAATTGGCGTACTTGGTTTCAACAAAACGACTCACTTCACAATGAAAGTTTTGAAAGCTACGTTTCAAGTTCGACAAAATAGTAACAAAAAATAAAAAAAACATGAAAATGCAAATGAACACTAAAATAATTAAAAAGTTTTGTTGTTCCATTTTAAAAATATTACAAAAGAAGAAAACTTCTAGTGGGTGTGTTTGGGTCACCTTGTATGCACGCAAAATATTTTCGAAGCTTAAAACACAACAAAAAAACATGATATTTTTACTGGGTTTCTTACTATTTGCCACGGAATCTTAACACTTATTTGCTAAACAACACATAATACGGTGGGCAAAAAATAGTAAGACTTTGTTCATAATTTTAAATTTATTTATTTATTCTTAATAAATATATTTCGTCCCCCTGCAATACACTTATGCCAACGTTTTTTCCAATTCATTTCACATTTAATGTCTTCAATTTATTCAAAACTGTTTCCCCGAAGCGCTCGCTTGAGTTTGCTGAACAGCCAGAAGTCACACGGAGCTAAATCAGGCAAATACGATGGTTGTGGAACGATATTGAACTTTTGGCGAAAAACTCACGAAGAATCAATACGGTATGCGACGGTGCATTATCGTGGTGCAAAAACCAAAAGTTGTCGGCCCATAATTCCGGCCTCTTTTTACGAATAGCTTCGTGCAAACGACGCATAACACTCAAATAGTATTTCTTGTTGACAGTTTGGCCGGTTGGAAGGAATTCGGAGTGCACCACACTTCGATGATCGAAGAAAACTGTCAACAAGACCTTGATTTTTGACTTGCTTTGACGTGGTTTTTCGGCTTCTGCTCACCTTTGGCACGATATTCGGCCGATTGATCATCTGTTTCCGGGTCGTATGCGTAGATCCAAGACACGTCGCCAGTTATAATACGTTTAATGACATCCTGCTAGTCGGAAAGCATTTTTGACAGACGTCAACGCGAGGCTGCTTTTCAAGAAAATTGAGTTATTTTGGAACCAATCGTTATTTCTCATTTTTTAGGCCCAAATGATCTTTTAAAATGGTTTTCACTGATCCCTCCGATATTACAAGGATATCAGTATGGTCTCTGACTGTTAATTGTCGATTCTTGAAAACCAATTCCTTGATTTTATTGACGTGTTGACCATCAGTTGATGTTGATGGCCGTCCTGGACGTGGTTCGTCGTCAACGCGTTCTCGACCATCTTTTAATAAATTGTACCAAAAAAAAAAAAAATAAATTGTACCAATCAAAAACATTCTGAACGTTTCAGCACCAGAAATTTCATTCCGCACACAAAATTTAAAGGAACTTCTTTGTTGAATATTTTAACCAATTGTAAAAGTCGCCGAATGAACTTGTTGTACTTCAGAAAGGCAAGCGTTTACTTAACGACGAATGGATTTCCGCACGAAATTTAAATTAAAAAGTCTTACTATTTTTTGCCCACAGTAGTACATTATACAAATTTTACTAATTTCCACTTAAAATGTTTATGGTATGTGTTTACTTAAGCGAATGAGATAAACAATTCCACCAACTTATGCATTCAATTTCCATTTGCACTTCCTGCACTGTACAATCTAAATTTAGAAACATTGAAGTGGTTACACAATTCCAAGAAAATAGCATATTAGCAACTCTAATAGTAAGTTTAGATATGCACCTTAACAAGAACTCATTCAATTAATTAGGCAATTAGTACTTAATTGCACAAAAATTTCCAATTCAACTTTGGTGAAGTGTGTTCAGTGAGCAGAAAAAAATCTGTAAAATGACAAAATCAGGGTAAATTCAACAAGGTTACTTCATATCATTACAACTACATTTTATTTGTCATGACAGTTGTGAAAAACTATATATAAAAAATTATATCTACAATTATTGTTTATTTTTAACAAAAAAAAAAATAATTTTATTAAAAATATATTTTAAAGCCAAAATTATCTTTATTTCCAACTATCTAATGCTGTTAGAGGTATGAACACCTAAATCTGTAACTCAATTTAGCATTTAAGCGCTTGAATTAAGGCGAATGTTTGAACATAGTATAATTAATGTTTTAGAAGTTCTGCTGCACTGCTGAAAGCAAACACCATCACCGGTGTAATGTTGTAATATAAAGAGTTTTAGAAAAACTGAAGAGAGAAAATTATATCCGCACAAATTATAAAAATTCGGCCGTTAAAAGTACAATAACATTTCATTTCCAGGCAACTTACTAAAAAAGAAAAAAATTTTCAAGGTAGCCGGTTGCCTCATTATCATCTCAGTTCTTTTAATGGCCGAAATTTTTGGATTGGAATTTGGCTTAATTCTTTATGTGAAGCTGAGACCATTTTCTTTTGTAAATGTATATATCTGATTGTATGTGTGTATAAAACTTCATTTAACTTAAAGTTTAGACGGTTGGGTTATACCGAATTTCGGCTGTGTAGCTATAGTGCAAATGCCTCATAATACTGATGAGTGTGTCAGTTAATGGATACGAAGTTATGCACTATTTACGCTACATTTCCCAGAAAGCTTTTACGGTGAAATTTTCAAACTTGACCTATCAGGTTACGTATTCGTAGAGTCCGTATGTTTCGAGTTTCATTATTTTATGATGAAAGGAAGGAAGACCTGAAGTTATTTCTCCTGACGTGAAATTATTCATGAACTTAACAATATTTTCACTATTAAAAATGTTCCGATGTTAATGAGAGGGTTAAATTTATTGATTATGTAATTGGATACGCGATAGATATAGGAAAAAATAAAACCCTATAACAATAAAGCGTGATCGCAACGCCGCTCACCGGATCTAATCGTGAAGCTAAATCAACTAGAGACCCACTCCAATGTGCAAACAAGAAGATTCATCAAAGTCGGTCAAGTCCATTAGCCTAATAGGAGGATGAACTTAATAAAGAAATGATAACCTCAGACTTTTTATGCCTTAATCGATCCCCCGTTACTGCCAAGTAACTGACTTAATTTTTACTAACGGAAAAGTGAAAATGATGTAGGAACTATTTTAGTTAATTCGTAAATTTAATCTTACAAACTACAATTTAAAAACATTTCCATAGAAGCTAACTTTTCTTTTAAGCTTTCATTTAAAGTTGAAGAAGCAAATTATTACATAGCTACATTTAACAATCGAAAATTGAACTACAACTATATTTCTCTTAGTGTAAATAATAAACTATTCTTGTATTTACCGGATTACTCTTGAAATTGGTTATTTCTAGTTCTACACACACATAAATATGCACATAAAATAGCAAAAACTAAATAAATTTCTTGTCTTTTAGTGTCAAGGAAATTGCAAACATAAGTCATCAGCACTACGTCGTAGAAAGAAGGGTTAATAAACTATATTTCGGTCAAGTTAAAGAAGTATAAAGTAAATGGTTGCTTTAATTTATAATTTTTAAATTATACTCAAAAGGAAGGACTTAAAGTTGAAGTTTAGGTAATGCATTTTATTTTGAAATTAATGTATATCAGATAAATGTCCGCCTCTGTTAGCCTCACAAATGCGATCCCTTTTGAACATATTTTTCATTACATTCTCACACATTTCACGGGGTATTTCATTAATATCAGCACGAATAATTTGTTTGAGTTGCTCCAGCGTTTCTGTTTAGTGTGCATAAACCTTGCTTTTCAGATATCCCAGAAAAAGAAGTCCGGAGCAGTCAAATCAGGCGACCGTGGAGGCCAATCAATATCACCATTCCTTGAAATAACTTGTTGTGGACAGAGGTCTCGCAGTAACTCCATTGTAATCCTGGCTGTATGCGATTTGGCACCGTCTTAATAAAACCACATGTTAGTCAAGCCCAAAGCATGTAGTTGTGCATATCACGATATCGCTCCCCAAAAGCTCTCCAGCAAAGTTGTTCGGTGTCGAATTGAGGTTGATGGATTGTTTTGAACACTTTCTTGAACAGCAGTAATGTTTTCATCCGATCTTGCAGTACGTTGTGGTCCATGCTTGGGACTATCAGCTACAGTCCTTCTTTCTTCGAAATAATTCACTACACGATAAATAGTGCGTCTTGTTGTCACGTTGTTTCTCCCAAAAATATCAAGTAACTTAGTCATCGTCACAGTAATCGATGATTGATTTTGATAAAATGTTTTAACGTTGGTGTACCGAATGTTTTTCCCTAATAAATTTGCCACGTCTCTACTTCACGACTGCCAAACATAAACTGTCAAGACTAATGTTTACCAAAATGGCGGCAAAACAAAGTAGTATACCTTCCCGGCGGACACCCTATAGTAATCAAGGTACATTACCTTTTTAGGTACTACTGATGACACGGCTGGTTTTTTTACGTTTTTTGTGGTGCGGAATGCCAAAAAGTGTTTATGGTTCCCCACTACGCTAGCAAATGCAATTGCATGCGAAATAAATTCTCCTTGCTAATTTCTAAGCAATTAAAAATAATTCGTGTACAGTGTTGCCGATACAGCTTACCAAATGGGAATAAAATATAGAAATAATTTAATTATTTTAAATTTAAATATTGACTTATTAGTTATTTAAAATTGAATTTTTACTCTTTAGTTTACCATTTTTTTTATTAAAAATAAAAGCATGAATTCATTTTATACGCGAAATGCACGAGTGCGCAAATATCAAAAAACCAAGTAACTTCCAAGTAACGTTTTAATACTTGTGAACTATAGTTTCATAAAATGTCATGCATTTAAAATGTTTGGTATTATTTTATTAGAAATAATTATTCCTTTTTACACAAATAATAGGTTTTTTAGCCCTTTTTTAAACTAAAATTGATTGTAATTTAGTCGTTTAACAGGTGACTAAAAAATTTTGGTATGAATCAGGAAACCTGGCAAGAGGCGAAGAGGTTAATCTCTGAAGAAACTACGGTTTTATTTGGCCAGAGGAGGAATTCGGAAAAGATGAACAAGAATGCCTCACGAGGGGTGAACACGTCAGTTTTTAAAGGTACTTCTAAGGCGTTAGACCGTGAGATTACAACAGGGATGGACAATGAAGCCACACATGAAGTGGAGGCGTTAATCTCTGTGGGAGCTCTGGTGTTTATTGGCCAATAGAGGAATTCTGAATAGTTGGTCAAGAAAACGTCCCAAGTGGTGAACGGGGTAGGTTTGAAAGAAACAACTGAGGAAGAGGCTGAGACGGTAGCGCATATTGTATGTGAATTTTCAGCACCGGATAGAATAAGACTTAGGAACACGGGAAGACACTTGGTAAGTGCAAATGCCATGGTAAACCTAAGCTTTAACAAATCCTAGCAACGTAGAGAGTCATCAGTCAACAGCCTGAAGTCGATAGTAACGGCTAGTGGTCGCACGATACTTAATTGAGACTAAGGTAATCGTAAATTACACATCGGTTGCCTGAAATCAATTCGTGAAAAGAAGGGGACCGAAAAGGGAACTAGAAAGTTCGCGGTCTGCTTCGATATTAAAAAAAAGTAGTTCAATTTTTTGCCATTTGTGGCATAAACAAAAAACTTATGCTTATTAGTTACGTAGTTACGCGGGTGTTTGAAAAAAAAATATAGCGAATTCGAGTATAAATCCTGTAAAAAATAATTATTATTTAAATAACTTTTAATAAACCTGCAAAAAATTGTATTAAAATTTATAAAGGCGGTGAGTACATAGCAAAAGTTAATGAATATGAAAATAATAATTGGATATAAAAAAATAAAAATGTTGGTCAAAACCAACCAAAAACAGCAACTGTGGTCTTTCCCCTTGTTTTGTTATCTGTATTTGGACATTTCGCACCACAAATGCAACAATAAAAAGCCCTGTTGTTTTTTCAATGTTTTTGTTATTGTATAATTAGTTCTACCAATTAAATTAATGTACCTTCTACTAAATATTATATCTATCTACAGGGGATTATTGATTTCAATGCTTGGCCTCTCCTAACAAATCGATGAAGTTGCACACTGTGAGATTTTACTTATAACTTTTAATCAGGTTTGATAAAACGAAGAGAAAGAACCGCCATATAACGTTGACATTTAAATCGACTTTTTTTATCAAAATAATTTCCACTTGGATAGTGGCTTCTATATGATACAATTATGAAATTATCAACACGATCCTGATGCGATAACGGAAGTGTATACGAACTTATGTAACTATGGTTATGCGGCTATATTATAGCAAAAAGGTGTCGGCAATCGTTCTTGGGTTGTGGCATGTATGTAAGCTTTGAAGAAATGGAGAGTTTGTTAACTTGATATTGCATTTAAAATAGTAACCATCTCCAGTGTGTATAAAATAGTAATTGATAAGGTATCTTCCTTTACAAGGATTTTCCACTGGGCAATGTTCTTACAGGAGTTTTAATAAGAAATATAGCATAGACCGAGCATGCGAATGAAGCACACAGAAGCCTTGAGTAGAAAGTCGTATTTGATTATAGAGATTAATTAACGCACAATTTGAGATAGGCACAACAGTCTGATGAGTAAATAAGAACGGTTTTAGAATATGGTGACTATAACAATTTCTATAATCAGAAAGACGTGGAAGTATTTAAAGATGCACTGACTGTGTTGCTAGTGGTACTAGCCTAGTTGGAAGATGAAATAATATGATTGGCCCAAAGACGAAGTCACTATTTGGGCCAAGCAAAGCTTTTGTCTAAAATTCGCAGGCAGCCAGTCTAGCCCTTTAAAAAAAAACTGAAGAATAAAAAAAAAATAAATCGCATAACATGCTGAAAAACTTCCTATAGCAGTTTTGAGTGCAGTTTTCAGTTAACAAATTTGTTTGCCTCATGTAAAAGTTACATCTATTAAATTTTCTTACACGTAGTTACAAATAAATATTCGTAATTGCTGCTAATTTACTAGTTAAGCTGATTAAAAAAAAAGTCTGTTTGGCAAAATGGATGTAAAGCAAAATTCCGTCAAAAATTATTTACAGTGAAACTTAAAAGATTTACGGAATATTTTTCTTACAAATATTTCGAATTTCTTAAATAACAGCGAGAATAACAAATATAGGGTGATCTTTTTTTCATGCAAGTGCCATCCCGTCAACAATTTGAAAACAATTCAGTCAACAAATTTCAAGAGACTGTGTTGATTATGGATAGTAACTTGCATTTCGATCATTATTGCTGTAACGAGTGTGTTGTCCAAACCCTGAAAACATCAACCGAATTCATCGCAACAGGAGTAAGATAATGAAATTTTGAATATTCAGGGCGTCGACAACTGCCACACCGTGTATGAAACAATCGGTTTATAGCAGCACTCTTATGCAGCCACCCTATACATATGTAGAAAATTTAAACTTATTTTCATAAATAACTTTTGACATCTTTTAAATTAAGATTCTACTATAGAGATTTAAGATTTATTACCGAAAGTTATAAGATAAATTTATTTGCTAATTGGAGTTATTTTATTAATTAATTAGAGGAGATTTATTGTTCAATGTTTATAGACATTAATATTTACTAAGAATAAGTTGCCAAAGTAGAACAAAAATTAACAGCAAATTCTCCAAAAATAGTAAAATCCGGAAGTACTAAAAATTTCTATCCAAAAGAAAAAAGGAAATTTTCGAAAAAAATTCACTGAAACCGTGAAATTAATTTAAACACGAATTGCAATTACAATAATGCAAAAAAAAGAATCAAAACCCAAAAACGTTAAAAATATAATAGAGAAAATAAAACCCAATAATATATGATTCCTGACTTGATATATCGGCAGGATGATTTGGTGTGGATTTTTTAAAAGAAACTCCGCCATCTTCGGTGTCATGTTTTTTCCTCTAACCAATAATATATATAAAAGGCTAAAAATGACAAATAATATGCTCAAAGAAACCTTTAACACAAACACCCACCTAAAAAATACCTCGAAGTTGAAACCAAAAAATAAACAAGCTTACAAATTCAGGTCAAATTATGGACTGGATCAAAGGAACATTTATTTTTATATTATTTGAAGTGCTGAGTTCGGTTCTGCTCTCGATTTCTTCAAATTAACTCTAGTTTCCGAAATAGACAGTTATGTCAAAAAGAAAGTAGTTGCGCGACAAATATTAACACAGCTAGACAACTGTTCGTCCTCTTCGGTTATATAAAAAATCTGTAATATTTTTGTTTATTAAAAAATTCATAACAATAAGGAAAGCAAAAATGTAGTTATTTTTTTAGTAGCATATAGGTTAATACTCGTTTATTCCAAACCAAACATATCATATTTCATTAAAATCGATTAACAACTTTTGATTTTATTTATATTTTATTAACAATTAAGTGAAGCTATCTCGTTTCGACAAAAGTTGTCGTATGTCAAGAACAGTAAAGTGCCGTACTTTTGTATGAATATAGAAACTTCATATTGGAACACCCGCAATTAATTGTGAATATTACGCTATATGCCTACACAAAGAAGGTGTGAGTTTTTTTTCTTTTGCTACAACTTTCTTCATACCTCTAAAACTACTGAGAAGATTTCAAGCCAAATATAACACAGCATTGTAAAGTTATTCTAATACGAGTATATATGGTGCCACTTGTTTCATTTTGAAGATAACGGTACATTTTGGAATTGGTGACCAAATTAAAAAATATTTTCCAGATTTATGTTCAGTACCACAATCATTTGTCATATTTCCTGCGCCAGATTTGATCAAAACCTAAAAATGTTTTTATTTAACACAAGGCCCCCGTTTTTTTCTAGGTTATAGTTAAGTAGTTGTACGTCAAAATGATTGATAAGACGTTACAAATAAATATTATCTCTTATAAAAAAGTTAAATCATCGGACTAGAAGTGTAAAAAACACAACTGCAAGATCTGAAAACTTCTAAATGGCTATAAAAGCGGTGTGTGTAGTCGAATATAAATAATGACTTTGGACTTTGTATTGTTGTCGCTCTGCTACTAAGACCTCAAAGTAAGACACCTCTGATGTTTGAAGAATTAAGACCGATACCATAACTAATTTATTTTGGTTGGTACCTATAAAAACTTGAACTTTTAAAAGATATTCGATGCTTCAAAATGTTAGTTAATTTTTTCAGCTATCTTAATCTAGTTTTTCACTAGGAACGAAAACAAATCCCTGCCAATTTTAACAAACCTTTTTGTGTATGACTACCAACAACATTTTTTGTGATTTAAGTTTCAGTTTTTTTTTTCAATTTTGCGATGTCGGCGTTATATTTATTGTTGTTTTCGTTCACATTTCAAATTTTTTTAGGGTTTCATTTGGAAAATCAAGGAATTTTATCATTCCACCATAAGTTATACATGAATTTTCGATACTTTATGTGTATCGTTGCATCTTCTAGATTTACCGAGTTCTTCATATTCAAATAATTTTTACAGATTATGTCCACAATTTTAGTTTTAACCTTTGCCTGTAATTTTAGTGATTGTTTTAGATTGCTTTCCGAATTATACATTTTATCGCCTACGATAACGGTTTATTTTATTACTACCATTAGGATTCCTAATAAGGCCAATATCACTCAATTATTCCGGCCGAAGACTTTGCATTATTGTACTATTATTCGTGGCCTAAATATAATTCTAACATTTAATGAGTATTAAATACTTTACTTATTAACTTGGCTATATTCTAAGGCAGGCCAGGCCGTTGGGCCGTTAGCTGGCTAAAGGAGAAATCCGGAAAATATGGACAAGATAGGCGAACAGGTCAATAAAGGTACTTCTAAAACATTTGACCGTGGGAGTCCAACACGGATGGATAATAAAGCCTACCACGAGGTGGAGGGGTTAATCTCTGTGGGAACTTTGGTGTTTATTGGCCAATGGAGGAATTCTGAAAAGTTGGGCAAGAATACCTCCCAAGGGGTGAACAAGGTAGCTTTGAAAGAAACAACTAAGAAAGAGGCTGGGACAGTAGCACACATTGTATGTGAATGTCCAGCACTGGCTTCCACTGCCATGGTGAACCTAAGACTTAAAAAAATACTAGCAAGTACAAAAGACTACGTGATGAGGAAGAAGGTCGACAGTCTGAAATTATTATAGTTGATAGTAAAGGCTAGTAGTAACACGAGACTTGATTGGGACTAAAGTAATCATAAATTACAAATCGGTTGCCTTTCCGCGTGAAAGAACGGGGTCGAAAAGGGATCCATAAATTTAGCGGTCTGCTTCGTTATTACCCCTACATTTAAAAACAACCCAGGCGTAGATCTCTCCGCAAACGATTAAAACTAAACTTTTCCATTTAGAAATGCAAAAAAAGAAAAATTCTTTAAAGCTCAAACTTTAAATTGAACTGCAACTCACAACAACTGTTTAATGATCCTGAAACTTGTTTTGTTGAAAAAATAATTTCACGACATTAAATTTTTGGTTTCCGCAGTGCGCATTGAAAAATATTTCTTTTGCTTCTTTTTTTAGCAGAGTATTATGTTTGCTTGTTTGCAAATTTTTTTTTTGTTATGAGAAACTTGTTGAAATTAATTTAAATGTGACCATTCTTTTGCGAATTGTTTTTCGAAACTTTTAAAATTTTCCACCTGAAATTAAGAAAAAATCACCCTACTGTACTGAGAAGGTAGCACCGGTTATTAAGAGAATCAGCCCTCCTTAGCACTTACCTCGTTATTAATAAATTTTTTTAAAACCCCAAATGAAAAAATACCACAGCTTCTTAGTCTTGTTTAACATTTCATATGTGTTTTCTTTTTATTTTTTCTTTTATTATATCATGTAGGCTTTTTTTCATGTAAAGGACATACTAGGACATCGTTTTTATTTTTATTTGTTATTGATATCTCATCGAATTTACACTTACATTGCTAATAGATTTTGGTTTTCCATTATTATTTTACGTTTAATTTTAAATAAAACATACAAATACTGCTTTTCCGTCAATTATAAATAATTTTTTGTTTGTTTGTGTCTTAAGATTTTTTTGTTTTGTTTTATTTTATTTTTAATGTGTCTTAAAAAATCATTTAAATATAAGTTTGTTGCTGTTAATAATTAATATGTATATGATTTCTATAACTTATATCTTTTATATTCTTGTTTAGTAATAAACTATATATAAATTAGTTTAAATTTTATTAATGCAATTTGTTTTTTGTTTTAATTTTTGTCTGTGTTTTTTTATAATTAATGACTTAATGACATTTTTGTAATAAGTATTATTTGTTTTTTTTTTTTACTACGTTTACGTGCTAAAATTATTTACATTTGATTTTTAAGGTATTTTCTTATAATTTTTGGTTTTTATTGTATATTTTATTTTTTGTTCATTTGTATTTTTGTTTAAATATATTTAAATTACTTCAATGAATTGCACTAAGTTCTTTCTAAAAAGGTCTGCTTTTTTTATATTAATTATTATTTTTACTTCTCAGTTTTCCCCCTATGATGTTTGTTTAAAACTTTATTATAATTATTATTTCATTTTATTGCTAAATGTTCGTTCTTTAGTACGATTTGATTTTATTGTGAGTTCAACAATTAATTGTGTCGATTTTCTATATAATTATCTTAATCACTTCTTCATCTATATGCAAAGTTTACTTTTGGTTTGGATTTTTTAGTTAATTTTTAAATAGTGTTTTTTTTCTTCTTAATATTCAAAGTGGTTGTGTTTTTAATTATTTAAAACAATTGGCTTCAAAATCAATGAGTTATTATTTTGGTATTTAAAAAAGTTAGTTTTTTATTCAAATGTGTATTTAATCTAATAGTTTTCATCGGTTTGCTTAAGGATATTAAACACATTTTATTAAGGGAGCTTTTGTAGGGTTAATTCTTGAGAAATCAATAAATGTGTTGTATACATTTAGGGGCGTATATTTTTTAACCCAAATTTTTGAATCTTGAAAATGCTTTGACGCCTTCGTTGATACTTTTAGCATACTTAAAAACGAAAACACTGCTAAGAAGTTCAGTTAAATGTTTCCCTTTGTAATCCATTAATACGTGATTTATAAATTTATGATAAAGTTTACAATTTGATAAGAATAAAGCACACAAATTTGACGTTGCTTTGGGAAATGCAGGTGTATAACAAAATATATGTTTCTTTTCGGCCAGAAATACTTTTGAATTCATGTGGCTTGCAGAAAATTAATTAGAAGAGAGTTTGGCGATTAAAGGAAAATACCTTCATCTCTACAGTAAAGAAGTTTTACTCTGCGGTAATTTGATTACTAAATTGTACTTAAAAAAAATGGCACTGTAATGGAATAAAACCAAACATAGAAAGACTAAAGCTCCAACGTTTTCTATTACACTTTACATCAAAAACTGAAACATATATTAATTACTAACGTAGCTAAATCAATCACATTTTTGTTCAAAAACCAATTTCTCTCTAAATGTCATTTTAAACTTTTTTAAAATTTTAATTACTACTATGTCGAAACCATTTGTATTACTATGATAATTGTACATTCGGAAAATATAAATAATAGAATAGAAGTAGTTATTTAAACATACATAAATGGCTTTGAAATTGTCCTCTGTAGAGCGATTCAGCATTTAAAAATTGTATCGACAAAATTTACTTTACCATTAACAGACTTTAGCGACGAAATTGGTATGGAATTGATATTCGCCATCTTCAAATCAGCTGTTGTTGTTATCTAAACGATTATCGTCGAAACTAAACTAAAAATATTTTTGTGCTATTTACTCAATCGACAAAGTCAAAATTCATGGCATCTTTTAGGAGCCGTGTTGTGTTAGTGGGTTTATAAAACTTTTATAAACCAAAAATATTTTTATGAGGAAAGCAGTAAGTACTAATACACTACATGTTGAAAACGCCTCACCTGTTATTTACTTAACGGACGAACAATAGTATCCATAAAATAATAAACAGAAAATAAGCAAAGTCTACTAGCGTTTACGAGTAGTAGTGCATCACAAAACTATTACTGCTAACCAGGGACCAGCCATGAATCCTTTTTTCGCTATTCATCGTCACTATTGATATTTTAAATATAAATGAATAGAGATCATTCAATTTCAACTAGTCTTATGTACTCATGCTCACAACACTTTTGATTTGTAAGTATAAGTTGCAAAAAAAATGGCAGCTAATGGCGACATCACACTCATACCATACCAAATTTGCTTTATTCATAAATCATCTCTATTTCATTCATAATTTAAGAAAATTCTTATAATACTTTCAAAGGATTCAACTCACTCAACTAATTGATATATGTATGTACGAGTATATACATACATACATATGTATGTAACAATAAGTGTCAAAGTGTAGAAAAAATAAATCAAATATGAAATATGTAATGCAAATCTCTATTTCTTTGTTGAACTTTTGCAAAAAAAAAAAAAGTAGTCAAAAAACATACAACTTTATAATGATTATTTTAATATTCTTATACGAGTCATACTGATTTTGCATCGTCTGTATACACAAGGAGTAAAGGAGAGTCAAAATCACCAACATCATGAATGTTGTTAGGTATGAGTCTGAAGAGTACCTCAAGCTTTTGAGTGTAGATGAGGTGCGATAACGTTGTAGTAGGTATGAATGCGTATATGTACAAGAAAAATTTGAATCATGATTCAACTCTACTCACTTCTTCCGTACTTATCCTCTGCTGCAAACAACAAAAGTTTGCGAAAAATGTTGCCGCTGCTGAATTTTACTACTGACCAAATGCATTTGTTATGACCCCCAATTTTATTACAAATAAAAACTCAAAGAGTAATTAATTATATAAAATAAAATGAAGCGAGACAAAAACACTAAGACAGTTTTACTACAAAATGCAGACATATAGTATGTGTAATCAAATATTGTTGGAATGTGCAATTTTTTTTTAAGATTGTATCTGGAAATTTATAACTGGGAAAAATATGTTGTATAAATATATTTTACACACATATACATGATATTAGAACAGAAGAAGAATAGGTTTCAATAAAAAACTAGAGAATATCTGTTCGTTATACCAGCTGCTTAGTGTTGCATTTTGTAGGAAACCTGTCAAGCTTCTACCATAGAATTGTTTAAAACATACAAGTGAGAAAAAAATAATCCGTTAAGAGAAATCAGCAATTTCGGCCTGAAGCGACAATGCCGAGGGTCGCCTGCAAATATTTTCTGTGTCACCTGCGATATTGACGGTCTATGCCCGCCGCATATTTAAATGCTTCAAAAGTGGTAGTAGTTTTTCTTGATTTCCTTTTTGTCTGTATTTATTACAATTGAAAAGGGTTAGTTTTACCTTATGATAACCTACGGAAATTCCCAATTCATGTGATATTTCATTTTGATGATATGTCGTGAAGGTAAAACGCTGATAAGCTTGTAAATTTTTAATTGTATTTTTAAACTGCGACCTTACATTACCAAGCATGGTAACGAACAACTTTAACTGTCGTAGTGACCACCCAGAGTCTTTGGTTGGAATAGAGCTCTTAACCACCATACTCGTAGACTAACACACTGCTGACCATCCTTCCGTGGCACCGGAATTCGGTTACGAGATAAACCCGCGCTTTAGTTGCAGCTTTGAGAATTATTAAGACGAGTATACAGATAGAATTATGAAGTCGAGAATCTTTCCAATGAGTCCCACATAAAATCAATCCAAAAAATCAGACTACTCTTAAGAGAACCATAAATATTTTAAAATCGACCCATTATAATTTTCATTTTGAACAGCAAGTTTAATTCAATATTATTCGAACTCGTTTTGAAATTGAAGACATGACTTGAATTTGTTTACCGAAATTTGTTTCAACGAAAAAAATCCTGCTTTATCATAAATTTATAATTTTAATTTATTTAATTTTTTTTGCTAATTTAAGTAAATTTTAACAAGTTTATGAAAACATGCGGGTTTTAGTTTTAATTTGCCATAACAAATCATGTACTGAATTAGGTTTTTGTTAAATATAAATTTGTCAACTTTTTTATTTTAAGTTTCTATTATGAATTATCGTATTATAATGATGAAACGAAAACAGTCTTTGGGTATTCATTAAATATTATGTCTTTGTAAAATTGAGTTAATTAAAATATTTAATGAATATATTTTTTTCTTTTATTATTTTCTTTTATTAATATAAATAGGTAATAATATCAATTTGCTTTTTTTTCTTTTATAATAATTGCCTTATAAAAAAGTGTGTTTTTTGTTTAAAGATTAATAATAAATATTGGATTTGTAACTCAATTGAATGCAGAGTTTTTTTTATAGTTTATCAATGTTTTAAAATGATAAAGTGTAAAAAACAAAAACAAAATGTGGAAGCTGCTAGTTCTGGCGGCATTTTAACGATCTGTTTTGTAACAATTTATTTACTATTTTTTTTTTTGTAATTAATAATTAAGTATTTATTTTGCAGGTTTCCTACATGTTGAGCATTTTGCTGTTGTTGGTTATGAGGTGCATATACGAACTGAAATGATAGTTTTATTGTGAAAACCCAGGCCGAATTGATAACAGGATGACTAACGCGTGAACTCAAAGTATTTCCGGCTTCTTTGTGGTGTCAAACTGCATATATAAAAAATTTACCGGAAATAGCGAAACGTTTTTAATATGGCCTTTGACATTCAATCAGTTTAAAAAAACTACTCAGCTTCGCTGGTGAGTTTACCTGCTTAGTCTACCCTGGCAAAAACCAGTGTAGCTTTCGATCCTGTGTTTTGAGTTAAGCAACCGAATACTTGGTCTTGAAACAAACAGCAAGCAAATAACTTTTTTTAATTCTTCTTCCCGATAACGTTTGAGACAAAAATCAGTTTTCTTCTCAATAACTCTGCCAAAAATTTTTGGAAAACATTTTTGTAAAAGACTTTCTTTAATTGTCCTTGCTATCATTTACCAGTCATCTGTCCTGTACAATAGTTTCCTACACTATTGCAAACAAAAAGCGAATCAGATTTGTATATTAATGGTCCTTCGAACCATCAATATTTAAATAAATTAAGGAAGCTTTGAAGACGATGACACTCAAGTTTTAACGAGCACATAAATTGCCGATAAAAACGTGGTAAGTTGAAGTGAATAATTACGAACGCTTATCGAACTGCGATTCGAAAGGCAATGAATATGTTGACATATTCTAACAGTTATTTTATTAGGTTTTCATAATTCGGTTGAATGCAAAAATAATTGTCACGATCATCCTATAGTTAATGCCACATGAGTAATTGCGTTTGTACGAAACCGTTAAACGTAACGAAGTTATGCCTCAGCCTTTGCCACTCAGGACCCTGTGCACAGGTTTCTGACCCATAATATAAAGAGAAGCTTAAACAGTCGTCGTTTTACAAAAATAGGCAATTTCGCGTAGGTCCCAAATTTTTTTATTATAGCTGTTATTGCTTGAAAAGTAATTTGTTCATAGTATAAGTGCATATGAAAAGCTTAATTTGAACACATTCATAAGTAACTGGAAAACGAAAATATAATTTCCGGAAATGCCATTGCCCGTTAAAACTGGGAGTCCTTGAGGTTTATGTTTTACCTAAAAGTTATTTAATTTTTATTTTTATTTTGTATGATAAATTACCTTTTTCAGTTTGGAACATGCGACTTAGGCAACATTTTCTTGACAACGTAACACTCTATAGCAAATGCAACTCTTATCAATGACATGCAACTCTGTTTTATATCTTTAGCGGCATGATTGCATATTGAAATGTGAATATGCTCGTTGCTGAAATGGCATAATACAGCTACTGCATGTCTTGCGTCATTTGTTGTCTTATCTCAATTCCTCTGTATTTGTTTTATCAATAAAAAAAAACAAGTGAAACCATAAATGCTTGTTCTGTTAAAATCGTTGTGTTTTCTTCTTTATACACGAATGAGTATGTTTATGTGTGTGTGTGTGTTTTTTTTTTTACAAAAAAACATAATTATAATTATAATTGCATGGTTTGTAATGAATTAATTTAAAAATAAATTATTAAATGAAGACTTAAAAATTAGAAGAAATTAATTAATAAAATAAAATGTACAAAATTATATTTCTAATTTTTCTGGGTTTTTTGCTGTCTAAAACTTAATTAATTATAATTAATGTTTGTTGGTTTTTTGTTTTTTGTTTTATTTTCTTTTTTCATTTATACTTATAAAGTAGATACTTTGGTTTTCTTTTAGTTATTCATTAAATCCTAAACATAGTTTTAAGTTTTTTTCATTCTCTTTTGTAATTCCAATTTCATCTTAAAATTGTTTTAGTTTTTCTTTTATTTTCCTTTTTTGTTTTTGAAAATTAAATACTAAATGAGTGAATGTTTGTTTATTTGTATCTCAAATATGTATGTGTAGGTGTATGTATTGATGGATATACGTGGGTATATGTATATATGTTTATTAGTATGTGTACCTGTGATTGTATTATACAAATGTAATTGGATTCTGTTTATTTGGTTTTCGAAAAGTATTTTATTTAATTTTTATATATTTTTTGTTTGTTAATTTTACTTTCCTTTTAGTCTAAAAAAGAGACTTAAATCTTTGGTAGTGATGTTTTTCTTTGCTTCTTTGTTAGAGCTTTAATTTTGAAATTATTTTCTATTCTTGCTCGGTTTCAGATTTTCCCTAACTCCTTTCTGTAGTTTTCTTTTTTTCTTCTTTAAAGCTTCTTTAGCAATCTTAAATTGTTAGTTATTTTTTATATCGTTTATTCATCTGTCTTGTTGTTGTAGAGATTTTTGTTTACTTTTTTCGTTAAATTTCTCTTGCTTTATTTCAATTTCTAGCTTTGTGGGTTCTCTAATCAAATTTTCTTTGTGGTATATGTATTTTGTAAATATTTACATATGGATCCTTTTAATTGTTTTTTTTTTCTTAATCCGCTTAGTTTCGTTTTAGTTTTTTGCTGGATTTAATCAATTTCATTTCGTTACTGCTGGTGTCTTTGTTTCTCGCCAATTGGTTGGTTTTTTCTTGTGATTTTCTTAGCTTTTACTTACAATTCTAAGTCGGTAGTATGACTAGTGGCTTCTGGTCCATACATATTGGCCAGTTTATCAAATCTAGGTCCCCAGGCTCCTAAATAATCATACTCTTGACATTCGTCATCAGTGCCTGATTTATATGAATATAAAAAAAATTAATTTAGTAAATTTTTTAAAAATATTGTTAGAGATAAAACAGCATGCACAGTTCTCCTTTGCTTAAATCAAGGGTGTTGCTTAAGAAAAGAACTATTTTTCTATTAAAGTTTTTTCCGGGAAAAAAAATGTTTCAGAAAAAAATTATAAACAAATAAAACAGCTAGCTATATTCGGCTATGCCGAGTCTTAAATACCCTTCACCAAAAAATAAACTACGAAAAATGTACTACAACATTTTCCCGGTGCAAAGAATTGTTTACGATCTTTGATTTTAACATTCGGTTTTACTTTTCTTATTTTATTCTAAATTCTGGCAGGGTCATTTGATGTAGATTTTCGTAACCAATTTTCGTAAGGTCTTGGCAAGTATGGATTGGAGACAGATGTCTTATTTTAGTTTTAAAGTTTCCTTTCGTTTAAACATTTTCGATCGGTTAATAGATGATGTTATATATATATTTTTTTTAATTTTCATGTTTCAATTTGTTTGCATGTTTTACTATTTCGCCGAATTCTTACAAGTTTTCGGTAGATAACAGAATACGCGACTAGCGTATTGCGCGTAGGGATTAACTTATCCCCCAGCAAATAAATTGCTATTTATTAAGTAAAAAAATTGAGATAGAAAATCATATGATTTTTTTAAAATTAAGAATGACATCGCAAGAATTCTTTATTTCTATATTTTTTGGTGAAATATCGAATTTTTATATAATTTTGGATTATTAGGTAAATTTAAAATATTTTCGGAAAATTTCGGATTTTTGGTGAAATTTTTCGACAATTTTCAAAACATGATAGAATTTGATTTTGATTATTTTTTCAATGAAATTTCGGATTTTTGGTAAAATTTAGGTCTTTTGGAATTTAAAATTATGTTGGGATTTTCAGATTATTTTTATGGATTTGGTGAAATTCCGAATTTTTGTGCAATTTTGAATTTATTATTTTATTTTCATCATTTATTTTTTGTGTTTTTCTGCTTAATTTAAAATTTTTAGTTATTTTAACATTACTTGATCCATTTTCTGTTTTCTGTTAAATTTTAGATTATGGCGAAACTTGAATCTTTCGACTTAATATAAAATAAAAAAATTTCTTAATTGCGAAACTTGACATTTTCATTCGTTTTCATTTAATTCTATTTCGTGTAGCTTAATTGTGAATTTCGATCTTAAGGTAAAATTACAGAGTCTTTGTTAATTTGTTCAAGTTTTCAGATTTTTTGGTGAATGTTAAAATTTTTGGTGAATTCTTGATTTTTGCAGCAATTTCCAACTTTTATTCGGTTAAATTGTACTTTTTGGTAGAATTTCGAGCTTCTAACAATTTTTAATGTTTTCTAACGATTTGTGTGTTTTTTTTATGAATTTAGAGTTTTTGGTAAACTTCCAACTTGTGTTGAAATTTTAATTTTTGAAAATTTTTTCGGATGTTAATATATCGAGTTTAAGTAATTTTTTTTTAAACTGCGGTTTTTTTTTAGAAAATTTGTTCTCTTTTGACTTAATTTTTTTTTTGCAGTTTCCTGATTTTGTGGTGAATTTCGATTTTGGAAGAATTATATTATTTTGTTCAATTTGCAAAATTTTTAGTGTGCCATTACTATGTGCCTATACTATTATGCCTGTCTATACTAATATTATGCCTCTCTATTTAATTTTTGATTTCTTTAAACAAAAAAATAGTTTTTCCTAATAAGAAATAAAATTCGTAAATAATACTTCAAGGAAAGCACAAAACTGGTACGCGTAGTGCGGTTTTAATAAATGATATTCCACCTGACACGATAGTGATGTAGCATGTCACGTATGGTAAAAAAAGTTGTGGATGTCACTTTTGCCTAAATGAGGCTGAATTTCGGTGAAGAAGCGTTCAATCTCTTCCTCAATAGAGGGAATTAAATTTGATGGTGCTAGAAAATATGATGCAGGCGGCCAACTCTAACCACCGAAGTGAGAAATTGTTTACTTTCTGATGAATCAATGTCGAGTATCACTCGTAGTCGCTACTTGGCCTGTCATTCTTCAAATAAGTGTGTGGACCAATAACATCTTCAGGCCAAGTCATGGAAAAAACTGCAACATGTTTGTTTTCCGGCAATCACAGTTGAGTTCTCTCCAAAATAAAAAGATTCCAGTAATGTTCCGTGTTCAGTGCAAATGGTCTTGCAAAAATGCAAATACAAAATAACGAACCTTTTTTACGAAATCCAACCACAAAATATGCAACATTTCAGCTGAATTTCATAAAAAAGCTAAGATGTTTTGCATTTGCCATTTTACAAGGCCATTAGTACCAGATACCGCATTTGTTCTTTAGTGCAGTGTTCAATTTTTACTGAAACCTAACGTGTTTCTTTTTGCTGTTTCAGGTCTTGCGAGAATTTTGAAGTTCCCTTTATAATGAAAGCGCTCAAAAAATCCGCACGATATTTAAATATATTTTAAGTTAAGATAGTATTCGACGAACTAAAGGACAACATGGCAATGATTACCGTACACTCACACAAAGAGAATGGGGTTCCCTGTAAATGAATTCTGTAGAAGTTGCCAAAATGAAGAACAAGAGGAGACAGTATATCATCTCCTATGCCTCTGTCTGGCTCTAGAAATCCAACACTAGCCTCATCTCGGGCGGAAGTTCCTCGACAGTCTATCCAAACTATCAGAGCTGGGACTACGGCAAATGTATTCCTTCAGGAGGAGCAGCAACTGATTTAGGAATCACTTCACAATGGCACAGACATTGTGGCCCTTGTTCCATACTAGCCTTCTTCACTCTCCTTAATTTTTTATTTTTCGTCCCTCCTTTATCTGATTTTATTTTCTTCGGGTAACACAAAAGGACTGGATTTGCAGACCCACCGAGGCCTGTGTTTGCAGGTGGCCTGTAAGCCATCTACTCCTAATCCTACTCGTCTCATATGGGAAAAAATTGAGTAAATAATATAATAATACTGGTATGTTTTGCATTGTTTTAAATAGGAAATTGCCTTAGTTAATGAATATTTGCTGAAAACATAAGAAACTATACTTCATAAGGTGGTTCCGCTTATTTCGCTAAATATTTACATCGTCTAACAACACCTTTACTTTTATAAGCAGGAGAACTGCGACAGCAAGTTTTAAATAAGTAATATGATTTAAGAAAATGCAAAAAATTTACTTTATAAAATTATAAAAATATGCTCCATTTAATTATTGAAATCGTTTGTTTACACCCAATATTCGGCGGTATTAGAGTGTAGTCTTAGGCGTAGGCCTGTAATTTTAAACAAATAAATATTTAAGTCGTTTTTTCTATAGAAAAAATACTTATACTTAAATAATAATTGAACTATAAAGCGTTTATTTTCATAATTTTCGCATCAAATATAAACATCTACTTTATCAATTCTAAGTTTATGTAGTTCCATACACACTAGCAAACTTTCTTATTTTTCAAAAATGTTTTCAATTCTTTGTGGGACTAGAGTAAATGGCTGATTGAGTGACTTACTGAGGTTTTGTGCAGGGTTGGTTGACATACAATTTCCTTTGTATGAAAGCTAAGTAAGTAGATATGATCTTAAATTTGGAAGTCTTCTTTTAAATATATGCCTTACAGTCAAATGTCAATGACGATTTCATATGTATATAACGAGTGGCCTCTATACCGGACGGATTTCTAAAATGGCGCCAACTGTTGGTTTAGCTTTGCTATTGGGAAAGTAAACAATTGGAAAGTGCACTCCGACAAGGTAGAGAACTTTAGTCTTACTAGAGAGTTTAGCGTAATCAGAATTTTGTTCCAGTTTCCCTAGTCAAACACTAAGGCGTTTACCCGCTTGCCTCGCAGGGATTACAACAACTCCTGTCAATGTTGAATTGTTCTTGAATGTTGATTTTTTAAATCTCAATGATGTAGTGGATGTTTTGAACTAACCGGAAAAATCAGCAAATTGTATCGCTTCAGATTTATTTCTTAGGACAGTTTTGAAGTTACGAGTTCACTGGAAGCTTTCAAAAAGAATCCTATAAAAGGTATTGCCAGAATGTTTTTTGACCTGACGGTAAAAAAAAACCCCAAACGATACTTATATCGTTGTATAAATTCACGAATTTTCCCCTATTTTTTGTTAGTGAAGAACCCTCATAAGCTTGTGTGTTCTTTAAAGTAAAATAACTCCTTCTAAAGTTATAATTTCTGGAGTTCGTAATTTTGTAATTTTAAAATCACAATTAACATGTTCAAGAACCCAGAAGAGACCTGGAATTTTTTTTTAAATTAAAAAGGTACTGAAACAGTTGCTTTAACGTCAACATACATAAATCACCAGCATCCATTGGTATCAGAGCTAACAAATAATACTCTCCGCCTGATGCTAAAAAATTACCTCTAAATGGATGACCTAGAGTCAAAGCGTCATGCCCAAACAGGCTCTGGGCTCTGATTTACTGGGTTTTTAGAGTGTCTTAATTACATTTAGCTTTATCCCGCCACCTTAATGTATTGCTATCCAGGATCTTAAAGGTTAAATCAGTTACTGAACGACTGGTACCGCGATAAATCCAGGCCTGGCTGTCGTGATTTAGACCCAAATCGCGAGAAGATATGGCAGGACAATAGGTAGCTCAAAGCCCCTTAGCAAAGGGTAAGTTCACGGCCTACTGTGGTGGGTGTTGAGTCGGTGTTAAACAATTATCGTGTATGTTTCAAGGCTCGCGCCGACGTTAAACTCTAACATAATGTAAAATGTAGATTTATTTTATGGCTCTTAGTACGATAATTATTAGCTCCTATATTTGCTTGCATTATCACTAGAGTTGTATCAGTCATGAACAAACTCGTTTAGGAAGGTGCGGACAACGGTACAATAATGAGAAAAACAACAAGCAATTTTCATTTCTTGTGTAAGGCACACCAAAATATCCTGTCAGTTGTTTTTATTAGAGTTGTAAAATTGCTACCGCCTTTCTGAGATAAACGCTCAATTGAACGAGTTATTTCGTAATCGATACAACTCTAACTGGCATCAAAAGTCATTTCAAGATATGAATAGGGCACCAAAATAATTTTTCGTATACTGGTCTTGTTACTTGTGATGGCTACTTAAGACTACAGATGTGAAGTAGTCGTTAGGATTTTGCTAAGGATGTTTTTTTATGAAGTTATGCTGGGGTTTATTTTAAAAATAGTTTTCACTACTCTGACAAACTACTTTTGTTTCTAATAATTACGAATATTGAGTGCAATTTGTTATTATTTTACTTAATTTTGTAAATTTCGGAAGCATAGTTGTGACTAAAACTAAAGTTAAATTAAAAGAAAAAAGAAATTTGTTTAGAGTAACTTACCAGAAGCTAACGAACTTAATGAACCAGCTGTGCTGCCACCACCCTCATAGGCATAATTGCGTAAATCATCAAATGGCGGGGCATTAGGATCACCATCGGCACGTTTTTTATGCTCTTCAATGAACATGCCAACATTTGGCTCTTGACCGGGCATTAAAGTCATAACCGGATCTATAGAAAATAAATTCAAATAAGCAACATGAATAATAATTTGCCTGGCAACTAATTATAAATACAAAAAAAGAAACTATAAAAATTTAATGTCTGCATGTGATACGAGTACTTACACATTATTGGCATTTTCATGGTGGCCAGTTCGGGTGGCATGGGACCACCAATTGGTATCTGTAACGGTGTTATGTCAAATGCAGTCATATCATCTTCACCGCCACCCTCATCGTCATAGTTAATGATATTTTCGCGTACATCATCATCTGGTCCAGGATATTTAATATGCGCCTCACGACGACGATTATACACAACAAACACCAACACCAAAACTATTTTTGTGTTTGTTTTCATTGCATAAATTTCATAGCATTTTCACGTACATGAAGGATAAAAATAAATTATATAATAAAAAATATGGCAAAAAAGAAGAAAAAGTGAATTAATATCATTATGTAAATGTAGCAAAATAAAGTTATCTACTCCTCGAAACTATTATGCATATTAAATTTATAATTTAAAAAACCCTGAACAGAATATTGCGAAAACTACTTGCGCTTTGTTATTTCTAGGGAAAAGTTGTGGTTGTAAATTTTTACACAATTGTTACTAAAAGAGTTAAATAGCATTAAAATATTTTATCTGAAGATAATTAAATTAACATGCAAGTTTAAAATTAAATTAGTTAAAAGAAAATGATAAAATATTCTAGATTTTAACAGCTCAAAAGTAGGCAATGTATTGAAAAGCTAAAGTATACTTTAAGGGTTGCTTATATTAAGATACTTAGCATACTTTTTGAGGTTGTTTTTGTGGCAACGATTAATATTATCTAATCATGGTAATAAATTTAAAATCAGCCCATTTTATGTTGTTGTTGGTATAGCTCAGTGTTTTTGAACTCTTTGGTTGTGAAATGCAGCTGGTTGCAAATGTCTTCTAAAATAATTTTTGTTGGAAAATATTTAAATTCACTCTCATGAACGCATTTAGTCTTAAAATTTAATTCATCGCTTTACTTAAGCGATTTCACCTACATATATACTCCAAATCGGTCTAGTACAGGACCGATATGTATATTGTTCAAAGGTGTCAAAATACTAAAAGACGGAATGTTTAGTTTTTTTTCTTGGATTTTTTCATTTTGCGGGAAATCGGGAATTAAATAAAAGTTTATGCTGCGAACAAATAAGTAATAATAATATTAAAAAAAAATACAAGAAAAACAAACATAAACCCTTCAAAATAGTATCCGTGAAGATTATTTCTGAACATAGAAAAAAACTGTAAAAACTAAACTGTAACAAAAATATTCTTTCAAATGTTTGTTACATGTTACCCAGTGTTCGCTTTCAACGAATGTAGGGATTTTAAATCCCGGTTAGGTGGGAAAATAGCTATTTAGGTCTTAGAAGGAAACCTAGTGTTTTTTGATTAAAAATATTTGCATGTTTAGTAAAGTCTTATATGGCAGGTTTTCATAAAAGAAGCTACAATCAGTAGTTGGTAAAATTCCTGGGATTCCCGTACAAATTTCCCGGGATATCGGGATTGAAAATTCTGCTTGATTCTCGAAAATTTCCTGGATGGGAAATCCTGTGAAAAACCCTACCTTATAGGGAGTCACAATAAGAATGCACTATTTAAAATATGTGCAATTTCTTGTTGCATGTGGGAGCTTGGATAATTAATAGCAGCTATTTATGTTTGTTTCGATTTTTAAAAACAGAACACTACAAAAAAGCAGAACGCCTTGTATTTGCTAAATTTTTGATAAACAAATTTTAAGATACTGTCGATTATGACCGTAAGTCTCCTTTCCGACTACGTACCGACTGGATTCTTGAAAATATTGTTGCTAAACGAGAATGACGCCGAAAATCCAAAAACATGAATTCGGCAGTGACTGTGAACGGCATTCGTTACAGACGACAACGGAATTCTTGTAGCCTCAACTGGGCGGCATGAATCATGGGGAATCACCGTGCATGACATAATCGATTAATTTCAGCAATCTTATTGAAATGGCTTATACATTCTTATTCTTGTATTTGATACAGCTTGCCTGCCACCAGAGCTACACAAGTTTTGCACACAAGTTTACTATATTTATTTCACAGCTCAGGAAAAATTTTTACAATATTATTTCACCAGACCTGTAGGGGTTGCCAGAAGTCATAAAACGATTGAGATAAGTTCTAGTTTTAAGAATAAAATTTCACATACTCCACCGGCTAAAAACTATTATGAGCTGTTTTTGAAGTCTCTTTTTAAATTACTGGGAAATATGTGGTTTAATTTTAACTTTCATGTTCATGACTGTCGGGGTACGAACATTATTGGGTATTTTTATTCAATATTTAAATCTCAAATCAATTTATACATATTATACAAGACTATTCCAATTAACGAAAGGTAAAAATTCCACTTTAAAACCCAGTTTCCTTTATTTTTTTAATAACTATAATTTCATTTTAACTCAGAAAAATAACAACAGCTATATTCTATTCTATAAAATTTCTTACTTTTAAGCCTTTAAGATCCATATTGCTCACCAATTGCAAACAAACACTTTGTCAAATTTTTCGCCTACAGAAAAAAATATATTAAGATTTGGAAGTAATCTAAATTTGCAGTGCCTACTTTTCGGCTTTCATGTGTATATACAATAAAATCGTAGCACTGTAGTAATTTTGCCAACAGCCAGTCATAAACTTAGAAAAGAAATAAAGAGAGGAGAGCTCTTTACTTACATTTTATTTTACAACAAGAAAACTTGTTTACTCTACGTACTACAGCATAGTTTGAGGTTTTTTTTATGTTGTCAGCTTAAAAAATATTGTGTACTTTTAGGCACAATACAGTGTTTTTATGCAATAAAGGCTCCAATCATATATTTATCAATCAATGTAATTGAAGAATATTAAAACAAATTTACTTTTTTATTCTTTTATTATGCCAAACATATGATAGCACAAAGTTTGTAAGGGAAGCGCCTGGTTGTGCTCCTTTAATTTGTAGTTTTATATATGGTACATTTGACAATATTTGTGTAAAGATTGACGAAAAAAGGACACTGAGGCACACAATAACATTTTATTTTTATGCAAAGCTGAAATAACTTATAAATAAAAAATCATAGCATCTTTTAAGGTTTATGTTTCAAGTTATTTCGTTGCCTAATATTTAATATTTGTTAAAACTATTTTTTAATCTGCACAGTCTTGCATTTATTTATGGCTTGCAAAAGTTATTTAGTTTCCTCCAAAACATATGCTATAATTTATAAAAGCCTTCTTTCTTATCTTATATTAATAATGAACGGGCACTACACGCTTGATTTATAATACAGCAGGATATTTCTGGCCTTGAATAAATATAGAAGAGGCTTTTGTAATGAATATGAGAAGCATTCATTGACTTTTTGCACGCCCGTTGATCAGAAGCCTAACTTCCACACTTCTTTTTATTTTTACTATTATAGCTTAAGTTCTTAATAAAGAACCTCTAAGCCTGCCATGTGGAAAGTACTAAAGAAAACCAACAATTCTCAAACATTAATTTTTAATGGTTTTTGTTTTTCACCCCGCCTGGATATATATTTGAAAATAAAGCCGAAGAACATAAAACTGTTTAGTAAAAAACGAGAATAAAATTTCTGAAATTAATTTAATAGTAAAAACTACCAAAATAATTTTTAACAAAAAAGTGCAAAAGTGCTGACATTTTCCATTTAATTTTCTTTTCTTGTGCATTATTAAAAAAATTAAAAAAAAATCATTATTTTCATTATTATTACTGCCTCATTATCCATGTGAAGAAGTTGGGTATTTTTTTTTTCTCAATGCGTGGCATGTGGCATTTTGTGGTTTATCAGCGGAAATGTTCAATTCCTTGCATACACTTTTGATTGCTGTCGTTAATGTTGTTGCATTTTTCGCAAGGTTTGAATATTGTTAAGCTTTAACTGTTAAAAATTAATTAACGGAATTGTGAAGGACTTAAAAAAATATGTATAAAAATACGATGGAATTGTTCGAGTAGCAAAAGCTCCTTTCGTGCTGCACTTTAAATATTTCAATTAATCAGTTACAAAAACAATGCGTATGTAAAATACAAAAAAGGCAGCACTCTTACACACGTTCGTTGAAAATACCGTCATACAAAATTGCAAATTGAACATGTTTCAAACGTAAGTAGAACTTTATGGCATAAATGCAATAAACTTCGAGGAATCAGTTTGATTGTTTCATTCGTGCCGTTGATTTTTTCCTTGTTGAAAACTTATTAAAATGAGAATGAGAATTGGTGGGAGATTGTTATAAATACGAAATAATTAAAGACATTTTTTTTACTAAAGTATTTATAAAATTTTAAATAAATTAAAAAAAATTATAAGCAGCAACAATTTCTTGTATAGAAACGGTGTTAATTGAAAAAAAATTAATGAACAAAAAGAAAAAAAAATCCACTCTTAATCTATGAATAAAAAATAAAAAGTATAAAATCGTACTATTTATCAATAAGTATGCTTTTCTTATTAATAAAACAAAAAAACATTGCCTACTTTTGGCGGTTTCATAACTACGAATAACAGAGTTTTAAATAATTTTACAATTAATTGAGTTTTTCTTAAATTTTATAAATACTTACCACTTATTTTGCTTAAAATCTACCTTAAATTCCGCCAAATAATTTACTAAAAGCAAAAGTACTTACGTATCAGTGTTGCGGAGCATAATAATAAAGCTATAATAAAATCTCGTGATGGTGTCAATACACCTGATGCCAATAACTCTAATTCACAATGCATGCCCGTAAAGCCCATTGGACATTGGCACTCATATTTTTTGGGCGGATTATAGTCACGACAACGGCCGCCATTGCGACAAGGAAATAGTAAACATTCATTGTCATTGACACATGTACTACCAGCGCTTTTGAAACCCGCAGGACATCTATAAGTTTAATGAATACAGACACAAAAACACACACAAGAATGCGGAATTTATTGTAAATAGTTGCCAATGTTGCATATAAACACATGCAAATAGTTGATATTAATATTTATGAGAGAAAAGTTTTAGATTTGTTGTTTTGATTTATGCCAAAACTTTTGAGAAGGCTCTTAACAGTCCTTTACGATTTGTTTTATATATGTACATTAAAATATTTTCGATTTTTATAAACTTGCAAAAATTAATAATCTTTACTAACTACAGATTTCAATTTATGTCTTCCGATTTTTCAATGTCAATATTCGGGCCAGGGTATTCGAATAAAACACGGGGACACGAAGACTTGATTAAAGAATGTTTTCAGATATTTCTAGAAAAATAAAACCAGTTTAACAGAGGGCTGTCAGAACTAATTTGTCCTAACGATCTTAATAAAGGTAGAATAATATGTATAATTTATTTAATGAATTAAATAGAATGGTTAAGTTAATATGTGAAGTTCGTAAACAATTACTTTACCTATGATTTTTTAAGTCCCATTACTATAAATGGCTGAAAATCTCAAATTACCATCAAGATCGCTTAAAAACTAAAGCAGTTAATGATAGACAACAATTTATTACCTTGCTGCAACGCGAAATAATATGAAAGTAATTAATTTTTATTGCCTCAATAAATATACTCAAGTACAATTTTCTTTATAAAAGTTTTAAAAAGTGCCTACCTTAAACATGATAATATTTATTTCAACTATTGGACTATAGCAACGGAGAAATATTTATGTAATTTGGAGTGCTTAATTCGAATCTACGCTCGGGTTTTTACATTTTCGAGATATATCATTATATCATCAAGGAAGCAGTTGCATGAGAAATATTAAGATTGCTGGTGAAAGTTTTGCCCTATTCAGTAAATTAAAATATCCAAAATTCAATATTGCCAACATTTGATCTGAATCCGCTGTGTAGTTTCAGAGATGTCGTGGAACTGGTGCAACAAATTTATTTCTTAAATTTTTGTTCCTAAAAAATTCACGAAAAATTTAAAAACACCAAAAAATTCGTTCATTCTTCATAAGCTTAGGTAAAAACTTTCCAAACAAAACAAGCCATATTTCTCTGAAACCAAAGCACACCTTTTGATTTTATTCACAATTCGGTGAAGGTATCTCGTTTCAACAAAAGTTGTCGTATGCACATAACAGTAGAGTATTCTCTAACAAAATTTGTAAGTGTCGTACTCTTGCATGAATATGGCAACTTTTTTCATTAGAAGACACCCTTACATAGTTGTGAATAATATCAAAAGCTGTGCATCGATTTTATTAAAGTATGGTTGTTTTGTTTGAAACTTTCGCACATTATGGTTTTAAAGCCATCGAGTTGCAGACATATAAATCGTATGTAGTCTTTTGTAGGTCACTGTAACCAAGAAGAGTAAATCCATATATCAGGACGAAAATGATAATGCAATAACGAAGCAGTTCTTACACATGTCACTAACGAAATTAATCCAAATGGAAATTATATTCGAATTAAAAAAACCCCAACAAACATTATATCTTATTTGCCGCTGTATACACCATTCCGCATCTATTTCACTGTTAAGTGACTCTATAAAAAATTAAGTAAGATGGTAAAGAGAAATGATTGAGGGTTAATAGGCCGCTACTTTTTTAACTTAATAAATATTTTTTTTTTTTAATTTTAATTTGTATCACTTTCAAAGAAGCGAATTATAAACGACTGTAATATCGTTAAATATATAATATTATTACAGCGTAAATGTGTCTAATTTATGACCTACACAGATTAAAATAATTGCCCGTATACTAGGCTATATCTGTGACCATAAGGAAAGGAAGGATTTTTTCGTTTTAAAGTTGATTTTTAAAAACATAATAGGTTCTTTAAATAGGTTATTATATAAGTTTAAAAAATTGATTTTAAAACAACTTATGTTGCCTTAAAATCTTATTCCTAATGAAATTTTAAGCTAAGTTACTGTTCCAAATGAAAACCGAAGCAGAAATTCATTTCAATATAACTTCCCGAAAGTGTTAAATAATTGAAGTTTTGCTGAGAGGTATTTTTAAATTGGGAGATCAAAATGGAGCTATTAACTGGTTTTCAGCTTAAGTCGCCTTATTTTTCCAAATATTAATCGCATGAAACAAATTTTGTGTTTACTAATGTACACTAACGTTCCTTTATGTGTACCTGGCATAAAGGAGCGAGTATTTTTGAACACCTCTCATGGACCAGCATATATTTCGTTTATTGAAACCCGCAAATATTACTATACCAACTGTGTACATATCTGGTTGGATAAAAAAGGAAGGTTTAAATGCATCAATTACCACAACTACGCAGGTCAATGATTATTTTAAAGTTTTTTGTTTGTTTGAATTAATAATTTATGCTGTGTTTTTGTTTAACCAACTTTTATTTAAATAAAAAACCATAAGAAATTGTCAGCAACTTGTTTTTCAAAACGACTTTTTATGCAAATTTTTTCGAATTTCCATCGGTAACCCTGATTATGTAAATCGGTTCGTTGACGATAATGATCCAAAATATAAGGTTAAAATTGGACGTGAGTAGTTACGTAACAACCTGAAACAAGTGCTTCTTCATCCTCCCCAAAGCCAAGTTTTTAACCCTTATGGAGAACTTATCGGGAGTTTTCGAGACAAACATATAATTAGCAACAAGAAAATACTAAAATGAATAATTCTGGAAGAATGACATAATGTTCATAGCGAAACCACTAGTAAATGAGCAGTGTCTATGAAAACTTGTTTAGCAAATATTATTAACACCAAAGGATATCATACTCGATTATGGAACTACATTTAAAGAACTAAGCTATATTATGCTGTACGGAGACTTTTCTTAAGTTGGTTCTTTCAAGTAATTTTATTTTATTATTTTTTTATAAAATTGAGTTCTGTTATTATCTATTTTCGGTTTTCATTTGTCTTATCTACCTATTGCACATTTTAAGATACTGAACTCATTACTGTAGGTTATATATAATTTTTAAAATGCATAAAATTATATTTTCAATTGCTCAATGTAGGTACAATGGTTTGATTCAGTGTTGCTCGACTAAATGTGTGCAAGTAAACTACTTATATCCGTGTTAAGGTCGTTGACTTATGTCACCTTGAAAGCCATCTTCTTGCTGGTTATTTACAAATCTTGTCTTGAGATAATTAGCGACTGAAGACCTTATTTTGATCAAGTGAAACTGTTTTTATAAAAATATCAATCACTTATATTTTTTTACCTACCTTAAGTTCTCAGCTGGTTATAATTCTTATTGATGCTTTAAAATAACTATTTTAAAAACTTAACTATGACAGCAAGAGAAATTGCGATTTTTTATACACAAAAATTTATACAGTGGGTTGTGATTCGAGTTAAAATTTTAAAGAAGAAGTTACTAAGTTTTAAAAGCTTTCGTAAAATAATAATATGTTTAGCTGTATAAGTTTGCCAACATTCGAGTTATTGTGGTTAAAAACAGACTATAAAAAAAGATTCTCTCAAATCGGTCGCAATACAACGAGGGATGAGATAGAGTGAATATGCATCATATAAATGCTCGACATCATTTTGAAAAGGATACTAAGGCAATTGAACGCCCGTAAGACCAACCTGTTGTCAATTTACATTTGCTACCACTGTTTCGATCAACACGATACCGACGCGCTGACCAGTATTTGATACGTTTGGACAAAATACAAATTTATTACAATCGATCACGATAGCACGTTGTACACTTAGTAGGCTTTAAGAGTTGGCGTCCTGAGATCCAGAGGGAGAAGCGATTAAAAATAAACGTTCTTCTATGCCAAATTATCGCCAATTTCGTTGCTTTATTGAAACTATAAACTTCCTAAAAGCTTAAGCTAGGTCCTCACCAGTCTTATGACTTGAGAGTTAAACAGAAAGCAAGGCGGAATATATGGCTTACTGTAACTAAGTGCATTGTCAGAAGTTTTGGCTTATACCTCCACGTGGTGGCGGCCGGCAACAGGTTCCTGTCTGGCTAAATAAGTCGAGCGGAGAGAAGTTAACACCGTATAAAAAATCCCTTATCCACAGTGGAACAGCTACGTCATGGATGCGTGCATAAAAGGGTGCTTGGTGCGGTCAATTTCCAGTCTGAATACAAACTTACCCGTGATGACTTATGAAGCCTCGCTAGAGGCGGAGAGTTTAATCTCTGAAGAATCTACAGTTTTAATTGGCCAAGGGAGGAATGCGAAAGAGTTGGACAACACTGGCCCACGAGGGGTGGACTGCTCAATCTTTGAAGGCACTACTAAGGAGTTGAACCGAGAAATTCCGATAGGGATGGACAATGAAGCAAGGAGTGGATAGATGAATTTCTGTAGGAACTCGGGTGTTTATTGACCAATGGAGGAATTCTGAAGAAATGGACAAGAAAACCTCGTAAAGGGTGGACGGGTCAGTCTCCAAAAATACTCCTGCGGAGGAGGATTAGACGGTAATGCACATTGTGTGGGAATGTCCAGCACTTAGGCTTAGGTCCACGGGCAGGCACTTGTTAAATGTAAATGCCATGGTAGACCTAAACATTAGATAAATTCTAACAATTAACAAGAGACTCCGTGATGAGGATGAAGGTCGACAGCCATCAGTGTGAAATCACTTTAATCGGGAGTAAAGGCTAGTGGTAGCACGAGAGTTGAATGGGAATAAGATAGTCGTAAATTACAAATCGGTTGCCTAAAATTAATTCAAGGAAAAAGGGAGTCAAAAAGGGACCCATAAAGTTAGCGGTCTACTTTGATATCCGCCCTACATTATAATAAGGCCGGTATAGTCTTTTTTCCATTTTTGCCTTTCAAGCGACTGATTAAAGGCAGCGAACGCTGACTCCCAAAACACATTGATACAAAGTTTGTATATAGTTCTGCTGCGGTATTTAGGTTGTGTACATATGCAAAGCTCCAAGATATTGTAGCCATGTAAATCGTTTATTTTGAGGTTATGAAATGTAAGTGATTTTAAACAAGTAAATGCGCGTATGCCAATGTCAAGAATAAAGTGTCAAAATATCAGCTTTGAAACCAAACGCTGAATGCTTTTTTGCGGCGTTTCTTATACTTTCAGACGACGTTTTAAAAAGGTTTGCATTGTTATTGTTGTGACTTTTGGCATTATGGGAACACTTTGCTAGAATTCAAAGCAATTGACGCTTTGAAAGACAGCAGAAGTGTGATTGGTAACCTTTTGATTTAAAACCATATGACATCTTCTGTCTTTGCTCATACAATATGGCCAAGATTTAAAATCGTTCACTGCGAAGTCTTTTTCATGTAACTGATCGTTCCACTTTTGCATTTTCGCCAACATTCTTCCACTAATTGGACTTTCAACACTTTAATTCAATCATAACTTTATGATTCAGTCTGAATTCACTGTATTACAATCATGGTACAGTGCCATGCATAACAGTTTTTATGCATTCATTCCGATTACTGTTTATCGCTAGAATCATATATAGGAAAAAAGCGGAAGTAAAGTTATACATCGAATATTTCAACCTTTAAAAAGCATTAAATATACGAAACACACGTACAATTTGTTCTCATGTTCCACTGTATAAATTTTCAACTCAAATTTGAAGTTTTTTTAAATAAAATATTAGCTATTTTTAATCATACTAAATCTAAAAGTACATTTAATATAAAAGGTTTAAATATGATAATGGAACGCCAACAAAATGAGAATTTGATTACTAAACGAATAAAATTTAACAAAACAGAATATGGGCGACTATGCGTAAATGAATGAAGTTGTTCAAGGCATTAAAATTTAAAAAATAAATAATATTTTTGAATTTAATTTTTAATGCATTCTTATGATGATAAATGATTTTAATTAATTTTTTTATATAAATATTTGTTTAAGATCGAAAAATGCCATGCAGAAAATTATGTTTTAATATATTTAATAAATGTTAAATAAATGTACAATATTCTATTTAAATGGCGATAAGTATATGAATGAATATTGAGTGATTTATTTATTTGCTAAAATGCTAAATGTGAAGCACAAAAAGAAGATTAGGGCAAAATTTAAATGGAGGGTTGTATAAAATGAATGGATGAAAATCTGATGTGTTATGATCCGAATCTGTACAAATACTGAATCAAGCGAATGTGATAATGATGATAAAATCGGAGTTCTTTTTGTGAAAAGACTAATTAATGGTACATGTTTTAAAGAAAATAAACGAAAGATTAGTAATTTTAATTTCATTAAAGCTAATATTTGCGCTAACACCAATACAATCATAGATAGAAAATTAACGATATAACATAACACAGACATATGAATTAAAAATAAATACATTGCCTAGAAATTTGTAAGGTTTCAAATAATAAGTTTAGCAATGTCAATGTCTAGAGATATTAAGAAATATATTGGTTTATAGGGAAAGAAAGAACAAACTGTAACCACACTTTAAGGATTTCACTTAAAGTATGCTATACTTATTTTTTTTAAATAATCCTGTTTTCCTTAGACAATTTTTTTCTCTTTCTTACCCTTAAAAACACGCAATATAATCATTTATAAATTTTTAAAGCCTACTTAAGGGCGCAAGTAGTTTTCTGTTCAAAACATAGTTATGTTTCAAAAAAATAACATCTTTATTATGCTCACTTAATATGATCAGCAAACAAACTAAGATGGCCGCCAAAGCACCCATGCTCAATTTTAGCGTTTGTCCTTCTTGCACCAATTCACAGTTTTCACCCCAGAAACCATCTGGACATATGCAACGATAGCGCAGTCTTGGTTCTAGATTTATACAAGTGGCCCCGTTTAAACAGGGCAAATCCAAACACTCATTACGATCCATACAACCCTTAGCATCCGGTGACATAACACGTCCTTCGCCGCATCTGTATCATAAAATGATGACATGGTTAAATACAGTGGCGGTACAGATTTGATTAGATTTGATATCAAATAAAACGACACATTTGAGAAATGGGTAAAGAACAAAGGAATGTATTTTTCACAACTAATAAATGCATGGGAAAATTAAGGCTTATATAATTTGGAAATGAATTCTTTCTTTAGCTTTAATATGAATTGACATGCGGGTAATGTATCAGTCAGTACAGTTCTTGTATAGTTCTAGTCCAATTTATTCCAGTTTAGTTTGATTTTACTTGTTCTTCAGTTTACTCAGTAAAATTCTCTTTCAGTGCTAGTATGATTATAAAGCTGTTCTATTACAGAAATCGAAGTGCCCTTCTTTTTGCCGCCGGTTCGATTTTAATAAGTATTAGTCGAACTTTTCTTGATTAATTTTTCTGTTAGAATGCAGATCTAATTCATAATAGGTATGAAATGAAATATCCGGTAAATGACCCTCGCGGCCATTGAGGACAGGCCATTGTTGGTTTCATGAAGTTTTTGCCTGTATTTCAATTACAGCGCATGCTATCTCGGCCTTGAGCTCCGGAATTGGTTTTGGTTTATACGCATAGAGCCATGATTTCACATAGATCCCAAAGAAAGATATCGATCTTGGTGGTCAGTTGAAGTCGAAATTTCATTTGATTTTAACTGATGGTTTTATGCGCCTTGCGACAGGTGGCGTTGATCTGCTGAAAACACATGTAGTTCAGATCCATGCCGTTATTATTAATTAAATAATGTCCTGCACAATTACTACATTTCCGGCCTCAATTTCAATAAAGCAGGACCAAATCTCTCCCACTGGTCAAAATTTACACCAGACGGTTCCTCTTTGTTGATGCATAAGTTTCTTGGCGATCGCCTGCAGATCTTTTGAGCCCTAGATTTGATTTGGTTTAGATTTATATACGTATAAAACTTATTTCCAATTCATCTCTGCTATGGTTCAGTTGTATTTCAGTTCTAAGTCAATTCAAGTAGTGAAGTTCGAGTTGAGGTGAAGTTCAGTTCCAAAATTATGATTCTAAGCAAATTATAAATTTAAAAATTTGAAAACAGTTGATAAAACTGTAATTGATTTATTTTTGTGTAAACAGCTGGTTTTTGTTTTGTATGCACATTTCTCCCAGTGTTGTTAACGTACTAATCGTCGAGTTTTCACTTTTTTCAAATGTATGTAAGTGGTTTACAAGTTATGTGAAAAGATGTGAAATGTAGGGATTCAGATGAATACACAAGAAGTAATTTTAATAAACCTTAAAATAGTGATAAAGGTAAAGTAATAATGTAGGGAATGGTAATGGTATAAAAATGAATGCAAATATTTTGGAATGATTTTGGAGTAATGAACATTATGATCACAATTTAGTGTTGCATTGAAAAGTAGTTTCTTGTTGTGTTATTATTAAAATTTTTCCTGATCCGCATATTTGCTAGTTTAGGTATTTTTTTTCTTTTATTTTTCTTTTCTTAACAGGTTTGGTTTCTATTTGTTTCATGGAACCGGTTTCCTAAATTATGTTGTGCTTAACGGCTGAAGGGTTTAAAAATGTTGCTATTAGGAAAAATCTAAGTTTATTGCTCATTTGATAATATTAGAAAACTATTATTTATTTACTTAATGAAATAATTAAATTGGATTCGAATATGACTGTAAATATATCAAACAAATCAATTCCTAAAACAATCTGGTAGAGTGGTCGGCATGTTTATTTTGACAGAGTACGGTGAAGAATTGTTGTATTGTTTTTTAATATTGAAATTCCTATAACTGCACAGTTATCATAATATTTTTAATTCTTAAGTATACGTATGCAAAATATTTTGTTAAAATCTTTACCCATTCTCATTCTGAAGAGAGAAATGCAATTTGGTACAAGAATTTGTAACGGCATAATTATTTAGACATTCTATAATTTCATCTCTATTCTATTACTATTGTGTAAATATGGGAAAAAATATCGGAATTAACTAACACCGTCAGGAGTGAAATTATAACTAAGTATAATCTTAGAATATCTGTAACAAATATTGCCAAGGAGTACAATATACCTAGACAAACCGTTTAATATCAAATAAATAAATGTATAGAAACAGAATCTGTCATTAATTTGCGTTCAACAGGAAGAAAACGTAAAACAATGGCAGTGGAAGATCGACAAATTATCAGAAAATTTTATATCTAATCCAGGTTTGACACCCAACGCTGCTTTGGAATGGAATTCGCACTCTGATAGTCATTTAAGCGAAAGAACAGTTCGACGACGTCTAAAAGAAGCCAACATTAATACATATGCAGCAAGATCAATTCCATGTACAGCCCCAAGGAACCAAATTAAAAGGCTAGAATTCGCAAACAGATACGTGGACAACCCCCTATCCTTCTGGCAAAGCGTCCTATGAATCAATCGTCAAAGAAAAAAGTTATTGTTAGACTAAACTACAAAACTCGAAAAAAACCGCACCTGTTGTCGAAAAAGTTAGTCATGGAGGTGGCACAGACATGTTCTGGGGTTGTATAGCACATAAAGGCTTGAGAGACTTGGTTCCCATCGACAGTTCGATAAACCAAAACCAATATTTGAAAATTTTAAATGAACACTCATTTCCTTCTGGCGATAGGTTGATTGGACCGTCATTTATTTTCCAACAGGACAATGCGCCTTGCCACAAGAGTAAAATGATCAAGACATTTTTGACAGAAAATTGCATTGAAACTTTGGATTGGCCACCCCAAAGTCCGGATTTGAATGTGATTGAGAATGTTTGGTCATATATAAAGCGCCAAAGAACCGCAGATGTGACAAGAACCAGGGAAGGAACAATTTCAGAGGTTCAATCTTTACATTAAAAACTTTATCGATTCAGTTCCTAAAAGACTCCGGAAAGTCATTACCGCTAAAGGAGGATACACGTCTTATTAATATTAAAAATATCTAAAAGTATTACAAAAGTTGGAATAACACATTTTCGTTTCAAGTGTTAAAATACTATATGTCAAAATACTTATGCCACCCCCTAAATTTTCATTAAAAAAAAAGTTGGAATTTTTAATTATTTGGAAATCTGAAAAAATTCAATATGGTAAAATTTCTCAGGTGTCAAAATAAATACGCCGACCACTGTATATTCCTAGAAACATAATTCACTCAGGTACAAGAAGAACAATTATGTGGACTCATTTAGCAGTAAGTAGCAGAATAATTATTGTTAGGTATCGTACAACAAATATCTGGACCATTAAGTTATTCGATAACAATATTCTTGTCAAGGTCTTATCATGGTCGGGTGCACAGCCACTTTATATGCTTTCAAATACTTATAGCGAAACAGCTGTATAAGTATCGCTTCAAGAATGCTGATTACCAAGCCGAGACCAGCGCAATAATTAAAATAATAAAAAAAACATTAATTGATGAAGACTGGTGTTCAAAAAATTGACACTAGAGTTGTAAGCACGATTAATAAATTAGCAGACGAGAATGCATTAGAAAATAAGAAACCGATTGCTGTCTGAGTGAAACCGAGAAATGCTATTAATTCCAGAAGAAAAGCCAATTAAAAGTTAAAAATTAAAATAACTTCTACATAGGAAGGTAACTGGGGTTGCGAAATGAGATACTTAAACTAACCCATGGCCATGCTTCCAAGTCGTCAGTAAAATCTCATGTTATTTAATTCGATATAGTGAAGTATGAGTTATTCAACACGACTGCATATTCACAGAGAATAGTTATCAAAAGCAAATAATGAGTAATGGGCGAGTACTGAAAGATAAACATCCAAAATACAACAAAATACAAATTAAGTAATTTTGAAATAGGGTACTGCTTGAGCTATGGCAGACTCGCATTGGCTGACAACTGTTGTTCCAACGATGTAAACAAATCCATCGGACTTAAACGTCTGGATTTAGTAACATCCATATTTCTGATGTGCTTAAGTTTCGAGTACTTGTATAACACAGCATTCTCTTTTGCTAGTATTGCACTATGTTCAAACATGCACCTAAATTGCGCAATTAGGAAATTTCTACAATTAGGAAAGTTACGCAAATAAGACCTTAACTCAACTAATAAATTGAGCAATTGAGTTTGATTCCCAATGGAACTCTTGTGAAGTGGGTTTAGTATGCAGAATAAACCCTTTTGTTAAACTCAAATTGACGATTAGTAAATTTTATGAAATTTTTAACGCAAATACTAAAAATTCATTTTATATTTTTTTTTATAATATCTTTTAAATTCGAAATTCTCTCCATTTTTTCAACTTCACAAACACGCGTTTTTGCAATTAAAATGAACATATTTTTAGCTGTAAAACGGGCTAAGCTAAATTGCATATGTGGGAACGCCAAAGTCTATAACTCAATTTAATATATAATTTCCTCAATCAAGGCGCCTGCCTCTACATAGTATTACTCTACAGGACTGAATTGTCTGCGAAGTTAATTATTCGCTACACCAGCTTCAAATTATTTGCCGACTTAACGCCAGAGTCATAGCAACATAGTTCTAAGAGTGAACGCAATTGCAGAGTTCTTAAAATCGGCATTTTTTTGTCATACGTTACCATCTCCCTGCTCTACTTTATATCTTTCCAAAGTATGAGACATGACTATTTAATAAGCATTAGCTGTCTGAGTGTAACTTATCGATACAAAGATATCGATAGTAAAAAAGGGTTAACGAAAGCGAAGTTCGACACCTAATAATGAATAATAAATTGAAATATTATTCCATATTTCATAGAAAATAAAATTCTAAAACTAATCTAAAAAATTAATAAAATATACTTGATTTATTACCCAATTACACAATTCTAGAATTAAAAAAAATTGTTTCTTTAGGTGTAGGATGACTGTCAGTGTCAAGCAATGAAAAATATTTACAATCATATTGTGTTTCTGTGTATTTTTGATTGAGTTTTCATCAACTTAAAATACAAGAATTTAAATTGGTTTTAAAATTTGGTTTCAGATTTTCGTTTTGCAAATTTATAAAATCAAATATTTTAATAAAGTCAATTTTGTCAATTTCTAAAAAAAGATAAACGGCCGTATTCAAAAAAAGCAAACAAAAAGCTTTATAAACCATTGTTAAGCAAACTGTATGCAATAATACGATTTTTTTAATCCAATAGAACTCTAAATTATAAAAAATAACTCACAAATTTTAATTTTAATAAAAACAAAAATTGTTCGAAAAATCAATTCATCCCATTTACATTTGAGGATGATTTCGGGCATATGACTACCGTGGCTGTTCTTGATGAAGCGCATTCTCGATGTCAAATGTTAGTAAAGCTTTTCGAGCATTGCTGGTTGTATTTCACGAATAATACGAACAACCTTGGCCACCAAGGCGCCAGTTATTGCTGATTAATGAGCATATATTAGTGACTTCACTTGGCCGCACAGCAAATAAGAGGTGTCAAATCGCATAATCTTGGAGGCCAAAATACAGCTCCATTTCCCGAAATCATCTTATTGCTAAATTTTGATTTTAATAAGTCGATGGTTGCGGTCACCGTATGGCACGTAGCGTAGATCGATAACGCCTTCCACTGACCGTAACGTAAGCTCCGGCCTCAAGGTTCAATGATGCCACTAGCGTGGAACCTCACCAAGTGGTGCATTTTCTGAATGTAATGAAGTCTGTATGGTCTGTTGTGGATTAACTTCATTCCATACGCGACAATTTATTTTATTAACAAACACGTTAGGCTAAAAATGAGCCTGAGTCTAAACACAATTTTGCGATAAAACATAAGTTTCCCACTGTTCTAGAGCCCAATCGGCGAAAGAACGACCCATATGATGGTTTCGTGGTATTAATTTCTGCACGAGCAGGATTATAAACGGATGTAAGCCAAGATCTGTGTGTATTATTTGGCACGTAGTGGACGGACATAGCCCGGCGACGAATCGATAAATTTGGGTCTTCCTCCGGACTTTTGTTTACAGCCGCAATATTCTCTTCAGTACGCACATTCCTTCAACGTGTTTGTGTTGTTGCGCAACTTGGAGCGTATGAGGTATGAAATCTGTACATAGTTCGATTGAGGACTGGTTGAGATAGGCAATTATGTGCGTCGTTGGTAAGTTGCAGGAACTTGTCTTATTAAAAAAAAAAAATTGTTGTTCAAGCTTCCGTCTATTTATGATAATTTGCCAGAGTATAGTGATCATAAATAATAAAAAAATGAGCGCCGTATGACAGTTCGTTCGCCATTTCTATTGGCTTTAAAAAACACGCTCTACAAGGTTTTGGACGGAAGCAACTGGAAGTAATTTGTACGCAATTTGTGATGCTGAATTCAAATCTGCACCTAATTTTTAATTTGCATAATTTATCTCCGCTTTTCGAGATATACTGTTATACGCGAAATGAAGTGGCACAAAAATCACCTTATTTCTGCAGGCGTATGGCTCTATAAGTTTCATACAAAACGAATTAATTTTTACTCAAATCAGTGCGTAATTTTCAATTTGTTTCATAATTAAGTGAAGGTATCTTATTTTGAATAAAGTTGAACGAAACAGTACAAGAGTTGCGAGTTTTGCTAGGAAGCATTCGTTGCATACGACAACCTGTATCAAAACGACATAACTTAATTTTGAATAAAATAAAAACTTGTGCATCGATTTGAATGATATATCACTCGTTTTGTTTGGTACATATTAACCTATATGCTAAGAGAAATAGATCGGAATTTTTGTTGCTTATTTATACATTTTTTGCATAAGCTCCACGATATCTCTGAAACTACTGAGCAGATTAAAACACAATATTATCACGGTGTTGTCGAATTTCGATTTTTTTATTTAACTTAATTTTTTATTTAAATTTAAAGCATTTTTCAGTTATGTTAATATTTATGGTGCAACTTGTTCCTTTTTAATAAAAGGATATGTTGAAGAAACCGAGAGCAGATTCGAATTGAGCACAACAAAAACATAAGAAACTTTTTTCCGTAGCTGGAGTTCAAAAGTTGAGCTGAATTTATAAACTGATGTTATCAGAATTCTGTATTTTAAAAAAGGAATTGTATTTACTGCAAAATATTGAAAACCATTTCATATGGTCGATAAATTGGGAAATGTGCTTCCATCATTCACTTTAATATGTGGTGTAATAGTTAAAGTATTATTTTGAATACGTTTGTTGAAAAAAGGTTTACTAAGCCTAACGTGTTTATAATTTAATGCGTTCCTCAAACCAATAATAATTTTTTTTTCTGAATACGGCCAAAATGTATATTTTTTTCTTTTAGCATTACAACAAAAGAAAATAAAAAAACAAAAACAAATGACGATAATTTAAACTGAAAACGGAACAAAATGTTTACTGCAAGCAAACAGGAGAAGGTACTTACGTGCACTCATATTCATTCCATAAATCAACGCATTCAAATGGATCTGGGCAAATGACATTAGAACATGGCTTATTCGATGGACAGTTCTTTTCTAAATTGCGTGCCATAGTAGCCTGACCCCATTGTGTTCCATTCATAGCAGGGGGCAAAGGTAAATGTTTACCTTCAAGCCTATAAGATAAAAAGATAGGTTGTGGAGAATTAAAAAAAAATATTTGATAAAAGACTTGTAGTACAGCTAATCGCTTTTTGCGTTTAATGCAACTAATGCAAGTGACGGCAGGTGACAAGAAAAGAGACTTACTGTAAAAAGTCATTAATTTATATTGAGTCATAAAAGCATTTATTGAAGAAACTAACTCGCTGTTTATCTCTACCTTTTGATTACAAACTTTTTTTGCCAGCCACTGTAAGCGCTTTAATAAATCATTGCCACTTCTACTTACCGTATATCATCCAAACAACTCTTCTGATAGTCAGCATAAACCTCAAATGTACGTACACCGGTATACTCAGCCTTGCCACCAGCATACACGCCCTCCTGTTTGTCGACCAGCAACCACTGATGGCCCACAAATTCAAACGTTTCATTATAACGTCTACCCTCACCACCATCTAGCTCTAATGTTGCCGCCGAGCCATAACGATTAATGCGCACTACGTGCCATTGGCCATCATCAACTGCCACTGCATTCAACCACAAATCTTTCTCCTCCGTACGCAAGGAATTCAAATTGTAGCGGAAGTGTAAACGAGCATCCTTAATCTCTAAAATGCCATACTCTCGATTGTGCTGATCACTAACACGGAAAAGCTCGCCGTGTTGTTCACGCGTACGGAAACGTAGTTGTATTTGTGTACTATATCGGTCGGGTTCAAAGCTTAGGGCATACTTAACATAACTTTGTTGCTTAAAAGTGGTGGGTATTGTGGGTATATTACAAGCCGGTCCGGTCCAGCCGGGTCTACACTGGCATCTGGCTTCGGAGAGGGAACCAACGCAGTTGCCGTGTTCCCAACATCTGGCCGTTTGCTCAGATTGAGCACACACCTCTTCAGTTTGAGGGCAACCGGCAAGACTGTTGCGCGAAAGACCAGGATGAGCCAAATCGTAAAGTTTCGAATTGTGCACCAAGTTGCGTATACATCCATCAAATCCCTTAGCCATGGGAGTATAATGCCAAAAGTATAGAGAAGGATCAAATTGTTCTCTATAAAAGCCACCCACTTGTAGTGGAGCATTGACATTGAGGTACTCATTGAAAGGCGGTATTTGACCTCGTGCTTGGCAAGACATATCATCGAATTCCGGCATAGAACCATCTTCCATTTCACTTATTTCTGCCGATTTACAGAAGTCCAATACCATGCGCACACTTTCGCTATCCCAAAAGAGGTCAATGCGATGCCATTCACCATCATCTAAAGTTTTCTTGGTTTTAACTCTCAACTCCAAAGTTCCCGAACCAAAGTCTATTAGTAGTCTCGGATAACCTCTCTCAAGTTCCAAAGATATAAAATCAGAAATTAACATTTCATCGCGTTCAGGTGGTACAATCGGGCCGTTGTAAATTATAAGACCATCCGGTTTTCTTGTTATAAATTCCAAACTTAAATGCGAACTATCACACATTTCAAGAGGGGGATACCAAGCCCAGCCGTTTCCGCGGAAACTTCTGGTAGTTTGCTGACATCTAGGACCAGTATAACCTACAGGACAGGAACAATGAGGACCAAATCTAGTATCCACACAGCGACCTCCATTATAACAAGGAGTATTGCGGCAATTTTCTGGCTTAGAGAAGTTTCTAGCACCGCAAGTGCATTCTGCCAAAGTGTCAACTCTTACACCCACCAAAGCAGTTTTGTTGGCATTTACCATATAGGGAAGGGAACTTATATCCAGGGTATTAGTGCAGGAGCCTTCACACATTTGATTTTCGTACAAACACTCATCTATGCCCACCATGGTGATATTTATACCCACATCCTTTTCAATTTCTTCGCGATTCATCAGCACTATGCCATTTAATCGCACAGGCTTGTAGTAGGGAGAACCATGGGCCGAGAATCTAACATCTGTCAGAGGAGGGTGTTTCTTCTTAAGCTGCACGCTGAAAATATCAACATTCTCTCGAGCAGTATTCAGGAGATCAGCCAACTTATCACGGAATCTATCCATTTTCGATCTACTCAAAGACTGTGTTCTATAGTTCCAAACACGTATAAAATCTTCATCGGTTATGCCGGAAAGTCTCACCGATCCTGAATTAATGACAGCTTCATGGGGTATTTCTCTAACGGTAACGGTTACATTGGCGGGCACATCGGTTTGTGTATGCTTGCGATCGTACACCTTAAATCTTAAAAGATAGCGTCCCTCCCGAGTACCAGCTCTCATTGTCACCATGCCCGAATCTTCATCTAATTTAAAGCGTGGATGCTCTTGTGATTCCCAATAGAATTTCTTATCAGGCAAATCCCAATCATCCAAATCATAAACATAAACTCGACCGATTGGTGTATCCGGCGATTGGCCTTGATAGTTATAGGCAAAAATGTCCTTCGAGCCAGGCTGCATTTTGTTGTCATTAACATCGCCAATAATAACAGTCAAGGTACTAGTACCAGTCATAGCTGGCGAACCATGATCTTTTATAACAATAGGAATCATGTATTCCTTTTGTTGTTCTCTGTCGAAGGATCTTAACGAGGAAATTACAGCCATGCCATCACCATTAGCGCCCTCTGTAGGAAAGAACGAAAAAAAGAGTTGCAGAAGTTTAGTTGATTTCAAGTTTAAGTTTTTTTTTTTATTTCTTTAGTGGATAAAAAAATTAAAAAAAATATCAGCGATTATCCTATTGTCCTAACTGGCTGTCTATCTGCCTTTTTTGTAGTTGTTTGTTCTTTTTTTGAGCCTTAGTCGTACAGCTAGGCCGATCGATTTGCAAATAAAATTTTGATTTTTTGTGAAAAGCGTTCGCGATAATTTGACCGAATAGAAAACATGGTACCATACATTGGATCAGAACAATTCTGAATGCAGCATCTGAATGCATTTATTTTGCATGTCTTCTCTTCCTTCTTCTTTGGCTGCACAAATAAAAACGTTAACATGTGCTGCCTCCGATTGCAAAATCTTTGCTTATTTGCCTTCTTCTGTAAACAGTAATTTTTACGATAATTACTGGAATTTGTAGTAAAATTCAAACGTTCACAGTTTACAGGATTGCTGTACAAAAACGTTACTAATTTGAACACTATCTTTAGTCCACAATAGAGACAACCAACTTTACAATTAGAAGAAAACCAAAGAAACCATATTAAATAACTAACGAATTGGGGTAACACTAAACTAAAACAAGCTTTTTAGGGTAAAATCTTGAAAGATAATGTTCCCAAAACTAACATTTCTGCTTTGTATTCTTACCAAATAAAGTGATAATTAAATTGGAAATTGTAAAGTGGACAATTTAAAAATGTATAACAATCCAAAGTTTTGTGAGGCTGGCCAAAATAAAGATAATATTCTTTTTGTACAAAAACTATCTCACTCTTTGTCTGTCTCTTACTTGCTATAGATTCAATGGTCAGTCCCTTGTTCTTGCCATTGATTATTGAAATTTGAAAATTGGATTTTAATATCAAAGTTCATTTGCAATAGAAGACAATACTACGAGTTCGTGGAAATTTATTTAATTGCAATTTCTGTCTTTACATATGCAGTTTGTATTGTTGTGTTGGTTTGAACTACATATGTAGTTGTGACTTCCACTTTTTGGGTTTTTACTTCAGAGAATATCACTTCGATATTGTCTTTTGTAAAATAAGTAAATAAAAACATTTTATTTCGATTAGTTTCTTCTTGCATGCTTTTGTCTGTATCCAGCACAATGTTGATTATAAAATTCGTTTTTAAATATTGTTGTGGAAGGACAATGGTTACTATTTATGAAAAGTATAATAAATGAAACAGAAAAAAGTAAATGCATAGCTTATCAGATTGTTATAGAGAAAAGTTACAAATTTAATTAAGTTAAGGGTTTTTCCTAAATTTATTTAAATATCAGTTTAACAAACGTATAAAATTTAAGTAAACTAAAACTTGAGTAGCTTCTTCTGAAAATATTAAATACCACTACGCTCAAGTTTTTATTAGCATTCGCACCTTAAAATGCTTGACTTCATTTTTAAGTACCATATCTCCTTTCTAGTAAAGCAACTCGGTATTAAAATAAGTTCCTTTTGTTTAAGGCCTAAAAGTATGCTCTGACTTTGAATAGGAAAAATTAGATGTGCTAAACTCCCAATAATTTATTCTAATAGTTGTTAATATAAAGTTTTTCCAGAGTGAACAACAAATATCATCAACTTATACTCACTTTGATCTTGCTCCACTTTAAATGAAGCTCTAATAATATCATCAGCACTGGGATCTAAACGGAATTGGAATGGCGGTCCATTGCTCTTCGAGCGATCATCATCATCTGTAGCTAGAATTTCCACTACCTTGCGTGGCGGTACATGTTCTGGCAAGACAGGTCTATAGTCTTTCAAAAACTTGGGCGCATTATCGTTAATATCTTGCACTATTACAGTTAAAGTAGCTGTGGCTGTTTTAGGTGGACTACCATCGTCTATGGCCAATATCTTGACTTGATGTCTTGGCACTACCTCTCGATCTAAGGAGCGTTGTATGGTTACTGAACCATTTTGGTTTATGGCAAATTGTCTTTGTCGGTCAGAAGATCTATCGATTGAGTAGGAAACTTTGCTGCGTCCACCCTGATCAGGATCGGTAGCCTTGAATTTCTCCAGCTCAGTACCCACTTTAGTATCTTCAAATACCGACACCTCCACATTGGCTCTCTCGAAATGTGGCTTGTTGTCATTGATATCTCTGAGCTTGACTACCACCCAGGAATAGGCAACATGATATTTATCATTATCATTATCCTCGCCCTTGTCATTGACTTGTATTCTAAAGCGAAAACCATTAGATTGTAATTGGTCTTCATAATCCAAAGGTTGCACTATCTTCAAAGAACCGGTACCATCATTATTTCTCACCATGGTGAATTTGTCCGCACCATAACCACTGTTGTCGATTACTTTGTACTGGAATTTATTAGTTTCGTCTTCGTCATGCACAGTGACCGTTAAAATGGGCATTTCCGGCAGTGTTGTGCCATCCGTTTCATCCACCTCTGTAAACCATTCGTCTTTGGTGAACTGCGGCGGCATATCGTTTATATCTTTAACACGTATTGAGGCTGTCCCCGTTCCCTTTAGACCTCCGCCATCCATTGCCACAACTTGTATGGAATAGTCTGGCGTGCGTTCGCGATCCAAACAACATACCGCTGTCTTAATGACACCTGTATCAGGTTCAATTTCAAATATGGGCGATCCCGTTTCTTCTTCTATAACATTTTTCTCGATCGAATATACCAGCTTGGCATTTGAACCTTCATTTGGATCATCATAGTCTACAGCAGTCATAGTCATTACTACCATACCAGCGGTACCATTTTCAGTCACATTTCCAAAGTAAACTCCTTGTGGGAATATCGGGGCATTATCGTTGATATCTTTGAGGTTTACTTGCACGTCGGCATAACCCACTAGACCTTCACCGCCCTCATCCTGAGCAAACACAGTAAAACGCCATTGCGGCCGACCATTAGGTTGATCACGATCCAAGGGCTGTAATAGAATAGTAATAATTAATTAGTGATTGTAGATTTAACGGGGACATTTGGGTGGAGCACTGAACACAACAGGGTAAACTGTATCTTCTAAACAGTCTTCAGAAGATTAAGGTAATTGAAGAAGTATTTGAGTATAATATATATAGTAATGGTAGTGGTGGTACCTAAACATTTACTACAAATTTTTGCTGGTGCAATGTATTGTTGTGGGCTCTCCCTTCGTTTTACTATACGAATTTTCGATCGGTTAATACATGTCATTCTTTTTACGTTTTCTCTAAATGCTTATGTATTTTTTATAAATTTTAAATTTTCTGAGAATTTGAGCTTTTGGGTAAAATTTTTCCATAATTTTCAAAATGTAATTTTTTTGGTAAAATTTACGTCTTTTGGAACTTGTGCAATTTGTGGTGAAATTTCCAAATAAAATTCTCTATAATTTTTGTGAAATTGAGGCCTTTTACTTAAGTGTCATTGGTAATTTAAGATTTTAAAATTTTCCAAAATTTGGCGAATTCCTGGTTTTTTGATTTTTATATATTTTTTATTCTAGATTATTTAGTGAATTTTTAATTTTTGGTGAAATTTAAATTTTTATAATTTTTCCATTTCTTTTTTTTTTTTTGGAAAAAATTTTGGTATTTTGAAATTTGATCTTTTTTGTTAAAATTTTTATTTTAATTAAATGTTTAAAATTTAAGTTCGAGATGTGGGTTATATTTTGTAAATTTTAGCGTTTTTAGAGCAATGTGTTCTTGAAATTTTTAATTTTTTTTAGCGACGTTTTTCAATTTGATATTCAAGTGAAATTGAAAAATTTTGGTGAAATTTAAATTTTTGTGGTGAAATTTAAATTTTTGTGGTGAAATTTTATAACTTTATGAATTTGGTTTTTATAATATTTATATGTTGAAATTCGGGGTTTTTTTTTTATTAAGTTTGGATTTTTTTGTATCTTGTGTGAACCCGGCTTTTCGCTAAAATTTTTATATTGGTGCAAATTGTTGTCAAATTTCAGACTCTAATATAACTCGACTTCTGCGTTACTTCTAGTGAAGATTCGCTAATATGCAAAATTTAATTTTCTTGGTTAGTTAAAATCGTTTGTTGAAATTTAAATTTTGTTGGGTATTTCTTTAATTTTTGGGTGGTGAAATTTGGTTTTTTATTTTCGAGATATTTGTGTAACATAGATTATGTTAAAATTTCGAAGTTTTTCAGAAAATATTGAATTTTTTGCAAACGTTTGGATTTTTTGTGAAATTTAAAATTTTTAAGAATTTGGCGAATATTGTTTTTTAGAATTTTGCTTTTCCTATTGCATTTTAATTTTCTACGAATGAAAATTTTGTTTATTCTACTTTTTCGATTTTATAGTGAAGTTGTTATTTTTTACAATTTTAGTGTTTTAAAAAAAAATTTAATTCGGTCCAACATTTAGGTCCTTAATATATGGGCCTCGGGTTAATAAAATGTGTTAGGAAACTTAATAGCAAATTTCAAAGGTACATATAGATAGAAGAAAAATGCGGTAAGAGGGAAAATGACAAAAAGAAACCCAGAAAATAGTTTTTTGATTTCAATATCGTACAGACGGACGTTGTTAATTGAACTTACCTACGTATAAGAATCCAGAATAAATATACTTTTTTGGTTCGGAAGTAAATATTGTAGAAATTACACAAGGAACTGCAAACTTTCCAGTTTTTTGTGAATGGGCGATAGGTACACCTTTAGGAGCTTTCAATAGATCTTAGTGTTTTCTCTGTGGTTGTATCATGAGTCAAAAGACACTTTGTATGCCAATAAATCTTTAAAAGCAAATACTCAGTCACTTTAAACTCCTATTTTCATATACCATGTGGTTCTCCATACTGCTATTCCTACGTTATTTTGAACGTTTGGTAAAGATTTTAAGCAAAACATGACAAACATGATCCATATTAATTGCACACTTTCTATTCTATTCTATGAAAACTTTCGTATTTGCAGAGATTAAATATTATACCAATTTTAATTTTTGCTAAATTCTTCTGTGACTATGCAGAAGCACTACTCGCTCCTACTCTGTGTGCCAACATAATACGCAATGCCGTTTAAATGCTAATTTCGTGAGACAAATATAAATGTTGCAGTTGCTGGCAAAATAAATGGGATTTTTTGTTGTTGCTTTTGTTTTATGTTACAGCCAACCATGGCAGCAATTTTGGTGATTACCAATTATGTAAAGTTCTTCTACTCAATGCGGAGTGCTTTCCAAAAGGCCAAGTGCGTCGTGTTTGTATAATTAAATGAAAATTAAATAAAATTCTCTAAAGGGGCTTGTTTTAATTTAAAACTCAGCGATGGGGCTGGCTTGTGGAAATATACAGAGCTCATAAGGATATAATAAATTTTATGAAACTTAAATCATGCGCTCTTAGCAAAATATCAGAACAGCAAACTAACACATCAGGATATTTAGCTATATTTTATAACAAATTAAAAAAAGTTAGCATATGCTTTCTAAAGCTTCGCCTATATTTGAGTGTATAAGTTGGTTGACACGTTGCATAAACTCGTGCATGTACTCGTACATATGTATGTATGTATGTGGATCTATGCGTGTGCAAAAGAATAATGCATTTTGTGGTTGCCAGAATGCTTATGACAGATAGAGTACAAGATTTCCTAACAAAAAAAAAAAACGTTAATAAATGGGAAACCCAAAACGGGCATTAAACTGTAAACATTGTGATATTGTTAATACTGCATGCAAAGCTGTTGCGATAATAAGGCTTTAAACAATTGTACAAAATTACGTGCTCTTGAAGTTCTTTCAAAAACTTTTTAATACAATTGTATTCACACATTCACGTTCGTAATAGTTTTCTTATAGAATAACGTTTGATAAAGCAAATCTACTTCCAGAGAAAATATTTGCAGTAGCGAGAGATTAGTTTTTCAAGAGAACGGCCTTAGCAAGCCGACGGATTTATTCACACACCCGTTTGGTAGGGAATATGGGATATTTCTTTGCCCAAAAGATAAATAAAAAAACTTTTTTCTACCGAATATTGCGAAAAGTTTTATTTTCATATCAAATTTCTTTTCGACAAAATATCAAGCCGGATAGCATCCCTATCCGCTGTATGAAAAAACATGAAGCCTATGACTGGAAATTAGGGCGTGGCCATACAAAGCTATAACAGCACCTATGCTTTTCTAGAATGGTGGCCCAATGATCCTTAACAAGGTACATCGGATAGACTACTACATCACTGAACTCATTCCCCTGCACAGTTAAAAAAACAACAGCTAGTGCGGCCTTAATGCTTGCCAACCTAGCTCGCCTTAAAAGAGCCAACCTTACCGGACATGTGAAGATTCTGGGCGCCGTCAGGAACTCTCTATGTTTTGCTTTACTGTATAAAACTAAACTTGTCCCATTACTTTAAGGTGCACATTAGAGAACGCTTAGCTTGAGAAAGCAATGAGATAGTAGTAGAACGGGACAGGTCCAAAACGGAAGATGGCCGTGCTAGGATGAGAATACTAGGGTCACATTTCTGAAAAGCATTAGCAATGAGAAAAACATTTTTCATTCATTTCTCAGGCGGAGGTTACCGTCTTAGAGCTCAGTGCGAGAGACTGTTTACTTAGAGGCACTCGCTTTTCAAAAATCTGCATTGTTTAGTAAAGCCAGGCAGCTTTCAAATCATTAACAAATCAAAGTTTATTTGGAAGTGCCTTAAACTTTTCGATATCCTAGCAGCGAAGAATTCAGTTACTCTAACATAGGTACCGGAACATGAGGACATGATACTTCTTTCATAAGTTTGGAACCACTCTGTGGTATAAATAATAGCTTTAGAAATTACCTAATACTTCAAAAGGAAAAGTAAGTCTACCAGATTTTTGAAGGATCCACACATGCATGCGGTAGTCAAAAGGGTCACTCCCCCCGAAGGTATTAAGGTAAAAGCTATTATAAGTCTACGCAGAAATAATATTAAGTTCTACACTGAACTATTGACAGGCAACTAGAGACTTAAATGTCGTATGAAAAAAGGTGCGGTAAAGAGATTCCTGCAGACTCTATCATGAGGGACAGGAAACATCAGAACATATTCTAGGCGATTGCCCTGCGATGGCAAGACGTAGACTTAATTACCTAGGCAGTGGAATTCCAGAAAATTAATTTAAAATTAAGCCCATAATTATTCCGAGATTTCTAGAATTATTTTAGCTGAGCACAAGGTCGTGGTACAATTATGGCCGATACCTAATAATAATTATAAACTCAATGATGAATTGATACTTTCTCAAATCAAAATGAACAAACCAATTTATCAGTTGTTAATTGACCGTGGGATATAAAATTATGATATTTGACCACTTTTTACAGAAACCCTGATAGTTTTTTTTTTTTTTTTGTTTATAATCTACAATTTCTCTCTTCTCGTTTTTGTCCCCTAAATGTGAAATACTACTTTACAGACTTGAAGGAAAATGGCTTAAAAATGAAAAAACAAACGGAAATGAAAATTTTCTCTGAATTAAATTCAACTTTTAGTGGAGTGAATTTTCATGTTTGACACCAAAAAGCTATGAACCTTTAGGTTTCAACAACGGAATTTTATTGTATTTTTTTTTTTTGTTCTTAGTTAAGATTTTACTTAAACTTGCGGCAAATTACCTCTTAACCAAACAGACTTAATTTTGTCATAACGAAATTCCCTTCTTAAGATTTTCAAGTGCCAACCACTTTTCTAACTAGTCAACAGAGATTAGAAGAAAAGGAAGAATAAAAATACTTGGCCGAAGTTTTAGAGAATTTGTTTATTTTTATCTCTTGGAGTTTTCTTTTATAAAATTTGCATGTAGAAAGAAATCAGTTTGATATCTTTTCCTTTTACTTAAAACTCTTAATGCCAGCATTTAAATACAGAAAATGTCACTTTCAATGTTGTAATAATGTAGATATTTTATGCACTTTTATCCTGAAAATAGTCTTAAAAAGTCTTGCTTTTAGTTTAGTTGACGACATAATAATTTATTGTTAAATGCAACATAAACAGCAAGACAATTTTCGTTATTGTCGATTGTCATAAAGAGAAAAGTTAAATGCCTGTTGCTAATAAAGTTTTAGTTTATGAAAAAAACAAACTTTAGCTTTTGAATATAATTGAATATATAATTTTATATTAATAAATACTACATTAAATAGGTCACTTAAACACAAGAGGGGTATTAAATATTTTCAAAGATTTTCAATATGATAAACACTAGTGTCGAGGTGCTGATCTGGCTCAGTAGATACTACCAATGTTTTACGATTTTTCTAACAATATTTTTCTTTTCTCAAAAAAAAGTAAGACTTAGCAACTAATTTCTTCTTTCTTTCTTTGGAAAGGCTAAAGACTAGAGACGCCAGGTAGTGAAGTAGAAAAGTTTCCGTGTTTACAACTCTGCAATTGCGTGCTTTTTATGTTGAAAGGGGTATAGATATTTTATTAGTTAATAACATTTACAGACAAGTATTATAGATTTCTATTTTTATATATTAGCAGCGACTGGATTACGAGGCCAGGCCTCGTATTGAACGTTTATTAGTCAACGCAGCTCCACCCTCCCATTCACTCAACTTTAGTCCTATGCCCTACTACTCGCTTTTTAGCTTAAGCTTGCCTAGCCTTAATGTCTAACAACACTATCGTTTATTCCAACACTTTCGACAAAGTTTATTATTTGGTGGTTGAATTCGTCTGACGTATACATCTGAAATATATTACTCTGCCAGTATTTAACACTCGTTTAGCCATTATATTCCCTGAAATATTATATCTCTGAAACGTACTCGTCATTTAGGAACGCGACATAAATTCAAACATATTCTCAGCTTATTCTGAGACATCCCACTCAAATAGAAATCATTATTCTTTCCAGAAAACGAGGGGTAAAAGAGCCCTCGATTCTTCTTACTGAGTCCGATAGGTGCCCAGTAAAATTATGTTACCTTTCTGATACCGTCTATCAACTAGGGGCATGGCAGAGCAATAATCCTTAAATAATCCCATTAAATTTTTATTTAGTTGTGGACTAAATGTCTGCTATTTGGCCACAAGGCAAGCATCAGCTGGCTTCTTCCTCTGTTGAAAAGTTGTGTACAAATATTCATTTTTTATAATCATATACTTTGGTAAATACGAATTTCTGTATCATTCATTTCATGTAAAAAAAAGTCTTTAATTTATTTCTTTCGAACAACAAACGATTATTTTCATAATGAAAAATGGCATTTACTTTAAGGATGTGTATTTACACAGTAATAAAAACTGTGACAGAAAAACTGTGAAAACATTTTTGGAAAAACGATAAGAAAATTTAAAAAAAAATAAAAATAATTATGGTAATTTTCAATGACAACAAGCGTAAGAGTTTTAAACTCCTTTAAAAGCCAATACGCTTAACAATTATTACACCCTACACAGTCACTGATGTAGAGCATGTTATATTTTTGCGCTGACATTTGTAGCAACTTTAAATATTTGTTCTTAACCGGACTTTCTACTAACACCAATTGGGTGGTAGCAATTACTATCTGAGTCGATATAACCTCGTCGGTTCAATTGACAGATATATAATGGGCAGGTTCCAGTCGTCATTTATCATAAATTTATTAGTATTCAATTTCTTAGTATTATAAAGACAACATTCGATATACAAAATGATACAAAATGATACTGTGAGGAGCTAGAGAGAAAAAATGATATTGCAAATACAACAAATTGCATGCAACAAATGTTTTCTGTGGACAGGTGTTAAAATTAACTGTAGCACTGCGTTAGAAAGTACCCTTACATTTTTAACGAAAATAATCGCATAATTAAGAGAAAATTTCTGAAATACAAAATCGTTATTATTACAGCATTACGATGAATGCAAACATATTTGTTGAATTGGGTATTTTCCTAATCAAACAGATGTGAACAGGTCTGCGTGAATGTCAAAAACATTGAAATCGTTAACACAAGTCGCAAGTATTTACTCTTTATTTCAAAATAGTTATACTAGTTAGTAATTGCTCGTAAGTTAGTTTTATGCATGTTAAGGAATAACTCATTTTCTATATGGAAAATATTTGCGCGTGTAACCGGGGTATTTGTTATAGATATGTATATTCCTTACAGCATATTTTATTTACTAGACTGTATTACAGTTCTACACACTTATGGTTTTAAAGAAATCTATAATCAGCCAAAAGACTCTATTTATAACAATGGCCTTTCAAGAATAAAGCTATAAACTGAAGTTGTGGAGAACTTAACACAGACCCATTCAGATCCTTTTATAATTACCCTTATTAATATTTGATTAGATAAGTAACGGTATCAAGTTTTTCGTATTGACTACTTTTATGAAACCATACATCTAATACGCTTGGTATCAAGTTGGACGTTTTGCTCACAAACAATACAATTCTATGTACAATCTCAGTGAACACGAGTATTTGAGAAAAAAGTCAAGAAACTAAGGATGACAAATAAAACTCGCACTACATACTTTTTGCTATGTTATACCACATGCTCACTTACGTTGCCACCGAATTGTACAACTTGCTAAAAAATCAATATTTTCTACTTTTGCGCACAAGCAATTATATAACCTCCTCAAGTTGTGACAACGGTCGTAACGTGTATGGCTTGCATTATACCATCTTGCCTGAAAACAAGTGAGCTTAACGCAGCAAGTTCAATCAAAGTGCCACCTCCGATTCCAACGATAAAACTTGTTACAAATATGTAGAACTGATGTTAGTGACAAATAATAATAAAATACTGGTATCCAGTGTAGAGTATCATATGTTCGGGATTTGCCTGTTTACATTGTTTTAGTTATTTTATGTTTTATTTTTTGCCTCGCAGCATCCTTCTGTTGTTTTCATAAGCTTTTTAAAAGTTAAGCCCTGTAAAAAGCCTTAAAGTATGCCATAATTATTTTTATTTTATTTTTTTCCATAACTTGCTATGAAAAACGAAAATCGTCAGTTTAATGCCATCAAAATTCATTTAAGTGAATGAATTCCAAATGACGGAACATACATTTTATGCAATTTGTCATTTGTCGAAGAGCGTATAAAAAAAGTGATGATAAAAACTTTTTTCTTTTTTAAAAAAATGTTGATTGAGCTTGTGCATAATAAAAGAGTTTTGATTATACTGGCTTTCAAACAATAATCAATTAACCAGCTGCCAATCATAGTCAGATGAATAAGGAAAACGGAAAGCAAATATTAAAAACAGCAATAATTCCTTTTATAGAATTAGAACTTAAGCTATTGTTAGATAAATAATCTTCTAAAAATGGTAACGGAGTCAGTCTCTAAATTGTGCAAGTATTCATAGGAATATGAATTGATTTAATCGCGGTTTAACAGGTACCCTCAAATTGAGGCTACAACAATTCGATTACCATGTTCCTGTAAAAAATGCTGTTTACAGTCGCTGCCAAGTAAATGTTTTTGGGGTTTCGGTGACACTTTCGTTTACATCAAAAATTCAAGAGACCAACTGGGGTGTCGACGCTGGGGAGGCTTAATACCAATAATCAAAAGAGATTTTTCACAGTACTATACTTTATATAAAGATGGGACAAAATAGAAGCAGCTGACGTTGAGCTATATTTACCTTAATTTAGAACAATCTGATTATAGGAAATAATGGAACCAAGGACATGCCTACCGGCTATATTTCAAAAAGTAAAAACTTTTATATTGGCTATATTACTCAACATTAAAACTCTGAAACCTAAACAAATACTTGTGATACCCATCATATTTGAACTTTGTAATTTGGTGTTCACCACGATTACGACAAGGACTCTTGATCTTGTCAGGTGTTCTTTATAGAAAACAACAATAACTTTTACAAAAATACTTGCCATTCCATGAAACTTGGTATATTTGTGAAAACTTTTTAATACAGAAGTGCACGTGGCTGTTTTGTTTTACCGTCATGCGTTCTCACGATGCAAACACTTTTACTCACGTGCATTTAATTAATTTTGTGGTACCATACACAGAAATAACTCTGTTCTTTTTAATATTTTATCCAACCCTAATAATTTTTAGAATTTGGTTTAGCTAAGAGCCTTTTTGAAATCACAAAATCGCATAAAATCCTTTACGTATTTAATTATTTAGTAGTCAAAATTTCAACCTCCTAGTCTATACAACGAATTTTTTACAGTCACTTCCTTAAAACATTTAAAGCCTAAGTTGTTGTTTAGTAATTTTTACTTACAACTATCTGCCATGTTGTGGCTCCAATGATTGATAAGCCTAAAAAGTTTTCTCGAGTTAGTTTTATTTTATTATCTATCGAACAGTATACGTTTTTTACAATATAAGACATCTTTTTTATCATTGTTGCATTTACTACTTATTTGAAAACCGTGCATACAAAAAGTGTTTTTCTTACATCACTAAGAAAGCACAAAACTTCCGGACCCGCTCAATCTTGAATCCTGCTCTTTTTCTATTGTAAATTTAATATTATTATTAAACGAATTAAAAGTATCCAACATTGTATTATTTCTGAGGGTGCAACAGTTCATAGAATAAGATAGTTAATATAAGTATGTTTTTAGGGGTTTTTGAATTAATGTTAAGTTTCGTTAACTGTATTTACATTTTTTAAAATATTTAAAAAACCTCATGTTATTTTTGTTTTATGTTAACTTTGAAAAATTTTTGAATTTTTGTGACAATATTTTTTTTCATTAATATATAATTGGTTCGTTATTTTTATTTCCTGATGATGCTACACAATGGAGTAGCGAAATATCGAAAAAATAAAAATATAATTTTTTAAAAAAAGACCTTCAAGCTTGGACAATTTTAAATAAATTAAATTTAAAAAAGGTCAAGAACAGCTATAATTTTAAGTTTATTTTTTTATTATTTCCACTTACCTTTAAAACAAATATCTCTCCTGTTGTTCGATTAATATCAAATTTACTATTGGCTGGATTGTCAGGATCAATGCCCTGTCCTGTGAGGAAATACACTATATTTTGTGGACGATCTTTATCACCATCCGTCGCGGTAACCTGTGGTTGTGTTGTACAATACAGCAGTGCAAAGCAGTTTTTCATGTAAATTAAACAAAGTAGAAACACGCATTAAATATTTGGTTTCCTTTTAATTCAATTACACATACACAAAATTAAAAAAAATTTCCTAAAAGCATGCTGTAAAATATTTCATAGAATTATACAAATTAGTGTTAGTAGAAGCAAACAATTAAATGTTATTTATTAATAAAAGCAAATATATTTCTAATTATATAAAACTACCAACAAAATATTCTTATTTTTTTAAGCGTTTGTTAAATTTATGAAATTAAATATTCAACATGATGCATTTTTAATGAGATGATTTAATTTGTTTAAAAATTTAAATAAATTCCTCCACATAATTGTTGTTGCACACATAGTGCTAAAAAAAATTTATTTTGGGTAAATTTAAGTGACAGTTTAAAATAGTTTGCATATAGGAAACTCCTAAAAATATGCCAGAGATTTGTTTGTTTTATTTGAGATCCATACAGTTTGTTTTTGATTTTACAAGTCCACTTAAGGCAAAGATAGACCTGTGTTTACATATGAAGAAACAAAACGTAGAAAAGTTAAACAGTTCATTAGCGTTAATGAACTAATCTAAATAAAGCAAGCTGCTGATAAAAAGCAATTCCGCTTATCAGGCTTTTCCATTATATTTTGAATTGGAATTATCTGTTCGGAAGTAAAACGCTCTACGTTAGTGGTATGCATCCAGATTGCTCTCCAAAATATTACGCCATTCAAAAGGCCTCTGCGGAGTTATTGCGATTTATTTTCTCCGAATTGACAGCTGAAGTAATTTTCACAGTTTGCTTAACAACATTGCATAGTCTTTTTCTGCATTACTCGTAGAAATTATATGAACTCTATGAAGGAACTTCGATTTTAATTGTCGAAGACAAGATCCCAGAAGAGATGGACAATAATCCCTCGCAAGTGGTGGACGGGTCAATCTCTAAGTTTATTATTTATTAAAGCATTGGACCGTGAGCTAACGATGGAGATGGACAATAAGGCCTCGCACGAAGTGAAAAGGTTAATGTTTGTAGGAACTCCGGGGTTTATTGGCCAAAGGAGGCATTCTAAAGATATGTACAAGAAAATCTCGCAGAGTAAGAGGTCTCCATGTGTTTATGTATTATCAAAGGCGATAAGGCCCTGATGGATGTTGCAGTCATCAATGTTGTGTAGGGCAACCAATCACTCAAAACTGATATCTTTGCGGAGAAAAAAACCATGTCAAGTGAACACGTTTCATGCTATGGCATCAAACATTTTTCAATGAAGGCTACCGAAATATAAGTTATTTTGCCTGCGCTCTTCCATCAAAATGTTGTAATGTTGTCTTTATTTAGCATATCGTCTTCTTAACAGTTTGGAGAGGTGAAGAAGACATAAATAAACAAACTTTAGCAGAAAGCTCACCAAAACGTTGTATCAAATATCGGCAGGAAATTGTCCTTATTGTATTTGACTTTTAGGAAACTATTCAGAGGACTTAATGAAAACCTTTCGAGAAACTTCGGATTAATATTTCTTGTAAAAACATTTGGTACAGCTTTATTTGAAGGTTAGTTTCTGACATTTTTATTTGAATACTTAAATCGGCTCAAATACAGCCCAAGCGAGAGTTCACATTTAATTTCGCTATTTTAGGACGTGCATATGTTATATTGTTCAAGTCACCTATCAACACTGTGTCATATTAGCATAGAGGTACATATATAATGAAAGAAGTGATATATCTAAATCTGTAAGTATCGGTCTAATACAAGGGTAAATTGTCTGAACATACTTCAACTTAATTTTGTTTTTCACTAAGAAGCCAGAGCAGATTAGGATAGAGCGTAAATGGCAACACTAAGCGACACGTCTATCTAAGTGGATATCAAAATATGTGACATTTGTAAATGAACTGGGTCAAAATTTATTCTCCTGAGTGCTACCATTGTGTAAAGCCGGGAGGTGCGGCTACTCTCAGTTGAAATGATTGGCCATATTCCATAATTGTGGCAAACAAATACACTTTGATATAACTATGACAATTTACACTTTAGGAATATATCTTCCACAAAACAAGAAAACCCATTACGCTGCACAATGGGTTCGATGCCTCCAAAGTGGCGGTAAATTAATTTTTTAGCACTTAGCTTTTTTTTATTAAATAATATTAAAGATCTCTACCATTTAGACTCCTTGTTGAAGGTCGCGCATTTTTTATGTATTATTAATTCAAAGTTTGTAAAATTTTGATATTCTTGCGGAACATTTTTTTTATAATTAAAGTGATATCAGTTATTCTACAGAGGTTTAAAAGCGCTTGGAAAACCTTTATTAAGTCTTTTTTATTAGTGATTAAATACAACCAAAAATTTAAGAGGGTGTTTGTTTGTTACTTTGTAGTAAAGAAGATCTTCGTGTTTTAAGCCGTTTCTTTAATAAAATCTTCGCATAAAATTAATATCAAAATCATTGCGTATTTCCGTTTTTCGTTATAGTAAAAAATTGCACTAGAGTTGGCCGCGTTATTGATATGAAGACATTCTTATCTGCATCAAAATTGTATAAGAGACATTGGTTGTAAAACATTTTGGAAATATTTATATTTTTTTATCGAACGAAGAATTGAATTATGTATAAAATAAACTGTTTTAATATGTTTTAAAATTACTATTTTTATTGGTAAAAAAGAAAAATACTAAAAAAAATAAAGTAAAGTCGAACCTTATCCTCTGAGAAAGCCGTCATTTTAAAAATGATTTAATCAAGCGTGCGCCGAGACCGACCGAAATTTTCGACCGAGAAAATGCACCTTAGGAGTCCACAATTGCAGAGTGTCAAAAAAGTGCAAAGAAACTGGTTCGATTGAGGTATACTGTGTAAATACACTCCACGTCGACGTACCGATCAGTCTCTTAACAATATTGTTACTGCAAACGAAAGTGTCGGCATTATTGTCTAATATTTTTATGCTGTCCCTCATGTTATGCTATGGGGCATAACATGAACTCGGAAATATATAATGACGGAAAAAGTATTTACTTTAAATAATTCGTTTCTTTCATCTACTATATGTGTGTTCTTATTTTATATTAAATAAATTATTAAATTAAACTGGTGTAAACAAATATGTGAAACAAATATGAAAGAACAAAATACTGTAAAATAAATATAAATTTATTAAATGTAATTAAAATAGCTTTTAAAACAAATTGCGTATAAATAATAAATATTAAAACACACTGTTTAAAACATATGCGGTGGTACCAGTCTTGTCAGGTACGGGAATTTGTCGCCAAATGCGGCGATAAAAAATAGTTTTTGGCCATGAAGATTTTAAAATTGATTTTAGCGGGATACTTGACGAATTTATTACATCCCCTACACCTATTCGTGGATTAATCATACTGTTCATAAGTAGTATACAGAGATTACCTTCAGTATAGGAAAATTAAAATCGAATGTCTAGACACAGAACTTCCGCTATATAGCTTTATACAGCCGCTTTGTTTGGGTTCAATATTAATGAAAGGAAAAATGATTGAAGCTTAATTTTAATTTTTCTACTTTCAACTTTTTAATTCGCAAAAAATATGTGACTGCAAAAAGTTTGCCCCCATCTATATATTGCACCACCTTTTAATTACCATTTCACAAGTGAATGATTTTCTAATAAATAAATGAAACAAATATTTACAGAACGCGCATTTAATTTTGTTAATTGTTTTATGAAAAGTTAATATGTATGACATTCGTTATTTGATTTACCGTGGGTGTTTAAATGTACGTAAGCATGTCTATGCATGTGTGCATAAATATTTTTTTTTTATTATTATTGTAAATCCTTTGTATATTATTATTTTTTTGATTTGTTAGTTTTTGTTTACACTTATTATATAAAAATTAACTTAATTTATTACACACCACTTCCAATGCTACAATACAAAAAATGTATGGATGTTAATTTTAATATTTTCATTTATTTATTGTTAAATAATTTTACACAATTAATTTTTCAGAAATTGCTACAATTATTTGCCAGCAATAATGTAGTTATAATGACTTGGAAAACTACTATTTATAAATGTTACTCCAAAAGTTTTTATATAACAAATAGACTAAGGATTGAATTCGATAGAGTTGATATAGACAAGAAGAGTTTTCAGGGTTAAATTGAAAGGTCTATAAAACTACACGAAATTAGATTTAAAGCGTTGTTATAAAGAATTCTGCTTAATAAGAAATCGATGTTTTAGGGACATTTCAGCACTCTGGCAGCAGCCTTAGAAGTTTAAAAATAACCTCACAATTTGCTGATTGCTAAAGATAAAGACATATCAAGTCCAAATATATTGCTTTAAAATGCCGTGCTTCAATCAGCCTGATCTTACGTGAAATATTATTCTGAATGGTAGGATAGGGGGAGATTTTTCAACAGTGTTTCTTATCTCACAGTTTTCTGGTCACCTTCCTGAAGTGTCATTTCAGTCAGATTATATATGAAGGCATAATAATTGTGTCCTATCAGCAGGGCAACTATGCAGCTAACAGTAGTCCAACTTCATGAGCTTTATTCGTGCTTTTATAACAAACGCTCTAGACCGATACAAAAAAAACAAACCGCTTACACTATGGATCCCTTTTCGCTAACCCTTCAGGGTAGTCTGCCTGGTTATTTAAAACAATAATAATTGGTGTCATAAAAAGAGAAAGTGAAGGTGCGTGAACTAGAAAATTGCTGTAAGAGTATTGGGAGTAACAGAGTTCAAGAACAGGGTAGTGGCGATTTTATCATCTAGGGGTTGACGACTCCTTATTTTACCACGGCCCCATAATCATATAGATATATTAATCCACTAATGAGTATAAAAGCAATCAATAAAATGGACTGAATAGGCAGAAGCGACTCGAGAGAATGTGAAGAAAATTGCTTTAGGAGGCAAATTCATAGCGTCAGTGGTATGGGATTATATCTTAAAAGGAGGAAAAATAAACACAATATGTCCAGAGATGGTAAGCGCATTTGTCGAAAAATGCAACCAAAAAGCCAAGAAATGAATAAGCAACTTGAAGAATGTTGTTTGTTATATAGAGAGAATATTGAATCTCTTGAATATCGCTAGAAGAAATATTCAACTAAAAAGAGACTATTGTTAGACTATTTTCAGACTGGCACCGTAATTGACATAATGGAATTTCAGTAAATCATTTTGCTGGGTATTATATGTAGCTCTACTCTATTGTAATTTTATCATGATGTACATTTTTTAAACATGGATTTTTGCTTGTATGTTTAAATACTTAAATTAAAAATCAATCATTCCATACTCATTTCCAATCATTACCACACGGCTTAATTACTTTTATTTTTTTTTAATTATTTTATGGTTAAACAAAGGAATATGTAAATAAATATAGGTGAAAATTAAAAGTGAATTGAAAAAATCATAATTAAAACTATTAAAACTAAGAGAATTTTAAATATATAAAATTTAAACAAATAAAGCCGGCCTGACCTGTATTATGGTAAAAGGCGCCTTCAATTCTTCATTTAAAGAACGCTCGTACAATGTTTGCGGGAATAACGGCGGCAAATCATTAACATCCCGTATACTTATTATTATTGTTGTTGAGTTTTCATTTAAACTATCAGAGGCCACCAACTTAAGTTCATACTTTAGCAAGTTTTAGAAATTTTGTAGGGACGTTTCATAAGGAATTTTAACCAAAAATGAAAAAAAAAAAACATAAAAACCAAAAATTTAATTAAATAAAATTATAAAGAAATTAAAAGAAAAAATTTATATACATCAGTCGATGGTAGTCGTCATAGGTAATTTACAAGCACATGAAAAAAATGTACAATTTACTATAAAATTTAACCTATACATGTACACAAGTAGCAAGGTTGCTTGCGCTAAATCTTAATCGCATAACAAGAGTACCTTGAGATCCAACTTTTTACAATCACTGTAATGCTTTAAACATTATCTTAATTCTTTCACAAAAGCTCTTAGCTTTTGATATTTACATGTTTTAATCCGATAAAAAAGAACTTTGAATTCGATTTTCCAATTTAAATAATTTGTGTTTAGTTTACTTCTTCTGCATGTCAAATAGATTTAAAGCATATTTTTTGTGTGTTGTCGACAGCGAACACTAACTATTATTTATTTTGTTTTTAATAAAAATGAGTATTCACAGTAATTTAAAAAGAGAGAAAAGGTGGGTTAAAGTTCTATTTTATCGAAGTTCTTTGTCCTTGTTCAAGAAGGAGGCAAAAAATACCAATGCATCAAAGAGTTATAGGGTTAAAGTGTTCAAGAAAAAAGTGTGGTAATCTTCATCCCATGCTGAAATAATAGACTTTTAAAACGTCGAAGCACGTATATTGTTGTTTGGTCCCTTCTGCGTATTCTACGTTGTTGAATATAGTTATTGTTTTTTTTTTGTGTTTACTGGACAGTGATATTAAAGTAGCAAAACAACTTCTGCCCAGGCTTACTAATTTCAATTAAATTTTTGTACTACTTTTCCCCCAAATAATCAATCTCTGATTTAACAAATCAAATAATTCCTAAATCAATGGCCAGTGTTGCATATAATTAGGAGCATTATTGAAATAGACTGAGCATAATTTCACACTTCAAGCCTTTCAGAATTGAAAGTTAGTTTATTATTGCTAAATTTAAATATCTTTATTAAAGAAATTAAACGCAAAAGAGGCTTCTTATGATTTATAACTAAATTGAAAATCAACATCGACGGCATGTGATCATTTTTTTTTAACTATAAAAACTATATTTTACTAAATATTACCTGTGGGTAATAACATAAATGACTTACACCATTATGCAATTACCGTCGATTGTATTACTGAATGCACAAATCATTTGATTATTTCAGGCCAATATAACCTGGTGATGAGGAAGAGTGTCGACAGTTACCAGTCGACAGTCTGAAATTACTTTAGTCAAGAGTAAAGGCTAGGACTAGCACGAGACTCAACTGAAAGTAAGGTGGTTGTGATTACGGATCGGTTCCCTGAAATCAATTTGAGGAGCGAAATGGAGGTCGAAAAGGGACCCAGAAAGTAAGTGGTCTGCTTCGATATCCCCCCATACATTAATAAATAATAAACCTGGTATATTCTAATCTCGTATCAATAGCCGCATAAAATTAGGTATCGTCAGAAGGACGGTTTTGGGATTGTGTTGCACTATAGCAGTAATATTTTTTTATAAGGCACAAACTATTTGTGAAGATTTCTTAAAAGCTAGAAATGGAATCGCCTCAGGATTAATATTTCAAAAGCCGTTATAACTATGAGAAGAACACAAAGCTTGTGTTTTTGGTTAGTTTAAATGCTAATGAAAACTTAAACTAGAATGGCAATAGTAAATGCTTGCTAAATCACTTCGCAGGATTAGGGAGCTTAATTGCCCCATTAAAATATTTTGAAAAAATGTTACTGTTTGCTTTGGAATCTCAAAAACTTTGTCATTATTAGAAAATGTGTGCTTACACTAACCTTAAAGGTATGCAACATATTTTATTTTTAAGTTTTAACACTACAAATTTCTTTTATTGTTTGTTATAGCGGTTGAAAATGATTTTAATAGAATGGTTTCTAAGTCTTACCAATTTCAAGTTAGCTCTGAAAACATATCTACATCCGGATGTCTGATAATTCATACATTGTATATTCTACTATACAAAATGCTGCATACGTTCAGAGAGTAAATTAATAAACTATTAACTCAGTGTTTTAATAAAAATGTCACAATTTTAACTGTGGACCCCTATTACAAACAAGTGCTGTGTTACAACGTGTACAAATCGTTTCATCAGGAAAATGTGTTGATGTTGTTTTGGAATTTTCAGACATGTACAAAATGTATGATTTTCACATGAATGTGTACAGTTACATAAAATAAAAACCGGCGGGAAATGTCGCCAGATAAAACTGTATGTGTATTTTAATACAAACAAGTACAAATAATAATAAAAAAAAAATTCATGTACAGCTACAAATAAAATGGGTAAACGATTTTTAATCAAATGGGACAAATATAAGTATTGACATGATTGACACACTGTCACTTTAAAACGAAACAAACAAAAAACAAGTAAGAGGCGTATGCCGAATACGAAATACCCTTGATTTAAAGAGGAATATCAGAAATAATTTTATAAGTTGAAGCAGTGCGGCTCGCACCGAAGCTGTGCAATTTTGTCTGCTGTCTCAGCTACATATTGGCCAATTTTGCTGACAACTTGGAGGTCTGTAGGTTATCTAGGGCTCTTATTAATCCACCCCAACATCCAATACCTGGACAAACTTAAATTTATTCGTTATATCTTCGTATATTTTAGGATATAACATTTTAGGATATTACAAGCGGAAGGGTATAAACCAAAAAAATTTCCATTGCATGGGAAGTCGTCAACAATACAATCATCACTTAATCCTCAAGCAAAAAATAAAAAAAAAAACTTTAATACATCAATCTTTGCTTTTTTAATTAAACTTATGCCAAACTCAATATGTGAATTATGAAATATGTATTTTCTTTTTATTGCAAAAAAATCATTGGAACAAAAACATACCCTCTTTTAATTAAAATTGCATTAAATATTATGTTTTTTACGCAGTTAAATTCAACTTAAACTATCATGACAATTTGCCTATAAATTTTTCATGCATAAAATTGTGGAACTTTTGATGGAAAACTACTGCTAAAATTTAATAAATAACACAAAGAAAAAGTAACTTCAGACAAAAGAAGAAACAAAACTGTGAACACAAGCTGACTTTACTTTCAAATGAATAGTAATTGAAAATTGAGTAGTATTTAGTTAGTAACCTGTAAAACACGTTTGGGTAAATTGCGATCATCTTCTTCAGTGATTTGTGTACGGTACGTGGGCCTTTCAAACACTGGCGGATTATCGTTGACATCCTTGACATGTATTATAACGGTAGTATAGTTTTCCTTTAAATTATCCGAAGCAGCTAAACGTAACTCATACTAAAGGAAATTGGAGTTAGGTTGTTAAGTTTGTTTAATTTAAAAATAAGTATTTAAAAATATATATTTCTTCAACATTTCTATTAATTTTTTATCTTTATAAAATAGTGTATTTTTAATAACATAAATCGTGTTAATTTTTCGAAGCAGAATAAATTCACAAAAATTAATATTCTATGCCAATTGCAAAATTTGGAAATTAAAAATTGTGTAGGAGACCTACAACACAATTTTAAAGTTTAAACGAAAATATAACAACAAATTCGTCAGCTAAAAATAATAAAAAAGTGATTTTCTATAGAAATTAATAAAATTCTATTAATCGCTAAAGGCAGGCACGGATCCAGTGTGATGAAAAAGGAAATTTACGCCGCCAAAACTATTAAAAACATCCTTCCACAAAAAACTCTAAGATGGATCCGAGCCTGACATATACTATTGTATTTAGCATTGTATACAATGTGCCTATATTATTGTATTCCTTCTGTCCTTTTTACACTTGTGTCTAGCTTTTCGTTGGATTTTGGAAGTGTAAAAAAATGCTAATTGCTCTGATAACAAAAAAATCCTCATTCACATTTCATGTCTGCACTTTGTGATACTTCAAATAAAATATAAAATAACAAATTCTCTGCGTGAAACTTCTGCCTCAAATTTTTAGTTTTAAATAATTCGTCTTGTTTGCCGGGGAAAAAACACAAGTGTACAAATTCACGTGAACTTCTGGGTTGGAGCAACGGAAAGTTGGTTCAAAAGTTACATCGAGTGCTAAATTCGAATTTGCACTCGGTTTCTTCATATTGTTCCTAGTTTTCGAGACATAGCCTCATGCCAGAAAGGAGGCAGTTGCAGGATACATTCTCTTTATGGCCCGGTAACACTGTTTTAATCTGCTCAGAGATATCGTGAACATATCGAAGTAATTAAACATTTTGTAGTAAAAAATCGTTCCACTTCCTTTAATTTGAAGATAATCGGAATATTTCGGGAACAGAAATATTCCATTATTTTAATAAGCACTGCAAATTAAATTAAATTAAATATTCAGCCTTGCGTTACTAAATAAAACGGTTGTTTTTAAGCCGCTGCAAGTCGAAAAAAATTTATCGGTTCTGGCACGTAATCGACCATAATTCCATCAGCTTGTTTTTTTGTTCAACAGCTGCTTTTATTACTTTCTACTTTTGTAAATATGCAACCCCGAGAACAAGAAAAGCGGCAGTATTTAAAAATATTTTCTAAAAATGATGACTGCTAAACTTCCATGCATATTAATTGACAGAGCTATAATATATTGTTTGCAAAGAATAATTCTTCCTAATTTTATTAGCGGTTTGGTAGTCCTTTGACTTAGTGCGCTAGTGTAAAAAGGGCTTAAGTACTTATTCGCGAGATTTGCATTTGTTTTATTTCTTTCTATGATTTATAAATTTTTTTATATAAATAACAATATTTAACCCAGAATATTTTACAATTGAGTCCCTACTATTTCGTACACTTTTTTCTACCTGAAATTTCCAATCTTAAAATTTGACTTTTGTATTGTTTCATTATTTGTTGCATTATTTTTATGAAAGTTTCAACTTACCCTTCTACGCGTCTCATAATCCAAAGCACCAGCTACATAAATTGCACCGGTCATATTCTTCACAGCAAAAGCACCACCAATATTACCACTAGTGATTTCGTAACGTATACGGGAAGCTAAACCATGAAATAAAACAAATACATTAATTTCAAATAAAGCCCCATCGAGAAGTATTTTAGAGATAAATACTTTTTAACTCGCTTGAAATACTCTCTTATCAACGTTTTTATCCCCCTAAATATGCTACACTTTTGAGTAAAAAGATAGCTTTAATTACGCAAAATATTACTTACACTCATCGTGGTCTTTAGCAGTTACTGTTAATACTGTATGTTGTATATCTTCATTTTCATCAACTTCAGCTTCATATAAACTCTTGTCAAAATAGGGAGGATTATCATTTTTATCCGCAATGCCAATACGTATGAATTTCGTTACTATTAGAAAAGGAGTAAACGAAAAAAAAGATTTGTTAAATATATAAAAGAATTAAGTAATTGTCACGTTTTTCATATAAATATAATAATTATTATTAAGCGGGCGACATACTGACACTAACACATTTTAATGGAGGGTTAAAACCAGAGAGTCGTATTAATATGCTAGAACTGTTGACAAAAATTATAAATAATTTCTTTGGATTTAATTTAGTATTTATTCGTAATACATTTAATACACATGTATGCTGTTATAGTGATTAAACCATTAATTTATGCCCTACATGTTTGGCATAAATTAAAATTAAATTAATTTCTTATTTATATAGTTATGAAATTAATTATTAAATGCAATAAGTGTTATGTTAATATCTTGTTTATTTGTTTGAAAATATTGTACTCTTACCGCCTGAAGTTATGTTAAAATATAGTAAATAATGCAAAGCCTTAAAGTATGTTATATAAATATTTTTATTTTAATGTATTATTTTAAATACAAATACGATAATATCTTGAAATTACGTTGACTTTTTGTATCTTTTTCGTCATAAGTAATTTGCATACTTTAAGGGTTCATTTTTTTTTGATATTTAGAACTTGTGTCTTTTAAAAAATATATACATATATAAAGATTTTTACAATAAGGGCTGGTTGATGTTAAAGTAGTATGGAATGAGCTGTCTGTGATTTAAGAACAAAAGCCTGTCCTTATTTTAAAACCCATATATACTACTATGCATGGAATACAACATCATTTCAAAGCTGTGGCGATACCCATTTGAAGCTGAGGAAGGGGAACGAAATTTTAACGAAAATAAACCACTATTAAAAATTGCAAATACCTTCAAACCGCAATGGTTGTGTGGCTTTCAACACTAACTTATGGTACCAGAAGTTGTCTATGTTCATTTTGTTAAGTGCACAACAGAATAAGCATTTTGTTGATCTGTAGCTCTCACTGTAAACGCAGTGGACACAGTATAAAGTAATGGCATTTTGTGAATGTTATGTGCCTGGAAGGGATTATAGCCATTCATCCAAATATGCGCCGTATTAGCCAAATGATACTTATCGAACCGCTCCGAAATCTTCTCTGCGAATCGTGTAACTTGCCAACAGCGATATGGCATCAGTGGTTCTATAGTAAACAACAGAATTCTGAGGCACCGCCAAAAATAACATGGCCACCATAAACTGGTATCGACTTGTCCTTATTCGAAACCCCATTTGTAAATACTTCTTAAACTTAATTATTTCTAAATCTAAAAGTTTTCGTATTCGTTTACCAGACGATACTATTTAAACTGACGGCATAAATAAGTGTGACAGCTAATTTGGTACACAAGTATTATGAAACTGTCAAATGTTTTTAAAACAGACCGAATCGCATACCAATTACGAAATTATATATTTACAAAATTTTCAATAATTTATTTTGTTGGACAAAAACTTTTTGTATCTTCTGGCTGGTTTATTATAAATAAAATTTAAAACTTTTATAATTTGTAAAATTAAATAAAAAAGATAACATTTTGTGTTTGGGACCATGAACCAAAACTCAGTACTAACGTTTTATAGATTTTTGGAGAACAAGCTTCAAGAGCTGCCGTACTTGTGATCGTTGGAAAGGTGTGTTCATCGCGTAAAAACTGAACACTTCGGCATTGCTATTTGAAATGGTGGTTGTGGACAGAGAGTGGCACTTTTTATTTGTTTGTAGTTATGACGTTATCCTTTTTGTTAAAGAGGATAAAGGTTTTAAGTACAACTAAGTGAGTTACAAAACAAAAAAGTGTTTTGGAAGAGAACGATATAAATTGAAACGTTGAAAGTATTTTTGAGTTAAAATTTAAAATCGTGCATAAACTGGAGACTTTACAATGAGAATATTAAATCAAAAATATTAGCAGAAAGCCGAATAAATTACTGATAACGTGCGTAGCTGCACAGAAAATGCATTCCGTTCTGCTCGTTGTCTAATAAAAATTATAACATTTACTATATTCAAAGCTATCACATACAAAAAATTATCTTTCTTAACGAAAAGAGCAAAAACCTAAATTACTTAATTATTATATATCTATATAATAAAAGCACAAGACGATATTTTCTTATCCACAATCTATATATGTGATTAAAATCGGATCATAATTTTAGCATCTGTAAACTTTTAAAGTTGCTGTTAATACTTGCATAAATAATACACGTAGCTTCATGTAATACAGGGTGGAGCAAATTGAATCATCCAATTTTGTTTAAGAATAAATTGTTTACTATACAAAACAAATGATTTGGACCTTTACATTTTATCTGTTGAGTAGATAATATCCGCCAAGTGGCAATCGCTAGTGGATATACATTTGTGCTCGTTTTGTTTTATTTTCCGTGACTTTTCGCCAGATTTCCGTTGATAGCTGTTTGCAATACTGCTGCATATTCCCTGAGATGGTTAAATGGGGCGATCTTGCTGGCCATGGCAACTCACCTAAATGGGAGATTAGGCGACCCGGAAATTCTTCTTTCACAATGTCAATTGTGGCTCCTGCTATGTGTGCGGTTGCACCGTCTTGTTGAAATAACATGTTCACCAAGCCCTATAGCGTTCGCCAGCAACAGTAACCCTATTGCCAATTGTTTCTTTAAATAAATATGGCCCAATCCCTTTTACCGCGTGAACGCCGCACCAGACAGTGCATTTGAACGGCTTTTCATGCATCACACGCGGATTTTCACACGATATTGACGATCAACAGGCATTATCGGATGTACTGTTTGCGCTTGGAACGGAAACATGTGCAAGTCTTTCACTAAAACTTGCTACAGGGTCCTTCTGTTGAAGCCCAATGGCGTAGCACGTCAACTGTTTGATGTTTCTTCGGTCTCAGAGACATTGTGAGTTACAGCTGCAATATACTCGACGGAACGACCAGTCCAGTGGTGACAACGCCACTGGATTCAGTCTGTTCGAGCAGCTAACCGGCGGAATGTTCGCCGAGTTGGCGCGACACGATTACGAAATCGAAGTCGAAATTCACACTGCGCTACACCACCGACCGATTGTTGTTTAAAAAAATCTACTCAATTATTCCACTCTCTTGCGGAGTATAGCGCGCTACGCCTTGTCTGTTTGTATACTGCAGTTGTCTAGTTCACAAGTGGCAACTATGATTGACGTACGATGCCATTTGCAAAATTTATAACATCTTCCGGTAGCGTGATTAATTTTGCGCTACCCTCTACATGTAGCTTCAAGTTGAAAAATAAGCAAAACGTACATGAGTGCGTATACATATTCGATGAATGATGGCGTAGCTAAGTCGGGCGTGAAAAATTTCTTCTTTTTGTTTCTCTAGTTACTTTTTATACCCACAGTAGACGAATGTAGAGTGGCGAATACCGATAACGAGGCAAACTCTAGTTTTAGTTTCAAGCAATGTATATTCCGGCTTCATTTTGAAAATATATTTAAAACCGACCCTTATTTTTTGTAATCTTTTACAAAAGAAACACCATAGGGTTATAAATCAATTCAACATAAAATTAAACTGGGTTTTGCCTTGAGCGAGCCTCCGAGGTAAGACCCTAATGAATATATAAAATCAAAATATGTTTATTTAATATTAATTTGCCAATTTTCGTTGTAATTTTGAGGTAATATTTAAAATTCTGTTAGTGGTTTGTCCTTTAAAGGAAAAACATAAAATTATAGAAAAAAGTTCTAGAAAATCTTTGTAACTCGTAAATTATTTTATGCACTTTTTTTATATAGAAAACCATAATAATAGTTGGAAATTAATTGTTTCTTTTTTGTTTTTTCCTCCATATGAACGAGTTTTTTGTTACAAACTATTAAACCACTTCCTTTAGCCATGTTAATTTTTGTGGCACTTATTGTTCGAAAATGTCAAAAACAATATGCTATTTTATTCGTAACATAAACAGCAAAAAATATCGCAAATAATGAACTAAATATAAATACGAGTGACAAAAACCATAAATGCAATTATGTTACAAATTTTAAGGAAAAAAATTGACACGAAATACAATATATCATAGTGGGAAAACATAATTAAATCCTTAAAGGTTTGAATAAAAAATAAAATATTTTTTATGTTGGAAAACCAGTTGTAAGTATTTTCTTTAAATGTAGAGTGATCAGATAAGAACAGAAATTAAAATACAGCAAAAGTAGTGTGTTATACTATACTGATTCTGGCCTTATTTTAAAGCTACATTTATGCACACAAAAAAAAAAAAAGAAATTACCCATCCAAATTTATTAAAACATACAAAAATTTAGAAAAATTTAAATATCGTTTGTTTTCGGTAATCCTTCCTGTTTTAATATAAGATTAATTTTACAATATTTTTTATTATCTACTTTTCAGTTCTAAATTCAAATTTAAAGTCATAAATTTTTTCGAAACTATTTTCGATTTTTCAAAATATGCAGTAATATTTATTTTAATGTTCGTTCGTCATCAAGGATTTATTTTTTTGCGAAAATGCAAAAATAATATTTCTGAAGTATGTTCGAAATTTCGAAGAATAGTTCGAGTTTTCGATAATCACTCCCGGGCAATGCAAAATATCTGGGAGCGATTCTGGATATCAAGCTATTCTGGAAACATGGAGGCTAGAGCTACCAAGGCGATGGTAGCTTCATGTATCTGTAAGAAGGCCGTAGGAACGGCATGGGGTACCAGACCCATCAACGTTGCAGTAGTAATTAAGCTGGTCCTACTGTACGAAATCGTAGTCTGGTGGGAAGATTTGGACAAGGCCTCTAATCGGTCTCATTTTGAGAAAGTACTACGTTGTAAGACAATGCGGATTACAGGGGGCATGCGCACAGCGCCGACAAAGCCGCTTTTCACCATGCTGAACTGAATGGATCCCTAGACTCTAGGGCCATGCCAGCATCCTGCTGGTTTCACAGATTACACCACCCCGATTCCGTGCTTCTCGAGAGGTATCCAGTGGAATAAAGAAGTAGGCGGTAGTGTATTCATAGAGAAAGTAGGGCCCAAGATGTCCTTCAGAACTCCCAATGAATGCAGCGTTCTTCAAGCTGAAACATCAGCGATGCTAAGGACGGAAAATTGGCTTTCGTATTACAGAATATTTGATAGAGGTATTAAAATCTTTACCAACATCCGCGGTATAATTGGGTCTCCAAAAGAGGTCTATGCAACATTTTAATTGGTCCACATTGATGAATTTTGTAGCATGCAGCTCTCAGCCTAAAGGAGGCACATTCATAAAGCGATATACAGGGTGGGCCAGAAAGAATTGCGAATTTGAAAAAATCATAAAAAAAACTAGGTACAAACCACATACAAATTTTTATTTTTACAAAAATTAACATCTGGGAAATTCAGTTCTTAAAAATAACATCATCGAGATGTGCACCATCGCTCTGCAAACATTCTTCGAATCTGAACCTCAAATTGGTAAAAACTCGCTGGCACATTGCACGGGGAATATCTGCCATTTATTTCCGGGTATTGGTCTTCAACTGGTCAATTGTGGCTGGGTTAATGGAGTAGACTCTACTTTTTAGGTATCCCCACGAAAAAAGTCCAGTAGTGTGAGATCCGGACTTCTACGAGGCCATTCAATGTCACCTCGGCGCGATATCAGTTTCTCAGCAAACATCTCGTTTACGACCGCCAAAGAGGCATTAGCTGTGTGGCATGTCACGCCATCTTGTTGAAACAATTTCACACGATTTCAGACCTTTCAACAAAAAGCGACGCAAAGATGTCCTGGACACCACAAGTTCGGCTGACCGCTTTCGAGTCGATAGAGCAGGATTACGTTGAACTGAAGTTCTTACTTGTTAAATTGTGTCCTCCGTTCTTGTTGACCTTGGGCGTCCCGCAGGCTTCTGTTTGAGAGTCGAACCAGTAGCTTCGAACTTTCTGACCCACGATCGAATCATGCTTTCCTTCGGACACTGATTTAGGTCATGTAATCCAAACTCACGTCGAAATAAACGCCGAACAATAATGCACGAATCGTGATTTTTGTAATATTGTTTAACGCAGAAAGCACGTTGCGCGCTAGTGAAGTGATCCATTTCGACTAAATATCCGAGAACCGAGCTACTTAACCCCACCACTCGCGCAGTCCCCTCTCTAACGCTTTAAACGCAAGAGTGTTTTTAAAATCGTATTCCCTTCTGGCCCACCCTGTATAATATCAGTAAGGGTAGATGGTGGAAAGAAACCCATATGTAGTATGACTAGGTCACCCTGGTCAAGTTTGTGCAGTGCTCATATCAGAGCTGTACTAAGTTTTCAAAATACACAATTAAGGGGCATCGTGGCAACGATTACCGGAATTTGAGAATTTGGCAGCCACGCGAAAAGAATGAGGCTGCCTGCAAATACCTTCTGTAGAAGTTGTCAAAATGAAGGGGAAGAGAAAACGAAATATCACCTTTTCCTATGCCTCTGCCCTGCCTTAGTAGCCAGACACCTGGCTCATCTCAGGCGGAGGATCTTCAGCAGCCTCTCCGAAATATCGGAGGTGGGACTACGGGGAACTTCTCTAACTTTCTTCTCCATTTCTTCACTATCTTCTACTCCCTAATCTCTTTTGAGGTAACACGTAGGGACCGAATTCGGGGAGCCATGTGAGCCTGTTTACCTAACCCAACCTACCTTAATTAAATAATTTTTTGGAGATTTTTTATGATAGAACTTGAACCTTAGTTTCAAAATTGGCCAATAAGTCAAGAGATAGCACAAATAAAATGATACAATTTCGTTCTTCGTAATAAAATGGAGGAAAATAACGCAATATCGGAAATTTCGATATTTATTCGAAGGTCAAAAAGTACAGTTTAAATCCAAATTAGCACCGGTTTTTGACACTACGACCTGGCCTGTAATTATATTGTGCACAAATTACAGTGCAAATGTGGATTAATTAGCAGAGAAAGCCCCACCAATGTTTACGATAACAAACACTAAATTCTGTTTTTTAATATAAGTCTAAGAATTTCATTTCCAGAAAATATTTTTTGCTCTATGTTCACTCGAAACCAAATGATATTTGTATTTAATTAAATGATAAATTGAATTTTAATTGAATGTTACTCTTGGGATGCCAAAATATTTGTGGTTTGTAACCACAAGAATTTCATCCGTTTAAAAAATATATTTCTATAACTTGATTAAAAAAAAGAAAAACAGCCAAATCAATTCCTTCGACAATAAAAAAAAAGCGGAAAAACTATTTAATATTGTTGAAACTCAGTCGAGTGTTAAACTTGATGATAAACTCTTCTGCTATTGTCTTTTTGCTGAGTGCTTTCGCTAGAGAAAGAATAACGTAAAAATGGGAACAGAGTAAAAAGACAAAGTTCAAAGTTGTGCAGGAAATGATATTGTTATAGGAAATACACACTAGAAGTGAAATAATTGCGAAAGGAGCAAGGAAGGGAAAACAAATGTTTCATATTATTGTTGTCTATAGTTGTGAAATTGGAATTTATGATACTTTAACCGTACTTCAGTTTCACTCACTTGTAAAAAAATGTCTCATTCAAACACTTATTTTTCCTCAGCTTTTAAGCATTGACAGAGGCAAAATGTATGGCATTCAGTTTATCTGAGATTGGAGTAGACACCACATTTTATTACATGTGTCAATGAAAAAGTCCTATAACAAAATACGTTCTCTGATTAAATATGGATAAAATATTTGTCCTTTTTCTGTCTTATAAAAATATCAAAAATAATGAGATGCTGGGATTTGATAACGTTTTTGTATTTTTCTAAGTTGTCATAGAAAATAAATCATTGGTAAAAGATAAAAAATATATTTGAAATTTGAGTATTTTTCTTTTAGCATTGTATTTGAAAAACATAGAGTTATATATTTCGAAATTAAAGATTTTCAACCAATGACATCTAACTTTAGTCGTTGTATGAAGAAAGCATAAAGAAATGTAATGAATTAATGGACTTATTTAGAAAAATAAAGAGTTTAAGATAACCGGTCGTACGTTGTTACTTATTTAATTTAAAATCTTCTGGTTCTCGTGAATAACCGCGTAATTTGAAATGGGGGTATTTAAAATTTTGGTCTTGATATACAATTTTTCAAACTTTTTTCAATGTAGACACAAACAGCGTGTCTCAATAAGAATGGACTATTTTAATTTTTCGCCAATTTATTTGTGCAAAGTGTCCAAAGACCAGGCTGGAAGTATTTTTAACACTTAAGTGAAACTATTTATTGGTATGTGAAGGTCTTTACGATTTTGGATTACTTTGGATTACTTATTTTAGGAAATTTTCTGGAGTACCACAACTTTTTAGCTATTTGATTCAATGGGTTGCTGTTGTTATATAGAATTATACGAAACAGTTTGGTAGAGATCTAATATTTGCTTTATATCTTAGATTCGATATTGGTATAGAGCGTAGTGAGCCAAATGCTGCTCTTAAGCATGAGTTTATAATTGAGTTTAATTTACTAATCTGAGATTTGGGAGAGTACCCAAAAATTTGTAAACCAGAGTTTATCTTAGAAAATATTAGAGCTTTTTGTTATAGAAATTATATTAAAATTCATCTCAAAATATTTAAACGATGTTGGGGGAGCAGTGTAGGTATTCGATATGGTCTTTCCAAGTTTAAATTTACTCCGCTGTAAAACGACAAATTCACAGTCAAATTTTTCCATGTTGACATAGAAATAAAGCAACTGGGCATTAATAATTTAAAATCGACAAAAATGGATATTCGCAGTTTTTTTTTAAAACGACAGAATCAAGTTAAAACGTATTTTTAATGAAATCGTTTAAACTTTATATTGATTTAAACGTGAGACATACCAAATCATGCTGTCGGAATATCAATCAAAAATTTAAGTAATTCTTCAAGCTAAATGTTGTTATTTCTGAGAAAAGATAGAGATTTGATATTTGAGATTTTCAGAGATATTCTCAGATTGTTGCTAAATTTTTCCATTTCTTAGAGAACTCTACTGTCAAATACAGTGAAGGTTTCTATAATTGCCTTAACAAAACAATTTAGAATTTAGAATTTTTATAAATCAAAGAATCTAATATATTTTAAAAAGAATAATTTACTTAAAATCGGTAAAAGGTTTGTTAAAAAATTTATTTTTTGATTAATCTGATTTCAAAATGAGTACAAAATGTGAAGTTTGTAAATTCTTAGACATACATCCTTCATCCTGTGGTCATTAAATTACATAAATCATTGAATCAATCATAAGATTTTCATAAATACTTAAATAAGAGTAAAATATGAATTTCCTTGAGCATTGTCTCGTATAAATAATTAAATACAATCTAGTTGCTGTCTTCAGATAATTACACAAAACTTAAGTTTACTTTAACGATAAAATTATTTAAATCAAAACGCATCTGTCTCTGTTACAGAACAAATTAAAAACTAATTCAAATTACAAAATCCAAAAGTGAAAAACAAATATTTCCTTTTAAGCAAATATTTACTATTCTTGTTGTTATCTTAATAACCCAACAATTGTAAATACAACAAAACAATAATAAGAAAAGATTGTCAACATATTATGACGAGAACACATACACATGTAGGTTTTTGTGTTAACAACAAGATATTGTGCGAATTAATCGAGCAGAAGAGCCAGCAGGAGTTTGAAATTTTCTTAATAATCTTTTCAGGTAAATTTGCATAATTTGATATCTATTAGAAAGGTTTTAACTTATAAACACACACACATACACACATCAAGGATTTCTATTTAAACATTTTAGTCTTCTTAAAATCTTTATGTAAATTTTATTTATTTTACTCATAATTTCTATATGAATGATTGTTGTGGTTGCTGTTGATGTGTGTTTTTTCGTTTGTATTTTTTAACATTTATTTCTTTGTAACATGTGTGAGTAAATGCCGTACCGTACCCAGTAGTCTTTAGGATCTACATATGTATAGTAGACCAGTTTAATAGCACTATTAGACGTCCTCGCCTAGGAGAAAGAGGACAACACTAAATGGTTTCCCAATAAGGCCAGATTGATGTTGGCGTCCCCCAATGTTGTTTATTATTAAATCTCTGATGCTACCTCGAAAGTTACACGATTAAGCAGCAGGTCCAAGTAATATAACTTTATTATAAGAATTAGTCTTAATGGGTACAAACGCTACAAGATAACACTAACCTGGGCTGTAAGAGTTAATAATTCTGTGAAAGAGACCCCTAATTGCATTAGGGAAGTTATAGGCTGTATAGTACTTTACGTCGGTAGCAACCTTTCGATCACCGACGTTTCTTTTCATTTGTATAGCTGACATTTATATTTCCATGGCTACCTGGACCATGAACTTATCCCAGCTGGGAAATTTGAAGCTATGAATTCTCTTTCGGTATTTGACGACTAAGTTGCCCTGCAACGTCACAGGTTTTCGAGCTGAACCACATGCCCTGAGAAGACTTACCAGCATCCAGCCCAGACTTATCGTTCGGGACGATATTGACTCACTGGTCGAACGACTAAAAATCTCCTATTGCCAACTTAAGATCTAAGCCTCGCGGACTGGTTCACCGATATTCCCCGGGGAGCAATACATTAGCCTAGTGGGATCTCCCAGAGACCTGTCCCAGATGGAGCTATCTTGCTGGCCTATGCCAATAAGCCTGAAGCGACCAATACTCCTAAATTCAACATGAATCAGGCAATAGCACAAATTCAGCGCCATATATGAAGAGTTATTGAAAATTGAACTTCTCGAACCAATTACAAGATGCTAATTCACTGTCATATTCCTCCCACAATGAAACCCATGGGACGTTCATATACAAAAGAACTTTGTTAATCCTTCAAACACAGCTTGTCCCTACCAGTTCAGTACGATTACCCTGATTGGAAATCACTATATTATGGCCCAACCCTAAATTACAGTTTCATAATTAAGTGTTCGAGTGACTTTAACAAACTAAAATATTTAATAATTAAGTGAGTAATTTATTCAGGCCTAAGATCTTTTTTTTATTTCAATTAAATACTTCAGAATTTTTCTGTGTCTTTCTATATAGTAGTGTTTGTTGCAAACATGATATTTAATGGGTTCGAAAGTCTTTTCATAGTTTTCATATTATCGATCGCTTGTCCCTTTCCATACAGTTAGTATCGAATAACTAACCTTTTTAGAGTTCTAAAAATTATCGTATAAAATTATTCGCTTGCCTTTCTGATTATTCGAATTTATTTTTAAATAAAATCGCAATAAATTTAAGGTTTAAAAATATTCAAACTAAATGAGAGTTGTTTTGGTGTTTAAGACAAACTAATTAAAGCTTTGTTATTGCAGCGGCCTTAAAATATTTAATTATTAACACAACTTTAATGGGCTTGCTTAATTTTATTAGTGCTGCGTAGTAAAATTTATAAAATAAAATGAAATAATTAAAATAGAAATAATTCTCACATGACTGATTTAAGAAATTTTGATATTTATAAAGATAACAAAAGATATATGCAACTACCAGAAGCTGCCTAGTTATGATTTTTATAAATTTTAAAGTTTGATTTTCTCAAACCCAATTTCAAACGTTTTCCATATTCTACTCATTCATCTAGCATGACTTTTTAATTACTTTCCATTCATTGTTGACTTTAGGTATTTCTTCTTGAGTCTCCCTTTTTCCTGACGAAATTTTTTCCTTAGTTTAAATTCAATTTATATTCATTGTTTTAGTAAAGAGTATGAAAAAAATACAAATGGTTTCTTAAAAAAAACAATCTCAAGTGTAACTTGTCATTGTAGTGATCTTTTGGCTTTACCTTTATGCAAGTTCATTTACATATTTAAGAATAATAAAAAAAAATCGTTTTCTCAAAATTTCATGCATTCGGTAGTAAAAAGTATTTGGGGAAAAACTGAGTATGATTTTTCATAAAAAAACTGCATTGGCACAAAAACATAAATGTAAAAATAATAATGCCAAGTTCCTAACCTCAGATCTCGCCAGTTAAAAGTTAAACTTAAGAGAAAAATTAAATAAATTTGCAATATTTTTAAACCTACCAAAAATTCGAAAACTCACTATAAAATCGAAAAAAAAAATATAATTTTACCAAAAAAGCCGAAAATTCACAAGGAACCTAAATAAGTTTTATGAAAAACGTCGAAATTACACAAATATATAGAAAAAATTAAATAGCGCCCCAAATCGGGAAAAAATAGTTCGAAAAAACAAATTATAATTCATTGCATTAATTGCAAAAAAGTAAGATTTAATAAAAAATCGAAATTTCACCAAAAAACTACTACAAACATCTAAATTCACAAATTTTCCAATTTAGCTGCCAAAAAACACACGAAACAACTTTCCGTTACTATAGCCGAAAAGTTCACTTGAATTTGTAAACTTGAATAATTAGTCTTCAGGAAGTTTTCGTTCGGTATCTAGCTGTTATTAAGTAGGCTTTTTTATTTTACTTTTCTTATGCTCAATGGTGCCTCTTTCCTTTAAAAATACAGTTGCTATAAGTCACTGGTATAGAATTTAATACATACGAGACTTACGAGATAAGTAATGAGAATAATGGTTTACAAAATTGTAAATATTCGAATAAAGCTACAACTAAAGTAAATAATTAATTTGGAATGCTGTCAGCAGGTAAACTACAACTAGAAGGACTCTATTGTATTGAATAGGTAAGCTAAGGAAGGTATTTGTTCATTATAATAGCTATTTGATTTGCGTCTTTGTCTTGAAGCAAACTAGTTAGTTAATATTTGACAAACAGGAATGCTACAAAGTCAACAACATCCCTAATATTTCAGGTTGGATGTCTGATTCGCGTTAAATTATTCATGTCGTAGCTAGAAATATGAATAGCTTCTTGACGCAATAATGTGACCTACGGACGGTTATATGTAGGCCTGAGACTAAATCATAAAGAATATTATTCGAATAAGTTTCTTAAAATAGTTGCTGCTTTTAGGACAAGCTAATAAAATATTCTTCAAGGTGAAACTCATATTGAGAATATGCTACGAGTTTGTCTAAGTCTCCTTAAGATATATTCTCCCGTCGTTACCATGTCTAATGTTATTATACCTTCCTTGTACCCCCTAGTGTATAACTAAATTCAAAAGGCCCCCTTCAAGGCCTCATCTGTTACGAGTTCTCAATCATGAGATACTTGGCTATACATTCTCTCGTTTATTTGCAATTTATTTAATTCGACAATCATTATTTTATTAAAGTAACGCGCAGACTAGGCGAACACTATTTCCTTGTGTTTCTTTAGAAGGGGATGGAGTAGAAAATTCAGGTTACAAAGTAAATACGTAGAAAAGCTTAACTATTAACAACTCTGCTATTTAAAAAGCACGTAGCAGCCCAGGAGTAAGCTGCTTAAATAGAACTTGGTCACGAAGTCAAACCACCATGAACACGAATAATAATTCTACATACTTACAAAAACTAGTTATGCAAGAAATGTGACTGAATGGTAATAACACTGTGTAAGCAATGTGCGTACAACATGGTGCTGTAAGACTACTTTTTGAAGATGGTGGCAAGAAACGAAAATAGTCTTTGTCACAGCAAGAAAAAGAAATAGCGTAATGGAACTAGCAGCTAGGTGTTTGGCCTAAAATGGGCCCTTTTAAAACTTTCAACATTTCTGCCACGTGTTTGTGCATTAATCTGAATTTTAATTTCCCCCCGCGTATTCATTGTTGTTGTTCTATTTACTTATTTGTTTTTTAACTTTTATGTACACACGTCCTTGTATTTCCTTTTTTTACTCGTGTAATAATAAAAATCACAACATACACCACTTTAGTATGGGAGAATTACTACAACTAGCAACTACATAGTTTTTTTTATGCAAAACAACTAAGTGGAAAATTTAATGGAACTCAAATAGTTGTGTTGCTATAGTTATTTACTGCAGTCACATAATAAATGAGGTGTTTGATTCCTTCGCATGATTGCTTCTGCAGTAACATTATCATCGTCATCGTCGTCACTATCATGATGACTCCTTAATAGTGGCTGTGAGAATTTAGATTCACTGCACACAGCTCACACGAATACTAATAATTTAACTATTTATAAGGCTGCCTTCCACCCACCAACCATTGCTAGAATCAGTGCTATTGGCACGAGCAGCAATTGACAATATCATACCGAACAATAAAACGATTGTTGTTTGATGCTGTTTCCTTTTGCTTATAACTTGCTGCAACCCGGTGTGCTTCGCCTTCTCTATAATACGGATATAATATAATTTCTTTTACAATAATGTTGTGTGATTCAGTTACCTATTAATTTACCTGATTTACAATAATTTTTTTGCCGTTCTCCTGGGGCGTCAGCATGAAATATAAAGCTGATCATGCATGATGAGATTTGGGGGTATAAGATCTTATTTTTTGTGAGAGATACCATTCCCACCAAGCTCATACAACATTTTAAAGTTCTTAATATCATAATTCACTAGATATAAGATAATTAATACTTTCACTGTTCGGATTTAACTACGAAAATTGTAGACAGAGTTACTCGCACACAATTTCAAGAATCCCACTATTTTAGTACTCTAGACATAAGATGAATAAGCCATTGGCTTAATCTCGCCATTAGTTTAATTGTCCTCTTACTAGTAAAGTCTTCTTTAGAAGCTAGTCTTGTTTTAAGGATGCCAAGCCCATTATTTATTTTGTAAAGTTGCCAATACACAGATTTAAGACTTTAGATGATGTGGTTCTTTAGATATTTTCAAACTTATATTTACTTTGTCTGTAAAGTGTCGCGCCTATTATGTCAATTTCGGCTGTATTTATATGAAGTACGCCCTTTAATAACAACATTTATCAATTATAACACGCTGGTTAAAAAAAGGGTACTCTCGCTATCTTCGATGTCTATATATTACATAATAAATTAATATTTTGTGTAAAAAGGTGACACGCCCATTTTTCTACTTATTTCTTTTCTGCAGAACAAATTACAACTACAGCGATACACACACACAAAGTTCTGGATGTTAGAAATTTTTTCATATACAATAATTATCACCCACTTGATATATGAAATATCCAGAGAATCAAGTTTCTAGTTTGTGCTACTATACACATTTGTTTTATATCTATATATAAGTAGAAGATGTGCTTGTTCTGGTTGTTGTTGTGCATATGTGCAATTGCATTTAGACACGGTCATTAGAAATTCTATTAGTTACGTCAGAAGCTTTCAAATAAATTCTGCTACAAATACAAATACAACTACATACGAGCATTAATATTTATTTCATGTTAATATTAGGAAAATTACAAACTAATTAAAGTGTTTTCACAGCTGGCAAATTAAGTGTTTGGCTTCGGTGAATTGGAAATCCGAATTGTAATCTTGTGTTATTTCCCTTAATTGAAATAGTTTAAACATGACATTGAAGCAAAACTGAAATACTCGTAAACGATTTATAAGAAATAACACTGATGGATTAAGTAAATAAGTGATTAAGTTCTGCAACAAGAATTGAAATTAGTGTAAAACAAATATCGTTTTATTATGTCGCATGTGTTTCGATTTAATATAAAGTTGCTTTTTACGTTGAAAATTATCTAAATAAGTCGCTACATAGAGAGAACGCTTTGTGTCAATAAGTCGATATGTAATTTAAACTATTGTGAATATTCTAAACAGCCGAAAATTAAATAGTGCAAAACAAGTATTTGCATTCGAAAGGTACTTTTTTTTTTTTAAATAACTTTTCATAAACATTTTCTTTTAGAACTAGAGTACATTTTCTAAAAAAATTCCTTTTTCGAAAAAGTACTTTCTATAAAATATTTGTATAATATTCACTTTTATAAAAAACAAAAACGAAAGATTGTTTATAACACTACGCTTTTTACAAAAATGTTATATTTATAAAAAAGTTTAAACTGTTTTTATAAAAAGTACATTTTACAAACAGGTAGAGTACCTGTATTAGATGTAGATACAGGGGAGGAAAAATAAAATATTTTCTATTCTCACAAAAAAGTTTCATCTTGGAAATGCATAAGCTAATTCGCATCTGATTCTATATAATAACTTTTATGTACATATGTACAGTGTTGTGCAAAAGATATCAAAAGAAAAGAAGAGGACTCACTCATTTTTCAATATTTATATCAACATCAAAAGCAACCGAAATTTCCGAATTCCTTGAATTAGATTGTGCAAAACAAAGGCAACAAAATAAAAAATTTAATATATAACAAAAATTCTTTGAAATTACGGTATTATAAAGGAAATATTTTTTTTAATTTTTGCGGAGTTTGTTGCTTGTGTTGTGCACAACACTTTATATGTAAGTACTTTTTATATAACAGTTCCTATTTTTAATTTTTTTTACAGAATTATTTTGTATTATTTTAAATTAATTAAAAGTTATATTAGCAGAAAAGGACTTTTTATAAGAAAGTACCGCGATTTTTAATTAAAGAACGAAAGACCCTTCATAGAAAAGAACCTTTTAAAAATTTGTATTATTATTATTAAAATTTACGTTTCAAGTAATACTAGAGCATTTTATACGAAGGCTTTTTGCCGAAACCCCTTTTTGTTTACATATGTATATGTATAAAGGTAGCTTTTACACTCATTAGAACGTGTACAAAATAACATCTTTTTAATAGAAAAGTAGGAAAGGAGTTTTTAAAAAAAGTATCTCCTTGAAAATTTGAACTTTTTAAAGTGAGCTCATATTTGAGGATGCTTTTGTAAAAAATTACTAGTTCAAAAACATTTTAGTTTTCAAAAAATACATTGTAAAAAAGTACCTTTTATTAAAAAGTATTTATTATTAAAAAGTACCTTTTTAAAAAAGGCTAAATTAAAATAGGATGTTTGATATAAATGTAAAAAATTATTCTACAAAATCAAATACCCTTTATAAAGAGTCTTTTAGAGTTTGCCTCTTTTATTTGTCATCTTTGTTTCGTTTAAATACTTTTAATACTAAAAGCGTCCTCTACTAATTTTACTGTTTAGCAACAGTAAAAGAGAATTTATGAGAAAATAAATCTAGCACCAGTTTTGTTTATGTTTAATAACTAGTAATAACGTTTCAAAAAAATTTGCATAAATCAAAGTGTAATATTTTACTAAATACAGTATTGCAAAAGCAATAGCAGTATTTTCTTTTAATGATAACAATATAATTTTTAAAAGTCATATATAAAGCACAATGAACTCTATGGCTACCAAAGCTGACATTCTATTAATCACATCTCTACTTTCCTTTGAGCAAAAACTAGTACGTGGGAAAAACACTTGAACTATTGACATTTATCTGTAACAAATAGTGGCAAAGGCCAATATTTTCTTTTATTATATTTATGTGCCAGACGTCTTGACATACTTACACACATAAAATGTTCTTTTATGCCTTTCTTTGCCTACTTGCATTCATATGAAAGATTCATAAATCACATACAAACTATAATAAATATTACATTTGGCCTTAAACAGAGAATGGCTGACATGGTGACAGGCATAGTGGAATTTATACAGTTTTTTGAAAAGTTTTTTTTTCTGTTTTGTTTATAATAACTGATTATCAATTTATGGCATAAGCACGAGTACTTTTTGTTTTGATGGCCTAATTGTTGGCAAGAGGAAAACAAATAAAAGTCTAGCCCCTGGCTTTGAAAAAATTTATCATTTGTTCAATCTGCTTAATAGCTGAAGGCGCTAAACATAAAAGCGTTTTTTATTAATTAATTTGTATTGCACGTCTCGTACAAAATCAATACAAATTTAAAGAAATACTTTTAGGAGGGAGTTAATTTTTTGAAAAATAAATATCTTTTCTGAAAAAATTCCCCATAAGTTTATTGTTAATATCTTGATTTTGAACAATATTGTTTTAAAATATTTTTTTTTTTATATTTTAACCACAAGTTTGACTTCGAAAATTAACAAAATTGTGGAAAAACTAATCAGCAAACGAATGCTAAAATTAAAATAAATCACTTTAAAAAATATTGCGTAAATCGCAAAAAAAAAACTTAAAATTACAAACACTAAAAAAAGTAAATCAGAAAACACCCAGTTCAGACGTTGTTTCGACCCCGGCTGCTGAAAAATCTTGATAGAATACGCTTCAGTTCAGTAGAACATATCAAAAATTAGCTGTATTTGTTTTTGGCTGCAAAAGATGAGCAATACTTGTGCGGCAGAATCCATCCATTATTAAAGTATAAGAGTATATAATAAAAAAAAAACAGCGGGAACTTTTTTGTACAGCCAATACAATAAACAATCATTGTGACTATTTTGGCATTTTTGCAGATAATTTTAGCATTTTTAATTTTAATTTAACTGCAAGTTTTTCAGAATCATATAAACTTTAATTTTTTCTATTTTTTAAGTAAAATTTATCAAAGCACGAAACCTAAACGCATGTGGGGCATACTTTATATCAGTTCAAGTTTCTTCTTTGATCTCTTGCAGTCGATTCGATAAAAATAATCGGAAATTACAGCATCTTGAAATCAATTAGACTAGAGTACAATGTTTTAGACTGGAGCATCGGTGAGTTGTGTCTATGTAATTTGGGGAGCTAAATAAAAATATACAACTAATTTTTATAAAATGGTTTTGGTTTTCGACAAAATGAAGGGAAATGGCACGACATATAACTTGATAACGGCGTGTTTTATAGCTGACGAAAAAATCCACAACAAAATTACCTTGACGAGGGCGGTCACCCAAATAGCCGACCTGACGTATTAATGACGGCTGTATTAAAAAAAATACTTTGGTGAAAAGTTTTGATTTGAATTTTAGGGCGTCAACTTTCATTTGAAACGTTTTAATCCAACCAATGTTAAAGCTGAGCTCGATTACGGCAAGAAACCAACAGAGTTTTTTGAATTCCAAGCTCCAAAATCGAGTGTAAAAATAAATTACCAAAAGTTTCAAAATGACAATTATAGAGCGAAAACAAAAGGTTAATAAAATTTCGTAATCAAATTCATTGATAATTCATACAGGTATTTTAATTCCCTTTTTTTGTGTATTGACAAGAATACTTTGTATTGTTTATCATTCAATTAATTTGGGTGAAATCTTATTTCTTTCCGGTTTTCATTGTTTTGCTTTGAACACAATGATGCTTCAAGACCAACCACTGTTACGTAAAGGAAACAAAGCTATAGATCAGGTACTTCGTGTATTTAGTTATTATAAGTCTATGCTGAGAAACAGTTTGTATAAAAACATTGACATTAAAATCATATAGAACAGTTTAGAAAAAAAATTCGTTTGATTTTGTTCGGGGTGGATGTATGTAAGTCGTACGAGAAAATTTTTATTTAGTATCTTAAAAAACTAAAAACAATCAACAGGAGTTTTATACTGACTTATTCTAGCCTTTAAGTGATGAAATTAAGGAAAAAGATCGCACTTAGGGAAAATAATGTATCGTTTCACCAAGCCGAAAGCAATGTATTAAAGTTCTTCACGCACCTTATTCGCCAGATTTAGCTTCTTCGGATTCTTTTCTACTGGCCAACAATGAAAAGATGGAGTCTGCGGTTAATGAGTTTCTGTAGAAGCTACACAGTTCTTACTATGAACAGGGTATCAAATATACTGAATGTCTCTGGGAATGTTGTATCGAACTAAAAGGCGATTATGTTGAGTGTACATTCGCATTTAGCACCCGAACGAAACATCTTTTCGTTGCTTCAGTCCACAAGTTAAATTGAATTTGTAAACTTGTCTGAGCGATTTCACACTCAGGATCTACTGTTTCGGCAACTTTGGCAATTTGACCATATTTTTTATTAACTTTGTTTATTCTGCAGTAATTCTATATTCCAACTTTAATAAAAACCAGAGGTTTAAGAAAAAATTTACTAGTTTTCAGTTGAGGTGGGCAAAAGGAACTTTAATTTACTTGTCTAGCAGCGTCCTTAAGGCGCCTTGAATCACCATTATAAGATTTTAACCTGTATTGTGCTTAAGTGCACAAAATTTTTTGTTTATTTTGTTTTTGAACATATTGCTGAAAAAATTAAATTTCCGTATTTCACACTTAGACATTTGAATTATATATTTATGATATTTGTAGGGCAACAAATAAAAAATAAAATATATAATAAAAATATATATTATTTAAAAAAGCAGTTTTAAAATTTTAGTATTAGCTCTAGTCTCACTATAATCAATGTTAAGCTAAATAGTGATTGCTTTATGTGACTTTCATGAATTGAAAATACGAACTTTTGTTCGTTTTGTTAAAACTTTAATATTTTTGCCCTTGATTTTCTTGGATTTCTCATTTGGTCTAAGAAAGTTCAGGCATAAGACGTTCAAGTTTTTCTAAAAAGTTTGGTAAAGGTTTCCTGATAAGGTGGCCTAAGCCACCAACGAAATGCGAATAGATAATTAATTTTATTTTTCTCAAAAAGAATACAAAATCCCAAAAAATCTCGACTTTATTAAAATTTTAATTTAAAGCATTCAATTCAATATTTTTGTGTTTTTTTTTTTGTGAATTGAACGTTTGTTCTAACAAAAATTCTAACACTGCATAGTTAAATATCTGAGATAATACAGCGATACAAAAATGTAAGAAAATTAAACATGCAGAGGGTAGTTTTTCAAGCTATTGGTTTGTAAATTAATATGCCTTGAAGAAGAAGCATATAAATATAAGAATTTTTTAAGAAAGTTGACTATGACTGTGTTAAATTTTAATTTATGTGAGATATGCAATTTTAAAATATCCCTGAAAAATTACTAGCTTTAATGAAAAAAATAACACGCTCTATTTGATCCTGGTTCATTGACTTAGATGACTAGTTTTAATTACCCCCTCTAGGGTTAGTAATTCGCATGGAGCAGGTCACCAAGATAATGGTGTTAATCGTCAGGTATATTGTTCGTTAAGCCTGCCAATTAATAGGTACGGAATTTTTAAGTCCAGTGCCCTTAAAACGGTCAGCAAAAGGAACTCGTCCCATATATGCCACTGAAACCGAGATTCCCTCTAACCATAATTAGGCAGACGAAATGTGACAATTTTACTTATTTACGTAGGCATTCAACCAGTCGCCTGAAGTAAGTTCTGAAATCAGCTGCACGTTATGGCGGCAAAAATACAAAGCACTGCCATCATGAACAACCACAGCCAAAGCAATAATAAATTTTATGGATGTACATACGGCAGTTTGGTATGAAATTTTATTATTCCGACTTTAAAATTACATCGCTATTGTCATGATAATTTCGATGCAATTCACAATTTGTAATGAAATATAAAATTACACAGGAACTGCTAAGAAATCTGCTCCGAAAAATCATACACTAGAAATTCACCCTGCACTTGTTTACTGTTTTAAAATTGTAATATTCCGTGGCCATAAAACTTTTCTCATTAAAAAAATGCCGGTATTTTTCTTTACAACAAACAACGTGTTTGAAAGTGACATCAACAAAAGTTCAGCTAAATGCATCATACCCACAATACAAACACGCAATATTTTAGGCTTTCATTAGAAAATTTTAAATGAAACCAGTTTAAGCTCGCTTGTGTTCCCTGAGAATAATTAAGTAAAAAACATGAATAAACAAGATGAAAAGTTAAGTTACTTTAAAAGGATAAAAATATAAATATTACTACTCCCACTGGGGTTGTGCTCTCAATTCTGTCTCTCCATCTACCGTTAATTGCTCAACATGTTCATACAATTTAAAAAGCTTCCACTTTTACATGCGTGAGGGGTTTTTGCAATTTACTTCAAGAGTTTGAGCATTTCGGTTGGTGGTTTTGCAAGTCTTAAATTAAAACTAAACCAGAGATGAAGAAAATCATGTAAAACTTTGTTTTAAAGTTTAGATTTTTAAACTGATAAAATCAGTGACCGAAACCGAATACTGAAAAGTAAAATGTCCCCATGCTCGAATTAAAAATACAACAAAAAACACATTTTAGCAATTAACTTGTGGTTGTTAAAAAAAAAGTTTAAATACTTTGGCGAATAGCTTGCTGTAGTTGTTCACATAAAAGCATTGACTTGCTTTAGCTTCTCTCTTTAAAAATACAATGGAAAAGGAAAAGTAAGTGGTTGATATAAACGTACGAAAATAACAAACATAGGGAAGCCAGAAATTTTAGTTTAATTCTAAGAGATTTTGAAAGGGCGACTTTAAATGAAGAATTCTTTATATATGAAGAGAAATTAATTGAAATGAAATAAATTTTGGGATTTTGGTTTATTACAGAATTTACGCCGGTTGCTCCTAAATTCATGCAAGAAAAGTGGTTCCAAAAAAAAAAATGTTTTTCTAGAAAGTCATCCTAAGCGATGAAGTTAATTTTTGTCTTTATTAAAAATTAAAATTTGAGCTCAGAAAATCTATTGCTTAGCATTAAAAAAAAACAAATGTTTCCACAACGTGTTACTCTTTTTACTAACTTTGGACTGATGGACTAGTTGGGACTTACTTTTTAGCAAATGAGACTTTTGCTTGGTATTGCAATGTAATAATAATTTTTTTTTGTATAAAATTGAAGATATTGATGGCGAGATCATGTGATTCCTACGAATTCCTGTCGTTGTTCTCCCGTCTTTCGATAATCGGATTTCGATCCCGCGATCATGTAACTCAAATTCCTTTTTCCATTTATTTACATTGGATTAAATAAACCGAATTTCAGTACAATTTATACAAAATGGTGTTGCAGAATTGTTAAAAAGTACCTATGGGCCAGTGATATGTATCAGTGATTTGCCCAATGTGCATGTACTTGTAATACATCACCTTATATTATGTACTTTACAATTCAAAGTACCATTTTATATTAAAATATTTCGAAAGTTGGGGCAACTGAGCAAGAAGTATTTTAGTTACCAGTACCTGTCATGAAGTACTTTTTATACTTTTATGTAATACAACAACTAAGTTTCGCCAAAAGTTAAATTAGCAGCTATTTTAAAGGGCCTAATTTGAAAGCTTTATTATATTATAAATACCGCAAGCATTGTGCCATTTTTACGGCAGCTCTGGTAACCCTTCAAAGTCAACTCTCCAATTTAAGACATCCGAATAGTTAAGCAATCAGAGGAGCTGAATCAATCGATCCCTTACCCCGTACAAGCGCTCGGATTTCCGAAATTTTCAGGACCATAGGGAATGCTTGTTGTTCTCTTATAATTTGTAAGTGATCCAACAAAAGATATTCATGTGAGAACATCAATCAACACGAGATTCACCAGTTGCCAATGCAGCCACAAAAACTTATTGCTTGGTGTGGATTTTGGTACGGCAGCATCATTGTTTTTTGAAAATAATGTTAGTAACTCATTACTTTTTGCCGATTAAAAGATAGGGATATAGGAATGCATTACTTCACATCCATCGAATGCAATAGTGAAGATTCTGCATAAACGCTTTGATGGTATGGTTAACCTCCTCGAAGGTGGAGCGAGTTTGGCATTAAAATTACGCTAATTGGTCCGGCTAGTTATTTTTTTTATATTTTCTGAAATCGCCAATAATCCGCATTGGACGCGTATGTTCAGACCGCCGTCGAATCTAAGCGGTAGCGTTATTTGCATTTCGACCTTCTAGGTCCATGTCACTGTGTAAAGCTGCAACGAAAATTTGAATTTGATACTCCATATATCATACATGGGCTTTTTAAATAAAATTTTATTTTAACATCCACCCACTGTCATTGGAAAACCCTATATTAGTAAGTATTTAACGATCAGCCAATAATGACAAGTGCGTGTAATTACTAGTTGCAATTATCAGAAGCAAGATGATTTTTCTGGAATCTGATTATAGAAATGTAATCATTTGCTCTCATATTCAATTAATAAGTTCAGCCGTAAAATACTGAAAATTATCAATAAAAATAAACAAATAATAAATAGTTATTTCAAAAATATTTTGCTGCATAAACAAATTGAATTTTTAAAGAACATTTGCAATTACTTGCAACGGTTTGTTTTTTAACTAAATCATTTTCAAAAGGCGAATATTTTTCATTTATATTTTTAATTCTCGGAAAAAAGAAGCGTTATATACATTCACGAGAAATGAAAAGAGCATAAAGTGTGCGTGACTTTTTGTGAGGAGTAACTATAGTTACGATAAACATTCTATAAAATTCATTTAACACAAGCGTACATAAGTGATGATAGTGTTAGTGGTTTTCCTGAAAAGCCTTATTGTCACAATCGTGTGAGTAACTTCTACCAGCACATTGCGAGTAGACTGCGAGTAAAACCAGATACTGTATTAATCCTCCACCACCATTTTTTTTTTAATTCAAAGGAATAAATATGTTGATTACTTAAATATAACATAACACTGCAATGCTCCGTTAGAAATGGATATCGGTCTTCAAGATTATAAAATAAGTTTAAAAACTTTATCTGAATAGACTGGTAAAGAGTTGAATTTTTGATTAATGGGGCTTGGGAAAACATAAGGTATTCACGCTTTTTACCAAAAAATCGACGAATGTATTAATTAGAAAGAATTAATTGATGAACAATAAAAGTGCATCTAATAAAATGCACTGGTTAAAGCCGGCAGAGTCATAGTGTCATATTTTCAGAATCTTAGGGTAAATAGATTACGGAGTCGTTGAGCAAAACATGACCGTCAGGCACAGTGAAAGAGACGAGGTCGGTGAAAAACTGTCTCAAAATTATGATCGGCTATATATTCTTAAAAAAAATCCTTCTAACACAAACCACAATGTCAAACGATTTTTCCACTTTTAAATCAATTTTTGGGATGTTATTTCTTTTATTTCAAAAGTTGTTTGTAGATAATTTTATCTAAGGTCATTTTATTATAAGGTATCCCCTATGAGAATTTCGCTGCTTGCTTAAGCCCTTTTAGAAAAACCTAAAGGCCTTGTGCTCGAAATTCTTTAGACCGAATGAGAAACCTAAAGAATAAAACAAAAAAATCTTAAGACAAACCATTAAAGTTTTAACAAAAACCCCCACAATATTATCCTTTTCAATTAATAGGATTGCTTTAGATGCTCAAAATGAGCTTATGTTTAGTTACATCACATGGGCTAAATATCTTTCCGCCGGGCTAATTCTGTAAATTTGAAAAGAGAAAATGGCCACTTCCACAGAATATGACGGCTTTGGTATAGTTGAGTCAGCAAAAAAATATTTCGTTCAATGGAGAGTTTATTTCAGAAAGGTGGTAGCAATTTTACAATTGCAAAAACAACAAGCATTTTTTAATTCTTGTGTATGGCACATTAATGTAAATTGTATGTGAACAACATTAAACTCTCTTTTGAAGTGGACAAACTTTGCGTAATTGTAAACAAACGTCAATTCAATCAATAATATACTGTTACCTTTTTTTCGCCACATTCGGGTGTAGTGATTTTTACCCTTAAAAATTATAGTGTGGAATTAACAAAGTACTTTCCTTGGCTCGTGTGATGGGTTTTTTCGTTAAAAATTATATTTTATTAGCACTCGAAATTTTTGGATTGATGTCTCTATCATTTTTATGTCATGTCACGTGTCGTGTTGACTTACTGATAACACTGGTCATGTTGGATTCTTTCTTTTACATTTTTATAGCTCTTATAGTCACCTACATCTTCCTGAACATGCTTTTTATTCATATGCATGCTTGTTTCATTTAATTTGTGGTGGAAACGTGTTATAATAAATTTTATAGTTTTTACTTTCACATGTGGAAAAACGTGATTTTCGCATTTTTCTTATCTAGCGTTAAAAAAACCTGCTGAGTGATTCGTTGCTTAGAAGCGTTTTGATATTTCTTTTTTCTCTAGTTGAAAAAAATTTAACATGCATTTAAGCGACTTTAACGTATTTGTTTTTGTTTCTTTAGAGAATTGGACAAAATTGGTGAAGCTTAAGAATTACATAGTGTCAAGGCAAGTCCTTAAAAGGAAAAAAAGTCTATTTAAAATTGTAATGATTTCTTTATAAAAATTGTATTATTGACATAACAACATTTAAATACTAGTGGCGGTACAGGGAATTTACTTTTGTGAAATTAAGATATAAACTTTAATTCTTTCCTTTTAATATCTCCAAAATATGAGACTTTACCGCCCAAATTATTGGTTATATGATTATTATTGCCCATCATATTATTCTCATATATTTTAAGCAGCAAAGAAATCGTTGTTTAAGTAAAATCGGTTGTCTCTATAGGAATTCGCAATATATTCGCAACTTGAGGTCGAACATGCTGAAAAATCTTTTCATATTGGTTTCAACTTATACAACGTTCAATTTTTTCTTTTCATATACATGTCTGTAGGATAATTCAAACTTGCTTACTAGGCGTCTTGCAATCATCATACTAAATTTTGGTAACTTTACAAGATTTGTTACTCACTTCCATATCTTCTATATCGGTCACAATTTCGCTATTGCTCGCATGCAAAACATCGTTTTGTTTATGTTTCGATGATAGTTGGGTTTTCGTAGATGATAATTATTTAAAAATTCTTAAAGTATACAAATGCTCAGCCCTAACGTTAAAAAGCCGGCAGATACAACAAATAATCGGAAGCCACGTCTGGCACACTACTGTCATCATGTTAACACAGGTTTTTATAAAATCACCTGCTTTTTAAATTTCTGATTTAATTTTTTTTATCAGAAATAATTATTTATTTCTGATTTGTACTTTTTTTTTTTTGGCAGAAGTAATTTTTTTTAATTTTTATTTTCTTGGCAGAGGTAATTATTTATCGATTTTTCCAGTTTTTAGTTTTTTTTTTGGTTTTGAAAAAAAATATTATTTTCATTTGTTTCTGAAAGGAATAATTACTATTTATTGATTTATAAATTTTTGATAAAAATCAAATAATAACAATTATATTTTTGACTTTTTTGAAAAAAGTCATAATTATTACGGTTCCTAAATAAAATATTTGGATAACCGGTACAAGCTGGAAAATTTATTTGCGGCAGCGCACTCGGTGTCGAATCAGTCAAATGTATTTGTTTATTTGTTCAACAGCTGCTGTTTGTAGTTTTTATTTCTCTGCTTCTGCAAAAATGCAAGCCTGATCAAATGAAAAGACTCAGTGTATAGAATTTTTTCTAAATATAGGAATGTTAATTTCCCATTCATATTTCTTTACAGTTTGATTACATATTGCTTTCACACTATTGTACAATCTCGTTTTACTTGAATTTTTGACAAAGTCGCTTTAGTCTACCTAATGTGAAAGGCGCTTAGGACGGAGCCAGTGCAAGTGAAAAAACCATTTAAAATTCGTTCACACACTATCAGCACAAATAGCATTAAAGCAGAAAATTAATCCATTGCACAAATAAAACAAATTGTTACATATAAGGCGAGTTTGTTCAATTGCGTAATTAGAAAATTTAGGCAATTAAGATTTTATTTGAACAAATAAATTGAGTAATTAGTATTTTATTACATAAAAATTGCATGATGCAACCAAAGCGAACTAATAAATTGAAAAATTCTGTACAATGACAATATTAAATGTCATGAAATTTAAAAGAAATGACATGTGAAATTAACGGTTAATAAATATAATCAAAAATTTAACAAATAGACGCTTTGGGTAGTTAAAAATTCACATACATAACAAAATGAAAGCGTTATCAGCTCTCAAATGCTAATTGAGTAAGCTAAATTTTATATGTGTGAACACCAAAGTCGATAAAACAATTTTCAGATATGCCCCTTAATTAAGTCAATTGAATTTTAAATTGAGTTATAAAATTTGCTGTTAACACATATGAAATTAAGCTTACTCAATTAGCATTTGATAGCTGAAAAATTGTTCATGAACCGAAAATGATATTTGAAAAAGCGTGTAGTCATGTGTTTCTACGTACGAAATTTCCAATTACGACCATAGTATGAAAGAGGTATGAAATTAGTAACAATAAAAATTGTTATCCATTTTCATCATCGTGCCAATGTTGTTGTATGTTATTGCGTCTAGTTAGTGCTGTAAAAAAAAATTTGTTGTTCATTTAACAGAACTTTCTGCTCACTAAAGGCACTTCATTAGGATTGTATGGTTAAATTGGCACTATTTGTGGTGCAATTAAATACTAATTGCTTAAATTAATAACTAAGTTATTGTAAGCTAAACGAAGCTCAATTAAGGCCTTAATTGTGAAAACTTCGTAACTGCGCAATTAAGGTATTTGCTAACAAAATCCATTCGACCATCACAACATCAGAAATATGCAACATAAATATCCTTAATATATGCTTTGGTTTTGCAAAATGTATTTTTAAAATGTTCCTCCTCCTGAAAGTGTGCTCAAATTTTTAAAACGCTTATTTTAACTTACCCCATGTGAGTGCAGTGTTCTTATGTTGCCAAATATTTACTTTATTAATTATTTACGGCATATTTTACCTGCAATGATAATAATAAAATTTTATGTTTATTAGTTCGTTTTTGTTGTTGTCTGTATTTTGTTGTTAATTTTTAATGTGTTTGATATCGAAAAAAATATAATTCTTAAATCTCTTAAGAGTACGAGGGTGAGTGTAATAGCCCATTTTTTTATTTAATTTTTTCTTTATACTTGTGGTTTGGGTAACACATGGTAATTATTGCACAATGTGAAAGGAAGTATAACCACTAGTTATATTTAACGTTATGGGGAAGAAGCTTTTAATTAAAAACATAGACAATTTATGCTTAATTATTCCCGTCTGATGCGCCATAGAGTGGGAATAATATAAAAAATTTATAAATTTATTATTACGGGTTTCTAACCAGAACTGTTTATAAATATTTGGTTGGAATTGGTTCAATTAAAATTGGAGACTAAAAATTGTTATCCAAGGGCAACATATACAATTTCAAATTGGTTGAGTACAATCAAATAAAGGGTATTGCAAATAAATTAAGACCACGAACAAAAATGTTGTTGCTATGTATCAACGAATATTTCCTGCAGTGCATAGTAGCCAACAAATGTCGGCAAATACGGCGAGAGTCAATTCTCAAGGGAAGCCAAATGGGTTTCTTCAAAACGTGTTTTTTAAGCATGCACAAAAGTTAGAACAATATTTTTACCTGTTACAGACTAGAAAAACATTGTCAATGCAAAATTTATTTCCTTTTAAAACCATTATACCAACAATACGAAACAAGTAAAAAAACTTATTTAAATAAAATATGAAACAAAAGAAAAGCTACGGTTTTACAATTACAGTAAAACAAAGACAGACTTAAAATGTCTCTCTACAAAGATGTTTTCTATTTTTGTTATTTACGAATTTTCGCGGTGAAACTTGTGCAAAAAACTGAGGTTTCTACAAACTGTTTTTATGTCTAAACTGTAATTTATGTGTTCTTTCTTTCTACAATGTTGGCATAACAAATACAGCAACAAGAAATGCCACAACTTTATTTTATAGTTTTAAAGTAACCTAAAAGTATGCAACAAAGGTCGTCAGCTGGCAGGCAAAAAGGTATGGCCGTAACTACGTGCACTCTAAGAAGTTCTGACATATACCTCCGTGTGGTAGCGGCCGGCAACAGGTTTATATTTCTGCAGGGAGTCTGGCTAAATAATTTGAGCGCGGCAGCTTAACACTCGCTTATAAAAAATCGGTAATCTACAGTACATCAGCACATATCAGGGATGCGTAGCCAAGACTGTGCGAAAATGCGAAATCTGGACAACAGATTCAATACGTACTTACCCGGATGAATCAGGTTAACGTAGAAATCCAGAGAAAATGGATACGAATGCCTCACGAAAAATGGACGGTGGTCTTCCAAGGTACTTCTGAGGTATTGGACCGTAAGATTCCGATAGGGATGGGGAATTAAGCCGTGCAAGTGGTGGAGAGGTTAATCGCTATAGTAACACCGATTTTTATGGGACTAATTCCAAAGAGAAGGACAAGAGAACCTTGCAAGTGTTGTACGGGTTAGTCTAGAAAGATACTCCTGAGGACGAGACACATTGTATGTAAATATCCAGCACTGGGTAACATACGGTTTAGAAACCCGAGCAGATACTTGTTAAATGTGAATTATAAGGGGGACATAAGCCTAAGATGAGTCCTACCAAAAAAAAAGAAAAACAAGAGACTGCAATGAGGAAAAGGGCTAACAATTAAAATTCGACAGTCTAAAATCACTACAGTCAAGTCTAAAAGCTAGTGTTAGCACCAGGCTCGAATAAGAGTAATGTAGTTGTAAATGTAAAATTGTTTGCCTGAAATCAATTCAAGTAAGAAGGCTGCCGAATAGAGACCGATAAAGTTAGCACTTTGCTTGAATTTTTACAATATAAATGTCAGACGACGAGCTTGTCATCAGTTGAATAGTAAAAGTATAGTAATTTTAGCATTCTGACTACCACAGAAGTTGAAGGCTATCGAAACTATTGCAGCGCCATTAACAGCGTTAACCATTCACTTTCTGCAATTTGGGATTGTGCCATCGTATCCGTTTTGTAAAATAAGATCTAAATCCATTTTAGCTTTTTTAAAAATGAAATCTTCCAATTCTGCAACTAAATATCTTTTTTTTGAAAACTCTGCTTTAACAATCGTTTAATTTCCAGTTATCGAAATTTCAAAGTTTTATAATTATCCAAAGCAGAAATATTTCTATGACGAAAACACAAACAGTAAGTTTGGTCATCGAAGACTTTATTATAATCTATCGCCTACTTGATCACTTTTGAGAAAAATTTAATTTTAGAAAATCCTGCAGTACCTACTGCTAAAGTTATATTGTTATTGAGACGACAATTTTATTTTTGTTTGTGTTTTTTTTTTACTTTTAAATTGATTGTTTTTATTATTTCTGTATTGCAGTAAATAATATATTAAATGCTCCGACATACATTAAACCTTCCTAAGAGTATGTATGTATTTGCTAAAAATCTTCAAACCTTAAAGTATGCAATACTTGGCAAACTTCATAATGAGCATGTGGTTTTCTTTAGTTTGTGAAGTTTTTAAGCAACGATTTGAAATTTATGACAATTTTGCGCACAGTGGCTAACAGGGAAACGACACTAGCAAGGAAAATAAAGACAAATGAGTTGTTCAAAGAATTGCAAAGTATTTTTTTTTATTTCCTTTAATTTGTTTCTGTTCTATTACTTATTTAACTGCTTAAAATTACATTTGTCTGTGCACAATTATTAAAAATTTCTTTGTCTCTTCCATTATTTAGGTGTATGGAAAGCTTTTGCAACAAATAAATTTTATTTATTATTTAACAGCTTAATCCTGCAAAAATGTTTATGCATGCTGCACTTAAAAATGCAATTAGACTTAAGTGCCCTGTTTTTTGTTTTACTCTTATTGTTGCATTTTTTCAGCGATTATATCATTTAGTACAAGAACATATTCCACGTGCACTTTTGGTGTTGTTCCTTTAACTTTTTCTGTTAAATAATAACAAGCAATTTTTTTAAACTAATACTAAGCCTTTAAAACTATTATAAAAGCGCGAATGCACAACGATAATGGCAGTAGCAGACTAGAGCAACAATGAAAACCTTTGAGCAACAAGCTTTTGTGTTTTCGTTTTGTTTTGTTTAAACAAAAAATAAACTTTTATTTTAATAGAATCTGTAAATATTTTTTTTTAAATGACATGTAATTTATTTGGAAACTACAAGTATTTTAGTTATATACATATATTTTCCATTGCATACCGTAAAGGGCATTGTATGCTAAAACGTGCGTGTGTGTGAAAGAGAATGCGTGAGCTGGTATGAGTGAAATTGTGCTTTGATTTGAATACTTTACAGTTATATTACGTACTTTATAATTTTTTGTTTTCACATAAATTATTCAAGCAGATTTACAGCTTGCATAATATAAATATAAAAATAAAAGATAAGTAAAAGATTTTACTTTGCTTAATTACTTTGAAAGGGATTTGATTTACGCAAATTTAAAATGAGAAATATTTTTAGAGTTCATAGTTAAGACTTCACACATTTAAAGTTAAAACTTTAAAATTGTAAATATAAATTTTAGCGAAATAAATTTTAATTTTAAATAAAGTAGAAAAATAAACATAATATTTAAATAGTGACTCTCCTGAAGTTGGGTTTTGGATACAAAATGACGCTAAACATTTTTTATTTGCCAAGTAAATTTTATTTGAATTGATTAATTTAAATTTTCCGTTAACTTAATAATTGTCTCAATCAAGGTTTGATTTAAAGCAATTTTAAAATATTTTTTCGAACACACGGGATGAAACTTCGTTATAAGCTCGTATTATACTTTTTAGAAGTCTATAAGACAAGCACGACTACCTTAAAAATAGGGCACGAAAATTGCAGTTACTTTATAGGCGTTCTTGTCCTATACAGCAGATGTATTGGCACGGCTCAGAGTACCTTTGGTTATTCTTCAAACCAAATATGATACATTTGAGTAATTCTCATGCCTCTTAAAGCAGAAATAATCGTCCATTATGTTGAATTTAAACAAAAAACATTGTTCGGTCGTAATGCTTTGTTTAACGAAATAAAAATATTACAGAAGCATGTTTGCCTTTGATATATTCTCAATCTCAAATGAAAAAAGAACTTAACATGCAAAAAGTCACCACGTTGCAGACATTCCTTGTTTTTAAATACAATCACTTCTACAGGTATATTTTCCCCTAAACTGGTGCGGTTGCCCTTTCCTAAAGCATACTTTTAGGTTTATTGACTTCCTATATAAAGAGGGTGATTTAATTTGAAAGGCCATATAGAACCGGAACTTGTGTGGTGCGACTTAATAGGATTGTCATAATTTTCAATAAAATTTCTGCACATAGCTGGTTCCAAGTCGGTTATTACGCCCAGTATTTCCTGTTTGAGTTCTATTTGAGAATGTGCATTTTCTTTTGGTAAATCTCTCTTCACTTTTTCAATGACCAACTTCGGCAATTTTGCATCTTTTAAGGCGAAAATATGCCTTATCACTTTAAAAACCTTTCTACGAAAGATCAACTTTACTTATGCTTTTTATTAACACATTATGCTATTGGATGGTCTTTGCGCTTTATTTTTTGTACGATTTCGATCGCTTCTATGTGTAAAGGCAACTCCATTGTTATTCGCGACGCAGTTGGTATACGAAAGTCTCAGTTGCTTCGGTGAACGACAAATCGATGTATCTAGTTCATCGGCCGTACTTTTATAAAATCTATTAATATTCTCGCTGGAGTAGCCAGCACGACCACGCTGATATGTTCTCGTACTACATACTGACCCTGCTTATTAGAAATTCTGCGCTGCCACATTGTGCGCTCAGAAAGTCGCTCATGTACTCCAGAATATTCAAAAAAGCATGATGTGCATTTTTTTTCTTATTTAAAGGAGAGTAACACTCAGGTAATTAATGCCTACTAATTTATTGAATTAATTGTGTTGCTTTCTTTGGAATGGGATTGGCTTGAGAAGGCAAGTGGAGAAGTAGAGGGATAGAAAACCTTCAGTGTTTAGGAACTCTGCAATTGTGCGTAATGTTAAATTTTTAAACAGTGTTGTAGTGCCCCTAATATTATGTAGGCGCATAACTTGAGGAATGTTTAGCCATTTTAATAATTATTATTATATATACGAGTATATAGAGTAATACCGACGAAGAAGTGATTGGAGTTAGTACATATTAGACAAATTAATGTTAAAGACTGACAGCGGCTGAGATGCGAACCCAAGCGACTAAATGTTTGGAAAATATTTCCCACTGTCCTAGGGAAACTCAAGCTGAATCACCCTTTACACGCCAAAGCGTTAGTCACAGTTACCACAAAACTCTTTAGTTTATCCTTAAAATAGTAAAAAATCAATTTACCACAAAAATATTATATATAGACCCATCAAGTGAACTAGTTTCTTAACATTTTATGCTCCAGTTGTCAACAGATTTAGATTTTAATAATGTTGCTGCAGCTGGCATATAATTAAAAACAAGTGTAATTGTGTGTACCATTAGAAGAAAGCAATGAGAGCAATGTCGGTATTGTTATGCTTTCTTTTACAATTGATATAAATTATGATTAATAAACTTTAAGAAACTCTCAAGACAAAGAAGTAGAAATGACAGTTAAAATTCAATAACCTCTAAAGTATGCTGTGGAAAAATTAAATGTTCTATATTTTGGTGTTAAAGATACATCTACAAGGGTTATGGGATGTCACGTTAAAAGAAAAAAGCTAATACACTAAATTTAAATTCTTTTCTTGCAAGAGAAAGTGAACCGTGACCTAAAAGTAGGCGATATATTTTTCAACTAGAAGTATACTTTAGTACTTAAGAGTAAAAATTGCATATTAAGCGAATTTAAGTAGATAAATTTAAGCACTAAAAATCCGTCTATGATCTTGTTGTTATTTACTTAAAAGATGGTTGTCATTATCTTCCGTGTTAGATTTGAGAGCCTGTGAGAAGTTTAATAAAAGCAGATGAAGAAAGAAAACTTATAGTTTTATCCTCAAATACTTCTTATTAAGAAATGCCTTCTCTCGCATTCGTTTCTATATATATATATATATATCTGAACTTGACATGTTCTTTATATTTTCACAGGGGCTTTAGTCAGAGAAAAGAACTAAAATAGTTAAATCATAGCAGTTGCAAACGTTCTTTGCGGTTTTTTATTAGCTGTATGTAGTTCCACAACTATTAAACATTCTGCACGAAGTATAGCTCTCAGCGAAGTACTAAAATGCAACAAATGGGGGTTCAGGCAAGAACTATAGGAAAAAAATTCAAATATAAAACCAGTAATAGGGCTATATTCGACTGAGCCGAGTCTTATATACCTTTCGCAAAAGTATGAACTACTAAAAATATACTACAAATTTATCCCGATGCAAACGATTATTTGGCAGCTTTGGTTTCTGCCACCGGGTTTAGTCATCTTATTTTACATTTAAACCCTCCTTTCGTTTCAATATACTTAATTATTTTGGATAGGTTAATAGATAAGATGGTTTGTTTTTAATTAGGGCTCTTTTAATTTGTTTTCTTTTCTCGGAATGCTTATGAATTTTTGATAAATTCTCGATTTTTCGGCGACCTGTAGATAATATCAAAATTTGACTTTGTAAAGTTGTATTTTTTTTTTCAATTTAGAGATTTTGGCGAAATTTCAGCCTCTGGGTAAAATTTAAAATTTTTTTAATTCTATTATTTGATATTTTCCTGAGAAAATTACGGTTTTATGTTAAATCGAGAATCGCTTCGTAAATAATCTATTTATAGTGATAATATAATATTCGTTGCTTTTCTAGTAAAATTTCGATTTTTTGGTACAATTTATAAGTTTGGGCAGCTTATGTTATGCAATTAAATGTTAAAATACTAATAAGCTTGTTTTTTGGTAATTTTTAGTGAAATAAAATTTTTTTGGTGCAATGTATGTAGGTCTCTTGTGGATTTTTGACTCTGATGAATTTCCAATTTTTTGGAAAATTTTATTCTTTTTAATTTTGTTTGCTTGTTTGGCATTTAAAGTAATGTGCTGAATTTCCCAATTTTGGTGAATTATCAAAATTTGGTCAAGTAGTGGGGTCTTTCTAAGATTTCTTAGTTTAATTAAATTTTTGGTAAAAACACTTGGTACATTTTTTAATTATTGGTGATTTTCCGATTGGTAGTTTTTGATAAAAGCTAGAGTTTTGGTGAGATTAGAATTTTTATGACATTTATGGTAAAATTTCAGTGTTAAGTGGTAATTTTGGGTTTTTTTTAAGTTTAGCTATTTAGAAAAGTTTTTTTAATTTTGCAATTTAAAATTTTTAGTTTATAGTTTGTTTTGTGCTAGATTTTTGTATTTTATTGAATTTCAAAATTGTGGGGAAATTTCGCGTTTTTTATTTTACAGTTTTATATAGAGTTTTGGCAAAATTTTTATTTTTTATAATTTTTTTTTTTTTGTAAATTTTTAATTTTCATGTGAAGTTCGTATTTTGTTTCGGTAAGTTTGAGATTTGTAGTAAAATTTAATTTTTGTATATAAGAATTGTGTTAAGATTTTGATGTTTTTTTTTTATTGAATTTTGACTTTTGTAGGTTTTATTGGTAAAATTTTGGTTTTTTATTGTATATTGATTTTTTTGAAATTAATTTAAAATTTTTATTCCAGTTTTTCGAAGTTATGGTGAGTGTTAAATTTTGTCAAAATTTAAATTTTTTGCTATTTTTTGGTGCAATTTCGATTTGGTGGAAAATTAAGGTGATTGTAAATTTTTTATCTATATTTTCGTTTTGTTGTGAATTGTCGAATTTTGGTGTACTCATCAATTGTGATGATATATAATTTTTTTATTTTCAGATTAATTTAGTTTTTCGTAAAATTTTTTTTGTTGATTTTTAAAATTTTTTATGACTTTCCGATTTGTGTAGAAATTTGTTTGTTTTTTATATTTATGTAAGATGAATTTTGTTAAAATTTCGACGATTTTCACAAAATATAAATTTTTTAGAAATTTGTGGCTTTTTGGTGAAATTACAAATTTTGATAAAATCCAAAATTTAGGGTGTGAATCGAACTCACGACTCCCATACCGATAGACTACCACACTACTAAGAAGACTACTGTGGCAAGCTTCAACATAGCAGATTTGGAAAATCTATCATCAATAGCTGGTCACCCTATACCATTAGACTTTCACATACATCAAGAGCAAAATGGTACTTACATAATTCTACTTTGAAAGTGATGCGTATCCCTGTACATTTTTTTAGACTGTTAATTTTTTGCAGTACTTATGAATAAAACGCTTTAAATTAAAAATATGGTATTTGGAATCTACGCTACCTATTTTTGGTAATTTAGAAAAAAAAACAAATACAATATTAATGCAAACATTTAGTCAATATTAGAGTATTTGTCTAGAACCCCTTGCCTTCCATATTTTTTATAAACTTTTTGTATATTATGTTTAGCAATGTTCAAAGTTATATATTATTTCATGTTCCGGCCTGTGGTTTGTTACCTGTCTGTATTCACAGTCATATAAAAAAGTTATGTTAGAGTGTAAATCGTAAAGTAAGAATATACGTTTCTATGTGAAGCAAAACTGACTTGGCTGTCTACAGAACTTATAATTTTGTGAGAACATATTTTTTCACCAACTCTACAAATTGTCTGTTCACAGCAAAATATTTATTTGCTTTACAAATTTTTATGTTATTATACTTTTAGTTTGTTTGCTATTACTATACAAACATCAAAAAGTAAACAGAATATAAGAAATAAAAAACCCACATTTAAGTAAAATATGTTTTCTTTTTATTGTTTCTGCTTGAGCAGACAAAATAAGCACAATAATGTAAAGACAAGTTGTAGGTACTTGAAGAAAGTTAAAACTTTATATTGTTTTAATATAAATAATTTAAAAAAGAAATTATATTTATAAAAAGCTTCAATCTCCTTGAAGTATGCAACAGTTTGTAGTTGCTAGTAATAAATTTGTACAGTAGCTATGGTATCGCAACTGGTGAGAGTGTTAGAGAGACAGAGAGAGACTTCAACATGTTAGTTAAAATTTTCCAAGTTAGTTAATTTATTAACTGAACTCTTGGTATATTTTATTATCTCAGTTTTGCCAGTCATGTTGGCCAATATAGTGATGATGGCCTTATTAAATCTTGTTAAGGCTTTATTAAGTCGCTTTAATACAAGTTCGTTGTGTAGTTAAGAAGAAATACAAGAAGAATACATATCTATATTTATTGCTGCAGATACTTGTTAAAAAGTAGAACGAAATTATTCTCATCTTTCGAAAATGTAGTTGTACACTAAGAATAAGATGGATATTGAAAGGTCAGAGTGTAAATAAAATTTGTAAATATAATAAAGTAAACAAATTTTTAGATATAATAAAGTAAATAAACTTTTTTTATAAAAAAAGTTTGCTGCCTTCAGAAAGAAAATGAGAATGTTAGGTGGAATCTATAAAGGAGATATCAGAGACTGGAGCACTCCTCCTAATTAAAATTTCGAAAGGCCGAAAACTGGTCAGCTAGAGAAATACTCGTATATCGAATTTGGGAGTGTGTTTCCATTTATGTTGTCCGCCAACCTAAAATTATTACTATTCTCCTGGACTACTTAAAATCTTTACAAGATGTGCAGAATATATTATCATGCAGATTTCGAAGTTCTGTGTAACATACCTTCCTCGATGCATAATAATCGGTGGAACAGACTACTACACGTTTCGCTCAAGTCAAGATACAAATGTAATACAGCGTATGAAATTTTAATGGTAGCAGTCATTTTTAGAAGCTTATTTGATTTATCCAAAATAAAAATGAATAAATTTTATTTCCTAACACGGTGACGTGGAACTGATGCGACTGTTAAATACTTTTTTAGAACTTGTATTATTTCACATTATACTGATCTTCTTTGGGGAACGTGTTAATAAGATGTTTTATGTATTTCCTCAAACGTCAGTTGGATTTATTTCGGATTCCTTCTGTTTCCCTTATTTTTCCTAATGCCGTTCTGTTAAACTTTTAATCGTGCAATTCGTTTGTGTATGATAGCAAACAACTATTCAATCGGTAATTAGCGTCGTGAATCACTCGTTTCATGAAAAAGTTTCCGAGAAAATAAAATAAATTTTAATGACCTAAAGACCCAATGTCTTCTGGTAAGCCATGCAACAACTAATCGTGATGCTACCACTTCGCATGTAGAACGACTTATCGCTTACATTTCTGAGTACCAAATGTGTCATCCTTTTGTGGGCAATTGTTCAAGTTATCGGATCAGAGCACCCGTGCGAATATTTAACAACCTACTTACAGTAGCTTCTTCTGTCCTTCCTTTATATGAAACAAATTGTTAGCCACACATTACTTCTCTTTTCCATAATATTTTACCTTATTATTTTTTAGGACAACAAAACTTCAATAATTCATGCAATTTTATTCAAAATCCAACGGCTACCCATTGTGACTTATATTTAAGTATTTGATATACAACAGAAGCCTACTTGACTGTACTTGTTGAGTTAATAGTTATAAACTTCTCACAAACTTCATAATTCTTAATAACCTGCTGTTAATTTTCATATAATTTTTATTTTAACTATTTCTTCTTTAGGTGAAGAGAGTGTATGTTTTTTGCATTATTATGATAATAAGGAAAGTTTTTAATACTTTATAATTTGTCTTTATATAACAAAGTTTAATGAAAGGCGTAAATTAACTTTGCTATCCTGTTGAGCATGGAAACAGATTGTGCGTTTAGAAGGATATTAAACTTTTTTAGTTTATCAAAGTGAAACCTAAAGAATTCTTCTTTTAAAGTCTGACAATACTGTTCAGTGTATTGCAGCATCTCTACTGCAGAGTAGTAATAAATTGTGCACTTCTCTGACAAGAAAAAATTTTAAATGCATCAAGGTCTTTTCCTGAAATTGCAAAATCGCTTAATACGGATAAAATTTAATGGTTCTTAAGCTTATAAAAGAGAATTTCTTGGTGCTACTTTTTGAGGGATGTAGAGACTTACTGGAAAAATTAGAAGGCTTTCATGAGAGCCTAGGCGAGCTAACGGGCGTCACTAGCCTCTTTTAAATTATATTTTAATGCGTGCATAAATATTCTTTTACATTTTATTTCCAATTTCTAATTCTAGGTTTTCAGTCTAAAGTAATGAAAAGTGAGATGCGGCCAAATTCGCAATGAATAGTTTTCTAGCTATTTATTATTTTTCTCTGACATCTTGGCTCTATTGAACATTAAGTTCCATTATTCACAAGGCATCTTCAGGAATAACTTTTCTTTATTTTACCATATTTGCCTAGAAGTATGCCTTAGTATATTTTCGTATACAAAATATTAAATCTTAATTACTACAATACAAATAAAAAACAGGATAGGAAAACATTTTTAAATTTGTTGCAGCCTACTAGATGTTAGATGTTTATCATTTCTTTTATGTGCCTACTTTTAGGCCACAATTAGTCCCTAGTTTTTAGCCCCTAATTGTTTAGCTAAACATATAATTTGTTTACTTATAAACTTAATATAAATTAAGTTACAATATCGCCATAGAGCTAAAATAAATATTGTTTTTATTTGAAGAATAGTAAAAATTCAAATAAAGTAAAAAGCTTTTAGAACTGGTCACACACCGTCGCGACTTTTGTCCGCTTTGAAGAGATGCAAACATATTTTAAATAAAATATTTAATTCTATAATATAATATTCTATAATATATAAAATGTTAAATTTGTATTAAAAAATGGAGAACTGTACCATTTGACTTTCAAGATGAGAATAGTAAACTTCAATATATATGTAGTAACTTTCACTATAGAAATAGTAAATTTCAATATGTAAATTTCAGTATATCAAAAACAAAGAATATTTTCTCAGTTAAGAGCCTTAGTGAACTGTCTTTGAATTTATTAAAACCCATCACAAGGGTTACTTTTCTTGTTTTAATTTTAACGATTTATGTATTGAAATTTACTCTTCTTATTTTCATGTTTACGATTCGCATTTTGAAACTAAGATGGTTGAGAAAATATATTTATAGCAGACTGCTTCAACATGACTTGGCTGAAATACCACAAAGGTATCTCTGGCAAAATGCTTTAAACGGGAAATTTTGTTATTTGCTTCATCATAAGAATTTATAAAATCAGGTATTTTTACATCTACCACGCCTTCCGAGTCTGCATACTGTCTTCTATTCACAGTAGCGCTCGACTTATATACTTCAATGCAACCATCTACACTGTACACACATTCATCTACTTTCAAAAATTTTCAAAGCCATTTGATTGAGCGAACACTTCTTGGAAATTTCCATACGTTGCCAGTGGTAAAAATTCGTTGACAACAAAATCGGTTGCTTAAACAGAGTAATAGCAATTTCCTTGGCATTAACACACATATGAATCAGAGTTGGTAAAAGGAGGAACTACTTATTCAATACAACTTTTGTTGATGTTTTTCAGCGCTCTTAAGAAATATTTTGAATATTTATTTTTTTTAATTTAATATCCCCTGTTATATGAAGCCTATTCGTATAAAATTGGTGTAAAAACAATTATGAAAAATTTGGGCCTACGAAATTTAACTGGTTATGGGCGCTGTAAGTTAAGGAAGCTTTCACTGTGTTTTTTTTTATTTCTAAAAAAAATAACTACAGAAATAGCAAACGCTCATAGAATAGTTTAACTTTTTTCTAAATTTATTTAAAAGTGGAATTTCATAGAAATATTTACTAAGCCTTTTAAAACTCACAAGTAGTTTTTGTAAGCACCGCTTGACTAATTGTTTTTAAAACTCTAACAGCTATTTCGGCGTAAAATCTAAACCTCTCACTCACGATATGCATTCACTAGTGAGTTTTCTATATGTTGATGCACAATACGCATTTATTTTGAGTGGTTGTAAGCGTTTTGCATTATGAATTTATTAAATGTCTAGAGAATACATTTATTTTGCCACACCGTGGTTTTACAAGATATTTAAATTTTATTATTTATTTAAATATTAAAGTCATGATATTCCCTCATGAAAGAATCTAACAAAAATATTATATTAAAAATGTTTTAACGAAACTATTTCAATATGAGAGTTGTAAAAGGTTTAAAATTTAATTTTTCAGCTTATTTTGATCACTTTTTTACACTCACCACTACTTTCAGTTTGTACGTATTTTGCGCCTAAAAGTATGGCCCTTTAGTACCTTCCAAAAACTTAAATACAATTTTTTACAAAATGTTTGTCGTTGTTTGCTAGAAAAACCTGTAGGCTTCTTTTTTTCTACTTGATAAAAAATAGCAAAAATGAACATAAAAAAGAACAGAAACAAACATTCCTGCAAAACTTTTCAAATATTTGAACTTAATGTTTGGTCAAATGCCAAAACAATATGGTGCCCTTTTTATTTGATTGCCATTTAAAAAGAAACTTGACGGCAGATGAGCAGCAAAGTTAAACTTTTTCCAGTTATATCGTTTATTTATAATTCTTTTAATTACACTTGTCCTTTATTTCACTTTTTGTTGAGCAGTTTTTAGATTTTATTGTTTGCTTGCTCTTGATAGGCAGGTGTTTACTATAAAATTTAAAATAAACGAGTGTTTGTAAAAGATAGCATATCTTGGGGAGTCTTAAAAATGTGTATAAGATGCTGTTAAATTACTTATTGTATTTCGTTGACAAAACAGATGCTTTGCCATAACAAAAGATAACATAAGTTAACAGGTATTTGAGTCAAAAGTTTTTATTACAAAAAAATAAAATAAGAAAGAAAAATGTATTTTTCATAATCAACTTTTTTATACGAATAAATAAATCATCTCAAAAAATATAATAAATCTTCTTTGAAGTTTAAGGAATTCAATATAACGATCCACATAAAAAATGTACAAAACAAAGTTACATCTTCATATTTAAGCCTTTAAGAACTCTTTAACGCTTTTTAAAATTAAAACATTCATTATGGGTAAGAGAGGAACGCAAACGTGAATTATTCCCGGAGTTGGTGTAATTACATTATTTATTTAAAATTAATACTTAAGCGTTATGAAATACATATGGATAAATATAGTCACGCATGTGGAAACACTAAAAAAGGAATTTTCCCCTACGAATCAGCATTTTCACATACAAAACGCTTCGAAGAATTAAAGAATTGTTGGTTTTTCGCGCCTCTCTATACTCAAGTCTTATGTGGAAGCTTTATACTTTAAGCCCTAGATAAGCCTTAGGTAAACAACCTTACACAATTATATAAGCCTTCAGATATTAAGGTCTAATTGTGGAACATGAAATACGTACTTGGAACTTCAACGGGCTTTAGACTTATACACAATAAATTTTTATACGGGCCTTAACCTTCTGCGGAACTAAGACATACATTTAATGAAGACTCAGGCTCAGTTCGATGCTGGCATGTTCTTGAGTGTTTTGAAACATTTCAGAATGGTCACTGTGACCATAAAGGCACCGAGGAAGCAAAGGAATTAGCCATGTGGGCCTCTGATACTCCGCTAATGAATCTGACTCAAATTATAGAGTTCATTTGTCAACGGTTATTTAATTGATCCAAACTGAGAAACAGTTGAGCGCAAAAGAAGCATGAGATTCTTCTCCGGATAGGAGATAGTATCTACTGTTGTAAGTAATGATAAATTCGTATGATATCTTTTCGGCTTCTCCGCCCACAGTACTGCCCTTCATTAGGAGCGTAGTACAAACATATGGTATCGCAGTGTGGATCATATATGGTATCGTTGGATCAGATCAAAACCTTTTTGGTGTTATTAGTCTTATGTAGTTTCAGTAGGAGCCCCACATGTTTTACAAAGTAGTTTTTCCTACATGTTTTGTAGTGAAACCTGTCCAACAACATGGGTATACGCCAGTTTGGCTAGTGGCCAGCATCAATTTAAACCGATTTCAACCTACATGAGGCTACTAGCTTTATATTTCAATTCATATAAGCACGGTTTGAATTTATAATGACTAAGGGCGTATTATGCTCTCATTACTCACTGATGTCTTAGATACACTTCCCTCTAAGATTCGTACAATAACTACTCCCAACCAAGTAGATTTTGTATATTTTGGTTTCCTGCGAGAAGCAGATTTGATTTAAGTTAAAGTCAATGTTCACCTGACTGCTGTCAACTTTTTCCTTTATTCGGATGGCAACACTAAACGTACAAATGACGTTAAATTTAAGTCTTGAGTGAATTTTGGACATCCTTTACTATTAGAGTTTTTTAATTTAAAGTTGCTGCAAAACTGTTTTTTATATAAAATCTTTAAGAAATTATGAGAATGTGATACCTGTAAAGTAACTCCTTAATTTATATTTACTTCTCTATCAACACTTATATTTTTTAACGCTATAACCTGAATGGTTTTTACATAAACTCCTTTTTACGAATAACTCACAGGCATTTTAAGGTGAAGGTTGTGGAGCTCATTAAAACCCATATTTTTTTATTCACTCATTTATTATAAAAACTATATAACTAGTCCTCAACAGTATTATCATTATTATTATTATTTTTGCAACGAATAGCAAAAAAAAAAAAAAAAATATCGAATACAAAAACAACTCCAGTACATTTGGTTGCAGCCTTGTTAAAACAAATCTCGACAATTTGAAGAATGCAACAAATGAAAAGCAATGCTTGCAGCTTACCCAGAGCAGATGTTTGTAAATGTGTATACAAATGTTGCGTAGAAGGAAGATGAGGGCGAGAACTTTGCATAGTTAGACCTACCTTACTTACGTAGTACATACGTAGTTCAACCAACCTAAATTGCTTGTGCAACTAAACCAAAGAACTTGCAAGCAAATGACTGTAGGAAGCTGAGGAAAAAAAGAATTGTGAAAACGTATGTTACATATACTTATTCTGTTGAAAATATCACAAAAAAATAACATACAACAAACATCAAGGTCATGATGAGAATACTTGCTCTAGCATTAAATGCCTCATCCATTGGTTAGCAGTTTTTCTTTTTACAAGGAAACTAAAGCAGAATTGTTTGTGGAATAATTACGGTGAAAAATATATGAAAATTATACGAGTAGAACGAGCTACATGTGTATGAATAATATATACAGAGGTTTTTCCTACATAAAACAAAAAGACACTTGAATTAAAAATGCCTAAAAATATGCAATGCTCTTTCTAGGTTAAATATTAAAGATTTTATTTAAATAATATACTGGAACGGTATGAATACGTACTGAGTCGGCAAGCAAAATAATAATGTGTGAGCTCACATTTGTTCACGGTAAACAGGTACCTTTACCAAACAGAACAGAATATAAACACAATGAGATTAATGGAGCTTTTTTATTTGACATTTGCCCTCCTCTTTGTATGTTTACATATAGCATAAAAGGTAATTGTTCAAAAATTCTTTAATTTTATATTTAAATAAAATAAATGAAAATTATGCTAAAGTATAAAACAAAACAATTTTAATTAAAACTTATTTAAAGTATAAGTCTAAATATTTCGGAATGATCAGTTAAATGTCAAAACATTAAGCAAACTTTATTTTCATGAAACTACCAAACCTCTTTTCCAAGTGGACAAAAACTCTGCACAAAAGATGTGACTCTAGATTGAATTCTATAATCAAATAGCAACAAAACACAATATATTTTCAGAATTGATGCTGTTTAATGGATTTCATGAAGGCAACTATTGATTTATTGATTTAAATGAAAATTATTTATTAAAGTTTAATAAACACTTATCCAGCTTTAGTGCACTTATAGTATTTCATCAATTAATTGAAATTTATATATCAGAAAAGCTTTACCAAAATATGTGTAAAATTACATAAATAAAATGAGAATTATTTATGAATCCTGACACCCTGGAGAGTTAACAAAAACTCAACACACATTTCAGGACTTCAAGTTTTTCTTATTTTGATTTCTACACTAGGTCAGCTCCTGTTAAAACACTTGAATGTGTTCTCTTTAGTTTATTTTTAATTTAAAACTTTAGGATTCATCTCCTCTAAACCACTGTATCCTTTTACTGTTTAAAGCAGCAATAACTTCCTAAAATCCTTCTACTTATTGGCCGTCATTTTACTCATATCACTTTAACATAAAATGTGTATAACCTCATCAGCAGTTCGTTCACATTATTAACATTAAAGATTATGGGCCAATATGTTTATCTGATATTTTATATATCTTCCTTATTATCCACGAAGACACTAATACTTCGGATTTATTATCGAACATTATTCCAGAGATGATGACTTATCGTTTGTAGTATGATTGTTCTCAAATAGGAAAACACTAACAACTCCATATATTCGAGAAATAAATTTCTAAAGAAGCAACATTACACACAAAAATTTAAATGCCAACACTGGTATCAGAAATGTGAGGTCTGTTTATTCTAACAAAAATATTTTCATTTTATTGCTAATAAAGAGTGTCAAAGAACGTTTAACTTGAAATTGTATTCGTACCTGTACACTTAAGACTAACACAGACTTATATATAAAAGCAGGATTTCAGTATGTATACGACTTGAGTCTGCAGAAGACTTACGTCAGTGTAAAACTTGATTCGGTATATGGCTACCGACTACAATCTGTCAAAATTAAAATACATACGTTTATATGACAACGATTAATGTCCATGCTGCTTTTGTCCTTGTAGTCAAATTAAACTAAACTCTATTTTGTTGGCTATAAAACAAAAACAATGTTGACAATAGAACAAAATATGTGAATCTAATAAGTGCTTAGAAACATGTTTTATTGTAAAATTACAAAACTTAAATGTTACAATAAATATGCATCAAGAGTTCTTAAATAAATAAATTCATTTGTTGTATTGTTATATCCTTGTGCTTAAAATAAGTACTCTTGCATTTGTATAGGTGAAGCTTATATACATGCTAGAAATTATGTCCGATTATAGTCAAAGTTTCAGCATTGAAAAAATACTTGAATTCTGATTATGAAATTAATAGTATTGTATATCGGCCACGCCTATATTTGAGCGTGCTGGGCTCAAAAATTGAACCCTGTTCGCCAATATTTCTGCATGTTTTCACCTACTCTGGTATATTATATATCAAATGTATGCATATTGTCTGTCCTTTTAGAATATATTTACAAAGTATGTACTACATGAATATTCTCAATATTTCAGACAAATTTAAAAAAGTCGCCCATTAAATTTTTACCTTCTAATACACTTATTTGAGGTCGGCACTTGAATAAGGTTGCTAGTTGGAAATATCTTTTTATAAGCTTTGATTAGTATACAGTTCAGAAGAAATATCCGATTATATTTTCTACTTTGCAGGCCCACCATTCCACACAACTTGCTGCATGAAAAAAGCGAACTTTGAAAAAGTAAAAATCGGAAGTGGCACTACATATATATGTAAGTGAATCGCTGCAACAACTGTTACTATTCTAAGGTTACTATTTAGCTGTCGTTCTCAAAATATTTAAGTAGCTGGCTACAAGAATATATTTGTAGCCAGCGGCATTTTTAGTCCTGTAGCCATGAAGGCTACTGTGGTTCGACTGCAAAATATGTTTAATACATTTATAAGATAAAAATCTTATGTAAGATAAAAGCCCGTAAAGGTAGTACTGGATCTGCATATGATTTAAAAATACAGTTCGCTTGTGGGTCCGTATAAGTATTAAGTCTCTATAAGACTTAAATTTTTATAAAACTTTAGTCTGCGCAAGATTAAATTCTATATAAATCTTAAGTCAGTATAATACTAATGTCTGTGTAATACTAAATTCTGTATAGCACTAAAAGTCTGTGTAAGATTAAAGTCCGTAAAAAACTAAAGTATGAAAGCCTACAGTTTCTAAAAATTTAAGTCTGTAAGGTTTTAATCCCTATAAAACTGAAATGCCTCTAACTCAAGTCTGTATAAGGTCTGTATTAAGCTATCAAGCCTGAATAAGACTAAAGTATGTAGTTATATACAATGACGACAGTATAACATTCAAGCTTCTATTGGACTGAAGACTGTATAACCTGCATAGTACTGGAAACCTGCTTACGATTTGAAAATGAAGTCTGAAAACTAGATGAAATTTAGGTCGGCGTGAAGCTTAAGCATCAGGTCTACATAACACATATGTTTTATGATGAAGAATGACTTAAGAGATCTAAAGTTTAAAATTTGTCTTAGTGTGAAGTCTAAATAAGATTCCCAGAACTTAAGAGTACAAAAGCTTTAAAACTATTTAAAACTTAATCTGTATAAAACTAAAAGTATTTGTTTAAATAACAATTTTAAGTATTCTTAACGACGTTGGGAATTTTACCGGTGAAACAAAAATCAGCTCTTAAAACAAAAAACATTGTTTAAGAGTAAAGGTAACCAATCGCCTTTAACGTTAATTTCTCTCTTCAAGGGTCGTTAAGGGAAAGCAACTACATACATAAAAGTTATTTGTGGTAGTCATGTATATCGCTTAAGCTGCAATGTGTTTATGATTGTTATCTAATCGTTAACGTTATCTAAAGTTTAGAATCCATATATTTGCATTTTTGCTCAAAATGGATAAATAAAATAAATAAGGTTTCAAAAGCTTTTAAAACAGTTTACACATTTAACAGCGAAAGAAATCATTAGTTTGTTTAGCTTTTACAGATTTGGTTTTATTATGGCGCTGAATAAAAACATCCTAGACCGAAAATAGTATTGGAAAAAGCTTTTTTATGGAGCACAATTATATTTTGTGTTTGGCACACGTTGGAGCCATAATTTGCAACCATAATTTCATTTCGTATACCAGTTATATTTGACCATAGCAGTATTGTAATATATAATAATATATTTTCATTCAAGTGCTATAATCGCTCAAAAGCTAACTAATTATATCTTTATGTAAGTGTAATACTAGGAGAGTGTGTAATAAATGTTGGTATGTATATCATAATTGTGAAAACCTTGTTATAACACATATTACGTCTCTCGTACAAAGTTAGTCAACAGAAGATATTTTTAAAAATGTGCTATAACGATGTACTTAAAGCACATTTTGCATTTTATAGCTACAATAATTTTATTAATGGCATTCAAAACAAAATGTTTTTTTAGTAATAATAATATTATAAAGAGGCTCTTTGTAAACCCAAAAATAATATTCTTCTTATATTATTTTTCATACGTAACAAGTGCATGTCAAATTGTCTTATTTCAAATAAATCTGAGTGTTAAATATTCCCAAATGTACAATTTTATTAGTCACTGTACCCAAAAGCTCATTTTAAAGGAAGTTCTAGAAATTTTTATTTGCAAATGTTAAATATACAATGCCCTTCACACCACATGACAGAATATATACGAGTATATGTGCGCGCCAACCGTTAAAAGCTTTTGCACGGTTAGTTAAGCTTTAATATTCGAACTTCATAGTAAAAAGTTCTCTTTCGAGTGTTAAGTTTGGCAAATCTAACAGAACTAAAGATGCGAATTCGAATTCGGTTTTGCTAAAATCTTAAAATCTAAAAATGTTAAAAGTGTAGAATACCACGTTTTTACTAACAGCAACCTGCTGGAAATTCCATTTTAAAACAAAGCTATTAAAGCCTAAGAAAGTTGTTAAGTAAGTAGTGCTGCTTGTTTCCGTTTTAAATATACGAGTACATGGTTTGTTCAAAGGAAAAGGTGAAATTTGAATTTCGCGGGCGGTATCCATTTGATTATGAAAACTTTTCTTTTGTTATGTTAGTACATATGTGTTAGTTCTTTCAATTAATAGTTTCTTGTTGACAACTGAAAAGGTTAGTCACGTAGTGTGTTCTTCGATTTTTGACTTTTGAAAAAAATGGATCAAAGAATATGATTTTTTGGCCAAAAACAACACCCTACTGCTAATCATGCCTCAACCACCTTATTCACCAGATTTGGCTCCCTGCGTCTTTTTCCTATTCCCAAAACTGAAGAGACCAATGAAAGGCAGCGTTTTGTCGCAATTGATGAGATAAAGTCAGAATCGAAGAACGAGCTGATGGCCATACCAAAAAGCTCATTTCAGAAGTGATTCAAGGATTGGATGAAGCGATGCCAAAAGTGTCTGAGGAGGATTACTTTGAAGGGTACAAAATGGATATTGATGAATAAATAAATACTTTTCCAAAAAATTCAAACTTCACCTTTTCTTTTGAACAAACCTCGTACATATGTAAATGTGCTTGTTTTAAATTTCGTTTTCTTTAACTTTCCCTATCTTACACTTCTTATCTTATCTTCGTACACTTCTTTAACATTTAATTTTGATTGGTTTCTTAAATTTTATAATACAATTATAATTTATAATATAATTTATAATATTCTAAATAATATTCTAAATAACCTTGCATAGATCTTCACTCGTTGTAATAAAACAGACCAGAGTCTTTGATGGAAAGTCAACCTACGGCCCACAGACTAATAGATTATCCCACTACTAACTAGTCTACCAGGACATCCAACTTCTTTTATATTATTTGACCATTATATTCTAGCACGGAGTTTGAGTTTTAATAATTTGAGATGGATTAAAAAATAACTATTTCTAAATGATTCTTTTGAACCCCGAAGAACTGGAATTCGCCCTTATAACAACACGCTAAAGATAATGTAATTTTAATAACATAAGTGTGCGAGTGGTACAAAGCAATTATAGCGGGTCTTCAAATACCTCTGTATATACATTTTCGAAAAAATCACTGCAGTACAGGCGATGCAAAAACGTGCTGCTAAAAGCAACAAAAAGCAAAATAATACAGAAAAGCTAAAATACAGGTTTTGTAAGCTTGTAATTTTGGTGAATTTATTATTTCTGTAAAAGTTATTCTGTGTCTACTATCTGTTCTATGATAATATATTTTGTTAAAATCTGCTGTTTAGTTTTTGTATAGTGCAATAAGAAATGTTGGAAAAACTCATATAAGAAAAAATTTAATAAGAGGAAAGAAGAAAAAGATTTATGTATACACAGTTTTTAATGGAGTAAAACTATGTTGTCCAATCCAGAGAAACTGAGTTCTGGATATCGAAATAACAAGCAGTGCCTCTAGGTTTAGAAGCAATAAACATTGAGTACTTCAACCTGCTGCTTCGGTTTCTTTTGCAATAGTAAAAACGCCGATACCAAAAAGTGCGTTACTAAATTATGTATTTAATGGAAAAGATATTGACTATTCAATACTAAGACGTTTTGTAAAGACCTTGTATTTCCGTTTGGAATCAAGATGGATTATACACATTGTCTTGTTGAAGTTGTGTAACCCACTTTCCTATATTATGATAAAGCTTTTCGAGTTTTCAGAATCATCTCATCAATCAACGAGACGGAAAACGTTAGAGGTCTTGTACAACAGTGATTCCAAGCATTTGTTATTGGCTGCAGAAATTAAATTATGTTCAGCGAAAATAAAATCTGGAAGATGCTCTTGTATCAACTGAATCTTAAATGGAAACAAATGCAAATCTTTGTGCAAAATTGTGGCCAAAGTTGTTCTTGGAAGACCTAGCTCCTGAGCACGGTGTCGAATTGAGGTTGATGGATTGTTTTGAACACTTTCTTGAACAGCAGTAATATTTTCAGCCGATCTTGCAGTACGTTGTGGTCCATGCTTGGGCCTCTTTCTTCGAAATCATTCACTACACGCTAAATAGTGCGTCTTGTTGGCACGTTGTTTCTCCCAAAAATTTCACGTAACTTTCTCATCGTCACAGTAATCGATGATTGATTTTGGTAAAATGTTTTAACGATTAAACCACGTTGGTTTACCAAATATTTTTCCATGATAAATTTGCGACTTCTCCACTTCATGACTGCCAAATATGAACTGCTAAGACTAATTTTTACCAAAATGGCGACAAAACAAAGTAGTATACCTTCTGTAGTGATTTCAGACAGTCGCGGAGTCTCTTGTATATACTAGCGTTTGCCTAAGGCTTAGTGCTGGACATTCACACATAATGTGCGCTACCGCCTCAGCATCTTCTAGCCACAGTCTCCAAGTATCATCTTCTTCGATTTTCATCTAACGCAGTAGTCCAACTTAAGGAGCCCATATTATATCTAAGCACTTTACTGGCCTTCCTACCGAGGCGTTCTTTGAACACCATTCGAGCCTGCCTACACGTAGTATCCTCTCTCCACCTTTTTATGTTTAATTAGTCTACTCATTGTATAGTATTCTTATAGCCGGATATATTGACTCCATCGTTTTTCCAACCTTTTCTATTAAATGAAATGCAAACAGTCCATTTTAGTAGTAATCTATTTATGGCCGTTATTTCATTCAGTGTTAAAGTGACTGCTTAATTTTAAGTTTGTTTTTTAAACAAAACTATAAAAAAATGCAGTTTGTAAACAACAGAAACAGTTAAAACACTTTTATTTATTAAAAAAAAAAATAATGACAAATTCATTAGAAAATTATTGAATAATTGTTAGCACAAAATAAAAAAAATTTTTTAAATTTATTCAATAAATATTTCAACACACAAAAGTCCGGAACAAAATAAATTAAAAAAACTATTATTTTATTTTTTTATGAACTAAACTAAATGTCAATAACAGGCAAAATATTGTGCTTGTGAAAAATTTATTGCAAAAGTGTTTTTTTTTCTTATAGCAAATTAACCGTGTCTGAGCAGATACAACACAGTAGTTAAATATTGTTTAAAATAAAAGTAATAAATAAAATTAGATTTCGGAATAACAAATGACTAAAGGGCATGAACAAGTAAGAGAGCTATATTAGTATGTAACGAATCTTATATAGCCTGCACAATAGTATTACTAAAACTTCTACAAGTGTACTGCAGATTTTCCTAGTGCAAAGGATTGTTTGCGATCTTGAATTTTTGCCTCGGGTTTTAACCGTCTTATTCTAAATCTTCCATTCGTTTTAATTTGTTTTTGGTTTCCTTCTTTTCTCTGAATGCTCATCAATTTTTTGTAAATTTTCAATTACTTGGTGAATTGTATATATTAGCGCAATTGGATTTTTAAAATAATTTATAATATTTGATCCAATTCAGAGTTTTCGTTGCAATTTCAGCCTTTGGGTAAAATATGTCATTAAATTTTTAAATATTGTGGAGTTTTTTTTTTGGTTACTTGTTTGAGAAAATTAAAGTTTCTTGTAAGATTAAGGTCTTTTGAAGTTCAAAATTATTTTGAGGATTTTCAAATTATTGAGCTTTGGCGAACGTCCGAATTTTTGTGGAATAAAATTTTTTTCGGTTTAATTTCGGATTTTCGCAAAATGTATTATTTTAAATGGTTTGGATGTTTTTTGTAGTTTTTAATTTTCAGAATGGAAAAATGTAATTTAAATTTTTTGGCGCAATTTGGTTTGAAATTTCAGAATTGAGTAAGATTTGATTTTGGCCCTATTTTTAGTGAAATTCCGCTCTTGTGCAAATTATTTTTCCTTTTGGTAATTTAATTTTATTTTGGCGAATTCCACAAATTTGGTGAAATTACAGGTTTCTATAATTTTTTAGTTTACTTTCGAGTCTTTTATGTTTCTCGATGAATTATGAATTTATTGCTTCTTGATTTGATATTCCGACAGGGTGTTTTGATGTAGAATTTTGGAACGAATTTCCGTCATCCCTTGTCATCCCTTTCGTTCTGAACGAAAAATGACACTGAAGATGGCACATAGCCGAAACCGGTTTGTCTCCAAACCAAACTTGACAAGGGATGACGGAAATTCGTTCCAAAATTCTATATGAATTTATTGGTTTTTGGTGCATTCCCAATTTGCTGGGAAATTGAAATTTGTTGGCGATGTATTTGCGTAACATCGAGTTTTGTTAAAATTTTTGAATTTTTCATGATGTAGACTTTTTTGCAAAATTGAAGTTTTTTAGAGAAATTGCAAAATTTTATGAAATTGAAATATGTGTAGTAAAATGCTAAAATTTGGTGAATTTTAATTATGCGGAATTTTCTGATCATTTCAGTTTTTCGATTTGAAAGAGCATTTTTGGAAACTTGTTTTTTTTGATGTTTCGCTTTAAAATTTTTCCAAATTGTGTTGAAATTTGTTGTGAAATTTCTGATATATTTGTGAATTCCTCATTTGAGAGCAATTTGATTTTTTTATGAATTTGTTTAGCATCACGTTTTTCATAAAAGACAGACGTTTTGTTGTAGGATTATCGAATGGCACACATATATACATCTTCGAAACCTACACTTGACCGACAATGCTGGTGCTCCTAGGAAGGCGTTGAGAGAATTAGATTTATTCCAATCGTAGCTCTATACTTACAAACCTACCCAAACGCTACAAGTTACTGACTATTCCATACGTAGAAAATACGATTAGTTTCCGCTTGAGAAGCGTTTGGATAGTGCGTATTCTTTGCAGCTTCTCGTAGCACCCTCGTACGAAATCGTCTCTGTTATTTATATTCACCATCTTTTCATTTTATGTTTTTGCTTTAGTTTATCATAAAAATTGTTATATTTATTTACAAATTTCTTTTAATTTATTTATTTATTCAAAAAGCCATAAACTGCAAGAACAATGAAAAAAATCTCTGCATGAATTTCATTTATTTAATTTTTAATAAACATAAATTATGTATCATTGAAGTCATAACTATTGAATCTTGAAGGAACGCCTACCGTACTTAAATAAATTATAACATTAGGCGCATTAGGGAGAAAAGGAATCTTCTAATATTTTTCATTCTTAAAGTGAGAACCCTACTGCGGGTTTTTAAGGAAATTATCTACACGCATGATGAAAGGTCGATTTTTATTTTACATTGACACCGAATGTTTAAGATTAATGGAATATAATTTATATCAAGTATTTTGAAAAAACAACCATAGTAGATAGATAAGCACACAAGTGTGAGTGTTTTGAATGGTGTGTTCTTCAAGCAACACCTCCCAGCAAGTTTGTCTTTCGGACTTAATTTAATAACATAAATTAATTTAAATAAAAAAAAAAAACATGAAGGCAAGGTACTAAAAATCTTAGAAGAAAAGTGAATCAAACTTGGTGCGATTTTACATTTTTCAAAATTTAAGCCTTAACAATATGTTGGGCAAATGCCTTCTCGAATTTTGGGTAATTTAGGGAACAATAGGTTGAAAATCTGAGGGACTCTAGTTTTTAGCTAAAGTAACTTTTCAGATATTTTGTGTGTTTATATAAATTTTGTGGATGCTTTATCGCTGTGATGAATCGCCATAAGTTCGTGCGTTATTGTACGTTTTAGATTTTGAGCGCTTTTCAATCGTTATTCATATTTCTCATGTTGCTTAATTACTTAGAACGTTTTTCGAATTGTCAGCCAATCCGCGAGTACAAAGCTATTCATCTCTGCTATATGCTTGTCCATACCTTTCGTGGCTTCCTAAAATTGTCCTCTATTGTCGAAGCCCTTTTGGTGAACAACTTGTATACCCGGCCACAGGTCAGTAATGCAGAGAAGCTTTAGTAAGCGAAAATGATTTTAGACATGCACCATAGGGAAAAATTCTTGAGCCAGCTATATCTAACTAACTTTGAGCAATTTTACTTTATTGAATATTTTTAGGTATTTACATTGAACTATTGCCCAACATTTTTAAAAAATATTAAATTGTCTAAATATGGTTTTTGGCCAAGTTAAATTTTTTACTAATTTGACGTTGTGAGAAATTGCGAAATATTCTGGACAGTTGTTTATATCTTAGTTTGTATATTTTTTCACATTTTTGTGTGATCGGGAAGTGTTATTCGCGCTAGCAAAAAAGATTTTTTCCCAATTCGATTGTATTTACAAAATTTTTAATAAACAACAACATGCTCATTGTTTTTTGATCTTCAGGATCTGCTTCTAAATAGAGAATAATGCAACCGTTCGTTCGTCGCTGATCTTACGGGACTGCCGATGGTTGCTTGTATCCTGTCATATACAACATTAATTTACTGAACACTGTAGATGAGCGGGTAAAATTGTATATATTTAACTCAAGTTTTATATTATGACGATTGATTCTATCTAGAGATATAGTTACTAGTGATGGCAAGATTAATTAAAAATCGATTATTTTGTTGCGATTAACGACTTCGTTGTATCGAAATTGCTCATGCGATTAATCGACGATTAATCATTACTTCCAAAATATATAAACAATAAAAGTCTATAATATGCCGCCAAACTTTTATTTTCTGGTATAATGCAAATTTGGCGGCGATTTAAAACGAAACCTTTTTGAGCTTGAACGACGTTTAAGAAATATGGAACAAAAATTTTTACTGGCAGCTTCGACTCTAGCAGACTCTAGATTAAAAAGTCCCCTTCTACGATGCATTAGCGTTAATTGCTCTAACAAGACCTGTACGGAGCGAAATAAAAATGCTCGTTCCGACGACAGCATTGAAATTGAAAGCGACACGTTTTCCATTGATGTTCAACTCGATTTGCAACCGGTACGGAAAAAAGCATAGATTCACTATAAAGCGCCTTTCTGAACTCTTATTTTCAAATTTGGGTTAAACCAAGTCAATTTAAAAAACCTATTAAATTCTGAACAATGCAAAGAATTGTAATAAACTCCTATATGTTTCCGGCAATACTGTAAATAATTTGTTTATGTTATTTACCTTCATTTTCAACCGCAGCTACATTAATTGATTATTTTTCCCGAGTGATTGCATTTAATAATTTTTCGGTTCGAGTAATCACTAATCGACTATTAACGTTTTTGCCATCACTAATATGCAGTTACACAACAAAAAATTTATTTATATCGCTCCATTTTCCCAACGATATTTATTCATACTCAATTCCGTAAATTTTACGATGTAAAGCTTGATTTTGGCAATGGTAACATAAATTTGAGGCATGTATTGCCATTTTTAATTTTATATAGAAATTCATAAAATGGGGAAAATAAATTCCAAAGAATATTTTTTTAATGTGATATCCTATTTACTTGCACCTTCTCTAATCTGTTTACAAAGTTTAAAAAATTATATTTATATTAAAATCCTTGTTTTCTAGTTTTATGCATTTTTCAATATATCATAAATCTGGCTAAAAAATTGGCGAAGTGTGGGTTGAGGCTGCACAGAAAACACTTTCTTTAAATTTCAAAATTTCTTTTTAACATACATTTGTGATAAATTGTCAAGTACGTACTTTAAGAAGTTTTGTGAAAAACGTAAAAATGTTTACCTTTTTCACATGCGTGCAATTTGATTAAGTGTAACTTATAACGACACCTGATATAGATATTTGCAAAGAATTTCCGTCGATCCTTGTCAAGTTTGGTTTGGAGACAAACGGGTTTTGGGTATGTGCCATCTTCAGTGTTACATAGAGAACGAAAACCGATACTGAAGATGTCACATAGCCGAATCCAGTTGACAAGGAATGACAGAAATTCGTTCCAAATATCTATATCAAATCACCCTGTTGGAATATTAAATCAAGAATCAAGTTGTGATATCGTAATAGAACTTGCGTAAATTTATTATTTATATTGGCTACATGTTAGAAGAATGATACGGCCCTAACTTTAAAACAGCGAAAATTCAATTTGAGGTCGGCGAAAATGATATGCGAACTCTCGATAGGAGTCGATTTCCAGTTTTAATACAGACTTACCCGTGCATATGGAGCACTGTATTAGGAATTATGGGAATTCCCTGAAGGAACTGCGGTTTAAATGGCCAAGAAAGGAATACGGAAGAGATGGACAAGAATGTCTCGAGGGTAAATTTTTAAATTTACTGTATATGTATATGCCATCGGAAACCTAAGCCTTAGAAAAATGCTATCAGTTACCGTAGACTCCGTGAAGAGGAAGAACCCCGTAAGTTACAAGTCGAGAGTCTGAAATCATTACAATCGAAAGTAAAGGTTAGTGTTAGTACAAAGTACAAATCGGTGGCCTGAAATTAATTCGTGTAATGAAGGGGGTCGAAGAGTGAAACATAAAGTAATCGGTCTGCTTTGATATCCGCCTATATTAATGTATTATCCATACTTGTGAGAGTATTTTTCGTAGATAATTTGTAGATTTGGATTGTAAAGGTACTTTTTATAATTTTTGAACTATATAGCCCAGTTGGCCCACTTGGGTTGTCCATCCATTTTTTCACTTTCAACCACGTTATTAAAGATCAGTATGAAAGCTCATCATCTCTGTCTATCTGAAAGTTCCCATAGATATTTTTAATAGCTCCCAAGTAGCCGAATTATTAACAAAAACATTTTGCAACCACATTGAGCACTTGGTGCAAAGTTGTTTGCAATAGAAAAACTTGCCAGACCACTTGTTTAAATAAGAATTTAATATAAAATAAAACAGATTTAAAACTTTCTATTGTGTATAAATTTTTGTATGAGTTTTGCAAAAGTACTTACAATTTATTTAAATTATTTGTGTTTGAATTAAACATACCTGCAAAGAGAAAAAAGGAATAAGATTTCGTAAGTAAACTGTTATTATTTTTTTTTTTTTTAATAAATTGTTTCTAATGTAAAAAATTGTTTGCAATGCTATTCATGTTGAAAAATAGTCATGTACGAGCATTTTTAATTCAACTTGAATTTTTTCTAAGCAATTCCATAAACTACCAGTTGTTCTGCTGCCACTTAAAACTTTTCATATCAAACGATTGTCAGGGGTGTTCTTTTAGACGTCTAGACTGGGGTTTTAAACGTTAAAGCAGCGCTTTATCGAGCAGAAACAGTAACCTGTATTTTTATTAATCTAAAGTTTGATAGCTTTTGTTTGTGTATCTCACGCACTTTGAATCGTTACGGAACTCTATTTCGTGCCTCCAAATATGCATATTTTAAGCATAACATAGATAAATAATTAAAATTTTGAGTTTATAGATGACAATATTTTTGTTTAATAAATAAGAATAGTGTTAGTATTCATATTGTTTAATTAATCATTTTTAGCTGGCTTATTTTGATTTCACTGAAACTGTTATATTTGATTCAAATATTTTAAGAAGTTTGCGAAGAGTAATAATTTCGGCGAGGTACAAAAATTGACAGCGAATTCATTTTAAAATTGTTTGCAATATCCAAAATTTTATGAAACACGTTTGGCAACAGTAGTCCGATTATCATACTTCAATCGTTATATACAATGAATGCTATAACATCTACGACACGTATAAAATTAAGCGTGAAATAAAATAATTGACTTTCAAGCTTTATTGCTATAGCATTCATATTATTTTGCATTGAAATGAAAATGGGCTCTATAGCATTTACGTTCACGAACGTCTTGCATTATATTTTTTACTATCTATAATTTATTTTTTAGAAAGACTGTTGAAAAATATTATAACTAGAAAAGTAAAAATGTTGAACAATTTTACTATGGAAAATATTATTTTACAAATATTTTGCTTAAAAACCAGAAATTTTAAAAGAATAATATACATTTTGCTGCATATATGTGTGCTACAGTTAAATATGTTTGCTATTTTTAGTTTGTTTGCTATTATATATGAAAACAGGTAATATTTATTGCATACAAATTAGAACTACATTTAAACGCTGGTACACACTTTTAAATTATATAGAACACACAAATGCATTTACTGTAGTTAAATATTTTTTTATACTTATCGCGTCAGTACTACCATATAGTCGGCAACAAGTGATTGAAGATTAAACCCAACGATTGTTTTATAGCCGGTCGAATTGCAGGGACAAACGGAACAAATTACATTAAAACTAATATGAAACATAATTATTTTACAAATGAAACCAACTTCATTTTAGTAGTATTATATATTCACATGTATTTTTTGGTGTATTACTTCTAAAGTTTTTAAAGAAAACACCCTTTATTTAGATATTTGTATTCTGTAGACATTTGTATTCTGCCATCTATCCTTTACTCAAGCGACAAAAACTTTTCATCAACAAATTTACTGAACTCCTAAATTAATGGAAAAAATTCTCTTAAACTGTTTTTAATGCTGGGCAAATATGAATATTAGGGTGGTCGAATTAGAAATACAGCCGGTTAAAAACCTGGGTTTTTTTAGATTTACAACTTTTTGTTTCTTTTTTAAAAACATTGTTTTCCTAAAAAGGATCAGTTACGGTTTTCACACCTCTATAATTGTTCGGTTGGTATGTATTTTTTTTTTCAGTGAAATCCTTGCGATTTGTAAAAGCAGCGGTGACAGATAAAACTGTTACGAAATCAAAAAATGTGTTTAATATTGACAAAAGGCTTCTTCTATACCGCAACAAAACGCCTCTGTGAAATTACATTGTATTTGGTAAACTTTTAAATATTTTCGATCAGCTTGCCCTCAAGTAAGAAATTTTGAAAAAGTTACTCCGGATAAAAAAATAAATGTCATTTGTAAGCAAGTACTGGCAATAGTATGAACATATTTCCAATATAAAAACTTTCATCTTTTAAAGCATATTACAACAACCACACAATCACATATTAACTCCAACCATAAAATTAGAACAAAATGTTATAGATTTTTTGTAAATCTACACATTTGACTCTACAAAATTTGCCTCGTCTAACCTGTCTATTAAATCGGTTATGCGCTGTTCGCAGAATTTTAAAAATTGCAACCGGTTTCTGGAAGAGTATTGAATAAAGGAGCACCCTAGGAAATATACAAGTGTTCAGTTTCAGGTTTTCTAGATATAAATATAAAACTTAAATTAACATTTCCAATAGTACTGCAGTAAGTAAAACTTAACTGCACGTAGACATCCTGCTCTGTTGTTCAATTTAACTATAAAATTCTTTTCTGTTACCATTTCTTGTAACACACCAACAAAAGTCTAGTAATTGTTTTTCTTCACACTATCATGTAGTCATTTGAACTATGAATAGAAATTTGTTTTGAGAGAAAGAAAAAAACACACATGTATGTAAATTGCTCTTTCAAAATGAGTGTCAATTTAAAAAACACTTTAACTCTTTTATTACTGTCGATTTCATGTTGCACTTCTTTCAAACTCTGACGTTTGCGGACAAACTTAAGGCAAGCAAATACGAGTAGTATGCGATTACGGGTGTAAGACAAGTACTGTATTTATTTTTTTTTCGCAATTTCAGAGAAAACTATTTAATGTTAACAAATTGAAATTGGGTAAGTGTCGTTTTTGTTCAACATGAATGGAATTTTCATATGACGTTAAGGGAAAAGCAGCAAGACTTAGAATAATGAAATTGGCAGCCTTAAGGTAGGCTACGAAGGTATTTTGTTAAGTTTTCGTGTCTTATTTTCATCTTAATTGATATTTAAACTGCACAATCAAAGGAAGTATGCATTACAGATTTGTTATTGAATGTTAAAAAAAAAAACAATAGGTGAATTCAATTTTATCGTAGAAAAAGCTTTAAGATTATTTCCAAAGTTTTGAACAGAGTTTTACTTGTAAATCCTGCTATAAAGACACCCAAACAGAATATTTGCACTAATTTATTTTACATTATATTTTTATTTTATGAGTGACTCAAATTTTTAATTTTAATTTAATTATGGTTTTATAGATCTATTAGCTGTAACATAAAAACATCTAGCGACCACGCTCTTGTGATTTTCATATTGTTAAAGACGTTTTAAAATTGTCGGCGACTGGTGGTGTCAATATGACAACAAAATGTGCACAATATTATTGACAACCAGCGTAGGTAATTTAAGAACAATCCGTTATCAAATCGAGACCAAACTTGCAAAAATCCTATGGCGGCAAATCAAAGACTCGTTCTTGATTGAAGAATATTCCGATGATAAAACGAGAATATATGTTGTCGTCGCCTCCCCTGTTTTGGTTATAAAATTTGTCATTGTGGAGAAAAATTGTTTGCAAGCAGTAAATTGGCGGTAATAATTCTTGTGCTTCTTAATCAATTTTTGTAATTTTAAAATTTGTTTATCTAGTTGGATATTGATGATGAACCAAAGACACAGATGCAGTGTGGTACATGGGATATATTAAAGTGTAACTTTCAAGCAACAAATAATTCTAAATCCTCTTTAAGAATTAAGTGGGTATAATTTTATTTTAATTTATTAAATAATTTATGAATTGATGAAAATATACATACATTTTAAATCTATTTTTATTTTTAATATCTGGCTACGCAATAGGTTACTTGTTGAAGAAATGAGAAGAGTTCGTTGTCAAAATGAGAATACTTTGTTGTTAAAATGAGAATGCTTCGTTCTCGAAATAAGAACGAGACATTGTCAAATCGAGAACGGTCAGTTGTCAAAATGAAAATATTTGTTCACAACTAAAGAACAAGTTGTTCTTAACATGTTTGACAACGTTTGTCAATGGATTTTGTCAATTTCGATGTTTTTAAGTAGTTTTTTCCCTGTGTTATTTAAAGATGCAGTGCTTACAACTTTAACATGAGGGATTATCTAATATGTTATTTTATTTAACAAAAGCAAGCTCGACTATATTGTATATTTGGAAACTTGTGGTATATTGGCACTGCAAATAACCAAAAGCCGTCATAAAAACTTGCTTTCACTTTCCACGAAAGTATCATGTTAAATCCTATATCAATATCAACTCTTTGGAGGATAGTACAAGTAACAAAAGAGGTTTTTCAAGAAATTGAGGTGACTCTTTTAGAATTTAATAGCATAATTTCCCTTTTTCACTTAAAAAATTTATTTTTAAGTACACATAAATATTTAAATTGCCTTAATACACTTTTTCCAGTCGGACGGTTCTATAAGCCACAAACTCATTGACCCAAATTTGTCTAGTATGTAAGTTTTTGAATTTATGTTCAACATAAATCTCCCGAGTGTAGGAAAACCTTGATTCATTAGTTGTGTAAAATTTAAAAGGTTTGGTTAATAATAAAAAAAAAAATATACAGCGACATCAATTGCTTGGAATACTCGGTTATATTACAACGCATTTATTAAATCGTTATTTTTTTATACTTAAAAAGTCCTTAAAGCATGCTACAGTAACTTTTAGAATTAATTAATCAAATGAACTTAGCTAGGATTAAAATTCCAAAAGAATATATAAAATGTGTGTTACACGATGATTTTTTAACTGAGTAATAAATTAACACTTATATTTGTATTTTATGATTAACGCTTCTGGCCTTGTCCCTTTTTTTTAATTTGAATTAGTCCTTCACCTTATAAAAATTAAATGTATTAACGAAATAGTGTTTAATGCTACCTATACATAGGCAGCAATTTACTTACATTCGATACAAGTTTTTTTCCTTTTTGTATGCTGTAAAACATATTGTCATGCATTGTCAAGGTAAACGTTTGCCTTTTATATAATTTTTTGAACACACTTGTTTGCATACTTTTAGGTTTCAACAAACTTTTGTAAAAATTCTGTTAATGTTGTCTGTTCTGCTGTTTTGTTAACGTTTGCATATGTTTATATATTCTTGTATTTAAAGTTTACACAGGCTTTTGGGTTTTAAACGGCAAATAAACAAATGTACAATATAGCATTTGCAGGACTTTTTTTATATATCCAGTTTCTTTATTTCTCTCCTTCTTTTTTTTTAAATTAATTTTCTCTTTATATTTGCATTAGTCTTCTATATGGTTGTAAAGTACCGCATATTATTTACTTCGTTAAAGGGTATAAAATAAAAAATACTGTTCATAAAGTTGTGGCAAATAACAGTTTTTGGTATGTTTGCTAGTTTGCGTTTACTACAAAAAAAGTTTTTTTTAAATACTGGAAGTAACTCGAAGGATATAAAAACGAAATTATATTTTCTTTTTTTTTTTTATTAAATTTGTAAGCATGCTTAACATCATTTGACAAACACCAAATAGTTGGTAGTTTTTGTTGTTAATGTTCAATGTTACATTCAATATTTTGTTAAAGTTTATGTTATGTATATATGTGTGGGTATGTGCAGATACTAGCGGACACCCCGCTAACAAAAAGAAATGCTTATTTTATACTTTTACATTCGTACTCTCTATGTTGAAATACTCTGGCTTTTTTAACTCTCTAAATATAAAAACAACAATTAACATGTTTTTAAAGTAGCAAGTCTTCTTTTTTATTCGGCTAATTTGGAACATTCTTGCGAATATTGGTACAAAAAAAACTTATATTCCTAATGTTTGAAAGAGCTAGATTCGGCCATTCTCTTAGTAAATGTTACTGAGGATTTTCTTTGTATGGGGCAGTTACGCCCTTATTTTGACATCGTCAATATTCACTTTACATTAAATTAAAAAACATTCCTTAATATTCCTTGCGAATTACAAGGACTTTTCATTATTAAAAAATTGGCTTTCGAATTGTTAAGTGTCAAACATAAAATATTGGTTGCATGCGGAGGCAAATGCAATTTAAAAGCGTTAGTTTTGAATATTGTGATTTGGTGCATTGTTATGATTAAAACTATATTTACTTTTATTAAAAACAGACTTTTTATCCTGACTTTAATCAACAACAATGTGTAGTTGCTTTGTAAAAAATATTTCGCTAATTTTTTTAATTTACTTTCGATACAATTTTTTATCACCAACTAAATGTGTGACGAATTTGCCTACATACCCTACTTTACTTGTATTCGTTAGACATGAGGCTTTCCTTTCAGGATCTAGATAGATTGCTTCTTCTTCTTAGATTGAAAGTGTAGGATTTTACTGCTGTAAACTATCTAGAAACACTAGATTGCTGTATCCTGTATAACGGGGGAGAAGCATAACGGGGCAAAATACTGGTATAGATGTTTTTCTTCGGGCAATGGACTAATGTTCCCTGTCCTCAACCATGGTCATTCTATTCATGATCATCCTATTGCGGTACTGAACTTGGCAATTTATGGCTTTACTAATTAGTTATACCATACAATATTTTAAAGTTACAAATAAAGGAGCAAATGCCGTAGAGAAAAAGCTAGATGAGATCTTTAGGAGTTTTCTAATTTTTTAGAATTAACTTCCGTCAAACATTTTCATACATTTTACTATATTTCCAGGGCTTCGAAAGAACTGTGGAGACTTCTTTCTAAAGGAAACATCATTTTTAACACATAGTTTTATAAATGTAGTCTTTAGTTGCCGTGTAAAAATCACTCTGTATCATTTTTCTAATAGAAATTCTTAAATCGTTTAAAGAAAACATGTAATTTTTTAATATCTTTAAAAATCCGGAAAAATGTTTAAGATTCAGTAGTATGTATTTTTATGAATACAAATTGCTTAACATGATGTCAAGGAAAATGTTAAAAGAATTACTAATTTTAGTACCTTTTAGCAAAAATGTTCATGGCATACATTTAGGGTGTTGTATAGGTATTATATATTTCTTGAACAAACAAGGCCTTTAAAAACAGAATCTCTACATATATTTCCATTAATACATTTGTAATATTTAAATGTGTACAAATATTTGCTAAGATTTACAAATTTCATTGCATACTTTTAGGAATTATTATATAAGTACTCATTGTAGGTTTTTCACAATAGATATTGTTGATATAAGAATGTATATGCTATTTAAAGTACTAATTTAGTACTTCCTATTGCGAATAATTTAATTTACATATTACTAGTACAATTTAAATTGTGAGGTTACTTAACCTTAAACAAAAAACTTGTTTAAGAAGATGAGAGAAATTTAATGTTGGTGTTCCTTTTACTTCTTTTATTAAATTTTTAGGTTATTAAATTTGTTTATGTTTTTGCTGTTATCGTTATGAAACAATTGCATAGAATCCATATTTTAAAGGTTACGTTTGGTTTCAGCTTCATTCAAGATTATCTAACTCAATTATCTTCTTAAATAAACAATAATCTTTATATTAGAATCAGTTTAAAAATGGTCTAAGTCAATTTATTAAAAAAAAAAATAAATAAATATAAATACATAAAAAACTGCAAATATATTATTTTCTTTAGAAATCAAAGCTTAAAGAAAAATATATTTGTGTTTAAAATGAAATACTAACAATAGACTTAAACAGCATTATCAAAACTTAAGCCCATAATCAATGGATTAAAACAATAAGTTGAGCACAGATATAAATTCATGTAATTACAAAAGCTTTATTGTTAAACAGAACAATTTTATGCTATTAGATGAGCATAATATTTCCTGTGAATAAAACTAAACCAAATGAAATAAATTTTTAAATTTTGTTCTAATTTTAGTTTACACAATAATGATGTTGACTGCCATTTTGTTTCTTTACAATTCAATTAATGCATAATAATGTTAAAACCCTCAAATATGTAAATCACGTATTTCCAAAATTAATAATATATTGAAATTTGTTTACAAAATATTGTGAAACCGAACATGCGAAGGGAAGTTGTATTTTATAGTTGAAAAATTCTATTCAAATTGTTAAGCATAAATATTGGTTTATAAAATTGTGTCCTCTTTAGTTAAAATTCCCAATTTGTAATGCCACGAGAGCTCATATTTGGAAAAAATAACAATAATTACTTAAAAAGTAAATTCAAAAGAACAAAAAAAAACAACATTAAGAAGCTGCAAAGATGACAGTCTAGGATTTTACGTCTTATCGTATGCGCCCCTTGATTTATAAGAAATGAAAATATTCATAAAGATCTAGAAGTTCCCATTATCAACCAAGAAGAAATAAAAACATACTCGTCCAATTACGTGAACAAATTAGTGGTTTATCCCAACAAACCAGCGAACGGTTTATTGCAATTTCACGGGCACCATTAGGATTTGAATACAATAAATTAGTTATTACATTGCTAATAATTAATAAGTAGTATTTTAAAGATATGATTTGAATACCTATTGTAAATTTTTCCTTTAAAAGAAAAGATTCAATAAAATAAAAATTAAAGTTTTAAAAAACTTTAAAAATAGTAAATAAAAAAGGCCATCGTTATATCAAAAGGCATTTATTGCAACAAAAAATTAACCATATAAAAACTACCTTCGGAAAAAATCTCTTCAAGACAACCACCTTTAAAGCATATTTAGAAAATATTAAATTTTCAAGATAAAATTCTATAAATGACCTTCCGATATGTTATAATTTCTATTTATACTAGTATATATCACAGCGCCCTCTCCTATCGGTAACACTCTATAGTAGCCAATCGTCGAAGAAGTAATAATTAATGCGCCTATATAACACCAGAGGCGCTTCACCACTGTTATAAAAATAAAAATAACGTGAAATTGCAGTTTTTAAACTCTGAGGTTTTTCTATTCCTCTAGTTCTTCACCTCTCCGCCGTAATCAATTTGTTTCAAAAGAAAGTAACACATTTCATTCACTTAATATATTAAATAGCATTAACTGCCTCAGTGTTACCTTCCTTTATAAAAAAGAACGTTCCAACAAAGTCTTGAAAAAATCCTTTTTAAAAAACAATGTCCTTTTTCAAGAAGTTCTCTTCCATAGACAATACTTTGACACACCTTATTTTATAAAACCCGACGCCAGAATTTAACTTAAAAACAACAAAAACACTATTTTTTCAACATCTAATAACTATTACTAGTTTATATTGTTATGTTGATAATAAGTACCTTGGAGAAATAACTTAAGCTTTAAAATTGGTTGTACAAATACTTTGAAAACTTGCATGAGAGCAAGGCAAACTGATAACAGGTAAACTCACCGGAGAATTCAAAGTATATCCGTCTTACTTGACAATTTTAAACTCCACATATAAAAAATGTACCGCAAATGGCGCAACATTTTGAAATTTGACATCCAATAAGCTCAAAAAAGTAGTCGGCTGTAATGGTGAGGTTACCGCATGTAAAAAACGCACATTAGGAAAAATTTTTCTCTTAACCGTTTTCTAAATAGTAAATACTAAAAAGTACTTTTGAAAAAGATTCTTTTCGTACAGTTTTGGTAAATAAAACAATTAAAGTACCTTTTCGAAATACTTCCATTTAACTAAATCCAATATTTAAAAAAAAGTACCATTAAAAAAAGCCAACAAAAACAGATTTCATAGAAGAGTTGCCATTAAGCAAAGCATTTCTAAAAGCAAAAGTAACTTTTAATAATTTTTTTTTTTCGAAATATCAAAGAGCTTCTATTTTATAACGATTTTCAAATTTACTTCTTTTTGCTTATAAACTGTGCTTTGAATGGCAGGATATATTTAATAAATTCAACACTTGAGGCATAACGAATAGCGTACTTTTATTTTTCTCAATTTAGCTGTGAAATAGTTAAGAATATTCCATTTGGAGCACATCATGGCCTTAACCATTTTTTGACATATTCAAAGATTTGCCACTTGGTCACGTTTAATTGTTAATATATTAAGGCGATATCTTGTCTGTGTCTGTTGTATACTGCGGTATATGCTAACCCAGAAATAACTGAGGCCTAGTCTGTCAAAGAAGGAATGAAATAAATGCGAATTTGTAAAGAATATTTTTCGCTTAACAAATATCGACAGTCGTGGCCAGATGTTTCTAAGCTATTTTAAATACAATGTTCAAACTAACTTGATTTTTCAGTTTTTAAATCAAACACAAGTTAAAACTTTTACGAAAATCATTTCACAAAAACGTTCATGCATTTAATACGAATAAAATAATTTCGCTATCAGTGATCCATGACGCTCGCGATGGCCTCTTCAAATATTGTTTTTGTTTTTTTCTAAGAACTATGCAGCCATTCCACAATCTTTTCCGGTCAATGCTGAGATACTCTTTTAAACGCTAAGAAGGCTGCACGAAGTGCGCAAGTAGGCATGAAGATTAAGCACCAGTGACTGAATAATAAAATATAAATTATACAGATGCCGCTAAAACAAAAACTACTAGATTGTGTAGCCGAAACTGTCAATATCAAAAACTGCTGCGTGTTTTTAGGCTTAACTTTTAATGTTTACCATATCAGTAGTGCGATTTACTATCCTTTTTTAACGACAATCGCATCGACAAAAAATGTTAACAACAAAATTAACGATGTTGCTATTCAGTAACTTTTTAACACAACATTCGCAATTGTTTAGTCAGCTGTTATTGTTAGCTTAACGATTGTAGACAAAAATAAACGACATATATTTTTGTGTTGTTTATTTATTCGACAAACTAAAATTCATGGCATCTTTTAGGGGCACTTTTTATTTCTTTAAAAATCATTCATACACAATATTTTTAATAAACAAGGCACTAGGTAGATACATAAAATATTTATAGTTCATGTAGAAAAATCCTCAAATGGTTTTTACTTAACTTTTGCAAAAACAGCAAAACGCACAAACAATTTTTTCCAAAAAGTCTTTGTTTTTTCCACTCTTCTTTGTGCTTTTCGTTTATTTGATATTTTTTTTACAGTGATGCCACTTGATATCAATAAGAATAAACAAAAAATTAACGATGTCTACTGTCGTTTACGAGTAGTTAGTGAATCACACAATCGTTAATGCAAACAACAAAAATTGTCGACAAATTTTGCGACTATCGAATCGTTAAATTTTAGTGAATCGCACTACAGTTCTAAAGAGAGCAATCTTTTAGAACCCAACAGTAACGCATTTAAAATAAACAAGTATTTTTTCTGGTAAATTTTTTACCTATAACTATTGAAATTAAATATGTTATGAAATATTCAATAAAAACCAAAGGAGCATCAATCTGTTGGTAGTGCAAGTGATTGACTTTAAACATTTTGTTTGTGTTGCTATATTTTCTTCTCTTATCTATATAAAAATTCTTTTATATAAATCTTATTATTATTATGCATATTTTATAAACAACACATACATTTAAAATGTTTCAGAAAAGAATAATTTTTGTTGCCATAAAGTCTCTCTCATTCAATATATCTCTAATAGTTATCGTCTGTCTTTTTAAAAATATACAAATCTTATATCTGCAGATATTCTTATTTTATAGATTTTTCGTCTGTGTGTGTTTCTTATTTTGTTTTCCTAAGGAATTTGAAAAAAATATATGTTAAAGGATTCCTGGCCTTATCTGTTACACACAAAAATGCCATAAAGAATACCGCAATTTTATTAAAGGAACAAAATATTTTTCAACTACGATAATAAAGGTAAAGAGAGCAAATATGTTTGAATATTGTGCTTGTGTACGCAACTTTAAAATCAATGAAAGAAACTTTTTTTGCAGCTAGAAAATGGCGTATGAGTATTTATTTTACAATGGAAAAAGTTTTTTTTTCAAGGGAAACTTAAATATTTTAAAGGAATTTTATTTGATTAAATTTTCATATATATTTAAAAAAATTTGTAATAATGAATGAAATAGGGAATTTGAATTTTACAACAAAAACTTTAATTCCACCAAAATTTTGCATTTTCACCGAAAAATTAAAAAATCATTATTTTATGAAAACGGCAAAATTTTAATAGCACATATAGTACATATGGTACACAATTATAAAAAAATCAAATCTCACCGCAAATCGGGAACCCACCCAAAAATTAGAAAATAATATTAAACAAAAAATTTGAATCTCATAAAAAGTTTAAATTTTACCAAAAATAAATTAATCTCAAAACTCATAAAAGCCAAATTTAGAGAATTCCTCACCTAAGTCCGAAAATTGCCTTAATATACGAAAAGAAAATTATCAAAACAACAAAATTTTCCAAAAAATTTTACTAGGCTCTGAAATTTCAACCCAATTTGCATCAAAAATTTCGATTTTATCCAAAATTAATTTTGTTTATTTTAGCAGAAAGTCGCCGCAATTGGGAAATATAACAGAAAATTGGAAACTTACAAAAATATTTGTAAAATTTTGCCATAATCGGAAAAAAATTAAATTTCGCACATACCGAATAAAAAAATCCCTAAAAGAATTATAAGTTCCAAAATCTTAAAAAAAAAAATAATTTTCAGAAAAAAAATAACCAAAAGCAAAATTCACCATATTTTCAAGTTATTTTTGTCTAAAATCGCACCGAAAAATAAATTTTATCAAAAATTCGAAATTCTGTTTTTCAGTACAATTTCGATTTATTGCAAAATTTTATGAATTTTTAATTGTAGATTTTTGGAACGAATTTCCGTCATCCCTTGTCAAGTTTGGTTTGGTGACAAAGCGGTTTCGGCTAGTTGCCATCTTCAGTGTCATTCTTCGTTCTGAGAAGTTTGCATCCATTCGTATGTGTTTTATTGCTTGTCAAGTATCTATTTGTTATATGAGCTAGTACCAGGTTTATCTCGTAGGCATCTGTAACCTGTGAACAGGTAACAGGTAAAGCTCGTAAGTCGGGTGTTTTGTACTTGATTTACTTTTTTATTGCACTTAATTTTTTTTTTGTTTTTTATCAGGTAGCATTCTGTATTTGGGACCTGGGAGCAGGCCGGGTGTTTTTGTATAGATTATTTTATTGCGTCAGAATTGGTGTTTTCGGAGGACAGGTGAACGTTTTTTTAATTGTTTATAGTGTTTTTTGTAGGGATTGAAAGATGTGTTTTTATTGTTTTTGGTGTATCTTGTTCGTTATTTTTGCTGTGTGTTTTGTAGATTCATTTTAGAGTTTGCTTTTTCGTTTATGATGCGTCCGTCAAATGTCTTATGTTTGTATATTTCCATGTGTTTTAGGATGTTTAGTCGTCGTGCTTTCTAGTATGCGCTGTATTACATTTGTCGTTAAACATGTGGTTCGCGAAGTTAGATTATGGCCTGAAGCCCGGATTACGCAGCTTGTTAAAGTGTCTTATATGTTCACGAAATCTTGTTTTTATTTTGCTTCCTGTTTATCCTATGTAGCTGTGTTGACAGGTGTACGTGATCAATCAATTTTTAATTTTTTGATAAAATTACACCGTTAGAAAATTTTAATTTTGTTTGCTGTTAAAATTTTAATTTTGTTTGCTGTTTATTTGGTAAAATTCGAATTTTTGCTAACATTTTACTATTGTGTAAAATATTGGTTTTTTGGTTCGTTTTGCATAAAGTTTTAGCTTTTCCGTGAAACATTTTAAATTTTTTTGAATCTCTGGTGAATTGTTGGTTTTTGGTCAAATTTCAATATATTAAATTACTTAAATCATTTTTAAAATTTCAATTATTTAGTTTTTAATCTGCAAAAATATGTAATATTTGTTATTGTTTGTTTTGTGATTTTTAATTCGGGCTAATATTGTGTGCAGACAAAGTCACTTATCTCAACAAAACAAAAAATATTCTAGTGCATAAAGAGTTATGGTTTAAAAGAAATACGTATGAGTAACAATAAGTTCCTGTTAATTCAACACTTTTACAAATTAATTTCGAATGTGTTCAGACATAACAACATATGTGCATTGGTGGTTTTAAAAATATAAAGTGGCATACTTTGTTAGGTTCAAAAAGTTTTTTGAATTCAAAATTCGGGAAAATCTTTCAGTGATTCAAAATTCGGGGAAATCTTGTTATATGCATGAAAACCAGAAAACGAATGTTTACTAGACATTTCTGATATTCGAGGGTATAATCGCGTTCAATTTTATATAGCGTTAAAAGTTCAATAGCTATAATTTTTTAACTCAGTAAGATTTCACAAATTAATTTTTTTAAGTAAAATCATCTGATTGTTTGTATCAAAAAAGATTGGACTCCTTTTAAAGAGTATAATCCAACTGCACTATTTTTGCGATTAAAATCTTTAACAAATTACCAAAATAATTTATTATTACTTCTCTACCCTTCACAATCAAGCCATCAGTCAATCAAAGAATGAATATTTTTTCAAGAAAAGAAAAAAAAACATACAATAAAAAATATAAAAATTCAGCCTATTCAAAAGTAAAATAAATAAAAATCCAACAACAGCTTTTAAATGGAACAAAATTGTTTTATTTTCTTGTTTAATTTTTATGACTTTAATATAAAATCTTTTATTGTTGGCTGTGAGTGGTGTGAGTACGAGCAAAAAAAAAAAAAAGGAAATGAAGTAAAAATACTTAATTTAAAGTGGTGTAGGTACAATTGTGACTTTATCACTAGCGCTGGATTGGTTGAATGGTTGGCATGAATGCAGATGACAAGTTTTTATAAATGACAACAACAATGACGACACTGGACTACTGTCAGTGGGATGTTGTATGACTGGCAGGAACTATTAACCAAGGCTTTAACAATGAAAATGTGCACTACACAGCTACTGCAGGCAGACAAACACACACACCCACACAGACACTGGAACATCAGCGAAAGGCATATGGATGGACACGTAAACACTGCAAAACTTATTCCTTTGCTGACTGCATTCATATATAACTTTGTACTCATCAAGTGGTATAAATCGTAAGGATTTTAATTTTGAGGCCTTTTTACAGGTGTCTGCTGAATTATTCTAAAGTTGGACTCTCAGAGGAGTTTGCATTTTACATGAACTACTTTTTGCTTCTTTCTGAAACATTTGGAATACAGCCCTGTTCTATAATATCATGTCTGATGCGGAACAGTCAAGCTGCGCTTAGGGACATACAATCGTAAGAGGTAAGGTCAGAAGTGCTCATGGACAATGTCACATCACGCTGGAAACTTGATGAGACACATTGTAGGTGTACAGTCTGTTAGGGCTCGTCATCACGAGCATATGCAGGAAATAAAACAGGTTGATTATTGAACCTGAATCATTATTTCGTATCTCACACTGTGTCTGAAATTACACACTTTTGGCGACCAGGCAACCAAAATGATTCATTACGCTTTCTTGGAAAAATCCTAAAAAAACATATCACTCTTAAGGGTGACCTCGAAAGTTCAACGGGAAAGTTGGTCGGACATTTAATGGAATGAACGAACAAACAGCTTGTGACTGTCCTGCTCTTAGGCGAAATTCGATGGTGACACTTCCATGACTCCGGTGGAGATATACAGTCTCTTACTGAAGTAACTGATTGCATTCGTGGCCAAGACAATGTCAAGTGATCCAAGAGTCTACATAAAATATAATAAGTTTTATATGACAATAAATTATTGGCATAAACCTAGCATGAACATCAGAAAGAGGCTGGGATTTTGCATTCTAGGCGATTCTAAGATCAGCAAACACCTTCTTTGACATTGCATCAAATCAGCGCAACGCATTAGAAGTTACTTTTAATTAATTTCGTTCAACGATAAAACTGTCCTTATACAGGTAACAACTCACGAGTTTTTGACGACAAGTAGTAATCAAATAGAAGACAACAGAAAGTTTGTCCTTAATGGAAGCACTGTAAATGGTGGAACACAGGATCAGAAATTTTAACAAAATTTCAACCTTGTCTTGTTTCACCCCATGCTTCAAATTCTATCTGCCCAAATATTTTGAAATCCGCTTTTCTGTATAGTTGTGGAAAAGGAAAAGGAAACAACATAAATAACAACAACAAAATTGCGATATTTCTTGATTAATGTCAGGGGGTTTTTTGCAAACTTGTTAGCCCGGGATTAAACCTAAAAGTAACTCAGAAATCTATACGAAGAGCTATAGCCTTGTTATAACTCGAAACGTTAAAAATTGCGTAAACTGATCAAAGAAGAGTGCGCTCCCATATTTCGAAGAGACAGACTGAGACAAAATTATCAAGCGTGGTTAAAAGGGACCAATGGACCAATTAGGATCCTTATAGGATCGCAGAGAATTCGCAAACATAAAAACTCACACTGAAGGAATTGCTATATCTCTCTCTAGCTCTCTCATGATCTACTCTCTTATCAATTTATGTTTAATTTTTAAATCATTAAACTCCCTTTTAAAGAATTTCCTAAGAATAATAAGAGGTAAGATTATTTAATACCCCTTCAAATATTGGTTAGATCGAGGTCCTAGGAACATGTAACTGCTTAAAAAGGCCTACTGAAAGGCATTTTTGTGTCTTGATTTTACATCAACAATTTTTTTTATTCTCATACACAAGCAATTACGTGCAACACCATATCTTGCAACAGAAAAGAGAAATGTTTTTAAACTTTTTTCTTAAACAAACTGTAATTTCTGTTCACACATGATTTTATTCCTGACGGATATTCTTTAGTACAGTATAATTTTTTGGCTTTTTATTAAAATTATGCCTTTTTTATGCTTTTCATTTCATTTATTGTATAAATGTTAACATGTCATCAACTTGTGTACTGAAGTATTGTCATTATAAGGCTTAAAAAGAAAATTATTACACAGTAACTTTTGTTGCAGTTAACATTTTAAATTTACCCCAACAAAAAGGTACTAAATTTTTACGAAAATTAAAATCCGCTGGAATTTCGGTTTGGTTTCAGTGAAGGCAGTTTTATGCCACGTGCAAAGGTTCTAATACCTGTAAGAAGTTAGACACTGGCGTTTGGAACCACAACTTTCTTCAGGGAAATATACTTTTTCCATAAGGCATCGTACTGCAAATCATTGCACTAAGTTAACCACGTAATTTAAATCGTTTCATTTACAACGTGGGGTTTTGTCATCTGAAGCAGTTACCCTTATCTGCTGCTATGTTCATGTCTCTCATCTGGAGAACTTTAACGGCAATTTTCTTAAACTTTTTCAATTTAAGTTTTCTACAATCCTGAGTACCCGTATCGAAGTTTAGAATATTACCTATTTTATAGAAGCTATAAATTTCAGGTAACTCTGTACTCATCTAAATCCAATATTGCGAAATTCACAGAACAGAACAAGTCAGATACATTTTTCTGGTCGCTTATGCTAGCTTTACCTAGGATTTTTTAGAAAAACTAGATATGTTCGTACTCTTGAATTTCTTTGAACTGTATGAGAGTTTTTTTTAAAGTTTAAAACCAAAAATATCCCAAGCTTAGTTTCGGGTGTATTGCAAGCAGTCTTAGAAGTACTTAGGAACCCTACAAGCGACGAAACACAAAACTGAGATTGATACAAAAAGCTTGATTGATAAATACTGCTTTTTAAAGATTTAGCGAATAATGACAACACTTTACGAGCTGAGTTGGTAGCTAAGACTTTTAGTTTCAACATACAACAAAGTTTGTAAATTAAAATGTCTGTGTGTCTGCATGCAGATTATAAATATGACAGTTGGTAAATTGTAGATTGTTGAAATCGCCAACAGCCGTTGGATATTGTATGCGGTTTCATATAATTTTTACTACTGCCTCGATGTATATATATACAATAAACATATGTAACTGTTATGTAGATTTTATTTTGCTGCTGATGTATTTTTTTGTTCTTTATAAAAGATATTAATCATATTATGGCGCCTGCAGGAATTTATCATTTAATATAATTCAATGTGTTCCAAAAATTTTTTTTTTTTTTTATTATTCTTTTGCCAATAAAAGCCAATTATAAGACAATGAATTTATAAAGAAAACACATACCATGGTATTGTCTGATGGAATTTAAAGATATTTTTTTAAATGAAATAAGACCGAGTCAGATAAAACAGATTTTAAAATTCAATAGCTGGTAAGTTGTTGTATTTCACATTAGTACGAGGAAACAGGACAACTGAAATTCAAATTTATTTTTTTTACAATTTTATTAGAAATTAGATGGGCCCGCAAAATATAAAATTGGAACTAAAGCTGCGTTTTCTTCAACACAATTGAGCCCGAGTACCACTTATTAGAGATATTCACATACCGTAGCGTTTTTCTTTTATGAACTTTATTCTACAAACGAAAAATAATATTGGTAGTTATTCGCGAATGTTTTATTGTTTAATTTAACTTTTAAAATGTTTCTTTCCATAAGAGCTTTTCAAGGTGCACGAGTTTTGCACCTTGTAACACATTTAGTGATCCTTTTCTTTATAGATTAGAAACTTAATAGAAAAAACTTTTATATATGGGAATTTTTTAATTGTTCGTTTTATCAGTGTCGAATTTTTATGAAAGTTATTTAGTTACAATTGATTAATGTAAGGTGCTACATCCTGATAATTAAAACAAATTATGGAAAATCCCAGATAAAGAAGTAGTGCAATATTTAGGCATTAACTTAGATAAATTTTTATAGTCGCCACATTAGCTATTATATTGAAAAAACCCCGAAAAGACCTTTTTATGTGCAAAGAGTTATATTTCTTCAAATATATATAACAAAAGGTGTGTGAAATTAATTATGTACCAATCCTTAATACGACCCATTTTTATTTATGATTGCTAAATATGATACAATATTTATCCTTCATATATTGAACTAATTAAGAGTTTTCGAGAGGAAGTGCTTAAGAGGCTGTGTGGCTCTACATGGGTCTCCGAGGAGCAACTACATTAAATACATCTCTAAGAAAAACTTGTATTAGTGAAGCTAAGGTGGCAGAGTTGATCATTTTATTACTCATGTAAAAAGAAGACGCATTACAAAAAGCCTGGAATGCTACGAGAACAATTTAATCGTGGTACCCTATTATGCTAACAATGAGTATATTCGAAGGGGTTCGCAAACTGGATATGTACCACCTTTCTATACATCGATACTAACAGTTTTATACCAAATGAATTTGGCGTAGCTATATTTTACCATGTTTACATGCGAGCCTATATTAAAGCAACCAACTTACAGCTAAGAATAATATATTTGACAGCTTTATTGACAAGAGATTTAAACTTATTTTGTGAATTCGGAATCAATGTCTTTGATCTGTGAGAATATTTTTTTCGCTCTTGGATTATTTGGTTGTTGGCCTTTGGAAACGATTTAAGTAACAAAATTTTGGCCTCAAATATTTAACCCTATTAAATGTCAATTCTAGTGGCAATATACTTTATATCAGCCATCGTTCTTAGTAATTCGCTTCGTGCTACTTAACTTCTCTGTATATTTTACTTAAGTCCACTTAACAGAAAACAACGAGAGATCTGGCAGAAAGCCATTATTTCGATGATTATAATTTTGAAAAATTTGCAACGAAAAACCCTTTTGGGCAACAATTCGGGCTATAAGGCAACCAATATTAAGACTTGTCAATTGTCCAAGTCCATGGGTAATTTCTCATATGTTTTGAGTTGTTTTTATTTGATTATACAAGTTTTGATACTATGGTCTCCAGGGAGTCGGTGTCTTTTAAGGCTACCTTTAATAGCATACGAAATCGTGAAACTATTTCAGGAGAAGCTAAGCGTCAGATGGCTTCAAAGAAACAGCGTCGATGAACTCTTTACTATACGCTTAAGTGAAATATTTCTATTGTTATTAATTGCAAATTTTTTGTTGCCAACAATAATAATTTTTAAAATTCTGCACGACATTTTAGACAATAGAACAGAAAACTAATTATGTAAAATTCAATTTATTTTATTTGGCCTAACTAATGATTATTGAATAATTGGCTTTGTTGGATTTTTTGCAACTTAAAAAATCAAATAAAATTAACTATCAACTATATATTAAATGCATTTTACATTGTTTAGCCAGGCAACATTATAAAATAATATTTTAATCCTAAAACTATGCTTCCGTTTTTTGTCATTTAAATTTTTAACTTATTTAGTTATTTCATAACATGTTTTTAATTATGTGCATATTTTTAGACAATTAATATTCATTAACTCTATAGAAAAGAAATACTATTTGAATTTAAAATAAATAAGCGTTTTTTGAACAATAAATCGATTACCAATCAAAATATTGTAATTATTTGCTATTTGATGTTTAATTGTTTGCATAATTATTCATGTTGTTGTTTTTTTCAATTTATAGTTTAATTATTAGATTGACATATTTATAGTTGTATTTACAACTTACTCACATGTTGTTTCTATTATGATTAATGAACAGCTAAACGATAATTTAATTACACATTTAAAACCGCATAATAGCGAGCGTGTCTATATGAGTAAATAAATTAAATGTATTTGAATTAAATAATAGCATCGATTTGCACAGAAGTCAAAAGTTGTTAATGCAGGAAATACTTGACATTTTTTCAATTCCTTTTTTATAAGTTTTGATTTTTAAATTGGCGAATTGAATGCAGACTTTATCTTGCCTTGAGTGTTTACTTCTGTTTTGCATTTCTTATCCTTCAATTGGCAATGGAACCCATGCAAATACTTTCAATCAGGCTGATTGAAATAACGATTTGATAATATTTGTTTCTTCAGGCAATGTGCAAGAGTGCATTTTGGCAGTAAAACTAAGACGAATTATGTTCGCTCATGCAGAACCTTGTGCAGCCACCATCAGTATCGTACTTATGCACGAATATCTCTTGGACCGAGTTGTTGCTTCAACTTCATCATTAATTGCTTTTGTTTTGTAGAATCAGCGTTTTTTGGCTAAATAATTTTTTGATCAGCGGCATATATTCCCTATCAATTTCACAATAAGATTTTCTGGCTTGGAATCGTAACATCCGTGACTGTATCGACAATCGTTACGATACATTTCCAACCCCACTAACAATTTTTTTTGCATTATCCAACATACATAATTTTTTGCAAGATTGCTGTTTACATATGTATGTAGATGTGAATTATAGACGTTTTTGTTTCTTAAAAAAATGTTGCCTTGTTGAAGAGTACATGATCAACACAACCCTTATTTTCTTGGATTTATCTAAAAAACACCATCTTTGGTAACCGTAGATAATTATTAGAATATAACAGGGGTGTAAGAAATGTTATATTTTTACTAGAAAAGAAAACACCAATAGCGAATACAATACTGCTAACCACATTTGCCAGAAAGTTTATCCGAATTAACGATTCTTATAAGAAAATAAAGAATCAATCTCATATAAACGGCACAAGTTGTTTATACTCCTAGCAGGATTAAAAAGAATCAATTTTAATAATTTTAATTATTAATTCTAATAGAATGCGAACCTGACATTGACATCATAGACAGTTCCGCCATTTTTAACCCACAACTTATTTTTTCCAAAAAGAGGTCAGACTTTTAAAATTTGTCGCAACGAAAATTGTTTTGTGTAGGGCAGAATTGTAGTTTTCGAGGTTGGTCTTATAAGTGGTCTTTATAGAGACTTTTGGCAATTCAGGGTTTTGAATTTTTTTTAACGCGATATCATTTGCTGTTACAAATAACGAAAATTTTGAAAAAAAATTGTCGTGTCCACAGAACGGTTGTAGTGTACTTCGTTAATTTTTAAAAATTCGACCATCGAACATTTTTTGACAATTTTTGTAGCAGCAAATGATAGTAGACATAGTTAGTTTTCCATTAATTAAAATTAATATCAGTATCATCTGATATTGTCAACTAAAAAACAAAAGAAAAACAAATCAACCTCTATCAGGCCAAAAATTGTTTATGAGTTTACCTATTTTTGCAAAAGTTAATGAGGGAACAGCACTAGGGCATAACGGGTTTTACCGTTTCATTTGACACTAAAAAGTTAAAGTACGCAGTAGGGAGATATAAACTATTTTATTTGAAAGTCATTTATTCTTATGCTCTTATTTTATAACATCTATTCTCCCAACAACGAAGCCATATATATCTTAAATCTAACATTATTTTCTAATATAACGTAAGTTTATGCGCAACAAAAAATTAAAAGAAAAGAGAAATAGAGTTTTTTGCTTTCTATATAAATTGTAGCATTCTGCTGCGTTTTATAAAATTAAACTATTTTGAAAACTCGAAAAATATACTGCAAACTTGACAGGTATATGAAGATTATCTCCAAGTCTGGTCTAACACTTTTGGACCCAACTCTAAAACGCCTTAAGATACCGTCAGAACGCAAAATGCATATCTGATCTGAAGCAAATATATTCACATCTACGTGAGTACGCGAAAGATTTCCAAAACAAAATCAGTACTTTGAATTGATAAAGTGTGTGTACGCCTCGCTGCATTTGTGATTTTCCAACATCATTGAGAGTTTTTTTTTCTTTTTTTTATAAAATTTGTGCACTCGCTTAGATGAATGTTTGATTGAAAGAAAAGTGGAAAAAAAGCTACGACATAATGATTTGCTGAAAATGCATGTTCCACTTGCTTTGTGTTTTAAATCTTATCCATGATGGGATATGAAATTTTGCATGTGTGAAAACAGCAGATAAGATTATTTATTTGTAGTTAACATGTTGTACTTGCAGTTGTAGAAAATAACAGAATATACGGATGTGTTTAAGCTAATGTCAGTGACACCTAGAAGTTTGATATATAATATATATTACTCGGCCAACTTGGTTATTAACGTTCCATTGTTTTGGTGTCATCATTGCTTGCCTCCAGACGCTACTGTCTACTCTTAAGTTTCCGATTTATTTCAAAATTTTCGTTTTATTCGTATCTGAAGCTTTTTGATCAGATAAATAAGAGTGGTAATTTTTTTTAATCGTTACACAAAAAAAGGAGACGAAAAGAAAGTGAAAATAAAATATTGACTGATAATTTGACATAAAAAAAGTAGCCACTTTAGTGCAAAACCTAAAAGCAAGTAAAAAATGTCCTCTTCATGAAAAACATCGTTGTCATCATGCTCCAGATCGACGACTTCCTTTTTTTGTTGGTTTTTTTTTTGGAAAATTTTATCTTGTCAAGATTGTTCTTCTTACGTTTAAGTGAATAAGGAGCATAATAGCAAAAAACTAATTATTTTTCACTTTTATTGAATTGAGTTGTTGAAATAATTTTGTTTAATGTTTCATAATTTTTGGAATTTAGATTATAAAATATTAGACGTATTCAGTGTTTGGTCCAAATGAGCTTGCAAAAGTGCAATTGCAAAATATCGTAGCTTTTTAGTGAACAAAATACACAAAATTTCTTTCAAATTTCATAAAAAAGTTACAATATTTTGCATTTGCACTTTTGCAAGCTCACTTGCACATTTTCGCACATTTAAGACAAATTGAATTACTTTCGACTGCTTCTTTCTTCATTTAGCAACATTTCTTCTAAACGCTGTCCACACATCATTTATTTAAGAAACATCACTTTCATTTAGATTCTTCTTCCAATCCTCGCACCATGGTCAGAATTTTCACAATTTTACGAACTTGAAGTAAATGAGCAAAATGCGAGTAATATTGATAGCGAGGAATTATAATGAATATTTTTCCATCTTAATTTACAAATTGTTTGTTAAGGCCTTTTGAACTTGTTAAGTATGTATGTGTTTATGTGTGTGAAAGTACCTTGACTTCATTCTATACATATCCTGTCAAGCCTAAAATCAAAATTTATAACATCAATCATTCGGTTTTTGCCTCATTTGTTGTTAAAAAACGAAGAAAAATCAAGATAATCTTGAGATAAAATAAAATTTTAAAGGCAGAAATAAATCTTGTTGAAAATATATGTACGAGTATGTACGTAAAAAGTATTGAATAGAAAATCAGAATATTCTAGTCATAATAATTTTCATAAAAGTAATTTTTAACACTCAATTTTAAAATGTTTTTTTTTTCGCAAAGTTTAAGAGATAGAAAAATTAATAATGTTTGCAAAAAGTCACTTGGTGATAAATTTTTTCGAAATAATTGGCCCTGCAATAATTTATTTTTTTTAATTTTAAATAAAGGGGTGTAAAATAAGAGCGGGTCGATGTCGAATTAACGATATTTCATTTTTATTTGAAAGACCCAATGATCTAATTGCTGAAAGTCATGAAGTAAAATTTTCAATGACTCTAAATAATAGAGCATTTGAGCAAATTTCTGAGCATTCGGGTACATATATATATGACTTTAGAAAAACTCCACAAGAAGTAGTATAACGGGGTCAAATTGCAACATATTGATGGCTTATTGTCATCGCCCCCGTAAGAGGTAATTGCCCTAAGCCGTTCTTGCAAAACGTCCATTGTGGCATACCTAGTGTGCTGCCTAGCGTCATCCAGCTGAAACCATATATTTCCCAGTACGCTATCATTTAACTGCGAGCAAAAATTTCGTTATCATTGATTAGTATCTGCCCTTCGCTATTAAGGTGATGACCTCACTTATATTGTTGTCGAAGATTTACGAACAAATGATCCTGACAATGTTTTGCTATTTCCGACACGTTTTTTATATATGCAGTTGGACATACACAAAGAGGCCGGAAAACTTTGAATTCGCACGTGTGTATACGTTGTATAAATTTGCCTTGGACGCAAAATCCGCACCAACTAGTGACTTTCTGTCAAATATTTCTCCACTTAGAAATTTTTGAAATAGAAATTCTTTCAAACCCTTTTTTGCACGTACTATTGAATCGTGTAATTTAGTAATAGAAAAACAGATGGTCGCCACTGTCTAACATTATCGCCCTTCCCATATTAAAAACCCCTTTATAAGTCATAAAAAAAAACAGTTAAGCAACTGCAGAGCTTAATATCCACCGCCCCGTTTTTGCTAAAAATTAAATCATGTTTCTTTTTCTCTAAATGCACATTGGGGAGTCATTATTTAATACAGGCAAAATAAGGTGTTTCCTTTCTACATTGTTTGCAACCAGCTACTTAAATTTTTACACAATAAAACTTATTTTCGTTCAAGCCTGAGGGCAAATAGTTATTTATTAAAATGTTTTAAACTGAAGTCGTGCTGATATTCTAAAATATTATCGTAGAGAATTAAAAAACTTTAATAAATCGGGACTAATAAATATAGCTTTAGCCTGCTTTCAATATAATAAAGATTTATTTAAGCGATGAAATGCTGAATTGTGGATAAAGTTTTAGGAGTTAATGTCCTGAATAAAAAAAAACATATTAAAATGTGTGTGTACAGGAGGTTTTTCCAATCCAACAAATGAGAGTTTCGAGTAACTTGTTTTAATTGAAGCGATGAAGAAAGGTATCTTGTCAGAAGGATCAGTGGTGCAATTTTATTTTTCGAATAGCTGAAATTAGGTCTGTTGAGTTTGCCAAATACACGGAATGTTTTAGTTTATCTAGAGGCATTATTTTGCCATAGGGTCACAGAGGTGACACGAAACGAAATCTATAAATGCTATTATTCCCCACTGTACTTTAATTCGTTCTTATTTTCAAATTAACTTTCTGTCGCAATAAAATTAAAACTATTTTTCCAGGCAAATCTGCGCATAAAAACATGCTACATTCTAACAGCAGTTTGAATAGAAACAGATTCTTAGATATTTTCATACATCAAAATTATTTATAAATACATATATTTATGGAAATAAAACCAGCTATACCAACTGAGAATTTGTTTACTTAAAACAACGTAACGTAAAATAGTTTTTAACACTAACAAATTATTTTTAAAAACACTTGTTGGCTAACGAAGTGATTTTGCATAAAAATACATTTCGAAAGTAATTTCTAATTGTTTTGCAGTTTAGAAGATCCAATAATCACTTGTACGTTTCCAAATTCATACATTAGTAGAAGTTTTATACAACGTTGTTTCCAATATTGACATAAGTTGTTTTATCTGAAGAAACATTTTGTGATGGAAATATTTTGATTGCTTTGTTTTTTGATAGTATTTCGGTTTACAGGGACTTTCGAACAAATAATACATATTTGAATAATTCAATGCTTCATGTCGAATAGCTACCCATTTTTGATTTCAAATATTTTCAGAAGACTAGCTTGTTATGTTGTTAAAAAGTATAAGTAGTAAAAGAATCAAACTACTTATTTAATAAATTTATTTTGGTACCGGCTTTGAGAAGTCACTAACTTTTTTATAGAGGCATCAATATTTCCAAAGTTCAAGTAAATATACAATATATAATCACATATTTTTTAATTATTTTAATTTTCTAAAAGTTTAGTTTCTCTACTTATTTAAACAAAAGAAAATCCCAAAATCTAGATATGGCCTCTGAATAGCCCTATTATGCCTATTAATATGAATTTTTTCGTACTCCCACATACCGCCTATTTTTTCCTATCAAATTCTTGATATCTCTTCTGGTGTTTCGGATCCGTTTCTCCATCTCTGCAAAAATTTTAAATAACAACAAGCTTCTTATAATACCTCATAAATAAAACATCTAATGTATTAAACTTTGTTCACTAGTTTTAACAATACGCTGATTGCAAATTTTTCTGAAGAGTATATATGTGGAAGGTACCTATATCCATTATGTGATTTCAGTAAAATTTTTACACAATTTAAGAGGGACGTGTTGAGACTTTTGGTACATTTTCGTTGTTTTGGTCAGCTTAGTGAAAGCTGAAATCATCATTTTTCTAAAAGAGGATACATGGGAAGTATCTGTACTCTTTTCAAAACATGATTTCTTTGTTTTATTTTTTACATTTGCACAATTTTTTTCGACAACAAAGCATTGTGCATTCAGTTGAAAACTGACTCGCAGTCGCCATTCAATATTCTTGTTTACATCACAGAAGTACTGACGACTCAGCCATTATTAATGGTCTTCCTTCTATAAATTCGAAGATGGTTATGTTTATATTAAATAATGAATTAGGTGAAAGCACGTCCATATATGGCTCTTGCTTAGTATTATTTTCAGCCGACTAATGCTACCGATAATAGTCAACCGCCGCTGACAGCTTACCTACGATATAGATTTTTAGCAGCTGATGGAATATTTGTTTCTTAGATCAAAATAGAAGACGCTTTAATTAAAATCTTGTCCGTTGACTTTGTACATGAGTTTTACAGAAGCATTGTTTTAAGAGTGACACACGATATGTATTTTGCACTGGGAAATTTGAAAAGTCATATTTAAAAAAATATAGTCTTTAAGGGACTTATGGGATTGTTTACTATTTTCAATCTGACATAAAAAAGCTTCAAGTAAGCTTTTTCACTTAAAACCTTACAAATTTAAATAAGCACCTCATAAAATTCAACTACAAGTAAATTACTATCTGTAGTGCCATTTGTAAATGACTTCCCATTAAGTTAGAAAAAAAGAGCCTTGACAAATTTCTCGCAGAGTATGCACGTAATTAATGCAATATATTCTACATAATAAGATAAGCCTTTTCCCCAAACAATTTTTATAAAGTTTTATGTGAACAGACCATTAAAAGTATAAAGAAACCACTAGCGCAGCAAGTCACTATAATAAGCACTTGTTGTCACACAAAAAAGCCAACGAATGACCATGACTTCGAGGTTTTCATTGCAACACTAACTAAACCATCACCTGCCCCTACCTTTAGCATCCTTAGTTTTCAGAGAATCAAGCAACAAAGGAGGAAAAGTATAATTTTTTTTAAGTACTTTGGTTGTTTTTTTACTAAAGAGGTATCGCTGTCTTGTGTCCTATTTTGTTCCTTTTCTCTACCTGTAGTGCAGTTAATTACAAGCTTTTTTGTTTGTATGTATTTCTTCTTCTTCTTCTGAAACTCAACTACACGGGATAGTAAGTAAACTTGTTAATTTGACCGTTGTTTTCACTTGTTGGTTTTAGAAGTGGCGCTTGTTGTGGAGGCCAACAATATTGAATGAAAAAAAAACAAGAAAAATTGCAAGGAAGACATTTTTTAATTTGTGGTTTAATTAGTTTTACGTTTATCTCTATTTTGAAGGAATAGTTTTATGTATTATGATCATACATTTTTCCGTTTGATATTAGTAGGGAAACATTTTCTTTGATGTTTTTAGCGATTTGCTATTATTCACCCTCTTTACTGGTACAGGAATGGCGCCCATCCTTTAGCCGGGTGACGAGACATTGAAAAACGACTCTAAAGTGGATACGTTGACATGGCAAAGAGGAAAGCAAAACTCGTAGACTGCCAAATCCCCCCTCTCGGCTTGCAAAAGGCAGATTAAGAACGCTTCTTGTGATAAGTTCGAACAAGCAATCTGCTAAAATTTTGGAATGCGAAACTAAGGCATAACATGGCAATGGTTAATGTATTTTGCAGATCACGCAAAGGTAATGCCAATAAATAACTTCTGCACAAGCTGTAACAATAAGGTCTGCTGTTACAATAAGATAGAAAGTAATAAGAGGAGAAAGTATTCCATATACTGTGACTCTATTCTGCCATAGACGAACAACGCCGGATTCATATAGGGCAGATGTACTTCGTCACCCTATCCGAGCTACAGGGAATATATTCCTATATCAGTAGTAGCAGCTGGTTCGGACATGATTCCACATATTTTTTGTAACAATTTAACTTTTTCTTCTCTATGCCGTGATAATTATCTTCACCACTTTCTTTTCTTCTCTTTACAGGTAATACAAAAGGACAAAATTTGTAAGCCTGAATTACATGCCTGTAAGCCGGAATTATCTTACAACTTCATCGGCTGGTGTATTTTTCAAGCAATGAAAGAAGATGATACAACTGAAGTTATACAGCAGCCGTGCTTTATACTCATGTGAATTTAACTCCGTTTGATTTTTGGAAAATATAATTTGATCTTAAATTGAGGAAATAAAACGGAATTAATTGTTTAAATCGAAGAAAGTCCTTTTAAAGGGAATTATATTGATTACATCTTACTTTCAGTGATAATGGTAGGGGTTGGGTTTTAACTCCTACGATTACTGCTACAATTAAAAGTCGAAATAATTTACTCAGTGCGGAAATAATTGACGGTGAAATAATTTACTTAGTAGGAAAGTAATTAAAAAAGCGCCAAATGATATGGTAGGCTGCACATGCATGCTGACAGTACGTATAGTGGCTTACAAACATTCACCACTGTGTTAACTGTTGGGATGCATTCTGGGCGATATCGAAGCAAACAGCTAAACTTATGGGAACTCCTTTCTCTCCTCGAGTTGATAGTAGGCAACAGATTTGTAATTTACAACTACATTACTCTCATTCAAGTCTCGTGCTACCACTAGCATATACTTTCGAATGTAGTTATTTCAGACAGTCGACCTTCTTCTTCATGACGGAGTCTCTTCTTAATTGCTAGCATTTGTCTAAGGCTTAGGTCCACCATGGTCATCGCATTTAACAAGTGTCTGCCTGTGGTTCTAAGGCTGATACTAGCCACTGCTGGATAACCACACACAATGTGCGCTACCGTCTAAGCCTCTATCACAGGAGTATCTTTGCAGACTAACCCGTCCACTTTCGCGAGGCAGTCTTGTCCATCTATTTAGATATTAACATCTGGTCCCCAGAGTTCGCATACTAGAAACAAAGCACCGTCTTGGCCACGCATTCATGGCGCTATGCTGTTCCCCCGTGGATTAGGTATCTTTTATAAGAGAGTGTAAACTTCTCCCTGCTTGAGTTATTTAGTCAGACTCCTGGCAGAAAAAAACCTGTTACCGGCCGCCACCACGTGGAGGTATAAGCCAGAACTGCTAACAATGCACTCAGTTACGGGAAGCCATATTTTTGTGCCTGCCAGCTGACGGCCTGCATATTTGTTTCAACTAGAATAACCAATTTCAAGCAATAAAACTACTTATGCTAAAAAATTCTCGACATATAATGTCTGTCTCGTATGTTTTACGTGGCTCTAGAAATTTCCTGCTAAATATATTTTAGTCACAAAGGTCCATTCACGACATATCGTGTACAGATGTCCGACGTTCCTGAATCAACTTGAATGTTAAATAAAAATCCGATCGATTTTTTAGCGTCTTTGATATTTTTATATACACATCCTCTCTCTTAATATCCACTCTCTTAAATTATCCTCTCTCATTTTAATATATTATTTTACTTCAGTTAATCGCTCTATTATCCTTCATGTTTTTTAATCGAGGAAAAAAGTATTCCGTGCCAGGAGAAGACGCTATTGTTCTCTTGATTAGGTGTATCTACCGTTCGATGGTGATACAAGATGTCTTTGAAGAAGCGACGAGCGGCTAACGAGCCCGACCAGCAAGTTAAGGGGCAACTTGTTGGCCAAAAATGGCTGCAGGTAGCCATAGAGAAGAATGAACTAACAAATCTCTGGGGCATATTAAATTACCATCGAAGTGGAACAAATTATAACTGAGACCAGTACCACAGTAATTGAAACTGCATAAGATTCTTTATGTCTTCTAATGATCTGTTACACCATTTTCAAAAAATATCAATTTCCCCTTGTAAGCCTCGTCACAAGTTTCGTTCCCTCTCAGGGGCATTTTATATTTTACCTTAACACAATTATTTTCCTACTGCCCCAATCTAAATCTCATTCCTCTTATTTTGTGTTCATACATTTTGAAAGAGCTACTGTATATTTCGATTTAAATACATAATTTTTGGCTTTCCACAAGCTTCAATGTTCTGCACCAACAGTAAAAACTATTAAATGCATGCAAACACAACAACCCACAATGAATTGAAATTCAACATTTCGCCAGTTAATTTGTCCATCAGTCCATAAGCATTTACATGATACCAGGCGCGGCTGCAGGAGGATTGGATACTTTTCACCAATACTGCCACACCATCCCCAAAAGATATGAAAAAAATCTTTTACCACATGACTAAAATATTAAAAATTTTCTACACCCCTTAAAAGCTTGGATTGGATCCGAACCTGTTTGCTACATATTCATTTCTACATACTTCTATGTATATCTTTACAGTAATTTAGCTTAAAATAACATTCATTTCCACGAAAAATTGCAAAGTTTAAAAGCAAATACAAATTTAAAGCCTTACCTCTACAATAATAAGACAAAACAAAACAAAATGGAGCACGCACGAGAGCGGATAACAGTTAATCAAAATGCAACTCTGATTCTATTTACAAATTCTTCCGTTAACACAAATACAACTACAAAAACTAAACATCATCATCGGTTTGTATACATTTCAACGGAATATTTGCACAAGTAGTTGTAAATAAAGAATAAAAAAAAACAATTGACGCACAAAATGTTTCGAATAATGTCAACCTCCTAGCAAAAATACTTACACACACACAGAGACTTTAATGCAATAAAACAGTTAAAATATATAAAATTAAATCTTTTATTTTAACCTCGAACCCCGGGTAGGCAGTCGAAACAACAAAATAACATTTGTTTTTAATGAAACAGACACAAATGCGAGATTGCAACTATATTAGGAGACGAACAAAATTTCGCTAAAATAACAAAAACTAAACAAATGTGGAAACATTTGCATGAATACTCAAAATTGATTATCAAATGTTACAGGAGCAAAATGGAATTTTATACAAGTGAATAATGTAATCGGTAATTCATATAAAAATTTTGTCTCTGTAGCAGTATGCAGATGAAGGTGGACCTAGAATTTAAAAACCCCCCGTTGTAAACAATGGGAGCATTTTAAATAAATAGCACTTTAATATAGCTATATATGTAGAAAGGAATAGTAGTAGCAATTGTTGCATATGACCCACAAGACTGGCTGGGTTGTCTTTCAATGCGAAGACTTAATTTTTGATCAGGATTTGTAGCATTTGGTCTTGTTTATCATTAACAACGCAGTGAAGTTTTTTTTAAGACGTTTAAGTCTGCAGTTTATCTCTATGGAATATAGATTTCATATAGCACAACAGTAACTATTTCAGCAGAGTTAAATGGCATAATCCTTGACTTCAATTTATAGATTCAAAATGTGAAGTTATTAGACGGCCAAACACTTGATTTAATAAATGAAGCGTTTGGCCGACTAATAACTTCATAAAAATTTGTTTGTGCCCGATTTGCTGATATACGAAATACTTTCATTTTGTTTATTTATTTGTAAGCCGACTAGTCAAAAGTAAGTTTTTTACAATTAAATATTAACTAAGTACATTGCATAATCATTGACAATGCTTAAGTTCTGTATATGGATAAATTTGTGGGCGTGGCAGTTCTTGAAACGTTGAAAAAGAAAAGTGACGATGACGCTGGCAATAAATATAAATAAACTAATGTTGACTTTTCTAAAAACCCGATTATTACGAGATTTTTACAATTTTAAAAACCGAAACCTATTTGAAAATCGGGTTTTGGAAATATCGGATAATCTATCAACCTGACTGCTATTTTGAGCCGCCACGTTGAAACCAAGAGTTTACCCTCTACAAACCATTATATTTATCCTTTCAAAAAAAATATAAATAAAGACAAACAATTTCATCACTCCGTAAGGGGCACCAAATAGTCACGTGAATATATCGAAGTTTCAACTTAGCCCTTGAACCATTAGAAGTGTAATCAACAGAAATGTTGGATTGAAGCCCGTCGGAGGACTCATATATCAGAAATTTTAAAACACATTGTCAAATAAATTTAATTACAATTAATAAATTTAGTTTTGTTTGAATTATATTTAAGTCTAAACGTCTAAAAAGGCATCCCAAGTAGGGTTTTTTCATAACCGAACAAATTTGTATTTCTTATGTAATACAGAGTTTTGTTAAAACTTTTTTGTTCCTTCAATTTACACCAATACAATAGTGGACCCTACTAGATGGAAGAGCTTGAAAGAAACTGCAAGAGCTGTAGAGATGAACAACCAAGTTTGACCAATTGAACTATTTACCTCGTTGACTGGCGAGAGCTAGCTAAGGTAGGTAGGATTTCAAAATAGATTAATATCAACCGAGCCTACACCAATTTATGATTGAGATGTAGGAATAGCAAAACAGTGCACCAAATAAGAAGAATATGATGAATGGGACGGCAATTATACCTACAGGCGAGGTCATGGCATAATTATTTTGGAATGCTTGACTGGTTTCTTTTTTTTTACTTTAAAAGGAGCAAAAAGAGAAAAGTGACGATCAGAATCCGTTACTGAAATTAAAATCAGTTGAACTGATTTTCGCACGTACTATTTTATGATATCTAGTTTTTCTGGATTTTCAAAAGAAGAAACAAGAAAAGAAGAAGGTCGCACACAGCAAAAAATGTTTACGCCTATTAAAAAGGATTCAGTAGGAAGTTTAATCAAGTTTTTTATTGTTAGAACTTTTTCCATATTCCTTTAAATTGAGTTCCTAAACGACTAGTTTTTTATGTGACCCTAAGAGTTTGTAATACCAAATATAATTAAATTAAATAATGGATTCATTAATAAAGACATTTCATTAAATTAATGTGTTCTGTCCTTCCGGGACTCCCTTTGAATTTTGTTCTTTAAATTTGAAGCAGCTTAAATCTATAGACCGGAAATTAAATACGGCACGCATATAAACAAGCAAAATTACACATTTATCTACATAAAAATGTTAACTGCTATGCAGACAGCAGACTAGAAAATCACTTGGCCAGGCCTCCTTGTTGTTTGTTTTCATTCTGTGATTTGTGAATATTTCGAACAGGCTGTCAGTCGTGGTTGTTTCTCGAAATATTCATATATACATTTATCAATCCAAATGTACCCAAAGAAAATTGTTAAGTGTTTGACATCATATACAATTTTATTTTTATAACAAATTGATAATACGTTATGCTTTACATTCACATTATTATCATAAGTATGTTCAAAGCTGATAAACTTAAAACGATTCCATTAACAAGTAAAAATACTTTGAAAGGGATCAAAGAAAACATTATCTGTGACAGCCAGTGCTTCTAAGAATTTACTCACAACTAAAAGCAAAAGAGTTATTTGTAGCCATAAACTTATGGCATCACGCACAGCGAGTAAGTGATAATTTTATTAAAGAAAATTAATTTTAAGAGAACTTAATCTTTTACTTTGTGCCAAAGACATCATTACGCATTAAGTTTTCAGATTAAATAAAACTTCCTTTAACAATGTGTATAATAAAGCTTTTTTTCAAATGATTATAGTGTTCTCATACGAAAAATAATTGTGTTAAGTGGAATGAGTATCTGGGATTTTGTAGTTGGGGAGGGGGATTTTAGCCGACGTGTAGAAAATATAAACTTTTGTCTGCTTGATCGAGTTAAAAATGTTTATTTTTTAACGGATTTTTCTGAAATTTGCTACATACGATCCCTATGCGAAAGGCCGCCATATACTTTTGTACCGACCACGTCTGCTTTTACACCTAATTTTTATATACAAATTTAAGTTGTTATTCAAAATTTAAATTTTTATTTTCCAACGGATTTTGGAAGTTTGGTACACAGCCGAGGTTACCATATACTTTTCATTTCCATCGCTTTTTTACTTTTTAATGGCATATTTTTCCCTAGGCAAGAGAATTTGTTCGTACTGAAACTTTCGCAAAACTCACACTCGTATTTCTCAAACTCTAGGCAAGATTGCCACATATTTTTTCAGTGGCCACGCCTACTTTTACCCCCACTTTATTGTAATTTTTTTATTTGATAACGGATTTCACTAGCATTTACTGGGCATGATCCTTATATCCTACATAATTTCGCCATATATATTTTATTCTCGGCCACGCCCACTTTTTTTTTCATTTTAATATAAACTCTTGGTATATTATATAGCGCATATATAGGATCTTTGTACTTACTTCACTTGGGTTTATAGTAGGTGTGTTCAGTGCTTAGAGCAAATGGTCTAGCAAAAGTGCAAATGCAAAACATCGTATCTTTTTTATGAAATTTGGCAGAAATTTTGTGTAATTTGTTGCTGTATTTCACAAAAAAGTTATGATATTTTGCATTTGCGCTTTTGCAAGACTATTTGAGCAAATCAGTGAATACCACTATTATTAAATAAATACTGTATAGCAGCCAATCACAAATAGTTCCAACTCCCATTTTTTTCCTATATAAATGAGTTGTAGAGATGGAAAAAACTATTTGCAATTCTGACTTGCACATGAAAGCATTTAGCGCATATATGCAAGAAATTTATTTGATAAATTTAATTGCTTTAATTAAACCATGCGTGCAAAAAAGGGTACTACCTCAAATACAAAAGGAGTTATGTTAGACAGAACTCTGGAGACCCACAATCTGACTCAATAAATACTGAAACACCTGAGCAAACCCAACAGGCTTTGTTAAGAAGTGGTGGATTTCCTGAATCTACCCCGACGCGTCTGTAAGTAGAAAACAAGTCGAGGGAATGCGAAACTCCTGAAACGACTCAACAGCGACGAGGGTATCCGCAACTTAAACTCAGCGCCAAAATAGACAACCGATTACAACACTCACGAATCGAGCTGACTCGTAGACATTTTAATTTAAGGTTAACAGCTTTTCGGCAAGATTAAAGCTTAGTTTTCAGCAATTATTCAAAAGTTTTAATTGGAAAAAAGGACATTGTCTGCCGTTGTTAGCAGGCTCTTAAATGTAGTGCAGTTGCAGTGCAGCGCACGCCATCAACAGTACGGCGGCAGAATGGGTAGCCTCAAATCCTACAACAAGCGATAATTTCCGTATCCTTATACTACTGCAGAAAGCGGTGGTAGTGAAACCATTGCGTTTACCCGCTGGTAAGACCATCGGCGAAAAAGTCGCAAGGCAGTTGACAACGTTAAATTCATTCACATTCACAGAACTGTAGTAGGTACATGAATCTCAGACTTAATGTGAAGTACTTCCTTATTATTAAGCAACGCAGTCATTACTATAAGCGGAATGTAGAGATGGAAGGGTTGGAATGCCTCCCAAGCATAAACGACAGAAGCTGAAACGTCAGAGTTTAAGATAGCTATGCTAAGGTTCAATTATTTATAAACTTAAGTTTTACTTAGAAATGTTGTCCTTTCTTCTTTTAGATTTTTGTTCAAAACCTAACTAATCAATAAATAAATTTATATAAATTATATGCGAGTAAAAATAACCAACCCATTGTCAATTAAAGACACTTATTAGAACAACACAACACGAAAATAAATTCCGAATGTCTGGAAATTATTACGAAGCAAATATTGTTGGAAAAACTTAGACAGCTCTTAATGAAATGCGAATTTCTTTAAGATTGTTAATACGTATTGGACATATTCCTCTTATTATGAAGTCTACAGAACATGAGTGTCCTAAAACAAAAGAAAAAATGTATGTTTTGAATTAAATACACATACTCTTGCATATGTTTTGTTTTCCCAATTTCTAGTGTTTTTAAAGTACAACCGTCGATATAAATGGTTCAAGAAAATACACAAAATACAGGAATCTGATTTACAGATTTCCATTTGTTTCCATTTAAGATTCAGTTGACACAAGAGCTTCTTCCAGAAGACCATTTACGCCGCGATACATGTGCCAATGGAATGCGTGAAATGTGTGAGAATGTAATGAAAAATGTGTTCAAAAGGGCTCGCATTTGTGAGGCTAATAGAGGCGGACATTTATCTGGTATTGTATTCCATACATAATTGCCGACATTAAATAAAACATTTATCAATATACGATCCATTCTCCCTTCATTTAATCAAAACTTATAAACAAACAAAGTAGTACACCTTCCCGGCAGACACCCTTTATAACATTAAATTTTTTTATGTATTTTTAATGCTCATTTTTAATTAGCCGAAAATATCTGCAGAAATGAACGAAAAAAAATCTACAAACACCAATTAACAAGCGATTAAACGAACAAATTTTGTAATATTGAATTTAAAAATGGTAATTAAATTTAATTGCATAGATTTAGGCGGCGCATATAAAATCAACGTCACAGCAGAAACAAAATTAATTATGCAAACTGCACAAATTACAGAGAAATATATTATTTCAAAAAACGCTGTGTAAGGAAATTGCAAAAATGAAGATAAAATTAAACATTGATTATGTTTATGATTTGGAACAATTTAAAATATTAATGGAAAGCAAGTTGTAGCCGCTCACGCTCTAGGGATTTTACCGACGGTATCTGGTGTACCGAGCTCCCGGCGTCAATTGTGATGGTAAAACTACAACGGAATTCAGTAAATCACTTTCTTACTGTTGAAATTGATGGTGTAAGGTCCCCATAATATTTACTAAGATACAGCATGTTAGCTCTAACCCTCTCAACTAGGGATAAGTTCAAAATGCTAAAATGATTACCTATGTACAGCAAGAAATACACTACCCAAGTGGCGCATACATTCTGTTCACACTGTTGTAAGACCGCCGTCGCATAAGTCACAAGAAAAGTGCCAATGAATAACCAAACTATAATTTATGCGTTATATATAATAACTATTTAGTGAAATTTCTTTATGCTAATAGTAGCATTGTAGCCGAAGGTCATTTAACTCTTTAATTTTATTGATGATTAGAAAGCAATAGACATGACATGCCTTAAATTTCTTTCTTTAGACACGAAGCAAGATGTCCTTGCAGGCATATTTACGTACATATGTATGTATGTTAAATATATTATGTTAACTTAGTCGCCATAATAAAAGGATTTTATTCATTTACTGTAGTAATATGGGTCAAGTGTAGATAATGCTGTTTAATGTTAGATTAAACTTACGGCAGCTATAGCTTAAGGCAAACCATCTATACATGAATTGTTACAATTACAACTCCTTTTTTCATTGAGTTCATTTATCTGCAGACTTCGAATTTTCATCTGAATCAGAAATTGTAATCCTTACAAACCCCCATTTCCCCAGTTTCTTTAAATTAAGTGCATGTAATTTCTCCTCCCTTTTTTGTTATCTACTTGCAGATATTTTCCCTTGATATGTTAACAACACCACAAAGGTATCCTTGTATACAAACACTTGCTGAACATGCCGTTAAACTTTTTCGAGTTTTCTCCTTAGAGTGTTAAATAACACATCGAAACCGAAAGCAAGTTATCTATTTTAGATAATTCTCTTTAAATGTTTTACTGTTAACGCGGAATTCTGAACTATTCTCTCAATTTTACTGTAAAATATTAAATTTAAATTCGAATTTTATTGCTCTCTTTTCGACTTCTCTCGACATGTTTATATCAGTTTATTCGCCTTTTGGCTGGTTAAGTTGTTGTGGATGCTAAAATGTTAAGAGAGTTCTTGACACTGAATGTTATTCGTTTACACACTAGTTGTACTGGAGTTTTATTTTAATATTTCTTTTTACTTACTGAATATTGTACTAAGTTTCAGAGGTAACAATGTAACATAAGTAGTGCTTACCTGTAAATAGAAAAAATTATATAAAATAGTTAGTAAGAATATTTTATAGAAAACTATGTTAATACAGTGCATATGATTAATATTTAAAGTTTATTAGAAGGGAAAACAATGCGCCTTAATTTGCAAGGATATGTAGTTTGCATATGAATTTTCACCTAAACTCAATTTAAATATTTGAGTCACACTCCATTACAAATGGAATTAAAGAGATACAATTATTCTGAGGTTTCTGAAGGCAGGTACTATCTTTGCACTTGTTAGTTTCTGTTCTTTGAATGCTGATTTATATTCAGTTCGTTAGGAGAACACTTTCAGCACCAAGAACCTGTCGGTTAAAATCGTACTATTAAACTACCCCGCATTTCGCAATTTTCTACAAAGTTTTTTATTAAAATATGCATTTAATATAGGAAAAGTGTTTGTAGTGTGTTTTAATTACAAACGTTTATATTAGAAAGCAAGGGGAGGTCATCTAGTGACAGTGAAAAACGAAAAATTTGTATCCAAAAATTCAGACGTGATTAATCGTAGTATCCTTCAACATATGATTATAAGGTATAAAATAAAAAAATTCGCCAATGAAAAAAGCTTCCATTTTCCTGACAGAATTAAACTGTGATATGGTTGTCAGATCTGGCAACTCTATTTTCATTTGTGCTCCGTTTAGTTTGACATTTTGTCTTGTATAATTCTATACGCTGGCAAAAAGCTTGAAAATTGTGCAACTTTATTTCAAAAATCGTAGTTCAGATCGCTCAATATGTCGCCCAATGCTTTTTGTAATGAAGATAATTTTTGGATCAATGATCATATCAATACGCAAAATTGGCGCATTTGGAGTGAAAAGGGAGATTCTCCAGGCACGCTCCATTCACAAGAAACCAATGTATGATGCACGTTATGGCTTGGTGGATTTATTAGCCGTTACATTTAGAAAAACGAGGCCCAAAGAAACCGTTAACAGCAAGGGGCGTAAGGCAGTTACTGCGCAATATATGGGACCCCAATGGGATGCGGCGTTTACTGAAAACATGGTTTTCTAACAGGTCTACGCCACACGCCATGAATGTTAAACAATCGTCTTACTAAAGGACACATTTCGTCAAAGGGCGCTTTCTCGAAATGATCCAATTGACGGCCAGCAAGCTTGTGAGTTCCAACTCTTTTGTATAATTTTCTGTAGGAAAACATGAACTTATTATTTTAAGCGTACAAAAGGGTGTTTACTATTGTCGAGATACCAACACAACTGCTTTTAAAAGTGATTGAAAATTTAACTCCCAAAATGTAATGTCAGCTTATAACTTCAATTCCTTTAAGAAAACATTTTATATTTTAAAAAAGAAATGGATTTTCGAAACCTATGATCTACAGCAAAGCATTGGTGGCGGTTTACAAATAGAGCGCAGGCCATAAAAAATCCTAGTTTCGAATCTTTTAAATTATGTGCAGACAACGACTCAAAACACTTATCTCACTGAAGTTTAAAGGAGCTTTTAGCAACAATTTTGGACGAAAACCGTCCAAGTTTTTTTTTGAGGTTCACAAGCGTATGAACGTAGGCCTGGAATGAAGTAGGGGCCTAGAATGAAGTAGTGCCTGGAATGAAGTAGGGGCCTAGAGCGCCAAAAATATTTTTTCAGGAAGACGCAAATATTCTACTTTTCATTGAAATATTTTTTCTGCGTCAAAACTTCCAACATTTTTACTCTTAGAAAATTTTCACATTCATATGAACGTTTTTGTATCATTTGCTACATATACAAACGTAAAACTACATTGAAATTGATTTAAAAAAATAGATCTTCTATTTCATTTAAAAATATGCTGACAGTTTTTATGCTTTACTTAATCAAATCCGTTGTTATTTTTTTTCTATTTCGTGTAACACACATTTTTGAAAAACGAAAAGAAAAACTAAAACACAACAACACATTTTAATTTGCAGAGTTTATTAGAGACAACTATTAAAAGTACTTGTTTATTTGAACATACAGATTTAACCTTGAATTCATAGAAAATCAAACTGGAAATCAAAATAAGGGAGGAAACGAAGGGAATGTAAGCCATTCCCTACAGTATGGCAAATTGTTTCGTATGTGTTCATCTCTCTTTACGAAACTAATTTAAAAAAAATATATATATTTAGTAATGCACACATACGAAGGTGGTCTCAAAAGGCCTTAAGGCCCTTTTACACTATTAGATGGAGTAAACGACTTGTCAAATGATATCTGTGGAAATAATATATAAAAAATACGAATGGAAATTTTACAGTCGTAGGGCTATCGTAATGTTTAGAAAAATGTTGAAACGCTGAGATTTTTTATTTGATCGCGATTGCATTTTCACAGAATTGTCACAGTTTAGAAAAACAAGGTAATAATGATAGTCAAAACGGTTATCATGAGATTTCTCCCTACAAAAAAATTTAAAACTAAAAAAGTGAAAATTTAAACACTTGTAACATTGTGTGAAAGGGGCTTTAGCGGCAATATACATTAAATACGCGTGTCACTTAACTAGGAAGAATATTGATTCTAGCATAAAGCCTGAAAAACGTCGTTCTTTGTTTACCTCTACGCAGGTCACCAGTTCCGTACTAATTAATAGTCCCACTGTTAGCAGCTTAGACTGCGACATTTGACCAAAGATATAATTCTGGGATAAGTTTGATAAGGTGTCCCTAAAACTTTGTTTGGCAGTTTGGGAACTTGAAGTCATTAATCACATATGTCGGATTATCCTGTGATAAGATAAATAGCAAATGTGTAGTTCGTGGCACATGCTAAAACGTAGTCATATATATATTCTTATTGGGTTGACGTAAGAAAAAGTTTATGAAGCTGTTGTTTACCAAAGTGAGTGTGACGGTTTTTTAAACATACGAAAAAAATTTTTCTAAAAACGAAGTGTTTTTTAATTGTTAGAGAGCTGCTTTAAGAGCTTGAGCTTGCTTGGTGGTCCGAAGTTTACAGCTTCACTTTTAAACGTTGTAAGCTTTCTTTCAAAAAAAATATCTGAACCTGTCACGCGAAAGTCGGCAATTCCTATTTTTTTTATATAAAATGTCTTTTGTTTAAAATGACGAATGCGAAAATAAAAAGAATTGCGAATACTGTAAGGAGAGTATCAAAACTATTTAGTGAATTTCTTTGTTATCTTGGTTAATTCTGTGATCGCACTGCTATAAACGAACACATACTAGCTGTGTAGTGATGACACTTTTAGCTCTAAAACTGCACCAAGAGATGCCAAAGGAAATGCACTCTTATTAAAGTTATAGCAATGCTAATGGTTTACTGTAACAGTGAGTGGAAGTAGGTGGTTATGTGTGTGAGTGTGAGCTAGCAACTATTCTTTATAGGCAAGTAGCCACTATATTAAAAAGTACTCATGACTAGTTAAAGCATTATTAGAACATGACACCCACGATTGTTACAATGAAAGTAGTTTTTGTCACTTTTTTCCAGTTCTTCCACTATGACAACAACTAAATGTTGCTAGAAATTATTTGAACACAGACACCACTACAGAGACGACCGCCCCTGCAACAATTTTTCTCGTTTTCAACAAAAGCATGTCCTTGGTTAAATTTTCATTTTCAATTTGCACGACAAATTGATTATTTTCATTGGCTTATAAATGTAATTTTTTTTTGCTGGATTTTTTATGCACTATTTTTTCTACATTTATTTGTTTTATTTTAAAAATTTGTTATCTCTTTTTATTCTTGGCTTGTTTTTTCCCAATTATTTGCAAGAATGAATGCCTGCATAAACAAGGGGAGAGCGGCAAAAAATTAAAATAATAATAAAATTTATAAAAAAAAAATTAGAACGAAAAATCTCGTTAACAAACTAGAAACAGATTTTCAAATCAATTTCTTCAAGAGTTTAATTGCATTTTTTGAAATGCTGGAGGGTATTTTGTTTAATAAAAACAGATACTTTATTGAAAACGAGTAAGAATATTGAAATATTTGTTATAAATAAAAAAACTACAAAGGAAGTTTTTTTAATAGAAAATTTGCGTAAAATTAGCTTTACAAAATAATTCCTCGTTGAGGCAAAGCGATGAGTTACTCGAAACTAAACATGGCATATTAAAATTTAATCCCTATAAAAGGTAACTTGTTTGGGTATTTTTGCTTTGAGCCGGGAATTTTCAATCCACAATAAATGTCAAAATAAATTTTATGTGAAAGTACGATTACACCCAAGCAACTTTTTAAGCAGGAGTACCGAACACTCTGGCTATTATATAAGACAGCTGTTGGAGAATAGAGCCAGAAAAACTACAGCGCCTCTGGCTTTAAGTAGGTGCATTGATTTGAAGTGAGAAAGTAAGGCTTATATCAAAATGTACGACAGGTTTTGTGTCGGCATAGTTATCGGATCGTATTTTTTAACTAACGATTATCTGGCATGTCAAGTTTGAGCTCTTTTGTCCCAAAATTCAACATCAGAGTATGCTTGTTACATGCTTTCAGCAAGCAAGCACTAGATTCTACCCAGCTTTTAAAACAATTTATTTATTATTTAGAGGTAGGTGCAACAGTTAAGCTTAGGGACATTAAGCACTGCTTATTGTGGGATTACTAAAAGCTACTCATTCGTGCAGAGCACCCAACTATAATTGCAAGCTAACCACCCACGCTGTATGAAGGTTCAATAAGATATTGATGAAACACTACAAGGTTGATTTAAAAGGTAGCTTAAGTAGTTATAGTCTCGGCTAACTAATATATGGCAACGCTTTATTCGCCTGTAGTCGGTTTTTAGCCGGAGCTTCTCTATAACGTCAATTTTTTTGATATGTAATAGGTTGTACTCATACTATTAAAGCGGTCTTCAATAAAGCCGAGTTGATGTTCATTTGTCCAATCTGTTGTTTATTATTTATTAACTCATGCCAAATCAGCCGGGCAAGTAACACGTTTCGCTAAGTGGGCTACGGAGCGTTTGAAAGAGGACTTCAATTTCGGCTGAAAAATTTGCTTTAGATGAATATCAAAATTGATGAAGGACAACAATCCAAACATGGTTGCCCAGGTGGCAATGCATCCACAAACTGTGCCAGCCAATGGAATTATCGATCCCTATTTCTACGAAAACAACGTTCACAAGGACATATTTCCATCGGCCCGAATTGAGCGATATGGGCATGGGCTAAAATGGTTCCATTAAAATGGCTCTATGTGAAGCGCTGTAAAGGCCACAATAGATGATCTGCATGATAAATTTTATGGTCTTGCGAAGGTGACATACCACGATCATGAAATTTAACTTTCTTATTGTTGCAAGATGTTAGAATATCCGACAGGCAGGCAGCTATTAAGGCCTTACTATCGTATGAAATGGGGTCTGGGGTTTCACTGAATGCAAGTCTCTAAACGAATTTGGTTGCCGCAATAAAATTAGATTATTCCGTGTACCAGGCCATGAGGCAATGCTGGGAATAAATAGTAGCTGGCTTGGGAAAACTGGTTCCTAGGGTCGACATTTCAAAGCTTTAGTCGGATCCAAAGCGGTTTATTACCCTACTAGGGAAAAACACAAAAGCATTCTCAGGCTATATAAGAACGAACTCAGTTTATAGGACACTGTTGTCTAAGATACCTCTATCTTAAGACAGGAAACTCAGAAACCATAAAATATAGATTCTGCGAACTGAGTAATGAGACATCAGAGCACTTGCTTTGCGATTGTCCATTGGGCCTCTTTGATCCTTGCTACTGTGGAAAACCGCGGAGGATGTTTGAGCTATGTCATATTCGATGCACAATGGCATACATTGATGTTTGAAACTAAAATAATCTTTGATATGTCATTTCATTATTGACCTGCTCTTACTAAAACCCCTTCATATAGCTCAATATTTCATAACGCTGAATCGTGAAGCAAACGATTCAATTTGCTACACTTAACAGCAGAGGTGCCCACCTTCCTTTGACCTATAGGCTAGTTCTTCGTAATTAACTGAATTAAATAAATTTTGATTGAGTTTAACTGCATTATATCTTTAATCCTATAACCTACTGCAGTATTCATTTACCATCAATGTCCACGACATATACAAGCAAATTTTAATCTGTCTATGTTCCGCTTCATATAATTAAAACTTTCCTCTTCAATAATAAGAAAATTTTTTTGCTTAAAGCCTGAACGGCGTTTAATCAAATTTAAAAGTTTCTTGTAAATTTTACATTTCCTAATGAGTAAAATTTAATTTCTTAGTAACAAGCAAGAAAAAAATCGTCCAAAACAATGAAAATATTAAGCGAAGATATAACAAAGTTTTGATTTCATTTGTTAAACACAATCTGCCTTAACACAGTTTTTGAAGAGAAATTATTTGGAAAAATTTTTCTTAAAAACAAGCAACAAAAAAAAGACCAAGGAAAAATAAAAAAAAACAAGAAGAAAAATAACATTGGAAAAGTTTTGTGCTTTAACGAATTATTTGTTTAAAAACAATTTTGTCGCATTGGTTGGTTGTTTGGTTGCTTGATTCGCTGGTTGACGGGTTGGATTGGTTGTGCGTGTGTGCTGGTGTGGGCTAGTTGATGTCTGAAGCGAATGCGAAAAAGAGACATTTGCATAATACCAATTCACAATTTCGATTTTTCCTTTTTTTATTTTTCCTTATGAAAGTTATGTTTACACAAACCATAGTGCAAACTTACCGAAAGGAAACGACGGAAAACTTTTACTCACTAAGTATCCTTATTCTATGGTCCGTAAAAAATACTCAAGAAAAACTATTAAGAAACACAAAATGTTAAAGATTTCCAAATAAACTTTCAAATTAAGCTGTTAAATAAAACTCGCCTGGGAAAACAATTTTATTGCGTCAACAAACAGCTATAAATACAACAAATGTAGAATAATAAAATGCTTCCAAAGGAATTGTTCTCAAGTATTCCAATTAAGTCGGATTATTTTAATATTTAAGACTGTTTGATTTCCTTCTTTATTTATGCCATCAAGTGTCTTAATTTAAAAATGGTATGTACTAACCTGAATTGGGTTGTCCATTGCTGTTGGGTCTGGCCGATGGTGCTCCATCTCTTGCTTCTACTTCCAGAGCATAGGCGCCTTTCTTCTCTCTATCAAAAACAGTTTTTGTAAAAATTTCGCCACTTTGTAGATTGATTTCAAAGAACTCTTTGCCCTCATTGCGTGGCGAATCGACAATGTAGTAGTAAACCTAGAATTAGAACCAAAAAATATAAAGACATTTTATTAATAGTTTTTATTTCAAAATAAATTTCAATGCAATTAATTAAAATGCAGCGGAAAAGTTGTGGATAATAATTATGAACGAAAATAATTTTGCTATACGACACAAATTAGTGAATAATTTTGATAAGAATACTACTTTGTGAAAAATGTATTCTGCTATTAGTGCGGGCTCAGGTCCCGGCCGTTTTCGAAAGGGAAGCAGACCTGCCGAAGAAGCTAAATGCGTTACTTCCTACATATAATTCCTGAAGTGCTTACAAAGGGGTAGCACAAGTCAGGCATTTAACATAGTAACAGCAATTATTTCTTCCCGATGCCAACTATCTCTTTAAGGCAGTAGGATTTAATGGGTGCGCATAAAGTAAATACAGAAACACTTTAAGACCTCGGGCCAAAAAGCCATACAAATTTAACTCTGTATTACTCTGCCAATTACGTGCAGCAACACCTAAGTTTAATCCAAGGCAATTTAAAGCCAGAGTACGAAATTTCAAATAGATGCTACATAGAGAGGCTCAAAGTTTGGAGAAAGGCATTTGGCAGCTCAAAATTGAGTTTTGATACTTTGAGAATTGATCGACTTTGCAACACAAAATATTATGGTTGATCTTCAAGGTACAACTACATTACTATTATTTTCTATTGATGCACCGTGACGTGAGCAAACGGATCTTTCCTTGCCAGAGTCAAATTTTTAGTACAGTAAAAATTTCTTGTTTTAGGTCTTTGACATCTGAGATAAAAAAAAATTAAACGAAAGCTAAACATGCCCTTAAACTTTTCATGCGAAATACCACTGTGGGGTTCGCTCTTTGACGCCTGGTGCCATTATGCAGGCCAAAAGAAATTGCTCATTTAGACATGTTGCTCAATTAATTTTCCTCCACAGTAATTAAAAGGATTTGTTTTTGAAAAGCTTTCTTTATTTTTTTCATTTCCAGCTTGCATTCTTGTGCAAGAGTTCCTTCTAACTGAGAAATTATAAAGTCATCATGATCGACTTTTACTTGATTATATGAAAAGGAAAATATTATATTTTTATCTACCAAATGCTTAATAAAATTTTTTTAAATATGATGATATTATTTTTTTTTAAATACACTCAGGTAAAAATATTACTTACTAATTCATCGAATTACTTAGTTTCTTTGTAATAGAATAGCCTAGAGAAGGCAAGCGGTGAAGTACAGGAATAGAACAGTTTCAATGTTTAGCAACGCACTATATACTGTATAGAAGCTGGTACTTATCAGAAATTCATGTAAATGCTTGGCAGCGGCTAAAAGAGAAACGCAGGCGGCTAACTACTATAGCCACAATACAAGAACGATCCTGCTACTCTCAGTAGAAATAGTTGCCCATATTTCACAATTGTGGCAAACAAAGATACTTTGACTACATTTACATTACTGAAATTCTTCATAAAATTAGTGTAATAAAAATATTTTTGTAGGCAAGAGGAGTAGGAAAGCCATTCTGCACTTCTTGTCAGCAAACAAACACTTCATGCCACTAATTTCATGAAATTTTTTTTTAGTTCTTGATAAAAAAAAAAATTTTAAAATAATGTTTAAAGGTAAAGTGATTCACCTAAAATTCTTTTACTGGTTACATACCAAGAATTATACGTCCTCTTCTTTTTAATAATAATATTTTAAAATACTTCAGATTTAAGCGCTTTTTGTTTTACAAAATGAGTTCTTAATCCGAAAAAAAGACAGCCACTCAGATGCGCTTAAAAACTCTTCGGGCAACATCTTTTCTTAATTCATGTATAATTTTTTTTTTAAGTAGCCTTCTCAAGGCTTAAAATAAGTATTTTGATTCCTTCTCACGAACACCTTTATTTTATATTTGGTGGAATGGTAATTTATTAAAACTAAAAAAATAAGAGAATGCTATTCAAAGCAAATGAGGAAAAAAGGCCAAAGGCATCCTCCTGGCCAAATTTTAAATCAATGTAAAATTTATAAATGTAGAGAAAAAAAAAACAAATGCTGGCGTCCTAGGTTCTATTGTATTAATGAAATTTGTGAAAAAAAACGCACTCATGTACATAAGTAGGAGAAAAACATAATTATCTTTTCTATGAAAGTGCTACCCCATAGTAAAATATATAGAAGAATTCAAAAAAAACCCTCATAATTTCAAGTAGAATGATATTGTAGTTAAATTATTGCAAATGAAATGGACCACGTAGCCCAAAAATATTTGCAGGATAACAAACTATATTTTTGGTGATTTGTTACCAGCAACAGTTATCTTTGCTGGGTTATTTTAAAATAAATTCACAGACTGGAAAACAGCAACAGGAAAATCATTCTTACTCAAAAAAAGGTGCGACGACAAAGAGTCTTATCACCTTCAATTACACATGACTGATTTTTGGGAAAAAACCCTAATTTTTAATCTAATTATAAGAAAAAAATAAAAAACAATAAAAACAAAAACGATGTTAATTTTCATATTTTCGGATAATGTGGAATGTCTCTATTTTTTGAATCAACCCATTATTATACTACAAACGAATACTTGGTTGCTAAGCGTTTATGATAATTTTGTTTGCTTTTGAAGTACCAACTTACCTGATTATTTGGAAAAGTGCCATCTTTATCGATGGCATTCACTTGTGTGACTTTTGTGCCAATTGGTTCACCTTCCAATACAGTTTCCTGTTCACGTTCAGTGAAGAGAGGAATTTCATCGTTAACATCTTCTAGCATTATGTAAACCGTTGCTTCAGAAGCCAATTGTTGTGCACCATTATTCTGAAAAATATTAAAAAAATATTTATAAATTTATATTTCTTCTCACTTGTGTGAAATATTTTAAATGTTGGCAGATGAAATTAATAATTTATTTTGACTGACGCTTTTACTTTATATCACATCTGTTGACGGTTGTTTGTAAAAAAGTATATGTTGTTAGAATCATACTACAATAAGCCATAAAGCTAAGACGAAAACTTATTGAAGTAAAAGTACGTCAGCTCGTAGGTACAAAGTTATGGCTCGTCGTAACTGAATGGACTGTCAGAAGTTCTGACATTTACTTCCGCATGGTGGGGGCCGGTCTCTGCAAGGAGTCAGGCTAAATAAGTAGAGCGGAGAGAAGTTAACGCTCTCTTAAAAAATCTCCAATTCACAGTGGAACAGCATAGGTCAAGTGGGTGCTTGGTCCCTAGTATGCAAAGTCGAATACCCGTCGATCTCTAGTTTTAATGCATATCTACCCGTGCATATGGTCTGCTTGGCCATCTAGTTATAAATTAGCTAGGGATAAATTAGGAGACAAGAGGCGGAGAGGTTAACATCTAGTTTTAATAGGGCAATGCAGAAATTTGGCAGAGATGGAGAAGAATGCTTTGCAAGAGTGAATATGTAAATGTCCTTTTAAGCCACAAAACCGTCAGATTTCAATAGGTATGGACAATGAAGTCTCGCAAGAGGTGGAGAGGTTAATCTCTGCAGGAACTCTAGGAATAGAAAACCTCACAAGGGCTGAACTGTTCAGTCTCCAAAGTTACTCCTGCGGAAAAGGCTGGGATGTCCATGAGAATGCCATTGCTAAGCTTTGGAGAAATGCTAGCAATTACAAGTCAGCAGCCTAAACCACTACAGTTAGGAATAAAGGCTAGAGGTAGCACGGGACTCGAATGAAAGTATGGAAGTCATAAATTACAAATCGAATGCCTGAAATCAGTTCGTGGACAGAAGGGGGTCGAAGAAGGACCCATAAAGTTAGTGATCTGCTTCGATATCTCCTTACAACATTGAAGTGAAAAGATTATTATGAAATATTTACCACAGACGTGTGTATAAAATGGAAATCGGTACTGTAAATTAAAAGACACAACTACCAAAACTCTGAGAAATGATAAAAAAATAGCGGAAACCGCTAAAGTTTTAAAAAAAATTGCGGAAAAATCGTTTCTACGATTATGTTGGGAGAGCTATTGCGCCAAGCTCAACATGTCTGTTTTTTTAGTATCGCGTGCTCTTTAAATCGCCATATAGCGCGTATGAGAGTGTTATGATGGACCACTGGTTTATTTATTATTTTATTTTATTTCTCTTTAGATAGTTGAAACCTTTTGGTCCCTAGGAATATTTTCATTTCTCACATACCAAGCAGCACAAACGCTTAGGCGTTAAATTTTGCATTGTGTTCTTTATAATTTATCGATAATAGATGTGCAAAACGTACCATATTGACCTTCTAATGGACTTGCATTGGACATTGGGATCTAGGTGGATACCTTAATATTTGCTATTGTTAGTTGACAATTTTGTCTTCTGAGCATTAACGTTATATGAGCACATTTTAATGGATTTGGTTTTATTATCTATTTCTTTAGCCAGCACTCTGGTTCACGAACGTGTTGGGATGCAAACTTGTACCGAATACATAAAGCAATTACTTTTTTAATCATCTTGTTTTTTCTTGGCTGGATCACCCATTTTACGTTAAAGAGACTTTAGCACATTTTTTCTAGAAAAATTGTCAGCTTTAACTTTTGTATGAATCGGTTTCTACTTAAAGTGATTGATTCTGACCTGATAGCAAAAAATTAAAAAAAATTCACATTAAGAAGGCATACTAGCTCGCCCGCCTACCAACAGTAATCTTTAGTTTCTTTAAACATGCTTACCTCAGACTAACTGTGTTCATTTTCACATCTACGGGAATTACTTCCCTCGATTTGTCTAATTTGAGTGGACTCTTATTAAGTACCAAAAATATTAAAAAAGAAGTATAAATATTACGTTGTAAAGCAGCCGTAACGACAATTAATGTGTAAATATCAGAACTTTTAATATCACTCGCATCATGTACGCCAATCTGCTAAAACTTAAAACCGTTTTTATATTATTTTTTTAATGATTCACAGCCAAACAAATAGAATATTGTTTATTATATTTTATGTGCGAAACATGATGTTTATTAAGAACATTTAAAAAAATTATCGTAAAGTTTTTTTTTAGCAATTAAGCAAATGTACTTGAAAAAAATATTTCCACGTAACTTGCACAAATATCAATATACGAAGGTGGTACCGAAAGAACTGTGCAAAAGGACTATGCAGTATGATAACAGTTGTCAAGGTTTAAGTTTTTAGATTACATTTCTAATAATCCCCCAATCCCCGATCATTGTCAGGGCGGCCCGAAAGTGAACGAAATATGAGAGATTTGACCAGAAACCAAGTGTCTGATATCATGGGAAGAGGTAGCCCCCGGGTTAATAGATCCCAGACTAATTTTTTTAAGGCTCCATCGGGGGATTAATAATACGGAAGAAAACTTAGTTGCTCCAGAACCTACAGGAGTGGATAAGTTCATGGTCCAGACAGTCATGATGCTACAATTGCGACAAAATAGCGGCGGACGACGCATTGCGTTCACTTGACAGTGAGAATACCATCGTATAAATAGAAAGATAGATGCGGCTGTAAAGCTCTGATTTAATTCTTAACTGTTTTTTTAATAAAATAAATAGTGAACATCTCAAGCGAATCTCAAAGCATAGAATTATTGATTATCATTGTGATGTCTTGCTTGAGCTTGTGACTCCGCTTACGAACCATGTAGATAAGCTTATTGAGCAATGAACATGGTTCTGCTATTAATCTAAGCAACCAATTAAATGTGCGCAACTTATCTGAAGGAATAGGCCTTTCATATTAAATAAATAACGTATTAACCAAAAACGCATGATACGATAGGTGAGGCGTTCACAGTGGTACAAAACAGTGTTATGATATGTTTGCAGTCTGTTTGGAAGTTTGCCCAACAAAAGCCAAGTTTTTTAAAGAGTTTATTGGGTTGTGAATATCATAACCAAAAACCCCGTAAGATATCCTATTCGCAGACGGGGTCAGTTTTATAGGCTTGAAGAGATGAAAATAAATCGAGTAAATCATAACATAACACTCGTTCGCTTTCGGAAAGATTTATTACTTTTCAGCAGACTAAATCAGATTATTTCCCCTTTCTAAACTTGAAAATAATTGCTCGATGGTAAATAAGTTTTTCTTATTTGATTACTGCTAGGACAGCCCTCTTACTTTTAACGAAACAAAAACAAAAAACGGAAAAAGAAAAAAAAGTTTCGCAAGTTGTAACATTTGAAAAAATTGTAAATTTTTTATATACAAATCATAGCATCCAGACAAGTGCAGGATTGGGGATATTTGGATATTTTAAATAAAAACAAAAAAATCTTGTTTGGTAAAACGTTTAATTTTAATAATTTTAAGGTGGCAGGGCGAGTGAATTCGTGCCTGAAACCAGCCGATGGCCTAACAAATGCTTAGCGTGAATGTTTGGCCATTAACAGAAGGCGGAAATAGTTGAAAAAACTTCCATGTATAATTTTATTTTTATTTTGTTGTTTATATATTTTTAACACCTGCTAAAAAAAATAACAAGCGCACAAAAAGGTTTTTATTAAATATGAATATAAAACGAAATTATCTTTGAAAATTGTTATTGCGTTCTTATGCTGTTAACGAGACTGATTAAATTTTTCCCCCGTAATTCTATTTTTTAATGCATTTTTGTTGTTGTTGTTTTTAAAATGGTTTTTCATTAAATTTGAAACATAACGTGTGTTTAACAAATTACTAATGAAATATTTACTGTTAAACTAACAATTTATAAGAGGAGTTTTTCATTAAAATAAATATTTATTTATTATTATTTTATTTTATTTTTCAGAGCTATTGTTGTTCGTATAAATAAAATTAATAAACATTCCTTGTGTTAAAATGTAAATTAAATATTATTTTAACCACCAGTGTTTTCTGAACAATTAAAATGAATATTCTTTTGTCGGTGTTTTTAAATATTTTGTTTGATAAATATAAAAATATTCGAATGAGGAAAGACACAACTTGTGCAATTTACCAAGTATTTGAATTACGTTTTTATATGTACGTATGTGATTTTTTTAAAGATGCTCTTCCTTCCGTCAACATGAATTTGTTGACTTAGTATAAACAATCTTAGATTCTCTATCAAATATCTTGGCTGCAATATTATTTGCTATGTTTTTGCGTATTCATAAATCACTTCCATTATAGGTTGGTGGAAGCTTTTGAAATTTGAAAGAGTTTAAGATTAACTGTGTTGATCGGGGCATACCCTCGTTTCCCACCTACATGTCTGCACATTGATAATATAGAACGTTTTTAATAGCGCACTACTTTAAATTTATATAATATAATGAAATTACATAATGTTGAACAAAGAATTGGCCTTATTATAGCATGATCAGATATGAACCTTAATTGAATCAATTAAATTTTAAATTAAGTTTAGCTTGCTCAATTAGCGTTTGATAGTTGAAAATTTTTTATAACCCAACAATGATGTTTGAAAAAGCGTGTAGTCATGTGTTCTTACGTAAAAACTTTCCAATTACCAACATAATATGGAAGAGAAAGAGCTAATTTGGTAACAACAAGATTTGTTGTTCCTTTTATAGAAGCGTGGCAATGTTGTTACAAGTTGTTGGGTCTATATTTAATGTGTTCATTTTACAGAATTTTCTGATCACTAAATACACTTCACTATAGTTGCAAAGTCTATTTGACGCAATTTATGAAGCGATTAAGTAATATTTGATCTATTTATTAATTGATTCTTGTATGGTTAATTCAGCTTAATTAAAGCCTTAGTTGCAAAATTTTCTAATTGCGCAATTAATATGAATGTCTGAACATAGTTTTATAAAGTTAATTTTATGCTGTTCGTGTTTGAATATAATATCAGGTATGGGAGCCACGGCTAGGTCAGTCCAATTTTCGGCCAACTATTCAAGTATTTGAAGCCGCATAATAATCCGAAGCCGCATAATAAACCAATCCTGGTGGCCAATTGACAGGACAGCTTCGAAAATTTATGTGTTTGCAAAATGTGTCCTTTAGTTAGTCGATTGTTTAAAGCTCTGTATGGCATGTGTCCCTTTGGGAAAACATGTTTTTAGCATCCCCTTCAATTTTAGCCACACAAAATTGGCTTTAACATTTGCCGTCGAAGATAACGTTATAGCCGGCTTTTTTTTAAGAATTTAGAATGATTCGACTGGCTCATAAAGTGTAACAAACTGTAATATTTGTGAATTCAGCGCTGCATAGAGAAGGGTTATACTTATAACCCCTAAAGTATGCTGTATATTTTGTTAGATATCCTTAAGGTTTATAAAAATATTGAAAAATATACAGCCCTCTTAAAGGGGTAACACATTTCTGTTGCCTAATAAGTACAAGCGGCTTATTTGTTTTTAACTAAATTAATAATTTTTAAATCTCTATGCTCCTTTACTTACCTCTACACGTATGGTTAAATTGTATTCCTTTATACTTTCATAATCCAGCGGATGATTGACTTTTATGTCGGCCCACGTGTCGCCATTATCCGGCCGTTGTTGCAGATAAAATGTATGAAATTTATTCGTTTGCGCCGTTGACCCAGGCATTAAACGATAAAATACCGTTGGATTTCCCTCTATGCCCGAACTGATGTCAGCCAAATGTTTCGAAGAATTGTATTTTGATTTCGAAATTCAAAGAAAAAAATTATATATTAGTAAAACGAATTTATAAGAGAACTTTTTAAAGTTATAATTTCGAAAATTATTGTAAACTTTGGTAAATAAATGCAGCAAAATAGAAAAAGAGGAAATTTTATATTTTTTGCAACGATTTCAAAATGAATTTAATTTTTAATGTGGCCTCTTCTGGATATATAATATACAGAATTAAAAAGTTTGAGGTTGATTATCCATTTTTAATAAATGGGCTGACATAAGCCTACTTCCCAGCTGTGGAACGTCCCGAATCGTTCAAACGGAAATTATTTTTATATATTTTTGAATACTAAAATCACTTATTCTATCAATGCAGTCAATGCGATCTAACTATGAATTCCCTATCTTCTGCTGGCATATTTATAGGTTCGTAAACAAAACTTGCGTTTTGTCGGGGACGAAAGGACCTTCGGCAAATACCTTTGGACCTCTAGATATAGAAGTAAAGGCTGATAGGACATTCGATTTAATTGGCTGGCTATCGCAATTAATCTGGCAAACCTCCATCCAATACCCGTATATAAATACCGTTCTTCCTTAGTTGTCACTAGATTTTTTCAAACCGTCTTTTGTTATTGCTTAGCAGAGGAGCCTAACATGTCTTTACAGGGCAGAAACCATTCTTCGGAATAAAGAGTAGCTATACTGGAGAGCTATAGCCGAACCCAATCAGAGCTGTTTCGAAGAAAATCAAAAAGCTTGCCAAAAAGAATGAGCTCAGGATAATTACGGGATGGTTTACCAAAGCTGCGGTTTATGATAGCACTTGTTTAAGACAAGAAACTCAGAGATTCTGCGACCTAAATAAAGAGACTTCTGGGCATGTGGTATTCTATTGTCCAGCTCTTAACCCTTCTGCATCCCCCAGAGTTATAACACATCTATGGTAATTTGAACATCATTGTTTACCTTACGAAGCTCGGTTTAAATTAATTAATTCTCCGACGATTGCATTCTGCGCAGATGTGCCGGACAGCGCCATACGATATCTTGGTATAATTTACTCTGAATTTATATGGAACAAATTTAGGAAGTCTTTTAGAATTGTTGACTGGTATATTTAGTGGATTTAATTTATTATAATCGCTACATGTAGACATGAGAACCCAAGAAATAAACTGATTTATTTTCTCCAATTAACCTAATGGGTTTTTTTTATCTGAATCCTCAAAAAATTTACATAATTTTAAAATTCTTCTTCGTTGTTGCCTTCTTTTTCTTAAGCATTTATTTACCAAGAATATAATAATTTCTACATCGAAAAGTCAACTAAAACTAAACTACAATAGATCAACATAAAATTCAGATCTTCAAAAGCGAAATCAACAAAACTTTTGAAAAACAAATTGTTGAAAAAAATCAATCGAAACAAAGAATATTCTTTTAAAGGAAAATTATTTATAACAGTTAAAAATATTTATATATTTATAAATATTCATATAACAAAAGTATAATTAAAAAATTTGCACAACATGCGACATAAACAAAATACAAAACGACTGTTTTATGGCGCCATCTTTTTTAACAAAAATTTATTTATTGTATTAAAAATGTGCTCAAAAATATTTCTGTTTTGTGAATAAAAAATTATGAATTCAACAAAGTGCAAAGAAACATTTAGTCAGTTCTATAAATGTTTATAAAAATAAAATAAAGGAAACATTAAATAAAAATAAATTTAAAATGTTTCCTTTTTTGTAGGGATATAAAAATATGTTGTTTTATATTTTAATTGACATATTAAAATGATATATCAGCAAAAAAACAAAAACTGTTATACAAACAAAGGGCTTCAAAAATTGTTACAGCCTTTTGTTCAAGTAATTGTTTGAGGAAAGAGTGGTTTTTGTAAGGATTTAAGGATCATAATTAAATTCTTATTAAAACAAAATGTTTTTTATTTCACTGAAACAACAACATGTGTTTTTAATTTATGTGAAATATGACTTAAAAACTTCAGGCATGTTGAGGTTTTAGTTGAAAGAATTTTTTCTATGTATAAATGTGATTAAGGATGTGGAAGGATTGAGTTAGATTATTTGTGTAATTTTTTTAGGATTTTGTTTTTGTTTTGGGGAAACTAATGATTGCAGGTTGGTTGACTTTTTAATGAATTTAATGTTTTGTATGAGTAAATTTTATGACTTTGAAAATAGTGTGACAAATGGGTGGATTTCTGGCTGTTGGTTTATTCTAAAATTTTTATTTTTTAATTTTGTTTAAAGAAACTAAACTGCTTAATTTACAATTAAAATTTTGCGATTAAAATTAAATGACAGGAACTAGACTTAATTAGTGTGATAAGATTAAAAATAAGAAAATTTTCTGCTTTTGCTACACGTTTCAAAATCTTTAACATCAACGGAAAATAAAATATATATTATAAAAAGCAAACCTCAATTGAAACGAATTAAAGGCGCCTATATTGACAGTTAATTTTTACAGTTATTTTTACAAAATTTAATTTTAAAAAATTTGGTCCTAAACGTATAACACTTCCACATATTGATGTAATATTATAACAGTATAGCACAACGTGTACTACTTATATTAGTTTATCAAGTTCACCAATCAGTAAGTGGTTTTATTGAATTTAAAAAATATATAGTTTTTAAGCCCAAATGGTTGCATATTGTTTTAATGTATAATTCAAAAAACTGTTATACAAAATCAATTGAAGTTTTTACATAATACGTAAAACACATAAGCTGTATTTTTAAGTGAACAACTCCTATAAAAACCAGTTGCTTGATAACTGTTGATAATTTTACCTAAGAATTTAAGTGTAGAATTTTTTTTAACATTAAAAATTTTTATTAGAAAAGCTATAGAAAACACTTGTTATAACGAATGTGAACGTTTTATGTGATGTTTAGCCCCAAACGAATTAATCTGAAAACTTAGTTACAAAACGGTTAAACAAAAGAAAGTTCTAGGAGTTTTTTCCCAGTGCAACCGTTATACACTTTAGATAGTATCTGACACAGCTCTTATATTGTTCTCGTCTCTAAAAATTTTAAAACTGTTATAAATTATAACAGTTATAACGAGCTATATAATAATTTTTCAAAGAACTAACAGAAGCTAAAAAGAAAAACAAATTTGTCTTAATTTTTTGAAACTTTTATACATTCGAATTTTTATGAGAACTTGTTATTTGTATAACAAACACTCTTCAAAAATAGTCTTATCTGGTTAACGCAAACTCCTTACATTGTTATACTACAATCGTTTAACAGTTGTAAAGTATGTTTCTCATGTACAACATGATAAATAGATATTTTCTTAATACTCTTCTATTTATCATGTAAAGAATCTATAATTACACACACCATCCACTTACTAGTTGCAATTCTTATTTAGTTCACATACCGGTATAGACTCTTTAAGCCTGAAAAGATGGAGATAGGCTACCAATCGTACGAATGGTGCTGAAAAGTCGATATCTCCCCTACATTAATACTAATACTACCGCTTGTTATAACAGTTTTTGACTAGAGTTTATATATGTTTCGACGGCAGTGTAAAAACTATTTGTAAAATATCTATTCATTACTCATCCGCGTAGTTTTGAAAATAAGACTTGCTAAATATTTTTTAAGAATATTTTATAACACAAATAGAAAACTTTTAAACTAAATTCTTTTTAATGCAGAAAATTTTCTTAAAGAAAAGAGGAAAAAAACAAAAAACATTTTAAACATTGTTAAGGGTATAATCGCTATAAAAACTTATATAACATTATAACGCTGCTTTACAAATTCTTACGACTAATGTTATGATGCTGCTGCTATTGCTATATATTCCTTTTCTTTTTTCCTATCCTTGCTAATGTCTAAAACAGCTACAGGTGTTGGTGATATAATTTTAACTTACAAAAAAAATCTACCGCATTTGTTAATGCATTTAAAATGAAACTACACTGAGACTATTACTTGAATGCCAACAAATTGAATTGTGAATTCAAAACACTTTGATTTTTTTTCTTTTACATTTAAAAGGGAACTTAAACAATTCTCCTCATGGCCTTCAGTTTTTCTTTGCGCTCTCAGTATATTTTCAATAGTATGTAAATGAAAATTAAAATGAAACTGTTATACTTAAACTTAAGAAAAGTATATTTTTAAAACTATGTTTGCATGTGTATACCTTATAAAAAAAATCTTTTATTATCTAGTTCTTATCACGTCGTGGTAGCACTACAATTAAAATGAGTGTTATATAATCAAAAGTTTTTTTTTACTGTTTTAATAAGTTTTTTTTTCTTTACCTCAAAATACTTAGCGAAAGAGAGAGTGTATGCTTAGTTGTAATCTATCATATCATAATAAATATATTTAATGACTAAGGTTTCCTATTATACATACATATATGTTAAAGATACCCGGATTCATTTGTGAAACATAGTAAGAGTTTTATATTCTTAAGCACCATTATTAGAAATAAACATTAAGAGAAACTTAAAAAAAGTAGTTTTCATATTAAAGTGCAGTACATTTGTGTCTTACATATTTATATATAAATTATAGTGCCATCATTTCTATTTGTGCAAGCAGAGTGCGAAATACATCTAACTACTTTAACGGTGTAACGTTTTTATAGCAGTTGGTGTAACTAGTAATATAGTTAAAATCCATGATCTAGTCTTTAGTCAATTTAAGCGATCGTAGTATATAAAAACATAACTAACATTTTCCGAATTTAAGATATTACTTTGAAAAAATCTTCAGCTTATCCTCAACAAGGCCTGTCGTAATTAAAGAAATGTTGTAACGTCATTTTTTTCTTCAAATACTACGAATAGTGGGGTTGTATAACTGTGTATTCAATCATTGCTGAATTTGTTTCCCTGCTCGCCAGGCGGCAGACAAATCGAATGCTTTTCAAAGCGATATACTGTATTGTACAGCTAACCTGCCTTAGCCGACTAACGCAATTACAGTCTTTCTGACAATTGGGGCATTATGCCCCAATAACCTGCAAATAGTGTTGTTTCGGAAGATGATTAAGATAACGTGGGGTTCTTCGACAGCCTGACAGTAGTTGTCATTATTAGACATTGATTTTAGTCAGATAAAATGCCTTAAATTTCGAAATATTTCTCGAGATCTCGTTTTTTAGAACCGCCTGATCCACGGAATCATATTAGGTTTGGTTCGTTACATATTAGAAATTTTATATATAATAATTTATAACTAATTTTTTATAGGTAATATATAAGTCCAAAAACTGTTATACACTACAAACGAAACTATCGCAATCAGAAAACTTGTTTACATTTATACAGAGCAGTTGAATATTACACACATAATTAGGTGTTATATAAGAGTCCGCAAAACAATTACATTAAATATACAAAAATGTCTTTATTATTATTATTAAGTAATTACTTATGTAAATAGATAACTATGTGTATAACAGTTACCTAATTTATATAAAATTTTAATGAATCTTTAAATCACGGCTTAGGAAAAAATACATTATTCAATGCAATTATTTTAAAATTGTTTGTAGTATAACAGTTACAATGATATTTTATAAACTGGAGTAAGGATTTTACAAAAATGTATCCTAATATTCAGTTAAAGCAATTCTTAAGAATTTACAAGATTCTCTTTTTCTTTACAAACCAAAAGCAAAAGTAAGTTTTGAGTCCAGTTTTCAATCTGTCTTGCCTTAAATAATTTTCGCGAAAGATTGAGTTTGACGAACGTCAAAGTCAGACGAGCAGATCAAGTTCCGGTATAAACGTGGCTAATGGACATTTTTTAGCGGTCTCACGTATAAATAAATGTTACTCAGGAGCCACTAAATAACCTCAATAACTGCGAATTATTGAAGTCTGTGCTTTGTAAGAGCTTAGCACAATGTAAAGTGATAAACTGTGATCGAAGGAAACCACAAAATATTTGAGGAAAATCAAATTATTAACACCTCCAACTCACGCTTTATTGTTTGTTGTTAGTTATTTTGGATAGAGTTAAGAGTAATCCCAAAGCTTAAGTTTATGAACCGTTTCGGGGACTAATGGAGGAGCTGACATATAGCAATAAATAAAAATTAAGAGCGATGATATTAAGTATTGGTTATTTGTTCACTTACTTGCTTAATAAAACTGTTATAATAGAGTTATACACTTTAAAAAGAATTTTAACTACACCTTTTTAAATTAAAGCTTTTTCTAACTCTTTAACAATAATAAAATATTCGTTATTATCCTAATTTTCTTTAGCTCATAAAAACGTTAATCAAACTAAACTGTTATAATTGGTTTAACTAAACAACTCTTTCAGTAATAGTTCATAAAATCATTTTAACTACAAGTGTGTGCATATAAGGAGAACTAAGAGATACATACATACAAACAAAATAAATACACTTGGTGCTGAGAGAACTTTCTAAAGTGCTTTTTGAAATGTTTTTTGAAAAGTTTTTTTATTTATAATTTGTGTGCTGTTTATTAGTATACAAAAATATAAACGAAAAATTATAAAAATGTCAATGCATTAACGTGTATATTTTCACTTTACATAAAACACAAGTGTTTACGAGTTGGTGATGATGGATTTATATAAAAATATTATATATGTATATATGTATGTATTTGTTTGGTGCAGATGAATACGTATCAATGGCAAGTGCATTAAATGAGTGGGAAAGGAATTGATGGCATTAGGTTGGAATATTTGTGATTTGCATAGCATTAAAAGGATTTTGATACAAATTTACCGAGTTTAAGGTTTTGTATTGGAAATTGAAGCAAAAAGTTTATTCACCTTTTTTACCGTCTGTAGCGTGTTATGACTTTTTGAAATGAACAACAAAATTTAGCAACTGATCTCAAAGCGGTCTCAGTTGCATATTGTAATCATCTTATCATGTCATGATATAATTACATTTAAAAAACAATTACATGTATTTGAAAATTTCTCATACATTACACGTAACTTATAAAATTATGAATTCAAAATTTCAATGCAATTCAAATAATTATGAAACATTTAATTGTAATTGAGATGTAATTTAAATCCTCCAGTATAGTTTAGTATTTACTGTACAATTCACGTGTTTTTTGTCGAGTATATTTCATGAGCATTTGTGTTTTTTTTACACATTTTATGCACAAGCAATATTTCTAATAGGTACAATCGGTTTTGAGGTATACTTCTAATGTCTAGTCCATTACGATTAAGCATAAGACGGTTATATAGCATAATATATATAAATTTGTAAATGTTTGTACTGTTATACTGATGCATATGAAAACGCTATAAAAATTATCTTGCAGAACCATATTATACAATAATCTGTGTGAGTTTCCAGTGGAACACTTCTCTATAAAAATATGTATTAAAGAGTGTTAGCAAAACGTTATAACAGTTTCGTTAAATATAATAACTTTTTATATGTCCCTGAAAACTTAAATAGAAAATGTTAAAATCCATAAATTCTTATAACAGTTTTGTACGAGTATATGAAACTTGTATAACAGTTTACATCTGTTACTGCGCTAAAACACAGTTTTTTTTATAAATTTCGCTACAACAATTTTATACAAAATTGTAACAGATTTATGTGGTACCTGTAATATAGCTTTTTGTTAATTGTTTAGCAGAAACTCAAAAAAAGTGGAAATTTAAAGTAATCTTCACTCACAAATTGGCAGTAGAAAAACAATTTATTTCATTGGAATTTAACATTTTTTATAAACAAGGCTTTTTGTTGTTGCGAAACTCATATTAAATCCTTTAATATAATTTTTACGCATTGTAAATAAAATACTTCAGCTATGTAATAAAACTGTTATATATATAAGAGGTATATGAAAGCTGTTACATAGATATACTCGTATAGGAGAAAAATATAATGTGTCATGTAGTACCTATTTGTGCTTAAAAAGGGAAATTTTATATTATTAGTCAACTATTATTTTCATATAATTAATACTGTATCGAATATCCACATTTGGGGTTTCTTCTTTATCTTCCCGATAAACGATTTTTAAAATTACAACGCTATGCTGAACGGGTGTAAGAATGGTTCATTAAAAAGGAAGCTAAACTTGGATAAATACCAGTATATTTTTTAAATAGAAAATATTAGTTGTCGATAAGCAAGAAGTATAATTTAGACAAGAAGTAGTACAAAATACCAGACTAGTAGCCAGTTTGAAGTATGTCAAGTATTGATATGGTAGGATCAACTATATTGTGTACAAATGAAGAAAAATAGCTGTAATTTAACCCAGAAATCTAATAAATAATTAATCTCTGAAAAAAGCTTATGATTGCGATAAAAAATGTTTTTATAACAGAAACCATGGAAAAATATTCTGATTTAAATTATGGAATAAAGCAAAACGATTTTAAGGAGGTAATTTTTTAACAAATGGAAGTTATTATTTACAGCAAATTGTATACTAAATTTAACTATATTTCTCCTTCTGTTTCGTAATAATTTGCATTGTAAATTTTTAACAAGGTTTTCTTCACAAGTTTGGTTTACCCAAAACCATTTTATGTTCAAGTCTGTCTAAAAAGTTTTTTGTTTTGTACTGTTTACCTTAACACAACTTTGAACAATAAATAAAATTTTCCACTAAATTTAAGTTCCTTTTACAGTCAAGAAGTAAGCATATGGTATTATTTTAATACTACCAACACTGAGGGACCGCTCGGCGTATTATTAATATTAATTTATGAAAAATGTTCTGCAAACGCAATAAAAATGTACAAATTTTTGATAAAAGAAAATTACAAAATTTTATAAAATTAAAATGGTTAAATTTAAAGGTGAATAAACTTTTTTTTATTTTATACACAAAAAAATGAGGAATTAGAGCTGTTTTCTGAGCAGGGAGTTATTAAAATTAAATTTACTAATCAAGTGCATATTGTGCAAACAACATTAACATTTATATAGTAAAATATACACCAAATAACTAAAATGTAGTAACAAATCATAAGAAATAAATAAGAATATATATTTTTAATTCTTAAAAAAATTTTATATCAAAAAAATATTCATATTCATAGAAAAAAATCTATTTTTGTTTTAATTTTTATCATTAAACAGACCTGGCTTTGATCGAGACGACTTTGCCACCTACTGGCATATTTTCCTTGACATAAATAGGACCATATATAGTATGATCCCAGACAGGCGGGTTATTGGCACGATCTACAACATCGATTTGAACCTCTACGGTACGTGATAAAGGTGGATAGCCTTTGTCTTGTGCCATGGCTTCTAATTTATAGGTTTCACGCTATATTTTTTCATTATATTTTGTTACAAAATTTTTATAGGTTGCAGTTTTCATTTTATGGCGGTTTTGTAACATTCAAAAATTCAAGTTTGTTGACAAAAACCAGTTATGAGTTTGATTTTTATTTTTAAGATTTTTATATGGAGTTGTTTTTTTTTTCGGTAAAAAAGAAATTAAAAAATGGCAAAATACAAAAAGTTATAGTTTGTTTTTTTTTCCTGTAAGATGTTTTTAAAATAACTCAATTATTTATGTAAAAAAAAATAAAAAGCAAGAGTTGTGTAAAAAATAACCAACACCTTAGAAAATATATTTTGTTTAAATGAAATTAAAAATGATTTTTTTTGTTTTCTACAAAAATTCATAGGCAGTGCAAATTAAAGAATTTTTATAAATTTTTTTTAAGTTAAAAAAATGTCTCGATCCTAGCCTTTCTTTCTTTTTTTTTAAATTCAATTATAAAACATGTAGCTTAAAACTAGAGCTATTCGTCATTAAGTAAAATTTTTTTTAAATAAAAATAAAAATTACTTTTCTAAACATAACAGAAACTTAAACAATTTAATAGGTATTAAGGATTTAGTGCAATTTTTTGGTATATGATTTTTGTTTTTAAAAGCATTACATTCATATAAATACATATCAGATTTTTTACTATGTAGTCCTTTTTAATAGATTAAAATTTAAATTGTTTTTTAACATTTTTTATTATTGTATAAATAGTTCAGTATGGGATTTAATATATAATTTGCTTTTGTAGCAATATTTACCTGTTAATTGTTTCAAACAAATCCTAGCCAATTTTCATATTTAAATATGTAGCAGTAATTTTAGGTTAAAATTAAAAATATTTTTGTTTTTTATGAAGTTTCCGCTAAAGAAACCCAACACCATTTGTTTATAATATTTTTTTGAATACAGTAGAGAAAGAAAAATAAGATGTGTTTTTGGCGATTTTATTAACTTCTTGAAAGTGACAAGGAGCTGATATGTAGAAGACAAAAATTTGAATATTTATTGCAGGTAGTGAACCGGTCTAAGCTGGCCATTTTTCTCTTTCCTGAACCCGATCTAGTCAAATACCATATTATTTTCTTAAAAATTTACACTTTCTATTATGATAGAAGACAATCAATTCGAAATATGTATTTTACTATAGTTAGGACAATCATATTATGATTCCAGTGATCATTTCGTACTTACATTTAATACACTTGTTTTTTGATGAGTAAAAAATAATTTTATTAGCTGCAATCATTTTAGGAATAGTGGATGCTGTTTAAATTATTGATACAACCATATATATGATTATAATACTACTATGAAGGTCTACCAGAAAATTAATGCGTTGAACTGACTTCATCGGAACAAATTAGGACTATCCATCACCTATGAACATAAATGATTATCATCCAGGAAGGAGTTCCACGGCGAGTGGTTTAGCAAAAAAATATACTCCACCCATTGAAATACAAGAAATTCGAACCAACTTTATGGTCGATCGATACAATTTTCCTCACGCTACTCACAATAAATGTTGCATTTGGGACTGGCTGTCTAGAGGTTGTCCCCCCGCGGTATGTCTTCTTCGTAATCTTACCAACTTGATGTATTGCTGTTCGAGTTTCGACAAGTAACCAGTTGCCATCGTGGCGAAAAGTTCCGGACTGGTTGATGGTAAGGCTCCTCCGAGGATGCGCCTATTTGCTGTGATTTCGAACTATGGTGCAGGAGTGCTGTAGCGTTGCGTTAAAACGCATGGTCCAGGCTGTCATTGTACTAAAATTGCCAACTATACAAGTACGTACAGGGGTATTTTTTGACACATAATTTCACCCTCTGCTAACACCATGTCAGATAAGGACGAAACATAGATGCCGACGGTAATCATGAGATACGTGTCCAGTGGCTGTATGCTCTTCGTCACATATTTGTTGTCTGCATGCGCTGAAAAGTTGCGTATAAATGGCTCTCGTGGTTAAGTAATTTAATTCATCGTGAAGAGAGCACTGAACTTGTATTGTAAAGCTAATCCTGAGCGGAATGTTATATAGGATATTTATATTCCGATTATGAAGCGTAAGATAAGCTTCGGTAAAAAATAAATCGTCGTTGCTCCATAAATCTTGTTTGATAGGACTTCGAAGCCCTGATTTCTTCTGAATTAAAAAAAATTTTTTTCTATGGATCAATTATTTTAAAAAAATTTAAAAGAAAAACCCCTACATTAAGAATATTAAAAGGCCAGTAAGCATAATAAGCAGATAGCTGAAGACGGTCTTCTTAGCGATGCGCTTTTTAAAAGACCTATACAAACATTACTTGGGTCCTATTCCCAAGCGCAATGGAATGTGGGTGACTAGACATAACTGCCATTATATAACCTAGCCTAAAATTATATAAAAAGATGTACATATATGTATCCGTATTTGTAAAACTTCTAAGCAAAAGAAAAAGTTTTTTGTTTGTATTCATATCTTTCTCGCTAATATTTTATAACTGTGTTTAACACCATATTTTTCTTTCTCCATCTGTACGTACACATACATACTGTGTAATTAAATTTACCAATATCCTAAGAAAACCACATCCTTTTTATGTTTGTCATATTTTATAAAAGAAGTTTATGTTGAAAATAATGGGAATGGGGAAGTAACCACAGCCAATTTTAAGTTCTGTTATTAGTGTATGAATGTGGTCAGGATTCTCTATTTTTCCACTGTTTAAAGGTGGTTTAAGAAGTAAAATACTGGTTAAAGAAAACTAATGCAAAATTCAAAAATCTTGTAATATTTCCCATTTCACAAAAAGAAAAATCACAGCATCAGCAGCGACAAAATGCTGAAACTCTTCTCACAAAAAAAACATCCTTTACTTCCAATTAATGTAAAGAAAATTTTTATTTGAAGCACGAAAAAATTTCCCGAAAATATTCATTTCAATTTTGTTGATTCAGCTTAGACAACAACACTAGCAATAATACACCGCCATCAGGGATGCAAATCATTAGCATTGACAACACCACTGGAAATTACAACCCATGCTAAAGAGGAATTTTAAAAAATCAGCCAATTGATTTCTAAAATAAATCCCTGTGGTGTCTTAAGAGGCTGGCTGGGAACTTTTTTACATTTCCCTGCTGATGGGCAATAGCAATTAAGTAAAAGTTTAACAAAAATACAGGTTAAATACGTTTAAGGCCAATTCAATCTTATGGTGGCTGTTAATGAATGAATAATACGGGTATTAAACCAAAAACCAATAGCGAGATATATTTTTACACAAAAATTACACATATCCCGCCTTTTTAGGTTTCAGCTGACTTAGCATAGTGTTATTTGATTTTAGAAAAATGTTAGCAAAATTAGTATTAATTAGTAGTAAGAAATGGTTGCTTTACTTATTTGATTGTATTTATTTTTTATAAAAAATAAATTATACTGTTAATTGTTTAATTGTTAATTTATTCAAATGGCTAACAGAGCATAAGATATATAGAGAATATGCAAGAGAGAAAGAAAGGGAGATTATTGCCTTAAATACAAACCTTGCCTTAACCGATGTTACAACCGTACCCACAGTGACATTTTCACGTATATAAATAGGTCCATAAATCACCTTATCCCAAATGGGCGGTTTATTATTACGATCAACGACATCTAATTCAACATCAACATCGGCGTATGATGGCGGTTCACCTCGGTCAGAGGCCCGTACACGTAAGCGATAACGGTCACGCTGTTGATGATTGTAAGGACAATTTGTTTTTGTATATTTATATTCGTATAAAAAATGTTTATTAGTTTAAAATTAGTTGGTGGTGTTAACTAAGGACACGCATATTGCTCATATCATTTTTATGGCACATTAACAGTGGGGATATTATTTTTTTGTTGTAGTTTTTTTTAGTTTGTGATGCCACATAACAGGATTTTATATCTTAGCGGTTTGTGTATTGAATACAACAAATTTTAGTTTATGTGGTTGATGGCATGAATAACAAGTGCCGTTATTGTTAACATTTATGTTATACGAGTATATTTAAATTGTTTTAATTTTTTCGAAATTGAATAAAAAATAAAATATAAATGGGTGAAATTATTATGGAAATGACTTAAAAAAGAAGTTATTAGTAAATTTCTGTAATTTTACCGGGATTAGGACACAAAAGCCTTTTAATATAGCCTAAACACACAATTTGCGATTTATTAATGGAAGTTATTACCCTAAAACATTTTCGCATAAAGTAGTTATGGATCGATATCTTTCATCTTTAGAAATTTTTTTTGGAAAAAATATGAATTGTCAAACTTCAAAAGAATTAAAATCGAAAATTATATAAAACGAATCTTTAGTATATAATAGAAAAAAGACTCGTTTAATCATATAATTTTTTTATCATATACATTTTTATGTTCTATATACTAGCGAATAAATTATTCGTTGCAGTAACCAAAAATTTTAAAGTAATAATTTTTCAAATTATTATTAAATTCTTAACATGGCGTTTTTACTAGCCATTAATCGTTCAGCCATCGTAAATTTTGCTGTTCGCACAGCAATTTTGCTAGTAAAGACTGTCGCTGTTGATGGTCGGTTCGTGTTCAAACAGAAAGCATCGAAACAATCTCGGTGAAAACAAAACTGAACAGAAACATCTACACGTATTCCCCAAAGAGAACACCAGACGCTCTCTCAATGTGCGAACAAATTTATGTCTAGTCAAGGCATAGTGTTATGATATCTTTTAAGCATAAATAAAAGAGCAAATAAAATTTTACGTTAAGTTTCTCTTAATTTTTGGACATGGAGATATCTCCAGATACATGATTTAAATATTCGGGCAATAAAATTTTTGTTTAAAAGTAATAACCGATTAATCGGATTTATATACAATCAATATTGATTTTTACCCTATACTGGTGGTTATTCGCATAACGTATGCAATAAAACATGAAATACCAGGAGCGCATCTATATTTTAACTATTGCACAGTGTTACCAAATAATATATTCGATTACTTGTAGTAATTAACCGAATAATATTAAACAAATTATAACCATTTCTTAATTAAGCCCACTGAAGGAAATATAATTTTAACAATAACGTGCCTTAACCAAGTGCTTAAGCTTTCTATACGATTCATTTAACAGTTCATGTAAAAATATAGGGGATTATAATTATAATAAGAGTGCACTATGGAAAACGTTGCTATAATAAGTCGTTTGCTTCATGTTCTTATGTGGCCGTCTTGCTAAACCCACATGTCGCCCAGGTCGCCCAGGTCGCCCGTCCAGTTGAGGCCACAAGAATTCCGTTAGCATGTATGTTCCTGCAACGAATGCCGTTCGCAAATAATCGACCTATTTTCTTAATTTTTTTAGCTCTCTGCGAATGGTTGACACATTAGGTGCACTTTCTTGACTGAAATATTTTGCGAGGTTTGCGAGCGGTATAAACGTAACAAATTTTCACAATAATAACATGCTCTATTTTTGCATAGCGCTGTATTTTCAATGATCGGAGTAATTACAGATGACAGCTGTTAAATATAAGAGTTTCCACTTACGCGAAAGAAATGCTAAAAAATTTAAATAGTGCATTCTTATTAAGACAACCTATATATCTTTATTTGATGAGATACTAGAATAATCGGACATTAAAACTTCAAAAGCATTTAATTGCTATTTGTTGAGTTCGAATAATTGAGACTGGATTAATTTCATTAAATAGATTTTTTTCCAAATGCTTCCAAAGTAGGGTAAAGGTTATAGAGTATTTAATTACATTATGAATTTATTAATCCGAATAATTATATTTTTTATATCTAATATACATGTGTATATGTATATGTCAATTATTTATTTACCTCTGTTACATTAGAAATTTTGCAAAGTAGTAAAATAGTTTTATTCGTATATTCAAATAATCGAATTATTTTAACCGACAAATATTTTATTCGATTTAGTAAATTCCCATTTATTTAAGTGGAGTCATTTAAATGTAATACTACATCATGATAGTAGGTTTGAAAATTTAATTCTAAAAATTGAATATATTATTCGATTAACTTTTGTTTTAATAAATATGGGATAGTCATTTTTTTGGTAACCGCAAAGATTAAAGACTTACAGATACAATTTATTCGCTTAATTTAATCAATAAACTAAATAACCCTAAGTTGTTTTCCGATTCCCCGATTATTATTCAATTAATTTAATATTACCGAAATACGCGGTTATTTAGTTAATTCTTTAGTGTGTGAAAGATTTGTACCATAACTACTTTAAAACTTTCTTCTAACACCTTTCAAAACATTTAATAATTTTGTTAGCTGGTGTCTTTTCTAAAAAATAATTCACGATTGTTTTCATTAAATCAGAACTTGATAATGAGGAGTTTTAATATTACGACACTATTTACATAAATTATTTCTTGCTTTGTTTTGCATACAACATCGATTACATGTGATGGTAGATAATATTAAACATTGAATTTATTATCCTTAAAAGCCTTGGAATATTTTTACTTACAGGATAACACCCCTTTTTTATTTCAATAATATTTTTAATGAATATGTAGATATTGTAGAATTTATTTTTTTTACATAATATGAAAAATAAGAAGAAAAAATTGTTTTAATTTTTTTTAATCAACATAAAATTTAAATAATTTAACACAAAGTTAAAAAAGGTGCACAGAACTTAGGAGTTATTTAAAGAAAGTAAACTTAATTTTTATTATTTGATAAAATTTCTTTTAAGTATAAACTCTATGCATGCGTTTAAGAGCAAAAATGTATTTTCGGTAACTTAAAAGACTTTCAAAAATATTTTTAGTCTTTTAAGAAAAAAATTTAACACACATTATTCATCTTAATTTTTCGAAGAAAAAAGGATTTTTGAGGAAGGTCTTAGGGAAAAAAATTGTGGGGTAAATAAATTAATAAAAAAAATCCATCTTCTTTAACAATCAAAACTAAAATTAGTGATGTTTCAAAAACTTCTATAGCATCGTATTGAACGAAAATTTATAATATCCTTTCGTTTTGTACAAAGGTCATCAAATACTTGCTGCTCAAATCGTTGTTCACATAGAAATTGGAGATTCTTATTATAGCCGGGGTAATTTATAAATTAATATATTAAAAATAACGGGTGTAAGGCTGAATAAAGAACCTGAACAAATAATACACGTTTGCCTTGATTTTCTTTACATTTTTAGCGCCTGTTACAGTGTGCAAAATACCCTGCCTGAGGGTATTTTTTTTTTAATTTCTGATGCAACGCCTACCTATGGGAATAAAATATAAATATTTATTATCTTATAGTTCCAGACGCACATAACAGCGAGGGTTTCCTAGCTCTGTATGAATTACTTTTAATTAGTCAGCATAGTACAGCTAAAAATGGTCATCATCAGATCGAATATTATGCGCCCAATAATAATTCGAATGCTTGGTGAGAATGACAGAAAAAACTACAGTGACTTATCAAAAAAAGTATATTAAAACGAGTAGAAGAAACAGTTGGAATACAGTCGCATAGTGGTATGAGTTAGTAAAAGTTTAAGTAAAGAGCGTTTAATTCCAATCCAGTTGTGAATTGCTCAACCAATTCTGACATGTAAACGAAACTCATTGAGTGTGTTTACCGAAAACTTCGTCTAAAATGTCGAAATATATTATTTTATGTAGGTGTAACACTGCGTATTATTTTATAGTCTTCGACCGGTTAGCCGGCTTCAGCTTTAGAATCGGTCAAAAATTGGCATTCGCTTAATAGTCGATATTTGGCATAATTTTTGCCGAAAATCCAATTCAATATCACGGAAAAAATGCACATAACGCTACTAATATGAAAGCAGCGATGCGATTAGGGGACGTTGAGCCTATGGGCTGTGTTGCTCACACAGAACTAATTATTCACGATAGTTTAAATAAGCACTATGGACGAAGGAACGTGTTAGAAAATGTAAAGCTATTGTGAGATGTCACTTAAAATGCTTTTTAAAAAGAGTATTATTTGGGAATTATAAATACCACCTAATAAATTGCATAGCAATGACATGTTTCCTTTCAGTTAAAGAATGGGAACGAATTAATGAAGCCTCATTAGTTATTTTAGGATATAGGACGAGCTCTTTAATTATACTATAACTATATGGAACGTCAAGTATGGACTCTAGTTGAGTTTAAAATTATTTTTAATGAATTATAAATAAAAAGTTGGTGTCAGTGTCGATTTGCCGAATTTCTAAAATTTGGCGGAGCCTTAGCTTCGGCCTAATATTATGACCTCCATCGGAAACTATTTTTTTAACTTCATGGCTTCTTGCTTCCTAATACGTTTATGTTCATTTGAGATCATAGCAAACATAGTACTAATGTCGCCGTAACGATTGTCACGCGCGTACTGAACAAACACAATAGGTTGCTTCACCTCCCGTAAAGGTTGCCTCACGTGAACTTAGATTTATACGAACAGCATTTGAGCAACAAGTAAGTATTTCCTGCATTAAGTTTTGTGCTTTTATATAAATAGAACAAAAGGAAAGTAATCTTATAATATTCACGCACATTTTATTTGGTTACACTAATTCACTTTATGAGACTTTTTCTGCTACACAAGCGTTCGAATCGTCTAGAGAAATCGCACAGAAATCAAGAACAAAAAATTTGTGGTTTTCATATAAATTTTGTGGACGAATCGCTTGCTTGTAGTACAGAAAAATGTCATGATCCTTTTAAATGAAAATGTCACAAAATTAGTTTAGTTTTTAAGCATTAAATAAATCATTATATTAGTGAGGTTAGTATATGTTTATGGACTTGAAAGTGTTTTGCATTTTTCTAAAGCCCTGGCCACCAAAAATTAAAAAAAAAAATTTGTTTTGCTTTAAAATTTAAGTATTTACTATTTTTCACTAGTTTCTTTTTATTTTTTTTGGAAAAAATGTTAAAAAATCAATTATCATTTTTTTAGTTGGTGTGAAATTAACTTCCCATAATATTTGTTAGTTATTTTTAACAATTATCAGCCAATTAAAAACGAGCCAAACGGTAGTTTTTCTCTTAATTAACAGTAAACTAAACTAAAAAAAAAAAAATTAAAACTCGGAAAAAAAACAAAAAACCAAAAGGAAAATATTTTAACACGAGCTCAAAAATTATGTCACTTTCGCGTTGTACACTTCTATTACAACATAATGATTTTATCAAAAATTTGCACTGCTTACTGATTTGAAACCTTTACTTTTGGGTATTATTTGTTGTAAAATAAAATTATAAAAATATTTGTATATAAATTGTTTTTGTTATTCGGCAAATTATATAAAAAATTGAGTTTTTTTTTTAGTTTTAAACAAACTCTTTTTTAGCTACTAAATTTAATAACTGGAACTGAAAATTGGTGCAGTTTAAGAACTCAAGAGTTATTGAAATTATAATACAAAAGCTTTTGTTTTTAATTGTATAAAGCTGCCTAAATCTTTAAAACTTATAAGAAATGGTTTTAAATGTTTTTTTTTATTTTGAATAAAAATTATAAACTTAAAAATTTATTTTTAATTTCTGAGAATCTTAAGTGTGTAAAACAACCCCTGAATAACGATTAGATAAACCCTAGTTAAACGTAGTGTAACATATAAAGAACCCTTTTGGTTAATTAGTTTTGAACTGAAAGTGTTGTTAGTAAAAAAGTAAGTAATAAAAAATAAAGAAAAATACTGCAACATTTCTTTATGGGTTTCAAGCAAATATTAATTTCGAAAAAAAAAATAATTTATGGCGTTAAAAATTTAGCAGGCTTCAAAAGTGTTTAAGAAATGTTAAGAAGTTTACTGGCTGAATTTTGTAGAAAAATCCAGTTGATTTTATGGGATATGGAGCTATTGCTTAAATTTTACAAAATCTTTGTATGTTTATCCGATGCTTGACTTTAAAATTTAATACAAATATCGTCTTAAATAAAATATGGCAAATTGTCGTGTTATATTTAGGTGAATACAGAGATCGCCTGAAACTTGACGAAAGAAGCCTCACAACTAAAATATGTACTATCACACATTTCGAATGGAATGGTTCTAATTCCTTAATTGCAATTCCGATCGAAATTGTTTTTGCTTCTTCAGATTCCCATTGTTTTAGTTAATTTCTAAAAGTTCGAGAAATTCCTTTCAAATTCCCTTGTGTCAAAAGTGATTTAATTTTTAACACTTTATTAGATTTTTGTTCCGGAATTGAAATTACGAATATTTCCGTCTGAACATTTTCTACACTTAGAGCGACAAAAAGTGCTTGCGGACGAGTTGAAGCAGCGATAGTGCCGAACCCGCATTGTTCTCGATACTGAACTGTTTTCTTTAGGTCAAGATAATCAGTTGTTATTACCGCTGATTAAAATGATGCTATATGCTAACATGACATTATTATCTATACACTATACAGCCAATCCAAAATTATGGGATACAACTCTTGGTTTCTTTAACACTGACAAAGCATTAGGACTCTATTTAACACATGCGAGCTCTGTATTCCTCTGATATGACTGCTTTTTACTTTCACTCTCCCAAAACTTAAGCTAAGGCCATACAAAATTCGATTTCTAAATCAGAAGTTGGGATTCAAATATGTAAGAATGCCTTATACAAGAGTTTTGATTTCAGCTCTTCTCCAAGGCTCTGTGATAGCTTCGTGGCGCCTAAACTTCGTTAGCAATGCACATCCAATTTTTAGATTTTTATAGACATGAAGTAGGGCAAAATTCTATTTCGAATAAGGCGCACTGTTTTGCTTAAAAGTGGAGTTAGAATATTTTTATTGCATTCTGCAATAGTTGGAAAAAACTGCTGAAGAGAGGTATTAATCCCAAACCAGGTTTACTAAGACAACTCCTTCTATTATACAGTCATGTGCTCTATCATAGATTGTTAAGACTATTTGGTATTAACAAAAGGAGAATCTCTATATTTCTCCATCATTGGAATATTTCGGAAAGCAAACTGATTCTTAATTTCCGCAGGAGTGGTAACAATTTTGATCACAACATAATTTGTCTCTCAAAAAACTTCTTAAAAAATATTTATAAAAATGTTAACTTGTAAATTAACCCTAAAACGTTCCAGTATTTTTTTTCAGAAATAAAAAAGAAATATTTGTTATTCAAACCAAAAATAAATTAGTATTTTTAAAAATATCTATATAAAACTTGAAAATCATTAAAATTAAAATAGAATCAATATAATAAATATGTAAACGACAACTTACGTCAAGAGGTTTCTTTAAAACAATCCAACCAGATTCAGCTTGAATATCAAAATACTCCAAATCATTGGGGTTAAAAGGGGCACTCAGACTATAAACAATGGCACCATTGTTATCAGCATCCTCATCGGAGGCAGAGACACGTAAAATATTTGTACCAATACTGGCATCTTGTTTGACATTTTCCACATATTTCTGGAAAAAGGAAAAATTGAAAAAATATATTTATTTAAATACAAAATAAACTCAAACTTACCTGACGATCGAACAAGGGCGGATTGTCATTTACATCGGTAATTTCCACGGTAAACGAGCAAACACCCTCCAAGCTGGGTTCACCTTGATCGGTGGCCTTAACAGTCACCGATACAAATTTACCATCATCACCTTCACGATCAAACACTTTATTGGTGGAGACTTCACCAGTTTCTTCGTCCACTGTAAATTTGGTACCTTTTTGATTGGGCTGTTGCACTATGGAATATTTAACCTGCAAAACAAAAACAGACAGGTTCATTTATTTACATTCTCCACTAATTTCTATTGAAAAATAATTAATTATTCAAACATTTTATTTAATTATTATGCATATATATTTCATTTGTTCATAGACTTTTGTATTTGCATTAAACGAAGATATTGCATTGCAAATATTTAATTATGATATTGATTTTACAAAATATCGCTATACAAAGAGCCAACCAACAAAATTAATGGAAATGTGTCGTTATCATAAATATTTTATTAGTTAAAGCGAAGACCTATTTTAATCATCAATAAATTAAAGATTAAAACAATTTAAAATCATTGTTGCAATCCAGGCTTCTAGTTACATACAAACAGATTGTAAATTCATTCACATATTTTATTATTTATAAATAATATTTTGGGCAGGATAAATAATAGCGTCATCTGCGTGCCCTTTCTTAGTCGTTGTAAAATTACAACAGTTATTTGCAAAATAATCATAACTGATGTCCGGTGAAGCAGACGTTTAAGAAGCACTAAAACTGGTGCTGAAGAACATGTATAAAAGCCGAATTATTTACGAGCTCTAGAGGGATGGATACCCAATCTACCTGTTGGTGGAAACATTACTTGTTATGGGCTTCCCTACTATTTTTTTCTCCTCAATTTGTGCGTAGATAAAGATGATACTTCGTGTGGTTTGCCTTTGGGTAATTTTTGCTTACAGATTAAATTAAAAGTAGGCCAGCGGATACAGCTGATCTGTTGTTGCAGAAGAACTAACCTATTGGTGAAAAATGATTTCGTGTGGGTTTGCCCTTTAACACACTGTACTAGACGTCAACTGTAGACAATGCTCCATTGCATCTACATGGACAATGCTCCATTGCATCTATATGTAACATAGCGCCATTTACCATAGGCATAGAAAGGTATAAAATATGTTCAACGGCGTATGTTTTCCTCAACGACCTTGGACTCCGGTGGGCATACATCAGCAATCAAGGAACACGTGTCAATTCTTGGTTTGATAGAAATCATGGAAATAAACAAACTTGAGACATTTGACGGACGCATCATAAACGAACAAACAAACTCCTATTCAGACGTTCTCTTCAGACCTCTAATAAATTACGAATCTCAAAAAGTTGCTTTTGTTTTTCATACAAATTGCAAACTTATAATGGAGAGAGATACGCGTTGTTTCGAACAAAAACAATTGTTTGAGATTTGCAAAATATTGTTTTTGTTTTCCATGTAAAGTTTCACCACGTCGACATGTACTTAAAGTATTTTTTTCGTACACAGCCAAGGGTGTTCACCAAAGCTTCTTTATGACTTAGGGTATTGTCGCCTTGTAAAAAAATGACTCTTTAATCATTTTATCTAAACACACAACTGCGTGATTATTTAGCACATGTAAGTACTTCTCTTGGTAAATCACGACACTCATTAATAGATACATATCCACAGAACATTACAATGGTTAAAGTAAACGGTCACATCTGCATATAAACTTAAATGCGAAAACAAAGTCCCTGTCAAAAAAGTCCGGTCGCTAAAAGTACCGAAATTAAAATGAGGCCCAATTTTTGTTAAGTGCATCCCATTTCGAGGCAACCTGCTAGTTTGGTAATATTTTTCCCATAATTCTTTCCCACATTAGAAAGTAAAAAAAAAATATTGCCAAGCTAGCAGGTTGCCTAGAAATGGGATGCTATTGTACATATAAAAAACTTATTCTCAGTACTTTCAACAGCCGAAATTTTTGAATAGGAACTTGGTACTATTTTCACAATTATGATTTCTTGCGGATCTAACTCCTTTATTCCAAGTTACTTGTTTTTATAAAACTTCTTTTAGAGAAAGTACCCTAACTACATAAAAGGTATCCGTTTTCAGTTTTTTTATTACTTATTCCCCACGGCCTATCTGTATACTAATTTTAGCTCTCTAGCTACAGTCGAAGTGCCCCATAATATTAATGAGTAAGTCAGTGGATAGGTACTTAAATATGCACTTCATATTTCAATCTTCACCTGCGAGGTTATCTATTTTCATATTTCAAGTTTCATTATATTTTGCCTTAATGAAGCAAAGTTATGAGGAAGGTGAAAACAGCGCCAATGATCTTGTGTAATATACACATTGTGCGCATAGGCCTGAACTTGGCATAGCGCTCTACCGTGTGCCATAATATTTGATTCGGTTAGCAATGGACCTTGGACGAAATTCATTTTTTTATCTGTTTATAATACTCTTCGCCAAAGGCTTAATGTGTTTGATCTTAAATCTTTCAAGCGGCGATGAATGTAAACACATTTCTAATTGTAACTCATTGGCAAAAACAGTTTTTTTAAATACTTTGTAGTTGTCAATCTTTTTACAAGTATATGGTATATATCTTAAAGAACCCGTCAGTTTTCCTTTATTAAACTAAAAATGCACCCATAGCTGGAATTCTTGGCATATTTAACTTACAGAAATTTTCGATTTATATTTCCAGAATATTGTTACTCACAATTTCATTATTTAATTTAGTTTTTCTCTGTTTTTTTTGTGCAATTTAATTTAACAAACTACAAACATAAATTTATTACTCTTTGTTTGACAGTACTAATAAACTATTAAAATAATTTGGCAAACACTGAAGAGCACTTTTAAGTAAAACATATAAACTACTCGTATTCCTATAAACAATAAACAGTTGGCTTTTATTTAAAATACAAACATTAGTTTAAAAAAAACGGCAAAGATCGAGGAAAGAAATATGTTTACCGGTGTACATTATTACGGGGGCTTTTTGCGGGTGTGTGACTCAGCTAACAGTCGAATGGCTTGAATTTAATTCACAATATCATTTTTTGTTCTATTGGTTAGTAATGTTTCAGTAACTATGCAGGATATGATGCGAATTACATAATTAAGATGACATGTATGTAGATGACCAAATTCGATTGGCAACAAATTCGGTTGGCATAACGAATATGTTTTTCTTAGTAAAATAACAAATATTGCTATTATTCCTAGCAATATATTGGCACAAAAGGGGAAGAGTATCTATTAATGCGTAATATTGTTATTGATTATGATCCAGACGTGAATACAGGGGAGGGGTATTAATAATATATCCAACCCCTCTCTCCAGCATTCGAAATTTCGAAAATATTTCATGTCATTAAAAATTACTCCCCTTCAAAAGCATTGAATATTAATTTTTAATTATTTTAAATTCATTTGATATTAATATAAATAATTTTAGCTAAGAGCGAATAGTATTCTAGTGGTTTTATCACTGAGGTAAATTATTTAAAATCTATTATTTCATCCTATATTTGAATATAAATTGAATTAAATAAATAAATCAGGACATATTAGATTAGATATTAGACATTGTTTGTATTTGCTAATCTGTTAATAAATTTATTTTTAAACATTTAACTCAATGGTGGGGCAAAACTAATACAAACTAGGAGCTCCATGTTGCATTTGCCAAACATGATTTTTTATTTAACGTTTGCATTAAAGTAAACCTTCAATTAACCGTCACCGTCGGTGGATAAGGATGGTTACGCGAATAGAAGGAAAACTGTATTCCACGTTTTGGTCTTCTTTTCTGATAATTTTCTTTAAAAATTTACATTGACCGAAATCCGAGTGACGCCTAATAAAAGTTCTACTACCTGTAGAATTCATGTTCTTTCTAATAACAAAAGTGATTATATTCCTTCAAGATTTTGCCACGATCGATTAGAAGTTTTAAAAAAGACCAACAAAGCGAAAGCCAAAGAAATATGACGCAATGAACTGAGAGAGGTAGCAATTTTTAAGAAAGATCAAAGATTAAAACAATTATGATAATAAATGTGGCACTTCTTTTTCTTCATCTTCTTCGTATAAAGATGTTGGTCGACGTAGACACTCTAAGGCTTATCCTGTATTCCAAAATGACAATAGGGAATTAGTTATCTGAAATCGTAGTTACTACTCTAAGTTTCTTCATACATATCTGTTAGAACTAGTATTTGTATATTGGTCGAAATTTGCTCACTATTTTATTTGCCTAAAATGCGACGAAGCTCCTTTTTGGCTGTGAAGAATTTGGTGTGAAGAGCAGCCAGAGGCAGTTCAAGAGTTACTAATGCACCCTAAAAGAGGCACTGTTTGGTGCAGTTTTTGGGCCGCCGGTATCATTGGTCCGTACTTCTTTAAGACAGAAGAAAATCGCAACGTTATAGTCCAAAATGGAAGAATTAGACTTGGTTGACATGTGGGGATACGCGAATTCTCTCGTGTACAGGGACAAGCCAACCCAAATTCCAACCCTGGAAGACAACATTACACATGGCAATGGTGCGATACCTGCCAAAATACTGGCAACAGTATTCGAAAACTGGAGCTCACGGATATACCACCTACTGCTTGGCAGCGGGCAGCATTTACATGAAATAATCTTTAAAAAGTAAATAGCAGACATTTATTTTTTGGCCCAAATAAATTCTTTTTCGAGCCCACTGGCTATGATATGCATTTGAATAGAGTATCAAAATGCTTCATTATTAATTAATTTATACGAAGAAAATTAGATAACATTTTTTAGTTTAATAAATTTTTGGTTTTCAATCGATAGCAATAAACATTGTTGCTGGCTGCTAAACTTAAATCGATATTTTTTATATGTGGCGCTTAATTTCTTAGATTTATTTTACAGTAAAGAACTATTCGCACAAATCTATAATTTTGGTTTTTTCTAGCACAGTCTAAAGTTTAAAATATTTATAGCATGGGTTAATACTGAGAAAAGTTATATAGCGAAAGAGCTTTTACACTCGTAGGGATCCAGCCTGGCTCCTCATGTATTGCAGGTCAATATTTCACAATAATGTGATCGAAAGTCCAGAAGTTACGCATTTATTTTAATTTATTTTTAGAATATAACATATTTTTCTTCACTGGTTTTTAACGATGAACAAAATCAAATTAGATGGCCTTTCTAGTGAACTCGCCTAGTGTTTTGCGGTGGAGACAAAAATAGAGGTATGGGGAGTTTCTCCATTCTGTTGGAACCTGATGTTTCTCAGTCAGATTTTATCAATTTACGATAGTGACCGGTCACAGTATTCGTATTGCGTAAGCATTATAAAACAATTACGAACAGTGTAAACGGCGCACCATGCATTTTGAGGATATAATTAGTAATTTTTCGGGTGCCAAAATCACTAACAAAGTACTTCTCTTTCTTAGCTGATCAATGTGTGTCCTGTATCTTCTTGTTTTACAAATATTGACATAGAATTAACAGTTAACGCCACTTGCAAAAGTTGTAGCATTTCCAGATAGAGTTATAACTATTTGGTGTTATTTTTAGACCCGGACTAGTCAAGCCTAGGAACTAAAACTTACTTATACTAGTGAATTTACTTTTATGTAATGAATAAAAATTAGACACAAACCAATCTAACGTCTAACAAAGATTTCCATCTTTTAAAATAAAGCAAAATAATTTAACAAAGAGTACAAACACTTACCTGACCATTAACACCTTTATCTTCATCGGTTGCCACCACCTTTATAACGGGACTACCATTTGGTGCGCCTTCCTCCACCTTTGGATAATAAGTGCCACAATCCTTAAATACCGGCTTATTGTCATTGACGTCCGTAATAAAAACAACAACCACAGCCGTTGATGTGTGTATCGTTTGGTCACCGTTAACACAACACGACCCATCGTCCATTGCCGTTACATTCAATTCATACTTATCACGATCTAATGTTATGGCTTTATTATGCAAACGTATTACACCCGTTATATCTTCTATCACAAATTGTCCCGACGATGTGCCACCACCCACAAAACCAAATCTCACATTATCACCATCCTTGTCGGATGCCACTACTGTGGTAACCAACGTATTGGCCCCAGCATTCTCATCTACATTGGGCGTGTAGACTTGTTGGGAAAATTTGGGTTCTTCATCATTTTTATTCTTGGTATAAACACGTACTGTAGCCACACCTGACTTCGAGGGTTCACCTTTGTCTTTGGCCGTAACAATGAATTCATAGTAGGCATTATTATTGTCAGCATCTAATTGTTTGTTGTTCACAATAATGCCATTCGAATCGACAGCAAAATGATCATCGGATACTAAATACTCAATTTCTGCATTGGCGCCTGAATCGGAATCCATCGCTTTGACACGTAGTATGCTGGTGCCCAGCGGTATGTCTTCGTCAACGTTGTGCGCTTGATAATCTGGCAATTCGAATTTGGGTGCATTGTCATTTACATCAGTGACACGAATGGTTAGCTGGAATAATTAAAAAGAGGGAGAAGAAAGTTAAATAATAATTTGATTAGTGTTTTTTATTGCTTTAGGAATATAAAAATAACTAACCCTTCAAATATCACTGTCTGTTTGTTTAAATGATTGTTCAAGTTGAGTTTTCACATGACAGTAGCAAATATTTTCCGAACATTAAGTTAGTTCTCTAGGTACCAATTTTACAAATTTTATCATGGAGTAATATATAACAGAGTAATGTGTTCTCGTGCTCCAAGCGTCTTACGGAAATGGATGCTTAAGTGAATATTTTGGTGTCAGGCATATCGATTTATTGCCGAGTGAAGCAACTGTGACAAGTAGTCAGTTGTTCGAAGAAAATTTTAGTTTAGAGATGAGGGACACTCTCACCCCTACATAGGTAAGATATAACGCTTCCCGATTTCTATCTTGGGACTATGTGAAGAGTAGAGCCTATGACAACAAAACTACGCTTTGAAAAACTGTTATCGCACTTAGTGGGAGTCGCATTACTTGACACATAAGTTGGTCGATGTAATTTTTCATACATAATTATAATAAATTGTAAAATAAATAAAGGTTGGGAAACCCTGAATTAAATAGAAAATATAGTTTTTGGCCTTTTGATTGTTATTTTTTATTGAATCATAAAGTAAAGAGGATTAGGATTATTTATAGAATAACACAGAGAAAAAATGGCTACCAAAGCTATGCTGGCAGAAACGCTTTTTTGTCAAAATTTTCCATTACCATATGGCATAAATGTGGCTAGATTGCGTTGCTGCAGCGTCGACATAGACCTTTGACTTCAAATAACCCTACAAAAAGAAATCCAATGATGGTTAATGACAATGGGACTAATGCAGATCACCGAAACGAGAGAGTACAGGAAATGCAAAATGCAGGAATTGAGTTGTTTCAGGGGTTGTATGGCATGTGACACGGTGTTATTGAAACCACATGTTTTCATGTCGCAATATCGAACACCAGTAACAGTCACTGCTAAAATTTACTCCAATGCAGCGCCCCATTTTACTCTCGTGCAGCGCTCCATTTTTATTAACCCTGAACTGTCAGATGTGAAATTGTTCTTTTATGGTTGCCAACACGTTACTGCATAAATGGCGGCAAGTTCAAGTCTTGTGTTAATTTTGGGACAGCCTAGAGTTAAATAAAGGCCGTTAACCTTTTCAGCAAAAATTATGTTCTCCTTAATAATCTAACGCAGAAGCCCAAATTGAATCATATTTTAGTATTATATAAGTCAAAAAAAAAAACATTTATAGATTAATGACTGACTACTTAGTAAAGTCTGCGTGAATATAGGGTATATTATAGGGTAAATTGTAACAAATCTGTGTCAAACTTTTTAATTTATTAGAAGTGATCCAAATCCAAAATTGGCAAGTTGCAAAGCACTTAATGCAATCTCCTCAGAAAAATTTTATTAACATACATGAGAAGTAGAGATCACGACCTAGTTCGTTGAATTAATAGATTATTTCAGAAAGATGGTAGCAAAATTACTGCAATTACTAAAACAACCCACAATTCGTTTTGTTGTGTCATAAGCACGAATTGAAAATTGCTCGAGTTTTTTGTAGTTGTTGTAAAGTTGTTATAAACTTTGTGATATAATCTCCCATTTAGATGAACTAGTTCGCTACTGACACAACTCTAATGAGAAGTTTACTGCAGTAACCAATATTAATCCCAAAAATTCTATATTTGCGAAGATATTAAAAACTGCGTAGATCAAACCTTAACTTTAAATTGTATTCAAAAAACTTTGATATTTACAAGGTGCCCCTAAAGAGTGTCAAGGTTTTATATATGTGCGAGCCTATTGCCAAAACGGTGATTCTATAGTTAGCACTCAGCGTTTGTATCGTGCGAAATATTCCCATAATTCAACAAGCGACGGTAGCATAAGAAACTTAATTCGGTTGTTCGATCAGCCACATCCACTATGCAAATTAGAAACACAAGGAGCCCGCGATATCTTAGTTGAAGTGAAGAAGTAACGGCTTCAAAGGCTGATAGAAAATTGCAGCTTCTACCAGCAGGAACTCTAGAGATCGATGTGAGTTTAACTATACCTTTCGTATGGGGTTCAGTCATTAAAGCTTTTCAAAGTATTGCAAAAAATAATTCAGCTTTCGGAAGCAGTATTACTTTTTTTTTAGCACACAAGCGCATTCAATGGAAAGCAAGTACACTGCCGACCAGTTGAATAGGTACGATTTTGGAGGGAGTTGTAGAGATTCTCAATTATTGATAATGAAATTTCGGCCCAAGCTTTTTTAATTCTATAATTAAGACTTATTTTGTTTGGTTATGTCTGCCTGACTCATACACTTTGCAAGAAAGCAGTCTCCACACATTTTCTATAATATTCAAGTCAGGAGAATACGGTAGCCACTCCAAAATATTGACATTCTGTCCACGAATCCATTCTTTTACAACCCTTGCAGTGTGGATAGTGGCGTTATCCTGTTGGAACTCCCATGGAACAGGTCCGAAGAGAGTTGAAAAATATGGGAACGCCGTTTCAAGCATTGCTTTATAGTTATTTGCAATCCTTTTAGAAGAAAGAAACTGGAGCTCAATGGTACCATAAGATCCATGAGATCGACACTACCCTCACAGCTATGCAGACGACTAAGGTAACGTCCCTCTTTACGCAAATCGTGGAAATAATAATTATATCGATCTGGGCCTTCTAAAATTTTTCATCAGAAAGAACAACACGATGCCATTCCTTTTTATAACTGATGTATTTGTGTACAAACCGGAGTCGTTTTTCTTTGTGGGTATCATTTAGAGGCGTTTTTTTTTTAATTTTATTCTTTTCAAAAGTTTGGCACTTCGAATAACTCGTTTTACTGTGGCTAGACTAGCAGTAACACCTATTTTTTCTTTTATTTTTGCAGCTGAATCGCTGGAATTGGAGGCAGCTCTTATGATAGCCCTTCTGGCCGCTTCTGTTGTGACTTTGCTCGTACGCCTTTTCATGTTTTCCCATAATCTGATTGCTGTCCTTTAAAATTACCCACATCATTTTGGCTTCGTCCAATTTTTTTTTCAATTTTTCTATAGCTTAGGACAGTCTCTAAAAACGCTTTAATGTTGGCATTTTCTTTTTCATTTATTGACTTGTTGCATCCCATCTTTAGTAAAAAACCTTCAAATATATTGCAAATACTCACAAACACTTAAATTGAGATAAATATTATCCGCTGCTGACGGCAAACTAATTATTTCTTTAATGAACCTATTCAAGTGAGCTAAAATTTACATGTGTTTTTATACCGTTAGTTTTTTGTTCTAAATTATTATTTATTCAATATCACTCAATCTGACCATTAATAACAACTTCCCTGTCCCTATACAAGGCATTTTTTGAAAACCCCACGTCCAACGGTTTTTTGAGTTTATTTACTAAATAACATGTATATATACCACAAAATATATTGCATATATCTTCCATTGACTAAAATGAACTTTTTAGGAGAAAATTATGAAATGTTTTTGCACTTCCTTAAAGGTTAGGTTTTTTGAGTCACATGTGACTCATGAACTTATTTTAATACGCTCTCGTGAGTCATATGTGACTCATTGGATAGGGAAGTTGATAATATTGTTACAAAGTAATAGTCAAAGATGTGTGAAACGACCTGTTGTACAAATACGCAATATTGTAAACATAAAGCAAACACAAATTGCGTAGCAGAAATTCCCCGAACCGCGATTCAACGTACAAACAAAAACAACTTCTACAGAAAGAAAAAGTAAACAAAAGGTACACACACACAAACACATAAACAAGACTACTAAGCCAGCAACTGAAATAAATGATGGGCAAATTCGCGTATGTTCGGGACATTTCAAGAAGCGGCCGTGATCTGTATATAAATGCGCCGTCCACCGCAGAAGATATAGTTGACTTTGAGATTTCATAGAGTGAATACTTGTGCGTGCAAAAGTGTTAAGTGTACAGTGTAAATTAGTACTGTAGAGTTGTAGATTGAGTCTTAATTGCCGAATAAAGTTGTGTACTGATAAAATCATAAAGGAGTGTGTATTTTAATATTTGTAATTAAACGAACCCTACAAATTAACGTTTATTGTGGTAATAAACGTAACAATATGTTCTCTTAAAGCTTATATTAAGAGAGATTAAAATAAAAACGTAATAATTTGTGAACCTATTAAGCAATAATTTAACACATTTGCTTACAGTCGTATATTCAAGAATGCAGTACTGTAAGGCATGAAACGCCAAGTTATACATTTCACGATGATTTACGAACAGAACACAGCGAAACAATAGTAACCATTCACCATAAAAAGTACGTAAAGGAAAATGCTCCAAAGTGGGACATCGCCAACAAATAGCTTGTCATTCCCAAGTAGGTTTACATGCAATGCCAACTCGTTAATCCTTTAAAAAGCGACTGATGGCGAAGCAGTAGTTTTTTCTGGGTAGTAGTAAAAGGGTAACTGACCTTTCCGAATCAGCTTAAGCTTTTCTAGGTAAGTACAGGTGCATAGTATCCCTCCCAATAGATAGGCGTCAAACAACCACTATAAAAAGGTTTCGTCATAGTTCTGTGACTTGTTATGTTACGCATATGAACACACTTTCAATAAAGTTCTGCTGCAATAATTTTAGACTCATAATTTAGGGCAGTGTAACTATTATCTATTTATAAAAAAAATTTAGGTTTAGTAGAATACAATTTGGGGTTCGACAAGTTGTGAGTTTCTATCGTTCTGTGGTTATGGTGGGGGGTAGAAAAACTTAATCATATTTTCAAATAAAGTTTTTACTTGTTTTTTTTTTTTTGTTGTTAATTAAGTTACATACACCCGTTCCTATGGCACATTTGATATAAAATATTTGATCTAAAAAACCGCTTCCTGTAATTTTTAGTTGCAATATATTTTATCGCCTTTTCTGTCAAGTAAAACTTGCAGATTTCATTTATATTTCTTCCATATTAAAATTTTTCTGGCAAGATTTATGAGTTTTGCTATTCCTTTTCTCTTTTGCTATTGCCATTATTTTCCATAATACTTGACATGTTTAACATAATTTTTCCAATTTCAATTTTGAACTTTTTTGCTTCTACTTCAACTACCCTGGCAAGAACAGCAACGATAAAGTAAAGAGAAGACCAAGGGAAAATATTGCAAAGTTCGTTGTAATTTTCCAATAAAACTGTCAATTTGAGTTAATATTTTTTCCTACGCTTCAGGAATATACTATACACTTTTTCCACAACACATACATTGTAACATTCAGTCTTGTTCTATTCTAAATAAAATAAAAATTATGCATTTAAGTGCAATTGCTGGTGAAGTTTTAAAACAAATCTCAAATGACATTAAATTACCCTTGGAAAATTTACTACTATAAAACCAGACCACAAACTGTAAAAAAACTAATGATACTCCAAGTACGAGTATTGAAGAAAAGAATATTGCAAACTGTAGTACGAAAAAACAAAAGGAAATGAAGGAATCTAAAAGAAGTATGAAGGTATGGGGTTGTGTGGAGAAAACTTATTGGCTGCATAAGCTGCAGCTATTGCTGATGGCGGCGATGGTTAAAGAAGAACAACGGAAGTGTAAACGTGCCAAGTTAAAAGTATATACACAAACTTGATCTCAATATTATTGAATTTGATAGAGTTCTCCAATACATACACATAATCTTATATATAGTTAACTGTTTATAACATACCTCAACGGATGTTGAAAAACCACCCGAATCCTCAGTGGCTGTAACAATCAAGGAATAGACATGAGGTTGTCGTAAATCTTCAAAATCCAATTCTTTGGCCAGCTTAACAATGCCAGAAGACGGGCCAATATTAAATGTACCCGCACCTTGGCTTTGAGCTTTAAGTGTATAACGGATTTCTCGGTCTGCAAAGGATTTTGCCTTAACGGAAATGATGCTGCAAGTAATAAAGTAAAGAAAACAATAACAGGAAAAGTTAAAGTAAAATTTCTAGGAGGAAAATATTTAATTACCAATATTAAGACACTGGCTTAATATTGCAGCTAAATAAACAAACTTTAGTTGCGAAGAAAACAAAGAAATAAAAACTGAATGTCTAGAGATGTTAAAGTCAATAAAGTTGAAATGAAACTAAATTAGGAAAAGAAAATAATTTTCTTTAAAAAAAAAATCATTTTATGCAATAATTAAAGAAATCAAACAATAGAAATAGAAGGGAATAACAAAAAGAAAACTTACTCTGAATCCTTTTTCTGATTTTCTGGTATTTCTGCCTCATAGCTGGGCATATAGAATTGTGGTGCCCTCTTACCACCCACTATGCTCAAACGTTCCTCGGGTGTACTTTGGAAACGACGATCATCCACTTTACCGTTTTGATCTTCAGCCTTAACATACAACACATATTCCATGTCCAGTTGGAAAAGGTCTGTACCACGAGTGCGTACCACGCCTGAGCGTTCATCTACCTCAAAACGCCCACCAGTACGATCACGTACAATAAAATAGTGTATATTATGATCAGTATCGGGATCGCGGGCTTGCAGAGTAAAGACGGGGGTATTTGGTGGAGCATTAAGTTGTACCACGGCTTGCATGGGCAAGGGGCGATTAATAAAATACGGTGGCTCATCGTTGACATCCTTGACATGGATAATGACGCGCTGATTGTCGGTGTATTTGAGACCAGCTGAAAGGAAAAAAATAACAAATTTCGATTAATTTCCGACACAAATCAATAACAAAAATTAAAGAGTTAATTAAGGTAGTGTCTATTAGGTGTTACCTAACTATATTTTATTGAAGCATTATGTTAGAAATAAGATTAATGTAAAGAGTTATTGGGGATCTTATTATTTGGCCCAACTCATTTTGTTATAAAAATGCAATTTCTTTGTTTGCGATAAGCTATGCGGATTTCGCTGGTTGCTGAAGCCAGCTCATCAGAAAACCTTTCAACGAACTTTTTCGAAAAATTAAACTTCTTATGCCCAAAATTCTTCAAACCAAATGAGAAAGCTCAAAGGGCATAGAGAATAGCTTTTACATTCCGTCTACATTAGACACTAACATGTTTGTGTTCGTGTAGACTGGTCATGTTAAACTGTTAAAACATTTCCGTTAAGCTGTTTTTGTTGTTGCATTTTAATTAAATCTGAAGCAACATACGAAGAGAAATATAAAATTGTGACACTAAAATCAGCTTGCAGGCACAAATATATGGCTCGCCGTAACTGAGTGCAATGTCTAAAGTTCTGACTTATACCTCCTCGTAGTGGCGGCCAGTAGCAGGTTCATGTCTCTGCTAGGAGTCTGGCTAAATAAAAAATGCTCAATCCACAGTGGAACAGCATACGCCAGGGATGCGTGGTCTCTAGTATGCGAACTGTGGATACCAGTCCGTCTCCAGTTTTAATACAGACTTTCCAGTGCTTATAGAACTCTATGTGGGTGGATATATTTTTGCCGTTACATGCATGAATCAGGAAGCCTTGTAAGAGGTGGAGAGCTTCATGCAAGGAGTCAATGGGTCAATCTTCAAAAGTACTTTTAAGGTTTAGGACCGTGAGATTTTGATAGGGATGCAAAATGAAGCCCCGAAGAATGCTGAAGAGATGGACAAGATAACATCAAAAGGGATGGACAGGTCCAAAGATACTCCTGCGGAAGAGGCTGAGACAGTAACGCACATTGTACGCGAATGTCCTGCACAGGTTAGCATAAGGCTTAGGACCACGTGCAGACAAATGCATGCAGCTACTAGAGATTCCGTGATAAGGAAGAAGGCCGAGAGTCACCAGTCGAGTACAGTCAAGAGTAAAGGATATTGGTAGCACGAGACTCGAATGAGAATAAGTCATAAATCGCTTGGCTGAAATCAATTCAAGAAAAAAAGGGGGTCTAAACAGGACTCATAAATTTAGGGTCCGATATCCCCACTACAGTGATAATAAACGGATTGCTGTAAATCCTACTTATCACCAGACAAAGTAATTTTTTGTTGCGGTCAATAGCCTATTTTCTTGGAGAATTTCGCCCTCTTAAGCTATACGAAAGTATTCAATGGTGAATAGTGAGCAAAGTTATCTCATTTATGCTTTAAGGATTGCTGTCTTGCGAATTCATTCGTAATTAATTCAAAAGGATGCAAAATTGCAAAAGTCCGCGCTAATTTTCAGGAAATTCGAACTTTTTGCAGTATAAAAGGACTGGGGGCCAATTACGGCAGTCGATATCGATCATAATTTCTGTTATTTGTTAATTAGGCACAATGGAAGTGGGGTTTCATCGAGTCATTTGCATCTCTTTACTATACCCTTTTTGAAATTGCTCTACTTGAAAAGCCTTTGTTAAAAAGGATTAGCTTAAATCATGTTTTTTAACTATCTTAAAGGCACAACTATTTGCTATTGAATATTTCAAACTTATTATTCTGTTGAAATTTATAAAATATGAATTTATTTATTTTCCTCGACTTCCGTTGTTGCCATCCCATCGTCTGCGCTTGCTTTTTAATTTGTCATCTTAATAAACAATCTAACAATGAAAATGAAAAAAACTAGGTTTCCTTGCCCTTTATAGTCCTGGAAGTTTCTTAGCATATGTGTATATATGTGTGTGTGTGTGAATTTTACATCCTTTCTTTCCTTTTTTCTGCTTTTGTATAATTGTCATATTCCGGTGTAGACATGTTCATAATTTAAAGACACTCAGTGAACAGTCTTCAGTCAACACTGTCAAACAAACCAAATAAGAAAAAAAAACATCAACAACAAAATATCAACAGCAACAACGTTATTATTTGTTCCGGAATTAAGTTCTTGATGTTGTCAACTGTTGTTAAGCTTATTGATTGTAGCCTGATGTTGCTGTCGTTGCTTGTTGTTCTTATTTCTTTGTTAATGCCTGGTTGCTTCCTGCTTTGCAATTTTTGGTAATAAAAAAGGGGGTTTTGTCGCCACTGCTATTGTTGCTGGCTTTCACTGCTACCAAAGCCTTTGTCTGTATGTGCTCGTATGGGTGGTTGAATAAATGTCTTGTTTGAGTGTGTATTCTCGTATTTTGAAAGGATTAAATAGAGTTTAAAACATATTCTGGTCTTATTTTTACATTTGTATTACTTTTCTACATTTATTGCTTAAACCATGAGGGGAGCGTTGTTCAATAAGTAAGTTTAATCCCCACTTTGTTGACAATTTTACTCTGCTTCTGTTGTTGTTTTGCAAAGGGGCAAAATGTGTCGGTATAGTTTTCATTAGTTGATTTACAGTTTTTCTAATTCATTGCATTTTAATGGCATAAATGAAATTCTAGAGCTTTAACTTAAATTAATTTTTTCTTCGTTACAACTTAGCAAGTAACAATTGAAAAAGAGGAGGTGAGAGTCTTAGAAAGTTTGTGTGTTGTAATTTTTGTTGTTGTCGATGTTGTAGAAAATGAATTAGAAATAAAAGTAAATTGAAAACTGTTTGAAAGTCCTTGTCACGAAAGGGTTTAATGGAATTAAAGTATAAACTAATTTGAGAAAGAAACACATTGGGACAGCTGGGAATAAAACAGCAGACGAACTAGCAAAAAGCGGATTTGTTGTGAATTTCAGCGGACCAGAACTCAGAGTTTCACTGGGAAATGGCCTAGTGCGAGCAAAGGTGCTACAATGGATACTCTTTAAACCTGGAAAGATGGAGGGAGGCTACCACATGTATACAGGCTCGAATGCTGCACAAAGAGCCCTATGCAGGAAGGCTAGTAAGGTGCTTGGATAAAACACGGGTACCTTAAGCTAGGTTACTACGACAGCTCATGAAACTTCAAATATCAACTGTTCAATATGAAAATCGAAAATGATGATACATGCAGACTGTGCCTGCAAGAGGCTTAGACGGTACCGCGAATTGTGTGCGAATGTCAAGCACTGGGTGCTATAAGGTTATGGGGGATCTCAGCCTTAGAAAAATGCTAGAAATTACAAAACAATCCGTGATTGGAAAGAAGGCTGACAGTAGGAAATCGCTACAGTCAAGACTAAAGGTTATTGATAGCGCAAGACTGAATAAAAGTAAGGTACTGATATATTACAAATGGGTTGCCTGAAATCAATTCGAGGAACGAAACCGATCGAAACGGAACCCATAAAGTAAGCGGTCTGCTCTGATATCTCCCTACATTAATATTTATACTATTATAAAGTTGTTTTGTGTAATACTCACTTTTGGATATCATCAATGTTTATAAAATAATTTAATTTTAAATGTTTTCTTTTAATTTGTTTTACATTTCTATGCATTTTTATGAATTTATAGTAAATGCTCGATTTTTTTGCGAAAGATTACGGAGTTCGCTTTTAAGTAAAATTTGAATTTTTTAAATAAAATTTAAAACTTTCGGTAAGAGTTCGGCTGTGGGTAAAATTTCAAAATTTGTTGAAATTCTTCTTATTTAGTTATTTTTTGTGAAATCTCGTTTATTTGGTGAAATTTTCGATTGCTTGGTGAATTAATTCATTTACAGTGAAACTTGAATTTTTGTTGAGTTTTTTTGGTAAAGTTTATACGTTGTGGTAAAATTTGAAACTAAATTTTAAAATTGGAGAATTTTGTTTTTGGTAACTTTTTTGTGAAGTCTTTGTAACTTGAAATTATTTTGGAAATCTTCTGATTTCTCGATGGATTTTTAAGTTTGTGATGGATCTACGATTGTTTGTGGAACTTTGGTAATTTTATGATTTTTCGGTTTAATTTCGGATTTTAGCGAAATTTTAGAATTTAGTGATTTGGAATTTTTCGTTAGTTTATTATTTATTGAACTTCCCAATTGGGACGACTTTCTGCTAAAATATTGAACTTTTTTTTATAATTTTCAGCTTTTTTGATGAAAATTCAATTTTTCATAATTTCGACATCATGAAACTGAAACTTTTGGTGCAATATCGGGGGAAATTTCAGAAATTATATTTTGTTATTTTTGGTATAATTTCGCTATTTCTAGCAACTTTTGACGTATATAGGTATAGTGGTGAATTCCCAAAATTGGCTAAAATTTCGGTTTTTGTTGTTTTTTTGTATTGATTTTTTCTCTTTTTCTATGATTTTTTTTTCGTGAAGTTTTTAAATTTCGATAAATTTTTGGTGAAAGCTTAGTTTTTTATATATTAGTTTAACATTTATAACAAAATCAAAAATTCGACGTTCTTCACAAAATATTTGATCTTTTGTAAATTTCTGTTTTTGTAGAAATTGTAAAATTTTTGGTAAATTAAATTCTTTGGTAAATATTTAAAGGGTGTTTTTTAAAGCCCGTTGAAACTTTCAGTTATAACAAATTTAATTTTAATAAAAAAAAAACAAAAGATGTCAAATCGCACGACCTTGGAGGCTAACTGACAGGTCCATTTTTCGAAATAAACTTATCTTAAACATATTTTCAAACAACAAATTATTAATCATTGTGCGGTAACAATATCCATTGACCGTAACGCGAGCTGCAGCATCATTTTAAAAGAAATAACGTCAAATGATGCCACCAGCGTGTAAAACGCACCAAACGGTGCCATTTCTTGTTCGACTTAATGGAGTCTGTAGAGTATATTGTGGATTGGCTTCACTCTAAATGTGGCAAATTTCTTTTTCTTTCAAGCGTCAATCAATTCATGTTGTTTTGCCAAAGTACTCGTATCATAAATTTTAAAGAATATGCGTAATATGACATTTCGATTCACACCCAACCCTGTCGTAAGTTCTACCGGGCTTAAAAAATGTCCTATTTAATGATTATTGTGGCAATAAAAAACTTTTTATTCCAGTTTTTCAATTTTATGGCGAATTTTAATATTTTTGGTGAATTTTAAATTTTGGAAAAATTTTGCATCTCTCGCAATTTGTTTGTGATACTTCGTTTTTTGAAGGAATTTGATTTGTTAGTTTTTAAAACTTCTGGTTTTTTGAAGATTTTTAATTTGGTCCAACATTTAGGTACGTAATTTCTCTGGGGCTCTCGGGTAAATCACTTTTGTAAGCGAATCGCGAAAGATTCAGAGTAAGTATATTTTATAAGCTTGCGTGTAATCGTGTCCACGTGAGAGCGAAAAAAACAAGAAAAACTACAATAATGGGTGCTTGCTTATACCTCGGAAACCTTTCGGTCCGATATAGCTAAAATAGCAAAACTTGGATCAGCGAGTTCGGCGAAGTTTTGCTATTTTAGCTATATCGGATATTTATATTTATATATATATATACTTCGTTGCTTAGAATTGAATATTTTAACAGCCACAAACGGAATGTCACACTTACATATACCCCTTTTACATTTGTAGGAAATTTAATAGAATCTATAGCTTTGACAAGATTTAAAAACACCGAGACCGGGAAAAAAGAGTAGTCGAACGAGGATTTTTTGGGTTTTATAACTTAAATGAAGTGAGCGGAACGGAGCTAACCAAACTAGCAAAACACTATGTTCCTGATGAATAAGGAAGCTAAAGGTACTAGAATTATAAACTTCACCCAGCGTTTGTGCGGTGAAGTCTAAAGTGATGGACACCCAAACCAAAAAAAAAGAAAAACAATTCATTTTCATTTTTGAAATATTTACATTATTACTAGCAGCAAGGCGAATGCATAATAAAAAAGAAATTATTTCAAAATCATGTCTCTTTAATCGAGTTTAAATTCAAGCTTGAATATAAAAAAATCAACATGACTAAATCAACTCGACTAAAACTCTTACTACTTAGTACAATCAGCACAAACAGCTTTATTTGTGTAAAACTTAGTGTTTGTGTGGGTGGGTATTTAAGGGAATCAAAAACACATACAAACATATCGCTTGTGTTTGTAAAGCTCTTCAAAAACCCACCCAAAAATAGCCGTCTGTTCTCCACAATATACAAACGAGAGAAAAGCCAGACAAGGGGAATAAACAGGCAAAACAAACAATGTTTAAAAGCGTTAGAGTGGAAAAAAGGCGCAAGTAAAAACAAACAAAATACATTTCTCGAAGAACTACGACAACAAAGTATTGTAAACAATGACATATTAATAATGAAATTTGACAAACATTTCACTGTGTAAAAAAAGTTATGAAAACAGTCTAACAATGCAGACGACAAGAATTAAAAAGTGCTGAAACGTTTATTTGTGTGAAGATAAAAACAAAGTCGACTGTTCAATACTCCAACGGAAAAGGAAACAATTAGGTCCTTAAAATATGCTTTAGTTTATTTCTGAAAAATATGCCGTAAAAATCTCTTAACTTTGGGTTAATATTGGGAAACAAGAATTTCCTTTAGCGTAGCGACTCCCTAAAAGGCGATATGAAATAATTTGATTAAGATCGCACTAATATTAAGGAGTTCAGCTTGTACTAGATAAATTGGTCCCTCGATGTTGTAAACTAAGTTTTTTAAGGAACATTGTTTTGTAAAACAAAATGTTTTCTGTAAGTCACTTTAAAATTAAAAATGTTTCCTACTTAATTATTTATCATGTGTTTTTTGTTTTTCCTAAAACTAATTAAAATTACGCTTTTCTCCAAAATTTAATATTTATCACCAGTTTAATACCAACAAAAATAAACAAATTAAAATCATTTACCTGATATTTGTGTAAATTCTTATTTCTACAATAATCCTAACCCATTTTCCCTTAAAATTTTTCCAAGAGACGCATCACTAACACCTTTAGAACGCAACACTGAGAAAATAATGTTTTTTTACTGTATTTTCTATTACTTACTTCCGCATTCCACGTTATTGATTGTTATTGATTATGCAATATATTTGACCAGCGTAAAACGAAAAGGGCTCATGTTCGATAGGACTTTCTGAACGATTACAAATCCAAGGTAAAACGCTAACTAAATGTAGTTTTTATAGTTTAAAAATAATAAACTCCTTTTACTAGAAACTTTTAAATACATATTGTAACACGATTTTGTAGTTTCAAATACCACACGTGTCTGCGCCTATAGTATTGACGGTAAACACCCCTACACGGTTCCCAAATCGTCCAAGCCAACGAACATGGATCCAGTCACTGTAAATCTTGGAAACGAATCCAGGCTTATAATATTCCGGATCATCGATAAAAATTACCTGTGGATCCGCTTATAATACGAGTAGTATCATTTCTACAGCCCTAATAGTGTTCGTCGTATTTTTTTATTTGAGTGCTCTGGTTGATCTTATGTAATCCTAATCTTGACTACTCGCACATGTAAAGAGCGTCTGCAACATAACGAGAAAAAATGTGTTTGTGATCTCCTGTATGATAATTACGTGTAGGTGTTCCTGTTCAGCTTGAGCATCGAGATTGTCTTGAGATTTCTTTGTACTTCTACTGGGAACCCTACCCACATAATAAACGCATCATTAGTTTGTAATTTCGTTTGACTTAGTTTTAATTTTTTTTTATATTCCTATACTTTTTTATGCCTACTCTTATATACCTAAATTTATATATTGATTCTTGATTTCATATTTCGACAGGGTGTTTTGATGTAGATTTTTGGAACAAATTTAAGTCATCCTTTGTCATGTTTGATTTCTCTCCAAACCAAACTTGACAAGGTATGACGGAAGTTCGTTCCAAACTTCTATTTAAATTTATTTACTATATATTGTCATAAATTTATTTGAAAATGAAGTAACTTGTTCTTTAGTGTAAAACTTCGTCATCTTAGGAAAAAAGTAGAGCGTATTTGGGGTTTTCTACGAAAGCTATATATGGACCATATAAAGAAAACCATAGGTTGGGTAGATATTAAGGCCAAGAACGCTGTCGTTTTGCAAAATCTGTGCAGCAAGCCCAAAGACGTGGATTTTTTCTTTTCATTGGGTTTTAGGGCAAACTTAACCACACGTGATTTATTTTATTATAAGGCTTCAGGTCAGGAAAAAATATAAGATCCTCTCCCTGTGTTCAAAGGAGCTAGTTTAACCAACACGTTGTTCTTTGTGATCTATTAGAAATACATTTCCTATGAACAGGAAGTTAACACCTTAGAAGCAGACAATACATTGCAGCTCACAAGTCCTTTTCTCCCAGGTTAGGCCATAGACTGATAGTATTCAAAACAGCTCATGAATAATTGTGAGGATATCTTAACAATGGATCTGCTTAATGCGTAGTGGCTTTAAGCAGGCCTGTTTAGCGAGGTGCTTGTAATCTTCAAGTCTTTTTTTAATTCTTTCGATTTCATTTCACACAAAAGAAAATAAAAATTATTGTAGAATAATAGAAAAATTCTGCTGAAGTTATTAAATGAATTAAATCTCGATCAAATCCTGCACACAATATAAAATCCCCAAGTAGGTATTTAAGGAGTATTTTTCTTTTTAATAGAAATCCAAGTTTAACTAAAGCTACACATTCTTTTCAGTTTGAAATTGCACCCAACCGCCAACTGATATTCTTTTATGTTCCGCAGAGGTAACTTCATTTATTTAAGCTGTACGTTTTTTTATGTTTCTTTATTTTTTTTTCACAGAAAATAAGTAATAAAAGCTCACACAAACACAAACTGTCATTTGTCTGTCTTTAATCTAGCGAATAAAAACTAAAGAAACAACTGCAAGACTCTTATAGGGGAAGTATTTGTGTTTTTGTGCAGTTGTGTTTTTTGTTCAAACCCTTAAGTTCAGAGAGCGAAAGATTATTTCTTAGACATGTTAGTGTTGTTAACCCCTAACGTACAGGTTAGTGACAAAAGAAGTTGAATGAATTCAATAGCGAGAGTGTAGCAATCGAAATTTTGTTGAAAGAAACTGAACAGAAAGAAATTCCATAATTTTATGAAGTGTATAATTTTCTTAAAAAAATATATCTGTTAAAAAACTCAAACTTAACTATAAGTGAATTTCTGCCAAGAGATGTGTATAGGAAATCGGTTTAATTTTCGATCTTATTCACACATTATTTTTTGAAGGCTCGTTGTTGTTGCTACAATAACCTATTGCAATTGTATGCAATTTAATACTTAAAAGTTTATTCGCGTAGACGTTTCGAGGAATTCATACAACAGGCCAATTAGAATTAGATTAGTAGAAAATCAACAACACTACATAAAAGGCTTCAACAGAAATAGAGTATACATGCCCATTGAATAGAAAACATTACTCCAGTTGAGAAAAGGAAGCATGAAATGAAAAGCAAACAGCAAGCAATCATCAATTTATGAAATAAGCAGGAAAAGTTAAGGCTGCAAAATTGAGAAAAAAATTCCCAACGCGGACCAAAAATTAAAGAATTTTTAAAATTATATACAAATGCTTAAATTTAAAGGACCAGCCAACACTAGGAAATATCGATAGAGCTGCTAAAAGTTAAAAAAAAGCATAGTAATATTAGTCAGTAAATTTGATAATTTAGAAAATTGAAAAAAGATACAGCACGAGTGAAAATCGCAACAAAAAAAAAAAAATGGCGTACAACATTACAACAAAATAAACCATAAAAGCTAAATCAGAAAGCCGGCAAAAGTATCTATAATGGAACAAGTCAACAATGAGACAGTATTGCACTAAGAATAAATAAAAAACATAAATCGCCTATTTCGAAAAACTCTCTAAAATAAAAAAAAATTACTAAAGTCACGAGTGTCCGCCGGGAAGGTGTACTAATTTGTTTTGCCGCCATTTTGGTAAACATTAGTCTTGACAGTTCATATTTGGCAGTCGTGAAGTAGAGACGTGGCAAATTTATTATCAAAAAATATTCGGTAAACCAACGTGTTTTAATCGTTAAAACATTTTATCAAAATCAATCATCGATTACTGTGACGATGAGAAAGTTACGTGAAATTTTTGTAAGAAACAACGTGCCAACAAGTCGCACTATTTATCGTGTAGTGAATGATTTCGAAGAAAGAAGGACTGTAGCTGATAGGCTCAAGCATGAACCACGACGTACTCCAAAACTGGCTGAGAACATTACTGTTGTTCAAGAAAGTGTTCAAAACAATCCATCAACCTCAATCCAAATCGTGCTCTGGAGCTTGGTCTTCAAAGAACAACTTTGGCCACAATTTTGCACAAAGATTTGCATTTGTTTCCATTTAAGATTTTTTCAATTTTAATTTTGTGCAAACTTTTATTTGAAAAATTAAAATTTTTTGGCTATACTTTATGTGGTGATTTATTGAATTTTGGTGAATTTATAAATTGTGCTGGAATTTCGTTTTTTGCTTGTTTTTTCAATTAATTTCTTTTTATGACGAACTTTATAATTTTTATGATTTCTTATTTTTTGGTGAATTTCCGATTTGTGGTGAAATTAATTTTTTTTTTATATATTTATGTTTATGTTTTGAAAAATTTCGAAGTTTTGCATAAAATATTGAAATTTTTTTGAAAAGCCGACTTTTTGGTGAAATTTTTGTGGTGAATTTCCAATTTATGGTAAACTTAAGATTTTGCCAAAGGCTCAGGTTTTTCTGAAATTTCGGTTTTTAGGTTTTAAAAGGAAAAACGTAATTCCTTTAGATCCATAAGAAAGTTGATTTTAAATACAGGTAGGCGGACTGAACTTCCTTACCTATCTTGATCCTTGTTGGGTCGAAAATTAATATTGTAGATATTTAAAACTTATACAACCTTTTCAGTTTTTGTGGAGGGTATAAACATAACTCTCAACTGCATTAATATTAATAAGATCGTTTATGTTGTTATTCATTTTAAAATTCAATAGAACTAAAATTTTACAAGGAGTTCAAAAATATTTTCTTGATTTAAAAATTTGATTAAAAAATTGTCATTTGTTCCGAAACTTTAAACTTATCAATAGAAATTTCCACTCCTTCATCATTAATATCAAATATTTTGCTGTCTCTCATTATATTCTATCATTTATTCTAAAGCCACACTTTCAGAGAAAACAGGTGTGGATTCATTAGAGAAAAGAAAAAAATTCTTTCTATTATTATTTTTCTACATTTACACATTATATTTTCTTTTTTTAGAGATTGCGTGTTGGGAAAGGTTTTAACACAGCCATAGTTATATATCCATTCATGTGCACACAATCCTCTTAAACCAGCTTTAGATGTTTTTCTAACCGTCTAACGAGACGTGATATGAATGGTGAAAACTTTTGACATTTCAATAATTTAATTGAACGGTTGGTTTTATTAAGCAAAAATAAGAATTGTAAAAAGTTGAAGTTTCCAATTTAAAGTGATATTTGATTTTAAAATTTAATGGTTATGTGTAAATAGTTTTAACGATTTTTCACCATATTGCTCCTCCAATATTGAAATCATTGTGCTCTCATTAACACATAAGTATCATATCAGTTAAATTACGATGTATTTGATTGCCTCTATAAACAGTAAAGACATCATCATGGTCATCATATTTCATAGCTGAGAAATGCCCCTTTTATTTGTAACAAATAAATTGACATTTATTACAGAGGCCCACACCAGAATTAGCCGGCCTAACAGGAGACAGACCACGAATTCGGAGTAAAATATGTGACTTCCCAATAACTCCCAATAAGGTTATAATTCTTAAACCTCTTGTAGTTTCTAAGCAGCAATTTTTTCCTGTGAATTTTGGGAAAATACCGATCCGTTTCATAAATGATGAGAGAGATTAAGCCGAGGAATTAAATTTAAATTGCGAATTTGTAACCTAATATATTTCCTGATGATCAATTTCTAGAATGAACAACTTTACTGTTGAATAGTACTTAAGACCTCAGTAGGAAGGCTGTCCATACTTTTAATACAATGGTCTTAAACGCTGCAGGTAGGAACAAAGCCTTAAAATTTCAAAGGATGGCAGTTTATGTGTGCTTCTACTTCGGTTTGCAGGAATTCACTTCCGACTACTACTCTGCAGATTTTGCGAGGGCTTCTGCTCACTTGGACTGGCATTTTTATGTTATGATTGTATTTCTGCATCAGACTTCATGAATGGTGAATAGAGCTTCTTTAAAACCAGATAACCTGGCAAAGGTAAAAAGTACGATGACTTTAGCCGCCTGTGCTCGCATCTCAGCCGCTGCCAATCATTAACATTAATTTTTCTTCTATGTACTATCTACTGTTTATACTAGTCGGTATGAGTCTATAGAAGTGAATCGTAGCAGAAGTACACTAGTTAACAAAATGGCTCAAGTAATGCGCATATATAACACCAGAGGCGCTGCAACAGTGTTCTAAAATAAGCATAACGCGCAATTACAGAGTTCTTAAGCACTGAAGCTTTTCTATTTCTCTACTTCACGAGCTTTCTCTTTAGTCTATCCTATCAAAAGATAGTAACAGAATTAATTTCCTTAAAAAATATAGAGGGTACAGGAATGCCTAGACTTCCTTCATTCTATGTTTGTACTTCATATTAACGAGATATGCTTCATCTAATTCTTTATTGCAGAACAGTTGTGCATCCGACACTCGGTAAAATAGGTAAGGCATTGGAGCTGGTGACTGGAGCTGTGTCCTACCAGAATTCTGTTATAAAGGTGGCATATGGCTCTTACTCTCTTTGGGTATATTCGCTATACTGGCTTGGTATGGAATTTGCCCGTTATGCATGCGGCGGCTTTAGCCGGTGTTCATGGGTCGCTCGTGGCGGCGGCTGTTTAGTGTTTGTGTAATATTTTTGTATTTTTTTTTTCTTCATGCTACTGTGATGAGGGCAACCAGTATTGAACTATTCTGGGGTCCAGCTGGTAGTAGTTTTAGCTTGGAGAATTACTGCAACGGGGTGCTGTCAGCCATACAAATAATCTTAAGATCGGCTTCAATACTACCTAAATGTTTGCAGTGTTTAAAATTTAACTACTCATAATAATGAGACAAATGTTTAAAACAGTTAGTTTTGGAACCACCCTCGTGTGCAGGCATACGTACACGAAATAACTCTTCCAACAAAGTTGTGGTTTTCAATTTATTCTCTGAATTGCATTAAACGCAACGAAATTGATTGAAGTGATTACATTTCAATAAATTTGCAGTCGTATTAATAATTTAATTGGTAAATATGCTTTATTATCTCTATTAAACGGGACATATTATAAAAATATTGCGAATTGTTACCAAGATTTAATTAAAATTTAACAATTAAACAATTTATTGAAAATGTTTTCGAAAAAATTTACTTTCAAATTTATTGTTCAACTTTTTCAATATCCTTTTCTTTTATAATGTAAATAAGGGGGGCTGGGCGTTTGATAAAAAAATTGCATTCTCTCTTTGATTGCCAACGCACAAAGTTACATTCACAAAATTTAAAGAAAATAAAGTAGAAATGCAAGGATCATTGCAAGAGTTGTGGTTCAATTTTGAAACTTTTACAAATGCTAACAAATTTAAATAAAGAAACTGATTACCTTACATTTTTTAATGTTTCTTATTTAAAATGCTTAAAAACAGAGTTTGTTTTTTAAATTCAAGTATTTTTTGAAAAATTTCGATTGTGAGGAAAACTATAAGATTAAATTTTCTAATACTGCCGTAGTATTAGTAGGCTGCCAAGGTTGCTACAGTCGAAAAGAATAGAAATAGATTTCCATGTGGAATATGATGGTTGGTTAAATTAATCAAACTTGAGCAATGTCATGCTTGATGCTGGCACGGGTCATTTCTGGTTTGGACTGCTACATAAGAAAACCGTACAATAAAAAGTCCACTGTATGTTAATTGCATTATCGACGACACTTCCTACTGTGATTTATTTTTATTTTCTGAGAAATGACAAACAGGTAAAACGCTATAGTTGATTAAGATGTAAGGAATACATACATATAAGGTAGCAGTCCAAGTGGAATTATTTTCTATATTTCGAATAGAATGGTTAAATTCGTATAAAATGGCATCAGTAGTTCAGTTATGATTTATCGCTCTTTTTAAATGTCAATTGCTACAGTGGTCCCAATTGTAATTGGACTGTAATGCAAATTTCCAGTAACTAACTCTTTCGAAACTTTGAGTAACGAATATTGCTTAAAATAAGAAAAAAATATAATTTTTCTTATAAAAAAGTACACTTGATAAACTCCCCGATGTGGCTGATATATCGATGATTTCTAATTGGACTTCCATTGTATAGAGTGGCCAAATAGTAGTTGTAGTACTGTTCTTGTATATTAGAAGCCGTCAAAGTTATCAAGGTCATCGAGCTGTCAAAATATTTAGGAAGATATATTCATTTCATCATGCATCGATTCACGCCTACCCGATGTGAGGAGATTATTAAAAAATATCATCGTGATTGCGGCTAAGTTTTAAATACGCAACAAGAATCTTCGTTAAGTCCTTTGTGATCATAACTATATTGCGCACGCAATTCGCCGTGCTATGGAAAAGTTTGAATGTCACTATACTCTTTTGGACCTTATGCCACCAACAGTGATTAGAGTGAAATAATGTAAGCAACAGCACAAAAAGTGCCATTTGTCAAACTTGACCAGGGATGACTGATGACGAAAGGTCGTTCCAAATATCTATATCAAATGCCATGTCGGCAAATTAAATACAAAAAAGAAAAACCGGAAAACATAGCTGCCGTCGCGGCCAGTATCTAGAACCGTTAGAGTCTACCCGGTTTATTTTGCGATTGGATCTGGGTCTACATCGGTATTAGAATCTGATAACGCAATATTTGAAGCGGGACGACCATATAGATGGCGATGGGTTTGGTAATTGGGCGCTGGAAATGTAATTGGGAGATGCGGTTTTTTTTTCAAAAATCATCTTAAAGGCGATTATCTGAGCACCCTATAGTAATTTCTCTTCGGCTTGTAACTCGATTGACTTGCTCTGTGGTTTCTCGACTAGTCTGTTTCGTCAAAAAATAACACAACACGCGGGATTCGCACCAAGTGCCTCACAAGGCCTTGCTTAGTGATCACTAAGGCGAGCTCATTTCGGTCCCATTTTTAGAAAGTTCGTATAATAGCTCAAGTAGTTGGGTTCGTTAGAAATTTTGCTATCAATCTTAAAGAAACTTGCCAAAAATTAGAGATTTAGAATTTAAAGCTTGGCTCACAATTGTATTAAATTATGGGAAACTTTTAACTTACATTTCGAAAAACTGAATAAAAGAGCTGTTCGCTACAAATTAGGCGATAGATTTTATACTAAATTTCTAACATGCTGATGAATTAAAAATTTCAGCATAAGGTAAAAAATATTCTGTTTGGTACAAATTTTATAGCTTATCCTTATCGTTTGGTTAATATCCCTAGTCAGTTGTTATTTTCTTTGCTGAAAGTGAAATATAAATTTTGGTTGGACGGCAGTTTAGGAGGAAAATTTAAAAACCGGGTTATTATATGAACCCATTTGATTCATGATTTTTTCGGATTTTTGATGATTTCAAATAATAAGTTATCTAATGAAAAATTAAAAATGGGGTTTCGTTTTAAGTAAAGTTTAAGTTTAAGGCAAAGTGCCACAGAGGAAAGGGTATTTTCAGTACAAATCCTTTATTTTATTATGGCAGTAGAGGAGTACACCACTAGTTCATTATAGTAAACAGTGTAAAAGGTGAAATAACATTATAAGCGACAAATAAGAGCCACATTTTTGTTTTTTAAACTTTACAAATATCTTCATATTATATAAAATTCTTATAAAAAATCGAAATTACATATAATAAAACCAATTACTACCGCACTAGGAAATTTTATTATATGTTTTTAATCCATTTTAAAAAAGTGGTTTATGAAGCAAGATTAATTATTCTCGAATTTTGTTGATTAATATTTTCCCTCAGCAAATTCCAATTTTGATCTTTGATAATGAATATTCTGTACTGGTTTAAAGAAAAATACCTTCTTTCTTCTATTAGTTCATCTTTGTTCTGAGTAAAATTAATTGTGCCATACAGGGTTGCCAAAGTAAGGGAAAATCCCAGGCCGTCAGCTGGCAGACCCAAAGAAATGGCTTGCCGTAACTGAGTGCAATGTCAGAAGTTCTGACTTATACCTCCACGTGGTGGTGGCCGGTAACAGGTTCCCGTCTCTGCCAGGAGTATGGCTAAATAAGTCGAACAGAGAGAAGTTAACACTCTCGTATAGAAAATCCCTAATCCATGGTGGAACATCATAAGCCAGAGATGCGTGGCCAAGAGGGTGCTTGGCCTCAAGTATGCGGATACCAGTCGATCTCCAGTTTCAATACAGACTTACACGTGCATATAAAGTTATGTGTTGGTGAACATATTTTTCTCCACTAGAGGGATGAATCAGGAAGCCTCGCAAAGAGGCGGAGAGGTTACGCTCTGCAGAAGCTACGGTTTTAATTGGCCAAAGGAGAAATCCAAAAAAGATTGATAAGAATGCCTCGCGAGGGGTGAACGGGTCAATCTTTAAACGTACTTCTAAGGCGTTAGACCGTGAGATTCCCGCAGGGATGGACAAAGAAGACTCGCACGATGTGGAGAGGTTAATTTCTGTAGGAATTCTGGTGTTAGTTAGCCAATGGACGAACTCTGATGAGTTGGACAAGAAAATCTCACAAGGCAGCTTAGAGAGATACTTCTGAGAATGAGGCTGAGGCGGTAGAACACATTGTGTGTGAATGTCCAGCAGTTGCTAGAATAAGACTTAGGATCACGGCCAGCCACTTGTTAAATGTAAATGCCACGCTGAACCTAAGATTTAAACAACTGCTAGCAATTACAAAAGACTCCATGAGGAAGAAGAAGGTCGACAGTTACTAGTCGAAAATCTGAATTCACTATAGTCGATATTAAAGGCTAGTGGTAGAACGAGTCGTGATTAGGACTAAGGTAATAGTAAATTACAAAAGAAGGGGGTGGAAAAGGGATCCATAAAATTAGCGGTCTGCTTCAATATTCCCACTGTATTAAAAAAAAGGGAAAATCGCAAAAATAGTTTTATTCTTGAATACAAAATTATTTCGCAGGGAAAAATGGATAGATTTTAGTTTTCTATTAGTATGTAGCTACACTTTAGAAAATATTGTTTAGAGACACATTCTCGCACAACGATGTCTGTCATTATTTTGCATTTGACAAAATTTTTTTAATTTAAAGAAAAATAAATACCGAAAAATATGTTCAAAGAAATCTTGAACATCAACACGAACTTGCCACAACTTTGTTGGTGGTATAAATTAAAATTTTTATCAGACAAAAAATGTGCAAAAATTTTAATTTCTGATTTATACAATCTGTTGGTTTTTGTAAATTTGTTTGCAAAAACATCAGCTCATTTTTCAAAAAACAAAAAATTACAACACTGGTGGCTTAACGTATTTACATTCATTCAAGGATATGTCTGTAGAGTGCAAGCATGATGCGAATTTTACAATGTATTTCGTGAAGATTTTGTTTTTCGTTTAATGCATCATCAGCACTATCGTTTTTTAATAGAAACGCTACGCTATAACATTTTTTTGAAACAAAAATATATAAAAGAGATTTGTACGACTGCATTTCATTGAGAAGCACCCCTTTGCAACACTCTGTTCAATACGATATTTTTATATCGTATATTTTAAGTATATTTACATTTTTAAGGGCTTTAATTCTATTTTGAATGCAAGTTTGTTGCATCACGCTGCTTATATTTTTCACTTCTTTTCTCTTCTCGCTTTCTAGCATTTGAAGTTACTGGTGGAATACAACGAAATAGATTCGTTAGTATAATAACGAAATTTTATGGCAAATTTTTTATTGTAAATTTCACATTCTCACACACAGAAATTTTTAATAAAAATGTATTAAATTGCTTCAAAACCCTTCAAATAGGAATTTGGCCAAAAGTATAAAAGAGTACCACATCTTTTTTTTAGAAAGTTCTTTAAATGTAAAATACTTTTTATAAAAAAAATATCCGTGTTTAAATTACAACTTATAAAGAATACCTTTGATGGAAGATAAATATGCTTTTTATAAAAAGCACTTTATTATAAGTGTTTTTTATAAAAGCACAAACAATAATTTTATAAAAATTCGTTCTTATTAAAGTGTAATTGTCCACAAAAAGTCTAATGAATTGCAACTTTTATAAAAGTACTTTTGTTAAGAATTATCTTGCATAAGGTACCTAAGTATATGAAGCAATTTTAATAAAAAATAGCTGTGATAAAAGGTACGTTTGATATAGCGTATCATTTTATAAAATACATTTTTATTAAAATATAATAAAAAGTAGCTTTTATATAAAGTATAAAGTACTTTTTAAGAAAGGTACCTTTAATTAAAAGTACCTTTTAAAAGATCTACAAAATAACCTTTGATAAGAAAACTGTTTTAAAAAGTAGCTGTTGTTTGAAGTACATTTGAAGCTGATTTAAGAAGTTGGCGCGTTGCTTATTAAGAATTCGATCAATAACATAAATTTTTCTAATCAATACGATAGCACTAAATCGTCGGCGAGGTAAAACATTTTTAAAACACTAGCATCAAGTAATGCGGCTACAGAACATCAGATGCACTGCAACACTGTTTTAAAATCAATATAACGCGCAAGTATAGAGTTATTAAACATTGAAGGTTTTCTACTTCTCTACTTCATCACCTTCGCCTCTTCTAGTCCCAGTGCTTCTTTTCTTTATAAAAAGTACCTATTATAATAAACACCTTTTATAAAAAGTATAACTTATAAAAGGTAATTATTGAGAAGAAGTACATTTTACAAAATGAAGCTTGAAAAAAAGAGCATGATATAAAAAGTGTCATTTCAAATAAGTACCTTGCATTGGAATGCAAGGTAACTGGTAATTACCTTTCATATAAAAAAAGATTTTATAAAAATAACTTTTAATGAAAAGTACTTTTTATAACAAGTACTTTTATAAAAACTAAATTTAAAAAAAGGAACTTTTATTAAAAGTATCTTATATATACATATGTAGATTATATTTTATAAGAAGTATTCATTAGAAAGAGCACCTTTTAGTAAAAGTACGTCTTACTAAACGTATCTCTTCTAAATAAAACTTTTCAAAATTGTACTTTATATAAGAATGACCTTTTATGAAAAATAAGTACATTTCATAAAACAGAATTTTACAAAAAGCACCGTGTTGCACAAATATTTGCATGTTGCACTTACACTATAATAAATTATGCCATAAATTTCAACCCTGTTTTTCAGTATTAAAAAATTTGTTCACCATGTCCCTATATGATCATCTAAACTGACGAATATTTATATCAAGCATTTTCATTTAACAACAATTTTATTACTTCTAACACTTGATGCAACTCTCGCACCTAAAGTAGTATCATGTACTTTTATGACCACATTAAAATCGTAAATGTGGCAAAGTGTGAACAATAAACGACAAACAAAATTTAAAACAAAATTAAAGATGTAGACAAGTTGGTCAATCCCAAAATCAAAAGCAAGCCTCCAGTTTGTAAGGAGATTATTAGTTTTAGATGGCAATTTGATACTTTGTTGTAATATGAATGCTGCAGAAGTGATACCCGGTCATGCAACGCCGCATCACATTATTACATTATTTGTTTTGTGTGTTACGTATTGAAAGGAGGTAATCAAATTACCATGTAATAAATGTAATTTTATGACTGTGTCTGCTGTTACTTTTGTGAGAAAAAAAAACAAAGAGATAGAGAGAAATGTGACACTTGTCAGTTTTTTTTTTTTTTTGTTGTTGACAATTCGGTGTAGTGGGTTGTTACTAAGAGTTTTAGCCTATTTAAATTGCAAAGTTATATTCCGGTTACTTGCAGACTACTCCGAGTTACAGCAGGGTTTGTAAAGGGCACACATTTTTATATGTTCGCAATCTTTTTATTCAAGTTACTTACAAATCGTTACAGCATGTTTAGGTAAACGACTTAGGTAAACGATTTAGAGCTGCAATAAGCTTTGATTGATTGAAGGAAAAGCAGATAAAGAATAGTTCTCAGTATCAAATATTTATGAATTGAATTTCGAGGGTGAATATAACTGTACTTCCCGTGTTGCTCCTTTCTTATCCCCTCTTTGAATAAAACTGATCACCATTAAAAACGAACTATAAATCATTAAATTTTTGACTCTTTTTACGATATTTGGTAGTTGTGCGAGGCTTTCTCATCATATTTTTTTTTTGAGTACCCCGGTCACTTCTGATAAATAGGGTGGAAAAACGGTGCCAGGCTCAAAATTCTCATTATGCTGCCCCCACTTTGGCGTTTTTTGTGTGTAGCTGTGTCGGTTTTAAGATGCCATAGGTATCCAAGTCTCCCAACTATAAAACGTAATCACACAGTAGCGAACATAATCTTAGACCAGAGAACATACGATTTGGCTAATGATTCTTTAGATTTGACAACCAATATCCATAATTACTTCTACCTATAACGTATGGCTTTTGGGCAAATGTTCTCATTTGTGTCCACTAAGTACTGACACGCTTCTAAAACGGGTTAAAACCTAATGTTAGATTACTCTCAATGGTTTCTATAAAGATTATTTCCGGCCTTCTACCATATCTTCGTCGGTCTTTCGACAAAAAAATCAAAATCATAGATAAACCATTCTTTTACTTAAAGCGGTCTTACCTTAAGTGTTCTAAAGAATTAAAGAGCAGCAGAAAAACTAATGAATCATAAATTATGAGGACTTGATTCTTAAAATCATATACTGTATTGGAAATACATTGGGAATGTGTCAGAGGTTAACGTGATAGCAGCCTAATTTGCTTGCTAGACCTGTACTTACGTCCCATTTTATTCTAACGAGTATTCTGTAAATTATTAATTTCTAACTGACCTTTGTATTTATCATAACAAAAGTTAAAATTTATTAGTAAATGTGTGTATTTGAACATCACAATTATCTCTGAATGATGTTAACAATTTTCACTTCACTTTAAAACAAATTCTCACATTATTTTATTCGTGTGACTCGATACTTTGCAAGAGAATATAAAATTTCCTAATTTTAAACATACTTCGCTATCACCTGGTAAATAACATTTTACTCCTCTGCATTGAAAACTTATTTTCTGTTTTAAATAATTTGAAATTTAACTTTTTCATTTTTGTCCCAAGCCAGCTGGTTGCTGTTCTGTTTCCATTCAGTTTACACACCATTGACCATTTCGAACAAGAGCAACAACTAATAAAGTCCAAAGGGCATAAATTAAGCTTAAAATCAAATAATAGTTAGAACATGCAAGCAGCCATGGAGTTTTATTTCGTTGGCTGGCTGGCTGGGTGGCTGGTTGCTTCTGCCGGAGGGGTTGAGAAAGAAAATGTGAAAAGTATTTGTGACCGTAAAATTATTTGAAGCGTAGAATTTGCGTGAATTTTTATAATTTTTTTGTAAAATATTTTAGTGCAAAAAAGTTTTAAATGAAAGAAAACTGATTATTTTAATTTTAAATTTATTGGCGAGAAGAAAATAAATGTTTGTAGTTCGAATTTTTTGCTCTGAAATTTTTTTAACAAGATGGTGCTAAAGAAGCCAATTGATAAATTTTTTCATTAAAGTGTCAGATCAACACTTGTGGGAAAATATCCACAAAAATGCCGAAAAAAATATTGTTTTAAAACAAATTATAGCTTTTCTTGAGCTTTTTGAAACCCTTCAGTTTGATCAGTGAATTCGGCTACTTTCGTTCTTCGAAATCGGCTATATCGTTCTACAAGTTCCCTTGATAATTGGGAATTTACTAATAAATAAAAAATTCAGCAAACAATTTAAAGATCATAATATTTAAATTTTACCATAATTTGAGAATTCACCACAAGGTTCACCTTTAGTTCAAAAATTTAAAGTTACAAAAATAAAAAATATTTCGAAATTTCGCCAATAATTTACGAAAAATTCTAAATTTGGAAAATTTAAATTCACCAAACGTTCGAAAATTCGCGATAGAATCAAATAATTGGAATAAAAGGAAATTATTGCAAATATTCAACAAAAACCAAAATTCGACATATTTTAAAATTTCAAAACTAAACTTATTTATTTCACAAAAATATTGCAATAAAAAACAGACAAGAGTCCAAAAAACTTTACTATATTTTGAAATTTAGCGACAATATTTTCCCAACATTTGAAATTGCACCGAAATTTTAAAAACTAAAAGAAAAGTTAAAGGAGCTGTGATAAAAAAAACCTCTCATCTATAAGCCGATCGAAAATACTTATATATATTAAAATGAAAATAAGATGACTAAAGCAGGAGGCCAAAATTAAATATCGCATACAATCGTTTGGACCGGAAAAATCCATTGAATATTTTAAAGACTATACCTATATAAGATTCGGCACAGCTGAATATAGCTCTCTTACTTGTTTTAATTACATTTATTGAATTTTTCAAGACAGAAAAGCTTTTATAACAAAAAAAATTTATTTTCATCGATATTTCGCTACTCCATTGCATCATCAGAAAATAAAATATTTAAAAGTAAACTTTTCTTAACTCATTTGAATAATATTTGTGAAAAGACAGTATTTTAGAAAATCACTTTTGCTTAGAAAAATGTCTTTAATAGAAAATGTTTTTTTATAGCTCTGCTTTCTAAAACATACCAGGGCAATTCAAGATTGTTTATGATTTGGGATTATACGAGTAGCTACTTTCAAACTACTAGATTAATGTACAGGCATTTTTTCATTATTATGATTTTCAAATTACTGTGAGTAAAAGATATTCCAGCGATTGGTGCCAATTTCGGAACCTGACAACCCTTGGTTGTTCTTTATTGTGAATAAAATAAGTTGTGTATGAGGAAATAACGATATTCTTTTCTTCTTGTTTGAAAGGCCTCCATATATGATATCGGCAAAAAAAGTCCCACGGTAACTCTGATATTTGGCCCTACAAAAGCTTTCACAGCACCTGGGACATTTTGTCATACACAAGCTGGGAAAGTTTGTCCTATGGAAAAACTAACAAGAACTATTAAAAAAAATCTCACAGCAAATGCGTAATTTTTTGAAAATAGTTATACATATGTCTGTTGCGGCGTCATACGGAGGTATCGATCGGACATGTATAATATTTAAAGATCCTGCTGACTTTGAGAGTATCGGTTTACTGTGATTTATCTCCAATTTAGGGAACATCACAGGAAATTTTTTAGTGGAATTAATCGCAGTATCTTGCTGACCAATGCAATACTGCCCTCAAACTGTTACCAAAATTTTAGGCCTTCTTAGAAGAAATACTAAACAGTAAATTTTCTAGCGGCTGCCAAAACAGCATACACACTATAAACGTTTTTTACATACGTTTTGAATATCAAGGGAAAAATGTGTCAAGCTAAAATTAGAAAACTGAAGAGAGTTTACCCTAAAATGTTTATTTTTTTCCTGCTACATCGGAGAGTGGCTCAAATCCTTTTTAATTCATGTATTTATTGTATTTATCTGAGACCTTGAGATTAAAATAAATTTGTGTCTATGAGTGGGAACAACAAAAGATTTCTAAGTCTAAATAGCAAACAAATATGGTTTTTTACAATTTCTCACATAGACGCTTCAATATAATTTTAATTTTAATATAAAAAATAGTTGAATGTTTTAGTTGTTTAAAGCAGTGCAGTTTTTGAACTTAGTTGTTAGTTTTTGTTGTAAAGTTGCGTTGCAAAATAATTCTCTTAGGAAGCCATTTTGAGTTTCTTGTCTGGTTTTATGCAATTAATGCAATGTTAGTGTTGTGAGGAAACATGCAAATAAACTTTTCAAAATTCTCCGTAATCTTTTCTTAACCAACAACATCAATAGAAACGAAAAGTTTTATCATAAGTTTGTTGCTCCAGTTGTTTAAACAATTTTAACAAATTTTATTTATGCATAACTTTAGAACAAATATCTTCTTCCCAGTGTCACAGATACGCATAGTTGCAACTGTGTGCGAGAATGTGTTTTAAACACATGCAAGTTGGTTATAAATTTTCTATCTATAGTTTTCCAATTCATTGGATTTTAATGTAAACACTCTACAAATGCATGCACAGCATAAAATGTGCTGTGATGGTGTGCGTGTGTGTATGTGCGTTTAAAGGAATATGAATTTAGTATTGTTGTCGTGTGCGAATTTCGTTAGTTAGGATGCAAGCATTGGGTTTTTATTTTTCTATCCTTTTTCCATTCTATAGGGTTGATTGCAAATATGCACATGTTAGCTTGTTAACCAAGTATCCATAATTTTTCATATTTAATGCTTCAGTTTTCTGTTGTTGTTCTTTGGCTGCGCATACGTCATCCGGTTTTATTGTTCAGTAAATATTAGTACTGTGAAAAAATAGCTAATGAAATGATTTGTGGTCTTATAGTTAGTTTTTAAAATTTTTTTCAAATTTCAAATTACAGTGGCATTCGAAAAAATGTTTTCGATAGTCGTACAAGAATCAACTTGTAAATGTCTTTCTAGTAACGGCGGGTATGTGTCGGTAACCTATGGCGGCCATGTTGTTTTGGTAGCGTCTGTCAAATCTGAATTTATTAATTAGCCCCTGATGCCATATAACCTTGGCAAGCTGCGTTATTCAGATGCAGGCCAAGTGAGCGTTTGAAAGAGGACCACAATTTTAGTCTTTAAAATCATATTTAGCAACGAGGTGTATTTTCAGTATTAAGGGGCTACGTTAACAAGAAAAATTGGTGTGTATGCGAGAACTTCAGGTGGCCGATCTTCATCACTTTTATTATTACTGAGCGCTACGGATCAGTAATAATAAAAAATTTCTTAATACCCGCAAAGAATCATGTGGGTGTGGACATGGGTTTCCAGAAGATCGGCGCCACGGTCGTACAGCATACGGCTCAATAGATATTGTGCGAATACGATTTTAGGTTGCAGTTATCTCCAGCAGAGGTGACGGTAAGATCGTGTGATTTGACCCTGATAGCAATTTGTTTGTGGGGTTTTATGACCGATGCCCCCAAAGCCAACCCTTTGCTTAAGTTCTGCACTTAGAATCAAACACACTTTTATTGGTCAAAATGTTTATTTTAAATCTTCGAATATTAAAAAAAATTATCAATAACATAATCATTCTAATCGAAATCACAAGCATTTACCATGCAAAAGATAAAAAAAAATATTTTTAAATTTATCGAACAATGTTCAGTAGAGAAAAGTTATCTTTACCATAAAAATGTCTTTGCCCTTTCGTTGCTAAGCAGGTCTTTGAAGTGAAATCATCGCTTTTGAGTCCTACAAACAATTCTAAAGATGTCCTTCCAATGCCTTCACATAATTTTAGTTTATGAAATTTTATTGAAAGCAAAAAGGGTCATAGAGAATTTATCGACAAAAATTTTCTAATTTATTTTACTCCACCATCTTGAGTACTTATTTATATTATATAAAACTTCCTGATACGGTAAAATTCACTCAATACTTATTAAAGCATTTTAATAGTATTCTTTTAGGCATTTAACCAGCTAAGCAGCATGAAGCTTAATTTTGTTTTTGTGTTGACCATAAACTTTTATTTCTTTCTCTTCGGTTTTAATGTGAATCGTTTTGTATTGTAATACGATTATTTTCATAAATTTTTATGATACGACTTGGATGAAATGTATGTATATCCTCCATTAGCTACATATATAATCAATGTAATCCCACTTAATACCATTTTGTTGCATAAACATTATCTTTTGAGATTTTTTTTCTTTCGAAAGCGATACATTTAATATTAAATCGTATATAATATTGGATATTTAAGCACAAGAAATTAAGCCACAAAGTTGCAAGTTTTACAAAGAATTATTTCGTGTTTAATGAAAACATTTTAACTTTATTATATCGGGTTACTTTCTTTTGTTTGGTCTGATTGGAAGTGTCGACTTTTTAACAGCTGCTATGTTATGTGTCGAAATCAAATAGTCAGTTAAAGCTATCATTTTATCATAAATGATATATTCGTAATTTAGGCTCTATGGGAAATACGTTTCGAAAATTTCGTCATTTAATAGTCGACCCAGGGCAATAAGAGGCAAACAAAACTGTGGCAACATTATAACGATGCTTAATTGATTTTTTATTGCGTTTAATATATACACATTCTAATTTAGTAGTGCTAGTGAGAGGTCGAGAACAGTGCATAGTTCTTTCTGTTTGGAACCTTGGAACAATTTGGGGCACCTAATTCAAAATTGTCCACAAGCAATACCAAACTTTTAAACTACATTTCAAGTACTAGTGTGTAAGAGCTATGTTTAGTTCTTCCTTACGCAAGGCAAGTTATGATGTAGGCGTCAGTTGTTGCGGTTTGAGATTCGAATAGTAATTAACTAGTCTAGTACCATGCAAGTTAGTTACCCCATCAGCTAGCAGGTAAATTGATATGCCTTGCCAAAACTAAGTGCACTGTCAGCAGTTCTGACTTATGCCTTCTTAGTGGCGGCCAATAACAGGTTCCTGTCTCTGCTGGGGTGTCAGATTAAATAAGTCGATCGGAGAGATGTTAACATTCTCTTATAAAAATCCCTAATCCACCGTATAACAGCATATGGCAATGATGTCTGGCCAAGAGGGGTGCTTTGTCTAGTATCTAATACAGTAGATATCCAGTTTAAATATAGATTTACCCTTGTATATGGATCTCTGAGTGGGTGGATCTGTTTGTCTTCATTACTCGTGGGAATCATATGAATTCTCTGAATGAACTCCGGTTTTAATTGGCCAAGGGCGAAATCCGGAAGGGATAGACAAGAATGAATCGCTAGGTGTCCACTCCTAAAAGTACTCGTAATGCGTTGGACCGTGAGATTCAGATAGGAACAGAAAATTAAAACCTGCAAGAGTTGGAGAGTTTAGTCTCTGTAGGAGCTTCGGTGGGTATCCGGGTCAGTCTCGCGCACATTGTATGGGAATGATCAGTGCTGGCAGCATAAGCCATAGGACCTCGGTTAGACCCTTGTTAAATGTGAATGCTATGGAGGGACTAAGCCTTTGGCAAATGCTAGCAATTACAAAGGGCGAGGAAGAAGGCCGACAGTCACCAGTAAATGGTAAAGGCTAGTGTGTTAGCACGATATTCAATGAAATTAGTCTAGTTGCAAATTACAAATAAGTTGCATGAAATCAAATCCAGAAGAGAAGGGGGTACCTCTAGAAACTAAATGAAAATCGTTTGTTCTCAAATTCCTTTGAATGATTTTCTGTCGTTCTAAGAAGGACCGGTTTATTTGATTTAAAACAAGTATATGATTTGGTTACAATCTCATACTTCAAACATAACATGTTTCTCTTAAATTCTCGTTACGTCCACCATATTTCGAATTAAGTAACCTAAAAGTTTTGGACTCTGTGGAAACTCTTCTGGATTCTTTAATTAAAAAAAAAATACTCCTGTGAAAATTGTCCTAGTATTGAATATTCTCTAGACCTGATGAATTTATGAAGAGGCATGCCACTTAAGGCTTATACCACAATTTTGCATATTAAAAGTTTTCCTTGTGGTTACCATACTTTCAGGCACTTACTCAATATTTGTTATTTTTCTTTGTATTTTACATGAAAAAGTGTGCACTACAATCTTTTAATTAGTTTATCATTTTAAGTTGTCTTTCTCCTACTCGTCATCCCAATTTTCAAAGTTAATGATATTTTTTTATCTTAATGGATTTTGGCAAAAAACATCTTAATTTTAATTTTTTTTCTATCCTGCTGATGTTAGTTCAAACTTTTATGAACTCTATGGGAATAAAAATGAGTAAATTTACAAAAAAAAAAGATAATATTTGTAATAACATTAAAACAAGAGTTTGGCGAGAGCAAGAGCAAGGAAGAAGGAACATCATAATGAAATTTATTTTTAATTTATGATTATATTTTTCATATTTACTATTTTCATTTAATACAGCAAATACGAGTAATAAAAGTTGAAGAAGCAAAAACAACTCTGCTGCCAGCAGCAATAATCAAAGGGTGTCTTTTCGATGTATAGTACATTAAAAAAGCATTAAAAAAATCAAAGAGCATTAAAAAAAATTGGTATAAAATTTGCTAAAGATACTTTTATGGTACTTCGATTTGAATATAATTTGTAGATTGAATCGCTTCGCTGAAAAGAGGCTTTCCAAGATCAGGTGATTTAATGCCGCTTCATTAATCACTACAGAGTTGTGTGCTACTTGAGATAGAACTAAATCCTAGCCAGCCATGGAGGGCAGGTTAAAAAATGAAATTCAACTAACACAGACAGCTACCCTAGCTTTAAAATACAGCCAATTTCATTCCAATTTATTTTATTTCATAAATATTCCACACGTTTGAAAAACCACCCTTTGCTAATATTTTATAATGAATGCAAAGTAGTTAATAAACTCCCACCAATGAATTTATATACAAGGGATAAACATTGTAATGCACATTTAATAGGGGTACTTCAAATTAATTTCCAGTAAAACTGAACATTTATATCATAAATATTTTCTACCGGTTCAAATAACTTTAACAGAAAAAAGGATTCATAATAAGGTTAGATCGAGGTCTGTGAGTGCCAAGTTGTTTTGGTGGCGGTTGTCTAATCCGTTATTTGTAATTGAGTCACTGATGCCAAACCGCCATGGCTAGCCAGACAATGCACTGAGTGTGCCAGAGGACTCCATTTTATAGCGGCGAGACGCATTTGTGGATTAATGGATATAAAAGATTGTTTGAATATTAAATTAAAAATCAAGAATATTTGCTTGTGATTTACAGGGTGCCGCCAACCCGCAGGAGTTTCTTCAGGCGGGAAAGCAATTGCAAAAATATTGTTGTCTTGTATGTATTTTAGGGCGGCATCATTGGTTTTTAATTGTTCGTAAATAATCAAAAATACGCTGCTAGGGCCCGATGCCAAGTATGTTAATATAAGCAAGGACATCGCACGAATTTTTTCAGGATTCACGCGTCAGTTTTTTTTGCTCTCGGATGTGTGCCATTATGCGCAGCCGGGTTGGATATTTGAACAACAAAATGACATATATGGCCTCTTTGATTAAAAAGGAATTACGTTAGTAGCTCACACTCTGCTTAAGCTGCTCTCTTTTAAAATCGATCATTTCTAAGGGAATAAAATCAAGTTTTTTTCGGATTTACTAGAATGCTTCTAGGGTGTTTATGTGTGCGTTTATTAAAGAAGATTTTCTGAATTATAATTAATTTTTTTTTCTTTCAATTTGTAATTGGCAGACCTTGCTTTTTTATTTTCATTAATACAATATTTACAAGAGACACCCTTATTACATGACTGCAACATGCCACTGACTGCCATCCTGTACAACAAAATCCACTTTTGCTGTTTGACTGTAATTTTAGCGCAGTTTTTTCTACCCCTTCTTATATTTAATGTAAAACAAATTAACTATGCTTGAGCTGGCAAAATGCAATTTTAAATTTTACGTTGTAAGTACTACTGTAGTGGCAATGGTAGTATGTAATGCATACTCGTAGAACTATGAAAAAGTAGTAGTGTTTTTATACAAAAATTTAAAGAAACAAAATTTTATAAACAACTTTAATAAACTTGACTAATTTGCAATTTAAAATTTTGTAGTAAATTTTAGTTTTTAATTCAAATGATCTAGTATGTACTATAGACAGCTAGTTGGGATTCAAATCCTCAACGACTCTGACTGATAGACTGACACAATACTTGCTATTTGCTGGGATACCCGGAATTGAAATTCTTCTGAAAATTTAATATTTTCATCAAGTTCTTTAAGCCCTGCATTATTTTACTTGATGGAAAGTAAATATTTTTCGGATTGTGAAAGAATTAGTATCCTGCTTTGACTACTCCGTTAAGAAAACCTAATAATTGTTGATGTTCTCTTTAATAATTCGATTCAATTTTTTGATTCAAGATCATAAGATTCATAAGATCTTTTTAAATTATTGATTTAAGACTCATTAGAGGAAGTCTGAACTGGTTCTTTGTATTTTGTTCATTTAAAATTAGCTTCCAACTGTTTCAGCTCTTATTTCAGAGACTTTTCGTAATTTTCCACAAGTTATCCCATGGCTAAAGAACATTTCGAAACTTGCCTTGCGTTGTCATAAAAGGTATCAACCCTCCAATAGTTGAATTCGATTTAGAATCAGGACATAATGGGATACAAGCACCTCTTCTGCGAAATATTACCATAAATGTAATTCTCAGGAAAAACAGTCGCTTATGCGGATGACGTAGCAGTGGCAGTAACGTAATTCGTATTGCGGGCTAACCCATCTAAAATAAAATTTCAACTATACAGTGGCATATAAAAGATCCCACACTTCAGGCTAACTGGAATGAAGGTGGTTGATATAAACTTGTCAGGTAGCGTGAAATATCTAAGCGTATAGTAAGTTATACTGGTAACCCAATATAGAAGCCAGAGCAACTGAAGTAATAACAACAATCTGTATATGCAAGAAATCAACAGGATGGGAAATTCAGCACGATAACTGGCTACTCGAGGTGGTTATTAAACCCGTTCTTTGTTATTGGGCTTTGGTCGAATGGGAGGCACTAGCCTAATATTACAACTATGAGAGACTGTTACGCAGTACGGCGATGTTTTTACGGCTGAACTTGTTACTGCTGTAGAATTTGTCATAATGAGGAGAAAGAGGAGATGGTAGTTCATATTTTATGTAACCATCCTGCATTAGAGGGCCTACACCAGCCAGTCATCTCGGGCGGAAGATCTTTGTTGGTCTCTCCGAGATATCGAAGGTGGAATTATAATCCGTAAGGAGGACCAATTGGCATGCTAAGTCATAGCGGCACAAATACAGAGATCACTCAACGCCTACGAATCGTTATGTACTGCCAATTTACCGTTCTTGGCTTTCCTTTAATCTTCTTTACTTCGAATGCTTTCACATTCGGGAAATACAAAGGAACCGGATTAGCCGACCCACAGGCTCTTCTAAATGCACACATTTTTACAGTAAACAAGAATTTGTATTATATTTGTGAAGACAATATCGTACTTACTAAGTATAACCAAATGTTATAACTTACCTAAAAAGAGAAGAAGAGTTTTTAAATTAGTTTCAGTTATTAAAAAATAAGAGTGAGAGAAAATCAATTGATTATAATTCAAATCGGTTTCTTTTATAAAATACAGAGTGCCACTGATAGTTTGAAATTTTTAACACGATCGAAATCAAGCGAATGCCGCAGTATTTTTTTTATCACTCTAAAGGATTTGATCACTAGAACTTCGTATATGGAAGGCATCTTCATATTATTACAAACATAAAGTCGTATATAAACTGGCCACTATAAATGTCACCTCGGTTGAGCAACAACTCAAATGCCCTTTGAACTCTTATTTTTGCTGAGCAATGGTCACTTCTGGTAGCACTGAAATTTTAATAGCCACGAAACTCAATAGGACGTTTTAAGATGGCAAAGTTTTGGGCCAGTAGTTAGTTTAGTAGAACAAATTTGTGTACTGTGCTTAGCGAACTGACGTGCAAACAATTTTTATTCTTGCGTTTATTTAAAGTGAACACGCGAACGTTTTTAAAAGATAAAAACGTAACAATATTATATGGAGATATACCAAACTTTGACAACGTTATAATAAATTCGTGTCACAATTTTTCCTCGAACTTGTTTGTTCCATATCGTGCATTTATTTTAAATTAAAACCAAAATTTTGATGCATTTTATTTTGTATATTACAGGGGCTTTATGCCTGGATTTTAAAGGAACAATCTCGTAATGCAGATATTCCCCCCTTCCCGAAAAACAATTTTATGCTTTTGGTAGAAAACGGAAACTATAGAAAATTTCTTTTTAATATTTACAACTTTTATTATGATATATTTTTGCATATTTCACTGTTCCCCTAGAATAAACCTTAAAACGCAACCACAATTTGTAGCCAATAAATAAGCGAAATTCCCCAGTGGCAATAAAAAATGGATAAAAATATACATTTGAGTTAAAGTTAATGAAACTTTGTTTCTTTACTATCAGGGCCTCAAACAAACTGCGGGATAGTTTTGTTTTATATAAATTGAAAACGGATAAAAGTCTGACACCCCCCATCACTATTTAAGAGAGTTCAGTTGTATTCTGCTGTTATTACTGCAAATTCTATAAAGTAAAGTAGTACTTAGTCCTCATTTGAAAATTTATGAAAAACATTGCTTTAAGTAAATCATGTTCTGAGATATTTTTATGTTATTTGCTTTATTTCTACATTTGCATAATTTTCATTTTGTTTTCTTTTCTAAATCACTGGCACTTCGTGGATGACTTCAGCTTTCTTAAACAACAATTCTTTCCAATTGTAGTTGTTTTGCGTTCTAGAAACGTAATGTGATAGACTCAAACAAATAATTGTAATAACAATTTATAACGTACTTACAGATATGTACATCAATAAATAACCACACGCCTGGAGACAAATACAAGAGGGCGAATGATAAGTAAAAGTCATAACTACATTCACATGAGGCCAAACGGGAAATCTCAAATTCGAAAAACTTCGAAAAAATATAACATTTTTGGAAGTGTTCGGGATGTCCTGTTTGCCAAAATACTTAATTATTAGGCGAATTTATTCTAGCGCAAGTTAGTATTTTTTTTTATCATCTTAATTAAGAAAGCTTGAATTGCTTACTTTGCTAGCTGAGAACCGGCTAAAGCAAAAATTGAAAATAACGATTCAAATGCATTAAGTAAACTTACAGTGGAGCAAAATTCGTTCTAACAGAAAACTTGTCGAAAATTATAAAAAAAATAGAAGGTTCTCGAACTCAATTTTTATTATTAGGTTTGCACAAGACTCTACTCAGAAGAAAGACACATAGAATGAATGCTGATGACATAGCAAGTGGCTCAGAAACTGCATGTAATCTAATCTACTAGTGTCTAATACTTTACATTCTCAGTATTCTAAAAATTATCGAGTTAATATAAATAAAAAAATTGTCTTTCTTAATCGAAAGAATAATATGTGAACTTAAACCTGGAAAAAAGATTCGCTTAATTATTAAAAATTTCAATTCGATAATTTCGTTCAAACAAATATTTTAAAAGTCGTATACTGTGTGCTTTTCATGAATTTCGAATTATTTTTGAGCTATATCTAAGAGACGTCCTTAGGAGAATTTTATTTATATATGAATTTTTATATTCTAGCGATAAACAAGAAAATATTTATTATTATTAAATACATGATGTTTGTTCTTTGTTCAACTTAGGGCTTACTTTCTGAAATCAGCACAAAATAAAACTGTAAAAGATGGACTGCATGACACAATTAAATGTACATTTTAAATAATAATTAACAGAAAATATCACAGCCAAACTTAAGATTCATATCACAGGACATTACTTACTGCAATATTGTAATCTGGTGTTATCTTTGTTCGATTTGTTCATACGTTGCAGTGTTCATAAGCTTTCAAGAGTATATATTTTATTCCCTTCCTTCTCTCTGTCAAGTATTTGAACAACCTTAAAATCTATTTAAGGTCTCATTTCTTCAAAATAATATATAAAGTAGGCTTTTTACGGATCATACAACCTCAAGTTAAAATAGTTTTATTTAATATATAATTTCCGAGGCGTGAATTGCGCGTTCTTGTCGTGAATGAACCGCCCCTTGGCAACACGATTTTGGTTACTTATTCCATACTAACTGAGAGTTACATCATACACTGATATTCTGTTGGTGAATGTCACAACAAATGCTTGAACATTTTGGAATATTTGATTTTTTTGCTTTACCAAATGTTTTTAATTGTTGAACAATTTAAACATTTAAATGTTTGAACTAATTATTAACATTTGACCTATAGATTCTAATCCAAATATTCGGTAAAATTTTAATTACTTGATGAAATGTCCCGTATGTTTTTATTCATAAACTCTTTGGTAAATATTAAGAAGCTTAATTGGTTAGGCATAAGTTTGTTTTTTTATTCTTTCTGTTCAGGAAGAAAATTTATTTGATATGATAATTTTGAATATAGTAAAAGTTATAATTTTATTAGACAACTAGCTGAATGGAATATATTTTCTAGTCATCAATATTCTTCGTGTCTTTTCTACTAATTTTGTGTTTAACTGTAAACATCATCTAATTAACCCAACCCTAAAGACAAATTAATATTAATAATTGTAGTTGGACAAAGTTGGGTCAAACAATAAATTTACTGTTTGGTAAATTTTAAGATTTAGGAAAAACAAAATATTTTTTTTTTTAATTGTCCCCGTATTTTTCGATTGTTTGGTAAATTTAAAATTTCAAGTTTATGTTCGAATTATTAATGTAATTTGGTGTTTAGAAACTTATTAATTAACGAGCAAGAGGATTGATCATTAATTCATCAGCTCATTTCATCTAAGTAGTTTGTAAACAAAAATCTATAAATCGAATGCCATTTAAGTTCCTTAAAGTTTTGTATTCGAAGTTTGTTCAAGACAGTTCAAGTTAATGTTAATACTATTGTAAATATTTCTGCCACCACTGTACTTGAGAACAAAAAAAAACCTACAAAATATTCCAATTTAAGTTAAGCAAAATATTGGAGTAAGAAAGAAAACCACATGCTATAACCGGACTGCCTATACACGTGTAATGGTATAAAACTCTATTTTCACATTTTACAGAAAATATTCAACCCCCTCAGTGCAGATTTAATCCACAAAAAACAAAATATTTACTTTCACAAATTGTTGCATGTTAAATATTTTCACATTTCCCTAAAGCAATATTGAACAAAAATAAAAGTTAAATAATATTTACCCTTCGTTGTAAGCACTACACTGAAGAATTCTTATACACACTGAACCCTTTTACATGCATATGCACGTTAACGAATATGGTAATTTGTAACTTAAACATACAAATAAATATTTTCCTGTTCTCATCCTGTTACTGTTGTATGAAATTGTGTCCATGCATGCACGTTTATTTACCAGTGTAAGAGTGTTGGAAGTCTAACCCATACACCTGTAAGTGCCACTGTGCGGGTATTTGTATTTTTTGTAAGTCAAATTACATTTCCACCTGCATACCAACACATAACAAACACTCGCATTTCCTCCATAGATCCACTCGTGCATTTCGAAAAGAAAACACACTGTGATACATGCTGTTAGTTGTGTTTAAAGACGTTTACTCACTTTTACTACAATTCAAAATTTTTACTATGAAATAATTCATTAAAAACTCCCTAAAGTGAAAAATAATCATACGTAGAAAGAGAAATGTGTGAATAAGCGTTGGTAGAAGTTATACTTTATTATTGCACACGATTCCATGGAATATCGAGATAAATAAAACTTTTAACACAAACACTAGTTAATCTTTATGCAATAAAAATCAGAAATTCAGCAACTCGTTAGCATAGTGATATCCACTTTAGTTGGCAGGAAATTTTTGAAACTGTGGTGCATGTGAAATTAAAATATAACGTCGTTTCTTATAAAAATGTCCACTGTACAAACTAAACGTTCAAATTTTTTTTAAGAAATAGTTACACTTGGTCTGCGTTCCTATCTTGGAAGCAACGCAGTATTTTAATTTACACCCCCACAGAGAAAAAAAAGAGCCGAATTTTTGAATAGTATGTTCAGACTTAATTAAGTCAATTAAATTTTAGATTCAGTTATCAAATTTGGTGTTCGCATATGAGCAGTTTAGCTTACTCAAGAAGCGTGTAATTATGAGTTATGCCGTTTTGTGTATAAAATTTCCAATTGCCACCACAATATGAAAGAGATAGATAAATTGGTAACAATAAGATTTGTTATCCCTTTTATATAATCGTGCTAATGTTTTTGTAAGTTGTCGGGTCTAGTTAGTGGTCTATTTTGTTATGTGTTCATTTCACAGAATTTTCTGCCCACTACAACTACACCTTTCACCAGGGTTGCATGAGCTATATGCCGCAATCTATGTGGCAATTATTTATTAATTACTCAATTCATTATTAAAGTTCTTGCATTGTAAATTGGGCTCAAAAGACTCTAATTGCGAAAACATACAAAACAGAACAATGCGATTTTAGTTTTGACCGTCATTAAAAAAAAAATTCAAGTCAGCTCTCAAGAGAGTAGTTAGCCCCCGTTGCCACATGCAAGTGCAAAAAACCCAATATCCCACACTTTTTTTTACTAACAAAACCACACTTATGCTACTTTCGACTGAGCTAACATTGAAGTATTGAAGCAAGTGAACTGCCAATAATTTTATTATAATTTTAACCTTAATAGTTTTTATTTATTCAAAAATTGTGGACTTTAATGCTTGCAGAGAAAGAATAATTAAATTTTTTTTTTATTATATATAAAAAAATTTTAACGAGAAAGGACATTGGAATTGACGTTATTCAGGACAGTTGGCAAAACTGAGACTACAATTGTCTATGACCCAAAGGAATATCGTTACAAATAAAAAGGCGGAAAAATTATAATAAAAGTTTTCTAAACTGTGAATCTTATTACAATAAAAGCCTTTCTAAATTATCAAAGAAATAAAAACCATTTGTCATATTGTTTCCAAACGACAACGTACTGTTCTCAAATTTCCCTCACTCCTTGTATTAAAAATTGATTCATTTTTCAATAAAATAACAAATATAAAGATTAAAAAACATACTGTCACAGTTTAAATTTTTGAAACGCAGGTTCTTTTAATTATAAAGTCTATTTAAATAATATGTACGTCAAAATGTCACTTTTACACACTGTTACTTTATTTGCTTTAATACTCAAATTCAACACGGTTACTTGTTTATAATGGTTGTTCACACTTTAACGTTTTACTCGATACTAACTTAATTCCTGGAATTCGTCTTTACGTAATGATGTTTTGTTGTTGTTACAGCGCAACGCTGTCTGTACAGTGGGTGCCAAATGTGGTCGCAGTCTTTATTTCGGGAACTTGATGTACAGTGAGTGCCACAAGTATTCTTACCACTGAATTTTCACAGGTAGGAATACTTGTTCGCACTTATCATCGGTACAATACTTAAGAGTCGCTGTCTATAAAACCCATATACTGGACGAATTCTTACGTATTTGTTTCTATATTGATAGGAGAGTGGTAGATTAAAAATAGTTTCTAGTGGCTTATTCTGATATCTCTAAGGCGATTTTAGCTCATTTGTTTTTCTTTCAGTCATACGGAATAGTTAAATAAATTAATTGACTGAATTATCGATTGGTAAATCAATAATTTTGTTTTGACATTAATTCATAAATCAATATCGTACCAGAAGCAATCTTTGATTAACATTTTTATATGTACATTCCATGAGAGGTTATTTTACATATATACATCGTGTTTCGATTTGTTATATATACTTATGTACATACACGACGGCTCGGTATTAAAATTAAACGAAAATTTTTTATTACGTATAAAGGCGCCTTTTGAAGATAAGTTTAAAGATATTTTTTACGAGTTTATAAAAGAATAGTTGTAGCAAGATGGGTATACTTCCCGAGGAAAGATTAAATATTTAAGACTCGGCAAAACAATATGAATAATAATTTTGTAGAAGTTTTGTTGTTGCCAACATTTTAAAAATGAACTTGTGGTGTGCACACTGCACTCAAAAGGTTTTTGTGTTTTTCCTACAACTCTCATTATTGTCGTTGGTAACACGTTAACACCACTTGCAAGTAATTACTTGCATGTGGCTACGAGGGTTAAAAACTTGATGCCAAATACAAACGCGATGCAATAAGAAGTTGCGCTTTTTATGTCTATAACCGAATCGATGATTCTATAGCTGGCGCTTAATGTTTGTATCGTGGTTAATGAAGCATTTTGACATTAACCCCAAAAGCGATTGTTTTTTTCACTTTGTGTGCGTATGGAGAATCATTGAATTTACCGAACCGAAGTTCTTATTTGTTTAAGCGTTTCTTTACTTCTAGTAAATGCTGAGCAGTGCCTAAGAATGTTGTAAATCTCAAAGAATATCAATCCAGTGCCGTCAAGGAACTTGCAAATTTTAGCTAGGCTTCTCCATCGCCATTATAACAAAGTTCAATTGGCATAAGAATAAATAAAGAATATAAATTAGTTTACGTGAATGGCATCACACAATGTGATTTCTAGAATTTCGCGTTAGTGACATTATTGGACCATCCTTTTTGATATTGCGGCATGATACCCAAGCTTCCTTCGACAAGATTGAATGATATTACTGTGAACGACATGTGGGAAATTTCTCTTAATGTCGATGGTTTCTTAAAGTAACACTCATCAACTAAAATTAAGCTACATTTCTGCAAAATTGCCATGGGACATTTGGAAAAATAGTTCTTGTGAGCCAGTTAGGCCTCAACTCTACAAATTACATCGTAGATTCGCCATTTAAATTAACATAATAATGGGCTGAGCACGTGCTCTTTTACATAGGGTAGCTAAGAATAACTCGCTGAGTAGCAGCCAAGATTGAATGATTTTACATACAAGAGAGGCAAATGAAATCTTATCCTCCTAGATTTCTTTCGAATTGTAGCAAAAACCACATTAAAATTTAAATTAATTCTTGGTTTAATGTTCCGACAGGGTGATTTGATGTAGATTTTTGGAACGAAGCTCCGTCAAGTTTGGTTTGGAGACAAACCGGCTTCGTTTATGTGCCATCTTCAGTATCATTTGTGGCTATGAGTTCAAAACTGAAGATAGTTCATAGCCGAAACCGGTTTGTATCCAAGCCTATCCCGTTAAGGGATGACGGAAATTCGCTCTAAAAATCTATACGTGTATTTAAATTTAAAATTAGCGTAGGGGTGGGAGAATAGGCCAGTATCCTAAAACCTAAGCTAGGAGTTTCCTATTTCTAGTTATAATAATTCAATCCTACTTCAGGTCAAGTACAGTTTGAGGTTTGTCCTTGGTTCAGGTATATTCTTGGCTCTAGTTCAATTCTTGCATGAACAAAGACGAGTTTTAGTTCGGTCCTAGTTGCGATTGTATACTTTTAACTTATTAAACAAATTTTAACATTACGAATTTCCAATTCCAAAATATCTTTTAAAATCGAGTATATAGAAGTTTTCTGTTCTAAATTTGATTGATTTTTGTATAAACCTGTGAGTGCAAAAGTTCATTACCAAACTTGTTTTCAGCTTGGCTAAACTTTTAACATAAACTTAAAACTTAAGGGAATAAAACCTCCTTCTTCCAGCTCATACCCCCCTTTATGTGATACCAAATGCAATATCATCAAAAATAATTTCGAGTATAAAAGCAGCGGAGCATTAAAGTAGAAAAGGTGAGGAAACACCCAAATGTTTGTAAATTCCCTTGATGTCTACATTGTGTCTAAATCCTGCAGCATTTTCAGCAAACAGCCGTACGCACGCAATCACTTACGTATTCACTTTACACAACTATTACTTCAAATACAGTAAATGAAAATTTATTTTCCAAACCTCACGAATCGTCTCCCCAAAGCAAAACAGCAAAGAATTTGAAAAAAGTTGTGGCTACAGACGATTGGCCTATGAAGCGCTTCAAGCGTTTCATTGTATTTGGTTGTGTTAAGTTTAAAATTCTGAATGTGTGTGTGTGTGTGAGTGTGCGTGTATCCTTTAGCATGAAAAGTTTTTGCAAATGAAACTTTTGTACTTTAGTTTATGTGTGTAAGCATTTCCTGTTTACTAGAAGTCTGTGTACAAGTCTGAGCCTTGACTGCAGCTGTTGTTGGTGGAAACTCTATTATTTAAAAAGAAAATTTATGTACTGCTGTATTTGTTTCTGGATAGGTTGACGTTGTTTTGTGAAATACCATTTTGGTTGATACTGTGCTGAAAATGCCAAAGTTTGTATTGTGCTTTTTATGCATTATTCAAGGATTTGTGGCAGTGCCAAAGAGTCCATGTACGTTTTTGGAAAAATAATTTTTATATACTAGTAAACATGCCAACTAAGCACCATATACTTTGCACTATGGCTTATTATTCTATTAAATGTCAAGATTCAAAAATTCTTCGCAGGTTTAAGGACAACAGAAACTTCTACAAATGTGTTTTATTGTGAATTTAAAATTCGGAAAATATATTTAAGACCATAGTGCACTATAGTTTTAAATGTCAACAAGCTATAGGCTTGATATAGTTAATTCGAAGAAACATTTTGTGTTTCTTTTCTTTCCTATTTTTCAGGATCAAATGGAAAGAAAGCCGGTTTTTTAATGCTTTTATTTTCGGTGGTAGATGTTTGTAATTTTCATGTTGTTTAAATTACAGTGTTCATTGTGGTCATGTTAAAAATTTACTTACAACTTTGCTTGTTTTTGTGTTTCATATAGTTTTCTTCTTTCTTTTATTCAATGTCTGGTTTGTTGAACCTTCTGGGTTTAACACAAGTTACCGCTGTAAATTCCACTAGGACCATTCGTGGTTTAAGTTGAAAAATTATCCCTTTTCTATACAATTTATTTAGTTGGACGATAGCGAAAATCATGATGGGTAATAAAATTTTAAAACTTTTAAACATTTTATCATTTTCTCTAGTTTCTTTTGTACAGAAAGCAAGGACAACCGAAACCATTTAGATGCCATGTTCAAGTGACCAACAGGATGAAAAAGTTAATTCAATTAACCATGCAAACTCAAAATCAAGGCAATCTTCGTTGGTTTCATTTCAATGTTAATAAAAAAAAACTTTTTTTTTAGTTTTCCTCTTTTGCATTGCTCTGGACATGTGTCTATTTTTAATCTGGCCCCTTTTCGTTTTAGTAGATGTTGCCTGTACTCGTACATCATGCAATCTTTCTCTGTTGCTATATACTGTTGTTGCTATTGCGACAATTTCAATTACATTAATTTTTTCAATGTTGATTCAACTAAATTACTGAACGTGATATTTAGTTAACAGATTTTTCCTCAATTGTAATTTCGTTTTGTCACATTTAGCAAATGAACATTTATTGGTTTTAACCTTTTGAATTTTTTTTCTTCTAAATATGTAATATAGTTTATCATGAGCTTAGACCTTTAATATTAAACACTTTAAGTACTAAAGTTACGTTTAAGAACTGACAGATTTTTTCCTCATATGAGTGTATTTCATTCAAACCAAATGAGATATTTAATTGTTAAACTGAATTGCTTTGCGAAAGACGCTTTTGCTCATTTTAGGTAGCAAAAATAGTCTTGATAATAATGATTTTCCTATAAGGGCGGGTCAGTATGGAAATAGAATAAAACAGCTGCATAAGGTATTTTCGAAACATTTCTTAAAAGCCCACATGTGCCAGAAGTCTTGCATATGAGATGCACCTCGCCACTAACGATGATATAGGCATTACTAAATACTTCGAAGTCTACCCATCGATCAACCAGCGTTATCTATGATCATCAGCTATGAATTCTTAGGCCGCTTTAATTAAGTACAGGTATCAGACCAATTCCCGACGCATAACTCTCCAAGCCTGTAACTATTCAAGTTCTTATGTTTTAACTACAAACTTTCACGGATAATGGCAACGTTTTTGGCTTATCTGGCGTTTCTTTTACAAATGTTGACTGATTGTTTATCGAACCCCACGTCTTCATTTTGGCCACTAAAAATTTGTGGAGTCGACATAAGGCGATCAACATCATCTTTTAATGAAACAAGAATTTGTTTCCAAATTTTCGTTTTAGAAAATGTTAATTTATTATCGGCGAGTTTGACATCAAGCACTTTGATCGTGTCTAATCCTCTTTACAGTTTAGAAGATCAAAGATGTTAATATTTCGCTGTTTGTCTGGAGGCACTAGCATTTTTTTGGTTAAATATAACCATGCAAAATCTGTCTAATGCATTCAGTTTTGAAATAAATCGAATGAAACAAATAAATCGAGTTTTTAATGAAATTTATAATTCAAATCAGAGGGCTAAAGAGGCGAGCCGTATCAAGACAGAGTCACCTCCATCTATCGGTATGAATTTCAAAAGCATTACCACTAATATTTTAATATTAAAATATTCCATATAAATATAAGAAATTCTTAAAATTAAGAATAAATAGAAACCTATCCAAATAATTAGAAATTTAATAAGAAACTAAACTTGTGCTTTCTTTGAAAAAGCAACAAAATTGTTATACTTGTTTACAGTACATAATCCTTTGTCTTGAGGTAATTTGTTTTGAAATTAATACAATAAATAAAACCTTTTTCATATGTATACATGTGTGTATGAGTGAAGGCATTTAAGTAAGCATGTGGTAGTGCACAAACGTATTAAGTTAATGGAGTTTCAAGTCATTAGATTAATTTACAAAAGAGAAATAGCTTAATATGTATATTTAAAATAATTGCATTCTTGCTTGATAAATACAATATTAAAATACAGTACGATTAAATTTTAAAACACTAAGATGACTTAAGTAAATATTTATGGCAGCATTAATTTAAGATACATATATGCAACAGTGTTTAAGTAGTTTTAATAAAAATTGCAACTATTTGTTGGCCTAAAGTAATTCTGACTAATTGGAGAAACCATTAAATTCTGTTAGAATTTCTACGCTTTCTTCGAAACTCGAACTGAAAAGGTGCTAATTTAAAACTGCATTAAAAGTTGGTTAGATCAATACTAGATGTCAGTTAGAAGTGAACTTGGATCTGAACAAGGAAGTTACAAGTATTCGACTACATCTTAGTTTAAGCTGAGCTCCAGCTAAGCTAAGACTTAGTTTGAACTGAACTAAATACAACTAAAAAAGGACTAAAATATAACTCTACTAGAATTGCAGCACTTGTGTTGCAACTAAAGTAGAATAAAACTAGAACTGCACTTAAACTGAGACAAAACTGACCTAGAACTGACCAACTACTCGATTAGAATTGAACTAAATTGAAACTGATCTGGCATTTTGTTATAAAACTGAACTTAAACTGAACTAGAAATCAACTGGATTGTATTACATCCGTGTTAGAACTGAAACAAAAGTGAACTACAACGAAATTCAGAGTAGACTTGAACATAACTAAAATTAACTAGAACTAAGTTATACCGGAATTAGGAGTCCTCTAAAAACGAATTTAACTAAAACTTAAATAATTGAGCTCTAAATAAACTCAAGCTAAACTAAAATAAAGTAAAACTAACTTAAAACTGAGCTCGACGTCAAACTAAAGGATGCTATAGATCTATATTTTGAGACAATGTTGTTTTTATTGTAACATAAAGTTCATAAGGGAGGGTTTTAAAGAGGTAACCATATTCAGGAAATCCCCGTGTTTTGTTTTCATTTAGAAAGAAAAAAGAAAGCTTTTCCAATTAACGTGATCTAGAAGTCACAATATGATAACCAAAATGAAAGGCTACCCCAGCTGAAAATGTCTCATTTAATGTATGAATTATGTTGCACCGTGATCTTTGAACACCATGTCCACACCTAATTTTGAGTAAAATAACTCAGTTCTTTTATCCAACATTCGTTGCAATTACTTATTTACACTCACTTGCACAGAAGTATGACGCCAGCAAATAGTGCCTTTGATTTAAAAAGCTAATTTCGGATTGTATGACCATCAAATGCGATAATTTGGATGATTAACGAAGCGATCTATATAGAACTTATGCTGTGAGAGTGTCTTGAAATATTCCATATTTTGTACCAGGCTGAATCAATATCCCATCCACGTTCAGGACTTTCCCAAGCACTTTTTTGTACAGATTTGGTATAGAAATTTTATAGGCTTCTTTAAGTACGGCCAAAGTTTTCCTGATCTTTTAAGTTATTTACTCAGTTTGTAGAACACGAAGTTAAATCAGTATAACGGTCATAAGTAGGGATATGCCCTTATTACTAAGCTGCCAGTCGGCAAATCCTGCCTGAATTATAGGATACTCCCTTAAACTTTAATTAAAATTTATATATATTTCTGAATGCATATGCTTACGTATTTGTTTTATTGTGTAGTCTTACTTTTGCGATTTAACTAAGATTATCAAATTATTTTTTCAAAAACTGTCATTAGAGAAAATTGCTTATAAAGGAAAAACGTAATATTAATTGACATCAATTCAAGTCTTTTAACTTTATATACTACAGGGTGACTCAAAGTAAATATGTGTATGAATGGAAGGCAAACGGCGTGTGTTGTCTTTTTTAAATATTTCCGTGATAACAAGCCATGATAGCCAAACTTGAGTTAGAACAAAATTGAGTTTTTAGTGTCATCGTCATTTGCAATGAGAATTTAAAATTTAAAAAAAATTATAAAATACACTTGGGCTATTGTTCTGACAACAGATTTATTTGCACTTTTCGATTTTATTACATTATGTTTCACTAAGTTAACGCCAAAATTCTTATTTACTATTTCGGCCTGTTTTATAGCATTCCCGTAGTTTTTTGCAAAACTCATGGCGATCATTTCTGCATTTCTTGTCGGATGTTTCATTTCAAAACTTCAGGATTCTAAAGTTTATTCCTATACACTCGTGTCTTCAAAAACCGCCAACAGCAAAAATTCGCGGGCGGTTTAATCTGGTGATCTTACCAGCCGTGAATAATACTAAAACGCGTTCTAAATCGACCTCGAAACAGTCTTACAGGGAGAACATATCTCCAGTCATAATTCATCCAATTGTGACATGAGCAGTTTATTAGTCATGGCAAACTGTGTCCCATATCGTTAGGTTTTTCACCACATCTTGTATTCGAAATTTTCCACTTTCCATTGCTGTGCCAATCACTTCAATTCGAAAAGACAAATGTTGAAACGTTGGTTTTATAGGAGAAGAACATCCTGCAAAACGACGGCGAAATTTTCCCTAATAAAAGGGATAGCGTACCAAGGTTTCTTCACACAAATAAACTGATATTCGCGGTCGTTTGCAAAAGGTATCCCATCTTGTAATAGAACTATTCATTGTAGGCCACCTTGTACGTATAAAATGTAAGTTGATCACATAATTTATAACAATTTATTTATGCAAATTAAATGTAACAACTTTGACAAGCAATTTATTTTGTTACATTTGTTGTAAACAATCTTATTTAATGTTTAAAATTGCTGCACAATAAATTTAATTGTAATAAAATAATAAATTGTCATTAAAGTTTTAATAGAAAATGATATAAATTATCTGTTGGGTAAACGGTATCAGATATATAAAGTTTGAGAATGGTCACAAATAGAACCGCTTTTAAAGATTATAACGCAACCATCACGAGTAATTTCTTTTCATAAATTTTCTTCATAGATTAGATACTATTATCTAGAATTATGTAGTTCGTGAACGAACTACTTCAACTGAACTATTTACACGACTGAACTTAGTGAGCCGCTCATCATGCTGAGCGTTTTAAGCTTCGTAGTTCAGTGTCCATGCTTCCTTTTTACTTTTGCTTTTTATAGTTCAGCACTTAATGTTTCAGTAGAACATCGTTCATTTTTCTTTTTTTCCATTTTCATGTGCAATTATTGTTTAATAAGTTTTTTCGCTTGTGTTCTGTTCATATTTTTTATTCTTTGTTGCAAAATTATTTAAGTAATATTTGACTATTTTCTTTTGTTGTATCTCTACTACAAACAGCTCCGACAAAGAGTCGCTTAATATCAATTATACTGGCACATGACTACTGAAACATAAACTACTGACATAAAATACTCTACTGAACTACTGAGCTATTGAACTACCTGAGCGAAAATATTGAGTAAAGGGAGCAGAATCAAAAAGATCGCTTACATCAAGATCGCTGATAAAGCAAACACTAATATTGTCTGCAAAATGAATTTCAAAATGTTCATATTCTCGTTATAATTTGATACCGCTGAGTAGATTTGTTTGATTTGTAAAATACAGTCTTTGCCCTACCTTTATCTAAATACAAGCAAACAACTATAGTTGATACAACCGAAGCTTAGTAAGCTTTACGCTAATGAGGTAAATACTCCTTTGCTTTCTGTTAACAATATAATTATCCTTCATACCCGAATGTTTCAGCTTTCTGATAAATATTAGATTGCCATCACCGACGAGTGAAGAATTAAATGATATTTTGTTGTGGATCTTTTACTTCACATCTGGACAGTTAGAAAGCAATAGTCGCCAGCGATCGAGATATGTGCTTTATTAAAAGGTATAAATATACATGTATACATGAGGATTTATGGGGATTATGTGGAGTATTAATTTAAATTATTTTAACATACAAACACATGTAATATATCCTGCAGACAAGCTCCGAAGTAGCTTATTCATGCTACAAATCTTGACAAAAACATATGATAGCTTCCCTAGTCTAAAATATAAATAAATTGAAAGTAAAGATTAGCGTAAGTTTAGTCTGCACAAAAACATAAATGTGAAAATAAGTTCAAGTTCATATTCAAAAATGCCGCCCGTAAAAAGTACTTAGATCGAAATGTGGACCAAGTTCTTCATATGTACCATACCATCCCTCATCTAGGCAACTTGATAGATTGATAACATTTCTTCTATAATCATTTCCCATTTTAGAAAGTTGCCAAGCTAGTAAATTGCATAGAAATGGGAGGGTATTGTGCATATGAAGAACTTGTCTACATTTTAATCTCAGTACTTTTTACGGCCGACATCTTTGAGTATGAACTTAGCCTTAATTTCACATTTATGTTTTTGTGCGAAGTTTTTTTTTCCAAGTTATGTCAGTTAAAGCTTACAGACAGTTGGGTTATATCAAATTTCAGCTCTCTACCTGTACTGGAAATGTCCCATAATATTTATGAGTATGTCGGTGATTCAGTGAATATGTACCACATTGATATCTCGGAAAGCTTGTAAAACTTTTAAGCTTACTTAGCCTATGAGGTAGAGTCCTTTTAAGTTTCATTATTTAATGATTAAAGGGTTTAAAGTAATGAGGAGAGTAAAAACAGTGGAACTGGTTTCGTGTAATATACGAGTACATACTGTGCAGTAGGCCTGAACTTAGCCTGGCACACTACCGTGCGCCTTAACTATACCAAAAAGCTCATGTTGAAATTGTACATTTTTATTCAATTATTTTATTAATGCATAATTTCGTCACGCTTTTCTGCCACCTAGAAATATGTTAAAATGACTTCATTATCCAATATATAGTATCTTAGGAGTTGAAGTACAACATGAATTAAGCTCTGGAATCGTTCAACACGTCATTCGGTTAGGGGCGGTTGTACTGTCTTTGGCACTGCTTGCTGACTTAAATATTCTGGTTTTAGTTTATATCATGACACACTATTTTTAAGCTATCTGGAGTGCATTAACTATTAGTTTCGTGATTTTGGCAATATGCCTGGAAGATATCACAGCACTGGAAAGACCAATGTAAAATTAATGTTTATCACAATTATTCTTTGGCCCGTTTAAATTGGAACATATTGGAACATTTATTCTTTAGCTCTAAAACAAAATTGAATTCCCTTAATTGTCTTAAATTGTCTTAAATTATTCTACCGTGAGTAGGGGAGAGGGCATGATTAAGTCGTTCTTTAAATTATGCTTTGATAAACATTATTTTTGTTAGCAGAAAGTGCCTATTTATAAGCGACATGAAAAATTCTTACACCAATCAATGTGATTTCCAGGATTTGGTTTATTTGATGTTTTATAAGTTGATGGAAACTTCGCTTTTCCTGAACGAAAAATTTTAAGATTTTTTGTATTCTCTATAATTTCCAACTCAGACGAAGAAGAGAGATTGCTTTACATGTGTCATTAATAGTTAGGAACCCTTCACTCAAAGAACTTTACAACTGCCAGGATATTTGTAAGATATTTGTAAATGATAAAGCATTGTTTCTGCTACGGTCTTATAGGGAGACTACTTAGAAACACTGATCGATTTTTATGCCTGTATGGATTGTTTTGCCAGCTTATTTCCACATGTTCTGTATGTGTAGAGTTTCTTTGGACAGTAAAAATGGCATAGAAAGTGATACCCAGTCGATGGGCAATTATTTTTCGGATTTTATAAACATCACTAAGGGGAATTACCCGTTAAACATATGGCACTGTAGGATACAAAGACAAGAATCATTTCAGTACTTGAATATTTATAAGGTTTGTTACTTTCTTTTAACATAAGCACACATGAGACACATGTGTATATATGTAGACGAGTCATTCAGTTTTAAACATATGCATATGTCTGTATATGTGTACTTAGTAAGTAGCGAATGCGTATGTTTGAATCTTTATTTTTTAAGAAAACTTTTGTATTCAAAAATTTCTTTTTCATAATTAGTTTTTGCTTAGATAAGCAATTAGGTCACATGCAAAAGACATTGAATTTAATTTGTGCTACATTTTTATTTTGCTCTCTCCTATTAAAGTCAAATATATTTTATGACAACAGTATGTAAATAGATTTGGGCAGTGAATATTAAAGGTAAATACGAAAACTTTGATAAATCAAAATAATTTACTAAAACAAACTCAAGGCGAAGGGTAAAAGATTATTTCAAAGCTTAAAATTTTAGAAAATAAATATAAGATTAATAGATATATAATTAAATTACTTGATTTATTAAATTGGTTTGTGGTCGTACCAGCGGTATTACCGCTGAACACTGAACCTTTGTTGCTGATGGTATGATATTGGGCTATTGGTGAACGAAAGCATGTGAGGTGGCCGAGTCTTTTTACATGAATAGTTGGGCCTGAAAAAACTATACACGCGATGGGTGTTGCGATTGCTCACACCGGAGTGTACACGCAATTGAGTGAACACTTTAAAAGTATATTTGGCGAGGGTCAACCACAATTCGAAGAAGTATTTGTAGTGTTTATTAACTGTGGACGCAGCGTGGATATATCGCAAAACATTTGAGATCAAGGAAGTGTTAAAATAGAAAACTTATCAGGGTGAACGGTATAGTCTTCAATATAAAAATCCCTAAATTAGGATATGAACTACGATCCCATCCAGAATATTATACAGATGGAGCTGCTTCCAAACTTAAAGAAATGTCTTCGCCGTATGATCTGCGGGTCGAATAAAGAGGTAATTTCTAAAACAAATGAATATCTTGGGTATTCCAAGATTGGGCAAACAGAAAAGTGAGCTGAAAGGAGCACGTGTTATATAACACGGGATTTTCAGATTTCATTCTTAATTTAATCGGAAAATCTTACGACCCGTTCTGCTTATTCTCCTCAAGAGTTATAAGGCGCTGTTAGAGTTCTTCTTGATATATTTGGTCTTTATATTATACGTTTCTGTAATTGTTTCAGATACATGACCATACTGATTCAGAAAATTGTTCGCATTCGGAATATTCTAGTTGTACGGCCGAGCCAAACATGCTCCATATGTTGTTAGGCAATAAACTTGTATAAAGTGATTTTAGGTCTTTGGCTTTTCTGTGTAAACTTCATACCATATCCTTCGTCATTTGTGACGATTATGCAGATGCTTCCATTCGGACCACGCTGATAACCTACTGAATTCATGGCCTGTTAGTAATCGGCATCATGAACCTTTTCATGCACGAATGCACAGTGGGGTTAGAGGCAAAATATTGAAATGCATGATTTCTACTTTTTCTTTCATACGCAGCAGCTAAGGTAGACTTACTTAGCAGTATTAGAGAATTTGCACTATGCAACTTCTTTAGAAACTGAAAGCCAATTGATGCAGCTTAAATTTTTCGATTAAGGGATCTCAGCAAATTTTTAAAAATCGCATTTTGTCTTGAATATTTAGGAGCCATAAAAGAATTGCTAATGTATAAGAACTAATTAACTTTACGATTCGCTTAAGAAGCTAACAGAGTCGAAAGCACGTGTATATTTAAAGAACACCATGCAGTAAGCTGAAGCTATATAACAAACGGTCAGTCACTAAAGCGCTACTAGGAATAATTTATCTCGAGTTTGGGAGTGAGCAGCTAACAATTGCAATGGTGTTACGTAGAGTCTGAATCAATACACTATTGCCACCACCTGGTTAAACAATATAAAAAATTCACATATAAACACCTAAAGACGTCCTACATTAACTCGAAACTATAATATGCAGATCACATGCTACTTGAATCATAAACTAAGCATCATGTCACACGTTTTACACATGTTCCTAAACGAAGAACAATCGTGTTTAGAAAAAATTTACCATGTGTTGCGTTCCTCGAGCACTTTTTCTAATTATTATTTGTCTCTACTTCAATATTGCGAAGGGAAATACAATCACTTTTCTTGTTTCAATTTTCCAAATTCAAATGAGATGGTCACATGTGTGTGGCACCTCATGAGAATTTGTTTCGTAAATCGTAAACCTTCAAAATGATTAAATTTAACAGCGATAAAAAATATAGACTGTGTTTCCTTTAGCTAAGTACTATTATGCATAGGCATATTATGGAACAGAAAGTACTCGTACAGAAAATAAAAACAACAACAAAAATATAAAATTAAAAAATATACAAACTTACAAAATATAAATGAATGAAAAATAGGTCAAACTACACGAGTTTTTATAACAACTTGTGCTCAGTTTCGTTTTCCCCCTCCTTCATTTGAATTGTTTCCGATGCACTTGTCTGAACTATAACTTCAAGGCGAAATGCATCAAAAGGTGGGTGTGTGCAAATAAAATAAACTCATCTCAAAAAGAACAAAAGCTTATTTCAAGTGTCAAAGTTTCTTTTGTGTATTTTTGAATAAATGAATTTTGTATTAACTTTTTTTGCAGTAATTAAATGCTAAAGGTCTTATTATAAACTTGTGTCCCTATTTCATCAATATTTTTATACGAAAATGTGTTTCAATATCAAGTAAATTAATTGATAAAGTTGAAAACCTCAATAGAAGCGGAGCTGCGCCTAAAGGTATTGTTGTTAGTTTAATTATCAGAAGAAAAATATAATTTAAAAATCAAGCAATTGTGAGGGATTTGATTGAAGTTATTAGCTCAATATGATATCCGAATTATGCATGTGCAAATTGTAAAAACAGACATAAACAAACGCAAGAAACAAGGTTTTTAGAAGTCTTGTTCGTATTGTGCCTGCCTGCTCATTAAACCAAAAAATAACAGATACATTGCAGAATAAAAGGGGTACCAGCAACGACGGTCGAACACACCCTGACGTTTAGGAATTAAAAGCCATTTAGTTGGACCTGATCATCTCGTTAGTTATGTGAGAAGCATATCTAAAACTCCTATCCATAAATAGGTCCCAGCAACAAGTTGTAATGCAACACCAACCCGAGCTCATGCTCTTCCGCCCACAATATTTCTCGTGCAGTCGCTCGGTAATTCCAGCAAAAACCCTGGTTACAAGGGCTTCTGCCTCTAGTGCTGCTCCATAGCCATAACTACTACCAGTTTGATTCCACATTTAGAATGGTAGCCCAAATCTGCCAAATTATACGCAACCACAGTTATTCCCATCTAATACCTCCCTAACCCAGTCAAACAGTGTAATGAAAGTTCGAACGTTTCGTAAATCTATACCAACAATCCAATCTGACTAGTATTCAGAGTATATGGATCCTTACGTTATTAAAGAAACGATGCGGAGTCAGTATGTATTCCGCATCAGGATAAGGATCATGAATGTGATAACTACGTTTTGGTCTTACTGCCAGCTGAAAACATTGTGTTCACCAAGATCCTTGGAACGTATCTGAACCATGAGTGTAATCCCTGCTGATGAATTAGAGATTAGCTAAGCTGGTTCTTGCGATATGGTGTTAATTTAAAGCCATCACGGATCGACCTCGCGATTCTGGCACGTTATGTCATACCCAGCTTAGCAAAATTTGTCCTGCAGTCTGCGTCGGGAAGGGGGCACGTATATCAGGGCTATGTTTGCCAAGTAAAGTTTGTTGTGTTGCTACAAGAGTTGGATCACCTGATGCAAAGTCGGCGCATGGAAGAAAGGTTCTCATTAACGTTGACAATCAGTCGATTATAAAACGCATGATATAAGTGAATACCTACCCCAAAGTAGTTCTGGAATGTGTTTTAAAACTAAACAGATTTGCGTGCGTGAATGAGGTAACGTTGATGGGGATTAGTGACCATATAGGTACAGCTGGGAATAAAGCATCAGACGACTGGAAGGCCGAAGAAGATAAAACTTGTAGATGAGGCTGAGACAATAGCGCACATATACAAGAGACTCCGCGATTAGAAAGAAGACCGACATTTACGAGTCAAAAGTCTGAAGTCGCTACAGTGCAGAGTAAAAGCTAGTGTTAGCACGTGACTCAAAGAAAGTTAGTCGTGCATTGTAAATAGGTTGCCTAAAATCAATTCGAGGAACAAAGGAGTTCGAAAAGGGACCCATGAAGTAAGCGGCCAGCTCCTATATACGTCCTCAATTCTCAATTTCTTGTTGTGGAAAAAATATAATGAATGAAAACATTTTAAATATCACGTTAAGTACGAAGAAGAAATTAATCACTTACTGCTTTCCAATTATAGAAATCGCAACATGATTGATTTGAACAAAACAATTTTTTAGTAAGTTTGAATCACAAACAAATTATATCAAAAATATACAAAAATAATATAGTAGCTTTAACAATAAAGTGTTCTTAACTATGAGTGTGCTGAGGCTTAAGACTATCGAGCATTTAATGGCTTTAGTAGCATGTATCGTCAGCCTCAACTGCTGCCAATCAATAACGTAATGCTTTCTTCTCTTGTACTCCGACTACCATATTTTTATTATGTTAGAATTATAACAATAATATGACTTGTTTACAACAATATAATTCATTCATAACATGTTACTTTTAGATTATGGTTACTTCAACTATATTTTTTTTGGTTTCATGTATACAACCTGTATTTAATGGTCTTTCAAGCCAACATCCGTGCCAAGTATTAAAATGGAAGAAATACATGGCCCATTAATACGAGGACAAATCTGAAATAATGTAGTTGATATGTCTGTTACGGATTGGAGGAAGTTAGCTGACATCTAATAACGTAAACTGAGTAGAAAACCTTATTTATATTTCATTATTGATAATATAATTTAAGTATTTCTAAGCTTTCATCAGATATAGGATTTTGTGAGATTGAATGGCAGTTGTTACTTAGGTACGTTGGAACTGTAAAAACTCATTTTTCGAATAACTATTTCAAGTTCAGCGTGTTAGTTCTGTGGTTCTTATGAATTACCGCGTAAGTCTAAAATCAAATTTTTCACAAGCGGCTTTACTGCACCCACCTAAGGAGATTTTGACACACACACAAATAATTTTAGGTTCCTCCAGACTAAGAATTAAATTTGTTAAAATTGGTCCATATTATTGGAAACATTTTCAGTCTTTTGCTTAGAGCGTTTAAATTAAAGTAATTGGACATTATGACACTTAAAAATTCGCTATTCAAAAGCAATGTTATTTAGCTAGAGAAGTATAAAAAATATAATAATCTCTAAATGAACCACAATAAATATCAACTTGAATTAAAGTCAATATGAAAGCAGATACAAAGATGGGTGCACTCACTATATTTTCATGTAGACTTTATGTGGATTTAAAAGTAAACAATGTAGTTATTGTTGCTGCTTTTATTTATGTTGCAAAAAGGAATGGTACAAACAACTACTTGCACTAAACGTTTTGACACATTTTTTTAGGACAAAAGTAAAACAAAAAAATCAAGACCATACAGGAGTCTAACAATAAGATTTCATGAACATACATGAGCAGGTAGGCATATGAAAACATGTGTAAAAAAGCGTATGTATAATTCACAATACAATGTTGTCACATTTACTCACTCATCCTTAAAAAAAATAAAATTCCAACACACACTTAAAACGCAGTATTGCTAGAAACATAAATTACACAAATACAAAAGCATAAACTTACATCCGTATCTAAGTGTGAGTTTTGGTATGCAATTGCACCAAGGAATAGTAATTTCAAACTACATGTGCTGATTTAGCAACACTGTAGAAAAAAAAAATGAAAAGAAAACTCAAACAAATATTTGTTTTTTTTTGTCTTGTTGTATCCTTTCATTACTACTGCAGGATAACGTAACATGTTACATATTTGCTACGCAATGCTAACAATGCACTATGGGAGTTGTTTACTGGTTGAAAAAGTTAGGAAAACTTTTAAAAAAGTATGAGCACAAAATTATGTTTCAAACGTTTTAGGATGAAAAGCGCAAAAAAACCCAGAAATTTGAAAACAACATGTTTTTCTTTGTTTGTTAGTTTAGTGTTTTTTAGGGTTCTCTTTACAACTTACAATTTACAATTTTCTTTTAATTAAAAAAGAGGTGAAGCAGAAAAAACGCTTTTAGTATTCAAACAGGATTTCCCTTTCCTACAATTTGCTTTTTTACTAAATTCTTTTATTTCTACTTCTCTAGTTTCTATTTCTTTTTTAATTTTTCTCCACCACCACTTTGGTTTTTTCTAGCATATTTAATTTCCTTTTTCTCAGTCTTACTCTCTCTCTCTCTATATATATTTTTTTTTTGTCTCGAATTTCTTTTTAGTTTATCCTTCTTCAAATCATATGTTTTATACTGCAAATGTGTTTTACTTCCATTCTAACTTTGGTTTTGCAGCCCTAAAATGTGTTTTTTTTTACTCTGCTAGAAACGTTTGATTTAATGAAACATTTCTCTGTTTATTTGTTCTCTTTATTAAAACCCATCTTTGTGAAGAGATGTTTTGACTTTGTGGTGAATTTCTCTTATTTTTTGAGTATTTTTAACAAGTTTCTAATGCGTCGGTGATTTGTTTGAGGAATTCTGCCCAAGAATTATTAGGACACATTTAAAAGTTCATTGATTAGAAAAAACATTTTTTTTTATTTTTTAATACTTTTATAATTTTTTAAATTCATTTTAAAATTCTTGAATTCATATTTTAAATTATATTATAATTATATTAAGAGGGAAGTAAGAAAAATGATATAACAATTGGTGTTCTGGTTTTTGTTGACTTTAATGTCATTGTTTTAAACTTCTCATTTGGTTTAAAGAAATTCAGGCATATAACACTTCTAGCTTTTCTAAAAATTTAGGCAAAGTTTTCCTGACGAGCAACATTCAGCAGCCTTCAAAATGTACATAGAGAGTAGCTTGTCCCCCATAAATTGCAGTTTTGTAATTAACAAAAAGTTTTTCTTCTTTGGATGATAAATGTGGTAAGAATCTTTATAATCATAGCTGTAGCTCGGAATACAATAGTTTAGAAGACATCTATAGTGTTTAGCGTTTTACGTCGGCGCCTTTATTACTACTAAATGCGACCGTAGCAGTTACACTGCTTACTTATTTCTTGCTTGGTAGCTTGTCATGCAATGCTACACTCTTCCGCGATTCGGGTTTAAATCACAGCCAACATGTTACTCCTCACTAACATCCTGTCTTGCAATTATTGTCCCATTTAATTGCTAGTCGAAATTTTAAAAACCTTATCCTCCAGTCTTAGGCCGCAGAAAAGCCTCGTGGATTGACTACGATATATCTCTTAAATAGCAGTACATCAAATTGTCGGGATCATCTTAGGAAAAAAAACACCAACAACTAAATGTATTTTCCCGTCTAAGCTTTTCAACACAAGTCGCCAAACCTTGACACTTCCGATTATCGATCGTATTTGGATCCACTATAACCCATCAGGCCACAAATTATTTTTACTTCGCTGTTTAGTCTAACTCAAATAGTTTGGGGCAAAGGATAAACCGATCTGTTTGTAACAGCACCTTATTTTAAAAGCAAACAAATAAAAAAACAACTGTTAAGGTAACTTTTAGTTTTAACCATTAACTTCTCGAAAGAAGTAAAATACTTGGGGATTATTCTTGATAAATCCCTTAGATGGAATTTATATTTCATATATTACCACAGAAGTGACCAAGACGCTCTATGCCCACGAAAGGCTTTTTGGCCAAATGTGGGGACTAAAAACAAGAATGCTCTCTTGTGATTCTTTTAGGATCTACGTTGCCTTGCTTTGGGGGTCGAAAGTAGAACAAGCCGCAACAAGTTCAGTGCTTGACAAGCGACTCATCTATTTGTCCATTACTGGGCCAATGCGAGCATGCCCGACTTATGCCATGAGTGTGATACTTTACATCTACGTGTAGGAGCACACTGCGGTAACAGTATATTTCCAGCATACAAGCTGGGGATATTAAAGGGCTTATGCGGATAGTTAACCTCTTTGAGAATGACCCGTATATCATTCAAACTTCAGGTTGGCAAAGGAACTGTATAGTCCTCATTCCTAGCAGGGACCAATAGTCAACCCAATCAGAGTGGCACAGAAAAATAAAAAGGAGTTTAAAAATCTCCATAATGTTGTTGCACTCAAGAACTTATCGCATGAAGTGAAGTGGGACATGCAGGGAGTGAAGGGGCTGCTTGCTTAGCAAACGGAGGAGCACAACATGTGCATAGATAGCAGCTATACTAATGAGAAAACTGGTTCCTAGTCGGAGTTGGAATTAGCTCGACATTGGAGAGCAATAGCCCGATTCAGTAACCAAAGTGATTAATTACGCTGTCTCGGGGAAATGCCCCAAAGATTCTAAGGCTAGATAACAATGAACTCAATATCATTGCGGGGCGGCTTACGAGACACTGCGGGCTAAGATACCATCAATTTAATATAGAAAACTGAGATATTTTCAAATGCAGTTTCTCCGACTTGAATAATGAGACATCTGAGCATATGCTCTGTGATTGTCCAATTCTTGGCTCTCGTATTTGGCACGTCCTCACTAAATCCAACAGGTGTATATGGTATCTCACTGAAAAGGGTAACTAGGTTTTACTGTAGCCTAAATCTGCTGCAGTGAAAGATGAAGATGGCACAAAAAAATCAAATTGGACATAGTGCATACGTAGTATTAATTTCTTTAAAGAGAGAGAGAGAGAGAGAGGGGAATTGCAAATGTTTTTGACACTTCAGAGTCAGTCATTTCAGCAAAATAAATTGCTGAAAACTTCTTTAAATATTTTTTTCATTTCCAAATGTATTGACCACTGCTGGCTGTATAAATTGATTTTTTTGGATTAATAAAATTATCTTGGAAGGAACAAAAAGTTTGCTCATGGTCATTGCACTCAAATGTGTGTGAATTCGTTAAAATTATTCTTTATTAAGATAAATTCTTAAAAGAAAAAATAATGAACAGCAATTAAAAAACATTAAAACCCAAACATTTATTTTAACTGTCTAAAGCGATGAACTTAAGACTTTCTGGACAAATTAAACAACGTATGGCCCCGAACATTAAAGTCGACATACAGAGAAATTATGCAAAGAATGAAAAGTGAAGGAGGAAAATAATTGTGTTCCTGATTGTACCATTAATATTGTGCAACATCGAGCTGAAAGAATAAAGATGAAAATAGACACTCCTACAGACAGAAATACTCCACGGTAGGGTTGTACTCATATAGCGAGTAATTAGCGCAACATTTTTTCTTTTTTTTAATATGCGGCATTTATTTAAACACAGAGAAATTAAACAAAACAAAAAATAATTTAAGACACCCAGACACACTACACTTGTACCACTAAGGAGTCATTTTTAAGCGCATGTGCTGGCAATGTTTAAAATAAAAGAGTAGTTGGAGAAGTACTTAGGCACTGAGTGATTCAGGGATTCACTAGAAAAAAGATACGAAATATTTTTGGTTTAAAAACAATAGAAAGGGGGAATTCAACGGAGGAACAATTATTAATTCAGATGCTACAATATAAATAAATATTAAAAGGTTCGTATAGAGTGAGTGAGGATGGTAGTTGTGGTGCTTCACAATGACAAGGAAAGAAAGGGAAAACATGATGCAGTATAAATATTTTTTTACATGAAAACAATTTAAAACATTTTAACTTAAACAACAACGACACACAAATGTTTTTAATGTCATGAACTTGTCTGTCAAAAACAACAGAAACAACAAATTAAAATAACTGGACATAAAAGCATGACTACTGCTACTACTACTACTTCTCTCACTCTCTCCCTCATTAAGCTACTCTACAAAAGTACTTGCAAATACTTAAACACACTCCAGAGCAGTATTGTATGGAGTTCATGACAGACTGGTAAAAGAGTATTTTCTATAATTACCGAATCAGCTCAAACGCTGCGTTGGTAGAACTACTCCAGCAGTTTTATTATTTTGATGTTATTAAGGTTTTTCTAACATAAAAACTTGCTACTAACGTGGACACTGCATGAAAGTTAAATGCTTGTAGAAAGCGCATAACTTCGTGGGCGCAGTCTTAGAAACTACACAAGAAAAAAGTTAGAAGTGCCCTAAGTAGCTAATTGCCAGAAAAATCAAGTCTTCTTTTCCTATATTTGAATCCTCTGGGTGTGGAAAGACGCGGCGGTGTGTAAGGCAAATCGGTCAGCCCATTAGAGATTTTCAAAAGTCATAGTCCAAACACGATAAAAAATTAAAAATATATTATATTTTAGGGCAGTCTGCTTTTTGGATCAGATAAATTACAGATGAGCATTAATTGACGTGATCCTACTGCGACTGGTGAACCCATATTTAGCGTTTGCTTTCAAAGCAACATTGTGAGACTGCTGCACTCAATCACCACGCGGAACAAAGCCAATAATGATCCGAAGTAGGAGAATTGTGTCCAAAAGATTGTGCTGAGTGTTTTCTAAAGCATGGGTGGAAGGATACTGGACAACACCTCTAAAGTTTTGGCTTTGGTAGATCTGCCTGCGGTTTTACATGCGCGCTTTGCCATCGCAACCTTTTCTAGCCACAACCAACACATATTTATTCCTTTGAATTAAATCTCGGTCAGATTATGAATACAGTGAGATGTACCACCGCAGTTATTTAAGTACTGTTTCATTGTCCTGACTCAAGGCTTCTTTAGTTTTATTCAAGCTTGCCTCAAAAAAAAAAGATATGTGGCTCACACTATATCTCAGTCCAATTTTCTATGCTGGCATGAAAAAAGTCACGGCAGGTCACAGGCCATATCGGGCTCGAGTATATAATTTAGAATCTTCCTTTTGTGTGGTTTGCCTTCCGGAGTCATTACCTTGCGTTGACTTGGACTTCAGCTAGATTCTTTTATTTCGCTAACATAAACTTTTGTCCCATTGCAGTTGCCTCAGATATTAACCACTCCGCCATTAGTAAGCCTTCATTGTTGGTTTCCTTCAGGAGAAATAAATTTCATCTGCTCTAATGTCCGCTTTGTTCAGATAGAAGCTGGTGTTCAACTAAAGATCAGCTGGTAAGCAGATTTCGCGCACGTCTCTCCATCTTATTTAACTAGCTCCCCACCTAGGAGACTGCTTCAGGTCCCTAGTATTGGTGTGATACACATAATTCGCACTTCTGACAGTGCATATGACTGTGCATAAGACCCGAAAAATTGTTTAGCAATTCAAACTTAATATCTGCACTTGATGCTTATTTTGAGAAGTGCAGTGGTTTTCTGTAGGCAATTTGTAGGAGTGTATCGGGCCAGGGTGGAACAAACTTTACGTTCTTTTTGCTGGATCTGCTAAATTTTTACGATATTATTTTATCATTACATTTTACTGCTTACCAAAAATAATGTGATTAGTTAAAAAACAACATACATATAACATTTGATTGAGACATTCAAAAACGATTCAATATATTTAAATCCCCTTCATACATTATGTCTGTGCCTACAGTACATGGTAGACAAATACTGCAGTGTTATATGTTGCGCAGACGATGCTGATGATAATGTTGTAACATTTGTTTATAATGGCTTCCTATAAAAATTATTTGCTAGAATATACATGCACTTTGAAACACAAGCACAGACACACTCTCATGTAAATCACAGTACAAGTTTATGTAGGATATGTGGATTTACATAAAGGATAAAGCATGATGATGCTCATATGTCACACTCGAACAACAATAAAAAATAAATAAAAGGAGCTAACAATTTACATTCGCAGGACGACTACAATGAAAGTGGGTATCTGGATGTGTTTAAATATGTATGGGTTTATTTCACTGCGGCACTACGCCACAATCAGAAAGATGAACATCATAAAAATACAGAAAAATATAAATGAATCAAACAAAACAAGTACTATTGTATTTTTCTACAGGATGATTAGCTTTTAAATAATTTTTTTTTACTTTTTCTTTCCTTTTCAATCTCAATATGGGTAGACAAATGTTATTTCTCTACAAATATTATTTTTATCTAACTACAGTCTTGTCTTTGTAAGTTCTGGGCTCAAATATTTCCATCAAGTTGTGTTTCTGACAGTTGCAAGTCGTATTTGAAAGAAAAAATATGACTAGAAGAGAAGGAAATATATAGACGAGTACCTATAGACTTAAATAGAATAGAATATTCGGAAGGTACTTGTAAACAGGATTACAGCAGGGAATTATAAAAAAAGTTGTTTTGAAAAAAAGTTGCGCAGAAAAGACGTTTCGCGAAAGTTTTTTTTACGAGTTTTTATTTAAATAAAACTCATCCAAGAAAAACAAAACCTTAATTATTAATTTAAGCCAAACAAAAAGCTGTTCATGAACAAGTTTTTTTTTACAAATATTCGCTCCTCCTTATGCTTAATGATTATTAAAGCAAATATATTTTAGAAACCTAATTTAATTTTTTGATATATACGATGCAATCTCAGAGGAAACGATAAACGAGATCCGTTCTGTGTAAATATCATACAAACTATAAAACGAAATATGAGCGGATGTTAGTAAACTGTTAAGTGATCATCAAAGCACGACTGCTGTGAAGTAACAAGGATGCAGACGAAGCAACATTATATTTAGAAACATAAAAATATTTAAAACATTTTGATATATTGAGACACCAAACTGAAACATTAATATTAACAGAAAATATAGCTACAGACGATGCAACATTAAATGAAACATGACTATGTCCCCTGTAATGTTTCTTTGACTATTTGCAATTAGTTGGACGATTTGTCCCCCGAAATGTGATACCTTTTAGACAATTTCATTTGGCAACACCATTACACATTGCAAACCATTAGCCGATTATCCGGCTCTTTTACCAATAAAAGAATACAAATATGGTTAAACTTGCAACTTTAGTTTAGGAACAGTAGCCCTGATTGCAAACAGCAATATGTTTCTCTTAGACTTTTCAAATTTAATTTCTTATTAAAGAATAACAAAAAATGTTTAAGAAGACAAAAGGGAAAAGTTTGAGCTACAAAAACAGGAAAGCATTTGTTTCTTGAAAAAACCCTAGCTTTAATAAATAATACATTATTCCAAATTAATAAGATTACAAAGTTGTTTTGAAGCATAAAGTTGGCATAAAGTTCCTCGGCATAAAGAATCAAATGCTGTACAATAGTCCAGCGAAAGCACCAACAAATACAACGATCTGTCCATATTTGAGCTTAGGTTCTCTGATAGGTCCAAAACCAATCCTGTATTATTGTGACATACCCTAAAACAGGATTGAAATAAATTTATCAAGCTCCTGGTACCAATTTCATCGAGCACTTCTCTTCTTAACACGACTTCCAATATTTTAGAACTGACGTTTAACATGCTTATTGGGCGATAGTCAGCATGTGAAAGAGGTGAATTTAGTTTAGGAATTAGTATGACTTGGCCGTTTTTCAACAGGAATGTAAAATGTGTAGCAATATTTGGATATGCTATATTTAGCAATTTTATGGAAATAACGTCAGGTCCCACAGAATTGGACTCATTGCTTGTTAAGGCTTCAAAAATCTCTAATGAATTAACATGTCTAAAAGTAAAACCTTCATTCACATTATTATGTTGTTTTATTGGTGGGAATAAAGATAGTATATTATATTCTTCTACGTCTATTGTATTTTCTATGTTGTCAGAGCCAATAACGCCATTTTCTCTTAATTTTGCCGTGACTCAGAATTGTGTATTAAGAAAATCATATTGCTCAATGGTTGCAACTACGTTATAACTAAACAAAGAAAAAACTCGAAAAAATATCACTAGTCCAGTGAAAATAATACATATGTTATAACAGCTCACAAAGAACAAAAACTCTGAGAAGTTCCGCAGCTGCAGAAAGAGGTTCAGTGCACAGGCCAACTTTTAGTGTACTCGTACATCGATTTCTTAATCAGACTATGCTGGGGTAAATTGGATCAGAATGTTATTTTTTCATTTTTAAAAATTACAAAAATGAAGTTTAAAAAACTCAAATTTTGAGTTATGACAACGTTGACGCAAACAAGGGATATATTGTAACTAAAACGGAAGAGCTTTGAAATGGGAACAAGCATTTAAAAAACAACTACGTTTGCTACAAATTTATTAACTACTGCTAAGGCTACGACTCCAAGCATTCGGAAGTAGCAGCAGCAAGAGCAGCTGTCGTGTTTTATAAAATTACATTCTTTAAAACTACTGGCAAATGTAAACATTTTATAGTTAAAATAGAGCAGCAGCAATAAAAAATAAAATGTAGAAGTAGTTTATAAAACCAAATAGTTTTCTGTTGCTCAGTTCGAAATTTCTAACTGCTGCTGAAGTTGCAGTTTTATTTTGATGACTAGAATAACATTGAAGTAATCGGAGACTAACATTGAAGTATAACTCGAAGAGGTCAAAAAATAAAACTTTCAGCGTCAACTGAAGTTTAAAAAACAAGCACGTGTGTGATCAGGGTGGCCGTTTTTATTATTTTTAACCACAATTTGTTATTTCCACTCCAATATGTAGTTGCAAACATTTTCTTAATTTTGGTTAAGCAGATAAAGTTTTAATTTGTAATCATGCATTATGTTATTATTAAGTGTTTACAAAATACCACCCGTGCCACAAGTACACAGCATGTCTACTCTTGTGTCATCTCTTCATTGGTAAAATATTGGAAAATAAAGTAAAAAATAAAAGTAGTAAAAATTTGATTCTTATATCTATGAGGACGCAAAGTACCATTTCCACGTGCTGGGTTTTTTTGGTTTGCAAAAAATCCCTGTAAATAGCAATAATTTCATTCATGCACTTATAATCACTACAGATATCCGTATCCTTACACACCTGATGATTTTTCTGTAAGGAGGCTTATTTTTATATTTTGACTTGTTTACAGGAAAAAATAATAATAATAAAAAAAATACTTAGCTGATTATATAAAATAAATTTAAAAAAAAAACGGCAACACTGATCACACACACGTGCTTGTTCTTTATATCTAGTTTAGCTCAATATTTAATTTTTTGACTACTTCGACTGCCGCTTCAATGTTATTCTATGATATTATTCTTCGAATACCTAAATGCCTCCCTCTATCCTCCTTCCCATAACCTCTTTTCCTAGTCCTAGCACAATGCATTGCATGAATAGGGGTCATCCCAAGAGTGCTGGTCCTACCATAAAAAAGTGCTACTTCAGATGTCATTTGCTTTTTGGATGATTACTAAGACTACAAAATAAAACTACTCTTTTGGTTTACAACCTTTAAAAGTGCAAGTGTAACAGAAAATTATACACTAGACTATTTGAATTTTTTTCTTTTTGAGTTACTATAAAAACTACTGATACCAAAATGTTGAGGTAGCTATAGCAAAGGTAAATGAATGGTTCTAAGTTTTTAAAATTTGTTGGCTACAATATACTGTTTTTTCGCGCTGCTACTACTTTGAGTCTAGTTATTCAAACACTGACGGGAACCAACATTTCTATAGAACAAATTCGCAATCAAGAATAAATAGAGATATCATAACAAAATTAATTCAAAGCAATATACAAACTGAAATTGCAAACATCCAGGAATTGCAGAAATGTGTTTAATAATCCATCGTTTAAAGTTAATCTCTACTGTACGCATGTCTGATCTTTCGTTTAATTTGTCGGTCACTGAAGCGGATGGACTACAGAAATGAAAATAATCAACTCAATAGGAGATAATGTGTGTTTGACATTACCGACAGTGCGTAGGCTACAGTTAACATTTTAAACACTTCCAGAATAACACAAAATTTGGGAAGTTCTTTTATGGTGACATGTAAAAAAGTTAAACATGCTTATGGTGTTTCCTATTCAACAAAAGAACTGTTTGTTCTTTTGAATTAAAAAAAATATTCAATTTTGTGTTATTTTTTTTAAATATTATTTTATCTTTAAAGTAACACCAGCGAGGAGGACCAATATATCCTATGAGATTAAGTACACCTCTGATTAAAAAGATGTATTAAACTTTTAGTTTTAGACATACGATTAGCCACATTTACACAAAATTAGCCCTAAAGCGATGATGCGAGCTTTGACTTCTCGACCATTGTGCTTTTGAAACTTAAATATTCTTATTTAAAAAATTGTCAAGCTAATTATCCCAACTCATTTTATTATAAAAATGCAATTTATTTGTTTCGAGAGATAGGTTAGTTTCATTGTGAATTTTGCTAGTTGCTTAAGCCTGCTCATGAGGAAAGCTTTACACGAAACCTTCTAGAAAACACTGGAAATGTTTATGATTGATATTTTTAAACTAAATGAGCAAGCGTGAAGAACTTTCAACCGAAAACACTAAAGCTTTAACAAAAACTCCCAACTGTCAAAATGGCCTTTCTACACTTGGTTGGTTGTTTGCAAACTTAAAAAAAACACATAATCTACTCTATTAGTCCTTGTTAGATGTACCACGCGCTTCAATTTAATTTTAAATTTCAGAGGTTTTTTATCCCCAACATTCTTTTCATTACTAAATTTGTTTTATTATATTTCCCACTAAAATATTAAATATGTGTTTAAATACTTAAAATTTCAGTATTATTTGATTTGTTTACGGTTGCGATAACAATATTTATTAATAACTAAACAAAATTTATTAATTTTTTTTTTTTTGTTATTAAATTTTGTTCCAAAAAACACAATTCCTTTTAATTTTGTTTCTGCATGACATCAAGTAGAAAACTACGTGTGGGTAAGTTCGACTAAGTAATTCTCTGCTTAGTAACTGCAATTAATATTTGAAAGGAACAGAAATATGTACAATAAAATCGGACACCTAAATATTAATAATATTTATGAGAGATTGTGTGTGTTATCGATCCGAAATCAACAAAATATTATTGTAATATTTTTATTATCATTTTATGTACCTCTGCTTTGCCCGCCGCTGTTGTACATAATTTGTTATCCACATACTTCTCTCACAAAGAAAAAGCGGTACACCAATTGGTGCCTTGTGGCCGTCAAGCGAGGTCAACGTGCTGCCTTGCTGGGAATTCGAACATTGTTTGCTCTAGCATATTAAAGAAACCACCAACACTGCTGTGCCAATGGTGAAGATTATGATGTACCAATACCTCGGCCATATATTCTCCCGTTTTCAAATTTTAGTAGGCGGCCAAGGTCGCGAGCACCAGATATCTTCTTTGAGTTCTTTGAAATGTGTCATTATATGCAATAAGCATTACCTGCAAGCGTCGCAAGCCTTGAGAGCTTACTTACAGAAGATATAATTAACTTCAGTGCAAATGTTATGATACAACTTGTTAAAATTTTATTTTTGATTGAATATTCAGAGAGTAAGATGTAGGTCCTTTGTTGAGGCCCTATTCTCCCAAGAGGAGTAACAACAAAAAAGGTTTTGCTAGTTATTTTATCGCTCACGGAACGTTACTTTTTGTTACTGTAAAATTTAGTGTAAAGAACGACACAAATTTTATTCCAGCTGATCACTTGTAAAGGGAATAGATATGTCCATGCATTCATTGACCGATATCAAAAGCTAGTAATTTGTCCTTGTTCTTTGACTTAAAATCGCTTTTGTAGAAGAATCCGGTCTCTAATATAAAACTAGACAAACTTCCGAATATACATGACAACATCGAGTAGAAGATAGATCACAAAGGAGATAGTACTCTGCAAAATATCAGTAACAAGGCCCACACCCAATAGCGAGTTAAAATATTTCTACTGCTTGTCGTGGTCCTGGATATAGTTATTTTTACAGTAAGAAAAACAGTATGAGAGGTTCGATATACATAAATAGAACTCATTGACTTTATAACAAAAGAGTGCGTTAGAAATGAAACACTTCATAAGCACTCATATATGAACACGGCACAGTATGTGTACAGCCCAACTTAAACAAAGATGTGGCCGCATTATGCTGCTAGCCTGCCTTTTGGCTGATGAATTTGTAACGCAGTTTTATTTTCCAGCTAGAGTTACGTTCAGTTTTTCCAGGGTTTTACTAAAGCTCTCCTCCTTCCTTTAATACGTAGATGGTACTGTATGAAGGTATTTTGTGAACGAAACTATTACGGTGAATGGGTGAATGTATAATTGTGTACAAAGTTACAGCAAATAAAATATACTTTCGGGAGATTTTGTAATCATGCGAGTAACCTACGGTAAATATAAGATAATTTCGGGAGGCCTTTTGTTTTCGGCAAATCTATGGTCTACGGTATTTCTAAGGTCAGAACAGGAATCGGTTAGCTCTTGGGCTACAATTCAAGTGGCCTGATTATAACCAAAGCTCGTAAGGTAGCGATAACTGCATTTCCTTTCAAGGTCGAACATCCACACTATATCCAATATTTAGTATAAACTAAGTGAGAATTATGACGTATAAACAACGTGTAATTTGGATTTCCTAATATATTGGCTACCACGTACTAATAATCTGTGTGTAGTGAAAATAGGTTAGTTAGCTATTGCTAACGTTTGTGTATGGGTTTGCATATCGGGGTATCTTTGTAAATTTGAAACGGTACTTTACAAATTTGACCCTTTTTTCAAACTTTGGCACAATCGACCACCTTAGATGGATACGCACTAAAGTGGTGCTAATATTGATATCAGTACGGCCCAAATTTTTGGATGGGAACTTGGCTTTTTTCACATTTTTGTTTTTATGCGAATCTGGTTCCTTTTTTCCAAGCATTTTTTTTGTATATGTATATATATATATATATATATATATATATATATATATATATATATACTGTAAGTATGTATAAAACTCCTTTTAAATTAAAGTTTACAGACGGGTGGCTTGTACACAATTTCGGCTACCTAGCTATAGTGGAAGAGCCCCCCCATAATATTAATGAGTCAGTCAATGAATAGAAACTAAAACATGCATTTATTATACCCTCTTATCTCGGGAAGCCTGAAACTTGATCTATGAGGTTACATTTATTTTTTGAAGAGGTTATAATTATGGAGTCCTTATTTTATTATGATTAAAGAAAGCAATGTATTGAGGGTGGTAAACACAGCTTGAATGGTTCGTGTAATATACAAAACGTATGCCTGAAGTTGACCTGGCGCATTTCCACCATAGAATTGAAGATATTATTTCATGGAATTGAGATATTATTTCATGAAAGTGGTAGCAACTTTAGAACAATTACAAAAACAACACAAAATTTTTTTTGGTATGACAAACAAAAAAATTTTAAATTGCTTGTTGGTTTTGTGATTGTTGTAAAGTCTCTCTCTCTAAAATAATCTAAAGTTTTTACGAAGAGATAATTGACACTTGTTTATGTTTTGACATGAGAACGCCTTGAGACAATTCCAAGTTACATAGGGGGCAATGCGATTCAAGACCTTGATTGGCTGGCTTAATCACGCTACTTGAATTCCATTAAAAATATGTTTGATTAAAAGCTAATTGTTAATATAATTGGTATTCAAACTGGCACAATATTATCGTGTATTGATAGAGTCATTATAAAATTCTTTGCATTTATAAAGACTACACTAGCGGTCAAATAGCACTTTGGATAAATTAATTTTAACTCCTAAGGGCAGTCATTATACCTGTCATATCTGCTTTCACAAAAACAAAACCCGTCTAACGATGTGACAAACTGTTTGCATAAACTTAAATATTCTCTGAATATTTGGCTCCGTTCTTGTCAAGCATTTTGCTAGATATGGATTTACATTTAATTATGCAAAAATCAATTAGACTTTATATAAACAAACTGACACACACACTCAGGCAAATATACACCACGATACACAAGTATCTATGAGAATGCCTGCATATGTGTGCAAATATTAAATAAATATTGTATCGTAAATTCAAGTTAATTAAATAAATTAAAATGATGGTGGTTGAAGCTCAAAAATATTAATACTTAATGAAGAAATTGTTTAAAGGTTATGAAGAGATAAAAAGTATTTCGAAAAATTGTCTGGACAAATTAAATGGAGCGCAGAGATATTAAAATGGCAAGTCCAGTCTTATAGTACTTAAAGTGTATAGCAGTAGATTAAAACGGCAGATGGAAACTAAAATACTGTAATAATTTTATTTATGATTAAAAAAAATCAAAGCTCCGACTTACCATTATGACCGGTATTTGTAATAATAACCCAAAAATCGATAGTCTTCTCAGGACCCAATTCCTCATAGTCCCACTTCTTTTTGACACGCACAGCACCATTTGTTTCGACGGTCACCCAGGGATTTTCATCACGTATCTTGAAGGTTTCCTTATCGGTTTCCTTTTCCAATTGAAACACCGATTTACCCTCGGTATCACCATCAGCCTCAGTGAATTCTATACGTTTCGTAGGGCGCACGGCACGTGTAACACGGCGTTTATCACGATGATGCGAATGTTCATTTACTGCATCATGTTGTAGATGTTGCATTATAAACGAAACCGGTTCAGGAGCTAAGAATTCAATTAATACTTTAGCCGGCTGGGAACTAACTAAACTGGGGTAACGCAAATCATGAGCCTCTACATCAAATAGCAATTCATTGCTGGATGGTTGAGCTACCAGCATAATTTCACCCGTTTGTGGCACCATGATAACTATGTTGCTGGGTTGTTTCAAACGATAGGCAATTTTATCACCATCCGCATCAGTAGCCTGAACTTTGCCAACAATGCTAAATCTTTTCCAGGTGGTGGTAGAGTTGGAGTCCAATTCAGCTGTTTTTTGGCCAGCTATGGCAAATTTATAATCATGAGCCTTGAATATGGGCCGATTATCGTTTTCATCTAAAATTGTTACTTTTATTTTCGAAACAGTTTTGTCGACATCCTCCATGTCGGATGCTTGAACTGATAAATCATAATGGGCAGTCTGTTCACGATCTAAAGGACGATTGGTAACCAACCAAACACCACTCTCATCATCTCCCTCAATGTTTAAAGTGGTTGATCTTTCATCAGCCTGTTTGGCATGACGACTTTGCAAGGCAAATGCTCCATCCTCATTGCCACCAATAATGGTATATTTTACCTTTTTCGGCTCGCCAGACACTTCACCATTGCTGAAGGCCTGCATGAGAGGCACTCCTCTTACTCTAGTTCCGGCTGGCTTATTTTCTTTAACCTCTCCCGAAGCGTCTAGCATGGCACCAGGAAATCGTAACATATCATTACGATGCATAACATACAGCTGGATATTGTGAGTTTGAGTAGAGTTGGGGGTTTCTTCAACCACCACTAAATTTACCGGACGATTGACTAGAGGTGATATATCGGAGGTAGTCATGACAACACCATCTTCTAAGACTGTAAAATATTTGGCATATTCATTGTCTAACATATGATATGAACCCTGCTGTTGGTACGACATAGAGTGACGTCGTGGCATTGATATGTCACTCTCCGAGGATGTATTATGATTAACTACAGGTTTAGTCTTAAAACGTTTTATACTAAAACCAGGATAAGTATCATGGGGTAACACTAGGGACATGTCATTATTACCATTGCCACCACTACCGGCCAACATGCGTGCCGCATTAGCAGCCGTTAGACCCTTATGATGTGGCTGCGACTGTGGCTGTGCTTGTAATTGTAGTTGTGTGTTAGAGATCTTTTGAGTTAAAACTTGTTCAAATTGACTATTCAGTAGTAATAAAATAAATGCAGTGTTTAGTAAAAAACAACCGAAGGACGACGACGGCATAGAACGTGAGAACCACGACGTTAGTAAACGAGAGCGCGACGATTTGATGGTTTTTGTTAAGTCGCGCTTAACCGTTACCGTTACCCGTTGCGTTTCTAATATATCGGATTTTTTGTCGTTGCTACAGTTGTTGTTGTTATTTATAATATTATTATTACTATAAAAGCTTTTAAGCTTTGAGCGCTTTTTGTGCGCTCGATTTTGCGCCATATTTGCGGCACGAGTTTCTTTTTTAAGCAAAAGCTTTTTGCTAATTTTTTCTAGTTGTTGTGTAGTTTCAGATATTTTCTAAAGTCTACTGATTTTTTTCTTTAATGAAGGTAAAGGATTGAGTTTTTTTTTCAACAGATGCTTGTATTATCGCATTATGTCAATAAGAGCCGAAACAGTCTGCAAAGAAAAAAGAGTTACATATTAGTAAACGATTGCAAATATTTGATTTTTTTAAAAAACAAATTTACGTGTTTTTTGCATGCTGCTGTTTTCAATTGAAAATTAATCATTTTCAAATAGTCAAAAATCTAAAATTTACAAAGAAGAAATTGAGGGAAAATCAAAAAGAAAAAAACAAAAGAACTTAGCAAACAAATTAAAAAAAAATTCACAAATAATTTGAAAATTCACACCAAGAGAATAAAACGGAAAACATAACACTCTAGGCTGTCAGCTATAAAAAAAAAATTGTTAATATGTATAGTTGTAACAAAACGTAGTATTTCACCCTAAACTAAAGTTAAGTGTTAAAAATGTTACATATTCGCCACTTTTTAATGCAACTTATTAAGAATGAAACTTGCGGTTTTTTATGATTGTTAGATATTTGGTAGAAATGGTAACATATATGTCAGAAAGGAAAACGCCATTAAAATCTTTGAACTAGAAAAATATCAATATTTCAGTCAATATTTATGTATACGCCGAAATCTGGCTTCATTTTTACAGTCTACATAAATTAAAGATTTCGTAGCCAATGTCACTCAGACATCATAGCATATGGTTTGCTTACAAGAAAGCGTTAAATATTGTCTAAGAGAATTCGCGAAGCATTTCAGATCCTGTAAGAATTGCAATGAAGATTTTTAGGAAAATTCTAAATAAATTTCGCACTTTTCCCTAGAAATATGTCAAACCAACGAAAAACGATTTTAAAAACCTTTACATTTATATGGGTAAATAAAAAAATATATAAAGCTTATGAGTGGGTAACCTTTGCTACGGCTATAAGCATAGATCACTCTAAACGTCACTCTTTATCAATGCAACTCCTTATCGAGCTCACGCCTTTCCCGAGATTCAAGTCTAATCCACCACAAACCTCTCCAAACGGCCGCACCATAGTCAGGTCAGAATTAACATTCCAATCAGTCCACTACCAGTTGATCTTCAAATTAGTCCGAGACTGATGACACAGGATGTATCGGTGGGCGTACTATCATCTATTAAAAGTAGATATTTATATCGCCTTCCGGAAAACTATAATGAGTGTCTTTAAAAATACACAGAGTCGCTAAAATGACTACAGAAGTTCCGATACAATATATTTATATATTTCATTGCAACCTACGTATCGAGAACGTTGCCTAATTAAAGTGCCAAAAGAAGAAAATAATTATTGCTTGTTAACTTTTGAGTCGGTTGCAGTAAGCCTCTGTATGACTTTGAATTCATCACTAAGAAAATTGAATAAATTAAACGGAAATAGTACGAATTGGAATGCCCAGATTTTTTAACTCCAGCTTTTCAGGCAACAACCAAATAGAGGCCTCATACAGCATCCAGTATATTTTTAACTGAATAAAGACTTCAGTGACCCTAAGTCTGAATTCGCTTCACGTTAAAACACGAATAGCGAAACCTTGACTCGTAAGTTATCAATTTTTATCGATAACGAATAACTTTTTAATCCAAACACAAATATATTTGCATCAATGAACTATTAAAATCGATAAATATTTGCGTTTAAAGCGATCTATGTAAATATGGCTATAAAAAAATTATACTTCTTAAAACTACTGGCTACTGTAAAGGAAACATTTAAGAAAGTTCAGAAAGTACATACTTGCAATTATAACTCATGTTCGGAAACTTCTCTATTCATTAATGTAAAAGAGTATTATATTTCCTTTCAAGAAATTCTCCTTGACTACATTGCATTTCCGAAATTTATTATAAAATCCTTATTTCTCCAGATGAAAAAGAAACTCTGTCCCGTTAAGGTAGGTGGCGATACAGCTTAAACTAATGGGGGAGAGGTTTTGACGAAAATCAAAAGAATTCGTTAAAAAAACTCGATTTAGCCATTGGGTGACAAGCCAGGATCTATGCGCATTTCACTGGTTACTTACGACAGCTCATCAGGAATCCTTTACCCAAACCTTTAGTAAAACTAGAAATGTCTTATGATGGAAATTATTTAATGTTTAAACAATTCGAAAACAAAAACATTGAAGTTTTAGCACAACCCAACAAACAAATTGTTATTTTATTTTTCTTACTTTTCCTTCTACATTTGGTTGGGTTCCATCCCTTGGAACTTTTATATATCGCCGGAAGTTAAATTTTAATCGGTTCGTAGGGGAAAATATTCTAATATCGTTTCCCCTGTATCCTCGCTTGCTGCAAGAATTTCATCTACATCCCATTGTTAGCCAAGATTGTGAGTGGAGCATCATAACGGGTTTTTTAGAGAAACATATTGCTCAAATAATTTGTAGTCCTTGCCTGGATTTTTGAATATGAATATAATATGAACATACTTTTTGTCATCAATATGAATTAAATTCAAAATTGTGGAATGTTATTGTAGAGCGAAGAAAGAAGAAAAAACGTAAACTACCAATAAAATAGCTGGCAAAGAAAACAAACAACACAAACGCAGCATGTAGTCCTACAATGGCTGCCCCAAAAACATTATATTGAACATTTGGACTAACAAAATGTTGTCATCATCATAACAAATGCTTTTAATAGGCTCAACAATTAATTGTTCATTAAAATATCATTAGTATTCATTGATTTTGTCTATATTTACATTTTTATTTTATTTTTAGTTTAAAAAGTGATCAAATTATGTGTCTTGGAATTAATGAAAGTTGGTTGGTGTTCAAATAAGAATGTGAATTGTGAATAAATATTTGAATTCGTTTTTATGCAGCACCTACTAATTTTGTGTTATTTTGATTAATTAATTGCGTTTAGCAGGTAAAATTAATAAGCTTTTCCCAATTTCACTATTTGTTTATTTCGTATGGGAATTATTCGATTTTATTAGAGCATAACGTTTGGTTTCTTCGGGAATTGTAAGATTTCGTTTTCCATTTATATAAAATTTTAGCTTTTTTTATTAATGACACACAGTGGTTTCTTATACTTTTATTTCGAAAATAATTTGCTGTGAACTCGCCAATGTATGTATCTTATTATTCACGTTACCTGTGAATAGTTAGGACGCCACTAATTTCAATCACTATTAACTGAAGTATACACGACTGCGGTATTTGCACCACTGTGCACCGTTAGAGATCAATAAAATGTTTAAAAAATAAATGAACTAATTTTTTTATTAGCCACTCAAATAAAACTCAAAGAATAAAAAATACTGAACTGACATAACGACCACCGACTGTGCAAGCGGTTATAAAATATCAGTTTATATATATTTTATTAAGTCCCTTTCACACTATTCTACAAGTGTTTAGGCTTTGTTTGGACTTTTGCAGAGAGAAATCTAATGGGAATCAGAATGCCAAAAATAATGTAAAATTCTGTCACTACATTGGGTGTTTTGAAATGTAATTAAAGTGACGTATTTGTTTACTTCGAGTAGCAGAGAAACGATACTTTCGGCGCCGATGTTTGAATAATTTCGGCGATATTCCTTCGCCAGCGGCTCTGTGAGAATTTGTGGCGGTAAAAAATAATTTTATTCAGTAAAGTGAACAAAATACATTGATAACCGCCAAGCACAGCGGCAGTTGTTGTGCTGGTACAAGCTGAAAAACATATTTTCGGTGCTGCCATGTCGGCGGCGAGCCAGTCGACTTGTTTATTTATTCAACAGCTGACTTCGGTATATTCTTTATTTGCTTCTGAGAAAATGCAACCTTAATAAATTAGAAATGCTCAGCGTTTAGAAATTTGCATCAAATCTTCTTAGAGCTTGTCAAATTAACGTACTCCAAAGGAGTCGTAAAATATCTTGCAAAAAATCGATGGACTCAGGGATTCACTGTGGCTAAAAAAACACGATGGTATGTCACACCTTAATTGATAATCTCATTTACATATAAGAATTTCTTGCTACAAGACAAGTGTTTGTGCTTAGAAGAAAGAAACTAAGTGCTTGTCGTACTCGTAATAATGCAAAGTAGTTTCGGTTAACTCCGATTATTTATGTGTTTTAATCTGGGGACCAATCTCCGAGGTGAATACATAGAAATAGTTACGATGAGAGACAGTCACTTTATTCTCAGAAGCCCTAGAGCACAGCTCTATACAAGCTAAGCTAACGTGTGAATAAAGGGATTTATAAATTCAACATCGATTTAAGTTGGACTATCCCAAATAAATCCATTCAATTTCAGCGTAGTCTACAAGTGAACAGTTACAGAGGAAGAGTCTTCTCGTTCGAACCTTTCAAACACGGTAAGCTGCAGGACGGGCTTGATAATCACCACCGATAGTGTAATTTTCATCTTCGGAGTTTTTTACTATTCCCATATTTTTCACTTCAATAACAACTTTTTAAAAAAGGAGTAGAAGATAATAAAGTTTAATGACCAGGAGTAAAAGAATTTAGTTCCAGAAGGTAAGGGAATGGGGTTCTTTGCCTACGCCAAAATCTTTACGAAAATTAGATTTCTGAATTAGAAATCTAAAGGCAAAACGAAAGCAGTTGCAATTATAATTAGGGTACTGTAATTGCAGGTGGTTGCGAATATAGAGGGCGTACTGCATATATGTCAAATCAGCCTATCTTTAAGCAGCTATATTTTTTTTTTACTAAATAGAACCTCGAAGATTTGTAGAAACTATTTCTGCCATCTACTTTTTGGTTTTTTATCTGAGAACAGTGTATGTTACGAATTTTATTTTATTTTTCCGAAATTTTTTAAAGTGAAAAATAGTTAAGTAATCAAAAGGCCTTCTACATAGCTTTCCTTAAACTCTTATCGTTAAAATTTAAGATACTTTGGTTCAAATTTCGTTGGCATGCTTTTCTAATACTGTTCAAAGTCTAATAAATTAACTAATTTAAATCGAAAGAAACCTTATCTTTTGTTTATGTTTTATTGTTCATACCTCTCTAACCGTTGCCAGAACCAAATTACACTTAAAATCTTAAACCAACTTAAGCGGTCAGTGGTAGTTAGGCGGTAAGTGCGAAAACACTTTTAACACTGTTTTTGACTATAATATTTGGCACTTGTTTCCTCTAACCTGATGCCAACGAATTTTTCTTCTAATTTATTTTCAATAAATAGCGACTTGGACTTGAAATATGTATAAAGCATGTTAAGCAGAATTAATTATTCAAGTAAACAAAAATTCATTTTAAAGATATCAGATTTTTTATATTTTAACCTGAAGCTTAATTTATGCTAAAATTCCAATGAAATGATTAATTAAATGGCGGTTTTAATAAAATGTTTTTCTACACATTTTAATAATTATCAAATAGTAAAAAAATTAAGAATATACTCAATTACATTTAAGCGGCTATGGTCGCATTAAATTAACACTACCAGCGGCCCATATCACTAAATATCAGTTACTAACTATGTTACAGTTTAATATTTTATTTCTGTATCTTTAAAACTCCCGTTGGTGAATTAAACTGATATGAACGTTTTTCAGGATAACTGAAAGTATGCGCGCCCTCACCCTGCCAAAGTACGTGTTTTTAATAATAAGTGAAAGATGTGTTTTTATGTAATCTTTTTGAAAAGAAATTTACTCTTTTTGAGAGATAATCTTTCGTATAGGTACTTTTTCAAAAAGGTATTTTTTCCTAAAATAGACACCTTTTTAAAAAAATATGCGTTTTTAAAAAGTAATTTCTTAAAATGTCAACTTTCTGAAAAAGTACTATTTTTGAAAAGTACTCTTCTTTTCAAATTTAAACAAGAATTTAAATTGGACTATTTTGGAGTATGCTTTTACTAATCGTTCTTGCTTTTAAGTTAATATTTTTAAAGAGCTTTTTCTGAAAAGTACTTTTTTATATGTACTCCTTTGCAAGGTACTTAATTATTATGACTGTTTTTAAATTTCTTGCTTCTAAATGTACCTTAAACAACTTTTTTTAATATGTATTTTTTAGATTAATTCTCCCAATAAATTTTAAAAACGCATGTTATTTTAATTTTTTTTATCTTTTGGTTGGTTTGTTTTATCATTCCATCTCCAAATGTGTCCCTTGAAGATTTATGTTCAACATGATAAATACTCTTAACTAATTTATTACACGTAGAAACAAGTTACTTTGAAATAATCAAAGAACGAAACCCCTTCTCAAATTATTAAAAAATCTTGTTCAACCAGATATTAGGTTATGCAAACCGCCCTCCTCAACTATTAACATGCCGCATACTTGTTAACACTCTTTTAATTAGGAATCCCAGTAGCTTTGAAATTTATGTTTTATTTTTTATTTCATTTACAACTCATTAGTCTTATGAAAATTGTACAATCTGCTAATGGACTCTTTGTATTTTTTGAATCAATATTTTATTATAATTTCTTACGAGAGATAGGCGAAGAAGGTTTTCTGAAAAGTTTACTTCCATCCATGCAAATGCTATTTTTTTATTTTGAACAATTTCTTCTCTTTTTAGTATGAACAATAGCGCTAGCAAGGTGGCAATTAAAAAGTTAACAAAAGAAATTTGTATTTTAACAAATTTATGTGTTTTCTATGAAGGCTGATGTATTCTTTTTTTAAGTTTAAATTAACCAAACTCTTTTAAAAACATGTAGAGTAGTTTTGATTAAGATTTATTAGATGATTAGAAAATTGGTAACTGCTTGTAAAAAGATAAATTGATACAAACGCTTTTTTCAAATCCAACCCAAAATTAATTAATTTAAGAAGGTAAAAACAAATGTTGACACGGGCTAAATCGTAGACGTTATGTAAAAAAAAAATTTAAGAAATTTTATTTTCCCTTTTTCAAAGAACTTGTCATATAAAATCCAGACGCACAGTGGCAACTAAGCCTGCATTTTAATGATTGGATGTAGCCACTTACGGAAACAAATTCTTTAGATGTGGAAAGAATTCTTATAATTAAGGAACGTTAAAATTTATGAATTTGGCAAAGAATTCAAAAGTGTTCAATATTTATGATTATTTTTGCCATTCATTAGGTTATGACGTGTTAAATATTCAAAATATACGCATGTATACGAGGGTAATTTGACTTTTCAGATAAAAAGTTTTTTTATTGTTTGACTATTAAAATGATGTTATGAATGGTCAGGCTTAAGTTCGAGTTTTATTCTTTCTGTTAAGATTAAATATTATGTTTTATGTGATAACTTTGAATAGAGTAAAAGTTAACATTTTTGTCAGACAACAAGCAGAACAGAATGCATTTGCTACACCGATATCAACAGTCTTTCTACTTATATTTTTTTTTGGCAAAGCATAACTTTATTTCCGAACATTTTGTGTGTTGTTTTAGCTCGATATATTAAGTTCGACGTGTTTTTAATTTTGTATTTCTTCGAAATATGGGCGTTTATTTCAGTGATGCCCTATCATTGGGATATATTTGAAGAATATGCTAGCTGGGGTCGCAGTTCGGAACTTAATTTATGGATTTTTGTACTACGATTTAATTTGGTCGTTTTTTGTCTCATATTGGTATCGAATTTGTCCATGAGCTGTAAATAATATTTGTTGGTGATCGTTGTACCATTTTCCAGGCAATTGATGGAAATGATATCGAATGTATCTCAAAAGGAAACTTTCGCCATGGTAAAGGCGCGCAAGAAGGCCTTTGGATTGCGACTCAGCATTGCTTAGCACTTCTTCGAAGTGGTCATGTGGTCACGCTTATGATACATGGTCAGCAATTTCCGCAACCATCGCGCAAAGATCTTTTTCGAGTCGAAAGATGTGATGCCCCTGCTCAGTTGAGATGAATACAGCGTCAGTAATTACGAGTACTTATATTTTCTAACCATCCTTTATCATTATATTGATTTTATAGGCGACCTGAGCGTGTGGATCAATTGTGCTAGTGTGACAATAACGGAATTCAGTAAAGCTCTAGAAGTTGATGGTGCCTCCCCTGATAGGGCTTTTTAACCAAAAATTATGTTCTCCTTTTTTTTTCTTCCATTTTCCATTCCAATTTACGAGGCTGTCTACTTTCAGTGGCTGTAAAACACAAACCATATGATGCAGGTTGATACAAATTGTACAGATCATAGTTAATTTTTAAAGAAAAATACGATCAAAGTTCGCAAGAGAGAGATAGAGCACAATTTATTTAGTTACATTAAGTTACAAAACTATTAATTTTTTGCCATTCAGCCAAAAAATGTCGTTAGTCAAATGTTTAAAAATTCCATACAAATATATAATAATGATGTACGAGTATGACTTGCACTATAAAAATATACTTTTGAACATAATCACTGAACAAACGTTTCTATTTTGATTCTATCATTAGTTATTGCCTTTTTATTTCCTGATTATCTTGCTAAAGCATTGAAACAATGAAACTATAAAGCCCTTGTATTTTCATCACATTTTTTCTGTTGAACAATTTTCTGTAAAACACATTTTAAATTTGTGTTCTCCGCATGCACATAACCAAAAAAAGGTACCTTTTAAATACTACCCTGGTGATATATTTTGACAACATTACAGAGGGCTGAAAATCATCACAAGCATCTACAAAATATTATTGCTTAATAATAATTATTTCCCCAGTACCTTTTCTATCACAAGTTTTTTTTATATTCTACGATGAATGTCAACAAAACCTTTGAAAAAGGCCAGGTGTGCTACTTAATGTACATTGTACGAGTATAAACTAGTGTTGCACTAATATTATTTTGGTAATTGATGGGTAGATGTTTAAATCCTCTGAATGGATTTTTTTGTAAACTGGCCGTCTACCTGAGGCTTAATTCATACTTTTACTGCCGCTAAGTGAGAGAAACCTCAATAGAAGTCTCTGCTCTATTTGTTATGCCCAATTAGTGTCGGTAATATGTACAGCTACCTTTTTCAATAGACAGCACGTGGCAGGGGTATTTAACTGTTTTTTTTTTAGTAGTGTTTACCTTTATCACGCTGGTCAAATATTTTATTTCCAGTTATAGTGATTTAAGTGTAATGTTTACACTTTATTTATTTGTTTAGGATTATACAGAAGGAAAGTGTCTGAACTCCTTTTGAGTACGCTTGCTTAAAGTGCATTCTTAAAGGATAATTTTTCAACAAGTATATTTTAAAAATGTACTATTTTTAAAATTTGCTTTCCTGTTTACTTTCTTAAGGCACTTCATAAAATCTATTTGGAAAGAGCTGTCGCGGAAAGCTGTGTTTGTAAAAGAGAAACTTAGTGAATCGTCACGCAAAGAAAAAACATGTTTGAGGTAATTACAATCTAAGATCCATATAGTATGATTGAATTATATTGATGTAAACAAATAATATTATAATTGAAGTTAATAATGGCAATATATAATCCTCTTAAACGTTAGAAAAGAAAATTTATATAACTGATTAGAATTGGCTGAGGTACGAATACAAGCGTCTACAGCCATAAAGTGTTGAATAGTCAACTCGCTTAACGTCTCAACCACATCTCACACCCTCATACATTTCTGCCATGATTACCATCGGCACCTGTCCTACGACTTTACCCGACGGTGGTCTTAGCACCGGGTGTTAACGAACACCAACGCCCCTATACGCACTTGTATAGGTAGCCATTGAAGATCATGGCCGCCTGGACTCTTATCCCACTTTTCGCTAAAGAGTTCGGAGCTAGCCATTCTCTTGCTGTTAATGGAACGTTACATTGACCCTACATCAAGATCTTCCAGCGATCAACCAATCTGGGACCTACGTCCCAGGAGCTACGGGTTCCCGTGGCACCAGTGTTATGGTTACTGGTCAAACTAAAAAAATCCTGCCTTCTTCCAGTTTCAGGCCCCAGAAAAGCATCGAGGACTGGTTCTTACATCTCCCCCGGTAGCAATACATCAGGTGGCGGGATCACCAAGAAGACATTCCTCCAGGGGTAACACCCTCATACAATTTGATATGTTGTCCCTATTAAAAACATTTTATAGTTAGGGCTGTTATATAGGCCATCAGATAGCTCGCCATAACTGACGGCCGATAATAGGTTCGTGTCTCTGCATAGACTCTGGCTGAACAAATCGATCGGAAAAAAGTTACCACTATTATAAAAATCCCTTGTCCACCGGGGACCAGCATATGTCAGAAATGCGCAATGAAGACGGTGGTGGGTCTCTAGTCTGCAAACTATGGATACCAGTAGATCTCCAGTTTTAATACAGACTTACACGTGTATATTGAGCTCTGTGTGGATGGACATATTTTTCTCCATTACAGAGATTGAAAAAAACTACGGTTTTAGTCTTTAAAGGCACTTCCAAGGCGTTGGACTGAGGGATTCCCATAGGGATGGGCAATATGGGTAATCTCTGTAGTACCTCCGGTGTTTATATGCAGAAGGCTGTCTGAAGAGGACACAAAAACTTCGCAAGGGGTGGACAGCTCAGTCTCCAAAGATACTCCAGAGGAAGAGGCTGACACGCATATTGTGTGTGAATGTCTAGCACTGACTAGCATAAGGCTTAGAACCATTGGCAGACACTTGTTAAATATGAATGCCATGGTGGACCTAAGCCTTACATAATTGCTAGCAATTACAAAAAACCCGAATGGAGGAAGTAGGCCAACAGTCACTAGTTGACAGTCTGAAATCACTACAGTCAAAAGTAGTAGTAGCACGAGTCTCGAATGAGATAAGGTAGTCTTAAATTACAAATCAGTTGCCTTTTATCCCTTCGACAAAAGAAGAGGGTTGAAAAGCGTTGCAGAAAGTTAGCTCGTGATATTATGTAATTTTTGTATAGCTAAAATACTTTGTGTTTAGAATTTGATTAAAAATCTTATTGTTCAACTCAATCATGTTACAATTTGATTTTTTAGCAACTCCTGTAATGACAAAGCGTAAACAATAACTTGTTTGTCATTACTAAAGTAATGATGTCGAGAACATACTAAGATTATCGTGACCATGTTTTCTTGCGTGTATTTTCGTAAAAGGTACTTTTTAGCGATAGTTTTCTCAAAATTCTTTTGTGGTACTTTTTTAAGGGTACTCTTTTCAAGTTGTTTTCAATTATAAGTTCTCCTATATTTACTTAGTTCCAAAGATATTTTTAAAGATAAAATTTCGAAATCAGATTCTATCCCAAAGTTACACTTTTAAGATGTTATCTTTATGAAGATACTTTTTCAAAGATATTTTTGAATTAAAAAAAAAACGTTTTCAAAAATGTTTTACAGGAATATTTTATCGAAAAAATTTGCCTTTAAAACATTTCTTTAAAAAGTTCTTTTTATGCTTTTTAAAACTAATTTTCAAAGAGTATGCCTTAGAGAAGCTATTTTTTTACGTTGTATATTTTTAAATAACATATTTTTGGATGGTATATATTCTAATTGCTTTCAAATGATAATTTTTTCAAAGCTACTTTTTGAAAAAGAACTATTTTGAATTAATTAACTTGTTAAACTAATGATTGCTTTTACAATTAGCTACTTATTTTATTTGTTTTAACAGCGCACGCATTTAAAAAAAATCCTATTAAACAAACTAAAGTTCACAGTCGAGATTTTATCAAAGACAAGTGATATGCTCTAAACAAATTGTTTTAATTTGTTTTAAAGTAACACAATAAAAATGTCATAAAAAAACCTTTTAGCCACGAACAGAAGAAGCGATGAAGAAACTCTTAAAAGTGTTTCGAGTCACATACATACAATCTTGAGGCGACGCCAATAACAATAATACTTATGATGATGATAGAGATTCTTTTCCAAACAGTTTTGACATAAAATAAGAATAATTTAAAGTCCTTTAATAACAACAAAAATTGTCAATTGTACAAATGGAAAGTGATGTATGTATGTATGTATGTGTGTGTGTGTGTGTGTGTTGATTATTTCCCCTATAGCCCTTAAAAGTATCTTTAATAAATTCAAAATTATGGGTTTTCGTTATAGACTGTTGAACGGCAGATTTTAATTGCAGCACAAAATATAACATTGATGTAATCTTTTGTTCAAGATTAACACCCTTGTTTCACTGCAAACGCACTCACTTTAATGTGCCACACGTCGTCAAACAACAGGCAGTAATATTCATACACACTGAAGCAAGCACACATTTTAAAAACTGTTTAAATGTAAGAAAAATTATTTAATCTGAGGATACTGAGTGACATCAAAGAGTGGAAGTAGTAGTACTCGTAGCTCGTAAGAGAGAGGGCATCTGTGGAAAGAGCAGAAGGGTGAATTTTGTTTGTGTTTTGTTTACCCTTAAAGTGCGCATGTGCCATGAAAGTCAGCCACTGTTTTATCGTTCCCTGTCAGACAGTGTGGCACAAAAGGCAATGAGCTGTTAAGCCAAATAATAAGTTTTTTATGCGACTTCCCAAACAGAAATAAGAAAAAGATGAAAAATTTATTAAGCGTAAAAATATTATTATTACATTCTTTCTGGTAGGTTCTTTAGCAAATATGTAGAGTGTGTAAAAGATTATTAAGTGAAACGGCTCCTTAGGGCGTCTCAAGGAAATAATGGGTGGTCTCACCACCATCAAGACTTTTTTGCTCTAAATATCTTTTGTAAAAATTCTTAATGTGCAAAAAAATATGTTAATTATGCTCTTTCTTATTTTTCTTAAAATTAAAGGAAAAAAACGAACAGGCAGCTTAATGTTGATACAAGTTTGAAAGGTTGAAAATAAATTTCTGACTTTTACCAGAAAATGTTAAATGTTTCTATTTTCTATAACTAGAACTAGACCCTTTAAATGGGTAAACAGTTTTGCATTTAGCTCTCACTATGTTGTTTGTGTTCCGGGCTTTCGGCCGCTCGGAGTTACTTTTAACTGTAACAGTGTCTCTGCCATATAAGCTTTTTTTTAAAGAGTTTGATTATTTAAGTAGCTTGTCGGTCAAATGTTACAATTACAATACTTTTAGCGTTGTCAATAATAATACAATTGTATTCATTAAAATAGGAATTACACTACTTGAAAAAGATCCATAAAGTTTTTAAATAAGAAATTTTATTGCATCTATTTATTGCTAAATAACTTAGTTAATGAATAATTCTTAAACTTATAAATAAATTCATGAGTTTTATTTGATCAAAATTAGCTGTTCCATGTAGTAGGAGTGTTAGACGGGGTCGACCCCATAATAAGTTGCACTAGTCACTCCCCAGGATGGATAATCCATAGTTGGTTCTAAAATGCTTAATAAAATGTTTGGCTACGCCTTTAAACACAGCCCATTTAGCAGCATATATTAATCGTAATGGTTTGAAAGTGGCTTTAATTTTGTCCTGGTTGGTTTTTCAATCGGACGTCGAATTTTGGGATAGATAAATCTAATATCTCGAAACATTCCCTCCTAAAAAACTAATTTTTTTTCAAATGATCGAATAAATTTCTTAAAACACTGTAATTTTTGCTTACAAATATGAAAATATTGGACCCAAAGCCAATCAATAGATTTTAATTAATTGAATAGGCTTTAATATTGATGATTGGTTTAGAGGAATTCGACTCCAGGTATCTTGCACTACATTTCACAAATCCTATGAACTTGACGGGGTTGTTTTTTGAAATGCCTAACGTCTCCCAATAGCAGTTTTGTTGGAAGGACGTCAGCACTCTAAGTAAGCCTCGCCATAAGCTCAACCCAATTAATCAATTGCCAATTGTGTTGATGTACTATGACACCTTCCGCTGTTGGTACACTAGACTAGATAGACACCCTGAGTTTGGCAGTAGAAAGTTAGACAACCTTTCAACGTATACTTGCCGATACATTGCTCTATAGTTCGTAAATTATAGCAACTCCATATTAAAACAAAACTTCTCTAAAGCATATCTTTAGCACCACGATGGTTAAGTCTCTTTTCTTTTTCGAACATTTTTCTATTAAATTATTTGACCGTCATTCCCTACCCTGTTCCTTTGGCAAATGGATATAATTTTGGGAAAATTTAAAGCTACTTCATTGTCAATAAGCACCTGCGAATAGAATCAGTAATGGTTTAGTTTAGGGCATTTCCGATTATTTGGGTGGAACAAGGACATATTCCACTACTATTTTCCTTGATTTCAAAGCTTTAAATAATTCATATCACTATTAAAAAGCCAAAAGTTCACTTAAAAATCTATATGCAAAATCTTCGCTTCAATTAATGTGTTTTCTTTATTAGAAAAAATTTAACAATTTTTGGCCCTTTTTTATACTCAAAATGTGTTATGTAAATTCCAAATGACAAGAGTGCAATATTCATCAAGGTAAAAAATTTAACAAAGTAAAATAAAAGTTAGAGCTGTTAATAGACAGCTTCATACGATAACTGTATTTTCTTTAAGCTATTGAAAAGTTTAGATTTATTTTAAAATTTTGTTCTTTTAATATCTTTTCACAATATGACGGGGTTTTTCAATTTCTTTAATTTTAATTTAACAAAATATGTTTAACGATAATTAAGTTATAAACATTTTAATTCTTTACAAATGTGTCATTAATAAACCTAAAGAGGAGAATAAAATACAAGAACTTAAACAAATATTTCTTAACAACTCCTAAGCTGCTTATGAACATTAATTTAGGAATCTTTAAACTTCAAAGCCAACAGACAATCAGACATTATTATAAGCCGAGTCAAGTGAACACAGAAAAAAAATAATATGATTAATTAAGTTGTCGTGCAGTAAGCTTCAGTTTAGGGTATCGCCGGTATGATAAATTTGTACAGTTTCTCATGGATTAATTAAAAAAATGTATTTAAATATTTTGGTAGAGGTTGCACAACTTTCCTTATACTTTGCGAATGTTGGGTTAGAGGGTAAAAATATATATTGGAAAAAATAGAAGGGTTTTGAATATAAATGGAAGATAGGAGTGCGCCGAAAAAATAATTCATAAAAAGTTTAAAAAAAGGGGGGCCGGATTGAAATCGACTAAAACAAATTGCGTTCGCAGTAGTATGTATATTTTCTTCACTTATGACATTATATACATAACGAATTCTCTCCTTAATGACTGATTCTATAACATATATTTAAGTTACAGGACCATGTCGCAGAAAAAGCTTCAGATCATAGATATCACAGATACTATCATGTCTAGAAGTAAAAGGTTTCGTGAATGTTAAGTTTGTTGTCTAAAATAATGCCAAGGTATATAAGAAGATCCACATAAGCAATTGGATGTCTAATGATATATGATCTGGGATAGTATGAAATTCAATTGCACAGTGTAAATTTCATGGCATTAGTTTTTGGGTGATTAATATAATAGGATTAAGATGGCCATTAAAACAAATTTCTTGGTCATAAAAGCACTCGTGGCCTCCAGAAAAGAGCAACATAATTTCTTCGGCAAATGGCAGCTATGGGACCTCCTTGAAGCTCGCCTGCAGTAACGCAGCTAATGCTAATGTGTGCGAACTGAAAGGTAGGAAAAAAACTAGTTTGCATGCCGATCTTGTAAAATTCAACTACCTATTTGATTAGAACTAATTAAGGTTGACGCCGTCAATGGACAGGCACAAAGGGAGACACTTGTTAAATATGAATGCCACCCAAACCTTAGAATGGGACCTAAATCTTAGACAAATGCTAGCGATTACAATAGAGTCCGTAATGAAGAAGAACGTCGGCAGTTACCAGCTGACGATCTGAAGTTAGTAGTCAAGAATAAAGGTTAGTGTTAGAACGATACTCGAAGCAGGTAGTCGTAGATAACAAATCATTTGCATGAAGATGAGGTTTCTGATTCGCGTATCGATCCTCCCGTAATTCATGTAATTTAAGTCCATTGGATTTTTTTCTTTCGGTAAAAAGTCAACAGGTTGTGGCTGTAAACACATTAAGGTAATTTTACTTCCCAATGAGCTATTGCAGATGTAAATTATATTCGATGTACTTTTTGTTTCTGCGATTTTTGAGTTTATTTGTTATTATTTCTTGTATTTATTCTCTATCTTTAAACACTTGAAGCGTTCCTGGTTTATTTAACAATGTTGTGCCTTAATCATTATTAGCGAAATATATCATCAGAAAGAGATTGCTTCCTTTACTAATGCCAATAATGATTGCTATGACATTAAGACCCAGAAAGTTCAAATATCTTCTTAACCTTACCCTACTCTTATAATTGGAAAAATAACATTATCTGCAATCCTAAATTTTCTATGCAAATAAAAAATTGATCTTCCTCAGCTTAAAAACTCATTATAAATTTTCTGCATAAAAACGTGCGTTCAGAAAACACTTAAACCAACCAACCATCTTTCATCAATCATCATTATTTTGTGCTGCAACACACCATCAATAAAAAAAAAAGAAATAAATAAATATGTTAAAAATCTTTTCTTGATAAACACTTGTTTATGTTTTCGGATTTTGTATCGAATTTTTTTATTGCTTGATTGTTACCTTTGTTTTTTATTAATTTTTTTTAAATCTTTTGTTGCGATTGTGTTGTATTTTTTATGGTTTTTAGTTTTTTAACGAAGTTAATTTTGTGGTTAGTTTTTATTGCAATTTCAAAGTCCATTAAGATGTATAAATAGCTCAATAAATATGATGATCTCATTGGTAACAATGTTTCAGAATTGTTATTTAAACTATGGCGTATTAGAGTTGTGTAGTTCATGAACGAACTAGTTCAATTGAACTATTCATACAACTGAACTAAGCGAGCTCTAAACAAACAGCTCGGACGACATGAAGCTAATCACATAGAATACAGTACAGAGCTACTGAGCCATTGAACTAACTTAACGAACTAACTCAGTCAAGTGAGATGAACAAAAAAGAGCTCTCACTCTCACTTCAAAGAGCTGATAAATCCAACACTATGGCGTATGCAAAAATAAAGGCGCACCGGCGTGTTAACTAATTTTCCGAATATAAAAATTCACTGAAGTTTGTTAATACAAAACTATGTAAGTGTTGTACCTCAACCACGACCCTGATACCACATGCGAGCAAGTGTATTCCAACTCTTCCATATGCATTCAGAAGGCAAAATATCACTAACGAGAGAACATATAAGAGGTCCTGGAGCTTCCAAATACAATACCAAGAACGCTTAATATCCAATATGGACGTGTAATAATGTGTAATGGAAACAAATAAGCGAGGTAAAATAAATGAGGTAATAATTAAAGAGTTTCTTATATTTGAAATGACATGTGTGTAATACAACATTGTGAAGATATCCACTGAGGCTATCTAGGGTGAATTTGCGAGGTTGCATTTTCAGAGACTATGAGTGGTGTTCTGACTTTGATTTATTCGATACATTGCAGTGTATTGATTTGATATGGGATTTGATTGACGTTACGTGGCTTAGCTTCGTCCTTTATCCAGACAATTAACTTGTAAGGTAGCATTAGCCTCGTTTTCAATCCCGAATAGTAATAAACAGCAGACATATATAATTGAAGCTATATTTACCCGTAAACACGCTTAAGTTGTTAGAAATCTCATTTATAGATCTTATATTTGTTTAAAGACAAAGTTGTCCCCTAACGGCAGTATCTTCTATTAAATATGTACAACTGATGTGCATATATACAAAGAGGAATATTTATACTTTAATAGAATCTCAAGAACTTCTACACGGCCTGCTCTACAGTAGAGCATGAAATAGGGGATCTCCATAGAGAAACCAGGGACCGACATATACTTCCCACGGAACTATGGGCAATGAGGAGGTGTATAAGTAAAATGGTTTATTGAACCTACAAGGCCGACAGAAATTCAGCTCTTCGCTGATAGCAAAATGAGCATAGAGGTAACTGACTCCGTATGAGTCAGAAGAAGGTCGTTATTGGAGAGAAAAGTAGCGTTCGACGGCTACTCAATAAAAGGTAGACTGGGAATGATCTGGGTACCATGCAAACATGAGTATTTGGTAGCGAACAATCAAAGCAAAACATAAACTTCGACAAAGGGAACCAATTTAGTCATATTCAAAGAGTGGAACAATGAAACGGTTAAAAAAGTACAACAAATTCGTGGGGCGACCAAAGTACAGATAAACCGGAAAGCTGGCTGTTTAAACGGAGTACTTAAGCTCATTAGCGCATCTGCTTCGAATAGGAAGAAGCTAATAAGCTAATAACGTCTTTAGGACATGCGAAAAAACGTCAATATTATTGAACATTTTCTGTGGCACTGCCCAGTTTTCTTGCAATGTTGACGTCTTACCAGCTACAAGCAACCTAACAGGTATGGACTGGACTATAAGAACACCGAGTTCCTATAACATGCAAACATCTTATACTTGGTTTATAATGAAGACCACAGAACAATGCAAAATACTGAGTTATGTGTATGTCTGAGCTCCTCTTCACAATCTAACCTTTAATTGGTAACTAAGCCGAATCTTAAGGTGTGCAATCAGAATAAGTCAAGTCTCCATACAAAAACAAATTTCGAAAATTCTTTGAGTCTGCCATCGTAAATATATCTGTGCTCATAATTCCATAAACGAATGCCTGAATCCCTAAAAAATATCTAAATGAAATCTTTTACCCTTCGGTTTATTCCAGTATCATCTCTTTTTTATTCGAATAATAAAAGCAAAGAAGTTAACAACCTTTGGCTCAAAAAAATCCAATGCCCAACAAACTGCAATTGAAAAAATGAGTCTACGAGTATAATAGTTTGTGCTTTATTAACTTTTTTGACATGTTTTAAAATGTTTTTCTTCTTTTGAATATAAAATTGGTTCTGGTATAAAAAAACAGTTTCAAAAAACTTTAGGCAAATATACAACAACTATGTATTTGTTGAAACTATGAAAAAAAAAACGTTTTCATTTATTCTATTCTTTATAGATGTGAAAATAAAATTCAAACATAGATATAAAAAATCAATACGGAAATGGCAAAAAACTCTCCCTTAACACGGCAAAGTGTTGCTGAAAAACAAGATAGAAAATTGAGGAAAAATGAAAACAAAATTGAGAACAAGAACAAACGCTGAACACAGAAACCAAACAATGAAACAATACAAGTGACGTATCAAATGTGCATACGATGGCCCTACTAAGTAACCCAGGAAGTAAAACTTTTTCGAAAAATTTGTTGATGATAAACACATTGCAAAGAGAACAGCTTTTATTTTATGTCATTCAAATTTGATTTCTAAGAAATTAAATAATTTAATTTAAAATACGAAAAGACGGATAATTTTAAATAAAATTTTATTTTACAGGTAAAATTCCAACTAGATTTCCACAAAATAACGCAGAAGAAATGTGCAGCAAATGCTATTCATTCCGCTTGTATCAATTAAACGGTTCTTGTAAATTATGAAAATTATCGTTACTGAAAAAGAATAAAAAAAAAATCGAGATTGACTACAGCGATAAACGAAATATTTCCGTATACCCATAGTAATAATTATCGATAAGTTACAGATATAACAATTACAAGTAGACCCATTGTACACCTACTTACATGTTGTTTAGCTTCCAACTACTTACAACTCTACTACGCTGATCATAAATTTAATTCCAGGGTTAAATGAAAATTCCCAAATTTAAAAAGTTTTAAGATTATTAATATCGAGAAAGCAGTACAGGCTCTAAGAGGGTGTCTTTAACCTGCAACTACACAAATATTTTATAGCATGACAAAATATAAATATGTGAAACTGGTAAATATTTTTTATTGTGACATTGACAGAAATAGCATGAAAGGCGCTCACACACCAAACGACTAAAAAATAGCGTTTTTGTTAAAATTACTCATTTTCCCCTGGACGAAAACTTGAACTGCATCCGCGCATATTGTCACATACCGGTAATTTGCCCGATGTGATAGTATTGAATGGATTACAACTTCACAATATTTGCAAGCTTATTTATCATTAGCAACGGGGCAGTGCTGTGGCCTAATGTTTTTAACGTCTCAACACCACCCTTATTTGCACTAGCTAGAGTCCTACCGGAAAATAATAAAATTAGTTAAGTTATTCCTTTTTTGAATCCCTCATCTCAATTTATTTAAACGAATTTTAAATGGCTCTCTCACGCACACTTTTCAGATGTTTACGAATTATTATTTAATACCATATATTGCGGGGTAAGATACCACTCACGGGGAAAGACGCATTTTTTGGCATCTGCTCTTTTTTGGCGATATGTTCAGTAGTTTCTGGTGATTGGGGCAGGTTAATTTTGCCGCAGTCAATAAGTTCTATATTGATTCTCAAATTGATTAAATCGAAAAATTACTCTTAAGAGATTTTAGCAAATAACCTCGGCCAATAATAGCTGTGAAAAGGTTGCATAATATCGCATACATAAACCGGTTTCCGAAGAACCATATTGGCAAGGATGTATGAAGCGCTTGGCATAACTGTTAAATGGTGCAATCTTAGGAAATTTTCTATCAACCCACTTTTACGCCATGAATACCTAGAGTGCTGCCTTAATGTGGTCGCCTCATTTGGGTTTCAATTACTGCGGTAATGAAGACACATCCCACATAAGCTCTAGGTGCCGTTCAGCACATTGTGCCTTTAACCATCATTGTTCAGTAGCGGCTAGTTGAAGCCCTCTCCATTTGCCGGGCATTTCTGAAACAAATACTGTCGACCTTGTAGGGAACTTACTGATTCTGGTTCTCTTCCACATCGACTCGTATATCATTACACAAAAATTTCAAAGTCCTGATTACATCGAACATGGAGGCATAAAGTAGCTGACTAGATTTAGTTTACAAGAGACTTCAAACAGAATAATGATCCGTGAAGCTGTGGTCCACGGTCCTAATTTCCAAAGGTGTAGTAATACTGTGGGGAAATACCGAACTATGCATCCAGCAAATGTATATCCATCTTCAGTATATCCATCTTCATATAGAGAATATTTCAAGAGAATTATGACGTCGGAAAGCCAAATTGAGTTGATGACCTTAAAATCGTAGCAGATACGGTTGGGAGTGGTTACAAACTGGATTATACATATTCTCTTTACAAATTTGTAGTAAGCAACAGACGGAAAATTTGCTTGACTTCCAGTAACGAAGGCCTTGTAGGAAAGAAAATAGCTGTAAGGAACCGTTCCTTGGTGTATCATGTGGATGAGCCAGGGAGAAGATCTTGAGCTGTATCTGAATTTGCACTTCTTTGGAGCCAAGCCGTTCATTTCCCTATCTCGAAAACATCACAACACTTTCTATAGCTCGTTCATGGTTACCTCACAGGATTCTCAGGAAGGTAAATATTGCGGATCGTACGATGAGATACCAGAGCACGTGATAAGTTTTTTAGTAATAACTTGAACTGGGTACATTCTGGTGTGTCAGTCTTAATACGTAGTCTATTGCGACTATTGTTTATGGCGATAGCACCTAAAACGACCAAACTCAGTTTCCACAACGCTACTGACAAACTGGAGGAAAAGTGTTAAAAAATGGACAAACGCGCACCTAAGGGTTAATGAAACAGTTGCTTGGAATAGGCACACTTGTGAAAATTGTTAGGCTCTGCTTGTCTGCTATTTAAATGATTAAATTCTCCTTTTGATATACCCTACCATTCGTGTTGAACTGCGTAGCAATATCGCTCCAAATACTTTGAGCTTAACTTTTGTTGATATTCCATACTTTGTTGAAGGCCACCAATTCCATACCTAAACTGTAAACTAAGCTCTATTTTGTTTAAATTATCTCAGTATTAGAATCTAAGTTTTTAACTAAAAACTGTTAGTTGGGTTTTATCTAACCAATACACAAAGAAGGTACTTTGTAAAAGCAACTTAAAGAAACATACAAATAAAAACTAAATAGAAAATTGAAAATGAAAAAAACTATAACGTCATTGTCATGGGTTGGAGTTGATTGCACTGTAAGTAAGTTTGCCGGTATAGTTTAGTTGTTGTTGTTTTTTTATCTTTTCTATTCTTTTCTCTATATTGTTACTAATACCGAGATATGCTGAACTGAAATCATGAATCATTGTGCAAAACCATAGCAGCCGCACAGACATAGTAGTACTTATACAACACACGCATACACACAAACAAGCACACACAGCAACAATTTATTTTGTTATGAATGAAACAACCCACTTTTCGTGTTGTTGTGAAAAGTGCATTGAACATAGAAGTACAAAGTGCGCTTCCTTGACAATAAATGTTACTGTCCACGGCTGTTTCACCGTTCCTTCCCAACTGCTCCTCGATTATTCGATTTCAAATAAGAAGAGATTTGAAAAGAGATAGAAATTTTTCGTTTAAACACAAAAAAATCTCATAACAAAACAATCATGTTGCAGCAAGTGTCCAATACAGAATAGATGACTTATTTTGTGGCATCATGGTACTAAGAGGGTTGTTACTTAATGTGGTGTGTAAACAGTGTTCTGTATTGTTTTGTTTGACTTTAGTGTGGTGCAGTCACTCACTAAACAAAACATTCATTTGCTGACACGTTTCGTAGTTTTTGTTTGCCTTCTTCTATTCATTTGTTTAATTGTAAATTTTTTGGTCAAACAGATAAAACTGCTGCAGTCACATTTGATTTGAATTCATTACATTTTTGCCACGTTTCTAGGGAGTTTCAATGCGCTGTCCACATGTCCTTGTGCTCTGTTATTGTGCGTGTGTGTGTGCATGTAAGCTTTTGTAAAGAAACACAAATTACAGAATTGATTTATGGTTTTCGCAAAAAATTTTGTTCATTTTGTGTTTGTGGTTAAATGGGGGCGAAAAAACCTTAATAATTAGTTTTGTTCTTTAAATCAAACTGAGTTCAAGGCAAAAATTGGCAATTTATTTTGAATGGGTTCTAGTTCAGTGTTGTGTAGTCATCACCATGTTTTTGTGGTATTTAAAAAATATTCCTTTGTTGGTTTGCAGCTATTTGCTGTTGGGTTCAATGTCCTTTATACCATATAGAATCAAACAAATACATAAACATTGTATTTTTAGGGCTATAGGCCCATGAGCATGTGTTTCTTTCCTAGTTTGCGCGTGTGTGTTTATATATGCTGCTAGTATGTGTGTGCGTGATTTTCGTTGGCCTATTGCCAATTTTTTCTGCTCCCATGGTTTTTTTTTTATAAAAATATTGCTGTTTACTCATTCTTTGAAATAAATAAACTGCAATTGTTAGCTGTTGTTGCTGCTGCAGCTAGCATTTTTTCCGGCCTGTTTTATAATTGGAAGAGGGTGCTGTTCGCCTAAGGAAAACAGGCGCATAGGAAAAAAACTGTATAAATATTTTATTTAAAATATTTCTTTTATAACAAATAAACTATTTTCCTTCATTTAAAAATATTTAATTCAAAATTAGACCCTAAATTAATATATTTCCGTACAGGTGTGCGTAAGAATAAAATATAACATGCAAGTAAATCAATTTTGTGCACTAATTTTATTCCACATTTTTCATATTTTCCTTTAAAGAAGGCAGTTATATGACCTACTAGTAAATATCGCTACTTTCTTCTGCATATAGATAGAAGTGCAGTAGTCGAAATTTACAAAACGTTCGTTGTTTATCAACTTTGCTAGCGGAGACGTGCGTCGAGGGGCTAAACTTAGCAGTCTATATTTAATAATAGCCACTGTCCAAAATACAATTCCTTATGTCGGTTCAAAAGTAGCCGTGGATAATATTTTTTTTTTGTTTTGTTATTGCTAAATGGAATTATTCGCAAAATGTTAAAATATCCAAAGGGTTCATTATATTGCCAGAAAATCTACAATTAAAGCGCACCTTTTTTAAATATTTTACAAATTTTCAATTGCGTATCACTCAATTTTGCCAAAGAAAAACTTTACTAAGCGAAAATCAAAAAAAGTTTAAAGAAATATGTCATGCCAAATTATACAAAAGTATAATCTTAAAACTTGAACGGGATCTCAGTGGATTTGAAGTGCATCTACTAGAGATCTGACTTAATCTGATCTTAATACTATAGCTTTGAGACATTCTTTTTTCGCCAATATATGAAAATTTTGAAGGCTTTTAGCTAGAAAATTATGGGTTGCCGCCGATTTTTGCTCTTCTGAGGTTCTATAAAATTAAATTTTCTTGCCACTAGGTAAGTTTCTTTTGAAATGCTACACTAAGCTCGATTTTTACTCCAAACTACACACACATATTTGCATTTTAAGCAAATTTTAAGCCGCCGCCGGACGGGACGTGGTCGATAAAATCAGACTGCACAGACCTCTGTTCTGCAAATGTGTGTTATATTTATGCTTTAAACCGTACCACAACGCCTCTGAGCGCCTATGGTTTGTTAAGCAGCGATATTGATTTGAATCTAGTATAGATTTTTATATAATTATTTCTCGAGGATGATTTAGTGCTTAGGATAAGTGCTTTTTCTTTAAAAAATGTTGAGACTATGGAAATTTTTTAGGTGTCGCTCCTGCGGATACCTTAGAGAAATGAGATGGTCTTGCACATTACAAGAACTTGGTCCTCATTATGATCCCAGTACTATTAAGGCCCGACATTTTTGAATATAATCTTGGACTTATTTATGTTTTTGTACAGATATAGGAATACCAGACACTATGGATTGTAAGGATCTGTAGCCTCAAGAAGGGGGTTTTCGGAATCAATCCTTTACTCTTTTCACCGGTATAAGAAGTAGTCCAGAAATAATTGTTGGTGAAGCTCCTTGCTAGTTTAAAACTCAATTACGGCTAAAGATTTGAAGTTGAATTGTAACGTATGCCTTTAATATTTCGTCGGTGATTAAGTAAAATCAAATGTTCCAGTAAGAAATCAATCATTGGGTCAGGCAGACTTGTTGGAAACACAGTTGCTACATAGGTCCATAAATGTGATTGCTGGCGTTCATGTTGACCATATCAGTAGCGACTACCCACATAAATATGAAGCACTGTTCTTCCTGAGGAACTAAAGGAAATCTCTCCGCGTTATGGATTTATGAACCCCACAAAGTTAAAATGTATACATTTGCTTTCAAAGGTAGTGTTAATGTTGTTAGAAGAGGTATTTATATATAAAGGCAACAAAGTCAGCGATCCAAAATTAAACCAAAATAGTCCACCGCAGTTTTCTGTTAAACAAATTTCGGTATATTATTTTTCTTTGTAAGAAAAAAAAAGTAAACCAGGTGGGGATTTTACAGCCACAAGCCATCTAATTATTAACCGCTCAAAGGATAATTTTGAGGAAATGTATGTGAAAGCTCTGAAACATTTTACACTTACTCTGGACTGTATAGTGACTGAATATCAGCGTCAGTTGACACAAGACCTGATGCCTAATGCACAGGAAATACATTTTTTTTAAAAAAATTTTTGAACATGAGGATCTCTAAATGGTAAAGTTTAGTTTCATATTGATGACTTCGTTAATAGTCAATGCTAGCAATAGATGTGGATTTTAGCTGAAGCCATCATTGGATCATGCGTGTGGTTTTTTGAAAGTTAAGCTTTAAGTAGTGATAGTTACTGATGCTTTATACTAACTTCTTACTGCCAAAGTTAACTGATATTTGGTTTCATATATTTCGAAGCAACTACTAGCCTAGATTTTTCCTGGTCGTATACTCTTCCGCTTTCGTGATCAGAAGCGTCTTCTAGATCATACGACTTAACACAATTTGATTTTATTCTTTGAAGTCAATTGTCTCCAGCAACAAGGCTTGTTGGTCAAGCGATTTTTCGACTGCTACTAGAAAATAGTCTGCTAGTCATTGGTGTGACTTCGAAAGCCCTCTGATTCAGATTACTGTGGGCTGTAATCTGAAGTAAGCAGAAGTTTATTCCCTGAGTTAAAAAAAATTAATTCTATAAATTTTTAATGCAATTGAAAACTTTTAAAAATCTCTGCATTCCAAGTTTTTTATTTTAGTTTTCTCATTTTTGAAACGAGGTTTTACTGTACGCATACTGATCAATATTTTTAGTACATTAAAAGACGCAATTTTCTAAACTAAAGTATATTTTATAATTTACATACATGTAATTAAAGATTTTTAAAAACAAATTTCTGAATTAATTACTTTCATTTAAATTTTAATTTAATTTTGTTTTACAATCGGTTATATTTTCGTTCAAAATAAACGTGTTATTAAAAAATAAGACTTTAAAAGTAATAAATGCATTTCAAAAACTTTATTTCAAAAATAATGTCAGAAAAATAAAAATATTATTAGTTTTCTTCTTCTTATCATAAGTTTACTAACAAGTTTTTTCTTTCAGCCACTTGTGCAGCAAAGAAGAAATGTTCCTTGAAGCTTCTTGCATTTTTGCCACTACCATGCATCACAATGTCAACTTTGAAAAAATAATTCAAATGATATTTTTTTGCTGTTCTAAAATGATAAAATACTTTGTTTTATTTTCTCTGCTCGGTACGGTTCCCCGTACTGTGTGGTGTGCTGCACAATAAGTTTTTAATATTTGAAGTTATTTAGTTCAACGATGATGGGAGCGGTTAAACTGCTGCTAGAAGGAGAAGCATTTTTCATCTTCTTTTGCTTTTTTATTTGTTGTTTGAATAAAAATAAATTGTTTTTTCTTTATGAAGACGGAGCAGGAAAAAGTTTTTAGTTTTCTTCTTGGTGCGTGTCATAACTGCACAAATGTTAAATGATACTTAAGTGGTTAAATTCAAGGTTTTTCTTTTAATTTCCACAAAAAAGTATTTTAAAATTAAGTTTTAAGAGAAATTTGGCGAAAAGTGCAGCAAACGCTTTTTTTTTTGTTGAGAACATGTTTGACATTTATTTAATTTGTGCTTTCTTGTTTTGTGTGTTTAATCCATAAAGTAGTTCGGAAGCAACATTTATAATGCGTAGAAAGAAAGTTTTGTTTGTTATATACTTCGCAAGCAGCTAGCTGTTTTTTTAGTACTTCAGATACTAAGTTTGTGTGGTATAATTCGCGAAACGGAAATATATTTTATTTGTCCACTTATTTCATTTAAGGAATTTTAAAAGAAAAATTCTCGAAACTATATTTGAGAGATCAATTGGTTACATGCTGTTTTCACTTTTCGGACAGTCTTAAAAATCAATTTGACGTATTGCAATCGCAAACGGATATTGTTAGCCTTCTTGCAATACTTCCGACATCCAAAGTTCGTTGGTGAAAAATATTTTTTAACATAAAAGTTTTGCCGAATTTTATTAATTTTTTTTTTAATAGGGAACGTCACCGTCAGCAAATTCAAAATATTAAAACGATATTTACCAATCAAAACTCTATAGTTTTCTAAGTAAAAACGACATATTTTTACCCATTTGTTGCTCCCAAGTTGCTTTGACTTCTGTCAAGGCTCCTACTTCTTATTCTCCCACTGATACTAAACTATCGTGGCAAGCTGCAGGATTGTGCAGAACGTCCAGATGATAAAATCATACTAATGAAAAGAGTGGTCGTTTTTGCACTGTTGCACAGGCAAAGTTGTTTGTATCGAAATCGCGCCTGCAGTTGTACAAAATCCAACTGACGCCAGAGCTTGCAATAATTGGTTATAGACAATGATATTTATTGGCTAAGTGAACTAAGGAGAGTTTTAAAAAAAGAACCTCGAGTTTGCACGGAAAATAATTTTTAACGACAAGGCGCGCAACTAAATTGCGCGGGCTTTGCACCGACTGTACTTCTACGCTAATAACGTTGGTGGAACGACTGCCATTAATGGTGAATGCTAGGGATCAACGTTCATTTTCTCTAATAAGTAATACGTGATTCATTCAAGGTTTTTGTTTTTTATAGAACACGCCTTACTGGTGTCATGCTGTTGCTTAATTTTATTCAGTATTTGCCACACAGAATATAAGCGTCAAAGGCGATCTCTATCACACCAAGTTAATGGACTTTTTGCCGGCTGAAATTTAAGCCCTTGATGCCGGAAACACTGGGTTCCGGTAAGACGGTACTACATACATGCATAAACAGCGCGCGAAGCAATGGCTTTTTGGAAAAGTCATGTAGGTGAGCAACTATTTTGCTTTCAACTGCTTGCCTATGTGGGATATCACAAAACTAGTTTTTTGCCTTTGCGATTATGTAAAGTTAAAAGACTTCGTCGATAAGCCAGCTAATATCTAACGTAAGTAAGCCAAATTTACTCGTGTAATTCGCGAGATACCGATAGCAATACTAGAAATACGGAAAAAAATTTCAACCTCCGAATGAACAGCTCCTGCCATATAGTCGCTACCGACATTTGAATGACATTTTCATTAAAAATTAAATGCCAGAAATTGTGCTTTCGGGTCATAATAATGTTTCCGACATCCAATTATATTTTGAGTGTTTTTTAATATATCTCCCGATACTCAGGTGCTGTGCACACAGTAAACGCTAAATTAGTAACTCACGTGAAACTAATCTGAATTTCCCGCGATAACCACGGACCTCGCTCCATTTCACCTCGCCCTATGTGGAACTCTTATTGAAAATATTAACTCCCGGATTCGAAACAGCGTGTCTCGCTCATATAGCTTTTTGGCGTTTTTTTCTTTTTTGATAAAAATATTCATTCATTAATAGTCGCACTCTTCCCCTCAGAGCGTAGAGTCAGTGGTTGGTTATATGTCGCAAAAATGCAAGGTTAGCGACATATTTAATTATTCTGGGGGCCTATGAGTCAGAGGCATAATGTGCCCTTTTCTTAATGATTATGGGTATAAAAAGGTTTTACAAAAATGAGGGATACAAACTCAGTCAATTCCTTCTTAAATTCGCTTATGTAAAAATTATACCTAATAGAAATTTAATCTTCTTTGCCTCAAGTTCTTTTGCTAACTTCCCTTTTAATCACTCCATACGCATACATAATTCTTCATTTATTCAATGGTATTTTAACAAATCTTTATAAAAGAAACCTACAAAATAAACAAATCCACATACTCAATTCAAAGTACATATCTTCTGTAAGAGTTTATCAGACTTTAAATGGGCCAATTACATTAACACAGTATGAAAGTGCAGTTTCTATATAAGTACGAACATTACGAGTGCTTAGTTCTTTTCTTCATGCATTTGTTTCGTTTCATTTGAAATGCATTTAATTGTTATGGCAGCTAATGAATTTTAATTGAATGTAATTAGCAGAAAACTGCAAAAATGTGCGGATGATTTAGCTAAAACTAAAAGAGAAAGCAACAACAAAAAAATAAACTAAAGAGATTTTCATCTAAAAACTCATACGAGTATTAAATTATAATTGAACTAATGGTCGTAAATAAATTAAGCGTAAATTTTTATAGAAAAAAAGAAGCGAATTGTCTTTGTTTTTTAATGCAAATAGTTTATTTTATTTATTGATAAAATTAAAAGCAAATATTTTTATATTTAAAATAAAAAACACATTTTATTTGTTTTTTTTATGAATAACCTCAGCTCTGCTCTATTAAAAAACTCTTTTTCGAAAATAACACAAGAGCAGTTGGTTTGTTTTTAACAAAAAAAATCCCTTTTAACACAACATATAACAATTTTGTCAAGCATAACATGCAACATTTGTTGCACCCAATATTTACAATGAAAATAAAACAAACAAGTGTATGGCAGCTAAATAATGAAACTTTTTGAATTAATTTTGTATATTTTGTGATAAAAACACCAACATCAAAATAAAAAGTTAACAGGCAATTTAAACGCCAAAAATACAAGGGGGAAAAGGTTGGGGGAATATAGAAAAATATGTTGGTTTTGCAAAAGGCAAAAGTTTATTTTTCTATAGAAAACTTACAACAAAGGCGTCGGTCGACAAGCGATATACAGGAGTTTCACTCATTGCTTCAAGGGCCAAATTAGTGTGATCGATAGTTGCTAAAGATCTTTTTCTGGCTTTCACTATAATTTGTGAGTACACCAAAATTCACAGAATTTGTCTCAAAACCAAAATATAGTCAAAACTAAAGATCGCAAACAATCTACAGCACCGGAAAAAATCTGTGGTACGTTTTTAGTACTTCACAACTTTTGTGAAGTTAGTTGTTTTGTGGCAAAACTTTTAATATCAGCTGAAAAATAATGCATTTTTATAAGTTCCATAAATAGGAATAAAGAGTAAAGCGTTACAAGAAACATTTTACCGGTGTCTCGCACGTAGCCAGCGGGTCACTCGTTAGATCGAGTTTTAAATGTTTGTGGTTGCCTATTTTTTCTTCTAGGTAGCAGAATACTTGGGCCTGGATTTTTTGCAATCCAAACGTCAAAAGTTTAGACTACCAGGCATAACCACAGTTATAATTCTAGTACCGCGGGTACCAGATTATTTGCATTTTAGCCTAATTTTTAGCATAATCCATCGAGCAGCCTAACGGATAACTATTACCAAATGTATAATTGTATTGGGATAAATAAGCAGGCAACGAAAAGGGGAGTTTCCAAGTTTTAAGCTGGCGTGTAAGTGAGTACGTTAGTGAGGCCAATAGTCAAACCAAAAATAGGTAGCATTGAGACAATTGGTAAGGTACATTCTAGCAAAAGTAAATGCAGATAAATGCATAACCAGAGCGTTATAATCGCTAGAAAGTGCATATTTTTTATCCCAAAGTAGATATTTATTAATAATATTGATCTTTCAACACGTAAGTAAAGTATCCAAACGAACCAAATAAAATTAGCTTGCGAAATATACTACTATAATATTTAGAGAGATACATTTTTTTCGATAAATTGTTTACTTATGTGCTTAATTACATAAATCGTAAATAGTTCCGACAGTAGGGCTCCCATAATAAAGTAAATATCTATCGGGAGCTTTTGAACTGATGCATGTGCTAAAATAAACGTAACCCCAACAGTAAGCGTGCCACCATCATTGCGATAGGTGAGTAGTGTAGCCTAGCGGTTAACACCTAATGTAGTGTATAAAAAATAACCCAAAATCGATTTCCTATCTTCAGCACTTACAATATGTCACTGGCTAAAGAACGACAAAAAGTTCATATCTGTTTAGAAAAAAATATGATCGAAAAAAATTGAATAGATTTTGTTTTAAATTTCCCTTTGCTGTTACTTTAGTGTCATCAACGTTTGCGGTTAAGCTGAATGAACATATTCAACGCATTTTCCCTTTATTTTCGATATAAATTCATAAAATTTTTTTTAGTATAAACTATTTTTTATGTGCAACCTTCTGCCTTCTGTTTTAGCAGTATTTATGCAGTAGTTATACTCGTCCCAACGACTACATTTATTTGAATACACGCCATAGTTCATCTCTTTCAATGATATAAATTACTTTACGTGTAACACGTTGGCAAAGTTAATGTTGTTTCAGTTAAGTTTTAAGTTTTTTTATGGTTTTCACATGGATGTGCATGGAACCCTCCAACGGCATACAATTCTTTTATAGACCTTGTGTGGTTGGTTGTTTTTAAGTTTTTTTTAATGCATTTTTTTTTGGTAGATTGTTAAAGTTCATTGCAGGTTGCATTTTTGTATATTTTGTAATCTATTTTTGCTGTTTCTGAATTTGTATACAAGTAAATATTCCTTTGATATAACTCAAAGTTTTTATAAAATAAATTCGTTTCTTTTTGTAAAAAAAATCATTTTCTGTTGGAAGGAAAATCGTTTCAATATTTTCGCGAAATCCACCACAGCTACTAAAATTTACAATAATTTTATGGTCATAAAAAAATATTATAAAACATATGCTTACCATACCGTCTTCATTACCAATTTGGTAAAACTTTTCATTGTAATTTTTATTAAAACTGTTTTTTTTTAGTTAATGACCACTTTGATCTAGAGGTCTTTTACTCAGGGAATGCTAACTCTGCTCACTAGTGTTCCCTAATAGAAGAGAAAAGGTAAAGACGGCATGGATCTCTCTTTTACCATTCGAACCTTATTGAATTGTCGGAATTCCATTGGAACACCTCTTCATTTAAGAGTTCACGTTCACTAACTCCAGCTTACCGAAAAGTACTGTGCGATTAACATTTTAATAACAATTCTTGTAGACTTAAAAGACGAATTTCTGAAATTTCACTCCCTAAGTCTTTGAATTTTTTTAACAATTGTTATTGGAAATTTCGTAAATTATTAGCCCCGTCTGACCGTACCTTTAATGTTATACCGGAAAGTGAGATTGTGTAATGCAATTTTTTGAATTATCTTAAAAATTACAAAATTAACCGTTAATTAAAGTATGTCACTTAATATTCCAAATTAAAATCGTTTTTTAATAAATAAAAAAAAAATTAGCGCCGCAACCACAAAATCAAAACAGACAAAATCAATCAGTAATTTCACAAAAGTTGCGGGAGCTAAAAGAAATAAGATTTTCAGTTCGATAATAAAGGTTACATATTGCGAAATATTTACTGACCCGCGCATATGGAGTTCTGTGTGGGTGGACATCTTTTTCTCTTTTACGCTTGACAATAATATGCATTTTCTAAAAGAGCTCCGGATTTAAAAGGACATGAGAGGAATCCGAAAGAGATAGACTAAAGACTCTAAAGGTACTCCTAAGGCGTTGGACCGTGACGTTCAGATAGGGATAGGGACAATGAAGTCTCGCAAGATGTGAAGAGATTAATCTCTGTTTGTACTCCGGTGTTTATTGGCCAATGGAGGAATTCTAAAGAGATGATTAGGAAAACCTTTCAAAGGGTGGACGGATCAGTCTCTCAAGATACTTCTTCAGAATATGCTGATACGGTAGTGGTCATTGTGTGTGAGTGGCCAGCAGTCTGAACTCACTTCATCACTAAAATCAAGTGTTAGCACGAGACTCATTAAGAATTAGCTAATCGTAAACTGCAAATCGGCTGCCTGAAATCAATTGAAGGTAAAAAGGTGTTCGAAAATGGACCCATAAAGTAAGCGGTCTGCTTCGATATACATGCTACATTAAATAATAAGAAGTAGAGGTATAAATAATCCAACTGATTGGAGAATTTTGAGATTATTTGTATCAGCTTCAAATGAAAAGTTTTATAAGGTTCCCCGAATAAAATATAAATTGGTTCGAATTTTAGAAAAAAGCAAAAGCTTCACCAAATTTTTTGCTTATCTTTGTAGGTTTTTTTTACTCCCTTAATTTTATACGTACGATACTCTTTCAGAAATAATTCCCACTATAATTCAACAACTTTTTGTTTTATTCGCTATAAACAGAACTTTGCAACCAACAATTTGGGACGAAAGTATCTTTAAAGATTTATAGCTCTTCAAATATGAAAAAAAAATCTGTAGTTAATTTTTTGTTAAATTTAAATACAACAAAAATTTATACAAAAGCAGCAAAGCAAACCAAGCCGAATAAAATAACTTGATTACAAAAAAGAAAAACAAACTGCTACCTCTGACGTAGCACGCGTAGGTTTCAAGTCGGCGTATAAACGAAAAAACAAATTTATTCTTTAAGACAAAAAGCGCCAGGCGCGAAATCAAAAACATGCATTTAATTATATTTTGAACGTGTATCGTGGTGAAACCAAAAGGTGTATCTTTTATTGTACATTGTCCGTATGTACACATGTTCGTTTATAGTTGTCATGTTAACACATAATTTGTTGCTACTTACAATTTTTTTTCAAATAAACAAAAAAGTCGACATGCGAGTAAGGTAGTGTTTTGAAAGGTGTTTATGTTGAAACTTAAAATATCTTATTACTTGGTCAATAAGTCGTTTTAGTTGTGTTTTTTCTCATGCGACAAAGAACGCAAAAATACGAGGAAGGGACGCCCTGATATACGTTGTTGTTTTTACACATCCCATTTAGCAAACCCAGTTAACAATTTGCTTGCATTTTATTTTCGGACAATGAAGCAGCATAGGCTGAGGCCTTTATTTTTTGTTATTTTTGTTAAATTAATTAAAAATTTCGCCCTAATAAGGGTTAAATGTTTTTTGCTCTAATTTCTTTATAGGTGAATAAAAGTGATTCTATCTTTAAATCTAACACGAAGAAGAAACTTAAATAAAAATACTGGATTGTAATATCATGTTTTTTTAACTTTAGTTCGATGAAAGCCTATTTAATAGTTCTCGGTTTTTAAGGGTTAGTTTGGTTGACTTAGCAATTTTTTTTAAATACACCCTAGTTTACAGCGATAATTATATTAAAATTGGGCCTCCATATTACGCCACGCTGCAGCGCTTCTCTGCACGAAATTGTACGAAAATCTTAACGCCATGAAACCATCTTTTTAATAAAGCGAAATTTTTAGATATTGAAAACGTTTTCTCGTGTACCGAGAGACTTCCTGACCATAACACAATCACGGAGAGAATTGAAGTGCTCAACGAACAGAAGTTAAGATTTTCACTATTTGTCACCTGGGTCCGAAAAATTCAAAACAAGGACGTTGTTGAACTGCATAAAAGCCACAAAAGACTGCTGGATAAATGCTAGACTACACTCATTTGGGTGTCAGCTCACCAGGGGAGCCCGCGACAACTGATTGAAAAAAAGAATCATATCGCACTGTGAAACAAAGAAACGATGGCAAAAAGCGCAACTCAAAGAGCCTGTTTAAACCGCATAGGACCGAAATTAGTAGTATGACAAGGATTTCACTAGCACACCAAGCACATCTGTTTAAATAGGAAGAGTAAAGAGTATCTTTTGCCGACAGCAGTAAGGATATTGAAACGAGGGACCATTTTCTTGGCCGCTGCCCAACTTTAGCAATAATATGAACCGAATATTTCACGGTTGATATTTAAATACTTGGTCGATACAGCAGTCTAACTAATGAAAACGCTTTTTAACCTTAACTAGTCTAAAAGCATTTGGCTGCATTTTATTTCGATTTACACGTTTTGTCACTAAAAACAACCACTAGATACTAAAGAAAATATGTTCAAGATTTTTAAGCAAAGTTGCAAATCATTACCGATCCACCTACTTTTCAATGACATTCCTCCTTGCGATTCAAGTAATGAATCGCATATTGCTAAGTAAAAGAAAATCAGAGTTTTTGTAGCACCAAAGAGAAATTCCGAAATATTATGAAAGTAAGTTGAAAAATACTAACGTGGTCGCGAAATTCTGATATGCTACAGCAAATCGCTGCGACATGTATCATTTTCTTTCAAACCATTTTAATAATCTTCGGAATTTCTCTTCGGTGCAAAACAGTGACGTAATGTGTTATCTGACTGAAAAGTGTTTATGAGTTGTCATGTGCCCAAAAAATTACGATTATTTAATGATGTTCTAAGGAAAAATAGTTGATGGTATCGTTGATTTTATTTTGTTTCTAATTGTAGCAAACTGACCTATATGAAAGCTGTCCGACCGTTTAGGTAAAATGTTTAAAAAATAATGAGAAAGTATAAACAGCAAAGTCTGTTAATATTTTTGGCTGTACAAGGAAGCTATCGATGGTTGTAAACAGATATCTCCAAATGTTGAGGATGAATTAAAATATTTTCGCTTTGGAAAGTTCAGACAGATGTCAATTTTTAAAACAACTTAGATTTTTTTTCAAAATATTAAGCAAGTTGCGAGTAATTTCACTTCATTATTTCTTTAAAGTTGTGGAAGTTTGTGGTGACGAGCACACACACTCTCTCTGAATCCAACTGAAGCGATTTTTTTGGAGACTGTGATTTTGATGTTGACGACACAAGGAGAACGTTTTTCATGGGGTCGGAAAGGTGTTTTTATGATGAGCTACTGAAATTTCATTAGACTCTTACACGAGATCTGTGCAGACAATAATTGATCTGTTCAAAGAAAGCAATCCACGAAAAACTTTCAGGAAAGACTAACGACCACAAAACTAAAAGTTTCGACAATGACGATGCTGTGTCCGTAAAAAAACTCGAAAACAGCATATTTACATTTTAGATCTCCTTCCTAATAGCCTAGCTGTTGCTCCGTCTTTCCATCATTTGGATTGATCGACCAACACGGCTGGAATACGCTTCACTGCCGCCGTAGGTATTAAAAACTGGATTGAGCGGTTTGCGACATCAAAATATGAGAAGTTGTATAGAGGCAGAACTCATCTATCTACTTTCAGGGCTTTAGAGAAAATACGCAGTTAACGATAATCTGATGTAGATTTTTGGAACGAATTTCCGTCATCCCTTGTCAAGTTTGCTTTGGAGATAAACCGGTTTCGTCTATGTGCCATCTTCAGTGTCAGTTTTCGTTAATTTGCTTACTGGGTTACTCTTGTTAGCATTTCTCAGCCTTGGTGCAGTAATAATTTAGAAATTATTGAAGTTACCAGCCAAGTATTTCTCGTACTCAGTATTAACAATGCAAATATTTGTATTTTCATTAAACGTTATTAAAGTTGTGTCTTAGTGAAGTTGTGCGTGTGTGTGCACACACAAAACGGGTAACACCTCTTTTAATGACTTAATTTATTGTTGGCTTGAAAAATAATGATACTTTTTGTTATAAAGCTATTAAATATTTTTTACAAAATACCACAGATTGTATTAAAAAACTATATTTTCTTCTTATTCCGGCTTTTGTTGAGGATGTTTTAATTAAATTCTTCAACCTTGTGCGTTTAAGTAGTCTTTTTTCCATTCTGCCACTTTGGAAAATTATTTAGTTTTTTTTCTTTCTTAAGCAAGTATGAAGGCATAAAAAGAACTGGAATAAAAAAGAACATGCACATAATGGAAACCTTTTTCTTTAGTTTTAATTAATTTAAAATTCTAAGAAATATTTTGCGTTGGTTAATTGAAATGTAGCACAAGTACATTAACTATCTTTAGTTAAAAAAAAACATCCCTCTTATTTTGGTTTTGTGGTTGAAATGTTTTAAATTTATTAAATTTATACGAATTCATAATTAAGATGGATTTTCATCTAACCCTGCTTTTATTTAATTCAATAGAACTAGCATTTTGAAGTTCTTTCCGAATAATTGATACATGACATGATTTTTAGTTTTATTTATTTATGTATTTAGTTTTTGTCAAATACGTCAAAGCTTGCTTTCCATGAGGGAGTTTGTAAAAAGGTATTAATTTATGTATTTCGGTCAACTGTTTAGTATATATCAGAGTTAAATGTGAATATTTTTGTGTTGTAAGAATTTGTGGTAAAAAGCTTTTTCAGCAGCATGTTGGAGCAATTTACATATACAAGATCCCTTAGTAATATAATAGCACTTTTTCTAGATTGTATGCGGATATCTTTGGTAAATAAAATAAAAGTTAATACTACGATGGAGTCGTTTTCTTTTTAAAACTTCATTAAATCGGTCTAATAAGTTGGCATAATATTCGCCGTTTATTGTTTTTCTCTTTTGAAGGTAATCGATGTGGATTATCCCGCGTGCATCCCCAAAAACTGTTGCCATCATCTTATTGGCCGACAAACTTACCTTGGTGTTCTTCGGAGCAGGTTCACCGGAGAAACCCATTGTTTAGACTGCTGCTTGATCTCCGGAGTACAGTAATGGATCCATGTTTCATCCACAGTTAGAAAACGCCGCAAAAACTCATTCGGATTGCGGTTAAACAAATTCAAACAATTCTTCGAAGTTGTCACACGTTTACGTTTATGGTCAATTGAGAGCAAACGCGGTACCCGTCTTGCAGACAACTTTCGAAACCACCCTGCCATATGAAATGCCTACGGTATCAACAATCTCACGCACTTTTACTCTTCGATCGGCCAACACCATATCATGGATTTGTTCGACATTTTTGGGGTGTACTGACCTCAATTGACCGTCCAGAACGTTCAGCGCCATTTGTACTTGTGCGACCACAATGAAAATCAGTAAAACAATTTTTTACCATTGAAATCGATAGTGCAGAGTCCCCATATTATTTATCGAGCTTTTCCTTGGTTTGATTGGCGGTTTTTTTTCGCAAAAAATAATGTTTAATGAGCACTCAACATTCACTTTTGTCAATTTTTAGAGAAATACACGAGGTTGTATGTCCCGGATTTATTGATCCGCCCTGGTATTGATTTGCTCATTTATTTAACAGAAGTTTTCATGTCATTCTATAAGCTTAAAAGGCTCTTACAATTAACTTAAGCTATAATGCATTGCTTACATTTCAGAAACTAGAATTGAAAAACTGGAAAGTGCAAACTGGTTGGGCCTATTTAAAATCAAGAGATTATTACGTAATAGATTATTAAATAGTTTTTGTCTCTTAGAGAGATAAATTCATTTAATAGGGAATTAAATATTTTTATTGTGTGATCAGGTATAGAGAGAAAACTAAAATTCTGCTACATTTAAGTGAACTATTTCACACTAAACTTTATGGCGTGGCTGAAACCCTAAATGACCTGAAATCGATTTTTTATTATGCTTTTTGGGTTGTACAATTAATTTTTAATTTAAAGCATTGTACGTTATATAATTCAATTTGAGAAAAGTTAACCTCAAGTTTACTTTACTACCTTCTTTGTAATTGAATGATTTAAATTACGATACTACTGGCGTTTTCCTGTCTGAAAAAAAATGTTGCCTTATAAATAGGTAGTACTTTTGCCAAATAGCTCAAGCCTTCACATCATTACAATGAAACATGAAAATCAATTAAATCGAATTTCAATACAAAAATAAACAATTTAAATAAAACTGTTGTTTGTATAAACAATGTAGTTTATGCAGCTGTAAATATCAGTAGTATTTCACCCTAAACTCTTATTTTAGTGTAAACAATGTTTCATATTCATAGAAAGGTGTACAAGCATGTAGGAATCGCAACATAAATGTCACATTTTCGTTAGCAACGAAGACGAAATTAAAACTTTATATTTAAAATCTTTTAGAGTAAATGAAATTTTTAAAAATTTTATTGCCAACAAAATAAATCCCCACAGAATCTGGCGTTTCCATTCAATTTAATGTATTTTATTTTATTACCTTTGTTACCGTGCCTAGAAGCACTCGTACTAGCACATCAACATCGCGTGGTTATACAGCTTTTTAAAGAAGAGTCAGTCTGATACTTGCAGAATCACACATTGGTGATAGGAAAATTGTTAAACAATCCAAAATCAAGGCTATTCGGCAACAACGTACACATTTTGAATTTCTTTGCGTGGAGAATCAGGCCGTCTAAATAATGTTACCAAATACTACCAAAAGATCTTGTGGTTAAATACCTCGGCACACATCTGGATCGCTAGCAGCTAACATGAAAATACCACACTTCAAATGCATCTTAAACCCCAATTTCAGCTAAATGTACTTTAAATAAATTAACTTGTTGGGGCTTTTACTTCAGAATCAAAGAACTAACATGCGGGATTCAGTTATGGAACGCTGTGTTATCATGAGACTCTCCACATTATTACAGCTGCTCCATGATATGTAAGTTTAAAACAGGAATCACAATTTAAGTTCAGCCAGAGCTGGACCAAATTCTGCAATTTTTTCTTTAAATCTCTCGGCTGAGAGTGCATTCAATCTTTCTGTATTTTTGATATATGAGGGCGGTTTAATAAGTCCGTAACTTTTTGAATTTTCCGCCTCTTAACTGAAATGACAACACTGCTTCTGTCAACAGGCGTCTGTCAATTCCCTGATGTCTAAATTTGCCGCGGCAGTTAGCTTGTATTTGACAGCCTCTGTGCACCACCAATTTTTTTCAATGGTAAAAAAGTGAGCCGTACAAGCAAAGAATATGCCAAACGTTCTCGTCGTCGGAGAATTTGAGGAAGACATAGGCATCTCACATGGCTCAGTTGTTTCTCAGAGGGAATCGGAGCACAAAGAAGGGCAAGCTGGGTTTGGCAGCCAATAAAGTCATGGTGACCGTTTTTTACTTTCCAAAAGGTCAAACAAATATTAGCCCACTTTTGGGTTGATTCAACGAGGATTTGAAAAAAAACGAATGCGTTTGGCTAAGAAAAAAGTTATTTAGCGCCAGGACAATACAAGAGTGCACATATATGCAGTTTTCCTGACAAAAATCCATAAATTAGGCTACCAATTTCTCCCTCAACCGGCTTAATTTCCGGATTTAGAAACAAGTGAGTATTTCTTGTCTCTAAACAAGAAGAAATGGCTCGGCGGGAGGAGATTTGACTACGACGATGAAATCATTTCAGAAACTAACACCTATTTTGAGCCCTCGACAAATCTAATTCATTGGAAGGGATAAACAATTGGAGAAACGCTAGACAAGGTGTATATAGCACAAAGCAGGCTACGTAACAAAATAAAATTATTTCTTATACAAAACCTGTGTTTTAATTAAGATGTCACGAATTTATTGACCCGCCCTCATATATCAAAAATACAGGAAGATTAAATGCACTCTCAGGCAAATACGAGAGATTTGAAGAAAAAATTGCAGAATTTGGTCTAGCTCTGGCTGGACTCAAATTATAATACAATTTATAAACTTACGATTGCAATATTTATTTTTAGTTTATATAATATTGAAGGATTCGAAATGTAGGACATAGAGCTGACTATAATAAATGTGTATGTTGGAAGTGGTTTTTTTAGAGGCGTCCGTCAGATGTGAAAATTGATTAAGCGCTTTTTCGGATAAATCTCCACGTTAATGTTATGACAAAAATTTGCTATTTGCTAAAAACAATGTCAGTGATCGCCTCATCGTTAACGGGTATCATTGATAACTAACTTTCTTTCACTCCAGTCCCACGATAAAGATGTGGACGACATATGAATAAAGCTAGGCGAAGACACATGACCCTTGCATACGCTACAATGCATATTCTCCATGAAGACTATGATTTTTAACAAATTGTTTAGCTCTTGCGGGGGTAACGTGAATTGCCCCGCTAGAATTGTTTGACGCGCATATGCAATTAAGTCGCAACCGACAGGTCCTCTTAAACGTCAACATTGCTAAAATTCAGCCGGGATTTATGCGACAGCCATTGAATGCTGGATATCACGGATCTGTGCCACCATACGAAACCACAGCAAACATTTAATCGATGTCAAATTCCAAAAATAAATAATAATATACAGGGGTCATTCGAATGAAAAGAATTTCGTAAATAACTTTTTTCATTGCATTTTAACTTCAACTCTCCCCTACTAAAGGAATTAAATTTCATAAAATTTTTATTGAATTTTAGTGTAAGCTCTTCGTAAATAGAACACAAATCTTCTTTTATCATAATATTCGGAATGTGGACTGTAAAAATTAAAATTTAAAATCCCTCGATTATACAGACATAGAAGGCAAAACAAAAACAAAAAAACAAAAAAGCGTGCAAAAAAGAACGAACCAAAACATAAAATCTTTTATGGTATAAAAAAGGCATTAAAATAATACAAACAACCTTTACGCACAAATAACTTAAAAAAAAAAACCAAAATAAAACTATAAAATATTTTACACACACCCCAACATTAATTTTGTAAATGAAAATAACAAACAAATGAAAACATAGAAAGAATAAGAAAATTTACGGCGGAAAACACATGCACGAGTTTAAAGAAATGTAAGCAACCCAAACTAATGCTACCAAAACACTTTTCCAAACAAACAACAAACAATGGAAAAGGCAAGAGGCAAAGAACAGACGGACGTGGTGGTATACTTGAACCCATTCTTTGCACTTTAAAAAAAGAAAAAAAAATTATATATAAAAAAAAACTTGCAAACAATAAAACTCATTTGCACACACTAAGAAACACTTGTAATTTCCCCAAACAAGGCAGAGAGTTAAAAGAGACGGAAAAAGAAACAAAACGTGTACCACCCCCTTGGAGGAATAAATCATTTTTAGGAGTTTTATTTGCAAATTGAAAAATACTACAACCAGGAAAAAAAACATAAAACAGAAACTAGAATTGTAGCTAAAAGAAACTGTCAAAATCCAACTGACTGATAAGAAAAAAAAACAAAAATTCCTTTCTCTCTTCCACCATATGTCAACAGTTATCAACTTTCGTTGTAAAAATTGTTCCCTGAGAGAAGAAGAGAGAGAGAGAATATTTCAAAGATGTAAAAAGAAAGTCGGCAGAAAATAGAATGTGAACGTTGAAATATTCTAGCAGCATAAAATGGGGAGTATGAAAGTTTCAAATACTGAAATGAATTTTTTCCACAAATAAATGGAGAACCAAACTGCTACGGATGTTTTTAGTATATGTATGTGTGTGTGTGTGTGTGTGGGGAGTTTATGAAACGAGCATAACAATCTATCGATTTTTTATGAATGCTATTGTAGAACATTTTCTTCGGTGAGTAAGTTGAAATGTGTGTGATTATGTATAAAGGGGGCTCTACAATGTCTGGTTTCTGGCTTAAATTTTTGGAGTACAAATGAATTTGCACAGTGGCTAATGCAAAATATCTGGGGGATAATAAATTTCAATTTCAATAATCCATCGCGAAGCAATCTAAGGTGTCACATATTATGGAAACCTATTTCAGTTGTTGGGTATATGCTTAGTGCTACGTGCAATTCCCTTTTAGAGGAACATACAGGAAAGAAGAACAATTTTCCTACAAAATGCTGTAAGCGAAGCAACTAAAAAATGTTGATTGCCTTTTGAAAAAAGATAGGACAGGTTATTGAAGAAATTGGAAGAAAATGAGACAGAATGCGAAATTTTATCAAGAGAGAGGAAGATTATTAATAAAATTGCTAAAACATATAAAGATCACATTGGTTCAACATACGAATATTAGAGATAAAATATCAGCAGAAGTCGAGAGGGCAAAAACTTTACGATATGTGGCAACTGAAAATTCGAAATCGTACCGCGAACCGCAAAAGTAGTTTATCAGAATACCTTAACCTGTTGTAATACACAGCAATACAAACGAGGCACCCGTCAAGACCGCCAACATAAAATATTCCGATATTTCAGGCGACTGCTACGACAAAACGAATTTTCAATAATCATCAAAGCCAAACGATGCAACAGTGGTAGCCACTATGGTGTTTCAACGGTTGCCACGTGTGTACGGATTTTGCTGTTGTTAAATTTTGAACTATATTTGACATTCACATAATTCAAAATATTTCGAAATAGGAATGACATATGTTAAATCATACAATTTTGGGATTAAGCAAAGTAAAGCTGCCGGTCCCTTTTTCAGTTTTAGTTAAAATTCATTTTAACACTACCCAGGTCATAAAAAGCAATAGTAGCCTGCCAGTAACCCGCCCCGAATGGTTTCAAGCTATCTATAGTATATTTTCGAATTATCCGCTTGAGGAAGTAGAATAAGCATTGAATTTTACAACATCGCAAAAGTAATCAAAAAGAATTTTCGTTATCTATGTAGGAGTACTTTATTTGGATTTAATCTTCAAAACAAAAAACGTTTAAAAATCTATTAAAGATTTTATGATAATGCGGTCACCGACCATCGAAATGGTTGAATACTTTCCACAAAACCTAAACCGAGACTAGGTACATTTCCCAATATTCTGACTATCAAACAATATTTAACTATAAAAAAATTCATCGTTGACCGATGCAAACAATAAGCCAGAAAAGCGAGTTGGCACGAGCACAATTTCTCTGGTTGCGAGCATTTGTAGCGGCAATGGTGAGAAAACCACCTCTGTTCACATTATTACTAGACCGAGGATTCAATTCACCCAACAAGATTTCTTCCTGAACGCCTGAAACTACTCCGGAACTAGTTACTTTTTAGTTGTTTTTACTATTGATAATTATGTTCTAGCATTACAGTCCTTCAAGGTAAACGCTAAAGAGAACTGAAGTACTTACACATGCTGTGTTTAAATGCATAAAACGAATTTATGACAATTAAGAAAACGTCCCAATTTTTTGCTCACGTGTGAGGATTTCTAAAAATTGATCTAAAACAGATTTTTTGCTGTTCGGGATTTCACATTTGTGACATATGTATGTTAAGGACACACATGTACAATTATAACTGCCATTATACATGAAGCAAAGACGTACAGCCGAACAATATTAAAATATCATTGAAGTTGACCTTTAGTCCATGCTCTTCAAGAAATGTTTTTGTTGCCCACTTCGGACGAAAAAGCAGTATAAATGAGCATTGTGGTGTTCGAACTTACGCTTGATTATAGGCAAACATACATATCTGTACAAAAGCATAGAGTGAGACAAGCTTACTAGGAACAAGATCAATAACATAATTTTCTGTGAAATTCTATACTTTACTTAACTATAAAAGTTGCCGCCAACAATCAAATCTGTTAGAAAAATGCACCGGCTGGAAGATGATTTTGGGGGTTCTATCAAGTTAAGGAAGCCACTAAGCTTTGTATGAGACTTTCAACAATAAGTATCAATAGCGAGGTGCTTCCACCTATGAAAATATATTTTAAAATTAAAGTAGATCAGATATTGTAAAGCTTTGCATCATACTTTCACCACAACCGGAGTAAAAAAATATAAAATTTCTATGACAAAATTTGTCAGAAGTTCGGAAAGACAAAAGTCCTTGTAATAACTACAACTATCGGGAGTGCAACACTAGCTTATTGGCAGGACCGCAAAATGAAGCCAAGTTCCTATTATTGTCAAAACACGATATTATACAGAGGATCAACTTTTTATTCTTGAGGTTATCATCCCCAATCACACTCCGATATGAACTGCTGTCGTTTAAACATCTGCCTACATTGAGCTTGTTATATTAGACCCATTTATGTTGGGCATAACTTCGGACTTCGGTTTATTTTACTGTCTGGAGCAGAGATCAACAACGAATCGTTTTTTCGCTACTCATCGTCACTCATGACGATAGAGATATTTGAAATTCAACTAATCTGATCTAATACTAAGTGTTTAGATTTTTCGACACTTTCGCACTTTAATAAAAATGCAACCCTGATAAAATTAAAAGTAACATTTCTTTTAGAAAATTATAAAAAAATGGCAACAGCATTTCTCATTTTATTTGAATTTTTAAGAAGTCGTTTTTCTCAATCCCATAGTGTGAACGGATCACAAAATATCCTTTTGTATAAAAGTAAAAGCAATTAAATCAAATATTAAGCACATATAACCAATGTCTCTGGAAACCATCTCTCAGGATAAAATTTTGTTTTTATTAAATTCCGTCTAATATAATTTCGACAAAATTTCAACGAATTAATAACAAACGTTTCAATTTTTCGTTTGAACTCACAAACAAAAAAGGCTTTTCAATCATTTTTGGCAAAAAAAAATACATTCTCCACCCTGAACCCACTGTGCTCACAGTATATTTTAAGATTATGATTTTGCTGACTATGAATTGGGAGACTTTTTCCATTTTTTAAACAAACAAATTTTGTTTTTATATGGCGGTAGTATTTCGCTACCAGTACGAACGTACGTACAATTTGTATTTTATAGATTTTGCACAAGTGCATGCGCGTTCGAAAGTAGTGAAATTTATATGTATGTTTTTCCCAGAGTGTTACAGTGTATAGGCCTGTATTTCTTTTTTGGATTATTTCTTCTTTCATTATTCTTATTTGAGTAGAATGCTGCTTCTTATTTCATGCTTAAAATTTTGTGTGTGTGTTTGTCTCTACGAATATGTGTATATGTATATAAAACTAAGGTGTGTTAACCTCCGCAAAAAAAAGGAATTGGGGGAAAAGCCAAAGTTTTTATAAACTTTAATAAATTTGTTAAGAAAATAAGGAAGTTTTCTATTTTCTTAATTTTGGTTTAATTTATTTCAAATTAGTTTTTATTAAATCGAGTTTTTTACTTTCAAAGAATCTTACATTTTGCGTGTTGTTTTCGGTTTGGCCTTTTTAGGTATGCCCTGTTTATTCCTTGTTTAAGTATCCTTTATTTGCTGCTGCTAATCCAAATTATTGATTTTTTACAGGATAATAATTTTTTTTTCTGCTTAAAAGACTTTTATATGAATTTGTTTAAATATTCTAATATTATTTTCTTGTTTTAAGCCTGCATGAACTTAACACAGCTATTCAAGAGAATTTAACTTTTTATTATTTTTTTCCTTTCTTCAAACTTTTTATTTATGCAATTTTCCAAAGACCGTTTAAAATTATTTATTATTTTACACAAATTCTTTAAAATATATTATTATGTTACTTTTAAATTTTAAATTATATCCACACGAATTTGCGAAATTTTCTTTAATTTTCAAAAAATTTTCTTGCAAAATGTTCCCATTTTTTGGATTGCTTCCTTTTTTCTATATCTACTCTATATTTTTTAATACACATTCACATGTATGTATAGTAGTGTTAAAGAAACATTCTTTCACTTTTTTATTCCAAATGAACCGCACAACATTTGCATTTAAGCGTATTTAATTGCTAACAACGTCCTGACTGTAGCAACGCAAACGACACAATGAGAGCACAAGAGTATTAGAAATTGAAAAATCCTTATTATAACGGTATAATTTTCACCACCTTCCTATTCTATAGTTCCAATAGCCGCAAAATTTCCCTCAAACTACCCTTATGGCAGAGAAACTCTCAATGCATGTAAGCTACTCTCAAGTGTGTCGCTCTTTGTCTCTCTTTTATAATTTCACAAATTTCTGAGTGTTTGCTCATCAATTTACCGTAATAATTTAAAGTTTTTGTGTGATTATTTGCAAAAGAAAAATACAATAACAAAATAATCCCTTGCTTTTATCTCTCTAATTTTGACATATTCCTACACACTAATAATTTTGAATGGAGAGTAACTGCATAAACCCACCTCTAATAACGTTGCCAGCAATACTTTATATCCTTTAAATACCACAAACACCCACACACACACAAATTCACGCACAAATAAAGCAATAAAAGCAAAGAAAGCAAAAAATATTAAACCGCAGACTGACATTTTATTTTTACGTTTAATTATAGATGTATGCCTTCTAACGCTTGCTTGTTGGTCCCACCATTTCCCATACGAAGTTAAAGTGATTTCCCACATGCCATGTGTTTGAATTTGTTTTTGTTAATACAACTGCATGTGCGCGCTTTCAATTAAAGAGATCTATAGTATTTTTATCCATCACTTCTCTCTCTCCCCTTGCTAATGTTGTGAAATCTTTGTTTTTGTCATATGTTTGCACACCAGATTCTTATTAGGAAATTGTTTATTGATGTCTTTTTGTTCGTTTTTAGCGTACAGGAAAATTGGAGGGTAGGTATGTCTCTTCTGCTCAATTCTCTTAAATCGTCGATAGTAAAGCTTAAAATACCAACTGCGAAATAGCACTAGCACAGGAAAAATACTGTACTATGCTATAACTTCAACAAGTTTTCTAAGCGACGATTTTGTTGTTACTGTCCTGTTGAAAGTAGATATAGATCAGCAATAACATAAGTAAAAAATAAAACATTTGCTATTACAAAACAACACTTCTATTTCCTTGACTTTTTTAGGCTATTGCTATGCTTGTAGTATAATAAATGTAACATTAAGGAAAATAGCACGAGCACAAATATCACAGCAATCACCGCATTATCAGATGGTACACCAACAGTACTTTGCAACAATAACATTGACATTTTTGTTTATCCTTCAGTTTTCTTTTCTAGGTGTTCAAGTTGGTAAAAAAACATTAGTTATTGCTTTATAAGAATTTATGAACAATCAATAAGAGCGAAAAATTGTACAGCAAATAATTGCTATTGCTGTGCTGTTTTCTCTTTCAGCGGCACATAAATAACAAAGGAATTTCGTCAATATATTGCCTGTTTAGAAATAAATTCTCATCTTTTAAGTTGCTGTTAAAAAATACCTGCAGTGTTTGTTGTTATACTAGTGCTATTGCTGTCATATTATTAATAATACCTTTACAGCACTAGCAAAAGCAGTATTAATACAGAAATTCTTTTGGACCGTGCTCGATAGTAAAGATTTGAGGTTTGCTTATAGTTTATATTTTAATTGAAATGCTACTGTAAACAGAAAATACTTATAACATAATAATAATGAATTAATTTGGATAAATGGTTTTTACAGCTAATCTCTGTAACAGTGGTTTATTTTTATTTTATTTACATATTATTTTAAATTATTATAGTTTTTCGACCTCTTCAGTTTACTAAATTAATTTATTTCGCGCTAAGGTCTTTAATAACATTTGGGTAGCATCATGAGGAATTATATCACAAAAACTTCAAATTAAAAAAGGCGTAGCGAAATATCGACTAGAGGTAATGAAATTGCGTTGGAAAATTTTATTAAAGACCTTAGCGTGAAATAAAAATAATAAAATACATAATATTAGGTGTGTAAGTACAACAATTAATTTTTTTCTTCGTTTTTTAACTCAAAAGTTGTTGGACTTACATAAAAATAATATTAAACTTTTTTGTAGAAAATTTGGTCAGCTTTAACTCCTGTGTAGACAGTTTGTTGGTCAAAGTTATAATTTTCGTCCCGTTTCGAAAAAACTAAAAGAGTGTCGTCTCTTCTAACTGACCCCACCTCTGCTAGGACTCTTTCGGTGCTTTAAATATACATATGTATGTACCAATGACCATAGTGCCAATTTTTAGGACTCCTTTTTATGTCTTATTTTTGTGGTTTATAAATGAATTTTTTATAACTCCAAAATGGTCGGACTTACATAAAACCTGATTAGGAACATGTTCGAGGGATATTTTTTAAGCTCTAGTTTTTACATCAACCAATTTTTGGTAAAAAGTAAAGTTTCAGACGTATTAGAACAAAATAGAAATATGTGCGCATTTTTCTGTTTTAACCCCAAGGAAAAATTCAAATGAACTATTAAAAAAAATGAGGACACAAAACTACAGTAATTAAATAAATTTCTTCCATTGCACAATTATTCAGCGATGTCGTCTTTATAACGTAATAAAAACGGATATGTAAGCCATACACGTTGCGACCGTTAGAAATCAAGTTGGATGTATTGCACACAAACAATACAACTTTGTGCACACTCTCGTAGTACAGTTCCATTTTACTAAAATAATTGTTTTTAGTAAAGATGAGCAATAAAACTAGCACAACATGGTTTTTGCAATGTCATAGTGATGAAAAACAAATACGGTTTTCCAATCTGAAAGGACCAATAATACGACGCAACTGTAGCTGCACAACATTACAGTAAACTTTTAGGTTTTTGACTTCAAATTCGGACCTTTTCATACTAAAATTGGAATTTTAAAAATCAAATTCACAATTTTCAATATCAAAATCAGGATTTTAAAAATCCAAATCAGACTTTTTCATATGAAATTCCGCAACTATGAATAATCAGGGAATATTATGTAAACAATTTCTAACTCATCTGCGATATTTTTTGTTGATTTGCCCAAGAACTTATCAACAAACTTCAAGCACAAAATATAGTAACTATTGCATGGCATTTTTTGAAAACTAAATTCAATACTCGAGATTTGTTGGTGAATTCTCTAAGTAACCAGATTTTAGTAAATATAATTCAAAAATCTGTGGGAACTACCTCTTCTGGATATTGTAGCAATTATTTCCTGGATACGTGGATATCAGCTGTTTTAGAAAAATGTTTGAATTAAATAAAAATGTTTAATTGATTTTAAACAAATCTGAATTTGAAGTGAAAAGGCTATATCGATATTACAAAACCCGTTTAAATTTTCTACATCATGTAGTTAATAAAATACTCGAAACCATTCCAGTGATACAGGACAAGTTGTCTCTTTGGATTTTTGAAATAGTAATGTGAAAAAAATTATCTATCACTGTGGTCACAACTAAAACAACTAAACACAAAGTATGATACACTATATGAGCATATACGCGACGACCGAGCTGTACAACTTCCCGAAAAATCAAATTTTTTGTTATTTTTTGTACAAACAACACACAACTGAATACAACGAGCGTACAAACTTTTCCATCTCGTGTGCAACCTATTCAAATATACCAACGGTCATAATGTCTATAGTTTGTTTTAAATTCATATATTTTATGAATGTTAATATATAAAGAACACTTTTGGGTTGAACAAATTTAAAAAAAAAATCATTGGAGAAAAAAACAACCAATTTTAGTTAAAAGTAAAAACAAACGGCACGCTGGCAATATTTTGTATTTAAGACAATGTGCATGTAAACTTATTACCGACAGTGGTTGTGGTGTAAATTATAAATTGGATAATACGCAGTTTTTATTTAAAAAAAAAACCCCCCAGAATTGTGCTTTCAAATATTCAACGTGCCCGAGAATATTACGATACGATACGGAAGCTATTAAAGCGTAAAGTAAAGAAATATAAAGCACTTGACAACTCAAACACTTTTCTCAATTAATATTTTTTAAGTTACAAAATGAAAGAAGCTAAAAGAATAACTTTAGAGAAAAAATTATAAAAATATGCTTACATCCTTCTAACGCTCACTTATTAATCCGCCACTAACAGTCCAAATGAAGCATTAAAAAAGAATGGCAATTCCACTCAAGCCTTAAAACCGTAAATTATAAATATAATTTAAGTTTTTGTTTACTAGTAAAGGAACGATTGAAGACGGAAACAAAAATGACGCTTAAAATAAAGCAACCGGACACTTGCAAACTACGGTGCGTACGCACTTGAGGAAACAAGCCAAAGAAAAAAAATTATAATCATGAAAACAAAATCTAAAGGATACAAAATAACACACACTCACGCTCTTATTCGAACAGATCTGCAAGGAGTTGTCGGCCAGCAGAGAGGGGAAGGAAGGAAGAAAATAAAACAATAAACAAATAACATCTTAACAGCCATGCGAACACAAAACTTAATGAGGACAATTCATTTGTTTAAGAAGTGGATGAATAATAAGAGCGACAGCAATATCAGCAGCATGCCATATTAAGTGATAGCAAGGATTCAAACGATATACATACATAGATGTAGTAGTAGTGAATATTATTTATGTGTGTAATAAATGCTTAACAAAATATTTATGGAAGAGTAAATATTAGTTTTTGTGCAGCTTTTCATTTTATTCGCTTTAGTATTCCATCAAACTCTCACTCACATTTTCATACACATTCACATTCACACACTCCCTCCCACAATTTGTACTTACAGCACTTTTACTACGGCTGTACTACAACAAAAACAACTGCTACCGATGATGTTGTAGTAGTTAGTTGTTCAAGTTTTCTTTTCTAATTTCACTATAAATTTCTTTTTGTTTTTTTTTAATTTTTTTATTTTTTGCTTTAAAATTTTTTCGTTTTATTCACTTATCCCTGTTCGGTTCACTGTCTGTGTTTGTGTCTGGTTATTTTGGCTTTGGTTCAACAATTTTCACGGACTGTTCGTAACGAAAGCAAACAGGATTCTGATTTGTTTTAATTGAAATTCAAGAGGATATAAACTTTCATGTTTAGCGTGTGATGTTGTGCAGAAATGTTTACTACAAGAGAATTATTTTATTATTATTTTAGTTTTCCTACAAATTCTATCTGTGGCTTTTAAAGAGTGCTGTATTAGCGAAGTGAAAGTGCAATGAAGAATAATCCATATTGCTTTTCCATCACTTCATTTTGCCACTTCTTAACGAAAAAAATCTACAAAAACCGCCGTTACCTATCCGAAATTGTACATTTATCATCTCTGCAAATATTGCTTTGCTACCTGCTCGACGTAAAAAATTCGTCATTTTCATATTTCAAGGGCGATAGTGTAGACGCACAAATAAGAATATATTACTTTCGATTTTTTTGGTCGTCAATACGGTTGTCATTCTAATTGTTACCGCGAAAATCTAAACACTTATAGAAATGGGGATTCCTAATAAATCCGGGTTGTTTCTGAAACTTTGTGACAGCCTTCAGTAAAATCTGTTATTTTTTACTTAGTCACATGATTAAGCAGCACGTACAAATGGTAAATTTCAACTCTCAAAATGAGATCCCCCGGAGGTGCATCCATCTTCATGTTGTTATATTTAGGAGATATAGAGCAACGAGTTCTGTAAGACTTATCTAAGGTCTAAAACTGAAATCAAAGAGCCCCTTGGCCACGGGGCCAAAATTGCCATATATACAAGTGCGTATAAAGTCCTTGGTGGTCGTATTATTTTCCTCAATGGTAAGGCAACCATCGGTTATCGTCGAAATATAGGTAACAACAAATAATCTGTAGCGCCGAGAGGGTTTTTTTTATTTGAATTAAGAATTTGCGATACATATTATGGGGGCACACAAACCCAGAGAAGATTTCTCAGGTGCGAATATATCTATGTAATAACAAAAAGTTATTATCTGGATGAAATTTTAGGCCGATGACACCTGTAGTCCAAACTTTTACGAAAATAACGTGGCAGACAGTACCGCCGTCAAGACAAACCCTAAAGATCAATGATTACCAATATACCGCTCGCCAAGGTGACGTGAGTTGGATACAAAGTTCGTGTTATTATGCCACGCCTTTTCTTTGTCATTAAGTCACAATCAACCGATTCCGTTAAAGCCGACATAACCCTTACAGGACATCCCTCAAATTTTGCAGGGTTTTTAAGAAAAGACTTTCGTTAATAGGCCAGATTAGCTTCTTTTATGCTACTTATTGAAAAACCGACACGAGTCTACTTATTAAGCTCGCCGACACCAAATAAAGTCGCGTCTTAGAAATCTGCGTGCTGAAAAGCTAAATGAAATACCTTTTAATACTTTGTGTCTTTTTCACAACGAAATCCGCAATATGGATCGAGATATATCAGCCTCTTCAGATCTAGGGGCTTAATTAAGACACTCGATATTTATCGACATTTCGACCGATACCAAATGCAATTGTCTGCCTCTCTTGACATATTACTTCGAACGAAAAGAGAACAATCCACCATATGATGATAATTTGACTAGGAAGATTTTGCAGGATTGATACAAACATATGGTCAATTTGTTTTAAACAAGAGAATGTTTAGACAATTATCTCTTGATGCGAGGGAAAAGAGAAAAAAGGAAATTTGTTTTTGTAATTTCTTTGCCCTATTGCTTTCTGCGATATGTAGTTGAACTGATCTGGAAGCATTTTGTAGGTTTGTTTGCTAATTTAAGCGATTTGATTTTTTTCGTTTTATGCGATATATCTCACATTTGGCCACTTTTATTCTGTTTCAACGAGTTCTTCATTAGAATATATTCGTATTGACCCAATTAGGGCCAATTTCATGGCAAGTAATATTTCAAGCTCTGTTTTATTTGATTTTAAATGTCAATAAGAATCAGCTATTGAATAATTATTTTCAATAACAAACAAATACATAGTTGTTGTTAAACTTCAAGTAAAAATGTTTCAATTACTCTTATCTCTATTTCTACAATCGATGTATCAAACATATGTGTAACAGATTTCCAATATCCAAAATGATCTCTTAGAATAAGGTAGAAAACCTTCATATCAAGGAAAATACCAAATGTAGGAAATATATTAAGAAAATAAAAGACGTGCTTAGAAACAAGCACTAGTGCTATCCACCCACCAACATTCTTTCACGTACTTACAAATAACATGGCCACATATATTGCCTACCTACATACATATGGGTATGTAGGTCTCTATTATTCTCATGTTTCTTCATTTTTTCCTTTATTATATTTAAGGACTTGTGAGTCCTCAAGAACAACACCAACCAGTAACAACCACTGTAAATAACATCTTGATAGACGCTGGTGAAGTTATAACATTTATACTTTTGTCAAGGGTTGTTGTTATTGTTCTATTTAGTACAAGATTTGCCATCACGTAAATCCTATGTATGTTGTTTTTTTTATATTTTACCAGGGGTTGTTGCATGGACACACAATTAAGATAAATGTCGACTTTCAACAGTCCACAAAAAAACTCAATTTCAAAATTGATTGTGTGGATATGAGTGCTGCATATGTACGAAAGGTATGAACTGATGCTTTTATGCCCTCCACAAAAATGAAAAGATTTGTCATTCCGTTTGTAATTTCCACAATAATCATTTCCGACCCAATAAAATATATTTCTCTGGTTCCTTAGAGGTAGGGAAGGTCAATTAATGATGTCCGTCAGGCCGAAGTTGAAATCAGCTTTCTGGCGGCACTACACAACATAGCCTCTTGAAACTGGGACCATTGATCATTGAGTTCGCCGAATTTTCAATCAACCATACACAAGCTCACGAGATATGGGCCAAACAAAAACTATTTTTCTGGGTAATTTCACGCTTACTGGTAAACGCTTATACGTGCGCCCATAAAATTTGCACATACTGAATCCTTATCAGATTTGCTGTCAAGACCTTCTACAAAAATCACCACGAGTGCCTCAGATAACTTATGGACTTAAAGGTTGGTCCGAATTAAAACATTTTTAATGAAAAACATTAGAATTTTAAAAACAAACAAATAAAACCGAACTCTTTCGAAAACCGAAATTTTACCAAAAAATGTTTAAAAATTCGAAATTTTTCCAAAATTTATAATTTACCACAAATTTAAAAATCCACCATAAAATCTAAAACCTGCAATAAAAAAATTCGTTTATGCCAAAGACTTTAAATTCAATGAAAAACCGAAAGTTAACAAAATCAAACTTTAGTACAAAGATCTTAAAGTACACAAAAATTATAATTTTCTAAAAAACCTAAGTTTTAAAAAAACCGAAGCTGCAAAAATATTTACAAAAATTCCAAATTTTGCCGAAATTTTTTGTTCACGACAAATTCAAAAATTCACCATTAAAAAAACTGGAATAAAACAATATTTTTACAAAAAATCCGAATACAAACCCAAAATTTTACCTAAAATGATAAAAACATATCTAAATTCACCAAATTTTAATTATTCACCACACAAATTTAAATTTCATTACAATTATGTAATTTAACCAAAGAGTACAAAAATTATAAAAAATAAATATTTAGTGAAAAACTTCTAAGTTTTAACAAGCTCGACGCTAAACAAATATATAAAAAAAATCAGATTTCACAAGTGGTCAATGCACTAAAAAAATTTAAAATTCATCAAAGTGTTTAAAAATCATATAAGTTTTACAATAAATCTCAATTAATCTGCAATATAAAAAAACACATTTTACCGCAATTTGGGAATTCACTAAAATTCGAAAATTCACCACAACACTACACTATAGCTTAAAACTTTTAAATTATAAATATAAGACAATATTCCCAAAAATCTGAATTTTAAAAAAAACCAAAAAAAAATTGTAAAAATTTGGAAGTTTACCATAATATTAAATTTACTAAAAATTTTAAAACCACCATAAAAACGAACATTTTAATTTGCAAAACACCATCATTTAATAAATCCCGAAATTTTACAGAAAATGAAACAAATTTTGGAATTCCACCAAAAATCAGAAAATTTCCAACATAAAACAATATTTAATAAAACAAAACGTTGAAACTTTTACGATATTGGTTTTAATCAAATATTTTAAAAAAAATTTCAAACTCATCCACAAATGGAGAATTCACCAAAAATTTTAAAAATTCACCAAAAAATTAAAAAATAACCGAAATATCTAAAACTCATAAAAACTCAATTTTTAGTATCATTCTGCAGGCGCAAGTTCAAAAATTTTATTTAAATAAAACCCTCTTATGTTTATTAAATAATATATAGAATAAAAATATATTATTTAATAAATTTTAATATTTGGAACACCTTCGAAAATTCAGAAGAAAACTGGAATAAGGCAAAATAATTAAAAAAATTTAACAAAAACCAAAATCCGCCATACTCTAAAATTTCAAAACTAAATTTTTAATTTTACCATAATTTTGGAGTTTTGCAACAAAATCATTATTTTATAAAAAACTCTTAACAATATCGATGTTACGCAAGATCCAAAAAACCTAATTTTCACAAACACCATAAAAACTTCACTATATTTTGAAATTTATGGACGAAAGGTACCCAAGTTTGAAATTACTCCAAAAGCTCTAAATTTTTTCAAATTATACACATTTAACTAAAAATCCAATTCAGCTAGTATCTACAATTCAAGAAAAATAAATTAAAAGAGCGGTAATTTAAAAACATATCTCATCTATTAACCGATTGAAAATCCTTATATTAAAACGAAAGAAGCGTTTAAATGTAGAATATAGCGACTACGATCGGAGGCCAAAAGCTGTGGTACATATTTAATATTTCATACTTTTGTGAAGGGTATATAAGATTCGGCACGGCCGAATATAGCTCTCTTACTTATTTTACTTTGAACCAGACCGTAAGAGGGTAACTATACGAATACATTTATTCATGTAATCTTTGCAATGGTCCTGGCTTTATTAGATAGTAAACAGAATTTAACCTTGTGCAAAAATATTTGTGCAATTCACTTTTTCTGACACCGAGTCATGTACGAGGTTTGTTCAAAAGAAAAAGTAAATTTTGGCTGTTGGTATTATCAGCCGATTTGGATTAGTAGTTTGTTGTTGACAACTGAAAAGGTTAATCACGTTGGTATATTTTCTTCGATTTTTGACTTTTGAAAAAAAATGGATCAAAGAATATGATTTTTGGCCAAAAACAACACCCTACTACTAATCATGCCTCAACAACCTTATTCACCAGATTTGGCTCCCTGCGACTTTTTCCTATTCCAAAAACTGAAGGGACCAATGAAAGGAAAGCGTTTTGCCACAATTGATAAAAAAAATGTCAGAATCGAAGAACGAGATGATCTCCATACAGCTTTGGGGATTGGAAGAAGCGCTGGCATAAGTACATTATATTGGAGGGAGATTACTTTGAAGGGGACAAAATAGATATTGATGAATAAATAAATACTTTTAAAAAAAATTTAACCTTTAACTTTTCTTTTGAACAAACCTCGTATATGACAACGAATTTGAAGATATGTTTAACTGCTGTTGATAGTTTGTACCCAAATTTAATATATTTAATCCGAATATCATATGCTTACCCAGCACAATATGCATGCAAAGAAAAAACATGGTTAAGCTGACACACACTATGAATAATATTAAAATCATCAGAATATAATCTACCGTAACCATTATATGAATGAAAATCATCATATTATGTTTACAGATAATCACAATATGATTAAAAATAATAACTATCCTATTTATTTACGTAATAGTGCATTTACATTACCCCACAATCAAGTACTTACATCTTGCTGCTTTAACATTGGTGGTATTGAGAATATGAAGTCTTGCTAAGGTGGATAAAATGCAGTGTAATCCATGTCGATTTTGAAAAAGACTTCCAATAAAACCCATTAAATTTTGGTGTAATGTAAATGCATTATAACTGTTAACTTTTATGATATTTTTTAACTTATCACTATTATAGCAAAATATACAGTGATAGAAAAATACTCAATCAAAGTCTAGAAAATATTTTGGGAGTTTTGGTGACAAATATATTATTTTACACAATAACATTGGCACTTTTATGAGTGCTAATCATTTTATGATTAAGTGTGAACAAAAACTTGGTTGGCGTAACGAATCAAATATATAACATATTTTTAAATTGATACACATTATTTCCCACAACCAAGAACATAACATAGTTGTCATCACCATATCTTTCATTTAAGATTAAATCTTACAAAAACAAATATCGCAATTATTTCCATTATTTGCTAAACAAACTTTTATTCAAATTACAAAGAATTTTTTCATAATACTAGCAAGCCTCTACTAAAATATACGCAGTTTTTTTAGGTCAAGTAACTTAAACTGCATGAAAGACACAAAAATTGATCAAATTTCCTTGCAGCAAATCAGGCTGCATTACGGAAATAACGATTTCAATAGTTTCTTCAAAGCGATCAATTGTTTCTGGTTTACTGTTCTCACTTCAGGCGTTGTCATTCAGTAACATCCTTCCAGCAGGGCCATAGTATTATTATCTACATTTTTAATATGGTATGTTTACAACCATATAATCACATCATAATTCATGGTTTATGTTTGTTAATTCCATTACGTTTTTTTCTTTGCCGTCCAATTAGCAACATTATTTTTGAAGACGTATGGACCAGTAATTCCCCTGGCCAATAACAGTACATTTATCTAGCCTTGTCTTCAAGCCAAATACAGCACTTCTGTTTACTGTCATACAAAATACCTATTACGAGTTTTTGGAATTGAACCATTTGACACAAATTAAGTTTGAACATTGCTCCGGTGTGTGTCTATGCAAGATAAAATACAAAATAAAGTAAAATCTCCAACTAACTGAACATTGTTATCTCAACTGTCACAGAAATGAGGGTTTGCATATAAAATTATACGACCCTCAAAAAAAGTAATAATCGACGCAAACGCCTTATAACAAATAACTGTAGGTAAATTATTGCGATGTCACCTTTAAAAGTGGAGATATTGCCTTTTTATTTCTTTACCTACCTTCAACTGTTAAAATTATTATTGTATATAGAAAATATTGCATTCGCTACTTTAATAGTTAAGTTCTAAAATTTTTCGGGTGTGTGTTTACGCCGAAACAGTAGAATATAACTTATTTTTACAGTGACGTAAGAAATCAAGAGAAGTCGTGTATTTCTGAAGTACGCTGCTTAAGATGTTATATAAATCCAAATGGTTGGTATAGGGGATCAATTAAATAAAAGTCATTTTGGAACGCTAATGGTATGAAACAATCACGCCGAGGACTGTTGTTCTTGTCTAAGGCAAATATAGAAATTTTCTGAGAGATTTTTCAAAACGAATTATTCAGTAAGCCGAAGTGTCATCAACCTCAGCTACATTCCTACGAGTTACTTGTTCCTAAGTGCCCAGATCAAAATTTATGTAAAATATAGAATAATCCAAGTTCGATGGATAGTGAGCATTGTAAGGACCTGGAAGATGCATCAAAGCCACGCACCAAGCTAGGCTGAATAACTTGGTAAGAAATTTGAACTAATCTATTGATAAAGCAGTGTTATTGATTTCAAGATTTCCGCAATGGAATCTATGTGAAACGGGCGTGAAGGTAACATTTTATCGGAAAATACATATATCAGTGGCTCCGTACTAATCTAAAGAAGATTGCTTGGCTTTTTGCAATGATGTGAGTAGATTAATGTCACGGCTTGGTCAAATTCATGTCACTACTGGATGGCGTTTATTTATTGATTCCTCAAAAATAAGCTTGAAAGCAGCTTTATTGAACAATGGAAACAAGCTGTCATCTTTGCCTCTCGCGTATAGTGCTTCTGATGTTATAAATGTGTAATTTCTGCAGATCTCAAAGTAGTTTCTTTGTTAACTGGTTTGAAGTCAGGCTCTACAAAATATTGCTGCTTTCCCTGCGAGCGGGATAGCCGAGTAGTCAGTGATGAGGAGGAAGAGCAACAGCCACCAGTCGACAGTCTGACAGTCAAGAGTAAAGATGAGTGTTAGAGCACGAGACTCAATAAAATCCAGGCAGTCGCACATTAACATACAAATCGGTTGCTTGAAATCAATTTGAGGAAAGAAGGGGGTCGAAAAGCGACCCACAAAAAGGGGTCTGGTTTGATATCCCCCTACATTAATAAAAAAAATTAATCCACCTAATGAAGGAAATTGAATTCGAAAATATTCCATATCGTACTCCTTTTTAAGTTGTACTTTATACAGCCAATTTTTATGGAATTTTTAAGACCATTCACAAAACGGACAACGTTACTGTCGTCTGCGTTTAACTCACACCGCATCTATTTTTTTTGTTTTCTCAATAGTTCCCTTAAAATTTTTAATATTGTTTCTTTATTGACGCTCAACGCTTTTGTATTTATAATCTAATCCGACATCCTCAAAAACCGACGGTTTTCAACCCGAAAGTTATACTTATTGAACCGATATTTAGGCTCTTGGTTAAAAATCAATTTCACGACATATTTTACAGCATTAGAAAGATTTCAGTAGCAGATTTCTTTGCATTAGAGATGAATTCAAAAAAACCACTTGTCTACATTGATGTTCCCAATCGGCAATATCATTATTCAGCAAATCGATCTTCTCTGATTAATTTTTTGCAAATTATGTTAACACATGTCCAAGTTAAATGAGCTCACTGATAGTAATGTAACGACTACAAAATTTTAATTTTCTTAGCACCCAAATATTTAAAATAACATTTCCAACCTCCTGCATATACAAATATTTGTTTAAAATTTATGTGTCTGGATTTAATTTGTAAATTTTAAATAGCAAAGTTTATGAAGTGTAAATTGTTTACTCAGCAACATTGTAATTAATGATATTGTTTCAATAAAAATATTTTGTTTAGTTGGCTGCTGTCATAGAGGTTCGTTCCCACGCCCTCTAATGATGCCACCTACAAATTCAACACATTCGATTTTATTTGTATTTACTAAATATAGTGAATTTAATTTTATTCTTATTCTCAATATTAGTTTCAATGTTTGCTTTTAAAGCGTATTTCATATTTATTCAGTTAATCAGTTTGGCTTCAAAATTTTTAAGGAATTTTTATTTTCACCGAAACGAAAAAATTTAAAATGAACCCTTTACCAAGGACTTATTTTTACACTACGACTAAAGGATGTCCTATTTGATATTTGAACAGGGTTAATTAAATGTTTCGATCGGCCAGGCTCTAGAATTTTGCTATTCCTTTGACATATTAAATACCGAAACTATTTTTCGTGTTGTTGTTATTTTTCTCTCTCAAAATTCCGAATTGTATTCAAAAATCTAAATTTTTATCAAAAATTCTAAAAATAGGCCTACAATAAAAATGTTTCTGAGTTTTTTAAGCAAAAAATTAAGTTTAAAAAAATTCTGTCAAAGGCTTAATTTTTTTTTACCTCTTAAACAGTTATAAGGGTTTTCTCTTAAATTAATTAACTTCCCCCTTAATTTATGTTTAAAAACCTAAATTTACTACAAATCTCTTAACTACAGCTAAAACTAGGACTCAAAACAGTCGCAAGTACCGGCAGAAGAAGCACATGTCGCGTCATTACCTTTTTTAAAACTTCTGCTATATATAAAAATTTAGTTGCTAAAATGGAGGAGCAATAAAAAATAAATCCAAATAGTTTTCTATAAATCCAATCATATTGAGGTGGTCAAATAAAAATATTGTAATCGTAGAATAGCAAAGGTAGAGTAAAAATGAAAGTAGCAGTCGAAGTAGTAAACAAATTTAACATTCAGCATTAGCAAGTGCGTTTAAAGCAATTGTAGTTTAAATTCTTGTTCATGCTTTCTTTATGATGCTACCAAGTGTTTGAAAAATACATCCAGAGAACCGCAGAGAAGCAGAGAACGGCACGTGGGACCCGGTTCCATAACTACACCGCGTATGTATTCTAATTTAATTTTTTCATAGGTAAAACATTCGAAAATAGAGTAAAAAATTCAAGTAAAAAAATATCACTCTTATATCTATAAGCACCACAGGTATCCTTAAATTCTAGATATGTGATCTATAACGACACTCTTTTGAACATTCTGTCCCGTTAGCTGATTACGTAAAATAAAGTGGGACACACGTGCTTGTTCTTTATACATATGTAGTTTTGATCAATATTTTTTTTACTACTTGAACAACTACTTTAATGTTATTTTACGTCTATCTAAATGTTATGCTTGTGCTTTTTTAGATACTTCTGTCTAATAAGACTTCAGACTAAAATTACTTTCGTTGCTAGAAAAGTTTAAAGGTAGCAAGAGCAACAGAATATTATAAACTAGACTATTTATATTATTTCGTTTTGAGCTGCTAGTTACTAGACTACTGCAACCAAAATGCGAAAGTAGCTAGAATGCTTTGGCTATATTAAACGCTTATTGTATAGATTTTTAATGGGATCGATGATTTTATTATCGATTCATGCGTTTTCCAGAAGGGTTTCGTTAAGAATTAATAGAATGTTTGACGTTAAATACCCCACTTTTCGATGGCATGATTCTGGTCTATTTAAAACTCACTTTGATGCTTATTCCTGGTTGAGGTTAGTGTGTACAAAAAATGACAAGGAAATGAGTTAATAAAATAAAAATTAATTTTCTTTATTTAACTTAGACTTGTAAATTATGAGGTGAATTTATCATTTGAGCATACATATCATCATACATCATGTTACGAAGATAAGTGCGAACAAGTTCTCTTCCCTGTAATAATTGAGTGGTATGAATTTTAGTGGCACTCACTGTTCATTGATTTTATAATTGTGACATTTTTAGAAAATTTGATTATTATTTCAGTGTTCTTAATGGAAGGTTGTAATAGAAGGTACATGGGGTTCTGATTTTACCAAATAACTCTGCGAGCAGTATAAGTTTCAACGCAATCACAAAGGAAGTAAAGTGCGATGGATTAATGTTATTGTTGTATATTGTTGTATATGTAAATCTGGCATGGCCTAATCGCAGTCGCTCATATGAGGTTCAGTCCAATCTGCTAACATTTGTTGTGCCGTTAATAAAATCCTATAATGTTTTCCTATCTATTGGAATTGATGATTTTGTACCCGTCCAATGTCAAATTTTAGATGGTATTGTGGTCCTTGTTATCGTAGGAGGTTCAGGTATTTGATCATGATCAGAGGATATTTTAACGCATTTTTGGTGGCTTTGTCAGCGTATACGTTTCGAACTATACCGCTGTGACCTAGTATCGAGTATCCAAACTATTGCTATTGTTAGCTTATTCGTTATTAATAAATTTCTAATTTCGAAGTCAAGATATCCATTATTTGTGATATTTATTATTGCTTTAATTGAGAATTCGAGCTTGTATGCAGAACTGCTTCATGATAAGCTATGATTTCTGCCGAAAATATCGGACAATGTAGTGGCGGGTTTAATAATCGTAATAGTGTCAGTTTAAGTTTCAGTTGTAATGATATATGGTACGAAAAAAGCACTAATTTTTGGAACTTGTTCTAATTTTCACATGTATGTTCTTGTGCGTATTAATTTATAGTATATTAGTAGTACCAATGTCATTAAACGAACTAGAACGCAATAAGTTGATTTGTAAATTTTGTGAGAATAGTTCACATAAAACCAACCATTTCGTAATTTTTGTTATATGCAATTCAAAAAACTTTTGTTCGTAAAAAAATTATTCCGGCTGTCACAGAAAAGCAGTTGCTTCTTATCAAACTTCGACTACATACTTTGTTACGAAAACAAAATTCGCTAAAATGGCTTTACTACGGCTGGCGATAAATGAGCGTGGCGCCAGCGAGCCAATGTTTATTAATGGGTTTAGCTACAAACGCTTAAGTTTATGTTGGCAAATATCATTTTGGTGATTTCGACACCTTGATGAATTGCCACTGTGGGAAGCAGGAGTACCAGCCCCTGGGGCATGTCAGGAGCCTGAAACTGGAAGAAGTTAGGACTTCTAAACTCGACCAGTAACGATAAGCAACTGGTATCACGGGAACCAGTAGCCCCTGGAACTTCGGCTCTAGACTGGTTGTTGGTGAGGCTCCTTCCGGGTGCACATGGTGGCTGTGGTTTATACGCAAAGCGGGAAGGTTCACTGTAGGACCGATGTGGCGTTACATAGCAACGCAGGCTGTCAATAAATATCTGTTTGCAGCAGGAGATCAGATAGCTTCGAACCCCTCAGCAAGGGATGTGATCGGGGGCCTGGTATCCTCTGTCCTGAATTGCTAGCTATGGGATATAACTGAGTGCTATATCGGTAGTGCTTATGCGGATTGCATAAGGGCGTTGGTTTGTCCGCTAACCACACCCGTGGTTAGACCACCGTGAGGTTCTGCCATCGCTGACAGGTACGCACGTAAATCTAACACATCTGTACTTAAAAAAAGTAACCATAAGAATGACTAAACCATATTTTGGCCGGACACAAGGAACACAACCCCCCAAACATCCTACATCTAAGGCAAATTAAATATTTTTGAGCGAATTTAAAAAGAAATGTCTACTATATAAATAAAACGAAGAGGGAGCTTAATAAGATCAACACAAATGGGATCCAGGAGGCTATGCGTAAGGTGACTCACAATATATGAAAATTCTATAGTTTTTGAAAAATAGATTTAAACATTTATTAATTAAAAGTTTTTAATATCTAAATAAAAGGTTTTGTTAATTTTATTGTATTAGTCCATATTTCATTCCGCATATGTTAATTCACTAAAAGCCATAAATTAAATACTGTAGGTAAATTTCTTTTCTTAACTGTACAGCTGTGCATGAGAGATTATGTGAGAGCGCAATTAGGAAAGTGTTGGTTTAAAGTTCTCATCATAATTTTTATTTTATGTTTATTTATGTAGTTCTTTAATTTTGATTAAACTATGTTCATGAAAATACTCTACTAGAAAAACCTAATATATTTTTTGAACATAAATGGGAAAGTTCTCAATAATACTCTAGTGTCCAACATAATTATGCATACATACAGAAATGAATTTGTATTTATCCTTGTAAGTTTTTTTTTGTTTGTTTAATGTTGTTCCTACTTTCTTTAGCCCACACGTGGGCTTTGGTAGTTTTGTGAGTATCCTGCTGTACAATCAAATATGTGAGAGGGTGGGAGAAGAAAATATAACTTTTTGCAATATTGAACTTTAGCATTTTAATATAAATAAATATAGATTTCGTAGTATTTTATATTTTTACATTTGAAGTTTCAAGGAATATGAAAGCAAAGGCCATTTAAACTTGGTGCATAAATATTTTTATACATAAAGTTTGATCCGTAACCCCTATCGATAAAAAAGTTTGTGATACAAACTTTTATAGATATATTTTGCTCAAAATGGGGTATCATTTACAAGAAATTTATAACAACATTTTTTTAATTATAAACTCTGTTTAAATAAGAATTGTTTCTGTTTTGTCTCCATGCCAGTACGCTGTGAAAAGAGTTGCAGCAACAACTCGACTATTTTTTGACGTCACAAGTTATATGGATGTTTTCTGATATTCGGAATTAGGTTTTCCTAGCGGTGTTTTGTTTATCGCAATCGGACTCTCTGCTTTTCAGCTTTTAGATTTAATTTTTTATGATATTTACATTTTGGTGTGGATTTATTGTAATCCAGCGGTTTTGTGGTAAAATTCACATTTTGCGGTTTTTCTCTTTTTTAGTTTTTTGGTGAAACCAATTTTTGGTGAAATTTCAAATAAATTATTTTTCGTAAAATGTATCATTAAAGAGTACTGGCTAGATACTTCCTTATTATTTGGGATTTTATACAGATCATAAAGAGTATGGCCTTTCAGACTTATAAGGGGAAAAGCTCATCTGTTATCGTGCCACATTTTTCTAGAAATGAAAAAACCATTCGATTTTTGTTGGAATTATAATTTTTTAGTTTTTTTCAGTGTAACTTTTACAGCTTGGTACAATTTTTCGTCATAATTTGCTGTTGTTTATAAATTTTAGAGTTTTTAAGGTCTTTCGACTGATACGTCGGCAAAAAGTTGACTTACTATCCACAACCAAACCAGATTCGTAAACTTTTTTGAACATGATATTTTACGAAACGCTATATACACATTTATTAAAAAAAATCGAATTCACCACAAATGAAAAAAAGAATATAAAATATTAACCACAAAATTCAGAATATTAAATTAAACTGAAAAAAAAAACGAAAAGTTCGAAAATTCATCATAAAATCAAAACTGGAATTAAATATACTAAATGTCTATATAATTGCAAAAATACCTCAAGACACTAAAATTCACCAAATTTCAAAACTAAATTTTTAATCCCACCAAAACTTTTCCGTTCCGCCAAAGCTTTGCAAAAAATCATTATGTTATCAAAAACTTCGCGATTTAAAAGAAATCGATGTTACAGAAGGTCCATAAGACCTTTATCTTACAAAAAATTAATTTTCACAAACAAGTAACCAAAAACAAACTTCACCATATTTTAAAATTTTACGACAAAATTTACACAGTCTAAAATTTCACCGAAAACTCTAAATTTTATCACATGTTACAAATTTAGTAAAAAATCCAATCCAAATCTATAATTCTCAAGAAAATTGGAAATTTATCAAAAATTTTTAAACGTTCAGAGAAACGAAAGACAAATTAAAACAGCTGAAAAACATCTCGTCTGTTAACCGATCAAAAATGCTTATTTTAAAACGAAAGGAGAGTTCATATGTAAAATATGATAAGATTACTAAAACCGGAGACCAAAATTAAAGTTTGCAAAACAAGGCTTTGCACCGGGAAAAATCTGTACAAATTCTTCACAATAGTTCATACTATTGTGAAGAATATACATATAAAATTCGGCACAGCCGACACAGCTCTTTAAGTTGTTTTAGGTTGTTAAAGAAGTTTTAAAACGAAGGATACATCAGTAAACCATACTACAGGTCTTAAATATTTTTCATTGAGTCTTTAATTCAAATGAGTCGCTTTTGAAAACGTTATAAAAAAAAAAACTAAATAAAAAACATAATTTAATTATAAACATCCGTTATAGTTTTTCAGCATCAATTTGAGCTGCAGGCGACCCTTCTTGATATGATCATGAATATTCTAAAAAATATGCATTTTTTTCAATCAATTTGTTTTTGAATATTTGGTAAAACCCATGCATACACACATACCCATACTTAATATATTCAATGCAGAAAGCAAAATATGGCATGTATGTATGTGCAGTGGAAATAAAAACATATTTTCTGCACATGTTTAATTAAAAAACAAATTTGACCCCCATATACTTTTATGCTGTTTGTTATTTGTTTTATGTTGTGTTTAAAAAACTACGCGTTCGTTTTGTTCTTTTTTCTGTTGTGTTCATTTCATCATATTTTTTGAAGCTGCTCTCTCTCTATCTCTGATTGTCTGCATTTCTTTTATTGTGTTCATGACCCCTTTTTTTTATTTAAATGTAATTTTCCTCCTCCTGCATACATGCTAAATAAATGTCACATAAACATTGTGCTGCCATCAGCGTCTAAGTGAAATCAGTAGACAAGGTTCGAAAAATAATAAAAGCACAATGTTCAAAAGAATGGGACAGTTTTTTCCTTGAGATTATAAAGAAGTAAACGGGAAGTTGTTTAATAAAAATATTGTTTTTTTTTCGTCAAGAAGATCTTAAAATAGATTTATTTTTAAAATCCTCCTTTTGTTAAAATTTCGCAAAGGGAGTATGACTTCCTTTTTTACAACCAGGGAATTAAGATAAATATGTTTTTTTTTTATTTCTAAGCAAAGAATATTTTCGAAATTGAAAATTTTTTAAATTATCCATACGCATACATATGTGAATAAAAGAAATGGTACAATGTGCGTGCCGATGACACTACGATCAGGAGGGTCTCTATGTGGTGTAATATACTTCAGTTCCTTATATATTTAGCGGATTCCAGTTTTTACCTAAAGGGCGGTGCTTTTGCAGATATAACGGCTGTGTCCTCTAGTAATTTCAAAAACAGTCCTCAACATTCCAGAAAGTACATGAACATTCCATGACATTCCCAAATGATGTCAACATTATAGAAAACTCGTATCAACTCTTTGAGCGAAGCCGGGTAACCCAGCTAGTTCTTTTAATTTTAAAGCTGCTGCCAAACACATTAATATTCATTTTCAATATTTGCGTTTGTGTTTGTTTACAAAAATTGTGTGTAATATTCAAGAATAGTACTGATAGACAAGCACACTACTCACTTAACTATCGGGTCATCCCATGATACTATTTTACCCTTATTGGCATTTTGCGGGTCAATATAAAAAAACGCGCCAAAATTAAATATTAATCAAGGCACTGTCCTCCAAAGTGAAGCGATATAATCAAAGAATAAAAAAATCATACTTTTACTTGTGTTGATTTTGCCAAAATCTTTTAAATGAATTACACAATCGATACCTTCACTTAATCTATATACATATGTATATAAACACTGTCTGTGTGTTAGCTATAGACTCCGAAACCGTAAAGCCGATCGGACTCAAACTTTGGCAAGTTGTTGTACACATTCTAGGGAGTGTTTATGGGTGGTAACTAAAAAAAAAAAAGATTGCTACGCCCATCTTCATATACTTACATAAAAATGAAATACGACCATACAAAATAAATATTAACTTTTCAGCTACTTGCACTTGACCGATTTTTCTGAAACTTTGCACATATATTGAGCTCATTAAGGGGCATAGCAACGCGCGTCTTTCTTGGCATTGTTGTAAATAAAATCAAGTTTCAATTTCATTATGTGAGCCACATTTCATTGATCTTATGCTTATATTTATGGTTTTTGATTTAAAAAAAACCGTAATTTTTGTCGTTTTACATTTTTTGTAAAATTTTCAAAAGCTAACATTTCTAATTTTATATAAATAAATTTATGTTCATCACTAATACCCGAATAACTCCGAAACTGTTGGGCGTCTGTATAAAATTAAGATATTTATATGTTACTTCTTTCGGTGTTTTATTTTTCGCAATCGGACTAACTGCTTTCAGCTTTCAGATTTACATTTCTTTATGATACTTAAATTTTGGCGTGGATTTATTGTAAACCAACGGTTTTGTGGTAAGATTTACGTTTTTCGGTTTTTGTTTTTTTTAGTTCCCGATTTTTTTGTGAAATCCATTTTTGGTGAAATTTCAAATAAATGATTTTTCGTAAAATGTATCATTGCGGCCATTTTTTTGTTTTTAGTAAATTTTCGACTCTTAAATAAAATGCTGCCCTATTAAAGAATACTTGCTTAACACTCCCTTTTTATTTGGGATTTTATACAGATCATAAGGATATGGCCTTTCAGACTTATGAAGGGTAAAATCTAATAAAAACACCATCTTTTATGGTGTTACATTTTTCTTGAAATAAAAACACCGATTTATTTTTGTTGGAATTATAATTTTTTAGTATTTTTTTTCAGTGTAACTTCTACCCTTTGGTGAAATTTTTCGTCATTATTTGTTGCTCTTTATAAATTTTAGTTTTTAAGGTCTTTCGAAAAGTGAGTTGATTTGCCATCCACTGCACTTATATTATGGGAGCGTAAACATGTCAACCGTTCCTCCAATCGCAAAGGGATTTTCTGACAATGATGGAGCGATTTTGGTGATATTCATTGGCAAAATTTTGGAAATGTTAACGACAGATCAGTGACATAATTTGCTTTGTAAATTCCGCCGCAGATCCATCTAACGAGGGGAATTTTTAAAGGAAACCCAAAAATTTCAAATTTTTCGTTTAGTCAATTTTTACTTTAAATTTTTTGGAGGGACAAATGTCCCGTTTTTACGCTGCTGGAGTAGTGCCTGCAAAAGTTGTATGGGTTTATTGGAAATATAAACCCAACAGCACAGAAGCTGACATATAGGAGGAACACGATGAATCAGAGCTCCTTTCGATAAGAATCAATAATAAATAAATTAGTACTGTAAAAATACGAATTTGGAAACCTTCGGAGCAAGGTGCAAAACCGAAAATTTTTCAAAATTTAAAAACAATTCTTTTAATTTCCAAAACGGCTGCTTAGGAAAATATATATATATTTAATGTAACTGCCATTCTTAGAGTTTTATATTAATTCATAATACATATTACTTTTTCATCATTAAAATTATTTGACTTGCACGTCACTTTTTGATGACTTTTATATTCCTCAATTAAAAGGGATTATATTTCAAACTCCGCAACGGGTTTAACCACACAATATAACTTATTTAATTGTTCAAGGATTCAACATGTTTTTGAAGTTTTTCAAATTTCAAGGGTATCAATTACAAAATTCTTAATAAAAAAAACCTACTAACAAATAATGAAAACAAGAAATAAAAAAAATAAATAAATAAACGAACATAAAACCCAACACAATTATTAGCTCATTAATTCATTATGTGTTTGGAATACAAAAATATATCAATTGTTCTTTGTTGTAGGTACTCAACAACAATCATTTATAAAACACACCCCTACAATAAACAACAACAACAAAAAGACCAAGAGTGTCACTGAAAAGTCTCATATGGTTTTAGAATTTTTGTTTTTAAACTCGTAGAGGAAATTAAGGAACAAAAATTATGTTATGAGAAAAAATATTTAAAGTTGAAGAAGACATAATGAGGGCATCATGCAATAAAGGCAAGAATCATGCCATAGAAACCAATACATCTACATTAGCCAGCATACAAACATAAATTACGTCAGCACAGCTTATTATATTATTTATGTTGCCGATTGCGTTAGGACGTCGAATGAAAATGATGATCCGTAATGAACTTAACTGAACCCCCGCTTCAATAAATTGTAATATCAATTTCATGTTTGATTATTATTTAAATTAATGGCATGAAAGAATCACAATTATTAGTTAATATTTCTTTTATTTCAGTTTTCTTGTCACAACTTCTGTTGTCATCACGGATTGACTATGAAGTACAGTAGTGGTTAAAATATTTGAAACTTAGAGGTAAAATTTTGATATTCTTTATAAAATAAAATTATTGAAATGAATGTTTTGCTTTTTGTTCGAAAATTGATCTTTTATCGATTATAAGCAAATAATCTCGTGAATTTGCTAATACGAATTTTTTGTTTCTTAAAATACCGTCTTCGGAATCAAGGATATGCTTAACAGAACACCATGTAACTTTACATCATCAATTTCAATCATATAAAAGTGGTTTACTGAATTCCGTTATCTTCGTACCAGCACAAGTAAGGGCAAACGCTCAAATCTCCCAAAAAAGGTCGTCACATCAGGAATAGTCCATCAAGTCCAAGAAATCTTATTGGAGGTATCGGAGACTGTAGATTGGCAACTGATCAGAACCATGACATTTAACATGACTTATGAAACAATAAGCGCAACCGTATACCTCTTCAAATGAGTGTGTGGCGATAGTTTTGTAGTCGTATACTGAACATGGGTGCTTCACAACATTCCAAAGAAGGGCAAGGCCTCTGTATGTCAATAAGATCATGTTGACAGTTGTTCGGGATACATGCGGCGTTGATTACTTTGAAGAGGGAACACCAATCACTAGTGGATATTATACGTAGCTGTTAGACAGATTTAACACTAATTTGAAGCAAAAATCATATTTGGGGAAGAAAAAATTACGCATGCACCATGTCAACGCAATGACATCTATAGTGTTCGTGGCAAAAATACATAAATTGGGCTACGAACTACAAACCCCCCTAGCATATTCTCCAGGTTTATCCCCCAGCGACTACAGCCAGTTTCAAAACTTTAATATAAATAATAAAGAGGTTATCACTAGTCTAGATCCCTGTCCAAACTTGAGCGGGTTGACCTAGTGATACTACATATGGGTTCTTCCCACCATTTAGCCTTAGCGATATTATATATCGCATTATGGATATGCCTCTTGCAGGCTGAGTGGGGTATGCCACATAATTCATTAATGTGTGAATCCTACAGCCTTGCTCATCTCTTTGCAAGCTAGCGGCCTCACAGTTGCCCCTACTGGCCCCGTGTCCACGCACCCACTCTAGAGTGATTCTCGAAAGTCTCGCGATCTGATTTAAGGATATTCGGCATTCCTAGACCAGTTTGGATGTTGTATAAACATCTGTTAGAGACCTATATTGGATATAAGGCTATCCTGCCACTTTGAAACATTCGGCGTATGTTGTAAAAGATGGAGAAACCATATTTGTATTATGATGTCACCTCCTCGATATGCAACTCTAAAGCCGTCAAACTATTTTGTCGATTAAAGAAATGTTTGTGAACTTAATTCCTAAAACAGGTACAATGCAGGTGGTATGATTTGTGTTTTTTTTTTTTTTTATAAAAAGTTGAATTTCCAAATTCTGCCCAAGATTAATGTTTTGTTTTTAACTGAGCTTAGTAAAAAGCAAGAGATTGAAAAAACTAGTAATTGATGAATATGTGAATTCAGTTGTAAGTATTTTAACCACCACTGTATAGTAGGCACAGACGAATCTCATGCATGGTTTGTAAGTAATATGCTATATTTTCTTTCAACATCTGCGTGGCATAAAAAGATAATATTATAACACAGTATTAATTTACACTTGATTATCTAATGGCAGCAAAATAATTTCAATATTTCATATTCTATTGCAGTTGTCATGTCAAGTACATGCATTTTCGTTTCGTTTTGTTTTTTGTTTTTTCAGGAGAAAACTTACCTGTTTTTTGTGTATTTTTCATTGACTTTTTCACTAGTCAACCCTGACATCGCTTGTTAGGAATATGTGCGTGTTTCGGGGAAACATATTTCTGCTGCATCAAGCCATATGTATACTCACGAGAGCTGCCATATACGTATGTTTCTATGATAATCATGTTCGTTTATTTGGTGTGTGTGTGTCTTGTTATTTAATTTAACGGGTTTTAAATTTTTATGTTCTTTCATGAAAAGGCAACAAATGAAAAATTATAGAGTTTGCTACCATCCACAAATTTGTCATCAGTTTCATTAAACGGCGTCGATAAGTGACAAAGAAATATGTTAAATTAATAATTAATGAAAGCAGCTGAAAGTGATTAAAGTTTCTAGAACTTAATACAATTAATAATATTTTTATTATTGATTTGATATTCCGACAGGGTGATGTAGAGTTTTGAAATGAATTTGGGTTTGGTGACAAAAAATTTTACATTTTTTGCAGCTGAAAGTGATTAAAGTTTCTAGATTATTGATTTGATATTCCGACATGGTGATATACATTTTTGAAACGAATTTCCGTCATTTCATGTCAAGTTGGGTTTGGTGGCGAACCGGTTTCGGCTATGTGTCATCTTCAGTGTCACTTTTCGTTCTTTTGAAAAATATGAATTGATAATTTATGGTAAAAATAATATTCGATATATGCTTTCTCACTGAACGACGACCAACCTCACGATGTAATAAATGTTGATAATTTTCATACGCTTGCACATATAAAACTATGCAAAGAAATGGCGAACCTTACTGAATATTTTGATAGTTGGATGACACTGGTAGCCTAGAGTGTTTCCTTTTTCAGAAAAAGGTTAACATTTGTTGCCCTTTTGTTACACTCGAAATATGTTTACACTCAGAAAAGGTGGAGTTTTCTTAAAATTTTTATAAAATCCCAAGGCAAGAAGACCATACTTTATTTAAGAAACAAATATAATAATTGGAAAAATTATAATTATTAACTCGCTGCCCCAAATTCCCAAAATATCATCTCGATCCATTATAGCTTCGATTGCGGACCATATAGATGTATTAGGTGATATTTTGGAGACTTTTTGTGGAAATCAATATTTAAAAAACATAACATGTACATGTTTCCTTCAGACATGACCTACGAATATAATATGTAAAAATAAACCGTATTCCTGCACTGATAATTTTTACAACCTTGGTGTAGATTAAGGGTTTCATTTGACATCTTACGAATCTAAAAGACTTTTACAAAAATCGTCTCTTTTTCTATCTGTGAAAACAATTTACATAAAATTTTTTTTCCTATTGCAAATCGCCTAACTGTCACTGCCAATTTGTGAAGAAATTGACATCAGACGGGGTATAATTTTCGATGGCTCTGTAATTTAAGCGAGCTGTATTGCAGCTACTGCGTTGAAGGTTACGGTCGCTTATGACTTGTGAGTATAGAGCTTGTACCGGCTGTCTGTTAGAAGATTTATATTTTCAAACTTAAATAAAAAAAGTAATACTTGACACAAAGTTTTATTAGGAGAATTGAACGATATAATAGAAATACAGATCTTATGTTTTATAGAGTATGTCATCTAGATGTCTTCCGTCGAGTTGAATACACTGTTCAAAGCGGAGCCTTGTGTTCTGCGCCACACGCTGCTGTGAACTTGGTTCAATTGAGCTGATTTCTCGACGAATATTTTCCTTGAAAGCTACAAGAGATTGGGGAATTTTCATTACAAACCCTCTGTTTGTGGTGGCCTGATAAAAAAAATCCATGGAAGTTAGATCGGACGACCTCGGTGGCCATGGGATGTCCCCAAAGCGACTAATCAGTTTTTAGGGGAAAAATTTTCCCAAGCAAATTCATCGAAGCTCTGGCTGTGTGTGCAGTCGCCCCATCCCCAATGTTGAAACCACGTGTGTGAGGACTACGATGAATGAGCTCGCAGGTTTGGCAAAAAGAATTCCATAATCATGAGTCGATAATTTTCACCGTTGACATGCGTTGCCTGGCCCAGAGAATTTTGAAAAAAAAAATGGTCCAATTATCTCATGCGTTGATAAGGCACACCAAACAGTTACCCTGCAGCAATGCAATGGGTTTTGATGTTTCAATCGAGGGTTGAGGATTCTTGATGACCAGTAACGACAGTTTTGCTTGTTGACGTGGCCGTTTAACGAAGAATGAGCCTCGTCGCTCCAGAAAATGGTATTTGCAGTGCGAAAACGCTCCAACATGTTCTTGAACGATTTGAATTTTAAAAGGATGGAATTCAGATCCTTTTTAAAATTTAATGGAAAATCGCGCTCAGAAGTCCCAGTGAGGTTGCTCTTTTCCGTATTGAAAGTCGCGAATTTTCATGTAAACTGCTATCAACCAGTTCAATGTTTTCGGGAGTCCTTCAAGATCGACTGGGCCCGGGCCCTGGCACATTCATAGCCGAAGCAGTTGCGTGGAATCTCTGCACCCACGAACGAATTAAATTTACACTTGGTCCATCAAGTATTCGCCGAATATCGAACTTTGAACAAAATTGTCGATGAGCAATTAGGTAAGAATCATTACTTTTAAAAAATATCTCCACTAATTCTTTTTGAAATAATTGTATTTAAAAATATAAATTTGCAAGCAGACACCCTGTACATAGCGAGAAAGGTCTATGGGAAGCAGTTCTACATAACTATGCCCACATGTCGATAGTAAACATTTGGCATTGTGACATGTATAATATCCAAGTTTAGTGAAAAGATGTAAGATAATCACAATTGATCACTAGTGCTCTCTGTTGCCAGTTAAGTATTAAAGCATGACCTCCTACGGCAAGTCGTGAGTTTGTTGGAGTTTGCATATTCGGGGAGTAATAATAAATATTGTTGAGAGTAGTGGTTGTCCGAATTTGTCGATGCTACAACTATTGCACACATACTACAATATGGATCTCGTAGTAATTACACCGTTTACTAAGCTATGATAAAGCAACAAATTCTCGTTCGTCAGAGACTGTCTTTAAAAAAGAACACTAAGTATCGGTGGAAAGCTATCATGGCAATAGCGATTTAGGAGCCATCATAGCTCCCTTATGTTTCTGTAGCGAAACTACAAAATTAAAGATCCCATACAGCCGCGCGTGTTTTACTTAAATCATGCACTTCTTTTGCATACTTATTCGTGGTTTAAAACTGGTGCAGCGTAAAATTTTTTTCATTATTTTTTCTTGTTCGGTTTTGATTAAAATATTGATTAATTTAAAAACACCCCATAGTAATTATGTATTAGTTTAACATTTTATGTATCTGGCATCACTCAGATTTAGAATCTTCTAGATTGTGACAATAACAAAGGTAGCTCCCATAAAAACTAAATAACTCCATTGAAAATTTACTTGAAAAAATCTTAAGCAATTCCCAGATCACTTTAAATAAATCATAATAAAATTATAAATTCAATACAAAATTTGCGCTGGATATAAAAAAACTTCTTAATATTCCAAACAATTTGCTGCAACAACAAATGACAGCGTACATAACAACAGAGCAATCAAAAACTCATTTCCTGCTGGAGATTCACAAACATAACAACTTTAATGGGTCGCAAAAACACCCTTTTTTATCTAAAACTGCGGTGACTGCACTTAGGAGACATTTAAAATAGAAGTTTATAACAAAAAGCACAAAAACTATATCAAACACACAATATAAAATAATAAAAATATAAATGTCATTAAGTTATTAAGTAGGGAATGGAGTTTGTGTCGTAAAAAAAGTAAAAAAAGCGAAACAGACAGCCATGAAATAAATAAATCAAATAAACCATAAATAAGTTCAACCAGCAAAAGTGATGCACAACATAACGACAACAGCCGCCACAGCAAAAAAAAGCCACAAAAGTAACAAGAAAGAGTCCCATTATAGTGGCAAAAAAGTTGATTTTATAATTTTGTTCTTCTTGAATTACAGTGGGTGCAATCGAAGCTTAAAATCCTAAACATAAAATCGATTAAATTCTGGGACAAAAAAGTTCTAAATATTTGGCTTTAGGTTATACTTGATAGTGCTGGCGATCAAATACAAGCCATCAGGTGGTTCTCAAATCGGCTGGAGTAAATTAAACAATAAAAGCTACAGTTGCTTGGAAAGGGGTCTTTTCTCCGCCACATACGGTTTAATACAGACCCAAAGGAAATTGATAACAGGTAGACTCAAGCGCGAATTCAAAGTATTTCTGGATCCTTTTTTATTATGGAATTTCAGTTTAACTCAACTGCGTTGGTGAGTATACCTGTTTCGTCTAGACTGGACTTACCTATGTAAGGACGAACTTTGCACAGGTGGTCCATATTTTTCTATTATGGCCTCAAGAGAACTGCACAAGATGAATAGCGAGACATCGCAATAAGCGGAGATGTTAGGTCCCAGAACGGAAGGGCATAAAATTGAATAGAAGGCAAGAGGTTTAAAGTAAAATCTACGACTCGACTACGGAAAGCGAATATTCTTGGGTGCTATGACGTTCTGCGTGCGCTAGCCGGTAACCCAGAATCGAAATAGAAAATGGTGAATGTCCAGCACAGGTTGGCAGGCAGGTTGTCGTAGAAGGCATCAGTCTTGATACTAGCGATTATACCGATTGAGTGACGGGAGCAGAGCTTGAGTGATACCAGAAAACAGCCTCTAATTGCTAAAGTTGGTGATAGGTAGCGAGATCGGTAAATTTCAATTTTTAATTGAATGGCACTGAGGAATGCTGAGGTGGTTTTACTCATCTTGAATTCTCTCCCTCTTCTATCGGCATAGCTGTGTAGCCCAATGTAAGTCTAGATTTTGAATGGTTATTGAGATTCGATATTTGACTATACCGCCCAACCAACATCATAAATATGTGCATGAGAGAAAGAACACTTCACGATACGATAGGAGGCGCTGATTTTTTCCTGGAATTTTTCTACCCTTTCAAAATTCTCATCTAAAAATATATATAAGTATATAAAAATATAATTCAAACACAAATTATTTATTCCATTGCGATGTGAGTAGCTAAGCGCACCAGGTTGCCACCAGTATTTTATATAATTTAATTTTGCTTTTTTGGCCGACTGTACGTAGCAGGAACCAAAAAAAAAAACATCGACCATCATGTCAAAAGCAGAACAATATTCTATCCATATGGAAAAGAGCAAAAAAGGGATGTTCCTTTCTGATCAATGATGTAGAAACTTTTAGTCGTTTTTTGTCCATTTTCCTTGAGTATGTGTTTTTGTTTAATAGGAAGTTTGTTTTTATACTTTATCTTCGCATGTTACTTTTTATTTAAAAGTTAACTACAAATGAGAAGATGAAAAAACACTATGAACATATTTTAGGAAAATAATTTTCTTTATTTTCCTTATATAGAAATTACTTAAGCCATGAGCCATTTTGATTTTAATAGTTTATTATTTGTTTTAAATCTCTCTAAAAATCTCTCTGAAAAACTTTAAAACAATTCCGTAATTATTAAATTACAAATACTCTTATTGGTATATAAGCCTTATATTTTAAAAATTACCTAATTTCATTTGTCCAAAAGTAAAGTAATCAAGGCGGCCATTATGTAATAAATGATTTATCATTCAGACCTTTGCAGCATGACCGACTGAGAAAACTATAATCTCAAAATAAGTGTTTGTTAGTGCAAACTTCTCTGTCGGGTATCTGATAGATATCTATTCGAAATCTGAATTGATCCAGGAATCCTGGGCAGTTCTACATCAAATGGCGAGACATTCGAGAATAACCTTATAGAGAATTTAGCAATCACAGCAAAGAGAATAGAGCTGCCTTGAAATGACGTTTGCTGAAGCTTTCAGATTGAAGAGGAAAAGGAGACATTATATACTCACATCTGTCCTGCCGTAGAGGACCTACGCTGGACTCACCTCGGGTGGACGTTCCTTCGACAGCCTCTCCGAATTGTCAGAGGTGGGACTACGGAAGTTTTATTCTTTCATAAGAAGCAGCAACTAGTTTTAACACTTTTTCTATACTAACCTGCCTTACTCTTCCTTATTCTTTACTATTTACCTCTTCTCTCTCTCTCATTACCTGTATTTAGGGATCAAATTTGCGGACACATGAGGGCCTGTGTTTCAGGCGGAGTGAAAGACACCGGAAATGCTTTTAATTCGCCCGTGAGTCTACCTGTTATCAATTTTCTTTGACCAACGCTCTATCATTTGATGGCGCAATTCGAAAAAATCGGTGAAAAAAATAGCCTCTGATAACAAAAATGTACAACAGAATCCCGCGAAGTCAGTCATGGTCGCGCGCAAGAACGTTAACTTCCACAGGCTTAGCGAAACCCTGTATTTTGACTTTTGCCTGAACATATGCAAGCTCAGAGTTAATGACCATAGGCATGGCCGATGGATGTGGAATACATGTTGTTACAGGAGAATGATGCTGCATACCACACAGCGAATACCAGCATAGATACATGTATATATGTATTTTGCATGAAATATATGTAGGTATGATTATCTTCCACGCAGGTGACATGGTCACAAAGATCGAACGATTTAACACTGTATACTTTTTCTTGTGGGATATTTTTGAACGATTTCGTTGAGTTCATTATTAACATGATAAAGCAGGAGGAGTTTATGTCAACTGTCCAGAGAAGGGGTTTATAAAAAATTTGAAAACTGAGGCTTAACCTACCTTGAACAGGAAAAAGGAAACTCGGATATTTAAATTACTGGTCTTTCTGGTACCGGCTGTTTATGAAATATTATTTACCGAGAACATAAGAAGATCATCCAGAAATTAAGGATTGGGAAAAGAGCACTGCTTAGGTACTGGATCACATGATGCAAACCAATGCCCTTCTCAACTTTGAATTTAGGGCACCTTATCTTTTATTTTGTTTTAGTTTTGCAAAATTGCATAATTGCTAAGAATTAATAAATTGCTAAAAAAAAATACATTCGATTCCTTCCCCTGAAAATTTTATTTTAATCTTGTGTTCAAATTTTTGAATATATCTACAAGTTAATTATTTGAAAAGTACAAAGGAAATTTATATACTTTAGTTCCCCTGTATAAACGAACTCAAAAACGTTATTCTTTAAATACATATGAACATAAATATTTTATATAGGAAAAGTTTGAGCGCACGAAATAAAACTTTTTATTATTATTTATATTAGGGAGAGAAATACTTTTTCCCTTGACATAATTTGAACTCGAGAAGCGTAAAATTATTTATAACATATTTGTAACAAAGTGTGCAAATACATAAATACGCGCACCCTACTACGGATTAGAAAAGTTGTTGTGAATTAATTTTTCCAAAACAAAGTAAAATAAATTTATTTGTGTAAATAAAAGCTTGGCTTTTAACTTCTTTTTCATAATCTAATTTACATTGGAAACTAAGATTTGGCTAGCTGCGTTTTAAAGTAAAAAAAAAATTAAAAGAAAAACTTCACCAGTTAATTTAAAAGTTTTAGATCAAGAGCATTTAAACTCATCTGAATACAATTATTACTCCTACCACTACAAAGAGGAGAATTTGTTTCTTTACTGGCTCTTCATTGTTTATGAGCTAATGAATGGCATTGTTTTCTAACACAATTCATTAAGGGAAATTTGAAAATAAGAACAAATAATTTCATTATTAAACATCATTGTCATCAAGGCTGCTGCTGCAGCAGTTTTTTTTATTCATTTTCATTTATTTTGCGAGAACATCAAGTTTATTTGACACTAAATAATCATTTTTATAAAGTTTTGTAAATTATTTTACATTGTTTAGTTTACTTAGTTTTAGAACAGATACCAACCAGCTGTTTAAGTTTCGACAACAGAATGAAACTGAATTAAAAACTAAAACCTCTTATTTAGTTGTTGTTACATTAACAAATATAGGGTGACCACATAGTAGTGATAGTTATATCAATTCAAGTGAGGTTTGTCATTTATTCATGGATCGTTTTACGCCTGCAGTTGGTCGTCAGTCGTCGTTTGACTGCAAGGACCTTAAGCCACTAACCAGACAGATATTGGTAAGAAGTAAAGAAAACATAGCAGCTGTAGGCCAGTATCGAGGAAGGTTCAGAAATATCTGTAAGGTGCCCTTCAGCTGAACTGGGCATTGCCAAAAAATCAATTGTGTGTTTGGATTTGCGCTTACATCCGTAAAAGACAATCATAGACAATGCCATGAGTTTAGTAATGGGTTGCTGGCAACCCATGCTGAGTCGACGATGCCAACGAAGCTGAGTCGGCGATTTAAATGATATGGCATTCCATACATATATAATGACATAATTGTAGCTTAAAAATAAAGCAAGAATCAAACACCGTATTTGTTTAATATAAATTTCTGTGTTTTATTTGCTAGTTCTATTTTAGATTTAAAATCTTTGCAAAAAAATGGTTCACTGTAGTAAATCCGCGACGAACAACTATAAATATTGTCAAGGCTTCACTTGTTGAAGTTCTTGTAAGTGTACAGACAAAGAGCACAAATACTTCATTCTGTGTAGGATTAATACATTTTTTACATGTCTCATTTATACAATCATTTAACTACGGCTGTGTATGTATTCACTGCTTTTAAAGCTTTGTTTACAGGTTAAAAAACGTCTTAAATTACGTTTTAAAGACACGATTGGCCTCCCAAACATTTTTATACTTTGGTCCTTCGACCAAAGAAAATACAAAAATGTTCAAATTATATTAAAGGGTCCCCGTGGGTCCGCATATCCTGTCACTTTGTGTTGCCTCAACATGGATAGTGAGAGCAAGAGAGATAGAATGAGAGATAGAAATCATAAGAACAGCGATGGGTTAAACGGACACTATGTCCGTGCGGGTGGGGAGCCAGCCCTAAACCAGTTGCTGCTCCTTATTAAGGTTAAAAGGACCATTTACTACGCTTGAAACAATTACAATTCTAATTGAGGCACGAAAAAACTTTGCAATCATGTCTCTATACTGCGTTTTGAACATCACAATTTTTGAAAACAAGACTATTTCCTAGATGCAGGAATGTTTTGGCTTGGAAATTTGCATCCCAGAACAAAATTTTTAAATAAAGTGACCCGATGAGGGTTTCAAATTGGAACATGGACTGAACCAAAATTTAACTAGATACTACAAAATGGGGTGTAGAGTTAATGAATACGAGTACTTGGTATGTATTCATGTATGTTTGTACTTATGTAATGAAAATGAACTGCAGTAATAAAAATGAACTGCAGATAAATTTTTATAGAAGTTTCCCTAATTTTACATGCACTCGGTTAAGTTGAAAAATTTTAGTTTTGGCGAAAATTCTTCATATCTAAATTTTTTTTTTTTAATTTTCTTTACAAATTCTCCTTTTTCCTTAAATAAAATTTATTGAAAACATAAATTTTTACCTGTTGTTTTTATTCTTTCTCTTCCAATTTATAAAAATGTAATCAACTAAATGAATACTATAATAAATTCAACTTCCTTAAAGGATGTTAATATAACTATTTTTGTGTGTTGTTTGCCCTACAATGCGTTACTACTGTTTTACTGCTTTTTTAACAACAGTTTTGTTGATTTAACAGAACTCCAGCTAAAATAGTAATTTTGTTTATTTGAAAGAAAAAAAAAATTATGCAGATTCGAATGGCGAATCAGTCCATTTAACTATTTTTTTCGTTAAGGGGTTACTAAATTTTTTTCTTAATATTACCTACGAAATTTGTTTCAGCGTGTTTCTCGATACTTGCATGTATCTTTATGTGATGAGTTGCCAAGCTAAACAACCGACTACTAGCACAGAAAGCATTGTCGCCACTTTAAAGTTCTTCACCTGCCAACATAAAAAAGCATTCGAATATATTTCAATAATAAGAAGTACTACTATTGTTTGGAACTAAGTTTTACACCAAATATTAATAGAAAAGTGAAACTAGTAGTTTCTGGCATACATATGCAATCCGCGCTTGTTCATTTTTTTTGCAAGCTAAAGTTAAATAGCACTAACGCAAGATTCTACCATTTTACGGTCAAATTTAAATAATTGCTACCAACATCAAAAGCCTAACAAATGAAACAGTGTTCTCTACAATCTTTTCTCAAGAACTTTATGAGGTCTAAGATCAATATTTTGGTGCGCTACCCATAGTATAATAAATGTAGTGTTAAGAGAAATTTAAATAAAAAGTACTGTTCAACGACCGATCTGTTCGAGAGAAGTACTCATTGGCAGCTAAAAAATTATTAGAAACATTTACTAGTAGCATTTAATAGTTTTGAATCATTAAGTTCCTCAAAGGGAGTTAAAATGAAAAAAATGATGATAATGTTATCTGCTCTTAGCAATTTATCGACATTTTTTTGCAACTCTTTCCTTGCCCCATACATCAAAATGATTCTAGGCCATTTTGGCTGCTAATACAGTTAATCGACTAATTACGGGTCCTTTTATAGCCTCTCTTTTGGACGCACTACTCAACCGCAAATCTGGCCACGGTAATTTGGCATTAAAGACTAAAGACTAAACAAGATATTTTTGAAAAACGCCGACACACCAAGACATCCCACCCTTTCTGAAAACCCCTTTAGTTTGTAAAGTCCTTTTGCGATGTTGGCAACTAGAAATTGTTCTACTAAACTGTCTTAAAACAAAAAGCCTTTATAATATTTAACAATCAAACAAACATTCTTCCACTCTTAAAATCCCTTTAAAATTCTGGCAATAACACACAACCTCTGCAAAATGTCGGCAAATATATAAAAACATTTATATCAGTCTTCTTAGCAACTTAAAGTATAGTAATATTTCCCAAATAGAAATAAAACTTAAACCAACAAAATAAAACTAGAATAAATTTACCACCACAACCGAAAAACAACAATAATGCCAGCCAAAAAGCATCAAAAAAATCAATTAAATCTTTAACGCAAAATATTTTTGCCAACAAAAACTTTTTTCTTTTTCTGGGTGTAATAAAAATACAGACAGGCAGACCGACAGCCACAGAAAACTGAAGACAAGTGAAACTTTAAAAATTGTTTATGTTTGCAAACAAAAAATTTCAAGAGGTAAAATTCTATTTCAGAAAGTTTTAGTAATTCTTCAAATTTAAGTTTATTATTAAAGAAGAGAAGGAACAAACATCTAAGGTGGCATTATATACTCTACTGTCGACATTGTATTGTACCCAGCTTAGACCAAACTGGAAATCAGAAAATTATGAAAATAACGAGAATAACGAAAGTATATGCCTACGGTGGCTTTAAGAGATCTTGTTAGAGCTATTGATGAATTATTGACGTGCGTGGAAACCAGTCACCGAAGCTTGTCTGCTGCCTGTAATTGAAAATGTAAAAACCTCAACAACTCCAATATTTGACTTGTAACTAACAGATTTTTACTAAAGGAAACTGTTCTGGGACGACAAGTATTAGACTGATTGGTGAAAAAGCTGTGGCTATGGTTTAAACTCAAATGTCGGGAAGATTGATTAATACTCAATGTACTGTGTGACCAGCAAGTGATAGGTCCACATGATGAGGAAGCCATGATGCTAAAATTGCCATCTACATTTAAGAATAAGCAGTGGTTTTCCCGGTTTTAGAGACACCGTTGGATAAGCCGTAAGACATGTGGCAACGCTGAAGTCAAACATTTGAAAAGGTATCAATATAAGATTACTTAGGGGACACACGTCCTTTATTTCAGAAAACAGACTTTTAAAGTTCTTTATATACTCTGATTTGTTTAGCTGAACTTTACTAATTAATTAATAAGTCAAATCTGTACATTTGGAAGCATAAAAATCAATATCCCTACCTAAACCCGTACACGAAAAGATACCAAAAAGTATCTCAAATCTTGTGTTTAAATTTCTTTCGGCTTAAAGGCAAAATCTCTGTTAGCCAAAAAAATTCTTAACAATTTTGAACACTTTTGCACAAGAAATCACTAAAAATGGAATCATTAAAATTTTAATAGTTAACAACTTACCTCGACTGAAGAGAATGCTGCTTAATGAGGTTTCACAGTCATCTAAAAGTAAAGCATAAAAGAGAAGTGAATCCAATTATTCTTGTTCGTAAATTCTTTAATTATTTTACATAAAATTATATTAAACCATAAGAATTTCTATAATTTCTCTGTCCTTTAAAAGCCACCAAATCAGACAGACACAGTAATAAACGTAATAGAGAATTATGATACAAGGGATGATATTGATAATCTGATATGAAACAAGAAGGAACGACAAATTCTAAAATAAAATAAAATTGTTTCATTATCTATTTTGTTGTTCGTCATATAGAGAGTCAGATTTTTTAATATTTGATTTTGTTGCTGGCACACAAGGGCCAAAAATACAAATTAAAACAAAAGACGACAGCCAGTTTAAGCGTTGAAGTAATTGTTGAATACAAATGCTACATAACCAATAAATTTCTTCTGTATTTTCAGGCTAAGGTATATGATAAAAAGCAAGTAATCAATAAAGATAAATTGCATATAGTATATATAATTTTACACCCAGAGAAAAAGTTTAATTGAAATAAGAAACCGGCTATTTCCGTTAACCTATGACTAAAAAGACGCGGAAATTTGTTTATTTATTTTAAAATATTGTGATCAGTTTTAAAGAAAAGCAACCGTACTAAATGTATTTTCTGGCCCACTACAAGTTTTACCAGTATATTTAGTATCATGTGTCGGCGGTCCTATCAAGTTTAACAAGTACATAGAAATTCGGTTGGCCTTTGTTTTTTAATTTAAGCTCTAAGTTAAATCGACGTCGATACAAAGTTTTTTTATATTCACTAGTAAGTTTTATGTTCATTTTTTTATTATTACTAAAGCCATTTTCTTACACTATTGTGCAATTGTTTCGATTTTCCTAGGAGTCTTGCAGAGAGAAATCTAATGTTAAGCGTTCTGACTGGCAAACAAATCAAAAATACCCTCAAGTTTCGATAGATTCTTTTTTGTAAAAAGAAATAGCAAAATAAAGTCTTAAAAAAGTATAGAAATATATAGCACCTGACTAAATAAAATACATTGATAACCGATCAGCACAGCAGCAGTTTTTCTGCCGGTTCAAACTGAAAAAGTTATGTCCAGCAGCGCGCTATCGCCGGCGATTCATTTATTTGTCAACAGCTGCTTGAAATATTTTTATAATTTGCTTCTAAAAAATAAGACTCTGATATAAAGAAAAGTCTCAGCGTTTAGATATTTTTCTAAAAATAATGAAAGCCAGACGGCTGTCAATTTTTCATCCATATTTTTTGACAGTCTGGTTACATATTGTTGTTACACTATAATACTTTCTCATTTTACTTGAATGCTTGAAACTTTAATTTACTCGATCTAATAGTAAGAGAGGCACTTAAAAGGTAACGTATGATGGCTATTCACATAATAGTGGGAACCTTTTTTCAATACATAATTGACGTCCTGACCCACAATTTTAAATTTGAGCCATATATTCGAACAAATTTCAAATTTTGCGCTCAGAACATCGATTTTGTATTAATCTGAGACTAATTTTTGTGACTATTTTTTTTCTGATTAGTATGAAACATGAAAACATGACAGAATATTGACAAAGTTCTCGAAAATGTGACATACAACCCAGTCACACCCATACTTCGTCGATGTAACTGATGAATTCAAATTGAACTACCTTGCGCACCATTTGAAAGGATTTGCATAACATGTACAGTGTCGTATGTTTGTTGGGTGATGCGTAAACAAGAAGTTGGTTTCTCCAAGAAGTTGTTCGATTTCTTAAAAGATTTGTTTATAGGCAATATTACCTCATTTGGAGATCGCAAGATCTTTGACAAGTTTATGAAAAAGGGATGCATCCTCAGAAAATAACTGTTAATGTGACATGGGGTCGGAAGTCGCAATATCATTTAAGTGATTTAATCTTTAACACATTATTGTAAAACTTTTTTTGCAACATTATTCTTAATAAAAAAATTAACACCGTTTGCAAGCAAAATTTGAATCACACTTTACTATCGTCAAATATCATAGCCCTTCCTTGGAATCACCTTCAGCTTATTTTGCGTACTTTATATTATAGTCCCAACCATTCCTAAAGGATTTCGATTGCTTCTCTCTTGCTACAGAGAAAAGGGTTAGAGTTTGCGACTATAGCATTATCCATTGAGAAGTACTATTTTGGTCATTATTACATTTTGTACCGGGTGCCATTAGGTTCTACAAATATATTTAGCACTCGCGGCACAAGCCGCTCTTTAATCTTCCTCGAACTCAAAAATCCGGACACAGCGCTTGTATAATAAGTTAGTCTTTAATGGATGGGCGACCGAATCGACCACACTATAAACCATACCACCCATACCTATATACCACTCGTAAACTTATATTTGGAAGCATCTAGACTAGTTGTCGAGTCCATATAATGAACGCTATACATAACATTTTCTTCTTGGAGACACAAAATCAGCGAAACTTTCGCATAAACTTCCGACAGATGGAACGCAAATATTTGCTTAAAATTCAGATGGTAGGTAAACTATCCTAGAATAAAACCAATTTTGAGGCGGTTTGTTTGAACGGGAAATTCAGTAACGTGCATCAGCCATTTCTCTTTAGCGTACGTTGCAAACGATTATCATGTATATTAATATTTTTTAAAGGGCTTCATTATATAATAAGCTTCTCGAGTTTTATTTTTTGGCCCTAATTTTCAAACATCTTTATTAATTTCTTGTTTTCTTCCTAGCAAACCACAATTGCAATTGACACCACAATTACTGTCGACAACTAGTGTACATACAGTTCTATTGTAATGAAAAATATATGCCGTCGCAATACAATAGCGGAAATCACTCTTCGTTGCATATCTGCAATTTTTGCACCCTTAGTATAATTTTCTGCCACAAAGCGTGAGTGTCTTTTTTAAGTGTTTAGCAAATTTATTACAGAGTTACATAAAGTAACTTTGCCGCATACAATAAGCTAAGCCGCAGTCAGTATGTATATAAACACTAACGCCGCCTCTAAAATGTTTACGCAAAGAAAGTATTTAGTGTGTGCTTAAACTTCCTAAAAACTTTTATCAATTAATGGAGTTTAGTTTGATATTTTAATTCTTACTATTTTAGCAAACATTTTTTTAACAGTTTTAGCTTCAATTTTAATTCTTCACAGGCAATTGTTGAGACGGTTCTACCGCCGTGAAACTTTATAAGGGCAGGTGTCTAGTTGTTTTGATTTAATAATAATAAAATGAAATAAACAGTTGTTTAGCATTACAAATTACCAATCTGCAACGATTTTTGCCATAGCATATTTGCTCAAGTGTAGCAAATCGTAGTTTCAAACATTTTGTTGTTATGGTCTTGCAAAATGTAGCATTTTTGCTAGACTTGCTACATTTGCAAGGTTTGCAAGGGTTGTTTGCAACCAAGAGTGAGTACCCCTAATATATTTCACTTTTCTTGCTTTCTATCTAATTTTGAACATACATCTGTATTTCTATGAAGTTGTGTTGAAATATCTTAAAAATAAAATATTTAAATTTTGTGTTGTCGACATTGGTTTTAATTGTGGTTGCAATGCAAACTTATGTTTTTCATCGTCTACAAAAGACTGACCAAATGAATCCCCTAGTTCATAATCAATTATTACTCTTCATATTAAAGTACGAGTGTTATTACTAAATACTTCAAAGAGAATCTTATCACAACACTTAAAACAAAAGTAGTGCTCAAATCGATCTTCCGTTCCTCCGCAGCCTTGAAACTTTTCTGCAAAAGTATAAGTTTAAAATAAATGCAATCTTTTAAGCAACATAAAATTCATTTCCTGTAAGAAAAACATTCAAGTACAAAGCAAAATGTTATTAATTTACAGCGATATAAATATCAGTAGCTGTAGAAGTGGTTCTTTTCTTTTTACATAAAGCATTCGATTTTAGATAGAAAAGCCATAGAAGAAATAATGATTCTTACTTTATTTAAAGAAAGTGGTTGTAAATAAAAAAGTTTCTCTTAAGCAAAAAAAAAAAGAATTATACTATGGGTTGTGCCGAATTTTCTGTACACTTCGGTATGTCATATTTTACTTATCCCTCATGCCAGGATTATGAATGACCAAAAAATATATTGAGTGATTCTTTTTAAAATTGATTTTGAATTTTAACAACGATCATGTCTTTTTAGGTTCGAAAGGCCTTTACTCTATTGGATTTATTTGCTGTTTACAGAAAATGGAGTTGTTAATTCCTTTGCTCAAGGAAAAATTTCGAATCGTATCAAAAAAGTGCATTTGCTTTAAAATGATGCTGCATAAACATAAATAATGCAAGATCGTTATGTGATACACATATATTGAGAATTAAGCTACCTTAGTATGTATTTGTTCTCCAGCAGCCCGAAGAGATGGTCAGGTCTAACGGTGCAACCAAATCAAGATATTAAAATGTTTGCTCAAATGACGTGTATAAAATCCTTCGAAATGAATAATCAAGGATTTATTTGTAAATATTTGAATCTAAACAGCACTTGACTATAAGCGCCTGACGCAATTACAAGCAAATGTAAGTTTATTTTTTTTTTTATAAAACTAATCATATGGGCCTTCTAATTAGAATAGTCTGAAGAAACATACACCACCATTTGTTTTCCAGTTTTGCTCACAGCAACAAAAATAAACAATATTAAAACAACGTGCAATTCTGCGGAAACTTGCCCTCTTCGACTTAAATGAATGATATTTTGAGGACTATAAAGGTTAAAGTTTTACTTTATCCAATCTACGATAGATAAAGTGCCAATGATCCTAAATGATCTGAATTGTTGCAAAATAAAATAATATTGTAACTTGAGCTTTGACAACACGAAAAATACGCAATTAAGTACGAAGCATGGGGACGGAGTAAACATTGACTCGAATTAGTCGGTTGTTGGGTTAAACAAACTACGTGGATGGAGCATAACGATTTTCGTAGCCTAAACCAAGATACTTAAATTAGCTACTATATTTCTGCTATTCACACGATGATTTTCTGTTAACGAGATTTATTGAACTCCTGCGTTCATGCTATTTAGTTGTAACCGAAAAATTTTAAGGTCAAGATTGCCAAGCTCGCAGAACACAATGAATAATGACTTACTTACGAAGCTATCAAGGACAAACTACAATTGGCTCTTCAATGAATGTTTGAAGACCAGCTTAACATAGGCTTAGCAATATCTGGAGCGGTGTTTATGTGAATAATCAGAAGTCAAGAGTTTTTTCAAAAGGTGGGTCAACTTTGGCATCACCATATCAAGTTAGAGGATTTTTTAGGCGTTCAAAGTTTTTGAAAAGGTACCCCAATTGTGACCCAAAAATCATCTCTGATATCGCGTTGTATTTTGAAGTGAACTGTCGTGTTCAAAAACAAAATTGTTGCCAAACCATACCGGGTTAAACAGAGGGCAATGTGTCTACGAGAAGGTCATTAACAATGGCTTAAAGGTATGGTTATCATCTCTCGCGGTGACGACGAGAACTGACTAGCGAAATCGTGACGTGTAAGAGCATTAGAATTTTACTGGTAGGGTTGCCTACAGCCCGCAATCGACCGACTTTGTCATTGACAACATTGGCCAGGCTATTGATTTAATTTATTGTATCCGGCACAATTCCCTAAAATATACCATTTCAGATCCATGTACATTGCGAAGGCGTGGCAGAAATTGGAAGATGGTACATACATAAAAACCCCGTTATATAGCAGATTTTCCAAATGTTAAATGCAAAGAAAAACTATTAACAGGTTTGTTAAATTGAGTACCATATCTCCTCTAGTATACGTCTAAATGCTTTATAGATTTTAATTTTCATAAGCGATCCTAATGTTTGCAGATATACTCGTACTCTAATATATTTCAGGCTTCAATTTTGTATTACAACCGAAGTAACGAACCGAAGATTCCCTTTTTCTTTCTTGTTGTGCCTATAAATAAATATAAAACAATAGAGACTTTGAAACTTTATACATACTTTGTTTCGTTAAACTTAAGCGAGATGTTACTTTAAAAGGAAATCATGGTCAAGAGAATAAAAACAAAAACCTTAAAACAAATTGTTTATGGTAGTTTTATAGAAAATAAAAAGAATTAAAACGAAATGGAACACTCATGTTAACACTGCAACGAATACAACTACATCGACCCTTCTTCTGTAATAGATAAAAAAAACTATTTTATGAGACATATATTTTAATGGAAATGTACACACACACATATGTAGGTATGAGTTAATATGCGAAAACTTTTGTACAGCAAAATATATGTATACACTGATTTCTACAAAGTTCGCTAGCGAGCTTATATATTATGTTATACAATTTCAACCATAAGAAAACAACGAGAGTTCCATGTGTTTTTCTCTTAACTTCTGTTTATTTTTCATAGGGTGTTATATCTCATCCTATCTATCGACGAAGACTTCCCTTTCCTAAAACACTGTTTCTTTTTTATGTTAAATCTCATAGGTATTTATAAGGAAAAATAAAAGGCGTCGCCCAACGTGGGGCTCGAACCCACGACCCTGAGATTAAGAGTCTCATGCTCTACCGACTGAGCTAGCCGGGCATATAGTGATCGAGCAACTGGCTAAAAAAAAAATGTATGTAAAAACATATCATGCAGCATCTCTTAACAACGAAATGTAGGGTGGTGGTCCAACCATAATGCCCGATGTTAGTTGTAAACCACTATTGCGAGATGATAACGGACTTCATGTGGCCAAAAATTGAGGATATGGACCTGGACGATATGTGGCTCCAACAGGATAGCGCCACTTCCCACACCGACAACGAAACATTGACTCGTTTGGTCGTGTTATGTCACGACCGCAACGATCATGTAATTTGGCACCGGTTGGACTTCTTTCTTTGGGGATATTTAAAAGAAAATGCATACGTCAATAAGCCAAGAAAAATTCAGTAGCTAAAGGATGAGATACTGCGGCACATTAACGACATTGTACCTCAATTATGTCTCAGAGTCATTGGAAATATCGACCATCGGATAAAGGTATGCCACCGAAGCGGTGGCGAGCATTTGGCCGATATTTTGTTTCACACATAATTGTCATATTAGGATAATTCTATGAAAACCATTTGTTTAATTTACAATTAACATCGTGCGTTTTGGTTGGACCACCCTATATAGTAAAAGCAATCAACCTATTAGGTGACCAATGCTATGATCATACCTAAGTTAGCTTTAGGTAAACATATGAGTGTAATTCACATAGCGAGTGTTTTGTATATGGAATTTTTTTTTGTACCAATATTATTTACGAAAGGGTTAACTGCCAAAGGAACTGTCATACTGCGCTCACTTTTTGCCAATTTATTATCAGTATACTCTGGCAAATCATCATGAATAAATTGAGGCCTTAACAATGCTACGAAATTATTCAGATTCACTTTAAATCTCAGTCAACAGCTGATACAATGTATTATCTCAAAATTGTAATCAGCGGTGAGACTCATTTTTATAAACTGTACTAAACTTAAAGTTGGAAAAAAACAAGTTACTTTCACCCAAACGTTTACTAGTTATTGTTTACCCAAGATCAGTTATTAATTTTGTTTCGGAATTATAATTTTCTGATTATACGAAACCGACAGGAAGCCATAATTTAAAATCGTTTAAAATAGTGCTTCTTATTGTTATATTTCAGAGGCTGCCAAAGCTACCAAAGCCATCCAGCTCTCAAACACTCATAAAGGTTTAGCATTTCTTCCTGTATCGTTTCACGCCGGCTGAACGTGTGGAAATTATAAAAAAATATCAATATTTCGGCTCAATTGCATATATACACCGTGAATATCAGCGCAACGACGGCCGGTAACATGGCCTCAGGTTGCGCCGTTAAATAAATCTGGCTTATTTTGTATTATGAGTGTGCTGGCGCAAGAACTGAAGATGGAGAGCCTAATTAGGTAGATCTTGAGGCTCTGCCAGCGATGCTGTGGAGGTTATTTAAATAGTGTGCTATTACACACATGATGGTATAAATGTAGCTTTACTAATTACAAATAAAGATTAAGTTCACTCAGAGACCACAACCATGTACATTTTAAGAATTGGCAACACCGCAGCTCAATTGTATATTCTTAAGCGTTCTGTCTGTCCTTTAATATTTTACTAAAAGTGTAATTCATACCTTAGAAGCAAAGTACAAAAACCATGAATTGATGTCTACGAGCAGCAAAAGCGACAGCACTAGTAAAACCGGATTTTTTTATATTCGTTTACACTGAAAGTGATGAACTCAGGATATCAAATTTAAAGTCAGCTTCTTAAATGACATCAGCAAAGAGTTTATTATGCTTGTAAGGCATCCAAATAAAAAAAATGTTCATAGGATTTAACACCAGCACGTGTGAAAAGGGTTATTTTCTTTAGCAGGATTTATTTATTTCCTCTAAAGAGCCTTTTAGTCTGATGATACATTTAAAAATCGTATTTATGGAATATGAGTAACTTCTGGAAAGATTCTGTGTAATACAGGAACCGCAAAGCAGTTTTCAACGTTATTAACTGTTAAACAAAATTCAAAATGTTGTTATAAGGTAATTTATTGGGTGGTAGTTAAAAAAAAACACTTTGCCTCAAGGATAATAAGACGGGTTTTAATTGCAAAAACGGGTCTATTCTATACTTGTAATAGTAATGTAGAGAAAACCTTATCCTATAAATCCTAAAAACCTGGTTCTAAAACCGGTTGAAACCCCGCATCGATCACCCTGTATGTTAACAAATTTGTTTAGCATAGATATTTTCGATAATTATTTTAAGATTTCTATTTTTAAACCTACTAGAGAATTTCTTTTGCTTTTTATACGGCAGCAAAAAAATCTGGTTTCTACGACATGGCTTTTAATGTGTTTATGTTTTTCGTGCTAATTTGTTATTCAAATATGCAATAGGATTTCAAACGGAATAAAATACAGAGCAGCTAAAAATAGGAATTTGAATCAACAAATAGCAAAAAATTCACCTGTTAATAAGAGGGTGAAATGAAGCCTGCCAATCTTCATTATTAAGGAAACATTCGTAATATAAACAATGTGACAGGATTCATTTTATAAACCTTTTAAAAATTAATTAATGTTTATTCTTTTTCCTACAAAAGTTTAAAAACCTGATTGTTTTCTTCAAAATTGCTCCCAACCACCCAAAGCTAATGCTATTTCCACGCGTGGATACAATCATTTATTCAGCCAAACGAATAAAGAAGATTAGATTCGAAAAATATTCTTATTAATCCTACTTTTACCCTTTTGTTCTACAAGAACGAAGTATGTATCACTTTGAGTTAGTGTTTTATTTCAGCATTAATTATTCTTATGCGGCCTTTACACGTAGCCGCTTATGAGTAGGTTGGTCGTTCTCTTAGTAAGTTACATATTTTGAGATATCTTTTCATTCAAATTCTTTTAGAAATTAGTTTTCTAGTGCCAATACATCTTCGGATAGCAAATACGCACGAATAGCAAGTCGCCTAAGATTTTATTATTATTATTTTTTTTTATTAATGAAATTTTTAAAAACTTTGACTCAATAAATATTAACATTTAAATTAATATTGATAAATTTCTAACTTCTATTTTGTATATTTAAGTTTTTGTTTTTAACACTTCAAATGTTTCATAATTCGAGCACGTTTTTATATATTCTGGAATGAAATAAAAATTGTTACGATTGTTATCCAATCGACGACAAAGTAGAACTGTAACGTTTGTTTGTACAACTTGATCAAATTGTACATCAAGTTGCAGCGTGTGACTCATACATTATAACAAGGTATGATTGATCCAACAATTAGCAATGAATGCCATTTGTACGTATTTTTGGTTTATTTTATTTGAAGAATGCAAAAAGAAAAGCATTTATTATATCGCAGTGAAATAGTCCCAGATATTAAGAAAGTATTTAAATTTAAATAGTCGAATGGTACAGTGCTGCATATTTGCTTCACTGCATTCGGCTTAAATCAACTAAAAATAAACAGCCTTCTTTAATGATTTAGAAACAACTAAATTATTCCTAAAATAAAAGATTTCTAAACCACTGTGCAATGTCGCAATTAGTGTTCATTTAAATATGTAAATTTAAAACATTAAAGATTTTTTATATTCGGCAAAATATCACGATCATTGGAATTTGGAGTGTTTTATTTATTTGCCATAAAAATTTTTCATATATCATCATAATTACTTAAAAATTTATTTTCAACAAAATTTTTTTAAATAGCATCAAATATTTCAAATCTTTTTTTAAATATTACAATATCTATTTTGGAACTCGTATACTTCAAATTATTTTACAATACTTGAGGTAAAGCATCAAATCGCGAAAATCAACATGCCCGGCTAGCTCAGTCGGTAGAGCATGAGACTCTTAATCTCAGGGTCGTGGGTTCGAGCCCCACGTTGGGCGATTGCTTTCTATTTTATTTGCAGTGTGTTTTTTATTTTCAAATTTAGATTTACTAATCAATTTATTTAAATAATCTTTTTTTAACCTGAATTATAGGACACTTCAGAAAGAGTACTTATTTTATCATATTTATTTACGTCTTTCTTCATGTAAAATGCAATTAATTATGTTAAAGAATTTTCAACTGCTGCCTGAAATTTTTTTGGACATATATTTTGGTTTTAAAAAAAACTTTTATTTCTGCTGCCACCACTAAGTCACTTATCGCCTGGAAAACAAAGAAAAAATACGAACTTTTAGAAAACAATAGTTGAAAAATCTCTTAAATGTTAATCAAGCACAAAGCAGTTAATTAGTTTTTAAGTCTCGCGTGGATAAATATTGATTTATGGCAGTAGTCTTCCAAAGAAGACAACAGCCACAATGAAAGTCGAAAGAAAATAGAATGTGATAAAATGCAATACACTTTTAATGTCGTAAAATCTAAACACAGATACATGCTGGCGCTCACACTTTGCAACGAAGTTATTTAAGGAGTGTTAGAAATGGTGTTACTGCATTTTTATATTTGAAAAATACTGGAAAAAAACTAATTTTCGTTAAAAGGGACAAAGAAGCCAGCACCATAAATCAAATGCTTTTAGGGTTTTTTTTTATTTCTTGTATTTTTATTTATTTTTGTGTTTTTTTTAGTTCAAGCAATAAAGGGTGTTTATTTTAGCGGATACACTTTACATAAAAATAAAACGCATATGTGTGAAATTGGGTTGATCTAGTAAATATCATACGAGTGTTTTTTTTTTCGTTTACAACATCGGTGTAAAGTTGGTAAAGAAGTAACATTTAGTGCAACATTATGCAAATATATACAAATCAATTTGTAATAAAAATTAAATATGGGCAAATAAACTGAAGATGCTTATTTGTTTCAAGTATTGAGTAACGAGGGAACGCAATATACTTGCGACTTTCGGATCATAACACGCTTAGTGGTACTGACAGGCGTGTAATGCTTAACATTTTTACGGACAGCTAAATAACAATAAGGCCACTAGAATCTGACAGGGTTAAATTCACGACGTTTTTGGAATACAAAAATTGATAAACGGCTGATCAGCGCCTGGTAAACTGCACATCATTTAGATGGTCGGTTATGAAGGATCCAATGGTCTGGCAATTTAGGCCAGAGATCTTTAGGGGGTGTGATTAAGGTCACAAAAGTCGAGTTGAACGGCTGCACAAAGAGGGCTCATACAGCACTCACAGTAGAATGAAAACACAGTGGCGCGAACAACAAGAAGGTTGCTGAAACGAAGCAAATCTGAAATTAGTAAAATTTTGAGTGCCAGGGCTGCTGAGCACACCTAATACACCGTAAACAGAGGTAACACGAGAATATAGTGATCTCTTTCTCTATCTGTTTTTGTCTGCTTTATTTTTAGGTAAAAATAAGGGTAAAAAAGTTTAGATTTATTTTAAATAAACTTAGAGGATAACTTATGCTGTAAATATTAAAAGATAAGTTTAATTTTCTTTATTTAATTTTTCTAGTTTTTTGCTTTTGTTTTTGATTATTATCGTATTATTTTTAAATGTTATATTTATCTCTTCCTTTAGGGACTACCCGCGGCAAAAAAGCTGATTCTAGCAATTTTCTAACGTCAAAGTATACACCTCTGGTTGCTCTGTGACACCTACGCCGCATAGGGTGTTCGGATAGTGATGAATGTAGTGCATGCAGCGAGGACGTGTGGCTTGGATTGACAACTACTCTGGAGAGCGCATAACGGGCTGAAGTATTGGCCTAGTTGTATGCCTACGAGTAGTTGACGAATGGCCTCTCTCGATAAAATTTTTTTTAACTTTCTAATATGGGTGTGAATTCTGGGAAAAATATTACCAAACTAGTAAGTTGCCTAGAAATGGGATGGTATTGTACATATCAAGAACTTGGTTCGCATTTTGATCTTAGTGCTTTTAGCGGCCGACATTTTTGAAGAGGAATTTGGCTTTTTTTCACATTTATGTTTTTGTGCGTTTACGACTTTGCGCGGTTGCCTTTGAATATTCTCTATATGTAAAGCAGAGGCTTTAATACAAATTGGGGATTTAATTCAGGTGGCACATTCCCCTAAAAGGTACATGGCTGGGAAGACCATATGCGTCGCAGTATTACCAAAGTCGTCAAAAACTTAACCTCGTGATTGATCTTTAGCTGATCGTACCACGTATATGACTGGCAATAAATACATTTAATTAAAGATGTCAGAAAATTAAGTTTCAATCAATAACATGACATTTAAACAAATTTCTCGTTGATTTCTTTGTTTTAAATTTTGTATACATTAAAATAGAAACACCCTTTATACAAGTTTCAGTGAAAACGGAAGTTAAGGGTTTGGTCTAATAAAAATAAGATTAATAGTAATTTGTATTCATTTTAAGTTTTCACTTGGCATTCCAAAAAAAAAAAACATCTTTAGTTTTTAAATCCATAGAAAATTGATACTGCTGAGAAACTTGGGTGGAGTTAATTGAATAAGGTTTGTGCATGAAGGAAGGGTGGACAAATTAATATTTTAATTTGGTATTAACACGCAAATTAATACGAGTTATAATAAACTGGAAAATGAAATCAGTAAGAATGTAATTAATACAAATGAAATTTCAAAAATTCTTTGCGGCCACGAAGGGTCTTTTTTATACAACTAATTTGATGAAAGATAAATCTTCAAGATTAAAATTAATTATTAAAATTTGTATGAAGTATAATTTTCAAATAAATCTCCATTTTAAAATCTGCGTCCCTTTTATCATTAAGCGCATAAGTGTAGCCTTGTCGATTTTTAGCTGTAAAAGCCAATGGGTATTCAAGAAATCAGAAATAACGTAACTTCTAATAACAAGATAAGGTATTAGATATTTCATTGCTGAGAAATTATTTCCACACGAACTATATGTATTTAATTTAGTTGTTTTATTTTCATACACTACTTTTAATGCCACTAACACTTGGTTCTTTAGTAAAATTTTTCGCTAGGAAGGCAGACTTTTTCCTGAAAACTTATGGCAGAAAATTATGATACCGAAAAACGTACCAAAGGGAGTTCGTTAGTTATTTTCCGTACACTCTGTACAAGAAAGCTGACATGGAAAATTATTTTTCAATATCTTAAAGTGGTTAATTGCGGAAATATATAAATTTTTAATGGCAAAAAGAGAGAACTGAAAAGAAACCTTATTTTTGTTCTTAAAACTATAATTCACCACACGAAATTTTAGGATAAAACTTAAAAATATAAAATCATTTTGATTTTTGTACAGCAAAAAAGCAAAGCATTGCACTGTACCGAATGTGTGTCCACCGTGAATGCGAGTCATACTTATCTGCCGGTATACACACCTGAATTCTACAAATAAGTTCTAAAAACTTCATATCGACGCCCTAGTTTCAAATGAAATGTTTTCTGTGTTGTTCAAAAACTATATGGAATATTGTGAAAAAGCATTGTGTCGATTAGGACCTCATTATCATATTTTCCGTCACAAAATAATATGAAAATGAGTTACCAAGAACCCATGATATCTCCCTAAGAGGAGATACCACAACAGATACCATAAGATCGTAAATCATCAACCAAAATGACGTGCGCTTTGAACTTGTTATATCGAAAATATTGTCAGCTATTTCGCCCATAATATTTTCTTAGAAACACAAAATTTTAGGTAAACTTATACACTACGTCTTGACGAGCCACACATTCTTTCGAAAATGGAGGAACCATACGCAGAATTACAGAAAAAAATGTGCTCGTGCCCTTCTGTGTGGAGAATACGTTTAGATGTTCCTGTTCAGTTTGAGCATAATTGAGCATGTTCTCAGCATAGCTTATGTATGGGTTTTTACAGACGAGCCCATACACACACACTTTTTATTTTGCCTTTCTTTGTTTTGTTTGTGTGATAGCAGAACAGCGCTGTGGGAACAACTGAACATGAACAGACCATCAAATGCGGCGGTCTTCACGAACATGGTTCATGTACGAACAGAAATGTATGTGTTGACAAAAAAGGTATTTGGATACTTAAGACGGTACGTTAATTAGGCCCATACTCGCCAATTGATGTCAGATGGTAAAACCTAAAAGATTTTTATAATATTTCAAACACTTTTTGTTTAAATAAGAAATTCCGGATAGTTTTTGCTTAAAGGGGTAATATCGAAAATTTTGATATTTTTGCTCACATTATTTTAATTATGATATTTTGTGATACCTGTGCTGCACAGAAAAAATTGTTTGCCAAGTTTGGCTTAATTAAAACTTGTTTTTTTGACACACTTTGCTGCGATAAATAACATTTTACCCAATTTCTTTGTCCGTTACATGGAAGCAATTACCTTCCCCCCGAAAAGTTTGGCATAACTCATTGGCCAATAAACTCAAAATATTTTTCATACACGTACTTTCGTGTAAATTAATTTGATTGATGCTTCGCGTAACATCTGCTGCACTACATACAATTTTCTAAATTGACATTAACGCTACTGAAACTTTTTGTGCGTGGAATTATTTAAATCCATTTTAAAAATGTTTGCTCATGAGGTACCAAATACCAAAATTGATGCTGCCGCAGGTGTTGCATTATAATTTGTATTGACTTCATAATCAATATTAAACCTTTGTATCATCAACAAAATTATACATAACTACTGTATGGAAAATAAATTAATTTACACAAAGTAAAAATATTTAGTTACAAACCGGTTGTCACAAAGTTGATGGGATTTTTTCTTGCATCTAAACAAAAGAACCTTTCGTTATCGGCATCACAATCAGGACTGCATGACATCATAATATTTGGTTTGAAAAATAAGGTTGGGAACGGCGTTGAGTTAAAATTCCTTGAAATAGCTATCCGGCTAGATTTTCAAATAAAAAAGTTTTGTAATAACATTGAGGCCTTTTGTTACCAGCATAAACTTTTGGCAGTGATTTTCAAAGAAAAACCAAATCACAAAAATATTGAATTAAAATTTATCTTAAGGAACTTTAGAGAAGCTTAATTCTAATAGTAGAATTAGTAGCTTCGTATAGTGCTGTTACGAATCTACTGACGAAATCAGTCTCATACTCAAAGCGCGTTACTGTTTTTCTAATACGTAGCGTAACTTTTGTAACTTAAAAATATACATAAAACTGATTTTGCGCAACGAACATTATTCTTTGTCATATTTTAAAAACCAGAATCTAACACATTTGCTTTCGTTAAAACTTTTTGATTAACCAACACCAGTAGCTTAACGGCATTGAAAGTTCTAAAGAAAAACGATACAAATCTAATTCTACCATAATATTGAAGTATGCACGTATACGAGTATATTCTTTCGGCTTAGTTCAGGATAGAAATCTTATTTTAGCATGCTCAAGTCACGATCTCCAATAACCGTAACCCTACGTCCGTGTTCAAAAAATTATGGCCTGACAATACAGCGTAAAGAAACTGCACACCTCACTGTTACGTGATTTGGATGCAATGCCCTCTCATGCAGTATTTCTGAGTCGCAAACATTCCATATGCGAAAATTTTGTTTGTTTACGTTGTCGTTCAGATCGAAATGGGCCTCATCAGACATGAAAAGACATTTCAGCGAGTTCTCGTCCGCTTCCACATTTTCACGCATCTTCGGGAAAAATTCTAAGCGAATCGGCAAGTATACTGCATTAAGATTATTAGCCATTTAAATTTTTTTGGGGAATAAGTTCAAATCAATATGAATTATTGTGTACAAAGTCTGCCTACTGACAACCATTTGAGCAAATACTCTCCTTGTTGAAACACTGGGGTTGCTTTGTTTGGCAGCAATAGTTTCCTCTGTTCGAACGAAAGGGTTTCGAATATACGGCCATCTAGCGACTGTCGCATGCGCTGCAAAATTATTCATGGTCCATCTAGTCGGAGGATCATATCCAAAGGTTCGCCAATATTCTCTTTCAACCAAAACTACAGATCAATTTTTTTTTCTTTTGGTAGCGGATTTCACCAGACACCCTGTATTAAAATCATACAAATTTTTGCCTATAAATAATTAATTTTTTTGTAATTTCAGAACACAAATGCATTGCACAATTGTAAACATTTAAGTATTTTTGAAAACTCGAATTTAGTATAAAATTTGGAAGTTTATAAAAAATAACCAAACATAACAGAGTTGCCGAAATATTCATCAACAAAAATTTTCAAAAATAACTTTTCACTATAAAAAAGGCATGCGAAAAAAATTTCCCACTGATCCAATAATCGAACTACTTGGGGAGGGCAGAGTCAACAAATAACTAAAAAATAGCATCTCAGAACTACCGGGTATCACTGCGTAAATTTCGTAAGTGTTGGATGGCGTATAACGTTTAATTCTTTTGAAGTGCCTTTTTGTCTATTATGTATGTTTTCATTTCATTCACACCCCTTAATTTGGGTAACATTTAATGATGTTGAACAAATTGTATATTGTCTTTGTCAACAGATCAATTATTTCTATAAATCGAAAAAGTGTAAATATTTATCACTTTTCTTTTACTTTTTCTTATGGGCTTTTATGAATTTGAATAGCTGTTTTATTTAAATTTTAATTTACATGCTTGTTCTATTGACTACAAATTTTTATTTGTTTTTTCCTGTATAAATAAAAGTTTATTACTTTCTTCGACCCGCCTATTTTTTATAATTTGATCAAGATAATGACTTGAATTTTTCGGCTTTTGTTTTCTTAATTTTTTTTGTGGTTGAACTACTTGAATAAATAAATTTTAAATTTAATATTTCCTAAAACATGAAAAAGAAAAAATGTAAATCTTTTCTGTTATAAATAAATATAAATATGTAAATAACGTTGTGAAAATTATCTAAATACATAATTTAATTTTACACGTAAAATGAAAGAAGTGTTCAGGGTAACTCCCACATATTCACTGCACTTTGTTGATAATAAAATTAGGTGATGCTATGAAGCATAGGGGAGTAGATTTTATTGGTATTTGATTTGAATGTTTTACAATTCAGCTGTTATAATTTTGACAGTTACGACGCCAATGTTGAATTTTTTATACGACTCAGCCATGAAATATACCTCGTCGGAATTTAATCAGTTTTGGTAGTTAATATATTGATTGAGTAAAAACATACCCGACATGGCAAAACTGTTTGATTTAATTAATAGAATTTCCTAAAGTACAGTCAACTATAAAACGAGTCTTACAAGGAATTAATTCATAATATGTTTTTGATAATGCGTTGACCCCTTTAAGGTATAAAATGTCAGAATATTTATTAACAGTAAGTCATTTTTAATGTAAGGAAACTTTGCTGCCATTGATGCCAGCAGTGAAAACTTTCAGCTTAAGCCAGGAGGCTGTTTTGTGTTTTCTGGGTTGCAAATGTTATTACGGCTTGTTGGTGACATAAACTCTTTGCTCATTTTACACATTTAACGAGCAAGTGTGAGAAACTGGGTTTTAAGATTTGTAATGCTAGCCAGATTATGTTAGGATAGCAGGGTTATGTTAATCAACTAACAGTATTAATTCGAGTATACTGTTGGTTTTGCTCAGATATCTGTGTCAAACTTTAGCTTCACTAAATAAGCTTCCATCAATTACACAAATATGTTTGAAGATCTACGTCTTGCTACTTGCATTGGAACGAAGATTGTTAACATTGAAAAGATTTAACGTAGCCCAGTGTTTAACACTGTTAAAAAAAATTATAATTTTGGAGTGGACGGACAGACATGGTAGTAAAGCTTTCTATAGTTACACGTATTGATCGAGGTGGGATTATTCTTTAGGAACTATAATTTTTGTTTAATGTAAAATCGATTAAACTAGAGGATTTTGAAAACCAATGCGAACATTGGTACGAAGATCTCGCTTAAACCTCAAGCTGCGTTTCACTCAGAATTTGTTTTCAATCGATTAATTCCATACAAAGAATAAATATTTTTTTTTAAAAAATCTGCGGAAGGACAATGTAATAAAGATTTAGATCAGCACCAGCTATGACGGTGCACTGAGAGATCAACTGCTTCACGCATCTTTGTGCAAAAACTATAAGAAGTGGTCCTAGATCATTGACGGTTGACACCGAGCATACAAAATTCTCAAGTCCACATATTATTTTGCAAATATTATTTTTTAATCGGAATCAGAAATATCAGAGCTAATAGCATCTTCTTGAATAATTGGCTCTGAAAGCAAGTCTAGTAGAACATAGAAGTCCTTTGGAGAGCGAGGATATGGGAGGATCAGAAGAGAACAGAAGAGAGTGCATTAAAACTTCCATTTTGTTTTTTCATGAATTTTTGCGCGTATGATGCTCTCTAAAACTCCTTAAATCCTTCTTTCGCGATTCGTAGACTTCTTCTGATATCATGCCAATTGGGAGAGACACATTAATTATGATGTCAGCACCGTGAATTAATATCTTTTGCACGGAAGATGGCATATAGAACCATGAATATGTTTTGACAAAGGTTTCCGCTGTTTGCCAGCAAAATATTTTAAAATCATGTGTATTAACTTTATACCCACAAGCCATAGTTCGTAATATAACACTGAATCTATTGATTATTTCCTCACTGACTCCAGTTAAAAGGGAAGCCAATTTTGGTTGCTGCAAAAATCTTCTAGCAGTATTTCCGTTATTAGTATTTCCCGACCCAGGTTTAGGAACATCAACTAATAAACTAGTTTCTTTTCTTAACTTTTCCAACGGTTCCCATTATGACTTGAATAAGTGTTCATCGATCTTGTTCAATTCAGATAAGTTGCATGTCCACTACTGCCATCACATTCCCATTTGTATATCGCAGTAACGGTATCTTCATTGTGGTGTGCGAAAACTTCCCTCTGCGAATCAACGATTCTAGTTGCAGTATGATCAACCAAGCTCTGTAGTGACACTTCAGCAGACATATCGCTAATTTAAACTCCGACCAAATAGCACTTCCTTTTTTCTAAAAAAAAATGCATCATATGATGGATATATATATGCATTTCTTATTTTTGTACCAGATTGCATCAACTTATACTAATGTTTTGTAAAATCCCCGTCCACGTAAAGAGCCAAAGCTTCTTCAGGGGTGTATGTAATGACATTATTTGCTTCAAAAGTAATAGTTTTTTTTAACTTTGCTGCGATCTCGGAATCAGAATGAATCATGGATACCACTTGTGATGCGTTTCTCTTTCATGCCTGGTGGAAACTAACGCGCGTCGCCACAACAAGTTCATCACAAGGAGTTTTATTCACAATCTGTAAATCTTTGTTAACTTGTGTTTTTGAGCTACATTCTGTGAAATTCTTTGCAGGTCGTCCAAGTCTATTACTTGTCGGACCTACTAATAGAATTTCACTGTCTAACCAATCTTTATTACGTTCTTCAAAATTCGATACCTTTCTATTGGAGTTTTTCCACTTTTCTACTAATTTAGTTATAAAGCTCCTCACTTTTTCTCATTATATGTTGCTTTATCTATTATATTGTTAAATATGTGGGCCTCCACAGCTGAAAATTTATTAGTAGGGACGATTTCACTGTGCCAAATTAAAAAAGACTGCGTTTCGAAACATTCATTGTACTTAAAAATGTAATACCCAATAAACGGGCAGATAATTTTGGACATTTCACAACCCCAATAACCGAAATTTATACACATAACAAGAATTAGACCGAATCCGATCGGCTCTCAAAAGTTGCACTCCATGAAACTATAGAATATAGTACTTCAAATATGATATCACATGTGTTAACTTCTACAACCTATTTCTATTAAACTAGATAAACACAGGACACCAACATTTATTTTTTAGTAAACACATACCTCTAGCTTAACAAAAAAAAACTTTAAATTACAAAATTATTAATCAACTTATTTAATATTGACAGAAGCCAAGCACTGTATAATTTGGTGCCAAATTGCTTCAATGCACATGCTGCAACATATGTTATGTTTGACAGTTAACAGCTGTGCGAATATTGAACGCAAAACAAAACCAAAAACGTCAATTTGCTTAGTAGAGTATCGGTAATCAACACAATGCAAAACATTTATCGGTTTAAAAGTTTTAAAATTTTAATTAAATGCCGCTAGATCAGTGATTTCGGTCAGTGTGCACTGTAGGCAAGCTTTACTTATGTACATAATATCGTTGTTGCTCGGAAGGAGCAGATGAAGGTACTACGCTTGGGGTGACCCCCTTCTAATAATTTTGACTTATTATGGCTATCAATTGATATAAATTAATACTTTTAATTTCTTATAGGCATTTGGACCTTGAGTGAAGCCTGCTTTGAATATTTATTTCCCATGTTTTAACATTTCCTTCCTTTACTGCCAACTTAATCACAAAATTATTGTTTAACACAATGATACAATAAGTTAACAAAACATGCTTGAAATTCCTTTACAAATTGTTAAGCCCAATTCGTGTTTGTTAGATTTTTGTTGGCATGAAGAAACATAATCCAGTTTGTTGTTCATCTTTTGATAATCGACCTATAGCACTAGCAAATAAACTAAACCTTTTATGGTTTCTAATACATTTAATATGTGGCAAGGACGGGCATACATATATACATACAAACATTTCCACACACAAGCAACTAGAACAAGCAAAGCAAGTTACAATATTTTTCTATATCCTTCACATTTCACACACTCTTTTTTAAACGCACAACACCTTGAACCCAACACATGAAACTGCATAAAAAAGTGGGCTCGAAAAAAATTGTTGGTAAATGAACCTTTCAAAAATCGAATGCAAGAAAAAAAATTGTTGATCCAAATATGTTCTGGTCGTTGAATTGGGTTTCATGCTTTCATTGATCAAAAGCATTATATTGGGTTAAAAACTTTGATTTTTATGAAATTGTATTTTGAGCGTTCTTTTTCAACTTAACCTAGAGCTAACAAGTACAAACAAAGTAAAGAATGTAGTGACATACTCGTATATAGATAGGGACAATAATACTGAGTTTTTTTAATATTGAAATAACATCAAGTTCGATTTTTTTAAGTAAAAATAAAAATACTGATAGTAAAGGCAGAGAGTTACGGAAGGAGAGCTTTAATTATAACCACAAACAATTTCGGTTATTATTATTTTTTAATTCCTCCTTCACAGATAGACGTGTCTTAATTGACATGAATTACTGTATCGGCTTCAAAAGAAATGAGTTTGCAATATTGATTTTTTTAGGTTTGTAGAGTTATTGGGATAAACTTCCAAATTTTGCCTTTTTACGAACGATGGTAATACAGTTGAATTAATAAATCAATGCATGCGGAGGTACCTTCCAGCAGCGAAAATGTATTGTCAGATAAGAATAGAACATAAGTCTCATTTCTGATCTATAAAATATGAAGATTTCATAAGAAATTTGTCGTTAAATTTGGCATTACCTCAACGGTATTTGGCAGTTGGAATTGTGTTGCTTAGGAATTCATGCAATGTATTTTGTTGGAATTACGAAGATATGGGTTTGAAAGAAGTTTTACTAGCACGGGATTTAAATTTTCGTATGTTGTGAGTGCGAAAGTGGCAGGGAGCTTACTCTCCATGTGAAAAGTAAGACTAAGGAAGCAGTTTCCTTATGTGGTGTGTTGTGCAGCCTACTAGCCTTACATATGCTTAGTCAGACCTTCTGGGTGTCTATAATTCCTCTGCAGCACATTCCGTGTTAGTAACGATAAAACAATGAAATACAGTCAATTTTCAGCGAGTCAACGGAGTTGGATACCATATTGGCCCCTTCGTTACCTCCCGTACTCGTCTGAGTAACTCCGAAAAAGGCTTTAAAGCTCCGGTGTTTACAGGGGAGTTATGTTACATTTTTGATCAGATATAGTTGATATAAATTGCAAGAAGATCAGATGGAGTGAAGTAAATTTTACATAAATTCAAACAAAATAGAAGCAGTTCAAAGTTGAAGTCGATTGAACTTAATAATGACTCTTTGTCCAAACATCAAATGGTTTCGCTTCCTAAACTTTTAAATCTTAATCATTGGGTCTTAAAGTCGATCCCATACGTGCGACCGCGTTAAGAAATTGTCGCAAGATCTCGCTAAAACTAACACTCGTAGGGCATTTATTAGGGGACAGAACTATGACTCTAGTGGTAGTAGTAGTAGTAGTAGTAGTAGTAGTTAACATGGGCTGATTCCCAAGAAAAAGGCTCTTCAAGACCTGTGTTTCTATTTACTCGGCTCTCTTGTTCGTAGTTGAAGTAGTAAGCATCGTTACTTGTTTGCATTTCGTTGAAGATACTAGAGTATAATTTTCAAATTTGTTTACTTTTTCCGTCTCTAGACGGAATCCTTTGAGCTCCGAACTAAATAAAGCTTTTTTTTAAGTTTTTGTTATTGTCGATTACATGTTAAAATTTATTTCCTGATAATTGTATTCCTAATATAAACATTTTGTATAAGTAGAACGCATACACTCCTTCTTTTGAGCATCATTCAATATTTGTGAAACTCATGTTTTTTTTTTAAGAAAAGTGAAACTCAGGCAATTAATGCCTATTTATTATTAAAAATATTCGATTTACCTAATCTAGTAGACGGCATAGAAACCCTTAATTCTTGAAGCTAGTGTAGACATTTTATAAATTCTTCTTCTGAAATACAATCCTAGGCGTCAACACGCTAACTACTAAAGACATAGTTCTCTTCTCGTTTAATAATTTATTTCCGCACAGTCCCGATAAAGGTATTATTAATAAAAAATATTTTTAATTTAGAAAATGTATTAAACAAATTTTTAATAGAAATTTGATTAATAAACCTTTTACAAATCAAAACTTTCTTTGAATGAATATGACGTTTAATCTTCAATCCAAAGAAGTTTAATAATAAATGAATCGGCGTCAGCGAAAACACGTGCTAGGTCCCTTTATGTGCAACTTGACATTAATTTAATAATTACTTTTCTAATTTGAGGATACGGCGATTTCGGTGAAAAATAGCGCCGAAACTCTTGTGGTAATAAGTAGCAGGGGAATTTTTATGGAACCCTTCTAATTGTTTTGTGCTTAATAGTCTCCATTCTGGCTATCTAAGGAGAAACTGTAGAGGAAATATTTCAATACCATGCCAAGCCATCTAAAGTTTTGTTGATTTGCCAAACATTTATTTAGCTTTTCCAACTAAGCGAACTTTGGTTCGGCCCTCGTTTATATATTAAAGATATTATAAAGAGATTTTGCAATCAGATTGAGTTTACAAAAATTTTCAACATTTCTGGCTTCTGCGGTCAAATGGCTATCGAAAGCTATATATAAATTGTATACACAGGTAAGGAATGCCTTGCTGGTCTTTAGAAACCATGACTCGTTTTCTTTAGTAAAAATGGTGTACAGAAAGTAGGCTTTTGTCTGGCAGAATTAATAACCAAGTTGTGGTATCGGAATATAATACAGGACTTGCCAGTTTACTTTGGTTAGTTTAATATTGATCAGCAAGTTTAACGCCATACACTCCTTTAGAGATGGCTAGACCATATTCACTGTTAAACATGTGTTATAAGCATTTGCATATGATAGCCTCTAAAAATAAATGGAAAGCGTTCAGTTGATTTTTTTTATTTAAAACCCAACACAGAAGTTTCTCTAATTATCTTGAATATTTTAATACATGTTGCTAGAGTTTTTGTTTTAGCGGAAAATAAAAATCCTCTGGCATTATTCTAGAGAAATGCTCTTTTTTATTTAGCAGAATTTGCTTTTCCTAAGAACCTCTTTAAATCAGTTTTTTATATTAAGAACATATTTCCATGTTTAAATATTCCCATATATTTTTGCTATATTTGGCTTAGACACAACCATTATCTTTGCTGTCTATTGTAAACAACAAATAGATGTTTAATTTTTTTTCATTTTCTCTTTACAACAATATTTTCTTTTTCTTTTTTTGTACAAATTTGCAATCATTGAATTGCTAACATGTATTTATTTCTCATCACAAACTAATGACATTTAACATATTTGTAAATGGTTAACTAAATGGTATCAAAGATGAAGCGCACAGTACACACGACTTTCCTAGACTTGCAGTTTGTTCTTTAGAAGCACTTTAGGAATTGATGGATATAAACAACAACGATCATCGTTGTGTAGAACTGACGTGATCATAAGTTAAGGAATATAGACTCGTACAAATAACTTTAAACATCGATACATTATAGAATTAAATAGGTTCGAATGTTTACAATCATTCAGATATTCAACTATAAAATATGACCACTTTTTTTCTTTTTGTTTTAATACTTTATGAAAAGTAAGTGGAAAGAAGAGAATGCCAAGAAAAAAAAATAACATCACGATCTTTATAATGATTATATTTTACCAAATAAAAATACACTGAAGCAAACAGAGTAGACTTTATTATATTTTAGAGCTTGGGGGAAAAATATTAACAACTTTGACGCTATCTGTAGTGACTCAATTTTTAACAATTTTCACGAGTTGAAGAACCAAGGCCAGTAAGCCGACTATAAAAAATTCACAACGTCCCTTAATTGAATTCTCGAGTATTGCTGACATTAAAATAAATTTCTTTTTAACTTAATTAAGTATTTTGTTTTCATACGTAGCGTTTGGCACATAACGGTGTAATTTTAAAACGAAACGACGAAACGCTTGTGTTTTACGTAGCCATCGGTCTAGTATCATTTAAGAGATTCAGAGTTACGTTGCGGCCGTTTAGAAATTGGGACCAATAACACAACCTGTCCACAAAGTTTCCGAATATGAAACTAATGCGTATTCGCGTAACCACTAAGCTGGATCCCACAGCTCATTTTCGTTGAAGTCAAATGGTTCTGACTCAAGCTTTTTAGACTGTAATCCGACAATGAAAGAAACTTTTTTTGTGTAAAAAACACATTGCTCATCAGAAATGTCACACAACATTTAACGAAAATAGGGTAGAAGTTAAGCATGACTCCTGTTCTAGGATTCAAAAATCGATAATAATTGTTAGCAGGTAACCTTTGGTATTACTTGCGATATTCTATTGATGAAATTGGACAGTCTAACGATATTTAAGTAAGAACTCTTGAAGAGTTATTTTTTCGCGGAATGCAAATTATATGTTTTAAGATGGAACAAAATCTCTTTTGATATACAGAGATTAACATCCCTCGACTATTATCATAAGCCCAATGATTTTGACTTTTAAAAGTTCTCTCCTTATCTTTGCTCATCAAGTTTAGTATTAAAGAGGCAAACGTAAGTATGGACCGAACAGTAGTTATTGCAACATTTCAAGAAAATTGTTCTGTTCTTATGCAGGTCAGTATAAAATTGCCGCCTTCAGGTTTTTCTAATACCCATTTAACAGAAATAAAGCATAGCTGTTGTCGTCTTCGCATACTACTCGAGACTCAATGTGTCCAGTTTAGCACTAAGATACTTATTTCGCTCTTGTCGTTATGTGGATTAAATTGAAGTGTCAAGCGTCAGCAGCCTATTTTCTGTTTACTTTTATAAAAAATCGAGTTGATCTGCCTCACCGACCGGCACTGCATCCCTAAACCAATCCCTGTATAACACTCCTAACAAAGGTTTGAAAAGCCCTTCAAATTTCATCCGAACATAAGAGCTCAGATTTTAAAACACATCTATTACTAATTAAAACAATGCGTCTCGTTGCAAAGATAAGTTCAGTCAGAAATCTCCGCATACGGAAGCAGGAAAAAGTGAAGGCAATTCCTGTTTAATTCTTATCAAGGATTTATTCTAATTCATACCCGACAAAGCATTCTAAGCATTATTTTCAGTCGACAGGGTGATGTGGCTTAAGTATTTAGTGGATTGACTATTAAACATTCGATGGCTTTAGACGCCTTGGTTCTTATCCCAGCCAGTGCCGACCAATAACATGAATTCTAGCTTCTATTCATACTAGTCACTCGTATATATCGCAGCGCCTTTTTTCGTCGGTATCACTTTTTAGCACAACATCGACGGCGAAATAAATTAATAATAAAATTGCTATACCAGTTTAAAGTAATACACTAGGGGCGCTGCAACACTGTTCTAAAAATACAAATAAAAATACAATAACAACACTGACGCTTGTTTCTCCCCTCTACTTCACTACCTATCTTCTCTAGTTCTATCCCTTTCCTAAGAAAGTAAGTAGTAGCACAAATTTTCAAGAAGTAATTAGTAGTCACTAGTTGCTTAAGTGTTTTTTTCTTAGATAAAAAAAAAACAGCTATTCACTTCTGAGCGGTGACGTAACTATTGACTAATTAATGTAACTATTGACTAATTGAGTCTGAGGAAAAAAACGGATTACCTGAAGTCCGCCCGCCGTGATAATTCATTCACCAACTTATTGTCTTTATGGACAGTTTGTCAGTGGTCAACTTCTGGAGTGTTTCCAAACTTATATAAAAAAGATTTACACACTAAAATGTGTCCGAGAAAAATTCCTTCATTTTTATTCGCTGTGTATCTCATCATAATGACATGAACACAAAATGTTTACTTTATATCAATGCTCTACTACTTGATCACTTGTTGTCCAAGTGAGATCATAAGACAGTAGATGCTGTTTATAAAGACAAGCGCAAAAACATAAAACAAACAAAAAAAAAAAAACAAAATTAAGCCTTGAAGAAGACAAGTTTCTTTTGTAAGATGTTATAGAATAGTTAAAGAGTTAGCACAGGAATCGTTCTCATATGAAAGTAAAATTTAAGCAACCAACATTCCCAAGCATATCGTTTAAATTTTTTTGTATTTGTCAATATGTTTTGACTTTGTTTGGCGTTCCTACATTTGTAATATAAAACTTAAAAAAAGTCTACATTCTCGTCCGTACTTTGTTACATAAAAGACATTATTCTAAGAAAATAATACTTTAGTCGTTTTCGTTGCAAGATTAGGAAAAACATTAGTTCCTTTTTAGGACGTGAAGCCCAATAAACCATTGAAAGGACTTCAGTAATAATATCTGAAGTTTTTTTTTTTTTGGGAAATTACTTTTGAGTAAATTATATTGAGAGATTTTTATTATGTTTCGACCAGCAAATTTTTTTTTATGTTTTTCTAGAAAACAGGGAAAACATTCCTTCGAAGGACTATTTTATATAAAGGAAATGTTTTATGTCAAAGAAGATCGCCACTCATTTTAATTTTGTGTAGAAGAGAGGCATTTTAAGCGATCGAAATGTTTGAAATAGTTAATATAAAATTGTTTCACCAATTTTTTGTATAAAAAATAATAATTTCAATCAAGTAATCTTAGTAAAGTCCTTAAACGAAATCTTTGTGTAAAAGAAATATTGTTTAGAACAAGATAGTTGATTGAAATAACGTTTGTTTCAAATTGTGTGCTTTTAGATCGACAGATAAGGGTGACACCATTTCATATTGGACACACATATCTGCCAGTGTATTGCTTTGTTTCTTGCATGGTTCTACTGGTACAGAAGCCAAAATCAATTGATACTTTTTGGACGGAAAAAGGCGGATGTTTATTGGGTTTAAAGAAAAGTAAGTGCGGTATTTGTCTGATTTTTCTAGTCTAAAGCATCCTGTATAAAAAATGAATAGCTTTCTTTTGCTCAACATGTTATCCTTTATTTTAAAAATATGTTACTTAGAGTATAATAATGTAATAATACAACAAAAAATTTGGTTTTAATTGCACTATCACTTAGGAAATGCCATCTACAAATAAGAGGTTTTATTAATAAGTATATGTTCCCCAAAATCAGTATTAGGGCATGAAGCTGGACACTAGTTCACTGCAGCATCGATTCTTATTTTATATTTAAGTGGAATGAAGTATTTCTTACGCATTGTTAGAAAGCGAAAGTGCGTAGAATGGCTCGAAATACACAGGGGGACATCAATACCCCCTGGCCGAACTTTCAAACCGCTTACGGGAATGGTCGCTGAAAGAAAAGACCAACAGGTGGTCTATTATTACCACTTGCAAGTTGGTCAATCGATAAGGAAAGGACACTACTGGCCATCGGGAAATTCTACTAGTTGGTATCATAACGGGGCAGAGTTTGATTGGACGAATATCGGAGCGTATGGGTATCTCACGTAATAATAGCTGGTGAAGCTGTCTGGATGAAGAGGTGGAAGAGTTAGTTCAATACATTTCTTGATTTGATATTCCGACAGGGTGTTTTGTCAAGTTTTGATTGGAATCCAAACCAAACTTGACAAGGGATGACGGAATTTCCTTCCAAAAATCTACATTAGTTCAACACCTTCTCTGTGACTGCCCCGCCCAGCAATAATGCAGGTTCAAATATTTGGATCACAGATTCTTTCAGCAACTGGACTGCATTAAGAATGCGACACTGACGAGGCTGACAAGTTTTACGTGAAGCTACTGGTGGTTCTTGCGGACTGGAGATCCTAAAAGTCTATAGGGAACTGTGGGGCCGGGCCGGGCGAGCTGCCCACCTAATCTAACATTACCTTGTAAAAAAACGAAGGTAATTAATACACTCATCTTGGAACTATGTCTGTATATAATTTTTAATTGAAGCCGGACGACGATAGACAATGCAGTGAGTTCATTCATTGGCTCTCATAATGTTATTCGGAGATCTCGATTAATATATCATGGCATAAATTTAGCCTCAAAATAAAACCGGAAACAGTTTGATATCTCACACCGGTGTAGTTTTATTTATATTAATTTTGAAATCATCCTTATCTGATCACAGTGCCCTCCTTTGCCAGTATTACTCTATAGCACTCAATCGGGTACAAAATAAATTAATGAATAAATGAATATAACATACTTAATGTATGTCGTCTCAATAATAATGCACTGTTTAAGTTTTGTGGCATTCTATTTCTGCCATTGGCAACTCTGATATTTAGCAGCAGTAGTCGCTACTGATTTCAACCGCCTGTCTTACCACGCATAATACTATCGATATATTGCACTAACAATATCCATATTGCACTCGTATTGGGAAACTCTATGCTTTACAAAAAAGGCTTTTAGAGATTATTTTATTTGCCTAAACAAAACTCTCATTATTCACTACAATTTGAAGATCAACAGAAACCTAGTAGCAGTTTCTTAAACGGTTCACATATTCTATATTGTACTGTATTTGTTTGCTGGGTTATCTAAGCAATCTGTGTATTCGGACGTATAATGATCTCATCTTTCTTTTCCAGCTATCCATCCATCTAGTCATCATTAATATTGTCATTAAAACTGTTTAGATTGACTTTTTTTGAAGCTTAAGTACAACGACTGACTAAAAAAGCTACAACAAAAATTAAATAGCATTACATTGCATTTTAATATTGAATGAATTTTCTTTTATTTTAACATTTCAACTTTAACCACGACTACGAAAAAAAGCTAATTTTATATCTAATGGTTGGCTTGAATGTGTATGCGTGTGATTTTCTTTGAAAAGCTTCATTTATTATTTTATTTGGTATAAATAAGGATGGGAATGTGAATATTTTATTTTGCTATTTTCCTTCAACTTGATGTCTGCACAAATAAAACAGTTTAGATTTCATGGTTTGTGAGATTTAATATTCAGTTTCCTTGTTTGTTGTCATTGTCGCTAAAAGAGAATTGAATTTATTACGATATACTCGTATGTATTTATTTTAGTTTTTGTTTTCATTTTTCTCCTACAACCAAACGTGTCAACTGAAGCACAGATGACGTTGTCTATGTCGATGGTTGTCATGTGAATTGGATATCAATCATTTACAAATAATGTTGCTGCTAAAAAGATTCGACAATAATCAAATAACTTCATAAGCATACAATGCACATTATTGTTAATTAGATTTGATTACATGACATTAACAGCAAACAAGCAGATATATGCATATATGTATCTTATATATACGGCCTTTGAATTCATTTTTGTGTTGCCTGCTCATGTCTGGATGTTGCAACAATTACAATTGATCTGTTTCGTTACCAATATTTCACTGCAGGCTGTAGTTTTGTGTGTGATTTAAACATGGCATGTTGCAATTGATGCATTCATTGATTTATGTGAAATCGAAATTTGTGGGAAAATTATTGCAGGCGAGTTTTCGGTGAAATGAAGGGGAAGGGAATAATTTTATAAGAAATATTTTGTAGCTATAATTTTGTTTTAATTAGAAATGCGACCAACAAATATCATTTTTACCATAGCTGTCTTGCTGGCTTGAAATTAAACTTGTTTCTAGTCAAGAAAAATAGCATATAAGATATTTAGCATCATATATTTTTAAATAAATATAAGAATAAAAGGACTTTCAAGGTAGCTGCATAGATCTGGGGGAATTTGAAGGTATGATTGGACGAATGTCAGACAGTATGGGAATCTCTCCTAGTGATAGCTGCAGAAGGTATCAGGATGAGGAGGAGGAAGAGTCAGTTCGCCATCTTGCTGGCTTGCAATTTAAGCTGTACATAGTCAAGAAAAATAGCATATAAGCTATTTAGCATCCAATATATTTAAATAAATGTGTTCAAGGGGTTTCCAATTAGTCTAATGCATGGGTGTGGCTGAAAATGATAGTTGCGGCTTATTGGTTTAAAGTTTAAGCCAACTTCACGGGAGGGAACTATGCTCTCATAGTGTTAATGCAGAATTTTTGTTGTGTGACACGTAGTACTATCCTGCTGGGACCACATGCCATCCTCGTCTATATCGTTAATTTTTAGCTAAAAACAAATTGCGTATCAATGGACCAAAACCAGTCTTGTTTTCCCTAGAAAAATTAAAAAATGTATATCCTGAAAAATGACACAGCAACAAAATCCAATTTATATAAAATATATTAAGTTTTTTTACACGTAAGTGATTACGGTGATTGGTTTACGAAAAAAGATTCTAATTATTCTTACTTCCCTTGTGGGTAAAATGTCTTTGATTTCCAATTTATATCATGCTTTTATTTATCCTATCACTTTCTCCATCGCCCATAAATAATTTTTGATATTATAGGAACTAATCTGTATCGCAGATCATTCTATAATGAAGCAGTATTTAATCAGTGTTTTAGAATATGGAAAGTAGAAAACTCAAACTGCCAGACTAAATAACGCCTAAAACCAAAAATGCATTATTAACTAATTCAGCAATAAATTTGTTCCATACAACGCAAATGCATAGAACCGTCTACACGATGCGATTCGTTGGCATTACGTAGAGATCTAGGTAGAGATGGATTGTAGTAGTGTTATGTATTCATCCATATTCGCATGTAAGAGGGTGGTATATTGCTACCCTATTCGAAATGCGAACACAGTATATATTGGTTTTGTCATTCCGTTTGTAATTTTTACAATATTCACTCTAAATCCTTATAGTCAGGAAGTTCACTTAACGATGCCCCTCTGCCAGTCTGTCCGATGTTGAAATCAATCTTCTGACGGCACTGGGTTTTTTCCGTATTTTCTGGGTTTTTTTCCGTATTTTCACTCTCACGTGGAAACGATTATCTGACCGCCCTTAAAATTTTCATATACTGAATGTTAATTTTTTATAGCAAAAGTTTACCTTCAAACAATTTTTTCTATAGCAGGAAATTTTTACTATCGAAATTTTATATATAGCAAAATTTTTAATGGAAATTTTCTATAGCAAAAATTTCCTTTTCGGAAAATTTTCTATAGCAAACCGCCATATAGGAGATAATTAATGTATCTAGATTAAACCACCAATTTATAAACTTGGAAATCATTACTCCATTTAGTGTAATTTTTGTTTGTTTCATTTACATATTTATTCGACAAATATGTAATTTTAAAGGCTTCACCGACACAATGCTCTTGCATCTATGAAATGTTATAAAAACAATAAATGATACCGATAGAATTTTTTTTATCTTTAGAAATGATAACGTTTACGACAATTATAATCTACATCAACATTCTTCTATTTTTAAAAGGTTTAATTTTAATCCAAAAAGGGAACTTTTTTAGCCACAATCAATTCACTCACATGAATCTATTCGAATACCAAACAAACCGGTCAGCCAATCAACCAGCCATTCATCCATTCAATTTTTATACCGTGTGCGTGAGTGCATACAAAAGTCATGTACAAGTGAAATATCAGTTAAAAATTCCACATTTGTATCGAGTTTGATTGTTTTCCAGCTCAAATATTATTGATTGGCTTTGGAAATTCGAACAGTTTGATGTTTTGCTCTTAGAGGCACAAACAAAATGATAAACGTTATAGCCACTTAAAATGCTTGTTAGAAATTTGTAGTTTAAAATTGACGCGTGCTAATGTAGCATAAATCTGAACGACCAAAATATAGAAACAACATAAATACATAACAAATTACCTGTGCAAATAATTAACAGAGCGTATCGCCTGTTTTTTATTTTAAAGGCACAAAACTCAAAAATGTATTGGTGTTGAACAAAATTAAAATAAATATTTATTTACTTAGTAAAATTACTTAATTAAAATTGTTGATCTTATGCTTCATTTACACGTTTTTTAAAGTATTTATTTAATATTTACCATTTTCAAAATTTTGCTTAATTTTGATTTTTCGCTCCTAAGGAACTAAGAACTTTGAATGCCCTCAATATTTTGTTTTATTTAATTGTTTTAAAAACTTTTTTGTAGCAACTTAACACGCTTTAAACTCAACGGGGTTGAGCACTTGAATGTTGTTAATTTGTATATTTTTCAAAGTTTTTTAACAAAACACAATAGAAAGACTATAAAATAATTGTTTAGCGATTACTGTAAACCGCATAATTAACAGGATGGTAGATTTAGTAAATTTAATAAAATTATCAATTAAGCCCAACAATCACACAATTTTCAAATACGAAAAAATTAAAAAAAAACATTAAAGAATTCTCCACATTATTCTTCACAATATCATAAAAGTTATTGTTGTGATAACAGTTAACCACAGTTAACCAAAAGTCGCTGCGAGCACAGTTTCCGAGATTTGAACTATGAGTTCTTGACATATATGAATTGGTCCCACTGTTTCTCAACATTAACTTATTATGCCTACCAAAAGACAAACCAACTGAGAGTTGTTTCATTGTACGAAAATATACTACTTTATTGGAGGGTGTTTGTAGTTGCGAACAACAACAAATGAATAAGGCTAACAATAACAATATTAATAATATATAGAAGAACTACTTAAGTTTTTAATGTAAAAAAAAATTGTTTGCGTAAATAATTCCATGTAATAAAGACTGGAGGAGCCATAGAAAAATGTACTAAGGAAATATGTCCTGGAATTATATTCCATATTTTGTTTTTCAATGTGACAATTTCTCTTATAAAAGGAATAAGCTTGCAATATTATTATTAATAATCAGACGTAGATGTAGCTTATGAAGTTTTTTTCCTGACAAAATTCTTACATATATGTATGCAACATTTCTAAAAACTGGCGAATATGCACCCAACTTAAATGACAGAATGAATTACTTCTCTTTTTTGCAACTGTATTATCTACATTGTTTATATAGACAACAGTTTGATTTTATGTGTGTATTTTTGAGTTGAAATTTGATATAATTATTTTGGTTTTATTGCATTTGTAAAAAGTGCATTAGGTTTAGGAAATTTGTAAAAAAAACTAACAACCTCTTATAAGGCAACATTTGTTTTCAGAATGAAAAACGTCATTTTAAGTTGTAAATCGGAGAGTTTTTAGTGAAATAAATATTGGGTTTTGGCCAAACTGTTCTGAATGTTTCAAACTAATTTTCACATCGCTTAAACCCGCGATTATTGAGAGTAAAGTTGCTTTGTTTCCTATAAAATTAAATTTCCATTTAAACCAGTTTTAGCATTTTTAAAATTTATTTAAAAACCTTATCAAGAATTTTACTATCAAGAACTGGTTGCAGGAATTTAAAGGGGCTTAAAATTAAAAAAAATAAAATGTTTTTAAGAAATATAAATAAAATCGAACGAAAAATTTATGATAACAAAAAAATTGCAAAAATGTGAACTTTTGGTAAAAATTATTTCTATTTTGTAGCATTCATAGCAAAACTAACACCACTGTTCATGATATTTTACAAAGAGCCATGGCTCTTGATTTACTGTAATATATACTTCGTTTATACGCATGTGTTATTTGCAAATAAAAATTATTGGCAAATACTATACTCCCTGTTTATACGGCAGAGAGTGCACAAACTGCACACAGCCGAATGGTAAATAAACAGAAAAGAGGGCAGCACTAGTTATTCATATGTGCATTGGTTTAGAAAAAGAAATAGTGTGAAAAATCATGAATAATTTTGAAAAATTCAAGGATAATTAATAGTATTTCTCGCACCGTAACTAGTACAGAAAATAAAACAGACGGCAGCATTTTACATTCAATAATCACGGCTTAGTATGTTACAATAAAAAATATATGACAACATGTAACGTTTTCTTTGTGCTAATAAGGGCTTATAAATAAAACAGTTAGTCGCGAAGGTGGAGAAAACACGAATTATTTCTCTACGATTCTAATCTCTCGTGTCGGAGGTTTCCCTCACATGCTTTACTATGCTCACGTATAACCCTGTATTGGGTGTCCGCCCAGCCCGGACACAAAATCTTCAAGTAGCTTTAAGAATTGTAAAAGGAAAATGCCTATTATACTTTAATATTAAATTTCCCACAAAAATTAATTTCTTTTAGATTTTTTAAACAACCTAATGGCTAAATTTTTGCCTTTACTATTTTGTCTTGACATAATTCATGCTGCTCCCAAATATTTTGCCTAAAAACCTAAATACCAAAAGAATTCAATCTTCGCTCAACATCATGCACGTTATTCATAAATTTAATACTTGTAAAGAAACAGTAAATAAACTTACAACATAATTTTTGTGTAAACTATCACACTTAAAATTAATAATAAAACCGATTATTTACGAGTATTTATAAGCAACAGTGGTTTAAGCCTCAATAAACCAAGTTCAAATAATCCCAGTTTAAAAAATATTCAACTTGCGATGCGAATCATATACGTTGATAAAGTACAAACACACACGTAGATGCTCAGCCAACGTGTATTATTTTGGCCATGAATTTAAAGCTTAAAAGCATCAAAGTACCAGAAAAAGGAAAAAACAAACTCTCACAAAAAATTAAAAAAAAAAATCGTGAGAATTTTTAGCATGAAAAAAAATTCACTACAATCACGAAATGAGGCAAAGTAGAGAGCCAAAACAATCGACTTAAATAATTTCAGTCAATGAATTTTAGCGAAACAAAAAATAAAAAAAAGAAGGAAGATTAAGATGAATTACCAGAGGAGAAATAACGTTATTGAGGGCAGGCATGCATGATGATGATATTGACGATATAGAAGACTGGAAATAATGGAACCGCAAATTATTGGACCTTTCACTTCAGCAAATGAAATAAGGACACATTTTCAGCGGATTTGAATAAGTTTTTATAGAAACGTTTAAAAGAAAGGTTATAGAAATTCAATAGTTGGTCACATTTATTGCCAAGTTTTTTTGATTTCTATTAAAATATATTTATAGGGGTTGGTAATGTAGACACTAGACTATTGGGATGGACTACTAGTTTGCTTACGTATTTGGACGAGTATGTTTCTGCTACTTCCTGGATAGTGGCAACTTCTAGATCTCTGTGTGTATTTTAAATTCTTATGTAGAAGGGGGCGCATACGATAAGTCATAAAATCCTAGACAGCCACTTCTAACCTTACATGATTTTATCTATGCGCAAAAATATTAAAAGAGAAAAGTACTGCTACCTAGCCACTGTTGTTGATGATGACTGTGTTATTTGAAAGAGAACAAGATTAAATGCATGAGAATTGGAGCAAAGATGTAATCAAACAACGACTCGGAGTAAAGTTCAGCTTCTTCAGAAATACTTTAGGGCAACTCCGTCTTGTGTTAAGTAACGAAGACCAGCTTTTAAAGGGCAAAGATGTTTGGAACTCTAAAATAAAAGCCATGCCCTTTCGTTTATAAATTTTCAGTTCTGCGACAAAGAGATTTTTTTTGGGAGGCCACTGGTCTATTCATATAAAGCAATATTAGGTACCAATAACGTTAATGAGAAAATATTGAACACCGGGCTTTAGTCACATATCTGTCGCTGTGCTCGAAAAAAGAATTTAAAAATAAATTGCCTATAAATGGTAAAGTAGGCGAACCGGCGTCCAAGAAGGATGGAATAACAACATGTAATAAATAATAGGCCAACTGACTCAACGACCTGCCCCCGGGGCATATCTTCTTGGTGTATTGTTTCCGGAATAGATGGAGAAAACAGTCTCCGAGGCTTATCTGTGGTCTGATACTAGGAGAACGTCGGACGTGTTAAGTTCGTCCAGTAACGATATAAAGACTGGTTTTTGGTGAGCCTCCTTTGGAAGGGCACGTGGTGGCCATGACTTATACAAAAGTCGCGGCAAGATCTTGGTGCAGGATAAACTCGAAGTTGCACTGCAACGGAGGCTGTCAATTAAATAGCTATTGACAGCATGAGAATGGCTAGAGAATGGTAGAGACATCCGTGATCTGCAGTTGCTACGTATATACGAACACATGCGTATATAGGCGTTGGTATTCGCATCATCATACGCCCGATGCTACAACCATCGTCGAATCTTGTCGCAATACTGCTACCGATGTATAGAAAATCTTGGCTCATTACTGCGATCGCTTCGTCATATTTTTCGGCTTAGCCCCTAGGTACTGTTTAGTTTTTCCAAACCAGAGAAAATAATTTGGAGAAAATGTATTAATCTTCAACGAAGAAATCATTGAACAAACCAATTTTCTTACAGTTTCTAACATAACTGATGACAGCTATTTTTTTATAATATTCGTATGGATGTGGCTTTGAAAATACAAAAGTGATATAAACTTCGTTCTAGCTCAAGATAAAAGCGAAAAATGTGAAATAGGAGAACATTTCTCGTATTCCGTTTCCTTTAATCTCTGCGATAAACTGATGATGTTTACAGTTGATAACAACTTAGCAGAAAGATAAAATAGATATGTTGAGGAAGTAATTTGCGACACAGAAATTGCATTCTATTCTGGTGAATGACATTTCGGACAGACTCGGATATTTCAAACATTCGAAAAGAGTATCTTCCTTGAATTACATATATATGTGTTTCTAACGCAACATTAGAATTTATTGTTCATGGTATAGTTTTTTTAATAACACTCAGGTTATGGCTGTTAATAAATTAGGCTACTTTCTTTGAATAGAAACTGAGTTCATACGACATGTGTGCATGAAGTAGAGGAGAAGAAATGCGTTTTTCTTTCACAACTGCAATTGCGCGTTAATATTTATTCTTCAGCAGCGCTGTATCAGGTATTTCGGTGTTCTGTTGATAGATTAGCCATTAGAAACTATATATCAATTTTCGATCTTATTCTATCCCAAGTCATTTTATTATAAAAATGCAAGTTATTTGCTGGGGTAGATAGGCTGGTTTCTATGCGCATTTCGCTGGTTGCTTAAGCCAGCTCATCGCGAAACCTTTACCCAACTTTTTAGAAATACTGAAATGTCCTATGCCCCAAATTCTTCAAACGAAATGAGAAACCTCAAACCAAAAATATTAAAATTTAGCAAAAAGTCCCCTCAGTAAACAAACTGTTATTTTATTTTTCCTACTTGTCTTACCACGTTTGGTTGGTTGGTTGGAAACTCCTGTAACTCTAAAGTATGATTCGCTTTAGGTAGAATAGCAAAAAAAAGGAAGTGTTGCCAACATTTGTACAAACTATTACAGGGCTTATTCTTTTAGTTTTAACATTTTTTCTACCTAATTCTATTCCAATTAATAAATTGTAAAAAAGACGCTACCAGTTGGAATATCTAGCCACAACAAGTAACTTAAAGGTGCAACACCTTTTATATGGGTTCATGTAAGTCTTTTCGGTGACAGTTCTGCTTCGATCAACCTGCGCCATGTGGTGCTGAGGTGAGCTCTGACAAGGCTGCTCGTGGATTCTAAAAGAAGCAGTTTTTGGCCATGTCACTATTGCCTGTCCTCAAAATATGTGCGTTCCATCTTTTACATCGTTGCATTATCTCGAACACAATTCATATCAGACATATTTAATTTGTTAATTTGCCCTTGTTACTTAGCACGAGTTGCTGACCTGACAGTTGACAGGTAGTGGGCCTGTGTATTCGCGTTACAGTCAAAGCAAAAAATTGTACAGTAATCCGAACATGACAGTTACTAGTATGATGCGGTCATACATGCTAGGTCACTTGGTGTAATCAGACCTTCAAAGCAACCACTTGCTTAAAGTCACCCCGCGAATTATTTAAGATTCTGAACATTCAAATATGTTAAAAATGTAAAGCGTTTGTTTATTTTGCGACTTCTTTGACTTCGACCGGCTGCCGTCAAGTCAATCCCAATTTAAGCTAAACGCATGATTGCCATACTTTTCAGTCTTCGGTAGCCACGGTACAACGGCTATCTCACTACTAAAAAGGCTGTTACTTAGAGGTTTGCTGGGGTGCTCTGGGCAAGCAGTAAAAGAAATATAAATCTTGCAAAGGTTACCCATATTTATGCGTCTTCTTTTTATTCGCTTTATTTTTATTTTTTCCTTTAAAATGACCACAACAACAAAATCAAAGTTGCAACATTGATGCTCGTCATTGTAGCAACCATATTTCGTACGGTGATGCTGTATCAACACTGGCACTGTAAGTGCATCTGGTAATGCCAATAAAGTGTGGTAGAAGAAATCTAGTGTTTGTGTACGTTAGTGTTTTGACGTCGACGACTTTAAGATGACCTTTTATGGGTGATAGTGGGTTATATTGGCAATTACGTTACTTTACAGCAATTTTATCTAAATATGAATGCATATATGCATGTTTATGTGCCATATGCTGTTAGTTCTGCTTTTGTTATGTTCGGGTTATTTCTTTTGCTTACTTTTGGCTTTGGTGGGAAACCAAAAACTGCCAGCAGAGTTGTAATGTATTTAAATGCAGTGTTTATGAATCCATTTGACTTTGAATTCGATTTTGTCTATTTGATATTGATGTTTAATGTGTTGGTTTTAAGCCGTTTTTTTTCTTCTCTAAAGCATTGAGAGTTCTTTCCATAATTATGGGTTGTTTGGTTTCTACTTTGATTGCACATGAATCAATATGATTGACAGGTCTTAGTTGTGTTGTGTGTTGGCTTCATTCAATCATTCATACGGAGACTAGAGGTTTATAATGTTGGGTTAGTTTTCTTTACTTATTTGATTTTTGGGAGATTAAAAGAAGACGTGGCTTTTAATAATTGTTTGTTGACATGCATTGGAAACTATCTTTAGTACAATATCACAAGACTTTATTTGCTTTAGTAGGTATTGCTTTGTTAAGTCGCTATTGGAAAAAGTTGACCATAGACTACTATAGACATAGACATTTTTGATAATATTTTAAGCAGTTTGAGTTAAAAAAGAGTAGAATATATCTTTAAAAAGAAATTTCCCTTTTTACCCCAATTGGGGCCACGCCTGTATACGTACGTATGCAACATTTAAACAAACCTCCGCACTACTATCAAAAGTTTTAGTCTTTCTTAATCTTAGCGTTACATTCGAACATACTCAACTCATATCTGAACCAGTGTGGTTTGAATAATAAATATGTGTTTGTGATGAAGCACATTACTGATTCCGTGAACGGTTAGGGCGCTTATATGCAGCACAACTTCTTCTGTACAGCTTTTAAATAGAATAGATTCTTGATAGCAATAATTAATTAAACACTGGAAATATTATGTGAAACTTAAAGTTGTCATTATCAGTAGACACCAGATCATTATTGAAAGCATGCAAACATTTTTGAGACCTTAATGAAAACTTTAGACATCATAAAATGGACTCACTAGATGGACAGAGAGAGAGAGATATAGAGAGAGAGAGAAATATGGCCAATTAAGTATTAATTGACCCCTAAAAGTCAATAGAATGATAATTAACATTCCAAATATTTGTTGTCATATATATGAATAAAAATTATAATAGACAAGGGTGGAAAACTATTTCTGAACAAAAAATTAGAAAAGCTTCTTAAGTCCCAAGGACGCAGCATCCTTAAATGGGGGAAAAAATATTTTTTATTATAAATAAACCATTGACAAAAAAATTGTATGGCTTAAACGTTTAGCGCATGGCCAAATTATACTGCAAGATTTTAAATTCTTTTCGAACTTTCTATAGCCAAAAAAATTATTTTTTTTGTAGGCCTGTTGGTAGCACTCTTTATTGCGACAGCCAATTTGTCAGTTCTCGATAATGTTAGAGTGGCTTTGGTTGACAACTGAAACAATAAATCAAATCATGACGCAAAATGCACATAGAGACAGACTATCTTATCCCACCCAAAAAATAAATAGCATTTTTATAATAGAATGAGCTGGTCTAAAATTAGGTAGCAATATTTTTTGAAAAAGCAGAAGAACTAAAAATCCAAAAAATTATTTTTAATTCCAAATTTCCTTTGAAAGCGTTATCCGGTACTAAAGTCTAAATTCAGTTAAATAGCTATGACAATAAGCAGATAATACTCATCCAGAATACCACTGTACCCAGAAACAGATGAAACATTAAAAAATATTGATGGTCACCATGTTACAGGTGTGTTTTCTACGATGCATCGTGCACTCAGTGCTCATGATCTTTCTAACAAATTGAAATTTTGGTACAACATTCGTCATGTGAAAGCCTTTTGGAAGAAGCGTGTCCGCTATTCCCAGGAAGCAAGATTTGTCGCCAGATCCACTTTACGAAATGCCACTCGATCATTTTTCTGAGGTTATCTACAACAACATATCTACGGCAATAAAGCGGAAGCCAACAATTTACGTATTATAATCGAAATATAGCCTAATTAAGAAGTGTGGAAATTGGATCGCCAGCCTAATACCCGACGTCATAAAATATCTTCTATCTAAACCCAATCATAATAAATATTGAAAATATTTGTAATTTTTATTAACTTATTAAAAGATCTTAGAATTAATTTGGGTAGAGCGTGAGACTACATTTTCCCCTGCTGTGTTTCATTTCATTAATATTCAGCAAATCTGTCGAAAACTAGACCATGTCGGCAAGAAAAATTCCGTAAGTGAAATAGTCGTCTTACGCAATACTGTCTCTTTAAATTTATATAATAATAACATTTGAAGACTCGAAAGACATTTTAGCTTGAAATTCAGTCAAATATTCTTTGGTCTAAATTCATTTGGTGACGATTCAAAAGAACCAACGTACTTAAAACAATATCTGAAAGATCGGATCATTAAGTTGTGGATATACGGGTATGTGTGAATTGTAGATGTACCCATGTTGCTTGTTATGATGTCCTTTTAGGTTCTTTTTTGGGATGTTGAATCCAGCAGGTATCAATGGAATAATATTTTAGCTAAAGGACTAGAGGTTGAAAAACGCTGTACATAATAGTTGTGATTTCCAAAGCTCGCAAAGACGCTAGCCAAATTGTTGCGTACATACCATTTTGGCTTTCGACCGAGTTATCGAACTGTCGACCCAGTTCGTAGAATAGTTGCCCTTATCAGATCGAAAAAAAGTATTATTGTTCAGCCCTCTGTATAGACATTTAATCATTAAAATATGAAGAAAGTTGGCACATAACATTAAAAAAATTCTCAAAAGCTACTTGAAAAGCAGCATACTTATGGTTATTTTAAAAGATCAAATTTGACATTCGAAGCAAAAATCTGGTGGTGTCTCTCAAGGCAACATACTAGGGCCGCTGATGTATTTTATATACACAGCTGACATGCCAACTCGTCCGAATACTCATACGTCAAAATTGGTACATAGATGACAAACATAAGTATAAATCGGCATCCAGCTTTGGCACCTTAGAAACTACAGATCCATTCCTCCGAAACGGTCACTGGTCATATTGTTCTAAGAATAGTTCTCCTAGACCTACAAAAAGAATATTCGAATGCAACTTGGGGAAACCGTAAACTTAACTTGCCTCTCACTAAAGATTCGGAATATTTAGCTAGTGGGGCTGGCGAATTACTTGTCTAGACATTATAAGTGAAATGAGTTGTGCTAAAAGGTATAATAAAATTAAATTTAAATTTTGTTTTCAAAACCTCCATATCCAAAAAAATGTACATAACACGAACTCAAATTGCACAAAAATTATATTCTTATAGTATATATGTATGTACGTATGTGTGTGTGTGTGTGTTTATAAGTTTTTTACTACTACACTAACTTAAAATTGTTAGTTTAAAATTTATGACAATAACAAAATTTATTACAACACTGATTCGTTTCATCACTAACATCGTGATGATGCAGTATGCATATCATCGTCTTGAAGAAGATGTTGAAAACGTGATGCTTATAAAACAACAATAACAACAACAAATAAGTATGTTGTTCTGTATTACCCACAATTTAAGAAACAAACATTTTATAACAGTAACAAAAATACGAAACAAGCAAGAAAGTAAGATGGGCAAGTATTTATTGTGTAGTCGGCAAAAACGAAATTGAGATGTCCTACCACCAAATTCGTTAACTTCTTACTACATGGAAATAAATATTTTTATCCATTAAAAGTTTTGTTTTGTTCCATATAAAATTTTGATTAAGTATTTAATTCGTCCAATTAATAATGTAATTATATTTGGTTTTATATATTTTTGGATTAAATAAATAATTGAACCTATTAAATTTCTAGCTTTAAAAGAATATTAAAAATATTTTTGCTTCCAAGGGTTTTTGGAGTTATGTAAAACAATTTTCAACACGTTTTCAATGCGTTCTCTAACGCTATTTCTGTCATTGCCTTTACACCGTGAGGACTTACCTATACAGAGGCTGTTGCATACCATAAGAACTCCAGTCTTACTTTTGACGGTTTTAGTTAAAATGAAACGGTTTATCGACCGTACAACACCGTAGTCCTGTAATTTGCGATTAAACCAAAGCCATTGATTTCCATTGTACCATTATTGCCACACATAACCCTCGCGCACGATCGTCCTTATAAATCTACATGAGCACATATCCAGAATGAGAGTTAAGCCCGTGCAGTATAATTATCATAGAATGCCAAACTTATATAAGTACATGTTGATTACTAAGCAGCCGATGGCTTTAGTTCGTAGCTCAGCCGCTCCTAATCAGTAAAATAAATGTTTCTTATATGTAGACCTAATATTCTTACGAATATATAGCACGGTGCTCGACTTCGCTGGTTTTGCTTTACCGCACTAATCGTCCTAACTAATTACTAACTTCAGATTAGTGCGCCTACATAACACCAGAAATATTAATGCCGCACTGTTCTAAGAATACACATAAAACGCAGAGTTGGTGTACATTAAATCCCTCTTATTTCTCTATTTTACTTGACCATCTGCCTTTCTTTCCATTTGCCTTTCCAGAGAGATTACGCCAGTAACTACTAATTGCCTGTATCGTTACTTTCTGTTTAAAAAAACACTACCAACAACAATATTCTACAATAGTTTTAGTTCAGTCATATGTGATTCGAAAATATACATATACACTTTCTTAATATTCTTCAAAATCCGTGACCAATATTTCGACTTGTTACAAACGTAACGACAAAATTATTCCACCCCTCATTTTGTTGTAGTATGCACACAAATGAAAATCAGTTTTTACCTCACACTCAGTTAAGACTTTAAGATTTTTGTTAACGTTCTGTGAAACTTTTTTCTTGGTTGTAAAGTAAACAGCTAGTTTGACATCAGGCCAATGTTGTTATGCGTACATTTTTACGTTTGTATTGTTGCAAATTTAAATGTTCAGTCACATAGTTGTTTGTTCTTCATTTCCTTTGGTTTGTAAGTAACGTCTTTCTAGCATAAATTTATTCACATTTCTGCATACTTTCGAGTGTCAATGTTGAGTGTTGACTATTTGAAATGTTTTTGTGTCAGCTTGACACTAATGACACTTGAAGACTTGTTTTCTTTTTATTAATTTTTCTTACTTGCATATTTTCAAGAGGAATGTCAAGCATAAAAATCCCGAGAATTTTCTGTTTTTCATCTTCTTCTTCTTTGTTAAGTGAAATAGGTCTGTTTATATCTTTACTTAGATTTGCATTTTTGATGCTTTTTACAAGCCACCAAAAATGTTGTTATGAACAACAGAAAAGAAATACCACCGTTCATTGTTGTTGCAGTTACATTTAACGTTCATGTTTGTCAGGATAGTGTAATCAAGCATGTTCAACTGTCAAATAAATTGTGCCACCAGCGCTTTTAGCAGATAAAGTTATTGCCGCAACAAGAACAACGTGAACAACATCGACAATGACAACAATAAATAGCAACAAATTATTCCCACAGATACTCTAACCGCTATGACTGGATTTGTATGCACTTTTTTCTTTCTGTTAAGGTACTTTTGCTTACTTGCTTTAATATTGTTAGATAGTTGTACGTATTTCTTTAGTTAAACTTCCACTTTTTTCTTTATACTGCAGCTATTTATGTCTATGAACATTTCCTCTAAAATCGACCTCTTGCTTACTGCGACCGTTTGTCTAAACACGACTTAAAAGCGAAATTGTACTAAACTCTATGATATGGGGGTTTTCATGGAGTTTTTTTCCGTTAAAATCTAAACTGTCAGTCAGTACAGTAGCTTACCGCACAAAATTATATAGTTAACTTAAGCAATGTTGGCAATGAACACCAATTGTAGGCTGGCTCTATATTCAAACTCAAGCGGAAAATCCGCACCAATTAAGACACGTTTGTACTTAAAACCTTATGTCACTATTTATTAGAATAATTGTTTGCGAAAATAAAGTATAGGATGTTTCAATAAGAATGCACTCCTTGACTTTTTGCGTACCTGTGGCAACTCTGATATTTAATAGCTGTCACCTATGATTGTTCCGATTATTAAAAATGAAGAGAAAGTACATCTAATTTATGGCAGCAATGACCCTCTTCATGAGGTTTGCTGGTTTTATAAACACCCAGTCACATACGTTGTTATTTCTGAAGACATTTAAGAATATATTTTCAGTAATTTTTCTGGCTACAGGAAGTTATAAGAGGGTGTCGTTGTTGACTATATGTGACGGCCATTTTCTTGTAGTGTTGTATGTCAAAGGTTATTGATGTTTAATAACAACGGCAAGTTATATGAACTGGAAGTGATTACATGGAGCCGATTATTGGCCGGAAAATGATTTGACCGACGTTTCGCATTTTTCGGTGATAACAAGCAAAAGTTTAGTGAGTGGATCGTTGCCAAGCTGTGCGGTTATTTACCACGTGACAATTAATTCACAGAGTTACTGTTTGGTATGGAATTTGGCCCCACGAAAGCTTTTTGCAAAAATAATCGTCAAAGACGTACGTTACAGATATATTAATAGTCCAACAATGGTTTGGTATTAGAATTATATTAAATTAATATTAAATTGATTATTCATTAATTAAAGTAGATTCAGTTGTAAACTAAACAAAAGTTTTAACCGATGCAAAAAGTTGTTTTCTTTAATCTTATACTGCCCCTTTGTATCTTGTAGTAAATCTATTGACTTCGACCATAACAAATATGATAGACAGTCATTACGAACTTGACTTGGTAGCAGACTTTTTGTGTCTATTTTGTGATGTGCTCTGCGAGTACCTTTATATGCTGAAGGCATTTAGGCAACGGCACGCATTTTTTGTTTTCCCCAATACGTATTACAAGTGTCACAAACAGAATATTGACAAATTAAAAAAATAATTTACAGTAAATGAGAAAGATTTAATTCAGTATCACCTTCATCATAACTAGACTATTACTTCTATTATCATATTAGTCGTCATCATCATCACTATCTTGATCATTTTGCGGGTTTTGCTCTAATATTAAAAAATGCTGTGCTTCTTTTGGAAAATTATTCATTTATTTTTCTTCAATTTTCTCATATATGAAATAAAGGGATTGGATGGATGGATGCCTTTTAAATATAATCTCATTGGATTTTTCTCTTGGAAATGATCGCGCGAAATTTTCTATTCATTTTTTTTTTTTTTATTTCGAACTTCTTGTACCTCCTTTGACAACTGCCGTATCGGTAACGAGACATAATTTATTATTTGTAGAACTTGAATCAAATGTTTTTGAATAGTTAGAATTGAAAAAAAACAATAACAGTCATTATTCTATATTTAAATTTCTTTATCTTTCCAATAATTTTCAGATATTTAGCCTTCTTCCCAAAAATACATTAAAGATGTTTTCACAAACCTGAAACTTAAGGTTCGCCTATTACTTCTTACTATTCGTATAAAAAAAACTAATGAATTTCACTTTGGAAATTAAAAAAAAAATTAGTAATTTTTAATGCGAACAAGAAAAACACAAAAACAACTCCCATGAACTTTGAAAGTACGAGTACGTAGCAGCGTAATGGAAAAAAAGGTTTTTACCACGGTGCAAAAATGTTTACTGCTTTCTGATATTGTTGTAAAATTAATTCCCATTTTGGGCATCTAATACCCCTCTGTGCGGCACTCAGTTGGCCTATTGGTCTTACGTGACTTTTTCATCAAGAAATTTTAGAATTTGTGATCTATTTTATATTGTGACAAAAAATTCGGGAAATTGTCTTACACTTCTCGTTAAAATTTTATTTAAATTTTCTTTTAAAAAAACTTGTTTAAGGCCAAAAGGAGCGATTTCTTCGTACTGTGTGTTGTGTTCTAAAACATATTGACGACGAAATGATCAACTATCTAACACATACATATAATCGTAGATGACTAAGGGAGCGATAATGTCGTCCAGTTGATCATTAATAAAAAATACTTCTCGCATATTAATATAAAAAGTTGGACAAGTTTTGCATAAACGGCCGCTAAAGTGTTGTTTGGTATTTACTATATGCCTTGTACGCGTCATCGCAGCCAACTAGGTCTAATAAAGCATACTCATATATATTTTCACCCAACAGATGGAAGTCGATACGTCTTTAATTTTAAAACATAATTGACCGCATGGAAACCACCATAAGTTTAATTTTCAAAACCTTTGTAGATTGCAAACTTTGCAACATATAAACGTTCCCGTTTAAGGTCTCGTTTTCTTCTTCTTTTCGCATGACATTTTTTTTGCATGTGAAACTAACAAACTACTTATTGCACTGAAGAAAACAAGTGAAAATAACAAATGGGACATAAATGTTGCAGGAGATAAAAAATGAAAAACAAAATTAAAGAATACAATTACTAAGCGACAACCAAGCGGTGCACATTGTGTCCAAAGCAGCAGAAGCAATAACTGAATAGAGTTAGAAGTGGAACAAATGCAACAAGACACAGCGTCACATCGACTTCAAGTGCAACCCTATGAATAAAATAATAACAAGAGACAAGACACAAAAACACACACACACACAGCTACAAAAAAGCACTAAAAAGTGTCGTGCGAATTTAGTTTTGGATTTATGTTGCAATTACGTTCGTTGTGTGTCTGTTCAAAAATATACAGGCACTTGTAAATTTTATTCCTACATGCACCTTTTTCATGAAGTCAAGACTATGGCATGAATGCACATCTCGAACTGGACCTTTGGCTCTTAACGTTCTGAACGTATTTAGTTGCCTTCTTTTAAGTTGTTGTTATTTTCCTTACTTGTGATTGTGTTGTTGTAATTGCGGGAAATAAACGTGCACTGGTAATGACTTTATAAGGGGATAAAGTTGCGGAACTTATAAACAATATATGAGCTAAATACTTTTGCTATTTGAAAGTAAAGTGAACAAATTTGAAGCTTTTGTACACTCACTTGAATGTATGAGTTTACAGGCCTTCGCTAGTCACTCTTGAAGCAATAGAAGGATGAATCAGTATTTTAAAGGAATTATGTCATTAAATATTGCTAGGAAGTTTTAAATGCGTGTTTGGAAGTTAAAGTAATGGAATACGCCATGGTCAACTTAATCACTTGTAAAGCAAAAATCAATTAAGTATGAAATTTTTCACATTAAGGTTCTTCTTTAACACACATTGGTCGTTTTCCAAAGAGATTCCCAACCGGAAATTGTTCCAAATGTTTTATTTAATGATCTTCCGCTGCGAATTGGGATCGATTTGCATAGCTTAACTGTTGCTGGAGTAGATGGGCATTATGAACTAATAAGAATAAGGGTTGCAAGGAAAACCGAAATTAAATTTCAACATGTAGTTTATTTATTTCGCCTTTATTAACCGCACACTTATTCAAGGACAAGTACTCAAGAATAGTACTCAACCGTTAGTTTAAACTTTAGGTATCCTATTGGATGGGTTTGCGCACCAAACAAATCGGTTTAAAAATATCTTAGAATACTGTATTAAAGTTATTTTAGATATACGATGTAGAGTGATGCAGATGTTATAGCACTTCCGAGCGAATAATATTATGTGGAATAAGTAAAGAACAACTTCTGAGTGGAAGGAAAATTATGAGTGTAGAAATATTCTAGAATTGTTTTGGGTCATTCGGCGGTTTCTAGAAGACCAAGTTACACATATTAGAAGAACTTTCTTAGAAGAATAGGAATAATATTGCATATTTACCAGCCAAAAATATTCTAGTACTCACTATTTATGGCAACTCTACTTATTATGTTCTATTTTCAGAAGTATACAACGTATTGAGATATCAGGAACAAAGAAATTCTACATTTTTTTTAAATCGTAATACCCAGCCCACAATCAAAAAGTCTCTGCAGTGATGACTATTTCTATTAAAATAAATACTAGGAGAAGCAAATCTGTTTGCTAAAAAGAATTACAAATTTGTCAACTTACACAGCCTTTACAACCGAAGAATCAATTAATTTTCAGATTAATTTTCATTAACTCGAAAATGTAATACATTCTTTAAAAGCCGTGCATTTTTTGCTAATGAATGTGTTTGTTTCTCACTCACTTTAATGTTTCAAACAGCAGAACGGAAGAAGAAGTTCAAACCAAAATAGCAATGTTATTCCAGTTGCATTATTGTGGAGAATGGAGTGACAAGTGCATGTTGTCAACCTGACTAAGCATATGAATAGTTGGGATTTATGTTGCTGCTAACTCTACTGCTGTCTTTGTTGCCCCATCTTTAACATCATTTATTATGAGAATTTTATTCGTTTTACTTTTTTCTCTTGTTTTCATCGTGCATTATGAGTAATTGTCTTTTATTGTCACATGTATGAGTGTGGCTGTGTGTGTGCACAAGCTTTGCGAATATGTGCAGCTTCATATGGATCATGATTTTTTATTTGTTTGATGAATTTATACTTTGTAGAATGTTACTTTATATGGAGCATTGTTTCTTGGAGCTCATCCTATTTGAAGTAATGCACGAAGGAGACATTTTATATAAATTAATGTTTCATTATATTGTTTTTTCTTTTGTCAATTTATTGCCTTTAACAAACTTTATGTACAATAATGATGCTGTACATCACAGATGTGGCTTTTATGTACATAAGGAGGAGTATTCGAGAGCATGACAAGATCTAAGACATAAAATCTGTACTTCAAAGTATTTGGATTTTTTATGGTTTTGTCTTCACTACGAGGAAGAGAATGGAAGGATTACATAATTTCACAAAAGGCAAGACTGGATCACATTTTTTTTATTGTTAATATTAAGTATTTTTATACTCGTTACAAGATTTGTTTTAAGAGGCTGATATTAAATTTCGGTATAGGTTTTTTCACAGGAAGAAAGCATATTCAAACAAATAATTTTTTTTTCAAAACGCCGCTTAACGTTCAGCGTCTAAAAATTGTACATGCAAATTATTTTGCATAATTAATTTTAGGTATTATTTTTAGTAATAATATAGAAAATAATATTTATGTAGTATTATTTTCCTCATACCACTTGATAACATTTGACTAGTTGTTTATTTAGGGTTAAATAACAACCTTTCTGTTCAATTATTTCTAGTACTATTCAACAAAGGTGCAAAAGTCTTAAATATCATACACTGGAAATGTATGCGTTATATAACTCATGCAGGGGCGTTTTATACATATACATATATTGTATATATTTTTATAACCTTCACAAAACTGAAATGGGTATACATAGATAGGGCTGTCATTCCGTTTGAAATTTCTACAAAGTTCCAAAAATTTTACAATATTTATTTCATCGTTCTATTAGCGATGTATGTTAAGATCCTCTTTTTGACGTCACTAGACAAACTATGATATCGAAACGTTGACCATTTGGTCAGTGTGCTTAGCGAATTTTGAAATCAGCTATATCGGTCCACAAGTTCGCGAGATATGGGCTAACAACTTTTCTGTTTTTCTTTTCTATTTTCACTCCTGCGGGGAAAAGATCATATCTACGCCCATAAAATGTACTTATTCTGGACTCTTATCAAATTTGCTATAAAAACCCCATACAGAAGTTCTTATGCCGAGGCTTCAAATAACTTAAGTAAATCGTGAATTAAATAATTAAAATAATAATGAAAATTTGTTTAACAAACCTTAAAAATTGATTAAAAAACCTTAAAATTTCAAAAACTAATTTCCCCAAAAACCCAAATAAAAACAAAAATTAAAAAATCCACCACAGTATATATCATTTGATGGGTCGGAAATTAATAAATTAAAAATTACAAACGGAACGACAAACCTGTGTAGGTGTATACACTTTTAATTTTTGTATAGAATATAAAAAACCGAAATTACACCGAAAATGTATGAAAAATGCGCAATTTGGCAAAATGTTAAAATCAAAAATTTTATTTTTATAAAAGAAATTGAATTTCACTGCAGAACGGAAAATCACGAAAAAGTTTCGAAATTCACTAAAAAATTTTAAATTCATAAAACTCTCAAATTATGCCAACAATCTAAATTATACCGATTTTAGAAATTCACAAATATTTCGAAATTCTTCACGAAACCAATTTATAGTCAACAAATTTTAATTTGCCAAAATAAATTATCCCAAGGCTAAAAATCCATCAAAAAACTTTAAATATTAGAAATTTTACTAGAACCCCAATTTCACTTTTATCTACAATTTATCAAAAAATCAATTGAGAAGCGTTCAAAGAAAGCAATTTAAAAGAGCCTTAATTAAGAAAAAAAAAATTTATTAACCGAACGAAAATGTTTTTATTAAAACGAAAAAATAAGACGACTAAAACCGGTCGCACAATTAAAGATCGAAAATAGTCCTTTGCACCAGGAAAAATCTGTAGTACATTTTTCGGAGTTCAACTTTTGTGAAAGGTATTTGTTAGTTTTATTTTACTTGAGATAGGTTGCAGCAACCTACATAAATACCTACCGGCCACTTCGACTGGTTGGTACCTAAACTGTTAATATTTGTAATTTTTAGTTTCTTTTGACTATTTTGAACTATTCTGTTGATGAACACTAAAGCAGGAGGCAAAATTTATCCAGTTAATGCCGACGAACTTAATCGATAAGTTTGAAAATTGCTTTGGTTCGCAACGGATTTGACAAGCAAATACCTAAATTGGTTTCCATAGTCAGGCAAATATAAATAACATTTTCGACATTCTATACAAAGAACGCACTGGAACAAATTGTAATAAGTAAGGACATTTTATTTCAATTAGCAAATTAACTTTCTACTGAATATCGTGATTGGTTCGAACCATTGCTGGTGGAAGATAACATTGAAAATGCTGTCAAATTGGATTTTGCAACAAAAATAAAACCCCGTTGCAAACAATATGGTTAAAAACATTTAACATAAAAATTTCAGTGTATTTCATTGCCCTAATAAAAGTTAGAAGTGAAATTACTGTTGCTTAAATGTATCTAGTAATGTATAAAAATTATGTAAGTAACAACTAAACATCGAGTTAAGAACTCAGTAAATCTAAATAAAAAAATGTTTGCTTCAAAAGATGTCCACCAGTTGGTATATCTAGTGTTAATACGATTTTGGTAATTTTTTGGTTTGGAGACAAACCGGTTTCGGCTATGTTCCATTTTCAGTGTCATTTTTCGTTCATATTTCTCAAAAGATCTTATTTACATACTCTTGCAATACGGGAATAGTTTCTGTTAAAATGGGAATTTGCTCGCACATAACGCCCTGAAGTTAAACAAAATCGGTTGCCCATACACAAGAACCCGGACTTTCGCGGATTTCAACTTGGGTTTTTTTTGTTTGGAACGTGGACCATGATCCGTATAAGAATAAACTGACACGGGTGTCAAAGTTGGTGACCGTAGACAACTCCATCTCTTTTATTAGCAATGGAGAGGACCCGAATTTTAAGTGAAAAATTGTCATTAGCGGCTTTCGGCATTTTTGAATGAATGCAAACCAAATTTAGACGAAATTCACGAAATGGCAATAGATCCACAATAAGCTACTGCTTGTTGTACCATTGGTCCGTGTTTTTAGCAAACAGCGTTGTTGAGGGCACCATCATCAACGGCGAGCACTGCAATAGTAACCAATTCTCTTGGTTCATATACGAACGACAGGGATGTAAACTCTAAGTAGTTTCAAAGAGATGTGCTCCGTAGCATACGCTACAGTGCATTAAAACTTTTACGGTTATTATCTTATGGGATTTTCTGCAGTCGTAGGTATGACCGTATGTACCAAAGTCAACATTGACATTGCTCGAATTCAGCGAGATCTGTGCAGCAGAGTCATTTGAATATATAAAGATCCGTGGCGACACTCTGCAAAGCGGATGCGAATATTTGAGCCATTTGATATTCAATACCTCATCCATGTCTTGCACATTTTTAATTAACTCTATAAGAAGTTTCCAACTGTATGGATTTTATATTTCAGTAATATTTATATCGTGAAAGGACATTTGTTTAGTATTTAGGCAAAATCATAACCTCATGAATTGCAATAATCTTAGTGCTCTGGCGAAACTGAAGACTCTGATTCTTGTAAAAATTTCAGTTGAAAGCAAATATTAGAAATGCCTTAAATATCTTTTCCATGCCATCATTTCAATGTCTTAACCAAATATAGAAACATGCGCATCAAATTGAAAGTCGCCTCTGGTTAAAATCAAAATTGAAATTTATTTCATTTAAAAAATCGCACTCTATCTTCATAACTTTGCAGTGGCTTGCAGGAGGCAGAAATAACATCATAAAAATTGATACAAAATAATTACAATCAATTACGTACATTTGTGTGTGTTTAAAGAGTAAAAGGAAAAGCAAAAAGAAATAGAACTTACCGCTGGAACATTATCTGTTCGCAATGAAGAAGATGGTGCGAAAGATCTGACAATCACTGCTTAAAGTTGTCTGGGGGCGAAAATATTAAAGGCGTACAAACTTAAACCACACAGACTGCAAAGAGTTGAAATCGGCTTCGGCCAATATTAAGATAATCCAAATAGAGTTGGCAATATTGACTCTGCAAGCGTGGATGTTGATTAAAACAAATTGATAGTATCACGTTTTAATTGAATAGCACAGGAGTGGCAATTTTAAGTGTTTTTTTTTTATTATTTGTTTTTATTTCTTTTATAATTTATTACAAAGAAGAGGAAATTTTATGAAGAATATGATTCTGTTCTTTACAATGAAAAAAAATTTTTAAATGTGATCTACAAGAATTTTATATTTTTATGCAATCTGTATGTACTTTAATTTTCTATACTCCAAAAAAAGGAAGATATTACTCCAAAATTTGCAGTTTCTTTGAAGTGACAAAAAGCCATAGCTTTCCGCATTATCGTACAGTTTTTAATGTGACCTATAGTTTCAAAGTTTTAGCGAAGCCAAAAGCAAAATAAAGTACTCTAGTATTTTCTTCAATAGTACTCTTTTGTTAACATTGGGCTCCATTTGTATGGCAACCCCTTATTGATTATCTCAGGTACTATGAACTATAAACCGAGGAAAATGTTTTATATCTAGAGATGACAAATAACTTTAAAAATATCGAATGTTGTTTTGCAAGCCGTTGACATTGCAAACGTTGGTACAACTCAGTTGGCTGTTTTGCCCATAAACAGTACAATTTCGTTGCACAAATTCATTTTGCAAGCAAGTGGTGTTGAGTAAAGATGTCAAATAAAAAACACGCACAACATGCTTTTTGCGTTTTGGCAGGGATGGAAAATTCAGTGCTGTTGTACGTTTGAATTGCAAATTATACAAGTACTCCCACGACATTAAATAATTAAAAACTCAAAAAGCAGTCTATACAGGCAGGACATTTTGTCTCTTTGACTTTTTGATATAGTATTTTAAATGCAGAAATGTCCTGACTCTCCGCCACAGTTATAATGATGAGGTCAAGGTAGAAAAAGGTTGCACAACACGATCACTAACGTTGCGACCAATTTGCAACAATTGTCAAAATATATATGGCTTGCCTTATACATTAGTATAAGGAAAAAATAAGTATATGCCAGCTCAATCGTCATCACAGCAAAGCAGCATCAGCAATGTTGGTGCGATGTTTTGAGGAGGATGAGCTGGATATAGCCTTGCTACAGAAGCCCTGGATTGTCCAAGGCAATATCAGAGCCTGTCTCAACAGACCGCCAATCTGTACCACTCACAGACTGATGGTAAATTAAGGTCATGCATCCTGGTGCGACATGGCGTACGAACAGTACCTATGACACATCTCTGCTCGTCGGATCTTACGGTAGTAATGATTGGCAGTGGTTCGGGATCATTTCTTATTGCGTCGGCTTACCTTCCCTATGAGACGACAGGTACACATCCGTCACTGGAGGTGGAGAACCTGGTGAGTTTCTGCAGGCAAAGAGGTATGGCGCTGATCATGGGCTGTGATGCCAACTCGCATAATACGGTTTGGGGCAGCACAGATGATAACTACAGAGGACAACAATTGTTGGAATTTGTAGAACGACACGATTTTCTGGTACTTAGCAGAGGGGTAGAACCCACCTTCGTGGATTCACGAAGGGCAGAGGTGATCGATATCACTCTGTGCTCAGTCAGTATGCTAGACAGGGTTAAGGACTGGAAGGTCGTGGACATGTCTGACCACAGGCCAATCCAGTTAGATATACTGTATGGCAGTAGACGGAGAAAAGTCCGCAAACGTATAAGAATAACGAAGAATACTGATCATACCAGTTATGAAGAGTATCTGTCGGTACATATAGCAGGTGCTTCATACAGAGCACCTCGCAACACGGGCGAATCGAGCGGACGGTGGAACAATTGAACTCCACGGTTAAGCTAGCTTTCGAGCATGCTTGTCCCTTGACAGTAGTGGATGAAAAAGATCCGACACCTTGGTGGAACGAAGAAATTGAATCCATGAAAAAGGAAACAAGGAAGGCCTTTAACCGATACATGAGGGAGAGAGACTCGATCTCATGGGATGCGTATAAGGAGAAGAAGAGAGAGCTGAGGAGAACAATACGTCTCCGGAAACGAAGTACGTGGAGGAAATTCTGAGGGATACATCTGAAGTATGTAGAATACAGAAGATAATATCTAAAGACCCTGTCTCTAGGATGGGACTAATTCGCAAGAGCAATGGTCACATGACTGAGACAGTGGAGGAGACATTGCAATTGCTTATGGAGGTTCATTTTCTTGGAAGCTTTAGTTCGAGTGACTCATGGACTTCTGTAAATAGGGGGGCTAGTGAGAGAAGACGAGCTGAGGCTGAAAGGATAATATCTCCGAATGGTGTCAGAAGTGCAATACTATCTTTTGCACCATTCAAAGCAGCTGGAATGGATGGAATTTTCCCAGCCTTATTACAGTGGGGAATAGATACCCTGCTTGATAGGATTAGGGGAATATTCGTAGCCTGACGGGATATATTCCGGTGGCTTGGAGGGAAACTAAAGTTGTTTTTCTTCCCAAACCGGGTAAGAGGGACTATACTGACGCTAAGTCCTTCAGACTGGTCAGCCTAACATCTTTTCTATTGAAGTGGCTGACTTTATGGAGAACCATACGCTGATGGATAGGCCCTTGAGTAGATTTCAGCACGCTTATAGAGCAGGTAGATCTACTGACACCGCTCTGCACGAGCTCGTCGTAGTAGCAGAAAAGAAATTTTGAATGGCGGAGCTGCTCTGTCCGTTTATATGGACATTGAGGGCGCCTTTGACAGGATCTCTTTTGGGAAGGTGAGAAATGCTCTTACTGAACGTAGGGTTGACCCCATTATTATAAAATGGATAAACGCTATGCTTCGGACTGGGGCTATAAATCTCAGAGATGGGAGAACCAAGAGGTAGGGTAGTTAGGGAGGTGTATTGTCACCTCTTTTGTGGAACATCACCGTAGATGGCCTTCTTTGGAGATTGGACTCAATAGGCGTCCATACGATTGCGTATGCGGACGATCTGGCACTAATGGTTGGTGATAAGTTCATTGGGGCTATTGAAGGTTGCATGAGACACGCTTTCATGGTGTCTGAGACATGGTGCAGTGAACAGGGTCTAACTATAAATGCCAGTAAATCCGACGCTATGCTTTTCACTCGTAAGAGGAAGGGTGTAGAGGTTGAAGCCTTAAAGCTTTTCGGATCGGAAGTAAATGTGTCCAGGAAGGTGAATTATCTGGGCGTTACCTTAGATAAGGAACTTACCTGGAATGAACACATCGAAACAAAGGTCAGGAAAGCAAAAAGGACTATGCATCAATGTAAACGAGTGTGTGGCCGTAGGTGGGGAATCTTGCCGAAGGCTACATTTTGGATTTACACAATGATGGTGAGACCCATTATAACTTACGCATCCGTGGTGTGGTGGCCGAAGGCCTCTCAGGGCACAATTAAGCGTAAGTTGGATGGGATTCAGAGGGTTGCCTGCATGGGTATAAGTGGTGCAATGCGCACGGCGCCAACGCAGGCAATCGAGCCAATGTTGTAATGAATGGATTTTAATATTCGTTTCAATATTGGAATTAAAGTGAAATTTTCCTTGTGCGAACAGAAAAAGATTAAAAAAATTTTTTTTTGGAAGAGCTCGAATAATTTGGGATTATTTTCTAGCCAACATTGTAAAGCGTACCATGCAACAAGGATGATAGAAATGCAAGAGTATGCTATCCCGTACATGAAATTGAAACTTTCTGTGCTTGTAGCACAAATAACGTTGCGCGAAGAGTGTTCCTATTGCAATACAATTGTAGGGTTGCTGCCTGTCACATAATACATACATTATTTCGAACGAAATTGTAGACACAGACTTGGTACCCTTATAAAGGACAAGCTACTTCATCTAACGTGCAGCTGATCATGGAGTAACCTTTATGTGTACCATTCTTCCTGTGCATCACTACCTACCAAAATATGTCCGAAAAAACCCCCGTTCCCTTAAAGGATAATGTAAACAATTTTTAAGAAAAATTACACAATGTGGTAAATAAATTCAAGCAGTTGTAGGACAAAATATAATTTTGAACGATTCTTCAATGTCAAAATTCAAAAACTTATGCGAGAGACTGTACAAAAACGTGTTGCTAACAAAAATAATCAAAAAAACTTACCCACCAACGCTCCCCATCATTTGAATTTATAAACCTTAACAAATGGCAGCAGATTTTATTCTTTAGAGACTTTATTTTCACTTTTTATTATTTTTTATTGTTGCTTTAAAAAAAATTCACTTATTTTTTTTAGTTTAACATACTCTTACATGCATATGTATGCATGGATTTGCACTCTTTTTAATGGAAGGGTGTTCTTTTGGCTGTTGCTTCTTCAATGCATGCTGATGCACACCGAAGCCCAGTTCTCGGTAAAAATGGAAGAAGTGTGATTTGCACTTACAAATGCACATGTGCACCAAAAATAAATTTCACATGTGTTCTTTATTTAAACTTTAAATTAAAAGTTGGAGGCAGAGAAGAACTCCATTAAATACTAAAAATAAATTTTGCTATTAAATACCGTTATACATATGTATGGATGTACGTACATATATTACACTAAACACACACATATAAAAAAGCAAGCAAAACGAAGAAATGTACCGGAAAGCCTTTATATACGGATGCTTATAAAACAACAACAAAAACCTAACAAATTAATTTAACACACACGCACTCATTATGGATATACAAATGTATGTACGTATGTACTTCCTAGCCCTTTTTCAAACACATTGCTTTACAAATAAACTTTTTAATTGAAACAAACCGAATACATTTTCACTTAAATTTACAACCAAATTTAGTTTAGAGCACTTTGTTTTCATTCCTTTGAATTTTAATGGCCAAAAACATTTAACAACTATTTTTTTACTTTAACAATTTGCCGTTAGAATTAATTTTTGTTTTACGTAAAACATATTCAACGAAAATAACAACATCAACTCCCGTTTCGTAAACCGTACGCTTTGTTTGTTTACAGACAACTGATGTTAAAAAACAAAACAAGATTTGTTTTTGGCGCCTCTTGCATTGATCTTGTATGTTGGCAATTTACTGTGTTGTTATTGTTGTTTATTACGATGTGTGTTTATTTATTGGCCCCAGTTTCACTATTGTTGTAGCTTTATTTTGTTTACTATATTTTCCTTATTTCTCTCTTGGAGCATTAAACGTATTGCTCTCTCCATAGTTATTTAAAAATGAACAAGCACTACAAAGTTCATTATTTTCTGTTGAAACTCTGCATATTAGCACGTGTTTATTTTCCATTTAATTGATATTTTTAAAAGAGTATAATATAATGAACGTGCAGCGTTACCAGATTTAGGAATGTTGTTGAAAATTAGTGCTTTTATTTGTGGATATTTTGAAATATCTTCAGCGGTATCTTTGTGTCAATTTTCTTTTTTCAATACATCTTTAATTTCAACAGTCTGCGATTTTCATGAATACTGTATGTCTTAAAATTAAATCGAAATTGAGAATGAACAGAATATTCTGGGGTAATTTAAACATGCACAAAAAAAGGTAAAGTGAACATACCTTTATGCGTTTTTTGATATGTTATAGTTATATAATAACGAAACTGTGGCGGAAAATAAAAACTGGAAAATGCGCCTAAAGATATATGATAAAAATTATATAAGTATTTTTAGTGCAAACTTTGCGCGAGTTATGCCAATTTTACAGCAGAGGCGGTAGTTAATGCTCCTTCTATAAAATTTAGTGGGCGTTCTACGGACGACCGATAGTTAAAGGAACTCGATCTCAGCCGAGAACAACGCTGCTGTTCATAAGAACCCAATGCTGTCAGTCAATTGCCTTGTATAAGAACTTGAACATCTATACAATTCAACATGACGAATTTTCGCATCACCTTTTGGTCGAACACCTCTACAAGATTCAAGCGAAACAGGAACTCAAACCTAATGACATTTTGGTCTTTGACGAAACCCATTTTTTAATGAATGTGATAACAACAAATAAAAAAGAATTCCACACAGCTAGTTGTGTTCCATTTCAACATCGACCAGCCCTTGTTTTGTTGGTTCACTGCAGGCTATTAAGATGCTCACAGGTTCAAATAGCTCTTGAGCTAAGTTTCTACATACATTGTAATTAATAATTATAGTTAATTGAATGACTTGTCTAAAGAATGGTGGTATTTATTTTGTAATAAAGCAACAAATATTTATTAAAAACACTTGAAATTCAAATGTTCAAGTCATTTGCAACAATCGACCTTTTTTCTGACAAATAATTTGTTTTTCAAGTTTTCCTATTTTAGTGAAATTTTAAAAAATAAAGAGCTCGGCTTTACTTTACGGGGACTTATATAATTAAATTTAGCAGTCATAAATACTACTTCGTATGTACTTTTTCCCGCAACATTTTTTCTAATCACATGCTCTCAGTATTGAGACTGAAAAACGCATTAATCTTTTAAAAATTACCGAAAAAAAGTAAAATCGGTAAAGAAAAATTCTAAAACCAATCTCAAAAATATAATAACTAAAATTCTTGATTTGATATTTCGGCAGGGTGATTTGATACCTGTCATTGCTTGTCAGGGTCGTTTTGAAAAAAAAATACATAAAAATGGCACATATAGGAAACTGATTTGTCTACAAACCAAACTTGACAAGGGGCGACGGAAATTCGTCCCAAAAATTTACAACAGTTAAAACTTCACGTTTTTACCTACCATTTTTATGTGGGTTTTATACTCTCACGGAGAAACGGTTGTACACAAATTCTGAAAATTTTCTACAAAGCCTACCTACAGCACTGATCATCACGAGGCCCCCAGATATCTTACGTACCTAAATGTTGAATAAATATCAAAGCTCAATTAACCTGAAAAATAATAAAAAAAAACTAATTTTACCCTAGTTTTCGAATTCACCATAAAACTCAACTATTATACAAAAAAAATTTTAATTGCGATAATTTCACAATTTTCCAAACATTTTTTATTTTAAAGCAAAAACTCCAAATTTCAAACATTTTAATTTTAAAATTAAAAATTCACTTTAAACTCGAAGATTTAGCACTAATCAAAGTTCTGGAAAAAAAGAATTTTTTTTTGCCAAAAAATCAAAATAAACCAAAATTTTACGGAACCAAATTGTGGAATTTCACTACAAAAATATAAATTTCGCCAAAATGTTGTAAAACATAAAACCAAAAATCACAAAAATCAATATTTTATGAAAAACGCCGAAAAATGGCAAGTTCAACAAAAATTTAAAAATCATAAATTAAAAAAAATAAAAAATAAACAATTCTTACTAATTAGGAAATTCACTAAAATTTAAAAGTTCACCTTTAGCTTTAAACTACAAAAAATCTAAATTGAAAACAAACGTAACTACAACAAATATTTGAAATTTTGCGAAAATTGGAAAATTCGCCATAAAATCGAAAAACTGAAATAAAAAAAATTTTAATTGCAAAAAACTCTATATTCAAGGAAAACCGAAATTTTCCCAAAAAAAAAAAAACAAATTCATCAAATTTCGGAATTTTCACACAAAAATTTACATTTCAACAAAATTTTGTGAATTCAGCCAAAATACGAATAATCACAAAAAATCAATATTTTATGAAAAACATCGAAACTTCAGCAAAATTTGTGTTAAACAAACACATTAAAAAAAAATTTACCTTTCACCACGAAAGGGAAATTCACCAAAATATTAAACAAATTCAAAAAGTTAAATATCATAAATATTATAAATTTCGTCAAAAATATAAATTAATCTGAAAAATAAAATGAAATAAATTTGAACACAGTATATGAATTCATCAAAATTAAACGTTCTTTACAAAACCAACAACGTTAAAATTACCAAAATAACGAAATTTTCCAAAAAAGCTAAGTTTAAAGAAAACCGAAATTACACCAAAAAATTACAAAAAAATACAAAACTTACATTTTCAAGTTTTAAATTCACCACTTTCACCAAAAATTAAAAAAAAAATTTAATACTTTATGAAAAAGGTTCTAACAAACCCGATGTTACACAAGTTTCTGAACACATCTACATATACATATCTTTTTTAAACCCTAACTTTTCAAGCAGGTAACGAAAACAAATTTCACCATATTTTGAAATTTAACAACACAATTTACCCAAAGGCTAAAATTACACCGAAAACTCCAAAGTTTATCAAATATTGGATATTTTACTTAAAACCACAATCCGCTATTACCTACAATTCACCAAAAAATCGAGTTTATCAAACAAGTACAGAAAAGTACAACAAATTAAAAGAGCCGTTATTAAAAGTGTTCAAATGTAAAATAAAGACGACTTAAGCCGGCTCTCAAAATTAAAGATCGTAAATAATTCTTTGCACCGGCAAAATCTGTAGTACGTTTTCAATAGTACATACTCGTACTTTTGTGAAGGGTATATAAGATTCGACATAGGCGAATATAGCTCTCTACTTGTTTGTTTTTAACGTAGTTTAGGGGCAATAATGAATCCAGTTTTCAAGCTACAAATGCAAACATTTTATTTAAAAAATCGACGTTTTACAAAGAAGCCATCAATTGTGTTTCGAAAAAGTAATTGAATGCAATAGACTAAGAAGTGAAATTTATATAATGGAATTCTCCGCTAAGTAGTTACTTCCGCGTCACGGTACTCCTTGAGAAATATCTAAAAATTTTCGCTTGTTAAGTTTATTCCGAATAAAATAATCCTCAAATTTTTCCAACTGGAAGAACTACTACAGGGATAAAGGGGTAAATACGAATAATCGACACACACAGGATAGTTGGAAGGGGCAACAGTGGCCACCACAATATTCTTAAATGATATATTTGAACATAACTATTTTGCTGCTAGACCATTATCATATATTTTTAAAGAAGACTTTAGAAAAATTTCAACTGAAGGATAAATATTTTTAGATAAATGCTTTTTAATTTTATATTATTTTATAAAATATTATATTAATTTATTTCTTAATGATGCTTCATAAAGGCATATCCAAATATCGAATATAATAAATAAAATTATTTTATAAAACGATTTTTTTAAAGACCTATTGCTTAAAAAGTATTTAACTAAAATTAGCAAGCAAGTATTAATGGCTGCTCTGTTCGAGGTAGAACTGCAATTACCTTAAATCTAGCACTCAAATATGCAATAAGTGGAAATTGAAGCGACAAATGTGTTTACTACTCGCCCGCTTAGATAACGGATTGTTTTCATATTCACAGTGAACGTTTATTTTATTAAAAATTATTCATTCATTTTCAAAAAGGGAATGTTGATGATAACGAGCTATTATTGCCTTTATTATTTCTAAAGTTGGTATCAGCTGTAAAGAGATAGGTATGTTCAAATAATTATCATAATATTTTTGTGTGTTTCTTATTTACGGTAATAAAAGTGGGCTTGGTCTATTCGTTTAACGCTTTCGATTCAACACATTTCCAGTATTTCTACATGGTTGAGCACTTGCTGAGCTATTGTCAAAATATTTGTTTGTTAATTATATTACGGGCATAATTAAAATGATTTATGTTTATTTTAACAATTAAACCCGCGTATGAGAAGCTATAGCGTTTAGCGCCATATGTGGCCAATTTGTAAACACGCTTAAAGTTAAAAGAAAAACAAATTCCTGTAGAGACAAACATTTTGTAAAACTAAACATTTGCATCTTACAGCAGTTGAAAGAATAACTATTGTGATTAAGCAATAAAATATCATTAAAAGACACAAGAAATCACTTAAAAAGCTTGTTAATTTAAAGCCATTGACTTCTACGTGTTTTAACATCAAATTATTATATGCAGCAGCATATTAACTTCAAAAAGTTGTTTTTTAATAAATAATATTGTGTTAATGCAAATTAATTAAATAATTTTTATTGGTGAAATCATTTAGGAATATGAACTTAATTTCTTCTTGGGTGCCCCGGTAGACTAGTTAGTGGGGTATTCCTCTATCAGTCTGGGGTTTGTGGGCTCTGGTCTGTTTCAACACAAGGAGTCTATGCTAATACGGTCAGTAATTAAAGTTAGAGAATAACTTGTAATTGTATAGAAACATTTAATAAATAAAATAAAGAAAAATTAAAATTTATTTTTATATTTAAAGAGGAAATAACGTAAAGAATTTAAAAAAACCAATACCTTCAGTTTAGTTCTATTTAAGTATTTAAATACCAGTGGAATAGTACGGCTTTATGTATGGAATTTTATATCGCCCCAGACTCACATGGCGGCTTGAATATAAGAGGTCCAGTTGTCAATAACTTTGTCACATATTGCTCTAGGTTATGTTGATCTTGAGGTCATCGATTTATTGCGCCATATTAACATAGATTTGCGTCTTCAGAAAATCTAAAAGGAAAATATCTAGCTGTGTCAACGCGCATTATGCTTAAGTCACGTAACGTTTACGAGTATTTACCATATCGTTGAATCGCTTTCAAACCATATCTATTCTGCCGTTTGCTGTTTGACACGTAGCGCCTTTTACATTTATAACTTATGTAACTTATTAACAAAGGCATTCATTCGAATCTGCGTCCCGTTCGCTAAAAATTATACAAGTTTTCAAATTTACGTCGACTTATAGACTGAAGTAACGGAAACTTTTATTTATGTTATATGCGATGCCGAATTTTAATCTCTTATCGTTTCCATCAAATTTCTTTAAGTTTTCGAAATGTACAGTAAGGTCAAAGACGAAACAATTGCTCGACAAATATTATCATAACTAGAGAAACGATTTGTCCTATTCAATTTAATTGAAAATCTGAAATTCGACAACAATATTATCTTCAAGCCATGCCAGCAATCGTTTTTAATTTGCTGAGTAGTTTTTAAGTGCCGTGGAACTTGTTCTTAAAATCTTTATAAAATAAAAAAAACCACAAAAGTTCCGTTCTACAGGTAAATATTTTTTATTGAAATCGATACACAGTTTCTAATTTTATTTAAATTTTAATGAAAGTATCTCGTTTACATTATATATAGATACATTAACGTAGGTATAAATAAAACCAAAATCTCTGCATCAATTTAAATAAAAATACGGCTCGTTTTCTTTGAAACTTAAAACGCGATATGCCTAGAGAATCATATAGAGCGGTTTTTGGGTTTTATATTTTTTATGTTTTTAACACCAAAAATTTTTAAATCTTTTATCGGTACAATTTCCTCGATATCTCTGAAACTACTGAGCAGATTTAAAGCCAAAGTTAAAGGTAAATTTAATGCGGATTTTCGATTTTTTACCCAGTTTAATAGAAAAGCCGGTCTGAAATTATACTAATATATGTCATGCTACTGGAACTGGAAGGCATATTTAATTTCAGCACCTCATATTTTGGAACAGCCTTTAGTTGCACCAGTCCAAAGCTTTGTATAATTTTGTTATTTTTCCGGCAATATAAGGGTTCTCCAACAAAAGCTTGTTCAAACTCTTCAATCGTGTAACTTTCCAGGATGATTTGGCATAATAAATCACCCGATATGTCATACACCGCCAAAACAACATAGTATTCACGCATGGATAACATCGAGCCGCCCGTAATGGAGAACCGTTTCTAAACGTGTGTACTTAAGCTTAGAGCAATGAATTGTTCTATGTTGAAGAATTGTAAATCATCGGTGGAATTAGTAACACGCTTCAATTGTGTGTACACTGCAACTAAAAGCTAAAAGAACTATAGACAATTTGTCTAGCTCTTAAAAGAATGCGATTTCAAGTAACCGGCCCACAGTACTTTCAATAAATACAACGTTGAAATTACGGGTTAGTCTAACCTGGTATGTGCGTTGCCACAGCTGATCATATTTCCTGTTATTTTTGTCCTGTATTTACTGTTAAATTACATATGTATATAGCCGACGCTTAGAATACAAAAATATGGTCTCAATTCCCAAACTATATATTTTGCATATACTACTCAACATACAAGTTTGTCTGTAAGTGTAGGTCAATTGAATAAATAACTACTGCATTACGAACCATTAACGGCATTACGCTCAGTTTAGTTACAACATTTGATTACATCATAATTATTACCTTCGTTTTTTCTCTATCAACCACATAATGCAACTAGAAACACCCAAAGAAAAGAGAAAAAAATCATACATTAAAGTAGACACATTTCATAATTAAAACTGGAAACGAAAACCCACACTACAGCAAATTGTGTGTAGATTTTCCTCAATTCACGTTGTCATCTCGTGCACATTTGTATTGGAACTCCTACAATTTCTTTTATAAATCTTGCTACTTTTTCCTAAAATCGCATTTAGTTGACAACACCAATCAACGGCCAATTAATTTCAATTATACAAGCTTTCAAATACAATTTATGAAAGTGACTTTAGGATACAAAATTTATGAGAAACCCACAAAAAAATTGAAATCTCAAAAACAAAAACTGAGGATCCCACATAAAGACATGCAGGCAGATACACAGTAGTTCCTTTATACGTAGATAAGGGGAAAGAAAGTACTTATTCTATATATTCTAGGTTGAGTTTTATGAGATAATATTATGAGCTTAATTAATATAATGTCGGATATTACTTTCTTTAAAATAGATTTGCTTTAAACGCTAATTTATAGGGAAACCTGTGATTGCGTTCTCTAAAAGGATACGATGATGATAAATATTTATTCTTCCACATGCATTTTAAAGGTTCCAAGAATGATTGCAACAGTAAATTGTTAAACGAACGTAAAAAAGCACTTGTCCACCAACATATAAATGTAAGTAAGGACGCAACCTGTAGTTTATATTTTTTAACTAGCCCTACTATTAAATAATGGCATGTTACGACTGTGTACTGACAAGCCATCACAGAATATAAACAGTATACCCTGTAATGCCATTTGTAAAAGCGTGTAATCAGGTACGAACAAAATATTAACTTAACACAATTTTATGAAAGAGATAGCTAAATAAGAATTAATAAAATTTTTTTTATCTCTTCTATTTAATCGAGGTAAGTTTGTTGTAAGTTCTCACGTTTTGTTAATACCAATGATGCCGCACTCTTCGTAGGGAATAATCGATTGCAATTTCATGTCACTGCTGCCAGACTTGTACGAGTTTGACGAGTTTATAATTTTACCTTCTGACTTTTTTTTGTAAAGGAAAGTAATACTCAGGCGGAACTATTGTCTTACTAACACTACGTCTAGCCTATCCACAAATTTGTTCGCATATTGAGAGAGGCCTGCAATATAACGGGAGAAAATGTTATCGTGGTCTTCTGTTTGGAGAATACGTCTGAATATTCCTGTTCAGTTTGAGCATAAATTTTTGTCTCAAATCGAGTCAGTATAGTTTTTGTACGGGCGTTTACAGGCGAGCGCACCTATACATATATTTTATTTTGCCTGTGTGTATTTGCTTGGTGTAATGGCAGAACAGAGTTGTGCGCACTATCCAAATTTCTGTCCGATCTGCAAAATATACGATGGCTGAACAGATTTATGGCTTGTCAAGACGCCATGTAATTATTCCATTTTTAACAATTGTGTTACTTTCTTCAGAAAGGAGATAGGAGTGAGTATAGAAGTAATGTAGAGGTATAGAAAAGCTTCAGGGCTTGCGTCCCTGCAATTGCGCGTAGTATTTATTTTTTAAACACTGGTTGTGCCGCTTCTCTGGTGTTATATAGAGCGCATTACTTGAAGCTAAGTATAGCCATTTAATTAATGACTTTACTTCGCCAACGATTTAGCGCTATAGATACCGACGAAGGAGTCCGCCCCTATACACAAATATGAATTGAAGCTAGTCCAATATCAGAGAATAACTTATTTATTTTATTGATTACGTCGGCAATAAATTTTGCCATAACTATTTCCCATATTAAAAGTTAAAAATTGTTTGCCAAGCTAGCAAGTTGCCTAGAAATGGAATGTATTGTTCTCATTTACAAAAAGTGACCGTTTTAGATTTTTCTTATTATATATTTCCCAAGGCCTACCTGTATATCAAATTTCAGCTCTCTAGCTATATTGTAAGTGCCCCATAATATTGATGAGTGAGTCAGTGAAAATGTACTAAAATATTCACCTTCATATCTAGGGAAGCTTTAGGGGTAAAGCTTTGGCCAACGAGGTAACCTCATAGGTATAGTCCTTATGATTCAAGTTTCATTATTTTATCATTAAGCGAACTTATGAGGGATAAAAACAGCGCGAATGGTTTCGTGTAATATGTTTGTATCGGTAAAAATCGGAGAGAATATATGAAGTCGGACAACAAAGAAATATTACTTTTTTGTCCCGATTTTAACACATTGTTGACCGGCAATTTTACGCTCAAATTATGTCATGTCACCGGCAATGGTATAAAGTTGTTTAAGAAACTAGTAAATTAAAAAATCATTATCAAAAAGTAAAGCCGTTACTGTACTAATACTCGGTGCATCACTAAGTTTGACAGATACACCCGAAATATTTCAATATTCCTTCAAATTTGGTGTAATATTGCTTACAATCCACTCATCTTCAAAATCATTTTAACTATCAGATTCTAGTACGTTTTTTTGCCGTTTTTCTGGTTTAATCTCAGATTCATAACTGTCTTCCGATAAACTATCATTTTCCGACTCAATACAATTTATTTCCAAATCACTCAGAAAATCAGATAAGTCATCCGTGTATAATTCATTGAAAAACGAACTGCTATAGTTGCAATTTTAACAGAACTAAAATTGTTATAAAAATCTGAATATCTAGAAAAATAACTATTCTTTATAATAAAAGAGACAGGTCTAAACACGATGAACAAAGCTTTTGCTGTATTCTATATTGCCCTGGGTTTCATAAATTTAAATTGCTAGTGTAAGTACAATCACGAGTTAACTTGTGACCTGTCAACAACGTGTAAGCATGCAAACACGAGTTAACTCGTGACGGGTCAACAATGTGGTAAGAAACGCCATTGAGTTTGGTGTTTTTTTAAGTAATCGGTATAATAATAATTGTTTACGGGCGATAACATAGTATCCCACTAGTATTTTTAGATATATTTCTTGGATTGTGCAGAACGGTCAAGCTTTTACTTTTACCCTAGCGATATCTGGTTGTTAACACATTTCCATTGAAGCCCTTGTAGAAATTTCAAGTTGTACAACCCAATCGTAATGTTAATGAGCATGTCGCACACCCTCATTATATTTTGTACTTATGTTCGTAGTGACCACAGCGACGGATAATCAAGATTTGTAAACGTTACTAAACTTCAACCTAAAAAGTACTTTTTCGGCACAACAAAGTACTATTTTAAAAATTCAAAGAACAAACTTGTCCAGTCTGTATAAAAAGCGTTTCGAGTTTTTTAAATTATACGAGGTAGGAAATTTAAACCGTTTTCGTAAATGTATATGATTTGATTTTAATTTTGTGTAGTATGCTATTTACTGTTTCAGATTGCAAAAAAGTATTTTTAATGTCATGGGGGTACTGTGGTATTTTGGAAATCAAAAAGTACTAAAAAGAGCACAATACTACTGAATTTTTCATCACTAGAATATAACAAAAAGCATGTTGTGTGTGTTTTATTTGCCATCTTTACTTAAAATGAATTGCTTGCATAATAAGGCGGTAAACGAAGTTGTATAGCCGTTGTGTTAACGGTTGCAACGTCTATGGCTTGTATATGGCTAGCCAGTACTATCGACTGTAACAATTTCAGATTTTTATGGTCCTACAATTGTCAGACCTTAGCAAGGCAGTTCTGAGTATCTTCTCTTGTACTTGATCTTCCTTCTGGTTGTCAACAGCCTTAGCCTCTCGACCTACTCTACCCGTATTCCTCATATATATAGTGGTTTAGTTAATAAACTTATATAAACAAAAACAAAACCTGAAAGTTTATATTGACCCCTTCTAAGAAGATTTTGGACCAATCTTATCCCATTCGAAAAATGTTTCCAGAAACCTGTTCACTTCACCGATATAAGATTACTGGAAGAGGACGGCTTATTGTAATTACCGTTGTTGTGGCTACACTTCGTGGTTATTTTAGCGATTACGTTCTGTTTACAGCCACAGCCAGAATTTACCACCACAGCTGTGTCTTTATGAGCGTAACACATGACTGTATCCATTCTGTCCATCTCTTGCATGATGTCTGCTTCATTCTAGTTAGTACGAGTATGTAATCACTATTTGTTCTGGTAAAATTGTGGTCAACATTGGTGGCTTCTTAAATGGTTGGTTGGCATAAAATAAATATTAATGCAAAGAGAGGCGACAGAAAAAAAAAGTAAAATACAATTTACACTTTATGTCGACATGGTGGTTAAACATGTACACATATGCACAATTGCATTTGCTTTCAGGCTAGAAGTGTTTGAAACTGAAAAAGGTCGTCTGTTAACGGCCAGGTCACCTAACGTCCGTCGTCAGTCACCGGTACTGGCTGAATCAACAAATGAAATTCAACAAGATAGAAATTTATGCATTGAAATATTAATTTTGTTCTTGTAAATTAAAAGAATATAAATTTTAGATTGGTTGTGATAAAAGTAATTTAATGTTAAACAACATTTTAACACAAACTTATTTTCTGCTTTTTAGTTATGAAAACTGTTGTAATTGAAACCCACAGATCATTTCTTAAAGAGGTACAAGTGATAAGCAACCTTTATGCGGCATCGATATACGGTTGACTTGTAAGTTGCCTATATATTTGAAAAAGAAAAAATCACCTTATCCGTGAAGTCTATTTGTGAATTCTTCTTTATCGTTTCAAGTAGAAGGAGAAATCCCGGAAAAGTTCCAACGAGCCATGTGAAGACAAATCGGTGCTTGTTTCCGTTCAAAAAGTCATGTACGAAATGAGATATATGAACCAGTCTGTTGCGGGTAGGTAACCACGAAGCGTTTCTCCATACATCTTGTGATGAACATTTTCGTCAAACGTGTTAATGCGTTCCGGTTTTACACCTTGTTTGCTATCTGGCGTGATGAGAAAACAAGGAAATCATGTAAGGATGAAATATAAACAATAACTTCTTTATCGCAACTGAATTAATGTTCAAAATGTTTTTAAATAACGACTATATTTTTGGCACAACAATCAATTTTTGTAGTGAATATAATGTGGTTGTAGTGACCATGTTTTTTCTTTGCGTATATGGTTATTGAATAGCTTCTGTGTCATAGCTTCTGGTAACATATCTTTAAATCTTGGAAAAGTATTTGGTTTGCGATAACAACACGATAATGCTGCTGCAACAACTTCAGCACTTTCGGCATAAGCCTCTAAGAAGCGATCTGAATCCTGATTGGTACTATCTAGTACTCACACCACGGTAACTGAGGACAATTGTCGAAATCTTTCAAACGATTTTGGCAGTGGAAGAACTGTATGAGCATCATAGAAATTTAAGTAAAGTCGTTTTAATTCATAAAATTATATATTTAAAAAATTTTTTAAGAAGCAGTCAACAGTTTGCAGTCAAATAAATGTTTTGGGTCTAGCTTAGAGTCGTACCAATATCTTAAAAAATTTTTGTTTGGGTGGGAAATTCTATAAACTTTGAAGTCAAAAGTGACCTGTCGGCGTTATTACGATATCCCTCCTCCAAACCTCCTTCACCGACCGTGTTTAATACTCTTGACTGCTGTAACGGGTAAGAGCCCGTTTTCTCGATATTAAATTAAAATCTAAGTCTGCCCTTCAAATATCGCCTTTGCGTAACGCCTATCGTCAATTTTTAATTTTTTTGTCACAAAAAATGGAAGGTAGTCCGTAAAATATTTCCATTAAGTATGTGATAGAAATCGGTCGAGCGCAAAACGATCACAATTTAACAATTTCAAATCGTTGTAGCCTAACATGCATACCACAATATAAAATTCCAATTTAGATAAGCAAATTACTGAATATGACACCAAAAAACAAAGTTTATGTTAAAGTAAATACAAAATGAGAGAGGATCCCAACTTTGGTTTTAAGTCGTTTCATTTTCAAAATCGATTTCCGTCACATGGCTGTGTTAATTTTATCTTTGTCTTGATCTCAATTACTTATAGAGCGGCCTACGCAATAATCTGTAACAAGTAGGATGATGTTGTTTTATTTGTTATACATTTTAACCGCATGTTCTTCAACGGCTTATTAACACTGCTTAACCAAGTCATGTTGTCATGTATTTTCGTTTTTAAGGCATAATGTTAAAAAGTATGTAAATTGTCCTTTTTCTCTGAAGTTAACAATTTTGTGGTTTCTTATGTTGATGTTTAGTACACGTCTTACCAACATTTGCTACATTCACCTGATTTCTTTGCACAATTACCAAGTCATGGAGTGTATGCCAGGCCATTGTGTGTGCATGTGTGTGTGTGTGCATGAAATCTGAAAATGCCCATTAAGACTATTTCACACAATAGGATTGAGTAAAAGAACATGTAAAAAATTTAAATAAAATGAGAAAATGTTATGAAGCTGGTCAAAATACAGATGGAAATTTGATAGTCGTATGGCTCTCAATATTTTTTGAAAATTTTCTGAAAGCTTAAACCTTTCATTTCATCAGGAATGAAATGACAAACAATTGTCAAATTGAAGAGCCATGTCATATTGTCAAGACAATCTTAATGTCTTAATATTTTAGAGTAGTTTAAAATATTGTTATTTTGTTTCAAACAATTGATACAGGTGACATTTTATTAAAGCATAATATAGTCACTAAATTATGAGGGGCTGTTCACATCAGCTATATTTTTGATATTATTCATATAAAACTTATGACTTTATGACAGTTCGTGACTTCGGTATTTTGATAGTCAGAACGGTTATCATTAAGTTTCTCTCTGTAAAAATTCAACAAAAATCTAATCATTTGTATAATAGTGTAAGAGGGGCTTAGGTAAGTACAAACAATAACAATAATTTAAGTATTTATTGCTCTTAAAACTTGTTGTGGTATAAGCTAAGTTCCAACTTTGCTCCAACTGGTCATCAACATGTGTTGGTACATTAAAATTCTTATGAAGACCGCATAAAATTTGTGCAGCTTTCTGATGTTTTCTTACTAATAAGCGGTGTTGAAGTGTGTTAATTCATCTTCATCATCATCAGTTGTGGTCATCTTCCTTTTCCACTTACGCAGCAACATCGACATCATCCTCAACAACAAAAGGCAGATTTATTTATTATATTGTAGCCCGTTTAACATTTTTGTCTGGATGACTTTGTTGTGGTCTAAAGGCGGAACCTGTTAAAAAAAAGTTTATCGCGTGCGGTGCGGTCTTTTTTAATTACATTTTTTATTTGTGCGATTTTGTGGGAATTCTATATTTTCGTAAGTCAACAGAAATATTCTTCGTGGAATATTCTTCGTGGAAAAGATCATAAGATATGAATTCGTCTTGGAAATCAACTTTAAAAGTTAACCATTTAAAATATTATTTTACTTGAATTAAATTTTAACTCAAATTTAAATAAATGCATTGCGCAACATATTGTAGTTCTAGTACTTAGAGGTTTGTTCATGCAGCGAGACACGCCAGGGAATGTTTTGTGGGCCTTTAGTGCAAATAAATCGTTTAATATTAGTCTACAGTGAAATTTTATTTTTCAGGTCGACTTTAAATCAGTCTCGACGATCCCAGACAATTAAGAAAACTACTTTCACAACCGCAGTTATAACTGACCCTGAGGCTTTAAGTTCCCAACTGATTCACATACAAATTGTAGACATTAGCCAATGATACGAGACTAAAGCATATTGCACGAACTCTAGTTTTAAAGGCACAACTCAAATTGTGCCAATGTTACATAGTCACCTGAGGCAGAAGCAAGCGATCGAAGCAGCAAATTGTTTAAATAATTTAGATACAACTTACACCACAGATAATAGCTTATGGAAAGCTATGAGGCATATGATATCCTTTTGCCTACGAATCATTGAGACTTGAAAACCTTATTTCGAAAAAAAAACTCGATTGAAAAGGTAGACAACTTCGCTAGTCACCATGAGCAGGTCTTCACCCCAACTGACGCAAATAATTGTCACGGTCTACCTATATCAGTCAGTGACTCTATAAAGTGTTGGTTACCTGCACTCAAATTGGCAATGGAAAATAGATCTGTGGTACCTATTTCCGCTCTCCAAATTTTCCGTTCATATTTAACGCCTTACTACGGGAAGAAGTTCGCTTCCTCTTGGAAAATATCTGAACTTGGTATGATCCCAAAACTAGGAGAAGATGCTAGTCCAATTACGTCATATAGGCAAATTATGTTTTTTGCTATTTTATCGAAACCATTTGAAAAAATGTTCCTACTAAGTATAACTCCTTACCTGATCGAGCGGAACATTATCCCGGAATATCAGTTTTGATTTCGTGCGAAACATGGTACTATCGAGCAAGCTGATAGAATTGTTACTATTATAAGATTAGCCTTTGGGAACAAACAATATTGTTGGGCTTTAGTCATAGATATTTTGCAGACATTTGATAAAGTTTGGCACGATGGGTTACCCATCAAAATCTCGCGACTGTTTATCAAAAATACTCACAAACTTCTTGAAAGCAACCTCACAGATAGAAAATTTAAAGTAAGATCAAAGGATAAATTTTCCTCAACTCGACGATTGTCAGCTGGTGTCCCTCAAGGTAGTACATTAGCCCCGCTACTGTATATAATTTACACGGCAGCTATGTCAACAAAATCAAACGCATATACGTCAACCTTCGCAATTAAGACAAATGGAATAAGACTATAATTTGAAAAATTCAAAAATTGAGAAATAACTCATTCTCATATTCCATTTGTCTTAAATGTTGGTATAAATAGAAGATGTTTAGACACACAATTTGTAGATAAGACACGAAGAATGTTGATAACGTGTGTAGCGGGATATAAAATGCATTCCATTCAGCTAGATGTCTAATAAAATTAAAAAAACTTTAACTGTTTTCAAGGTTGTCCATATTAAATAAATAATTCTCTTTCTGAATAGAAAGAAAAACGAACTCATGCCTAAAAATTAAAAATAATTACTTAATAATTAACTAGGATTAGGATTTGAAAACTTATTGTAATTTTCTTAGAGAAATATTCAATAAATAATAAAAAAATGTTTTTTATCTCTTCTTTCGTTATCAAGAAACCCACAAACAGTGTAAAGTGTTGTTATTATTCTTCTTGACAGTGCAATGAATAAAATTATGCAAAACCATATCTGCATTTCAAAATTTGCAACGTTCATTGTTTAAAAACTAAAAAAATCCTAGTATTATTCTTCACCCCGTTTTCAACCATTTAGTGGGATTTTTTCTAAAAAAAAAAGAGAAACAAATATTTATCGAAGCATCCTGTTTCAACAGAAAATGAATAATGGAAGCTGTTTATCAAGGGAAAACGGGTTTGTGTATTTGATAATTATTAAATTTGTATAAAACAATCGAAATCTGTTATACAAGGTAAACCAATAATAGTTAATTCACCACAGGCATATTCATTTAGTATTGTAACTCTCTTTAAATTGTTTTCTTTCTTCACAAACACTCCGCTGTTTGACGACCTTTGCAGCAGGGTTTTTTTTTGTTAAAACCCAGGAAACGTAAAAGTTGACTTTATTTTCATAAAAATCGAAACATAGGAATTAAGCTCGGTTTAACAAGCAGGTTTTTGTAGTAAATTTTTTGTTTGGTCCGACATTTAGAGCCTCGTTTAGGCAGTTTCAATGATGGACTTGATTTAATAGCAAATCCTTTCTCATTTATTTTATTTTTTTTGACTCTCACGAAGAAACCATTAGCCGCAAAATATATATAAATAATCTGAAGATTGGATTAGGACTTATTAACCAGTGTAGTTGATTTATTCGAATTTTTATGGCCGTTATTTTTGCCACAATGTGGGCCCAAGAATATAATAGAGAAAGAAAGTGGCTATTGCATGCATAACTTTATTCGTATTCCAAACTTATCATATTAATACAAATAATTATTTCTTTCTTAATTGAAAAAATAAAATATGAACTTTCGTTATTCGGTTAAAGCCAACTCAAGTATTCTTTGTTTTTTGCTGTCGAGCCATGTTCACATTATCTCGAACTATACGAGGTCATTCAGTGCGCAAAACTACAGAAAGAACATTGAACCAATCGGTAAATTGTTGGATCGCTAGGCGCGTTTCGAACATGAAATAAATTTCCATATGTTCTTTCTATCTGTAAATCGAATATTGACTTTTCAAATAAATTTGAGCTACTTCGGTTCTTTGTATGTATGTTGAGTCTTTTCATCTGTTTCCATTTGTTCAACGTTAATTCTGAAAAACAAAACGAAAAAAAGTTTTCAAAAATCTTATTTATTAATTAAATAATATTGTTACATATGTTCTGTCCCTGTGCAAAACTTTCAGCCATACTATAAAGCTGCAATAGTGCAAAATCTATTATTGATCTTTGATGGAAGTGATTTTTCAATAACTTTATATAAACGCGATATAAATATACTGAAATTATACATGATATAAATAGTATAGTTTAAAACACACAATTCTCCTGACTTATAATCATTTTCAATTTTAACATCCGCAAGAAGCAAGAAGATACAGTAACGCAAACTAGTTTATTGTTCTTTTTGTCGTGATGTTGCCGTTCTGGCATTTGCGGGAATCATAAAAATTAATATTTATTTTTAGGGTCTAAATTTTTATTATTTTATTTAAAATTTAACAAAAGAAAACAGTTAGATAAAAGTTGTAGGGGCAAAATAAGCATGCGGTACACCAAACATCTCTTTCGTGGATGTACGTACTATCAAAACTGCCAAGTCTTCGAATATATAACTTTAAACCCCTTCATGCAACCTTGGTTAATTCACATGTCATGGCAAAATCACTTTGGAATATCTCACACAATTTGTTTAATGATTTTTAGGCTTTTAGATTGTTTAATGAAGGAACATATTGTTGAATTATTATTTTTAAATAATAAACATTATTAATTTCTCTTTATAATAGTAAAAGTGCGTTATTTTATTCTTTATAACAAAATTTCACTATCTACATACAAAGTAATTTTCTTTAGCAAGAGATTTTTTTGTGTTTAAATATTGTTACGATGATAAGCACGAGTAAGTATTCTTACCTTACTTGTTGTTGCATTTAATGTACAGAAAGTTCCAGATGTGCGAGAATATTTGGCATCCACTGTACAGACAGCGCTGTAACAACAACAAAACACAACACCTATAAGCTCAGTAAAGTTTCCAGGAAAGTAAATACACACAGAACAACAACAACAATATAACATCTAGACCAACTCCAGGAATCGAGAACAAAGCAGAGAGTAGTTACAAAAACAAACACATCATAATGAAAAAAAAAACAGTAGGTGCTTCCTGCGTATTCTACAAGTTTATGGAAAGTAGACGACTACAATAAAAAGACTTGGATGGTCCAACTAACAGTATATAAAAAAGTGTGTTTACTTTAAGTGTAAAAGAAAATAAAGTAACAGTGTGTAAAAAATTAAAATTCTGCCGTGTATATTATTGAAATAATATAATTACAAAAAAAAAACCTACGTATAAAGAAACACGTTTTAAAAAGGTTAAAACGTAACAATATTTATAACTTTATACATTCGTTTGAAATTCATTCTATGTTTACTTAAAATATTTTGCAGCCTCGAGATAGCAATTTTAAAAAACATATTGGAAAAATTAAGTTAAAATAATTGTTTATATTTTGAATTTTTGTATCATGGTTTGTTGGGTATCACTGTAACATCAATGGAATAACAGAACTTATAGTATTATTAAAATGTTTACTGTTTACAATCGATGGTCCTATTCTATGATTTTGCGTGTATGTTAAGTATAGACACAAACCTGCGAAGGCAAGATATCTTTTTCTACACTAAGCAATGACTTCAAAACTACACAGTTATTTAAATCAAGTACCTCTAGCGTGAATGTTGTTTACATTATTACTCCAACCCAGTTATCATTTCCACACTAAAAATGCAGTAGTGTAAATTTAAACTAGGTTTTACGGAAAGTTTTTTCTCTTTTTAAGCGAAGAATAATTTGTGCTCTCAATAAATTATTGGATATTATGTAAAAAATAAGTTTGTGTTATTGTTGGAGGTTTTAATGTTAACAGACAAGTGGTTTTGAAATTTATTAAGTATTCATGCAGATGGCCCAACAGAAAGACACTTTTACATATTTGGCTGACATCAACTCGTAAATACAGATTTTAGTCCAGTTCTAAAAATCGCTTAAGATCGTCAAACATTTTTTCGTGCATAGTTTCTATATAAATATGAGTCGAAACCACATAATCAAACTATTCGTTGGTTTTAAAGAAACCGTATTTCTTTTAGTTGCGAGAGTAACACCACGTGTATTTTTGGGTAAGCATATAAGGTTACTCATAGGTACAGGAAAAGTTCTTTAATATTTTTCTAATATAAGTAACAAGCAGGGAATAACAGGGTTTCTGGAAAGTAGGCTTTGCTTTTTTCTAAGTTTGGATACTAAAACCTAAGCAAATCCTCTAACGAGTGCATAGTTTTGAAGAAACCACATTTGGTTTTTGCTTTGATATAATTGAAAAAAATAATAAACCTTAAAAGTTATTCCTGGACGATCTCAAAAGTCTAGTGTCATGATACATATTTCACGTAGACGAAGCAGCCGTCGTTTTCTTTGATTACCAAATTTTATTTTAGTCACATTTAGAACACGCAAAAAAAAACATTGCAGAAGTAGTCATAATCTAAGAGCAACGTATTATAATTAAGTTATATGGTTGTAAACAAACCATGTAATACTTATGTGGTTCTCTTAGAATGATGCAGAAGTAAAAATTCCAACCGTTGAAGTACGAATCCATGTGACAAACGCCATCGAATGCTTAATAGTCAACACTAATTCTAATAAACACGAAAAAGATTATACATATTATCTCTGTTAAATAGATTCTATGGTTAGAGTTGTTGTATTATTTTTGCATAGTTAAAACGCTTTGATTGTAGTTAGAATTTTCCTAAAAGTTGTATTGTTCAGCTCAACCATGTTACAATTTTTATGAACGGAAATCAATTAATGATTAAATGTAAACAATAACTTGTTGATCGCAATTATGTTTACAATATTTTCACATAAACATAGCTACACCAGTCGCCCGGAAGTCATGTACCGAATAAAATATTGATCTTTATCTGAGAAATAAGCAGAAATAATTAACAAAAGATAAAACATCATAACCGCCATTCGAGAGCCTATTTTAATTTAGTTGTTCATCCAACACATTTTAGCGATTTTATGCACCACTGATTTTGATGTCGGTAATGACTTCTCTCGATTTCTGTCGTTACATTGATCGCACTAGAGGAGTTGCTATGGCGAATTTAAAATTAATTCTGTTTCTCATATGTCCTATCATTTTGCATGTCAGATTCCCTATTCTATCCATGTGGCGTAGATTGGTATCCGGACACAAAATATAAATAATAACTTTATCTGAAACAAACTGCCAAACTTTATTTTAATAGAGAGACATTTATATCGAATAAGTTTATGAATGTTATCGAAAAAATTAATAAAATATTTTCTTTTGTAAATCGCTTGGCAAATGACTTTCTTCAATAGTTCATCAATTTAAATAGTAATTTGAATTACCCGCAATAAAAACGCCCATAAAAGTCCCACATTGCGAATGCAGCAGGAAATAAATAATTTTTAAATGTTCGCCAGACGCTGTAAAAGCAACTCCACAGAATAATGTATTAATTTAACACAGATGTATTACGTTAAATAAAGTATACAAGAGCATTATTCATATATTTGTTATTTAATCGTATATATGTTTTTGTTGTAATAATACATACATGATATGAACAGCAACACTACGAAATCTGAAAACATATGGAATAAATTCACTTTCGTTTAATTTAGGGTGCATTTTTAAATGATGTCAAATATATAAATTAATTAAAAAATTAAGATATATAGTAAATTTATGAATGGATATTTCTCCTGTGATTGGCGCTAGCATAAATAATGTACGTGAGTGTGTAGAATTTTAGCGTAAATATTTCGTGAGTACTAAAATACCTTATATGCCCGCTAAAACCTTCCCTTCACCTTTCCCCCACTTTTTCAGAAAACCGAGGCAGTGGACTCTACTATACTTCGCCGGAAGCTGAGGGATTTCGGTGATTCCAAAATGCATTTGGCATTGGTAGGGTTTCTTTAATGGGTGACTAATTGTCATATACTTTTTGAACATCCATTTTTGATCGATAAAGTGTGAGAACTTTTATTAGTCCGACACAGCCCTAGTCCGACACAGCATGTACAGACTACTCAGCACACATCTGGCTTATCTCATCAGTATAACACAACTTGGCGAGTCACAAATAGAAACCTGGATAAAAAAGCTCTTAAGAATTGTGGATAAGATCTAATATTTTCAATCCCAGGGCTCTTCTGGATTAATGATCACGACGAGCCAAACGAAATGAGTTTAAGAGCAGTCAAAAATTACGTGTACGGTGTAGTTTAGGGCTATATTTTTCAAAAATGAAGATCGCTTTAACGTGGTACAAATGGCGTCACAGTGTATAAAAAATTATAAAGTCAGCATCCTGGGGCGTGGCACACAATTTTTTTTTTGCAATCGTCCTCAACTAATCTATAATCCCAGAGGATGAATGGCATAACTTTTATTCGAACCACCCTACTACTGCTACATTCATGGACTATTTGCTGAAAGTTAGTGGGTGATATTGTCCTATTTGATCATGTAACATATCTTCTTCGATTTTTTTTCTTTGGGGCTACTTCAAAAGTTTACTTGGATACGTCAGCAACGATGGATCAATTAAAATGTAGAATTGTTCCCGTTATTGATTAGATACTCACAAGATATTAAGTGAGTTTTTCCAATTTTGAATAAATTGCATTTTATTCACGTTACCTTCTACTTCTAATATAAGATTTTTTTTACGAAGGCTTGCGCTTTCAATTATATAAATAAATTTTTATAATTAAAAACTAATTAAATAACATATTTCACAATTAAAGAAATCTGGTAATATAAAATTATGAAATATTGAAAGCAAAATTGAAAAACCATTCCACAATATATTTGCTGTTTACAAAAAGCGATTGCTACCGTGACTTCTGCGGATTACATAATACCGAATATTTGATTTTCAATTTTAAAATTAAATAAAGCCTACATTATACAATGACTTTATTGAAGTTTTTTCACTATAAGTTTGACTATTCATGTATTATTCGTTTGTTCTAACAGAAAAGTAATATACCACTTTTATCACATATCAATTTGCACAAACAATACTTTATATATGTGTATGTATGTGTATATAATTTGTGAGAGGTATTTTTATACACACACATTTTAATTAATTATTAGAAAGCCACAAATTGTTACAAAACAAGTTTTGCTTGTTATTTATTAACGGGTGTTTTCAAACCGTTCAAATGACAAAAATTAATTTTGGGTGGACATTTTACGATTACAAATAAGAATTACGCAAATTTGTGCTGGTTATCGATTTTGTAGTCTTAGTAAAATATTTAAATTATCTTCTAAAAAATTTTTAAATAAAGGGGTACAAGATAAATATGATAGAAAAAAGTTTAAGATGTAAAATTCCTCGTCTTCACTGCACGAAAAGACAAGCCATTGTTGGGCATGAACACGACAACCATATTATATCCTCCACAACAATATATTGTTGTGGCAAACATGGAATGGTAACTTAAAAACATTTTAAACATAACTTTAGTTGCGACTAGCATGTCATTTTTAAGTTAAATCATTTAATAATTCCAATCCACAGTTCCATTTTATAATATTTGGCAACACCCTTGGTAAAATAATGGTTTTTAAGATTCTTAAAAATAGAGTTTTCTACTTATGCTAAGGGACAAAAACAATATATGTTCCAAAGTAATTATTTTATCCCAACTCTTTTTATTATAAAAATGCAATTTATTCATTGAGGAGGGATAAAGTAGTCTTGTGGATTTCGCTTGTTGCTTAAGCCAGCTCACCAGAAAACCTTCAGCTAACTTTTTAGAAAACTTAAACGTCTTATGCTTGAAACTTCTTAGATCAAAGGAGAAATCTAAAGAACTTCAACACAAAAACTTTAATGTTTTAACAAGGGCACTTTTACGGGAACTTATTAGTTTACGAAACTCATTTTGATTTAAGACTAGTTGAAAAGTTTTATTACTTCCAAAAGACAATAATATCGGTTCCACTTGTGCATGCAGGAAAAATTATTCCATAAAACTATTTATACACAGTACTTAGGGAACATTTGCCGATGTGAAAGCTGCAGCTATGTTTATATATTAACCGGATTACAAATTGGATATACGACGTTTTGTAGGTATTTACATGAGTGGGATAATCACTGTCAAAAAAATTACCAACTAAGACTGAATTTAGCAATTTTATCTTAGAAAGAAAAATCCTCATACATAGTTAGATCGGTCTTTTCAAAACTCTGAACAAGGTTGGGAAAGGATGTCCATGCCTTAAAAGTAAATATCCCCAAATCAGCAATGCAAAAGTAAGAGAAGAAATCTTTACAGATCCATAAATACTAGTGCTTATTTATGAAAGACTCTAGGACTATTCAAAGGAGAGGAAATCAGTCTAGTGCTTCTTTTTGCTTATAAAGTAATAAAACAAATATAATAAGTCCTTTAAAATGCGTGTATTAAAGTCGTAATTAGATATCTTCAATGAAAGTCTTGGTGCAGTATCAAATTAACACGGTTAAAGGTTTTATCAATACATATTGCGTATTGAAGGACGATGCTATAGAAAATGGTCAGAAGGAATGCTTGCAGATTTTTGTTGGTCGATTCGGCGCAACAATTCAACTGAATATATGAAGAGGAAAAAATACAAAGTAACTGAAATGACAGCTAATAAGGCCATAGAGATTTCCGTGATACACGGCTTAGTTTCTTTGTAATATACACTCAAAAACGAAAATTTTTTGAAATTTGTATGAATAGCTTTTTTTTGGTACTAATTTTATATCATATCCTTTGCTGTTATGCTTATCGAACGGACGGACTGTTCTCGAGTTTTAAAATAGTGTAACCACCCTATTATGGGGGTCATAGAGGCCATGACAATTTTTATTCTGCACTTCAAATACTTTAAATATATCCTATTTTGATTTAAAGTAGAAAGCAAATTACGTGTACTGTAAACTGCCATATATTTTCATGGTTGCAATCGCAACAGATGCTCAAAAAAAAACAAACATTTTTTCCATATTTTTCTCTAGACCAAGTATCGTACTACGCCCAACTAAGTTATTCTAAACGTCAACTTTTAAACATTGTTAAATTTTTGGTACCAATTATTTTTAAAATAAAAACATATTTTGCTCTCCCCTCTATGTGTATGAAAATTTTACATTTTAATTTAAGATAATATTTTTCATTATTTTATTCATTACGTTGGCAGCCGCTTAACTATAAAATTAAAAATTTATGGCTTTATTGATATCGCATCATATGACACCCTCTCTTGTGCTGGTGACACTTATGCAAAAAACACTTGATTTTACCATCAAATCTTTTACACAATAGCACGATCTACATATGTATGTACATATGTTTGTAATGTTCTAACACAATGTTGATTTATTATTTTATACTTACAAAGTTTCAGTTGTTTTACATAAATATTCCCGCATAAAAATAATAACTAAATGCAAATATTTGTAAATATATTTTCAACATTCTGTTGTCGATTGTTATTAAATATTTAATAGATCACATACATACATACATACGTACTGTCAATATGTGTTTGTGAATCTGAACATAGAGAAATTTTATTTTAGTTTTTAGTATTCAATTGTAATGATGCGAATCGAATGACCAAAATGCAGTCAGTCCATTGTAATGGAAATATCTTTTGATTACGCCAAATAAGCTTATTTTCTATGCTTTCTAATATGAATTTTTTCATGCTAGAATAATATAATTTTTTCGATTATTGGAAAATCCAAATAATCATAGGAAAAATAATAACACATCCACACATTTCAATTATTTTATTTCAAAAATGGAGCAAAAAAATTCAGAAAAAAAAGACTTAAAATAAATTAAATTAAATATTCATTGAATATTTCAATGTATGTAAATGCAAAGTTGGAACTAAAAGTTCCCAGGAAAAACTACTGCTTTGCCGTCAGTAGGTTTGTAAGGAAATATCGGGTTAGCATTGCACATGAACCAGCTTACGTTTGGCATGATAAGTGTTAGCAATGTTTTACTTTCGAGCAATTCTTTTTATCACCGCTTCATAGGCTTTAAGAAATTCTCTAAATGCTTACTTTCGTTCTGGCGTATATAACTTTGTGTTCATTGCTTTACAGTGGTGCAATTTGAGATACACTACTGTTAGCGAATGTGAAAACATTTTTTTTTTGGCTTGTTAAAAAACAATATTTACATATATAAAAAACTTTGCGTTTGCTTTACATACAGCATTACATTTATTAAGGTAAAATATAAGTGGTTACTATGAAGTAAAAGAAGTAGAAAATGTATGTTCTGCTTACAAAGTCTGGATTATTCTTTGCCGAGTAGTATTTATGACATATTATGACGTATTATAACTAATTTATATAATTACTATAAGAACAATATTATTGTCTACCCTACTAACAACATAGTAGTAGGAGTATATATATATATATATATATATATATATATATATATATGTATATATATATATATATATATATATATATATATATATATATGTATATATATATATATGGTACTCATCATTTAACTCATTGCAAGTGTCGTAGCTTCCTCTTTTGTCATTAGTTATGACTTCACCTTCAATATTTTGTGAACGCATGGATTGCAATTTCTTCCTAGATGATCTAATCAAATTTCAAATGCCTTTCCGTCATGTTCTTTTATCTGTATATATTAATATTAATAGCATATGTGTGTATATTTCTAAGTTCCCAGCAATCACTGAAACATATTTAGCTTTAATACAGTCATTAGCAGCACCTAACCAATTAAATGTTAAGTAATTAAATTGTTAGGCTTAAGTTCGTTTTTTATATTATTTCTACTAAAAAAAAAAACAATTTTTGTTTGATATCAAAAGTTATAATTTTTTAGTACCGAACTGGCTGAATGGAGTCCACTCTAAACATCACATCTTTAACCAAATACTCAAGCCAAATGTAATATGGGAGTGAATATTTTTTGTCTTAACAGAAAGAATACAAAAAAAAAAACGACCTTAAGCCTATTAATGGTGGTTCGACGAAGTTACGTCAAACAGTAAATATTTTAACTTAAATTTTAACTATTCTATTCCCAGAATCATGTCTTCTTGCTGATTTCGTCTCCTTGAAGTATTGTTGTGTAGGAGATGTGAAAGAAGAAGTTATGCTTCGTCCAGAATTAAGAGAGTAAGACCAAGAACTAGATTATCCCCTAGCAGAACTACTACCGGAATAATTTTTGGTAATGATTTAATTTTAACGCAATCCCCAAAAGTATGGTGGTATAGGGAATAGTTATAAAACTAGGTTAGGTTATGTTAACATTAATTTTATATTAACATTAATTTTATTTTACTTTGCTGTGTTTAATACAAATATATGAGGAGAAATAATTGACATGATTGGGCATCCATGCTCAATAATAAACGCATATTTATATACTACGCACTTGTTTAAATATTATTCTTCGATTTACTATTAACGCGTAAATAAGGTATGTAAATAAATCATGAAGTTCCATTTTTATTGCATATTGTATTAGAAACAGCTTTTAATCTGATAATACATGCGTACATATACATTTACATTATTATTACTCATACATTTACGATTAATGCGTAAGTGGGTGAAGAAAAAATGTACAAAACTATTAAATAAATTAAAATAAAAATTGTATAAGAAATATAATTTCTTTTTCAATATATCTTAATCAAATATATTTTAATACGAGGAAACTCACGATGAAACTGTTATTCTTTATGGAAATATCTGTTCTCGTTTCATACCATTCATGGTTTGCATTGCAAACGCAACATTATCCATGCGCCATAATCTAGCTTTCCCGTAGTGGCCAAACCCACAACCGTCTCGGGGGCTAATAGTTCCCGTGGTATCAGTAATTTAGTTACTCGTCGAACCTCTAAAGTGCTTATCTTCCAATTGCAGGCCCCAGATGAGCCTCGTGGACTGTTTCCTCTATATCCAACAGCTAGGAATGGCGGGTCCACCAAGAAGACAAGGGATACAGTTATACAGCTCATTGAGAAATATGAAACAAACTTCAATAAATTGTATTTTAAATGTCATAATCTGTTATTCATTTACCTACAAGCAAATGAATTAATGCAGAGGTTTGTTTACAAATAACATGTGTTCGCAACGTTAACCAATGTAAAAGACAACCTAAGCTGTCCCAAATGCATAATTACTTTTAATTAAGAATTATGTCAAAATTCAATTAAATTTTCCTATGACCACAAATCCCATAACATGTGGAAAAACAATTACAAGCTTTTATTAGAAGGCGCTTATAGGTAGGTTATAAATAAATATTCGCCAGAAAAGTGTGTTCGCCTATTTCATGCAATATTTTATATAAGGATAATTTAATTATAACAAAAAAATGTATGTATGTGTGTATGTAAGAAGTTGGCCTAAAAAACGTTTCTTTGTGGCCACTCTTTTTATGGAAAATATCCAGGGGTATGAGGAAAACTCCATAAGCTTCATAAAAGGTACTGAAGTATCACACCGTACCATCTCAGTGGCCCGTTTACTGCGCTTCGTAAATCTATTTTGTAGAATGTCCAATGCGTCATCAGTTTTGTGGCGCCATTAGTACCGATTAATTTTGCTCAAAAGGAATTAGTAAGCACGGCCATTTGGTAAACTTGTGTTGCTGACTGCTATGCACTCACTTTGATTATCTAAAAATATGTTTTGTTGACGAGGACAATTTGTATGATGAAAATCGTTCATACACACAAAAATATCTCTGTTCGAGAGCAGATAAATTCGAAATATAACGAGCATAGATTCAAGTCGCAATGCGTAATTCGCCAATATAATGCATATGAAAACTTATATTTTTACGACTGCTGAGGAATTTACTATCCGAAACAATTTCAAGAAGAGCAGCGCCGTAAGAAGGGCCACGTAGACAATCAAATATGCATAAGGGGTGCAAGAGAACACACATTAGACAATAATAACTTTTTACATTATGCCACTTTTCATTTATCTGCTCATCGCTAATGAAAAAAGCTTGTATATATTTCTTTTCAATATATCTCTTTGATTCAAAAAGTATTGCTTAAATTAATCAATTGGTTTCTTATAAATGCAATTTAATATTTACATAATTAATGCAACAAAGTGAATTGAAGTAGAATTTGAATATTTGTAATAAGGCATGCCCTTGTAAATGTTTTCAAAGTTTTTTTTCTTGTTTTTAGATTTAACTAAGAAAATTTCATTAAATGAGAGAAAGTCTTTAAATACATGTGTTTTATGCATTTCTGGTCTCAAAAGATTTCAATTAGTTTCTCATATTGTTTTAGTTTGATAAAGAATTAATTGGTTTTGTAGCAAATGAACACTAAACTAGATTTTGGTAATCTTATTACACCTGTGGGGTGCTTCTTATAACGTCTATTTAAAATTACTTTGAATAAAGTTTTAATGTTGGATAATATTTGTGTCAATATTCACCTAACAGGCAATTTTTTAATTTTTTTTCCTCTAATTTTGTTTTTTTTTCATTGTAGGTATAACTTGTTTCAGAGCAGTTTCCAATAACGGAATGGTAATATTGAAATAGAAGATATAAATTCTCAGCTAAGTAGGAACAATACAAAGTCAAAAGCTAAACGTAGGCACGGTCGGACCATGTCCGATGGCGGTTTGACCACTGATCAACATCCCCTATGGCGGTGGCGAGAATTAAAGTACTTTTTTAACACATATTTTCATAATAATCAACAATTTAATTATCCCTAAAGTATTTAAATACAACAACATTTTATGTAAATTTTTGGTAATGAATTAAATATGCTTAGGCCTACCTGAAAAACCTTTTATTTATGCAATGAGTATAAGGTTGGCACTGGCAGCTATTAGGGAATTAGTACTGCCAGAAATCACTAGAGCAAAATTAAAACTTATATTTGCTCGTTACAAATCATCAAATTAAAAAAGACCTCTTTTGTTTACTACACCAGGTGGCAATATTTTGTCACAACTAGTGCATAATAATAGCCTGGGCTATTATTGAGACAACATAAATTTTTCTTTTTAACATAATTTTTAGAGAGCCCTTTTTAACAAGCTTACCAATGTGGTGCATTAAGGAGTAATAAAAACAAAAACTTTGATGCCAACGCACTTAGAGTCTCTGAAGAGATCGTTATATATATATATCTATAACGATAATTTTTAACTACCTATAACTGCTGAACTACCAGATAGTTACTCATATCTGCACACTCTCTACTATTTATTCATTGAAGTATTAACTCATTGCTTTCAGCGGACTTTACCATGTGAGTCATCTACTTACAGCAGACTTAATTACTTAGAAAACGCTATTAATTTATTTGAAATAGTGACTGGTTTATTGAAAGTACGAAAGTGGAAACTATAAATTTAATATCAGTAACCTAAAAAAAATTTTAATTTATAATTTAAAAAAAAAATCCAAAATACATAAAAATAAAACTGTTTGAAAATCCAAGTCAAATAGCGAGTACTCAATGCACGCATTTATAGTGTCCTCCATAAAACACAAGTAGTACTCCCCGCGTAGGACCATTTAATCCAACTTTGCATAACATAGAAATAACTTGCGTGTAATAACAAATCCTGCTTTGTAAATAAGATGGCCCATGAATGCGTAACAAAGACAGGATCTGGTTAATCCATTTCAGCTAATATAGACCACGTGATTCCATGATTTTTTGCAGGAATATTTGAAAATTATAAAAAATATTACAATTTCAATGTGGCACCTTTTTGTCCCTTGGGATGATTAAAGCTGCCTAGTCACACCATTATTATACTCGTATATTTTTAATTAATTTATTATATACTGAAAAAAGGCATTAGAATTATATTCTTAAATTTTAATAGAAAATTATTACTTACTACTATTACTTAGAATAAGTACAAAAGAATATTCGTACGATTTTGTGTTTTAAATGTTTACGCATACTCTGCATCTGTCCGAGTTTTACGCATACTCTGCATAAATACATCATTACGTTTGACAAGCATCTCTGATGTAGACGGCGTGTGTTGCAGTTGTATGCTTATTGTTAGTAAGTATGTACAACCAAACAGGTATAAAAAGCGAGTAATCGCTGAACAAACGTCAGTTTGCGGGCAGCACGCGCTACGGTAGTAACAGCTATTAGATAGTAAGGCACCCGTCTGATAATAGTACTGAAGTAGTATTTGTTAGAAGCAACCAATACTGGGGATTGGGACACCGCTCCAGTGGAGGATTTTCTCATTGAGCCAAGTCTTATATGTCCCAATGAGCTACTCTATCAATAGAAAATTCTGTTTCTAGCCTAAAGGTTTGTCGAGGAGCAGAGCATACTTTCGATAGACATCTGGACAGCCGTGCTAGAGACTAGAAGCAACTCCCAGGGGGCCGCTGAACCATCGCCGCACCTGTGACTTCGATTGAACAGTAAAGCCCATCTATCTATACGCCACACCTTCGATAGACTCTCTGAGTGGTGTTGTGCCCGAGGTCGTAACCGCACTTGGTACTTATATTGGTGGTGCCAATAGTAAACCCCGTCTACACTCCGAAGGTTCTACCGGAGAGTGGAACACCCCTTCTATAAACTCTCCGTGTAGTGGTGTGAGGCTATGAACCCAGCGTTTCCCAGTAGTTTTCCGAGTTTTACAGCGCCCGGAAACTAATATTAGTGGTAGGTCACGCTGCTTTTTCACAAGCCGGAGATCCTAGTGGAGAGTGGTATATACTTTCGAAAAAAGGCTGTTCTAACGCTTTCCAAAAGTAACTCATCCAGAAACTCTCAGAAATCCAGCAAGAGAAGCAAACCTGAAACACGAGTACACATCTCTCTGTAGGTAAGTGTAGGTGTAAGTATAGGAGAGAAGGCAAATAAACGAGAGTTATAACGTTTACCGAAAGTTCTAGGGCTTTTACTTCTTCTGATTTACAACGACCTTGGACTTTTCTAATACTACCCCGGCAAACAGCAAGTACGTTACATTCTTAAAGAGACTTTTTGAAAATGTTTACCAAAATGGATCTGGCGATTTTATGACAATTTATCTCTAGGTTCTATACTTTTAATTGCCCAATTTTAAACGAGTTCATTTCACTTAAACTAGTTACTTATGTGGTATTAAATTACCGTAACTAAATTAAATTTAATGTGCTCGTATGTGTTAAACGAAGCCATGAATAATGTTTTGTGCAATTCATATACAATATCAGGAGTAAAAAATACTTCTATACCTTAGTCATTGCAGGCCATATAAGACAATATAATATAAAAAAATATACAAAAGAGCAAAAGAATTAAACAAAACAATTGCTTAAAAATAAAAGTAGTGAAATTTTATGTATAACAGATAGTCGAAATACAACTGAAAAAGGGGCACAACAGGAAGTTCAAAGTATAAAATATGAAGAAAATCCTCCTGCTCGTAAGCTAGTTGCAGATGTGGTAGTTTTAGTACTACAAACGTAGTTACAAATAAATATATGTGCCAGTAGTGGTAGTGACTAGAATTAATGGTAAAAGTAGTGGTATGGAGTCTCATTTATATAACAAAATAAACTAGTTATGCATACAATGAATGCAACAAAGTTTAAATACAAAATATAAAAATATAAATCCAACCATACACTCACTTACGTTACATAGACATGTACGACCCTAGAAAAGTGTCATAAAGCACACAGCAGGATATATAAAACAAACTTCCGGTATTTATCATTCTTCACAAAAAATATGAATTTTCAATACTACATTTCCCTTATTATTCGTACGATTTCTATGAAACTATTTAAAGTAGTAAATTTATTTTATTATACGATGCGTAAAAAACCATCCATAATACATACGTAACTTTATATAAATATTCACATAAAGGGGTTTCCCAGAATGTCTGATCGATATTGATAGTCGGTGGCGGCCATATTGGTTTGCCGGCATCTGTCAAATCTATGGTTTATTATACAGTCACTCATGCCAAAGCACGTAGCACGTTCATATGATCAAACTTATGTATCAACATTTTAATTTTTTAGCAGGCGACACCCCAAAGTTCGGTGGCTAAATTCCCGGCGAAAGCCAACATCTGATTCGAAAACTTATTTAATGAAGGTATCAACATCAACGGGGATCATTATAGACCAATTTGTTTTGTTCCGAATAGGTACCACACAGCAAACGTAAGAAGAGACTCCCCTGCATGCACGATTTGATAGTATGGTCATCTCGCGAAATTCGTGCTCGCTAGACTGTTCCTGGTGGAAATTTCTGGAGTAGCAAATCTACGCCAATAAATCCCAATCGCATAGTGTCCACGGCAAAGATTTGAAAAAATCTCGTTAACGCTGCGCACGCAGCTTGGTTTATTCTATTTCAATGTTGATCCGTTCTTATTGCAAAACCCTTTACATACATTACACACATATACAATTTATTAAAATTGTTTTGTGTTATACGATATATTGCATGAATATTTTAACTTAATAGCTTACTGGGTTTTATCTTTACTTACTAATATTGATTACAAAAAAATTCTGTTAAAAGTCAATTTTATTTTTAAATTAACCCACATTTTTGTATTACGTCTGCTACAACTATTTGAAGTAATTTGAAAGAGAAATTAGGCAGAGGATTAGTGAATGTTTTTTTTAAATAAAATCTTTTTCTAATTGTGTGATTATAAAACTATTTACCTAAAGCATAATAGTAAAAAATTGAAGTCCTTTTGAAGGAAAATATTAATTAGAACCATTTAATTTTATATATTATTGCCAGGATGACAATGAAGAGAAAAACAGGAGAAGATCAGGCTGTACGGGCTGCTAATAAATACATACTAATTGCTCTGCGTCCTAATGAATATATTATTTGGAAGTTCCTAGAGTGTTATTACATATCCACACTTGTTTCAATGATAATCCTTTCTAAAACCAGAATATTAATAATCACTATTATAACACTCGTAATATCCAGGAATTGACAGTTGTGCAATAGTCTTTTCCTTCACATAAACTATGACAAGTTGTGGAAAAGCCATTGTTCGTAAAATTCAAACTTCTGTTAGCAAGGGGTATTATTGGGCGTAGTAGATTACTTAATTTGAAATTAAATAAGCCTCACCGTTTGTTCTACACCGCTATAAACAGAGTTTTATGTGTATTCAAAAATTTCGATTATTTCCTCTTACTGTAGATGGGTACGAGTTCTTGATAGTTTGTTCTTAATACCTCCCAGACGATATCTAGATTGTACTTTCACGCCCTTTATTTTAAGAGATGACGATCATTTATGATTAAGCTTGTATGTGTATAAATAATAATTATTGGTCTCACCATTATTACATGTGTAGATATCGGAATCATTATTGTGTAGTACTGCCCTTTGCAAAAAACACGGCTGGTCGTTAAATGAGTGTTTATGATCAGTCGAAACTCGGTGGTTCAACTGGCTTCGCATTTAAATAAACAACGTTTTCAATAATTAATAATTATCTACAAGCGTATAAAATGTACATTTTCTGAAAAATTTAACAAAACGGCAAAAAAATTCCTCAATAAACTGACCTTTTTTATAAAAAATTTTTAGATTCCCTAAAAATTTAAAAATTCACCATAAAATCGGAAAAATGATTAAAATAATTGAATTGCCGAAAATTCCAGATTTAATTAAAATCACCAAAGAGCCGAAAATTTACGAATGTTAAAATTTTTTTTGTGAGTAGCGCCAATATTTTAACAAAATCGATGTTCAAATTTCACCACAAATCGAGAATTTACTGAAAACTTAAATATTTAACCAAAAAGTCATAAAAACTAATTGTAAGAGAAAAAAATAACCTAAGAACCGAATTTTACTAAATTATAAAATATTGTCAATTTTGTCACAAAAAATCAAACATATGTGAAAAACATTAAAATTTTAGCAAAATTCGTTGTTACACAAATAAAAAAAATCAAGTTTTACTACAAAATGGGAATTCACCAAAAACCTAAAATAGTCACCAAAAAAAATTAATTAACAATTTCACCAAACTGTGGGAATTCTTAAAAAAATAAAATTTTCAACTAAAAAGCGCCAATTGCAACAAAAAGTCTTAGTTTTTTCTAAAAAGTAAATAATGTTGCTAAAAATTAAGCTGGAAATTAATAAAAAGACCTAAATTCCATAAATTACCGGGAATTCACCAATAACTCAAAAAGTCAACAAAAAATCCCTAAAATAACAATAAAATAAAAAATACCCCAATTAGACCAAAAAACCTTAATTATACAAAGCAGCAACAAAAAAGCTTTACGTTATTATGAAATATAACTAAAAACTTTTTAAAATTTAAAAGTTTTGCTTAGAGATCGAAAAGAATTGTGGAAACGTGCGTAGCAGCATATAAAATGCATTCCATGCTGCTAGTTGTCTAATAAAAACTTTAACTTTTACTGTATTCTAAGTTATCATATCAAACAAATTTTCTTTTTTAACAGAAAGAGTAAATAACGAACTAAAGCCTAATAATTAAATAAATTTAATTGTTTTTTTTTTTTTGAACTACAAATATTATTAATTATTAAGTAATTTTAATTTTTAGGCATGAGTTCGTTTACTGTTTTCAAGGTTCTCCATATTAAATAAATAATTCTCTTTCTGAATAGAAAGAAAAACGAACGCATGCCTAAAAATTAAAATGACTTAATAATTAATTAAATAAATTACTATAAGAAATCAAAATTTCACCAAAAAAGTGAAATTTTGCACAAAAGTAATAGAATTTAACTTTTTTAAATTTTAACCGAAAATTTAAAATATTGATTAAATATTCGAAATTTAACCAAATATTTCATTCCCTTATTACCTCAAAAAAAAAACTATGTATGTGCTACATGAAATGTTTTCATCATCACACACTTAAGTATAAAACCTTTAGTTTACAATCAGATTAATTTTGCATGAGATTTCATTCACAAATTTCAAGTCTAAAAGCCTCAAAACAAAATGTGTAGAATCTGATTTCTTTATGCTAGAAATACACGTACACTGATGCACACATAACCCCTGTTTGTTGGAATATGCGTAGAATTTGTTTAACATCCTTTAATACCAAAAGAGGTAACAAATACTTATGAAGTGTGCAGTAATGTGATAGGGTAACTTTTATTTTATTTTGTTATATTTTTCGGCAAAATTGAAGGATATTTCTTATTAATCGGTCATTTTTTTGTTTCGTCTCAAACTCAATGTATCGATAGATCGGGTACCGATAATAGATAACGCACGACTTTCCCCTTCTTGGAGCCTGTTGTTTATAAGTTCCCTGCGCCGTACCATTTCGCGCAACAGAACGAGTGAAGTCGTCTCCCGCGTTTTGCTTTTACCCAACCATTGGTTGGCAATGAAAGTATGTATTTTAGTTTCATCTTGGTTGGATCTATTTTAGTATCCAATTGATTATGATGAAGGAAACATATATATTATTATGTATACACAATGCTTTCATTGGCAACCAATGGTTGGCTAAAAGCAAATTGCATTTGGTAGCCTAGAATTCAATAACAGAAAAATTTCGAGTGTTGTACAACTAATTAATGGATAACGTGTATGTGATTCATATCATTTGCAAAAAAAAAAAAATATTGTTACGCGTGCTTTGGAGAAAAATTCTAACTGCTTGTGGCTTCTGCATGAAGCAATGAAAAAGAACTGCCTTGAACAACGCAATATTTATTGAATTACGTTTATTTCATGCATTGCCTTATCTTTGGAGAATCTCGTGCATGGACAAACCAATAACCGAAGTTGCGTGGAATTATTTTTGTTATACCCAATTACTGATGAAAAGATTTGCCAACCTAACGTGTTTTAAAGGAAACTTTTTTTCGCACTCAGAACTTTTAAGGGTGTTTTCGTTTCCAGAATAAGTTTAAATTTGTTGCCTTTTGTATATTCACGCACACAAAACGTGGTGTTTACTTTATATTATACCTTTAATAATGTCGAAAGGCATTACCCTTTATGATCTGTATAAAATCTGAAATAATAATGGTCTGGTAAGCATGTACTCTTTAAGAGGACAACATTTTATTTAAGGAACGAAAATGTCATAAGATTATAATGTAATGTACACGACGCCACATCAACAGGTAACTTTCGACCGCCAACTAATTTATTTGTCATAACGAATCTGTTTTCTTTGTGTGTTTGATTCTCTTTAAGTTAAAATTTTTCCGTAGAGGAATAGTTCTACAAATAACTGATAACAAAGGTAAATGAGAAAAATGCACAATATTTGGCCTTCTTGTATTTTCATGTCAACGGACGAAACTGTACTTGTCCTTATCATTGTGATGCACATTTTAGTGGTACCCAATTCTATGACCATGTTTAAATAAATAATGGGTGTAAGACAGAGTTTTTAATCTCTCGATAAAATAGTAGGAAACTTTTGTCGAATAAATACAAAAAGTAGATTATATGAAATTGTTCGATTGCTTACTCACATACAAACAATATTGGATTTTCTTCGAAGAGTTTAAATATTAAGTTGTTGTGATATGTGCAAAAGCAGGTTATAAAACACCTTAAAAATAACAAAGAAAGTTTTGTTTCCAATTTATCTTTATACAGATACTCAAGTTAACTCTTTTTTTTATGTCAAACAACAATAAATGAATTCTGAATTTTTATTCAGGATTTAAAGGTGATATTGGAAAGAACTATAATTAAAGAAAACTGTATATTGTTGTAAACTTAACACAGATACTCCGGAACCAGCTGCTTCACAGACAGCTCCAAATTAGGCAATAAAAAAGGTCTGGGATATTCTTGGAGGAAACGGAGACAAAATATATTTTCTAACTTCTTATCTACCATAACACTTTCTTTCATGCGGACTAACGTACACTCAGCGAGTGTAAAAGATGGTTCAGTGAGACTACAAGGACAACATAAGTTAAAATCTAGACTTATAGCAAAATTACCATAAAGGCAAGTGAGTCCAAATGAGTCAGTACAATTAATTAATTGGACGGCAATAGAGCGTTCAACAACAACTCGATAAATGGGAGACTGTGCATCATCAGGGTGCCAGACCGCCAGGGGGCATCAGAGCAAATATTTTGGCAATCAAAGCCAAAGGATAACAGGAAATAAACTTCATCAGTGTAAAACCATTTAAGGCTAATAAAGCCGAGTCAAAAATGTTTCACAAAGATGGCCCATATCGCACTGTGGTACAACGAGGTAGTGGAAAATATTACTAGAATATTGTGGAGTGATGCAAATAAAATGAAGACTGAAATTGAACGAGGCCGAAATTAATAAAATTGTAAGTATTCCGCCAGGCCACTTAAGATATCAAACAGATCTGCTCGGAGTAGGAACAGGAGACAATTCCATCTGCAGGGCATGCAATGATAACTCCGTGATGACGAAGCATTTCTTGTCGCACTTCCCACCTTTCGCATAAATAAAAACTGAGTATTTCACGGTTTATACACTACCGTATACAACCCACCCTAAAGGCATGGAATAGAGTTTCCTGAGGAATTTGTCCCTAAACACAGAGTTCCCATAACATACAAAGGTTTTGTTCTTGGTTCATAGTTCTTACACTTTTCTTGACTTTCTTGTATTTTATTTATTTGCTAATTTCACCGAAAATGCCGACCTTTGCAGTAGACAGGTATATAATGAACAAAAATGCCATTTATACTAGTATACACAAACGCCGGTTCCGGCTCGAGGTTATAAGAGGAAAATTTATTTTGCGAGAGGAAAAGCCAGGAAACTTAAAATAAAGCACCCTGATGGAATGATGGGCTTGAAAACTTGAATTAAGAAAAACAAATTGGTCTACATGGCGAAAATATTGCGAAAGTTTACACTATTTTCCTGCATCTAATTGCCTACAGAAGCCTTGTTGTCGCAGGACCATACGAACGGTATCTGCTCAAACCAATGTGTGAATGGTATACTGATGCTCTAAGAGAGATTTGCAAGCCTTTTCTAGACACATACTATCTCAGATCAATGTCTCATAAAAAAAAGCTAGAATAACCAAAATGACTGCCAAGAGTGACCAAAGATATTATTCCAGTGGGCATCCGAGTTATTTAGAACTCGTAAATTGAGTCGTAATATGTACCAGACGATTGGCTCAGAGTGAAATTGGTCTTCATACCAATCTGAGCAACTGCTTAAGTCTTAGACCAATTAGCCTCAACTCGATCGTCTTAAAGACGATGGAAAAAATCACTGAATCCGATACAACGTTATGTGCTTTTAATGATATTAAGGGGGCCTATGATAACACATCATGAATTGGATTGGCGTTGGATAGAAGAGGTGAGAAAATGAACCGTCTTTATTTTCGTGTATATGTTTATGCCGACCACCTAATCATCTTTCTAATAAGTTACAAAAAGAAAAACGGACAGAATTAAGGAGCTCAAACATTGAGTTCCTAAAAATTTGTAAAATTATGCTTGATAAGTCAATTGATAAGTCAATTATATTGAATCAACATATTTAATATACGGCCAAAGAAGTCACCGAGGCATTCTATGCCCACAAAGGTCTTCTTGGTTAAACGTGGGGACTAAAAACAAGAATGAACTATTGGGTTTGAAGAGGTGGCTATAAGTATGGAAGGAAACAACAAGTTCAGTGCGTAACTGTGCCAATGCGAATATACCCAACTTATGCCTTAAGTGTGATACTGCACATGTATGGGGGAGGCATACAAAAGCAAACTGCGGTTTTAGGACGATTCCAGCATGCAGGCGAGGATATTATATATATAAGCGGATATTAAAACTCTTTGATAATGACCCGTACATAATGCCATCTGATCGTTTAAAATCAACTCTAGTGTGACATACAAACTAACTGTATAGTTGGAACCAATCTGGTGACACGTATATGCCGATCGAGTGTAGTCCATTGACGGCGCATCGTAGTTCAGAAAATTATTACAATGGTTGTTAAAAAATTATAGTCAAATTTGAACTTTAGATTTTTTGGAAATTTTGCTTTTTTAATTTTTTTTTTTTTTTTTGAAAAGGTCTTATGAAAATTAAATCTCCTTTACACATAAAATAAATAGATTTTAGACTCTTTTGGCTATTTGAATACATACATAAGTATGTAAGACATACCCAGAAATAAAAAACTGAACCGTATGAAGATCTTTAAGACACTAGACTAAATTACTTAAACACTACTTAATTGTATATCATAAAGCCCCTCCGCTAAGTATTAAATATTGAGACATTTTATTCCAATATTTCGCTATTTAATTTTTTTTATGATGGACTAATGAGAAACTTTAACCATAATTTAAAACCAAATATTAGTAACTGAAGAAATTTTAATCTATTTCAGATATTGTTACACAGATATTTCTAATTATGACCTCTTGTTATACACGTTTATCATTATCATTTATTTTTTTATTTTCAATTTATTCATAGAGCTCTCATTGCTAATTACAAAAAGTAACATAAAATTAATATTTTTATACTTTATTTCACTCAAATAACAGTAAATGCAAATTATACTTATTATTCATTTGGCTGGACTAAAGCTTGTAAGTATTCCATATTCAGTGCTGTATCACTTCTGTCGTGTAGCAGTCCCTTAGCTTTGGCATGGAAGTCCGAATGAACCAATTTCCATTGATTTCAATTGCTAGAGATGAAGGGATCTGGTATAATGCTCTCTGTAGAATTTGTAATCCTTATTTTTTTCCTTGGCTTTCTCTGAAAAACCACCACCACATCTTTTTCATGACAAAAAACTTTGCGCACAGTTGCAGATATTTTCCTCCCTGGGTACTTCAATAATTTCTTTAAATCCTGAAATAAGATTTACATCATCACCTGTTATATTAGATGTAGTTTCGGGATTCAAAAGGAATATTTTTGCAGTATTGGCATCATTTGTATTGCCTGATTCCTATTTTGGTTAATCTATAATCAATCCATGTTTGAGAAATTCATCTTAAACATGTTTAAATTTTAATTTCCCTATCCCTCTTACTGATTCTGAAGATCCGTAGTCCATATTTTCAGTATGTCTTCTATAAACCTTATATGTAGCGGTGATAATCCAAATTTAGTGGTTCATTTCGCTGTCACGGAGGAAACTGTAAAGAATTTCGAGGCAAGATAAGAAGGAGCGCCGGACATTGTGGTCTAAGATACCAAATATGCCGATTCTGTTATCTGAGTGAGATGAGATATCTGATTATATTAGCATGTACGCTGCGATTGCCCCCTCTCTCTTTCTCTCTCTCGATTCTCGTATAATAAAAGTGTTTGGCACATCCTGGCTACCTCTAGGAGGAGTATGTGGTCCTTCGCTCACCAAGTTAATTAGGGTTTCGTAGCCCGAATCTGCTTCAGTAAAAATAAAAGTCGCTCAAAACTTCCAGTGGGTCGTAGTGTATATAACCTTCGGTTATATTATTTTTAGATCCTCTATGAATGAATTTTCAATCTAATCCATTGTGCAGTGCAAGTCCAGTGTTTATAGGTGAAGTAGGTGCCTACACTCTTTCATGCAAATAAATTTACAGCAATAAAAACTAATGGGTTTCATGTAACAAAACATCACTTTAGCATTTTGTTGCAAACTTACTCTTTACTTAGAACAAATTCGATTGTTTACTCACATGGTAAACATTTTGAAAGCACACACACTTAAAATATTTGTCTTTACACACAAATACACTTATTGAAGGCTTTCTACGTTTACACACACATTTAGAGCAGTGTTTAACACATTCTCTTTCAAAATATAAGACTGAAACTATTTTTACACCGATAATATAGACTTGCTGTGTTAACCCAATTTGTGGCAATTGAATTCAGCCAGCCGCACGTATTTTTCTCCAATTCTGTGGAAATAGTTGAAACAATTTATTTAACAAGATAACAAAATATTCACGCTTATCCAATTGTGTTAGAAGCAATATTTGAAGGAAGGATTAAGCTGTCAGAACAACAAAATAAAATGCGACTTTAAAATTTTAAATCTTAAAATAATTTTTATATTCTAGAAATAATTTTTTTAAACGTTTTACTAGTTATTTGGAGCTAACTGCCTTGTTAGGAATTATTATGTCATGTATATAAATGTTAAAACTAAAAACTATTTTTTTAATTTATTGATCTTTAATTCATACATGAGTGATTTTGTTTTAAATGAATTTTATACATAATAGTGTGTGTTACCCAAGTTGTATCGTATTAATATCTGTCAATAATAGATAAAAGTAGACTTAAAGGCTGAAAGTGAAGAACTTCTTTTGTCGAATGTTAAAAATGTAAATATGTGCACAACAGGAGATTTTTCCTTGAAAATTCATGATGAATGCATAAAAGTCAACCTAGAAACGAGATGGACAATTTTGGTTGGTATTTGGTTTCTTAAAATCATGCTTTATTTGCAAAATTTTGTTATTTCGTAATTTAAAACTTTAATTATACTATAGTTTCGTTTCATCAAGAATTTTATAATTTGTGTGAATTCCTAAATTGTGTTGAAATTTCGAATTTTTATTGTTCAATTTAATTTGGATTTTTTTTAATATTTTTTTTCATGGTTTTTAAATTTCTTTGTTGAACTTCGCATTCGTTTTTTTTTAATTTTTAAAAATGTTCACACTTTTCATATTTTCTGAATGAATTTACAAAATTTTCGTGAACTTTTTTTTTTTTTTTGGTTCGCTTGCGCAATTCCTAATACGGATTTTTAGTAAATATTAAATCCAAAAATAATGCGAAGACTTTTTCTGTATTAAATTTCTTTTCTCTTCAATTGGTGTAGTAATGCTTTCTGTGCTTCTTGAGCTCGCTCAAAATGTTTGTTAAGTTGTTTCAATTTTATTTATTTTATTTTGTGTTGGTTGAATTTAATGCAAAAATTAATCCTTAATGATACTTTACAAATTTCCTCATTGTTATTCTCAAGCTTGCGTGTTCGAGATCTTTCACTACATCCGTCAAGTGATTTTGCCGTATGAACCTTTTTCTACTTCCTTTGGCGGCTGCAGATGAACTCTAGAAAATAAATTCCTTTGATAACCATTCATTATGAAGTTTGCACATCTTTCCCTTGCTTTGAGAGCATTCAATGTATCGCGTTTTCAAACTTGCTGTAAAATTTATTTATTTTTTATGTGTTTTAACTATTTTTACATTGCATAGTTTTAAGAATGGATAGCTTAGTTTGTGCAATGTTATGTCACCTTCATCAGTTTGTTGAAAATAAATGTCAGCGAGATCTCTATAAGAGTACTTAGCCATTTTTCAAAATGTAATAAATAATAATTATGAAAACGTTATTAAAAATACTCCTTCTTACAAATTATATAAAACAAAATTTGTTATCTTTTATTACCACTTTTTGAAACATATAAAAACTCTGATCAAAAACCCTTTTAAAAGGCCAGACGACCTTTTCAAATCCTAAAGGGTAACATAAGTTTGCCTCCGCACTATTTTTTTTACCATTTAGCTGCCATTTAAATTTTTTCAAATGTTTTCTTATTTTTTAATGTGTTCAAACTATATAATTCATTCTCCAACTAATACTATACACATGCACTTGTCAAAATAAAATAGAAATTACCTATTAAATATTATACGAACTCACGACCAATTTCGTTTATATTCAAGCTAATATAACTCCACGAATGTTCAGGCACATCAGGAAGAACTCTCTATTATTAAAACAACTTTATTTAGAACACATATGTATATTTTTAATATGATTTTTATGTTAAATATTCTAACATTGGTTCATATGTTGTTTGTTTTTTTTTTTACCAGGGTTTGCCGAAAATTATAAGAGCCATCTCTCAAGAGGGCGACTTAATAAAAAGTTTTTGCATTTAGATCAAATCTGTGCAGAAAAAACATTTTTTTGGAAAACTTTTGTGTTCATATATTTAGTATAAAATACAGCGTGTCCGCCAGGAAGGGATACTATTTTGTTTTGCTCCATTTTGGTAAACATTAGTCTTGACAGTTTATGTTTGGCAGTCGTGAAGTAGAGACGTGGCAACTTTATTATGGAAAAATATTCGGTAAACCAACATGTTTTAATTGTTAAAACATTTTATCAAAATCAATCATCGATTACTGTGACGATGAAAAAGTTACGTGAAATTTTTGAGAGAAACAACGTGCCAACAAGATGCACTATTTATCGTGTAATTAATGATTTCGAAGAAAGAGGGACTATAGCTGATAGGCCCAATCATGGACCACAAGGTACTGCAAAAGGGCTCGCATTTGTGATGCTAACAGAGGCGGGCATTTATCTGATATTGTATTCCATACATAATTGCCGGTGGACACCCTGTATCTGAGTTTAAGTCTGGACTACAAAAGAGTGCAATATTTGCCTTTTTGAAGTGTTTTGATGGGAAGGAGTTATGCTCTATGAAGTAGAGGATTTTCGAGCAATTTCGTCCTTTAAAAAAAGTTTACAAATTTCTAAAAGTTTTTTTAGCTAATGAGTTACATAACTATAAAAAATTTATTTCGCTTAAAAATCTTTAAAAACAAAAAAATTATAATTATTTTAAAATTAAAATTTATTAAGAAATGTTTAATTTTAGCAAAATACTAAGAAAGTCCATTTTGGATAACGCTATTCGCTGTTATATAGTAGAAATAGAGTTTTAATTCTTCTACTTCCCAGGTTTAGTGGTACTTACTTTCAAATAAGTAACGTTACTTTATAATCGGTAACCATAAAAATATGATTTTATGCACTACTGTGCGTTGATATTAATGCTTTTAGTTTGTATAACAGACCTGGGTTCCAGACTTTGCAAATTGCTTGTAGTACGTCCAAGAACATAGAAGAGAAATATTTTTTCGTCTCGATATTAACAATTCGATACTGGTCGGGAATAAGGTTACCTTCTTCTAGAATAGGTTTTAATCTATATTAAAACAGTCTCTCAAATATTAGACTTATTAGGCTTGAAATGAATAACGAATTTAATTAATTTAGAACCATTCTTATCTAATTCGGGACTTGTATTGTTTCCAAGCTTTGTTATTTCCACTTTGACTTCATTTTATTATCGAAAGAAAGATTTGGCATGGATCAGCTAAGAACTCAAGGATTACATTGTCAGTGGACATATTGTTTTGAGAATTAGGCTGATTAATATTCCCTAAATAAAATAAAAATGTGGGATCTACATCATCTGTGATATAAGTCTCTAATTGGTATATTAAATCTTTTAAGATATTTTGTTGCATTTCATAATTGTTTTACGCCTAAAGTTTTCAAATATTGTCCTGTTAATTTTTTCATTTTTAAATTCTTTAACCTTCTGCTTAAGCTTTGTGCATAAGTAGTTGAAATTTCCTTTATCTATTGAATTTTTACTTATTTGCCATAGTTTTAGCATTCTCTTTTTATTGATTTCTTATTTCAGTAGATATACAAAAGTTTGTTTGTCGTTCTCTGATTCTGTATTTCTAAAATATTTAGTGCTGACAATACAGCAGCTTCATGTATTAAATTCGAAAGCATTTCAATATATTCATCTAGTTCTTGACCATTTCTTCTAGAGACATTTTTGTTCTCGTCTTTTTAGAAGTTAAATAAAATAATTTCAGTTTGCAAAATCACACAAAAATACCCAGGAAAAAATTTTTTGAACACTTTTGTCCAACTGAAAATACCTACTAAACACATGGGAATAAAATCCTCAACCAAACTTATGACATACCAACGGACAATTCCTTGTTTGATCAAAGCATTCATACATACAAACCGAACATATAAAACTTATAACAAAATATATTGACGACTTATTTGCGATAATAAAACGAAATGATGAGGAACTTATTCGAAAAAGGAAATTATTCGAATAATGAAAATAACACTGAAGATGGCACATAGCCGAAACCGGTTTGTCTCTAAACCAATCTTGATAAAGGATGACGGAAATTCGTTCCAAAAATCTACATATTCGAAAATAATAACCAGCTACCGTGCAACACTAAAATTTACGATAGAAAAAAACATCACAAATTTATTCCATATCAGTATATAAAAATATGCAGAGAAAATTATAAATTATTAACCGATTGGTATGCAAAATCGGTTGATTCTGGACGCTTAATTAATTGCGACTTCACACAACCAATAAACACAGCTAACAATTTGATAAACGAAACTTAGAGATGACAAATTCAAACCGAAAAATATAGAAATTATGAAACACATTCTCGAACAACAAAACATCTACTTACGCAAACAAAAATAAAAATAGAGAAACCAGGTCAAAACAATGTTGTTTATGAAATAAAATGCATTGGAAGAGAAAATAAAGAGTATGGCAACGTGTACGTTGGTACAAATAGGAGAAGCTTAGGAGTAACGGCAGAATTAGCCGAATTTCCATGTCGGTCAGGAAAGAGTTGAACCATTTTGATAATATGAGATCAAAGCAAATGATTACCGAAATTAATTGGCACGTTGACGGCACGTTCCAATGTGTATAAAATGGAAATTCGTAACGTTGTTGCGTGTTATTTGCAAATCAGTGATGGATCTATTGTATGTTGAATAGCACAGTGCCACAAGTGTTCATTTTTAAATTTATATATAAATATTTTTCGCTTTTATGTTATTGTTCAATTAATTAAATGAAATTTATATTCAAAAATTATTTCTTGCTAATTTTTTTTTATCCCAATTCCTTTTATTATAAATAATGCAACTAGTCTCTATGTGCATTTTGATGGTTCCTTAGGCCAGCTCATCAGGAAATCTTTACGTTACTTTTTAGAAAAATTAAACTTCTTATGCTCGAAATTCCTTGGACAAAATGAGAAATCCCAACAAAATCTAGACAAAAATAACATAAGCCACCACAACAAAAAAAGCTTTTATTTTAATTTTCTTACGTTAACGACAAGATTATACATACGAGTATATAAAAAATGTTTTCGTAGAGGAAAGGGTGGTAAAAAGTTGGGACTATCTTCAGGACAACTGGAACGCCTTACTTCCAGCAGTGGCCTAAAGGTGAACAAAATATGGGCGCTCATGTCGACAATGGAATTTATAGCTCAATTTAGAGCTTCCAGAGTGTAAGAAAAATAAATTTTTTGTTTTATCGTTATAAGTTTTACACTCTATACATGCAGAATGTACTGTTCTTACAGCATTTATGATGACAATAATTTTAGTCCCCTGCCTCCTAATCATCGTCATTACCAGTTTCATTATCGTCACAAATGCCCGGATTGTCTCTACAAGATGCGTTCACACGCATTGCGCCATCTGCTTTCAAACCAAAACTGACGAGAAGAAAACGTGAAGTAAACGAAGATTAAGGGTTCTCCGCAGGCTTTTAAAATGTTGTGCGCTAGAAGGGCTCAAAAAGAAAAAGAGGAGGAGAATAACGCACTGCATGGATTTGGCAAATTTACGGTAACAACAATTGGCATTGTAAATCCCGTAAAGCAAATTAAAGCGATGCAAACGGTGACGGCATTGGTTATATAAATGAAACTGGAACCTAGAACTAGAGGCCTAGGTTTGATATTTGTCTTCTACATGAAAAAAAATAAAACACTAAATATGTAGGCTTTCTCTATTACCCTTTATTATACTTTTATTTGATTAATTTTAAGTTCGATATTAAAATATAAAAAAAAGCATTTTTATTAATTATTTTAGATATTTCGCTACGTCTTTGTATATCACCATCTGGAAATAAATTATATAATAATAACTTCCTAATAATTTTTTTTTTATAATTGTAGTTGCCAGATTAATCTAAATTTGTAAAAACCCTGAGAAAGTTGAAAAATGCCAGCGAAATGTAAATTATTGAAGAAATCGTCATAGTTCTTACATAAAATCGAATGCCTTGGTTAATAATATGTGGCGTATATTGGAACCACTCCACTGTTCTTATTTGCTTTTACTCCAGCAGCTAGTAAGTAGTGGTGAAATATTGTAGGCATTACTTCGTACTAAATTGTTGATTTTATTTAAACTGCAGAACCGGCATCAACTATGTTGGCCATATGGTTTTCAGTTATTGTGGCATAGCTTCTGATATAAAAATGTATTCTAGAAGTGAAATGAAATTTAAAAGTAGTTCAGTGTCGTGTGTATAATTGGAAAGCCAATTTGGCGTTCCATACTGGTATTCTTATATCTAATAGCACAGTTTAGTTACAACAACTGACATCATATTATGTAGTGTGTTAGGTAATTTAATTTGTTTAATAATAAGCTTTTCAAGACGTTCATAAACACCTTCACTTTCTTTGGAGCATTGACATTTTAAAACATTTGCGTAAGAAGTATTAGAGTTATGGTTGTAATTTGTAAAATTGTAAGGACGAGAGATGGAGGAAAAATTTGTAGGCTGGTCAGTTGACTTAACATTGTTAACTGGTTTCTTTCTTGACAGCCTTTATAGTTTGCGTTGTGGTTTTGCAAACAGTAAATACAACGAGGAGTATTTGTGATATTTTTAATACATTCAGCTGTTGGTTTATCAAGCGAACATTTTACACATCGATATATATTTCTGCAATTATGTTCGAGTGTGTCCAATTTGTTGCCAATAAAGTCACGGAACATTGTCATTAACTGCTTTAAGGATTTCTACCGTAACTATAGCGTTGTTAGTGTAAACAATTTTATAAATAAGCTCAGCTTTGATATATTCTGTAGGAGTTGAGTGGTGAATACTCTTGCACACAACTCTGTACAACCATTCTTGACGCACTTGATATATACAGGGTGGCTAATGAAAACCGCTACCAAAAGAAAACTTGATAACTCTTTTTCAATCTTAGTAATCTGGAATTTTTTGTTTGTTTTTGTAGATTGATCTGTAGATTTAATAAAAATAGACAACTGGGACACTAAAAAATGATCTGGATTGTCCGCCCCTATCACAGTATTCTAGAAAGAATAAATAAATTTCCATGGTCTTGCTTTTTTCTCGTGTGACAACAAAGTTTACAATACAACACTATCACTTTTTTTTAATTGAATTCTATGTATTTATTTCTCTTTCGTCTCGATTGATTCTGTTATAACGCCATTATGGACTACTGTACATGCAAGTAGTAACAGCAAATCAAAATGTAGACAAAGTCTGTTTTAAGTTTTCTTGGCCATCCCGAGTTCATTGATTATTAAAAAGTATGTCCTTAGTATTTGCCTGAAGTACTTGCTTGAATCACGTTGTTTTTTTTAAATAAAATGTTGCTTGCTAATACAAAAATAGTTTAATAATGAGAATTTTTAGATTATTTTCACTTTAAGAATATAAATTAAAAGAAACCATGCGAAAAGAAAAGCAAGATATTCAAACATTTATCTAATTAAAAATAATTTTAATAAAAAAAATGAAAAATGGACAAACTAACTGCTGTAAGGACATCATTTTTTCTCTTTATTATTTCCCATTATACTCGACGCTTACGTTTGTTGATATTTTCTAAGAAGAAATGAAAACAAAACAAAAACAACTTCTTGACCGTTATAAATACGTATGTACTACGCACAGGATGAAAGTGATAACGACCTTCGTCAGAATATGACAGCTTGCTGGATCGCAGCATAACATACATTAAAAAGGAAAGGGAAAAAATGAATAATGAAAAAAGCACATCATATTTTTAGGGGCAAACAAATATTTAAGTCAAACACTCGTGCGAACAAACACATTCATTGTCACAAACACACACGGATAAGAGAACCGAACACAATGAAAAGACAAAAGACAAGTGTTTATTTGCTAACAAGGCTCATTAAGGCTCAAAATATGGCTGCAAGGAGCACACGAATAACATTGTTTACAAAAATTAAATGGAAGGTAAACAGCTTGAACTTAGAGAAGGTATATAGGGTGATATTTTTTGGAGGTGAAGAACATTAAATAAATTCGGCAGCGGAGTACATGGAGTAGTATCTAAACACCCAGTCTCTAAGATGGGAGTAATTCGCAAGAGCAATGGTCACATGACTAAGCCAACGGAGGGAACATGGCAGTTGCGGTACAGATTCACTTTCCTGGAATACTAAGACCGAATTACTCATGGATTCTTGTTAATAGGGAGACTAGTAAGAAAAGACGAGCTGAGGTTAAAAGATAATGGCTGCAAATGGTATCAGAAGTGCTCTACTATCTTTGCACTATTTAAAGCGGCTGAAAATTATGTCATTTTCCCTGACGGGATGTATCCCGGTGGCTTGGAAGGAAACCAAGACTATACTTCTTCTTAGCCTTACATCTTTTCTATAGTAAATATACTGATACCGGTCTGCACGAACATGTCAGAGTCGTGCAAATTCTCAATGGTGGAACTGCTTTGTCCGTCTTTATGAAGTTGCTTTTCACAAGATCTCTTTCGTGAATGTAGGAAATTCTCTTACTGAGATTAGGGTTGACCGCATTATAAGACGGATCAGCGATATGTTTCGGGCTGGAGCTACATAACTCAGATGTGTCACTTATGGTTTGCGGTAAGTTCATCGGGACCATTCAAGCTTGCATAAGACAGGCTGTTATATATAATTACTAGCAAATCTAACGCTGTGTTCTTCACCCGAAGGAGGATGAAAGTCAAGTTGAAGGTGAATTATCCAAGCAGTACTCTGCAGATACGGAAAGCAAAATGGATCTTGCGTGTGATCATAAATGGGGAATCTAGTCAAAGTCTACATTCTGGATTTACGCAATGATGTTAAGGGATAAGGCATAGCTGGGATTGAAACAGAAGACAAGCTAGCAGAAAGGGATCCAGTGATCAGAACCCAGAATTGCACTGGGAAATGACTTAGTGCGAGCAAATGTCCTACAAAGGGTAGACTGATTAAGCCTGAAAAACTGAAGGGAGGTTACCACATACAGATAGGATCCACTGATGATCAAAGAGCCCCTCGGTAGGAAGGCCAGTGAGGTGCTTAGATATAACAGGGGTAACTTAAGCTGGATTACTGAGTTAGTGATAGGTCAAGTAAAATATAATATGACCAAGATGTAAATCAAACTGATGATACTTGCAGACTGTGCATGGAAGAGGTTATGGAGGTAGCGCAGATTGTGCGTGAATATCTTAGGACGACGCGCAGATACTTACTAATTGTGAATAATCCCCCAGGCCTTAAGGAAATGATGTAAGGAAGAAACTTAACAGTTACCAGTCGTTAGACTAAATAAAAGTAAGATAGTCGTAAATTATAAATCGGTTGTCTTAAACCAATGCGAGGAATGAAGATGGCCAAAAAGGAAACCATAAAGTAACCGGTCTGCCTCGATATCCCTTATCTCTTATATTAGGGTTTTTGAAGCGATGATCGTTGGCAGCCTTTAATGATCGCTGAAATTTTCGGTTGATATTTCAAGAAAGTTAGAGTCAACGGTGGGTGATCTGTACAGTCATGACTAATTATTTTACTTACCGAAATTTTTTTCTCGTGTCACTAGGATGGCAGCATATTCTTCACAACGCGCAATAAAATTCATTTACTGAAAGAAACATTTGACGAGCGATTAAATTCACGAAATGAAGCTGTTAATTGACCACGGTCGGTAAACCAGAATCATTTAAGCAAAGTCAGAAGTCAGCGTTTATCGTATTATGGTAGTAATGCCACAATGTTTCACCCAGGTAAGCTTCAAAAATCATACTTGAACATTAGAGCGTAAAACTACGTTTTAAACACGACCAATTTCTTCGATACGTGAGACATATTATGTTTTATTTCAAATTAAAATTTTACGGTGCTAAAAAGAACACGCTATGTAAATAAATTATTGACTGACTGACTTAAAACCTGTCAGCAAAGCGTTGAGAAAATGGAACAGTTGTTTCTTTTTCAGCACAATTTAAAATTTAAGTATAAAGTAGATGTAGAAATAAAGATGTGTTGACGTAATGGCTTACGTAACTTACGTGAAACCTGTCTACAAGTTATTAAAAAAAGACATTAAATTTAAATGGTTCCTTGCGAAAACTTAAAATATAGTTGAATTATACGCATGTTTTCGATTCAGTGTATAATGCTTATTTAATCAAGCTTAAGTGCGTTATATTCTTAAGTATTTTTTACCATACAATATGATAATAGGTCATATATGACCTCACCTCTAAAATCACTAAATAGGAAACATTTATTTTTCGTTTTTTTTTCAATAATAAAAAATGTATGTCAGAATTCGTAGTGAAGATAAAAGCAACAGCACAGCTTTATCTCAAATGGCAAATAAAACACTACACAGCACTATACCTTGAAGGGCGAAAACTTAAGCAACAATAAGCCTTGTGGAGTGCCTTGCAGCTTGTAAGAAAAACTAAACGGATGTGTGAGTATAAAATATTGCCAGAACAAGAAATTTAATGAAGCTAAAACTTGTTTACAATGGAATTAAAAATTTTATATAGTCAAAAGTAAAGAAAATTGAAAATGTTTTTATTTTTCACAGATTTCGTTATGAACAGAGGGAAAATAATAATGACGAACAAAATAGTTTAAGGTCAGGTGACATTGTTTGAGGCATTAATTAAAATTTAAAATATTTTGCTAGTGTGCGAAGGAAGTTTTTCTTCACATGCCAGAGGCGTTTTAGCATCAACGTAGATGTAATTCTGTGATTTAATGATTAACCCGATTATGTCAATTTTTGATGATTTTAATTATTTATGCCGAAATGCTTTATTTGAGACGCTCTTTAGATTACACTAAATATGCTGCAACAAATAAGGAACAATTCCGAATTTTTGAATGAAAAACTACGTAACATTCACATACATTTGAAATTTCATAAATGCAACACCGATAAGGATACATGAATGTTGTTCGTTCCAAACGCATTTAAATAAATATTTTTTACATAATTTTAAGTTTATGATAACTGATTTTTACCACTGTGCGGGGCAAAAGTTAGAAATATGATAGCATTGGTACCATTAAAAATAATTTATGTTGACTTAAGTCGTTTTACCTGCATGGTCTCTCTGTCCGTAATACTTAAACATTTTCCATTACGCCTTAATGATATTTTAGTACGAAATATTTACTACTTATATTTGAAAGTACGTTACACAAATATTAAGAGATTTTTCGTACCGAACCCATTGTTTCAAACAAAACTATTTTTAGATTTACGCGATTATTTATGATAACTACACTTGTATGTTGAGTACACAAAAACAATTGTTTAATAGTTAATTATCTCAACGAGCTTTTTTTGACGGACTTTTTTGCATTGTTACTGCCTTAGGAAAAAGGTTTTGGGAAGCAGAATAGTTTTTGTTGACATTCCCTATTAATTTTCTTGTATTAGAAGTAGTAGAACGGTATTCTTAATATTTTATTTATTCCATACATGAAAGGTACAGCTAAAAATGGAATTTTACCAGTAGTATTTGTTGGAAATTCCCTAGCCCATCTGCCGATAAAAGAGTTCTTTATGAGACTGTTTAATTAGTCGACAAAAGAGAAAAGTGAATAAACGCTCAAATTTTGTTGTTGTTAATTGCCGAATAAATATGTTTTGCAAAATTGTTCATTCGAATTATGAGCAACACTCTGGGTGATTTTTTGAGATTTTTTTGAGTGATTCGGTTAATTATACTCTTTACAAATATTAAAAGTGTATATATTATTGGTTTCTTTTTCCGTTTGTAATTCCTACAATAATAACTTCCGATTCTGGATCGTTATAGGCAGGGAAGTTTAATTAACGATGACAATCAGTCCAGCTATACGATGAAATAAGCGCTCGTGCATTGGTTAAAATTAAACAGAATAAAAAAATGAAATTTTACCAAGAAAAGTCTATATTCCATAAATTTTAAAAATTTTAACCAAAAATCTTAATTTCAGCAACACCAAAAAGTCACAAAAAATCCTTACTATATGAAAAGTGTTGAATTTTTGATAAAATCGATGTAAAACATTTACATAAAAATTCTAACTTCGCCATTAATGAAAATTCACCAAAAGATTTGGTGAATATTTCACCAAAAAAATTTAAAAATTATGAAAAATATATATTTTACCAAATATTTAAATTTGTCTAAAAAATTAGAAAATGTGCAATTTTTGCAAAATTTTAAATTTAAATTCGTCTAAAACTGTAACACTGAAAATACTATAAAATTTCGAAATTTTAGCACAAACAGTTTTAAAATTCATCAAAAATCTAAAAAGTCACAAAAAATTGTTTTATGAAAAAACGCCGTATTTTGAGCAAAATAAAAAAATCAAAATTTACCAAACAATTAAAGAAAAAAATTAAAAATTGTGGATGCTATAAATTTTACCGAAAATATTAATTAGTCTCAAAAACTTAAAAACACCAAATTTTGCTTTAATTTGGGACTTTACAAAAATACGAAAATATATTACACAATACCAAACTTTAGTTCAAAACTTTTAAATTAAAAAATAATTGTACGAAAATTCACTACAAGTTTGAAAAATCACCATAAAATAAAAAAACTGAAATAAAAAAAAATAATTGTAAAAAAATTAAAATTCCATACCGCGATTTTATAAAATTTCGGAATTTTTACAGAAAATTTAAAACTCACCATAAAGCCAAAAAGTTACATAAAATAAATTGATGTTAAACAAACATACATATATAAAAAGCAAATTTCACCAGAAATGTGAAATTTACCAAAAAAGTTTAAACATTTCACCAACAAATTTAAGTCAGAAAAATTATAAATTGAAATTAGTCTAAAAATTCAAAATTTGGCCATAATTAACAAATTTAACAAAATGTTACAAATTCACCAATGAATTTAAAGGTCATAGAAATTATAAATTTTACACAAAATCGAAATTAATATTAAAATAAAAAAACCGAAATTCCACTACAATTTGGGACCTTGCGAAAATTCACCACAAAAACAAACACTGGTCCAGAAATAACAAATTTTTGCAAAAATTCTGAATATAAAAATAGAAATTCCATCGAAAAATTATGAAAAAATATTGACAAAATTTAACACAATTATATAAAAAATCAAATTTCACTACAAATCTGGAATTCACTAAAAAAATTTTAAGAGTTAACGAAAAATTTCAAGATTTGCCAAAAAAATTAAATATTTTAGCAAAAATCTAAATAAAATCCAGTAACACTAAAAATCTAATTACACACGTTCCTCTATAGTGAAAATTGCGAAACATTTGCCCCATTGTGTCTATGTGCCAGCGAGTCAGTAGAATTTTACACACTAATCGGACCAAGTGGTTTTAAAATAAGCTATTGGGTGCTGGGCCACAAATGGCAGTTTTAATTTTCTCTCTCTTAAAAAAAAAGAACCGAGGCTTCCGTTTAAATTATCGAACAGCGCAAAAAATTCGCATGCCAAAAACATTAAGAGCTACCGATTCCTTATACTTGTACTACCTATAACTGTAGATGAATCACCCGTGAGTCTATGTGTAAGAAGACTACACCGGGTCTAACGAGCAATATAATGACCTTCGGCGGTTACTGCCTATCTCGATTCGCCAAAAAGTAGTTCGTCGTATAAAACAAACGACCGTATTTAAAGATTATCACAGGATATTTTTTCAGGCCGGATCTATGAAAGAGTTTGACTAAATTTATATGTCTTTGTGTGTTACTAAATGAATACAAATGAGGATGGTGATAGTGGCAACTAAACGTATAAAAGTAATTTAATTTTATGTACAATTTTGTATTAAAATTCCTTACCATTCAAGTAACATATTTCTTAGGCTGATAAAGATTCTAAAAAGACAGTGTTTTTGTTTTTAATATTTTTATTAATTAAAAATTATATTTATTTACTCCTAAATTTAGCATGTTGTTCAAGAATTCTTCTTTATTTATTTTCTAATATATTTAACAGTCAAAACAAAAAATATCCAATTTAATTAATTTTGTTTAAAACTTAACAATAACAGAAAAAAAACTGTAATATTCAGTAATTTCTTTCGTTAATTTCTTTTGGTTTGTCGCTTCTCATAAATGTCTTTACTTGTTGGGTTTAATACTAATTATAATTATAATAATATATTTTTAATATTATCTTGTGTTGTTGTAGTTGTTGATGTTTAATGTTGTACAACATACTTAGAAGAAGTTGTAATAAATGCAAGTTTTCGTTTTATATTATTTAAATTAACAATAAATTTTGTTAGTTTTTCTTTTCTTTTTAATTATGATTTTTAATATAAATATTTAATATTTACTAACCATATCAAACTCATAAAAGCTACTGTAGTAATAATAATTATAATAAAAATTATCTTAATTCACTATTATTTACAAATTATATACAATAGAGTGTAAATGTGCCTCTTCTTTTGGGGTTTTATATTTTTTCAATTCTCAGCCTTTTTTTGGAGGAAGTATAGGGAAGGCAAAAAGATAATTGTGTCGGAGGAAAAAACGAGTAGTACAAGATGAGAAAATTTATATTTATTTGTAGTTTTAGCTGCCAACAAAATTTACGCGTTCATCAACAACTTGGATGCATTTTTGAAATTATTTTTCTATGTAGTTGTAACAGAAATTTGAAGGAATGAATTGCAATTTTAAGTTTTTATTGTATCAAATCTCTTGTTAATAAAATAAAGAAATTCGCAAAATACATTGAGTGTTTTAAAGAAAAAAGTTGGCTATTAATCATCACTTTCTAAAAATATATTACTCTCTAACAAATCTTAACATGATGACACCTGGGGGTCTACTCTGTATTTCGATTCGAAAGAAAACATTTTCGAAACACAATGTATTAGGCATACAAATTCGAATGATTTTCTTTTCGAATCGAATTACGCAGTAACCCCCCTGCAGTAAAATTGTTGCACTGAAGTTGGGAAAAATGGTTTTTTGGGGTTGGAACATTTGAAGCTTATATAAATATACATTTTTTATTTCTAACACGATTTGGAAAATTTTATTTCACCTCGAGGGCTTTTGCAGTGAAATATAAAAAAACACATACTGATTATCTGCTAGTGTTTGGGTAATATTTGACCTTTGAAATGAATACGTAAAATTTTTAATTTAGTCTATTTTATTGCATTCGGTGTAAGCTAGCTTATTGGGATGTTGTTAATTTATTTAAGCAGAGGATTTAATAATGAGAAAATTAGATTCACACTGGTAAAAGTACGAAAGATTGTTTAAAGTTATATAGAATTTATTGTATAAATAATTCTGGCACACCAAACAGCTAGTTTAATGACAGAACTCACTGGCAATCAACGTCAGGGAAGTACTAAAGATAAGCTTCGAAAATGCAAATTCTTTTCAGGCGAGGAGGACTGTTTGTGGCAAAATCTTCTCGGATTGATATACCTAAATCTTTTAGTTTATATTAATATTTTTATAGCGAGCCCATACCTTAAAATTAAAATATTTTCTTTGTTCCTTTGAGCAATATAAATATTTATAGACTCACCCAATTGTTCATGAAAACTATAGAATTTTGCCAATAACTTTAGTTTAGCAGTTCATTAATCTAGAATTGATTTTCAGAAGTAAACAAACAATTTTTGAAAATGTTCCCATATGGGCTTTTCCTCTAAAAAAAATAAAAATTTGTTTGGAATATGGAGGTAGGAAACGCTAGAAAATCTGTTAGAATAAAAATAGTTTCCATTACGTTTTTGAAAAGATTAAACATTTTTCCTGTCACTTGTTGACTACATATTTTTTGTAGTTTTCGAATTTTGCGATTTCATTCCTTTAAACTGCTGGCGACAAAAGGGTAGTCATTTTGAGTTGCAAAATTCCATGCTGGCAAGCAAGTCTCGCATGATTTTTGTTGTCTGATTTAATTTTTGTTGTATTTACAATTTGTCCGTCGTACATTGAGTTTATAGTTCTTCTTTATGTGTTGGTGGGAGCTTCTTTTGGGCTGATGTAGACCAGACTGGAAGCTTATGGTTATGTGTGTGTGGGTGTGTGTTCCTCTCATTCCTTTGTCTATTTACATTGTTTGGGCTATAATTACAAACCCTTTTGTATGCAGTTCATTAAATCTTCTGTACATTTGTTTGCTTGTATTTGGTTGCAGCTGGAGGCTTATTTATGCTTCAGTTTTGTTACTGTCGTTTTTCTTATTCGCTTTTTCACAACCAAAAGGCTGCATCTGTATCTACTTTTGTTGCTTTCGTATCTATTTTCTTACTAACTAAATGTAAAAAAGATTTTTATTTTAATTTGTTTCCTCTTTGTCTTATTTTTTAACTATTCATTTTGTTTGTATGTACATTTTTCTTTGGCTTAATATTAGTTTTTTATCTTGTATGCCTTAACAGGCAATTGAATTTTTGTATTTTTTCGCTTTAAATTTACTTCCTTAATTTACAATTATTTTCGTATTTTTTCATACATAAATTTAATTTTAATCTAATTTTATAATACACCGTTCTCATTCGTTAAACCTTCAGTTGTTGCTGTTTTCGTTTTGTTGTCTGGTATGTATAAAGCTGCCAAGGCATTAAAACGTGGACCCCACGTTTCCAAATAATTAAAGTCTTGATTCTCATCATCCGTACCTAAGGAGGAAAGAGAAGAAAAGACAAAATAGCAAGTATAAATAAAAAGTTTCTATTAAATTTTATTATTAAAATTATAATTAAATTATTAAAGTTTGTAAAAGTTGCTGTTACGATTATTAAGTAGTTGTAATCCTTTTAAAATGAGCAGTCAAATTAAACAAATTAAGATTATTACCTTAAATTTAATGTGAATACAAATAAGACAACAGCTAACAACATTTTCCACACATTTTGCTCTCCCCCACCTTTACTTCCATGGCTTAAAAAGTATGATTGCTTGAAAGCAGCTTAGATAAATATACTTTCAAAACTATTATGCGAACATTCCCGGTAAAAAAATTTACAACTCTTAAGTACTTTGTTTCGTTTTAGCTTGAAATTTATTTCAGTTATTAACAGACTCAATTGATTTATTTAGAAAGTTTGTTTATTTCAATTAAACTCTTCATTAAATCAACTACTCCAAAAAATATTTAAATTCATAATTTTAATGAATTAATTAATTTATTAATGGAGTTCACAAACACTTAGTTAAACTCCTAGCTAAAACCGAAACAAATATATAAGAAGTGTGGATGTTTTTTCTGTGATATGGCCCTAATTGTTTCGAAAACGCTACTTCTGCTCGAATATATAAAACTTTAAATTGGTAAACCGGCTCTCCATGTCAGCTAAATATTTTAAAATTAACGTAATTTATATTTGGTAATATGACGAGTGCAGCTCAATTGTATATGACCCGAGAGGAAGCCTTCGATAGCTAGTCTGGTTAGCGGGGTACACCAACATGTGAGGCATTATCTTTTCGGACGAATTTGATAGATCCGATAGTATGGGTACCGCTTTAATACTGCGGGACATATGTTATACTCAGCATTTACACTTCACAGGGCTGCGCGTACCAGGTGATCTACAGAACCGACATGCTGAATATCGAGGAGGTTCTTATCCTTGTCAACTCGTAGTAAGTAATTTCATAAGAAAAAGTCGGCGCGTTCAGAAACAATTACGCACACTGAGGCCAGTATGTTAGAAGTTGCCTAAGTAACGGAAAGAGGGTAAAAACCGTGGAACACTTTTTCCGTCACTGAGAGTTTTGTAATTTTTTGATGCTTAACCGGGCAAATATAATATAGAATACTGTAATTTTCAGAAAGTATACGAAATCGAAACGAGGACTCAAGTGAGCATCTCGAGGCAGCCTGTGCAAATTATCCTATTTTTAGTTCAGATCTGTTGGGCCACAATTGTATTTGGTAATTACAATTATTTGTTGTTGTATTTAAAAACACATTCAAATAACAACTCGAATTTTTTTTTTAATTTTAATTTTTTTACTATTCAATTTACTTTTTTGCTGGTTAATTAAAATTAATTTTTTTTTTAATTTTTATTGAATAAGTGAGGTATTGCTATTTGTAATTACTTGTACTTTGCAATTAAAATTATGACTTCGTTATACATCACAAATAATTTTAATTGAAATGCAATAGTTACAGCAGACCTGCTAAATTTTAATTAATTATTTAGGTGATGTTCGCGTTTGAAAGAGAAAATAATATGATTAGTGTCTGAACTTTGCATTCAAAAGACTTTCCATATTATCAATTTTGGAAAAGGGCTTACTCTTTGAAGAAGAATCTTAAGCAGTCTCTATAAATATTATTATTATTATTAATGTATGGGGGGATATCGAAGTAGACCACTTTCTGGGTCCCTTTTCGACCCCCATTTCACTCCTCAAATTGATTTCAGCGAGCCGATCCGTAATCACAACCACCTTATTTTCAATTGAGTCTCGTGCTAGCCCTAGCCTTTACTCTTGACAAAAGTGATTTCAGACTGTCGACTGGTAACTGTCGACACTCTTCCTCATCACGTAGTCTTTTGTAATTGCTAGCATTTGTCTAAGGCTTAGTTCCCCCATGGCATTCACATCTAACAAGTGTCTGCCCGTGGCCTTAAGCCTTATGCTAGCCAGTGCTGGACATTCACACACAATGTGCGCTACCGTCTCAGCCTCTTCCAGGCATAGTCTGCAAGTATCATCTTCTACGGCTTTCATCTTAGCCAGATGGTACTTGAAGTTTCCATGTCCTGTCTGTGCCTACCCACATCAACGTTACCTCATTCAACGAGGCACATCTGTTTAGTTTCAGAACACATTCCAGCACCAGTTTGGAATACACGTTCACTTGCCGCATGCGTTTTATAACTGACTGATTGTCAAGTGCAATGAGAACCCTTTTCCCATGCACTCGGCTTTCAAGCAAGTGATCCAACGCATGCAGTAACCCAAGCAGTTCTGCCTGGTAAACTGACACGTACCTCCCCAGACACAGACTACAGGACAAGTTCAGCTCAACTGGGAATACACCTGCTCCTGCTCTGCCACTCATAAGCGAACCATCAGTAAAAATGCTGATGTCGTTCTCCATAAACTCATTGTGTATAATGCATTAGGTGTCCGATGCAGCCTCTCGACTACCTTTCTTCTACTCATGCATTTCATCGGCATCTGAGCAGCCCTAACCTCTTTCCCAACGAGGTCCAGGATACTCTTATGCCCGATGTTCGGCCCAAAGCTACGCCAAACCGCATCGCTCCTCATTCGCAGAGCTGACAATGCGGTCGTTGACCTACTGAATAAGTCCAATGGCAGCAATCCCAACGTTGCCTCGATTGCCTGTGTTGGCGCCGTGCGCATTGCACCACTTATACCCATGCAGGCAACCCTCTGAATCCCATCCAACTTACGCTTAATTGTGCCCTGAGAGGCATTGGGCCACTACACCACGGATGCGTAAGTAATAATGGATCTCACCATTATTGTGTAAATCCAGAATGCAGCCTTTGGCGAGATTCCCCACCTACGGCCACACACTTGTTTACATACATATATATAAATAACAATTCAACAAAAAAAAGTGAGTGAGTGAGTGAGCAATCTTCAACTTTATTACTTTGGATTTTGAATAATCGCAAATATTCCTGCAAGATTATAAAAACAAATATGTAGGAAGGTGTAAGAGAAAGAGAGAGAAATAGAGAGATGTGACGCATGAAACGTCCATATGTTGCTTACAATTTTATTATAGATTTTCAACCATTACGAATTTTTTTTTATAAATTTTATAAATTCGCAATTACTACTTATCCAGTCAATTGGTAGACTCTCTTTTATGCTTATTTGTCCCATATATTAAAATACTTTATCTAAATAAATTTCTTTAAGTGTGAAAGTTTAAGTGTTAAAGTTTAAACAAGTTTAAACTCTCAACACCTTTATAATTTCTTTTAAAAATATCAGCAACTTTATGATTTCTTTTTATTTTGAAGTTCTAAACGGTTTCCGCTTAGAATAAACAAACGAAGGTTTTGCTTTAGGGATATAAAAGGTTGTCTTGGAGTTTATATTAATTTAGTTTTTTGAAATAGTTATATTAAACTTTACATGAGTTAGAGAAATTTTGCAATCATATTAAACAAATTAAATTTGTAACAAAAAAAGAAATATCAGACACTTGGTCGATAGCAAAATATTTTGCAATTAATATTCAATTTAATAAACATTGGAGGATGATCAAATATCCTCTTACTTGGTGTGTACAGCATTAGCTTACTACTAGATTTTATAACAAAAAAACATAATTTTTCTTTTATAACAACGCATTTGTTAAACATTCGCAATGCACTTAGCAAGGTATTTTTATATGTATTACCTTTAACAAGACTAGCAAGCCCACCGGCTCTACGACCGTCTGTTGTCAAAGATTTATTAGAACATAGTTAAAGATCTCATAATAAACCAGTATGCTTATGGTTGCCTAAGCATTTATTTATACGAAGCCACTGAAATGTGTTCCTCACACAGGAGGGCAGGAGGTTTAATATAAAAAAAAAAATCGAAAATTTGGTATAGAAAAGGAAAATCTCTAATTTTTAGCCCACTGGATTGGCATTGGTACTTGATAAAATTATTAATATTGAACTCTTATGATCACACATTTAGTTCCGCTAATTAATCCATTTTTTTCAAACCAGTAGAAAACGCGATTTTCTAACGGTCACTAGCATTTGCTCCAATTTGCACGCATTATCGCTAATGACATTGTGATTTTCGCCCAAATCGAACCAGTTCATTACCAAAAAACCCATGCATTCATGTCTTTTTATGGAAGTTTTATTGAGTGTGGATAACAGGCAGGTATGAGAAATTGAAACAATATCAACGTTGGAGTTTCTAAAAATCAGTAAAAATTTAGAAATAAATCTTTCACTTGGCTAATATCTTAAGTAATTTATAATAAAGAAAACGATTTTTTAACAATTATCATGATACTTGCAAACATATTTAAAAAAGTTATATTTATAATTTCTTAAGCCAATGATTTAATAAAAAACCAACTGACATGAAGTACAACGTTCTTCCTTAACTTTTTCCATACATATTCAACTGTTATTTATTTCTTCTCCGATATCACTTATTGCCATATGCGATTGTTATAAAAAGTAACTCGTTGCCAAATCTAAATCACTTACCTGATGCCAATGAACTTAATGATTCTGCGATACTCCCTCTGCCCTCGTAGGTGAAATTTCTTAAATCATCAAAGGGTGGCGCGTTCATGTCTTTGTCGCAGCGCTTTTTACGTTCCTCCATTAAAAAGCCCACATTTAGTTCTTGGCCTGGCATTAAGGTAACAACAGGATCTGCAACAATAAGAACAAAAAGTAAAACAAATCAACAAAAATAAATTAGAAATCATAGAATAAGAAATATTTGTATTGGCATACTGCAAAACAAATTCATCAAGATAATGAAATGCAACAACAAATCCTCAATTTTTATGACACCAACAGAACTATAAATCTGCAAACATTTAATATTTTACGTGCTGCTGATGTTTTTTTCTCTACATTTGGTTTTAACTTAAGATAACAGTTATTGTTTCTGTGTGTATGTGTTTGCGGGCGCGTGTGTGTTTTCCATTTGTTTTCAACATTTGAAGTTAAAGCAAATACTTACATATGATTGGCACTTTACAGGCAGCTATATCAGGTGGCATGTTACCATTCTGTCCTATCGGTATCTGCAGTGGTGTAATGTCAAACGCTGTCATATCATCCTCACCACCACCTTCGTCATCATAACTAATCACTGTTTCTCTTACATCTTTTTCTGGGCCATTACGTTTTTTATTTGTTGTTCTACGTTTACGATTGTACAGCACAAAGATAAGAGCTAAAACTGCAAAAGAGAAGGGCAAGAAGTAAAGCAAAATTGACTTTAAGCAGTAGGAATTGGTTAAATATTAATTATTTTATAGTCTTAAAACTGAATAGTTTATTTACGTTCTTAAATAAAATAGCAAAAATTAAGGATCCAAGTTTTTTCGGTTTTGTACATAATATTGTTTTACTTTTTCGAGTTTCGAGTAAAATATGGTGAAGAGTTAATTGGCAACAATGAAAAATATATGTCAGATAATGATTATGAGTGCTTGACAGGCACAAGCCTAGCTAGACCTCTGTTGCTGGTTGGTCTGTTATTACAACAAAAACGAACAATTTTTAAAATTTTGAAATTTTTTTTTGGGAAAATGTTATTTTGAATGAGTTTGGTGCGCGGGAAACGCGTCTGTTGCTTGATAATATATAATTTTTTCAATCATTTCTGAATTGTTTTTTTTCGAAATTAAACTGCGAATTCTTCAAATTTTTTAAAAAAAGTGGAAACAAATTTTCAAAATTTTAAATTTCACAAACTATAAAAAAACTTCAAAGAAACCAAAAATCAGGAAATTAACAAACGACCAAAAAGTTCAAAACAGAAATTTCACCACAAATTGCATGAAAAATTTAATTTTCAGCCGAAAGTAGAAAGTGAAATATACGAAAATTCTATAATTACAAGAAAGTCGCCCCAATTTGCAAGTTCAAGAGAAAATTAAAAACTAACCAAAGTATTTCACAATCACTAAAAACTAAAAATTTCACCAAAAACCGAAAGTCAGCCGACAAATCATAAAAAATCAAAATTCCACAAAAATCGGGTATTTATGAAAAAAATGAAATAATTCTAAGTTCCAAAACGCATCTTAATTTGACCAAAAAAGTAAAGAAAAACGAACTTCACTATACTTTTAAGTTTAATTCAATATTTTACCAAAACTCTTGTGAGAAAAAAGATCAATTTCATTGGATTTTCAAAGAATTTTGAAATTTTACTCAAAGGCTTAAATACCGACGAAAAATAAGACGACAAAAACTTTAGAAAAATCTGTAGGGATAGGCCCAAGCATGGACTATAACGTACTGCAAGATCGTCAGAAAACATTACTTCTGTTCAAGAAAGTATTCAAAACAATCCATCAACCTCAATTCGACACCGTGCTCAGGAGCTTGGTTTTCAAAGAACAACTTTGGCCGCAATTTTGCACAAAGATTTGCATTTGTTTCCATTTAAGATTCAGTTGAGACAAGAGCTTCTTCCAGAAGACCATTTACGCCGCAGTACATATGCCAATAGGATGCTACAGCTCGCCAATGACAACCCCGATTTTCATGAAAAAATCATAACGAGTGATGATGCACATTTTCATTTGAATGGATATGTGAATAAACAGAATAGACGGTTCTGGGAAATCGAAAGCCCTCAAATTATTCAGTAGTCAGGAGGACTCATTGGAACTTACTTCTTTGAAACTGAAAACGGCGTAACGGTAACCGTCAATGGGGAGCGATATCGTGATATGATACCGCCACAACTGCATGCTTTGGGCTTGGCTAACATGTGGTTTCAACAAGACGGTGCGGCATCGCATACAGCGAGGATTACAATGGAATTAATGCGAGACCTTTTTCCACAACAAGTTATTTCAAGGAGTGGCGATGTTGATTGGTCTCCACCGTCGCCTGATTTGACTGCTCCGGACTTCTTTTTGTGGGGATATCTGAAAAGCAAGGTTTATGAAAACAAACCAGAAACGCTGGAGCAACTCAAACCAAATATTCGTGATGAAATTAATGAAATATCGCGTGAAATGTGTCAGAATGTAATGAAAAATGTGTTCAAAAGGGCCCGCGTTTGCGAGGCTAACGGAGGCGGACATTTATCTGATATTGTATTCCATACATAATTGCCGACATTAAATAAAACTTTTATCAATATACGATCCATTCTCTTTCATTTAATCAAAAATTATTCCAGGCGGACACCCTGTATTTGATATTTTTGTGAAGGCGTGATTCGACTCAACTGAATATCGCTCTCTCACTTATTTCTTTTGTAGTTTCTTTGAAGTTTAAGAAACATTGTTTAAAACTTTATTATTGTTTCTTTGAGCTTTTATTATAATTTTAATCAAAATTTTTTGTTATAAAAAAAATAATTTAAAATTGTAAATAAAAAAACACTGTTTTAAATCAAGTTTGTATTGCAAATGTTTTAATTTAAATGTAAGATATTTTATGACAACAAAATATGTGCTTCTCTTATGGCAAAAAAGTTCTGCCGTTCCTTTTGTCAGTTTCCCAGCAACAGCAACTGAAATCCATTTTTGAAATAAAACGGAAAAGTTGTTCAGTCCCTTGCAAATGAAACATCTGATTTGGTGGCTTCAACTTAATCAATTTCTGAACGATATATAGTCTAATCAAACAATATATGTTCACGATTCTGAGAATCTTGATCCACACAGAAACGAAATTTATTTATGGAAAAGTAATAACCGCATGAATATGTTTTTTTTTGTTATTAATGATAGGAATTAAAATTCATCTGACATAATACAATTATAATTTAAGCTCGACGGCTGTCGATAACGATTTTATTTAGGTGGCTTTCAACCTTTATTTTTTTTAAACATGGAGTAGCTTTAAAAAGTCAAATACATTTTTACTACAGTGGTTAAATCAGTAATTCCCATTTTCAACCCAAAGAAGTTTCTAGATGTTGAAGCTGTTGGTTGTTTAATAAATTACATCACCGATCTTAGCTACTAAACACAAATCAAACTAAAGATCTAAAGGAGAAAGATGAGCGAGAGAGATTGCTCACCAATCCTGGTTCTTAACAGTCAATATTTTATATTCTGGATGCTATGAAGCCTTTTCTTGCTGAAAGGACATCATATTCAGCTCTTGCATTTTACTGAAAATGTTGCTGCCTTGATTTTTATTTTCTTTGGAAAATGACATAACTGTGAAATTGGGAAATTGGCAAGTCCTATCAGAATACAGTAGCCTTCTTACACTTACGTAAATATTTACGCGCACGCAATTCACCTACCATTACTGCGAATGATCGAAAGTCAAGAAGTAAAATGGTGGTAAGTATAAAGAAGGTAGTGGAAGTAAAGTAGTCGTGTGGATAGTTGGCTAAACCTATCTGAATGTAATATATTCTTATTATGTAAACGTGAGCGACGCCAGATGTAAAACTCATCAAACCACTCACTTTTACCTCTATACGCCGCACTCTTTGCCATTTTATTGCTAAGACTTGAACTGACTGATCACAAGGTCGATTATAACAACCACTGAATGCTAACGAAATGATAAACATGTTTCTCACATGGCATAATTTTTGATAAAATATTTAATAAAAAAATACAGAAACAACAAAATTATGATTTAAATCTCAATATACTGTTGCTCTTCACACATGTTTTTATAAACATTGTACCCGGACTCGATGCCCATGAAATTAATTTGTTCGTGCTGTCGCAAGTGCATTTACTTAAAACAGCTTGGTTTGGAATTTTTTGACTGTAAGATTGCCTGCGTCGAAATACATTGTTTTTGTTGTATATCTTTTTAAATTTTGTTGTGCTTTAGAAATCATCACAAATAATCAAAGATTGTGTGACCAAATTATTCATTATTTATTCTTTCAATTTCACAAAAAAAATTTAAAAAACGTTGACGCAATTTAGGGATTATCTCTTTTTTGCTTTTAAAATAGTTTTGCCCTTCATTTTAGAGTACTTTGTGTTATTATAACAATTTGAAGGTCTTATAAGATATAAAAATACTTAAGCCCGCAGGCGGGATACAATTATTTTATTATCAACTCTATTAGCAATTCATAATACTAAAATAACACAAAAAAGAAAATTGATAAATAACTGCAAAAAAAGAAACAAAAATTTATGTCTAAATAAAAAAGTTTGCCACAGACAATTTATTGCGGTGACTGTTAAGTTTTTCAAAACAAACCAAAAGTGGTTTGGAATCTGATCTAAAAGCAGATGAAAATTTATGGCTAATGGGGGTGTACCAAAATTAATTTAGGCGGGGTATTTTTGGTTACTGCGGAGGTTTTCACAGGATTGTAATATTATTCATGGCAAATGAAGATATTACAAAGCACAAGATTATAAAAAGTAAATTGAAAAAAAAAACACAAATTATATGTTCCGATCTTGTGGTTTTGATTTAAATATTGTTGCATGTCTTGAAAACTTTGCAGTTGGAAGGTGACTGATATATTCAATAATTGTACTATGTGCAATAACTTGAAATTTTTGTCTCATGAAAAGCCTTGTGATTTGGCCTTTTTATGCTAAGATTAGTCCTGCCTTTTACCCTAGAGCCTCAAAGATAATGTTTTAGCATTGTGGCTTTTTCTTTATTTTTCAGTGCATGCATTTTTTCTGTCTTCTAAATTCTACAATTTCTATAAAACTTTGGTACAAGTAGCCAAGTAAGTTTGTCAAAATGGAATATTTAGGGCCAATGAATATATAATATATTGATAAGTACTGTATTAATATTTTTGAGCCCTTGTGAAGATTTCTGGCCCTTTATCTCCCTGTTAATAATTCTCTTAAAACAATGGAATTTATTTTTATCTAACTCTTCCGGCTTGGTCCTATGGCGGTATTCAATTGAATTTTTAAAACCCAAATGATGTGAAACATTTGAAAAAAATTCCAGATATGTTTGTTAGGTCACCGCATAACATTAAATATTAATTATTTCATTATTTTATTGGTTTGATTTCTTGTAATTTTGATTAGCTTTTTCCTCATTTGCCCCACTGTAATTTTGTGTGAATTTTGCTACATCCAATCCACTGTAAATATTAAATTCAGTTTAAATAATTTGTTGTTGTTAAAAAGAATGCAATGCAGTATTATTTTTTGCCCATTAACTTAACTTCATGCACATGCATATACATACATATGTGTGTGCAGACATATGTACGTATGTATGTACCTATGTACTAATTGTACTAAAGAGAATTAAATTAACAACAACTGTGTTGGCCCTTGTATAACATTTTTGTCTTAGGTTTAAGTTTATTGATTTTAAATAAAGAATTCGTTCGAATTGTTACAATCAATATTTGTTCAGAAGTCACGGTCACATTCCTTGGTAAATATCACTGCCCAAAGAACAGTTCAGCATCCTATAGATAACATATATAAAGAACCAAATTGCCCTATAACGCTACCGGTGGAGAAAACATTCTTCATCGTACAGTGTTTATGTAATTAAAAAAAGAATTGTCTTAATAAAAAATGTAAAAGCAATTTTCATGCAAAAGTATTTGAAAGACCTTGTCCTGAATCAGAAACAAATCTCTCCTTAATGGCTTGAATGTTATAAATAATTTCCTTTGACGATTTTACATTCCATAGTACACTTTGTGTATTTCGTACTTGGAAGCTCACAATTGTTTGCATTTTAAAGTACGATTTCGTATTTATGTTTATGGAAATTTAATTAATTTGTTCTGGACTTTGGGGGTTTGCTCTAGGTCCTGGCCACACTGATTATCAAAAATTTTGGTAACTTTTTAATTTGATATCAAATTGTATGTCACCAGGTGTCCTTGTCGTTGGTCCTAGTTTATATTTTTTTCGAAAATGCATACATGTGTTGCTTCTTATCACATTGGTAATTTTTTTTTAGTTTACAAGAATTGTTGCGTATGTCTAAATCTGTATGGTTGGTTACACTGGTTTCATAATTTTAGTGTGACGTAAGTAATTTTATTTACCCAGACACTTTACTTATTTAATCGCAATATTTTTTACATAAATAAATCTCTTTTACTTTAAGCCCTCCTTTACGTTAGTTTGTTATAATGCTTCACAGTAAGTCTGTCTAGTAGAAAATAACTAAGATGTTGACTTAAACATTTTTTTTTTCTATTAAAGATTTAACTGAATTAACTTGGAGTATTTAAACGAAGATAATAAACGATATCTCATCTCATCATTTAGGATCTGATATTATTAAACAAAGCAGAAAGCCGCTTAACCGCTAAGTGGTATTTGATAAAAATAATGGCTAAAGTATTAAAGTGCTTACTAAATTCATCTTAAGTGTCACTAAAACTAGAAGACTGTTTAATCAGCATTAAATCTTAACACAATTCAAAGAAAGTAATCAACACTCAGCGAGCCTAATAGCTACTAAATATTTGGAGGAATAACATTTATATTTATTTTTGTGCCAGTTAACTCAAGAGCGTATTAGTAATATTGAATTCTACATATTAAATTATAGCCCATACTCCACGACAGCCCTTGTCTACAGACATCAAATTTGTTAGGATTTTAAAAATATTCGACTACGCTAAATCTTTAGGATCAGTATCATGATAAAATTTCGCATAAAGTATTAATTTGCCAAATAATACAAATATACAAAGATTTGGACTACTGCAACTGAAAGTTGGTCCTTATGTTATTTAGGCTGCTGCAATCTTTTTTTTTTAATTGGAAGGAAGTTCCAGGACATAAAAATATAAATTGAGAAGAGTTTGTTCTATTTGGCTAAGCAAAACATACAAAATTCGCATTAAAATTAAAGTTGTAGTAATATTTTCCCTAAATCTATTCAGTAGTTTCTGGAATATCTAGGAAATTGTGGCAAAAAAAAACAGTTTTTATGAAAAAATTTAAAACTCTTAATTTTATCAAAGAAAACAGAGTAAGATAAAAATATCTCTATAAATTCTACATTAGCATTAAACAAAACGAGTTATTTCTTATAAACATTGTTAGAAGTTATCAGGACATTGTAAGAAAAGAGGACAGAGAGACCCAGATGTCGATGGAACACATGAGAAAATTAGTCGAAAGGCTGCATCGGACACTCATTGCGGAAGGCGTTGTACAAAATTAGTGTATGGAGAACAACATCATTATTTTTACTGCTGGGTCTTTTATGAATAACAGGGCAGGAGCAGGTGTATTCTCAGCTGAACGTGTTCTGTAGTCTGCGTCTGCGGAAATACGTGTCAGGTTACCAGGCAGTATAGCTTGGGTTGCTACATTGGTTGGATCACCTGCTCGAATGTTGGGTACGTGGGAGAAAGGTTCTCATTGCAGTTGATAATCAGTCGATTAATGTGTATTCCAAACTAGTGGTCGAATGTGTTTTAAAAGTCATTGAGAATGAAGCAGCAGACGAACTTGCAGAAAGGGGATCTGATGTGAATTTCCATGGACTAGAACCCAGAGATGGCTAAAGTCCTTTAATGGGTATTACATCTAAAAAGATGAAGGTTGCCTATCACATGTAGGCAGACTCCAATGGCGCTCAAGCAATCATGCTATTTGATAAAGTCTCGCATGATGGGCTACTCTTGAAAATAATTCGAGTTATTGTCGATTGATGTCTGCGCTCCCTATTTTAAAACGTGGGCATTTGAGTGCTTTTGAGCGTTTAAACTTGTTGCAGTAACATTAAGTAAATCATTTTTCAATGTTTCGGCATATGAATGCAGTGGCTTAGTGTGTGGTATGATACCAGGCTGAGTACTAGAAGCAGAACCAGCATGAATCCTAGGAAATTAAGAAGACTTATATTGTTCGTATGCGGTGTTACGTACGATTTTTAAATAATTTTTCACGTGCTGGAAGACTTTACAGCCCCTATAGTTTGCAGTCGCTGTATTTTTTTATCTTCGAATCGGCCCGAAGCATTGACAATCGGTGCACTCTCGGGGACTATTACCATTTAATGGCTCTTCCACAGTTATCTTTCTATTTAGGAGATATCACAAGTTTTATAAGGGATGAGTGGGGTATATAGTTTGAAGCTGAGATGCATTAAAAACAATCTCAACACGATGTTTTGGTCAACGTATTTTATTTTTATTTAGAATACAATGTACGACCACACGATATAAACTTCTTTTACTGCACTTTGTACTTTCAACAGGAACAGAACTGTCAATTCCCTTTAGTGGTTCTTATAATAAACGTGTGTTACTGCTGATAAACTTGTGTTATTATATTATCGAAAGAGTTCGGTCTGATATCTACATCCATTTCAGCATGTTGCTCTGATGGTCTTATCTGTGGGATGCTGAAATTTCAAATGTACGCTTTTCTCTTCTTAAGAACGCCTATACATATTTTGTAAAAAAAACATCATTTAAGCGATATTTTTATACAGCTGTTCCACAGGGTCTTTCTTATGTAGGAACTGTAGCCTCTAGTACGAGTAACTGCGATTTCGGAAGCATCATTTTTTATACGAAATTCTTTTTCAGAAAGGTTGTTTTTCAGCTTTTTATTGCAAATCGAAACTGTATCAGATTTTTGACTTTTTTCACACTGGCTCTTGTCAATGTCACACACAGTTTATTAGTTATTCATGAAATTGTTCATTGAAACCACTCAATCTTAAAATTGACATTCCAGTATGTGTAGTTTTTGTTATTTCCAATGGGGCTGCTGTTTTTGTTTTTATGCTTTCGCATATAAAACCACCAATGATTTTTTTATGTCAAACCTTTTAGACTAATTAAAATACCTTTCTTCTATTCTCGGTGTTATTTGTGTGTTTTTGTGTTTAAGTTTTTTTTTTAATTTTAATTCAATTGTATTTTAAAAGAGAAGTGAAAAAAATTATAATGAAAAAGACATTTTTTCAGCACCACCTTTCACTGCATGAAAACCATAAAAATAGAAACGACATATGTTACGTTCACACTGCGGTTTAATGCAAAAAAAAAATGGAGGAAACTAAACTCTGTTTCACTTGTTCTTAATACAACAGCTGTAGAGACAAATATAAGGGGCAGTAGAAAAAACTCAGAGCTCTTAGTTATAATGACTTTCATGCTTTCCACTTTGCAGTGGATTTTTTTAAAGTCTTTTGATTAGAGACCGTTGTATCTGATTTCTGTTTTCTAGTACCTTTTGCCACCAGAGAGATAAAGTATAATATTACAATAAAAGTTCATAAGCTGGAAAGTTGATGTTCGAAGTTTAATTAACATTTGCTAGCTTTAATTATTTTTTCTTTCTTTTAATGGGAACCGTGAGCAGCTGGGCAAATAATCAATTGGTTTCAAAAAGCTGCTATGCTAAAGTTTGCTAATATGTTACTCCAATTAAATGGGTAATTCAAATGTAAATGCAAATGCTTAAAATTATTTTTCGTCCAGTGTATTTGGATGAAAATGTGTTAAAATTCGGCTGTGACTAAAACTTATCCTCTGCATGAAAGTCTTAATTCTTTTTTATTTAAAAGGCTCAAAAACGCAAATATCAGCAATATCACCGACTTTTACCGCTGGTCATTGACGGTGATGGCGTCACCAACGTTGCTTTCGAAGAAGTAGGGAAGAGTGTTATGCCACACTGTTGCCTGGTTGTACGGAAATGTGGCTCTTCAAAGAAGAAAAGCAAATATGGCCGTTACTGAATATCAACATCAAACCACCATTATTGGAACCTCCTCAGAACTCATTGTAATATATGTTGATCTCATACTACTTACAAAGCAGATGACTTACTCGTTAACTAATAATTGAAAAATAAACTACTGCATATGCAACTTTTACTAGCATAACTATTTTCATTTAGTTTTTATTATACCCGTTAAGCTACAAAAAAACCAAAACTATTTAAAAAGCTCGTAAAACTTGCGTTATTACTTTGTTCTGCTGCTGCTGTTATTGCTGCTACAGCTGCCGTTGTCACTTCAAAACTGTGCGTACTACATCACGAAGAATAAAACACTTTTCATTTGAGGGTAGTAAAATTTTCTAAGAAAACGTTAAGTTAAATAAATAAAGTTTTATTTGGAAACATAAAACAAACTACAAATTATAAATGTTCAAAGCTTTATAAGTTTAAAAAATTTTCGCTCGTAAAAAATTTCAAGTCATTAAAATACGTTACATTATTGAAACTTAGCACAGGTAGTAGATAAAAGTTTATCGCATAGAAAATTGAAATGATAAGAAGTAGTTGCTTTTCTTCAAAAGACAACATAAATTTGAACCAAGAAGTTACGTAACCTTGAAGAGGAAAAATGCAACTCATATTGACAAGAAATATGAGAAACGGCCAGTGGATCTTATGATCTATCATCTTCTATAATAACGTGAGGTAGTGTTACTTAATGGTAAGTATATTTTGTTGTAAACAAATTAAAGAATATATATAAAAGACTTTATCCAAATAATCTTTTGAAGCAATACGTATGTGATAGCGCAGTACTTTTGTTATTTCGTCGTTTTATATTATCTTCATTTAAAATTGCAGCCTTTCTAATCGTAAATAGAACGATTGTGACTCTTAAAGTTTTGCAATTTTAAGTAAAATTTTTTTTATAGAATTATAAAATATTTATAGTCAATCAAAATATATGTATCTATCTTGCATAACTACATCATAACTAAGATAACATATAATAGTTTCAAAGAACATTAGTTTAAAATAAAAAATATATAAATCATAAAAATAACAGCAGTATTCAGTGCTTGATGCAAGTGGCCTTGCAAAAGTTCAAATGCAAAGGATTGTAGATATTTGTGTATTTATTGTTCGATTTTATAAAAAATCTACGACATTTTGCATTTGAACTTTTACTAGATTATTTGTAGATAAATGTTATAGGCAATATTTTTACCTGCTATCCGCAAACACAAATTCTGAGGCAATATACAGCTACTAATCCCTACAAAAACACCCGACCTAATAACTTTTCCTGCTAAATATTTACATCTTAAAGATGCCGACGTGATAAGCGACGTTCACCTGCTACTAGCTCACTTGACAAATAGATACCTGACAAACTATGAAACACCAACGAATTGACGAAAACTCCTTAGAACGAAAAATTACACTGAAAAAGGCTCATATCCGCAACCGGTTTTTGACGAACCAAAACTTGAGAAGGGAATGACAGGAATTCATTACAAAGATCTAAATCCCCCATATTATATTCTGTAATTAGTTTGGTTGGCGCATCGAAATTTGTTTCTTTCCTTGGAAGAAAAGGAGAAACTGTGGATTCTGGATCATCACCTACAAATTTTTAAATCATGGTTACTTTACTACAGTTGTTCTAATGCACAAGTAAGTTGTTGTTTGTTTCAAGAACACAATCGTAGTCATATTTCCTTTCTATTAATGCGTCTGTATTTTTCATTTTAATTTGCTTGATTTTTCATGCAACTGGACGCCTTCTTGTGCACAATGCAGTCATTGAAATAAATACATTGGGAATCTTAACTTTTAATTGTACTCGTATATACAAATATATCTGACGAACAACTGCGTAGTGTTGCAGACCAGATGTTGAACCACATTTGGCAAGTCTTCAGGTTGTGTACTCTCCACTGATAAGCAAATGCGTCCGTTCATTAGTTGTAGCCTTTATCATCCAAACCAACCCCATATTTTTTTAAATAAAATTTAAATTAAGCATAAGATAGTTTTAGCTTTCTACTAAATTTGGGCAAACGTTTCCTGATAAGCTGACTTAAGCAACCAGCGAATTTCACATAGACACTAGCTCGCCCCCTAACAGATAAATTATAAATAAACAATGATTCTCCTGAAATTCTTTTCATTAAACTAAAAAGCCACATTAAAATTGATCTTAATAATTCTCAAACAATTTTACTTCACGGATTAATTTTATTAACATACAATTTATTTCAATCTATTAAATCGTGAGAAAGTATAAATTATTGCAATTATAAACTTCTACGTATTAATATAATATGCCATTTTAGTTTGCTACTTACTTAAAATTATAATAAGACACACGAAAATGGCACCCAGTGCACCCATGCTCAACTTTAGCCTTTGACCCTCCTGCACCAGTTCACAGTTCTCACCCCAATAACCTTCGGAGCATATGCAACGATAACGTAATCGTGGCTCTAGATTTATACAAGTGGCACCATTAAGACATGGCATATCCAGACACTCATTACGATCTACACATCCTTTTGTATCGGCAGACATGACACGACCTTCGCTGCAGCTGTAAAATTAAGTGAATAAAATATGAAAGAAATATTTTTATTAGAAGCAAAAAAAGACTTATAAAATGCACAAGATGATGGAAAATTGAAAAATTAGATTTGCCTTAAAATAGATATGAAATATTAATAATAATTTGTCTACGTCTAGGTTTGTGAGTGAAGCAGTTTCTAGTGTTTTAGTTGAAGTTTCACACTTCGTATGTTGTAGATTCAGTTCCATTTCTTAAGAATTAAGTTCAAATATTCATAATTTCATGCTCGAGTGCATAAATGAAAATAATTCAATTTGTTGATTTATTTAAAATAATTTATTAAGAGTAAAATTGCTTATAATTGCTGGACAATAATTTTGCATACTGAAGGAAGTAAGAAACCTAATTTAAGCAATTATTTCATTTAGAGATAAGGGACATGTGAAAAGTTTTACTGTCATTAATTACAAGGAAAATAAAAACCATTTGTATTTGGGCTGACGTAAGCGAATTTTCATTTTAAATCACTTGAAAGCAAGTTTGCTTTAATAACCAGACGTTAGAAGGAAAATACAAGCGAAAAGTTTGGTATACCTGGCAATTAATTGGATCCTAGTTTATTTTAACTCTTGAAGGAATTAATTTCTTTTTCCTTTTCTAGAAGGAAAAACGAAATAAATTTGTGGGACTTGTGAATTTCATGATAACCAGCATGTGTCCCCTCATTTTGTGTATTGGATTCCATAATTTAATTACAACCATAAAATTGAATCATGATATGTTGGTCATAGATTATGTTTACCTTAACCATGTTCGTTTCTTACGTGCTAAAAGTTGAGTCACCAGTCACCAGCTTATATACAAGTAGTACGTTTTTATGTCGGCCTTGTATTCAGTTCTTTATTTTAAAATAACGTGACAAAATTTAACAGTGGCACTGCCGGAAGAATCCGTGCGGATTTAATTTGAAACAAAAGACACACAAGTAATTGTATGTATTAAGTTGTCAACTACGAAAGAGATTAGAAATAATATCGTAGGGGGTTCTAAGTTTTTATATGAAAGTAATTTATCAAAAAGTAATTTATCAAAAACTAATCATCGACAGCAAAAATTAGTGTTATAACCGAGCCTCTCGCTTATGTTACAGAAATAGGCCTTAAGTATTTCTCAATACAACTATGGCGTCTTTTTTTATGAAGCAGACCACTAACATTGTGGATCCCTTTTTGACCCACTTCTTTCCTCGAATTGATTAGAGGCAACCGATTTGTAGTTTACGATTACCTTAGTCTCAGTCACATCTCATGCTATAGACTATAGTGATTTCAGACTGTAAACTGGTGACTGTCAACCTTTTTCCTCATCACGGACTCTCTTGAAATTGCTAGGATTTATTTTTGGATTGGGTCCACCATTACATTTACACTTAACAAGTGTCCTAATGTCCGGGGGTCCTAAGTCTTATGCTACCCAGTGCTGAACATTCAGCCTCTTCCTCAGGAGTATCTTTCGAAGCTGTACCGTCTACCCCTTGGGGGGTTTTCTTGTCCAACTCTTCAGAATTCCTGCATTGGCCAATAAACACCAGAGTTCCTACAGAGTTTAACCCCGCCACCTTGTGTAAAACTTCATTGTCCATGCCTGTCGCAATCTCGCGATTTAACGCCTTAAATTATCCTTAAAGATTGACGAGTTCGCCCCTCGCGGGGCATTCTTAGCCATCTTTTTCGAATTCCTTCTTTGGCTACCTCTTGCAAGGCTTCCCTCTAGTGGAAAAAAATTTGTCCACTCATACAGACTCAAAATCGACTGTATGCAGTTTTCGCATACTTGAGACCAAGCACCCTCTTGGCCGCGCGTTCCTGGCGTATGCTGTTCCGCTGTCGATTTGCGATTTTTTATACGAGTGTTAACTTCTCTGCGCTCGATTTATTTAGCCAAACTCTTTGCAGAGACAGAAACCTGTGACCGGCCGCCATCACGTAGAAGTATAAGCCAGAACTTTTAACAGTGCAGTCAGTTATGGCAAGGCATATCTTTGTACTAGTCAGCTGACGGCCCAACTACGATATTACGAGTTTAGTTAAAAGCTCTACATTAACTTACATTTTCCAAAAGTTGTTCAGGCGCATGTAAATAGTATATCAATTAAAACAACTTATCATTAACAGCACTTCTTTATATCATGCACAATATATCATAGCAATGGTCTGTAACGCATCAAAAGAAGTCCATTAAAATATAATCGCTGCTCTAAAATTTTAATTAACATTATTAAAGTGGTTTTAAATGCGAATTTAAAACAAACGCTTGTTAAAGTAATTGATTAATGAGTAGATTAATCGACAAATTTAGTTAAGGTTTAATGTTATCACAAATAACATAAAAATTATTTGTTAAAATCTTTTGTTGGTTCAGGACGTAGAAGGTTTTTGAACTGGACTTGTTTAAACCGGAATTTACAAAAAAGTTCAGAGAAGTGCTTTCAATCCATTTATTTTGAAGTTCGAATCAGAAGACAATATATTTTTGTAAGTTAATTTTACCATTTTTCGCATCTGTCAAAAAAGTGGAATCGGGTAGTTGTATATTACAAGTAACAAAGCACAAACGCGTAGGCACAAAGCGTAGCACAAAAGCGTAGGCCTTGACGTGAAGAATACCTAAAAATGCAACATCTGGAAAGCCAATACATAGAACAAATGGTTCGTCTCGGAGTAACGTTCTACGCACGATACGTAGATGACATAATACGGGAAATAACGATGACAATAACGGGAAATAACGAGGTTGAAATACTAGAACACCTCAACAAACAACACAAAAACATTAAATTCACAATGGAAGCGGAAGAAGATAACAAAATAAATTATCTGGACCTGACAATAAAGATAAACAAAAATACCAACAAACTCGAATATGAAATATACACAAAACCTACGGCCACAGACACAATAATACCTAATACTTCCAACCACCCACAGCAACACAAGCACGCGGCGATCAGACAACTAATAACTAGACTAGAACGAACACCACTAACAAAAGAAACCTACAACAAAGAATTAAATACGATATATACCATAGCAACAAACAACGGTTACAAGAAAGACACGGTAGACAAAATCAAGATAAAATTTCAAAAATTCAGAGAACACAACAGCGAGAACGAAAGAAAAACATGGACAACTTTAACTTACACCGGAAAATCAACATACAAAATAGCCAACTTTCTCAAGAAGTACAACATAAATATAGCATTCAAAACAAGAAACAACCTAGGACGAATATTACAAACCAACACAAATAAAGACGACCAGCTAGATAAACAGGGGGTGTACAAACTAACGTGCACCTGTCAACACAGCTACATAGGACAAACAGGCCGAAAAATAAAAACAAGATTTCGTGAACATATAAGACACTATAACAAGAAGATGCGTAATCCTGGCTCGACACCAGAATCTAACTTCGCGAACCACATTTTCAACAACAAATGTAATCCAGCGCATATTAGGAAAACGGTACAACTACTACACACACAGAAAAAAGGAGGACGACTAAACATCCTAGAAAACATGGAAATATATAATCATAAGACATTTGACGGACGCATCATAAACAAACAAACAAATAAACTCCGATTCAGACGTTATATTCGAACCTCTAAAATTAATCTACAAAACACACAACAAAAATAACGGACAAGACATTCCAAACACAATAAAAACACATTACAAAAATAATAAACAAATTCATAATCCAATAATCACGGACTTCTTTCAACCCCAACAAAAAACACTATAAAGAATTAAAAACACAGCCCGCACCACAAATTATGACGCAATAAAATAGTAATCACAATCGTCTAATCTATGCAAAAACACCAGGTCCCAATTACAGGCAACTACGTGGAGAAAAAAAAAATTACCTATAACATCTACCCTGCCATCTGAAAACACAAATTCTGATGCAATACAAAGCCATAAAACAGTCATCACTTACATCTACCAATCCGTACAAAACGCCCGACTTACAAGCGTTACCTGCTACCTGCTCACACCTTACAGATGCTCACACTTTACAGAGGTCACATGACAAATAGATACCTGACACACAATAAAACACTAACGAATTGATGCAAACTTCTCAGAACGAAAAATGACACTGAAGATGGCACATAGCCTAAACCGGTTTGTCTCCAAAGACAACTTGACAAGGGATGACGGAAATTTCTTCCAAAAATCGACATCAAAACACACTGTCGGAATGTCAAATCAAGAATCGCAAGCTCATCTTTAGAATTTGTGAAGTCCGTGTTCTTTCACTTCAACATCAATCGAAGACGTGTCACTTTCAATATTATCGTCTGAACGTGCACCTCCAAACATCGCTTCCTAGGCTTTTAATAATGGCAGGTAGCACAATGGATCTTGGAAATTGATTTTTGTATAAATCTGGGGTATACTATACAATAACATCGTTAATCGCAGCAAAAACAATCGATTATTTTACGATTAATCTTACCATCCATAACCGCAATAAAGTATTAGACTACTATGCGGGAACTGAAATAGGGAACTCAGCAATACGTTTTGAGAGCTTCTTCGCCGCAGTTGCGATTTTGGACATTTGCAGATGCACACTACACATTGTTGCTAAATGTCCTTACATACAGTTTAAAAATTGCACTCTTACAATTTTAGATATTTATGGCAATTAATTGTTAATTGTTAATAAATGGTAGCACGCCCTCTGTTACATCTCAACTAATTTTGATTCTCCTTAGTAACAAAAGTTTTTAATAATTTAACACAAATGCGTCGTCTCTTAATATTTTCTCATAGCCAATTTTTCATAACGAATAGCAAATATTAACCTTTTGACACACTTATATTTCTTTCTAAATAAATCAATTATATGTATGTTTTCTACTTCAGCGTACATTGTGCAGTCGTAAGGAGTAGAAGTACTGAGCTGTTGTCTACCATGACATTTGTTGCATTTGGCATAACTAATGATGTGGAAAAGGCTTCTTCTTGCTTATTGTAGTGACTTGGATGCACTCTGTTCTTTTTTGCTTCCTTTCTTTTTCTGTAGCTGCTGGCAATAATGCACTGATGTGTTAAGGCCTTTTTGAAACAAAGATACTTGCATAGCAATAAATAGCAAGCTGTTGCTTATAAATGAGAGTTTATTAAGAATATTTCAGTTTCTTTGCTTAATGTTGGTTTTTGCTTGGTAGTTGGTATTTCTAATATTTTCATATTCTACAGACATTGTAATAAGAATGAAAAATATGTTTTAGAAATTCAATACCAACGGAAATATCACAACTCGTTTTATATTACTATTTTAAGTGTTTTTATTTGTAGAGAACATTTCAAATTAATTTTTAAATTTTAGAAATGTAACATCGGAAAATAATGTCTGTCACATTTTGAGATGATGAAAAAAATATTTCAATTGACCTGGCAGAATTCTTCTGCTTGTCCGGTCGTTTTAATTTTACTCTCCATCTAGTCAGCCAACCACAAAAATCACTGTAATAATATTGTTTAAAAAATCGTAGCAAAGGGCCTAATTTTTAAGCAATTTTAAGATCGTGTTCAGCATGTTTTTGTATACAATAAACTACAGGGTGTCAGAGCCAACCAAATGTGAAAGGATATCGTTGATTACTATTTCTTAGTGACAGAAAGAAGAATATGAAATGACATACAAATAAATTTTTTTTTTAAATATTTGGGTTTAAATTTTGAGAGTTTTATTTACCACCCAGACTTGTACTTTTTTTTTTACAAATACGTTGCACGGTATATGTGTAAACTTATATGATAATCTAATAAATTCTTAAATAAGCTGGCGAATATTTTCGTCAGTTGAAAAAAAAAAACAATCAAAGCCATCATCGTGTAACCGAGAGTTGTCGCCAGAGATCAGCGCCGAAAAATTCATAGCCGGCTAAGCGAAGCCGATAACTAATTTTTGTAGCCGCCGCCACAGTTATTTTTTCAGCTAAAATCTCTTTAAAAAATTCGCCGATTGGTATATTATTTTATATCTCACAGGTTTTCTGTACCAATATTCAATACGCTCATACTATTTTACTAACGCTCTCAGGTTGTGTTTCATTTTGATGATCAAATTAAGCAACTGATAAAAATTTTTGTAAATAAAATTTCCTGTTTGGTTTTATAAATATTCTACTGGAATAAAATGGTGAATACAATTAATAAAAATAATGAATGATGTGTTGAGATATATAAAATTACATTGGAGTCATGAATCTTTATGAAAATTAAAACTTCCGTAATATTGAGGAAATGATTTCAGAATAAATGCCCATGAATTATTTCTGATGACATGAAAATGTCTGGGAGCGATATGAAGAATGAAATAAAACATATTAAATGATTTATTTTCTCAGCAATTTTCTTGTGAACGACAAATCTTGAATATCTATTATATGACTACTTAAACGCGCTAACAGCTAAGATAAAACGATTTTGCTACATTAAAATGATAATTATTTGGTTAGTGAGAAAATAAACCGTTGAAAGTGAATATTATAAACCTTATTTTTGAATTCTAGTATTTCTAAAATGCAAATATAATCTTTGCATTTATAATCATTGATTTTTTTTTTAAAATCTTACGTTTAGGGCGAAATCGTGTGTATGTACTTAGCCGTTACAGCCAGCTTTCAGTCGCCGCCGCGCAAAATTATCGGCGTAGGTATCTGGTCGTCACATGAGTGAAGGCCTCGTTACTTATACGTAACCGTGTACGTTTCGAATCAGCTGATCCATTTTGCTTATGAAGCTTGTATGCAAATGCGTACTCCTTCGTAAAGTTTGAGTAACGTTGCGGACGAACATGAGAAATTTATAATTTCTATCCGTATTTACGTATCAGCTGTTGTAAATTTTCAATGTTGTTTTTATACAATGTTGCCAACAGACTTTTCTAAGCTGACTTTGTTAACGATTTTTTGTTTATTTAAATACTTAGATTTTTTGACATAATTTGCAAAGTCCGTGTAGACTGCCAAAAAATTATTTATATTAAGGTTAAAACTGTGGATAAACAAGTAAGAGTGCTACAGTCGGCTGGAATGAGTCTTAAATACCCTTCACAATAGTTACGTCCGTATAAAGTATACGCTAAAATGCTTTTTTAATTTTTGACCTTAAAATAACTTGCTTTTATTACTAGAACTCCTTTTTAGCACCAAAAATTGTTTTACTTCGACTCAAAGGTATATTTATCAAAAAATCAGCTTGTACTATATCTCGGCTGTACATAAATATGTATGTATATAGACCAATATCGCAAATTTTGCTCTTTTGCCCTTAATAACCTAATTTTGTTACCAGAGCAATATTTTGGTACCAAAACAACTAGTTTGCATAATTGTTTAAAAATCGTTTTATGATATACCCCGACTATATATACCCCGATATAGCAAATTTCCATTTATTTGACCCCAATATCCAGTTTTAATGACAAAAGTAGTTTTCGTTCGCATGTATACGAAAAAATCAGTTTGTGCTATATCCCGGCCACATATGTACCGATATTGCAAATTTTGACTTTTTTATATCCAATAGCCTTCTTTTGTTACCAGAGCTGCTTATTGGCACCAACAATTGTTTTATTTCCAATAAGCTAGACTTTTTCATGTTTTTTTTTTATATTTAGCATTAATTTGTATTTCAAAACTATGAAGTAAGCAGCATCGTTAATCAGCTGTTTACATATAAAAAGAATATTTAAACACCCACAAAATAAAGCAAAACCCAATATGTATTTATGTATAAATTTTGTTTAGCTTCGTGAATAAGACAAATTTGTGGAATTAGGGCTTAGGTGCCGATTTTGGGCAGGCAGCATGATTGGGCCTCCTCTTAAAATATGGCTGTTCATTACAGGAACATGATAAAGGAATGCTTTTTGTCTTAACTAGCCAGCGTGGATCTGGATGACATGTGCTTTCAGTAGGACGATGTCATCTGCTACACTATGCATTAAACAAACGATATATTGCAGCAATGATTTCGTGACCAAATCATCTGAGGATCATGCAACTTAATGCCGTGCAAATAAACCAGAAGAAAATCCTGAGCTCAGGGCAGAGCTCCCACGCGTCGTCCGTGAGGTCTACCCACAGCTTTGTGAAGAAGTCATCGAAAACTTAGTGAGATGAGCAATGTTAAGTCACCAATAGCATTTGGCGAATATTTTATTTCATACTAAATCGGAACATATTCTTTTCACAAGACAATAAACCCATGACAGCAACTCGTTAAAAATACGTGGTTTACTTTTCAACGAAATTAGTCAGATCAGAAAACTTGTTTTAATATTGAACACATATTTATTGCCAATTTTATACCACAATAGCAGCCTATGCAGGAAAGTGAACATTGATACATATAATCAGGAATTTATAAAGTAGCTAGTGTAGTAGTAGCAGTTGTTTAAATGTCTGAAGTGCAATAATCATAAGGAAAGGAAATTGATATTCTATAAACATTTGAAACATTTACATGCCAATATTCCATCAACAGATTTACGGAAATGTGCAATATATTATTCCAGCAAATACTAAGTGTTGATATGTTTACTTGAAAACGTAAACGTTGATTTCCTATGACTTCAAGTTTGCACTACTCACTCATGTTAGGAAAATGTTTGCACATATAACATGCATGAGAACTTTTGTTATCTTGTATATTTTAAACACCATCATCGTCATGAACACCATTTTCACTCGATACCAATATCTTAAACCCATTGATATTGTCTGTTAAACAAGTATCATGAAAACAAATTTGAATATGGAGTTCAACTCTAATGAGTTTCCTTGCATTTATCAAATATGCAAATGCACTTTATATATTCTATTGTTATAAAGGAAAACTAATTTATAACTGATTGGTTAAATCAATTTACCAAACACGAAACACATACCAGGGTAACTATTAATTTCATAAATATTAACACTTCTTATACTTGTAACAGGCAAAGAAAAAACATGATTGAGGTAACCATAAAGTAAGATTCCAGCGATTATGTGATTAAAAATAGCTTGGGTTTCTATAAATTATTATTTTCCGTAACGCTAGACATAATAGATCTTCCTTAGATTTACGTTTAATTTGTTACATTCCAATTGATTCTTAATTACTTACTTTCTTATTTATAAAATATTTTTATTGATTTAAGAAAAAAGACTAGAATATGAAAAATTGTAAAATTGAGAAATAACTCATTCTCGTATTCCATTTGTCTTAAATGTTGATATAAATAGAAGATGTTTAGACGCACAATTTATAGATAAGACACGAAGAATGTTGATAATGTGTGTAGCGACTTAGAAAATGCATTCCATTCAGCTAGATGTCTAATAAAAAAAAAAATTAAAAACTTTTACTGTTTTCAATGTTGTCCATATTAAATAAATAATTCTCTTTCTGAATAGAAAGAAAAACAAACTCATGCCTAGAAATTAAAATTACTTAATAATTAATAATATTGTAGTTCGTAAAAAAAACTATAACATTCTTGATTTGATATTCCGACAGGGTGTTTTGATGTAGAATTTTGGAACGAATTTCCGTCATCCCTTGTCAAGTTTGGTTTGGACACAAACCGGTTTCGGCTATGTGCCATCTTCAGTGTCATTTTTCGTTCTGAGAAGACGGAAATTCGTTCCAAAATTCTAATACTATAACACTTGTTTTTCATTGATTTATTATTAGTATTCAAAATTGTTAAAAGTTTTAATTTTTATCAAAACTAGTTTTTATAGTTAAATTAAAATAGTTTCTAAGACCAACCGGATGTATTATTTAATTAATTAGTGTTTGACATTTGAAAGAATTTGCCCTAGAATATAAAACATTAAATAAACAATAAAATTGTTAATTTACTTTCTCTAGTGGTTTGGATTCTGCTGAATTAAAACACGTATGTTAGCAATATTCGATTGTGTCGAATCCTACATGCCCTTCACAGTAGTATGAACTATTAGAAATATACTACAGATTTTAGTGTAAAGCATTATTTGCAATCTTTAATTTTTGCCTTCGGTTTTAGTCGTCTTATTTACATTTTGTTCGTTCAGTTAATAGATGAAATTTGTTTCTAAATTACGGCTCTTTTAATTAGTTCTTCTAGTGAGTGAGAGGGCGTGCATGGGTGCATTCCGCTGTTGCACACATTTAGTATTTTAATATTTAGAGATCAGTCGTGTCTAAACCATAGGAGAGATCACGTCACACGTTGGATAGAGTGTTGCAGGTGTAAAGCTAAACATAGAGAAGGTATTATTTGTAAGCAATCTCGGTAGGAGCCAAGATGTAAGAAACCATGCAAAATATGTTAAAATTAAGATTAATTGTAAATTATTTTTTAGAATTATACTAGTTTTCCTTGTTCCCCGAAAATTGTAATAATCTAGATTAAAACATATATAAAATAAAGAACCAACCATACAAACTACAATTTCTGAACTGCAGTTATAAATTTTCTTGGAAATTGACCCTGGACAGCCCTGAGTATATCCTGGCTATAGACCGGGAAAAACCGGAGTCGTTTCATTTTTATAGTTTAGAGTTTTCTGAGCAATTTCAGCCTTTGTTTTTGGTTGTTGTGGTAATTTTGCAACTATTTTATTTTATTCCAGTTTTTCGATTTTCCGAGGAATTCGCAAACTTTCGGTGAATATGAAATTTTGCAGAATTTTGGATTTTTCACAAGTTATCGGTACAATTTCGGTTTTTTTTTAAATTTCGTTATTTTTGTAATTTAAAATATTCAGATAATAGTTTAGGTTTGCTCAGAATTTTTAGATATTTTGATGAATTCAAAATTGCATAAAATTAAGATTTTTTTTTTTAATTTCAGGTCATTGTAAATTTTTGTGAAATTTGTTTGTGAAGTTTTAGTTTTTCGAAATTTTTTTTTGGTTAATTTCTGACTTACGAATTGGGAGAATTTTTATATAATTTTGTGATATATTATTCTACTTTGACGTTTTAACAAAATTTCGTTTTGTTTTCAATTTTCTGCGTTTTGGTGAAATTAAGTTTTTATGGTGAAATTCAATAAAATGGAGAATTGTTTTTGTGTAAGTTTTTAGCAATTAAATTTTTTTTATTTTAGTTTTTCGTTTTTTTGGTAAAATATTCCAATTTCAGATAAATTTTTAATATTAGTAACATTTTGCCAAACATTTATTTTTCGTAATTTTTTCAATTTTTTGTAAATAAGGATTTTTTTAAAAATTTTATTTTTGTAATTTAAAATTTTTATTTGTGTTGAATTTGGGAATTATGTTTTAACTAATTTTTTTTATTTTCAGATTAATTCTGATTTTTGGTTGTTAGTTTGAGTATATTTTACAGACTATCAATATGAAAAATTAATACAATACGTCAACACAAAAACAGAGCTTGCTCAGACTAATAGTATTAGAATATTATAAAGTAGTATAAAGCTAAGGTACAATATTCATTCATTCACAACACTCTCCCTGAATGAAGAATTATCAAAAACTTAATCATTTCTATTTCTCATGTACATCAACTATAGGGGATAACAATGACAATCAAAACTTATTTCAATTCAAGAACAATATAATACATATAAAAAATATTAATGAAGACCTAAGCAGTCTGCGAAGTACATCAACTTCTGGGGGGTTACGGCTTTGGTGAGCACATCAGCCACCATTTTATCTGTGGGAAGATACTGTAAAACAATTTCCTTTCCTTCAATCTTCTGTTGAATAAATTTGGCCTTGATGTCTACATGTTTCGTCCTTGGCGAATAATTGTTGTTGAGAGCCACTTGAATTGCCCCCTTATTATCACAGAACAAAGTTGTGTTCTTTGCACAGCCACGGTTTAGTTCACTTTCTAACCGTTTCAACCAAACTGATTCTTGGATTGCTGCAGTTACTGACACGGTCTTCTGCCTCTTCGTGGCCATGATATGGCGCCAGATTGATGTGTAAAAACATACCCAGTTGTGGACTTGCGATCGTCTACATTTCCAGCCCAATCGGCATCACAATAGCCTTTAATTTCCTTTGCTAACTGTCCCCTTTAGGTACCGCATCACTCTCTTCACAGCTTCCCAGTGAGGTTTACCAGGATTCGAACCAAATCGGCTTAGTAGGTTCATCGCGTAGCATATGTCCGGTCTTGAAATTTGTGCAGCAAACATCAAACACCCTATGGCCTGCATATATGGAATACTTGACATTTTCTGCTTACTTTCATCATCTGTGGGAGACATACTTGCAGATAACTTTTGATTGTAGTCAATAGGCGTTGTCACCGGATTGCAATCATCCATTCCAAAACGAGCTAGAACGTCCAATATATACTGTGACTGATCAATTTTAATAAAATCATGCCCCAAGGTAACCTTCAAACCAAGTACAGATGAAACTTCTCCAATATCTTTCATTTTGAATTTAGATGCAAGTTTTTCTTTCATATTTTTAATCGATTGCAGATTGTTTGAAAATATTAAAACATCGTCGACATATATTGCCACGTACAGCTTTTGTCCATCTGCAACTTTATGATAAATACATTGGTCGACTTCGCCTCTAACAAGTCCCATCTTAAGCAGTTCAAGATTTATTGTCTCGTTCCATACTCTACCAGACTGTTTTAGACCATAGATCGACTTTATCAGCTTGCACACTATTTGTACCGTCATTAAACATTTCCGGTTGCTCCATATATACTTTTTCCCTCAACTTGCCATTTAAATATGCACTTACAGCATCCATTTGGTGTATGTACATGCCATGTTCGCTTCTTTCACATCCTTTAAACTTTTATTGCATATGTGGCCCATTCTTCTATGCCACAATTCAAAACTTCCATTAGTGAGAAGAACTTTTCCATTTTTCAAATAGGCTTTACTATCTAAACGATAAAGATCATTTTCAGATATAGCGGTTGCAATCAGGTTATTATTTTCATCAAAAATTTAGCACATTTTGTTTTCAAAGATTACTTTCTTTCCATTTTCTGTCATTTGCTTGACAGACAAAAGGTTTGCACATAAGTTTGGTACAAATTCAACGTCTTTAACAGTTATAGTTTTTTCCTTCGATTCGCAATAAATAGAAAGATCAACGTCTCCAGAGCACTTAACAACCAGTTCACTATTATTTGCTATAAGCACTTTCTTGTTCTCGATCTCACTCTTATTATACATATAATTACTTACATTCATCATATGGTTGCTAGCACCGCTGTCAACATACCAATAAACCGTATTGCCTTCCACGTCCTTTTGGTTTTCTTTTTATCCACACATGCATGCATAATCTTTTCTGCTTTTGCAGTAAGCGTTGCTGAAATATTATCCTTTGGCTTACTCCTTCGTTTTAAACAACCGTTATTAAAATTGCTTTTACATTTATTCCGGCAATTTTTCGCAATATGTCCAAACTCTTTACAATTGAAACATTGCAGTTGTTTTCTAGTATGTTTATTGTTTTTTGTATATAATGCTGCATCAGTATCTACTTGATGATCGAATTTCGCATCTTGCAAAAGAAGATTTTTCACCGTGTCCACGGTTAACTTCTCCTTAGAATTCTCGACAGCCATCACCAGTGGCTTAAATTCACCAGGCAACCCAGCCAACATCAACGAGGCTGTCAACTCGTCGTCTATGTTGAGACCAGCATTCTTCACTTTCAATGCTATGATGACCAACTCATTTACATACGCTTGCATGGAACTGTACTTCTCTAATTTAATGTTGACTAACTGTTTTAATAATTTCACCTTTCTAGTTAGGCCTGTATCTTCATAAGCATCCATTAAAGCACTCCATGCTTCTTTAGCCGTTGTAGCCGTTGCAATATGACTATAATTGGTAGGGTCTACCATCAACGTGAGTTCTGCCAACGCAAGGTCATCAACTTTTGCATCATCCCCTTCTACAATACCATTTGCGACCACCGACCAACATTTTTTGATTATTAAACAGGATTTAGCTTGCCGCTTCCAGACGTCGAAATTCTCTCGACCACGTAATGTTTCCATTGGGAATGCTCCATTTGCCTTTGCCATTATTAATCTAACGCACAATTCACAAAACAAATCGCAACAATTCTATCACTCGCGCGTCATAAGGCCCATAACCTGTTAGTTTGAGTATATTTTACAGACTATCAATATGAAAAATTAATACAATACGTCAACACAAAAACAGAGCTTGCTCAGACTAATAGTATTAGAATATTATAAAGTAGTATAAAGCTAAGGTACAATATTCATTCATTCACAACATTGGTAAACTATATTTATGATTTTAAAATTTTTATTTTTTGGTGAATTTTTTTAATTTTCTTGTAAATTCTTCACCATATGTGGTGAATCTTTCTTTATCATCTATTTTGTTAAAATTCCAACGTCTTTCATAATATATTGATTTGATAATATATTTGACTTTTTGGTGAAACTCAGAATTTTGATGACATTAAAATTTTTGTGGTAAAATTTCAAAATTTGATGAATTTAATTTTTTTTCAAAAAATTTTGGGGTTTTAAAATTTTTTTATTCTAACTTTTAGATTTTATGATGATTTTTCGAATTTGGGGTAAAGTTAACATTTTGATAAAGTTTCGAATTTTTCCCAGTTTTTATGTGAGGTTTTAGTTTTAGAAGAAATTTTGTTTCCTTGGTTAGCTTTTTAAACTCTTTACTTTACTAATTAACCTGCCATTTAGTTTAAACTGAATTATAAATTGTTCCTTATTAGGAAATAAATTAATAATATAAAATTTTTTAAATGACTATTAATGTACGATACGTAAAGTCATTCATACACGCAAAGCCCTTGTCGTTTCAGAATTATACAGTCATCAAATTTTCCAAATTGTTCTTTATATTGAAAAGCAGACCTCATTTTTAATGGAGCGAACGCTTAGTACTTTCTGTGTCTTTCTCATTCATTTTTCATGTTGTTGTATTGTCAATACGAAGCCCAAACCCATATGCAATTTTTCTCAAGGAGAACAATGGGTTGTTTCTTCTCCAATGTTACTTTCAAATGCATTTTCCTAAATAAGTAAATTTTCCATCCCTCATGTTGTCTAACGGCATGATTGCTAAACGACTTTCCGATTCCGCATACAATATTTTTGTTTTGTTTGTTAACAGCAATGTTTAGTACTTACGTGCATTCATATTCATTCCACAAATCAACGCAATCAAATGGATCGGGGCAGATGATATTTGAACATGGACGATTTGAAGGACAGTTACGTTCTAAATTTCTAGCCATTGTTGCTTGTCCCCACTGAGTGCCATTCATGGAAGGTGGCAGAGGCAAGTGTTTGCCATCCAATCTAAAAGAACAGAACATGTAAAATAAATTATTATTGCTATTGCATGAAATCAAAAATGAGGGAGAAAGAAAATCTTGGCAAAATCTAAATTCAAATGTCATTTTATAACAACGTATGTATATACAAAATATAAAAGAATATTAAAAAAACTTTATTTTCTTTTCTGTTGAACGTTGTAATTAAGACATCCTCTGCTACGAAGCAATTCTTTAGGCATGGATGTCTTTGTGTATACTGCGGAAGAATTGCTATCTAGGTGTGACACAAAAGGAAGAAATACCAAAAAAAAATTGCATGATATTTTGTAATAGAAGCTACTTTCAATTGGTATTGAAAACTAAATTCTAGCTGTTTTGAATAAATAGAATCCATCGATCTATCGCTCATGAAATTGAAGATACAGCGGTTTATATTTCAAACTGGATTGGACAATTATGTGTTGCTTCTGCTTGCTCATCTTTGCAAGTTCAGCAATTTTGTTTATAAAAATAACCATATAATCGCAATACTTTCACGAGGAAAAAACTGACATTCGTTTGTAAACAGTGTTTGAATATACATGGTCACTCTAAGTGAGCATGTTTATTTTGATACTTGTCCATAAATCAAAATTCTATATAAAATTACAAGTATTTATGTACAGGGTGGCCAAAATGAGACCTAGTGATGTTAAACACGTATAACTCTTGTAATAACGGTTTTTTTAAATGATTTATTTTTTTATGTTAAATACATTTTATGGAAATTTAACGTGACTATGTGTGAAATATGACATCAGGCAAATGACCACCATTTTGCTCGATACAGGCATTGGCTCTTTTTAGCGCATTTTGCATTACACGGCGTAATGTTTCTGGTTGCAGACGCCGTATTTCGTCTCGAATATTCTGCTTGAGCTGTCCAAGTGTCTGTGATTTGTTATCATACATTTTGTCTTTTCAATAACCCCATAAAAAAATCGGGCACAGTTAAATCTGGTGAACGAGGAGGCCAAGGAAAATCTGCATTTTTTGAAATTATGCGTTCACCAAAAATTTCATGCCCTTGGATTTTCGGTGCCCCACAACCTACAGTTTTGTTTATTCACATAACCACTTAAATGGAAATGCGTTTCATCCGTCATCAAAAGATAATTTAAAAAATCATTTTGTGTGGCTAATTGTATAAAGCGAATAGCGTATTGTAGTCGTTGTTGGGGGTCTTGTATGTTGGATATACCAAATTGGCCGGAACGGCGACGAGTTGAGAGAGATGGATCATTTGCAACACTCTGCTGCACAGCTTCCATGTTGTCTTTAGTATGAATATTTCGATGAGCACCTCTTCTGGACGGTCGGCAACTGAAGATGTGGGCGCTGATCTTACGTTAAAAAAACGGCGATAATTTCGCTGCGTCAGAAAAATTGATCGTTGAGAAGAATAATAAAAATCGATAAATTTAATGCGTTGTTGTGGACTGTACGTATTCATTTTAAATTTCCAAGAGTTCAGTTATAATCTGCAAAAAGCAAAAATAAATTATGTTAAAAAATAAAAAAGTTATTTGTGTTTCACATCACTAGGTCTCATTTCACATCACTAGGGCCACCCTGTATATACGGTTGGATACATTGTATTCATCGGCTCTATTTGTTAAATTTTGTATTGTGTTAGTAAATTAAAACTTTAATGTTGAAACGCTAAAAGTCGCAGTACTCGTTTCTAACTACACAATGAAACATATTTTTTGGGAAAGTTGATTTATATTATGAACGGGTTTGCCCGTTATTATTCTTTATGCACAGCTTCAACTATAGTGGATCAGTGCAATAGCTAAGCTGTGGAGAATGTGTATATCTGTTCGGGTTTCCCCGCACCTTATTCAACTATCGTGAACCACTAGCAATAACTGAGCTGTATTGAGCGTATAGTTCTGGGTGTTACCTTTAGTACTCTTTGGTCGCAGATTTAGCTATCTAAGACCATTGGACATATCTAACCTGAATGGAGGGTGTGCTTCTGAGTGGGTTTCCCATTTAGTACCCCATGGGCGCAGACTCAGCTATATATATTGAAGCCATTGTAAGCCGCTGGCCTGTAGTTTTAGGATACTTATTCCCTTACAGATCCGGCTGAGCCATAGGGTTCGTTGATCTATGGCGAACGCATACTTCTGCGTGAGTTACCCCTTTAGTATTCGGTGCCAACAGTCAACTGCAGGCGATCACGTGGGCAGCAGTGTATTATATTGCACAAATCTCACCACAGCAGCATCGCCTAAGCGTCATAACTTCAATACGGCGCTACTATGTAATCTGCCGGCGGCCAGCATAATAAATATTTCTTATAACATTTGCAGTTAAGTGTGTTTTGTTTAACGACTGTGGGTTCCGCTGAACATATCCCAGCAACCAGCGAAAACGTGTCGTTATAATGTGTTACGTTCATGTTTAAATTATCGATTTTTGATAATATTGCAATTTACATATCGTATCAAAAATTTTGTGGCAAAGAAAACATTTTTTTTAATATAAATTTTTTAGTAATATTTTAGTTTTGGTGTGAGTTTCTTTCTTTCTTTGTTATTTGAAAATTAATTTTAATTAGCCATAATTTGGGAGAGAGAAAGCTAAAATTATTTGTCCCAGCAATTTCGGATGGATCAAAGTTAATCTAATTTGGGCTCTAATTTGAAGGATTTTTGCACCCAATTATTTACATATTTGGTCTTAGTATAGTGTAGGTAAAAGAGTCTGAAAATACGTTTAGATAGATATCGATACATTCTCAACACTACAAATGCTTGCTTTCATCCAGATAATATTTTTGTTGTTGTTGTTATCATTTAATTTTATATTCTTGATTTGATGATTTCTCCAGACCAAACTTGACAAGGGATGACGGAAATTCGTTCCAAAATTCTACATTAATTTTATATATTAACAACTTCATTGCTTTTACATTGGTTCTTAAAACCAAAAACGAGGTTATTTTTAAGAGAAGAATTACTAGGACGGCTTTTTTATTTCTTGCTGATAACCAAGCTCTATTTTTCGAACTGCTATCTCAGTACTAGAACCAGTCTTGTCAAAATTAGTAAGCGGTTTCCGGTCATATATCACTCTAAAAACAGCTAGGAGCCACTAACTGCCAAAGAAAATAACCTAATTAATTCACTAACTTGATGTATGGCATATTTTATTGTGTTGTTGAATCTCTTAAATCATTTTTCAAAAGAGATGTTCAATGATCAGCTGGTAATAAATTATATTACAGCAATAAACTAATCAGCGAATTTTTTTACTTTTGAAGACGTAAACCTGAAGCGAATAAACTTCTGTTTTGGCAGCACTTACTAAACATTTGATAATTACGTAAGTTGAGCTTAATTTTGATTTCTCGCAGCATATCAAAAAAAGCTGGTGCAAGTATTCGATACCTAGATGGTCCTCAATATGCGAGCAATATATCAACAAACGCAAAGTACTGTTACTACTGCTACTGTGGGCGATATGAGAAATTTGGTGACTATAATGCGTGCACTTTCTCCAGCAGTGACTCATAGCGAAACTAGCGGCTCGTTAACTTAGATCGCTAACCTCTAAATTGGAGAATATGACGCAAAGGTGCTTACATCAAGAACCTAATTGTCATTATGAAACAGTCATGTGTATATTTTACGTCTTTAGTACATTATTCCAAGAAAGAATCCGATTGATGAGAAGGTGCCAATTTCTCATATCTTGGGCAAAGAAAATCTTTAAATTTCCAACACCAGATTTTTTCAAATTTTACCACACTTATGATGTGTGGTAAAACATCACTCATTTTTTGATCTTAATACTTTTTTTCTTCATCCTAGAGTGAGGATACATTTTAATTAAATTACATCAAAGTGGACTTGTGAAGTTAAGTGACACTAAATTGCGCACAAAGGTTGACAAGTAATTTTTTCAAACACTACTAAAAAACAACATGAAGCTAAAATGAACTTCTCAATTTTCAGTCGGGTCAAACCACACAGAGATGGGATGGTGTAAGATAAGTAACACAAAGATATCACACAAATTATTGTGATACATTTACGAATGTGGGGAGTATATAAAAACACATACACCTTTAAATAAAACTACGAAATGACACAAATGTTGTAAAAAAGTAGATAAAGCTGTTGAGTAAAAATTACCCATTCAACTTTGTCAATTGGCAGTAAATCTTTGAGAGAATTTATTCATTTTACATCATACTGCTGTTTTTTAGGAAGCAAAAAATGTTTGTTATATTTTTTTTGATCGAAAAGAGAAGTTTTAATTCTTTAAGATATGATCTTAAGGTCATGTCATAAAAAAAAAAATAAATTATACCTAAATCATTCTTACCTGATGTCATCTAGACAGGAACGTTGAAAATCTCCCAAAACTTCAAATGTCTTAACGCCAGTATACTCTGCCTTGCCGCCAGCATAAACACCCTCCTGCTTGTCTATTGCCAGCCATTGATGGCCATGATAATTAAATGTTTCATTATAACGTCTACCCTCACCGCCATCTAGTTCAATAAGGGCCGCTGAACCATAACGACTTACTTTAACCACATGCCACTGACCATCATTAACCGTTATGGAGGTTAGTGCCAAATGAAGTTCCTCCGCCCTCAAGGAGTTAAGATTAAATCTAAATTGTAAATGACCTTGCTGCAGTTCCAGTATGGCATACTCACGATGATGCTGATCGGATACACGAAAAATTTCTCCCTGCATTTCGCGTGTACGAAAACGCAACTGCAGTTGCGTAGAAAAGCGATCGGGTTCAAAGGATAAGGCAAATTTCACGTAACTTTGGGGTTTAAACGTTGTAGGTATGGTGGGTAAATTACACATGGGTCCCATCCAGCCAGGCTGACAGTGGCATTTGGCCTGCACTAAACTAGCCACACAGTTGCCTTGTTCCCAGCACCTGGCAGTGTGATCGGTTTTTAAGCATACTTTATCAGTTTGAGGGCAGCCTGGATAGCTGTTACGAGCAAGGGCAGGAAATGCTAAATCAAAGTGCTCCGAATTATGCACTACATTACGTATGCAGCCATCAAAGCCTTTGGAGGTAAATGCATACTGCCAGCGGAAGAGGGCTTGATCAAAATGCTGCCTATAGAGGCCGCCTAATTGCAGAGGTGTATTTAAGTTGAGCGCTTCATTAAAAGGTGGTATAATGCCTTGCGATTGGCAGGAGTTGTCATCGAATTCAGGTGCAGAACCATCTTCCATTTCATAAATATCAGCAGACCTACAAAAGTCCACTACCATGCGTATGTGTTCAGTGTTCCAGAAAATATCCAGCCTGTGCCACACACCATCATCTAAAGTCTTTTTTGTTTTTACTCTCAATTCCAAGGTGCCTGAACCAAAATCTATTAGAAGGCGTGGATAGCCCTGTTCCAACTCGATTGCTATAAAGTCTGTCTGCACTACTCCATGGGATTTGGGAGGCACTATCGGTCCATTGTAAAGTATTAAGCCATCAGCTTCTTTCGTTATAAACTCTAAACTTAAATGAGATTCTTCACACAGTTGTAAGGGAGGATACCAAGACCAGCCATTGCCTTTAAAACTGCGGGTATTTTGTTGACATCTAGGTCCGTTGTAGCCAATGGGACAGGCCACACAACGTGGACCATTGCGAGTGTCCACACAACGGCCACCATTGTAACACGTTAGAGTACGGCAGGAGTTTTCTATAGTATAGTTGCGGGCCCTGCAATAACATTCGGCGGTTATGTCCAGCCTTACACCTACCAAGGCAGTTTTGTTAACATTGACTGTGTAAGGAAGTCTGTTGACTTCTACACGGTTGAAACAGGAACCCCCACATTTACCCTGCTCTTGCAGACACTCATTTATGCCAACCATGGTGATGTTGAGATTGAGTTCCCGCTCTATTTCCTCGTGTTGCATTAGCACCACACCATTGAGTCTTACGGCCTTAAAGTAGGGCTGTTGATTGGCCGAACGGGCAGCAAAGTGTACATCTGTTACACCCTTCCGTTTTGACTGGACACTAAAGACATCCACCATATCACGCTCAGTGTAAAGTAGCTCAGCTAACTTATCACGAAATCGCTCCAGTTTCGAACGCACTTGTTTGTGTTGCAGAAAATCCCAGGTGCGTACAAATTCTTCATCTGTAATGCCCTGCAGGCGCATAGAACCGGCCTGCTGTACCGCTTCATAAGTAATATCTCTTACTATCACCGTCATGTTTGAGGGTACATCTACCTGGCCCTGTTCACGGTCGTAAACTTTAAACCGAAGGTTATAGCGACCTCTGCGAGTGCCAGCTTTCATCGACACTATACCCGTATCGGTGTCTAGTTTAAAACGTTGGTGTTCTTGTTGCTCCCAGTAATATTTTTTATCAACCACATCCCAATCATCCAGATCGTGGACATAGACTCGCCCAATAGGCGTGTCATGTGACTGGCCTTGATAGTTATAGACTATAACTTCCTTGCTGCCTGGCAGCATTTTATTATCATTAACATCGCCTATTGTTACAGTCAATGTTGAAGTGCCGGTCATGGCTGGCGCACCGTTGTCTTTAATTTCGATGGGTATGAGGTAGGATTTTTGTTGCTCACGATCGAAGGGTCGCAAAGAAGATATAATCGCCGCACCATTACCATTATCGGCTCCTAAAAATTTTTTTTTAGTTTTATTGATTGCAGTTGTATGCGTGCACAACAATAGGCCACAAAAAGTACAAAAAAATGTATGCGTGCATTTTCAGTTGTTGGATTTTTTTTTTAATTTTAATTTAAATTTGTTGATTGCCAAAAGTATTAAAATGTAGTTTTTTGTGGGTTGTATTTCATTTAAAGAAGTATTTTCCCGCAACGGAATTAATTTTTTGGCATAATTTGCGCCCAGAATAGTGCAGTCATAAATATAAAAGAAAGAGACAAAAAAGGATAATAGAGAAAAATTTATACATTTTACGTTAAAATTATTATGAATAACTTTTTTAAATAAATTGCAATTTATTTGAATATACATTAAATCAAGTTTTGTACTTAAATATAGGTCAATGTTTTTTAATTGTTTAACGGCCTGAAAATATGCCGTAAATATTTGTGCTTTGCTGTGCTAATAATTCAATATTCTGTGCTATCAATTAGGTTTATGGAAAATGAATATGTAAATTATTTTTTTTGTACCTACAGCTTTTTTAACAATAAATATGAAAATAAAACTTTTTGTTATTTGATCCACAAATTTGTACTATTTTCAATAACTTAAACATTTTGTATTGTATTTGATTTACGGTTGATTGGATCTTCAAATTCACTGCTAAATTTTTGTTTTACTTGACATCATTTCGTAGTGTTTATTTTTATTAATTAATTTGATTTAAATTATATCAAACTAAATTGTTTTTAAATGCTTAAAACCAACAGGGTTGGCGTCAGTCCGAAAATGTTAAATTTTTAATTAATTATTTTTGTTCTTATGCTCTTCACACAGTGGGTTCTGGTAAAATTAAAGCTTGTCACTAGCTTTTATTGGCACAAATTTTATTTCATCAGTTTGGGTAAATTAAAGAAAGTTAAATTAAAAAAATAGGAATTTATATAAGAAAACTGATGTCTAGACATGTAGCACAGAACATAGTTAGGACAATTAGAAGCCCTTAAGTTCGTAACAGAAATAATAATAAAAACAAAGCTTTTTCAATTTTTTAAAGTTTTAGCAGAATATTTTTTTTTTGCTGCTCCCTAAAACTCCTGGCTGAACTCTTGAAATATAAAAGCAACGTCCTTTAAACGCCTTTCAAAAAACTTATATAATTTTGTAAAAATAAAAACTGTTTGAGTTCTCTATCCACACTTGTAAAATGCACGAATTTAAACATAAAAAAAATTTACCAAATTTATGCTGTGTTATTGAAATTTAACATAAATAAAAAGAAAATATTTAATAACACTTTTCTCACGGAAAAATAAATTACCACGAAAATATAATTTTTGCAGTACTGTGATCGTAAAACATATTTGCTTTTGTAAGCTTTTTTGTCTTCATAACATAAGCGGAAGTTGCTCTTCCTTACATATATGCAATCTTTGCATGGTTTTCTACTACAAAAAATGAGTGAATTTAATAAATTTATTATAACAGCTGATTTTCGAGATAATAATGGAAACAAAAACTATTTATTTTTTCAAGTTGTGGAGAAAAGCTCCACAGAAACATACAAAAAATTTTTGTTTAATTAGATCCATTTCTGGTTTAATTTCTGCAATATACATTTTTCTATTACTTCTTGCAAGTTTATTAGTTATTTGTTTACAGAGTTGCATGAAGTAATCTTGCAATAAGCCAAGCCGCAGCCAATATTTGAACGCCGCCAACGACAACGCTAAAATCTATACGCGAAGCAAGCATCCAGTTTTGGACGAACATCTTAAAATCTATATCATTTAATGAGGGGTTTTTTTGTTTTAATTATTACTGTTTTAGCAATATTTCTTTGAGCAGTCTTTGCTTCAATTTAAATCCTCCGCAGGTAGCTTTTGTGACGGCTCCGTTAGCGTACAACTTTGTAAGCGCAGCTCTGTTTTGATTGTAAATTTAAAATAGAAAACACAATTGGTTAAGGACTGCAAATGTATCCAATCGCCATTTGGCCACGATTTTTTATGTTACATAATTGTCCAAGAGGAGCAGGTCTCAGTTTCATATACTTTGTTATTGTGAAAAATTTATTTGCTAGACTTACTTCATCTGTAAGCTTTCCAAGGGTTACATGTAACCTAGAGCAAGTTGCGCTATTATTTATGTTTGAATGGCTGTAGTAACTAAAATCCAGATAAAATAAACTTTAAGGTTTATTTATCGTTAGTTTAATTTAAATCTCCTAAATGCATGGAAAAATATATTAATATATTTTTTCTTGCTTTCCTTTTTAAAACTTTTCAATATTTAGACACATTAACCACAGCAATGAAAATTTAAAACATGTTTTCTCAGCTAGATAATACTGCATAATTTACCTCAAAAGCCAATAAAAAGACTTTCTGGTTTGTTTCCCTAAAAAAAGTGTTTATAGCAGCTTGCCATTAATTACCGTAAACTAAGATAGCCAAAAGTTTCAAAGGCTGTGAGCAGTATTATAAAAATATATTCTATAAAACTCTAAGGAGAACAGAAAATTATCAAGATTAATCTCTACAACCAATCTGTAAGAGTTCTATTTACCCTTCATAAATGTATGAACTTCTATAAAATATGCTACAGACTTATTCAGGTCCAAAAAATTGTTTGCCATCTTTAATTTTGGCCTCCGAAATTAGCCCTCTTGTTTTTCATCAAAACTCTCCTTTTCGTTTAATGCAAACATTTTCAATCGGTTAATAGATGTGATGATATTCCTTAAACGGTTCTTTTAATTAATTTTGATTTTCTCTGAATGCTTTTCAACTTTTCATAAATTAGCGATTTTGTTCTCTAGACAACTTTTTAATATTTAATAAAAGTTTGGCATACAATTTCAGCATTTGTGAAAAATTTGTTGTTAAATTTCAAAATATGGTCAAATTTTTTTCTGCTTACTTGTTAGTGAAAATATTCTGGTTACCCGATTTGTTGTGAGTTTTCGAACTTTTGTAAAAATAAAATTAATTATTTTTAAGCTAACTATTTTACTCCCAACTCATTTTTATATTAAAATAATGCAATTTATTGTTGCGGGTGGATATAAGTTGGGGAGAAATGCACATATTTCGCTAGTTGCTTAGGCTAGCTCGTCAGGAAACCTTTACTCAACTTTTCAGAAAAACTTAAACGTTTTATGCCTGAACCTTCTTGGACCAAATGTGAAATCCAAGAATATCCAGGACAACAGAAAATTTTTAGTTTATTTTTTTTTTCCTTGCGTTTGGTTGGTATTTGCCAACTGTAAATGTTGCTGTAAGCCATTAAAAAATAAAAAAAACACAGGCTGTGATTTGCTTTATCTAGAAAAGCAAAAAACAGTAGTGTTTCCAATATTTGCACAGGCTATTGTTAATTTATTATAAAGTTGAGTTTTTAGGGATTTTTATTATTTTTGGTAAAAATAGAATTAATAATTTTTATTTTTATGCTAATTATTTACTCCATTTGCTTTTTTGATATTAACTATTTTAAAATCTCTAGACTACAATTGGGATTTATGAGGAATTTTTAAATTTTGGGAACTCCTGAATTGTGCTCAAATTTCGATTTTTTATTTAATATTCTTGATTTTCCACTTTTTGGTGCATTTTTTAATTTTGTCTGGTTTATCGATTTATGATGAAATTAGGTTTTTATAAAATTGACATTTATATTAAATATATTTTTTTGTTTTCGACTTTTTGTTCAAATTGCAAAATTTCGGTGATGCTAAAATTTTTGCCGTGAAATTCCAAAATTTTGTGAATTATGATTTTTGTGGTATTTTTTGTTAAAAATTATGGTTTTCATTATATTTTGATTTTCCGGCAATTAAAATATTTTAATCTATGTGTTTAAATTTTATAGGGAATTCTTCGAATTTTTGGTAAATAAAAAAATATTGCCAAAACTTTTTTTGTGAAATTCAGGATTTTGGATGAATTCGGTTTTCTTCCTTAGTTTCTGAAAATGTTGCAATTGGTTGCAACATTATGTCCGTTAGTTATCTACGAGCCTTGAAATCTTTATAGCAAATTTGATAAGGATTTAGCATATGCAATCTTTATGGGATTGTACATAAGAATTGTATTGTAAGAGTATAAGTACCAAAGATCAGTGAATTCATAATATATGTTGTTTAGTGAAAAATAACTATTGTAGAAATTACAAAGGGAATGGCAAACCATATACATATACATTTTATAGCTTTGTGAAGGGACTAAAAAGCGCTTGACCAATTGCAGATATTTAAATTTCGAACACATCTACCATATTTTTAGAATTTTGTGTTAAAAAAGAAAAAAAGGTAACCAACAGATAAGTGTTAGACAAACAACACTATACCTGCAAGTAATTACTTTGTGCTTGCATCTTGTTTGCAAAGAATTTGGTGTAAATATTTAAACAATTTTCAGCCATAAAATATTGGTTTACATTTTTCAAGTTTGAAGCTGTGCCTAATCTCATGTATGCACCATCATCACAAAAAGGAAAAATGAAAAACAAAATCAGAGTTTGGATTTTTGTGGACTGTAAGAAATGACAACACTCCTCTTGGCTTAACCATAGGTGGGAGAGGTGTTTGTAAGTTTATCATATCGTAAACACTTCCGACTTAGTTCCATTTTGTGTCCGATTGTATGCTCTTTTATTTTAGGTAAATATTTTATATATTTTCTTTCTTTGATTAATTACGATTATCATCCGCTATTGAAAAACTTAAATTCAATGCTGCGTCTAGCATCCTGCCACGTTATTACGAGTAAATGTATCGTTAGGATGATGTACCAACCCACCTCATTTACACCAGCTTAGTTGGGAATATATAAAATTAAAATTAACGAATTCTTTTTATTGAAAAATGCCTCTAATTGTTTGTAACTTATTAAGCTTTGTTTTAAATCGTCCTGACAGACAGACGGTTTGTATGCTATACCAGCATGGTATACTATACCTGTGTGATATAAACTGGTTTGTAGCTAATTCGTATACTACGAATATATACGTAGCACACACGTAGTATCTCAACCAAAACTTTTGTAGCAAAAGCTTAGGCTTGTTATTATTCCAACGACAGAAGTTTTTAATTTTTATTGGTTATTTTTATGTTTTACAACAAGAATTTTTAGAAAAAAATATAAAAAATTTTTCTGAAATTGATGACGGTGGTAAATTTTAGCAAAAACCTTTTTATGAGAAATAATTGCTATTTTATTCCTGGCCCTGTGCCATGAAAATTGGGTACACGTCAAGCAAAGTCATTATTGATCAGTACCTTCTCATAAACACAATTAATAAGGAAACAAGTCTGTCTTAAATGCAAAACCAATGATCTAAACATAGCTTTTGTAGCTTCTTTGAACGATATTCATAGCTAATTTTTATTTTCGATGAGAATGCATTCAAAAAGAAAAATAATATACTTAGGTAGGTCACAGTTAATTCTAATATGGAATTTCTATTGTTTTACTTAACCAAATTGGACAAATTATCTTTGTTCTGTATTCCGAATGGAATGAAAACGTATGGAATTAAACAAGACACGAAATTGAATAATTAAAAAATTTTCTGTTCTGCATGCCACATATTTCACACTAATATGCATTTTAACATTTTTAGGAAAAAATAAAAGAAAATTTAAAGAATAATTATTAATACAAAATTGTCATTTTAACATATATATATATATATAAAATTTTATTGCAAGAAAACCTGATTCTACTTCATTTCACCAAACTTTTTTATTCTAAATAAATTAAAAGACATTATTGGAAAGTGGAATACAAACCAGCTAAAACATTGGAATACAGAACAACACTGTATGTTAGAATATGTTGTGTCATAAAAGTTTTACGTAAACCAGAATCAGTTCAAAATTCGTTAGCATAAATATATCTCAAAGTTGACTAATAGATCGAATGTCACTGAATCTGTCTTGCCTTGCAATTTGTGCTGCATTTTACCTGAGTTAAAGTGCGTGATATTATCTCACTGGTAACTATTTCTTAAAAAAATTTTTATGGAGAACTTACTTTTGTTAAACATATTTATAAAAAAAATATATTCTATTAAAACGATTTAGATTTAAGGCCTATGGTTTACTAATTATTATTTTAAACTAACTAAAACCGATCATCATCCATTTCTAAAGCTATCATTTCTTTAACAAAACACACCGCTGCATATGGCACTTATGGGGATCACCCAAAGGGTTGGGACCCTTTTCTCTTAAACTGTTTGAGAATTAATTGATACTTAGTCTGACTCAATAAAATCATGTCCATATTAGTGTTGCGCTTGATAATGGATTATTTTAAGTAACCAGAAGAATCGAAGTAAATAATTACAATTTGAAAATTGGTTCTTGTGAATAAAAACGTAAAAAAATCCCGTCTTTCAATCCAAAAGTGTTTTGGTCAGTATTTAATAAGAATAAGACTGTAAAAGTTCTTTGATTTTTTTATTTAAAATAAAATTAAATATATGCGCACCCACATACATATATATGTATATGCTCTCCTCGAAAGCAGGTTTGAAATAAATTGGTGCATTTATAATAAAATTGTTAATTATTTATTATTGATAACGATCAATCTTTCTTTATTTCTTTAATATTTATTTGCAACTGATTGATTTTAATTAACAATTGTATATACCAAGTGCATATACCGACACTAATTGCATTTAAAATGTTATTTATGAAATTGATAGCATTATACAAACGTTCGTATGAACAAACGGCGGCTATAAAGAGAACGTTAGTATGGAAAAGCGTACAAATAATGAAATAATAAAACAAAAAACACACGGTTTTATTGAAAACGTTATACAAATGATTGAAGGATAATTTTATTTAAACACTGACATATTTATTTGGAAATAAACACGTGCTGGCAAAAAGCAATATTCGTAGCATACATTCAGGCTTTTTTTTTCAGGCGAAAGCAAATGATTTGAATTAATACAACTGTTTATGTTTGTTGGAAAACAATCGGAATTAAATACAATTAAATAGAAATACCCAAATGGGTAGAAATATATCACGGCAAATACAAAAAGTTTAAAAAGCTAATTACCGTTGAATTATATTCATGTTTTTAAACTGAAAGAGAAATGAAATTTTACACTCAACAGCAATTATCACAAATATTTAAAGTGGTTTAAAATAATTTTTAAATCATAACTTTATATTGATTTCTGTATAGTTAAGCTGTCACTCACTTCTATCGTATTCCAGCTTAAAGCTCGATTTTATTACATCACTGGCTGTTGGGTCCATGCGAAATGCAAATGGTCCTCCATTCCCTCGAGCTCGGTCGTCAGCATCTTTGGCTGCTACTTCAATAATTTTGCGCGGGTTAACATTTTCAGGTAAAACAGGGCGATAATCCTCTTTAAAAACGGGCGCATTATCGTTGACATCCTTAACGATGACCGTGAAATAAGCTGTCGCTGTGCGGGGTACAACACCATCATCTACCGCTAAAATTTTCAACTGATGCCGTTCATTAGTTTCACGATCCAAAGAACGTTGTATGCTTATTGCACCCTTATCGCTGATGGCAAACTGACGTTTGCGATTGCTGGCTCTTACCAGTTTGTAACTAACTTTACTTCTGCCACCTTGATCAGCATCCGTAGCTTTAAACTGTTCCAATATGGTGCCAACTTTTGTGTCTTCATATACAGACAACTCCACACGATCTCTTTCGAAATGCGGCGAGTTATCGTTAATATCACGCAGCTTGACTACAACCCAGGAGTAGGCCAAATGATATTTATCACTATCATTATCACCCTTATCGTTCACTTGAATGCGAAAACGAAAACCGCCACTCTGCATGGGGTCTTCATAGTCCAAAGGCTGTATGATTTTCAAGGAACCAGTACCGTCAGTGTTACGTACCATTGCAAATTTATCTGCACCCAAACCACTGTTAGGTACCACCTTGTATTGAAACGCATTCGTTTCGTCTTCATCCTGAACTGTCACAGTGAGTATGGGTGTCTCTGGTATATAAGTGCCATTGGTTTCATCGACCTCTGTAAACCATTCATCTTTAGTAAACGTCGGAGGCATATCGTTTAAATCTTTAACTCTTATGGACGCCGTTCCTGTGCCTTTTAAGCCACCGCCATCCATAGCTACTACTTGTATAGAGTAGTCTGGCGTTCGTTCGCGATCTAGACAGCACACTGCTGTCTTAATCAGTCCCGTTTCGGTTTCAATTTCGAATATAGGCGCTCCCGTTTCTTCTTCGATCACATTTTTCTCTATAGAATATATTAATTTGGCATGTGTACCCTCATTAGGATCATCATAGTCTACGGCTGGCATGGTCATCACCGTTAAGCCGGCTGTGCCGTTTTCCGTTACGTTGCCATAATAAACGCCCTGAGGAAATTGTGGAGTATTGTCGTTGATATCTTTAAGATTTACTTGTATGTCGGCGTAGCCGACAAGTCCTTCACCGCCCTCATCCTGAGCGAATACTGTAAAACGCCATTGTGGCCGGCCATGTGGTTGGTCACGATCCAGTGGCTGCAAACAAAAAGAAAGATTGTACAAAATTAAATAGTTACTTATATAGTAAATATAAGGCATTTTTTTTTATAAGAGTTCCATTTTAGTAATCTTCGACAAAATTCAAGTTATATGCCAAATTTCAATAAATTATTTGTAACATTAGGAATTGTATAGGAGGCTACAATTTTACACGATTGCTAGTTTTTAAAAGTCTGTTTCCCAAGCTTCGTTATTTCATTGATCTGATTAGATTATTTATTATTAAGATATATTTTTTTAAACGTGGGCTGTTCGACAGCCTCAGTGAATCTGTTTGATTCGCTAATAAAATAACGATACAACGATTGCTCTGGAAACATGACACTAATTGACTTCATTTACCAAGAAGCAAGGTTTTAGCCAAAAAGTAAAGGTCTCGTTAAAAGCCACAATTCCAAAAAAAAAATCATAAAAAACCATGACTTTGCCAATAAATAAAAAAAATTTGAATAGGACCAACAAAACATTCAAAAATTAATTCACAAAAATTACAATTTACCAAAATTATTCAAAACTGGAATTATGAACTCGAATTTTACATAAATTCGAAATTCTATAAAAAAAAAATAGTAAAACTATCAACCAAAAAGTAGTATTTATTTTACAAAAATTCATTATAAAGTAAAACCGGAAAACAAAATCTGTATTAAAAAAACTTTGGGCCAAATCGCCGTACCCGTGAACGAACAGCCTACAGCTTCTAAATTTGTGTTTTTTAAATTTAAAAAATACTTATAGGAATTCCAGGACAAACTGTAGCCGGCATCCGTAAAGTATGAACCTCAAAATTAATTTATAAATGTATGAATACATTAATTGAGAGTTACAGAATCGAAAGTTAAAAACAGTTACTTAATACTAAAATAGTGCCTAATTTTACTATTACAGATTGTATAGATTGTGTAGATTGCCACACATCTTGGCTTACAGACACCAGCTACAACTTAAAATTTATCGAAATCGTTTTTTTTATAAAGCAGTTCTAAAAACAAATCTTCAATAACCAAAAAAATTCGCTATCTTTACTCTTTCCTTTAACTGGATAAATACCGTTATGCCTTTTTCCTTTGTACTCCCGTCGGTTTAAATAAAAAGGACTGCTTTTAATTAGACAATGCGCATGCGACCGATGAGTAATTTTGTTTTACCTAAACTTTGAGTTGTCTTAAAATTTCGGATTTTTTTAACTGTAACTGTTTGTGGCTTAGGGTCCGATATCATAGACGCGACACCTTACAACAAGATTACCTCGATTATACGAAATAGATAAAAAACCTTATCGTTTCTAATTTACCTATCTCTTTCATATAATCGGATTAATTTAAAATTATGTTCGTAAAAACGCATAACACCTGATTATACGCTTTTTCAAACGTCCTTGGATGGTATTCTGTTTATATTCTGTGTCCGATATGTTTTTCAATTTAAATGATTTTTTCCAAAGTCACTACATTGTCGTGCTGAGTTTTGTAGCAATAAAAATCTAATTTATATTTTTATTATAAACGAAAGTTCGTAACTTATGGAATGACATTTAGAAAGAAGGTATTCCATCGACTACTTCTTATCGTATGCAGCAATTTAAAAATTCGATAACTAATGCGACTATTCCAAAAAGTTAAATTTTGAACAAGGTCAGGAATGGGACGATTTGGCCACTGATATTTTTCCAAAGAATATCCCAGAATTAAATTTCTCCAAAATATTTAAATTTAATGAAAATAAAAAAAATTTCATATTCGACGATATTGTAATGTTTAACATAAAATCGTATGAACATTAAGTATTCACCATAAATCGAAAACTGAAAAAATTAAATATCACAAAGAATTATACCAGTCAATCTGATACCGAAAACAAAATTTTTACCAAAATTCGATATGTCAACATAAAATAAACAACAACAAAAAAAACCCTTCATAAATAAATGTTCATATTTCAACAAATTTTTTAAGTAGCCAAAAATCAAAATTTCAAAAAAGTAACCCAAATTTTACCAAAGGCAAGAATTTTACTAAAACCCAAATTTAATAGGGGTAAAAGTAAATACGCCAAAAAATTAAATGAAGCATGCGAGCTAAAATGGTAAATAGCGGAGCAAATATTAAAATTCCTTAGCGTCTGTTTATACCGAAAATAATTCCCATGAGTAGGACTTTTTTAATTCCAATATAGATAAAACAGAATAATTTAGCCAAAAAAGAAACTTTCTTCTGAAATTAATAAAAAAAACATTTTTCCAAAATACGTTTTTAATAATTTGTTCCAGATTGCGGTGTGCATAAGATGCGACACGACCGACTACAGTGCTCTCACTTGTTTTTTTTTGCACATATTTAAATGTATGTTAACATACATAACCAAAATCTAAACTAATGCAAGTAAGTAAAATAACATAACCACATACACGCTTATGATTTCAACCAATCTCCTGATATTTTTAAAACACATATTCATGTTGAGCTTCTAGAGAGTTTTCGAACAATGGCAGGTCGATATTGGTAGCATATGTATTGTAGCATTGTTGTATTGGCGGTGTTTATAAAATCTGCTGGTTGTTATTGAGTCAATGATGTCATATCCCCATGACAAGGTACACATATCAGCAGCCCGTGGCAATAAACATTTGGGAGAGTAAGTCAATTTTTGGCTAATGTCTATTTAATCCAAATTGCTGTATGCGGGACGTTGCTAACTTATATGAAATCCACCAGGTGCCAATGCATGAAATTATTTAAGGTTGTCGCAATCATTAGAAAACAAAGTCGGTGGGGCCATAAATATTTAGATTCGAATTGAACTATATAGACCTGGATAATATGTGATTCTACCACGATGCCGCTACGCCCCAGATAGCGAAAGCCACAACCCATACTATGTGCGCAGATGGCGTGAATTGGACACAAAGCTCATACAATTTGTCAGCGCTAAACTTTTATTCGTGAGAGTTGCTAAAGTAATTGCCAATGCCAATATCCGATCGATACTTTTATTGAAAACAGGACATCTCGGTTCCGAACAACACGGCGGGGCATCGGCAGACATTTAAACCATGTTAAAGTCCACACGCCATTGCACATATGGGCATTTAAAATAAAAATGCAATTAGTTCACAGCTTGTTTAATTTAATTTCGACATCGACCCGACCTTATTGGAAAACCGATTATTATGGTTTTGCATTTTGTTTTTTGTTGTTTGGATATAAAAAGTTTTTCATGTTAGCAGGATTTTCGTCTGTGTTTTATATAATCCTTATAAATTTTTGTGGTAAAAAGCATTAAATTGTGTTAAGTATTAAAAAGCTTTTTGCATGTAGAAAATAAAATAATAGAAAAATGTATATGAACAAAATATTCTAGAAATATATAATTGAAATTTTTTAGTCTAAGCCACCCTCTTCTACCGAGCACCGTATGCATAATATTCACTACTAATAACTCCCTTTAGACAAATAGCGATATGTATGGCTTGTCTTTTAGTTTGGAACATGGTATTCCCAATTAAGATATTTAATAGTTTAAATAGTTACTTAACTTGTTTTTGGGACATTCTTATTTAATACTGTTAAACTAATGCGATTATAAATGAGAAAATATTTAAAAAAAATTATATTGGTTTAAGATCTATTTAGATGGGCATTAGTATAAGACAAATTTGAATTTGTTGTACTGCTTTGATAAGACTAGAAACATTGCAATACATTAAGAATAATTGAATGTATTTTTGTATAACTCAGATATTCAGATAGTTTTATTTTAATATTCTCTACTAAGGTTTAAAAATGTTCAACCATAAAAAATTTACGAACATGGGTTGGTATTGTTTTCAGTCAAAATACTTGATATGCGAGTACAAAAAATGATTGTTTTAGGACACTTTCCAGCCTTGTAAAGATACTTTTGCAGTTATATATGTATCTCGGTAAGAATGCTCTCTTTAAATTTTGTGCCATGTTTTTTTCTAAGTATTATATAGTGGTTGAGTAGAGACGTACACTGTATTCCGTGTGTAGTTAATAACTAATATTTGTAATAGGTTATTTTTATATCCATGATTAATTGAATAGAGAAAAAGCAATATATTAAAAAAATCCAACAAAATCCGTGTTATATTTTGTGTGGCGTTGTAAAGAAGAACAAGTAGTGTGTAGTTATTTAAACCGGTTAAAAAATTTCGTTGATAGTCTATGAATGAGTGTAGCAAGCATTCATGAAAAATTACCAGAGAGAATAACAAAAATGCTTACTACTCTTTTACTGTAACAGAAACTAATAATATAATTAACAATTTAAATGATGAAAAAAGGATGATAACGCTTTTTTTACCACCAGGCCAATTGACCGCAAGCACAAATATATATTCACAGGTAACAACGTCTGAATTTAATAAAGCTCAATATAATAAAAAACGAGATAGGTGCCATATTTGCCGTACTTGCTACCACGGACGATGACGATGCTGAAACCGCTGCCAGGGAACAAACCTCCATAAATTTACTTGCACGAGCAAACGTTAAATGCTATTGTAAATATGTTGTCCCAATTGGCAGAAAAAGAAAGTTTCTATTTCGCTTTTATACGACGAGGATAAATACAAGAAGCCTCGATCTAAGCCCAAACGGTGAAGAATTACCGGCTCATCTCAAGTATTATTGATGCTCACAAGAAGATTTATTACATCTGTCAGCTGTAATTGTTATAAAGGGCCTTGATTGTTCTGTTTTCACTGAGGACATAAAAAGTGATATAGAAGGCAAGGGCATATGGTAAGGTCAGTGCCAAATATTCTTAATAATAATAATGTTCCGCAACCCACGCATCGTGTTGAGATTATATTTAATCCAATTCGTTTAAAATCAAATCTAAAATCTAAAACTTGCGATACATCTTGAATAGAAGAATAACTTTAGAAAAAGTATTAAAAAGTAAGTGCACTTATTATCATGAACTCGGTTACACTGAAGCTTTCTGCAAGTTACCATCCATATGCGTTGCTTGCGGCGACGCTTACCGAACCTTGGAATGCAGTTCTTACGAAACTGGTTCCAAGTAAAAAATACAGCCACTAAGGTGAAAACCATAATGCAAACTGTAGGGATTTTAAAGTCTTGAGACACGCAAAAACTAATTCAACAATAGTATGTCAACTTGAATATGAACAATATAAGTTTCCATAACGCATAAATTCACGTTTTGTCAACGTTAATTGGCCACCAATTTCATGCGATTTTTTGTGGGTCGAAGGCAGTGACTGAGAACGGCATTCTGTACAAGAAGATTATAACGGAATTCTTGCGGATGGATTTGGGCAACTTGTGGTTTTAGCAGGAGAGCAATTCCATAGGGCACTCATCCTATATAACCGGTGAATTCTGGAAACCCTTAGGTAATCTTTCACTAAAAACTTATATATTTTGTTGGAAATTCCTTTTGTTACACTTCCTCTTGCACGACTTGTGTTTTCAAGTTATATTTAGCAAAGAGTTTAAGTGAAATGTGTGCTTTTCTTTGTACGGATTCCAGCTTCCGAGTTTTTCTTTCTAGAGTATGATGTTCCTCGGGTCCGCCCGTAGCGCAATATTTTCTTGCTTTTCAATGTACGATTCGTAAATAACACAAAAAATTACAAACCTATATACGAGCTGTTACCCTATGAGATGACTTATTTATTTGAATTGGCCATTTGTTAATTTTCTATTTGTACTCTTTCTGTTGCGACTTTCGTAATATCGAATAACGGAAATGGTGTTAACTTTAAAAGTACAATCGTAAGATTGGCATAAAGAGTTTAAAGCGAGTTAGTCCATCGATACCTGTGATCGATGAAAGTATCCAGGAAGTATAGAAAATTATACTCGAAGTTCGTCGTGTGAGCGATGTTTTCGTCGTGAAGCGAGTTAAAGTATGTGGAGCTTTGAATCCCACAACTTGCAAACTCCGTACTTAGCTGACATGAGTACTTTTGCCTTCTCCCACTACTTCTGAAGTTACGTCTAGTTCGAAAAATAATTTAGGGCAAGGATTTTTGAAGACGGAAGAAACCGAAGGTATAAAGCTTACTATTGATGTGCCAAGAAACAGTCCATAAACATTGTTCATTGTTCATTGTTGTTCATTTGATTCTTGTAAGTATGGATCTAGCTATTCGTGATCTGGTTTTAGATCTTAAGTGGAACATTAGAAGAGCAAAACCATTTTCAACGGGAAAGTTTCTAATTTTGTTTTTTTTTTCATTATTAACGCTCATTTATTTTAAAGTTGTTAATTAAAGATATTTATTTTCTTACCTTTAAAACAAAAATATCACCCGTTGTGCGATTTATATCAAATTTACTATTAGCTGTGTTATCAGGATCAATACCCTGGCCAGTCAGGAAATATACAATATTTATGGGTCTATCTACATCGCCATCGGTGGCAGTAACCTAAAAATAGAAGCAAATATAAATATTTATTTACAAGTACAAAAAATTAAGTTACTCTTAATAATAAAGATAAATACTTCATATGTTTAAAGTAATAAAATAAATATAAATCACTAGCCAAAACACTGCCCAGCCTGTGCTAACAATTTTTATTGTGTACCAACTATCAGTAATAACAAAGGGTGTTTTCTATGGGGCTTATAATTTCAAGTTGATACGCTTAGGTCATGTTCAAGGGCATACACTTACCAGAGGTTCGAATTTTTAACCACTCTCCATTGTGAACCAAGATTTAGTTAAAAATAAAATCTCGAAGTCGTCAAGATTTTCCAGTCAATGCTTAAGTGTCCTGTTATAATACTTATCACACTACTAAAAGGAGTTTTGCCCAGTTTCTACCATATGCCAAGTAACCGTTAATATTTTTTTGCAGTCCAATATCGTCCTTGATATAACACTTAAGGGGTGTAACCCATTGACAGCCAGTTGAATATCTGTGAAAATATCAACTTCTGTGGGTGAATTGAAAAAACATAACCTTCTTTGGTTTCTCTACAAAAATTCCAAGTTTCTAGCCTTCCGAGTAGCAGTTGGTCCACACGGGCATATAGGGTTACGTTTGGCCATGCAAGATTGGCCGATATCAGTGGTTCGCATTGAGCTAGCTGACTCTTAAAACGCATAAAAAAGTTTTTATCCCATAATAATAGTAAATGGACTAGCGATTGCGGAAATTTGGTTTAAGTTTTTCTATATTGAAGGTGGCAAGATTTCCACAGGCGGTTATTTCATATACGAACAGTACAGGAAATAGTATTTCCTATGTGTGCGTTATGCGTTCCACGGCGCAATCTACCATGAACGGAAGAGCCAATAACGTGGAACGTGTTGTACGCACATATGCACGTGGTGCTAATAGGAACGACTTTTATTAGTGCACATTCCGACTCAAGTGAGTCACTATCGTTGGTTATCCTCACCGATAAGAGCCTTCGGTATCTCCAGTCCAGCATTTAAAGCGCAGGTTCATACACGAAAGTTATATTTCATTTTTGATTGGATATAGATGATATAAATAATAATTAGATGAAGTGAAGTATCTCTTAAACTCAGAGCCATAAAGCTTTAGGATCTGAAAGTATGTGTTCATCGTACCACACGCTGAATTTTCACGATCATCAAAGGCTTCTGAGTTTCTTTAGTTATTTTGTGTATCACGCATAATTACTGATGGAGCAACATAGTCTCTCTTGCGTCTGTGAGTAAAACAATTGGGTCCTTCGTGCATTCAAATTGGCCCTGTTAGCATGACAGGGTGGCATGTTTTCGGCTAAAAATTCTCCATAAATTTTTAATTTTGTAATTCTAAGACTTTGCGTTCCATAAGAGCAATTTCATCAAGATCCACTGTGCGAAAATATCATGCGCGCTGTGTATAGAACAAATCATTCATTGTGTCCTTTCAAAAGCCATAAATTCAAACGTTGATTTAAAACAAAAAAAAAATTATGTTGTAAAATCAATGTTTTGTTCTTGCTGTTTGTAATTTCAGTTTTATTTACACATTTGTTGCAACACTAGAATGTAGCAGATAATTTTTACATTTAATTTTTTTAAATAAACAAAAAAAAGGTATTATGTATATGAATTTATTTCACAAAAGTTATTAAACAATTTAAACAAATAATACAGAAATGAGAAAAACGATATCAGAACGAAAAAATAAATAATTTTTTCTACAGTTAACCCCCTCTACGCCCATGGAGTTGTAAAAGCAGACAGTTTTACAAGTACGTGGGTATGAGACAGCAATATTCAATGATGGTTTATAATTGCGTGAGTGTATAATTTCGAATACACATACATGAATACATACATACATGTCTTAAAAAGCATGTCCTTTAATGTTTCAACATTTTTGTTGGTTGTCCAACAATTGTCATGAAATTGCTATTGAACCAAAAACTCACAACGATTCGGGCGTAAAAATACTTAAAAAAAGACGCTTGTTTTATCTTTCAGTTTCAGATTTTTTTCTTATCAAAACCCCAACTACATTCTTTTCCAACAGTTGAAAAAAATTATTAGTTAGCGCAAAATGTTTTAAATCTCTTGTGTTGCATTTGGCAAAAAGTTTGCGGTTATGTAAAATTTGAATTTTTAGTCTCGAGAACGTTGTGAGACATATAATGTTTTCTATAGGGTATTAGTATTAGAGCATTAAAATTACTTTTAGAAATAAACTGAGTTAAATGTTGATTGTTAAGGATATGGTAATTGTTTTTTTTTTTTTGGAAACGGAAAAATTAGAATTAGCACTTATTCGAACACTTTTAATTTCAAATCATTTCACAACAGTAATATATATTACTTAGGGCGCTTTCCAAATTCTTTGAAAGCTACTCTATTGTGCACCCTGTGCTACAACTTATATTTAACTTATATTTAACTACAACCGCTTTATCGGCAAATCAGAACTTACCTGTAATATACGCTTCGGTAAATTACGATCATCTTCTTCGGTTATTTGTGTACGATATGTTTGACGATCGAATGTCGGTGGATTATCGTTGATATCCCGTACATTTATTATAACGGTGGTGTAATTTGTTTTACGACTACGTGAAGCTTCCAAGCGTAATTCGTACTACATGCGAAAGAAAGAGAATAAAAACAATCACTAGTTTGCTTAAAATTTTTTTAGCGGTTGTGGCTAAAAAGTCATTTAAAATAAACTTAAATCTTGATTTATTTCACATATTGTTTGTAAGTTTTATTTTACTGTGTTTTATATTTTGTTCTTCTAGTTGTTTAAGTTATAAAAACTTTATGACTTTTGGATTTAATACTATTTTCTACTTAGCTTTTGGTATATGATGGTTTTTGTCGTGTCTTACTTATGCAAGTGTATGCATGTGTTTACGAGTGTATGTGTATGTATGTGCTTTTAAAAGTTTATGTCTTCGACATAATCTGCATATAAGTTTATTTATGTTATGCATTTTGTTTTTTTTTTGGGTTTTTGTTGCTGAGTTGCTCCAACAAAGTTATGTTGCTCTTTTTGTAAAGTTCACCATAAATATGCCATTAGAGAGAGCACAGATTTTCTATTTGTTTTTTTATTGTTGCAACGAAAAACTGAAAAAGAGCTAATATGCAAATCGCTATAAGTCTGAAAGTAAGTGATGTTATGATCTCCATACTTTTTGTTGCATGTCAAAAAGTTGCAAATGCAAATGGCGTAAGTTATCGTTGCCATAGAAGGCACTATGGGCCAATGTAAATATAAATTGACTCCCTCAAATTACAGTTTCCATCTTTGTTTTTTTAATACACTCACTTTTATTCCCCCAGAACTTTAAAATAACTTTAAGTACTAGTGAAAATATTCTATTTTTATTTGTAAATGAAAAAGTACTTAAGCAAAGTTTTTCTAATTTTTTCATTTAACATTTTCGTTACATTTAATAAATGAATGATGCGACTTTTGCTATTTCTACAAAGTGCAGTTTATGCTGAATAAGAGAACTTTACATTTTGTGGGCAAATAAAAAAGTAATTGTTTTTTTATTGCGTGCATTCTGGCATTATTTTCATAGACACTATAGGTGTTTGTTGAACAGGAAATGTTTCAATAATTTCAAACATTTTTACAAAATGGAAAAGTTGGCAGGCAGCCAAATTGTTTTTCAAGCAAACCACAAAATTATGAAATAACTAGTTTGTGTCAAGACAGCCAATATTGTTGGAATCCAGAAGCTTTAAATCAAATAACATTTGAAATGTTTTAACGTGGCTTAATTTAGGGGTTTGAAAGTTTTTCAATAATAATTTTTTTTTACTTAATATTTATATTTAAACTTTTTAAAAATGATCTGTCCTACTTACCCTTGGTCTGGTTTCATAATCTAGGGGTGACGCTACGAATATGTCTCCTGTATTATTATGTACACCAAAAGCATTGCCTATGTTACCGCCTGTAATCGAGTATCGAATATTTGAGGCTGAAATAGAACAAAAATAATATTTTTTATAAGACTATTGTGGAGATTATAAAGATTTCAATGGCTTCTAGCGGATCTGTAAGATCATGCCAAAACGCATTGATTATTTGACCGATTATATATGTATCCCTCCCGAAATGGATTTTCACAATAAAGAAAGAATTTCGTTGAAAGCTTAACAATAGGCTCATTTTATGCCTTTAAGAGCCGTTATTACAGCTTGCCTTTAAAGTTCATGTTAATAAAAGGTAACGCTAGCTAATGTGAGGAATATAGACACTTTTAAGTTGAAGGTAAGAGCATCTTCCCTTTAGCTTATCGGACAGTTTTATCTTAAAGTACACTCATAAGAACGAATTATTTGTCCGATAGCATCCAAACTTTAACCATTACCAAGTTGTAATATTGGCCCCCAGATAGTAATATGCCCTTAATGGAAATTCTTTTATTTACATATGCTTCAGTAAAACTTTCTTTATTTTTAAAATAATTCAAATTAGTTTTGCCGTTAAGTTCTAACTATTGGTTGATTTCAATATTTAGTTTATTGAAGGGTTTTACTAAGTTTTACTAAATGTTACGTAATACAATTTGCTGTTAAAATTTGGTTTTTGTTTCACTTTTCTTTGTCTGTTGACAGCATGATGTAAAATTGTGAACTATTTATCTTAACAACTCTTCTCAGACTTTAAGGCGCCAATTTTAAGAGTTTTTTTCTTTTCGGAACAAATAGTCATTAGTAAATTTTTTGCTGTTGTGTAACGAAGAAACATGACAGATTTGATTTAAAGTTTTATATTATAGAAGAGCAGTCATGGATAATTCAACTTTAATGCTGGCTTTAGCTTCGTTGTAAATAAATTTTATATGGTTAAACAGTAAAAAAAAGTTTCTGAATATATGTACAATTTACAAATGCCTTGTACTATTATTGTATTATGAACCAATATTATATTTCTGATGTAGCTATCTTTTTTTAATAAAAATTCGATATTATGACACAACTTCATTCCATGTGTTTTTGTAAAGTTGTATCGACACTATAAATGGGACTATGCTATTCGTATAACTAATTTGTGTTTAATTCAGTTTAAAATTCTTAATTTTTAGGCCTAATTGAAAAAATAAAAACTATTTTTAGAGTTTCTTTTAAAATACAAATAACTATTTATCATCTGCTCTTTTGTTAAGGGCATGTTGTTGCAATTGTCTAAGCTTGAAGGTCTTTTTTTAAAAATTATATTTTTAAATTTCGATATTTCGCTACTCCATTGTGTAGCATCATCAGGAAATAAAAATAACGAACAAATTATATGTTTATAGAAAAATTATTGTCACAAAAATTCAAAAGTATTTCAAAGTTAACATAAAACAAAAATAACATGAGGCTTAAAAATATTTAAAAAAAAACTTTTGTAACATTTATAATATAAAACGACGCTTATAACTAATTTCTGTACTCAAAACCGATGCGTTTTCAAAGTTAGGATAATGATTTGAATTAAAAACAATGAGAAGATAATGCTGTATTAAGGGTATGTCTGCAATTAAGATTTGATTTATGTCCAGCTATCCTAGTCTTCAGTTTATTTTTTGTTGTCCCTACATAAACCTTATTACAAATCTCCCGATCATTTCCCTTACATGGAATTTTATAAACTATATTTGCCTTATCCAATTAATGAATCCTATCTTTGGTTTTACCAAACAATCTATTCAATGTATTATAAACTTTGAAAGTCATTTTGAAATTTTCCTTATAAAAAAATGCAGTCTTCTTTAACCGCTCTGATATTCCTGGTATATATGTAAACGTCTTGTATATCTTTGGCTCCAATACGTTGCTTATATTACGTTCTCTCCTAACATTATACTGATTAATTAATTTTAATAAATTAAATTAAAAAAAAAAGGTCAAGAACAGCTATAATTTTGGCATTTTGTTGCTTTTAAGTATAATTATTAGTAATTTAATATTCCCATGCCTGATTAAATGTTATTAAATCATGTGTTTTGATGTTTATAAATGTTTAACAATAACACTAAAATTATAACTCAACAAAATATAATTGACTCTTCACATACAAAAAAACCAAAGATTTATTTTAATACTCAATACAATAATACAAGCGGTTTGTGAGTTGTATAATTATGTAGATGTTATTGTTAACAAAAAATGACGAACGATGAAATAAAATAATTAAACAATAAAAAAACCCAGTATTACAATCACAAGTTATGGATATTATGTGCAGAGCTATCAGTACTAAAATAAGCATAAGCTTGATAATAAATAAAATGCTGAATTACAGACCTAAATTTTCCCTTATATCCTTTAAAGTCAATATTTTCTATACAATAATATTTTTTCCAATACATACGTATGTATGTATGTATGTATGGGCAGTGTGTATGTTTGCACCGTCATGTTAAAACTATATGTTATACAGATCCATGCCGTTCAGATGAGGTCATTGATGATTTGTTGTGTTCGGGCTTTCGGTGACATTCTCCAACACAACAGCAATCTCTTCAAGAAGCCGACCGCTGGACGCAGAGGAGACTTACAAGCCAGAATCGACCCAGTTTCTTTTACACATTAATTGTACTTTTTCCATAATGAAAATTCCGGTCAATTTGATAAATGACATACGAAAAAATGATACGTGATAAACTTTTTCAGATTTTTATTGACCAAGTATATTTGTATTCAAAGGAGGAAATTTTTTTTTGCATAACAGTGTAATCGCAATAATTGTTAGTGAATCCTTTTAAATAGCAGAGTATACTTTCAGAAAAAATATGCCAGAAAATGAATACAGTACAATCTAATTGTGACAGATTTCCATGCTACGGAACAGTATAGGGCACCAGCTAAATGTCGTCATTAAAATTGATAGATTTTCTTATTTTCTACTTCATAAGATTTCATAAATTACGTGGGATTATCTCGTTTACAGTCGTGTCGTAAAATTGAAGTGAAAAAAAGTATCAGACTAACGAAAATCCTAATGCCTTCGGTTCTTTTAATATCCATACAAAACGATGACATGCAATAAAATAATTTTTAGCCATCATTCCTAAATTTTCGGAAATCTAAATGCAAAAAAATGTCAAAATTAGGGAAGCATTCGGCATGAAGATCATAATTTGTTCAATACCCTAGATTTATTTCTTATTAGTTATAATTTTTTCAATACCGTAGATTTATTTTTTTATCATAATCCATTCAGCGAAGTCTCTTCGTTCAGCAGAATGTAGTTCTTTAGCCAATTAAACTTCGAAAGCACACATAGATAAATTTATTATAACGAAGCGTTTTGCCGGTCTTTGAGTATGGTCAGGACCTTGGAAATACGCGGAGTATTCAATATTATAACTAATACAAGTATTGGTTCTGCTTTTGCTTAACGACAGGTTATCTAGTGATTTATTTTCTTTTCAATCAATATAACCTTTACATTTTATATGTGAACTATGCGACGTATTCCTTTGCAACAAGTCCTGAATTATTTTTTTGTGAGTTTACCTTTTCGGTAACAATGTGGCTGAGAGGGTAGCATGTGTTTAATTAAGTAGTCTCCAAATTCATAGAGCCACTAGAGACACTAATCCTGTCCACACCTATCTGCAGGACCGAAATTAAGTTCAAAGTTGCCGACTGGATTTGCACAATAAATCACACACTAATTTGTCGTTAAGTTATTCCTGTCGCGCCATCGGCCTCGAAATTAGACGAACTACAAAGCTGTGCTCAGAACATAAAGACCAATCAACTTTTGTAGAATTCGTTTAAATCAATCGGAAGAAACTGTATGGACACAACTGCATACTATGAGCTGTAACAGCTTTAACTCCGTAAACTTTGAACGAAAGTTAGCGTACAACAGTACGTAAAATTCAAGAAAAATCCGCAGACAGTAAACTGGTGTGCCATGTGGAGTATAAAAGAAAGAAGTCACTTTAATAATAAACAGTTGCGAACTTCATTGATGAGAAGAAGTTCAACTTAGACGGACCAAATGGACATAACTGCTATTCCCATAATTTAAGAAAAGAAGAGTTGTTTCTAAAGCGGCTTCTCTGCGGAAAGGGTAGTGTTATGGTTTGAAGTGCTGTAGCGTACTATAGAACAAATGAATTACTATTTCTATGCGGTAGAATGACTAGGAAATTCTAAAAAAACTGCCCTTTATTCTGCTTTCCAGAACTACGAGGCATTTTCGTGTCGATGACATGAATTCTACATCATAGTAATGCTACTATACATATCGTCAGAGCTGTAAAAGAATTTATTTTAATTCAAAATAAAGACGAATATTTTCTTAAAAATATTTGAAGTTAGATTACCTGGAACGGTATATAAAGGAGGAAGAAAATTCACTGACAAGCAGTGACTTATTCAAACCTTTTTGGAATGTTGGAAAGAATTATTATTGGACTATTTATAGTCGCTTTATGACTCACTGCAAAATCGTATATTTGAAGTTATTATATAACGTGGGGGACGCACCAAGTTTTAAAATGTTTAAAATATTATAAATAAATAAAATTATTAAAAATAGGTTTGTTAAATAATAACGACCGTATTCAAAAATAAACTCTCATTTTAGTTTTAAGTAAAAATTAATTAATAACCACTTTAGGCTTAAAAAACCTTTGTTAAGAATATATTTGCATTACATTATTCGTAAAATACATTTTATTTTTGCATGGTTTTTCTTGTTAATTTTTTGACAAATCAATAGAAAGAATTTAAATATTTAATGAAAAGAAAGGCTTTAAAATACGCAGATGTAAAAATTAGAAGCGAGGCGATAGGAGGAATATTTATACTGCGCAATTTTATTTGTTACTTTCTGAAAAAGTATTGCTTCAATAATTTTTTCCCCAAATATTTAAAGATTTAAATTTCAGGAAGGTTCGCTGTATGGATACCTACATGCTTTGAAATACTTCGATAATAATTGTTTAGAAATACAAATACTTTACTTAATTTACTTTACTAAAGCTTTGTTAAGTTTTTCACATACAGCCGTGAATAAATACATTTTTAGTAAAATTAGTTTAAGGGGTACAATCAAATGAACAAAAAAATAGTGAATAGTTTCTTTTCTAAATTTTGTGCATATATTTCTATGCTATAAATGTTGCAATACGAAAATACAAGCGATAAATGATGCTGATGTTCGCGAGTGAATTAAATGAAATTGTATTTCAACACGTGATACAAAAAACAAAAAAGGTTGTAAATTAAACAATTACATAGGCTGATGCATAATTGTAGAAAATACTTACTTTCATTATGATTTTTGGCATTAACTGTGAGTACTGTTGTCTGTAGATCAGCATTTTCATCAATCTCAGTCTCGTATAAAAATTTATCAAAATAAGGCGGTGAATCGTTTTTGTCGGCAATACCAATGCGTACAAATTTTGTAACTGCAATTAAAATATTTAATAAAAAACACAAAATTAATTCAGCTTTGCTTAACCAGTAGATTCGAAAAATTAAAACAAAAAGTTTTTCTTATTTCTAAACTTCATTTTATGTGCTTAAAATTTCTTATAATTGTTGAGTTATTTTCCCTTTGTAAACACATATAATTTGCTGCAACTACAGCAGTATGAAATATAAAAGTTTCCACATTGTTATTGCTTAAAACGAGATTCCTCTATTCGAAAAGAAGCAAGAAAAATTTGAAAGAAGTTCAGGTTTTGTATTTATTTGTGTACTGTTGAAAGAATATTAGTAAATGAAATTCAGACAAAAGATTTTTTTTATTTAAATAGAAAAAATAAATAAATAAACCAACAAGCAGTGCGCTTTAAAATTTTTATATTAATTCAACCAGCGTCTTATTCAAATTTTAATCATTAAAAGAAAATAATTTTTAAAAAAAGCCATTTATCTTTTATTAAAAATGTTTTTTTTCAATTTGCTAGAAATTCGTACGGAATATTATATCGGCCAAATATCCACTCCGGCTCTTGTGCCATGACGTGATGCGGTTGTAATACTTTTCGACTGCACTTCTGCGTCATATCTCCAGTTTGCTTTTGGTAAATCTGTCTTGCATTATGTTACATTCGAATGTGGCAATTTTGCTTGTTTATAAATCCGTTGAGATGATAATGAAGAACCGTTTCTTCGATATGCCGACTTCTTGTTCACGCATCCATCCAACAAACACCTGACGCTGTGAATGGTCTCCGTTCTTAAATTTTTAGTTAATTGTAACTTGTACATATGCGTGTAAATGCAAATCCTTTGTCAAAATTTGCTGTGGAGTGAAATAAGAAAGCTCCGATTGCTGCGATCGACGACTAATCGATGCGCCAGGTTTGCCTACCACATTTGTACTAATTTAGTCTGGACAGAGAATGCTAAAGAGTTAATTACGGAGATATACTGTTCTAACTTGTAGTCCAGTCTTATTCTTCAGCTGGGATTGGGTTCAGCCTTCCCAGGGTTTCAGTAAAAGTCTGCTTTCTTTGTTACGTAGATGGTGTTGTATAAACACAGCTATTTTGTTAAAGAAACTATGACGATAAATAATTTACTAGCTAACTAAAGTTACATTAAATACAGAATAATATGTTAAGACCTTGTGTTACCAAAAAAATTCGAATGAATAGTAGATAAGATATTTGTCTACCATGCGACTAATCTACGGTCTATATAGCATAATTTTGGAAAACTTGATATTCGCCAAAATTATACTGGTGTACTAGGAAAGGAACAAGGATCTGTAAAGCTCCCGAACTACAGCTCAAATAGCATGATTTCAACGGTAGGACGTACGGTAACGATACCTGATTATCTTTTGTATGACCGAACGCCAGTTCTTATAAACTAAATGAGAATCATAACGTATCAACAACGTGTATATGGTATTTCTTAGTATGTTGGCTACCTATGAATAATATTTGTATCGCTTTGAATAGGTATGTAAGGTTTTGTCGGCACAAACACCAAATTGTATGTTCTGGAACATATTTGCCACTGTCAAGTGAAAATTCAATAAAAACGTGTGCTGGGTTATTTATTTTTGCATCTCGGATTTTCTATACTTTCATACATGCCGAATCTCTTAACACTGCGCGTAGGTATATTCCTTTGTGCTCACCTACACATACTTAGAACAGCAGAAAAATAATAAATAGTTGTTGCTGTTATTCTCCAAAACTGTACATTTTTACGGGAACTCTTTAGCAAGTAAAAAAGTTTTCCATACCTTTTCTTTTTATACATTTTTACCTCTATAAAAAATGGCATAAAAAGTTTATCCTGGATTTTATAGTTTAAATGAGAGTAGAGCAACTGAAATCGTCTGAAAGACTATTAAATCTAATACTACTTTGAAGTATTAAATTAAATCTTTATGAAGTATATTTTACTTCTCGTTTGAATAAATTTAAATTTGAACGGCAAAATAACATAATAAAACGTTTAGGGTTGATATTGTTGTGGTTTTAATGATAATTATAATGAAAGCAATATTTATTGGTTTTTCCAACTTTGTAAATAAAGGGAAGTCGATTTTAGCACAAGACTTATGTATATAAATTATTAATGGAAATTTTGATTGTCTTAGACCTACTTTCTTCGGTCTAAATTAAGGCGCATGGTAGTGCGCCAGTCCTAGTCATGCCTAATGCATGTATATACGAGTATACATAAAACCATTCGCGCTGTTTTTAACATAAAGACTCTACGTGAAGATAAGTAACCACATAAGCCAAGTTTGAAAGTTTTACCAAAAAAAAAACTTCCCGAGATATGAAGATTATTTTGGTCCATATTCACTTTACCTAGAGAGCTGAAATATGGTATACAGGTAGTCCTGGAAGGGTAAATATAAAAACAAAAAAACGGACACTCTTTATCTAGAGGGACTAGGGTCGCCTCTTAATATTTCATATAACCCAACCGTCTGCAAAATTTTTTTGTTAACTTTCTAATATGGGAAAATGTTGCAGAAATTTCAAATTAAGAAAGAAGAAACAAAGAAATGTCAACGTTTAAAAACCTTCAGCAACAAGAAAACAGCGCCATCTAAACACTATCAGCGGTAGTTAGAATAGAGAGGAATGAATTCAATCTTATTGATATGAGGAAAATGAAAAACTTAAAAAAAAGAGCAAGTTTCAGTAAAAATCTCAGTTTCGAAAAATATGTCGTTACAAGGTCTACGTAGAAAGAGGACGATGTATTCGATTTTGCGTGTTACACTTATACGGCATCGCCCTAATGTCTGTCGTAATAAAGTATCGCGAATCATAAATGTCTAACGTTAAATGACTCTACAATTAAATCCTTCTCAATTTCAGCAGTGGGATGGGTAATTTTGACGTCGGTTCATTGCTATAAGGTAAAGTCTAGCCGGGTCAAATCGTACAATCTTGGGATCCAATATCTTCTACCTACCCAAGAGCTAGCCAGACAGTCAAACCGACCATACCGTACAGAAATCATCCACATCCTTATTGCTAAATTCGACCAGAAGAAATAGGTTAACAGGTTGATCTGTAGCGCTCCCCTAAGGCGGTGTTGGCCTAACTAACGCGTTTTTGAAGAAAGAGGAATTTAATTTCGCCTGAACAAAATCCACATCCAACACCAATTTATTGTGGATGTATTGCCGCCTGGTAAAGGCTGCGCTATGAAATAGCTTTTCAATCCACAAATGCAGTCAAAATCGGGGATTCCATTCGAACGCTTCGCAGCTCTCTTAGTGATCTGGCTGCCTTATCTAAAGTAATTGCGATTAAGACCTAACAAGTCAGCAAGCCTATGAACTTTCAAATATTGGTCGTAATTTTAAAGACTTCACACCAACAATTGTTGGCTCCTTCTGTTATACATCAATATCTTTTCGTCAATTTAATTGCACGTAATTGTTATTCTAAATAACAAATACACATTTTACTGAAAATATAATTAGTGTGACTTGAGAATGTGTAACTTATGTCTTAAGTAGGGAGTTGATTAATATTTTCGTAAGATTAGTGAATTATCAACAATAGAGAAAAGTTTTATTGCACCTCATTACTTGTTAATATTTAGACAAAATGCGCCGCCTGCTAAACGGAAATACATTGCGATTACTCCTTTCCTTCACCAAGACTGGAGATAAGCTTAAACGGTTGCCAGTTAGACACCTTTGCAGAAATAAATACACAGTTGCTGAAAGAACTGAAAATTTTCTTCTCACCTGTGATTCCTGAAATGCGTGGGGAAAGTTTATTTCATCCAAGGGAGTGATTACGTTGAAGGAAATAAATAACTTTTTAAGGAATAACAAATTTTTGTGAACACTGTTCTTCATAGTTAAATTGTAGAACATCAGAATAAAATTTAATCACTCAAAAACTTATTAACATATAAAAGAATATTTGAAAAATATCTTATGTTTTAAACTTGCGCTTGACAATGTAAAAATTTGTAAAACGTTTGCAAGAAAAGGCATTGATTAACGGTCTTATAAATATTATATATTTTTTTAATGCAAATGACGTGTAAACTAAAATACATAAATATATAGTTAGCAAAATTTAAATAAAGTGATAAAACAAGAGCATTTTTTATTATTAAATTGTGGTGAATGGGAATAAAAACTTTTCTGAAGGTATGACACAGTGCATAATATACTCATCCTGAATTTTTAATTTTCAGTATATGTAATATTTTTAATTATTTCCCAGGCTTGAATTAATTTTCTTTATCTTGCCCATTTTACGACAGTCTACAGAAAATATTTTTCTTTATTTCATGCTGTTGGCATTAACCTGCCTTAGTCACAGAGTTTTATGTGGAAGTTAACGTGATACCCTCTGTTAACCCAAGAAAAGATACACACAATTCTTTAATTTATAAATGAAAGATTAATTTAGTTTATTATACATGTGACTTGAAAGAGATTAAGAAAAGGAATGAATAATATCAGTTATATTAACAAACTGTTATACATATGTATATAAGATTAGTTGTATGCATTTGGGTTGCAAAGTAAGGTTGCATTTTTTCTTACAATCTCCCGCTCAAACCAAATGCAAACTTGAAAGTTATTAATAAAACAATTATTTAATTGCAAGTTTTAGTAATTTACACCAATACAAATGTTTGTGCTTTGTTAAAATTTTAGTTAAAATGTCTGCTGCATTTTCGTTGGTTGTAACATACTGTATATCGATCTCCTTGTTGCCGTATTTTTCTCTTATGTAGTGGTAACGGATATCAATATGTTTGCTTTTCTTCTGTACTGTGGGATTTTTAACCAGAAAGGCTGCACTTTGATTATCGCAAAGTATAGGAGTAGGTGATACAATATAGTCGTCAAACCCCATTTCATGAAGTAGACACCGATGGAAAATAGTTTCTTTTGCGCCCTGGCATAAAGCGACGTACTCAGCTTCCATCGTACTTAGAGCAACCACAGATTGTTTTCGTGATTCCCATGCAATAGGACCACCTGCCATAAATATTACAAAACCTGAATAGGACTTTCGATCACTCGAATCGCTTCCCCAATCAGAATCTGTGAAACATTCAAAATTTTTTAAATTATTATAAAAAGTAATTTTACCTATTGGATTTTTCTTTAGGTATCTGAAGACATATTTGGCCGTTGCAAAATGTTCTTTATGTGGGTGTGTGTTGAACTGTGACAATTTCGATACCACATGCATCAAATCAGGTCGCGTTATTACAGCTAAATACATCAATGCTCCAATTAGACTTTGGTACGTTTTTGTATCCAAGTCATTACATTTTTTTCTTTACACTTCTTAAGCACCATACCACTTGGCCATGGAGTGGCTGCAGGTTTGCAATCTGACATACCCCATCTTTCTAGCAATTCTTCAGTGTATCGTTTTTGGTGAATACTTATGTCACCTCTTAAGCCATCTCGATTAATTTCCATACCCAAATAGAATGAAATTGCACCTTTATTTACTGAGGAATTATACTCTTGTAGCATAGCATTTTTCCACTTCTCACAATTGTCTGAATTAAGTGCTTCATTTACAGAATTAGGGTTCTCAATTATAGCATTTAACATTTCAGGCCCCCCTTCAGTAACATACACTTTGCGGGGTCTTCCTTTACCACCGGTTCTTAGGATTTTAGGTCTTCCTCTTTTTCTTTTATTATCAACAACAATTGTGTCTTCTCTATCAGATTCACTATCTATTGAACTCACCTGCTCATCTTCATCATCAAATTCGTCATGTACTTGTTGAGAATCACTATCACCTTCAGTTGGTACTACAGCTTTATTATTAAAGTTTGTATTTTGTTTAAAAATATTTATATAAAGCATCTCTTGGTTATCATCTTCTGTAGGCAATTTCTCAAACGAATGTTCAAAAAATATGACGTCACGAGCAATAATAATTTGTTTTGTTTTGGGGTTATATAATCGGTACCCTTTAGTGTTTAACTGATATCCAACGAACTTAGTTTTTAACCCTTTTGGTAAAAATTTACTACCCTTAGCTTTAGGGCCTTTGCTTAAAACGACAGCATCACATCCAAACGTTTTCAAATGAAACACTGACGGTTGTTTACCCGACCATTTTTCGTAGGGTGTGATGTCACCAAGAACTTTTGTGGGTGATCTATTTCGAAGATATGTTGCCGTGTTTATTGCTTCACCCCACAAGCTTTGTGGTAACTTAGATTGTTCCAACAAACACCGAGCCATTTCGACTAGGGTTCTATTTGCCCTTTCTGCAACACCATTTTGTTGCGGCGAATAGCTTACAGTTGTCTGGTGTACTATTCCTTTCTTTGCAAAAAATTGTTTAAAATTAGAATTAACAAATTCCTTTCCGTTGTCGCTCCTAACAACTTTAATTTGACGGCCTGTCTGCTTCTCCGCGGTCGCAGCAAAATTAGTAAATGCTGTAAATGCATCACTTTTATTTTTGAGAAAATACGTTGAGACGTAACGAGAATAATCGTCTATAATAGTCATGAAATATGCCGATCCACCAACAGTTTTTACTCCAATTGGTCCGCATAAATCGGTATGCACTAGCTCTAACAAATCGTTTGTTTGAACGCTTAAATAGTTCTTGTACGGCTTCACAGAAATTTTATTGACAGCACATGTAACACACTCTATTTTGTTAGGCACTTTTAAATTTAATCCCTTTACCATATTTTTGGCTGATAACTTATTTAAATCACTTGCGTTAATGTGTCCATATCTATAATGCCATTTTTTAGTCATAATTTCTTCATTTATATTATTTACGCTTTCAATATCTTTAATTATATCCATTTTCGCAATAAACAAACCTTCACATAAATCAGCTGTCAGAATATTTTGTTTTTGTTTACTTTTAATAAAAGCTGTATTGCCTTGAAAAATAACAGAGTGACCTGCTTTTAAAATTTTGTTTATCGAAATAAAATTAGAATGCAATTTAGGAACATACCAAACATTATGTAAAGTAAGCTTACAAAATTTTGTTCTTATTTTTACATCACCAATTCCTTCTGCATTTATGCTCTCACCAGATGCTAATACGATTTTTTGTTTTGACTCTGTTAATTTAGAAAAATATTCTTTTGTCTTGCACATATGGGATGTTGCTCCGCTGTCTAAAATGAACTTTTCTGTTAGCTTGTTAGTGTTCTCAAATGATGAAAATGCAAAATCGGTTTGCTCATCCTCTTTGCACTGAGAGCGAAAATGGCCCTTTTTGCCGCAGCGAAAACATTTAATGTTATTAACATTAGAATCAAAAAGCTTTTTATCGTTTCGATGTTGATCACTTTTTACACGAGTTTGCCGTTGGTTGGTATAGTTGATGCTCTTGTTAAACTTCTTATTTCTTTTACTTTCATTTTTAGGATTTGCTGCAAATACTGTTTCATTTTGGTTATAATTTTTGTTTAACTGACGCAACTCTTCTTCCAATATTTTTGAAATTAATTTGTCATACTTAGGCAAATTATCCCTGCTTTCAATAGCAATAACGAAGCTTTCCATCTCATCAGGTAGACTGCACAAAAGCAAGATTGACAGCAAATCATCATTTAACACAATCCCAATTTCTTTAAGTTCATCAACAACTGAACTAAAATCGTTTATTTGTGAGGCAAATTTTTGATTTATGTTAAACTTGAACCGTACAAGTTTTTTAAACAAATTGACTTTTCTTGATGCGGTATCTGCTTTATACAATGAGCTTAAAACATTCCAGGCACTTTTCGCGGTACTACAATTTTTAATGTGAATTAATTCACTTGGCTTCACACTTAACATTATGGTTGCAAGGGCTTTCGAATCATTTAGAGTCCATTTAGTTGCTTCTGCGTCTGTCTTCGGAATATCGTCATCAATCGTATTCCACAGATCTAATGTAATCAGTAAGCTCTTCACCTGAATACACCATGTGTTGTAGTTGTCGCCATTGAGTTTTTCAATACATGCTACACCGGTTGCCATTCTTGAGCCTTATTGTGTAGTTAGGTAAAACAATGAAAAAATCTTAAACACGTTGACCGCGTCGTTTATAACCTCAAACTTTATTTGAAACCTTTTCAATTATGGTTAATAGGGATCTGGGCCCATAACCTTTGTTGGCATTAACCTGCCTTAGTCACAGAGTTTTATGTGGAAGTTAACGTGATACCCTCTGTTAACCCAAGAAAAGATACACACAATTCTTTAATTTATAAATGAAAGATTAATTTAGTTTATTATACATGTGACTTGAAAGAGATTAAGAAAAGGAATGAATAATATCAGTTATATTAACAAACTGTTATACATATGTATATAAGATTAGTTGTATGCATTTGGGTTGCAAAGTAAGGTTGCATTTTTTCTTACACATGCATCACTCAGAAAAGCAAAAAAAAAAAAAAACTGAAACCCTTTTAACATGTCATGTTCAGAAAATGGAGGACACTCAACCTGCTAAACATAAAGCAGCGTAAAGAACTCAAAAAATTGTAACATAATTATGAAGCATGTTTTTGGCTGCAGGTAAATATTTTGAAAATTTACCACAATAAGAAGAAAATAAAGTGGGTTAATGTTAACTATACGAGTATATGGAAGGAAGTTTTGTGGAAAAGGAGACTATTTTTATGGTACTGACCCACTTATTGGAAGAAGTAAAGAACTGTGTCTTGATTTTCAGCAGTGTGTTTAATTTTAATAATACAAAGCCTTAATGAGAGGCCTATGCAGAAATGGAATTAAGTAAGCTGAGCATGAGGTTAGAATGAAATTTGTGCCAGTGAATGAACATCCACACAGTTTCCTACGTGACACGGGGTTCACATTCCTATGTGGCGCGAGACCTACGTTTAATCGTCTGTCGCGGGTTTAAAATATTATTTATTAATATAAATTTTTTTGCGAATGGTCTTTTCTACTTGAAGATATTTTTTTTCTGATTATTGGTTCTAGACTTTATATTCTATTGCAGCAGTTCCAACCCCTTTGTGTTGCCGGATTTTTACCTATTGGATCTCCTTTTGACGTTATTCTTGTTATGTTGACCTTGTTATATGACCACGGAGCAGAGGTGGAAAATAAAGATTTTAAAATAGAACTGAACTTACCTTAAAAAAATTTTTTTTCATTCCAGTACTATTTCAAAAAGTCAAAGAGACAATTTGTACCGTCTGTATAGAATGCGCTTTGCGTTTTTTTTTAGTATATGAGGTAGAAACTTTAAGCCGTTTTTGTAAATGGAAATGTTTTTACTATAATTTTGTACAGTATATAACTTAGCGTTTCGAATTGGAAAAAAGTACTTTTAATATCTTGGGGATACTACGGTGAATTCGCAAATCAAAAAGTACTGAAAATAGTACAATAGTACTCAATTTTTCTACACTGGCGCATAGCAAATTGTATGCTGTGCGTGTTTTATTTGCTATTTCTACTCCACAAGACTTGTTTGCAAAATGAAATTGTACATTTGTGTACAAAACATCCAACTTGGTTACCAACCGACTTGTACCAACGTACTCAATATCTATGGCTTGTACCAGGCATTGTTCCTAAACTTTTTAGAAAGTCAGAGCGGAACAACCAATAATTTTGATTCCTGTATGGATTGTAAAAAGTGTGGATTCCTTAACTAGGATTTTTTTAAAAATCTATAGTTAATATATTGTCCAAACTCTTTAGCGATTTTTCTAACTTTAGTTTTAGATAAATATTTTTGTTTGATAGTTATATAAACCTAAAGATTTATGGTGCAGGGTTATACCATAGTGCAGGGATGTACCTAGAAACTATTATTTACAGCCGTATTAAAAATGTAAGGTTTTAATAATTTCATTCAGCTTGGCATTGCAAAAAGCTAAATTAAGTTTTTAGTTGGTAATAATAACAATATTTCTTTTTAAACGAATAATTGCATCAATTCAGAACTTAATAAAATTAAGAAGAAGCATTTTCAATAAACTAAAAACTAAAAAGAAATATTTTAAGTAAATTAAAATTAAAAACTAAATACTAATCTGCAATAAATCTAGTCCTTGTTTCTTCATGGACCTCTTCAATTTCAATTTGTCTTGTAAACAAGTTGTTCACCTTATCTCCTCTTTTCGAGTGAGAGCTTTTATGTAGGAGATATGGGTAAACATAAACTGAGAATGATACAAAATCCAGCTATGCATTTCATAAAAATTATCTGACCTAATTTGAAATTTTTTTCTTATTATAGAATTATTAATTACCGCATACTTCTTGGCTGGGGGGAGTTAGATCTTTAGTATTGATTACAAGGCAAAAGTTGGGCTTGGCTATGCCTAAAAAAGGCAAACTCATGGACATTTTCTAGGCATTATACAAGGACTCAACAAGAGTATACCCTACATTCTTCTAATATTAAAGATATAATAAATTTCTACTTTCTCCTTTCAACAATTATTTGGGCCTTATATTATAAAATTGTTTTTTATCCTTAAAGTATTTACATAAATTTTACTCATCTTATTAAGGTTTTCTTTTCAATTGTTTATTTGGGTGGAATTTTATTCATTATTTAATTCCATAGTTTTCATTACAAAATTTATTTGCCGCAAAAATAATCCGTTTAGATTAGAAGAAAATTTATGATTTGTAAACAATATCCATTAAATGTTGCCAGAATATTAATGAAAATTTGGGGTTGAATCTTTTTTAAATTTTATACAAATAACTTTTTTTAAGGCCCATAAAAATTTTTTACACGTTTTTATTACATTTTGCTGAGAAGCCAAAATACACCATTTGCTTAATAACCTTCGGCTATAAAAAAGGGTTCTTGAGTTGTTTCGTTCTTTGTGTTTATTCTTGTGTTCTAAAATTAAAACCATGTAAATTGCTTTTTTCTTTAACGGAAATATGTTCTTTTCATGTAGATTTGATTAAAATTAAAATTTTTCAAACTAAAAGCTTTCGCTTGAGCAAAACTTCAAAAAAGTTGTCTTGGCTTTAAAAAAGTCTTGTTTTATTCTTAAATGCAGCAGTACATAAAGTAAATCAAAGTTAGCAGTTTAAACTATAAAGAGAGCAAGAGAGATAATTTTAAAAAGAGATGAACTTGAAAATATTATTGCAAAATTATTATTGGCTTAATTGTGTCACGGTCATTAAAAAAGTAATTTAAAATACAGCACAAAAATTTAATATTTCAAAAAGATATTTTATATTGTTATAAAATACAAATTTTCTTCGACAAAAAGTTTTTATTCTTCATTTATTCAGGAAATAGAAACAAAAACCTTGTTCTACTGCAGAAATTATTAGTAAAGTATTTTTGGTGAAATTTCAAGCTCATAAAAGTTATCGGTGAGAAAAAAGAGAAAAGAGTAAACAATTTTGATACAGGGAATTGATACCTAGAATATGTATATTTAATAGACTTGCAGATAAACAATTTTACGTAAGCAAACACACGAATCGTCTTTATATGAACTCCTCCCAGAAACGAATATTGTAAGAAATTACAAACGTAATAACAAACTTATACTTCAACCTTTAGTTGAAGTTCTTATAATGTAAAACCAAAAATAATATTTTCCTATTTTAAAACCAAATCATTAAAAACTCTAAATAAAATAAAACATAATAAGCTAAAGGCTATTAAAATCAAGAGTTTGTTTAGCTAAAACAAAAAAAGTTTAATCTATTCTGGAAATGGTTAAAAGGCCAACGCTGTATACAAGTGTCTTGACATTTTCGTAACAGCTTACAAGTCCTATACATAAAAAACAAACAAAATGATAAAGAAAATATTAAAAAATAGAAACTGATGAAAAGTAAAAACTGTTTTTGAACAGCTCCTCGTGTTTGTTTTGCTCCTGCTGTTGAATTGTCAGTTGAAGATGCTGACAAGTGGAACTCAAAAGTGAAAAAAAGGAAAAACACAAAAATGTTTCAACAGTAAACAGAGGTAATGACAGTTGTAGCACAAACTAATTTTCAGAGAGCTCTTCACCCTTAATTAACAACATGGATTAACTACTAAAAGCGCTCGGCTGATATTTTCAAAATATATATACGAGTACATACAGTTTTAATATGATTCGCAACTATAGTTTTCTACCCTTCAGCCAATTTTCAAAAGGTACATATATACAAATCAGTCGTTCCATTTATATTTTCTACAATCCACCCCAGATATAACGCTGTGCGTCTATTTTCCTGTATTGTGTTTAAATAAGATTTATGAATACACCACATGTGGCCCAAGTATTGCCAAAAGATTAAAGTTTCACTGTAAGTGCAAAATAAATCTGAAATTTTCCACAAAAACAATTCGAAAATTTCAAAAAAATTATAGTATGAGAAAATTGGAAATTTACCAATAATACGGAATACGGAACCAGTTTATTTATATTTAGCCAAAAAGCATATTTTATTAATCCTGGTTTTTATTATATTTATGTATTATTACCTATGCAGAAATAAATTGTTGTGTTTAAATCTTAGACTACTTTAGAATAGGTTAAACAAGCTACTTTTGATTAGTATACACTTAGGGCCCGAAGCAGCATTGCACAGTAGGCTTTAAAAATATTGCCAGAAAAAAGTGTAGTTTAAGTACAGATGCTAGTACAGTGGGCTGACATTTTTAACACCTTAAATTCTTCTAGAGAAGTACTTTTAACACAAACATATTTGCGGGTATTTATTATTCGATAATTATATAACTGTGATAACTACGATAGTAATAAATGTTTCCTAAAACATGTTTTATGAACTGATGATTTATTATACTCGTGACGTAACTTTTATTTAATTTACAAACAAAAGTTTTACCCTCATTAAGTGTGTTTTATACTTTTCGAAAGAAAAAAAAGCAATGGTTTTCATATATTTACCTAAAAATATGACCGACAAAATAATTTTCAATTCACTAATTATTAAAAAACTCGCACTTGTTTGTTGTGCTTGCCCTTCCTATTTGTTTAGAGTTTTTTTTCTTTAAGACCTTTTCAAAGAGATTTAATACTTTTTATACGGTAAGTGTAACCCTTCTTTGTTGACATCTCGTATCATAAAATTAAAAGATGACACTTTATTATCATCACAATGCAAAGTTCCAAAGAGACGTGTTTTAATATATTTAAATTTTTCTCATTAAAAACTATTTATAAGAAGAAAATGTAACAATACAGAATATTAAGACAAGCATGCCCGACTTGTTGGCATACCACACTAGCTACGCGCAAAATTTAAAATAGTCTGTCGCACATATATTTTGTTTTTACAAAACGATGAAAATGGAACTACCAGGCAAAGAAAAAATAAAAATAAAATTTTTTTAGTTTTTATTTATTGAAAAAAATATAAATTTTGCACTATTCCAATATTTAAAGAAAAAAGGACAATCTTTTTTCACTTCTTCTTTCACAAAACTTAGTATCCATATTCCATATTCACATCCCTGCTAATACTACTGTTATTACTATTATTGTTCCCACTTACTAATAAGCGATACTACTTGATTAATAATTTCTTTAAGCAAATTTATACTGAGTAAAATTACACTACTCCGATCTTTCTTGCACAATTAAGATAAAAGCTATTAAGGTGCCTTTAAAATATGCCGGTTAGGTTTCTTCGCCTAAATTTGTGAAGATTTACAATAACCGTAATTTTGAAACCGTTTAAAGTTTTATTTTTCCTAAAATCTAAGAGGATTATTTTCATACCAAACTTCATCGATTGTATTGATTTGATATAGAATTAGTCATTATTATAATTTTCTCCAAAAAAATACAGCATTTTAAACATAAATTGATAATTATACATATTCTCCTCAACTGACAATTCGGCTTACATATAGATTTTAATCAATTTATATACGTAAATAATTCAGATTTTTCTACGACGCCTTAACACGTTTCGACTTGTCTCCATTTACTTTAAAATATTTTAATTTTATAAAATCGCTTTATTAAATAAATTTTGACAATTAATTTAATTGAAAAATATACATTATTGCTGTTTGCACAAATGCTGCCAGTAGTATTGGCGGCAAGTGTTTTCGATGATTTAATTTAAAAGATTTTCTCTGCATCAGTTAACCACAATAATTATTGAAATTAAAAGAGAATAAATATGTGTAACTGAATGTGTTGTTATATGATTCACAAAATCTGTGTTAATTGACAGTAATATTTTTTATTATTTTAAATTTAAGGGTTTTATTTCATAAGTGGTCTGACCAGAAATATTTTTGGCTTGGAAATATTTTAAATCTTTTCGAACAAGAGCATTGGACCAAATTGTAGATAACGAAATAAGAGTTGGGACGCCTATAAATGATGGGTTCCTGTCTCTGCAAGGAGTCTGACTAAATAAGTCGAGCGGAGAGAAGTTAACAATCTGGTATGAAAATCCCTAATCCACTGGGGAACAGCATAAGCCATAATTGACATTACAGAGACAAATCTGGAAGCCTCACCAGAGGATAATCTCTACAGAAACTACGGTTATAATTGGCCAAAGGAGGAATCCGGAAAAGATGGACAAGAATGCCTCGAGAGGGGTGGACTGGTCCATCTTTAAGGGTAGTTTTAAGGCGATAGACCGTGAGATTCAGACAGAGATGGACAATGAATCCTCGCAAGAGGTAGAGGGTTTAATCTCTATAGAAACTCTGTTGTTTATTGGCCAGTGGAGGAATTCTGAAGAGTTGGACAAAAAAAACTCGCAAGGTATGGATGGGAGAGCTTCTAAAGATACTCCTGAGGAAGAGGCTGAAACGGTAGCACACAATATGTGTGTATGTCCAGGGCTGGCTAGCATTAGACATTGGACAACGGGCACTAGACATTGCACAAAAGCCAAGGTGGACCTAAGCCTAATTACAAGTCGACAATCTGAAATCACTATAGTCGATAGTAAAGGCTAGTGGTAGCATGAGACTTGATTGAGACTAAGATAATCGTACACTACAAATCGTTTGCCTGTAATCAATTCAGGAAAGAAGGGGGTCGAAAAGGGATCCATTAAATTAGCAGTCTATTTCCAAATTACCCCTACTTTAAAAAAAAACATTATATGTTCGTCGCACCAATATTTTGCTAAAAAGCACATAATATTGGTGCCATTACCAGGGTTTTTATTTATTATTATTGGAAGAAATAAATATTTAAACGCAAACAGCGGAAACTCCGATAACAGACAGACACACCTGGCCGAATGGCAGCCTAACTCAGATATCTGTGTACTTGTCATATAGATAGTTCCACGCTATGCGACGAAATAGTACTTGGAATCTTTATAGATAACGAAATTTACTGTCGATTTCCTAAGCACAACTTACAACGATTCAACACAACGGCCAAAAGAATTCAACATCTAATAGCCAAAAGAAAAGAAAAGAAATAAGGACGTTATTGAACAGCAAAAGAGCAATTGATGACTGCTCCATAAATGGTAGGCTGCGCATCATTAGGGTGGCATGCTACCAGCAGACTAGTTGGTAATATACGACCTTGACCTTGGCTGCAGGAAATAAACTTAGACAATGCGAAGAATTTGGAACTACTAAGACTGAGTTAACAAATTAGACAAATATGACTTATAATCTGTATCAAAGGTACTGAATTAAAAAGTATGTTGTGCTTAGATGTTGTTTCAAAATACTGTATACTTTCTGCATAATGATTTTCATAAAATCTTACTTAATGCTTAAAAATTGTTTGAAGTAAACTCAATAATGTATGCTTGGGTGCATTTTAAGGTTTTCAATTTAAATTTCCTAAATTTCCAACGAAAATTTTCATCAAAAGAATTTGAAAAAAGGCTTTGTCTAAAACTAATTTTCGTAAGAGATTACTTTTCAATTTACATAAGTAAAGAAAAATGTAATGTAAATGTATAACTTTATTATTCCCATGCGATAATAAGCACAAACTTTCCAAACTTTTACAAAAAAAACTAAAGGTTTTGCAATAAAAAGCCCTCAAAAATAAAAATTCCTATATGAGAAACATATATTTATTTCCAGCTAAGAAATTACAAACCTCAGCATTTAGCATGATGATACACAAATTACATTTATTTATTAATAATAAATATGGATTTAAAAACAAAATACCAAAAATTCTGCTTGTGTAAAAAACCAAAGCAATGGAAGCAAAAAAAAATGGAAGTATTGTAACCTTTATTCTGTCCTTTCGTAAATAGAGTTGTAAAACAAATGTAATCCTTAAGTACCATCCTCTTATATAAATATAACTTTTAAAAATATAGTGTTTTGCAATAAGGACGAGTTGGAATTAGTAGTCTGTACTGGCCTGGTGGTTTCAGTGGGGTCAACCAAATCTGTCAGTTAACAGTTAAAAAAATGTATTATTGAAATGTATACCGGACAATCAGGTTTAGCGACAAGGGCTATGTTAGCAATTAACATTGCCGTCCTATGCAACGTTTATCAGGTGGCAAAGCACTCAGAAAGAGTTGCGGTTTAGAGGTGATTTTTTGCTCACGACATTCATTGCTCGAAAGAAACTTTAGTGAGACTAACACTGTCAGCGGCGAGCTCTACAGAACAATTATAGGTAATTTCGTTTGAATGGCTTTTGAACCGTATGTATGTGGTCTACACAAGTATTCTCAGAGCTACACCACGACCGCTTCAAGAGCTACTCTGCATGCACGAGCTAAGAGCACAGCTATCTCTCGCAGAGATGATGAGAAGAATTAAAGTCATGTGATTAAACTCACTAAATATTTTTACTAATGGGGTTTATGAAGCCACAGATTCATATCTACAACACGAACTTAACCAATTCCCTGAAATTCAAAGTAACCTAAGGGTGAATTCATTCAGAATTATGCTTTTCAAGTATATATCTACCGTGCGAAGAGCATATTTAAATGCTGCCAGATTACGAAAAACCGTCATAGATGAGCCTTAAATCAAAAAAAGGATTCCATTATTACCTCATACGCCATTGGTAACATTCCATTTTAACGTCGACTCGTCCTTAGTAGAAGACCCCAAAAAACTGATATTTCTCTTTTTCTGAAAATTGTGCTCTTCCTTAATACGACACTTGGTTTGTATTCTAAGCATTTTGGTTATGCTTCTACATATGAGTTCATATCTGTTTAAATGTCTAGTTATGACCAGTGGTAATATTCGAGTATTATATCATTAAATTGCAAAATTTATTTGTTTTGATATGTTGTAAAGGATACAGACATTTTCTACCAACATTTTCTAGTCAACTTGTGTGTATTGCAAATACTTATTTGTAATTTACTTCACCGATATCCTTTCGAAAGCTTCTCATATATCTGTACGTACACATGTATTAGGTGCAGGCTAAGTTTGTTCATATCTCTCTGTATTAATATAAAGTTTGCCAGTGAAATACTTGTTTTTCTGTAGGACAATTTGTAGTTTTATATTATTTTTTTCTATTCCAATTATTTATTTGTACTTCTTGTATTTTCTTTCATGGATAAAGAGCAACATAAAAAACAAGCTTAGCAACTTGTTAACTATTTTGTTTGAATGAAGCAATCGCACGTACATACTCGTACATTTGTATGCAGCCAAATAAAGTTGTTTTCATTCTTAAGGAACATTATTAAAAATATACATTTTCGGCTGCAAATGGGGAATAAAACAAGCTTTCATTGGGGATAACCAATATCGAAATAAGAATAAATAATTTGAGGTTGTAAATGAACAACTATCAGTATTATTTATTTGTTTATAGCAATTTAAGTCTCGAAAAAATACTATATAAACATTATTTATATTTTCAACGGTTTTACGGATTTTTTTTAAATTAATAATTAAGTGAATAATTTATTCAAGCTCCTGTGTTTTGAGCATTTCAAAGGCAAAAGCTTAAAATTTCATCATGATCTTAACCCATGTTTTCCAATTATAAAATTTTAAGATTTTTATTAGTAAGTTTGGTAGGTTCTTTGCCATTTGTGACTAGTGAATAATTAAGCAAGCAAAATTTTAGTTTTTTCGAATAGATTCTATTTGCGAGATCTATAGGAATTGCATCTGCCGCACTTTGTTTATACAGAGTAACACTGATTCTGCGGCTGCGGAATATCTTAGTCAATATTGATATGTTAATTAAGCTTTTAGTATATAATTTTCACAAAAGTTTTCGCTTGGCTAGAACAACACTACACTTGCAATTTTTGTTTGAGAGCATTTTGCTTTTTGCTTGTATATGGCTGGTTTTATTGGCAATATTTCTACCCTGTAAAAAAAGGATAGGATTCTTTAGGTTTATGGCGATTTCTAACTCTCTAATTTCTAATTTGTTAAATTTAGTATAAACACATTTCTAATATTTATTGCTTTATGATAACTTTTGAATACAGTAAAATTTAATATACGACTACTATTATACACGTCACCAAAATTCTTCGTGCCTTTTCTAACTAACTTTATGTCAACTGTGAACATCATCTTTTTGACCCAACACTAAAGACAAATAGAATACGAGAATGAATATTTCAAATTTATGTTCTTACTTTTTCCTTGGGTGAGCTTTTTGTTATTGAATTCTATGTTACCACAAGCAATTTGCTGTTAGCCAACCGTTAGTTGGCAAAGAAAGCATTGCATGTATTTCTTATTCATCTCGGCTGATTCTATTTTAGTATCAAACCGATTGTGACGAAGTAAACATTTACATGTATATATTTTCGCCGTGCCTGGAAAATCAAGAATATGAATTTAAAATATTCATTATCGTATTCTATTTGTCTTTAGGTGTTCTTGTACACGAGGGACTTCAGGTAAACCCACAAAAAATAGTCTAGTGATCTCAGCGTTCAATTGACCGCTCCAAAACGTGCGGTTTATTTTTCACCAAAATCGTCTGTCCAAGAGGTTCCTTGCCGTGTCGTTTATAGTACCGTCTTGTTGAAACCACATTTTTACCAAATCTAGTACCTCCATTTTCGGCTAAAACTAGTCGGTAATGACCACACGGTACCATTCTCCATTGGCTGCAACATTGCAATTTCCATCGTTCTTCAAGAATTGCGGCCCAATAACGCCGCCGGCCCACAAAACGCACCAAACAGTGCATCTTTCAGGGTTTATTGATAGCTCTTGAACTTCATCTGGCTGCTCTTCACAATAAATTTGACAATTCTGTTTGTTGACGTACCATTGAGCCAAAAATAATCTTTACTGCTGAAGAGAATTTTTCAATGGCAAAAACATTTCTCACACTGCGTGAATTTTGATGATAAAATTCAATGATTTGCAAGTATTGTGAGTTTGTTAGTTTACTCATGATGAAATGGTAAACCTTACTGAACATTTTTGCAATTGCTCTATATCATCAATCTTTTTTTTTAATACTGAAATCGTAAATAGTAATAGTAAATCATTAGATATACAGGCATGTGATAGCAATCGCAAATCGCCTAATATTTGCGATTGTGACTTGAACTCGAAAGAGTGGTTTGATGGAAATCGCAAGCGCAAAAAATTTGGCGACTTCAAATCGCAAGAGCAATCTCAAGGGAACTGTTGTATTTTGCCTAAACCGAACACTAAAGAAACAAATAAATGATGAATGAAATAAATTTGATATGTTTTTCTTATTAAAAATAAGAAATTTAAAAAATGCATTAAAATTTTGTTAAATTTGTCATCTTTTCTACTGACGATTTAAACAAAGAGCTGATCTAAATGATCTTCGAAAAATATGTGCTACTAGTGCTGTTAATAATTTCATGAAAGTAATTGGTTGTTTTTATTTTCATCCTAAATACAAAAATGAAAAATTTGAAAAATCGAGAATACAAATGGCAACTCGCAACTAAAACGTGCGAGTTTCATCACATGCTGAAAAAAGTTCGGCGATTTGCAACTCATATGCGCAAATATTAGGCGATTTGCGATTGTCATCACATGCCTGATAGCAAAGCTACTTAAAACTTTTAAAATATTTTTTGAAAATATTAATAATGTTTGCATTTGACACTAGCTTAGTAGAATGCCATGGAGTATGCTGATGACGTGAGTAACAGCAGAGAAAGTGCATTATTACATACTGCTAGTTTCTCAACCTGATTTTTTAGCATTTTAAAAATTTTCGTTTGACGTTATTTTTTGCCCGATCTCTTTTGAAAAGCAGATATTATGGGGAAATGGCGATGGGTGCCACATTACTAGTGGATGTGGTGGTGTTTGTTTTGTAAACAACTTATTTATTTATTTAGGAAATGATTTCTAGCTTAAAAATTAGGTATCAGTCTATGCATATTAAATGCTCTTGCTCTCTATGAAAGTAAAATATATTTACATACACACTATATTGATTATATACTCTACTAAATGATGAATTTTAATAAATATATTAAAATATATAAACATGTAAATTGAATTAAATGAAACAGTTTATAGAAATGATCATAAAATTACATTAAAAAGAAAAAGTATGAATTGAGTTTTTTCTGTGCTAAATTCGATAAACGATAAAAGATTTAAAGCTAATTTTATCCGAACTAGGAGGGAAACTATACGAGATAATACAAGTACATACGCGATAATTTTTTTTCGATGCCAAGTACTTTTGTAGTCGATACCCAATGACCGTGTTCCAAGTAGATATGAGTCGAAAACTCTGGTATTTGTCAACAAGTTCACATTAGTTTAGCAAGTAATGTCATACAACTTTTTTCTTCATATTATTAATATAAACATTAATATCAAATTAATTGAAAAAATTAAAGATCATATGTAAAAAAACAAAATACTCTAAATATAACTTATTTAATACTATGTTTTTTCTTAAGATCTGAACAGTAGCTGGTAATGTCGTAACAAATATGTCACCCTTTACCTAAGGAGGGAGACAATGAATGCAAGTAGCCTTTTGGTACTAAGGATACATTTGCTTCAGGAAAACATCTTTATTAGCTCCAGTATTGCCACCAGAAAATGTACTTCTAATTATACTGCAGAATATGTTTCAACGATGTTTTCTGATATTTCAAAAAATTAAGAAAACACTTTGTCGAAAGTTACGTGCGCTGTAGCCGATAATCACGCTAATGTGTTTGTTACAGTAAAAGTAACTCTTGGTGTTTCTGAATATTTACTATGCTTTGTTCACACTGTTAGTTTAATAATGAATTCCTCAATAAGTGCGTCGTCATCTAAAGTTTAAAAGATTAGTTATAAATGCATTTTCGGGTACCATCCTCGTTTTAAAAATCGTCGCTTCAGAAATCCGAGTGCCTGTGGGAGAGTCATACAAAAGTTAAGGAACTTCGTTAAAGAAGATCCTTCATTAACAACTAGCGATTCAAAAGATGATTATAGCTGAAGTTTTCAGTTTTGTCTACGCCAGAAACACCTAGCAATTTGGTCATTTGGTCTAAGGAATTTCGAGCATAAGACGCGTATGTTTATCTAAATAGATGGGTAAAGGTTTCCTGATGAACCCCCCAAAACACCAAATACCAGTATAGCCAGTTGAAATTTACGAAGTGATTCCAGAGTATGTAAACCAGTAAACAGGTAAATAGACCCGTATGGAACAGAAGCCAAATATGTCAGCGAGCATAAAGAAGTTTTAATAAAAATGCGATACAGTCGCTCAGCATGCGAAATAAGAATAGAGACTTGAGAATTCCAAGTGACTGCAACACATGCAGCTGTACTATTTCGTTTAAAACAAAAGCCTGTAATGTTTTAACTTCGTTGAAATAATTTTCCTTCTTCAGTTGCGTTTAAAATCAACTCTACTTGTTCTTTTCTCTGTCTGTGATCGAAATTAAAATGTAAAAGAACATCAGAAAACAGAAAATTCCTTATTGTGGTTTTTGAGGTTTTTGTTTATTTAAAATAAAAAGGTTTTTTTTACCGGACAATATATTTTTTAATGTGCTGCAATTTCTTCTTCATATACAGTGACGATCAAAACTACATAAACATTCCATTATTTTGTTTTGTAGTTCGTCAGTATATTAAGTAAAAATCTATGCAGAGGTCTTAACACATTTACAATTTTCTCAGTAACAAGGCAAGTTACATCTTCACTGTCGATGATTATAATTTCCAAATGCTGGAATGTTCGATATCAACGAATTTGTGGCTACAGCGCCATGTTATTGGTTTCGCTTTGTTTCGTGCAGGCTTTCAAAAAGATTTCTAACTATGGTATGGTAGTGCTGGAGCACACATGATACTCATGTAAGATTGATTTATTTATTTCTGATATTTCCGCTAAGTTATATCTTGGATATTCTTTCTACAGTAGAAAGACTATTCATATAATAAATATGCTATATTGCTACGTTTATTACCACAATAAACGTTATTTTGTAGGGTTCATTTAATTGCAAATATTAAAATACACACTCCTTTATGATTTTACCAGTACACAGCTTTATTCGGCAAATAAGACTTAATTTACAACTCTTCAGTACCAATGTTCACTGTACACTTAACACTTTTGTATGCACAGATATTCACTCTATGAAATCTCAAAGTCAACTATATATTCTGCGGTGGGCGGCGCCATTATATACAGATCACGGCCACTTCTTGAAATGTCCCGAACATACGCCAAATTGTGCATCATTTATTTCAGTTGTTGGCTTAGTAGTCTTGTATATGTGTTTGTGTGTGTGTATCTTTTGTTTACTTTTTCTTGCTGTAGAAGTTGTTTTTGTTTCTACGTTGAATCGCGGTTCGGCGAATTTCTGCTACGCAATTTGTTTTTGCTTCATGTTTTTAATATTGGGTATTTGTACAGTAGGTCGTTTCACACATCTTTGACTATTACTTTCTAACAATATATTTCAATTTCACATTGTCAAAAAGTTTCTTGGGTATATTAAATTAAAAATTTTGGATTTTCTATTATTTGCACTGGATAATTAAATGAGTAATTACACTTGTTCTTTCCAAACTGCTTAGGTGTTGAATTTCTTAACTATGGAAAATATTTCTGATCTGAGTCAAAAACATTAACCATTTCCACCTGAAATTAACATTTTTGAAAGCGTATTAGATGGCGTTTTTTTTGTTTTAATACCAATTACTCAAGATAATTAAACTCTGACCTTGGTATATGTCGTATAATCGATCACATTCGCTATTAATTCATTTCTTATTATAACAAATTATTGCAAAAAGTTTTTTGAAAAACAAGAAACGCTATAAATTCTTTTTAGTTTTAGCCGCTACTGTTTACATGCAAATGAATAAAATTATTTAAATAAATTCTTAATGACAGAAAAACCACAACCACAAAATGGAATTTAACAAAATACAAAACGAAAAAAATTTAATACTCATTACACTTCGTTAGTATCATTTCTAGTTGTGACATTTAAATGTTGATAATTAAGTTTTGTGTTTTTCTGATTTTTTTTCTTCTAGACATTTATATGTTACAAATTTAATTGTTCAATTTGAATTCGTTTCCCCCCTTAACATTTTTAATTCATTTAAAAACTCTGCATGGTACGTTTGTTTCACCTTGTGCTTTAAACTTGAAACTCATGAGCACTACAGCAGCAATCGCTTATTTACATGCAGGTACTAAGTCTTTTGTTTGTTTAAATTCATTTCAAGATTTGCGTTGTATTTCCATAATGTTGTTCAGTTGTGCCGCTGTAAGTGCAATTTAGCTACAATTCTGTGCTTTCATTTTCGAGGTTAAACTTATCTACTTACGTCGTTGAAACCGGAAGAAACTATAGTTCTGCATTAACAAAGTATTAAGTTCAGATACGTAGGAATCTTTAAACTCGAAAATGGGCAATATGATATCAACAATTTTGGTTCAGCGAAAAATAAACTTTCGTGAGTATTTTTCCACAATACAAGCCTCCATTTCTTCACAATTGTAAGAGGTCTACATAAGACTCTGCAGAACTTCGTTACATTTGTAGTTGTATATCTGGATTATCTCTCTTTTTCCTCATCAGAATAATAAGTGAATAAGGAGAGCATAGTAGTGATGTATATATGTACCTTACTCCTTGTGTATGTTAAAACCGAATCTAATTGCTAAGCGATATTTCATCCTTTGATTCTGGACGTCTGGTTTTAAAAATTCGCTAATAAAAGTTTCAAATATGACCAAAAATCTTCACACTTTTCCAGTTCATTAATTGCTCATCATAAAAAAAATCTAGAATGCCTAAAAATTGGTGTTTGTTCACCACCTGTGAGCAACTTGGCAGTTTCAGCTATTTGAGCATTTGCTCAAAGTGAACAGTTGCCCAAATTTTGGAAAATGGCAAAAAATATTGAATTACGAATAAACTGTCGGTGTCAAGAAACTTGCGATGAGAAAGAGCACGCAAAACTCCTTTTTTTAAATCTTTATTTTCTGCGGGGACAATATGAGCAAATTGTCGTTATCAAAAAAAGATTAATCGATTAATTTATTTACGGTTAAAAATTATCATAAGTAACACAAAAAATTACTTGCAGTATTGCAAAGAATTTAATTAAGTTTGTTGAAATCTTTTATTTGGTTGGGAAATTAAAGAGTTTTTTAAATGGATTTGTTTAAAAGAGAATTTAAATTTGAAAACTAGAAGAAAAACGCTTTCTAGTCAATATATTTCTATTTGCTGCAGCTCTGATTGTACAGAAGTTGTAATTTTTTGTGCAAATATGGTAAGGTAAGGGTAACATTGTTTTTATGTTATCTCACGCGTTAATCACATAACGTTTTAATTTGAGAACTAGAACATTACCAAAGAAACTAAGTTCATCTTGAATATTTGTAGTCATTGTCCTTTCTCTTTCACTTGTGAGTCAAAGGCTTATGCTAAGTACATAAATCGACTTGAAATACCGTCATTTTTACTTCTTACGTCAATGCACTAACAAATGGATTTTGAAAAATACTTAAATCTTCTAGTCTTGGAGAATTTCTACTAGTAGCAAAATTTATTGTTTCATATTCCCCAAACGGGCGTTCAGGGACTCGGGGCTTAGAATGAAAAAAAAAATTAGAAGCATATTATAAGCCTCTAATGTTTCGATTATTTTTAAAGTAGACGATTAATTCTCGATTAAGCGCAGGAAAAATTTCGATACAATTAAATTATTAATTGCATCGATTACTTTGAGTATTAATTCTTTTGGATATATACTGCCATCATTACCTTCCTATATGCCCTCCGCAGTTTTCTATTGTCACGCAACCAGCGTCGAGAATGTATTCAAGACAGGACAGTAGGTACTCATATAAATATGTGTGTAATCACACACATGTGTCAGTTGCCAAACTAGGTAGGCATTATCTTTGAAACTCATAAAACTTTAATACTTATTAAACATTTTTTTAAACTTCTTTTTCATACAAGGTCAAGCGTATGTTAGTTTCGGTATGATATGAAAATAATTTGCCTTTAGTTATTCATTATAAATGAATCTCATTATGAAAGAATATTAAACGAGTCAGATATTTTTTTTTTGTGTTGAATAGTGTTATTTTTCTATATAAGGGGTACTCTGGTCACAAGTAAATATTTGTTGTGTAATAAAGCAAAGAAATTCAATATTAATTAAATAAACAAATTTATTATTTAATGTAGGAAAAGTTTACCACAATTCTTACGCTCTTGAGCACGTAGGCAACTGCAATGCAAATTATTTAATAACATTTGTTTTTTACCTGTTCTATCGCTAGCTATTTATAATACTAAGTTAAGTGTACTTTAGTGTTGTTCAAAGAGTGAAAGTAAACAATTCATTACTAAGGAGTAATAAATTCAAAAATTCTTTGGACGAGAGGCAGAAATCATATAGAAGAAGTAGGTCATATTTTCCTTGTGTTTTAAGATTTAAAGGGGCGTATTTTCACTTAAGTTAAAGTAATTTACATTGGTATATGTAAATACAAATTAAATTATTATTATTAGTTTTTTATTATAAAATTTTATATTCATTTCATTACGAACGCCTGAAGTTTGTGTTTTAGATGAAATTAAATAAATGTAAATTAATTTTTGTATTGAAGTATTTTTGTTTAAAAGTCCGTTTGTTGCATCTTATACAAGGCTTTTGTAGTTAAAAGATTATGCAAAGATGACCCATATTGCACTGTAGAATAACGAAACCATGTGGAAATTAAAATAGACTCTGAAATATAACAGAGGTGAAATCACCAATACTCAAAGTATTTTAACGGGGCACTCAAGCTTGCGAGCACAACAGCTTTAAATAGGAAGAGCATAGCGTCTGAAGGACATGCAATAAGGACGCCGAAACGATGGAATATGTTATGTGTTTTTGTCCAGCTTTCGCATAAAGGTAGATACAACTCTCCCAAAAGACAGTGACTACAGATTTCTGATGAATTTGAATCGGAACGTCTGTTTCCTATAACATACGAAGGTATTTTGTTGGTTCATAATCTCAACCTAACCTAAATAAATACACATTTAAGAAATTGGCCTTGCGCCTGAGTTCAAAACGATTATGTGGTACTATTTGAGTGATCGAATTGAAAATATTTGTATCAGATGCCGGCACGATATTATAGAGCTGCTAAGTGGACTTCTACCTAATTTTGAATATTAGATCTCTTAACAGTTACTTATTATTACAAGTAAAACAAAGTGTATATGTGTATATGGAGGTAGGGCGTAGGGTGAATGCATATCTACAGGTATATCTTTCATGTCACTCTCCCAACTGTCAAAGTCTTTGCAAGAAGCGTATTATAGACAGTTCAAAACTTTGATAACTTTTCTGTTTCTTTTCCCTCGAGTTTGACAGATTGAACAGTTGAGTTTCCTCCTCTGCACTCTGTACAAATCCATTGAAAACCTCAGGGAAAATAGTTCTCTCCTCTCCCTAAATGTTTTCTGTATCCAGGACAATTAATTAGAAACTTGAAATACAAATGCCATTTTTTCTGACATTTTCTTTTTCGAAGTTCTTTTTTCCAAAATAGTTTTATGAACTATAGGACAACACTAGGAATCACCAGAACTAACTGCACCAACTTGAAACGCTATGCTTCGGCCAGACTTAATAGTGTCTTTTGCAGAATTTGTCTATGTAATTATCTTCTCCACTGGGATGCATATAAAGTCAGCTAAGTCATGAAAAATGTAACCAGAACTAATTTCGATTTGGAGTAATAGAGAAATAAAAAATGTCAGGTTTATCCAATAAATATCATTGGTTTCCTAAAGTCGAGGAGTTTTTAAAGTTTTTCTTCTGTTTATAACGTTTCTCAGGACAAAAACAAGCTTAGAAATTATTTTTGCGTTAAGCAAACTACAACACGAATTGAAATATCGATTAATATTTTTTTTAATTTTTGATTTACAACACGGGTGGAGTTTTCAAATTACCATTGTTTTTTTAACAAAACCTCTTCTATTGACTCACTTATGTTCTTATTAGGTTATATTTATGATGACTTACAGTTTGTATTACGTTATGAGTATTATGGAAAATCATGAACAAAGAAAATTATTAACAATACTTACCCAAGTACGTGCTATTTGTTAAGACCCAAAATATTTTTAATGGATCCACCATAACTACAAGGACACCTGTCGCTCCAAAAACAGATGCAACAACCACCAAAATGCAAGCAGCGTTAAAAGCGATGTCACGATAACACAGCAGCAGTAATAGCAATAATAACAAAGGCAACAATTGCACAGTAGACAAGCGCAATAAGGAAAATAATTTTAATGGTTCTTGAAGAAAAGGTTGTTTCAGTGGTTGTTGTTGTTGTTTGTGTGGTTTTATTTGACTTTTTATGTTTCGTACTGGTTGCTGATGTTGTTGGTAGGGCTTTTGCTGAACGTTTTCCAAAAACTTAATAATGATGATGATGATAATGTTGCCAAAGCCGAAGAAGTTTTGCAAGATTTTGTGTAGTATGATAGTGGTCTTATTGAAGATGTGGCAAAATAACAAAGTAAAGAAGCATCTTAGCAGCAGGTTGCTAAAGTGTAAATGAAAAATAGCAAACACAACAACACGCCGCTACACAGACTTTTAAGAAGCCAAAATAACTATTGCCAAGGTGCGACAAAGATGATATTGTTGCCAATTTGTCTGCTGTTGCTAAGATTTAAGTTGCTTTCGACTTTTATTCATGTGACAAATAATATTGCAGCTCTTTGAAAATAAAATCCCCAGCGAAATTGCAAGCGAGTATAAAAATGATGATTGTTGTTTTTGCGGCTGGTATAAAAGTAATTGGTGCAAAATTATCTTTGTACTAAAGTGGATGTTGTTATTTTACAACTTGTTGTTTCATGTCGATTATTTACATTTTACAGCCATTGTCTGCTTGTTTTTGTTGCTAATATTTACAAGCGAATAAATTACTTTTAAGTCATGGTTTGTTAATTTTTTTTTTAAATATTTTTATAGACATCCGGAGAAAAGGTTTGTTTCTAATTTTTTAAGATAAAGAATTTTGTTTAGTCGTTGTATTTGTAAATTTTCCTCGAATAAGTTTTTTTTAATATTTACACTCTTTGTTCGTATCGTTTAAATTTTTTCATATATTTTACGTTACATTGGCCATACCATTTTATATTGTGTGTTACATTTAGTTCTTTCTGGAAAACTAAATATTTGTTATTTTCTTTTTTAATTTTGTATATGAATTTTCATAACTTTATTCTTTGTGACTTGCAGTTATGTCATGTTGGGTTTTTTATTAATTAAGAATTTTGTATAATTTTTTTAAATAAATTTTCAGCCATTTTTAATATAACAAACATTATTTATTCACTCTTAATTTATTCAATTAAAAAACTTCAGCTTTTTCTTGGTGCTTTGAATTAGATGGTTCGAAGTGCTTACAATGTCTAGATAATATTGAAAGATATTTTTTTATTATTATTTTACTTCTTTCAGAGCTACTCTCAAGCTTAGGAAATAAGAAAAATTTCAGTTTCCGCAATCGGTTTCCTGACGTTTAATATCTATTAAAATTTTATAATTTTACAATATCTAGGAGAACATGGGCTTTTATTTAACCCATTTTGTACAGACGTTGCATTTTCGCAACACCAAAATGGATGTATCTAAAAATAATTTAAACTTATAAATTTGAATATGTATTTTCTCAACATTAGGTTGGTCTTTGCCACTGCTGCACTTAACAAAGATACAAATTTTTCTTTAAAGTTTTAAAATAAGTTCGGAAAATGCCTCTGCTAAAAATTACTTAATATAAATGAAAAAAAAAAAATTATATATATTTAATTTTAAGAATATGAATTGCAAAAATACGGAAATCATTTTCCAAAAAACTTAAATTACAAAACTTAATTGCATGCAAATCGTATTTTTTTGTACGTAGCACAGCTGGTGTAGAAGAGCTTTTTAGCTATACATCAATGTTTTATAGTTTTTGAGTAAGAAAAGTGTGTAAAAAGGGGAGACCACCAACGAACGACTGGTTTAGTTTGCTACTCAAAATTGACTATACATTTTAAACAAAGCGGGTTAAATTTCTTGTAAATTCGAAATGATTGTATCAAAAGTGGCAGTGAACAAGAAAATAAAATAATTTTAAATAAAAGCACCGGCATGGTCTACATACCACCACCTAATGTGGGTGAAGTTATATAGGATCCGCCATATAACTTTTTTTATGAAAATGCTATAAAAAAAAACTACTGAATATTTTCTCAAATTTCTTTTTTTATTTGAAAGCCCAATCCTTCGGGTTAATAATGGAGAATAATTGCATTCAAATGGCTACCGCGGCTGGCCATGCAGTAGCCTACACGATCGGTCCAATTTTTAAGCACATTATCGATTGTGTGCAGCTGTATTTCACCAATTGCTTCACGAATATTGTCTTTTAAATCGTCAATTGTCTCTGGCTTGTCAGCGTAACACTTATCTTTGACGGCACCCCACAAATAATAGTCCAACGGTGTTAAATCGCAGCTCCGAGGTGGCCAAACGACATCACTTCTGCGGTTGATAATGCGATCTTCAAAAACAGGGCGCAAAACATCGAGTGTAGCTTTGGCTGTGCGGCACGTAGCGCCGTCCTGTTGAAATCAAATGTTGCCAATATCGTTCTCTTCATTTTTTGTGAACAAAAATTTAGTTCAACATGGCCCCATAACGATCGCCATTGACTGTAACGGCCACTCCTTGCTCATTTTCGAAGAAAAATGGCCCAATTATGCCACTGGACCAAATTCCGCACCAAACAGTGACTCGTTGTGGGTGCGTCCGCTTTTCAATATATGCGTGCGGGTTTTCTGTGCCCCAAATGCGACAATTTTGCTTGTTTACATATCCGCCAAGATCAAAATGAGCTTCATCTGAAAAGACGATTTTTTTTTGGCAAAATCGGCATCTTCTGTAAATTGACCGCAGGCTCACTTAGCGAAGCGAAAACGCATTGGATGGTCAGTTGGCTGCAACTCCTGAACCAATTGGACTTTGTATGGCGTCATACCAAGGTCTTTATGCAAAATTCGTCTCAATGATGTCTCCGAAATGTTCAATTGTTGAGTACGACGGTGAAGATGTCGATGGCGCTTCACGCACACTTTCTGCCACAGCAGCAATATTCTCGGGTGTACGCACTTTTTTTGGCTTTTCACGCTTTGGTTAATCGATGAGGATGCCAGCTTCTGTCACCTTTTTCACAAGATAACGAACAGCTGACGGTGCTTCTCTTCTTCCAAAATCTGTACGCAATTATCGCACACATTACCATGATTTTCAAAGTAATGTCGCAATATTTCCCATCGTTATTCAAGCGTATACACAACCATATTCGTTCAGCGGAAGGATAAAACTAATTATCTGTTAAATCAGGCATGGGCTAAGCGTTACCATTCACGAAATAAGCACTAGTTGAAAAAAAAGTTAGATGGCGGACCCTGTAGATAAGGAGCATATCGACGATGACGATCTTGTAGAGGATAATTCACTTAGTACGGTAATTTCTAGTGAAATTGACGTTGAATTTAATTCGCAGGTAATTGGTTTTGCCAGCTGATAAAAACAAAGCTAAAATATACTACAGAGCAGAATGTTGGCGTTCCAAGATAAAAGATCTCAAAGCGTATCGATTAAAACTTTAACTGCACAGGCAAAGCTTCTATCATACGCCTTCAAAAAAGTGTGCCTGTTAGGTTTGTAAAAATTTTTGTTTTCACGACTTAAAAATGTAGATGGAAAGTCACCCATCGATATTTTTCTACATTATATTTAAAAGATATTAGAGATATGCTTTTCAAATATTGGAATATATTTGCATAACAAAATAACATTGTAGTACAAGTTACTAAAAAGCATTTGTACCGTTTCATAGGCATTCCAATTTTCCATAGTAACCTTATTGTGCCTTATATCCGACATTACTGGTCTGCCTAACCTTCTTTGGATGGCCGATCGTGAAACAAACTCTATCCCGAAAAATGTTTAATTAAATCAAAAGTGTATTTCACGTAATTGACAACTGTGCAACATGTCAATCGATGAGCAAATGTTTCCTGACTTCGGAAGGCACAACTGCAAACTATTTATTCATACGCTTTGGTTTTAAATACTAGTGTCTTTGTTCTGATAACTTATATTTGTTGGAAGCTAATCGATATGCTGGAGCCTCTTTAATTTTAAAGTTATTGGAATCAGTGTCACTTCCAAAATTTTTTGTCTTCCAATTACTGGTTCTGTTTGTGAAGTGAAGGAAAATTTTACGCAACAGAAATATCAAGAGGGGAAAATAATATTCTTTCCAATAGCCGCTTTCCAATACGACCGCTATTTCAAATTTTGTTGCATATAGTCCTAAGTTATGCACTAAACGCTACTTGAAAGAAAAAAAATATGGTGAGTTTTAATTGGCGTTTTGTAAGCTTAGAGTCCACTGTATTTTAATATTAGGTTTCTCTTTAAAAGCCGCAGCTTATTAATTATTATATATGGGTGGCGACAATGCTGTTTCTAATGACGGTGTTGTTGGTCGTGGTGGTGGACGAATGCTTAAGCCGTAAGAAACCGACCAAGTTCGTGAATAGATTTTAAAGTAGCTATACAACTACTGCTACTGCAAGCAAAATTGAATAAAAACAAAATTATTTGATGTTAGATGAAGTAGAAAGTCCACGAAATTTACCACGCAGTAATGTCCGTGAGCATGTTATTTGGAAAATTCCGGACAGTAAAAGAAAACTATAATCCAGTGTGAAAAGTGCAAGGTTACGTTGCACCAAAAGTGCTTTGACAAATACCACTCAAACAACCAAAAATAATTTAAAGTTGTATTTTAATTGTTCTTAGAAAAAACAAATTTAAAATCTTAATGGATTTTGTTTTATTAAAAAAAAAATGATTTGCATCTTATTAGCTGTGTGACAACGCCCAGTTGTTTCCTAATTTAAAAATTGCTTTTTTTATGCTTAATAGCTTGGTTATATAACAATTCAAATAGATAAAAAACGATTTCGGATAGATGTAAAATATGAGTTAAAACAGTGCAAATATTTAAGAATTATTTATTACAACATTTGTAGCAAAGCGTAGGTTAGAAAATTGTTAAAAAACCCTGCAGAAACGAGTAACAAATAAAATATTCTCAAGCTAGAATTTAAGATATAAGAAAATAATTTTCAACAATTAGCATGTGGTTGTTAGAAAAAAGTTCAATAATTTTTAAATAGTTGTAGCTGCCCAGAGGACATAATTTGCAAATTTTTTTCAGTTTTTCTTTAAATAATTTTTTTCGGTTTTTTTTTAATACGAACCACATACATTTTTTGTAAATTAAATCGCAAAATATGTCTTTAATTTTGAAATTAGTAACTTTATCTTATTTTATCTTGTTATTGCTAAGAGCTATTATACATATATAAATAGATTTATAAATAAATAAATGTTAATTTACTTTAATAATAAAGTCTTGTTGTGTAGGAAAACAATGAATAAATAAGAACTAAATAACAAACCCCTTTTAGAATCTATCTAGAGACAAATATGGGCCGTCCTAGTAGATAATGTTTTATTTCCTGAACAGAGTTTCATCTTCACATAAAATTTTAAATGCCATGTAGGAGTTTTTGCTATCACTAAATGCAATCTACGAAAGCGTATGATTAATATGAGTGCATTTGAACAATTATACGTTTGTTATTCTTCCTGCAGCAGAGAAATTCCATAGTTGGCAAAGGTAAAGGAAAACAAGTGAGAGAGCTATATTCGGCCGTGCCGAATCTTATATACGTAGTACTAAAAATGTACTACAGATTTTTCTGGGTGGGATCAATTTTGGCCTCCGGTTTCAGTCGTATTATCTTACGCTTTCTTTCGTGTTATTATACGCATTTTCGGTCGGTTTGCTTTTCTTTTCGCCGATTGCTTATCAGTTTTTAATACATTCTAGAATTTTTCGTAAATTGATTGGATTTTTGGCATTATTTTAAATATTTTATAAATTTCAAAATTTTGTGAAGTTTGTTATTGATTATTTGTTTGTGAAAATCAAGTTTTGTGTAAGATATAGGTCTTGTGGAACTCGTGTAATATCGGCAAAATTTTGGTGAAATTGCAAAATTGTGGTGATATTGGAATTTTACAGTTATTAAGGTTTTTGTGGTATATTTTTGATTTTTTAATTTAATTTAAATTTTTGATAAAGTATATGTTATGGTTTTCGTAATTTTTCGGTGCGATTTAGGTTGTTTTTTGTGTGAAAATTTTGCTATTTTTGTCATTTAAAATTTTCTGGCTCTAGTTTGATTTTGTGGTGGATTCCGAAATTATGGTAAAACGTTATTATTTTCCGATTAATTCTGATTTTTTGTAAAATTTTATATTATTATTTGGTGAACTTTTTAATATTTTACTAAGTTTTGATTTGTGCAACAATTTTTGCTTATGTATTATTTTAGTGAATATAATGTTAAGATTTTGTAAAATAATATTTTTCTTTTTGGTGAAACTAAAAAATTTGGTAAAATTTTATTTTTATGTGGTGAAATTTCACAATTTTGTGAAATATGACTTTTTGGTGAAAGTCTGGCTTTTATATTGAGTTTTGATTTTTTGGCAATGAAAATTTTTCGTTTTTGTACCGAATATCAAAATTGTGGTGACTTTTAAACTTTCGCAGAATTTCGGGTTTTTCGAACATTTTATATGCAGTTTCAGTTTTTTTTACATTTTAGTTTGTTTGGAATAAATCTTTGAATATTAATTTGAGTTTTTGGCGAACTTTCGGGTTGTGGTGGATTTAAAAATTTGTACTTTTTTTAATTTTTTTAGACAATTTTAAATTTTGATTATTTCTTTGTGAATTTTGATTTGTTTTGGGAAATTCGTTTTCTATTTTTGTTGTGATGAAATAAGTTTTTTGAATAATTCGTTGCGCCGAATTTTCGACTTTTTGTCAATTTCTAAATTATGGTAAAATGTTGTTTTTATATATTATAAAGAATAGTTGAGGTTTGTAGTAAAACTTATTATTTTTACGATTTTTATATATTGGAAAATTTTCAATTTTACGCTGAGTTTTAAAGTTTTTTTTTGTGAATTCACCATTTCTGTTGATTTTGTGTGTAGATTTCTATGATTTTCATTAGCTTTATGGTGAAATTAATTTTTTTTGGTGAATATTTAGCAATTAGTGAATTTTCTTTTTTTTTGATATTTTTTTGTAATATTGCACTATAATTTTTTGCAACAATACTTTTATCAAGCTATTAAATTTAGTCGTGAATTTTTGAATTTGTGATGAGTTTTAAATCTTGAGAAACTTCGAATTTTTCGCAATTTTTTTGCCCCTTCGGCTTCTTTTACATTTAAGTTTTTTTGGAAAATTTAATTAAATTTTTCAGATTAATTGAGAGTTTCGGTAAAATTTTAAATATTTATCTTTTAATATTTTAGTGAATTTTTAAACGATTTATTAATTCACCACTTGTGGTAAAATTTGTTTTTTTCTATTTATATGTCAATAGTCAATTTCTTTAAAATTTCGGCATTTTTCATAAAATATTGGCTTTTTGTCGTTCTTAGGATTTTGGGTGTAGTTAAAAAATTTGGGTGAAAAAAGTATGTTTGGTGAATATTTAAAATGTGTTGAAATGTTGTTTTTTTTTTTGGAAAATGTTGGTTTTTCAACAACTTTTCATTTTTTTTTCTAACAAAATTTTGTTTAAATTTGATAAAGATTTGGAATGCATGAATAAAAATACCGGCATAAGAGAAGGTGATAGTCACCGAAGCATAATAAGCTAAATACACAAAAAAACATGGTCATGACATGGTCTCTACAACAATATAATATTGTGCTAATATATCTGTGGCAATAACAAATTAAGCCGCCTGAAGCTGAAAGTTATACTGAAATGAATTTCTGATTAACTTTTTCATTTGGAACAGTAACAAAATTTTATCTTATACAGGTTCACAATTTGACAAAAAGCAATCATATATGGGGGATATCGAAGCAGACCACTTACTTATAAAAAAAGCAATCATAAAAATCAACATAAAAGTTAAAAATTGCTCTTCTGATAAACGACCAAATAATCATTTTTCCTTATTCAGACTATATAAAAACAATATAATAATTATAAACATAAAATGTTCAAGTAATGTATTTAATGTATTTAATGTAATTATAAGAGCCCAGCCGCCATCTTTCCTTATTATTGTTCCACTGGGACAATATTATTATTAACTGCGATAATAATATAATTTGTTCAATAATTATTCGCTCATACGCATAGACGATCAGGTGAATATTATTTCAAAGGTAATCAGCAAACAACAAGAAAAATAAAAAAAGGTAAATAGTTATTTATTACTTAGTTGTTAATACAAACACGACTACACCTTATGAGTCTTTTGATGGATTATTTTCAATAAAATTTTTTGTGTAAAACCCACACGTAAAAATAACCTAAAATGATAGAAATTTATGACAGTTTGAGTCTAACACTAAAAATAAAGTAAATGTTCCTTATTAGACGACTATCGTACCTGGAAATGAATCTTTTCTCTGCTTAAAAATATTTTTTTTTTAACAAAAATGTTGAAAATGTGCAATGTGCATTTTTAACTAGATAAAGCAATTCGAATGTGACACAGCAACGATTGTACTTGTTGTAGCTGCTTCAATTTAGAATTTTATTATCTTTTAAAATTTTATACAAATTAAAATAAGTGAAATTGAGTTGTGAGTAGTGATTAGAGCTTTTTGTATACTATTTAATGAAAGCTCGTATGCATGCTGAGCAATAATTAAAATGTTTGCATTTCAGAAAAATATACAAAAATATTAAACTTCTTTTATTCAATGAATCCTGTATTTTCTCAACATACTTGTGAGGTAACAATAAATAAATTAATAAAATTTAATTAAATTTTATTTGCTGATAATTCTATTGATATGTTTTAGACGATTTTACCTGAAATGATTTGCTATTATTTGTTAAATATTTAATTATTTATTTACAGAGGTATTTGATGGTACTCGTATATATAATGTGAGATAATAACTGAACACACCATTATTGAAACTAAGAGAAACTATTCGTAGATACTTGTTGATAATTTCACAAAATTTTAATAAATATTTGGAGTAAATTAAAATGTTATCGGCCGTATCGAAGCTTTAAAACTCTTCACAAAATTAGGAACTACTAAAAATGCACTACAGAAGATGGTTCGTTTGTTTAATATGCGTTTCTTTTCTCCGTCAGCTTAACAATTTTCCGAAAATTCTCATAGGTAATTGCAGAACTGAGTATTTAGTAAGCTTTATAGTATTTGATAAAATTCAGAACATTCGGTGCAATTACAACATTTGGGTAAATTTGTCGTTAAATTTCAATTTTTCGTTCCTTGTTTGTGAAAATCAAATATGTAGGACCTTGTGCAACACATATTTTGTTAGAATTGCGAAGTTTTTCATAAAATTCCTATTCTTACTTTTCTAAGTCTTGGCAAATTTGCAAAATTTTGTTTTGAAACTCTAAATTTTGAGTTTTGTTATATATTTGAAATTAATTTGTTTTATTTAATTTTTTGAGTTGTGTATTTTTGAATTTCTTATGAGTTTAAATTTTGCCACCTTTTGAATTGCCCGTCAATTTTCGATGCAATTTCGGTTTTCCTAAAATTTCCCTTGTTTTAAAAAAAATGCTATTATTTTGGTAATAAATTTTTTTTAATCCAGTTTTTCGATTTTATTGTGAATTTTATTTAAATTTTGAAAGTTTATTTAATTTTTTTTTTTAATTATTTAAAAATTTCGAATTGAAAATTATAAGAAAATTTAGATTTTGTTCTACTTTTTGTTATATTTCAGTTTTTGGAGGAACTTTGTTTTCTTTTTCAATTTTGAAATTGTTTAGTTTTTTTTTCAATTTGGTCTAACATTAAATTAAGTCCCTAAGTTTTTTGGAGACCTTGCTATGATAATTTTTGAAAAGGAGTTTTAGAGCTTATTTGATAAGGATTCAGACTGTGCAAATTTGATGGGCTTGCGTCGAAGCGTTTCTCGGCAAGAGTAAAAATACTATAAAAACTCAGCTGAAATTCGCTGAACTCGTTGATCAAGTGGTTTAGTAAATTTATTACTTTTATTTCCCTTCTGGTGCTTGCATGTCGAATCAGTATTCCTTACCCGCGTTGTTTACATATTAACAATACTTGTTCTGTTTTGCTCAGGTAGGACGCAATCTCGCTTGATGCTAGTAAATGTGCAGATATCTTTCGATATCCATTAGCCAAGTTGGCCGCCATGTTATAGATCCCTGCAATACTTAACATTAATCCGTGATTCAAAAGAAATAATTAAATCATTGGGCATACATAAGGGTCCTTGTCATTAATATTCCTGGCACGCCTCTACCAATATGAAAAATATTACTTTCGCCCTAGTGGGAATTCCTCCATTAAAACTGTGTTGAATTTATTTAAATTTTTTAACTTATATACAGATAATTGCAAGTTCTCTGATAATTAAGAGGTTTCATTTTTCATTATGAGATTCAACGGTTCGATACTCATAAGAGGTAGATTTAAATATCCTAAGCAGAGTAAGTCCTCAATTTCCTAATTTTGACAAACGTTCTCAACTTTATAATGAAATCTACGTTTGCCTTGAAGGTTAATTAATTTCTTTGTAGTCTTTCTTGATTGAGTCAGGAAAGAGCTTTTAAGGAACGAGGATTCACCATCATTGACGAGCTTAAAACTCAACTGTTGAAGGACATTAAAAATTGCAGAGCAGATGCAAATTAAAATACCTATTACTGCTTAAACACTGCTGCTATTTATTTATGTTGCATGTTGTTAAAAGGAGAAGCCTCAAAAAAATAAAACAATTGGAAAAACAATTCATGTGTATTATTCTTTGTCTTTGGTTAGTAGGTGTCAAAATAGTATTAATTAGCATTTTGTTACTTGACATGAGATCACACTGATTGTGTCTCTTTTTGTAAGAGAATATGCTTTGTCTTTGTTGTTGTTTTTTCCGATTCATTGTTTCGTTTAAGTAAAAATTTTTGTAACCATTATCAAAGATACTGTTTGCTCGACTTTTAAAATTTATTTATTTTTCTCAGCTTTTGTCATGCTGATTGTTTCTACCCAGGATTTTAAATGGAGAAAATCATTTGAGTAAAAATAATACAAGCAACATATGTAAAGTGTTCCACTTAATTTTGTTCGTTTTACCTTTTAATGTCACACAGTGAAGCATTCTGGCTCTTCCATTTCATTTTCCGTAATTGATTTGTATGAATACATGTCGTCATTCAATTTTTAGTTTACGTTTTGTTTCACTTGTGTGCACTCATGTATGTGTTTTAATTTTTTTATTCGTTTAAAAATAAACATGAACTTTAAAGATACTGGTGCTTAAAATTTAATTTCATTACAATGATGAATCTATATATCTATATTCCTCTTTATGACTTCTTGAATTTCGGAGGGGTTGGTTATATTTATAATCAAATAATATTTTCCATCCATCTTAGGTGGATTTTTGTGTGTGTGATTGCTTAGTAAACATGACAGCCCGACAAGTTTTTATAAGGCCAGCACTTTTTTGTGGGGCCAGTAATGGTTATGCAATTGGTTCCTCAGTTGAGGTGAAATTCTTTTGCCACTGTAGACGTACATATATCCCTTTGGCGCATATAGGTAGTTTTTTCATATAATTTTTTTAAATTGCTACCAGCTCCAACGTATTTCTTGCATAAAAAAATTAATTTTTTTATGAGGATGGTACCACAGCGCGCAAAAGCAAAACGAATAATTGGATTTTACTTTTGGGAATTGGACACGCTGTTTTGGCTTTTTTTAAATGGTTTTGCAAAAACCACATCTACAACTGAAGCAACATAATCTGTCTTGCTTCTATGAGTAAGCATGTGTTGGGTGCATTAAAATCGACCCTATTTGCAGGAGCTCATCTAGTGATTATCGCAAGATTTCGGTTGAGCGTAATTCATATTAGGCTTGACGCCTCCTTGTTTCGAAAGGCTGGTTCTATTAATGATTGAAAACGAATTGCAACTAACACTGCAGAAGAGCTGCTAACACCTGCAGAAGAATAGGTAGGATTGGTAGTTCAACATAGAAGGTCATTTAGAAAAATAAGAAATAATGTAGGAGAAAATATGGAGCATTGCGATACACCTGAATTTATCTTGAACTCGTTCTATGAAACCCCATCCTTAGCAAATTATTGTGAAAGTTTGATATGAATCGAGAGAAAGCGTTACCCAAATCAAAAGCACTTAGTTTTGACAGTATGACCATGCCACACTCTATCAAACGCCTCAGAGATATCAAAAGCAACCAAAATGGAATTTTACAATATTTTCCTTGACTTTAGAAAGTACCAAATATACTGTTATTGGGCGGTGAATTTCAGGGTTGTTGGCATCACCCTTTTTAGGAATTGGAGTTAAATATTATATTAATAAGGTTTGATACGGGACGTGGTAACCGTCCTGCCTGGGAGGACTTATGTTGAGATTCGCTAGAATCCTTTTAACTGCACTCGTTCTACAGAATATACGCCGCGTAGTTGAAGATGCTCTTGATTACGAGCAGTGGTTAATTGCTTTCCTGCAAGCAAGAGTTACTTAGAAATAGTTCAGCCAAAAGGTTTGTTTTATTAACCAGCTTAATAATAATTTTGTCATCTATTTAAAGAGTTAGAATTGAGGAACTAGCATTTTTCTTGAATTTTTTAATAAATGACCTTACTTCCTCATTCGTTTTAAAGCCTTAGGACTTTGGCGCACGAAACTTCGTACTTTTACGCAGCATATCACTATCAGATTTTTATTTTGAACCCATTTACTGAATTCTTCCCCTCTAGATGTAACTGACAAACAATAGTATGTTTTCTACCATCTTCGTCAGGGAACAAAATTTCCAATTTAAATATCTAAAGAAGTCATCGAGCTCAGTCCAGTGATCATTTTCGTAAATATAGTTCGATTGGTTCGTAGCTGCACGTGAGAAGTTACAATGATCCATGTTAACAAGAGGTGCATTGACGATTACTTAATATTTATCAGGGAGTGAAGTAGTAAGAAAAAAAGTCAAGAGTATTACGTTGGTGCTCTTCCACACACAAGATATGTGTTGGTTCATTGACTTATTGCGCCAACTGATTGTGTGCGTCGAAAAGCTCTGGAGTTGTATGGCTCTAATGAAAAAGCCAAGATGAATTGCGAACAATTTTGTGGAAATCACCTTTGCATGAATCCACAACATTTAGTTTATTCACTACAAGAAGCATTTGCATAAAAACCCGAATCGTCTTTCTCTACTGAAGTGTTTTTGTTTTGGAAATATCATAAAATGAAATTTCAGAGTAAAAAAAAACTTTTTGACATATTGACGCCTGCTATGTGTGGAAGTGTAAAAAAAATAGTAACAAGGAGTTTCGTGGTATTTGTGGTTTTTATTATTTTGAATACTTGATTTCGATTACAAAATTAATTTTTTCCTTCGACTGAACGGACTCTCAGAAATCTTAATAAATTTTAAATTAATAAATTATTCTTTCAAATTTCTATTATGCAGATTTTAGAAATTTGCTTTTACATTTCCCTAAGCTACAATTATAAAAGTTTTATAAAAACAATTGTGTACTTTTGAACTCTCTGTGGAGAACACTCTTTTGTGCCAATTTAAATTGTTTGTACACGACATATAAACAAGGAAATTGTTGCTTAGCAAATTTTGTTTTGTTTTTCTTTATTGTCTCCATTAACTTCTCCAAGAATTCATAACAAAACTCGTTTTAAATTGTTATGAAAATGTTCAAATAAAAGAAAATTCTTACACACTTTTTGTTCTTTCTTCGTAACTTTATCCCTTTCTTTTTTGTTTGCACTTTTGCTACATTTAAAATTGTTTACCTGTGTGTCAATTAGAACTGCAATAGAAGACACAGTTTGTTGTATGATTGCGTTCTGTAATGGAACTGTTTGCTTTTGGTTGTATAAAATGTTGTTACCCAGTAAATATTTGCATTTATTTGGCAATTTAGGATGATGTGAAATCAAACCATGTGAAAAATAAGAAAACAGAAGCCAGCTTGTTTTTAACTGTTGGGCTGAAGTATTTTTCAAATAAATAAAACAGCATAACTTTTGCGTTGATGTCTCGACATGATTTGAGAAAACAATATTTAATAACGAATTGAGAAAATAACATGTGCCAACTTTTACTGAATTCAAAATTGTTGTTATTGAAATATTAAACTCAAACCTTTGACTCAAAAAAAAGTTTGAGAATTGCGTTTCGTATCAAATGAGTCCTAATTATTTTAAAATGCCTTCTTCATGTTTGCTGTGTTGATTAAAGTGATAACAATACTGGCAGTATGACTCTGTCAGCAATGTTACTCTCAAATAAATAAATAACAAATCAAGGAAAAAAGGAAAATGTTTAAGAAAATACTGGAGATAAAAAAATACCGTTTTAAATAACGATGGTCACAAATTCGCAAATTCTATATAATTTAATAATATTATTATTTTTAATGTAATAATATCGCCAGTAACACGATGGTTGTGTGCCGAGATGGCTAAAAAGATGGCTATGTACATAATATTACAATATAGTATTTAAGTTTATTAACAATTTAATTTCCATAACTTATACCATAATTAATGGGTCTATATAAAAGCTTAAAATCCTTTCTATTGAGGTAATCATATACTTGAACTCGCGGTAATCCCTCACTATCTAAAAATATTAAACGATTGCGTTAATAAATAGTGCAAACCGCTCAAACATAAAAACTGTTTTCTGTTGCGTCAATATTACACACAGTGAAAATTCCCGAAGTGTTATCTTTAACAAGAAGAGCATAATAAATAGCAATCCTCGAGCTTTCAAGCTAGTCCACATAAACAGCGAGATATTATAATGTTTATATTTTGACAAGTTATATTGTAAAACCTCATATATAACTTGAGAAATTTTAGCCGATTTTGCACGAGCAGAAAATTACGATTTTTGCTATCGCGAAGACTAACATTGTTTATATATATTTCTGATGTATTGGAAACATCTACCAACCGATCTAAATACATTTCGTTATAGCTACTATTGTGCTGCGTAGAAGAATTATTATCTGATAATAATTTCTCCACTTGTTCGTAACTGACGCGACTCACGAATGCGATTCATAACACACCATCGAAGGGGCAGCTGAATAAAAAATTTTGAATTAATCAATGCATTAATTTATTTTATTATGCTATTGGTGTTTGCAAATTTACATATAAGGCAATTATATATCCATGTATATTTCAAAAAGTTAAAAGATCTTCCTTCTTCTGCATAAATAAACAATTCTGTTCTTTGGTGTAGCTAGTTTTAATGTAGTAATTGTAGTAGATAAATTTCAAAGACCTTTATGAAATTCTATATCAACACTTTTAACTAGTTTAGCTCAGCTATATGTTTATACTGCTGCATGTTTGCTACAACCTGCATTTTTTAATTGCCACTTAATTAACATCAGCGGCTTTGTTCAATCTTGATGTGGAATAAAGTCTAGGAAAATTACAAATTAGCTTTCGCAGCATATATTCAAGTCTCTTTAAGTCGCAGTTTGCTTTTTTTGGCCAAACATACGTTGCAAAAAACATAACAGTCTGAAATAACTATTAAAATATTAAAGTTTTGTTGCCCTTGCAGTTGTATCTCTTAACTTTGTGGCAAAGATGGTTAAGTACTCTTATAAGAAATTTACTCTTATTAACATTATACAAAATGTAATCTCCAGGTATCAACTTACGGAACTACACCTAAACACTTTACATACTTATCGATTACCGTGTTGTTAAAACTTATGCTATTTTGGGAAACAACACATCATTTTCGCTTCCTGGTGAAATAAATTTTTTGACTCGCAACACAATTTGAAATATGACAGATTGTTTTTAAACAAGTGTCCCTTGAAATGTGTACAATTTTGGCTGATAAGCCTATTTGTTAAAAATGTTAAAGGTATACGTTTTCGTCGTATTGTGTAAAAATCCAGTGATTTCTATAAAATCTGAGAAAAGTTAAAAGTTTTAACGTGGTATATGTATGTGAAAAGACAGCAATAATAAACGTCTATAAACGAATTTCCGGCATCCCTTGTCAAGTTCGGTTCGGAGAAATCCCGGCTTCGGCTATGTGCCATCTTCAGTGCCATTTTTCATATCAAATCTAATCGTCGGAATATCAAATCAAGAATCAATCTAATTAATTGTATTTGCTGTTAAATGTATTTAAATCAATATGCTATTTTCACTATCCCTTATTTTACTTTTACCGCAAAACACCGACAATTTTATATCGCTTTGTGAACGAAAATGTTGGAAACGCCAACCAACATAGTTTTTAAAAGAGTATCGAATAGTTTCTCTAGTCAACTCTTAACTAAAAATTATTTTAAGTTGTCCTTTATTTTCATTGTGCATTTGATTTGCTTTGCGAGTTTAGCAACAGACAATTACAACTTTCTACGCTGCCCGGTTTCTCGACTCAACCAGTTTATACACTTAACATCAGCACCCACATTTTCTGATAAAAAAAGTTTGTCTATTGTTTGTTAAAGTTAACTTTGTTGCAGTGCCAATTGCTGTGTATCTGCGAGTAAAAGGGGTTAACGTATAAAAATTACAAGATAAAAATTAAATTAAAATTTGTTGAACCAGCCTAAACTTGGAGATGGGAAAATATTTAATAAAAAAAATATTCGGAAAGTAAAACTTGTTTCTATACTTAATTTTAATTTATTGAAACGTTCTTCTAAAAGAAATTTACAATAAGTATTCAAATCTTAATTTTAAATTTTTATTTACTAGTTATTAACAATGTTATAACTAATTTTTCGTTTTCAAATCTTAATCAGTTTATTTTTAATGGTTGGTGGAGGGAATATCCTATTCTCCCACCGCGGGTTAAGCGCCACACTAAAACGTAATAATTCTGCATAAAGGGCACATACATGTTTGAACTTGGAAATTTAAGTATAGAAAAAGTGCTACGGCCATGGTAGGTCTTTGCGGTATGGATTACAATTACCTTGATTATTGATTATGTCGACCTTTGGATTGGGGGACCTTTTTTCTCTTACTCTTAAAAGCGAAGTTCACCCAATTTAAGTTTTAAGTTTTATATCCTTATATCAGGGTGTAGTCCTTCATTGAGGCATGTCGTCTTCGTGATTTCCGAAACCTTCATGTATCTGCCATTGTCGAGATTAAAACTGAAAGGAAGCCACTTCTGAAATTTAAGCAATTGAAACCAGACATAATGCCTTAACTGGTTATTACTGGCCCCTTCTTGAACAGAAATGTGATGGTTGTAGCTTAAATGAGGGCACAGTCATCATGCAATGCATTGTTCGCATCAGGCCAAAAATTAAGGTGGTCTGCAACTTACTAAAAAGTGCTGATTTTATTGTTCAGGAAACTTTATTATTAATATAGCCACCAACTTATACGAGTACTCGAAGCAAAACAGAGCAACATATTATTAATTTATACAGTTGTAACAAAATCATAATATTATTGTAGATAATAACTACATGATCCTATTAGAATGATGTAAAAGCAAAAAAAAATATATTTCTGATTGTCAACGGCTGACCAACGCCATCGAAGGCTTATTAGTCAACGCGCTAAACCCTTTTGCCATAGCATCGTCATACTTTAGTTAAACACGTAAAGAGTTTTACATATCATGTCTATTAAGAACATTTTAAGGTTAGAGATATTATACAGTATTTTTATAGTTAAAATAATTTGTTTGTAGTTCGAATTTTAGTAACACTTTTATTGTTCTGGTAAACCGCGTCGCAATTTTAAAACGTGGAAATCATTTTATGATTGAAGTTAAACAATAACTTGCTCATCAAAACTAATGTTACGTAACTGTTTGTCAATGCAATATATTATAGTAAGAAACATAATATGGCTGTCGTGACCATGCCACAACTACGTTTGTACCTTTTGTGTGTATAAAGAGAATAGATCCATTTATGTAGGTATTACGTTCAATCGATACAAAAGGCAACCGCTAGATAAATCAGAAAAAAATCAAAGCAATCTTGACCAATATAAAAAAAAAAAAAAAAACATTGACGAGCTGTAGCAAAGTTCGCTATTAATAACAGATTTTCTTTTGGACTCATAGAATTGTTTAGGTCATATCATATTAGCGATAAATACAAATGCGGACCGCTTGAACTTTCACACGAATAAAATTATGGTGTTAAACGCTTAAAGCTGTGCATTCTAAAAGCGTTACAGTTCGATCTGTCAGGCAAGATGAGGCAATAGCACCGACCAACGGATTCAAAAACTGAAAAGCTTTAAGTACTGATGATGACAACTGATGATGAATGACAAACTTTTTAAAATATTGCACCTACTTAATATTGACTAACAACATGCAGAAGCCATAGTTGGATCAAGCCTAGCACGAAGTTTAGAAATGTGTTAAAGTAAATGCAGAATACATCAACACCAAACGATATGCCGATGATACTACCTTAAAAACTGATGATATTTAAGATTTATAGTTACTTCTTCAAACGTTTAATGTTTAAACAGAAATGCTTACGGCTTAAAAATCAACGTTAAAAAACAGCCTGGCTCACATGAGATTGGGCAGCGGACATGGAAATAAAAAAGCAGGTTTTAACGGACAGATCCCCATTTCGTAGATAAAAGAAAATACTATTCACTTGCGAAATTAATAGCAACATTCATCTTCGTATAGTAAAATATTACATATGGTCGATACTTCTTTACTCAATGGATCAAGAACCCTAAAACCGCAAACATGCGCAAACTGCAAGTTTTGAAATATAGACATACCGAAGTCTTCTAAGAGTATCACGGACTGAACAATTGGCAGCGTAATAAGAGCCGCATTGGACAGAGTAGATTTTGCATTTTAATACAGAATTTACTATAAATTGTGATTCGCTAACATCCTGTAACGGATATGCTTCTAAAGAGATATGAAATTTTCTGCGACGTGGGATTTTTTAGTTAATTTGATTATTTCAACAATATATAAAATTGGGAATAAAATTGCCTTTATATTCATATCAGCTTGTTACCCGCCTTATAATTTTGGATATATTCGAATAGTTTCGCCAAAAAAACCCTATTTATTTAAAAAAAAAAAAAATGTTTCCCCAATCATAATCATTTTTAAGGTAAGTAAAGAAGTAAGTAATGAAAATAAGGCCAAGTTCCTGACCAAAAATATTGGCTATAAAAAGTACTGAGATCCAAATGAGGACCAAGTTCTTCATATGTACAATTCCATCCCATTTCTAGGCAACTTGCTAGCTTGGTAAAATATTTACCTTAATCCTTTCTAATACTAAAAAGTTAAAAAAAACATTTTGTCAAGCTAGCAAGTTGCTTGAAAATGGGATGGTATTGTTCATATGAAGAACTTAGTCCTCATATCGATCCCAGTTATTTTAACGGCTGAATTTTTTGGATATGTAGTTACTCGCTGTGACGATAAAATTAAAAGTTTTAATCCGCAAAAACCTTGGCCAGGGAAAACCGAATTCGTTATTGGAAAAATTGAAACTCTGGCCATGTACTGTTGGGGCATAGTGCAATGAAATGATAAAGTGCAATGAAATGTTGCTAATTGCCCTCTTCTGCTTTATTCTCAAAATACAATATTATTAACCGTAACTTGGTTTAACTCTTAAATAAATGCTTATAAGCCGTTCTTCAAATGCGCTACACATTTTGCCTGTAAATGGTGTATTTTTGTATGTTTTTACTTTTGTCACGATAATAGTTGTTCGTTGCATGGCAACAATCCTAACAGTTGTGCCACCTCTTTTAAATTTATATATAATTCTTTTTTTGCACTGCTAAGTATTTGCTCAACTTTACCAACATGTTGTTAGTGTGAATCAGTAAAAGTTTGATTTTTTCTTTAAAACTGGGTCACTAGAAAATTTAAAAAGGAAAAAAAGCAACATTTGAATTGCATGGCTTCATGTCATTTTTAGTTCGTTTACACATTTGGTGCATATCTCCTGCTGTGGCTCTGACATTTAGTTATTAAAGCTTAAAACAAAACAGAATATTGTAACACTACTCGTATAGTAACTATCAATTGTAGGAGAAACAAAAGAGCAATATTTTGTTTTTTGAAAATATGTTGTTAACAACGTGATGGAAAAGTTTTGAAGCGTTTAGATCAGTTTAAAATTCTGATTGCAGTTCTTGTATATAGTTTGAACAATTTTAACACAAAACTGAACAAAAATGATGGAACAAAAAATAAATGAAAATTATGCAGCAATAAACTTTCACTTTAAAATGAAATAAATAAATAAAAAATAAAACAACTGAAAACAAAAATGTTTTTCTTTATAAAGTGAAAATTTTGGCTTCACTGCATAAAGTTTTACAGCTTAAATTTTATAGTTTTTGTAATCGATTTCTTTCCTCCGTTAACATATTTTCAACTATTTGAGGTGTGGTTTTATAACCATTCTTCTATTTGTTTGTCTATGTTAGGAGTACGCACAGTATTTGGCAAAAAATAAGAGGGGAATAGATTCTCCATCAAAAAAGTTTAAATAATTTTTGAACAAACAATTTATTTATTTCAGAACGAAATAAGTCAAACTCGCTGTATTCCACTTTTTCCTTCTCGCCGGCTATTTTCTACATTTGCTTAAAAGAGGGAGATAGCTGATCTGCCAAGTTGTGCTGCACTTAGGATACAGGACTGAGCATTATATTCATAGGATTAATCTCGTCTTGATTGTTTTACAGTCTTATTATCAGGTAAACCTATTCCGATGTATGTTTCTTCTGAATTAGCTAATCGTTTGTAAAAACTCGTCTTGCAAACTTATTCCGTTTGAAGGTATAATACACTCCGTTAGCTTGCGCTTCCATCGTTTATATAAACTTAAAGCCAACTAAGTACATTTTTTATTTACTCCTAATGTTACTAATCTTGTACTTGACTCTGATCTGGACTATTTAGAGCCATTAGTTCTTTTCCTTAGACTTTCTTGCAGTTAAGAACAGATATAGGTTTTGTTTTATTTCTTACACATTCATCATATTATTAACGGAAGCTTTGTATAAAACTTTTAGCAATGTAAACTTGATGTCATTGACAGATCTCTTGGTGTCTTTCATAACAGCCAGAAGAATAATTTGAAAACTTTGAACCACCAATTGTGAACTCCTGTTGATGTTAAAGGTTATGTTAGAACTTTTCTTTGTATACCGCAAATTTATATCTCGATATTGGGTCATTGTTTTACATAATTATCTACTAATCGGCACTACTTACTCGGCTCCACAAGAGAAAATTGAATCAATTAATTAATTCGCAATCACGTCTTTAGCCTAAATTTTTTCATGGTCTCTAAGTTAGAAGTCGCTGTGTATAAAACAAATTTGAAGTAAGCATGAACTACATATTTGTTCTCGTTCTTCTATCCTCAAATACTGTTCATTATTCCTTTTTTACGTTTGCTAATTAAAGTTTCTAGTCAAAATGCTCAAATTAATGGGTTGGATTTTAAAGCATTTGATTTTTATAAAAAAAATCCAAACAATTTATATGTTTTATAAATTTTACTTTAGTGCAACAAGTCTAACTTTGAAAACTTTTTTGAGCGTACAAGTGGTACCATATTTGTAACGTAAATAAACCCTGCGAAAAACTTTCTCCAGATGGAAAAACTCAAAACCATAGAGACTATGAGTCTCTTTCTAATAACATCTGCAGGAACGTATATTGATCATAGTGTTATGTTAAATATGCAGCCGGCTTTGCAAAACCACATGTCCTCTGGATTTAGCTCTTGGTCTAGAAAAAAGGATTTGCTTTTATCGATTTCCAGACTGCCGGACAGTGGATCAGTGCCATTTATCGTTGGCCAAAATTCCGCAACTTTAGAACTGTTTGAAGGAATTTAAGTAAGTTTCTTCTCATTTCGGATAACTTCTTGGGCCTTGAGCTACTTTTTACTTCATTACAATTTGTTCAGTCATTGTAGAACAATTGAATGTCAAAATGAAAATTTGGATTTTTTAAATTTTTCATAAAAAAAATTTTTTTTTTAAATTTTTTAAGACGTTTATATGTGGGTAAATAAGCCATCTTATTTTTACCCAGGATAAGTAAAGATAGGTCATTTTTAAAATGGGAGTTTATTAAGTCAATTAATTGCTAAGACAAAGGCGAAAAATATGTTTAAAGAATTTTATTTTCAATTCATTAATTTAGAGTGCAAACTCTTAAATAACCAATGGATATGTTTATAATGCATAATTGTTAACCCATTTCTCAGGAAATTCGCTCTCTAATATCAGCAAAATCGTTCCTCTCTATAAAATCTGTAATCCCTATTCTTATTTTCCCAGACTTCCTATGATAGATTTTCAAGTGGTACTAAAAGATATTTAATGACACCTTCTCTAAGATATGGGATTTCGGAACTGTTGCAGACAGAGTATATTCTTGTAGTTTTCTTAGGTTAGTCACCTAATTTTCTGGCGTTGATTTAGCCATTGCACGCAAGAACATCGAAGATTTTTTTAAAATTTTGAAATATTGAAACTCATCGCAAAATTCAACAAATGAGTAGAATAAAAAACAGCTACAAAATTAAAAACGGCTAACCAAAGGCAAAAAAATAGCCAAAGGCGAGATAGAGGAAGAGAGGCCTCTTAAAATGGTTCCAAGCGGGAACAAGGGCATATACAGAGCTAAAAAGGACACTTTCATCTTTCAGAAGTTCTAGTCCTATAAAGTTCAAATTTGACAAAAATATGATAGTTTAATAATATCTCAAATATAAAAAAATCAAATATAAAAAAACAGTTATGAAAATAAAAAAAAATCACCTTTTTCAAAAAATCGCCGACGATGCAGTGCTATAGAAGATGATACCGGCGAATTATATACTAGTATGATGAAAAGTTAGTGCATATCAGAAAAAATATATTTATTTGGATTGCTGCTGCTGTGATACAAGCCCAGAAGCGTTAAAAGCTATCAAATGCTTAATATTCAATGTGCAAACTATTTAAGCTACAGTATCCATAATTGTTGACATGTACTATGAAACAAAAAAGAACCGTCGACAATTCTACACTATAACCAGGGTTCCCGAAATTCACGCTACACTGAAGTATACTACAGGACAAATACAATGCAATTAGTACCACAACATTACCACAGTACTGACCACAATGTAGCTAGAATAGAATCTATTTCAGTTTGCTTACTGTTTCCATGAGGTACTGTCGCTAAATATTTACAATAAAATGGTTAAGTTGTTGTAAAATAACGTCAACAGTGTCTTGGTCAAATGTAATTCATCGTCCTCACTTTCGATGTGGTTGTGGATAGTGCTTTCAGTTGTAATAGGGCTGTTGTGTTTCAGCACCTTCTTGTTTGAGGTTTCACCTCTTTAAACAGACAAAAACTTTACGTCATAAAGTTTTCACTTCTTTTCAAAAAGAATTTCTATGCATTTATCATTGAAGTATTCTTAAGTATTTTTTTAATTTTTGCACGGAACAACTTGCTTTTCTTGTCATCATTTAGAGTTTGGTTTTATTTTGCATGTTTTATAATATGAAATGTCGTCAAATTTATATATATTTTTTCGTAATGTTTTCAATTTTGTTTTTCTAGTAACAAATTAAGTTTTAGCGTTATAAATGCAATATTTTTGTTCATTAGTAAGGAAAAGAATACAATATATTTTTTTAATAGCTTTTTTTATTAGAATAAGAATTTTGTTTTCCCAACCAATTTCAATTACCCGTGCTTTATTTAATCTTTAAACTACTTATCTTTGTCATAAAAATATTTTTTAAATTGAGTGAAGAAATTTTGCTTTGGTATAAATTTCCTTGAATGCTGTAGTTCTTGGTGTTAACAAGAGATACTCACTAGGTAGTGATGATTCCATAAAGGAATACGGACTTTTGACTGACGGAATTTTCGTCCGTACTGCTTCGAAAACAAACATGTTAAACCTATCACCGTCGGTAACGTGAACTACAGGTTAATGATAAAAAATTTTCTTTGACCGGTATTGAACGATATTGATGAGGTTGAGATGTGGTTTCAGCGTGAGGCGATACGCCCCACAGTGGAGATAATATAATGAATTTAATGAATAAAATAAGGGTATACAAAGCTTTTGTAAAGGTAAGCAGAGTGCTCTCGGAATTTTACCCTGCTTTACTCCTTCTCGCTGCGTCTTCTGAAGTAGGCAATCTATGCCAATAAGACGAAATTTGAAAATTGCCTCATACTCAGCATAATTAAGACAGACTATAGGTGCAAACTAGTTGGATCACTATGGAGAATTGATTGAAAATTGTATTTCTTGGTTACGTGAATGTCGTAATATTTTACACATAGTGGCATAGATATATCTATGTGTAGCGCTTCTATTGAATATCGACCGGTCTATACTAAAAAAAATATTAGACTGGATATGGGCCACTGGAAAAGCAAGTTGCACTTATCATCAGATAGTTGACTTTTAATCGTTTATGAATTCTTAATCTCTTTGCACCCAGCCAATATTCAAAATAACTCTTAAAACTTTAATAAATAGTTTGCACAGGCAAGATATTTTCAAAATGTTTATTCAATGCGGAAAAGTATTTTCAATTCGTCATGTTCAAAAATAAATTTATATTGAAATTTACCATGAAATACCTTTAAGGCTTTTTTAGTCTCTACCATGTGTGATGGTTTTTGTGTTATACAACAGCATTCAATTAAGTTTTCACTAGTCCGTTTTATGCTAAATAAAAAAAAAATATTGTTGATTTGACAGTGACAACAAAAAACGAGACCAACAAAAAAAATAAAATAAAAGTAAAAACGCAATATATAACAGAAACAAATGGCAGCGTTTTTTTTCATTTTTTTTTAAATATTTCATTTAGATTCCTGCCCTGCGGGTGGCAGTTGGTATTTTTGAAATTCAGCACTTGCTGTCAGTAATTTGTTTGAAACTTTTTACTTTTTCAGTGATTAAAAAGAAACATTTTCAGAAATACTTGTACCTATGGGAGTGCAATAACTATTGGTTACATACCAGTCTACAATTTCCGATCGACTTTTTGTTGCTCCACAACAAATCTGCTTTATCCTATTTGGTTAAGTTTCTCATTCAGCTTGGTGCAGAAGTTTTGAGTTGATGCGAAGCTAAGAGGCGGTAGTAAACAGACGAATTCTTAAAGAAAAAATTTGCATGACCGTTGTATTCTGAATGTATATAAAAATTATTTATCAAAATGAGGTGGAGAATAAAATTAAAACTCCTTTCTATTATATTTTCTTATATGCAACCATACATAACTTCATATGTTTGTTATGTTTTTACTTGCTATGAATTTTTGAAAGCCGAATATAGTAAAATTTGAAATAAAAATTTATTTTCTTCCATAACTTCTGCGATATCTCTAACTTATTAACAACGTTTTTTGGATTTTTCATTCAATTACGGAGGACAAATCGTTCTCCAGTTATGCTTACATATGCCATAACTCTACATTTTTTAAGGCAATGGTATGTCCTGAACACTGGAGGTGACTTAAAAAAACGGATGGAAATTTTACTTCAGCGTCACAGATTACCTCAGAAACAAAACCTGTATATACCTGTGTTGTGTGAACTTTATTGGCGGTGGCGGAAGCTTTACAAATATGAAATCGAAATTTCATGAAAAGTAAAAAGTGAAAAGTTTTAAAGTTACCAAATTAAACCAAATATTTACAACATAATGCGATTCATTTAAATTTGAAAATTAAAAAAAATGATTTGCCAAAAAAACTAGGGAAAACTTTCAAACTAAAATAATTTCTAAAAATTCGCGCGAAAAGAAATTGAAGTAGTTTAGTTGCATATCGACGAACAGTGACTTTGGCTACAATACAGATCCAATATACTTTTAAAAAAATTAAAAGTTTTACTGCAAATGTGTTTACGCCCTGAAAAGGTGGGTTTTTTAATCTTTACCCTTAACAATACCCAAAGGCATTGCCCTTTAAATAAAACTCCTAATAATAATGGTGTATTAGGCATTTATTCTTGAACAGGCCACCATTGTATTTCATAAACGAAAACGCAATAAACGCAGAAGAAGTCACCTAAAAACTCTGAATTTCCCTTAAAACTTGACTAAAAGAGTAAATTAAAAAAAATAATTTTGCATCAAAATCCTTATTTCTACAGAAAATAAAAATCTAGTCAAAAATATCTATTTGATCGAAATTTATACAAAAAATAGGAAAATTTAAAAGAATTCTGAAAGTTCCCTTAAAATACAAAAGTTTCCATTTCATACAAAATGTAATAAAAAAAATTTTATATAAAAATTTTAACAAAAAATCGGACATAATAAAATTTTATAAAAAAAAACATTAAAAACTATATTGCATCTATAAATTGGACACCAAATAAACCGAAATATTAAAATATTACCAACGGCGATAAGAACTACTAAATGTACTACGGATTTTTCCCGGATTCCTTCAATTCTGGCCTCTAGTTTTAGTCGTCTTATTTTTCATTTACCTTTCGTTTTAATATCAGCATTTTTGATCGGTTAATAGATAAGATGTTTTTTCTTAATGAAGCCTCTTTTAATTTCTTTTTCTTTCAACTAAATGCTTTAAATTTTTTTAAATTCTGATGTTTTTTTGTAAATTGTAAAGAAAAGCGAAACTGAATTTCTTTTTTGCAATTCGGGTTGAAATTTCAGACTTAAGTAAAATTATATTTTTTCGCTAAATTTTTTATTGGTAATTAAGCTCTTTCGAAAATGTTGTACTTCAGGTAAATTCATTTTATTTTTTTGGTGAATATTAAATTTCTGTTTTCTAAAAATTTTTTTGTGAAGTTTTGGATTTTTGAAGAATTCGGTTTTCTTCGTTAGTTTTATTAATTTTATGGTTCTACAAAATGTTGAATTTGGTCAAACACTTATCCCTGAAAGGTATTTAGGGACATTTGGTTGATAATTTCTTATAAGAATTTATTTGATAACGATTCAGAACATCCAAATTTTATGAGATTGCGGATAGTCTTTTATCCGTACGGATGAAAATACAAAAAAAAACTCAGAAAAGTGTTTTTGGCCATACTCGTATCTTGCGATTTCCTGAGATTTCAAATAGCGAATATGTTCTCTACTGCCGTCAGAAAGTTAACTTCACGATGGGGCAGACAGATATTGGTAATTGAATTTCCCTACCTATAAAGGTGCGGAATATATATTCTCAGCTAGGTCAGATATGAATATTGTAGAATTTGCGAATAGAATGACAAAGCTATATATATCCATTTCACTTATTCTAAAGGGTATACAAAAATTCATATGTTTCCAAGAAACCCAAAAATTCATAAAGTAATAATTTTACTTAAACTCCAAATTAAAATCGCCCAAAATATAAAGTGCATTTAATTCAAATAGATGCGGGAAATATTAAAGTTATATGAATAATGTAAAACCCAAATAAAATCGAAAAAATTAATAAAATACAGGGTGTCCGCCAGGAAGGTATAATACTTTGCTTTTTTATAATTTATGGTTAAATGAAAGATAATGGATCGTATATTGATAAAAGTTTTATTTAATGTCGGCAATTATGTATGGAATACAATATCAGATAAATGTCCGCCTCTGTTAGCCTCACAAATGCGAGCCCTTTTGAACACATTTGTCATTACATTCTGACACATTTCACGCGATATTTCATTAAGTTCATCATGAATATTTTATTTGAGTTGCTCCCGCGTTTCTGGTTTGTTTGCAAAAACCCCACAAAAAGAAGTCTGGAGCAGTAAAATCAGGTGACCGTGGAGGCCAATCAACATCGCAATTCCTTGAAATAACTTTTTGTGGAAAGAGGTTTCACAGTAATTCCATTGTAATCCTGGCTGTATGTGATGTGGCACCGTCTTGTTGAAACCACATCTTAGTCAAGCCCAAAGCATGCAGTTGTGGCGGTAAAAAGTTTTCAATCATATCACGATATCGCTCCCCATTGACAGTTACCGTTACGCCGTTTTCAGTTTCAAAGAAGTAAGGTCCAATGATTCCTCCTGACCAAATTGCACACCAGGCTGTCACTTTTAATGGATGCAAAGGTGACTGAAGAATTATTTGAGGGTTTTCCATTGCCCAGAACCGACTATTCTCTTTATTAACATATCCATTCAAATGAAGATGTGCCTCGTCACTCATTATGATTTTTTCATGAAAATCGAGGTTGTCATGTTTGTGCAAAATTGTGGCCAAAAGTTCTTTGAAGACCAAGCTCCTGAGCACGGTGTCGAATTGAGAATGATGGATTATTTTGAACACTTTCTTTAACAGCAGTAAGGTTTTCAGCCGATCTTGCAGTACGTTGTGGTCGATGCTTGGGCCTATTAGCTACAGTCCATCTTTATTTGAAATCATTCACTACGTGATAGATAGTGCGTCTTGTTGGCACGTTGTTTCTCCCAAAAATTTCACGTAGCTTTCTCATCGTCACAGTAATCGATGACTGATTTTGATAAAATGTTTTAACGATTAAAAGACGTTGGTTTACCGAATAAGTTTTTCAAATTAAATTTGCCACGTCTCAACTTCAAGACAGCAAAATATGAATTGTCAAGACTAACGTTTAAGAAAATGGCGGCAAAATAAAGTAGTTTACCTTCCCGGCGGACATACTGTATAAAACAGAAAGTGCAAAATCAGTACCGAATTTAAAATTCTTTAACACCGAATTGAATTAAAAATTCAGTAAGTATTTTGGCACAATACACTTTTGAAGGCTCCATATCTTGTAAGAATCATTTTGGCGAAAGTAAGGTGGTGCCTCTAGATATTTCCAAGGCATTTGATAGGGTGTGGCATGGCGCGCTCTTGTCAAAACTTGTTGCTTCCTCAAACGGTGTAAGAATTACTTCACCCCATCTGATCTCCTAACTATCTATACCACTTATATCCGACCGAAAATGGAATACAACTCTCATGTATGGGCCGGTGCTTCAAAGTCTATTTTGGAGTTACTCGACCGCGTACAGGAGAGGGCGAAGGTGCTGATCGGTGACAGTAGGGTATCCAACTCTATTGACTCGCTCGAACATCGTCGCAATGTGGGGTGTGTTTCGCTGTTCTATCGCTACTACAATGGATTGTGCTCTGATGAAATTAGGGATATTATTCCCGAAACCCGGTCATTCATACGCACCACACGTACTTCATCAAGAGCACATCCATTTGTGGTCGAATGGCCAGTTGATCGCACAACGCACTACAGACAGAATTCGTTCTTTAGCCGGACCATTGGTATGTGGAATAAGCTTCCAGCAAAGGTCTTTCCTCCCACTTTCTCTGTGGAAAAGTTCAAATCAAATGTTAATAAACCCTGAGTGCTGGTCCTACCATAAAAAAAAATATAGCCAGTTACTTTGTACTAAAGCAATTATATGCAAGTCTCCTCACTGCTTCCCTTAACTACTAAAGACACTTTCTTAGCTTGGTTTAGATATTATATAGAGTTACGCCAGTCTCATGCCCAGGAACGTGTACAAATTTTATACAAACCTGTTCGTTACCTGTTTTCATTTTAATACTAAAATATTCAATTAATGCAACTTTTCTAATTTTAATAAAAAATCCCGATGCCAACAAAAATGTTTATAACTAAAAAATGTTGAAACAGAATAAAATCCACTCGCAATCTTTTGCGAATATATTTAAGCATCTCCTAGAATGCAGAAGAATGAAGTTTTTATGATAATAGTTAAAATATAGAATTGAAAGAACATTAAAATCGCAGTGAAGACTGCCTGTTTTTTTCGTTGTTCTTTCAAATTCATATTTCTACATGAGTATTAGTAAGTCTGCTCTAAAAAATTGTTGATGTAACAGCAACTGTTGTTTTCTTTTAGTTTTATTTGTTATTGTTGGTTTTATAATTTTCTTGCTGTTCCCACAATTATGTTTTTCTACTGTATTTTAACTGTTATTTTTCGTTTTTCTTCCCAGAAAAGAAACTTTTTACAAGTGATTATGTGTGGAGGTAGTGAGTGTAAGAGAAGGCCTTGTTGGTGAAAGTACGTTTGCACTTCCGTTACACAATGCTTAACTTCCGCTATGTTGTACATAGCTTATTTTTCAAAGCACGCGGATATACAAATTATGACAGCAATTTCTTTTAAGTAACTTTTTTAACTAAATTAGTTTTTCGTAAAAGAAATCATGGCAATGAGCTAAATTGTAGGCACGCAAGCAACAGTTAACTGGTTTGTTTTTTTAAACGCATTTAATGGTAGCAAGAAAACTTGCGTAAATATTTTTTAATGCCTAAAGCAGATCTCAAATTTCCAAGAAAAATTTCCAAGTTGTAACAATCCAATTGAAATAATTATCAAGAAAAATAAGAGAATTACGTTTCAAACAATATTTCTTTAAATAACAGTTTTTTTTTTGCATTTTCTAGACGCTTCTATTATTTTCTCAAATATAAAATTGGGCACAATGGAGATGTCCACAAGTTTGAGTTTTGATGAAGAACTCCTCTAATATTGTAATGGACGTTGTTTAGCTAAATAGAGCATATATGATTTTTTTCTTGAAATTTTCAAAATTTCTTAAAAACAAAACAAAAAGTGTCAAATTTTTCTTATAAAGACCAGGAGCTACGAAACCATATTTAAGAATAACCTAAAACAGTATGTATTTTAAAAGCGCGCTCTGCTTGCTGAAACCAGTCTTGCGATTTTAAATCAAGTAGACTAAAATTTAAGTTAGATTATAAAATAGGCCGAATTCATCCTGTGTCAAATTAAACGCCAGTGGCATCATAAGGCTTGAAATGGTCAAATAATTTAATATTTACAATCTAACCCACTTAGCACAAACGTATAGCAATAATAGTGTGTGTAGTGGAAATACATACGTTTGTAGTTTCTGTAAAAATGACTTTTTCAAGTTCTAGTTATTTATTTTTCGTTTGGAAAATATTAATTCGTTCATGAGTTTTATTTTTTGCTTAGAGAATATACAAACACTGGCGCCTAAAATTCACCTTAAATAAATTAATATCAGTTTTAGGGCCAAAATGATCTCTCTGAAAGTGCTATCAAATATGATCTTTTGTGTAGGAAGCTGATATTATTATATAATAATAACATTGAGATATACTATGTAACAAATTGTTTTTTCTACTTTCTTTAACAATTAAATTAGGTGCAACAACGGTTCTTGCTATTGTGAATGCGGGAACAGGTCTGATGCTTTTTTCCAAGTAAGCGATATTTTAAGAACTGTCGGTGATTAAATACCCAGACACAATCGCAAAACAAATATCACAGTTAACACAATTGCGTGTGAATTGGAGGAAAAATTGCCGTACAATATATATTGTAGCCTTAAAAGAAAAACTTCCTGACTTACGCTAATATTAATATGCCATGGTAGCTCTAGATAAATGCTAGCAATTATAAGAGACTACGTGATGAGGAAGAAGGTCACAAGTCACCAGTCGACAGTCTGAAATCACTATAGTCGATAGTAAAGGCTAATGGTAGCACAAGACTTGATTGAGAGTAAGGTAATTGGAAATTACAAATCGGTAGTCTGAAATCAATTCGAAAAAGAACGGGGTCGAAAAGAGAACCAAAAAGGTAGCGGTGTGCTTCGATATCTCTACATAAAAAAAGGTTTTTTTTTGGTTTCGAACACAAATCTGTTAAAATTTTATTAACATAAGAAAGAAGAACTCCTTAGTATATATTTAAAAAAAATTGATTTAAAGGATTTTCGTTAAAGTGAAATATTACTTATCAATTTATTTGAATGAACTAAAGGTGTGTAGAATTAAAAAAAAAAATCATAATTTTAGTCATGAAGTTTTTTGAGCAACTATAAAATAATAAAAATTTTAATACGAGAATATTTCTGAATACATGGAAAAATATGAACATATATGAAAAAGATCCGCAGTTCATTTTCCATACGTGATAAGATGTAAATATATCTATACATGCACTTATACAAACATACGCAAATGTATATTTACTTACTTAAGCATTGTAGAGAAAGGCAAAAATTTTTATTTATTAGTTAGCATGAATATAACGTCTTTATTATTAATAAAATTTAACCAAAATTATTAGCTAATTTAACTAAATTCATATTCAGTTTCGTTATAAAATTTTCGAAAAAGTAGGTGTCAAATTGAAGATATTTCATCTATATAACTATTTACTAAAATAATTTATTTTATCGAACAATTTCCTTAGTTTTATATATGTCCTTTGTTAGTTGTATAATAACCTAGTTTTCTTTAATTTTACACCATATTTTGCAGTAATTAGTCAAAATTTTGATTCAGTGTATGATTACAACCATGTATGTATTATGTTATGGTTATTTTAATCATGTTGTTTCTTTGTGTGTAGAAAACTTCGTACGCCTACTTATTAAAAGAGTATATTTTTGAACTCCATTCTCCCTACTATTCCATTCCATAGGAATTACACTTTTTAACGAAATATTCTCCTTAAAAATATATTCCCTCCCCTGCCGAATTCATTTGTTAGCATACAAAATATATTTTTTGGACAAATGGAAATTTAACATTTATACGGATATCTATGAATACCATCATAATAAGGTTTAAGAAGTATTTAAAAATTCAAAAGAACTTTCACAAGTTTTGCTTTAAATTTATTATTTTTCTTTACAACCCTTTATGCAAAATACCACTTAATGTTGAAAATAGCTACGAACAAATAAATGCAAAACAATGCGTGAAAAATAATGGCACAAGGGTTGGTGTTGAAGCTGAGCTGAGCTGTGAAATGCTACATCACGTGAGCTTTTTTTCATCACTTGCGTTATTTTTGTAGTGCCATGAAATGTACAAGGATATACCCCAATATTCAGTTTACATTTGTTGGAGTGCAGCAAAAATAATGTATGAAAGATTTTATGTGAAAAAACCCAAAATAAAAATAGAAACATGTTATACTCCTACGCGAGTATTGTTCGGAGATATTTGTAAAATTAAATCCGCTTCAAATTTTCTCATTCATATACGGAGACATGCTTATAAATGTGTAAAAGCAATAAAACAAATGTATTCATAGAATTCTATAGTGCGGTAAAATATTACACATCGCGTTTTTAAAGCTTGGAGAAAAAAAATTATTTTGATTAGTAAATTCATAAATGTTTATCGGCTTGTGTTGTGCGCTAAAATATTTGGCTTAGAGAAACCTAAAATTTCCCTTAATATTTCAATTATTTGAAACTGTTGATATATTTCAAGAAACATTCTCTTCTCACTACGACTTGTTTGGATAACAAAAAATTAGATGCGAAAGTTAAGTTACACAGATATTTGACGGTTTTAATCCGTTTGGTGTTTCAAAAATCCATATTTGCACTGGCCCTATTACGATTTTTTTTATTATTTTGCAAGACACTTAATATTGTTTTCATTTTCAAAATATATGTTGTTTTCACTTGCAGCGCTGTAATAGCCTCAAAGTATGTTCACACTTGTGTCTGAGTTGAAGCTATGACATTTTAAACTGACTTATAACACTTGCTGTTCACACATATGCAATTTAGCTTACTCAGTAAGCATTTGATAGCTGAACAGGTTTTCATGGCCAGACAAGGATGTTTGAAAAAAGCGCGCAATCACATGTTCTGTGTTTTTACGTACAAAATTTTCAATTACCACTACAATATGACAGAGTTAACTAAATTTGTAGCAAAAAGGCTTATTGTCGCTTTTATATAATGTTGTAAGTTTGCGGTTCTTGTTAGTAATGTATGATATTGAATGTGTTCATTATGTAAAGCTTTCTGCTCACTAAACACAATTCACCTGATAAGCGTAGCGAACTTTATTCAAATTGTTGCGTACTAAGGTACTAATTTCAGAGTTTATTGCATTTATTTATTGATTTCCCAAAAATAAGCTTCAAAGCAGTTTTATTGCATAATGGAAATCAGCTTCCATATTTTCCTTTTGCTTGTAGTGCTAATTTTAAAGAAACTTAAGATGTTATGAAACATGTATTAGAAAAAATAAAATGTTGGGAACACAAATGGCTGATTTGCCCTTATCCTAAAGAGTTCCTTTATTAAGTAGCTTCCAATCAGGCTGACATTGTTACTTTCTTTGTCAGTGCGATGGCCGATCACAACATATTATTTAAAAAGATTAGCCAACACGCTACGCTTTAGTAGACAAAAAAGTATTATATTTAAAACTTTGATTAAGGAAGATAAAAATATTTTACCGGCATTGCCCAGCTAATTTGGACTCTTAAAAAATTTTGTAAAAAAATTGAGCAAAGACGTTTCTGCATTTCAGTTCCTCTAGCAAAACTTTCCCAAGCTTAGTGACGTATAAAATAAGCAGGGCGCTTTTGTAGGTCTCGACATAAAAAAGCTAATTTAAAATTTTCTTTTTCCTTTATTCTTTATATTAAAAAACAATCCCTGAACGCATTTAGTTTTGTCACAAAAAATTTCCCTTTTAACAAGAAATTAAATAATTTTTCCGAAAAAATACAAGTTTTTTGGGCGGCTACTATGAAATATGGTGCAATATGTCACTAAAAATTCCTTTTGTTCAATGCATTTGAAAAACGCTTTCAAGGCAATAAGGAACCCGATTTGCTCGGAGCCTTATCAGATATACCCCTGAATCCCATTACAAGAGGAAAAAGATGTAATAGAAAGTCTTTATTCATGTATTTATACTATATCAATACCAAGGAATAATAACCATATACGGCAACATCCGGTAAAAAAATAATTTTAAAATTTGCTTAAAATTGCCAAATAAATTTATAACGAAATATTAACAAACTATTTATTTGTTTACACTTTTATCTTTTTAAGTTCATGCGTTATTGTAATACTAATTTCATATTGTATTTGTTGTAAAATTAAAATGATGAGAATTTACGATTATTAGGGTTCGTCTATTGGGTGAAGTGCGTCCACTTCACGCCGAAGACAGAGGAAAAAATCGTACTGTTTCCAGTTTTATATGTTCGCATATCAATAGCTACTTAGCAAACTAAAAAGGAAATCGGTTGACAAACAGAAATTTTTTGCCGTTGTGTACTTATACATAATACGTATGCAGATCCTTAAGATTAGATTCTAAGCCGTTTTTTTCTATATATATCAAAGAATTAAAAAAAAATTGCTTCTACACGTTTGTATCTTTCTAACACTCACTGTATCTCCCCTCATACACCCATAATGTTCTTAAATAGAGTCTCTGTATAACTGAGCATGAATGGTTGGTAAAATGAACAAAATATTACATATGCATCTTTTGCTACTATAAATGAAAAATGAAATAAAATTTAATCCTGGTTTATTTTCTTTATCAACATCAAAATATATGCATCTACATGAGCGTTATGTTCTTGTACACGCGTACTCTTTTAGAGGCATGCATAAATATATACGTACTCCAAATACAAGTATAAGATAAGATGATGATACTCAAAAACACGTAAATAACTCATGCATAATACTTCGGATACTGCAGAATACCATACGAAAAAGGCGTTATATTCATGTATGTATGAATTGCTGTGGGGGGGTAAATGTGTGCATGTGCATGGGTGGGTTTGAGTTCTTATTATAGTTCGGAAGTGAAGAATTAACTTCTAGTATTGCCATATTTTTATTTTTTTTTAATATATTTATTTGATAGAAATATCAAAGCGAATATAAATCATCTTTCACAATTAAAGTATTCAAATGAATGTCTTATTAGGTCGCGTGGTGTAATAAATATATGTAGCATACAACGAATCTCGTTAGTTGAATCTTGCTAAAACGCAAATTCACTTTGCTATTGTAATTATAAACAAGGATCTTGTGCAAAATCGATAAGTTTAAATCATGGTTCGTTTTGCTTGTCCTCGAAAAGCATAAGATGTGAGAAGCACGAAGGCAGCAGCCGATCTTGTTATCTCAAAATAGACATTTGTCTTAAACATGAGGGAATTTGCTGCACTTCTTGTCTACGAGCACTGAAGAGCACTGATATGATGTTGGTAAAAACATTTTGTCTCTGCAACAAAATTTTATAAAACAGTTTACTGTCGACTGTCAATAATGACGTATAATTTACAATTAGCTGTAATGAGCCGCAACCCTAAAGTCCGTGACCTAGTTCCTTTAAAATCAATAATTTATAATTTAGAATTTTGAACAACTAGTCATGTTTTATTTAGCACCACTACAAGCTCCATTATTGCTTAATATGGCCCCTGTAAGCTTTCATTATTTGAAAGAACTTGATATTTTCAAATCATCGTCACTGTAAGCAAGAGCGCGGAGAAGGAATAAAAAATTATACTTGTTGTACTTGCACATAAACACTCAAATAAATGTATGACTTGTATAGCCTAGTTTTTGGCAGGACCCTGCGGAAATCACATGTAGTCCACGTAAACCGACAAATCTTAAGATCCATTTAAAGTTTCATCCTAGGCCAGAACCATATCATCAAGCTTTCCATAATTGCGGAACAACTGAAAACTACTCTGTAGTTGCACACGTATACATTAAGTTTCGCTCGTGGAAGCACGAAGATGATGAAGGAAGATTTTATTGTCATTAAGGGATGAAAAAACAGACGTAAAATCTGTAATGCACTAATGGCAACACTTTGTTATTTTATATAAGACATGCCCAGTGGGGAAAAACGCCAGATCTTCACTACATGGACTTTCTTAAACACACTTTTCTGAGGTCCAATAAAATTTTAATGAATCAGTTATATAAAAATGTCTACCAAATGTCCCCAGTTTTCTTTTCTTATTGTAGAAAAGTGTTCTTTCTCGTCTTCTCTTTTTCCCGATGGGTATGTGGGTATTAATCTAATAAGTGTTTATAAGAGGGATTGTCAGTTGTCAGTGGCTGTGTGTTGGCTGAAATTTGTAAGATTTTTAAAAATGATTTTCACCTTCGCTTTTCTAAGTACTCTTACTAGGTATTACGTTGAAGGAAAAAAATTTAAAAAAATCCTTAGAAATAAAATGTGTATTCTTTCTGCAAAAGAACACTTGGAATTATTAATTAGTAATTTCACTGTTAAAAATATTATACCTAAAGTACTTCAGGAAAAACAGGTTAAAAAGGTGTACGTTAAGATTTGAATGCATAATTCATTTTAACTCTTTTTCTATGTTTGAAAATAAAGGAACAAATGCTGGTGTATAGGTTGAACAGAGTGCATGTTCTACAGAATGTAGTAGTGGAATTTTGTTATTTTCTTAGAATGAGCCCTCAAAGAACTGTAACAGCCAACGTTCTTAGAAATATTTGATGTCAATAAGATTTCTTATTAAAAATATTCTTGGTGTTTGTACACGGTGGCGTGCTGCTACTTGAATTGACACAAAATTGTGAAAGTATATTTCTGAAGTGAAACCAGTTTTCTACACTTGATATAAAACTCAGGCAACTTACAGAGGAATTTTTGGCATTGGAAGCAGTGCGTAAATTTATATTGTTGTAGTCTGCTTAAATAAATAATAGGACTATGAGGCTTTTGGTTTGATACTATCATATTATCAAATAAGTGTTTCATCAAATAAGTCTTCCAAGTGTTTTAAAATGATAATTGCGAGGGACGATTATGAATGCAGAGTAATTGGTTCTTCTGATTTGGATTGTTATATAATGACAAAGCATTTGTTCGGTCAAGTTAATTATGTTAGAATGGCCCCGAAAATATCCTGCATTAGTTGCATGCACTTGACTAAAGTCGGTTAACAAAAGAGGTTTTATTGTGATGTATGTCCAGTGATCCTGCCATCCGGTGTGAATGCCTTTGGTAAGAAAAAAGTTTCTTTAGGTTTTTTTAAGGCCTTCAAGAATGTTTTTTACAGCGAAAGTGTCTAGAGCAGATTAAAATATTTAACTAAGAGCTATCGCCCTTTGGAATAAAGGTTATTCGTTCTAATTTTTATTAAAGCTTCCGAGATAAGTATCATTATTGAGTTGTAAAACACCTGGCATTTTAAAGGAAATTATTACCCCGAATCTATTACATTAAGTAGAAAAATTTTGGTTTAGCTGACAATATATTGGATAGACAATAAAATTCGGAAAGTTTATCCATTTTAATTGAGCTTCATTTTTCAAATGTTTATGTAAAAAAGCATGAATATGTAGACAGCCTGTCGGGAAGAGCCAGTGTAACTCGTCATTAATTCCCACTTTCCACTTCAATCAATATATTTGTTGCTTGCTTTTTCGTTCGCTCTATACTCTTTATCTTTAAAAAAGAACATTAAGTAATTTAAAAAAGAACTTTACCTCATATAAGTGTTCAGTTTTTCCTCTGCGTTTTTCTTAAGTTTACACAGACGATATGTACTCATTTATATGCATGCATGATGCCAATTTTGTGCAATTGTGTTCTTTTTGTAAATATCTTAATTTTCATTGCTAATCAGATCTACTGTCGCTATTTTCTTATCACTTCCAGCTGCACATGATACGTTTACTCATACGAAATACGCAAGCAAAAGCAAAACAAATGTGTATACACCTTGTCACAAATAGCGCCGTCCTGTCATCCAGATTCATGCTGTTAAGTTAAGCCATAATAGTTCCTTATTCATTTTCGTGTAACTAATACCGTTATGAGATACTACCGAAATGTTGTGTTCGGTGACACAGTCGTTTACCGATCCATCTCACCGTAACGCGTTTTTACATCGACAATGCATTCTTCTCCTGTATATCGCTTCATTGCTAATTACTGGAACAATAAGAGGTGACAGCTAATAAGTAGCAGAGTTGCCACTAGCAGGACAAAATAAACTCCATACAAATTTAAACACTGCAGTCTTATTGAGATATTAGTAGCGTTTTAATGAAATCTAATCCAATCAATTAATTTTATTGTCTTATGCGTTTGTTAACTTCGACGAGAAAATGTTGCTCTACAAAGGAAGGAAGTTCCTTACATAAAAAGGTACTTATGGAAAAATACTTAAGAGCATGTTTCTCCCCCTACATCATATAAAGCAGTACATTAATTTCGATGCATATTTTGCCTTACAATTACAGAAAGAGCACAATTGAAAGACCATTTTTTCGGCCTCTAAGGAAGTTAAAACAAATACTTTTGAATATTTTTTTCTTTAATCAAATATAATAGAGAAGTACTAGTAGGAGTCAAAAATATGATCACGGTTTTATCTATCACAATATTACTCATGAACTTTTTAAACTCAGATCGGGACTAAATAACTTTATGATTAGAAAAAACTCACTATTTTGGCATTTTCGGTAAGAAATGAGATAGAACGGCATCATAACTGATCGTGAAACTACCATTATTATCTGAGTACCTTCAAGTAATATTTTTAAAGTGCAACCACCATTCATTCTCACATCGTAAAAATGGAATTAAAAATATAAAAATATTATAATGTTTTTGCTTGTGTCAACAATTATAGAAATAAAAATTACAATCAGCATGATTTTCCGTTATATGACTTAGTTTGTCGCTTGTAAGGGTTGCCAGGTATGTGTCCCTGATCGATTTTTAGGGATGAGTTCCAATCAAAAGCATTTTACTCGCCTGATTAGTTTTTGACAACGCAAAAGAGAACACTTGGCATTTGTAAGATAAATAGATAAATTTGTGTACTAGGCAAGTGCATTTATTTAACAGCAAAAGCTCAGACTGAGTGTGAGTCGAAGACTTTTCACTTGGATTTTATTAATGAAAAGTTTCCGATTAGAACACAGCTGAAAAATTTTTTATATAACAAATCAATTGAATTTAATGCGAAAGCATACCGTTCTCATTATTTAAAAACAAATGGCTTCGTATGTGAAAATTACATTTTTGTGCTCAACACAGTAAAGGAAATTTTTTTCAATCAAAAATTATGTGGAAAAAATAATAAACTTTCCACTGCTCTGTGTACTCAACTAGTTTTTTCGACAGTTAGAAATTATTAGTTTACGTTACGGAATTTGGTCTATATGCGTAGATTTTCTAATGTAGTATTTTTAGCATTCTTGTCCTGTGTCAAACAGAAACTTGTCTTATTAAGGAATATTTTTTTAATTAAAAATAAAGTATAAGTTCTTTAGTAATTCCATTCACCAAATATTTTACCGGTCATCAATCGGTAAATGATGATGATAGCCTACATTAAAACGATTCCTCAAAATTTAGTCATTCTCACGGTTTTATTAAAATAAATTATGCTTTTTGAGGTAGTTTTTATATTCACTAAAAAAAAATAATAGGAATTGGTTTATGACAATAGGTTCTAAATTCCATATGGGAGTTCTTAACTTTATTGTTGGATGATTTTGTATCTTGGATAACGTGGATTTGGTAACTTGGTAACTTTGATAATAAAATTTTTGTTTGTATGTAACTTTTAAAATATATTTACATACATATGTATTTACATTTAATACGCAATTTAAAATTGAAACCAGTGCTATAGTACCATCACTTGACCAAATTCTTACTGAGTATACAGTGACCTGTAACACAACATATGCAATATGTAAATGTTCCACTCCTATGACAACGCTATGTTACAGGCCCTTTTCATACAAAGTATTAAACTTGAACCGTCCCCTATCCCTAGAGGACCAGTCACATGACATTTTGTTTGTCAGTTCCGTTCTCTCTGCGGTTGTTATACCTCTGCTTATAATGAAAATTCATACTAAAAAAAAACTATTTAAATTGCTTATTTTATTTTCGATTATCCATAAACATTATAATGCAGTTTGCAACTGCTGCCCTTTTATACCAAAATAAACTCATTTATAGAGATACTTCAGCACATTAATCACTTTTTTAAATCACTTAATTAATGTCGTTTATCGTTTTAAGCTAAAGACTGTTAAAATAATCACGTAGTTGAACATGAAGAAATAATATCGTTTTTTGTTTTTAATCTACCAACGCGAGGTTATAACGTTTAGCATTGCATAAAACAATTATTTATTTTCGACTTTTTCTGCTGCCGTTATTATTTTGTTGCTTTCTGACGCCACACTTTGCTTCATAATCTTGTTGTTTTTCCTCAAAACAGTTGCGTACGTTAGACTTTTTTGTTCATTTAAACAAACTGTTTTCTCATAAATTAAAAACAAGTAAAAGAGCTGTATTCGGCTGCGCCGAATGTTATATACCCTTCATAAAAGTATGATTTACTAACAATTTTTACATATTTTCCCCGGCGCAAAGTATCGTTTAATATAAGCATTTTCAATCGGTTAAAAGAAGAGACCTTTTTTTTATCAAGATATGTTTTGTTTAATTCTATGAAAGCTTATTAAATTTGGATAAATTTTAAATTTGTTAGTGGATTATAGATAATGTGATTATTAGTAAAATTTAGATTTTTTTGATCAAATAGAGTCTGTGGTGCAATTTCATCATTTAGCTAAAACATGATTTTTTGGAACTTGAAATTATTTTGAGTACTTTTATGATGAATTTTTGAGCTTGTGGTTAACTCCCGATTTAAGGTGGAATTTAGGTTTTAGTGATTTTGAAATTTGTAATAACTTTCAATATTCTGCTGAATTTCCGAATCATCGCGACTTCATTGTAAAATAAAGAATTTTTATATAATTCCGGCTTTTTTATAAAATGTTAATTTTTGTCTAAAACTGTAATTTGTTGGTGCAATTCGTAGTGAAATTTCTAAATGAAAAGCTATTCGAATTCTTTAAATTTTGTTTTTTGTGATACTTTTTTTGCTGAAATTTCAGTATTTCATTAAAATTATTTCTTTGGGGGCTTTTCGTGAACTTCGGCATTTTACAGTGCTTTTATTTTTTTAAATTTATGGTGAATTTTTGAAGTATTGAGGTTCTTTCTTAGGAAATTTCGCACGTTTTGGAACATGTTACTTTTGGTAATTTATTTATATATTTGTTGCATATTAGGTATAGTGGCGAATTTTGAATTTGGTAAATCTCAGTAGTGAAATTTAAGGCTTTGTAATTTTTGGTGAATTCTCAATTTGTGATGAAATTTGGCTTTTTATATAATTGTTAATATTAATTCTGGAAAATTTTTGACGTTGTCATAATAACACATTTTCCCACAAATTTTTGGCTTTGCGGTGAAATTGCAAAAATGTTCGTGAAATTAAAATTTCCTTGGCGAAATTTAAAAATGTAAATTTTGGTGTTGTGTTGTAAAACTTCGGTTTTGTTAAAAAAATATTGTTATTTGGCAATTACATTTTTCTTTTCTAGTTTTTAAATTTTATGGTGAAGTTTCGATTTTTTCGAATTTTGTTGAATGCCACATTGTGGTAAAATTTCCTTTTTTTAAAGTTTAAGTCTAATTTTTTTTTAAATTTAAAATATCTATAATTTATTAAAATTGTCCAAGCTTTTTTAAATATTATATTTTTATTTTTCGATATTTCGCTACTCTATTGTGTAGCATCATCAGGAAATAAAAATAACGACCGACCTTCAAGCTTAGACAATTTTAATATATTAAATTTAAAAAAAGGTCAAGAACAGCTATAATTTTTATTAAAATATTTATGTTATTTAAATTTTTTTGGTGATTTTTACATTTTATGAAGAGTTTTATATATTTTTATAAATTCCCCATTAGATATGAATTTTTTTTCGTATATCTGCTTTTTATTGACACGATTTTCATAAAACGTAAATTTTTTGTGAATTTCGGTTTTTTATTAAATATGAATTTTTTGGCAAATAATTTTTTTTTTTACTTCAATTGTTCGATTTTATAGAGAACTATATTTTAGATAGATAAAAAATTTTGGCAAAAATTTGGATTTTTTTTTAAATAAACGATTTTTTGTGGAATTGGGTTTCTTTGTTATATTTTTAAATTATTGTTTTTTGAAAAACGTTGTATTTGGTCCAATACTTAGGTCCGTGAGTTTTCTTGACGCCTTGGTAGATAATTCCTGTAGGGATACTTTGAAACATATCAAATAAGGATTCAGAATATGCATATTTTATGGGCTTGCTGATAATTGTTTACACATGAAAGTAACAATACCAAAACAGAAACAAAAAACCTTTTTTAACAGATAATCCGAACACTTGCGCATCCACTTTGCTGATTTCAATTAGCGAAAATTTACCAAACGCGCTAATTAAATGTCCAAGTCTTCAAATTTAAAGATATTTAGTGCCGTCAGAAAATTGATTTCTACATCGGACGGACGGAGATTTTAAACGTCCATACCTGTGTGAAGCCAGAATATATATTTTTAGGAAATGCATATTGTAAAAACTACAAACGCAGTGACAAACCTTTATAATCACTTTTATCCAAATGTAGGGATCTCAGATTATAACTGCAATAGCACGTTGACTTATATGCCACTTAGATTTGTGAGATTTAGCGCAGTTCCGGAACATAGACGCCATTGGGATTTTCACCCAAGCGAGTACATAAAAACACAGACGCAAATGCTTTCGAATGTGAATTTCACGTATAAGCATGGAGATTTCAAAATAGCAGAGACTCCTTAATCTATACTAAGCCATTTTGAAAACTGCGTGTGTGGTTGCCGGCTTATATTCTTGTATAAATACACTGAATGAAATACTGAAAAATGGATTTTGTCTGAAGTAAATAAATGCGTTTATGATGTTGATTGATGCTTTTGTTTTCCTTCATATTTAAAATGATAAATTGCTATCACATACCCTTAAAAATATGTATAATACAAAAGAATGAATTTTAATTTAAACTCAAAATAAAATTTGCAGCGGAACTTAATGTTATTCTATGGTACTCGATTGCAGTACTGATTGACAATCACTGGTGTTTCTGTAGGATCATGTACTAGATTTGGTATTTAACAATGTGTAAGTTACAGAGCATTTTGTGAAATTATTGCCTTCTGCTTAATAAAAGTTTTTTAGGGAGAGTGCGATAGAACAGAGGAGGCAGAAGGTGGATTATATAGATTGATGTTTCGTACTTTGAATAACTTATATTGAGTAATAACTTTATTTAAAAAATAAACATAAATATAACTTTGATTCAGGATTCATCTCAACTTTTAGGCAGGAGCAACAAAAAGTGGTTTCTTTTGTTATTTGACGATAGAAGAGGCTAAGTTTTCTTCGAACAGTTTGGTCAGACATATTAATTTAAATTACTTCTGCACTGAACTCTTCAACATTGTGCAAATCCCCCGATACAACGAGAAGTCTCACCAATCTCTTGGTGTGGTGACATAATTTTGGTTTTTCCCTGCCTTTCTTCGTAGATATCCTCTGAATACAATATATTATTGTCCAATAAGTTACTCGAGTGTTCATAAGAATTTTAATATATGTAACTGAATAAATAATTAAAGTAAAATAAACTAAAAGAAACCAATTCCTCAAGTAATATAAAGGGAGAATGAAAATTCGTTATTCATATAGAAGAAAATATAAGTTGGTAATAATACAATACTTTACGAAGAGTTGTTGATACGAGTATATTTGCAGAATAAAAATGCAAGCCATAATAAGGTTTAGATTTCAGCAGATTTCACTTTCCCACTCTGAGTACTTGGGTCCATAAATATTTGATTAATTATACAAGAGATCTACTCATACTGAACAATGACCGGGAAAGGAATTCTCATTAAAATCCTCAGAAAATGCATGTCAGTTACTTTTTAATATATTTTTCATTTAGTGCTGATGCCAGCTACTTAACACACTACACCCACATTAATCAATAAGGTCACGTTTGGAAAATTCTTCGAACATCTTCCCATTACCTCCAGCTCCTTTGCTCATCTATGACCTTTAATCTTGAATTTAGAAAGAAATCGTATTTTACAACTTTTCTTTAGGATTTCAAGAAAAATTCTAGTTTATTTTTCTTTTGTTACGCTTCATTTGGTTGCGTTTTCCATTTCAATTTATTCATGTTCTAAAAATGTTCAGTTTTGTTACGCTGTTTGTTATTTCTCAAACTGTTTGCAGAAGTGGAAGTGTACAAGTTGTTGTAGTAGTATTTTTAAGCTGCTTTCTATTGCTTCATACAATCTAAAAAGGAAAATGTGGAAGGAGCTAAACAATTATTCAGTTTTCGTTTTACTTAAACTTTTTAAGGTCAAGTAGAACAAATCGGTGTTTAGGGGCATAGAGCAAAAACTAGGGTAGCGTAGTGCTAACAAATGTTTAGTTAACAACTTCGTTTCGTTTATTTTTTTTTCAATTCTCTTCTATTTATAAACTTTTCACTTAATGTTCGCGCATTTGAAATTTCACGAAATTGTGTCTGCATTTGAATTTTTCTTTGTGTTGATTGTATTGATTACGAAACAGTCATTCAAGTGATATTTCACCTTGATAGAGAACTTAGGAAAATGAATTTTATTTCACTAATTATAAATTCTGCCTGAAGGCTTTAATTTTTCAAATAAATTGATTGGACGTTGTTGTGCCATTTCAATTTTTTTATTTAAATCAATTGTTGAAAATAATATATTTTGGGCGTATACTTTCTTATTTGATACAGGCATAAAACAAATTTTGTTTAGGGATCGTTGGCATTTTTTGCTTTTGCAAAGTTTAAAATATCAACGTTTAAAAATATATTTACATTTTTTTTAATACTTTACGCAAAATTTACTTAATTTGGGGATAACGTATATTTCATTATACTTCAGGTAAGATTTCAATATGGAGAAAGTAGACGCCATCTTGAAAAGTTTGGTGGTTTAAGGGCAGCTTTTTTCTTCCATAGCAGGATTTAAATAGTGGATTAAATTAGTGGATTAAATCAGACTTGTTATTATAAATAACCCGTATTAATATACAATTAATCATAACTCAGCAAATGAGTTGATCCACCCAGTGTAAATAATCAGGTTCGAGTGATTTTATCATGTCCATGATTTTAGTTAACTTTACTGAATAAATTTTATAGGATACTTTACAGTGCCACTGATAATTGGACTGTCAACGAGTTTTTAAGTCATAGTGTAGATTCGTAGGCATAAGGACACTGTAGTTGCCTTACATCTAATCACGGGCTATTACCGATGTTTTTTTTTGTCAGATTCAAGTTTTATCCATTGTCTTCCGTGATTTCTCTTCTCTCTGACGAGAGTTGTATCAGCCGAATTATGGTATTTTTTTAAGTGATTGTATACATTTTATATTTTAGCCATTTTGTGATTCTATTTGGGAAGAAAAAAGGATAAAATTAATAATTGTAGGTGAATGGTCAGAAGATAGATCATAAGATGAACAGACTAATAATTGATCACATTTGAAACCCTTAATAATAGAAAAGTAAATATCGATCAGGTAGCTTAATATTTTCTTGAACGAAGGAATTACGAAGAAAAAATGAAGGCATTCGGACTACTGCCACGCCCACTACGTATGGTTAATCAAATTTCACTCATACCGAACTCAATTTAAAAGATCTGGTTGCGAAAATCAGATTACTAATGTTTCAGAAAAACTAAATGCTGTCCATAAAGCTGGGTATAGAACTGTAATGGCCTCGCCCACCATTTACTCAGAAGATGAAAATTGTATCCATATTCTTAATTTAGGTTTGTTTTGTGACATTAAAACACTTGGCAAACAAATGTGAGCGTAGTCTCGCAACATAGCTAATATGTAAGTATAAGGAAGATCCGAAATTATTACGTATTCTGAAAAAAACACTAGTCTTATATTAAATCTTAAGAATTTATTTTTCATTTGAAGAAGTATTTTCACAAGGTAAAACTTTGAGAAACAATATTCTAATAACCACTAGATTATCTACTGTTTATAATGGTTTCCATGGTGTAGGGAATGTTTTATAATAAATTTATAATAAAAGCTCATGACAATTGGGTATCTTTTTTATTTTTTTGTCATGCGAGGTTGATCTAATGCGGCACTTCGTGGTTCGTTTGCAAAAAATTTCAACACCGTATTTTGTAGAAATTTTATATGAAATTTGGGCTCCTTAAACTTGGCAATTAATAATGTTTGCAATAGAGCAATGTGGAAGAACTTTTTTTCTGACTTAAATTCAAGTTTTAGTTAAGAGGCACAAAATCGAACGGATGCTGTGCTGCCAAAGTGACAGTGAGAGAGCTGTATGACAAGCACATAGCTTCTACATATGCACTCTTTTATGGCATTAATACTTGAATCGGATTAAGTCATGTTGCCGTTATGGCCGCGGACAGAATTAAAGGTAAGTAATTGTGGCTTCTAAGCGGTCCATTGTTTCTTGTTTATAGGCGTTGACAGCAGAGAAAAACATTTATAGACGTCAAATTGCAGGAGCGAAGTGAACACTTAACAAGTCTACGAAAATTAGTTTTTCAATTCTACTTAATCAGAAATGTGCTTTTTCCTTGAACAAAATTCTGAATTATGTTTTTCGAAATAAGTTTTTACAAGTATTCAAGGCTGCTCCAGCATGCTCCAAAAATATAAACTAGAACTATTTAATTGATTTTCGCAACAAAAAAAACGGTCTCCAGTTTAAAGTCCTCCGCCGCCAAAAGAAAAAAAAACATCCCAAGAACTTATTACAACGTTTTTTCCGAAATTAGTCTACTTTTATTTTCTTTTACATTTCCACGCATTTAAGAAACACAACACAAAATTTCCAAAACAGACTTTACAAGAAATTACTGCCAGTTTTTAATTAACCTGATTGTATTGCTATTGCTTAGTTCATTAGTAGTAAAAACTAAACCAAAGACTATCAGAAAGTAAGAAAAAAGTTATAATCGATTATAAAATTACGAAGCATAAAATAAGCGGAATAAAAACTTTTGTTTATTACAGCAATAACGCAACAACTTAATTAAAGAGAGAATAAATAATTTATAGGGATCGTTGTTAAATGCTGGCTATGACTTGCTTTATAAGTCTGGGTTGTTGTTGCTTTTTATTTCATTTTCTACAATTACACTATATTAATTAGGGCAATTAAAAAAGCTGTTTGTGTTTCTTCCACTGCGAAAATAATATAAACGAAGAAAAGAAGTTTGGTTGTTAATACCAGTATGTGTCGACTAAAATTCGCTGGTTGCTTTTCTTGGCTCCTAATTTGCTTTTTAACTTTACATCTGATTTTTGTAGTAAAAAGTTTTTAATTAAATGGTAAAATGTAAAAATGTTTATAAAAGTTGAAATAAAAAGAAATATGACTTCAATTTAAGTTTATTTTATAAGTGAATGTTGTAGCAATTAAGACCGTAATGATACCTTTAACGCACTTCATAATACATCCAAAAGTTATTTTTTCTGCGTATATTCGAATTTTGTAGGCTGCTTTGCATTTGACTTCCACAGACTGTCAGCATAGGCTGGTGTCTAAAATTAAGTAGATAATTATATACATATACTGAATTTTATTTTATTATTCTCTTAAACGGAAAATTTTACTTTTGATCAGCTTTGCCATTACTGAAAATTGTTTGTAATTAAAATTTCTCTAAAAAGTTACCAAATACAAAAAAATATCCACAATTTTAATGTGTTTAATTTATTATAAATATTCGGGCCTATTTCCGATAGCGTTATCGATTATGTATGGGTATACTCTATTTTGAAACGAAGACAGTAACCACTGTCTTTAAAACGATCTTAAGAAGACAAATTAAAAATGGCATTAAATAACGGCAATTTGAAATTTTGGTTTCCGAACTGGAAAAATATCCCTCATATGCCGTTTTGGTAAAGCGTAAAACTCCAAATGTTGATGGTTCTTGAAATGGAGTTGTATTACATTTGAACTGAAGACTTATGTAGCGACTAAAAAACTTTCATATAAGAAAATTATTTGCATTCCATTGTTTCAACTTCCCACATTTGAAATTTAACCCATTTATTGCAATTTTGGGATTCGTACCCATCGCGACTAAAACTTCGGAAAAAATTTTGTTAACATCGGGTTGAACCAATACGAAAAGTAATTTTCAACTTGAATGGACTTGGTCGAGGACGTATTGAAGAGAGATTTATTTGAATCGGAATGTGATCTCAAATCTTAAGAACAATATGTTTTTTACAATGGTCTTATCAAAATAACGTTTCTTCTATTGATTCTAGGATGGCATAGATATGACTGTTCTGTAGTAACAGCTTTCAAATCATATGTTTTTTGATAACAAGTCCTTGAGTGCTCTTTTTCAATTAGGATGCAACAAATTAAAACTAAAAACAGTTGGTCGAAAAAAGCGAAAAAATTATCAGACCCCATTTGAAATTTAGTGTACGGATCAACATTTCGTTAGTTATAAAGGTTTGGTTTTTTTGTTCAATGATCCTACGATCTTATTTCTACAAAATATTCTTGCAAAATAATATTCGTGCGGTCACAAATTGGTTCTATTCATAATAAACCCACTAAGAATGAATTTAATAAAACCGGAAGTAGTGATTTAATGTTTTAGGTTGTCGATATTTGTAAAGTCATCCAAAGTCTCCTGATAAGTCATAACTGCAAAACTAATCTACATAACTTACTTAAGTTTAAAACAAAATGAAAACTCAAAATAATTTTAGCTATGGGGCATTTCACGTGAAGCGCACAATCAAATAAAATTTGTGCGCGAAATTCTTCAATATATGGTACAAATACGAGTATACGTCTGGCAGATACGATTTATTTCTAGAGCTATCGGATAATTATTCTTTGGAACTCGTAAAAAAATAAAGAAAATATAAAGATAAGTGACCCGTGTATATTATTTTATTGATGCAATAGCTTGCGCAGACATTGGAAATACTTGATATTTTTGTTTGTTTACATAAAGCAAATGATAACCTATTGTTTATTGTTTTAGCGCTTTTTGTTAAAACTTGATGTTTTTGGATTTTGCATTTAGTCTAAGGAAATTCGGGTTTAAGTTTTTCAAAAAGTTGGGTAAAGCTTTCATTACAAGCTAGAGACTAGCTTAGGCCCTTAAGCTCGATACCGACGATGTTACCATTGGGCAAAGGTAAGAAGGTTGTAGTTGATATTGAAATATTTGTGGGTAGCAAATACGCAAAACGAAGCCTTGTCCGAGATTAAGTGTTATAGGTGGCATATGCGAATATCCCCAATAGGATACAATTGTTAATAAGCAACATGTAAATATTAATATATATTTTATATAGCCTTAATATTCCTCTAATTGATGTTATTTACACATATGTATACTTCTTTTCGTCTCACTGGTAAAATATATTGTTGATAAAAAGGAAAATAGTCGACGTGATTGGGCATGTATAATGTTGTCTTACAAAGTAGTTTAAAACTAATAAGCCCATATGAATGCGTACACATTTGTCCGGCATATAGACGAAACCGGTATGTTGCCAAGCGTGTTGCTAGGTGAAGAAATAAAACATATGCTATGCAAGCAGGATCATATCCCGTTTGTTTCTGTTTTCATTTTCTAAGAACAAATAAGTTTGTATAAAAGGGAATAAATGTGTTCAAAATCATTCAGTATGAGTAGGACTCTAAAAGTGGAAAAGTAAAAATTAAAAATTAAAGTTGTGCTTGCATAATAAAACAATATAATTAAAATTATAAATAAAATCAAATATATAAAATAAAATACAAAATTATAAAAATGTGTGTTTTATTTATAAAAAGAAAACTAAGAAAAAGGGCAAAACTAAAACTATTAAGATTTTTTGTACGTGATCGTGCAAGCCAGTTCAGAGTATAATTTAATTTCAATGTGTGCCTATTAAAACTGAGAGATTAATTTTCGGAATATTTATAATAAAATTACTGCCTGTTAGAGATTATTGGAACGAATTTCCGTCATCCCTTGTCAAGTTTGGGTTGGAGACAAACCGGTCTCCGCCATCTTCAGTGTAATTTTTTGTTCAACTGTTAATTATTTCAAATAAAATATGACCTAAATTACAAAGGACTTAGTTTTTCCCAGTCTTTCTCTGCCTTAATTTATGCTCTTATTAGTCTAATTGTGTTATTAGTCTTACAAAAAAAGTGTTGGTTGTTAAGAATATATTTTTTCTCATGCTCGCAGGAAAAGCATGTATATTTTTATGATCTAAATAAATTGTTTTCATTAATTTTTATTCATTTCGTTATAAGAGCGAAATATATAAAAATAATGCCACCCAACAGGAAGTATTTCCTTTAAATTTTAGTATATTATTTGATGCATATTACTCTATTCTACGTTATGTTTTCGTTTTTCTTGTCACATTATTCAAATCAGATTTCACTTAGTTTTTTTTTATTACGTTTTTGTTTTCATATCCTTTTCCCGCTATTTTATGTAATATATACGTTCATGGAAAAACGAAGCACCATTGCACAGCGACTACAGTAGCGTTGTGGCAGAAGTTATATTAAGTTTTTCTAAATAATCAATTTCTGTTTCTAATATTAGCTGTATACGTGCACGTAGGTGTACGTATGAGAAAGCTAAATAGAAAAGTAATTTGATTTGACTTGCGAATGGGTTAAGTTGAGTTAGGTGGACATCTCGCAAACAGCGAGTTTACTCCGACGCCCTTAAGCTAATAATGATGCCCCGTCGGATATACTTAAAGGATTTGAGTTCGTAAGAACCCCTTGGATCTCCTAAAACTTATCAGACTAATCAGTGTCGCATGGTGAAGCAGGTTCAGGTCGCCGAGAAGGTGTTGAACTCTCAGGCAATATGTGATAATTTGTACAAAATTCTACCAGATTTTACTGTTTACAATAACTTACATAAATTATAATGAGACAGGAGAGAAGTTAAAGTGACAGCTCATTAGTAGAGATCTTGTCATATTTTACTGGAGAACTTTTGCCCAGTCCAACATCAGCAAGTTAGAATTTTTGTTTATAACACATATGAGCTCTTATTTTCAAATATTTAAATACAAATCGTTGCACTTTCACTCAATTTAGTTACATCAGAGTTTTGTAAAAAATTTGTTTTGCTTTTTGCTAAAAATATGTCTACCAAATCGAAGAGAAAAAAGAAAAAATAATCTCTTAAATCTCATTTCCTTCACTGTCAAGTGTTTATAGATGTTTAAAATTAGGTCTTAAAATTTACTCCAATATCTTAAAAAATCTTGATCGCGTACTCTTTTACCATAACGCTATGGGATAGTTATTACTTTCCAAACCTATGGTTTTTGATATTTGAAATAGTCTCGAGCATATGTATGTATTTCTGCTCTATTTCATTTTGCCTGCAATTATTTGTATGTTCATTATTCGCAAAGAAGTATTAAACCTCGAAGATTATATGGTTAATAAAGCAGTAAGTCTGTAGTAGCTGTAGCAGAACTAAGACATTAACGGCTGTTGCCGTTAATATAAATAATTGCTGGGGGATAATAATGCGCATAAGTGAACACACTTATCTCGAAAGTGCTTTATATAACAATCATCGTTCCCTTTACAGTTTCTATTAAAAACTCGCAAGCTTGTGTAACTTTTCTCTAATTAGAATTACAAAGATATTATCTCAAATATTTAAAGAGCTCGCTAATTCTTTTGGTTTGTATTATCACTTAATATTTGGTTATGCGTTTTGCTGTATTAAGCAAATTTAAATCAACGGATTAGTAAAGCAATTGAAATTTTGTTGCTAATGAATATTTAAGGTTTATACAGCAGTAATTTGTTAGCACCTAAACATAGATCTATCAAGGTTTTTTGCCTTTTAAAGTAACTAATCAAACTATCACAATTTTCTCAATTCTTCTTTTAAACTATGGTAATAATTTTGTCTTCTGGTTTTCATTTTGGAAAACACTTTTTTGCTTTGTTGGTTCTTGCATTGATTTTTATAAGTAATCAAGCGAAATCCAGTAAAATTTAACAAAAATTTCTGCAAATTATTACAAGTTATCATTTATTAATAATAATTTTTTTTTACTTAAATTTATATGGCGAAAAATACTTAATTATTGCTCTTAGTAATAAAAAAAACTAACTTACTGTGTTCCTATATAATTATTAACAGCTTAAAAAAAGCAAAAATCTTTTTGAGTTTCCCTTTTTTTAGGAAAAATTTTACCAGATCCTGGAGCGTATAAGTATTATTCTATCAAAAACAATATACGATATTACTCATACGCAATAAAAAAATACGTGTTTAAAAGCTAGGAAGAATTGTTATAACGTCTAGTTCAATTTAAAATTATTGGTGACACCGTTGAGCTTGAAAGTAAATATTTTAGATACGGGAACAAGATTCAATCAGATATGCCAACAAATGCTTTGAAACAAAGCTTGAAAATGCTATTAAAAATCGTTTTCTTGGACTGCCACCGAAGGCGTGTGCTGCCAATTAAATTATGTGCTGTGTCAGAAATTTAGTTTCAAAATAAATAAGGAAATTCTCCATTTACTTTTCGTCGTGAGAGATTATGAGCGGCCACTCTTGACAGATCAGCGGTTTCCCATAGATTTACCCACAAAAAAACTATATACATAAAACTGTATGTATTTTAAAGTTTTCATTTTATTTTATTCATATACAAATAGCTGCACGACATTAATAATCTTTCTGCTTTGTGTTAAATATTAATTTTTTGAATACCTAAAATCGTTCTTTATAAATACCTAACAAAAAAAGAAGTTTTGTTGTTGCTAAAATTGTTTTCAATTGAGATTTTTTTTCAGTAAAACTGTTAACATGCTGGACTATAACTTGGCAAAAAACAAAAACTGTAGCGTGGTAAAAACATACGATTTCACATTATCCAAACTACAATGAAAAACTAGAAGCCATTGCATAAATTGTTTTTTAAAATTTTAGTTCAAATAAAATGAATTTTTTTAACGGGGAATTCACGAATATATAAAGTACACATCAGCGGCATACTTTCATACCTTCTATATTTAATTTTCACAGAAATTAATTTTAGATAGTAAAATATTGCGTAAAATACGAGTAAAACGTTCTTTGTTTGCGATCTTATAGTAATTTTTTATAACTCTTTCTTACAGAGTTAATATTTACGAATACCAACCGTTCTAAAACGCCATGATTTAAAAAAAAAAATTATTTCAAACAAAGAACAGAAGGCTACTTAATATTTTTTCCTAATTTACATACTTTAACTATGGATACAAAGTCTGTAAAACTTTGCCCTTATATAAATGTGTCAGCCATTTATATTACACGCCGCTTGCAACGCATTTCACCATTTGTTTTGTGCTCAGTAAATAATTAAAACAATATGTTGCTTATGAGACTTCTTGCCAATCACAATTCACATTGACGTATGTGAGTTTCAAAACCTAAGCAAATGTTTGTCTAAAGCTCTTTTCATTTGCATTACAAACTAATAAGGCGATTGAAAAAAGTACTTAAATGTCGCACACAATAGAAGTGTGACAACGTCTATGCAGAAATTTAGAACTTTTTTGGTTAGTTTTATATTTTCTGTTCAATCTTTGAATTGTAGCGAATTTCTTGTAAAATATCGGGATTTAGAATGATTACGGTTTTTTTTTCGCAAAGTTTCCATTTTCGGTTGAAACTTAAATTGTTGGTGCAATTTGTGATGCAATTTTTTATTGAAACTATATTTATTGGTATTTTTTCCAGATTGATAATTTCAGAATATGCATTTTTTATGTGCCTTCGGAAAAAGGCAATTATGAAGATGCCAAACCCTCGCCAAAATATTATTTTGTCTATATCTCGGGAACTTGTAGAGCTATGTTGTTAATTTTTAATGGCGAAAATTTGGCAAACACGCTAATAAAATCGTCCACGTTTCAAGGTAGGTTGTCTAGAATTGTAAAGTTAATTTGACCATCATATAGACGGACAAACGTACATCGTTAATTTACTTTCCCTAATATGTTTCCAGAATATATATATATATAGATATATATATATATATATATATATATATAATATTTGGGTTTATTAGGAGAAGTACTACAATGCCAAACAGAAATATATTTCTTAAATCATTTTGCAACAAAGAATATACAAACAAAACGTTTATCACCACGAAGAAGATGTAAGTATTAAAAAAAAGTTTATGTCAAAAGGGATATGCAAGAAAGAAACAATTTACAAAAACATTTAGTACTGATGTATAACTAAAGGGAATAAATAAAAAATAACACGAGCACTCAACGACGTAGCTGAAAAGGCGTAGAGTTCAATTAAACTAGTTCGCTGAGGAGCAAAGTAGCCGTAAATATCCGTTCCTAACGCAAAAAAAATAATCAAAATAATAATTATTAATAGAAAATGTAAAAACTTCGTTAAACTTTTAAATATCTTTATATTATTAACTAAGAAATAGTTGAATAGTAAAGATTCGTAGAATATCACTGTCTCTTTGTCTTCCATATTCTTCATTTAATTTCCACATTTCCAAATTTAAACCCTTAAACTCCTGTAAAACTGTGTATGTCCTCCAATATTTTTTTTCAATTTTTAATAAATATTTTCAGTAGTCAAGTTCAACATTTTTGTATAGATCGAATAAATTTCTATTTCAAACCGTAATTTTGCTGTGATATTTAAGAGGCGCAATACAAAATGTGCAATTTCATTAAAATAACCTGCGAAATGAATGAAAACCCATAAAATATAATATTATATAAGAAGTCACCAGAAAAGAGCCTTAACTCAAAAAAAAAAAAAAAATCGGTAACAATTTTTACCTATTCCCAAAACTAATTTTTTATTTCCATTTTCTAGGACAAATTTCTAGTCAGGGGTAAAATTCCTTAACCTTAGAAAAATATCATTACAATTTATGTTTTTGTTTTCGTTATGCTTTCATGTCTGCACTAAAAGGTTCAAAACGTTTTAGTTTTGAAAATACTTCAATGTGCAATATATGTTAAGTATTTTTTGTTTAGTTTTGACATAGCAAAACTTTCTTTAAATGCTTTTTGTTTCAAAGTTCAAACATGTTTATTCAAGTTGAATAAAATTCATGATAATAGAACAAGTAAACAAAAAGCAAATTTTTCACGTACAATCCCGCAGAACTCGAAGGAGTTTTAGGTAAAATGGAGTGACTAAAACAAGATATTTTGTAACGCTTTCAGGGACGATCTGCTTTGCAAAGAAGAAGTTTTTATTTTAGGATAAATGTTAATGCAGCAACCACAAACTTCATAGAGTAATGACAGCGAGTAGTTCTGCATCTTAACGTCAAATGGGCGATATTTATTTACTATGAACTTGACGCGATATTACCGCGGCAAGTAATAAATGTTTGGAGTGTTTTTCAGAGAAAATCAATTAATCTTCAACCATATGGCCGCATCTGACCAGCAACTATGCGACGATAGAAAATATAGTTCAATTTAGCCCATATTTCCCATATATTCAAAGATTTCTAAAACAAAAAAGTACTCGTAACTTTTCGTCAAATACAAAGTCTTGACAATTACGGCATTAGAAGTAGATTCTAAAATAAAACTATAGTTCAACATAAAAACTTGTTCGATCTTTATAAAATAAAACTATTTTTAAATAAAAAGGACAGATTAATGTGGAATAAAGTCCCATCCTCATAATAAGTTTTTAAATAATACACTGTTAAAAGTTTTGATATATATGATGTATTGGCTGTACGAAAACTTACTCTTTGTTTTTTTTTCAAAATTTCTAATGACATCTTACATTCATATTATTGGCTATATTCAGATGTGGCTTCTTTCTATACTTCTGGAAATAAATGGATTATTCTGCATCGATCGCAACAAATCTGGTCTAACAAGATTTGAGCAAGATCAGCAGGACAAAACATCCTACTGATCACACAACTAACAACAAAATGCGATGACTTTCTGCAGCACCTTTCTTATTAAAAATAAAATTAACTTAAATTGCATTGAATAAAATGGCTCTGTACTAAATACTATTGACAGATCTCCTAGACTGCCTTTGAAAAATATGACAAGCAGCCCATTGCAAGTGAAGACCACCTGTAGTCAAAGCCAATACTTGTCAAAAGCACTAAAATTATTTTTAAATTGAAAGCAAATTCTTTGAAGTATAATTGAGGTTTTCCGGAAGGTTTCAGACCTGTCTCTGTCCGACTACAAAATTTAAGGATGAGGTAAATTTTGTTCAATATAATTTTAAGAGAACTGAAAGAGTTTTTTAATCGACACAGTTGTAAGGGCTAGAGTCCCTAAATTAAACTATATATATTTTATTTCAATAAATTTTATAGTAGGGTGTTTGTAATATTCTTTTAATTTTCATGTCACACAACCTAAAGTGACTCATACCTTAAAATAAAAACCAAACCTTTAACACAGGCCAGACCTATACAAATGAATGCACGTAAATATGTTTCATTTTTCTTCCCTTTCCATGCTCTTCACCTTAAGTATATGTAGTCTGTTATAATAAAACGAAAGAAACTTTAGTTCTAATGGCAGGGAGGAAAAATATGGTTGTTGTTTACGAAATCATCAGATTGCCTTTATATTATATTCTCGTGTTGTTATCGTAGCTGCGTAACATCATCAATGTCATCGTTTTAATTTTCTAAAGCCAATATTATGCTGGCTAGTTGCCTGGAAAACTTCCATAGATAAAAACTAACCATATTTTTATTTATGTTTATTGAATATTATCAAAGTGTTGGTGACTGGTGCTTGTTTTTGTCTATTGCGAAAATATTCAGCAAGTTTTTCTTGAATTTTTTTGGTCCCTTCTGTTTTGAAAAAACTTTAGGAAATGTGTTTTTTTTTGAGTACAAAGAAATACTTGTTGTTGTATAACTTGACATAAAAGGCACAAATGTCTGTTTAATTTTAAGTAAAAGTTGATTTTCAGTTCAAATATAAATTTTAAGTTTTTGTTTTCGCACACCAACTGATAACAACGGGGTGAAATAAAAAGTAAAAAAAAATTTGCCCCAACAACAAAACAAAGTCTGTTAACTTGAAGGCTCATAAATAAATTACTTAAACTTCAAATGACTTTTAGGACGAAAGCGAAAATATATTAAATATTGAAAATGATAAAGTGGGATTAAATTCAGTTTTTGCTAAAAATCTTCAAGATACTGAACATTATAAATGTTATCATGAATGTAATAATGAAGCCTTTCGACTTGCTATTTGACATATCGAGCCAAAGTATTAATTATTCATATTTTTGTTATCACGCGTTCTCCCGCAATAACTGATGTCATCTCTTGTCATTATATATAATCAGCACTATCTCGCTTGTTTCTTGAAAACATAATATTTTCAAGTGTGTTGATTTGTGGTGCTATAAGATTTGTTGATTTATCGTCATTTCCATGGCTTGTGTAGTTAGGAAGATAAATTTCATATTCTAAATATAGTGAGTTCTGAAAGAGAGCATAGTGTACTAGTTCGTTTAGAGCCACTATTCGATCAAAAATTATATTTATTTTAGATTATCGCTTTCGGAATTTGTTTTAAAGGACAGTAATTTAACACACTTGCTGTATTATTGCTGATATGTTTGATATTTTTTTTTTTTTTTTTGAAATAGTTCCAAAAAATTGTTATTAACGCTTTCTTCTTTCTTTATGATTTCAATTAGAAGTTAATTTATTATTATTATTATTGTTATTCTTGGAATAATGTTTACATCAGAAATATTTGTATAAAGACTAACGCCAAAATTTTATTATGATAACAACATTATCAAGCAGAGAAACCATTTGTTAGAAAACTTTATTGAGGACATTAAAAAAAAGATCCTTTAATATTGCGCCATTCTAAAGCAAAACCGTAGCAAGACTGCAGTAAGATGCGAGATAGATATGTCTGCGATTATGACATTAAAAATTATAATTTGTCTGAACCTTACGCTCCCCAATGTCCTGATGTAAACTTAGAATTGACGTCTTTTCTGCCGATGTAATTTCATTTCATTTGTTATTATTAACGTAGATTTTCTAATACAACCAGATAGGATATTAAATAAATTACAGTAATAGAATCAGATAGCTTATTGTTTGTGATAAATGTGACGACCAAAAGTCGGAGCTTCGCTTTTGGTCCAAATTATAATATTGTAACATAGAAACGTCCACGATGAACAGTGATTTAATCCCATATAACGATGCAGATTTTTGAAATTCGGAACACTAGTGTTAAGTTCTTTAGTTAAGAAAAATGCCGTTTTTTGAAAAAATCGGAAAAAGGACACGCCCACCTTCCATATGTCATTAATATTAAAAATGTTATTTCAGCTGCATGTGTGAACGCTAAATTATATATATCTTCACGTACGATACGAATAATACCAGCATTTAATGTATACATTTTTAACGTAATCGTAGCAAGGATTCTATGTCCTGCCATATACCCTTTAAAATTTAAATGCTATTGTGAAATTTGGCATTGCAGCCAATGTTCGCTCCGAATTACATACATATAATTTTTGGAATTTGTCTGCTTTTGATTTATTAATACAATAATATATAATATCACAATATATTTGCCGAAAAATATTGTGGCTTAAGTAAATAATTGTGTCATCGTCGTTAATTGCCTTCGTGTCTTTAATATCAATATTTTCTCTAAGTATATAATACACCAAATATTTTATAATAATCATAATGTTCCTCTTTGAAAATAACAGCGAATCTGAGGTCCTCCCATATTTTTGGACTGGCTTCCATAACTTCTTTGTAGGGTCTACAATATAATGTCCTCCAAAAATTTAGGTCTTATGAAAAGTATGTAAAGTCACGCACCCGTCTTTTGTTTACACAAAACACCGCGACAAAAAAAAAATAAACGAAATCGAAACAAATTAAATCAAATTATAGCAATTATATTCTTTAAGCATTTAAATTACAAATTATTGTTTAATAATTTCTCCATAAAATTATAGACTACTGAAGAATTAACAAAGTCTTAAGAATACAAATATTTTTAAATGCTTTTTTTTTAAGTTCAATTTTTTTTTTAATTGTCTTTTAAGATTATTAGAAAATAGTACAAGTCAATATAATATAAACATACCAATAAACCATATATGAGACGAAATTAATTCATACTCTTTACAAATTTAGTTAGAAACATATCTGGCTATTACAAGCCGAAGTTCCAATCTCCTAGTCCAAAAAATGCGTTCTTGGCAATTATTTAATTATTTAGTTATTTTGACTTACAATTCTCTTGAATTTGTCTCCATCTAGTGGTACTGAAAAGCGATAAACTTAAATATTTGTTGCTTTTGTTATCAGATATTCAACAGTATAATTTATTTTAAAATAAAGACCTTAGTTTTAATTTCAGCAAACTTTAAACATTTTTACAATTCATTTCAAAAACAAGTGTTTTTAAAATCAATAAAACGTAACTACCGGAGATGACGTCACTTAAAAAATTGAAATCACATAATCCAAACAATAATATATTTGACAGTTATTTTCTGGAAGCATTTAATGCAAAAGTTGTTAAGTAATTTTTACTTAAAAGTGTCTGACTTTGGCGCCCTCTGGTGGCGCCAAATAGTGATAAACATACACATAAGGCTCTTTGAAATTAATATAAATTAGTTAAATTTAATAAATAATTTTCATTATTGTGAATTTAAATCCTCATTTAAATCTAGTTGTGTGTTACAATGAATCAGCCACCTAGAATCTATATAAAAAAATTCTGTATAGAGGCCAAATTTATATGAACATACCATCACGGTGTGATGGATTCTAGAGAGTCATGTATGTGTACGTACGAATGTGTGTACACAACTCTCAGGCAAGCAACTGCAAAGATTTTATATGTCTGTCATATCTTGTTTAAAAAGGAGATGCAGTGCAGTTGAATTGGCTCATAAATTACGGGTGCGGAGTACAAATGACCTCAGCAACTTAACTTGCTTACTTTGTAGTTAGGGCTCTCAGCTAGTGAGACCGTATACGTTTTGCATAATTTGCAAACCGAGTAAGCCCTTCATAGTGAAAGTTGTTAAACACTCAGAGTTCGGAGTTTAAACCTCTCAACAAATTATCAGCCAGCCACGCCGACTTATACAGTTTATTTCCTGTGTGATGAAATCTCTCAGCTGGTAAGACCGTCTCCTCTTGTAAAACGATTACGGAATTTTTAATAAAATTCTTTAGTTAATTGTCGGTTCGTAGTACAAATCACTCTGTAAGTTGCTAGATCTTCGTTCGCAGAGATAACTCTTAGGGCTCAGAGTATAAATCTCTCCTCAGAGAGTTCTCCCAGCTGCAAGTATTATCGTCATACGATCTTTGCAGGTAGAAGAGAAGCATTCTTGTGACGTTAGCTTGCATAGAAAGAGATTGATTTCAAGAGAAATTGTAGATAACCGGCTAACAAGTATACAAGCGAATTTAAGAGAATAGATTTTCGAATGCTCAAGGCTTTATTTTTAGTTTAAATCACAAATTCTTTAACGAACTTCTGAAGCCGACAGCTCATACTAGCAAAAGGAAGAGAAACGTAAATATTAACAGTAAAATAAGCGTAACAAAAAAAGATTAAGAGTAAAATAATTAATTACAAATTTTCGAATAACAGAAAGCTCAAAAAGTTGCGTCAAAACGATGAGTTCGTCCACGAGTTCTATTTTAACATAATATGCAGTAGAAGTACTTAATTTTGTCCTAAATGCAAAAAAAAGTTAATTGTAAGGTTATGTTCTCATATAAGTAATAAAATTTATTGTAAGAGATCACCCTTTAATTTTTAGCTTAATTTTTTTAACACTTTTCTTTGGAGCAGCGACACAATTACATATAGTGTGAAAACTTCAAACCCTCTCTGTGCTACGGATTCCAAGATATTGCTGTTAAAAAATTTAAACTTTAAATTTAAATTCTGACGTTGTACAGCAAATCGCCGGCATATGAATAAATTATTTTCTAACTCATTTTATTAATTTTACGGGTTTTTTCCAAGGTACAATAAAAAATCTAATTTTGTTTTACAGTGTAATGAGAATTAGTTTTAATATACTTAAATACAATAAGAAATATTTCCTATTATTTGCTTACAAAATAAATTTGTTACTAATCTAATTTTCATAAGATTTAATTAACAACAACAAAAGGCAACCAGGAATTCCTAAATGAATTTCATGTGCGTAGTTTTAAATGAAGTGTGTTGCTGTCTGCAATAGATATTTAGAGGATTTATACCTTCGCACAAATGTGTTAAAATTATGCAAATAATGGATGTAGGAAACAATGACTATGCAGCGTATCAGTGATAATTATTATCACATCTTCTCTAAAGAATTCCTAATCACTTATTAATGGGATCATTATTGAATTATGTGAGGACAATTTTCATTAACTCCTATTACACGTTTCTAGCTGGCAACGTGTCACTGAAATTTGACATAGTGTTTTAATATGTGGCTGCCAGTTATTAACAATTAATTGTAAATAATTGCTTATCTTCTTCATATTTGATATATTAAAGGAAGTTTGTAATACAGCAGCATTAAGACTTAATATTATAAGAGTAATAAAAATGGTTTTAATTCTTTAAAGATATTTCGTAAAGCATCATCATTAGAGATGGAAATCAATTACTTGAATAGGAGGTCGTTTACATAACAACCATATACAGCACTTCCATATGACTCTTTGTCTTGTTACAAAAACATAAAATTGAAGGAGTTAAAAATGAAGTGGTATTTTTTTATATTTATGTATAAAAATATATTGGAAATTCGGAAGAAAGAAGGACCTATGGCAATTATGTATGAAGCAAAATATCGGTCAAATGCTCGCCACGGCTTCGGTGCCATACCTCTCTCCGATGGTCTCATTGGAGAGAGACATTGTTTCGTTAGATGTGTGGTAAGTGACACCACTCTGTTGATACCACATATCGTTCCGACCACAAGAAATCTGTTGCCATCTCGCGATAGTGACTCACAAATAACATCGTGCATTATGGTTTGACCAATCTTTAGAATGATCAGTACTAAACTTTTGAAACACACTTTTATTTCTGCGAATATGAACTCAGAAGAAGCTGCGATTTTTCAGTGATCTTAAGTATTCATTTATATTATGAGTCATTTCTTTTTATACGACTCCATGATTGCTAAGTACCAACTCATACGGAAAGTATTAATTTTATGCGTGTGTTTTTAATTTTGTTTTAAATTCGTATTCGTATTCGTATACATTACATACGGCTTTATTTGCTACCCTCTTTGTGGAATACGAATAACGGTAGCAAATTGCAGCAGATGCAAAAATATCTCACTTACCGACAACCCAGAAAATCGTAATTGCCCACCCTAGCAAAAGCCCCTTTGCCTTTAATGATATTCCAGTGTTAAAATCATACATTTTCCCCCTAAATGCAACGAGTTCATTATCCAAATGCCATGAATTAACTATTTTCTTGCATCTTGCTTATCCAATACTCGCTTCGTTATATTCTCTTCCTTTTACGCACAATTGACACTAAAAATACAGTAAAACTTTCAACTTAAAAGTTATACTTTCAAAAGGATTAACTTTTATCCCAAAAGAATTTTTAATGAGCAAAATAAAAACAGAAAAAAAGTAAAGAAGAAATCCAATCTTTTCATTGAAGTGTTCAAAAACGTTACTTAAGAAATAATGATAAGTTTGTAATTATTTGTAATTAATAGACCAGTTAAATTACGTAGATAAATCGACATTAATAATTCCCGTAGCTTTGAAAGTGGGCACAGTAGTCGCTGCTGCTTATATTTAAAGAAACTAAAGAGTATTAGTAGTGAGGATTACGCTGGAGTGAAAAGGTCCCTTGGGGTTATATTATTTCGTTTTTCCTTGTGTTTTGTGGCTCATAACTCCAAAACGGTTAATCTTACGTAACATATAATCAGAAGATTTTTCATACGCAATCATGTTGGCTACAAGACTTAAATGAAGTAATTTTTGCTGAAGCTTATACTTTACTCTTAAGAAGAAACTAAAAAATGTCAACTTCACATTGCCTCCTACCTCTAACTCACCACTATACTTTCCTTAAATATGAAATATCAAGAACCAATGCATAAATAAACTTTTTTATATTCTTGTTTTGTCTTGGCTCCAAAAGGATGCTGGGGCTGAAGTAGTTAGTTCGTGAGTATCCATCCACTACAATCAATAAAACAATTTTTTTTATGTGTACCATATTTTATTTACACTAGCAGCATTAAATAATCGTCGTAGTAAAACAATTAATAAAACGGCTATACCAGCTTCAAGTAAATTGTCTACATATGAGTATTAACACCAGACATGCTACAACACCGGTCTTTTGTAAAAAATGCTTAGGAAAATTTCTGTAGGAAATTTGTTCATCTTTTTAAGTTTTATATAAAATAAAAAGATATGGTGCTACAAAAAAATAAAAAATATTAAATATTCCTTTCCTCGTTAAATGTCTATGTGAATCCAAACACATGACTTAAAGTGGCTCAAATATGTCACGAGCAACTGAATGAAAAATATAAAATAAATGGGCTACAGTAATGACAGCAGCAGTTTGATCTCTTCTACAATTCTTGCCGTTTATCATCATTGTTATGCTTTAGAAAATCGGCAGAGCATAATTTCTTATAAACTATCTAAAAGCAGAACTTAAACAACCATTCATAAACACTCTACAATATTAGTCATGCAGAGAATAAACACTCTACAATATTAGTCATGCAGAGAATGAGAATATGTTGCAAACTTGAAACAAGACTCTTAATTTGGAGATCATTGAATACAAACACTGCTCTCCGGTCGTTTAAACCGAATCAATTTTAAGACTAGTGATTTCTCAAAACTGATATTTGCCTGTTCGGTGTTCTGTGAAATTCGCAGTTAAATTCGATGCGCGAATTTTAAACGCCAAAATTGAAACACTCAAAAAATATCAGCTGTTGCTAAAGTACAAAAAATGTCGGAATGATTTAGCTGTTCTTTCACTTCCGAATAATTTCATTCAATTTATTTAAGTGTTAAAATGGCAAGTTGTAGTAAAATACTAAAGGTTTTCCTAAAATTGTTCTTGCTCATTATTGTAAGTGCCGAAGAAAACTGTTTTCTGAAACATTATCTAATAATTTCGATAAAATACAAATAATGATGAATGCTGAACACTTAATTGCCGAAAGATTTCAAAGATTGTCGGCTGAAAGTTTTTAGCTTTTGTTTTTGCTTTATTAGCACTAACAAGCATTTTCGAATAACAACTTAAAATCCAAACTTAAAATTATAACAATTGAGATATGTTTACTGCTACATTAAAAGTTGAAAAAAATCCTTAATTGCTGGAACAGATAAATTTACATTACAAAAGTTTAGAAAGACCAAAAATATAAAACAGCATGTTCTTTTAATCCTTTTTTGTGGGTTTTTAACTAAAATATCATTGATCTCTGCTGTACTTTTATGATGGTAATATAAGATAATATAATCAATGTTATTATTATTGGTTCTTGAAAGATAATATACATTATTATGTATTAACTGCACATTTTGAATTTTAATAATTCTATGTGGTTTCAACCTAATATTGTAAACCAGTTTAATAACCAATGTGTACATTATTAATTTATGTACGAATAGTAAAATTAAATTTATATTTTTAGTTTTGAATAATTAAATTTTTCAGAAACATAATTATTGAATTCATTGCTAATTAGTTTTCTATATTTTAAGCATAATTCCAAGTATTTGTAAAGTAAAATGAGTTAAAATTTTGCAACTGATGCCAATGAAATGGCATTAGAAAACTTAATTGCGTTTTGCCGAAATAAATTAATCTATATTGTTTATGCAGAGGACAAGACACCAATAAATTAAAATGTATTTTCGCTTGCATCTAGTCTTCATAACGAAGAGTTTTTAAGAAAATATTGTGCATTCATATTCTGTTCTTGCTCATTAATATTATTATAAATATTAATGATCTCTATGTTTCTTATCCCTAAAGCACCAGCTTTGGTTTGATAAAATTGTAGTGCTAGATGTGGTACCATAATTTTTCACTTGTTGAATATTACGTATAAAGCTTCAAATGAGACAGGGTGTTGATCATATTTTGTAAATCGTATGGAGACTTTGACTCCACGGAGCAACATATGCATTAAGTCACTTTTATAAAGAGAGAACATTGTTGGATTGAGAATACAACCTTGCTTTACAACAGCAAATTTATTAACTTTATTGATAGTCCAAGGCAAACAAATGTATAAAACACACTGTTTGGAGATAATGAATCAAATTCACAGGAATAGTCAAGGAAGAATTACGTCCCTTTGCGATTATATTTCAATAGTTTAACTATATATACTAATTTTAATATATTGTCTACTGTTGAGAAATTGTTTCCGTAGCCTGCTGGGTATTCATTTAGTAATTTATTATTATTATTTTTTTTTTTTTGCAAGCTGTTATGCGGTTAAATAAGATGAAGGAAAAAATGTTACATAAAGTTTCGATCCACGATAGATCTCGATAATTAGATGGATCACTTTTCGTGCCTCTTTTTCTATTTAATAGATGTAGTTTTATCATAATAGAATGGGTAGGAACAAATTCTTAGTATTCAAAGCTAATATCAAGTGCCTTATTATGTTCCAATATTTTAATGACTTTTAATATTTCATACAATTTAATTGGTAGATTATGATTTTCCATCTCAAATATATTGCTGAAATTTATCATAAATCTCCACAGTGTTTATATTATATTTTATTAATGGGGCGCTTGCCCTCATAGTGTTTGTTATTTCTCACCAATCCCGACTGGATTTTGATATTTTTATTTTGACACCCAAGTTTTATAAGGATGCATAAGTTTCTACGTTTTCTTGTGGCTTAGCGCTTATGTAGAATCGTGTGATCGTTTCTTAGTATTGAGATGTGTATTGTGAAATCTACACATTGCAATTTTATATAGTTTCAAGGATAAATTTTAACAGCGTTCATTATATGCCAGTGTATTCTGAATATGATAGAATTATCAACATCATTATTATACTTTTTATTTTTAAGCACATAGGCTTAAGGTCCAAGTAATATTTGGCATTAATTCTAAATTCACCTACAAACTAAAAACTGTGTGATCATAGGGCATAATCAATCAATAACCGAACTTCTATTTCACCGTAAAAAGTGAACGCTTCTCCACTACAATTTATCTGTCAACCATTTAGGACTATGGCTTAATAAACTCTCAGAAAAATTCGTTGCACTATTAAAGTTTTCTAACCCTCAGCCTCACACGGTGAATTGTGTACTGATATAATCATATCGTTAGAAAACCCCAATTTTATACATCCTTACACCCAATCCACATAATTACTTTAGTTGTTTGTAAGAAAAACTCAGCTTCTACAAATATCGTGGTAAGAAATTTGCTTAGTTTTTTGTTTGTATTCAATTCCTTGATTTGAGGAGTTTTCTGTTCGATGTGTGTAATAATGGCAATCATGTTTTTAATGTCTATCAATTTAGTTCGTTAACCGTATTTTCGCATGCTTTAGTCGTTTTTGCTTTCTCTGGTAATTTTGTTGCAAATAAATGCAAATGATTATAAGTTTATGATTGCAAAGTACACTCGAAATTTTAATTTTGCTTCCCTTCCAAGTAGAACTTTTGCTTTTGAGAAGAGATTTAATAGTTTATTGTATGTAGCTACTGCATGCAAGTTAACGTTGTAATATATTTAGGTTTTTCATTTCCTTAGACATATTCGTATACGTAAGTGAATCGTATTGCCTTAAGCCTTCCATGTTGTTATTTAGATAACAAATAATGTTGCATTATGATATGCATATTTGCTTGAGAGTTTCGCTTCTAAAGTAGTTATTTTGAACAAACTTTGTAGACTTGTTGAAGCGTATAGTTTGTAAGAGTTTGCCATTATTATATGATTATTTACAATTGATTGGTACTTGTACTGGCCAATTAGTGCAGTCGTATAGAAAATTTAACCCATATTTTCTAGAGTTTATGCAAGTTTTTCTTCTAGTTTTTACTGCAAGTTGTTGGCTTCTGTAAATATAGGGATATTGGTTGCTCATGATGTGTATAATATAATTATTAATGTTGGATAAGTGGAAGTACTTTTCTATAGTAAATAAAGAAACCTATTGTACTAAAAGTTAAGTTTGTTAGTTCATACTTTTCTTGATTTGCTTTCGTTGTAGATACTGTGCTTAATGTGTGAAGCGAATAGAATTTGCATAAGTTGATTTTTATTCTTCTAGAACCGTAAAAATAATTTTTATTTATATAAATTTTGTTCCTTTCCAGCAACGATAAGAAGAACTGAGCACTAAGAAACACCGCCTAATTTTTTTCCAATTGCAGGCGAAGAAGGACATGCTTTTAAATTCTAGCATCGTTGCAAGTTTATATATAACTTTTCTCACAATTTAGCTTTTATTCCTATAAGATTATTATCTTATATGACTTTCTGTTCCATTTGCATTCGTCCAAGCGTTACAACCTAAGCAAATGAAAATTAGTACTTGATGTAAATTGATGTAAGATTAACACTCCCAACCCTCCATTTTTGGCTCATTGTAATTTTAAAGTCTTGCCCTGTTACAGATTATATGTTTCACAAAACATATATAACTAGTAAGCAGTCTTTCACTGCTTGCTTATGACATGAGGTGAGAAAAAAAACTCCGAACCTACAATTATCAGAAATTACAACTGCTTTTCCTGTTCAACAAGATGTAAAAAAAAGGAAGTAGTGGTCTCCAGATTTAGAATACATAACTTAACTCCAGTGAGTGTTGAAACTACTTTACGATTTCATTTTTGTAAAAATGGACTGTAACGATACAAATAAGGTTTCTCAAACTAATTTCACAAAAGTTTAAATATAAATTAATTAAGGAGTCGTTCGAATGTGGCATAAGTAAGTTTATTAAAAAGGATCAATCTAGCAATTGAACTAAATATATTTTTTTATTAAAACGTTAATATATATATATATATATATATATATATATATATATATATATATATATAAAATAGTTCTGTTTTTTGAAATTACATATTAAGATATTGGTAAACTAAACTCGGATGCTAAGCAAAAAGACGACATATTTTATTTTGGAAGTGGTTTAAGTTTCATTGTTGGTCATGCCCTTCAGTCATTTCATACCCTTAATGAGTATAAAGAATCAAAGCTTTTTCCAAATTATTACCTGCTGAGAACGAAAAATGACACTGAAGATGGCACATAGCCGAAACCGGTTTGTCTCCAAACCAAACTTGACAAGGGATGACGGAAATTCGTTCCAAAATTCTTCATCAAAACACCCTGTCGGAATATCAAATCAAGAATTTCTGATATTGTTTAATATTTAAGCTTTTTTGTGTATTCTATAAAAAAATAGATGTACTAAACATTTTCAGAAAGTAAAAAGCACCAAAGGCACGGGCAGATGGTTGTCTACACAGACCACACAATATATATATATAGACTTGTGTTTTTTTTTTAATTTTAAGTGCGTTTTTAATAAGGTTTGATTTTCTTACTAGTGAGGCTTATTACAAGGAGATGAAAATTTAGTATCACCTCTAGATGCCGATGCATGCGCTATTAAAAAAATCTTATATGAGTTTAAAGATGAGAGAGTATTTTTAATTTTTCGGTAAATAGAAAATCCAATCGAGGTATTTGCACAACTTTATCCACCTGGTCTTACTACAAAGTTTAAAAGGTTAGGAACGACCGCGAGAAAGTGTCGTTTTAAATCATTCGAGGATAAATATTTTAAAATAGTAAAATTTTTGTTTTTGCGTCTATTACAACCGTAAGATATGTTGCTTGAAGTATGCAAAATGTTTAGTACAGATTATTTCATTTTTTCCCACAGATTTGAACAACTTTTCCGTTGCCTAAATCATATCGAAGTGGCACTAATAATTAATACATCAGTTAAAAATTTCTCGAGGTAATATTATAGAGAACAATCACACTTTATACATGAGTCATTATTACTTTTCAAATTCTTGAGACAAAGAGAAGCAGAATATGAAATCAAATTTGTTGAACTTTTTACACTAGATAAATTTTACTTTACATTTGGAATATAATCAAAAATCTGCTAAATATTTTAAAACGTATTCTTCATTGTTGCGATTAATGGCGCACAATTTATACATGGAAAATTTTTATAAACTCATTGATATAATTCAAGATTTGCTTAAACATAAGACTCATTCAAGTGAAACGTAAAAAAGGAGAGGTATCCTTTAATAGTTGCTAAATAAAAAATAAAAAAGGAAGCTTCATAGGGAAAGGAAATAAAAAATATAACATGGCTTTACGTCTTCCCATTTTCAAGGTTTAAGTTTTTTTATTTTTTTTTTTTTTTGGAAAATTAAAGCTTTTATCAATAAAATTTTGTGTTTAATCTAATGTATTGTTTTGTTTTCCATTTATTATATTTAAAAACTTGCTTTGACTTGTCTTGTGCACCAATGTAAGCTTTACATGTGCGTAGACGTACATAAACGCCTGACGTCTATCTACGTCATGTCCCTGGAAATAAAATCTAAGAGCACTGAAGAATCAAGACGTAAATAATTGTCAAAATTTTAACACAATTTTCCTATTTAGATAACCTCTATTTTTAGATTCCAATAGTGTGGTGTTTTCCGAATTTTTCTATCTTGCCAAATGACGAAGATACAGCAAGTGTTCCACGGTAAGTTTTTTTTAAAAGTATGAGTTATAATAGTTTTGAATGCAAAAATATCAAACATACGCCATAGAACTCATACTTAATAAAACAATAATGCAAAAACCATTGCATACATTTTGGTGGTATTTTATCGTGTACATTATAATTATTTGCTTTTTAATAATTATACGCTATGAAGGTCAAACATTAAAAATCAAGATAAAGGCAGTTTATAAATATTTTCTCATCTACTATCGATAAAAAATGCTTTGAAACAAACTTGAATTGCCTGTTAAATGTCACATTAAGTTGACCCCATAATTTCAGATACCAAACTTTTTAAGTAGCTGTAACGGCTTATAGCTGATTTATTGCTACAATACATTAATGTGCATTTGGACCATTTCATGACTAAGCATAGGAACTCGCACTACCCGTGATATAAAAAATGCATCTGTGACTAATTTTATACATATTTATAGAGTAATATGTGCTCATAAAGTTAGTTTTAAATCAAGCAATCAATTCAAAGTTTAATACAACTGTCAAGAGTTTTGAAACAGCTTTTTATATATTCATTTGAAAACAGCCTTTATCGAAGGTCAGCAAATGCGCTTTTAATTGTAAATACATTTTTCTGCACGTCAACTCTTTGCAGGTTAACTTAGTAAGTATAAACAGTTATCTTGCTAAATTTTGCCCCATCTAATTTTTTTTATTAAAATTATGAAATTTATTGTTAAGGGTGTATAAGCTAGTCTCTATACGCATGACGCTATCCGCTTTGGCTAGGTCATCCGGAAATATTTACACCCAACTTTTTAGAAAACTTATGCTAAATATTCTTTAGACAAAGTGAGAAATTCAATGAAAATGAAAACAAAACCTTAAAGGTTAAAAAGCTCTTACAAGAAGCAAATTGTTACATTATTATTCTCATTTGCCTTAACACATTTGGTTAAGTGAAATCTAAATGTAGTGGCAGGGGGTTAAAAAACATAAACATATAATTTGTTCGTTGTTTTTATTTCCTGATGCTGCTACACAATGGAGTAGCGAAATATAGAAAACAGAAAATATAATTTTCAAAAAAGACCTTCAAGCTTGGACAATTATAATAAATTATATTTTATTTTATTTAAAGTGTAACTCACACTCATCGTTCTCAAATATCATACATGATTTTTCCTAGGCAAACGTAGGTGTATAGAAAACTTAAAGTTTCTTCCAATGACAACAAGTATATTTTCTTAATACACTTAAAAATGGCTCCTATGAAATTAATTTCACAAAACTATTTAATGTTAATTACATCTTTAATATTATACCTTTCACAATTCATCTCAATTATTTATATAAGTTATTTTACATAACAATCGACATATTTTGTTATATTAAAAATTTATTTCAAAAATTATTCTTTTCGATTTTATTTGTTATCAATTTAAATCACTTTCACAATTTTTATATGTATTACTCATGAAATTAATTTTTATTTTCACATTTTTACAAAAACAAACCTTTTGTTAACAGATGATTTGAAACTTAAATTCTTAATTATATTTATTATTGTTTAAATGGTTGGTAATAATATTTGGCATTTTTTTAAAGTTTATTTCACAATATATTTTTCTTAATATTTTCATTGGTTTATTGATGTAAAACTTTATTTTAATGTCGTGATTATTGTATTTTGTTGTAGTTTATATTTTAGAGTTAAACGTTTTTACTACTTTTAGAAATAATTTAAAAATTAATAACTAGCGACAGTTAGTACGATAATATTAACCAAATAAGGAAAATGTCCTGTTAATGTTTGACATTGTCTAAAATATTTTTAATGAGGAAAATTGATTAAAAATGTGATTTTTAATGATGTAGGTTACTTGAACTTGAGAATCTTAAATATTTTTCATATTATTTTTAACTACTGTTACTAGTTTCCTTACTCGTTTCGGTAGTTGAGGGATCACTTTTTTAATTTTAATAACACTCGTACTATTTTTTCATACATGAAATAAATGAGTAACATAATAATAAAAAATGTCTAGGTCATTCCAATTATCCTAGCTCTCATAGAAAGTTATCCGTACGTTTAAAAATAGTTGTGGGCCTTTTTAAGGTTTTAACTTTAATACCGACATCAGTTTCAAAGCCAATTCGCCATTTTTAAAAGCATAGTCCAATAAGCCTATTTAATTTAAAAGTTTTCCTAGATCTTGAAAATTAATTAATAAAAATTAAAATAAACGTTAACAAAGTTAAACTTAGTGCAAAATTATAAATTTAGATTTTTAATTTCATTAGAGCAGATTTATTTTCTAAATTGATAGACTCTAATTGTCACTCAATACCGCGTATGTCTTAAGTTTCTTTTGGCCGTTTAAAAACCGTTTAAAACAAAACTGACTCGTCCACTCTGCATCTACTTGTAGAATTTTTATTTTTAACACTTATACACATTTGCAATAAGGATTTAAGAAGTCTAAAGTACTCACGATTTGTAGCGTTTATTTCAGATCTAATTCACAAAAACTCATAAATCTTTGATTATCTTTTACACAAAGTGGCGCATTAGTTTCAAAAAGCAACCAATACATATTTAACCATTATTCTGGTTTTTAATAATTTTCTTCTAGTTTTATTAATTTCCAGTGATTTTGAGGAAAACTCACATTTTGAATGGATTCCTCTTTTAGGCGGATATAACGACTATATTCTTCTCAATGGCGACATAAAACAGATAATATGTTTGGCTACTGTGACCAAAAGCTTGGTCCCAAAGCAAGTATGAATGTCTATTGCAAAAAAATTTATGATGGATTTATTGGACAAGACACATCCACAACGATCGGAATAAATAAACAGTTTTAAAAAGCTGTCGAAATATTCGTTTAAATGCATTAGTCCTATGGGACTCCCGATGCAATAGATTCATTCCAACCATAACCTTTTAATTTGTTACAAAATTGTGAATGCCAAATCAGTAGGTCCCTAGCTGCCAGTTTTAATATAATATACTTGTAGTAAAATCTAAGGTGGAGTCGTTACAACCATGATCGTAAGGACAATTATATGAAAAAATAACGTTACAATCCAAATTGCTTGAATGTATTTAACCTGTTTCTTGCGTGTGATAAAAATATTTTCATCAATTACAATAATAAAGGTTGTTTTTATTTTCCGTTTTTCATATTTGTATTATTTAATTCACTTTAAATATTTATTTTTTGTCTTAAATTGGAAGTCCCCTATTCATTCCAATTATGCTACATGTAGCCACTTGCCGTATGTCTTCACTTTTGATCCCAAATATCATTTATAATTTCATTTAGAATTTCGTCACATGAAATGTATGGGATAATTTTCTTATCGGCTCTTATTTTTAAATACAGCTACAAGAACTTCAATATATTCAGTGTTAGGCTGTATCACTTTAATCTGAATTATTATTGTAGACCATTTAGGGTTCATTTTAAATATCAGTTTGTTTTTATTAAACACAACATTTTTTTAACGAATTGAAATTTATTTTTTTACCTTTGGTTATAATTTTTACTAAGTAATTATGAAGCTCTAGTTCCTTAGTCATATTTTTTTTAGATAAAACTCTTTTATTGGGGAAATATCGAATGTAAGCAATAAAGTTGTTTTATAGAAAAAAAAAATATTAAAGAGCTAGAGCTTGAAAATTATTATTAAAAATTATATTTAATGCCGCAATATTATTTGTTAATATAATTTTTTATGAATAATTTTTTAGCTGTATTTATTTAATTGAAAGTAAAAATTATTTTTTTTTTGTGAAGAGATTTTAGAAAATTGGTTATTTATTTTTTAATTCTTTATCTATATTTAAGCACATTTTTAAGTTTTATCCTTTTAAATTTGTTGTTAGTTTTTTTATTTGTTTGCTACTTGTAGCAGAAATTACCATTAATTTTTTTCGCCTATTATTTTTTAATCGGAAATTAGGTTTTGCTTATATATCTTTTTTTGCAAATTTATCACTTTTTAATGTTAAATCTATCTTTTATTAATCTGTTTGCAATGAAACAATTTTGCCCGCATTTACTTATAACTTCTCGTTATCCCACTTTTTTGAATTAAACTTTTATTATTATTTCCTCTTCACAGCACTGTTTTCAAACATCTTCTTATTACGCCAGATTCCCTTAAGGATGTTTTTTGATATATTTTTAAATTATTTAAAAACTTCGTACACTAACAAAATTGTTGTATTCCGAAATCTTTCATTTTATTATCCAAATGTTCTTGTTTGAAAAGTAATTCTAAAACCGTGATGTCCATGTAAGCGCGCGTTTATCGTTTCACATTTGAATCAAAACTGATGTTTCATTTAATGTTCAACATTGCAAGGATGCTGTGTGTTTATTATTGTGTCGATGTGTTTTTTCTTGCTTTTTCCATCTATACATTATGTTGTATTTGGTTCGTGTAAGAGCGCTGTTATCGTTTTTTTTCTATGTTTTCAAAATGATAACCACTCACACATGTTAACTTCAATTTCCGTTTAACAGTTTAGCATACGCACACTCACGCACTTACACACAAATTTCATAAGTAAACAAAGACCCAATGTTCTTTTTATTTAAAAGAGCACAGCCCAGTTAACATTGTGTGGAATAACATAAAAAGAGAGCTCTACAACTCATAAGAGAAAGTTAGAAAAATCTAGGCGGGAGTGGTGTGAATATATTCTATATTGGAGTAGGTCAGTATTACAAATTTATTTTTTATGCGTGGCAAAAAATGAAAGAAGAAGCATGAAAGAGAGTTTTATTTATTTATTTTATGTTGGAGTTTGAATAAAATCTCCTAAAATGCTCTTACCTGTCGTATTTACATTTAAATAGTTCACAAATTAAACACTGGTTCTCTTTTGCTAAACAGGAATTTTTCCATCTCTATGAATTAATATATGCCTGCCAATTTTTAAGAATATTTATTTTATGCATGTGACTACTTGGTTTGGTTATTTTGATGACAAAAATAGATGTAAAACTTTAATGAACAGTTTGAAGGTATAACTTAAAAAATTTGTTTTAAATGACACAAATCAAAAAATTGTTAAAAGAAAATCTGAGTCAAATTTTTTTGCCGCAAAAGGAGAATTGATAAAAGAACTAAATCTTGAAAACTCCAAATCTTCATAAAGAAAGCTTTTGATTAAAATTACAATAATTGTTACTAAAGTTCAAATAACGTTGATCCTAAAATTCAGAGCGAAGTAAAATATTAGCTCGAACCCTATTCTTTCTAAGTTCCTCAGTGATACAAATGCATTGAAAAATATATGGTTTTGCAAGTTAAAAAGTGGTGGATCGGTAAACCAACTTGTACCTAATAATAAAAATTTTAATTATTTTACAAGCCAACTTTTTTCAACAGCACAAGTATACAAGATTTTGGACTGGAACAACTGAAAGTTTATTATAAGCAAATTTGGAAGGCCGAATTGAAATCTGCACTGCATTTTTTAATTTGATTCTGCTTGCTTAGATACACCATTATTTCGAAAATGAACGAAGTCCTATGACATATAGTAGTAGTATAACTTGAGAATGGTTTGTTTTTATGTCGCAGTAAAACATTTCAAAATTCGCATTAATATTATCTTAACCTTACGTTGTTCCTTTTGATCTGCTTCGTAATTTTCGACCGTTCTGCGAAAAAAATATATTTTTCGTGCAAAATTATAAAACTTTGGATTTTTAAAAATCATTAAAAAATGGAAGAAAGACAAAATACACTTCTCGTACCTAAAATTATAACCGAAAATGTTGCTATATGCATAAAAGAATACACCATTTGCAAATTTTATTAAAGCGAATTTTACTGATGTATGCCTACGGCAACTTTTGGCGAAACAAGATACCTGCACTTCTACGTTCTTAGAAAAAACAGCTGACTATATTTTTGTCGATTTTATAAAAACAAAAAAATATAAAAAAACATTTTTTTAATAGATTCCATGATATCACTGAAATTAATGGTGCCATAAAAACATTTTCTTTGCACTTATGTTAGTTCTTACTGTGCAGCTGCTTTCTTTTAAAAATAACGGTACATTTCAAAAACTATAATGAATTTGAAGCAGCAGACTGCAGATTCGAATTCAGCAGCCCATTCTAGATAAGAAGCTCTTGTCCAAAATTTGACTGGGATTTTTAAACGTTTTAAAGTTAAGTCTCCGAGCATTTTAAATTTGTGTGTAAGTTTATTTGTGCAGCCTTTAAAACTAAACTGATTAGGTTACTGATTGAAGCTGATATTTTTCAAATTAATATTAGCTTAAAAAGACCATTAGAAATAAAAAATACCTCGGTATTAACTTTCAAATTATAACTTATTTGTACATTACTCTTATTGATTTTAAACAAAAATTAATCCTATGTTTGGGGATCTCAACTTTAGGTTGTATATTTTTCATTTAGAAAACAATAAATACTCATACGCCACTTGCTTCGAAGACCGCATTTGCAGATCGCACTTGGCCTTCAGAAGCAGCGATGGAATCATTTATCGGCTCACGAAATGAATTTTGTATAAAAGTCCGTCTCTTTGAATCTATTCTACTTAAAAATGGAGCATACAACTATTCAATATTCATCACACTGTAAAGCCTGGCGATATATTAGGGCATTCGGTAACGATCAAAATTGCAGTGGAGTTTAAAACCTATTTTTTATAACAACACAGCGATGCATCCAGAGAATTTGTAAAAAACAATCTAATTTTTTATTGTTGATTTTTATACAAATCTTCTAGATGTAAATTCAAATTTTGATAGGTAACGAATGCAGTAATTTCCCCTGGTATTGCGACTCCTACTGGTGTGAGTACAAATCTCAACATATGTGCAAGTAGCACTGTTTATTGCACTTTACGACTTTATAAATGCTGCATTTTTTTTCTAATAAATCATCTTCAGGTTCAGTGTATATGATTGAGATTATAAGAATAAAAAAATAACCTGTAATTAGTAATTATGCGGAACAGAAGGAAATATATGTGATAAACATCTACCCACAAGCTCGTGCTTTGGCAGCTCGTTCTGTTATTTGCAAGCGATCATAACTTATCATACGAGTATAATATGATAATGGAGGTGTACAAGGCGAGGGTTATTGTTGCAAGTTTCAGAAATTTTAAATTCAAATGATTGTTGAATTGTGTGGCAGACATACCGTTCGTCAAACACCTTAAAAATATTAAGGAAAAACTGAAATATATAACAATTTTTTATTAATATTTTCCAAGAGTGTTTTAACACTGAAATAATGAATATCAATCAAATTATTTGTAAGATATTTCTTGTTGATTTATAATATAAACTTTCTCTTCAGTATTTTAACATGGTTTGTACAGTACTTTCTCTTTCTCCTTTAGTTTAACAGAAGTTTTTCAAAACAATGTGTATTAAGTTCTATTTCTCTTTTAGAATTGAAAATTCATTTAAAGGTACCAACAGACGACATATTTTTCACACTGTATGTGTCAAAATTTACATATGTAAACGGAAACATGTCGTGTGTTACCTTTAAAACATTGCTTGTGTAAAAAACATGACAAAGGTCATAAGACATTATTTGAAATAGAGCGTGTTCTAATTTCTTATGTTAAACATACAGCTCCAAATGTCTATGTCATGCGAACAATTTCGTCGGCGGTTGATTATGTGCACTATCATTAGCCGTCTGAATGAAGTATTTTGCAAGGCAAATAAACTGTATATATTTTTTCAATTTAACGTTGTCGTTTTATTAAAATAAGTAATTTATAAAAATAAAAATTTATCGATTTTTAGATACAACCTCAACGTCTTGTTTAAAAAAGAAAAAATTAAAAAAACACATTTGCGTCGCCAGTACTTCAGCGACGGAACCAAAAATATTTCGACGGCTTCAAGCCATTTATCAAACAAACGACGTGGATATTTATTTATTTTTGGGCAATCAGCTGTTCTCAATAAACATGATCGATGTCATGTGTGATACTACATGTACGTTTGTGGCCAAAAATTATAAACCTTATGTAAATTAACCAATATTGACAGACATAAAGAAAAACATACGAATCGAAAGCTTAAAAAACACATGTAAAAAACATGTCGTCTGTTGGTACCTTAATGTTGCTCTTATGCCAACAAAAGGTTGGAATACATAAACTGTTTTGAGAATATAAAAGGAAATGTTAAGTAACTTTTAAGACAGTTAACATAGATATGTTATTATTTCTCTTTATTTTTAAACATTTATATTACTCATATATCTCGTTCTTCTGCTGTTTAACAGAAGTTCTTCCAAATGTAGCTTACTAAGGAGTCTCAGTTATTTATAACTCTTTCAAATGCCTCCTGCATAAAATTTTTAGTTTCCTAAATATTATTTTTCATTCTCTTAAAGGCTTTTTTTCTTAACATTTGTTATCTGCAGGTCTTTTTAAGAAACCTTCTGTTAAAATCAATCTTTTTAAACTAAACTATTTCTATCTATTCTATTGTTTAAGTTGTTTTTTCAAATGCAAATTGGTTCAATAGTTCTCTTAAACGCCTAATTTGTTTTATAGCTTAAGTCTTGTTAAACACTTATAAAAAAACATATTTTTTGCTTCTCTTTTTTGTCTTTCACATTTTCTGGCGCCTTTTTCCTATGCTAAGGAAGAAATGGTTTGGTTTTATGTTTTTAAATTCCTTGCACTCTTTTTTTTTTGTAACTCCCACTTGAGTGTTTTATATGACAAACTTAATATTTTACCATATTATTCTTGGCTAAAAACATAGCCTAAGAAATATTATTTGCTCTTCATTTGTCTTCCCTTCCTCTTTTCCAACCCTATCTTGCGATTTAAATTAGTATTCCAAAGTATACGTTTCAGATTAGTAGTCATTTATTTTGTGTTGCATGTCTGTCACTTACACAAAGTACATCTATAAGGGAGGATTTCCAAATGTACTTTATTTGTGTTTCGGAAAAATTGGTTTTTATAGTAGAGATAAATATGCAAATATATTTCAACTTACATTGCTGCTTACGAAGTTTGTGTTAATATATGCCATTGAAGAGTAGGAGATTTTTTTTTTAGGACTTACCTAAAATGATATATAAAAAAGGATAGCAAATGTTTAATATTTTGTTGACAGATTACGGGTAATTTATATAGTTTTAGTGTTTTTATCTGCTATAAAATATTTAGCATCTTTCATTTCTAAAATACAAAAAAGGATATAATATTCGATGATGCCAAATCGTCTACATATGTATGAGATCAAATACAAATTTTCTACTTCATCCTGACGTTTATAATAAAAACCATCACTCAATTATGAATATTGTTAAAATATTTAAGCTTTAGAAATTAATTTAATTGACTTCGTTAATTAGTTCAACAGTGTTTGCATACAATTTTATCGTACATACAGAATATCTCGTTTATTTACTGGTACGCAACCAGCACTTAGAATCGCATAATATTTATTAATTAAGTGGAGGATTTTCAATATACATAAGTGTAAAGCCGTTTCTAGCTCAGTTCACATCCAGTTAATAAGCAATTCAAAGGGGTCGATTCTTGTTCTGTGATAATTATGAAGTGAAATATTTTTTTATTTACGTTTTCACAAGCTCTTTTTTCATAGCGTTTCACAGTTACACAAATTTAGTTGCTCATTTTTATTATAAAAAGATGTTTCAATCCAACTGCGACCATGAAACTTCTGCATTTATGTTATTCAAATTTAAGTTGCAAGGTCACAACAGAAAAAAACATAATCCAAAAATATAAATTGTAGTTGTTTAAAATATATTAATTTGATTGTGTCATTTAAATTATCCCAAAAAATCGGGAATGGCAATTTCTGATTTAACATATTTATATATTTTTTGTTTCACATTTTATAAAATTCCCGACAGCTAAAATCCATTCTAGGTGGCAACTGATGAGCACTTTAACACGGTAAAAAACGATGATCGCAAATTGTCCAAGTTAGTTTTACTTACCGTACCCAAAGCTTAATTTATAAAACATAAATTTTTATTCGATGTTATTTTAAAAAATAGTTTAACAGATGACAGGTGCATATAACAGAATTAAATAAAATGTAACATTTATTTATAAAAATGAAAATAAAAGTGACTTTATACATCCTGATTGTTTTTTTTACAAATAAATTGCAAATAAAGGATTTTGACTCTTGTTTTGACTGTTACATAAAGCTGCAAACAACACTGATGAACTGTGAAAAAATTTCACTTCGTTCTACCTTTTTGTGTGAAAACATTGTTACATTATTTTAAAATTTTTATTTAACGTGAATCGTAATAATCGGAAGTATTAAAAAAATGTGATAAAAGTTTTTATATCACGGTTTGCCAGAATACCAATTGACTCGTTTGTCTTATTTGTTGTCGTATTAGTTAGAAGAGAAAATTTCTATAGTAATGTTTTATGTAGATTTTGGTTTTGACACCATGTCAATAAATAAGCTTTTGAATAAATAGCTTGTGGTTTTAGATTGTGGCTTTTGTTAAAAATAAATTGCTCTCACTTCACTTATCGTTGCCTAGGTTTTGAACAAAGCCAAATAGTTTTTTTCAATGAAAGATTGTAAAACTTACCACTCTTAAGGCCCAGCATTATCCAATGCCAAAAAATTTGGTGGGTTATCTTGATGTACTAAGAGTTTTAAGAACAATTTTAGAATTGTTTGTAACCTCTGCAAACCTTAAAATATTTTTTTTTTGCTAAAACCAAAAACCGGAAAATCTATATACAATAAAAAGCTAAATTCAACAAATTTTCATATTTCAGAACAAAATTTAGAATTTCATCAGAATACCTACAATCTGCAATAACAATATTAAAAAAAAACGTCGGAATTTAGACAAAATCCGAGTTATACAATTATATAAAAAATCAAATTTTATTACATACATCACTATGCCAAAATTAAATTACCAAAAGAGCTCAATTTTCTAATATATTGAAATTTCCTAAAAAATTATATAAAAATTGAATTTTACTAAAATCTGAAATTTCACCTCAAATTGCACCAACAAATTTCAATTTCACTCAAATTGGAAATAATAAAATTGTTGATATTTAACAAGAAAGTCGCCACAATTCAGAAGTTCAACAGAAACTAAACTAACCAAAAAAGTCAAGATCACTAAAACCTAAAAAAAAACAAAATTATACAAAAAATCGGTAGATCACCCAAAATAGTTTTAAGTTACAAAAAACCTCAGTTTTATAAATAAAAAACATATTTTGAAATTTAATGACAAATTAACTCAGAGCTAAATCTACGCCGAAAACTATACATTTTATTAAAAATTCGAAATTCTATTAAAACCAACATATTTAGAATTCATCGAAAATTCATAAGTACTCAGAGAGAAGATAAGATAAAAGTAGAAATTAAAACAACCGAAATTGAATAAGTATCTAAATTATTAACCAATCAAAAATTCTTATATTAAAACGCACGGAGAGTTTAAATATAATATAAGACGACTAAAACTGGAGACCAAATTAAAGCTCGCAAGTCAATGATATGAGCTTTTTGTGAGACCGATGGAACGATGTGGGTATTGGGAAGCTGTCGTTTCAAAGACCAAGCCACATGACAGATATCAGCACAAGCAATCGAGTTACAAAGCGCCAAATTTTCAGACCGCATCATTTCACGCCACGGCGAATTTGATTGGTTCCCGAGAGAGTGTGATGCAGCAACTGCCTGTAACTTGCTTTGGGGTTGTCTGAAGAGTAGGCTATACGGTTTTGTATACTGAACATGATTGCAGAAGTAAAACGAAAGAAACGGAAGGAAATATTATCTCTTTTAAAATATCCGCTAAACAAAAAGATTTTTTTTAACCGCAATTAATTACCAACAACTAACTATCTTAACTTAACTTGAAACAATTAATCCTAGCTGTTTGTAATCATCATAAATAAAATGGTATAAAGTATAAGATATGCTTAAAACAAAATATAAAAAATATGTATCTTTTCCTGGAAAACACAATTTATGGCAAAATACTGCAATCTACCTTAAGTACAGCACAAAATTTATTGATCAACAGAAATAATTTATAAAACTATTTTCAAACATTTACTATTTCCTTTATATTTTTAAAGCAAGTATTTGCAAAATAATAAATGAACAAAGAATCTATTAAAAGCTAAGACCTTAAAACATATTTAGACATCAAAGACACTTGTACAAAGTGGTTTCTACATTTATTTTCTTTACTTGGAAGACACTACAGCCCTAATGAGAGTTAATGTGTATCTGAGTATAAAAGTGCTTGTTTTTAAATTGTTTGAGTGTTTTTAGTCCATAGAGCATGGAGCAAAAAGAAAAAAAATTGTGAAGTATTTTATACCCATAAAGCGCATAAATCACCGGAAATACCGAAGCTTTTAAAACAACCTAAGCCTTTCCTTCCTTGTTTTATTTTTTTTTTTGTTTTATTTAAAAATGCATCTAAGTATGTTTGCAGACACTTATTTACTCTGACACCACACCAACATTTACGGTTCACATGCAAACAACACGCTAAGTGTGCGCAACGAAAAAAGGACAAACAACATTTTAGTGCCAGCAGAATGAGATGCAGGGCAAAGGTAGAAGAAAAAAGTATTTAATAGACTAAGAGAGAACATTTGTATGGCTGTACCAACACTGTGATTTGGATTTGCTGGAAACAAAGTTTTAATACTTGAAAGGCTTTTTATTTTACTCTGGCTAAATATTTTTCATCTAACAATGAAATTTTATCTTTAACCAATGATTTGGCACTAACAGTGACATTGTTTGGCAATGAGTCGAAAGTCAACTTTAACTTTTCATTTTGTTAACAAGAAAAAGGAAACTAAAACTATTGCAGCTGGTTACGAACTTGAGAGACGAACTTATAATTTAGTAGTGACCAGCTTCTTTTCATCAATGCTATTATGAGCCAAATTAAATAACAAATTAAATTTTTTGAGCGTTGCACAATCAGAGTGTAACCGGTTTATTGTACTTGGAAATTTCCATATTTTTAATATCTACGCGAATTTATTCCGAGTGTAGAACCTAGTTAGACAATTAGGTATTAGCTAAAATAAGATACTGATTTCATATATAGAATCCCATAAAACAAACGGCAAATGCTATATGTTTGGTAATGGTCTCTCTGGTATTGTTACGATAATATAACTGATTGTCAATCGATGCTGCCAGATAACTGAGTGCAACACCACATGATAATCTTACGTACAAATATTGCAGCCTTCCTACAACGCCGTCCCTTCAGGTGGATTCTCCAAATATTGGTATCGCACCAATTAGTGAAAGTATACAGCAGGAACCAAGAAAGACCGTTCACATATACTCGAATACTCAACTTGCCGTATTTTGCGTTAGGAATTGGATCCCTAGCCGTAGCAATTAGTTACTATTCACGTAAACAAAAACCATGATTGTGGCATGGTTACAGCAAACATATTATGTTCTTGTTTTGGCAAACTTATAATGGTTATTTGAAAACAATTTAAACATTACTTTAGTTGCGATAAACAAGTTGTTTACATTTAACCATGAAAATGTTAACATGGCAGAGTTGAAAAATAAAATTTTTACTAAAGTTCTAATTACAAAAAAACATTTTATTTATACTAAAACAACCTAACAACTTTAACCATAAAATATTCTTAATAGACATATGTAAAATGTTTTTGGTGTTTAAGCAAAGAACGAGAGTTCTGTAGATTAAATGGTTAGCACGTGGACTATTTAGTATTCGGTGGCCATAGTCACCTGCGTACCTACGTTCGCCGCTGTAAACCAGTAGCACTGGTTTTTTTTGTTCTCTATTATTCTAAGGGGACCATATTGTTTTTATGGATAATAATATATAATTATAATATGATTAATTTATAAGCAAGATTCAATCATAAAATTTTACTCTTAGATTATGATTATCCCGATCATGTTTTTGCGTGTTGTTACCTGGGTAGACGTAAACGAATTTCTTTTTTTCCAAAAGTTTTGGGCAATTAATATTTCCATGGATCAAGACAAATATAAAGAGCATTGGCTGTACTTTGTAATTTAATTCCAAAGTCATACCGAGGTATAACGGGCTTATAAAATTAGAGTGGCGTAATTCAGAACGGATAGATCTTTTCTGCGTTTTGTCCACACGTGAAATATGTACAGCACAACGAGGGCTCCAAATAAGCGCTTAGACCCAACGTATGATGAATATAGAAGTTTAATAGTATATGGATCAGAAAAATTATTACAAAATATATAAATATTAGCTTATCTAGATGATGTCAACTTGGAATCAAACAGTATACAGAAATCAATAAATTAAGTTAATATTTCTCAGATATCAATATGCAAGTTATAGAAAGAAGCTAATGGGAATCTAGCTCTTAAAAAAACTTGAAAACATTTGTTGAGATTAAGGTTCAAATTATTCTTTTTACACCAGGTTCTCACATGGTCACGGACATTTTGCAGCTTTTAAACAATACTCAAATTTCTAATACACAAAACAATATTTCAGGACATTCGCACATAATAAAAAATTCAAAAACCTAAAACATTGCAGATGTCATGAATAAAATGTTAAAAAAGTAAAGGAACCAAAACACTTCCTTCCCCCTGAAATTGGATGATATTAAAACGATTTAAGTACAACACAAACCCTATTAAGCAAATAAGAAGACAACCAGCTATAAAAAGAATATTTCCACAACCATACAAATTTCTCAATAAAATGTCATGCGATATTGTATCAAAGGCTTTTTGAAAAACAATAAAAACCTTTTTCTAGTTATGAAACACAAAAACCTGTGAAAACATTAAGATTCGAAATTATGGATTTGTTAAAATTTATAACTTTTTAATTTTTTTGTGAATTTTGTAATTTTTTTCTTGAATTTGCCCTTTAGTGGTTAAATTATTTTTTATATATTTGTTTAACATCGATTTTCTTCATAAAATATTTTTTTGTTATTTTGCGGCTTTTTGGTGAAATTAAAAAATTTGGTGAGTTTGGTTCTTAGGTAAAATTTCGGTTTTTTATTGAATTTAGATTTTTTGGCATTTAAGTTTTTTTTGTCCAGTTTTTTGATTTCTAGGCCATTTTCCAATTAATTTTCCAGTTAATTTAATATTTTAGTAAAATGTCGAATTTATAGCAGTTTTTTTGTGAAATTTCGGATTTTGAGGAATTTTTTAGTTTTAGTTGTTGGTTTTTGAAAAATCTTTAATTTGGTCTTAATATAGGTCCCTAAGTTATCTGTGTGTTGATTTCGGTATGGGGCTTTTAGCAAATTTGATATGTATTTGATGTGTGGATCAATTTCAAATGCCTCAAGATCCTGCGTTTACTAATGCCGTCGGAAAGTAGAATCCAACATAGGACTGGCAAACAGACGGACATCGTGAATTAAACTTCTCTATTTATAAGGATCAAGAATATATATACTTTTTCGGGTTATAAAATAATGTTGTAGAAATTACAAGCGAATTGACAAACCTATATATACCCTTTTTAATTGTAGTGAAATGTATAAAACTGCACAGTTTGTGACACATTAAAATTCCATATATTATTGTCAAATGGAGAAATTGTTTTCGCCTAAACATATGCTTTACCTTTGTGCATTCCTGACATTTCGCATTTAAAAATGTTTATAGACAACAACTTGGCATAACATGTTTACGCGAATTGTACTTTGGAAGTTATGTTTTTTGAGAGTTCTTTCTTTTAGAAAAATCACTGAAATGAAAAAATTAGCTGCATTTCCTGTTGATGACCTACATAATATTTTACAAAGTTTTATTTATTTTTATAAGACATAAAATCTTAAGCATGCGAAATATCTGTAAAAACCAACATTTGGTGTGACTTGCAGTTCTCTTGTTGTGTTTAAATCCTAAAAGTCACGCATATAAGTCGATATGTTTATGTAGAAATATGTGATTTTTAATTATTTTAAGGGGAAACCGCCATTTAAGTTAATTATTATTGAAAACTTTTATACTATGAATATGCAACATAATTGAAAATTAATTTTGGAAAAACTTAATCTTTTGCTAAGCATCTTGTTTGTAAGTACATTTGGCGTATGACGAGTTAAGCTAAAATTTTAATGCCACTAAAAACAAATAACAAGTTGTGAATATAATAGCGCCAGTAAAATAGCTTTCAAATAAAGTTTAAATATCGCAAATGTGCAAGCTTTAAGCATCTACCATAAAACTGACATACGAAAGTTATCTAGCAAAAGAAAAGAAGAGAAGATGTCATTGGCACCTGAATAAACCATTTAAAAACAATTTATTTTGACTTTTATTGCTTTGTTTTCTTATGGTATGGTTTTTTTGAATTTTGTTAGTTTTATTACTTCCTCTTCTGGTTTTAGCTTTGTAAGTTGTTGACTTCTTAATTCTCTTGTAAAAACATAATGGTTTAAGAAATAATCCACATGACTAAATACTCATCAAGAAGGGGAGAATCAAGCTTCAACTTCTTCTTTACCTTGATTTCTTAAGTTGGTCTTTTGTCCTTTCTATTTGCATTTAAACTATACAGGACACTATACGTTGGTGAGGTTGGTACTTTGAAACGCTTAGAAAAGTGAGTTATATAAAACAATTAATGAGTTACTACTATTCCAAAACCACTAGTGAAATAAAGAGGAGGGAAACAAGTTAGTTTTTATATATTATTCCACTAAGAATGATCGATCTGAGTGCTAAGGATATAAGTTCGATTACCACAAGTATTTTAAGTGCATTTCATGGCTAACGATCATATTAATATGCTTATTTCATACAGAATTTTATTTTCTTGCTGAAATTGCTGATTCCATTTTTATACCCTTCAGATAAAGATAAAACCTATATAGGCTGTTATTCCATTTGTAATTTCTACAATATTCAATTCTTATCCAACAAAGTATATAACGATGTCAGTCTGCCCGTAAAATTTTGAAATATTTCGGATGGCACTAGACAACCAAAGGTTTTAAATCTTAAAACATTTGATCAGCGCATTTGGCGAATTCTCGCTATTAGAAATCAACAATATCACAAGTAACTGGGATATGGACAACAATTCATTTTCTAGGTTGTTTTAATATTTTCAATATCACGGAGAAACGATCATCAAACATGCATATTCTGAATCCTAAAAAAATTTTTACTAAAGTCCCCTACAGATTATAAATTTGAAACCACAAGTAATTTACGGACCTAAATGTCATTTGAAATTTTGCTGGATTAAAATTTTTTCAGTTTCTGAAAAATCAATAATTAATAAAAAAAATCGAAATTTTACAATAAAAAGAAAAGATTTAAATTTCACTAAAGTTTTGCAATTTTATCAAGAGCCCGAAAATTGAAAAAACAAAAAATCAATATTATATAAAAATCGTCGAAATTTAAACAAAATGGATATTGACCAGAGATTTAGAAGCTACCCAAGACAATCAATAAAAAACTCTACGTTTGATCAAATATTAAAAATTTTCCAAAAAATCCAATTCCCCTATTATCTGCAATTCACCAAAAATTAGAGAATTTATTAAAAATTGAGAAGCATTGAGAGAAAAGAAAAACAACTTAAAAGAGAAGTAATTAGGGAAATATATCTCATTTATTAACCGATCGAATATGCTCATACAGGATGTCCGCCGGGAAGGTATACTACTTTGTTTTGCCGCCATTTTGGTAAACACTAGTCTTGGCAGTTCATATTTGGCAGTCGTGAAGTAGAGACGTAGCAAACTTATTATAGAAAAATATTCGGTAAACCAACATGTTTTAATCGTCAAAATCAATAATCGATTACTGTGACGATGAAAAAGTTACGTAAAATTTTTGGGAGAAACAACGTGCCAACAAGATGCACTATTTATCGTGTAGCGAATGATTTCGAAGAAAGAGGGACTGCAGCTAATATACCCGAGCATGGACCACAACATACTGCAAGATCGGCTGAAAACATTACTGCTGTTCAAGAAAGTGTTTAAAACAATCCATCAACCTCAATTCTACACCGTGCTCAGGAGCTTGGGCTTCAAAGAACATCTTTGGTTACAATTTTGCACGAAAATTTGCATTTGTTTCCATTTAAGTTGACACAAGAGCTTCTTCCAGAAACCCATTTACGCTGCCGTATATATGCCAATTGGATGCTACAGCTCGTCCAATACAACCCCGATTTTTATGAAGAAAACATTATGAGTGACGAGGCACATTTTTATTTGAATTGATATGTGAATAAACAGAATAGTTGGTTCTGGGCAATGGAAAACCCAAATTATTCATCAGTTACCTTTGCATCCAGTAAAAGTGACAGTCTGGTGTGCAATTTGGTCAGGAGGTATCATTTGACCTCACTTCTTTAAACTGAAAAGGGCGTAACGGTAACTGTCAATGGAGTGCGATATCGTGATATGATTACGCCCCAACGGCATGCTTTGGGCTCGACTAACATGTGGTTTCAACAAGACGGTGCCACATCGCATACAGCCAGGATTGCAATGGAATTACTGCGAGATCTCTTTCCACAACAAGTTATTTCAACGAGTGGTCATGTTGATTGGCCTCCACGATCGCCTAATTTGACTGCTCCGGACTTCTTTTTATGGGGATATATGAAAAGCAAGGTTTATGCAAACAAACCAGAAACGCTGGAGCTACTCAAACAAAATATTCGGGATGAAATTAATGAAATACCGCGTGTGTGTGAATGTAATGAAAAATGTGTTCAAAAGGGCTCGCATTTGTAATGTTAACAGAGGCGGATATTGTATTGCATACATAATTGCCGACATTAAATAAAACATTTATCAATATACGATCCAGTCTCTTTCATTTAATCAAAAATTATAAACAAACAAAGTAGTATACCTACCCGGCGGACAACCTGTATTAAAAAGAAAGCAGAATTTAAATGTAGAATGAGACTCCAAAATTTTTTACACCGGCATAGAATTTGTAGTACATTATTAGCAGTTCATATTTCTAGTGAGGGGTATATAAGATTCGTCATAGCCGAATATATATCTCGTACCAGTTTTAAAAATGCCCTGGTTTCCGAGGTATACTGTTATACCGAAAACGAAGGCTGATTAAAAGAAACTCTCCATTAAAATTACCTTTAAGTTTAACTAATATTGTCTTTAAATCTGCTCAGTAGTTTTAGTAATATCGAGGATATTGTGGCAGAAACATTTTTTGAATGTCAAATTAAAAAAATGTTCGATTTTTAAAAATTCATAAGAAATAGATAAAGACAAAAATCTTTTTTCTGTAGCTGTTTAGGTTTCAAACTAAAATCAGCCATATTTTATTATTAGATAAAAAAATTGACTTAACTTTAACGAAGATCGTTTAAAAATGGTTACCAACTAGCAACATCGTTAATTTTGCCTTTAATAATTTTTACGATACGAGTATCGCAAAAAAAGCGAATCGCCCTATAGAACTTTTACCATCTTTCTCATAATGTTCCAATAAAAGGCACTAAAGCTGGCAAGAAATATATAAGCACCGCCTCTATATGCCAAATTAACAAACTTTTCTATCGCCAGCAGTTTTAAGGCCTGTGTGAAACCGCTTGCCAAAAAGGAAAGGCCATTGAAGAAATGACATAAGTTATTCAATGCCAAATTTGTTTTAGCCTTCGGTCAAATAACCAAGAACTGACCTGTTTAATATTTTGGCCTGAACAGCATAAATTTTACACATTTTGCTGGTCTTTTTATGCCTCACAATATTTCTGTATATTTCTGTATATTATATGACATTATTTTGCTGGAGGAAAAAGGAAATATATGGAAAATTAGAAGAAGCATATGTTTGAAATCATCACACTTAGAACCGTAACCCTTAAAATACTCGTAGCATTTTGTCACACTTACACACATTCTTGTATGAAATGGTTTATTGTGCTCCATTTGATCACTGATATCCATAAAAGTGTTTAATATTCCTTTTCAGTACGTATTACAGTTTGTGTGTATGTAGTTGTGTAACTGTATAATAGAATCCTAATATAAAATTTATAAAGAGCGTTACCAGGACCTCGAGGAAAAAAGAAAGCCAGAGGGCATAAAAAATAATAAAATCATTTTAATTGAAAATGTAAACTTTTAGTTGTAGCTGGTTCAAGCACAGAAACTGCAAGCATTTTTAATTTAGGAAATGAAGTTCATAGTATTGTTCATAAATATAAAATTTAAATAATACTTCCGAGTTCAAGAATACAGGTGTTTCAAATTACGAAACACAATAGGATAAACTATGGACCAGAAATAATGTTCGTCGATAAATCGTTGACATCGTGTCAAGATAAATTTTTTCAAATTGGAAATTATAAACATTGTTTGGCTTTACTTTAACTGTTTTATTTTGAACTTAGCCGAAAAATGAAATGAAATGAAAAATGGTTACTTAGGCCAGTGTTGTCATTTTTGCTGCTGACCTTAGGATTTCTTTTTTTAATAACTTCTTGAGAAATATACTAATTTTATGTAACAAATTTTATATATAAGCGAGGTATTTGATGCGGCAAAACACAAATTGAAAATTTACTAATATAGAATATGCATGGAAATTCCAGCAAAAATGAGTTCAAAAAACACTCATTCGGAATTATATACGAAAATGCAGGTTAATTGTCAACAGAGACGTTTTTTTCCAAGAATTCAATATTATCCAAAAAAGGTTTTGAAATAATTTTACATATATGGCAACTCTTGACCTCATATGTTTTTATTTGTTTTTGGAAAAATCTACAATTTTGCTTAATAGGTTGTGGATATTTTTGAAGCAAAACAAGTGTATTTTCATCCACCCACTTATAACTTGTGCGTGTGAAACATTTCTGCACACACGTCGAACAAACCACAATAAACTTGAAGGTCAGCAAGTGACCATTACTTGCGGACCTTGCACCTAAAAGAGAAGAAACATCAAAAAGCAAGTAAACACATGACTGATTTTTTTTCTCTTTTTTCCATTTTAGCGATACTTGCAATTAGCCGGTTGGTTGTAAATCAAATATGAGAAACTTATCAAATGTTCGTGCAAAAGATTACTAACGCACAGAACAAATGACAAGTATTTGAAAACGTTAAACTTCTTGTAGGCATACAGCCCCACTAAATTGTTACAAGACGTCGAGCACGAACAAATCACACGCACAAATCATAACTGCATGGGCGGCTTAAGAAAACACGCATGTTTATATATAAGGAAAATTTAATCTTTATTACTAACACAAAATATAAGTGTTCCAAAGCCACAGTAATTAGAATTTTGATTCGATGGTGCAGCAGTCATAGAAAATTCGATTAATTGAGTCATACTTAACAGTAAACGCTCTAACTCTATCAGCCACAGAACTCTCCGATAAGAAGAGAAAGAATCAACATATCACCTCATCGTCAGCAAAAGAACCAACTTATGATCTCATCCAGGATGTTTTAGCGTTTAGCAACTCAACAAAATCCTGTGATTTAATTTATCCAACCACTGAAGTGATATCGTTCGTATTGTATCGATTATTGTCAAATTTAATTCGTTTTTCTTTGTGACGAAAAATATTGTTGCAATATTTTGGCTGAAAATGGAACCAGATTATGCTGTTCGTGCCGACAGTGGGGTGTTAGCTTAAAAATGCTGTTTTATTAATTATGTGGATTCACAAAATTACAATTGAAAAATTTATCTGTAAAACATCTTCTGTAATACTTCCACAGCGATCCAGCGTTCGTCCATTTCTCGTCAAGGCGGACCAAGGCGGACTAAGGAATAAATAATAATAATCATTTCAAATGCTGAAAGATTCTTCAAAAAGCAGTGGTCAGTTAGCTGTTGATTGGCGCGCATGTTGATCATAAATTTTAAATTTTCATGAACTTACTTTGCCGCAGGATCAATTTTTCTAAGAATATTGTTTTAATACAACTTAACTATACATAAGGCTGTCTCAAGGAATGTCAATTTATACCTTTTTAGGTTATTTTAAAAATTAAACAAGCTTGGATATGGCACGAAGCTGACACTTAAATTTTGAAGCTTATGCCTTGATTACACGTAACGTGTATAGTGGCGATACAGTAACTTGGGTGAGTGCTCGTATTTCCTAAACAGTAAAGCGAGTTCATAATCGAATTAGTGACCGAGATTCACCTACTCACATATCACATATAAACACGCACTCGGACGGAAGCCACTCTCCACTCGATTGAGTTTTTTTGTACTTGAAAGTGGTTAAATCTGGTTAAATGCCGTTTAAAATGTTAATTTTCGTGATTAATTTGCAATAATCACTGCCAACAAAATGAATTGACTAGTCACATGGCACAATACAATTGAATACTCGGTTTCTCCGCGCCCAACCAAATCTATCGATCTTGTATCATCGTACTATTTTCGAAAAAACTGATTTACGTTTCTCTAATGAACACTGTTATGAATTTATGCACCTACGGAATAAATTAATAAATAGATAAAATTATAAAGGGGACTTTTAGAGGAACGGAAATCAGATTTTTTGCTCTAAGAATTTAAGCGAACATTACCGATTTACATAGTGGGACAGGTTGTAAATTTAGCTTTAACAAAGGGATAAACTGGCGACGTTGATTATAACCAATTGACTTATATATCAAATTTAAGACCTCGTTTTTTCCTTATTTGTTTTCTTATTCTGCAAATGCCTCCAACCTATTAGATGGGAAATAGAAACGGGAGCTTTTATTTCCTGAAAAATTCAGTTTAGTGTATGTTCACATACAGCCCTAGATTTTTCTTATTTGTTGATTTAATCAAGTGATTTTTGTTTGGGTTTTGTGTTTGCTTTCTAAACGGCTTTTTTGTGGCTTAAAACAAATTACCGTTGCTAGGCCACAGTATTTTTGTAAAATTGGAAAAGTGTATGTATGTTTTTGAATTTTCTTGTAGTAAGATGAACCAGTAGGGAGACCATTTGACATTGGCTGGTTTGGGTTGTGTAACTGATTGCTCTAATGGGTTTTTGCAATATTTAAGGCTTTATATAAGGTAACATTTTAACTTAGGAATTAAAGTTTAGTTATAGAGTTAAGTGTGATTATATCCTGGCGTGTAGCCGGGCTAAGGTAAATTTAATTTTTTTGAGTTGTAACATCATTAGGTCAGAAAAACAACAAATGGGTGTTATAAAATTAAATGAAAAACTTAAATATTGACAAATAAAAATAGGTGATTACCAAAATGCACATATACCTACACATTCTCAAACACAAATTCTCAAACAACGGCATTGTTTTCAACTCTTATACAAACTCCAATATATACATTTGCATATCAAATTATGTTTACCAACACATCAACAACAAACAAACAAAAAATTCGAAAACAACAATGATAAATAAATGCTTGAAACAATACAGAGGATGTAATGGCTCCTACAATGAATAATAACAACAACAGAATTATTAACAACGCACAAACAGAAAACACGTAATGAAAATGGTATTAAAAAATGTTTACACCTTTTATAACACACACACTATTGCACTTTCACATATTAGCACTCAACACATTCAGTTTAAAACAGAGAGTTTGAGTTGGTCGATGTGCAGGCATGAATGTATATAAGTGTGAGTATGTTTATAAAATGCGAATAACAAAAATGTTGCCAAGAGCATAAAAAATACAACGAGAGAATCTGTTAAAATATTTAATGTTTTATTCCAGGTAAAACTGGTACTTCTTCGGGCGTAATTGAATTACAGATTGGGGGCGCAAAAAATACAACAGTTTTAAACAAAAAAATATAACATTTTTTGTACAGCATTTTATTTCGAAGTCTTATTGTCATAAACGATAGCACGACACAAACGACACAAAATAAATGTTATATGAAAATAATAATGCTCTAACAAGGGACTACGGCAGAGGGGCCCAAAAAAATAAACTAGTATCAACGTTTTGAGAGTTAACGTCTGGTTTTTACTTTAGACTACAACTACAACAGCAATATAAATAAAGAAATGTTTACATTTATTTGTGATTTTTTTTTTCATTTTCAGATTGATATTATTTATTTATTTTCGTGCAATTAAAAGATTTTAAATTTGTAAAGATTAAAAAAGATGTTAAGATTTTTAATAATATTTTTGGTTTAATTCTCTCATTTTGCGAATTTGTATTTTTTAAGATTTCTATGGTTTTGGGTGTGTTCGGTTCGCAAAACTTTAATGATTATTTAGTAGAATAACGTATTTTGATAAAATTTTAAAGTTGCTTTTGTGAAATTTCTTTTTTTTAATAAAGATTATTTTTTAATTATTCGCTTGATTATTAATTTTTTAGTTTGATGCAGCATTTAGATCACTAAGTTAGCTGAGGTCCTTGGGTACATGGTTCATGGGAATTTATCAAAATTCTAAAATTCACCACAAAATCAAACTATGGTTCAAAAATAATAATTATTCATAAAATCGAAATTTTGAAGAAAAAAAAAAACGAAACTGCACAAAAAAATTAAGAAAAATTAGAAATTTTTGCAACATTTTAAATTCGCCACAAATTCAAAAATTCACCATAAAATTTAAAAACTTGAGCAAAAAAATGGAATTGCTAAAAAGTCAATATTTAATAAAACCCGAAGTTTAACCAAAAAAATACCACAAAAACCAAAATCCACGAAATCTTAGGATTTCAAGGCAAAAATTTTAATTCCATCAAAATTTTGCAATTTCACCAAAAAGCCGAAAATTAAAAAAAAAAAAACAATATTTCATGGAAACATGAAAATATGTTACACAATTATTTAAAAAAAAAATAATTTCACCACAAACCGGGAACTCAAACAAAAATTCGAAAATCGCTTAAAAAAATTCTTAACCACTAAAAACTAAAATTTGTTCCAAAACCAAAATTAAACTGAAATTTTCTAAAAAACTGAAAACCGAAAAAATTTTAAAAGAATCTTAATTCTACCAAATATAAGCAACATTTTACAGCTAGGTCATTTACAATCTTTCATCAATATAGCAATCCTACTCCGTTTTTTTATTTGTACTTTTTTTTATTTCCAAGAAAACGTAAAATCGTCATTTATTATTTGTTTTTAAGCGGTGGCTGTTATGTTAAATATTTCATTGTGACTTGTAAGTTGAATAAGTATTGTGGATAAAAGATTGTCTTTTCAATGAAAAAGGTGAAAGTAAAAGTTAAAAAGATGTCATTTGAAATTAAAATTTGTTGTTCACAAATCTTCTACGCGTTTTATTTGAGGAAATCCTTATATTAAATTAAATACACTTATTCTTTGGAAGGTAATTAAAAAAATTAAACTCTTTGGAATGTTATTCTATATGAAGGACACAGGGGAAATGGCAATGAGGGTTAATAAAAAAAAAATTGATTGTGATTGCATCGGTCAACAACAATGGGAGTACTAATAGTACCACAGATCCCAAAAAATATATGTTATAAATTGGGGCAAAATCAACACACAAAAAAAAAAACATAAAACCTATGGCAAAACTATGAGGTTCCAGAAAAATAATTATAAAATTATTTGCTACCAGCACTATCTTGATGTAAAGAAAAGACGATTTTAATGTAGTGAAATGTACTTTCCTATTCGTGGGCATTCTTACAAGGCGATGTAAGTAAATCAAATGGTTTAGCCAGAAGTGCTACAAGATTGGGGAGATCTAATCCATAAAAGCAGAGAAAATCGACCTCTTTTTTTTGTAATTATAATAACGACTACAAAAAAAAATCTTAAGGCATGGTCAACGTATTTAGTCCCTGTTACTAAAACCATGTCGTCTTTTGCCACAATAGTCATTGGGCATTTGAAAATAAATTGCTTCAATTATTGGTAAAATAGTAAGATTTGAGACGTAGCGACTCTTCGTATGATAGTTGTACCATAAAAGCTTCCCAAGATATGAAGGTATGAAAAGTGCTTATAGCAATATTCTCCCCATAATTCTTTCTTTTACATATAAAGAACTTTTAATGGTCGAAATTTTTCAATAGCAACTTGCCCTTATTTTCAGATTTCTGTATTTGAGCGAATTTAGATTTCCCATTATATTAATAAAATTTATGATGACATCTTTTTATATTATAGTACGAGAGCACTTTTAGCTAACGACAACAATAGTGTTAATTTCGAGGATTCAAAGTTGGTTTTTGCTTTTTCTGGGAATGACAAAAGGTGGAGCCTAGCCGTTTTTCTGCGGTGCCCTTCATACATTAAATGTAAGAGTAGTTCGATCTAAGTTCAGATATAGGGCCATTCCTAACGGTTGTACTTATGCATAGAGAAACTAACTTCGGATATATCAGAATTCATAGTTGTGAACGACTCATGGTATCTGGCTTACCTGCAGTGAAACGGAAATGGACATATAAATAATGAGGGCAAAACGGAAGTGGACAGTTTCAGAAAGCGGATTAGAAGCGACAGCTTTAGAAACAAAAAGCAGCTTGTCATCCTAGAAAAAGTTGAGACGTTAACACATGTACGTAATGCAGATCAGTCTTACAATTTACGAAATGAAAAATTTTTCGGTAATTATACGACGACAAGCAAAAATTACTGGGGAACACAAAGAGACACAAGGCATTGCAGCATTTCGAATTAATAAATCATTTTTAATTGCACTTTTGAAGATTTATAATTCATGCTCTAAGGCATTAAGCATTTGGTTACAAGGCACCAATAATTTTATAAGTTTCAGGATATAAATTAATTACAATATTCAATTCACAGGCTTCGCGGCATATATAACTTATATTTTATAGTTAAAAATGTTAAGTTCAATTCAGTTTTTTTAGTTTTTCCATTGTAATATTAGTTTTTCCTAATTTCTTAGGCAATTAATCACAGGCATTGCAACTAAAGCATTTCACCTACTTTTCTAAATCTTATACTAGGCTTTAAAATTTAATCTCGATTTACAATCATGTGTTAGTACATGATATTAGAGGAAGTGCAAACTAAAAGCTTGTTTTTAAATTTATGCACACAATTTTATGTAGCTGTATTTGTGTAAACTACATATGTATGCTACACAGTTAAAACTTTAACAAAGTAAAGAAATATAAGAGAAAAAGGGGTGGATCAATAAAATGGTGTTGTTAAAGTACGTCATTTTGTCTTTATATCCTTAAAATTGCTTTCTTATATAAATTATGTATCAGCCCATATATCCCTAAAAATATGCTACAATTTTATAACTATCTGTTCAGCTTACTTAATTAGTATCGTACAATCGGTAGAATGAACGCTTTTCAAGCTGGAAACTAAGAACGCTACTATCAAACTGTTGTGTAAAATAGTCTAAAATGAATGTTAAACAAAGTTTTTATCCCTCTCCCTTAACTTTGCATACAAGTTTGTTAATCATACAATTGTGGTGCTGAGCCAAGAAGGTCTCAGACTACCTGCCAATATGCAGAAGGATTGAGGGTTTTTTCTTCATGTTTACTTAATAGACGTTTTGCAGGATACCACACATTTAATATATAATCGAAGAAACATATTTATTATTGGACCACCATGTATCTACATTAACATTTACGGTGCACAAATAGCATTTTATACTTCTTGAGTATTTGTATATACTTACGCGTATATCCCAATGTGGTTGTGAAACTTGTTTGTTAGTTTATACTGATGCTATTTGATAGAACAAACTGTAGCTAGAGATTGAATGTTTTGTACAAGAAACTTTATTATCATGCATTTAGTGTTAGAGAAACATGCTGTGTTATGTACAACTTCACTCATAGTTAAAAGCAATTCATTTTATTTACTTCTTTGATACGGCAACGAAAACTTTTTCGATGCTGTCATCAACTATTGCTTGTAACGGGGAGTTGTAAATTGCTATTCTAGCTAATAATTTGGTCTGTATAAAATTCGCAATTACACGAGTTTCAAACTGAGGTTTAGTCTTGTCTGTTTGGTGTTACTTTTGTTACCGTCTTTATTAGGGAATAACGTTCTTTAATTATATAGCCTTCATATGATCGTTATACATACATATTTATGGATCTTTTGTAATCACACACTGGCCCCGATTGGAAACATACTTTTAATAAATATATTCGCTTTGAACTACTGATCAGATGGATGTATAATGTGCATAAGAATTATTGGCGAGTAAAAATTAAAAATGCCCTGGATTGTCCAAACAAGACGATTTGGATTTTATATTACTTTTTAACTAACATATCGTGCGTAATTTAACTTCTTGTATTCATTTTCTATTTCAGTTTTACAATATTTTTATACTCTTCACAAAAATGAAAAGGGTTTATATAGGCCTATGATTCCGTTTCCACCACTTGACCGGTGAGTTTGGTGAATTTTCGCAATCTCAAATCAGCTATATAGGTCCATAAGTTCCTGATGTATTGGCCAAAACTAAGATTTTCGTTATTTTGCTCTTGCGGGGAAACGCTTATACGTAAGCCCTTCAAACCCTTAAAATTAAATATATCAATCAATCCTTTGGTATGGGAAATATTTGTAGTACATATTTAGTAGTTCATACTTTTGTGAAGGGTATATAAGATTCGGCACAGCCAAGTATAGCTCTCCTAGTTGTTTGTTTGTTTTTTTTACTCTTTATTTGGTTTTAAGCTGTCAGCATCTTGTCCGTAATCAAATACACAACTAGTTGTTTATTACTTTTGCACATATACATACGCAAACAAAACTACATTGTAAATGTTTGAAACATACAAACATTTTAGTTTTTTTAGACGTATTTTCGGTTTGTATTTGAAGACAAGTTTAACATCAGTAAACTTGTAGTTACAACCACCATCGTCACAAACCTTGTTATTCGCACCACTACGACCACTTGATTTGTGAATCCTAACAAACATGTCCATATATAGCCACACACAAATGTGTATGATATGCATCGTCGTTTCACATTTAGTGGTGGTAGTGTGTACAGTGCTGCCAGGACAGAAAATATGAAGTGTTAAAGCGATCAAAAAAAATTATGGTAAAGTTATGTGATAAATATGAAGAAAAATCTTAAAGTGAAATATCTACATAAAAGCTAACTCCTTTCTGGTGACAAAATTTTCTTAAAATTTAAATTAAAATTCCTATCGTTCATATTTTTTGCAATAATTCATTTTCAATTTGTGATAACTTAAAATTTAATAAATAAATATTTTACGAGATAAACTGAATAAATGGAATTATTTCACAATCCAATATATTATAATAATGGGTAGTTTTTTTTTTTGTAACTTGGTTTTTAATTGTAAATTTGGTAATTTTAAATTTTCAGTTTAAAAAAAGTTTCGTGACATGTGACAATGCCTAATATGCACTGTAATGTTTTCCACTTCCCTGTGAATAGACTATTTAACGCACAATGCTTGCAAAGCATTGAATTTTTCTATCAAAAAGTGTATTCAGACAGAGGCAGTTCAGGGGTGCATCCTGATAGTTCGATGCAGTTTGTGGACCGGCGGCATCATTGAACTGTACTTCTTCAAGAACTAATAAAATCGCAAATTACAGTCAATCTAAAGGCCGTCAATACGAGTTTGCCCCACTGGACTACTTTTTGTGGGGAAACGTGAAGCCTCTCGTCTATAGGAACACCTCAGCCATTTCCAGCCCTGAAAGACAACATTACATCTGGCCGAAATGCTACAAAAAATATGCCAAGTTTGGAGCTCATAGATGGTGTAGCCGCGGGCAACATTTACATAAATTAATCTTTTAAAAGAATTGCATTCATTTATCGGCACTTTTGCAAAACTTTTCATTTTTTATTTTTCAAATCCCAAATCATTAAAAAATCACTCTATATATTGACCTGTCTCAGAAATGTCCTTTTCAAATAAAAAAATAATTTCATCAAATTAAACTCCCTTTACAAAAATGTTGAGATGGAAAAAGGTCTGAATCTCTGAAAGTTTTTAAATGGCAACACTGAGTGTGTCTTTAATATCGTGTCCAACTAAATATGAAATATTATTATGAGAATGTGTTGGTGTTCATTATTATGTGATAAAAGATGGTCAGTTGTTTAGCAGAGCCGGCGAAAAATATTACCAGTTCAGTTTTATTTGGAATCTTGGCTCTAAAATTAATATTATTTAATAAACAAATTGATATCTTGGTTTTTCCTTTTTGTTCTATTTTATTTCATGTTTCTTCATACTGTTTAATTTGTTTATTGAAAATGGTGCACTTAATTTACAGAAGACGTGTTGGTGTTTTAAAGTCGTATCTACATCTTGTGGTCACTATAATCGTGTCGACCCAGTCATAGTAAAGCAATCAATCAAACCTGAACAGCAAACAACGGATAAATCGGCCGAGTAGTATAAACCTGTCCACAAACTTATGAAAAAGATTCTGAGGCAGTTGATTTCTCGCCATGGATAAAAACTAGTACATTCGCAAAGTTGAATTTGTAAATGGAACAACATACCTCTCGTATGCATGCGGTTTCAGCAAGAGGATGGGGTACTACGAATTATCATCGATCATCGGATCTGAAGCCGAGGCAGATATGCGAGCGGTGTTATACCTACGAATTCCGCTAATATTTCGCATACAGCTTGTTTAATTCCATTCTGTCCTATTGTTGTTACAGTTTTTTTACACTTACTCTTGCCATCCGGTCTCCTACGCCGGTTTCACTTTAATTGAAGTTTCGTGCATCCAATTTGAGGTTTTACTTATAGTTCAAGTATTGTTACAATTCTTATCTACTACCGCATAAGTTAGGACTTCTAGAGGAGAAGAGGAGAATTTCTATACCCCCCCCCCCCCCCCCCCATTTTCATTTCAGTATTCTGGTGCCTCTGCATATGCCTAATTATTTTGTTACTCTGTAAAATACAACATCTGAGTGAAAGATTCTTGCAACTTGCTATTTGCAATACAGAACGCAACGTTTGTTCATTTCACTACCACTGACTTCCTTTGTATGTTTATTGTCAACAAAATTATGCTGTCATAATGTGATCTAAATAATTACTTAACTTGATTATCGAAATGTTTTTAAACTCAGCATAATATATTTAAGAGCTTTTTACTAAATATTAAGTTTACATTTTAAGGGTCGAAATAAAATATATTAATTATATATTTTATTCTTCACCGAATCGTCAAGCCCGCAACGGTTTAAGGGTCGTTATTTAAGCATTTAAGGCCGCAAAAAACTTTGTTAACCAAACAAGGAGCATCAATTGAATGCAATTTAGGACAAATTCACACTTTTGTTTAACAAATATTAAAATACACTTTTCCTGGGTTGCAAAATTCCGCCTTCAGAAAATTGAAACAGACTGAAAATTTAAGTAAAAACAAATTCTGTGATAATTTTCTTTTCCAAATAGGATGGCGGCAATAAGAAAAATCGGCAGAGACTAGGTAGAAACGTAACCACTTGCACATTATTTTAACAATGGTTGCACACAACTTGCTATAAATGTTGTTGATGTTAAACAATAGTTGTTCGTTTTTGCCACAAAATAAATTGTTTCCTCAGGCAACGTAACTATTAAATTAGAAATAACTACAATTACTAAAAAGAAAAGTTTCATAACGAGAAAAAACTTAGAAAAACGAACAATTTTCACAATATAAATAGTTAAACAAGAGTGAACGAAAATTTATAAAATCATTTAGCAATCATGATTTCAAATGAAAAATTTAAATTTAATAACTAAATTTTTTTATAACATTCACTGCAGGTGATAATGGTTGAAAAAAAGATTGGTTCATTGACTTCTTTCTTAAAATGTTGACACATATATGCTATATAGTTGAGCTCCGGTGTGGATATTATGTTACCCGTTGCTCAGGTAAAAACTCAAATGTATTTTTATAAAAATATTGATTTCAATATGCTAGAACCAGGAGTCAAAAGCCGTGGTAAAGTTGTAAATTTCTACAAAAAGACATACAACTGCCCCTACGTTGCTCTTATAGGTGTGTAATGTAAGACCGGTCTGTGTTTTCCACTTCCACATTTTTTTTTCAAATCTATATCTCCACACACGAATGACATTTCCATAAAATGTACTCCAACCGCTCTAACTATTCCAAAAGTACCCCTAAGAAGACTCAAATACCTGGCCAATCACCAATACTTATGTATATACCTAAAAATTTTTTTAGAACATACGTACCATTTATCTTAACCATTTTGTAACATCTTTTATAAAATCGGCGCCTGCCGCTTCCATGGTACCCGCTAAAAGAGTGAAACGCAGGATTGTCCCACTTTTAATTTCCTTGCACAAAGTTTTTTTCGAACATATTTACCCTCCATCACTAACCATTAAGGGAGGGTCGAATACACAATGTTCCTCAAAAGGCCCAAGTCCAAATTAATACTGGTACAAGAATAATGATTGTAAACATGAAAGTGTAAGTCCAAAAATAGAGTATTTCGATTTGACAAATAGTTCATGCGAGCAGCAATAATTATGTAAATCGAAGTGCGACGCACTTTATTTGAGTTTTATTACATTTGACAGAATGCGAAAGCAATAGTTTGGTATTAATAGGAGAACAATTTATAAATTATTTAAAAAAAAAAATTGACATCAACATCGACCAGATTAACAACGTGTAGCGCACTCTCTTTAATCGGCTAAACGTGCTCGAATTAAGCAAACAAGATAAAAAGATATGAGTTATAGCGGCCAGTTGTGGGACTTTTTATAGATTATTACCCATTTACCCCTCCCCTTTTAGAAGGCACTGGTGACGGCAAAAAATGGTTAATCGAACCGCAAAATTGTTAACTGCAATTAAACGGAAAACAATAATCGACTAATTTAACTAAGAATAAAATTAACATAAATAACAAAAAAATGATTTACATTATTGCAAAAAAAAACTATAAAAGCTTGTTAATCGCTTCCACTTTCAATACTAAACCAGGATTTGAAATAAATTCGCTCTTACGGTTTTCGTAATCTCAGATAGCGCTTAAGAATCTTGGATGTAAATTTTTGAAATCTCGAGCCTAATTTGTCAGCCAAGCTTTTCGAAAACTTGTAAATAATCGATTGGAAATTTCCGATACAATTTATTCGCTAATCAGAACAATATAATCGATTATTAATCGTTTTTTAATTAATCTTCCCATCACTAGGAGTCACACTCAATCATAGTCGACAATAAATAATTTTTAAAAATACTTCTTTTTTAAGATTACTTCTTGACTAAACACGAAAACACTTAACATATTCTGTATTGTTATTATGGTTACAAATATTATATTTTTTTTAATAGTTATAAAGCTTTGGTTGCGGTTAATACGAGTATTTTAGTAAAATACACATACACTGCAGATGGTAATTTATAATGATCAAATGTAAACAAGAAGTTGCCTATATTAATTTTTTCAAATAACTCCAATGTGCGGGCTGAAATTATATATTGTTGCTGAGAACATAAAAAAGCTCTTGGGACACGCTATAATCATGTTCTTGCTCCAAATATGATAATATAAATATTCTAAATATTTCGGTTTGTATAACAACAAATGCTCTCTGTAATTGAATACCAAGGTTGCCCTCTTGAATATAAATTCTAGTTTTAAATTTCATAAATTTCTGAATTCCCTATTTCTGGCTCACCCTTAAATTAGGCCGAATTTAGACTCAACTGTAACGAACATGCTTTACAAACATACCCCTGATACATAAAAACAGCAAAAATCATAAAATTATTTGATACTTGTTTAACAACAGTTCTGTCGTAAATGGTTTGTTTTTTTATGAGACAAAAAATGTAAATAACCAGAAGTAAAAACTGCAAAATATTTAAACACTTTTGCTGTTGATATTTCCACCTATTATTCGCAAAACATACAGCAATATTTTTGGATTTTTATATTCTTTTCTGGCATAACATTTTGTCTCAATTTTGTTGTGGTTTTACTGGCCTCCTCTATGTTTAGTAAACATTTCTGATTGTGTTTTGTAAGTCGAAGTGCCTGGTATTAGGTTTGATTATTTTATGACTTTCAATTGCAACATTTGTAAAATATTAAGATTTTCTTATTTCGTATTTTGTTTAAAACTTGAGAAAATTTGAAATAGGCATATTGTTGAGATAATCGGTTAATGAATGGCTATTTAAATAAATTCCAGCTAAATAATTGTATTAGATATGCAAAAATTTATGAATATTATCAATTGTTATAAACAAAAAGTATAGCAGAAACTAAAGCCATATATGTATATTGGTTAAAATTGCAGTGAAACAAATGTTACTACAGCCAACACTTTCATTCGCAAACTAACCAAAAGAAGGTTAAATTATTATAATTAAACATAATACATAACATTTGTACTTGTTTCTTGAATCGGATATGAAATCAAATTATTAATATAAATGAACACTTTTGTACTACATTAAGTTTAGAAGGAGTCATAGGTCAAGTTTACATTGACTTTATCACTCTGATATTCCCAGACTTCCACAACCCAGCCGAGATCTTCACACTTTCTTTTGCACTAATCAATAGCATCTGTCAGACACATATTTTTCCTCTTTATAGTATGAAGCGTTACAATTCTCAAAACAGATACCACTAGTAAATATTTTGCCACCAGAGAAAAGTCAAGAAAATGTTCGACGCCTTCGGTTAAAGGACTGGGTCGTGTGAAATACAACTTTCTATATCCACCTTCCAAATAGTTTTATACTACTACAACAACAGTGAGGATAATCTTGTTCATGGTGGAACTTATAACTTAGTCTTTGGTAACATATTCAGGGCGTTCACAAGGTCATATCACAAGTTCTTCATCTTAAAACGTTTGTGATATTCCCAAAGATCCATTGTTTTCAAAATCATGCTCAACACCTTAAAAGCATTCAAAGCAATATCTACAAGCTGCAGAGATAGCATTATCGCCACAAATTGCTCTAAGCCCGTTTTTTTTATAAGAATACTACAATTATTAATATTAAGAAATTAAATTTTTAGGCTTAAGTTCGTTTTCTTTATGCTTTCTATTCAATTTTTGTTTGATACAACTTCTTGTCTTTTCCACTAATTTTTCGCCAAACAGCAAGAACATATTGATGAGTTGATTTTTAAAAACTAGAGTCAGTTGCAAAGATATTTAATAGGACAATAAGCCATCAGCTGGCAAGCACAAAGATATGGCTTGCCGTTACTGAGTGAACTGTCAGAAGTTCTGACTTATACTTCCTCGTGGTGGCGGCCGGTAATAGGTTCCTGTCTCTGCTAGGAGTTTGAATAGCAAGTCGAGCTGAGAGGAGTTTACACTCCCTTATAAAAAAAGCTCTTATCCACGGTGGACCAGCACACTCCAGGTATGCGGGACCAAGAGGATGCTTGGCCTCTAGTGTGCGAATTCGGGATACCAGTCGATCACCAGTTGTAGTACAGACTTATCCGTGCATACGGAGCTCTGTGTGAGTGGACATCTGTTTCTGCGTAGATGGTTTCTTTCCAGAAGTGAAAAATTACACTGAACATATCACAAGATGAAACCGTTTTGTCTCCAAACAAAACTTGAAAAGGGATGACTCAGGAAGCCTTGCTAGAGCCGGAGATGTTAATCTCTGAATAAACTCTAGTTTTAATCGGCTAAGGGAGGAATCCGAAAGAAATAGACAATAATGCATCGCGAGGGGTGGACGGGTCAACATTAAAAGGTACTTCTAAGAAGTTGGACCGTGGGACTAAGATAGGTATGGGCAACGAAGCATCGCAAGGGGCGGATAGGTTAATCACTGTAGTTGATTCCGTGATTAGGAAGAAGGGCGATAGTTTAAAATTACTACAGTCAAGAATAAGATCAAGGTAGTTGTAAATTACAAATCAGTTGCCTGAAATCAACAAAAAGGGACCATAAAGCAAGCGCTCTGCTTCGATACATTAACAAAATAATATTATAATAAGAATAACAGTTCGTTACTCGCAGCAATCCACTTGTTATTAAAAACTTCCTACAAAAAATATGATAACTCCAGTAACCTATTATTTTTGATAACCATGCTTAATACATCAAGAATATAATAAAAAAACATAATAACACAAAACAACAAAATAAGAAATACTTAACCCATAGAAAACACTAAAACACTGCATTGAATATTTGTAAAAATTGTTAGCAGAAGGTCAAGCGCAATAACAAGTGCGTACTTATAAAGTAACAATAAACAAAAACATTCATATATTTTTTTCTTTCTTTGGAACCTCAATAGAAAAATAATTTCAAAAAGTAATAGTATGTTCGACTACAGCGCAATAAGAGCTCAACACGTGGAATATTGAAGATCTATTGATTCGAATTCTGTTCAAAAGAAATGGGGTCATCAACAAATACTCAAACATAAAACCCCTCATACTAACAAATCAGCTTTTATTCAAATATCAGATTCATATACCCGTATGTGGTATTCTAATATTTGCATATATTTTTTGTGCCACTAAAAAAACGGGGGAGAAATAAAAAGAAAAAAATTTGCTGCGTTTGTTTGTAAAACTGGGTTAAAATTTGTGACCATTTTTCTTTCTTCCACAATGTAATAAATGCGAGTGCAATCGCTGAGGAATTTCTGCTATGATGAATAATTTTTGTTCTGCATAGAAACTTTTTTATTTTATTAAAAGACATAAAAATAGCTGCGTAACATATTTTTCAAAATGTTATGAATTGTATTATGTCAAATTGTTTTCATGAATATATAATAATTTATTAAAGCTAATTTCGTTGAAAATCCCTAAAGCGGAAATATTCGATATAAAAGAGATTTAAAAAACGCATAAAACTTTACAAATGCTAGATTTAACATATCAAAAAAACAAACAACTTGTTTTAGCAACGTTCACGGCCAGTCCACTTTTCATTACATTTAATTTTAAGTTTATAAATAAAAATAGAAAAAAAACAAATAAAAACCAAAAACGAAACACGAAGCATGAAAGAAAATTAGTTTTTGCTACCAATTAATTTTACTACTCTTTTTAAAGTAATTGGTGACAAAAGAATTTTTTTTACTCAAATAAGCCTTTCATAACATAACCAGAGATGTAGGTTTTTGGTCAAAACAATTATGCGAATTACAAACGCCTTCATTATTATATATTATTGCATCGGTACTGTCAACAAAAAATATAGAAGAAGAAAATATTTACTAGCCCTGCGTGACAAAAAAAAACAGCTTTAACAGGATGAGAGGATACCACAAAAATCGATGACCGAATTACGCATTGTTGTATTAAATGTGGTTTGTTCAAAAGAAATGGTAAAGTTTGTATTTTTTTTAAAGTAGTTTATTTACTCGTTTTTCCATTTTGTCCCCTTCAAACTTATCCCCCTCAGATATAATGCACTTAGGCCAGCGCTTCTCTCAATCCTCGAAGAACTTCTGAAATGCGTTTTCCGGTATGTCCATCAGCTCGTTTTTCGATTCTGACTTCATCTCATCAATTGTGGCAAAATGCTTTCCTTTCATCAGTCTCTTCAGTTCTGGAAATAGGATAAAGTCGCAGGTAGCCAAATATGGTGAATAAGGGTGGTAGAGGCAAGATTAGGGTGGTATTCTTTTTGGCCAAAAAATCATACTATTTGATCCATTATTTCAAAAGTCAAAAATCAAAGAACACACACAAACGTTACTAACCTTTTCAGTTGTCAACAACAAACTACTAATCCAAATTGGCTGATAATGCCAACATATGACTAACACATGTGTACCAACACAACAAATAAAAAGTACACAGGCCGCGAAAATTCAAAATCCAAGGTGGATTTTCTTTTGAACAGACCATGTACATACTCGTATATGATAGATTTTTATTATGAACAGTTATCAAATATCCACTGCAGTTTGAATTAAAAAATATTAAAACAAACTTTTACAATACAGAATTCAATATAATTTTGCAAGCAGTTAATCTGAGGGTACATAACACGAATTTACACTTTCAATCCGTTTAGAGCTTTAAACGCGACAAGTACCTTCCATACCCGCCCCTAAAACCTTCCCCGAAAAAATTTTTTTCCTTTTTGAATCTGTTTTATCAAAACTGACAAAGAAATGAGTTTTTTTTATTGTATTGTATTTTTTGACTTTGTTCAATAAATTTCCTATATATTCTTCGCGCCGCACGCAGACCCCAGCACATAATAACGCAGTTGGCCATGTCTGCAAGATATCCTCAAAGGTACGTGCTAGTCGCAGAGGAAATTCTGGATAACACTTACATCGTGCATAGCAATATAAGCAACAGTTCCATGCGCGCTGTCGTTGACGATTGTATGTATGGGCAACAATGTGATTAAATCGTAGACAAATATATATACTTACAAATAAATGCTCTGATATCGCGAAAAACATACTTGTAAACAAACTAGTCGTTCATCTCCAACCCTCTAGCACGCGACGTACTGCAGTTTCATGGACCCCAGAGACTAAAGAAAACACATATATTAACTTGGCGAGACGGCCCTCCTAACCCAAGCGAATAAAGGGTGTGAAAAATATGAAATTTAATCGCATATCCAACAACTTTAATATTTTTTATTTATTTTAAATAAAAAACAAATTGTAGATATTACGAACTCGATATGATTATAACATTTTTAGTTTCCTAAATTTCCTAACAGTGGAAATTTATCAATTAAAATTAGTTAAATATTTATGAAATGCCCAGCTTTAGTGCTCATGACTATCGATTGTTGCTTAGTTTCTTGTTTTTTTTGGGTCTATCCACCATATTCTTTCATTTTGGATTCCTTTAAGGACATAATTTGTCTAAGCTTTTGCAAAACGTGCATGGCAGCCACCAAGCGTTTATAAATTTCCTTCTTTAGCCCATTTGGTATCCTTGAATTTGTCTACAGTCGCAGTTGAGGCAAACACCGCTAAATTAAAAAAAAAATCTAATCAGTTCCTACCCAACAACCTCGACAGTTTGCCGCTTACTTGGTTCCATGTTCACTATTTACAGAAAAATGACCTACTGATTTGCAAAACCGCTGAATACCGTGTGAATAGCAATCAAAACACAGCTGTTTAAAAAATATATAGAAAATTGTTTTTAAACAAAAATATCAAAGATCAGTATCTTGACCATACATATAGACGACAAAATAGAATAAATTAGAAATATTGTTTGATGCATTTTTTAAGATTCCGAATACACTTCATTAATACATGCATACAGTATGTTAGCAAAAAAGCCGATTCTTTATTAACATATTTATATTTTAATAAGTCTTCTATACGAAAACAATTTGCTACCATACAGCATTATTCTTTTTGTTTAAATGTATAAATGTACCACCCTCAATAAACAGTTGACATAACATAGTAATCATAACTTTAAAGCTTAGAAAAAGCATTTAAATAAAAAAATTAAAAATAAATTTTGAGTTGAATGGCAAAAGACGAGCTTTACAAAAAAAAAAAAAAAAAAAAAGGGACGTAATTAACCACACGATCCATTACAGTGGTTGCTAAAAAAAAAATGCTGTTAATGTTAAAAGGAAAAGAAGGCAACAAATTTAAACAAAAAGAAAAAAACACCCGGAGAAATAAATAAAATATAAAAATTTAGCAAACCAACAACCTGCAATGAAACGTTAAAAAAGTAGAACATTTTTTATACAATTGTAAAATTCTGTAGGTCTGTTTATGGAGAATAAAGAATATGTATTCAAATATATAATTAAATGTGTCATGGCCAACACTGGTGGAAGGCACAGAAATTTGTCACATTTTTTCAGGATTACGTGTAAATTGACATAGTAATATGAAACTCTGCTAAAATAAGAAATTGCAAAAATCTTGGCCTAATTGGAAAGAAAATTTACAATTTTTTTATTTGAGCATAACATATGGACCTAATATAAATACATTTATTTTGATAATAAGAAGTGAATAGCCTGACTATAATTTATTCAGCAAAGAAGCTTTAATATTATTACCAATCTATATTTATTTGATTTTTTATTACAACAACAACGATCGAGCATGCACAATTTTTCTACTTATTTACATGGAATATATCATCATGATTATGCATGCGCGATCATATTTATTTACCTGCCTGCTATACTATAAGTAATAATTATTTACTTCAGACATGCCCACTACTGTCTAGTTACATACACACAATGTGTAAATAAGAGGGTAAGAGAAATGACCATCACTTTGCATGCCGGATCTTGTTGTCTTTATATGTCTGTTGCACGCAATATTTTGCTGCTAAGTGTAATTCATGATTTTGTATAAAGGCTTTAAGTAACTTTTTATCCCATTTTGACAGTTATATTTTATGAATATTACACACTTCCATTAAGAATTAATCCGGGAATTTTAGTTAAGATTTGAATCTGTTAATACAAAAAATAAATTTAAAAATTAATAAATTGAAAAAAAATAAAACAAAGACAAATTTAATGTTAAAAATTGGACAAAAAAACTACTGCCACACAGGGAAGTTTTTGCCTCAAAACATAATTTTGCTTTTGGCAACTATAGAATGGCCTGAAAGACGATGCGATAGAATATCGATGAAATATTAACCTGAGTTTTATTTAATTTTCAAAATCAACATGACTATTGAAACAATATCTGGGAGAAAAATTTTCCCATTAAAAAAAAAAAAACATTTGTGTTTAATCGTTTCGACGATCTACGTGAAATCACCTTCTAGGAGGAGTCCAGTAAAACACGCGTACGGAAGAGCAACACAATTTTTTAAGCATGTGTGCCGTTGCGGAAGATGGTGAAGTGCGAAACCTAATTTGTTTAAAAATAATTTTCTCTATAATTTTTTTCCGTAAAATGTTCTACTATAACTCTGCTTTAGGATACAGAGTTGAATCCAACAAACCAGAGAACATTAAATTCGGTCGAGCCGTTCTTGAGTTATCAATCGTTTAACTAATATGGCTTTGTTTTGTACAAGTTAACGAACGGGTTAATGAATGAATTTTTTATGTAAGATAATTCTTACTTTGTTGCTACGCCAAAACAGTATTTTGTTTTTCTTATTCATTGATCTTTAAATATTATTATTTCGCTTTGCTCTTCGCGACAAAAAATTCCATTCATCTCTCTTCTTTTCAGTCATTTATTTTTTATGTTCGCTCATTCATATTTTATTATTATGTAACTTCTCTCCTTGGAAACTGTAAAAGAACTTTTATATTTTTTTCGGAGTACTTGTTGATCGTGTTTTGATTTTTGGTTTAATTCATTTTAACAAGTCTAGAAGTTTAGTTTTTTAACTGGCTTCAGAAGGCGATGTATGAAAAAATTACATATTGGAAAATAAATTATAATACCATGAACTTTAATTCTACATAGTAGACAAAAGTGGATTTATTCTAAATTAAAACTAACTAAAAGAAATATATTAAAAATAAATTTATTAAAATCAAAAACATTATATTAAAATAGATTTAATAAGAAAAACATTCAATTTAAAACTTTAATTCTACATAGTGGAAAATATTAAAAGGTGAAATAAATTTAAAACTAATTTGGAAAATATTAAAAGGAGAAATAAATTTAAAACTAATTGTAAGGAAAAGTTCTTTAAATCTTGATTAATACTAAAAAAAACTAATTTGAGTCCTTTTAAAGATAAAAATAAATAAAAACAGATTCCTTAAAAGTCTACTGAATTCACATCATCGAAATTAGACTTGAATTCTGCATAAAAATTATATAAAAAACAAAATTTGAATAAATTTAAAATTATATAAAAAGGTTAAATAAAGAATTAAACTAAAAGTTTGGAGAGTTTCAATTTCTTTACTGGTGGGAAAACCTCCGAAAATTAATTTGCATAGAGGTTCATTTGTTTATTTCCCTAATTTTTTGGTGACCCACAAACTTTTAAGTTAGTTGTCTTATTTTTGCATTAACACACAAAAATGGATGTCATTTACGCTAAAATTAAAAGGCTTGTATCTCTATAATTTTACTTTTCTCGATTTAATATTTTGCTAGACGATGTACTGGAGGCTGTACTACAATTCGGCATCAAAAAGGCAATTTCGAGATATGTCAGTTATGTTATTTTTGCGGTTAGGGCACGATATATGCACCAAAGGAGGGAAGATAAGTAATAAGCTCTAGTTATTCTAGAACCACGATATTATTTTGTAACGACGTGTTTTCGCAGTTAGCTGGAGTAGAGCACGCGGCTCACAGGGTTCGTTACTAGAAAATATTTATTTGTTTCCAAGAGAGACGAGACAGTTTATATATATGTTTTCAACAAGGTTATAATCTTTATTCATCAAATTAAATTAATAAATACAGCGCGACACGAAATACGATGGGCCTTCTGTGGACAGTGACACATTCGCTGGTACTCTAATCAGCTTCTGACACCGTCCGTCGTTTACAGAAGATACCACCACTATTCGTTGCGAGTGCATATGAGCCGCTTCCCTCTTCGGGGCGAATAAAATTCTGGCTCGATGGTAAGAGAGCACTTCTTATTCTGGCCTCTCTTGTCAGGGCGAATAATATTCTGGTTACTACTCTAGGTGATGGGACAAGGATTGACTCTCTTGTCGGAGCGAATAAAATTCTGACCTAACCGTATACCGCATGAGGAGTGTCTATCCACTACTCGCTACAAATTGCGGCGAATACGATTCTGACCCAAGTGGTATAGCATCACCTTACTCACTGGTTTCTCTTGTAAGGGCGAATAAAATTCTGGCCTGACACGAAAACACCAGTAGTTTCGCTACCAGTTGGTGGCGTGAGAAACTAGCTTAATTAAGTTGAGTAAAACTCTAAAATATTTAAGCTACAAGTAGTTTAGTCGAATAAAATTCTAGCCCAACTATTTGCTGTCTGCCAAAGACTTAAATAATAAAGTTGAATAAAATTCTAAAATTATTAAGTAGGTCTTATCGCCTTGCTAGCCACAGCACAGAGCAACCAGAGGTGTAAACTTTGACGGTAGAAAATTGCTAGAATAATTTTTTTGCCGCGGGCAGTCCCTAAAGAAAGAGACAAATATAACATTTAAAAATAATGCGAATAATAATCAAAACAAAAGCAAAAAATCAGAAAAATTAAACTTATGTTTTAATATTTACAGGATAAGTTATCCTCTAAGTTTATTTAAAATAAGTCTAAAAATCAGAAGAATTATTTAAAATAAATAAGAAAAATGTAACAAAAGAGAATGGGAGCGATCAATCATTTAAGAAAGAGACAGATAGAGAATGAGATCACTAATGCAGTGACACCTCTGACTGACAATTCTGCTGTATACGCATTACTATTATGCATGTTTGGCTGAGTCTCACGTAAATGCACACCATTATACGATCCATACCAGCTGCTCATTTGTCAGTCATACTAGAGTTGTATTAAAACAGTCCTACCAATGTGTTACCTAAATATTTCCGTTAATCTTAAAAATGTGACCCAAAAGCGAGTGGAAGGACTTTTAGTCGTCACAATTTATATCATTTTCATTTTACTACTATCCTTACACCGCCCTTGAATTTATGAAAGAAATTCTTAAATTTCTTACATTTCACTGGGAACCAATTTTAAAAAAAAGTAAAAAAGAAAAGCAAAATATGTAAATAAAATTATATGATCAATAAGACCGCACAAGACGATGCCATTGAATATTTACAATAAAAAAAATATTTTGTAAAAAACAACACGAATATAAAAACTATAAATTTATCGAGAAAAGCAATTGACATTTGCAATTAAATCAAAAATATATAAAAGTTGACAAAGAACGAAAGAATACAGAACATAAATTTTATTCCACATAAAATTTGTATAACAAAGATAATAAAATAAAACAACAAAGTTACAATGAATAAAATACAAATTGTTGCACCGTCCCTGTACCACACATATAAACACTTGTACATTCAGTTTCACTGACACGATTTATTTGTCGCTACAAACAAAAGGCTGTAGCGAATCAAACGAATGTAATTGTGTTGGAAAAATATGTTTTTTATATGCTCAATTTGGTTTAGTAACCATAGCGCTCTGCATCTTGTTGCATTCCACAAAATGCTATACATATATTTTCTGGTGTAAAATATTATATAAAATTTCAATATTAAATGAAAAACATTTCAATTACTTCAAAAGAGCAATCATTACTTCAATCGCTTAAATGATCACCTGACCACTTGGTTGCTTTTCAGTTATCGCTTATACTTGCGTTTATGACAACAATGGCTACATAACATGCTGGATGTTAATCGACCTGATAGCACGCATTGGATTCCTTGGAGCAGAAGAATTCTCTTTATTATCTTATATCAAAAAGTGTTTTGTCTCTCTTCATAAGAAAATGTATAAGTTTTATTAATATTTTTTATATAGAGTTAGATGGAAATGAATGTACCGGGTATGTGTGGGCAAGATTTTTTGTAAAAACTTTCCATTTTAGCAAATCTGATGTAAGCTGGCAGATAGGCACTTTTATTGATTTTGCAGGATTTTAAAACTACCGTATTTTTAAATTAAAAAAAAAACAAAATTTCACTTAGAACCAGCCAAAGGGCAATACCCAAAATACTTAAAATATGAAAGTCACCTAAATATTTAAATTATAAATTATTAAAACTAAATAACGCTGAAAATAAAAAAAATCTATTTTGATTTTACCGAAATTTTCATTAAAAGATCAAAATTTTACCAAATATCTCTGAATTTTAAATTTACCAAAGACCAACGTCACATTTAAATTATTAAATTCAAAAACCAAAACTCAAAATTTCACAAAAAGATTTATATATGAAATATGGATGTAGTAACAATATATTGTCTTGCTTAAAACCTAAACGCTTAGAAATTTACTCCACCGCTTATGTCATATACAGAGCTATTGTTTTCGAACGATATTAAAATTGTTTAATATTTTGCTTTTTCACAAAACATAACAGAAATAATTATTTCGGAATTAGACTACTATGAATCTCCTAAGAGGAATTTTTATTTTTGCATATTTTTTGTCAAAAAAACTCTCCAAAAAAAAGGAAAGTTGCAAGACAGTAAGGCAGTCGAGTGCCCCTTTCTTCTAAACAATAAGGTGAGTTGTTGACTGAGTCAGTGACCAATCATATTAGCGAGAGAGCCAGTGGAATCATATCAATTCACTAACTCGCTCATCACATGGGAACATGCACTCGGCGTCCAGTCTCCAATCGGTTAAGAGTATTATGAACGGAAAAAGCTGGTTAGAAATCCAAAATGTTGCTTTACGATCTCCATTTCTGAATTGACTCGTCATGTGGTAAAACACTTATAAGGACTTACACACACTACATACAACTCACCCAACTCTCTCGACCTAGCATTTAACTGTCTCGTCCCTCTACTCCTTACGTGAAATGAAGGCATACGTCTTTATAGTATCCGTCGTCCTATCGTTGACACCTACTAGATTAACAATGCAATTACTGGATTTATTTATTTCTTTTTGTCTTTAGGCGTATTTAAGAACCTAACTGTCCGACGTGAACTTGTAACTCTGGACTTGCTCAACGACATAAAGCGATTTCAACTCTTTTGTAAATGACATTGTTGCAAACCCCAGAGCATAATAACAACCAACTACTTTACTTTGGGATTATAAAAAAATAATTAAATTAAAATTAAAAAAAATATGACTGTTAAGGGAATTCATTTTTAAATATTTTGTTTTGGTCTCTTGGCATTTGACTTTGACACACAAACATAATTCCAGCAGTCATGAGAACAACAAAGAATAAAAAGGAATCATAAAAACCCTGTAACCCCTGACATAAAGTTGTATAATGCCATTAATTTAAACACAATATGTCTATGTTTTTAATGTGCGAATGTGTATCGTTTGTAAGGGGGCTTAAGGTTGTCAGCTGGATGATAAAAAAGTTAAAATAAAGAAAAGAAAAATATGATTAAATTCAAACAAAAATGACATCTATTTAGCATAGTGGCACATAAATGCAAAAGACATATACAAATGGTGACGCATGTGGCTGAATGGGGAAAAGAAATATTACTCATTTAAATATTTGTAAATCCTGGCAAATTAAAAAAAATGAAAAGCAAAACAAGCTGCTCTTCTTCTAGCAGATATGAAAGCAAACACTTAGTTATATTGCGGAGTGGTGGCTTACACAAATTTGATATTACCCCCACTTCTAAATTAATCCTGTGACAAGAGGAAAAAATCAAAGGTTTCACTTCAAACCATATTTCAGTCAGGGGGTTATGTCTTTACCTTTTATCTAATCGCAGGAAGAAATACGACAACAGATACGATGGTGTTCAGCCTCAGCACATCCATTATGGTGTATAGAAATTAATTACCAAAAATACCAGGCTTTTTGAAAATGTTTACACATGTACTCTTGTGTGTAAAACTCTATAAAATAGGAAACCATACACATACATATGTACTTTTGTATATGTGTGTTTGTTAGGCGAATGTGAGGGTTTAAAGGTGAGTGCTTATGTGAGCGTCTGCATGTGTTTGTGTGAACTTTTAACTTACAGATTTCAGCGATGCTGTATATTTTTAATTTCTTTTTTTTTTTTTGGAAACTACATACGAATTGAAAATTTCAAATAAATCCAAACAATTCCATGAGTGCATTTATGACCGCATTACGGCAAACATTTTGGTAAACAAAACAAAGCAGGCGGGTATTTCCATAGGTAATAACAGATTTTGAAACAAGAACGATGCTATAATATATCTATATAAACTTCTGTACAGACGTTTGTTGGTGATCCGAGCAAAGTTGTTTAAGATTTACCACTCAATACTTTGAGAAACTGAAGTCTGGTTAAGATCTCAACCGTGATATATCTGGTTCTTACTTATGCGAAAGCTGGGGAATGTAATAGAAAAATAACCCTCCTTTCGATATCGTCCTTTCATTCTCTGCAAAGCCTTTTTTCATATTTGAAGACGGTCATATTATTAATTTCGGTTTGGGTTTGGCGACTTTTTGGTTACCCTATGCAATTGTTATTATTTTTCCCAATGTGCGTAATTTTTTTAACTTAGTTTTCGTAGCCTCAAAATGATTCGCATTTTTTAAGTTTATTGCTAGTAGATCTCTTACTTTGATTGCTAAAACATTTGCCAGTGCAAAACTGTCTATGTCATGGCGGGCTGGCATACAGATAATATTCAGTCTACAAAGTGTCAAATATTTGTTAGTGGGTTTTTTAAAGTCCTATATAGTCCTTGTTCTGACCATCTGGTTGCATTGTTGTTGACTTTGTGGTTTCATTGTCCTTTCTTGCACATTCCGTACTTGCTGCCACATCCGCCTAAAGAAATTCGGTTCCAAGTTCAGTACCTTTGAACCCTTATTCAGTGCTTTCTTATTCCCAAATTTAGAGTAATTTCTTTTAGTAATAGGTTCGACTAGGAGTATCTTGTTAGTGTGGTTCTGATTGCTATGATTATGCTTGGACAAAATATTCATATAAAGTTTTCATATTACACTTTTTGTTCATTAATTTCTACCTCCTACTGAAACGTAGGCTAAAAATTTTGTAATAAACACTCTAGTAGGGCCAGTGTGCCATATATGGATATAAACCGCCCTTTCACCAATGTCTATTCTGCGCAGTGACCTGAATCGCTTTTTTCTCTAGGTGGTGCTTTCATTTTAATTTCCCATCTAAGATAGTCAAATAATGTAATTCTATTACCCAGATATAGCTGGGTATACTTCCTTCTAATATTTGTTTCTCTCACCTATACAAATATTTTATACAATAACCCTCTAATGTTTAAGTTCGCAAACAATGTGTTTTTGGTTTTAGCCGCCCGTAAATAAGTATGTGTGAGTGGTTGTGTGTGGCTTAATCTGGCTTACTGCGGTCGCTCTATATGCCTCCTTCAAAATGCTTACTTACATTGTTTACTCAAATACCACTGAAACATCCACCGCAGCACGTGTATACGCTATTGTGCTATTTGCGCATTTTCTAAGGTATGTAAGTGGCGCGTTGCATAAAAGGAGAAAGATGAAAAAAAATTAAAAACGACCACAAATACTTATTGAAGAGTGCTAAAGATTTTCTTATTCCGAACTGGTTTTAAAGGAATTATTTTGGTGTAAAATTTCTGCCAGTGGAGCAATAGTTAGTTTTGATTTTAGTTTTCGAAAAGTTGTTGCCAGTTGAAAAGTTGTATGTTTATGTCAGCAGTTAATTAAAGTTTTATCTTGTGTTATTTTGAATTCTCTTGTTTTGGTTGGAATCACATTTACCCAAGACCCTCCCTCCCCTTCTCATTTCAATTATGTAGTTTCTAATGACTGTCTTATTTAGTTATTTACCGTTGTTGCAATGTTCGCGCAAGTAAACTTTTACAAGTCTTGAATAGAGTTTTATTTTGAAGACGTGTTGTTTAAATCCAGAATCCTTTACCTGAAAAAGTTTGCATTTACGTTTCTATGTTAAAATGCGGTCAAGACATATTGAAGTTTCTTGGAGCGAAATCATTAAAAGATTTAATTAATTGCTCTAGTGCAAGGTAATTTTGTATTGTGAAATTTTAGAAGTGCATAAAAAAATAGCAACTGATTTAAAACTGGAAATTAAAATATAATATTTTTAGCATACACAAAGTTTTCTACTTATCTTACAGGAAGTGCGCAACTCTTTCATAACAAAACATAGATTAAAGCAAACGAACAGTAGGCATTAAGTAGATTTTGCGTTTACATACTTTTGTTTAAATTTCGTAATTATTTTGGATTGTTCTAATTATTAGTTTGACCAATTTTGAATTCTAGTTGTTTTACGCCCAGAATGTAACAACTGTTATACATGTAAACAAATTTTCCTACATTTTTATACAACCAAAACTAGCAAGAATATCCTCTTTCCCAATTGTTTTGATTGGTACTTTTATTTGTATAACCTTCACAAAATCGAACAGGCTTGTTTTTGTTTTTGGCCCAACAAAGTATATAAATGCTGGATCAGTATTGCGACGAAAGTTTATATAACGATTTTCGTCCATCCGATGTTGAAATTAACTTTCTGACGGCACTAAACAAGATAGAGTTTTGAAACTTGTACCATTTGATCCGTGTGTGTTGGGCTGAATAAAAACTTTTTTAAAAAACTTGAAAACAAATTAGAGAAGAGAACTGTCTTTCTCCAAAAACCAAATTTTTTAAAAAAAAGTTGCGAACAAATTTTCCAAAAAAAAAAAAATTTTTAATTACTGAAAACCGAAATTTAACTAAAAAAATAACAACAAACTTAAATTCATAAAATTTTGAAATTTCAGCATAAAAATTAGGTTTATTCGCCAATGACCTCGAAAATCACAGTTTTATGAAAAACTCTTCAATAAATACAAAAAGTAAAATTTCACTACGAATCGGAATACGCCAATATATTTAAAAACCATAAAAATTATAAATTTGATAATGAAATTCATAAAAGATATAAAATTAAATAAAATTCATAACATAACCAAACTATAGTCAAGAAATTCAAAATTACAAATATAAAAAAACCGATATTGCCCCAAGAAATACGAAAAATTTAAATTGTTCCACTACCTAAAACTTTCCACAAAATTTACAAAAAAACTGAATTAAGAAAAATTTTAATTTCCTAAAAAATACATGTTTAACAAAAAACCAAATTTTTACCAAAAAAAAAAAAAGAAAAACAAATTCACCAAATTTTAAAAGTATTTTAATTTGACTAAAAACACAAACCAAAAATTTACAAGAAATCAATAATTTATGCAAAACTTCGATGTTAAACAAGATCAGGGTGTCCGCTGGGAATGTATACAACTTTTTTTTGCCGCCATTTTGGTAAACATTAGTCTTGGCAGTTCATATTTGGCAGTCGTGAAGTAGAGACGTGGCAAACTTATTATGGAAAAATATTCGGTAAACCAACGTTTTTTAATCGTTAAAATATTTTATCAAAATCAATCATCGATTACTGTGACGATGAGAAAGTTACGTGATATTTTTGGGAGAAATAACGTGCCAACAAGACGCACTATTTATTTATTTATTTATAGTGAATGATTTCGAAGAAAGAGTGACTGTAGCTAATAGACCCGAGCATGGACCACAACGTACTGCAAGATCGGCTGGAAACATTACTGCTGTTCAAGAAAGTGTTTAAAACAAACCATCAACCTTAATTCGACACCGTTCTCAGGAGCTTGGGCTTCAAAGAACAACTTGCGCCACAATTTTGCACAAAGATTTGCACTTGTTTTTATTTAAGATGCAGCTGACACAAGAGCGTCTTCCAGCAGACCATTTACGCCGCCGTACATATGCCAATCAAAAAAATCAGAATGAGTGACGAGGGACATTTTTATTTGAATGGATATGGTTCTGTGCAATGGAAAACCCTCAAATTATTCATCAGTCACCTTTGCATCCATTAAAAGTGACAGTTTGATGTGCAATTTAGTCAGGAGGAATTATTCGATCTTACTTCTTTGAAACTGAAAACGGCGAAACGGTAACTGTCAATGGGGAGCGATATCGTGATATGATTGACAACTTTTTACCGCCACAACTGCAGGCTTTGGGCTTGAGTAACATGTGGTTTCAACAAGACAGTGCCACATCCCATACAGCCAGGATTACAATCTTTTCCACAACAAGTTATTTCAAGGAATGGTGATGTTGATTGGCCTCCACGGTCGCCGGATTTGACTGCTCCGGACTTCTTTTTATGGGGAAATCTGAAAAGCACGGTTTAAGCAAACAAACCAGAAACGCTGGAGTAACTCAAACAAAATATTCGTGATGAAATTAATGAAATACCGCGTGACATGTGTGAAAATGTAAAGAAAAATGTGTTCAAAAGGGCTCGCATTTGAGAGGCTAACAGAGGAGGCCATTTATCTGATATTGTATTCCATACATTTATCAATATAAGATCCATTCTCTTTCATTTAATCAAACATTATAAACAAACAAAGTAGTATACCTTCCCGGACACCCTGTATATAAGGCAAATCATATTTAACCATAAATGACAAATATTCATAAATTTTGCAATTCACCTTAAAATCAAAATACTAGAAAAAATTTAATTGCATAAATATCAATACAATAAGAACCCACAATCTTACCGAAAAATGCGAAAAAAAAACACCAAAGTTTGGAAATTTTCACCAAAAGCTTACAATTCAGAAAAAATTAACATTTTATGAAAAATGTAAAAATTTTTATAAAATATATAAAAAACATTAACCAAAAGTGAAGAATTGACTAAAACTTTAAAAAATTCACCAAAAATTTGTAAAATAAAAAAATTTAAAATTTTACCAAAAATATAAAAACGAAATAACCATAAAGGAAAAGATAAGGTGAAAAATCAAAAATAATTATGTTTTAGAATTTTCTTTACAGTGAACACAACACAATTTTGTTAAAACATGTTTTTGTAATTTTTTTCTTTTAAACTTATTTAACTTTTCCATTTGTTTTAAAGAAATTCTATTTTAAGATACGTAATTTGGGTAACAATTTCCTGATGAGCTGGCTTAATTGAGCAACCAGAATAATAATTGTGTAATATTCTATTGGTAAAAATGTCACTTAGATCACTCTGGCTCCAACGTCCAAACGTTTCAAGCTGGATTAAAAACTAACGGATAATAAAATATAAGACAATTAGTTTTATTTTGTTGATAGCCAAAAAACAAACATACATATGTTGATTTTTATATATTTATAGCACGGCTTATATATATTATGTTGCTTACTATTTGGCAGTTCCTTTGGAGTTTTTTCAAAATACACATTTAGTGCTATACAATATTTTGGAATATATACATAGCTATACAATATATTACCAAAGATGTACTCACAACACATATGTATATGAGTTTTGAAAAGATCAAGTAATTTTGATCTGAATGGGAATAGAGCAATGTTTTTCTTTGCGTTACAGAACGAGTAAAAAAGACAAATCATACATCAGAGAACATAGATTAGGGAAGAATGGACCACAGAATTTCCATTGACTATGTACTTTAGTAAACATTTTTTATATTCCACACTATACCAACCTGATCTACATATGTTAAGTTTTTTTTTTTAATTTTTAATGTTTTATATAAATACTTAAATAAATATTTTTTGGTTGTTTGTTAATTCTGTTCTTTTTGTATAAAAATATTTCATCCAACTGATAAGTGTATTTATGTAATAATTAAACTAAAATTTTAAGAATGTCAGTTATTATCTCAGCTGATACATACATAAGAGAGTATTCCTATATTTAGGATATTTAAGGCTCTCTTAATATTAGTCCTTTTTATGTAAATATTGTTTGTTAGATAAAACAAGTTTTCGTGTGACCGTGCAAAGCTTTAAATCCAAAAATTATCCATACGTTATATGTTTTTGAACATAAAACGTAAGTAGCGCTGTTAAGGAAGAAATGTACACAATTTTTTGGCAGCTTTTAACAGCAAAACAAAAACAAAGGATGTTAAAACGAAAAGTACTAAAAGAAGCTTTCTTGACGTTTAATGTTGAACTTATTGTACTAAAACGCGCCTTTTATAAAATTAATGTAAAAGTGGAGCTATAAAATGACTGAGAAAAGCGATTATTTATCTTTCATTGCCTTTTATAGCATAATGCACTATGGGACATATTGTCCTAAAAAAGCAACATTAAAAAAATCATATTTTAAAGTAACCAGTTTTCAGGGGTGTTTTCTCGTTCACAAAGTTTACATGAAATGCTCTTATTTTTTATTCTTGATTTCTACACAAATTCTGTGGACAAACCGCTTGCGTACGTCCCTTTTAATATTATAAAAACTTTGGGAATAATAGTTATGAAAAGAAATTTTGTAATAATAAAGATCAGTTTTAGTAACTTCGGTTGCTTAAAATCGAAGCTGCAAGTTTTGTTTACAAACTTTTGTTGTCACACCACATGGAGATACAAGCAGATATTTTGTTCGATAACTTTACTTTTATATAGAAAATCTGGACGTAAATTATTTGTTTAAAAAATTCAAAATTTGGTTATTTATATTAGAAGCTTTAATGGAAATAAAAAAGTTCGCATATTGTTGACAACACGATTGATTGAAAACAAAACGTAAATAATTTTTTCTACGTTCATGAAAAACCAAATTTAGGACAATGAGAAGTTTTACCTAATTTTAAAAAAATTTTCGTCATATTAGACGAATATTACAGATTACATTTTTATGTCAGAAAGAATATTTATAATTGACTAGTAGCGTATTATTGTCATATAAAATAGAGTTCAAAGATTCTAAAAACTTGGGACCTAAAAACAAGTTCTATTTTATTTGAACTTTAATTAATGCATCGTTAAACTGTTATACTTGCGAAAAAAGAGAGGAATATTTAAAAGGTTTTAGAAAAGCTTTCACCGCAACAATTAACGAAATTATTTCATCAATTATTTCAAGTTCGTTCTAAAATTGTGCTTACTATTGAACAAAAATGTACATCTTAAAATACTGCTTTTGACTCCAGTACTAGTTATTGCAATAAATAAATACAGTTACAAAAAAGAGCTAATGAGCTTTTTCAAATCTTTTCATCAAATCCTAAGAAATAAGTTTGAAAGATTATCTTTTAGTGTTGTGCTATAATATATTATGAACAACTTTATAACCGATATAATTATGGTTGCCGGCTATTTTAAAGCAATACTCTTACAGCTTCCGTGCTCTAAAGCTTTTGATAAATATTTATTATTTACAAAATGCTTTTAGGCGAAGATAGTCCCTAACATAACTGTAGTTTTACAGTATTAAATAAATTAGTAAATAAGTATTTATAACAGCGGCTGTAGCAACGTAGCTTAAAACAGCTTTCTTTATTTAAATGTATTACTAGCAGTTTTCATAACTATTACCGAAAGTGGTATTAATTAAAGTTTCGATATTCAAAAGCTTTTATGAACCGTTTTCGTAAATACTATCGAATGTTGTTTTATTAGTTTTGTTTAGTACAAAATGTAATATAACATAGACTTTTAAAATAGTTCTTAATAAAACGACTGGAGACTCTTAACAGAATTTGATTTTAGTTATTTGTTTGATTCACAATTTAAGAAAATGCTTATAATACTCATTGCTGTATGTTTACACATACTTATGTATATATCAATATGTGTAAAAGTGTAGAAAAAATAAAACAAAAATTATATATGAAATACAAATCTTTTTTTCCTTGTCGAACTTTAGTGATAAAAATGGGAGTGTGGTACACTTACGCAACAAAGCAAACACACAACCTCATAATAATTATTTTAATATTCGAATACGAATCATACTTAGTTCGCTTACTTAGGTATACTGCGAGAAAAAGAGTCAAAGTCCACAAAATCATAAATGTTGTTAAGTATGAGTATGATGAGTACCTCAAACTAATCAGCGGCGGAAAGGCTCAATAACATCGTCAGAAATATGAATGCGTTTAAGTACAAGTTAAATATGAATCATAATCCCACTCTACTCACTTCTTCAGTACTTATTGCTGAGCTCTAATTTCCGATCGTCACTCCTACAAGTTCAGCTATTTTCTCGTTTGATCACGCGATTTTACGGGAAAAAATAAATTTGAAAATTTTGTATGTTGAAAATCCTACGACTTGTATAATAAAATCAATTAATGCGACTGGACATTTGTTTGGTTGATACTGACACATGCTCTTATATATAACAAGAAATTTTAGAGTCAAAATTGTGACCTGCCGAAAGTTCTTATTGATATGGAATTACCAATATGTTTCTGAAAAGAGTTTGTTATCAAACAAGTTGGAGATATATCATTCCAATTGCACACTTTCAACATTATAAATGCTAGGACTGCTATTTGGTTGAAACATTTGAAATCCATCTAAAAATTTGAAGAGATCAAGCCCTATTAAATATCGGGAAGGAAGAAAAATTTAATTATAGAATTAAAACAAGAAATATGTTTATATATACATAAAAATAAATTTCCTTAACAAGTTCTTTTTAAAAACGTTACCTGATAATTATAACATTTAAAACTGGTGAACTTGCATTCTCTCGAAAATACATTCAAATAATATTATTGATTTTAATGAAAATCAATATGTATGTGATAGTTTTAAACTTTGAGCGCATTTGCTTAATATCTTAAGATAGATTGCAAATAAAGAACACATAAAAAAAAATTACCCCTTTAAATTATTTTTTATATTAGTCTGAATTAGTTGATTTAATTGACAGTCAGTAATTTAACATATGCTACAATTTTTTTATGAGAATACTGCAGGAAACAAACACCTTAAGGAGCTGTCTATAGATGTATTATCACTCGCATGGCCATACCACACACCCCGTGACCGTCTTCAATTTTTTTTGTTTCTTATTCTCTAAGGCCTACCTGGATATCAAATATCAACTCTCTAGGTGTAGTTGTCTATATTTGTGTAGTCTCTGCTATATTTGACCCTAATCCAGTCAATAGGTGCATCGAATACACATTTTTCGCTTGGAAATGTTGAGACTCTCTTGAATTTAAATTGTAGTTCTCGCTGCTCGTTAAATTCATTTTTTGAATTCTTTTATTTAAAAATGACACATGTTAAGATAGAATTTGTTTTTTTATTTATTATTAACGTTGCCGTATGTGACAGCTATGCCCATTTTAATTCTAAGGGATATAAGACCTTTAGGCGCTTTCATATATTATTGATATTAAAAGCGCCATAACTTCTTCCAAAATTAGTCGACTTCGATATAAAATAAAAAATATATATGTTACGTCATATCGAATATAAAGCGTTTTACGTTTATATTGTGAAAGGCAAATTGAATTTTTGTAATCATTAAATTCTTAAAATATTTTTTTTATCGATCTGCTAGGGAACAACAGACAATAGACGTTTTAATACCTCTTTTGAAATTCGTTAGCTCGATGAAACTTTAATTGTAAAGAAGAAAAAACTAATATTTAATTAAATATATATGCAGCCACCAAACAAAAAAAGTTTTAAACTCGTTTTATTATACAATTATTTCCTTGTTACAATTAATGTCGAAATTTCTGTGATCAAATATCTGATGTTTAATTTAAAAATTCCTGACAGAAATTAAAAATTGAACAACTTGGATTTAGACAATTTTAGTTGATTACTTGAAGAACATTTTAATCTTATTGGGGCTTTTTTTATAAAAACTAAATTTTAGTTAATTATTGTGGTTGGAGACACACTTGCCAAGAGAATCTTAAAATACTGCACAAGCCCAAGCTAAAGCACATGAGATTCACAGGAATGAAACAAACGAGAAAAGTTTTTCTTATGTCCTGTGTTCAATAATTAAAACCAACAATTACGTAGATAAAAATTGCAATCTCGTTTACAGCTTATCAGTAAATAATGTCCTTTGTGTAGCAATCGCACCAATATGAGGAAAAGTTTCTCTATGTACATTTTTCCTATCTCTACGATGGTATTAGAAACCAGACAAGAAAGAAGAAGACAAACATGTTAAAAAGTTACATTCGGCATTGCCGAATTTCTATACCCTTTACAAAAGTTTGAACTACTCAAAATATACTACAAATTTTCCCCATTGCAAAGGGTTGCTTACGTGTTTTAATTTTGGCTTCCGGCTTTAGTCGTCTTATTTCCGATACATGTTTTTTTTCTTAATTACAGGGTTTTTTAATTTTATTTCTCTTTCTTTCTGAATGCTTTTTTGGTTTCCTTTTTGTGAAAATTTAGTTTTTTGTGGTATATATTTCTTTTGGACCTCATGTAAAATCGATTTTGTTAAAATTACAAAATTTTTCATAGTAATATTTTATCTTTTTTATATATTTGTTTAACATCGGATTTGGTAAAATTTTGACGTTTTTTATACAATATTGATTTTATGTGAATTTCCAGCTTTTTGGTGAAATTAAAACACTTGATGAAATTTAAATTTTTGTAGCTAAATTTCAAAATTGTGAATTTTTTTAATTTTTTGGTTTTTTGAAAAATTTCTGTTTTTATACAATTTAAATTTTTTAGCTGGTAATTTTAAAAATTTCGGAAAACTTTGATGTTTGAAAGAATTTGGTTTTGAGATTTTCTTCAATTTTTTTCGTTCTTTCCAGCATTTAGTTCCATAAAATATCTGATGGCCTGGTGTTGGCCATTTATTTAATCGTTTCCACGTATTTTCTCTCTTACAGAAAACACACATATTCCTAGAATTTGTAAACTGATTTTGTGAAAATTTCAAATGGGCAAACTTAGATCATATGTTGACTAGTGCTTTCAAAAAGTTATTTTTAACAGCGGACAGACGGACATCGTTATTTGAACTACCTTACCTATAAGAATCCAGAATATATTTACTTTGTTTGGATGGAAATGATTATTGTAGAAATTACAAACGGAATGACAAACTTATATCCTATACCCTTTTCATTTTTGTGAAGGGTTTTAAAAAATAACCCAAGCTGTTGATGATTATGCTGTTGTATTCTATTTGCTTAAGTAATTTTTTTCATTCACTCAATCTCTGTAGAACCACTTGAAAAGAGATTTCTTTGCTTTCGTGTTGTTTATTTTAGTTTTTTTTTTTTTAATTTCTTAGTAAAGTTAACCACAATTCATTTGGCTTGAAATGTTTCTACCACTAAGATATGGTCACATAAGCTATTGACAAATACCAGCATACGAACGTACGTAATGGCTCTAAGGGGTTTAATTACGTAATAATGTGAGAAGCCAGTTGGTTAACGTCGCGTCGTTCAATTTACAAATAGCATTCAGGAATTTATAGAAATATTATTTGCCGCTGCTTTTTCGGACGAATAGTTTTTTAAGTTCGAATGAAATTTGAATACAACTCTCGATTATAGAAGAAACAAATTATTTGGTAATAATATCTTGACAAAATTTTACATTATTTTTTGGAAAATTAAAACCACAAAACGCATTTTTAAACCTCTTCTTTTGTAGTTGAAATTAATATTTGTTTTTAGACCAATTTACAGAATGAAACTCAAATTTTTATGTTTATGTGAGTAATGGCATGTCATTGCATATGAATCCTTTAAAGTTTTAATTCATGTAACAACAATTAAACTCTGTCTGAAAGCTTACATTGTCCTTAACAATGCGAAGGAAATAGCGAATTACTTAACATGTTTAAACAATGTTAAGAATTTTAAAACAAATTGAAAATAAAATCCGCCAGATTAGCAAAACTGTTGCGTGGCAGGTGCTTGTTAGAAAAACAATATACTTACAGACTTATGTATAACGAACGCTTAGAATAGAGTTAGCATATATTTTATTCAGTACACTTTTGTTAAACTATAGCTAACAAGCCGCTAACGTCTTGCAAACGATTGCAAATCATTTGCTTAAAGTCAACAAATTTATATTAAGTGACAAAATTTTAACTTCATCAAAAAATCAAAAAAAAAAAAGCTGAAACGCACGTTAAATATTTAGGTATCCACCTAGATCGGCGCCTAACTTGGTCCCGTCACACTGAGGCAAAAACAACGTCCATAAAGATTCGAAAAAATCAACTGCATTGGCTAATAAGTTTTAATTCAACTTTGGCTTTGGAATATAAAGTCCTTTTATACAAATCCGTTCTAAAGCCAATATGGTATTCAACTGTGGGGTACTGCCTGTGCATCAAACATCCAAAAGTTACAGAGAAGACAGTCTAGGATTTTACGTCTTATCGTATGCGCCCCCTGGTACATAAGAAATGAAAATATACATAGGGATCTCAAAGTTCCCACTATCTACGAAGAAGTTAAAACGTACACTTCCAAATACGTAAACACACTAGTCGCACATCCCAACACTCTAGCACGCAATTTTTTGATGGCCACCAGAGACTAAAAAGAACTGACACATTGAGCCTGGCGAGGCGGCACTCTCTACACAATAGAAGATAGATTTTTAAGATTTGAATACAAAAAATTAGTTATTACATTGGTAATAACTAGTAAATAATAATTTAGAAGTAAGATTTGAACACTTATTGTGAATTTATTTTAGTAGAAAGATTCAATAAAATGAAATATAAGTATAAAAATCAAAAAATCTACATTTCACTGAAACTACGCAACAAAATTATCTAAAATTTACTAAAAATTCAAAAGTCTACAAATTATTAAATCCATAAAGAGAAAATGAAAGCTAAAGAATTAAAACGGAAACTTAAAAATCCTCAGTAATTGTTTTTTTTTACCGGAAATAAGTCTGCCGATCTTGACTAACAATTTAAATCTTTAAATTTGAAAAGATTCCAGTAAGATATTCAAATTTCCAAAATAAAGTTTTTATACTTGTGTGAAGTGCTTATAAGTTACGCTGCTCTTAAACGTTACACATTTATAAATATATATATGTGTGCTTAATTGCATTATGTTGCAAATATCTTATTATCAATTTCGTTGTCAGCATAAAGTTACACCTAAACATGTAAAATGCCGGAAAAAGCAGTGAAATATTTAAAAACTGTTTTTGTTGGAATAGAGCTTTAACAGTAGACGTTGTCAGGTATCAGATTTGGGCCAATAAATTATATTCTATAATTAATGAGTAATATAATCGATGTAAAAATCGCTTATTATTACACGTAAAGTAAATACTACAATTTTAAATATTATAAATACCGAACACAAAAGCGAAGAATTTCACTGGAGCTTTAGGTGGATATCGAGCACACAAATCCCAAACAGACACTACACCGTATACAGTATATATGCTTCCTTAGCTAACCTACTTAAAGCCTCACAACGATTACGTATTAACGTAATTATGGGAGTAAGTTTTAATTTTGTTAAAACTTTAGAAATTTCAATTATGATTTCTACATGCACATGTTCAAAGCCTTAATTCTATTATTTAACAACAACTTTATAATTTTAAAATCTTAAAACTAAATTATACAAAAATAGGCGAAACAAATTACTGTAGTATGGGATAATGATAAAGCAACTTTGCTCGACTGGTGTTACCTCCACCACCTACACGACCTCAAAAGAAGTTATCTTATGGCAACTGGATAATGGCCACCCCAAAGCATTAATTGAATTGTCTGTAAAAAAATTTTGTCTGAACTGAACCGTGTAATTCGAGTCGGTCTATTCTGCGAATTGTCATATAACAGGCAAATGTTCGTCCAACAACATATTTGTCATTATATAAACATCCAGCACCACACCATACTTCATACTGACCAGTGCGAGACATATAGCGAGGATTGATTAATAGGTTGCATATTAGGAACCGTGGCCAAAGACATTTTTTCTGTTTCCTGCTCAAAACCGGCTTCTTGCTTGCTGTCTTGCCAAAGTGTATGCAATAGTTGGGTCAGCTGTGGAGATGCTCCTTAAGTTGCGGTTGGTATGTGTAGATGGTTGTATGGACACATTTCAAAATGTTAGTGAATTTGCAATTACAGTTACTTAAAAATTGTAATTCATTTTTTTTAATCACTTATTCGTCTCGGGTTCAAAAATGTATGTTAGTGACCAAAATATTATTCTTGTTTTTACCACTATTAGATTGGTATTGAAAATAACCAATATATGCTTTATTTATAGACATTTCAAATAAAACTAAAGGATCCATTTTGTAAAAAAAAAGAAAAATTCTGCAGAAGTCCCTCAAGAGAACATCGAATGCTGTTATGTATCATCTATACAGTAGATATGCTAGTTTTTATCAATATTCAAAGTTCGCATCTCAATAACTTTAGTCTCACATTCATGAGCTAGACTCGGCTACTACAGGAGAGAATAAAGTTAAATCCATTGAAATGATATCAAAAGTCAAAATTGTACTTGTAATGCGTAATTAATTGTTTCCATTTACAATTATAAATAAATGAAATCGTAATTGGGTTGAGTCACTGAATTGGTTTGCCATATGAAAAACACACATTACAAGTGGCTTCCAATGAAATCCAAATACGAGCTCCCATGCTTGGTACATATTAATTGCTTTAACATATTGTGTTCCTAGAAAATAATTTTGTAACCAATGTGTTCCACAGTACTATTAACATTATTTCATATACATAAATAATAAAGACGTTTTTCAAACAAACTAAATATTATTTTATTTTATTTCATTATCATCACATACGTACTTATTTTTGTTAAATAATAATGTCAAAGTATTTCTTGAAATTTATTTAAGTCATTTGACCTTTAACTGCAATCGAATTACAAAGAGAATGTTACAAGTTAATTTTATTTCTTGTATTTTCGTAATTCTTTTCTCTTCAATTTTCCACCATGGCTTCAGAAATAAATGGATCAAAAGATTAGTTTTATACATTGTACTATCTAATATACTATATGTATGTTACATACATACACTGAATGATATAAGCATATGCATTTGCAGCTTACAAAGACTTACACACAAATATCATCAAGTATTCCATAATCTTTTTAAAGAACAGGAAAAAAATGCTTGTACTTTATAAAAGAACTAAAGAAGATTGAAAAACTGAAGGTTGCAACGAATTTTCTTAATGTGCTATACAAATAAGGGGCACTAATAGAGTACTTGTAGAATAAGCTGAAGAGCCCCACAGTGGTTTTTCCGTTTTTAAGATAATAATCATTTTCCTTCTTTTCAGTTTGAAGACTACAAAAATTCAGATTTTTTTGTTGTAAAGATTCCTTTTAAATATTTTATTAGGTTTTTTTTATCGGAAAATTTCAGGTAATAAGATAAAAAACAAGCTTACTAATTATGCTTATCCTACAATCGCTGAGTGATTAATAATTTTACAATCATATTCGTTCTAAGTATTTATTTCTTATCTACCACATATACTTGATCAATCGAGCCAGAGTTTTAGCTTATGAGCCATGAAATACGTAAAGGTTTCAGGCTTTATATCAATTTATAATATTTTCGAATTATAACACAAAAAATTCTTTAAAAGATTTTAGCAATTAAAAATTCCAAGAGCCGTGGGTGACCAACTTGTTATCAGCAAAATTCTTTCAAGGCATAAACTTCTTCCAGAGGATTTTTTGCCACTTTGAGTATGAGAAACTCTATACCATATAACTTGAAATAGCGGGAGCTATTCTCCTTTTCAAAAACACTCATTCCAGCGCAGTATGACTAACGGTTTTTGCTTGAGTACTTGTAAAAAAATATTGTTAAGTGTGTTATCACAATAAACGTTAATTTGAAGGATTCGTTTGACTGCAAGAATTAAAATACAAAGTCCTTAATTATTACTCTTATTTACAACTCTTCAGTACTAATTTACACTGTAAACTTAGCATTCTTGTATACACACAGCTGTCCACTCTTCGAAATCTCAAAGTCAACTCTAACTCTTTGCGGTGGGCGGCGCCTTTATATAGGATCACGGCCGGTTCTTGAAAAGTCCCGAACATACGTGAAATTGCGGATTATTTATTTCATTTGCTGGCTTAGTAGTCTTGTATATGTGTTCGTATGTGTTATCTTTTTCGTTCTGTATTAGTTGTTTTTGTTTCTATTTTAAATCGTGGTTCGGGGAACTTTCGCTAGGTTGTAGTTTTTGCTTTATGTTTATAACATTACGTACTTGTACAATGGGTCGTTTCACGGCAATTTTGAGTTGACAATTATTTTTAATTGATTAAATTAAACAAACCTTTTTGATTATTATTCGTAACAATATTATACTGTTCGACAAAGAAAATATTCGGCTTTCTGGCATCACGCTGGCCAACAACAACAAGTATGGGGTGGACAATGTAAAATAATTAAGTCTTCGTTATTTCAGTTATTTACACATGAACTTAAATATCGGAGTTTACAATTTATTCTTTGATTAATAGGGTTATTATATTATTATACGAGTACATATCAACCGAAATTATCTTGCTCTTAAATTTATGTTCCTGCGCCATCTGTCCAGAGTTTGCTAGTGAGAACTTTGTGCACTACCATTATTCGATGAGTTCTCTGAATTTCGCAATGCCGCAATGGGTTTAAAGTGTATGAAATGGTTAAAGCGCGAGGTTTCTTGCACATCTCCACTTGCATATCAATATATAGCTAAAGACATACTGCTGAAAATCGTTGAAGTAACGGAACAGATTTCTGTTAATTGGAGAATTTAAAGTATCAGCCGTTCGAAATGTGTGACAGTTTAAGGGCGTTTAGTTAAGATCTGCATATATTTATGATCCTTAAGCAAAAAGTACTTGATTGTCGAAATATTTGTTTGAAAACGCAGTTTCTTTAAATGCACCCTATAAATAAACTTAATATAACAACATTTTCCCTACAAATAATTCTGCAAAAGTTCAAATTGTCTACTGCTATCTTACACTTTGAAGAAGGACATGCATGTACACATGTATCTACATAAATCCTAACGACTAACTATAAATCAAATATGCTACTAACACATGCTAGCATATATGCTCACACAAACGTTAACGCAAACAAAAATGCAACTGTATTTGTACTCTATAATATGAAGTTGAAGAAAATCTTGTGTAATTTATAACAACTTATCGATCTCATCAATCACTTGTATCTCTGTGTATGTATGGGTGTATCAGTGTGTGCTTAGAGCACAGCTACTAGATACGATTAAAAGAAAGAAGACACTTTTCTTCTTTCAATATTCCCTTTTTATTTATTTTCTGTTTGATGGGGGGAAAACAGTTGTGAAACAGAACATATTTAGAAAGAAGAGTCCGTAGGGGTTAGAAATGTGGCTAAGGTATTGTCCCAAAGGGAAAATTATTGTCTAGAGAACTGAAATCAAAATGAATTGTTAAAACTTGGACAGTTGTCACAATAAATAATTATATTTAAGGGATATGTGCAAACTTTATACATTATTCCAAATGCATATATAATGCAAATAATACTAAGAAGTGCGTTATTTCATCAGTTATCAACTTGTCGAAGCATTTTAAATTTTATTATATATATTATTTTGTAATGACTTCCGAAATTTAATTAAGACGATTTGTTAGATTTCACACAGGATTTGGCAGTTTGTTGTTAAAAAAAATCTACCACAAAATGATATAATGATAATATCTACGTTATACTCCAAAAGGTTTAATTTCCTAAATTCAACTTGTCTGTAGATATTAGTAGAATGTTGAGGTTAAATTGAACTTTTAAGCAGCCTGCGCTCCTTCAAAGAAAAGCGAATTTTAGACAAAAAGAACTATCTGCAGGCTTCTCGTTCCTTTTTCTGTAAAACCAAATGACTATTTTGATAACAAAATTAATAATCGAAAGTCAGGAGCCAAATCGGCGCATGCAGATTGTGGCATTCGATGTAACGTTAGATCAATTCTAATTCGTTTAAAAGCTTAATAGAATTTTATGCGAATTGGAGGCCAAACTGTTCCTGGTATTAATAGGTCCTTATTTTTTAAAACGCAAGGCAACGATAGAATTTATAATTAATATGATAAACAAAAACAAATTTCAAATATTTACACATTTTTTATTGCTTTCATAAAAATTGTTGGGCTTTTGAAAAGGAAATCAACGCTTCATGTGAAGAGAGGCAAAAAAATTTCATATAAATGTTTTAAAATGTGTAAAATTTGTTTTTGTTTTCCATATAAATTCTGGCGTTGCCTTGCCGTTGAGGCCCATAATATTTGATTATCAAAATTTATATGAATGTTTGAATACAAAGCAGGCATATGCAACACGTACCTAATATTTCAATAATTCTTATCCAAAAACCAATCCATAAAGTCAAATTTCGTAAAAATTCATTCACTACGAGCGCGACGCTTTAGCCCTAGAATATCAGATAAATTTAGATTCGGAAGAAATTTATTCTCTTTTTATTCAATTTACAAGCTTGCGTGCGGATTATAATTTCTACAGTATTAATTTTCAACCCAACAAAGTATATATATTCTGGATCCTCATATGTAGGAAAATTCATGACCGATTTTTATAAAGTCCCCCTACAGAAATCATCAACCCGGGGCCTCCAGATAACTTATAGTTGTACCTAATTAAAAAATTTTAATAAACCCCCAATCTTAAAAACTAGGGAAGAAAACCGAATTATATACATATTTGAAAATTCGCCATGAAATCGGAAAACTATAATAAAAAAAAATTATTTGCTTAAAAACCATTATTTAATTTTAAAAAAAATCAACCAAAGAAAATTTTAAATATAAAAAATTTTTTTAATTTCACCAAAACCCGAAAATTCACAAAAATATATATTTTATGAAATTTTAACAAAAAAAAAAACGAGAGTTTTAATGTAGAATTCGACTACCAAAACCGGAGGGGAAAATTATATATCACAACAATCCTTTGCACCGAGAATAATCACTAGTACATTAATAGTTTATACTTTTGTAAAGGGTATATAAGATTCGGCACGCCTCACTATGGACTACTATTTTATCTCTAATATTCAACTAGTAATTCCTCATTATCAGTCTGTTAGAATTGAACATGACTGCAAAAAGATACCTACGGCTGTGAGTAGTAGGGAAGTGGAAAACTTAAACAATTCCCCTGTATCATAATTTCAAAAGAAAAAAAAATTGCTCTAAATTTCCCAAATTCAACTTATGTATGAATAAATTTATTGCTTTTATTTCGATTTCGTTTATATTAAGTAGTTGCTTGGGGAAATAATTCACTACTTTAAGACAAACATAATGCAGAAAATATCTTAAAATAAAGTTTTCTTTCCTTTTTATCTTTGGCTGAATAATTCACTTTTTGTCATGCATACGAACATTATATGAAATTCATATAGCACCGATTTCTTTAAGGAACACTGAGTTGCCAGTAAGAACTTCAGTTATAGGACAAACATCATTCATATGGGAATAAATCACTGTGTGGTGTATGAAGTGTTGCGAACATTACAAATCGTACGGTGTTGGTTTGACCACAGACATGAGTTATCTTTTAATGGTTGATAAAAGAATAGAACTCGTAAAAAAGAGTCTTTCTCATTAATAAAGCTAAGCAGAATTCTGGACCATTCATGTCCAAGTCATAGCGTTATCAAAAATTAATGACAATAAATGTTTTTCGTTTGTTTTGTTGAAATTTAAGCAACTGCTTTATGTATGATGTGTATGATTTTAATTTTCAAGAGAAATGCGAATAAATTATCCATAAGCGGATTATTATTTGCTGTCTAGTGACAAATTTCGCACTTTTCGAAAAATCACATTTGTGAAAAGCATTAAGTGAGAACACATCACATTTTTAGTTGTTTTATGGGGGTCATATATAGTATATGGACAACATGATTTACCTTAACTTTATTTAAAAATTAGCACAGCTTAAACAAGCAAGAGGGCTGTATTCGGCTGTGTGGAATCTTATATACCCTTCACAAAACTTCAAACTACTGAAAAGCTACTAGATTATTTGCGGTACCAAATTTGAATCGCCGGTTTTAGTTGTCTTATTTTTTATTTAAATATAAGCATTTATTTTTAATATAAGCACTTTCGATCGGTTAATAGAGAAGATGTTTTGTCTTAATTACGGCTTTTATAAATTGTTTTTATTTTTTCTAGTTTCTTTAATTTGTTTTTTTTTTTCTGAATGCCTATAAATTTTTGATACAACTCCCAATTTATTGGCGAATTGTAGATAATAGCGGAACTGGGGTTTTAGAAAAACTTCTAATATTTCATAAAATTTTGGGTTTTCGGTGTTATTAAATCTGCAATCTCATAAAATATATATATTTTTTGCAAATTTTTGGTAAAATCAAAGGCTTTTTTTTTGCTTTTCAGTTTAATTTAAATGTTAAGTTAAGTATTTTAGTTTTTAAAATTTAAAAAATTGTTGGTGAATTTTAAATTTTTTTTGCGAATTCTCGATTTGTGGTGAAATTAGAGATTTTTAATATAACTGTGTAACATATCGCACCCTAAATACAAAAGGGTCACAATTCAAAATACTAAAATTTTCAGCAGAGACAAAAAACTGTTTATGTAAAAATGATTGTGATATTTAAAGAAAATATTGTTCCATTATGAAAAAATTCAATAAAATAAAATAAAATTTTGATTTGTAACTCAAAATAATTCTCTTTAGTTCATCGTGCGGAAGCAACACACTTAACATAAAAATATATATAATTGTATTTTTCCAGTTAAAGAAGATTGTGACGTGAAAGAAATTTTTGCTGTAGTTAGAGATATGTACTCTGTACTAATTTATGGAAAAAAGTCAGTTTTGTAAAATTTTGAGTTGTGACCCTTTTGTATTTAGGGTGCGATGTGTATATTCTACTTTGCTGTTTTCCCAAAATTGTGTTTTTAGTTTTCGGCTTTTTGATGGCTTTGCAAAATTTTGGTCAATTTAAAGCTTTTGTAGTGGGCTTCAGATTGTGGGATTTCAGATTTTGTGACAATGTTTGTCGAAATTTCGGAGTTTAGTTATATATTGATTTTTTAACAATTAATTTTTTTTAGTTTTTTGTATATGTAGGTATATTTTTTTAATTTATAATTTTTTTAAGGTTTTACTAAATTTTATGAATCTACCGTGGAATTCGATTGTTTTATATATTTGTGCAATTTTGATAAATTTTCAACGTTTTTCATAATATATTGATGTTTTTTTTATTGTTGCTTTCTGGCGATTTTACGAAAATGTGGTGAATTTTTTCTGTTTTTAAAACATCGATTTTGATCATTTAGCATTATAATTTTTTTGGTTGTTAGATTTTTGATAAATTTACAAATTATGGCCAAATTTCGATATTTTTTTCAGTCTAATTGAGATTTTTGGTCAAATTTAAATTAAATTTTAAATTGGCGAATTTTTTCGTGCATTCGTGGTGAATTTTGGTTAAACATCGATTCTGCAAAATGTCGATTTTTAATTAAACTTAGATTTTTTGGCATAACAACTTTTTTTATTCCAGTTTTTCGCTTTTATGGCGAACTTTCGTATTTGTAGTGAATTTAAAATTGTGGCGAACCTAGAATTTTTGGAAATTTTTTCACGAGGGTTCATTTAAGTTTTTAATTCGGCGCAACATTTAGGTTCATTGGTTTTCTATGGCCCATGGGATGATAACTTCTGTAGGGGGAGTTTGTCGCAACTGTGATATAAATTCAGAATATGCCAATTTTTTATGCTTGTGTATAAGCGACATTCCACAAGAGCGAATATCAAAAAAAAAAAATCCAGAAAAATGGCTTTTTCCATATTTTGGAAGCCCGTAGAGCTAATTTAAAATTGTGTAGAATTAAGTCCGATACTATATTCAGTCATGCTCCTTAACCCTTAATTCCTCGCATGGCCTAAAAGTTCTTTATTGTCTAAAAGAGAAGTACTTGTCGTATTTATAATTTCCTGTTGCCGCGTTAGCTTCCAAAGTTTACAATTGACTAACGATCAAGTCACGGGAAAGGACATTATGGTGCTCATCTCTTAAGCTGCGACCCCATGCGAATAACTACGCATCTTTGTGAAAACAGTTGACTTGTTATACTTGTTCGAATTTTATTCCGGAAAACATCCTAAACTAAAGACAATTTGCATATAAACGTTAAACTCGCATTTAAATTATTATACAAGTCTTATCAGTCCACAATAATTCGGGCGCTAAAGCAAAACAAAACGCGTTATCCCTTAGGCCTTCCAAACGAGACCAGAACTCAATTTGGGTTTTCAAAAAAACAATATTGCAATACCAAATAAAGCTGTTGTGGTATGGTCTTCTCTGCTCTACGGAACTGATATCGACTTAAGTTCAGATGTCTGGCGGAAACCTGAAATAATAACTTTTTATAACAGTAAGAAAGGAGGAGTGACTGATGCCTACGGTATCCATAAAAACATTAATCAAGAACCTGCTAAATTTATTTACACCACGTTAGTGTTCACAGAAATATTTAAAATTCATTTGCTCTTGCTCTGTACACATGTTATCCATACATTTTGTATTATGCAATAACCAGATTCAACGGAACAAAAGCTATGAACTGTAAACTAAAGTATAGGAAATTATGACAATAGATAGTAGTGACTTTATAAGAGTAAATAAAAGTTATTGTTGCACATTAAAGCATCCGACATAATATAAATTAGTTTGATATTTTACATAATACTACGGATAGGAATGCTAGCAAATCATTTTATTTCACATTGGCTTATGAGTTATATGAGGACAACAGTTACAGGAGAAGTATAATGAGTTAATATTTACTAAAATGAAATAAATATTACAAGGGCAAAAAATTTATAATCTAATTTTATTCATTTATTAACGCGAAACCACAGTTGAGCTGTTTAAAATTTAGTTTTTAGAATTAAAAAACTTAAAATATGTCTGGAATTAAAGTCGGTCTGAAAGTATTGATTTTCTCGCAACCTTAATGTGTGATTACATGGTTGAAAACAGATCATATTATTATTTTAGATTGTAAGAATACGGTCTTCTTATAGCGATAGAAAGGCAAACAAATGTTGTTTTTTATAGGCAGCGGCTGGAATGCGGACACAGGCCACTAACGATATACGCTAACTTATTAATCCACATCATTGACTAGATACTAAGGTGTGTAAATAACGATTTTCCAAGTAGGTAATCTAGAATTGTCGCTTTGTCGCTAGTTTTCAAAATCATGAGAGTAGATCTCAATAAAAAACTGTGAATAATTTATTTCACACTGGGGATTGTTTGGCATAAAGTGCCTCTTTGGTGTTGGACAAACTACTTCCTGAAGTTTTGAAAAAACTATAAAAAGACCTGCACTGGAGTTTTTAAAACCATCTCAGCGGCAAAAAGAAGGAAATTAAAAGAGCAATTTGCCATCAATCATCCTGATCATTTATAATAGATGTAAGATCAGAAGGATAAATAAATTCAACAAATGTACGTAATAAATTACCAAAATCGGCCTCAAGAGATAGAATTATGAAAGTGTCACAAATGTCCCCAAAGAAATCAAAAACTTTGGCAACGGACTAAGCAATTGTGCTCATTATTAATACTAATTTATAGAGTCGTCAATGCGATGTGATTACACTATTCCGAAATATATTCATTTTTCAACTACACAAAACCCCGAAACTTTCATCTTATCACAAAAAAATAATATCAGAAAGTCACACAGAAATTAAACTACAGTATCTGGATGATCATACCTTAACGTTATTTTGTATATCATGCCTTAGAGATATAGTAATCTTAGAGATATGTTAAGTAAATTCAATTTTCAAATGGGTTTGCGATGGCGCTGATCAAGCCATTCATTAACTCGGAGTCAATATCCCAAGTTGATTTACTCTATTAAATTACATGAGTGTTTAACTTAAAATTAGAACAATTTTTAATTTAATTTCTTATTAAATAAAAAAGGTTTGAAGAACTAGTTTTGTAAAACTTTACCGGTTATTTCGTAGATACCAAAAAATGGGCGGAACACGCCCACTACGAGAGTTATTAATTTTGCCTATCTAAAATAGCAAAAAGTCACACTGTGGGCTTGTGATGTATTGATAACGATGACACAAAATGTTTTTATCGGAAACTCCCCTCTCATGTTGCTGTTGAGTAAAAACTAATTTTGCAAAACAGCGGAGGGGATGCCTTACCTTAACTAGTCTGACTACCATTAGCTTCGATCCATGCAATTGGTTTTATACGTTTCTGCTGTCAAAATATGAACAGTTCCAATGGCGCGGAGTCTACTATTACTAGAAAATTGTTAAAAATCGTTGAAAACTTTTTCTATTTTTATGGCTTAAAAGTCTAACTCTATTTTTGTTCATATAAAATTTTATATGCAAACATATTTCTCTTACTTACCAATTAATAAAAATTTCCAAATATGCATTTGAATATTAAAAGCTGTTGAGTCCATTCAAAGTGAAAATTGAATTTCATGGAATACTAATCTTGTTTGGTTGTTTATTTTTATTTATTTATCGTTGGCCATCCGAAACCGCGAAAACATTTATTCAACTTGTTTTTTGTGTATATCAAATCGCTTTTAATAGATTTTATTTAAGTCTGTGTGAGTAGTTTTAATTTACCCCACCTACTGCTTTGCATGTCATGAATCGAGTTTTGTTAAGGAAATTCACACGGAAAATTAAGAAAATAAGCTGATTCCAAAAGGATTTGTCACCCCAAACTGCTGGTAATAATGATGAAATCAAACTAAATATTCGAATTACATGAACCAATGGCAACAGCTGGTTTTAGTTGCTCTTCTTGTGTTTAATTGCTCGAAAGTTTTCTATGGATCTGGTATAAAGTTGGCAAGATTTGTTCTTTTTGCAGTTTCCCGCTACTAACAAGATGGTTTTTAGTTTAGTCATCTGTAGATAGAAGATTTTCTTTAATTACTTTAATTTTTGCTTCTGAAATGGCGCACTGATAGACAGACATTGATTCTTGTAGTAGTTTGTTTGGTAGGTTTCTTTGACTATTTCTTCTTTACGCAATTGGTGTGTCTTTGCCTTGATTACGTCAATTAAGTGTTAAGTATTTTATTCCTTTTATATTTTGTGAAGCGCTTCTTATTTCCTTCTTTCTCTTAATTACGGTTTTATTATTATGTTTCTGCTTTCTTGGAATAACTTTGTGTTGATGATTGTATTCGAGAACAATTTTCCTTTTGTTGCAATTAAGCTGCAAAAATAAAATGAGAAATTTAATTAAATAAAATTTTCTTTGTATGTGAAAATACTTTCAAAAATAATTTAAGTGACTTCTTCTTTTATGTGTAAATTTTTAAAAATAATTTCAATATTTTTAATATTACTTCCATATCGACATAAAGTTTGAATAATAGTCTACTGGTGGCGTTTGGCAAAATAAATTAACTCCCAACTTCCATTAAAAATGTAAACACAATTTTTCTTACGAAACTATCTTCTGTCAGAAATTGAAATACATTCCAAGAAATAAATCCAAATCAAAATTAAGCAGGTTTGGTAAGAGAAGCTATAGAATAAAATACTCTCGTTCTTCTCTTTCAACAATACCAGCAATTTTGAAAAATAATTTTAAAGAAAAAAAGCTCTCAATTTGTATTTACTCTTCCCTACACAAATGTTTTTTTTTTAATTAAGAAATAATTTACTTAACCGAATATTATCGCACATTTTATAGGTTTGGTTCCAATTTAACTTCTAAAAAATTACAAATGTATAGTTTGCTAGATAGAATATAGTGCACTATGAAATCATTTTCCATTGGAAAACTATAACAATTACGACATACTAGAGCATGCATGATCTTGTCTGAACAACAAGCTTACGTTTTGAGACGATTTTTATAGAATAAACACACATGTATGCAAACATTACCAACAACGTATAACCATATGAAAAAATAAACTCTAAAAAAGGAAAGTGTAGTTCCAAAAATTATGTTGTGTTTGCGTAATAATTGAAATTATTAATAAACTTTTAAATTTAATTAAACAACTTGTTTTTTTTTTATAAAAAGAAATATAAGAAAAAGGACCGAACCAAGACTGTTAATATGTTACCTCCAACATGTTTCCACAATGGAGACCAAGGCATTTAATCAGATGAACACGGAGACTATGGTATTAGTAGGACCAATAAGGATATTTAGCGGTGATAGTTTCTATATGATTGCCCAAACACGACAGCGGAAATATCTTCGTGTATAAAAAGGAGACAGCAGATATACATACATTTAGCACTGACTGCTGTTATACTGCTGCTGTGGAAATTTTGTGACCCCTTGGTCCATTGTTGCAGAAGTAGTTCGGCAGCTACCAGTCTACACGTAGTTATTGCAAAACCTGAGCAGAAATCATTGCTTGGTAGGCACTAATTAGTAAGGAGGTTGCAAAATATCAGTCAATAATGCCGAGATACAAAATACGGTAAGAGTTCGATATTGAATCCGGTCCTATAATGTTATTAATAAATGAAGTCAGGAAGAGGAATAGGAAAAGAAACCAACTCAATGAAAACTTACTAAAAAGTGGTCCTAGTTTTTGCTATTTCGTCAAAGAGAAAATAAGAATAAGAAGAGCGGTCTGTTTTACGAACGCCTTTTTACAAATGTATAGTTTGCTAGATAGAATTTAGTACACTATGAAATCATTTTCTATTAGAAAACTATAACAATTACGACACAAGTAAAGCTTCAACTTACTAGAAATATGCCATTTTTTATAAGCAGACTTTACACAAATTTAACTTTTTTGGTTAAAACTTTAATGTTTTTGTCCTTGATCTTGGGTTTTTCATTTTGTCTAAGAAAGTTCGGCCATATGACGTTTACGTTTTTAAAAAAATTGGGAACTGGTCTAAGCAACCAGCGAAGATAGAGACTAGCTTATCCACCCGCAAAAATAAATTGCATTATTTTAGAATATAAATGAGTTGCGAGTTAAAATAATTAATTTTATTTTTTACTAAAGTTAACTTCAGCTATAAATATTAGCAATAAGATGATTGTTTGATAAGGTGCACGATGATTTGAATCGCTCAGTTATATAAAATAATTTGTTGTGAGTAATACTTGTTTTATAGTCGACATCCTTTTGTAATTTAAATTAAATGGACTTAGCATAAAGTACCCGAACTGGACAAGTATATAGGATAATCGATTGAAAATTCGATTTGGCAAGAAAAATTTTTTTGGATGTGTAGGATGAGAAGAATCGACATAAACTCCTATATTCTTCATATTTCGACACGGTGTCTTGATGTAGATTTTTGGAACGAAAATAAAAATTATTTCTACAAAAAAAAGTAAAAAAAGTAAATGAGCACGATTTTCTAAAAATCTAGGATAACACCATGTAGATTGTGTGCATGACATGGTTCTCCTCTAATGTTTTGTGCCTGCTTTATTTAAAAAGAATATTTATTATTTTCGGTCCCTGGTTTTGTTTACTCCAGTGATGAATACTTCTGCAATATTGACAGAAATAGATCCGTCAAAAACCTAAGCCTCCGAAAATTCTCAAGAGACAAATCAACTTCTACATACTCAAAATTGCTCAGTCATCGCTGCCGAATGCATCGTCTCGGCTTATTTCTTGTAAGGAAAACAACGTAATTTTGCATTTCACTTCAAGTGAAATAGTGTCGATACGCAATGTAATAAGAATATTTTCACAATCATAACGATTTTCATTAGATTTCTTTTAGCAAAAACGTCCTTTATTAACATGCAATTCCAACAACAACTTTGGTATTGCTAAGCCCGTTTTAAGTGAGACATCAATTTTGGTTTTAAATAAAATAACAATACAGTTATGGAAACAATTATACCAGATGTAAAGTCTCCATTAACTTGACCTCTATTTTTGATAATATTTTTACTTTGCCAACATCTGTTTGTTTAATTAAAAAATATAGGGTTTCAACAAATACCAATCTGTGTTTTCATCAATATATATGCAGAAATGAAATACCGATTACTTTATACGTTTCTTTCAAAAAGTTTGCCCCTTAGGCGGCTAAACGAAATTGGTTTTGCGAAATGATGAAATCGTTTCTTAGTGCCATCGAGCTTAATAACTTATTTTAATATAACTTAGAATTCTTGAGGACTATTTTGAGATACCAGATGAAATTATAAACAGATTATTTGTAATAAAATAAATTATTCACAAGATGTTTAATAAATTAATTAATTGTTAAGTAATTTCAACCTTTAGGCATGAGTTCGTTTTTTCTTTCTATTCAGAAAGAGAATTATTTATTTAATATGGACAACCTTTTTTGAAAACAGTAAAAGTTTTAATTCTATTAGACATCTAGCTGAATGGAATGAATTTTCTATGCCGCTACGCACGTTATCAACTTTATTTGATGTTCCGGCAGGGTGTTTTGGTTTGGACTCCAAACCAAACTTGTCAAGGGATGACGGAAATTTGTTCGAAAAATCTACATTATTATCAAAACTTCGGACTTATAGGGCTAAACTTCAAAAAAATATAGCAAGAAAAATGTTAAGTTAAAAAAAAAATATTTTTGTTCTATTCCAAATTTACTCCATTCTGCTTGAAACAAATTAAACTTTTTTTGCTTTGCAGTTTTTGATTCATTAATGTTGGTTTTAAAATATGCTTGAACAATTAAAGTCGAGTAAATCCCCCACATTGTTATCCACAATTGTAATTAATCCGAAATGCCTGACGTGAAGTCTTTAGCAAGAATTGTAAAAGTAAATGCAAACAAAAGTTTGCAAAATCTTCATTAAAATTTACGCATTGAAGAAAATATTTTACTAAATGTTTTCTCAGTTTTTCTCTTTGATGGTAAAATGATTAAACATAAAATAATTACTAAAAGCGAAATTTCTTGATTTCTTAAGCTAATTAAATAATTTATGACTAATAAAGCATTTCTTCTTAATTTTATCGCATGTAAAAGAGTCTTAGAATCAGCAGTTATTTATGCTGGTATTTGCTGCAACCACTTAAAGTTAAATTAAAACTTTATCTTCTTTGTCTGAACAATAACTATCGCCATCTTCATCGTTAATAGATAAATTTTATATAAATTTGCAAAATTTTAATTGCATTATAAAATTATTTGTGTAAGGCGTCAGCAGCAAAAGCAATTTTGTTCAAGTCATATTGTAGAAGTAAACTTTTTTCTTTGGGTAAATAACGCCATTCAATATTTTAATAAATTTTACATGAAAATTTCGATCAATAACGAATGCTATAATTTGTCTCCTGGCTCTACAAAGTGAGAAAATTTAATGTTTTGTTCAAAAAAAAAATATTTTTTATTTACAAAAGATCTGCACTTCTTTAATACCATTTCTCTTACAAAACAAAAACATCGAAAAATTCAAAATATTCCAGAAAATACGTTGTTTCACAATTGAAATTTCACAATGATCTAGCAAAAAAAAACAATAAAAATAATTCCTTCTAAAGTTTTAAAAGCAACGAAAAGCACAAAGTCAATACCAAATGCCACAATAAAGCGTGACACCGCCAAATCACGTATTTAATTTGACGTTTATGCTTTGGCAAATGCTTGACATCAACTTTGTTTCTTATACTAAAATAGAGCATAGATTATTTTGCTAGCTGTGATAGCATTTTTATAGCTAAAATCTGTAATTATGCGTTGAATTTGTCTCTCTTCACACATTTTTGGCAGAGCCCTGTGGAGGGTTTGCTCGTTACAACTTTAAAAATATTGTCTTTAGTTTTTATAAAGGAGGTTGGATCGTGCCTATTTGTAGCAGCTGGATAGCTCGTACTTCAAAAAACGAGTTTTTTATATAGTTCTGCTTAAGTATCATAAGAAATAGTTTAAAATGTGTAACAATGCGAGTTTATTGTCTGCCGGTCTGAGTCTATAAGAAAGGGAGCAAATAATAATAATTGTAATGAAGACTTGCCAGTATTCGCATTTCGCGTTATTAAATCCTAGATAATATCACAGAAAAACAAACTATAAGAAAATTAAAGAGGAAATCCAGACAATATGCCCATGTCAATATGACTTGTTTTGAAAATACTCTTCCTATGTTGCAATCAGTTACTATGAAATGGACTACAAGACCATCATTGGAAGCCGCTTATTTGAAAGACACTAAACCTAAAGCTTCATCATCATCCACATCTGCATCAAAATTATCCCCTCCATCTGTCGATGAAACGTCTGAATCTCAAAAAACTAGCGAATGTTTTCGTTTCAATCTTCCTGACCGAGATCAAGTTGAAAGTTTTGTCTTTAAGTCCCTGGTCAATTTTACGGATATCGTTATCTACATATACCGTTTCAGCTCTAAATTATTCGAAAAATACATTGTCAATAATTACACTGTACAGCAGCATTGGAAACTATTGGTCGAACGTATATATAAAGCTCGCAAAGAATTAAAATCAAAATTAATTCCATTGATGTTTCTATAATTAAGCAATCGATATTTTTATTTTTATTTGATTTGTAATACATTAAATTGTTAAATAAAATCAATCAACTGCAAAAAAGAGCTGCAGATTAATTTGCATCGTCTGAACTCGCACTTTCCAAACTACTTGCTTATTGATTACCGCAAAGCTTATCATAGCAGTTTTATTATTAAATTCAACAAAATATGCGTTTGTCAGATTTCATTTACATTTATGAAATTTTTTATGAAAGTTTTGTTTATTGACAAGGTAAGTGCTTGCTTGTTATCTTATTTGTAATGAACATTTTGTTTCAAAGCACAATTCTTGAAAATTCTACACCAATATTTTAATGTTGCTTCAAAGTAACATTATGACAATGACGTGCTCTGTTCGCCAGTTGTATTTTGAGAAAACAAAAGAAAAATAATTTGCCATATTTTTTTTGCGCTCTAGTAAATATGTTACCGAAAGGGAAAGAGGAACGCTAGAGAATAATACAAAATAAGAATAGTTTTACTTGACAGAAAGCGATTAAAAACAGAACTCAATGTAATTATTAGTTTGTGGAAAAAGTAATTAAAAATAAAATTAGGCAATAACTCTACAACTGCAGTAGAACGGAAGTTCAGATAGAGAACAATAGCCCCATGAAAACTTATTTAACAGATTTGAATAACTAATTGTGACAGTCGTTATCAATAGCAGGTCACAGAGCATTAACCGATTGCTTTGTAATAAACAAGCACGCACGCTTTCCAGTAATAATATTGCAATCCGCCGAGGGAAGCTGGCCTCTAAATCTGTTATCTAAAGTGTTAAAGAGGGCATTTATATCCGTAAGGACCAACAAATAAGGGACAGCCTAATGAGCATCCTTTACAGAATATCTGATAGTACAGCAAGGTTGTCAGTTACCTACTAATATCCCATAAGCATCACGATATGCAGAGTAAAATAACGAAAAAAACTAGCTGGTCTGGAAGACAACATCCAAAAAAACCAAGGATTTGGGTATTAATAACGCCAACAACAGATTGTTTTTCCTCTCTTAAGAATACTATGTATGTTATTGCTGACGTAAAGCTGGACGGACTTGCGGTAGAAATAAGACAGAGAAATAGCAACATTAACGCAAGCTTTGACGTACTTCGAAAGTTGGCATTGGAGATTTTTTACTGCAAAGATTTTTAATTTTGTTGTAATAAAAATTTTCTCACAGATACGTATTTTTGAAGTTTTATCCGACCATAGCTTCCATAAATAATCGCTTTTGTCCATTTTGTTTGATGATTAGTTTTTAATATTTAATATATATATTTAATATATTTCATATATTTTATTTTTATACTTAATTTTCATTCCTCTCGAGCTAAGGTTTTCTTAATTTTCAATTGCTGTGCCCGTGATACCCTCCGTGTTCAGAGTAAATTATGCAGAACTCCTTTTAACATAGAAAACAATATTTCTCTACTTTAACAATACTCCATTGAATTGTGACGCGACATAAATGCATTTTAAATACTCTCCCCTGCCCTCGCTCGTACACCAAAATTCGTAACTTCACATTTAAAGAAATCAAAATAAAAATTTTACAATATTTGTAGAGAAATCTACTCAACAACAAATATCCACAACAAATACGACAACAATCCCACATTGATATGTGATGCATCAACCATTTGAAAATATTTATATGAAATGATATTAAACGGCAAAATTTGCGGAATACTTGGGGCCTTGTAGAAGGCCAATATTGATTCTCGCATTCTAGAAAGGCGTAGCATGGTTCTTAACATTATTGTAATAGCAGAGTATTAAAAGATAATCGAAATATTATGAAATAAAAAAATTCCTGGCATTTAACTGAACTGAAGCAGTAAGGATATTGTTTGAAGTAACCCATAGACCTGAAGTATGACCGGTTCACTTTTTAAGTTTTGCACCCAGGTTGGCTGACGTGAACTCTGTAATGTCGAAACAAGGAAAGGGCAAAATATATAGCATTTTGTTGACTACATGTTGAAATATTACGCACGCAACTGACTATGGGGATTATGTGCACCATCACTACGGGGGGCTAATGAAACGCTGCTCTGCACCATGACATTTCAGTTTTCTACTGCACTGGCCTCTTTACCTTGTATTATTTTGTTAAGTAGATAAATGGTTCCAGGAATTTTAGGAAAAATTTTATTTTTCTATAATTCTATAACTGGCTAAGGTGCCCTGTTCATATTAGCACAATTATTTTTGCGACATATTGTTGATTTTGTTTCGGATGCCAGTTTAAACCTTTAATATTCAGATGGAGTCAAAGTACTTTAATGTTCAAAATAGAAGTACTTGCTGTGTTCTGAATTTCGTCGTTACTTCCAAACGCTTTCAAACTCGCGAAAAAGTTAAAATTTACGGGTAAAGAATATCGGGCGATATGCTCTTACATATTGAACCTATGCGAACAAGGGAGTAACATTTTGAGATTGGTGATTCGTTTATTTTGCTATATATTTCGAATTTCATTCCGAGAAACATTCTTACCAAGTCTCGAACAGTCCTATTGATATAGTAAAGTTTTTTGTTTTTGGTTGGATATTCCCACAGGGTAATTTGATATAGATTTTTGGAATAAATTTCCGTCATTCCTTATCACATTTCGTTTGGAGACAAAATGGTTTCAACAATGTTTCATCTTCGTTCTGAGCAAAAAAGACACTGAAGATGGTTCATAACCGAAACCGGCTTGTAATCAAAGCAAACTTGACAAGGGCTGAAGAAAATTCGTTCAAAAAAACATATACATTGTACAGCCGATAAAAGGATGTGATCGAAATGTTACCTAAAAATAGGTATACAAGCCTCAAATTCGTAAATGAATTATTAAGAAAAACGAACCAGATATCTCTGAGTACTTTCTGCCAAACAACACAAGAACTCAGTACAGATACAATGTTTTCGTATTTCCAAGTCCAATTGAGGCTGTTGCGGTGTATGTTCTATGCACTACGTTGCTTAAGTTAACCCAAGAATACCTGAAATAGTTGCTTATTATAACACTTGCAGCGGGACTTATAGATTCTTATGTAAGGAGTAAGATCACAAGAATTGAAATGATTTATAAAGACTCGCAAGAGCTGTGATTAATTACTATAAGTATCGTCTGTGAATAATATATTCCTTATATAGCTCAGGTATTAATGAGTTACACGTATATATTTCCCATAAATTAATATTCTTATTAGAAATGACTCTTATACAAAACCGTTATAAAGCCAATATGGTCATATGGCATTCAGCTGTGTGGTACTGCTTGCGCATCAAACATCCAGTCCAATGAAAATATCCATAGAAATCTAGAAGTTCCCACTATTCAGGAAGAAGTAAAAACATACACGTCAAAATACGTAAACAAACTACAAGTCCACCCAAACTCTTTTGTTTGCAAATTATTAAAATTTCGCGGGCACCAGAGACTAAAAAAGGCTGACACCTTAAGCTTGGCGAGACGGCTATTAAGATTTGAATACAGTAGATTAGTTATTACATTGGTAATAATTAGAAAATGATATTTTAGAAATAAGATTTTAATACTTATTGTAATTTTCTTGTATTATTATTGTAATTTTCTTTTAGAAAGATTCAATTAAATAAAATACAGCTTAAAAAATATTCTTTATAGCAACGAAAACAACCGTCTAGGCATGTATGATCGTGTCTGAGCAACAAGCTTACATTTTGAGACGGTTTTTATGGAATAAACACACATGTATGCAAACATTACCAACAACGTATAACCATATGAAGAAATAAACTCTAAAAAAGGAAAGTGTAGTTCCAAAAATTATGTTGTGTTTGCGTAATAATTGAAATTATTAATAAACTTTTAAATTTAATTAAACAACTTGTTTTTTTTTTTATAAAAAGAAATATAAGAAAAAGGACCGAACCAAGACTGTTAATATGTTACCTCCAGCATGTTTCCACAATTGAGACCAAGGCATTTTATCAGATGAACACGGAGACTATGGTATTAGTAGGACCAATAAGGTTATTTAGCGGTGACAGTTTCTATATGATTGCCCAAACGCGAAAGGGGAAATATCTTCGTGTATAAAAAGGAAACAGCAGATTTACATACATTTAGCACTCACTGCTGTTAGATTGCTGCTGTGGATATTTTGTGACCCCTTGGTCCATTGTTGCAGAAGTAGTTCGGCAGCTACCAGTCTACACGTAGTTATTGCAAAACCTGAGCAGAAATCATTGCTTGGTAAGCACTAATTAGTAAGGAGGTTGCAATATATCAGTCAGTAACGCCGAGATACAAAATACGGTAAGAGTTCAGAGAGGCCTGTTTTACGAACGCCTTTTTACGTTTTCACATCAAAACATGAACACATTTATAGAAAATATTAAAAACATAGAAACAGGGAAAACAATGACAACAACAATAATAATGGAACACAAACAGCGGAAGCAAACATAACTATATCCGTTTGGCAGAGACAAACGGTAAGAGTTGCTGTCGTTTATATTTTTGTTGTTGTTGTTGTTGTTGCTGTTGTGATATGCGACTAAAAAGTTGCAACAACAACCGAAACAGAAACACGCAAAATTAATACAGAATCATGGAAAAAGAATGACAAAACATTGTGTGTGTAAAAATCATGGGGAATAAAGGATACAAACGGAATATATAATGATGTGTATGAGAGCTCCATTGTCTTCTCTTGGTTTTCATTTAGTAATTCTAATTTCTATTCGTACGTTTTTGGTTTCAGAAAATGACAAGTTATTGTGCATTTAGAAGATTATTGTATGTGTGTGTTGTGAAAGTTAAAGCATAAACAATTTAATAGTTTTAATGTATTTAGGGAGAAGTGTATTCAACTCGTTTTGTAAATTTGTCGAAGTGTTTATATGTATTCTTCTTCTAGGGCATACGGAAATAAATTGCAAGACGTCTGAGTTATTTATGTTTAATCTTCTTCTAAAGGAATTAAAAAGTGTTCTTAGTGCAAGGAGGAGAAGAATTCAAATTCCGAATCATAGAGCTCCTTCACTAAATGTCCTCGGAATGCTACTTTAAAAATTGGGTTGTGTGATCATCATAATTAATAACGACGAATCTACGACATACCAGCGGAAATCGCACTAGTCTTTTTCTTCTTCTCTGTCCTGTGTTGTTCCGAAATAGAGATGGAAACATTTGAAGTGCAACTGGATCACAGAAACAATTCGTCGCTCTCCTAAAGTGCTATGTACTGATCGGGGGCCATTGGAACTAAATACTCATTCGATGTGAGTGTTTGCTCTTGATTGTCACAATTAGTGGCAGTGAGCAACCGTGATGCCACTTAAACACTACTCCTATTGGTTTCGTATAATTGCTAAGCAAAAATATTTTAAGCACATAATAGAGCGAAGAGTTTCGAATTTGGTCTAGCAGTTCGAACACCCATGAAGATATATCTGCCTGCTAGCTCAGTGTTTCTGACGAGAATATTACAAACGATCATGAGGGCGTGAGTGACGTATCAGGCAAATCTATTCGTCGTCTATCGCAGCAACTGAAGCTATTATATACTACTTTGTAGCGAATTTTAGTAAACGAAGCATTAAAGTCCAGAGCCGAAAGAATGCGGGACACAAGATGTGGGTTAATATATACATTTGTTTTCAATATTTGGGACACATTTTCACTTTAACGAATTTTTAAAAACGCAAAATCGACGTACATATGAGTCTCAACATCCAGAACATATTAATGAAAATTAAATTCTTCCGTGTGACGTGTGATCCGAATGCAAATTGGATAATGAGGAAAACATACTACCGGACCATGATCTCACACTTTTTATGGGTATGATTCGAATGTCAGGACATAGGGGCTATCCTGTTTCAACAAGATGGTGCCTCCTGGCTCACAACAATAGAAACAATAGTGCTACTACGCAACATATCACATCACTATGATATTAATTGGCTTCCGAGGTCGTATGAATTAACACCACCGGATTTCTTCCATTACGGCTATTTAAAAATGTATTCGACGAGAACAAACGGAATATAATTGCCGAACTGAAGCAAGAAAAGCGACACAGAAATGTAATCGATAATTAAGACAATTGCGTTACGTTCTATCCTTTCAATTGGGGCAGCCCTTTGGCTCCACTTAAAATTGTAATAACTACAAAGTAAGATTTCTATTAAGAGACTGGCTTTTGTCACTTCGTTCTAGCGGAAAATTTTTCTCAGGAAATACCTAACGGTTATAACTTAAACTTTTTTTATTTATAGCTAAAATACCTTTCTGTACACACACTAAAGATTTTGCCTTCAGGTGCTAACACGACCAGGTTGCTAGGGGAGCACACTCTCGAGCAGCCCACGTAAAACTGGCCGCGAAAGTTCCCAACCCCACTTTGAACAATTGTTTTCAGTAACTGACACTGAGATTTATTAATCTTAATATTAAGGGGTTATTGAAAACTTTGAAACTCAGAATGGAACTCCCGGTAAAAATAATACCCACAATAACATATATGTAAAAATAAGGCAAAGTTCCTATCCGAAAATTTTGGTCTTTAAAAGTACTGGGATTAAAATGATATGATGTGCACAATTCCACCATTCCATGTCTATGCAACCTGCTACCTTGGCGACATTTTTCCAATAATTCCAAGTTATCAGGTTGCTAGAAATAAGATCACATCTCAAGAACTTGGTAATTTTTGGACAGAAACTTAAACTTATTTTCTTATTAAAATCTTGGCGCCATTCTGACTTCCCCTTACCAAGTAATTTGTTTATATATTTCTATACAAATCTGCAAGTACATTAAGACCTATGTATATTCCAAATTGCAGCTCTGCAAAAAAATTTCCCCACACCAGATTTTTCTCATTACTTATTCAGTAAGACCCAGCTTTATATTATACCCTAGCTCTGTAACTATAGTAGATCAGTCGGTGTGTCAGTGAATAGGTATTAAATATGGACTTTTTATACCTTCATACCTATATGGTGGCCTACATAAAGATTCATTATGTTTGAATTTGCATTATTTTATGAAGCAAAGTTATGAGGGTGTGAAGTCAGCCCGATTGCTTTTGCGTAAAATACACACTGTGTGCAGAAACCTGAAGTTGTCCTGGCGTACTAACGTACGCCTGACTGAAGAACATTTCTTAGTTGGCTACCATATGGCTACCGATTCCCTTGCGTATTTATTTAGTTAATACTTGGGTGTAATACTAGAAATAACAGATGGCTCTAGACAGGCAGGCTACATCTCTAGTTATATGAAGTACTGTGTGAGGCACCAATTTTAATGATTCAACTGTCATTGTGAAAAATTACACAATGTTTTGAAAATAATTATCCAATTCAATTAAATTATAGTTAAGCCTGAGTATTTATTATTCAATTGTAGCGCAAACGATCCACAATACGAAATAGTACTAAAGCGCTTTCGAGATTCTATAGGAAGCGAAAAATTCAATTACAATTTTTCTCCTATATTTTTTGAAATTAAAACTACAAATATCAAAAAATGTCAAACGATTGCTCGCGTATATTTTGACAGAATTCTTATGATCTTTGTAATTATATTCTATCTCTCACAGTCTTTTCTACTCTTTTTTAAATCCTTTACCCTTGTTAAATCCCATTACCGTCTGAAGTTGAAAAATTTTTTTCTTATTGAACCTGAACGTGGTCCTGAATTTTAAGTGTCTAGCTTCAACAAGAAAAAAAACATTTAAAAGCTCTTCTTAATTTTCAGCAAAAAAATCTGTACAATAATAATTTAAAATGAATAAGTAACTGTATTAATTATTTTATAAATAAACTTTAGTTTCCGTTTTTATTTAAATATCCGTTTATTTATTATCAGTCTTAAATAAATAATTTCACAATTAATGTGTAAAAAACATAAATGAGTGACCACAAGTCTAGTGTAAGCTTGTGGTGGCTGCACTATATTTAAAGTGTGCCCCATAGTGCTAAAATCAATAAAAATAGTAAAATAATGGTTAACCACAATCTAAAAATTATACAAACACACACACGGATCTAACACTGTTAATTAATCAATTTATAAAATAACAACTATAATAGACTTGTACATGGAAACAAAGAAAAAACAATAGCAAACATGATCTAAGAAATATCAGAATCATTTATTTAATTCTATTACACTTTTCCTATCAACAAATTCTGACAATTTTCACACAACAGAAAAAGAAGGATGAGAATTTAAGGTACAAAAATGCATTAGTGCCCCTAGTTTCAGATAACATAATGTTGCACTTTTGTACAAAGTGTACAAATGGATAGAAAGATGGAAATTGAACTAAATTAGTACATGATTGATGACTATTCAAACTTAAATGTTAGAGTTTAGCTACTTGTGGTAATGTGTTATTGTATTTATATATATTTGTGTAGAACAGCGATAATGGCTTTTGGATAAAATACAGTTGAATCTCGATAAATTGAAATTCAAAGAAAAAATATCAAATAGTTCAAATTATCAAGAGGAGGCTCGAACGAATTCTAATTAGCAAGAGTTTGATAACAAAAAAGGCTCAAGATAACGAGCTGACTGATATCCAGTATGGGAATTACTAGCTAACAAATTATTAACAGTTTTTTTATTTTACATTGAGTGACTTAAATTATTTTGTTTGCCTTTGAGAAATAGCAATAAGGAAAAGCAATAGAGGAATTCAGGAAGCAGAAACAAAAAACAAAGCATAGAAATATTTTTCAAATTTCTTGTTTGTTTCAAAAACACCAGTTCAAATTATCGAGTAAAACAAATCCATACGTCAATATATAGAACGACAGTGAGCAAGATTTCTTTGGAGCTTTAATTGTATTTTATACATAATTTCTAAAAGAAAATTACAATAGGTATTCAAATCTTCAAATCACCAAGATGTTTTTTATTAATCAATACCAATGTAATAACTAGTTTAAATCTTAATAATAAATAATTATGTACTATTGGGTAAGGAGAATCGTCTCGCCAGGCTGCTCAAATTTCAGTAAGTCGCGTGGGATGGGCGACTAATTTGTTCACGTATTTGGACGTGTATGTTTTTGCGTCTTCCTGCAAGATCTCTGAGGATTTTTCGTAAAATTCTAGACTGTCATCTTTGAAACTTTTGGATGTTTGTACCCCACTGCTGATTGCTATATGAGTATATTGACGGGTTTGTATCAAAGGGCCTCGTGGTCCAAAGCCAAGATTGAGTTCGTACTTGGTAGCCAGTGTAATTGATTTATTCAAAGCTTTATGGCCGTTATTTTTGACTCAATTTGTTCAACCCACCGTGCGTTTTCGCTGGAACCGTGGAATTTTTTAATGATATTTGTGCTAAATTTTCCTTCTGAGAGAAAACTTCGATGGATTTACCTTTATTCTGCAAATTTTTAGCCAATATTCTATATTATGAATATGAGACTGAAGTTGTTCAGATGCTACCGTCAGATCGACGTATATGTATTTAATCTTATTTGCATATCCGCTGTATATATGAGATATAATAACGGCTCTATTATGCTGTCCTGAGGGACACCTGCAGAGATTTTCCCTTTTTTACAAAATTGATCCTTTGACTTTAATTTAAACGTTCTAAACTTCAGACGGTTGTGACAGTTTACAGGTAGAACTCGAGTTATTTCGTATGTAGACCATCCTGACAGACTTTATCAAACGCCTGGATATAGTACAGCTACTACTTTGCTTTAGTAAAAATGGCATTTCATGTAGTAAACCGTAAGCTGATTTCAGGTGTTTATCATTTTTCTCCACTCAAACGCACTGTTCCCTTATAGGCATCATATAGGAATGAGTTATAATGACATTTTATACCTTTTTTTATTCTGGGTACATGGTGATATAATTTAAGGCCTGGTTTGAATTTGTGTAATATATGGTCACGAGTCCTTTATGTCATCATTATCATTACACTATAATTTTGTAACGGGCGTATATAAGGTTTCTTTTGTGTATAAAGTCCAATATTTTTTTGGTATGTATGTCCGTATGTATTTAAGAGTCTCTACGTGTTCGTGTGTATTTGCGCCACAAATAGTTGCAATAGTATTTTTGGCCCTTCCGTTGTATGTGTAAAAAGTGAAGAAGAATATGCAGGTATTCAAAGTTGTATCCCCTTTCAAACCATATGAAACGGGAGTTACATTTTCTAAATAAAAGTATAAAAATAAATATATTTTAAACAGCCTTCGTGAGTGCCAGAAGCGAAATGTAATTTTCCTTGAAATTAAAGATTTATTCTGTTATAAGTAAGAATTGCTATCGTGAATTCCCAAAGGAATTTTCGCAACCTCGAAATTTAAGTTGATTGTTTCGAAACTTGATAATAAAATATTTAGGATAAAAATTGTGCACTTCTCAGAAAAACACAAAAGTAAAAAAACATCACACGCTTCATTGAAGAGAGCTAAGTAACCAGTATATTATAGGCGACCTTATTGAATCAAATATGTTGGTTCTCAAATATTTTTTGTGTGAATATAACAGGGTAAATAAAGATGTGATTATATCCTCGCTATGTTCCTATTAATGGTACAGTGTTAATTTTTGTGTAAAAGATACCATGGATTCACAGTATTTTGAAATTTTAAGAACGGCCTTACGCAGGCAAATGACCCGAAGCATACGAGCAAGTTGGGAAAAAATTGGTATTGAGATAAGTTTTAGAATGGCCGGCTCAGTCACCAGAACTAAACTGACAATAGTTGGGGGGATGTTAAAAATCTGTCTTTAAAGATAAACCAGAATGCAGGAGTTGTGAGCATGTGAGAAATTAGCTAGAAAAACTATTTCCATCGAGAGGGAGAGGTATATTAATATTGGACTCAATGTCATGCCGTTGTGCCAATGTCATACCCAACAAGGCTATTCAACAAAATATGAAGCTAAAAACAAAACACAGAAAGAAAACAAAACAATCATGCAATCTTAGTTTTACAGATATTTTCTATCGGTGCTATTATTGTATTTTTAGGCCAAATAATAAAAATAATTTAAAATGTATCAAATTTATTCAAATAATTTTTTCTATAATAAAAAATTTTTATTTTTTTATATTTAGTATTTATAAAATTAAATGCAAGACTAAACTTTTTCCACATAAATAAAAGCTATCTGTCTTAGTGAGTGCAGAAACTGTAAACGAGGCACTAGTATTATACAGATATACACACATATGTATATTTAATTAAGGTTAATAACGTAAAACGAAATGATAGTTAACCTGATATTTAGCCTGTGACAAATACCACCATATCGCCATATGGGGCTATTAAAATAAACAACAATTAAATACGAATGTAATCAAACACATACATAAGTACATACTTAAATTCATTCACATAAACTACGTACACGAGTACAAACGGCATGTAGTTAAATATGTTTCTGTGTACAACTTAATAGCAACCAAGTGTCTATAATTAACCTGATATTTCGTTTAATGTTTGGTTTTTTCCAAAATCAACAAGGGCAGCATTATTATTACAAAATAAAAGCGAGAGGAGAAAATGCACAATAATTTACCTTCAAACATTGTGATTCACAAAAATGATATTCCTGAACTTCTTTTCTTTACACTATTTAATTGTTCACCTCCTTTTCTCTCTATCTGTCTCTCACTCGCTCTTAAGCAATAAAGAGCCTTTTTTTTGTAGGAAACAAGTACCAACCTTGAACACTGTAAATATATTTTGCACAGTTTCTCTTCAAACTCAGAGTAGTAAGCAAACAACTTTTTGTAGATTATTGTTTATATAAGCAAAAGAATAATTGCTACAATTACGAACAGAAAGGAGAGCTGCAACATAAAATTACGAAAGATGAAAGATAAATACAACGCAAGCAATTTTAACGCATAACCGAATATATAGGTGAAATATCTACAGGAACACAGATCTAGCTTAAGCTTTTGCACAAAAAAGATTGTTATTGTTATTAAGCAGATAAATTTTGAAATTTTTTTATGGTAAAACGTTTTGTTTTAATAGTCTTAGGGCGCAAATATACTCAGTTGCGTCTACTTCGGGCCAGCATATGTATGCGTGTTTTGTAGAGTAAATAGAATAACTATTGATTTGAATGTAACGTTTTTTTTCCAAATACTTTCAAAATATTGCGTGTTTTATTCCTACTGTATTCACATCTTAATCTATCTATTATTGGGTTGGGTTAGCCGTTTCGCCAAGATAAATGTGTCTTAGTCTCGTGTGCCCGTGAAATTGTAATAATTTGCACAAGTTTTTTTTTTACTTCCTGGTGTATAGTGGGAACTTTTAGATGTCTGCAAATATTGTCATTTCTTATATACCAAGTGGCGCAGACGATAAGTCGTAAAATCCTAGACTGTCTTCTTTGGCTTTGTAACGGTTTTGTATAAGAGAACTTTGTTTTCCAAAGCAAATGTTGAGGACTTATTAACCAGTGTAGTTGAGTTGTTCGCAGTTTCATGGTTATTTTTACTTCAATATAACGAGACCATTAGACGTGGGTTTCCACTGGAACAGTGGCATTTGTTATTTTTATAGGTGGACAATTTTTTCTTCTGAGGGAAAATGTTACTTGAGCACTTGTTCTATCGGTCAGATAGCTCTTCAGAAGCTAGTGGAAGTTTCCAGGTAGTACTCGAGTTATTTTCGTAAGTAGCCCATCTTGCCAGACTTTACCAAATGCCTGGGAAATGTCAATAAGTAGTCAATTGTTTTTAAATGCAGATCTCATAACGGTGACAATTCTGTGGACTTGCTCAATAGTGCTATGCCTCGCACGAAAGCCAAACTGTTGGTCCGGGATGATGTTATGTTCATGGTAAAGTTTTAAAGGAATAATTTTTAAAACAACTTTGATAAAATTGACAGTAGGCTAATGGGCCTGTATGACGTAATTTGGGGATCATAACAATTTCAGACATCTTCCACGAACATGGGAAGAAGCCAACTCGTAACATGGCAATTACTACCAATAGTAAAATTCTAACAGCATAATTAGGTAAATTCCTTATTATTGATCCTGTAATACGATCAGGTCCGGGTGATTTTTCCATATCTATACTTTTAATTGTAGACTTAAATAAAGATAGCCGAAATTTCATAGGATTAATGACAGTGTCACTGATATTTGGAATAGTGAATCTATGTCATATGGTGTATAAACCGTTTCTAAGTGACTTGCGAAGGCATTTACGTTTTTTGTTGAGTTTTTAGCCCATGTGCGGTTATCAAGTTTTAGTGCTCAATATCTTAGAAATTTGAGATAAAGACTAGAACATGTTATACTAAAGTACTATTACATGTACAAGCTGTCATAAGCGTGTTGCAATTAAGTTTAATTACTGCTAATATTAGCACACTGTTTTCGTATTTCTTATCTGGTATCTGCTTAAATTACAATGGCTACTTGGTTTTGTGTTTTGTGCTGTAAGCATTTTAATAAGGGATATTTTTGTAAATTTCAAGGTTAATTATAGTAATTATCAGCAGTAGCAACCCTGAAAGGAAATCTTTAATTTACGTTGTTTTCCTTTTAGTCCATTTGCATTTTTTTTATAAATATACAAGCTAAATGGGCAAATGTGCTGATAATGTAATAAAATTTCTTTATTGTTTTTACAAAAACTTTGGTTCTTTTGTTGGGAACTGATAAGTGTTTAAAGCTTAGCTTGTCAGGTTTGGCCCTATAGGTCTTCGCAAATAATTTGCTCTTTAAATTGTTTGGAGAAGTTTGCGTTTTCTGGTAAAATTTTGATGAGTTGTGTTTTTATACCCTTCACAAAAATAAGTTTGTCATTTAGTTTGTAATTTGGACAATACTCATTTTCGACCCATCAAGGTATATATCGTCAGCTAAAACGCAAACGGCCCTAACTAACAGAAATCCAATATCAGTTTTTTTGTTGATTCTGATGCATTGCATCAAAATACACAACCACAAAAAAATGTAGAGTTGTCTGACCAAAATTTGCGATTTTATTAACGAAAAATAAACGGCCCTATCTACAAAAGCTGGAAAAATAAAAAAAAAAACTGATGGATTTCACCGTTAAAGAAATTGCTTGTTAGAGGAAAATTAAATTAGCTACAGCTTCAGGCATTTTATCTCAAAAGTGATTTCGTAAAAAATAAAAGAAAATAAAAAGAGTAAAAATAAAAAGCGTGATGTCAATGGTGGATATAGCAGCAGATACTTTTAAAAAGGCTAAAGAAAATTGGAGACATTGCAGTCAGCAAAAACGGATGAAGGGAAAGGAATATCAAGGTTTTTCTAAAGGAAATGTAAAAATTTTGCGTAAGTCTAGAGAAATGAAGGATGCATATAAGTCAAGGTTTTGCCGAAAAAGTTCGATTCGGAATTGTTCTTATTTTTAGGAAGTTATTCGTAAAGAGAATTTTGATTCATTTTGAAAAATGTCATGGGACAAGAAAAAGATTTATGTCCAAAGCCTCGTTGAGTGCTCGGATAGAAAACGTATTACTGTTGACAATTCCAAACGATCACATACAAAACATTACTTTACTTCGAAACAAATCGTTTCCAAGTATGTAGACAAATATTTTTATGTACGTTTGGCTTATTAGAAAAAATGATATGACCATGGCTATCAGGATTGTGTTTATTACTTTGCATTGACATGCAAGCAGTTAAGCTTTTACCTCAGTCCAAAGCTAGTTCGTCTTATTACAAAATGAAGATCCAGCTTCATAATTTCACCATTTATAATGAAGTAAGTCATGAGTCCGATAATTATGTTTGGGATGAAACTGAGGGAAGTCTGGTTTCATCCACGTTTACCACCATTATTATTAGGGATTTAAGAAATTCTCTTGAACGGTTTCCTGAAATTAACCACATCATTATTGACTCCGATGTTTGTTTTTACCAAAACAGAAATGTCATCCTCTCAAATGCTTTGCTTTCTTTATGTGTTGAAAAAGACATTACCATAGAACACAAATACTTGGTGGTAGGTCATACGCAAATGGAATGCGACTCCACATATTTTCTTATTGAAAGAAAGATCAAAAATAAAGAAACAAACATGCCATTGGAAATCGTTAACTTGATTGCTCGTAAAGAGCCTTTCCCTATATGAGTTCACCACTTGAATCACGATTACTTCCTTGATTATGAATCTGTCCCTAAGCGGTATACATCTATAAGACCAGGTACAGTATGAACTATATATCTTCAATTCTTGAAACTTTTTAAATGAATTCCTTTTTTTTTTTTTGTTTAATTTTAATTAATTATTTTGATTTACTTTTTGTGATGCAATATTAAAATAAATTATATAATAAAAATGTTTATAATTAAAATAAATGATAAAAATATTTTGCATTAGTGTAGATAGGGCCTTTGGCTTCACAAAATTAAGGTACAAAAGGACATAACTAACATAGCCATTCAAATATCACAAAATTTGATTTTGTTTTGCCAGAAATCTCTTTGTCACATCTTTTTTAATAATACTGGTGAAAATCATGCTGATTGAAACTATACTTTTGGTTTAAAACAGTATTTTGCTTCTCCTGCAAAATTTCAAACATGTTAGATAGGTCCGTTTGCGTTTTAGCTGACGATATATTCTGGAGCTTTCTAGGTAGGGAACTTCATTTAAGAATGTCCGTCTGGCTGGCTCTCCGATATTAAAATAAGCACTAGACAATGGTACTTGACCATTTGATCAGTGAGTTCAAGGAATTTTCGATGTTTATAATCAGCCATATCTGCTGATTTTAAATTAAATGTTTCTATTTTTTTTTTAGTATTTTCATTCATGCCGAAAGACACTTATAATTTTAAAATTTGCATATTCTGAATCCATATAAAATTTGCTATAAAGCTCCCTTCTGAAATTTTTGCTATAGCGAGGCCCACAGAAAACTTATGGACATAAATATTGGTCTGAGTTTAACAATTGTTAAAATAACTTCAATATTTTAAAAACTAACAACGAAAAACGAATTTCTCCAAAATTCGAAGCCATTATCAAATTACATGCTGCGAAGTTCTAATATTAAGAATAATAAATCTTTCTACTTACGGTCTCTCAATTTTTCTGCCCGTTGTATAAAAGTCAACTGCATCTAAAAAAAAAATCCCAACTACTAATAAAAGAGATAGTACCGAAATTTGATAGCCGAATGGCTATCAAGATTTTCTCAAGGTTGCATTATTACAGAAGTGAGACAATGTATACAAAAACTATGTAGTGCAAATATATTTTTTTTTTTTTTGATTTTTTCGACACTAGTTTTCTCTCTGTAAGAATCCAACAAAAATCTAAAAACATAGTGAGAAAAGGGCTTAAGCATTTGTAAATATCTAACGCTTTTGTTGACTAAGTTTATGAAGAGTTCTAAATGACAATATCACACACAATAACAAACACAGCCAATTTAGCAACGAAGAGCAAATTGTTTCCGAAGTCTTGTATCGCAACAGAGGCGTAGTTTTCATTTTGATCTAGCAATTAGATCTTTGGGATATTGACTTCCTATACATATTCCGCTCAAATATATATTTCATGAATACACATCCTGCTTATGCCTTTGGCGAATAATTGAAAAATCTCTACCTCAACATTGCAAAGTGAACATAAAGAAAAAAGCCATACTAACAGCCAACATCGTGAATAATAAAATTTCAATTATTTGTTAATACAGAATGTTGCTGTCTACATAATTTTATACATGCATGCGCTTCGTTAAACAGATGTTAATTTAATGACATAAAAATATGAACAAAAGATAATGTACATGTACCTTCTCAAATGTAGACTGTTATCAATGAACGTTTGTAGGACTGTGGAACTCCCTGCAATCCAAAAGGTGGTGCTACTTAACTAAATCAGGTTACTTTATACAAATTGCTAGCAAGTGCACCAGCGTTTACTTGCGTACTTATTTTTTCAAATAAAAGCTTAAAAAAATTAAGTAGGAATAAATTTAGTTATTCTAATCATCAGCACCTGCTCCAGATCATGCCGGGGTATCCCGTACATTTATTCGTTTTTAAGGAGTTTCCCCAAATGGCGGGCCGACGTTCACAGTAAGTAGTGGCTGTTTTGTTTGCCAGGAGTTTATCGATTTGTTGGTTATTAAGGCGCTAATGCAAAAGCACCGTGACAAATAACATGGTTAAACAGCACGCCCAATCATAACATTATCTGTAGCGACATGATCTAGTTTTGAGTGAATATTTATATGAATCCATAAAAATGGCTGCATATGAGACTTTGCCAATCTATCAGTTCAACAGATTCATTAAAACTGAGTGCTCATATTGGGCGCGAAGCATTATTGTTTTGTACTGCCTTCTAAACATTGTTGGTAAAGTCAGCACTATGAACGGAGAGCGCTACAGATCAATGAAAACTTATACCTTTCTGCCACACTTATTACGAACGTGAACGGCAGGAGGTTCTCTACTATTTCATACTCAATGATTTATGGTTTTCTCCGGGATTTCAACTGAATTCACCATTAAGATCGTATGATTCACTAGTCGATTGGCTAGACTTTTTCTTGGCTAATTTTATGAAGCCTCAGCCAATATAAGTCGCAGTGATTTCCGGTAGATCTATGCAGTAGGTTCACTGAAAAAAACATCTAAAATCCGTGCCATCATACAAAGCCAGGGCAGACATTCGAACGTTGTCATATTCCATGCGTAATGAAAAAAGTGCTTTCTTAAGTCGACCCGATTTTATAGAACAATCTTTCGTCCTTGTTGGCTTTTAAACTTCTCTCTGCACACTTGGTCCCATGAACAGCAAGGCTTTATTTTTCGTCGATCTCTGTGACTACAAACGTGAACAGTATTTTTAATGAAGACAAACTATTAAAAACAAAAACAAAAAAAAATTAAAAGAGATGCCATAGAGTTTATTATTAAGTGCAAAATATTTATAACACATTAGAGATATTCAGTGTTTTGTGCAACTTCGAACATGCAAACACAAAACGTTGTAGCTCAACAGAAATTTCGTGTATTTTTTTGTTGAATATCATAAAAAAGCTGCGCTATTTTCAATAGCAGTTGCGCAAAATACTGAATATCACCATTGTTTTCATTTACTTTGCTGTTGGAAGGCTGAATAAAAAACACACATACATATGCATATTTATGTTCAGTCATGCACTTCTACTATATTCGTAAGTAGAGCAGTGGACAATTGTTTCCATTTCATTCATAGTCAGCGAGCGAACTGTGTAAGTTTATGTTATTCACGGACTTAAACAGCATAATGACTGACTTAATAGGACAATCATATAATTATGGTTAAATATAATTGCTATGCTTGCATTGTATAGTGTTAAAAAAAAGCATTTATCAACATAAGCACATTTTGAACTTTATGAAGGCGGGATAGTCTGTTGCATTACAAGCATTTTTTTGTTTACAGTTAAAGACATTGCAACCGTTTAAGCAAGTGATGTAATACAGGCGAAAACATTGTAATTCTGTTGTGAAAAAAGTGCAGGAAAATCATTCTCTTTCTTCCCCTGCTCTTACAGTTCTTTTTTATAATTTTTATTTAGTTTTAGAGCATCTTCTGGCAACATTAGAAGTTTAACAATTTATTAATTATATGAAATATATGATTAGAAAAACTATGTAAAAGGCCTGGCCAAACGTGGTCTTCCGTGAAAAGTTGTGTCGAAGGTGAACAAGTATCCCAGAGCTGAAGGGTGTAAGTTACACTTCAATTACATTACAATTACATGTAATTTAAAACAAAAACTCAAAGTAATTATAATGAAATTGAAAAATTAATCCAAAAATATAATTTCACATTGTAATGGAAAATTTTTAACTTCAATTACTTGTAATTGTAGATGGGAATATTTCAATCATACATTTCATTTATTATTTCAATTTCCATATTAAGTTGTCAATTACATGTTAATTTAGCTATGTAAATGTTTTCTTCGGCTTTAATAAATATATCTTCTCATCTTATTTGAGCAATTAAATGCAATTGTGTAATTACGTGTGTAATTAATCACAAAATGTTATATAAAGCCTTCAGATCAGTCTTCAAGTAATAAAGAATATGCTACGATTTCCATTCTAGATCAGCATTGAAAAATTCCCCTTATTTCAGAAAAATAGAAAAAAGGTGAGTATGGGTGCTACCGGTATATTTTTAATATGAATATGGTCCCAGCTATAAACATAGTGGCGCTGTGGTATTAGGTTACCGAATTTACTAATAAATTAAATAAAGTATGTTGCTACAACTAATCGGATGACAAATGAAAACTGAAAATCCTCGCTGTTTATATTTCAAATTTATTTCAAATGCAAACAAATTGTTTTATTTATAATTTTATGGATATAAAACCTTTTAAGTACAAAAGCCTATAAACATAAAAACCGCATTTCATTAAGTTTTCTTTTCTTGTTACTCAAACGAAGCCATTGTAAAAGTTCACAATGAACGATTTATGTGAATAAAGACAATACAAAATAAATGTTTCCTCCACTTGATTCTATTTTCCATTATTTAATGAGAACTAAAGCTTTCAACAAAATTAAATATTTTTAATATAAAGCGGCGGTATTCAAAATGAATACAAGAATTTTCAATAGCAAATAGTCGGTGTTGATATTAACTACCAGAAATGGGCGAGAAAATTATGAGTTGGTGTTATTAGAAAGGTCTAACAGCCCACATATATCACTTTTTTTTATCGATTATTGAAATTAATTAGATTATTGGAACAGAACTGTACCTTCTGAATATGCTACAAGTAAAATATAACGAAGTCATATAGCTTGATTGCATTAGCAGTGTACTACGTAGTATTTTTCTGTAGGAATCATACGTTGTTCGTATTTTAAATTGTAGAACCAGTACTCTCGAATGACTCGAAGAATAGTGTTTGTTAACATTCTCTTTAAACTTTATTTCATTGAAATTGGCAGCAAAGGCTTCCACAGGAAGCTTTTTCAACATAAGAACAGTGTGGCTAAAGAACGATTTTGTAGTGGTTTATGCGGTCTATTTGCTAATCCCCGAAAGGATGAGCCCTTAATGAGAAACATGTTATACATATGTTCAGATATCGGGATATATTATCCTTATTTCATTGAAGCACATTCTGTCGTAGTAGTTACAGTAAAACCTATTGTGCCGGCATTAAAGTGAGTCACTAAGGTTTGGTACTCTACTGTCAACAAAGTAGACCTTCAGGAGACCAGTCCACACATGGGAGTAAGGTAATCAGATGTACTGAGTTTTAAAACCTGATGCACCCAAATGCCTTTTTAAGCCGGCAGATGGTAGGCACAAAGGTATGGCTTGCCGTATCTAAGTGTACTGTCAGAAGTTCTTCTTATACCTCCTTGCGATAAAAGGTTCCCGCCTCTACTAGGAGGCTGGCTTAATAAGTAGAGTTAAAAAAGGTAAACACTCTGTTATAAAAATCCACAGTGCATGGTAGAATAGCATAAGTATATGGGGCTCTTTTCTCTATTGCTCGTGGGAATTATATGAATTCTCTGAAGGATCCCCGGTTCTAATTGCACGAGGGGAGAATCCGGATGAGATGGAAAAAAATCCATGCGAGGGGTGGACGGGTCAGTCTCCAAAGACACTGCAGAGCGTCTGTCTAGCAGAAGACTAAGGGCCATGGGCATATATATATGAACAGCATAAATTGCAAATCGGTTGCCTGAAATTAATTCGAGGACAGAGGTGATTCGAAAAGGGACATATAACGTAAGCGGTCTGATACGATATTCCCCTAAACTAATGTAGAAGTCCCTCTTTCGCGATCTGAAAAATGTGTTTGCTCCATCGAGCATCACACTTCATTTTCATACCAAGAACATAAACTGCTTCTCACTAAAAGGGTTATATACTCACTACCATTCTCCATTGATGCCAATCTCATGATTATTTTCGGAGAAATAATATCCGTTATATAGTTATATCTATCAAGTGCAACATGTGAAAAAAAGACGATTGGATCTAATAATCAAGTGTTCATGATGTTTGCATCTTGATAACCCTTTAAATGTTCAAATCTATTTATGGCCTTTAACTGTTTAACTGCCTATCTTAACTCCTCAAAAGCTTTGGTGCAACACAATCCGAAAAAAACAGCAGTTTTTAGAAGCTCGAATTTTAATGCAAAGAAATGAATTCGAAATCTCTACCTTCAACAGTTTGAAGAACCAGAAGGAATATATAATTTTTTGCGTTCCCTGCTGCCTGTGTTTTTAAATCGACGTTCTTTTTTTTAGTTTGAAGTGAAGAGTCCTGCAAAATGAACAATGGTACTGAAGTATTGTATGTCGTGGTAGAGAAACAACAACTTTTATGCCTTCATTTAAAAAAGAAGCAATAAAAATTGTTTTATATTTGCTGTTGAACTCATTTATTTTAAACTGAATGTTAAACGAAATAAACATAAATTTATGTTATTGATTTTATTTTTTGTTTATTTTTGAAACGTCTAGACACTGTGCTCGTAATGTAAAACACATACACACTCATAAAAAAACTTGGTTTGCTGAAGGCCCAATTTTCATGTACTATTTGTTATTTTTAAACGCCTAAGACCAAGTTTTTTCGCTTAAGGGTGTGAATCTTTTAAAGTACGATAACATTTACAATGTCTGTTGGTTTTAAAGCTTTAGCAATAATATTTTTTTAAATGCAGTAATGAAACTGAACACTGTTGTTGTAAAAGAGGAGAATAAACGTATTTCGATTTGTTGGCCTTTATGGGCGATCATTTTAAACAGTTTATGGTAAAAAATTTATTGGAAGTTCATGTATTTGGAAGGGTTTCTTTGTTATTTATGTTTTATTCAATGATTGTTATTTTTATGTTACACCCTAAGTAATAATCGAATCTGCAGTAATAAAATTTTTAGAGTGGTCATCACAAGAAACATAGACACTGCAACGGCTGGGTAGCAAATTGAAATTAATTAAAACTCAATCCATAAGATAAATTTGAAAGCATTACTTTATTACAATTTATATTCCAGCTTAAATTACAGAGCTTAGTAACATAGACCTTCTCTCGTTGTAGTTAATTAGACCAAACTTTGGTGGGAATCAATCGCACGTTCCCCAGACTGATAGACTGGCACATTACTAACTAGGGGCATCCTATATATTATATATGATTTTAAAAGCCGGCACTAAATTTTGCAAATGGTAACAACATTTTTCTTTAAAATCATTTGTAATTGATACAAACTTTTCACTTCATCTTTTCAAATATAAATAATTCCACCGCTTTACTCAAAAAGAGTGACAAAATGAAAGTGTTACTTGAGTTTTCAGGGGTATTAACCATAATGCCGATGTTAATTGTGAGTCACACCTTAATACTTGAGCAGCGTGTTAAAATTATTGAAGCCTTTTACAAAAATGGGTGTTCAAATCAAAATGCATTTCGTGCACTTCGTGATTTTTTTTGGTCAGTATAATTAGCAATATGTATCAATTAGCAAATATCTGTAGGAAATATGAAAATACCTGCGCATGCTCGCCGGCCGATGTTTTGTTTCATGCACAAGATCCTTCTACCATAATAAAAATGTCAAGATAATTCGTTAGAAACTTGTTTTATTTCCAAATTAGTTTAAGGTTTTTAAAGGCGCTCTGAAGCAATATATTCGTTTTTCTGTAGCGCTTGTGCCCGTTTTTAGAAAAGTCTCTATGATGGATCTTGAAAATGATTTTTTTTTTAAATCTGGAGTCTGATTTGCCTACAAATATTAGCATTATGTCACGAAATATGTCTGGTGTCATATCCTATATCTTTGCTGTTTGTGTATTGATTCGATTACTTTGAAAATAATAGATTAATTCTCGATTATTCGATTAAATCATTCATCGGAGCAAAACACTCTATTATTAACCTTTTTTTGATAAATCTTGCCATCACTATTTATGACTGATAGAAATCTTAGCAGGTCTGAGGTAACTTTTCGAATATTAGGGGATTTAGCTGTTTGCCTATAGATACCTAGAAGTGTGCTCATTTCAGTGAAACGAATATCAACTGTCATTTACATTCATTTATACAGCGCTTTTTGATGGAAACTTTAAAATGTTCTTTTAAAAAGTGTAGGGAGTACAGCAGTTTTAGCCTGCGGATAAGGGCAAATTTACGCCTTAAATTTATCGGCACAGTTGCCACATTTGCTCCAGGCCACATTTGCCCCAAAGCAAAACCAACTTTTATTGTAAAACAATGTTACAAAAATTCGAAATATTGTTTGTTTTTGTTAAACATTTTCAACTGATGCCTCAAAAGCTCAGGCTAGACTTAAGACTAATTTAAAAGCTTCAGACTATGAAGGCTTTTGTTTCAAAGGCTTTGGTCTGATAGCCGGCAATACTTATTGCCAAACTCTTCCGTTGAAAAGAAGTGTACAAAAAGCTATACGGTATTTAGAGCACCCTGCGTTAAGTTATTTTGTGATTCATCAAAAAATGTTGCTTATCAGAAATCTTCAACGCCAAACAAACTGTGTGAAATGGTCCGCCAGTTCCATTTTTGCTAGCTCAATTGAAAATACAAAAAAGGTCTTACGGCAATAACTTTATTACGTACTTTGCTAATCTTTTTAAAGATACTCCAAAATTGAGCGTAAATAAAAAACTAAAACAACGAAATTTTAGTTCACTTCCAACTGCTTGGAAAATTTGTCCATAATCTATGCAAGAAAATTTAGAAACAACTTACTTTCAATTCATTTAAACCTACAAAATTGTTTTATATTGCCTTACATCAATAAATTATTGTAAAAATCTAAAAGTTACTGGTTTTCAAATTTAATAGATACAATATAGCAAAACGAAACAGGTCATGTGTAAAGGGTCATACAAAATAATTGTAGACATTTAAAATAAAATATTTAATAACAATTTTAAAATTAAAACATTATTTTCTAATGGGACATGAGAATTACAAAAAGTTGATAATAAATGTTTTTTAAAGTTTTATTGAAAATTTTTCCTAATGGTTGTAGTTGTAAGAACTCTAAGATTTATAACTCTGTAGCAGCAATTCAAAAGAGTTGGTACGTATGATTACGTTAATATGTGTCTTTATGTCGTTAGCATTAAACTTGATAGCCCTACTATAATATTACATAAATTTACATAAAAATGTAAGACACTTATAAGTTATTATATAAAAAAAATTAAGAAAACAATTTTTCAAGGAAGTGAGAAATAAAAACTCCCAAGCTAAACACTGAAATAAAAACAGAGCAGGAAACATATGAGAAAATTGCGAGAATCTTAGAAGAATTGCTTCATCAAACCATACGTGGTATTTAAATAAATGGTGAATGAATTAGAATTTCCATATGTTAGTGATAAATATTTCTTACCATTAAAATTTGCATTACTAACAAATTAAACTTAATGTGGTCGGTAGGCATCTTTACAACTTTATTCACGTACACGTGTTTAGTACACAAAGGAAGTACTGCCACATTGGTCTTCCGATCACAACCAATGTTCTGAGCCAACAATTTGGAATATGGTCCAGCGGTTTAAACAAACCGGGCCAGTATGCAACATCAAAATACATAAGCTTGCTCGGCCAGATGTTTTGGATGAGAATATTGCCAGGAATCGTGAAACGGTGGCTAACAAACCAGACAAATGCACTCATCCTTCTGTCGAAGCAACTGAAGATTTGTATTTCAGTACGCAGAAAATTGTAGCAAAAGATTGGCATTTACAGCCAGACAAACTCCAATTCACTCAAAAATTGAAGCCTAGATACAATCAACAGTAGCATGTGTTTGTCGAAAGGATGTGTGAACATGAAAGACATAATTTTATTCTGTGATGAGAACTAATTCTGTGTATGTCGGTTGGTTTGAAGTGTCGTGGTCTGGAGGCAGCAGAGCATTCCTCTAAATAAGAATAGCATTCTAACCAAAGGCGATATTGTACTCTTGATGTGTGCCATTATATCCGCGGCTGGTGCCTGTGAACTTATTGAGTAAGCAAACGTTGCGTGAATAAAGTGATGGCCACTCATGTCCGTAGGGATATATTTTGTTACTTATTACAAATACTTTATCATCCCCCATTCAAATCTATAGTATCATATTTTATTAGGTGGTATTGGGGCACTGTGAACTTTTTTATGGCTCTGATAAATAATATGAAAAGCCTTAGAAAAAATAACTTGTACTATAACATTTAGTCAAGTGAAAAAATTAAAAGAAAAAAATCGAAACTGGATATTCGAAATTAGAAAAAACTCTTCCGCTGAAGGCCGGAAAATTCCTGTCGAATAGCTGCACGTTCACCTAAATTTTGTGAATGAAGTGAGTGTTTTTCACTCATTTTTCGCTCACTTGTAATATAGACACAGGTTAAATATTAATCATTAAAAGCCAACACTTGATTTATTTTTCTTAACTAGACTACTTGCCACAGTGTGGGCAAAATGTTACATTGATTTTACTTTTATTCATAAACTTTAGATTTTTGAAGAGATATTGCTTTGATTATTCAATTTATAAGAAAAACTTTTCATTTTTATCTCTACAACTGTTACAAACTTCATACCGAGCTGTCGCATAACTGTATTAAATGTTATAAAATTTTTTGGTTTTCAAATACGTATGTGACATAAATGTCTACATTGTTTGAATGTGTTGGAATTTAGGAATCCTTTAAGATTTTATTTTAAAATATTTTAATTACTTCTGTGTTACGATAAATTATATAAAAAAATTTTAGTTGCAAAGTTTTAAACTAATATGATGTGCAAATCAAAGTATATGTTTTAATAGCATTTGATAATTTCATTTAATTTAATTCATGCAAAAGAATGAATTTTTTCAAGTATATCTGAGAATAAAACTCATTATTAAACTAAATCTTTTTAATCCCTAACCCCGCGCGGTCGGCGTACCAGGTACGCCAATTGTGTAAAAAAGGGCTAGGGCTAGTAGTGGGGATAATGGAGGGCGACTCTCAGCCCAGTACCTTTTCAATCGACTGGTAACGTTATTTGATTTTTCCAAACGTTTTCCTGTGCTTTATTTCAATTGAACAGATATTGAACTGAGTACGCCAGCACGCGGCGTTATGTCTGAGTAAGTATTTTATTATTTAATACCCTCTTAATATTTGTATTTTGTAGTTGAATTAGTTGATGGGGATTATGAAATTATCCTAGATTACATTATCTATCACACTTCTTTTTATTTTTAAGATCAATCAATCGTTATTATAATTAAACTTTTTAGTAATAGGTACCAGGTACGGGGTTTTCTTCTTATTAAAAAAATATATAAATATATATATGTTTAAAGCAATAATAATATTGTTTAAAATACTATAATTAGCTTTTATAATGTTAAAATTAAATTAAACCCAATTAAAAAGATAAAACAAAAAAAAAAGAAGTAGGCGCACGGAGTTAAGGGTTAATAAAATTTCGTAAAGGGCTGTTTTTACGTTGCAATTGTAGTCTCGATTAAGTGGCTTGTTTCATTGCTTGCACCAATCGTAAATCCTTATATGCCAGGATTGGAACAACTCTCGGATAGCTTGATTCGTAGCATGTCAACCTCAACCTGGACTAATTGAAACAAATTTAGTATTAAATATAAATTCTGTATAGGAAAATTCTAGCTCTAAAATAGAACAATTTATGGCTCATATAAGAGAACTTACTTTGAATATTGTTTTATAAGATTTTCGTTTGAATTAGTGATAAGTTCGTTCTTAATTATCAGTCCCATCAGTATACTATTAAACTCAATGGTATCGGAATTGCGAACCCTTGGAAGCCTGTCTTGCAGACGGGCGGCAAACCTACCAGTATTCTCGAACTTTCTGATCACCTTGCCAAATAAGGTAATGATTTTTACATCAACCAAGTAGGCTAAACCGCAAGCAAATAATTTTTTGGCCAAATTTACGAAAAGAGGTCAAATGTGACCATTAGGGTGAAAGAATTGTTTTTATTTTACTTTTTCTGTGTTATGAATTGATGCTCTATAGTTTTAAACATAGTGGAAAACAATTTTATCTTCCTAACTATTAGGTGAAAGTCTTGAAGCGAGCAAGTATGGCGAAGCAAGGTATGGTGAAATGGTATATCTTGGCGTGTGTTTATTATTTTTAATCAAACCATCCTTTGCTTCTGATCTACTGACAGATCAAATTCAAGAAAGTTATATCACGAAAAAGTCAACTTGAAAATACTGTGTTACTAAATTTAATAGTTATTAGAGGTTCTGTTACTTTCACGTTCACCTAATCTATCAAATCAAAGTAGTTGGTCGCCTTTACTTAAAGCTGTGGAAGGCGGAACTCTTCGAAGAGCCATTTCCTTCAGTTGTGCCAAATCATCTTGTAGAGGTGCGGAGAATAAATTTATATTTCTACCAATATAGTTAATCAAGGATTTGACAATTTTCCTGGATCTCTACAAGCTTAACTTGCTAAAACTAGGCCAGCCGAAACAACCGAACATATTTCATATAGATATTTTTGATCTGTGTCATTAACTTTAGGCATCTCTGCTGGATTAGCTTCAAAAGCTTGTGTTTTATAATCAATCCAATTGCCGAGCTTTTTCCTATAGCAATTCAATATAGCAATTCATTTGCGTGTAACAAGCAGACAACCCATTGTAAAGGTCGTTTTAGATATATTTCTAATAACTCAATGACTTAATTTTATCCCATATTGGGACCGATCTATCACATCCGACTGCCACCAAATATGAATGAAATCCAAAATTTTCTTTTTTAAACGCAAATATATTGTATACATTATTAGCCGATTTTTTTTTAAATCTATTTTGAGATAATCAAAATACTCAGAATTGGGACCAGATATCATTGAGATATATTCTTCACTTATAGTGCTTCAAGTCTTCCATTTTATCTCATTTTCATTAGTAGTTATAGCTGACGTTTTGTCTTTACGACCTCTTTGCGCACTTGATTTTTTTCCGAACAATTTTACTTCCAGCCTTTGAAGAGTTTTTGGGCCCTGTAGTATTTAAATCAAGCCTTACTTCGTTTAAAATAAATCCTGTTACATATTATGGCAAAACTTTGCAACTTAAGTCTCATGTACCTTTGTTTTTGTTTTTTTTCTCTGTGAAGTTTTTTGCCCTTCCTTTCATCTTCCTACAATTCTGATGTTCCGTTTGAAATAATGTGGACAACCGATTTGCTACGACTGATTTAGACGAAGAAGTAGTTGTAATAATGTTTTTATCCATTAACTTATCATACCTGAGTTTTCTATCTTCATTGCTTCGCACAGATTTTGTTGTTGACACAACCAATATACATTTTAAGATTATTCCGTTGAAAGATTTTGCTCAGCAGCAGATACTTTAGTAATAAATTTACATACTTTTCCAGATGCGCATTGCATGTTTCGATGTCAGAATCGAAAAAGAAGTTTATTTCTGGGCGACACTGCGGAATTTCTTTTATATTTTGTACTCGTTGTTATACGAAATCAATCTAGCGACAACTTGTTGATGGCTAGTCATTGCATCGATACCTGATTCCATATTTAATTGAAGGATCTTCTCCATTATTCAGCTCTAGCATATCACTTTTCAACAACAGGTAATAATTAATAGTCTCAAAATACATCGGTAAAGCATTGACACTTAATATAAGTGGTTTATCAAATACAGGGTAACGGATATCCATCTTTCCAAGCTAAACAAAATATAAAATATAAATAGAATAATTTGCTTTCCAAGCTAGAGCAGTGAAATAGTATAGCCCAAGGGGATGCCCCGACTTTATATCACTGGCTAGCACTTTCATGCAGTGGTAAAAAATAAAGATTTAAAAATGATACTTATCCACAACAAAAAAGTAATTTTTGCGCTTTAAAAACTTTAATATTCTGTATGAATTTAGCTTCGTCAAATAACAGTACAGGTATTTTTTTTGCCACTTTTCACTCCATCCTAATGATCATGTATGGAACCACGCCTATCCTGTTGTTAAACATCTCAGGACTCTCTTTAGTTCGGAAAGTTATTTAAAAACATTTGAATTTATGCCTTTTCCTGCCAAGCCGCAAAACACACACAAGAAATTAACTCGCTGGTTGTGTTAAAAAATCACCCCATTTTTAAAAGATGCACATTACTTTGCTTCTGCCTCTATCGTCATTACATTTACTTCCTTTAATATTTATTATGCATATTTCTCTGGAGCTCTTGTCAATTTACCAACATCTCTTCTTGTTTGCTGAACAGTAGAATGTTGAGCAACAAAAAAAAAAAAAAAAAAAAATGTTCTGCGTTTCATATTAAATGAAAAAGTTTTTAATTTAAACAGAAAATATTGTAAAACGAGAAAGAAATCATGTCAAACAACATACTTGAACAATGTTTGTTTGCAAAGAAGTTTTGTTACAAAAAAATGTCAACGAAAAATTCCATTATATTTTTATACGACGGCCTTCCTGAGTACAAAAAATATAAGCACAACCATGTTGAAAGAATAAAGGCAGTGGCTCAAGAGTGGCAGGTTTAAGAATCCGTTGTACACATGTTCTTAACATACGAGGATATAAAAATAAATTATTATTCAAAGGACTTTAGTTATGCTTATGATTGTGTGTGTGTGCGGCTCTGTGTTTTTGTAAATAAAGTGTTCCTGATTAGGTCTAAGTCAATAATAATAGTGTGTAGTGGTCAAATTCTTTTATCTTGAATCGCAATATGTGGACGTTTTCGACATTTGATAATAATAAGGGTTACCACATTAACGTGAATTGAATATGACTTGGGTTATTTGCAATATATCTGGCTTTGCGAATATTTATAAAAACCGCTTTAAAACTTGGTATGAATTTTTAAAAATAAAATATATGAGAACAATAAAAGCTGATATAACTGATAGACAATTTTTTGCCGCATCTGAAGGCCTGGTCTCGAGTTATACAGAAATAGACTAGTATAATCGCCCTGTTAAGGGCGTCATATTTGCCTCGCGCATTAACAAAACAAGTACGTGATAAAAAAAAATTAAAGAGATTTTTATTTAGACAGATACACCACATCATATAATATCATAATTTTTCAAAGGAGGCAAAAGGTGTTTCTTTTTGTGCAGTACAGTGTAATAAAACCTCTAGCATTTATGCGAACGCCTTTTGAACGAGGTCATATATCATATATACTGGCTTATACGGCCATCTAAAATAATCCAACACATAATGATGGCAAGATTATTTGGAAAACGATTAATAATTGCTTATTTTATTGCGATTAACAATTTATTTGTATCGAGGATTGATCGATTGAAAAAATCCATTCGCAGACTATATAAGCGCTGTCTGCGATGATGCGAGACTTAAGAATCGTTCCAACGGTAGTATTGGAATTGAAAGTGATACATATTTTTTGTTGCATTCGATTTAAGGTTTTATATGATAAAACCAGTGACTACACAAATCCTCAACACGTGTTAAGCTTCTTGCGTTATTCTAGTTTTTAAACACTGACATAAAAATAATGTTTTCTGATGGGAACTTCTGTGACAATAGAAATTCTTTTTTGCAAAGCAGGCGCAGCCGCTACGGAAAAAAGAAACAGATTGACCAGAAAGCGCCTTTCTAATCCCTTATTTTTAAATTTTGTTTTAAACTAAACAATTAAAAGAAAAAACTTTAAACTTCTAAGCCAAAAATAAATTTACAAACTTATTTATGTTTTTGTAATATTATAATAACTTTTTTTTTATATTATTGATAATAAATTTCAACCCTAGCTAAATGAATATTTATTTTTGTCGATTAATTGCAATTTCTCGGTTAGTTATATGACTGATTAATCGATTGATATTTTTCGTCATCACTGCCAACATATTTCAGCAAAGACTAGGCGTCATTGGGAGATGGTATATTTTTTCTCATTTCATTCTTTGCTTTTTTTAATTTTAATAAAATAAACGTAAATTATAATTATTTTTAACAAACTTTTTCTAACTTTTTTTTATTTTTTTCTTGCTTTTGGATGTGTTTGAAGAGAAAAACATGCTTATGTTTATGTTAAAGTGAATATTGTTTTTCTACACAATGCGGCGTTCCTTTTTGTTTCATCAATTTTTTAAAACTTGATTTTGCTAAGAAATACTTTCCAAGGAAGTTTTGACAGTTTAAAATGTTAGTTCTAGCATTCACTTAAGCACATAATGAAACGCCTTAGAACTTTTCCAATTCTGTATTATGTGTCCTAAGCTCCTATATGATCGAAACAAAATATATTAAAAATTTGTATATGTTGAAAATCAAATTACAGTAGTACGCAACAAGCGCAAATAGTACTCTTAGGCAGTGGGGTATACTCTTTAAAAAATTGGGCGGCCAGGAAACACCTAGAGGAGATATCCCTTGTTATGGGTCTTAAACGGAGTGAAATTAAACATATAGCGTTAATTAAATTTAAACGGAAGAATTCTGTTTCTTCCCAGTTAGTTTTGCAACATGTCTGCGTAACTTGTCATTTACAGAAATTACTTTTTTTGCTGCTACGTTTATTTTTGTGCGGGTGTCAAATAAGATGAACAATTTAAAAGTAAAAGAATGCAAAGAAGAAGAAAATTCTTAGCAACTCATTTAAGTCTTGTATTTTCTGAAGAAGAACTTCAACAAACTTCCGACAAATTTTAAATATTGTTGAGCAGAAAAGAAAAAGTTTGCGAAAACAAACATAACAATAACATAAGCATAACTCTAATTAAAAAAACACATGCTTACTCGTACTTAAAAAAAAAGAACTTCAAAATGGGAAGAGCATAAAGGATATAATATCATATATATGTACAGGTTGTCCGCCAGGAAGGTATACTACTTGGTTTTGCCGCCATTTTGGTAAACATTAGTCTTGATAGTTCATATTTGGCAGTCGTGAAGTAGAGACGTGGCAAATTTATTATGGAAAAATATTCGGTAAACCATTTCGGTAAATTTTTGGGAGAAACAATGTGCCAACAAGATGCACTATTTATCGTGAAGTGAATGATTTCGCAGAAAGAGGGACTGTAGCTGATAGGCCCAAGTATGGACCACAATGTACTGCAAGAGCGGCTGAAAACATTACTGCTGTTCAAGAAAGTGTTTAAAACAATCCATCAACCTCAATTCGACACCGTGCTCAGCACCTTGGTCTTCAAAGAACAACTTTGGCTACAATTTTGCACAAACATTTGCATTTGTTTCCATTTGAGATTCGTTTGACACAAGAGCTTCTTCCAGAAGACCATTTACGCCGCCGTACATATGTAGGATAGGAGAGCTACAGCTCTCCCATGACAACCCCGATTTTCATGAAAAAAACATACTGAGTGACGAGGCACATTTTCATTGCAATGGATATGTGAATAAACAGAATAGTCGGACCTTTGAATCCATTAAAAGTGACAATTTGGTGTGCAATTGGGTCAGGAGGAATCAATGGACCTTAGTTCTTTGAAACTGAAAACGGCGTAACGGTAACTGTCAATGGGGAGCGATATCGTGATATGATTGATAAATTTTTAAGGCCACAACTGCATGCTTTGGGTTTAACTAACGTGTGATTTCAACAAGACGGTGCTACATCGCATACAGCCAGGATGGTGATGTTGATTATTGGCCTCCACGTTCGCCTGCTTTGACTGCTCCGGACTTCTTTTTGTGGGTATATCCGAAAAGCAAAATTGATGCAAACGACCGAGAAACGCTGAAATAACTCAAACAAAATATTCGTGATGAAATTAATAAGATACCGCGTGAAATGTGTCAGAATGTAATGAAAAATATGTTCAAAAGGCCTTGCATTTGTGAGGCTAACTGATATTGTATTCCATACATAATTGCCGACATTAAATAAAACATTTATCGATATACGATCCATTCTCTTTCATTTAATCAAAAATTATAAACAAACAAAGTAGTCTACCTTCCCGGCGGATACCCTGTATGTATGTGAGAGGAGCAAAATAGAAGTTTTCTTAAAAACAAAAACTTTCAAGAAGATATTTTAATTGCTCTAAAGGCCTTTACATGACTGTTAGAGCATATTAAATTATTTCGTAAAAAAAATCAGGTCAAGATTTAAATGAATTTCTCACCTGTTTATTTTCTTGTAATTCATCAAAAAAAAAAAACAAAAACCTAAAATGTAAGACATTTATGGCATTACATAAAATGTTTTTAAAATATAGCTTATGCCGAAAATTCTTTTACAGTGAGCGTCATTTCACATGTGCAAGTTTTATTTCTCCTTGACCCCACAATCAGAAAGCAACATGATTTTTCATTTTCTTCCCACGCACGAAATCACGAAATCAGTTTTCCCGCTATGGCGGTAAGACAATTATTATGAAATTGGAATAAGGGCTTATCAGGAAGGCCATGCAAATTTGTTTTAATTAACTCTGCACAGTTGAGGTATCCATGATCTAAGAGTAAAAGATTATAATTGAGTTATATAAACACCAGTTGTATGTGCCGGCTCTTACCCAGGATCTAAAGTCATCTAATTAAATAAAGTTATCAGGTATGTGATCGAAATCGATTTTGAAAGCGAAGATTAGGTATTTAATGATTTTTATTAGTTTCACATTATTTTTGGCCTTCGTTACGTTTTATGATATAAATTTTATCTATTTTTCCAAAATTATTCCAAAACTGAGTGTCTGATATTAGAAAATTTCTTGTTTTTCCGTATGGTGCGTATATTGTACTTGATAATGATGTAAACGCAAGTGAAGTTAGTAAAAGTTTTAGTGAAATCCATTTAAAATTAAAAATGAGCTTAACAAACTCTTAAAGAGTATACAGCAATTTAAAAGGCGTGGTGAATGAAACATATGTGTAAAGCTTGCCTAAAGTTGGAGAATTACGTCTAGTAGTTGTGAGAAAAATTTCGTTTATCTAAAAGAAAATAATACATTTAAGAATTTAAGAAAAAGAGGACGTAAAACTAGGGGAGCCAATAAAAAGTATATGGTGACGTCGGCTGAAGTATAAGGAATTTTTATGTAAACAGTAGGCCTAGAAGTAAACGCCGCCCTTACAAAAGCATAAAGCGACCTAGCTTTGGGTTAAGTGATCGCATGTACAAAATTTCACAGAAATCTGTTGAAAAATACAAATTTTTATAGTGAACAATGAAATAAAATCTAAGTTCTAAATTGATCGTTGTTAAAACACCACGATGTGTGACTAATTTAGCACGGCTAAACAGTGTTTGAAGGGAAATGAGCCTTCACGTATTGGCTCAGCGTTGCAGTATCAGCTTACTCAACCCATTCTCTTGCTAATATGAATAAAATGTTTACTTGCCCGTAGAATACGAGTAACCTTTGTACCAGTTGGCGGCATACTTAGACCAGATAAATTAAGGTAAGCTGAACTAAGTTGATGCAAACACATACACGCAAAGCAAAAAACATGATCTAAGAACAACATATTGTTATTGAATTTTATGTTTCTAAACATAATAAAACGACAGAACTAAAGTAATGTTTAATGCCTTTTCGAATAACCAATATATGTTTGCCACAACAAAATATTGTTGCATAGAATATAATATAGTTGTTGTGTCCGTGCGTGTACAATTCGAGATCAACTATTTGCGGTCTGCCTAAGATTAATTTATTAAAGTTACATAAAATGAGAAATTATTCCTGTTATAGCTCCACCTTTACTGATATAGCTGGTGCCTGAGAACACTATATAATACAGAACATTTACTCTTGATTTCTAAAGGATTTTCAACTATAAATAGAGAATTTAAATCTAAATTTTTATTATCTAGCAGTTGAATAGAGAGTGCGGTTGAGTGTGACCGTTATTTTGGCCCCAAATAATGGCGCGACTAAGATACGCGCCGACCTAGGTGGATACCCAACATATAAAGTGGTTTTCTACTGAAAGAATGGTATCTGTTCTTGGTGGACTATTTTCTTTATGAGGACAATCGTTACGTGAGCACATTTCAAGTTCATGAATATGATAGTGAATTTGTATAGATATAAACTAAAGATTTTGATTAACACTTAGGAATGCAGTGTCATCTGCAAACATTGGCGTATATGTATTTGGGGTTTTTAACTTATCCTCTCTATAAATAATATATTTTAGCGGCCCACGTATACCCTGAGGGATATCTGAAGCGATTTGGTAATTTTTAGGAAACTGATCCTTTGGTTTTACCTTAAACGATCAATCCATACAATATGTCTTAAGAAGCTTGTAAGAGTTTTCAGGAAGAGTACGTTTTATTGTAGTGATTAGACGACCATCTAACGCCAGGGAAATGTCTGCAAATAAAGCTGAACAATATTGTTTCGAATGCTGATCTAATAACGGTGACATTTCTATGAACTTGCTCAAGTGTACTAAGCATCGTACGAAAGCCAACCTGAATAATGTTCCGTTCATTAAGATACCTCGATATGAATAATTTTTCCAATAACTTTGACAAAAATGAGATTAGGCTTATGAGTCTGCATGGCATAAGCCTTTTCTGGGGTAGGGATCATACCAACTTCAGGCATCTTCCATGAGCATCGCCCGAAGCCAACAAGGCAATTTGAGATAAATAAAAAAAAAATTCTTTCAGCAGAATTAGTTAAGTTTTTAATCATTGATCATGTAAATGATCCAGTTCGGCTGATTTTCTTAAGTCTATATTTTTAGTTATTGACTTCACTCAAAAATATCGTATAGTGTCACTGATAATTGGAATGGAATATGGAATCTATTTATATCATGTGATTTCAAACCCTTCTCTAAGTGGTTAGCGGCAGCATCTACCTTTTCAATGAGTTTTTTAGCCCAGGTGCGGTTTTCAAATCATAGTGGAGATACTTAGGCAACGGGATATTGCAATTGCCTTACATTTTACCACGGGACCCATGCCTTTTTTCTATTTTAAGAACGATTATTTTATATTGCCTTCTGAGCTTTTTTTTCCCTGACGAGAGTCTGTATACTAGCCAAATATTGGTCAGTATATTTTGCAAGTGATCGTTTGGTTGGCAACTCCGGCTGCAGTAGTCCCAACGTCCATAAAATGGTTCCCAGCTACTTGATTTGACTATCGGCAGAGTTTTTACGGATGCTCCGAGATGAGTGAGTGTTCACATACACTTTATATATTAACCTATTCGTGCTCCTATTTGGGTAGGTAATATGGGTAAGAGTTTTGATTGTAGTTGAATAGTCTAAAGATAGGTTACAGGATAATACGACGTTTACATTATTTGCTTAAACTGTATTTGCTACAATTGCCACTTTCAGGGGCTGAGAAATTCGGAGGCTCAATTTGTGTGTGTGGCATTGTAATCATACTGCTACAAACTTTTATCTTAGTGTAGCAAAGAGCTTGACAAGCTCTAGGTGTTAGATTTTGCGGGCAATACACAGCCGAGACTGTAATTTTGGAATCAATATAGCTTGTTAAAACTTTTCAGTAAATGTTATTTTTCATATTTATGTTTGGAGAGCCAATTAACGTTCCAGTAGCTTATATTAAACTAGTTAAATTTTTGCTACGCAAAAACTTGCGAAAGCATATTTTTGGAACGAATCACTACCCTGGATATTTATAATAAAAGATTTCATTGTTTGTATAATGTTGCAAGGGAACTCTAAAGGTCAGTAAACGGTATCTGTTCACAATCTTTTCAGATTTGGGCACGATAATGTTTTTGCGAAAGTAGGCAAGTCATTAACATTTAATTACAGTATTGGCACGCAAATCAATATTTAATATTAATTACTTTCAGGTCGACAAATATGCCATGACTCACGTAGGCACCAGTCTTGCAATTGCAGATGATGGTTGCTGAAAGGTTTGAAGCTACCCATATTCCTCCTGTTAATACTCGTAGCTATACTATTGGCAGCCCGTGTTGCAATGAAACGGGATATGGATCCAAATAAGGTCCTCCAGTGATTCTCGTCTAACCCACAGTAACGTATGCACTCCCGGAAGAGCCTCACCAACATTGAATCTGAGACTTCTCATTGATATCATTACTGGTCGTATTAAGAAAGTCATATCTTCTTTTTTCAGCTCCTAGACAAGCCTAGTGTGCTATTTTTCTTATTTACCTCATTCAAAATACATCAGGATTGTGGATCGCTAATAATACATGGATGCGGGGCCCCTTTGATACGACAATAGTAACTGTAAACAAACAATATTGATTCCGTTCACTTAGTAAATGGAACAAATGAAGAGTTAGCGGAATAACAATTTGCTCTATTAATGTTGCAATGTGTTCACCTGATCGGTCACATAGTCAGAGTCGAAACGCAACGATTATTTATTATTTATTGTACATAAAAAACCAGTACGGAAAGTTGAGTAATATGCTACGAATTAAACAAGTGATTTAAGTGCTGTTTACTCGAAATGCCTCAAATCGTGTCTTGTGCGATTATACGAGGTAGTTGTTAGACGTGACTAACTTTGTACCTAAAAACTTTTTTTATTTTCTATATTGACACTTAATTGATTATTTCACTCTTGAAAAGTTTTTATATTTTTTTCTCTTTTTATTTGTTTTTATTTTTTGCCAATGGTATTATTTCACCGTGTGTATATTGAGTTTATAACCTTAAGGCACTTTGTCATTATAACTTGTCAAATTTGTACTTAAACACCTTTTAGGTTTATTTGTATTGTTGTAGTTAGGTAAGTTAGTCAACTTGTTTTCTTTACAATCTACCCGAGGGACGAAGAAGTTTTGTAGTACTTTTCGAACAATACATTATCGTTGCACTTGTTAAGAACCTGTGATAGGAGGTATGTTTGGATACGCTGGGAGACAAACGGATTGTGAACGATTCAAAAGGCAAATTGCAATGAAGATAGCACATAGCTGAAATCGGGTTATCTCCAAACCAAACTTGACAAGGGATGACGAAAATTCATGTGAAATATCTATACAAAATATATAAAATATTATAAAGTGCGATTCAGAGCCCGCAACGTTGAAATCATAGCCTCCTTCTAGTACTAGGTAGATTCTAAAGCGATTTTTAAGCCCCAAAATATCTTCTAAATTAAAAGCGTTAAATCAATTCTTTAATGTTTTCAAACCTTTCTATGACTTGCAATGGTTTTCCAATAACGCATCAAATGCGATACACTTAATGCAACCGCCTTAAAAAATTTATTTGAGGGGGAAATTACAGTATTCAATACCGATTAATATCATATCGTTACGAACAGGCCTACAGTCTCCGACGTATGAAGCATTCTCCTACCTTATTTCTCCGCTGACTTACACTGCTTCGGATCACGATACTCCTATTGACTGACCAACGTTGTTGTGAGTTGTAATGATTTAAAGAAACTGATATAGCTGCAGCTGTTAAAAGTTTGTACTTTGCTACATTCGCTTGTAAACATCCGAACAATAAATACGTGAATTAAAAACAACACTAGCAAAATTAAGCCTTATAACTTTCGAATTTCCAAAAATTAATCATTATCTCCTGAAGTCCAAATTTTTCAAGTTGTGTTACATAATGTTGTTTGTAAAACCCATACACTTAATTTGTAAAAACCATACACTTAATTGTCACCTTTTATAAAGGAAGTACAAGTCCTAGAAAAATGCGGACGTATGACTAATATTATTGTTTTTACAAATTTAATATAAATCATACGCTCCACTATGTACATCCACCAATAATCATTTTGCTTTTGCAACATCTACAGTTCTTTTAAAATTTTTTTAAAATTACCTTAGATTATGCAATCACAAGTTACAACTTAATATTTTCAAGACATTTTAATGTTGAAGTAAATTACATAACTTTTCACCACAAATTTTCCTAAAAACCCTCGCAATTTCGCATAAACAAAGCACAGGCTTTTAAATGACAGTAAAAAGAAGTATTGAGGTTATAACCAATATGCACCAATGTACGTTGATTATAAAACAATGAAAATACTGTTGAAATCTTTTCAACTATTATGCCTGTACACTCGAGCCAACAGCCTGCTCTTTACAACTTTTCTTTCTGGCTAAACAGCTACGTCTAAGATGCACTCAAGTGTGGATAAAAGTAAACAAAAAAACTGCATCAAAAATAATATAATGTAAAATAAAGAAAAGAGCAAACCTGCAGCAAAAATAGAAGATTGTAAAATGAAAGTCTTTGTATTGCCTACAGACATTTTTGGGTAAACAAAAAGCTTTGAACTGTACATTCAAAATGTCACATGAGTTACAAACACTTATGTACAAAACGTAGCGTAGAAGGTTAAATACGAAATGAAAGTGGTTCCAATGTTTGTGGGTATTTCTCTTTAACGCTTCCTAAATTATTAAATAACAACTTCATATACCGATTTTGGACTCGTCTTGAGGTCGCCCTATGAATGTATTTTAAAGCCTCAATATTGCCAATTCCTGGTAGATTAAGAACGTCGATTTTATTTAAATATCCAAAGCCAAGGCCATATGTAAAGGTGGTGTTCGCTTTGTAGCTGAAAAGAAATCACAAATTGATTCGTGATAATGCTGAGCTATTGCGGTGAATAATTATCACTCAAATGCTTCAACCCACTGACGTAATATACTTTATCTTCTGGATCAGGAAGTTCTACAATTAAACTTCATTTACAGTTCAGTGTATTATCAATTAAAATATATTGATTTAGGTTGTCATTGATATTCTCAAATTTTACACACAAATTCTTCGGTCGATTTAATTCTACATTATCTTACAAGTCCGCTCTTAAATCTTATCATTCTGCATTCAAACAGTATGTCTTCGTTTCCATAAACTTGGACCTGCCTACATAATGTTCTACACACAAAGTTTAATACATGAACTACGTGTCTGTGTGTGTGTGTATTTACCCTTTAAAGTGTTTGCTTTGGTTAATTTTTGTGAGCATGTGAATATAAAAAAAAAACAAGACAAAATTTTGAATAAATAGGCCACTTGTCATTTCCTAGCTTCTTTTTTTCCATTTCTCTTTCTCTATTTTCTCTCATGCACTTATGTACATACTCGTACATGTTTTTGTGCTTTGCAAAGCACCATGTTGAATAAACCATAGAATTATGTAAGTTGCTATGTGTGCCTGTGTGTATATGTGTGCTGCAAACTAAGTTTCAGCATGTTATCTTGTTATTTTATTGTTGCTACTATGCACGCTTACGTTTGCAAAACAACCCTGCAGTTTTGCAAACATAAGCGTTAAGGTGCAAAGTAAATTTGCACGTTACTAAATCATTTGAAATTATATAGAAAAAAATAAAACTGGGTCCACGCAAAAGATTCAAATAAAAAAGTAACTACAAAATAAAGAAAACTGTCAGGTGAATATTGTGCATTTTTATTTATTATTCTTTATCAGACCAGTTTTTATTATTATCTTTTTTAAAAATGTTTAAATCAAATTTACCTTGTTTGTGAATTACAAGACAAGAAAAGATTTTACTTGCGAAAAAATTAAATCTTGTACGCGTTAATGTGGAATCTTTGGCACCCAGAATTAAACCAACTAGTTTTTATAATATAATCAAACCTTTTGTGAATTCATTAAAGAGTATTTCGTTGGCTAAAAGTGTTCTTTTTAATAAATAGGGAATTAAAAATTTGACTTAAGTTTAAATAAAAATTATTCTCTTAAGAAATTCTAATGATCTCAGTTTACTTTGCGTATGAATTTCTATAGTTTCTGTTATCGGTTATAAAATACACAAAACAACATTTATACAGGGTGTCCGCCGGGAAGGTATACTAATATGTTTTGCCGCCAATTTGGTAAACATTAGTCTTGGCAGTTCATATTTGGCAGTCGTGAAGTAGAGACACGGCAAATTTATTATGAAAAAATATTCGGTAAACCAACGTGTTTTAATAGTTAAAACATTTTATCAAAATCAATCATCGATTACTGTGACGATGAGAAAGTTACGTGAAATTTTTGGGAGAAACGAACGTGCCAACAAGACGCACTATTTATCGTGTAGTAAATGATTTCGAAGAAAGAGGGACTGTAGCTGATAGACCCAAGTATGGATCACAACGTACGTATGGCTGAAAACATTACTGCTGTACAAGAATGTGTTTCAAACAATCCATCAACCTCAATTTGACACCGTACTCAGGAGCTTGGTCTTCAAAGAACAACTTTGGCCTCAATTTTCCACGAAGATTTGCATTTGTTTCCATTTAAGATTCAATTGACACAAGAGCTTCTTCCAAAAGACCACTTACGCCGCCATATATATGCCAATAGGATGCTTGAGCTCGCCCATGCCAACTCCGATTTTTATGAAAAAATCATGAGTGACGAGGCACATTTTTATTTGAATGGATATGTGAATAAACAGAATAGTCGGTTCTGGGCAATCGAAAACCCTCAAATTATTTATCAGTCACCTTTGCATCTATTAAAAGTGACAGTCTGGTGTGCATTTTCGTCAGGAGAAATAATTGGACCTTATTTCTTTGAAACAGAAAACGGCGTACCAGTAACTGTCAATTGGGAGCGATATCGTCATATGATGGAAAACTTTTTAACGCTTTGGGCTTGACTAACACGTGGTTTCAACAAGACGTTGCCACATCGCATACAGGCAGGATTACAATGGAATTACTGAAAGTAGTATACCTTCCCGGCGGACACCTTCTATATTCGGATTTTTTTTTATGGTCTTCTAATGACAAGTTTCCGTCTGGCATTGGAATACATAGTCCTTTCATACAAATCCATCATAATCAGATCCATCACATTCAGAAGTTACAAATAAGACAATCTAGGATTTTAAGTCTTATCGTATGCGCCATCTACATGTTCTCACTATCCAGGCATTTTAATACAATAAACTAGTTATTACATTACATTGGTAATAATTAATTAATAATATTTCTTAGATCTAAAATTTGAATACCTACTGTAAAGTTCTTTTTATAGAAAGATCCAATAAAAAAAGCTCCCGTCAGTCGATGTTTATTGATTTTACTGCTTTTTAATTAGACAAAATAGCTAAATTTTTTTTAAGTAAAAATTTTCTGCCAAAATGAGTTGTTTTTTTAAGGCATGTAAATAATTTGATGCAAATCTAATAATATATACAACATAAACTATTATCCAGTCATTCTTCATACCTTCAAAATTCTATAGTATTCGGTAGTAATGTTGTTCAATTTTCACTGTTATCAACTGTTATTTTTTAGGTGCAGCTCATCTAGAATAGCTACATACGCTACTAGCTTTCATCTGACAACAATATAGAGTTCTCCTACAATGATTCAAGGCTTTTAAGAATATGGCAAATTTAGGTTCCGCGATGGTGAAACACAAGTATTTGCGTTTTACCAGAAAGCAGAAAAACATTTTTTTTAATTGTTATTGGAAGCTGAATTTATGAATTTAAGAGAGTATTAATTGGAATAATATTGGCTGTTCGCAAATGTTCTCGGCAAATAATTGTCGCTTTACTAGCAACACGGTTTTTCATTGCTCTCAAAAAGGAAAATGTTGAATCAAGAATAGACTTTTTGTGGTGAATTTCGTTTCAATATGTTTTATGAAGACAGCTGCCTCAGAAAGTCGCCATGTCGTTTGATTGAGAGTATGCATTCTCTGACACCAATTTTATAGATTGCGGTATCAAAAAGGTTGTTTTGTATTAAAAACTTCTAAAATCTACTTCAACTATTAAAGGAGAGATATACAGACAAAAATTACAGAGATCAATTAACAAAAAATGTTTACAATATTTTACTAGGCACGAAGCTACATACAGTAAGCCGCCATGACAATGCTAGCACTCGTGTAGATGTACCAGAAAAAAACTAATTGGTAAACCGGTATGAAAGGTTTTACCTCACTCGCTTTATAACCCAGTACGATGCATAATAACATGGGAGGAACACGCTTCCTTTTTGTCAAAGGAGTCAATAATTTGTTGGATTTATTTCGAGCCTCATTTAGACTTAAAGTTACCAAGTTCATTAGACTCCACGGTTATTGGAAATATTACTGACATAAGCCTATATTTTCGATGAAAGAACAGCAAGAATTTTTTTGTACAGGTAATATAATAACGGAAATTATGATTATGCTGTGCGATGGAATACACATTATTAGTTTTTTTTCGTTTCTGAGTGGGTTTCAAAAACTGTTCATCTTGAGTGGTGTCGTACTATTGGCCCATAGTTAAATACAGTATACAGTAGGTGTTAGCTGCTACACTTATAAGGTTGTAAAAAGGCTAGGTAAAACTCGCAGACACGCTGATTTCGAAATATAGAAGGATATTTTTTATACCCATACATACCAAACCTTCATATTGACTTATTCATATAATATGGGAGCAACCACATCTTGCGAAACTCATTGGAATTATAATATAATTTTTTTTTTTTTTAAAAGACCTTCAAGCTTGGACAATTTTAAATAAATGAAACTCATTGGATTTTGTTGGACATTTTGCCCAAAATGGAGTGATTAAAAAATGCTTCTGGTAAAATGCATAGGCTACGTCGTCAAGTTGACGAAACTGACTGCTTGTAAGTGCTCCGTAAAGTTAAGGATGTTATGCCCAGCTGAGTTAAATGATTCTGCTAGAATAAATCGTAATTTCACACGCCCATACTACTTTATGTAGTAGGATTACTTTTGGAGTACAAGCGATTTTATCAGGGTTGAAGTAAGAGGGCTGACGGTACATAAGAAATAAGTACGAAATTTCTCAATTGAATTTTCGGAAACATTGCTCGTCTCGAACTTTTTTCTACAAACGTGTTTAACAAAATTTTAACCACTTCTCAGTGTTAGACACACAAGTTATAAATTGTTGCACGAGGTAATTTTCTTTTTACTGTTAGTAAATTCATTTATGTATAATTGTTTGCACTAGAGTAAGTGTTGGTTTGATCCTTTAGGCTATTGTTGTGGCTTGTGTTCAAATAATATTTTGTTCGTTTTTCTTTGGGTTCTAGTTTCTATCTCTATTTATTTTGTTATTATTTGCTTTACATTGAGCATTGTTTTACATTTTGTATGACAATTTGATTATCGTTTCTGGTTTGTTTGGATTACAAAGTCAGCAGGAGTGTGTGCTGGCAGTTTTATTTTGGTTGTATTTTTGTTCCAGTTTTTATTGTTGTACAGTTTGTGGGATGTTTTTTTTCTTTTATTTACCTTAAATCTTGTTTGTTTTGCTTTTATGTCAAATTTTAACAACATGAAAAATGGGGTTTCTTTGATTATTAAAATTTATTATTCCTGAAGCAATTTCTTTGGTTTATTTTTTTTTTATAGTTAGGAAAGTGGTGTCAGCAAAAAAAGGATCAGAAAGTTAATATGATTTTAAACACTGTCTAACCATTTATTTATTATCAGAAGACTTTACGCTCACTTAGTCATCTGATAAACAGCAAATATTTCTTTGCCAAGTCTGACCAAAAAAAAAAAAACCTTTAAAAGTTAAACAACAAAATATCTAATTTTGGACCAATATTTCTTTGAGTAAAACATTTATTTGTATTAACTTATTTTGGTTTCGATTTAAGCCGGGCAAACAAATGCGGATGTTTATTATTAAAAAAAATTACAAAGTACAAATTAGGCATTTTTTTTAACTTAGTGAGAATAATCTTTTAATTGCGAAAATTAAATATTTAAATCATTTTTACTGACTGATTTATACTCCTTTTAAGCCGGATTTTCGACACCACAATCAAATTTGATAGACGAGTACATTCTTATTAAAACCAAACTTTACACAACACAATTTGCCTCAAAACCTCAATGTAACAGATGTCGGAGAGTTGTTAACTTCGAAGCGGGTGTTAGCTAATATTTTAATATTAGCAAACCACACGATATATGTATTTGCAATGGATATAAATACTTGTGATATGGTAAAGATAACTACGTTTTGATTTCTACAACAAAATATGACTGTGGTACATAATTCGTGAGTTATCCTTAAATTAAAAAAAGCTGATTTAAATAGATGGGCCAACTCTGCATTCGAAAATAATGTTGAATAAATATAAATATATATTTTGAAGTTACTTTGTTCAATTGATTTGTCTTCATTTTATTCGTTTTTTAAAAAATCTACATTTAGTTTATTAAGCTTTCGAGTAGTGAAACTAACTCCGTGTTGCTCTTATTTCGACCATTAAACTTTACTATTAGTTTTTGAGTAAAACTTTTTAATTCATTTGCAGCAAAAAATATAAAAGAATTTATTGTTGTATTTAAATTCAGTCATATTTATTGAGCAATTATTATGTAAAATAGACAATTTAATAAAAAGTCAATTGAACAATTTACGGATAACAATTCTGAAAAGCAAACCACACAAATGAAATGCAAAGTTGTTGTAAAAAAGTACAAATTTAGAATAGACAAAAACGATACAACATTATTGGTCTTTCTTTTCATTGTGTATAAATTTGTGTATAAATGTTTTTACAATTTTGTTGTAAATTGATATGTGTAAAAGATAAAAAAGCTTTTAATAATAATGGTTTAAAATAGCTGTGCCGTATGCGACAAAACCGTAGCATATATTAATTTTTGAGGGGCAAAACGTGACATTAATCCACACAAAAACATAAATAAGAAACTAAGGCCAAGTTCTTATCCAAACATTTCGCCCGTTAAAAGTACTGAGATTAAAAAGAAGCCCAAGTTCTTGATATGTACAATAACATCCCATTACTAGACAACTTGTTAGTTAAGTAAAATTTTTCCCATAATTCTTTTCATTTAGATATTTAGAACTTAGTCCCTCTCTGATCACCGTACTTTTAATGGCCGAAATGTTTGGATAGAAACTTGGCCTTATTTTCACAATTATGTGTTTGTCCGGATTTTTTTCGAAGTTATTTTTGGTTTGTTATTGTATGTATAAAACCTCTTTTAGCTTAAAACTTACACGTGGTTGTGTTATATCACATTTCAGCCCGCCAAATACAGTGAAAATGCTCCATACAAATAAGTGAATAGCCTAGTCCTCTTGGATTAAACAGCTCTTTTCAGATTGCTTCGATTACTTATTCTCAAAGGCCTACCTGTATACCAAATTTCAGCTCTCTTCTTATAGTGGAAGTGAATAGGTACCAAAATATGCACTTTTTACATCTTCATATGTCACGAAACTTTTATGAGAAACTTGGTCTATTTTCATACTTGGCATATGAGGTTACCTATGCGTAGGTTTCTTATGCTTAAAGTTTCATTGTTTTATGATTACAGGAAGCAAAGTTATGAGGAGGGTTAAAACAGCGCGAATGTCTTCGTATACTGTGCACACTGTGTGCATTAGTTCTTAGCCTACCCTGGCCCACTACCTTAATTTTAATAAATTTTTAATAAATATTTAACCAAAACAACTTTTAAAATATTAAATTCTTAATTAGCTGTGATACTTAATTTCAGCATGTCGGCTACCAGGAAACATTATACAACCAGCTGTGGTCATATTATTTTCATGAATGAATGAAATGAGTACATACGTGAATGAGTAGCAAAATTTATGGTTGCGTATGTCTGATTGATGGAGTATGTGGTTTTTGTTCATTTCATTCGCGCCTCTGAGTACATTCAACTTAAGTTTATTTGTTTTTATTACCCTTAACCAGATGATAAATGCACGAGTAGTTATAACTGTATCCTTCCGTTTTTGATTTGTTTGTCAGATTTTAAAAATGCAAATGGAAGAAATTTGTACTGGTGATTCGTAAAATATTTAGGTTAGTTTTTGGCTAAGATATGGAGTGTTTCTTTATCCCGTATTTTTAAAATTCTTTTTGTTTTTTGTTTGTTTTTGGAGTATGTTGGCTAAGTCTCATCGCAAAAAAATTAGTTTAAAGGTTTAAAGCTATAGTTGTGTTTAATTCATTTTAGATAGTCGCAAACGTTAAACTTAATTTAGTGTTCTCAGGCAGTTCTAACCTTCGCTTACACGTTACAGCGTCTTCATATGGACAGAAAAATATATTCTAATTACTTTACATTCGAAATTTGTATGTCCATAATAGGTTGTATTTGCAATTCTGTAACTAGAAACTTAAATAATTTTTGAATTCATAAAATGTCTTAGTCATATATTAATAATGTGAAAAATATGACTCTTGTGAACAACCCCTCAGAAAGTAGTATGTTTTTGAAAAAAAAAATACATAAAGTTTGAACAAAATATAGCGACGAAAGCAAAACTAACTGCGTACCTTTAACACCAGAAATCAGCTTACCTCAAAGAGAACTGAAAAAACCAGCAAAAACTGTAGGGATTACTATAACAAACAAAAAGGGAAAAACGCAACAAACAGCACAGTAAACAAACATAGCTCAAAAGGTATTATTATTATAAGTTTTTTGTGTTAAACCAACCAACATTTGGACGGCGTATATTAAAAAACCGTGTTTTTATATTCGAATGTCTGGGTTTGTGTCTTAGGTAAAATATATTGAAAAGTTTTCATAATTTACGTCAATAAAAATGAAAAGATTTAAACTGGTTAAAAAAGTAAAATAAAAAAACGTTAAAACTGCAAACAAACGAAAACACAAAAAATCATATTTGAAAGAAAAGCATGGCACCAAATGCAAATAACTGACAAACTAAAATAATAAACCTAAAGTCGCTAAATTTTGCTTCAATCGCTAGAAATTTAGAAAATTTGCGAAAATCATAAACAGGTTGTGAGATTGGAAAAAAGTTAAATCGAGAAGGGTTTGGAAAAACAATCGACATAAAACACAAAAAAACAACAACAAAAAACAGAAAATTCTAAGCCAAGCCCCTCTTTAAATCGAGGTAGTTAAAAAAACGACTTTAAAGTTTAAAGAAATGTAAGAAATTAAATTAAAAGGGAATATTTTCCGGTTCAAAACATTCTTGACAAAAAATCGCTAAAATCAAAATACAATGGCTTAAGGTATATAGGTTTGCAGAAACGAAAGAAATCCTTAACAAAAAACCTACATTGTTTAAATTATAGAAAATCTATCTATATTTATTTTCATTTTGGGAGAAGGGTGTACATGATTCGACGCAGATGAGTACTGGCCTTCTTTTTTATCTGTGTTGTTGCCCAACTTAATGATATTTAAACATCGGATTTGTACAGATACAATTCTGTTTTATTTTTTTAATTTTACCCATGATGTGGCTGTTGATATTTTTGCTGTTGTCATTAACACCACAACCAAACATTAAATTGTTTCGGTGTTGTTGTCGCCAATAACGAAAAATATGCTGTGTGGCTGAGGTATTTAAACCACAATTTTTAAAAGCTTTAAGAGGTAGCTTTATTTTAGATCTTTCAATCGTTATAAAGTTGAAACAAGAATAAGTTAATGTTTATTAATTTAAGGTTAAGATATGTTTAGAGTAGTAGGGCAAATATTATATTTTAAAAATGTTCATATATGGTTGGATTTACTATTTAGTCATGCAAAATCTTAGAGCTGAAAAGAGTTAAAAATTATAAGATAGTATACCTTGAGTAAAAGGTATTTCAAAAGTGGAGGTCTCATATATATAAGTAAAAGGTCTACAGTTCTTTTTTTTTTTGTTGCACTGCTAAGTTAAGTAATGCACCAGAATAAATTTTTGATAAAGTAATTGGACCGAACTTTCAAAATACTTGAATAAAAACAGTTAAGTATGTGGTCTTGAATAAGAAGTAGGTAGTGCAGTTGCCACAGAAAATAAAGATGAGCCCAGTAATGAGGACGATGACTGCTAGTCATTAAATATTAAAATTTTGCAAACAACTGAAAACTTAGCACAATTTTGCAATTTAATTGAAAATTATAAAAAAAAATTTGTGTCGTGGAAATTTTGGATTTTCAAATAATCATAAAAAGTAGCAAAAGCAAGAATTTTATTTCCTTTTCTGTAGAAACGAAGCTTACCTTTAAAAATCGATGCAAAAGTCTTAATTCGTATCCACAATTAAGTAAATTTGTTTCATTTTGAATAAAGTTTTCATATGCATACAAATGTACGGCACTTGTAAAATTTTTATTACAGCACATTTTTTTGTTTCGTGAATACTCATGTAGAAAGGGGATACCTTCAAATATGGCTCGTATTGTTTGGATCATACCAGGTTTGTTATAAAAAAAAACGTGAATTTTGAATTTTCGCGGGCTATGTACATTCGATTATCAAAAATGTGTGGCAGCGAAGTTTGTTCCAAAATTGATACATTTTTAGTAAAAGCAACGTAGCATTACTATCGCTCAGGAGTTGTTGACGTCAACGATGATCCAGGGTTGGTCAAAAGGGTCAAAACTGGTGTCAAAACGTGGATCTATGGTTATGACGTCGAAACCAAGTCCTCATCATCCCAATGGAAGCGGCCAGATAAGCCAAGACCAAAAAAAGCACGTCAAATTCGATCAAATGTGAAAGTTTGCTCACTGTTTTCTTTGATTACAATAGCGAGGTGCACCATTAGTTCTTGACAACAGGTCGTACGGTTAATAAGAAATACTATAAGGAAGTTATGCAACGTTTGTGTGAAGCAATACGCCTGAAACGGTCTGAATCGTGGAAAAGAAATCATGGATTCTGCACCAGGTCATACATCAACACCCTAATCATGTCTCAACTACTTTATTCATCAGATTTGGCTCCATGCGGCTTTTTCCTATTCACAAAACTGAAGAGACCAATGAAAAGAAAGCGATCTGTCACAATTAATGAGATAAAGTCAGAATCGAAGAACGGAATTTTTACTGTTCCTCTTATTTTTTATGAATTTTTTAAAAGTTCAGTGTGGTTTGTTACTGTTATGGAAAGAATCTCACATTTATCGCGCTTTTTAGATACATGAACTTGGTCTGGACGCCGCCATATATATTCCCCTACAGAATGTTTGGTACCCTCGACATCTCTCGGATTTCCTATAGGGTTTGCTCGCATATTCATGTTGTAGAATAAGCGAATTTTGGAGAGCTCCACGCTATTGCGAAAATTCAGGCGTACAGGGTTTAGTAAGTAGGATTCATTTAAAGCTAGGTACTCTTCAGGATAGTAGGATTTTTGAATTTTTTTTAAATATCTAGTAACGTCTTGATTTAGTTTCAGGGGAGCAACTTAAAGAGCGTAATAGCTGTTAAATCTACGACCAGTCGTTATCTTACGAAATAGCGAATGTTAATAAAATGATTCATTGGAAAACATGTCTCGTATAAGCAAATGTGCGTTTTAGGTGTGTGGATGACTCTTCCTGCACAGGGTGGACCCATCTACTTTCGCTGGCTTCCTAATTTCATAATTATTTCTGACATAAAAATCTCATCAAATATACCTCTCAATGTATAATTACCAACAAGACAGGGTTTTTACTTCACAGTTTTCTGAATCGAAGGTATTTCTGTGGAGTTTTCTAACTACCCCTCTTCAACTCCGATTAAATTACTGGTGTTGTTTTTATGCAATAAAATTTACCAATTTCTATCAGCAAATTTATTTACTTTTACTTTTCTAAACACAACAGCTTTAACTCCAACAAAAATCGAAAAATGTGCTGAATATTAACAGGATATTCCGTCTTGCTTCTGGTGATATATGCCTGATCGAAACATGTGTTTGCGAGGGTAACTGATGGTTCTTTTGTGTTCTATGGCACAGAGAAGAACATTCACTGATACAGTTATTTATATAAGCAAACTATATTTTAATACTAACTTTGCTCTGAAAATTACGGTCTTATACCAGCATTTCATTAACAATTTTACTGCATATGCTGTCTTGTCCGTGATTGTTTTTAAATCGAATATATATAAGATTTTAAACCCGACATTTGGTATCGTAAAATTCAATTTAACAATTTTGCTGTGCCCTTGAATCCAGGGTATATCAGATACCACACAACCTGTCAACTAAAACAATTTACAATTTCTTCTATGGCAGATCTTACGTCAATGCTACTTATAAATTTAAAAGTACTTTCTATTATTCCTACAAGGCGGCGTATTCAAATTTCCATTAAATGCAATTAAGGAAATATTTTTAAATAAAAGCTTTTGAAAAAAATTTCGCAGTTAACCCTCGCATTATTTACATTTAATTATATCGATGTTGTCAATGTAAATTCAATTTATTTTTTCTTTAAGTCCACTTTTTAAATAAATCAAGAGCAAATAGTATTCGAAATTAAAGAAGAGAAAAGCATCAGGTTTTTGTTGTGTTAATTTGTACTACGAAATGCCATAACATAGAAATGAATAACGTAAGACAGACAGCAGCAACATCAAAGACAATAACAACAACAGCAAAAACAACAAATTTGCATAAAGTACTGGCACTTTAAATAAACAAAAGAAAATAATATAAATTGGCAATAAACAACAAAGTACTTTTTTTGTCCAACTTTTACAAACAAATAAAAAGTGACACTTGAATTATTTCAAGCAACCTTCTCAATGGGTCGGTCTTGTGCAAGAATCCCGAGGAGTAAAATCCTGCAATAAAAACAAAAACTTGATGAGACTTTTGAAACAGATAAAATTTCGTATATGTATTTGTTTAAATTAAGTTATAAAGAAAAAATTACAACCTGAAATAAGAATTCGAAGGGAAAAATACAATTGAACCTAAAAAGACTGATGCGGAAGTGAGCATTGGAAAAGGATTGAAACTTGCTGCTGACAATTGAACGATGGCTGGGGGTATGTAAATTGTTGGAAAAGATTGAAGGTTGGCATTTTCAGTTTGTTGTTTTATTTGTTTGTAGTTACCATTAAGTGGTGCTCAATTAAAATTTTGCGAAAGTTGTTGTATTCAAACTCTTCACAACAGTTTTACAGTAAAATGCATTTAAAAGGAAGAGTTAATAACAAATGCCTTGTTCTGTTGTTACTCGTTAATAAAAGAGTTTTCTTTAATTTTCCTCATACTTGTTTGCAGTTTTTAACGGAAACAAGGATTTGCCAGTAATCAGGTCACCCAGCCGGTAAGCCAACTTGTTTACTTTTCACTAAGTGAACAAAATTAAATTTTCTTTTCTTTTGCATGTTTAAAAATTCGCCCTTGCAAATGAATTTATTTAAACAAAGAAACAAGTTTGTAACGCACTATAATCTCGTAGTTAACACAACCAGCAAGCAACTAACCATTTGTTTTTAATCGTGCGTTCTAAAAGTTGAAATTCAAATCAGATAATTATAGTAAGTAGTTATTTTATGGGAAAGCCATCAGCTGGCAGACACAAAGGTATGGCTTCTCGTAACTGTCAGAAGTTCTTTTTTTACCTCCTCTTGGTGGCAGCCACTTACTGGTTCCTGCCTCTGCTAGGAGCTTGGCTAAACAAGTCGAGCGCAGAGAAGTTAACAAAAAAATCCTTAATCCACGGTGGAACAGCATATGCAGGGATATTGCAAAGAGGATGCTTTGCCTCTAGTAATAGAAGTCTGGATAGCAGGCGATCTTCAGTTAATAGAGACTTAGCTGTGCATATGGAGCTCTATGTAGGCGGTTAACTTATTCTCCATTACTCGTAGGAATTATATGAATTATTTGAAGCAACTTCGGTTTTGATTGAATAACAGAGAAAACGGGAAAAGGTTGACAGTTACCAGTCCATAATCTGAAATCACTACAGTTAAGACTAAAATCTAGTGTTAGCACAAGACTCAATAAAATCAAGTGAAGGTCAAAATAGGGTCGAAGAGGATCGCATAAAGTAAGCGGGATGCTTCGATAGCCCACTAATTTAAGTAATATTTTATAGTAATAGAATTATAGCACAGCTACGAACTTACTAGGTGGCGTTAACAAAAAACGAAAAAATCTTTAATATATAACTTTTTTTTAAAATAATTTAACTAATTTTGTTTCAACCACCTATTTTTAGACTTGCTACTTTAGGCAATAAATTTAAAATTTAGGAACTGACTGGCCACCAATCTATAATTTGTTGAAAAACAAGACACTAAACACTAAAAAAATTGAACAAAAGTTCTAACGTCACTCCTGTGCTTATTGGTAATCGAGTGTCTCTTACAAATCCTCGATGCTCTCGATTACGAATATATGGTCTTTGCGGACGGTTTGGCAACCGATCGCATGTAACTAGTTCTTGGTAGCATGCATGGCTGTTGTCTATAAATCCGAAATTCGGCAGAAGAAGAAAGCTAAGTCTAGCGATCCCGAGATAAGGTGGCAAGGATTTATCACCATCTAAAGAAATTAAATATCTGGGAGCAATTCTAGATAAAACTTTAACTTGAAAAAACACTTGTTATCAAGCATAACCAACAGAATCTTAAAGGTGACATTTCCGTGGTCGTACAAAACTATAGTTGTAACAATGATCACCTATACCTCCCAAGCATGGTAGCAAATAAAATAGGCAGTGCTGCTACTCAACCCAGCTCATCTTACGAAACGCAATCTTACTGAGGATCAAGAGATTCTGGACGCCGTTTGAAACTCTCCATTTCGCTAAGATAAATAGAAAACTAAACTTTTTCAAAAACTTTCATCATCCGTGAACGATGGGAACCAGGAAACAATGAGATAACAGTACAGTAGGAGTAACTGTTATGTTACATGGAGGGGTACAGAAATTAAAATGGCAGTGCTTGGTCGGAAATTTTAGGGTCAAATTGCAAAAAAAAACAGTTGCAATAAGAAAACCAATTTCTATCTTTTAGGGGCAGGTCTCTACCAGACATTACTTACGTACAGGAACTCCGGGTACCAAAATATAGATTCTCTATGACAACCAGACGGTTATAGTCGTAGCAAACTATGCGTTCCAATCAAAGTTGAAAAGAAAGCGAACATTGTCTGGTTAAAAAAGGAACAGACACTCATTTCAGGGGACCACAATGCTCCTAAGGGCCATAAGTTTCCTAATACGCAAAGTGAAAAAACGGCGTATACTCGATTTCTGCAAAGCCCAAACAGACATGTGGCGGTCGAAAGGATTCATTGAGAACGACATATTAAGTTACATGTTATTTTAACTCTACCGTAAACTGCTAACAGGGCACTGCAGGTTTAACTAGCACATGTATAAAATACGTGTGGTAGAAATTAACTCATGCTGACTTTGTCAAGAGGAACAAGAAACAACAAAATATGTTCTATTATATAATCTATCCCATCTATTATTCTAATAAGATTGGCCTGCGGTGGCATGATATAGCAATAATTACGCATACTAGCTCAGGACTGACTCGATGTTTGTTTTCTGTTGGAGGAGGAAATCTCCTAGCAATGGGATAATGTCTATTAAAATTCAGGAAAATATATTTCAGTACAACTTGTTCTTCAGCTAAGATAAAACCAGCAGGGTAGTTTAAGCTTCGAATCTAAAAGAAAGATATTGGTGGCACAAACCTATTTGGATTCAAAGAGTAAGTGTAATGAAAGTACAAAGGTCTTATTCCCATTAGATACAGATGAGGCTAAATATAGTAAAACACATAAAATTTTTACAAACTTGACATGCTTAGGGGGTTTTCGCCTACATTTTCCGTTCTTCGCAAAAAGGCTAGCACGCGTTTTTTTTTTTAAGTGTGACCTCAGTCAGTGTAAAAATAAAAGCAAAGACGCGCCTGACAAGAAAATCAAAGAAACATATTTTTCGCACCTAATTTTTGAATTTCGTAAAGAAAGAACAGAGTTTAATAATCCAAAAGTTTCTTATAGCAATCAAAATGTTGAATACAATGGCCTTTAATACACTTAAGAGTTTCTCTTAGTTTTCCAATGGCATAAACTGGCATTTACTGAATTATACTCAAATCAATATAAAATACATTCCTCTTAAGAATTTTAATATGTTGCTTCAGAATAGGAAAAGATTGTCTTCAGCAGCATGTGTACATATATAAATTCCAAACTTGTCACTGTTTATTTCTTTTCATGTTTTCTAGTTTATCAGTAGAAAGTATCTTATGAAAAAAAGAAGTTTCTGTTGCAGGAAATATTTTAGTTAAATAAAATCTGACAATGTCATTAACCCATTGTTGTTTGAGTATATACTTTTTTCATGAACAAAAAAAAAATGAAATATATTCTTTCTTTAAGTAACATTCCCTATGGTGACACAACTCTCCTGCAAACATTCCCACACAGAGGGTAAGTTATCTATGTTTTCTCTATCTACACATATTTGGCAAGTAGAGATTCTTTATAAAAGAACATGTTTTTTTCATGCAACAGTATTGTTGTTACTTTTGTTGTTGGTTAGTGTTGTGCCAATTTTATTAAAAAAATGCTACATGACACAGTTTTTCTTTGAACATTTTCTTACACGATTATGCTCTTATATTTTGTTACTGACATCTTTGGCTTCGCATAAGGCAGATGTTTTGGAAGATGTAAATTAAATATACAAAATTAACGAAGAAGAAATGTACTTTATTCGATTGCATGATATTTTGTATGTCAGGCAACATCAAAACATGCACAAGTTAATTATACTTAAAAAACCTAAAGTCGGAAACCTTTTTGCATATGTTTCCTGTGAAAGAAAAACAAGTTAATCCGGAAGGCTTTGTTGCTTTCACTGAGCAGCTACGGTTCTTATGAGTTTATAGATTTGGACCTGCATTTAATGAAGCAAGCTGGTGACATGAAGTAGAAAAGGAATCTATATATTTCTATCCCTTTTACTCTCACATTATAAGGCCGCTTTTAACATAAACTAAATGTATTTATTTCCAGATATGCAATATATGTTTTTTATTCAATTCACTTATATAACTTAGAAGATATAGGGCTGAATACACCATTCATGTGCGGCTGTAATGGTTGTTAGCGTAGCTAATTCCGGCACAAAAAGTTTAAATATTTTGTTCTTTTTTGTTATTAAATAAGAGGAACAGTACCCACTTTTTTTTATAACATGTAGTAGCTAAGTCGATAGTTTGACTTTGTCCGATGCCCAAAGGGGTTGTCGGATTTGCAATTGTACGCATTTTACAAATAATCGAAATTTCACCAAGAAATAGTATTTAAAAAAATGAAATAAAATTTCTTCAAACATGGAATTCCACGTAAAATTTTATGTTTGCTTATAAACTAAATTGGTTAAAAATCACCAAAATTGTTTCAAATGTTCAGTAAAAATTTTTAAAATTAAAAAAAAAATCGCCACAAAGTTTCTATTTCACCATAAACAAAAAATTAACAATATAAGCTGAATTTTTTAAAAAAATGTAACATTTCAAAAGTTGATTGTCATAAAAAATCGCAATTTTAATAATCAAGACGCCAAAAAATTCAAAATTTTCTAATTTTTTCCATTCAGTGATAGGCCAAGCCATAAGGCATAACACGAGTAAAAGACTGATTCGAGACCTTACGATATTCTCTGAATGGGTTCATGCAAAAAGGTTACTTTGCACGACCTTCCCAGTTTTTTGCCAAGTGGTTTCTCCGAAATCAAATTTCCTAATATACGCAACATCTTGAAGTACTATTTTGTTCAGCGATTTTAATAAAGTTAGTAGCATAATGTTTCCATTTTGAATGTTTTGTCTTGCTGATTTGTATATGGAAAAATTTAAATATTGATAAGCGAAAACACCAATGAAATTTAAAAATAAATGTTTGTTCCCGTGAAAGGATTACTGACAACGTAAAGGACTTTATGGTAGATCAGTATACCATTAACAATGCTTTTCGATGCGAGAAAATATTTAATTGCGTAATCGTAACAATCTTAGGGACCCCTCAACGCTTAGAACATACATATCAAAATTTTAATTGCTATTACATTGATATTATTGACATAGATACTGCAAACATAAATCGCTTACGATCGCTTTCAGAGTCAATGCAATACACAGTGAACATCATAGCCGTTACGTTGGAAAGTCATAACAGAATACCATAAAGGGATAGCACAATAGGTATAATATCTAACCTTCAGACATGTAGAAAAATTAGAGGCTGGATTTTAATTTTATACTTAAGACCCCTCTGGAAAATTTCCTCAGACTTTTTGGAGTATTACGTTTCTGCTATAACCCTGGTTGCAAAAAAAAAAAAAATATGCCCCCCTAAAACATAAACTCTACAATATGGAAAAAATTAATTTAACATTTTAAAATTTTGTTTGTTGTACTAATTTACATACATTGACTTAAACAAGTTTTATCTAAAAATTATACCGTCTTTTAAATTATGTATCACTTTAAGCCCAATCTAACCCAGTGTGTGCCACCAATAAAATACCGAACGAAAAGTTCTAAGGCTGATTTCCCAACCTTTTTTTGCTGCTTTTATAAAACATGTGTTTTTGTTTTTTATGGCCTTTAATATTAATTTTGTTCTTATTTCTAAAATTTACGCATTTCCTTTGAAAGAAGATAGAAATGCAACTTACGTTTGCATATGAATATAAGTATAATGTAACTACAACTAATTGACCAGTAATGCATTTTCAAAACACTCAAAGCAGAGCTCCTGTTCTTTCTATCGTTTGGCAAAATACTAAAACTTTTTAATTTTGGGACTTATTGGTTAAAACTTTTTTAAAATTTGTAAAAGTTTACGTCGCGAATATTACTGCTTTATTTTTATAAGAGGTTTACATTCTAGATAACTTTTTAACCGGACTAAAAATTTAAAATGATTCGAAGTTTGCATTTTTTGTGTTATTATAAGTTATATATAAGTGTCAAAATTATATATAAAAACACAATTTGACCTCACATCGAACAAATTGTGATACACAAAAAGTTATGTATGCACAAACGCAACAGTGGTAAAAAATTGGTTAAAAAGTATATATCATAAAAAATAGCTTATGTATAATAAAAATTGACGGTTTCATTTCATATGCTTTAAAAATATTTAATCTATACCATACCTGGCACTGAAATATGTAGTCACCGTTCAAAGTTATAATGCTCTCATACTGGTAATTTATCCAATTTTATTTAAAAAATTACAAATTATTTATAAAATGTGTTGCACTGTAATTATAAGTTCGCATGCATAATACACAATGTAGATACAATAGTCTGTTCACATGCTAATACGCTCAAAGTGTATTTCAGTAAATCTTAAGGGGAGCTTGTGAACTCAACACCTGGTTCTAATGATTTGCAGTTAATCTACGAATTTATATTTTATTAAACATGTTGATGTTATTTCTTCACACTTAAAAATTTTTACATTTATATATGAAATTAAAAATTACTCGGACGCGTCCGGATGCTACAAAATATAAACTAATTGCATTAAAAAGGCAACATCAGTTTCATACATTTTACCACATCTGTTTCATTATTAATATTTTTTTTCTTTTTTTATTATTTTTTTTTGTGCAACACTGAAATATTGTTTTACTAAATCATTCACATACGCAATCACTGAATCATTTTGCATACACAAAGAATTTTGAATCGGTTTTTTACAAATTTAATTTGGCTAGACGAAGAAAAATAAATGAAAAAATTACAATCAATAAAAAAGGGATTTTTTTCTATTTAAAATTAGTTTTTCTGCTGATTTTTCTGTCATCATGCAGTACACTTGTTTTGCACATATTGATTTTTAATAATAGATTTTTTTGTCAGTAGCAGTAGCTACAACGAATTTTTTATTTTGAACGATTTTTCTTTTATGAACGTTAGAAAGTGTTTACATGGTTGACTTAATACTTGACCCTTGACATCTGTTGCAATCGCATTAAAATCAATATATCCGCTGCTTGTGCTTTGATGTACATGGAAAGAGCATTTTCCTCGGAGCTACAAATATTAGTATATTTTAATAGGTGGAATTATCCTTTATACGAAAACAACGTTCACAAAAACTAATCAAGAGCTAAGGATATGTGATCTCGTGGGGCACTGTACTTTCATTGGTTGGACATTAAATAGGTTTGCTTTTAAATTACTAAGTATAAAAACCACTATCTGTTCAGAGAAAATAATGCTAAAGCAGTAATTCAAATAATGCTACATCCAGATATAGATCCAGAAGTGTAATATGTAGTACTTGGTAGCAGCGACACAAAGCAGACTGCTAGTAGTGGTACTGACTAAATAACGCAGGTAGAAAGAAATAAACTCCATGAAAATCTACAAAGGAATGACATACGCCAAATGCTGCATAACCAATATGTTGGTTACTAATATGCGATCTGTGACTACCTGTCCAGGTAGAATTTATTGCTATTTAATTGACTGGAAAGAACCAAATAAAACGGAGGCAAGTCCTTACGTAAAAACGTCAATTACAAAAAGGGATATTCTAAATGCTGTGGCATGATCACAGTAAATATATTATGATTATTTGAAAATTATTTTAACATAACTTTAGTTACTATAAGCAAGTTATTAATTAAATTTCATAAATAAATGATTACGATCCATAAAAATTAAAACTTGTTGGAGGTTACGATATAATTCTCTAACCAGAACCAAATTATTTTAACTATAAAAAATAGCATAATAATAATTTTCACCATAAGATGTTGGTATTAAACAAAATTTGTAAACTTGTTTCGCGCTTAATCAATGCAAGAATCAGAAGCAATCATAGAATGCTTATTTTCAAACTCGGTTGCAGACTTTTTATTGTTTTAAGAATGACCATATCGAGCCCTTACCGCGAAAATAAGTTATCTGCCGAATATTTTTAAATTGAGATTTGGATGTAAAATAGTTCTACAGCCTCCAACACCTGGACTGGTAAACTATTACAATATTTTTAGAAATAAAAGCCTTTAAATGTCCACATAAGCTATATCGAGCTTTTTGTGAAACCAAATAGATAACGTAACTGAACTAAAAGATATAATAGATGACGAACAACTAGTTAAATAAAAGAATGAATTAATTACAAAGGACAGTCAGTATTTACATCAAAAGCTGAAAGCGTGCATAACTTTTCAGGCATGCTCACGATAAAAATATGCATAGTGGATGCCCATGTTTTTTGCTCACACGCATATACGATTATGTGAATATATTGAAAAATTAACCACTATGACTGAAATTCATGGTCTTGATTTATGGAAATAAAAACAAATTATAATTTCTTTATTTTTTGTACTTTATACTTTTTTTATTGTTTTTATGAAATTCAAGTGAAAAATCAGAACATTCCAATTACGAAACTCGTGTTCAAGCACAATCTTGTGATTGGAGGAAAAAACACGCCAATTAGGTGTTTGTTTCCCTTCTCTAGTTTGATATTCTTTTATGTTCTTTGTTCGTTATAAAATATACGCTTCGTTAGACGTGAAGTTTAAGATATTTTGGTGATGATAACTCGTATATGATCTCACCGATTTATTATTTTTTTCGGCCATTATAATGTTTTACTAAATACAAAACAACATAAAAGAAAATATATCTAAAATCAATAACCATGAGCGTTTCACTTGTAATATTCTACACTTGACGCGCCCTTCAAATAAACATTTCTTTTAAGGAATATGTGTCAGATCAAATTAAACAATATAGTGTTACTGAAGCTAATTAAAGCAAACGATTGCTGAAAAAACTGTTTGCCCTATAAATCCTTCCAAAATAGGATCTTTAACTTGACCGAAGTGCTTGCCAGTATATATTTAAAAAATATGGAAAACAAATATTTAAAAAAAACACACCCGTTGTAACTGAAAATCACCAACAAATTTTGTTTTGTAGGAAAACAGGATATGAAATTTTATTTGCGTTTAGTGAGGAAATTTATTCGTATTTTAATAAATTTTTTAGAGTGAACATACAAAAGAATGGAAATAACTAATGGCTTAACACTTTATTGTGTAAATATTTGTTTAATTTGTTTGTTGTTGTAATTGCTAATTGATTGAATAATAAAAATAATCATACGCTCAGATGACGATGCAATTTATGATAACAAAATTTAATATATGGAGTGTAGGTAATTTAGATGGTAAGATAGTTTTTCTGGTGTATAAATTAAAATTAACCAGAGATCGATATATTTATTGAAATGAAATTGGATTTCTTTCGACCATTTGGATGTTAGTATAAATTCTGGTTTATTGTTACAAGAAAATGGTCCTTCAAGTAAGCAAATCTGTCAAACTTATAAAGAAAGCACATTGCTGAAGCACTACTGAAACGAACGTTTTTCTGTCTGGAATTTTAAAAGTAATAATGCTCGCTAATGGTTTCTTTGTTTATTATTTCCTGTTAAATTCTATTTCATAATTTATTTTCTGATCTATCTGATCACTGAGGCTATTGTAGATATTTTTGCTGATAGGATAATAAGCATAGAGTCAAATTCTGGACGTTTAGGGCCTACGAATGTAAAATATTTTCTAACACAAACTTTTTTTAACATCTTATTTTACTTATTAATCTATAAATTTTCCTTATTTAATAAAATTTTTCCCAGTACAAAACTCAGATTCATGACTCGTATATTTTAAGTATCTTTCAATATTAAATATAAGAACTTCTTTATTAGTATATAATTTGCCAACTACCAATCAGTGACACGCACAGCATCTAAAAAACTAAAAGTCAAACGCAATAAATAACAAACGAAATATTCCGTTATTGAGTGTTTTCGACTTCTTTGTTTAGCTTTTATTAAAAACACAAATAAATTCGGTTACCACAAAGCACCATAAAATATGGCTTCAGGGATTTTATATTCAAAGGAATTCACTAAATTAGATTTCATTTTAAACAGAAGGATATATAAAAAACATAACAACCAGGTTATAAATTCCATAAAAAGCTCAACAAAAATAAAAGTAAATTCAAGTTTTGCTATCCACCTAGATCGACGTCTATTGTGGACCCGTCACATTGGGGCAAAAATAACGGCAATAAAACTTCGAGCAAATCACCTACATTGGCTAACAAGTTCTAACTCAACCCTGGCTTTGGATTACAAAGTGCTTTTATGCAAATCCATAATAAAACCAATATGGACATATGGCATTCAGCTGTGGAGTACTGCTTGTGCATCTAATATTCAGAAGTTACAAAGAAGACATCCTACGATTTTACGATATCGTATAGTCCATCCTAACATACTAGCGTGCGTGTTACTGCAATTTTTTGATGATAAACTAGAAAGATCTTGCCTTAAAGTCATTATTCAGCTCAAAACAAATTAAATTTTTTTATCGCAATACGATAAATTCGAAGAAAACAAACGGAATGCGATGAGCTTTGAGATGGCGTTATCATAGTTTCATAGCCTGTGGTGACTGCGTCCTATAAGATTTGTATAGGAAGGTTATGCTGTTAAGGAGTCCTTACCAAATTTTCATTTTTTTACACTATTTCTCAACCTAACAAAACTTTGGATATTAAGCAAGTTGTATTAGAATGAAACCGGGAGGATTCAAAGCCGGCCGAATGAACGTCCAATGAGGACCTATACTAGATCCGTGGACGGAAGACCCTACTGGACGTTGGTGTTGACCTCCTGCAGAGTAATTAAGTTTTAAAACATTTCCAGGTAGTTCTTGATGAATTAAGCTAAATCGCATTCGTAGGCACAGTGCTCCCTAGACCTCGAACGAGAGCCATGGACACTTCGATTTAACTTACCAACATTTCTGTAGTAGCTCAAATGTCGAGCTAGATAATTTAATATTGCTCAAATATTTTATACTGAGCTCCTTTTATGTAGATCAACTGCATACTCATGATGGAAATAGATTTTGATACCGAAGATTCTTATTTTTAATAACTTTCGTTAGTTTCTCATAATTTGTTGGCCTTAATTTCATAATGTGATAAAGGCTTTATTTCTTAATCTGCATTTTTAATTATAATATATGATATGTTTTGAGCTCCATCACATACCTGATAGCATTTTGTCATACCCTAGTCCGTTTAGAGAAGGAATGGTGGTAGACTTTCAGGTTGAATATTGCATTATAAAATTTAATAACTAATGCTTAAAAATGTTTGCTTAAAATATTAAACTGCCAATGTTTTACAGGAAATTTTAAGAAAATTTCGTTCTTTTTGCTACTGTCACGTAAGTGTGTTATGTAAACTGAAAATTATTAACATTTTTTTGGGTTTTGGTGTTTATTATATATAAAGGAACAAAGATCATAAATCATCTATAATATCAGTATTAGCAAGCATGCAAAAACAGGCAACAACATGTGTTTTTTTACAAACATTAACGCATATATGTATGTGCATACGTGCTGCGCCTACTAGCACAAGTCACTTACACATTATAAAAAGAAAATAAGAAGAAGGAAATAAGAAAGAAAGACAAGAGACACACACTTTTCCTATAGACGTTTGCATACATATACTTGGGCATGAGTGTGACAAAATGTTTGGCTCGATTTAATGAAAGCAAGATATTTCTCATTTCTTTAAAGGCGCACCAAACTAAGTAAGTGTAAAAAATGAACAAAATTGTAGTGTTGTTTGTTTGTTGCTAGTGTATTATAGAGACCGAAAGGATAGCAATATCAATTTCAAAAACAAAAAATTTCGTATAGAATTTATGATGTGCCTCATATGGCGCCCAACAAGCCGCGGAAAAAATAACGAAGCACTATTTAAACGAACAACGAATTTACAAACGCTTTTAAACAATCTTGCACACAGAGCAAAACAAAAAAAAGTTGACATGACTGCTTTTTGCTGTTACACCGGCTTGTGTTTTGTGCTTTTTTAGTTCTTTTATTTGTGTGAGTATGTATGCATGACTATGATACACATACAGGATCATGTTGATGATGATGACAACTTAGAAAATATATCACGTTCTCTATACCCGTCATATGGGTTATATCACAAAGATGCCAGTGTTAGGGGAAAATACACAAAAAAAAACAACATCAAGAAACATAATATCAATAAAAGATTTCCATTTTCAAAATAACGAAAGTAGTGGTACTAAGCTAAGTTGAATTGCGCAAATGACTGCGAAAAAACGTTTGAATGGGCATGACTTAGATGTGTAACACTGGAAACAATTAGAAGAGTTATCTTAGTTTTAATGTTTCGATTGCTATATTCCAGGCTTTTCTATTAAATACCTTTTTCTACGTAACCTTTAATTATAAATAAATAAGTTTTCATTTTGTGAAATCGAAATGGCTGAAAATAATTTTAAATAATTTCCCTCGAAAAGTAACTTAACAATTAGGCCGTCAGCTGGCAAGCACAAAGATATGACTTGCCGTTACTGAGTGCAGTGCCAGAAGTTCAGACTTCCACCTCCACATGGTGGTGGCCGGTAACAGGTGTCTGGGAGTCTGGCTAAATAAGTTAATGGCAAATGCGTGGCCAAGAGCGGGTTTGTCGATTTCGAGTTTTAATACAGACTCCCCCGTGCATATGGAGCTCTGTGTGGGTGGATATATTTTTCTCCATTAGAGAAATGAATCAGGAAGCTAGAATAAGACTTAGGACCACGGGAAGCCATTTTTTAAGTGTAAACGCTATGGTGGGCCTTACTTTTAAGAAATGCTAGCAATTGTAAGAGACTGCGTGATGAGGAATAAGGTCAATAGTCACCACCCGACAGTTTGAAACTACTATAGTCGATTGTAAAGGCACGAGATATGATTAAGAGTAAGGTAATCGTAAATTACAAATCGGATGTCTGAAATTAATTCGCGGAAAGAATGGGCTCGAAAGGGCATCCATAAAGACCACTTTTAAAACTAATTGCAGATATGTGCATTTGTATGTTTTATGCATATTTTCTATGCGCATATAATTTCTGAATTTCGAACTATACTCCGAATTTACTTGGAGTATCCTTGTCACATCTCAAACTTGATAAAATCATATTTATTTTGCAAAATTATAAAATAACTCACAACTACTTGAGAAAGGCAATTATATGAGAAACATATAATTGAAACAGAATTTTATGGACTTATAATCTTTCTATGTAGATTATAAGTCCATAAAATTCTGTTCCAATATACCTTCATAATACACGCGTTACATTGCACCCAATATTTGGAATTTGGGTGCTTACTGCTTTAAATATTTGCCCTTCTGCTCTACTTTCCCTTTGCTTAACGCATTAGCAATGCATTCTCTGTTAATAATATAAAGATTTCAAATAATTTTAAAAGTTTTAATTCATTTGAAACAAACAAGTTTTTAAGTTAATATTGACAGTTTTATATGATCTGTAATCCAGTACACAAGTGTAGAAATGCTGCGCTAAAAAAGAGTGCGAATATTGTTATCAAAATATTGTAGCACACATGGCTGGTTAGATGGCTGCTCCATTGCACTTCATAACAATAAAATCTAAGGGACTCTAAAGCCATTCAGAGTGTGTCTTTCTTCACTTATGTGTGTGGCAATGTTGTCTATGAGTACATTGTGGTTGTTGTTGCTGTTATAGCAATAGTTTTTGTTTATTTATCTTTTAATTTTTCGCAAGGGATTTGTATGAGTCGGTCATATGCACTAACAATGACAATAGTTGGTATGTCAACTGTCTGCTAAGAACACACATTTATTTATACACACAAACAAAACGCACAAGTACACCGGGGAATACAGATTTATTATAAATAGAGTGTAATTGTTTTGTGTCTAACAGTTGAGAGGTTCATTTATTTATTCATTTGTTAATGCGACTTCTGTTTCGTTTCTCTGCTCTTCTGTCTGTAAACTTTCACATGCGCCCTATTTAATTTTGGAAAAATTTAAATATATACACATCTTAACACAGTATTCTTAATTGACAATTTAATGATTTGCTTCTCTCTAAGTAGTGAGAGTTGTAAAAGAATGAGCACATTTATGGTGTTGTAAAAGTGATTGAGTTAGTGATGTGTTAACTTGGTCATTGAATTGTAATAAATGAAATTATGATCAAAGTTATAAACAATATTATTTTTAATGTAAAAACTTGTGGCCATCAGTTATTACTTTTTAGCCAACATGTTCTTGCTATTTTATTAACGAAAGTTTTTTCTACATTTATAGCAAATGGTTCGTAAAAAATATAAGAAAAAAATAAAAAGTTAATAATTATTCAAAGCTTCGTTAGTATTTTCTTTAATAAATGTATCTGTTTTTGTTGATAAGTCCAATATCAAATTTGACATAAAGATAAGGGTAACCAACTCAATGTTGACAACTCGTGGCGTCCATGTCATTTAAAAGTCAGTCGTAAAATCTCTTGTTATTTTTTAACTCACTTATAGTACAGCAACTAATATAATTCACTAAGTATTGGTTTTGGAGCTTTTGAAAGAGACCAAAAATATTGTGCGACACACAATCTATGACATCAATCCTCACGGTTTACTAATTGGAAATCCATTCACATAAAGTTACCGTTTGGTAAGAATTTAAGATCGTCGGAATCAATGGTTCGAAACATGGGTAGGTGACCAGTCAAACCCAACACTACAGACAAATGATATTCTATATGGGCGTGAACGATGCATAATTGCAGCTAGACTTAGTGAATAGCTATGTCTTACGTAGGTAATGTAAACTAACCGGAACGATCGTGCAATGTAACCCCACTAGACTTATAGCAATAAGCCTATAGAAATAACTATGTTATTGCCAATTTTACCTCTCGAATCAACGCCACAGTGCGAATCCGATTTCAATGACGTTCTATTAAAGTCATAATGGTATGCAAGGTTATTTAGAATAGAATAACAATTTCATTCGCACACAGCTTACTTTATTTAATTTTAACATTGGCCCGCCTTTAATGGAAAATCCCGTAGTTTACGTTTTGCTCACAAAATCTAAGACATCATGCCGTATGATTAATTTAAAATTACTTCCATAAGTCATGCGCGAGTTCAAATTTGGCATGACAGCGATAGTTCCAATTAAATTTTAACCATATTATACGATTAATTATTTATTATTTGTTTTAAAGATGATGACTTTTAAATACACCAAATAATTATTTATTTTATTATTATTTATTAAATATCTATTAATGTTTATTTTATATGAAAAAAAAATGTTTCTTAGATACAGACAGGCAAAATATTGGTCCATTCCTACTGTAAAAAGTTTTGTTTTCAGTTGAAATGAAGTTCGCTTATAATCCACTCGTAAAATTGTATGATGCATGGAATAAAACGACTGGCGTTATAAAATTAAATTCCTTTATTCTATTTTTTAAGAAATTGATGAGCTGTTTTGCAAATAAGTCGTCATTTAATCATCCCTTCGGAGACTTCAATATTAAACTTTTTGTTTTGGTTTCCTTTAAAATAAATATTTACATGATAATTATAAGTTTATAACAAGCTTGCAGGGCTTGTTACCTCTATGCTAATATCTGATGTCAACTGCCAAATATTTGTGTATTGTGTAGATGTGGTTCACATATGGCAATGCTAAATGTAACTTGTAAGTATGCGCGGCCGATGGAACTTTTGCCACCGACATCCCCTAGTTTTCACGTGCCTTTGTGATTCCTAACTCTATACACGCGCCAGACGCTATAGTAAAAAAGCTGTATAATATAGCAAATAATAGACTCTAATAAAGTCAAACTAAAGTAAAAATATAGAAAAGAAAACCTAAATGGAAAAAAAACGTCGTCAAACAACACGGGTGGAGTGTGGTCTACTACACTAGAAGACACTAACCCCATCAACCAAATAGTAGTAGTGTACTTCAGCTCCTGTCAGGAACAGGCATACTTGCGTATATGATTTTGTTATATTAAAAAATTCCTTTGACAATATTTATTAATTTGTTTCTCAAGCTATTGATGTTCACATGCATTTTTTTACATACAAAAAGTATAACAAAATCAATTTATTTATCAAACGTAATTTGAAAAATATTTAACCCCAAAAGTAGGTAATATTAGTTATTTAAATTATTATTACTTAAGCTAATACCATCAAATTCTAGAATGTTGGAATTATTCCAAATAATGCTTGGATATACATAAAAAAGTCAATTATTTAAAAAGGTTACAAACAATTAAGCCAAAGAGCTAAATAAATATCTTCTTGAACAATAGTAGGTCAAAAATACAGAATTTATGTCAAGAACAATGAAGATTATAATGTAATATTGTAAAGAAATTTTTAATATTAGCAAGCAAAACAAAACTTGACTAGTATTGAAAAAAAGTATACTTTTTTAAAATGAACCTAAAATTAATACTGGAAAACTAGAAACCAGAAACAACTAGAAAGAAAAAAAACATAACAACTAACCCCTCCCGATAAGAATGAAGTTCTCTTTTAAAATACGCTAAAGTATAAGCGATATTGAAAATAATGTTTTCTTTTTGTAAAACAAGAATGTGACATACTAAGGAATGGTAGTGCAATTGTAACAACTTTGAGAATCACTTAAATAAAGAATAAATATATTCATACAAAATGTTAAAAAAAGACGATATAGTAAACATCTATATGTGTGTAAGTTAAGATCAATACTTGCTACATTGTACCGTAGCAATAAAGTTGTTCACTTACACTTCAAATACTGCAATAACAAAATTCTAATATTTAAAAAATTCTTGCCAAGTCTCTCCATAACAACTAACTTCTGCTCATTTTATGCTGCTTAAAAATGCTTAACTAGTATAAGGACTTTGATAGTATGCCAACTGCAAGCATAAACTGAACAAAACAAAAAAGAAACTAAATTAAAAACAAAATCATAATGGCACAGAACTTGGGAAATGAAACTGAGTTTGTTGTAAAACGACAATTAGAAGTCAACCACAGTAATTGCTAAAAAAAATATACAAACTAGAGATTACAAAAATAAAAAATAAAAGCAAAACTATTGCAATACACTGCAACTACAATGTATTGGTTATTGGCAATACCACTTGCAACTAACGAACACTGCCAGCAACATCAGTGGTCAATGAACAAACATGGCAAGTGATACAATGAATAGAAATGTTGTACTATTTATTTAACACATCAATTGCAAGAGAAATTTTAAATTTAAAGGACATATTGCTCTGTTGTTTCCAAGCGGTTCTTGAGAATATATTGTATTGTTTTCTTCACCATTTTTACTTTAACATTACTGGGTACTCAAGACGTTATTATTCTAGCCAAAATTGTTGACAGTACGCAGTAGAATTAATTCCAACACATATATGAAAACAAAAAATCCTGTAATTAAATTCACCATAATTATTACAGTTTAGAGAACTACTTGTCGATACCCCAGGTTTTCAAACCTGAAAATTAGAAAAAAAATTATCTGTTGAAGCCAAGATTAATTCGTTGATGTCATGTGGAATTTGTTAATTAATTTGCAGTTTTCTAGAGCAGTTGATGTAAGGACGTACTCGTTCGTGAGTACAATATCTACTTGGTCGTAAACCGGTCTAATTTGACGTGGCTCAATTTATCCATTGTGAACACCGAACAAGGATGACATCTTCAGTGTCATCGTCAGAACGAAAAATGATGATGAAGATGGCAGAGCGCCGAATTCGATTTGTCACCAAACTAAGCTTAACAAGGGATAACGGAAATTTGTTTAAAAATCTACACCAAAACAACCTATCGGAATATCAAATTAAAAATGAAAAATGCATGCTTACACAAAACCTAATGCAAATAGCTCAACAGTAAGTAGCTGAAGAAAAACATTAAAACATTAAATAAAACTGAGTGCTTGCTTGTGGTTGTCCTTTGATGGTATTCCTCTTTAAAAGTTCTTTACTATCTCATACAGATACTTTTAATTATTTTCACAACAGCCAGTAGTATCAAAGCCTTCTCTAAGAAAGTGCATTATGTTGAAAGATAGTATTTTATTTTATTTTATTGCAAAAAACTAACAACTAAATCACCGGTACGTATTGATTTTGATACTGATACATTTTATTTGCTGTATTCAATCGCGCACTTTGCAAAACGGCCAAATTGTCCACGCAAATTTCGGACAGTTTGCCTTAAAGTATATTAAAATTTTTTATCAAAAATGTTCTTAATTGATTAGCTTTTGTATTGTTAAGTTGTTGTTTATTGAATACTTAATTTTAAAAAGATATATAGGACTATATACGTGAGTTGCACAAGGTCCCAAAAGTATCCTTCTCTTTTTAAATTTAGAAAGAGTCTTGAAATAAGATTAAACAATTTGTGGAATAACTAAAACTTTATAATTCCGGTTAATCTACTAACAAACCTCAAATGGACGTCGAACTTGTTGCAAACGTTATGATTTGGGACACTACAAACCTAATGTATCAGATTTTCAAACAGGTTCTCGAGATTACAGAAAAACCAGTATGAATGTCGGCGCCCAATTTTGGAACATATACAATCTTGTCGTTGCTAGGACTATTTTCTTTTCCCTTTGCATTGTCTTGGTTTACCATGCAGCATCACATAGATCTTGCACCATAAATATATTTTGCATCATATTCTTTCCGCGCTTTGAACTTGAATCACAATCACTACGTGCAACACTGAAGGAGATACACCAATAACCAGTCGCGTAGGTCAAACCTCGAAGGTTCTTAGTTTCTGGTTTCAGGACAATACGTTGGTAGCGTGTGTTCGGACAGAAATGCGAATAACAAAAACTGTTTTGGTTTAGATGTTAAATCTGTTTAGTCATCAATTGACTTCCACCCAACAACCACATTTCACTATTTTTTGTGGTAAGAGCTTGATTTTAATACGATTATTGAATTCATATAAAAAACATTCTTTCGAGAAATCGGTAGTACTCGTGGTTTGGCAAAGCCAAATATAATATTATTATTTGAAGGGAAGCACAACGATTTAGCAATTTTAGCATTTCATTTATTTTGTTTTACTCTTTTAGAAGGAGCTAGAGAAGAAGTATTTTGTATAATAAATTGAAAGAAATAGCTTCTGCAGGTAAAGGTTTAGAACACAAACTAACACTACGAATTATTGTTAGTAGCAATACTGTTTTTCCACTAGAGCTATAGTTGGTTTTTTGGACAATATTGGTCCTATTCGGTGATTTCTTAAAAGTATTTTTTAGTCCTCTATATAACATTAGAGGGTTAATATGTTAGAAAACTTTCCGCTTCATAAGAGTTTGTTGTACGGTATGTTCTTGTGAACTCAAATGAACTAGAAATATAAATTCACGCATGTGTGTTCTAATAAAGTTAGAAAATATTTCTTTCAGTTGGTCTTAAAACTTATTTAAAGTAATAAGACTTTTTCTTACTTCCAACAAAAGTTTCACTTCACCGATCATTGTGTTTTAAATGAGTGGAAAGTGCTAAACCTAATTGCATGTGTGTACTTGTGTAAACGTATAAGTGTTAGTCACTTGTTTACAAAATACTTGAGAAAATTACTCACTATGCAGCTTGTTATTTGCACACAAGTAAAAGTACTCGAAGTATGGAAAATGACTTTTTGCTAAACAAGCAGGCAATTCGATTACAAACACTTTTAATATTGTAGGAGTTGCTGTTCACTCACTTGAAAATAGTTTCCAGGGTTGGTCAATTTGTAAAAAGAATTTCATAACAATGTCAGTTTTTCTTGAATTCTTGTGTTACGGCATAAATATTAAGGGCAGTGGTCGGTTGTGAGATTTCAATAAAAAAGGTTCTCTACTTTTCATTATTTTTTTTTGTTTGTTTTGTATTTGAAACCATGCGGGTTGTGTTTTCTTTTTTGCTTGATTTCATTTTATGATATTCTCTATGCTGTCACTGCGACAAAAACTTTTTTGGAGACATATTGAATTATATGCTTCAATGATTTATTTGTATTTTGTTTTAAAACTTTTAATTGCTTCAATGAACCATGCATATTGGTTTTGATCTTTATCTTTGCTTTCTTGCAGAGGTCATTAAATTTGTTCTTTTTTTATTTTTATGTGAATATTTAAATGTAATTTATTTTGGATGGTATTTGGTGTAAGTGAGTAGAACTTAAGGAGTTTTGTCTGCAATTAAACAAGTTTTGCGAAAGAAAACAGCCAATATAGGCGAAATATGAAATTATTGAAATTTCGGGTACAACAAATCCCTCGACACAGAGATATCTCTCGTTTAACGGCAGCACTATACAAGGAGGGTCTTAGTCCCCGGTAAATACAACGACTCTAACCAGACAAGTTCAGGGGAGGATCTAACTTACAAATTGCTCTACCGCACAGATCTGGGTGAAATTGAGCGGGGGCTTGCGTTATACAGGGTGTCCGACTAAATGAAAGAGAATGTATCGTATATTGATAAATGTTTTATTTAATGTCTGGAATACAATATCAGATAAATGTTCGCCCCTGTTACTCTCATAAATGCGAGCCCTTTGGAACTCATTTTTTTATTACATTCTCACACATTTCACGTGGTATTTCATTAATTTCATCACGAATATTTTGTTTGAGTTGCTCCAGCGTTTCTGGTTTGTTTGCATTAACCTTGCTTTTCAGATGTCCCCATAAAAAGGAATCCGGAGCTGTCAAATCCGGCGACCGTGGAGGCCAATCAACATTACCATTCCTTGAAATAACTTCCTTTGTAATCCTGGCTGTATGCGATGTGGCACTGTCTTGTTGAAACCACGTGTTAGTCAAGCCCAAAGCATGCAGGTGCGGCGTTAAAAAGTTTTCAATCATATCACGATAAGCGATATCGTGATTGACAGTTACCATTGCGCCATTTTCATTATCAAAGAAGTAGGGTCCAATGATTCCTCCTGACCAAATTGCACACCAGACTGTCACTTTTAATGGATGCAACGGTGACTAAAGAATAATTTGAGGGTTTTCCATTGCTCAAAACCGACTATTCTCTTTATTAACATATCCATTCAAATGAAAATGTGCCTTGTCACTCACTATGATTTTTTCATGAAAATCGGGGTTGGCATGGGCGAGCTGTAGCATCCTATTAGCATATGTACAGCGGCGTGAATGGTCTTCTGGAAGAAGCTCTTGTGTCAACTGAATCTTAAATGGAAACAAATTTAAATTTTTGTGCAAAATTGTGGCCGAAGTTGTTCTGTGAAAACCAAGCTCCTGAGCACGATGTCGAATTGAGGTCGATGGATTATTTTAAACACTTTCTTGAACAGCAGTAATGTTTTCAGCCAATTTTGCAATATGTTGTAGTCCATGCTTGGACCTAGAAGCTACAGTCCCTCTTTCTTCTAAATTATTCACTACACGATAAATAGTGCGTTTTGTTGGCACGTTATTTCTCCCAAAAATTTTACGCAACTTTCTTATCGTCACAATAAACGATGATTGATTTTGATAAAATGTTTACCACGTCTCTACTCCACGACTTAAAAAAATATAAACTGTCAAGACTAATGTTTACCAAAAGGGCGGCACCCTGTATTTATGTATTGAAAAAATACGGACCTTACTGGACGCGTCGACCAAAAACTCCAAAAATAATAACTTTTTGTGAATGCATACCTACTTGCACGCATAACTAAATTCAGGCATTTTTACAAGGCTCCGATTAATTAATTTTATCTTTCAAATTCTGCCTGTCATTGAAAGACTTCGCATATTTTCGGCTAACAGTGAATGGCCCATGCTGCTATTGTCTTCAAATATACAGTATTTGTATTTTGATACAAAAGATCATTTGGAAAAATAACTAATGAGCAAGGAAAAGAACGGAGCCTTAAAGTTACCCTGAATCAGTCCTGAACTCGTTTAATTTGACCACATCTATCACAACCCGTTAAATGCCAAACTACAATCAATAATAATATATTCAAAAATTTGTCATCCTCCCAACACGGAAAGGAAAAAGGAAGCTAATTCAAAAACATGTGATCCAACACGCGTCCCACCAGGGGTACAAAGGCTGTATTATTTCTATAAATTTTAGTAAAAAACCTGGTACTTGTTAAAATCATCAACGACTCTTTCCCACCCCTTCCTTATACTCTACCAAATCATATTAAAATTTTAGCTCTTTGTTTGTGTAAAAATATATTTTATGAAATTTGCAAATATTTAATTTAGTTATGTATGCATTCGCAAAACAGCGCTTATGTAGTTAGTGTTGTTGGCATATTAAAATTAGTTGTGCCAAAAAAGCGCACACACGCACAGAAAAACCTATAAATATGTATTTGCAAACTAGCAAACACGACTGTATGCTCGTACGAGCATCTCTGTGTTTTTGTAAATTTTTTTTTTTGTGAATGGAAAAGCTTCAAAAGCAGCCATGCATTTTTTGCAAACACTCCCACCTTTTTGCCGGGCAAATAGAGTTAACAAACACACATGCCTACATATGTGTAAATACACACACACGCATACACATACACCCACATATTAACAAATTACTCGTATATAGTTTTTTATAGAATAAAAGCATTCTCCATAAAGTGGTTAACCTATGATTTGCTGGTCTATTATGCAGCATACTTTAGGTTAATAGACTTGGTAGTTTCGGTTTGTTTTTTTTTGGAATTTTAGTTTTGTGCCTTTTTCGTTCTGTTTCTAGGGTAAATAAATTTAGCCAAAACATTGGCAATATTTTATAAAATTTGTAAGAGAGATAAATTAAAATTTTTGTTGTGATAAAAAACAGATTTACAAAAAGCGATATTTGGCAAGAAATTGTTTGCATAATTGTTGGCATTTTAGATAAATAGGGTTTGTATGGTTGGGTTACTGAAGTTATTTATCAAAATGGTGTTTTAAGTTTTATAAATAATTTCATTTAAACACTAAATAATTTTGTCTATAGCAATGGGAATGGGCGGTCATATATGCGAAGAAGAAATTATGGTTTTGCAAAGGTTTATTAAACAAATTTCTGTTCAAAATATGTCATCTAATCAGTTGATTTATGGAATTTTTTGTTTGCAAATAAAGCTAATTAATTGACGATAAAGGTGCGCTTGATTGTAAAAATTATAGCAAAGGCTTATTTATAGATGCAATAAATTGCAATTTACAATAAATTAACTTTTTTATTTTCTGCAGAGTTTTATCACAGAATATAGTATAGGAAAGGTTGATGTTGACTGCCTGGCGATGTGATCTAGATTATTGTCAATTTCTACCCAAACTAGCTATTCTCTCAAGACTGGGTGAACAGAGTCCATCAGATCCATCATATGTACAACAGACTGATATATATGAGCCATGGGCTCCTGATTCCCGTACTGCTAGAGTGAACTCTCCGGTCAAACTTTGTAGTCGAAACAACTATCAGTTAGAACCGAAAGTAGCCAGGGACTAAAGGGACAGCTACTGCAGAAACAGCAGAAACTCCAATAAGAGTAACAACAATGGCACTAACAGTTGAGAGTTTACAGTGGGTATGTTAACAGGCGACGCCTGTTAAACCTGTTGTTTATTATAACTTAGTGATATAAAATTCCGGTATTGCCCAAATTCCATTTTATGGGGCAACAATAACCCAAATGAGGTTCATCAGATTATAATCCATCCATTACACCGTGTGTAGCGGTTTTTGAACCGTCGATATCATTCTTTGGTGTTTATTGGGAACCAATGATGAGGAGGCCATCAGTATCAACAATCATCCTTACAGAGCAATAATAATTGCCTTCCTTGAGCTGGCCTAAATTTAATAAAATAAACGTGGAAGACATCTGCTTCAGTCAAAACGACAAACGGCATATAGCGAACGCCAGAATGGCCATTCCGCTTAAATTATTTGAGGTTATGGTTATCTCTTACTACGGTAATATCAAGTGGCTGGGATTTGACCTGCTACACTTTTTCTTTAACAATATTCAGAAGTTGTACGTCTACCTCAATAAGCCTTAAGTCGTCGCTACCCCCATAGTTAACAAAACAATAAAATTCAACCAGATTAATACGGCGGGCTAACATTTATAATGGCACCCGTGCCTATCGACTGTATGCAGCCGCCGCAAAAATTATAAAATGCTGTAGATTTTCTATTAAGGAATAACTTTGTTTACAGCTCACATACAGTTGGCTTTATGCAGATTCAGCATCGACCCGCCCTCATTGAAAAGCCTGCGATTTTCATGAATAACCCAGTACTGGTTAATTTTCCAAGTACGTGGCAGACCACAAACAAGTGACTTATGCGTGTTTACAAATATTTAACGGGTTAAACAGAAATGTTGCTGACAAGAGTAAAGAGTTTGATAATCTTATAGAACCGAACGTTTTTCAATTAAAACCAAAATACATTTTCTTACCTCTCTTTATTTTCCTGTATTAAATTGATTATCTGAAAGAAAAACAAAAATTTTAGATTCATATATGAGTGTTTTTTTATATTTTTAATATTCAACTGAAAATATTTGTAACTTTTTAATTCAAACCCATAACTCTACACTTTTGTAAATAAAGTGTCCAAATTTATATAAAAATTCATTTACACAAACCTTACAATCTAGACTAGCAAACGTGCACTGTTCAATTGCACATTTCATGAGTTTATTTGTTTATTATTGTTAGAAAATAAAAAAAGCGAAAAAGCTGAAATATTGAGTAATTAAGTACGAAACTCTAGCAATTTTTCCATTAAAGACGCAGCATACATTGACCGGAATAATTCTATATTTTTCTGTTCTGTGCTCTTGCATATAAAAGAAGATACTCTTTCAAATTTATTTTTAAGTTACTCCTGTTACTCCAATTTATTTCTAAAATTTCAACTGTTACACTCCTAAATATTGCGAGAGCACAACAAATTTAATATCTCTACGGAAAAGGATTTTTACTTACAAAGTTTTATTGTTGATTCTAACAGCCAGTTATTATCTAGCTACGAAATACGGATACCGAAGAGACACTCTTGTTTCAGCGCTACCGCAGATATCTGTGGGAATTAGCTGCTACTCGAACGCCTTTAAGCTAATGGACAATATAAGACTGAAAATCTTTATAGAGGAAACAAAAATCAAAGCCTAAGTCCGACTTCCCGATCATAAAACGATCATCCAGGCAGAAGTACCCAAATGGTGGAAGTTAAATAAGATGGCTCAGTGAGACCACAAGGTCAACAGATGTCAACTACTTCAATGATAGCCAAATGAATATCAAGGCCAAAATATCAAGGTAAAAGAGCTACCCACGATAAGGAGACTGTATATTACCCGGGTGCTACTGTCACCACGAATTATTTGGTAATGTAAAAGCAAATACTGTGTTATTTAAAGCTAGAGGTTTGTTAAAAATTGATGTTTTTTTATTTGGTCAAAAGAAAATTTTAAAATTTTTTCCGATTGGGTGGCTCAAGCAATTAGTGAAGACTAGCTTATATAAAGATAACCCATATATCATTATGGAATAACAAAACGGCGAGAAAAATTACTAAAATTTCGAAGCCTTGATAAAAAAAACAGCAGTGCACTTAAGTTTACAAGCATGTAATAAGGAAATCGAAACTATGAAATATTTTCTATACCACTGCCCAGCTTTTGCACATACAAGAATCCGATATTTCATGGTCGACACTTTACCAGATTTAACTCACCTAAGAGACACTGCCTGTAGATGTCTGAGAAACTTAGCTCCGAACACCAGGTTGCTATAATATATGCAAGCCCTTTTTTTTGGTTTCGTAGTGGAGTACGCACAGCAATTCCACTCGGTGGATTAGATGAATATATGTCTACTAGCATGAAGCCAACAACTAGATCAATTTCTCGGCCGTACCTAAACTACCAACAAAGATTTCTTCAAACAACTCAAGTAATTTATTTCCTTGTGTTGATTTCTTGGCATTTTTAGTTTGACGTTTCCATGAAACTGACCTTAAATGTTGAAAGTAGCATACAAAAGTTGAAAAGGAGTCTTCATAAAACAAGTCTTGTTAATTCGCGCAATTTCGCAACTGAAAATTTTTAGAGTTTAAATAAGTTTTCAAATATAAAAAAATAAAAAAAAGAAAGCAAAATATTAATATAAGTATTGATGTAATAAATTGGTTCATCATAGTTATGCCCTTCATAAGGCGAATAATCTTCAATTAATTCGGGAGTATTTAAAATTTACTACCATTTTTGTAAAAGAATTTTCCAGATTTTAGCTGATGCATCCAAAAGAAGGGGGTGTAAATTTTTTCAATGTTATTTGGCCATTTTTATTAATATTGTCTGCCTTGGGAATTTGATTTGATTGCGTATAATTATTTTGTGTAGGGAACCGTTAAGAATAACAATTGAGGCCTTAAAACACAAATGGAAGTTGCCATTCATGAAATTTCTAACCCAAATAAAATAAAAAAGTACTTAAAAATTATGCTAATCATATGGCGTACTCTAGGGTGAGCCTTGCAAGTCATTAAAGTAATGCTCTACTATTTCGCCCTTAAATTCGGTCAAAATTTTAAAAGTTTAGATGGTCAATTCACAATACATGAATTTTCTTGCGATAATTCGTATTTTTATACAACCCTTTTGCAATAACGTTACCAGAAAAATAGTAAAATGAAACGAATGCAATTCAAATGACGGTCGCCATGACGTGTAGCTGTTTTCTCTGTATAAGAATGAGCGACGACGAAGTAAAGTTCAATTAAAATTAGGCTGCGCGTTTAGAAGCTGCGTATTTAATTCAAGTTATTCCTCCATTGTGAGCTTGTACCAATATACTTTTCAACTATAAGAAAGACAGTAAAGTAGGAAATTACCAAAAAATCGCAAAAAGTAATTTTAAGTTACTTATAAATTCATTACAGTGTAACTAATTATACAGCCCGTTGGGTACATAGTATTAAAATTGTATCTCTATACATAATCTGCCTTATGCCCGCACGATACTTAATGTCCCCTGCTTTCTGTTTTTTGTTTTCTTTTGTGTGCGATTTGTGAGCATACTTAACCTCAAACTTATCACCGAGATGATTCCTTTTATCAGAGTATATAAAATCAGTTCTCGTTTATTTGCCGTAAAAAAGGAAAGAAAATTAATAGATTGTAAATAATGGCAAACGACAGTAAGTAGTTGCAAATAATTTGAAGGTCGTTTTGGATGAAATATCTTGTGACACACAGTTACACATGAAAATCAATAAAATAAATACAGGGGAATAGTCGAAATGTAAAAACATTTAAGAGAAATATATATTGTACCACCTACATTCGACAAAGTATGAAAAATAACTTCTGTGTGTGGCGCGATGCTACAAGTAAGAGACGATAAAGATGCTTATCGGCGACACTAGGAAACAAAATGTGTTTTAATGAAATTAGGATTCAAATTAGGACCACTCTGTAGGAAAAGTCGATTATTTACAAACAACTTTACCTCTGTCCTTCACACAATCCCCTTTTCATAGTTTAAAAATAATGCATTGCAAGAGTAGGTCTTATCCCTTTAATGTCGGTACAAAATAAAAATAGACAATTTTATAAATCTAAAGTAACGCAAAAAATTCGAAATCAATTGGAATAAATTGAATTGAAAAACCTAATAGCGTATTCGTTTCTTATTATTCTTAAAATGTTGCACTTGTTATTATTGAACACTTATTATTCTTGACTTTATACGGATCATAAAGTGCAATGCCTTTAAGCATTATTAAGGGTAAAATCGAGAGAAATACATCACTTTTCTTTGGGCGTAAAAATACCAAATGGGCAAAAAATGTAAAATTGGTTCTAAAAGAAAACACTATAAATGATTCCAGAGGACAAGAAGTTTAGTCAAACACAAGCGCGTAAAGTTTAAAATATAGATAAAACAAATAAAAACAAGTTAGACAGTAACATTCGGTTTTGCCGAATCTTATATAACAAAAGTAACATTTTTAGGTTATAGTAAATTAAAAAATTATTTAATTATTTTTCAATTTCATGTTGAATTTCCAAATTGTGGTGAATTTCTTGTAAAATATATAAATAAATAAATAAAATAAAATGTTGAATTTTTGGATGACATGAATATTTGCTGGTATAAATTTTTGTTTGAAATTGAACAGTTTATTAAATTTCTATTTTTGTTTTCTTTTTAGGGAAATTTCACTCGTTTGGAAACTTTGGCTCCTTGGGTAATTTAATTTTGTTTAGATAGCCATACGTAATGTGGTGAATTTTGAAATTTTAGTGAAAACGCAAAACTGATATTGAGAATCTTTTCTTTTAATTAAAATTTTTGGTGAAGTTTAAACTTTTTGGCAATTTTTTTTTTAATTTTTAAAAATTGAGTTTCGTTAAAATTTCTACGTTTTCATAAAACATTAATTTTTGCACAAATTGTAAAGTCCAATATCAGTACTATTGAGTAAAAATTTTGTGTTTTATTAAATACAAATTTTTTAGCAAATAGATATTTTTACTCCAGATTTTTGATTTTATTAATTTGAAGTATTGATAAGAGTTTTTCGTATTTTTTTGTCCATTTTCGGTTTAATTTATTATAAATGTTTCTGTAAATATTTTTATTTAATTATTTAAGAATCGTTTGATTATGAATTTTTGAATTCCATTCAAATCCCAAATTATGGTAAAATTTTAGGTTGGACCATACAAAAATTTATAATTTTTATTATTTTTTAAAGTTTTTTGTTAATTTTTTATTGAATTCCCCAATTGTTGTGAAATCGTTTCCTTTTTATATTTCTTTAGTTAAAAATTTTACGTTTTTTATAAAATAATAGTTTTTTGACTTCTTGGTGAAATTACAAAGTTTTGGTGAAATTAAAAATGTTTGTGTTGAAATTTCAAAATTTAGTGAATTTGTTTTTTTTTGTTTGTGGTATTTTGGTAAAATTTCAGTTGTTTATTAAATATTGACTTTTGGGCAAATAAAATTGTTGTTATTCTTTTTTTGCATTTTTATGGTAAAAGTTTGAATTTGAATTTTAAATTTTACCAAAATTTCGTATTTTTCAAAATTTGTTTTTGAATTTTAAGTTTTTTTGTTAGTTTTCAAAATTGTTAGGGTTTCCTTCTATTTCTAATTTGATCGATAGGGATACAGAATATGCAAACTTTTAGGCTTGTCGATAATGAGAGTGAAAACATACAAAATAAAACTGAAAGAGTTTTCTTTGTCACGGGAACTTGTCGACACATTATTAATTGAAATTCCCTATCTATAAGTATTTAGATTATGCATACTTTAATGGGCCGGAAATGACTTTTTCACAAATTACTATAGAAAAACCACCTAAATTTTTTTTTGGTTTTACAGTGGCTCAATTTCTTATTATCTTACAATTTTTACTTTTTTTAATCAAATATGTAGAAAAATGAAAACCTGTACATTTTTTCCACAAACACAAACTCTGCTTTCAAATTTCACATTTATTGAATGTGAATATTTCTACTCTATTACTTATTGTTCATTTGCTTAATTAAAATTCTTTTCCAAAGTGATCATAAATTATCCAGCCTGCGGCCATTTCGTTTAAAATGCAATTACACTTTATTTAAAAATTCTAATTTCGCATTTATTTTCAGCTACAAAATGCAAGTTTACTATTTTGTTGGTGATGAAATACTACAAGTTGCAGTTATATTCGTATCTCGTCAGCTATACTGATACAGATCAATTTATGTATGTGTCATGAATGTACAGTGGCTAGCGAAATCGGATACATGATATTGAAGGAATTATTAATTTCTTTCTTTATTTTTATTTAATAATAATTGACTTTAACTTATCCTATAACTAAGAATTGCTGGAAACATTTATTAAACAAAAAAATAAAAATTATCGCAAGTGTTATACAACTGCATTTATCTAGTTTTATTGCTCTAGATGAAAATTCAGTGCCTTGTCCAAAACCTACATATTGGACTATGGATTTTACACGTTTTGTTAAAAGTTCGGCAACTTTTTGTATTGTTCCGCTCTGTCTATATTGTCATACTGCTTCAATTCCTATATATAGATCATTAAGATTAATATGTGGTTTTTTAACTGTGCTAGCTTGGGATTCACAGGATTTTGATTCGGGGTTAAGGCTGGTCATAATAATAATTAATAATTTGGCTATTCTTTCCATATTTTAAGGAATTTTTTTATGTTGGCGGGATGTCGAACCAGACCGCTAACTTTATTGATTCCTTTTGGACCCCCTTCTCCCTTGAATTTATTTCAGACAACCGATTTGTAATTTACTATTACCTTACTCTCGATCAAGTCTCGTGCTACCGTTAGACTTTACTGTCGACTATAGTCATTTCAGACTATCGACCTTCCTCTTCATCACGTAGTCCCTTGTAATTGCTAGCATTTTTTTAAGGCTTAGGTCCTCCTTGTCATTTACACTTAACAAGTGTCTGCCTGTGGTCCTAAGTCTTATGCTAGCCAGCGCTGAACATTCATACACAATGCGTGCTCTTCTTCAGAAACATTTTTACAAGCTGTCTCGGCAACGCCTTGCGAGATTTTCTTGTCCACCTCTTTAGAATTCCTAGAGAGATTAACCTCTCGAAGTCGTGCAAGGTTTCGTTATCCATCCCTGTTGGAATCTTACGGTCTAATGCCTTAGAAGTACTTGCAAAGATTGACTTGTATTTCTCCTTTGGATAATTAATTGATCCCTTTAATGGCGAAAACATGTCCACCCACACAGAGCTCCATATGCAAGGGTAAATCTGTTTTTAAACTGGGAATCGACTGGTATCCAGAGTTCGCATGCTTGAGACCACGCATCCCTGGCGTAAACTGTTCTACTGTTAATTTTTCTCCGCTCGACGTATTTAGCTAGAGTCCTTGCAGAGACCAGAACCCGTTACCTGTAGCCACTACGTGAATGTATAAGTCAGAACTTGTTACAGCGCATTCAGTTACGGCAAGCCATATGTTTTCATCTGTTAGGTAAACGAAATTCTTGATAAAATTACCCAAATGTGTGTAGTCGATTTATTTCTATTAGGGTCTCGATAGGACATTACTCTGCCATTATCGTGCTTTACTTCATTCTTTTGAGAGCGTATAAGAGCTTCAGTCTTAAAGTATTGCTTGCCGTCAGATTAGTATCTATTAAAGGTTGCTGCATCTCACCATAGAACTCATTTCCAGTCTTTGAAAGACCAATCAATATCTTTGTTCTTACCGGAAATCTTTGTTTTATAAGTTTGCTGCTCCTGGCAGAGTTCTTAACTTGTTTTTCGCTAGTAAATCATCCATTAGCAGTACATATATTTCCCTTGGTGGTTCGTTCCTTTCGATACTTTCTTAATTTCTTCATGAGTAATGTTTGTATAACTTATGGAACTGTTAGATAGTAAACACCAAATTATCCAGCATCACTCCTTGATAAATACCTTTTTTCTCTAGAGCGACTACAATTACAAGCAAATATTTAAAACTTCATCTGTAATAGTTTTGTGTAGTTTTTTAGAGGGCAGTATAAAAAATGGTTTTATTTAAAAAGGTTTTCCCTACTACAATAAATGTAGAAAATAACTAAGAGTAAGTTAATATTTTTCAATATGTAAACACTTTTGCTCTCCACTATATACATGCAAATGCTTGTACGTTTTTTCATGCTAACCTTAGGAGAAGCAAACAACAAAACGTATAATGGTGTGCAATCATATGCATGTTTCCTTTGTAAGCTTTGTATCGCACAGCGTATTTGTATATTAAAAAAAAACTTCCATGCCATGTTCATCGTCGTGGTATTGCAAGGAATGTTAAAAAATATTTCGTACAAAATTTCCAAACCTACTGCACCTTTATAGTTATGTTTTTACCTAGGTAAACAAGCAAGCCAACTGTCAAATATGCAAACAAACGCAGACAAATAGCATTTCAAACTTTACACACTCGCTCCACTATGTTCATATTTATTTGTATTTGTGCATGAGCAGTATTGGCCAAAATATATTCAACGTGTAGCATCGTTTTGTGGTAGGTTAACAAATCCTTAGGAAACAAACATATTGAATTTTCTTAGGTCAAAATATGTTATGTCTATATATCTATTCAAAATATCCTACTTAGGAGCATAACGATACTACGACGGGGGTCGCATTTTCTCTTTATATCCCAACCCTACGCTACAACGATTTCCAGCGGAACGAAGTATGTCCAGGATTTGGTTCTTTTCTGTATTCTCGTACCTATTAAGATACTCTTAAATTTTTTAAGTTATCTGTCTACAAATTATATTCTATAAAGTAATTTTTATAGCTGTAAACTAAAAAAATTGTTTGTTATTGTGGGACTAAAAAAGAATAACAGAATTTAATTAAAAAAAAGCAAAAAAAGCTCTAATAATATCGTTTATCCATAATAATGGCCACCACTGTATATATATATAGTATATATGTAATGTTTTTTTAATGTTTTTTCACATTTGGCAATTGTTGTTTGTGCACATTTATGCAGAATAACAATTTGTTTTCAATGCTGTTACTACTGTTCCTTGTGCATAAAATTCTATTTAAACTGGCTTTTTCTCTTCAAAACATACGAAAATACATATTTGTACAAACAGAATATCCAATATTTCTATTTTTATACTAGAAAGGGTTTTGTATGCATCAACACACTAACATTTGTCAGTTTTCAATATTATGTTGAAAGGAAAACATGAATTTTGCAGTTTCTCGTTGTTGTCCAGCATATTGCATGTGATGGTAACTATGTGTAACATAGTTAGAATTTCGAAAAAAATGTTCGTAGCCTTTGTGTTGTTTTTTATTGAAAATTTCTTAAAATCCATTAAACTGTTCAATGCTTCCTTTGAAACTCCTTTAGAATTTTTTATACATATGTCCAAAATTGGTTACGTATTTTTCACCTTCCACAATATAAATTGTTCTTGGCTTATTGACGTACACTTTGTTTAAAGTTCAACCGTGTCAATTAACATGATCGTTACAGCCAATTAACATCGCCACGACGTGTTTCCTTGGCTATGTGCCAAGTGGCAAAATCCTGTTAGAACCACCTATAGTCCAGGTCCATATCCTAAATTTCTGACCACAAGAAGTGCGTTATCATCTCGCTATAGTGACCACCTTGGTTGGACCACCTTGTACTAAACTTGAACTTTCCTTTCGTTTTATTATCAGCTTGTTCGATCAGTTAATAGCTTAGCTATTTTTTCCAATTTATTTTTTTAGATTAATATAGATTTTAGGTTAAATATACAGATTTTATAATTTTAAAATTTTTTGCAGACTTTACTGTGAATCTTCCATCTGTTTTTGTGTAAGTGTTAAACACTGATTTTGGTAAAATTTCAACGTTTTTCATAAAGTATTTATAATAAGTATTTTAAACTTGGTTAATTTTTTTTTTTTGAAAGTTTCGGTTTTTAATTGCATTTGTATTTTTTGGTAAACATTTCTACGTATTCTAGATTTGCTGTTTATGGTGACTTTTTCGATGTGTGGTGAATTCTCAAGTTATAGCAAAATTTCGTTTTTTTTTTCAAATTAATATTGTTTTTTTGTAAAAATCATACTTTTGTTGATTTGTAAAAACTTTGAACTTTAAGTTCTTTGTCAATTCATTATTTTTAAAGAAATTTGATTTTTTTTATATATTTATTCAACATTGATTTTGTTTTAAATTTTCGGCATTTGAAATAAAACATTGATTTTTAAAAAATTTTCGGTTTTTTGTTAAATTACAAAATGGTAGTGAAATTTAAATTTTTTTGGTAAATATTCAAAACTTAGTGAATTTTAGTTTGTTTTGATATTTTTTGCTTAAATTTCGGCTTGTATTGAATTATGGTTTTTTGGCAAAAAAAAATTTCTTCTGTTCGATGATGAATTTTTGAATTTATAGTGAATTTAAAATTTTCGTTCTATTTTTTTTTTTTGTTCAGTTTCTGTTTTTAAAATTTCGTTGTTTTCGAAAATTTTGTTTTTTGTAATTAGTTAGCATTTTCGCATATTGGTGAATTTCTAAATTATGGTGAAATTTGGTTTTTTTTTTTTAAATCTTGATTCTTAAATATTTCAGCGAATTAAAAATTTTTTGGGAATATTTTTAGATTCACCATTTGTAGTAAATTTTTGGTGTCTTTTTTTTTGTATATTTGTCGATTTTGTTACAATTTCGACGTTTTTCATAAAATATTAATTTCATGTGATTTTTCAGCTTTTTTACCAAAAATTGCGATGAATACATGAAACACATTATTTTTTCCAGTTTTTCGATTTTGTGGTTAATTTTCAAATATATTGTGAATTGATTAAATCAACAGAATGTCTTGAAAGGTATATATGTACATATGTATAAACAGTGGTCAGTTCGTTGGTACAGACATTTGTCATAAATATTCCAGTCTAGCGAGTCTACGATGCTGCCACGTAAATTTTGTTATCAGGCTTTAAGAAACAATTTTAAAATTGTTTAAAAAATTTTAAAAGGCAATATATCCACGAAACTAATATATAAATTTCGGGGATAAGAGTTAAAATAATGGGCTTAATTTCTCCGATTGAAAAACCAACCAGGCAACACCGATTTGTATTTATAATTCTTCTGCTACACTAAACTAATGTGTAGCATAACGCTCTGTTTTAGTTTTCACCGTAAATTAAACGTCTGAGTAACCTGTACGTATTTCGCGCATACGTTTCACAGGCCTGCACAATAGTATTCTAACATTAAACACAATCGGATTTCCAAATGTAGTACTTCTTTTCTACACACTACAACCCTGGGAATATATATTTTGACAATAGCTAAATGCTTCAATGATATTTGATGTCTTTTTTAATTTTTCAATTAAACCTAATATGTTAATTGATGTTACGCGTAATTTGCATAAATATATTAGTAAAAATATTTCCAACATAATAATAAAAAAATCAATACTATGACCAACTTATTTTATTAATTTAATAGTAATACCTTTATTTGTAGTTCTTCAAATATAATTTGACAAAAAATTGGGAATAAACAAAACTAAATATTAAAATCATTACAGGAATAGTTCGAATATATAAAGGGCATATTCATAAAAAATAATATTGATTTACAAAAGGCTTATTTATCACATTTCTATAATTTAAAAAAATGTGCCAAGAATACCACCAAATGAGAACGCGTCCTAATTATATATCAGCTTACCATGCAATGGCAGAAAAACATTAGCGATTCCAAAGGAAGACTAACACATAGTGAAGGAATTTAAAAAGAAACATGATTTAACAGTCGAAGCCATGGAATTGGAGTTACGAAACTATGGGCCGCGACTAGAGTTAGACAACGTACTATTCGTCGCCGTTTGGAAGGATCAGACTTAAAAACATATTCGGTAAGAATAATATTACGAGTACACCAAGCAATAAAAAGAAAATTATCTCCTGATTGTTAAAGATTATTAAGAATGAGATTTTAGCAAAGACTATTATAGACCCATGAAAGTTCATTCATGCACCACGGCTCACCGACTACAATATGAGTACGGTTTATTATCTAAAACAATTGGAAGGAATTTTGTTCCAGTAACTCATACAGTACTATATGGTACCGTAATGTTATGGTGAAGTATGTTAGTGGAATGATGTGTGTATTTGCTTGTTGATGTGGTGATTTAGGCACACTTGACGGAACAATGGATTTAAAGGTAAAATGACTGGGATGTCGTATATTTTAAAGAGTTAAACTTATTGGAAACGAGTTAAAGTTTATTGAAAATATATGGGGAAAATAATTAACTGCTTAACTCGTAACAGGGATGAAATAGTTTCGTAAGTACAAAATCTGTGCAATTGAGTTTCTATTGAAATATTTTGGAAATTATTAAATTACTAAATACCAAAACGGTGCCATAGAGTAATAATATCTACTGAGGATTTTAATTCAAGTCTTCTTTGTTATGCGTCAGAATATTTATGTCTTGAAGCAAAAGTATTATTTGGAAATAACTTTTAAGTATTTCGGCTTTTGTTTAAATCTAATAGAAAAAGCTTTTCAACATCAAAGAATAAATTACTTGCATTATTGTCAAAATTTATTTGTAATTTCTAGGGCTGTATATTGCAACAAAATAACTAATATTTGTGCAAAAACAAAAAGTGAAGCTTTCTTTGAAAACCATTAAAATTTTATTGCAATTTAACACTTTACCTTTCAATAATTTAAAATAGTTCTTGCCGTTCATCATTGGATAATTTTATGGAAACAAGAGCTAAATACTTACAGTTATGTATAGTATTACTATTGCCACAATTTGTGGTTAAAATAGAGAGAAGCACCACCAGTTCGTTTACCAGAAACATAGTAAATAATAATACATTTTATATTATGAGTTATTTCTTCCGATCTAAAATTGCGTAAAAAAATTATAAATTAAAAATAGCCAAAATCTATTAAAGATTAAATTCAATCAAGTAAAAAACTTAACTGAAATTTTATACCACTATTTGTATGCGAAAAATATTTTCTTAACAAAATTATATCAACATAAATTTTTATTTTATTTTATGGTTGGCAGACTGAATACACTAACAAATAACAAAATATTAAATGAAAATGCTAATAAATATTCTCCTATCGAACTTGGGTGTATGTACACTCTAGCCACAATTTAAATGGCAGTTAATATGACTGCTACACATATATTTATAGCAGACTTAATAAGATCATAAAATAAAATTAACCGAAATATTCGAGGAGTTTAAATTGGAAAGTTTTCATATTTTAATGCAATTTTTTTTTTTATTACATTTATTTATTTATTGAATCTTCAAATAATGAACTAACAATAAGTATACAGATCTTAATACTAAAAAAAAAAATTATTTGAGGCTAGCCAATGCTAGACAACAAAATTATGTTTCAATGGGTACTATATATGAAAGGTCATCTGTTTTGTGCTCGGATGACAGCAACGGTATCTCTCCTTCTCAACCGAGCATGGCCGCCAAAATTAAGGATGCTACGTGCGAGTGGGTTCGGGTGAGTTTCAAGTTTGTTGATATACTTTATCGCGTACCTGGCGAATTCTACTTTTACCATAGGCACGCTTAGGTCTTCGTGAATTCGGGAGTTTTTAACATACCAAGGAGCTGCTATTATCATACGGAGAATTTTGTTTTGTTGCCTTTGAATTTTTTTAATATTTGATATCGAGGCGGTACCCCATAATTGAATTCCATAGCACCAGATTGGTTTTATAATCGCTTTGTACAACAAGAGTTTGCAATCCAATTTCAAGGAAGAGTTTCTGCCTATAAGCCAATTTAGTTGAACTGCTTTTAGTTTCATCTGAGTCAGTTTTGCATCGATATGAGACTTCCACGTTAGCCGACGGTCGAGGTGAATACCAAGGTACTTGACTTCATTGTGCTGCGGAATTACTTGATTGTTGATCTTGATCGGCGAGCATGTTTCCCTGCGCAGTGTGAATGTCACATGAGTACATTTCTGTTCGTTTACGTTGATTCTCCAGAGTTTTAGCCATTACTCTAAATTTTCAATATGTTCCTGCAAATTTCTCGAGGCTAATTGATGATTTTTATTGACGCTGAGAAATGCTGTATCATCTGCAAAAGTTGAAGTGTGGATTTGGGATCCTGTTGGCATGTCAGACGCATAGATTAAATACAAGGTAGGACCCAGTATATTGCCTTGTGGGACTCCTGCTTCAATTGGCTGAGGGGAGCTTGTGAAATCACCTTCTCTGATGACAAATAGGCGACCATATAAGTAACTTTTTAAAAGTTTGTGGGTGTTTATTGGCAAATTTAGCTTTATTTTGTGAAGTAAGCCGTCGTGCCACACTTTGTCAAAAGCTTGAGCAACGTCAATGAAAAGAGCTGAGCAATATGTTTTCTCTTCAAAAGATTTTCTTATGATATTGACTAATCTGTGTGTTTGTTCAATAGTGCTGTGCTTAGCCTTAAAACCGAATTGATGGTTGGGGATACATCCTGCAGCATTTAGTACGGGAGTCAACTTCATTATCAACAATTTTTCGAACAATTTAGAAATTGTCGGCTGTAAGCTTATTGGCCTATAGGATTCTACTTTGGTGGGATCCTTCCCGGGTTTAGGTATCATTGTAATCATAGACAACTTCCATTCTGCAGGAAAATACTCCAGGCGTAATATAGCGTTAAAAATAAAAAGCATAACTCTTCTAGCTACTATAGGTAACTGCACCAGCATTTTGTTACTAATTGTATCAATACCTGGAGCTTTTGTCAGTTTTAGATTACAAATTGCGTTTTCGACATCTCGAAAATTAAAATGTAGAGACACAGGAGATCTGCTGGCAAAAGGCGGCAAATCAGCTGCCTCATCAGATGCGTTTAAAGCAAAAACATTTCTTAAATGGTTTACAAATAAGTTCCCCTTTTCGGAATCGTTTCTAGCCCAGTCCCCAGTTGGATTTCGCAAGGGCGGCTTTGCCCTAACTGGTCGTTTTAAACCTCTTGTCGCGCGCCATAACGAATAATCAGACTGAGGAGTACCATCCAGGCCTTCCAAATAAGTTTTAAGGGAAGCGGATCGTTGAATTTCAAGCAGGTTTCTATGTCGATGTGTGCATTCCCGTAGCCTACTTTTTGAGTGGGGAGACCTGCAAACTTGCCACTCTCTTCTTGCTCTTCTTTTTTCTGACACAAGTTGTTCTATTTCTAAAGAATAAGTCCTACTGTTTACATTTCTGGACACTGCATGACTAGTAGTAGCATGTTGCACGGCTTGTTTAAGGTTCCGGGTAAAATTATTAGTTGCCAAATCAATATCTTCAGGCGTTCTTAAAACAATATTTTCGGTACAATGTGTACTTATATATTTTTTATATTTTAGCCAGTTCACTCGAGTGACTGTTAAAGCTAAGTCATTTAGCGGTGACCCAATTTCTCGAGGGAAGCATATGGATATAATTGTGGGTGAGTGATCGGAAGACAAATCAAATAAAGGCTCCACTTGCATCCATTCTAGAGGGATGTTTTTCGCAACTCCAAAATCAATAACGTCTGGAATCTTTCGCCGGTCTGTGGGCCAATATGTGGGATGCCCGCTTGAAATTATCTTTAAACCCATACGGGAAATAGTATCAAACAGCACGCGACCTTTAGGGGAAATTAACCGTGAACCCCAAAATGTATGTTTTACGTTGTAGTCGCCAGCTGCGAGAAAGCAAGGACCAAGCGAATTGAAAAAATTTGAGTACTGATTTTCTGTCACCGAAAATCGGGGCGGTGAATAAATCGATGAAATAACTAATTTACTATAGAACTTATCTATGCAAATACTTGTAGCTTGGAGATAATCCTCGCATTTGTCATTAAAGAAATAGTGTTTAATTCTGGATTTTATCAGAATTGCCGAGCCTCCGCAAGCTCTTCCTCGGGGGTCTTTAATATCGTATAGAACGTAACCATTTATTATAAAGTAGCTAGTCGACGTTAGGTGGGTTTCAGCAATCATCATTACATCGATCTGTTTTTCCTTAAGGAAGTAAACAAGTTCATTTTTGTGTTGGCGGATGCCGTTTGCATTCCAGAAACATATTTTTAAACAAATCATTTATTTAAAATTGCCTGCAAAATGGTTGATTGCATTTTCAGCATTTCTTGCATCATGGTGGTCATAGAGGCTGTAAAAGTATTTATCGACTGAACAAGAGTCTGTAATGTTGCCTCAAGGTTGCTAAAATTTGGCTCAGAGGTGAGAGATTTGGATTCTGGATTCCGGTTTGCTGTATTAGATTTTAATACATTAGCATAAGAAATGTGTCCAGGAGTATGAACGTTAATATGGTTGGTTGGCTTGATTGTTTGGGGAAAATTGTTACTGGAAACAACATGTATATCCTGAGGTTGCTGAGGAGCAACTGATGATTTTTTAGTCATTGAGTGCTTAAAATGGGTATATACAGGGCACCCTCTATAATTTGCCGCATGGTTTCCGCCACAGTTACTACATTTTTTTGCTCCAGAGTCAGTTTTTGGCTTGTTACATTGTGTCATGCCGTGGAGTTCACCACACACGACACACACTGTGGGCAACTTGCAGTAGGCCCTAGTGTGGCCGAATTCCTGGCAGTTCATACACTGAACGGGTCCCAAGCGTTTATGCGGTTCCTCTACGGTGATTCTACGATGTAGAAGGAATTTGAGATTGTAGATTGGGTGTGTCTCATTCTTTTTTAAAACCACATCCCCGGGTTCAAACTCTACCCTAAACATGGGTTGAGGGTTTTTATAGCGGTTTCTGATGTTCAAAACGTTTTTAACTTTGAAACCTTTATCCAGCAATCCAGTTTTAACATATTCAGGTTCTACGCCATGGTCAATACCCTTTATTACAACCTGAAGCCCTTTAGCACTTTTCAGCTGGTATGTATAAAAACTTCTTTTTTCCTTTTCTAACTCGTTAACTAATTTTCGGTAGTCGTTCTCATGTTTTAACTGAATTTTCGTTTCATTAATGTTACCGTGCTTAATTGAGGTAACTACAAAATTTTCTTCGCCAATTATTGAAATAATTTTCTTTACCAAATCATTGGAGGTAGACTCTCTCAAATAAATTGGCGGTGGTTTAAACGATTTTCCGACTGCTGTTGGCTCATCTGTTTGAAGGATAGCAAACCTGTTTTGATCCTTAGTTGTTTTGTCAGTATTGTCATCTTTATGTATTTTGGACTTTGATGAAATCTGATCAGATTTTGGGCTTCTCTGACGTTTAATGACGGTGATGTACCTATCCATACCAACTTGCATTTTGGGTTTATTAATGTTGACTAAAATAGGGGATGTTTTGTTATCAGCTGTAACTAAAATGTTAGGCGAGCAGGAGCGGGGACGATTTTTATCTCTTACTGTAAGAAGATTTTCTACAGTCCTTTTTAAGGATTCTTCCTCAGAAATCCATAAAGTTTTTCTGGTGGAGCTAAGCTCTTTCTCAGAATTACTTCTGATGGGAGCACTCATACAGTTTATGATTTTTGACTTGCCTCTAAACTTATGCGCTTCACTGTGTATGTTGTTATTTGACAACAACAACAAAGTTAATGCACTACCACTGACTGCACTTGTTTAGTTGTTTTTGTTTTTACTATTAAGATTTTTGTAAAGATCTTATATTCCCGTTGTTTTTTTCTTTTAAAATGAGTTTTTTTGCCACAGTTTTTGTTGTTATGTTGTTTTTATTTTTTATGTGTTAATTTTAACTTTGTTTATTATATGCACTTGCATTTGTTTGTCCGCTTTTTTCAACACGACCGTACGGTTGAACGTTTGCGTGACAATCTAATGCAATTTTAATGTAATAAAATACATCGAAAAATAAATGAATTTCTATTAAATTGGAATTTTTAAGCAAACTGGTACCCGGTGACTAAAGTAGCTACTAAATCCTACATACTTCTTCATAAGTAAAAGTAGAACAATTCAAATACGCCAAATTACAAATAATCTTTACATACACACATAATACGTCATCAGTTAAGAATGCCAAAGATTTAGCAGAACTGCAGACTTCCGCTGTATATCCAAATGCAAATGGATATTTACCCCCGACGACAAAATCGCTTTATTATAAAATTGGCTTTATTTGAAAGACCATTTTATGCAACTGTTATTTAAGTCGGGAGCTGGGCCCGAAAGAATATTTTTATTGACAGCAAAATTCAAAGAGCGCAAAATTTTTAAACCGTTTTATTAGTATAGAGTGATTTGCCAAAGAAGTTTGACTACGCATCATATTATTGCCAATATGCGTTATCAAACGCAAACTCTGGATTAGGTTATATCGAGAATTTACATTTAAATTACATTTCCAAGAATTATCTTAAGAAAAAAATTAAGACGGGCGAATATTGTCCTTAGCACGTCCTAAGTTTCAAAAGCGAAGTCCGTTATTATAAAATCCACATATTATGTTCTATAGTTGATGAGTTTTAGATCAATGTATTATATTAGTAGGTACTGGACCGGTCGCAAACGTAAGCGTTATAGAATCTCATATGAATATGCATGCGTGATATACAGAATTAATATGTCACAATGAATTTGAGAAAGTCATACACCTGCCTTTTTATAAAGACATTTATGGCTCAATTTATCATTAATGCCACTCGGTTGAGGAAATTGGGTTTTATTAATGCCACATAGCGCGTCAAGGTGCGGCTTGGTCTGATAGTTTGTAAGATTTAAGGGTTTCTTTACAATTATTATTGAACCTATAATTCACAGCAGTTATGGTTTTGCTTCTCTTTATTTGAACGCTAAAAACAACCAGAATTACAAGATAAAGCTATTAAATCGTTGTTACACTTTGCAAAAATTCATTATTTCATAAATAACACTGCAGTACTTTTTAGTTCTTTATCACCTTTTAATGATTATAATGCGACGTAAGCTACTGCTACTACTCGGACAGTTGTAGCAAACTGCTGTAGCAAGAATTACAAAACCGGACGAAATATTAAATCAATTTTAAATCCACTTTAAATCAACTTTGTGAAACTTTTGATCGATTTACGGCCAATGTCAATTAAGAAAAACTAGCAAGTATGTCGCCGTATTTATTACACTGTTATGCATTTAAAAAACAGTAACTTGTAAACAGATTTTTAATAACTTTTTTTTTGTTGTTGCTGGTTTTGATGTTGATTGCTGCAGTACTTTGCTATAAAGTATATTTTAAATGCTTTTCTGTTTTTTACGCCCTTCACTAACGATTTATGCGGCATACATAAATTTGTTCTTCCGTTTGCTATACCCTTCACGAATATAAAAGGGTATAACAAGGTTTGTCATTGCGGTTTGTAATTTTTACAAAATTCATTACCGTCTCTTTCCTTAGGTAAGGAAGTTCAGTTAACGATGTACGCCCAACCGTCTGTACGATGAGAAAACCAATTTTTTTAAAGCTTAAAAAAAATTTGATCAGTGCGTTCGGTGGTCTACAAGCTTCCGAGATAGTGGAAAAAAATTTTTTTGTTTTTTTTTTTATTTTCAACCGCACGGAAAAAAGAATAATATAATTTGAATCCTTATAAAATTTGCTACAATATTCCCATATTATTACTCCCCCTACATACGTATGTAGTCTCAATGGCAAAACTATATGAATTGGGCTACGAATTGGTACCTCATCCGCCATATTCTTCGGACTTAGCCCCTAGTGACTACTTCCTATTTCCAAACCTCAAGAAATGGCTCGGTGGAAAGAAATTTAGCTCCAACGTTGAAATTACTGACGAAACAAATTCCTATTTTAAGGACCTCGAAAAATCCTATTTTTGGAAGGGATACAAAAACTGGAGAAACGTTGGACTAAGTGTGATTATGTTAAAAAATAAATTTTTGTTTTGAAGATAGGGATGTGGAAGAAATTTTTGCAGTAGTTAGAGATATGTACTCTGTATTAATTTACGTCAATTTTGGAAAATTTTGAGTTGTGACCCTTTTGTATTTAGGGTGCGAAGGTCTAGAAATTTTTTTTTTTAAATTTTGTTGGTAAATTTTCGTTACTTGGGAAAAGTATGTGAATAATTTTATTTGTCAGTATAAAGTTCGCTTAATTGTTCTTTCGTATGATAATTTGAGTATAGCATAGGATATTCTTTGTGTCTTTAGTATCCAGTCATCTAATTAACTTAATATTCACAGCAAATGATATTAGAGACCTTTCGCGTCTTTCTTAGGTTGGAACAATATTTACAACACTAACTTTTTTCCCCTTATTTCTGTACTGGGGGAACTTCCGAATGTGGGATTATTTTTGGTGAAATAACAAAGTAACAAACGAAGATGTGTGAAACAACCTATTATGCAAATATGCAATGTTCTAAACATAAACCAAAAAAGAATTGCGTTGTGAAAATTCCCCGAACTGCGATTCAATGTAGAAACAAAAACAACTTCTACAGAAAGAAAAAGTAAACACAAGATACACACGAACACATATACAAGACTACTAAGCCAGCAAATGAAAAAATTATGCGCAATTTCGCGTATGTTCGGGTCATTTCAAGCAGCGGCCGTGATCTCTATATAAAGGCGCCGTCCAGATAAGATAGTTGACTTTGAGATTTTATAGAGTGTACATAAGATTGTTAAGTAAACTTGTACTTAAGAGTTGTAAATAAGAGTTGTAATAGCCGAATAAAGTTGTATGTTGATCAAATCAACAAGGACTGAGTATTTTAATTTAACGTTTATTGTGGTAATAAACGTAACAACATTATAAAGCAATTTATAAAATTTTCTGGGTCTTCTTGTGAATTTTCTAATTATTTTTACATTTTTGTAGAATTTTATAATTTTTCGTATTTTTCTATTAGCTGCGCGGTTTTGCTACCATATACTTATGTAATTTATTGAAAAATCCAACTGGGATTTTGCACACACGATTCCCCTTATGGGTTGATATAGACCGATGTTGCTGGTTTTGTACAACAAAAATTTGCCAAATCAACTGATAAATTGAACTAACTATCACCTCCGTTGACTATCAGTCCTGCCGTAGAATTCAGTTTCAATAAAAATTGGTTGCGATTCCGTAAACTCCTTGTTAAAACGAAATTTTCTGCGAAATATGATTCTAGTTGAAATAAATGACATAAACTGCAGAAAATAATTTATAAAAATTTTTTACTAACAAAAATATACACAAATATTTTTTTTAATCGATACATGTGCGTAACATTGCCATATGAAACCCCATAAAAGGAATTTTTGAATTTTTGGGAAGTAACAAAATTGATCGGAGTCTGAAAAGCAGGCAAAAATTCGATCGAAATTACTGTTAAGGTATTGAAGTTCTTCAAATCGGAATGTGTGACAGACTTGTATACGATGATTTAAATAATTTTAGTGTAACGTCAGCGAGGAACAAATCATTAAATGGATTCTTATACCTATATGAATTCAAAATATATATAGGATTTGTACCACCGCAAGTGAATATTAGAGACAATATTGATCTCAGACCAATACGAGTGGCTTGATTAATAAAATTCTGTTTTCGACCAGAGTAGAGTAAAAGAGGTGCTATAGTCGGCCGCAAGCTCTAAATTGTTATTATTTTTGTTTATATCCCAGTAAAGTGTAATCAAGAATGATGAAATTGACAGCATCAACTGGAGAAATTTATAATGAAATCAATTATGTTTAATAAAAATGCATTTATGCTGAAGTGTTGTAAAGTGTGTGCATGTTAACTTGTTTATTGCTTCTGCTTTAAAGAATGTTTGTAACTCTGACGGTTGCTATAGCAACTTAATATTTAAAAAATGACTTAGATCAATGGTGAAAAATCAGAGATTGGTATTTGGAACTTTGGAAGATTCTTTATACGAGTATTGATACATAGCTCAATACAAGTCTAACGTTTAAGAAAATTTTCAAAGTAATTGTTGTGAAAACTTAACTCGTGCAAACTGCGCCAATGTGTATTGCAATTTCTGTTATCGAGTGCAGACATATCTTCTGCTACTGTTATCATACCATTCAATAAAATCCACGTGTTATTTGCGAACTTTTGCAGATGACACTGCATTTATAAGTGTTAACAAAGACCCGATAGCTGCATCCGAACAACTTCAGTTCATGATAATGACCTAGAACATTGGCTAAAAACGTAAATCCATTGAAATGTGCTCATGTAATGTTTTCCCTCAGAAGGAAAAATTCTCCAGCTATAACAATAACAAATGCCTAACTCGGTTCCGTCATATTAAGGCAAAAATAACTGCTATAAGACCGCGAACAACTCAACAACAGTGGCTAATAGGTCCTCACTCAACCTTGGCCTTTGATATAAATCCGTTTTAAGGTAAATATACTCATATAGCATTCAGCTGTGGAGTACTGTTTGCGTATCGAACATTGAGAAGGTACAAAGGAGACAGTCTAGGATTTTACGACTTATCGTCTGCGCCACTTGGTATATACGAAATGTAAATATCCATTGAGATCTAGAAGTTCCTACTATCCAGCAGGAAGTAAAAATAAACTTGTGCTAATACGTACGGTCCACCCTAACACTCTCGTTCGCAAATTTTTACAATTTCACGGGCACACGAGAATAAAAAACTCTGACTCTTTGATCTTGGCGAGACGGCTAACCCAACGCAATACTAGATAGATTTGAATACATTCGATTAGTTATTACATGGGTTATAATTAATAAATTATATTTTAGAGTTATGTTTTTAATACTCTTACAAAGAGTCAATAAAGCTTAAAAAAGTCATCGAATTGTTATTTACACTGCAGTTTATTCGTTTATTCGGATTTATAACCAGTTCAGTTACTCTGAATGCTGAAACATTTTATTGTCGTAGATTGGTATGAAAGATTTAAAGGATATTAGATAACAATTTCACAATCGATGCGTAGTAAACATGCCATGAAGATTTTGTATTAATATCTTTTAGAGTCGAGGCGAGGCAAAACTCAAAAGACAGATGGACGACAATCGCCTGCAATAAATTAAGGCATCAAAGGTAATGTCATCGTTATTCTGGGTAATTTGTAATGTAATTTACCAAGGCAAAGAAATAGAAAAATTTGTGAAATAAAGTAGACATTATGACATGATGTGCCCATTTTTTTGCCATCTACAGTTATTTAAATTAATTTATCTTCTTCAAAACCCTACAAGTGATATAAGTTCTCTGATATTCACTTATAGAAGCATTTCAAAGTTAGATGAAAAAATAAAAATGACTAAATATTGTTGCAATCAAAACTTCACAGCTTTGTAATGCCTTAAGCCACAGGTTATTAGATGCTTCATGTACTGCACAAAACCTTGAGAAACACAACAGCAATCCTGCTGACTTGTGATGGATTTAGTTTCGTTGGCCCTAAAGATTAATTGCACCCATTCACAGCTTTAAGCAATACATTGAAGTAAAATCATTATTATTGTTGTGTGGTGAATGGAACCAATGGAGGTTTGTTTGGCGTTCTTGTATTAAGTGCTCGCATCAATCAATACTGATTACATTGAGTAGAACTTATATCAGGATAATTGTGTTGGAGTTAATTAACAAAATATGTTTTCAATCAAAGTTGGTGACAAAGAATTCTGTTCTTAGATTGACTTCCCTTAAAGAAATTACTAAAAAGTAAGTGATTTAATTTTACTTAACTTATTTATTATATATATATTGTAGCTGTCAACTTTGAAATTTGCTACAAAACTATTGAATCATGGCTTCCTTAATGGATGTTTCTTGGTGATTTTTTCTAGAAAAGGTTCGGTTAACAAGGCCAGGAGAAGAAGGCTTTTCAAATAAGTCCCATGTTCTTAGACAAACAGCTATCCTAGTGATACTTGTGACACAGTCTCCATCGTAAACAGAGAGGTAAAGATAACCATTGTGGACTTTAAAACTAACTGATTCAAAAAAAATAGTCATCTTCCTAATTTCGGTCTGCCTTAGCTACAGCAATCTTTTTCATACCTTCGTTTGTAAATCAAATTTCCACCCTTTATTTTTGACTGGCGTAAAAGAAATCCACTCATACCTTTATTTTGGACTTCAGGGTTAAAGACGTTTGATCTAAACACAAGCTTATCCACCCAAGACTCCTAGCTTTTGGTCCAATATTTGACATAGTAAAACGATGTCTGCAGTTTAAATGCTCAATGTGGTATTACAATTGTAGACATGCTACCAAAGTTTACTCAACTATTCATAAACAAAGTTCCTAATTCAAACTTCACTGCTCTTAATTTCAATGCACTTTAACAGTGCAGTGATAAGACGTATAATTTGCTTGGCATTTACAGATCTTAATCCATTGCAGTTGACATAAGCAACATGGTAGGATGCCAAGACATTAGTAGTTTGACAATATGTTGCAAAAAATGCTACCAAATCCCGAAGACTATCTACGAGGATTAAAAACGGGAATAAAACAAATCTGTAACCAAGCAATTGGCTAAACCCCAAACCCAATTGATCAAAATATCGAGGTCAATATTAAATTTAACGAACTCGCATACAAACAAACACTCACATATAAACGGCCAATCAAATCCAATGAATATTTATTAAATTTTCTGTAACAATGTAGCAATTTGTTTTGCAATACTATGTGTTCGAGTGTATAAATTAAAATATATCTGCATGGGGATTTTTCAGCAATTGATGGCTTACCACAGCTCACTAACAATCTAAGCAAATGTCAATTTATTAACGTGTTTTCACATCAGGCTTTAACACCGCAACAAAATAAATAAAAAGAAAAAATAACCAACATTTTCAAGTCAGCACATTTTCAACATGTAACCACCAAATTCATTCATTTTGTTTTCAGAGCTTCGTTTACGAGGTGAGTATCAGACGTATCCAAATAATTATGAATAATATTTCCATATCGTCTTTTTTAAACTCCATCCGCTTCTTGTGATAGTCATTAGTTTGAATGCACTCTTTGTATTTACATGCTTTGTAGTTGCAGCCGTTACCCTCCTCAAAGTCACCATCAATCGAAAATCCTGTTTATTGATTTTTTTTCGAGTTCTGATAAAACGCAATACGGCATTTAGAAATTTTTTACAAATAACTAAAGTAGTCTTCCAAATTAAAATAATTAATTGAATGACTACAGCTACGCCTACAACGCGCTATTGCTTTGAAAATACCAACCTTAAGAAACAAAATATTACAAATTGTACGACAATTCCGAACTTTTCTGTATCTACAATGTGAAACGGGATGCGAAATAATTTTGAGGAAAACTTGCGTTTCGATTACAAAATTATCAGTTAAGGCAACTAGTAGCACTTTCGATATTCCTACGAAAGTGACGCTAGTTTCACCTTCATTAAATATCAAATAGTTAAGTCGATACAAATTTGTATTCGGGCTGACTTATTATTTTTGGGTAAGGTTCGATGTGAGGTAAGTGCTGAAATAAGTGTATGTATGAGGGTTTTGGGGGACACTAGCAGAGAATGGATCCATTGTCCAAAGTTGGGTGAACAAAGTTGGGGAATATTTCCATACCGTTCGCCCTCGACAGCGTGTTTCCGTTTGGTGTAGTTTGTTTTACTGTTTTATTTTTCATTTGTTGTGCTTCTCTCAGCTCTTCAGCTATAAGTTGGAACCTACTAAGTGACATGAATACAAGAATATTCTTAACTATACCGTTGAGGTTTAATACAAGGCAAGGCTTTACCTAGATTAGGTTAAATTTGAGGGCAAGAGTCGATCCCGTGCTATTAACATTGCATTCGTTTTGCCCTTCAGTGTGGGCAAATTATGCCGTCTGTCCAAAATCCGCTACAAACATAAATTTTTGCGTAATCATTGCCACCTCGTAAACATCGAGTAGTTTGTCATCGTCCCCCATATACCCCAAGTATATATAATAACTATAACTATTTATTCAAAGTAACATTGAGGTTCTACATCAGTTTGGTCTTTTAAGGGCCAACTAATGACGTGAAATTTGGCGAGTTGAAGGCAGCGAGACTCAGAGTTCTTTCGCATGGTGCACGGTGGATAGATAACATCATAATGATTCTTGTTTTGGTTAATATTTAAACAACCCATATTTGAGAAATTTATCTTGAACCTGTTTCTTTTTAAAAGAAAGTTTTATGAAATTATTAGGATTTGAAACAACCGAGTTCGAGAGCACAGGGTATGCAGACCTGGTTGAACATATTTAAAAGAATTGTCTGATGTAAAAGAGGATATAGGCCAATGTAGCTGACACTTTATATTTTCTATGTATCAGGTAACTATTAAAGAGTTTGTAAGTATTTTCAGGATGCAGTTGCAAATTTTTTATGAGTAGTCAAACTTTATCAAACGCCTGTGAAATATCTATGAATACGTCCGAACAATATTGTTTGTTCTCAAAGGCCGACTTTATATGTATAACTTGCGCGAGAGTACCAATCTTCCCACAAAATTCAAACAGATGTTTCGGGAAAACATGTCGTTCATTAAGGTTAGGAGTTATTGAAGCTATTTCCACAAATAGCTTCGATAAAATTTAAAGTAAGCTAATTGGTCTATACGAGCATAAGTTGTAGAGTCAATTTTGAACTATTATTTGGAAAGTAAAGTTTCTTTTTGTCATCCCATATTTAACGAGCTTAGCTGTAATATTCCATCAATTGGAGTCTCTTTAATAATATGATGAAAGTTAATTCACTTTAAAAAATTCACAGGAGATCTTCACTCTTTCCAGCCGCTACAAAAATAGTTATTATCGTGTTCTTCCATAAATTTACACTTAATCTTTATAATGATTGCCGTTTCCACAAAAATTTTTTTAGTTTTTAATCATGTTCGTGTCATTGTGCAACTACCATCGTTTATATAAATGTGTAGTCTTGTACACCTAGAAATGTGTTATATTGTTTGAAAATGTTCGTTAGTGGAGAAGCGTTGAAAATAATAACGTTAAATTTTAATGATTATTATGTTGAAGTCGCCCCTTATTTTCTGGCACTGTAATTAATCACTGCTTCAGTGTCATTTAATTTTATGGCTGAAGTAAAATTATGTTTGTAGTCTCTCCTCACTTGTTTGAAATGTCTGATTACTTCTTAAAAGTATAAAGATAAAATGGTCTTTTCAACCCTAAATTTTTATTTAGTGAATGCGGTTAGAATGAATTTGAGGGAGCAGGAAGGAAAGTAACGACAGGACAATTATTTTTTGATGAAATGGTATTTTGAAAGGCTGACACTCCCTAAACAAGGGTTGCGTAAAATTAAATTCATAAGCGGGGAAATATAAAGAATATTATTTAAAATACAACGGAATACAAAATTCTGTATTCTCCGTTTTTAAATTTGTATGAAAGGAATAAAATTTTTAAATCAACATTAATTTCAATCGAGCAAAAGTTTGCTATTTAAATTTTCAGTGTAAACTTCCTTTGAGTAAAGACGTACTTCACTTTAAGCGCATAATTTAAATTCATTTAAGGTGACTTTTTTTATTTTAAAAATTGAACAAGTGCAGAGACACAGTTTACAGTTAGTAACAACAACAAAATAACAAAAAATAAAAAGCAATATAATATTGTGTGTGATAAAAAAGACAATAACAAAGTGCATGGTTAAACCTGTTTAAACAGTTGACAGTGAGTGCATGAGCGCACCAAACATTAACGAAAAAATATAAAAGGTAATAACAACAATGCTTATTACTCTTTTTCTTACACAAATGCTAATAATGCAATAAACAATATAAATAATAAAAAAAAGATGACAGTGCTTTTTTAACCGCCAGGCCAATTGACCGAACGCGTTCATTATCAGCAAATATAAATATATCTGCTACAGAAACAACGAATTCAACAAATAAAACTAAAGAAACAAATAATACACAAAAAATAGCACAAGAAATAGAACCAAGTACTGCTTCTAAACGCGTGCAAACTGGTATGGATCGGTACATAACCATAACGAAGAGGAAGGCGAGTCCTAAGTCTTCACAAGAGCGAACCGCCAAGCAATATAAAGGTTCTCATCAAGGAGCTGCAACAGCGGTAAGTGAAAATAGATTTTCTGTCCTTGCTACCCCGGATAATGAAAATGCCGAACCCACTGTAAGGGAACAAAAACCTCCACCAATCTACTTGCGCTAACAAACATCAAATGTCATTGTAAATATGCTGTCCCAACTCGTAGGCAAAGAAAATTTCTATGTGGCTTCTGTACGAAGAGGACAGATACAAGAAATGAAGATCCAAGCCCACACTGAGAAGAATTATCGCCTAATCGCAAGTCGTCTCGATGCAGATAATAAGAGCTATTATACGTATCAACTAAATAGTGCTAAAGGTTTGATCGTCATTATAGAGGACATAGACAGTTCTGTTCCCACTGAGGAGATAAAAAGTGCCATAGAGGTGGAAGGTTATGTCGTAAGGTCAGTGCACAATATTCTAAATAAGAATAAAGTTCCCCAACCTATGCATCGTGTTGAAATCGTGTTTAATGCATCGCAACTTAAATCAAAAAACTCGGTTCATCCAATATATAATTTGCGCTACCTTTTGAACAGAAGAATAACGGTGGAAGAGCCTCTAAAACGTAGCGGTCCCCGTCAGTGTACTTATTGCCAGGAATTCGGACACACGAAAACCTACTGCAAGCTACCATCCGTATGCGTTGTTTGCGGTGATGCGCACCGGAATTTGGAATGCACTTCTTCCAAAACAGACCCCAAGGTCAAAAAATGCAGCAACTGTGGTGAAAACAATACAGCAAATTACAGGGGCTGCAAAGTATTTCAATATGTAAAAGATAATGCGAAAGTCGTACGTAAACCGGAATATGAGCAATATAAATCTTCCTACCTAATGCGAATGCCAAAAGTTCTAATGCGCATAAACATTCATATGCCCACGTCTTAAAAGAGGGTGCTCAGACACCCCTCACCAACCATTCGAGCTCGATCGAGAACTTAATATAGACAATGAATAATTTCATGACAACTATGCAGGGTATGTTTCAGGAAATGATGCGAACCCAAAACATGCTTCTGCAAGTTTTGCTTGGCAAAAAATGAACCAGTTAAAAATATGCTTCTGGAACGCTAACGGGCTCTCCCAACATAAATGTGAAGTAGAACACTTCCTGCTAGCACATGATATAGACATACTGTTAGTCTCTGAAACACACTTCACTATAAAAAACTGCTTTAGAATTGATGGGTTTTTTATATATGACACCAAACACCCAAACGAAAGGGCATGTGGTGAGACTGCCATTATAGTCCGAAAAAACGTAAGGAATTTGCCATTGCCTGAATTCAACGAAGACTTTTTGCAAGCCACGACCATAAATCTTACTGATTTTAAAATTGTAGTCTCCTCAGTGTATTGCCCACCTAGGCATAAAATCGAACACCATGAATTTGCCAGGTTCTTTGCTACGCTAGGACAAAAATTTATTGCCGCTGCTGATTACAATGCAAAGCACACATATTGGGGATCTAGACTCCTTATTCCTAGAGGTAGGCAGTTGCATTATACAGATCAAGCAAACAAGCTGGACGTCGTATCTGCCGGTAAACCCACCTATTGGCCCACAGATTTTAATAAGTTGCCAGACCTTATAGATTTTGCTATAGTAAAAAACATCAAACGCGACCAACTGTTAGTTAGTTCATCCTATGACTTATCTTCTGATCATTCACCTACAATTGTTATTTTACACGTTAGTTTTTCCACTGCACCTAAAACCCATAGTTTCTACCCGAACAGAAACACGAATTGGTTAAAATATAAAATGTATGTGAGCTCTCACTTATCTTTGAACATCCCACTGAGAAGTCCAGCTGATATTCAAGCAGACATCGTGACTGCCGCAGCCATAGCTGCAACGCCAACAAAGCCATCAGCTAAAATAATAACGTACCAGGCAACAGCAGATATTCAGATGCTCGTCATTGAGAAAAGAAGACTAAGAAGACAATGGAAAAATAGCCGTTCTCCACACATAAAAATGCAAATGAACTTATGCCAAAAAAACTTACGCAGTAAATTGAGACAGAAACACCAATTCGCTATCGACAACTTTTTAAAAAACTTGGATCCAATGAAAAGCACGGATTATAGTCTGTGGAAAGCTGTAAAGCACTTACAATGTCCTATTGCTTACGAATGCCCACTAAGACTTGAAGACCGTACTTGGGCTAAAACCTCAAGTGAAAAGGCAAATGCGTTCGCAAAGCACTTAGAGAAGGTTTTCGCACCACATGAGATAAGTAATTCCACTATTCCAATTATTAGCGACATCGTGAATGATCCTATGAAATTTCGGTTGTATTCTTTAAAATCGACAATTAAAAATACGGATATAAAGAAATCACCTGGACCTGATAGTATAACAGGATCAATGATAAGAAACTTACCTAATTCAGCTGTAAGAATTTTACTTTACATATTTAATGCCATGTTGCGCGTCGGCTTCTTCCCATGCTCTTGGGAGAAGTCTGAAATTGTTATGATCCCGAAACCTGGAAAGGACGCAAGCCAGATTACATCCTACAGGCCAATTAGCCTACTGTCAGTTTTGTCAATGATATTTGAAAAATTATTCGTCTCGACTGTAACTCCTTTTCTAAATGAACAAAACGTTATCCCAGATCATCAGTTTGGTTTTCGAGCAAGGCATAGTACGATTGAACAAGTTCATAGAATCATTACCATTATTAGATCGGCTTTTGAAAGAAAGCAATACTCTTCAGCTTTATTTATAGATATTTCTCAAGCATTTGATAAAGTCTGCCATGATGGGCTACTAACTAAAATAGTTCGGGTTCTGCCTGAAAACACCCACAAGCTTATAAAAAGCTATTTGTCCGATAGAACTTTTAAAGTAAGGTCAAAGGACCAGCTTTCAAGATGTGGGAAAATCAGTGCAGGAGTACCTCAAGGTAGTGTGCTAGGGCCGCTATTATATATCATCTATACAGCGGATATGCCGACAAGCCCACATACATATACATCAACCTTTGCAGACTACACTGCAATTATAAGTGTCAGTAATGATCCAAAGGATGCATCTGAAAAGCTGCAGTCCCATATTCATAAGCTAGAAGACTGGCTAAAACAGTGGAGAATAAAGGTAAATCCATCAAAATGTGCTCATGTAACGTTTTCCCTTAGAAGGCAAAATTGTCCACCAATCACAATAACTAATACCACGGTTCCAGCGGAAACGCACGTTAAATATTTAGATATCCACCTAGATCGGCGCCTAACTTGGTCCCGTCGTATTGAGGCAAAACTAACGTCCATAAAGCTTCGAATAAACCAACTACATTGGCTAATAAATCCTAACTCAACTTTGGCTTTGGAATATAAAGTCCTTTTATACAAATCCGTTATAAAGCCAATATGGTCATATGGTATTCAGCTGTGGGGTACCGCCTGTGCATCAAACTTCCAGAAGTTACAGAGAAGACAGTCTAGGATTTTACGTCATATCGTATGCGCCCCCTGGTACATAAGAAATGAAAACATACATAGGGATCTCAAAGTTCCCACTATCCACGAAGAAGTTAAAACGTACACTTCCAAATACCTAAACAAACTAGTCGTACATCCCAATACTCTAGCACGCAATTTATTGCAATTTGATGGTCACCAGAGACTAAAAAAAACTGACACATTGAGCCTGGCGAGGCGGCTCTCCCTACACAATAGAAGATAGATTTTTAAGATTTTAATACAAAAAATTAGTTATTACGTTGGTACTAACTAGTAAATAATAATCTAGAAATAAGATTTGAATACTTATTGTGAATTTCTTTTACTAGAAAGATTCAATAAAATAAAATACAGTAAAAAAAAATTTACATTTTAATATTTCGATCTAATATTTGGCATAAAATATCTAACAAACACTTTAAAATTACAAGAAATAGAAAAGGGTTATAAAACTGAATTAAATGATGTATGATGTACTAAGTCTATAGCGAGGTACACAATCGGTAGTTGAAAACGTTGTCACAAATTTGAAAATATCCTTATGTATATAGTCATACAGGATCTTGGGATAAAATATTTCTTCCGAGAATATTTTAAGCCAAATAAAAATGACGTATAATTAATTAAGCCTCATATTTCAAAAAAATTTAACATCATTAAATTAAATTCCCTTAAATAAACAAAATACTTCTTTCTCTTATTTTTCTGTATTTTATTATCCGACATGGCGTATGATTTATAAAAGTAGTAATTACTTTTATCTTATTTATCTCTCTTGCTGACATTCTGTAAAACAAATAAATTTGACTAGGCAGCAAAAAAGTATAAGAATAGCAAATAAAAGGATGGTTGGTTATGAATAATAAAATATCTTTGTCATCCAGTTTGTTATTATTGACTTCATACTGTTTGGCACACCAGAAATACCAGAAATATTACTCAAATGTTGTTTACCCTTTATTTCTATCTCTCTCTTTCTTTCTGTCTTACTGATTATCTCATCTTCCTTATCTGATGCGAAGAGAAATATTGAAAGTTGTTAAGTGCATACTGAAAAGCTGTTGTAATCTCAATGGGCATAAAGAGGAAGTAAACAGTGAAGGATTTAAGAAATTTAAGTGAATGTTTTCCCCTAATAATATTTCGTAACATAAGATTGAACTGGCTTAATATTGAAAATTAGTAAAGTAAATACAGCGAATTAATAAAGCAATTATTATTTTATGATTTAATTTTAATTTATTAAAATTGTCCAAGCTTGAAGGTCTTTTTTAAAAAATTATATTTTTATTTTTCGATGTTTCGCTACTCCATTGTGTAGCATCATATTTAAAAAGACCTTCAAGCTTGGACAATTTTAACAAATTCAATTTTATGATTTTGTTGTAAATATTAGTTTTATTGTGATGGTTATATTAGAGCGTCCTGAATTATGGACAGAGGTGATTAAAAAACTTACACACGAAAAATCAGCCCAGCACTGCGGCTTTAGGTAAAATTAAGTTTTCAATTAAATTAAGTCTTCAGTTAACACCCCAAGAATACAAGAATGGTAAAGGATCAACCTAAAATTACGAATATTAGATGGACACCAATTAACACTGCCATCATTGAAGACCTAATGTCGTTCAAACTAGACACATCACCGAACAAACTGCCATCTATTGGATACCTCAAATAACTACTCTAGATCGTAGTTTAACATTTTTCTCATAGTTAATGATGGCTAAAATGTGTTCTCCAACCACGCCTAGGTGGTACCGTTAGCAGCGTGGCTATGTGCACCTACTTAGGCGAATGATTTTTTGACGTTATCCAACAACTGAGGATGCAATAGTTTGAATATCTTAAATTTTAAAAACTCCGGTTTTGCTTTTTAAAATCACGAAAAATCAGTAAAGCGGGGGTTCAAAAAACAATAACATTTGTTAGTTTAGGTTTTTTGCTCACTAAAGTTCACATATGAACAAAAGTAATCGTCACTTCAAAGTTTAAAGAATTGACGTTTCCGCAAATTTCTCCAATGCTCCAAATTACAGAACTTTCCATTTTTTTGGATTTTAATTGTAACAAAACTTACTTTAGATTAACTTGCTTTAAAAAAAATCGTATTTCATCTCTATAAAAGTGTTCTTCACAAAAAAATTAAAAGTTTTTATAGGTTTGTCATTCCGTTTCTAATTTGTAAAATATTTAATTAGCACCCAACATATATACTATATATATTATGTACCTTTTAGTTAGGTAAGTTCAATTAAGAATGTCCATAGTCCATCTGTCCGTCCGAATGAAATTAACTTTCTGGCGGCACTGAGAAACCTAGAATATTGATACTTCAACCAATTGACCAGCGCGCTTGGCGAGTTTTCCTAACTCATCGAAAAACAATTCCTTTTTTCAGCACTCTTACGAGGAAACGCTTATTATTAAATGCAGCTAAACCTAAATGTTGTACCAAATTAAAATTAAAAAAAAAAATCTAAAAATATAAAAAAGTAGCAAAGAATACATAATTCATCGAAAAACCAATTTTTTCAACAAAAAAATTTATAAAATCCAAAGTTTTTATAAAATTTCAAATTCATCACAAATTCTATAATTCACAATACAATTTAACTGGAATAAAACAAATTAAGTTGCCAAAAACTATATATTTAATATAAACCCGAAGTTGTAAAAGAAATACAAAAAACAAACTCACCAAAACTTAATATTTCACCACAAAAATATAAATTTCACCAAACTTTGTAATATCACTAAAAATCCCAAAATTCACAAAAATTTTATAATATACGAAAAACGTAGAAACTTTAACAAAATATGTGTGCAACAAAAATATAAAAAAATTAAATTGGACCACAAATGGATATTCCACAAAAAAATTAAAAATTTCCCAAAAAAAAAGCACACACACAAATTACATTTTATATCAGAAACCTGAATTAAAATGAAAAATTTAATTTCACAAAAACTGGGGACTTCATATAAAATCCAAAATAACACAATTTTTGAAAGCCAAAGTTCTTAAAATAAAGAGCAGAAATCGAATTTAACTAAACTCTGAATTTATAACCCATTTTGCACAAAAAAGTATAAATTTCATCTAAAGTGAACGTATTTTTTAGTAGTAGCTACAATTCAAAAATTCAACACAACATTTCAAAATCACTATTCTGCAAAATCCATTATTAAACCGAAAAAAAATTGACACCACAAAATATTTGAAATTCACCAAAACACAAAAATCCAAATCTGAAAATCCCCAAAATTATTTTAAGTTCCAAAAGACCTGCCGTAACTGAGTGCCCTGCCAGAAATTCCGACTTATACCTTCACGTGTTGGCGGCCGGTAACAGAAAATCTGCAGATGCCGTATACGCCAAGAAAATATGGCCTTAGTGGAACTACAATTGGTGTACAACTGAAAGTAACTCAAAAGAACCCAAATCACCATGTCTTCTGCATTTCTGGAGTGTATATGGAAGCCTTAAATTGATGACGCAATATCAAACACCCATGCGTACAAAAAAGGACGAAGCGATATTCAAGATTTGCAAGAATGTTTATATTGTCAATTTTTAAAAAAACGTTATTTTGTAGTGTGAAACCGTAACAGAATGCCGCAAATATCGCAAGTAAGTTTTATTGTATGCAGAAAATATATATATATTGACACAACTAATATTTTAGTAGCAAAAATCAATGAATTCAATTGGAAACTTTTCACCCTTTCAAGTAGATCCTAGTAGACCTTTCAAATTATTTAATTTTGCGATATATGAGCGCAGGATGTGATTCTAGCTAGAAGCAGGCTATACTCAAAAGTTAGGATTATTTCCTAAAAATTCATATTGTTTAAATATAAGTTGTAGTTCTAATCATTTAAAATACCTTTTTAAATTGCATACTTTTCATCCAATAGTTACTAAATATTCTCTCTGATTAAAATACCATTTCCATCCCTTAAATGGTTCTCTGCATTCTTTATCTACTTTTACAAGACTCCATTCGAAGTGAAATAAATAAAACCAACTTTAATTAATTTCCTGAAAACTAACAATCTCTAACCCTTGTGCAACTCTAATTGCTCTATTGTATTAACAAATTAAATTTTAAATAAATTTATATACGCTCCACTGTTTAAGTTTTAAGACTTTTATACTGAAATATGTGGCCATATGCCACACAACTCAAACTAGTGAGGAATATACAGGCGGTTAGAGGTAGAGAGGCGAAAATAAATAGACAAGTATATACGGCAAAGGATTTACATGTAACAGGCAACACATATCTGAATGAGGCAAATACATACACATAGACTCACACGCACGAAAGAAGAAATGCATTGAAATTATTCTGGGATACATCTCTGAAGTTTTCCCTATACATCCCTCAAGCTGAAGTACATGTGCAATTATTTGTGCAAATATAGTTGGTATGAAAGTGTGTGTGTGCTTTAATTGTGTTTGATCATATGTTTGTGGTTGTACTCACATCCATCAAACAGAAAAAAAAGTAATAAAATCTTTGTTGATTTATCTTTTATAGAAACGTATGTCAAATATACATATGTGCTATAGTCTGACCGAATTTGCTTAATTTTTACATATGTGGTTGTTGTGTTCACTTTAATGTTGTTTACATTGCAACTTGACCATATCTTTAACATACGTGTATTTTGAGTAAAAGAAAACAATCATTGAAAAACAACAAAATTTTTTTTTTAATTATTATGCTCTCTTAGATTTATGTTTATGAAGAAAAGTATAAATAAATTAGCAATGATGGTAACGAGGACGAACACATAATTAACTTATGAATAACAGTATTTTACAAATAGGTCAAGGCTTTGAACAATTGCAATAACAACATATCTAGTTTGAGAATAATAGAATGTTAATTAGTTACGCGCTGGCCATAGGGAATAAAATATTATGGAGAATTTATTTATTACCAATTATTTTTTTTTGTTCTGAAAATAGTCCAATATATACAGAAGCCTATCTAGATTGTACTCTAGAGGTGTCTGCTCTTTCATCTACATGATAATAAAATATTTTATTGTGGTATTTAAAACAGACTGCAGATCACATAAGAACAGTTTTTTTTTTTTTATTTTAGATGATCAGGAGTGTGATGATGGATAAACTAGCATTTCACACATAGTCTTTAGTCTCGTATAAATCGGGAATTTTTTGCACTAACAAGCCGTACTGAAAAAGAATTCAAAGCTTTGGTAAGTAACAAATATATCGTTGTAAACTCACGCGGCCACTCCTTCAATTCTCTAACAAAAGATTACAATGGAGAAAGTGGAATAATGTCACTCGCAGTCCAATTATTGATACAGGTTTCTTCGAATTCATATGCTTAGTTAAATGATTTATTAAAGTAATATTCACTCACTGGTTGATGACTGGTGTTTTGTTTCCGATTATTTTTTCGTTACACTATCTGGTTTGTCTAAGATAGACAAGCAATAATTTGTAAAGCTTGAGAGTTCGCACTAAATAAACCCATTCCAAATCGGTAGAGGAAGAGCTTACAATTAAAGCGACAAGAATAGTGAATATTTTGCGACTTTGCTAGCAAATCGCGCCTGTCCGGTACTATAATCCATTATTATTTGCGATGCTACAATATTATATTTTTTCAACATCATTATTAATTTGTAAGTATTTAATTATGTATTTGAGTACATAATAATATGTTCTAGAAATTATTAAAAGTATTTTAAAATTTTGCTACATGTTAACTTACCTCAATAGTCATTGAAAATCTGGATAATGAGCTGAAAAGAAATAAAGCAATAAACATATTTTTCAAAATTTACTTAAATGAATTTCATATTCTAAATAAAAAAACCCTTAAAAAATTGTATTTATTTTATTTAATATTTTATGAAGTTTTTAAAAGTGTCAACGTTGTTTAGCTACCAAAAATGTCTTATACTAAAAATTATGAAATATAAGAGCAGGGGGTGACAACTTTTTTACTATGAAAATCCAAGACTGCTACTTTTTAGGTTTCACATAACCCACTTTCTAAACAAGATTTTTCACAAATCTCCTGCCAAAAGATTTTTTAAAGCTCTTAGAATGCTCCAAACTTTTCTTAAACCCATGAAATTTTTGTTAAAATTCCTGCTCTGCAATTTGTTTAATAATCCCTGGTCAACACGATCCCGCACAGAATTTAATTTAAACTACAAATTGTGCTTTCTGAGTGCATAAATAATTTAATTTTTCTCTGCCAAAATGAGTGCTCAGCCAGTATTAGTGAGTGTGTATGGTGGCAGGCAACATGTAGTTTTTAGTTTTAGTTGCTTGAAATTATTTTGTATGAATTACGTACATTAAAAATGAAAAATTAGAATTGTTGTTAAACTGGTTTATGTTGCACAAAATAAGTTGCTCTTGTTAAGCACAAATGGGCAAAGAAAAAGTTATTAAAACTTTCTCTCACAACACGTCCAACTACAACATTAAGTTTTGTATAAAATTTTTGTTTTAGTTAAACTTTTTTAAGGAACAATTTTAAAAGAACAATTTCAAAAAATTAAAAATAAAAATAGAAACTAAGAATACATTTAAAAAAATACTAGTATTTATTATAATCAAGTACGAGTGTTTGTGGTAAGCCTAGAGCGCATGAGGAATTTTCATATGAATTATATCTAATAAATAATGCTCATACGTCCGTAGCACTTAAATGTTCAAATGTGAAAATAAATTTAAAAAGCAAATAATGAATTATTTGTGAGGTTATATAATGTTAAAAAAAAGATTATGTTATAAATCAATTTAACACATTTGTTGAGATTTATTTGAAAATCAGAAAATTTATTTAGCGACACAATTTTAATACAATAATTTTGTAATTTTCTACATCAAGTTGTTCTACAACCAACAGAATATTCAAAATTATATAAATGTCATTTGAAATACGTACTCTTAAGATATAACCATTGACCGAATATGAGCAAAAGAATGATAGATTGAATAGATCTTTATCGCTTCTGGAAAATCTTTGTAGAGGATATTTAAATTCGGTTTTCCAAAGTTGTTGGTCACCGTTTCAGTTTTGCTCAATTTAGAGGAACTAAAGCCTGTATCTTAAAGGCGTATAGAGAAAACTGGATACATTTCGGAACCATGCTCTCTCGCGAGCTAGAGACAATTAGGTGAGACTGGCGATATTTCGCTTTTTTCTGTATAATATTATGTTAAGGTTTTCTTCTCCGATTTAAATAATTGAAGTGACATGTTTTTCTTTTCAAATGGAAAAGTCAGGAAGCTAAACGTGCGACAAAACATATCGTATTAGTTGTCGTATAAAAGAGTATGAAAATATAAATCTATCAATATAATTTAATATAAAACCATAAAAGTGTACTCTTCTGTATTTTATATACTATATACAGTGTTGTGCAAAACAAAAGCAACAAACTCTGCAAAAATAAAAATGTAAATGAATTGTTTGTTGTATTAAAGTTCATTTTCAACAAAATTATGTCTCCATAATATATTTGTGTTTATGTATATAAGGGCCAATTAATTAAAAAAATTAAGCTGTGTGCAAAACAAAACCAAAAGTTCATATCTTGAATACTTTCCATTATTTTTTTATAACTTCCACACATCTGCGAGGCACAGATTCAGTAAGAACAGTTTTTGAAACGCGTTTCCAGTCAGTTCCAAGAGTTTCAAATAGTTCTCTCCAATATTTCAATGCCTTATGCCAAAATAATTTTCAGGACTTGAACTCCATACTCTCTCTCTCTCCTACTAACCTGAATACTTTCGTTTTCAGAACATGTTTGTATATGAATGTTATATTCTTATAGTTAAATTCCGCTTAAAGTTGGTGTTTAGTAGAGATTGATGGTCGTTGGAATTATTGAACTAACTGTAATAAAATTTTTTTGATCCCAGTTAACAGACATGCACATGACCGATATGTGGAAAACTTTGCAAAATTTTGTAAAAACTCAAAATTGGTAAAAAAAAATTACAAAACTAAAAACAGGGGAACATTGATGTTATGGCAATTAAAGTCGATTTAATGCGTATACAATCCAATCAAGTATCCTAGCAATTAAAACTAATCTATTGAATTTTATGCAAACTCCCCTTAGTAAAGACCAGAGTCGCAAACTATCTATGACCTAAGACATTTGAGGCGTTGTATACATGTATCTTGTGGCATATTAAAAAATATCCTAGCACCCTACCGAAAGGGGAACGAATATTAAGCGAATTCGCTACAGTATTCTTTTTAACAAAATCAAAACATCTATTTATTGTTGCAACATTTTTATTCACATTTGCTAGATTTTCTAAAGACGATTTCTAAAGCAGAGGTAGCCGATATCGTTCAATATAATACACCAGTTACTTCGATGCAAAATATTTTTGAGCATGTTAATAAAACCCCATCTTTTATAATAAAAATTAAGTGAAGTATTTGCGAGTACTTAATTTAATCTCAACACCAGTTCCTAAGACTCATAATTGGATGTTAAACAATGTCTTAAAAATGCCACGTAAATTCCTTTAGCATATATAAAAAATTTAATAAGCTAAACTTGAACTCAAACTTGTGCTATAAAAATAAAGCAACTTGAAAAATGTCCAAAACAAAAGTTTAAAGACTCAATCGCTCTTCACCGTCAGTATGCACTGACTTTTAAAATGACTCTTTCCTCTTAATTCGGCCATATAAATCATATTTAAGTAGCTTAACAATGCCTTTAAAACAGGTAATATGAAGGAAAATATTTCTTCTCCTTGTACGAAACTGGTTGGTGGTGGTCGTTGTCATCATTAAATTTTTGTTTTCTGTTTATAAAATATTTTAATTTGCTTTTGTCTCATTTATTTAATTTTACTTTATTAAATAATTTATTAAGTGCTTATCTACATATTTGGCATGTTCATTTACATAATTTTTCACAATTACAAACCACTCAAATTGTAAATTTTACGAGTGAACAAAACCACTCTACAAGCCACTTGCTTTAAATTCGCTTAAAGAACAAAATTATGTTATAGTTACCACTACTATGACAACTCTTATTATATTGTTTTTCTTAATTTTTCAACAAATTTGCACTGCTTTGATAATATACACAAATATAAACACATACGGACTCGTACACTTACACACCTACATATATATCAGTATATAATAGTGAGCAGAAGCAAAAGGAAAATTCAAAAACATGGCAGAATATACAACTCGCTTTGGCGAGTTGGCCTGTATTGTATAAATAAGGGCGCATGAGAAAGTGAGTGACTGACTGACTGAATGCTTCGAGATAATGAGAATGAAGACATGAATAAAGATCATAATTAAAATTCTTATTTTGTTTTATTCCTAAACAGACAAGAAATGTGCGCGACTGGGTTTTTGTGTGTCTACGTAAGTTTTATCTTTCATAATTTTTTTATAAAAAAAATTTTTGCATTATGCTAATTGGTAAATGTTAAATATAATTTTTATAAAAAGCAAATTCTTTCTGACACTTGCACTGAATAATTTTGTTTTGTATTAGAAACAAATGGGTGGCCTAAGAGAGGTCAGTTAATGAATAATAAACATAAACAACTTAAAGCATACTTTAAGGCGCGCCGAGGAACAATGAAATATTTTATTGAAAATAAAAACAAATAAATAAGGTCGCTTTAGATTCGTAAGCAAAAAAAAAACTAAAAAAATTAGCATATCTTTACAATATATATTAAATATTTTTTCAGTTAAAAGAAATGTGATCATTATTTTTTGCTTTCTTTATTTAATATTGTCACGTGCGACCGTTTAAAATATCCTACTGAAAATATAATATAATTCGTTTAAGAACTTAACTAGCATAAATAATATTTGGCAACAGTGCTTTATCAGTTTACGAAATGCTTTGCATTTTATTTTTTAGAAAATGTTTTCTTAGATTTCCGAACATCTATACAAAGAACTTGGGCACAAATATTTCCGAACTAGAATAAATTTTTACTTAAGAATAATACTAAAAAGAAGTTCTTATAAACTGTAATTTGAGCTAAATATAATTTTGATAAAACCGCTTATATAACCTTATAGAATATTTAATAAAATTATTACTACTAGAATCAGCTTTAACTTGTGATAAACGCCCAAGTAACTTATGATTCTTACAAACTGTAAACTAAGCAGTCCATATTGTTGAAATGTGTATGGCAACAAGAACTTATGTTGTTTTAGATATTTTTATGTGGAAATAATTTGCTAGAAAATAAAGGCATGGTGACATTTTTCATTGAATTGTTCTTTGATTTGCAACAAGCACATGAAACAACCGACATTTTGCGTTGGAATAAATAATTTATTTCCTGTTTAAAACCAACGATCACCGATTTGTAGGCTCCAATCTACGACCATTACTCAGCTTTAACTTGGGGCCTTGCAAAGCATTTTCAAATAAGCATCACTTAACAGGAACTACTTCATATTCGACATTTATATACATGAAATTAGGTCTAAAAACTAAAGGGACATCTATAAATTATGAATCCATATAAGCACTTCTTACCCGTAAAACTCAGTCTTCTTTTCAATTTTGTTTTTCGATTTTAAAATTTAAGTTTTATTTGAGTTTTCTGTCGCATAAAAAAGCCTTTAAAAATTCGTTTGTTTCAAAAATTTTAGAGATACAAATCGTTTTCAATTGCAGTAGGTTTTTTAACTTCTGGCGTCACTATTTTTAATTTTAATCAAAGAGTAAACCGTCGCATAATCTTCTAGATTATTATTATATATATAACGATTCTTCTCTTGTAGTATTTCTGATCTGCCTTTATTAATCAGATACACCACTCCTCTTCAATTCAGGTCTTTAAGTACAGAAGGAATGTTTTTCAATATTAAATAGTTTTCCTAAACTTCTCTGCACTCTTTCAAACCAGAGTATAGTAATATTTTCTTTTTAACGGTTTTTTAACAAAACGAATAAATTTGTGTTGGCATATTGAAACAAACTAAGCTCACTAGCACATAAAAAAATATATTCTTTTAAAGCCACATAATAAACTGTCAACCGCAAAATCTTTTCTAAAGTGACAATAACAAATGCTGTTACAAACACACACAAACACATGTAAAACAAATAAAAATCGACTTTTTCTACAATGAACGAGTAAAGAAGGAAATTTTAAAGTTGTTGCTGTTGTGAACTAAATTCAAGGTAACAAAAAATGCATAAAGTAGCAGGCATATTATTTCAAATAATTAAATAGATGTATAATAGAAAAGCCTACAGGGAAATAGGGAAATATTTATCTCACAGAAAATTATATATACAGCCAGTTAAGGTTTTGCTTGGTGTCAAATTATAAATCTAAACATATTTAATTAAGTCGATATTTCACTTAATAGAAATGGTTTTATCAATTAGTTATCCAAACTTTAAGGTCTAAAATAATAATTCGTCAGCAAATAAAAAAGGGTAGCAAAATATCGATTGTAAATATAAATATTCAAAGAAAAATTTGTATTTAACTAAATATCTCTTAAACTCTAAAAATGTTTTTTTTCCATGTAACTTTTTAATTTATACGATTATACTATAAATATTGGCGTATCAAAAATGGTGTTTCTTTTGCCGGTTTTTGATGACATACGATCTAGACGCAGCGGTCATATATAAGAAGTTTCTTACAAAAATTAACTGTGGCAAATGATCAAACTTTTACTGATACACCAAAAAACCCTGAATGCTGCTATACTAACGGACAAATGAAGCTCAAATAATAAAGCCCAAATTGCTTAGGACAGTTCATTCAAAGCCATCCAAAGCGGACAACAAAATTTAATTATCAGTTAACCATTAAACAGTAGCGATCTTAAGAACTACGAGGTAGCGTGTGTTTCGATTGTTATTTTATGTAGCAAAAAATTGATGTTGCTGTGCGCTTTTATCACTTAGTAGGTGTGTAGGTGTTTTGCTGCTTATATTTTATATAACTGGGTGTTTACTAGAGTGTTTTTAAAAAATAAAAATGATATTTTGCATATAAAAAGGATCTGGTCTGGGAAGTTTGGTAATGAAAAAAATAAACTAAAATGCAGATTTGTATTGAAAGAAAGCGTTACCAGTCCTCTTCGCAACGTAATGTCCAGTACCTACTTCTGTATATATGTATGTGTGGAAATAAAAATGACGCTCTGTTTATTTGTTTGTAAATACGTTTGTATTATGTGGAATGCCAAACTACTGACCCGGAATGTAAAATATGTTAATTTAGAGTAAATAATAATTTCCCTCTATCCTCATACAGAGTCAATAGTAACTTCCAAATCTTTAGAACGGTTAATTTGCATGTATTAAAAACATTTCTAAAAGAATTGGATCGGGCAGAGGAACACCCCCCTACACAAAATTATTAATAGTTATCTCAACAACTACTACAGGGATCGTCTTCAAATTTAGTATATGAAACACTATGTGCATACCCTGGAAAAATTTTGTAGGCATGGAAGCGGGTGAGGGGATGCCGTCCATACTGAAAAACTGAAAAATCGTCGTGTAATCAGACAAGAGACGAGATGAATTTGAGTTGGCAGAGGAATACTCCTCATACAAAATAACTTCTAATTATACTTTATGTAAAGAACTATAATAGTGATTATACAAAATTCTGAATAATCTTCTGCGTGATTACGTAATAAAATCTACAAAAGTTCTTTGAATTATTTATGTTTTTCCTTAACCACTATCGTCAGGTAGCAAAGCACATTGAGCCAATATAATTTTATAATACAAAATATATAGTTAAAACTGCCACTACCGTGCCCCCTAACCAACAAATTTACGGATATTTCTTATCCAAAATTTAAAGGATGACTGATTGAGGGCATTGGACTGAAAGTAATGTAACAAGTAAAAACTTTTTCGTAAAATTGTGTTTTACTTGCTAAAATCAGTAGTTCTCTTACACTTAATGGCCTTTATATACAAAAAATTATTCATTTATGTCAGTCCTTCCTTCCTTCCTTTGTGTATCTTAAACTGTGCATACATGGCCAAATTTAACACGTAGATCTATTTAATTTTTTTTTTAGTTTGGAATTGTATTTGCTCTTTTTAAGTTGAACAAATTTGTATGGAAGAAAAAAGAGAAAACCGCAGAAGAAAGAAAAATTTTACTTCATACAAACATTGCCAAAAATGCAAATTTTTAGCCAAAAACAAGAAATGTTGAAAGAAGTTAAAGTAATAGATTTGCATAAGCTTATCAGCATTCCCATCCATTTATTTACCTTGTAAATCCAAGAGGAAAGCAAAAAAAAATTATTTGAAAGCAAACTTTCAGAGATGAAAAAAAGATCATCACATATTACACTGGAGCTCAGATAAATATGACTTATTTCTTTTTTTTAAGTTATGAAGTTAAATTCAATTAAATGAATTGATTATGTTTACTAAATTTAATGGCAACAGATTATTTAATAGAGCTGTAGTATTCTTCCAGAAAAATATATTTCTCAGACTTCAAATCATGCACCTACCTCTAAGATTCTTTAAGAATATCAGACGGGCTCATATACGTACTATTTTCAACGGAAGCCTATAACTGCTTTTGTTACTTATATTTCAATGAATTTAATTTTAATAATATTTGCCATAGTATAATCTTTTTTTTTGTGGGACCTAACCAAAACTAAAATATAATTCCGAAAGTACTGTAGCACAGTCATACACTTCTATGTATAAAAAAACTGTATTTGCACTTCAGAACTTATAAAAACTACGACGTTTCACAAACTAGTTTGTATCATCTTACCAACATATATCTGTAAATCTTTATTCTTTTACACCACAAGCAAAGAAGTAAGTTTTCCTTATAAACTACCTTTTGCCATTACTATCTATCGGGTTATTAAAAGTACCACAAGTGACTTTACGTTTCTCCACGTATGACAATCGAAGCAAAGAGGAGAATATCTGTTGGAAAGTTTTAAAATGCCTTTATGCTTTGTTTTTATTGTTGTCATTGTAAAAGTTGTCTTTGTTGTCTATTGTCGAACAAAATCTTATTAGAAAAGTTTTATTTCCTTTTATATTTTTATTATAAGTTTGTGCAACAGGACTATGTTATACTTGCAACTATGCGAGGGTTTCTCTTTAATTGCCACCTTCTTATACAGTTTCTTTAAAGGCTATCCGCCGCAGTTGCATAAGATGGCGCAAAAGCTGAACCGGGTTGCTTGTTCGCGTCCCACTCGCGAAGAGATGACCATACCCACAATCGTTCATGCAAAATGGCTATTACCTGCATGACACTTCCCCCCGGGGGCATATAACATCATGGTGAACCCTGCCACCTTGATGGAATGTCACCGGCGGAAAAGTGGGGCACCAGTTCCTCAGACTTGTCAGGAGCCTGAAACTGGAAGAAGGTAGGACTTCTATGTTCGACCAGTAGCGAGATAAACTGGTACCACGGGAACCAGTAAGCCCCTGGAACTTGGGTTCCAGTATGGTTGTTGGTGAGGCTTCTTCGGGGGTGCACGTGGTGGCTGTGGTTTATACCCAAAGCGGGGAGGTCCTTTAGGACCGATGTAGCGTCATAGCAACGCAAGCTGCTAATATTATTTGTTGACAGTAAGAGATTAGGTCGCTCTAAACCCCTCAGCAAGGGGTGTGACCGGGGCCTGGCAAACCTCTGCCCTAATTTGCAACCTATGGGATGGCATAGGTGCTATTCCGGTGGTGCCTATGCGGCACCACCGGATATCTGTGTACATAATAGTGTTGAATTTACAGTTTAATTTAGTACTGAAGAGTTTTAAATAAAAGTGGTAATTGTCGAATAAAGTTGATAAAATCGTTAAGGACTGTGTAGTTTAATTCTTGCAATTAAACAAACCCTACATATTAACGTTTATTGTGGTAATAAATGTAACAATATTTTGGCACCTTTGGTAAATTTATATTGCTTTTGGGAGCTTAGTTTAGCTGAAATCATAATTCTTACTTTATGATACTTCTATTTCTGTGCCACATTTTTCGCTAACAAACATTTTGTGCAAGCTGTACATACTCGGTAATCTCGTCTCTGTTTCGCGTTGTCCACTTATTCAAATGTGTACACCATCGCTTAAGATGATTATTTGCCCAAACTTGTGGACCTTGGCTAAACGATTTTGTCTATAGTATAAACTTAAGCCAAGTCCCGGCGGAGAGTTCGTGAAATTAAAGTCTACCAAAGTCGGAATTCTTGTGCGCGGCAAGAAAACGACTGCCCTTGCTTCCCTTGTATACTTTTGCGCAACGCGGTCTCGGTCAACTTGAAGATTCCAAGGGCCACCGCGTAACGAATACTAATCGCGATAATAAAGTTTTTCCATCTGAAAGTGCTGTTGACGTGAGTAGCTTGCCGATGTGATTTGGTATTAGCGACCGAATAATAGACCACAGGAACAACATGGCAGAATAAACGCTAGTGATCAACACACCAGTTAGTTTATATATATTAATGAATAAATAAATAATGGAATGAAATAGTAAAAATAAAAGTTACTGTGAGCTGCCAAGCAAAACGATATGGCTTGCCGTAACTAAATGCAGTGTCAGAAGTTCTGACTCGTGGTGGCAAAGATGGACAAGAAAACATCGCCAGGGTCATTTGACCGTGAGATTTCTAAAAGGATGGACAATGAAATCTTGCAAGAGTTGGAGAGGTTAATGGAAGTCCTATGTTTATTGGGTAATGGAGGATTTCTGAAGAGATTGACAAAAAACCGTCACAAGAGGAAGAGGCTGTGATGGTAACGGATATAATGGTGAATGTCCAGCACTGACTAGTATAAAGCTTATGGCAACGAGCAGATATTTGTTAAATGTAAATTCCGTGGGGAGCTAAAGCTTTAGATAAAAGCTACCAGTTACAAGAGATTTTGTAAGGAGAAGAAGGCCAACAATTATCAGTCGACAATATGACTACAGTCAGGGTAAAGGCTTATGTTTGTCGTAAATTTTAAATCGGTTTCCTGAAATCGATTCGATGAAACAAATATTGAAACGGGACCCATAAAATAAGCGGTTTGCTTCAATATCCCCCTGTATTAAATAATAATACTGAACAAATTTTAATGGCGTTTTTGTTTCTTAAATAAAATATTGCCCTATTAAAGTATACATACTTAACAACAAATTTGGCATTTTATGCAGATCATAAAGGTCAATCTATACTTTTCGGCGTCATCAAGGCTAAAATTACTTCGATTATAATAAAAGGGCAAATTTTTCATATTTTCTTGGAACGAAACCTACATTAGTTACAACTTTAATTCATTCCAGTATTATGAGTATGATTGACACATCACTTCCTTTAATGTATCTAAAAATAACACCCACCCACCCTCGTATCAATATAAGTAAGAAAGTGGCTTTATGTACCCACACATATATATAATGACTTTAAGTGTATTTGTATGGCTGTGTCAGCACATGTAAATGTAAAAACTTTTTTTAACAATACATGTATTTGAATGGTGTGCATGTATGCATACATTTACATACCACTCTTGTACATGTTGTACCAACACTTCTTCATATACGTGTATTCTCACATTCGTGAAATTGTAAGAGGGAGTGTAAGTGTGTGTTTTTGCTTGCAGATTTTGAGCTACTTAACAAATGCGAATTTATACATATTATACGAGTACTACATGGTATTTCAATGTACTTCAGTTATAGACAACAAGTTAAAATCAGCTTTACAACATTACATACATACAAATGCATTTATATATTATAAAATATTTACACATATACAGCTGTGTGTTCTTGTAAAAAAAAAACCTACGAATAAAAACACTTAACCCATTTCGTGCGAGTTGTTGTAAAATTGAATAGTATTTCCTTTTTAAGATTAATGGATTATTAATATTGTGAGTGAGATTCTGTTAAATTGTATGCAAATTTCTAAGGAGTACTTTTTATGTAGGTCACATCTGTGTTTAGTATTAAGGCCTTGCATAGGCACGCTTTAGTGCTAAGTTATACATATTTATATGTTAAGAAATATAAGACGAATATATTTGTCTTTCGCAAATCGTACAACAAAGCCGCTACAAGAGATTGCCTTATAATTCTTTTAAAATACTTTAAAGAATCTTTATCTACTACTTTAATTAGTATTGAAAAGTATCACAGTAAAATACATGTACTGGAACCTCTTCAGAAATCGTACCATTTTTGTTAAACAAATAATATAAACTTTCATAGCAGCAATTTCACATCTTTCATCGTATAATGTTTCTCCAGAAATGGAACTACTTCAAGTTATTTTCTTTTTTGTTTGGAATATCCAAACGCAATATAAGTTTAATTGCACCATAATTTGTTGGCTATATGAAAAAAGTGCACTTCGGCTGACAACAGATCGTTATAGTTGGTAACAAGAACAAATGGTAATTATTTTCCATCGCAAAACGTTGACAACTCTCGCCACTATTATGCACACAGCGAATCGAAACCAAGAGAAAGTTTCAAGAAGGTAATTTTTATTAAATAATGCAGCAGATAGTCTCGGAATCTCCTTGTAAGAACTAACTGCAACACTTCAAAGCTGGTAAGCTTGAAGGCTACAAATGTTTGCAGATTACGTATTTTTATTATGGGCTGCTGAAGCCTCCTCAGAATATTAGAGAAAAGTTGAAGTGATCAATCAACGGTAAACGTGCGGAATATGCAACTACAGAAGCAGACATAAAACTCGTTGGAACACAGCGAATGGGAAGTTTAACCTCACTCGCCTTATATTCCAGATCTTGCCGCATCTAATTGACTACCCTGTATTTAAATCGATGAAAATCAACCTGGACACTCGTTCGAACTATAAAAAATTGACGTGACCTCCTTCTGGCCTCCAAGGATGACCAATTATGTTGGTTCTATTTTTAGAAAAATTAAAAAATACTTGAACATTTAATTGAATTAGCACTATCAAAAATATATATTAATCAATGACCGAGTACCCGGGTTTTTTTGTTCTGTTTTGCTTATAGGCAAATCTGTTATCTTATTACAAACCAACTGAGAACTTGACGATTGACGAACATCTCTCCCCCTACCACGTAGAACTAAATTTCCATAATGCATACCCTCAAAGCCGACCGAATAGGGCATTAAAGTTTGTTGGGTATGTGATGCCTACAAATCTTATCCGGAAAACTTGTAACAGGTAGTGAGACGAGACACGAAGAAAGGGTGGTGAAAGATTTAACATGTCCGTTCTGTGGTAAAAGGCATAACATCACAATGGATAATTTTTTTTAATACGATTTCTTTGCCGGAATATATTTTTTCCCCAGTGCTCATTTTTTTAACAATATTCGGGTGGATGTAAATTATGATGTTTACTAAAACATTTAGCCGCTCGCCTCGTAGAGACACAAATACTGAATGACTAAAGAATATCTCTCTTTCTCTCAAGTGCACCACCGCTACGGCAAGCGATCAACGAGATAAGAGGAGGTTTAGCGTAGCTGGTTCATACAATCTGTAGCATTTTTTGTTGAATTCTAATAATGTTGGGATTTGAATTGGCCGGCAAGATAGCATGGTATAATCGCTAAAAGCTCATTTCTTCGGCGTCGTGGAAACTTGCAAAACGAAAATTTGATGTGAATGCAGTAACTTATTAACTACAGTTTCCGCCGGTTGAAAATGTAACAAAAATAAGCCAAATTGTTGTTTACCTTTTGGTTCGAAAGCTGTAGCAGAACAACTACAGATAAGTGTTCTTGAGGGTATTTTTTAATAATTATTTTTTTAATAGTGTCCTGTTGTCAAAACTAAAAAATAAATTTTAGTTTATTATTCTTTAAATTAGCCTTCTCGTAGCGCATTCAAGTGTAATTTTCTCTTTCCAATAACTAGGATAAGGCCGGTGATCTCGGTTTATCACTTCCTTAGTTCCTCATTAGCATAATGTTTGTTTGCTATAATCATTTCATTAAGAAAATAATTTCCCAGCCTCTTGCTGTGAAACTTCGAAAAGTGTACCTTGTAGTTCCGTTTGGAAAATGCTCTAAAATTCTCCTCAGATACAAGTAAATAAACGACAAAAGTTTTCAATATTATAAAGTACCAAACATGTTGTGGGCAATTTTAGGTTAAGTTGACATATTTTAGTTTGCGGTAGCAAAAGTATATTTTGTTTTATGTTGTTTCTAAATGACTTTTTTAAAGCAATTGACTTGAAAGTATTGAATTTTTGTGTGAAATATACAAAACTTTATCTAATAGCTTTGGAATTGATTACAACAAGACCAGACTTATTAAATAAAATTTTAAAGGAATTTTTGTTAATAAAAAGAAAATAAGAAATTAAACAGCCGCTTTGCATATACGCTTCCTTTCATAGTTAAAACTTCTTTACCACAAGTCTATCAAAAATAAGAGTATCTGTGTGTGACGTTTCGTCTAGAGTTGTTTGTTTGCCCTACAATAATGAAATTAATTCGTGGAATTTGATGCAATCGTTGTAAAGAAATCGTTTGTTTGTGTTTTTTGTAGGCATCAAGTTTGTATTTGAGGTAAAATAGAATGTAAATTTTAATACTTTGAGTTATATTTTGGTTTGGCCTTTGAATACTTTCTTTTGATATTCCCTCCTCATGAAACCGACGAAATTCGATTAGCAATAACCTGTTTGTTTAATATGTATGTGTGTACCGAAATATTAATTCGTGTCCACTGAGTTTTCTGAAATATTTATTGATCTTACTAATTGTCTAAATGTAACACAGTATAAAAATCCAGTAAAAAGTAAAATATGAAAAACAAAATTTATATTTTTGTTGTGGTCAAAATGCGTCACATCCATATAAAATCATATACGCAGTTTCTGTACGTAAGTATGTCGACATACATACATTAGCTTGCGGGTGTATGATTTTTGTATGAAACAATACGTTTAAACACATATGTTGTTATATCTTATTCATATTCTCATCATTTTTAAATCAATTTTTAATTTGTTTTTAGTTTACAAGAACATAATTCTAAATCTGTTTTCTTCCTAAATCTGCCTGGTTGGTTTCAGTATGACCGTCTTTATTTAACGAAAACCACAAATGTCAACATAAGTTATTCCATTTGCGCACACGTTTAGTTTTATAAAATACACCTTATTATCATTTCTTAATTTAGGACCACTATATATTTAACTTGAAATAACTAATGCGGCTTGTGCTTATGTTGAAGTTATCTTTTGTTCAGTTTAAAAGATTGTTCTAGTTGTTGTGCTCCAATCTCCTTGTTCAATATTACGGCATCAGCAGCATGAGTTAAATGAGGAATTTATGGTGTGGTGCATTGTGTAAGAAGTATTGTATCGTCCGTCCTTTTTATTCACTTAAAATAAAATTTCTTTATATTTTAAGAATCTTTAAAAGTAAAACCACTGATTTTAACACTTTAGCACGGAAAATGTTGCTTCTTTTAATACATTTCACAAAATATTAATTATGCGCGTTTTGGGAGAGAAAACTTTTGCACGAAAATTAAATTTTTTCTTTGCTTTGTTGGAATGCGTGGAAGTTGAAAATCATTTACACTAACTTTTTTACACCTTCCAATTAATGTGTTGCATTTATTTCGTAGAGGCAACTATTTTCTGTACGTTTGTTGTTTTTCCTGTTTCACTTTCAATGGAATGGAATAAAGAGATAAATGAAAAAAAAAAATGGAAATTTACCTCCTTTGCCGGTTCTTGGCCGACCAAAGCTTAAATAAATAAGTAATTATGAATACAAGATAAATACATAAATTATCTAGAGAAAATATTTTATACAAATTGCAGGGATTTCAAATACTTATCTGAAATCTAATCAAGCAAAAAATTTAGATGGAAATTAACACTTAAAAAAAACCGCCAACATTTTACAAAAACAATTAATTTCATAAAAACCAATTAATGGTAAATGCTATTTTACCAAAAATTAAAAAAAAAATTTAATTTCGCAAAAAATAAAATTATACTAGAAAATCGCCAAGAAATTAAAATTAAAAAAAAGAACATAAATTTTAACAAATATAGAAAACTCAGCAGAAGCCAAAAGATTGTTAAAAAAAGAATAGGCCTCACTAAGGATGAGTACAAACATATGGTTATTGAAGGCAAGCGCACTGTGAGTTTTATTCACCATTATGGTAATATATTTCTTAAACTTAGCTTGAAGTCCATAAGAACCCCAAGATTGAGAAATTAAAAACTAGTTCCCAACTGAGAAACTACAGTCAGCTCACCAAGTTCTCGAGAATGTTTTGCGTTTGCGTTTATTTAAGCGTTGTTAAGTTTTTATTACACTATTCCAAAAACTTATTCGAATCATGCTGTAGATAATGTATCTCAGAAATTTTGTCATAACTAAGTTAACACGCTCTCCGGCGTTTAAATATTGAGGCCAGGTTTGTGTCCACTATCAATGAATAGGGGTTATATTCCAAGATCGTCGTTTGGTGTGAGAGACTGGTGGTAGTGTTAATAAATACTATGCTGCATGTACGGTTATTGAAAAAAGTATTAAAAGAAACTGTCTCGTCTCTCTCTTGAAAAAACATAAATCTATTTGTATCTAATCCTAGGAGCTCTACCCCTGTAAAAGTACGTCGCCACCATTTTATAATCATTTGCACATTACTTTAAGACACAACTAGATATACTACTGTGGGCAAAAAATAGTAAGACTTTCTAATTTAAATTTCGCGCGGAAATCCATTCGTCGAAGTACAATAAGTGCATTCGGTGATTTTTTAATGAGTGAAATTATTTAACAAAGAAGTTCCATTAAATTTTGTGTGCGGAATGAAATTTCTGGTGCCGAAACGTTCAGAATGTTGCAAAAGGCCTTCGGTGATAATTATATGTCTCGAGCAAGTATTTTTGGTGGGTACAAATTATACAAATTTCAAACTGACGATCAACACGTCAATAAAATCAAGGAATTGCTGTTTGAGAATGAGACGATTAACAGTCAAAGACCTTACTGATATCGTTGGAGTCTCGGAGGGGTCAGTGAAAACCATTTTAAAAGATCATTTGGGCCTAAGAAAATTGAAATCACGATTGGTTCCAAAATCACTAAATTTTCTTGAAAAACAGCGTCGCGTCGGCGTCTGTCAAACAATACTTTCCGACTACTAGGATGTCATTAATCGTATTATAACTCGCGACGCGTCTTGGATCTACGCTTACGACCGGTAAGAGACGATCTATCAGACGAATATCGTGCTAAAGGTGAGCCGAAGCTGAAAAACACGTCAAAGAAAGTCAAAAATCAAGGTCTTGTTGACAGTTTTCTTCGATCATCCTTCCGGCCGGCCAAACTGTCAACAAGGAATACTATTTGAGTGTTATGCGTCGTTTGCGGAAGCTATTCATAAAAAGAGGCCGGAATTATGGGCTGAAAACTCTTGGTTTTTGCACCATGATAATGCATTGTCGCATACCGCATTGATCCCTCGTGAATTTTTCGCCAAAAATTCAATCAATATCGTTTCACAACCACCGTATTCGCCAGATTTAGCTCCGTGTGACTTCTGGATGTTAAGCAAACTCAAGCGGCCGCCCCGGGGAAACCGTTTTGAGTCAATTGAAGATATTAAACTTAAATCGCTACGCGCATTAAAGAATATTCTGGACTTTAACAACTGTTACGAGGATTGGAAAAAACGTTGGCATATTGTTGATTAAAAGTATTATAAAAAACGTGTATCATTGAGTGAATAGAATTTTAAGTAACGTGTGACTTGAATAATAAATCTACTTAGCTTGTATTATATAGACGGGGATTTAAATGGTCATAATTTCCGTTTTGGTAGGCTCTTTCGGTGGAACGAAAAAAGAGTTGTGTGTACAGACGTCCGCAATGCTTTTTGGAGCCTAACACTAGAAAAAATTTCTTTCGAGTTTCGGCAAGTCAATTAAAAAAAAAGTATCTCATATTTTAAATACCAACGACCCCTTTTGCTGATTTTCAAATCAAAATTCCCTAACAAGGTAGCAAGTAAATATTTTATTCAAAAATTAAAAACATTTTATTGCTCTTGGTGCAGTAAAGCACATGATTTATAGCTAAAAACTTTAATAAACAGAGAGATACAAAATATTTATGGGCATCAAAGTGGTTGGTTGAATGCACTTTACCAACTCTTCAAATACCTTCTCCCTGAAAAGTTTTTTAATATATAAATGTTTCAACAAAATGTTTTTGTTTTTTATTTAGTTTTTGTACATTATTTTCATTATCAACACCTGTGTTAAAGTTGTTCCTCTGCAGGCTGGTATTAGTTTCTTTTTTTTTTGTTACTCCCTTTATTTGCTTTAAAAAAAATAGTGAAAAACTTTTTCTTTGTTTTGGCTTCGCGCAGTTTCAAAAAATAAGTAGTATTTATCAAAGTTCTTCTTACATCTGAATGGGAAATTAAAACCTGTCTGAGATTGAGTTGAATAAATAAATGAAACATTAAAATAAAAGTTTAGATTTGTTTCGAGAGAGTGGGTTGAAGTTTTCAGCAGTAGAGACATTTAGGGTAAAATTTAAACTTGAATACAATAAAATATTTTTATTTTATACGTTGAAAGTGAGTAAAGCTAGTTTTTGATGACTTCAGGATTAAAGTTTCTAAATGTTAATTTCCGGTTAATCCGGTTCGTAAAATTTTTTTCGTTAGTACTCAGCAGGTAAACTTAAGTCCAACCAAATTTAATTGAGCGAGTACGTGTAAATAAATGAGAGGTAACACCCTCCGTTACTACGTATTCCAATATTTTTCCTGAAATATTTTACTCGAAAAGGTGGTAACGTAGAGCTTACCTATTAAAGAACTCTGCTTCTTGAAGTTATACTACTTTGTTTTGCCGCCATTTTGGTAAACACTAGCCTTGGTAAACAGTAGAGACGTGGCAAATTTATTATGGGAAAATATTCAGCAAACCAACGTGTTTAAATCGTTAAACAGTTTATCAAAATCAAACATCGATTACTGTGACGATGAGAAAGTTAAAGTTACGTGAAATGTTCAGGAAAAACAACGTGCCAACAAGACGCACTATTTATCTTGTAGTGAATGATTTCGAAGAAAGAGGGACTGTAGCTGATAGGCCCAATCATGGACCACAACGTACTGCAAGATCGACTGAAAACATTACTGCTGTTCAAGAATGTGTTCAAAACAATCCACCAGCCTCAATTCGACACCGTGCTCAGGAGCTTGATCTTCAAAGAACAACTTTGGCCACAATTTTGCACAAACATTTGCACTTGTTTCCATTTAAGACGCAGCTGATACAAGAGCTTCTTCCAATAGGATGCTACAGCTCGCCCATGACAACCTCGATTTTCATGAAAAAATCATAATGAGTGACGAGGCACATCTTCATTTGAATGGATACATGAATAAACAGAATAGTCGCTTCTGGGAAATGGAAAACCCTCAAATCATCCTTTGCATCCATTAAAAGTGGTGTGCAATTTGGTCAGGAGGAATCATTGGACCTTACTTCTTTGAAACTGAAAACGGCGTAACGATAACTGTCAATGGGGAGCGATATCGTGATTTGATTGAAAACTTTTTAACGCCACAACTGCATGCTTTGGGCTTGACTGACATGTGGTTTCAACAAGACGGTGCTACATCGCATACAGCCAGGATTACAATGGAATTACTGCGAGGCCTCTTTCCACAACAAGTTATTTCAAGGAATGGTGATGTTGATTGGCCTCCACGGTCGCCGGATTTGACTGCTCCGGACTCCTGAAAAGGAGATCTGAAAAGCAAGGTTTATGCAAACAAACCAGAAACGCTGAAGCAACTCAAACAAAATATTCGTGATGAAATTAATGAAATACCGCATGAAATGTGTGAGAATGTAATGAAAAATGTGTTCAAAATGGCTAGCATTTGTGAGGCTAGCAGAGGCGGACATTTATCTGATATTGTATTCCATACATAATGCCCGAAATTAAATAAAACATTTATTAATATACGATCCAATCTCTTTCGTTTAATCAAAAATTATAAACAAAAAAAGTAGTATGCCGTCCCGGTGGATACCCTGTACATTAACCTCCCATTAAAGGTTAACGGTAATGAAATCTATCCTTTAGATTATCGGAAACTTCTATCTTAAAGTAAACTCATAATTACCCAAAGACGAATAGCGGTAACATCCTATCTTCAACTATCAGTAAGTTGTAATAATGGCCCTTAGTGATATAGAGTAATATGGAATGAGATCGCTGCGATATATATTATATACTATATTCAATACATAATATTATTAGAGAAATGGGTTTTACTGTTTGGTAGCACTTGGTGATCGGACACGGGCGGTATAGTCAACCCAATGAAGTGCTGTATCTAAATTTATATTTAACTTTGCATTCCTTTGTCATCAAAGAATTAGGAACCAAAGTATGTATAAGACATAAAGCCTTCTTTCCTGTTGATAAATATATAATATTTATATTATATATATATATATATATATATATATATATATATAGATAATCTTCCATAATATCTCAACATCATTATTGCCAGTTTGATATCAGAGTCAGCACTGCTATTTGTGCCAAAGCAGTGGCGTTTTTAAGTTTGGTTGGCCGTAGTAGTTTTCTTCTTATTCAGAATACGACATAATGGCTGCAAAGAAACAAGGCGACATTATCCAGTATTAGCCCAATATGCACGCGTAAGAAAATCTTAATAGTTGGCTTGTAGACGCATACAGTATGAAATCTAAAACTGTGTTTCAACAGGTTTAACCTGGAAGGAGTCTTTTAGGTTAAAAAACTGGTCATAAATTTAACACGCATTTCTAAGGGACAAATATGCCAGCCGATTTTTTGTTTACAGGTTATATATATTGCACTCAAAAACGTTAAATAAATTTTGAGTTTGATTACACTTTTCATATGGTGTAAGGTCGAAACTTAGACACATTTATCGCGGTTGGAAAAAATACAAAATGGAAACGTAAAAAAATTATCTTTTCCTTACTATGATTTTTAAGTTTTGTTTTAAATGCACTTCATTCCATTTTGTATTAGAATATTGATTAATGAAGAAAATATTAAAAACATGCATATTTCGTTAGTTTTTCCCCTTGAAGGCCGTTTAGACACGCAATGGATTTCGTAGCTTAAAACAACTAGTTACAAAAATTTCATTATTTCATTAATTTAAACTAAAACCAAGAGAAGTTCTTCAAAATATACTCATAGTTGATATAAAGTGCAGCACTTCTCTAATACTTTCCAGCAACATACTTATAGATATACAAACTATCCCTATGCTTCATTAAATTAATTGAATAAAATCACCAAAGTCAACTAAAAACTTTTTGAAAATAATTTTTACTTTGCACAAAATATAAAAAATTAAAATTAATTGTAGCATATTCGTACTTAAAATATAAAGCAAAGTTTTGTACGTAGATAAAGTTAAGTTTTAGGAAATGAAATGTTCATAGAAAATTCGGAGGAACTGCACGAACAAATTTTATTCTTCCAATTGGAGAGATATAAATGATAAAAATTTAAACGGTTCGCAACTATTTTTAAAACATCCTACCAAATCTTGTTCCCCAATATCAATATTATGCCAGACATTGAGGGCTATTAATGAAGTAAATAGCGACATAAGTGACGTCGGCGGCACACTCACTGCATTAATGCCCCCAATTTTGTCAATAATCGACTACTATTGTCAAAGAATTTGTATTTATGTAGGCGGATTAACGCCGACGTTGACCGGAATTGACTTTGTTTTTGTCAATAAAATATTTGGCGTTGACAAGTGAATTTGTTTGGAAAAAATTCCATTACTCGATTGGTATGAACCTTGAGCCAAGAACCGTAGTGTTGTTGCTAACTTTGCCGTGTTAGAAATTGATGTTGAGCGAGTTACACTCTTCATTAAAGGCTCAATTTTATTTAAAACGAAGTTAAACGCCGGTTCGGCTAATCGAAAGTATTCTAAAAATCTGCATAAACAAATTGAATTTAACATTTTTATATAAAATTGTCACAAACAAAACGTATCCACGTTCATATGTTTGTACGTAGTAAACACCTTTATTACTTACGTTCTGTCCGGCAAATTGAATATGGATGATCTTTGCCTAAGAAATTTTCTTTGAATCTTAAGCATTTCTGTATTTTCTTCATCACTACTTCCACTGGAGTCAAACAAAAATAACATTTTTATCGCCCAAAATAAGAAAACAAATTAAATAAATGTCTAAATACATAAAGGTGGAAAATAAGTTTCAAAAATATCGATAACACGTCGACATCAACACGTTCTCCCACATGAATGCCGATTTACTATCGTGTTGACGTCGGCGTCTACTAAATTTGACTGCAGTTAAAATTTGATGACGGCGTCGACATTGAGTTTGGCAATATGTGGGATTAACTTAAGGTGAGCATTTGATTTTTTATTACATACATAATTGTGTAGCATAACTCTATTGAAATGTTGACGTTTTCATATGTTTTTTTTTATTTTCGGTTTTTCAGTGAAATTCGAATTTTATCTTATTAAATTTCGAATAATTCGCAATTTTTGGAGCAACTCCGGTTCTTTTAAATTTTGTTAGCTAATTTAAATAATTGTTTGCCAATAGTTTGGTTTAGTGGAAACTTTTCGAATTTTTGGTGAATTTCCAAATTATGGTGAAATTTCCTGCAGTCCTGTGAAGTCCAAACAACGATTGGAGCACTAGAATCCGATATGTCTAGATCGAGGACGATTTTTGAGTGCAAAAAACGTATGGTTGACTCTGCATGATATGGGTGCCAGGCCACCCTTTATTACTTACGTTCTGGTCGGCAAATTGAATATGGATGATCTTTGCCTAAGAAATTTTCTTTGAATCTAAAAGCATTTTTGTATTTTCTTCATCACTACTTCCACTGGAGTCAAACAAAAATATCATTTTTATCGCGCAAAATAAGAAAACAAATTAAATAAATGTCTAAATACACAAAGGTGGAAAATAAGTTTCAAAAATATCGATAACACGTCGACATCAACACATTCTCCCACATGAATGCCCATTTACTATCGTGTTGACGTCGGCGTCTACTAAATTTGACTGCAGTTAAAATTTGATGACGGCGTCGACATTGAGTTTGGCAATATGGGGAATTAATTTAAGGTGAGCATTTGATTTTTTATTACATACATAATTGTGTAGCATAACTCTATTGAAATGTTGACGTTTTCATATGTTTTTTTTTATTTTCGGTTTTTCAGTGAAATTCGAATTTTTTCTTATTAAATTTCGAATAATTCGCAATTTTTGGAGCAACTGCGGTTCTTTCAAATTTTGTTAGCTAATTTAAATAATTGTTTGCCAATTGTTTGGTTTAGTGGTAACTTTTCGAATTTTTGGTGAATTTCCAAATTATGGTGAAATTTCCGTCAGTCCTGTGAAGTCCAAACAACGATTGGAGCACTAGAATCCGATATGTCTAGATCCAGGACGATTTTTGAGTGCAAAAACGTATGGTTGACTGTGCATGATATGGGTGCCAGGCCACTATAGAATGGTCTGAAATAAAGAAACCTACCGGAGTTAAATAGCGCAAAGCGGCTTGAGTTCACCAAAGCTGAGCTGAGAGTTTGCTGAAAGCGGTCCCATGTAGCAGTGTGGAATAAAAAAACGGTGGGGTAAATAACAAAAACCCTGTAAAAGACCCATACGGCAGAAAACAAGGAGGTTGCTGAAGCTAAGTAAACCTAAAATTAGTAACGAGTCACTCGAACTTGCTGCCACTTATACGCTATATATGGTGTGCGTATAGTCAAGAGTGCAGTGCAGCAAGGAGCACGTCGAGACGATGGAACCCTTCGTACGCTACTGCCTGACTTTGGCAGAGATAATATCCCATTATTTCGAGGCTGCCACTTACTTTACCCGACGTATATTATTTTTAACTACTCAGGAGAACAGAGTTCCTATGAGAGTGGAGGCTTTTTCAAGAATGCAGAATGTGCAACAGCCCTATGTGCATGCCTACGGGCAAGAAACGAAACTGACCAAACCTAGCCTAGCATTTGTTGTTGTTTAATTATTAACTTGAATTTTCTTACATCCTGTGAAAATTTCTGATAATTTCCAAGGTAGACCAAAATAAATTTATTAATAGCAAAAAATGACGACCAAAAGTTATTAACTCTTATTCTCTTTTAAGAAATTTAGCGTAATATAGAAAGGTAGAAATACAACGAATCAAAGTTTAAATTCTTAAACAAAAGTCTTTTTGTATATTTATAGAGGTTTGCCAACTGTTGCAAGAATATGTGATAAAAGAAATATCACTTTATATAGAAAATTTCGCTTCTTAATTTATTACCTTTAGAGCCACACTTTCATTTGCGCTTTTGTTTAAGGGCACTTGAATTTTGTGATTTTCCATCTTTGACATAAAGGGATTTTGCTTTCACAGGGGGTATTTTGTTTCCGTCCGTTAGCAAACATCAACAGTTGTAGCAACATAAAGACGAACATGATAAAATTATAAATGCATGAAAAATATCTAAAATTTTTGAATTTATGAAATCAAAGTTGACAGTCCAATCCACTTCACTTGCGTATGACAGAATTTAATTTATAGTCAGCCATTCAAATAGTTTAGTTGTAAAAATAGTGAGATTTGTTTTATTAAAAAATCACATATATCTGATTAAAATTTTATTGAAGAAATTTTTATTGAAGAAATGTTTATTGCAGAAATCTTTATTGAATAATTTAAAATTGGAAAGCATGGAACTGATTCAAATAAACAACATTAACAAACCAAAGGTATTACAATTGACCAGCGTTATTCACCACAGTCTTCGTTAGATTTCGTTTTAACAAAATGTTGAAATTCGTTTATAGAATTAATGATGAGCCCTTAACCTTATCCTTGCTTAATTTTTTTCATCTTGTATTCTTTTCACAAGTGGCCAATAAAATTATTATATACTATTCCCTTAAGCTTTCACAGAAGCAACGTGGCTAAACGGTAAAGGGAGTATTTAATTAAATAGTCGTAATAAAATGAACATTTTTTTTTAATAATTTGCCCATGATTTTGTTCAGTCTTTTTAGTTATAGAAGGAAGATTTCCTTTAGACCGGATATACATTTTTGCTAGCAGCTGTCGAATATTTGCAACAATAAACATTGTTTAAATATATAAAATATATAACTTTTTTAACACCTTTTTCGTTAAGGGTAGGGACTGTTGAACACTTGAACAAAAAATAATGGAAATTTCAACTTTTTAGGAAAAATTAAATTTTGGGTTATTAAGTAAAAAATTATTTCACAGTAGAAAATCAAACCTGCCATTTCTATATAACAAAACACTTCAAATGGTATCAATTTATTTTTAAACGAAATCGAATTAATTTTATTTGTTCAAATTTATGTTTTTTATCTCACAATCAACGCTATTGTCCAGAATACAACCTCCACAGCTTCGCTAAATTGGCGTCATTGGAATTTGAAAAGTCCAGTGAAAGATAAAAACAGAATTATTTAGCAAATTAACTTCAACACAGGAAGAGGAAAAGGTACCAACGTCGTTCAAAAATATCAGCTGCAGCTTGATTTTAAGCATTCGTTTTCAAACGTGTTTGTTAAGATCAGCGCTTTTGTATGATGGCGTAGTTAATAGGTGGATTTTATAAGTTTTATTAGATTTTAGTATGAAAAGTTTTGTGTTTACTTAAATTAAAATAAGTTTTGCTATTGTCCTCTCAATAACAGCTCTAAGGGGTTATAACTAACAATTTATAAATAAGTTGATCTGTACTGTTTATCCATACAGTTTTATACGTGTGGCTAAAACTGCAAAAAAAGGATGTGTATAGCAACCTTAACTGAATGAATAAAAAATTAATATTCTATAATAATGAAAAACTATAAATTTAGCGTAGTGCACACGCAAAGAAAATACATGATTATGGCACAATTATGTAAATTATATTATGCTCTCGACAACAATTGTTGCGGCAAACATAGGATGGTTAATTGAAAATATTCCGAACCACACTTTGGATAAAAAAATATGTTATGGCTTACATTCAATCATCAAATGATTTTCGTCAATAAAAATTGCAACAAGGGTGAATTGTCGGATAATAGTCAAAGTTCTTAAAATTGATAGAAAAACCTAAAAAGTAATTGAAAATATCAACATACCTAAATTTGACGAAAAATTCTAATTTTACAAAAAAAAAAAAAAAAAATCCCCATAATTTAAAATTTCGCGGCAATGTCTAAAATATTTTTAAAAAAATCGGAAATTGACTAAATAATCAAAATTAGATAATTCACTAAAAAGTAAAATTATATATGAACATATCGGGAAAAATTCGTAAAATTTCATACAAAAAAATCAAAAAATATCCCGTAAATTTAAAATCTCTTGAAAGCCACAATTTCGCCACCTACCTAGAATAAACTAGCAGTTTCAAATACAATACACCAACAATTAAAGAATTTATAAATAAATCTAGAAATTGTAAAATATTAAAACATGAACAAGAAATAAAAATTTGACCGAAAATCTGAAATTTCAGTACAAATTACTAAAAAAATTTTACTAATAACTGAAATTTATTAAGGAGATGTAAATTTCACTAAATAATCCTATCTTTAAAAAATATTCGAAATTTTACAAGGAAATCGAAATTCAATTATTATTGAAATTTTATCTATAAATCGAGAATTTACAAAAACCTCAAACAGATGAACAAACCGGATAAATCGGAGAAAAGGCAAAATGTATTATAATTCGATGAAAAGAAACAAAGTCAACATTTAAAATATTTATTAAAATATTAAAACTTCTTAAAATAACCCAAAATGTGTATTAAAATAAAACGAGTAAAATAGAAGGGAAAAATTAAAATTCAACAACAACAGATTATATTTGAAAAATGTTTAGTAGCTCATATTTGTGTGAAGGATAAAAAAGACTCAATACACTCAATATCAATTTACTTGTTTTTACAATAACTACAGTTTTTTATCTTTACAGAAAATGTTATATATGTAACTCTGAAGCATTATTAATGATATTATACATTTTTTCAGAAGTTCAATCCGGATACTCACCTATTTCGATTACGAATATCTGAACAATGTTTTTCTCTTTACCGGTGGTATGGGAATATTTTGTTAGCTGTAGAATATCACAATAGAGCCTCTGCTACGTAAGTCAGTGGCAGCGTGACTGGCAGCCTATGAAATCTTTAAGTGTTTTATTTGAAATACTTAAAGGAAATACACGTTTTGATATATAAATCAGTTAAATTTTACATAAAAAATATACACAATATCTAATCTTACATATTACTGTTTCCTAAGAAATCATTAAAGTTGTATATTTTTTGTACATCTCAAATGCAAGCATGACGAGTTCGGAATTACTATAAAAACTATTTAAAAACCCTTGAATTTTCTATTCTTTCTATCAAAAAATAAATAAAATAATAAAATAAATAAATAAATGTATATATGATCCTTAATAACATAGACTATTCTGTATATGAATACAAATTCACATTTAAATAACAATATTTTCTAGTTATTTTGTCCTTTGACAAGCAGTTTCAAAAGAAACCAAGTAAAAGTAATATATTCAAAGAAAATCGTTTTTGGATGTAAAAAAAAAAAAACTTAGTAAAAAATAATACTGCCGGAAGAAGAAAAAAGAAACAGAAAAATAGAGGAGAAAAACATAAAGTCTCGCAAATTTTGAATAAAAAAAGATTTTGTTTTCTTGTTTTTCATAAATTTAAAAGAAAGACTAAATATGAATGCATTAGGAAAATTGAAAAATATTCTTATGTGTAGACACGATACGAGTCGTAAGATGAAGCAATAAATATTATTATTTTGGAAATTATGTTGTCGTTTCTAGTGCGACCGTAAAATAAATGCAGTGTGAAGAGAGCGTGTTGGATTAAGTGAAGTGTGCGAAAAGCCAGCCTTTTATTTTGTATTCGTTGAATCTTTGTAGGTAAATAAACACGTTACAATAATGAAAAGTGTTTCACTGAAAAATTGTGCTGGGTCAAATTTTTGGGGAACTTAGATCTCATTTAAAAACAACTTTAAAAATTCTTTAAATGATTTCTCAAAATCAATTTCAGCATCTTTAAAATTGTTAAATTGTTTTAGGCGAAAAGATATTTTTAATATTAAACATTTGTGACATGAAAAAAATTATAAACCGCTGTAAAGCGGTAAAAACCATTTTTCGAAAATTTTCTCGAATTGTTATGAAATGACTTGTAAGACTTTCCGCAAAAAATATTTTAAACTTTTTGAGAGTTTCTGGCAAAACGATAGGGATTTTATTTATTTTCGTACAAAGCTTTTATAAAATTATTATTAAAACTATTAGAGCTTTTTGATGAAAACAGGGGGTTTCAATAGCTGTGCTTCAATTTAATAACAAATCTTTCGAGACGTTGAAGCTATTTTCTTACAAAATTTTTATTTCTATTATCTTTTTTAGCTATTAATGTGTTACAATTATTTAAGCTTTTCGCTAGAGAAACTTATTTTTACTTCAAAGAAAATAATGTCTTACATTTATTTAAGCTTTTTTCGAAAGAAGCTTTTTTATTTTTAAGCAAATAATGTCTTACAGCTATTTAAGCTTTTTGGTGCAAAAAGCTTTTATTTGTACTTGCTTTAAAAACTTTCCATAAAAAAGCTTTTAGAGTCAAATTGTATTTAACCTTGCAAATTGTAAAACCTATATATAGCTGGTCATGAGTATTAGGTATTAAATTAATCTCTGTGTAAAAGTATCAAACTGAGACCGATGCTCAGCGAAGTGTGAAATGAGACGCAGACGGATATATCATGCATGGTTTTTTTTTTTAATTAGAAGATGTTCGCTTTAGAATCAAATCTAATATACACATACTCAATACACATACCCAACATTGTATGTAATAACACTTTGCCTGTATGGAATTGTGTATATCTTTAATATAAAAGTAAATAATGGGCACTTTTCTCAATGCATGTTCCTCTGACTCTTAAAATAAATGCAAGATTTTAACATTCATAAAATTTTGTTCTTTTAATATTTCAAATCCAATTTTCTTTTCTTTTTATTGATTTTTTGTTATTACTGAATTCTAAATGTTTGATTTTTAATAGTTTTCGGTTAAATTTGTCGCTTCTGATGCCATTTTTACGCTATAATACAAGGCAATTGGGGTTCTCAATTGATAATTACCAGCTGTTAATTTTATTTACAGTGTTGTATAAAAGAGAGGCCTTGACATATTTATTTATCGTTAAATTTCGGCACTTTACGCATATGATTATTTTAAGAAACTCGTTCTGTCTACTTTGTTAAGCGATTATATATATTATGTATTTAGCAGAAAATTTTTCAATTTTAATATCAACAACAAACCCAACAACGAAAATTTTCGAATTCCTAAGCTTAAAATTTACCGCCCGTGGTTTGTATGAAATTTCAGCCCCATACAAGAGGCCACCCCGTTCCCCTGGATGAAAAATGCTCATTTTTAGATTTCTTCTTACTTATTCCCCAAGATCACTTATGTACCAAATTTCAGTTTTCTGGCTTTCTGGTTATAGTGCCCCATACAGTTGATCAGTGAGTCAGAAAATAGGTACTAAAAATTTATATTTACATCTTCATATCTCGGAAAGCTTTTATGGTATAACATTCATACTTAACCTATGAAGCTACCTATATCTAGAATTCCTATTTGTCATTGCTTCATTCACGTCAAATGGTTGCGTGTAATATATACACTGTGTGCATTAGGCCTGAATTTAGCCTGGCGCACTGCCGTGCGCTTTATTATTTGAGTCGCTTTGAACAATTATGAGTGTCAGATTAGTTTAATATTTTATAAATTTCCTTTCCTAGTAAGTAAGTTTATTATTCTTTTATATCAGTAAAAAGGAAACTTTTTACATAAACACTGTTTCTCCGATTTAATCTCTTGAAAACTTAAGAAAATATCTCGACTTAAATTGATTTCTATTTCTTGTTGTTACCAATAAAATGATGCACACACTACTACTACAACTGACACTACTATTCATTTGTTTTCATGTTTCCGTGTCCGTGACGCTTTTGAACATAAGTCCCCATGTCTGTGTTATCCATTAAGCAATGTTTTTTGCGATGACGATGAAGATGATTAGGATGATGTTGTAGACAACAGCAACAGTGTTGCAATAACATGCAGCAATTTTCATGTAATGGCACAACCTCTATTACCATGACACAACAACAACTAACCAAGGAACCAACAACAACAGCTGCTTAATGGCCATAGTTTGTAGTTATTGTTGTTCTTAAAACTGTTGCTTATTGTCTTTATTGTTGTTGCTGCTATTATGGTTGTATTGCTGAAATTGTTTTTGCATGCATAAATTCACATTTGCTTATTTACGAACAACATTTGAAGCAAAAATCCAAAAAGCAACAGAAATAACAACAAAGCTCTAATGACAGTGTCATAGTGTCTGTTATTTTATACCCCTTGGCAATCAGTTCATGACAAAACTAAAAATAAGCATTTAAGCCACAAAGACAATTGTAGAAATTTAAATTGAAAATTAGGGCTTATGCCCAACAGGAAATTAAGTTATTATAATAGCAAGGAATGAGAGTAATAAACGTATAAGTCTACCTGTTGAAGATTAAATATCAAAGTGCAATTAGTACAGAGACCTGCGAAACACGTCACCAAACCCAAGAATGAATTGGTTACATTACAGATACAAATTATTAGGAAAGAAAAATCCCAATATTTTTTTTCTTACAAAATTACTTATATTCGCCTTCCATGATCGGTATTAAACATTTCAGGTTTATAAGAGAATTTGAATTAAATTTTATAAAGTTGGGAATTTTTTCTCTGGATATACAAAATTTAGCACGCAATTTTTTAAAATTTATTTAAATAAAACACCATCTTGGGCCACTTGCGGCGAATGGCTGTGCTATAAAAACAAATTAATCAGATAAATAAATTTTTGTAGGCTCTGTAGTGCTGAGTCGTTCACCTTTTATTCTGTGACGATAAAAGTCGGTGCCTCTTTGTATTTTTGTAACACTAGTTTTATTGAAAATCCAAACTATCATCACACTGAATTTAAATTCTTTTACAAAATATTGCCTCACTTGTACATACAAACGACATACACAATATTCTTAGGAGCCTTAAATCATAACAGTGGAATTACATACCTACATGAATTTGTGAATTGCTTAATTAAATTTTACTTTATTATATATCGTGTTACTTTTGGCAGCTTAAGGGAGGTTTCACAAATTCATTGAATATTTATTTTATAACTGCACGCCATAGGAATAGTGCTCAAATACATCTTTAATACAACTCTGAAAAACAAGCCGGAAAAGGCGGAAACAAATAGGTATAAAGAGCGTGCTGTGATAGATGTTGGTCAGTGTGCGCTCGGCTGCGATCGCCGTTATATTTGATCATGATTCAGTTAAAATTTGGACGATAAGGAATTAATTGCCGTCCACCATTTTTGTTATCGTACGAATTCTCTATTATAGATAAAGGTAAGGTAACAGTTGCGTTTCCTAGAGGCCATACCTCCACCTGCATTACATACAGGCTCATCTCGCCGTTTGTGGGGTTGCCAGATTAGATACAGTAGCCCCCGTTGGAGTCAGCTTTGGACGTAGGTAAAGGAGGTGGATTGTCCCGGGGACCGTCGACCAATATACGTCGAACTACATCGAGGTAATGTGACAGTAGAGCTGCAGCGTATTATTCCACTGTCGTCCTGCGCTTTCGCAATCCAGTTCTACCAGCCCTGCATAGAGGTAATCGACTTATCGACTTTGTTAAGCCTAAGAGTGACTACTAACCATAATCGAAGAAACGCTAAATATATAAACATTTACATCTGTAAAGAAAAGTGTTACCTTTAATGAAGGTCTATAAAAATAAATATTCTGGGACAGAACTCCTGGAGCGATACTACAGCAGAGAAACATCTGTAGGTTATTTAAAATTAAGCACATTTTTGGAAAGATTTTCCGTCAGTTCTTGTTAAGTTTGGTTTGGAGGAAACCGGTTTTGGCTATGTGCTATCTCGACTCAGAACGAAAAATTACACTAAAGACGGTACATAGCCTAAACCGATTGGTCTCCAAAGAAACCGTGACGTAAGATGATGCACATTCATCCCAAATATCTACATCAAATCATCCTGTCGGAATATCAAAAATTTGCCACAATTGACAATTGTTCAATAAAACCAAAGATATACTCAAACAAACAGGCTTAGGTCTACGTTTAGCATTTCGGTGAGGAAATTTTATATGAAACAAAACTTTTTGCAAAAACGTTTCTTTTTAAGAATATTGGAAAATATCTGCCTGGCCTATATAAAATGTAAACTTTTTTTTAATAAAGATAAGGGCTCAAAACATAAGAAATCCAACTCATGTACTATGCATAAACTCAGCATAATGCTTGAAAGGGAAAATTGCAAAGGAATTAAAAAGCTCTCTAATATTTCGTTGGCGAACACAGTGCCTTAAACATCCAATAATCACTACTTACTTTATATTTATATAATACTAGCCACTCAGAAGTTTTCAACGTGCAAGATCTACTTTCGCAAATTACAATAACTTTTTCGTCAAGTCTTAGAAGCTAAGCCTTCTTTTCACAGTTGTCAAGCATATAACACCCCCGTTAAATAAATCACCATTACTATTTGAGACATATCTACTCCTTAAAGTAAACAAAAACTTAAGCTTGTGATTTGCTGTCTTGGGCTGTGTACGTCTAATTTCAAAAGTCTCTAAATATGACATCTTTCTGTGCTTTTTATTTCTATTATCATTTCCTTTTGTAGACTGCAGTGAAGTGGCTTTTCCTAACTGCTGTCCTGACAATATAGTACGAGTAACTACATTTTGTGTATGAGTTTAGCATTTGTAATTCCAAGTATATTTTATTTTCTGTTTGCATTTCCTTCCTGCTTTATTTCCGTGCATTTTAATGTGGCCTTGCTTAAATCGATTTGAAAGATAGTTATGTGACATTTTTTATTTTTGGCTTTTAATGATTTGCTATAGAGCAGAGATGGCGGCAGTATCTGGGCAGTAGCAGATTGTGCTGGGAATAGAGAAGGAACTTTCGACACACTTAAACATGCAATAGGATGTCCAGTTTGAGTGAAGAGGAAGGATGTTCCGCACTTTGTTAGTTTAAATAAATGTTAAGCGTGTTTTTGATATCTAGTTTTCTTCTTATGTTTTACCTGTTTTATTATAAAGCTTTCGTATTTGGCTTTTAGCTTCAGAAAATTTATATTCGCCCCCAAGTGAATGTATACATATGTGCATGTTTTCTCGAAATTTATATTCACTTATAAACGATGAATACTAACCCAGATTCCATTAGGACTTTTTTTTGGATATAACACAGAACTTGCAAGAGATTATGAGAAAGATTATGAGACAGGATCCGGCTTAAGTTGATTGAACTTAAATATTTGTCCAGATTTTCTTTTAATTAGTTCTCAGGGTTCAAGAGGTATTTCGCCTTTCTGGGATTTCATTTGAACATCACTTTTGCACGGGTTTTCAAATCCATAGACAAACATCAAAAGTGACAGAATTTGACGGTAAATAATTTATTCACACTAAGGAAAACTTTAAGAAGTGTTAGTCACCATTACACATGGTTACCTGACTTAAAAGTAAAGACAAGAGTAAATTTTTAATACACTTCGATATGAAACTTCTTCCCATATCAGGGCATCTCACTAAAAGTGTTCGAGGCTAGTTTAGAAAGTCTCTTCTACTTTAAATTTTAATCTTATTTATATTCTTGTAAGTTAGAGCTGCGTTTGCTGCTCGTGTTCATAAAAGAGTGGAGCGTGCCTGTCAAATATTAGGGTCATTAATTATATTCGAACTCCTGACACACATAACAATTTAGGGTTGCGAGAGCTTAATTTTTTCAGAGCGGTTAGATTTTAGCCTTGAAGGCTGATCAACGAACATTGAAACTTAAAAGCCGTAAGCCTGGCTAATAAATACAACCCTCGTCACTCATCCTTTCCATAAACCATTAAAAATTGGCATGTTTGCAAAGCCAGACACACTCAAATGATATTTTCAAAATATCTCGAATATCACCAAAGCTTTTCAAGCGCAGAAGATCTAACAACATAAGATTTAATTAATGTTGCATATTAAATAAATTAAATTAAATAAAATATATATAAAGCAAGAAATTGTTGTGCTGCACAATTTGAAATAATAGAGCGTATGGGAGATCCATGCTTCCTTAGAAGAAAAAATTGTCCACCATTTAAAAATAAATACCAAATTGCTCAAATATTTGAGTATCCAACTAAATAGACGCCTAACTTGGTATGTCTATATTGAGGCAAAAAGAACTACCATAAAATTGCGAACAATTCAGTCATACTCTTTAATAGATCGTAACTCAACCCTGGGGGTCTACTCTGTATTTCGATTCGAAAGAAAACATTTTCGAAACACAATGTGTTAGGCATACAAATTCGAATGATTTTCTTTTCGAATCGAATTACGCAGTAACCCCCCTGGCTTTGGATTACAAAGTGTTTTTATACAAATCCATTCTAAAATCAATGTGGATATATGGTATTCAACTGTGAGGTAAGGCATGGTATATCAGAATTGAAAAAATCCATAGAGATCTGAAAGTTCCTGCCATCCAGGATGACATAAAAACATACTCCTGCAAATACGTAAATAATCTAGTGGTCCCTCCGAACAAGCATGCGACGTTTTGCAATTTCATACGCACCAGAGACATATTGAGTTTGGCGAGACGACTGTCTCAACGCAATCAAGATGGTATATTAGGAATTTAAAAGTATAAATTAGTTATTATGTAGGTAATAGTTAATAAATAATATTTTATCTCTAAAATTTTAATATTTATTTCTTTTAGTAGAAAAATGTAATAAAATAATATGAAAGATATTTCTTTATTACAATTTGTAATCCTTTCAGCTTTACAAATTTTGGCATTAATCGGTGAATTTGTCATGACTTGTTTTGTCCAACCAAAATGTTAAATTTTTATTAACTCTTGGTACTCCAGCAAAGTAAGTACATTTGTACATAAATTATTTATAAAAGCACAAGCTTAACAAAAGACATTTTGTAAAATACTAAGCCAACACGAAACCTTGTACCTTTTTTATCTGACGTAATCTACAATAAAAAGGACGAGATTAAAACTGTAGGTAAATAAAATCATAACAGCCATAAATAATAAAAAATCAACCAATGTGGCGAACGGAAGTTATTTGAAGGTGCTGCTACTACAATAAAACACAGCAATAAAAGCCATGCTAGGTGCAAAAAGGAATAATAAAACGTGTAAGAGCACTTAATTCGGCTGTGGCGAATCTTTTATACCCTTCCAATTATAAACTACTAAAAATGTAAGAGTAGCACAGATTTTCAAAGAACTGTTTCCGATCTTTAATTTTCTCAATTTCGGCGCTTTTAATTTGTTTCTCTGAATGCTTATGAATTTTCGATGCACTCACATTTTTTGGTGAATTGTAAATATAACGAAATTCGATTTTTGATGAAAATTCCATTCTTTGCGAAATTTAGGGTTTTTGCTAACATTTAGGTCTTTTGGAATTAGAAATTATTTTGGGGATTTCTAAATTTTGTGTTGGATTGTTGAAGTTGTGGGTGAATTTCTGATTTTTAGTAGAATTTGGTTTTTACGATTTTATATCGGTTTTTTTTTTTAAATTTTGATCTTTTGTTACTTTAAATTATAGGTGAGTATTTTGTATTGTGCTGCATTTTCGAATATTGGTAAATTGTCGAATTTTGCTGAAATTTATCTATTTTATGATTTTTCAGTTTAATTTCGTTTTAGGATCATATTTTGGGTTGTTATGATTTTCATATATTTTACGAATTTTTTTAGGATATATTTGTGTAACATTGAATTTCGTTAAAATTAATACATTTTTATAAAATCTTGAACTTTGGTCAACTTCTAATGTTTGGTGAAATTTTTATCTTTATGAAATTTATGGTGAAAGTTCAGAGTTGAGTGAAAGAAAGGTAAATTTTGGGTAGTCGGTTTTTGGGTTTTTTGTTTTTTAATATTTAGGTCCATGGGTAGATAATTTATATAGAGGGATTTTCTAGCAAATTTGATATGGGTAGAAAATATGTTTGTTTTATAGGCCTGCAAATCTTCGTTTCCCCGTAAAAGTGAAAATACAAACAAAAACCAGAAAAGTTATCTTTTGCCCATGTCTGGGGAAATTGCGGCTTTCAAATAGGAAAAATTAAAGAAGGTTGTCTAATGCAATTAGAAAGGTAATTTTAACATAAGATAGACGGGCAGGCGGACACCGTTAAGTGAAGTTTCATGCCTCAGATATTCAGATTATATATACCTCGTAGTGTCGAAAGCGGATATGGAAACCGGAGAATGACACACTTATTTATAACCTTTAAAATTTTTGTGAAGGGTATAAAAGTACTCTAAAGTAATACGAACACAGCAAATAATTTATTTGGACCAGAAGCCAAGAGGTTTTTTTCATTTATTTAAAATTATATTATGGAAATTTATGTATTTTTAAAAATTTTGTTGCATTTTTAAAGTGAAAGTTGTAATACTGATATTTTACAGGTGTAATCCCAATGATTGTACCGATTATTAAAAACCGTCACCAATAGAATGAACAAGTAAACTAGTTAGATTTTTGGCCTAGAAAATCCGACCGCAATGGATGAGAAACAAATGCATCCGCAACGCGCAACTGACTGGGGCGGATTTTGGCCAGGCGGTGTGAAGTTTTAAAGTTAGGCTGGAATTACAGTATTTGTGAAGAGTATTTGTTACTGGATGTCATGATACCAGCTGATATGCGAGTTCAGTAGTACGGCGCCACCTGCCATACTACGTTTAAAACAATCGATTTATGGCATTTATGACCATTGCCAGACCAAATTACCTTACGAAATTCTTATGTCAGCTGGCAAAAAAGGTTATGCAATTTCTTCTTTTGGGGTTTTGTGAAATCTTGGTTCTATGTAAATAAAACAAAAACAATTCCTAAGCTCAAGATGCCGATAATTTCATGCAAATAGCAATTTCCCATGTACGTTACACACGTTTCTCCTGGTTTGTCTCTGCGGCGTTCAGGGTCGCAAATATTTGTGTTATCCCTCTGTCTGTCAAATAAAAAACCTGATATATAATATCAACGTGAACCATGTGTGAGGCTAGTAGTAATGTGCTACGTCGTATGATACAGCGTATGATCAATAGACGTTCTGCATGAAAAATGACATAATGGCTCGTGGAGGTGACACAAGGACTTGACTTTGCGGGACCCTTTTTGTTTGATTTCCTGAAATCACGTGTCCATTATAACAAGTCAGAATTGACCGATGTCCTTTCAGGTTGACATAATCTAGTCGATTGCTCTAATTACGCAGGCCTCGCATCCTTGACACGGTACAAAGTCGTGCCAAAGATTTCTGCGATTCCATATTCCTTACTTAATGGCACTCAGCGGGTTTCAAGTGGAAAATGAACTACAATTAAACCTCACACACAATATGTTCTTTTATACTGAAACTTCAATCGACCTTTATAGGAAAACTATACATTTCTAATATGGTTCCTTTTTTATACAAAGATTGGAGGCTTTACTTCTTAGAAGGAATTGCAACAGCCACGGATGCCTCCTCCATTGTGAATTCTCGCAACTACTTTAAACCCAACTAGTTGTAGGGAAATACTTACAAACAGAGGTTAGTTTTCAATCTAACACTATAGACTATGCAACTATTCAATAGTTTGTTCAACAAAGGAATTAGTCAAACAGTGGCTTCGTCATTCACCAAAGGGTGGAATATAAATGTTTATGCAACTACTATTTTTTGTCAACTTACACAAGTTTACATTTATCACAATGTTGTAACCTAGTCTTTCAGTGAAAATATTTTTTGTGTTACGCATTGCAATATAGTGGAAGCGTTTTCTTCTGCATACATACAGTCATACAAAACAGACATAAAAACCGTGGCATATGCCTGCTCACATTTTCATTGCGTGCACTTCAATTAATTAATTGCAATTGCTTTCTGGCTAACATGCAATTCATGTTCAGCATCTCTTACAACTAGAGATGAAATATGCCTGAAATTTCAACTTGCGGTTAAAGGTGACCATTTGAATGAAACAATTTTTTTTTAATAAACTCAAAAGTCTTTACACGATCGGAAATTCTTCGAAATAGAACAAGTCGAATGTTTGGCAAAATTACACCATCCGCAACCAGTCGAAAGCTTATCAAAAAATCGTGAACAATAAATTTTATTCAAAATAGAAAAAGATTATGAAATTGAATATAAACGTGTTTCGGTTAAAAAAATTTCAAAAATTTAAAATCGTTAAAATAATCATGCTGAAGTTTTTCTCTTATTCTCAGAGTGAAGAAAAACGTGATAGAAAGGTAGTTAATTATATTGCAAAAGTAAATTTCAATTGAAAACAATTAAAATTCTTTGCTTGTAAAGCTGGGACTGTCAAAATTTGTAAGTCGTCAAAGAAATTTCTACTTGGTGGATATCGTCAGACTGGCGGCAGTTATACTTTTATAGTAGGTATCGGCATTTATAACTTCAACGACCCTTTTCTTATGTTTTACTTCAAATGCCTTCATTCTCAATGTATACACTTGCACATTACGATGATAGGATACAACAGAACATAAAGTGACCTATAACGCGTTTACAATTGATAGGCGAATGGATATTTCAAACCAAATCATGTACTTCTTATGATGCTAGCAATGGTTGCAAAAAGGAGGGTTCGATAATGGAAGGTAAATCGACCGATACGGCGTCATCTTATGAATATGTTGTGCCTCATATAATTTCATTCTCGATTTTATTTTTCGACAGGGTGGATATGTATAAATGTACCGAAGTTCCGTCATTTCTGGTCAAGTTTAGTTTAGAGACAAGCCGGTTGCGGCTACCTGCCGTTTACAGTGTCGTTCTAAGAATGTTTCAAATATCTGTATCATCTATTAAGCCGTTGTCTGTATAATGAACGTTAGTACTAACAACGGAAAAGCCTATCTGTTACCATCCAAATGCAAAAACGCAGAGTTGAAAACACGCTTTCTCTCACTCACTAAAACAACACATTCACAAAGGATATATGGTATTGTTTTATACTCTTCAAGGACTAATGACATAATGAAGATGTGATTTCCCCAACACAAACGATAGGTAGGGAATATAGGATATTTCCCACAAATTCCTTTCACTTACTAGAAAGTCTGCTCATTTCAAAAACCTTAAGCAAAGGTTTTTTATATTCGAAAACTAAACTCAAACGAAGCAATAATATGGTCAGCTAAAAAGTATTTTATTCCCATATTTCAGCCATTAATATTTTTAGGTTTTTTTCAGTGTGCCTTAGTGATGGCACAATATAATATGAGTATTACTGCCTGCAGCAGTAATATGCAAGAGCATCTTTGTAAAATTTCTAATATTTATATTGCTTATGCTTTAAGCGAAAACGATATTACTTTTTAAAGCGTGACACAGATAAACACGAAATTTATTTTCATTTTAAACGAGTTCAGCTTGTAGTGTTGACACGTCTTTAAACTACGAAAATAATTGAAGAAGGATGAGGGGAAGATTGAAAAATGAAAAACAAATACAACTGCAAGATAAACTGAAGATGTTATTAGAAAAAATATTTTTTCTATTATTTACTACTTAAAAACAGAAGACGAAAGCAGAAAGTGAAAAAAATATTACTTCACCGACAGGGTTTTCAAGAGCAGTCAGTATTACCACATATGTTGCCCTACACATACAAGATACTAACAAAATTGGAAATATCCTAGTTGGCCAAATGATGGGCGGGACATCCAGAAATCATCACTTGTAGCATAAGCTGTCTTTAACAATATTAAAAAAAAAACTTGTAGACAATGACGAGATGAGTCACAAAACCTTGAATTGTATGTCCATCTAAATTCTGTTCAAAATATGGCAAGTTACATAAAGTGCCAGCTTCTGGTATGTAAAACTTTTCTAATGTAAAGTCTTGAATATTGTTGTAAGGAATGCTTGTTTAAAGGAGTTAACATCCGCTATACGAAAGCGAGTATATTTTAGTTTACGATGCCCTAAAGACTTGGCCAACTAGATAACTTCGGTATGTGATTTTTTATTTTCTACGTATAAAAGAAAGGGCGTTTTGGGATTTTAGACACACATATACAATTTCGTTTACGTTGGTATTTGTTTTTGTTGGTAGCAAATTAGCATTGGCTGGTCAGAAAAATTATTTCGATTTGTATGTCCGCATAAAATTTGTGTTCGGGGGACTTAACGTAGAATCGCTATAAAGTCTTCATACTACCCAAATGTGTTTTAAAAAAATGGATTGAATTTTCTTACAATTAGAAAAGACGACATATTTTTGACATTTCAACATTTTGCGCCATATGTACATATATCTCCAGTTTGTTTACAACAGCTGACTTGTATGCAAAACCACTCGGTTGCAATTTGACTTGTTACCGCTGTAAAATATTTTTATTTCCATCACTGAAGCTCTAACGATTCAACAATTTTTTACTTTTAACTTCCCTAAATTCAAAGATGTTTAGTTTACAATAAAAGATAATACATTCTATAAAAATAGCTAAAAGCATATTCAAATATTGTGCTTCATAAAACATTACCCTCGGCCGGCTATTGCTACCGCCAAAAATCAACCGCTGTTGACTATTTTCTTACGGCATAGAGAAAGAAAACATGTCGTCTATAAAAAGAATTTCATACACTTTCGTTGACCATAATATTCTTTGAAAATCTCAAGTCTATGTTTTATTAAATTCTTAAATTGAAGCGAAACCCCTGTGCTGTCAAGCCAATCTTTCAATTTACATGCCAGTTCAATTTAACGATCAATACTAGTCACAGTTTTTGTGTATTCAACAACAACAACAACAATATGTTCATAGCATATTCCGTTCAAAGAACTCTATGTTTTTATGATGCGTTTGTGCACCACATACTCGTACAATTTCTAAAGCATCATGCTAATATGTTTGCTACGTGCACATATTGTTTGCCATCAAAATGATTGTGTATTAATTTTGTGCAACATGAGCATTTCAGGTAATAATTTGCATGAATATATTTTTCTCTTTTTTGAATTTTAACTTTTCTGTAGCTAAAGTCTTAAAAGACATATTAAACTTCATTAAATTCTAATATAAGCAAGAAATAAATTTTAAAATGAAGTGAAAACTATTTGAGAAAGAAAAGTTTGCTAGAAGATATGCTTTGAAGAAGATATGATAAAGTAAGTCTCGCATAATTTGAATGCTATGTCGTCGAGTGCTAGAGCCAGTTTCATATGCCACGGAACTAGTACATTTAGACTAGTGTTGAGTTAATCAACTCTTCGTAGTACGCGCTCTTTTTAGTGCAGCTCAGTACGATGATGGGGTTGCTGAGTTCAGAAGGGGCAGTAGTTCAATTGGACTAGTTCGTTCGTGAACTTGAAAACTCTAGTCTAGACCAATTTCCCGAAAAAGTGTTAGAAAAACTATTTATTCTCGGGGTGGATTGAATGTATCTAAATCAGTTCAGTATTTATTGTTAAAGTAAGTACTTGGGATAGTTGTTTAGGCTCAGTGTCAAAAGTGTTTCAACAGCAATTTCTTAAAACAAGCTACCAAAGTTTTTTTAAGCTTTAATATTTTTTATTGAATCTTTCCAAAACATACTAGACAATTTGTATTTAAATCTTATCTCTAGAATGTTTTTTTATGAATTATTATTACCCACGTAATAATATCTGATATTGGTTAGGGAGAGCCGTCTCAACAGAATTAACATCTCTGTCCTTTTTAGCCTCTGCTGCCCATAAAACGGCAATAAAATGCATGCAAGAGCTTTGGGATGGACCTATAGTTTACGTATACGTGTTTTGACGTATAAGTTCTAGGAACTTTCAGATCTCTGTAAATATTTGTATTTTTATACACACCAGGGGCGCATAAAATAAGTCGTAAAATCTTAGCTTGTCTTCTTTGTAACTTCTGAATATTTGATGCACAAGCAGTACCCCATAGCTGAAAGACATATCACCAAATTGCCATAACGTATTTGCATGAAAATACTTTGTATTCCAAAGCCTAGGATGATTTAGGAGCCAGTGTAGTTGATATGTTCGAAGCTTGTCCTTGCCCTTGTCTTTACCTCATTGTGGCGGGACCAAGTTAGGTGTCGATCAAGTCTTCAGCTTAACATTTCGCTGGAATAGTAGTATTTGTTATTGGTAGGCAATTTTTCATTTTTAGGGAAAACATTACATGAGCAGTTTTGGGACTTACATTTATTTTCCACTTTTTTAGCTAGTCCTCTAACTCATGAATGTGAGGCTGAATTTATTGGGATGCAACTTTCGGATCTTCCTTAATACAGTATCGTCTTGGCGTATATGTATATTGGGCATATCTGCTGTGTAGATGGGATATAATAGTGCCTTAGAATATTACCTTGAGGGACCCCTATAGAGATTTTTCCCTTTTTAGGGAATTAATCCTTTGACCTTACTTTAAACGTTCTGTCTGTTTAATAGCTAAATAGCTCCTCAAAAACTTGTGGCACTTTTCAGGTAGAACCCGAGTTATTTTCCTAAGTAGCCGGATGATGTTTTGAACAGTATTATAAGGCTTCAAGCACGAAACGAAAATTTTTCAAACAATTTTGATAAAATTGACATAAAATTGGGCTGTGTTACGTAATTTGACTTAAGTCCTTCTCTGATTTAGGGATCATAACAATTTCAGACATCTCCCACGACTTCATTTAACCCTTTGACGACCCTAAGAGTTGTTAATGCATATAACCTTTCAGGTAAGAGATATGTCAAAGAATAATTTATGCAAGAGGGTAAGGGCAATAAAAATGTTGTAGGCTGCGAATTCTTATCTAGGCCCACTTGCCTCTTCTTCAAAAAACAGCAAAGGACAAATGTGTGTAAAATGTAAACTCTCTACAGAGATTTTAAATATAGCTGACATGTTTGGTTGCCTGTCTATCGATACAGAAATAACCAGTTCTAAATTGCTTTATTTTGTAAGAGCGTTTCTTGTTATTGTCTTCAGTTTCATGCTTTATTTTCGCGGTGCATGTTTGTATACGGCTTTTGTACGTTATCATTAGAACGCGTAAGCAGATGTAGTGTTGAGACTACAGTAATGATGGTGAGGAAGCTTTCACAAACTTGTGTAAAGATGCCTTTTTTTCTTTAAACACACCTTGCAAATGCAATTGCAGTAGTGGATGAGTCAGTTCTACTTACTTCAAATACTATACTAGATATACAGAAAACATATATTTTCATACCACCTGAGAAGACTTTACGTTTTACATAATTTCTCGCATAGATTAAACTAGTCGTTTGGGAATTTAAAGAGAGTTTCGCATACCGCCATTCTCAAGTTTGGAAGCATAAAAAATTACATCTGCGTACGGAGCATTTAAAATTTTGAGGGTATGTGTTTAAAACAGCTAAGCAAATTTCAAAGTTTTTTTTAATCTAATTATCGTATTTCTGTTTATAGTTTTGTAAAAAAAAAAACACTGGGCTTAATTATAGAGAAGCAGGTCAAACTACGCCTGGCAAAAGGGGCGGTTGAAAGCTTATATGCATATTATTATACATGTGAGCTTAGTGGATCTCCCTTACGTGTGCCTATACTGGTCTACAGATCCAACATTTCACCAACCTTAAGTCTCAGATGTCATTTCATTGCTTCCATTTGGAGAAACAATAGCATCTCTTTATTTTATTGACGATACCAAAAGCTTATGTTGGACTACAGCCTCCAAATCAACTTGAATTCAATTGAATTTTGGGATGTTTTATCCAAAGAATTAAAAATCAACTGCAGCTCAAAAACGTGCATGCAAATCCAGAGGCACTTTTTAAGAAATTCAAGCTTTCTAAGAAATACAAAAGCGAGAAAATTTGAAATTACAGCGGCATAAAAGATTTTGCATTCAATAAAATGTATTTCTGTATTTCACAACATTAAATGACTCGGTCGGCATTTGTCACGAGTAGCATCAACTATGTCAAACTTGTTAAAATTCAGTATTTTACGTAATAAATAGTTTAAGTCAATAAAATAACTAAATATGAAAACTTTTCTTTTAACAATCTTTTTTTGGATAAAAACTTCCCTTTATATTTGTCGAGCAAAAAAAAGGAGGTCACACATCATGAAAATAAACCTAAAGGGTTAAAAAAATCACGAAAAATTGTCGAGTAGCGTCGCCAGCTAGTTTCATTCAAGGTTTAAATAGATTAGTACTGTATATATTGTTCCAAATGGTTTCGTAAATTTAAAGTGCACCCTGCTAATATTTAATACTGCATTCCTGGAAGTACCTGCAGTTAATAAAAATGCATTTACTTAATAAACAAGTTAAAAACTTCAGTATTCCTGTTATAAATATTGAGAAGTTTAACTATTGTAATAAAATATTAATATCATTCGGTCAGTAGCAAGTTAAAAAAGAGCCATTTAACTAAACAGGTAACACTTGCATTTGCTTAAGCTCGTTTATTACAAATATCAAAAATTCTACCTAAATAAACCTGAAATTTCTTATATTAAAAACTTCAACCTCATAACTCAATTTAGTCCTCTTACTTTACAATTTACATATAGATTACGTACATATATTGTTCCGATTATCTAATCAGTTGAAAGTAAAAACAATAAAGTGGATGAGAGCAAGAGAGAGAGAGAGAGTCTTGCTTGTATTTGTCGCTCCAAGTAGTAAGTTGTTAAACATTTGATAAAAAAAAGTTATTAATTAAAATATTTCGAAAGAAAATTACAACTAAACAATATCATTTAATGTTTGCCAAAGTTTGTTTGCATTTATAGTCGAAACTTAAAGTCAAAACAAATTAAAAGCATCTTCGCTACTTGGATAGCAAAAACAGATACTACTGCATTTATGGCTAACACTCACTATAGGAACTGTATTATTGGCAAAATAGCAACAGCACACAAGTATGAAGCTGTTTGCAGTAAATTCTTAGCATTTCATTTGCAGAATTTAACAAGAAATGCTTTTAATACCATGACAAAAGTAATGGTAAAAATGCAAACGATCGAAAGCTGGCAAAATACAAAAGAAAATAAATGCATATTAAGAAGTAAGTAACAGAATATTAACTTAAAACATGACAGAGAAAAATAATGGAGGAAGAACGTTGTTACTACTGAAATAGTTTTCTTTCGCTGATACAAAAAAAAAAAGATACACACACACACACAGCATTAAAATCATTACAAAAGCAAAATAAATACGTAAGACAGCATAAAAACCAACAATAGTTAAGTGGTCCTTTGTTATTTAAAACTATGCAGCTGTAGTAGAATTACCATTTATAATTCTCCCACCCCTTGCCCTTCCTTGAACAAAGTATCCGCGCCAAAGACTCTCAACACCTTTTAAATAAACTTTTCAGAAATAGAAATTTCCTATTCAAAATAGCGAAGACAAGTTGTGCGTGAAAATAAATAAAACCGAATGCGACTGAAATAAGTTGTCTGCTTTAATTTCGTTTACTTGACAAAAGGCAAGAAGAAGGTAAATGCATATTAAGAAGTAAGTAGCAAAATACTGACATAAAATATGACACAGAAAAGTAATATAAGAAGAATATTATTACTGCAGAAATAATTTACGTTCACTGACACAATTATAAGAAAAGCAAAATAAATGCGAAAGACAACATCGAAATCAACAGCCGTTAAGTGGTCATTTGTTATTCAAAACTTTGCAGCTGTAGCAGCAATAATATTTATACATCCCTCACGCCTGCCTTGAACAAAATTCGAGCACGAAAGCTTCTCAACACCTTTTAAATAAGAAAACACAAGGTGTGCGTAAGAATAAATAAAAAAGTGACTATGTGTGAAAGAAATCACCTGCGATAACTTCCTTTTAGCCATGGACGTGCATCTTTTAGTTGGCTGCAATTCAGGTATTTTTGTTTTATGATGCGATAGTGGTTTTGGAAAACAATTTTTAAAGGTGCTAATAAGATTTGGTTCGAGCTCTGGTAATCAATAGTAGAGAAATTAAGAAAGCTTTGAAAGTATTGTCCACGAAGATGCGTAATTTAAATCCGGATGGTATCTACAGTGGACTAAGTTTGACAAATAGAGTATTAATAAGCTTTCGTTTCTTTTAACTTTGAAATATATTATTGTTATTACAGACAACAATGGACACCACTGCCGACAACCAGATAAAACGAGAGATCGGCTTCTTATATGTAAGCGAATCTGGTAATGGTCAGCCATCCGGTAATATTTCGTTTTATGTATATAAACAAAATGTATGTAAACTGGTCGACAGTGGTTGTGGTAGCAATTATAATTTCGATACATGTTTACGTGTTTAAAAATTAAAAAGAAACCAGATTATGAAACTGTGATTTAGTTTATTAATTAATTAATTCCTCGTGTTATTAATCTAAGATAATAAAATTTTTTTATTTATATCTTAATACTGGCACTTCAGTTTAGCCACTGAATAAACTGAATCATCTTAAATAAAACATTTTAAAAGTTAAGCCTACTCTCTATACCAATTCGTCTTCTATTAATTTTTATATTGCAAACATATCCACTGTGCAATAGTATTATGCAATAAAATTATGCTTTTGTAAAATATTTCCTCCGCTTGTGTACCCGTAAAAGTTTTGCGGTGGAGGCTGCAAAAACTCAGAGTAGCTACACAGTATTACCTTTCCAAAAAAAAAACAAACTTGACAAGGGATGACGGAAATTCGTTTCCAAGATCAACATCAAAACATCCCGTCGGATTTTTAAATCAAGAGTATTGCCTCTGTTAAAGCAATCAATTGAAATTCAAGCTGTTGAGAACACTGTTATGGTTTCGTGAACCAATTCGAACAGTGCTATGCTTATTTTTGTCTTGAAATCTCCTTATAAATCGTTTTGCAGTTGCCTGAGAGATTCTTAAGTCAAATTTCATAATCATTTAAAATATACAAAACTTTTTCTATTTGGAGATGTGCAGCGACTCTGAAATAAAGGTTACCTTAACCGAGGTTACACTGCACAAGATATTTTCTGACGTAAATGCAGCTTGTAGTGATTACGCTGCGGGGTAAATCCTTTATTAAGCCCTTTCCATACCACAATATCCTGGAAAATTAATAGGAATGACCTTTGCATTTTTATTGGGTTTCTTTCCTCCCATTTTTAACTAAACCATCCTTTGCAGATGCGAAATCAGATTAAGTCTACTTCGTATTATTTATGCTTTGAGTAGCATGGAACTACGACATATTTTGTGATTGCGTTGTTTTAATTAGTGATAGAAAGCGTATTTTTAACCCTGAGGTATTCGGATGTTATTCTAACCTCAATTACTGTCCTTGTTTTTTTGAATTAATGACGTCAGTTCAATTAATGATTTTCGGCAGTGCCAGTCGGTGGACTATATCCAACCCTCATTAATATTACTCCTTGCATTATTAGGTTAATTCTTTGTTGGACCTTTTATTTTTAATATACCAGCAATGAAGTTGACGAAGTCATTAAGCAAACTGTGTGCCATATTTGAGTTTTACGCACAACATTATTCTTAAAATAAAATAGCAGACAACAAAACCTTCACTCTTAGGCTTTTGCAACAATGATGCAAGTTAAGAGTGATCGAAGTTCATTCAGTTCATGACCCATTATTCAGCTGCACAAGTTTTTTGAGAACATCGCAATTTCTTTATGTTAAATGCATTTTTAGGGAACTTTATTTCACTTTAATTACAAAACCATTTTTTTTTTTAGTTTTGAGTACAAATCAGTTATACGACTTAAATGTAAAGTTTTATTAAATTTACTTGTATTGTCATTCAAAGTATTTAAATCTTTTACAATTGTATTTGTCGCTCTAATTGATTTTAATTGCAGTTTTGAGAATAAGTAATTGTTAATTTACTTACAACAAAACACACCTAAGACTGAGAGAAGTATGTTAGAAGTTTTTAAGGAGTGTAATGTAAAACATTCACGATATTTTACTAATAAAGTTAGCATTGGGGTGTGGAAACGGTATAAATAAAAGCGGCTGAGAAAAGACATGACTTCGCCTTGATCGCCGCAACCATATTTATTTATTCTATTTCAAAATAATATCACGTCTTTAAGTCTATAAAATACTTGTTATGAATAAACGCGTTTAATATTTCTAAGAGCAATCCTACAATTTTGTTCTCGATCTTGGATGATTGCTTTAATATCAGTTTAGCATTTCGTTTTTAGGTAATCGGTTGGTTCGTTTTTTTAGGCTTAGAGCCAAGAGTTCGCTTGCAATCTTAATTCCAAACAGAAACCTTGAGCTCCTATTTATTTATACAAATAAATGGATGAATTTAGTTGCTTCAATACGACATATAGAAAATCGCCATCCCTTGAATACGGAAATTTTTTACGTTAACAATATATTTTGTATAGTCATTTAATATTTTAAATCAGAATTCAGAAGTTTTCACGTATGAGCAGTGTTTTATGAAAACTTATGGTATTTCTCATAAATGATATTTTTAAAAGAGATTTTTAATATCATTTCTTTCTTCAAAACAATTTTCTTCGTACGATCATACATTTATATATACACACTATGTTGCTTTAGTTGCAAACATAATATTTCCTCATTACAATATTTCCTTCCTATCGTGGCCTCAGTTTTTTTCGCCACAGTGCTGCTTCAGTGCTCGTTCCGTAATTTTTATTTCTATACAAACTTTGATATGGAGGACAGCACCGCACATACTACCGTTGTGTCAGTTGGCAAATATTACAGAGTCGTATAAAAGGGTTGGAACAGTGTAAGTGCGTCTGGCTGTACAGTCATTTTGCCATTAAATATCCTGGCAATGTTTTAAATTCAAAGTTTATAGAAAATGTATAGAAAACCAACAAGACCAGATCAGATGATTTTCAATATAAAACTAATTCGGCTTTTTTACTGGTTGGATAATTTTAAAAAATTTTTAACTATTTTTCGAAAAAAGTATAAAAATATTTCTTTTAACTTAATTTACTAAAACTATTTACGTATCAATAGATTTATTTCTTGTTTTTAACTATTTAATAAAACATTGTCACAATAATGAAGTTCAGTGCAATAATTCTGCTTTCAACAAAATACATTTGAAATGTAGCATCGCTTTTCATTTATTCAATTTTAAGTCACAATCATATAAAAAAGAACATTTTATGGAAATCAAAAACGAAAAAAAATATGACAAATGGTTTTATAATTCAGTCATAAATGAAAATGTAGCAGAGATTTGAGTTGTGTTCTAGACTTATAAAAATGAATTTGAAAAGCAGTAAAATAAAAATAAGTAAGAGAGCTTTACTCGGCTGTGCCGAATCTTATATACCCTGCACAAAAGTATAAAGTACCAAAAATGTACTACAGATTTTTCCTGCTTAAGTTACATATAAGCTCGCCTTTCCTTTTAATATAAGTATTTTCGATCCGTTAATAGATGGGATGTTTTTTTCTTAATTGCTACTCTCTTAGTTAGTTTCTCTTTTCTCTGCATGCTTACAAATTTTTCATAAATTTAAAATTTTTTGGTGAATAATATATAATAGAGTAATTGGAATTTTAGTATAATGTCAAATATTGGGTCAAATTTGGATTTTTGGTAACATTTTTAGTTAAATTTCAAAGTAAGGTGAAGTTTTTGTTTGGTTCCGTGTTTGAGAAAATTAGGTTTTCGTAAGATTTACTTATGCAGGTGTGTTGTAACTTTTTAACATTTTTAAGTTTTTGGAATATTTTATTAATTTTGTAATTTAAAACTTTTGATGAACTTTCGTGTTTGGCGATTTTCGAAATAGTGGTAAAATATCATTTTTTATACTTTAGTTTAAATCAGATTTTTAGTAAAATTTATAATTTTTATGATTTATTAATATTTAGGTAAATAATTAAAAATTTTGAGAATTCCGCATTTGTGGTGAAATTAGATTTTTTATATATTTGTTTAACATCCATTATGTGAAAATTTCAACAGTTTTCATAAAATATGGATGCGCTTAAATTTTTCGGCTTTTTCGTGAACTTACAAAATGTTGGTGAAATATTAACTTTTGTAGTGAAATTTCAAAATGTGTTGGATTGAAAATTTATGGCAAGATTTCACTTTTTTGTTGAGTGTGTGTTATTTTGACTTTAAATACTTCTTTATTCTAGTTTTTCAAATTTATTGTAAACGTAGTTATTTTTAGAAATTGAGGTTTTTTTAATTAGGTCCAACATTTAGGTCCGTAAATTTTAGGGGCCTCGGATTGATCATCTCTTTAAGGAGGTTTTATAATAAATATGGGATGCCATATTTATTATATATATATTTTATGGGCTTCTTAAAAAGCATTTCCGCGTAAAGGTAAAAATGCTAAAAAAAACGCAGAAAAGTGGTTTTTGCCCATACCACGGCAACTTGTGAACCAAATTGCTGATGACGAATAGCAAATGGCCCAAGTTTCAAGATACTAGGTTATCTAGGGTCATCAGAAAGTTGATATTCCTTATATATAAGAATCAAAAATATATATACTTTGTGGGATCAGAAATTAATATTGTGTAAATTACAAACAGTACGACGAACCTCTATACACCATTTGTAGTTTTTGTGAATGGTACAACAAGAAATAAAATGCACGTCATGCACATTGAAACTGTTGCCATAAACCAAAGGAACAACAGAATGTGCGTTTGTCAGCATGAATACATATTTAAGTTTCCTATGTTCTGCTCAGCAAAAATTAGTTTGAAAAACAAATGAAACATAAGATTGCAGCAGATCTGCATCAATAAAAACAAAAACAAAACTACTTAAATTGCAGGCAAACATTTTACGGTTGCTTTGCGGAACTAGAGAAAAATAAATATTAATCAAACTCAGAAAATTTTAAATAAATTAATAAGCAAAATAAATTAAATGCCAATCAAAATGTTAAACAGAGCATAAATAAATTAAAAAAAGAGTGAAACAATTTATTAACCAAACAAAGTGTTGAAGTTTTTCTTTTCATTTATGACTGCTTATGATCCACCAACACTTAAAACATAGCAACCCCAACAAATTGGTTGTTAGTCAGGGCGAGCATTTGAAACACTATAAAATAGAATTTACTTGTTTGAAAGATTTTGATTTTTACAGTTTGTTGCTATTTTTATAGTTTTCTCTCAATTTGATAGCTCCCTGTTTTCTGTTTTTCCTCTAGAATAGGCAAGTTTAAAAAAGAATGATTAGCATTTTAAGTATTCCTTTAAAGTCAGCTATAAAATATTTGCTTAAAAAAGAGGAAATAGTAAATTTACGTAAACATATGCAGTATGAAAAGCAATAAAAAAACTTAGATTTTATTATAATTTAATTTATTTATTATATATCACTTCCTGCACAAGAATATAGAATCTAGATAGATCAAGACAAAATTTAGATTTTCGGAATGACTTTCCATCATCCCGTTTTACGTGACACTGAAGACGGCACATATCCGAAACCGGTTTGTCACCGAACCAAACTTGACAAGGGATGACGTAAGTTCGTTTCAAAAATCTACATGAAATCACACTGTCGGAATATCAGATCAGAAGAAATAAAATAAAAATATGTAATATATTTTATTTACATTTCAATAATTTTAGATTTAGTTTTTCTTGAGATTTTGAAAGAAGACATATTTATTTATGGTCGTCGTTTATACACTGAGCAACTGTTGAAATAACATATTCACTGCTATTATTGTCTGAATGTTTTTTCAACGATAAGAGACAACCGCCATTTATTGTTTCTGTAGTCTTAATTTGTTGTAAAATGTGGGGTTGGACAAAAAGTGGATTTGTAATGCAGAAACACCTAGCAACTGAAAATAATATAAGTATAAATCATTGGCAGTTGCGGGACACAAAAAATTTCAATATTTTATGAAAAGTTGTTTACTTCGAAATTTTGCGTTTAGTTAAGCGGAGTGTTTGATGAACATGTTACTTGACAATAAAATCATGTACAGGTGCAACAGCTTCAACAAGTAAAGCTGTTGTTCAGTGCAACCTCAATGCAGTAAGTTATTTCAAAAATGTCTTGAACGTATGTTTAATTACTTTTGTGTGGGCATCTAGTGTAATAGCAGCTTAAATTAAAATTTAAGAAACTCGCCTCGTTAATAACATAAATTTTTTAATACGGCATATGCCTGGTGTATTTAGACGATGTTGTATTAAAGTTTGAGGATATAATTTTAATCTAAAGCAAAGCTCTCAACTAGATCTGTGATTAATGCTAATCCTCATGGGTAGTAGCGTTTTCAGGGGGAGAAAAAAGAGTATTTCGTTAAGGATTTCAATCCTCAACAACTTCAGCTGGGTCAGCAACTGCTCTCGAAAAGTATTTATTTTAAGTTAAAGTGTTTTTTGACGAATTGCAGGCAGTTAAACCGATGCAAAATTTTTAGTAAATGAGTCAACTATTTGTTTTTACAATATCCTTCTTTGTTTTCTTTTTTCAATGCGTTAGGGCAACAATAATGCAACAGTCATCTATTTCAGTGATAGTTCTCAGAGAAATAGCACCCAAATTTTCGAAAAAAATTATTTTCAACAAACCAACAAAATTTGTAATATAATGACATTTGGAAGCAACATATTTTACTTGAATTTTATTTCAAAACAACTTTGAAATTAAGTCTGATGAAATGAGTACGATGCATTTCTGTGCAGAGCAAAAATAAATGTTATCAACACATACATACATATTATAAGCCAGTTTGATCTATGACCGAGGCGCTTAAGGCTGACCTTCGAGAGAGTCGTCTTCTATAAAAGACGGCTCTCTCAATTTCGGTATTGATTTTACTGTAAACAGTATCTTATTGTAAAAATAATGCCAGCTTAGTGTATTTTACTTTAGTTTATCATGTAATTTAACATTATTTAATTTTTGTTATATTCCCCAAAAATAATAATAATAATAAAAATAATGAATGGAGAAAATATTTACAACAGTATTCCAATCAGACAATTTTTCGACGAAACCAATTTCACCCTCCACAATGACCGCTTTAGATATGAATAAGTTACAACTAAAGCTAAAAACAAGGAAAATTTAACAGATAATTATTCATTTCAGCATCCCATGCAAAGCTAAGGAAGCAGCATAGTCTTAAAACAAAGAATAATGCCGTTTTTCTCCTTCTTGTTGGCAAAGTGCATAGATGGGGACAAAGAGACAAAGTTCTGCATGTAAATAAGTTGGTGTTCTTTAAATAAATAGCTGGTGTTTTTCATAAGCCAAAGGACGACATCAGGCGGCTTTTGTGGTTATAACAAGGTTTTAAATAGATTTTTCTCTTTTATTATTATACGTGGGCATGAGTGGCCAACGTTGGCTTTAGCTAGCTAACACAGTGTAAATACCGTAAAGTAAAATTAAATTTTTCTTTTTGTTATTTTAGCAACGCTAGTCTCTTTTCCGCAACCATATTGTGGTGAAATGAAATTGATGTTCATTTATCTTAAGAGTTTTGCTACAAGTCTTACCTCTTCATTAAGTACATTTTCTATTTTGTTGTGCTTCATTCTACTTGTTCCTTCCTTTATGCTGTGTTGAATAAATACAAAACATTATTTTTCACTACTTTTTAATTGTTTCCAAGATCATTATTTATCTTCGCTACTTTTTTAATATTTTCTTTTAACGTGTAATACGTCATGTCGTGCAGAAGCTGTGGAGGTTGAATGTGAACACACTACTTCATCCATAAATAAATACGAGTAGACACACTTTACAGAGAGGAAACATAAATCAGCTAGTTTGGCGAATCATCTGCAGCTCTTGAAGGTGTTCTAAGTGAAAATGATTGAAAGAATTGCTCTACAATATTATAGGAACTATTTGAAATGCCACAATAAACTTCAGATGCAATTTTTCTTGTTTCGACGTAATGTACGGCCATTGGATTTTATTTAAGTAGTGTGAAAATACTGAGATTTTTGACAGTCAGTTGAAAATTTTAAAACGCGCCCGGTAGCTACCATCAGTTAATAGATACATCTACAAATTTGAGAAAGCACCGTCTTTTTACTTTATTTACCAGCTATTCAAGATTCAAACACGGGGAATTAAAAATAAAACTGAATTTCGATGGCTAAAAAGCTTTGTATTTTGTATTAATTACAAAGGGAAGTTTGTGGCGTATTGGTACAAGAAGGTAGACTATATCTTAGGCCAGATGGGTGTTTTTAGTAGCTTTATTTGAGGTGATAAAGGATTTCTATAATCTGGACACAAACGGTTTTTCAAAAAGTACTATTTATTTATCGCATACCAACTGAGAATCTGAACAGGAAATAGGTACGTGCAATTCTATTGTATGTAATTATATGTAAATACAATGACAACAGCGAAGAAGAATTTTTGCAGTAGGATTATTACAAAAAAGGGATGAGTAAAAAATACTTGTTATCATTCTGTATAACACTGCTTAAATGCATTCCGAAAATGTGATTTAATTTTACTCGAAGATGAAAATCAACAAAAATAAAAAAACATTTTCGTTGTAAATATAATCTTAGATTATATCAAGTCATATAATCATTGCATTTATAATAACAGGACCAATAATAAAGTTGGCCGGTTAAAGACTAAAAGCTTATTATTTGGGATTTTATACAAATCATGATGGGAAACAATATCATGTTTAGTTGTCGAAAATTTGTTTCGAGCTTAACTCAAAAGCCCAACAAATTTTCTAAAACATAAACACCATTAATGTAAGCAATATGTAGCCTTTGCAATCATTATATGGTTAAGCCTCATAAAAAAGTCTACCCAGAAATTATGAAACCACATTTTCTACGAATTGTGTTTGGACGTTCACTTTATACATAATAATTTTTTCTAAATTCTTTAGTAGCGGTATTCAGTATTTAGTGAAAAGTGAAAATTCTATGAAATCCAAAAACTAAAGTAACAATATATTTGTTGAACTTCATAAAAAAGCTACGATATATTGTATTTGCACTTTGGCAAGGCTGTTTACATCCAAAACTGAATACCACGAAGTAAGATAATTTTTGCCGAATTGGTATTTAAAAAATTGTGCCGCTATTTGTTATGATTTTTCTCCCTTATTATTAAATTCCTGTTTTAAATTTTGCTTTTATCAATGTGAGCAATATATTTTTGAGTATTAAATAATGGGACTAAAGTCGGTATCTTAAATACGTGTACTAGCTAGTACGATTGATTTTTGGAATCAATTTCACCTACTATTCACATAATATTTTCATTTTATAAACAGAAGTGGCAAGCGATTTGTTATCACGGATTATATTGCCTACAATATATAAAAACCAATTGTGACGGGCATAGAAATTTAATTCCAACGATTAATTTATATAAATTAATACAATTTTTTAAATTTTTTATTTAAATTCATATTAATGTTTGTAACTTTTTTTTAGCAGCAATTCATCTTTACCATAAAAAAAATTAATTTGTTTAAATTTAATATCAGGCCCGCCAGCATTCCAACTCAAAAATGTGATAATAGTACAGTGCCAAAATTTAATTTTGAAACTATTCAATATCGAAATATTTATATTTTTGTCGCTTTGTGTAATAATATTTTTACGTTGTGTAACTTGAAGACCAAACTTTGAAAATTTCACTACTTCCTAAATTTTAGTAAGACTTTTTTAGCTGTTTCTACAAATATAAACCTGAGTTCATAATACAGTATTATAGTGAATACTACAGTTTTTGTCACTAAAGGCTTCGTATATTAGAGAAAAAATGATACTTTAAATATACACCAGAAATATTTATTTTAAAGACTTTGCTTTAGAAGTCAAAAAAAGAGATATAAAAAATATTCCAACACATTAAAGTTATTAATATACAAAGTTTAGCTATTTTCACCAACAATTTCAAAGAACGTAAAATGCCAATAAAAAGTCTCATTTTATGGTACTGTTATATATTTTGTTGTTTACGTAGAATGCTTTAAATGGTTTTTATTAAAAAAGGGATATTTTTATATTAAATCCCGCCAAAATATCAAAATATGACACTGTACGTTTTAAAAAACATAATATAATCTAAAACAATTATGTACATCACTGCATACAAAAAAGGTTTAAATTACATGGAAGCGTATGAGCGATGTTTAGCGTGAGATAGAGATTTAACACACGCTTGATGTTGATAGATGAGACATATTCACTAATAAACTGATGGAGACCATAAAACCATTTAGATCCCCTGTTTCTGATTGGGTACAGCAAAACTATAAATAGTGGTCATAATATAGTGCTTTAAAATAAAATAAATTAACATTTTGTGCGTTTTGAAACCCACCCTTAATGAAACTGGGTGTTGTTGTCTTCGACTTTTGAAATTGAATTAATCGAAATTTTAACTGTATGTTGGGTACCCAGGTAAGGTGGTTAGCAGTGTACTAGCCCATCAGTCTGGAGGTCGTGGATTCTATTCATGGGTGTTCTGCACTACTAAAGCTGAAGGTCTTTGTTACCATGCACGCTAATTTAAGTTACAATATAAATTGTAATTGTATTAAAACAGTTTTAAAATAAGTAAAAAAATTAAATATACAAAATGTTTACGTTGCATTTGTTTAACATTAAAGGGTAAATAAAGCCTTCTTTATATTCAAATTAGATTGTAAGCAAATAAGAACTTTGAATTTTACTGGTCCTTAAATATCAAGTTTAATCATTTGAATCAATACTTTTTACTACCTATAATCTCTTAGTGTATCTCAAAAAAGATAAAAAAATTAAATTACAAACAGCATGACTGTTGATAATTGACGACCAGCTATCTTTTGTGTCTGATTTCGTTATTATTCATGACAAAGGTTTAGATCTCTTAGGTTAGTTTCATTCCGCCAAACTATTTTTACTGGTTCAGGAAGAGATGGGCTCATAACATGTTAATGCCTCCGGTTTTATATGCGTTAGAAGTTATATATGTTATTACTGTTGGCAGTTTTTCAAAGCAGACGTTGGCTAAAAATTGGGTTAAAGTGTAAGTAAAAATAGAAATTATGATATAGAAGTATTATTCGAGAAACATTTTAAATATGAAGATTAAATTTGTTAACCCTAAAAATATTTAGCTAGAAATAGAGAGGCCTATAATATTTTTTCATGCCTTCAATCAAAATATGGGTGAAGTAGATAAATATCGGTAAAATTCAATTTTTATGATCGTAGTTTACAAGGTACTTCTTATGTTTTCATTGTTCACAACATTATAGCAAATTGGCCTCAAAACCTACAAAATATTATGATATGTCAGATAACGCTAACAATGCATGAAGTTGAAAATGTTTTTATCAGTTATTTATTTAATTCAACAAATTTTAAATTCTTATTGGCGACAGTAAATTACAATAGTTTTTTTTTAAACTGTCAATACTCTCACGCAAATTAATAAAATATATCATCTGTCAGAGTTTTTTTTTTATTATTTATAGAATCTTTCTTCAAAAAAATTACAATTAATTTTTAAATCTTAATTCTAGTTTTTATATTTAGCAATTACTAACAATGTAGTAACTAAATTGTTGTATTCAAATCTATTGAAAATTTCGTTAAAGAGAAGCAGGATCACATTCGTGTGTTCAATACGATTTTATTTTTTTATAGTAATCAAAAAAATATATTTCAGGGAAAAAATAAAGTATAACAATTGAAAATAAAAACCAAGTATACAACAATGACTAAAACAAATGCAAAGTTAAATATAAAACAAAGTTGATATTTTAACAAAATCTTAGACTATTTTGTAATGGGTTAAAAGGGCCGTCTAGCCAGGCCTACTGTATACATTATTTTTAGTCTCTGGTATCCATCAATCTGAAGCAAGTCCCGGCCATGGGAATTGGGTGGGACTGATTTTGCATCAGGTAACTTTCAATTACTTCTTGGACTGTGGGAATATTTAAAACCCGATTAATATTCTTATTTCGTATGTACCATAGAGCGCAGACGAAAAGTCCTTGTAATTTATAGTGTCTTCGTTATAGCTTCTGAATATTTAATGCAGAAGCAGTACCTCATTGCTAGATGCCATATATTCATATAGGTTTTATAATGGATTTCTACAGGACAACTTTATACTCCGGGATCAGAATTAGGATGGGGTCTATAAACCAATGAAGCTGAGCAGCTTTGAGTTTTTTAACTTTTTTTGCTTTAATATGTCGGGACCATGTTAGACGTCGGACAAATATTTCACGTGATTGTCTGCTGGGACAGCAACACCAGTTTATTTTTTAGAAAGATGGCAGAAAGAGGTTAGTCTCCAAGCCGTCTTTACTATACGAAATATAACAATAAATGAAAATCAAAAACAGATCTAAGTAATTATTTCAAGCCTAGCAGTTGAAAGTTACGAGTTGATCTTGCATGAACATTGATATTAATTTTACTAAATAGGAACTCGGTGTCCATATCACGGTGAACTATGTTTAGGAGAATAAAATACTGAGCATCGATAGACGACTTTTTAAATTTGATAACTTAAAATACCAAATCTTTTAATATACTATAGAAAAAATATAATTTTCACTCATACAACAATGCTAAAGCCAATCTCCTAGGAGGCGTAACTAGTTTTACAAATTCATATTTCTACAGTAATTTATTTTTTAAGCAATATCAAATTAAGGGTTTTGTGCAAATCTTACTGCTGGTTTTATTTTAGCGATTAATGGGTTAAATAAGCGAAAAATATTTGAATTGTTTATCAATTCAGTTATATTTTTCTGGCATTTTATTTTAGTTTAGTTTTCAATTTTAAAATAATAACAGTTTTCTGTTTTATCCAAACATGAAAATCTTAATTGCTGCAATAACTTTATCAATTGCTGTTAGTTCATGCAACCGGCATTTTTACACATCTCTTAGCATTTTAAAATAATAAAAAATAAAAATTGGTAATGTTGATTTTTACACAAAATATTTTAGTGTCAATTTAATTTAAAACTATTTGACCACTAAAAAAAATGTTGAAAAACAAACTGCATAAAATAAATAAACACACGAAAGTTGATTGATTTTGTAACTGAATATGAAATTATTTAGATACAAATTTCTTTTTTATATTATGTGTTTTATAAATAATGAGCGTGTGTTAAAGCTAACTAACAATCAAGTTTTGCTGAAACTAAAATTAGCACGACTATTGGAAATATTTTATTCATTGTTTTGCTTCACTTCTACGTAGATTTAAAATATCTTTTAATATTACATTGCACAAAAGACCCAATATGGAAAAAAATTGATTTCCAGTTTCTTTACAATTACTTTTGTTCAAAAAAGCAATATTCTAATGATACCTCAAGACTTAAAAATAATTTTCGGAGGCCTGATATTATTTCTCCTTAAAATCAAATGTGTGGGACAGTGTGCAGTTTTGGAGAAAGGGACGACAATTTATTACTCGACAATTTTGGTGTTTAGGTACGAACATTTTTCTTAAAAGCATTAACGCGCTTGCACAATCTTAATTCGCTGCCTGGCTAGAGCATACAGTAATCAAATGAAATGATCACCAAATGTTGAATATAGAAGGACGACTTCATAGCTGAACTTGTGTTTTCTGAGAACATTCCTTTCGACTATTATTTGTTAGATTCCAAAACATATTTTTTGGCACATGCCTTGTTAGCAGTATTGTTTAATCTCATAACGTTTTAGCCAAATAAGCTTCCGAAGAAAAATTTAAAATACCTTGCGCGCACCCGGCTGGCACTTGCCCAATACTCTGTTCCGATCCGAAAGTCGTTTCACAGCTAGTTTTCTTTACAGAGGTGGAATAGATAGTAGGAAAGAAGTGAACTATTAACCCCTATATACTCTAGAATTTTTGATATTGTCAAGTCCACTTTGGCTTCTGAAAGTATATTCAGTGTTTCCGTACACAAAAATTTTCGCCAAAAATAAATTAGTCAAGAAGTACTTGCTACCACATTCCTAGGAAACACGGATCGAAATTTGTTTAGCTTCTAGTTAAAGGAGATTAAAAAATTTCTTTGGATAATTGTAAGAATAGTCTGTTTAACATTCTACGCTTTTATTATATTGATATTTTTATATATTTTTGTTAACCCGGATTTTTACATGATAATTTCGTTATTGGAAAATTCTGAGATTTAATTTTAACTTGCTTAAAAAAAGGAAACGTATTAAATACATATAAAAATGGTGCACTATTGGCAGCAAGTTTACATAAAAAATTTGCATAACTTCTGATAGTACAAATACAGAAATTATTTCCTTAATTTGCCCTTTTACCGTGGCCATGAGCTTTTGTGATTGTGGCTACAACAAGACTGCATAAGTGATACTTTTATCATGAGAGTACATGATCGAGCATGAATAGTTATTCACGGTTGCAGCTCCAGATTAAAATATCTGATTGACAACAGTTACATATGAAAATATAGATTGCCTGATTAATTCATTTGTCTATTTCGCTAATTCTTCGTCCACCCTTACATATTTAATGTAATTATAGGAAAGTTTGTTAGCTTTAACCTTTATATGAAGCAAGTTTTGCTAAAAGTTATAATACAATAAAAAAACTAAAAGATATTAATTTAGATGGACTTCTCTCTCACGTAAGCAAACTAAGAAAAAAACTTAACTCAGTGTTTATAATTTTAAAATTAGTATTACGGAAAAAATAAGTTTTATTACGGATTATTCATATATACGAGTATATATGCTAACAGTTATAAAACGTCTTTCAAGATTAACTCATCAGCCCTATGAATGATGTGGTCATCTTCCTCTAAAAATTTGTTGTGAACTTGGTGTAGTAATCGTGCTTAACAGAACGAATCAATTTTTGCAGGTCTGTTAAGTTGCTTCTTCGTTAGCTTGCCACAGTTCTACCCTTAGATTATAATAAAGAATCAATTATCAAAATTAAAACTTCCTTTCTTACCACAAAATCTATTTATGGCAATGATGTTACTGAACAAAAAGTAGAGCATGACAACTGTAGCATGATTCCTTACACATTATATAAAAATTTTTTATATGAGGATTTTATACCACAGTATTCGAAAGATATGAAAGGCTACAGATATTTGGAATAAATTTCCGTCATTCCTTGTCAATATTGTTTTGAGACAAACGCGTTTCGGCTATGTGCCATTTTCCGTTGTCAGTAGTTAATTCGTGTTTACTGTTTGTCAAGTATAAATTTGTCAATTGTAAACCGGTAAATAAAGGTTGGTTGACGCTAATGATTATTGGACTGGATTACTGTACTTTATTATAATATGGTGTTTTTGTTAGTAGGGCTTGGAAAAAGCCAGTGAGAATTGGATTATAAATTTTTTATTTGTTTAATAATATGTTTTGATTGCTTTGTTGATATGTGTGTGTTATCAGTTACTTATATTTTCTAGATTAATTTTAGTGGTTCGCACATAATGCCTTAATTGGAGTTTGTATGCACATTTAAGATGTTTAGTCGTCGCCCATTGCGCTCTGTGTATCTCGAAACAAAACTTAGCAAGGGATGATGGAAATTCCATCAGCAACAAATTACCTAATGGAAAATCAAATGTAAATATGAAGGACGGTCACTTCATATGAAATGTCAAATAACAAATGACTAGTAATTGTTTATTGTGCTCTCGATTAGAAAATAACTTAATACGAAAATAGTTCAATACATAGTAAAAGTAAAAAGTGGAAACCCAATACAAATTAAAGACAAATATCAGAAATGATGTGCTATCTACAAAAATTCTTACTTGCTGATTTTTCGACTGAATGAGAAACCAAAATTTAAATTATATTTAGGTCTGATTTATTTCCAACACCAATAAACGCAGTAAAATCGAAAAATTTTTACTTGAACCCGATAATGTATTTTATAAGTTCGAACATTCTTAATCACATCCTTAACCATCAGCTATCAAAAAAAAAATGACTGCAGTGGGTAACACAAATTATAAAAATAAATATATACAAGCACCATAATCATCACTTATGCGCGTGATGCAATTTATAATCACTCCTGGCCTTCAATTTGTTACCACGTTATGATATTCTTTTCGGTGTAAAAACCATGAATATATAAATACAAATTAAGCATTCACTTTATTACATATTTGCATTTGTATACAGTAGATGTGAAATGCGCATGCAAATGTATTGAAAGTAGGTAATTCCACACATACATGTCTTTACAACGAGATGTAAATGTGTTTAATAAAACAGTCATTTTTTCTTAAGGTGAATAGTATTCTGGGCCTACTTTTCGAACTTCAAAAAGCGCTTAGCAAGTCCTCAATAAGAAATAAAGTAAGCGGTACGAATAAGGAATGACAAAGGCAACAAAAATTCTATTTTCACACTGCAGTAGAGAATGACCGTGAAACATTTTTTAATAACTTTTTCTGTAACTCATATGCAAATTGATCTATTTTTCTTTGGTATCAAATTTAATTCGGAAAATGTTATTTGAAAATTTCAATTAAGCTCAATATTCGACCTGCTCTACCCCAAAGTTTAACGCGTGCATTTTGCTGGGTATGGACTGGTCGATTTACGTGAACAAATCATAATTTCCACGTTGACGTGTCATATTCAATATTGTGTTTACATTAAAAGAATCGGTTCGTCATTTAACAATGTATATTATATTAAAATTATTCAATACTAAAATAATACATACTTATATATTTCTTAGAGAGGCTCCTTTGTTCATTTAAGGGGTCTCTTATTAAGAATGATAGGAATTTGATTTTGATTTTGAATAAAACAACAAGCGTTAAATTCGTCAAGCTTGGACAATGTAGTTTTGTTTGAAATAAATAACTGTAGTGACACTGTCTGGTATCGGCATGGCGGCGCTATCGGATCTTCTTTCTATCGGAAAGAGAATGGAGCTGCCGTAAGTAACCGTGAATTTTTATCGGTATATGTACATGTTACTCGAATTTCTAATGGCCACAACTTGAAAACATCTATATTGAAGAGAAGAGGTTAATATCTCAGTTGGCCAGACAACATTAATCTATGATGTCTTCAAGACTGTTTATAATTTGTCATCTATAAAGCACTGTTGAGAACAATTATGAACAAAAAAATAGTGCGATTTGTCGTGTTTCAAGATAAACATATTGTCGAAAATGACTTCAATAAAAACAATTTACACATGGTCGTGCTTTTGGAAACATTCCTTATTGTTGTCCACAATTTTTTTAAGTTTCTAATTTGAGAGAAAATAAAAATTTGCGGGGTTTTAAAGACCTAAGAAAACAAATTGAACAAGTTTATAAAAAATATTTTTCCAGTTTATGCTTAAAAGTAAAAAGGTGCAAATTTATATTGTCAAATGAAGTCTTAAAAATTGGTAAGTAAATTATGCCAACATCCGGGGAAATATTGCCATTAGGATTAAGAAATCAAGTAGAAAAATTCAACTAAATTCTTATACATATCGACTTCGTTCAACTGAATATTGGAATAGAAGGACCACTCCCCATCGAAAGTAGTTCCGTAGAGTTATGGCCAATTTTCGGCAAAATCATAGATTTAAGATCCAAGTGAATTGTCCTTTCAGAATTTATTATGAATCTTGATTTCTTATGTGAAATAAAAAACTTAACTGCCATCGGAATTTTTATGCTTTGATTGTCAGAATCTTCCGAAAAAGATAGTGTGGAGTTATTAATTAGCGAGGATGTGCTGCAGGAAGACGTCATTATAAAGAATAATTTCAGAAATAATATATGAAATATATTTATTTATTAAATCAAGATGAGTAGTTGCTCGGCGGGCTTAAATCCAATGAAATGCGACAGATGGTTCAGTGTTCTGAAGGTGAAGGGTTCCTTGTTGGTTCTCATCAAGATTTCTATTTGCTATAAGTAAAAAGCTTAATAGGTAGTCATATATGGAACATGAGATTGTTGTGGATATTAAAGAAAAAGACGACTCAGATGAAAGTGCTGAAGATGTTCCTGTAAATCAAGATGATTGTAGTTTTTTAATTGCTGAAAATGAACGATAATGGTTTTCTGAAACAAGGATTGGACCCGCATAGAATAGTTTCTTATTAACAGAAAAATTACTTTTCAAGATAATTATTTATTGCTCCCGCCATATGTGTGAGGAAAAGTAATAGAAAAGCTAAAAGAGTTGGCGAAGCTTCAGAAAATATGTACATGTTCTTCAAAACAACTGAATTGATTCACTTTATGCATCTGCCATTCATAGAAATAACCGCAGTAATCTAAATAATATGTGAATGCCTATGAACTAACTCTTGCAAGGGTAACAATGTTTCGAGACTGCATCAAAATGATGCCGAGTGGTATTCGTTTCGATAACGGAAGTACACGTAGAGAGCGTGTGAATAAAGCTGCAGCAATCCAAGTTGTCTAAATAATGACGAAGACAAATTTGCAGAAATTTAGAAGCCACCTATGTTGGGAGAATACAGTCAAACGACGTACAGTGAGTGAAAATTGTAGTTTCTAACTTACTCATGGTCAAAAACCTGTAACTTTTGAATAAATTGAAAAATTTTAATTGGTTTTCGCAAATAACCATTTTGAATAGTTGTCTTAATGTGGACCTAGTGCCAATTGTCTCGGTAATTACGAGGCGTTGAACACTTTGCGATTAAAGAAGAAAGTTTCTTGAGAGAATTGGATGATATGTTGTGGTAGTAAGAAGTCCGCAAAGGTACCATATGGAACACGTGGAGTTTTTCACAAAGAGGGAAGCTGCTATGTCTGCATATTGGAAGGAGTTAAAGCCAGAAAGTCGAAGCCGTTTTGCGATGAATACTAAGTGCAGAGTACGATTAAATTTACTTGAAGACCTAAAGATGTCAGATAATTTTAGGTCTTTATTGCTTGTGAAAGAAAACTTATCGAAATTTAATAACGAAAATGTTATAATTGTGTTCTATCCGGCTAGGATTAAACGAGTACCTATAGGCTATGGAAAAATCCATTCAATCTATCTTATGTTCATTTTAATAGGTATGAAGAACACATTTCGTGCGCCTAAGAAACCATAAATATATAATTTTATGTTGAACACATTATAAAGGCCTGCTAGAAATAGTTTTTGCTGCATCTCTTTACTACTCCGCTTTTATCTACCTATTTACGTATGTATTAGTTTCGTAAACTTCCAATGTGTGTATTCATATGAACACTGTATATGCAGACAGCATTCATGTTGCCTTTATATATTTATTGTATATTGGTTGGAATTGTAATAAGTTCCGTAGTGGTTGTAGTTGATTTGTTGCACCAACTAGTTGTTGGTGCTAGATGTTATTCATGTTTTGTTTTTATACATTTATTTCCTCTCCATCCATGCGGGGATCTCAGAGGAGTTTTTTTTCATTTTTTGAAAATTGTTTGCAGTTTGATTATTTATGTTTTTTGTACACTTTATTTATGATTCTTAATTGCAGGTAACTTTTTTCATTATATTCCATTTATTCGCCATATATTTTCATTTTCTATCTTTATGTATCTGTAGCAAAATAACTTTTTGAATAAATGCAGTTGAACGGAAATGTTTCATGTTAAGTAGGGGGCTTTAATTATTAAAAAAGTATAAATACACTCCATAATTTTTTTATTATAAAATGTGAAGAAGGGCAGACCTTACGGATTTATTTGTCTTGCTGCTCTAAAATACGGCATGAAGGACTATTTCCTGATAACTCCAAATAACGATTTGTTGTATTTTTTAATGTAGGGAGGATATCGAATCAGTCCGCTACATTTATGGGCTCCCTTTCGACTTGCTTCTTACCTGTAATTAATTGTGGGCAACCAATTTGTAATTTACGACTACACTATTTTCGTTAACTCTCGAGCTAAGGCTAAGCTTTACTCTTGACTGTGGTTCTTTCAGACTGTCGACTGGTAAATGGTGACCCTCCTCATTCCGGAGTCTGTTGTAAATGCTAGCTTTTGTATAAGGCGTAGGTGCTCCATGGCATTCACCTTTGAAAAGTCTTTGCTCGTGGTCCTAAACCTTATGCTAGCCAGTACTGGAAATTCACACACAATACGTGTTACAGTTTTAGACTCTTCCTCAGGAGTATTTTTGGCGAACCTTGGTTTGCTTATAAACGCCGGAGTTCTTACAGAGATTGCCCAATCCACATCTTCCGAAGTTTCATTGGCTATCACTATCTGAATCTTATAGTCCAGCGCCTTAGGAGTACTTTTAGAGATTGACGCGTTTAACCCTCACGATGCATTATTGTCCATCACATCCAAGTTCATCCTTTGGTCAATTAAAACTGTAGTTCCTTTGAGGATTCATATAATTCCAACAAGAAGTGGGGAAAAAAAGCATGGGTAAGTATGTATTACAGCTAGAGATCGACTAGTATTCAGAGTTCACATACTAGAGACCAATCACCGTCTTGCCCACATATTCCTGTTACATGCTGCCACCACGTGCAGATGTAAATCTACTTGCTAGCAAACGGCCGCCTTTCGCTTCGATTGTGTACATTTTCGAGGATGTAAGCGAATCGTTTACACTTTTAAATCTTCTTCTGTTAGAGACTAATTTTATTGGCTCGGAAAATGATCGGAGTTTAGTTATTATGTTCCCCAATCTTGGCCTCTACTTTCGCCCGACTCCGCCATTTTATCTCAAAGGCGCAGCAATTCGTACTACGTGAAAAAAGCAAGCCGTTTGTTTTATTTTAGAGGCATATCACAGCTGAAAAGAAGTCTTCAGTAAGACAAACTCCCAAATATTCGAATTTGTTACAAGTTCTACGGAAGTAGCAGATTTCAGCAATGTACTTTTCCTCTGCTTACTTTAATCAACTTAGGTTTATTATAATAATATTGAATTTGATCTAAAACATTAAAGAGTCCGTGTACTTTTTTAAGGAGTAACTAACATTAGTTTTGTATCGTTAACGCTTTTTTATGTATTCGCACATTTACCTTTGAAACATTTTACGACTTCCGCATTAGATCAAATCAGTGTTTAAAAAACTGCAATAAGTTTCATTTGGTTTGGCTTCTACTTAAGCTTCTGAAAAAAATAGAAAGTAGTATAATATTTTACTACACTTCATTCCCAATACATTGCTTGGGAGTTGATTTAATCCGCAATTCATGGGAAGAATGAATTTTGTTAAGATAATTAATGACGATACTTTGATATAAAAATTCTTTCAACATGTTCATATTTTCAAGGAGTATATTTAATAATTCTTTTAAAATCATGCTTATCATGTCTTCATCAACCATTTCAAAATCTTCTTAATTTAGTAGCTTGTCTATATGGTTATCATTGACCACAATCAATGTTAACCGTATAGACATGTCAAATCTTGTTTAATCGATAACACCGGGCGTATCGATCAGGTATTTAACTAAAAAATTCAAAAGTTGGGTATAACTAAAAAATTATTGTATGCAGAAGGAATTGCCTTCCTTAAGTTGAATAAACTTTTTCACACAAAGGATGTAATTGGTCGCTTTAACTCTTCAGAAACAACGGTATCCAAGTTCGTTGGCTCAATTATTGTGCGGCATCGAGGAGTTTAAACAATTGAATAATGAATTTAATCCTCCATCGACTAATTCAATACCTACTTGTGATCCGGTTAGAAATGTGGAGCGAGTGTTTTTAAATCAATCACTAACCCTGCATTGTGATTGAAGGAAGATGCAATATCTTAGTTTTCATAAGTTCAATAAGAACATTTATCTTGACATGCCCTGAAAAGAACCAAGTGGAAGTGTGAGTTCTCGTCAGAGCTGCGAGATTTACTGACGAATCTTTAATAATTTAAAACTTCTCTCGATGCGCAAATATAAAATTTTACGTAGGGGGCAGTAGCTAAAATTAATTTAAATTCCGTTTACGATAATTTAAATAAATAATTTATTCAGTCTTAAGTTCGTTTATTCATATTAATTTGAAATTCATTTAATTTAAAAATCCGCACTTTTCCGCATTGACTGCTAAGAGCATTTTAGGTTTTTTTTTTTTAAATTAATATTATTCTTCAGTCTCTAGATAAATATTTTACTTAAATTAATCTCTTATTCGCTCCATTGCATAATATTTGTTTCATTATTTTTATATATTTCAAACACCTTTGGTGTTCTGCTTTAGGAAAAAATTTTAGTAAAGTCGTCCACTTGATCACTGGAAGGTTAGTGAACTTTGGTTTATCGAAATAGAAAGAGATAAATATTATTTAATAAAACGTATGTTTTTATTTAAATAAAATATTTGACCTAGAGCCTGAAGACTTATACCAACATTTTACTAATATTATAAAGTCGACTATAAGAAATAATCATGTAAATAGAGGCTTATTTTTTGGAACATATAAAGCTAGCATAATGCATTCACAATTGCAAATGTTATTTTCTAATAGCGATAATTGTCAAGTAAAATTCATTGCTTATCAGGACGGTATGTAAAAATCGCCAACAATGTCGGCAGCTATTTAATAAATCGCTATATCGCCAAATCAAGAATTGGAACACATAGTTATTTCGCAAATCGCTTTATTTGGCATAAAAGCTGCAACACAACCCTGTTCGAAGAAGCAAGTTGTAAGCACAAAAAAGAGTTTGTTCTTTTCGACTGCGACTTCTGACAGCTTGTAAATGCAAAGATATTGCTTATGCTTTTATGCCAAAGCACTGATAGCAAATATTTTACGATCTTTACTCTTTCGAACGAAGTGATTTAATAACCGCGTTAAACAAACGTTGCAATAGAAACTTTAACGCAGCGAATACCTTTGTATAGCTTTTATATTTTTGTCATGTAAATTACTTTCTCGTGTTCGACAAACCGTATGCTTACACTTCGTACATAAATACAGTTTTGCACTTTAGATTCAGTGACTTACTCTCTAATTCTCGCTTTGAATCTAAATCGAGCCAATACATACGAGGTCACTTCTACGATACTATATGCCAATATTTGCAAATAAAATCAAATAGTTGTCATAACATACCTTTCTGATATCGAAAAAGTTTCAAGGTCACTATTAACGAAACTGAGATTGATTCCCATACTTTTCTTTTAACACATTCAAATACACAACTTGAAGTTGAAAAGAAAAAGGTGAAAAGATATTGAACTTTCATGCCGGTATAGACGAGTTTAGATGAATTCGGAGAAAAAATATCTATTTAAATAAAGGCTCGACAATTTTTGCTTCCAATCGTTCAGAGTCAGCGAACAAACATCATCCATTGTTAGGTGGGTTTCCTACAAATTTAGACCCATATTCGTAGCAAAAATGCAGCAAAGTGAAGTCTACAAAAGGCCTAATTCTTGTGGTGCGACACATATTAACAAGGACAGAGTTTTGTAGACTAAAGCCAGGTTATGGTCTACTAAACAATTCGAGCGTGTTAACGATAAAACTGATGCAATACTTTATTTGCGGCCTCCAGAGATCGCTAATTTTGATAATAGATATGCAAAAATTGCCTTGAAATCTTTTAACTCTAACTTAAGCTCTGATAAATTACATTTTTAAGTTAATTGTGCTTCAACAATAATTATTTGTAGTCATAATTTATTTTTTTTTCCAACAGAGGAAGTAACAAGCTATAGATTTAATACAGATCTTTGTACATATACATTGATACTTGCTGTCTGTTGCATAATGCAGGTATGTGAATAATAATATTCAATAAATAAAATATTGACTCTACAACAAACATTTTGTTTGTTTCTCTGTAAATCAACATTACAAAGTACAAAAAAAATCAGTGTAATGCGCATAAATTTGATTCACCGTCGATATCCTGAAAACAATTTACTTTAATGAAATTCGTTTTTCACTTTTCAATTAACTTAAAACGTTACAACAATTTAGCAGTTAATATCATCTGCAAACAGATGTTTGTGTACAGGGAGAGAGTGAGATCGAAATCATTTTAACACATGTCTTTCAATGGGAAAAATTTAATATGCATTCGATGGGGCTCAAAAATGTTAATGTTAAATGTTTTGTAGACAAATGTGGGGGGGTAAAGTATCTGCAAAAAACACCGGAGTTACCTTTGAAGAAATGTAAAAACGTCACCATTAATTGTCGTCTCCCAATATTTTTTTGAAACACTTATTCCTCTCTGATCTCCACTGTTCCCGCTCCAAAAGTTATAAGAATGCGCCCTGAGTAGTCAAGAGCATGACACATCCCCAATACTCTATTCCCCGTCATTTTCACAGAGCTTACAACCCTTTGCCTTTCACCATTATGGTGTTTGTCTTACAAATATATTTTTGTTTAATTTTTTAATTTAGGAGCTCGAATACAAAATGTACGTAAAGCAATAAAAACCAAATTATTCCTGTTACTAGAAGAATGATTGCAAATAACAAAGATCAAACGCAAAATTAGAGAATTTTGAATCAGCAAACAAGTTTATGCGAGGAACACCAATTCTGTTAAACTAAGTGCCAGTGCAGTTGAGGGACTTTTTTGTAGATTTTTATCACTTTACACCCACTTCTAACCACGATACGAACCCATTTGTCCTCATCTCTCTTCCTCCTGCCAACGAAAGCATATATTTTCTGTAATCCCACAACCTTGATGCACTTTTATCGGGACAGATGGGGGAGGCCTATCTGGGGTCTAAATGTGGAAGATATAAACACTGGAGTTAGTAGCCCCTAGGACGCAAATCAAAGACTGTTTATTTCTTAGCCTCCTTTGGATGTGGCTGCAGTTTATATTCAAAGCATGGGAAAATCTTGGTACAGGATCAATGTGGCATTGTATTGCAATGCATGTTACTAGTAAAATCGCTGCTGACAACAGTATAATGGGAAGATCTAAACCCTTCAGCAAGAGTTGGGGTCAGGGTTCATGCAGCCATGATCCTCAATTTCAACCTATACAAGTGCGTATAGGCGCATTGGTGCTTATTTTAATATACCCTTAGCTAAGACTACGTATGATTAGTTCGCAAGACCAATATCGGCATAAATCATAGCATGTCCCTCCTCTCTCATATTAGAAGTTCTAGCAATCAAAAAATCGTGCACTATCCCTCCCCTAGTGCTCATATGGTCAAATTTGGTTGCTGTATGAAAACAATAAACAAGAAAATAAGTGGTTTTTGTGCACATGATAATGAAGATTAAAGACATCGCTGAGAATGGCTTATCGAGTACGTCTAGTTTTATCTAAAAACAAAGACATACCATTTTTATTTAGAGCTAGAAGTGAGTTGGACGTTGAAATGTTATTAACTGAGACATTTGTGTAGAATCACACTTGTGCAATTTAGCTAAATCTAGCAAAAATGTCTAGCGTATTTAGTGGTGTATTACATTTTATGTGTTCATTTTAGAGAATTTTGTGTTAACTGAATATATTTCGCCCGAGTTCCAATTTATATGAATTTGAATTTTAATTACTAATTCTTCAATTTACTAATTGAATTATTATATGGTAAGTTGAGCTCAATTAACGCCATAACTACATAAATCTCCTCATTGCGCAATTAAGGAGCATGTGTGAACAAACTATTATTAAATTCTATCATCGCTATATCGCGGATGCTAACGTGGGATTGTTATCGGTGGTGGATACAGTGCAATCATCAAAGCAGATGAAATATCGTCACCCTCTACCCATTTTAGCAGCAGCCTTTTGATGGGAAGGAATTTTTAAGAACAAAATATTGTTAAATTTTTTTTGATTGCACTCCAAATGTGTAGTTTTTAATAAATAAATACTAAAAGATGTTATATCAAAAAATCATAGTAATTTTTTTTTATTTACAAATTATTCATAACTACAACGATAATTAAGTTCGATGAATTGAATAAAATTATTTAGAAGGCATGACCATACAGTATATTGCAGATGGTTTTATTGCACTGTTTCAAAGATAGAAATATAAAGTTCTTCTGTGCTAACATTTCTGCAAGAATAGAACCTTAACCAACGTGTACAATTGTTCTTGTTTATTTAAGGAAACTAGCTCCCAACATCGTCTCTTGTAATTTGACTACAATATGCTGCTCTATCTGTGTCTACTTTGAAATAGCTGACATTTAGGTATCTATTAAGGTACGAATGAAAACTTCACCAGTACTCTTCGAATTAAACCTACTGCCACTCGGCTATGTAGAATTTTAAATATTAATATTAAGGTTCTGGCTTTTCTGCAGTTCGCGCTGCCATTGCAGAGTTTTGGGTACCAAAATTCTTATTTAAAACGACAACTGCGTTTGTTGCATATAGTTTGTAACTATTTAACGCTCACATGTCTTTGGAATTTGTTACTTATTAAGCGCTGCTTCTACTTTAATCAACAAACCTACATGTCATGGTAACATCTATCAAAAAAGCCTTTCCACATTACATTCATATTCGCCTTCACAGAATAACTAAAGTTTATTTTAAAAATTTCAAATATTTCTACATCATTTTCAAATATATTTGTGAAGGGTACTACCTAGCCGTTCTTAACCGACTATTTAATTCTTTTGTTTGTGTTCTTTAGCAAATTAATTTACATCATGTTCATTTATGAAATATGCATACATTTTTCTTTTTAAAAACACGTATAATATATTACAAATAATTGTGAATGAATAATTTATCCTGAATCCATGTTTATTAATAAATATATTATTTTTATATCCTTTATTAAAGCCTTCAGATTATAGTAAAATATTGAAAATTTAATTAATTGAATTAATTTTAAGTCAGGACGGAATTTATACAAATGTTTGTAGTGTATTTTCCTTAATTGATGTGGTGGTAGCTGTTAAGGAATACAAACAAAAATTTTACTTATTTTGCGACATGAATACAGTAGTGCTGAGGTGAGTAATATCAAGCGAAGTCAAATGTCAATGGTGTTCTACGTTGTCAGCTATCTTTTCACTATATTAATATTATATCCGGCGGAGGTTTTAGCACCGGGTTAAAACAACCCGATGACCAGCTTCCCTAAACAGTTTGTAGGTAGCAATTTTGGGACCGTGACTGAATGGACATTGTGCCCAACTCATGTTAGGGAATTCGGAACTGTCTAGTCCTCTTATATCCATGGAAATGCAACGGCACATCGATCATGCACCAAAATCGCCGCACCAAAGTAGCCTTACCGACAGCCAGCCCGAAACTAGTATACCTGAGGCTACGGCTTCCTTTGATACCATTATTTGGTTATTGGTCTGACTTTCAAAATTTTCTTCCAGGTTTAGCCCTCAGACAAGCTTCAGGAACTTGTGCTCTAATATTACCCAGCTAGGAGTATGGTGCTCTATATTTATTCGCTCATGACAACGAATATTCCTCATCCACCCCGTTGTGCCCTGTAGTTCCTATAAGGAAAATAGGAAACCACAATAATATAATAGACCGCATAGAAAAACGTAGTATGGATTCATTAGGATATTCGCACAAAAAAAATTATGTTTGCAAGTCCACGCACCTAAAATAGTCAGTAACATCAATTTTGAAATATACGAAAATAATATGCATTTTTAATCACTCAAAAATTGTAGAAAAATCCATTGAAGTGGAGTTGCTTAAAATCGTGCAAGGAACGGATACTTTAAAAAATATCTTATGACCGTTGGTATCAATATAGTTTTTTTTACAATTGCAGTATTCAGAGTTTTTTGCAAATGATCATGCATAAGTGCAACTTCAACTTCGTAGCTTTTCTATGAAATCCAACATCGAAGTTCTCAAATTTCTGTTGAATTGCATGTAAAAGCTGAAATTTTGCACTTGCATTTTTTCAAGACCGCTAATATAAAAATTCATTAAAAATATTGTCCCATAAAAAACTGCATTAAATTCTGCACTACTGCTACACATACCTTTAGCTATCCGTCACACGTAGAAAATAATCTGAAAATAACAACAATGTTATAATTAATATTATTAAAAATGAAATTCAGAGGTTTATTAAAAATTTAGTTTTTTTTCCCTTATAAATATTTAACAAAAGTAATTAAAACCGTGAATAGTTTATTTATTAAAATGCCTGGCATTAATGTCACAAACATACCACGGGAATGTAAAGATTTAAATATATATCCATACATAAAGTGTGGAAAAATATATATTTTAAAGAATGCCATACTTGATTTTAAAATGTCACCTGAAGAGAAATCATCGATGCCTGTACGCCCACGAAATTGTGAATGACATTGCATCATTCTATGATTTTAAGCTTTTTCAATAATTCGTTATGTTTGCTGAATATATCAGGTGATATTTTGCTATTTGGTTTTTCAATGTAGAAAATGAAGAACGATGAAGATCGCAACGTTATAGTCAACCAAGGTACCACGCAATGATTATCGATTTTTTTGCCCAAATTGGAAAAATTTGACTTGGTTGACTTATGGTTTCAACAAAATAGGACCACTAGCTACATAGCACGCGATACCATGAACCTATTGAGAGATGAGTTTGATGAGCAATTAATTTTAAGTTGTGGTCACCAAGATCATGCGATTTAACCCCGCTGGACTATTTTTTGTAGGGATAAGTGAAGTATTTCGTGTATAGGGAGCAGTCAGCTAAAATTACAGCTCTGGAAGACAATACTGCAGCAGTCGTTACTAAGAGATACTAGCCGAAATGCTGGCAAAAGTATGCCAAAATTAGAGCTCACTGATGGAACATCTGCTGTGAAGCTTTAGGTAAAATTTATATGAAATAACCGTTAAAAAGTAGATGGCAGGCATCCATTTTATTCACTTTTGCAAACTTTCTGTGTTCTTTTTCAATTTTCAAAACCCAAACAGTTAAAAACTCATCTTATACAATACCGCAATAGCATCTTTAATCTTAAAACTTAAATGTGCTAATACGAAACTCTTGGGGAATTTCTTTGAAACATTAATTCAGAAGTAGTTCATATGTGGCATACTCTGATATTTATTAAAATACTGCAGGGAATCGCTTTAACACTAAAAACACGTTTGCATTTTTTGATGATAAATATGTAATACCAACATTAAAAATAAAAGCAGTTCCTATTATTTTATATATACTACCGAAACATTTATTTCACTTTATTTTATTACTTCAGTTATATTGTAAAGCTTAAAACTGAATTTTCTGTTACAAAAATTGTAATCCTCAAAGGTAAAAACAACAGTTAATAAGGAATTAAAACAAGTAAATGAAACGAAAAGAACACAAAAACAAAGCTTTGCCACTCTCAGTTGCTGGTTTTACAATCAACACCTGAAAAAAAAATTAAACCTCCTTTTTCCTCCTACAAATAACGTCATCCTTTCAAATGAGTATTGACTACAGATGAGTAGAGTAGTAGGGTTAATTTTTATAGCAATTAAGCTTAGAGGCAGTGGCTTAAGTAGTTAGTTCGTAAGTATTGAGCATTCAACGATGGATATAGCTGCCTGGGTTTCGTATCATAACCGCGCTTACATTTTCAAAGCAAGTAACCAAATTGAAATTCGTGGGCATATGTATATGCACTAATTTGGCTTTAATATAAGCAGGATATCGAAGCAGGCCGCTAACTTGATGGATCCCTTTTCGACCCCTTCTTTCCACGAATTGATTTCAAGCAACCGGTTGGTAATTTACGTTTATCTTAGTCTCAACCAAGACTCGTGCTACCAGTAGTCTTTACTACCGACTATAGTGGTTTCGGAATGTCGACAGGTGACTGTGGTTGAAAGGCTTAGGTCCACCATATGCTAGCCAGTAATGGACATTCACACACAATGTGTGCTAACGTTTCAGCCTCTTCCTCCGGAGTATCTTTCGAATCTGTCCCGTCCACCCCTTGGGAGGGTTTCTTCTACAACTCTTCAAAAGTCCTTAAATTGTAAATAAAATATAAATGAGATTTCAAATTTACTCGGACAAGTTTTTATAACAAAAATCTCAGCAAGGCAACCTAAAATAAATGTATACACCTTGCGCGGATGTTTGGGGGATAGCAAGTAATCTGCAACCGGCACAGTTATGAAAAATTATTCTACATTTTGTAACAAATATTGAATATATTGTGTATGTTTTGAAGACAATGCTGTGTTTATTTGGTAAACTTGTGACTGATTGGGTAAATTTGATTTTTTTTCGTTATTAATTTTTTTTTAATCTAAAGGACCATTCTATATGTGTGTAAATCTATTTTAACATTTTTTACTGTGCTTATATTTATTTAATTTATATTTTGAATTCAAGCAATAACCTCAAACTCTGTTTTTAAAACTTCGTTGTTGGATTTCAGTAGTATGGAATATGACATAGTTAAAATTTGCCGAGTCAGAGTGCAATACCACGGATCCGCGAGGATCAACGATAAATGACCCATCAGTATCAATCCAGTTGACTTTTACCAATTGCCGAGCTATGTTGACTTTGAAGGAACCTGTTAATTACATAATTATTTGACTTCAGAAACACTCACGGAGAACATATCGCAAGATCTAGCTGGCGCTGTTCTGCTGGAACCACGTGTCGGCCACTTTTATATCGGTCAGACGAAAAGTTAATGATTGACATTGATCTGTAGTATTCCGTGTTGTTGGCAACCAACGAAATCGTTAAAGAAAAATAAAGTCCGTACTGGTGTCGTCTTTTATACAGGCAAAGTGTTTGTTAATAAAGCTATTCATCCGAAATTTTACATCGAAAGTTTTTCAGCTTAAAGTGGTGGCCTCTTCAAAATGTTCCGAAGCCAACCCAGAGAACAAATAAAGTTGTCTATGGTCATTAATTTTGTTTTCCTAGATCTATTGAAATCCTGAATGGGTGCCGATCTAAGTCTCGATAGAAATTTCGCTAAGGTTAAGTTTACGACCAGGAACTGACTGTCGCGAATTCTTCTTCAAACAACAGACAACACTGGTTTTTTTTAGGTCATGATGAATTTAGCCACCAAATGTAGAAGATGATTTTCTGGAAATAGCTTTAACTGCTGTCTTTATTTTACAGCTTGTCATTATATTACTTTAATTTTTTAGTATAACTTGGAATCAATGACTAATTGGGACACACTTTATATTAAAGCCTCCTTAAATGAACAGACCTAAATTTAATTGAAAAAATTTCCATCTTATTAGTGAAATTTTTCAAAGTACGAGTTATTAACTTTTTACAGCTTTATGCCAGCTTTACATTACTATTTTATGGTTGAAAGAGACTTACGAATCAAGTGAACAATTTCTGTAAAATTCAAGCCTTCTATCTACATACATATATACGTTTTGGCTGTGAGTGCAGCAGTATCGCTGGCATATTTCCATAATTTTCTTCTTTTAAGATAATTGTAATCAAACAATTTTATATTTCCAAAAAGGGAATCTAATGCTGATTTTTGTGGACCATAACCAAGGGTTGCACTGAGGAATGAACTAGTGCGAGTAAAGTGCATCAATGGGTAAACTCATTACACCTGAAAAGGTGGAGGTAGGCTACATCATGTAGACAGACACGAATGGTGCTCAAAGAGCCCCTCGGCAGGAAGGCCAGCAAGGTGCTCAGATATAATAGGGCTACCTTAAGCTGGATCACTGCGTTAGCGACAGGTCATGGAAACTTACGGTATCAACTGGCCAGGAGGAAAATCGTAGAAGATGATACTTGCAGACTTAGGATAACGGGCAGACACTGGTTAAATGTGAAAGCCATGGCGAAGCTAAGTCTCAGACAAATGCTAGCAATGGCAGGAGACTCCGTGATAAGAAGGAATAATAACAGTTACCAGTCGACAGTCTGATAGTCAAGGGCTAGCACGAGCCTTAATAATAAGTAAGGTAATTGTTGTTACAAATTATAAGTTGCCTGAAATCGATTTGTGGAGCGAAGGGGTTCGAAAAGTGACCCCTACATCCCCCCTACATTTATAATAACAATAAATAATTGCCTTTAAAATGCCGCTTTTTCTTCGCCTTTCAAATCTTTGCTTGTAGTCAAATAAACACTTTACAATCACTTGGTACAAACTCATACATTATCCTAATGAAAAATTTTTATACTGTGGAGACGAGTTGTCTACTCCCGCTGATTTCGATACGAATCTTGGTTAGGAAATACGTCAACTAGATCTCTGAAAAACTTCTTTCTATAAATGAAAATACGCTTTACATATGTCAGTTCTTTACTGCCACCCATTTAACTTTCTTGTACTAGGATTTCATTTTATAAATCTTATTTTATTAAATTCTTATTTCTAGACATACAATTTTGTATGTTTATGTTTTCTTTTTTTTTGCATTCGTCAACGACAGACAACATCCTACACAAATAACTGAAGAGAAATAAAATAAACCAAAGAAAAAAATTATTTGTATGAGTATTTTTATTTTTTGCCTTTTTGTGCAACTTATAGAAATAGAAAAGCCCGTCTTATTAAATTAAAAACGGAAAAAAATACATCAGAATCAACATCAACTCTTGCAGCAACAGCAAATGCCACTTGAACGAACCGTGTTTCATTTTGGTGGCACACAAATGAATTTGCCGCAGTTTACATTTAAGTAACATCATTACATGATATTTTTTGGATTTACTGTTTTTCCAACAATTTGTTTTTTAACTTGGTGGTTAAACAGCGGTTGCCTAAGTAGTTGGCAGAAGCGAAGTCAAATCCTGGTATGACTGATGGTATATTTAGTGAAATATAGAATCCTGAGTAAATTTTTAAAGAAATTTATTTTATTTTTTGTTTCGTTCTTGAAGAAATTCAACACAAATAGCAGAATTTAAACGAAAAGACTTTGTTTAAAATAAAAACCTCACTGTTGCAGTTGAAGAAGATGCCATTGCTACTTTTTGGCAGCAAATTCAAGTTGTTTTCTTTTACTCTCTTTTATTTTGTTGGGTTATTTAAGCAAAACTATAAGTATGATTATAAGCCGAACACTGTGATGCCGTAGAATAATATACGTGTTATCTCAGAATAACTGATGACAGTGGGACAAAAAAGTACTTCCAACAGAGATAGAATTTGAATAAAAAGCAAAAATCAAATAAATTTTTACCAAAGGAATCCACAATGAGTATTCCCACTTAAGTTTTTAATCCTAAAATATATAGGAGGTGTGCACTAGCGATTTTTAACTTGTGTAGCTGAAACCGACTACTACTAGAGCATTGCAATTTCAGTTCTAGGAAATGAAAGCCTTTTTGAATCGTTTACGTTGTCGCAATTTATTGATTCTGCAGCTATAAGCTTCAAAAGTTAATAGCTGCGTTTGGTTTCTGCAAGAAGCATAAGTTGCAAGATCCAGTTACTCAATTTTACCGCCCGCTTTGTAGTGTGCCAAGTAGGCCATGGCCTTAATTCCTGCGTTGGTCGTATTGGATAATTTCAGATTTGCCATTGTTATCTTCTCATCATAGTGCATTGACGATTACAGCAACACAGTCTTATTATTATTTTTTTATTTTTTGGCAACTTACTAACGGATTGACTCATTTTTCCAGGAAATTGGTTGCGCTGTTGAACCAATGAGCCTATATTTCACCGAAATATATGTTTTAGTTTCCTGAGCATCTCAAACCGCGTCAAATTTCAGGACAGTAAATGCTGTACTGGCCACAATGTTGTGAACAAGTTGTCTAATTTTAAGATTTTGGTCGGTTCGGTTTCTCTACATTTTGCAGCCAGATTCTCTACTGCTCATTGGCCTTGTCTAGTTTCTCTTCGATATGTAATATATAGTAAAAATATTGTAGAGATTAAAAAGGGATATTCTACGAAAACCCATGCGTCAAAGATAGGAAAAAGTTGTTCGTCAATGGCCAAACGTTCAGTGGGCCTGTATTACGAAGCTAGGTTGTTGGTTGTTGCTTTATCGGTTTGAATGTGTCTAGCTGAAGTGCGGGCAGCAGCGCACAAAAACGGGTGATTTTGATGAGATACAATGAGAAATATTCAGCAGATCATAAATATTTGACATTTTCATTGATGCTAGGATTTGCGCTTATCATAATTACCATTCAAAAAAGTATATAAGAATTTCTTGTCTTTTTGGTGCTGTGATGCAGGTACCCAAATTATATGTTTGCGTAGTAATTTTTGACCATGTGTTCTAGGGTGAATTCAACGAAACTTATCTACTTTCTTTTGTATTGTTCTAAGAAGATAGGAATTTTCGTAACATTTATCTTAATTATTTATTTTAAATTTTTAGTCGTTGTAATTTACATCTCGCAGGACGCTCATACGTATTGATTCTGCTCAAAAGTTGTAGCATTTATTTATTTAAGACAATTTCACCTACTCATAATTTAGAACAAGCCGGTATCTTTTTGCTTGGTCCTTTTAATTACTTAAACAAGCACTCAAAATAAAACAAACGTTCGAAATATGTATAACCGAGGCCATAGTGCAATAAATATCTTTTTTTCAGGATGATCTTAAATTTCTTGTACCACATCACGCAACTGGTTCCTATAAAATATTAATACAAACTGTTACCTATAATTTGTCTTCGAGATAAAAATCATTGTAATTGAAACTTTATATTTAACACGAGAAGAGTAATAGCGTATTTCCGCTTAGGGCGTTTTATTAGATTTCTATTATTTTACACGTTCCAACACTCAAACTGCTACGAATACTATGAACGGTTCAAAAACAGCATACTAATATACATGGAGGTGTACCGAATCTGTACCCTTGACCCAAGTATGAGCTATTAAAGGCAGATTTTTTTCGTTTCCATTTTGGTCTCTAATTGTATTTGTTTTTATTTTTTTTGGTAATTTCTTTTTAGGCTTCATTTTATGCATTCTCTATCGTTTAGATTTTATCGTTTAGCCTCTTATAAAGTTTCATTTATTTATAATTTTTTTTCTGTCAAATTTAAATATTTTGTTCATAATATGCGATTTTTGGATTAATTGGTGAATTTTTGGCGATTTCTATACTTTTTGTGAATATTTTTATTCGGTTTAATATTGAACTTTGACACAATTTATACTTTCTACTGCGCTTAAATTTGTTAGTAAATTGACGGTTTTTTGTGAATTTTAGATTTTCTTAAAATGATTTTTGTTTGGTGAAACAATTTAGGCCTTTTATTAATTTTAAATACATATTTGTTGCAACTTTCTGATTCTCTGAGAATTTGTAAATTTTTGGCGAATTCCGTGCTGAGTAAAATTTATAGTCTTCAACTATTAAAAATTACTACCAGACAGCATTGTGATATACCCATACTGCACAAACCCCGCCGCAGCATAATTGCATATTCCACATAATATGCATAGTAATATGGCAGCGTCAATACGTAATCTGACGGAGGACCACATAGTTGTAGTAGCAACTGTGATTATCTTTAATATACAGTAAACATATTATTATAAAGTATGTTTTATTCCTCGAATGTGAACTCCGCTAAGCTTACTCCGCTATCACTGCAGGTGATAAAATTTCAAAACTTTAATTTTTTGTTATATTACGCAATACGTCGAATTTTTATAATATTTTTAAATATAACTTCACAAAGAAGTGATCATTTGGAGAAACTTAAAATTTTTGATAAAATTTGTGTTGCAATTTCGCAGATTGGTAAAAATCAGTTTTAATGTTGTTTTTCTGATTTTCTAATATCTGGGGAATTCTAAATTTCAGGTGACATTTATGATTTTTTAATTTTTTGGGTTAAATGCCAAAATGTTTTGAAGTTTTTTACAAATTTTTGGATTTTGTGCAAAAATTTCAATCGTTAGAGAAAATGTATTTGGTAAAATTGTTTTAAATTTGTCGTTTTTTTCAAATTTTTGGTGAAATTTCCTTCCTTCTTTTTGGTTATTTAATTTTTTTTTTTAAGTTTGTCGATTTTGGAATAATCTTTTCAAATGTGTTTAAAATAAGCATTTCTTGTAAATTTTGTTTCATTTAGTTATAAATTTTGTGCATTGTCTTGCACATATCTCGGGAACTCTCTTCTCTGCAAATCCGTAAGTTATCTGATTTCACCACCAGACAAATATACACTTAACTTAACTGCTCTAATTAGAATGAGCAAGAACACACATATATGTTATACTCTGTGAGATTTAAAACGGACTGACAAAATTATATATAACCTTTACATATTCGGTAAAACGTATAAAAACCGCAAAAGTTCTAGATTTGTTTTTTTTTTTAGAAAATTTAATTTTCAGACCCACGGCATAATTGGTTTCAACAGGCTTCACATCTATGATCTCCATTACTCCAACTATTATTTACTACTAGAGCCCCCTAACTGAAAATGGTTAAAGAAATTCTTCTGGGATAAAGGTAACTTTAATTCCACTGTCCCTTAAATTGCCCTCCATGGAAAAAATAAACAAGCACAACTATGAAATATTTTTAACTTAATTTTTTATTATCTGGCATGACTAGTTGGTATTTGAATAAAAGATTTTTTAGGCACTTGAAATTTCTTCCACTTGTGCCAAATCATTAGATTATTCGTTTTCGTACACATTTTTCGACAAAGTTTTTTGTTTAACTAGAATTTCACATTCCACAAATATTTTTTTATTGTCAGGTTTTAAGACAAATACTGACAAAAACAAATTAAATAAAAAAATCAAAGAAGCGAAAAGCAAAAGAAGAGGCTTTTTCAATTGTACTTACCTACAAACGTGTGTATTGTTACGTTTTATTTGTTTTAAGTTTTAGTGTTTTTTTTTCGAGTTTTTAGCCAAATATGTTTTCTTTAAATCTGAGTAAATTTTGAATGTGAAAGTTTAGTTAGTTGGTAGGCTGGTATTATGTTCTTGTTTTTGTAGTATTTTTATAGTATGCGTGTGTACCAGTTGGCATGTGTTGTGTAAAGTGTGTGTGATATTGTTTGTGTATGAATTTGTTGTATGTATTTTTGCACTAATCCCTATTTAAATCCACCATAAGCCTTATTTAGCTATGACATTGCCAAAACAACATTTTTGTTTGCTTCCCTATTAAGTGCTTTTGTGCTACATTCTCTTACACACCCGCAAACCCACACAAATAAAGTCAACTAACTATAAGTAGTTTTATATTAGTGTTAGTCTAATCAAATGTTTCCTTATAATATATATTTTTTAAATTCGTTAAATAAAACGATTATTATTAAAATTATAGCTGTTCTTGACCTTTTTTTAAATTTAATTTATTTAAAATTGTCCAAGCTTGAAGGTCTTTTTTAAAAAATTATATTTTTATTTTTCGATATTTCGCTACTCCATTGTGATGATGCTACACAATGGAGTAGCGAAATATCGAAAAATAAAAATATAATTTTTTAAAAAAGACCTTCAAGCTTGGACAATTTTAAATAAATTAAAACGATTATTGTTAATACGTTTGGTAAAATCACTGGGCTTTGAAGATAACGTTTTTTTGCTAGAGAGAAATGAAAGTATATTGCTTGGAATAACAAGAAATCCTGTGTGCAATAAAAAAGAACTTTAGATTTCTGACCATTAATTTCTTAATTAAAAAAATATCAACAATTCAGAAAAACGTGACATATTCATCCGTATCAATAATAGAAAGTGAAAACTAAGTCCTAATTTCCCTATTAGTAAAAATTTTATTGTATATTTCGCACGAAAATTATGTCCCCTTTGATATTTTAAAATTAATCAGAATCATTAGAAAATAAAGATAATCAACAAAATTGCAGTTTCCGTTGTAGATTGGTAGTTGCCTGCTTCACTATAAATGGCCTAATCGAATCAATTTTTGTTTTTAAATTTATTTTCCAGAACATTAAGCTGCCGGTCATTGACAGCATGTCTGGATATTGATTTCGGGCGATAAACTTATATAAAATAACAATGTAAAAATTTTTTTTTTTTATTAAACAACTTTTCAATCATAGTTGAAATGCAATGGATCTGTTGCATCCAAGTCAGAATTGAACCACTCTAAAATTTAGATATTGGAAAAGTGATAAAATCAAAACAAAAAAGTGAACAAAAATTCCACACAAATAATTTGGAATAAGGAAAATTATTTACAATTGAGATATCGAGCAAACACAAAATGTTTTGAGGAGAAAATATATTTGTGGGAGGTTTCGTTTAAACAATTACTTAGAGGTACTCAAGAAATTAATATGGCTACTAATTATGTAGTAATGTTTCATTCGTTTTAAGGGATGATGTAGAGAGAGAGATAGAGAAAGAAAGAGAGAGAGAAAATTTATTGATTTACAATTCTGCTATTGAGCAGTGTGGCAGAGTCTCCCGTTTCAAGTATTTTCATTAATCGGAAGCTATCATTTAGCTCTATAAAATAATATTAGCGAAAGGAGATGCTGTGATACATCTAGTAACAATACAAAACAATATTAAAACAAACAAGTGCTTAGTAGTCAACGTGTTAACTGTCTCAGGTGCAGCACTCTTTTTTTAGATTGCAATAAGTTAGTAATCGATGCTGAAAGGTCAGACAGTATGAGACGCACTTCTGTCAATATACGACCCGATAATATATACAAAAATTCGTCCGTTTTATCGCTCATTTCTATTTTATCGCTTTTGAAGTTTCGAGTTTTTGATTCTTGAAGGGAAGTAAAACTCAAGCAATTAGTTGAAATAATTATGTAAATTGTTTTGAATATAAAATGGTTGGTCATATTCCATAACTGGTGCTAACAAATATACTTTGAGATTTTTTTATATTTCCATTTTTTGCTGGTAAAATGCAACTCTTTTCTTAAAAAAATTAAACAATTTCTTGATGACAATATTCTCATAAAATTAAGATGCAGGCGTAGAGACATAAGCAAGCTAATAAAAGATTTTTCAATATGGGTGATATGATTTAAGAAAGTTGCAGGCATTTTATTTTGTGGAGGTCTAACAAAATTGTTGTTAATTATTCTGCATTTATTGCCTTCAGAAAAAATTAAAAGGATAGACATATTTAAAGGAGCTTTTGAAAGAGAATCCCAATCATGTGTGACAAATCACCCTTAGCGGTATGGATATGCTGGCAGCTCACCTGTGTAATGTCTACTGCGCATTTTCAAGTGTCTAGCACTCACAGACACAAACAATATGGTTTCGGATGGTCTTGAGAAAGAATATTGGGAGCCATTAAACGGTCAAGTGTAGTAGATGATGCAATCGACAAACGGATATCACTCAATAAGAGCCTACTGCTTCAGTATATAAAACTAAGCATTTATAAAAATCGAATTCGCCTATAACAGATACACTGTCAAAAATGTTCCTCTATTAATGAATAGACATAAGCAATACACATATTTAAAACGTCTCTTAATACAGTAGACATTACAACAAAGTGGAAACTTTAAATTAATTTTTTTTTTTGTATCGGAAGCTAAATGGTTTTTATTATTTTGGAAAAAAACTTTTCAAAATCTCTGCAGATAAAGGCTTGAAGGCTTTCTTTTAACGCCACAAATATATAGAAATTGTACTAAATGTTATAATTTTAATCCTTTTTTAGATTTTTTAAATCTAAAGTCCAATTCTCTATGAAAATTAAACTAAAAGTTTTTACTGTTAAAGTCACAGCGTCTACTTACAGAATAAGTTTTACAACAATTTTACTCGAAATAACAAAATAAATTTAAATTCTTTTAACAACATTTTTATTTGCTGATGAATATTTTTTTTAAAAAAGTCTGCATTTCGTTGTTTTTTTTTCATCTTAACTTTCTGCAATTATTCGACCCCTTATACACATGCGAGCACACAAAAATAAAGTTCCACAAAATGTTGATTTATTATTTCGGTCAATGAACTAACACGAACATAAACTTGACAAACTATATCGCTTTTATTCGTTTGAAAAATGTTGAGTGGTTATTTATAACCTACAAAAAGAAAACAAATTTTTGAGAACATCCCAAGGGCAAAATAATCCATTGGCAATAACTTCTGCCAACTTATGCAGCACATTATTAACAAATAAAGCCAATATTTTGAAAATGTTGACAAAATATGTTTACTTGAAGACAATAATATATATTTCACCCACACATATTGCCAAGCAACCTAAATGTCTAAGTTCAACAGTGGGAGTCAGAAACACATTTTCCTTAAATTCTGTTTTATGTCTTTAATATGCTCCTCCACACAAGTTTATCGTAGACCGTATTTTGCTGTTACCATAGTCTTATAATTTTATATCTTCTTGATGTTCAGCACGGCCATCGGAAGCCAATTAACAGCTAATAATAATGAGGCTTTTTATTATAAGTTTAACAAAGTTTATTTTCCTTATATTTTTCTTTTTATTTAGTTTTTGTTTTTGTTTGTGCTAAAAGAAATTTTTTTTCTATTTATATGTACTTTGTAGCCTTGTTATCTTGTTAAGATAATATGGTCGTTAGTTACACAAGGAGTGATTACCAACTAAGTAGAGAGTTCTGGATTGGTGGCATTTATATTCTCAGTTTTCTTTGATGTAATAAGAAAACAATATAAGGATTTAAGAGTTTATGCAATAAGATACTAAATTATATTTAGAAACAGCCTTTAAGGAGTAGGCAACAATTCAAACTCGAAATGTGTGATTTATTCCTTGAAGTTTTAATACCACTGTCACACGATAGTGAAAAAGAACTTATGGATTGATTGAATGTGAGTGTTAGGCCTACTTCAGATAATTTTGTTATTTATTTAATTTTCTCAGCTTGAAGGACTTTTACAAAAAATCTGATTTGCTTTCTATCGATATTTCGCTTATCATTACGAAATAAAATATTTTTATAACAGCCAACTAACAAACTAAAAATATGTATATAAAAAAATATTTTCCACGATAATTCAAAAATCGTATAAAATTTACAGAAAACACAAATTGACATGATCATCAAAAATAATTTACCATTTCCACAAAAATAATTAAATTATGTTTTAATACTTAAAGAAAACAAAAAATTGAACACTATGAAAAAATAATGTTATATTTGTGTTAACCTGTCGGCAAGACCTATTGTAATAAAATAACATAAATCAAAATACTAAAAACAACTTATATAAACTATCTTATTTTATGAACTAAGTGCCTAAATATCTGTGCAACATTATCTGTACCTGCTTTAAATTAACTCTTTGTCTCTTTTTGCAAAATTTCCAATATATAACGACACTTATATTTAATCTCTGTATTCAAAACCAATGCATTTGCAAAGTAACGATAATAATTAAATTCAAAACCAATGCGAAAATAATACTGAATTAGGGGAATGTCTGCCATTTAGATCTGATTTATGACCAGCTATTCTAACTCTTAGTTTAGTTGTTGTTGTCCTTTATGAATCTGAGAAAGTACATTTGACATATCCAGTCTTTAATTCTCTCCTTAGTTTTACTAAACAGTTTATTTAATACGAGTATATATTTCCAACATTAACAACCCATTTTGTATTTTTCCTTAAAAAAATCAGTCGGTACATACCTTAACGCCTTGAATACCTTTGCAATACATTACCTCTATTAAGATGCCGTGTATAAAATAAATTTTATTGCTAAAAATATTGTGTGGTTTCTGTAAATTGTGTTATAAAAATTTTCTATTTTCTGATCACGCTGAAGTAGAGAAATATCGATATCAACTGTTTTTTTTATAAAATACCTTCAAGTTCGAAAAATTTAATAAATAAAATTGAATTAAAAAATCTCAAAAAAATCCATAATTTTAATTTTTTTTATTTTAAAAGTTTGAAAATATTGCGACTTTGTTGATAAAGAAAATTTTAAATAAGTAATTTTTGCACCAATTTTGAAACTTCCAGCAGTGTTGAATATATTTGCTTTTGTTGAGTTTCCATAAGTTTCTGTAAATTTAAGTTTTAAAATTTTGCCCGAACAAAAAATTTTTTCTTTCATCAATAAATTAAATTTCTCGTTAAAAATCTTAATTCAAATGTGTTAATTTTAATACTTGCTGACGCCATAAAATTTGGTTTTATATGAAATAATGCCAGTATGACAACCCCAAAACATATTTGCCACACATTGACACACTTACTTCAACTATACAGCCCATAATTCAGTGTGACAAATTATCATTAATTTCTGAAGCATTTGCAAATGCTAATGGCGATGACTATGACGGCGGCGACATTGATGAAGATGAGGTTGGTGATGATGATGACAGAGTACATGGAAATGTTCAATGTACCAATTTGTCATGAAATAATCAGTGGAATATAATTATTATTCACAATCTAACATGTTACATTTTAATCACGTTCCAATCATTCTACAAATGTTGAAGATTTATTGAAAACAAAAAAAAAACGCACTTTTTCTAAAAACCGTATTGTGAAAGTGTCATACAAAGAAAAATAAAACTTAATTAATAAATAAATCGCTGAATGTACACTGTTGTTAATGGTGGATGATGTGCGTTAACACACGCACACACACACACATATATATATATATATATATATATATATATATATATATATATATATATGCTTACTATAAGTATAACTATGATTATTCTAAAGAGTGTGTGAACACTAGATTATGGTGGCAAATATGGTAAAATGATTTCTCACTTTTTAGTAAATTCATGTACATAGAAGAAATTTTTTTAATATCAATTATTTATACGATTTTCTTATAAGTACTTATAACTAGACATGCAGTTTAACTTACACAAAACTTTATTATACATTAGTGGGCTTTATCACAAAAATGTTGCTATCCAGACTTTTTTCAACTTGCTTTAGTAAGCCTAACGATTTCTTTAAAAAAAATACTTAAGAAAAGTCTTAACTTTAAGGTAAAACCCCTCAAATAAGTCTCACAACTAATAAGCAGCTTTATTTAAAAGATTAGTGTTTGCACAATTTGTTTTAAATCTTCTAAAATTGTACCTTAATTTTTTTTTTAATTTCTTTATTTCCACCAAACGTCATGGCTACTAAATTCACGTACGTTTATTTACACGCCCTCTTACTCGAAAGAGTATTAATATTAAATGCTACCAAGAGCATTGTACAGGGTAGTCCAACCACAATGCATGATTTCAATTGAAAAAAAAAATTTGAAAAAAATCTCACTACTTACTCAAATGTCGCTTCAGTGTTTGACCAATTCAACCATGGAGAGGTTCACAATTGAGCAGCGCGCTTTTACGAAAATTGGAATTAAAATCGAAATACATTTCATGCACTTCGTAATCTTTTTGGTCAGAATAATCGACCACATGTGTCCTCAATGGTTCTGTATGAAATGTGAAAACACCAGTGCATGCTCGTCAAGTTCGTTCTGCGGAAAAAAATGCTGTTGTTCGCGAAAGTGTGGCAGAAGAGACGTTAGCTTCGAATCGTCGCCATGCCTAACAATTGAACATCTCATGAGCATCACTGATGAGAATTTTGCATAAAGATTTTAATTACCATGCTTATAAGGCTCAATTGACTCAAGAGCTGTAGCATCGTCAATGCGCCGAATGATTGGTTGAACAGACACAGAGAAAAGTGAATGATCACTTTACAAAGAAAATTATCTTCAGCGACGAGGCACACTATCACCTCAGTGGATTCGTTAACAAGCAGAATTCCCGCATGTGGGCAAATGAGAATCCACGATTGATTGTTGAATCCACGATTGATTTGTTGATGCATCAACAAAGAGTGACTGTTTGGTGCGGTTTATGGGCTGGCGGCGTCATCGGGCGTACTTCTTCGTAAATGAGTTCGGCCAAGCAGTATTTTGTTTCACACATAATTGGCATAGATCCTTCTATCATAATAAAAAATATTGAAATAATTCTCTGAAAACTTTTTGTTTTATTTGGTTGGACCACCCTTTATAACAAGAAGATTTTAAAATGTAGCATACTTTAAGGAATTCACACATTTTATGTGGATCATAAAGTAGGCTTTTATGTGTGTGTGGTCATTATTTTATGCATTTCCTTTTGTCCACATTATTTTATAAAAATTGAAATTACAATTTTTATACCTCTAGATAGTAATACATAAAAATGGGACTTTGGCATATTCTTTCTATTAAATGCCTCTTAGAGGTTTATAACTGAGTAAGTTAACGTTAGGTTCGTAATGTGTGATTTTCGTTATTTAATTTTTTTTTTAAATTTCCTTCTTTAATATTAAAATTATTTTTCACTGCTATAGTTGAAATATTTTTGCTTTCAACTATTTTATTTAATTTTATTAGTACGGAGAGACTATTTATTTTAGAAAGTTTTGTAAATGTTTTAGCGTAATACTTTAATAGTTTTTTGTTAAAAGTTAAGTTTGCAGTAAAATTCGTTCTTATCTTATATTCAGATCGTTAAACTATAAACAACAGTGTGGGCTAAATGATTTAGAACTGAAATAAAAATTTCTTTGACATTTGTAACTAAAGAAACTGAAATACAATGCCCATTTTACCCATGTCTTGTTTGAGAAAAAGGATCAGTAGGATAAGTAATACAAGTTTTTAACTGTATAGAGACCAAAATATTAAATAATTTTGAATTTTCTTGAATGCACCTTTAAAATTTTCGCATTTAGCACGCGGAAATAAATATATGTAACAGAAATTGAAGGAACCCATATCAAATAGAGTATTTCACGAGAACTTCCGGCAAATTTTGATAAATTTAGAATCCTGAAAGCCTGGAATTTCCGGGAATTTTAACAAACACTGAACATATATTTTTTTCTACAAAACCCGCAAAATAAAACTTTAAAAGCGTTAGACATGTACATATTGTTAAACAAAAATAAGTAGCTTTAAAGTACTACTTTCTGTGATAAATTCCAGTTGAAACCGCCAGATATGGCTTAAAATGACTAAATTATCATCTTTGTTAATAACTCTTCTTTGCTTATACTTCCTCTAATAGAGAAATAGGAGTTATGCCATTTTAGTTAGTGTTAAATGCTCTTTCCTGAAGTATACCATACCGTAATTTAAAAAAAAAAAAACAGACACAAAAATGATCGGGGAACCATGTTAAGTACATTTTCACTGTTTTAAACTAGATCTATATATTTAATAAGCAAGACAACTTTTGCTCTCCCTTTTACTCTTACATTACAAACCAAAATGCACTGTTGTAATTGTAAATCAAACAAAAAGTATTTAGACAATTATCTTATTATTGTCGTATGTGAATATGCTAATGTTCTGCTGGCTCAAATGCTGTCGTATGATTTACGTTTCCGACCCTCAGCATTGGCCTGTTTAGAACATGAATATTTTCACCAGGAACCCCTTTAATAGACGCAGCAATTTATAACAATAAATATTTTTTGTTAGTTTATTATCATTTATTTTAAGTTATATGTACGTATGTATAAAATAAGTTCTGCACATTATGATAGATGGATGTATGACAATTATGTGTGAAACAAAATATCGGCCAAATGCTCGCCTCTACTTCGGTGGCATATTTTCAATTACTCTGAGACACAATTGAGGTTCAGTGTATTTTAGCTCTTGAATTATTCTTCGATTATTGACGTACAATTGCCCAACTAACATCGCAGTGACGTAAGCTAATACGGCCATTGAATTTCTCGCGCAAAAGAGCCATTGTTTCGTTAGTTTCTGTTCGTCATAGCGGCCAGGTTCATATCATCAATTTTAACGAACAGTACATTATTTTAAGGTTATACTAATACATACACAAATAATATATAATATAAATGACATATGTCTCACTAGTATTTTACTAATATAAAGGTCATCTGTCCCATTTCTTAACTGTAAACTTTTCTAAACCATCTTAATGCGCAAAGTAGCGTTGAGTGTGCTTGAAAAATCATGAGTACTATTGTTCTAGATGCATACTAGTACGCATGGATAAGGTTTGCTGCTTTAGAACCACGCTATTACCATTTCGTTTGTACATAAAACGTCCCTATAAATATCCGAAACGTTGTTTCATTACAGATCATTTTTTGATTTACAAGTAGTGCCCTTGAGCAACTTCAATTTCTAGTACTCGCCAGCACTAGTATTTCTCTATACAAACTCTAACCCCCTTTTCACTAGTTCTTGCTGTTCTGGTATTTATACTAGTACATTTCAGACAATTAACGCTTAATCTCCTCTAGAAAAAATAAACAACACATTCATGTGTGCGTATGTTTCTCTTACGGTTCATGGCGTAGCTAAGTTTGGCACAAAAAGTTCAAATGTTTTATTTTTTTTTTTACTTTTTTCCCTAACCACATTCGAAAAATATAGATTGGTCCATTTGTAGCCAGTAGGCAAATACCTGTTTTACTTTTGACTTTTTTTGCAGAAATAAATATTATTACTCTGGGCCTTAAAAAATGAACGTGTTTTGGGGATAGCATCCATCTATTACCAGAATGGTGGGATAACTTCATATCCGACGATAGCCAATTCTTTGACTGACAGGGTAACATGATATTTTTGATAAAAAAAAAAAAATAGCGCGAACTTCTAACGTGGCACTCACTATTCTTAGTTCTTTCATATGTTCCGCCAACACTGTTCAAAAACTTGTAAAACATTAGCATAATTAAGAAATTTTGGATTTTCTGATTTTTTCACATATACTCTGCTTAACACATTGTCCGTTTCGTTATCAGCAATACGAAGTATTTTAAAATAATTTAAAACTTATTATCTAAAATTATAATAAAAATTTACCTGCCATTTTCTCTTATTAGGAATTTAAAGAGGTGACTCTTTACGTCAAAAAAAATGCCATGGGCCCGGAACCGTTCTTTGGCTATGCCTGGGGAAAAATCAATTTTTATGTTGCCTTTGAATACGCTCATATTTGGAAAGATAAATTCAGGCACAGAAATGTACTGCGATTGAGTACGCTATTTACGAAACTTTCCAAAATATTATACATCTCGAGCAGAGTCAGCTGAGAACTCAGTTACCACCAGTTCACTGGCATGCATAATGAGACTTCAGTATAGGGCGAAATTCCTTGGTGGAGATTTTACGAGTATGGGAGAGGTAAAGAGTTTCTTACTGTACAAGATAACTGGGCAATGCTAAGTGAAGCAAGAGGCTGCAGAAGCGATCTGAGGTGTATTGGCTTTAAAATATTATAAATTAAAATATTATACAAATTTCTGTTTGATAAATTTATTTTAACGTTTAGTAACACGAATGCTTAATTACATTCCTAGCTGTGAAATCAATATATTTAATGCGATTATTTCGTATCCTGCTGTTTGACACTGTTAGAGAAGTTTGACTTAAATAAAGTAGAAAGTCTTAAATATAAATATTAAACAAAGAAGCACCTAAGAAAATAAAAACGATATAAAAAATAAATCAGTGCAACTACAAGCACACTTTTGCTCACTGCAGTATTAAATTTCGAAAAGCTGATAATTCAACTTAGTATAAAAATTTTGCACAATTTATATTTTATTTTTTATTTACTCATATTAAAGCAAAAATAAAAGAAGACCTTTCTAAATATTCAAAGTATTAAATTGAAAAATATTTTTCCCACAATTTAAAATTTCAGTAGATTTTATTAAAATACTTAGAACAAAAGGAACATTTTTCTACTTTTCTTACTTTATCTCATTCATTCAATGTTGGAAGGCATATGCTTGCATGTTAATTTTTAATAATTTTTTAAAATATAAAAATGTGTAAATAGTTCACAACCAGATGCTTTAAGCCATCATTATTTAATATCTTAAATATTTTAAATGGCTCCGGTATTTATGTAAGAGTTTGAGCATATGTGCGCACCGCACACAAACGCAGTTATATAATAATTGTGCCTCTATTTTCCTCTTAGCTATGTGTCATACAATGGGACAAAATTTTAAATATTTTAGTCAAAAAATAGAATGTGTTTGTCTTCAAACTTTAAAAGAATATTTTGAAAAGAGGGATGTACTTAGATAGTTATTGTATCTCAAGTAAAAAGAGAGGAATAACTTTTGTAGTAGCCTATTGATTTACAGCTGAAAAGCCAAAAAAAGGAATATTTCCAATTACTTGCTAATAATTTAGATATGGTCTGTATTTTATGCCCGAGGTTGAGTGTTTTTTTTTTTATTAAAAGAAACTCAGTGTGTAAAACTTATGATAGTTTCACTGTTTTTATTTCATATGTGTGGTAACCAGATCTCGTTGCAATTATAGGACAGGAGCTTTAATATATCGAATTCAACATCAATTGATGTCTCTTCCACAAGCAATACTTTCCAGAACCAGCATTTTCAAGCTTTTAAATTCTTACCTCTCTCATATTCACTGATAGCGCTAATAGATTTGGAAAATAATATTTTTTAATCTGGAGTCTAGTAAAATTGTAGATTTTTGAAACGAATTTCCGCCATTTCTTGTCAAGTTTGGTTTAGAGACAAACCGTTTCACACAGGCTCGAAATGGTTATTTTTAGGTAATGTGCAAACGGTTAACTGTTTTGACATAGCTGGTTCGACTGACTGTTTCGGAGCAGCGGCTTCGGTTGATTTTTTTGGTTCAGCGGCTTCGACTGACTATTTTGTTAGTTAAGTTAGCTATAGCATTGCATATTACAAGACTAAGAGAATACTTTTAGTATAGTTAAAAAAACCGTTGATACACCAAGTGTTCCCGGGTTCCCAAATCAGAATAACTTCTGAAGGTATTCGAATATTCGTCTGAATCCACGTAGCTGTCAACATAGTATTGTACTGTATTATTTATTTAATTAATTAAGGGATACAATCCTTACAGGCTAGCGAACTGACGCAAATATGTATTAACTTATAATGAATTGTTAAGGTTATTTTTAAATTTATAACTTAGTTTGTTATAGAGGTATATACATTTTTAAAATTACTTCTTAATAGTCGGAGAATAATAAAATAATACAGAAGATGACAGACATCCGAAACCAGTTTGTCTCCAACCCAAACTTAACAAGGGGTGACGGAAATTTGCTTCAAAAATCTACATTAAATAATATTATTGATTTGGAATTTCCTTTTTTTTGCATAGGCATTTCCAATCAATTACTTACAAGTTTCCAACATAACAAAAACCTATTGAAAATAGTTCTTTTTTCTGTTTTTTAAAAACTTTATTTATTGTTTATATTTATGTATTAAAATTCGAAATAATATGGGGGTCCGCGATTAGAAACAAAGATACCCGGCTTTAGGGAATAGAAGTACGGGTCAAAAACCATTATGTAACCGTGAACCCAACGATGAAATCCGCCATTTCAGCTTTAATTTTAAAATATATAAAATTGAAAATTTTGCTGAAGAACGTTAAGCATTATTTTGATTACTTTTGGTAGAAAATTTATTGCTAAATACCTGTCCTAACACAAATTCATGCGGTTCAGACGTTAATATTTTGTGTGCCAATAATTGCCAAACGTATTACATCTGGGGTGGAGGTGTAAATGAACTGCCTGACTAGGGGTTAAAATAAAAACGAACACTCTAATATTTTCGAACTGAGACCCATTGTGTGCTCTGCTTGTTATTGTAGTAAATAACTGCTGCCTTCTTTTATTCAACTGTCTTTTGATGCAATTTGTGTGGATATGCCATTTCTTTTCTTCTCTGACTGCCATTCGTTCGGGTCTGTGTGTTTGTGTGTGTTATTGCTGGTTTCTTCCAACGTTAATGGCCATTTATGCTGCTATTAACTTTTCTCCCTTAAGCCTGTTTTAAACGATCCTTCTACATGTACTCGTCCATACAAGAGCATGTCTGTATTCAAGAAAACATATGATATTAAAACGTCTTTTTCAGCTTTCTTTCTTTATTATACAAGTGCAAGTATGTGTAACTCTTTTTGGCAAGCAACCTATTTACTTTCCACCTTGTGGCCTTTTTTAAAAATTTTGCTATAATGAGTGTCTGAAGAAAATTTGTAAGCTTGTGGCCAAAAAAAAAATGTATAAAAACCACGCAATTACTGGTCAGTATAGGGTATTTCAACGCCAAAACAATCAAACTTGTCGCAGCTGCGAGAAGTATATACGTGGAGGTTTACAAAATAAATCTCATAAATAAAGCTTGAAGTTAAGAATAATAAAACTACATAAAAATTATTCGAAAGGAAATTGCAAAAGCATTAAGGGCCGATACGGGAAGGGATTGGTAATTTATGTTTTTAAGTATTTTCGGAGCTGGTGCACATACGAATAATCTGTGCAACAAAAAGTTAACACATGCATTCACTACAAATGTATGTCTTTTAATGACTTTAGATCAAATGCATATCTGGAAAAACTTTTATTGACATTAAAATCTCGCTTAATTTTTTCCGGCGGAAATGGAAAAATATCGTTTATAATTTCAAAAGAATTTAACGAAAGTTTCAGTGGATGCCAAATGCTACACAATGCCTTTATTTTAAACAAATTTCCAACTATCAATGTCATTCAAATACCAGTCACTGTTAGCTGTGACTTTTTGCCATTTTTTTTTGGCAACAGATGGATTCCGTGCAAAAAGAAAATCGCTAATCTTTCGACTGCCGGAACAAGTCATGAGAATTTTCGATAACTGGGGCTCAAGGTAAGCCTATAAGGTAGGTGAAGTAAAACTTTGAAACCGCTGTTATTCAAATACTTTTTTGGATACAACAACAGGGTACACAATACTGGCTTCGTGTTTGTTAGCATATTCTGTTAGATGTTCATCAGTTGTTGTCTCATAGTCCTCATAACACGGAATACATTTTCGGTCCCACCAGTCTTCAACATAAACTTCACCATGTTTCGAAAGCAATGGGTATTTCAGAGAGAGCATGTATGCTGTACACTCTCGCAATGGTACGCCTCAGAAAGAGTTTTTTGGTTTAAAATTTTTCTTTTTCAATGCAAAGAAATTGTACGTCAAAGTTTCAGATTTGCAACGAAAAGTGGCTTCCACTTTGTAAACATGTTTAATATACCACGATTATACTTTCATAACCTTTTAATAATTTCGCGTAACAAATACGATTACAAAATATATTCAGATTGCTGACTACAGTTACCAGAGAAGCATTGACATTAATTTTTCTGCTCTATACGGCAATTCTGTTATTTTGGGTATATTTCTATGGAGAAGCGTGGTCATTTACTTTAAAAATGTTGGTAGGCGCTTAACTTTACGCCGTCTAACCCTCTCTTTTGATATAGTTTGTCTACTTTGGTTTCAATTTTAATAAAACTGGCTGATCTACAAGTGTGTACGAATTATCGAGAGTTATATTCTTGTGATGCGTTGTACGCACCAAATTTGCCCAGGCTGTGTGAAACGCTGTCTAATGTCATTGGTAGACCTTTCACATAATAAAACACAATTCGTTGTATTAATTTAAACTTTTATTCCTTTGCTTTTCAGCCGAATATGCCAAAAGGAAATTTTTCAACTTTTTTTTTGAGTTCTTTATTGAGTTGAATTCCCAATATAATAGAAAAACTAAAATTAAATTATGACGGTTGGCAACCCTGTTTATGTATGAAGAGCTGGTAATATTTATTCAATATGTATTATCAATTTTGAAGCAATAAAATTCTATCAAGATAACAAAATACATAACAAAATATATTTTTAAGAAAAAAAATTTTTTTTTGGATATGGATTCTCACAGGCCAGTTGAATATTTTGGCTGTTGTAAAAAATATGTGTATTCCATATTTATTTTGCTTCTTATATTGAATTATGTTTTTAGTTAAATCGTAATTGGTTTTATCGTTTTAAGTCCAGTAAAACTTACAAAGTTAAAAGGTAGTCCCAATTGCAAGTCTTCGTTGTAAAGTCAGGTTTAATATCTCTGCTTAAATCTTTGCAAACAGCTGCAAGCTAATGGGAATTTAATATTTTTTAAGAAACAGTAAGATTTAGAAATTTAGAAATATTGGAATTTTCATCGGAAAAAATAAGACAATAACAGCTGTTTCAAACTATTCTATATGAAGTTGACTAGAGTTGAATAAAATGATAACAGGCTTCAAAAAACCACCTTTAAAACAAGTACAATTTCAATAAATCCATCGGTAGATTTCGAAACTTCTGTTTGTAAGAATCGCGCACGTTGCATTAAAGCGCCGACATGTTTATCCAAAGTTACGGTGTCAAATATTAGTGCACTCGTTAACGCAATAGAAGCTTCAGTAGTTCCCGTAAGTTTTCTAGTAGAAAATGTATTTGGAGCGCGCAACAATTTTTATTAAAAAAGATCTATATGAGAATTAACTGACAGAAGAATTGAGGTAGTTAAAACTAATATCAGTCTTTTGTTTAATGTTACTAATATTTTTCTGCAAAGCAATTTGTTTGCTATCAAGAAAAGTTTGCATAGGTGTTTTGCCATAGCAATATTTGCCTGAATGAGGCCTGCTCTCATAAAAGATTCAAGAGTATATGACATACCTGATATGTACCATAAAGCTATATGTTAAGGAAACTAAATAATTCTTACATTTTCCAAAACTTTTGTAAGGAGAATATAAATTTTTAATGGTTTTGAAAGGAGATATTACCCTTCTTCGTCCCCTTGGATGTGCGCATAGTATAGACGAGTAAAATAAGTCCTTATTAAGAACGTAATCATTGAATAAAAATAAAATATAATTTTTAGTCTGCTTTTAAAGTCCTTTTGTTGCAATTTTTATAAAACGGTCGGTTAAAAGAGGGGATGTTAGGACTATTTCTCAAATGTCTGTATGATTTATAGATATTTCTGTAGTAAAGTCTGTAGGAAAAATTTAATTAAATATGACTCTGTGGACTTCTAATCGGTGTTTTCGTAACTTCACCTTATGAGCGCTCCGCTAGGGTAAAAAGTGTTGGTTACCCATATTCATACAATATGGCAGTCAAAGTCTGGATACTAAATTTATAAATAAATTTTGCCACGACTGTGCCATCTTTGGCTTACAATGCATCTAAAAAAAAGTCGAGCTTTTTTTAATCTTTAGAAACTTCAAGAAGCACTAAACTATGGGAAATATGTAAATGAGAACATGCCAAAAAATTGCCAAACAATTTGTACTTAAAATGTAAGAAAATTACTCAAAAAAAACATGGTCTTCCTTTGTTCTATATAATGAGTAACATGAAAAAATAACAAAGAAGATGCAAAAACTTTTATTATGACGAGCAAGACAATTAAAAAAAATGACATTAAGAAAATGAAAATATTCTGGCTTAAAATGCAATTTTACAAATAGACCCAAGTTATTGCGTGCCTCAGCAATTATTTTGCCCTTTTTGCTTTTGTCTAAAGTCAATTGTTCGTATATGAAATGAAAAAAAAATATTAAACAGAGAGGCTCTCATTTTTTTTATATTCATAAATTTTGTTGTAGCGTACATGAAGGAAAATAAATTAAAGCTGTGTAAAATTATAAGTGAAACGAGCGAAAAAATAAATAAGAATGAAGTTTACATGATGGATTACAAAAACAAAAAATAATTTTTAGCTAACAAAATATTTTGTACACTACAACTATTAAAATGCATTTTTTTTAACATAATTTTAAAGAAATATCAACAGTCAAAAAAAAGAAATTTTGAAATCATAAATCATTTCCAGCTCCTAAATTTTATTTATAACACAAACACACCATGCTAACACATTTACATATGTTACTATGTGTATTCTTTGTGCAAAAAAGAAACTGCTATTGGGCCCCTGCAGATAAAAATCATGAAAACATAACACTCATTTACTCAACAATGTCATAACTCAAAAAATAAACCTTTGGAGTTAATGATGTAGAATTGTTCGTTATATCGTGCTTTATATTGTGTATTAATGTTATAATATATACTACTTCGGACAGAGATCTAGGGAAATTTTTTAGAAAATCCCGTTTGTTATCTGATAAAGATTAAGAGTATATGTATCTGACAGCAGACCAGTCGTTAATAAATGTTCTCTATATTGTTTTTTACAACTCAACTTCATTAGTACGTTTTGTATTAGATTTTCGTTATTGAACAATATTGGCTATATTGTGTCACACGTATAAAAACTCTTATTCTTCAAATAAAAAAGTTTTCTAAATATTTTTGTGAGTGTAGCACAAGAAGTTCTTTGGAATAGATGTACATTTTCTAAAAAAGTTGTGGCAATAATTTTCTACATAATTTTCAATGCCTACTTCTGTGTGCTTTTCCCATTAAGTATATCTACACTAAAAGTTATTTCTTGTTTTATTTTTAGCACTTAAATGTAAATTTGAAAACTTGTTCATGTACAATTTTGTTTAGATGGCAGGACAACATTTTTTATGTCTTGCCATTAGTTGAGTATAAGTTACTTGTTAATAAATTATACGCCCTAAGCAACACTTGTATATATTTTTATATGTATCTAGTTGCAGTCGTATTAGTATTTAGTGACATATAGAAGCATTTTTATGCCATTTACAAATATAAAGAATATATATGTTTGTCATTCCATTTGTAATTTTTACATTATTCATTTCCGTCCCAACAAAGTATATATATTCTTAATCCTTATAGACAGAGAAGTTCAGTTCACGATGTCCGTCTATTCGTCGGTCTAATGTTGAAATCAACAACTAAATAACCTAGGATCTTAAAATTTCGACCATTCGTTCAGTAAGTTCGGTGATTTTCGGCTTTCTGGCAGTTACCTGTTTTTTTTTTGTATATTCACTCTTGCGGGAACACGCTTATACACGCGCATATAAAATTTTCATATTCTGAATCCTTTTCAGCTTTTGGCATAAAGCCCTAATAATTATCATCCCGCCGCCCCCATCCAACGTACGAACCTAAATGTTTAACCCAATGTAAAATTAAAAATAAGAACCTTACAATTTAAAAATTTAAGAAAGAATTCCTACAAAAATTGATATTTCACAAACAAATTGCAGAAAATTTGAAATTTAGCGAAAATTTTAAATTTACCACAAATGCAAAAATTCACAACAAAATCGAAAAACTGGAATATACCAAGTAAGAGAGCTATATTTTGCTATGCTGAGTCTTATATTATCGCTCACAAAATCATGACATAAAATTGTGCTGCAAATCTTTCCTTTAAATCCTAGCCTCCGGTTTAAGTCGTATTATTTTGTATTTAGGCTCTCCTTTCGTCTTAATATAAGCTTTTTCTATCGGTTTGTTTTTCTCTCTTTTAAATGCTTATCAATTTTTGATAAACTCTTGGTTTTTTGTTGAATTGTAGATAATCGTGGAACTGAGTTTTTAGTAAAACTTCTAGTATTAAAAAAGTTTAGAGTTTTCAGTGCGAATTTGTTCATTAAATTTCAAAATATGTTTAAGTTTGTTTCGGGCTACTTCTTTGTAGAAATTTGTTTTTTTTTTTTGTAAAATATAGGTGTTTTGGAATATTTTGCTGAAACTGCAAAAATTAGAATTTGGTTTTAAAATTTGGTGGATACCAAAAAATTTGGAATTTTTTTCTTTCATTCAAAATTTTGAATTTTTTTCTTTCATTCCGGTTTTTGAATTTTGTGGTGAATTTTCGAAGTGATGTTGAATATAATGTTACGCCAAGTTATAAACTTTTTGTGAAATTTAATTTGTTTTGAAACTTGGATTTTTTGAAAAAATTTTTTATTTTAGTAATTTAACAATTTTTAGGCTACATTTTAGTTTTGTGGTGAAATTAAAGAATTTTAGAATTTAGGGTTTTGTGGTATATTGATTTTATAACAATTAAGTTTTATTTACTCTAGCTTTTCGATTTTTGGATTTTTTTTTTGAATTTTACCAAAATTTAACCGAATATTGTGTTTTTCGCAATTTTTTGTTGCAATATTGATGTTTTAGAAAATTGTTGTATTTGTAATTTGAAATAGTTTTGATTTGTGGTGTAGTTCCGTATTTTAGTGAATTTCCAAATTGTGGTGAATTTTTTCATTTTGGATTTATATATTTAGATTTTTGATAAAATTTTTATCACATTTCATTTTTCTTGAAAAATGTTTTGCAGCGGAAAAAATCTGTAGTACATTTTTAATAGTTCATACTATTGTGAAGACAAGCCGAATAAAGCTCTTTTACTGTTCTTTTGTTAATTTTTTTAGCTAAGATCAGTTAAAAAATCATACGTCTTTATTGATCTAATATACGAGTACAATAGTAATTTTGGTAGATGTGTCCTTAGAGTTAGCTATTGAATTCAGACGAAAACTCAAGCTCAAATTTTTGCTATGGCATACAATTTTCTATTCGTAATAGTTTCTTACGAAACCGTCGCGATTTTATAGGAGTTCATACAATAAGCAACTGATCTTATTTATTTGTTTAAAAATCCCGAAAATTGATTTTTTTAGTGATAAAGCGCCTATACGTGCAGCAAGACGTGTCAATTTTTTTATATCAGCTATGCGTTAAAAGATGATATTTAATAAGAAAAAAATAGACTACTTTGAAATGCACTGGTCGTAGTAGTAACGGAAGTTTTCAAATATCTATTTTATAAAATTTTTATATTTGAAAATTTGTACTAGCAAGCTTATTTTCGAATCTAAAATAAAGAAGATATCGTTTAGCCTTACGACTTAACTCGTCTACATATCTTCTTGAGCCACGCAGAGCTTAAACAAATTCCGAATATTCGCTTAGAAACTGTAATTTCTAATTTCTTTGCAAAATCTCTAGCAGTGCAGTACATCTTTTGATAAGGTGAGATAAGCGATCAATTTAGCAATTGTTTTCGATCAAGGAGTTTTCGTCAAATCGTATGATATAAATTGCGATTTGACGACTCGTGTTGTATTCTCTAAAAAGTAGCTCAAAGTTGGACCTTAACAGTGCAGTAAGGACCCTAAATGGCAATATTAATTAAGAAGTCCGCAATTTTGAAAAATTTGCTTTTTTTGCTTTTGATTTATTTCTTTTACAAAAGATCAAAAAGGTCTTACAAGTCTTCATTTGCACAAAAATATTACAGCAAAATGTATAAATTATTTATTTGTTTTTATTTCACCCAAAAGTTTTATGATTGAAAGGTTAATGAATGACAAAAAATATAATACAAATAAAAGTAAAAAAAATTACTGCAATTATTTACACTTTACCAAAGAACTTACAACTGAATGTTTCACATTCTTCAGTCAACAAACTTTGCCTTTTTCTCAAAGTTTCTGCAGTTAACTTATGATAAACATGAATTTATTAACTATTCCGTTGATGTGCACTGCACATATGGAAAATAGTTGTTTGCAAGCAGCAATTCGTCAGAAATTCACATTTGTATGTTTTACACCAGAACACGTACATTTGTATATACGTAACTGTCGACTAGCATGAAGAATTTTAAGCAAATATTTATCAATAACTTTGTTTGAGTTTTCAACAAAATTAGAAATTGTGATTATTTCCTTTTCGTAGAGAAAGAAAATCAAGCAGCTTATTTTTCTTGGTTGCTTAAAATCAGCCCTTCATGGCTTGAGCATAATTTTCAAACAGAAAATGTAAAGAATATTTTAAGCATCTCGGCGAAGATAAAGTTTTGCAAGCAACTGTAAAAAGGAAAATTAAAATATAACAACTTTCGAACCAAACTTGATTTACTTTTAACGAATTAGCGAATGGATTAAAATTAATTTTAAAACTTTAAAGGTGATTTTATAAAATTTAAATTTTTTTAATTATAATTTTAAATAATCCCACGTCATGAAAAACGACAAATAAATAAAATAAATTCTGGAATAAATTCGTTCTCAGATAGTAATTATGATAATTTTTCCAATGATTTTTAAACCAATCTCGAATTGTTGTAAGTGAAAATGTGGAAAAGGATATAAAACTTCAACTATATAAAAACAAAGCGGACATAAACCATAATTCACATTTCTTTGCTTTTAAATCGTTTCGTTTCCGATTCGATTTCCAACACATACCTCTCCTAATTATAAAAAAATTTCCAATAACGGCGAAGAGATATTGATATACTATGGCCTACATGTCGGTCTGGCTCCCATTTTACGACAAACACGGTTGACCCTCAAACATTTTGCGACCAAATTTGCGTTTACCGGTTCAGTGAAAAATCAGCCAAGGGTATACCAGATCGCATGAAGATATCGCCGTTGTCCGTTGAAATTTGCAGAACAAGCCAAGCAGTCGACTCTTCGCATCGCATAAGAAGTAGCTTATTAACAGACTCCTGCTCTTCAGAAAAATTTGTTGTTGGAACTTAGACCTGCCCGGGACAAGATACAACTGATCTAGAAGATCAACGATATTTATTATATCTAACGATATAACGCTGGATGGGTTTCGGAGCTTTGGAAACAGAACCTAAATATTGGCTAAAAAATTTCCTTCAGCAACGATGTGCATGGATACGTGAGCCAACAATACTACCGCATATGTGACAATGCTAACCCACACGAGGTTGACTATGTGTCAAATCATTCTCAAATATTGGTCCATACTTCTTCAAAAATATCTTTCGTGAGGCCATCATATTGAAGAAAGAGCGTTACATATCCATAAAATCCGATGTCCTTTGGCCTAAATTATGGATGTACACCATCATGAACTACGCATTGGGCAAATGAACGATTTCGTGGAGATTAACATAAATGTAATTTGGCCACCAAAATGAGGCGATCAAGCCTGGTTAGACGTTTTTTGAGCAGTTTTCTGAATCCGCAGGTTTATGCCAGTCAGCCGCAATGCACCCTTACCCACGCTATAGGTAAAGCGGCTAAATAAAGTTTTATCGTAAGAAACTGAAGAATCAATCACACTAACCATCACTAGCAAACCTAATTGAAAATCTCGGTTATTTAATTGTTAATCTGCATTGAAATTTTATGAAGCAAAAAATCAAGTTTGCATTTAGAACACATTTTTGTTGTTCAGGCCATAATTAATTCATAAAAAAAACTGTTTTAAATAGAGGTAATAAATTATAAATTGTGTTAACATATTTTTTTCTCAAAATTTAAAAAGTACACATATTTCATTCATAAAAATAAACTTATTTTTTACAAACATATTTTTGCATTAATAAATAAATATCAACTAGTTTTTCTAAATTATGCGAATATTAATAGTCAGACATTTTTTGCACCTGTGACCTGAATTTTTTACATACAGTCGCTGGCCAAAATCATTGGACAGAAGACAGTATTTATGCAAACTCTTAATTATTTTTTAACATCTTTGCTACCTTGGAGTATAACCAAATTGGACACCCAAACCAATAAAATGCATGATCATGTGACACAAATAAAATGAAATATTGTGTATTAAAATCGTAAATAGGCAACAATTTATTGACATTTTTATACATAAATGTAAATGTAAGCCAAGTCAAATAAAATTTTTGGTAGAGGTCTCGAATAAATATCATAATTTGGCCCAAAATTTGATTTCTCAATGCCCGTGGAAAAGAAATGGCAAACGAATATATTAATGAAATACCCTGACGTAACCAGTAGCTGCAGATGTTTGTTATACCTCTGTACCACTTTCTTCACTATAATGTGAACTTAGCAATAAAAGAAAGCCAGCCCGGCCATACCCGCAATTATTTGCTGAGAATATACAGTATCAAAAAAAATTTGGCCAGAGGCTGTACAACACAAAGTCATTGCATATTTTTTTTAATATTCCGGTGTTGAGCACTTGTTGGTTTTAATTTAATATATTTTAACGCAAAATCTTTTAAAAGCGATAATAAAAATGAATGTTTAGTAATTAAGAGGTATTTTGCACAAAAACGCCCGTTGATACAAAGAAAATAAATTAAATGCTCACGTATTCATACATATCCCAGCAAACCATATATATTTTTAAATATTGAAGCATTATAGCTGTTTAGCTAAAAACATTTTTAGAATTTTTCGGAAATGTGTTGTATGGGAAAACATACATTTTTAATCGTTTTAGGCAGAGGTGGGAAAAATCTCCTAATGCAATTATCACAATAAAGTAGTTGGAAAGGACACACATGAACCAGCAAAAGCTAATTCAAAATTTGCAAGCAGTAAAAAGCCGCATCATAGTAAGAAAATTTAAAATTGTTTATGTGTGTTGGTGTATTTTTTTAGCAATGCAAAGGAAAACTAATAGTTTTACACGTTCGCTTAAATTCAAGCATATCGCAGAGCACTACTACATCATAATGAATACAGAATAATGTATTTCAATATATCTCCAAAAGCCAACGAATCTCTGAAATTAGCGCTTATTAGGAAATGTTTCAATGTGGTTCATCACGAAAAAATATTATGTCATACGTCAGCAGGTTCATATGTTATACCCACTCAATATTCCCTTGGAAGGGTAGTGAAGGCGAGGAATTAAGTTTTGCTAGAGATGGACCTTCTAAAATTCATTCCTCCTGTTAAACAGGATTATTAATCAAAATTCATAACAAATCGAAACGTCGACCATTTCCATACAGCTAAAGAAGATCATACCGTTCATATTGTTGATGAGTAGATCATAAATAATACACTTGGTAAATCTTTAATAATTTCTAGTTTTTTATAATTTATTTTTCATTATTTTGTTTAATTATTTCTATAATAAATTAGTAAGAGAACTAACTATATTCGACTGTGCCAAATGTTACAAGGGCGGATCAATAAGTCCGTGACTTTGCGAACTTCCCTCGTAATTACACATCAAGTACCACCTGTAAATAGACTACTGCCAAATTTGGAGCAAGTGTCGTCATTTACTTTGCATTTAACATCTGTTCAAAACATATTTGTCTAAAAATGGAAAAAAGTGAATTTTGAGGGCTCATTAAGCGCTATTTTTTAGCAAAAAACCCGTAAATCAAACCAAGGAAAAGCTCGATGAATACCATGGGGACTCTGCACCATCGATTCCAACTGTACTCCGAAGACCAAGCAGCAGTTTAAACAATGGGCTTCTCCGGGTGAACCTGCTCCGAAGAAGACCAAGGTAAGTTTGTCGGCCAATAAGGTGATGGCAACAGTTTTTTGGGAAGCACGCGGGATAATCCACATCGATTACCTTCAAAAGGGAAAAACAATAAACGGCGAATATTATGTCAACTTATTAAACCGATTTAATGAGGATTTAAAAAGAAAACGACCACATATGGCCAAGAACAGTGTACGGGTGCAAACGTGTGCAGTCTCAATGACAAAACTCTATGAATTGGGCTACGAATTGTTACCCCATCCGCCATATTCTCCGGATTTAGCCCCTAGTGATTACTTCCTATTTCCAAACCTAAAGAAATGACTCGATGAAAAGAGATTTAGCTCTAACGATGAAATTATTGTCCGAACAAATGCCTATTTTAAAGTACTCGAAAAATCCTATTTTTTGGAAGGGATACAAAAACTGGTGAAACGTTCTCGATTCATTTGTGACTGCTTTCTGCGAAAATTTTATTATGTTGGTAATTACAAATTTTTAAGCGATTTTCGTTGTTTTAAAAATTTTTAAATTTTTAGTGAAATTTCAAAATTTATGAATTTCTCCGTACAATTTAGCCATTTTTTAAATATTGATTTTCGCAATCAAGTTTTTTATGGCAAATGTTTCTTTTATTGTGAAGTTTTCATAATATTTGAGTAAAATTTCAGTACTAAAGTTTGGTTTTTGTTGAATTTTCGAATTATGATTAACTCCCAAAATACGGTGAAATTTCGTTATTTATATTTAGAGGCTAATTTAGAAGTTGGGTGAAACTTATAATGTTTATAATTATTTTTTTCCCAATGTAGTTAATATATATTTGTTTAACATCGATTTTGTTAAAATTTTGTAATATATTGATTTTTTGTGAGTTTTCGGGTTTTCCGTAAAACTTCGACATTTGTCCAACTATGTTTTTTGATATTTTTTGGTAAAATTATGATTTACACATTGTTGGGTGGGAAATAAAAATTTAAGGCATTAAAAACGATACGAGAAATCTATACACAATATAAATAAATCGAATAATTACACCAAGCAAATAAAATTGTAAAATTTTTCGTGTCCTGTGCTACCACTCGCATTTACTCTTAACTGTAATGATTTCAAACCGGCGACTGGTGACTATCCGCCTTGTTTCTCATAACAGATTCTTCTGTAATTGCTAGCATTTGTCTAAGGCTTAGGTCCTCTATGACATTTATATTTAACAAGTTCTGCCCATGGTCCAGCTAGACAGTGCTGGACATTGACACACAATGTACATTACCGTCTTGTCCTCTTCCGCAGCAGTATATTTGGAGACATCTCTTTCGAGGTGGTTTTGTTCATCTCTTCAGAAGTCCTCTCTTAGCAATAAAACACCAGAATTTCTATACAGAGAAACCTTTTCGCCTATTGCAAGGATTCCAAATTCATCGCTGTAATGGAGAAAAAATGTTCACCCACACAGAGTTCCGTATGCGCGGGTAAGTTTTTGTTAAGATTGGTATCCACAGTACGCATACTAGAGAGAGAGAGAGAGAGAGAAAGAGAGTGTGTTGACTTCTCTCCGCTCTACCTAATTAGCCAGACTACTCGCAGAGACAGGAACCTGTTACCGGCCACGCCCACGATGAGGTACAAGTCAGAACTTGTGACAGTGCACTCAGTTATGGAAAGCCATGTGCCTGCCAGCTGATGGAGAAACTGTAACATTATTAGCGATTACTTTTTAGCTACCATTCGAGATTGTGTACATTTGTATTTATGCATTCTACAATTTATTTTCCAATTCATATTATGAATATAACTTTAAAGAACAATGCGCATTTATTTTATAGCGTTTCTCAACTTATTGTTCTATGGGTATGCGCAATGAATGGCTACAAATAAGCAGTGTATTTTGAAAGAGGCATTAGCTACTTTGTTTTTATATTGATGTGTTATAGTGTTTTAACATTTATATTAATATTGATGCCACATTTCGAGAAGATTTATGTGTATCTGTTATCTCACGATACTTTTTATTTTTCTCAGTATGAATAATTTCATATATTCACTGGAAAATAGCCAGTTCTCATTACAATAAAGTGACTTATGCCACTTTTAAAATAAATACTTTAAAAATGTATTAATTTTCTCCGATATATTTTGTTAAAGTTATCTTCTCAAATAACAATTTAAGATAATTGATTAATAAATTATATATATAATAATAATGCGCAGCACGTATTTCATATAAAAGTGTAATAAAGATTTTTTTAATTTAGTCGTCATGAAGTACAATAATAATTTATGCTAGCTATGTGTAGATATCAAAACAATATAATTTACAAAGCTTATCTCACTTTTAATGCAATAAATTCGCTTAGTACAGCGACCTATGCAACTTATTATCAGATCTGTTATACCATGATATCCCGTTTCACACTATTCCACAAGTGTTCAGACATTTCTTTGATTTTTGCAGAGAAAATTTTATTAATCATTTTGATACTTGTGTAAAAATGCAATCCTGGCTAAATTAAAAGTCTAAGTTTTGAGAACATTTTCAAAAACGGCTGTTAAATTTTCATCAGTATTTTTATCAGAGCCCTAAGGTATGTGGTAACACAATAATAATTTCTCATTTAATAGGAATTTTTGACAAGACGTTTTACACAAGCTAATGATGTGAAAAGGGCGTAAGTAACAAAAGTTTTTTCGTTCTAAATATATTTTGAGAAATTTTTTTTTATGAAAAGACGCCAATAAATTGTTTTTGAAAACGTGCCTTTCGCCACATTCAAAATAAACGGCTCAGAGATATTAAGTATATATATATATTTTTCTCATTTCAGAAAGAGCAGCAAGACTTAGTTCCCAGCACATGTTCATTTTTGGACTGTCACATGTTCGAATAGCGATTACATCCTAGAGATATTTCACATTTATAGCGACCTGGAAGATTTACTTTTTCAAAGCTGAATATTTTACTAACTATTTATTAAAGCAGCTTTACAATAAAAGTAGGGCATTAATTTCTTTTTATCAGTATTTTTTTTACGCGTAAAACAATTTTGCTTAATTGATTCTACTTTTCTTGAAGACAAATTTTCGCAGCAAATTAAAAAAAAATCTTTTTTATAAATTTGAATAAAAGCATGGTTTTGTCAACCTGGGCCGTATAAATAGGGCTAAAATAAAAATTGTATATAAAATACATAGCATTCTAAAGGGCCCAGCGGCAACGCGATTGCCAATTATATGAAGAACACTTCTAATGCCGGTGATACGAGCGTTTAATATTTTTAATTGTGAAACTTTAAAAAGGTTTATATTGCTGTAAAGTTATGCAAGATCAGGTAAATCAATAAAAACTGTATTCAATATTGGAAACTTGAAGAATGGATTTAAATATTTAAACTCTTAAAAGGTCTGATTTGATCAAGACATAAGCTCGATTTCTACTCTGATATGCTTGCCCCAATTGCATCAGCAGTTTCTGGCCGATTGTAGTTAACCATCAACCACTATGGTTGACCTGCGAATGTTTGGAGCAGTAAATGTTTAATGCAGAAGTGCGATAAATTGAAGCTCTATACAAACTTGCTATCCTAAGCAATACAAACTCACACACATAAACATACAAAAAGCAAAATGCAATACATTTTGTGCACTTGCTACAAAAATGTAAAACCTGAAAAAAATCAAAATAATGTTGAAGCTTATAAACGTGCTTCATCAACTTTGTGTTGAGTTGGCTTACAAAAATCATTGCATCTCATTTAATACTGCACATGCTAAAGACCATCTGACAACGAATATTTCAGTATCAGAAGGTTTACCTTAAGGTTATTTATAACATGCTAAATAATCGTAAAATGCATCCGCAGTATCAAATGAATGTGAGTAGTTTTACCAGTATTAGTATAATTATATGGTTATTCAGAAAAGCCTGAAAGAAAAACTACTAAAAACGTCAAATGAACACAGATTTTTAGCTAAAGTACTTGAGATGCAGACACACACACACACACGCACACACAGATAAGCACCCCAGCAGAGACCTAAATGAATGTATAACATTTACTCAGTGATTTTTTGGAGGCACAACACACTATAGCACTTGCCTTGTTGATTTTTCCAGAAGCCATATCTGAACTCAGCATTTTTGAAGTCTACCTCTCTGTCACACTCTTTGCCACTACTACTCACTCACTCTATTTCACTTTTATCGTATGAGTGTTAGTTGCCAGCAAACTATAACAATAGCAGCAGTATCATAATCAACATTGCAAACGATGTATGACAACAGTTTGTAAGTCAAGTGTAAATTCCGTGCAATATGAAAGCTGTAAGGGTTTTCCATTACAAGCACACTCACATGCAAAACAAGAGGCAAAAAAATAATAAAAAATGGTAAAAAAGAATCTAAATGGTATAAACTTTAAACATTTGTTTGCTAGTGGCTATGTATGTTTGTATGGGGGTGTATGTATGTGTGTGTAAATTGTTTGCGTTGCACACACATTCAAATTAAAGGCATTTAATGTCAACATCAGCAACTCTGCTCGCAATATAATACATAAACCAATACTTGTATATAACAATGCAATCTAGTTCAGTCTCTTGCACACAAAATCCCACAAACACTATCAAGCACTTGTAAATATTCATTAAACTTACACTCATACGTTAAATGGAAAAAAGGAGTGCGGTGTTTGTGTGTATTGAATGTTAATGGAAACATGAAGAAAGGGAACATAGGAAAATGTTTTTGCGTGTAGTTTCGTTTAGGTATTAATTTTAATTTCATAAAAAGTGAAACGGGTTTGTCATTCCATTTGTAATTTCTACAGTATTCATTAACGACCCAACAAAGTATGTATTTATATTCTGCTAGGTAAGCTAAATTAACGACGGCCGTCTCACTGATGTTAAAATCAACTTTCTGACAGAACTAGACAACCAAAGAGCTTGAAATTTGTTCAGCTCGTGTAGCAAATTTTCGCAGTATCGGAAAATTCGAAATTTTGGCAAAATTTAAAAATCATTAAAAATTTGAAAATTCACCACAAAATCGAAAAACGGGAACAGAAAGTTTGACTGCCAAACAGTCTATATTTAATAAAAAAATACAAAAAATAGAAAAATATAACACATTTATTCACCAGAAAAATTTTAATCCATAAACTCCCCACAAAAACAAGTTAAATTAAAAAAAATAAAAAATCAAACTTTTCGCAAAAAAAGCAAAACTTAAAAAAATTCACCTAAGTAAAAATTTACCAAAAAGCTGAAATTCACAAAAATATAATTTTTATAAAAAAACCACCAATTTAATAAAATTCGATGTTACAAAAATATATCAAACAAATTTAACGAAAATTGGAAATTTTATAAAATATAAAAAGTTCACAAACAAATTTAAAATTCAACAATTAATATAGAAATTTTAAAAATTTGATCAACTATCGAAATTAAACTGAAACATCAAAAAAATTTTAATTCCACCAACCTTTTCGAATAGACCTAATTCGTTATGCCAAACAACGCAAAAAATACAGAAATCTTTTAAAGAAAGTCAAAATATCTATCTAATGCCATTAACTCTGGAATTTCACCAAAAATTTACTAAAAACTAAATAGTATTTTTATATACAAATAAAATAATTATTTTATATATTAATCGTTCAAAAAGCTTATTTTACGAATAAAATTCGGAAGCCAAAATTAAAAATCGCGTAATATCTTTTGCACTAGGAAAAACTGCAGTACATATTTGATAGTTCAAACTATATTGAAGGGTATATAAGATTCGGAATCATCGAATGTACTCTCTTGCTTGTTTTCTCTTACATACATTCATGTTACCGTTAATAACCAATACACACAAATGCACACATCGGCTGGAAAGTCTTAAGATTTCTTCTGCCCTAAAATTTACTTACAGATGTGTACTAGAGTTTTTAAGGCACTCACTCGTTGGTTTTGTTCACCGCTATCGAATTTAGTTTATTGTAACACAAGTGAACTAACTCTATCAAATAGGTTGGTTATTAAATTCCTTAATTTATTTATAAAATTCGTTCAATATTACAGAGTAAATAAATATTGCATTTATACTACGAATGTTCATAATGTCTATTCGTTAACTGCAAAAACCTCATTCGCCTTGCCGCCAATCTAGCTAAGCGCTTGTTAACATTTTTTTGCAAAGGATGGATATTTAAAAAGAGGCTGCAAGAGATTACGAAGGAAGTTATTCACAACTTATGGGAGTAGCTGTTAATGAAATAAATAGTTTTTTATAATCTCTATTTGAAGAACCTTTTGGCTAGGATCACTTTCGCTTCCGCGTTGGGTTTTCATACTAACGACACCTTCAAAATCTTTCATTCACACTAAAGGACATTTTTTCGAACAAGGAAAATTATAGACAACTAGTTAATTTTACTAACTTCCTATACAATTCAACTAATTGAGGTAAATTTTTGGTTTACAGCAAGGGAGACCTGCCAAGTAATTTTTCTCTGCAATACCTTAGAGCTGGAACGGAGAACAGAATCTATAGTTAATAGTCTCTGATTTGCTTAAAATGAAATACCCAGTACATTGATATTACAAGCTCATTTTTGTTGGTCGAAAAATCCTTTGCGATTATTTCCGACAAAACGTAATTAAGCGCTTTGCGTGTTAAAGACTACATATAGCGCTCCCGTGGCGAGCAAATACCGAATAAACTCAGAGAGCAGTTTTCGAATTTCAAAGAAAGGTTCGCCCACAATTAAATCACAACCTGAATTTAACACTCATTAAACAAAATCAAGAATTACCGAGAAAGTATAAAATTGAGAAAAAAGAGGAAAGTCACGTAGAAATTAAACATAGATAATTCAAAAAAGATCACCAAAAACGCTTGAAATCTAAGAAATCAAATTCGCCAATTGAATCACAGAAAACGTAACATATACAAACAAATAAAAAAATTAAAATTTAGAACAAATTTCTCACACGTTAAAAAACGAGTTAAAAGTGTCACAATAAACGGGTGAAAGCGAAGCGTAAAATTACAAAATTTCAGCCATTCAGACATTTGCACAGGAACAAGAATATATTTTAAAAAATTTTCAAAAAAAATCCAGTAACTAAAAAGTAGTTTTCCACAACATGTTTAAGTACAATAGTATTTTTCACTTAATATATCTGATAGTTTTTTCCACATTTCCGACAGATAGCTAGTAACATTAGAAACAGTTTGTACGTACTGCCATAATTATAAAAAATAATTAAAACCTTGAGAATGCTGAATATAAATTAGAGTTAAACACGAATAACAAGAGCGAAATAAAATACAACCAACAGGAGCTTGCAGTAACGAACACTTAAGGTGCAACAATTTCGACGAACATGCAGAGAATGTATGAAACACGTATTGTAAAAAGTGTTTTGTATGTGAATTATGTTTCCATTACCCATAACTGTACAATGGCTTTAATATGTTTTCATGTTAAGCGGTATAAAAACGTAGCACACGTTTCGTTTTCCCAGAAATCTTTGTGAGTTTTTCCTTTTATAACCAAAAAGTAAGCATTCGTTTTTTAAGAAGGAGCACGTTAAGTTTGTCATATCGTTTGTAATTCAAAGCAATCCTAAGACGAAGTTAAAGAAGACACTTTCTTTTCTATACCTAGGCTGAGAATAAAAATGATCAAATTCGATTCAAAGAAAGAAATAATAAAGTAATAAAATAAAACCTCTAAACACCATTGGAAATTAGTTTCTGTTCTTCCATATAAATGTTTTTGCAGAAATAAAAAATCAAAACTTACACTCACTTGAGACCAAATCACAAATGCAAATATCTCAATGCAGCAGCATGTCGAAATAATAAAACTTTATTAAATTTTGGTCAAAGTAGTCTTCAGCGACGAGACGCGTTTACTTTTTAGGATGAAAATGGCTGGCAGATGGTACGACGTCAACCTGCACGATGTTCAGCAGGTCACAATACATTTACTAATACTGCTTGGTGCGGATTTTGAGCCGGTGGCATTAGTGTTCGGCACTAATTCAAAAACAACATAGATGTTGCCATGATGTGGTTCTAGCAGAAAGGCGCTACAAGGGACATTCTGACGCAATTTAGCTATGAAAGTCTTGCTCTATATCACCCTTAATAGCTGTTAATGTCACCTTAAACAAGGGCCTGACTTAAATTCTGTGGAATTTATGGAAACGTCAGTCAACGTTGGACTTTTTGTATCCGTACCACCGTGCGAATATGCGAGCATGGGCCTTTCGAATAATAAAGCATTTCCTTTAAAACTCACAAACACCTTGTTTTATTATATTTTTGAACCGATCCGCCATTATTGATAAAGCCTGAATAACTGCCCATTAAATTTCAGGTAAAATATGATAATTAGTTAGATAAAGTAAGTCGATAAAGTTGAAAATTATCATTTTGAAACAGAGTCATGAGTTGGGTATGATATTAGAAGTAATTTTGTAATACTTGCACAAAATTGAAATTTGTCGATAAAAAACGATATTTTGCGACAAAAAATATTTATCTGAGTAATTTTTGAAAAGTATTCAATATCTACTCAATACATTTTCAAATCCCAAATCCGGTGGAAAAATGACTTAGTAACATTTTTGACCGCAAAGTCGCAAAAAAGGTTTTTATCGATAACTTTCGATTTTCAGCATGTATTCGAATTTCTAAAAACTACAAATTATCTACTTAAGTAGGCCCACAAACTGCACCTTTATTGTCAGACGGTGGTTGTTAGAACTCAAAATTCAGGGCCGGTGATAAAATGAAAGTAATATAAACAAAATCAAATAAACAGTTTTAAACAAAAGTCTTAAAACCGTGACCTGACGTTTGGGTAATATTTAAATTTCGAGCACTTAAACCTTTCGAGCACTTTCGAATGTCTTTTTAACGCACAAATATCAGTTCAATAATACGTGGCGATATGTTTTTTTGGCATAACCCTTAAAAAATTTAATTTTTTTAGTAGAATTAAAATTTTTAAGAAAACTTTTAGAAATTATTTCTTAACATTCCTGCATATTTAGTTTGTGTCGGGTATAAAGTGTTCGGCACGGCTGAACACAGTACGGCAGTCATACTTATATTAATTGAAAACGAGTACGAGTGCCTCCAAGTTTTCTTTTTTTTCGTACAAATTTTAATACGACTAACAGAGGTATTAGAACAATCTCTACAAATATATGCACGCGTATAAATTATTATAAACATAAAATAGTTTCCCAACTCCACGTAAACACAGTGCAAACATACAACGTGGATGTACATACAAAATAAATTTACTTTTATCCTACAAAACGTAGAGAACAAATTTAAAGTTCTTAATTTCTCTTGTGCTTATACAACAATTTTAGATTGTTTTTCTTTTTTAGAATTCAACGCTTATTTAGTGATGCATAAATTGTGGCACGAACTTTTTGTGGGAGCATGTAGATGTGAAGTAGCTGCTTTCATTATGGTAGTTGGCTTTTAAAATTACACTTGAGCCTAAAACTTGTTAATATGTTATTTAATTGACTTGTATTAGCAAATTAGAAGAAATTTGTTTTCAAGGTTTGTAGGTGTTTAGGAAGTAATTTGTGCACAAATTTTTTTGCGCATTTTTTAACAGCAATTTGGTTGTAGATTTTTCAAAACTTTTCTATTTTTTATATTAAATAAAACTCAGATGTTTTTATACCAAAAATTACTGGTGAATGATTTTATTATTTGAAAAATGAGAACGATTATGTAAAATTACCAGCAAGGTGATGATAATGTGGAGCATTTTAAGTTGCAAAATAGTTTGCAAAATTTAAATCATCAGATTGATGGAAGAATTCCTGACAGGGAAGCAATTCTAAAACATATGAATGTTACAGAAATAATGCTAAAGGATGCAAATTTTAAAAACGAGAGGGAGTTCCCTATGCAATTATAATTGTAAATATAAAATTTTTATTACCCTAAATTAAATGCAAAAAATCATGGAAATATTTCGAACCTGCTGCCATGAAAATAAGTCGCACATCATATTCTTGAGATTTAAAACATGCATTAGATCGACGTTTTGCTGTATAGACAAACTTAGATGACCAAAATACAATCAAACTATTTTGCAGTATAGCAATGATCACGCTATTGCACTAACTATGCGCAGGATTTACCTAGAAGTGTTGATATTAAGTCTCATCCTGTCTACCTACTTCCATAACAACTACTAAGTCCTACTTGTTGTAATCTTCAAAAATGCAACACATTCTGGCTTGTTGGAACTCTCAATGCTATTATGAAGTTAATCGCAACAAGTGAACAGTTCTTTTAACGCGCTTTTTATACCGTCCACAAGATGAAAGAAGAAAGTCCGAAGGGAAATAATTCTTGGTATTTGAAACATTAAAAGAGTGCAAAATTTTTTTTTCAAAAATATTACATTATCTTAAGACTACCTTTTTGCCTGTTTTCTTTTTGACAATTGATATATTCCGCGTCAAAAGAATTTCTCCATTTTTGAAGCCGGTAAGAAATCATCACAAGTGGAAATTTCTTCGGTTGAAAGCGGGGAAAGGTAGAAGCTATTAGGGGGATGAGGTAGAACTTCCTATTAAATACCAAAAACACTTAAATGATACCTGCAAAATCGGCATTCCAAATCTCTCGCCTTATTTCATGTAGCGCACCCGATTTACTTGTTTTCTAATGAATCTCTATAAATAACAACGCCAAATACCCAAACAACAGAACTTTTTACGAAATCATCAATCAACTGTAAATTCGGAGAAAAATTTGCGTTTGTAAATTGAACGGCAAGAAATTTGCTGCGTAATTGTCAATGAAGTGTAAGTCTCGTAATCATTGTGGACTTTAACTAGATTGTCTGGAACTAATATGCAACTGCCTATATTGCTAAATCTGTGGGCCTATAATTCCCACCTTGCCACCTTTCATCTTAGACTGTGCACCATAATCATGAGTCAAGTTCTGCTTTTACATCTTTGTGTCCCTAAGCTGCGCGTTCACTGGTGATAACTATAAAGTGCTTGTAAAAATTTAGTGTTCAGAGTATTCATCTTATCAGACACACCGAGATGTGGAGAGTTCCAGACGGCGCCCTGAACCTTTGCATGCTCATTAAGATTGCCTTCCTTAAGATGAGGTAGATTGAGGTAAACTTAAGACTGCGCTAGCTTCAATCCATTCGAGATGCAAGAAGTGAGTCCAGTGACCGTTCTTCAGGCTGGCGTGGGGTGTAGTTGACTGCATTTGCTGGCTATATCACCAAATATTCGCCAAACGGCATTTTTATTTTATTTCATGTGTGATGAGAATAATTTACTAGAAATTTGTTTAACAGAAAGAATTAATTTCATTAGATTTTAAAGGCAATCAGGTGCATATGGTTGTTCGATCTTCAAGTGTTTGGCTCGCATCTTACTCTCGCAATAATCGTTAGACTCTGACTTCATGTCCATTCAGCATATGCATTTGTTTTGTTGTGAAATGCACATAAAAGAATTGACTTCGTGGTGTAACAACAAATATTCAATACATTTCTATTTAAAATACACATTCTGAAAAGTTTACCCCTCTTAATCCTGAAGATTTATTTATTTGAGTTTCATTATTTGAGCTAATTTTATTTGGTACTGTACCTCGAGCGGATTTCTGTAGTTTCTTCTTTTCATACGAAGTTCTATGTCAGCTAACAACTCGAGAAGGTTACCCTGGAAACATAACTACAATTAATTGGCCATTAAAATTTAAATTCGAAAAATAAAAAATGCTTCTGCTTCTCGCATTAGATAGCTTAGTAATGGAACTTAACTTCCGTAAAATTTGCAAAATTAACACCGTTCATAAATGTAATTAGGTTTATTAATTTTTAGCAATTATTACTCTGTTCCATTTCTTCGCTAACATGTATTAATCGAAATGTTTATTTTACTTTTACCTAATTTTTGTCTTGAAATTTCCTTTTTTTTTTATAAAAATTCAGGTACTGTCGCTGTGTTCATAAGAGCATGCGATTTTAATTAGCCATTATACTGAGTATACTCGTATACGAGGTGTGTTAAAAATAATTGGAATTTTTTAAATTTTCGTTGTCATGTCTTGATTTTAAAGATTCAACTTTTGTGAGTTTTAAATTTGAGTTTCGAGATTTAATTAACACCAGCATATTATATTCGCTAATTTTATTTGCCAGACATTGTGTCTTTTAACATTATTTCTCCTGGCTTGAAGGAAACCTAAAAAATCGAAAGAATTAACTATATTGCTAAAGACATTGGTGGGGAGGAATTTATTCGGGGATTTCGTAATAAAAGAGATATCGTACATTTGGTTGTAAAAAACTAAAGTGCTTACTAATACCTTTACAGCTCTTGGTAGTGTTATATGTGATTAGAATGGAAATGATTGTTTGTAATTACGGATACTAGTATAATAAAATATATCGAAATAGTTTTCTTTTACCACCTTTCTCACCCATCTCCCATCTCATTATGATGTCGCGATGTTAACGAAAATGTTGGAAAATCTAGGTTAAGTACCAACATAAATATTCTCTACTTGTTTCATAAAATGTTATTACTTATCAGTTTGTCATTATTGTCATTATCATCAACAGCACGTAAGTTAATTACACTTTTAATAGTTTACAGAGACAACAACAAAGGTATACAATTTTTGTACAGGTTTTTTATATTTATTCGGGATGAGTTTTTTGCAGATGTTAGATAACTTACACTGTTACGAGTAATTCATAAACCAAAACTGCAAAACGTTGCCATTGAAATCCAGTAAAATTTCCATTCACAGGCGAAGAAAGTGTGTTCATGTTGTTTTGAGATTTTCCGTCCATAAGAGGAGCCATAAATTTATGAAAAGCTGCAGATAACTAAAAATGTTAACACATTGTTACAAAGTAATAATCGAAGATGTGTGAAAGGACCTATTCTACAAATACACAATGTTATAAACATAAAGCAAGAACAATTGCCTAGCGGATATTCCCCGAACTGCGATTCAAAATAGAAACAAAAACAACTTCTAAAGAAAGAAAAAGTAAACAAAAGATACACACACACATACAAACACATAAGACTACTAAGTCAGCAAATGAAAAAAATGATGCAGAATTTCACGTATGTTCGGGACATTTCAAGAAACGGACGAGTATAAAAGTGAACAGCTGTGTGAACATAAGAGTGTTAAGTTTACAGTGTAAATCAGTACTGAAGAGTTGTAAATAAGAGTCGTAATTGCCGAATAAAGTTGTAGACTGATAAAATCATAAAGAACTGTGTATTTTAACTCTAGCAATTCAACGAACCCTACAAATTAACGTTTTTTGTGGTTATATGCCTAACAATATGTATCTTAAGTATGGGCATACGACAAAAGGTCTTAGTTCCATGTGGATGTGACCAAGGAGAAAAGTTTAGTTTTGTTTTTACTTAAAATTGATATTAGAATTTGGATATTGGAAGTTAGTCCTTTCTAAATGTAAATTTACTTTTACTAGACATTTTAGTTTATACTTTTTAGAAACCAACGGTAAATTCACCAGACAGGTTATATAAGAAACAGGATATATAATTTTTATACTAGAGAGAAAATTGTATGTCATAAAACAATTACTAGATTTAACTCTTGGTAAACATTAGATAATAAGTGACATCGTAGCTTCAATAAACAATAACATAAGAAAAATGATATATCGAGGGCATGTCTATGCAAACTTTAAGTATACGTTTACCTGTTGATTTAGCAATAGCAACAATTAATTAAACAATTGAAGGGCTTATTTTTACGTATTCTTTAATTTTGTATAGAGGACAATAGGTATTTTCAATATATGAAAAGGATATAAGCAAAAAAGGAAGGTCTTCCAATGTGAATATTGAATTTCCTCAATTAAACCATTCAATTTACGAAATGAAATTAATATTTTTCCTAATTTACTTATTTGGATACAATAGTAATAAAACGGGGCAACAATTAAATCATGGATTGATATCAAAAGCCAACAGCATTTGCGAGAACTTTTCTAAGCACAGTAAAAGAGAAATTATAAATACAGTTAAAAATATGAGTTCTAAAGAGTTTTAACGATAAGTGACAAAGAATTACACAAGAAGAATAAAGAAAAGATGGGAAGCATAGTTATTGAATACAGATTTCCGAAACAACTGTCTTATAGATTGCCTAATCAATTTCAAAATAGATGAATTTAGAATACAAGAAGCGTAATAGAGCCAAGATGTATAAGCTGTTAACATATGTACCAGAAATATCAGAGCGACAGAAAAAATAAAAAATTTTTGGTTTATTTTATTTTGATTTTGTGTTCGCCTCGGATACGATTCAACTTTTTGTTTATAAATATAATTGGAATGCTAAAAGGTTCTACAAGCGAAAACAAAACTGGTAAATAAAAACTTTGTTTAATTACATTTATATCTATTTTAAACCTTTTCGAATTTATATTATTAAGCATAGACAGCAATTCAGGATTAATTCTTTCTCAAGTTTTGTTTAAAGTTAAGACAATTAAAGTAAACTGCGGCATTTGAGAAGCGGAAAACAAGTAATAAAATAACAAATGTTAATTATTGATAAATACATTTTTTGCCAATGTAGTTTTTAAAATTAAAAATTTCAATCAAGAATTTTGTAATTTTCATGCCAATGACGTTAAACATTATACGACCATTGATCCTGGTTAATAATTATTAAAATATAATTATTACCCAGAACAAATGGTCAGGTTTAAGAGCCCTTTAAAAATTTAGTGATAACATTTTCTTATTTCTTTTACATCTTTAAAATTGCAACGCTGCCGGTACTTCATACATGTTAATAATGTCCTCTATCATCTGCAGTGCGATTCACTATTCTTTTTTTTAACGATAATCGCATCGTTAAAAATTTTTAACACCAAAATTAACGATGTTGTTATTCAGTAATTTTTTTAAACACCATTCGCAATCATTTAGTCAGCTGTTTTTGTTAGCTAAATGATTTTAGACAAATACAGGGTGTCCGCCGGAAAGGTATACTATTTTGTTTTGCCGCCATTTTGGTAAATATTAGTCTTGACAGTTCATATTTGACAGTCGTGAAGTAGAATCGTGGCAAATTTATTACGCAAAAATGTTCGGTAAACCAAAGTGTTTTAATCGTTAAAACATTTTACCAAAATCAATCATCGATTACTGTGACGATGAGAAAGTTACGTAAAATTTTTGGAAGAAACAACGTGCCAACAAGACGCACTATTTATCGTGTAGCGAATGATTTCGAAGAAAGAGAATTAGGTGTGTTGTTTAAAACAATAATTGAAGAATACATTTTTTATATTTAGTCCTCGTTCTGTTTGCTTTTAAAGGAAACAGACAATTATGTAAAAAAAACTTGCATAGGTTCAAGAGAAGTATACCTAACGGCTATTATATGTATTTCCATCATTTTTTCCTACGTTTCCATTTTTCCGCATTGCCGACATTTTAACTTAGGCTCTTTTAAGTCGATTAACGTTTACATGAATCAGGCATACAAATTTAAAAACAGGGGTCTATTAGTAGTACCCCTGCTCGTACAGAGACAATGTATAGAGCGATCTAACTCGTTTATTAATCAGATTGATATTTTGATTAGAAAGTTTTTTATTATAATACTTTTTACCAGATCTTTGTTTTGCCTGTTAATGACTACCACGACTCCTTCACAAGAAAATAATAATATAGAAACGAACTAATTCGATATATATTTATTTAATTTTATTTGAAAAACATATTTGTGAAACTTACCCTGGGGTTGTTTTTGGTAACAAATTTAATTTCTTTTTATTTTGATTTATAAAATTTATTTTTTTTCAGCAGCTCGAATTGATATTCAAAATATAATCCGACATGTTTTAATAAAATTTTTTATTTTAAGAATTTATTTAATAAATTTATTTTTGCTTTGTCGTTTAAATTATGCAAGAATTTTATTTTATAAATTCAATTATTATTTATAAGGGCGTTAAATTTTAATTATTTAACATTTTTATTTCATAATTATTTTTTCAACTCTATTGATTTTTCAACAGCAAATGCAAATAAATTGTATTAATGTTAAATAATTAATTTAAAAACAAATGTTTATATTTAAATTTTATTATTTCACACTTATTTGTTATAATATTTTTTTGAGGAATTTATTTGTGACACCTTTTTTCTTTAATTTGAAAACTTATTTTTCTGTGATTTGTAGCCACCAGCTCAATGGAAGCATTTGTTATATGCACTTTATCATTTAATTTTTTCTTTCCCTACTTCTCTTACACACTGCCTTTACTTGTATATGCAACATGTGCTTTGATGGGTACGAATTCATTAGCTGTTTGATGCAGGTTAATTTTCTTTTTCTTTTTGTTCACTTTTGAACTTTTAATTGAACTTTAGCTTAAAATTTATTGTATTTTTCTTCCTTTAGCCAGCGACAAAGAAAAAGTACCCGATATTGATTTTGCCTCACATCACTTCAGCACTTTTGTTTTATGCTCCTGCAAACATATTTTGCTTTTTTTCTATATGTAATTTTTAACATTCATAAATTATGTCCTTTCTTCTCTCTTCTTTCTACGCGCCCATTTTCTCTGGCTGTAAATAGTTTTGCTTAATTAATTAAGTTTTTTTCTTGCTTCTTTGTTGTTGATTCACTAGTATTTTTCTTCTTAATTTATGTTTTAGTTAAAAACTTTAGAAAACTCTTGGGATTTTTTAATGTTTTAGAAATATAAAATTAAATCTGCACGTATGATCTCAATGTGTTTTCACTTGCTTTCCTCTGGCAATTTATATAAAAATATTTATTCGTTTCTGAAAGAAAAAGAAAAGAAAATTTGTTTTTTTTAAATTTATTTTTACATTTGTTTCTTATTGCTTTAGACTAAACTCAGGAATTTTTCATTGAATTCTCGTTTTGGTAAGTTAGAGGAGGCAGGGCACGCACTCACTTTAAGTGCTGCAATCCTAGATCACTCAAAAGGGTCAGAGTTCGTACAAATCTTCAAGCGATTTTGTGCTATATACAAAGCTCGAGAAATAGTTTGTAGCATTTGATTTTATTTATTTCATTGACACGGGTGTAGGTATTCTTTTAAGCACAACATTTCACTCAGGTTTCTATATTTAAATTTTTACTCTGATTTGCTCTAGAATTTGCTTAACACAATCTATGAAAACTGCTAGCAAAGCTTATTGCCCAAAAAATAAAGAGAAATTTTTTAGCAAAAGAATTCTTAAAAGTAACGTCAATTTGTGAAGTTGTTGAAGTTTATACTTTTGTATACCTTTCGAAAAATCAAAGCATGTATTCTACCTCTAACTCTTAAGTCGACAGTTAGAAGGAGAAAAAGTTAAAAATTCAATTTCGTGTCTTTCATATACGAAGTTTGAAAGAAAACGAAAAGTTGACATTACTGAAAGTTCCGGGCTTACAGTAACCAAGTTTCTCGCGATTGCGAATATGTATTTTCGGACTTTAACTTTATTGCAAACTCCATGCGAAATGCGGTTCTTAGCACGTTTGATACATATTTTGACGAATCATATATTTTTCTTTTGTCAACACATATGACAACATTTTTAAGCTTTGTTAAAACCTCGTGCGTTATTTAATATTCTGCCATGCTTTTGATTCTTAGTGAAGGTTGGTTTTCTGTTTTCTGTCTAGAACATTTGAAGCTTTTAATATGTTTCGGGGTAACTTTTTTTATCAAGCGTTCTTTAAATTTTTGTTGCTTGCTTGATTTCATTGATCTAGTATTTGTAAATATCAAAAATAGAACGTTTCGTAGCCAAACGCTATTTGATTAGATTTCTGAAATTCTTACGTCAAAGAAATGCCAGATCTACTGATAACTTTACAAAACTAACGTTAGTTAAGTTGGCAATTGAGTGATTAAGGATCAGTGAGTACCTCAGGAAGAAAATTTATTACCTTAAAAATATCTGCACATGAGTTTTTGAGACAAAAAAATTTCCATATAAAAATTAAATTTTCAAACGGATTGCGAAATTTTATTTGGTATGCAAATAATTTAATTAAGGTTTTGTTTTATTAAACAAAAACGTTTAAGAACAATATCGAATTAATTTTTGGTGGTTTATTGGCAACCATAGAAATTTTCATCATCCAGAAATTTCCAACCAGTGATAAAGGTTTTGCATTTGAGTTTGAAAATGATGAAATCTAATTAAATTTTTAAAAGGATTTTTAGTATATAGAATTTGAATAAAAGTTATCCAGGCAAACACTGTCCTGCCACAGACCCCGTTTTAAGTAAACCCATTTTATAAAAGCTGCTGTTTTCCTGGTGGTTTTTGTATTCTTCTCAAAAAACCTCTTATTTTGTTACCCATGTCATGCCTTGTTAGTCAGCCATCTTGGGACATCGGTCATATTGGACGTCAATTTCATTTGATTAGCTCCGCCATCTTTGAGCATGATAAATCTGAACAATTAGTGGACCCACTTAAATCCACACCCACAAAATGTCACAAAAGTCGGTTATGCCGTTTGGAAAGATGTAGATTTTTAGAACGATTTTCCGTCATCCCTTGTCATCCTTTGAGACAAACTGTTGCGAACGAAAAATGGCACCGAAGATGGCATATAGACGAAATCCGCTTATCCCCCAAACCAAACTTGAAAAGGGATGAGGAAATTCGTTCCAAAAATCTACATCAAAACACCCTGTCGGAATATCAAATCAAGAATCGTTTAGAATGATTTAAATTTCATATACACGTACAATAGGATTATATATGTGTGTATATAATATTAAAGGTAACCCCAAGATACCAATTTACACCGAATTTTCTTAAATCATATTGACTTCAATAGAGAACCGAATTATAGTTCATATTTAAAGATTCAATGAAGTCGTTAGGTATTTTTTCATAAATTAAATTAATAAAGATGGTAACATAAGTCAATTGAGCCGGATTTTTTTCCAAGGTTTTTACAAATTTTTAAGGTTTTTACAAAACCATATCTGTTTGCAAGATATTTAAATGGAATGTGCTCATCAAAGAACACAATTGCGTTTCCCTTTCATTATTAGATTTGTACACAAGGGCTCTGAAGTATTTGCAGAACTAATGCCGTTTGAATAAGAACATAATCTACTTATTAAACTGTACGACGGTATACAATAGATTTGTACTGGCTGATATGCATCCATTTCCAACTAGTTACCATATGGAATCATATTTGTTTTTAAATCTGTGTTACCTCATTCTTTATAGAAGAGTTAGGAATTTCAATAATTTCCTTTCACAAATTTACCCTTTGAAATTGTACTGAGGACCGTAATAATTAAAAATTAATTTAGATTTTATCTGTACGAAAGCTAAAAAGTTTTGAAACTTTTTTGGAAATAGTATTTATTTAGCACAATATTTTGAATGGTAGCCAAACTATTGAATTAATTAAAATATTTTTATATCTGAGCTCAATTATTATAATTTCTTATCTTTCATAAGACATTAACATAAGTTTAATGTCCTTCAGCTAAATACCCGCCTTAACACACAAATTTAACAACAGCAAATCCTTTCATTTGCTAGCTATTGAAAACGCTTTAAGAATTATAATGACGAAGCTGCTTGAGATAAACATCATACTGATGCTTTGCTGTAAACACCCCTTTCATAAACTTTTGTAGAAATAAAAAATCATGGATTTTTATCAATATCAATGTTATTGTGTCTAATACAATTTTCTCATAAGATTTAATTGATTTCTGTTTTAACGCTCAATTTCTTGTGTTATTTGTTTGTTGATTGTAGCCTAGTTGTCTCAACATGTTTTATAGGACACGTACTAGTCAAAACGACTAGCTGCTTGACTGAATAAAACCCGTATGGTTGAAGTCTTGATTTTTATTAAAGACATTAAATACACATGAATTCGTTTGAATGAAAAATAAAATAAGTGAAAAGAGTGCGACTAAAACACATACAAATATTTATGATGGCAGCAGAAATGTTGATGGCTTTTTAATGACCATATTTCATTTGAAAAACGACTAACACAAATAAAGTCAAATGTAGGCTACATAAAGGATCTCGCATGACTTCATAATGGACTTAAGTTTTATTGTACGAATGCATGAAACAGAAGAATTAGAAGTTAAGGATAATAACAAGTCTTATATATTTTCACATTTTATTATGAAATATCCCTTGTATGACATTATTATTAATTTTAAAGGAAAAAATATTTAATTTACAGAAGAGTTTACTAGAAGAAAACTTATTGAAACAAATAAGTTTAAAGGGAAGCTTAGAAACGCAGAGAAGTGTAACACACAACAAAATTGGTAGACTGGCAAATATTTGTTTGTATTTTTTTTCAACCCTTAAATGCATGACTTTTTAATTTAAAATAAATAAAATATTTTTGTACAGATTTAGTGGTATATTTTGTTAAAAATAATTTAAAAGATATAAATAGTGTTTCTGATGTTTTAAAAAATTCCACTTTTGACAACAATATGCGTTTGTTACTAAAGTAATTGGGGCATAAACAAATAGTAACATATTTATAATATATAAAATTCATTTTATTTATGAATGAAATAAGGCAAAACAATTACGGTTTTTGTTGTGTCAAACAAAGCAACCTTGCATTAGATGCACTCAGTTTTTCAAAATCAGTACAACCTGGAAGCTTGCATTTATTTTTAGAACAATAAGCCCGAATATCTCGCGGAGGGACAGGTTCCATTAGACCTAGGTGTTTTTTAGCCTCTATGTGCCTATCTATATGACTGGTTGAAGATATACCTCTTTTATTACCTTCATTTGCAAAACTTCAAACATTTTCAACGACACCCAACATCAGCTAAAAATAAAAAGTATCTTTCCAGCTGAATATATATGTGTAACTTTCTACCCCACACTATACGAAAAGTGGGACCAATCTTAAAAATGTCAAAAGTGTTTTACTTGCAGGATGTCTTACACTAGTGTGTACGCCGTTCAAAGCCTTAAACGGCCTTAAAAGTACCTGCACTAACACAAAAGTTGTTACAAGTTTCAAAAAAGTTACAAAAAGACCATTTTTTAACCTCATACAAAGCTGACAGGTACTTTTAGTCCTCTACAAATTTAAAAAAATAATTTTCCGAAAACTTCCTATTTAAGAAAATTGCCCAAAATAGCCTATAACAAAAAAAAAAGCTGTTTTGAATTTTGTACTTAATTTGTATTAGTAAAGATCATTTTTATTCTACATATTATATACCATTCACATATGTATTTCAAAAACCATAGAATTATAAACTTCGGAATCTCTATTTTCTGAATCCGAAGATCTGGCACTACACATGGATTTAGTGTTAAAATTATTTTATTTTATGTTCAAATGAGCAAGTATCCTTAATAACGCCTCCAGGCACTCACACTGCATATTATTGTGAAATTTGCTTTATGTGCAATTCACAATCGAAATCGAGCAAATTCCTTAAAATGCCTTATACCGACTCCATATTGAAAGTTAAAAACTTTTGTCTGAAATTTCATCAAATTAAGAGAAGTTTTAAAACGATTATAACTTTGTACGTATTTGCTTCAATTTATTTAATGTTCTCATTTTCTTTTAATAATTAATTAGAATTAATCATTATTTACATTAAAAATTACACTTATGAGGACAATTAGTTTCATGATTTTATTGCAAAGGATTGCCACATATTTATTATGTCTGAATGTATTAATAGATATTTGTAAACACGTTTAAGAAGATAAATCCTAATTAATATAGTTCGTCAAATTTAGGACTTAAATGGCAGGAGTAAAAAATTAAAATAAGCCAACCAATGAAGTTCTTTTATCGGTCATTGACAATAAAACAGTCTGCTTTAAATTTTTAGTAGCCAAAATTTCAAACCTCAACAAGAATCCTTCAAGAATATATAAAAGTAAATATATAATTATTTGATTTCGTTAACAGTTGGAGATAGCAAAGTTATCTAGCAATCTTTTAGAATATGTATTCTTTCATAAGCTAATTAAGCAATTACATAACATAAATAAATTTAATTTTTTCGATACTGTTATGCGTATTTCGTTGCTGAATAAACCAAAAAAAAAAATTAATTAAATAAAATTTAAATAAATATCATGTCTGTTTTAAAATTAAAAAAATATTATATATATAAAAATCAATTGCTGTTCGTTGGTCTCGCTAAAACTCGAGAACGGCTGAACGCATTTATCTTATGTTAGTCTTGAAATGTTCGTGGAGGTCTAGGGAAGGTTTAAACGGTGAGAAAAATTCGAATAATTACCGGGAAAACCCTAAAAAGAGCCCTTTTCTTTCCCGCATATATCTATCAAAATAGGCTTCGCGTGCGCGTTGGATGATATAATGTCAGTGATAATATCGCGAATGCGACCAAACTAGTAGCACTGATTTTCAATTTGATCGGCTTCGCGAAACTTAATTTTAACCAAATTCAGTTTTAAAAGTTATAATTTTGAAGTGCTTGTATTGGACCGATTTCTCTGAAACTTTGCACACATATTGAGCTAGTTTAAAATAAATATATGTATATTTTTTTTTATTTAACACTTATTAAAAGAAATTATCTCCCATAACAAAAATCCAAATATACATTATAAGAAATCGCTATATTTAAGACAAATAGCATAAAACGTGCTCTCATGTAAAATTTGTAAAATTCTAGTAAATAGCTAGTAAATAGTAAGACTTTGTTCATAATTTTAAATTTCTTTATTTATTCCGCCAAATCTAGTTCGTCCCCCTCAAAGTAATTCCCCCCAGCTGCAATACACTTATGCCAACGTTTTTTCCAATCCCCGTAACAGTTGTTAATGTCAATTTCCGGAATAGCCTTCAATGCGCGTAGCGATTCACGTTTAATGTCTTCAATTAACTCAAAACTTCCCCGGAGCGGTTGCTTCAGTTTGCTGAACAGAAGTCACACGGAGCTAAATCGGGGGAATACGGTGGTTGTGAAACGATATTAATTGAATTTTTGGAGAAAAACTTACGAGGAATCAATGCGGTAAGCGACGGTGCATTATCGTGGTGCAAAAACCAAGAGTTGTCGGCCCATAATTCCGGCCTCTTTTTATGAATAGCTTCGCGCAAACGACGCATAACACTCAAATAGTATTCCTTGTTGACAGTTTGGCCGGTCGGCAGGAATTGGAAGTGCACCACACCTCGATGATCGAAGCAAACTGTCAACAAGACCTTGATTTTTGACTTGCTTTGACGTGGTTTTTTCGGCTTCGGCTCAACTTTGGCACGATATTCGGCCGATTGATCGTATTTTTCCGGATCGTAAGCGTAGGTCCAAGATTCATCGCCAGTTATAATACGTTTCAAGACATCCCTGTAGTCGGAAAGCATTGAGTGACAGGCGTCAACGCCACGCTGTTTTTCAAGAAAATTTAGAGATTTTGGAACCAATCGTGATTTTACTTTTCTTAGGCCCAAATGATCTTTTAAAATGGTTTTCACTGATTACTCCAATATTCCAATGATATCAGTAAGGTCTCTGACTTTTAATCGTCGATTCTCGAACACCAATTACTGGATTTTATTGACGTGTTGATCATCAGTTGATGTTGATGGCCGTCCTGGACGTGGTCAACGCGTTCTTGCTCCTCTTTGAATAGTTTGTACCAATCAAAAACCCTTGCTCTCAACATACAATTATCACCTGAGGCCTTTTGCAATATTCTTAACGGTTCGGCACCAGAAATTTCATTCCGCACACAAAATTTAATGGAACTTCTTTCTTGAATAATTTCACTCATTGTAAAAATCGTACCTGTTATATTTCAGAAAGGCAAGCGTATACTAAACACTAATGGTTACTTTGATGTGATATTTGACACAGATGTCACCGACAGTCATACCAACTTAGAAAAAAAAATTTCGACGAATGGATTTCCGAGCGAAATTTAAATTAAAAAGTCTTACTATTTTTTGCCCACGGTAGTATGTCAATAAAACTGTACTGTAAAGAAACGAAAACTAAAAAAGTGAAAAGGTGAAGAAAATTCAGCAATAGCGAATCCTCTTGCGAAATAGTACTTTGTATGTCGAAAACTAGTGCATAGAAGAGTTCGAAAACTCTCGAATGTGATTAATAATTTCTAAAAATGTGGACTTGGTTGCTGAACTACGTAAATTCAATCTAAAAAAATATTTGATGTCATACACACCTTTATATTTTACTTATTTTCCATGTGCATTTGTATGTTATTGAAGGTTAATCCATTTTTAACAATTAATCCTTTTCATTTTGTGATGCATTGGTGCTACACAAAAATGGCTTGAGTTATTCCACAACTTTTTATTTTTTCATTTTATAAAATTAAAAAAATATTTCTATCACTTGTCCAGCAGATTTTATATTAATTCAATTAACTCTTGTGACAATTTTTGATTTTAGTATTTTGTATTTATTTAATTGTTTCCCTTCGATTTTTAATTTGTTGAATCATATTTTGACTTCACTTTATAAAAACACTTTTCAAATAATTTTTTGGAAGAGCATTATTTAGATTATTTTTTCAAATCGCCCATTTTTTTTAAATTTGGTGTAAATGCGGTGCAAATTTAAGTGGATATTACGAAATATCTTTTTGTTAATTCGTTAAACAATTGTGTTTATTGCTTAACTTCTGGAATTCTTTATTTATTTAGCCATATTTAAGTATGTTAATTTTTTTAGTACCGCCAGCAAGCGAAACTAAATAAAAGGCTCTAGGATTTGTTCAATATTCTGAAACATAATGTTTACAAATATTATATGTTATTTAAAAATAATTTTTATTTTTTAAGCATATTTTTAAATTTTGTATACTGTTCCCCAGTGGAAACTATACTACTAACACAACTAGTTGTGGGACACAAAAATAAGACCGATTCTACGGCATCATTAAGGAACTATTTATTTAATTACAAATTTTTCTTATAACTTTAAAATTTCATGTAAGGAAAATATGTGTGAAACGTCTTTATATGTCAAATTTGAATTTGAACAAGCAAAAAAACAAAATTATCAAATCCCGACCAGCAATTGAACTTCAAATTTGCAGAAAAACTGACAAAATGCCTGGTTTTATTTTTCCCCTTTGTATTTTTCTTTAAGCTGAATAATTGTGTGTCCGTTTTTGCTTCACTCCATGCGAGGAATTCGATAAAACTTAAATATATCAAATTGTTTTGATTTTTGTACAACAAGCAAGTAAAAATCGCAGCATTTTACTGGTAGGTATGTATGTTCAACACTCTCACCTAACAGCCAGATTAAGCTGGCAGGCAATTATGTTTGGTGTTCTTTGATTATTATGTGCTCCTTAAAGGCGGTCTGCTAAGCCGGAAAATCGTAGTGTAAATAGGACCAACTTTACGAAGTTAGAATTTACTTCACCCTTCCGTATGAGTAGATTTTTTACAAAGCGATATATTGCTAACGTAGCCAATGTGATTCGCCCAATTGCAATTATGCTTCATGATTATATACATAGAAGTTTCACGTAGGGAAGTTGTTTCACAAGGGCACGAAAAGCAGTCTGTTGAAGAACCAAAGCGTTACAATTTTGCGATTAGTGGGCTATTGGCAAACTTGCTCCATATATATTTTTTTTTCTTTTTAGCACAAAAATGGTTGTGGATTGAGGAAAGTTTATTTCCAAATTGTTCAAGATCAAATAAGACTAACTAATGCTTTCAATAATGGAACTATGCCATTATTCCCGAATATAACTAAATTTTTTTGAGGCTTGTCTAAAACGTTTCATATTAGAAAGCATGTGAAACATATGCAAATTGTTCTGCTTTCAAGAACAATTAGATGGTCACCTATAACCTATAACGTATAAGGTTTATTAAAAGTCTGGACCCATGCATTATTTTCAATTTCAAGCTTTAATATCACAAGCTACGCTTGAAGAGTTAGTAAGAAAATGCTCATAATTGGTAAAACAATTGTTTCGAAAAATTTTGAATCTCGATTGACTTCTGCTCGTATATAATTGTTACTAGAAGTAGTTGTGAAGTAGAAGTAGTTGGCCCTAAATAATTTTTGTAAAAATTAGTTACATTTTTGACGGATTATTTTAAGTCTCACTTCTTTGGCTTGTGTACTAAATTTTTTCAAGTGACTTTCAAATAGTTTTTTAACTACGTTTGATTTTTTTTTACTTTTTAATTCACTGCCATTTGGCGTAGAATTTTTACTTTATTGTAATTAAAAAAGATGTAAATTTAAAAAAAAAATCGTTTTCCTTTTTTTTATATTAAACTTAATTAAATTAATTTTTTTTATTTAGAAATTTTGCTTTTAATATTTTGCTCTAAATGGCACAATTTATATTTAATTGCAATCTCCAATACAACGTAAAATTGTCTTGATTTTTTTTTAATTTTTAAAACATGGTTATATTTTTATGATATTTTATTAAAAAATTTCTTCAAGAATTAAGCACGTCACACTAGTATTTTTTTAAGTTTTCTTAAAACTATTTTTATTTGTTTTAGTTTATTTTTAAATTTTAATTAAAGGATTTCCGTATATCCCATTTGTTGTATTTTTGTTGAATATTTTTAATCATATTTAAAATAAATTCTAAACACAAGATCCGCTTTATTATCGTAACACTTTTTCGGCTTCTTTATTTTTTAAAGAATATTTCTGCCGCTTTGGCAGTTTCTATTTTTTTCTTTCTATCAAATTGCACGTTTCGTTATTCTACAGAACAACATTTCACTCAGTAAAATCTCGAACTTTTCTACACGTATATCTCTGCGTTTAGTGCGTTGTTAACCCAGAAAGCATTGTCGTTAAACTGGATGCTGTCACCCAAAATATTGCCTTGCTAAATTTCATTGAAATTTTTGTTCGACTTTTTGGGGGAACATTGGCTTTAACCTTAACATGAATGAATAACTAACATGGCTTAGAAAATGTTCTCTCCCTGAGCACAACAATTATATGACTTTTACTTTGGAGAACCAGAGAATAATTCGAAACTCAAATAACTATTAAAAAAAGGTATCACAAGTAACTGCAAAACACTGAAGAATATATTTTTGGCGCCAATTTCGTTTCGAGTGTGGTTGGCATTGCAGAGCGCAGAAGCATTAATTTATAATAATTTTTCGCAATTTTACAACGAAATTTTTACTCTCTCTGTAAACTTTCGGCAAAGCAAGTGTTTACAAATCAAATAGTAACATAGAAAGAGAGTGAGAGAATAAATAACTTCGAGAGTACAACCTACAATTAAAATTTTCGAATTACTATTCCGCTACTCACTTCCTTATAGTATTTAAAACATGTTTTGTGTTTAATATTTTCTTAACATTCTTCTATTCCCAAGTCCTTTAGCAAGTGTTGCTGACCGCCATTTGACTTTCGGTTGGTTTCTTTTATTTGTTTTGTGACATAGATTTTTTCTTTTCAACAGCCAAAACACGTAATCTGTTTAAACGAAAAAAAAATCCTTTGAAAAAATCACAACAACAACAATATCAAGAAGAATTCCAAAAGCACAAAAACAAACTACTCATAATGTGTTTCCGCAATCGCTTAAATACTCTGTCAAACACTCACTTGCACACTCAACATTATTTAAGAATAACGCCAAACTAAATAGAGCACAAGTTGTTTTAAGTTATCAACATCCTTTTGCCAACGAGCACAAACAAATATAGCCGCATTAAAACACTCTTATATTTCATTTGAGCCACATAAAAAAGGATTCTTGTGTCCTGTTTTTGCTTTCCTTTGCTAAATCTAATATTTCCGTTTGCTAACAAAAAGCTTTAGTGTGCGGCTTTAATGTAAATAAGTTACGAGTTGTTTTAGTGTTAGTGGGTGAAAGTGATTGTACGTTGGAAGTGTGTAACTGGCAGTGACTTTCTTTCAGTGGAAAATTTTTTTATTGATTTAATCCTAAAATAGCGCTTGTTTGAGATTTAAAATTTTATTCTTTAATTTTTATGATGTGATATTTACCGATTCATAATTTTTGTTAGATGAGGGTTTCTAGTAACAGCGTGTAAATACCGGAATTAAATTAAACAAAGAGTGCCTGTATCTGTCTTTGTTTTATAGGTCTATAATTTATGGAAAATAACTTCATTCAAATATAATCAGATGATTATCATCATGGCAAAGACACGGCTCAATTTGAGCAATGGACTGGGTCAAGTTGGTGTTGAAGCCACAGATCTCAGACAAAGAAATGTCTACCAGGTTCAAAATTTACGTGCTTTTTGGTTGTGCTTGAACCCCATGCACTCGACTTCCCTATCGTTTATTTCAGGCTAAAAGAAATTCTTTATCATTCACTTGCAGCAAGCTTCGTAACGTTCATGGTATCACTAACACGCTCTTTACGAATATATTGCCACCTGATAGAAAGAGTGTGAGTTAGCATCCTCCCATATATTAATATAGTTATTAATACAAGAATCCGCCTACTCGTATGTAAAGAGTCCAAAATCCCGACTTGGGAGGGGCTAAGCTGAAGCTTGCGTACATTCGACCTCTAGTTCATTGCAAGGTATTTAATGTTTCAGGTAATCCTGCAAGTTTTTAAAGAGAGCGGCAAAATTGTCATCTCGGATTTGCTGACTAAATATTGGAGACTTGACTTGAAGGGCCATCGCACATACCATAAGATTAGCGAAACACGTGCATCGTTAGAGACAATAAACTTGCAACTTGAAAATAAAGTTTTGTATATGCTGCACAATCGTGCAACTCTGAAGGATGCAAACAAAACATCGTGGCCACCACAGGCTGTCAACATCGACAAGCTATTTTTAAAAAACTGAAGAGTCTTTGATTACTGAAATTTTTTTTGGAAAAGTTCGGTGTTTAATAAGCCCAAGTAACAGAAAAAACTTAGCTGTGCAGAGCTCCACATTATGTAGGTAATTCTGCATTAGAAATGAATGTCGATCAAGTTCGCCTTGGCCTTAAGCATCTTAGCGTATTGTATTCCTTTACGTGTTCGGGTAATTTTGCCAAAGCTTTACAATTTTCTGTAGGACACATTTAGTCAGCACTCATGCTAAGAGGCATCGACCTCAAGGAGATGTATATGTCACCTGAAGAGCAAAATTTTCAATAAAGATTTTTGGATTACAAATAGTCCTTAAAAAGGTTATATCTGCGTTTATATAAAAATAAAATATAAATAAATATGAGCTCACTGAAAGCGTCGAACAGATGCCGAATAAGTTAACTATTATTTCCGTTTTTCTTCTCTTTCGTCATATAAAACAATTCCATTTAGTATCGGAGAGGTTTGCAGACCCATGAGGCAATATTGCTCTTTATCAGCCTAATAAATCTGCGCTTTAGTGGATCTCAAAACGTAAGTCATATACATTCTAAAATTAGTTGCAGGTTCTACGCGCATATGTGTGCTATTATTATTATTTAATTTAGGCTACAATTTTAAAAATATTCTCGAGTTGATATTTTTGGTTATTGTTGTTCGTTAATAAAAAGATATAATGCGTCGTTAATTAAAAAAATGCCATTTCTAGATAAACGCGGTTGAACTTTCCTACAAAAACTAACTGCATATTCTTTTCAACCACGGAAATCAGATAAGGTGAAATTTAAACACAATATAAATGCATTTTGGAATTATGACTTTATTTGAATAAATGAGTGATGTCTATATATGAATTCAAAAAGTTGGTTTAATTTAATTTTTGTTCTTTGTTTTTGTAAATACATACTCTACATATATACATTTAAAATGCTCCAAATACATTTCTTTTTTGCTGTTTGCCTTTTATTCTCACTAAAGGAAACTAAACAGATATGTTTGTGCAACTGCACACTCTTCGTAAAAGTATTTTAAAACAGGAATAAAGGAAAATGTGTGAAAATATGTCAAGTGTAGGAAAAACCTTTGTTTAGAAAAAAGAATGTCAGGTGTACAAAGAAGGGAAAATGAGAAGCTAAAGGAAAATTGTTTAGAAAAAAGTATTCAAAACGGATTTCTCAAAAATAAAAATTCTAAAAAAATTATCTAGTTTGTTTTTTGGTTAAAACTAAAACATTACAACTTTTGCACAAATAAGAAACCCCAAACTTTCCTGACAAAAACAAAACATCGTCTGTTTGGTCTTTTTGAAATCTGGTTTACTTTTGTATAACATTTTCTTTGGCTTCACTTCCAAACATTTTTAAACGCCGCGGCGTTAAATTGAATACATCGATTTGGCATGTTTGGCAAATAATTAAAAATTTTTCGAGCTTTCGTTTCTACTGAATAAGTTTGTATATTAATGTATATAGCTTAGAAAAGGTGTATAGAAATAACTCAAAAATAGTAAAAGAGTTTAATGGTTCTGATACCGATCTTTTAGATGAATGTATTAACCGGAATACAGACACAGGTACTAAGACCAGAGTACGAAGAATATAATGTCAAAGAATGACATAAATATACATTTAATTAGAATCAATTGTGGAAATGTAATTTTATAGTATCTTTGTAACTGAACGCGTTTTTCTTGTCACAATTGGTTCCCCATCGGTTGCAAAACATATTATGTTGGTTTATACTTTACATGAGATAACAAAATGCAAGATAGTTTATCTTTTCTAACAAATAAATCAAAAATGCTCTAGTTCTGTAATGAAAAAAGAACTCGAAAATTTTTTGGCGCTCAATGCGTCAAGAAATAATTTAGCTCTAAGCCCTAAGTTAAAATAAATGAAAGTCGCATTTTGAAATGAATGACAGAATTAAAGACATTGGAAATTGGGACCCTTCATTGTTTTGATTTATGTGTAACAACAAACGGGAACCCTTAAGATAATTATAATGTATTCGATATCGATCGAATTTTTAATACAATTTAAATGCAATTTATGATCGACATCATGTTGTCATTCTCCCCTTGAAATAAGCAATAACAATCAATATTTATAAGAAAGAAGGCTTATCTCTTTGTAAATAAAAGCGTACATTAAATTTTGCTGACTTAACAGAAAATTTAGCGAAATATCAGGATCCCAAAAAACTAAAAATTGTTCTTATGAATCGCGCAATTACCAGCCCAGCAATGCGTAACGTAGTATGTTTGATCAACTACAAATATACTGAGCCCCAAAAAAAAAAAATAAAAACCACAGTTACCAATTTTTATTTAAACACCTTCAAGCATCTCATTTGGTTTGAAGAATTTTAAAAATAAAATAGTTTTTCTACGATTACCTGACATAAGCAACTGGCGATATGCATATGGAGACTAACTTATCCCCCAATAGACAAATTTCAACTTTACTTTCGAATAATTAGCAATAATGAAATTAAATCCCAAAATATTTTTCAATCATCTTTACTTCAAATTTTATCCGGCGGCGTCAAACGGGTTAAATCTAACAAGCTCTTTACAATTAATTTGTTTATGATACAGCGCACTATATAACGAGTCCATTCTTATGAAGATCAGTTAATGAAGGTTATGCTATACCCCTAATCAGCCTGATTACTCCGTCAACGTATAAGTTGGAAAAAATAGGGGGAGTTGGATGAAACCCTAGGAATAATTTGTGCTTTGCTTGAAGCAATCCCCGAACATAGGGCGAGTTACACTTATCCTTAACCAGGTAGCACATTTCTAGTTGCTAATAGTGGCCTTATCTGGTATTAACACAACCCTTATTCCTATAGCTGTCTTCTGCTGTACTCAATTTTGGTAAACAGCAGCTGGATTGTTAGCGATCAATTGAAATAATATACATATTTCCCGTAGCTCGAAATGTTAAATGCAGCAAGAATTGTTGCTAAAAACAGGATTAATTAATTGTTCGTGGGCAAATCTTTGTATGATACAACACTATACACTAAAAATATCACCCTATAAAAATATAAAAATTTAGATAGAAATATAATACAAAATTTTAACTTACTTATTGTCTGTTACAATTTGTAAACTTTAGCTAATCCTAGATTTCCTCTTAAGTAGACGAATGGTTGGCTCTTTGTGTTACGTTTATTGATTTCTTCAATTGATTGGCAGGATCTTATAAGCTACTTTTTATTTCCTGTAGTCTTGTTTGGCTTAGTAGAATTTTCCCTAAAGTTTGTTTTAAGAAAAGAAGGAAAATACTAATGTTGGTGTGAGTATTTTTCTTTTGTTTTTAAGTAACATCAAGTAAAAAATGGAAACAGGCAAATGTTTATGTATTGGTGCCGGTAAAAGTACATGCACGTGTGAGTATGGTAGCATGTATGTTTGCTGGTAGCAGCACTTAACTTTTTTGCAAAGATATAAGCTGCTGATATAATTATAAATTCTCTTAAAAAGAATACTTGTCAGAAAACTTAGCAGGCAAGAGATTGTTTATTCATGCTAATCTTTTTTAAGCTTGAATATAAATGCTGCTAATAGACCATTAAATGAATTCAAAAAATTATGAATTATTTAAAGCTAATCAACAGGAGTGATGTTCTTCTTAATTTTCTTGGATGAGTGCAATTTATAAGCGATTACTAAAGCTTCTTGTAACAATACTTCTGCAAGAAATTACCCCACAGTGCTTTAACTACATATAACGATCGAAAATATCCAGACTTATTCAAAATTTCGACATATCCTTCTTGAAATTCATATTCTAAAATTCATATTGTGAAAAAAAATATCATTAACTGGGAAGAAACAAAACATAATGTTTCTCCAAATGCAAATTTAAATGATCTCTAGCTTATCAATTTCCGTCGGACAAAGACATCATTTTTAAATAATTCAGCTCTAGATTTGTAAGCGGCAAAAAAAAATTTACAGCCTCATCAACAAATTCAGTTTGTTAAATATTTCAATGGATTTGGATTTCATTGCCTGCCATCAGCACTACTACTACCACCTACAACTTGTGGCATTCTTGCAATAGTTGCCACAAAACTATAACAAATCGAGTTAAATATTAATAACTCATTAGGTTATCCTTGTTTACGCTTTTGTATGCATCCAGTGTGACTTGAATATTGAATGTTTTGCTCTCCGATATCTGTGACTTTAGTAGTGAAAGAAGGATGAGTATAGGTATGTAGTACTTTGGTTAAATTGTTTCTTAAGGGATTTTGTGTGAAGTACGTGCAGAATTTATGGTTAAGTACATTCAATGCTACGCATAATTTGAAAAGCGGTCTAATAAGAGCGGGTAAATGGTGACATTCTTTACCGACCATATTCTTCTCTAGGTATCACGCACTGTAAAGTCGTCACTGCTAAATCACAATGGCTTGCTTATTAAGCGCTTGAGCACCACGTCCTGATGACTAAACTTTATTATCAAAATGAATGATCATTAGGGGTCAAAGCACAGGAGATACAAAATGTAAATGGTGCATATTTTGGTCCGGCAGTATCATTAGTCCGTACTTCTTCGAACACAACGTTACAGACCCTCTCAAACTTAATTTCTAATGGATCTTTGCGCAGTTGAAAGTTCCATGATTTGAATCTGTCCCACCTGAATCCGAGGTCTCCTGGGGCCTGAAAATGAAAGCAGGTGGTATAAATTCAACGAGTAGCGATATACACTGCTAACACGGCATTCTATTGAGAGCAGGGTAGGTCCAAAGCCCAAGAGGTGGGATCAGTGGCCAGGCATCCATGATCTTCAATTGCTACCTATACGTATATGCATAGGACCGTTGGTGGTCGCATTTTAATACACCCTGTACTAAGACCACCATGAGGTTGTGCCAAATTGATTGACGATTACTCATGTAAATCTTTGATTACTTGTCCGTAGAAGCAAAGAGATGGAATTCGCAGATGTAAATTTGACTCCTCGAAGCGTCAAGCTAGGTTTGCGTCTACAAGCAAGGATGTTTCCAAAACACAACAAAAAATTATTTTGTTAATACCTCCTACGCAGCATTTCTTATCTAAATTCAAGACATGTCCTTGTTGTAACCCCGTTTACAGTTATCCAAACGCCCATGCCGTTTCACGTACCCTAGTACAATTTGCAGACTGTGCGCAATTTATGTATATAGGTTGGTTACGTTGGTATTTGTGCATAGTTTTGAATAAATGCGTGTGTGGTTGGTTACTGATACTGCTGCTAAATGTGCAACATTTCGCTCAAGTGTAAATAAAGTATCATTTCACTGTCATTTCATTCATTCATTGCCAAGTTGAGTGTATTTTGTTCTGTATATTTTGCTGTTGTTAATGTTGTTTTTTCCTTTTTCATTCTTTATTGTTTAAAACAACAGTAAAGACTGAATGGGACAAAACACCTGCTCAGTGATACGAGCAAAATGAAATAAAAGACGGAGAGATTTGAGAAAAAATAAAAACGAACAAACACTTCACATACATTTTCCCCCCTATTTATAAGAAAAATAAACATTTTTTTTTTTGTCAGTAAGTAGTAGTGCCGTTATAGCGGTACTTATGGCAGCATATGTTGCTGTATGTCAGTATGAAGTACTATGTATAAGAAACCGAATTAGTGTTAAATAAACACGAGTTAGCTGGCAGAATTTAAAATTGTCTATACAGCTACCTCGCAGTTCATAGTACTGTAAGTTAACTATGCACTTAAGTAGTGAAAAGGAGACACTTAGAGCGACATTATCTTTGTAGTCAATGTAAGCGGACCTCACGTTATTTGTGTTGTTTGTAATAAAAAGTGCCCGTGTGATACAATAAAAACTGTAATTCCTGCAATTAAAAATATATATCGTCTGCAGAATGTAAACAATAAACACAAAACCTTTTCCAAAGATGCAGTAATCACTGTAAAACTGTGGTCACCCTATGACAAAAATAGTTTCTTAAAATCACTTCGCAATTTTAAAAACACCAACAAAGATTTTTATTTTCGCTTAAGGCATCTGCACATTAACTCTGAAAGCAAATTCTATGTTAATGAGAATTTAACAAAAACCAATTTTCAAATATTACGTGCAGCTATTCGCCTTAAAAAGAAAAAACTCATTCACGGCGCTTTCTCCATGCAAGGCTTTGTATATATTAGGAAAAACTCCAATGATAACATCCTGCAAATCGACGAAATTGGGCATCTTCATGCGTTATTTCCTGGTGCTAATGTATTGGACGTCGCTCATGGCCGCAATTATGCTCCACAATCTCATCATGCCAATATATCAACACAATAATTCAACAACAATTCAACATGATATACTCAACTCACCGGAACTATATTTATTGAGTATTATTTTTTTATTGCACAAACTCTTACTATTTGCTTATATTTTTTATGTTTATGTTTCAATTATACTTTTACTATTAACTCAATTATGTATGTACAACTCCTTTTTAAGCTGGAACATAAATAGCTCTCATATAATTATTTTCTCATTTTGTGCCAATTCCACAACAATATATGTTCGATTTAAGTAGTCGTGGTTCCAATGACTGTGTGCATAGTATGCTCAAGGTTCTTTCCAGACAAAAAACTGGTCTTAAAATTGTTCACTTAAATGCGCAAAGTTTGTGTAATAAAATGGATGAATTTCGGTACCTATTTCCCCAAACGGATATAGATATTATATGCGTTTCGGAAACTTGGTTTCCTTTCGATGTAAATGATTCTGTGTTTAATTTAACAGGCTTTAAACTTTTCCGCGCAGATAGAAGGATTCAAATTGATAATGTTGAAACAAGGGCTAGATGTGGTGGAGTCGCTGTGTATATTCGGGATGGTATATCGTGTAGGGAGAAGTTGAGGACGATAACTGGTAGCGATATAGAATATTTATTTCTTGAGATATCTAGTATGGATAGGAGGAAAATGCTTCTAGGTTGTGTATATAGGGCAAGTAGTGACATGGATGTTGATCCCAATACGAGGATATAGTAATAGCAGGTGACTTTAATAATAACCTGTTAAACGCTAATCCATTAATTGAACCCATGCGTACTATTGACCTTTATCCAGTAAACACTTATTATCCAACACACTTTCACACTACTTCGAATAGCCTAATTGACTTGATATTTGTCAACCACAAGTCTAGAGTACTCATGTATGACCAACTTTCAGCCTCAGCTTTCTCAAGGCATGATATTCTATTCTTAACCTATGACATGTCCATGAATAAGAATGATACAATTATTTCTTATCGTGATTATAATAATATTGATTACGTTTTGCTTAATCATTACGTCGACAATATCTCTTGGGATCAAATTTACACTTTTGTGAGTGCTGATGATCAATTGTCGTTTATTAATGGAAATATTAAGTACTTGTTTGACTTATGTGTCCCAATAAAGACCAAGCGAATAAGAGCCTGCCAACAACCTTGGTTTGGTCCTGAAATAAAATTGTTAATCGAGAAGCGTGATGCTGCTTATGCTAGATGGAAAATGTTTAAAACTAATGATCTTGAAATTAGCTATAAATCTGCGCGAAACGATGTCACGAAACGAATCAAACTTGCAAAGTCCTCGTTTTATCGAAGCAAATTTTCGTCCGCTATTGATAGCAAATCTAAATGGAAAGAGATACGTAAAATTGGAGTAGGTCAGAAACTCTCTTTATTATGTAACCCTGACATTAATGTGAATATTTTGAACAATAAGTTTGTAATTTTTGATGCTCCTTCACCTTCAGATAAAGTATATGATGACCTATGTTAGGTTTCAATGGAAAATCCTTTTAGTTTTCGTTGTGTGGATCAGCTGGAAGTCTTCAAAGCTTTTTCGGCAATCAAGTCGAATGCAGTTGGTATGGATGATATGAGTCCTATTTTTCTGAAGGTCCTAACTCCAAGACTGCTGCCCTACCTTACACATCTATTTAATACGATTCTCACAAAATCAGGTTTTCCGGAACAGTGGAAGCTATCGAAAATAGTCCCTATTCCCAAGGCGAACAATGAATATCGGCCAATTGCCATTCTCTCCTTTTTATCCAAGGTGGTTGAAAATCTGATGAGCAAGCAAATAAGTGAATATTTGATATCTGGAAATTTTTTATCTGATAAGCAATCGGGCTTTATGAAGGGCAAAAGTTGCATTACAGCATTGGTCGACGTAGTCGAAGATCTAAGATCGAAACTCGATGGTATTTCTTGATCACAGTAAAGCGTTCGATACTGTTGACCATTCGGTTCTGTTGAAAAAACTTCAGAAACTATTCTATTTTTCTAGCTCATCATGCAGTCTTCTACATTCATATTTGCGCAATAGATCCCAAACAGTCTATCTTAACGGATCAGAGCCAATTAACGTTAGTAGGGGAGTTCCACAAGGCTCTATTCTTGGGCCTCTTCTTTTCTGTCTTTACATCAATGATTTGCCTCATATTTCAATTAACAGTAAAATCCATATGTATGCTGACGACGTACAACTTTATCTTAGCACTAATCTCGATAATATTAATTTTTGTGTAGAAATAATCAATGATGATTTGAACGAGATAAGTAAGTGGGCAAGTTCTAATGGGTTGTGCATTAATCCACTGAAATCTAAGTGCATCATAGTGTCCAAGTCCAAGAACAATTTTTCTAACATTCTTATAAAAATAGATGATAAGGATATTGCTCTTGTGGATTCTGCATCGAACCTGGGAGTCACTTTCAATAATAGACTTACTTGGTCGAATCACTTTAATTTTGTAGTGGGCAGAGTACATAGCATGCTTCGTAGCCTTTGGGCTGTCAAAGATTCATGTATTCTAAGTTATCAAACATTTCGTCAGTAAACGCTCGAGATTTAGTTTTTTTATTGTTTTACTGGTATCTAGTTCGTCTGTTGCCTTCTCTGCTTCATATGGCAGTTAAGGAATTCTATACAATAGCTATAAGCTCCTCTAATTTAGGTTAAGAAGAACTCAGTCACCAGCTTTACTTGTGAGGGCCCATGGTCAAACTTTGAATCATCCAGCATTATAATGCCCTATTCCCCAGCCCTGTATCACCTTTGAATTGGCTTGATATAGTACCGAAAACGATACTTAACACAGTTTTCTGCCAGCAGGACAATACAATTTCTAGGTGAGGCTAGGTAAAAACCGCGCACAAAAATCTGAATTATTTAGTAAATGTTAAATTGAATTTATTTTGAGGGCAAATTTTTATCAACTGTTAGCTGTTCAATTTCAATTACCCGCTGATTTCTAGAATAATTGATTTCATATATCATTAAGTAGATGAAACATGTGGCCTTTTAAGCCACCAATTGTCTCTGACGGAAAATAATCCTATAATAAATCAGATGTAGTCATTTCCCTGGTGCCGAACACAAAACTATGCTCGCACCTAACTTTGTGTGCCAAGTTGCGGCCGGTCATTTTTATATCCAAGCAATATATTCAGGGTTGCATTTTAAAATGTTGTTTTGTTGACAAATGATTTAATTGGCCACTAAAGTACCAAACAGTCAGTTTTGCTATTTATATTAGCGTGTCAAAAATTATGAATCTGATGAACCTTTGTCTTTTTTTGCCGACATGCGATCTAGACGCAGCGTTGATATGTAAGAAGTTACTTTCAATTATATTGGCCAGGAATTGCCATTCAAATAAAGCCAAATTTCTTACGGGTGAAAAATTAATTGCGTCAAATGAACAAACTTTCACCGGTATAATATAAAACCCTGAATGGTGCTTTAATAATCGACAAACGGCTTAGTGAAACCCAAATCGCTTAGAACAGTTAAAAGCCATCCACTACCGATCTTAAGACCTACGAGGTAGCGTGTGTTTCGCTTGTTATTTCATGTAGCAAGAAATAGATTTTGCTCTGCGCTTTTATCACTTAGTAGGTGTGTAGGTGTTTTGCAGAGCTAATCAGACGGTCTATCTTGCTGCTTGTATTTTATATGATTAGGTGTTTACTAGAGTGTTCTTAAAAATGAAGGTATTTTTTCTTCACATCTTTATGTTGGTGAGGAACATTATACACATACAGTAATCACATTTGTTATAATAGCGGCTTAAATTGGTGCATGATGTGCCCATATACTCGGGCATATAAAACAATTACAAATAACACTGTTAGAAAATATGTTAACAAATATAAATTGGATTAGGTTCTTAATAATTCTTAGGTGGTATTTAAGGGATTTTTAGAGGTTTTCATATCTTAAAAGTCTTAGTCCTGAAATGTCTGCTACGCTGACTTCCTGATAATTTCCTGATTTTGTTTCGTGTTCAATTAAGTAATTAATATAATATTTGCCTTTAAAGAAGTGGACTGATTTTGCTATGTTTTTGTTCCAACTAATAAAGCACACCCTTCCATTCGCATATATTGAAGGTGCTCAGAAAGTGACTGGTAACTGACTTGCAATGCCTGTGTGTTTTCTTTTTGACTTTGATAAAGGTATATTTTGAAATTATTTTTGGTAAGCCAGTAATCAATTTAAAATTCATTTTTCTCGATGTATTAAAGTCATTCATGAAACTAAAATATCCGTCTAAGTTTTGAAAAGTTTCAAAACAAACTTTTTCGGCTAAACGTTTTTCTTGCAAATATTATAAATCAGAACATTAAATTACTAGATGGCTACTTTTTCTAGAGAATATAATAATTTAACCGTCTTAGAGAATTTGAAAACTTTAACAAGTTTTAGAAAAAGCGCAGACATAAACCTTTCATTCGGCTTATTTCATTGATATAATGAATTCAAATATCTATCCCCCAGATGTACGGCGATTCAAGATGATGAGGGATCGCATTGAGGTCGGGTGGCCTCTTAAAAGGAGTAACTTAAGCAACACCTAAATCTCTATTGGCTTTCCTAGTGAATGCCGTATATCAACCTGTTAATCCGGCAATAAAACAATTTACTCGTAAATAATGTGATGGAAATATGAAACTCTGAAACTCCGATACTCGTAGTTGCCATTTCGTTAAAATAATATAGAATACTGTGTCATCTGAAATTTTGTGGTGTTCTTTGTAGGTATTATTTTGTGGCCACAGAGCACATTTGCGGAACTAGTGACGGAGCAATTTACAGCAGTTTTTAGAATAAGAAGCATGACTATATTTTAATGCACCTCATCTACTATTGCCTGTCTTCTATTCTATTCTTTAATACCAGCTCGGTGTAACAAAACTAAGTGGCTCTATTTGGCTAAACCATAACAACAAAATATTTATATTTTCAGCATTATTTTTTAACAAGTTTTATTCCATTTAAAAATAAATAAAATTATCAGTTGAAAAAATTTCGTTCTAAATTTGTGCGATGTTTTGTAGGAATTTCAAGCGGATATTAATACGACCTTAAATAGGAGTTCCCAAAGCCCGTGAGACTTTACTCAAAAGTTTTCTGCATATAGCAAGATACTAACGTACTGTTAATTTCTTTGTTCAAATCTCCAATAGTTTATATTATTTGCTTTCTACAATTTAGGACACTAATCATTTTACATTTTCTTCTTCTCAATTTTCTTATTACTTGTTAAATCAAAATTCATACATACCATCATTAAACATCTTTTTTTTATGATCATCAACATAATTATGTGCTTCAAATGACTCTATCCTCGTTAGTATCTAAGGACTATTTGCTCTTCGTAAGCACCTGCCTGGTTGGAGAAGAGCAAATACAGAAAATTCCGTAGATAATTCAACATTTACTTATTCAGCTTGTAGAAGCAATCACTTGAAGCTGTAGTTGTGAATAGTTGTAGAAAACAAGTAAGAGAGCTATATTCGGCTGAAGCGAATCGTTTATACCTTTCACGAAAGTAAAAACTATTAAAAATGTGCTACAGATTTTTTCCGGTGCAGAGGATTATTCGAAATATTTAATTTTGGCTTCCGGTTTTAGTCGAATTATTTTACATTTAAACTCTCCTTTCGTCGCTTTCTATCGGTTTGTTTTTCATTTCTCTGAATGCTTATTAATTGATCATGAATACCCAATTTTGTGGGGAGTTGTAGATACCAGCCGAACTGGAGCTTTAGTAATATTTCTAATATATGGTGCAATTCCAGCCCTTGGGTTTGTCGTTAAATTTCCAAATATGTTGAAGTTTGTTTCTCGTTTCTTGCTTGTAAAAATTGTTTTTTTATCTTGTGCGTAGCGTTGGTTTTGTTAAAGTTGCGATGTTTTTCATTAAACACTGATTTTTTGTGCTAGTTTTTGGCAAAACTATAAAATTTTGGTGAAATTAAAAATTTAGTTTATAATTAAAAAATTCGGCATTTGGTATTTTGGCAATTATTTTGTCATATTTCAAACACTTGATTTTATTTGTGGAATTTTGGTAACTTTAAATTTTGACATTTTTTACAACTTATACTTAAATATAACAATTGCGCAAAAAAGATGTGAAAATTTTATTCACTTCGTAGCGTATCAAAATATGCAAAAGATTTTTATTACTGCCGAGACCGGTTTTAATGCTCTTAGTACTAGTAGTATTTGCTGCAAGTGCTATAAGCACATAATAAATCTTGAGCTATTTTATCGAACCAAGCGGATATGTAGAGTACGGAATAGTGAACTACTTAAGCAAGCGAAAATTTTGAAAACAATTTGGTTTAATACTCGTAACATTCTGCTTCTTAAAACATCTGTATTTCAATAAAGAGAATGTAATATTAGAAGAAATTAAATAGCAAAACCGCAAGTTTGTTAAAAGCTTTTCAGGTATAAATTTTATTATATTTCTTTGACCTTTTAATATAATTGAATTTTTTTTCTTTGGTAAAATTCTTTAAATTTATTAATTTTATTTATTAATTTCAATTATTCGATTTGCCTTTGTGTAGCGTCATCAGGAAATAAATTCTATTTAAAAAACTTCAATTAATAATCAATAAAATATGAAAAAAGTTTATGTTACTACTAGGAAAAATGTTGATGATTTCAAAATCAAATATAAACACAAACTTAAAATAATTTTATATTGGATAATAGTTTCGAAATTTCAAAGATAATTGACATAAAAGCTAAAATTAATTATATATATATATGTATGCATGTGTATGTACATATTTAAAGAAAAATTGTTTGTAAAAACAATAAGAAATATATTCTAAATTATTTTATGTATTAAATACCTGTATATATGAGCGACATTATCTGTATCGGCTTTATAATTAATTCTTTGTGATATTGGTGTTTTATAAATGTCTAATATTTCTAATATATAAAGTCGCTTATAATTCTTCTCAAAAACAAAATTAAAATATTGATTTAAGTTAGAGCAATAGGAAGATAGATGTGTTTTATGTGAATATCTGCATTCATGTTTATATGTCCGACTTATGTCCGTCCATTCTATTCTTTGGCATATTCTCCATGGTATCCACATAAACTTTAATACACCTCAAAGCAATCTGCATCGAATTAAAACACCAAATTTGTGAAATCAAGTAAATTCCTTGCGTATTTTAAGGTTATCTTTCGATAATGTGAAAATAGGATATGAGGTTGTAACTTTTCAATGTTCTAAATGCAATTGCCTACCTTCACAATTTGAGGAGAGATTTTTCTAATTTTCTTAGATTTGACATTGAATACGAAAAATGTGTGTCAAAAGTCTGCACGTACTCTATACTTTGGGATTCGAATTATGTTATTTAAAATAAGTTTAACAAATTATCGATTGTTTCTATAAAATAAAGAGCCCATTTTTATAAAACGCAAGGGAACGCTTGAATTGATATGGAAAACAAAAACAAATATAAAAAATTTTTTAATTTATTTTATTGGTATTTATGTTTAAAATTTGTTTCTGTTTTCCATATAAATTCTGGCTCATAATTTTTTTTTATCAAAAAGTAATCAAGAAGTTACAGTAAAATAAAACTATGGGTGTTTGTTTTCAAAAACATTTTGCTCTCGAACTTGGTTCTCCATTTCTCCACAATAATAATATAATTTAATTACAACCATATAATTCAGCCATAATATGTTGCTCATAGATTATGGCTACTTTCACTACGGGTTTTCTTTGCGTGTGTTGGTATTTATATTTCAGCAGTTATTTATTTTATTTCGAATGCCAGAAAAACTTTCAATAAATACTATGGGGACCTTTGTACTTGGTCGCACAAGTAAAAATGACGCTGACCATTGTGGACAGCCAATTGAGGTCAGTACACCCGAAAATTTCGAAAAAAAATCCACAATATGGTGTTGGGTGATCGAAGAATAAAAGTGCGTGAGATTTTTTATGCCATATGCATTTCATATGGTATTGTGGTTTCGATTTTAAATGATCAGCCGGGTTTAAAAAGTTGTCTGCAAGACGGGTGCCGTGTTCCTCAATAAACGTAAACGTGTGACAACTTCAAAAGTTTGTTTGGAGTTGTTCAACCGCAATCAGAATGAGTTTTTGGCGCGTTTTGTAACTGTGGATGAAACAAGGATCCATTACTGTACTCCGAAGACCAAACAGCAGTTTACGCAATGGGTTTCTCCTGGTTAACCTGCTCTGAAGTACACCACGGTAAGTCTGTCGCCCAATAAGCTGATGGCAACAGTTTTTTGGGATGCACGAGAGATAATCCACCTCGATTACCTTCAAAAGGGAAAACAATAAACGGCGAATATTATGGCAACTTATTAGTCCGATTTAATGAGGATTTAAAAGAAAAACGACCCCATATGGCCAAGATAATGCACGGGTGCACACGTGTGCAGTTTCAATTGCAAAACTCGACGAATTGGGCTACGAATTGTTATCCCATCTGCCATATTCTCAGGATTTAGCCCCTTGTGACTACTTTCTATTTCCAAACCTAGAGAAATTTCTCGGTGGAGAAAGATTTAGCTCCAACGATGAAATTATTGCCTATTTTAAGGACCTCGAAAAATCCTGTTTTTTGAAAGGGATACAAAAACTGGAGAAACGTTGGACAAAGTGTATTGAGTTAAAAGGAGATTATGTTGAAAAATACATTTTTGTTTTGCAAAAAAAAACTGTGCTTCATTCAAAAAGTCACGGACTTATTGATCCAATCTCATATTTTATTGTAAATAAAATATAAAAATATTTTTTACAAATATTTGCTACCCACAAACAACCCACGCATCGTATTAAAGTTGCTTATTCGTGTAAATACACTGTGCTTCAAAATGAAAAATATTTTTTTGACAACTGGTAAACACTATATATTTTTGAGATAGTACATTCCCCTAACCTTAAAAACATAAAATTCTAAGATTAAGTGTTTTCAAATTCCTTTTTTAAAATTCGGTATTTTTAAAGATTTTATCATAACTTGATTTAAATTACCTCTAGTGTTATTTGTGTATTATTTACTAAATGGTATCGAAAGTATTTGGAACCAATTAATTAAAAAATAATTTTTTGTGTTCAAAGTTAAAAAATTTTAGAAATTTTTAAAAAATTAAAAAACGGCAAAGAAAAAAAACCGATCACTTAGTGAATCATAAAGCTAAGTATCTTTTAAATGTAATAAAGTTTGTTTTTTGAAAATAGATGGAAAAGAATTGATTTTATTTACAATAAAGAGAAGTTACCTCATTTCGATAAAAATTGCGAATATCTAGGAGGCGTGCATTTAATTGACAATGATTTAATGATATTAGTTTTGGAGGAACCCTTTCCTTCTTTGTAAGAGGCACACTAAAAAGTGTCTTGTGAAAAATATAACCATCTGTTCTTTTGCACAAGAAAAATATTTTTCTTCAATAGTTCCGAAAGCTTTAAATATATACAAAATAATAATTGAAGTGTTATAAATACAAATTTCTTAAAAATTGCACAAGGCCTTCTCAAGTTATGACAAAATCAGCCTCTCCAAATTTTAAAAACAAAATTAAAAATAAAACTTATCCAAAGAATTTCAAATAATGACTGCTTATATAATATAGTTTTTATCTCTCTATTTTTCTTGTTACCTAGTGTTATTAAAACTTTTGTTTCTGTTTAACTTGAAGTAGAGTATTTTATGTTATGTGTAATAACTTGTTGTTATATAAAGATTTCTTTTAATCTTTTAAAGTTTTCCTCTTAAGCATTTTCGCAATCGATACTATCAAATAAAGAAGTAAGTTAAGGCATTAGCTGATGGCATAAAATGCTCTATAATCAAAAATAATAAGTCATTATATAGATATTTATTTAGCAATCCTAAACTATAATAATAAAATTATTTGTTTTAAAAAATTACTACTCATAAGAACACAATCGTCACTACTCTCCTGATTTATTTAAATTGGTCTCTCATTGTCTTATACTTCTTTAACAAAATATCAACCTTAAACACGAGCAAAATATTTGTCATTTTAATTAATAAAATAATTGAAATAAAATAAATATTTTCAGCAACCTAAGAGCTATTTTTATTTGGATAAATACTGTGTGTAAGACTTTAGAGAGACTTTGAAGTTTTTATAGTAAAAATAAGAAACAACAAATTTGGTCTAAAGTGAATTATCTCATGTTTTTCTTCAGTGCGCAACACATTTGATTTGATTTCTAAAATTAGGGACATAAGTAAATTTACCTTAGTGGTGCCAGGCGGCAGCAAACAACTTATATTTATAACTTCACAATCAACTTTCTGAGCAGAATACAATAATAGTCCTCTTTGGCTTTAAGATCCCAATAACTGAAGAAAATATTTCAGAATAAATTATTCTCTACTATTTCATAATTAAATAAGTGTTAAATTAATGGCAAATGAATCGTTCAAGGTTTATTTGATGTCAACGATTTTTGTTTTACTTAAAGGGAAACAATAACATTAATTGTCTAACTTAGTTGGACCCAGCCTATCAAAGATTTTAATTTGTGGATGTATTGTGCGCTGCACAAATTAATAAACCACGAATTGGTGAATTATTAGAAGAGAAGGTAAAAATTATTTTTTCTTCGGAACCTGTAGAAGAAGGTCGCTCGAAGCAGCGAGTTACTGTAATATGCAAGGGCCGTTATGGTTCCGTTGTGGAAACCACATAACAATCCGAACCAATTGACTTAAAGTATATTATTAAATGGCTCCTTTACTCGGCCAAACTTAATCTACCAACAAGTTTATCTACAAAGAACCTAAATACTTATTATTTTTCCTCTTTTTAAGAAATTTTATATTTAAATTTAAAAATAGTTTTTGATTTTTTATTGTGTTTTGATTATTAATTCTGTTCAAAGTTGCACCACATTTGAGAAATGGACTTCATAAAACCAGTGCCGTAAAATTATGACAATTGTAAGCTTGATTTGATATTCCGACATGGTGTTTTGATGTAGAATTTTGGAACGAATTTCCGTCATCCCTCGTCAAGATTGGTTTGGAGATAAACCAGTTCTCGAGAACGAAAAATGACACTGAAGATGGCACATAGCCGAAACAAGTTTGTGTCCAAACCAAACTTGACAAGGGATGACGGAAATTCGTTCCAAAATTCTACAATTGTAAGCGTTTAAATGAGTAGCCTTAATTTATAATACTTTGCTTATTGCTTTTACAAATAAGTATGTTAAGGTTGAACTATGTACAAAAACTAAATTAAACATTTTTATAATTTATATGAAACTGAAGTTTTTTTTTCAAATGTAAAGTTATTTTCAGTTTTTATATGTCCGTATTTTTTTCTTGTAATATAATGCTAGCGTAGCAGCTAAATATAGAATTTAATAACCAAAATTGTATTAAAATAAATATTTATTTAAACTTAAAAATAAATCAATTTAAATTAACTTAATTTATAATATTTTTTGTGGTGATATTCTATAGTTCTTTGGGTTGGATATTTTTCCCTAAAATTTGGATTTTTTATTAAATGTTGATGTTTTCCATGTTAAATTTAGTTAATTCAACTTTTTCGATATTATGGTGATGTTTAAAACTTTTGGTAAATTTTTAATTTTGGAAAAATTGCGTATTTTTTGTAATTTGTTGTGCTACTTCGGTTATTTTGGAATTTCGGTTTTTTTTAAATATTGCTGTGTATATAATTTTTGGACCAAACTTCGATTTAGTTGTTTTTCGAGCTTAGATGAAATAACCAAATTAGGATGAAGTTTATGTTTTTATCAGATTAATATAGACTTATTTTTAATTCATTCGTGAATTTTAAAATTTTCTTGGTAAATTCCATATTAGCGGTGATATTTGGTTTTTTTGATAAATTTGTTCAACATCTATTTTGTTGAGAATTTAACGTTGTCCATAAAATATTGATGTATTGTGAATTTCACGCTTTTTGCTGAAATCACAAATATTTTTGGAATATAATAAAATGTTGATTTTTTAGCTTTTATTATTTTTCCGCCACTATTTTGATTTTATGGAGAATTTTCGAATTCGTTGTTAATTTTAAATTTTCGCAAACTTTCGATTTTTTGTGAGGTTGCGGTTTTATGGGGGGTTTGTTTTCTTTGTTAGTTTATGAAATTTTATTTGTTTATCTAATGAAAACTTTGTGCCTCTTATTTAAATATAAAAACTGTCTAAATTTGAAATTCTTTTATAAGAAATATTTTCCTCTGAATTTTTTTAGGACTCCAATCTTGTATAATTGGAAATTGTGTAGTTTTTCGTAATAGATTCAGATCTTTGATCCTAATATAAAATTGCAGTTTTTATTTTGGTATTAAGGCTAGTAGGTGAATGCAAAAATATACTTGCAATTAACTCATATGTAACAAAAATTATATCAAGCTCACATTGCAAATATAATGTACATTAAGAGCTAAATGTTGCTTTATTACTTTATTGCACTTAATCGCATTTCCATTATTTGATTGAAAATTTTCAATCCAGTACAAAATTCCAATAATACGCGCTATGGGAGTTATTAATCATACGCACTAGAGAACTAACGTTATAATTTTGTTAAATCAGTTAATTTCTTATAAGAATGGCTTTGACTTTTTGTTGTCGTGACACATGAAGTGGCTAAAGACAAATAACATTAACATGACATAACAATCTGACAGCTAATTGCAAGGTGCCTGAATTAAAAAGTAATCAATAACACATGGAAGACTACATACGTTTTAAGTCTGAAGGAATGGAATGGAATAATTTTTTCACAATAAATTCAAACGGTTTCCTTTAAATTATATTTCAATAAAGCAGCAATAAAATTTAAACAACATTTTGTGTCACAATAGTTAACATATTTCGTCAATATGACTTTCTTGCCGCCAGTTTCTTATTATTACCAAATTCTTACAAAAAACTAATATGAGCACTGAAATGAATTTGCGCAACTTCCGAAACATATAGATATCTTCGCCTGGGGCTGAAGCACTTGTGTGGAGATCACTATTAATGAAATACAACGTCCCAGCCAACAACAGAAATAGAACTGGTTTTAAAAGACGCAAAACTGGAGGCAGTACTTGATAAAGACTTGGTTAGAAAATCATATATACAGAATTGGTATGATAATTTAAAGATACGCAATTGCAGAATGGCTTGACGACCTTAAAATAATTAGTAGAGGAGTTTCTTGCTTGCAGTTTGTAAGGCCAGGAGTACAAAATTAGTCCTTTACGAAGAGGTCTCAAAACAGGATACCAATGACATAATCCTAAACATATCTGCATGAAATATATAATTACAACAAAATAAAAATTTGTCCTTTTTTATTCACAAAGAAAACCCATATCTCAGGCGCTTATAGACATTTTAAACAGCGAATATACACCGAACGCGCTGATCCAATTATCCAAGTTTCAAAATGCTCGAAAGTTTATTTGAACATCGGGCAGATGTATGGATAGACAGACAATATAAAGTGAACTTCACTAGCTAGAAGAATTTAGAATAAATTGTAGAAACTACAAACAGAATGACTTTTTATGAAGGCTGTAAAAATAAGTGATTGGGTTCCACATTCCTGATTTATGTACAAAGAAATGAGTGATGAGAAAGGACGTGGGCCGTCGTAAATATCGCACAAATTTGTTACTACGTTGTGATCCAAATGATTTTCCTTTTGCATTTCAAATTTTATATATCCAGGTACTTTTAAGGACGACTTAGTCTTGTCTGCGCGTCAGATAAGGAACTTGTATCTTCTGTATGTAGACCTGCAGTCGGATATAGGTAGAAATAAGGCAATTGTGTTTTTTTACAAACCTTCAACAACGATTGGTTTAAAAGTTTTGTCAGGAATACCGAGATCTTTTGATTCCTTAATCCAATATCACCCGCACCACAGCCAAAGCAAAATGTTACTTTCTTTGTAAAGATTTTTACTTGAAAAAATAATTGGTAAACTAGAGGAATAAAAAATCTCGAGTGTTTAATAACTCCGCTTTTTCCATCTACGTTTTATTTTAGAACAATGTTGCACCGATCTAGTGATATTTATGCGCATTACTTGAAATTAGTTTAACCATTTTATAAATTCTTCTACTTGGCCGACGAGTTCATTCTATAGTGTGATACCGGCGATGGTGTGTGCTGTAATATATACCAGTATGAATAGAAGCTAGTACATATCAGCCAATTTGACGCTTAAGCCATAGCATCCGCAAACTCTTCTAGGCAGTTCTACTTTTAATTTCAATGAATGACAACGTTTACTCTTTATTACTAAAATAAGTATTATGTATTAACATTGTTTTTTTTCTTCTGAAACTAACCACCAACCACAACGTGAGAGTGAAGGGTACGTTTTTATTTTATAAGCAGTTTTATAGTTTAGGGTAAAACATAACTAATGAATTAACTTTTCTGTTTAAAAGGCAAACATATGACATGACATGTCTCTTAGTTTAGAAAAGGATAACTAATTAAAAGTAAAATAATTAAAAATAAAATAATATGTTTGCAAAACTCGACCAATTAAAAAGGACAAGAAAACAGAATATATCTTTACTAATAAACTGACTGACAGCCTAATAAACGCTGGTTGAAATCTTAAACATTCTAGCGGAAATAACTAAAAAAACATCAAACTCGTTTTAAATATATTTGTGAAATTTTATACTTTAAAAGAATTGAAGTCCATGCAAACAATTACTATCGATGTGTGATCAACCCAATATAACGCCGTGAAAATTATAACGCTTTATAATCAAAAACTTACCGCCAGTTGTAAATAGATTTTTCTTTTATTAAATTACTGTCCGTTAGCATACAAATTTATTCAGAGTATTTCAATGGTTCGGCTTGCCGTGTAAACTTTACACGACTTAGAAGCGCTTTCCGATTTAGAAGGTCAGAAGAAAAAGTTATGACAATCGCGACTTGCGATTGTCATCACATGCCTGTATTTTATTATCCATGAAGTATGTCTTGAAAAACAATTCAGAAAAGAAACACGGCATGATTCGAAGCTCAAAATTTAACAAAATATTAGGAACAAAGCATGTTCTATTACGGAATTATATCCCGAATATTGGCTTACAATATCCTAATTGGTTTTAGTTTTGCGGCCTAAAGAAAATAATGCGCTGGTTGTTTTTTCACTTACTCTTATTAAAATATTTGTATAGTCACCTATATGTTAACTAAAGCCTTTCAATACGTTTGAAAGATTAATGCGTCTCACACATAGCTGCAAAATTTCGATTACAGTTATTATTCAATAACATTATATTTAAACAAAGCGTAATGATTATATAATTCTAATTAATTGCGATTACAAAATTAATAACAATTTCTTGAGATTACTATCGAATAATATAAAAAAATCAAAAGTAATCAAAAAACTAATTTGACTATTTTCAAAGATTATTTTTTAAGCTTTTTGATTATTTTCAAACTGTATGGCACTCATACATTGGAATTAATAATTAACTTTGTTAATTTCTATAAAAAATATCAACCTAAATTTTAAGTATTTAAATATTTGTTAAATAATTGACTATTTTCGTTCAGTTACTTAAATTGTAATTGTTTGTGTTGAGAATATTTTTGGAAAAAACATAATATGACAACTTAAAAAAAAATCTCATTCTTACGTTTTATTGTTTTTTCCGAACTACAAATATTATTAATTGTTAAGTAGTTTCAATCTTTAGGCATGAGTTCGTTTTTTTTCTATTTAGAAAGAGAATTATTTATTTAATATGGACAACCTTTTTTGAAAACAGTAAAGTTTTAATTCTATTAGACATCTAACTGAATGGAATGCATTTTCTATGCCGCTACACACGTTATCAACATTCTTCGTGCCTTATCTACAAATTGTGTGTCTAAACAACTTCTGTTTATACCAACATTTAAGACAAACGGAATACGAGTACGAGATATTTCTCAATTTTTGAATTCTTCATATTATAGTATTTTTCTTGGTACTAATCGCTGGGCACGGCGAGAAATTTATATACATATTAATATATAGATGTTTCCTTCATCATAATTAATTGGATACTAAAATAGATCCAATATGAAACTAGAAAGAATACATAACAATGCTTCATTGCCAACCAATTGTTGGCTAAAAGCAAATTGCATATGGTAACCTAGAATTCAATAACAGAAAAAAGTGTTGCAAAACTTCATTCTCAACCAAGGAAAAAAAGATTATATGTAATATGAAAAATTCAGAAATTGAGAGAGAATGAGTTATTATTCTCGTATTCCAAAAACCAAAACTCACCAAAAATGAAAAATTCGAGATATTGCGATAAAAAAATTTGTATGTAAAAACAATTTCAATTAAAAATATTCTCTAAAGCCCAAGTTTTGAAATTCTATCATAACGTTTAAATCTTTTCTATTAAGTAATTTGACAAAAAAATTTACATTGTGACAAAAGTTAACAAAAATTTTTTATTTTACCAAAAAATCATCAAAGTTTTGCCAAAAAAGCCAGAAAAAATCTAAACTAAAGCAAATAAATTTTATTGAAAAGTGAAATTTCAAATTTTCCCAACTTTTTTAAAACCCACCACATATTTAAAACTTCAAACCAAAAGTAAATGGTTAAGTTGCAACCTTTGAAAAAATTTTCTATTATTGGGAACCCATTCCAAGCAACAGTTTGGCCAATTCCTATAAAATGACAATGGAGATGGAAATTTTGTAATAATTTGTAAAGGTGCCAAATGTCCGCACAGACATTGTCCTGCCACAGACCACATTTTACGTAGGTCTTTAATACAGACTGCCGTGTTCCTGGTGACTTCTTCTTAGCAAACTATTTTATTTTTGTATTCTTCTTAATAAACTCCTTTATTTTATATCTATATCTCCTACCAGGACCAATTATATATGTAAACTATTCATTGACCCACTTTGTTAATAAATACCAATATTATCAAAATCGGTCCTACTTTTAAAAATTCCAAAATCTGAATAACAGAACTTTTTGACATTTTAGTTTGCAATAGAAAATATCTATAAAAACTAAAAATTTGAGAGTTACTCTGATCAAATATCTCAAATAGTTTCACATATTCAAGAAAATACCTCACAGTCAATGAAAAATAATTTAAACTCTTTAGTATTTGCTGGGTTCATATGAATAAGTACCAACTTACAAACACAGCTACATTACTTCTATTTTGGCGTACAACTATACGAAGTTTTAGCTCACTTTGACAACAAATACAAATGACAATATAAACATGAGAACTCGACGTTGTCAACTGTTGATACATGTGCATGAGATAGAAAGATAAACATATAGAAAAATACATTAAATGAAAACAAGAACAACTAAATGCATGTCTAAGCATGTTGACAAAAAGAGCAAGAAGCAGAAGTTCTAATATTACACAGAATTCACATCGAAACAAAAACTAGAAGCGAAACACAAACATTTTTACTTAGGAATTAAAAAATACTAGATTTTAGATGGACAATTGAATATACAGTGGCGAAAAACTTACAAATATTTTGGAATACGTAATCAAATAAACGCATACCGTATTGTTATATGTAGCTGTTAAACATGTCTTTTGTATTAACGGCAACATCTGCCCTGTTGGCCTTAACATACACTGCTTCAATCTATTTAATACCTGTATCCATTTGTTTCCACAACTTCTACACACAAAGAAAAAACATTGTTGAGGTAACCATAGTCTAAGAGCAACAATATAATGATTGAGTTATATAGCTGTAATCAAATCATATTATTATTACAGATAATCATAATATGGTACCTTTTAGCGTGAAGAAAAGCATTCAAAAAGTTCGAGAACAATTTTTATTCGAAAAGTAGCAATATAAGATTGATATATAGTCATATTTTGATTAAATATCTATAAAGTTCTCATATTAGGTTAATTGATTACATTTTTTGGTTAGAATTATTTTACTAAATTTATAGAGTTAAAATTGATATCTTACGGTTAGAATTTTAACTATGGATTGATCAATTGTATGCAATAACTTGTTTATTGCTTGAAACATTTTCAAATAACAATAATATGTATGACGCAATAATATATTGTTGTAGACAATATAATATAGTTGCAATGATCATGCCACAAGCATATTTTGGCTTTGTTTGCTTTGTAATAATTATAACATAATGACTGTCTTTACCGTGAACGTACCCTTTGCTTGGGACTTCGAAATTACCCGTATTTCTGCAATTCTTTTGCAGCGCCGCGGACCTTAGATTATGTCTTCCCATAATTAGTGCTTGTATCACAATTTTGCGGTGGGCAACCAATAGTTAGCAGTTATCGTGCCCTTGTTCCAGTTCCCTCGTTTCAGGGTTCATTGCAGATAAATAGTTATATCAATAATAGAGATATAACAATCACACTTTGGTGACGAGATTATTTGAAACATTATTAAAATTTTATTATTAAATATTAAACATCAAAATTAAATGAATGCACCTTGAGTATTTATCCATGCCGTACGACACTTTATGTCCGTTTAGCTGTCCGATTGCCTTTAATTCTTTACCGAAGAAAGTAATGTTTGCCCTCAAAGATGGCCCGAAAAGCTTGGAAGAGGATAACCTTCTTCGTAATCAAAGCTTCTGAGTCCACTACCGTTAACGGTTACCCATATAAATTAACGCCAATCCATTTTTCTGCGAACGCCATGGATGGGGACAGCATCCAGTTCTAGGAGGACAGCACTGTGCGTGAGATCTTAATATTTTTTCTCCATGAATGGTTTGAGCGTACCGTTACCTTTCACTGAGGTGACGGGTATTAGACAAGATATTTATTCGACTTGACGCCGCTGGACATTTTCTTATATCATTTGCAGTAATCGGACTCCTACCCCCTTGCATCCGTACAACCACGTTATGCCGCTGTTTATATGGCATAACTCAGGCAGACATTCGTTTATAGTATTAAACCATCAATCTGCCCCTATTAGAAAACCCCTAGTAAGCTAAGCTTATTCCGAGTGAAATTGTATTTATTTATTTTAGACGACTTAAATTATTTTTAGAACTTAATGCTCTGTTTTTAATACCAATATTCTAGCTCGAGTTTCAATTTTAAAGTTCATAGTACAGATTCGAGTGCTAATATCTTTTTGACACTATAAAGCTTTTTTTCAACAATAATGCTGAGCAACATTTTAAATGACAACTACACTTTACACAAAATGCTATTGTTTGGCAAAAACAAAAAAAAAGAACAAAATAATCCTCTGCATCCATGCAGAAACAATGTTTGTGTGAGAAAGATGATGAAATCTGTCTACACAAGCATACTTGTCGTTGCACACAAACACATACTCACTTCAACCCATGTTAACAAAACTGATTTATTTTCAAGCAAGTGAAAGCAACAACAAACAAACAAAACTAGCAACGAAAACTTGTTCTGTAGGAAATTAGTAAAATAGAATTAAAGCATGTTACAACATAAAACCGTACACACTCTTAATTCACATCCACACTCGAGCACAAATGCATTTTAACAAATCTACGCAGAGTAAACAAACAACAAAAAATGCTCACAATAACAATTCCACACAGTTGATGCCAATAAACACACATACATATCTACATACTCTCTTGCGTAAATATTGAAAAGAACATTTATAGCTTCACTCTTCCCTCCGAGCACTGTTGCGCTAATTCCGTCTGCAATTAAACTTCCATTTGCTTTGTGAAATTTTTAACAAAAAATCAGTTTTTTGTTATAATTGCATTTTGTTTTTGTGTTCTTGAAATTAAAGAAAAAATGCACAAAAAGTGTTTCGAAATAACAACTAAAACCTTGAGTGGACATTGCAGATGTAAAGCGGCTTGTAACAATGGCCAGTGGCTAGCAACAGTCTGTGGCGGCTAAATTGTTGCAGCGGCATCTTTCAACTATGTCCTTGATTTCGAGATGACAAAACTTTATTAAACATATAAATCCCACGTAGCCCTTAGATAACTTCATACACGGCCTTCTCTAATAAAGACAGACTTTGGTTAGTATCTTACATGCAGGCTTAATTGAAAAGCCCTTATAAATAGCGAACTAACGTCTGCGAGAGAAGATGGGCTTCGCGATTTCATAAGGACATAAATTTCAGTGCTTAGTAATTTTGGAACACATCTCGGATAAAAAATGTGCGTATCTCGTGTCTAAATATTTTTATGTCGTTATGAAGCAACGACACAAGCAACTGTTTGGCGTTCTAAAAAAAAAGTAAAAACAAATACAAGCAAAATCCTTTTTAAAACATTTTTTTGTAGTTGTGTCTAGATTAACTTTATACTATTTCAGGGAAAAAAAAAACAGTTGTCGTTTTTTAATAAAACAAAAAATATATTTATGCTCGCATGTACTTGCATATAATCGTAAATGAATGTGAAGGACATGAGACTTGGTGTATCCTTTTTTTGCCTGTTGTTTTAATAATATATGAAAACACATTTGTTGTCGCCAGTATTTATGGTTGTATTTTTATGTATTTTGCTTTAGAACAACGAATAAAAAAAGACTAATAATAAAAATTGTTATGTTGTTTGGCCATGTGTTAAATAAACCCTTGTTTAGATTTTACTCAAGCCCTTTTTATGGCAAGTAAAAAGGACTTTAACGAATTCTATAATTTATACTTTTTACTTAGTACTACAGTAAATAATTTAACGCAGTTGAAGAAAACTAAAACGGATGAAATTTAAATATTAATAATTTCTCATACGCCACCATGATTAAATGTTTGGGCATAAAAACTTGAATTAAGTTTACGATCTTTTTTTGTTTTTTGCCTAAGACAAGTTTTGACATATGTCAAATTAATCAAATTAAAATTGGTATTGCAAAATTTAACTAAATAAATAAAATTAATTCGGAGTTATGCACTTCAATCTAAAACTATTCCTATAGATAAAGATCTTACCGCAACTTTAATTTTCGCAAAAATATCAGGGCTTCCAAGAAATTTATATATTGGAATCTGGCAAATCCCGCGCTCATTACTAAACATTTAAGTAGCTGCACAGATAAGTGCAAGAAAAACTTTTTTAAAAACTTGTGACTTGTGCAACTTTTAAAATTGATTGCATTTAAGTAATACAAAATTTTGTATTTTGTCCACACTGCCCACATTTATTTGACCATTTTTGTTTGCTCAAACACCTCTAAAATGCTGTAAAATAAAAGTTTATGTGATCAAGCTGCTTAAGATATTAATGTATTTCTTACAAAAATTATAAATGTCTTTTTGGATAATTATAAAAAATTGTGGCTTAAAGTTGGTATAAAACATCACCATAAAAATAAAAAATAGATGTTTACAGACTAAGTAAAAAACCAACAGCAACCCATTATTTACGGAGTTACGTACACCCAAATTTTTGTTTATATATCTCACGATATTTCGTGGATTTCGAAAGGAAGATGTGCATCATATGAAAGCTCATAAAATGTCCATTACACATCTAAAAAAAAAACAATTAATTCATTAAGGAACCGCTTTAGCACAAAAATGAAAACGAAAGTGACAAAATTTGCGAATTAATTATAAAACTTTGCAGGTTAGTTGGTTTTACTATATCTTTTCTTTTTAAAGCTACATTTTTTGAGGTGCCGCCTTAAACAAGATTTGTTAAAATATTTTTAATTTTATGATGTGGAGCGGCGTCAATAGTTTTTTTTTTTTTTGAAAATGCAAAAATTCCAAGAAGGGGAAGAGAGCAAGAAAATGAAATCGGATGTGTATTCGAGGCGAGTTACATTGGTTTCACCGCCTATAATAAAACACACTAGAAAATTTTTTGAGCTCATTTCTACCACCGAACGCATTTGGAATTATAGCTGCACGTGTTCGAGTAATGTGATTGGGTATGCATAATCAAAAATAATACAAAACCTTGTTTGTCATTAAAGTGATGACAGTACTCCAATTCCTAGTAAATGGCGCAGTGAAAATACATTTTCCGAACCCTCAAACGCACCGATTCTGCACCGCCAAAGAAGAAAAGTTATATTTCCAATATAAAATTATTTAGAATTCTTGCCTCTAACTTACAAAATGCAGAATAAATAAATATTGTTTGTAATTAAGGAAGAACTTTTGCTCCCTTTTATTTCGCCGGTTTTCTGGGTATTATATAGCATGGAAGTAAATAATGCAAAATTCATGTAAATTGGCCAATTACTGTCTATTTCAAACAAAGAATATATTTGGCTTAGCGAAAATATTTTTCAATTCCCGACACAACTTTCAGCATAAATAGTGCATTTGTTTGTGGTTTAAAAACAAAATAAAAATGTTTTCTAGTATCCGGACTTACTTATAGAATTGGAACAACAGACAAAAATACTTTTGTAGGTATAATTTTCGCACATTTCCCATTTGCCAAAAGTAGTATTAATTGGAAATTTTTCGATAATTGCTAATACTTGACTTTTTTTAGTTCCTTTTATTCAAGTTCCATGTTATTCTTATTTCATTTATGTCTAAATTTTTGTTTGCCTTTGGTTGCCCTAAGAAAAATTTTGTAAGTTCAAATATTTATTTTCCCAAAAATGAGTCAAATATTTGACGGTGCGAGGTCACACTGTGTTCACATTAAACACATTATTGTTTGGTGGTAAATTATATTATTTACCCGAAATATTTTGTGGCCAGACTACGAGAAAACAATATATTATAGTTTTAGTTCAAAGTTTGACTAATGTTAGCTTACTGTAAATTTAATAACCAAGAATCCAGAACGTTTTCCGTATTTTCCAGTTAAAATTTTCTGTAGTGGAACCAACTAAATGTTTCAGAAATTCCTACCAAAGTTTCCCATCTATCGTAGTTAGAGATCCCAAAGTTCCAAAAAAATCAAAGGTATTTTTCCGCACTTGTCTTTCTAAATGAGTCGTAAAATGTTAAAACGTTGGACATTTGTGTGTCCAATGTTTGTATAGATGCTGGTGTTACCTTCTAAATGTTATTGCTTGACACTAAGAATATAATTAGCTAAAGAAGGGCTGTGTTATTTTATGTGCATTGAAGCTGAAATTGTTTACATTTTATAGTTGTAACACGAAATGATGTTAAATAGAGATTTTCGTAAGTAATACCTGCTTTATTAAGTAGACTAGTGAGATTGCTTGCTTTATTTGTCATACAAGGTAAATGTGTGTTACACTGAAGAAGAAGTGTCAATCATATGAACACAAGTCTAAGGAACTTTATTTGAAATGCAAGTATTGAACTCCGTTTGATTTTCATACAAAACATTTTCATAAAACTGCAAGTAGAGGTTTATGTTCCTTAAAAAGTTTTTTTTTTGGTATTTTTTCTTGAATCAATTAAGTGATTGTGTCTGTAATCTGAATGATGCTTCAAACAATATATGGTCATCGCAAATGGTAGACGTGCTGGGCATTACACATGCTTAAATGGAAAGTCCATGGAAATCATCAGATTATGCAAAATCAAAAACATCCTCTCCTTCATGGTTTCCTCGTATAATCGGCGCCACGATTACGTTGTTTAGCAACTTTGTCAATTCTTTTTTTTTCAAATTCTGGTATTGTAATAACTAGACGCTTTATGGTAAAGGTTTTTATTTCACATATTTTAGTTAAAATTAAATTCACTTTCTGGGCGATTTTTCGATTGTGTGCTGTAAAAATTAAGGCGAATGAAAGATTTTGATGACACTCAGGTTATGTAGTGAATTTTAAAACGTCGTGTATTTTGAGTTTTATGGAGAATTTAAAATATTTTATATAATATCAGCTTTTGGAACATGCATGGGTTAAGAGCAAATTTGTTTCCAGTGTACGCTCAGATTTTCCTCCATTAGTAGAAAAATGAACGGAAGCATATCATGCTGTATCACTGATCGCATTATACAAGTTGCTATAGATGGGGTGCAAGACTCCGCACTTTCTCCTACACTATGCACTATTTTTCAAAATAACCTTCTGTGTCGATTTTCCAATCCTATCTATTCATTTGCACATGTTTTGTGGTTACTCATACCAACACGTCAGAATTCGGTGCTTGGTGGTATAGGTATCAAAGAATCAGAAATACATGTCGCAGTATTTTAAAAAGGGTATAAGGAATACTTTAATCCATATGATCTCCTTATTATTAACATTATCACTATCCTACTGAAAATCGAATATAGCTCTCCTGTATGGTTCGGTGCTGGGAGTATATTGTTACGATGATAAGAGCAAACAAGTTTTCTTACTTGTAGGAATTCAGTGGTATGCACATTTATGACACTCAATGTACGGGAAGTTAGAGAAATAAGGAGTGCGACAAAATTTGTCATCCAAAGTTCAGACAAGTTTCCATGAAAGTAAATACATACAGAGCTACAACGATATAACATCAACACGTACATAAGAAATCCACGAATTGAGCAGTAGGAATAAACACAAACAACATAATTAAAAACAAATAGCAGAAAAGATGTTTATCTTTAAAGAAGTATCAACTGGGTTCTTGCATATTCTACCAGTTTATGGAAACTAGAGGACTATTTTAAAAAGACTTGGATGGTCGAGCTAACAGTCAGTATCGAGGAAAGCGCTCAATGTTTGTGTAAGGAAGTGTTGTCTTCAAGCGTTAAAGTAAATACTGTCACGTGTAAAAATAAAATTCTGCAGTGTATATTAATGCAGCAGACTTTTCAATCGAAAGAAGCTAACACGTTCAAAAAGGTAAAAATTTAACAATATTTTGAAGCTTATCGCCGCGTACAAGAGAGGGCGAAGATGGTTATCGGAGACAATGGGGTATCCAACATCGTCGCATTGTAGGTTGTGTGTCATTATTCATTCTATCGGTTCTATAGAGAAATGTGCTTCAATGAAATTTGTGAAAATGTTTTTAATACCCAACAGCTATACATATAAATTGTTCTTCATTAAGGGGTTCTTCTATTGGTGTTAGATTGGCCATTGGGCTCCATACCACACTACATGAAAGACTCATTTTTTAGCCGTACGAATAAATGCAATAAAGGCTTTCCTGTCGCTTTTAATGTCAGGAACACAAACACTACTCCCGCTATTCTATTTCCTAGTTTTAGCACAATGCACTGTATGAGTAGGGGCCATCCTACTCATCTGGACTACCGCATATGGAAGAAGCCAGAGTATGCTTTATGATGTTGGAAGTGAAAATTGAATTACAAACGGAATGATACACTTCCGTATACAAACTTTACACCTTCAATTATTCAAGAGCATGAATATTAATAATTAATGCATTCATTTGCAAAATTTGTTTGGCTACATGATAATGCGAACTAAACACATTTCATTGCAATCACGTTACATTTCACATAGAAACTAAAAAATTTTCCATTTAAATCCATCCCCTAAGAGCAAAATATCACCCAATTTTTTCTCATTTAAATTCTTAAATATTTCTGCATCTAATAATTATCATCTGCTTAACTTCTTTAAATAAATCTGGTAAATGGCATTCATTTATAATGAAATTTACTACCAAAGAATTGCTTTAATGGCAAATTAAATGCTTCATTAGATTAACAGCCGTTTAAACAAAGCATCCTTTGCTTTAAAAATCGCCCACGTCTTGTACATCCCTGATGTCGTCGACATCTTTATCTCAACTTAAGGCAATAAAACAGTTTTAAATTATCTTCAACCACAGCAATTTCCAGGCATAATTAACTGCTTACGTTCTCCTCCAAGTTCTTAGTGCAAGAGTATATTTTGCGAATGTAAGACGTTAGTGCTAGAAGTAAAGAAGGTGGATGTGTCGAGGACATGAAAATCAAATACTTATGCTGTTGTTGTTGTTTACATTATTGAAGGCATGAATGTAGCTTTCCATAGAAATAAGTCACAAGTGGGTCAACTGATATATTTTACATCTCCGTTTAAATTATTTTATACAAACTGAACAAATGTAAGAAATTATTTTAAAGTGTAAAGGAAACATAAAATTTTTTTAAGATTTATATAACCACAGGGGACGTATGCAAAATAAAACTAATTTTAATGTGAATTGTTGCTGTGTTTAATTTCAACCTAAAGCCTATACGTTTAGTACGCAATGTAATACAGCTATCAGTGCCACAAACTATAAAAACACAAGCGATGAAATTACTGCAAAATCTGGTAATAAAGAAAGCTTAACAAAAATACAGCATGCAACATAAGAAGCTATGATCTCCAAGGATAAGGAAATTAAAATAAACTTGTGCAAAAAGAGAAAGAACTTCTTTTTAGCTTAAAACACATAACTTAAAAGAGTTTTTTGTGTTAAAAATTAAGTTCTTTGAAAAAATAATATTAATTTGCCATTCCTGCGCCGGCTGGCAGGCACAAATGTATAGCGTACCGAAACTAAGTCCACTGTCAGAAGTTCTTATTTACACCTGCCCGTGGTGGCGACAGGTAACAGATTCCTGGTGCTACTATGAGTCTGGCTAAATAATCCAAGGTGCAACCGCGTACGCCAAGGATACGTGACTAAGAGCAGGCTTAGTCTCTAGAATTCGAGCTCAAAATGCTAGTCGATATCCGGCTTTAATACTAATTTACCCGTGCATATGGGACTCAGTGTTGGTGCACATATCTTTCTTTATTACTTGTGGGAATCGTATGAGTTCTCTAAAAGAAAAGAACTCCAGTTTTAATTAAAAGGAATCCGGAAGAGATGGACAAGAACGCCTCGCGAGAGGTGAACGGGTCAATGTCTAAACGTACTACTGAGGCTTTACACCGTGAGATTTAGCAAGAGGTGGAGACTTCTGTGTTTATTCGACAATGGAGAAGTGCTGAAGAGATAGAAAAGCAATAAGTGGACGGGTCTGTCTTTAAAGAAACTCCTGAGGAAAACGCTGAGACGGTGGCGTACATTGTGTTGGAATGTTCAGCACTAGCTAGAATAAGACTTGGGATCACGGGCAGGCTCTTGTTATATGTGAAGGCCAAGGTGACCTAATCTTTAGACAAATGCTAGCAATTACAAGAAACTCCGTTATGAGCACGAAGACCGTCAGTTACCAGTCGACAGGCTGAATTCACTGTAGTCAAGAGTAAGTAAGGGCTAGTGTAAGCACGAGACTTAATGAAATAAAGTAGTCGTAAATTACAAATCGGTTGCATAAAATTAAAGCGTGGAAAGAACAGGGACGAAACGGCACTCATAAAAAAAGCGGTTTGCTAAGTGTTTTCTTATATAAAATTTGTACCCAAAAAAAATATTGTATTTGCTTATTCCCACCTCTGTAAGGGCCAACACATTTTGGGTTTTACTCAATTGAATATCAGTGTATAATTCTATTTGCGAAAATAATTGATTTTATTTATTAACATTAAATTCTCAATTATGTACAATGGCATTTATAAAATTTGAACTGTTAATGTGAATTATATTTATTTATGTGCATTTGAAAATGTGTGCGTTCATGTTTGTTTAAACAAATGCTAAAACATTTATTGATAATTAATTGTTAGTTGAATTCATAATTTAGTCGGTCAATGCTATTAGGTCGAGGTGTTTATATAAAAACTAACATGCACACACAGACCATAAATAAATAAATTGTGTGTGGCAGTTTTTATTAAAATACGGTTTTTGTTAAAAATTTATATTTATGCAGACATCCTTTGATTTATATGATTGTATGCTTTTATGTACTCTGTGTGAGTTTATGGTTAAATAATCATAAATAACAATTATTCCTTGGTCGCGATAAAAACTAAAAGGTTGTCAAACTAAAATGTTTATAAAAACTAAAATCAATGAATTATTTCATAAAATTTACCACAATATTAAAGAAATAATAGCATTTAGTACAACAACAAATTGTAATTAATATTTTGATTATAAATATGAGATAGTGTGTGTGTGTGAAAGTATGTTTTTATTTTAGATTTATTTAATGTTTAATTTATAAAAATTTTCCACATGACAGTTTTGCACTTTATGGTTGAAGATAATGAACTGAAATAAAATTTCATTTGTTTTTTCGGTGTGTGTGTGTGTGTTTGTGTGAATTTTAAGTATATCTGTGTATGAGTGTTTTAATTTTAGCCAGAAAACATCAAGATCAATTTGTATAATCGCTTTTTAAGCACTTTGGAAAATTGCCATTTGACAGAGAATAGTAATGGAAAGGAAAGAACTCAAGTGATTAGAGATGGTTGGTGCAAGGAAAAAGTAAGCAACTGACAGAACTTGAGGATCTCAGTTACATTTAGAAATTAACTGCGTATGGATTTATGCAACAACATTTTATTGCATTTAACGCCGCAGTAAATGTGATCTACGATTACATGTAATTGCAACTGAGAATATTTCAATTACAAATTACTAGTAATTGTAGTTGAGTTTTTTCAATTACATTTAAATTTAATTTCAATGTCATTATGTCTATTCATTCAATTATAATTACTTGAAATTCGTAATTACAATTACATATAAGATAAAATTTTAATTAAAATGTAATCGACATGACGCAGGAAATAAGAAGGTCTACAGTCTACAATCTACACAGCATTAAAATAGAATCAGCTAATGCATAATTAAGATATAGGTATTATCGCATACTTTAAACTAGACATAACGTCTATTCTTGTATTGGCTGAAGTAGCGTTCCTATCTTAGTACCACTGCCGGCTCACTGAAACGCTCATAATGCCATTTACATTTAAAGTATTCACGCAGAAGGAACTACTTACAGCTGTTAAGTGAAGGTGTTGCTTGGCTTCAGAGTGAAATTTTAAGTTTTCAGTAGATCAACTGAGGTTTTATTTTTTTGTTTCAATTACACAATGTTTCAGAGAAATCGCAAAATGTCAAGATCATATTTCACTGGCTAGATTTTTCTATACAAAACGAATTCCTTAATGAGTTTAAACTACCAGAATTAAAGCAATTAGTCTTTTCAACAAACTTACAGAAATCATAAAAATATTATCAGCTTGTTTGATCAACACAGTGTGACAGTGAAAATATACATTTGAAATGACCAAGTGCGTGGTGTTGTAGAGCTACTGAAGTAGATAACTTGGTCCTTTTTCGAAATTCAATTACAGCCTCAAAATCAAGGGTTACCAATAAAAAAAGGTTTTTACAACTTCGTGGACAAAAAAATATTAATCCAAATGTAATTTTTGCACCGATTTTGAACTCTTAAACTTTCTTGCATAAAGAAGAAGTTGATCCTCCCCATGTTTTTTAATCAGTTTTGAATAAACCAATATTTCCAAGATATATGATAGGAAAAATCTAAAATTATTATTTGCCAATTTTTTACTTTTGGTGTTTTTTTTTTTTGCAACCACTTTGCTTGAAATCCTATTTCTTTTTTCATTTTCTTTAACAAAACCTTAGTAATGAATAGGAGAAGATCAAAAATGTCCTTTTGAACGCCTATTTTCGTAAAAAGGCTCGAACAATCTTAACGCGCTTCTTATATTTATAATCAATGGTGTTCATATTTATTCTCTTTATTTATATCTAGCGTGACTACACGGTTACAAAAACTGTTATTCGCCATCTTTTTAATCTTACAAACACTGTAAGTACAAATATGTATTTGCCAAAAAATGAATCAAATATTTATCATTGAGTGGGTTACACAATCTTTTTGTTTGCTGGTTTTATTGTTTGCCCCGAAAAAATATTTTGTGGTCAGACTACGGTAAAGATATATTTGGCACTTTTAGTCAAATGTTTGACTAATCTGATAGTACTTTTAGGCAACTTAAGCCAACATAAGCGAAAGATGTCAACTTCAGAAGCTCTTAACCTGCATATTATTTAACTCTTACTGATTGGAAAAGAACACATCTTTTCACCCATCTAACTACAAATATTTCAAGCGTTACCACTCACCGGCAAGTAGAATAAAAAAGACGCAATAAAAACCCTGGCTTTCATCATTAAAAATTGCTACACAGACTAAAAGTACCGAAAGCAATAACAGTAAGTTTTGTTACTGTGTTGTCATCGCCAATGTTTTCATTAAATGGACTCGGGCAAAGGTTTTTTCTCCTATTTTATAATTTTAATATCTTTGTCCAGTTTTTTTCAGACCTAAAACATGGCTAGCATTTGACCTGTTTTCTTATACAAAGACAACGAACGAACTGCGCTGACAAACAACAAGTCCAATATGTACAAATGTACATACATACAATGCAGATGTGGTAGTTGCAATGCAAACCATTAGGCGTCATATTTATTTACCGATGTGAAAGCACGCATAGTTATTGCAAACTTGAGTGAAAAAGGTGGAAGAAAAAACACCAGCAGCAACTGTGAGCCTAAAAATGTCGAACTGGTTTTACCTTTGCGTAATATTGTTTAGATTGCATTGCCTGCCTGCCAAGTGCTACAATTTCCGTTGCAGTACACCTATATTGTTTTTATGTATGTGCAGTATTTTGAACGAAGGCAGTTGACATATTACTTTAAAATAAGAAGTAATATTTAAATAAAGGGTCGTTGATTGAATGTCCTCAGCCAGCTGTTTTGTAACGCTCTACCATTGGCAGTTGGTTGGCTAACTCCTCCGAACAGTCCGTTTACTTACCCCATGTTCTTGTACTTATAGATGCGGCATTTGGAGAATGTTCTTATTCGGGCCTCTTGATGATATCGATTATTTAACTATCGGTTAATTGCGAAATAAATTGATAATTATCTATCCTATATAAGATCTCGAATAGCTCTCCATCGGTTGTCTAAACAACACAATACGATGTAGGAAACCCTTGGTTTACATGATTATATACAACGGCAACACTAATGAACTCTTCAGAATTCATACTGGAGTAAAACAAGGTTTTATATTATTGACTAATCTAAATATTTACCATTATCCACGTCACTATAATGAATAAAGTGACAAAAATATAAAGTGGTGCAATCTGTAAAATGAACACAACACATGGAGACATGGGCTAGGAAATCGAAATTTTGTCATTAAAGAATGAAAAGTCTTCATGAAAGCCAAAATCAATAGCTTGATCTAAACCGAAACCAAAGTGGGCTCATGCGTGACCACGACTGTACTGAAAACACGCTTAGTCGCAGATACCTTCTTTTAAAATGAGTTTTTTTTTTTTTGGTAGGATGATGAGGAAAGCATAATAATAAATCACAGATGCTCTCAACCAATCTGTTGGATGCGCCAAATTATGAGGATTTATCTTCGTATTCGCCACCTTGACAAATATCATTCCGCGAGGATTGCCCGGGGTCTGAAACTGAGAGCTAGGGACTTGCCCAGTTTGAAACGTAACTAAACGATTGGCATCGCGAGAATCAGCAGCCCTCGCCACGATGTTTCCAGTTTTGGTCATTGTTGTAGCACCTTCGAGGTCATAACGCGCTGGCTGTAGGTAAGATCCAAATCGCGTTAAGATTGCGGTGCTTGATTGATATGTCATTTTACGGCAAGGTTAGCCTTCAAGGGTATAGTGTGATATAGCGTATTATCTTAAGGAAAGATATAGAGACAAGATACAACCACAAATTGTGAATTTGCCACCAAAGTTTCATCAGGAGCCAGCGCCAAACCGGAAAATTTTTTTATATATTTTATTTTTAATCTTATAATAGACAACAATGAAGATTCTGATGCACATTGGGGATAATTGATCTAAGAATTTTAGTATATAGTAACCATTTTGGCATGCTATTGACACCAAATCACTTTTAAGTGCCAGGGCTAATGATGGTGTGTAGTGTGCTTATGTTTTAAATATTATAAAATTAGCGCTCAGCCGAAACTGATATATTAACACCGAGAATTTATAGCATCAAACAAAAAAAAACCTCATCACAATCGCAAATGTGATTTATAAAGCAACTTTTTGGACGGGGGAACGATATGAAAATAATTTTCCATTATTTAAATGCGAGAAGTTACCTTGGTCATTGCAATATTCTTTTATAACAACCTTCGCAATTTGTATCTTTTATATTTTTTCAATCTTCTGCACACTAATATGAATTCCTCTGAATTTAAAATTACTTTCAGAAGTGAAAAAATCCTAAATGGAAATACCAGCAAAACATTTCGATTATTGAACTCAACAAAAAATTTTATATAAAAATTCTTTCTATTTTCATTTGATTGGTTAAGTGGCAGTTCTAGTTGATATTTTCTTGACCAGATTTAATAAAATAGCACTTCGAAAAATTGTATGCGGCGATCGGGCTTGATTGATGCAGAAATAATTTTGAAACAATTTGTGAAATAACATTTATAATTTTTAAATTTTTTATAGTTCTTTTTTAAGATCATTCGCAATGTCTAAGTTCTTTTTCATATCTTTTCAATTACAGTTGTACTGCTGCGTTGTTTTTACACCGTGTTATTTTAACAATCTTTTTATAATTTCATTGGACTTAAATACACATTGGGAAAATAATTGCAACAAAACAATATCCTTTAAACTGCAATTCTATAAAAATGGAATAAAAATAAATCGTTGTAACCTTCAGTTCGATATGCGATTTAAAAAGATTTTTGTTGAAAATCACTTTACAGGCGTTTAGCAAAACCTGTTCATTTAAAATCTGAACGCATAAAGATTGCTTTGCATTCCTCACAAATATTAAGGAAATTACGTAGTCACACAGAAATACAGTCTACTGTTAAGGACTACTAAAAAATTCAACCACTACAATGTAACGTATACATGTATGTAAATTAAAATTCTTTTAAATTTCAAATAGCTGTCTATTTCCTTGTAAGCACTAGTGAAAGGAATGATAATTTGTAACTGTACAGATTCTATTGGCATTTCTAGAAAGTGCTATAACGTAAAATTTTCCTCGTTACTTAAAAATAGTTCGACGAATTGTATACCATGTCCATAGTTTCAAACAGTATCTTTTATATGATTTACTGAAAATTTCAAAGACGCGGAGGCGCATTATTGGACGTCAGCTGGCAGGCTGAAAAATTCCGAAATATATTAATATGCAAATGTAATTGGATTAAATATTAAGTATTTTTAATTGAGATTTTTCAATTAAAAATTACACAAATTTTTAATTATAATTAGAGGTAACTAACTTTGTTCTTATCTTGAATTGAAAGTACTTTTAACTGTGATTGAATATATTTATTCCATGTAACTGTAATTGAAATGCAAATAGAATCCTTAGATCTGATATTTATTTTGAGCAACAGGCAAATTTTTAACAGACCGGATTTTTAAGGAACATTCCTTTAGTTCTGAATCAGAACTTCTGATGAAATTTAAGCAGCTTATACTTAAATATGCTAAGAGTAAAATGAGTGTTATAGAAAATGAAACAAAGCAGAAAACAAAAAAAATTTAAACAAGAATAATATTTTCTCAACGATTTATTGGCATTACTAAATGTACGAAAGATATTCTTTAGACAAATATCTTCAATAGAAATGCATTTCTTACAAACTTACACAAAATCAAAAGATGGGCATTTTACTGATTTTCTCAAACCATTTGTAGGTCATTGCTAGAACCTGTATCAAATTTGTTTGGTGTTCTTATGAAAATCGAAACAGCTAATTTGTTTCTGTTGAGTCTCTTATCGAACTTTTACCAGTGAACTTGACTACTTAGTACTTTGCGCTTAAACACTTTATTTCGATTGCTAGTTACAGCTAAACAGAAACGTAAATTTTTCTGGGCATGGTTGAAACTATGTGCCACCTTATTTTGTCAATAAATTTAGCGTGCACCTGCGGAGTTACTAAAAGAATTCTCCATTCTCTTTGTTTATTTTATCGGCCCAACGAATTTACATGTTAAAATTGAGTTGACCATTTGAGGAGTTCATATCGCTACCCTGGCTTGTCAAACCGATTTATAATGAAAATCACAACGCTCTTCCCTCCCTGACGCATATATCATAATAAATATGCCTTGTACGACGAACGATTATAGTTTTAAATGTTCTAGTAAATTAATTATTATTATGCTTATTTAACATTTTTACGCAGATTAAAATTTTCTTTTGTCAAAAAAGGTTTTTTACGAAAATATTTTAAGTATATGGCAGCACTGGTTAAAAAATATATATATTGAATAGAAAATTGCGTCTGCTTCAAATGGTTTCATAAGTTTGTCCTCTCATTCACTTATATCTTGCATATCCAATTGATATACGAGTATTTATATATTTTTTGCCGATGGGGGGTAGTAGCATTCTGCATAACCAAATTGAATACTTGTATTTTTCCTTTTAATAATCGCTTTGCTTTTTCTGATTTCTTTTATGAGAAAAAAGCTAAAAAGAAAGTTAAGCATAGAATGAACTTATTGCAAAAGTTTCACTATCGATTGATATAATTTTAATTCTGAGGAAGTTCTATCAATGCACATTATTAACAGCGTCCTCCTTTCATATATATTGTGTCTGCATTTTATTGATTTTGAAATTGTTTAAGTTTAAACGAAAACTTAAAGCATAATAGAACAAAAACTATTGTCACAAATATTGGGGCGTTTTAGTTAGTGGGAACTAAAGTAATATGGAAAGCGTTTGTGTACTTTAAGATGTATTGGTTCAGTACCAAGTCAATTTTGAATTAAGTGAATGATTAGATTTTTTTTAAGTCTTTATTATTTCTAACATTTTAAAACTATCAATGATTAAATAAGTCCCTCGAAACTGGTAGCAATACGTGTAAAATAGGTTAACTTGTGCTTGGTTAGCAAACTGGCATCGAATTCTTTCTATGACCTTGGCTCGCGGACTTCATTCCAACTCGAACATCTCTCAAATACTGCAGTTGCAAATCAATAGGCAGCTACCTGTTATTCAATTGACGTTTCCTATTTACGAAGCAATTTTTTCTAACCAATGACGAACTGTGGATCTCAAAAAGTTGCGTATACTAAAGGCGTACGCTACTGCTTCTATTTCATTTTGATAGAAAAGTTGCTTCTCTTCGCATGACATTCTATTGTCTATGCAAATCATTTAGATATACTTTTACCGGCCTGGCTGACCTTTACATTTTGTTAAACTTCTAACTAATGACAGAAATCTTGCTGGAGTGACTCCAACTCAGGAAGTAGTTGTTGGGGTTGTTAAATTTGTTGCTCATGTCAATGACCTTCTGCATAACCGTTTCCATTTTAGAAAACAGTTCTTCATTACTTTCATATTGTTCTTCATTATTTCCCCTTCTCATTCTAAAGGGCTTTAGGATCTAAATATATTTGTATTTTAAAACTGCCAATGATTTCTTGTTTCCTAAGGGATTTTTCAAACAATACGACCTCTAGCAAAACACAGTCATAAATTACCATTTCGGTAAATAAAACCTTAAGCTGGCTTTGGACAAACAATTGAGAGGAAAAAGCAACTATTTATCAAAAACTAAAAAATTTTTATGAAAATAATTGCTGGTGTAAAATAATCCTTCCTAGCAATTTTCTGGTAAGTTAGTTGTGAAATTTTATGACATCGTGATGTCACAATTGTAAATCATTCGTATTCAGATTTTTCATTTATATTCTCTTTTAAATGGAGTTTGCTGAAACACCCAAACATCACGACAGAGCAGAATATTCGATAATTTATGTTTGGTTCACTTTTAAAACAAATCATAAATTTTATTGCTTTATTTGTTTGTTAGTTGGACCGCGCATTTAAATATCACATTTATTTTTTTTTCCATGTTCTCTTCTAGATTTCATTATGTTTGTGCTGTGTGTGTATTTAACGACAGTATATTTGATAAATCCAGTTGTTTAAATCGCACACGAGCTTATTAAATACCTTACACAAATTCTCTAAAAAATCCATGACGTGTTAAGAAGGAAAAATTTTTTTTAAAAAAATGTTAAAAATTTTAATTTCAGTTCACAAAAAAGAAGGAGTATGAGCTACTACACTAAGTTTAAAAATACATATTGTATAAAAGGAACTTAAAATTGTACTATTACTGATTTGTATTATTATGATTCGTTAGAGGCTGAGCAGCCTCGTGAAGCTTTAGAACAATTCGAGAATTTTTATAAATCTCGAAATCATTGTGGACTTTGTTTTTACTAGATTGTCTAGAATTAGTATCCTATAGCCTAGATAATTAAGACGGCATCTTGCCATCGCAGGGCAATCGCATAGAACATTTTCTAATCTTAACTTTCGCTCTTGGTAGAGTATGTAACAATCACTTTCTACCGCACCTATTTTATTCAGTTTTATTTAAGTGATTGTTAAGCCTGCACTGTCACGTTAAGAGTTCAGTGTGGAGTTTGATATTATGTGTGTATATGTATATATAGAGTCCATGAGTCTTTTCAACTGCAGCATGTTTGTTTGGGCTCTCTAGTAATCGAGTAGACTTCGTTTTTTATCTCCGCGTATTAGGTAAATTGCGAAACTATTTTTTATCTCACAGAAGGGGTTTGTACCTATAAAAGGAATGGCTGCGTCTTTTTTCCTATAGTCGGCTATTTCATTACTTTTATTTCCCTGAAGTCCAGGAAGCCACATTATAGTAACCGAATACCTCTCTGCTACGGTACCATACCGAGAACGTTAAAACAATCCGAAACAAGCTTCGATAAGAACAATTAGTTTTCTGATGATTTCAAAATTGCCTGGCTGTCCGAGAGAATGCGTTTTTTACTACCACGGGTGCCACTACGTAAATATTCTCTAGCACAGAGCTCTAAGGCGTGGAGCTCCATATGAATAATGAGGGCTATTTTCCCATTGCAGTTGTTTTGCGGAAATGTGATCCTAGACTTCCTGCCACAGAACCGCCATCTACCATTTTGGACCCATCAGTGTACCAGAACTGTGCATCCTATTCTAGTGCTAGCACTGTATTATTTCTTTTATTGAAAAAATTTTTGTATATTAATAAAAAGAACACTGTTTCAGAGCCTGTCCCAGACTTGTACCCAGGTCCATCTTGGAGTTGAATTTTTTACACTTTTAAATTAAAAAAATTTAGAAAAAATTTAATTCAATGGTTAAATATGCCAAATTTAGACACATATGGTCATTTGGATCACGTAACCTCCTGTTTGTGTCTTCAGTAGCCTTTTTATGTAGAGCATAAGTTGCTATAAAGTTTAGGATGCTTCTTATGCCCTTTCAACGAAAGTGTCAAATGTATTCATATATACATATATACCTTTGTCATGGATCCCGACATTTGAGCGAATCAAATTATTTTTGGTTTTTTTACTCTTACGGAAAACTTTATATAAATTTTAAAGTTTACAGAAAATTGTAATTCGGTAAAAAAATTTCACAAATAACTAAAAAAATACTAACTTTATAACTCTTTTTTACCAAAATGTAGAGCTTTTTTAAAATAAAATTTTGACCAAAGTTTAAAATTTTTTCACCAAATTTTCAAGTTCAACATCAACATTTTTCTATATTCACGAAAAAATGTTTAAATATTAAAAACAAAATTATTGAAGAACAAAATTTTAAACAAAAACCGAAATTAAACTGAAATATGATAAAAACTAGAAAATTTACAAAAATCGGGAATTCACAATAACTCCCAAAAAATTCAAGACAAAAAGACAAAGTAGACTACACAAATACAAAATATAAATTTCTGCAAAAAATTTCAAATTATTCCAATAAAAGATTTTATAAAAAAATATATATATATTAAACAATTTAGCCTTTACCACAAGTTTCAAATTAACCAAAAATTTAAGAACTAGAAATTTCGCCAGAAGACGATAAATCTATATTTCACAGCAAACTTACAAGAATTTAATTTTAACGAAAAACTGAAATATCATCCCAATATACGAAACCATAGAAAATGCAAAATATACAACTAAAACCCGGAAATTGGGAACAATAAATAGATCATTAGGGTGCTGTGGCTTAAGTTATAAGTACGATAACTATTTAGTATTCCATGGCTTATCGATGCGTACTCCAGCCGCTGGCAATAAATAGCATTGAATTGTTCTGATATATACTGATGTGTTTTCATACTAGGATATATCCCTTGCTGTTATCACTCTATAGTACCAAATCTTCGGTGAAGTAAAATAATTAATAAAATGGCTACATCCATTAGCTTCAAGTCATGTGCCTGTATAACACCAGAAGCGCTATAACACTTTTAAGCACTGAAGCTTTTCTATCCCTCTACTTCCAAACCTATGTGAACCCTTTCCAATGGTTAAAATAAAAGCAACAAATTGTTAAAAATGTTATACAAAATAGGAAAATCTGAGCGTAAAGGAATGGAAAAATAAAGGCAGGATCCTTCCTTACGAATCGTTTATAAAGAATATTTTTTGGTAGTTGTTGCTGAATTTGATTCTATGTATTTTCAAAAGCATATGCGAAAATGTTGCAAACATTGTAGGTTGCATCTACTGTTGGGGTAGACACACAAAATTTTCCTAATTATTTTGTGATGCCCAACTGCAAAAACTATTGCCAATTTACATTTCATTGCTTTGTGGTTCGAACATGAACATATACTAATTCTAACAAGAGAATAAACAATATACTGTTTACCCAACTAAAAATTATTGTTCTTCTAAACAATAATGTTGTTGTGCTCTTGCTGCCTTTACGAGTATTACGAAAACAATAAAGTCTGCTTTTCTTTTTATTACTTTGTTATTGTTGTGGGCGTATTTTGTTAATTACACTGGAATTAAATGCGCAAAAACTTGTCTATAGTAAGCGCGCATAAAAATGATAGGGTCGGCTATTTGTTATAATTTTAACTGAAAACGTACAATGTGGGCCTCTGCCTATTCTTGGAAGTGATAAAGTTAGTGTATCTTTAAGCTTGATATTTCATAAAGCAATTTAAGTTACCATACAAATAAACAAAATAATATAAGAATTGAAAACTACAATGGTTTGCTGTAATAACCTGCATACAGCATCTTTATTTGCTTTGCAAAAGTTAAAAGAACATATAATTAAATAGAAATGTCCCAACTTCCGGCACGACAAAAAATATAAATACTAAAACCAAGACTCTAAGCTTAAGACTATTTTAAAATTATAAATAAATAAAATTTTAACTATTCGTTTATTCAGAAATTAAAATGCAAAACATTTCCATAAGATTCCGACTGCATAATATTTCATTCTCTAAGAAGGCCAGCAGAGATATGTAAATAATAAGTATCTGAACAATTTAAATATAATTGTGAAACGACTCCGGATTTTCCGGTCTGTAGGCAGGATGTCTCAGGGCTGTCCAGGAAATGTATAATTGCAGTTCTGAAAATATATGGGTTGTGCTTTATTTCATGTAGGTTGTTTTATATTCTCGGTAAACCAAAAAATCCAGTATAATGCTATAAAATAACTTAAAATTTGTCTTAATGCTAACATATTTTAAATGGTTCCTAGCGAGATTGCTTCAAAATAATAACTACTTTTCGTCTAGCTATTATCTTCGCTGTCCTAGCATTTCCAGTCCTGAATCTACAAAAGTTAGTGAAACTTCTCCTACGGTTTACGCACTACTGATTATGTATTATGCTTAGCCCACTATTCATACGATCGCCTATATGTGATTGTTGTTGCAACTAAAGAAACTACTCAAATCATATTTCTTGAAGTCCATGGAGTAGCATTCTTTTCATGAAGCAAGCAACATACTTGACATAGGTTTGTGCATTTTTTTGTTGTTTTCTCGACATTATGCTTTGAAAATTGGAGCATATCCAACCGATTATTCTGACAACCACTTCCCACTTGTTCTGCATAACATTGATGTTTGGTGCATGTGCTTGTTATTTCAAAACAGCCTTTCTATGCATCATAAACTCGGTCCTAGCTTATTGTACTCTAGACAGCCACAAAATAAGCCGTAGCGAAAATTATTGAATCCATCCAATACATAGCTTTTCAAACCAATCGAGCCAGTAATATTTTATATATTTTGCCTAAAGAATGCATTCTTCAACTGAAAATCAAAGCAATGCCTGTCGCCTGCCATGCAACTAAACTTTAAGAAATTTTACTTTGTTCGCTTTGTTTCTTTTTATTTTTCTACACATTAGTTCGCTCAAGACAAATAACATTTTATATTGCTTAACGTCGACTCCCCTCTTCACCCACTTCATATTTAATTCGCATTTTATTATATGTTAGCTATCTTTTACTCACGCTTGTGTGTCGGTTTGCTTAGTAGGTTTGTATCGGTTCGTTACGGGTTAATCATACAAAACGTGAGAGTGTTAGACGTATTAATGCTCTAGATATGTCTACTATTTACTACTGTGGGCAAAAAATAGTAAGACTTTTTAATTTCAATTTCGCGCGACTGTCGGTGACATCTGTGGCAAATATCACATAAAAGTAGTCATTAGTATACGCTTGTCTTTCTGAAGTACAACAGGTGCATTTGGCGATTTTTACAATGAGTGAAATTATTCAACAAATTTCTGGTGCCGTAAAGTTCAGAATGTTGCAAGAGGCCTTCGGTGATAATTGTATGTCGCGAGCAAGTGTTTTGATTGGTACAAATTATTCAAAGAGGGTCGAGAACCACGTCCAGGACGGCCATCAGCTGATGATCAACACGTCAATAAAATCAAGGAATTGGTGTTCGAATCAAGAGATCATATCCGTCTAAGAATAGTGAAATCACGATTGGTTCCAAAATCACTAAATTTTCTTGAAAAACAGCGTCTGTCAAACAATGCTTTCCGACTACCAGGATGTCATTAAACGTATTATAACGACGAGTCCTGAATCTACGCATACGACCCGGAAACAGACGATCAATCGGCCGAATGTCGTGCCAAAGGTGAGCGGAAGCCGAAAAACCACGTCAAAGCAAGTCAAAAATCAAGGTTTTGTTGACAGTTTTCTTCGATCGTCGAGGTGTGGTGCACTCCGAATTCCTTCTGACCGGCCAAACTGTCAACAAGGAATACTATTTGAGTGTTATGCGTCGTTTGCGCGAACTTTTCGTAAAAAGAGGCCGGAATTATGGACCGATAACTCTTGGTTTTTGCACCACGATAATGCACCGTCGCATACCGCATTGATTCTTCGTGAGTTTTTCGCCAAAAATTCAATCAAAAGTATTCGCCTGATTACTTCAAGAGGGACGAAAATGATTTGACAGAATAAATAAAAAAATTTAAAATTATGAACAAAGTCTTACTATTTTTCGGCCACAGTGGGGTATTCATTTGATGTTGGGAATGGCACCCCTATTAATTCAATCCTATCAGATTTTGTTCACTTAGGCATCATAAACACACCTTATCACATTTACGCGCACCTTGTTTTATAACAACTCCTCCTCTAGTTTACTTATTTTTTATATAAATTTTTATTAGTTTCTCTCATTGATGCTGCCAATAACAAATATTTTTGTTTGTATTAAAACAGCGGATATCTATTGATCAAGTCAGCCGGACATTGGTTCATTTATTTTGTTAGACAACAATAATTTGCAAATTAAATAAAGGTCTAAATAACGAAATTTAATGATGCTTTACTAATATGTATTTTGACAAAAAAAGAACATGCTTTGTGTGGCTTTTACTGTTTTCATTTGCTAATATTATTACAAATAGATATTGTATTTATTTTTGACGCTCAGACTCTTGGACAAATCGATTTGGAATGAAAATACAAGCTTTAGTTAGTTGGTATGTTTTTCACTGATTGCTGAGGTATCAAGAACTATGCATATGCTTCAATAGACGTAAAGAAATATAAAACTTCACTGACACAACCTAGTACATAACTAGGCTATGAGTAGTGACAGTGATTTAGAATTCGTGCTAGGTGGTATGATTTCATTTTACGGTTAATGTGCTCTATTCGAAATGAGGAGAGATTTTCCCCAACATGGTATTTTGTCGGACGTAGAACAGAACAGTTTTGCTGGCTGTCTGTCATACGACATCTAATAGAAATGTGCTTCCGAAAAATTTCGCTTAAAATTTTATCTCTTTTAGCTTTTGTGAGAGCAAATTGTGGGCGGACATACAGAGAGCAACTGTTTATAGGGACTGTAGAATGATATGTAAAGTATAAAGTATAAAAACTATTACTTTAGCATTCTTAAATGGCGACATGACATAAAATCTTCCTTAACGCCTGACCAATGTGGAAAAAATTCCAAGAAATACAAATCTTGGTTCAATTTCCACCAAATAAAATGCCTACAAATGCCAGTATTGCCTTTGAGTAGAAGTCTAGTAATAAAAAACGCCTGCAGAATGCGGATGAATTTCTTAAACTTGCTCCGAAGATTAATAGTAAATTAATTTGAAATTCTGGCGCCACGTGTTCAATAAAACGCTGCGAATAATAATTTAGATCTATATGGCACCAAACTAATTTCATGGCCATATTTAATATTTTCCAGAACAAATCGAAAGATTTTTGTTCTGTAAAAATTTAAGCTTTTTGATTTCATACCCCACAAAGGGTCCCTTGATTTTTTTTTATCAGTATGCAGCACCTTTTAAAGACGTTTCTCTAACTCTTGAACAAAATTAAATACAAATTTGTTATCTTTTAAATTTTAGTTTCCAATGGCACTTTAGTCAAATTTAAATATTTTTTGCTAATATTTATGATAAAATACGTTATAAACAAATAAGCCTACATAATGAATATACATCGATTCAACGTCTTTCAACAATAGTTCATGTTTCCCCTAAATTCCAGTACTTGCATCAAAGGTCTTCGCAAAAATGGATGGTAGATCTTGAATCGAAATAAAATAATGTGAATGTGAATTATTTTCCTTATTTGAAAAGCCGATGTCTGCGAATATGTGTGCAATACGACATCATTTCAATGTATGCGGACTTCGGAGGTCAACATTTTAGTGACTCTGTCTTACAAATCGTGTTGTGGTCAATTAAAGTCACCGGCACCAGCGATGGTGTATCTTCAAGCTGTTCGAGCTAGTAAACAGTTTTTTCAAAATAATTATTATTTATATTATACGGACTGGTTATCGGTCACCAAAAAATCCGCGGTAACTATGACTGCATGGATTGGATTGCTTTGCTGAATAACAATTAATTGATTTTAGTGTCAAAACAACATGGATTTTTAGATTTTAGACTGTCAAAACAACATGGCCGCCACTGGTTGTCAAGTTGGTTATTTCTTTATTTTATTTTAATAGCAGTAATTTTGCATGTGCGCTGTTAGTAATAAGAGGAAGAAGAAATTTCAATATGCTAGGGAAATTAACGAAATAAATGGTGAAAGCCATAAAATAGTTGAATTGCACCAAGCAAGTTATTCACAGACCATAAACTTGTAGTAATAAACTTTGTAATTTGTAGTACTTGTGTTCGCTAGTTAAGCTTTGTGTAATGAATAGACCATCCTTTTTCGTTTCAATACATGTGCCAAATCATAAAACATGTCCTAACTTATTATAAAGTATCATTGCAAACTGTGTTCCACATTTTTGGCATTTTCCAAAAACCTGTTCGAATAATGTAAATATTTGAAATTAAATAAAAACCCGGTTGTTGTCTTAAAATCATGAAAAAACCGGTTAACATGGATTTTAAAATATCGTTGACATTTATTTATTAATATCTATTGCTGGCTAAAGTAAACACATAGACAAAAATCACCGTCACTGTGCTTCTTAAACGTTGCCCACAAATTTGTCAACACAAAATTTGTATTAAGTTAATTTTAATGGCAAACACTTACTTTATATTAACTTTCTTTAAAATAATTGATTAACATTAAAAAGAATTCCTATTTCATCTGGACAAATGTGTTTGTCACTTACAGTAGTGAATGAAAAACTTTTAAACTTATATTTGTTTATATGGGTTGTTTTTTTTCTTGTTAAGACCTAAAACCCTCTTATAATCGGCTCTCAATTAACTACGAATATATTGTTACGTTTACTACTACAATAAACGTTAATTTGTAGGGTTCGTTTAATTGCAAATATCAAAATACACAGTTCTTTATGATTTGATCAGTACACAGCTTTTTCGGCAATTAAGACTCAATTTACAACTGCTCAGTACTAATTAACACTGTACACTTAACAATCTTTCGTACACTCAGGTATTCACTCTATATCTTCTGCTGTGAACGGGGCCTTTATATACAGACTACAGCCGCTTCTTGAAATGTCCCGAACACACGCGAAATTGCGCATCATTTTTTTCATTTGCTGACTTAGTAGTCTTATATATGTGTTTGTGTGTGCGTGTGTATCTTTTGTTTACTTTTTCTTGCTGTAGAAGTTGTTTTTGTTTCTACGTTGAATCGCGGTTCGGGGAATTTCTGCTACGCCATTTTTTTTTGCTATATGTTAATAATATTGCGTATTTGTACAATAGGTCGTTTCGCACATCTTTGACTATTACTTTGTAACAATATTGATTACTTTGCAACTTCCTTTAGTTTTTAATTTTTTTTTATTATATTCATATCTAAACGGAGTAGCTTATATCAGCTGATTATTTAATGATCAGAGACCTACTGTAACTATATACAATTGTTGTCAAATTTGCTTTAAAATGTTTATAAATACATCATGATCTATAGTATTTTCTACGAGTTCGCCGTTACCAGTCTCCAACAAAAACCCTATACCATGACTCTAACGTAACCGTGCTTGTTTGTATTATCATTTGAGTCATTCAATACGTCGAATAACTGTGGCTACGAAGTGATATGCTGTAAAAAGAACTAATTCTGGATCTATCGTTCGATTGTATATTTTTGGTCCGGATGTAGGAGAGTATTGCAGTAAGAGAGAACTGCATTCTAACCACAGGCCGTCATGGTGTTTGTATGCTCTTGGCGTGGGCTGTTATGGCGGCTTTTGATGTCTACGGACTTTTATTTATAGAAAGGAATTGATCAAACTTTGAGTAAACAAAATGACCGTGTATGTATTTTTTTTCAATTCAAGCCTTGGAAGGCAATACTGCAGCTGTTGAAAATGGAAAAAGATTCCAAAATTGTTGAAAAGTAAAAGTAATATTTCACTTAAGGGTCTTAGTCACTCGAATTAATGCAACCGCAGTAAGCCCGAAGTACTCGGTGAAATAAACGGTCGAATAGCATTAACGATCCGTATTAATCAGTATCTAAAAAATAAAAGCTTCTTAATCAACCGGAATCCTGCTAAACAGTTTCATATCTTATAACGAGTGGGCCAACCTAAGTTTGGAATTTTGAACAGTTGTAAAAAAGAAAATTTATGAATATTTTTTTTTAAACCTTGGCTTTAGTATAAAGGTTGACCTTAGCTTATCCAGTAAGCAAATTTGTTTTATTTGAATGTCAACTCATGCTTCCAAGACAATTGATTGCTTCTTGATGAATTTAATACAGTGGCAAAAATATTTCTTAGGCTTTAGTTTTTTATTTTATTAAATCTTTCGAAAAGAAATTCACAATAAGTATTGAAATCTTATCGCTAAAATATCATATATTCATTACCACCAATGTAATAACTAACAGTGACAACATGGTGCAAACTTTTTCCGAAATTCGGAAGTCAATTGGCCCTCTCGGGGCAGAGATTTGATCCCGTTGGACTACTTTTTATAGCATAAAGGTTAAGCTAGCTAACCAGAGGCCTTGAAATATGAAATGAAAAAATTACTTAAAAGTTTACTATACCGGATATAATACTATATTGCCAGCCAGCTGTTGTGTTCTGTTCTTAAATATAATGGCTTTCAACCTTTACTTAGCCTTACTTCCGGGAAAATATTTATAATTTTTTCGTAGCCGCTTTAAATTATAAATGATAAGATGGATATAAAATGTTGAGGTTTAAAATTAATTGAAGCCAGAAGTTAATAATCTTTATTATTTAATGTAACAAACACTCTTTCTCAAAATCTTTATAATGATCTTAAAACTAAACTTTAAATTTTGCTAACAAAGTTCTCGTGCCAAATATGCTTCATATATCCAGCATTAAAGTTATAAACTCCTACAACATTTGAGCAAAATGTCTCCAAAATATGACAGTTACAGTAACAGATTTGTCATTTACTATGCCGTTTTCCAAAGAACGACTTGAGAGCATTGACAAATACTTAAGTATGTGTGTAGTTTATAAAACAATGACTGGTATGTGGCAGTCAAAGTAACTTATTGAAAATGCCAATCTGTAACACTGCCAAAAAACCAAAAACAAAAAAACCAAATGTGCTTTTGAATCTGCAACCTCAACCTTAAAATCACTGTCGCTGCTAGAGTGTCGTCATCATTATCGTCATTATTAACCGAAAACCATAGACAACAAATTTCCTGTTGTGGCGATTTACAACACGTTCATGCCCCAAACAATTTCAATGTTGGCTGTGCAAACACCACGCTGTTGCTTTTACCGTCACTGTTGACTGTTTTAGAATGACGATTCCTTTTTTAATTTACACTCGATTTCCAAATTGTCGCAGACTTTTTTCCTCTCATTTTGTTTATTCCACTTGGGTGTCAACATGTTCATAAGACTAAGCCAAAAATACTCTTGTGCCACGAGTATAAGATTTTTTCATTCCAATGTGATTTTGTGCCTGTTATGCGGTTTAACGGTATTTCCTCAAAGTGTCTCTCAAGTGATAATAACTCGAGTGTGAAGTTTGTAACGGCAGCATCTTTTACCAATAACAGTTCTAGACGCACATTGTTGGTTTGTTGCCATTGTCGATTTAATCGATTTTATCTTTTGTCGTGTTGGCTTGGCTATTCTGTAAGCTTTTTATGCGCTTGTGTGGTTTTTTCTTGTAAACTTTTGTTGTTCGTTTAAATTTACAAACTGCCTGAAGTTTGGGAGTTTTTAAATTAGAAAAGTGATTATGCGGAAGATTATTTCAAAAACTCTTGATGCTACGGCAAGATACCGGAATATTGAATTATACGATTTTTTTTTTAAGAATTACCACAATTTAGTTATAGTCTAGATATCGTCAACCCTTTGTCTAGTCATTGTCTAATTATTGTCTCGTAATAGTCTAGTTGCAATATAATAGTCTCATTATAGTTTTTGTCACTGAGGCTGAGGCCATGGCTTCTTTTATTTATAGTTAGTATTTAAAAAAACCATTTATCGTATACTGAACTAGAAATGCAGGAGGACGAAACTTTAAAGAAAACACAGCTGAACAAAACCCGACATAGGTCCAAGGTGGATTGGAAGTAGAACTGAACTGGAGCTCAATTAGATAGAAAATTTTTAAATACGCTGGCGGATAACAAATTGAATTGATACTTCTTTGTGTACTTTTCAGGATCCTTTTGCTTCTTAAGGATTTTTTAGGTTTTCGATTCATTGCTGATTCCGGCACAATTGTGAAGCTTATAGGTTCCGCATAACACCGTCCCTTAAAATATAACTGCATGTATTGGTCTGTTTAAAGCCTGCTACTGCAAGACCTCACGTGTTTCAGGGTTGAAGCCTTTTCTATGCCCTGCCAACAAATACCATCTTCCCTGAATTTCGTCTCAGCCGGTTAGTATTTTAGATCATCGAAAGTTTGACCTATTACCATATTATTTATCCATCTTTTGTGCACAAAGTCTTCATGAGCCTCATCCAAGATTTCTCAACTTTTAAGGATTAAGGAGTCGTTCACAAACACTAATACCTCTTTCCAAAGCAATTACAGGTTCAGGCGTGCCAAAACTCACTCCAGATAAGCCAATACCCATTGACTCTTTCTTTCCTTATTAAAAATGTGTTGGAATTTGCTGATCTTGCGTCCTTACATCGTTTTCCCGATTCGCCTGCTTTCCCATCTTTCTTTCGTTTCAATATTCTGATTTTCCGTAGTAGAAACCTATTTATTCCGGCTTGTCTCTTGACCACACTTTCAAAGTTTTCTTCGACCTAAAGTCAGTAAAGATTTTAGATAAACGTCAACCCGGTCATGCAGCAGTAATACAAATTCTGGTGATAGCTTCTTGTATTCGAGAATTTTTATCCATACTTTCAGGTCAACAACGAAATGTATTTAAAAAATATTGTCTAGCCTCGCCTAAACACATTTTAAATTAATGTGCTAAATACTCCTCTTTTAAAAAGTTTTTAAATTTTACTGCTACAAATCTAAGTAGCTGCTAATGGTTTTTATCGTCAATTCATTCTTCCCTCTTTTTGTCAACGGAAAACTAAAAAGAAGACCTTATTTTGTTATGCCGAAATATATGTAGATTTGTCCAATTTATTTCATTACAATAATCCCTTTTTTATTATTTATTTATTTTTTCTTTTTAGAAGAAGATTGGTTCATTTAATTCGCATTCATTTGCCAAAAGCAAAAATGTCGCCATGACAAAATATTTGAAAATAAAACGTTTGCAATGTAGTGGAAGTAAAATGTGCACAGGCACACAAATTTTGTATAAAAACTGATAAACGCACACATACATACACACACTTACACACACAGATAGCCAAGGAGAAATCATGAACAGACTATCAAACACCACCACTAATACACGTTACCAAAAACAAAAGAAGAAAGGCTATAAAATAGAAGGGCTGAGAAGCCATTCGCAGAAGCAACGAACATAATCTCCATAATATAAATTGTGACGATAACTATAAAAACTGCACTGCCATGGAAGTATGTGAATGATTTCGAAAATGTTGAGGCCAGGACAAATGAAAAAGCTGCAAACACAGAGGCAGACGAAAAAAAACTGAAATGCGGCAGCATTTTGTAGTATAAAATGCAGCAAAGACAGATGATGGTAGATCGCAATATGAAACTTTGCTAAACAAATTTCTCCTTTAGTTCGTGTTTGCTTGTTTTACTAAATTCACTTTGTAAACTTGTTTATCCATTCCCTTTCTAACTGCACTCCTCCCACCATCCTCTGGATGTAAAATCTCTAGTGACATAGTACTTGGTTCCTATGGAAATTTTCGCGTTATGAATGAGTAATTTTATAATCATATTAACAGGCAGAATAACATAGAAACGAGGGAGGATTGAAAAGTTATAAATTAAGCCGGAAATAGTTTATTATTCCATATATTTGTATCATGAGAAACTTTCCAAGAGACCTTTGACTTACAATCATTGAACGTTATACAGAATATTAAATTTATTCCTATACGGAAATGTAATTTCTTATGAGACAATTGTAAATATTTTACTTACAGAAAGCTGATTTGTTTTAAAATATTTTATAAATTCTTTACTTTTTTTGTTTTAGAAAGACTTGTGTAGATGGCAGTTAATTGCTTCTTTGAATTTGTTTTCCTTTTTTGGTTATTTGTTTCCATTCACTCAATTGAAGAAGGAAATTAGTACGAATTGAATTTAATTGTTAAAGGGTTATCAAAGAAACAATTGCCAGTTAATATTTTGAAAAAAAAATTTGAATTTTTTTCTATAAAACATATGATTTTGTCTGCTATTCGCAGATTGTGGAAATTCAAACAGTTTTTATTTTAATTTAAGCATTAGGAATTTCAGAATCTTAGCCCGGTTTGATGCTGCCGCTGGAAACTAGAGTCCTAAAACTTTAGGCAAAAATTAAATCATTAATTGTTTTAAAAAAAATAAGAGACAAAAGCCAAATTTATACCCTTAGACAATGATGACTATTTAATTTTGTTATACCGTTTGTAATTTCTAGCATGTCCGTGTACCCAAAGTTGGTATCAACCTTCTAGAGTCCCTAGAGAAATCAGGAACAACAAGTTTTGACCAAGTAACTAGTACAAATCTCATCATGTCGATATACTGACATAATCTACCTGAGGGCTTAATACAAACTTCTGAATCTAAATGTTGTACCACGTTGAAAAATTAATATATAAAACGTTAGGAATATTAACAAACCAAAATGCTATGGAAAAATAAACATTTCTCCAAAAGCTGTAAAAATACAGGAATTTCGGCTCAGAATTTTTTGAAAAGTCACCAGTAAATGTAGAAATTACTAAAAACTTTAATATAACAAAAATAATCAAAAACACAACTTTACTAAATTGTTAAACATCAACCCAAAATTGCAGTTAAAAAAATCTTTACAAGTTAACAGCTTCGTCAAAAACCGAAACTAATCAGAAGACGAAGATTTCGAAATTGCAACAAAATTCATTAATTCAAAAATATGTCAGAAAATTGCAAAAAAATTTAATTACCAAAATAAGGAAATTTAAACAAGAAGCTGACGTTCCAAAATTTAAATAAGTTCTTGGCCAAATTGCATCAAATTTTTCTCAACAAGTCTAAATTTTAGCAATAAAACACATACGATAATAAGGAATACCTTAAAAAAAACAAGAAGAAGCAAAAATCATGTTTTTTATTCCAATTGTCTCGATTAGTGGGTTAAATAGATGATGTTAACAGTGGACACAAAGTTAGTATTTTATTTCTATTTTTACAAATTCTTTACTACAATTTGTAGTAGCACAATGAGTTCCTAAATCAATTGTTTTGTCACACTAGTAGGTGATAAGGAATTTGTTTAGAATGTATTATGAGTTATATTTGGTTTCTAGGCTATTTATAAACATGGCATTAAAATTTATTCTATGCCACACGAACTATGCTAGAAGTTCAACAATTCCATGCCTTAGCCGATAGATCCAGCAGGAATAAGAAATAGCATGTCGTCTGGTACTTTTATCACAGTGATGGACCCTATTCCTATAGGGTATAAATAAAATTTTTTTTTTTAACAGAAAGAAAAAACATGGGAATCAAAAAAATTACTTCATTTAATAATTCTGGTTCGAAAAAATTACGTCAAAGGTAGAACTAGGAGCTGTATTTAATCAAAAGTTCAAAATTTCTAGAATTCCCTAAAAAATCGGAAGTATACGAAACAAAGCAACATAGCAATTAAGCCATAGAGAAGCTCAGGTATGTCTATAAATAAATGAAAGATGCAAAATTTGAAAATGAAGTATGTACATAGATGCTTATTATTTTACCAATTTAAAATTTGTGGACTACGGGTATCGTTCGGTTTCGTAAGGTAATTTTAGACGTTAGTGAATTACTTAGTGAATTTTTAAACTTTTGGTGAATTTCCCATATGTGGTGAAATTTTAATTTTAGAGCGTCGCGATCAAGTCGCCCAAGTGTCAAGATCCCAGGTTGTCTATTGCCTTTAGAAAGCCGATTTCAACAACGGACGGATAGATGGACATCGTCAATTGAACTTCCCTAGCTATAAAGATACAAAATGTCTAAATACTTTGTTGGGTCGGAGGTGAATATTGTAGAAACAAACGGAGTGACAAATCTATATATTGCTCTTATTGTGAAGGGTACAAATATATAGAGTCGCCCAAAGTCGATAAATAATCACCACTTTTTCGCATTTATTTACACAGCTTTTGAACACCTAAAGTAAAAGTAGTAAGTGAACATGATGAATATGATGAATATTTATGTCTGGCATAGTGGCGCGTAAAAAAAACTGGTGCTGTCAGCTCAAATACCTTCACATAAACAAGAAGATTTATTTAATAAAACTTTTTGCAATTTTGAACTCTCGTAAACATTTCAGCAGTAAATTGTTTTAATAAATACACACATTTCACTGGAGTTTCAAATAATCAGATTCTAATCACAAGCGAATACAAAACTACGTACTTTGTGCTATTTCCAAACATTCTATGGCAACTAGTGGTAGATACAAAAATAAATAAAGATGAATCACCTCTTTTAAAATTAGTTACGTAGTTCTTCGAACGCGCTATAAAAGATGAAATTTTTTGGTATTTATCTTTGCTCTGAAACATGTAATTATCACAGTCAAGGCCATAAATATAAGTATGAATATAAATTATTTTTATAAATAATATGCAGATTCTGTAAAGGAAATCGTACCTGCAACCTGTAAATTGATTTAATTGCAGTTAGCCAACACAAATGCTAAAATTCGTATTTTCAGAAAAATTTCAGAGCAATTCATTTATGTTATAAAGCAAATTCAAAGCTTAAAAAACGTGTCACATTCTCTTTTTCCAGCCCCACGCCTCAGACAAGCTTCGGGGATTGCTGGGTCTGGGCGTGATCAACCTATGAGATCGTACATATTAAATTTTACTATATACTGATCTATACATATCACTAACGGCCAAATTAGATTAAACGACTGGTCAAAAATTCATGTTAAATATTACTTTGTGAAAGCAATATGTAATGAAACTCTCAAAAATACGTATCGGAATTTGACAGTTGTTTGGCTCTCAGTATTTTTAGATAATTTTAAACGGTGGGACTTTTAATTTTACTAGAGCTGCATTTTTAAAGAATCGAACGCATAAAACATCAAATTCAGCTGCTAAACGAATAAATTATTCGATTGGCTCGCCGATGGCCGCGCGGTGCTACAGATATTTTTTTCTTCAGCTTTCACCGGCTTAAAAACGGCAGTTGTGTTTATGGATTTTCAATGTATTATGTTCACTCTAGTGCTTAAAATTGTTTTACCCTTTTATCACTTTATTTTGATACTTTTCCAAAAAAAATTTATCAAACATTTAAGCCGTTGAAAGTTCTTTAAAGCCACCGCCGCCGTTACCGATCCGAAACTGCTTAGCCATTGCCGCCGTGAGTATCGTTTCGGCTTCTTTCTCTGCTACGTGATTCAATTAAACAAACTCGTCATTTTTGTTTTATTTCAAGTGTATTAGTGTGGACACACAATGTAATGAGAATATTTGACTTAAGTTTTTTTTTACAGTCAAAAAGAATATCGATCCCTCTTTAAAAATGCTTTTTCTTGTCTCTCAGTTTACTTTTTTGTGCTTTATTTATTTCTTTCTGATAGAATTTTTTTTTTCGCTGTAAGTAAAATATTTGCAAATTGTTTTACACGTGTAAAACTTCATAATTCAATGCACGAAAGTTGCTACAATTGTTTTTGTTTGAATTAAATTTTCCTGCACTTGTAGTATTTATCAGTGGATTTTTTCCCAGATTTTTTTTTTTTTGCTTTTCAACATGACTTTATTTACAACATGATAAAACAGAAAATCAGATATTGGTAAAAACTTTTCAAACTACTGAACTCAATGGCAGAATTGGGCAAATTCTTGCAATACAAAATTAGTAAAACTTAAAAACCTTGAATGCATTTGAAATCCCTTTTGTATCGATACCGTATGCAAATAAAAATTTCAACTCTAGATGAGTGCTGTATGTATTTTAGTTAACAGACAGCAAAGAAACGAGAAACGAAACAAATAGAAAAACCACACTGAAAAAGTTATTTCTAATCTATATTTCAAATGGGTCCTACAGGAATTCTTTTTCCCACTACTAACTATATGTCTATAAAACTATTAGGTTGGGGAAAAGGCATTTCTTTCAAATTCATTGAACACAATAAAATAAGGAGTATTTGCAAATAACTGTTGAACATATAAAAGTTTTAACTTTAAAGCGAAATAATTTTTTAACATATTCCACACTGAACTAAATATATTTGGACAAGGATATGCAAAATCCAAAATAATAAAAAATATATAAAAATTGTTGCTATCGTTGCTTGTAAGAACTTTGTTCATATGAAAATATCTACATTTGCTTTTGTAACAAAGATATGGCGAAAAAATTCCACTAAACCTGACTAAAATGCAAATGACAACAAGGACTTACAAATATTGTGAAGTGAGAGATTGTTAAAACAAACGTTCTAAAATAAAAACCCATTGAAAAAAGCTATTGATGCTATTTAGAATATCTGTATAAAAACCACTTGCTACAATTTCAATACGGTAGGAACATGCAAAAGTTGCCACACGAAATTGCCTACATTCCAAGGGTAACTCAAACATTAAGTAACAAATGAATGAACAATAATATAACAAATCAGAGAACTATATTCGGCTGTGTCGAATCTTATACACCCTTCATAATAGTATGTACTAATAGAAATGTATTACAGGTTTTTCCAGGTGCAAAGGATTGTTTGGGTTATTTAATGTTGGGCTCCGATCTTACTTGTCTTATTTTATATTTAAACTCTCCTCGTTTTAATATTAGCATTTTTGATCGCTTTGTTTTCCTTTTTTCTGAATGCTTAAATATTTTTGATAATTTTTCGATTTTGTGGTGAATTGTAGAGAATAGCGGAAGTGGGGTTTTATTAAAACTTCTAATATTTGATAAAATGTAGAGCTTTAGGTGCGTTTTTTGATACAATAAAATGGTTTCCCAAAACTGAAAAATTTTGGTAAAATTAAAAATTTAGTTTTGGAGTTTAGTGAATTTATGGAATTAAATAGTTTTATTTCAATTATTCGATTTTGCAGTGAGTTTTAGAAGTTTTGTTCAATATAAAATTTTAGAAAAATTTGTTTTTTTTTATTTTTTGGTGCAATTTTGCTTCATTCGAAGCTTTTTAATTTTATTTTTAAATTTTATTACTTTAATAATTTTTAAAGCTTTTGGTTTTTTTATATAATTGTGTTCGATGTATCCTATTTTGATGTTTTCTTTTTGGTAAATTTGCAAGATTTTGGTTAAGGCTTTTTGATGAAATTCCAAAATTTTGAATATTTTTTATTTTATTTATATTATTTTAATTTTTTTTTTTTATTTTGTGGTGTATTTTAGAATTTGTGGTAAATTTAAAATTTGGACAAAATTTCGATTTTTTTTGCAGAATAATATGTTGCTTTTGAAATTTTCTTTTTTTATACAAATTTGTTGTTGTGGCGAATTTTTGATTCTTAAAAATTTTATTAAATTTTTGTTAAATTTTCAAATTTTGTTGTCAATTCACTATTTGCGGTGACGTTTAATTTTTTCCTTATTTGGTTAACATTTGGTTTTTCATAAAATAATCACTTCTTGTTGTTCGATGTTATGGTAAATTTTTACATTTTTGAAAACTTTAAAATTTTGGAAAATGTCTAATTTTTTGAGTTTTGTTGGAAAACTTCAGGATGTGGACGAATTAGGATTTTTTATATTTTAATTTGGTTCAACATTTAGGTCCGCAAGTTGTCTGGGGGCCTCGTAATTATAATCTTATATAGATTTAGAATATGCAGATTTTGTGTAAGCAAAATTTACCGAACGCCCTGATCAAATAATGCTGGAGTCTCTAGTATCGTCAGAAAGTTGATTTCAACATCGGGCAGACGCACATCGTTAATTGAACTTCCCTACCTATCAGGATCCAGAATTTGTTGAATCGGAAATGAATTTTGTAAAGGTTACAAACAGAATGACAAACTTATATATACGCTTTTCGTTTTTGTGAGAGTTATAAAAAGCAAAAAACATACAAATAAAATAATTCCCCTGTTTAGAGATTTTAATGTAAAATACTTAAACTGACAGGAAACAACTGCAGCAAATAAATAACTAAAGTCCACACTAAAGACATTTCCAAAAAACGAAAGTTTATTGGCGAGGACTGCCAAAGCTATAACCCCTAAAGCGAGCAGCCTTCTCTATATGATGCTACGTCCCTTACAGCGAACGCCACAGTGAACGTTCTACATCGACGATTCGGTGGTATGACTAACTCTTAAAAAATTAGATAACTCTTATAGGGGTGACGTAAATTGGCTTTCTAAGCTCATGCGAATTGATAATGCTAGACTTTTTTTTAATAAGCCGCTAATGACCACAAATTCAACATAGTTCTTGCTATAGTAGAAATTCAATTGAAATGATGTGTCACCTTAATTGAAAAGTAGAACTCTCAACAGCGACTCATCCTTATTGAAAATTGTTTTCTGTTGTGCTTATATGTGCATTTAACCAAATAAGTGTTAAATAATACACAGCCTTAAGTAGTTCAATTCACATTTATTTTGTAATACCAATTATTTATACTTCATTCCCATTTACAAGCTTACGGCCATAATCATAAGAAGTACTTTAAATTTAAAGTACACTTTAGTTAACCAAGAGTTTTAGGCAATTGAAATGCTTAATATGAAAACGTAGTCATAAAGGGTTTTAACTACTATAGTTTTTTTTGAATTTGTATACATCATACAAGCTAATGTTGCACAAAAATGTACCAATTTATCATCCTAGTCGACTCTATAATAATAAATAGGTTTTTATTATTTTATACTAAAGCAACAAAAATAGGCAAGGCATAAAAATTTGAATAACGTGCCTTTTGTATGATTTTCAATTGTATATAAAATCAAGTAAGAGAGCTCTATTCGGCGGTGCCGAATCTTATATACCCTTCAAAAAAGTATAAATATTGCTGATTTGAAGTGGTCCAAGTCTCAAAATTCAAAGTTGTCTATTGCTGTTAGAAAATTGATTTCAACAAAAACACGGATATCCTAAACTGATCCTATTTATAGGGATCCAGAAGACATGTATAATTTGCTGAGCCGGAAATAAATATAACGTTTTCATATTTGTGAAGAGTATAGAAACCATAATAAAAATAAAACAAACTAATTGCTAAAATATCTATATATAATGAACCGAAATTCAAAAAAAAAAAACCGAACTTACCAAATATTGAAATTTCACCATAAAAATTTAAACTATAAAAATTTAAATTTCACCAAAAAGTTAAAAATTTCACAAAAAAAACATATTTTACGAAATTTGGTTAAAATCGGAGTTAAACAAAAACATAAAATAAATCAAATTTCATCACAAATGGAGAATTTACGAAAAAAATACAAATTTCAGAAACAAAGATTTAAATCAAAATATTGTAAATAAACTTTACCAAAATCATAAACTAATATTAAAAAAAAAAAATTCACCATAATTTAGAAATACAAAAAAATTCAAATAATCAGCACAAAACCAAACTACAGTTGAAACATTTTAGATTGCAAAAATAACAAAGTTTTCAAATAAAATTTAAAATTAAAAAACTGAAATGCACCAAAAACTTAGGCAAAATGTTGCCAATATTTAAAATTCAACAAGATTTAAAGGTATTCCACAATACTTTAAATTCCATGAAATTTTTACAATTTCACCGCTTTTCTCACAAACAATCAATATTTGATGAAAAACGTCGAAATATTAAAAAAATCTATGTTAAACTAATGCATAAAAAAAATTAGTAGAACTCACATACAATTTAAAAATATTTACCAACAAATTATAAATTGATCAATGTATTTAAAAATATATATAAATTATATGTTTTACCTAATGTCTCAATTAATTGGAAAATAACAAAGGAAATTTTACCATAATTTGGGAATTCACTATAATTCGAAATTACACCACAAAACTAAACTCAAAAATTTTATACTGAAAATATAATATTCCAAAAAATTAAAATTTTAAAAAACCGGCACTGCACAAAAATAAATATCAAGAATTTGAAATTTCGCCTAAATTTAAAATTAACTACAAAATCGAAAATTGAAATAAAAAAATTAATTGCTAAAAAATTATTGATTAACAAAAACAAAACAATAATTTACCCAATATGACAAAACATACCATTTTAACTATATTTTGAATTAAAATTTAATTTTTACCAGACTTTGAAATTTACCAAAAAACATAAAATTTACAAGAGACATGTGTGTTACGATTATAATCTTTGTTAAACATATATTTGAAAAAATAGCGAATTTTCCAAAAAATTAAAAAATTCACCAAAAAGTTTATAAATCTTAAAACTAACAAATCTAACCAAAATCTAAATTAACCAAAATAATGATAATAAAAAAAATTTCAACACAATTTGGGAATTTTCGAAAAAACTCGATATTAAAAATAAATAATTTTACCAAAAAACTTCAACGAAAAAGTTAAAACTTGTATAAATTTTAAATTCATCAGTTTTAGCATAACATCGAAAAGCTTGAATAAATCAAAATTATTGCAAAAATACCACAAAAGCCAATATTCATAACATTTTTACTCCAAAACAATTTTTTTATTTTTATTTTCACAAAAAATTTTTGCAAAAAAATCTATATTTTATGAAAAACGTTTCAATTTTAACAAAACCGATGTTACACAATTTCCTAAAGACCTATATCGTACAAAATACCTGATTTGCAAAAACAAACACTATATTTTGAAATTTAATGACAAATTTACCAAAAAGCTGAGAGGCTTAGGGCCAAATTTCATTAAATATTCGAAATTCGAATAAAAATCAAATTCCGCTATTATCTACAATTGAACAAAGTTTGGAGAAAATAAAAATAGAAGAACAGAAATTTATAAAAAACATCTCATCTATTAACCGATTGAAAATGATGATACTAAAACGTGAAATAAGACAAAATTAAAGATCGCAAACCATTCTTTGCATCGACAAAAATTTCCACTACATATTTAGTAGTGTATACTTTTTTGAAGGGTATAAGAGATTCGACATAGCCGAATATAACTCTCTTACTGTTTTTTTTAATAGTGGTTGTCAATATTGTTCATTTTAATTAATAAACAAAATCACAAATACGAGGCAAAATATAAATATGCGTAACTATTTAGTAGATACATATCGAAAAGGGACCCATAACATACATAAGTGGTCTGCTTGAATAGCCCCCCTACATAATATCTAATAGTGTGAGTGTGTGAACACCTGTATAAGATTTTCTTTTTATTTATTTCTCTTGCACTTCTAAAATAGTATTCGTAATTAATATCGATTATTAAAAACAATAAAATAGCAGCATAAATTATTTATGAATACCGATAAAAGGAAAAATTTAGTTAAAACTTAGTTCTTTTGTTTCAGCTCTTTATTTGGGTGTGTGAACGAGCGAACGTGCATCGCATGATTTTTGGCGATTTGAATAAATTGTTATAAATTCCAATTTGTGTTTTATTCAGTTGCCACCATTTTGCCACTAAACAGACTGGCGGTTGTTTTTGGATTTTAATTTAGTTTTTGTTTATTTGGCCATTTATTCATTAAGTTGTTGCTATTCAGTGGTAAATGAAATAATTTGTGTCTGCATGGATGTGTGTGTAACGTGCCAAATCGCTGAGCTCATACATTTATAATTTAACTATTTAGCAGCACCATTGGTTCAAGTGAAAAAGCCTAAAATATGTTGCATATAAATATTAATATCACAAAACAGAGTGATATGAGATATGGAGTACAAAATTTGATAAAACAAAAAATTACTTGAAAGTCAAAGAACATTGAAGTGAGAGAAGCGTTTATAAAAACCAAAGAGAAGTTTTATACCTGGGCGGTTACTGAACAACCCATTTTGGTGTTTATAGAGGAGACTTGGGCGACTCTAGAAGATTTGTAATTAACTCACATTCAATTACACAACTGCGTGTTATTGTAAATAAAAGCAAGGTTAAGCTCAATTGCATTTGCATGTAATTTTAATTGGAAATATTTTAATTATAATTATGATGATGCTGATTTCAAATAGCAAATATACCAACGCATTGTTTGGACCAATATTTAAGTCGTAGTCTAGAGTATTCAGAAATTTTATTTTAACTTTGGAAAGACGGAAATATGCTGATCGTTAATTGTGCATACGTATATGTATTAGATCCAGCTTGAGGCTTTGAGGGAGAAAGTTTCATCAAATCAATATTTGTATCAGTTTGAATCTGTATTTTATAGGTTCGAAAGTGGATGTTGTAGAAACTTTAATACAAAAATGATATTGAAGGCATTTCAACTAGTGGTAGAAGATTTATATAAGATGACTCAGTAAGAAAAACTAACATGTCATTCCGATTCAATCCGTGTAGTAGGGACAATATGTACTGCGTTAGATGTTTCTCAACTCAACTTCAAGTGACCGACCGGTGCATAAACGCAAAGAGGATTTACTACTCATAATCGATTAAGTTTTTTAAACTTTTTTGATCACTTTCGCAAGGTTGACACGGTCGAAATTTCCGCGAAGTGTACAAGCGATCTCAGCATAATGAGTTTTCTTACTGATAACATGTATTTCTTTTGTGTAGCGCTCCATTGTTGTTAAACGGAAGAATTATAGATGACAGTTGTTAAATATCAGAGTTCCCACAAAATTTACATAGTGCATTCTTATTGAGACACCCAATACAACTAAAAGGAGATTATAATGCAAAATAAATTTAATTTTTTGCACTTTTGGACAATTGAAGGATCGCCGCGAATAATATGCTGCCTTATTCTCTTTTTCTGTGCTTTAGTGTGGTAATGGTAGTAATGCTTAATGATAATAAATGGAGCGAAAATTATGACATGACACATTGTCTTACCCATGCACTGCTTTACCCTTTTTCGCTCTGACTTACCAATATAAAGGTTTTCCAGCCGCATCCGGGATTTTGCACGTCTTACAGACTTTTCCCATGGTGCGCCACTGCATTGGTGACCTATAATTTCCCCCTGAGCAAGGTCAGTTGCCTGATCTTGGTGAAATACCGATCTCTAACTCAATATGTATTGACTCTAAGCGCGAGGTAGTAAGCAATTTAGATAAAGAAAGCTCATTTTTTATTTATCTTCCTTGAAATAATTAGTTTTTATTTCCTTTCGAACATGCAAAATGCTGTTGTTTCTATAATAGCTTTTTTATATGTAAATATATTTTCATATTTGTTAATTTATTTTTGCGTCTCTCTTCACGATTGCGAATAATTGTTGTTATTTTGTGGTAAAATAATTTTGTACAAACAACAATTTTACAATTAAAACCCACTCAATATTTGAAGCCACTAACAAAACTGATTTTGTAATTTCAGTTCATTTCGAACAATAGAAACAATTTTTGATATTTATAATATTGGCGAATAATATCAAAAACTATACTTGTTAATTAAAATGAAATAAATTATTTTTGTGGCTTGATTGACTGTTATTTAGTAAAATGGGATCTGCGAAATGTGACCCCAAAGAACAGAACGAAACTTGGCCCCAAATAAATTTGTCCTATTTTTACTTCTTAGTAGGAAACATGTTTACTTTAAGTGAAATGAAATATGACCCAAAACACACAAATAAAAAATAGGCCCACAACAATTACGATTTTTTTTATTTTTTAATTTAAAAATACTGCGGATTAAATATTTTACATCAATGATGCCACATATAAAGTTGTTCAGCGAAGTTATGCCACTTTTTATAACAAAATACCCTAGAAAGAATAAAAGAAATCCTATTCGAAAATTGTTTGTTAATGAAAACTTAATTTTGTTATATGAAAGTTATTCTGCTTGTTAATAAAGAATAATATATTAAAAATTGCTTGATTGTTAGTATAAATTTACAAATATATTTTGTTAAATTAATTACATGTAAGTATATCGTTCGTATTTCACTTCTTTTTAACCACACAAATATCGCAATAAAACAATAATCTATTATTATTATTATAAGAAATTTTATAAATACTAAATCGTTAGTATTTTACGCCTTTTTAAAGGAAAGAAATATCTTTCTATTATTGGCCTCTCAGGCACGCGCAAGTGTTATCCAAAGTATAAAGGGTCATGTAAATAAGTTTGTCTTTCCGTTTCTAATTTCTACAATATTTTTATTTTTTAGGGGCTTGCGAAACTAACGGACTTGGATCCTAATGTACCATGAGATATATTTTAGTCAACATTGTGCTATTGAAATAGTTACCCGAATTCCCGTGATATGGCCGAAAAACCCAAAAAATACCTATTTTGAATCCCTATTAATTTTACTATCATGTTCAGCCGTAGAAATTACACACCCTAGAGCTCCAAAAAACTTAGGGACTTAAATTTTTGACCGAATTAAAAATAATATTAATATTTACAAACAAAATTTTTATATCGCAGATATTTATAAATTTCATTTTAAGAATCGAAGTTTTATCCCAATTTAGCAAATTTCGTAATCATAAATAGTTTTAATTTCAATACAAATCGGGAATTCACAAAAAGATCAAAGGGTCAAAAATTTATATCGAATAGAAAAACATAAAAATGTCAAAATATCACCAGAAACCACAAATTGACCGAAAATTCGAAACCTCAACAAGAGAATCTTAAATCGCTAAAAAAATACTTAAAAAACCAACATTTAAAACGAAAACTATCAAGAAATTTAAATTCCACCACTAACTGAAAATTCGCAATAAAATCACAACAAAACTAAAATGTTGTAATACATAATTTTTTATGCTTGTTGTAGCGTTACACGCGTTGTTCTAACTAAACTGTGACTGTGGGCATGGGAATAATTGAGTATTTTTTTTCTTGGTCTTAATATTAACGGTGGTCCATTATTTAGGCTTAGGTATTTTGAAAATCAACAATTTTTGTGAAAAAATTCTTCGAACCGTGATTGCATTTGATTTAGGCTGCGGTATGTACCTAGGCTGAAAAATATAATCGGGGCAACGTTGGCAAAACATTCCTTATGGATGTTAAAATACTGGCAAAAGGGCAGATATTCTTCTGTTAATGTGCTGTACCAATGCTTAAATAATAACATCATTCTACGCTTAGCTGATTAACATTTCGAACGAGGGATGAACATTCTGAAAACTAAAAACATTTCAAATACTTATTTTGTATTAGTAGATTTCCCAGTACTTTAGTTTTCAAAAGTAGAGTATTCATTAAATTTCTTCAAGTATAATTTGTTTTATATAAATCACGAAAGATTCATTTAATTTATAAAATAATCATTTATAATAAATTTTATTAGCACGATCTTGCTCCAAGCAAGCTCGTGATGAGATAACAAAACATTTATTTTTTTGTGATATTTCAGGCATAAAGAGAGATACAATAATAATGAAATGTTCTAACGGTACCTTAGATAAATTTCAATATTTTGGTATTGAAGCAAATCCTAATGCCTTGTCAGACCTAGCAATTTACGTCGTAGGACCCCTAAGAGTACTACTGTATGCAGACAGTGTGTATATTTTCAAAGAAACCAAAAAAAATATTCTTCTTCTAAAGGCGTAGCGAAATATTGAATAAAATAAAATTAATATTTATTATAATTTATAATTAAGGAAATTTTATTGATGACCTGGAGATCGGGAAAATTAGACAAACATAATAATAATAATAAAGGTCCAAAATCTAGAATAAAGTTTATAAAATTTTTTGTTTAAATTCCATAAAAAACATTTTAAAATTCCAAAGCACTTCTGCAAAATCAAAATTGGCTAAATGAATTGAAAATTCTCACCAACTTATATTTTCTAACAAAATTCAAATGTTAATTAAAGGGGCCTATATCAAGAAGATGAACGCAAAAGAAACGTAGGCAAATAAGACCGTGCTGATTTTTGACCAAAACAATTTAAACAAATATTTGTGTCATCATATGACAAAAAGCTGACAACTGTTTTCTAACAAAAACCAACCTCACACATACGAAAAAAATCCCTGTTTGAGAAATCAGGTTTCAAAAATCAACTGCATCAAGTTACTGTTTCCCCAGATAACAAGAAATAGCAATATGTTTGCCAAACTTAATGAAACCAATATGAGAATTTATCATCTCGTTAGACAGCAAACAATAGTTGAATGATGCTGGCTGGCGATGCTGGTGAGAAGAATAATGATTTTGCGAAATGTAGCACAAATCAATATTGGCTCTGGTATGCTCCAGTTCATTTCAATAGATTTTGGCTTGAGCAAACTTTTTGGTCCTGTTTTAAAGTTTTAAATAAAAAATAAAAAAGACTGTACATCATTTAAATGATTTTTGGTTGAACAAATTGCGATGAAGCAATGATAAAATGTTCTATTTCAACCTCGTATTTGTGGCATAGGTGCACGTGTGTGTTGCACAAAAAACTACGGTATCAAATACTGCGCTAGCTTTAAATTTTGGTGTAAATTTAATTTCAATACAATAACGTAGCTCAGGAAATAATTCTTGTTTTCCATAAAAATCAAAATCAATTAATTTAAAAATGGTGTCTCTGTTTTTAAGCCATAAATTCATGATTTATCGTGACACTCTTCCTTAATACAATTAAGAAATTACTAAATTATGTTTTAATTTCGTAAACAAATAACAATTCGTCCAGTTATAAATATTATTATAGCGTACACACTTATGTAGGTGTTATCAGTGCATGTTAATGTTTGTAACGGCAACACGGCCGCAAAAACAATTAATATTACAAATAGAATTGGCATCACAAATCTCCAGTTCCATTTAATAATGGCAAACTTGAAAAAGTCTAAACGACATACAATGCAATTGCCCCACTGTAGTTCAGCTAGAATACAACCCTAGAAGCATTTATACATAATCCAACCAACGCAGTTTTGCAACTGCTCGCCAGAACCATTGTAAGTTTTTATGTAATGCAACTTAAATTACTATTCAATGCTTGCAACTAGTGTAGGTGATCTTAATGTCGACCTTACCCGTTTTTATTTAACGCTCGGCAAACACAAACTGAATCATTGCCAAAAAAAATAAATCGCTTTTTTCTTCCGCGCGTCCAGTACATTAATTATTATTATAAATTTTAAGAGACAAAGGCATAAAATGCAGAGGAAAGAAATGAATATATAATAGCAGTTTGCGATAACAGCAATAAGTTACAGTAGTATTTTGCTGAATCGCAATAAATTAATTACTTTGTTGAACTTTAGAGAAAATATAGAATCACAAAGGATAATAAATAAATTTTCTTCAATTGTTTAATTTTAACTTTGTATTATACACGGGTACTTACAAAACTGTCTGCTTAGTTGACAAATAAGAAGACATTTTTAATAAAACAAAAAAAGGAGCGACGATTTTGATATCTGTTATAGGGGTGGTAGCAATTCCATCGCCGTCATTTCGAACGGTTTCTTTGTTATTCTCTACAGAGTTCGGCATGCACCTAAGGCCTTGGATTTTCTAAATTTTTTTGAATACTTAAAGAATTGAAAACACCTTAGCATGTGATATACAAAAGTCCTTCCACTTTTTTTTTGATCACATCAACTCTTAACTTTTGTTTATTCAATTAAAATATTAAAGTTCATATTGATAATAATAATTTACATCCATTATAGCTCTACTGAAATTATCAGCGAATACCTAGCATCACGGTAAGCTTTATGGTTATTTTCAATAATTAAGTCTTAGCCAGCCACCCACATAGTTGAGCCAGCATATTATTTCCCTCAACTACGTGGTTCTTAGTAATGTTAGTTATACTAAACTTCACTAATATAGTCTTAATATCGAGTAAATCATAAGAAAATGACTGGTATTTTGCAGCCACTTGAGACAGGTGGAGCAAGAGTCTTACTTAGCTACCTGACCTATATAAGCCATGAGCAGCTTCTGTCTTCTACGGCGCTAAGTTGAGAGAAGGACAGGTTTCAACTGGAAAGTTGGCTAGGCATAGAAAGGATTCCACAAGGTGAGAATGATCGTTGTATAACAGAGTCGATGGTCAATAAGTCTGGGTACCTCGCACCGTGTACAGGAGTTAAAAAATTAAATAAAGTTTGTATCGTTTGTGCAAAAACAGACGGAAGAAAAAATTTATTTATAGGTTTCTGATTTGATATATGGTGATTTGATGTACATTTTTGTAACGGAATAACGTCATCCCTTGTCAAGTTTGGTTTGCAGACAAACTGGGTTCGGCCATCTGCAGTAATTTTTCGTTTAGAAAAATTTTTCGTTCTGAAGAAATGACACTGAAGATGGCACATATCCGAAACCGGTTTGTCTTTAAAACAAACTTGACAAGGGATGTGAGAAATTTGTTTAAAAAATCTACAATTATATTTTCATATTCCTTTCTTTTTTAAAATTTACATATTAACTCTGGTAACCAACCTTGGAAACCGTCCTCCCTTCCTAAGCATCTATTGAAAACGTGTTATTACACTTTATGCAACGAATTCTTCGAAGGTCTTCCTAAATACGACGATGTTATTGTGACCCTTGTAGCCTTTAAAGATGTTGATATATTTGGTTTGATGAAGAAAATGACTACAGATAAATTTGATCTAAATAGTGTTGGTTTTGCTCATAGACTTGGGAATTCTAATAATAACACTATAAAACCCCATGGCCAAGGTTTCTCGAAAACCGAGTTAATCCTAGTAAAGGGCTTGTCTCCGTTTGATCCAATATTAAGTTCGGAATTATGAGTATCTACGTTTTCGAAAGCTATTTCATTGCAAATTTTATTTAAGAGTCCCCTTGAGTTATCAGTTTTGTTAACAACAAGCTAGGCGCGTGTTTCATTAAACCCTTGGGGTTTAGATTTTTTTATATTATTTAACAGTATCTTTTAAAAGTTTTGTTTCCACAAGATTTGTTTCAGATCTCAAGGAATAATAAAAAAAAAAACTATAAAAATTGTTTGGTTTTGTATTAAAACGAAAATACTTAACCCATTTTGTGCAATGTCATGTTTTGACGATTGTAGGAAATTCCCTTCTAAAATACCATTAAGTGTTTTCAAGAAAAAAAAGTGTTTCCACTTTAGAAAGTGTGTGATATCTTTATGAGAAATTGTTTTCTACAAAAAATTTCATTAAATTCCTATCACTGGAAATGAATTAAAATATTTATACTATAAAAACCAAACGGACACAAAAACAAAACAATTATCAAATATATAAAAATTCAGTCAAGTTATTTTTTTTTTGTATTTTGATATAACCACTCTGGCCTAGGCTTGTGCCCTCGGACGAATGTCCCCTGTCATAGACCCAACCTAATATTGATTTAAACACTATCAATATAAGTGATAGGGAATTTCATAGAAAGAATAAGGCAAAAATTAGGAATATATTAGACGAGAATAGTTTTTCAAATCAGCTTAGCTTATAAATTAATTAATCAATATAATGTTAGGAGGGAACGTAATATAGATAACGTTTGGGAGCCAAAGGTAAACAAAACGTTAACGCATGTACAAGGAATTTCAGGGCGGTTTAAAAAGACTGAATTCTTTGATAGAAAATTAAAAAATGGCTATCAAATTTTGCAATACATTGAATAGATTGTTCAGTAAAACTATAAGTGGAATTCATAAATGGAATAAGTCAATAGTTTATAAAATTAATTGTAAGGAAAATCATGACATTTGATTTTGAAAATTAACTAAGAATCACAAATCAAATAAGACAGCAATTTATTTTCATAGTTTTCAATTTAGTCATTATCCTGATTTAAAAAATTCATCGGGTTTGGAAAGCGTCGTTATATATTATAAATTTTGCAAATTGTTAACATACCTTTAATACAAAGAATTAATTTTAAAGCAGACAGAGATAATGTTGCGCAGATATATAGGGACTTAGTTCATAAAATAAGATTGTTAAAAGGAATATTTTTTAATATTTTTGATTTGTATTATATAAATAAATTTTCTACACATTTGACTACAAATGTATTTTTTTTTTTTAATTTTAATGTTAATTTTGGATTTCTGTAAATATTGAAACGTTTTTGAATTATTTTTGTGTTTTCTGTAAATTTTTAAGCATTATTGAAATTTTGAGACTTATTTTTTTAAATATTTATTATTTAGTATGTTGGTTTTGATTGCTATAAAAAATATTTTTTATCCTGAAGTACCAAAATAACGAAGAAAATATAAAAAAAATATTTTTAAATCCTTCCAGCTTAAAAAATGTAACGAATTTAAAACTCCAAAAAAATCGATCATTTGGAACTACTTCTAAGTAAATTATTAATAATTCATAATTTAGCATAATAATTAAGTTCAAAACTGAGTACTATGCCCAATCTTTTTGACAAAAACATTTTGAAGTATCATTTTGAATATCTCGCTGTCAACGGATACTCAGAGGGATACTCATCACTCGTGATTCTCTTTACCGGCAGTAAACATGATCTAAGCCGTTTTCAGCAAAGCATTCGATAAACGAAATCGTTTTTTTTTTTAATAAAAAGGCTACACATAATGGGCTTTACTGATCATAGTTTTAACTGATTATACACCAACCAACCCTTCTCGAAGGAGCCACTTTATGCCGGTATTCCTGACTTTCCTGAAGTAGTGAAGTTTTCAAATATTTGATGTACTTTGGTAAACAGAAAGTGTTTTTATTAAACGTGTTTTTATTTGGTTAAGTTTATGTTTTATGTTTCTTATTTATTTTAAGATTTCCTGATGATACTAACGGAAGGTTGGGGAAGTATTGAAGAAATAAATGAATAATATAATCAAGTTTTGACCTTCAAGCTCAAGGTTGACCATATTAAGCGAAAAAGTTCTAAATTAAAATTTTTAGTTCAAATTTGGCGATTCTATTGTGAATTGTGGAATTTGTGGTGATTTTAAAAATTTACCAAAACTTCGAATTTTGGAAATTTTTGTTAGGATCTGATCCGTTCTCTTTGATAAGGATCTTCTCTAAGCACGTCACGATTTTTTATGTACCAGCTTAAATGCTGTTTTATTCATTAGGCGAACGTTTTTTCCATGTGGTGTTAACTTTGCGTTTAAACAATTTTTAATTTCTTCCACTTTGAAGACTTTTCATGAGTCGGATCATTATGTAACCGCTAGAATATTTTGGAAACTCTCTTTATTTAAGTTATAAAACCTATTTTGTATCAAATTTGTATCACTTTTCTCACTCACTTTTCTATTCAGCTTGAAAAATTTAATTTTAGCTTTAAACTAGACAAGCATCTAAAAATCTGGACAATCCAGCCAAATCTTGCCAGTCTGGCAACCCTCTATGACATTCAAGATGACTTGCACTGCAATATAATGATGCATTAATCATTGAATATTTTAATGCAATTAATATTAACTATTAAAAGAAATTTATAGATCTGTGTTCTTTGATGCAATTTCCTTACAAGCGATCATTCATTCTGTATAAAACTGCTTACTAATTATGAAATATTTCTTTATGACTCTCGAAAAGCTTTGCTTAACTACCGCAGTATTAGATATTCTAACGTAACTTCCCCCCAAACTAGTTGTTATAAACGCACTCGCACATTCATGATTTGGTTTCGTATTAGAAGATAAACTAAATTACTTTTGACTTTTTTTATTTTAAGCCATAAAAATGTTTTTCTGCAAGAAATTTATTTACTCATTTCATTCGTGAAATATTGCAAACCACATTTTATATCTTCAGTTCTTTTGTGTAATTTTTTCCTTTTTTTGGATTTCTTTAAATAATGTTTGTACTGAGTTTATGCCGGGAATAAAAAACATCATATTAAAAATCATCCACAAAAGTAACAATGAAAAAAGTTTTTAACAGTCATTTAAGAGGGAAAATAGCAAAAAATAATATCCATTACGGGTAGTAAAAGCACAATAGAAAAACATGCCATTTACGATGTTAGGAACAATTGTGCAACATAAATAAGAAATATTTAGAAAACACAGATCCAACATTATTCAATGTTGTGTTTCAACAAAATAAAATGAAGTAATTCTTGAGAAAACGCAATAACAATAGCGGGCGTATTAAGAGAATAAAACAAAAACCAAAGTGAAACTTTCGCAAGAAATCCAGGGAAATGGAAATGATCCAACAAAACATAAACCATTATCGTTTTTACGACTATAGCAATCCTTGTTCTCACCATTCCACCTTCACACACAGCATTTATTTATGAAATAACATTTAAGGATACCTTTGCTTACACAACCGCAAAGTCTAGTGGTAAGTAAATAGAAACGTCAGCCATGAGTCCAACTCCTGTGCAGTCAAATAGCAGCAGGAGCAGTCAACAGTGCAACTTTGTTATGCAAATGAAAAGTGTCTTTTAATGCAGGAGGGTTAACCAAGAAGCTAATGTGGTGTAACGGGAAGTATGCCCGACTATAAGTACAGAAATTTGTACTTTAATAGAAACTTAAATTTCGGGATTGCACTTAAACTGACAGATTGTATTAAATTTGTACCGCACAGGTCGTATAATACCAAAATATTTTTTGCCACAGTACAGTTCATTTAGGCTACAAATCAAGTCAAGTTACTGTGCATAATAAGGAATCATTAGAGCACGAACAAGATATTTCGTCCTGCGCAGCCACAAAGTATCTTCGTCAAGTTTTGCTAAGACCATCTCAACAGAAACATCAAGATATGTTAATAATATTGTGATGGACAAAGCTATTTGACTGGTTTTTCCAGGTCCACAGCGATAGAGTTTTTTGAAATAACGATTTTTCAAATGTCGAATAATCTTGGGATTTATACTTCAAAGAGCCGATTTTCCATTGGTTTTTAAATTTTTTTTACATGACAAGCTTGTAGTACAAGTTCTCTTCGCTCAGTGTAAAGATGTGTTTACTATTTAAATAAACTTTATTTGTCAGAGTCGGCAAAATGTTCACAATACTACCTTCTACAATTCGGTGCTAGCGATTTGGATAGGGATGGTCAGTTGGAATTTCAAAGTTGTACTTTTTAGATCTAAAAAACTACTTCCAACCGAATGATATGGAGAAAATTAGTTCACATTACAGAACAACACTTTATCTCCGCAGGTGCTTGTCATATTCAGTGGCTCTTTAGCAAAAGAAACACACACAGTAATGCTGAAGCCATGGCGTAGTGCTGTTTGTCGGATGTTGTATGTATATGCAACATAATAATACTTCACACTCGTATGTATATGCAACATAATAGCATGGCAGTTACTCAAGCGTTTAGGAAGGGTTGACTTTTGTCCATGTGTGTACTGTAGCCAATAAGTAAAAAATAAAGCAATAACTACAAATAATCGAAAGTAAGTGTTAAAAACTGGATTAACCGTTTATTTTCATGATTTTTCAAATCGAAGCCGAGTTTTTTAAATTTTGAAATATTCGAACTATTCGAAAACAAATTTTTGGAAAATAGCTAATTATCAGTCAAGATGTGTTTACTTGAAATAGTTATGAATAAAAAAATAACGTACCTCAGCAATACTGAATCCTAAGGCAGCAATGACTACCTTTGTCTACACTCTTCGCCAATTGGCTGGTGGGTTAATATCCAATATCCTGAAAAAATTTGGTTATTTATGTCGGCCGTAAAATAGCTCAAAGCTGAAATTTTTATTCCAAAAAAGCTGTAATTCGGATCGAAGTTGCTTTACCAATATAATAAAAGATTTTTTTGATCACTACATAAGTCCCAGCTCACACAACAGCATATTAGTGCTTCTTTTGGCAGCACCTTCTCTCATGCAGTGACATTTATGTATAGCAGTCATATTATTTACATATGTAATTGTAACAAACATTACAAATGTAGTGGTTTAATGTGGTGCAAAGTAAAAGTGCACTTGAAGTTTCAGCTTAAGGTTTTCACTTGTGTTAAATTTGTATTTGTAAGGGAAACGGTTATTTACCAAACAATGAGTTTCACAACTGCAAGCTTAAACAAATATTTCAAATAACAAACAAACGAGAAGTTTATGACAACACAACTATTTGATATGTACTTCGAGGGCATACAAGTTTAAAAATATGTATAACTCGCTATCACTCAGCAAGTAAGTCATTAAAATAATCGCAAAGGCCTTGGCCAAAAAAGTAGTTATATCGGCCATAGTGTTGGAGTAAAAGTTCCCTGTTTATGGCCTGGGATTTATATGCCACTGAAAAAACACTCTATGAAACAACTTTTTTTATGAAAATTTTATTGGCAACTAATTTGAACAAAAACATTTTTTAAAAACGTTATTAGGGCTACCATGTAAAAGCGATCCAAAACTGTTAGTGTTTTCCACAAGCAACAGGATGCGCAAATTACTTTTTGTGCAATTTTGTTATTTTTGTCGTAAAAAAACCTAAAAATATAAAAGTTTTTTTTTACAGGTGTTTTTATTGTCCATAAACAGGCCATACGCTGTTGTGGTTAATATTTTGTTTTCGTACTTTCTATCATATTTTCAAGGATGCTTTTGCTATTTCCTTCTACCGGTATGTAACTTTAAATGCAGTATTTTAATGGAATTATTGTTAACGACCGCATCTGTTTTTGTTTAATAAACGCAGGCTTATTTATTCAACATAAGAGATACAGATCTAAAATTGCTTTTTAAATATTAATTAATTTGAAAATGCTTTTATATTAATAGGCGGGTTTTAATAAATAACAAAATGAGAAAAAAAATATTAAAGACATAAATAAAAAAGGCTTTTGCTTGTAATTTAAAAGGTTTTAATAATCGTGAGAGGGAAAAGGCCACCAGTGATTTAACACCATAAAATGACTAGGTTTCGTTTATCTTTTTTCTTACTGCTTCACATACCCTCTCCCCTGCATTGAACTTTGAATATCTTTTGTTAAAAACTTCTAAATAAGTAGAGAATGTTTTAGTGCCTAAAACAAACTAGACCAACAGTGCTTTGCCAAAAAGAAAAAATACAAAGAAAGACACAGAAAAGAGAAACTTCCAGATGTGGAACTGGTGCTGGAATCATTTGTATGAGGCGTTTACTTCAAAAGTTGTATAAGTCATGTTTTTAAGAAAACTTGATTTTATTGTACCATTAATCACAAGCTGCTGATATAATTACTTTTTAAACAAATTTTCTAACACTATGTTGACAAGCATTTGTTTATTTTGAAAGTGCCATAAGTCGTTGAACTAAGGGAAATATTAATTGGGGGCTTAGTAACAAAGAGATAGAGTTAGTGGTTTTTAAAAAGTGAAATGAGTGTGTGTGAAGTATTATTGTAAATTTTTTCAGTTCTCTTTGTAAATCTACTGTCAGTTATAACTGGAAATGAATAATGCAGTATTGTTAAGACTATTATAGTGATATTTAATATACTACACATAATTTCTCTAATCTTACCTGACAGCACATCACTTAAGGCATACTTATTTCACTTACGGAATTAATTGGCTTCAATGCGAAGGGAAACGCGTCTATTAATGCTTTAACGTTGATCCTAGCAGCACAGAGAGACTAGCTTATCCTTCATCAACTAAATTGTAATTTTAAGATAAAATCAATTGGGATCAAATTAGAAAATGAATCTTTAAATAAAAAAGGGTTCTCAAAAATGGACTTTATTTTATATAAGTCATTAATTGGTGTAAACCTTTTTTAAGTGCCTTAATTTACTTTAACATAATGAAAATTGCCAATTTGCCAATGACTATACATAGTTATTAATACTAAGAAAATCTGAAGTATTCTGAAAAAAATCCTAATAATCTTCTCAAAGGGAAGCATCAATGATTTTCTGCATATTAAAACTTAAGCTCTAAAATATCTAAATTTATAAACATAGTGGCTATTTTTTTTTGTAGACGTTTAATTGGAATATGTGAACATTGTTTTCTGTAACATATAATTGAATATTTGTTGATTGTCTTGAGTTTAGATTAGCAGCTCAGGCATAACTTTTGCTAATTATTCAAGTTGCTTTTATATCATGGGTTGGCACTTGCATTATATGCCAATCATACGCGGCCATACGAGCAATTTGAATCTAAATACGATTACTTCATGGGATCATAGGCAATCTTTAAGATCTCTTGCATTAATTACAGAAGTAGTGTTGGATGGCATGTAGACTAGTGCTGATGATGTGTCTAATTGTAATCACGTGCAATAATCAAATCCGTGAGTTCATCTACGTATTATAAGGTTTTGCATAAGTATTTAATTTGTATAAAAACTGCACGATCCAGAAAAATTCACCGCATCGCGCAATTTAACTCTCGGTACCATCTTCAGTCCATATGCATTTCCAAATGATGATAGATGAAACGTTAGATGTATTGGTAAATGGTAGAGATAACTGATTATTTAATTTCTAAAATCTCAATTGTATGAGATTAATGTTACAGGAATGAGTTTTCTGCAGGGTGGTGTCACAATTACTTCATTAAATAAAATATAGGAAAAATGATTTACTTCACGAAATTAACCTTTTAAATGGTCACACCTTTTGTCGGATTTCTTGCCATGAGGTTATTTTCTCAGCATGATTGCTTTTACTATACACAACCAATTATAGTATTTTAAATGAATAAAAATAAAAAACTTACAACTGTGTATAATTTATCAAACGATTATGACAATTTGTAAATACTGTAAGATTTTTATTTAATATCAAACATTCAATAAATTTAAGTTGTACAGGATCCTTGCTTTAAATCAAAAAAAAGATGTTTACCATCCCAATAACGAAGTTATTTATTTAATTGTTGGTGATAGAAATATAAGTTTTTAAATAAACAACAACACCTGTGACAACAATTTACTTTTAAAATAAATATATTTTATGTTTCAACAAATATCTTTGTCATTTCAGACAAACAGGCACACGTACATACGATTATTTTCACAAAATATATTTCTTTGTAAATAAAAATTTTCAGTTCAATCATTGCGGAAGATATTTGTTTTACGTTTGTAAATTTTACATATGTCTCATAACTTACGTACACAGACAATATTATAAAAAATGCCTCTGTTCTTAAGTTTTAGTTGCTGATATGTAAGTATTCAAAAAAACCAGAAAAATGAATAGACTAAGTTTAAAAAGAAACTCGCCTGTGCTCTTAATGATTTTAATCTACTTTATATTCTACTCTACTCTTTTCTAATGCACTCCACTCTACTCATTGCTACTCTATTCTACTGTACTCTAGCCTACTCTATTGTGTCCCACTCTACTGTACTAAACTCTACTCTACTCTACCCTAGTCTGAACTAATATAAGGTTCTCCGCTCTACTGCACTTTTCTCTACTCTACTCTATCCTACTCTACTCTAACCTAACCTAAGGTTCTTAACTCCACTGTCTCTACTCTACCCTAGAACAGTCTATTGTACTCTACTCTGCTCTACTGTATTCGACTCTAGTCTACTCTACTCTACTCTACTGTACTCTACTCAACTCTCCGCTACTCTACTCTCCTCTACTTTAGCCTACTCTAGTTTATACTATAGTCTGCTTTAATTTATTCTGCTCAATTCTCTACCACATTTTACCTACTCATTCGCTCAATTACATTTTGTAATTAGTTAGTGAAGCAAGTATAATATATTTGCATGAAATTTGAATTTTTCAATGAATCCTACATGCTATAGGAATTAAATAGGAAGTAAAAATCAATTACAATTACATGTCTATTCGTTTTGTATTTTATTTTCAGTGCAATTATTGGTAACTGTTATTTCAATTTACAATTTCGCATTAAATGTATATATACAAAAGATCCCCAGATCTGACTGCAATCTATTCTATACGACTTGAATGTAATAATTACTGGTCTTACTGATGAATTCATATGAATGCATTTTCTTCACATTTCAGAATAATTTTGTATGTCTCATAATATACTTAGGTATTTCTATTACAGTTTATTTCTACATGCATTTATCACATGATGTGTGAGTGTGTGTATCTATAGTATATGCTTGAGAATGTCTGCTTGGGTTGGTTTTGGTATGCATGTTTCTGCCAACTTAAAGGCAAATGCTTTTATTTGTTTTATTGTTGTTTTACATAATTTGTAATTCATATTATGATGATGATGATGATGATGATGATTATTATTACTTATGTTTACCATTATTGTTACATTTTTGATGTCTTTGTCATTGTGGTTGTTGGGTACGTTGCTGCATGTGTTGCTCGTATGCATGTTACTGTTTTAAATGCTATTACCAACTCTATACTCATAAAACCAATATGTTGTTGTTTTAATACATCAACATACTTTTGCTACAATAATTATCTGAACACATGTGTTTATGAGAGACTTAATCAAAAAAGTTCTTATATTTATTATCATTCTCTGTTTTTAAGACAAGCTATCAAAAGGACAATAATACTAGTCAAATAATTCTGAGATTGTTTTATATTACATTCACTGACGTTGAAAAGAATTAGAATCTGTTGTGACAGTAATTAAATATGAATATGGTTACAGTTTGATTGGTGATGAAAGTAGGATATATATGATGGAATTTTCGTATTAGTGTTTCACTCTTGGGGTTGGTTTATAAAATGCAATGTGTTTAAAATAGTTAACAGTGCTTTAAGTTTAGCTAATTTTGTTTTCAACTATTAAGTTTAAATATTTAAAAATGAAATAAATAAACTAAATAGTTATATACATATAAAGTTATTTACGTGAAGTATGAATTTAGGCAATTTTTATAACAATATGAAATCTTCTATGTGACCACGGCGACATTTTAATTGTTGTTTTTAAAGTCATTATGCATCAATGGCTTATTTAGGGTCAATTATAACATTCAATGAGGAAGTATTTTTTATGCACAGAGGCAGAGGCCAAACGTCAAAAGTTATGTTCAGATAAAAGTGTCAGAAAATTGTCTACCATTAAAGTAATTTTACTGCTATAAATAAATTCGTCTCTGTTTTATTTTATGTGAAAATCTAAACTTTCAAAAAAGCAAACATTATATGCATTTTTAAGGCACCATGACGTATGAGTAATATAATAACTCATGCGCAATGGTAAATGCTTAATTCTTCTAGGTTACTTGCGCGTACGGCAAGGCGGTCAAAAGTCCAAATTTATATTTGTTTTCTGCGTTACATAAGTAAAAAGGTTCTAAATGGACTTAAAACGTAGTAGAACTAACTAAAGTTCGACCTAAAGTTATATCGATTAATACAGAACATCTTACACGGTTCGTTTTATCGTAACCCTAAAAAGGTATTACGTCTTGAATATGACGAAAAGGCTGCAGGTATAACTCAGGTTCTTACACCACTATATATACTAATACTGTCTGACGATGACCTGAATTTTACGATCCCAGATAGCTGGAAAATTGCTTTAATTTTAACCTAAGTCATACGTTTTGTGTCAAAACTTTTTAAAAATTACAACAATTTTTAAACGTAATTTTTTTTTAATATTTTTATACAAATAGAATATTTTACCTTCAGGTCTGATCATCAAAAGACATTTATAAAATTTCTATTGTAAAAAGCCTCAAAACTTTTGGAAAAAAAACATATTTTTCCAATTGTTAACCAAACATGACACACGACATGTCGTTAGAAATGTTTCTCTTGTTGTAAATATTTCATGTAGAGGAAAAGATGTGAACAACGTTGTTATCATATTGTAATTTATGTCACTAAAACATACTTGTTGTTAGTTATCTATCAACAGAAAGCTGCTGCTGATAGTAATACATATCGTTGGTGAGTTTGTAGGATGACGAAAATGCTGACAATGTTTTAGAAACAATTTGATTGACATATTCAAGGTAATTTGAGAAATTTTTTAACAATTAGGTCACATTCTTTTGGATTTCGTAAATACAATAGCTTTCATTTTGTTGATTTTCAACTATACGAAAGTTGTTATTTTCTTTATCAGATATATGAAAGTTCTTAGAAACATAAAATGCTGAACATGGAGCAAAAGAGCACTTATTCATTTTGTTTGTACGAATAATTTTTGTTGAAAATATTCCCTTTTCAGAAAAGCTGTTTGAACAACAATATTGTGTGTGTTTTCCTCTACCCTTGCCATTTTTTTTACCTTTTCTTGGTATATATTGAAATTGAATATATTTATGTAGTAATTTTTAACTGTATTAAAAACTTTTTGTGTTCTTCATAACAATGCCACAGAAATAAGGGCGAAGTAGCAAGAAGAAAAAATTTATGATACCAATTGCCGAACATCACTTTCTACTTTTTTAGCTTAAGCGAATTTCTGACAGCTGTACAAAACAAATGGGCTAATTGGCATTTAAACTCTATTCACACAGCCATTGATATGATTTTACTAAATTATGCACAATGGTACCTGCAGACATATTTTTTTTGTGAGTTGGAGATGGGAAAATGCCTTACGCATCTGACGCTGTCGTCACAGTCCTCGTATGCTGGACTCCAGTGATACCGGCTAAAAACCCACCTCTTGCCACCCCAGGGGATAAGTTCTACCTCGCAACCGCGTGCGCATTACTTCGAGGTGGACCCCCTATATGATGTAGAAACCAATACATCTGATTTGTGCCTGCGTCCAGGCCCCGCTATTATTAGGGCACTGCGTCTATTTCCATTTTCTTCATACGAAGAATATATTCCACATATTTCCTTATTGTTTCCCAGCTTCTTTCACTCTGTGAGATCTTCTGTATTATATTTCTACTAGAAACAGCGCCTATCTTTTCTTCATATCCTCTGCGTTGATCGGTCCAGTGTCAGCAGTTGAAAAAGGTATGTTCTGCGTCATCACACACGTCTTCGTCTTCGTAAATGCAGTACAGTGAGATACATTTCCCCCAGCGATGCAGATACTTCCGGAAATACCCCTGTTCGGATAGCATTTGGATTATGTAATAATTAACCTGGCTTTACTTTCTGTTTTTCCACATTTGTATATCAGGGATCAGTTTATATGCCCATCTACCCTGTCTTTCATTTCCCCACCGGAGTTGCAATCTCTATGAAATTTCCTGTTGGATTAACGCTATATGCTGTGGATAAGCCATATTTCGCTCTTTGGCGATGAAAATTTTTTAGCGTTCCATTGCCTGAAGGTCTAACACAGCTTCTGCAGATAACATACGGTACGCTGATTCTCCATAGAGGTGCTATTCTGTGCAGACAACAATTAAATCGCTTTTGTCTGAGTCGCTAGGGTCGATGCAAAGATTTCGGACTCATACAGAAGTATACTATTTCCTGCCTACTTGGCAGAGGGCCGCCAACGTTCGCCATTAGTCTACTTAGTTGAGATATTATCTTAGCTGCTTTTGTCGTTGCGTATTCAAACTGCTTCAAATAGGTCAGCTTTGAATCTAGTCTCATCTCTAGGTAATTGATTGATGGCTTAGTGGGAATGGCTAAGTCTCCTATAAATATTTCTATTTCGGTTGAAATGTGTCATCTAGTGAGAAGTGGCAATTCGGTTTTTTGCATGGCCAGTTGTAGCCCATGAGAATCCAGCCAGCTCCCAGCGCAAATCATATTATGCAGATATATAAGGAATAAAAAAGTTACAGCAATAAATACAAAAAACCAATATCTTATTTTCAAGATTTTTTTAAATTTTGTTAGGGACATTAATTAGACACTATTTATGGACAAGCAGTGCAAATTTTTGTGAAAGATTTTTATATAATTGTGCAAAACTATGGCCTACCCGGTAATTTGTCGTTTTTAGTATGTTACCCATACCACACTCCCTATGAATTAATGCAGAATTAAGATTTATTTAATATGTTGTGTTTTTATTTAAAATCGCCTCTGAGAACTACTGTTCTGTTTCCTTACCAGCTAGTTTCCGAATTATATTTTTCTATTTGGCCCATAGTGTTTTTCTTACAGCAATTTTTTTTGTGTTATACTTTACATTCATGCTTACAATTTTATTTGAACATGAAACTTTTTTGCTTTTACTAGCAACATTAACATTACATGATGGATACAAATAAAAGTTCACTTGCAGACTTAAATTTATTCACCCACATCCGAGTAGATAAATGCGTTAAATTTCACCGAGAACGTCAGAATTGTTTTTGTTTGTATTTATATTTTTATAATTTTTTTTCTTGTAAATATCGTTAAAACTTTTACAAATTTACTTTTTACATTTTACTTTTTATTTGCACCTATGGCGCATTTGAGTCGGAGTCACTTTGTTGTTTTTTTTTCTGTTAACACTCTATTTTCATTGCTTTTTTTATTGGCACTCTGAAGTTTTTGTTTTCAATATGAAATACTCGTCAGCGTTACGGTAATCAAAATATAACTGCAAAAAAACGCGACAACAAGATTTAACTGAAAAGGTACTATGAAGGACGTAAAAATATTAATGGAATTCACTTTATAAAATACCCATGCACTGGTACCTAAAGTACTGGAATTATTATTTGGATTTACAATATTCCCACGCATGAAGCCTTTGATTACTATGGGTCTTATGTAGGTAGTGGTGGAATGTTTGTGGGAATAACGCTACAAAAAAATTTCAAAAAATCGACTAATACAGTTGCACAAAGTGAATAATGCAGGAATTACAAACGAAATGACAGGCGTACATATGTATGCAATCCCTTTGTTTTCTCGATACAGATTTTACAAAATAGCGTCCGACATGTCGAGATCTAATATCAGTTGCAAATAATTTTGTAATTTATTACAGAAATTCATGTTAAATAAATATTTTCTTGCATTACTCCAATTGCTCGAGATTTTGAATGCTTCTATTTTATTTTTTACTCAAAGCTGTTGTAACTGCAATTTCATTGAAAATTGTTTAATTAACATTTAAATGTTATCAATAGTAATTATTTTCTCCTTTTCTGTGTCATATGAAGACCTTGCCTTTGATATTGAAATGATATTGTCGCACAGCGCAATTAATGGTAACAACTTTGTTAATAAAATGGATAACACAGTGTAAAAAAAAATTGCATGAAAGAATTTTAATTAAATTGTATTGATCGTGTTTACAAAGCATTAAGGAATTTTTAAATCGCGATGTTAAGTTTGATTATTTTCGTTGAAGTTATTAAAATATTTTGCAACTATATATATGTGAATTTCTAGTTATATACTATTAAGTTATAAATAATAATAATAATAAATGTAGTAAATTCCAATCACTATTTATTTAAGGTCAGTAGAGTAATTAAAAATATGACCTCTACTATATATGATTGGAACCACTTAAATTTCTATTTTTAATGGGACACATCATTTCTAAGTTTTTGTCAGCGATAAACATTTTACAATGTACATCAAAAGATGACTATAATAAGAATAACAACTTTAAAGTTTAAAGCAACACAATATTTTCAAGATCCTTTCAATAAAAAGACCGAACAAATTAAAAAAATATTATCGTTCATATGATTGGAACCACTTTGCATTTTTAAATTTTTTCCAACCAGTAGGGTTTGTTTTATTTACCAGAAGATAAATATCATTTTCTTATAAACATTAGGGAAAAATGGGCAAGAAAAGTATTTTAAATATAGCAAAAAATCAAAATCGGTTTTTATCGTTCGCAAGCATATTTCTATGGGACCATTGCACGGGAAATTGAGGGAAGTCATAACACTGTAAAATATTGAAAACTTTAACGAAAAATGAAAAATCTTGAGAATCTATATTGAATTTCAAAGTGAAAAAATGACTGGAGAAACTTAAAAGACTCTGGTACAATCAGCTTTTCTTAAACAAATAATAGCTTGAGATATAATTTTTTTCAAACTAAAATGTTCGTTTTCTTAATTGGTCACCATATTCTGCCGACTTAAGCATGTGGCTTTCATGAAAGGCTTATGAAATCCAACGACAACTCGACGGCAAGGAATCACTAATTCAAGCTACTAAGTACGTCTGGAATAAGATTTCTCTCGATTGTTTAAAATGACTTTTTGACTCAATACACAACCTGATAATTAAAGTTAATTTTAAGAAGAAAGGTAGCAACCACAACTGAAACTTAGTATTAATTGTTCTTATTATTAAATGATAAAATAATGTATTTTTAATTAAAATTATATAAATGGTTCTAATAACATGAACGAAAAAAAATACATTTTACAATACAATACAAATACAATACTTGTTGAAACGAAATTAATTTCAAGTTGTGGCTAAAACGTTCAAAAGGATATGGCCTATCATCTGATCGCGAATACAAAACAAAACAAGACGTTCACAAAAAAGTATTTCATTACTCCTCCTTTAGGTATAATACTACATCTGATTACTTTACCACTGAGGCTAGTTCAGGTGAAAATTTCCAAACCGAAATGCAATAAGAAGCTTTAGGTAGTTACTTTTAATTGTTTAATTAATTGTAGTGACTACGTCATAGGCGGATATGTATACAAACTTCGAAACTTACAAAAGCTTGAAATCGCCGCTTTTTGAGGATTTACTTTTGAACTTGCTGCAATGACAAATATTTGCAATTTGAAATCCAAAATTATTCTCCGAAACTTCGCGCTATTCAACAATACCAAATTAGCGCATGGTATCGCAAGCGGGTGTGTTATTAATACATAATTGTTTTTCACAATATCTTTCTCTTCCTTAGGGATACCCAGGGTACAAACTACTAATGTTGATATAAGGTGGTGCAGCAGGAATGCGGGTTTTGAATGTAGTAAGCTAATGGGAAAGTTGCGTTAATATGATAATAATCTTACGTTTTTTTTTTTAATTTTCTCTTCATTATGGCTATGCGATGCTTCTTTACATGTCGAATTCCGCAAATGTTTCAAATTGGCCGAAAGTTAAAATGTTATCACTAAATGAAGCTTTATTTTGCAGCACATTGTTTTTATTAAATCAATAAACCCTTCTTATAACACGGTTGTACTGAAATAATGCTCTAATATTATCATCACTTTTTATTTTCAATAACCCTTTAAGTCTTATATTGTTTTCTTTTTATTCGTTGTTTAAATCGATGTTAATGTGTGTAAATCGATAGTTTTGTTTTTCATAATGTACGTGTCAGAACACGCAGTCACGTAAAACTTGCACATGATGAGGCTGTGTTTATTTCAATTTATAATTATGAATTTAACAAAGTTTGTTTTTGTATTTTCTTGACGCCATGTTCGACAGGTTTTTAACTAGCGAACCTCGCTGAAGGTAAATAATTTTTAAAAGTATATACAGTTATGCCAGGGTACACATAAAACATACATGCGTATTTCTGTTCTATTAGAAAAGGAAAAACATGGAACTGATTATGCGGATGATATTTATCTATTCTCGATCAGCATTTCCAATATGTAGTCAAAATTGGAAGGCTTGGAAAGACTAGCTCGCAATGTTAGAATTGAGATAAATATCTAGAAAAACAAAGCCATGAGAAATAATAATATTAGCGTAGAATGCAATATGATACAAGGAGAGCCAATCAAGTATGCAGATACCTTGTGCTATGTAAACATTGTCAGTATAGCTAGAGCAGCATTAGCACGAATGAATTCAGTATGGAGAAGCTTACACATATCCAGACGAACCAAGCTCAGAACATTCAACGCATGTGTTAACCTGGTTTGTATTGAATGTCATCATGCAAAAGGTACAGGTATACATCAAGAAGTGCCTTAGAATCATATGGAAAATATTCTGGTATAACGAAATAAGCAATTCAGAACTGTTGAAAAAGACAAATGAGAAACACATACAGAAGCAAATAATAAACAGAATTTTTTCTTTATAACTTCCGTCAAATTTGCTCGCCCGATATGAATTATATATATATTTGTTACTAAATAATATTTGCTAAATAATTAATATGCATTTATTAATTATACTAGATACTAAAAAATAAAACCACCGACCCGTTGTTTACTGAGGGGTTTTAAAAGTCAAGTGCAAAATTTATACAACGGCCTCATTAATATTTATTAACATTTTTAAATAAAATCAAAAGTTAAATAAATATTATTTTATTTTAAGTTGAAAGTCACTTAAAAAGCAATGTTGATTTTTTCTGAATGGGTTTTATTAAAATAATAATAATAAAAACAGTTTTTAAACAAAAACAAATTCTCAACATCCCTTCAATTTGTTCATGCAAAAAGTGTTCTAAATTTATATAAATAGCTGGTGGAGAAAAAATATGTTGTACGATTATATAAAATTATTTTTCTGAATTTTTAACACATAAAAATAGAGACACGAACTAAATGAACAAAAAATATTTGATTTTCACGTATAATAGATTTCGCCTACAATTTATCCGATTTTACTCAACAGCTAAATTTAGTTGTTATCCTTCAAAAAAAAAAAACACAGTGCTATAATGTATAAAATAATGATGGGCTTCCAATACTTAATGCAGCCGCCTAAAGTCGGGTGGCAAGTCCGTTGGAATCATCGAAATATGCGGAATGGAAAAATCGTCTCCTTCGTATTTTCCCTTGTTCATCGTAGTCGCGATGACGTTATTCATCAGCTCTTTAAATTTTTTTTCAATTCTGATTTTATATAAATTTAAGATTTATATTTAATTTAATTTTTATGACTACAAATATTTTATGATAAAAAATAGCTAACGATCTTTGATTTATTTATTAAAAATTAAAGGAGTTAAAAATTTTTTCAAAGTTGGCCTAGATCACACTACGACACAACAACCGAGCAGAGAAAATTGCAAGACCCTTCTTTGGTGAGATAAAATGAAGATCCTGGTAACTGCACGGAATCTATTTTAGTTCTTGCTTTGATTTTTCGAAAGTGTGATTTGTTGTTTGTTTAGCAAGTTTGGTGATACACCGACTTCATCACCATCTTCAGTATCATTATTCGTTGTCGACAAATATTCTGGCAGGATATTTAAGCTTGAAAACACATTTGGCTCGAATAGGAAGAACAGACAATAACGTGGGCAGGGCATGCGATAAGTGAATAAATGTGATGGAATATATTCTGCGGCAGAGCCAAGCTTTTGCAAAAACTAAGAACCCATTATTTCACGGTTAACACACCTTACCAAAAAATAACTACTGATCTCAAATCCATTGACTAGAAAATATTACGGAACTTTGCTCGAAGCACTAACTTCCTATAGCCTCTTAAAACTTTCAGATCATGATTCATAACTAATAGTGCAAAACAATCCTAACCACTATTCTACAGCCATGCAACTCATTATTTGGCTACTTTTTGTTATAAACAAGACTGCATAAAAAGTTGATTTAAATTTTTTCAACATTTCATCTATAATTTGCCACGTGTGGTCACACCTTAAATTTTAGCGGTAACGTGTGTACCCGCATCAATTACTAACACCTGCACATTCCTTCCTTAACCAAAGTACAAACAACATATGGAAATCCTGCACACTTTTAGTATTTTGCCTTGAACTTCTATGCCATTTTAATTAATTTTTACAGCATTTCCCATAGCAATTTAATTAAAACGTTTGCTCTTTAGATGAATGAAGCAAAAAAAATCAATTTAAAAGTTTTAAGTTTAACAGTTTTATTTAAAAGTTGTTTTTTTTTATTGTCGTTATTCTATTAACATGATTAAATATCGAATACTAGTGACACATTTTCCATCTACCACGTGACACTTCAATCAGTATCTTTAAACAACATCTGCAGCAAAGCAAAGTAGGTGAATTGGAGGAAATCGAAAATGAAAACTAAAACAGAAAAAAATCCCCTTAAAATAAAACAAACAATCCCCCAAAGCAATCATGTTGATTTATTTACACGCAAAATGTGAACAAAAGCTTAAGCTTAAGAGCTGGAAAACAATCAAACAAAGCGAAATTGAAAAAAATACACAGGAACATGTACATCATCAGATTGCCTTTGTAATGGCATCTCGTTCATCAGCGACGCAAAGTTACTCATAAAAGCAAACACACATACGCATGCAAATTTATTTTACCACACAAATCCCCTTGACAATGTTCTGGAAACGTTTTCTTTTGACTCTTTCTCTTTATTTCCCTTCGAAGTGTTAAGATTTGTTCGAGTTCTTTGTATATGTGTGTAGCGAGAATATTAGCAAGTGGGAGTGTGATTGCAAGGGCTTGTGTTATGTGTTTTTCTTTCCTAAATAGACAAGCGTTAGCGGTGATACCTTTTGCATACAAATTTTTCCTTCTTCCTGTTAATATCTTGAGTAGACGAAAGACATCATAAGATAAAATAGTATTTTACTTCTTAACAGTAAAACTTTTTTCTTCCTATTTCTTCCTTGAAGGAATTCTCCCTACGTAAATAAACCATTTGTCTAAGATTTAGTTTTTATATCTACAATTATTTGTTATTTTTTACCTTAGTGTGACGTTGGTAAAGAGACTGCTGTTATAACAAAGACTCTTATAATAAAATATGACATGTCCGTTGATTTTCTTATGTCAAAAATAGTTTGTGCTAATAGAAAGCATCAAAGTTAATAGATATAATAATTATGATTTTACAAATTAAGGACACATTAATAATTTATTAAAAACAAACCAAAGTGTTTAATTACAAAAGTTAATTTTAAAGGATTTTGTTGGTGAAATATAAAAGACTTTCGGTTTTAAGTTGTTTTAAAAATTTAATTCACAAAACTTACACTTACTTAAACTACGCTGAAGAATATCGTATCTAAAATTTTAATAGCTTAAATAATGTTGCTTAATGATATTTTAATGTTTAAATAAAAACCAGTGAGGATTCTTAGGACTTGAATTTTAGCTGTTTTGTTTGGTCTTCTAACTCTTTTTTCGTTTTATAATTGTTTCGAACTTTGTCTATTATTGATTTCTTTTAATATCATTCCTCTGAGAAATTTAACATACATTCCCTCTGCCGTATATCACATCACAAGTAGTCGTAGATTCTGCGGCCAGACTCGCAACTCCAATTTAGAGAAACATTCAAACTCTTGTACGAGAAAAGAAAAGACTGGCGAGGCTATGGTAAATTGGACGACCTCCGGTTTTAAAGGCACAATTCATAAAGTCAAACAAAGCCAGAAGCAAAATCTTGAACTAGCAAATTACTAAATTAATAATTTTGATCCAACGATTATTGCTTATGGGAACATTTGTAGCATACGAAATATCTGTTACCTACGAATCCCCATTGAGACTGAAAAAATCGTACCTGGGCCAAAAACTCGAGTGAAAAGGTACACGACTTCACTAGTCTCCTTTAGAAGATCTTCACACTAAATGATGATAATACTTGCACCAGCCTACCAATTATCATTTATACCACCAATGACCCTACAATATTTCGGGTACTCAAATTGGCAATTAAAAATAATTATGTGAAAAAATTTAATTGGTTTCATCCCTTCCACTTGGAAAACATTTGAGATTGTTGTGATCCCAAATGCACGAAACGATGCTAGTCAAAATATGTCATATAGACAAATTAGTTTATTTCCCATATGAGAAAATGTTCCTAATGAGTATAACTCCTTATTTTAACGAAATTTTTACACTTATTAGATCGGCCATTGAGAACAAATAATATTGTTCGGCTTTATTCAAAGATATTACTCAGGCGTTTGATAAAGTTTGGCAATATGGCTACTTATAAAAATCTGGCGACTACTTCTCGAAAACGCTCATAAACTCCTTAGAAGCTACCTGATATATAAAAAAATGTCTTACTAACCATTAAAATTTTCGTTAATGCAAAGAGTCACGACGGGTGTACCGCAAAGTAGTATATTAGGTCCGCGCCTGTGTAAAGTTTACAGAGAAGATATGCCAACATATAGTTTACAGACGAAGCTTACTGCGGAAGGGGAGAAAATATGCCCCTCCAAAATAATGCAACTGAGCAAAAACTTTGAAACTGTTTGTTTCATTAAGAACTCACCCATACGCTCAAAAACTTAAATTCGTTACGCACGTCACAGTTTTATGATCTAAAGCTTTGTGAAATTGTTTCATTAACCACAGATAATGCTTCCATAAGTAAAGCACTAAATGTGTTAAACCAGTTGCAATCAATTCTAATGCTACTTTTCCTTAAACATACTCGTAGGAAATACTAAGTCTTACTTCATTATTATTATTATTACTTCCCTTGCACTCGAACGACAAACTAACGAATTGAAATCCTTGTAATGCAATGTTAATTTAACTTATGAGCAAAAGTGAAACAAACTGTTAAAGTAAATATCAAAAGCCCATAAAGTCAGATTGTTGCTAATGCAGTTTTGCTGGATTATTATGCATTTTAATGCGGAACTTAAGTCTGCCTTGAAATTGCAACTAATAAAAGTAACTGCATGAAGAAATTTTAACTTAAATGAACATCTTAAGAGAATGTAATTGCGATATTAAAATATACACATATTCTCACTTTTAGGATTTCACAATGAGTACAAATTTATGTATATGGGAATGTGTGTGTGTGTGCGTGTGGTGTATATATCTATACATGTATATATAAGTAACGGAATTGCTTTGTAAGTGAAAATCAGGCTTCTACTATTCTAAATTAAACATTTGCTAATTTAACTTAAGAATCATACTAATGAGATTATTAAAATATGAAGGCAGCTTGAAATTATTTTACAAAGCCCATAATAAAATGAATATTTTGATTAATGTGGCAGTGAGATTATCCTGATCGTAGATCAGGAACTTAGAATTAAGCGTGGCACGGGCCAATAAAAAAAATGGGATGGCATCTTATGGAAACGATAACTTTATCAATTGCTTCTATGGTTTTATTGACCTTGGGCGTCCAGTTATAACGCAGAACGAGCATCCTTCCCTCATACCGATCGCAAGCTATTCCATTTTTAAAATCAAATCATACATGATGGATAAATAAGAACTGGTCCCAGAAAATTGTGGTTTTCTCTATTTTTAAATTTACAAAACTTACTAGACTAGACTAAAACTAAAGATACTTGTACGATAATTTTATGCAGATATATCGCTCTGCCCCGTTAAAGGAAGTGTTCTTTTTAATACTCGTATATATAACTTATGTTACTTTCTTTAAATTTGGAAAAGCGGTGTCACATTTTAACATACATATGTTTCTCTAAGGATGCGTCATTCTTCTTGGCGTAATTATTTTTTGCTCTTGTTACCAACAGTCAAGTACTATCTACTTATAAAACACTGATAAGGCTCCTTATAAGCCTTAGCGCAAATATATTTGGAACCAGTTCCTACGCGAACGGCTTTATGTTAGGGGCAAAATATGACTATTAATCTTTAAAGAGCAAACAGAGACCGAAGTGTACTTCCAACTCCCTGTTCTTTACATGGTCCTCCAAGCAGAAATATGCCATACGGAAACGAATAAAATGGCTCAACGAGATTACAAGGCCAACAGAAATCAACACTATACTGATATTACTATCAAGGCAATTGAGCCAAAAAGAGTAAGAATGAAGCCGTTATAGACCTGCAAAAGAGCGATCAACGAATACTCGATAAGTGGGTGACTCCGCACCATCTAAGTGCCATACCACGAGGAAATGGTAAAGAAGATTTTATGGCAATCAAAGCTAGGGGATTGCTCGAAATAAAATTACCTAATTCAAAGCCTTTTGAGACTACTAGGTCTGAATTAAAAAATTCGGTAAACATGGCACATGTCGCACTGTGGATCAACGAAACGGTGTGAAAAGTGCCTAAAAGTTTTAGATTTGGTTGCGCCACTTAACTTTACAAGCGCACATACTTCGAATAGCTAGAGCAAACAATAACCCAGACATATGTAGTTCACCTAAGAGGAGAATTCTGAGGAATTCCGATTGAAGCAGAGAGTTACTGTAATTGGCATGAGTTTTTTGATTGCGTAGTGCAGAGCATACAACAATCCTAGTCAGTAAATTACATTTGGCCTTCTCGACCAATCCTAACCTACCAATAACGAGATCTTCAAACAACTTATATATTTATTATTTTCCCTCCTATTTTTAAGAAATTTTACACGTAAATTTAAACAAATTTGTCAGCTTTTTGTGTTTTTAAGTTTTAAATAATTTACTTGTTATGATATTATGATATTTGTTTATAAAGTTGATTTTAATTGTTCAGTGACCCATAAAAGTTGAAAAAGGGGCTTAATGAAACAAGTCTCGTAAATATCCGCAACTGCTGATACGGCACTTTTAAGCGATTTTATAGTTAAGAAAAACATGTTATTTTTTAAATAAATCTACAATTGGTCAGTAATTAAACCTTTGTTAATTAAATTTGTAATAAATGTTAAGTTCACTTGCCGTCAATAGCAATACCAGCTTTACATCGTTCTAGCAATATTACGACCATATTTGGCAGACTTAATAGCTTCAACTGTCTCTACAATTTTTTATGGCATAGGTCGGTTATATTTTGCCTTTAGCTTGAAAGGAATTCCAAAGGTCCACAAAGGGTGCACTACGCAATGGTAACAGATAGTTCTGTTCACCTGTCTGGGAATTCTCTATTTAAAAATTCTCAAACTGGGTGAGTAGAGTACAATAGTACTTACCCATGCGTGACAGTGCAAATGTGACATTTTATTTGAAAAGCAGCCTATTGCAGTACAAATTCGCGACTGTCATTTATACAAGGGTACTTGTAAAACATAAAAATAATTAAAATATCGGTAAAAATTTATGGTCACAGCAATAGATATGTTATACAGGATATCAGAACTCAGATTTCTTTTTCGAATGGAAATAATATTAAATCGGCTAGACCTTGATTTATGCGACATCCAATATATTCGTGGATGTGTAAATAATTTAACAAATGGGAATCATCTGGAACCAACTACTAATAATTACCGACGATTTTTGGGTAGCACGTCATTATGATAATATACACAAAAAGAATCCAATTTTTCTAAAAAATGTGAAAAGCACCAAAAGTAAAACAAGAACAATCGCTCAAAGTTGGTGAATTATTTTCGAACATGGGTTCATTTTGCTCTCTTGGACTATTTTCACTTCAGAAATTATTAATACGAATATTTTGTCATAGAGAGTGGTTAGACCTCAGATCAAATAAATCTTTAGATATGCGATAAAATGTATTCACTCCAAACAGGTAGGTGCATGCCCAATAATTTCGTACTGTAGGTTTCTTGGGTTTCCATGGACATTTATGGAAAAGCTTCTCTTAATTATAAGACTCAGGAGGGATAGATATCGCCTTATTTAAGAATTTTGCTATTGCGAGTTTTAATTAATTTTCTCAAGATTTATTAATTAATTTACTTCACCAACAATTTATTGAGTTTTTGTAATTTATATTTATTAAATTTTTCTAGCCAGTGTATCCGAATTTAGATCGTTGTTTCAATTCCTTCTCTTATATTCCGTAATATTTTTGCAATACAAGTATTTCTATAAGTATTATATCACTACAGACAATTAGTGTCAATAGATCTAGGCGCAGATAGGAGCATCCTTTAATTTCTAATTAAATTTTTCTCACATTTGTCTCTGTGGCAATCATAAAAGTACACATCCTGTGAAAATTTTGGCCCGCTATCGACTACGGTTCTCAATATTATTCTTTTCAAAATTTAAAACTTAAAAATCGAATTTCCCAAACTTGTTACAGGCTACAAGAAATCGTTGAGGCCCGTATATTTTTTTTAACATAGTATTTTTATAATCTTTCAGAACTCCTCTTCGGTGCGAAACACGGTGACCTCTAACACATTGTCTAAAAATAAAAGTTTCCCCCTTCTATGACAAGGCCATATTAAAATGGCAGGTCTCTTTTATGAATTGTGTTGGAACTTAAACCGGTTCCTGTTCCTAAATAACCAATCACATGATAAGCTCTGTTCTCTCTAGGGAGGAAGTAATAGTATTCCGCGATCGTAGGGGCGTATGCTTAATATTTAGCTTTATATCAATAAATATCGCTAATTTGTCAAAGTATTTTGTAGTGTCTAAGAAAATAATATAAAATTTTAAGTTAATTTTTTGCTTTTTTCTTGAAACAACCTTATTAGCAGACCTTGAAGATCCCAAAAACAATTCAATTACAGTTAGAATTACCATTGCATGTAATGTGTATAACAATTGCCATTAATTGTGTTATAATATATATAATTGGACTGAATTCAATTACAGTTGTATATATTTATAATCAAAACAAATTACACACTATCATATTACGTCTAACTCTACAATTAGCCTACAAATAATTACTCGTAGTGTAACAAGATTCCATAATATTTTTCAGCTTCATTGTGGTTTCACATGAAAAGACTTTTTGCTTCTATTGCATCTTTCTGAAAGATATATACGATATGTATACCAAGGGGTGCAGACAATTAGTCGTAATAAATATGTAACTTAATCAAATTAATAATAAAAATTGCTTAGTTTTTTTAGATAAACTCAATACAATTGCAATTACAAAAAAATATAATAATGAAAGTTCCCAATTACAATTACTTATAATATACTTGTAGTATAACAATTCCAGATAAAGCATAATTGAGTATAGTGTTAATTACAAAATGCGATTAATACCCAACTTTATTTTTTACCTACACAACATTCATGTCGTTTCCTTCGGAGTACATAAACATTAGATTTTAAATCCATCTCCCAGTGCCCCTCGCAGTTTTTGCAGTGCTTTTGAGTTGGTATTAGCATTTCTTTAGATCTCTTCGCGATTTATAAAGTTAATCTCATTTGTTACAATATCAACTTCTAACTAGTGGAGCTTATTGATTACTTTACCTTCAAGCCATAACTCATAGAGCACTATGCTGCTAAAGACCAAGGAAAGACTAAATATGAATTTCTCATTCGACCACCATTATCGAACACTTTCCTCTACTTGAATGTTAAATCTAAGTGTGGCAAATGAATCCTAATTGCATTTATTCTTTTTTTCAACAAAATTTTAACAATATTAAATGATTAAACAAATATTGTTCTGCTTTCTATTTGTTTATATTTTCTTCAGTCCTTTGTCTTTCTTTGCTGGTTTTAAAAAGTTTTACTTTTGCTGTTGTTACTGTTTCTTTGCAAATGTTTAATTATTATCTTTTCTTTTTCAATCAAGTTGTATTTCTGTAGTTACAAATTAATAAATAAAGAATTTGTAATTGGATTTTTATTAAATTTGAAGAATTTTTGGGAAGAAGTAGTAGCGAAATCAAATTCTTTAATATAATTGTAGATTTTCTTAGCCTGTAACTTTTTACTACTTGGACAATTTTTTCTTTGTAAAAAGTCATTCATAATTATACAATAATTGAACAAAATTTTAAGCTAGTTATAAAAATTTTATACACAATTTGGCAGCAAAAGAAAACGCCAGTTGACATATCAATAACTATATGTTTTTAAACACATTAAATACCATTAAATTGATTTAAACAGACACTACTTTAGCAAACTGAAGCAAGGAAGACAAAAAAGATATATCAAATAGACCGTTAAAAAAGGAACAACAGTAACAAAGTACAAAGAAATAACAGAATAAATACAAAGATTCCAACTTATTGGAACTTTTCTTTTCGAGACGAACGCAATAAAACAGACAAAGATGTCGATGTTCAATTTAAGAAAGCGTAAAGGGGTTTCCTTTAATACCATCTATACTATAGCACAGTGGGGTAGAATTAAGGTGATTGAGCTTAGGAAAATCATGAGTACATGAGTTTAGCAAATGGGCATTTTTAAATTCCTTAAATCTTAAAAACCCTTCTAGGCCACAAGAGTATTTGAAAACTTAATTCCCGTAAGATTTCCATAACTGGATCTTCTCTTTAAATATGAATACAATTTTTCCTTAAATTCTCCCATGCAAATAGAACTAAAAACTACGAATATTTAAATGGTGATAACTACGTCGATTAATACTGCGTTGGGTAATACGGATGATACGTCTATTACAACGGCTTTCCTATTCAGGTTCGGTTAATCAAGGTAGCCTCAGGATAGGTGCTAAATCACGGCTTAAAATGTCGTAAATCTACTAATATTACAATTTTAGCTTAGTATACGGAACAATAATCCGAAGCCACTGTGAGAACAGTCAGCCGAAGCTGTCGTAAAAATATATCGGCAATACCCCAACTATGGTCATGGTGTATTTGTTAGAAATTAACTTATTTTATTTTCGTAAAATTAACTGGCTCTTCAGTTGTGAAAATATTATTTCCGAGACTTGATTCTCTTGTTCTGATCGTCTATAACCGACCCTACTGTTACACAACTTTAATACCTTATACTTAACTGAAAGTTGCATGTAACAATGATACTCAGTTGGTTTATGCGATAAAAAGGGCACTAATACTATAAATACGGCGTTACTTAGAGTATGTATGTGATGCAAAAATAATAAAAGATATTATTTCAACGTTACTCAATGAGGTGATGTTAGCTTAAAATTTACTGAAAAAGCATTATCATTATTCATAGAAAATCTATAAAACCGATTTATTTCCACAGCATTAGATTCTGTCCCACTGTGTGTCGTCAAGGAAAATAAGCTAAATAAAAACCTCTACAATCACAAACTCAATTATCTTGAACTACGGTAAATAAGCAAACAGTTTTAACCAGCTGCTTTTCCTCTTTAACAAACTAGGTTTAAAAGTATTTTATTTTATTCCAGTTTAGTTTATTCTAATACTAATAAAAACCTTAACGTAAAGTTTTTACTGAACACATATCATACAAGAAGCATCGATATTTTTCCTACTACCCAGCATACTTACCAGCACACATCCCAGCATATTTAGTTTACACACAGACCTCTTTTACCAATCTCGACTGCGTTGATTTTTTGGTGTTACACAATATTTCGAAAACAAAAATAAAATAAAATTCCGGCCGCCACAGTTTGCATAATTTATACAAAATATGCTAGGATCCTTTTAGTGTTGTACCGTACGGCAACATGATATTGAAGTGGACGACATGTAGATTTAAGCAGGCGATGCAATATGCCATGTAGCTAGTAAAGCAATTCAAATCTTAACAAGCCATTTCTCAGTCTTCTACATAAGTCTACTTGTAGTCAACCAGCCCACATCCAAGCATTTTCTTGTATTTTGTATTATTTCACTTTATTTGATTTTGGGTTTTCTTACCAGGTTATTTATTTTGATTTAAAAACTCCTGTTTTATACTTTATTTTTATACCGGGGTTTACTTAGTAGGGAGACCTCAAGACCCCATTCACCCAGCTGTTATAGTCCGGAATCAGGGGCAAAATACGTTTCCGAGAATTAATTTCTTTTTTATGCTATTAAATATCTTTTTCAATCTTATATTGGTAAGAAGAAAAGTCCTCATATGGTTTGAGTAATTTGGCGCATAAGACATTTAGATGTTTCCTGATGATCTAGCAACTAGCTTTTCCCCTTCAACAAATTACCTGAATTTGTTTAATAAAATGAATTGAGATAGAATTTGCTAGAAAAAATTTTTAAAATAACTTTTTTTTAGTTAATGTTTTTGGAATCTTTTTCCAGCAGATGTTTGAAGGTCTTCTTAAGCCTAGTCCAGAATATATGTAGAGTTGAAAGGATATCAAAGTTTCTATGGAGTATTAATCTTCCATTTTCATTTTCAATATTCCATTGATTTTTGCCCCTACCCGTCTCGTTCTTAAATAGACTAAAGACAACTTTGATCCCAAATAAGTTTTAATTTCTACCATTTGAACTTTCGATTGCAAATTAAATAAATGAAGAAATAGATAAAAAATAAATAATATTGCTGTTGCAGAGACCTTTTTGAATATTTCTCAAGAGACATGAAATTTACCAAAACAAAAAAAAAATATCACTAAAAAAAGAAAAATTTTACAAGAACAAAAAAATCATAATATTCCCAAGGAAATATTGAAAATTTACACAGAAGATAAAAGTAAGTGAAAATTTACAAATATCCATTTATTAAAAACAAATCAAATTAAATCATTTAAATGTCGATATCTCTTAATGAAAGTTAAAGCACTCAAAAAAATCGTTATCTCACAGGCGCTCCTATAGCGAATGACACAATGATGCTTTTCCTTTAGAAACACATCTTTTATTTTAAAGTTTCGCACTGCTCAGTTTTTTTATTGCAGAGGAAACATATATTTTCTACATTTTCATTGTGATGCAAAAGAAGATCACAATTAACATTTAAATTAAGGGAAAATAATGACACCTGTTGCTGTCATTGTATATGTTTTCCAAAATAAACTGTTAACAAAATGATGTCAAATAATTTTTTCTTTTGACAAATTGGCAAATGCTATATCTAATATAGGGTTTTTCAATAATGGCGGAGCATGTTGATAGACCCCGTTCTTTAATCGGCGTCTAGTAAGCCTGTTGTTTATTATTCAGTCCCTGAAGTCAAATTACTGTGGCCAACTACGCGAGTCAAAACAAATCCATCTTGCACTAAGCCCGGTGGCGCTGAAAAACCAATTGCAGGTACTGAAACGGTTATAAGTTTTATTGAAAAAAATTGCTTATTAATAATTATTTTTCAAGTTTTTTTTTATTTAGAAAGTAAAGATAGATAACGAGGCACCCAGACATATCGGTTTATAGACGTGCCCTTAAATTCCGACTTTCGTAGACCTCAACTTTTCTGGTCATATCTCGGGACGGAAGCCTCTGCATATACAAGGTCAAGCTAATGCAGGAGCTCAACGTTCATGACCGGAGTCAAGCAGTTTGGTGGCTGAATCGAAACCCATTTGAAAAAATACTACATGTTAGCAAAGAAAATTTCTATATATTCTACAACACCAAGTCAAGGCAAAGTATAACAAAAAATAACCGTTTGATTGCGATTTTGGCACGAAATTATCGCTGGTATGTGAGGCAATTACTGTCAACGGCTAGCTTTATAGACCAATGATAGCCGATTTCTTTGACTCGAATTGAATGATTTGAATGTGGACGACAAATGATGTTTGCAAGACGGCAAAACAAGTCACAAAATGGTTATCTCTATCGCTGGATATATTCTTGCATAGTTCTTCAAAGTCGTAGGTCTATGCCAGTAAGATGTAATCATGGTAACCGCTGGGAATTTTTAAAAAGGTACACAAAAAGTAATTTTCCAGCAAAAAAAGTAGCAGACATATTTTTATGGTTTTTAATTTAAACAAATTTTATTAAAGAAAAACGAAATATAAACTAATAATTCTGTCCATGAAAAAGTTTTTCACAAATATGCGCCTCTTTATGCCGGCTAAACAAGCAGGATCATTAGAAACATGTTTTTGAGTTCTAGTTTCATGTTTTGATACAGATGTGGCAACCAGAGAGTAAAACGTAAACGAACAATCAGTTCTGTGATAATATCGTACATAATACGTTTGCTTTCAACGAGCTAAGCCACCAAAAAATATTATATATAGAAAAATATCAACAAATTTTGATGTTTTGGAAACCGAAAATGAAACATGAATTTCAACAGGAAACATAACTACAGACGATGCAACATTAAATGGACCATGCCCATGATGCCTCTAATATTTTTTCATGTCAGTTATTCTTGCGCTTATTCTTTTGCTGAACGTCAAATGTTTTTACATATCAAATATCATAGACAATTTATTTCTCGAAATGCTGCAGTTTTTAGTTAATATAATTTAGGAACTCCAATAACCGGCACAAAACACAAATGGTTAAGTTTCCAACGTACATACAAAAGATAAACGGTTTTCATTACAGGTTTGGCAAAAACCAAAAATATGCGAAGATCTTCAAGAAGCCGGAAAAAGTGGCAAAATTAGAAAATTTTACAAAAGTCGCACATGAAGTTACAGCCCATCAAAAAAGTTGCAAGTTGAAACTTAAGTTAACGAGCGGTAATGCTGGCTGTAATCAAGCAAATATCTCTAAGTCAACATAACGTGATCCATACGTAGGAGTCTTACATAAAAAATAACCTCCCACACACAGCTTGTTACACTTCGTCTTGACCAGCCTTAATTGAAAATCCGTTTAAAAATGTTTCTTCACTCTTAACAGTTAATTGTAACCTCTGTACACTGAATTTTCATTTGGGTTAATGATGTACAAACTAAACAAAATCATTGAGTTTAAGTAACAGCAGCTACTGTGAATATTGATTGTCCTTATAAACAATAAACTTAATTTTTTATTTTTTCGTAAGTAAAAGAAATATATATTTAACGAACACTAAAGATTACAATGCAAACAATTGGTTTCCTTTAGCATGAGTTGACATGACGCATACTGAGCAAATGCGGGAGCTAAAGAAAATTGAAACTTAACTTGATGGTAATATTGACCAGCTCACAGTCAGAGACAAAAGCAATCCCGCCTTTGTAATGATGATGTAACAAAATCAGTCCCTTATAACTTTTAACAATGAAGAAGATTCAACGTCAGCAGTCAGGAGGTTTAAAAGGAAGACTGTGCTGGTTGGAATGTTTGGAAACTGAAGGAACTGTTCAAGTAACAGAACCTAAAAACTCGTGTGTTGTGGAAGAGGGAGAGTGAGGAGAGTTTTAGAAAGAAGATGTGTAGTTTTTAAAATATTACTATGCTAAAATAAAGGAGGATTTGGTGAAAAAGAGTTTAGATTTAATGAAAGCATATAAATGGCAAAACTTTTTGCAAATAAGTAGTTAACAATTAATGGAATTCAAATGGAATATGCATCAAATATTTAAGACAACTGTGACTTGTAAATTATATTAACAATTTTGAAACTTTGAATGGTTTCCGTGATTTGTTATTAATTAATAGCTCATTGAGCTAAATTGCTCGCCTATTATTATGTAGTAGAATTTATATCAGACCAATAGTTTTGGCCCTTGTAAAAGACTCTACTGTTTCCACTGATCCAGCATTTATGTAATAAATTATGTTCGAGACAATTTTACGGGAATGTGGATATGCGGAATTAAGGCTTTGTATATTGACATAAATGGCTTTAACCATTTAATGGAGAGTGTATACTTAGATGAATTATTATTAATTTTAGTTTACTATATACATATTTCTGTATGACCTTTTTAATCAGCAACTTGATATTCTTCGGATTCCTCAGTACTTAAATCATTCATAAAAATCAGATAAAACCACACGGTCTACAATGCAATTGTGTGTAATACGACAATAGTGGATCTTAGGTGCAATAAAAGTATTTTCCGTAATATTGTTTAAACACTGTTGTAATATTTTATCGCTATATTTCAAGCGGATTAACGATCTTAATGGCGGAATCAAAAGTAATTGAAACAAATTTGGCTACAAAAAATTAAATGTTTCAAGCTTTTTACAAGGAAATCCCTCTTATCTTATTTTCTTAATATTATTCTTATTAATCAATTAAACTTTCCTTTCATTCGTAATATTTGCATTTACAAATTCACTAATTCGGTTATAATTTATTCGCGTGAATATATCTAAGATAATAAGGAATAAAAGCTTGAAAGTGACTTAAGCGAACAACGAGTTTATAGATCCATTTTTATTAAAGTTAACTTTTCGTTTTTCTTTCTCACTTGAGACAGTAACATAACTTACCTTAAAATTTTGTTAGAAATAAGATATAAAAAACATAACTTGTTTTTCAAAATCTATATATTTATGCCAAACGTATACAGCCTGTCTTAAAAAGAGATCAAGTTTTTAAAAATCAAATTTTTCAGATTAAAATTACTTTCTTTTTAAACGACAAAATCACATATAAGCCCTTTTTTCTAATGACACAGATCTTATGACGGACACATTTTTGCCTCTTAACTATTTTATGGTACTATTTTCTCAACTGGCTTGTTGTAGCAAGTGACGCCTATTTTTTTTTTTTTTTTATCAAAATTATAAAATAAAAAAAAATTTAATTAATTATTAAGTAATTTTAATTTTTGGCATGAGTTGGTTTTTTTTCTATTCAGAAAGAGAATTATTTATTTTAATATGGACAACCTTGAAAACAGTAAAAGATTTAATTTTATTAGACATCTAGCTGAATGGAATGCATTTTCTATGCCGCTACACACGTTATCAACATTCTTCGTGTCTTATCTACAAATTGTGTGTCTAAACAACTTCTATTTATACCAACATTTAATACAAATGGAATACGAGAATGAGTTATTTCTCAATTTCTGAATTTTTCATATTATAGTCTTTTTTTTCCTTGGTTGAGAATGAAGTTTTGCAACACTCTAACTTTTTTCTGTTATTGAATTCTAGGTTACCATATGCAATTTGCTTTTAGCCAACAATTGGTTGGCAATGAAAGCATTGTATGTATTTTTAGTTTCATCTTAGGTGGATCTATTTTAGTATCCAATTGATTATGATGAAGGAAACATCTATATTATTATGTATATAAATTTCTCGCCATGCCCAGCGATTTGTAAGTTCTTATTGTTTTTTTCCGAACTACAAATATTATTAATTATTAAGTAATTTTAATTTTAAGGCATGAGTTCGTTTTTCTTTCTATTCAGAAAGAGAATAATTTATAGTGACACCGGAAGGAATAACGGGTCAGTCATTTAAGGTTAGGAATTTGAAACGGCTATAAAAATTGCTGATGAATAATTTTGCAACAGAACGGTTTTATTTTGAAGTACTTTTTCGATTGAGTGGGCTTTCATATTATAAATGGCAAACTTCGAGTTCGTGCTTCAAGGCCACATTTATCTCTGGGAGGATGGTGTAATATTTGCTCTCAACAGCTCCCTACCACAAATAGCCCAAGGCACTTAAATCACACCTTCGATGCGGCCAATTAGTATAATAATAATTTACACTGATTTTCTCAGAAAAATACACTTGTTTTGGATGTATCGGCTTCTCAATTATGATCTGCGATTCACAAGCCTGACGATGTAATGTTAGCATACTTTAATAAGGTGCCAATGAAATGTCAAACTAAGGAAGATATATTTCTGAACATTCTGCCTCAATTCCAGGTTAAGGTTATACTTTTTATGAGCGTGGGAATGCCATAATTTTCTCCTGTTTTTAATCTCCACTTACAATTACAGCTGCACAATTATTGCTGCTTTTAATTTTCGTTTTTGAGAGAAAATAACTATTGTTCAATTGTTTAAGGCTAAAGAAGGAGTAGATGAGAAGAAAACAACAACAGAATTTGAACTTAAACTATTTGCTTGGCATTTGTGACAAGTAAACAGTGACTAACGCTGATTGATTAAGTTTTTGTATGTGTTTTTTCCACTACCACGTTTTTTCAATATTCTCATTTTTCTTAATTTACAACGCAGGGTAGTACTCTTTTCCTTGATTTATTTGTGCTAAAATATTCCCACACTACTTTTCGTTGCTTCTGTATAATTCCTCGGTTTTTTTTTTCTTTCTTTTTTTTTTGGATTGTCATCCACTGTGAATGACGACGATGATTAGAATGATGACAGTGGTGACGATGGATATAATGATTATACATGATATTGTAGTGGTTGTTGTTACTGCTCTTGTTGACAACTGTCATTGCAAAACATGTTGTAACGTTCTTCATTCATTCTTGTCTATAGTTGACTCTTGTACTCTTCTACGCATATCGTAAAATTTCTTTGTATCACTTTGAATGACATGTGCATTTGTATATATGTATATGAGTGTGTGTGTGTTTGTATGGGAATGTAAGTATGTTGTACATTATAGTGGTATTTTTGTTGTTGTTTGTTTTCTTAATTATAAATATAAATGTATTTTCATTAAAACCTTGTTAGCGATTGAATAATTGAGGGAAAAACTGTGACAAATTGAATGAAGGTGGTGCTTACCATAACTTTATAAACTTTTAGTTTTTTTGCAGTGCGCACAAGCTTGCATTATTAGAATTGTTTCAATAACACGCAACAATTGATAATACTCATTATGTCCTCAACATCTTACTGGCTAAAAGTGATTTCACATAAAATACGAATGAGAGGGGATTTTTTGGTCATAATGAGTTAGTGCCTCAGTGTCTGTGAGTATTTTAGTTTTCAAACAAAACGTGCGAAATTATTCTACTGGGATTTAGTGATGCATCAAAAGCACGTTTAGCCATATTTTCATTGGCGATTTCAAGCAAAGAAGGAATGAAAAAATCATGAATTTAAAAAGGACGGTGACCATAATAAACGTAGATTATTTTTTTATTTTTCACGTGCAGTTATAAAAAGACAGTAATATGATTTGGTGTGCCCTAAACATTCATTATAAGACAGGATAATGTAGGGTGCCTTAATAAGAGTGGACTATTTAAATTGTGCGTCAAATTCTTTTGTGCATGCGTAAAATCTGATATTTAGCAGCTGGCAACTATGATTATTTCGATTATTGAAAATATTGTTGCAAAGATTCAGAAATCTATTCGGTCAGAAGAAACGATATGTCTTTTCAGACATCGAAGACATATTTGAACTTTTGTTGGTCAAGTTTTATCGTGTATTATGAATGGTGTGCCGAAATTTGGCGAAGTTTTAAATTCACCATTAAATAATACAAACTAATTGTAAAAATATTACAAAAACCAATATTCACAACATTATGAAATTTCAAAACTAAATTCTTAATTTCACCAGTTTTGAAAAATGAAACTTACATTAGATACTACATAAGATCTAAAAGACCTATATCATACAAAAAGCCTTATTTCCGCAAACAAATAACCGAAAAGAAATTTCATCGTATTTTAAACTTTAACGACAAAATTACGAAAAGGCTGATTTTTCACGGAAAACTCGAAATTGTATCTAATATTAGAAATGTTATTAAAAATCCTATTCCACTATTAAATAAAATTATTTATTAAATGATCTAAAATACTTTTATCAAAACGAAAGAAGAGCTTAAATGCAAAATAAGACGACTAAGAACAACCCTTTGCATCGAGAATAAGCTGTAGTACATTTCTGTGCAGAGTATAAAGGATTCGGCACATGCGAATATAGATGTTGCTTGTTTTATTATTTAAGCAATTTTTCCGAATTTAACCATTTCCAAAATTGTAACGTATTAAAGAATTTTCCCCTTTAAACGGTTTTTTTTTGTTTTTTAAATTTGTTTTGTTTTCTCAAATTTTTACTATCAGCATGTCTCCTTTTAGCATAGACGTCGTTGTTTGCTCCAGATATAATCTTTGTAGAAGTTATTTTAACGGATTTTTCCTCTATTTTGGGTAGCAAATAAATATTGTAAAAGTCACAATAAGAATACGTAATACCTTTAAAGCTCGTAGTAGAGCGCATTCATTTTATTGCATCTGTTCTTCTCTTCAAAAAGCTAAGAACACACCAGCAAGGATTTCAGGGATTTAATATTGTTTCAAAACTGCCATAAACGTCATGCAATAATTATCATTGTACTACTAACGCAAACTAGCCCAAAATGTTTAGAAAGAAACAGGTCATAAACTTTAGACACTCGTAAATGCTTTATATTTCTATTTGTTGTGGCATAAACTAAAAGCAGGCCTACTTTTTATAGTAGTTACAATGGAAGCAAACAACACAATTAAGTACTTTGGAAATAAAAAATTTGCCTTCAAACTCAACAAAAAATCTTATTTAAGTGAAACCCTCGAAAAACTGAGCAGACACGGATCCAGCTGTAGCTTTGAGGGGCAGGGAAATATTCTTAATGAAAGGAAATATTTTGAACAATTTGGTTTGGGAAAGTGTTAATATATAACCGGATTGAGGGGGAGAATTATAACCTATTTGTGTCCCTGCGGATCTGCGCATGATTTTACTTTTCGAAGATTACTTCTTGGTAAAATGGATTGAAAAAATATAATTAAATGCCATAAAAATCCGAAACATAAAAATAAAATAAAACATTAAACAAAAAACAACTATCAAATGTTTTATGATGTACAGTGCATAGACTCCACAATGGTTATAAATAATAATAAAAAAATTTTAACTGTTAAATTTACCCTGGCATATAAATTTGAAGCATCAAATTTAAAAAAACCGAACTTTAGCCTGAACTAACCGCGCTGGTTTTTGATGTCCGTGCACATTATGATAACCTTAGATTTAAGTTTATTATATAAACAAAAATTTTACAGAACGGAGGTTTTGTTTAGCAACCACTTAATGTGATCAGCTGCCCGAAAAATTCTTTCGGAGGGGCTTTTTTGAAATAAAACTTTTTAACACTTCAATATTGTAGGCCTCTTGCCTTTTTTAAACTAATAGTGACATAACATCGAAAAAGCTTTATAAGGGTTTTATCAAAACGAAGCTCAAAAACCTTTAAATCCTTAAAGCCTTTTTCTAAGAAAAGTGAAAACATTCCTTAGTAGCTCTTTAAATTTTTACTTAGGAAGCTTCAGAAAAGACCTCAGTGAAACTTATTTTTTTATTTTTTTTTTAACTCAAGCAAGTTTTTACTTAATATTCATAAAAAATACTTTAAATATTTAAGAAATAAACGTAAAAAAAGTTTTAAAAAGCTGAAATTTTACCTCAAAGAAGAAAGTTTTTTGAAACTCAAATTGTTTGTTTAAACTCCAGAAAAACTTGTTTTTTTCGAAACCCGCAAGAGATTAAACTGTTTAAATAAAAGCTTTACAAAATGTCTGGGTGTCTATATACCTCAAAAATCATGCTTGTCTTATTTTTCCGAGCTCCAGGTCATCAATAAAATCTTCTTTATTATAAATTATAATAAATATAAATTTTATTTTCTCCAACATTTCGCTATGCCTTTGTGTAGCATCGTCAGGAAATAAAATAAAATTATATTTAACAAACTTCAACAAAAAAAAACAAATTGTGAAAATTATTGAAAAATTTTTCCATATACAATGAAAAATGTTTCAAATTTTCAAAAAACACAAATACATACAAATCATAAAAACTAAAAAAACTAAAAAACTACCAACTAAAAAATGTTTTACATTAATGTGTAGATATATATATGTATAAACAATACATATGTATAATCCTAAATTACATCATAGTATCTTATGTATTAAATGCCTATATATATGAGCGACATTATCTGTATCCGCTTTATAATTAATTCTTTGAGACGTTGGTGTTTTACAAATTTGTAACACTTCCAATATGTAACGTTTCTTATAATTTTTCTCAATATTTAGCACTGACACATTTTAAAAGTTAGGACAGTGATTCAATTCAGAACAATGGGTAGATAGAGCTGTTTTATTTGAATTTCTACATCTATGGTCCGACTTATGTCCGGCTATTCTAGTTTTTAGCATATTTTTCGTTGTACCCACATATAATTTACTACAATTCTCCTGATCATTACCATTACAAGGTATTTTATAAACCACATTCGACATTTCCATTTTCTTAATTCTATCTTTAGTTTTACTGAATAATCTATTTAAAGTATTGTAAGATTTATGAGCAATTTTGTATTTATCGCTATTGAAGATTTTTGATTTTTCAAGTCGCTCTGATATTCCTGGCACATAAGCTAAAGACTTATAAATCTTGGGCTCTATAACGCTTCTTGTGTTAACATTTCTACTACTTCTAAAAGGATATATTAATTTATAAGAAAGTTGCACGGGAAAACTATTTTCAATTAATATATTCCTGATCCTTTCCTTGTTCTTCCTATCAAACTCCTTGTCACTTATCGTTAACACCCTTTGTACCAAATTTCGATCTGTATTCATAACAATTCTTTTACTATGCTTAGAAAAGTAGTTAATGATTCTCCCAGATGCTGTTGGCTTTTGATACCAATCCAAACGGGGCAAATTGTTGCCCCGTCTAATTATTAATGTATCTAAATAAGGAAATTTAGAATCGTGTTCCCTCTCTATTGTAAATTTAATGTTCGTATTAAATGCATTGAACGTCTCCAATACTTTATCAATTTCACCCTCAGGAATTATGCAAAACAAATCATCTACGTCATTATTTCGGTCATTATTTTCGGTTTAATGTTTAGCTTTTCAATACATGTGTCCAGTAACTTCTCCATAACTATGTCCGCTACAATTGGTGATGCTGGAGATCCCATTGGAAGACTTTCCTTCTGTACATATACCTTGTCGTTATATTGAAAATATCTATGGTCTTTAATACAAAATTTAAGAATACGTAAACGGAAAGGTTCTTGAAAAGTTACTTTAACCCTTAAGAGAGACAACTTATCAGGGTATGTTAATTTTTACTTTTAATTGATTTCAAACTACCTCTAAAGACTGTTGCAAAATATAAATAAATAACTAGAAGAAAAAGAGAAGTATAAAAAAAGAAGAGGCCTTGGGTCCACGTATAACAAGCCAAACGAAACAAATGCATGTTATGAAGCCGAAAAATAACAATTGTAGTTAGTAATCACAATAGAGCTTTTCTAATAAAAGCTAAAACAGGAAAACAACATGAAAGCAAAGATAAAAAATAGATGAAAAGTACAAACCTTGAAATTCCTTTTAAGTGTCCATCAAACCAACCAAATGCATAATGCTACAATCATGATTTCACATCTAGTTTCACTATTTTTTTATTTCGTTCCTTTTGCATTTACGCCACAAGCATCTTGTTAAAGTCGATGCTCTTGATGAGTTTTAAGTTAAAACATGGCCGAAAAACAAAACGGATATTTCTCAATATCTTCAAAGCTCAAAGACACGAGGCAAGTAATCATTGCGAATAAAGTGCTTTCCACGAGAATTTGAAGCAAAATAATTAAAAGGTTAAAAATAAATATAACAATAGCATTTTTTTGGCCTGTTAACTCAAACCTAAAAAACTTAAAAAAGACAAGCACCATTTTCTTTGTAAAAAGCAGAAATTTAAAGGTTTTAAACAAAAAAATTTTTCAATAAGAATTTGATTTGTCGGCTTTTTTTATATGAAGTTTTTCTGTTCAGTTATTGATGCCAAGTCAATGATAAAATCTTTGATTCTTGATTTGATATTCCGACAGGATGTTTTGATGTCTCCAAACCAAACTTGACAAGGGATGACGGAAATTCGTTCCAAATTTCTAGATAAAATCTTTATTATCAGAGTTGTGTGCCGAGCGTGTTTATAAATAAAATGGTGTGTTAACAAGCCGTTGCCGAACCACACCAATTTCACATCATGACCAGGCATTTCTAATCAGTTACTGCTTGTTGTGTGTTTGTTGCCAGCGTTATCAACATTGTTAAGGCTATCACCGCTATAGATCTTTTGCTCGGAATTCACCTAAGTGTATGTGGTCAACGTGACACACAGCGAACATCTGCATGAGCAATATGAGCACTAATATTTTACCTCAATAAATGTTATGTCCATAAAAGACAATATTTTTACACACTCCCTTACAGTCGTGCATCCCAGAAACACTACTGAAAGGAAGTGAACACAAAATTATACTTTTCACGATGAGTTATGAACAGAGCGCGATAAGACGAATGCTTGCTTTCCACTGAATATCCAAAATTCTAGGAAGCGCTTAAAAAACACTTAAAAATATATACTCGATAGGAGGACATGACCAACAATGATCACGTCATACATGAGCCGATTCGTATGCAATGCCAACTCGAATTCCCGTACAAAGCTACTGATGACAATGCAATAGTTTTTGCTAAATAAGCTTACCTCTGGCAAAGATGCCGTGAATTAAGTCTCTTCAGACTTTCACTAAAGCCGCATTTAAACTTCAGTAAGCATCAATCTGCCACTGCCCTCAAGTTCGACACTGCTCAAATTTAAGTCTATCTGTAATTTGTGCTGCAGATATTTGAACGATTCATATTCTTGTTATGCCTGGTCAAATGAAAGAATATTTACCAATAAATTATTCAATCTTTAAGGTCTTAAATAAACATTTTTTCTTTAAATTATCTATTTATTTAATATTTCGTGCATAGATTTTTTTATTTCATTACATATCCACCTGCTACTTTTCAATTCTAAAAACGCTACCATCGTACCCAAATGTATGCTGCTTGACAAAGTTTCTATCACTCAGATTAAGCCATTTGCTTGCCAATATACATTCATACCACCACTGCCCTTAATAAACCTTAATATTGTCTGCACCATAATTATCATGTTAATCTCGCATCAAAAGTTCGTTCTAATTTCCAGGCAAAGACGAAATATGCTTCTGATACCCATTCAAATTCATTAATGTGTCTCAAAAGGTTATAGAGCACACTGCTATTATCTTTGTTATGCTAAATTCGCATTACAAATTTTACTTTTTTGTGAAATGGCGCCTCTATGTCAATGGCATTCTTCACATAAACACCACCAGCTGCTAAGCGAACACACTGGAATATTAGTTAGAATGTCATCATTATATGCATGTGAATACAACATAATTATAAAATGAGATGTACGAGAGCGTGCACATGAATGTCACTGCAGCCAACAAGGCTTTACTTTAACACAATGTTGCCTTAAAAATTGTTTGAAATTGTAGCAAAAATCCGCTCGTTCATGTACGAGTATATCCTTCCTCCAAACATACGCAAATAAGCGTATATGCACTGTTTTTAAAATTCTTAAAAAAAAAATAAATTACGATTTCGCAGAGGAAATGTGTTTTATGTTCATATCGCTTGTGCGGCATACAAGTCACACAACTATGCTATTTATGTGGCTGTATCTATTTAGGTACATACTAGTTAAGTAGTCGTATGTGTAACCTCCCCTCGGTGGCATGTTTTATATTTAATGGAGTCTTATAAATATTTGTTTAAATGTGTGGGTGTGTGTGAGTCCGTGTTAGAATGTGTTTAAATAAGTTTTGCCCTCTGGGAAATTAGTTTTTTTTTTTTTGTCCTACTCTTTACATAAGGTATTCCTTTTTGTATTTAAAGCTCTCATATTTTCACAAGTGCTATTAACAAAAATTAAGAGAAAAAAATGAACAAACGCTTGTGCTTTCGTTTTTCTGAAATTCCACTAAAATTTTTCGTTTTTATTAGTTCAAGCTCAAAAAGTTTTTGCCTGTTCTACAAACATAAGTACAATTTTGTATTTTTTTTTATTTATTTTGTAACAGTGGGATTTGTTATAGAATCGAATTGCTGGGATAACAATGGAAATTTTATGCATTTTGTTTTTAATGCTTCGCATTTAAACACTAAAATTTCGTAATTCTTCAAAACCTTGATACTGCATACATAATACGCAACCGATTTCCTTTAAATTTGTCTTATCAGACAAGAAAACTATAAAATATTGATTCTTGATTTGATATTTTGACAGGGTGTTTTGACAGTGTTTTGCACTAAACCAAACTTGACAAGGGATGACGGAAATTCGTTGCAAAAATTTAATTTTAAAAAATATTTTTTTTTACAAACATAAAAGATTTTCAGAAATATTTTGCTTTCATCAGTTGAAGACCATAAAGCAGCAACTTAACTTTTGCGGTAGGGAAAGAGCTTATTCCAAAAAGAATAATGTTTTTCTCCCAAAAAAGTATTTTCGAAGCTTATAAAAGAGAAGTCTTTTAGATCACTTCATAGTAGGTTGACTGTATCTTTAAAATAAAATGAAATTTGTAATCATTTTATCGAAAACTTTAGTCACTAGTTTTTCGCAACTAATGAAATATTCTCCTTAAATTACGCACATAAAACCGTTCCTTGCAAAATCTACTGTTGGACTGCCTGAACTTTGTTCAGTACATCATCCTGTGTTCGATGTTGATATCAGCCAGAAGCACGTTACATTATTACCTGTGATTCCCGTCTCTTCGAGGCGAGTGGCTAGACCCCATCTTGTTCGATCAGTTGTATCAAGAATGAATGCCTTCCAATAGTCAGATGTATTCCCCATTCCTTAGGAGTATAGTGTGCTGTGGCTTGCCAACCTGTTGACTTCGCATATATAAACAAGCTATTTGCAAAAGTTATGCCTTTGCTTAACTTTGTTCATGTCAGGTATACCTAGAGTGAAGAGAACTGACAAAGGACTTGTTTTCCCTCTATAAAAATATCAAACACCACTGTTCCAGCAAAAACTCACGTGAAACTCTACCAAGATCGGCGCCTCACTTGATTCCTCCTAGTTATGCAAAAATAACGGCCATAAAACTGGGAACAAATCAACTACACTGGTTATTAAATACCCACTTAACCTTGGCTTTGGATTTTAAACTCCTTTCGTACCAATCAGTTATAACGTATGTCTCAGCTGAGACATATTGCTTGTATATGGAACTTCTAGAAGTTACAAAGAAGTCTAGAATTCTACGACTTATGCATCCTACGACTTATGCATCCTCGTATTAACCCTCTGATACTTGAACGCAATTTAACGGGCACCAGAGACCAAAAAAACGGATACATTGAGCACTGGAAGATGTGCAGTTACTTCATTTTGCCCCACGGTCTATACTGATGTATTTAAATAGAATATTTTAATTTTATTAATAAAAATCCATGAAGTTCTGCTGTAACAAACCGCATTATGCCAAAAGTGAAAACTAATTTAAATTTTTGTTGGTTTTTATTTGCCATAAGTTTTACACTAGAAAAAGTTACAAAACATTTTGTTGATGCCGCTCATCTTCTCTGCTACAAATTTCTCCTGTTTATTTTATTTTTGTTGTTGCTGTTGCTTATTTTCTACTAAATTTTACTTTGGGAATAAAGATTAAGTCAGTTGACAGCAAATAAGTAAATGACACTTTAGGTGTTTATTGTAACACTGTGCGTGTGTGACAAGTACGTAAGTGTGGGGCACTTTAGCTAAAGTATTTTTTTAAGTGTTGTGTGTCTGTCTGTAACGAGATTTTTTAAACATTTGCTTCAATATTATTTTTACATATCTTTTTATTTTATTCGTAAAACTTTTATAAAGCAAAGCCAGAGGATTTTTACTTTTTGTTGTTTGTTTTGATTATCTTCATAATAAATGTCCTATTTTGGCGGATTGTTACTGCTTTTAGTTCAAAAAATATTGAGAGCGTAAAAAAGTTTTGAATTATTGGGATGCTTTGATTAACACTCTTGGTGGAGTTATGTTTGATGGGACAATTGAAATTTATAAAAAAATCGCTATAGAAGAAAACTGATTTTCTTGAAAGAAAACAGCCAGAAGGTGTTATATTTGCGGACCATAAAGGTTAACTAAAATCTTTTTTTTTTATGGAAACAAAGACAGTGTCGGTATTTTGTCAGTTTCAACTATCATACAACTTGAACTTTATATGGGATCTGGTTTAATATATTCGAAATTCTCTTTAGTAACCAGGGTGGTGTGTTACATTATGCTGTAAGCACTGTCATAGACGTTCAATATTTTAAGCAGTGTTTATGATAAGCGATTTTAGGCTACTAGGAGGATCCTCACAGGTGTATAGTTAAACCAAATTGCCAATCATGTCCATTCAAATGTTGACGATGTGCACACTGGGGCAAGCTAATCAATTAAAAGAATAAAATTTTATTTGTTACATTGATAAATTTTTATAAATTAAATTTTCCATTCACCAAACGAAAACACAGTAAAAAATTATAATTGAAAAAATTAGAAAATAATATGACTCATATAAGGCTGTATTTAATTTGATTGAGAAGTTTACAACAATATTCAGCGCACAGCGAATTATTCTTTTGTTAAATTAATCAATAATTTTGTTTAATATTGGTATTTAGATAAACAAATATCTATCTATATTTCTACTAACTATCTGCAGGGAAGTGATATTCGTAAATAAATAATAAAAAAAGATCGAAAACTAGACACATTTTTAATGGTTTTTTGCTGGGAGTTGTGTATTATTATTTACAATTTTTTTTTGTAAAGAAAAGTTCTGCAAAAATTCACAGTATCCAAGTTGACGTTTATGGGGGGTTCGTGTTCTCTGAAAACACTTGCAAAGATTGGTTTCGATGACTCAGAGCTGGCAATTTAGATGTAGAAACAAAGAACGTTTGTAAAGGCCAGAAACTATTGACGATGAAGAACCAAATGAATTAATTGATGAAGATCTTTCAAGTGGAAGCATTAGTATTTATTTAACACCATCCGAGAGACATCGGAAGCCAGTTTTGCATATCAGAAATACTGCTACAAAAATAAGGTTTTGATGGCCGATGAAAAATATATTTAACATACAATCTGTTGGCAACTTAATTATTTTTTGTAACGGCTATTTTAAATTTATTATTTAATTTTGTTAAATTCTTTATTTATAATTTGTCAGTATGGAATACTTATGTAATATTGCTTACTAATGAAAAGTACATGGCAACTCTTTAATTTAAAGTTACTGCGTACTCGGCTTTGCTTTAGTATTTGGTATAATGGTACCTAAAAAAGGTAACCGCTTGGATTTTGGAAATTAACGTTAATACGAAAGAAACGCCGAGAAAAGATAGAGTTGAGTCAGTGCCTTTTCTAAAAAAACGTTCCTTTTTTTGTATATTGAAAGTGTAAATATTTTTAGATAACAAAACATATGTCATTAGAATAAAATCAAGCTGACTACGTTTTATTATAACTCATCGAACATGTTGCAGCCGCAACACAATCAAAAGCGCAAAACAGGATATGTAAAGCAAGACTAATGAGGTAATTCTACACCAAAAAAATAATGATTGATCTGTATTTGTTTCAATCAAGAGGTCTATAGCAGAGCCGTAAAAATAACAATTTATCCATTCGAAAAAAGAAATCAACGAAAGTCTTTCAAAAACGACGGATTTGAAGTTTTACTTTAATCATCTTGAAGTCCAGATCTAGTGCCACCTGAATACTATTTGTTTTGATCAATTCGGAGCAGGTGGAATATACAAAAATGGTCCTGATACCTTTCTGGCAACAAAAGATGAGTAGTTACTAGCATTTTTAATGAAGACTACTACCTTAAAAGAAGGCTGTATGAAAGTGTTAAATAAATAAACAACCACCTACAAATATTTGGTAATATGCCATTAAGAAACACACCCAAAAAATTAACCCGTTCAACGAAAAAGTTGTGAAGAATAACCTATTGCCCAGAATTAAATGCAGTTGTTCACTACGTTGAATTCACCAAAGTTCTAATGAACAGTTGTCCAAAAAGAATTTGTGGAACAAGAAAAAGATTTTCAAAAAAATATTGCAGTTTTTAAATATGTTATATCGTCCGAAGTTGGTGAATATTGACCCAACTCGTTTTATCAATTTTTAGGTATTTAGCCATTTGTTATATCAGCAGAAATCCCAGACCTTGCCTAGATGACAGTGGCATAGCTTATTAAACATAGCTTACTAAAGTTCGACCAGACGCACAATTTTCCAAAGGTCGCTTCGCATTGCAATCACACTTTAGTAAGCGAATTGCGTTGGTAAGCGAACCAGATGTTGGACATGCCCTAGGGGAGAAAATCCCAGCGGCCGATTAATTTCCGGCAATATAGAGAAGCGTTGGTAAGCTAAGCCTATATTGACCGCCAGGCCTGATATCGATAAACTAAGTCCGTTTTGGACATACTCTTTAGTTAAGCAGTATGGGTTCTAACCTTTTTGAAAATCGCTCACAACATACATTTAACAAACACCCATGAACTTTGCGTGATTTGTCATAATGGTGAAGCACCAAAAGAAATTTACGCATTCAAAAAAAAAGATACTAAAAATCCCCCAAACCCCCGTATTTTGGCAAATTAGTTACTACGTCATATCAGCCAAATTTCGAAAAGAAGTTTTTTCAAAATGTAAACCAATCCCTAAATTTTCAAGAAAATAAAATCAGCCAACATTGAAAAATAATCACCAAATTATATTTGCAACAATTTTTGTGCGTTTATGCATTTTGCCCTTTTGCGTGATTTTTATTTGGCCGCTTATTTATACAGCCTCAATGGACATGTTGATTGAACATTATATTGAAATAAAGAATTGTTTACGACTTTTTTATACAACCTATATAAAAGCAACTAATTTAGAAAATTTTGAAGCTGAATATTTCTTTGCGGAATAGTTTTTAGCCAAGGAACAAATTCTTTAAAATAAAATCGGGCTTAGTTTTTATATCAATTGAATTTATTTGAAATTCAATGGTAAATAATTATTTCAGTTTTTTTTTTAGTTAATGCCAACTAAGAGGATTTTCTTAAGTAATCTAAAACTTTGTATCTTAATAAAAATTTTACGTGCAGTTTTATGGAAAAGTTCAGAGATTATAAAATCTCTATATTTGAATAATAAATCTCCTCTTCGTCTGCTTGCTAAAGCATTTTAAAACTATTGACTTCTTCTTCCACAATACAATCGTTCACTCAGAAAATCTTTTGTTTTTAACTAAAACTGTAAAAATATAGTAAAATGGTATCGATTTGCTGTAATATTATGTTAACAATGTTTCTTTTGAGCAAAACTCTTAGTAAACATTTTTTATTAATATTTCATTGTTAAATATTTTTCATTTCTTTCTTTCCCATTATTCAGCTGCTTTTATAAATTTTCTCCATTGTTGTTCAAGTATTTTCATAACTTTTACTGTTCGTTACAAATAGCGGTAGTTTATTTTTATTGTGGAAATTTGTTAAGTTTGTGTGTGTGTAAGTGTTTGCCAGAAATAACACCCACTTAATATTATTGAAAAATCCGACTTGTTCTGTATTGCATGCAATATTGTTTCATATCCTGCGGCACCAGCATACAGCACTACTTCTTGGATATTTTTATTTAACGCACTCCTTCGTTCGTTCTTCATTCATTTGTTTATTCATATCTCAATAGTATGCTTCGTTTCCCAAATGTTAATATATAAAACACTAAAAGGTACATAAATATTCAGTCATTTCTTTCGAATTGTTGCATTAATAGAAATTTCAGTGTAAGGCAGAAGTAAAAAATGGAACAAAAACACACAACTTGCTAAAATTCTTTAAAATGCAATGGCGTGATAAAGTGTTGGAGAGTCTATTTATGATTTACTGTTGGTTAAAAAAGTGTCATATTTACCTTTTTGTCGGTGGAGTTGTGAATGGAAAATTGTTCTTTTTTTTATTTCATATCTTTTAAAAACAAGAATGTTAAGCCCTGGTAGCCCAAAAAGACTTTTATTTGTTATAAAAAAGTATTTTTGTCCCAAAATATAGGTTTTTCCATTAAACTAAGCAATTGTGACTTTCAGTTTAGGATATATTTATGGATTCTCCTGCTTTAATTTATTACAACTGATTCCACTAAATTGAAAATAATGGTAAATTAAATAATTTAAAAAAAAACACAAGTACTGGGGCTAACATTATAATTTCAGTTTCTCATAATCTGGCAGCATTGCTACTTTAGGCTTAAAGTCAGCTGTTAAGCTGCTAACCCTAATCTCTTCATCATGCATATTTTTTTTTATTTTGAACCGATAAAAATACAAATCAACCAACATATAATTTAATCGAGGACGATTCCTCGATACAAAAAAGTACAGTCAGACCGCGCATGGGGTCTGACTGGATACTCACAAGTAAAAAACGGAAACTTTAAGTTTGCGTGTCTTTATTCTTACGACACAGAATTGATTGTTCAAGCGTTTGTCGTATTTATAATTTTAAAAAATAATACAAAAAATGCTTATAACTAATTAGTGTGGGAAAATTCTTATATAGTATGTACCTTTTATCGCGAATCGTATTGCAATATACGCAGATATAGAATGTGCTGAGTTGCAGTACGATTTCGCAATAAGTTATTGCACTTAATAAAAGGTTTTAGTAAACACGAATCATATTGCAGCATGCGCAAGTTAATTGTGCTGAGTTGCAGTATGTTTTATTTTGGTGTGTGACTTAATTAAGGTGTTAACTTTAGTGTAAGATTTAACTAGGGTGTTAACTTCCATGGCCTTTAGTAGATACATATGTCTGTTTGAGCCTAAAAATAAACTGACTTCATTGCAATGCTTTTCGGAACCATAATTCTTATATTAAAACTTTATGGAAAAAAATTTTTCAAATAGATGAATATTTTCTTAAATAATATTTTTGCCCTAATTCAGACCCTTCGTAGTCCTTTATAACGGCAAAGTTAAATTGTTTGGAAAGAATTATTTTCAACGGCCCTCGCTTAAAATTGACCAGCATATCATGCCTAACGGCAAAAACCATTACTAAAGGGTAGTTAGTGGCACCAGAACGCGGTGTGGCTTTAAAAAAAAGAAGAATTCTATACGGATATTATTTCCAGCAACTTCACTAAACAAAATTTTTTTTCAATACTTCAACAAAAATCTTCCAAACAAAAATAAATAAAATGGTTATGAATTGTTTGACTTATAGATGTTTACCTGAAAATTGCCATATTTCGAAAGGACTCGAAGAAAATGTGCTACATCCTATGGTCCAGATTTCTTTCAGCACGTATCTTGTAGTCTCTATCTCTATTCATAAACTTAAACACAAAAAATATTCGAGATGAACAAAAGAGTATTTGTGATTGATAACATGCTGGTAAATAAATTTCAGAATATACAAGGTATTACGAATCGAATAGGCTAGGCCGTCATATATTCATTCTTCTGTGGGCATGATGGGAGTTTTTCAAATTTAATTTATTTATATAAACTCAATATCCTACTTTGTAAAATGTAAGATTGCTTAGAACACAGCCTCATGATTTATATAAACGTAATGAAAACATTCATGAATAAATTAAAACTTACTCTTAGAACTACGTAGGTAAACTAACGGAACATCCCAGCTCTCTTGCCTGTGATCTGCTGCTGTCGGCAGGATACAAGAGATAAAAAGAACTGAAACCTCGAGTCGAATGAAAAGGCTCTTCTAATTCAATGTTATATATAGTATTACTATAGTGATAGTGGAATACAGTAAATTAGTTGCTACAAACGTAGTCAATTAATAATTATTAGCAAGGTTCAATAAAAAAAATATAAATAGAAAAATAGTTAGCCACCATCCAAAAACACATACAGAGAATTTTGTATAGCACACGTGATCTTTAGTATCAGTTTGGCTTGATAGTGGTCGAATTCTAAAAGTACTTATTTTCAAGTCTCAGGCCCCACAATTGCCCAGAGGTATAACCGTAGGGATTTGATTTGGACAAAGGAGTACTCAAACTGGACACTGTGTGTCAAAATTAATGTTTTCTATTCTGAGACAGATGGCAAATCAACATGGCAAGAAATACGATTGCAAAGGAGTGGTTGGGAGAAAACCTATTATTTGCTGAAGATATAGTATATTTAGTGACGATATGCATTTTTGATGAAAGATGGCGGGTTATGTGCTGGTGGCAACATTACTCCATACCTATGCGAAAATAACATAAGCGAGGACACCACCGTCATCGGCAAATGGTTTGAATCCATGAAAACGGTATTGATGTGGACAACTTGACATTCTTCATTAACGATTTGTGGACATCGTAGTAATTTCCGAAGGTGATATGAATTAGACAGCATAGTCCGTGGTTTGATATCAATAGCCGTATCATTATGGGGTTAAACCAGCACAACAAACCTAATAAGCCGCAATCGATTTACACCGTCTAATTCATTACAATAAAAAGCTCTCAAAGCAATACCACCATGAAATTTACAGCGGAACTTTTAACAGCGGCATTGTTATTATATACACGGGCCTTTTCTTTTCAACATCAACTCATTCTTATTAAAAAATTCTCTCCATATATACATTAATAATTAAATAAATAAAGACGAGTATAGTCCATGCAAGCATGTAAGCAATGCTGCATAAAGCCCAAGGATTAATTCAAAGATATTCCAATTTTATGAAATAAACGTGGTCCAATTAAAATTTCCATGCGGCAGGAGCGTGTAGTACAGCTCTACAAGACGTCGTAGTAACTGCTCAAACTATTCAGCATCATTTTACTCCATGAAGTACTCACAAACACAAGACATGCTTCTTCGCAAATGAGATGATATATGAATGCATTAAATAGGATCATGTTGTAGTCACTCCATAGATTTTTGCAATTTTTGCATATGTGGATAAATAAACCGTTTTAATAATACTCGTATCCAGGATAAGTTTTTCAACAAACGTTTTATTATTCTGAAATTAAAATTTGATAAAAAGATATTTTTAAACGAATATTTTATTGCACACACTTCACACATATGCCATTTCTGAAAGGCCATAATCCTACCAACCTAATACAAAAAGGGGCACCCCAATATCATTGATAGTGTGCGAGCAATGATAATTTCTTTTTGAACAAATATAAGTGAACCAGCATTTTTTTTTAATATTATAAAATTATTGTGTATGCCAAGTGTTATTCGCATCCAGAGTGGAGCACAAATGATCGTTTGCAATTCATTCCACATTTTTATTTTGGTAAGAATTTCGTTATTTTATGCAAGAGTATTCTTAAAATTTTACATCCATTTGGTCATCCGGCTCTTATGATAATTCTTGCAATTTAATATCTTTATGGATTTATTTTTAGCACGATTTTCGAATTGTCATCATATAAATTGCCATCTGAATGAAAAGGTGAATAATAATTTGTAAACGGAAAAAGATAGAGTACTACGTTTTATTGTTTATTATTCTTTTACCGCAGCACATATCACCTATCGAGGACAGTGATAAAGAACACAGAAGAATTCAATAATTTCCTTATATTTTTATGTTACGTTTGTCGTTTTTCTTTGGTGCTTATGCCTGTGTAAGATAGCAGAGTTATGTGTGTTAGTGTGTAGTTAAATATAATATATCTCATATATGTGTTAGAGTTTTTATTATTTCCATTTTTTACAACTTGTTTTCTATGTCCTGTGTGATAATCATGTTACTCGCAAATTTGTTTACACACTTTCCCAACTACTTACACGTGTACATTTTGTTCTCTTGTGCTCTTCTTTTGTAAATTATATATATTTATTTGAGATTTTATTTATACTATGGACCATGTTATAATATACGTCAATGCAATCATAAATTTCTTTGTATATTTCTTTACACATCATTGTCTTGGAGAGCAAACAACAACACCAATAGTATAATATGATTCAAATTTAAGTCTTCTGTAGTGGTCATGGTCTAGAAATGCCAACTATGTACAACAATAAAAACAAGAAGCCAGGCTAGAAGTTGAAATATTTACTACTCGAAGAAAAAATAATAAAAATGATTAAGGAAAATACTTAAACAAAATATCAGGAATTCTTTTTGTGCCAAATACTTAAAAAATATTCTCAAACTCAGAATTTGTGAAAATTGAAATGGAATAACAGTGGGAACAGTAAAATAATAAAGTGCGTAGCGCATGATGGTATTTTTTGCGAAAATATGTGTCATAGATAGCTGAATATTTGACTACATTTCAAAGTTAACAGCAACAATTTCATTATTAAAGACTTGTACTTTCGAAAAATATGTTGGAATTTTTTTTGGAAAGAAAGTAACCATAAACCAGGTTCATTCAAAACTTATATCAATATAATTAAAATATGTGTATATTTACTCGTGACAATAATTTGAATGCATATATATAGCATTACTTCATTCTGTATTTGTTGATTTTTGTCCAGTACTCAGAAGCTAGAAAAATAGGTTAATGGAAGTGGAATAGTGAGAAAAGAATCTGTGGACTTTCGATTTTTAATATACCTAAATTGGAAGTGGTAGAAACGACTTCTGCAGGGAATTCATTCCACATATAACAAGTAAGGAATGCGTTTTCCCCGTAATGAATTGTGCCCAATCAACCTGGAACAGATGAGTCTTTAATGACTTGTTATGAGCAAATATATCCGGATAAGTGGGACAAGTCCTTTAATTTTATTGAGGCATATTACTTTATAGCAAGGATAAAGTATTAAAAGAAACCCCACATTGCGTCAATGTTCCAGTAAGCCAAAAGAGTTGCATACCCTACTCTTATTACCGATGAGCAGCTTCGCCCTTTCCGCGGTCCAGAAGCCTCAAAATAGACTTTGGACGTTCTGGCCGAAACTTTAGAGTTGTATTTCATGTTTAGTTGGGTAAATGTGGTATAAATATTCCGGAGACCAGAAAGAGGAAGTATCCTTAAGAGTAGAAATAAAGGTATGGCTTGCTGACACTGAGTACACAGGTTCCTTTTTCTTCTAGGAGTCTGGGTAAATAAGTCGAGCTGAGAAAAGTTAAAACTCTTTTATAAAAATACCTAATCCACGATGGGATAGCATATGGCAGTAAAGAATGGCCAAGAATGTGATTGGTCTCTTGTATGCGACCTCTGGATAGCAGCCAATTTGCAGTTTTCATACAGACATACACGTGCACGAGTAATGTGTGGGAATCATATGAATTCTCTGAAGGAACTCAGCTTTTATTTGGACAAGGAAAAAAACCGGAAGGGATGGACGGGTCAATCTTTAAAGATACTTCCAAGGCATAGGACAGTAAGATTCTGATAGGGATGGGAAGTTAAGTCTCAAAAGAGGTGAATACGTTAATATAAGTAGGAACTGCGGGGTTGAAGGGTCAACCTCCAAAGATTCCCTTGAGAAAGAAGCTGACACGGTAGCCCGAATTGTGCCCAGCACTGGTTAGCAAAAGACTACGAACCACAGCAGACACTTGTTAAATGTGTATGGCGGAAATAAGCTTTAGACACAATTACCAGTTCACAGTCTAAAGTTACTACAGTCAAGAGTAAATTCTAATGTTGCCACGAAACTCAATAAAAGAGTTGTAGTCGTATATTACATATCGGCTACCGGGAATCAATTCGAGAAAAGAAGGGGTAGAAAAGCGACCTATACATTAATATATATCTCTAAAATTGTTTTATAAAACCGAGGCGCTTGAGAAATTTTCTACGGTCCATTGAGCCTCGCATGGAATTTGAATTCCAAGAATAGCAGGAGCTTCTGATTCCTTACCACTTATATCACCCATAATAACAGATGGAGCAGCATAATTACTCGCGCGTCTGTATGTTCACACGACCTCATTCAAAATTGCCACAATATTTTTTCTAATATTAATATTCATATTCTACCTAATAGCTCTAAGCTACGCAAATTATATGCCTATTACTGAACGAACATGAATGGCAAACGCTGCTCTTATCCGCTCTCTTGGGATGTTGATAATAGTAGCCATTTAGGAGAAAACGTGTAGCAATGCAATACCCCTGACAGTGGTTCACCACGCCATACACAACCAAACTCCTTAGAAAATTCTGAGCTAATACTTTACTTTCAACAAAATGATATAATAAACGACACCATATCTCACAGTGGAAAGCTAGCTGGTCTCTCTCTATGCATACCATATCGACAGCCGCTAAGTAAATTGCTTTACTCTAAAAATCTCCTTACACTAACGTTTAATATGCTTGGCATAAGTACCTTCACCATAATTTTCCAAAAAATTAAGGACAAATTAAAAGAATTGGAACAGAGATCTTTTTGCATGTTTGTTATTCAAGTTGTTTTACAATAGCCCAAAATAAAACGCTTGAGGTTTCGCAATTACTAAGTTAATTTCTTGACTGTTGGTTAACTTATTGGCAAATTATTTTCAATATTATTGACCATATTCTCTGCCACAAACGCTGTGCCCAATAGTACTAATTCAATGAGTTTAACTTCTTAAACATTTACGGATGAATTTTTCGGCAACGAACTTGGCAAATATAAAACACTATTTCTTGCTCCTTATATTTCTTTGCGTGGCTGTAGGTATTTTATGATATTTTTTGTTATGCGTTGAAAATCAAAAAAGAATAAATATTGAACTCAAGACTACAATGAAAACTAAAAAAATTAATAAATAAAGAAATATCTCATTTGTTGGCAATAGTAATGCCAATGTAGAAAAAGAACACGCATGCAAAATCAATGGCTTAACTTTTGGACCCAGTTTGCGCACATTTTTTACATAAACGACTTTCAAAAGCATTCCATTGCGTTTCAATTTCAAAGTAACAAATTAAGAGTGGTTTTATATAAACAGGAAACATTTTGCTTAATAAATGCTTAACTCTATTTTATTTTTTTATCCACTCTCTTTTTCTCTCTTTCCTTCTTTGGTTTTAATTCCACAATGAAATTAAATTTGTTTTCTCTTGGAATTTGGTTGTTTTAATTCAAAAAAATATAAATTGCTATCAGTGCAAGAATTACGAAATGATTTTATTCATTTTTCTTTCTTTCCTTTTTATTAGTAAGATCAGGGTAAAAATTACCAAATGAAATTAAAGGCACCAGTATGGGTCTGTAAATAAGTTTAAACGAAATATTTTCGCTTGTTATTTACTTTGAGAATATACTGTTGCGGGGATATTCCACTAGCTTTCTCTATGGTTTTGTTAAGCTTCCTTTAGTAATACTACAGAGCCTTGATGCTTGATAGCCTGTGAAATATATAAATATTTCATTCCCTTTTATTAGCATTTTTAGTTCTCATGTTGCTGTTGTTATTGGCTTTATGCTGAATGGTGGTAATATTTTTTTATACAACGAACAATTCCTTAATGCAGTAGTTTTGTGTTGCTTCATATAAATTTTAACAATGCAATAACTTTTAATATTTTATAATATAATCTATCTTTGCGCTTAGCTTTAAATAAAAATCGATAAAATACAATATAATATTGAAGTCTTAGTTGGCTTTTGGGGTTTTTGGTTAGTTAAACTTTTAAATGCAGATGTTTGAAAATTATCGGAACCAACAAGTGATTAAATCGTTTAAAATATATATTTCAATTTACAAACCAGTGGCAGTTTAAATTGATTTATTTTTTGTTGTTGAAGGACGTTCGATATTTTATAATCTCAATAAGAGTATTGACTATTCCTTCACAGAAGAATAGGTGGAATATATTTTCTTCAAAAGTTTTGAGAGAAAAATCGAAATATTTGTATCAGGATATAGATTGAAACTTGCCTTCTGTCTCTCATTTTAAACACTTGAACACCCCAGGTAACTGGCTTGAGGGTTTTTCTCCCTCATGGCCTACAAAAAAATGTATTTGCCGAGGTAGGATTCTCATACATACAGAATATCTTTAATAATGTCGAAGGTTACGGGGAAACTCCATAGTTTCTGATAAGGCGTGGATGCAGTTTTAGCTTTTGGTCAGCAAATTTGAAATGGACAGAAAATATTTAAAATTTTTGCACGGAAAAATGTTTAGTTTTAATTCTTTTAGGGGATTGAAAATTATCCTAATTATTCCCCCTGGATATGAGCCTCGCTCCGATAGTGTGATAAGCACTATGCTCTTCAATGTTGTATGGGAATTATTTTGTAGTGACATTATTGGAATCCATCTGAGCATGCTATCACAGGTTTTTGTAGACGTCATATGGACGGACAGTAATTGGTGTATCGCTAGTGGTTTGAGTCATAATGGCACAAAAAATAACATGTTTAATATTCAAAAGCAGATCAGCATCTCTTGCTTGTAATGGGCAGGCCTTCTAAAATTTGGAAATTAAATCGGCTGTAAAAAATGACCAATGAATATATTTTCAAAATTATGGTTTTATTAAAAAAAACAAAGCTTTGCATTTAAGATGAAACTCAACAAATACAAATGGATACCTTGGCTGGTACTATAGCGAAACACTCCTGGTTAAACGGAAACCTGGCGTAGATAGCTGTCAGATCGAGGTGCTATACGGACGGGTCTAAGCTGGGAGACAAAATAGGACTGGGAATGTGTATAGGGTAGCCAGCGACAGAAATGTACCCCTGCCTTTTTGACTATAACATGGTCCTTAGAGCATAAGAATAAGCAATCACGAATTGTATCAGATTGCGCAGTGAGACCACAAGGCCATTAATGACCTCTATTATAATCATGACAGGTGGTAGAACACCGATCAATTTAGCATTTAACAGCAGAGGACTAAAAGAAATAAAATTAAATACTGCAGAGCCTTTTGTGGCTACTAGGGATGAGTTAAAAAATTCGTCACAGTTGTCCCATATCGCACTGTGGAACCTCGATGAGAAAAATCGCTAGAATCTTGTGGAGTAATCCAGTGCCAAATTTAGTAAGATTTCAATTATTCTATGCCACTGTCCAGCTTTCGTACAAATAAGAACCGAGTATCTCGAGGCTGACCTTTAAGCGAATATAACTCTACCAAGAGGCACTGAATGAAGAATTCTAAGGATCATCGCTCGTAAGAAAAATTTCATATAAAATGCAAGGCTCATCTAACCACTGATTTAACTGCGTACCTACGAATCTTTAAAATATTATCTCTTAAATATTATATTACTAACGTACTAACTTATTTATAGTATTCAAATCTTTATCAACTATCTACTATTAGGTAGAGAGAGCCGCTTCGCAATGCTCAATGTGTCAGTTCTTTTTTTCTCTGATGCCGGTGAAATTGCAATTAGTTGCGTACAAGAGTGTTGGTATGCATGACTAGTTTCTTTACGTATTTGAACGCGCATGTTTTTGCTTCCTTTTAGATAGTGGGACTTCTAGATCCCTGTGTCCTAAAATTCTAGACAGTCTTCTTTGCAGCTTCTGCATGTTTGATGCACAACCAGTATCCCATAGCATAATGCCATATGACCATTGGCTTTGTAACAGATTTGCATAGAAGAACTGTGTGTTCCAAAGCCAAAGTTGAGTTAGGACTTAGTAGCCACTGTAGAGGATTTGTTCGAAGTTTTATGGCCGTTATTTTTTGCTCAATGTGACGGGACCAAGTTCTGCGTCGATCTAGATTGATACGCAAATATTTAACGTGCGTTTCTGCTGTAACCGTGTTACATTTTTTATTGTAATTGACTCGCAATTTTGATTTCTGAGGGAAAACGTTACGAGAGCTGATTCTGATGCATTTACCTTCATTCTTCACTTCTTCATCAAGTGCTCAAGCTCATGAATGTGGGTCCAAACTTATTCAGATGCAATCTTCGGATCATTATTAACATTTGTAAATGCAGATTATTAATATATAATAATATTCTACCTGTAGGACCTCCTGCAGAGATTTCCCATTTTTAGAAATTTTAACCTTTTACCTGATTTTAAATGTTCCTTCTGTCTGTTAATGAGGTTTTTGGAAACTTGTGGGAGTTTTCAGGTAAAACTTATGCGAGAATTTGTCAAATGCCTGGATAATATCAAAAAACAAAGCTAAACCATATTGCTTATTTTCAAAACAGATCTAATTACGGTGACAATTCTGTGGACTTGCTCAATTGTACTATGGCTTGCTGGAAAACCAAACTGATGATCAGTAAAACAAGACTTTCAACACGAAACTAATAATTTTTCAGACAATTTTGACAGGAGATTAATTAATCTGATTTCAGTCCTCTTCATAACAATTTCAGACATCTTGCAAGGGCATGGGAAGAAGCCAACATTTCATTAAATACTACAAATTTTTCATATCGAGTGTTTTAATTGTCGGTATTAAATACTATATATCATGTGGGAGTTATGTTTTTGTCCCAATTTATTACGTAAAGTTCTTTGATATCATTTCATTTGGGTCTTGATATTAGGAGAACGACTATCTTGTCATTGCTTTCTTAGTCTTCTCTTTTCCCAAACCAGATTTTGTACATCAGCCGATGATGTATAAATTTCCTTTAATTGATCGTTTGTTTGGTATTGCCTTTCTTAGTGCGGTCGTCAGGACGTCTGTGAAATGATCAACAGCCGCTTGGTTTCTCAGTGGGATCTGCGGAGGTGCGCTAGAACTTACATACATTTTACATTTCAACTAATTCATGTTTTCATGTGAGAATACTCTTCTGTAAAATATAGCAAAAACTTTAATGGTTTAAAATACTCCCCTAACGTTATTTGCTGTCAGTTCATACGTTCTTTGTTGCCAGCCTGCTTGAAATACTGATTTATAATCACAAAAGTTTGTTACCACATGCAAATCGTAAGACCCTGGAAACCCCGCTTATGCAGAATGCAACAATATTGCTCGCATTTCTAACCAAACTTCTTAACATAAAATTTATGTTGACAGCCTCTTGAATTTTTTTGTTGAGGCAAATTCTATTTTACCAGTTGAGTATAATAAAGTATTTAAAAACAAAACAATTTATAAATTCTGTTCTCTTTAGTTTTGAGCGCAAATGATGGCAGTTTTTTAAGACACATATCTAGTAAACTAAAACACAAGACCTCAAAAGAAAACTTTACAGAAATTGCTGCGGGTAGTACTTTGTAAAAAATGTGTAATATGTAAAAAATATAGTGAAATACAAAACAATATTCGAGTTTATTTTATGAATTAATTAAATAAATCACATTTTAAATATCAGATGAAATACAGGGCTATGCGTTATACCGAAAAAGTCAATCTGCTTTTGATACATGAAATCAAAATGCGACAGATGTTTAAAGTCGCTATTTGGTTACAGCAAGTTGGCATTTCATGACATCTATCACTTTATACAGTAGAACAATTGATTTAATACAAGGTTGCGCTTTCTTAAAAAAAAGAAGATTTCGTCGATTTGGAGTCGAAAAAACTTTTTGGTAGGTCAAATCAAATCAGCTTTGTAATATATCAGAGAACTTCAAGATCTAACTGTTTGACAGTATTAAAAATTTACAAGAAAATATCCAAAAATTATAATATATATTCAAATTGTATTAAAACGGCAATCTTAAGCGAACAACTTACCGAATATATTCGTCAAAAATTCTCAAATTTACCAAAATCTCGAAAATTCACCAAAATATTGACTTTAAGTAACAAAAAATGGAAATCTTTTAAACAACAGTAATTCCAAAAAAAAAAACTCAAAATTTAAAACTTGTTTGAAAATTACCAAAAGAAACCGTTTTTACTAAAAAAAAAATAATTTTTCTTTAAAAAATATCAAAATAAACGAAATTTTATAACAAATCGAAAAGTCACCAAAATATCGAGTAAAAAGTTAAAAACTACAAAATAAACAAACGAATATTGACCAGGTAAAAGAGCTGTATTCTGCTTATCCGAACCTTGTACAAAAAATCTTGAATTTTGGCCTGCAAGATTAATGATCGTCTTATAGATTTCTCAACATTCTTTTATGAATTCTCTTTTCTTTTTTATGAATTCTCTTGTTTTATAATTTATCAATTTTTCAGGAAATTGTAGATAGTAGCGGAATTGGATTTTTTATTAATTATTCTATTAGTTGCTACAATTTATAGAATAGTTTGAGATCCGAGGCATGAGGGCATTCGCTGAAGCGACACTGCTGATCAATATGCGTGAAAGAGAGGGACATTAACATCCAGTGGCCGAACATTCAAAGAAACTACAGGAATGGTCGCGAAAAGTAACGTCCTGCAAGTGGTCTTAGGTACCCACTAGCAGATTGTCCAAAATGCTTTGACTCTCAATCGATAATGCTTTGACTCTCAATCACTACTGGCCTTCGGGAGAAATTCGATATCACTACTAGGTTGCGTCATAATGGGGTACAGTCTGATTGGGCGTATATCAGAGCGCATAGAAATATCTCTAGCTGCAGAATCTGTCTGGATAAGTAGGAAGAAGAGTCAGTTCCACACCTTCTCTACGACTACCCGGGTCTGCATGCCAAAAAGGCTTTCACGACCTGGACTGTCTTAGGGATGCGAGACTGACAGGCCTAAAATGTTTTGCGGGAACTTCCAGGTAGTTCATATAGAGGCTGGAGTTTTATGGAGAACTGTAGGGGTAGATGGATAGTCATCAAAGTGGGCATAATAACCTCCCAATGAACTCGTATAGCTTGATCAAGCTTAGAGTTTTCGGTGCAATGTCAGCCATAGGGTAAATTTTGTCGTTAAATTTTAGTTTGTTTTTGTTTCATTTTATTTCAGTTTTTACCAAACAAAACCTAGATAAATAGGTTTTCGTCTATATCTCAAAAAGTTGTGGACCGAATTTCTCATTTCCCATACCGAAAATTTACCGTATGCGCAGATAAAAAGGTCCAAATATTTTGATCCTAGGTTGTCTAGTGCCGTCAGAAAGTTTATTTCAAAATCGCACAGAGGGCCAAGCTTCCCTATCTATAAGGGTTCAGAATATATGTTGGGTATGAAATAAATATTGTAAAAATTAAAATCAGAATGACAACCCTTTTCATTTTCATGTAGTGTATAAAAATAAATTTTGTAAAAAAAAAATTTATCTAGAAACTTAAACAAGACTGGAATCGTAGAAAAAAATCAAAATCAAAAAACAATAAAAATTTTAAGAAACCTTTATTTCACCGAATGTAATTAAAATTTCAGCTAAATTTATTATAGTCCAACTTTCTCAAAATCACAAAAAAAAAATACTCCCATTACGAAATAACGTAATACTTACATAAAAATCGAAAGTAGATTAGACATTTTTAAATTTTAAAACGCAAGTTGTTTTATTAAACACAATACATTTTGTAATGAAACTTAGCTTTTCAAATGAATGAAAATACCGCATAAAAAGATTCAAAAAATTAAAATTTTTGGACGAAAAATAACTGAAACTCACGAAATTCCCGCAAATTTACCATAAAATCTAGACTAAAGTCAACTTAAGCCAATTCACTAAAAATGAAAAAAATTCTCAAGAACTTAAATTTACCAAAAAATTTACTTAAAAAAAATCCACACAAACAATTGACATTTCCTCAAAAAAAAAAAAAAATTATAATAATAATATGTATCTGACCTTCCCTTGAAATTGCACAAAATATTAGTGATAATCGATATCAGATTTATTAGAATTATTTTATAAAGAAATTTGAAAAATTATTTTTCCACAACATACATTTGCTTACAGAAGACTTGAAATTCAGAAGAATTGAATAAACTGCTCAAACACGTTCTTTTTTATTGCAGTCTTTCTTGCACTATTTGCTCTAGATTCAAAACTTTTTTAAATTTACGAGCACTTTTTATTACTCATAAGGGAAAGCAATAAACACAACGATTAATTTTAATTACTTTACTAATAACTCATTTTGCCTTATACTTTACCGTGGGCGGTAGCGGTTCTGGCTTTTTATTCTTTATCTGCTTTTGCGCAACTCATTATTTTTTCTCCAGCATTTGTGCAAACATTTTAAAGTGCAACAGTGAAGGCTACAAAATGAAATGGTTATTATTTCTTTTACCCCAAAAAAAAGTCCAATATAAAAACAAACAATAATACCGAAAAAATTTGAAGTCAAACAAGCGGGCATATACTTTGGCAAATACATAGAAATACCACCATGAGCCCAATATAAAGCACCCAGAAGTAAAATCTACAATATTAAACATCTTATTGCAACACTTATACTTACACATGTACATAAAGGAAAAACACTTTGCTTAATGTTAAAACTTAAAATGAATTCAAGCAATCGCTTTACAAAACTTGTTAAAAACAATTTTGTCCTTAAAAATACAAAACTAAATCCCAATAGCAGATAAACGGCAATAAATTCTTCCAGTAAAGTTAATTTGTATTTTGTCAATTGTGGAATCCAACGAAATGTTTGGTTAAATCCTTTGGGAAAATTAAATAGACCCACTTGAACAATAAGCTTTATTAAGCATAAGGACTATAAAGAACTCGAATTGGAGTATTTTGTTCAAATATTTACAAATAATAATGAGCTTTGTTGCTGTTTAGCCAAAGTTGATTTTGTTAAAAATGCTTCTGTTTGTTTTGAAAGGCTTTGTAACTATTTACTTGGGGAAGAGGAAGTTTCTTTTTTTGGTAGAGTGAAATTCAATTCTTTGCAGGGGAGACGGTAATTTTCATCTTAGAGCATTCCTAAACATAATTTCGGAATATAAATTCCTCGTGCAGCGGTGTATATTTTTGCTAAGCAGGGGCGAAGTTGTTCAGGAATAAAATAAAAGTAATATTATTAGAACAAAATGAAAACGTCATAAATCCAATATAAAAGCTAAAGCTCGAAGCTAACGTCTAACTTGAATTGTTGATAAAAATACAAAGCTTAGAACTGATTAAGTTAGTATATATTTTCTTGAACAGTCACCATCTTATTACTTAAACATTTTTATTTCTCTGTCGAAGTGTTCTAGTTTCAGTCTTAAGAGAACGGTTATTTGAAAAATCTTGACCAAACAGTGCGAAAATGGCTAATTCCTACCTGTTAAGATTATACAAAAATTATTATAAATTTTTAAATATGTGAATTGATTTAAAGATTTTCACATCTTTCCGGTCAGACATGTTCCTAAACTAACATTTTTAATATAAACGGCATATGAGAAGTAAAAGAAATCTATGATAACTCCTTCCATGTTTTGTCAAATTATAATACCGGATAAAAGCGCGCCGGATAAATATTTAGGTAAAAGTAAAATCTAATCGCTTATATGTTCTTTAAATTACGAACTTGCAATCAAAACCAATTTGCAAATATTTATGCTGCCTGTACCTGAAGTGATCAATGCTTTTCCATCTTTTAAAACAAGTAAAAAAAGCTGTAATTCGGTTTCCATTTTCGCTTGTAATTTGACTGTCCACTGGTAAAATATATTTTCCGAAGGCCCTAGATTTTAATATTGACCTCTCGGATATATTTTTATGAATTTTTCATACAACCTGCAATCTTAAAAATTGCCCCGTTATGTCGATGGGATTTTAGCAATTTTTCTACTGTAAATTAGCAAAATTACTTATTTAAATATCAGTCTGTATTCGTATTCTGATATTATGGTACTTTTTTTTTAACAATTAAAAGCAAACAGCCAAAAAGACCGCTTTTTTCAATGTAGGGGGGATATTGAAGCAGACCGCTAACTTTTCGGTTCCTTTCTCAACCCCCTTCTTTCCGCGATTTGTAATTTACGATTACATTAGTTTCATCAAGTCTTGTGCTACCGCTAGCTTTACTGTCGACTATAGTGACTTTAGACTGTCGACTGGTGACCGTCGACCTTCTTCCACATCACGTAGTCACTTGTAATTGTTAGCATTTGGTTAAGACCTTAAGCCACCGTGGGTAACACGTAACAAGTATCTGCCCGTAGTCCCAAGGCTTCTGCTAGCCAGAGCTGAACATTCACACTCAATGTGTGCTACCGTCTCAGTCTCTACCTCAGGAGTATCTTTCGAAGCTGTCCCGTTCACCCCTTGGGAGGATCTCTTGTCCAACTCCTCAGAATCTCTTCATTGTCCAATACGCACCTGAGTTTTTCAGAGATTAGCCCCTCCATCTTGAGCGAGGCTTCATTGTCCATCCCTGTTGGAATCTCATGGTGTAACGTCTTAGAAGGACTTTTAAAGATTGATCTCTTCACCTGGGGTAAGTCTGAATTAAAACTGGAGGTAGACTGGTATCCAGAGTTCGCATACTTGAGATCAAGCACCCTTTTGGCCACGCATCCTTTGCGTACGCTGTTCCACCATGGATTAGGGATTTTTTATACGAGAGTTTTTAATTTTTTTGTTTAATAATTTAAATTTTGTTTCGTGTGAACAGCATTTTTTTAATATTATTTTGGAGCTTTTGGCATTATTTCTTCTTGTAATTTTATTCTTCTTGTAATGCTATTTTTCCCTTACAACAGGTACGTTTTTTGCGACTATTAACTCTAATTTTTCTATTTTTCGATCACAAAAACTTTTTCTTCCAGGTGAAGTTGCAAAGTTATATTTTTAAGATTTGCTGCTAACTAATAATTAAATTTCTCTAAGTTTTCCAACCTAATAAAGTGGTTTCAAAAATAATTTATTTTCGTCAAAAGTATTTGTTTTAAAATAAATTTTCACTTAAAATCAGACAAGGACTTTTTTATATCAACCAGAATAATCTTAACATCTCCTTACTTTACTTTAAACTCTAGAGTAAAATTCATGTAAACTCTTTTAATCACGCACGATGCATGAAGCTCAAAATATTCTTATTATTCACACTCACAATAATACACTACAGACTTTGTGATTGTAAAAAGAAAATAAAAACCCAAAGTGCATCTACTGATAGTTCATGTGTGTATTGAATGAATGGATGTGTGTGTTAGATCACAGGTCTTTGAATATCTGAGCGTGTGACGTAGTGTTTATAACCGAAAAATATACTTGTTAGACGCTTGATTTATTTTCTTTTTATCCTCCAAACTACAACTTAAACTACCACACACTCAAATATATGTATACTCAAAAACGTAATAGTTCATACATACATACATATGTATATAGTCACACGTAGTCAATAACAAAATACATGTGTTTGATTGCGTTAGCATTTTTACGCTTCGTGCTGTGTATTATTATTTCTTTTTCTCTGCAGTGCCAAAAGTAGATATAAAAATCTACGTGAAATTTGTTTTGTGCGAAAATATAAGTTTTTCAAAAGATTATTATTTCGTCTCACTCTATTTCTGTCTTTCTTTTATACTTATTTCTCATAAGTGCACTTTTTTGCAGCATTCGTAAGACTCCCAACAAGAATAAGCATGAATATCATTTTGTCTTCGCAGTTGCTTTCGGGGCAGAAGACAGTTTAAGAAATAGTTTTTTTACAAATTTCGAACACTGAAAAAAAGGCTCGGCTTAGAAAACTTATATTGCAAGCATTTCCTTACACAATTTTACAGACAAATAATAAGATCAAAAGCTAAAAATTTTAAAGAATTATAATGGAAAAATTGGTAAATTTTGGTAATTAATTTTTTTTTCGGAAATTTGTTGGGTTTGTGATATATTTTCAATTTTCGGTGAATTCTCCAACTTCGGTTAAATCCAGACTATTCATTATTATTCGGATTAATATCTGCTTTTGATAAATTAATTGTTCTGAATTTTGAATTTTTCGATTATTGTATGGTTACACATCAAGTTGTTGTAAAATTTTAACGAAGTTCTAGTTTTTTATGAAATTTATTAGGTTTATGAAAATTTCAAAACTTTGGTGAAATCTTTATTTATTCGGCGAAATTTAAAAGCCTATTATTTCGGTTTTATGATGTTTTTAACATTTTTTTTCAAGTTTGTTGAGTTTGGAAATTTTGGGGAGATTTCGGATTTTCAATGACAGTTCGGTTTTCGCAAGAGTTTTGTTTTGTTTTCAATTTTGCAAAAAAATTTTTTAATATGTCCTTTTAAATTTTGGTTCAATATTTATATGGGAAAAACTATAGTTCGATATTAAATTTTGTAGAAAAAGAAAAATTAAAAAATGATTTTTGTACAGTTTAGTAGCCATTGCGGGCTTAGATTTTTATTGCTCTTAAGTTTTTCTATTTTTACTAATTTTTAACAGAACTCATAAAAGTAATACATTGTTATTAAAAATTTCTAGACTATTCCAGTTACAGTATTAAAAATTAAATCACATCAGATAGAAAACCACGATTTTCCTTAATCCCTCGATTACTAAGCGTAACTCGGCTCAGTTTTTCATATGAAATTAAGAAAAATGTCGGCTTTAATACCAAATATGTACAGAGCAGAGAAAAGATGTTGCTTTCAAGGTTTGCGAAAATTTCACTTTTGAAACATAAATATTTAGTTTAGAAACCTACTTATACGAAAGCGTAGCTGGGATAACTATAAGAATTTCTTATTCAAGATAGGTGTTATGATTTTGGTTTATACTGTAACATGTCGCTAGTCTTTCTGGGTTAAGCTTTTAAGCTCTATATAATTTGTTTGCCAATTTATCATGAATCATCTTGAGAGTAATGCATCCAATTTTACATTTAAATCTACCGGTAATCTGGCCAAAGTTAATCCTAGGGCTTTGATTTTATTTATAAGTCGCAACTCTTATTGTGACGTCTAAAAGCATTTGGATAAAAAAAAGTCAAGGATAATTTTATGGTAAATATAAAACTTGTTGAAAAGAAGTACATACCTTTTCCGGTATTCAAACGCACTTCGTAGGAGGCACATATATTTTGCATTAAAAAAAGCAATGCAAAGCAGAAAACTTTAAAATTTTTATATTTGTAGATACGTTTTTAGCAATGCAGATATACAACCAATATTTTCTTTCAATGGCTTACTATCGTACATCTCAGAACGCAAACGATAGTAATTATTCACTGTATTTACAAATTTCTGCTTTCTGAATCAAATATTTTTAGCGATGCATATAACGCTGTGTAGATTTCTGGGACTGTGCACTTCCATGAAGGCACAAAAAATGCGACATATTCGTTCATAATTTTTCTCTCACTCCACTTTGTCAAATTGTCGACAGTATTGTAAATAATATATTGTACTCTAGCCATATTCTACGTGCATATGCATACAAATGTTTTGTTTAAAATTCGAAAAAATACGGTAATAATTTTCTTTGTTATCCTAATATTTGCAATACAATAATATTTGCATTTGCAAAAACATAAAAATGTGCTGTGTTGTTCATTTTTTATTTTTGTTTTTTTACTGAGAGTTTCACAGAACAAAAAAAACTAAAAACCTTTTAAGTTATCATAATTTCCAATGTTATTTGAATATGAATACAATTTTAAGAACGTTTTTGCTTTGATAATTTTTTAACAGTTTGTTTTATACTTACCTACATGTAGATATCTTGTCAGTTTTTGATCGATTATAGCATAGAACAGTATGCCAAATCGATCGTTTTTAGTATATTCCAGGTGAAATGTAAAACGAATATACCTTCCATAGGGATTTTTTTAGTCGCGGCTTTGTGTACTACTACCAGAGTGTGTTTATTACTTGAAAATTCTTCCATATCTCTGTTTGTTCATAATTTTTCGAATTATGATTTAAAACTTCAGTAAAAATATTCCATGCCCCAACTGAATTAATTATAAACTTTATTCTAAAAACATTCTTGCAAAAATATGTTTATGTCAAAAAATATGCGGACTACCGATTTTGGGCTATATTTTTTAGTTACTTTGCATTTTCGTGCAGAACAAAAAGACGCAACAGTCAAAGTAAAAATATTTTCGTTCATTTACTTTTCAAAAAAGCCCATTGAGTACTTAGCTTGGCATTTCGCAAAAGTTAGCCTTATAAATTACTTTTGCACTAAAAATTATGTAAACGGAAAATTTGTTCAACACGAAATTTGCATTTTTTTTTTTTGAACAATCTAAAATTCTAAACTGCATTCGATATTCTATGTGTGTAGGTCTTTAATTTTATTAAACAAAATAGGCACAAATTTATCCAATAAAACCTTGCAACCTCGTAAAATCCATGTCAAATGTAAAAAAAAAAAATTTTTTTTGAACGACGGACTGAATAGATGACGCCTACATAATTTTAAAATAAATATCAATCATACGCATTGATATAAAGCAATTAGTAATAAAATATGAAGCATACTTTAAGGATGCTATGTGTTTCTTGTGTTTGATGCATATAATATTTGTTTTTTTTTTTTAATTAGTGTTTTTTTTTTATTTACGCCTATTTTATCGATTATAGTAACAAATGTCACTCATGGCTTATAGTATAACAATACAGATAAATACAATGGTATTAAATAATCGCACAATAATTTTTGCTTTTCTGCTTAAAACAGCAGCTTAAATAGGACCTCTGGAAATAAATATTTATTATAGTAAACTATAAGTTCCCAACAAATCTGTAGATAATCAAATTTTGCAATATCTTCCTGCCCATTTTTTTTTTTTTTATTCTAATTTATTGCAGTCAAAATGTAATGATAGTAAATATGGTAAATAATTTTCCATTCTTCAACCTTTCCTTCGAAAGCAATTTTACGAAGTAATTTCATCTTTTGATTATTTGGCAGGTTTTAAATTATTTAAAAATGACACTGAAGATGGCACATAGCCAAAAAGGGATTCTCTCCAAGCCAAACTTGACCAGTAATGATGAAGACATGTACCAAATATCTATAATAAATTACCATGTCAGAAAACCAGCTAAGAACCATACGGTTGTAACTAGAAGTGTTATTTGGCGTTAATATATCGCTGCAGAAGCTTTTACATACTCAACAAAGTTATTCCAATCAGTGCAACCGAAAATAATTTCTGTGTTGAAACGTTTTGTAGTCCTTCTGAAGCCATGTTTTGGATTCTAAAACGTCTAAGACTTGTAAAGCGATCTAGCAAATTCATTATTGTGTTTAATAATTTCGTCATCTGATCAAATTTTATTAATTTGTCCAATTCTACTATTTCAAATGATACTTGAAATCAAAAATGCGGAATGTGCGACTGAAAGCATTGCCTTCAATATAATGTCTGTTCCTTATGAATTTACCAATCTTCCACCAATGTGTCAGATAGTGAGTTTGATATACTGAGCACAAGCAAGTCCTTCAAATTTATCTGTGCAACTTGTAAAAACAAGGTTGGCTGTGACAAATCGGTAAGCGGCGAGAATTATGAACTAAAGCAGCAAATTTATGTTGTGCTAAATAAAGGACGGTAAGATGCTGAATTAATGAAAAATTTCTTTTCTAATACAGTCACCGAGATTAAATTTAACCTGTCACGTTACTGAATAAAATGAAATCTTATATCAGAACTTGTATGAACATAGGATATTTAACGATAAGGACGCTAATAATGCATCTTCAAATACTACTTGTGCGGGGAAAGGAATTGATAGAGTCTATGATCATTACAATCTCACCGGCATCAAACAGGTTGAATGTTGAATGAAGGAAATTATTGCTGGCCAAAATTTTAACTAAGTGCAAGGTTTTTTGCAATAATAGATTACATGCTAATCTTACACTGCCTGATAGACAAGAGCTGGAAGTTTGCAGAATGCGCTAAGCTTTTGAATAATTAAATTGATAATTTTAGTCCTTTAATTAGCCGCTGCACATGGATCTTAATTATTTGTGTAAATTTAGAAATGCTAATACTGAAATGTTCTTATATTCTTTGGTTCCTCATCTTAAGCTTTATCTATGACTTCTTACAATGTTAATCTTGGACCAGGTATTAGTAGCAATACATATTTCGGTAAACTATTTCCAGCCATGAAATTATCTTTTTGAAGTTACATACCTGCACTGCACTGCACCTATTAAACTTGCCTACAGGACTTCTAAATTTTTGAAATCAAAAATATTTTTTCTAATTTAATGTTTGATAAATATTGCGGTTAACGAGACCTGTGTTAAGGAAGAGCTATCTACAATGATTAGGTGCATTGCAGGTTCTTAGAAACGTGGGCACATAATCGTTTTTAAGAGTTCTATTTTTGTAACATGTCAATCGCTTTTTCTTCATGATATGAATTTTGGTATTGTTTATTTGCCTACTTTATTTACCTACAGGGAACTTAAGGACCTCTATTTTGAACACTTCTTGTAGTGTGGGCATATATTTTTAGTTGGCAAATTGAATGTCAAATATTTTCGCTTCATAAAATCTAATCTACTTCCTGCCTTTTGAAATAAAAATAACTTATCCATTTATTATAATTTAAGACCCCCTCACTATTATTTAAGGCACTTGTCTACCTCTTTATTAGGTTTTTCTTGTTATTAACCGATTATCTGGTACAATGCGCATTCTTTTAACATCATTCTCTTAATTGACAGCTTTCGGAATTGAAATTGAATATATGAAAGTTTCGCTCATGCATCTGGATTTTAACATCATCGAACGAAATGGACTAACGCAATTTCGATTTTACTAAAAATTAGAATTATTGTCGATGTTGATAAGAAATGCACTCTAATTTATTCTCTTATGGAAACACTTTTTTCCCGTGTACCATTCAAAATACAAACTCGTGATTATAGCTGAGGCAAATCGAAGATAGTTATTTTAGCTAGATCGTTGCGTGACTTAATTTGCATTGATTATCAATCTAACCCTACTCCACTTAATTGAATAGTTCTTGCTAGAGTAAGTAATCCGTCGTGAGAAGCGAGAGGTATGTGGAAGATGCATAAAGGAGCGGGAAGTGTGTCTAGGAATGAATGAAGACGTTGACAGCGTTAATAAATTCTTTGCCGTTGGTGTAAATTTAAATCGGCAAGCTGGTGTTGACTTTGAAAAACTTTTTAATACTGGTAGTGTATTTTTTTTTTCATTATGAAATAGAATCTCTTGAGAATATGTATAGGCTGAAATCTAAATTCATAAACATTTTGTTAAAGTTGATTATCCTCTTATTTGTGCTTGAAAGACTGCACGGGTAGTTCTCATTGTAAAATCGTGTGCGATTAGAACCGTGAATGATCTTAGATCTATATCGATTCTTCCAGTTTTATCCAGGGCACCTGAACATCTGATTAGGGATCAAATTTTAGCACGTTGTGAGAGAAGTATCTCTGAATCCCAAAATGCTTTCAGAGAATAAAAAGAGATTGTCGCTACATGTTTGTCTTGACATAACTAAGGTTACTCAAAAATGATCATTAAGCTGACGGATGAATATTGCTTTTCTAAGTATGCATGTTTGTTGACTATATTTTTTTGAGTTGTAGACAGTTATTTGTAGAACTGATGGTGAGTTCTCAAGTTGTCTTTCGCTTGTCTCTGGAGTACCGCATGGCTTAGTTCTAAGTCGTCTGCTTTTTATATTGTACGTTAATGAATTTCTTGTGCTCTAGACAATTATGGCTGTAGGGCAATTCTATTTGCTGCTGCTATTCTACTTTCGTTTGATGCGAAACAACAGTTTAGTTATGTGTTGGAAACTAATGCAAACTGCAGTCCTCCGTCTTTAAATTTACTTCCTATATATCCTCTAGAGTATTTGGATCTTCCCAGATGTTGTATTTCCGATATAAGTGAATACGTGTCTAACTGTCGAATTGAGTTTGTCTCCCAGTATAGACGGCTAGCTGTAATTATTGATAATGAACTATGTTTTGGAACCCATATTGAATTCTTACATCGGAAGGTTTATTCCACGCAGGATATTTTCAACTAATATATACTTGCATACGTATCTTTCAATGTTTTTCAAAATTTTTTTAAGCTGGGACTAGACTAGCGTGTTCTATGTTTAGCAGGTCTATTATTATTAAGATTGCTCGCTGTTAAAACTATCTTCTATACGAATTAAAGATTTTCGTGCATTCCAATTATGTTTTTCGTCTCAACCTTATTTTCTATTTATTTCAAAATCGTATATAGTATTATCTTCTTAATATTGATCATCTATGTATACGGATTTATTTTTCTAAATATACAGATGTTTATATATATGTTCATGTATATGAGTTCTTTATACCATTTGTGTTACGTTGTTAACCGTGCCCTATGATTTTCTTAATTATTTTACCCGTTTCCTTTATAACTAATTTCTGATTTAAGGCTGCGGAGCCAAATACAATTGTTAAACAAGTAAAATGCTCGTACACATGGGAGTATTTTTTTTAACATATTAATCTGAAGTTGTTTGTTGGAGCTCTTGTGATTTGAAAGTATTTTTTACGAATATGGCCATAAATTTTAAGTATTTATTATTGGATTGTTATTGTATTTTTAATATAGATATGTTACAAACATAAGTATATTAGCTTATAATGCGTATTTGTATTTGTATCAATAAATAAGCTTAATTTAAATAGAACACCCTGTCGAAATATCAAATCAGGAATAAATAAATTCATCAGCCGATGAGGCCAAAAATTCTTATTTTCAATATAAAATATTCTCCCGAACGCCACTTTAGCATGCAGACTTCTCGTATGTTTGCACAAATCATTTAAATTTCTTGCAGAAACTAAAATGGAATTTATTATGCTTAAATATTATTTCCTTATCTAGATTTTAGTTAATATAGAAATTGCTTTTATTTCTATATGCATTTTCAGTAAACTACTCAGTTATTTGTTGCTGCCGACCCCTAGAACATATAAACACATTTTGTGGAACAAAATTTCCAAAACTGTTTCAAATGCTATCGATATAGTTATCTTGTGCATTTAGTTTAAGTATTAACTAACAAATACATATTTGAGCTTTAAGCATATCATAGGAAGCTTGAAAATCTTATAATCGGTATGTTTAAACAAGGTTCACGTAAAACCCAACAAAGGGTAGAGTTTATAAGATATCGAATTTTAAGATTTATTCAAACACCGATAAATTTATTTGATGAGTTTATGGACTGTGTCGCTTCTTTTATTCCTTTTAGTCAAATTGAGAGGTAAATTGTTATTAAGTCTTTGTCGGAAGTCGACCGACGTCTGCGGCTTATCAGCTTATGCTGGCGATTTTACCCTCAGAGTTAACTTAATTCACCAATTTTCGTATGAGCTGTATGTTATTTTGATAAATTTTTTTTTAAATCCCAGTTTTTCGCTCACAAGCCATTTAAACTAGGGAATAGAAACTAGAAATTGATATGTAGTTCTAAGTAAGATAATGACAAACGTACTGATTCTTTCAGTTCATATAGCACAACATGCAGTAACTTTTTAGATAATGTGACAATATTTTCAGTATTACCTTCTTGTCAAATGGTACACTTTGGTAAATTGACGTAGTGAAGCGGCTTTCGTGTTGAAATCAGAGTCAGTAGAAGTCTTGCCACTGTTTCCAAATGATAAGGCCATATGTCTGAAATAATATTTAATTAAAAATTTTCTAAAAATATGTTTCATTTCGTTTTAAATTGTATGTGTACTAAAAAACTCTATTCATTTGCTATTGTGGTTTAAAACAATTTCATTACTATAAGAAGGTAGAAATTTTATTTTAATGGAAAGTCAAATGACAATAAATGAATATAAAATTTGCCAAAAACTAATTTACACTATTTTAAGGTAAAATAATACTTTCGATACAACAAGACAAGGGTATAACTTCGACCAAAATGAAACTGCGGCTCAATTTCTTACGCACACCAAGACCAGTGTCTCCAACAAATACCTGTTTCCGTAGTTACGTTTACGGCATGCGTTGTTTAAAGAATTTATATTTTATTCTTATTCGCTTCCATCCTTGTATGAGTTGCTACTTCAAATGTTTACGAGGCATATTCACAAAAAGTAATCTTTGTGTAGTGATTATTATTAATCTGCGAACAAGAATAACAAAAGCGTCTGGTTAAATTGTTTGCGAACGCTACAGTATACCTCTCATTATTTGGTTTATATAGCAACCATAATCTTTACTGAGTTGAAAAAATATTTTTTAACTTTCTTTGCTTGCTTAGTGGTAGTTAATGTAAGGAAAAATAACAAAAGTTTTTGTACGAGTATATATGCAAAGGCTTGGTGAAAGAGTAATTTTTTTATATGTATAAAAATGTATAACTGTATTTTACACTGTTATCTATTTTGAAAAGCGGAACTAACTTAAAAAGTAGTGTGAAATTTTAATTCATCAAATCACCAAATCCAGCCCAAAACCATGTGTATACAAATTCTAATATTAAACCTATACATGGTAATCAACTCACCACTGAAAACCTCAGATTTGAGACTAGCATTTTTTCTAAAAATAAAAGTAATATTATTCCCAACTTAAATGTTAACAAATATTGGTGGCTCATAGAATAATTTTTCTTTTTTTATCCCTTGATCTTTTTTTTAACCTTTTTCGATATAAAAGTAAAGTTTGTTTCCCCATTTTTTCCTTAGATTAATACTTTATATAATTTATCACGATCAAGTAGATCATAAATAGAGTGGAAAATATAAAGCGGAGTTATATTTCATTTACGAACGAATGTATATGGTAAGAACATAATTTGAGAAATATCCATTATAACCAATCCTGTTTTATTTATTTATCCTTTTTTTTTGTTATTGTAGCGTGTGTTTAATCCACGTAATAATGTCAATGAATTTGCAAGTCACAAACAACCAGAGCCAAACATTTCTTGCTATGTGCGCTATCGGTTACTACATACTTATTCCATTCCGATGTTGTTTCAAAATCAGGATCAAGCGAAACCTGTTTTAATTTTCGAAAGATTTGGTGTATTATGCAATTGTGAACGCTAAACATTAAAAACATATGTGTACTTTTTATATAACGTGCGATGATAACAAATGGATGACTAGTAATTAATTAAGTTAATTGGAAACAGATTGAGTAGAGAAGACAGGTAGTAGAGTAAACGGTATAGAAAAGCGCCAGTGTTTAACAGTTATATTGAATTCCACCAGTTTTAAATTCACCATTAAATCTAAAAACTGGAATAAAAAATACTCATTTCAAAAATAAATGGAAATTCAATTTTAGCAAAAAAAAAAAAAAACACTAAAATCAAAATTCAACAAATTGGGAATTTTATTCCCAAAAATTTTAATATCACCAACATTTTCTAGATTCTTGAGTTGATATTCCGACAGGGTGTTTTGATGTAGAATTTTGGAACGAATTTCCGTCATCCCTTGTCAAGTTTGGTTTGGAGACAAACCGGTTTCGGCTATGTGCCATCTTCACTGTCATTTTTCGTTCTCCTCATAGAGAACACCCGCAAATAACCAGCTCTTTAATATCCTTTTAAACTCTTTACACTACTGGCAAGCTTTCTTTTCATTGCCATCCCAAAACTTGCAAAACCAGCCTATTTAAGGAAGTTTTTCTTACATGCAATTACTAATTGAGGCACTAGAAAAATACAGCCATTGTTTCACAATTATGGCTTCCAGCGCATTTTCTACAGCAAATTGTCTATTCTAAGCTGAAAAAAATCTTAATGCCTTTTAGTATTTTTAGTTCTTTAAAAAAATAGTTTCTTTTTTAAAATTTCCAAGATTATTAGCTGCAAATTCGCTGACAGCCTTATTGTTAGCCTTCCAGGCATTTCATGTTATACCATTTCAGAAACTTTTTAAACCTCTGCTTTTAAAATAACCAGCGCTTTCTTGTTGTAACAAAATTTGATTTTTTGTTTTATAAAAATAAAAGAAAATAATTTAAGAAAAGATTGTTAAGTGTTGTTTTCGTTCTTGCTGGCTTAAATATCGTGAAATCTAACATCCCCCTCTCGAAAGTGTTTGTATGTAAATATGTGTATGTGTGAGTGTGTGAGTGTGGGTGTGTTTGAATGAGTATCTGCAAAGAAACTTGACTAAAACTTCATCAAGATGATTCCCACTGCTAAACCATGGTTTTGCTGCAAGGCATACTTTCTCTAGAAACATAAAATAATTTACATAAATGGTTTATGGGCATTCGAAACCAAGGAAGAACATCAGCAAGCGAATATAAACACCGTAGACGTGAAATAACAAAGGATAAACGCCATGTAAAGAAGTTAAAGTCTAAAGAGGTTTGTTTGCCTTTTGTTTGGCCACATATTTCATACAGTTTTTATTTCCTTGTTTTTTCATGCTGTTTTTATTCTATTATGGAAAATTACTAATAGCTGTGATGTTTGCAAGGGATTATTTTTTATGTTTATGTCTATTCTATTTTTTTTTTCCAAATTGTTTTTGTTTCTAGTTGAAATAATCTTTCGCGTGTTTGTAGGCGCTTTTTCTTTTCATATCATTTAACGTGGGTCATTTTTAATGTGATGAAAAAATTTGTTTCTTTCTTTTTTAGCACAAAATTACCAACATTGAGCTGCAGGCAATCTTGGGAAGTAAATTAACTAAGGAATTTGTAAAATTATTAATAATATTTTTATAAAAACTCTTATGCAGCAAAATTTTCTAGATAGGTAAAATGTTACCTAAAAACAAAAAATAAATCTTGCCAATTTCATTTAACTTAAAAAGTTGATTTATCATATAATATTTAAGGGTGGTTTTTAACAACTTGGCCAATTATAAAATTGTCGTCATATTAAGGTACGAATGGCAATCACTTTAACGGAAACTTTAAAATTAAGTAAATGTTTATAAAGCAGTGAGAATTTGTTATCAATATGGTATTTCTAATACGTCAAGATTGATAATGACTGTCTATTCATTTACTGATGCCAAGGCACGGTAACAAATTATTATCAAAACTGATGCAAATGTTTTAAGGCTGATAATATGTGTTGGGCACAGAGGAACTGCCAACAATATTGCCGCTATTTGCGAAAGTTCTTAGAAAACCCTTGCTGGTTTTAAAAACTCGGATTGTGTGCTTGGATATAAGCCTACACTCGAGGACTTTAAGTAACCTGAGAGCTCAGAACTAATAACCAAAAACGATACCGTTCGTTCGCTAATAGAGACTTAAAGCGTTTGAAGGAGGACCCCAATTTCGGTTAATTTATTGATTATATAATTGTTCTACATTGCCTACAATGCACCAAGAATGCATAGAGAATTCATCAAAAATTGATAATCATTAAGCGGAATGAAAAACAAAATAAAACCGCAGTGTTTTACAAAACGCCGCTCATCTATTAACCAATCGAAAATACTTATATTAAAATGAAAAAAGAACTTATTTGTAAAATAAGGAGACCAAAACCAGAAATCAAAATAAAAAATATCAAACAATACCTTGCACTTTTATTATCCATTTTTTGTGAAGGGTATAGAAGTAGCGGCCCAGACGAATATATCTCTCTTAAATGTTTTTATTTTTTATTTTTTTAAAGGCTTTAATTTTATTGAACCTTTCTAAAAGAATATTGCAATACGTAATCAATTTTTATATAGCTAACATATTATTTATTAAATATGACCACTGTGGTAGCTAATTTTTTGTATTCAAATCTTAATAAATTGTCTACTATTAGGTGGGGATTGTTGCCTCACCAGCCTTAATGTGTATTTATTTTTTCAGGGCACGAGATACAAAATTGCAATATATCGTATGCAAGAATGTTGGGATGAAACTCTAGCCTTGCGTATTCGCACGAGTACGTTTTTACTTCTTGAAGTCTGTGGATATTTTCATTTATTACATACACCAAGGGGTGCAAACAATATTTCTTTTAACTCCTGGATGTTTATCCTAAGTGATTTGTTCAAAATTTTATTGGCATTATTTTTGCCTTAATATGGAGAGACAACGTTACATGTAGATCTAGATGAGTTCTTAAATACTTAAAATATTCTCTTTCAGTGAAAAAATAGTGTTTGTATTATTATTGGAGGAAAATTGTGCCTTCTCGCAGACAATATGTAACGTAGTTATGTCGTAGGCTCAGGCCTGATGTATTCAGGAATTTACTTATGGATCCCAAAACTTTAAGTATATAGCAAGAGGTGCTTTTATTTACATTTTCTCGGGTGCAAACAATAATCATTTTATTTAATTATTATTAATTCATATACAAATATTTAAATATTTTGCGACAGAATAGCTATGATACCTGAGAATCGTTGAACTGATGTCGGCAGTTGCAGGCTCGTGTTCGTACTCTGATGATAAGTAATGCGTGTAATACGGATCGGTCATATCACACTGGTTGGTGTATTCAGGTTCGAGTGGTTAATCAATGCGATTTCAGAATAAGCACTTTATTATTTCAGTATAAAGTATGATAGATTTAATTATAATCATAGCTTAGTCATTGGGAAAAGTCAGTCGAAACCGCTGTGAGAACAGTCAGTCGAAGCCGCTGTTAGAACAGTTAGCCAAAACGGCTGTGGAAACAGTTAGTTACCCGGAGCCGCCGTGAAAATGTATCGCCAATACCCCAACTACGTCGCAGTATTGCTTAAAAAATTCACCGTTTTCTTTAATTATGAAAATATAATTTCTGAGACTCATATTGCGTGTTCGTGTCGTGTATGAAACCACAGAGGAAACCAGAGATGTAAACTTTGAATCAGCTTTTTTGCCGCGGTCAGACCCTGAAGAAAGAGGCAAATATAACATTTAAAAATAAAGCGAAATATAATCAAAACGAAAGCAAAAAAACCAGAAAAATAAATAATGAAAATTAAACTTATCTTTTGTTATTTACAGCGTAAGTTATTCTCTTAGTTTATTTAAAGTAAATATAAATTTTTAACATTATTCTAAATAAACATTATTCAAAATAAAGAAGAAAAATAAATAAAAGAGAATATGAGAATCATTTACGAAAGAGACAGATAGAGAACGAAATCACTATGTTCTCGTGTCGCCTCTGGTCTCCTCTGCGTATCAAACCCCCCCTCCATTTTGACTACTTATACCTATTTTAACATAAACCAAGTGAGAGTTGTATCATTCAATATTACTCAGTTGGTGTATGTAACACAAATTGCATATCCATCTACTATACTATTGTCATCAATAAAGCTTCAAGTTACTTAAAGTATCTACTTAATATGTAATAAATTTTATTTGCCCGATATTGAATGATGTGGGTTATCTATCACGATGGTGTGATTTTGAACCACTTCACTTTTTCTCGCGTGGTTTTCTGAATCCGCAGTTCTATGCCCCAATTAGCTGATATATAAGAATCGATTTTGAAGGGTCATTTCATTTGATATATGCAATATGAATAATAAGTTTCATTACTTTGAACATTGTGTGACATGTGACAGAGATTTTTGGGCACCAATGACTGAATAAAAACACAAATAGTCAACAGAAGCCGCTAAGCGAACGTAATATGGTTTATTAAGGTTAATTATTTATATAATAGTTTTTCAAGCCACCCTAATTACTAAGTAATTAAACAATTAAGAATTTCTATTCAGTTAGAGTGAAAATCAATAAAATCTACAATTCAACTAATGTTATTTTGTGTGTATGTTTTTCCTCTTTCTGCACTGCAGAACTTTACTGTTAACTTTAAAGAAAAATCTTTAAAGTTAACTTAATAACAGTGAACTGTTTAATAAATTATGTAGGTTAGTAATATTTTGCCTGCATCCTTTAACACACTTGTTTACGTTTTTGTTACACAAAATATTTTAAGCTTATACCCCCATACAAAGTCTTGAGAGATTTTAACATCTTATTTAACATAACAGATGCTTTTTTAACAGAGAGAAACTCAAAGGAGAAATAAAGGCTGAAGTTCGAAAAGGTCATGATGCAGTAGTTCAAAAGGGGAATTTCTGCTAACAGTATATCGAAAGATAAATTTTGCATTTCTATGTAAAGAAAATATTAAAAGTTTATGCATCAAAAATTTGTGGGAGGTTAAATAATGTAAAACGATATTGAACTGTTATTAAATTATGAAATATTTGGACAATAAATTTTATTTACATTTTGTAAAAACTGTAAATGTCAATGCAAATTATACTTGCACAATATTAATATCTCTGTTTAAATAGCAGAAGTTAATTTTAGAAAATGTTATTCATTTATTTTTCCTTGTTATACTTACTTCTTCCTAAACTAGTTTCAACAAAAACTTAGAAAAACAGTAGCTAGCCCAATATCATCTGGAAACTCATAAATTTAAACTATCTCATTGATAGCTTACCAGCTGTTGAAGTTGGTATATGATATGTATGTCTACGCCATATAGGGCGACCAGATAAGACGATAGGAAAATTAAAGTAAATAAAACATCAACGGTGTGATATATCGAACTGATTTTCTTTATGTCCTTGCGTATGTAAAAGCACAGCATTGAAATGGCCGACCCTTGTCTTTGTTAGCAGTGCTTCGAGATGGTTTATTTTACGGAAATCAAGATCAACGACAAACAATTTAAGCAGCCAATTTAGGAACACACGACTTTGTCTATAGTTGTCCAGCCTAAATTTTTGTGAAGACCAAAATCCAACCACAAAACAAGCCGGGATGGCTGTATGGCGATGACCAATTTAGCTTATCGGTGCCGAATCTACATTTCTTTTTCTTCTTGCATATTGGCCGCTACGGCAACTATATTTTTTTAGTTTCGCACTTCCAGACGTTCGGCAAGTGTGAAGCAATGCATAATGATACGGCAAACATTCGGCATGACTTTGTTTATTACACAGATTACATATTTGATCTACTATGGGGCTTAGATCTTTAACTTTATCTATAGCAACGAAGTCTCGAGATTGTATTTATTTGATCGTTTCTGAGTATCGTTTAAAATTAAAATCACCCGCAAATGATCCATGTAGTTCTCAAATTTTCGATTTCAATATTTCTACAAAAACTACGCATTGCATTGAACTAAACTCATGCCAATAATAGAAAACAATATAAGTATATACTAGTGCTTAAAACTACGACACTACTTGAGAAGCTAATAATTTGGTCGCACATAGATAGAAAATTGTCAACGAAAGTCTTTCTATGTTCTCAGCATAGTTCACGTAAGGGTGTTTACACCCACGCGCATACATAAAAATTTTTTACTTTTCCTGTGTGTATTTTGTATATTTTGTTTGTCCGATGGCATAACAGCGATGCGCGAACAACTGTTCGGATAACATTGTTTGAACACGAACATACCATCAACAGCAACGGTCTTCACGACCCAAAATAAAACCAAAAAACGGAAAAAGATCGTGTAAACTTGCAGCCAATTAAGACTTTGAAACTTATTTAAACCACTCATTTGGTTGGAAGAATTTTAACCATTAGAAACTTCATGGTTTCTCTGAAAGCTTCGGCAGAGGTTTCCTGATGAGCTGGCATTAGTAAGCCAGCAAAATACGAACAGAGGCTGACTGATCCCCCAACATATTTATTATAAAATTTTACTATACCATTAAACAATCTCAAACCAGCAGCTAAAATTAAACATTTTATGCCAAATTCATAAAAATTAAATTCTATTAATAAAAGTTTTATTAGTCAAATTTTTATACAAAATGTGTTTGATAAATCTCTTATAATTAAAAAATAGTTTTATGAATACAAGCTTTTGTCTTTTCAACACAAGAGATGTGTGCTGTTGGCACTGATATAAAAAAGCTTATGCAAAACGCTGAATTTGACCAAGAGCTCTTACCAATTGGGGGGTTGGCCATATTAAAAAGCATTAAAGACCTCAAATACAATGTCCAAGCCAAAAATTATTCTCATACTGATCGAATATACGAATTTTGAGCTTTGGTGTCTTTGAACACTTACAATAATTTTGTTTGCCAATATTTTTGTGGAATATTTGAGTTCGCTATATTTCTGTTTAAGGTCAGGTTTTCACCTTTTTTAAACGAAAGGTCAACGAGGACACATACCGCGAAAAGTTAGAGGGTTAAAATTTTGCACAATAATGTTCCACTGCTGGACATATCCTTTGCCTTGAATGTAAGGATTACAAGATTTCCGATGACTATTCACTGTAACAATGTGCACACGAGCAAATTAAATAAACCAATTTTCTGGTTTATTAAATATTTTATATTTTGCATCAATTTCCTTTAGTTGCCAAAAACCAATCAAATAAATTTTAGATAAATTTGCTTTTATATACTTTTTTAAGTTAACTATAAAAACTAGCTTCGATAAAAAAATACTGTTAACAATTAAGAATACGAATAAAAATAACATAAAAAAAAATTCCTGATAATAATAAATCAATAAGAAATCGAGGACAAAATGGAATGTAACAAATTATTAATAAAGAAAGCGATAATAATAAGGAGATTCAAATACGAGTACATATGTGTACGTGTAGTAAGTCAAGGGGTGTAACTTTAACCCTGCCTAAAATAATGGCCAGACGTAAACTTTCAAAACATTTATGTTTTTGCTTCCTTGCGCGGAATCCGTTGTTAGAATCTTGTTATTTTTATTTTTTGTTATTTAATTCTTGTAAGTAAAATTTTGTATTTTCTTGCTCTTTTTATAATTAAATTTATTAAATTTTTACGCTTGAAGGTCTTTTATAAAAAAAATATTTTGCTGCTCCTTTGTGTAGCATCATCAGGAAATAAAATATTTTTTATAAAAACTAAAATAACAAAATAAATAATGTGGTTATAAAAAATATCTATCACGTAATATCAAAAATTTTTCAAATTCTACAAAAAACAAAATTAACATGAGGGTTGCTAATTGTAGCAGAACTGGAGGAACTATTATACTAGCATGTTGGGAAATTGGAATAATGACAAAATATATTGACGATTTGTTCTGTATTATTTCAGAAAGAGCAAATAATACTATGTTCGATGTTTTAAATTCGTTTAATACTAAGATTAAGTTTGCAATAGAAAAAGATCATGATTCGAAACATTCTCGTTTAGATACTTTGGCAGAAATTTTTTTTATTTTAATTTATGCGAATGAAAAATTTATGCAAAAAAAATTATTATTCAAAATTTTCCTTTTATAGTGATTTCCTCTTAAGTCAAATTTTTATCGAATTTAAGTTTTTTTGAGGTTTTATTTTTAAGAAAATCAATTTGATGTAATTTAAAATTTTAGTAGGACTTGACATTTTGATACAATTTTTTATTTGAACAAAATTTGGTGTATAAGCCATAGAAACTTCTCGATCACTTGTCCTATAAAATTAAAATAAGTACGTTTGCTACTATATTCGGTACTATAAATGGTTAAATAGATTGCAAGCGAAAATATAATTGCGCACAATAATTACAATAAAATTCAATGCAGCCTATTCCTTTACAATCTCCCTAATTGAAATATTAATTTTTGAATGCCTTGGTTATCTTCATAACTTCTTATATGATATACATATATGATACAAAGAGTGTTTTGAAAGTTTCATTTCTGTGGATTCTGTAAAATTATTCGTTTGAAAGGGGAGCAGAATTCTACGTGTTCCTAAAGGTATTGCTTGCACAACTATGATTGCCACGATGCTCCAATTATTTGTTTTAAATTAATAAATTACTCCCAAAAATGTACCGACTTACATCTTACAATTCTTAAAGGACAATTTTTCCTTGTGCAAAATTTGCAGGTATAAGACGAAAATACATAGTAAGTTCGATAACAATCGAAATTTTTTTCTGATCATAAAAAAGGCAGCATATCTTTTGGATAACACCATTTCTCTAATACTAGAAAACTATACAAATTACCTCGAAAATGGCGTGAAGTTTTACTTTGCAATAGTAAAGCAAATATTGGCACACACTCAACTCAAATGTAAAATGGGCTCAGATATTATTTCGGTTCCTCAAGTTTAATTTAGTCAACTTTTCTTGTCAAAGCACATGTAGCTTTTCTCGTGTTTTTTTGTAATAAATAATGCAGCATTTTTTTATATTGTTTGTAAAGTATATTATGTGAGTTACAGCAGCCATTGTGTTGTATACAGATTGTACAATTGTTTTTCAAAGATCTATTTTTGCGTTTATTTACCATGAGCAATATTTTTATATTTCAATTGCTTTTTATGACTTTACCTTAACACCAACCATCCAACCATCAGCAAGCAGCAACATCATCACCGCCAGCATTTTTTAAATTTTGTTGTTGTCGACATTTATGAGGACTGCCAATGCTTGTACATGAGTACGAATATTGAACAGTGCTTGAACGTGTTAAGTGTTTTTATTTTTTTTATTTCTTTTTGCTTTTGTTTTCTTTTTATTCATTTTATATGCCTTCAGTTATTGTTGTACTGTTTTATATAAATTGAACAAGAACAAAATGGTTTGTAAATTATTTGCATATTAAATCAGTTCCCATTGAAACAATAAATGAAATCGCCAACGACTCTAGATTACCCCTACTTTGATATGGAAAAACCCCAAAAAAGTGTAGGTATAAAAACTAAGTATTTCAGTCTATTTTACATTTAAATGAAAAAGAAGCATATCATGGCCATGGCAACCATCATTCTCTTCAAGAATATATTGTTGCGGGAAAAATATGATGGTTATTTAAAATACACAAGCCATGCCTTATATTTCATCATTATTTGATTTCCATTCATAAAAATTGCAACATGGTTGAGTTCAACAATATAATTTTTACTTAAGCTCCAACCGCAAACAAAGTATTTTAATTAATGACTTGAATTTCCGACAGAGTAATTTGATACAGATATTTCAAAAGAACCTCCATTATCCCTTGTCAAATTTTACGGCTACGTGCCAAGATGAAAATTCGTTCCAAATATCTGAATATTATTTTACTGTATAAAAATAATATAATAAATCTAACCATAATCAAATGTTCTTAGTAGACATAATATGTAAAACTTTTTTTTGATGTTTAAGCAAAGTATAACGATGCTGTGCATTGATTGTGTTCGTGGCTCAAGCTTCCAATCAGTAACACAACGTTTGAACAGGACCATATTATTATTATCTACAATTGGTTTAGAACCATTTAGATCAACTATAATAAGTTGCTCTTAAGTTTTAGTTACCTCAAGCATGTTTTTTTCTTGTCTGTAGTTTAGTCCAATTTGCACGAAAATAAATTCTTGAATCTATGCTAGGAGTACGGCGTTTTAAGAAAGATGCCTTAATCATGAGTTTTAATTATATTCTTTGCACTTCTGATTGAGTTGTGTTTAAGCTGTAACTTAGTTTTACTGCATACATTGCACTAACGTAAAGTGGGCTTCATAAGAAACAATGAGTATTCCAAAGATAACCCAAATGCTTGAAGTATACTTGAATCATTTGACTTTAGGGCGGCTTAATGCTTTGCACAACATGAGGGTAACTTAAAGCCACTCTGTATCATTATATCAAGTAGCACCCTCAAATCGTCAGTATCGTTCGTTAAAGCAATAATAAATATATAACCTAGGATAATGTTATGTTATTTATCCATCTTAGCTTAAACGGGCTATTCTAGCCTTGTTCTGGTTTCATTAAATCTTATTATGCTTCAACTCTAGTAGTTCTATTCAAATAAGTTCTTGTTCTGTTTACTCCACTTATTAGCTTTGAATTAGCGCATATGGGCGAATCGCTACTCCAGCAGTGACAGGCACTAACTTGTATTATAATTAGATAAAAGGAGGTGGGAAAGAAAGAGTAGCTCGAAAGACCTCTGGAAAAAACCAAAACTTCCACAAATTTGCACAAATTGTTCATTGTGAACAAATGCCCTGCATTGGCTGTCTTCGAGCGGGGCACACGTATATTCATCTCTGTGATATTACCAAAACCGGCTTCGTTTTTCAATTCTATTTACATTGAAGTAATAGTTTTCTTCTCCGGGTTCACCAAAATTGTCTCTGCTTATGAAAGTTTCTCTACGTTGTCGGCCTACGGCAACGCATAAGCATTAACCAGTCTAATTAATTGTTTTACATAAATGCCTTTACATTATTTGAACCATATCTTTTGGTCTGCATTTTGAGCTAAAATGATTTGATATTGGTTAAGAAGTGCTTTCCATAATTAATCGAAATTCATAAAACATTTTTACATCGTTTTTAATATTTTAGCGGCGAATATGGAAAATGTGTTACTTGGCTATATGCTTCTCATTACTGTAGAGTTTAAAGTCGTGCATTTAAGGTGTTGGGTAAAAGTCTTTTAAGTGTATAATTCATACAATTTCTTATAATTAAGGTATTAAGTAATTTTTTTTTCTTACTCAAACTTCTGCTAACGTTTAATCGTTTTAGCCCACAAGGCCTTTTGGATTACTAATGACTGAATAAACAAAAATAAAAAAGCATTTATATATAATAAAAATGCTATTAGTTTTATCATTCGAACTATACTGGTAACTTTGTCTACGTTTATTTTGAACGTCATTGAAAACAGCTGTTGTCACATAACACATGTTACGGCACATATGAAAAACACACATGTTATATTAGATATGAATTACACTATGATTAGACGTTTTACATATGTAATTTTGACATTCCATGTAACTTGTACACGTAATGTAAATACAGCTCAAGGTAGACTTTCACTCGTTGTAGTATAACCGACCAGAGCCTTTGGCGGCACTAGAACCCTCGACCACTGGTGTATTGCCTGTGTTACATACGTCATAACAGATTTACTTTTAAAATTTGATGCTTTAATCCTCGTTAACCTTTGGTTTTTCACTGATACCTGCCCCTGTTTACTTAACACAATTTTAGTATCTTTTGATTGTATTTCCACTTCTTTGCATTTTTTTTTTGTTCATCCCCTTAAAGGAAACGTAACAAAAACAATGTCAAGTTGTTGTTTAGGATCATTTTACGCCTTAAGTAAAATTTTGTTGTTGTTCTTGTGACGGTATCAGCTTATTGTTTGTGCTTTTTATTTACACATATGTATGTACTCGTATACAAATAAAGCTCATTCACAAACACACTGAACAACAACATTACATGTCATATCATAAGAGAGAATGACATGTGTTGGTGGGTTTGAAAGTGCTAAGGGATGAATTTTTTTCTTTTTATTTTGTATAAAGTTACCAACGTGTGTAATTGTACGTAGGAGTGAGAAGAAATATCGTCTTATTTTGCTTTTTTTCTTGGTTTTCGGCTAATTGGTTTTTGATTTTCAGGTCATAATAAACAAAACAACATTTTTTCGAACTTCTTTTTAGGAGTCTATAAATAACTTTCACCGAAAAATAATTTACGTATACAAAATCAATAATAATGGTAATTTTTTAAACGTAGAGAAATTCAACTTCTTGTTATGTTTTTATATTCATACGTTTTATGGTTGAAATAAATTTTCGTTAATTAAAATTACGCGTTCATTTGTCTTTTCTTAAACTTATTTTTAACATAATTTAACACAGTTGCAAAAGAAAATGTAGTGAAACTCACTTCGACAAGAACACGTATATCAATCCAACAATTAATTTATGAGTACTAACAGTGCTACTCGAGGCAATTGAAACAGAGATTAAAAAGAGACTCATTTGCGTCAGCTTACTACTCGCCAAAAAGTTTCTTCTTTTTGAGTAATCATTTGACCAATTTTTAATTTGATGAACAAATCATGTTAATTATGGCACATTCTGAATGTGGTAGTGTTGCATTCTTCAACGTACAAGTGGTACATTCCTTGGAAAACAAACCTGCCTCAGTAGACTTTACTTTGGCGAAGTAAAAAACGTAGTGAAAAAAACTGCCGTCCCATCTCTGGGATGATTTGAAAAAGCATTTTAATTATACCCAGCTTCTATGAAATTATTACCATATACAAAATTTTTACTGAAATTAGCTGAAGCAGATACAGCATCTTCTTGTCTCGCACATGCCCGCCTTGCAGTGCAAAAAAAGTGGCCAAGAAACAAACAACTCTAAACAAGAAAGTTTAATTCCGGAAATTTTTAAAACAATTGCCCAACTCTTGCTGCTAACACAAACGCAGCCTAATCTTAGAAAAGTTTTGACGCGAAATAAGGCCTTTGGGAAATGGCATGAAAACTAATCTAAATATATGGCGAATATACCAAAATTTTGATGTAAGGAAACTCGGAAAATCAATATGGTGTGGATTAGGGACTTTAGACTGCAAAATCCAACAACTAAGGCAAATTTGTCCCAAATGATAGTAAGACTTGTGCCAAAATAAATTATATTTTGAAATTTGTATTACTGGTATTGCTAACAAATATTTAAAAGCAAAGTTTGCAACGAAATGCTTACGAAAACTTTAATTATGCTAAAAGTCTTACGAATAAAAAGAAAACATTTTGGACAACACTGTGCTAACTAAGTTTTAAAAGAAAAATACACCAGTTCAAAAAACTTTTTGCAACTGTGACCAACCATCAACTTCGAGCTGTCAGTCGGAGGGTTCTTGAAATGGCAAGCAACGTTTCAATAAGAAAATACGAAAGAATGAATCAACCAAAATGCAAGCACAATTTATAAAGAAGAGATTTAATTAAAGCTGACAGTTAAATGTACCAGATTACCTTTTGGCCATAACTTCCAACCAGACAGGCATCTGTTGCATTGATTAACATGATGAGAAATCGCCTTTCTTGTGCTGACTGAAATTGGTTCACATGAATAAGAGTAGGAATCCATTCGTTGAAGAATATTCAACAAATGTACAATGGAAAGGATTCAATTCAGATACTTTAAAATACAACATAAAAACATGAAATAATTACTTGAATATACAATCAATCAATGCAAATATTTATTAAGCATAAATCAGCAGGTGTTGTTGACATGTAAAGATTGTTGCTATGTAAAAATATTTTTAAGTGCAGACATGCTTCACTTAAAAAAAAAACTTTGCAAAAATGTTGTAATGGAGCAATTAGTTTACGGTTTATTTCATTTAAGAGATTAAAAGAAAGTTTCGTATACGAATAAGTTTCTTTATTGACTTTTTGTTAAAACAAACTTTACAAATTTAAATTCATCGGAATTTCGTTTTCGAATTAAATCAAACGTTTCTGCACTTCTAGTGATGAATTTAACGACATTATCAGTGCAGAATAACAAAGTGTTTATAAGCTGGCTCTTTTGACGATTCTCGTTTTTGTGTAACATGTAATTATAAGTCTTTTGTTTATTCAATGGAAATCGTAGTTTAGGTAACACCGCCACCTAATGATATACTGCCATGACTGTCAAATGATCAACTGCTCTGTATTATGTAATGGTATGGATACTATGAGACTCAGCCAAACAAGTTTAAAAGCAAGGTGTATGCAATGGAACAGACAGTCAGCCTGTGGCTAGCAAGGCGGTAAAACCAACCTAATAATTTTAGAATTTTATTGAATCTTATTGTGCTAGAATTTTATTCGACTCAACTGCTTGTAGCTTATATATTTCAAAGTTTTACTCAACTTAATTAAGATAGTCTCTCGCGCCACTAAATTGCAATGAAACTACTGTTGTTCTCGTGCAAGGCCCGAAATTGATTCGCCCTGACAACAGAAGCCCGTGAGTAAGGTGACGCAATACCCCACCAGAATCTTATTCGCCCCAATTGTTGTAGGCAAGTAGTGGATAGACATCCCTTCGCCGGTAAGCGATTGAGCTAGAATATTATTCGCCCCAAGCCGAGTGCGGTCGAAGATGAGTGAGCAGAGCAGACATCTCTTAGCTTCGGGTCAGAATTTTATTCGCACCTACAAGAGAGTCAATTCTTGTCCCTCCGCCTAGATCAGCAGCCAGACGAACGAAGAGAGGCCAATCTAAGTGAGAGGCAAAAGTATTGTCGAGCTTTTGGTATTGTCGAGTCAGGCTGCAATATTATTCGCCCTGACAAGAGAAGCCAGAGCATGAAGTGACCCTATACCATTGGGACAGAATTTTATTCGTCCTAATTGGTTAAGGCCCACTATGAGTAAATAAACTCTCCGACGGCCAACGGTTGAGACAGAATTTTGTGTTTGCTTCAACCGAGAGAGAATATTTTTCTTACCTTCGGGTCAGAATTTTATTCGGCGGGAATATAGAATCAGCTCGTGTGCATTGGCAACAAATAGTGGCTATATCTTCTGTAAGTGTCGGATGGTGTGAGAAGCTAATGAGAGTACCGTGGAATATGTATATATAACTGTCTCGTCCCTTTCCTGGAAAACTAAAACAAAGAAATCTTTTTTTGTAGCGGACTCTGTGAGCCGCGAGCTCTACTCAAGTCTACCCAGAAAACACGTCGATACAATTCTTATTACTTCCATTTGTCTTAAGCAGAGATCCAGCTTAAAGTCTTGAGAAGAGATAGATGAGTATTTGTAATCTTTTAGTTACTCCTGTCTGCGATATGTTAAATTCTAGATTTTTATCAAAATTTACAGCTAAAAAATACAGTTTTCATACTGTTCTGAGGAAGTTCTTACTCTTCTTATTGCATGAGGGATCAGTAAATGCATAGATGGTTGATCGCACTGTGGTCTATAGGACCGATATACGATGACTGAAAATACTTCAGATTTAATACGAAAATCTTTGTTTTGAAAAATATCGTGCATGTTTATCTTCTTCATTTAAATTTTTCTCAACACGTCTACAACCCCTTTCAAATACTCAGATTTAATCTGCTAACTGTTTGACTTTTAGTTCAGTAAAGCTCAAACAATTATTTATGTTTCGTTAAAATAACGTTACTTAAAAACGAGAACCAGATAAAATAGAAAGAGGTAAAATTGCAAAATGAAAATTTCATGAATTTATGGAAATTTGCATTCCACTTCATAGCTTGCGTGCCTTTTGTGTCAAAACAAATGCTACAACATTCTGTATTTAAGTTTTTTTTTTTTGTTATCTTGTACGCCTTTTCCAGTAATTTTTTTATGTTTTTTGCGATTTTGTCTTTGGCAAATCTTGCCATCAAAAAAGAGAAAAATTGAAAATCACTTCACGTAATGGCAGCAAATTGAGATATTTCCGGTATTTACAAATCTACCAAATGCTCAATATTCATGTATGGCTGTGCATACATGCGTATATATCTGTGTGCGTGTGGTTGTGTGTGTGTGTTTGTTATGTAGAGCAGAAAATACTAACAACATTGCAACATTTTGTCATCACCATCTGCCAGGGTAAATGTTGGTGGTTGACAAAAATCATCTCTTCTCAAACATATGTACATATGTACGTAAGTACGTATATTCGAATATACAAACACATGGATATATGTATATGCACTTTCAATAATGTTTGTGCATTAAGCTGCAACCAAACCAAAACAGCAGTAAATTTAATTGAAACTGCTATAACAGGAATGAATGAGTTGAAGAAATATGGCCATACAAAGTTTCAGTTTCGTGAAAAGGTTTGATCAATGACTCTAGATCAATAGCTGGAGGCGGATTTGTTATTTTAGCGGCTGTTGGCTTTTGAGTTAAGAAATAATAAAGGCATTTGCAAATAAATTTAAGTGTCCAGAACGCCGAGAAAATACTAAAGGACTTATTAAAGTTGGTGCCTCGTGTGAAATCAATGATCTCTCCATTACTTCGTTGCTCGCACTAAATTTAGAGAATTTTGTGTTGAACCTTGGTTCATACAAAGTGCAGACTACTAAAAACCATAAAAAAACAATCATGTTTTTGCTAGCTCCGTTCCTAAGTATTGGCAGAGAACTTCAACAAAAAAGACGCTGTAAAAATCATCTTCAGAGACGAGATAAGCCAATACTAGTTATTCTTTTCGAAAGTTGGCATCAATATTTTTAAACATATTAAAATGCAAGCCCTTAAATATCACAATTTAAAAACAAAGTAACTTATGCCATTTTCAAAATAAACGGCTCAAATGGCACCGTTTCTCATTACCTAGAAATTTCCCATATCCACAAAAACCACAATTTAGTAAAAACAAAATAAGAATATTTTTACACTTAACAGTAATCACTAAGAAAAAAAATTTTAAATATTTGAAAACCCAAAAATTCGCCCAAAACTCGCACTAAGGGTCTAGCAGCTAAATAAAAAAAATCAAGAAAATTTAATTCCAAAGGATTTAAAATTTCACCAAAATAATTAATTTTTAAAATAAGTTTTAATTTTACCAAACAACTTCAGCAAAAGTCTAAATTTATCTGAAAGTTAAAATTTTGAATACAAAGTCGAAAATTCACGACTACGCGACTACAAATACCGCTGGCTAAAAATGTCTCCCTGTAGCCAGCTACTTAATTATTTTAAAAAATACGTAAGATTAACAGCTGTTGCAACATTTCATTTATAAATTAGTGGTACCACATTTTTACATTTCGGTTTTTTATCATGTAACAAGTCCAATTCGTGGTCGGGCCTGGAAAGTTAAAAATATAATCAGATACATTTTCTGAAATGTAACAATCACAGCAACGAGCTAAATATTTAACTAAAGAGACCTCTCCAACGTTGCAGTATTTTTTATGGCCGACTTTTTTCAATTTATATAAAATATGGAGTAAAATCATATATATAAATGTATACTTTGTGTATATATTCTAAAAGCAAACACAACAAGCTTTCAGATTGTAGTCGAAGGCCTGCTATCTTCTATGGCTTTAGTGCATTAAGTCGGACTGCCAAACTAAAAACACCACCCCACAGTATGTTATTTCACACAAGATTCCGCACAGCCATATATAGCGCCCGTACTTGTTCAGAGCAATGTTGCTTGCAATTTCTAAAACGCATATCTGAAACAGAGAACAGCTATAAGAGTTCATCAACAGATTTTTAGAATGATATTTGTTTTTATTATTTTTATTTTTATATAAAAATTTTATATAAAAATAAATTAAATTATTTTTAACAAATTTATTTAATTCCAACTCATTTTTTATAAATAATGCAATTATTTGTTGAGGGTGGTTGCTTAGGCTAGCTTATCATGAAACCTTTATTCAACTTTTTAGAAAATCGTAAACGTCTTATGCCTGAAATTCTTTAGACCAAATGAGAAATCTAAAGAAAATCATGACAAAAACAGTTTTAAGAAAAAGCCCCACAACAGAAAACTTTTATTTTGTCTTCTATAATATTTGTTTTTGTTTAAGGTAATTTTTATGTGGACATAAATAAACTTTAATATTTCTTAACGTTAAATAAATGAAGTTGTAGTGCAAACTAAATAAAAACATAACATGTAATACAAATAATTTAAATTTGAAATAATATTTACTTTTTGAATCCAACATAAATTTCCCAAAATTTATACCTTCAACAATTAAGTAATAAACCAACCTGATATTTGCCTACATTAGTCCTCAATTTCTCTCGAAATTATTTCAATTATTAATAGAGCTTTTAGTTTTGCATTTTGATAATTAAACGAATATGAATCAAAATATCGACAGAATTCTTGTGAAGTTTGTTAGAACATAAATTCCAGGAAATTTATGTGCTTAGCACTTCTGCCGTTATCTTCATTTCTTTCAATTTATTTTGTGCTAATTTAATATTTTTCTTATAAACAATTAAAATTTGATTCCTTTTATCATTATTATAGCACTTGATATTATGATAATTGTTTTACACTCAATCAAGCACATTAAATTGCAACTCAATCATATGAAATTAAAAAAAAAAACAAATTTTAAATTACTTATCTGCATGCAAGCAGAAAATATAATTATGCAGAAATATGAACTATTTATTTTATTTACATACACATGCACAAGTATGTATGTGTTACCGATAAAGTTTCATAATACCAATATTAATGTTATATTGAAATAATATTGGCATGTGTAAAAACAACATTTAATAAATTTAAAACTTGATCATTTTTATAAATTTCGAAAAAGGCAAAAATCTAATACAAATTGTATGTTACACTGCATTGAACAATTTAAAGTGCAATTGACTACGAATTAGAAGCTACAAAATAAATCTAAAATAACTTATTAATATATTTGTCTAAGTGTCCCGAGCTCCAGGTCTTCAATAAAATTTCCTTTATTATAAATTATAATAAATATTAATTTTATTTTATTAATATTTATTATAATTTATCATAGAGGGAATTTTATTGAAGACCTGTGGGTCGAGAAAATTAGGCAAACATAATAATAATAAAGGCCCAAAAACTAGAATAAAGTTTATTAACTTATTAATATATTCTTCAGCATCATTTGTTGCCTTTTTATGAAGGAACGAGTGTGTTTAGTTTTTTCTTGCTGCTCTGGAAACTGTGACTATTTTTTCTTGCAACAGGTCAACATAAAGTCCAATCTTGATATGCCAGTTTTCCTTTTAACTTCCATATATATAATTTAAAAATTAAAACAAGTTTTTTTAAGCCTGCGCGCTTGAAAAAATACAATAAACTTAAATTCACAACAACTTTATGGAAAGAAGTCCAGGATTTATTACTAAAGGTCTGTGAAAATTGTCTTGCGTGCAAGAATAGTATACTATGTCGGGAACACGAAAATGAATTCAAATATACGAAACGCGCTAGTCAACTGCAAAAAAATTGTGTATCCCAGTTTTTCAATTTTATAGTGAATTTTAAATTTTGAAAATATGATATTTTTAACAATTTGTTTGTGCAACTTCGGTTTTTTTTTAACTCTTGGAATAAATGATATTTTTTAATTTAAAATTATTGAACTGTTGAAATATTTAAACTATTGGTGAATTTTTTGATTTTTGTGAACTCTCAAATTATTGTAACATATTGTTTGCTTTCCTTTTTGATATTAATTGAGATTTTTGATAAAATTATAATTTTTAAATATTTTGGTGTATTTTTAATTTAAAATTCGAAAATTCGCCAAACTGATGAGTGGCTGCAGTTTCAAGATCCTAGATTGTCTAGTGCCAGCAGAAAGTTGTTCAACATTGGACAAAAGGATATGGTTAATTGATCCTCCCTACCCATAAATGCGAAATTACAAACGGAATGACAATCTTGTATATACCCTTTTCGTTTTTGTGAAGCAAATAGAAAATTAGAATAAACGAAAGCTTATGTAATGTGACCACAACCAGCCCTGCGACACCTTATAGATCAGTCAGTTTTTAAACAAAGGTCTGTATTTCGTAATGAAAGTCAGTATTGCGATCAGAGAAGCCCACCTTATATTATCTGAACACATGAATTCAGAAGGAAAAATATGTGCTTTGTCAGAATTCATTTTTCCTCAAGGCAAAAACGAGACAAAGGCGGTGATAATTAATTTGAACTCTCATTTTCCATTCTATGACAACCAAATTAGCTGCTTATATTAATGTTTTCTGATTGGTTAAAACTTGGAAAATGGAATCCTTAAAATGTCATGAATTTTCTCTATGTCATTGTAAAAATACACACATATTCTATTTCCAGAATATACCATAAGCAGTAGTTTTCGATTTAGTTGAGGAGCAAGAGTTCTACATATGATATTCCGACTGGGTCTTTTAATGTAGATTTATGAAACGAACTTTCGTCACTCCTTGTCAAGTCTGGTTTGCAGACAAACCGGTTTCGGCTATGTGCCATCTTCCGTGTCATTTGTGTTTCTGAGAAGTTTGCAATCAATTCCTTAGTATTTTATTGTTTGTCAGGTATCTATTTTCCATGTGAACTAGTAGCAGCTGAATCTCATTTATCTCGTAGGCATCTGTAACGAAGGATGGAACAGGTAAAGCTCGTAGGTCAGGTGTTTTGTACGAATTGTTAGATGTAAGTGATTACTGCTTTGTATTGCGTCTGAATTTGCCAGGTGAATGTTCTGGATGGGTAGATGATTGTGATTGGGTGAAAAGAAGTCAGTGATTATTGGATAATGAGTTTGTTTATTATTTTGGTATTGTGGTTTTATTGTTTTGTTGCTTGGTGTTTCTTGTTCGTTATTTTTGTTGTGTGTTTTGTAGATTAATTTTTAGGAGTTTGTTTGTTCGTTTATGATGCGTCCGTCAAATGTCTTATATTTGTATGTTTAGTCGTCGTCCTTTGCGCTGTGTGTGTAGTAGTTGCACGGTTTTTCTAATATGCGGTAGATTACATTTGTTGTTGAACCTGTGGTTGGCGAAGTTAGATTCTGGTGTCGAGCCGCGATTACGCATCTTCTTGTTATAGTGTCTTAAAAGTTAGCGAAATGTTGTTTTTACTTTGCGTCCTGTTTATCCTATGAGGAGTAAGAACTTTATGATGCTATTTACATAAATTTAATCAGAAAAAAAATATCAAAATAAACTTTGATATTTTCTTTTTTACTGCTGGTGAATTTTTCTTAAGAATATAATTAAAAAAATTTATGTGTGAAATTTTGATTCTGTTTAAAACATCGTCGATGTAAATCATACACAATATTTTAATGAATATCATCTTAATGCATGTCATGCATATTCATAATGTAACGTATATGGCTCCTTTGTTGAATTTTTTATGAAAATCTACTGAAATAAAAAAAATTAAATCCGAGTGGAGGGTGATTTCCGATAATATTTTTAGAAATGCTTCGTCGTATACATAATATATATACTAAAATAGGAAATTATCACGAGGGGTTAAGCGACAAAATACTAATGGTCTTACTTAATAAAACGCAACAGAAGCCCCGAATTTACGAAATCAAAAACATATTTAAAAAATTTGTCCCATAAAGCATGAAATGTTAGTTTTCTTTTCAAGCACAGGCAATTTTTCAAAATGTTTGAAATTGGGTACTAGCGTTGCCTATTTTATCTTTTATACAAAAATACTTTTGAATTTGTGTCGTATGTTCAACTAAATAAATTAATTGCAGGTAATTTGAAACTACAATTATTGTTTTTTTTTTCAAAATAAGATAACCTAGGAAGATATGGAAAATATATTGGTAGTTCTATGGTTCTTTAAGCATTTGTTTATAAAATACCTAGTAAAATATTCAACTCCTGAAACATTAAATTGTACTGTTTAGTCTTATATGTTAGAACCCAGTAGAACCACCGTTACTTCAATGGTCATAGGTACTCATTTGAATGACAAGTAGCTTTTCTTAAAATGGGAAGCCATTATCGTATGCGCCCTCTGTTATATATGAAACTATTACAATTACGCGGGCATCAGTGACTTAAAAATGTCACACATTCAGCCTGGCGAGAATTCTCATCCAACTCAGATTTCAAAACAATAGATTAGTTATCACATTAGTAATAATTAGTTTAATAATATTTTAGAGATAAGATTTGAAGACCTTTTGTAATATTCTTTTAGAAAGACTCAATAAAATAAATTTAAAGCTTAAAAAAAATTTATCAATTCGAACCTTTTCTTGTTTACATTTGATAACGAAACAAAAGATTTATTATATCGCTAATTTAAATATCATCCCTTTTATATGCACATATAGTACAGACTACAGCTATGCTGCTGTATGTTCAATAATTACAGCTTAATTAAAAAAGCCTATTATACTCCTATGTATGCATAATATATTTAAATATTTCCCACAAAATTATGAACAAAAATATAAAATATACATTCACTTTCACTATATATAAATTCAATTTAAAAAATTGAAAATAAAACAAAGCTCAACAATGAACTTGAATAACACATTGGCGTTTGTATGCAACCAATTTTGTTTGACAATTCTGGGCTTTTGCAACCTAAAGGGAGTTTAATAAGAGCCTTATATTGTTTTTTTTTTAATAAAGTATAAAATCAATAACGAATTGCACTTATTTCTGTATTAACCTGCGGCTTTATTCTATTCAATTATAATAATTAACAAGACTACATTTAAAAACAATTTGAAATATTAAAAACAAAGAGAAAACACATACTTTTATTTGTGGGGAGACTAAAAAGTCAAATGAAAAGAAAAACACAGCATATCCACGCTGAGCATTGAATAAAGAATGACATTAGGTTTTTATTATAACTAAATATATGTACATATTATTAGAGGAAGACTAATTTTGTCAGCACTTATAATTTGAAACATGCAAAACATTTTTAATTAAATTCATATTTATTATAACGAGGTAAATACTGCCAATGAATTTTTAGCTACGCAAAGTTTATATTCAATGTTGCATTAATTTTTGACCCTCAAAATAAATATTTCTGTTGTAGATATGCTGTCATTTATTAATATTCAAACGCATTTCATGTTTTCATAACATTAAAAATTTTACTAAACTAAACGGCTATAGAATTTAAAACAAACTAATTATTTTTCAAATATGCATTTAACGTTTCAACATTAAATACATATATCTGCTGTACAAATTACACTGTACAACAAAATCGAAATCTAATCGCAGGGCCTGGCGAAACATGTTTACTTCATCACACTTAGTTAGATACTAAAAAAGCATGAATTAAAGACGTAACTTTAATAATAATAAAGACTTGCTTTCAGTGCTAGCGGAGAGCAAATAAAATTTAAAAAGAGTAAGGTACAATAATACCATGAAGAACAGTTACAGTGGAGCAAACAAATAATCGAAAATTATGAGAAAGCACTCCTCATTATTACACTACTAAGTAGAACAACACATAGACTCCCGATGACGTGTGTACTGGCACAGAAAATACATTTTGCCATGGTGTTCAAAACTTAACTTTTTCTAAATATTCGACTAAAATTATCGTATTAATATAATAAATTTTTTTCTTTCTTAATTAAAAGAATAATGACAAACGAACTAAAACATGAAATGAATTATTTCATATTTAATAGTATCATGAAACCAAAAAAAACCAAAATTGTTTCAAAAAAGAAGGTTCTGATTCTGCTTCAATTGATTCCGGCTGAGGAAACAAACAAAAAAGTTGGTGTATTGGTGTTTTAAAGGGTTACGTCTGGCCTTTATTTTATGGGAAGTTAAAGTTGTCCCAATTTGGAACATTGCAAAATAGTGAATAATTGGCTCAGAACATAGCAGGCTGAAATGTCCTACAAAAATATAAACCATAAAGTTCTACTATAAGTGTTCAAAGAAACCAAAGCTCAAACTTCATCTTAAACTCTAGAATTAAGTGGGAAATTTAAATATGTTTAAGGGTTATTTTCGTACTTCTTCAACAAAACCAAATTCTATGAGGCTAGTTCGTATTGAAAAATTCTCTTCCATTAAATTTTACTACGAATCTCAATTTTAAAGAAGGAAGTAGATATAATATTTCTTTATAAAACAATAGATGCAAATTTGGTACTAAAGAAAATTCTATATCTAAGAGATTGAATACTCTCGGCTTTATAGCATTCTTCAGTAGGTAGATATGTCTAATAAAATTGTCACCACTTTTATCTGATTCTCTTGCTAACTAATATTCAAAGTAATCCCTGTAAGAATTCAGAAAATTAATTTTCTTTGGCATATGAACCAATAATTTTTCAAAAGCACAAATCATGATGTCGATGTTTATTCAAGCAGTAGGAGAAAGATTTTTGCCTATGACATTGTAAATGACGTCTTTAATGATTTTTGAACGTTACTCCTCTTGTCCCAAGAGTTGCTGGAATTTCAATACAACTAAAAAGGGCTTCCACCACAACGAGGCCATTTGCCATAATTCTTACTTATAAATTGCTAGGATAAAAAAACAAAAATTCGTGTAAAGGTTCCATTAACTGGCCACACAAGAGTTCCGATTTCAGCCCTCTTAAGCATAATCTATGGAAATACTTGAAACGTAAGAAGAATAAACTGATGAAAGCGCATAATTAAATTCATATGACATCAAAAGTAATGGCAGCTTGGAGAGTATTGTATCAAGACGTTGCTACCAATCGTCGTTAGAGGTTGGAGAATTGCTAACAGCGTGACGGTCGGCATCTGGAGAGCATTAGTTTGCCTAAATAAGTTTACATTGCAGTGTCTGTAAATAAAACACAAACAGTATATTCGATTATTCATACCGATTTATATTATTCTATGCCACACCCGATGCCCTTTTTTGAACATCATCTAAAACCATTACGCAATCATACTGTGCTCAAATTAAATACAATTTTTATACAAAAAAAGTTTTGCTTTTTATCACATAACTGGTTATTTAATATTTAATATATTGATTATTTATTCGAAAGCTTGTTTATTTTCATTACTTAAATAACAACATCTCGTAGTCACCTAGAAAATGAGGCGTAACCTTCTTAAAAAGTTTCCAATTTTACACGGCTTGTCTGCCAGTAGAGTGTTGCATTCAAGAACATGTGTATCTAAAAGCAAATACTTGTTCTCCTATATGTTAAGTTTCTTCTACTTGCTGGTAGGTGTGTTTTTACTGCAAAATTTAACTCATTCCGCCTGATTGTAGTTTTGAAATTGTAGCATGGATTTCTTGGTCAAGTGTTTGGCTTTTCACTTTAGTATTCCTCTTTTACCTTGTGTCTCTTATTTGCTGAGGTTTTTTACTTTACGTTTTTATTTCAAGTAAATATACAATCAAAATTCTTTACAGAACATACGTGATGTCGTGCATATATGCATGAATTCGATATGTACGCATTATTAAGAGGGCAAACTGAAAAGGTTTTACAGGTTTGTAAAGACTTTTTTTGTGATGGTTATAATGTGACGATTTTAAAAGATTTATATAAACAATTTATATTGTAAATAAAAAGTGACCTCTTTGGTTTTAATTTCATAAATAAATTTTCTAGATTTGATCCCAGTTTTCAGATCATTTCTGTTACCAGGATCCTGTGTCATATATTATTTTATTTTATTATTTTATTAAAAAAAAAAACTTCGATTTCTTTTTCTTCACTTGATCACCACCTGTATATAATATTTTAAATCACAAATAAAACTGTGCAAACACCATTAAACTGTGTAAAGGTTAACAAGTAGCTGCGTTATCGGTAAGTGAAAATAGATTCTCTCTACTTGCTACTCCAGATGATGAAGATGCCGAACTCGCTGCAATTAAACTTTCACCAATATAACTGCGCGCACAAACATCAAATGACTTTATAAATATGCTGTCTCAACTAGTAGGAAAACGTATATGCTTCAATACAAAGAGGACAAGAACAAGAAACAAAGATCCAATCCCACATCGAGAATAAAAATTTTCGTAAAAGACATTGACAGTTCTGTTTCCGCCAAAGAAATAAAAAGCTCCATCGAAGTGGAAGTTGACATCGTAAGGTCAGTGCACATTATGGACACAAGAATAAGGTTCCCCAACCTATGCCTCGTGTTGAAATCGTATTTAATGCAACTTAGGTAAAATCAAAAACTCGGTTTATCATATATACAACTTGACGTACCCTTTGAACATAAGAATAACTGTAGACGAACTTCTAAAACGTAATGGCCCCCGTCAGAGCTAAAAATTCTACCAACATGTAAAAAATGCAAAAATTTTATGTAAACCTGAATATAAAAAATATAGGTATTCCCAATTTCCTCTGCCCCATGCTAGTTTGATTGCATATATACAAGTTACACAGCCACACATTACACCAATTATTCGTATTCCCAAAAATGATGTAACTGATTATAATGGGAAAAGTATTAATACTATAAGCATACATATGCCCGTGACATAAAAGAGGGTGCACAGGTACCATTTCCGAGCATTTCGAACAGCATCCAGAATCTACTCGTAATACAAATAATGACTAATTTCATGACAACTATGTAGAATATGTTTCAGCAATTGATGCGCGCTAAAACATGCTTCTGCAAGTTTTCCTTAGCAAAACAAATAACCAGTTCAAAATGTGCTTCTGGAATGCTAATGAGCCAACATATACATATATGAAATAGAACATTTCCTGCTAACACGGGAAATAGACATACTGTTAGTATCAGAAATATAATTAACTTTAAAAAACTGCTTTCGAACTAATAAGTTTTTTACATCCGACACTAAACATTTAGGTGGAAAGACATACAGTCCGAGGAAACGTAAGTAATTTTCCAATGCCTGAATTCAAGCCACGACAATAAATCTTACTGATTTTAAGTATGCAGTCCCGTCAATCTATTGGTCGCCTAGATATAAAATTTAACATTCTCAATTTCTCAGATTCCCTAAAACACTAGGACAAAAGTTTATTGCTGCTGGCGCTTATAAAGCAAAGCACAGATTTTGGGGTTCCAGCGAGAGGCACAAGCTCGACGTCGTATCTTGGCCTACAGACTTTAATAAGCAGCCTGATCTTATATATTATGTTATTGTAAAAAACACCAAACGTGGTAAATTGTTAGTTATTTTATCCTATGGACTTATCTTTGTATAATTCACCTACAGTTGTTATGTTACACGACAGTTTTTTCAGTGCTCCTTAAACCCCTATTATCTTCACAAATAAAAATTGTTTCAAATATAAAATGTAGCTGAGCTCTCACTTATCTACGAAGATCCCACTGAAATCTCCAGCTGATATTCAAGGAGCTGTAGCCAGTTTTGCAGACTTTGTGGCAGCTGCAGCCAGAGCTGCAATACCAATAAGGCCACCAGCTAAAAGAAAATCGCACCAGTCAACAACTGACGTACATATGCTCGTCATTCAGAAGCAATATCCTATTGCCTACGAATCCCTACTAAGACCTAAAGACCTCACTTATGCTCAAAACACAAGTGAAGAGGTAAATGCCGCGTTCTTGGGGAAAGTCTGAAACAAGTCAAGCCAAATTACGTCATTATCTTGATCTGAATTTTGTCAAAGTTGTTTGAAAAATTTTTCATTTCGTATTTAAAACTAAATCTTAATAACATCATCGCGGATTATCAGTTTGGTTTACGAGTAAGACAGCGTAATATTGAGCATGTCATTGATCAGTCACCATTATTGGCATTTGGATATAAGCAATATTATTCAGCTTTGTTCACTGACATCTCCCAGGCTTTTATTAAGTCTGACATGATGGATCACCTACGAAAAATTAGGAAAATCTCTGCAGGAGTTCATCTAAGTAGTATAAATATTATGACCGCTATTATATATCATCTACACAACGAATACACCAACAAGTCCATATATGAATATGTCAACGTTAGACACTGCAGTTATGAGTGTTAATTATGATCCAAAGGTTGCATCTGAACGACTTCAGTCACACATTCATGTGCTAAAGGACTGGCAAAAAAGATGGAGAATAAAGCTAAATCCATCGAAATATACTGATGTAACGTTTGCCCTCAGAATGCGAAATTGCCCATTTGAGCTTGACCACAAGTAGATCTCCCTAGTTACCGCTTCAAGTTTATAAATATGTTAAAGTTTCTCTGCCATTGTCCCATACAACCGTTGAGGTCTTTGTTGTAGAAATTTTAAGTTAGATTCTGTCATTTTGCTAGATTTGTACATTTTGCACCCGTTGCAAGGATTAATTGGCTGCCTTCTCAATTCAGCTCGTAAGGTAAAATAAATTTCGTATGCACAGAGCTTATCTTCCTTGAGATAAGTATTCATTAAGACTAGTGGTTGCAGGCTCTCATTTAAGCGAATAAACTTTTCTAGGTCATGCATTCTTTAGCGATAATAGTCGATAAAGATATTATTTAGAAAGCCTCAATATGTAAGCTCTTCTCTTCTTGTGATTATACTTCCGTGATTATCCTTTTTTTTAAAAACTTTTGATTCTGCACTGCATGTGATCGTAATGAATCGCATACGCAATATTTCGAATAATGTTCACCCTATGTCCAACTTTTTACAGAAACAGGGCGACATCAAATTTTTACACTACTGTAACAACAACAAAACTCAACGGATTAAGCTGTATCTCAAACTTTTTAAACTGCCGTCTTATAAATAAATAAACATGTTTACATGTGTGCATCTGAGAGTCTAAACCCGTTCTTTTTCATGCCCGTACTAACCAAGGTTTTCATTACAGCAACAATATGCACTAGTTAAGGTTAGATATTTGAACTTTTTAAATATTTTATTCATGAAACTTAAACGGAATTTTTTGGTCTGTCGTGCATGTGAAAATGTTACAAGGCAAACTTGAAGTGTCTACTAAGATACGAGTAGGTAAAACAGCAAACAACCAACCAACCAACGAACCAGCGAACCAACAAACCAGTCAGCCATTCAAGCAACCAACTTACAACACAGAAAAAAAAAGGTCATCATCACCGCAACATAAGGATACTTTAGCAAGCTGGCGAAAAAAGGGCTAAAAAAATGTTCAAGTGTGTCATACTAGAGCATGTAATAAAATGAAAAACCGAGCATGTGTTGAAATAAAAAGTTGGTAAATAAAAACTGAATGAATGGTATACGAGTATTTCCTCTTGCACATCATTCATGCTCTTCTCCTATTTTCTTCAGCACGAGTTTAATAAATTTTTTGCTTCACATCAAATGTACATGTGAGGTTATACGGTTGTAGACACAGCAAATATATTCAATATTTATTTATCCTTCGGCAATAAGATGTTTATCATGTCCTACTTAATTTGATTACATTGTGGACAATTTAAGTAGATAATAAATGGTGTTTAAAGTATACAATGTAATCAATTCAGATATAATTGAATGGGAATTTCCAAATCAAACAAATTCTTTTTCTTTATGCAAAAGTAATTCTTAGTCTAGCATTGAAGTGTGAATCCCCAGTGAGATACAAAGTATCATTCGGCTTAGGCATTCAAGACCACAAAGAATATTTCAATTTAATTAATAATAAAAGCAACTTGCGTCAATAAGGACAGATTTTTTGTAATATAGTAAATTCAGATTTCAATAGAACAATTCAATATATCGTTGCTTATTCACAAGCGCCAATATTTGAATCATACAATTAAAAATTCAAAGTCAATGTATCAAAATTTATGGTGATTAGTGTCCTGTGGTAGGCATCACTGATAGTGGGGCTCGCGACAATTAAGTCAATATTGATACATACTCTTACGTTTATTCTTTAAAAACGTGTTGAGTTTTTGCATGGATACTTTAGAGTTTCCTTTAACATTGAAATAAAGCGGTTAATTTTTTTATCACTAGTACCCACGATATGAGCGCTAGGTCCTATAAAGGGTCCCTACAGAAAGGATCAACCAAAGGCCCCAGATAACTTACAGACCTAAATGTTGTACCCAACAAGTAGGTTTAAAAGAACTACAAAATTTTAATAACTCAAAAAAGAAACTAAATTCCTTCAAAAACCGAAATTTCCACAAAAAAAAAAATTGGTACAAACCCGATATAGTGCCAAAATTTTAAATTCACTACAGAATTAAAAATTTCACCATACAATCGAAAAACTGGAATAAAAAATTCGAATTGCCGTATAATGAAATTTTATTAAAACGCCGAAATTTTCCAAAAAGAACGAAATTCATGAAATTTTAAAATTTCACCAAAAAGCCAACAACAAATTTAAAATTAGCCAAAAAAATTTTTAAATCGCAAAAATTATAAATTTTACCAAAAATCTTAATTAATCTAAAAAATAAAATAAAAATATTACCATACCTTTGGAATTCACCAAGATTCGAAATTTCGAAAAATTAAAAAAAAAACTGCATAAACACATTCAAAAATTCGAAATTTTTAAAAATTTTAAATTTATTTTGAAAATTCACCATAAAGTTGGAACGGTATAAAACATATTAATTTCTAAAAAATCCATATATAACAACAGAAATTTTATCCAAAAACTATTAATTTGCAAAATTTTAAAATTTCACCACAAAAATTTAAATTTCGCCAAATTTTAAAAAACCACCTAAAGACCGAATATCCACAAAAATCAATATAATGCGAAAAATGAGGAATTTTAACGAAATCGATGTTAAACAAATTTATAAAAATTTAACAAATTCTTTTACAAATAGGGAAGAAATTTACAAAAAATTTAGGTTATAAAAATTAATTCTTTAATCAAAAATCTAAATTAAATTGAAATAGTAAAAAACCCCAAATTTAAAACTTCTTCACAAAACCAACCTATTGTCTAATAATTTTAAATAACCAAAATATCAACATTTTCAAAAAAAAGTTCAAAGAAAACCAAAGTTGCACAAAAAATCAATATTTTTAATTCATTACAAGTTTGAGAATTCACCATAAAATCGAAAAAATGGAAATAAACAAGTAACCAAAACCAAACTTCACCATATTTTGAAATTTAACGATAAAATTGACCCAAAGGCTGAAATTGCACAGAAAACTTTAAATTTTATTATGTATTACAAATTTGACTAAAAACCCAATTTCGCTGATATCTACAATTCACCAAAAAATCGAAAATTTTTCAAATATTTAAGCATTCATAATGAAAAGGGTCGTACGTTAGAAAAAACAATTGCTCTATTAACCGAATGAAAATGCTTATATTAAAACGAATGGAGGAAATTTAATAACGCAAACAATTTTTTGCACCAATAAAAATCTGTAGTAATTTTTTTTTTTGTAGTTCATACGTTTGTGAAAGGTATATAAGATTCGGCAAAGCCTAATGTAGCTCTCTTTGCTGCTGTTTCAATAAATTTTAGCAATTTTCAAGCACTGCTAAAGCGTGGGTCTTTCAAATCATGCGAACCACTCAAAATTGTAATTGTAACAGAAATTAGTGTTGCCAGTTTAAAGTTCTCTCTCGAAAAAATCACCGATACAAAAGAAATCTTCGAATATAATTAAAATATTCATAAATAAGCGTACAAATGCTGTAGTTGGCTAAGTTTTTTAGTACAAGTGCACTGAAAACAATTGTGCAAAACGCGGTTAAGGCAACATCATTTAGATACTATTTTTTCCAGGACTTTTTTTTCATGGGACTAGGCGTTTACAAGCCCTTTAAGTGGCACTTAATAAACATGAAATTTCTATCCTCTGATGTATATTACATTATAGAGTGCTGAACAAAATACTGATTACATATTCTAAGTGTATGGTATGTTGGAATCGTTCAAATTAATATTCTAGGATTAAAGATTGCATTTGTTGCTGTTAAGCACAGCGATGCCACACCAATTCAGCTTTATTTAATTATGTATGAAAGAACTTGTCATACTGATGATTGAATAAGGTGGGCATGTATGCAAAATGGAAAATAATATTTTCCTTTCCTAAATAAAAGTATTTTAAGATAAACTTGAAATAAAGAAAATTGATCTTGAACTTCGTCGATTCTAGTGCGATTATTTTGACAATTGACAATTTATAAATGTTTTATTTGCAATTAATTACGAAACAGTCTTTTATCTAAATTAATATCTAAATGACGACAAAATTTTTAGTAAAAAAATACTTTATTTAGTTTTAAATTAAAAATTTTCTTTTATTTTCCCTTAATTTTGCGACAAAATTATTTAACATTTATGTTGGTATATTTGAAAAATCGATTTCGATAACATCAAACTCAATTTCAAACTTCAAACAAAAAGCAAGAGATGTGAGATGCTTTTCTCATATGAATATTTTACTAATTTAAGTTTCTATAGACTCTTGCAAACATTTTATATAAATTTATTTCTGAAAAATAATACTTGAACACAAATAAATGAAAAATAAATTGGTTGTCAGAGAGAGTGCTTTATGTAGATTTTTATTCCTTTATATGGCTTCAGCAATCTTCAAAGATTATAATATCAAAAGCTGACAATTTATTTGAACTTCCTGCAATTTCGGGTTATCTTTGGCAGCACCAGCACAAATAAAGTTCTCTAGCATGAAAATATATAGAAATGAAATAGCTGTAAACTGCAGGGAAGTTTGGTATTTTATAAATATTAAACTGAGTTAAATTTTTAATATAAAAGGAGACAAAAACTTTGCTACATGTAGACTTTAAATATAAATTCGATATTAAAGTCTACTAGTTTTAAACTCATACCAAAGAATAGCTGTAAAAAAATTTTCGCAGGACAGAGTGGTTCTTCATCTTATTATTATAATTTTGGTCAGGAAATGAATTTCCTATATTAATTTAGCGTTAAATCTGAAACGTGATGAAGATTATGTTGAAAACAACATAAATCAACAAAAAATCAGACACCGTATAGAACAGACGTTTAATTTGTTTTCAGTGCAACATTGGATTAGGTATTGCAAGAGCGCTTGGGTTAATCGTCATCTTTGAAACGCCAAGGATAAATTGAAAACACATCGTAACCTCCTATCGCAGCTGGTTTGCTTTAAATACCGGAATAATATCAGCATCGAAACGTCGCATCGTAATTAAGAAAATATTAAAATATTCACAAGCAAGAATCTTACAGTCGCCGTAACTGTTTGGACTTAAGTGCTAATAAACGCCCTTTCAAATACTTTGAGCCTTCGATTTTGGAAATTTATTGTCCTTGCAGCCATTTTAAGGAGTAAAACTTTTATTAAGTTACACTTGCGCTGGTAATTTATAACTGATAAGAACTTCCACTTTATTCATTCTTATTTCTAAAGTTTTTAATTTTCCGGCGGAAGCCGAAATGTACGCAAATTAAACTCAAATAGTGTCCCAAAGATCACGCAAGATTTGAATTCGCCGCCATTTGTGCTAATTGTGCGAAAAAGTGCGCGGGAGACAACACTCGTGTTCTGATAAGACAAAATGGAGAACAATCACTGCCTTTTCATTTCGAAACTAATATAAGTTGGCAGTTGCAGTTTGCAAACTTCGTATAAATATGGTAGTCTTTAAGAGACGAGACTAGATCAGTTGATATATCTAGACATGCGGGTCTTCGAATAACAAAGAACTGTAATGATAATATTGGAGCAGAGCATGAGAGTGTTAATGAATGTGTAGAAAAATGGAGGACAGATATTATAAATTTTATAAATTTCTTAGAGGATATTCTCACTAAATACGCGCCTTGCCCAGAAAGTTGAATTGACAACAGAATCGCAGCTTAATGAGCAAAGGTAGAGAAGCGTGCTTGATGAACTAATCATTGAACATTAAAAATAGAATGCTGACTGGTATCGACATCTTTTCACCTGGAAGATGTCGTTCGTTAATCGTCGAAATTTGTACTTTCACATCCACAATGCGTCATTGTTTGGTACGAAGCTTCTCTAAATTTATGACTGAACAACCTCATTTAACTCTATACTATCGATTGATCCACACATCCTTTCATTACCGCATGAAATCCCTCTCATTTTGATGGATAGAGTTGTCTCTGAGCTGATGTTATTGAAGGCCATGGATTACCTCCTATAAAGTAATTCGAAATGCATCGGCGATGGAGGAGATTCAATACTTTAGCACCTAAATTCAGACATATTTATGCAAAATGCTCATGAAACATTTTGTGAAAGGGGCGTCTTATGGAGCTCTAAATGCGTAGCTGTCATTTGTAATATTTTATCCATAATCCTGGACTATGTACTTTATTTTTCAATTAATAAACACACTTTCGAAACTAAATTTAAAGCAACATTTTGGCCTTAAAATTTCAATTTCATTTATTTCATATCTAACTATATAAATGTCCTTTGTTAATATAGCTGTGTAATATTTGCAATATTCAAGACTCGACATATGTCTGCACAAACTTATCTAATGCCATTGTAATGAATAGTATGTACGTATGCTAAACTTTAGTTCATAAATAAAACATACACTTCTCTCTTCTCAGTCTGATGCCGTTGTATTTGTAACTCTTTGTTTATTCTCATTGTTCTTCAAAGTTCCAATTGAGTGCTGATGTATTTATTTCGAAGTTTTTGTATTCTCATGAGTCTTCATAACAGAAGAATTATTCTTTGGATTTTTGTCTGGGATTAACAAGAAATAAATGCAGTTGGGATTAGAGAGTTTGAAAATTTTTGATTTAAAATATGAAATGCCCTTGTGTATGTGAAACAAAAACATGTTTAATGAAGATTGAGTTTTATAAAAGGATTAAAGAAGAGAATAAGGAATTAAATGTGCACATCAATTTGAAAATTAAAAAGCCAAAGCGTTTTGATAGAAGGACAATTTTCAATTACTAAAATATTGGCGACAAAATATGGCGGGAGGAAGAACAAAAAATATCCAATAATAATTAAACAAAGTGTAAGAGAATTTTAACCTGACATTTTCCTAATTATTTTTTGAGCTAAAAGCTATAATTTAAAAGTGTCATCGACAACAAATACCACATTAATGGAAGAAGAGACACTTTGTTTTTGCAATATAATTTCCTACCCGCCAAAAACAGCTGGCTTTAAATCAAGGCGAATTGAAAAAAACCACAAACGAAACTATAGAACATAGTAAAGTTATTATGAGGTGGGATAAAAATGAATTCTTTGTTAGATAAATTCGATCCAATGTTAAACTTGTTTCGCCTTGAGTCAAATGATGTGTAAACAGTCAAATTATTATTTGACGTTAGATAATTACGAGCGAATTCATCACTGGCGGTCGTGAGGCCACCGTATGTATTTTTAACTCGTCTTGCATTAATTTAACAATTCTAATTATTTTTGGTTTTAGCCTCTGCTGAGTTCGTTACCAGTTATTGAATGAAAATAACTAGCAGACAAGGACTGAAAAAAAAAAAATAAAAAGTGTATTTAAAATTATTTTGTTGCTACCAACAAAATAGCACGTGGTGTAGTGAAATGACCTGCCACTAAAGACAAGAAGGTTTGCAGCCACCTAGAGCAACTAATATACTATAGTGGACCACGTCATCTGGTTCACCTGGCAGCTCCGATTTCCCCAACCCATTAATGCCAAATTTCTCATTTGCATATCAACTATAATATGGGAAAATTATCGCCATTTTCCACCACATTCAGGCAGATTCGAAAGTTGGAAACCGTATCTAGACAGTACGTTTCAATACAGTCGAATCGAATTAAAAGTTGTGCTAGAGTTCTGTGCAATTGTTTAATATACAAAGTGACATTAATGCAAGACTTGTACAGCGTTTCTCTTACGAGGCGTGTTTGACTGAATTTGTATCTATTGAGGTTGTTATTTTTCCAAATTACAGTATTATGCCCTTCAAAGCAGTGTGAATTGGTTGGTGGCGTATATTCTCCAGAGTCCCAAATGACGTCCTTTTAAAATATTGTCTACTTTCGGGGACAGAAATAAGGCACAAGGTTTCCGATCAAGTGAATACGGGGCTGGAGGGCAACAGGACTACATTTTGAGATTAACATAAAAATTCAGCGAGGGAAATCGATATCGAATGCCTGTCTAGGCAAGTAGCATTTGTAGAATGATCGCATTGTTATCAGTCAAACCACTTTTCATACCCACTGGGTATATTTAACCATAGAGTGATATTTAGTGTTGATATGAGTTATACTTTATATAAAGAGCAACAACCATTTTTCCACACCTTAATAAAGTTTTATAAAAATTTCAGCTTTTAAATGATAAACATTCTGTTTTCTCTTAATTTTAATAAAACTATCTATTTTTTCTTCTTTGTAAAGAAATTTGAAGGGAAATAATTAGACTAGTTACAGCCATGCAATAATATTGGTGCCAAATATATCACCATATAGAGCTTTGCCATTTTCAATGACTAGATCGGAAGCTTGATAACCAAAGGAGTAAGTTAAGATAAGTTGTTAAAGGTTCATAACATTGGTCAGTAATTAACCATGGTGATGGAATTCTGTGCGCATTGGATCCCACTGGAATGCCCAAGGTCAAGCGTCATTCTTCTGTTTCAAGCGTTTTTCGTTGTGAACGTAAAATGACACTAAAGATGGCACTTAACCGAAAGCAGTTTTTCTCAAACGAAACTTAACAAGGGATGACGAAAATCTACACCAAAACAACCTGTCGAATTATCAAATCAAGAATCAATAAATAATTTTCTTATAAAAAAATTACATTATCCCTTCATACCTAAAGTTTAATTTTCTTTTACTTTGTATTCTTCGCCACTAGGAAGTTAAGCGTTTTTAATTTTGTTTTTTAAAATTGAAACAAACAAACAAAAGTAAACAAGTTTTGACAGTTACGAAATACAAAAACAACGAGAAAAGAATTATCAGCTGTGCTAGGGTGGCACCTATTCAATTCGCTTTGTGTTACATTTTGTCATAACTTTCTGTTTCAATATCCCTGATAGCAGTACAAAATAAGATTAAACTATTGGTTTATGAAGAAACTTCCTCTACCAGGGTTTTTCAGCCAACACTACTTTAAATTACAGTTTCCTGCTGCAAATACTTAGCAACAGATGGTTTTATTTACGCTTTGCTTCTGTAGCTACTTGTATTTTAAGATAATTTTACTGCAAGCACAATTATTATTTACATATATTTCCTTTATGCACTGTCAGCTATGGCAGCAAGTTTGGGTATTTCTTCTAGCCGGCAGCAGTTTTTATGCTTCCTGGTAGAACACTTCCTTTACTTACATAAAAAACCTTAAAGTTTTGTTGTTTGTAAAATAATCTTGTTTTGGTAATTATTGAAAGATATTTAAAAAGTTTTACGTTTTTGTTCTTCCTTTCTCTTCTCTAGTCTCCTATTTCATATTGTCAGTTTAAATTGCCAAACAAATTAGTAAGTGAAATACCTTTGCTTGTATAAGAAAGAACGATAATAACAAAAAAATTTAAGTTTCTATGCTATAAATTGAAAAAGTTTCCTTTTCTTAAAATAAAAGCAGCAAAAATTTCCAATGAACGGAAATATTAGAAAAAGAATTATTTTTAAAATATTTTTAGATATTGTCGTGAAAGGTGAATTTTGTTCAGAGACTGAAGCTGAAAGCGAGCAAAAATTTCATTTTTTGTTTCTTTAATTTAACTAAAGTTCAAAACTCTAAGAATAAGGAACAAGTAAAATTTTCTTCAATTAATGAACTAGATTTAGCGAAGCAGAGTTCTTTCGACAACTTTTTTTTTTGTTTTTTTGACAACAAATTTCATAATGGTGGTGACCTGCTCATGACAGTTGCTCTTGAACTAGTTTAAGTGATATTTTTTTATTCTGTAACTTAAAGGTAATAGTTATATACAACCTAACTCCTTGCTTCCGAAATATGCTGAGACATAACATTAGAAATCTTGCTGCTTAAAATTTTTTTACTTCAATCTTAAACTTTCCCTAGGTATATTGTGATATGTCAGACACGATTTCTTGAATTCTAAAATGTCAATTTGATATTCAAATGGAACAGAGCAAGCTGTGTGCAGGATATTACCAAAATTATTTGATTACTCGAAAGGTCCATCTGTCTACTTTTCAAAGAACAAACATTTTCAATGACTCAGAGATCAGGCGATTTTGAGTGACGTTCTGTTTGAGTTGTGTTACCTTTGCAGACATCATATGACAGCGGCTTCTGGGCATTGATCTTCTGTTTTAGAAAGCTGCAGATGAGAAAGTCTAGCGGCGTCAAGTCGCAAAAACTTCTTTGTGTTCACCTACACGAGAAATAATCACACCCTGAAACGTACATGAATATTGTACGTTGCGGCACGCTGCACAAGTAACCCGGTCAATTCAAGCCAAAAAAAAAGCTTACTGATCCCTCTTAACACTAATTATTTTCGAAGAAGTACTGTCCAATGACAGCGCTGGCTCAAAATCTTCTCCAAGCAGCAATAGGGTCATTTTATATGTTAATATACATGCAGTGAATTTCGCCCAAAAGTTTTGTTCTATTCTGAGCTCTAGAATCAGGTTAATCTTATGATGGTGCAGTCCCAAGTACCGACATAAGATAACACAAGTTAATATTTGGGAAAGTGCAGGTTCTTGTGCACAGCAAAAAAATCGACTGCCACTAGTTCTTCTGCACACTTTCATGATCAACGGTAATGTTCAAGGCCAATCTTGTGCTCCTTTAAGGTACGAGTATAGTTTACTGTGCCGGCCATCTCGAATTTCGTCACCAGATATAGGAGAGAGACTTTGAAATGTCACCATAAAATAAATTTGAGAAACACTTATTTTATTAACAAAGTATTACTATTCAAATGTCGTGTGAAAACATGTTGCTTAGAAAGATGATTTGCCATCAGCAACTGAATAGTACGAAATTTTCCCGACGCCGCATAATATCCAAACGAAAACTCTGAAATTAAAAAACATTTTAAAGCAAATTTCCGCTCATTTTATCTTTAAAACAGTTTTTTAATTCCAAAAAATTAAACACTACAATTTTTGCGATTTGTTTAGTTTAATAGAAGAGGACGAAATACAACAAGAGCTCCTTTTTAGCAGTAAAAATGTTTAAACTTCAAACAAGGAAATACTGGAGAATCAATCATATCATTGAATAATAAAATTTTTTTGTCTTGTGTAAAGCCATTTTTCGATGTTTTTAAAAGTTGCTACTGCTATCAATGGATGTTTTCCGGCTGGTACAATAAATGTGTAAATTGTATGAAAAGTCAGTAACTGATCCAAAAACAGAAAAAACTCCTTATTAAACTTTAATAGCCTCTCACTGACTCCTTCTATTTAATGAAGTTCAAATTAACATCTCTTAAAAACATGTTATAAAAATATAAATCAAAGGCTTAAAAAATGAAACAACAAAAATGCCATGACACTAAAAATGCAAGTCCACACAAAAGGTTCATGACCATGTAACGACAACATAAGCAAATGACATCAAAAGTAAAAGCCACCAAAATGACTAACAAAGCACATAGACATTAAAGTAGACGAAGACTTAAGCTGCCACTAATTACTGCAGTCTCTAACGCATACTATCTTTTCCAAAAAGCAACACTCACACTGCAAAACAATAAATAAAGCTAAAAGAAGCAAAAGCATACTTAACTATAGAATATGCAACCAATTAATTAAAAAAGGATTTCTTCGAAAAAGAAAAACACACACAAACGTACCTGCACATAAACTCAAAGCACAAGCAAGACACTTCAAACAACAACGTTGTAAGAAAAATACTTTACGTAACTTTAAAAAGCGACATTGTTTCGCAATGACATATTATAAGAACGTAAGTATGTGCGTGTGTTCTCCTAACTTTTATAGGTTAAAATGAAATTTAATTAAACTGTTAAGATCTTTGAGGTTAGAAAGTAATTAAATACCTTCTTTTTAATTTTCTTTCATCTTCTCACTCAATTCGTTTTTACCCTTGTCAATATTAATTTTTGCTACTTGTTCTTAAACGAACTTTGCAAAAAACAACAACATATTTTAATGTCACTTAAGAAAAGCCAAAAGGAAAACTCACAATGTTTATAAAAAGAAAAACTTTATGTGAAAAGAGCAAGTGTCAGTGCACAATTTTTACTAATACTTGATAACATTGACAATTGACAGATCATGTACCCTATTAAAAAGTTTCCAAAATCAAAGTATGAAAGCTTATGACCACAGCAAAATATAATCAAAGTTTTTGAGGTGTGCGAAAAAATACAAAAATAAAAAATTATGGATACACTCACAAAAAAGATTAGACCGATGTCTATATTAAATATTTAATAAAGAAAAAAAATCTTTAATTCTAGGTTAGCGTATGTTGAGACTAGCGGCCAATTTATTAGCCCAATACTAGTGTTTTTCATTGATGTGCGCTCTCCATTATTAATCAGGAAAAATACTTTTGCGGGTTATAGAAACTTGAAGTTCCGAGCAAAATGTCTAAGAATTCTGCAGTCAATATTTTTTAGCTACGTTGTATCTGCAAAGGTAATAACCGTGAAATACTGGGTTCTTACTTCAGCGAAGGCTGCGAAACGTTGCGGATTTCGATGTTCTCATGGCATGTCCTGCGGACGCTGTTGTCTGTTTTTCCTATTCGAACCACAAGTGGTAGAAAGCTTGACTGTCTTATCAGAATATATATCGTAACACAAATGTTAGCAAACCCAGATGACGCGTAATACACCATGGTGCGAAGTATTCGTTAATAGCCATCTTGCAATCCAATATCATTCCTATTTTGGCTTTTTGGGGCTCTATTACCCTGATTTTGTTTTACTTCTGTTGACCAGAAGTGCCTGTCTGCTATGAGTTTTGTGCAGTTAGCTAACAGCTTTACTAAGGTATCCGACCAGATGAGAACGCCACAGCGATTTAGTATTCGTGGCACGAATGAAATGTTAAAAATGTGTCCATTCGGGAATACACGTTACCGAGGTGAAACTTTACATATTAAACAAAGATGAAGTTTACCAAATCTCAAAAATTTGTTTTTGTTTTTCATACAAAATGAAATTTTATAAAGGAGAGATATTTTCGTTTATATATCAGAGAAAAGAATTGAGAATTTCTATAATTTTTAGTTTCATTCACTGTAGAATTATTTTATTTTCATTTTTTGTATTTATTAATATGACGAAACAGTTTTCCCTGTGTACAAAAAAAGGTACAAGAATTATTATTGCAACGTATTGCTACTTGTGGAGATATTTTAATGGAAAATAATTACGTTCGAGTTCGAAATTGTTTTAACAAAATTTTTTTAATTTTTTTTAAATAAAATTTTATAATTATTCGAATATTCCAGCAAATAAATCATAAAAAACTTATTCGAATAACTTTAAAAATTTCAATAAAATAAATTAATTTAAGTCTTGTTTAATTGTCAAACATTCCGGTCGAAATGGCTTAAATTCCGTATTTGCAATACCGATCGAATTTGATTTTGCTTCCTTAGATCCCGCTCTATTTCGATACTGACCAAACGTTCGAGATATCTCTTTTACAGGATTTTGTATGGCAATGTTACGTACATTTCTAATTACAAAACGTTATTATAATTGAATTCCTTCACTATTTGACATTAATAAAACAATTCAACTTAGAAACTAACAAGTTGTTCAATTCCAAAAATATTTTCTGTTTTAAAATTTCTGAAAAAACACTTACGAGTTTAAAAAGACTTTTGATGGGAGTGGTAGGCCTCAAAATGTAGCAACTAAATCATTTTTACTTGGTGTAATATTCTTTTTTCTATTTCTAGTGTTTTAGTAAAATTTGGCGAACAAGATATAAGCATCGGCATACTCGTTGAAAACAATAAGTTTTTCAATAAAAATGTAAAATAAAGCAGCTTAAATAAATCTCTTAGTGAAACAAAAACAGAGAAAATTGTAACTTGCTCTTAAACAGAGTGTTGCGAGCTACAAATGAGACTTTAGTAAGTAAGGACTTAAAGATTTAAAAACGACGTCAAATAAACTTTTGACAATTTTTAATGATTTATAAATAAAATTCCAGCAACAATTAATGACACACAGATATATCCTCTAACGATTAGAGTTACCAGAGAAAATCACTAATTGGACTTCGAACATTCAATTTGGACATTGCCATCAACGATCACCAAAAGCGAACGTACATGTCTGCATAATAAAGTTGCGTTTGAAGTTTTTAGGTATATAAGCGGGCCCACAGAAGTATTTTTAATTGGATCTGACATGCTTACTTAACACACCATATTGTTAACAACTTTAAATAGCAATCTTGCAAACATTAATTTAGGAAGATAATTTTTACAAAGTAGTTTTTTTTTAAATTATTCGAATATTTGACAAAAACCGTTCGAATAACTTATTATTATATATTGAAAAATTGTATTCCTTTGAACGAAAATCAAAAAAAAAACTCTTCTTGATCGAGTGACAACTTTTATATGTTCCTAGAAGTACTTTTAGATTTTACCTAAAAGTACTTAGGTAAAGTAATTTTGAACAAAAAGTCAAAAATCTTTAAGATAAAAAGTCTTTTATATATACTTTGAAATACAAAGATACCTTTGAATAAACTTTTAGAGAAATAGGTAAAAGATATCTACTTGAACATTTAGATTAAAAAAATATTTTACAGACTATAAGTCTATTTTGTATTCCAAATCTTTAATAATTTTTCCGAATGTAGAAGTTTCTGAATATTTTAGTAGTTCAATATTCGACATTCAAATAAAATTTCACAATCATTATTCCTTCTTAGCATACCCTGTGTAAGCCCTTTGATTCTAAATTCCACGGTTTATGCGTTCTACAGAAAAAGGCTTCGATTTCTTTATATACACCAAAAAATAGCAGGCTTTGGTGTATTGAATAACATCTTAATTTAAAATAAAAACTTTTTGACATTTAATCTCTAACAAACGCTCAAAAATTTAATTCTTTAGACTAAAAGCGCTTTTACACTCCTCAGTTTACGTTACATTATAAAAAAAAAAATTCAACACATAAATAACCCGCAACCTCAATGCAAAATTATTTCGCAAAAATTTCACGTACTAATTCGTAATTTACACTATTGTGCGCACAATATTCCGAATGCACAAAGTAAAATAAAATTTATTAAAAAACAAACTACAGCAAATGCAAATAATAAAACCAAAAACAACAAGTGTTAATGTATTATTACTCACTCCCATATAATGAAGCACAAGCTTCAGCTTAACATGTTTTGCATTTACAAAATCTTATTCACACATAATTTTCACATGACATAGCACCCTCCTAGAAGTATGCTATTCTTTCGGTGTTCCATTAAACACGTAGAAAATTTTTAATGAAAATAAAAAAGAAAAACGCACACACCCATAAAGAAAAACTAAATTGCAACATTCTTTAACACAGCAAAAAAAAGAGAAATTAGAAGAAGGAGGAGCAGGAGGGACCTTAGGAAGTGTAAGTAAGCAACGTTAAGTGTAGACATTAGAACATTTTTAAAGACATATTTTATAATATTATTTTAAGTGCCGTCACCTCTTGCACAGCCAGCAGCCGCAGCTCACACGGTCGCACTTAGACGCCACCGCATACATTGACATTTATGAATGTGGAATTTTCACACAAACGCAAACACATTTCAAGTCGACACAAATTCACATGGTTGGTGAAAACATAGAATTTGTATAACATAATTTTCTATACCTCCGACCAAATCCTTGTTGACTCTTCATTATAAGCACGAACGGTATGACTTGGTTTTATATCATCAACATGTTTGTAGGTGTGTGTGCTAAAATTTGCATGTGTTGTTTGTTCACTGTTTAATGCTACGTTACTGTTGTAGTTCGGATTTCATGTTTGAAAATATTTCTATGGTTGACTTAGTTTTTGCTTAAAATATTTTATATAACGTCAGGCGAAATGTTTTTTGCGCAGTTTTTATATACTTACATATGTAAGTGAGGTTGTTATGCATGGCACAATTTATTCATAAGTAAATAAAATATATATTTTACTGTGTTTACATAGATTTTACATTCATGTAAATACTTGAATTTGTAGAAACCTAAATACATTTTGTACCATATACATATATTTCCATGACTCTTTCACTTACCGTAGAGTCAGAAATGTCAATATTTTTAAACTTATTTTTAATTTTAATACTCTATTCGACTTGTAGTGAAACTTTAATAACATTGCATTTTGAACTTAATATATAAAAGTTAATTTAGAATTGAAAAGAAATTTAAATCACAATGAGTTAATTTTATATATTAAATTTCTCCAAAAAACTAAGAGTTGTTTTAGAAGTTCTTCTTGATGAAAGATTTTTCATATTTTTGCTGTAGAGTATTTAATTTTAAAATGAATATTAGTCTCGTTTTTGAAAAAAAGACAGAAAATACAAAAACTCCAAGTAAAAACGCATATCAACCTATTAACTTCAATAAAAATAAATTCTCTGACATAAATCTCCATTGTCTCCCTGGGATATGGTCTTATCGGTTGCGATTTTTATTTTTTTTAAAATATAACAACATTGCAGAAATCAATGCCTACTACAGGGTGTTTTTTAAGCCCGTTAGAACTTTAAATTGTAAAAAATAACGCAAACAAATTCATTTTTATCTAAAAAATTTTTTAATTTAAAATATCAATACATGACATTTACATTTGACAATAATTTGGGCATATCCAAGAAGGAAGAAAACCAGCGGAGGTATATCTACTCAAAGAACTAAAAATTAAGTCATTGTTTAGCAACAGCTAAAAATGTTTAAGTACCAAAAACTTTTTGTAACTATTTGCATAAGAAGTAAGTTTTGATATATTTTTCGGTCATTTGTTCAAAAAATCGGCTTCCCTATTCTCAATAAAAATTTTTTCAATAATTTGGCGTAAATATTTTTCAGGAGAGAAAAAATTATAATTTTTATTAAATAATTTACTACTTGCGCTTATGTTTATTGTATTATACATGCTTTTAACGCTTTCATAAATAACAATATGTAACAAAATTTTGTATACTTTAAAACAGATTATCTACAGGTTGTGGTTCTACATCAGTAGATAGATATCTTTGAAATTTTTAAAAATAAAATTACATTTTCCAATGCAAAAGTGATCGATAAAAAACAATTTTTTGCGACTTCGTGAACAAAAAATTTTACAATAATTTATGTTGATGCTAATAGTAGAAACTATTCCGGGTCAATGATAATGGCAAAAAGTGGGGACTCGAATGTGACAATAATCGTCAAGTATAAAAGGCAGAATTCAGTGAAAGCTGACACAATTTTATGATGCAACTATTTTAGAATTGTATATAACAATGTTACTTTAAAACATCTTTCGTTTGATTCAAAATCGTTTGTACTTTTTTTTAACTTAAAATCACGTGACATTCTTTCAATAACAATTTAACTGAATAATGATTACTACCTTTCAAACCAATTTATTCTTAACAGTAGGAAATAGACAAAAGTAGCATAAATTAGATTAACTTTTTGAGCAACAATCCAGTCCCAGCTGCTTTTATTTGATCAAAATCGCATGAAAATGAGTATTCTATTTGGATACAAGATATTGTTTTCACTTCTTTTAATGTATTAAATAATTGATGAGAAAAAAAGCATCGGAGAAAACTATAGTTTTAGATTTGGTAATTTGCCAAACTTTTATTTTTAAAATTGCTTCCACTTCGTCAACTGTTCCCTTCCCATGTGAAGAAGCGAAGTATTTTTCCAGGTCTCTGCAATCCAGTTGGCTTACAAAGTTAGGTTTACTCAATGTGATATTTCTTTTTCTTTTACGAGCGGCTTCCATCTTACAGTAGAGTTAGAGTCTTGTATCTGCTTTATAAGTTTGGTTAAGAAATTTGTTACTGAATGTAGCGACAGGTAATAATAGTTACTTGCCTGCAACTCATTAGCAATTTGAACCTCATTTTATGTAATCACCCGGTAATTTTCTGCAAAATGAGAAATATTTCTCTTGAGACCGTTTATTTAAAAAAAAAGCATCTTAAGTGCGGATAGTTGTTTTCGTCAACGTTGCCATTTAACTTCTTTATACATGTTATATAAATAGATAAGAGGAATTAATTCATATTTAAAGACCTTTACACAATGGCTTATCATGGTATTGAATTATAAATATCGCAGCAAACTGCTTGTGAAAAACTTCGCAAATCGCTTGGAAAATACGGTATTAGTTTTGCGCAGCTTTCTAATAAAAACCCAAAATCGACTAGATACAAACAAATACACATGTTGTGGGGCATTTTATTTGTCAAATGTATATGACCCGCTTACACTTTTGGCCGGAAAATCAATTTTACATAGTCGGAGATTTCCGATACCGTCATCATCAGATACTCTTTGGCAAATATTTCACCACAATACAATATAGTATCATTCTTTTCAGCAGCTTGTACGACAACATCATCTCTCGTATACAATTTTACAACAGCCCCGTTTATAACTTTCGAAGAACATGTCATTCTGGGTTGGCGGTTCTCATTGCTTTCAAGAGTATTTTGTTGTTCAAAACGTCAAAAATTTTCATTTTTTTATTAATGTGTTTTCGACCAAGTTTGCTTATATTTATAAGGAACAGGTGGGCTCTTTACTACTTCTTTCATCTTGTCGCGATAATTTTTTTTCCTATTTTTGCTGAAATCATGTTTGTTTTTATTTTTAGTATTTCTTTTTTTCGGTAGGTACCTCCTTAAGTTTAATGCGCCTTTCTTGAAACCTCCTATACATATTTTAGCTCATCTATATGACAAATGTTTACGTATATCGATACAAATTATAAGAATTTATTTTTAATATATAAATTTGATACTTATGATGTAGAAGGAAAATGCCTTAAAATTCAGCAAAAATTTTCAGTTAATCAAAATATTTCTTTTTCTCTTTGTTTAAAACATTTCATGTAGCAATTGCTATCATATATCATCTTTTTTTATAGAAGATACTATTCAACAAATCATGCAACAAAATATGATTACAAATGATAAATTTCGTTTGTGCAAATTTACATTTTGCTTGTACATTATTCATTTTTTTTCGACCATACATCTAAACATTCGTCGGATTAAAATTATTTAAACGTGATTAGGAAGCCCCACTTCTTTTTATTTAACCCCCTTTAAAATTTCAAAATCAGTGAAAAATTAATAAGTTTAAGTCTTTTTGCAAAGCCTCAAATAATATTTTTTAGCGAAAACTTTTGATTTTGAGGGTGTAATCGAATTTCTAAAAATGACAAAATTATATACTCAATTAGGCCTACAACCTAGACATTTTTACTGCCATATTGAATTTCGATTGTTTTTCGATTTTTTTGCATAAATCTTTATGAACAATTAAATTTACTCTTTGTCAAAACTCTGCCATATTTATTTTACAGCCCAGTTTCTGAATATTTTTTCACGAGTGAACAACTGTATTTCCTAAGTAAGCATTCCCCTAAAAATTTGTATAAAAAAATTGGTGTGACTATCCACTAACTTTGGAGGTTTTTTTTTGTAATTTAGGCAGCAGTTTATTGTGAAGGAATTCGCATAGAAATTTTTGGGAAATTTTTTAATTTTTTTGTGAGATTGGGTTCACTTATTTGGTGTTTCTTTAATTTAATACATAACTTCAAATTCTTACTCCTTTTTCGTATTAGGGGATTTTTACTTGAGCTATAATAAATATGGCCATCTAACTTCGATCGACTTCCTAACCAAAATTTTTTCGTATTGGTCGATTTTACAAAATTTGAAAATGTGTCTCACCTTGTTCGCAAACGCAGAATTAGATTGCTATCATTATATTTTCCATTAGCCCCACCGTGCAGCACTAAGGTTTTCTATCCGTAATCCATTCACCCGATTGCGCTGAATTGGGGATTGTTTTTTCAACCGTGGCTACGTTCTCGGAGTAGTGTGGAAACACCATAAATTAACTAAGCGATATTTTATGATAAAATGCACTGAGTTCCTTCAGATTTTGTTACCTCCTAGCAACGATTTGTCCTCCAGCCGTTTTATCGGAATATAGTTTTTGAACGGTCTGTATCTCACATGCTTTTAGGGAATAAATGCAGAAGCAACGTTTTTATGCGAACGCATGAACTTCTACTTCTCTACTGCAGACTTGAGGTTGAGTGAAAAATTGTTTGTTGTTGTGGCAAACATAATATAATTATTTAAAAATATGCTAAACATTACTTCAGCTTCGATAAACTTATTATTACTTTCATTAAGCCATTAACCGATTCCTACCCATGAATATTGCAACATCGTTGAGTTCAACAACCATTGTATATTAACTTTTCAAACATAATATAATTATACTTCCATAAAATTTTATTAATACACAGATGAGCAATTTTCTTTGGTGTTTAAGTTTTTCAGAAAAATTTGTTCTTAAACACGATTCTAAGAAGAGTCATATTTATATTAGCTACAATAATAATATGGTTGCAATTATATACAACTACGCCATACAATATTGCTTTTAGATTATGGTTACCTGAACCATACGTTTGCTTTGCTTGTAATTGCATGTGATATCAGTGAGAAAAATTAAATATGTTTCCGAGCCATTTGCCACAACTTGCCAATTTCTCATAAATTGCTAAGCAGTTTCTAAGGTTTTACAATTTACTATTTAAATAAAAAAAAAACATTTAGTATAACATTTCCCACCTTTTTTTACTTTACTCTTATTGACCAGTAAGTAGCACGCAATCATCCGTAAATAAGTGGTTACAGAAAATGCGAAAAAATTGAAACCAAATGTCGGTTGGAAAAAGGCACAGAACAAAATTACTAGGCCATGTCGACCGCAATATTACGCTACAACCATAACATAAGTGCAAAAGAAAATGACCTACTACCAACCTTTATGACATTTATATATGCGAACACTTGCAATTTTCGATTTCCTTTAGTCATAAAAGGAAATGCTTGTATTGGTGGTAAGCCGAAATAGTACCCGCTCGCCTATGACATGCATACAGTCTTCAGTACATTGCAGGCATAACAGCATGGGAAAAGAATAATATAAAACCAAACCATATAAAAGTGTGCGGTTAAATGATGAAATTTGCCTACATACTTACAAAGGGGTTGTGTGTAAGCGCATTTGCATATAGGAGCACGGGCTAAAAAGTTCTTTAGAAAAATATTGCAAGATCTTTCGTGAAATAATTTTTTAATAACGAAAGGATCTTTTTAGGCCTAACAGTCTCTAAGCAAATTTTTACTAATCTTCTCAGAATACAGCCTTTGACTGATATTATGTGTGTATGACGTCATTTTTGTTGTTGGCTTGTTAACTCGAAATCGCCAGCTGCCTAATATTTCAAACACAATACTAAAGCTCTTTTCACACTTTTATTCATGCGTAAACATGCAAGTGTTATCGGCTGTTACAGAACAAAGAATGAATGTATAAAGGAAAACCGGTACTAAACAAAAGTACGGAGTAACCAACTATGTATACAAGTATCGTAGAACAAAAAGGTAACGTGTTCAAATAAAAAGAAACCACTTTTGTAAAACAACAAAACTTTTCTGCACGTTTGAGTGTTTGTTGTTCCATGTTAACAAGTACGTGCATAGATATGTGTAGGTGAGTGTCTGCATTTGAAATGTGTTAGTCCCACAATATTTATAAGTAATATGCATTGATATTCAAACATAAAAGGACGTACGATGTATAAATGTTGTTTTGTGTTTATTAATACGTATTTACTATTCCTTTTGTTGTTGTTAGTTGTTATATCCACACACAATTTTATTTTTGGGTGTAAAATGTGATGCATTTTATACACTTAAGAAAACATTTTAAGGCCATGATACAATTTTGATTAAAATTTCTCTTTCATGTCTGTGCAGTTCGAAAGTGTTTCCTATTTCAAGGTTTTCAATAAATCTACTTGGAAACGGGTATGTGATACCGCATTAATCTCATAGCAATAAAAATTGAAGTCGCTGAATCGCAATCTACGATTAGGTTTTTGTGATACAGTACGGAGAAGTCCTACATATTAACTAAACCAATACTTGCCATTTACTATTAAATTTTCGATTCGAACATTTTTCCCTTCGGACATATTTCGTTTTTAAAGCGTACATTCAAATAAAATATGTATGTGATCCCTCAAAATCGTCTGGTTTTACGCTTCAACAATATTCTACGGCAACTGCAACTAAATCGTCCCCCTTAGCATTCGAATTTCGTCATAACAGGATTTTTGAACTATTTTACGCACTTTGTGCTGAAAATTACCCAAAAAACAAGCAAAGGGTCTATTCACTGCTGTTCGAAATTATATTTAAATGTGTTGTGGAGAAATAATTTGCGTATATCTGCAGAATATTTTTGTCCATTTACGTAGCACATATGGTTGGGTCTTAAAAGTAGTTCTGATGCTTTTTAATAGTTTAAAATATTTGTTTTTAGCTTTTGTGTGACAGAATTGGACTGTTCGCCTGTTTAATAAATGTTGCCCCTTTTAATGATTTTTCCATGGACTGAAAATAAAAATTATTTTTTAATTTTTAAAGAAAAAAGCGAATAATTTTCATCGCTTTAAGCTAGAATTTTAAAAAATCGTATGCGTTTTAAGTTTTTGTTAAGTAAGTGTTATTTCTGGATGATTATATCTTAATAAAAAAATCGCCAAATAATAGGCTGAAAATAAATTGGGACAAGAGAAAAAAAAACATTTAATTTAAAAGAATAAAGAACAAAAAATCACAGTTACACAAGATTAAAAATGCAGGTCAACTTAAGAACTTAAGGGAAAAGAAAATCGCTTCTTATGTTATTTTGACGTCTTGATTTCGAATCATCAAATTGTTTCTATTTCAAAACATACCAGTATGCCAGAAAGGAAACAGTTGCAGAACAAATACCAACATAACCCAAGAACGGGTTGTCTAATGCAGTTAAATATAAGATCCGAAATCCGAACATTCTTTTTTAATCTTCTCAGTAGTTTCAGACGTTCAAAACTTGTATCAAACAAGTTTTCTATCGAAATTGTTTTAAAAAAATCATACAAAATAGAACAACAACAAACCTTTAATTTTATTTATACCATCGTAGAGGTAAATATGTTCCAAACACACATTTCATCAAATTCGATGTACAACTTTAAATTTAATTTATATTTTATTCACCATTTAGTGAAAGTTTTTTGTTTCAACAAAAATTATCGTATTCACACAACTGTAAAATGTTCTTTAACAAAATATACAATTCTCGCACTGTTATCTGTATAGGCCAACTTTATTTAACATGAGATACTTTAACTCAATTGTGAATAAAATTAAAAGTTGTGCACCGATTTTAATAAAATATGGCTCGTTTTGTTTAAGACTTCTTACTTAAACTGTTAAAATTTGTAATAAAAAAAGTTTTTTTCGTCACAACCTACTTGATAACTCTAAAACTACAGAGCAGATTTAAAGAAACTGTAAGAAGATAGTTTTAAAGCGGGGTTTTCTTTCGTTACTCGTAATTATGATATGTCCTGTCACTACTTTAATTTTAGAGATAACGGGGTACCTCGTAAGCTAGAACCAATTCAAAAAAAATTGCGTGATTGACAACATTTCCTGTATACTTGTGTTATTTCAATAATATAGTACTTTTTTAGGTTAAAAAAATTAAATTGTAAAAAATAATACTAAAACTGATATTTCAATCAAACAAATTTTTTCTGACACAAATTCCAGAATCCTTAAAAATGCCTCTAAAACTCCGAAATGGGGATTTTTTAGTTTTTCCAACGAAATAGTGTATAGAAATTACAACTATTATGTGACTAAGAACATACCTTAGAATCGAAAAATGTTTCCTGTATTCTAATTTCACTTATGCTGTTAAAAGGACTATGTTTTAAAATTGACATTAAAATAAAACAATTTTTTAAGTCTGAGGTTCTAGCAGAAACAAAGTTTTCCAATAATTATTTACTTGTTTTAAAAACTTCCTTAGGTAACCAGAAAAAATATTGACTATTAACAGAGTAGGCTCCAACATCCGGGCTTGCACTCGAAGCATCGCTTTTATATTCTCGTGAAGTTTCCTCAAATGGCGACGGCTTGTATATAATTTTAAGATTTATTCCCAAATTTTCTAAAATATTTTTTTACTGCGCAATGAAAGTTGGTGCTTTTCTCCTTTCAGTTGTCCATATTGTTGTTATTTTTTGTCCTTTGTTGTTATATTGTTTTTGATAGTTCTTGCAGATTGCTTGTTTGAGCATATATAGTATGTACTGTATAGATACATATGTATGAATTTATATTAATAAGAACTTACCTCAACATACTTGAGGAAAGGGTTCATAAGGCTCGTCATGGGTTTATATATATATATATCTCGTGTATAATAATTAGGTTATGTATAGTACTCAGAGCATCTCCCATGTGTTCATATCGTCTCCCATGTATTCATATACTATCGTGAATTTCCGAGAGGGTAAAGTATGATAGATGACTGTAATAAATATAACTCATACGTTATGTGCGTAGTTTTGTGTTATTGTCAAGCCGTAACAATTGTTACTAAACATTCGCAATCAATAGTAATAAATAAATATTTACGTACTCCCCAGTCGGTCTATTCTAATAGAAACAAATAGATTTAAGCCAAGCCGTTTGACTCTATGCTTGCAGACTTGTATTGTTAAAGACAACAAGCTTGGGCACACTTAAAAGGTCTTAACAGAAAATGAAATTTCTTAAAGTGCATACCTGCAAGCTGCAGCCAACAAGTGTATGCTTATGAGTGCTGAGCATGGAAAGGAAAAAAAGGAACATGCTCCATTTACACAAAAATAAAACCAAACGTCAAGAATAAAAGCAAAACATTAATTTTCAACAAACTACACCAAAGATAAACAAATTATACGAATGTAAAAACACACACATTGCGGATTTGTAAAAAAAAACTGTTGTTACACAAGAACTTTCATACATAAATTTAAAAATAGTATTTTAATGGTTCATAGTTAGCACTCTTGATTACTTCTCCATAAATATAAAAACATCTTTATTTCAGTTCTCCACTTTTGATATACCTTGTGAATACCACATTTTCATGCCCTTGTTTTTTTGTTCGACAAAACGAGTAGTTATTTGTAATCTGTATAAGAGAAATATGGAATATTTAAGATGATTCCTTTTTGGATCAACTTTATATTATTGGTCTAAAAAGTTTTTGAAAGCTGGGCACGAACGCAGTTGTTTTTGAAGATATTTACCTGAAAATATTCTCCTGTCTATTTTGCCTCTCCTGATTGTAGATGTAAACGCTTATTTATGAGAGCCATAAGGCATATGATATTAATTAAAAAACCTCTTCATATATTGTACATTATATATTTCAAAAAAAAAAAACATTTACAATAACAAAATCACATTTCAAGTGTGATACAACAGCAACAAGAAGAAAAGAGAATTAGAAACTTGTAGATGACTGTGTCGGGTTTGTTTAATTGTTATTTACAATTAAAATTAATTAATTTCAAATAAATTTGTTTTGCGCAACAGGGATTCTATTGATAATTATATTTGCACTAACGTCAAATATAAATTCTAAAAGTAATTTTTTTTATTTTCTTTCTTGAAACTTTTATATAATCGGGTCGGTATATTTATTTTCAAGTAATATACGAGTATTTGAAAATTGCTTCAGACTTTGTAGTATATTTATAGTTCTTGATATAAATCAATGATTTTGTTTAGGCATTTTAAGAGAAAAATAAATATTTTTTTATTTATATTTTTGTACCTAAAACGTTCACATTTAAAACTAAATAATAAAGGAGTTTAGTATACATTTTTTATTTCTTCAATTAAGAAACACATTTCTTTAATAAGACAATATTTATGGCACACTGAAATAGTTAAAAATAGAACAGTAGCAGAATGGAATACATTAATTTTTATGCTTACCGCTACGCACGTTATCAGGATTTTCTGCTTTTCTCCAGTGAGTAGTGGCTAATGAAAACGCCCTCTGTTGAGTCCACCTAATAGTTCAAATTAATTACTAGAGATTTTCTAGTATTTCTGTTATTTGATGCACTTTTGCAATGACTAAAAGTTATAGTGTAACAAACTTCGTTCTGAACCACGAGAATAATGATCGAATATAAAAACAAATAACTGTATTTTCTTAATTGAAAAAATAAAATATGACCTTGAGCCTGAATAAATAAATTATCCGCTTAACTAGCAGAAATTTATTTATGCAAAATAAAGAATCTGAAGTTTTAAAATTTGGTCCCACTACGTCGGCTCTGAGCTAAGGGAAAAAATAGGACTAGAAACCTTTATAAAAGAACCAACTACCGGGTATCTTTAGTGCGACCACAAGGCTAACAGAAGGCTATATCTTCACTCACAGTCACGTGGCCATATAGGCAACTGAATGCGAAAAAGAGGAAGAAGTATATCTGGGTGCCAGGCCACCAGGAAGTATTTGGTTGTAAGCAAGCCAATATTTAGGCGATATTATTTAGCGATTCACCGGAAATTAATTTAGATAACAAGAAGCAATTAAAGACTCTTAGGTATGATTTAAAAAACTAGGCAAAGATGAACCATATTTCAATGAAATGGTGAAAAAAAATATCAGAATCTTGTGGGATATTCCGAGTGCGATTAAAATAAAAAATATGCTTAAGCTGCCCAACACCGTAAATATTAAGATTGCAAGTATTCTAATAGGGCACTTCAGCTAACAAACGCACCCGCTTCAAAGAAGAAGATCAGGCAAAGGCTTCTTCCAGGGTGGGCAATGAGGAAATCGAACAGACAGGACATTCGACACCAACTGTTTTGTAATCTTCTTTAGTCGGTAAGAATTTACAATCCAAAGACCTTTTTGTTCATTATACATTATAAATTTTAAAAACAGTTTTAAAACAAACCTGTTTCAGTAGTTTTCTCTTCCGAGCCTCGATGTGCAAAATAAGCTTTAACTTGAAGCACAACAACATAAAATCGCGCACATCCCACCCAGAAGTACTTGGTACAGGTTTTTAATATTTCAGTGATTGGATATGGATTCTCCTTTAACGCTTTACGTATATGAGTACAAGGTTTTCGCCCCTCAATAAATTATTCACATTAACGAATTAAAAAGAAAAAACTAAATCTCATTCAGGAATCCATCTCTAAAGGAAAGACTAGTTCAAAAATGTTAAAGTATAAATATAACAACATTTTCCAAAAAAATCGACGTTTAAAAGAAAGCAAAATTGCACCAAAATAATGTGAAATTTGCAAAAATTTTAACGTTTAGCAAAAGTATATGATTCGACAACATTCATATATACGTGTAATTGCAACAACAAAACAATTGAACTTCAATAAAAACCCGAAAATAAAAAAACACAAAATTCACCATTATAACAAAAAACTGGAAAAAACTAAATAATTACAAAAATACTAGAAAACTAAATTTTTAACTTCATCAAAATTTTAGGGTTTTGCTTTGGCTTTTCAAATTCTATATCAACCAATTAATTTTTACCTATTCGATACCGATATTTTTCTACTTCAACAAAAATTTATCCAATTTTATATTGGAAGTAGAAAATCGAGTAAAATCTGTTTTCGAAAAAAAACTTATTTCTTTAGCTCCGCTGACTTAAACAAAACTATCCTTTGATAAACACATGTAAATACAATTGTTAAATAAGCTCTTTATTCTAAAAATGTTTTTTTTTTAGCTCAGCAAATACTTCCTTTTTCCTATTATTTTTTAGTTTTTTTAATAAACACCAATGAAAATTTTAAACAAAAAACTAAACAGAAATTTACATTTTAATTAAAAAACCAACGAACGTTTTCTACGTAAACAACAATGCCTTTGTTTGCAACTCTCCCTCTCTTCCTGCTACTTCGAATGGCATCTGTCAGTTCTAAACCTTCCTAGTGTATTAATTAACTGCTCTTTATATCCACTCACACCCCAAATCCCCATCTAGATACTCGTATATTCGTATAACAAATTCTTTGTGAGCGATTGTGTTGGCAAAATTAACAAACGTTAACATGCTATTGTCGTTATTGTACATACATGTACGTGTATACAGACGCTCATATGTACAGTATTGCAAAAGTTTTATATAAACAGTTTTTCTGTCACAGACACACACACACACACATACTCTAAAACTTTTACAATCATTTACATTTATGGAAAAGTATCCCGCATTGTCACTCATTTTAACGGATGTACGCTTTTACACTTTCGTTGAAAACAATTTGAATTCACACGGGCGTTGCAGGATGCCAGCGTGTGTATCTTCACATAACGTATTCAGGAGCTTTTTTGTTTGTTTAAATTTGATCAATGGCGGCTAACATGGACGCATGTATGGATGGATATGTGATAATGAAATTACTCTGGCATATGTGTCAACATCATAAAGCAAAGTGATTTAGCACTGCAACATGTTGCCAATTATGCTGCTGTAAGCCTTAGAAAATCTCAGGAATAACGTTATGTTTTGTTAGATTTAAGCTTATTGTCAGTCAAAAAATTCAATTGTAGTTCAAAAACTTTCTCTTTACCTTTGTAGTTGGGGAAAAAATACCTTTATGTAATACTTACAGGGAATTCATTCTTATTTTTACGTAACAGTTTTCTGAAAAATTAGGAAAAAAAATGGTTTCAAAGAAAATGGAAAAAGATTTATTCGCTATCTTCTCCGTAAATTTTGTAATATATCTGTGTTCCAGAAAACACAATTTCTGATATTTCCAATGAAGTTTTCCTACTATAAATAAAAAATGAAGTACTGTTTGGTGATAACTCTATAACTTTTAAACATCCAGCGTCAATTGAAATATTTTCTTGTAAAATAGACCTCTGGTCAAGGAGTTGCGCAAGGAAAAATTTGAAAAACTATTTTTACGTTGATAAGTGAAGATCCTAACTGGCATAGCTGGGAAACTTTGTGTACATTACTTCTCTTTCAATAAATATAAGCCAATTTAAAATAAACAACATATAGAGTGACACCTCTATCGCAAAAAACCTTAATTATTTTCGTAGCAAACTGCAAAAGCTACAGTTTTCAAACATTCGAACATATTCTTAAACATACTACTTTTTGAAATAGCCAAATTTCCGGAAATAACTAAAACTCTGAATGATTGTAACTTTTTAACTGGTTTTTAAGTTTTAGTTGTTCGGGAAAGGAAGGCAGCTATAAAAATGTAGATGCAAGACAAACACAAAAATATTGTAACAGGAACAACACAATTTATCAATACGGTATTAGTACTGTTACCTACCGAAGAGAACACTGCTTTACGTTTATGAAATTAGGTGATTTCAAAAGGCTCAAAATTGTGTAATTTTCCTAGAATGCACTAACGGGCACCCGTGGATCCACTAGCGAATTTGCGAATTCTGTAGCTAAAAACCTCTTTTACTAGAGCATTGAAACATCGGTATTAGGAAATCAAAGTCTTTCTACAGCGTTCAAGTGGCTTCCAAAATTGCACTTACGCAAATACATTCCCCGGGGACCGGTTTACCCTATATAGTTAATGTGAACTAATCAGTAAGAGAGCTATATTATATGCCTTTCACCCTAATACGAACTAATAAAAATGTACTACAGATTTTTCTCGATGCAAAATACTTTTTTCTTCGATCTTTAATTTTGGTCTCCGATTTTACTCGTAATATAAGTAATTTCAAACAGTTAATAAATGCGATGTCTTTTTAAATTTCGGCTCTTTTCATTTTTTTATCTTCTTCAAATGGAAATAAAAAGAAATATTGATGTTTATTAAAATTTTTTGTTGAATTCCGAATTTGAATGGAATTCGTTTTTTTGTGTTTTTTGTGAGATTACTCTATTTTGGAAAATTTCTGTTCTTTTGATCATTTAATTTTGTTTTTGTACACGTGTAAATATTGTATTAAGGGTTTCTTCCAATTTATAATTTCAGTGAATTTCCAATTTGAGTGAAAATTTAATTTCCTTATAATATTATTGTATTTTTCGTAAAAGTTTCACTTGTATTGAATTTCGGTTTTTTTTAAATTTATTTAGGTGAAATTACAAAACTTAGGGAAATTTGATTTTTGTGTTATTTTTAACTTTAAAATTTTCGCTTTTTTTAGTTTGTTCATTTAAAATTTGTTGACTATAGATTGGTTTTGTGAAGAATATTTAAATTTTGGTGAATTCAACAATTTGTAGTGAAGTTAGATTCTTTTTATTTCAGTTTAATTTATGTTTATAGTAATATTTATTAATATTTTGGTGAATTTTTTCTAATTTTATAGCGAGTTAACAAATTATGACAAAACTTTATATTTTTATATATTTGTGAATATTTTTAAAATATTTGTGATGAAATTTCAAAATTTGTTGAATTTTGTAGATTTTTGGAACGAATTTCCGTCATCTATTATTAAGTTTGGTTTGGAGACAAAACGGTTTCAGCTATGTGCCATCTTCAGTGTCCTTTTTCGTTCTGAGGTTTTTTTTGTAATTGTGACCTGGTAGCAGGCCGGGTGTTTATGTATAGATTAGACGATTGTGATTACTATTTTATTGCATCAGATTTGTGGTGCGGAAGGTATGTGTATATTGTTTATAGTGTTTTGAATTTTGTTTTTTCTTGGTATCTTAAGGTAAAACTTTTATTTATTGTTAAATATAGAAAATTTGGCATACAAACGTTTTTGTTCTACTTCTTCGAGTTTATATTTTTCTGCTACAGTAGGAAAAATTCATAGCGCTGCAAATCGACCACATCTTAATATAATATTTAGCAGGTTTTAAAGGCATATTTTATCTGAATCTAAAGTCAAATGTTCACTGGTCTTTTTGCTGTTCATTATGCCCTTATCAGTGCAGTTTTATCGATTTGTATGCAACTTGCCGAGCATCTGAATTATGAAATCTTCGAAAGCGAAGCAGTGCCTAAAGATGATTACTGCTCGATGCGGTGTAAAATTTCTAGCAATTCCCAAGGGTCACACGCTTTTATTGCTGCTATGATTTGCGCCTTCCATAAGAACTAATCGAAAAAAAAACATTCTGCCATTTCCTCCCATATCTTTGGAGTTGACTTTTATTCCATGAGTTATAAATTATTGTTGCCTGTTTATTAGTGTGACGTTTAATAATATTCACCACCCCTAAAATCATACAACATGTATGCGTTGGTTAAATGGATATCAGTTCGACATGGACCGATTCGGACAACCGAGAGATTATTTGCCCTTGCAATAATTTTACTCTAAATGCATCAGCTAAGACGTCGCAGAGTGAGCGCACAACAAGCGGTTGACGGCGTGAAGCTTAGGGTCGGTAAGGATCCAATGCCATTAGTTCATTATCATGTTCAACAATTAAATTTGTGTATTTTCACTTTGTGGAAATTTTTGCGTAATGGTGGCTTACTGAGCTAAAGAAAAGATTGTTTTATTTGAAAATATTCTAGAGCGGGGAAGGTCACATTTGGTTAAAACTTTATATGTTAATACAAAACTTCATGGATTTTTACATTGGCACTATATTGGACGGTGGTCTTAGCACCAGGTTAAAGTCATGCGATTGTGCAAGTAGCAGTTGCAGGCCCATGGCAGCCTAGACCATGAACTTACCTTTTGCTGAGGAGTTTTGAGCTACTTAATTTTCTTGGGTTAATGACTTCTTCATTGATGTCTTGGTTTGCAACATTGATCATGCATCCCGCGATTAGGGTCTAAACCACGGCCACCAAGTGCATCTCCGGGGGCTGCAGAAGAGCGATATGTCAGTAAGCCGAATTGCCAGATTTTGATGAATAATAATTCACACTCTATTGTCGTACCGATATTGCAACGAGAAAAAGATATCGTTTTGTACGCTTTATTAACCTTCCACTGGATAGTCGTTATCCCTTCAAATGCGGCGATGGTAAGAGAGTATACTTTTTGCTCAGCATACTTTTGATCATTCAAAATTACAGGTATTAAAGGGTGTTACATACTTGTTATACGTAGGTTACTATACCGAAATACATATTGAAAACAGCACTTCCATCGTAGATTGTCGGGCGCTGTTGCAAAAACTACATTATGCTCATTTAAACTTTCAAATAAATTAAACGATGCTGAATGTTAAAATCAACACTGTATGAATAAATGTTTTTCGCTCCAGGTGAAAGAGTTACTTGCACATACACATATAAACTGTAATGCGCTATGTAAACACATATACGTTAAATGATAGGTGTATGTACAAATACATGTATGTATAAAAATTTTATAATAACATCCCTGTAGGAAGCCTGGGTTCAAGTTTAGACAAGTCAACACTTTGTCCACCATTTATAATGGCAATGTCAAAAAAAAGTCTACACTTTCTTTTGACGCCGTCAAAATAAAGTCATCGGCTTCTTTTAGTGACTGTAACATGTGGTTTTTTTACCGTATCATTTTGTTTCGTGCACAAACCAGTTAGTTTAAAATTTAGCAATCATATTTAAAGAAATAATAAAAAATAAAAATTAAAATAATTCAATAACAAAAGTTATAAGGTAAATATAAATTTGAATTTTAAAATAATTTTATTAATATAAGTATATTTGTATGTATGTACTATAAATGTACTATATATATTATGTATATATAATATGAATGTATATATAATATGAAGGTCCCAATGTCTACATATGTCCCCAAGTGGAGTACTGAGTCAGTAGTTCTTTTAGAACTAGTTCATTCTCGCACGTGTTAAATGTCTATAACACAGCACATTGTAAATTTTATGTGAGTAGTACTGGTGACAATGTCAGTAGTGAGTCAATACTGATTCACTATTGACAATTCCTACAGGAATATGTAAGTTTTATATTTGACGTGGCAGTTAAGGCAAAAATTACACATACTTATGCACTTTCCCGTTTAACGCAATTGCATATAAATATAAGCAGATTTTTTTATACATATCATTTTTTCTCTTACAAAAATTCAAGCGTGTGTCACATTAAATTGGCGTAAATAAATATACGCAATTCAGTATTATGCCGAATATGTACTCAATTCTTCTGTGCGAAGTATATAGAAAATTATTAAAAAAAACAAATATATATACATATATATTCACCCCGCTTTTATTTGTTATTAAACGTACATTTTTTTAAAGAAGTTAACAACAAAACTTTTTGTTTGTTTCGGCTTCGGTTTGTTATGGAAGTATATATTAGAGAGGGCAGAAAAAATTTTGCATCAGTTACCCTCTGGGATGAAAGATATATTATTAATATTTTTTCAACGCTCTTGAGTCCGATCACAGAATATGTATAGCATATCTTTAATTTTAATGGTTTTGTGACGACACTTTCTTCTGGCTGATGTAAACTTGCCGTGTCCGTTCACAATACTTTTTATTGATGGACCCTGGGGGAAATAATAAAACGCTGTCGTCACGTTATAAAGCGTACTTTATTTAGTGGCAAATAAACTGACAGCGCTTGCGGTAGCAGTAGCTGAAGGTAGACTAGCAGCGATTCTACGCACTGCGGGATGCCACGTGAATGGGCTCGCGAGAGAGGAGTCTTCAGCTAGGCTAATTAATGTAGTGGACCTGCGGGATGCCACGGGAACACTACACGAAATTAGCGTAGCGAGTTTTGAAAAGCAAGAGAAAAGAGCGGAAGGCCAGCGAACTCCTTTCTTTCGAAAGTCTTACTAAAGTCCATATAATTGTATTATTACAAGCGAGATGACAACAATAATACTAGTTTTACCTCGACAACTGCTGTCGCAAGACTGACTGAAATTTAATCCTTTTATACCCATTTTCTATCTGCAGATCTTAGTTGTACCATTTCGTACTCGCACATAATGGTTGTATAAATCAGTGAAGTTCATCAAATTTTGCGTTAATTTCAAATCTTTTAATTCTCTCAATAATTGTGGTGCACATCTTAAGGATGATGCCAAAAATTAATTTTTCACTAGACTAAGGAACTTCTCATCTATTTAGGTTTATGACTACAATACTTAAAACTAAAATCTCAAAAGTATATAACTATAAATAAATTTATTGTTAGACTTAAAATAAAATAAGAATACAAATACATATTTTAATTAACTAAAATTAATTTCTTTTTTTAGTAGGTATATAATAACTAAGAACTGTTATTCAATATTATATTATATTATATAAAACTAGGCCTTGATTAGAACACCATTGCTAACTGCTAGACCCGCTGTATGCAAAAACGAGTCAGACTTTTGTCGTTACAGTTTGAAAACCGGTTCCAATTTCGTCCTCAAACGCGTTCTCTGAAAGCTGGGATTCTTTGCTTTAAATAATAAATTTTTTGCAAACCATTGGATAGTTGTCCAAAATGTCGCCCCTTTTGTTTTGTATATAAAATATAATAAAAAGTGTATTTTTTAGGTAAAATGTATAAATTTTGGTCAAATATGTCCTTAAATTTCAAGCATGGTGATGTCTGATTTTGATAACTTTTTTTTTTTTAAATTTCGGTTTTTTTGTAAAAAGATTTTATAAATAAAAATGTTTAAATAAATGTTTTAAAAAAATTCAGGTCTCTTCGAGCTTAAAATATCTTTGGTGATTTTCAGACAGTGTGACGGATTTTTGAGATTTTAGAGATTTCATGATTTTGTTTTTTTTGTTTGATTTATGTGTTGATTATCCGATCGAAAATAATAATATAAAAACGAAAGACGTTTAAGCGTAAAATAAGACGAGCATAACAGTTACATGTGAAGTGAATATATTTAATATTTATATTAATTTACTAATATTTTACTTTGCTTTCCTTTAGAGAATATATTTGATATGATCGGGCATGCATCATTTCATCTTAGCAAGATTAATAAATTTATATTCATATTGTTACGAAGTAATAATCAAAGATGTGTGAAGTGACCTATTGTATAAATACGCAATGTTATAAACATAAAGCAAAAACAATTGAAACAAAACAACTTCTACAGAAAGAAAAAGTAAACAAAAGACACACAAACACATATACAAGACTACTAAGCCAGCAAATGAAATAAATGATGCGCAATTTCAAGAAACGGCCGTGATGTATATATAAAGGCACCGTCCACCGCAGAAGGCATAGTTGATTTTAAGATTTCATAGAGTCAATACCTGTGTGAATAAAAGAGTGTTAAGTGTACATTGTAAATAAGTACTGAAGAGTTGTAAATAGAGCCTTAATTACCGAATAAAATTGTGTACTGATAAAATCGTAAAGTACTGTGTATTTTAAGACTTGAAATTAAACGAACCCTACAAATGAACGTTTATTGTGGTAATAAACTTAACAATATATTCCGTTGTTCAAATATTTGTATTACTTACCAAACTCAGAATTGTCTTTATATAACCAATTAATACTTTATAAAACAATTTTGAAGCTTATCTGGATTTATGGAATTCAGTTATGGGGGGACCGCGTCGTATTCTAATATTGACAATATTCAAAAATATCAGTCTAAAACTTTAAGACGTATAATAGCACCCTGGTTTGCTGAAAATAATAACATCTGTATAGAAATAATAAAAATATAGCTGCAATTATATGTACAGACTTAGTAATCATGAAAATATCCTCGCCTTAGGTCTTATAGATGACACTAATGAGAGAGTGAGACGGTTAAAAAAGACGGCGCATATTATTAGATTTTCCATTTCTAACTTAAAAAAAAGTTAAGTAATTATAAATGTAATACTGAACTACTTTATTAATGTAAATTTAAATAATTTCTCGCAATAGAACAACTTATCTAGCTAAAGATGTAAATTAATATATTATTTAAAATCAATGGAACTTAACTTTTCTGTAATTTTTAAGTATTTATAAAATTTGCTTATTATTTATATGTGTAAATAGATTGCAAATAAATATACCTATGAAAAAAAACTTATCAAAACAGTGGACATGAATGATCCTGCCTTAGCAACAATATTAAACACCTTTTCATATACTGCACACTTGTTTATATATTTTCATTACTCTAAAATTTGCGAGTAACGCGTAATTTCGTAACGGTGAGGAGATAAATCATGAAATCACAGTTTTATAGCATCTTGTTTAAGAACCAGTTTTTATTTTAGCCATACATCAATACCTATATATCTACATTTTTGTTGTTTGCTTAAAAGGAGAGTAAAATAATTAAGTTTTAATCGATCATTAAAAATAATAGCAGTAAAAAGGGAATGCTAAAGTGAGAAATTGAACCATCCACAAGATTAATATTCTTATTATTAAGATATTTAAAATTAAAATAAACACTATAATAAACACTAAATAAAAACTATATAAATATTTTAATCGTGTTGTTTTGTTTAAAAACTCACGATAAAGCTTTTTACCTGAGGCAAATTCGTAAACAATTTTTTGCACAGTGGAAAACTTGTAGTACTCATAAATTTGTAGCATTTCTTACTTCGATGAACGGTACTTAGATTCAGCACAACCGAAAATAGCTTTCTTAATTGCTCTAATGCAAAATGTTTTAATTTTCTGCTGGATTTTATCCTTTTTATTTTTATTTCGAATAACACGTTAATTTAATGCAATTTCAACGGTTCTGATGCTTAAGACTTTTCTGAAATGTCAATTTTTACTATAAGTTTATTGTGGTTATTTTTTACTTAATTCCCGTGTATATAATAATTTGATTTAATGTTAAATTTTTAAATTTTTTGTAAAGTTGTAATTTGTTTATTTTTTGTGTCCCTTTTTGGAAATATTTTTTTTTATATTTATATTTTTTAGAGAAGTTGCAATTGTTAGAGAAATATTAGATTTTATGCTGAGTTTTAAATATTTTTTATTTTTTTTTGGAAAATTTTAATTCTTTTGTTTATTTTCCTTAATTTAAAATGTTGTTTTCTTCTTTTTCATTTAAATGAAATTTAAAAGTTTTGCTAAATAAAATACATTAATTGTAATATTAAAAATTTTAAATATTTAGGTAAAATTTAAATCATTCTGATGATATTTCCGTTAAGTTCAGGAGTTATTTTATTTTCTTTTTTTTCTAAAACTTATACATTTTTGTATTTTTTTAAATTATTAACGATTTGCGTTTTTTTGTAAAATGCTTAAGTTAGGCAATTTCTTATGATTGTTTCATTTTCGAGGTATTATAAAAGTTCTCGGTAATTTTAAAACTTTTTCAGACTTCTTATTGGAATCTTTAAGTGACAGCAAGCCATTGACCCAGTCACGTACTCAAAATGTTTAAATATTTAAAAAAAGACTTTGCAATTCAATCATACATCTTTCAGTTAACACTTAATGATTTCTTTTCATCATTCTAATAAAAAAAAAATTACTTTGAAAATGATAAACCTCACTGCGAGAGGCATGTGATCAAATGTACTTTGGAACATAAAACACACTATAAATTTTTATAAAATGCATATGCTCTACCAAATTATTTTGTTTCTTTCTAACCTAAAAGCAAATGAATTTATTTATACAATGAAAAACGTACTAAACTTCCCAAAATATATTCAAAATGTACAAACACTTTTATGTTTCAACTGATTAATGCACACTTTGTTGGAATGAAAAATCAATAGCTTTTTTTTATTGCTTTGTTTCTAAACAACAAATTTTAATGCTTTATATGGTTGTACTAAGTTTAATACTCTGTCCATTTTATTATGAGATAAAAAATGAACTTACTGGTTTTTCACATAAATGTCAAAATAAAAACCTTTCGTTATATTTGTACAATACCATCTCATTTCTAGGCGATATTTTAATTTGGTAACATTTCTCCCCTCATTCTTTCCCATATCAGTAAGTTACAAAAATAATATCAAGCTAACAGGTTACAAATAAATGATATAGTATTGTGAATAATAAGAAATTTTGACCCCAAAACTCTCAACGGCCGAAATTTTTGGTTGGGAAGTATGCCTTACTTTCATATTTATTTTTTGTACGGATCTGACTCTTTGTTTTCAAGTTATTTATTTATAAAAATATATATTTATATGTATGTATAAAACTTTTTTATAAAGGCTTTACAGCTCTCTAGATATAGTGAAAGTTCCCCATAATATTGAGGTACTAAAATATGAATTTTTTCACCTTCATATTTTGGAAAGCTTTTAGAGTAAAACTTCCAAACTTCACCCATGATCCTACCTTGATATATGTAGAGTCCTAATGTTTTATTATTTTATTATTAAACGAAGCAAACTTATAAGGTTTCGTGTAATATACACACTGTGTGCATAGGCCTGAATTTCGCCTGGAGCAATACTGTGCGACTTCGTTAGCTTATGTTAGGTAATTTCTTTAGAAATATGACTTTTTATTTTATAACATCGTTTTTGCTATACTTTCAAACATTTAGATTCTAATACTGGCCACACTAAAATGTAATTCTACTTAAATAAGTTTAGTGGAAAAAGCAATAAATTCCGATTTAGGGAATTTTTTTTTAATTTTTATTATTTTTTCTATTCTGCCAAATGATTTTTTGATGAAAATTCCAAAAATTTAAAAATTCTTTTCGTTTGGTTAAACGTTTTCTCTCCATAATCAATATATTTTGTTTTGTATTTTTGAAGTTTCATAGAAAAATTTTTTTATAAAAAGAAAACATCTTTTTTATCCAGGGTATCAGGACACTTCACCTTACATTTTATGTAAAGCATTATATTTCCGTTTTTTTTTGCATTTGTTGACTCTAAAAAAAGTATACAACTTGTACATCTCTGAATAGCTAAGTAGCTGTCCAACACATTACATCGAGATATTTGAACAAAAAGCCGAAAAAAGTGGCTATATGATAAATAAAAATATAAAAACTTAATAAAAAAAAAGATCCTTTAACATCTACCTGGCATCCGCAAACACAAATTCCAAAGCAATAAAACAGTCATCACCTGCATCTACGAACCCGTACAAAACACCCGACTTACGAGCTTCAGCTGCTACATTTTCATACCTCACAGATAATTACGATGCTCACATCACAAATAAATACCTGCCAAACAATAAAACACTAACGAATTGATGCAAACTTCTCAGAACGAAAAATGACACTGAAGATGGACATAGCCGAAACCGGTTTGTCTCCAAACCAAACTTTGCAAGGGATGACGGAAATTCGTTCCAAAAATCTACATCAAAATACCTGTCGGAATATCAAATCAAGAATGAAAAAAAACCTTAAAATGTAGAAAACTATGAAATCCAAAATGTTTTTGTTGAAAATTAACTATTAATATATTAGGGGAACTCACTCTTGGTTGCAAACCTAGGAAATGTAGCAAGTCTTGCAAATATGCTACATTTTGCAAAACCATAACAATAAAATATATGAAACTAAGATTTGCTACACTTGAGCAAATATGCTAGGGCAAAAATCGTTGCAGATTGGTAATTTAAAATGATGAAGCAACTGTGTATTTTATTTTTAAAATCAAAGCAACTAGACACATGCGCTAACAAAGTTTCACGGCGGTAGAGCTAACAACTGCCTGTGAAGACTAAAATTGTTAAAAAAATTGTTGCTAAAATAGTAAGAATTTAAATATCAAACAAAACTTCATTAATTGATATGAGTTTATAGAAAGTTTATGCACACACCAAATACTTTCTTTGCGTAAACATTATAGAGTCGATTTAGGAACCAAATTCGAAAAGCCACGGTGGTATGGCACAACTAAAAGTATGTATTCAAAAAGATCAACCAATAGTATATCCACCAATTCATCTCTAGATGCATAAAAAATACAAGTTCTTAGTGCATATTCAACATACCTTCGTCCTCTGAAATCTCCATAAAATCAATTTCATCAATAGCATTTTTAATCAAAAAATTTATTAATTTGTTTTTTTCTGTTAGCTTAGGCATTATATTTAGTTTATTAAAACTTTAAAACAAATTCTTTACAAGGAAATTTGTGCAAAATGTTCTACTTAGTTAACAAAAAAAGTATTTTTTTATTACCTCAAAAATCAGCTGTTGTAATAAAATGGCTAAACGCATAAAAAATATACTCACTCTTTGTGGCAGAAAATTATACTAAGTGTGCAAAAATTGCAGATATGCAACGAATAGTGATTTCCTCTATTGATTTTTAAAGCGACATGCAAATTATTGCTAAAGCATTTAAGTGCACAATCTTGAAGAATCTCACATTGCTTAGAAAACTTTTAATACTTATTACAAACTCCTGAATTCGGCGTACATATACGTAAGCTTTTTTGTAAGCAAGATTGTCAACTTTACGGCCTCTAGCGCTACTCCAAGGCTAAGCAGTATATATCCAATTAAAAAAATTTAAGAGCTTTCGGTAATTATTTTTAATTTATAATTTTGGCATCGGAAAGTCTTTTAAGTAAAATAAAATAATGCTAATATTAAATTTTACACTTCCCTACATGAAACTCCTGTTCATATTCATGATAACTTTTGTTGATAGTTTGCGGCTGAGTAAAATACATAAAAATATGCATATCTGATGTGCTAATTTAGTTTTCCGTTTCAAGGTAGATACTAATGTTAATCAGATGCGGATCAGGCTCAGAGTTTTGGAGGAAAAATTAAGAAAAAGCACAACAAATTTTAAAATTTAACACTTGAAAATATTTCATTTTAATCGCGTTCGATGGCGAAATAGCCTATTTTCCTCCCCGTGAATTCGCGCCTGGTCTTCATGAAAGCTTTTAAAGCGTCGTTAATCCTTTTATTGAAACCCAATAGAGCAATAAATGTGCACAATGTACAAAATCGTTTATTGCTAAATTCAAAACTTAATTTCCATTGATATTTAGAAACCTCATAAAAGTCAAATCTTGACGACAAAGCAGTTAAAGAAGAAGGTTGCGTATCTAAACGAATTAAAGTTCTAAAGATTTCTTTATCACTCGCTTTCTTTCATTTTATTATTTAGCAACCGTTACATTGTTTAAAAGCCAATAAATCTGTTGTCAAACGGAATTTTCTGTAACTTTTATTATTATTTCACAATTGTTTATTGCTCACTCGTACTAGCGTAAAATCCTTTTCTGGTATGAGAAACACAAAAATGTCTCGCTATCAATAACTTTTTAATATGAAATAAAACAACACATGGATATGTATATCTTACTCTGTTGGTTTCTCTCCTACTTAACACAAAATAATATCTTTGCAATTTTAATAATGGCAAAGCTTCAATAAAAAAGGAAACTTTTTAATCATGTTTATTTATTTTCAATTTCTTAATAGCTTCGACAAAAGCAAAGTAAAAGTATTCATGAGATTTTATCTGAACACTTCAATTTCTCATGCTTTAGTGATAGAAAACTAGTTTTAATTGTATTCTATTGAAATGTGGTAAATAAGAACTTTTTCTTTTTATTCATGTCCTCCTTCATAAACAAACATTACCATTTTCATGTGAATAAAAAAAACCGAACAATGTACATTCAATAAATAATCATATTGTATACTGCTGCAAAATAAAATAAAAAAACTTATTGTTATCTCTTACCAAACAAACAAAATTTAACAGAATGCTGCATACAAATTTATTTCAAACATGTCTGTTTATATAACTATCCCTGTAGATAAAAAGAAGTTGGCATTAGTTAGTTAAATTTAGCATGTGTTTGTGCCAGGAGAAGAGTTGAAATCAACTTGGTGAAATAGAAATCAATCTTATTATGTACCCGGCAACAATATATATATATAGTTCATTACCTTAGTAAGGACAAACACGTTCTTGTTTACATATGATTATTAAATGATTACCGTTCATAAATACCAAATCCATACGTAAATATGACAGCATGAAAAACACACCGCTGGAAAAATTATGGAATTCAACTATCACTACAGCATAATAATATAAATCTGTGGCATCGGAATAAATATAAAAAACCGGATAAAAAACCCTTTCCCGCCTTGAATTATATCTGGAAGTCAGCACTTATTAAACGTAGCACTAAAACACGTGTATTCAACTCCAACGTAAACGCTGTATTTCTTTCTGGATGGGAAACATATAATACATCTGAATCAGTCATTGGAAGAATCCATGAATTCGTCAATATATGTTCAAGGAAAATCCAGCGAATCCATTGGCCAAACATAATCCCGAACTAACTAACATTTATATGAAAGTTGCAGTCAAAAGCCAATGTATAATTAAATAAAAATCTGAAAGTGGCGATAGATAGCTCATACATTAGAGAAGCCCGAAGAAAATATTGTCGAACTTACAAAGTAGCCGACGAAGCAGCGTAAAAGTATTGTTGGGTTGAACAATATATTTTTAATAAATTTCCATTCACAACAAAAATTTTTAGCTAAACAAAAATAATATAATATTTTTAACCACAAATAATTACTCATTCTTTTAGTTTTTTAAGTTTTTTTTACAATTATTTAAGTTGGCATAAGGATTTTTTTTAATCTAATTATCAAACAATATCATATCTAAACATATGCCTCCTAATTCTAACAACGACATTTTAGTTTTCTTTCTATACTACTTTCTACATAGTTGTCTAATAGTTATAGTCGCTTTTCTGTGACTGCCCGTATTCTATAGTCTGTTGCCATCCATTGCTGAAGATTCACACACAAATTAATTTATTTTCGCCACTCTCAGTCACTTACTGCTTCTGTTTTATACCTGCAACCGAATTGTACATTTTCGTGTTTAAACTTTGTTAAAGTTTTCAGCGTTTTTCTCCCTATATAATTCTGGTTATAAATACTGTTCAGCTAGCAATACTTCCCTGACGAAGTCTGACAGTCTCTCATACAAGTAAACGCTTATTACCATATAAGCTGCTCTTGGGCATTCATAATTTTGAGTGCATATTTGTCCACCGTGGATAAGAGTTTTCCTTTCTTCGCATCAACTAAAGTTAAAAAATATTTCTGATTCACCACAAATTGAAAATTCCCCATAAAATTAACAATTTAACAAAAAGTTATGAGAATTAAAAATTAGGAATTAGCCAAAGGTTTTAAGACTCTGAAAAAAAGCCCGCAATTTCACAAGAAAACACCAATAAATAGGATTTGTAAATTTCACCAGAAAATGCACCAAATGATATCAGCTTCGGTCAAAAATGGAAACCTAATCAAAAAAATTGAAATTATAAAAAATTTTGGATATTATAAACTGAAGTCGCCATGAATCGCAAATTCGTCAAAACCAGAAAATTTAAGACTACCCAAAAAAGGTAAAAATCACTTCAAACTTAATTAAACAAAACACCGGGAGTTTAAAAAAAAGCACAAAAATCTTAAAAGGGCCAACACAATTTTATGTTCCAAACTACATAAATTTTATAAAATTAAAAACAACATATTAGGTAACCCGGAAAGTAAACGCTCCACAAACATAAAGAAATATAAAAAACCTAGAACTGCACATGTATTAACAGAAAGATTATAAAAACCATCGAATAGACTACCGGGTTACTATTTCAAATACCAATTCACAAAAATTATTGAATATTTTAGTTTGCCTTCGTCGCATGCATGTTGGAGCAATACACTAAGGAATTTACACTTATACTCGTACTATATACTATGGTTTTCGAGTTGACGTTAATGTACGAGTTACAAAATAATAAATATGCATTTACATATGTATGTGTTTATGAAATTATTTTTATATATATTTATACATATGTATGGATGTGTATATGGCTTTAAAATTGGTGCGGGTAGTGGGAAAATTGAACTAAACTAGCTGCGTATGAGATAACAAATTATTTTGTTTATGTGTCCCTGAGTCGGGAGCATGGACAATGTGAAAATTGTTTAATGACACAGATTTTAATGACCTTCAGAATTGGAACTGTTCTTTTGAAACAGACTTTTGATTAATAAAAGTTTCACTAGAAATAGTTTAATGGACTAAAATCATCAGGACGACTGTGTAAACTTCTACAGTGATAAACGCAAATATTTACAAAAATTAAAATAGCATAACAACGTGCAACTACCAAAAATCTATTTATCTTTATTAGAGAACACCATAAAAATACATAGAACATGCATAAAATATAGTTCATTTTAAAACTCATATACGTTTCAGACATTCATATACAATGTTGAATTGTATTTCTATCGTTTAGTTTCATTCATAACTTCAAACACAAATTTTATTGATCGAATTAATTATTTTTTACAAAAATATTCCAGCGACCTAAAGATTATTTAAAACTTCACTATTCATTTCTAAATTTTTGTTAGAAATTAAAAAAAAAATTATACAAAACTCTGTCCGTCGTTGTCTTTCTTTGAAAATTCTACTATATTCTCGGCCAGAGCAGAGATATTCCCCATCGAATGAGATATAAAATGCCGCCACGTTCTGGCCACATTTTGCATGAAAGCATCAACTAAATATTTAATTGTTCGTGGATATGCACAGTGGTAAGTTTTTGCCATAATCGCGTAACATTATTACTTCTTTCTGGAAATTTTCTTTGTCGGCGTTTGGTGTCAACTCATGTGAGAAAACGATTTCGGTTTTTTGAAAAATTTGATTTTCTTCTATTAATTTTTTTACAATTTTAGGTTTTTGAAAAAATTTTTTAATTTGGTTCAACATTTAGTTCCGTAAATTATCTGGAGGGCCTATGGTAAGAGGACTGTATAGGGGTTCAGAATACGGATTTGTAAATCAACGTTTCTCCGTAAGATTGAAAACACCGAAAAAAACCCAGAAAAATTGGAAACTTCTGGTTTTAAATACCATAGAATCGGCCAACCTGCTGATCAAATGGTCAAACTTTCAAGATCTTAAGTTATCTAGTGCCGTCAGAAAATTTATTACAATATCAGACAGAGGGACATCATTAGTTGAACTCTCCTACCTATAAGGTTCCAGAATAAATATACCTTGGTGGACTGGAAATAAATATTAGCGGATAGCAAATTTAGAAAATATCCAATAATAATATGGGGCACCCTAGTCTCACTATATAATAAGTACCCCTCTCAAGTTTAGTATACACACTATGTGCAACCACAAACTCTCTAGCGATGCCCAATTCAACTGACCGGCGCCGAAAAGGCATTATAGAAACTTTTTGAAAACACGCCGTTACAGCGACGGTCGTAATAGTCTTTATTTGCTTGGTGGCTTAAGGTCCAATAGAGTGCACCCACGCTTAAAATTTTTTATGGTGCGGTGAAACTATGAATATAACGAATATTTTTGTATGCCAAGGTATCTTTTGAAGCAGGCTCTTTGCGGGAGTGTTACTGACTTTACTCCAAATTTTACATGTAATAGGTCGATGGCGAAATTCACAGGTACCAAAACTGTAGCACATTCATTACTATTGTTCCACAGTGTATCATAACTAAATCTACTCTACTTCTCTACTTATTTTTCTAGACCCTGAAATTAAAATCTATCCAAATTTTAATTGATTGAAAACCAATTCTTATTTCTGTTTCGAATACCATTCGAACTTGCTTCCATTTAATACCCATCACTGAACATGTGCAACTAAATAGTTTTTATTATGGCAGTTCATATTTAGCAGTCGTGAAGTACAGACGTGGCAAATTTATTCAATCGTTAAAACATTTTATCAAAATCAATCATCGATTACTGTGACGATGAGAAAGTTACGTGAAATTTGTGGGAGAAACAACTTTGCCCAAGCATGGATCATAACGTACTGCAAGATCGGCTGAAAACATTACTGCTGTTCAAGAAAGTATTCAAAACAATCCATCAACCTCGATTCGACGCCGAACTCAGGAGCTTGGTCTTCAAAGAACAACTTTGGCCACAATTTTGCACAAACGTTTGCATTTGTTTTCATTTAAGATTCAGTTGACACAAGAGCTTCTTCCAGAAGACCATTCACGCTGCCGTACATGGAAAAATCATAATGAGTGACGAGGCATATTTTCGTTTGAAAGGATATGTGAATAAACAGAATAGTCAGTTCTGGGCAATGAAAACCCCTCAAATTATTCATCAGTCACCTTTGCATCCATTAAAAGTGACAGTCTGGTATGCAATTTTGTCAGAAGGAATCTTCTTTGAAACTGAAAACGGCGTAACGGTAACTGTCAATAGGGAGCAATATAGTGATATGATTGAAAACTTTTTAACGCCACAACTGCATGCTTTGGGCTTGACTGACTTGTGGTTTCAACAAGACGGTGCCACATCGCATACAGCCAGGATTACAATGGAATTACTGCGAGACCTCTTTCCACAACGAGTTATTTCCAGGAATGGTGATGTTGATTGGCCTCCACGGTCGTCTGATTTGACTGTCCGGGCTTCTTTCTGTGGGGATATCTGAAAAGCAAGGTTTATGCAAACATATACTATATTCCATACATAATTGCCGACATTAAATAAAACATTTATCAATATACGATCCATTCTCTTTCATTTAATCAAAAATTAAAAAACAAACAAAATAGTTTACCTTCCCGGCGAACACCCTGTATAATAGAACTTTTAATTGTGGTAGTAGCAACAACACTCCTTAGGACAGTAAGATCAGTAGAACATAGCAGTAGTAGCACTAGTTGTAGTAAAAGTAAACTACCAAAGAAATGCTGAGTAGCAGCAGATAAATTTTGTTTTCATCGTCGTGGCTCTTGCTTATTTATTTTTGTTTGTACATCCTTATGTTTGTATGCGTGTGTACACACATGATTGTGTGTGTTTGTAATTTTAATTTATACAAATGTAATATTACGCTTGATTTCCTAACACAGATAAATGTAATTGATTGCACACAATTTAACGCATGTTATGTACTGTATATACAAACATACTTGTAAATACATCCTGCTTTCTGTACATGTGTTTCTATCCTGCAGTATTTTTATGCGTACACTCATCCGTATTTGTTGGTAGAAAAAAATGCAAATATAAATTGATTTTCCATTTTACGAAATATTCTTAATTTGATGTTGATTAATGAATTTGCATACTCGATGATTGAAAACTCTATTAAATAAATGGTGTTCGTAAATTGCAATGAACATATAATAGTTTAAGATTTGTAATGCTTCAAGAATATTTCTTTTTTGGAATTATGTTATTTCAATTATAAACTAAATAATTGTCAATTGCTAAGAAAATATTTGCTTATAGTATGAAGTGCTAAAGTAAATAGTAATTAAAATTGGTATTCCAATGTTAGATATGTTAGACATTAAATTGAAAAATAAAAGAGATGAAATTGAGAAAGAGAATAGGACAAATCAATAATTCCTATATTTTCGAAGCTTCTTTAAAAAATATTAATACTAGTAATACTTTAACCCTTTCAGACAGTCGTCAGCTGGTAGGCACAAAAATATGACTTGTCGTAACTAGGTGCACTGCCAGAAATTTTTGGCTTATACCTCCACGTGGTGATAGCCGGTAACAGGTTCCTGTCTCTGCAAGGAGTCTGGCTAAATAAGTTAAGCGGAGGGAAATTAACACGCTCTTATCAAAAAATCTTAATCCACGGTAGACCAGAAAACACTAACGATGCGTGGCCAAGAGAGTGCTTGGTTTATAGTATGCGAACTCTGGATACAAGTCCATCTCCAGTTTACTGCAGTCTTATACATGTTGGTGAACATATTTTTCTCCATTAGTGGGATGGAGAGAGGGATTAGAGGAACCCCCCAGAGGTGAGGAGGTTTATTTCTGCAGAAACTACGGTTTTAAGTGGCCAAAGGAAGAATCCGTAAAATATGTACAAGTATGCTCCGCGAGGGGTGGACGGGTCAGTCCTTAAAGGTAAAGGAGAGGTTAATATCTGAAGGAATTTCGGTGTTTATTATTGACAAGAAATCCTCGGAAAAGGGCGACGGGTCAGTCTCGAAAGATATTCGTGAGAAAGAGACTATGACGGTAGCGCACATTGTGTGCGATTATCCAGATGGTGGAGCTAATCCTTATATAAGTGCTAGCTATAACGAAAGATCCGTAATGTGCAAAAATATTAACAGCTACCAGTCGACAGGCCAAAATCACTACAGTCGATAATAAAGGCTTAAATGGGAGTAAGGTAATCCTAAATTAAAAATCGGTTGCCTCAAATCAATTCAAGGCAAGGAGGGAATTGAAAAGGGGGCCCATAAAGTTTGCGATCTGCTTCGATATCCTCCTTCATTATAAAAAACCCCCTTTCAACCTTCGCTTAATAAGGTGTAATATTTTAATAACTTAGCGATCGGCGTTTGTTTCTTGAACTTGAGGAATATTCTTAAATATTACATTGAACAAATTTTATAGATGATCCTTTAACAGACACTGGTAGATGTTTGCAAATCAGAGATGTTATGTATTTTACTTAGGGGCCTACTTTTTCGCCCTGCTGGAAATTCATGTCAAAAACAACAATTTACCAACACTTAGCAAAAAATCTAATTTTTACCATAAATATTAATATTAATATTAGCTAAAATTCTTCAAAAAATACCAACATTTTGTCAAGAATCATTACAAAGATTCTTTAAATTATGGCAAAACCTTTTAAGACAAATTTAAAAGTTTTAATTTTACCAACTTTCAGGCATCACAAAAAGTCGATAATTCAACGTAAGGAATTAAAAAATTCTGTTTGAACGTTATAAACAAGCGTACGAGTAATTAAATTTATTTCTAGTAAACTAAAGTACAGTTATCAATCATACGCTACATGTACGAAAGCCACATGAAAAGAGTTTAATATTTTTATTAAAAAATTCAATTATTAAATGTATTTTTGTACACACATGTTCTCAAGTATCGTAAATGGTTCTATCAAAAGCACGATCTACTTGAAAAGCGACTGCAACTTAATATTTATATTAATACATGAAACATTCCAAGAACCATTAAAAAGAAGTGCTAATATTTTCCTTCAATAATGATCAATAATCACGTGATAGCTATTCAGCATAGCCCATTAAGATATTGACTGCTTAACTCGTTAGTAAAAAAGGAATGTCGTGATTTTAAAATGTGTGTTTTTAACTCGGTTAATTTTTTGATATTGAAAACAAATTAATATTTAAAGTATCTCTCATTAATCAGAAAATCGTAAGTGCATAATAAAAAACTAACAAATCTAATGGTTGCCGAACCAATATTTTATAAAAAAGTTTAAACTATCGCCGAAATTTAAAACTCAGCAGATATTTGATAATTTGACATATAATATAACAATAAAGAAATTTTACCTACAAAAAAAATCTAATCTTAAATAAGAAATTTCAAGAAAATAGAAATAACAACGAAACTTCAAATTTTTTAATTTTAACACAAAAATTAAAATAAAAAGTTGAAATTTCAGCAAAAATATACAGTTTTTGGAAAACGTAGAAATTTTACCAAAACTCGATATTGCACCTAAGTAACACAGAAAGTTAAAATTTCACCATAACTCGAAAGTTTAAAACATTAATAAACTTATCAAAATATTAAAACACATTTTAAAAACATTGTTAAGGAAAAGACCCTTTTTACATTTTTAATTAAAAATTGGATTCTTTATTGATTCATCGAGCTCCGCTATTATAGCTCAAAGATGATTAAAACTGGTCTGTGTCTTAAACTAAAACAAACTTCTTTTATACTGAATTTATAAAATTTTCAAGTCCACGCTTATTTCTGTAATAATTCTATATTTCTATATACTATAAAACATGTGCCTATGACAGTGTGCCCTTATCCTAATAGTTTATGTGCAAATACCATGGGACAAGTGGGTGCAATATGACACGAGCCCATTGCACCATTATAACAAATTTTTATTCTCACGGTAAAGAATGAAGTGAGCCACTCGATCAATACAATACAACATCAACAACATGCATCATATGCAGAGTACGTACATAAAGACGGTCAGCGGCATGACAGCAAGATATTAAGCGATCGCTGCTTGTGCGCATACTAATGTTAGCGGCGCAGCGACAATCGATCATATAGCTTATATACTGATTATTGATATGACTTTAAAGTCATGATATGTTGTGTCGGTATTACAGACTGGAGAATAAGCTACAAAAATATGAAAAAATTAATTTCACAAAAAAATTGTTATTCACCGCTTAGCCAACATATGTTCAAAAACTACTGAATTTACCAGAAGAATACATTATTTGAAAATAGTTAAATTTCACAAAAACTAACCAAAAAATTTTACTTACCTCTGAAATTTTGACACAGATTTGAATATTCTGAAAAACGTCGTTATTTATATTACAGTATCATAAAAAAATCAAGTTTCTTCCAAAATCGGAATATCACCACCAACAATTTCTTAACTGACAAGAACTATAAATATTTCATAAAATTTTGAGTTTTCGGTGCAATTTCAACCCTTGAGTAACTTTTATGATTAAATTTCAAAATAAGGTGAAGTTTGTTTTTAGGTCATTGTTTGTGAAAATTAGATTTTTTAAGATATATGTATGTCTTTTGAAATTTGTGTAACATCGATTTTATTAAAATTGCAACGTTTTTCATAAATTTTTGATTTTAAGCAAATTTTTGTCGAAGCTGGAAAATTTTGATGAAATTAAAAATTATATTTTAAATGCTAAAATTTTGTGAATTTTGTATTATTCCTGCAATTATTTTGTTTTATTCCTATTTTTCGATTTAATTGTGAATTTTAAAAAAATTTGCTGAATTAAATATTTTTGAACTTTTCGTAATTTTTGGTGCATTTAAGTTTTCTTCAAGCTTCGCTTTTTGCAGTATATTTTGTTAATTTTATAATTAAAATTGTTTTGACTACAGTTTGCTTTTGTGGTGAATTTTCGAGTTTTGGTGAATTTTCAAATTATGTTGAAATGTTGTTTGTTTTATTTTTAGATTAATTTTGGTTTTTGGTAAAATTTCAAATTTTTATGATTTTTAAATTTGTTGGTGAATATTATAAAAAATTAAAAGCTATTAAAGTTCCTAAACTTAACCAAAAATCTAAAATTTCACATACAAAAAATCACCAGTAAATAGAATTTAATTAAATTTGGAAATTTCATCACAAATTGTGCCAATATTTCAAGTCCTCACTGTTGAAATTTCATAAAATGTTATGTTGCAATATAAACAAATTAAAGAAGCCGCTAAAGATTACTTATTAACCAATAGAAAATGCTTATAATAAAACTAAAGGATAGTTAGAATGTAAAAGTAAAGACCGTCCACAATATTTGGCACTGAAAAAATTCTAGGATTTTAGGGGTTCAATTTTGGGAAGGGAGTACAAGATTCGGCACAGTCGAATAGCTGGGAAGAGTCATAGGTGGCAGTAAAGAATTCCACCCACAAAATTTAAATTGAGGCATCGTGAACTTATATGCTTTAATAAATTATACCTATAGGGCTAATTTGTCAAGGTGTTAATGCGATATTAAACACCAAATTGCGCCAAAATATCAAAACGTATGTTGTAAAATAAAAATATATAAAACGCGAAATACATACACAATGCGGAATCTTTTCCAATTTTTTATGTTTGTATATTAAAAACTCTCGGGACATAAATAAAAATATTTCATTTATTTGTCTCTCTACGAAACCGACTCAACTTAACGACATATTGTGATTTAGTTGGGCTTGCAGAATTTTTTATTTTGTTTTTCGTTATATTTTTTATATTTTCTACAAACCGACAAACAATAATCAAGATATGAATAACAAATGTGAACTCACAATAATCCACATACAAATACAAATAACAAATATAAACACACATACAAATATAGTGCCCGGATGTTTATGTATTGTACATGAACGTTCATGCTATAGAAATTGGTCTCTGTACCAACTAATAAATACAAAAATATAAACGCAAATCCTGGGTTTATAATAAAGACATGTGTAACCTTGTTAATGTATTTGTACGCATTAATACATACGAATTCGTCTATGTTTCTATGCTGAAATGTATTTTATTAGTATTATTGTTGTACGAGTATATTGTAAATATAACAACAATAACAAGCGAACAATAATATCAACAACGGCAGCAGTAAAATATTTATTGTGTAAGCAAATAATAAATTAGTCGAAGCCCAAATCCAAGTGCAACAATAACACTTATATTATTTTATAAATACATATTTATTTGTGGACTGGTTGATTGTTTCAATACCCTACACCACAACTTGAGAATTTTGTCTAAACAACAGTAGATATTTTATGTATCAACTTAAGTATATCAAATGGACAAGTTAATGTTAAGTTCTCAGGCAGGTCAATATTTTGGTAGATTTTCTATTAAAGAGATTAATTGAACTGTAAAGCTTCCGTGCATGGCTGCCCTTGGCTGAGCACAAGGATTTTCTCCGCCAAAGTATCCATCATCTACTTAGCACGCTAAGACTTGTCTGCGTTAACGACCTTGTGCCGGGCAAAAGAACTTCTTTTTTAGTATATGAAAGAACACAGATTCTGCTACACTAGAATGTATTGGTAAAACTGGTCCACATTGCAAGCCCAAGAAATTTTTCCTCCAGGTTCTGTCCAAACCGGCTTCGTTTACTAACATATTTCGATAAAGGGAATTCTAGCAAGGACATTCTGAAAAGAAATAGGGTGAAGAGGAAAGCAATTTGAATAAAACAGCAACAGTGTTTGATATCAAATTGATTTTAACTTTCTTTTAAAGCTACACTTATGACTTCGCTGGCAGTCTGATATTTCGGGCAACTCTTCCAGCGCCCAATTAGCAAACTTAAGGTGTTTGTTATATCCATCTGGCTTCTATTTTTGTGCCAGCGCAATAAAAGGGATTGTCTCCATGTTGATGTATAATTCAGCTAATCTGCAACAAGTCGGCATTTCTAGATATTCTTAGATAATATCTGCTATGGCGGCAATATATTCTTCACTTCGCGCCAATCTCTATCTGAGTGGTGGCTTAAGGTCCAAGAGAGTGTAGTTATACCCAAACTTATCATGCGCACTAAAGCCTTGATGACGATCTCATGAACAAATCATAAAAAACTCTGATAGGAAAAAAACAAATACTTGAACCAATCATACACACTCACGAAAATATTATTAAAATCGGTTGGACGATTTTAGACAGTAATTATGAACTGTAATGTTTTTACAAGGTGCGGCAATAGGTATAGCCATCCTTTTTGAAAAGTGCTGTCATCTGAAACTTGAACTTCGTACACAGCGCAACCCATTGGACGGCTGGCGATATGAAGAGAGATTCACAACAAGGGACAGCCGAGGCACTACTAGTCAGGAAACATTAATTAAAAACCTTCAGTGTATGTAGAATCATAGGCAAAGCTATGTCTGTTTTTACATTACACCCTCTCAAAGTTACCGTGCGGTGTGCAGTCGAAGCCTTATATTTTATGCAACGGTTATGCTAGCGCCAGTAATCTCGTGCTCGGTGATTTGACTTGGCCAGTCAGATCTCCCGATAGACTGTCTTGATCTTCTGAGGATATTTGTTGGTCGTCATATAACTAAACAAACCCCTCCCCTTGTAGGAGTTAAAGAACAACATTCGAGAATCATAGGCGAAGCTATGTCTGTTTTCCCAAATAGTAACACAATAGTTGCCTGTCACCCTGAGACCGCTCATTAAAAAAGCAGCCCTTTATAGTGCTATGAGTTCTTTTAAAGAAGAGATACCAGAGGTGGCTCCCGAGGCTCTAATGTATCTGATTAGTACAAACATAGACGATATACACGTTCTCGCGACAAAATAGCAAATTCACCCCATCAATCTTAAAATGCTAAATCGGAATATAAGACCTTTAAAGCAAAATAAAAGAGGCATGCTCAAAAATTGCTGATTTTGCGGCGTGGCCTCCGGCGTATTATGATATTGGGCTAAAAATGTTCCTATACAAAATTTAGATGGTGCAACACTTGTTATTAAATGATTGTGCCCATCACGAGTAACGAGCCTCGCACTAGCCATGTGAAAGCAAAATTCTTGATGCTGCGTGCTCGAAAATCCGCGCATATATAATGAAGCACCATTACACTCTCTCAAAGTTACCGTGCGGTGTGCAGTCGAAGCCTTATATTTTATGCAACGGTTATGCTAGCGCGAGTAATCTCGTGCTCGGTGATTTGACTTGGCCAGTCAGATCTCCCGATAGACTGTCTTGATCTTCTGAGGATATTTGTTGGTCGTCATATAACTAAACAAACCCCTCCCCTTGTAGGAGTTAAAGAACAACATTCTAGCCGTTTTTGACAACGTGCCACCTTAAATCCTGCGCACGGTTATAGTAAATGTAATCAAAAGAACACAACTTTGCATGAAAGACGGTGGCGGTAATTAGTCGGACATAATTGTTTAAGAAAATGAAAAATTATAAGTCCAATTGAATATATATTTATTTAATTCAAAAGGAAATGAGTTTTCACATTATAGCGAAAGAAAATTCTTCTCCATAAGAATTAAGCAAAAAATGTTTTATCTTATGTTTTCGCATTCCAATTTAATTTAAATAAAGTTCCCTAATTTAACTTTTGGCGCTGTTAAATGTTTTCGAATTAAATAATAAGTGTAGAATGTTGGCTCCTCTCGACCATTATTTGGTTTACCTAACCATCATTTTGCATTAGTACTCGGCATTCATATAATCGTATGGCTGGATGTAGTTGAGATACAAAAGCAATTTTGCTACATCTAAATTCCATTACCTTACTACAAAGAGCAAATATATAAATTTGTGTTTGTATTTATTTTTGACCAGACGGCATATGGACACAATGTATTTCCACATATTCATGTGCGATCATCATGCTGGGAAATGAATTGTCGTTATCGTTGGTGGTGTTGTTTCCCACCATGTTTTTTCTTGTTCAAATACTTGTTTGTATTGGCATTAAATGTAATCTTCCATATGCAAGGAGACATGCCAATTTTATTGGCCATAAAACACAAGTCTCTCAATGTTACATTGATAAAAATAAACACACAAAAAATACGAACAATCACACATGCACAGAAAATCGTTTCTGGTTTTGAACGGAAATGTGTGTGTGTGTAGATTGAAGGTAGAATAATAATATTTTCATTTGAAATCTATTGAGTAACAATTATGTTGCGAACATCATCGAAAAATAGAAATACAAATTTATTTATTCCCGTATTGTTTGCACACTTGTTTGAGAGCAAATAATAGTTTGTTAGAAAAAAGGCAGGCAAGTCGAGATAAATTATATTTACGTAGCACTTGGTAGGTAGTGTTCAACGTGTTATTTATTTTTCAAAAATCTGCTATGCTGCAGATTTATTATGACATTGAATACTACGACACCTCAACGTTAACGTATCAAGTGGCTTCTAATAGATTTAGACAATTAATAATTCACCAGAATCTGGAGTAATATTCTAAACATATTGAAAATTCTGGGCAATATTTAATTTTATTACAGAATGTAATTTCGCTTATAACGTATTATTACCCGGACGTAAGAAAGCATTTTTAAGCTAAATTGTATATATTTTTAATTTGGATATTGAAAATGTCGTACATGAAGGAGCAGATACTCATTAAATATAGAGCATAATCCTTGCAGGCCATTTCGATAATAGTTCTATCGGAAATTAATCAAATAAATATTGGAAATTTTACAATTGAATCAAAACATAACTGTGGGATTGGACCCTGACTATACCACTAGGTCCATCCCACGGTTTTAAAGGGTTAAATTTTATTTAAATTAACGGACAACTCAATTCTAGAGACATAAAACAGTAGGCTTGGGATAAGAATTAACGGACATTGCTTAATACACACTTTATTGAGAAGAATAGGGACCAACATACTGGCGGTATGTTGGTCCCTTGGTATCCTAGAGTTCGGAACAAACCAGTAGAGGTTATGACGTGATGTGTGGGTTTAACTATAAAATCAGTTGTCCAGCAGCAGTCAAGAAAAACTTTAAGAAGTAGTCAAAAGTTGTAAAGCATAAAGAAGTAAAATTAAGAAGTTGAAAAGTGCTAAGAAGTAAAGTTGAAATGATAAAACAGTGTTTAAGTTATAAAGTGTGGAAGAGTTTATTTAAAAGAAACATATAAAATTATTAAAGTGAAGTGGCCAAACGAATTAATTTTAAATTAAACTTTTGTTCAAAATAATAAAACCCCTAGACTAAGCAATATTTTTTAATAAACTTCTTAAATAAGAAACTTTAACTATTTGAGTTTTATTCAGCAAAACTCTTTAACTGAAAGAAGAAAGAATTCTACATAACCAAACTACAAAAATGACTACAAATATCATGATAAAGATCACAGTTAACTCGTTGATTTGAAAAGCTTCAAGAGACGCTTTTTTGAAGCACCATTTCTTTTGTGCTGCAAACGCTTTTTTAATGACAGATGCATAGCTCAGAAAAAAGCATTATTTTTCTTTCTTCTCTGGCAATGTAGAAATCAGCAAAGAGCCTTTAAAACACGTAAGTGACCAAATTTTTTTGATTCTTTAATTTAAATTTAAAAAATGTCGGGTGAGATTGGAAACACATACTTTTAAATAAAAAGTTTTCGAACCAGAACGGGTAGATGATAAAGTGGGCTAAAGATGCTTTGTTTGACTTATTAACTTATTTATTTTAAAGATAAATATGATACTATATACAGAATATGATTACACTCTGGCTCATTGGTGAGCTCTTAACCTAGAAGTATAATTTTAAAGAACTCTGTCGCATAGTTCCAATCTTATTGGCGCGGCAACCTTGAAGGCATTGATTGATTGCAACTTTAAAGTGTAATGGCTCAAATAGCTAGATTTTACTTGTCAATACACGTTACCAGACACTTTATGTTGTGGTGGCTGTGTACCATGCTGGGACCAACAAAATTAGTTTTCGTAGATCTATAGCGTTCGCTCTTCAGGGTAATGGATTTTACAATGTTGTTTTGATAAAAGAACGAACCAATCATTTTATCAAAATCTTCGTATTGTCAGTTGCTGAATCCGTTTGCTTGTTAACGTAGCCATTCATCCCATAAGGCGAATCGTAGCTAAAGATAAGATTTCGGCCAAAATTCTGATCCTCTTCCAAATGCTCCGAAGCGCACAAAGCGAAGAATCAGCGTTGTCTATGTTCCTTTACTTTTGGCTATTGGGTCAGTTAGATCTGTAAGAAGTGTAGGCCTAAGTTCTGAGGAAAACTTTGCCTATTTAAAGTCTGTGAAAGTCTGGATTCTAAAGCATGACGAGAAATAGTCTGTTTCTGGTTGTCTTGCACACCAAGTTTTTGGCCGAACTAACTTTTTATCAAACTCGAACTTGGCGACCAAACATGTGAGCATCCACTACAAAGAGCCACCACAAAACGGACGCTAGGAGGGTAATATTTATACTATTGAACACGAATTTTGCAATTGAGTATTATTTTTTACATCTTGTAACTTATAATCATGATTTGGCTTATGAGAATAAATAATAACAACAATCCTGACAGTGCCAGCAAAAAAACTTAACCGCTCTTATTGTAACCCCCTTTATGTTAGTGAAAAGGCTAATAATACGAATACTTAAAGTAAATTGATCTGAAGTAATAATTATTTTTTCCCAAATTGCGCTAAGAACTTTAAACAGCAAACTTTTTTCCGTTTTTAAAGTCAAATTTTTATAATTCTTTGTTAAATGAAAAACTACTGTTTCATTGCCTGTTAAGAATTATTTGCTGTAGATGTTTTTATATATACTTTTTCAAAGCTCAGTTTAAGCTACGCAGAAAAAAATTGTAGATTAGAAAATTAAACATAACGAGGGGATGAATGAAACAGTAAGACGTTATTAAATGGAATGAAATTTATGTTTATAATCTTTACAATGACCACTATAAGAACAAGTATGAAAATTTATATACAAATATTGTTGTAGTCCCTTCTCTTCCTAGCATTGAAATTGTCTTTATTTTGTATACAATTTTCTCTGTTTTTTCGTTAATGTTTGCTTTACGTTTGACTTATATTTTTGTTAAGTTTTTTTCTAAGCTTCTGCAAATGTTTTACCATTATAAGTTATTTTTTTCAGTTCGTTACATTTTGTTACTTTTGTTTTATTTTGCAGCAATATATTTTATTTGTACAGGTGTTGATGAGAAATATGACTGCAGTTTTGCGGGTTCGCCAGGATGCTGTAAAATTCTCGAAAAGGAGTGCAATCAGGGTAGATATGTTTGTTAAAAATATAAAAGTAAATATTAATTTTTATTATACAAGGGTACCCAAATATAATATGTGTTTTAAAGTTTTACCACGTGAATTGATTTTTCTCTTATACGGAAAAGCACATCAGACAAACATCCTCCACAGCTTTGCTGTCATATTCGCACTTAGAATTTATATAAATTTGACATCATTTCGACTATGCAGCTGGAAATTCTTCCATGTGAAGCAGTTTACATAGACCTTTGATTTAAAAGAAAGCTAATCGTATTTAATTGCATCATCTAAAGAGTATAACTCATCACAGTAACGAGATAATACATGAAAACGAAATATCTCATTAATTGTCTCACAAGCACACGACTATCGGTTCATTTACAACGACAGAACTCCATCTTGTTCACGCCACAATTCGTCCTGACTAATATCAAATAATTTAGACTGAAAGAACTCATATCACGATATCGAACAGTAAAAGCATGCATAACAGTGACACATTTTGTTTGCATCCATCCTAATAAAGCTGAAAAGAACTTCGTCGTTTGGGAGGATTCGTCCGAAGTATCATCATTTAATTTTTAATGTAGAATAATTCGTTCAACCAACGCTCTCTCCTTCGCTGTTTTATTAGAATTGAGTTCTGGTGTCTTTATAAGCATAGGAACGCATTATACTCTACAGAGCGTTTTCCGGCTCATTGCTCATTGCCGGACTTCCCAAAAATGCAAATGAAATAAGAAAATGTTATACAGAAGCAAACAAAGAAAATACCAAAAGCAGCTATAGAACAAATATACAAGTGAACTATTTCGCCACCGACAGCGCGCTTCCGCAGATATTTAATTTTTTCAACTCTCACCGGCCGATGTGCTTCTCGGTTGTCAATGTATTTTGTTCATTAAGCGTAATAATTACGACGTTTTTCAATAAATATATATTTGTTATCACTTAGTTTTGTACATATTTTGGCAGAAATAATTATTATTTCTTGACTTCAATTTTTTTTTGCCAGAACATAGTTATTACTTCTTGATTTGTATTTAATTTTATTATTACTTGATTCTTGATTTGATATTCCGACAGGGTGTTTTGATGTAGAAATTCGTTCCAAAATTATTATTACTTCTTGTTTTCTATTTTTTTCATATTATAATATTTATTATATTTATTATATTTTGGGTTTTATTATTTTGCCTGAAAGAATTATTGCTTTTTAAATTTTTTTTTTTTTTTTTTGTTGGAAAAATAAAAAATAATTATTATTATTGATTGAATGCAGCCATTAACGCCGCTACCTACTGGAAATTGCTCGGTTATTGCCGTCGAAAGTATCGTTTCGGGTTCTTTCTTTCTTGCCACTTCGAAATAAACAACTACGTAATTTCCTTGATTTGATATTCCGACAGGGTGTTTTGATGCAGATTTTTGGAACGAATTTCCGTCATCCCTTGTCAAGTTCTGAACCTCAGAACGAAAAATTATTTCAAATGGGATACTGTAGACATACAATGTAAGTGATAATATTGTATTTAATTTTTGACAATCAAAACAATTTTCATTAGATTTCTCTCTGCAAAAATCCAACGAAAATCAAAACACTTGTATAATAATGTGAAACACCCTTTACTTCTATAGCACACAATGAAAGCAAAAGTTTATAGGAGAAAGCGAAAGGCAGAGTAAAAAGTGCTACAAATATAATTGGACGCGTTAGACGTTTAACTTTGTTCTTCATATTTATAAACAAAAATAAATCCCAAGCTAATGAATGTAAACCTACTGAAAATTTTAAAAGAGAATTTCAGAAAATCTTCAGCATCTGAGAGTAATCTGTGGTTATTGATAAAAATTGTAGCCGCTTTTCTAACATCTACTGTTAAGTCAAACATGTCCTTTTGCAAAGTGTTGAAATAAAATTAACTTTTTTCATACATGTGGTCAGCCATTGAATGCTAAACACATTCACGTGAAAGTTGACACAACTATCTGACAAAAAGTGAAACAAACTCCAAATAGAATATAAAATTTAAATGCAAAATAAGAGATGTTAACATGTGAATGTCATGTGTGTCGAATATTAAATACACTTTTTTTACTCAGCATCCAATAAAAAAATTGTTTCAGATTTTTTTTAAGAGGCAAAAAAGAAAAGTAGAGCTTCCATTCTTTTGATTTTTTTAAATACCGATAAAAATAAGCATATTATATAGTTTATTTTGTTTATATTTTATTATGTTCCCACATTTTGGCAATAGGAAAATTATTTTCGAATTTAAATTTGTGGTTTTCGTCAGAATGTTTTTTACAATATTATGGGGAATTTAGATAAAACTATTTTTTAGCCCTTTAAATTCTTGGTTTTTGGGAATTTTGTTATTTTCTCGTAACTATTATCATGGAGGTTTTGTTAAATATATAATTGACTTTATCAATTAAGGAATTTTTTATATCGATTTTTATTAGAGAAAGCTTTGCAGTTTTTTACGAACCTGGACATTTTTTTATTTGCGTTAGTAACTTTTTTATGATAAAAATAAATTTTTGGGGTCTTATTCTTTTTGTGAGAATACATTTTTCTATGTAATTTTATTTCATCTAATTTTATTATCAAAAAGAAAATATGTTGGCATGGATAAGCTAGTCTCACTGGTTGCTTAAGCCAGTTCAACAGTGAATCTATATACAACTTAAGAAAAAAATTTAACGTAATTCTTCAAACCAAATGAAACATGCAAACATATACTCACCATTTTTTTTTAATATATCTTCATTTATATAAAAGGTCAAAAGGAAACAGGCTAATTTTTGATACCTTCAAAATGCATATTTCATGCAGTTTGTTCTACATAGATCGAAACGATTGGCAGTATGAATGGGCCAGGAATAGGTTAAAAGTCGATTGAGGTAAAACTTTCGATCCTTTTGTTTTGCCATATAATTTTCCACTAAACGGCAACGTGAAGGCGCACTTTGCGGTAATGAATATTCATGTGGCATTCAATTTTCTCTAATTTGAATAAATTTCAATGCTTACAAACCAAAGGAAACAAACTGTTCTGTTAGTTTTAACGATTCTTATGGTCCGCTTATATTTAACATCAATGTCAACGTTTTCAAAGAAATGAAATCAATCTCTACAATTGGGTTCAAAGAGAGCATGCTCGCCTTGAATTTCTATCACTTTTATTCATAAAATATTACTAAGCGAAAAGCATATTTCGGGTTCAAAATTTTCTTATCTTAATTAATAATAATAATAACTATATTGTCGTTAAAAAAGAAATGGCTATCTACTGAAGGCTGTTGTCAGATACCTCAGAATTTCGATGAAAACAAAATAATTGTAATCGTTACCAATGTAGGGAAGTGGGTGGTTAAATCTGAATAAATACAACAAAGTTTAAAATGGATCGATCTTGAGTATCTCTGATTCGCTGTATTCGGATATTAAATTCATGGAAAAAAAGTCTACAGAAAATAATTTTAAATACATTAGGCTTGAAAGTTCGTCATCTTTCACAATTAACAGCATATACGAGTAAATAATTTTTCAGTAGGCAGCAGGAACATTAATAACGAAAATTTGTATGTGTGTTTGATTGGCTCCCTCTATGATTTAGATTCACATTTGGACCCTACAATCACGACTTATTTGTTTCATAATTTTTCTAAATTAACAGCATATACGAGTAAATAATTTTTCAGTAGGCAGCAGGAACATTAATAACGAAAATTTGTATGTGTGTTTGATTGGCTCCCTCTATGATTTAGATTCACATTTGGACCCTACAATCACGACTTATTTGTTTCATAATTTTTCTAAATTAACAGCATATACGAGTAAATAATTTTTCAGTAGGCAGCAGGAACATTAATAACGAAAATTTGTATGTGTGTTTGATTGGCTCCCTCTATGATTTAGATTCACATTTGGACCCTACAATCACGACTTCAATTATTTGTTTCACGATTTTTCTAAATTTTCAATGACACGAATCAAGACGTCCTGAAAACTAAAGTTTTGAAGGAACAAATATCCCAAAATGTTGTTTGTGCTAAAAATGCTTGTTGCAAAGTTTACAAAATGAACAAGTAAATTACTCATGCTCTTACTGACTACTCATAGCAAAGGGTATAAGAACATAAAGAAAATATTTTTATGTATTTCAACTTAACATCATGCCAAATTTCCTACATGCCAATGTTTTTTACATGTTTCATGTTTTTCCTACACATTTTTGTGCAATAGTGTCTATGTAATATTCACAAAACTTTTATATTACATTTTAAATTAAGCGTGTAAGTTTTGATAACAAAAATATATGACTTATCATCATCACAGCGCAGTACAATTTCGCATTAAGCATCTGAGTGTAGGAGAGACAAACTTAGTTCTTTGTCTACGAAATGCAAAGTGGAAAATGGTTGTAAAAACTACAATGCTGCCAAGGTATCTTAGTATTGTCATTTATATCATAGATTTTTTATGTAACTTTTTTTCTGTCTCTCTATATATTTGTAAAAAAAAACTCACACAGGTAGAAAAAATTGTGCGGCTACACAAAGACCAAAGTAATAATGTTTTGAGGTACAAGTTAAAGCAATATTAGTTACTGAATACAATATTATGGCAGCATAAATCACCTGGTGTATATCGTTTAATTCAGCCACTGCTGATTTATTAATAGAACAGGAATACAACATGAGATGCTATGCAGGCTTATTTTAGATGTAAATTTTAAGAGCAGCTTTGCTGAACAAATACTACTGACATGTCTAAATCGGCTGATACGTCAACAACAAGCTAGAGAATCAGTCCATACAGAATCTGGCTTAAATCATATTCGACCTCGGAAATAAGTCACAATTGAAAATAAGTCACAATTGAATTGTTGATATTAGATATCAGCAGTTTTATAAATCCTCCAGGTATAGGCAAAACCAAATTAACCGGTTATTTTCAACTTTTTCGGCGATGCGGAAAAATATTTACAATGTGGGTGAATATCGGACTGATTGTCATATCAGTCTACTAATCATCTTACCGTGGATCCAATATAATTTATATACTTTTTAAACACTTAAAAACATAACATTTACCAAAAAAACAAATCCAAATCCGAATAGACATTCCACATTTGTTGTTCAAAATATGGAAACTTCAAGTGAATATATCTTACGCTAAAAAATAACGGTAACCATATCATCCCTTTAGCTTATCGGACAGTTTCATCTTACAGTACACGAAAAATTAAATATTGGTCCGATAACATCCTAACATCAACTATTGGCAAATTGTAATAATGGTCGTAAGAGAATTGGCAACATGATACGCTGGCCGCAACAACATGGTGTTAATTAAGCTCAATATTGGTTTCTTTTTTTAGGTCATTAATTAAAAAATTTGAATAAAATGATATTAAATTTAATGACTTTATAATTAAGAAATATGTATGTCAAATAATAGCAAATCGAAAACTTTTTAATACCTTTTAAGCTAATATCCAAATGTTTACCTAATAGTTTTATTTCTCCCCTTTGTTACGCGCCAGTAATTGTTTGAGCTTAATATGAATACATGTTCATACATACATGCCTCTTTAAATACATGTGGCAATAATTTTAAATAGCACAATTAATTTAATAACAAAATAATATAGACATTTCATGCTAATTACATACTGTTGTATGCAACATGAATACGAACATTTTACAGGAATTCTCTGAAAACAGCGAAAAATCTAACAAACAAAATCGCATGCAATGAACAAATTGGCTAACTTCGATTAGTGGTATATTAGGGCAGACACCTTTCAGTGGGAGGTAAAATGGAATATTTCGCTCACCAAAACCACTTGAAACTACCTACGGCGAATTTCAGCAATAAAGGTTTTTCCAACATAATTTTTTTTATAAATTTGTTTCGTTTAAAATTACGCCTGCCAAAAGCGTAAACAAAATCAGTACCTGCATTAGGATGTACATGGGGAACATGCATAATATAATACACTGAAATTTGCTTTAACTCAATAAATTACAAAGGCTTATTTCATGTCAATGCATCGATAGGTTTATCCGTTATAGATTAATTTTTAATTATAGACAGTTTTTCTTTCTATTATATATTCTAAAGGAGTATCCCATAAATTGGTAGACCATGTGGTTGCCAGTATATAAATTTTTATCACAGATTTTATTCTTCACTATTTGATGGTTGGTACCGATAAAGGTCAACAAGATTCCACTTGCTCTTAGTGATAATGAGATAGCACTGCAAGAAAGTTGTTCAATGTTCACAATATTCAAATATCTTAAAGATAGGTATAAATTACTAACAAATTGTTTTTTTATATATCAAGAACTTTGTCATCGTTTTGATGTCAGTACTTTTAACGGCCGAAATTTTTGATTAAAAATGTGTTTCATATTTGTGTTTTTGTGCAGATCTTAATCCTTTTTTTCAAGTTATTTTTGCTAGTCGTCCTAGACGAAAAGTGGCCGTTGTCAGACTTTGGTTAATACTTATTACCCAAGGCCTATCTGTGTATCAAATTTTAGCTCTTTAGCTATAATGGAAGTGTCCTATACAAATAAGGGGCACCCGCTAGATGAAAAGTGCGCGTTTTCGAGTTTTTCTGATTACTTATTATCCAAGACCCACCTGTATACTAAAGTGTATCTTTCTAGCTGTAATAAGAAGAGGGCAGGATCCAACTCACCCTAGATAAAAAGTTTTTTGATTTTTCTGTTTACTTATTCTCCCAGGCCAGTCTGTATATAAGCTCTTTAGCTATATTGGAAGTGCCCTATAATATTGTTGAGTGAGTCAGTGGATAGCTACAAAAATAAGCACTTTTACACCTTCATATCTCGGGAAGCTTTTATGGTAAAATTTTCAAACTTTGCATATGTGTTTACCTCTATGTAGGGTGCTTATGTTTTATTATTTTATGTTTAAAGGGAGCAAAGTTATAAAGGGTCTAAAAACAACGCGAATTATTTCGTCTTAATATGTACCTAATCCTTCAAAAAAACAGATCAAAATTCTTTGGAATTTAATTTAAAAATTAAAAAGTTTTTATTTTATTACCGAAATTACTATGATCTAACGATTTTTTGGCGACTTATTAAAGTGTTTTGGATGGGCAAAATTGGCAATTGACCCTAAAATTTTAGCTGTTTCTGGAATTATTACATTTATTTCCCTTTAGGCATACGCATAAAATATCAATTTGTTTGAGATTAAGAATATATTGATATTTTTGCCTCTGCTTTCAATCAACAATGAATCAGGCCAAAACAAAACAATATTATCAGAAATATTTTTGCCATTTAATATTTTTGTCATTTAATTGGCACTACGAATCTCGCCGGCTAGCTGGCAATACCATCCGAAGAGAATCTCTTACATTTTGCTTACTTTTTCTGGCAGTCAAATCCTTTTGCACAAATTTCCAAGAAGTAACGACAACATAGGTTTAAAACTAAAAGAAACAACTAATCGAGGCACCCTTTACATATTAAAATGACCTCAATATTTTGATTTAGTATAAATGCATGCATTTATTTTAGACATTTATTGTTTGTTGCTGAATTAGTTGCATATATTTAGTTTTGTTTTTTATGCCAGCATCAATTAAGAGAGAAAGTTTAACTGGAAATTTCAAAAACTCACAACATATTATGGACATTGGTATTCTTACGGGCATGTAGTTTAATTAACAAAAATAGTCAACTATTTATGTTAAAGAAAGTGAGATAGGTTTCTCGTAATAGAAGGTATAAGAAGGAGTGAAAAAGGAAATATCAAAAATTATTTACAAGCTATTTTTTATTTAAAAAAGTCCTTGAATGACTTATTTTTATTAAAAGTTAAAATTATTCTAAACTTGTAGACGTGAGATCTTTTTATTATAGAAAGTGGGCTTTGAAGCAAAACTAATAACTTACTGCAAATAATAGTTTTATCAAAAAATTAGGAGGATTTAATTTTATTAAACGAAATGGAATCTTTTATTGATTCTTAGTTGAAAGTTAGGTTTTCTTGTAATGTTAAAGTATTTATTAAGAAAAAATATAAATAATTGTTAATCAAAAGTACATTAACGCTCAGTCATCTTTGCGGACTAACATTTAGTATGAATATGATTTTATTCATTGGTAAAAGTTGTTAGTATTGTTGACCTCGGTATTTTCTCGGATCACATTGCAATAATTGTAAATAAAGCCAATGGCGTACTTGTTTGTATGAAACTTTGGTCGAAAGAATTTTCTGATTTGAAAGAGTGGGCATGGCACCTTCAGTAGCAATCTTCGTGTATGCTGTTGTGTAGTCAATTTACTCGGGAATATGCCCAGGAGGGCCATATAAAATAATGAAAATTGTGTTACTTTAATAACAAGTCATGTTATTTGAATTTCACTAAAAAATAACATACAAGTTATTTTTTACTATAAAATTTTATATTTAATTTAATTTATTCTATTAAATATAATCGGAAAAAAGTTAACTAAATTTTCAAAAATGATTGCTTTAAATGACGCCGGCAGACTAAGAAAAGTCTTGTTTGTTTTACTGCTAGTGTTAACACTTAATAAGGTTTTGTTGTCGTTATCGTCATCAAATTTTATAAAAAGCATGCAACTGTTTTTAGCAGAATATGTCCACTAAATATAAATAAAAAATTTTATTTAAATCAAATTATTTTCAGCAAATATTAAGGATAAGACGTGTGCTTCGCAACACTCCATTAAAGTTGCCGTGGCTTAAGTAGTTAGCGTGTTGACTATTAAGCATTCGATGGCTTTTATTAGAGGCCTTCCTTCGTGTACCAACCGCTGCCAATTAATAACCTAAATTTTTATGATATTGTAGTAGCTTCTGTTCACACTAGTAAATATCGGTTCGCCCTCTTTCGTCGGTACCGCTCTATACCACAAAATTGTCGGCGAATTATAATGATTTATAAAATGGGCTTAATCTAGCTTCATTTAATGGAGCCTACCTAACACCACAGACGCTGCAACACTGTTCTAAAATTTCAATTTTCAATATTCCTTTATAGACACTTATTTACTAAACACAAATAGAGTACAAAATAAACACAGCATTTCAAATTCGATACTAATTATTTTCAAATCTATCGTATTATTATTGGATTTAAATTTCAAAGTTAATATTGGTGCTAGTGTGTATGAAAATTTGCTTCCCTGTTATATTATTAATAGTTGTGTTATTTGTCTCACCGCTTGTCACCATTATGTTCTTATTTAAAATTAGTAACGGTACATTTATAACGGTTAAATGGTAAAAGGATTATTGTATCAAGTGTCGTTGGCGCAAAGCACATGTAATTATTCTTGCCGTTATTTTGTTGGTTATTATAAACTTTTGAGGCGTAATTTGTGTTGAAAGCATGTACGAGGTGTATTCAACAAATTACCGATGCTTAAATATTTCTTAAAAACCCTTGATCGTGTACCATTTATCTTCTTTGAACTAATCCCCCTCAGATATAAGACGCAACTTTTTTTAATTGAACAATTCAACATGTGCTAAGGCTTTCAATTTCCTCAGCAGCTTCGTTGTTATATTGGCTCGTAGAGACGAATCGTTTTAATTTAAACTTTACCTTTAGCTTCGAGAAGAAACAGTAGTCAATTGAGGCATCGTCTGCCATATACCTTGAGTAGAGTATAATACCGGTGTTTTAACGAGGAACAAGTAAAAATCATGTTCAACTTATTAATTCATCGACAGCATACTATATATTCAGCACATCTGCACATTATATCGTATCAATATAACAATTACTAATTCCGGTTCTAGGAAATTTAAAAATGTAAGCTGTTATCAAAATGAGCATTCGTTAATCTTTAAAAGTCGACTTTTCAGTGTTTTGTATCAAATTGGCGATGAATGACCAGTGCATCATCACCCGTATGTTAAAGGAACGCCAGATTAATCGATCTATAAGATTGTCACAGTCCGTAAAAGTTTGCAGGAAAACCTGGCGTAGCACAAGAACTCAGAATGTCGCAGACTCGCGCATATTCTGTCGAGACTTAGTCGTATACTCGTACAAGAACTAAAGGACCCAAGAACTGGTAACGTTAATTGTTCGCTAGGTTGATTTATATAAAAATATTTGTCAAAAAAATTTTAAAATTTTACAGAAAACACAAATAACATGAGCATTAAAAATATTTTTACATTTTCACAAAAATACTTTAAAAATGTTTCAATATTTATAGACAACAGAAAATTATTAACATTAAAACTGAAATAATTTTACATTTGTGTTAACATGTGTACGAAAAACTAATTAAAATAACATAAATCAAAACACTAAAAAATTCTTATATTAAATATTTTATTTTATGAACTAAATGCCTATATACCTGCGCAACATTATCTGTGTCTGCTTTAAAATTAATTCTTTGACTGTCATATTTACAATTGAGGGAAATAAGCTGAGAAAGAGTATTGCTATTTCTCCTAGGTTGTATGGGGTTCCAAAAATTAATAAGGAAGGATTCCTCCTAAGACCAACTTGTTCGTTTATGAATTTGCCTTCTTGTGAATTATGTGCGAGTAAATACGTTACTGTTATACTAAAAAAGGTTATTGAATTTTCTAAGTATATCTGTGGACTTAGCTATGGATAAGGAAATATCGAATAAAAGAGTTTTTATATAAAAAAGATCTTCCTTCAAGCTTAAATAATTTAATAAATTTAAATAAAATTATAATTATAATTTAAATTCGAAACACAAATTAAGGCATTCAATTTTACTTTGAAAAATAAAAAATACAGAAAAATAAATATAATAATTCATTGGATTTTATTTTATTGTATTGCGAAAATGGAAATTTTTACGAAATGTTACTAATTGTGCGTCGATAGTTATCTCGCGAAAGGTTTGAATGACTTTCGGCAATTGTCTACAAAAGAATCCTAGATTTCCGTAATGGCACCTAACTTGTCGGTCTCCTTTCGAATTTTTCTCGTAGTTTTATTATAAAAAAATATACTTAGACAATGCGATAAATTTCGTCAGTATTTTTTCTTTCACATTTTCTCTTTTACAATATAGCGCTCCAGCTGTTATAAGTATTCCGAGAAATGCATTCAATTTACCTTCGGTTACTATTTTCCAGTTTTTGTTTTACCTGTAAGGATATTTTTTATTGTATTTAACAAATGGTCTTTTGGATTTTTCGTTAGTATGAAGACATATTTTCTTTCATCAATTTTGTTTGCAGTACTCATGTAACTAGTTACTACTGGAGTTACGTTCACAATATTGTATGCTGACCTACGTGTATATGGAAATGGTTTCGCAGGCCAGAGTTGGCAGTGTAATATTCTGCGTTTCAAAGCAACATCATCTTCTCTAACTTCAATGTCCGTAAGAATATTTTCAATATCCGAAACAATAAGTTCCTCAATCTCGTCTTCCGTTTCACTAGCTTCGCTCGCGTAAATATCAAGTATAAAATTAGAATCGTGAGTGTCACAAGCTACTTCTATACCACACTGTCTACACCTCCCCACTGTCACTTCTGTCATTTAAATATTGTCTGTCTGTGGAAACATTTTTTTGTGCGGTTTTCCATTTTTGGGTCTCAGAAAACAAAGGAAATCTGTAAAGTAAAATACAACGTGCGGTAACTTGGGTCACCCAAACAAAAAACTTACTTTATAATTACAAATAAAGATTTTATTTTTATTATTTAAAGAAAGAAATTATTTTCGGATTTAATTAGGAAAAACTAATGATAGGGGAATAAAGTCCCTCATTCCGTACTTTAAGGGTAAATAGGGAAATGTTTTACTTTAAGTGAAATGAAAAATTTTTGCAAAAAAAAAACAAATGGAAAAAATATCTTCTTATATATGTTAAAAAAAATTATTTTCGACGCTGGCAGCATGTTTTTCGATCAATTAGCTCCTACTTTCATATTATTGGGTTTAATTGCGTATGTTTATGGAGCAAAAATCTGCTTCAAAGAAACCTAATATATAAATATAAGTACCAAAAAACTTAGAAATTTATGTACAATGGTCATCTTAGATTATACTTTTGCCATCCATTGACATGTGATGAACTTTAATCACAAGGACTATGATTTTATCATAGTATGATAACATGGGATCATGCTATTATTATATTATGATTATATTATACATAATTTAACAAGTAGTATTTTTATATGGTATAATATTATTATATAAGACATAATTGTTATGCAATAAAGGGTTTTGTATTATCCGCAAAAATAATATAATTTAATTTTAGTATTAACTTAAGTAAAGATTTCCTTTACCATTTGGTTGATTCCTGACTATAATTAAAGAGGATCTGTCAATTTAATATGGCTTTAGACACTCTGGGATAGGCCTCATATATAACTCTAAAGTGTGTGTTAAGTGCCGGGAACCATAATGCTATTCCTAGTTAAATTAGCAGCTATAAGGGTTTAAAGTTCCCACTAATACTTGCACAAATAATACACAACGAACGTATTTTATTCAAGTAAAAAAATAAAAGTATTAGGTACAGTTTTTTCTTCCCTGTCAACAGATTTTCCTCTTTCTTGTTCAGTTTAGTAGCTATAGACGGGCTTTAATTTGTATCCTCACATATGTCGTATGCATTGTGGCCGAGTTTCGGCCAGTAGGCCGTATGTATAAAATTTAAGCAAATTTGTATATTGTGTAGGTTCTCATTTTCGCTTAAGGCCGAAGCAAAGATATTTGTACACACCCTTTCATTATTAAGAACGCTTTGTATTTAAATCGTATCTTCTGTTCAAGGGGTATTAAATTTTAATTAAATGTTTAGGTTAATCTATGTAAATACAAATTAAATATACGAACATAACTAACCTTGTTGGCATGTTTAAATAAGGACTAAATAAATATGTACATTCTCATGTTTATTAATTTTAATATTAGAAACTCTTAATACTACTTAACGAATTAAAATTAATATTATTTAATTTAAATTTGATATGAATTCTTAATGAAAAGTTTAAAGGATTTAGATTGGATTTAGTTATGCATTAAGGTTTAGAATGCCTGTATTTCATACGTTGATATAAAACTTATATTCGCAAAAGTTGAGAAGTTTTACTATGTTAGTAGTAGGGGTTTCATTCTTACAATATTTGCATGATGTATTAAGTTGTAACAAAGTCTATAGCATTCAAAAATGGCTTTATATACTTCTATGCTATGCCGATAGGAAATAAATCTTTGGTAATTCTTATCTTTGTTATCAACTTATCACTCATATTGAAATAGAATACAATTTGAAGTAATTTGCGAAAAAAATCTAAAAGTAATTAATTAATAAAAATTTTATTTTATATTATAAAGAGAATTATACATCTGAATAATCATCAGTTTATGAACGTGACCTGGACGCTACTTATGTAGACGATACGGTTTAATATCGGCCGATATTCAAGGTCTGAGTTTTGTTCTTATGAAATATTTTGTGTTGAATTATATAAGGATCGTCTGATTCAATATTTCGCTAAAAATATATGTCTTGCTATTAACGTAAGCAATATTTCTTGTAAACGTAAAAGTCTATCCGTACACCTTTCCCCAGATCGTGAAACAAATTTTATAGTTATTTAATTATGGAACACCGTTTTGGATTTGAATTTACCTATTTAATTACTACTTTTATGTATTTCAGATCAAGTCAATCCGTTTTTAAGTTTCATATTTAATTAAAAATGGTATAATATACTAGACGTATGTAGTAGCAAAATTTAAGTTTCTATGCGAAAATTATTTTTCATAGTATGTTCGAAACTCAAACTTATTTTAGAATTTGCGAGAATTTATCGAATATAATTTAAAAAGCCTATATAAAAAAATTTTCACAATGTAAAATACCAAGTGATAAAATTGTATAAATTTTCAAATTTTTCGAACTTAATTTCGAAATTAGTCTCTGACCCAGATATTATATAGACATAATTAATGATTGATAAAATATTTAATTATAAAGTTTTGCTTATATTCGCTAAACTCGAGGTTAATACCAAAGAAAAGCTCAAACATATTGCTACGTTTAACGTTTTTAAACGTGTTTAATTTTTCGCAGGTTCTTTTAGTTATATAGTTGCTTATCGATAATTGTTACTCTACTTAATTTAACGTTTCACTCAATAACAACTTTTAGGTTAACCACGCAAGTCTTTTAATAGTAGTCATCTGTTTTCTCGAAACTTCTAGAATACTCAAGAATAAGGTAGATACTTTTTTACACCTTCTTTTCCGCTTGTGTTTTATTATGTTGATTTTTTTGCAGCTTCCTAGTAGTATTCAATTCCTGAACTTCGTCTGTATATGTTGATTTTCTATCGTCGTTCTTGTTTTGCGTATTCTGGTAACTTTTATGAGATTATGGCTGTTGTATTAGTTGTTGTTAAAGGACCGAGGTAGTGTACAGTGGGCACCAAAAGTATTCGTATCCTTCAATTCTATAACTTTCTGTACAATGAGTGCATCAAGTATTCGTACTATTAAATTCTTACAGGCGAGTATACTTGTTTCCACTTACCTTCTTAACAATATGCTTTGATCCAAAACTCAAATATAGTTTTCGTAGTCTCAATAAAATATGGCTTGTAAGAAGATAAAGACTATTAAAATGTAATCCGCAAACCAAGTCTAGGATAACTCTTAAAACTTATCTAATTTGATGTTCCACATCTGCGAGTGGGAATAATAAATGTGTGAAATAAAATTAATTACCGAAAAAAAGGTTAAATTTCTAGGAATAATTATGTCTGTTCTTCCTTCTTGCTTAAACAATAAACTTGTGTATGTTTTGCCAGCGATGGCCGTATAATTTAAATATTTGATTTCAGTTAAAGGCAAGTTTCTTACAATTTAAGTTTATTCGAACGTGTGTAAGTCATGTGGAACTAAGTAAATAAACACTTTTGAAAATACACAACTTGATGAATAAATATTAGGTTTGAAGATTAAATTTTCCACATAATTTGCCACATGAATTTATATTTAATCCAGATGTTATTATAATATTATGCAATAGTACGAAAATTAATTGGGCGAATGTATCTTATCTTTGCTGTTTTAGACAAAACATATACATACAACTAAAATTATGCATGCATGAGTAGTTATAATTTTAAAATATATTAACTTTAATTATTTCCAGCAGCAAATAGAAATAGAAAGTATATAATACTTTTGTCATTATCACACATGATCATAAACACCGAAAATGGAAAAAGTGAAATGTTTATACAAAAATATCGCTGCCCCATTATGTACGTCTTCGTGGTTGAATTTGTCAAACACTGGAACAAAGAAACGTTAAATTAAGTTGGGCAAAAAACTTGACGTTAAAGCGTGACTCACAGTTAACAACATGCATTATGGTTGGATCACCCTTTATTTATTAATTAAATAACTTATTAAACAAATTTTGTTTTAAAATTTTCAAATAGTAAAACTCAATGTATATGAAACATTACCAAAAACAGCAACTCTGATTGAGTATCACTTCTTTCTCTTTGTTTTGTTTTAGTTACCATCATTTCGGATCAAACATGCAACGATAAAAAACCCTGTTGTTTTTGATATTTGGAATTGTTGTATATTAATTAACCTTGGACGGTATGTGGAATCAACAAATATATGCTAACATTTGCATGCTTTAAACTAACAACAAATGCATGCAAATGTCAGCATATCAAATATGTTAGGCGTCTACACGATACGCTGAAAGTTTAAATTTTTTGAAGTCAACATATGTCAACATATAATATCTCAACATATGAGTTAGCATAAAATGTTTGTGTCTACACAAAAATTGTATGCTGAATGTCGTAGAATGTTGAATGTCGTAGAATGATATAAGTATAGGATGGGCCGTGAGAACATTTGTTTACGAGTATAAATGTAAACTAAATTTAGCAACACTCGTTGTTTATCAAATATTTGTATGTATCAATAATCCGTTATAGTGCAAAATTAATATTTAAGAAAATAAAACACAATGTCATCAAAGAATGTATCACTTAATCGTTGTTCTGACTTTGTTTTTGATAGTGAAGAAGAATTATGAGCAAAACAACGTAGAAAGAAGCTGGGAGTTGGCCAATTTTCATACAAATATTTTTTATTCGGTGTCTCCATTATCTATGGGGGGGTCCAGCCATAATGCATTATGTTAGGTGTGATTCATTATCGCGAGGTGACAACGGACTTCTTGTGTCCATAAATTGAGGATATGGACCTTGACGATATTGCTGTGTACTTCACATTTGTTTGATCGCTACAAATAAGAAAATATAAACACCATTCTTATTAACCGTGCAATGTAATGAAAATTAATTAATACTTGGCGAAATAAATACATTACAAATTCTAAATTTTCCTGACTAAACATGAGTGGTAAGGAAACACAAAAACAGCATAAATATATCAAATCAATACAGGTTCTAGTCACTTCGAAATGACAATAACGCATTCTGCATGTCCATGCCGAACCAACTTTCATAGCGTCCTATAATATTTATCCACCCAAAAGCGCCAGATAATTCACGAATCAAACTGTTGGAAAAAATTGAAATTCACAGAAACCCCAATTACCGGAATAACAACAAAATTTAAAAATCCCCCAAAAATCGTAAAAAATGTATCAAAAATTTTATATTACCAAAAAATCTCATTTTAATCAAAAGTATATGCAACAATTTTGAAATTTCACCACATTATTGTTAAAATTCTTCAAAATCTTAAAAACCTAAAAAATGTAGATATTTTAAATATGCTTGCAAATAATTATTAAATTTCTCGGCTAACGGCGTAGTCACGAAAAATTTAAAAATTCACAAAATTATAAATTTAACAGAAAATAGTTATCAAAAGCTTAAATTTTCTATCAAATATATAATTTAAAATTGATAAAAAACGAAAAAATTAACTAAAAATTAACAACTAAAACACTAAAAATATTGTCGTAAATCGGAATTAAACTTAAAAATCATAAAAAAAAACAAAATTCGGGAAAAAAAACATAATTCGCTAACCACAAATTAAAAGATTGCAAAATGGTACGAAGGCGGATCAATAAGTCCGTGACTTTTCTCCGGGTGAACCTGCTCCCAAGAAGGCCAAGGTAAATTTGTCGGCCAATAAGTTTTTTTTTTTTTTTGAATACACGCGGGATAGTCCACATCGATAACCTTCAAAAGGGGAAAATAATAAACGGCGCATATTATGCCAACTTATTAGACCGATTTAATGAGGATTAAAATAGAAAACGACCCCATATGGTCAAGAAAAACGTTTTTTCATCAATATAATGCACGGGTGAAAAACTCTATGAATTGGGCTACGAATTGGTACCTCATCCGTCATATTCTCCGAATTAAGGCCCCTAGTGACTACTGCCTATTTCCAAACCCAAGAAATGGCTCGGCTATTTTAAGGACCTCGAAAAATTCTAATTTTTGGAGGGGATACAAAAACTGGAGAAACATTGTACTAAGTGTATTGAGTTAAAAGAAGATTATGTTTAAAAATAAATTTGTCAACAAACCGGCTTGTGTCCAAACCAAACTTGACAAAGATAGACGAAAATTCGTTCCAAAAATCTACATCAAAACACCCTGTCGGAACATCAAATCAAGAACCAGTTGATTTGCTCTTTATCAAATTTTATTACTTAAATACAAATATTAATAAACAAATATTAAATAACAATATCAGCATTGGAATTCGAAAAAGAGTCGGGAGTATGCCGAAAAACAATCTCTAACGTAGAATTCAATAACAAAAAAGTTACAGTGTTGTAAATCTTCATTCTCACCCAAGAAAAACAGCAAGAACATCAAAAATTCAGAAATATTCATTCTCGTATTCTATTTGTCTTTAGTGTTGGGTTAATCAAATGATGTTTACAGTTAAATACAAAATTAGTAGAAAAGACACGAAGAATTTTAATAACGAGTGTAGAGAATTATAAAATGCATTTATTTCAAGTAATTAGATTTTTTTTCCAACATCAAGACAAAAACATTAAAGCTGTAACAAAAAGCCCCACAACAAACAAATTGTTATTTTATTTGCATTTTTTCATAATATTTCATAATGGTTGCTTTTGCTCCATACAAATGGAACTAATGGAATAATCTATTAAAATTATTTTCATTCGACTTTTCCCCAGCTACATTTCCGAGTGAAATTCTCTCAATAGTTTTTATAATCCTTGTTCTTTGCTTCTTAAGCTTCTTCCGATAATTCTTGGTAATAATTGGTAAGAGTTCGTGTTGTACGATCTCGCTGCCGTGAATTAAAAATTTGTGTTAAGCGGGAATCAAGCGATTCCAGGGATAAATTTTAACAAAGTCCTGAATTATGTTGTGAGCGAAATGACAAACATTGTTCAAATGGATTTCATAATCACTACACACAACAATTAATCACACCTAGGCCAACTTTTATTATTTCAGAATTTAAAAAAAAAGTCTAACAGTTTTCCCATCAGGCTGTTCATCAAATAAACAAATTTTCTTACGAGTCTTTTCTATATGACAAAAGAAAAACAAAGTACGCTCTAGATTTGTTAAATAATTTATGTTATTAAGTTTTGACACAACGCTTTACAAAACATATAAAATATCTAAAAAGTTCTCAACAAACACGCAAACTTTTGTAGTGGAATTTTCAGTAGAGATGGCATACTTTCTGAAAATTTAAATAAATTGTTGCCCTGTAAAAGAGTGCATGCTGAACACAACCTTATCAGTTGCGATTTTACACTGATAATTATTAAGGCCAAAATCTATAAAACACCACCTTTCGTAGGCGTAACCATATTGCACTTATAAAAAAGGCAAAAAGTTGTAATTTTTTTCTAGAAACGAAAACACCATACGTGAATATTTAATTTTTGAAATATTTTCACACATTTTTTTTACATACCTGATATTGACGGTTCCGATCTAAAGGTGCAACGTTTTAAGTATTAAATTCAAATAAAAATCATTTTTTTTATTTCATTATAATTGTGAAGTGCGTACACAATGTAGTTGGGTTAAATTGTTCATATTAATATGGAATTCTATCGTATTTTCCCGGTAGGAGTTATTATGACTTAAACTAAATACTAACATTTCAATTAAGCGCCACTTTGGACTCAGTGAGCTAAGTTAAGAATAACTTATGTTAGTTAAAAAAAGTATTTCTTGATTACGGTTTCTTAATCTTTATGACTTCAAATCAAAATCCTTATTAAAACGGCTACAGATGGTCTTAAACTATAGCAAATTAAAGAAATATTAATTTTTGGAGGTTACTAGAGTCTTTAACGACTTAATTACATTTTTATTGTAAAGTGATTCATATTGTCCCACGGAGTTGAAAAAGATATTAGATCTCAATTTAAATCCCTCAATCTTTTGAGGAAGTAGAAAAAATATTTCTCCCAATTAAAATCGCGGGTAGCAATATATAAAGAAGAATCTTACGTCTCAACCTGTAATTGGAAAGTAAGTAACGCTGGTTGTGGTTTATTATGCTAAACTTTTTGATCAATTCAAAGCAGACAAAGTTAGTAAAATCATTCGAAGCAATAATATTAAATTATATTCTTATGTGCTTAAACATAAAGAACCGAGGAATTGAATTGCTCTAAATTATTCTATAATATTGAATGAAACAGCAGAATTTATGAATCCAGTTTAAATTCAAATATAGGGGGTCTGAATAGGAGTACACCATTGAAATCATTCAGTCAATAAATCGATTATTTCATGCGCACTATGGCAGATGGCGCCGTCTTGCTAAAACCCCATGCCATCCGTCTTGTTTCTGTAACATACGAGTATGCTGTTCAATGTCACTGCCGAATTGAGGCTAAAGAAGACCCATTATCCCTAACCGCTACAGTTTCTTCAAATTTTTTGAGTACTCTTCGAATTGTTGACAAATTATGTCTACTTTCTCGACCGAAAATTCACAATGACAAGACCCTTGATAGGTAAACAGCCCGCAATTACCAGAGTTGCTACACGTACGCTCAATAAATTCCACAAAATTTAAGTATGTAGTGCACTCTCTTAGTGAGACTGCTAGAAATAAGTTGCATTCGGTTGACCTTTAAATTAAAAAAAAATATGGATTTGCATTGCAGCAGCGGATCTAAACAAAACGGTTTGGTTTGGTTTTCCTTCCCCCATGATATATACAGGTTCTATTTGTTGCTATACAGTTCTATAAAAATTACAACCTCTCCCGTGACAATGCTCCACAAGGAGCACTGCCGTGACCAGGATTCGAACCTGGGTTACTACGGCCACAACGTAGGGTCCTAACCACTAGACGATCACGGCTATTGAGATTATGTTAAAATCTTTATCTCATAAATTAATTTAAATAGATTTTAACGTTAAAAGAAACCAACAACCATGTTTCAAATGGTTCTTTTATTATTGTTACTACCGCTGAAGAATAGAGCGGCTTGGACATATCTCGTACAACACATAAAAGCTATTGAATGGAAGAGTAAATGTGAAAGGCATGAATTAGCAGAGAATCCATAAAACAAACTACAAATTCAAACAATAGTAATCATGGTAACATACCAAGTAAAACAAGAAACAGTTGTAGCTATTTAAAAGTATATTTTTTGTGCCTTTTGCTTTAGAAAACCGGCTTGTAGACAAACCATTAATCTTGTTTCATTTTGCACATTTCTTTATCAATAATATTAGTTCATAGTATTAATTTATAATTTTTGAAGACTTTTCAGTGCTATTTTGTTCGTTAATGATAGTTAGCCCAGGTTCGAATCCAAGTCACATTAATGTTTATATGGGGGAGCATGGTCATAGGTGAAAATGTGGTTTGTTATTTGCATATATGATATAAGAATTCGATGGAGCTGCCTCTCTGTACTTACCAGTTTTGTACATTTTTTGATAAGACCTACCTACTATATTCATTCACAAAAAATTTCATTCAATCGGTTTTTTGACGGTTTCGTAGCCCGTATATTTTAAGGTAATATATAGAAATAATTCTGAGTAGAGGACTGTAGTAGAGAAGAGTATATATTTCCCTAACCCAAAAACCTTTCTTACTTTAACGAACGATACTAACTGCTTGTGGATGATCTATGAAGTAATGATACAGAGCACTTTTAAGTTACTGCGATGTTATTGTATCTGGATTATATGATTCTGATATAAGAACATCATTAAAGGGACCACGTTTCATAATTTTATGCACTTTGATATTCTTTGGAGTAATTCTAGTCGTTATGGAGCATAGTTGGTATAAGTGCTTAGACCAACACGATTTTTGCAAGGTTATTCTAAGTCTGAAGTAAATAAAAGGGCTAAGCTTCAGCTCTAATATATGTCATATGATCTGAAACTAACCATATAAATATGTAGTAGAAACAGTATTTGCCAATGGTTACTTCTATTTTTATTATCCTTTAATTACGGAGGTGGTGGTTAATTTTACACTCACTTCACTTTTTTTAATTAATTTTTTTTTTTTTTCATTGTGCTCTATAAATTTCACTCTCTTAGTATCTTCTTATATGTCATTATTATTACTCATTTGGGTTTTGAATGCAGAAAGTGTTGTATGAGCGGAGAAAAGCTGATGCTGGTATAAAACGTACCACTCGTCAGCGCATACGTATTTTTTTCATGGAAAGCATTTTACCACCAGTAGTGCGATTCACTAACTTTTAACGATTCGACAGTCGCAAAATTTGTCGACAATTTTTGTTGTTTGCATTAACGATTGTGTGATTCACTAAGTACTCGTTAACGACAGTAGACATCGTTAATTTTTTGTTTATTCAAATTGATATCAAGTGGCATGCATCACTGTCAAAAAATATCAAATAAACGAAAAGCACAAAGAAGAAAAATTTTGACCACTAGTCCAGTTAGTTATAATCTGTACAAAATACATCATGTCGGAATCCAAAAAACGTAGAGATTTGATGATAGGTAATTTACTGAAGGATGGCGACGAAGTCAGCGAAGTCGACGATAAAATTGCTGCTCTGGATTTCTGCATTGAACAAAGTGATACAGAGTATGAAATATGTATTAAAGGTGGTACATGCAGTGAATCTGATGGAGTTCATGAAGTTATTGTTGGAGAAATTGGCGGCATTAATGATGGAGAAGAGAAAGAAAACGTAAGTAAATTTACTAAATATTTCTATGGAATAAACGGGTTTAAGTGATCAGAATAACGCGCTGCATTAAAATTCCGGTTCATAATATCGTGCGTCTACCAGTGGCTTTGCAGCACCACTTGGGAGAGGATATATTTCAATATTGGTCACATTTTTTTTTATAGCGGTATTAAGGACATAATTTTAAAGAATACAAATACAAATACGGATTTTGATTAATAAAAAAGCCGCGAAAAGTTAATCTGCATTTTTTTAAATCATGATTTTTTTCTTGTGTTCTCTGTAATATTTTTTCTATAATACATTTGGCTGTAAAAAGAGCTTTTAACGTTCCCGATTAGTTTTTAGATAAATTTTTTTTATTGAAGTTAAGAATGTTATGTTTTTTAGTTTAAAAAAGGTAGTTGTAAAATAAAGTACTTGTTTTGCTAAATTGAAAAATTGTTTATATAATTTTTTATTGCATTAGAAACATTATCTTTTATTAAAAAAAAGAAATAAATTGTAAGAAAATGTTTTTTAATAAAAATAAAAAAAATGGAAAATTAAACGGGGTAAAATTTACCACCACGTCAGTATCTATGGCCAAAATATTCACCTCCGTAGTTAAAGATTTGATGTTTCCAGACGTTCAGCCTGTTCATGAAATCCAGCACGAGAGGGTTTCAAATACAATTTCTAATTGAGTTGCGTTACAAAAAAGTCACGGAAATACTATAATCGAATCGAAAATATATTTTTATCCGAAGTTAAACAAATGTTTGTCAAAGTTTTATTATTTGCACCCCAAATAGGAGTTGGATTTCCATTCCGTTTTCAATACAATCTATGTTGGATTTCATGAATAGGCTGGCTACCGACTTTTTCAGAATTGAGTTATATTACGATCTAAGCCTTTTTTATTCTAACCCTTTTTTGTAGTTTCACAGATTTTTGTTGAAAAGTTTAGAGCTTTTCTCTGACTTGAATATTTTTATACGATTTTACCTTTTTTGTGATATGACTGACCACTTTGACTTTTGACTTTTTATTACTTGTTGATATTAATTTTAAAAATAATTTTTAAGCATTTTTTTCTTGTAGCATTTTCATTGGTTTTATAATTATTTCCGATATCTTTTATACACATACTCGTATGCAAGCATATATAGGCTCCACTTATACGTAACACTTTAATTTCGAATCAATTCTCGGTTTTTTACCTTTGTTTCGTTTTAAGATTTAAATATTTTTTTCAATGTTTTTTTTTTAGAGAAAAGCCAATTTTTTTAATTTTTCTTAATTACCATTTGTTTTTGTCGTTTAAGAATTTTTAGCTATTTTAGATTAAGTTACTGCTTTAGCTCACGTTTGCGATTTTTTATTTTTTTACAAATTTGGCATATTCTGCCTACACAAACTCAACATACAGCACTCTGAAGGTCGGTTGTGCTGATTTTCAGCAGCAAAAGCCTCTACATTATAGCTTAAAGCTCGGTCCTACAGTTGGGTCATTTCATTTTACATATGGACAAGCCTTATATTTTAATGTATGGATATCGAAGCAAACCGCTTACTTTATGGGACTTCAGGCAACTGATTTGTGATTACAATTACCTCACTTTTATCGAGTCTCGTGCTAACACTACTCTTGGCTGTAATGTATTCAGACAGTCGACTGGTAACTGTCGACCTTCTTCCTCATCATGCATTCTAAGCTTAAATCCCTTATGGCATTCATATATACCAAGTGTCTGTCCTTGATGCTGAGTATTATCATAGCTTCAGCCTCTTTCAGACACAGTCTGCAGGTATCATAATTTTTGATTTTCATTTTGGCCAGATAATACTTGAAGTTTAAATGTCCTGTCACTAATACAGCTTAAGGAACCTTACTAGCCTTCCTGTCTACATGTGAAAGCCTCCTTCTACCTTTTCAGGGTTAGTGAGTGTATCCATTGTAGGAACATTGCACGCACTTGGTCCGTTCACCAGTGCAACTCGGGGTCTGGCCCACAGGAATTCACAGCAGAGCTCCCAGCTGTGCCTGTGTCCTTTGGACGTAGATATGTCTTAACCATTTGTGAATATCCATTTCCTCTGTTTTATTCTTGAAGTCCAAGTTCCTTTTTTTACTCCCCATATCTAGGCCCGCGTATTTTATTATAAAGGTTATCTCCATTATGATAGCCGGCTTACAATTTAACAGCGAATCCAAATTACATTTTAATATATACATTTGTATGTATTCGAACACTAGGACAAAACATGACTTTAGGGGAGAATGTTATAGTTTGAGATTTTGGCACTAAACGCTACTTATCTGATGATCAATTGCATCTGATATAATTTATTTTTTTTTTTTTGTTTCGATTTGTGATAGTGTTATTTTATCAGTATTCCTAAATTTAAAAATAACCTTAATTATCTTAAAATTATAATTTTTAAACTCCATTACTGCACCAATATTAGTGATTAAGCGATTCTTGCTAAATTCTCTTCAGAATTTTGTCTTTTATCCAATTATTATATTAAACGCAAATTTGATATCTGACAAGCTAAAATCCCTTTCGTTACGTCACGTTATATATTGGAAGGCTAAAACCCCTCGTATATCTTTTAAACGTTAAATTGTTTATAGTAATAAAACTTAACTGCAGCACTGACTGTGCTTAAAAACACCCATGGCGTGACCCTCATTCAAACATGGGTTGCTAGGCCCACGTTCTAAATTACTAGATTGAGGCTAAAATTTGTTTGCAATCTCAGGTGCAGTATTAGACACTCTTGTAGCTAGGACCCCACGTTGTGCCAAATTCAAAGAGTTGTAAAGTAATATTGACAAAGATGAATTAATTTTATTTTCTACTACTTTGTCACTAATTTAATGTTTAAATTTAACAGTCGACATATTCTTTTTGCATTTATAAAATTGTAAGAAAATCTATTTAATTATATTTATGCATGTGTGTGAGTAATGATTAATGAATTGGTTTGGGAGAGTTGCCACGCTCCATGAACCACAAATTGCTCTACCAATAATTATTCTGATAAGGAAATATCAGAACATTAAAATTGACAATAAAATCTCGTTCTGAAAGTGAGCTAAACAGTGTTCATTATTTCAACATTAAAAAACAATTTTATTGCCTTTATTTCTGCCAAGATTACTTCATCTGATTAATAAGTTCCCCATTCTGTTTGCAATTTTTACAATACTTTTTTTTGCGATCTCATAAAGTAAGTTAACACCACAAATGTTTCGAACTGTAATGAAAAATGTTCCCACAAAAGCAAAAGTGTTAACTAATCACATTTAATGCAGATGAAATTCAGAGAATTCAATAGCAACAATTAGTTCACTTAATCAGTACATGCCAATACATTAAGTAAAAGATTAAACAAAAGAAAAGAAGACTATCGGCACATGCAGCCAAAATTCTAAAGTCTTGCCTATCAATTATAAGCCAAGCTTAATGCACAAAATTCATACTTCCTCCACATACGGTTAAAATTTCGAAGAATTGTTTATAAGACTTCCTCCACATGCAGCAAAAATTCTGAACAATTACTATGCACCTGTATTTTTTCTTATATCCTCAGCAATAATCAAATTTGATTGCGCTATTATTACAGCCAGTAGCAAGTAATTAGAATTTAGGCCTATATTCAATTTGTAATTTTTTAGTTCATAATTTTGTTTTATTAATAATTTAAAAAAATCGCAAATAAAAAAGTGTGACAATTCCTTTTTAAAAGGTTTCAATAAGGGCATCTCTAACTAGTATAGACATCCATATACTCGTATATGTGCTCGTTTCTTTGAGAAAGAAGAGTGGATATAATAAAGTACATTTGTCCGTCTTTCCTATGGACTTAAACATAAATGGACTGCAGTCCAAATGGTTGGACCAATATGTTAGATGCCTTTTCAAGAATTTTCCATTTGAAAGAAATGCGACTTCGTTAAATTTACATCTTCAGGATCCTTATATGTGGGAGAGTTGATATAAAACTTCGAATACTTATGGTTTTTATTGGACCAATCTGTCAAATACTGTTTCCACAAATTCGCAAATTAAAAGAGTTATCAGATTCACCGTAGTCAAATGTAGCTCTCTCTCTTTCTCTTCTCCAGCTTTCAGCCACGTGCATACAGGTAGTCATCAGGTGGCCATATTTGTAGTATAGTACGCATGTTAATCAATGTTGCCTGCATATACTGCATAGAATAGAGTAAAAGTGAGGTGAGTTAAAACCAAATAAAATACCTTACAATACAAATACACCAACAACAGCTCAACGGTTTTGTAGCATAAAAAAACTTTGTGGTAATAAACAATTCATTGATGTCACCAATATTCACATAAGTCGCACAAATACAGATAATTATAATGCCACTCGCACAAGAGGGCAGGTAATTGGCCAAAGAAGGTAAGAGAAGAGAGAAAGGCTTACATAAATGCTAATGATGGGTAATAGAGGCTGATTTGTAATAAAATATTAAAATTGCAATAATGAAATATTTTGCATGTTATTACAAATACCTTTTAATAACATTTAATACATTCATAAGGGATAGTGCGAAAAAAGTGTTCAACCACAAAAACCACTAATTAATTTTAGATACGGGTCATGTTTAGACATGCAATCAGATTTACATGCATTTGAATTGATTTAAGTAAATAATTTGCTACTGGACAAAATAAAAGTTTGCATATAATTTAGTACTAAACGAGAAACAAAACGCGGTTTGAATTCATTTTAAAATTGTCTATACATAATTTACACATGTGTATACAAGAATCAAAAAAGCTGAAAGTAGAAAAAATCTAAATTAAAAACAAATAAATACTCATTAAATTATCATATAATTGAAAAATATCCCATCAATCGAAACTAAACCTTAATCAGTAATTGTTAAATTCTCCACAATCGCCCTCGAATTGAAAACTAAAAAGTACCTTAATTTTACCAAAAGAAATAGAGAATTTTGTCTTCAAAATAGCCAAGGAATAAATATTTGATTCATTTTTATATCCTTCCAAAAATGTTCTTCCATTTGCAAATTCTTCAATATTTATTTCCGAACCAGACAGATATTTCTGGTTAATTGACCTTCCCTACCTATAATTCAATTAACGATGTCTGATGTTAAAACCAACTTTCTGACAGCACTAGACAACCTAGGATATTGAAACTTTGACCATTTGATCAAAAGATAAGTCATAAAAATTCTAAGTTTTGCCAAAAATCTAAATTAGCCTATAAAAATAAAATAATAAAGGTAATCTGGAAATTCACCACAAAAGCAAACTGTAGTCTAAAAATTTTAAGTCACAGAAATAACATAATATTCCTAAAAATCGACATTTTAGAAAAAACAAAATTCGAAACTTCGCCAAAATGTTAAGTTCACCACGAATTAAAAAATGCGCTATAAAATCCAAAAACTGGAATAAAAAATGATTGCCAAAAAATCCGCAGTTAATAAAAAAACACCGGAATTTTACAAAATAAGTTTCACAAAAAAAAAATTCACCAAGTTTTGAAATTTCAACATAACAAATTTAAATTTCACCGAATTTTGTATTTAAAACAAAAGCAAAAATTTAAAAAAAACAATATTTTCCTTGTCTTGACAAAATCTATGTTCTTGGCAAATTCACCAAAATATTTTAATACAAAACTTATTAATTTTTCCAAAAATAAATCTGAAAACAAACAACAACGAAGTTTCATTATAATTTAGGAATTTACCATAACTCGAAATTTACCACAAAAAAGTAAGTCCAAAAATTTTAAATTACAAAAAAATATTTCCCAAAAATCTAAATTATAAAAAAACTATAGTGCACCACCAAGTAACAAAAATTTAAAGTTCATTAAAATTTTTAAAAGTATACCATAAATCAAACTCGAATAAAAAAATGCAATTGCTAAAACATTGATATAAATAAGAAACCGAAAATATACCCAAAAGTAGCGAAAAGTCAAAATTCATGATATTTTGGAACATGACCCAGAAATGTTAATTTCGCCCAAAATTTACAAGTTCACTAAAAAAACAGAAAATTATGAAAAAAAAAAATTTTTGAAAACGTCAAAATAGAATATATTCGACACAATTATATAAAAATCTCTCATTTCTGCACTAATCGGGAATTCAGTAAAAAATTCACGAAAAATTTTGAAAATGGTAATAATTAAATATTTTACCAAAAATCTAAATTATGACACAATTTAGGAATTCGCCACAATTCTTTACAAAACCAAACTATAATGTAAACTGTTTAAATAACCACATTTTCAAATTTGCATTTCGCTTATGGCTTTGCTTCTATTCTCTTAACAACTGCGCAATTCAAGCGTCACAAAAATATTTCGCCTAATGACGATCGTCGTTATTTTTTATGATGTTTGGGTTATTCCTTTTTGTTTTTTTATTTTGTCTTTTCATTTACAATAGTACTTGTGTTATCATGGTTAATTGAAATAGTGTTCTTATTTTGCGCAAACGTAACGTTTTTGTAGTTAAAATGCCTAAAGGAAATGAATTGAAATGTTCAGAAAAAAAATATGTTGTATCTCCATAATCAGGGTAAATAAATCAATAAAATACATTTGGGATTTGTTTGACCAATATCGGCAAACAATTGATATTGTAGTTAAACGGACAGAGGAACGTGGTAACATTCAAAATATTTCACGAAATGGATGTCCTAAATCATTGAGTTTGCGGAATTAGAGGCAAATTTTTAATGTAAACCAAGGAAACCCCGAAAATTAACGAGAAGTTTCGCAGGACACAACGAACAAACGTAAGTGACGAAACGATCCGTAGGGTTCTAAGAGCCAATAATATTAACGGTCGTGTGACAAGAAAGAAACCTTTTATTTCTGAAGTTAAAAGACAAAAGCGTTTATAATTTCCTGAGCTCAATAAAACTAACAATTTCGATTTCCGACTTCGGAAATACTCAATATTCAGTGACGAAGGTAAATTTAACTTATTCGGTTCGGATGGACGACGTATGGTGTGGCGCAAGCCAAATTTAAAAAATACATGTAAAGCATAGTAGTGGTTCTCTAATGGTGTGAGGCTGTATATCGGCGTTTAGATCGGGGAAGTTGATGTTTATGAATAGCATTATGGATAAACATGTGTATTGGTCAATTTTGAGGGAGAATCTACATGATAGTGCTGGAAAAATGGGGCTATCTAGGAATGATTATTATTTCCAACATGATAATGACGTTAAACTAAGGCTCATATATAACACCAAATATCTGCCCAAACCAGCCCAAAGTCCGGACATAAATCCTGGAGGGAAAAGCCGTGAACACAACATTTCCTCGAAAGCAACTTTAAAAAGGTTATTGGAAGAAGAGTGGTATAAAATCCCGCCAGAAAAATGTGGAATCAATGCCCGTCTGGAATCAGTTCTAGCAAGCAATGGATTCCATATAAATAATTAAAATTATAGTATTTATTCCTAAAAAAATATAGCGTATGGAAACATTGAAAAGCAAAATACTTTCGTAACCTAAAAAATTGCCAAGCATTATAAATGTATTTTAAGTTTAAAAAAAGCATAATCAAAGTTTATCTTTGGCTTTAATAATATTCAATTAAAACACACACACATTTTTAAAAAAGGTTATTTTTAAAACACATTTTTTTTTTAATTTACACTGCTCGCCACTTCAATAGCACACCCTACTTATATTTTAATTTTTAATTTATTATATTTTATATAATACAAAAAAATATATCTGTCAACACTTCGATCTTTTTACATATCTTCTTAACACTTGTTTCTAAATAAAATCTGAAAAGGAAATGTACCGTTATTTGTGTTATTTTCTGTTTTGTTTTGTTGGCTAACAAAAATGTATCAAGAATTTTGCGCCATAATAGAAGCCGAAAAGTGATATCATAATTTTTATCAAATGAGTCTAAATATGTAAAAAAATGAGAGTATAATTCGCAGGACTCGATAGCAAAAATAAAACAAAAATTGGAGTAGCAGCCAGCCAAACAACCAACCATCTGGCGAGTTATTTTGAAAGCTGACCATATAAAAAGGATGAAAATAAAAACGAAGCCACCACTTAATCTTGTTTTCACAAACGTATATGAAATGGAACAGAAAATGGCATCGTGTTGTTTTCTCGGATGAAAAAAAATTTAATTTGAAAGGGCCTTATGCCCAGTTTTTGAGTAGATATTTAAATATGCAATTAGCTAATTTTTACTTAAATTTAAATTGTATTTAAATACAGCTTCAGTTTATCAGTGTTAAATAATTCTTCGTATTAAATCGCATTGAAAATATGATAGCACTATGAAATGTCAAAAAATGTATGGATAGTTTTAAAGAAAACAGCTGTGCACCATAAATAAAGCTGTAGACAATTCAGCATCACTCATGTCTTCTTGATCGGTATTCATCACAAAGTAGTAAACAGAGGTGAAACGACAGTATAGTGATCTTTTTCTCTATCCGTCTCGTTCCCTCAGAGCCTTAGTTTTGTTTTTAGATTTTTGTTTTTATTTTGATTTTCTTGCCGTGTTTTCCTGTATTTGTTGTTGTATTTCGTCACAAAATACTATATTAGTCTCTTTCTAACAGAGCCCATATTAAAAAAACTGAGTTTTTTATTTTTTATGTGTCAAAGTCTTCACCTCTGGTTACCCTGTGGTATTCATTTTGTAGCCTTTTTTTATTTATAAATAGATGTATATTTATACGTATATGTACATATATACATATGTACTTATATAATCAGATATCTATAGTTTTTAATTTAATTTACATACATATATACTTTTTATATTTAGTAACTTTTAATTTCTGAAAAATATTCTTTAACCAAGAAATTGAGAGGTAAACAAACGTCAAAGTCATATGTTAACTTTCTGGACTTTAAATAAACTTTAAATGCCCAATGTTGCTCATTTAAGTTGCAATTAAATAAGCTTTGAAAAACTGTATTTCGTATTTAAATAGAATTTAAAGCTAAATGATATTTAAATATACAGTCAAAAACTGGGCATTATTGTTATGGCTATTATTTTCACGACCTTCGTAAGGAACCACATCACATGGATCATCTTCATAGTCGGGCAGGCGGTGTAATATTACGGCACCTGCGAGCTTTAGGAACTGCAAACGACGAAGATTTCAAAGACGTATTGGTGTATTAGAATTTTCTTTTTAAGCTTTAAATAATATTTTTGGATCAATATCTTGTATATTTCAGAAAGATAACGCACCAATCCACATAGTTCGGATCGTTAAATTTTATATAGAAAATCAAAACGTAGAAGTGTTAAGCTGCCCCCCGTATTCACCAGACTTAAACATTATTGAAAATATGAGAGGATTACTGTCGCGAAAACTTTATAAAGGTGGACATCAGTATTTATTCATGCTAATAAGCAAGCTTGGGCCTCCATTCAACTGGATTATATTACTAATTTATACGACTCGATTCCAAACAGAACTTGCGAAGTTTTAATTAACGAAGTGGGGGCGAAGTTTTAATTAACGAAGGGGGAATAACTAATTCTTAAAATAAGAAAACTTTACATAAAAATATTCATAAACGCTTTTTTTCTATTCAAGTGCTGTAAATTTTATGGTACTATATTTTTTCGATCACAACACATTTGGCCAAAATTTTAATAACTCTAAATTTATAATCAAATATATAATATACATATATTACTGGAATTATATTTAGCTCTAAAAACCTACTGTTGATCTGGTATTCAAGTGACGCGGACTGTACTTTATTTCACATAAGCAAAATATTTATGTGATTAACTGTATGTTCCGTTTTCAAGAGATACATACCTGAATTATAATAATCACCATATTATCATAACCATACATATAAATAAATATAATAAATATATATAAATATAAATATAGCTTTATAAATTTGAAACAAATTTTTAAAAGAGTTTTTCCAATGATGACAAATCGATGATGTTTATATGGGGTAAAACCATAGCTGTTAAGTAATGATTACTAATCGTAATAATTAGTAATTAGATTTTTTTTTGAAAGTTGAAGTAATGTTTTGAACGATTACTAATTGATTACGATTACAAATAATCCAAAAATAATCAATATTAATAAAAATTACGAAAAAGTAATCAAAAATAATAAAAAGTAATCAAAAAATAATTCGACTACTTTCAAGGACTATTTTCGATTTTTTTTAGGTGGCGAAATTATGGCAATACTGTCACAAATACATTTTTCTATATGAAATTTTACCATTATTTAATTAGTTGTTTTTTCATTTTTTGTTATTATTATTGTTGGTTATCGATTTGATAATTGATAACCTGATTGCATTCTTCATAATTCTGCATTCTTCTTAATTTCTTTTATATGCATATGAAAGCATTTATTTTGCTTTTTATTTTCAAGATTTCACTTTGCAGATGATAAAATTGAAGAAAGCCCTTCTCCACAAGTAGCACAAGAAAAGATTTAAGTTGACCAACGATGCGCAATAAAACATCAGTTCTTCAGCTATTTAAATGATAATGCAAGTACTGACGAGATTTGACAAAAATATGATTTACTAAGGGATGCATTTATTTTTCTTAACACGCCCTTAACGTCTTCAGCTCCAGTTGAACGACTGTTTTCTTTTGCCGGGATCGTCAATAGTCCAAGGCGGCAATCATTGTCTGATTTTTCTTTTGAAAAATTAGTTGTAATGAAGACCAATTGTAAATATATGTAAATTATAAAACTTTTTTTTGGGAATTCAATGTATTTATTTCTCGTTATTATTTTTCACGTATTTTTCCCTTTTTTGTTGATTTAGGAAGTACTAAAATTGTTATTGATTGTTTTGTTATTGAAGTGAATATATCTATATTTTGTAAACAAAAACTATATAATTTTGTTTTATTTCTTCAGAATTTTTTACGTTGTAAATGCAAATTTTTCAAAATAAAATGTATATATAACATGATGTAAATTCAAAATTTTTAACAAATAATCAAAAATAATTCTTGAAAGTAGTGTATTACTTTTTGGATTACTTTTGATTATTTTCTCGTAATCCTAAATAATCCTTACTTTTGGATTATTTGTAATCATAATTAATTAACAATCAGGAATTGTTCAAAAGAGAATTATGTAATCAATACTATTCCTTTTAAAATGTAATCTAATTGATTACTAATCGTAATCGAAATTTAACAGCTGGGTAAAACAAGCTGTGTGTAAAGTATAAATCCTTATTTTATTTCAAACGCCAACGAACGTATGTCATTATATATGGAATATGCTGCTGGTAACCATTTTATCAAATTCAGATGTAAAGAAGTTCTTACAATTTTACTTTTAGAAGTAATTGTCTATAGAAATATAATAAATCCTCAATGTTCGATTATCAGTTTCCTGACTTGAATAATTCTTTCGTTAAAAATGAACCTTTCCAAACTTTTTTTGTAAATTTGAAGTGGTCGCTTCTATGCATCAGTTATTAAGAGCATTAGTAGTAAAATCCTAACACTACGTCTTGGCTAGCCACAAATTTTTTCGCACATGGAGGGAGCGTCGGCAGAATAACAGCAAAAAATGTGTTCGTGATCTGCTGTGTGGAGAATAATATTCAGTTTTTTACAGACGCATACAAATCATTTTATTATTTCACCTATGTGTATTTTGTTTGTGTGATAGCACAACAGCGTTATGCGAAGATATGTTCAGATAACATTGTTTGAACACGAGCAGATGGTCTTCATTAGTTAAATGCCTATGCGAACAGCCCAATGTACGATGGCTGTACAGATTTTTGGGTAGTGAAGACGGCATGTAAAACTTTACATAAGTAAGCCTGACATCGGTGTGATATGTAGACACTGAGAGCGTGTACCCTTCAATACGGCGTCCATTTATCTATGCAACTGTAAATGGGCAAGTCTTCGAATTTTATCTCAGTGCGTTGTTTCCAAAATTCATAACCAAAAAAAAAAAAAAGAATTAAGAAATAAACTCAGTGGGCATGTCACCTCACATAAAAATGGAAATACTTGTATCGACTATTAACAGCTAAACCTAAATCAGGGAGTCAAGCGTAGCGTTAGCAGCTGAGTATATATATGTACATATGCAGTACATTTAAAAATATAAATATACTTTGTAATGTAAGGGGTATTTTGTTGGGATCTCATATACAAAGTGTTAAAACTTAAGCTCTTAAAGAAAACGCCGTACTTATTTTGGGGGACTAAAATCCTTTTATATTAATTTATGTACGGAAATCTAGGCCTTTTACATCTCGCACAAAACATTGGGAACAGTCTAGCAAGGAACATCCTTTTGTTTAAAAAGATTTCCAATGATTTAAAACTATTAAAAGCAACACTTCCAAATAACCTTTGGTTGTGATATAAGATTGTTAATATAAAGTGCGAGAAAAAAAACATCCCTAAACAAAATAAGGCTTATTGCAATAAACTCACCTCGAATAGAGGAACATCCTAAACAAATCAATGTGGTTTGTAGCTTAAAATCCCTTTATTTTAACATTTAAGATGCCATAAACTAAGTGTAATTTAACATCGTTTATTGTTTTTTCCTTAAAAATATCCCACTATAAGGGCAGCTCCTGACAACAACACTGTATCTGCGGTCTCTGCGGAGGCCACCTCTAACTCACATAGCAGTTTATCTCGTTGCGAATTTGTATACACAGGCAAATTAACCGATGATATGGCGGCAGCTTGGCGGCTACTGGCTATAGTTTTCATATCATTTGATCGATTATCTTTTTCCTTGAAGGTTATGATAAATTCTGGCGATTTATCTTCTTCGGCTAGGGTGTCATTAGAGGTGATTAATAATTTTCCATGACTAAACACAGCACCATTTGTCTGCAATTTAATAAAAGAATAATTAAAGAATAAGCTTAAATATTTAAACCTCAAATTGGTACGTAAAAATGAGGATGGATGTGTTTTTAAGTATGAATAGGTTTAACGGCAGACTCTCTACACACAAAATTATGTTACCGCAGACACAAACCTATTTCTGTCATGCTAATGTAAACAGCCTTGTACAATAAAATCATCATTTAAGATTAAATGCTTTTGGGATTATGAGCAGGGTTTAATTTTTTTTTCCTGTTGCTCTTTAACATGTACTCTTCTAATCTTCTCATGTATTCATCTTTAAGGAAAAATGTATAGTTTTCCTACTTTAAAATTAGTATTTCTAACGAAGTTTTATTTTCTCATAAAAATGTCTCTGTATACAAATATATTTTACGCTGCGTACACTTTTGTGTTCTTTTCTGAAAAAAAATTAACAAACCGAATGTTTTTTCTGTAGCATGTTTTTCCCTCAATTTTATTTGAGGATTAGTGTACTAAAGTCCCTCAATAGCTAATTCAACTATTTGACTTTTATACGCCGAGGATTATGTTGTAATGCGAATTTGACGATAAAAATACATATTATTTAACTTCTATTGGGATTAAAAAAAATGTGTAACATTTTTCTAAAACAAAAAAAAAGAAAACAAGTTGTTTGATTTAGTTGGAAAAATCACTATTTGTATTACAGGGGCACTATAACATTTGCAAACTGTTTCAACTAAAGTACATTAGTACTTAATTTTCCATTCCTGATCAGCAATCAAGTGTAGACAAAAACCACCGCATTTGAATGTAAATTGTAATAGATTAAGAAATGAACTTTCAGAGTTGCAAAAATTTTAAATATATCCCACATTTTTGTTCCTATCATATGGCCCTAAAAGTACATAATAGCACATATTGTTCTATAAAGCCTAATCGTAACACATGTACAACCAGTGACCTATGTCAAATACTACATGCCTTTCAAAAATAGAAGTGTTAACTTGAAATGCATTATATTAGCCCAAAAATTTTGTAAACAAGTTTTGCGGCTTGGAGATGGAAGCTTCAGTGTGGATCTGGCTACTGGTCTAATATTTCTAAAAGAAAGCGTTTGTTATTTGGTTGCTTTATTGCAAAAGGTAGTAAAAATTTTATGAAAGCCTTACTGCCATAAATCTTCAAATTTAAAACGGCCTTCCAAGGACCTCACACAAATAAGTCTGTTGATATATTTATGCAACCGTGTTAAGCTTATGTTTCTCGAACGAAATTCTAAAATTAACTTCATTAACTAACTTTAAAAGTTGGCCTGCTAAAACTTTGTAGTGTAACAAGGCTGGTGAAGATGTTTTAATATCAAAAATATTCCTGATTTCGATCGATATGCCCTTTTATTTTAAAATGTTACAATTCCCGGAACATATTGCATTTGCTATGACATTTAAAAAAACATAATCAAAACGCTTTACGAAACAGGCATTAACTTAGTGTCCTTCTTTTTTCATGGACGCTGCCAATGTTCTAGAAAAAGTAAAATTCTTTAATTCTAAGCATTATACACTCAAAATAATCCATACATAAAAATGGTTTTAATTTAAATTATACAAAATCATTTTTTACGGCTAAGGACTTTGAATACCGTGCAAAATGGGAAAAAAAACTTTTAGTTGTATATATTAAATTATATACGTTAGTTTAGAAAATTGATAATTAAAACAATCCAAATTAAAATTTCCTTGTAACTACATAAAAGTTATAAATTTCCCCACCAATTCTCTGAATCACTGAATATTCTGGCCTGCGCGTAACACAGTTAAGAGAATAAATTAAAGTTCTTTATATAGATTATATATGATATAGTATATATTTTAATAGAAATCAATATGTTTTCAACAATTCGAAATAATTGTCTCAATATTAATTTGTAATTCATTTATCCCATAATATAAAAGCAGATTTTGTGTACCGTATTTAAAAATGGTGTGTCGTAAAAATTTCTACATATGCAAGACCGATTGTTTACGTTTGCAGAGACAATATTATTGCAATTTCATTTAATGTACATTTGCTTTCGGTTACCAAGGGGTTAACGTAAATACAACTCTAGCAAACAAACCCAAATATTTCTCATCCATTACATTTTTGTAAGCAGACTTAATCTATTACATTAAATGTCAAATGTGGCACCGTGATGTCAATCAAAAACAACATTTTTATATGAAAGCAGAAAATAATAAAGTTCTTCCTTAAGCTGTCCATAAAACAATAATAATTATAAGAATTCGTATAACAAAAACATCCGGTAGGAGGTGGTTGACAATTGCATGGCTAAAATGGGAAAGGTATGTGCTAAGAATGCGTAAGAAACAAAATGTTGAAAATGCAAATTAACTCTGTCTTTTGTATCAAAGAAATAATGCTAAAGCAAAAGAAACAATATTGCTGTATTTTACAAAATGAAAGTCGAAAACATAATTTAACAAATTTAGTTTTGAACAGTTACCTGCAGTGGTTTAACTTTTAGTAACACTTGGTTTGTATTGTTACCAGGATAGACTCCTAAGGCTAGACTATGAGACTGCAATGCCAAGTTTTTGCAGGAAATTTGTTGTTTTTGTGAGTTTATAAGTTTCAAAGCCGATATAAGGGTTTGACAGTTGTACACAGTGGTTAAATCAATTTCTTCAATAAATTCCAATGTTTTCATAGTACGATACCGTTCGTCCGTTTTAGAGGCTCTATGCATAAAAGCTTTGATATAATCTAGGGCTGCTGTGGGGCCACACCATAATCTTTGCCATTTCAGGGGTACCTTTGGGAGTGTTCCAATATAATAATTAAGGCTTTAGTTGTGTTTTAGCAGTTCAACTTACTTGATTAGACGCCAGTGTTTTTAATAATTGTATTTTGGCTGTACTCCGCGTATCATTTTGGTATTCTTTAAGGTAGCTGTATACTTCACTTAAAGTATTGTGTATCATTTGATAACCTTCTCCAGCTAATTTTAATTCTGCACATATGAAAACTAGCCACGGGTTACACGATTTCTGCTCTTCAGCAAGTTCTTGTGCGGTTACATTTACGGAACAGTTCTGGAAGCAAGTAATAGAAAGTTTATTAAATATTTTGAAACTTATTCTAAACATAATCATATTAAAGTAACTAATTTTATTTAAATTGAACTAAAATATAAGTTTTATAAGTTCTCTATGAAGCTTCTTCCAGGTTTATATCGTCAATAATAAATTCCAATCACTGCCAAGACTTACAAATGTACTACATTCACACGAAAATAGGATTTCCGCTCCGAAACGACACGAGTCATACTCGTTCAAAGATCGTCAACTCAGCAACAGCTGTATCAACCGGAAGTTTTTGTCCCATGGAAGAACCTCCGACAGCAGCAGAATAAACTAAGAACGGTAGGATATCTTCCCTTGACTTATTTTACGTAAAAGCGAGTTTTATTTGCCTTACCGGTCGGTAGTGATCGAAACGAGTACTGCGATGATAATCTTTTCAATATAAAACTAAGCTCTTAGGGCGTAATAATTGCCATGAAATTAAATCAATAAAATTGATCACTTTTCGAGAGCTGTAAATATATTGAGAGCATTTCAATTTGTACTATATACCTTATATTTTTTCTAGCGTGTTAATAGAAACAAAGTTAAGAAAAAAGCATATAGTTACTAACTAATTTTAACTCTGATAGTCTATGTTGTTTGTCTTCGCTAATTTCTTTCGAATTTAATTAACAATCACAAGTTATTAATACTTCACTAAAATATGTAATTTAAATGAACTTGTAACTTCGAGAAGTGTGTTGATTATGTGAGAAAATATTAACTTCTTTCAAAGATTAATAAAAAAATTATAAAATGTCTATACTCTACCTGTGCCAATTTTCGCCACAGAGCCAATAAAGGTTTTATTTGTTTTTCCAAGTTTTGTTGATTCATCTCATTATTACCCGCCGAACCATAATAGGACATCCTTAGTTCTCTTAATATCTCTTGACCATAGTTAATTTCTCTGATTACATTCGATTTTTTGGAAAGTTTAAATACCTCTGGCTCCTCGTGGGCTGGTAATTTGGACAAAGCATTCAAATAATCTGCCCATACTGTACTAGTGGGTATGGTAACCCTGCCTTCCAAAGGTGACCATCTAGTACTTAAAGATTCATTGTTGAAAAATTCTTGCAAATATTTTTGTAAAACACGTAAATCTCTTAAATTATTAATTCGACCACCAAATGCTACATTTTCATTTAGTTTTTGAACAATTTGCCAATCAATGCGTCCACCCAACATGCCAGCATCTAACCATTTCAATAGTTGCAAGGCTGCTTTGAGATCTGCTTCCCCAAATTCATATTTTTGTGACCAACCCTGTGGTATGAAACGTCGACGTTCTTGCAGCACTGCCAAGGCTATAAACAATACTATTCTTATCTTCATTAGTTTAGGCTCTTTAAGTATGCTTCTATCTAGTTCCATTGCGGCATAATTCTGTAACATTCTTTTAGCTTTTTGCTTAATACCTGCCGGATATTCGTATAAAACTTTTACAAATTTGTACATTACAGACTCACTAAAGCCTTGAATGGATTCACAAACCAACCATAAACGAAAATCCACATGTTTTTTCATTTCACCAAATTCTCTCTCTAGCTCCAGGAACCACGAGGGCACCAAATGCACGTTTTTAACGCATATCCATTTACCTAATTCGGCCGAGAGTTTAATAGCATCAATAGCGTTTTTCTCCATACCTTTGCCTATCGAAATTTCTTGATATTTATCTTTTCCTTTAATGCGCACAGCTACACTGAGTATTTCCGAGGCTGGATCATTTTCAGTCTGTGTGATTATTAGAATGGGTTTCTCGGCTGAACTCTCGTCTACTAATTGTTCAATGGATGGCTGTTGTATGGAATCAATGTTAATGCCCAACATTTCCTCTGCAGTTAGTTTCATATAAAATGTAACTAAATCTGGTCTTACGATTGCAGCCACTAAAAGTTTTTCAAAGTTGTTAAGGCTAGTTACTGTAAAGAAAACAATCATTTTGTTTAATTTGTTTTTTAATAGGAAAATCTATTATGCCTCTTTTACCTGGTATCTGTGAAGATTTACCCTCCTTAAAACTGTTCCACATGTTAAAGTTATGTAGTTGCAGCTTATCCTCCATATCTGGTCGTTGGTTTAGTAAAATTTGCAATTTTAAAGCTGGTTCTTTACCAAAAGTTTCTGCAAATTGAGTTTTACTTAAACCTGCACTGCCTTCAGCACTAGACACAAAGTTGGTTACAAGCAACTCCCATTCAAAATTTTTAATGCGATCTTTGTAGGCTGTACGGCCAACATACAAGGCCAACGATAAGTGATGATCTTTTGGTATTGCTCTGGCCAAATATTGAAATGTTTCTCTTACCAATTGATCATAAAATTTAATTTCTATTAGTGGCGAAGAATGGACACCACCAACGTCATGTAGTTCCAAAGCATTTAAAAACAGATTTATAAATGCAATAGAAGACAATTCGTAGCACGACGTTAAATTGATATAAAACAATGAGACCTTGGAACAAAGTTCTCTTAATGGCGTGTAATCAGCCAATAATGTGCCTTTAATTTGAGAACTTTCTTTTAACGATTTGTCTATAAAACTACTGCTTTCTTTGACCTCATTTAAGGTTTTTAATATTTTCTCATTTTTCAATATGTCTCCCTGAGCCAAAGATAGTTCTTCCAATAGTTTATCCTCCAACTGCGCGCGTTGTTTAACTAAAGCACCTTCATTTTTTAATAAGTAAACACGTTTTTCTTCTAATTGGGGATTTTTAATTATAATGGCCTTAGACATTAATTGATCAGTTAAGCCTATTTCTGTAACAGTAAAGGGAATGCAGGAGATATGTGCAGATGTTTCAGCATTTATACTCAATTTAGGCGTTTTCGTTACTAGGACCAGTTGAAAGTTGTCATGCAAATCCACCATTTTTGTGCCCACTTCAATTTGTTTTTTATTAAATTTCATATAAACTTTATTTGTAATCAACTGCATTAGTGGTGGTCTCAGCTCCTGACAATCTTCTACTATCAATATTTTGCCAAATCTTACAGCCAATTCCAGAGAGTAGGAAAGTTTTTGATTATTTTGGGAGATTATTTCAAACGAACGTTCGTTGGAGTGTAAATATTCTTTCAGCCAATTTAAAGCGGTTTCTGTCGGATCGAGTAGCAAGGGAATAGGATAACAGCCAAAGGGCAAATGCAGCATTTGTCTTATAACTCCCGCATTTTCTATAATTTGAGCATCTCTTGCCAAACCCATGCTCTCCCAAATAATTTGTTCTTGTTCGGTTAACAAATTTTTGCTTAAATCAAAAAATTGTTTTAGTTGCAATTCCGTAGTGAGTGTGTTAAGGGAAAAGCTGCAAATGGAAATAATTATTGTAACAGAAAAAGAGTTTCATTTAAATAAGTTTTTTTAAAAACCTTCTGTCCTTAAAGGAAATGTGTGAATAGTAATTTAAGGCCGCAGCTATTAATAATGACTTCGTATCCAAAGTTTTGTAGTTCACTTTATATTCTTCCAGTTGCATGCTCCAAGTTTGGTATTCCGAACCTAGTTGCTGTATCAAAACTTCAGCAGCTGCTAAAGTGTTACGTGCCTCCTCTAGTTTTAATTCCAATACAGCTGCTTCCTGTGTATATGCATTTAACTTAGCCGATAACTGCTTAACTCTATTGTCAACATCATCTAAACCCGTCACCAAAGATTGCATTTCATCTTCGGCCACATCTAAATTCCTTTGTAATTCCTTCTGCTCTCTTTCTAATGGCTTAATGCTTTGTATAACTTTGGAATATCTAACACTAGCCTTTACCCAGGCTGCTAATGGAGCGGCCGCTACAGAAGCTCTTTTAGCATTTTTAATTTCAAAAGAATCCGATTTATTAGCCAATAGCTTTTCTACAGCCCCACAATTTTCGGGACTGATACGAGCCGGATCTAAAGATCTTATATCCTCTTTCACACCTCTTTTAGCCAAAAATGTTTTCATACTATTCCATGAAGTATCTCTTATGCCCATTAAACGTAAAACGCCCTCTAGAATATCTCGTATTGTCTCTGGAGGGGCTCTTAGGGATCTTATTTCAGACAAAGCTTCAGACTTTATTTGACCAACTGCTGCTGAAGCTTCTGCCAATATGGGTTCGACTTCTGCTAACTCTTCTTGTATTTCCTTTTGCCTTTCTTTAAGTTTTTCACTGCTTACCTGAGTCTGCTTCTTCAACTCCAACATACTGGTCTTTTGTTCGTTAGCATTTCTCATGGTTGAAGAAATCATTTCTAAAGCTTCGTTGGCCAATTTCCGTTTTTCCGCCAGTGCCTCTTCTTGTTGCGATGCATTTGATTTTAAAGTATCAACAACTGTATGAGCCGAGGCTAATTTGTCGACTCCGTGCTGCGTAAAATACAAATCGGTTATAGGTTGTTTTTTTTAATAAGTATTTCTTTGAATGACAACTTATTACAAAAACTTCTTTATTCAGAAATAATTTTTTATATAACATCATTTTGGCAAATCAATTTCGTCAAAGTTAATTTGTACCTTAACAGAAATTTCATTCCAAAGGGTGCGTCTTTCCAAACATTTGGAAGATATTAATTAAAAAACGCGGTTTTATGTCTTCTTTCTCTTAACATAAAGTACATCGCCAAAATGGCCTTCATATAATTACCTCTCGTATAATGCTCCACTTGTATTCACCCACCCTAAATTACCTGTTGTCACTAATAATATAATTGCGACAAATTCATATCTAGCTTGAAATAATTAAACTAAGAAAGTTATTATGTGTGTGAAGGTAAATATGACGAGTTAAACATGTTTGGAAGTAACCGTTTAACTAAAACGTCAAATATCTCAAAATATATTTAACTAAAAAAGGTAAATATGTTTTGACATAACATCGAATCTAGAAATGATTTTCAAATATAATATAAATTTTTTTACATATTTGGACACATCTTGCCTATCACTCTTTTCCATTTGGTCCAGATGAGTGACAAAGTAAGATAAGTTCAAATATGCCCAAAAATGTTTCAGAGAACTTAGAAAATTGTTTAAGTCGAATTTTCAACTTTTTATAAAAATTCACAAATACAATTGCGAAATAGCACTTAGATGCTCCAATAGTGTGGACTGTTGGCTGCTTGTTTTATTTATTTGTATTAAACATTTTTATTTTAAAATTAATAAGAGTATATTAAATTTGAAAATCATACTAGATTCGATGTTAGATCAAAACATATTCAACTTTTTAGGTAAATATGTTTTGACGTAAGCGTCGAAACATATTTAACTCGGTATATTTATCTTCACACACATGCAAATTATTGTATATAAAAATTGCATTAAAAATTTCCTAAGTCAACTTAAGCCTGACTTAAAATTAGTTTGTTTAATTAAGATCCGTTTTTTTACATTCGTGATCTAAATACAGGGTGTCCGCCCGGAAGGTATACTACTTTGTTTGTATATAATTTTTGATTAAATGAAAGAGAATGGAGCGTATATTGATAAATGCTTTATTTAATATCGGCAATTATGTATGGAATATAATATTAGATAATTATCCGCCTCTGTTAGCCTCACAAATGCCAGCCCTTTTGAACACATTTTTCATTACATTCGCACACATTTCACGCGGTATTTCATTTATTTCATCACGAATATTTTGTTTGAATTGCTCTAGCGTTTCTGTTTTGTTGCATAAACCTTGCTTTTCGGATATCCCCACAAAAGAAGTCCGGTCAGGCGACCGTGGAAGCCAATCAACATCACCATTCCCTGAAATAACTTGTTGTGGAAAGAGGTCTCGCAGTAATTCCATTGTAATCCTGGCTGAATACGATGTGGCACCGTCTATCCTCTAGGCATATGTACGGCGGCGTAAATGGTCTTTTGTAAGAAGCTCTTGTGTCAACTGAATCTTAAATAGAAACAAATGCAAATCTTTGTGCAAAATTGTGGCCAAAGTTGTTCTTTGAAGACCAAGCTCCTGAGCACGGTGTCGAATTGAGGTTGATGGATTGTTTTGAACACTTTCTTGAACAGCAGTAATGTTTTCAGCCGATCTTGAAGTACGTTGTGGTCCCAGCTTTGGACTATCAGCTACAGTCCCTCTTTCTTCGAAATCATTCACTACACAATAAAAAGTGCGTCTTGTTGGCACGTTGTTTCTCCCAAAAATTTCACGTGACTTTCTCATCGTCAGAGTAGTCGATGATTGAATTTGATAAAATGTTTTAACATAAAAACACGTTGGTTTACCAAATATTTTTCCATAATAAATTTGCCACCTCTCTACTTCATGACTGCCAAATATGAACTGTCAAGACTAATGTTTACCAAAATGGCGGCAAAACAAAGTAGTATACCTTTTTGCGGACGCCCTGTATATATATTTTGTTAATTTTCCTTAAATATATATCGATGTGTACATTAAAGTTACCTGTAATTTTTCTAATCGTTTATTAATATCCTTCGATAAATTGCAATAGATGTAATAATAGGATTTAATCATTTGATAAAATCTCAAAGGCGCTTGTTGGTGTAGTAAAATATCCAAGATTTCTGGAAAATAACTAGAAACCGGAACCTTTTCTTTTAACGATGTTTGAGAAGGCAATTCACTTAAAATTTCCAAAAATTTTTTTGGCAGCTTATTAAAAGTCTCTGTGGAAGTTCCTCGTAAGTAGATTATATCTATATTTCTATATAAAGCCGGATATTTAGCAAAATATTCATCGATTTGGCTATTTGTAGGATCCAAACAGATAATCAAATGAAGATTATCCCGCACCTCTGAAAATCAAGAACAAAAACATAAACCCCAGTTTTTGCTTCTCAGTAATTATAAATATTTGGTCATACTTTTCATAAAATATGATCCTATTGTATCTTGATAGCCCTCCAATTGTGCTGTATGTTTAAGTGAACTGGCAATAGACTCTAAATCATCACCAAATAAATCCAATATTTCACTTTCCTCTAAAATAGCTTCAATAGGTTTCATTATATCCGGCACATAGGAGAGCCAACAATGTTCTATTATCAAACAGTAGCACTGATTTTCTAAAGCCGCTATTTGCATTGCCTACAATATGACCAAAAAGGTAAACCGGAACCAAGAAGAAAAAAGAAACAGAGCAATTCAATTCAATTTTAGTTTTTGTCTAGCTAAAGGCTTTGAAAAGTTGCACATTTAGCTTTTGTTTGTATGTATATATAGCTGTGTGCGTTTGCTTATGGTATTTACCAATTTTAAATCATTGTAGAAATCTATTAGAGCATAATTACAACCACCTTGCAGCAGTTGGATTTTAGCCTGTTGCATTGTAGCTGCTGCATAAATACAATCCATTTGTCTTTCACCTGCCACACCCACCAACAGTATGTGTGTATTATTGCGTGCCAATATACGTGCAACTTTCGCTGTTTGTTCAAGTAGTTCTATTGTTACCGGAGCATCAATGATAAAACTTTCCGAGTCTGTTGTGAAAGAAAAACGAAATTTACAATTTATTGTTTGTTAGTATTACTCAACGTTGTCGGTTTCCATGGCTGGTATTTTTTATACAATATTTTTTCCTTTTCCATTCTATACTCACTACAAATAGTAATTTGCTTTTGAACGTCTTCCAGCCATTCATCATGTTGTAAGGCTTGCAATTCACCATTGTGTTGTGCTGATTTTGGTACAAAATAAATTTTCTAAAAGATAAAAATTTGATTTAAAAATACATTATTTTAGCAATGAGAAATAGTTGGAAGGAAAATTAAGATAAAGCTGTGACCAACGAAATAGAGTTTTGTGCTCAAACATTTATTTTTGCTCAAACATGTATTTCTAAATACTACCGTGATTAGGGTGGCGAGATGTACCGCTTTGAGAGGTAGATTTTTTGTATTTTGTTTGCTTTTTAAGTTCATGAGTGAAAAACGTACCACGTCCATACATATATATATATATATATATATATATATATATATATATATATATATATATGTATATTTTTTCCGTTAAAATATAAAATTGGTAACCCTATTCCTAATATATCATCGCATACCAGCAACTCCTTACCAGCATGTATGGATATCATGGATAGATATAAGTTTATTTTTGTTAGGCCTTGAACCCATTCATAGGTCACCGAAAGTGTGCATATGCGACCCCATTAACTAGATAAACTTAGAAATTTCGAGTGCGCACCAATTCATTTGAATTACCATATCATGTTTCCGAAAGCCTCAGAGAATTTACGTACCTAATTGTTGGATCCTATTGGAAGTTCAATAAAAAATCAAAATTTTATTAAAAAGGGATTGCCGAGTAAAAACTTAAATTTCTAAACTAAATGGCAAAAATAAAAATATGTAAATTTAATCAAAAAGTTAGTTTTTACTTAAAACTAACATAAACTCAATATATTACAACATATCGAAAATTCACCAACAATTTGAAAACTCACTACGAAATCGTAAAATTGCTAACAAAACGAAGAAATAAAAAAATTTAAATTTCACAAAAAATATAAACGTACTAAAAAAAATATCGAAATTGAAAATAAAATAATCTTAATCTTCGTAAATATATTGAAATTATAGCTAAATTGGGAAATACGCCGCGAAATCGCCTAAAGTCAACAATTGGCGAAAATCAAAAACTCGAAATTAGACGAAAAATCACCAAAAATTGAAAATTACATTTAAAAAAAACCAACAATTCACCAAAAAAATCGAAAAAAAAATTTTTTAAATTCAAATTTCAAATCCTATACTTGACTAAAATATAATGAAATTTTATAAATCCTTTTAAATTTACCAAAAATGTTAAAATTCACTACAAAATCGAAATCCAAAGTTTTATCCAGGAACTACGGAAATATTATATACCCACGGCATATATTTTTTTACATCAACGAAGATGGCAAATTAGCCAAAACCGGTTTGTCTTCAAGCCAAACTTGACAAGAAATGACGAATATGTGTACCAAATACCTTACCTACATATGTACATATATCAAACTATCCTGTCGGAAAATCCTATCAAAAGTTACTTCATTACTTAATACTTAATTGAAGGGTATAAAAGATTCGACACGACTGAATATAGCCCTCTTACTTTTTGTTTGAAATTGTCATGAGACTTAAACCGTCGCTTAGTGTATGTAATAGCCAATATAGCAATAATAATTTGATATCTTCAGAAGTAACGCAGTGAGACGAATATAGTTCATTGGTAATGCTTCGTGTTATTTAGCCCTATACGAGTATATCAAAATCTACTTATGACGACAGTTATATTTCTTTTTAGTAGAATGACATGCCTTGTAAATATATAAAAATATTTTTGTTTCGGTATAAAATTTATTTTTGCGCCTGGTACAATAGGTGTCATGTTAGAAAGCTTACAGTTCTTTGAAGATATTAACACATATAAAACAATAATATGGATAAACCCAGTGGAATATTTAAAATCTAAAATAATGCAAGCATTTCTATTAGTGATTTTAGGTACAGCAAAATAAAAAAAAATCAGCAAACAATGAAAAATAAGAGATCACGCTTTTAGTAAATGCCAGACATTTCATGACAATCATGTTTAAAATTCACCTGTGTTTTGCCTACTGTTCGAATTCTGATCTGCCTTTATACTTCTAATGTGGGGTTAAAAATTACCGGTTTGTCTTCAAAACAGACTGAAATTCGTTATAAAAATCTACATCAAAACACCCTGTCTGAATATCAAATCAAGAATTGAAAATTAAAACTCGTCAATGGATATTAAGAGAATAAAAATGGCGAAAATCTGTTGACAAACACAGGAGAAAATAGTACGGAACATATTTTTTTACTTGATATGTATTCTTTGTGCAAGTATTAGTGGCAACTTGAAACCCTTTAGCTCTTAAATAAGTGACCCGAAATTAATAAAATATAAATTGTGCGCGTAAAAGGGATATCAAAAAATCCTCTTGCCTATTGGTTATAAAGATAATTGCTTCACACGAAATTGTAATTTAGGTTTAGTTTCCATTAATAATGAAAAATTGCTTCTTCAAAATATTTATAAATTAATATAAAAAATTCGTTATTAGACTTACATCTTTACTACAAATTTTACGTAACGATTGTTTTAATATTGCTTCAAATTTCTCAGCATCATCCTCACTTGCTAAACGATCCTTAAACATAGATACCAATTCACAATATAAAGCCTTTATTATAGTTGTAGTTTATAGCAGCCATTAAACAAAAATAATCCATCAACCAACATGGAGAAGAGCACGGATAGCATAAAAATAAAAAATAATTAAAATTTATTTTACAAAAATAAGGTTGCTTTCATTCATATGCATTGAAGTGAAAATAATACAAAACAGACTTAAATAGATAAACACTAAACATAACATAAGAACGAGCAGCAATCAACCTTACCTCATTAAATGAATTTTCTGGATAATATTTGAGATTTGCCAATGTTTTCATTATAAATTTTGGTGAAAATTGATAGTGAGTATTGAAACCAACAGCAGTCATAGTAGCATCTGTACCATTTCCAGCACTGGCAGCCCGTTTTTTACTCATACTAAAGGCAGCTTGAAACTGTTGAATAAAGTAATAGAAAAATGTTAAATATTTCAGTAATATTTATTTGTTTGAAAAATAGTGGGTTGAAAAGTGAGCGCCGAAAGTTCTTGCAGCGTTCGTAGCCGTATTACTAACCTTTACATAGAATTCCATTAAACCTTCAGCTATAGTTTGTACATTTTGCAAACTCATACTCTTAAAATGAGCACCGTCGTTGCTGCTGTCTCCACTTTGAAGATGTTTGTAGTGGTTACCGAAAAGTAAATGTTCTAGATACCGTTGTATAACAGCCAACATATCTTGTTGGGTGGGGTAACCAACGTGCAGCAAGTGATTTATGGCCAAATAACGCGGTGCAATTTTCACCAAATTTGCATTAGCAGTCACAGCTGTTGCTGTTTGCGCTGCAGACTGTGAAATGGAACCACATATTTGTAAACCACTTACATTTATCCATTCCAACTTGGTGCTGTTGTTCGTGTTATTGCTTTTATTCCTGTTATTATTATTATTGCTGTTTGCATTGCCACCACTCGTACTACTACTATTCTTAACCGCATTTAGGCCAGAATTTGAGCTGTTATCATTATAAAAGCCGTGTCGTTGCACAAGTTGCAATAATAATTCAACGATTTCACTGCAACCCCAAGCATCCAAATAACACAGATCCAAATTTTTCAAATACATTACCAAACGTGTCTGTTTCGCTTTATATTCCCGTCCACGCACTCCACTTACAGTCATACAATTCTATATGTGTGTATGTATGTATATATATGAATGTATAAACAAACATAAAATACCACAAACATACATAAAATACATACATAGATAAAAAACACATTAAAAAGTGGTTAAAAGCTTTTTGAAACTATGCAAAATATATATAAATACATATACATTTTATTTGTAAAAGACACATTTCGTTTAGCAGTGTTTAGAAATTAATTGTTGAACTAAAACCTCAAAGCAATAAACTTTAATTAAACTGTCTTTAACTGAAATTGCTCGAAACAAAATATATATTTTTTAATAAAAACAAACGCGCTGAGTAGTTGTATTTTGGCGACGAGATTGTGAATTAAAAAATTTTCTTTTGTCATTCGTTTGGTAACACCTCCAAATATTAGCACATCACGATTGCCTTAAAAATACATACAACAATATTGAAAATAATCTGAATCGGACGATCTATGTGTCTACGATTCGGACCAATTGCATGTTAAATTTAAATACGAATTGTTTTAATAAGTTTTAATTGACTCTACTAAGTATTATACTAAACCAAAGATTCCATATAAAATTTATGAAATTCAGTGTAATTTATTTCTATATAAACAGAAAAGGAAAATATGTTTGCACATAACCTATTGTATGCATTTATGGCTAGGTTTGCATTAAGGTACTTGAGAGATACTTATTAATATTAGGATATTTCTGAAATTGCATGCTTCCCTCTAACTTTTGTCTAAAAAAAATTGTTTTGGCGAAAAATGTTTAATTATTTTTATACCCTTCACAAAAACGAAAAGGGTATATATAGGTTTGTTATTGTGTTTGTAATTTCTACAATATTTATATCCTACCCAACAAAGTATTCTGGATGCTTATACGAAGGGAAGTTCAATTAACAATGTCCGTATGTTGATGTTGAAATCAAATTTCTAACGGCATTAGAGAGCCTAGGGTCTTGAAATGAAGTGTGTTCAGCGAATTTTTGCTATTTAAATTCATATATTCGGACCACAAGTTCCCGAGATTTGGGGATTTTTTTTTTTTGGTATTTGCACGCTTGTGGGAAACGCTTATACACCTTTATAAAATTCATATATTCTAAACCCTTTTTTTTCTATAAACGTCCTCTGTAAAAATTATTGTGTCGAGGTCCCCAGATAATACATGGACCAAAAAGTTGGACCAAATTCAATCTTTTTTTTTTTAAACCTGGAAAACCCGAAATTTCACAAAAAAAAGATTCAAAAAATTCGAAATTTTGCTAAAATTTTAAATTCACAATAAAATCGAAAAATTTGAATAACTTTTTTTGCCAAAATTTAATAATAAACCGAAATTTTACCAAGAAAATTTCAACAAAAAGCACAAAGCAATTATATTATATTATAAACGTCGAAATTTTAACAAATTTAATGTTAACTAAGCAAAAATATAAAAAATAAACTTCACCACAGGGGTTGAATTCGCAAAAATTCACAAAAATACTTAAAAATAATTTTAAAAAATTAATGATTCACAACAATATTTAATTTGGGAATTCACCAAAATTCTAAAATTCACCACCGCACCAGATTATAGTTTAAAAACTATAAATTACAAAATAACAAAAAGATTAAAAAAACATTTAAATTTTTCCAAAATAATGTTCAATAAAAATTCGGAAATTCACTATTAAATCGAAATACTGGAGTAAATAAAATTTACAGTTAATAAAAAACCAAAAAATACCACAAAAACAAATTCACCAATTATAAAAATTTCACAAGTTCACCAAATTTTGTTTCCAAAAAGCCGAAAATTTACAAATAATCAATATTTTACGCATTTGAACAAAATCTATGTTAAGCAAATATATCGAAAAAAAATAAGTTTCTGCACAAAAGGCGAATTCCCTAAAACATTAAAATTTCACTAAAAAATTTATATATCATTAAATTAAGTTTTATCCTTTTTTTCGAACTACAAATATTATTAATTATTAAGTAATTTTAATTTTTAGGCATGAGTTCGTTTTTCTTTCTATTCAGAAAGAGAATTATTTATTTAATATGGACAACCTTGAAAACAGTAAGTTTTAATTTTATTAGACATCTAGCTGAATGGAATGCATTTTCTATGCCACTACACACGAACTCATGCCTAAAAATTAAAATTACTTAATAAATAATCATTAAATTAATTTAAAAATAAAAATAAACAAATTTTAACATTATTTCTGAATTCAACAAAATTCGAAAATTCACCACAAAAATTATACATTGTAAAAAAATTTTTTCTTGAAATCTAAATTTACATAAAACCAGAAATTGTGCCAAAAATTACGGAAATTAAAAAAAATTTGACAAAAAGTTGCTAAAATGCACCAAAAATTTTAAAATATACCATAGAAATAAACTGCCAGAAACATATTTAATTCCTAAAAAATCAATATTTAATTTAAAAAAAAATGAAAATTTAGCAAAAATATAAAAAAAACACATTTGCTAGCAAGTTGCCTAGAAATGGGATGGTATTGTACATATCAAGAACTTGGTCCTCATTTTGATCTCTGTACTTTTAATGGACGAATTTTTGGATAGGGACTTGGCCTTATTTTTTATACATTTGCATTTATATTTTTAATAAATTAATTTACCTGTTTCAAACAATGTATTATATAGGCCGGTGTCAGTTGTGTCGAACAATTAATCGTAACCAATTCATAACCCGACATATCATTAACAGCTTGTTGTATAAGCAAAGTCTTGGCTGCACCAGCAGGGCCCACAATTAAAAATGGTGTATTACAAGGAGCTTCTAGAAAACCTTTCAGTTGACACAAATACATTTTCATAGTAGCCGTTTCAATTAATTCGCCGCCACCACTATTACTTATATCCGTTTCATAAACATCTACTGTGTTTTTAATCTGATTATAAAATATTAACTCTGCATTATTGGGATTCGGTATATACACGCCAGTCTTATCATACAGCCAGCTGGCAAATTCATTTTGACGTTCAAACGGCAAAAATTCGAAAGCCGCTTGACAAGCAGCCACCGTAAATTCTTCACGATTTTGTATATTGAAGTTATTGCCGTGCCCTGCTTGCAATTTTAATAATAAAGCACGTAACATACGAGAACGGGTCAAACAAGGAGTCGTTCTAAACACAAATATTTTTATTAAAAATAAAATTATATTACATTTTAAGTTTCTCTGGCAACCACTTACTGTGAATATTCTTTTTCTAACCATTCCATGGCTGGTTCATAGATTTCCTCAATATAACTTTGTATTAAATCACTAAATTCAAATTTACCCAATTGAAATTCGAGTATACGTTTTAACGGATAGTCTTTATTGCTGGAAGGTAAGATAAGTTTTTCTCTCTGTTGTTGGCTGGGTGGTTTTTCATTATACTTACTTCATATTTACTATACCCATACGCGATATTGTTGCTGGCGATGCATTACGTACATCATCAGTTTCGAATATAAAATTCACATTATTACCAAATTGTATGCGCCAGCCAGATGGTAAAGTTAGTAATCTATAGGAAACGAATTAAAGAAAATCATTAATAAAATGCATATGCTTTCAGTTGGAAACTAATGAAGAGGATTTATACAGGCATTATAATTCTGTTTTAATGCTGGTTTACTAGCCATTTGAAAAAAAGGGAATTCTATGCCAGCAAAAATTCTATTTTTGTCATTGTCTATTCTTGCACTCGTGCAAGAGTTATACAAACGAAAGGAAAGGATTTACTTTTTTATCAAAGCTAGCTTGATTTGTATGAAGGTAAGAATATAATGGATTTAATTAATTTTCACTCTCTTCCCGACCGACGCCTGGGGGCAAATTACGACATTCGATATCGATCGAAATTTAAATAAAACATAATAGAAATTCAATGGAATATAATAGAAATTTCGATCGATATCGAATGCCGTAATTTGCACCCTGAATAATTTGAAATAACAACGACCCAAGGTTCTGATCAAGAACTAAAAATTCAAAAAAAAAAAAAATTTGATATGCAATATCGAAAAAGGCACGTGTCTAAAAATTTATAATGGCATTTCTTTTCTAAAAACAAGTGAAATTTTTTGAGTTATATTTTTGGTACAATTGCAAAATCGTAAAAAATATTTTACATAGAACAGATGAGAATCTTGTTTTAGAAATTAAGCTAAATGTCTATTTATCTAAACAGGCAGTAAAAGTAGACTTTTATAAATATCTTCCGTACGCTCTCTTTTGTTTGTTGTTGTTCATATTTTCTATAAATTCTGGGGTACCTATTTTTTAATTTCTGCAATATTTACAATTGTTATATGATCAATAGATACGATGTTGCTATAAACTCCATTAGCTTGGCTGGGTAGCTTACATCAGGCACACTTTATCCTAGAAAGAACGAAATTTCATTACGACTATCTATTAAAGTTTTCACAAATACCGCTCCAAGTATTCCTCTAGCAAACACAAGTTTGTAATTTGATTAAAATTGATTTTTAATTGAGAATAATTGTTTGAAGAATGTCAGAATTTTTATGCTGGCTAGCGATCTTGTCTTTAATGCAATCATTTCGAAAAGGGCACAACTCCCCAAGATGTTGTCGAAGATGTTAATTACATGGCATGCCATGAACAGCGAAGTTAAGATAAAAGTGTGTATATTTTCCTAGCAAAACAGGTACAGGGAAGTTTTTCGATTACTCGATTTGCTATTTTCGAAATCGCCTTTTCACTTTTAGCATCGAGAGATAGTTCCTAATCTCTTTTCAAATCAAGCAGATTAAGGAATTGGATTATTAACAGGAAACCATAGAGGCCAAAATCAGCTTTATAGAGTTATTCCACGCTTTCAATGTGTTTTACATCTTTTAATTTCAGCTCACACCAGAAGAAGAAGCTCGAAACAAAATGATTATGCGCGAAAGGGATCGTGAACGCAAACGTTTAAAACGTATGAACCCTGAATACAGGCGAATGGAACAGGAAAGAGATCGTGATCGTAAAAAAGCACGACGAGCAAATGAAGCATTTCGGCAGCTAGAAAAACTACGTGATAAAATACGAAAAGAACGTAAAAAGGGTATAATTGTCGATGAGGCAGCATTAGCGCAACAATTTAATTTAGTGCCAACAACACCAGTGGAACCCGAAGTTATAATAAATGATGGTTTAACGGCGACAGATCAACAACAGCAACAAACAACAACACAACAACAGCAACAGCAGCATCTGTCACCGTCATTGGGAACACAACAGCAGACACAACAGCAAACACAACAGCAGCAACATCATCCACAACAGCATCAGCCACAAAGACGGAGAACACATAATGCGAATACCGCGAATACAACAAATACTAATATGGCCAATACTACAAGTAGCATAACAACAACAACAGTAACCAGTACTCATACAAACAACAACAATATTAACAATATGGTCAACAATTTAACACAAGTTACAACGGCTAATATGCCACCCTCCACAAATCCAGCTGCCGCTCACATGTCACAACTAAACAAAGGTCTACTCTATCCACCACCCAATTTTCCCCATCATCCTTTGCCCATACCAGCAGGCGTAGCATTAATGCCCTCACTCTGCCATCCCATCTTACATCAAAATCTAAGTGCCACTTTGTACCCACAAAATGGTATTAAACAAGAATACATTGAAGCTTCGTCTGCCCCAAATGCTCACAATAATCAACAATCAACAACAACGGCTACAGGCACTGCCGGTGCCGCTACTAATAATGAAGAGCATGAAATGAATATGATTGAACCAGAAATAATATTGCAAACTTCGTCGGATGTCATATCGGCACCACATCATTTCAATAATCATGCTCATGCTCATCACTTGCATCAGCAACAGTGCAATATGTTTTCGCATATGGCGCCACAGGCTCATATGGCGGCCGCTCACATGCGTGTTGCAGCTCATGCTCCTCACATACCGCCATCAGCTTCGGCCTTAGCAGCTGCTGTAGCAGCTGTACAATCTCAACATCAACAACATCATCAACAACAACAACAGCAGCAGCAGCAACAACAACAACAACAACAACAACAACAACATCCTACATCACAACATGCTATAACACAACAACAACAGCAACCGCAACATCAGACGCGACAATAAATTTTCAATGTTTAATTAAACAAACAAAACGAATATTTTGCAATTCACTATTTTATCGCTTGTTTTTATGAAAATCGTTGTCATTATTAGAATTTATGCCATTTTTATAATTATATTTTTTGTTTCCTTATTTTTGTCAGTAATATGCACATACACACAGTGGGACTATAAGAAAGTAAAATATTTAACGTGCAATAGATAATTGTGTGAGTAAATGTCAAATTTTGTTAAGACTATTTTTATATTTTCATTCTAAGGTTGCTAGTTGTTCTATATTAATTTCCAAAAATAAGCTATTTTTAATTCTCAAGGAAGAAGTATGATTACAAGTTGCTAATAAGCCTGCTTCACGATTTTTCAAACCGTCCGTGAATAAAAAAAATGCAATGGTATTTATTTTGACATGAAACTAGCTAAAACATCTATTATATTTTTATTGTAGTGATGTATACTATAAGCTTTAGAAGACTTCGTTATATTTAGTGGCCAGTACATTAGATTTTACTCAAATTATATAATGAATAACAAATTTTTTAAATATGACATGCAAATTAAGAATTTTCGAAAAAACCTAATTTTAACCGATATCAGCAGCTTTTTATAAAATTTATTTATGATCTCAAGAATTGCTGCCATGTTAAAAAAGAATATTTCGAAGTGATCGAAATTAAAAATAAATTATCAGGTGTGATATAAAGCTAAACGATTTGAAACAGAAAAAAAATGTGATTAATTGTGAATTAATTTCTTATTTTCATTAATATCTCCTAGTTTGTTTGCTTTAATTCGGTCGCATTATGTGAATTTTATATCTCTTGATCTGCATTTTCAATTACAATACCTTTAAAATGCTTGAAAAATCGTTTTCAAAAGCAACACATTTTAAACAATTGTTTTGAAATCGATCGTTTTCGTTTTTTACTTCTTTTTTAAAGTTTAATAATTTCGATAATTATATAATCTAAACTTAAATAAAAAATATTTCTTTAAGATGGTTTATTCACAATCGATATTTGCCTACGCCTTTTTAAGAAATTATTTTTATTTAAGATCTTAAAGCTTGGATAATTAATTAATATAACTTTTAAAATAGTGTTAGACTACATATACATAGCGAAATTGTTAATTAATGTAAATGTATTCGCACATAGAAAGGATTACAACTAGATCCAAGGATGGTGTTTGAAAGACTTTTTGTCATGCAAGTATTATTTTGAGGTTTTGAAATATGCTTCTAAAATTTTTGATTCAAGCTGTTAATTTTTTTCTTAAAAAGTAAAATAGCGTCTTAATTTCGTTATGTCGTTTACAAGGATTCGTGACTATGTTTCATTGCAAACAATAACATATTCTTTTAAACGATCACTAGCGATTTGATGTATAAACACTTAATTTAGTTGTTTCTTAGTTTAGAACCCACTGTGTGTTAATTTTTTCTTCGTTTGTTGACAGCAGTATTTGTGTGATTAAAGAAAGAAACCCATGTTTTATATTCAAACATTTATAATTTTTTATAGGATTTGTGTAAGCCCTAATATCATGAAAATATTTCACTTTTTAAATGCCTTTTTTTAGTATTTCTTTTGCTTCCAATTGATTTAAGTGATTTAATTTAACAAAAAAATTTTTATATTTGTATTAATGACCTTCTGTTGCAATATTGGTTTTTTTAAATTAAATAATCTTTTTAAACATCATAAATTTTTACTCATTTTGATATCGTATAAGGTTTAAATGCTTTAGTAATTAAAATCTATTAAGTATAAACTCCGCAAAAATATATATTCACTAAATATTATACATATATAAATATACATATAGAGAGAGTTGGATGTGCGTAAATAAAACCTAATAAATAAAAATTAATATTAAAAGAAAAAGACAGAATATATTTGCTACTTCGAACAAACATGCGCAAATTCATTTTATCGAACTTATGCAGAAAATATAAAAAATTCGTTTGAGTATGTAAAGTCAATTAATCATTTAGTAAAGAAGTATTACTGGTAGGCCTGATTCGTTGAATGTGATTGATAAATGGGACGAATGTAAATATAAATGATGTGAATGTGATGGCCATAAATTTTTCGTTAACTCCATGTTTTAAATAAGTTAGTTTTGTGGTGCGTAATGGCGTAGGGAAAGATGGCGGGACTTTGTTGTAAAAACTGGGAATATAAATTCGATAAGTATATGCTAATGGGTTGTACGTTCTATAATCTCTAAGCGAAGACCTGTCGAAATTTTAATCATAGAGGTTGGTGCTGGCGAAACATTGTGTGAGAAATTAAGTACTGGGTAGAGAAATTGCAGTGGTCGAATAATTGATATGGTCACTACAGAAGTGATGTAGAAGTTATAGTCATTCCAAAAAAGGAAATAATGGCCCACCACATTACACTTGAGACTAAGAAACAATCAAGGGGGGTACCGTGGGTGTTATCGGTCTGCGTCTGCTATGAGTATAGTGCTTTTACAACTATAGTGAACATTTCCGATTCGAATAAGATTTTTAGGATTGTCTCAAAGATAAAGTTGCCAATTTCAGAAATTCGATCTGAAACTCAAAATCGAAATTATCGATATAAACAAACTTTTTGCTACTTTAAGGACAAAGATAATTTTAAACAAGTCATTTTTCACCGCTAAATAATAAAGACCTATTGATAATAAAGTTTTACTTTGCACTGCAAAGTATTTATATCCTTTGAATAATTCAACTCACCTTAAAAAATATATATGTAGTATATATGTACATATATATCGGTGTGGCAAAAAATCGCCAAAGTTAAAAAATTCATAACGAAAAATTACACTAAAGATGTCACATAACCGAAACCAAACTTGGGTTGAAGGAAATTCTTTCCGTGTATCTGCTACATATATATTTGCAATAAAGAGGCCTCCTCTATTCAACACTGTTTAAAATTTAAAAATCGATACAAAAATTACTCAGTTAAACTTTTTTTGTTCACGGAAGTCACAAAAAATAATTTTCGGTTTTGAGGGTACAACCAAAATTCTAAAAATAATAAAAATTATATACTCAAGTGTGCCTACACCCTACAATATGTGTATTTTTTTACATATGTAGATAGAATATTAACGCAGAGAATAAATATATATAGGGAGATTTTTTAATCGTTTAGATTTTAAAATAAAAAAAACCAGAAAATTCGCAAAAGTGAATAAAATATTTATTTGTGCCGATAAATGAATGCCTGTTATTTGTTTTTTAAAAAATATTCATGTAAATGTTATCCGCAGCTACGCTGTAGGGCGTCCATAAGTAAGTTCCAATTTTTGCATACTTTTTCCAGAATTTCGGCCAGTACCTTAACAATGTTAGAGAGAGTTCACGTATCCCCACAAAAACTAGTCTAGTAGGGTCAAATCGGATGATCTGCTCCAAAACGTGACATTGATTGCTCATGAACCCGCCGACCTACAAATCGCACCAAACAGTGCAGCTTTAAGGGTGCATTGGCAGCTCTTGAACTGCTTCTAGCTTCTCTTCACACCAAATTCCGCAATTCTATTTGCCGAGCCAAAAAATGAGCTTCGTCGCTGAAGACATTTGTTTTCGATAGAAAACAAATTTTTCACGCAGCACGAATTTTGATAACAAAATTCAATTATTTGGAAGCGTTGTTCCTTTGTTAGTCTATACATGGTGAAATTACAAACCTTACTGAACATTTTTGGCATTGCCACATATCATGAATCTTTCTTTACACTAAAAAACTAAATAGCAAAAAAAATCACCTGATATGTACATATTTGATTTCACTAAACTTGAAGACCTCGAAAAGTACGGAATTGAATTCAGGACCGCAAACCTTTTAGAAAAGATTCATTTATACTTACGAACTTTGGGGATTTTGGATAATAATGAAATATGACATGTAAAATTTTTTGTGCAAACTCGATTTTTAGGCTAATATTTAATTTTCTTATTAAATTTTAGTATCTTGTGAAATTTATAGTTTTTTGGTATCTTGGAACTTGGACCATTTGATAAGTGCGTTTGGCGAATTTTCGGTAATATAAATCAGAAATATCTGTGTACATATTCCCGAAATATGGTCGAAAACCATTTTTCTGTTTTTTTTGGTATTTTCCATCTTGTGGGGAAGCACTATAAAATTTGGTATAAACTTTTTCTACAGGTATTACCATCCCGAGTCAACCACTTACGGATCTAAATTAAAAATTTGTTAAAAAAAACATCAAAACTTCAAAAACTAACAAAGAAAGATACGAATTTCCGTCATCCATTGTCAAGTTTGGTTTAGTGACAAACCAGCTTCGGATATGTGCCGAAATATCAAATGAAGAATCAAAACCAAATTCCTCCAAAAACCGAAATTTCTCAAAAAAAAAAAAAATGCGAAAAATTCGAAGTTTTGGCAAAATTTTAAATTCACAATTTCAATTCGAAAATTCACTCAAAATTTGGCTTAAAAATACGGAAAAAACAAATTCGCCAAATATTGAAATTTCTTCGGCTTCTGCACACCCGAATATTTGTAGTTTACTTACCCAGAAAGTAAGTGGTCTGCTTCGATATCCCCCCATACATTAATAATACTCTTTTAATTTAGTTTCGGGTTTGGTGAAATTTATAGTTTGGCATAAGCAAAATTTCGAAAGGCACTCTTAATTGCTCATTTTGCGCACTTTCTTTTAATTTTTTTACGATGCATCATCAATTATCTCTAAATATAGTAATAAGATGCCAGTTGTATATTGAGCAGATTCTAATAAAAAGCAACAACAATTCAATATAAACATTTTCCACCCACAAAACAAAACATAGATACATATATATAAATAAAACTTGCACTTACTTATTGTCATCCAACACAGAATTGAGTGCTTCAATCCATTCTGGATCAATACTGCCATCACAAACAATCCATGAGTGAACGTGTGGTGGCTCGGCATTTACAACCGCTGCTATATGTGTTAATACGCCATCATGCCATTGACGTGTGTCAGGATCAAGACGCCCTAACAGTTGAATGCGACTCATGGATTTAGGACTGATAGTATGAGTTCGTATTTGCTGTTGTTGCGGCTGCTGTGACTGTTGTTGGATAGATGTGGCCGCTGTTGGCAAGGCGAAAATAGACAATTGTGGATGTTGTTGCGCGAGTGCTGATGTTGATGACATTGATGTTTGTGTAATTAAAGCTTGACGTAATACAGATATTATGGTAGATTTACCACAACCGGGTGGCCCCATTACAACGACACCCATGCGCTTTTGCAATTGTTCATAAAGTTGTAAACATTTAATCATTTGCATTTCATTAACACAAAGACCCAATAAACCACATGCCTCGGTAATCGACTGTTGCAAAGTTGATTTAATATTGTCATTGATTTTAATTTCAGGAAATACGTTTTGCAATAACATATCGAAACGTGGCACATCATGCAGTGCCAATTTGGACATAGTGGACGCACGTAGACATCGTACTACCACTGACATTTCTCCATTATCATAATTGTCCACATTGTGCACTACAACAGTATTTTCAAGATTATTTATTGCATGATTATTATTAGTTGCACTTGAGGTTGTGGTACTATTTGTGCTCTGTTGAGGTGCTGAAGTGCGTACAATCTTTAGGTTTTCACGTAAACCTTCACCGCAAGCAAGTAAAATGGTTTTCAATTCTCTTAATCCCCAATCGTAGTGGCGCTGGTGTGTTAGTATTTTGCCACACATATCAAACAGTTCGACAACACGTTCGGCTATTTCGTTTGCTTGCTTAAATCCTTCCACAAACAAAATAACACGTGCAATTTCTCGTGGTTCCGGCTGTTGCATAACAATGGGACGAAATAATGCCTGTATATTACCAGGTAATTTCTGTCTGCCACCGTATTCTGCGCCAGCTGGATTAAGCGTTACAAATATGCCACAATGATGATTGAGTTTTATCTGGGTCAAAGGAGAAATAGTATTACAACAAATATACATGCATCCATACTCAAGTTAAAGACACAATGAAGAGGAAGATGCACATTTATGTGTGCTTGTATGTCGAAATGTGCTTGGAAAGGTTGTTGTCAGTATGAAGGGGTTTTATTTAATTTTAATTAAGACTGCAATCAATTTTTTATATATCGATGATAAATGGCATTTAAAACGAGAAACTTTGTAGACTTAATAAACCAATTTTTGCCACAGATAAATATGGTTTTGCAAAAAGTGAAGTAACTCATCAATTATTTATCTGACGAGCTTTAGATTTTCAAATTTTATCGCCGCAAAGTAGTTAAAGACTAGTAGCGGTAATTTAAGAACAAATTAATGTTGCAAGTAGGTTTGTATTTTGCGATTTGTTATTTCTGAGTTTAATACTTTGAATCTTTAATATCGCTTAAAGCGTAATTGCGCTTAATGGAATGGTAGAGTTTGAAATCGCTTTAACAACATTCAGGTATTATTTTTATGTTACACTTTAATGTTACCTGGTTGATACAATATGTTTGGCACAATTGCACAACCTTCTAGTTCACCATGAATAGAGATGGGCCCATCGCATAATAAATTGTAATAAAGTCGTTACTCTCAACAACAGACACAGATAACATTAGACAAGGAGGGAAATAAGACTTTCAGGCTATTGCTTATGGACATGAACAAATTAAACACAGAATTTTCAATAATTCTAAAATTCAATCCAAATGAAAATCTCAGAAATACAAGCCAAGAGACACAACAAATAATTTTTTAGTATTTGCTACCAGTAAATTGAAAGCACTAATGCGATTTCATATATGTACGCGACTACACATTTCCCATAGTTTGAAATTTTACATGTGACGTGCGAAATTAGGGTTTAATTTTTTTCCTTTAAAAGTTATTTACTTACATTTTTTTCAGCAATCAGTACCGAATCCGTTTTATCCTTTAGAGCACTTTGTATGGGCTGTATTAGCATTGATATGGCTGAAAGTGTTGCTTCCTGTAAACGATTGAATTCATCAAAACAACCCCATGCCCCACACCGAGCTAGACCAGTCAAAATCAAACTCATTGATTCAGTATCAACATTCTGTAAGGAATTTAAATACAAACAAATGTTAAAAAATTGTTATAAAATTTCATGCTTAATTAAAATATTCAAACATTTATAACTCGTACTATATGATAATGAACTAAAAAAAAAGAGTAAGCAAGGACTCGTAAAAACAACTCAAACCTCCAGTAGGCGTGTGAAAACAAGTGACACATGGTCATATGCAATAGAGAAGAAAAAGAAAGGAATAAATATTTTGTATATAATTTTCCAATTAAATTGATAAATGTTTGTTACGATTAGTATTAATATCGTTTTTTTGGGTGTTTTATAGGGCTTTTTAGATTGAAAAAATTTTTCACAAAACTGAATTGAAAAAAATTGACTATTTGAAATCTCCTTGAGCTATTGGTTTTACATAAAACAAAGTGAATAGAATTCGCTTAAACACTTTAGAAATGCAAAATTATGTTAGATATGAGTTGAAAAAAGGAATACAATTTTAATACATAAAAAACGGCCCTTTTCATACGAATTTACAACAAGAATATAAACGATTAATAAGCACAATTGTAGGTTTAAAGTAGGTATGCACTTACAATTGCTTTAGAAGCAACATTTTTCCTTAAACTAACAACTTCACCCAGTATAAATTTTCCCCAATCTTATTCGTTCAAATTTTTACTTTTCATTTATAATTTTAAAATATAAACATAATTTTAGTGATGTACATACTCGTACAATCGAAATAAATAAAATAGGAACGTTATTCGAATGCTCTTTACATCCTTACCAAAGTGAGTTGTACAAATTGTTAGTTATTCATTTTATTTTTTTGTTAATTTCACTTAATACAACAATTTATATAAATTTTTAACAAAAATCAAAAGTTAATTTATTTTAAAGCAATAAAACATATTTATAAATCCGACTACTCGGATCAATTGAAACCTTTCCGTGCAGAATTTGTTTAAAAATGCGATTTATGAATACATTTTCTTATTAAAGGTGCAATATCCTAAGAGTGTTTGTTAACTATTGTATACTTTAAACCTAAAATAATCGTCACTACCATAGTCAGTACGAACTTGCCATATTGTGAAAATTGATATGTACTTTCTCTTTTCACAGAAATGTAAAAAGTAATGGGATAAGCACAACTGAGACGAAAGACGAATGACGCACAGCACGACGAACTCTACTATGTTCTGACATGAATCTTAATTGCGCAATCAGAATTTTACGAAATTAAGGCCCTAACTAAATGCAATTTATCATACAAGAACTCAATAATTTGAACAATTAGTACTTAATTACACCATTAATTGAATCAAATTCCTCATGCAACTATGGCGAAGTATCTTCATTGAGCAAAAAAAAAACTGCATACAATGACAAAATCAAAGCACTTCAACAAGGATACTAATACATATAACTACATATTATTTTTCATGGCAGTTGTGAAGCTCTATATACAGGAAAAAATTAACAAGAAAATAAAAAGAAATGACAGGTGAAATTGACGTTTAGTAAATGTCATGAATATACGGTTTAAATAATTAATTTCATTTCAAAATAATTAATATATTCAAAAAATGTCTTTTAAAGCTTAATTTTCTCCATTTTTCCAAAATCACAAACAAAAGCTTTTACGAACAAAATAATCACATTCTCAGCTGTCAAATGCTACTTGAGTAAGATAAATATGTGTATAACACCAAAATCTGCAACTTAATTTCAAATTTAATTGCCTCAACTAAGTTGTATTATTAGGACACAAAAAATAATTTTCAATGTAAGCGGCCTGTAAACATAGAATCGGTTTTGCATAACTAAAGTTAAGAGATGAAGAACACAGAATTTAATTAAGGTTTAACGCTCTTCTAACTTTTTGGGTATAACTCTAATACAAGTGCTTGTGGAAATTTATCGTAAGACAAAGACTAATAATATTTCCCAGGCACGTATCTCTAGGTTGCAGTCCAGAATTCTTGGCATGACCTTACGAGATGGGTGTATTAGCCGTGAGAAAAGTTAAATACGAAACCTGCAATGCGATCTGCAATGAGCTCTATGACTTCGTCGTCGTAAGAACTAGAAATAAACCTGTCGCAGAGTTACGCACGACGTATTGTGTTTTATTTTCGTCGACGAGTATTCACTATTAAAAATTTGTCGTTAAAAAACGAGTTAATTAATAAATACCGCAAATAATTCAAATTATTAATTAAATGTTACTTTGTTAATTCCGAAAAAACCTTTTTAACTGCAACATTTTCAAAGAATCAAATAAGATAAACACACTAACAAGTGCGAACAAATAGCTACTCTCCTAATAAATCAGGCGGGTAAACAAACAAATATGAACTTACCTCATCACAATTGAATACCAATACGAGACGACCCAACATGGCGCCCAATGCCTTAACACACTCTGTTTTTCCAGTGCCAGCTGGACCAAATGGATTACCACCCAAGCCCATGTGCATGGCTTGTGTTAGTATTAGATAACATTTGTGTGTTAAACGTGTACTGACCAGCTTATTAGGATTACCCAAAAATTCATACGAATATTCAAATTCAGCATACACCATGCGAACCATAACCGTACGTGAATCTTTGCCACCCGTTCTCACTTCATCTCCACTACTGCCCAAATAAAACTTTAGTTGGGCCAACCAATGCCAATCATTTAGATGCATTGTATTGTTTTGTATTAGTTCCTCGACTATAGTTACAAAGTGTACTAGTTCAAAGAGCAAAGAACGTAATTTCATTTGTAGCAACATGCTCTGAGTTTGATGTTTCCATGTTGAATATTTGGTTACTTCTGTATTTAGCTGTTGTTGAAGTTTTTGCAGTGTCATCGTTTGTATGGCTTTTTCAGCCTGTTTCGTAAATTGGATAGCCCGTGTTGTCGATAGCACCTGTATGGCATATTTTTGCAAAATATTTTCATTGTAACCATCTGCCGGATAGGAGTTGCAACATTGAACAATTTGTTCTTTCAATGTTTGTTGGATGATGGCGACTAGTGTATTAAGCCATATCTGAAAATTAAAGAATTTATGTGAATGATTTTATGGTTTTCTTGTTACCATAAATTACTTCGATAGGGCCAGTCATTTCAACGGGTGTTTTTAGTCGAAGAACATCTCCTTCGGAACTTATCACAGATTGTATGGTATAGACTGTACGTTCTTCTCTTGTGGCTTGCTTAATATCTAGAGTGTGACAGCCTGGAAATAGTTTTTTAATATGTTTTTGTATAACTTGGGGGTCCTTAGAGGCTTGTCCGAGAATTTCCAAGAGATCATCATCGCCCAGGAAATAAAAACGGGGAAAAGAGTTGCGCTTATCCTTCAATAATTTAATTTAAATATATAAGAAATTTCACTGAAGCCAATATTTTATTCGTTTACCATTATGTAAGACATCAAGTTATTCTGACATCTACTCAATTGTGTTTCCAAGGATTTCACTAACGTAGAAATATTATTAATTTTTACCAACGATATAACTCTCGGATCTGCTTCTATCTCTCTCATAATATAACGAAAATCCTTGTCTACACGCTTAAATAAGGCTTCATCATTCTTTAAAGTACCAGCCTCAAAAACTGGTTGCAAATAAATCCATCTAAGCGGATTTTTTATATTATTAATATTCAATACATCAATATGAAAAAAAATATTCACCTTCTTTGCGATTGATTCAAACTAGTTAAAATACTGTCCAAAGAATTAAGCCTACCTTCCCATAATTCTGCCTGATCGGAAAAGGCTTCACATGCTGCTGAATTCTTAGCCGATTGCAATAGGGACTGATTATCGCCAATTTTATTTAAAACTTCCTGATAGTCCTTAATCAAGGTTACATGATTTCCCAAAGAGTCCTTTTGACTTATAAGTTTAAACTTAGCCATTACAGACCATTGGTCTAGTTCGGTTAATGCCTGGCGTACCACTTGTTCCGAAGAGGCTTCTCGCACAATTTTTCCCAATTCTGCTGAATTTTGCTGCAACAACGACGGTTCTTCCAATATATCCTTTAAGGTGAAGTTGTGTAGATTTTTCATATCATCCTTTTTGAGTAAAACAAAAATTGTAGCCCAGTGACGTTCTGTTAAGGAGTCCGACTGCAATTGTTGTAAAATCGGTGCATTTATTTGTAATTTTTCCACATTTTGTCGTATTCTTTTTGAAGGAAGATCAATAGAAGCATGAACAGAACCCTCCCATTTCGTTATTAATTCATTTAATATATAAGGACGTCTACGGTAAATAGCCCATTCTTCCATTAGTATGGCATTAAGTTCCTTCAAAAAGTCATCATAAATAATCCATTCCTTAGATTGCTCTTTTATTTTTAAATCAATTTCATTAAACGGTTTCAGCAATTCATCAGGCAAAATCATATTAAATTTAGCACACTCCTCTACAAGTTGATCTTTCCTGGCTAAAATCTCACGCCAGTGTTCTTGTCGTTCTTTAAACATATCCAATGGGGCATGTTCATTAGCTTCCAATTCATTTATGGTCGATTCCCAACGTATTATGAACTTCTCCGCCTCATTGTGTAGATTTTGTATTTGAGTTTGGGCCTGATCTTTAACCATATCCACTTGTCGTTGTAAAATCACAGCATGATTTTCCAACAATGGCTGTAGGTTTTCCCATTGTACTAATATGGAGGACAATGAACTGACACGCTCCTTACACCATCCAGCTAAACAAGTGTCTTTAGCTTTAACTAGATTTAAGGTTTCAGTAACCTTTGGCAGTTCGGTCATAATTTTTTCATACTTCATGCCGGACTCAGTTATTGAAGATTCATCCATGGGTACATTTCGTAAAAATTGCAGGGCGTTTTGTAAAAATTCTTGTATGATTGTGACGTCGTTCAATATGGAGGCTCTAAGACTGTTGCTTAAAGTCTCCCAGTAGCGACGACTGATGTTTTCAATATCGGAGCGCAAAGGCAAGATATCGATAACAATACAGTCTACAGATTCTTCATCGCTGTAAAAGATACGCGTATCACCAGGTAAGTCTTATAAAAATGGTTACTGTAGCTCTTCCACTTACTTTTGTATTTTGGCCATTTGCTGGCTTAAATACTTGCTCTTTCGGAAATTACGATCCCAATCCTCTGACGTTTTTAAATGTATACCGCAAAGTTCTTCTACGTCTACACAGCCCAAAGCAACCCAGGGTAGCCAAATCTTTTTGAATTTAGCAAGTTTTGCAAATAGTTCTTCAGCTTGTTCATACAAAGGACCCAAATAATGACGATTTATCTCAACCATGGTTTTGAAAAGGTCAGAGCCTTTGTCGGATAAGCCACGAAAGCCACACGGGCGTTCTATGAAACGTCTCAGTTGAGAAAAATACTTATCGCGAATTTCTTCTTCTGGCGGTATGAATGTTAGCTGACGTTGACTTGAAGACAAGAAAAGAGTTTCACTTTGTACATAAATTATTCTTTATAAAAACATACCGAAACGTTATTTTAATATGAATATCTGGCAATTTATTATTCATATCTACCAGTCCTATAATATACTGATACTCAAGAACTTTATATAACTGATGATCCCAGTGCAGCTTGAAAGCGTCTAGATTTGTAAAGCCCTGGCGTTCTAAATTTGCTACTAACTCCCTTAAATGGCGCATCTCATCTTTCCAGGTTTGAGTTTGGGTAAAGAGATCAGTGTTCATAAGCTTTACGACCTTTAAAAATGCATAAAGAAATATATAATTTATTTAGATTCCTTTGCTGGGAAGAACTTACCGTTCTCTTTGCTTGTTCATGGTAACCAACTAAAAGTGTATTATGAGCTGAAAGTTTACTTACAGCTGTTTGTAAAGTATTAACATAACGTTGTACGGAATCCTCATCGTTCCATGACACTGTTTCACTGTGTACTAATTTCGACAGTTCCATGGCATTTTCTAACATAATAGGTCTTTGACAGGGAACCATACGATCGCCTATTGTGTTGTGAAATGTGGCAATCTGCTGAAGTCTGCGGGCATAGCATATGTATTTAGTAGCATGTGTAGCAGCCGAACGTAATTCCGAGGGCACATTGTAACCCATATTTTCGAATTCTCTTACATCTTGACAAAAAGTAACTAATTTTGGATTGAATGTAACGCGCATTAGTTGGCGACCCTCTTTTTCGAATTTGACCACCGGTTGGTCATCACGGAGTCTAGCAGATATTGAGGGAAAAAATTATTGATAAGGGTGCATTAGCTTAATGTTTATTTATTACTTAAGATCTCCAGATTTGACAGATGTGCTATGTTGTCCACACCAAATTTCGAAGTTAGTTCTCAACAATGATTCCGTTTCTTCTTTTATTTCCTGCACTGCTTTATTAATTTTATCGAAACCTTCACGTTCGGAAATTAAGTGACTGACCTTTTCTATTTCATGAATCTGTAAAAAATAGATTTTATACTACAATGTGACTACTATAAGAATTTAACTAGACTGTGATTGGAATATGACTATATCTAAACTATCGCTAAGATATGAACAGATTGTGACAAGAATATGATTGAGTTAGGAGTATACTGCGGGAAAACAGTAAATAGACTCTGAAATAAACGTGCCAAGACTAAGGGCAAACTATAGATCTGACTACGGGACTGTGAGTACACTATAACTGAAGTTTTCTTAGACTACAACCAGATTAAGAGTGTCTCCCATTTGTGACTTCTCTACTGAACCAAAAATAACAGTAAAGATGGCACCGGTTTGTCTCCAAATTTGATAAGCGATGACAGAAATTCATGCCGAAAGTCTTTACTAAAATACTCTTTCGGAATATCAAATCAAGTATCATTTTCCTACAACCTACCTGATGCTGTACTACCTTTAACCAACGACATTCATTGCAAATAACCGATAAATGACCTGAATCAGGTTCCATATTTGTGTCGTTCATTGCTTTACGTAGGTCCTGCAACAGCAACTGCACGGACTGCATAAATTGTTCCCGTTCGATTGTCAACAATTCTAATACCGCTGGACGTTGTATCAATATTTCATATTTCGAAAATATAAAAATCACCTGACGTGGATTGCTCAAGTGATGATGCAGTTCGATTTTTAACGCAGAAGCTATACGTTCGTCTATAGGTTGTAATAATTGTTCAAAATGTTGCAAAGCCTTATTCCATTTTCCCTGACCCACTGCAGACGTATCAAATATATTTAAATCTTTGAAGGGGGAAGCATTTATTATTATGTCGTGCATTTCGTCGTCATTTAACAGAGTAGCAATTTGTTTATATAAATTTTTTATATTACGTATTTCCATCATACGTTCCTTGAACTTCTGGGCTCGCTCAGGCCTATGAGGCTCTCCTAGCCAGGGATGTTTGAAGTAATTGGGCCAAAATAGTCGTGTCAATGAATCACACAGTTGAATCCAAGAGTCTGCAGTATCAATACACTGACCCATTAGGCTATTAACATGGGCATTGTTTAGACTCCAAATATCTTCGTTATTTAATTGTTCCAAACAGGCTTCAATTACTTGATTGCCCACAATATCCATTAAATCCACCATACGACTTTGGGGATATTGATAGGACAAGCGCCAGAGTTCATCGAAGTTATTGTGAGCGCTATCGAGAAAGTCCTCTATGTTATGGCGAAAGTTGCTACCAATTAAACTATTTAAAAAATATTAGAATACACTTTCATCCTATTGTTGCTTCAAAGTATTTACTTTATACGTTCATCCATGTTTTCGAATATGTTAATGAATATTTGTGATGCTTCTCTATCCAAACGAGCACTTGCTTTGTTATTCAGCTTTTGTTTCCAAAAGTTTATTTCATCCTTAACACAAGTTATGCCTAGAAACAAATATGTCTTATGTTAAAGATTATTTAAGTGATGCAAGATCAAAACAAACTTTTGAAGTATCAACAAAACAAAAAAGTTTAAATCCCAATTATATTTTTAACTTATGATTTTTTATTTATTATTTTGTGCATTTCTCATACTTTATTTAAAAAACTAGAAGGAATTTTTAATCCATTTATCTTTGTGCATCGAAATAACCAAACAAACAAAAAAGAAAAACATTTAGCTGCATACATTCCCACAGAGCAACCAAAATTCAACATTTTTGTATCCTTACTTGCAACTTTCCGTTCTCGGTATCTCAAAATAAGTTTGTTTTGCAAAATAAAGTGAAAAACAAATTTGCATATCATTACATAACTTACCACTTTGAGGTAAACCCAATGTTGAACCAAGTGAAACATGTAAATTCTGAAGTAAACCACTTAACTCCGGACTATATTCGGTTTTCTGCAATCAGAATAATAAAAATGGATAAACAGTAGCACAACAACACAAAGAAACACATAACATTATAAGTTACCATAAAAAACCTTCAAACCATACGAGTATATACAGGTACCTGCTCGTAGATTATATGCCACATAAATACCAAAATATCCTGCTAACTTAAAAGTTAGGAGACTGTAAAAATACAGGCTGCACAAACACTCTTTAAAATAAAAATGATAAGCATCAATACGGAAAATAGAAGAGATTCTAGAAAACTTTAAGAAATTAAATAGAAACGTCGGACTTCAGATATATTGTTGTACACTATCAGCCATATTTCATGAAATATATATAGAAAATTAAATTTTCAGCCATTCGAGTTTTGTATAAGAAGAAAATTATGTGATTTATATTAACTTTACGAAAGCTTAAATATGCCTTTCATTCCACGGATATAATGATACAATTAAGAGTATAACAACACCCATGCGCATATTGTCAACAAGTCAAACTAGATAATGCCATGACACTGGACTTATCTAGAAGTGTTAGTATAATCAAGAAGCATGGTATCATATCATTCAAGTAACTCAAAATATCTGTAAAAAAAAACTTCCAGCTTTCCAAGGCTATTCATGGAAATGTTAAGTAGTCCAAATATGAATTAATTCAAGGCTCTATAGCCCTCGTCGCTGTTAATAGTCTGGGGCGGCCATATTGTATAAGTGGCGTCTGCTAATTCTCGGCAGTGATGCCAAATCGCCATTGAAAATTACACAATTGGCATATATAGAAAAGCGGCAACATATTCGAGATTCACTAGGTGGCAATGCATCCAAGTCTGGCGGCATCATTAATTGGCCCGTACTTTGTCGAAAACATTGTTGATGAGGCCATCATACCGTCAACGACAATCGCCAAAGATACACGATTAAGGGTATGTTTAGCTCTCGTGGAGGTGACGTAAATTAGCTACAAACATCATGCGATTTGACTCGCTACACTGTTAATTATGAGGCTTTCCGAAGGCGTAGACCAACTAGACCAACGCTCTAGTTTAGACGTCTCTATGCACCAGAAGCATTGAAAGTTGGACCTTTCGTTGATAATTCAGACATAACTTATTTTATTGCATTTTGGTATCCAATCAGGACGGTTATTATCGTTATCTATAGTCATACCTTAGTTATAGTCTAGTCATATGTAGTTCAGCCTTAATATATTCATAGTCTAGCCATTGTTTAGTTATTCTCTAATTGTCAAGTTATTCTCTAGAATGCAATATCATTTATAGACAGCCTACCGTTATCGATTTGAAATTCTTATTCCCAGAGATTCATAAGAGGTGAGGGACTTGTTGGTTCGACAATAGTACAATTCCATTATACAAAGAATAACATACTCTTTTCTGCACTTTATTTTAGGGGTAACTCGCTCAAAGAAAAATTGATTGGCCGATTTGGAAACGTTTCAAATAAGAGGTGAAACTGTTACGTCCGATTATAAATTTTGTTGAACAACACCACAACAGCGTTTCTAATCACTTTACTGGTGTTTTTACTATTTAATCGCGCGGTTATCTCCAGCTCGTTGCTTAACCAATTCAAGGTGTTGAGTTCCGTACCAATTTTCTCTTCTCCTAAAATGAGAAAGTCTATGGAAGGGATACACGGTTTTTCAGTCTTCTTGTAAATTCATGCCAATACATTTGCAGATTTCAGGGCCATTTTCTAATGCTTGAAGTGTTTGGATATGAAAATAGGCCTGCGTAACATCTGGTGGAATTCCAGAATAGGGTTCACCTTTCACAGAAAATTCACACGAATGAAATTAGCCAAAAGATTTTTGGCACTTTCGAGCTGTTACTACGTCGTCTCTAAAGATATCAAACGAATTTGTTTTTGCCTCCATTGCGTTGCTTTCTTTTTGGAAGTTATGCAACATACGGTGGCGTAAGTGTACCTTTTCTTCAGTCATGTTGACAGCGTTATAAGTTCAAAGAAACTGTTTAAAACGGTTTCTGTCGAATCAGAATTCTTGCACAGGTATACGTAAATAAAATTGAGTAGGCTGTCTTTTTGCACGTTAGGGCAACACAATCTCTGACAATAATTCTTGTTACAGTCTAGTTTGGTATACTGTTGTCAAACTTTAGACGTAAGTATTGCTACAGTATAGTCAAAGTCTAGTCATATTTAAGTCATGTCAGAATCTAAGCACAGGCAACTCATAGTCTTGTCCTAGCCAAGTGTTACAATAATCTGTATTCAGTCGTCTTTTACTCATAGTCCATCCGTAGCTTACTCATACACTACTTTTCGTTGAGTACGAATAGCAAAAGAGCTATGTGCGCCTCATCGAATCACATAATACAATATTAGCTTTTGTTGAGTTGCTTAGAATTGTACAAGTATTGGTTTGAATGTTACTGTATTGTGGGTACACCACTAAAATGAAAAATAAAATCATACCCGAGAATTTGCATGCGGTGAAAATACACGTGAAACAGAATTATAAATTGATTTAACCAAACCTCCTTCTAGCGTCAAAATGCCAAGTGGTTGGTTATCTTTATTGGATGTTGTTGCTACTTGTAATGATGTTGCACTAGTTCCTGTGGTTCCCATGCCGCTTTTGCCAACTTGTGGTATTTTATAGAAGAGCAAACACACTTCATCATTCGGTATGCTATGATGAAATTTAATTTTATCTTCTCTCTTATCATGTACGGCTGTGATTAAAGTTAATTCATCATTTTCCAAAAATTCTAATATTGCTGCTGTCTGTTCATCCAAGGCAATGCCTGTTGGAGAATTCACAGCAAAATATTCCACTAGAAAATAGAAAAGAATTAGGTCATGTCAATTAGAGAGTTTGTAACAAGGATATGAACACTTTTAGTTCTTTTTCTTACCAGATGTATTTATAATAAATTTTATTTTATTCGACATAACATTTGTTTATTTATCCAAAGGATATCTTCAAATTGTAAATTTATTTATATTTGATTGTTTCCCTTTCTGCGTTTATTTTTCTTAATTCACTTGTTATTTTTTATTTTTTTGCTACTTGTCCATTGAGCTGTCCCATGTGTTGGCTTTTATTTGTTATGTCCTTCCTGGCTGGCTTTGTGATTTGTAAGGTTTCCCATGGCAACCATTTGTTACCATGGTTAATACGGTTGTCTGGGCTTTACTCACCTGTTCGCTGGTTATTTTTATTTACCCGGCGCTTTCCTTGTTGTTATTGTTGTTGGTGGTGCTGTTAAACAACATCCACTAACAGTGTGTCACGTACTAAAGTGCCTTTTAGTGGTTGTTTTAATTTAATTGTTTTGGTTGTTTTTGTTTTGCTACGATACTTTGTTATTTTATTATGTTGTTTTTGTCCCTGTTGCAATGCCGCCCTTAATTGTATTAGTAACGGATAATGCTAACTAAACATACTTATGCAAAATATTTAAGTTTATTTTATTTTGAATACAACAATTTTAAGCATACATTAGTGAATCTAATTTTAGACTTAACAATGGCCAAATTAGCAGCAAAAACTAATGCTTCGCCGTAAGCAGTGGTGTAAGAGAATATCGAATAGGCATTGCATACGAACCTGCTTATGTATAACATGATTTTTGTCCGCGGTGTCCAACTTTAGAGTATTTTTTTGAAGCGCTTATTTCAGCGCTTCGTAGGCTTCTGGAGATTCACTGTGTGCTTACTGCCGTTTTATAGTATTCTCTTCGTACCTTGTCGTAATACGTATAACCTTGTATTCATTGCCATACAGTAGTGCTTGGTGGTATGCACGACTCTAAACGATCATGTAGAAATATTTGTTTTTTCTGCATTTCAAACAAAAAAAAAAAAAAAATTCGCACAAATAATGGATATTTTCCTAATTTCATTCACTTAAATAAATAATTTAATTTTACCAGTTTTGAACGAATATATCTTCTAAACCAGATATTGAGGGGTTACACAATTTTTCTGTTATAAAGGCTTTATTCGGGTAACTAATAATGTAAGTAACAGAGAACGTGATTTGTGTTATTGTTTTAATAAAATTGTTGTTTTATTTATCGCATGAATTATGAAAAACTAATTTTAAACTAAATCGTTGTTTAACTGTATTAAATTGTAATAGTAAAATAACAAAATTTAGTAATGGTTACTTCCACCATAGTTAAAAATTACTTAAAAAATTGCGTTAGGCATTGATCAGCAAAGTGATCCTATATAATTAACATTGAGCTCCAGGCATTTTTTATTGGTTTTTAAAGACACCTTTGTATCAAATTGTTTTTCGCGTCGAATACTATTCTAACAAGCCACCCCCCAGACATTTTCCAATATATTGAAATCTGGAGAATATGGAGGCCAACTTAAAAGTTCTACATGTAGCTCACGAATCCACGGTTTTAAACCACTGGCAGTGTGAATTGTCGTAGCGGTAGGTTTTTTCTAATATCCTTTTTTACGATGCTGCTTGCATTTTGCCGTTTCAAATACCAAGTCGACAGTGCCATAGTAGGATATGATATTCCAAACCATAACTCCATACTTCCTGCTGTGTCTTCGTTGCAAAAATATTTTTTTCTTTCTTAAGTCGTAGAAATAAAAGTTACATCCATCTATTTCATAGATATATTTCGTCAGAAAACACATCTTTGAATCACTTATCCAGCTACGTGATTGTATTTTTTGCAAATTGAAGGCGCTTATATTTACGATCGTCATTAATTTGGAAGTTCTTCTGAAGAATTATGACGAACTATGAATGGACATGACTTTAAAATACGTAAAACTGTGCTTGCTTCAATCCCGATTTCTTTGCTAATTTATGCCGGCGACATGCTCGAATTTGAAACAAGCCGCCAAATATATGCCGTTCTCTATGCGTTGTTGCCATTTTGGTCCGTTCTTTCACATTTTTACCATAGTTTTCACAGTTGTTACCTAATTCATAATAATAATATGCCCTTTAAAAGTCAAAAATGTAGTGCCCCAATATATATTCCTAAAAAGTTGATAAAATTAATTTCCTTAATTAAGTGACTTGGAGTGTATGTACTGCTTCCATAATCTTGGCAATTTTTCTCTGGATAATAACACGTGCGGTACATGCTATACCATTTCAATCTGGGGTGCCATGTCGTACGTTTCCATGTGACAGGGGTTGCCTCACCTCAGTCTGTGTCATTCGTTTTTGTGCTATACTAAATAAACTTTGCTATGATTTTAATGTAAATAAATATTTGAAAACATAAATATAAAAGTTCGGCCATGAAGGGTCGTACTACACGAAAATGTGCAACAGAAAAACATGACATGGAAAACGTTATAATATGAAAAGATCGGAGATGCCTCAGAAATCGTTATATATCATTTAAACACTTAATTCTAGAAATAAGTAATTGGGCTCCTAAGAAAGTTTTTATCCAAACCACTTAATACTCAATTCGTTAAGGTTGCTATTGCATTCCACACAATTCAATTTAGATTATTCCCGATATGACAAGAACTAATAAATACTTATTTTTTATACCAAAAACTAAAGCTACAGAACATATTTGCAAACATTTTTACGTTATACGATTTCTTCGTTAAGATATTATCCTGTATTGGATAGACATACGAACTATTTTTAAGTTTCTTAAGTCTAAATTAGTGTCTATACGCTTTTAAACCCCACAATCTGTGACCACTACTTTCCTGCACTGCTGTTTAAAACCTATTTGTCTTAGGTATCCTGAATTTTGGGGAATGCACATCAGTACGAGATCGGTAAACCCCCTTATTTGGTCAACCAAATAAAAACACCTCGTAATGCAGCCGCCTCACAGTTATAAGGAAACTTAGTATTTGGGACTATTTCCCTTAGCCCGTAGATAACATAAGTCCTTAAATGCATATAAAAAGAGTTAAGCGGATTTGAATATATAGCCAGTCCATATCTAACAAAAACTACAATATCAACCATTAATATGAGCTTAATCCTTTTTAGCAGATTTATAAAATTCGTTCTCCAAAGCCAATTGTCCATAACCGTATGTATATAAATATTCATCGGTGTCTTCTACAATTATTAATGAGGCGGAATACAAAAAAGTACAAAAGGGATGTTGAATGCTTCGTGGTTACTGTCAAGAGACTGCTAAGCATCTTCTATTCTACTGCCTTACTGTATATAGCACATCCTCAGTAGCACGGCACTAATTATTTTAACAAGAGAGCCAGTTTACATTTACTGGTAGCACCAACGACTTTTCAGTAAACGTGAAAAAAATACAGATTTCATACTATAAATGATTGTTTATAAAAACTTACATCCACTGAAAAGTATCCACATTTCACCGCTGGCATTCCTTAACGCCCTATAACTTAATTACATCCTTAAAAATATTTTTCTTTAGCTAAAATGACGTCTCTTGTTTAAGGAAACTACATTAAAAACTTCTATTTTATTATATCATGTTCGTGAGAGGCGATATCAACTTGTTCCCGAACATTTCTTTTATCATTCGATGTATGTGTGATACGAAGCCCCAAGTAGATGATGGATTTGATGAGGATACAGTTTCAAGTTTAACTTTTATATCCAACTAGGTGTGGGGGTAAAAATGTCTATTAAGTTTATTATTCAATGATATTTGGGTTATTGTCAAACATCTTAATAAATTGCGCGCCAAATATGGAATATCACAGACCAAGTCGGAAATTGCTAGTTTTTATTTTGAATTTCATTGGATAGAGATTTGTTTCCCACGCGAAACTACGTACTCGCAATAAGATTATTTAATCATCAGGGGCCTGAATTAAAAACATTGTGACAGCGCGCAAGTCATTTAGCCTGAATTTATTTAATTTAAGAAGTTGTTTCGGTCCGCTCTAGATTCAGTTAAAATAACTTGGGCGGTGATGTTCGATAAGCGACAATCCTTGACTAGTATTAACACAATCTGTTTGCCCCAAAATTCACCTAATTTGCGAATTCTTGCTAGCAAGTTCACATAAGTAAGCAGTGATGACTCCCCTGATTTAGTTACACCTAATGATGTGGTCAATGTATTACTTTGGACCTACTTTACGCCAGGTATGGGAAACTAAAATTTTCAAATAGTACTTTTTACTGAACAATATTGTACTTTTTTGCTATTCAAGGAATTATATTCTAAGATATTTAGAAAGATTTGTGAGAAGATATTTTAAGACAATTTTGTTTCAAACAGAGAGCTTGGAATAAAACGTCACCAGCTCTGCTTGTAACATTCATTTAGAAATAAGTCATATAAAAGTTGTACAACATATTCTGTCAAAAAATAATTATAATGAGTTACAGACTCTAAAAATAAATGCAGATAAAACAATTTATGTCAGTAAAAGTGGTTTTCTTTGATTATAGGTGGCAGCATTGCAACTACCCATGTAGTTATAAGTTCTTATAAACTTAAAACAAATATTTTCAAATGTGTCTAGAAATGAAAACTTGTTTATATGTGAAAGTAATCTGCCAGAACCCAAAGTTATGTCGACATACTTTATCAGTGCTGAAAAGATTTGGAATTCATTTTACATAATTTTTTAGTGAATAAGATCTTAGGTATTTTATATTTTTCTTGAAATTTTTTGCTTTGTGAGAAGAGCGTGTAAAATAAACTTCTATGTATAACCCAAACTGACAACAGAAGCATACGCTGTTATTAATGAAAACCAAAAATGTTATGCTAAACTATCAGTGCCAAAGTTATTTAGAAATAAATACCTCATAGCAAACGAAAAAACTAATGGTAGTACACAATGTTTATTAAATGTTACAATACAATTACAAGATACTTTCTAACTTAAATTACCGAGCATAGTAACGTAGACCTTCCTCAGACTGATAGACTAGCACAACACTACCTAGCCTACCGGGGCACCCTATATTAGTTTCTTATTTGAATAACAATTTCTTGTTACGTTTCAAACTTTTTAAAACATGTTTATTTATTCGGAGGTTCTTTTAATTGTAAAGTCTATTCAAAAACACGGCAGAATTATTTTATTTTTACACACTGTTACTTTATTTACTTTAGCACTTGAAGTAAACACGGTTACTTCTTTATAGTCGCTGTTTACAGTTTCCCGTTTTACTCGATACTAACCGTTAGCTCGTCCATCCATGTCTTTTTATAGTAGTTGTCTAGTTTCGAGAAACTTGTACAATATGTAAAAATCCAGTAGATACTTCTTTAACTATAAACTTATTTTCTGCTGTTTTTTAATTATGATGTTTGTTTTTTGGACTACTGTCTGCTTTGTTTCTTATGGTGTTGTTTGTGTTTATTCATACTACTGAATTTCTTAAATTCGTCTTTACGTATTGATGTTAAATCATTGTTGTTGCTCTGTGTGTATTCTCTTTCCTGGAAACTTGTTTGAGCTTATAGGTGTTGTGTTTTGTTGTTGTTACAGTGCTGTCTGTGCAGTGGATGCCAAATATGGTTGCACCCTTTATTTCTGGAACTTTCTGTACCACAAGTATTTATACTACTCAATTCTTACAGGCAAGAATACTTGTTCGCTCTTATCATCTTAACATTATTTTAATAAGAAATAGTTTTTTTCCCTCGCACAAACTTTTTAATCATAAATGAATTGTCTACCTCGGTTGTAAATCATATACCTCTTTGATGATTAAATAACCTATAATCTGCATTTATAAAGTGACTTTAATTTTAGTGAACTTAATAAATTAACCTTAATTATTTGTTGCCATGCTGAAAATAATATATCAAATTTACCTATAATCAAATTTACTACACATTAATTTTGGTTTAAAATATCAAAGGTTTTTGTCCCCTTTTGATTTATTATTTGTCTTACTTAACGAGTAAAAAAAAATATTTATTCCGCCATGTATTGTAGTAAAAAACTATAATAAAACATTTTTAAATATACTACAAATGATGTGAATAATACGATATTATGTCGTGACGATATAAATACCGTTAAATAAATGGTGTTAAAGTCACGTTTCAAAGTGACCAAAAATGATTATATGTTACCTGCTTTATGATGCCATTTTGGAAAATTTTCAAATGTTTTTAACACCATTTTTCAGTAGTTTTCTTGTACACTTTTATCCTTCATATACGGTTTATGGTTTACCTTTTGGATATTACTTTTTATTACGGTGTTCTTTTTTACACTGGTTGTAAAATGTTGGTAAAAAGGGTGAATGTTAGAAAAACCAAATAACGGTGTCTGTTCTGGAATACCCGCCGACAAGGTGAAACTTTACATGTAAAATAAAATTTTACAAATCTCAAAAATTAGCTTTTGGAGTTCATACAAAAACTATGTTTTGATATTTGTAAAATTTTGTTATTGTTTTCCATGTAAAGTTTAACCTCGTCGATGGGTATTCCAAAAAAAGACAACAATAAAATAAATTTTGTATAAAATTTAAACAATATATTTTCTTTAAACAAAATCCCTCATAAAATTAAAATTTGTTTGATAAAATTTTCATAATTTAATAATATTTTTATAAAAATGGCCTTAAATATTTTCATTTTTCCTTTTTTCTTTAAACAATTTTTGATGACATATTTACTCGTATTTCGCGTTGGCTTTTAAAATCACTAAAAATCCCGTTAAGGCTAATAAAAAAAGAAAGCAATTGTTAGAACACGAATTTCTTGAACACATGTAAGAAGACATTTACTCAATGGTCTTCCATGAAACATGTCATACACTAAATATGCTTGGCTATAGTATTCTTACTAAAAAGGACATAAAAAGGAAAAAATCCGAAAAAAATAAAAAATAGAGTGATTTTGCAAAAATAATGTATACGTGTGAAAAACTATTGCACGTTGTAGATGTGTATGTATGTGTTGTATGCAATATGATGACATTGAGAGCTTTTACTCGTATCACTATTCACCTGTACAATTCAATTAATGCTCTTTTAAATGGTTTTTAGGTTCGTTTTGCCATCTGCTAAAAAAGTAATATGTTTACGATTTTTAAACTTGATTTCTAATGGGTAGAAAGAAGAAAGTAGTTAAAAACGAAAAATAAAAAAGAAATATTTTGTCGTGCAGACGATTTTCTTCTTTCACGTTTTAAGAACGTTTTTTATGGAAAAGTTGGAAATCAGTACAAGTTTAAAGTTGACTAAAAAAAAAATAAAATTACTGTTTTATTTATAAATGATTTATTAGTTAAACGACTGAATTGTATAAATAAATTTGCATTTCCTCCATAAAAAATTTGGTAGTATTTTTGGTGACTTTGTTGCAATCCAATAAGGACGGTTGGATGTTAAAAGTCTGTACGACCATATTTGACGGCGTCGTTGATACAAAAGTCATTTAATCGCTATACCAAGTTACATAGTTTTGCAGCACGTCCAAATAAAAAAAAAATTTTTGTTGTGTTCGGTACACGTTGCGCGTGTTGTACCCATTTGACGTCAGACGCGGTGGTCCGTTGTCTCTTCTACGCAAACAATTCGATAAATTATCCGCCATAACCCGTATGCCAGATCAATTGCCAATATGATGAGCCCGAGACAGTGGGTTCCTTGTCGTGCACAAGAACTCGAACTTTCACATACTTCTGTCTGTCGAATTTTGCGTTGCAACTTGGCCCTACATCGGCATAAGATCTAACTGACCTAGGAGCTTAAAGTTAATGATCAGAGTTAATCCAATTTGTTCGCTGAGACTTTGAGACATTTGCAAGAGGACTCCAATTTTTGAATAAAGACCATGAATGATTGAGTATCGCCAGACGTTCTTTGTAGGTTTTCTGATCTCGCAGGTGTATGCCAACAAGATAAAAACACGTGATACCGCCAAATACAACATAAAGCAGGCTATCTCTCAAATTCAGCCAGTTATATCTGTACGAAGCCGCGGCGGGCGTTTGAACGATATTTTATTTCATACATACTCGCATAGGCAAACATGAGTCTTTTAAACACAGCTAATGCAAACTGTTTATTCCATTTAAATACCGAGCCGCACTTACTTTATTTAAAATTTAACATTTTCTGCGGTCTGTGATCCTAGCAGGTACCCACTTTTTAATGCTTTCAACTGTTTTGGTGTTTCCTCACATCCTTATCAATTTTTATCTGGTGCTCCAGGGATTTTGGAAATCAAACCAGATTTTATATGCATTACTAAATTTTAGTTTTATCTCTGTTATCTGTTAATTGCTGTTGACTTTGAGTGAAAATTTTCTTTAGGTGAACGTATGCGTTTATTTCTTTATTCTTTAAAAAATAATTAAAGTACAATTATCTATAATATATATGTATATGTCAGTGATTTTTCCACTTTACTTAATTGAAAATTCGTAGCTTAAACACATAAAAAAGCAATAGAAAAGTAGAAATTTTGTAAATTTTTTTTTCAAGTTTTACAAATTTTCAATTAAATTTTTAATTTATTAAATGAATAATTTGATTCAAAATTTTCGAATTCCCAATTAATTTTTTAATTAACTTAGTTCATATTTTAATTAAAATTTTTGCAAATTTTCAATTAATTTAATTAACAATTTAATATATGTATATTAAAAAAATATTTTAAATAATATAATAATTTATTAATGAAAAATCGCCAAATTTTTCTAATAATAATAATAATTTTGTGATAGGCTGAAATCGAATTATTTTTTTTTTAATCCGCTTGTTAATTTTTGCTCTGTAATACAAGTATTAATTACAAAAATTTCCTCTTAAACTTTAATTTTATTTTAATGGCGGTCTTTGCGAAAAATTGTCAAAATTGTCAAAACTCCGATCGGCAGAGATACCGACAATGGCGAGGACGGCGAACCGAAGACAGCAGAAGCAGTCAACAATGAGGCCGAAGGTCCTGTCCTCGCGACCTAGCCTTACCTAATGGGTATGAAGTAATCTTGGTTTAGAGATCATAACAATCAAAACAAAAGAAATAAATTTAGTAATGGCTGCCATCAGTATTAAAGGAAAGCGGTATAGGGGTCCTATATAATTTAGTAATATTGAGCTTCTGCCGTCTTTATTTCTTCTCTAGCATGCTAATTCACGATATTATAATAACACTATATTAACGTTATATCATTATTATAATATTATTGGGAATCGGATTAAAAAGTTTACATGTTGCTCTCGATTCTGTTGTTTAAAAGCTACAATATTATAAACTGAAGCATATTCTCGTATTGCCACGCCAAAATCTATGTTAAGGTAGTAGGACGTGTCACTTCATACATAAGTGCCTGCTGTATAAATAGTTATTCCCTAAGTCGTGTTCTTTCTTCAGACATCATTAAATCTCACCATGCTTCTCTTTCGTTTTTATGTTATTTTCTGAAGACTTGTGAAGATTTTGAATACAACCCTGCAAATGGTTTGCTCTTCTCCAACCGTAGTTATCATCTGCGTGCTTTCAGAAATGTTTCTAGTAATTTTCAACACTTTTATTTTCCGTTCAGCTTAAAAGGTCGTTTTCTTATTTAAGTGATTCGAAGTGAATAAAAATAAACCATTTCGACGATTTCAAACAGGTATTTCGGTTCACTATTTCCCGCCCACACTCTAAAATAAGTCACTTTGCAAATATTTTGTAGTACATTTTAAAAGAAGGGTTTTAATTTAAATTACATACACAAAATTTCATTCGTATCATTTCAACCTGAATATAATTTAATTAATGGGAAAAACTTAATTTATTTATGGCACTTGAAATAAAAGCACTTTAAACATTTTGCATACAGTTTATATTTATAATTAGTTTTTTATTTTTAATTTAATGACCATTAAAAAATATATGCAAGAGCAGACGGTAATACAAATCATAATGTCGAGTAATCCAAGGTTGACTTCTGATTACCCTACACCATTTACAAATTTAAAATGTTAGAGTTAAAAGTGTCAAGTAAAACATTTAATTAAAAGTTTTGCAAAGTATTACGGCAAATGAATGAGAAAAATTTTAAATAAAGGTGAGTTCAATAAGGACGGGGTAGTGTAGAAATGGAACAAAATAGACCGTGTGGTTTTTCTGGTTTGGTATATGACGACATCTAAGATTGCGCCGTGGCTACCCTTGGATCAGATAGGGCCAATATTCAATGACTCCAACGCATACAACAGTCTGAATTTGAGCTATCCTAACGTGTAGTATGTAGCGTAGTTCAGCTAGAATCACGTAGCATTCACGTCCATATAGTGCTCGTCGGGCTAAAAGAAATTGTCTCTCATTAATCTGTAACGATAGACGTAGACGGTCTCACTCACGTTGTAGAAATGCAGACAAAATTGACGCGCCGGTCTAAAATTCATACTCCACAGTAATTTTTTTATGAAATTCATTTGGGTTGGCAGTTTTGCCTGCTGTCATAATAAGTCGGCTTGCTAAATCTAAAATTATGAACTTTAAATGATCACTAATTTGTGTGTACAGAAATAACATGTTAGCGAATAGACGTATATGGTCGCACTTGTTCGCTTTTCTTTTTTTAATTATTTTCATTATAAATAAAGGCTTTTAATTTTAACAATTATACATATACTCAGATAATAACACTTCACTATTTAAAAGTGTCAATTATAAAACATTTTATGTTCTGCTATAAAAGTATTGAGTATTAATAATTAATTAACTACAAAAAGTCGGCTGTCAGATTTTAATTGGTGTAATGTTCAGTTTTCATACAAAACCATTGTGAAGAATTGATTGTAGAAATATTTAAATTCCATAAAATCCTTTTATGCGATTAAACTGTAATTAAGTACTTTTTTCATTCGAATGTTAGCTCTTTCTGTGAATCACAAGTCGAAAATCAAAAATAAATTAAAAAATTTTGTTTTATTACAATTGAAGTCAGTTGTTGTTTTTGAAGTAAACAATTGTTACTGCTGAGATTTTTTACAATATTTTCTTAACTTCCTAGCCGAGGTTATTATTTTTGATGGCCCTTTTGCACATGCACACATCTTAGACGATTGCATGGAAGATGCCTTTCGCCTTCCATCATTCAAATACTTTTTTCATATGTTAAACGAAATAAAAAAATTACATAAAGTTGCGTTTTAAAATTCTGTAGTAATTGGATTATTCTCCAAGTTCAAGTTATGCTGAAGGACGAAAATGATAGAGAATTCACAAACCTTTTGGACATTTATAAAATTTTTTATAGAAAGCAATATAATATATGACCTTGGAATCGGTACTAAACTTCTTATGCAAAGGATATTACAAATAGAATAGAATAGAATAGAATTCATTAAAGAGAACTTTCGCGTACAAGAGGCAGCAGCCTAATAAAGAATAAAGTTGAAATTCGACCACTGAGCCTCGTCCGCAACAAGACGTGCCGGTTTTTCAAAACCTTTTATAGTTTTATACCTTATCATTTATATGTTAAATAAACTCACGATGCACCGCTTGCCATCATAAAAAAATTTATTTAAGAAACTAAATAAAAAAAATTAATTTAAAACAAAGGCCGGCTTTTTGCAACTTAGTTGCTATTTCGTGGAAAAGGTGTGATTTATCTCCGCTTTGTTATTCCTCGATTTTTTTCTCTAAATGATTAGCAGCATGTATTCTTCAGCACTAGACGCATTCAAATTCTGTAATATTAAGATTATTATTTAAATTATAATTTATTTTTAACTCTCTGTCCCGCTCATTATATTTTTGCCACTTAGTTAAATTTTTATTTAATTGTAATTTACTAGTGATGATACTAAAATTATCGAAGATGTTAAGTGGAACAAAATTATGTAGTTAATGGAAGATTTAGGCAAGTGTAAAAGGCTATTAGAGTGCAATGTCTGCCGTCGCTGTATACCTTCATCAACCCACTTTTGCGACACCATAAAGTATGTAATTTTCATGATCTCGGCGTATCAGTTGAAAGCACTGGCCGAAGAATGGAAATAACTTTTGAAATGAATTATCAAATTAAACGTTGTCGAAAAAGATCTACAATGGCACATAAGGTGGTTCTTTTAGTTGCATAGAAGTCGACTAGTGTTTTTGATTAAGACGCATGAGTATTGTAGTAAGCACCGCTATTGTTAACTAGAAGGCTTTTTCTACATTACTGGCAGCCTTATGTTTTTGTCAAAATAGATGCGGTAACTGGAGTGATAAATCCGCTACTAAGAGATATCCACCGGTCCCTGGTAAGAAAGTTGCTTATGACTATAAAAGCAATACTCTAATTGGGGTTTCCTTAGCATATTTAGTATTCTTACTTCATCTTTTTTTTAATTTAATAAAACTTTTAATTTTTGTGCCAACATCAAAACTAAGGAAATTATTTAGAGCAATATCTCTTTAAAGACTGCCGTCATAGAGACACTCCGGAGAAGGCTAAAAATGGAATACTTTAATTAAGAATATTATTATGAAATCTGGAATTAAAATCGGCTACAAAAGAACTAATTAATATTTTTAAAAAGTATGGTTTTATTAAAAAGACTAAAACTTTACATATAATAATGAAACACAACATTAATCAAGTGATTAAAGCTGTAATACGTCGTCTCTTAAGCGAAATTTTTAAATACTTTTTTTTATTTTTTTGGCTTCAGCCAATTCCGATGCGTGTCTCAAGGACTCAATCATGTCTGGATGAGACGAAGCGGATAATTAGCACTATAATTACGGCAGATTTTGGATTTCACCTCTTTGGTATTAAAAGTTTCTAATATTTTACAATTTTGTTTTAGTGTCAAAAGTCAATTAAAGCGTAATATCGCTCACCTTTTGTATGCTATTTTTTATTTGAAATACTTTACTTTTTACACAAAGAGAGAATATTCAATTCAATTGTGATGGAAGAGCAGTCTTCCTAGGCTCCAGTGTTTACGTATTTGCACTAGTCTTTTTTTTATTTCTTTTTGGATAGTGGGAATTTGAAGATTTCTGTGGAAGAAACGTAGATAATAAGTCGTAAAATCTTAGACTGTTTTCTTGGGAACCTCTGGATGTTCGATGCACAAGAAGTACCGCGCAGCTGAATACCATATCACTATATTGGCTTTATAATGGTCAGATTTGAGTTAGAATTTATTAGCTAATGCTGTTGATGTGTTCCCAGTTTTAATGCCGTTATTTTTGCCTCAATATGGCGGTAGGTAGGCGTCGATCTAGATGGATAGGCAAATATTAAACGTGACTCCGCTGAAACAGTTGCGTTTGTTTTTGTTATTGGTGGACATTTTTGACTTGTAGGGAAAAATGTTACACGAGCACGAGCAGGATTCGCCTTTATTCTCCACTCTTTTAGCCAATACTCTAGCTGATTAATATGAGGCTGAAGTTGTTAGGAGGCAACCTTAAAAATGCAGTGTCGTCTGTAAACGTTGACGTTTTTGAATTTGGGTTAGTTGGCATAACCGCTGTATGGATTATAGATAAAAGTGGCCGTAACTTACGGAAGCCCTGCAGAGATTTTCCCTTTTTTTAGAAAATTGTTCCTTCGACTTATTCTTTAATGTTCTCTCTGTCAAGTACTTATTTTAATTATTTTAATTTGTAGTACAACATGTCGAACTTAATCAAACACCTGGGAAATTTTTATAAATATAGCTCAACACTATTATGCAGGTGTATTCTATGGACTAATAGCTCGCCGTAATGTTTTGCTCATTAGGATAAGGCGTTAAATACGAAAAGAAAAATTTTTACTACTTTAGTATAACTCTCACAACAGAATTAGGTAAGTTTCTTGTTACTGATCGTGTTTCAGGAAAATCAGATATCCCCAAAGACGATCGCATTTGCACCGCATTAGATGAGCTTTCACTATCAGCACTTGCTCAGTTCTCCAATATTATTAATTGAGTTCAGAGTCAAATCGAAGTTGATATCGAAAACTATAGTAATTTAGATAATGAAGTGTTCTTTAATCATAAGGATGTGGAAAACTATAGCACTGAAGTATTAACTGCTTTCCAGGAAAGGCTTCCCAACTCGCCTGAAGATGAACTAAAAAGTGAAAATTGACGACAAGTCACCTTCTTATAAAGAAGCCTATTTAACTCCAAAAAAAGTGTTTTCATTATATCACAGCGACCTTATAGGTGTTCAGTCGCTTACTTATCTTCAAATATATTGAAATTAAAAAAAAAATACCTCGCCGAATTAAAGATTTCTGACTTTTTTAAATTAATTAATAAAAATGTTGTGTTTTTTCACTTTTCGCAAAAATGTTATTGAGAATTCTGTTTACTTTATCAACATTTTTATGTTCTTGTGTCGGAAATACATACAGTATATTACAATAAATGTATTTGCTGGTACTTCTCTCATAAGCGGACGAATGTCACTCTCGTAGGTGCCCGCTTAAGGGAGACTTCACTGTATACATATTTCATTCCACAGCCTTAACTTTCTGCCTGCTAAAACTTGATCACATTTTCTGTTATACTCTTCTACGGGTGATTTATTTATATAAATTTTTTTGTTAGTAACTGATTTTGAAGCTGTAATTTTACAAAAATGTCACTGAATATTACACCTGCACATGAGAGGTTTTATTAAATATTTTAAAATTTCAAAGTATTTTATTCATTGCTGTGGTTTCTAAATAATAAAAAGTCTCACATACCATGTGTTGTTTCTATTTTGTGAAATGATGACTGTTTATAAATCAAAATATTCTAAAAAGTTGAATAAAGCTTTTGCGACTTTGTCATTTTTAAGCAAATGTATCGTTTGCTGTAGTAAAAATTTATAAAATGGTACAGATTTGTATGACTGACACATAACTCGTATATTTACTCACATACGCACACATACACTCACAACACTAGACGCATATTTAAGCTCCAAAAATATCGGTGTTGTCTTTATAGGATAAAAAAAAGAGAATGTCAAAACAAATATTGCATGCAACTAGAAAACATTTTAGTAGGCCAGTGCCTGAAGAATTTTAACAGTGGCAAACATGGCCGTAAATATTTTTTATGGTCCGTTCGAGTCACCTTCAGAGAAAAATTAATTAATATATACACTATGATGCTTTATTGTGTATATTGAAAGAATAGCTTTGAAAAAACCTAGCACATGATATTAAAGTTCTAACAAATGCCTAACAACTTTATCATTCTTACTGCGTTGTTAAAAATTTAATATCATGCGCTAGGCATCATAAACAATTCTCATTTGGTTTATGAGACAAGAAGCATAAGGTGGAATATTTCTAGTTTTTCAAAAAATGTTGGTAAAGCATTTAAATTGTAATAAATTAAATTTAAAAAAATGTATGTTTAAATTAAAATAAGTTTGGCCAGTTTTCTTAGTCACTGCCGTTTGAATTTTGCACACTTTTAGCAAATGTTACACTACGTGTGTTAGTGATAAAACATTTTGACAAATTGTTGTTGTTGTCAGTTGACTGTTTCGTCATTACACTGTTACCGTTGTTATACAATGCATAAATTGTTATAAATTGATTTTGAATACTTGTATTGAAAGAGAAAAACTAACAATCCATACACAATCTGAAGCATTTGTACACATATACTCACATCCGCACACTTAAACACACATTTGCATACTCATACCATTAAACAGTTTTAATGCTTTCCAATATATTCAAGCTGAAACAAAAAGTTGTAATAATGATTTGATTTGATATATTTAAAATGCATCACAAGTTTTAAAGCTTTTACACCGGCAATTAATATTTTCATGCATTTCCTGGTATTATCTTTCTTTGGTGCATAAAATTAATTGTATCATTTTTAGGCGTGCACCAACTATCATTATTACTTTATAATCTGTCGTATTTTTCGTTGTGTGTGTGTGTGATTTTTTGGTTGCTATATATTTGATAAGAAAATTAAGTATTAAATAGTAAAATGTCTCAACATTTTGAAGTGAATCCATGTGTTATTGTATTTTTTTAATCTTTCTAAGCTCTGGCTGTATGAGTGTTTATATAAGACATTACATAAATTACTTCCTGTGAAATATTTGTTGATGAAATGTTTATGAATATTTTATAAACAAATGTAGACGTTGGTATGTACGAGGTTCACGAAAAAAATTTAGCTGATAAAATTAAAACAATAGTTTATATTTTATACTTTTTAAAGATTTCTAATTTATTTAAATTTTTTGTTAACTTTGTGTCAACTTTTATTGGGTTCATTTGTTTTAAACGATAACACTCTTTTCTGTGAACGTCGATTTAAGGGTTCTCGGTTATTTAAAGTTTAGTCACAATTTGTCTCAAGTAATGTTTGCAAATATGTTCAGAACTATTTTGAAAAATACAGTGCAACTTGAGAGACTCACCCGTAATTTTATTAGAACATCTTGTTTAGTGAAAAAATTGTTTTAATTCATTATAACAATAAGCAGAATCGCTTGAGCGATTTTAAACCACAAGTTCAAATCCCATGTCTACCAAAATGATGATGTTCAGAATATTACAGCTATCGGAAAGCGTCACATAGGCATGCGCTCTCTACTTAATCGAAAGGGTTTAATATGCCAGAAATGAAGTTTTATAAAGACGGATCCCGAAATGGGCCCATTAACTAGGTACGTGCAATTTGAAGCCATTCATCACATTCGCCGGGTATATATAAAGTTGTATGTCTAGTGAGTGTTTTAGATTACGCAATATTTGATAGAACTTTACGTGACTATAAGGCCATGGGGCCTTAAATTAGGGTACTTCAGGCGTTTGAGAATATTTGGAGTTAAACCAAATTTAAAAAGAGGTACTTGAAATACCAAAACCCTATATGAGGGAGGAAAGCTAGCAAATACTCTAGGTGAAATGTCCAGACTTAATATTGACATCCTTGAATTAGCGAAACATGATGGCCAGACAATGGAAAATTTGGTTTATCGACAAAAGGGTATACCTTTCAGTCAATAATAAGTCCCTCTGAAATGGTGTCATTGGATGGGTGTTCGGACAGAGAAATAATCATTAAAATAAATGCCAAGGCCATCAATTTTAATATACTCCAACATCGGAAAGCTCTGACAAAAGCGTCGTAATATGCTATCAATATGCGGAGTTATTAGTTAAACACATTAAAACGCATGAACTCTACATAATACATGGTGATTTTAATTGACTAGGCAATAGAAGTAACAAGGTGAACCACTAATAAATACTGTGTTCTTTAGGCGAAAATCCAAAGAAGCTGGCTGAATGAAGAATGTCATGAAATTGAAAAACTATGGTCTCTGTATCACGACATTAATCTTTACAAAAAGTTTTTGGAAGTCCTCGCAAAGTCAATCCGCCGTTTATTTTTAATGATATCCATGATTTCGTTTTTAAAACTGATGAAATCGAGGAAATCTGCCAGGACAGTAAAAGGTCTGCCTAGGCAACACTAAGTGGTATGTGCATCACAGCGGTGGAAATAGAAACATCAATTAAACAATTTAAGAATAAAAAGGCTCCCAGTTCCGATCCAGTTATTTCCGATATCTTTAAGCTGATAAATACTAATAACTTAAAAACGTTACAAAAACATATTCTGGAGAACACATAATGAGAAACAATATGGTCGCTAACATTCTAGTTCGGATATGCAGATCAATAAGAAGAAAAAGACGTTTTAAACCTATGAACTGCGACCTGTTTCTTACTTTGGACCATATTTTGAAAAACATTGCTGCACGTATGCTTTAAGTTCTTAAACTTTAGAAGATAAAAGACTTTAATTTAATACTAAAGTTTAATTTATTATTTTTACGCGTTATAAAACTTTATCAGTACTTCAGATCGCATAAATAACACGGCTATGTAAAGTTTCATTACTGTCCGACCGCTTAGGTTAAACCGGCAGATTTATTTAAAATTTTGTTTGCATAATCTCCTACTGTGCACCATGTTTACGTCCCGCACAACTGCCGTAAAATAAATTTTTGAAATAAAGTTTATTTTATGAATACATGAAACATTTTATGTGTTTTATTGAAATTAAAGTGTTTTATTACTGCCAAAATGTTGCACATATTTTATACTATGTGAATTTTTGTGTTCTTTTCTGCTAATAAAAGTGAAAATGTTAATAAAAAACATGATATTTTGTAATGAATGGTGGACAAACCTGTGTTAAATATGTTACATCTTTAAACCATGTATTTATTTAAGGGTTGAATCTGCAACACTGTATTAACAGCTGTCTTAACTATACCACATCTAAAGAATTTCTGTAGAAGTTTTTATTAATGAAAACAGCTATATTTTATTCTTTTATGACCATAAAAAATGTTCCACTTTCTAGAATTGTGGGTAACATTTCGAAAAAGTTATTTTTTATTCAGAAGAGACCACGCCATTATCCAACGAATTTCCTTATTTAAGCGAAACCCCTTCAAAAAATTCTTAATGATTACGAAGACCTATTGCCAGCAATTTAATTCACAATATTGTTTATAAGACTACTAAAATGTTTAAGACTAATGTCACCACCAAAGTCTCACAGATTCTTTTTGTTGTAATTATCAAATAAATGTTAATCGATCATTACGGCAACTAAATTTTTTTAATTTTAAGGGAAAAATAATTAGTTGTGTGTTATAAAAGTGTAACACACCCTTAAGTAAAGTTTTGGGTAAAACATGTAAAATATTTTAAATTTTTTCATGGAAAAGGACACGATGTTTAATTATACTCTTGCATCTTTTCGAACAAGAACACATCGCTCATTTGTTCAAACAATGCCCTAACTCAAAAAATCCACTTTTTCTAGTTAATGATTAAGAATTGTTTGCTATGTTATGCTTTATATTGTGTATAAATATCATATTTGTATCTTTTCTACTTTCCACGTTTGAAAATAATATGTCGGTAATTTTTGTAGGTAGAGCAAATAGAAAACTTCAACCGCATTTATATTAAAAGAAATGGAATTTTTTGAGTTATGATGTTATTTGAGCAAATGACTTGCATATGCAACGTTTTCATCAGCATGATAAATTAATAGACATAGTTATAACCATTTTCATTTATAACTTGTTTCCTTTGTAAAAATTTTGGTTTGTGAAGACATAAAAATGTCTTGTCCTTGATTATCTGAACCAAACTTTATTTCTTGAAATTATAAATATTAATGCCTTTTGGTGTCTGCTACACTAATTTGTGTTACAAATAAAATTTAAATATCCTTTAATAATTTGATGGTAGCTCTAAAAAATATGTATTTATTTTGGCAATCGAGGGTAAAAAAGAAAAAATTTGTTTGAACGAATTTGATTTAACTAAAGAGATAACATTTGCCCCTAAGCCGCCCGCTTTGTACATAGAAAATGTTCTCAAAGGCAATATTAGCCCTCGAGTTATTATTTAAAAGTTTGAATAGACAAAAACTTTTAATTATAATTTTTTTTTTAATTGAAAATTTTAGTGACTCCCTCATACATTTCATATGTTGCTTTTAAGCAGGAGCTTAAATATGTAAATTTAAATGTAACAGTATGTGTTAACCACAATTCTCGTCTTTGCATATGTAGAAAAAAATGAATGTGTAGAAATATTTAATGCATTTAAATTGAAATGTTTTCATATGTATGTGCACGTATACATACACATACTCGTAAATATGCTTGTATGAAATAACTTTGTTAATAAAATCTGCAAATAAAATATTTATGATTTATTACATTTGTCATGTAAATTTATTTAAATACATATTTAGTTAACATGCCAACAGACATATTGGTCAGTCAGCAAATCAAAGCAAATATATTGTTAATGCTACAGGGTCATTAAAAGTGACCCCCTTTTTTCTTCACATTATATAAAAAGTTTTTTAATGTACAAGTAATAAGATCTAAAAAAAGCCACTTATGTAATTAATCTTGTAAACAATTTGTTAATATAAATCCTTCTGTTGCTTTTTCTTTGCTAGAATATTATATAAAAATATTTTAATAGTATTTTTTAAGCGTTTGGGTTTTGAGAATTGGAAAAAAAACACAGAAAAAAAGTAAATCGAATATTTATTTGGGCGGATAAATCAATGTCTCCCATTTACTTTTCAAAGATTATTTCATGTAAATGTTCTCAGCGACTACGCCGTAGATAGTTCATTCATGAGCTTAAATTTTGGCATTCTTTTTCTAGCATATGCTTATCTCACTAATGGCAAAAAGTGTCTAGTGGGGTAAGCTCGCATAACCTTGGCGGCCAATGGAGTGAGATTAGAGTTGATCATCGGCGCACGGTACATCGCTCCATTGAACCTTGCGATTTTCATCGTTTTAGAAAAAGTACGGTTCAATGTTGCCGACGGCCCACGAACCGCTGCATTGGGTTGTTTGTATGTCAGTTTATTCATGGTGAAACGGCAAATCTTACTGAGCATGTTTGGCATTGCCACATGTCGTGAAGGTTTATTACACTGAAAAAATTTAAACTGAATAACCAAATAGCAAAATATATCCCGATATATAAAAAAGTGAAGCGTCTCCAAAATTCGGCTTTGCAGATTATATTATTTATTACTATTTTTTTTAAAGCAATTGCCTACATTAATTTCTTTTATTCAAAATGTATAAAAAAAATTGCATATTTGTATATTAAACACGCTCTATGAGCAATAAATAGATCACCCGGCAATTTTGTTACGGTTTTTCTTCACATATTGTAGCAAAAGCAAACAAATGAAATTATTAAAGCACCTCCTTAACAAATACCATAAATGTTTTTTAACAATAAAGACTATGACAAAAATATAACTTGAGATGCGGTAAATATTTTTGCTCAGAAAACAATACTGCTTTATATCTCTTGTCCACCGCTATAATTGTACAAACATACTTCCACATACATATACTATGTATTTATATATAAACGATTTACAACAAGAGCGGGTTGGTGTTAAAATGGATAAAAGATGTTGGTACTATTAAGGCTCTCATGTCTACCAAACACGACATAGTTTTGCTCGGTAGACTAGGAAGAACCTATTTTTATTGACTCTCACTTACAGCGAAAAATTTGAGTGCGATCAAGCCGCATGATCTTGGTATGCAATTCAGGCCACTTCCGCGAGAGATATCCATGCGCTCAGAATATATAATATGACGTTAGCTATGTAGAATCTAGTGTATTGCTGAAACTATACGTCGCTTATGTTGGTATCATTTATTTCGAGGATTCGATATTTCGATTTAATTCGGTGATGGCCTTACCAGCGGATCAATAATTCCACCGCTTCGTAAGCCACAAACTATACTTTTCCGTATGTATTGCTACCTAGTGAACAAAGTATGCACTGGACTTATAATATGTGCGACAGTTTTGTTTGGTTTCGTTGTCTTAAATTCTGTAAATAATTTTTTCTGATAATCCGATTATGAGTACTTTTTTTTTAATTTTAGTGGACTAATATTTTGTTACTTCTTTGTTTATCAGAACGGCTGATACGTCTTTACAGAACAATTACAAGATTCTATAAACAAGACGGAATGAAATCCCGAATGTCGCTGTTTTAGTGTGAAAGAAAGTAGCTTTTATAAACCACATTGTGATGAGAGAAAGGAATACTTCCAGTCTCTCGCAACATTGTTTTAGATTTTTGAACGAATTTCTGTCATCCCTTGTTATGTTTGGCTTGAAAACAAACCGATGTCGGCTATGTGTCACCTTCAATATCATTTTTCGTTCTGAGTTTTATATTTTTTTTGCTGATCTGTGCTATTTCAACTAAGTCAAATTTAAGAAACTAAAATTTTAACAAAGACACTTGTAACCGAATCCTCGAACGTAAAGCCAAATACTGCAAAATTGTATATAACTAATATTATACTAAATAAAAAAATATTAACCTCCAAATATGTCCCTTTTTTCATACTTGGCGCTACCCGCTAAAATATATGCCTTGCTGCCAGCCTAATATTTTTTTGGTCCTTCGAGCCGGATTCAAAGCTGTGACCAATGCGTAATGCGTTGCTACCACCCCAACATAAGCCTAAAAGTATTAATTGGGTTTGCGAAAAGTAGTTTATTGGAAAATCCGTCTTAGTAAATATTTTGATCACACTTTAGCTGGATATTTTACTCCTTTTTTCTCGACTGGTACAAATAAACATTTTTTTTGGGTATAAATCTTTGGTAAAAACAAATAAACAATTAGACTCCACTTTTGGCAAAAGTTTGCCATTAAGGAAACTCATTTTACAATGTTGATTTTTACGACTTTCGACAAAAGGGTAACTTAGTAAACGAAGGAAAGGTGTTTGATATATTGGTTTGGTTATCATTGAAAACCATAAGACATCATATTAATATACTCCTGCCTTCCCTTTCAGGAAAAGGCAAATAAATGACTTAGTTTCTAAGATAAAATACAAAGCCACTAAATAGTGGTTGAGTTTTATTTTTTTCCCAAGTTTAATTTAAAAAAAAATTCTATCTTTTAACACCCAAATTTGCTTAAATCGAAATCTTTATACAGAACTCACTGGACACGTAGTTATTTATCACATAAAATTTTAAGCACTCTTGATATAAATAAACTAAATGACCACAATATGGTTGATAGAAAATATTTCAATATAAAAAATATAACTTAAACTACAAATGCTGTTGCCGCTTTTAACCACAAAGTGAAAATGTTGAAATAGATTTAATTATACAATTTATAGAAAAATGTTAGTTAACTTATTCACTTTGATTATAAAAAGGAATTGAAAATAACCTTGTTAAAACTAATAGGGAAAATGCAAAAGTTTCGGTTTAAATAAAAACAAGTAAGAGAGCTATATTCGGCGGTGCCGGATCTTATGTGCCCTTCACTAAAGAAGAAACTGCTGAAAATGTACTACAAAGGATTGTTTGTGAACTTTCTTTTGCTCTCCGATTTTATTCTACACGTAAATTCTCTTTACGTTTCAATATAAGCATTTTCAACCTGTTAACAGATGAAATGTTTTCTTCCTAAACACGGCTATTTTAATTTGTTTTCATTTTCTCTCTTTTCTTTGAATGTTTACAAACTTTGAACATGAAATTTAAACATTTGGCTAACTATTGCCATTTTGGTATTTTTGCAATTACTTTGTTTTATTCAATTTTTTTTAATTTTATCGTAAATTTATGAAATATTGCCAAATTTAACTTCGCTATTTTTTTTTGACAATTTTGGTAATTTAAAATTTTTAGACTACAGATTGGTTTTTTTGAGGAAATTAAATTTTTTTTGTGAATTCGTAACTTGTGTTGAAATTTAGTTTTTTTTAAATTTAGATTTTTAGTAAAATATTGAATTTATGTGATTTTTAAATTTTTTTGGTGAATTCCCTATTTGTTGTGATGTTGGATTTTTTTTACATAATTGTGTAAAATTTTTTTGTAATTTTTCGGTGCAATTTGTTTTTTTAGTTTCGATTTTTTGAAAAATTTTATTATTTTTGTAATTTAAAATTTTCGATTTTAAATTGGTTTTGCTGTGAATTTCCGAATTTGGTTAAATTTCGAAACTATGGTGAAATGTCGTTTTTTTATGTTTTTTGATCCTTTAGTTTTTTGATGAATTTTAAGCTTTTTAATGAGTGTTTTATTTTTTTTAATAAATTCCCTATTTATGGTGAAATTTAATTTTACATTTTTCATATATTTATTTAATATCAATTTCGTAAAATATTGAGTTTTTGAACATTTTTGCCCTTTTTAGCGAAACTAAAAAAATTTGATGTTTCTTAAATTTTTTTTTCAGTTTTTCGATTGTATGTAAATTTGAGGTTAATTATTTTAGTGAATTTTCAAATTTGTGGAAAATTTTAAATTTTTGAAAAATTTCTATTTTTTTCGAAATGGGGAAATTCGAATTTTGTAGTGTATAAATTTAACATCGATTTTTTTTTTTGGTTTCCATGCTTGTGATATAAAAATTATATATTATGACTTTTCGGCTATTTGTTGAAATTAAAATTTTCTTGGTCAAATTTAAAAAGTTTATTTTTTGGTAAAATGTCGGTTTTGTAATGTCTTTGATTTTTGGGAGTTATATTTATTTTATTCCAGTTTTTTTGATTTTGTGGTGAATTTTTGAATTTGAGGCGATTTAAAATTTTGGCAAAATTTAGAATTTTTCTAATTTTTTTTTTTTTGTGTAAATTTTCGGTTTTTGGTGGAGTTCAGTTTTTATTGTTAGTTGTTGAAATTTTGAGGTTTCTTTAAACATTTTTTAATATGGTCAAATATTTACGTCCGCAAGTTTCCTGGGGGCCTCGATTTAATCATTTCTGTCAACATTTTATTGGCTTGTTGTGTATAAGCGTTTCCCCGTAAGAGTGAAATTCCAAAAGTCGTAAAAAAGTTTCATGATACTAGGATGTCTAGTACTGTCAAAAAGTTGGTTTCAATGTCGGACAGACCTGCAAGGATCCAGTATATATATTTTTTGTTGGGTCAGAAATCAATATTGTAGAAATTACAAACTGAATGAAAAACCTATTTGATTTTTGTGAAGGATAATATAAATATTGACCTGCAGTTTCCGCTAAATGTGAGAAATAGAAATATTAATGTTGTATTTATTTGCAATACCAACGAAACCTTTCAACACAGCATCATCAGTATTGATACGCAAGTAGATGATTGCAAAGCAGCAGAAAGAAGCACTGACTTAAATTCATTTAACATCCTTATCACGTTTAAATTACAAATAAACACGAAATATGCCCTGTAGCGAATATATACACAGATATTAACACATAAGAACTTCGCACCGACACAGCAACAGCAGCAACACACACATACTTACTCATTCACATACAAATACGAAATATTAATGTAACGTAGAGAGCGAATTGGTTTTATTTTATTGCTTTTTCAATTTAAAATGTTAAGGAAATTGTGAATAAGGAAATGTCCAATACTAAATAAGATTATTATTTAATTAACTCTCAAAGACTCTACTCAAGCTTTTTGTGTGAATATAATGAGATGAATTCCTAAAAATCCCCCACAACATGACCTACCCCAAGAGTAGCTCTCTTTTAGTTATTTGGTGAATTTAAGAGACTTGAGGAGTATTTATGTACGAAAGCTTTGGCTTTAAGAGATGCTTTTTAATAGGTTTGACATGCAACTTATCCTTTTGAAAGTTGTAAAACAAGTTGCAACTTTTTGTGTTGGCTCAATTTAGTTGCAGAGAAAGTGTTGCAGAGAAAGTCTGCGAAACAGTTTTTGCTTTTCAATCGAAAGTGAGAGTTCATCTTAAAGTTTGTATGCAAAGTAGTTTAAATTCTATCATAGGATGGTGAGAATATGCCGCTAGTTGTTTCTTAGCATAAAAATCATACTCATGATTTGCTATTTTAAATTTGCGAGTATTTTTATTGACAATTTTATTTTAAAATGAGATCACTGTTATATCTACTAAAATGATTTTCTTCGATAAGGTCGAATAAATATTAAAATTTAAGACAACAAAATGTGTGTTAGATAGAAATGGATTTGTAATTTTACTGAAAAGGTCCATCATTACAGTATATGGCTTGCTATATTTAAGTACACTGTCAGAATTTCCCTAACTTATACCAATTTGTGGCAGCGGCTGGTAGCAGGTTCCTGTCTCTGCAAGGAGTAAGGCTAAATAAGGCGAGCGGAGAGAAATTAAAAAATTCAAAGAAAAATCCTAATCCCTAATCCTCTCAGCATGCGAACTCCGGATATCTGTTGATTTCCAGTTCACTCTGTGTGGTTGGACATCTTTTCCTCCATTAAAAAAACGAATCCGAAAGCCTCGCAAGAGGCAAAGAGGTTAATCTTTAAAGAATCTCTGGTTTTTAATGAGCAGAAACGGACAAGAATGCGTGGGGTGGACAGTTAAATCTTTAAAGGTGCTTCTAAGGCGTTGGACCGTGTGATTTCGATAGGGATAGTCATTGAAACCTATCAAGATGTAGAGAGGTTAATTTCTGTGGGAACTCCGGTGTTTACTGGCCAATGGAGGAATTCTGAAGAGATGGATGAGAAAACCTCGAAAAAGGTGGAGGGGTCAGACTCCAAAGATACTCCAAACAAACAGGCTCTGACGCTATCGCACACTGTATGTGATTGTCCACTGAATAGCATAAGGCTTAGGACGACGGGCAGGTACTTGCTAAATGTGAATGTCATGGGACACCTACGCTTTAGACAAATGGTATCAATTACTAGAGACTCTGTGATTAGAAAGATGGCCGATGGTTACTAGTCGACATTCTGAACTCAGTCAAGTGTATTAGCACGAGACTCAATGAAAGGGGGTCGAAAAGGGACCCATAAAGAGACCGGTCTGCTTCGTTATCCTTCTTACATTTAATAGAAATAAAATAAAAAATGTTAAAAAATGTTTGTAGATTTGACATTCTATGCATTTTTGCGTAATTTATATTAAAACATAACATATTTATTTGTATAAGGGCGTGGATTCAAGGAGGAAGGAGGGGTGTAAAAAAAGAAATTTCCCCCTCCAAAAGCATTCCAAATTAATATTTTCCTACACAACAAATTTAGGAAAATTGGAGAATTGTTTGTTTTAATACTTCACCCGAAGCTTAAGCTGTATCCGCGCCTGTGTGTATAGAGAAAGAGGTAATCATAATCTAACAGCAACACAAATCATGTTATTGTTGTAGAAAATAATAATCGTAATAGTATTTTTACGTTTGAATCTTTTAAATAGTGTTTATTTATTCGTAAGTTTTTTTTTTTAATTTACAAATTTATTTCAATAATATACACGGCAGAATTTTATTTTTACACACTGTTACTTTATTTATTTTAACACTTATAGTCAACACTTCTTTATAATCGCTTTTCACACTGCAATTTTTTACTCGATATTAACTCTTAGCTCAACCATCCAAGTATTTATATATATGTCGCCTAGTTTCCAGAAACAGTAGATACTTCTTTAGCTTTTTGTTTTTGTAACTACTGTCTGCTTTGTTTCTTATGGTGTTGTACAGTGGATGACAAATCTTTTCGCGCTCTTTATTTCTGGAATTTTGTGTACATAGAGTGCTCACTTGTTCGGACTTATCATAGTAACAATATGTTCCTCTTTGAACAATAGAAAAACAACAAATGTATCGTACTAATTGGCAGCCGCATACGACTAAAGGCTATTTTTACAATTTGTCAATTGTTAAAGTTAGAATGTTATTGGAAGGATAATTCGTTTTTCGTTATTATGATTGTACTAAAAGCTAAAACTGTCCGATAGGCTAAATGGGAAGATATTCTTACATTTAACATTTTGATGTTCCCATATTTTGAAGAAGAAAAAAAAAACAATAACTAGGTAGGTAGTTTAGTAAGTTTTGGCATAAAATAATTAAAATATATACACAGAATAAATAGAAATACAAAATGTTTGTTTTTTGCGAATAAAGAAATAAATAAAATTACATCTTGCTACTATGTACTATTAAGAACCAATTTAATTTGTTAAAAGTAGTTCGTTCTTGCTCCGGTACTGCTAGATTTTCCGAAAGAAAAATTTAATTATACAAGGAAGTAAAAACGAATGATTGTTAAAGGTCACTTTATTCGTCACTTATGCTAACGTTACATTTTACTAACGTGAACTTTAAAAGTAAGTTGTAATCATGGCCCATAATCCTGTGCATGTTACGAATACGTAGTTAACTCCTTAAACATTTAAGTTTAAATAACCATTATATGTTTGAAACAACAATATATTGTTATAAAGATATTAATATGGTTGTCGTCAATACGCCACAACCATTTTTTTCAGACAGTGGTGCACGTTTAAATGGTTTAATTTAAAGAAATTCTACCACAAATTACTAAAATTTGCAATGTTTACGTATGCAGCCCCCAAAAGTAGAGGTTTGTTGATTTTAATTCTAAATTTTAAACACATTACACTGTAATTTAGGCCCTCAACTAATAAATTCTATGGGGCTCTTACAGTGGCATAAGAAAGCCGAACTAAGAAAATAAACCAGATGATTTCTGTTGTTGATCTACTAGATTTACCCATTAAGAATTATAGGAACAAATGCTTCTTTCAACCCCAACAAAAAACACTAAAAACAAACGTTTACCTCTGGTCCGAAAACAACATTTCTGATACAATGAATTAGTAATCGTCTACCAATCCATACAAAAGCACCTGTCCTACGAGCTTTACCTGCTAACTGTTCACACCTTACTGATAAACGAGATTCACCTGCTACTAGCTCACATGACAAAGAGATACCTACCAACCAATAAAACAATAACGAATTGATGAAAACTTCTCAGAACAAAAATTAACCACTTAAGCCGAAACCGGTTTGTCTACAAACTGGACAGGCCATGAAGGATATTCATTCCAAAAATCAATGTTTAACCGATTTTTTAAGGAATTTCTTATAACGGTTATTAAAATTTAATAGATCTAAACAACGTTCCAGGCTTAAATTGGATTTTTCCTTTTTAGATTTCTACTAAAAAAATTAATTATCCATAATTAATTGAATAATTTTTAAGTCAGACTAGAGTCAGTATTTCGCTTAATTTTCTATGAAATAAAATTTTTAATAATATTCCTGATTAATAATTTATTGACTTAATATTGCAAACTTGTGCGATTTTGATAAAATTTTGTACCCGAGTCGGCAACATTTTTAATTCATTCTACTTATGTATGTCAAATGCATGTAATATCTAACAATAACCAAACAAAATATATATAAATGCCGGCCTATATAGAAGATGTTCTGTGGCAATACAACTTCTGCCCGAGCAAAGATTTGACTCTAAAATGATCACAAATTTCATTCAATTTTTGTGTAAAGTTAAATAAAATTTTTCATAAATAAAAGTCTGCGCGCTATATATTTAATAATTACTTTCATAATTTTATTTCAATATGATGTTTTAAAATTTTTCCAAGAAAATAGTTTTTGTTGGTTAGGAATTTAGCTACATATTTTACAAAATAAATGACATATTTAATCGCAGATATTGGAGCTTTCAAAATTTTTAAAGTTCTTACAAAACAATCAATTTGTGATTCAGCGTTCCTTGATTGCTGGAAATCTTATACCACTGAGCCATAAGCCTGTAAAATACGAAACTGCCTACCGAAAAGTGTTCATACATGGTACCATAAAGTTGCTGATTGCGCTATTGAAAATATTTCAGCTGGTCCTCGGCCGCTTTCATCTCCATACTCGAACCGTTGTGATCTTCCTTCTTCTGAAACATAAGAAAAGATCCCATTTAGTATACTTTCTTAGTGTAATTGAGTTCGCCGAAAAGGCTAGTCAAACTGTTGTGACCAACTTTCTCACCGGTTTAATGCACCCACCGCAAGGCGAAGAGTGCGTACCGAGGAAAATATTGCTGCTGTATTGGCCAATGAAGATCAATTCGTGATGCGCGTGATGATTACTGACTTTTTGTTGGGCAAAATAGAAGAAGTGAACTTGGTTGATTTGTGGTTTCAACAAAGAGTTTAGTGAACAATTAATCTCACGTTTTGGAGCAGTTCAGTGGAAGCCAAGATCATGTGATTTAACCCAACTAGGCGATTGTTTGTGGGGATACGTGAAATCTCGCGTAACGTACGAAACAAATGCCTTTCAAAGGTCGAATTCCTTTCTAGAGAAAAGTGTTTATTAAGCTTCTTAACAAGAATTTCGTATACGTCAATGCCATCATCATCTTTTCCCGGCTCCACAAGAGCCCCTGGAATAGTATACACAACTTCTTGCAGTTGTGTACCACCTAAATAAAGTAATTTTTCTTCCTCCTTGGATCTTTAATTTCCTCGGCGTCAAGATATATGGAAAACGCGCGAAGCCATTTTCCCCACTCCGATCGAAGGAGTGATTTATCTATGACGTCGCAAAGAAAAGGTATTATGCTTGAAGTACTCATTCTCTCCTATACCAACTTGGTCTTACCTCGCAATTCAATGCAAATCAATTTAATAATTTCTATGTGGAACAATTTAATGAACACCATACATAAATTACAGAAACATTTAATTTATGTTTATCTTCTTACCACTTTACGAATCAATGTATGTACATATGTATATAGTATATTTAGTACCAATTGATGAATTTCGTACAATTCAACGTATTTCAACCAATTTAATGTATTTCCTTTTGTGGTCAGCTTTATTCGATGTTTTGTTCCTTTTATCTTTTCAACCTGGAAAGGAAACAATTAAATGTTTGTTTTTTCCCTTTATCTGTTACAATCAAATGTAAACCCTAAAGTATGCTTTGTTTTGAACATCAACAAACAATTCAATGAGACGCGATATACATATACACACACTTCATTATTGTGCATATTTTGTTATATCGCCGGTTTATTAATTTTATTTTCACAAATTCGTTCCATTTTTTTTAATATTTACCTTCGTCGCCAACGTAATAATTCGCTATTTTAGTACAACACAGAAATATGTATTTCAAAGAATGACATAAATATACTTTTATTAATTCAAGTAATTCTTCTATTCAACTCAACAACATCTCATTCAATAGACCTGTCACCCAACTCTCTGCTCAATAACCGCGTTGCCAGATCTCCACAGTCGCATGACACAATACCTAACTATCAGCGTTGCCAGTTCTCCACAGTAACCATACTTGGTATATTACGTTAGAAAATAATGGTTAATTGTGTTATAAATAAAAAAAATCAAGTTAAAAGCAGTGAAAGAAGCAAAAACAACAGTAGTAACATAGAGGTAGTTAAGAATTCGCTAATTTTGCTTAAACGCAAGTCAGTTATAATATAGAAATCAGTTTTTGATCAGTACATTACACAATATGTGTTGTATAGGAGTGTACAGTTTTAGTATATGATATTATTGTTCATTCAGCCAGTTCTTAAATATGCTTGGAAAATTTAGATAACTTAGTATACACAATTTTTATTATGGTACCTCTTTTTTGCTGTAGAATAATCAGCTTAGTATAGTCAGTTTATCGATGAATATATAAATATAAATTATTATTTCAAAACTGTTATTCTACATTATTCTATCCCAACTAATTTTATTATAAAAATAAAAACAATCCTGTTGGGGGATCAGCTAGTTTCTATGCGCATTTCAATACTTGCTTTAGCCAGTTCAACAGAAAAACTGTACCCAACTTTTTAGAAAAACTCAAACGTCGTTTGCCCGAGATTTTTCAAAAAGAAAAAGAAAACAAAGTTTGAATAATAAGTCCCTACACCGCGGCGTCGCAACGGTCGCAACGTATATGGGCATATGATTTCAACTTAATATTTATTACTAACACATGCTGCCTACAACATATTGTTTTTACTGTAGCATACTTTAAGGAAACTGGAAATATTTATTTTTATGTCGCGAAATATCAATTTATAATTTTAGTAAATTTAATTAAAAACACTTACATAACATTAGTCAAACTAAATCGTAAATTAAGAGGGGTCAAATATGTTCATTGTATCTATAAAAAATTCTTTAAAAAACCTTGATAATTTTTCCCTTCCAAAAATATTACTTTATCTCATACTTTATACTTGCAACTTGATATACGGTCTTTAATTCACCTTAATTAAGCAAATGCGTAATTCTGACAAAATTTATAGCTTTTTCACATTTTTCATGATATTTTAAAATAATTAATTTTCCTATTTTACCACATAGTATTATAGTCAATATATCAACGACTTTTGCATTTACAAGTAATATAAATGGGTTAACGCCAACACATGACCATATAATAAAATATGGCCAGATTTAGTTTTTTTTTGTTTGATTTAAGTTTTAAATTGAAAATTTGCTGGACATAATTTTCTGTTTGTTTTCCGAGGGGCTTTATTAAAAATTATACACTTTTAATGCAAATGAGAATACAATAAATTCATTTCACAAACTTTTGTTGACTTTTTTAAATCTTTAGCATTGTGTTGAAATTAATTTTCATTTGTTGTTGCCTTTGTTGTGCTGCTGTTTGGCCTTGGGTAGTAATGTTTATTCGAAATGCATTTTGAAGTTTATTAACATGATTTCACTCATTAACTTACTTATAAACACATCTGTTTGGCAATGTATTAATTACATTTAAATGCATTATACGAACTTGCATTCAAATCAATTAATTTATTGAATAAATTAAAAATAATTCTTATTTATAGTGTACTGATAATTTAATTTAGGAGATAAAGTTTTAAATTTAAAATTTGCTAATAAATATGTATTTTCCGTACCTAAAAATTCGTGATGTTTTCTTTATACGTCAAGATTTTTTTGTTGCAATATCTATATTGTCTGAACATAACAAATCTCTGTTTGATGTCTATCTTCTCTTTTAATTCTAATTTTATAAGCAGGTTATTTTTTTTTTTAAATGTACCTATATATCAAGAAAGGATATATTTTTTATACCATTCACAAAAATTTCTACAATGTTTATTTCCTATCTATGTAGTGAAATTCAATTAACGAGGTCCATCTGTCCAATATTGAAAACATCTCCTTGACGCCACTAGACAACCACGGTTCTTGAAACTTGGACCATTTGATCAGTGATTTCTGCTTTTAGCCAATTATGAAACCTTAAGGTTGGATCGAATAAACTAATTAAAAAAACCTCAAAATTACTAAAATTAAAAAAGAAAACTTAATTCCTCCGAAAACTAAAATTTTGCTAAATATTCGAAATTTTTCTAAAATCCTATAATTTGCCATAAAATCGAAAAACTGAAAAAAAAATGTTTTTCCCAAAAAATCAACATTTAATGAGAAACCGAAATTAAAACAAAAACCAAATAATCAAATTTTGAATATTCACCACTAAAATTAAAATTTTGTAATTTCACCAAATAGCCGAAAGATCACATAAAATGAATATTTAATGAAAAACTTTGAAATTTTAATAATATAGCTGTTGAAAAAATATATCAATAATAAATATCACCACAAGTGGTGAGTTCACAATAAAATTTAAAAATTCACGAAAGAAATTAAAAATTTATCAAAATATATAAAATCATGAAAATTGTAAATTTTTTCAATTAGTCTTAAAATAAAAAACCAAATTTTACCATAATTTGAGAATTCACCAAAATTGGAAAATTCATTGCAAAACTAAACCAGAGTTCGAAAATTGTATTCTACAAAAATATTATTTTCCAAAAAAAAAAAAGAAAACCCGAAGATGCACAAAGCATTGCCAGAAATTCAAAATTTTTCAAAAATTTCAAATTTACCACAAATGCAAAAATTCACCATAATGTCGAAAAACTGAAATAAGAATTTTTTTTGCCCAATAAATCAATATTCATTAAAACCCCAAACTTTACAAAAATAAACTCAAAAGTCACCAAATTTTAAATATCTACGACACAATTTCATAAAATTAAATCAATTTTACCAAAAAGCCGACCAATTGCAAAAAATCTTATGAAAAACATTTAAATTTTAACAAAATAAATGTTAATCAAATATATTGTTACAAAGTAATAGTCAAAGATGTGTGAAACGACCTATTGTACAAATACGCAATAACATAAACATAAAGCAAAAAGAAATTGCGTAGCAGAAATTCCCGAACCGCGATTCAATAAAAACAATTTCTACAGCAAGCAAAAAGTAAACAAAAGATACACACACACCCAAACACATATACAAGACTGCGCCAGCAACTGATGCGCAATTTCGCGTATGTTCGGGACATTTCAGGAAGCGGTCGTGATCTGTATATAAAGGCGCCGTCCACCAAACAAGAAATAGTTGACTTTGAGATTTCATAGAGTGAACATCTGTGTGTACAATAGAATTGTTAAGTGTACAGTGTCAATTAGTACTAAAGAGTTGTATATAAGAGTGTTAAGTACCGAATAAAGTTGTGTACTGATAAAATCATAAAGGTGTATGTACTTTAATTTTTACAATTAAACGAACCCTACAAAATAACGTTTATTGTGGTAATAAACGTAACAATAAAATATATAAAAAACCAAATTTTACTACCATCAAAATTTACCACAAATGATTTGAATGGTGCATATTTGCTTAATTTTTGGTGAATATGATTTTTTTTACTTTTGGGTTTGATTTTTACATTTGCTGTTGATTTTGTATTTTTTGTCTTTTGTGATTTAGTGATTTTTAAAATTTTTTGGTAAATTTAAGATTTTTGTTAAATTTTTAATTTGTCATAAAGTTTGCACTTGGTTCTGAATTTTAGGTGATATAAGGAATATTGCTAAAATTTTAAGTTTGTTTTGAAATGTAAAATGAAGGGTTTTTGGTAAAATCCAGTTCCAAATAAGAACATTTTATTTGCAGTTTTAAATAACTTAAGGCAACCATTTGCCATAAATTTGTATCCCATATTTGCCCAAAACTTTTTTAAAGCTGTACAAAATTTGTTTTGTGTTCACATTACGCTCATATATTTGCTCATATTTGTTTGATTGTAGACAAAACAAATATGGAAAAACTTGTTTTACCTGTGGTCACACTCAAACAAATATTTTCGTTAAAAAGTTATTTGATAAAACTGCTACTAAAAATTAAATTTTCATGAAAATTTATCTAAATTTATTTTAACTTTATGCTGTGGAGCAGCGTTCATAATTTTTCTTTAAAGAAGAAAAAATTATAGGAAAGGGAAGAGAAAAAGACAATGGAAACGAGAATGGTGAAGGACTTAATAAAATTGTGAGTTGCGTATTTTATAGGTGCTATTTTTAGATTTAGATCTAAAATATTTTTGTAATAGCATCTGTCAAGGTCTGATATGTACAGAGTTTCGAAATATTAGATTTTTAAGTTTTAAAGAGAGACGACACTTTCATAGGGCATATAATTATATAGGCGATTTTTTTATGGGAGTATTTGTTTATTTTTTTACTTTTTCTGATTTTTTCTTGTACGATGTAATGAAACAGAAAAAAATTTCTCCATCCAAACGCATTTGGTATTATATCTACACGTATCCGAGTAATGAAAATACAAATTAAGCATGAGCCAGCAAAAATAAGGCAAATAATCATTGCGTGCTGTATATTACACAAATATTTATTGAGTCCAATATGTTCTATATATTGTTGACGGCGGTCTAATAAATGACGAATAGCACGGTAAGGACTCAAGCTACATTTTTTCGAACCTTTAGACGCACCGTTTCTGCAACTAGCCTCTTTGTTTACCTTTGTTTCATTTCACACAAGTTTTTTGTGTTCAAATATTTATTTGCCCAAAAACGAGTCAAATATTTGTCTTTGGGTGGTCGCAATATGCTCAGATTAGAGACACTTTTGGTTGCTTGAATATATTTTTATTTGCCCAAAAACAGCTTGGATTTGATCAACATCGCAATCAATAAAGTGATTCCTGATTTGATTTTCTTTCAATTGATATTTGGAACGAGTCTTTGCCATTTCCTGTCAAGTTCAGTTTGAAGACAAACTGGTTTTGGCTAAGTGCCACCTTCAGTGTAATAGGTGAAATTGGTGTTCGCCCGTAACAGGTAAGTTTTATGGGTAGAGTTTTGTTATGTGGATTCTTAGGGGTACCGTTCTCACCCATGATATATTGCCACGTTACAATCTATAAAACACCTGGTATTGGTGATCCTGAAACCAATTATATTTCAAATATAATTTCTCTATTTTTGCTCTGTTTCGGTTTGTTTCCCATTATTATATTATGTTTATATTATAACTACAACAACTTAACAACAACAACTTAGCAATTAACATCATTACCGGAAAGATACTGAAAATACAACCATAGAATTAGGGAAGAAATGTTAATCATTTAAAACTTTCTTTACTCAAAAAAGAAAATCCTCTTAATAGGAATTCCAGCGGTTTGTTTTAAAAATATAAACACTTACCTTCCTTATCCATATTCATAATATAATCAGTGGTCGACTAAGAAATGGGCAGTTTTAACAATGATCAAGTACCGACTAAGACAAACGTGCAGTTGCAATCAATTTAAAATCGGGCTAATTCGGTTATTAGACTCCAGTCACTCGACAACAATAAAAGCCAGTTTTTATGTAAAAACTTTTTATATATAATAGTCGATTTATAAGCGGATAGATAACCAAAATACCCGTATATGAAACGGCGACTGTTATCGATAACTTTTTTTTAATTTTTTTAATTTTGTTTGCAATTTTCGTTAAAAATGATTTTTCGCTAAATATAATATAAAAACGTTCTTATTCTTAAATCAAATGGTGATTAAATTATAAAATAGATAATATTTTAAATAGTAGGAAGAAGATTAGTAAGGCTGTAATTAAAAATTTTTAAAATACCAGATGAAACGTAGGTGTGATAAATTCAAACTCTTCTATCCTCAAGAAATGCGTTTTATTATTTTTTTTAAAGGTTTAACAGTTTTCTCATCTCAAACAAGCATTTATGCCTATGCTGGAGATAATAGCTCCTCATTTAAAAGGCGGGGTTAAATCAACATTTATTCCAAATACCATCAAGAAAGTTACGACTTTAGCCTAGGGAACGTACCAGCCATTAATTTCTAACGTTCTATCTGGGACTCCGTATACGATCGTTATTTTATCCCTACGCTCTTTGAAATTACAGTGGCCCTGCGAAATCTTCTGACCAAAAATGCATTTTTCTGTAAGTTTTCAATTTTTTTTCTAAATGGTTTCACGTTCGTTATTTAATTTTTTTCATTTGGTTTTAGTTTTTTTAAACACCTCAAGCGTTAAAAAACTAAAACAACTCAACACAATATCGTCGTAAAATTTTCTTACAGAATACCAATTATAAGAAAACAGTCATCAAGAAATGTCAGTATCGACAATGGCAATACTGATTTACACCAGACGTTAAAATAAGGGCGAATGCATCTCATTCAATTGCAAGTAGTTATTTGATGCTTAATGACAATTACTTTTGGAAGTTTTAAAGTACAAAGTGTAATTTATTACTGAAGCACTTATTCCCAATTATAATTAAAATTTTAAAATTTAAATTTTTTTATTTTCAACACCCAGCTCTGGTATAAAAATAGATAAAGATTTATGCTGCTTGAGTAAGACATATGCTTAAAAAAAGACTTGTATATAAATAATCATTTAACTAGTTCTAATCACTTCTATGCTTATTCAGCTAATTTATGCAGCTGCAGAGTCGGCAAAATTGATTCGAATAATCAAATATTGCAAATTTGTTGATGCATCTAAAATCTGTCGACACAATTTACTTCCTCAAATGCTAAACAAAATTTTCTATGACGGATTTACATTTCATAACTCACATAATACGAATAATAATTTAACATCTGTTACAAATACAAATTAAACTTCACTTCTCTGAGTTTGCTAATTGCAAATTTATTTCTATATCCCCAATAGAAATTTAATTAAAGTAATAGTGTTTTATCTCCTTTTTAGCATCGCTTTACAAACTTATTTTTAGGAGTTTCGTAAAAACGTCTTAGAAGGCAAAAATAAAAAAATCGAATAGTTATTAGCGTCTTCTGTGAGGTCTGTTTCAACACTTTATTATGTCTGCTATCTTACAGATAGCTTCCTTCAAGTGTATTTACTTCCTGTATGTGTAAATAAAGAATTTATTTGGTGGTAAAATACTATTCATAGACTGAGTAGTGTCTGGCAGTAAATCTTTTATGTGGCTATTATAGTTTCAAGTACTAACTTTGCTAAGTAATAAATATATACAAATGTAAGTGTATGTTTATACGTAGTTATTTGTTAAGTCGTTTTATTAGCAGTTTTATTTATTATTTATTTTCTTGTTTCTTTTTTTACACTCTTTTGGATAAGTACTTTCCATCCGCCTGTATAGTCAATGTTGATTTCATACATTAAAGCTTCGGCCAAGCTACGCAGAACTGCACATAGTCTCTTAATCTGGATGTGTCTGATGTTTTATTAAGTTTAAGCCAATATACTTAAGCACACCAGCAAATAAATACATAAGTCTGTCATATGTAAAGAATATTTTTTTTTATTGAGCAAGTGCATGTTGGTTTGGAGATAAAAGCGATTTTTTTTTATATTTTTGCACAGAAAAAAAGTAATTTGATTTCCTTATTGCATAGAGTTACGAGATTAACACACACGAATTATTGTAGCTAATGAAATTTATACATACAGAAAAAAAAAATACTGGTTGAAAATCGAATTCCAGTATAACATTAAACGAGTTGTTATTCCTACAATTATAAGTATAAGTACTTCAAAGGATTTTTATGTCAGTATAATTCAATCGAGTTAATTAAGCAGCAGGACCCTAAATCAAGAGAGGATAAGAAGTCCTGTCTACCCAAATGGTAAGTATTGTAATAAAAAAAAATTTTGTATATGAAACCCAAAACCAGCTTCTGTTGCTGTAACTAAACAACAAATTTATGTTATTTCGATTAGACGCACTTTTGCCGAGACTTGTGAAAATGGCTCTGATAAAAAAAGTAACATTCCGTGATCGAAGAAAACATATCTAAACTGAGGTAACTGCGATATGAAGTAACCGAAACAAGCCAAAATTCTTTGCCTCGATTTAGAGAGCTCTTAGACAGTGTCTTTGACTAATTAATTTTTCACTCTTTCTATCTTGGTTTTCTACCCTCATCCTCCAATATTCTTTGTTAAGACCTTTTCTCTTTGCCTTTAAAAATGTATCTACGTCTGCTAAGCGACTTGGTCGAGATAGCTCTCGATGTTGTTTCAAAAATATTTTATCCTCTGTTCAATTTTTTTTTAAAGCATTAGCATGTTCAAGCTAGGCTATCAAGGTCTCTTCACTTTCACGGGTCCTATAAATAAAGAAGTCTTTACTCGTATAGTTCCTGTGAATAAAACTCAAACCCTTACAGTTTTTATTTAAGAGTTTATTAGAAAACCTTGATATAGTCTAGGGTTTTACTTACTTACTTGAATTAAGAGCTCAAATTAGTAAAACAAAGAAATTCATTTATTCGGCCTCTTCACTTGATAATTTAGATGATTATTTTGGTTCATCCACTTTTTAAACATTATTCAAAGTTATAATTAGTTTTATTATTTTAACTTCACTTCTTAATAACATTGTACCACTTTACTTGACTTCTTTACAACTACTCACTGTTTTTAAACTTCACTTCTTGGCTGCAGCACTGATCTCAGAGTTAAGTTCACTCATCTTATTATAACTCCTACTCGTTAGCTTTAGATTCTAAGATATTCTAAGCTTCCGCATATTTGGCTTTGTCCTTTTAAATAATATCTGTATAAACACTGTCAGTCCGTTTTTATCCAGGCTTACTATTTAATGTCTCTAGGATTTAAATGAGACTTAACCCATTAAAACCATTTGCCACACCTAGAGACCTAAGAGTTTTCACTAATTGCCATTGTTGGATTCCTGTAATCAGAAGATTTGCGCTTTCACTAGCAGTAAGCTTGACTTCGCGAATATTGACAAATAAAATTCGTGCTATAAAATCCCAGTGTGATAGTATTGTGTACATATAAGGAATTTTTTTTTCGAAATGACGTACCGCCAGATAATTGTGAATAAAATCAAGCATTTTGCATTGTGTCGTTAGAACTGTTAATTATTATTTACAGACTAAATTTATGGAGAAAGAAATATATTGTCCCTGATTTAAACTTTGGGCTCTATTGCCTTCATAGTTACGCTATCAGTGAGTATGTTACCTGGTGTTGGTATTATAGTTCTAAATCGCCAAAAAAATTAGTTTAAAAATATGAGATGTAACTAAAAAAAAGTGTTAATTTTTATTACCTTAAACTGAGTTGTATGCATAAGTTTTGTTTAAACATCTAGTAACGAACAGACATGATAGACGTTCACCCTCTATGAAAATATAAGACTATTTTATGTATGTAGCAAGAAAAAGATACCAAATAATCAAATGTGTCAAAGGTACAAGAAAAATCTCATATATATATTTCACTCTCATTGAAATCTGATACAAAACAATAATCTAGCATCTAATTAAAACTTCTGTCAAACAAATTTTGTCATCGTGTCGTCTTCAATTATATCTGGTTTGTTAACAAAACCTTTGATCGCTGTTGTCAGAAGTGTATATTTTTAAAAACGCCTAAACGCTGATTTAAAGATTTTTGACCGCAAGATGTAGATTTTTAAACTCTTAACGTATGATAACTTATTGGTCTTTAAAATTTATTTTCGTACTATTATAACCTCGAGTGTTAATTTCTCGTTTCTGTTAAAATGAAAAATACTTATCAAAGGAAAAAGAAAGCAAAAACATTTATAAGTGTTGATATTTTTGGGTAAAAAGTTATCCATTTTTCGGTTTTAAAATGGTATGATCATGATGGCCAAAGAAAAGTCGGTTGCCATATGGCCATAGCACTCTGAGTTGACGGCAGCGGTTTTTGAAAAAAATACGACCCAATGACACCTCCAAACCATAATATGCACTAGACAGTCATTGTTTTTGGACGCAATGGCTTTTACACATGTGGGATTCTCCGAGCCTCATATGCGACAGTTTTGCATATTGACGTAACCACCGACTGCAATGAGGTTCATCGCTGAAGAAAATTTTGTTTGAAAAATCAAACAGCATCTTTATTGCGTTGTGAATGGTTAGCAGGCTTTAATTGTTGCATGATTACACTTTATATGGATGAAGAGCAGTAAAGTCAGGCGACCATGGAGGTCAATCAACATCACCATGCCTTGAAATAACTTGTTGTGGAAAGAGCTCTCGCAGTAACTCCATTGTAATCCTGGCTGTATGCGATGTGGCACCGTCTTGTTGAAACCACACGTTAGTTAAGCACAAAGCATGCAGTTGTGGCGTTAAAAAGTGTCCAATCATATCACGTTATCGCTTCCTATTGACAGTTACCGTTACGTCGTTTTCAGTTTCAAAGAAGTAAGGTCCAATAATTCCTCCTGACCAAACTGCACACCAGACTGTCACTATTAATGTATGCAAAGGTGACTTATGAATAATTATTCACATATTCATTCAAATTAAAATGTGCCTCGTCACTCATTATGATTTTTTCATGAAAATTGGGGTTGTCATTGGCGAGCTGTAGCATCCTATTGTTATATGTACAGCGGCGTAACAAGTCTTCTGGAAGAAATTCTTGTGTCAACTGAATCTTCAATGCAAATCTTTGTGCAAAATTATGGCCAAAGTTGTTGTTTGAAGACGAAGCTCCTGAGCACAGTGTCGAATTGAGGTTGATGGATTGTTTTGAACACTTTCTTGAACAACAGTAATGTTCTCAGCTGATCTTGCAGTACGTTGTGTTCCATGCTTCTGCCTATCAGCTACAGTCCCTCTTTCTTCGAAATTATTCACCATACGATAAATAATGCGTCTTGTTGGCACGTAACATTCACGTAACTTTCTTATCGTCACAATAATCGATGATTGATTTTGATAAAATGTTTTAACGATTAAAACACGTTGGTTTTCCGAATAGTTGTCCATAATAAATTTGCCACCTCTCTCTTCATGACTGTCAAATATGAACTGTCAAGACTAATGTTTACCAAAATGTCGGCGAAACAAAGTAGTATACCTTCCCGGCGGACACCCTGTATTTTTTGTGTAAATATACACACTGTATGCATTAGGTCTGAACATGGCCTGGCGCCTTTATTGATATGGGTGTTACGATTTCATATTAATCTTCTCTCAATAAAAAAATAGTTATATCTCACCCAAAGCTTTCAGCATATAATAATATATATTTTTTATCTTTCGTTGTGGTATGCGTGTGTGTATATTATTTGTAATATCCATGTTACTTCATCATATTTTCCTAAAAATAATGATTTATAATCCTTAAACTTTGTCACATTTGTTGACAAATTTGTCTTGTATTAAACATGTTAGATAAAAAATTAGGAAAGAAAGGATCAAAACTAAACAAAGAATTACGAAATGCGTTTTCAATAGCAAAATAAATATTTAATCAAAAAATTGTCGCATGTTTATAGTTAATGAATTGAAAATGATGACGTTATGGTTGATAAACAACTTGTCAACTTTAACGAAAGCAATCATTTGTATTAGACGTTTCTTTTATGTGCTTTAGCTAAAGGCATAAGTGGGCTAAGGAGTAGATGTAAAAGAATAAAATTAGGAGAAGATTGTTCTGTTTTTTTTTGCTTGTGTATTTACATTAGTAACAATGACTGATACAGTTTTGAACTTAAGTATTAAAAAAACACACAAAAGGAGAGAATTTCTAAAACGAATACAAATTTTAAAAAATTTTGCTTTAAGAAATATAAAAAATTTGTTTGCCACGTGGACTGTTATCTGAAAGCGAAATAAATGGAAAAAAAATATTTTTTTGTTGTAGAAATATATATTTGCTGTAGCGAAATAAAGTTGTTCTTCATATTTAAAAAAAAAATAATGCCAATAATAAATCAAATCATTGTGATTCATAAGTCTGGGTAAATCCTGCATACTCGTAGTTTCATCTCTTCATATATTTTCGTTCACAACTTTTGTAGAAAAGGTGAAGTGTATACATAACAAAAGCATAGATTTGCTGCTTTTTGTATATAAATTGAAATTTTTGTTATTGTGAAATGCCTTTTATTACAAGGGGTTTCTTGTGGCAAAGTATTTGCTTCGTGTTGTTTATGATTTTTTCTAATTTTATTTTTGGGCAAAAACGATTTTTATTATTTAAGTGATTATTTTTTTTTTAATTAAATGAATTGACATTTAGAGAAACTTTAGGCATCAATAGTTTGTAAAACAATAATAAAATTTAAGGCTCTGAAATTCCCAGAAATATGAACTTAAAAAAAAATCGCCTAGTAGTCAGTGATCATAATATACGCACAAATTTTGGTTAGTTGATTAAAACTAGCTAAATATAAAATGCTTATTTTTTTAATTTCATTGGGTTTTCTAAACATAAAAACAGTAAACTAAACAAATGCACAGGTACCAATTTTTCTTCCATACCATTGCCGGCTTGTATTGCAAGGTCACGCCATATCCATGTCATAAGCCCCATTCATCTCCGGAACGGTCCTTAATACCCACTAGTCCAGTACATATCGTCTCTGAGACTAGTATTTCCCAACCCGCGTGTCGTTTAGTGACTGGTCAAAACTTCAAGGTTGTTATATACTAGTTTTAGACCCCATTAAAGCCTCTGACGCGAATATCCAATAGTTGACTATAAGAAAGAAGAAAGTATTTATTTATAAAACAAAGTATAAATTTCTTCATTGCAAATAACTTACTGTCTATTTATTCTGGCGTTAACTGTATGGCATGCTCCATCCCAATGCTATAACTACATGTTGCCACGTTCAAATAATTACATTTCTAAATTGTTGGTTGTGATGTTGACAGACACGAATCAAGCGAAATTTAGACAGGACAGTATGGCATGGGCTATATGGCGGGTTATATCCCATCCGCTGCTTTTCAAATATATTTTTGCTGATACAGCAACCTGATGACGAACAATGTGATCATTGAAAATTATAGCTTCGTATCTGTTCGCATATTCTTCATAGATTGCTCGTTTCAAGTGCATCAATTGTTGCCTGTTCACCTCTCCAATGATAGTCTTGCAGATTTCAGCAATTTATAATATAAATTAGTTATGGTTAAACTTTTGTATGCTTCTCAAACAGACTGTGACTTCACCATCAAAATACCTCAAAACTATGTTGTGTTAAATATTTCGTTCAGAATATTCTGGACAGACTTGTAACCTTTTCGATGAAAGAGAAATCACAAATAGAGCGATCTGTTGCCAAACACGAAGAACATACATACGTATAAAAATATTATGGTTATATGGTAGACTATTATTATTATTATTATGATTCAATCATGATATATGGCTCAAAGCTATGGTTACCTCTGACATGATTTTTCGTAGCCTGTAAGTGCGGCTTCTTCAATAAGAATGATCAAATCCAAAACGTGTGGCGGCTAAATTAAATAAAATTCGCTAACATTATAAATTAAGCAATTTCGTTTCAAAAAGTACTTCGAAAACTGGAAAAGAATCGACAGAATTGGATAATCGTTGATATATCAACCAATCAAATTCCTTCAGCTATTAAAACAGCGAATAAAATTATTTTTGCTTAAAGCTCTTTGACATGCTTCATAAAGCATTTTTTTATTAAAAATTCGTTGGTGCTACTTACCCTCAAGACAAATAAAAGTTGACGTAGTTAATTAAACTGAACATTGTACTCTGAACTTGAAGCAAGCTGACACCTAAAAAAAAACACGAATTAAAAAAATTACACTACTTTCGTATTCCTGTAGAAGAGATGTTATGTCTATAAAGCTTTTATTTTTAACTTCATTCGAGTTACTTGAACAACAGTAGGTTTTATTGTGTGCAGTCTTTCTAAAGTCCCATTCACAGCCGAGTTTGTGTTGACTTTTTTATTACCGTTGCACATTTCTGACACTTTTAGCAATAATTTACTTATCACTTTTAATCGTGTCATTTCGCGGAACTGTTGCAAACAGAAAAAAACACAACATGTTGCAATAGTTTTTGTAATTTTCTTATTGCATGTTTCTGGTATGCGTATGCTTTACATTTGTATGCATGCATTATGATTGCAACATGACACTATTAGACTTAAATGTTTGTACTCGTGTGTGAAAGTACACATTTAACTTTTACATGTTGTTGATGGATATTGTTGTTGGTATTGCATATCATCATGCTAGGTGAAGGAACAAAGAGGCCTTTAAACAGGTCTGAATAAAAGTAATGATCACGTTTCTAACAAATATGTTTTTAAAACGAAGAAAAATCTCTTTTATGCCAGGAGTACTTAATTTGTAAATGTTTGTATGATCATATTCGAACGGAAATGGAATTAAAATTTATTATCTTGGATTTGCTTAAAATTTCATTTTGAAGCTGTTTATCAGTGTCCAGGTGAGGGCGTTAGATGGTTATCCAATTCTACCGGATTATCCAAAGAATATTTCTCTAAAAAGTAAATGATATATTCTGCGGACTCTGATAACAGAGTCGCAGTGATAGAAATTTATTTGATTGATCCGATTTGTGCCACCTTTTCTCGATAGGCAAATTTCTATAAATAGGTGGCCCTGTAATGGTAAACAAAGTTTTATTTGGCTGCTAGTTAATTGTGCTGTAATTAAATGGACAACATTTTCTAACTACTTTGCGATGTCGTTCAAGTGCAGAACCAAATTTGCAAGATCTATAAAATAGCCAAGCACCCTAGATACCTTAGTAACGTGTTGACTATCAAGTTGGCTGACATTTAAATTTTGAAAATCTTGGCATTTCTATCTAAAAGACAACCTTTAAATAGATAGAACTATGGAACGTATGATAAATATGAAATTAAATACGCTCCGTGGTTCCATGTATTTTGAGGTGTGTTGTTAGGTATGCTATATATGTATATCAAAATTAGCACAGTTTTTATCTGTCAGCAAACTCAATAGTTTAATAATTTCGTATTGCAAATCAGTCGAAAAATGCACACCTAGCGCGAACTCACAGAACTAATAATTATGTGGTGCACATTAATACCTTCGATAAATGTTACCTAAGAAATGTCAACAAAATAAAATATCTGTAAAATTATTTATTATAACATTAGTGATAAAATATAGGAAAATCATCAATCTTATTAATGTGCGTCGTACAAATCAAAGCGTATTAATTATTAGCTGGCCTCATGCGTGCAGGTGAAAAATATTCAGGTATCTGATAGAAATCGAACGGGTTTAAAACAAATCTTTTCGAAGGTATTTTAAAATTATTATAATTAAAAACACAGAAAAAGATAAAATTTACCTCATATATCGGAATAAAGGCAAAAAAAAAAAAATTTAAGAAAGTAATGAAAATCATTTAAAAGCGAATCCTAGTTTCCAAAATCGATTGCGATCACATAGCTGATTTTAATTTATTTATGAATTAAAATATTTTTGTTTGTTTGCTTTTGTTTCGTTCTTATTTTCTACTCATCAGTTGACTCAAGAAGAAAACATGTTGGATATTAGGTCGAACAGGCCTAACACCCAATTCGCTTTGCTCCAACCTTATAATTAATTTCCCATTTCCGGTACATTTTTTTTATATTCATTTTGACATCCGCAAAGAAGGCGGAAATATCTTGAATTTACCGGTGAGATTACCTGTTATCAATTTGCCATGTATGTAAGAATTGAATTTGTTCTAAGAATTGTTCTAACATGTTTGTAATCAAAATATTAAAGAACATTTATATAACAAATATATTTAACAATAAGATGAAAGTGTGCTGCAATAAGCGCAGGGATACAAAAACTTTCGATTGAAAATAAACGTGCCTTTAAAAGGAATCTGTTCTATGTAGCAATATGGATAATATCAGTGGTACTATCGGTGCAGACGATGCTTTCTGGCAGACCGTTTCTTATTCTAAAAGAACAAAATGCAGGTTAACAACTTCCCCAACAATTTTTAAACATAATGAAAAAATTATCTAAAATGGTGTAGCTAATACCAGAAATAATAACTTTTGTCCTTATACTGATAACAATGATGTTGATAATGAAGGTTTTTAAGCAAAGCCACAATATACTATAAATTCTATGTCTGATGTCAAAGCAATGGATTAGTCAATTTTCAAAAACCACAAGATGATCAGGAAAGAATACGGACTAAAAATGTTAAAGCATACTGAATTTTAGTAAAACATTTGAATGATATAAAAATTATTTGTCACACCTACCTACCCAGACAAGAAATATCATATAGAGCGGTAATGAAAAATTTGCATTTACCAACTCCTAAGCAGTAGTTTAAGATGTAGTTCAAGGCTTCATCAAGTTGATAACAAAAGAAGTATCATAAGTAGAATAACAAAGCAAACGTTACCGATGTTCTTTGTGGATTTACAATTAAATCAGAGCAACAAAATAATTTATGAAGTAAAAAGTATTTTTAACGCAGTTATTAAAATTTAATCGCACATTAAAATAAATAAAATCAAAACAATCCGGACTAATTAAAACACATTGTAGAAAACTGTGTCGAGTTCAATCAAGTAAATAAACCTTCGCAGTGCATCAATGGCTTGCAAACCCATACGACAAAGTTAATCAATTTAACTTAGATTATTAGTAAATTATGTAACCCACTGAAGCAGCGAAACATCTCTGATTTATTATAAGTAGATAATGTAAAAAAAATATTAATGTGTGTTCCTCAGTGTTCAAGAAACCCATAAATTTTTAGATACAAGGCCAATTTCCTTCGGGTATGTATCTATCTCGTATAAGCCCACCTTATGTAGAACCTTGCAATTATATTATTTGTTTGATAAGGCCCTTTTCAAAACACCTTTATTCCTTCCTTTTGATGTTATGTACCAGCACATAAATATATTTGTACACAGTACCTCTATATCTGTTTGTAGATACACAGGCAAACATTTAATACTGGCGTTGACATGTTGATTGCTCCAAGTTCGATGATGTGTGAGTGACTAAAAGCGTATTTATTGGCACTTGGTTTGTACGTATGGTGGTTTGTTGTTGTTTATTGCTGTCATTGTTGTTGTTGTTATTTTCACTTTTGTTTTTGTTATTTACTTTACGTACGATTTAATATGGCATTTTGATACGAACTTTAGTAAATTTTTTCGACAAAATCTAACAACAAAATGTTTGTGGCATATATCTCTTTCCTCACACGCCTAGGGTTTTTTTAGTGTTTTAAATGGGGTGCATATTTGCGTTTGGATATATTTCTTATTGTTATTGTATCGATGAAATAGGAAACTAACTTTTCAAAAATCATTCAGATTACAAGACTTAAATTTATTTTGAAAAACATGCTTGAATTTCAAAATCTTATTTAAAAATTTTATTCATTGTTAAAGCAAATATTTGCTTAAATGTCTTTGTTGCCTAAAGGGAGAAAAGAATAGAAGAAGAAAAGTTTGTTTAGAAAAAGTATTTTCTAACTGAGAATCCCCGCAGGCATTCGGGTACCTCCCTTGCATTCTTTGTAGACAAATTTAAATTAATGTCCTAAAAGCAACAAAAATGTACTAAAGGTCTTAAACTATACCATTCTAATTGTGTAAACAATTTTATTAAAATCGCAGCAAGGATATAGATATCTTCCCTTTAGCCTCTTCACTAAAATTTTCAGTCTATATAATAGCTAAACTAGTGAACAAAGAATAAAGTATTAGACGCTTAATGTCGTCATAAGATTAGCTTCTGGTCTAAAAAAATAATTTGCAATTTAGAAGGTCAAAGGTGTGAGATGCCATATATAGAATCTTATGTCTGATTGAAAAACATCCTTAGTAATTGATTTTTTGTTTTTAAATATTCTTTTATTTGCAATCTATTTTACAAGAAACATTTAGCGAATCTTATAACTAGGTAACAATAACTTATATTATCAATTTCCAGTGAAATCAATAATTAAAACAAATTGTACAAGTATAAATATACATACATATGTATTAAACGAAAAATAAGAGATACATATATCTAGCTTCAAAAAGGCAGATCAAGAACATGATATCTTTTAAGTCTTTTTACTTCGTTACTGTCATCTAAAAGTGCAATAGCTAACAAATTTGTATGATTGCTAATTCTGTTCAAGTATCTCTCACTACATGCATTTATTTCATCGTATTATTTACAAACCATGGCGCGTCAATTATTAATCTTAGTGTTTTTGATTGAGTATTTCTATATTAGTATTTCTATGGAGTATTTCTATATTAGAATTACTAGTTGTTTCCCACAGTTGAAGACCATATGTCCAAACAGGTTTAAGTATTGTCTTGTATAAAATGAGCTTATTCTCTAGGCTGAGTTCTGATTTTGGTCCTAATAGCCAATACATTTTTTTGTTTTAATGTCCAAATGTTCTCTTTTAGCTTTTACATGATGTTTCCATGTTAGCCTTTTATCCAGATGTAAACCCAAATATTTTACTTTATTCGATTTTGGAATAGGATCTCCATTTAAATAAAGAGTAGGGCAATCACCCTTTCTTAATGTAAAAGTAACATATGCAGATTTTTCTGTATTAACTTTAATATTCCATTTTATTAACCATTTTTAAATCTCATTAAGCTGGGTTTGTAACTTTGTGGAAGCTTCAACAGGATTTTCGTTCGAAGACAAAATAGCGGTATCATCCGCGTACGTTGCTGTTGTTAAGTTATTGCCTATTGGCATGTCTGAAGTAAAAATTGTATAAAGAACAGGGCCTAACACACTTCCTTGTGGGATTCCTGATTCAATCATTCCAAACGGAGAATCATCCCCATTGACATGAACATAGAAAGATCTGTTACACAAGTATGATTTGGAAAATAGGTAAAAAGGAGATGGAAGAAGATGCTTTAATTTGTACAAAAGACCAATGTGCCAGACTTTATCGAATGCTTGACTGACATCTAAAAACACAGCCGAACAATATAATTTCTTTTCCAAGGCATCAGTAATTTCTTGAACAATCCGATGACATTGTTCCGGAGTGCCATGTTCATGTCTAAACCCAAACTGACGATCCGAAATTATATTTCTACTTTCTAAATAGGGTAGTAGTCTTTTTAACAGGATTCTCTCGAATATTTTAGAAAACGCAGGTAACAAGATTTATTTGGCTTAAGAATCATTATAATTTTTGCGTATTTCCATAGGAAAATGATTTAGTCTAAATATTGAATTAAATATTGTGGTTAAAAATATAATACCTTTTCTAGGTAAAGCTTTCACGATTCTAGGGTTAATGAAATCGTAGCCAGGTGATTTTGTATTATTTAAATCCTTTATTGTGTTTTTAATTTCTAAAGGCGAAATGCTTTTAATCGGACGATCCAGTTGGCATGGGATATCAAGAAAATTGTTTATGTTATATTATATTGTTGCGATACAGTACATATACAAAAAGGCTTAAACGTTTTCTCCAAATGTTCTTTGAACGCGTTAGCTTTAGCTTCATTTGATGTACACCATTCACCATTTTTTTCTTTATGGGTGCATTTCGGATGACAGGGCGTTTGAGGTATTTTGCTGCCTTCCAAAGATCATGCTCGTCAGTTCTATTAACTTCTAAATTTTTTAAATAACTCTGTACAGAATCATTTTTGTATTCTTTTAAGTGCTTTTTTAAATAGTTTGAAGCTCTATTCCAATTTGTTTTAACAATTGGGCTTCTGGTGTTTTTGTAGATTCTACGTAGAATACGTTTGTTTTCTATAAGCTCTCTTATTTCAGAAGATATTTTGACATTGCTACCCATGCTTGTAGAATTTTGTGGTGTAGTTGAGAAAGCTGCTTCGTATATAACATTGTTGAGTGTTTGAACTGCATCATCCAGCTCGTAATCGCTTTTTAGAGAAATGTTTAAATTGAAATTTCTTTCAATTAAATGTTTAAAAGATTCTGTCTCTGTTTTTTTGTTGAAAAATTTACATTGTTTTGATTTAAACTGGAAAATTGTGCTATATGTTACGATTATTGGACTATGATCTGAACTGAGATCGTCACAATCCAATATGTCTAGAAAAGTTCTTCGTATACCACAAAAGATAACAAAATCCAAAAGATCTGGAATTTTAGAGGGATCAGTTGGACAGTATGTTTGACTGCCTGTTGATAGGGAATTATAATGGTTTTTTTTATCAGACATTTGTAGAGTTTTTCCCTTTAGGATTAGATAATCGAGAGCCCCACCATGAATGTTTGGCGTTGAAATCACCCCCAACTATAAATCTGGATCCAAGCTGTTTAAAAAATTCTTCATATTCCTCACATTTAACATTTTGTTGTCTTGGGGACAGTATATTGAATAAATGTTAACATTTTCATTATCGCATTTTACTTGTATACTAGCCGATTGAGTAGATGGTTTTTGAATTGGATTTAGGACTTCATATTATATATGAGATTTTATTATAATGCCTGCACCTGCATGTGCTCGATTATCCGGTTGATTTGCAGCAATGGTATCAATGTTTCTTATTTCGAAATAGGTTTTATCTGGAAAGTGAGTTTCAGAGATCAGGAGTATGTCGATAAAATTATTTATAAGAAATGTTCATTAAATTTTCCATAAAATTTTCTAATTTCTCTAATCGAGCATTAAAGTTTAAGTGGGATGTTTTTAAGGCCTCTGAATACGAGAGTTGATTAACATTTTGTTGATTAATATTTTGTTGAGGTTCAGAACGATAAATGATATTTAGTTGAGGATATTCATTTTTATTTAACATAAAATTTGCATTTCTACGGTTGTTTGGAAAAACTGTTTGTCTGTTAACTCTTTTAGAAACTAGATCCTGGTATACCTTACATCCTTTGTAATCTTCGGGGTAGTCACCTAGACAGTGTAAACAGCGTAGTTTTAGTACATTCTGATGTAGGGTGATCCATTCCACATTTAACACATCTGAATGGTCTCTTGCAGTATGCTTTTGTATGCCCAAAAAGTTGACAGCGGTGACATTGTACCAAATCATTGGTTCTTATAAGTGGTTCTATTTTAACCAGAGCATTATTTTTTATAGCATACATCTTTTTATTACTATCTTTAGGATCCAGTTCAGCAAAAAACATAGAAAGTGGTTCCTTTGTTATGCGACATTAATTTAATATTTTCCACATTGGGAATATAAATAGGTGGTGGTTTTGGTATTGTTTGAGCTCCTTCTTCTCCCTCTGAATTTTCGACATTTAGGGCTGCAAATTTGTTGCTGGACGATGTACCAGGTTGATCTGATAAGTAATTACCTTTATGTTGGTATAGTTTAGGCGAATCATAGTTCTTACGTTTTGTTGGTACAGATTGCCAAATTAAATTATCATCGTTATCATCAACGCTGCTGTCTTCACTCAAGTTTAGCTCGTCAGTATTCATATTGGCAGTTTTACACAATTGATATAACCCATTAGTAGGTAGAATTGTTTCTCTTTGTTGTTTTTTTTGTGAATGATTTGCTTTCAAAAATATGCTGTATTCTTTGTTTTTGGTTTTAAATACACGATTTTATTTAAATCTGCTTTTGTTTATTAGTATGTACCGTTCACTGAAGTTATGCAAAGAATGCAATAGAGTTTTTATTGTTTTTATGTTGTTGTTTTCTTTTTAGTGCAATTAATGCATTAATATTGTTTTTGGATATGTGAAAGAAATATTTTTAAATATTGTGAAATACTATGTCTGCTATCGATCGCGGTCAACAAAAGACAAAAGAATTGAAGTCGTTTTCAAACCATTAACAACGATGCGCTATATACTGTGATTGGACCTAAACTGACAACCCAAAAACTAAATGGGACGTAATGGGAGCATAGCAAATAATTTAATTTGTTTTCTAGAATCGTCCTTGAAATATCTTTATCCTAGGAGTTAAATGGAAAAATAATAGTGGCCAAAATTTGGTGGTTTCTTCTATTTAAGAATTTAAGTAGAGGAACCATACTTCTAAAAAAATTTGAAACATTAAAAAATACTAATACATAAAAAATATATATGTGCCTAGCAGAAACCTAGTGATTTCTCAAAGCTTGTAACAAAATAAAATGATCAAGTACGAACTTTGGTTGCGCTACTACTAAGGAGTCTTATGAAAATATATAAAATTAAAAATTTATATGAATACATAATTTTGTCATTTAAACTGTGTTTTTTTTTTATTTCCTGACGATGCTACACAAAGGCGTAGCGAAATATTTGAGAAAATAAAATTAATATTTATTATAATTTATAATAAAGAAGCTTTTATTGATGACCTGGAGCTCGAAAAAATTAGACAAGCATAATAATTAATCGTGTAGTGAATGATTTCGAAGAAAGACGGACTGTAGCTGATAGGCCCAAGCATGGACCACAACGTACTGCAAGATCGGCTGAAAACATTACTGCCGTTCAAGAAATTGTTCAAAACAATAAGGAGCTTGGTCTTCAAAGAACAACTTTGGCCACAATTTTGCACAAAGGTTTGCATTTGTTTCCATATAAGATTCAGTTGAAACAAGAACTTCTTCCAGAAGACCATTTATGGCGCCGTACATATGTAGAATAGGATGCTACCGCTCGCCCATGACAACCCCGATTTTAATGAAAAAATCACAATGAGTGACGAGGCACATTTCATTTGAATGAATTTGTGAATAAACAGATTAGTTGGTTCTGGGCAATGGAAAACCCTCAAGTTATTGATCAGTCACCTTTGCATCCATTAAAAGTGACAGTCTGGTGTGCAGTTCGTAGTAATCATTGGACTTCTTTGAAACTGAAAACGGCGTACCTGTAACTGTCAATGGGGAGCGATGTCGATATATGATAGAAAACTTTTTAACGCCACAACTGCATGCTTTGGGCTTGACTAATATGTGGTTTCAACAAGATGCTACCACATCGCATACAGCCAGGATTACAATGGAATTACTGCGAGACCTCTTTCCACAACAAGTTATTTCAACGGCCGCCTGATTTGACTGCTCCGGACTTCTTTTTGGGCTAATATCTGAAAAGAAAGGTTTATGCAGACAAACCAGAAAAGCTGGAGCAACTCAAACAAAATATTCGTGATGAAATTAATGAAATACCGCGTGAAATGTGTGAGAATGTAATGAAAAATGTGTTCAAAAGGGCTGGCATTTGTGAGGCTAACAGAGGCGGATAATTATCTAATATTATATTCCATACATAATTGCCGACATTAAATAAAGCATTTATCAATATACGCTCCATTCTCTTTCATTTAATCAAAAATTATAAACAAACAATGTAGTATACCTTCCCGGCGGACACCCTGTACTTTGCAAAAAAACTTTTTTGAAGGCTTTTTAGGAATATTTTTTTTTTTTGAGAGGATAATTCTTTTTAGCAATTTCTTCAAAAAAACTGAATTTTTAGGAATTATATTATTTGAGCCAAAAAGTTTTTAGACATTTGCGATATCTAGTGACGTAAAAATTAGTAATTTAAAAAAAATGCAGTTTACGTTTTTGTGTTAGATGTTAAGGCAATGCCATTACAGTACTATTATCAAACTTAAATGTTGAATTTCGAATAGCCCAGTTACTTGCTCTGAAAAACTCAGATTTCAGTTTTTTATAATTACTCTTAATTTAAAATGTCTCTTAATCCTGATTCCAAGTTATTGGAAATATATAATTTTGGATTGAAAATACTAACGAGCAAGAAAACGAAAAAATGTGTCAGATAAGAAAATGGAGGACAAAATTGGGCGGAATCTTCTTTACTACTTGAGCATTATACAGCATAATTTACTTCGAAAATCGTACGAAAGATGTACCTCCGGCTGGTGCCGAAACCTAAAATCATATACAAATCTATTTGGAGTGATCTTATAAAAATGTATTCTCCTATTTACATTTAATGTTATTCATCTCTACGTCATCTCTATGTTCTAAATTTTCCCGATTCTAAGTTTTCCATATATCCTTTATCGGAAAAATGCTATTATTCTTGTTGTGGGGAAATTTACTAACATGTCAATCAAAATCCATAAAAAATAATTATGGGAGAAGAAACCACTTAAAATACTTTATAGATTCTGTTGCCTATAAACCAAAAAATGTATATTTAATAATATTTTCTCGAAACATTTAAAACCAAGGTTGTTTAGTTATTTTTACTCAATATTCTCCGACTTTGGCGGCCTCTAGCAGCTTAAAAAAGGGACAAAGCTTAAAAGTTATTAAAAATTAGTTTAAATTATGTTAATACGAGTATTTATCGAGCAGTGTAACTTTTACTGCAAAATAGAAAAAGACAGAATATTTATTATAGCTTGCACCGTACCGCAAATCACTGTGTAAACGAAACGTGAATGATGGTAACGTATGAGTGATATTTATTACCAAAATTCATTCATACGTTTGTTGAATTTGCTATTAATGACTTTATTAAAACTTTAAATTTTAACAAATAAATGACATGTAATTCTTAAATGAATAATAAATATGTAATTTAGTTTCAATGACTGCTGTAAAAAACTGTTGTTAGTTCATAATCCTTATCATTGTTTTTTTACTCCCTTACGATTTGTAAAAAAGCAGTGAATTTTCATTTTCTCAATTGTGTTGTATTGTGTGTGAACCAAAAATTTTAACATAAATCTCAGGTTTCGTTTTGGTATTTTTTTCGTTTTCCTTTATGGTATTTACTTTCATTAAGTAATTTAAATTTTTGTTGCATTTCTTGCTGTCACAGTTGTTGACTGTCAACAAAAGCAGGTTTATGCTTACTTATTTTGTAACTACATTTATTCAGTTCGTCCTTTCACTATTTATCTTTCCTCTTGAGGTTGCTTCTATACAAACTTTGTTTTCTATGGCGTTTAGAGTATTTTTATTTATTTTTTCTTTGTGCTTTTATTTATACTGCGGCAGTAATTTATCTATGGCTCGCTGCATGTTAATTTCTTTGTCGTTAGTAAATTTTAACAAATCAAAATTTTTTGCAAACAATATCATCACCAGTCACCATTTGAATTAAATGTAGTGTACTTGCAAACAGTATTCTTTTCGCCTTGTCCAGGATATTGTTTTTTTTGTTACTAAAATAAATAGTTTCTATTGCAACTGCTAGTGACTGGGTGTAAGAAATAAAATAACTGGCGAGAAGAGCAACAAAAAGGTCATATTCTTAGTGCCACAATTTCCACTGGTTGTTGTGACAACTCTTTTAATCACAGTGTTTTATGATTTCAGCTAAAGAATGTAAATTTAAATAATGATTTTTTGCATTTATTTATTTTGTCGGTACGGCAGAGTTTGGGCACGTGAGTATAAAAAAAGATAAAATTTTTTTTTATTCAACCAATTTTTTTAATAAATTTCGTCTAATAAACTTAATTCGTCTTAGTTTTGTTCCGAAAAATATAAACTTTCACACCTTTGCCAAAAAAAACTGCACACAAATAATTGAACTATGGCGGAGTGATGACTTCTACTGCCTGGAGGAAGAATAATATGCCTCAAACGCTTGAAAGCGGTTAATTGAGTCCGTAGAACCATTACCACTCATGGCAACAACTTTAAGAATTCTTTATATCGTTTGGAGTTGAACTATCTGTGGTGCTTCACAACATCAATCAAAGCGAGAAATAAAGATATCACCGGAAATAAAAATGTATCAATTATGGCAAACTAAAGCACAGATAGCCGCAGGTTAAGACCGCCAAACAATTTGCGAAGTTTCTTGTTCATGGGCCTGTGCACGGCAATGTATAAGGTTAGAAAATTTTGACTTTTTATGAGCTGCAAAAATACATAAAATCTTAAGAGGGTCGGCTATTAATTGCAATTTGTATGAACGAGCTGTGCTTTAAAAAAAAATGCGCTGTAAAACTCAGTACGGAAATTCACATCAAGATATAATAAAAAATATGTTTCTATTAAAGGTAGACAAAAGCGATTCTTTTATTGTATCTGAGACATTATTCACATCTTGGCTGAAACAGGGAAAAAAGCTATAACAATTGGACTCAGTTGTTAAAAAGACAAGTCTGAATTATGTACTTTTATGCTTCATTTTCCTCACACAGATTACGGATACCTACCGATATGAAGACTATGAAAAAGGAAATTTCTGCGGAGAAACAGTATTCCATCTAACTTGGCGTGACCCCCATTTTTTTCTATTTGCTAGCATCTTAGGCTATCCGCAGAGAAAAGGTTACATGCATTTAAATTTTTAAATTCAGAAATGTTACATGTGCTTTAACTGGTTAGAAACCTGAATTGGTAGAAAATTAGTTCGTATTATGTGATTTTAATACTGGCAAGGACATTTCGAACTTCCAATAGGAATACCGTAGTAAGAAAGACAACAAGAAAACAGAAATAATATTTCTGCGAAATTAAAATTGTAGACTTTAGGTGCTGCCAGGTGCAACCCACTAGCTTATTGCATTTGTTTGTATTGTCAACTCATATAAAAGTTAATGATTTTTAAATTCATGGCTTAAAGTAAGAAATAATTCAAAGCAAGTTATTACACACAAATTATGAACAAGATGTGCAAATTTAATTGGGAATAACATTAGACGATCAAGATGTACAAAAACTAAGACGGCTAAAATCATAAATAGCCAGTAGCGAAAGCTATCGATGAAAAAAAATTTGAGAATAAAAATCAATATTTTATAGATCACTTAGTTATATGCTTAAAGCGTGCAGGTAGCTCGTAGATCTCGTAGGTCTGGCGTGATTTTTAATGGTTTGGTAGAAGTTAGTGATTACTGTTTTATTGCTTGAGAATTGATGTTTACGTAACTGCTACCAGCTAACATGACAAATAGAGACTTGACAAACAATTAAACACCACCGAATTGATACAAACTTCTCAGAACGAGGGTCAAGTGCAGTGTTTTGATAAATATTGATTGTTACGTTTATTACCACAGTAAACACTAATTTGTAGTGTTCGGTGGATGATGACTTTATATAGAAATCACGTCCGCTTTTTGAAATGTCCCGAACATACGTGAAATTGCTCATCATTAATTTCATTTGCCGGCTTCTATATGTGTTCGTGTGTGTGTATCTTTTGTTTACTTTGTATTTATGTAGAAGTTCTTTTTGTTTCTACATTGAATCGCGGTTCGGGGAATTTCCGCTAGGCAATTGTTTTTGCTTTATGTTTATAACATTGCGTACTTGTACAGTAGGTCATTTCACACATCTTCGATTATTACTTCGTAACAATATATTAACTTCCAACAACGACCTGAAGCACTCATCCAAACTTATGCAAAATTGGATGGAATAAGTAGTTGGGGATGAGTTCATTACAGGTCCATGCGTGTAACACAAAAGGTGTTGTATTTTGTTTGATACAGAGGGCAAATCGATTGTATCCTGTATGGACAAATTGCAACTCTATCATAGACATGGTAAGGCAAAGGCTTATCTTACGTTACATAGATACATACATTATTCCATGTCAGGAGGACTGAGGGAAATAAAGAGGAGAGAGATTTGTACATGGATTTAGATTTGGAGCTCATATTTCAAATGAACCAAAAAGTTGCTTGATATTTAGTTCTCTTGGCTGTTTAAAGTTTTAGTTATTAATTTCTCTTTTCAAGATTATTAAAAAACAAAGTCCTGCTAAAATTTTCCATTTTATAACATTCTCTAAATCTTCTGGAGTCCCCAGATACTTATACATCGAATTGCTAATGCGACACATGAAAAATCGTGTGTGGTTCGATCCGCTCCTTTACGGAATAGTTTGCAAGAAAGTTAAATTATTTGAAGCGAAAGCGAAATACTTATATTTTTGCTTATCATTTTAAGAGCATTGTTAGGATGTTGTTGGGATGTTATTGTAGATATTTTATATACGTGTACTAACATTATTATAACAATTGTAAATTTTTTCATACATTATAATTATTTATTATGATTAATATTATTATTAATTACTATAATTAAGAGCTCATAAATCAACTTGCGACATTAATTTATTGGCTAGTAGGCTGCAAGTACAAGACATACAAGTTTTAACCTACGCATATTAATAAATGCAACTTTTTAGTAACAAATTACTTTTACACATAAATAATATAAATTAGGATTTGTCGAAAAATCAATGACAGAAGTTAAAAAGAAAATAATATTGACTGTGACTACATTTTTAATATTTACTGGAATACTGGTGAGTTTATCAATTAATTTGATTAAATTGGGGAATAAAGTAAAGTAATACTACGTTCAAACTTTAATTGGGTCAATTAAGTGTTAAATTGAGTTATAGACTTTGGTGTTTATACGTATGAAGTTTAGATAATTATTATTTTAAAATAAATTAATTTTTTTCAACGTATTTTCCCTTCCAAATCATGAAACTTACTAACCGTCAATATAACCTACCAATTATTTTTATTTTTTTTTGTTTTTATTTTTCATACATAGATTTCAACAACTGCCATAAAGAATAAAGTGCATTTGTATTGGTGATGCAGTAACCTTGTTGAAGTGGCTTAAATTAGTCAATGAATATAGCCTTTTAAGCCAATGAAACACACTGACTCATTTAATGGTGCAATTAAGTACTAATTGCTCAAGTAGTTAATTGAGTTCTTGTATGGTAAAAGTTCACTTAGACCATGAAAAAAACAGTTTAGAATTGTTATCTAGAAAACTCAAACAGTTCGCAAAACCAATCAATTTTATTAATACCGCATTTTATTTTAGCTGAAAAAAACATACAAATCTCTTTGAAGATCGTATTTTTGTAGGTGACTTTAAAGTTAACTATTTGCAATTATTTAATATACGACGAATGACGCAAAGAGATGATGACAAAACGTCACTGTTTATGCTCATTTTGTATAATATTTTGCTTAATGAGATTGTAATCGAAATTTTAAACAAGATTTAAGGGAGCAGGCATAAATAGTTTGTTTAAATTTGCATAATACATGGCGTAAGCGTAATAGATATTTGCAAGCTTTTATGATTAGGAATTCAATATTGCTTGAAGGTAATATTTTTAAAAGAAACATGAAAAACATCTTCCCTCTGCTAAATCGAAACCTGGACGTCCACAATTAATGAATAAATTTACAGAAAAGTTTAAAAACACCAAAGGAAAAAAATAGGCCGTTTTGAGTAACCAACTAAATTTAGCAGTAGTTTTAACTTAATCTGTCAGTAGTCCAACCAGAGCTGTCAAAGTCTGTAAACTAGCTTCAACCCGACTCATGCCTTCTACAGATGAGGGACAGGCTTTTCTTTTAAAATAAATTCCAATATATGTATATAGTCTGTGTTGGACATAGAACATATTGAAGTTTTGGTTACCAAAACATTAGCGAATGTTCCATTTGAAATACTATTGACATATAGCATACATCCGAAAGAATAATGAAACTAAGCTGCTAAGCTACGGATGTTAGCTGGCAGGCGCAAAGATTTGACTTGCCGTAACTGAGTGCATTGCCAGAAATTTTGACTTATACCATCTCATGTTGGCGTTCGGTAGCAGTTTTCTGTCTCTGCAAGGAGGCTAAATAAGTTGAACGGAGAGAAGCTAACACCCTCTTATAAAAATCCCTAATCCACGGTGGAACAGCATATGCCAGGGACGCGTGTCTAAGAGGGTGCTGGGTCTCCAGTATGCGAACTCTGCATACAAGTCGATCCTCTTTTTTAATACAGACTTACCCATGCATGTGGAGCTCTGTGTTAGCAGACATCTTTTTCTGCATTACCGTGGAACGCGAGATTTCGTCAGGGATTACCAATTAAGCCTCGTCAGAGGTGCAGTGGCTAATCTCTGTAGGAACTCTGGTGTTTATTTGTCATTGGAGGAATTCTGAAGAGATGGATAAGAAAACCTTCAACAAGGTGGACGGGTCAGTCTCTAATAATACTCCTGAGGAGAAGGCTGGGATGGTTGAATGTGGCTTGTGAACGACAGTCACTAGTCGACAATCTAAAATCACTACAGTCAAGAGTAAGGACTAGTAGTAGCACGAGTCTCGAATCAGAAGAAAGAAGAGGGTCGAAAAGGGACCCATAAGATAATAGATGAGCAATATATGCACAATTGACTAAAATATACCTGAGCTTACTTAAAAAAGTGTTATTTACTTACTTGCATTAATTTTTTATTACATCGCACCTTATTAGCGTTAACCCACAAAGTATCCTTCTTTAATGTGGCATTTGTTGCCAATTAACTTTATTATTTAGTTTATGTTTATTTTTGTTTAACGCTTGTATTTATTTTTTATTCCTTAATCACACAAAAGCCATTTATTTGATGATTATTGACTTAAACAGTATTCCAACCACTAAAAAAGCTAAAAATTAAATGAGTTTTGGCTTAGGTTAATTTTTTTGTGGTGGTTAAATACACGGTTAAATAAACATGCCTAATGTTATTTTGGACTACACCTACAGCGTTGGAAATAATATTATGCATTTTTCTTTACATATGTAACGATATTTTACGGTATTATAGGGAGCGAAATAACTTTTCAAAGAAATTCTAAGTTGGCCTCTTTGCTTCATTCATAGAAGTCTGTGCTACCAAGTTCACGGAACGGTTTTATAACTTAAATTGGCTCGCAAAAATATATTTCTTTCAGAAACATGCATGGTTCAGGTAATAAACATCTAAAAGCAGCGTGCTAATTTTGTGAATCCGTAATGCCTTTCAAGTCAAAAATTAAGCAGTCCAGGAAGGTGAATTATCAAGGCGTTACCATGCGTAAGGAACTTATCTGGAATAATCACATTGAAGATACGGAAAGCAAAAATGATCTCGCATCAATGTAAACGCGTGTTTGACCGTAGGTGGACAATTTCGCCAAAGGATGAATTGTGGATTTACACAATGATGATGTGACCCATAACAACTCCAGCACCAATACATGAAATCGAGGCAATGCTGGGATTGCCACCGTTGGACTTATGCAATATGAACTTTGAGTATGAAAAGTGATGCCATATGGCAAAGCTATGGGAAGAACTTCGGGCATGAGAGTATTCTGGATCTTGTTAAAAAAAGAGGTAAGGGAGACTCAGATGCGTATGCGAAAAATGAGTAGGGGAAAAATAATCGAAATGCTGCATCGGAGAACGACATCAGCGTGTTTCTCCTATGAACAGCAGGGGTAGAGCAGCTAAGCTGAAATTTTTCTGTAGTCTACGTCTGGAGAAGTACGAGCCCGTTTAACAGGCTGAATTGCTTGAGTTGTTGCATACGTTGAATCACCTGCTGAAAAGTCGGGAAAGGTTCTCATTGCACTTCACACTCAGCAGGTTTTAACACGAGTGAGTTAAGTTAACATATACTCCAAACTAATGCTGGAATGAGGTAACGTTGACCTGAGTTAAAAAACACATAAGCCCAGCTGGAAGTCAATCAGCAGACGAACTAGCAAAATGGGGATCTACTTTAAATTTCGTGAAACAGAACCAGACTCGGGAATGGTCTACTGCAAGCAAAGGTCATACAATGGGTAGACTCATTATACCTGAAAATCAAAATTTTTGGAACGAATTTCCGTCATCCCTGGTCAAGTTTGGCTTGGAGACATACTGGTATCAGGTAAGTGCCATCTTTAATGTCATTTTCGTCCTCATTACGGTTTGCCTGCAAACCAAACTTGACAACAGATGACGGAAATTCGATCCAAAAATCTATATTGATTACTGTATTAGTGACAGGTCATGGTAGCTTTAAGTATCATCTGACGAAGATGAAGATCGAAGAATATGATACTGGCAGACTGTGCCTGGAAGAGGCTGACGCGGTAGCGCACATTGGTGCAAATGCCGTGGGGCTTTTAAGCTTTAGATAAATGCTAGCAAATACAAGGGACTCAGGAGCAGTTCTTCAGACGCTGAATAAGCAACTTGATGATGAGTTTTGTCCGTGTGTGTATGCTGCGTCATGTAGTGCAAACAAAAATATAAAAGGTACAAATTGGAAATTATAATTTATCATTCCTATTCAAATCGCTAGCACCTTGTTGTGCAATGTGGTATTGCTTTTTTCTAAATCTGAAAAATAAAATTCACTAAACACGAACAAATTCTTATAAAATACTAACCGATATGAGCTGGATGATATGAGAAGCTTTTACACTGGGAGAACAGAACTTGTGCTCTAAGTTTTATGCAAGAAAAAATTAAAAGGAAATAGCTAAAACCGGTTGTGTCAAAGCAAAAAGATTTCGAGCGTTGTTAGCCCGAAAAAACTGGTTGAGTAACCAGTCAAATAGCTCCGCTAACTCGCGCACTTTTTCGACCCTGTCAGTTTTTATACTAACTATTCACTTCACTATTTGAATTCGATAAATATTTGATAAATCGTTACTTATGCTTGGCCATTCATGAAAGTTCCCTGATCAACCCGTTGCTAACGTAAACCCTGTTATTTTTAAGTACTCATCTTTTAAAGCCCTACTCGATCCAAGTTATGACAAAGATCATAAATGCTTCCGTATAGGGTACATACTCGTAGGATTGTGCTGGCAAATACAAACTTTTTGCTCTTGCATTATAATGATTCTCACCAAGAGTATATCGCCAATTGTATGTCTTGTTAAATAAACCATGTTTTGGCTTTATCAACATTAGTTTAGATGTGTTACTTTTTCCCGTAACTACTATTGTTGTTATTGTTGTTGTTTTTGGGTTAATGAAAATTCTCTCTAATCACAAGCAGGCAGTATGTAAATTTCAAAAATTCATACACTTCAATTGACCACCACATCATGTGTAAATAATTGTGGTATTCCTCTAGCAATTAAACTCATGCCCCTTTACTTGAAATTCACTCACGCTCACACAAGTATCGGTCGGTGTTAAAAGCACACAGAGCAATGCATTCCTATACACACACATACACATACACACACACATACAAACACATATCTGCTTTCATGTAAATAATTGTATAGATTTTGGTTAAACTTTATAATGCAGAGTTAATAAAAATGTATTTACGAAGGTCCTGTGTGTGCCAGTGGTTGTTTTGTAAATGTGGCAAAGGCGGTTAATTAGAAGAAATTAACGCTTTTGCATTATTAGGTGGTGAATTATTTAAAGCGTTCTCATTTTCTATTGCCAAATAAATACTCAAATACCAACAAAACACGCAAACACTTCCAGAAATACATCGCTGTACATAGACATGTAGTCAACATGAGTATGGAAATCATTTCAATAATAATATTTTTCTAGATAAATGCTTCCTTTTTAAGTGTTTAATGAAACAATTATAAGTGAATACGTTAACAATTTATTGCTGGAGATAAAAAAATATTTTATTCCAATGTTGCTAGTGTTTTATTTATATTATTTATTAAAATTTTATTTATAATAAATTATAAAATAAAATCATATTTTAAAGGGTGTCCCAATAGAGTAGACCATATACAAGTATTTCGTTGCTTGTTGGATTTTTCGTTATTTTTTTTTTCAATTTCGGTTTTCCTGAAACTTCGCTTTTTTTTGGAAAACGTTATTGTGGTAATTTAATTTTTTTTTTTAACTATAGTTTGGCTTTATAATAATTTTTCAATTTTGGCATAATGTAGGGACATTATGCTAAAATTTCGATTGTTTTTATTTTTCAGCTTAATTTCGATTTTTTTATGTTTTTAAACTTTTTCGTAAATTTTTAATTTTTTTGGTGAATTCCAGATTTGTGGTGAGATTTTTTTACAGAATTATGCACGATAAATTGTATTTTGATTTGTTTTTTTTTATTTTCGGCCTTTTAATAAATTCGCAAAATTTTGGCAAAGTTAAAGTCTTTGTGGTGAAATTTCGGTTGTTGTGGTATTTTTCATTAAATATTTATTTCGTAGCAGTTAAATTTTTTTTACTTAAGTTTTTCGATTTACTGTATATTTTTAGTTTTTTGTTGAATTTTAAATTTTGGTAAAATTTTACATATTTCGTAATTTTTTGGTGCCATTTCTATTTTTTGGAAAGTTTTGTTACTTTTGTAATTAAAAACTGGTTGAGTATAGTTTGGATTTGCGGTGAATTTAAATATTTCGATTCTTGATTTGATATTCTGACAGGATGTTTTGATTTTTAGAGCGAATTTCCGTCATCCCTTGTCAAGTGTCTTCAAACCAAACTTGACAAGAAATGACAGAACTTCGTTCTAAATATCTACTTAAAAATTTCAGTAAATTTTTAAAGTTCGGGAATTTGTTTTTATACTCAGAGTGATTTAGAATAAATTATATAAACAAATTAACAAAATTTCCAAATAATAACCCGAAGCTCTCTAAACTTTGAAATTTCACCAACAATAAAAATTTCAACCAAGAAGTCGAAAAGTCAAACTGAAAATTCACCATAAAATCTAAAATTTATGAAATAATAAAAATCCCCAACAATTTTAAATTATTACAAAAACATTAACTGCCTGGTCAACGATGTCGAATGTTAGCGTTCACTTGAATTCTAATAGCAAAAAAATTGATTTGCATTCTTTTAATGAACTGTTTTATGAACTCTTTGTTTTATTTAACCCATAAATAATTAAATAAATTCATAAAGAGGAAAAATTCACAAATTTGAATTATTTTTACAAAATAAACCTTAATTTCAAAATAAAATAACCAAAAACAAACCTTACAATACTTTGAGGTTTAACAAAAATATACTTCCTAAACGCTGAAGTTTCACTGAATATTCTAAGTTTTATATTAAACTCGCAATATTAATAACAAATTCCTTTATTAAAAACAATTCACCAGAAACGTTTAGAATTTTTCAAAATGGCATAAGCACTCGGAGAAGAGGTAAGTCATATAAGAAATAATTTAAAAGAGCCGAAATTAAGAAAAAACATCTAATTTATTAACTGATCGAAAATACTTATATTAAAATGAAAGGAGATTTGATATATAATTCACGACGAGTAAAAAGGGATTCACAAGCAGTCCTTTTCACCGGCAAAATTCCATAGTCCTTTTTTAGTAGATCATTCTTTTTTTTTACAAAAAATACCATTTGAAATAGTCCCTATTTACTGATAACTTTTTCTCTACAACAATAAAAGATTAATAGCAAATCCAAGTTTTATATTGCTAAATATTTAACTTGTATTCAAAATATAGTTTTCTTATCAACAGGCAACAAATATTTAAGAATAATGTGCACAAAGCTTAGGTAAAAAACTTGAATTCAAATAGATAGATTCATTACAATTTGCTTTAACGACCCAATAAATTTAAAGCTCTTTGAAAAGGTAAATTACATGTTTCGGTCTTATAAAATATCCCAAAAGGATTTTTAACTTAAATGGTTTTTTTTTCACAAAAAAGTGGATGAATAAGTTCTGTGAGATTTAGATATGGTTGACAAACGTCCATAACTAGACATAGACATAACTACAAAACTAGTTATCCTTTTCACAAAGGAATAGAAGTTGAGCAAAATTTGAAGACGATTAATGTTCACTTACAACACATTCGTTTGGCACTGGGCTAAACAAATATTCTCTAATACGATCCGTATTTTTGTGTTAGGTTTGCTTTAGTAGTTTACAGTATAAACTACAATAACAATAACAACGGTAATATTACAAAATTAATTGTCAATCAGAAATACGATGAGGAAGAATTTGTCAATATATGTGAATAAATTTAGGATTTAGGACTTTTTAATGGGTGAATTTATAATAACAGCATTTTTATAATTTTCCAAGTGAACAGGACTGATATGGTGACCTTGTGGTGCTTTTTTTCTGAAAATAAAACTGGCTTAATTTTTGCTGTTTGTCAGAGATAGAAAGTAGGTTATCAAAATTTTAAAGGACTGGTTTTATTAACAACAATTTTTTGAAGAAAATGCAGAAAAAGTTTTTCTAAAAAAGTAACAGTTGTGCAGATTTCTCACAGTGCTTAGCTCTGTATTTCTCAAAGAGCGGAGTCTCGGTTTTTCTTTTAGTTTATCTGTCTTTATTATAAACACCATCTGTATTTTACCAAGAAAGTATTACGCAAAAAATATTTAAATTTGTAGAGCCGTGACCTGCCACCAGATCAGTTATCCAGCTTAAGGAATTTCTTTCGCTTTCCTGTCGCCTGAGGTCGCCAGTAATTTGCTATCGTCAGCCATCTTTTATGTTTGGACACAAATACAACGTCTAAATATCTTTGTACACGGACGCAATTAAATTCGTCCTCATTTGAAAAGTAAAATAATTGAATGAGCAGTGACAAAGTGCCCGTAAATAATATTTAGGGGGTAACATGTAAAATATTTTGCACTTTACATGCGTATTATTTAGAAAAGAACATGCTGTTTATGCAATCTCTTGACTTTTTTTTTAACAAGTTTTCTAAAAAAGAGAGCGTCATAAGAGAAAATAAGATGGTACAAAAATTGTGCTAATCCTCTTAAGAGTTTGATAGCTTCAGTTAGTTGAACAAGAACAAAGTATTTTATTTCTAGATAAAATGTCTAAAAATAAAACTTCGAGATACATTCAGAATAATATAATAAAAGCAAACTATTAAAACTTTTACTTGAATGCATAAATATTTACTTGCATAAAGGGAAGGATTTATTTAAGTTTTGTTACCCTTGCAATAACCGTGCACGTTATGCAAACGCTTTTAAGGAAATTAAACTGCTTCCTGTCGACAGGAAGGCGAAATCAAGCACAAAAGAATACGTTTCAGATCCCATCATACTTGTATAGCTATGAGTTGCACTTGATTATACTTCCTTGTTTAGTTTTATTTACTCGATAGTTTGTTTGTTGAATTGTTTTGCCATCATCTAATTGTTTGCATATTCTGTGAAATTGTATTGCTGAGCAAATTTGTTCAAGTCGCTGACTATTGTGCTGTTATGCATCCATAGTAATTGTCAGGTTTTAAACCACGAACGATATCCTATCGAATCAATCAATGGTAGAATAGCAGCAACAGGAACAATAGAAAACACAATAACAACAATAACAAGCCTTAACAAATGCTTTTAAATATTCACCACAATGCAATTTGCATTGATTGCAATTTCTTCTTTCTCTTCCTCCCTTCCTTCCTTCCATTATCTGTAAAAAAGTTTGAATTTTTTTATATCCACTCGAGCTATAAGTAGTTTTTTTTCTTTTACTATTTCCAATGGATTAAATATTATATTTGTTCAATCTTTAGTTTCACGTTTTAACGGATATTATATTTTGTTTCAATATTTTATATAATTTTAATTTATAGGTTTGTCAACCCGTTTGTAATTTCTACAATATTAATTTCCGAACCCACGAAGTGCATTTATTCTGGATCCTTATAGGCAGGGAAGTTCAATTAACGAAGTACGTCTGTCCGATGTCGCAGTCAACTAAGATCTCGAAACTAAGAGCACCTGATCAGCGAGTTTTGCGAATTTTTGCTGTTTGAAATCAGCCAGATAGCTCTACAATCCCTTTGCTATAAATCCAAATTTGTAATAAATTCACTACAAAGGCAAACATTCGCCATAAAATCTAAAAACTGGGATAAAAGCAAATCTGTTTGCCAAAAAATCAAAATTAAATAAATTCACCAAATTTTGAAAATTCACCTCGAAAACTTAAATTTAAACACAATTTTATAGTTTCAGCAAAAATCCAAAAAACTACAAAATATCAATATTTTATAAAATACAAGGACGTTAAAAAAGGGAATATTCAAAATTTTACCAAAAAACCAAGTTTACGAAATTTTAACGAAATTGATGTTAAACAATTATAAGAAACAAAAATATTAAACGGAAATTTACAAAAAAAAAAAATTAATTTAGACATTCATAAGAAAATTAAAAAAACAACAAATTTAATAATTTTACCAAAAATCAAAATCAATCTTAAAAAATCGAAATTTCACTATACTTTGGGAACTCAGCAAAATTTGAAAATTCACCGCAAAATCAAACTTTAGTCCAAAAATAATAAATTAAAAAAAAAAAATAAAACATTCTGAAGTTTTACCCACTTATATAAAAATATCTACAAATCACTAACAAATTTTAAAGTTCACCAAAAAATTCAAAATATACCAAAAAATTTAAAAATCATAAAATAAAATACTTTAGTAAAAATTTAAATTAAACTCAAATATACAAAACATCACAACTTACGAATTCAGAAAAATTTTAAAATGCAGAAAAAAACAAAATTCACCATATTTTAAAATTTCACCAAAATTTAAAAATTTTTTTTTCAAATATTAGACATTTTAATAAAACCCCCATTCCGCTATTACGTACAATTAGTTAAAACACAAGGAATTTATCAAAAATTAATAAGCAACCAGAGAAAAGAAAAACCAATTAAAAGAGCCGTAATTTAGAAAAACATCTCACCTATTAACCGAATGAAAATACTTATGCCTATATTAAAACGAAAGGGGAGTTTAAATGTAAAATATGACAACTAATACCGGAAGCCAAAATTAAATATCGTAAACTGGAAAAAATTTGTAGTAAATTTTTGGTAGTTCATACCTTTGCAAAGGGTGTTAAAGATTCGACAGGGCCAAATATAGCTCTTTAGCTTTGAATAATTGGTTGTTATTGATTTGGTGTTCGTAAGATATTAATATGTTTTAATATTATTAATTTATATAGGCAAAATACAATCTTAAAAATTCGTCGTAAAAACTCATTCTAAGTTCTTATTAAAAAGGCAAGAGCGCTATAAAAAACTGTGCCGACTTTTATATAGTCATCACCTAAGTATGAATTACGAAAAATATAGGAATACTAAAATTTATTTTCGGTTTTACGATTGTAAAATTTAAGGCTTTTTGAATTTGTTTTGTAAATTCCCGACTTTTAATTTTGGTGTAATTTGTAGTGAAATTTCAGAGTTTATCAAAATTCGATATTTTGAAAACTTTCTTCTTTACATTTTTTTGGGGCCTATTTTGGAATTGTGGTAAATTTTCGAGTTATTCATGATTTAAAAATTTTTATGAAATTTTGCAGATTGTTGATGGTTTTTCTGTTTAATTCCGATTTTTTATAAAATGTTAGCTTATATAATTTCTACTTGGTGAATTTATAATTTTTTGTGATTTGTTGTTAATTTTTTGTTGAACTTACGATTTATTGCGAAATTTTAATTTCGCTCCGATTCTAAAAGTTTCCGATTATTGGGTAATTTTTTTGTAAAATTTTGCTGATTTTGAAGATTTTATTCTTTTGGTAATATATGTTGTTTAATCGCATTTTGCTTTAGTGGTGAATTTCCAACTTTTTATGATATTTTAGTTTTTGTTGAATTAAAGTTTTTGTAAATTTTTAATTTTTTTTTGGTAAATTTTTTATATTTTAGTGTATTCTCGTTTTGCAATTAAAAATTTTTATGATATTGAATTTAGTTAAAACTTCGACGTTTTTCAATAAATATATTTTTGTAAAATATACAATTTTAGTTTTTGTTTTTAAAGTTCGGTTTTATATTATACTTTGAACTTTTTATTATATTGGGAACTAAATTTTTTTATTCCACTTTTACGGATTGATAATGAGCGTAAATTTTATTGTAATTTCGGTTTTGAAGCAATTTAATTTTTTTATGATTTTAAATTTTTTGTAAGTTTTTAATTCGACATGTTTAATACTAACGCTGAGATTGCTCTTCTGCCTTGAATAGACAAACTAGGCCAGACGGGGTTGTTATCAACCCTCCTCATAGTAAAAGGTTTTCATTAGTATTATGTGGCTCCCATCAGATGCGCGTCTCACATCAATTTAACTTGGGCTGGGAGGCCACACCTTATTTATATGGGACGGACCCTTTGTCTATAGGGAAAGTGCTAAAACTGTATAATAAAACCCAATCATCTGCAAATGTAAGGCAAAGTTCCTATCTCAAAATTTTGGCCAATGAAAACACTGAGATCGAAATGAGGACTAAGTTAATGTTATATATTTTTTAGACAATGTGATGTATATTAACGGCCTCCCAAAGAGCTAAAATCACAGTACCGAGGCCGCTACTGATTATTCGATTTCGCCACTTTGAAAGTAAATTTCAGTATTTCCGATTCATTTCCAAAACTTCCCATTTTGCAAATGTCAAACATAAAACTAAACTTTTGTCAATTCGGAAATGCTACAGGTTATTAAAATTACTATAGTTCAATAGTGATCTAGAAACCCAAATAATTAATAATTTTCAGTTGCACAGAAAATAATATCCTTTTTTGGATTTACCTTGATTTCGACCTAACTTTTTGGTTGATTTTTATTTAAAATTTATTTTATGTAAATTTTGCATCATTATTAATTAGGGTAAGTTCCTAAAAAAAGAAAGATTAAATACAATTTATTAAATAAATAATAAAATGTATTAAAACTTTATTAAATTTTAAGCTAAATAAAAATATTTTGGTTTATGTTTGCTAGATATAACAAAGAATAAAAGCGGGCGCAAAATCAATGGGTGGCGGAAATATGAAATTTTTTTAAACAGTATTACTGTATGTGTAAAATTAATAAAATGTATCCATGCGAAAAGAGTTTTATTCTTTCTTTATCGTATATTTTTCTACTAAAATTAAAAAAAAAATTTACTAACTTTATGACGAAAACATGTTAAAATATTTTAATCTTATTTCTTGTCATTGAAGTGACATTTAATTTCCTTAACATAATATTTAAGCACTGACAACCATTTAACCATCAATTTAATTTATAGAAAAATGTGAATATATAAAATCGTGTTATACAGCTCTATGTGTTATTTTAAATAGTCCTCTTCGTCAATGCATTTGTACCTTCATATTTTTCATATCTTTTGTTTACATAATCAATAAAAAAGGGTGAAATAAAACATAGTTATACTTGTCACTAATTTGGTGGCAAAAAAGATTAAGAAATTACTAAAAAAAATTAGATTTTACTAAGAAATATCTAAAAAATATAAGTGTCACAAAATACTAAGGGTGCTCATTTAAACGCTTAAATTTACCACTTCTGCAATTGCGCTAATTTACGGGACTTGTTTTACATAAGCCCTGTTCAATGCAACTTTCAAAAATTATTGTCAATTTTATAGAACAGTCAAATAAAAAAATTAAGTAGTTAAAAATTAGAAGCACAAAAAGCTGAGGAGTTTTTAAAATTTAAATCTAAAAATTTCTAAGAGAGAGGAAAAATAATAATAGATAAAGTCGCCTGAAGTAATCGTTGGTGACAGGTTTATGAGATGGGTTATGTATGGTAAGGTGTCAATTGAATGACATGCAGACGCTATTATCTGCGCTATGTATTTTAAGCATATGCACTTGTGAACTTGAGTGTCTTGTTAGAATTCTTGTAATCTTACAAGTTCCGATTTTCTTCAGTTTCTGTAGGCTCTTTGTCTTATATATGCTTGGGTCATCCTACCAAATTCTAGTAAATTTTCACACTGTTTCGATGTTTCACAATGCGATATGGGACTTGTTATTACAATTTCGGACTAAATTGCCTTTATAGTCATTTGGCTATCAGTGAGATGTTGACTCATGTTGGACTTGTGGCCTCACAAATCCATCTTCTAGACTACGTGATAAACGTATTTCTTCCTGAATGATCATGTTTTGGTCAAAAATTCAGAAGTACATTTCGATTTCATGTATCACTTTCCCTTTTCAAGATTCCCTATTCTATTGTGCACCTAGATTAGAGCGGTGCGTGTAGCAACTGGTCTATTTAGGTATCTACGCGAGGGTTTGACCAGTACTCTTTATTTGGTATCGGTGCTTTATAGCTATGTTGTACCTGGCTGTTGGTAACAACAACAAAAAATAAGTAAATCAAGAAGAATCCTGCTTTCACAATATTTAAGAAAGTAGCTAATGAAAAGGTTTAGAATTAAATCAGAATAACTTCTTAAATAAATATGTAGCTTAAACAATATTAAAAATATCAATGTCTTATACGGGGAGACGCAGGGAAAAATAGTATTGAAAAATTTGTTTAATTTTGAGTCCCTTTATTTTCTAAGAATAAAAAAAAAATAACTAGTTCATCAAACGCAAGTTTACGAGTCTAATTTATTGTGCAAGGTTACGCGTGCTGAGCAAATAAAATTTCAAACAATTTTCGGCAGTTTATTTGCCAGAGTGTAAAAATGCAGAGTTTACACAGTTTGCGAGGATTTTAAGCGGTATCTGGAGTACGTTTACTGAAGTGTTATAATACGCAATGACAGCATTAATGAGAAAACAAAAACAAATTTAAAAAAACAAAATTTTCTCAAAAATTACAAAATCCGCAAAAATTTTCAAGAATGTTTAAATTCAACATAAAATTTTAAAATTACTAAAAAAATAAAAAAGGTTTTAATTTTGCAAGAATTCCAAAACATAGCAAATTTAGACTAAAAGAAGCCGAATTTTTAAAAGTATTGATATTTCATCAGTACCGAATTAAATTTTGGTTTGATATTTCGACAAGGTGCTTTGATATAGGTTTTTTTTACGAATTTCAGTCATCCATTGTCAAAACTGGTTTGTAGACAAATCGGCTTCGGTGTTTGAAGATAACATGAAGCCTAACTTTTTCTCTAGTCAACACCGTTTACAATTTCAAAAGAATGGTGTAAACGAAAAAACTCCTGGTACCACGTGCTTGTGTATGAGTTATAAACAGTAGTGTTGGCAGAGAGAGAGAGAAATAGAGAGAGAGAGACAAAATATATGACAAACTAGCAAAAAGTGAAACAAAAAAGACGTTTTTGAAAACAAGTGAAACGACTTGCTAAAAAGAGGAAAATTGCTACTTCAGTTACACATCCGTAGTAGGGATAGTGTGATAAAACCTGACTAAACATGGGTCAAGTAAAACATTTAACATTTCACATGCGGTTTAGTCACCACACTCGGTTCATTAGCTTCGATAGAACACACATTTGCTCTGCGCTTCACTTCTTTGGAGTTAACTTTTTTATGAGTACACCTGATGGTGTGCAATATTCGGAATAAAATATTTCTCTTACGATTTTCGGACATTCCTTATCATTAAAATTTTTTGGTTCTAATTTACTGTGTGAAAATGTGTTTCAATTAAAACCTTAAAAGTGCTGAAATTAATTTGTCTAAAATTGTCACTTGTGTTAATAACATCAAATAACAAACAATCAATGTATTTACACCAGAATAAACAAAGTATTATTAAAATATTTATATAAAATTAATTTTGCTTGCTTATCCGTAACCCTACAACAAAACGCTGCAAAAAACGTTTAATTTAACTGAAGCGTTATAACTATTTAATTATGAATATTACGTTATTGACTATTTGAAAAAAAAAACAAAAAATAATAATTTTAATCGCTAATAACCTTAGGAAAAGGTTTTTGCAATAAAATAAAATATAAATTGCTTTTAACTTAAAGCAAATTTGTTTTATATTCAAACTTGAATTGAAATGCAACAACTATTGATTGAAGCTAAATAACTAAAAAAAAAACGAAAGATTTTTACAAAAAATATAAATCATTACAAAAGTTTTTATAATAAACATTTTTATATGCTCTAGTGGGAAAAATATTTCTTAAGCACTCGTGCATGAAATGCACACATACGATTAATAAACATTTTTACTCCTAATTAATTATGGAAATGATTATTGATATTTTCGCTTATTACATTTTTTGCTTTAAATTTCATTTAACGTTAATTAATTGATTATATTTTTGTACAATAATAATAGGAAAATTATATTTTAAATAAATATTTTTTTAAATGTTTTGGTAGCTAATTTGTTTGTTGGTTTGTCTGCTTAGTATAAAGATTACATCTGAAGAGTATTTAAAAAAAAATCTTAAAAAAATCAGACAACTGAAACTGGTGTTATTAAGTAATTCTTGATTTGATATTCCGACAGGGTGTGTTTTGATGTAGTTTTTTGAAACGAATTTCCGTCATAACCGGTTTCGGTTATGTACCATCTTCAGTATCATTCTTCGTTCTCTTTTTAAATAATTTCTTTATAATATAAAACATATCGAAACTTCAAGAAGCTTTACTTGAATTAGCTCGCTTTTTAAAATTTAAATATTTTAATTCTCGAAATTCTGAATGTAAATCTTGCGCTTCTTTTTAACCGAAAAAATGAGGAAACCCTTAAATTATTGAATTAATTTTTTAATTTACTATATTATTGAAATTAATTATTCTTAAAACTTTTCAGTTACTTTCTAAATGACATATTTCTAGAATTCGGCTACATAATTGCACATAAAAATTTAAACAGTCACTATTTCATTCTTTAACTTTACAGTCCCTTAATTTCGTTTTTGAAATATCCTTAGCATATAAATCATAGTCGTTAGGGCTGTCAGAAATTCCATGGTTGCTAAAAAAGTAGGATAGTGTGTATTAAAATAAAACCTGTATGAGAGTTCTTTCGACATGTCTGCTGATGTATAAAAAATTATAATTTCCATGCGATCAGGACGACAGGTTTTTTGTGAAGCAGATGACGAGAATAATAGAAGTGTAACTTAAATCCACCAAATGCTTTTGTTGCTTTTTTTTTTAAGTAGGATTGAATTCCATAAAGTTTTCATTAATCATCTTAAATGTGTACGATAGAGGGTCTGGATTTAAGTAAACTTGATTATTATTCAAAAAAATTCTCAGGTAATTGTAATTTATTCGATTAATTTTCTTACTTTTTAGAAAATCCAGTTTTATAAAATTGTTAACCACTGCCTTACAAGATACGATTTATTTTACTTATAGCATCAAGTATGAGTTTTCAAAAAAAAAAAATATATTTGCTTTGTTTTATTTCAATTTTTAAAAAGAGTTTTAAGGTATCAAGATTGTCCATATTGGCAGCAGAGAAGAAAACAATTGTTAAACGGCGAAAAATCGTTAAATCTGGCATCCTTGAATATGGCAAGGTTGCCAGATTTGACGATGAGCTAGACACAGGTGCGCTCTATTGGCCTATATCACAATAGTTCTATTTGCTGCAAAATTTTGCAATCGATTTTATTTTAACTTATTAACTTATATTTTAAGAAACATTTTCCATTCATAAGAACGGAAAAATGTACTACTTTTTAATAAAATTTGTCAAAATTATGATATAATGATTAAATCAACATCTAGTGATTAACTATTTAAGTCGATTACCAACGAACGTGTACTTTAAAAGATCTAGTGTTATATAGTATTTGAGACTTTACTACATCCATGCATTTTAAGAGCGTTAAAATATGTGTCATAGATTTATGAATTGTTGAATAACTAAGCACGCGATAATCTTATTTGTTTTCATTAAATAAAAATATATTATATACTGAAATCTGCCGAAGAACACTATGATCTCACACTGAAGAAGTTTTTACGATATGATAAAGTGGTTTTGACGATTTTGACGTCTTTTTTCTATTTGGTGATTTTTAGCCAATTTTAAGTGGCAACTGTGGTAACAAATCACTTAATAGGCAAACAGAGACAGTCATTTAAATATGATTTCATTTGGAATCTAGTATTGTATAAAATGAAATAATCGAATAGGGAGCAGCTAGCAGTTTAAACATTGACATACGCTTGATCGTTGACGCTGAATAGTTTGCGTCGAATTATTCAATTGACAAAGACCTCATTATTTTAATGGTTATAGAAGAAATAAATACGATTTAGTAAAGCATTCTTAGATTAGATAAGTCATCACTGCATACTAAAGGAGTCGGAAGCTTAAGAGAAACCTGGATTCGCTATTTAAAAATGCATTTTATATAAAAATATTAGTAAATTGTTGCATATTTTATGCTCACTGAAACTCATCTTATTATGCAATTTATTACTGTAACAGTAACTGCTGTAAAAGTTACTTATTATTCTTAAATGCATAAACTGCATATTATATTAATGGAACAAAGAATTAAAAAAAAAACAGTAAGTGGGTTGTTTCTAATCAGAAAAATTATTATTTTGAAATTAAAGTTGTTTAATTATTTTTATTTCTGCTAAAGACAATTTTATTGAAACTCCAAATAACGTTATGCCATTCAGTATAATATTTTGCGTAATTTAAATTTTATTTATGGAAATTCGCACAAACTGAGAGCTGAGATCTTCGCAAATACTGCACATTTGAATAACTATGCGAAATGCGATTGAATGAATGTAAATTTTGTAAACTACTTGTATATTTATGCCATCGAGTATATCTGCATTGAGACGAATGCTGGGCGTCAGCAAATCTTAGTCTGTTAACAAAACCCAACTTCATGGAGAGAATATTAAAGTAAATTAATGTTCAGATGGATTAATTAATAGGAATTGAATTAACTTTATTGCTACACTCTCTCCCTTGTAAATGGGTTTCCAGGAATGTCGAGTCGATCTTGACAGAATGTGCTTTTGTTTTTCAAATTTGTTATTTAGAATTCAGTCCGTGACATATTGATAATGAAACCTTATATTATTTATGTGCATTATGCCCATTTCAAGGCAATGTCGATGTTTCACATTTGACTCCCTAACGTTTGGTGTCCAAATTCTAGACGGTCACTTTGGTAGATATTCAGCCATCAGCCTCAATTCAAAGGAACATCAGGTCGGTAGACAACACCATCGCTGTTTCTAGAAGTGTGCAGTAGAGCACCAAACAGTTAATTCCTCACCCTGTCTTGGAACTTAAAATGTGGTCTTCGGCTTGCATTTCGAGAAGAACCTTAATTTTGTTCCAAACATAATTTTTAATTATAATGCGTATTTTTAGATAAGTTAACATGTAAAGAAGCAAACTCTCGGTATAAGGAAAAATGTACAGTGGGGTTCAGGTCTATTATTATTGATACTTTATTTTGATTCGATTTTAACTAGTATACTTTTGAAGAAAGCGAAAGTCGCATAGGACATTCTGGATCAGGTTATATGCATAATTAATTTTCCTTAAAAAGTAATTTGGCAGTTGAAAGTAGTGAATTAGTTAATTCGTCTTCTGCTGCATGAATGATTTAAAGGTGATTAACTCTCGTTGAGGTGATGTGCCATTTGACCTCAGCAAATTATTTCTTGAGGGGCTTCCAAAAAGCTGGAAACGATCCAAATCCCAGCTATCGCTCAAATTTAGCTGGCTCTCTGCGGTGAAGCCTGAGGCCTTCTCGGATCTCTATTGCAGTGCGAAGTGTAGTTTCGTTAACACCTCGCTCATGGATTTTTTTATTTTTTCAACCCATTTAAATCGAACCCCTTCACATATACGAGTATGTAATATTATTAATGTTCGTAAAAGAGTCATAGATTTTTTGCTTCCATGTTTCGAATGCTCTATTTTCTCTATGATTATTACCCAGTGGCATAAGTGCCAAGTTTATCTACTAAGTAGGTAATAGTTACTTGTAATAATTATTAGACAATGTAATAAAAGCCTGTCATAGAACCTCTAACATTCCCGTTGAGGAGAAAATTGTATAATGTATGTGGTTGGTAAACTTACTACAGAGATGTTAATGATAATAACGACAATTTTACATTTTATCTAGGAATCTTAAAGAATAATAGATTGCGGCAGTAAGTTGTAATGGAAGGTAAAGTTTTGATGGTTTGATTATTTGAAAGAAAAACTTTTGCACATTTCAAGATAAGTTTTTTGATATTCAAACATTTGAAGAAGAAAAAGTTAAAAAATAATTTGTAGTTTTTTTCCTACACAGAGTTTAAGGAAAAAAGTAGAAATAGAGGAAAACTGCAGCAATAAAATTTAATAATATTTAAATCATCTAAGTGGCAATTCATTGCGTATCATAATTGAATTTAATATTATTCAATTATGATTCGTTATAAATGAAGTTCCTAACATTACGCAATGTAGAAAGCAGCAGCAGGAGTCAAAAATCCTTAGCAAATAAATTTTATAAAATGAAAACTTGTAGAAAATACAATAATTTGATGAATTTTTTGGTATACGTATACAAGAAATTTTATAGAAAGTTTTTTATTTTTCGAATGTAGAATAACCCGGTTTTTTGCTGCAAAAAACCCGGTTTTAGATTTTATTTTACTTTTTTTACTTCAGTAAAATTTATAGTATATGTAAGGTGTCTGAATATGAATGCACTATTTAAATAGTGTGGTATTTTTCCTCTAAGTGGCAACTCTGATATTTAACTTCTGTCAGCTATGATATACCGGTTGTTCACTTGAAACATTGTTGCTGTAAACCTGGGTGGAGGCAAAAATACGATAATATCAAATCGGCAGTTAGTGTGAAGAGTATTAGTTACAGATGCATGATAACGTAATTCCTGTGGCTTCAACTAGACACAGGGGTCTGAGAGACCTGGGGCTTCTGCAGGTGGGCGCCAGCGCTGTACAGCGCATAAAGCAATCGATTTATTGCAGTCAAAATTTATATTGTGCACCCTTATTGCGACACCCTTCACACAATTTATCTCCTCGCGGTTTAAAGATTGTTCAAAATTTTCAGTATGGCAAAAAATACTCAACATTAAACTCATAGTGCTTAGTATTTTATAACAAAAGTGCATTATCCTTGCTTAAGAACTGTTATGTGTTAGAATTAGCAAGTAGCTTACTTTATCACTAATACCACTTTGAAGCCATCAGCTGGCGGTATTAGCTTACTGTAACTCAGTGCACTGTCAGAAGTTCCGACTAATACGTCCTCATGGTGGCGGCCGGTAACAGGTTTCTGTCTCTGCAAGGAACTTAGTCGATTTCCGGTTTTAATACAGACTTTGCAGTGTATATGGAGGAATGTGTGGGTGAACATCTTTTTTTTTATTATTCGTGGGAATTAAAAGAATTCTCTGAAAGAACTCCGGGTTTAATTGGACAAAGCAGACATATTGCGTGGATGCGTCAATCTCTAAAGGTACTCCTTAGGCATTGAACCGTGAGATTCCCATAGAAATAGACAACGAAGCCTAGGAAGAGGTGGAGAGGTTAATTTTTGTAGGAACTACGGTGTTTATTGGCCAATGGACAAATTCTAAAGAGATGGACAAGAAAATCTTCCAAGGGGTGGAAGGATCAGATTCCGAAGATTGTCTCGTAAAAGAGGCTGAGACGTTAACACACAGCGTGTGTGAATTTCCACTACTAGCTAACAGAAGGCTTAGGACCACGGGCAGACATTTGTTAAACGTGAAAGCCAATGAATGTAAGGTAGTCATAAATTTTAAATCGGTTGGCTGAAATCAAGTCAGTGGAGAAGGGGTCGTACAGGCATCCGCAAAGTAAGCCGTCTGTTTCGATAACCCTACTACATTAATATATAATACCAACATATCATACGTGGTAGCGATTTGAATATAGATTATATATCTTGAATTTTCAGAATTTTCCTTTTTGGATCTATCTATACTAATCGACACATCATACTTATAGAGAGGAAGAAAATGTAAGCAAATGTGTTAGTTTTTTTATCCGGTTATTCGGATTTTCTAAATTTTGAAAACCGAAACTGGTTCTTGAGTGTATCTGTCCGTTATTTTTATTTTGCGTAGGTCTTGGTTTCAAACGTTATTCTCATAATCGAAATATATTTTTTGGGGTAAATTTTACAGAATTCGAAGTGAATTATTTGATATGGGAATATTGCTGTGGTACTTTATTTCAATTCAAACAATATATTTATGTATATTAATTTGGTCACTCTTATTTATTTTGTTCTTTTTAATTGACAGTGGGTTGACGAAAAAATATCGACCCGAAATTGCTTTTATAAAGAAATGCATTGGGTGTCTTTAAAAATTATTTAATCGAATAAAGTTGCCCTTTTATTGCGGTTTTGAAAAATAAAATAAATTAAAAACACAAAAACTATTAAATAAATATAAAAATTTATTTTTATTATAATTTACTGAAATTTGAATATTAATCATTAAAACATAAATTGCTAAAATTCAATTCAACTCTTTTACTAATTTATCCAATACTATTAAATACATACATTCTCGGGCTTAGTCAACTACATTTTTGTTTTTACTCTTTTGAGTGCATATTTTTTTCGTAGCGTACTTTTTCCAGATGAAGTTTAATAAACTTCAGTCTTTCATTTCATAATTCATATTAATCTCTCGTAATTAAGTTAAATACATAAAAAAACATTGAACAAAATTCAATGTCCTCAAGGGAAATTTTTATTTTTTTTTGTGTTTTCTCTGAAAACAATTTAATTTCATGCACACTGAACTTTATCTTTAAGATTGTCTTAGTTTAAAATCTTGCCAATAATTTATAATGAAGTCGTTAAGCTTTTGTACTTGAGCTCATAAATTTCAGCTAAATGTCAACAACTTTATTAAAAAGTTCAAACTTTTGTAAATATTTTCTTAGCACTTTTGGTTTATTTTTATTTAAATAACTTAAGAGTAAATCAACTTCTCATTATCAGGCATTAATTTTTATTAACAAAAAGTATCAAAGGTTAAAATACACCTTCTAAAATTTAGTTTTATTGGTTTGTTTTTAGACTGTAAGAAATATAGAAATCCGAATAAGGTCAAAATGAAATGTTACTTTTGAGTTGTATATAAATTTTACACTTGGTGCTTTTAAATATAAGAACTGCCGTCGTTTTCAAATCATTAAACGTTTTAAATATGATTCTAAATAACATTTTAATATTTTGTATGGGAAATAAGCTAAAGCATCTGTGGCGAATCACGGAAAAAGACATTTCATTTCTTTTAGCATTTTTTTTATGAATTTAGGTATTTCGAATTCAAGTATTTCGAATTTCAGTGCTTGTTTTATGGTTTTAATATAAAACCACAGATTTGTTTCGGTGCGAATGATAGTTGAGAGTTTAAATTTTTCTGCTCAATTTCACCTTTTTATATCCTTCACAAAAATGACAAGGCTATATATAGGTTTGTCATTCCATTGGCAATTTCTACAATATTCATTTCCGTCCCAACAAAGTATATGTATTCTGGATCCTTATAGGTAGGGTAGTTTAATTAACGATGACCGTCTGTCCGATGTCGAAATCATCTTTCTGGCGGCACTAGACAAACAGGATTTTTAAACTTGGACAGTCTGGTCCGTCCGTTCGGCGAATTTTTCAATCTAGGTCCTCAAAATCCTGAGATATGGCCAAAAACTATTTTTGTGTTTTTTTGGTTTTTTTGATTCTTACTCGAAAACCCATTAAACTTGCATATTCTGAATCCTTTTACATTTGCTATGTAGTCCTCGTACAGAAATTAATATATCTATGCCCCATATAACTTACGGACCTGAATCTTGGAACAAATTGGAAAATTTGTTGAAAAACCTAAATATCACAAAAAAAAAATTCTTGAAACTAAAAACTTTGCCAAGATTTTAAATTTACCACAAATTCGAAAATTTACCACAAACTCGAAAAAAAATACAAATTCAATAAAAAAAACCAAGTTTTTAATATCAACGACAAGAATTTTGTAATTTTTCCGAAAAGATAAAAAATCACAAAAAATCAAAATATTATGGAAAAACTTCGAAATTATTCGACATATAAAAATTCACCACTTGGTGAGTTCAATTAAAATTTACCATATTGTGAGTTCAATAAAAATTCAACACATGGTGAGTTCACACAAACTTTACACAAACAATACAATGTTTTACTAAAATTCGTGATAAAAATGAAATATTTTATAAAAAAGCTCATATAATTTTAAAAATTTTACCATTATTTGGAAATTCACCAAATATCGAAAATTCTCCGCAAAACCTAACTATATTGCTAAAACTTTAAATTACAAAATTTTAACAATTTCCAAAAAATGGAAATTTAAAAAAAAACTAAGCTGCAAAAAAAAAATTGCCAAAAGTTCGAAATTTTTTTAATTTAAAGTACAAAAATTCTACTGTGGTATATATTATTTTCATTTCCGTTGGGAAAGGGGTTTAGTTTTTTCTTATGAGAGTTTGGCTGATAGAAAATATGACGAGTCCCATAGATTTTAGTAATTGAAGCAGAATCAATAAGTTGTAACCGCATGAATTTATTTTTGAGTTATTTATCATGGCCAAATAAGGCTTTAGTGAACGTTTTTAATTGAGATTTAAGTAAAACCTCCTGCTATACTTAGTACGTTACAATTTAATTATATTTTACTTAATTTGTTAATACGTATATATTTCACCCGCGGTACACATTCCTTAATTTATTAAAATCTCAGTCAAACCAAATGAAACATTTCCGTTTTAATTATATTCGTGACATGATTTATATTGTTATATATTCTGTTATGCTCATGAGTATGTTCCTTTCAACGGATACTTTTAAAAGACTTCGAGATTAAATCCTTTTGTACTTACCAACTGCTGTAAATTATTGTGAATTCCTTTACTGATTTATGGCATAAAATCACTTTCCACAAAACAGGGTGTCTTAAAAAAGGTGTTCTTTGACACAAAATTTTTTTAGCCTAATTTCCTAAAATGTTGTGTTCCATAAAAGTACTGCACCCATAGCTATGCCAACTTAGATCCTGAGCGTAGTGGCGCAAAATATCCACCAGGTCTTTAAACAAATATGGCTGGCTTTTATTTCCTGTACAATGGATGCCGACTGATCTCGTTGTTGATTACTAATCAATGAATTGAAATTTGTATAAGATTTGAATTTGTTGGCTTCACTATTTGTTTCGCACAGATAATAATCGTACATGAGAATAGCCCGATTCGTCATATGATTTTTTAAAAGTAATACTTTCTTTTTCGAATTGTTAAGAAGTTACGCCTAAAATTTCATTTAAAAATATTTTTTATTACTATAAGACGAAGGACAAAACGAGCACAACAAAAAAGACATCTATCAGTGCTAACGAGATGTAGCGACGTAAGCGAAAAAAGGCGCGAATTGGTTCACATTCAAAGAAAGACCTAGTCATTTCAATATTTAAGAAGATTAAATAGCAAAATTGAATGTGTGTTCAATACGGCAAAGACGATCGCTTGTGCCTTATATAGAAATTAATTGTATCTAGCAGTATAATAACAAACTCAGGTAAACGCCTGATCTTAAGAAATAACGATCACACATTTACTTTCTTGATATATGGTTCTAAAGGGGCGAAAAAAACTCCAAATCAAGGTTAGATGGCCTTTAAATATGCCAACGTTTGCATGAAATATAACGGCAAGATTGCAGCCTATGGACAACAAATCAGCTGAGTACGCGTGATTATAGTCTCATGATCATTCAGTTGGTTAGATTCTATTTAGAAATTCTCGGACTGCACGGTTAATTTTTACTTAAAACTTTTTGAAAAAAAACCCTCAAGGGCAAAAAAAAAAATTGTCAATTAAAATTAAATAACTATTTTATTATAACAAAGCAGCTGATAAGTTGTTATTTTCCAACAAGTAAAATTAATACCCCTCACAGTCGCCCTCTTCTGTAGTACGTATGTAAGCCCTGTTAGTAGATTTATGGTCGGTATGTTGAAGAAGGCAATTGTTATTATTTATTATAAAGTTGCCAAGAAGATGCAACAACCTTAAGGCATTCACGACTTTTGCAGTTGTTTTTTGTCAGAACCAATCCATTAAAACTCACATTTCATTATTGGTTTATTTATATTGTATACAAAACGGCTAATTAGCTTCCAAACTTAACCACTTTTTTAGTTTTTAATTTAATTTCTCTCAATACCAATAACATATTTTCCTATTGATGTAGAGCAATATGACTAAGAACGTATTATAGTTTATATATGCAGTTAAATAGATTTTTTTAAATACATTTTTGCCCTAGTATTTACCAAGCTTTGCTTTGGTTTGAGTTTTTCCAGGAACGTTATTGCCATTTTAGTAAACAGTCGCGAAATTCAAAAGGTTACGGACTTATTGATCCGCCGTCGTATTTTTTTTTATTAATTTGTTATAAATTATAAATACAACTGCATGTTTAAAATGTAAATATGGCCAACTTGATTGTTATATACCGGCGTGTATGTATGAGAGAGTCATTGCATGACGAAGAAGATATTGACCAAATACAAAAAATGCAATGAAGACTAATTTTTGTGACACTATCCGTTAAAGTATTGAGCACTATTTATACTGACTGCAGACACACAGCCCCATACAATTACAGACCTACCAACGAATTTGCCTGTATCTGACATATGCATAGAATTAAGCAATTGTATCTTATACAGACTTTTTAACGTACATCGGATTCATGGATATTAAGTTCCTTTCATCGGACAAAAATTACCGTGTTCCAAACAGTCTCCTAATAAGCCTAATCTTTTTTGCGAATTTTAGGCGCTTTCGGCGGTTTTTATTATGGCGGACACTTAGAGGAATGTATGTCTTTCTTAACACTATAAAAATTTCTGTTCGTATCTTTAAAGCATTTAGTTTTGGAGTTTCTTTTATTTTTCTTACTACATAGCTGCGTAAAATTATGTTGACGACAAGTTCTTGGCTTTCGATTCGTATTTTGAGTACGGCTACGGTCCTCTTGTCTACAGTTATCGTAATTTCTTATAAGATTTCTTTTCTTTGTAGTATTTCGCAATATGTTTTTCAGGTCTTTTGAAAAACAATTGACATGTGGTGCCAATTCCTTTTATTGCTAGGTTATTAGATATTTTGATCCTTTGTTGCTAGAACTTTAAAGAATTTCCATTTAACTGTACAAAATTAACACATCATTATTTTAATAATTTTTAAAACAAGACTTTTAAACTTATGCAGTTACGTACTTACTTTTGTGATATAAATGTGCCATTTTAAAAAAATGCAGCCCTCTTCTCTGGTTTCATTACCAGATATTAGTCTACAAACAGGTTGAACAGTAACAATCAGTCATTGCGTATTCTTATTTAATTAGTTCAATACTAAGTGGCCACCCACAGAATCTTCATCAGACTTAAATAATTTTTTCTAAATGAAAACAAAGAACAACACAATCATCCATCTGTAATTCTATGTGAGATAGTAGAATTATAATTGTTTATTTTTCGAATTTTCCATCCTTGTCTATTGGAAGAACGTATTAACTTGTTAGCTTTTTATAAAACCATGTATGAAGTGGTATAAATCAATTTGAATAAAAGATTTCCAAAATGGGTTAATATGATTTACAAATAAGTAAAAAATGTTCATACGCATTGAAGTACTGAGATTTGATTGTGCATCAATTATACGCAGGGTAGAACTTGAAGCACATGCAGCTGCATACATTAAAGCAAATGGAGATAGAAATGTCTGTATATTTTGATGTTGGTTTTCAAAAGTTAACTACAAGCATATATGCTTTTTGAGTTAATTCATTCTTCTTTCGATTTTACAATTCAGTCTTAAATATTTATTTGATTCCAGTATGATTTGCTTTATTTAATGTGTTTTGCTTAGATTCTTATACGATATAGATGTATGAATCTACTGATTCATTATATTTGGTTCTGTATATGTTTGTTTGTCTTGTATTCACAAAATTTTGGTTCTATGCTGAGAATTCTCTTTTTTTTCTCTGTTTAAACCACATTTCATCTGGAAGGTTTTAAGAGCATTATGCAGTTTGAAAATTTATAAAAAGTATGTATATGAGTCAATAACTATGAGTACGAAAACTATTGAATAGTTCTGAGATCAAATGTGCTTGAAAGTACTTGAACAAATTTTGAGAATTTGAAAATGTTTCTCGATATAAAATTTGCCAAATTGCTGAATGAAAATGTTGAAATATTTGGTTCAAATAACTTATGTGTTCTCTATTAAATATTCAAACCTTTAAAAAGGATTATGCTGCTTATGGCCTTCTCTCCATTTAACTGAAATTAGCTTATGAGAATTAAAGTATTTAATCCGTTTCCGGCGATTTGGGTACAATTGAAACACTTTGACCCTAGAATTTAGTGCTAATAGTACAATAATCGTATAACAGAATATAAGCGCCAAACTTAATTTACATAGAAAGACGTCCAGAGAAACATTTATTTTCAAAAATTGAATATTATATGCCGTAGGATAATTGATAATTGTATGTAGATAGAATTTTTTATCCTTCATTATTTGAAACTTTATTTAATCGCATGTTTAAAATAACTTTAAAACAGTGTAGATTCAGTCAATATAAAAGCTTTTTGAGAACACATTGGAGTAATTATGCTGTTCGAAATCACACGCTAGACTAATGGAATTTATAAGCATCAAGTTCTAATAACAAAATAACTATTTTCTATTCTATTTTAATCGTTAGCCTAGAAAGTTAACTTTATAAACAAATTTAGGTGCAAGAGCTCGCTTGTTTAACATATCTCTACACAATTAAACATTTATACTGCCAAAGGATCTATCAAATTCATTCTTTACAAAACTGTGGCACAAAATATTTTATAGATGAAAATTCTGATTGAAACTTCAGTTACAAGTTTTGTAGCTATTTAGCTCTTAATATTGATTTTGCAAATTTAAAATCTGCTTAAGTATAAGAAAACAAAAAAAGGATTTCTAGTAAGAGCTTCTGTATATTAGTCGCTGTATCGGCGGCGTCTGTCAAATGTGCGCTATTTTAAATACGTTTACTAAAGTCGGCATATTAAAACGAATTTATAAAGCAGTCAGATTCCGGACAAATACAAGTTTGCCGATTCTTTCCTTTTTATGGTAAACGAGGGAGTTTTCATCAGTTGTGTTCTGTTTTCATCCATTAATACGAATGTATATTTTATCCAGAAGCAATTTTATTTCATAAATTCAAATATTTTTTTCCATCTTAATGATATTGCATCAAGCTGAAATCATATTTTATCCCACACAGTGTCACAGATAATTGTTACATAATAAAAAATTAAAAAATGTCCTTTTTTTGTTTTCCATATCGATAAAATATATAATAAAATAAATAATAGTTGTGATCTTGTTACTTCAATCCTCCCATTAAAAAATTTATTGCATATTAAACTATGTTAGCGTTGTAGCCAAAAATTTTAATATGACAGCGACAATATTTGGATCCTGTTTTATCTCGCAAACAAAGCTTAATTGTCTGCGAAACATATTTTGTGTCACTTAAAAATTTTCTTTTAATGGTTAGATTTCAGTTTTAAATATTCGAGTGTTTTTTAATTCTTCACATATTTTACACAATGGTACAATGGTAGATGGTGATGAATAATGTTAAAGTTTATAAGTGTACTATCGTAGCATTCCGATAGATTCTTGCTGATTTTAAGTTGCGACAATTATCTTAAATATGGAATCAAATTTATTTAAAACGTCATAGGTATGGTATAAATCTGAGGGATTTGAGGAACCGTCATTAAATTAATATTTTCATACGTTTTACTTGAGCCACAAATTTATGGCAATCAATAAATTTATTTGGGTTTATAAATATTTTTAAAGTCAGAGTTTGAGTAGGGTGTTTACTAAATGTACGGTAAGTATATTTATCTTTAGTTTGGTCGGTAGGCATTACTTTCATTAAATTTTCGGGAAATTTTCTTATAAGAAATTTAAAAATCACCAAAATGAAATAAAAGAATCTCGGATCCTGCTTTAATACTTTAACAGTTTTTTTTTCTACTTTTTTATAGCAGAAATATTATAAAATATAACATAAATTCAAATATTAAAATTTCTCTTGCTTCTTCGATATTGCATGAAAACTTCATCAGTTTCAATACATTTTTAACAATCACTTTATCATTGTCATGGGTTTTTGTATTTTTTTCTGCTTTTTATGTTGTCAATAGTTCTTAACGTATTATTTTTCATAATACACTACCACATACCGAAACACAGTAGTTATTGCTAAAGTACATTTTCATTAAAGACTGCCACAACACGAACAAGATTACGAAAATAAATAAAAATGGGTCAAGATTCTCTATCAAGAATGGCTATACGAAATATTTCGGGCGAAAAAATTTTACATTAAACTTGAACAATTGAAGACTCCAACGATGCTTTTCTTCGTTTCCTCTTCTTTTGCTGTAGACAGACAAGAAAAATAAATTGAATTAGTTGTTGCTCTCTGATGTTGTTTTATACATCCTGATGTAGTACATAGATATATACATATATACGTTTACATATATAAGTATTTCGATTGCAATAGCAAAGCTGTATAAAGCGCACATTTTCTATCATAAAGTGTAGAAAGTATTATTGTGTTATAAATAATGTTTAAAACTTGCACTTATATGAGGGCTCCCAGGAAAGTTTCTATAAAATAAAAGATATCCCCAGAAACTGTGTTCGTATCTGTGCTATGGATAACGGAATTTTTTAAAAGCACTTACGGTTGTGAAACGTGTAATTAAAGCTTAACTTTAAAGTTTTTGATTTTGCCGTTGTTTAACATCTGCTTGATAGACATACAAATTTAAAAATTATCAGTCTTATATTATATAAAATAAAAATATTTTAATATAAGTTTCACATTCATGAGAAATTTATTCTAGTCCTGGCTCTGTCAAACTTTAAAGAAAACTAGAAATGAAAAAAAAATAAACAAAGTTCTCTCCCCAATTTGTATACCTTGTTTTGTTAATGTAGGGGAGATTTCGAAGCAGATCGTTAACTTTATGAACCCCATTTTGATTTTTAAATTACGATTACCTTAGTCTCAATCAATTCTCGTACTAGCACTAGTCTTTACTATCGACTATAATAACTTCAGACTGTCGACCTTCTTCCTCATCACGGATTCTCTTGTAATTGCTAGCATTTGGTTAAGGCTTAGTGTCTGCCCGTGGCCTTAAGTCTTATGCTAGCTAGTGGTAGACATTTAAGCACAATAAGTGCTACCGTTTCAGCCTTATCCTCAGGAGTATCGTTTGATGCTGCAACTCTGCAGAATTTCTCCATTGGGCAATAAACACCAGAATCCCTACAGAGATTAACCCCTTCATATCGTGCGAGGCTTCATTGTCCATCCCTGTCGGAATCTCGCGGTCTAACACCTTAGAAGTACCTTTAAAGTTTGATCCGTTCACTCCTCGCGAAGCATTCTTGCCCATCTTTCCTTAGTTTTTGCAGAGATTAACCTCTCCACCACTTGCGAGGCTTCCTGATTAATCTCTCTAATGGAGAAAAATATGTCCACCTATACAGAGTTCCATATGCACGGGTAAGTATGTATTAAAATTGGATATCGATTGGCATCCAGAGTGTGAATACTTGAGAACAAGCACCCTCTTGGCCACGCATACCTGGCGTGTGCTGTTTCACCGTGGATTAGGGATTTTTATACGAAGGTATTAACTTCTCTCCGCTCGTCTTATTTAGTTAGACTCCTTGCAGAGAGAGTAGTCTGTTACCGGCCGCCACCACGTGGAGGTATAAGCCAACACTTCTGACAGTGCTCTCAGTTACGGCAAGCCATATCTTTGTGCCTGCCAGCTGACGGCCCTGGTTTGAAAGTTGGAAAAGTGAGCAGAATGTTGTTGTAAAGACGCCTTAGCACAAAGGTACATAACAGGCCTGGGAGATCTCAAATATATTTTGTAAATTATTACTATGTGGTAAACTTTTCAATATCGCGGTATTTAAACGTACTGCGCTTCTCTAAGATATTTGGTGCAAATGACAATTTGTTTGTTTTTTTTATTAAACTCAATATTTGTATTGCACTTTCCAGCCAAACTGCTAATATATCTCAGAGATGCGAAGTACATTTAAATACCTATAGTAGCTTACGTCAGTAAATATTTTGCAGGCTTTTAAGAGGACTTTAGTAATGTTATTTTGAAATCGGCTGAGAAGCACCATTTTAGCAAGTGTTCCAAATTTTGAATAATACGATATAATAAAGTGTTCTTTAAGATCTGAAAACTTTAATAATAAAGTGGGACCACAAATAATTATTCTTTAAATTTTAAACTTAAAAATCCTAATTCAAAAGTAGATTGGGTTTATTTTTCTTAACTGTTTGAGATTCGTTAAACAAATTTACTTTAATAATTAATTTTTAAGCGTTATTTTCCGCTTGAAAAATAAGAGTTATTTTCTGAGTTTTATATTTTTATTGGAAAGTAAAAGTACTTTTGTCTTGTTTTATTTCCACTGCCGGAAGATCCCTTTCCTCTTGAAGCTGATATTAGCTGATTTGAGGAAATTAATATCGCCGGCGTTCGTACATTTTCCAAAAGAAAAATAAAACTTGCAAATAATCTCAAAAATGTTATTTTTTAATAACCTTTAGAATCATTACAGGCCCTGAAAATAAAATTGTAATCGAAACACACGCATACCGTAGTTTTCGTTTCAATAAATTCGATGAAAATGATTCACTAGTAGACAATTGGCTATGGTATGAATTAAAATAGAGGAACATTGATTTATTGCCAACTAGTATTGGCGATATGGTTGGAAAAAGAAAAACGATATTCTATGAAAAGCCATGGTCAAAAACTTCTTCGAACATCATGCTGTATATCTGGTGGGATTGAATTCTGTTCTATATTCTGAACTGCTGCACCTTGGTATTATTATTACCGTAAACAAAGGCTCCATTTGATTTATTTGCACCATGAATTCGAAAAAATCAATAGACGAACATAGAATATTTCTTTACGTATTAAACACCCAGTTACCTGCAACTATTAAAATTTCAACATGATGAAACTTAAGTTCACTATTATTTCACTATGTGTAATAAAATTGGACAATTTTACAGCAGTAGTAGTTCTGACGAATACAGGACGATTAAGTATGTGATCAGCTCACTTCTTTGATACGAATCGAAAATCGGTCTTCCATCCTGGCTCAAACTCGAAATATTTTTTTATTATTTTAAAATGGAAAAAAATTTAAGCGACTTTTTTGATTGCCCTACTACGTTTTCGGCTAACGAATAAAATAAAAATAAATATACTCCTCCGCACTTCATGCTCATACAATTGCAATGATAGATATTTGAAGTCAATATAATGACTGTCAGAAAATTTCAGTTTCAGGGGATTCCCTTACAAACATTTCATTCTTTTTTGTTATTTGATTACTGAATTAGATGTTGATGTTGTTATTGTTGTATGGATTACAGTAATATGTTTTCATTCATCTACAAAGAAATAATGATGCAAAGAGTAAAAAGACGGAAGAGAAAAAATTTAATAAAAATTGATTTATTGAGCGAATTTCCAGGAAAGAAAAACATCCAAAAATATAAATAGTGTTAAAAATGCGAGTTCTTTTTATTTCCTCTGTTATTTTAAATAAATAATTTAGTGAAAGATATATGAAGTCATCTATTTTAAAGTATCCATGAAGTAAAGAAAAATGGTTCGATTTTTGTGTTTCTTAATTAATATTATTTTGAAGCAAACATGTGTTTCTCTATCAAAAGTTTCAAATTTGTTTTGTGAAACTGTTTACAGTTTGTTGGCGTAGGTCAGCCAGATAAGAATGTTGGACTAGAGGGACAAGGCATCCTATTAATTTTAAAACTTCTTTTTATTTTTAGTGCAATCGCGTATATAAATGATCCTAAAAGGTGTTTTGATTATGAAACGTGTCGACTTAGCCGATCAGAATACTATTGTTTATTATTTTAACAGCAAGTCCCAGAAATGGCGGAAGAAAGTTTTCTACAAACAACTGATGTTTAACGTCCTTCGTGTCCGACCGACGTATGGTATTTCCGTCGTTTGAGTTTTCAAAGCCACCAGCTTAAAGCATATCTACTCGTACCCAGCAACCTTCAAAAACCATTTTGATAATTTTCTTTTCTATGTTGCGGTTAAAAACCCTGCTGCCACTTTCGTTTTCCAATATTCTGACTTACTACAAAACAGGTCAGGGCTTTTTTAATTTGAAAACACATCTCACTATTAAACCATGCAGCGTTTTCATTTAAATTTTTTTTCGTTTCTCTTGCATTTTTCTCTTTTGTTGGCAAATACTTGCAAAAAAGGAAAATTTTTTATTCCAGCAATTTATTCCAGCCCTCGTATATGAAGGAAGGCCCATGGTCTAAAACATATATTTGATAGGTTATATGGTACTTTACCTCCTTTGAGCATTTCTTCAACTAAATTTCAAAAAGCACGGAAATGAATAATTGGAATTTACGCACATAAATTTTCATTCGTTTCTTTTTACTTCAGGCTTAGCAAAGGTTAACCAAATATTAGAAGCTTCCAAGAAGTTACTATTTAAGAAAACGCTACTACTTAAAGGTTATGTTGAAAAATTGTCTTTTTTAACTAAAGGAAAATAATTCCCAAACAAAAACCATATTAAGTGCTCATATGTATCGCTGTTTTCCATTTCACAATTTTCCGAATTAACGGTTAATTTGTTTTATAAAATATTGATAAAGTGACTCTGACTACATTTTGGCAAACAGTATTTAGTACTCTAGAAAAGCAAGTTTTGAATTGGTTTGTTAGTTACCGGTTAGCAGCAACAACAAAATTGTAATGTCAATTTCAAAAATGGAATTTCGCACAGCAAAAGTGGTCGACTTATAGTTCAGCGGGTAAAAAATACGGCAATTTCTTCTCCGAACACACCTAAACGCACAAAATATACAAATAAGTCCCAGCGTTTTAAAAACAATTTTGTACTTAAAAGTATTATTCATTCAATAAACGATTTCATTTGAAGGTTTCTATAAGTAAAAAGTTTCAAAAAAAAAAAAATCATAAAAAGACCTTGAAGAAAATGGGTTTTGGTAGAGAAATATGTGACATTTTGTTTTGCTTGGCACGCTTAAATAATTTAATTAATCGTTTTTGAATGATGTGTAGTACGTGTAGCAGAGATGGGAATTCCAGTACTGTTTTGTTTTTATGCTTACGCATTTTAAAGTGCCTTCAGGCAAAACTTTCAGACACAAAGGTGTGGTTGTAGTAGCTGAGTACATTATCAGAAGTTGTGACTTATACTTCTTCGTTGCAAGTTCAATTCACTGTTAGGAGTCTGGCTAAATAAGTCGAATGGAGAGTAGTTAACACTTTCTTATGAAAATCTCTAATACCCGGTGAAACAGCAACATCAGGAATACGTGGCCAATCCCTAAAGATACCCATAAGGCGTTGAAGCGTTGCCCACCCCTAAACATAGTGGTTGGCAATGAAGCCTTATATCCATGAGCAAAAAACCCCGCAAAGGGTGAAGGCGACAGCCTCCAAAGACACTTCTTACCAAGAGGCTAAAACGTTAGCGAACATTGTTCGTGAAGGAGAACCTAAGCCTAAGGTAAATGCTAGCAATTTCGAAAGACTCCGGGATGAAGAAGAAGTCCAACAGTTACTAGTCGCAAGTCTTAAATCATTATAGTCAAGAGTAGAGGCTAGTGTTACCATAAGAGTAAATAAAGTTAAGGAAGTCCTATATTAAATCGGTTGCCTGAAATCATATCGTGGAAAGAAGGGTATCGAAAAGGGGAACATAAAGTAGGTTGTTTGATTCGATATCGCCAGTAAATATAAAGTGTTTGTCCACGTAAATCATTAGATTTCGAAAAAAATTTACCACCGATGAAAAAGTAATTAATATAAAGTAATTTGTAGACAACGTCTCAAGATCATGGTGAAACAACTTTTAATTTCAATTAGTAAAACGATTAAAATTCGTTGACAAATGAAAATATAAATTTATAAAATATTGAAAATCACGTTTAGTACCGATTATTTACGCGTAATTGGAGATATAAAAATTGTTTCTAAATTTTTTCCAATTAATTCGTTATTAATGAAAAAATATTATATCTTCCCGTTTTGGTTACAATTTACAAAACAAAATAATTTACAATGAACACGATATATATTTTTATATCTGTTAGGTTTATAGGCTATGTCATAATATAAAATCATCCGGAACCTAAAACACACAACTGATAAATCATCAACATAAAGGGTCAACTGCACAGGCAATAGTTAAATAAACGTAATAACGAAGAAACATTAAAGAAAACATAAGCATGCTGCTTTTAATGTTCCATTTTCTGTGACTATGTTGTCTTTTATAATTAATGTTTCACTTTCGGTTCCCAAAACATAAAATTTTTTTGATATTTTGTGTTTCATCGTCGGTGTCGCTTGTTACTATTTTTGATCAAAAAACTTAACTAGGTTTTTAAAATATAATTCATAACGTAAAAAGTACTAATATCTACAACTTTGAAAATAATTTATTATTGAGCAAAAATGAATAGATTTCCCGCTTACCACCCCGTGCTAAACCGGTAAATTACCGTCACTGCTTGATTCTAATATGGCAGATAATTAATCATTAAATAAATCGAATTTAATTGTAATTAATAAACTACACTGTGCTTCTAAAAATTCCGTTTTTATCTCACGAAAGTTAACAAAAAAAAATTGTATTTCAAAATATCAGTTTGCCAACCCTGAAGTATTTTGCTTGCTTTTTCCATTTGTGTGCATTGGGAATATCTTTTGTTTTTGTGTTAGAAAAAGGCATTCCAGGCAACCCAAATATGCTTGTACATTAAAAGCATATGTTGTTGTTGAGCTCAAGAAAGTTGTACTTGTTTAAAGCTTTTTTGCCTTTGGCATATTTGAGTAAATATTGAAAGTTGTTTTAACAGAATTGCAAAAAAAAAAAATTATTTCAATGTTGTCTAACACGTTGCTTTAAGCTAAATGAGTTAATTATAATTAAATTTTTTGTTTGTGCTACTTTCTTTTTAAAAAGGAATATTTTAAATATTTGGAATTTCAAATTAGTTCGACGTATTTTCAAAAGATGGTCCTGTCAGTGATGGTTCATTTCGGTTTTTTTTTTTTTTGTTTTATGCGCTGAATGGCATCGGCTGCCTGTAAAATTGATGTTGACAGTGCTCTTGTTTATAGGGAGTGAATGAGAAAACAGAGGAAGTTTTAAAGACATCTGAGAAAATACCAAGACGAAAACTTAAACCCACTATTCGATGGTGATGCGGATCGACGTTTGCAGATTTATTGCCAGTTACGCATTAGTTTTTTTTTCATGCTAAAAAATTAATTACTGAAAGAACAAATTAATAAAAGAAACTTTACACCTGTGGTGAATGTATATGATATAATTAATATGAAACGTGATAAGGGAAAAGGCAAACTTCGATAGTAACTTAGTTCGACAGGTATGCTGGGAATAAAAGGATGCTGTATTCATAAGCTCTCAATTATGAGCTATCTGTATAGATTTGATTCATTGGAGGCTTGAGTTGCGAGAAAACCAGATACAATGCCAGCAAAGCCAAGATATAGTAACCTATGACCTCATGTGATAAAAGTAATTCATTGTAATAATTCATCAAAGCCGTGATTACTGGCTGTTACAATGGATGTAGCAAGATTTGGCAGATAAGCCGTTCATATCTTTCGCAAATTTTATAAATTGGGTTCTAATTGGAATCGCCTCAAAAAGGGAAATATTTAAAGCTTGAAAATTGCCTGAGAGGTGGAAAACAGTAGTAGCCAGCAGTGGAAAATACTTAGATTAAGACATTCCTTTTATTTAAAATTAAAAGAATTTTACCACAAGGTTGCGAACCTAATGGGACTACTTGGAGTACAAAGCTTTTGACTTTAGCAGATAATAAGAAAAACAAGCTGTACATTAAAAATAAAAATTACTAAAAATCTGGTGACTTTATGATAATAGTAAATATGTAAAGGTTCGTATTGCACATAATGCCTTAAAAAATTGCTCAAATTAAAAATTAAATCCAAAATAAATCGAATCAATTTAAATAATGATTTAATTAAAATAAACCTCAACATCCTTTCATAATTTCCAAGCGAGAGTCTACGGCCTAATCTGATGGTGACAACAATAATACTGAAATTTATCCATACATTGAATCGGCTAACGAAATTAAGTTTTAATTCCAACCACTGACATTTCTGCGAATTCAAATAACTTGAAAAAACAAAAATTTTATTTTCAAAGTGGTCCGGACTATAATCCCAGTTGTATGTTAATAAACTGTGCTGAAGCTTTGGTCCCAGTAATAACGCGGATATTTAATATGTCTATTAAATATGGGTAATTCCAAAAAATATGAAAAAATTCGCATATTCCTGGTCTCTTACACTACGATATGTGCAGGTCTATGTTACTAGGCCCGGCAGCTTGAGTTAGAATCTAATTTATAATTGTATTAAAACATTTAATAAATAAAAGTCGAAAAAGATCAATGTAATCAATGTCAAAAGTCTTTGAATCTACGGCGTTGTCTTAAAGATTGGATTTAATTAGGGAATAAGTATAAGAAAGTCTAAGATTAAGGGCAAACTGAGTACAACTTTCCACTTTGTATTCCTAGATTAAATAACCTAATACTTTTTTAATGTAAATAAAAAGTTTAACGTCATTCAAACTCTAATTAATAATCTTATGGCCTGTTTCTCTACTACAAGCCAGCAACTCGTCCACAAAATTTCTATGAAAGACTTGAATGTTTTATTGTTAATTTCTGCACAACTTCACGCTTCTGTTACAGAAACATGCCCTTAGTCTTTTGATTTGGTTCTCGTTATAAAACTTAAATCTTATATATTTTAAATGTTTCCAAAAACAAATTTGATGTCAGCCTTATCAATTTTAATTGGCCTTTAAATTTCCGAGATAACGACGCTACCTTGCATTGATTGACGTAAGAAGAAAAGTATTTACTTCCACACGTAAAAGCGGAAGTTTTATAAAAGGAGCATCAATGTTTCGAAGCAAAGCAAGTTACGAATATTTTATTTGCAAGCTGCTGCTTTATAGAATAAATTCGGTTGCTGACGATTTTTTATTCGAACTCCAAATTTTCTGAACTGGAGTCGCCAAATACAAAACTTGAATCTACAGCCACAAACATTTGCACTGCAATCATCTTTAAGAAAATTTCATGATTTTTTAACATGTCCTATATGGATGCTCAAAGTGCCACCAGAAACAAGTTTGCAAATTTTTCTGTTGCAATCAAAACGTACCACAACAATTTTTAAGCTGTAAGCGCACATCAAGTAGTAAAACGATTAACCATTGTGTATAAAAATTCAATGGAGTGAATTGTTTAATTTTCGTTTTTATAGAAACTGTTCAAAAGCAAAAGAGTTTCGTTTGAAATCTCGTGTTTTAAAATCAATAAAGTTTGTGTTTCCCTAATTACAACGGTTGTGTCATTTGTGTGTGTTTGGAAGATAAAAAACTTGCCGTTCGAGAATCCTTAAAACAATTCATGGCACGTGATGAATTTTGATTCAAACGTATAAAGCATAACATATTGATAATCTAACCGACGCAAAGAGACTAAAGTTTCCCGTTTCGTCAGTATTCATTTTAGAACCGATAAGCCTCTCGGTGAAGTATTAACGGAACTTTTTACTTCCCTTTAAATCCCCCATGCATGAAATTGTATAATGGATTATGATACTGATTAAATATCGACGCTGCTTCGCACCATTCATATATTTGCGTAAATTTGAGAGTGAGACTGTGTTAGGCGGACTATAAGGACAACGGTCGAATGCGGCTTCTTCGCATAAACATGCCGATTCTTGTGGAAAAGGTCTAGCGGATTTAAATTCCACGTTCATGTTGACCGCGAGATATTATGTTATGACCGCTTACTTTACGGTTACATTTTCAACTTCCACAAAAGATAACCAGGATCTCAAATCGTTCAAAATTATATTGTGGTACACGTATCACCATATGTCTTCAACGACCATATCGCTCAATTTAGGTCGAAAGAAATCATCGCTCGCAGTTGATGACTCACTAACATGGTTTGCGAAGACTTACAGGTTATTTATGCCGCTGGCTGCCACCTCATCTCTTGAAAACGCTTTATTAAAGATATTCTCTTGCCGGTGTACTCAGTATTGAATCGCAGTCTTCGACTGAATTGTTAAATACTGATTTTAAAACTTTTCTACAGAAGTACTTTGCTGATTCGAACGACATGTGCGTGCGATACAACAAACATTTTTCCATTAAATTCTGAAAAACTTATTCCTTTGTTCTCTTTATAAAATGTGCTCTATGGCAATACAGAAGGAAGACTGATTGTTATTTCTAACTTATAATACCAGCAAAGATATCGATTGCGTTTCTGCTTCATGTTTAGTTAAAGGATAAATAGTATTTCGGTACATCCGAAAATACTATCCCTATTGTACTTTATTACATGTTCTTCAATCGCGTGACTATAAACATTTCGAATTTTATCTACATATGTAATCAATAAACTAATACATGCATGCATAGGAATAAGCTCTTTGTGTTCACAAGGATTTACATTTTACTTGTTTGTATGTATGTACGTCGGTATGTCGCCGATTTATGATTGTTGTGCCTTTTATGGCTTTTTATTTGCTCATAAAATAGCAAAGAATAAAAAAATAATAAAAATCATCAAAACTTTGACACACCATGTGACAAGAATAAACTGCCAGGCCAACTACAATAAAGAAATAATATACATATGTACGCGTATATGTTACATATATATATTTTGTGATGTAAATAAGGGCTGAAATCAGTTGGTCTGTATTTTGCAAATAATAAATTTGTTAAGGTTCTTATAGAGAATTTTAGTTAGCCGTACATTATTTTTGATTTTTAAACAAAATCTAGTTGCCAATAGAATTTATTAGGCAAAGATTTATAGGTGTAGCAAAGAAAATTATTAATTAATGCTAATAAGAGAAATGTGCTTTGTGCGGTTTTACTATTTTAGGCTTAAACAGAGTTAAGCTCGGATGCGAGTATTGATCTAAAAATAAATAAAGAACAGGTCGTTTGGTAAGTGGGCCTCAGGAAAACTTTAGAAAGCTAAACTTTTTAATGGACAAATGTTTGGCGAAGAAAAGCAAAACTGCTGCATTTACTATGAAGCACAATCTGCGTCAATCCACGTCTTGCAGTATATCCAGAATATTACATTATTGTGCGCGCCTAGGTGGAGTGTATTTAACTTATCTTGTTAAATACACTAGGCGAAGTTAAGTGACAAATGCTCTCAGCTTGACATGATATAAAACACATAAAAAATGGACGCAATAAAAGTTATGACTTTGAATTTCGACAGAAAGTTATTTCTTTTAATAGATTTTTAAATGGGTAAAAGTTATTCGGAAAATAACAGACCAACTATTGTTTACTAAAAAACTTTAATTTTATATTCATAATAATCTTTCTAATCGAAATATTTTTTTTTAGTTTATAGGATCTTGTGTGTTATTCTACCTCGAACCTGGTAGGGCGGTTGCATTAATAAATTTGTTTCAATCAAAACTACTTCTTTTGACGTAAGTTGTTTTCAATGTTCGGCGCTAGAAGCTCATGCTCAGGGAATTATCGTTTGAAAATTTGATCAGACTCAATTGTGAACGAAAATTCCGCGGGAAATTTTATGTTTTTTCATTTCTTCTATTACGAATTATTATTTGCCTATTATTGTTTTCATTTGCTCTTTTCTTCTATTCTCAGCACTATTTAAAAAAAGAAAAAATTGCAAATATGAGAAAAAGTTAAAAACGTTTAACAATTTGTGCACTTTTTTAATTTTTGCCTAGATGGGAGTTACCGTAAAAATGTAAGTTTTGAATAAAAATATAAAACAAAATTTATTTAAAGTTATTTAAGGTAAAAAAATACAAAGAAATTTCAACTCCATCGGTTGTTGTCCTTATTGGAATAGATTTCTAAAATCGCTCGTGGCTTTGTTAAGGAAGATAGACAGCAACTTAGTTCTGGCGATAAAATCTATATAAATTCCAGGTGTGGACTGACAAGAAAAATACGTCAGCAGTGCGAAATTTCCATCATAACATGGTCACAGGTAGAGGATCAAGCTGAAAGTGTAAGTTTTCGCTAACAGATCCTCAATCTGGTTGATATTAAAACCACTGCTGAAAGTGAAGACGCAAATAATTTTATAACTTAACTGACATAAAAAACCAAGTTATTTTTAATGAAAACAACAGAACAAATTTACATTTTGTTTTTCGGAACACTTGCGGTAGTACAAAATAAAATGTAAACAACAAACAGTTGATTTTAATTTCCTCTCTGCCTTATAATCACTGAGTTCTTAGAATAGGATAGTTTTTTCTCAGGAACAAATGATTTATAAAGGAACAAATTCCGCGGACACATTCGTAGGTTGGCTATATATATATTTCCTATTACTAATACCATGATGACTGTATATATTCAAACAGGGTACTTTTTTTGGTTCTCCTAAAACACTAGCCGCGTATGTTTTAATAAAAAATCTAAACAATTTAAGAAATTAAACTAAAACTAATAAAATTTATTTTCTCTTATTTAAATGAACTTAATCCTTAACTTTGAACATAAATACGTTTATATTCACATATGCGTTAGTGTTGACAAGTCTAAACATTGCCACATTTATCTAAGCAAACACAACAACACACCAGGATGTTGTTGTCTATTACATTGTTTTGATATGTGTGATTTGACATCATATCTGGTCATAAAACCAAAAAAAAAAATATTTAAAAAAATATACAAAAAAGTTTTCCTGTTTCGTTAAAAGTAAAAAAAAAAACAACCAATTTAACCGAGTTCTGAATATAAACTTAAAGTAAATATTGAACAAGCATTTTCGAAAATTTAACAATTGATTTTTTCGTATTAACCACAAGTAAACATTTACCACACTTTTCAGGATGACAAAAGCTTTTTAATTGTTATTCTGTATACAAGCTTAAAACTTACATAATAAAAAAGAAAAAAATTTAAAAGATTTTCTCTAAATATGGAGAAACCAAAATCAGCATCATTATTTTCTGTAACAGCCAATTTGACAGCTCTCAGTTAATTTTTGGTTAGGCTGCTAGGACATTTCATTAGAAACAGACGGACGACGAAACAACGTTTGCAAATTGCTTTATTTGGCCAATTCACTTTACTTTACAAAACTGTAAAATTGTTGCTGGTAATTTTCATTATTTAATATTAATGCTATCACTTTGATATGAGTATCTGTTATCAGCTTGTGAGAACAAAAACAACCAACACAAAAACACATTTTTTCAGTCATTATTTAAATTGAATGAAGGGTAAAAAGCTCAAAATAGCATATACAGTGGCTCACAGTCAAAGTGAGCCTAGGTTTATTTTCAGGAAAGTTTATTAATATATAACTAAAAGAAAACTTTATTGAAAAATACATTACGTACTTCAAAAGCAAATCTTATTTGCTTATTGGAAAAAATAACAAGAATTAAAAAAAAACTTTAAATATGAGCAACAGTGAAAGTGAGCCACTTAAATTAAACACGATTTCAATTCAAAATTAATACTTTGTTGGACCACATTTTGCTGAAATCACAGCTTGTGGAAGGAATTGCACTTCACTCCGATTGTAAAGCATCTAGAAGTGTTGTTTGTGACGTAACGTTATGTTTTCTAATATTTTGGTCAAGATGGGACCCTAAATTTTCAATAATATTTAAGTCTGGAGACTGTGGTGGAACTTCAAGAAAATGTGAGCAACTATATAGTAACCATTCACGTGCAACATACGATTTATGTTTGGGATCGTCGTCCTGGTAGAAGTAGAAGTCTTCTTCGATCCCCAGTTTTTCAATATTCGGCTTAACATTTTACTTCAAAATGTCTACATAAACAAATTTGTTCATAATACCCGAAATATGTTGCAAATTTCCAGTACTACTTCCTGCAATCCAGTCCCAAACCATGACGGAGCCACCTCTATGCTTCACACTTGGAATAAGATTTTTCTGTTGAAGCTGGGAATTCTTTTGTCGCCATACCATCTGCCTTCCGTCATAGCCAAACAAGTTAAATTTCGTTCAGAACGAAAAATTACACTGAAGATGGCACATAGCCGAACCAGGTTGGTCTACAAACCAAACTTGACAAGGGATGACGGAATATCAAATCAAAAATCAAGTTAAATTTACTTTCATCTGTAAATAGAACCTAACCAAGAATTTTTACAATCTATTCACCCTATTACACAGCTGTGTACCTTTTGCCAATAATTCATATCTTTTAGGATGTATTTAGGAGCACACTTTAGACTTTATTTTGCAAATAAGAGGTTTCTTTCTAGCTACTCTGCCGTTATAACCATATTTTCTGAGAACTCTTCTGACTGTTTCGGGGTTCATGTATATATCCAGCTGACTTTTTACCATTTCTGTTAGTTTTGGAGCACTAAGTCGGGGGGTTTTTTCTTAATTTCCCTAAATATGAATGCCTCATTCCTGTCTGAAAACGCCTTTCTAGAACTTGTTTTTTTGCAATTCTTTCAGCGGTGAATGATGTGCTGTAAAGTTCCACGGCTCTTATTAACAAATTCAGCAATATCTCTTTGAGATATCACACGCTCTCTAATTTCAATACTTGTTTGTCGTCCCATCTTCACTCATTGATTTTTTATACACAACTGACGAACCAACAGTAAGATCAACGCAAAAATATTTCTTAAAAACCATTTCCCATATTTTACCAAGAACAAAATCAGTTGGCTCACTTTAAGTGCGATGCGCAATACCAACTTATTATATTGTTATACATATTTTTTGAATTTGATAGTAAAGAATGAAAAAAATTTTGCAATTACGTTTTTCGTGGAGTTAGTTTTATAACATATATGTATATTAACAAACGTTTTGGCCCACTTTGACTGTTAACCACTGTATGCGTGGAGCCAAAGAATTTGTACTTCCTCTTACTTATTATTTGTGATACGAACATTCAAGTCATACAATACGTACTGGGTGTTCACAAGTAAATATAGGAAAACTGTATTTCAATACGTGACACAACAATACACGGGATATATATATTGAATAATTGTTCAATTCAAGAAACACATCAGGCATAACATGCATTGTATAATGCTTATAATCAGATATCGAGAAACCATCGTTTTCGCAATACATTTGAGCTAAACGGTAATGGTAATCCAAATGAGGCATTTTGCTATTCTTCGCAAAAACAAAACTTGTCGTAATCCACTTTATGGAAAACGTTGAATAAACTTATGATTTATGTGCGTACATAATTTAACTTGTATGGCATTAGGAGCCACAAGGTCATCGTTCACTCTGCAGATTTGCTGGATAGACCGAAGGGAATATTGCTATTGATTAACAATTATATTTATTGTGCTGTAATAAAGCGACACTCTTTTGGGTCCACCAATAAGCATTTAAAGTAGAGTTGTGTCAGTCACGAACTAGTTCGTTCACTTAAGAGATTATTTCAGAATACTGGCAGGACTTCTATAACAACTACAAATACAAAAACCATTTTTTAATTCATATGACATAGCAGAATAAATTGTGTGTTGTTTTTATAATTGTTGTGAAGTTTTTTTTAATCCCAATTAAACGACCTAGTTCCTGACCGGCAATACTCTAATTTAAAACCATGGTTTTTTACGCCTTAAAAAATTTGATGGTGTGCAGCTTAGAGTTTACAAAGTAAAGAGACATGATTTATTTTGCACATATGTATGTATGTGGTTTCAGCAGGACTGCTTTAAAATCTGTACTCAATTCACGTGATAATCCCGTTCACAAACCAAGGCGTTTGTTCTTTTTCGCGTAGTGAAACCGGTTTGTCTTCGAACCAAATTTGACAAGGAATGGCGGAAATTCGTACCAAAAATCTACACATATAAAAAGGTTTTTATTAAAGGCGGCTATGTTTTGGTGGTCTCTGTCAATCAGTTGCTTTATTCTTCTGTCACCTGAAGCCACTTCCAAGTGATAAAACTGAGTTATCAAAATGAGTTTTCATTAGTATAAAAGGGTCTGAAAAGCATCGTCAGCGACGAAAGGCATTTGTAGATGAATGTGTATATTAACAAGTAAAATTATCATATATGTGAAGATGCCAATCCACGCAAGTTTTAACTGGTAGTGGCTATGCATTCTTAGAAAATAAGAGTTTGGTGCAGATATTGTTCCGGTGGTCTTTACTTCTCCGAAAACAGTCAATACCCTAAATAGCGAGTACTACGATATATACTAGATAATTTACTTTTTGATATAATTGAACAATAGGCGATTAAAGACATCACATGTTCAGCAAAAACGCGTTATACACTACAGCCGCTCTTTCCGTACTATTCTTTATTTAAAAACAATGTTTCGCCTTGTAATTTCTCAAATGTATTGTTCTTGCTTTAAAAAGTTTCATGGAATATAAAATAATTAAGAGATTTTTTATTAAATGTAAAAAAGACATACGAAAAGTAATATAGATTTAAATTCCCTGTTGAGCAAGATATAAAGTAAATAAAAGAAACAAATATTAAATTCTTTTATTTTATTGGCTTGAAAATGTGGCCAACACAAAAAAAATTCAGACAACCAATTTATCATTTTGCAAATTGCAAATAAATAAAAGGTGTGTTTGTGTTTCTTTTTTACGACTCTTATTTCTTTCCTTTTGCACCATGATTTTTAACCACAAATACGTGAGTTTGGGTTTGTGTTACCGATCATACTCGTATTCTAAAGTGTTACGGGTACGAAAGGCCTTGGGTGTGGAAACCAATTTTATACTTTACGAGCATGTGTGGCTTACAATTTCAATCATTTTCGATTAAAATTATTTTTGCTGTATTTTATTAGTTTTTCATTTTTTAAAAGGTATTTTTTTAAAATATGGAAATATATAGATTAAGTAGATAGCAATAAGCCTGTGAAGCTCTAAATCTTGATCTTGAACAAGTAGCACTGCTTTGTGGAAATAACAGCTGTGACACACCGAGATTAGTCATACGCTAAGTAGTCAGTCGGTTTTTCTCAATTTAACGGCATCAAAAAAATAATTTCTTTCGAAAATTTTATTAAAGCCAATTTTATTAAAACTTGTAAATTGAAACAGGGATCTCTACACGTCACCCACAATATGGAGCAAAATGTATGGAAATTTTATGTTTTGGCATTCTGACGTTCAATATTGCATGAAATGTATTTGTACCCATCTGCCATTCGACACATCTGAACCTATCTTACACGTCATAATTAAATTTTTAGCGTTAAAAATTTCAACTTTTTTTAATAAAAATTAAAAATATGTAATTTTAATTAATAAAGAATGTGTAAAATGACGGAAACTAATGTAAACAAAATACAAACTACAAATACGAAAAAAGCTAACGGCAGGATTTAGAACCCAGCATTCACAGTTGGCGAAAAATATTTTACAATATTCTGGAAGACTGCCTGTCTTTCTTTCTCAGTGTTGAGAACTTTCAATCCCTTTAATTAAAAGTGTGGCTCCAAATTAAAACATTGGCGGCATAGCTGCGGACATAGGATGTCCAAGGAAATTTATCTGGCAAGGAAGTACACTGAATGTTTTTGTCAGTCTTAATATAGTTTTATATTTCAAAACAAAGCGTAATGATTAAGAAATCTCTTATCTGTTGCACATTATTACAGTGAATTGGAATAGATGTATTGATCTTTTTTATCCCTTTCTTGGAAAAATTAAATTCAGGGAACTGAAAGGTCCTACATCAATTTGTCATGAAATGTTTACTACAAGTCCTCAAAAATGCCAAAGCTTAGAAATAAATTAAATCTGTTTAAGGGTTTATTTTGTTTTGAAATATCCCACAAAATTGGGTTTTATGAGGCAAAGTTGTACTGAAATGTGTCTACCGTAATATTTCACTATAAGTCATCGTATAAAATAAAGCTGTAGATATAATAATTCTTTATAAAACGAAGAAAGCAAACTAGCTTATTAAAAAAAAAACTATTTATTTATTATTTTAAGCTTTAGACAATTGTATATCTTTATCAAAAAATATCCGCCATATTTCGGCTGTAACGGAGTAAGTTTTTATCGCGTTCTTTACTCCTAATTTTAATTTACAATGTGCGACAAGAGGGAACTTTAACACCACCACCAAAACCTCACCCAACCCCCAGCCTGAAATAGAAGTCCGATATAAAATTTTCAAATGCCTATAGACGTTTTTTTGTTCCCCTGCCGGAAGTCGTTGTTGGAACCTAGTTTTTTTGAGTTGCACAGTGTTTCAATTTTTTAAAATTCATTTCATTTAAAGTGTATCCCTTACAAAACACCCTTTACATATGGGTTTATGTACATATTTTATACGTTCAATATATGTTTTTTTCTCATTTTTTCAATTGTGTATGTACTTACGGTTGACAGTTGTGTTTGAGAGGAACTTTTTTTAGAATCCGAGAAAAGGGTTTCGAAATAGTCATAAAAATTTTAGCATTCAATCAAAGAGCATAAAAAAAACAAACGCACAGAACAACAATAATAAATAGTACCAAATTGCAATTCCATTTCACTTAAATCGTAAAATCAATTGAAATCGAATGTACTTGTAGTTTGTCATAAAAACGTAACCGAAATAAAAATCAACGGAGAAATTTGTTTATCAATCTGGTAGACTTACATAGGATTTTGTAAAATTTTGATAATAAAAAAATAATAACAACTGTGTTTTATAAAACAAACTCATAAATAATGGACATTCTAACGAACATCATACAATTGAGAATCACTGGAGCTGACGTTTCTAAAGTGAGTTGGCGGTTCAATTGGCCAGGTGGACCTTGAATACCCTACTAGTGGTTTCATCGCACACATGGGATATGGGCGAATTGTACGTCAGTTGTGTCGGGGGCCTGAAACTGGAAGATCTTTGAAATTTCACCAGTAACTAAACACCTGTTACCACAAATACCAGTATCGTCTGAAATGATAGGTTCTGGACTGGTTCTTGACCCCTTAGGAGGATTATTGTGGTGGCTGCTTAGATCCAAATCTTAGGTAAATAGGCGATGGCTACGCAAACGTTATCCTCTGTCAGTTATAGTGGAAAAACACGTGCCAACGTTAAACACTGACTTTGACTTCGGCCCCACTTGTGGTATTATTTTACCAACGGTTAGGAAGTTAGGAACTGTTAACCGTAAAGAAAGCTTCGAACAATTTCCTCGCTATGAGACCGACTAAATCATTGATTAAACCCTTCTCTTACGAAAATATACTGCTTTTAAGTGGTAATGGCGTATGACTTTCGATTGGTTACCTCTGCATTAATTTAAGATTGAACTATCCTTTGTGAGGGATAGCCCGATTATTTCTCTTTTGTGTTATTTGGAGGAGGAGAATAAAACCAGTACATAATTTTATTGTCAATGTAGTACAAGGCGTGTTTCAAATTCTGTATTTAGATATTCGGTTGATTATAATCTCAGGCGCAAACGATCAAAAAGGTTTAAAAATAAAAATAAAAATAAATCTTTTCTTTATATTCAATTGCAGTTGTTTTTAGGAAAATACACTTCAAAAACAACTATAAAGTTCTAAATGTTGGTTAACGGGTTCTCTTTACCCTGCATAATTTATTTTCTGCGTTCTTATTTCAATAATTCATGCCAACTTTGGTATGCAACCATTTGGATGTTTTCAAATCCATTTGTTTTAATCATTGTCAAATTCCCACTTTCTTTTATCAAGGAAAAGTGTGTTGGTTTGTTCGCTTGGTAGCCCTATATTTCGAAGCTGGTAATAGCTGTTCTCATTACATTTGTTATATTTATCACAGACAAGAACCAAATGCAAGAGATAGCTTTATTAAAGATCATACTAAGGCATATTGATAACAGGCAGACATACAGGCGAATACAAAGAATTTCCGGCTTCATTGTATATGTCGAACTCTATATATTAAAGAATTTGATATTCAGGGGCAATAAAAAAAGCCATCAGATGTGCTAGTAAGTTTGCTTGTTTTAATTCGCCTTGGGATCATAATACCCTTATTAAAACGCCTTTTTCACAAAAACGTTGGTTTATGGTTTTTATTATCGTTGAGTGTGCAGTGTCTTCCGGTTAGGTAGTGTGATAAATACAAGGTAAAATGTTATCACGAAAGAGTGCCTTTGATACTCAAATTATGGCTTTAATCATAAGCAAAGGTAAATTTGCTGATGAATGCAGGGATGGATAGTGAAATGCAAGTTATTAGACCTTTATTTTTATAATTTTAAAATTACAGTTTTTATGAATGAATAATATCCAATATAATGTTAGGTTGGCCACAATTGTACCGCATGGTAAAGTATTGCTATTAAAATGAAGTGTTTTGGAATTTAATGAAATTTGCCAAAGAATTAGAGTTGAATTTTTATTGGAATTCAAAGAAGAAAACCATTATTATTTTTTTTTTGGGAATTTGACTAAGGGACTTTACTTTATTGTCGCAAATTTAATAGTGTATCTTAAAGTTTTTTTGCCAAAAATATTTGTATTCTAATAAGGTTAAGATACGGTAAAGGAACAAAAAACCAACTTTGAGCTATACCCGAAATTCTATACCTTGCCTTCAGCTATTTTCATAACGTGATATTGTTTTCAATTACTGCCGAATAGATCTGGCTGAATTTAAGCCTTAGCCTGGATTATATTGACTTTGAGAGTATTGGTCGATTAGGGATTATATAAATAGACTTGTGATTTACAAAACGCTACAAGTAAAATTTCAGCCGGACGAATCGCTGGAAAGTTTTCCATAACATAGAATGGTTGCCGTAAAATATTGAAAGCATATGACGTCCTTTTCCAAGGGCGGTGATATGCAGCGCTTGCTACTGACTCTGATGGCCTCATCTGCGTTGTTTTCAAAGATATATCGACCAATGATGTTACCGGTCCAGAACCCGCATTGTGAGCTAAACATTTTGCTTCTTACTTTTGACGCGCACCATTGTGTGATTTGGCATAAGCGATTTCCATAAAAGTGCCGATAATATAGGAAGCTGTGACAGACATCGAACTATACTTATAATAGATACATTCATGCTTCATATTATATTTTGAGGAAATATTATTATTTGCTTTAAAATTTTTAGCTACAGACGTTGACAATAATATTAGAAATTATAGAGAAAGCTGTAATTAATTTCTAAAAATTTGGCAATCAATTGGCAATCGGGTAAGCAAAATTTAATCACATTTTCTTCTGGCGAAATTCTGTAAAAAGATTGTTACAGATCCCTAAAATACAATTACACAAGTATACATAATTTTTTACTGAAGCAGCTGAAACCTGTTTCTCAGGTAATTTGTGGTGCTGAATTCAAATCTGCACTTGGTTTTCCAAAATACTGATTTCCGAGATACACCGTTCATTTATAAATGTGAGACCACATACATACATATATATTTAAGTATAAGTTGAGTCTGGTTTGTTCTATTCGGATGAGTAAAAATTCCCAAATCCGCATTAAAATTACACTTAAGTTACATTAACACTGTACATCTGCCCAGTAGTATCACATATGTATATCGAAATATCAAATTTAAATTTTTTTTTAATTTTAAAAAAGTTAAAAAAAAGCACATTTTTTTATTTTTTTTTTTCAGGCACACAGCTCTATAAGTTAAACGAGTCGTATTTTGCAAAAATGGATGCATAAGTTTCAATTTCATTTGCAATTAAACTAATGTGTCTCATTTTGAAAACGGCTGCCATCTGCATACAAAACTTCCAAATTTTGTTAGAGAGCACTTTACTGATGTCGGTGTACGTCAAGTTTTGTCGAAAAGGGATACCTTCACTTAATTGCATTGATTCCCTTTGTCGTGCTTTTTATAAATGCATTTAAATTTAATATCAATCTAATTAAAAGCGTTTGCATTCATCTGACTGTAGACAATAATGTTTGCTCCATTTGTTGATCTTCTTATGTTCAATTAAATCCCACTCCACAAATTAACCAGCCTGAATTAACAAAAAAATAACATCAATTGTATTGCTGATACTTATGAATACATTTACGACCATGGAATAACTCATTGTAACCCAAATAAGTATGAAAAAAATGTGTTAAACACACAATATGGATATAGGATTAGGAGTGAATATCATTCACTTTGTGAAACGTTTAAAAAATTCCTGCATTGAATGATTTTCATTTTGTCTGTCTATGACATTGGTAAATCAACATATAAAAAGTGTATTGTTCATGTGTTGATTGAATCGATCGATTGTATTATCTTCAGTTTGGTTAACAAATAATTTTTAATAAATATATTCATAAGCTTTGCTGTTGCTTTCTCATGTAATATACGAGTAAGATAAATATTTTTAAATAAATATTTTTTTTTGAATTTGATTTTTTATCAATATTTTCTAGCCTTCTCATCCTTAAAATAAAAAGAAGCCAATACTCATGACGTAATATTCCTGATTACTGATTATTATTAACGAATGGTGTTTCTTTTTGCAATGACTTGCCATGGGTTCTAATTTATTGTATATACGGTGGGGCGTAATAATATAGAAAAATAAAGAATAAAATATTTGAAATTCAAATATAAATTATTTCATTGATGAACAATAGGTTAGTGAAATAGTTAGCATATGTGACCATGAACGAATATGTGGCATGTGTCAAAGACTTGGTTTTAAGTTTTTGCACTGTTTGGACGTAGAAAAGTATGACAGAAAGGAATCGGCCAACACCTTACAATTAGTAAACTTTGGGCACAACATTTAATTCAAATGTTGGCTCTCTCAGTTGTGTTTTAGGAAAAAAATGGTTTCATTCTAATAAGTGATCAAATATTTTTTGTCCATATCTTTTAAATCGTTATTATAGTTTCAATAATATATCATTTATACGCAAAGGGAAAACCAGAGCTGTTAAATTACATTACTTTTTAAAAAGAATCGTAATGATTATATAATCCACTATTCAACAATTTCTGAATACTAATTGATTACGATTACAAATAATCAAAAAATAATCAGGATTACTTGCGATTACTAAACAATAATCAAAAATAATCAAAAGTAATCAAAAATGAATTCGACTACTTTAAAAGATTACTTTTGACTACTTTTGATTACCTCAAAAGTAATCAAAAGTAATCTTTTAAAGTAGTCGAACTCATTTTTGATTACTTTTGATTATTTTTGATTATTTTGCAGTAATCTGAAGTAATCCTGATTATTTTGTGATTACTTGTAATCGTAATCAATTACTAATCGTATAAAACTGAATGTAATCGTATTGTAATCATTACTTCTACTTTAAAAAAAAAGTAATCTAATTACTAATGATTACGATTACTAATCATTACTTAACAGCTATGGGGAAAACATTGCCGTGCTATTATCACGACAACCATATTGTGTTCTCTACAACAATATATTGTTTAAGCAAGCCTATAATGGTTATTTAAAACATTAATTGCGATTAATACATTTCATCTTAAATGATTTTGATCCATACAAATTTCAACATGATTGGGTTGAACAACACAACTTTTATTAAAAGTGTTACCGCTATCTCAAATTCCCCATCCGATTAAAAAAACACCAAGGAGGAAATTGAAGGTTTTTTATAATCATTAAAAGCGATATTTTATAGGTTTTGATCGGACTTTAAAAGGGATACAATAAAATAAATACTAAATGGGCCGTAGTTAGGGTTGTGGCAAACATTTTAAAATCGTTATTGAAATATCTTTCAATCTAGTGGGTGACTGGTGCAACCTTTTCTTATGTATGGATCTCAACCAGGTCTAATCTACACACAAATGTATAAAAATATCTGCATTTCTATTAATTATCTGTATGGATGTCGTATACATAAACATAAGTTAAATAAATAAATAATTATAAAATAATAATTATAAAGTAGCATCAAAAACCAATTCATTTTTTTCGGTGCCCCGGTTGGCTAATAAGTAGTGTACTAGCTTATAAGTCTTGGGATCGTGGGTTTGATTGCCACCAAAGACTATGTTACTAGGCCTGGTAATTAAAGTTGGAATATAGATTGCAATTGTATTGAAACATTTATTAATAAAAGATAAATATTAATTTTTTACCATTGAAGAAGTTTTATATAGAAACGGTAATGGTGTAATCAATGTCAACGTCTTTGATTTTACGGTGGTATAAGAAAGCTTTAGATTACGGGCAAACTGACAACAGCTTACCACTTCGTATTCATAGATTTAATAACTCGTTCACAAAATTTGTATGAACAACTCGAATGTTTTGTTGTTAATTTCTGCACAACTTCACGCTTCTGTTACAGAAAGAGGCCCTTAGTATTTTGATTTGGCTCTCGTTACAAAATATGTATTTCTCCATGCAGAAGGCACACCTACCATTCACTTAAAAGTTATATATTTTAAATGTTTCCAAAAACAAAGTTGATGTCAGCCTTATCAGTTTTAATTGGCCTTTAAATTTCTGCTCCTTGGTTTTTTATGGTTTACATTTTATTTATGATGCAATCGCGATTGATTGACGTAAGAAGGAAAGTATTTACTTCCACACGTAAAAGCGGAAGTTCTATAAAAGGAACATCAATATTTCGAAGCAAGCAAGTTAAGCCAATTTTATTTCAATATACAGAACAGCGTAATCATGTCCCTAGGAACATTTTATTTGCGTCCTGCTGCACTGCTAATATAAAAAAAGTCGGTTGCTTACGATTTTTTTAATCCCATCTTCAAATTTACCGATCCCGGCTCGCAAAATATAAAACTTAAACCTAAAGCCACAAGCATTCGCATTGGAATAATTTTTAAGATACTTTCATGACTTTCCAACAATTCATATTTTGTTGCTCAAAGTCCTACCAGAAACAAGTTTGCAAATTCTTTTGTTGCATTCAAAGTGTACCTAAAAAAGTTTAAACTGGGTGCCTGCATGTAGTAGTAAAACAATTAAACATTGTGTGTAAAAATTCAGTGGAGTAGATAGATAAATGTTTTGGTTTTTATAGAAACTGTTCAAAGGCAAAAAAAGGGAACAGAACAAAGTATTTTAAGTATATAAAATTTATATTATACTTCTAACCATAAAATGACCCTAAGAAACATACTATGTAAAATTCTTCCATTATTTCGTATTTCAGCTGCTACTAATCTATCGTTCCAGAATGTCTATATTATTATTATATTCAATAATAATATGATTTACCCATAACCATATAATTTTTTCTTAATATGTTGCTCTTGGGTCATGGTTACTGCAACCGTGTATTTTCCCTACGTGTATGTGACCGCCGCCATTAATAGTCACAATTTGGATATCTTAACGAATTCAGGGCTAAACGAGCTTGTCGATTATTCGCATAATATCTATGACTTAAAGAACCCCACATCTTTAAATCTTTATTAAACATGCATTGCCAGAAGGTGTAGTTGTCATTAGACTACCAGGAATACGGCGGCGAAATTCATGCTGTGCCGAGAGGTATTGCGTTCCATAATTAGCGCACACAAATTATAAATATCATTCCATTCCGAATCTCATAAATAATCTACCACTCACAAACGGTATTCTGTCCTCCAATATGGTCATTTATATTGGTCCAAGTTGTGGAATATGGCATCACTAAATTTCAGAGTTGATTTTTTCCAAACGTTAGAACACTGTTTAAAATTTGTTTTGTTTATACAATAACTTTTCACAGTTCTCTACCGCGTGCCCATTCATTATGATCGGATAAAGGACTTAAACACGGCCTGTTAAAGAAAATATCAAATTATCAATTAAACTCTTAATATACATTTGCCAGTAGTGTGAAGAATGGCACGGTGAGTAGATGGTAAATCAGTCAAGTAAACATGTACATTTGTATCAATGTCTGCATGTGTTATAAATACGGAAAATATAATGAGTTTGTGTAAGTCCTGTGAGTAGTATTATGTACACAAATATTCTCTGCTCATTGAGGCTAATTGGAATGATTGTAAAGCAGGTATTCGTTGGCTATTTATTTTATTTACATTGTAAAATTCACTGTGTAAATATTGCATGTGTAATGTAGTGTTGCATATGTATGTAGTTTGGCTTTAAATGCTTAATGATGTTGAAAGTGTTTTTATTACACAAAAGATATAAATAAATATTTATCAATCACTTTGTGGAAATATAAATAAATAAAGTTGTCATAAATGGCTTTAAATACATTTTTACTTGTATTTGCTTAATTAGCGAAACAAGTGAAAAAAGTGAAATTGAGTTTGGCGAAAGGCGTGAAAAAAATTTGAAACATATTTAATTCTCGTGAAAATATAAGCGGAAAATTTTAGAACTTTGACCTGAACTTGGATTATGGCCATTTTAAAACTACTGAAGTATCGAAACAAAATTAGAATTCGTAGACAATTAACAAAAAGTGAAAAGTATACATATATAGCTTTGTCATGGCATTTGTAATTTCTAGAATATTTACTTCCGACCCAATAAATTATATATGTTCTGGAAACTTCGATGATTTTTTTGGATAAATTTGAATTCTTTGCTGAAATTTTAATACAGGGTGTCCGCCGGGAAGGTATACTACTTTGTTTGTTTATAATTTTTGATTAAATGAAAGAGAATGGATCGTATATTGATAAATGTTTTATTTAATGTCGGTAATTAATCATTACATTCTCACACATTTCACGCGGTATTTCATTAATTTCATCACATATATTTTGTTTAAGTTGCTCCAGCGTTTCTAGTTTGTCTGCATAAATCATGCTTTTCAGATATCCCCAAAAAAAGAAGTCCAGAGTAGTCAAATCAGGCGACCGTGGAGGCCAATCAACATCACCACTCCTTGAAATAACTTGTTGCGAAAAGCGGTCTTGCAGTAATTCCATTGTAATTCTGGCTGAATGCAATGTGTCACCGTCTTGTTGAAACCACTTGTTAGTCAGGCCCAAAGCATGCAGTTGTGGCGTTCAAAAGTTTTCAATCATATCACGATATCGCTTCCCATTGACAGTTACCGTTACGCCGTTTTCAATTTCAAAGAAGTAAGGTCCAATGATTCCTCTTCACCAAATTGCACACCAGATTGTTACTTTTAATGGATGCAAAGGTGACTGATAAATAATTTGAAGGGTTTCCATTGCCCAGAACCGACTATTCTCTTTATTCACATATCCATTCAAATGAAAATGTGCCTCGTCATTCATTATGATTTTTTCATGAAAATCGGGGTTGTAATAGGCGAACTGTAGCATCCTATTGGTATATGTACGGCGGTGTAAATGGTATTTAGTAAGAATATCTTGTGTCAACTGAATCCTAAATGGAAACAAATGCAAATGTTTGTGCAAAATTGTGGCCAAAGTTGTTCTTTGAAGGCCAAGCTCCTGAGCACGGTTTCGAATTGAGGTTGATGGATTGTTTTGAACACTTTTTTGAACAGCAGTAATGTTTTCAGCCGATCTTGCAGTATGTTGTGGTCCATGCTTGGGCCTATCAGCTACAGTCGAAATCATTCAATACACGATAAATAGTGCGTCTTGTTGGTACGTTGTTTCTCCCAAAAATTTTACGTAACTTTCTCATCGTCACAGTAATCAATGATTGATTTTGATAAAATGTTTCAACGATTAAAACACGTTGGTTTACCGAATATTTTTCCATAATAAACTTGCCACGTCTTTACTTCACGACTGTCAAATATGAACTGTGAAGGCTAATGTATACCGAAATGGCGGCAAAACAAAGTGGTATACCTTCCCGGCGGACACCCTGTATATTCTTATGTTTTAGAATATTTGGTTCTTTTTTTGTTATTTATTGTTAAAAAGTAGATATTTTTATGAAATTTTTGGTCATTTCGGACTTTGGTAAAGTGTGTAGCCAAAAACTCACCGAACGTAATGATAAATTGGTCCCAGCTTCATGTTCGCAGGTTATTTCGGCGCTTCAAAACTATGATTAATATATATAAGGATCCAAAATATATTTAACTAATTAATGCGCAAATAAATCTTTAATAAAATTTAATGAAGACCCTATTCTGCATTAATTAATTAAATAAGATTAAAATGTTGAAAAACTATAAAAATTTTGGTACAAAATATATATATTTTATGGGACTGAAAATGAGTATTGTACAGAAATCTGTCGCATCTTTGAGGAATGGTATAAAAATACCCTTCATTGTTGCGTCCAATTTTTGAAACATCTCTGAAACAGGTATTGGTGCGAGTAAATTATTTATTCAGAAGTCATCTTGTTTTATATAAAGTTCTGTAGTTTATTATCCTTGTTTTGTAAGTTAATAAATATATATATATCAAAGCATGGATTTCTTATTAAAGATGTATATTTTTCTCTAACTTTAACTTTGTCACAACTTTTAAAACCACTTAATTTGGTAAAAGTATCACGTTGTATTTACGTTCGATACTATTTCTTCTATAACTGTTTGCAAAGAAAAAAACACGAAATACTAAAATCTCACTCCTAATCAAAGTTTTTGAAGAAATGGGCAAAAATCTGTGAATTTAGTTCAAACAGTAAGAGTAATATTTGAAGAAATAATTGACAAATCCAAACTAAGAACGGTTCACTTAAAATAAAGACTTACTAACTTTATATAACTTATAACTAAAAATGTTAGAGTTACTAGTGAAACAAAAGATATTTAATTGAATCCACTATTATTAAACTCTCTACAACTTTTTTTAAATCTCCCAAGCATTTTCCCTGGTCGTCATAATTAACCGGATATGAAAATTTGTATAGGTTTTTTATACGCCTTGTACATAGGAATAAAAATGTTTCGAAATATATTCGAATTACCTTCAACACTAATAAAAATTTATATCCATCTCACAAATTATTTCCATATAAAAATACCCATAAGAACATACGTGGTTATTTCAAGGCCAAAGTCTTCATTCACAGCTGCATTTGTATAACATTTTATCGACGAAGACCACCTTCATACTAGTTTACAAGTGGTTCTATCTGCACGATCTTGTGGTGTTCTTAACATTTTCTTTTTTAATCTTTTCCACTACGATCAACAATAAGAAAAATTTTTGTTTAAGAATTTTATATAAAAAATGTATGACTCATATCTCCGAGAGCAATATAGAAAACCCTGTGTCTTGTGGAGTAAGAGATATATTGTTGGCTCGTAGCAGTTAATCCATCGGTTTTCAAATTGTTTCCTTCTGTATAATATGTTTTCTAAAGGTTCTTAAAATAGGCACTTATGCCAGGGGTGGCCTCTTCACATCACCCTAATTGCTATCCCCTGGGGCATTTCTTCCAGTTTGAAAACATAAAATAATTAATGGGGGCTTAATTTGGAGAGTATCCCAGATGAGATAGAAATCCGCCAAATGCTATCGATTTGGATTCAACTTAACGTCGAATCAGTGCTAAAGCTGCCAATAAGGTATACGACCTACATTGATATGAATAATGCACGTTGTCCTGGTAAAGTCTACTGCTTGACTTTTTCATTCATCAAAACCCGTTATTCTATATTAATGCTTCCGTGGTTGTTCATGAATATCACAGACTTTTTTTTTATTAAATTATGGTTTATAATATTTTTTCTTCTTTTGTTTAAGACTGCCGCCGTTGTTTCTTTTGTCTAAAAACGTTATAGCATGGAAGCATAAAAGTAGAGGCAGGTTGTCAGATCCAGCTATATCTTTACTAAGGACGTGTCAAGACACGCTGTTTCAAACGTATTGCCTTGTCTTTACTGCAGCCAATCCAATGCATAGTGCGTTCAAATTTCATATGAACTGTTTGTTAAGTATTTAGAAAACAAATTAATATATTGAATTGTTATGAGTAGAATATTCGACTTTTCTGGCTATGAAGTCATGGACGCATCAATATTTAATAAACTTTTAATGATATTGGTGCAAGAAAACTACAATTAATAATTAACAAATGAAATTTAATTAAGAGAAGATAATAATTTTGTTCTATTTATTATTACTTATTGTGTGTCTTTACTAATGAATAATGTGCCTGTTGTTGAATGTTGTTTTCCTTAATTTATTTTGTGAAAAATATTATTATTTCCTACAACTTATCCTGATTTTGTGTGTGTGGGACAGATGAACGTATCACCTTAAACAAAAAAGGAAATACACATGAATCTGTAATACTTGTCAGGTATATGCATATGGAGCAGAGTGCTAGAACATTTCTTTCAAATAAATCCAATTTTATTGATGTCGAAAAATTCACCAATATCTTTTTCATTTAGAGTTTTTAAATACTTAAGGTTTTCCAACAAAACCGTTTTTATGCATTATAACTCTAATTTAAATTTCGTATAACTTTAGGCATTTGTAAATTTTAGGCTTTTTATATCGATTCTTGACTTGATATTCCGATAGGATATTTTGATGTCGATTTTTGAACGAATTTTAACCCTCGTCAAGTTTGGTTTGGAGATAAACCGGTTTCGGCTATGTGCCATTTTCAGTGTCCTTTTTCGTTCTCTTTTTTATGCCCTTCACAAAAAGTAAAATCGTATTTAAAGGTTTGACATTTCTACCCGAGAAAGTACACATATATGGATCCTTATAGGAAAGGAAGTTTAATTAAGGGTTTTCTTCGGTCCGAGGTTAAATTAAATTTCTGACGGCACCAAACTCGAATCTTGAAACTTGGGCTATTTAATCAGCGTGCTTTCCGAATTTGAACTATTTAAATGCAGGCATATGGATCCACAAGCACCCCGATATAGTTAAAAAATTTATCTGTTTTTTTTTTTGTATTTTTTATATTTACTGGAAACCTAATCTCCGCAAGCCGTGCAGGAATTGTCCACCCGAAGTCCTAATAATATAAAAACTTACCACCACAAGTCGGAAATTTACCAAAAAGTAAAAAATTCACCAACAAATTTAAAAATCTAAAATATAAATTATTATAAAAAGTAAAAGAAATGAACTAAAATTTATAAATTTACTAAAAAACCAAATTATAGTCAACAGTTTCAGGTTACCTGAATAACAAAACTTTGTTTCAATAATTTTCCAAGCATCATCATGAGTTTATTTACTGATCAATTATTCAAAATTCAACTAAAAGTCCCATTCCGCTATTATCTACAATTCACAAAAAGTCCAGAATTAACCAAAAATTTATAAGCCCTTAAAGAAAATAATGGAAAGAAAATCAACTTAAAAGAGCCGTAATTACTAATACTACTTATATTAAAACAAAATACTAATTAATACTTATATTAAAACAAAAGGAAAGCTTAAATGTAAAATAAGGCAATTGAAAAGTCCGTAGTACATTTTTAGTAGTTCGTAATTTTGGGAAGGGTATATAAAATTTGGCCCAGCCGAATATCTCTAACTTACTTGTTTTATTTTAATTTTCTATGGCATATGCAATGATTCTCCCAATTCCCTCTCAAATCTCAATCTTCGATAGTGGTTGTGTTATTTTTTGAATTCGTTGCCCCAACTCTAGCAATATGCCTTGATTAAAAATCAAAAGTACAATAAAATGATTTATCCCAAGAGCCATTACAATATTATTGTGAAAATCCTTTAGTGGTTTGTTACCCCAAAAAACACAGCAAGAACCCCCAAAGCACAATCAAGGGAGTTCAATGGAAGTTGCAGTGACTTGTAGTTGCATTGTTTTCATTTACTTAATATGAATGTGTGCAAAAGTAAATAAGTGTGTCTAAAAATTTTCCCTCGTGTTTGCATGAGTGTTTTCTTATTGTTATATTGTGTTTGGGAGGGTGTGTAAGACTCATACATTATTGTGTTAGTGTGTGTGCTTAGACTTGTACTTATATTTGTACATATACATGTTATGCTTGAGTAAGTGTGTACTTAATTTTATTATTCCTGCAGTTTAAGTGCAATATTATGTTGATTGTCGAAATCTCTGAAATTCAAAATTATTGTCATGATTGTCATTCGAAACCTGAACTCATTTCGAATACAGATTTATACAAGATGTACAATTTGAATTGTGTTTTATTTTTCTCTCTTACAGTGAGTTTTCATGTAAAATTTTACTCTTATTTTTTTGTCTACTTAAGACTTTGGTTTGTTCTCCTTGACCGACCCTGACTCAGTTTCGTATGTGAAAACCATTTGTAATTGCAAAATATTTTGAAGGGGTTGTAGCGGTTGGAAGCGTATCTAGAAGTTACTTTATTTTAATATAAAATTTAAATTTATATATACTAAACAATTGGCATTATTATACACTCAAAACTGTATAATTCTGCAATTGTTGAAATGCACTTATAGGTATCTTAACATTTGCCCACTTTTATTCAAGTACACAAATTAGCATGCTATGTATTGGGTCATGTTTAAAAGGGCTTTTAAATTCTCTTTTATTGTACCTATATATACACATATATATTTATTTGATACTTGTTCGAAAGACAATATAACACTGTCAGTTTGTTAATATTTTAGTACGAAGCCGAGGATAGTTCACAACGGCGACTGTCCTAATATAGATGGCTTTGGGTCGGCTAAGTCAACAACGGCAAAGAAGAGCTACATAAACTTTGTGCTATTTTTTAAATAAACACTATATATTATTACTCCAATTGACAAATAAAAAAGTATCGGATTATTAGCCTAAGATACACTCCCGGCTCGCGGAATCAGCTATTAATTGACCTTTAGCTGATCAGCTTCATCCTGTGGTTAGTATATATATAATAAAATAGATTTTTGAAGAACCAATTACTTTCTATGCAGAACCTTGATAATTTATCAGCACATATTGTAGACGGATGCATCAGATATTATTTCGAGAACTTTTTACGTTTGGTTAACAAACTGGTGAAAATCTGCCATTGCAATTTTTCTCTCTAATATAAACCTCGTTCTTTTGTATTTAAATATTTAAATATTCACAAAACAAAAAAACGAAATTTATAAAGCGAAAAATAAAACAAAAATCAATATTTTACCAGAATGTCGAAAACTTGCAAAAAATAATAAAAAAAGTTCACCAAAGAACAAAAGTTCAACCCCTTCATACATTTATTATTCTACAAAAATGATGAACAAAATTAAAGTTGAAATTTTTTCTTTGAAAAAACTTGTCTCCGAAATGCAGAACTATGATGAAGGGCCCAGCCTAGTACTATCTTTGAACCTTTTAACTCTATTGTACATAAATTTGTATAAAGGGTAAGGCCGATTCTGTGATACTGTGTCACTATAGAAACCAGAAATCGCCAGAATAATAAACTAGCATCCAACTTATAAGTCTCCGTTAATGATTGCTAGTAAAAGATAATCTTTTAAGAGGTAACGATTTATAGTATGGGCATAAGTAACAATACGAGCTCTATCGTGGGTTTTAATAATTTATTTTATTCCGCTGCAGACACCTCTACACGCTGGCTGCAAAAAAAAAAAAACAGATAATCATTCCCTTTAAGGTGGTTCAATCGCGAACAACTTCGGCTGGATTTTCATAATGAAACATCCCTACAAACGGCTGCTGTTTAGTTACAGGATTACAAGCGTAAGCGCAAGAACTTTGACTTAAAACGATCTTATGCATGCCCTTTAAGCATTTGTTTATTCCAAAAATCCCATTATTTTTTTGAGCTCTTATTATAATATGAAACGTTCTAAGGTGATATCGTAATCGTTGAAATCTATGAATGCTTTAAGCCATAAAGTATTTCTAAGTCGTCCAAACTCGTCATTTGATATATTCAATGGTTGAGGCTTTATCAACGGGCTAGTTCGGAGAAAAATTTAATTTATATCGGCTGGAATCACGACGAAAAGACGATAACAAATAATTCAGATAAGCTGAGTTTACAAAATTAATGTATTCTCTGTTTTAAGTGCTGCCTGGAAATTTTCACCCCATCTTGCAAAAGCCAATACCGACAATGTTTAGCTTCCTTTAACACACTTTTTCACTTGTTAAAGAACTTTTTATGTTGGCCTCGTATTAGCTCTCATTGTGCATAATAACATCCACTGCATTCTGTTGCATTAAGAATTATGACTTGAATGATAAACAACATGTTGCAATATTAATATTTATATACATGAAGATATGCATGCATTAAGTATTAAATAAAATCGTTGTACGGGGTCTGTAAATAGAATTAAACATTTGCATCTTCAGGGAAAATATATGTGCAACATAAAAATTCCATACTATTTTGAAGTGTAAAAAAGATATCATTAAACGAGAGACTGTTTGTTACAGATTTCATCATAAAATGCGAATACAGTTTTAATAACTGCGTTTATACCCTAAAGTACAAGGGCTCCAAATTTAAACCAGCGAAATGAGACAAAACAAGGAAGAGGGCTATAAACATCTCTGTCGAATCTTATATACTATTCACAAAAGTATGAACAATTAAAAATGTGCTACAACTTTCTCTAAGGGTTTTAGCCATATTATATAACATTTAATAGATGACATGTTCTTTCGTAATTACTGCTCTTTTAATTTGTTTTTCTTTTTTCTCTTTTCTCTGAATGCTTATCAAGTTTGGATTATTTCTTGATATTTTGGTTACTTTCGATTCGTGATTTGTTGCTGCAATTTCAGGGGTTTCTTTTTAAATTTTGATTTTAGGAAACTTTAGCTTATTGGTAAAATATATGCTTTTTATTATTTTCATATTTTTTGGTGAATTTCTTAATTTTTTGGCGAATTTCCCACTTGCAGCAATTAAGTTTTTTATTATAGTTTTTTAAATTATGGCTAGTTTCAAAATTTGTAGTGAAGATTAAATTTTGATAAAATTTCGAAGTTTTCATAGTTTTTGGTGACAATTTTTTCACCTTTGTGGTACCTTGTGGTACTTTTTGGCGAATTTTCGGGTTTTTACTAAATACTGGACTTTTAGCACTTACTTTAATGAAGAGTAGAAATTATTAAAATTTGGACGGTTTCATTGAATAAATTTTTTATAATCGGCATTTTGGTGAAATAGCAAAAGTTATGTAAATTAAAGTTTTCCTAGTAAAATTTTGGTAAAATTTTGATTTTTTGGTCAAGATTGATTTTTTACCAAATAATTTTGCTTCTTGTAGTTTTTCGATTTAAGGCTGAATTATCAAATTGTCGTTGAATTTTCAATTTGAGAAAAATTTTGCATTATTCATAATTGCTTAGTGGAATTTCTTCTGCTTTTTAAAATTTATATTTTGTCGAAAATTTTTGGTGTTATTTAATTTAAAATAATGAATTTACGAATTTCTGCCAATTTCCCAAAATATGGTGAAATACAAACCCAGTTATATATAAATTCTTTTGCCTTATTTACGACCACAATGGACCCTTCTGGTAAAGCAAAGCTTAATTAAGCAAAAAAAAATTTAGCATCAGAAAAAATACTGAATTTTATTTACCAGGTCAGTTTTTGTCCGCGACAAAACAAAAGCACGAAATAAACAATCATTAACATTCTTTATTAATTACAAAAAAGAAAAACAGCAAGTACCGTTAGATAATAAATAACTCTTTACATCACATATTTAGAGTAAATGACCACATGTTTATAGTCGTCTCTGATCATTTGAAGTCATCGGTTATATTATCAATTTGTTTTATGAAAAAATGGCTAATGATAAGTACTCTCTGTGCAAATAAAAGAAAAAATTATTGAAGATTATAGCAGTGGTGATTCAGTTACTTCAATTGCAAAGAAATTCGGAATACATCATAGCGTTATTTCACGTATTATAAGTCGTTTTCGTTCCTCAGGTTCGTTGATCACCGTACACAAATGAGGTAGTCCTCGGAAAACTACCACACGTGACGACAAGGCGGTAATAAGATTAATAAAAAGGGATCCCTATATGTCAGCGAGATCCATTGCGAAGTAGTTGGCATTAAATATTTCCTTAAGATCTATCCAAAGACGAGCGTTGAAGGCGGATTGAAATCTTACAGAAGCGCAAAAAAAACTATTTATTTCTGCCAAAAATAGACAAGCCAGAACTGAATTTGCAAAAGCACACCTCAACTGGAGCACAACACAGTGGAAGACTGTGCTCTTTTCTGACGAGTCAAATTTAATTTGAAAAGTTCTGATGGATTTCGGCTAGTACGAAGGCCTAAAGGGCAACGCCTTAATCCTCGATATACTCAAGGTACAGTAAAACACGGAGGAGGAAATGTTTTGGTCTGGGGGTGCTTTTCTGGCAATGAGATCGGAGCAATTCACAAAATCAATGGTATAATGGATCGATTCATGTACAAGGATATCCTTAATAACGTAATGCTACCTCACGCTGAGGAAGAAATGCCACTTAAATAGAGATACCAACACGATAACGACCCAAAACACACAGCTAAATGTGTGAAAGAGTGGTTCGTTAGTAACAAAATTGAAGTTTTGAAGTGGCCTGCACAATCGCCTTTTCTCAATCCCATAGAAAATCTATGGGAAATTGTAGATCGTAAAACAAATCGCGATTATTGCAAAACTAGAGATGACCTTTTTCCACAGGTTGAAATTGCGTGGAATGAAATTCCTGACGAAATTTTATTAAAACTAATAGATTCCATGAGACACAGATGCCAAGAAGTTTTAAAAAATAAAGTCAACGCAACAAAATATTAGTGAAATTTAGATTTTAATCACCTAACCCGAAAATGTGCTATTGTTTTGTCGCTTTTAAAAAGTATCGTTTACTATTTAATATGAATTTTTTTTGCTTTTAAGTAGAAATATTGTTAATTTTTGTTTTGGTTTAGATAATTTAGTTTATTTATTTTGTAAATAAATGAAAAAAGTTTGGAAAACAAATAGATTTTCTCTTTTTTAGATATTTTGGGTTAATCATAAGTTCGTGCATTTGTATATATATATATATATATATATATATATGTATATATTAAATTTTTTTTTTTTTAGAATTTTCCATTAGTGGTGGAATGTGTTTTTTATAGCTTTTTTAAGTTTTCCAATATGTGGTTAATTTTACAATTGCCGAAAAATTTTGAATTTTTCAAATTTTTTTTGCGATTGGGGTGTTTTTAAAATTTCCGTTAGTTAAATGTGTAGTGGTGAACTATTAGTTTTGGATAAAACTAATATTTAGTAATTTGTATTTGTATAACATCGATTTCGTTCCAATTCAAAGGTTATCACAAAGTACTGATTCTTGTAAGTTTTTGGCTTTTTAGTAAAATTAGTAAAATTTTAGTAAAATCAAAATAAAATTTTTTTGTGAATTTTTATTGGTAACTATTTTTTGGTAAAATTTCGATTTTGTGGGCCTTGGGATCGTTAATACTGTAACGGCATTTAAAAAAAAATTTGATAAGGATTCAAAATATGTAAATTTTGTGGGCTTGTGTACAAGCATTTCCCTGTAAGAGAGAAAAATAACAAAAAAAAAGCCCAGAAAAAGGGCATAAGTTTCAAGATCCTTCAGAAAGGATCATTAGACAGACGAACATCGTTAATAATCCATAATATGTGTACTTAGTTTGTAGAAATTACAAATATTATATCTAAATAGCAACTGATTATATATAAAATTAAAAAAAGGCGTTTGTTAAAAATTTGATTTTATTTGCCTTTTTATTATTCGAAAAATAATATATTCAATTCTTGGGTGATACAATGGCAAGTTTCTTAATTAAAATAAGTAAATATTTCTTCTCCATATTTTTATAAAAAACTTTATAAATATTTACAAGTTTTATCCTTTTTATGTTAAACTTAACAGATAAATGCAACAAGTTTATTTCTAGTCACAACTAAACACTCGTTTACATAGCATCAAATTTAGCTGAAAAGTCCAGTCAAGAGAGAAGATGCCAATTCAAAGCTCCCAGTAGTTGTTCCATACATAGATCCAAATGTTTGAATCAACAGCTTATTTGCATTTTAGCTTGAGATTTCATTGAATTTCTATTTAATTTAAAGACATAAAATATTTAAAGCATAAAATAACTTTGCAACAATTTCAAAAAGTACAAAACTTAAAAATGATCAAATTCAGACAAAAACTATAAAATATAAAGTACGGGAAATACAAAAATTCCAACATGTCAGTTTCCATCAAAACTGAACAAAAATATAATAAGAAGATATATATGGCAACTGAGTATAACAATGTTTGTCGGCGTTTGAGGGAGAAGAAAAATAATTATTGAACAAAAGGCGATGTTCCCTTCTGCCCAAAAGTCAAAACATTTTTGTACTTAAAATAAAACGCTAAAATATATTTTATGCACTCAAATTTAGTTAAATAATTATGAAATCAATTGAAAACTTTATTAAACTGCAAGCTTAAGCCAAACAACACCGTTAAAAGAAAGTAATAAGATTATTCGTTCAATGTAAATAATGTCTTGAATATCGTAAGTGTTTTATAATAAATCGACATTTACACAGGCATTTACTTTACATTTTTACTTTTTTGGAATGAAAGTCACTTGTAAACAAATGTGCCGAAAATCAAATGTATTCACTATCCTATCAGATTAACCTAGATTTTGGGAAACATATCTAGTTTTTGTGATTGGTAAATTTTTGCTGAATTTTAAATTTTTTTACTGAATTCCCACTTGTAGTGAAATTTAAATTTTTTTGGTTTGATATATCTGTATATTATTGATTTTGTTAAAACTAAAATAAAAAATTATTATTTTTCTTGTAAAAATTTTAATATTTGTTGGGTCTGTTTTTTCCGGGGTTTTTTTTTGCAAAATTTTGGGTTTTTATTAAATAAATGTTGATTTTTTTGTGACTTGTTTGTTTTCGAAAATATTACAAAATTGTAGTGAAATTAAATTTATGTAGTGAATATTAAAATTTTAGCGAATTTTGTTTGGTTTTAATTTTTTTTGGTAAAATTTCGGATTTTCATTGAATTATTTTTTACCTGTTTTTCGATTTTGTGGTGAATTGAATGAACATTTTAGCAAAGTAATATAGGAAGCATTCATCCAAAAATTTCGCAGATGATTTCGTTTAAAAAATGTTTTTGTGAATATTTTATGCAGAAAATGATTAAATCAGCCTATTCGTAATACATATCGCTCATACGTAACCGATATAGATATATCTTACTAACCTAACTCAGTCACGCAAAAAACTAAATTACTTCTAAATATATCAGTAAATAGTTATATTAGACAAAAAAAGTAATGCAGAATATAGCAGTGATACTTTTGCATTGCCAAAGAAAAAATTTTTTTGTAAGTTAACACAGGCACCCATTGCAGACACAGAGAATTTTTTTTTTTATTTTTTATTTTTAATTTGCCAAATTGAATACATAATTGTTTGAATGTGCTGTTTATTAATTATTTTTGCTAAAATGAACACTTTTCAATTCACAGATAGTGATTGCTCTACTTGAACAAAGTTTTGAAATAACGGAAATAACGGAATATTCTCATCAAGATCGTGGGTTTCTGAAGTCGCAAGTTGCTCTCAGCTGAGAGCAACCTATGCTTTGAAATTATGTATAACCCCTGCCCATTGGACATAGCTTATCAATCCGGCCATTTTTTTATTTATAATAATGTCTTTTTTTAATAAATAATTACTTGAAATATCTGAAAAAATTTAATAAAACTATATTTTAGTTATTTATGATTTAATATATTTATTATGTTTATGCCTACAAAAAGTTAATTTGTATAAATGATACATTATCATTATCCTGCTCACATTTGTATTTCCAGAAACCTCTTCTTAATCAGTATCCAAGGCATCTTTTTGCTTAAGTGTTTATTAATTGAAAATTCATGTTGGCTCAACTATAAATAAACAATTAATATTAAATATAACTTTTCTATATACAAAGTCACTGTTCTACGAGCTCTTAAGTATAATCTATATTAAAAATTCGGTTATTTCTAAAACTTAATAATTTCTAAAACCTAATATTACTTTCATATTGAGGAGATAAACGGAAGGGTCAAAGGTTAAAACCAAATTGCTTAAGTAAGTCACCACTATTTATTTAGATTTAAATTTGGTTAAATATTTGTATCTCCTAAGAAAATTCTTGTACAGAATTCGAGGAATTTTCTGGACCAGGTAAACCATGAGTCATCATAGCAATTCTATCTTTTGTGAATAGCAATGTTTTTTTTTTGGTTTTTGGGTTTGATTTTTTACCTCATTTTGAGATCGTGTGCGTATCGCACTAACACGGTAAGATTTACTTAAAAAATGTATAGTATTATTCATTGTTATTAGTTCTTAGGTAGGCACCCAGATAATAGACTCATGTACTAAAGTAACTACAATTTAGAGGCACCAACTGATAAGAAGACATCTGTATAATCATGTCTGGCCATAATTTTATCGCCCTAAAAAAAAGAAGCCAGTTATTTAGGCTAATTTAGATCGGTTGGGCCAGAACTTTATCAACCCCAACTGATCTACATAAGCCGAGGGCAAACAATTTCTCTGACTGCACTTAGTTGAGCCAGAATTTTATTCGTATTAACCGAGGAAGTCGAAGGTTCAGCTAGAAGAGTGGATGTCGCTTAATCTCACACCACTATTTCATACTTCGCGATGCGACTAGAGTATTGGCTAGATGCAGAGAAAGCTGGAGAAGGTGAGAGTGATCTCGGCTGTTGTAGATAAATGTCCGCGGTCGACAAAAGCTTGATACGGTACATCGCCCCGTGTTTTACTTCCTAATTTAAAAGAAAAAATGCCGCAAAAGAAAAAACCTAACAAAATCTCTGAGCCATGAGATTTTTCCCGGCATAAAGTAAAAACAATCACAAGTAAACAATATTTAGCCAGTCAAGGGGCTTTATTTTAAATATTTAAAATTTGTTTTATATGCTGGACCATAAGTTATTTGTTTTTTAAGTTTTTGCCTAAAGCTGATGCAAACTGGGTTGGAGGTTTGTTAAATATATTTATGTCTGTATTTTTGAACAGAATGTTGTTTCAAGCTCCAACCATTTTTTTTACTTAAATTCCAAATTTCACCTAGTAGTTATGTTTGTGTACGAAAGTCTGTATGTATGTATAGCTCTCTATGGTGTATGACAATTTTTAATTTCCTTATCTAAACAAAAATGGCGTGACACACAGGGCAAACTAATCCTGCTATTGTTGCTAACACTAGAAGCTTCTTAGTTTTTAGGCAAACGCCATTTTGGTTCTGTATGTCAAAACCAAAAAACCAGATTGTTTTTATAGAGAGACAAAAGCTATGAAACAATGTCTGACTTCTCATGCAGAAACTAGAAGCGTGTGCAAATAAAAATGAAAGCTTTTATCGTGGTCGACATTGCGAATGAGTATTCTTTGTTTTTTCCAAAAAATAATCGATGTATTTGGAAAATATTTAGCGGAGGCCACAGAAGTTTTAAATATTGAAAGTATATTTGGATCACTTTCAAATGGATTTTGCAATGACAAAAAATCATTATTATTAACAAGTAATATAGCTATAGTCGTCTGTGCTGAAACTTACATACTCTTCACGAGAGTATGAACTACTAAAAATGTACTGCACATTTTTTCGGTACAAAGCTTTACTTTGTTTTACACTCTTTTGTTTTACACGTTTTCGATCGGGTAATAAATGATGTATTTTGCTAAATTATGACTTTTTTAATTTGTTTTTCTTTCCTCTGAATGCTTATCAATTTTCGACAAATTCTCGATTTTTTAATAAATTATTGTGGTTAGTGGGATTTTTTAAAATTTCCAATATTTGATAAAAATTTAGATTTTAGGTGCAATTCCAAAATTTGGGTAAAATTTTAAATTCAATGAATTTTGCTATTTTTGCAAAATTTAAAATTTGTATGAATTTTAACTATTTTGGTAAATTTTGAATTTTTTGGTGAATTTTTGAATTTCCCATATTATGATACTGGATATTTTAATATCGATTTGATAAATCGAAAAATTGTGGGAAACTGTATTATTTGGGGTTGCTTAGCGGGATGCTTAGCAGACTCATAACCGTAGAAAGCAAAGCATCAAAGTGTTGGTGAAAGTCCAGTACTATTAAATCGTCAAAATTCTAAAAGTTTTATACAGTGTACATTCTCCAAAGATTAACGAGTTTTCACAGCATCGAGGGGTACTCATAAATAGATTTTACTTTTTCTCGTATTGCCATACATTTGAAAAATGCGACTCGTCTCTGATGATGCTTTCTCCTCCAAAATTGTGGGTGCGTTGATGTACTGAATAAGTTCGATCTAGCATGAGTGGCGATGTGCTCAGCGGATCTGGTGTTTCTTTAACGTACTGCCTTTGATTTGTTATTTACTAAACTGATCTTCTCGAATTTTCCAACAAACGTGCAACATGCGTTGATAATTTGCCATCCTAAGTGAACAATAAGCCATGCGCTTGAAAGACGTTGTAGCACAGGTGGTCTACATCGAGTCGTCCTGATTGGATAGCCCCACACGTCAGTCTTGGTCTTTTATTCGCGTTTACCTTCATTTCACACCGCACACTCATTATGTTCCACGAGGAAGTTCCCATGTATATACATGTATATATATGAATCTGTGTTTGTCTTTGTACTTGGTGAAAAGCAAAGCTGCTGCGCGGATAGTTTTGATATTTTGACACCGTTTTACTATTGATCCGGAAATTAAAATAGGGTTATTTTTATGTTAAATCTGGGGAAAGTATACTCAACAATATAGAGTATATATTAATTTTTTTACATCTAAAGAAATACAAAAGCGAAATTTCTCAAATCATAAAGTAATAGAAGTGGGCATGAGGGTATATCTCCACACACAGTTTAAATATGATTTTCCCTACACCAGAAGAATTGCAAAGGTAAGAATTTTCAAATTTCATGTGGGTTATTTTCAAACCCAAGTGCATTCTTGAAAAGATTTCTAATGAAGTAACAGCGGGCAGAAATTAGTTTATACTTTCCATTTGTTTCATGAATTTCAACAGTCAACGTCTTTAATTTTCATGTGGCGTATTGGGAACACCTAGTACTACTATATAAAAATTTTTTTAATATTTAAGGACTTGCTATAGAGACTCACTATTTCCTGTGGGTTATTTTTACAACCAGTCTTTTTAGAAGTGTGTTGTAGTGCTATCATTTTGATTATGGTTGTCACTGCAAAAACTTTAGTTACTTATTTCTGGCGGGATGCCAGATGTTGGCCGCGCTGAAATCCTGACGGCTAGCACCGGCTATAGCTGGTCGTCTTGGAGTGATTCTTTACCTCTGCCTAATTTATACCACCTTTTTGTTTGGTGTCTTAACGAAAATCATTTTAAAAAGGTGAAGTTTTATATAACAAAAACAGGAGGCCCTAAGCAAGTCTTACCGACTTCTTACCCTCTCACATGTTGTTGCCCACTCAATCCTTCCCCTTGAAGTCAATGTACTTCAGCCTTACACCACAGTCGTCATTGTTGTGGCATTCCATGATACACCCTCTAACTACTTATTACTTTTCCTTTCTTTGAAGTACAGTGAAAGTCCTTAAAATTGGTGTGGGGTGTATGGAACACAAAGCGCATATTCAGGAAAAAATCTAATAACATAGACGTAGATAGAGGGGTAAGCGTCATATATATTATACAATAATTTCCCTTTTCGTATGTGTTGTTTTCAAAACGAGTCGTACATTCATATAAAATACTAAACGAATGTGAGCTGACAGAGAGGTACTTGCCATGCAATGTAACTATACATTATCCTAAGTAACAAAATTCTGTACCATATTTTGAACACTGGATTGGATCCTTCACAGTTTTTAGCGTAGCAGGCCTCCGGCAGGTGGTACGGATATTTTTGGCTGTAAAGATTTTTTGAATACTTGGGTTTGTTGCGGGCGGTCGCTAGGCTTATGTATTTTATTGAAGACTCGCTTAGAGTTAAACAATTTTCCGATACTAAATTTCGAATAGTTTTCTAATTGGGGGAGCGAAGTACAACGGGTGAAACTAGTTATTTTATAAAATAATTTGCAGCCCTATATAAATGTAATGCAAAAGTAATTTCCATGAGCTGCTGTTATTAGGATTATATTTCCAATTAATACCATCACGCCTTCAAGTTCTTGTAAAAAGTTTATTTATATTTTTTTTTATGTCACAACAACAAGCGTATGTTATTAAAATCAAATACAATGTTTATTCTAACAGCACGTATTTTCCATTTAAGCACAGCACACAACAGACATGCCACATTTTGTGGCAAATGACTTTAAGGTGTCGTTGTATGGACAAAAACAATGGTTGTCCTACAAACAGGCTTCTTAACATCTCTAATTATTTTGAAGATTTCTAGATAACCGAGGATTTGTTTTGCAGCGTCTCCATACCAAATTTACCAGCATCATTATTATCATTTAAGACATAAATATTTGATAGTGTTCACTATTGCAGCACATTTTGAGTGTTGCTATGAAAGTATCAATGTGCTAATATTGTGATAATAATTTAATGACAACTTGTAAGAGCAAACGACAAAAGCACAATTACAATGGCAACAAGAACAGGAATCTTTAGAATGTTGGACAGCACTTGTGTTTGTGGATTTGTGAATGTGTGATAAAAATCTTGTTTTCTCAGGAAATATCCAACGTCTGATTAACATGAACTTTAATAAATTGATTTGTCAAGGTATTCAAAATGTTTTAACGTTATTCACAATAACAGTGGTTTTATTTTCTCAGTAATGCCTTGTTTAGATCTTTTCAGTGTTCAAGATTTCCAGATATATTTCGAGCCCCATTTTCAATTTAAATATTGCACTCCACAAATCCCAGATAAAAATTAGTCCTTTAAGAATTCCAATGAGCTCAGTGCGGTTCTATGCCGTGTACCAAAAATGATATGCGGTCTTTCCAAAAAGCGTTTAGTTGAGTTAAATATTTAATAAATGATTGAAACATTCTGTCTGATCTGGCAACTTTAGTATTATTTGTGGTCAGCTTGGCAGCCAGACTTGCAAATTCTTTTACTGCAATATTCTGTTCAATTGCCATCCCAACATGCTAACTTACTTCATTTTAAGTAAGAAAAATTCACGGAGATAGTCCAGGCAACGCTACATATAAAAAAGTTAATGATTGGTGCACTTGATTGGTCGGTCTTTAAAAATTCTAAAACTTTGCCCGCCGAATTCGAACACCGAATGGTATGAAGCAATGGTTACCAATTGTTTGGCGGCCCAAATGTGGAGAACGTTTAGTGAAAACATATTTTGCTACAGGATGGTGACACATGCCATATTATGCGCCAAACGTTCCGCCTACTTAAAAAAATCTTTTGCGAATGGAGCAACCAAATGCATTTGAATAATTTTCTCTGGGCTACGTGAAGCCATCAACTTTGAACAAATTGACTTGACAAATTTTGACTTCAGGAATGCACCACATCTGAGCTGGCCGCGACGTCAGTTAAATAATATTCATAAAATCATCCTTCTAGTAAAGCCAACTTTTGTTATACAAGGAAAATTATACATCATTCAAAAGAACACCCTGCATTGCTAACAAAGAAGTGTTTAAAACACAAGTATTTAACTACAATTGGGACGAAAATATAGTTAATCCCATGAGATTGGCAGTGCTACTTTGACTTTGTTTCACCTATTAATAATTTAATAATGCCATACTTGTATGATTTTGTTTGTAATACCGGCTAAACACGAGAAATCATTACAATAATCACTGGGATATTCTGTTTCCTGTTGAAATTCACGCTTCTCTTTTCGTTCCTAAATGTAATGTTTCTAAATGCAATACTAAATCGCTTGTTTCGATGTTCATTACTGCTTTTGATAGAGTAGATCGTTGAAAACAGTCGTGCTATGGCAGTCGTTTGCATAGACTACGAACATTATTTTCTTTTCTTTCGCGTATACTGGTTTAAAAGCATGTGGGAAGTTTCGTTTATGGTTTCCTCACTGGTTGCATCGTATGTATTAAAAAATGGAACTATGTTTCTAAAATTTGTTTCCTCTAATTTTCCCTCGCGTGTATCTACCACAATGAAGAAATAACAAAAAAAAATTTTTTATAAATTAAATAATTAAAAAAAAACCCCAAAAATAAGTTTTTTTTTAAATAGTTATAAAGCATTGTCGCCTAAATTGTATTCACGATCAGTCACTAACTACTTTTTATTTTGCCACATACGAGGTTTTGTGATTTACTGAGTTCCGGCTTATATGTAATGGGCGAAACTATTGACATGTAAGAACTTTTCAATTTCATAGTCTACAAGAAATGTTTTCAGAAATAATATAAGAAGATCTCTAGTTAGTCCATTATTACTTACAGCTGTTAATGAATAAAAATAGTACTGAAAGCTGAATTATTATACTCGTACTTAAAATAAAGTTTTCATTAATTATCTGTACAATAATTGTGGCTTTCATAAGCGACGCAAAAGTTTTCTTTTTTATATCGTATTTTTTTTTTATAAAAGTAAATAAATTATTTAGAAAATAAATCAGTTCCTAATCCGTTTACGGCTACTGTTCCATTTCTTTCCATATCACTCTCCGCCAGCTGCATGTACTCGATGTCTAATCTTGAAGCTTTTATTTTTAACTTAATAAAATACTTAAATTTTATTGCACCGATTATAAAAGTAAATGTGACCAAGACTCAGCAAATGTCATTCATTGTCAGCAAAAGCTGTTTATTTGCTATGTGCAAGCATGTCAAACAAAAAACAAACTCTCAAATGCGATGAAAGTGAAAAACTACTTTAATATGACAAACCAAATTTAAGGTTCCCCCTTTTTCCTTTATTTCATTTGCTCTTCTGTGTTTTTCAAGTTTTTTCTTTTTTGCTGCTGTAGCAGTTAATGCTGAGTGCGTTAAAGCTAAATGCACATTTTGAAATGAAAATAAAGAGGGAATTGTGTTCACTTGGAAAATATCAATGACAGTTAAGAGATGTAATCGATATGGAAGTATATTCAAGTGTTAAATGTAACATTTAAAAAGTTTTTAAAGAAATTCAGTAAAAAAAAAACTCAAATTTAAGTTGTTGAATTTACACCTTTTTCAAGAGGGCTTATTTTTTCTGATTCTGCCATTTTATCATTCCGAGAATGTTATACCTAAAACTATTATTTACTGAATTTTAATTTTATTTTGCAGTGTAAAGAAATTAATGATGCAATTATGCCCATAAATCATAAACTCTTTTCCACAAATATCCGTCTTCCACGACCTATACAAAAGGAAACTTCTCAAATAAATTTTGCCCTCCAGACATATTATTTCTATGCAAATAATCTCATATTGTATGTCCGATTACCTCTTCCTGAAGTGGGTGTTATTATGCAGGTAATTATGAATACATTGGAATATTTTATTATATGGGCATGTAAATTTCTGCTCCACTAGGATTTAATTAACTTTAATCAAGGAATTCCATGAATAGCATAGAAATAATTACAAGAATACACAGTAAAAAGAATAATGGAAAAATGGAGATGTTCACTTTTATCAGTTAAATAATAAAAATAAATTAAACTTTTCAGTTTCCACTGCTACTTTTAGTTTTTATTAAATTTTCGAAATATCTAATCGAGAATTAAAAAAAACCATGGATGACGGAGCGTGGCAGCTCCCATAAAAAGGAAAAATGTATATATTTTCGTCTATGTAGACAAATTCAAATCTCGCGGGATATGAATGAAGGGTAGGACGCCTCCCATGACATACGTGGATCTCTTATTCGAGCTAAATACTTATCCTAAAGCTTTATACTCCGGTAATCGCGTATATAATAAACACAATATAAAAAAGTTTTAAATATTATTTTTTAAAGCATGCCAGATATTTAAAAGCTGGTGCGCTGTAAAATTTATGACACAAGAGAGAAACGTTAAATTAACATGTTGGGGTAACCTGTTTTGTATGATCAATAAACACAGTATTGCGGCAACCTAAGCACTGTGTATACTACTTCTTCAAATAAACAAACTGACAAGGTGACTGAGATACCTGGAATAATATGGAGATGTAGATGAGGAACTCCAAATAAAGAACGAGCGAAGAACATGTGGTTTGCCGCATAAAGATTTCCTAACTGACTGGTAGTAAAAGGAATTTAAAAAAAATAATCACAAAAGTTATTCTACATTCAGCATGTCTGAATTAATTGAGACAATTAAATATTAAATTGAGTTATAGACTTTGACTGCTGAAAATGTAATTACTTCGATTGTATAAGCTTATGTTCGTGAATTTAAGTTTTTGTAATTCTTTTTTTATAGAAATTAATTGTTTTTAAAAGAAATAAATTATTTTAAACATATTTCCGTTATAAATTTATTGAAATTTACTAATCGTCCATTTCGTCAGCCATTTCCTTTAATTTTTCTTTTAATTCTTTATACATATATATAGAGTACGTCGACTGCCGTTAATGCCGTGAAGAGTAACATGTTGTTATTAGTCGAATTTGCCTCGATTTAGGAATATAACAACATTTTTTTTTGCTAACTAAACACACTTCATCAGATTTGCATTAATAAATTGACTTAATTACAAGTATTTTTCGATTGTTTTTTTCCACCCTTTTTTTAATATAATGGAGGTATGAGTTCGTGAGTTATAAATATCAATGCGAAAGACTGGTTTTACTAATGGAGAAAAATATATGATTGGAAGATTTCATGCTGCATCTAATTGCTTGGGACTACCTGTAAGCACGACGGAAAAGTAGAACTATAATTCTCCGTCGTATTAATATATATCTTTAGTTTTTTTTTTATTTTTGTTACTAAATTTTTTAAAAAAATCGTATTTAGTTGATTCTTGATTTGATATTCCGACAGGGTGTTTTCATGTAGAATTTTGGAACGAATTTCCGTCATCCCTTGTCAAGTTTTTTTCGAACGAAAAATGACACTGAAGATGGCGCATAGCCGAAACCGGTTTGTCTCCACACCAAACTTGACAAGGGATGACGGGAATTCGTTCCAAAATTCTAAATCGTATTTAGTTAGATAAGCGTTATTTCGCTGTACATCCGAAAATGTAACGTCCGAATTATGTAACAATTTAGACCACCGTGAGGTTGTGCCATCGTTAGCAGGTTATGCCATCGTTTTCGAAATTGACTATTCACATACTTGGGTATCACCACAATAATGTTAACAATTTCGATAGTGATAACGCTCATCTTTTCTCTCTGTGCATTCTTGAAAACTACATGTTGATTGTTTTACATTAATGATTGCGGTCGGTGTGGTCTCAGACTGCATGTGTCTTATTAGCTGTATGTGATTATTTCTTATTCACATGCCAGTGCTCGCTAATGCCTTCATAAGTATTATTATACCTTTAAGATGAATTTTATTGAATATTAACGCTGGTTTTGCGGAGGAAGAGAGAAGTAAATTGCTAACACCTAATTAAAGAGTTGTTTAATACAATTTTAAGCAAGTTTGGAATTTAAGCTGCATTTGTGGATAGCTATAGAAGATTTGGTTTTTATACTCTTCATTACTTGCTCAAGCCGTAGGTCGGTTTGAAAATATTAATTTATTAATTTAAGACCTAATTAAGCTCTTAAAACCGCTACATGTAAAATTTATTTATCTAATTGAAGATGTTTACCACCTTCTGTCATAATTCCTATGTGACTAGGTATAGGATAATTATTTTTGCTACTTGGTTTTTTAATTTTTATTTAATGACTTGTGCTAAGCCAGAAATGTTCGACAAGGATTACCATCCACCATATAAGGACTTAATAAGAGTTAATAAGACATTGGATTTGAATTAAAATACTCGTTTGTCGAAACGTTATGGCTTTAGAGATGACTACAATCGTCGTACCAAATATGCCACTGCATCAAAAGGAATATTACTCGCAAGGATAGTTGGTATCAAGGCAATAAGGCCCTACAATAAATTTTTGGTAACTGAATTTTTTCTAAGCGCAATTTTTCCTGTGAAGAATATATAATCGGTTGTAAAGGCAATATGAAATGTGACCTGAATTGCAATTTGTTTGGCGTCTATGGGGTTTTTCAGCGCAATGGGTAAAATTGAAATTGACTTACACAGGTTGCGTTAGAGGCGAATGATTTTTTTTTTATTTAAAAGGTGGCACGGTGGATGGAACTAATTTCTCGAACCTAAGTGACATAACAAAGCGTTCACAGGATGCGCGCACTGTACGCAAATAAAAAACATGATTGAGGTAACGAAAATATTCGAGAAATATGTTATAACCGCATTCAATAGTTGTACACAAATCATGGTTGATTATTAAAACAATTCTTAGAAATTATAATTATAAAATCCAACAATAGAGGTACAAGCACAGGCGACTAAACCCATCCAAAGCTTAAAAGCATTATATGGTTAGAGTTACTATATTATTTTTGTCTAGTCATAACAGCTTCTTCGATCAAATCGAACATGGAATTCTTAGCGATAGAAATAATTTAATGATTAAGTGTCAACAATAGCTTGTTTATCGCAACTCAAGTAATGTTTAAAATGTTTTCAAATAACCATTCTATGTTTGGCTTAACAGTATATTGTTGTAGTGTATATAATATAGTTTTCTTGCTATTCCCTTACTCATGTTTCAGCTTTGCATGTGCTGCTGAATTAAAAATAAAATAAGAAAATCCGTAACCAGCCATGACAAAATTTTAATTTTAAAAAATATCAGATTTTTAAAGTCAGTGATTTTGCCACGCGTCAATGTCGGCAAAGTACAAATATGTAAATTTTTGATTTCAATTTTTACTTGGGTGATTATTCATGCAGCCGCATATTTGACAAAATACTCCTTTAAAGACGTGGCATTTTCTTTATAGAGTTACGTATTTTTATATCAAGAAAACCTTTTTATTGTTCTATAGGCGAAGTAATGTAGCTAAAAACCCATTCCCTTTCGTTTTGCATGTCTGTCGACTTAGCTCGAATACATAAATCCATACGTACGTACCTGCTTGTATTCCATTTGTTTTGAAATCACTTGTTGTTGTCAACGGTGTGACGCATGTTACACATAATTTTTTTTGGTTTTGGTCTTCCTTGTTGTCAGCGTGATTTGTTTGACAAAGTAGTTTTTCACAACGATGCGTTGACAATTTTTTTATGCATTGTGTGTATGGTTACAGGGAGTAAAAACGTTGTTGTTAAAGAATGAAAGCAACCTGCTAAGAAAATTAAAAAAGAAATCATAGCTGGAAGCAAAATAATTGAAAAAGCTACTGGGATATAGTTTATAGTCAGTATTGGTAGAACGTTAGTAGCCCTATTGAAAGTGTACTTAACATTGTACGAATTAATTCCTCAAACAGTCCCAAAGAAAGCGTTAAACAATTGTTAGCGATTATGTTTTTGTATCGGAGGTACAAAGATTCATTAAGTTCAAGCCACTACCGCCAACTAGAGGATTTGTTATTACTTCTAGAAAACAATTTCCTTTCCGATCTATGACATTCAAAATAAAGTAAGTGAAAATTACTGAGAATTTTAGTAGGGCAGTTGGCTGTAGCAGCAGTTCACTCGTTACTTCTTTTATATATAAAAAAACGTGTTTTTAAGCAAAATTATTTTTGTGTAGAATTTTTACTAGTTTCCTTTTCGGAAATCCGATTAAGCTGTGTTTACATTACGTGTGCAAGTCATATGGAATGTCAAAATTGCTATCCATATAGAATTTCATGTACGTGTCAAAATTAGTGTTTTACATACGGTTTATAATTTACGTACGTACATATGTTATTTATATATGACATAACCTCTTGTGTTAGAGAATAAAAATAAACTTCCTAAAACAGCTGATTTTCAAAGTGTTTTCGTGTAAAAAGTAAAATTTCTGCTTTAAAATCAATTTTAAATAAGGAAATTAAAAAAAACAATTTAAATTGTTGTATGCATCATAATTTCAGTAAAAACTTAAAAAAAAATAGCCAGGGATTTCAACCACACAATAACCACTTCTTTGAGCGATTGATTAGAGCCTTGTATGAAACTACAGAATACAATATATATTAAATTAAAAAGGAATTATACAGAGTGGCCCAAAATTAACGAAGGCGTTTGAATTCGTTATAACTTTTTATTTAAGAAATAATTATTACTTTTTTTTAATACAGTATATAAATGGGGGATATTTTTAGTTTATTTATGAAAAATAATATCACGCAAGTGGTGGCCATTTTCTGTTTCGCAAATTCGTGTTCTTTCCAACACATTTTCCATAACCTTTCGCAAAACTTCAGGCGTTATGTTGATGTCCCGTAAAAGAGCCATTATATCCTATGCAGTGTGCGCTGTGGCTCCATCTTGTTGGAACCATACCTGCGGATGGGTCGCTGAGTCGTTGATTTGAAAAATAAAGCTCAACAATTTGGGCACGTTTTTCAATTGAGTACTTCTCCATTTTAAATTCCCCAAAATACTGAAAAGAAAAAAAAAACATTATAATAAAAAAGTTATAAGCAATTCAAACCCCTTCGGTAATTTTGGGCCACCCTGTACAAGAAAATGAATGATGAAAATTGATCATGCAGCTGAAACGATTTACAACCGAAAAAGGTTGTGATGTTCCCTTTATATCTGTTTGGCATTTGGCCTAAAATTTATTTTAATACATTTTCATAAATTTCTGATAATTTGCTTTACCTTAATTCTTTTATGTGATTTGAATCTTATCTTTAGGTCTTCATTTTTAGTTAAAATGTTGTGATATTGAATAGTTCGAATAATTTTGTTGTTGCTCAAGTCAGTTTATTTGTCACCCCTTTATATTAGGCCTAGCAATCGGTTGAAATTTAAAAACTGTGTAGAGAAATATTGATTACATCGCTCGATGTCAACAAGTAATGCCCTACACACACTGCGAAATATTCTTTTCGAATTTTTATGTACGAAAATTGTTGCTCAAATTATTTCTCATGAAAAGAATTTTGGTTGGATATTGCTGACCATTGCATGTAACGTACTGCAAATTAATTTTTGTTAAAAAATTCTATTACAATACAGGAAAATTCAATTCTTCGTCTAGTTGAATGGATTGTACTATATTCGCAATACCTCAATAGCTGTCTCTGTGTCCACCGGAATATAGTTATACAAGTATGTTATTAATATCACCTCATTGACATGCATTCTTAATAAAAAGAATTTAAATAAAAGGACTTGATGAGATAAAAAAGTTATTCATTTAATTATAACAATTAATATTAAATCTTGATATTAATTGTTAACCAATAGGGCAAAGATATACATACATATGTACATATGTCTGTGATCAATAGATACTAAAAGGGATTTTTTGTTTTTTATATACAGAGTAATTTATTTGCAATCCATTCATAATAATAACTAAATGTGATGATAATCTTAATAAAGAACATGTATACTTGTTCCAATGAAAAGTAACATAATTAGATGTGAACATAAATCATATATAGGGCTAAATGTGAGCTAATATAAAATTTTATTTTTCCTAAACATTTTTAAAGGCATTAAAAATTAAATTAAAAAAAGATCTAAAACGTGTTTACGTTTAAGCTTTCGTAAAAAAAAATTCTGTGTTGGAATTAGTAGCACTTCCCCTAACTTCTATTCAGTAGATCCAAATAGGTTTTAAGATTGTTTTATAAATTAACACTTTGTTCTCAATAGAAAGTTGAGATTTAGGTCTAAACATCCAGTAAATTTGTATACATTTTGTATCGAGTTGTTTCCTTTTCGAACTTATATGTGGTTTCCATATTAACCCACTGTCAAGATGAAGTCTCAAGTACTTTGCAATGTTGTCGTTAGGAATAGCAATACGATTAAGGAATACCCGTGAACAATTACCTCTTATTGTTGTAAAAGTGACGTGGCTAGATTTTTGATATTTCACTTAGTAAACCAGTGATGAAAATAATCAAGTTGCTGTTAAAAAACATCTTGAGGCTTCTGAAGAAGTTTCAGAGGAACTCAAAAATGCCGTGTCGCCTGCATATGTTACAATCATTACGTCGTTTCTTGTTGGCATATCATGTGTGAACAATGTATATAAAACTGGACCAAATACGCTTCCCTATGGAATTCTTGCTGATATCGGGCAAATCTTAGAAAAATCATTATTGACCTTTACGCTAAAACATTTATTTTTTAGATATGATAAGAAAAGCAAGTATAATGTGGATGGAAGTAACTTAACTCAGCAAAATAGTATCCTTTCTTTTCAAAGGAATCAGTAAAAACCTTAATAATTCTATGACATTGCTCAGGCGTTTTATGCTTTTCTCTGAAACCAAACTGATGGGCAGGACTAATGTTGTCTTTTTGGAGGTAAGGTTTCAAGCGCTTTGAAAATAACTTTTCAAATATTTTAGAGAAAATGGGCAGCAGGCTTATGGGTCCATGAGATGTGATCAAGTGATCGGGCATACCTGGATTTAAGATCATTATAATTTCTGCGCACTTCCATTGTAAGAGAAAATATCATGGATATTTTTTATTATTAAATAAAAATATATTGGTTGTCTACGTTAATAATTTCTTAAAATAAAAACCAATGTGGAGAAATTTTAAAATAAAAGTTAACAATCACTGAAAACAGCTGTTGTCACATAGTTATCCACATGGGAATTGAACGTACACTAAATAAAAAAAATAACACATGTTACTGCAAATATAAAAAACACGCATATTATATTTGATATGGATCACATTATGTGTTTACGTTTTAAGCACAGCTTTACCAAACACATGTTCCCATTTTGGGTTCAAAGTTTTAAGTATTCTTGGTAGTCGTTTAGGTTTAGCGAAACTTTATAAACTTTTTTTCTTCGCCTTATTAAAACAAGCCACAACTATGATATTATGTATATGCCAGATATAGAGGTATTTGAGTTTTGCTCTTCACGTTGAAATAAAAGCTAAAAAGCTCAAGAAAATAAATCTATGGAAGCGCTTTTAATTTACGAGGAAGCGCTTAGGTGAATTCTTATAAAGATAAAAGAACAATGTTGATGAATAAATAAAGGCTCTAATAAACCAATTAATAGCATTTCTATTTCAACATGTTGCAAACAATGTAAGTAAACAAATATACTTATGCTTTCCTCGCATACCTTTTTACCCCATATAAGAAATACAAAATAAGGTAAGTACGACAGGCCTCAGGAACTTTGAACAAGACATTTTCATAAACATGACAGTTCTCTTAAATGTGTTGACTAATGGCGTGAGTTTTTGTTCATTCTTTCTTAAAATTATAAAGAAAATTAAAAACTACATACTTAAGCTTAAAAAGAACCAGGGCATTAAGAGAAAGAATATATGGGCTACGCACTACTTTTAACTAAAAAAGAAACACTTGTGAAAGTCACCAGTTCTACTCATACTTTTCGGACTTAAGGTTTTACTATAAATAATAATGCGATAACAAGGTTCCCATATGGCCATTAGCGTATGTTTAAGCATTTTAACGCTACATCAATGCTTAAGTAAAACGTGCTTAAGTAAAACGGTACTTTATTTAGTCTTCGTACTTGTTCTCCTTTTTGTCTAAAGTTTAATTTTTTTTTTGTGAAACTTGAATCGTTTTTTGTTTTTTTGTTAAATTATGCCTGCTTAGGGAAGTTCCGATTTTTTGATTTATTAAGTTTTTTTCACAATTCGACGGTTTGTTTAGTTTGAATATTATGAAATTTAAGGTTTTCAGTAATCGATCGATTATTCTACATATTACAGAAACCGGGTTTCGAATAGTTCGAAAATATGTTCAGAAAATCGTTCTCTAAACGTTTTTTTTTTTTTAATTTGAAAATCAACATGACAACAAAATACATGTTTCATGTGTAAGAGCAAAATATTAATATATTCATGCGTCAGTAAGTGTTATACGAGTAGTATCCGATAATAAAAAAAAGATTTTAATATATACAACAATTAAGTTTTGTCCACTAAATTATCTATTTTTTCATATATTCAAGAGGACACTATCTTAAATTCTATATGAAATTTTAAAAAACAGAGGTAAAAGTTATTTCAAATGTGGTTACGATATCAGTATCTTGTACCATTATTGCTTGTCACGCTTGAAATACTATTCGTCTTGCATTCCTGCACAAAATTCTTCAGAGTTTTTAAAATTGTGTTGACTAATGTCATTCTTAACGTCATCCCAAATGATTTCTGTTGGATTAAGGTCTGAACTTGGGGTGGGGCAGCTTAAAGTCTTTATTATTCATAAATGTCCATGGTAGTGGCATGTTTTCAAATGCTAAAGACTTTATAATGTATTTAAGAATATTTAAATATTGAAACCAGTCAATTTTTTCTTTAATATTAAAAAGAATGGTGTGGGCCATTTCCTGAAAAAGCATCTCACACCGTAACACTTCCTCCACCATGCTTTACTGTTATTTGTGTGTACCTTACACTCAAGACCTGCTTTTAGGGCGACGAACAACAGTTCCTCCATCTGGCCCATATTTACTTTGGTTTCGTCGCTACACATTATATTTTTCCAGAAGGAAACAAGGCAATTTTTGATATTCCTTTCTTTACAGTAGGGACTTTTTGCGACAAATTCTTCCAAATAAATTTGCTTTATTTAATCTTTTTTCTTTTAACGAAAATCAGCGATTTTGACTGCACCGATTTAAAAGTTGACAGTTTTTTCATAGTGTCCTATTAATGTCTAAGTCTTATATGAGCAAAAATTCTGTTATAAATAATGAAGTAGTGTGGCAACTATTTTCATATCGTCATTAAGTACTCGACTATAAGTTATTGATAATAAAAAGAAAATAACAAATTTTTAAATATATAATAAAAAGAAATAGGAAATATAAAAATTTTTATGAGGCGTCCTATTTATATGGCCATTCATATATCAATCAAAATGCGCTCTTAATGTTAAACTTAATAACTGGTATAATCGCAAATTATTGGTTTCCTTATGGTTTAATATAAAAAAAAAGATTTTGCCTCTAATGTATAGCACATAAATTGTGTTCCAAATTAACGCAAGACTTGAATTTAGTGCCGTAAGTTGTTGATAGTCCTAAAAACAAGTTGATAGCTGACAGGTTAAGGTGGTAAAAATGAAATGATACACGATATAAAAATGAGTTCTAATTATTAAGAAATATCTCAAAAATAAGGAAAATTATAACAAAACATTAACCCGCAATCAATCAGCGATTGCAGGAATGTGCCAAGAATCTACTAGGAATATGTAAGCCAGTAATCTGGTCCAAAATATTTTTATGAGAATGTATAGCGTGTCCGCTGGGAATGTATACTACATTGTTTTGCCGTCATTTTGGTTAACATTAGTATTGACAGTTTATATTTGGCAGTAGGGAAGTAGAGACGTGGCAAATTTATTATGAAAAAATATTCGGTAAACCAACGTGTTTTAATCGTTAAAACATTTTATCAAAATCAATCATCGATTACTGTGACGATGAGAAAGTTACGTGAAATTTTTGGGAGAAACAACGTGCCAACAAGACGCACTAATTATCGTGTTGTAAATGATTTCGACGGAAAAGGGACTGTAGCTGATAGGCCCAAGCATGAACCACAACGTACTGCAAGATCGGCTGAAAACATTACTGCTGTTCAAGAAAGTGTACAACATTACTGCTGTTCAAAAAAGTGTTCAAAACAATAAGGAGCTTGGTCTTCAAAGAACAACTTTGGCCACAATATTGCACAAAGGTTTGCATTTATTTCCATTTAAGATTCAGTTGACACAAGAAGATTTAAGCCGCCGTACATATGCCAATAGGATGCTACAGCTCGCCCATGACAGCCCCGATTTTCTTGAAAAAATCATAATGAGTGACGAGGCACATTTTCATTTGAATGGATATGTGAATAAACAGAATAGTCGGTTCTGGGCAATTATTTATCGGTCACATTTGTATCCATTAAAAGTGACAGTCTGGTGTGCAATTTGGTCAGGAGGAATCATTGGACGTTACTTCTTTGAAACTGAAAACGGCGTAACGACAACTGTCAATGGGGAGCGATATCGTGATATGATTGAAAACTTTTTAACGCCACAACTGCATGATTTGAGCTTGACTAACATGTGGTTTCAACAAGACGGTGACACATTGCATACAGCCAGGATTACAATGGAATTACTGCAAGACCTCTTTCCACAACAAGTTATTTCAAGGAATGGTGATGTTGATTGGCCTCCGCGGTCGCCTGATTTGACTGTTCCGGACTTTTTTTGTAGGGGTATCTGAAAAGCAAGGTTCATGCAAACAAACCAGAAATGCTGGAGCAACTTAAACAAAGTATTCGTGATGAAATTAATGAAATACCGCGTGAAATGTGTGAGAATGTAATGAAAAATGTGTTCAAAAGGACTCGCATTTGTGAGGTTAACAGAGGCGGACATTTATCTGATATTGTATTCCATATATAATTGTCGACAATCAATAAAACATTTATCAATATACGATCCATTCTCTTTCATTTAATCAAAAATTATAAACAAGGTAGTATACCTTCCGGCCGGACACCCTGTATTTAATCTTATTATGTATTTGAATTGAATTTTATGTTTTCATTTCAATACATATGTATGTTTAATAATCCTTTCAATTTTATCCTATTGTTCAAGACAGAACACCATATAACTTAACTTCTCTTTGTTCCGTTTTTAACGAAACCAAAACAGTTTAAAACCCTTTAAGTCCTTCTATATTTTCAAGTACTTTTTGAAACAAAAAAGAACAAAAAGACAAAGCCAAATTTTCTTTTAAATTCAACCTCAATCATGTGATTGTTTATTCTTGTCCCTATACAATCTCTCCTGTGTAAAAGGTTTTTTTGTAGATAATTACATTTTTTGTGGACATTAAAAGAAAAATTTAGTTACTCCTTTTATCCTGTTTACACTAAAAAAAAATACTAAGTAAAATTTTAGCAACTTCCGTGTAGTTTTAAGAAATAATGTTTGTCCATAGACTTTACATAAAGATTATTTTGATATAATTTTTGTAGACCCTTGCGCAAACAGTTTGAATTTATAAAATTACTTTTTTTTAATAACACTGAATTTAAATTGGTTATCATATTCTCTTCCGTATTCATTTATCATCAATTGTTCTCAGCAATATTAAACTATTTTTAATTTTAATACTTTAAAGAATTTTTGCCGAAACACAGACAGACTTACTGTGAAGACTGTATGGAGATTTAGCTTTCAAATTACGCCAAGTACGTGCCGGGTACCATTCCTGAAATCATAATAACTAATTAATGTTTAGGAAAGGAGCTTTTAGTTTTCCAGGTATAAAATGATTATTATTTACTTTTCGTAGAAATGGAAATGCCCTAACCAACGTCTTTTACCTCTGACTTTTTACTATAGTAATAAATATTATTCTAAGATAATATATGTTATATTTGTATGGCAAATTATTACAAAAACTATTATATCCCTTCTCTGGCTTCTACAGTCCTGAAGCAAAGACACCAACCAACAAACAAACGTATTTTTCATTTTTATATATGCAGACGAATATTACGAGTATTTTCTAGTTTTTGAAGTTTAAAGAATATAAAGTATTAAATAAAGTATTAACAATGAAGGCATTTCTATTGTGCACTTAAAACCTCGGCGCTTTTATACGAGTAGTACTTTCACACTTTCGCAGATTACAACAAGTTTTTAAAATATTTCGTATTTTTTTTTTTTTTTGTTCACGTCCTTTGAAGTGCATACAAAGAAACAGTGTGTCATTGTTGTAGTTAAAAAACAGAAGTAGGTAGAAAAGTAGAAAGAAATGGCGCTTTAAATAAAATCTTTTGTAGGCACAAAAATGTTTCTCGCATTGTGGTAAAAAGTTCTATGTAGTTTTTATAGTATATTTTTCAGCAGCTGAATTGTGTGTGTTTTATATACAAAATTCTAGGTAACATCAGGAAATGAAGAAAACATTACTACACAAATTGTGTTATAAAGCATTTCAAATTCGTTTTTGGGACCTCGTTATCTTAAATTTACATACTCGTATAACCATTTATAACGATTTTCAGTGAGAGATGATTGTAACATTACACAATAAAAGTGGTGCACATATTTTAATTACTCTCACTATCTCGGGTCTTCCAAGAGGGACTTTCGAATTTTCTGTTAATATCAGTTATATTATTAAAGCTATATCTGTCAAATAGGCTAACATTTATTAATTCTGTGTGATAAATGAACAGGACAACTGTGTGGTCTGACCTCATGTCAGATTGGACATTCTGCACAAGTGATTTATGGGCATGGTCATCTCATGTTGACGTGATGTAAACTGGCTACCGGTATTACGCGAGTTGTTGTTTTCTTATGTCGCAGGTCTATGTGTATAAGCCTGAAACCAAAGCGAGCCTCGTTCCAACATAACCCATGCCGTCGGTTAAATGAAAACCCCGTTTAATAAAATGATAAACTTTAGCAGACTTGGATGACTGGAATGCAATAATGTTAAAAATTTTCTCTTGGAGGGAAGCATCATTTAAATTTCACATACTTGTTTAATTACCTTTTCTAGAATATGTAGCCGTAATTGTGATTTATTTCTATATATGTATTTAAGAAGCCGGTAGGTTAATTTCGAAAATAACCCTCAAAACTAACTGTTTTGCCGAGGAAAAATATGCTTGTGCAACGATCCCTTCAATTATATTATTTTCTCTATGTAAATATAAGTTTGTGGCAAAGAATTTATATTTACCTCAACTACAATTTCGCTAGACTAGAAATTATAAGACGCTGTTGAGGGAACTTCTTTAAGCTTAGAGAGTGCAATGAATTTGATCATAACGTAAGCTATGGCGCTATCGTGATGAAAGTAGCAGCGGATTCATTCATATTTTTGCTGATTACGCTACAACTAGCAGCTACTAATTAAGTTTGAAGTGAAGTGTTAATAGATTATTAGATTGATAGGCTACCCGAAGGCTATATACTGTTGACTATTGCTTAGTTCATGGGTTGTTAAAAAAGAGTCAACCTTTGCCAAAAATGTTCGATCCACATTCTACTAATGTGACATTTGGCACTCGTTCTATATGTCCCGTTATCTGGTACTTTTTTAAATTTACCATCTACCATTTTTACCTCATGTACGACTGTGAGTATCCACTGCAAAATAACGTGGCAGGTAACTTCAGATATCCAATCTCGAACAGATGACTATAATCTCTGAAATGTCTGTTTCTAGCAACCCATATCACTTTGAATTTTTTGTCGATTGCTAAAAATTTACTATCGTCGGCAACAACAGTTTCTTAAGATTGAAAAATATCAATAACAAAGTTTCTTTTCCAAAAAATAAAAATTTAAAAGTTAACAAATTTTAATTACAAATATTTTATAATAATAAGAACTGTTAATAATAGTGGTTCCCTATCTTGTCTTGCTCCTGCATAAACCTTGCGGGAAAGTCAATCCCAAAAATTTGTCTTCATGTTGAGGTCGGGAGAATATGGTGGCGAATTAAGAAGACGAACGTTTTGTTTGAAATGAATTATTTTATTGCTCTTGCATTATCTTTCGTATAATCCATGGAATTGGTGCAAAAATATTATTTAATTTAGGGAAAGCACTTTGTAATAGTGCTTTTTAAGTTTCTCCAGTCAGTTTTGCACTTCGAAATTGTAAATTAATTGTGCCGTAATACGTCATAGAATGCCAGAGCATAACTCTACCCTCTCTGCTGTGATGGCGATTTACACATAGCTTCTCTTTTGCCATATTTATCCAGGGTTAGCGTGCCCTGTTAGTTGAATTCTCCACGTCATACATCTAAATCAGGGGAGGTATTTTCTTCAGTTTTTTTTTTTTGGATTTCAGGTATTTACAGCCTTCAATGGATATTTATATCTTTGGACCCTTGCGTGAATACCAGCTCCACATCTGTTTTTGGTGCTAACATATTTTTCTCTTTTCGTGGAACTTTTCCTTTGTTAACAGTAACTTTTAAGTGTCCCAGAACAGTTTTATGACTTCACTCAATTTCTTGCGCAATGACTGGATAGAAATATTCTTGAGTAAATATGAACATGGGTTTTGGTACTTTCTGCTGTATTTAAAATACTTTTCCGTCCCATTTGTAGATACCATTTACCTGTGTTTTTATTCATATGAGCTAAGTCCAATTTTTTTTGGAAAAGGACCTCTAAAATAGGGTTGCATTTAAATTTCATATTGTTATTGACACTTTTGTAATCTTAAGACAGTATTCTCTCTGATGGTAGCAACACTTTAGCTGTCGAAAGTTAAAAAAATATGTCCTAATAAGAGCCGATATTTATGTACTTCTAATCATGTGATTGAGAGTGTAAAGCCTTTAGTTAAAAAAACTAAGCTGTAAAATATAAATAAACGAAAACTTGCCAAAATTCAATTTATTTTTATTGCAATACAATAATTTACTTTCCAATAACAGATTTTTTGTGGCTTTAACGCTGTTAATGTTGTGGTCATGCTCAGCACCATGTTCAATATTTTCTTAAATCTATGAGTTTTTTTTTCATAAATTGTTTTATTTGTTTCGTTAGAGTGTGTTTTTCTAAAAATATTTTTTTTTTTTTGTTATCAGGATCTATACAATCCATCTGTTACGGTCTTTTGACCAATACCAATAAAGATTTGACCACAATAACCAACAAATATCAATAGTATTACCAGCAACAGCACCAACGACCACAATCACACTTCAACACAATTCACACATATACAAAAAAAGAAATTTGTTAAAAAAACACGCACAAACACAAATACGTTAGAATAAATGTATGACCATGGGCTTGTAAGGTTTGTTAGATGGTTAAATAAGAGAAAGTAAAAAATCATAACATTAATATTTGTTAAACCACTAAATCAATATATCAAGTACATATTGCTGCAAAAAACTTGTATTAATTTATTATGCAGAGAAGCTTTTACAATAGGCTCATAGATGTCTGTAACTGATGCATTAGAGATTATACTTATCTTTGTTTTCAAATGACGTATTTTGATTTTTAAATTAATTTGATTAAATTAGTCATGAATGCTTTTGTTTGCTCGAGAATAATGCATAGAACTCGCAGAGAGTACAAAAAATACATAACATTGTAATAATAACATAAAAAGCATAACAGTTCATTCAATAAGTCTGTAGGATACGCAATTAAAAAACAAAATTTCGCCTTCTAGAGCGGTACAACGCGTAAAGAGTTTTTCCAACTTTTCGATACCACTTTTTTAGTACGATTTCTCTTTCTCGTCAAACCAAGCCTCAGTTTCAGCGGTTATTTCATGTTTGGATCTAAATTTAATTACAGTATTCACTCTGGTGTGTAATAGTGAATCCGTGTTACGTCCATGGAATTCCATTTTATTGCGGTTCAACAGCGCCAAACACTCCTCTGAAGCATCAATTCGTTGTTGTTTTTGGTCGACTGTGAGCTCACACGGCATTCGCTTTGTACACAGCTTTCGTATACCGAAATTTTCTTTACAATGTCAGTTAGCTTGCGGACTTTCAATTTGTAATCGTTCATAACCAATTTGTGGATATTTTTGATGTGTTCTGGAATAACAGCCTCATTTGGACGTCCACTGTGCTCTGCATCATTTGTGCCCGTACGACCACGTTAAAATTCAGCAATCCACTTCTCTACCATTTGTCTCGATGGAACAGAGTTGGGATAATTTGGCTTTCACTGTATTTTTTCAATCAAAAAGCAATGCTTTATCAAAACTCGAAATTCACTTTTTTCCTTTTTTTTATAACTCACGAATCAAAAGTAAGATTGCTGTCAAATTTATGTAGGTATCATTTGAAAGTTAGTTCGAAATAAAAATCGTATAGAAAACATTCTAGTAATGCCATCTATGTTTCATCCTATGGCCATTTTGAATGCACTGTTAAATACTGCTGCAAAAGTAGAAACTTCTGTTTACAAATGGATGGGCGTAATCCCTATAATGATATAAAGCGATTCAATAATTTTTCGACATTTATTTCTGATTTCAAACTTTTCCCCATTAGATTTATTTCAATATTTATTTCCTTTCGTAAATTAACGCCTCAATCTTTCCAAATGCTTTCTTTAAAAAACTTGGAACTTGAGTATTGGCAGAAGAAAAATGTAAAGACCTGAATGTTTACAACATGTATTCATGAAGGTGATAAGTTGTGTGCTGGTGTTTTGTCGTATTTGGGCCAAAAACTCAAGTAAAAAGGCAAATGAATTTTGTGATCACTTAGAGAAGATTTCGGTTATCTTTTTTAAAATTGACAAATAAATATAAAGATATGAGGAAATCATCCGGACCTAATCGTATTAGAGGATAACTACTTACCTAATTCAGCTCTATAATTTTACTTATCATATTAAATGCATTGTTGCGAGTGGGATTCTTCCCATGCTCTAGAAAGATCTCTGAAATTGTTATGATACCGAAACCAGGAAAGGACTCAAGTCAGATTACGTTCTACAAATCGATTAGACTACTCTCAGTTTCGTCAAAGATATGTTAAAAAATAATCATCTTATCTTGATGAACAAAACATTATCCCAGATCATCAGTGATTTAGAATCGTTACCATTATTATATAAGCTTTTAAAAGAAAGCAATACTGCTCAACTTTATTTATAGACATTTCCCAGGCGTTTGATAAAGTCTGCCTTGATGGGCTACTTACTAAAATAGCTCGGGTTCTTCCTGAAAACACTCACAAGCTTCTAAAGAGCTATATGACAGAGAGAAGGTTTTAAATACGATCAGAGGATCAGATTTCAAAAAATGTGGAAATCTGTGCAGGAGTACCACAAGGCAGTATACTAAGACCGCAAAAACTACCTAATTCAAACGTTTTTATACCCAAAAATCCGCAAACAATCATTTTTATAGTTTACTTTTGGTAGTGAAAAAGTAATCGAATTCCTAAAAATCACAAAATTATATACTCAGGTTAGCTAACAACCTACACTAGGTAATTTCAAACACACATTTCCACTGTAGCACAGTGTTATTATTTAAAAAGTTTTTAGCACTAAACGATTACAGAGAAATCAAAAGCTGATCTGTAGGAATTACGTTCAGCCGTGTTTGAGAAAGAAGAATTTAGTCGTACTTTGCTGAGGCAGGAAAAACCTTTCCATATTGTGGTTACTAACAATATATTACAGTAAGAAACCATATTGTATTTTTCTATAGTTAAAAAACTTTAGTTGTGTTTCGAATTTTAGTAAAACTTATTCCAACATAATCGAACCATATTGCTTTTTATGGATGCTAATAATTTAATGATTAAATGCTAAAGAGAACTTGTGTATTGTATCTATATTATTGTTTAATAATTTTTTAAATACCCATAACTTATTTGCCACAATCATATATTGTTTCCGTACCTGAAGGAGTCTCGTGTAAACATTGCTACCGGAATAAAATATGGCATAACGAATAATCACGAAAGTTCATGAAAGTTCCTATGAACCATAATCTATAAGCTATTGTAAGGTTCATTTATGGTCGGGCTTGCTCAATTATATTTTCCTACTCGTATTATTTTCTAGTATATATTTCAAATACGTTGGTCTTGTATTGGTTCTGGTGTTATTCCTTTAAATATGAAAGTTTACAAATTGTGGTATTGTTAAGTTATGTTTTTAAAATTGGCTCTATTTTTTGTTTTTTTATCTTCTCGAAAATATCAAGGACAGACATCTTGCACTGTTAACAAATTTTTTAAAAATCATACAGAAAGAAGTTCAATATATTGTTGTATGTTTTTTTTGCAGTAAAATTAAGTCTTAAAGTAAATGACATAAATATGTTGAACTAGTTGTTTTAGAAAAACTTTTTCTATGTTATGTGTAGTGAATATGTTTAACTTAAATAATAAATTTCTTAAGGAATTTGTTTGTATAACATATCAGTGCTGCCCATTAGACTTCTTGAGCTTTTTACATTCTATGAAAATCTTCTACATGACAGGTTTTTTATGCAACAAATATTTGTGCTGACTTCATTTCCGTATTTTCTTAAATGTGTCCAACATTTTAACAAGAAAAAAACGCAAGAAAGCTGTTTTCCGCTGTGCGGAATTTCATACATCTCTTGTTCAAGTTAGTACAGGTGGCAAATTGGTGGAGTTCGCTGTGGAGACATTTTCTAAGCGGTTCTAACGTAATTGCTCGTCGACAATTTTGTTCAAAGTTCGGTGTTCGGTGTTCGGCGAACACGTGATGGATCGAGTGTAAATTTAATTCGTTCGTGGGTGCAGAGATTCCGCGCAACTGCTTCGGCTGTGAATGTCCCACCGCCAGGGCCCAGTCGATCATCAAGGACACCCGAAAACATTGAACTGGTTGAAAGCAGTTTACGTGAAAATCCGCGCCTTTCAATTCGGAAAAGAGCAGCCTCACTATAAAATCTTAGAAAAGGATCTCAAGTTCCATCTTCTTAAAATTCAATTTAAACATCAAAATCCATTCCATTGCCCCAGGGTAACTTTTGATGTGCTTTATCCACGCATGAGATAATTGGACCATTTTTTTCGAAAATTCTCGAGGCAAGGCGACAAATGACAACGCTGAAAATTATTGACGTATGATTACGAAATTCTGTTTTCCAAACCTGCGAGCTCATTCATCGTACTCTTTACTTACGTGGTTTCAACAGAATAAGGCGACTGCACACACAGCCAAAGCTTCGATGAATTTGCTTCGGGAAAATTTTCCCCAAAAACTTATCAGTCGCTTTGGGGACATCCTATGGCCACCGAGGTCGTCCGATCTGACTCCCATGGAATTTTTAGTATGGGGCTACCTGAAAGAGAGAAATCAGCTCAATTGAACCAAGTTTACTGCAGCGTGTGGCGCAGAACACAAGGCTCCGTTTTAAACAGTGTGTTCAACTCGACGGAAGACATCTGGATGACATACTTTTTAAAAACTAAAATCGGCATATCAATTCTATTGCTTAATGCTCTTAATAAAACTTTGTATCAATTATTACTTTTTTATTTAAGTTCGAAATTATAAATCTGCTACCACTCACCCTGTATAAAATTATAAATATGTGTATTGAGGGGAAATGTTTCTGGAGGACATTTTTTATGTTGACTTTTCGCAAATAACTTACTGCTAAAAATTATTAATTAAATTTTGTTTAGAGTTTCGATATTTCTGCAATTTTTGAATTTTTCCTTTTAAAATAAAATTCCTCAAGACACTAGACAACTTAGGATCTCGAAAATTTGAATCAGCAATACTGTGGACCAATATTGCGAGATATAGGAAAACCCTATTTTTTTTAGTTTTTTGGTATTTCCATCCTTACGGGGAAACCATTATCCCTTACAATTACAAATTCTGAGTTCTTATCAAATGACTATTAAGTCCCCCTGCAGAAACTATCAACCCGAGGCAACCAGATAACTTACGGAGCCAAATGTTGGAGTGTCTAATTTTTTTTTTAACTTCAAAAATTAAAAATAAAACAAACTTTCAAATTTTCACTAATTAGTTACAATTTAAGAAAAAAACAACACTTAAAAGTTTTAATAGAATATACTTATGTTATACAATTATACATAACTATCATATCTTACTTAAAATCGAGAGTTCAATAAAAATCATAATATAAATTGAAATGAAAAATCATAAAAACCATAATTTCACCAAATTTTGAGAATTCACTAAAATTCTAAAGTTCATCACAATAAATAAATATGCTGAAACAAAATTAAATTACCAAACCAACACTATTTGAAAAAACAGCGCAATTTCCCAAATAATACGGTATAAAGCGAATTATTCTGAACTCTGATATTTCAGAACAATTTAATCCAGAAAGGAAAACTGTTTTATTTAACAAAAAAAAAATCGCAATAATCCGAAAATCTAACAGAAAATTTCAAAATCAATAACAAACAAAATATTGCACCAAACGCCGAAACTAAACCGAAAAAAAATTATTCCACAAATAGTCTGAAGCTTAACAAAACTTTAAAATCTAAATCTGAAAATCCCCAAAATAATTTTAAGTTCAATTTTACCATAAATTTAATTTTAACGTCAACTTTTACACAAAGGCTGAAATAAATGAAACAACTCAAAACTTTATCAAACAATTTTTCGAAAAATTACACTGAAGATGGCACATAGCCGAAACCGGTTTGTCTCCAAACCAAACTTGACAAGGGATGACGGAAATTCGTTACAAAATCTATAGCTAATAAGTCCTTAGTCAACCTTGGCTTTGGAATATAAAGTCATTTAATACAAATCCGTTATAAGGGCTCGTTATGAAGTTCCCATGATCCAGGAGGAAGTTAAAACATGCACGTCCAAATACATACAAAACAAACTAGTCGTAGGGCTCTCCCTACCCAATAGTAGATAGTTTTCGATTGTTAAGATTTGAATACAAACAAAACATTATTTCGCTTAAACGGAAATCTTCAAAAATATGTGTCCTTTATTAATGTAAACTAATATCGTAGCTATTTAAAATATATTGATGCTCCTTACGCCTTTGTAGCAACATTTAAGTACAGTTAAAAATATTGTATATAATTATATGACTTGTTGTTAATGTCTTTTAAATTAGAAAAAAAAACTTATAAAGCATTTCTTCATTCATTTCCAATTTTTATGATCCACCCTAATCTTTACATACACACGTATGTTATAGCTAATTACTTTTCTATTGAGAAAATCATATCGTTACCTGATATATCAGCAACAGCAGTAAACAACCAACAAAATAGTTAAACTTAAAAGTTTTCCAAGACAAGAAACTAATAAACTACAAAATACCGACAGTAATGAGCCATAAATCAAGTCATTAATGCTTTTCAGAACAATGGTGCATAACCCAGCTATCAATCTTGTAAAAATGAGAAAGACTACTTTGAGAGCTAAATTACATTATGTGATGAAATTGAAGAGATTTCATATCCTTTTAAGATATCTAGTACAAGTTGTAGGTCTACTTGAGTAAATAATTTTGTCATTTTTAGAAATTCGTTTATACCCTCAAACTAGAGAGTTATCGAAAAATTAAAAACAAAGTATGTTTTGCACCAACATTGAACGCTCAAACGATGAAGAATAGAGGAGGAGCTAGGCTTCCTTATGACGTTAAAACAATTTTGAAGCAACCACTCGTTTAAAGCAATACCGTAATTTTTTTTTTTAATTTCTCCCACTTCCACTTTGGAGCCTTTTCTTGCAAGACTTGTTAGAGATTCCGTATTTTTTAGTTTTCTTTATAATGGAATTTAGATTTATTCACAATAGCAGAAATTACAACATAATGTGGTGCTTAAAAGTATTTTTAATTATTGTTAGATTTTCTTTTAATGCGAACCTGTTAACTGGGTTTTTATTAGCGTGAAAAAACGTTTCTCTTTATTTCCTGTTCTTGAGAATGTGTGCCTGCCTGCATATGTGCTAGTTTGTGTGTTGCAGGAAACAAATACACATGCAAGTATAACAACTTAAATATACTTCAACATATAACAGTCACTACTGTATTATAATGGGTGATTTTTTAACAGTTTTGGATCGGAAAATGTAAAAAAAACCAAAAAACTATTTGCAAAAAGTGAATTAAAAATGTTTGCTATTTACTTTATAAAGATTAAGTCAGGTGAATGTTGCTCGCGTCTATGCCAGAGGTGGTCCATCAGTGAGCGTAAATGTTTGCATACTTCTTCCAGTATTTTGTCGGTATCTCACCAATCTGTAATGTTGTCTTCTGTTGTCTTGTTCGCTGGAATTGGGGATAACTTGGCCCTGTACACGAAAGACATCACGTCTCCCAAAAAAAAAAGTCTAACGGGGTCAATTACCATGATCATGTGAGCCAATGGACTGCTCCAAAACTGAGCTTCGTCGCTGAAGACAATATTTTGATGAATGGATCTTTATCCATCTTTCATAAGGCACACTCCCCAAGCATATAACTTTGTACTTCGTCACCTGTTCTTAGTTCTTGCAGCAGTTGGATCTTGTATGGATTCATACTGAGGCCCTTACATAAAATCTTCAAGGTGATCGGGTAATACGAATCGACATATCCTGATCTTCATTGACACTGGAGATACAGATGCAATATTATTCTCGGTAAGTGGATTAATGTCTAATAAAGTGAATGTGGTGCGAAATTTGGTTACAACAGCTTAAATAGTCTAAGCCTACTGAAAAACCAAATAACAAAATAATCACCCGATAGTTGGAATGAGTATGTGACGAAACTTTATTTGTTATTTTATGCACAAGAAAACAAAGTACGAGAAAAGACGTGACAGATTTTTCCGCCAAAAACAAACATTGAGGCAAGTAAATTTTATTTATCAAACTTTTTTGTTAAAGCTGAGGCATTATTAAGGCAATTACATCACTAAATGTGAGTGTGTGTGTGTTGTGCTTAGAAACGTGCAAGGGTTTGTTTATGTCTACTTAAGTATGTTACAATAAATGTTTACACATGACAGGATTTATAAATATATTTGACAAGAAACTACAAAAATGAATTAACTCTATAATAAATCTTAGCAAAGACTAGAAAAAGGAATAAAAGATAAGTTTTCGAATAAAAATATGTGAATTCTTTTTTTTCAAAAACATTTAGCCCCAGGAATAATGCGATTACAAAATGATTGAAATGACTAAATGATGAAAGTTTATAATAAAATAAATATAAGATATTTAACAAATTGTAAGGCCGTCAGCAGGCAGGCAAACTCGCAGAAGTCAGAAGTTCTGATTTATACTTTCCCGTAGTGGCGGCCGATTACAGGTACCTCTATCTGCAAATCCACGGTGGAACAACATACGCCAGATATGCATGGCCAAGAGAGTCGATATCAATTTTTAATATAGACCTAGCCGTGTATGTGGAGCTCTATGTGGATGGAAATTCTTTCTTCACTAAAGGGATAAATCAGGAGGCCTTGCATGAGTCGGAGATGTTAATCCCAGGAGAAATTCAGGTTTTAATTGGCCAATGGAGGTGGACGAGAAAGCCTAGTGGGGGGTTCACTTTTTAAGATTCATGGTTCATGGTTATATGGTCAATACAAGAATTCTAAACAGATGGGTAAGAAAACCTCGCAAGTTGCGGACGGGTCAGTTTTTAAAGATATTTCTGAAGAAGAGGCTGACCCGATAGCGCACATTGTTTGTAATCGTCCTGCACTGGCTAGCATAAGGATTATGATCACGGATATACACTTGTTAAATGTGAGTGCCAAGAGGGACCTTAGCCTTAGCCAAATGCTAGTAATTTGAAGACACTCCGTGATGTGGAAGAAGACCTACAGTTACCAGTCGGCAGTCTAAAATCACTACAGTCAAGAGTAAAGGCTAGCACGAGACTCGAATGAGAGTAAGGTAGTCGTAAATTACAAATCGAATGCCTGGATTCAATTCGTGGAACGAAGGGTTCGAAAAGTCACCCATAAGGTAAGCGGTATGATTCAATACTCTACTTTATTAATAATAGCAAATTTTAACACTAGAGTATTTTCTAGTGTTTTTTTTTTTGTAACAACAGTTGAGCGGTAGTAATAGACTCTCTGCTTTTATATTTTTATGTCTTTTTATTTTAAAACACTCCTTTTCGTTCATCATTTCAACTTCTTTATTCGTTTTTATACAATTAGATTTGTCACCTACTCGACATTAAAAAAAAGCTTTTCAAATAGTTTAAAAACGGAAATTTTGAAAACCCGGTTTTTGGTTCGAATATCCGGGTTTTTCTCAATATTAAAATTATATATCTTTTTTATATATTTTTTTACTTTTTGTAATTGTTTTAACAGAAAACACAACCTCAAATTTCTATGCATTGCAGTCGAAGCATTAAAATGGATTACTGGAATCCGATACAGATTGCGGCTTAGATGAAAAATCTATTAATACTTCTACCATAAAAATATTTAGAAAAATATACCTAAGTGGAAATATTACATCAGTGTTTTTAAAATGATATTTCGTCTTACTAATATTCGTTGTAAGAATAATGACAACATACGTTGTTTTGTTACAGTTTTTAGTAAAAGCGTAGGCATTTCTTCTAAATCCAAAATTGTTAATTTATCACTTGATAACTTTTTGAAAGCAATTTTCTCTCCATTAAAGGGAGTAATTTTCTAATAATTGCGATTCAAAAAATTTTCTAAATATATGACTAATAAGGCGTGATAACGTAATATTTAATTATTAAAAACGCGGATACCATACCGGTCTTACCGGTATTTGTTGCAGTTTTTGCGAAATGTAAGGAATTGTGTATGGCTGATTTTTGGAATATATTCTTCAGATATGGTAGGATTATGATCATCTGAAGTTATTATTTTATGTACATTTCTTAAATAATTTGAAAGTGAGGAAGTTGGTGCTTTATATGTTTGGAACGATTTTCCGTCATCCCTTGTCAATTTTGGTTCGGTGACAAACCGGTTTCGGCCATTTTTATAAATGGCATTGAAGATGGCAACTAGCCGAAACCGGTTTGTCTCCAAACCAAAATTGACAAGGGATGACGGAAAATCGTTCCAAACATATATATCAGAGCACCCTGTCGGAAAAATAAATCAACAAGCAAGTTGGTGCTTCTTTACACGATATCGTTTTAGCAATCACCCTGGCTGATCAAATTAAAATTCAACTATTAAAGCATTGCCCTTTGACTTTTTGAAAATCTTGCCTAGCAATAGAACTCATTTCAATATGTTTGTATTTTAGAAAAAGTTGATATTAATCTGTAATTTTACTGGATATAAAATTGTCTTTTATATTGTCATTCATAAAGCACGTATTACATATAAACAACTGTTATGCATGCAAACTAAATTTAGTAGCCTAAAAATATTTAAATGTGATATATCTACATAAATATTCAATAATAACGCATACTACGGCACTGAAAATATGATTTCTTCAATAACACGAAAGAAATATACAATTTAAAAACCCGCTATTCGAATTACTGGAGATCCGGTTTCAATAACTCTGTATGCAATAAAAACAAATAGAAATGGCACGAAATCCAAATATAATTTTCATCCATATATTTGTTCATTTTACTTAACACAAAACTGTTTATGAATTTTCATGAACGAAATGAAAAGTTATATTTTAAATTATAAAAGGACAGTTATAGAGACGACTACCCGGATAATTTGGGAATCTTTTTTGCAACATTAGCTTGAATAGACGATGAAGTTGCAAGTATAAAAAAAGAAGTATATAAATGTTAAAAATCGTATTTATAAACAGTTCAATAGCATGCAAGATTTTATTAACTAAAGTGTACTTTTCTTTTCGAATATAACAGTAATGGTTTAAAAACTTTAATATAAGTTAGTTAAATTATAGGTAAATACAATTACTTGTAATTTGATTTTTGAATAACAATTCCGTATAATGTATAACTGAGATATTCCCAATTACAATTACAACAAGGGGTTTCATTAACAATTACAAGTTATTCTAAATGCTGTTTTTCAAATAAAGTCATATCAAATTGTTATCGAGTTCAGTCCTTGTTACAATAAGAATTTATTGAAGCTTTTATTTCAAAGTAGAAATAAACATCACGTGTCCTTGAAATTTTGATTTAGTTGGATTTTCCCGGGTCTTCAAATACCGGAGAAAGTCAATAGTTTTGAATAAAAATATTTAAATTCACATAAGTAAACATTTTTAAACCAATAAAAAAGAAATAAAAATCAAGAAGCAGTAATTACTTTCAGAAGGTTTTTCCTACAAAATGCATCTTTTAGTTGCTTTGAGCCCGATTAATTGTTTCAGATAGCCTTTGTGTTTATTAAGTATCAATTATGTTTTAAATTTTAATTATTTTCGAGGAGTCATGCCAAAATGTTGTTTGTCTAAACGATGTAAATTTTAAATGTACTGGTGGATAGTGTGAATTTTTAATGATTCGCACGAATCATATACAATAATATTAGCTCTTGATTTGACATTCCGTCAGGATGATTCGATGTACAGGTTGTCCGCCGGCAAGGTATACTACTTTGTTTTGCCGCCATTTAGGCAGAGTCGTGGCAAATTTATTTTGAAAAATATTCGGTAAACCAACGTGTTTTAATCGTTAAAGCATTTTATCAAAATCAATTTTTTTTATTTTTATTATATATAATAGTAAATAATTTACTGTACATATAACACAAAATCTTTTTAGTCTAACAATGTAGTTAGTTCGCCAACTTGCCTCTATAATGCCAATTAGGCGCTGAGGCCGTAAATAAAATGTATATAATCTAATTTTGTGCAAATAAAATTAATAAAAAAAAATCATCGACTGCTCTGACAATGAGAAAGTTACGTGAATTTTTGGGAGAAACAACGTGCCAACAAGACGCACTATTTATCGTGTAGTGAATGATTTCGAAGGAAGAGGGACTGTAGCTGATAGGCCCAGGCGTGAACCACAACGTACTGCAAGATCGGCTGAAAACATTACTGCTGTTCAAGAAAGTGTTCAAAACAATCCATCAACCTCAATTCGACACCGTACTCAGGAGCTTGGTCCTCAAAGAACAATTTTGGGCACAATTTTTCACACAGACTTGCATTTGTTTCTATTTAAGATTCAGTTGACACAAGAGCTTCTTCCAGAAGACCATTCACGCCGCCGTACATGGAAAAATCATAATGAGTGACGAGGCACATTTTCATTTGAATGGATAGATGAATAAACAGAATAGTCGGTTGTGGGCCATGGAAAACCCTCAAATTATTCATCAGTCACCTTTGCATCCATCAAAAGTGACAGTCTAGTGTGCAATTTGGTCAGGAGGAATCATTGGACCTTTTTTCTTTGAAACTGAAAACGGCGTAACGGTAACTGTTAATGGGGAGCGATATCGTGATATGATTAAAAACTTTTTAGCGCCACAACTGCATGTTTTCGGCTTGACTAACATGTGGTTTCAACAAGACGGTGACACATTGCATACAGCCAGGATTACAATGGAATTACTGCAAGATCTCTTTCCATAACAAGTTATTTCAAGGAATGGTGATGTTGATTGGCCTCCACGGTCGCCTGATTTGACTGCTACGGACTTTTTTTGTGAGGACATTTGAAAAGCAAGGTTCATGCGAACAAACCAGAAACGCTGGATCAACTCAAACAAAATATTCGTGATGAAATTATTGAAATACCGCGTGAAATGTGTGAGAATGTAATGAAAAATGTGTTCAAAAGGGTTCGCATTTGAGAGGCTAACAGAGGCGGACATTTATCTGATATTGTATTTCATACATAATTGCCGACATTAAATAAAACATTTGTCAATATACGATCCATTCGCTTTCATTTAATCAAAAATTATAAACAAACAAATTAGTATACCTTCCCGGCGGACACCCTGTACTAGTATATTTTCGAAACGAATATCTGTCATCCCTTTTCAAGTTTGATTTGCAGAAAACCCGGTTTCGGCTATTTGCAACTTGTTGGCGTTTTATTGTTTGTCCAGTACCCATTTGTCAAATGGGCTAGTAGCAGGCGAACCTAGTTTATCACGTAGACATTGGTTAGGCAATTATTGTGGCATCACAGATGTAAGCGGACTGTCTGTCCACAGGATTTTAATACTGCGAAAATTTTCCGTTTAAGTTCTACTAAAATTTCGAAAGGTTATGAATGCCGTAATTGGCGCCCAGCTTTATAATAATTTAGAGGGAAAATTATGGTAGCGTAGATTTTTTAATAGAATAAAAAAGCTGACTTAACCTAAAATTACATTGAAAAATTTAATTCATATGCCCAGACATTTTATACTGTGATCATGTACGTTAATACAACCAAAATATCTATTCAAATTCAGATTCAAGTGCAATAATTAAGAATAAATGTGTTGGGAAGCCAATAAAACATGTTGTGATTTTCTCATAAATCGTAAGAAACACAATACTTTACAGGTTTCTATTTTGTTTTGCTACATCCTTTAGCCAGCTCTTTTGACCTCTTCTGCTTCACCTTATTTTCATTGCTTGGCTTTGACGTTCTTTTTCTAAACCCGTTTAATGGGAATTCAATCCTTTTTCGTTTCCTTTATTACGTTAGAGTTTTCGACGATTATAAATGGTTTTGCTGTTTATTGCAGTTGTTGAACATTTATTTCATTTCGTTGCCTACTTTTAGACCTTTACTCTCCTAGCTCCTTTGAGTTCATTAAAATTTATTGCTGCACAATGGGTTTTACGATTAATGGCATTTATTGCCTTTTAATGTGAACAAAACACAACGAATAATTCATTCTAACTTAATAGATGGATATAAAGAATACGAGTGAAAGTTGGTTTTGATTTTGCATTTGAATCTTGTTTCTAGTAAAATCATCAGCAACCGCTATTAATTTTTTATTGCTGTTACACAAATAATAAAACATCAATAAGACATTTTATTGGATTATTAATTTAACCCTTTATGCAATCCTAAACTTACGTGACCACTGTTAGTTTGAATTGTTCCCTTTTAGTGTGAACAAACAATTTTTTAGTTATTACAGGGCAATTAGCCTAAATATAGACGGTATTCAGCGTTTGGTGGCGGGGTTTGCAAAATGGCAAATGCAAAATATCGTAGCTTTCTTATGCAATTCAATAGAAATGCTGTGCATATCGTTATTATATTTCATAAAAAAGCTACAATATCTTGCATTGGCACATTCGCGAGTCCATTTGCACCAAACACTAAACTTTGCATGCATGAAAAAGTTATGTCGAGTCGCATAAATCCAAATAAAATATGAGAGCCAATAAAGACATATTCTTTTACTATAGGATTTATTTATTTGATTACGGTTCGTGTATGTTACTTATATTTTAGTAGACAGCGATCAGCACACAATGTCCTAGTTTGATTTATGTGAACATTATTAACATTGAAGTGTATATATTGGAAGCCCTCGTAAACAACGGGCGATCAACTATTAAAGGTTGATCGCCCGTTATAGATAACAACTGTTATCTATTAGCAGCTGTCAAAGTTACCAACGTCATTTCGCTTTTAAAATATTCTGTAAGATTCGGCATTTCATTTCATACGAATTTGTCGAAATTAAAAAAAAAATACTGTAGAATTTCTGGCTCAGTTGAAAATGCACAGAACCAAACTTCGTAGGTGATATTAACGAATAAATCTGGTGAACCCTTAATGAAAAAAAAATAGTTAAGTCAACCGATTTCCATTTCAAATCTTCACGTTTAGGCCGGGTCTATGCGCACTATGTGTATATTATACGAAACCAATCGCGCTGCTTTTATCCCTTTATAAGTTGGCTTTTTCTAATCATAAAATAATAAAACTTACACTATAACGACTTTATGTAGGAGTGACTACATGGGAGAAGCGCTTATTTCACCTATTCCCAAACAACTTCTTTCTACTAGGGCTAAAAGCTCTGTAGCCGCAATTAGTGTGCTTAGCATTGTAATCGCCAGCTGCAATAAACTTGTATCCTAGTGTAGCAAAGAATCTGGCAAACTGATTGTGTTCGATCTTGTGCCTAGGCTGGCTGTACTCAGATGAGACTGCAGTATTAACATCAGTGAGATTTGTAGACGTAGCTTGTATTAAGTCTTGGCTGAATTCTGATACTGCATGACGGCAGTGCTACTACATGCCGTTACACTCTGCTGTTTAGTGGTAAAAACCTAAAAGACTTTCAAATAAAAAGAGTATTTTGTTCAGACTCTTTACTAGTAAAAATATTTGCGTTGAGTATCGGTTAAATTATACAAATACTCGTATAGGGTGGTCCAACCAAAACGCACGATGTTAATTGTAAATAAAATTAAAAGTTTTTAGATAATGATAGAAGGATCTACAGTTATATATGAAGCAATATATCAGACAAATGTTCGCCACGGCTGCGGTGGCATTTCTCTATCCTATTGGCCGATATTGTCAATGTCATTAATATGCCCAATTATTTCATTCTTTATCTCTTGAATTGTTCTTGGCTTATTGGCGTACCCTTTTTCTTTTAATTATCCCCACAGAAAGACGTCGAACGTTGTCAAACCACATGATCGTGACGGCCAATTAACATCGACATCGCCACGACGTGAGATAACGGCCATTGAGTTTTTCGCGCAAAAGAGCCATTGGTTTCGTTGGCTGTGTAGCAAGTGGCACCATCCTGTTGGAACCACATATCGTCCAGGTCCAAAAAGTTATTATTATCTCCCGATAGTGACTAACAATTAACATCGTGCATTATGGTTGTACAACTCTATATAAATTCAAAACACAATTTATTTTTTTATTTATTTTTTTAATATTTAATTTTAACGCCTGAATGAAATAAACAAATTTAAAAAACTTTTTGAACACATTATTTAATTTTATTAATCACATTTGCATAACTAATCATATGAAATTGGCGTAAAATTAGAATTTTCATGTGCAAAAACAGTCGGCGAATTTAAGATAAAATAAATAAAATAAATGTTTTTTTCAAAAAAAAGCTTAGTCAACTTTTAAAAACTTTAAAGATAAAACTCCATATTTATATTTCAAAAACCATATTTAAATGCCATAAATAGAATAAATCAAAACGGAGATTAGTAATAAAAATATGTATCTGCTGCATAAAATATTCAATAAAATATTTATATTCATAAAATGCTGTTGCGATTAGTCAACATAAATTGCAAATTTACCAAACCCTCTAGTTGGGGAAAGCTTAATAGAAAAAAAATAAGTCTATAAAATATAAAATTTATTTAAATATCGGCAATGACAACATGAAAAAAACAATAATAATTTTAATATAATAAACAAGGTCAAGAGCGAAATAAATATTCCATTTGCCAAAAGGAATCTTTAGTTTCAACACATATTTTAACTAAAAGGCTCTTCTTTCAGATATGTGGAATAATAAAATAAGACAGACCATATAATGAGCTCACAACGGCTTTGACTTTGGGTTAGCCTCTAATGTTGGTTTTACTCAAGGTCACTCTTAATTCCAGCTTTGGTAGGTAAGTTCGTTCGATACAAAAAATTTACGCTTTTTAAAGGAAAAAATAATCCTCATGACATGAGTCACGTCTATAACCATGACTGGTTGTTCGTTGGTTAGAGTCTGGTTAACGGTAGAGCTTCGCTGTTAACAAAGCGGCGAAACAATGCACATATGGCGTTTCGCAACGATTTTTTTAAGATATAGTCAATATGAGTCATCGTATGAATTTTAGAAGTATAAAATATCTTAAGCGCCATTCGATGACAAATTTTTGGATTATTTTCCATGAAATGAAAGCCATTCTCCAAGAAAGTGTTGAAAATATGTAAAAGATTGACAAGTGGCAGCTACACATTGCCTGAGGATACTGTCGAAAAAGCGACTCGTACTCCCTGATGGAGTTCCTGTTAAATAAAACAGTCGGACAGAAGCAAAGTCTATGTAATTTGCTATAAAATAAAATAGAACAGCATACACTATGAATGACCAAGTTGATCTCGGTAGCTAGTATGCGGTTTGTGAATAGCAGTCAGTTTCTAATTTGAATACAGACGTACCTATTAAAAGACGCGGTTTTCTAACGGGAGATAACGAAAGGCTAAAGACAACGAAGTGTGAGAATTAGATAACTATTGTGGAATAGGGGGTGAATATTAGGGAATTAGGGATTAAAGGAATCTGATTAAGTAATTAAAAGCATACCAGATCCTACGGCGAAATTCAAAATAATAAGTAAGATGTACGATGAATCGGATATAGAGATCTGCTTTGGCTATTACTGTTGGTATAAAACCAGCTAAGATTTTGAGATCGTATAAATTTATAAGCCTGAAAAGTTATCAGGGGACAGCTACTTGGAGGCGTGGTCGAAAGGTCGCTTAACTTGCCTCTAGAAAAAAATACCAAAAGGCACTTTAATAAAATCGGAGTACCCTATGTTGGATAACATCCATAATTACAGGACATCATTTTTCTACTTCAAATATCTTCCAAACGATGATGGAAACTGAAAAGAAGGAAGGGGATATTTGTGAATGATAAATGGCTCCTTACCTAATGCTCAAGATTATGAGGATTCAGTGATGAGAAAGTAGATCTTATTTCTAACGATAATTAGTGATGAAAACAGAAGACGGAGTTGAGTAATGAGGCAAACCTATGGTAGTTTGTTTAGTGTTGTTTAGACGTGCGGAACACAAAACCGAAGTAAAAAGAGTAAAATGTAACAAAACATCCATCCGGTTATATTTTAGCATTCTAATTAAACAAAGGATATACAGAAGGAGCTAGAGTTTTCTTTAATAGTGAAAATTGTCATAACCGATTTAATAAATATTATTAAAAAATTGCATTCGTTAGGGTGGCTACTTAACATTTTCTGCTTGTTAGTTTGTGTTTTCCCAAACGCGTATTTTTTTTATTAGAGAATTTTAATTTTCGTTCGAAATTAAAATAAAAACTACTGCAAATCCTTCTATTTGTTGTGCCAACGTCGTTCGAAAAGGGACCCATAAAGTAAGCGGTCTGCTTCCATATCCTCACAACAACTAAATATAGTTGCACTGCAATTCTAAAATTTATTTGTATTTATCTAAATTTAGAAGTTTTACACATGTAAGAAACATTCTTAATATGTTATTTATATAGACGTATATTGTTACGTCCCACTTGATAATAAAATCGCTATTGAACATTTGATAAACCTTTCTTGGATAAAACGTTCGAGAACGATTATTGCTAGTGAAACGACAGAGAACTCATAGTGCTCTCCCGTCACCCACTTTGTGGTAGCAAATCTTACGATCTCAAAAGTTCACTCGAGATATCAACAGCGAATCTTTAATAATACTGCAGGCAAATAACTAAAACGATATCGCCAAATATTCGCTAAAAAATATTTTTATTTATTTCAAGTTCTTATAAGTTTGGCAATAGTTTGTGAACGAAATTTTTACAATTTCTTTCCTTTCGTTTTGGTTTTCTGTTTTTATAAATAATAAATGTTTCTCATTTGTAATAAGTTTAATAAACAGAATTTAGTTCCTCATATAAAATTGTTTCCAATAATTATTTAAAAATCTTAAGACAAAATTATTAATTACATGTTTATTATTTATAAATAATTATTTTTACTTCTGTCTGCTTTACACTCTTGCTCACTAATGACATGTTCTTGATTATGATCTTCCTGAACAAAATCAAGAAGACAAAAAAGTTGTTAATCTTGCGCTGGCACTTTTGCCTCTTAGACAGACCAAAAATGATAAAAAAAAAACATTTTTGTTCGACAAAAATGAGATTACAATATAATTAATAAATATTTGGTGAGAAGTTAGCGTAGAAAATGTTTTTTCTTAGGCCTACACAAAATTTGTATCGCCATTTATTTGCGAATAATTCGCTATAGCGAACGTTATTTTATTTATTTTCGACAGAATAGCGAAAATTCTTCGCTTTAGTGAACGCTCGCTTATTTAAAATCGCAGGTCAAGCGGGGTTGGCCTATTTAACGTCAATTTGTCTTATACAATAGACGAACGGATTCCACCGCTGACGTTTATTATATAACACTCAGATCATCACTAAACTATTTACTTGTACAAGATGCAGCTTAGATACAGAAAAAGTAATTTCTCGAAGGTGGTAGACAAGTCTAGAACCAAGGCAAATTGATAACAGACAGACTCACGGCAGGGTTGACTAAACAAGTCAACTCACTGGCGCAGCTGAATTCTTTTTTTAAAAGATACAATTCTAATTCCATATAAAAAGAAGGTTTAGCCATTTCCGGCACATTTTTTTATAGCCGGAAGCCGGAAATGCTTTAAATTTGGCTGTCAACCTACCTATTATCAGTTTGCCTTGGTAATTGGCAAATTCAGTGCATTGCGGATGTCAAACTGCATATAGGAAATGGCGAAATTTTTTATATCAAGTTCACTACTTACGCTAACTTTGGAGTTCGGTCTAGCAACTAATGAACAAAATCATTATGTTATATAAATGTCACATGCTCATATGTCTCACGAATTTTTTGATTATTTTTCTAGAAGAATTGTACCGAAAATCAAAAAGTAAAAAAGTCCATTAAGGAAACTTGGAAAATTTTGTTAAATTCTTTCCAATAAAGGTTCGACACACACTTGTGACATGAGTTTGAGTGCAAAATTCTATGTCAGATATATGTGACGTTAGGTGGCGAACGTGATATGAAATTCGCCATATAATCATTTAAAAAAATTAGTTTCCTACTATGCGTGCGCGTAAATTGAATTCTATTTGCCTTTTTGGCTTTTCATCAAAAATAAATGAATTTTACATTTACGTTTACTAAAGAAATGTAACAAATCCTTTAACAAATATATGAATTTAATAAAATGTTCTTAAAACTATAACTATTGTTATTTTAGAGAACAATAGATATTCATAGAATGAAACTTAAGTACATAATAAATATATGGTGGAACAAAGAAAAACTATACCACATACCTAAACACCGCAAAGTACATATATGCGATCCTTTTAAATATTATTTGGAATTATATGAATGAGCAGCTATTATTCACTTTAAAATCCGCACATTTTACAACATTTTCATATAAATCATTCATCATGTGCACATGTAAGCATCTACATATACATACACATGGACATTTGAATATGTTCACTTGCATATTGTTATGCGTGTGTGTGTATGTGCGTGTGATAGAAGAGCGTTGCATTTATAAAAACGACGCTTCACGTAAAATGAATAGGGAGAGTAGAATAATACATGGAATTTGATATGACATTATATCCCTTCGCTTTGTTATTGTTATATCCTGGGGAAAGGTATACGAACACTTTATTATTAAACAACTTATGAAAATCGAATCCTTATTTAATTCACTTGTAGTGTTTGAAAAAATAACAACCGTACCTTTGGACACATAATACGTTTACGCACATCCAAAGATGGGCCATAAAAATAAAAAAAAATGTGTAATATTAAAATAAAATTTACTACTTGTCATATTAATATTTAATATCCCTTTTTATAATTTTTTGTTCATATTTTAAACATAAAGTGGTTTTCAATTAGGTTGAGCCGATGTTTAAAGAGAAAAAACAAAATGCATGCGGATATACACGCAATTCTGTTGAATTTGAAAGACCCATACATATCATAATGTAGGAACAATGGCTTCGTCTTCGCATGCTTGCAGAAATTCGAATAACCAAGCTTCAATTAATATATCCAGCAGAATTCGAACGATGGCCTGTAGAATATTGGTATAGAGCTGGAACTTCAAAACCACAAGAGAAAAATTATAGCGTATTCACCTGCCCGATAGGTAAACATATCCACTATAGTAATCCTGTATGGCACGTGGCACTACTCTGTTAGAACAGCATGTCGTTTCCGCCGTGTATATCGCGCAGTTTGGGCGGAACGGAAATGGTTTTCTTTGATCGGTAGCTCTACTTAACCTTGTTTTCTGAGAAGCAAGTCCCAACACTGCCGCGGGCACATTGGCTGCTCGACATAGTAAACCTTTAAACTGACTAAGCACCGAGTTTGTTTACGTCGGATTACATGCGGAAGTTTTGCTTGTTAACTTAGTCACTCGTCTAAAATGCGACACGATATCAAAGGTGAGTCCTTTTGCAAACACTACAAAGTTTCCTTTATACACAAGCAGTGTTATGTTAGCCGGATCTTGCCCGAAAATCTTTGCGAAATTCCGAATTCTTATGCATGCCGAGGAATCGAGTGCCTTTAGTTCTTCCTTCAGGGATAACATCAATGGTTCTGCCCGATCTGGCATCAGAGAATAAATAATTAATTTGACCGACGCTGCGAAAACAACATGACCACCACAGACTGTCGACATCAATCCGCTTTTATTGAATAACCCTTTATATCAAATAGAATTCACTAGAAACTAGAAATTGCTACACAAATGTGTGCACCTTAACATTACCAAAACATGTGTATGTGGATATGTAAAAAGAGGTACTCGTAGCTATGAAATATAACCCAGGAAATTTCAGCTATTGGCCAATTTAATTCGCCTTATTCACTAACTTCAACTTTTATATTTCGAATAAGAAATATGTTCTCTGCCCTTACGGTGTTTGTTCCCACGGACTTATTCGTAAATGTCTACTCCTCATTAACGTAGACTTATGATGTTAAGTATTATTTGAAACTAATATAGCAGCTTTACTAATTAATTTAGAATACCGAATCTTGTCAGGGAGAAGAGAAAACTTAGAAGATAGTGGCAGAAGAATTGTTCTCCAAAATAAAAGTCCAAATGAAAATATGCCAGAGGACCATATGTATTAAACTGAGTTACAAACATGACTCCGCTATAGAGAGTAATTTAAAAAGCGTGTATCCAACAAAATACAAGGATTATAGCCTGTGAAAAACTGTCAGGGGCATGAAATAAATACCATTTCTAGGCAACATTTTTGCTTTCTAATATGAAAAAGGATTATGGAAAAAATGTTACCAAGCTAGCAAATTGTCTAGAAATAAGATGGTATTCTACAGAACTTGGTCCTCATTTTGATCTCATTACTTTTGACAGCCGAACTTTTTGGATACATTTTACTTTTAAAGCCATGTTGCGAGTTCTTCCCAAGCTTGTGGATAGGCTCTGAAATTGTTATGATTTCTAAAGCAGAAAAGGGCTCTAGTTAGATTACGTCACACAGGCCTATTAGCCTATATATCAAAGTTTTTGAAAAAATATTCGTTTCGTTGTTAACGACCTGTTTTATAGACCACAAATTACCTCGTTTCCGAGCGAGGCAGATTACTATTGAACAAGCCATAGAATTGTAACTGTTAATAGATCGGCATTTAAAAATAAACAATACTGTTCAGTTTTATTTGTAGATATCTCACATGCATTCAATTAAGTCTGACATGATGGGCTACTCACTAAAACTACTCAAATTCATCCTGAAATACTTTTGCAGACGATAATATATTTATAAATGCTAATCAAGGTTGCACTCAAACAGCTTCAGTATCACATTAATGAGCTAGAGGACTACCTAAAAAATTTTGAATCAAAATAAATCCATCTTAATGTGCTTCGGGTAACGTTTTTCCTCAGAAGGCAAAATTGTCCACAATTAGCCATAGCAAATACTACCAGAAGCCCATGTTGTATATTTCGGTATCCATCTAGATGGATGTAAGAGCTATTAAACTAAGAACAAAACAAATGCACTTGTTAATAGGTCCGTTACAACTAGTCGTCTGCGCCCCTTAGTATGTTACAAATAAAGACATTAACAGGGACCTACGAATTTGAATGACACCAAAGACTAAAAAGCAGATACGTTCAGTCTGGCGAGACGACTGTGCGAACCTCATCGTAGATAGTATATTACAATTTGAATGCAATAAACTAGTTATTGCAGAGGTACTAATTAATAAATAACATTAAAGAGATATGATTTGAGAACTTGTGTTTTTCAGAAAGGTTCAAGGAAATAAAAAAAATCAATTTACTTCGCCGACGATTTGGCGCTATAGAGTGATACCGATGAAGGAATTTTTGTTATTGATTCGCTAGCGGCTGAGATATGAAGCCAAGAAAAGAAAAACATCGAATGCCTAGTAGGTAACGCGCGAACTGCTAAGCGATTGTTATGGATCTTAACCATTTAATGTTTAAATGTTAAGAAGAACTTGTTATAGTTGTCAAAGTTTGATTTAAAATATTTTGCAATAAGCATAATGCCATCTACAACCATAATTTTTTAGAGAGAACATAATATAGTTCTCGTAACCCTCCCACAGCTATACGTATATTCTTCGTGTGCATTAACAATAATTACAACATAAAATATATTGACAATCTCCACCCTCTCTTTGCTCTAGTGCGGCCACCTTATTAAATGTGAATTAACGGAGTCGTTTTTATGGTACTCGTACAAACATAACGTATTTACTTGAATGAAAGTAATAATATCATTTTCGACTTAAATACAAATTTATTTAATTCGCATGCAAACGCATTTAGTAATTGAGTGTGGGTATGGCTGTGTGTGTAAACCGCTATATGCATATTCAAATAAAGTAATTGTAGTTGATGTTCTAGTTACATTATTAAATTGTGCTTTAGAGTATGAATATCCATCCGTATGAAGATATTTCATCTCAAAATTTGTTTCTTTTACATGGTACAACTGAAAACTTAAATATAACCATACATTCACATGAATATAAATCTCTAAAGATTTCTACAAGTTTTATCATTATTTTATTTGTTATAAATATCTTCCATTTAAAATTCAGGTGTCTAGTTTGAAAACTATATCTGTGTGCAGAGAGGGAAGACTGTGTTGGTATGAATATATTTGTATAGTTGTAGGTAGGTATGTATTACTTCAATATTATATTTAGGTTTTATTAGATTTAACTTCAAAAATTCAATTAAAATAAAATATGCTGCTTCTGCTTCTTTGCTAACAAAGCTGGAGCAAAATATTATTAAAAGTTTGACTTTATTGTATGAAAAGATACAAGTTTATTAATAATAAATATTTCGTATTTGTTTAATTTTGCAGATGTTTAAATCCAATGAGTGTTTCTTTCTGGGAGAAGAAGAAGAACTTTAAATTGCCGCTTGCTTCAAAAATTGTTTAGAGTGGCAAGTTCCCGTTTTAATTATTTCAACCATAATACGTACGCCATATGATTTCGTACAGTTCGAACACAACGATCGATTAATATCCGGTAGCGTAGGGTTAGTGGGCGAATGGCGCACATTTGTCATTCTGGTCAAGAACTACAATTTTGTTCATTTTCTTTATGTAAAGTTGTTCGTGTTTAAGCATTTCAATGCAACAGCAAATTAGGCAAAATTTTTCGATCCTTCAAATATATTTTATAAAGGATTATAAAAAAATACTGGCGTCAAATTGTCGTACTCGTGATCGTATAATCTACCGTATCGAATGAAATTTCGTTGATATCGAATAAGCAGATAGTGTCCTTCGATATCACATAATTTTGTTTAAAAATGTAAACGTAAAGAAACAAAAAAGGTAAGCAAACGTAAAATTATTAGAATTCAAATTTCATAAATTTTTTCGAAAATGGATCATGTGTCTTTGTTTTATTTAACTTCACATGATAAAGAAAAAGAAAATGAAACAAAACGTACGGTGGAATATATGCGAAGTCCGATACAGAGTAAGAAAGTGTAATTTTTTTTGACTTGATATTCCGACAAGGTGATTTGAGTCCGTCATTCCTTGTATTAAGAACTATTTGTTTTTTTTATAGAATCTTTCTTCAAGAAAATATCAATAAATTCAAATCTTAATCCTAATGTTATATTTATTAATTATTACCATGCTCAGGGTATCGATTTTTCTTAGTATCTGGTGTCACCCAAACTACAGCAAATCCCGGGCATAGGAGTTGGGATGGACTGATAATTTTCCTACGTATTTGCACGAGTAACTTTTAATTTGTTCTTGGACTGTGGGAATATTTAAATCCCAGTGAATATTCTCATATCAATATTCTCATGACGATTAGTCGTAGTAATTTAGACTTTCTTCTTTGTAACTTCTGAATATTAAGTGCGCAAGCAGTACCTCATAGCTGGATGCCAATTGTCCATAAAGGTTTTATAATGGATTTGATGAGGATAATTTTATACCCCAGGGCCAGAGTTGACTTGGGGCAGATGAGATGTTTTGAGTTTTATAGCTGTTATTTTTACTTTAATATGTCGGGACCATGTTATACGTCGGTCGAGATGAATTATCAAATATTTCACGTGGCAAGTGCGAAAATAACTTGGGCGAATTTAGAGGGATTTACGTTTTTTTCCATTTTTTAACTGAACCTCAAGCTTGATAATATGAGATTACAGATTCTCCAAAGCAACGAAGAACGCAAAATTATACCGAATTTGGCGCTTAACCGAAACCGGTTTATCACCTAACTATATCTGACAAAGGATGAAGAAAATTCATTCCAAAAATCTACAAGCAATAAATTACTTAATAAATTTGAATTAAAAACCCATTCTTTCGGTTCAGAAAACTATTTAGATTCACAAAACAGGCATTTAACGTTGTGTTATCCTAACTTAATCTATGAAGTGACATCTCAACAACAGTACTATCACAACTTCAACTAGTGATTACACTTTTAGTGCGCGGATGTCTCCAACGTATCGTTGGAAATGATTATCTTGTGGGCATTTAATAAAGCACTGTATGAAAACATGTAAATAGACCTTTAAGGGAATTGGAGGCCAAACTGTGCGCGGATTGATCCTCCAAATTTATTTGCATGTATGAATACATTCGTTGGTTAACTGAGACCCTGTAGTGAAAGACCTTTTATTTTGATTATTATTATTTTATTTATTTTCATCGAGCTCCGCGATAAGAGCTCAAGATGATTACAAATTGGTCTGTGGCGCAGCGACAGTCAAGTGTTTGCTGCTTAGACAGTGTGATATATGACACTGTTTTAATTTCATACATTGTACATTTCATGTTGATAATGACTATAAAGTCTTGCTATGTTGTGTCAGTATTACAGACTGTAAAATCATGCTACAACCCTCTAATAATGAACATATCGCAACCTTAATCAAAAACAGTTCAAATCATATGGCTTTTTCTCAGAACAAATCACTAACAAATGCAGACGTTTTTTTTCCATCATTGTCTTATTTAATTTAATAAATATCGCTATGATTGTTTTCATGTTACTTGCATCGCTCTCTTCAACTGAAAAGTACTTTTTTTAGTTAACACAGTGCGCATGATTGCAATTTAGTAGTTTTGTTGTTGCACATTCTATCGCTGGTGCATTCTTTTGAGTTGTACATTTTGAAAATCAACTATTTTTGAAAGCACAGTTATTTGATCACTAGTGCGACGATTTTGCCGCTGCTATTGATCGTCCTTCAGGCGTTTTAATGGCCACGTCAGTAATCTGTACTGCGGCATATAAACCATTGACACAATGAGACAGATATCATACTGCATGTGCTTATGGTGCTAAACCAGAGACAATTGAAGACTTGGAAGCCAACACTCGACACTTTGCTGCCAAGATACACTTTGATCTGAAATGTTTGAGACAATGGTAACCTTTTATTTGTTTTATTTAAAGTCACATTTTTCCACTGCTATATTGCTGGCTGGGTCGAGTTTATAAAAACAATTGTTTGATAACATCAACTTTTAAAAAAAAAATCTGTGAAGAAAATGTGCAAAACAAAGTTTATCAGTCATATTTGCTACGAATTGTAAATAATATAATTTTCTACCACGTCAGGAGTCGCGCATAAGTTCCGTTCGATATATTTGTTGCAAACTGTTGCTAAGTAGATGACTTAATATCCATTTCTGTATAAACCAGATTATCGGTAGAAATGATATTCTTCATTGCTTGAAGCCGACCTTTAATATTTGCTACTCAGCATACAGCTCTGCCTAACATACGGGCCTGCTATTTTGGTCCAGGGAATACAGAGAAAATATTTGATTTCGTATCTGTATTTATTTCTGTGGGTCTTAAGTTTAGTACTAAAGTAGATATTACAGTAGAATTTAAATTTTGATCCTTCATTTAAAAAAAAACTGTTTGTAATCATTTAGTTATTATGACGGACTTTTGTTAGTAATAGTTCGAAGAAGGAAGGCGTGTCATAATTTTGGGAAAATTGGCTTTCCACAAGAAATTTACTTCATACGCTTAGAAAAACTCAAGGTATATCGAGTGCAAAATTCGCTATACTATTACATGCGTACAAACCGATCACAGAAATAAGGGTGGGTTGATGTTGATAGCTTGTGTTGGCCATGTTATTTTTGCAGCGTCTGTCAGATATTTTGAATATTAATCAGTCACTGATACCAAAGTACTACGGCAAGTTATACGATTGGTCAAAACATCATCTCTATCAACAAATCGAATTCAACATTGGTGAAGATATCCCCATCAATGGCGCCGCCTTTAAAATGTTAAACAATTTTCTGGAAAATCCTTTACCACAGCTAATTTCTGTTGTGACTGGGCGTACTTGTTTGTAAACTACTGACTACTCGTTTCTTTTTATATAAATGATTTTCTCGTAACACTTCTTCAAAATTAGCTTTATACTCGTGAAACTTAAAAAATAATAATTCTAGCTCAGCCGTAGCTCCTGCTTGTTATTTTCATCCATAATTATCTGGTCAATTTATCCATCTAATCATTAACAAAAGTTTCTGTTTCATTATAATTTTCTCCAAAGCAGGTGTTTCTATCAAAACTTAGTGAAGAATTAAATCTTTCAAAGAAAAACACCATCATCAGAGATAAAAAACGCACATTACAACAACATACTCTTTCTGCGGTTAAGTGCAAAAGAGAAGAATATCGTTGTTAACGAGTTTTGCAACAAAAAGCGAATCTTTGACATGAAGCAAAAATGTGTTTCTTTCTACGCACTAAAACTCAAACTGGTGCACAAACAACTTTAAAGTATGAAAAAGGATTCTTATCACTGGCATGAGCAAATAAAGCAAAAATGAATAAAAACCCCTGAATGTTGCTGTAACCACTGACGAATAGTTGAAAACAATGACTGTGGTCACTTTCTGCTGTTACATCCAAATGCAACATGGACATTATTGTACATATGTGTGTACGCAAGTGAAAATCATTGTTGCATGTTGTTCATCTTCATGTACTTGTACTCATCTTGAGATGTAGTGATTTTAACACCACATACTTTTAAACACGTAACACTCATAGTAATTATTACCTACCTACCGTCTTCTCTACCCCCAATTTGTTCGTGGTGCAAGGATGACAGTACATAAAACCAGCAGCAGCAAGAAAAAACTACAACAACTTGTGCTTAATAAATGCAACTAAAGAGCAAAAAATTCAAAATAAAAAATAAAACAAGATAAAAAGATGAATACAACAATTTAACCAGAACAACTTAGCTGCGCACACTGGGCAGGCGAAACAAGACGTAAAAACCACAAGGTGCCACATCCGTTCTTGTTGATGATAATGCGGACTACGTTTGTACAGGTTCGTTCCTTTTTTATTGTTATTCATTTTTTTCTTAAAGCTCTGCTGTGTTTTGAGTTCTTGAAAAATATCTTAGACAGCAAAGATTGTTAGTTAAATTTTTGTTGCAATACTTCTGCTTGTCCAGAAGCGAAAACAAAAAAAAAGCAACAAGAAAAGAAACTTAAATAAAATTTCTATTATCATGTATGAAACGTTAAGAATTCCTCAATTCTTGCTAAGGAAACTGATTTTTTTTCGTTCTGATCTTAAACAAGTCGTGGTGGCAGTTAAAAACGACAGATGTTTTTCTGGTTCTTAAGGTTGAACAGGTTCTATGGTTTATTTCAGCTTGATAAATTGAAGTTTAATTATGGAATGAACAAAAGGCTAACACGCCGGTAAAGCAGTTTGGCTTAAATGCTTTAGGGGACACAAATTATAATTAATAATTTCGCTTAATGTTCCCCCTATACAAATTAGTGTTTCAAGTGCTTTGAATAATACCAGGATGTTGATAGATAGAAAAGAGTGGGGAAGGGGACTTTATACATAAGGTAAAAGATTACATGCAACTCCTCAGAAAGGTATGAGGTGAATCTACTAGCCAGGAAAATTGCCCTCGAATATGGCGATGTGGCTCCAACCGAATAATGTCTAAAACCGTCGATCAAAGGAATATGCCAGCATTATCCAGATTATGGGAAATATCCCAAATCTTATCGGCTGCACCATTCAGAAGTTAGAGAGTGTGCTTTCCCCTAAACAACATCTACACAGATGAATGGAACTATTAGAATAATCCCCGATGGTCGAGCCTCAATCATGACTCTAACTAAGAACGGCAAACACCGTTAAAAATAATGGCGAACTGACGAATCCTATGCACGCAATGATTAGCCTTAGAAGTTTAGATCAAAGCCGTTTTTGCGATCTTTTAAACTCTAGCGCACATAATAAAAAAGACTACGAAAATTAATTCCACATAACATGCCTTTGCGCTAACCTGTATTTTAGAGATCTCCACCTGGAACCCCGTTATATCCATTCAGTGTAGCAACGATGAAATCAGAAGCAATTAATTTCTGCATTAGAGGTATTTAATGGAATCATAGAGTATTACACTATTTCTTCATTGTTATTACTTCATAAGTTATTTTCTGAGTTACTAAGTTTACTTTTGGAAATTAACGCTAATTTAGTAGCGCCATTCCGCACGTAATTATATATACAAGTCTATAAATATACCAACAGTTGAATGGTATACAAGGCACGAACGTTGATAAGCATGCTGGCAGGTGTCGAAGGAGTAGGACTTATGTAGATTGTGGGTTATTATCCGGGAATAGGCCAACCGTTGTAAGATTATGAGCGGCTGTTCTGGGCTATACTCACTTTTGGTGCCGAGCCAACCAGATTACAATTAGGCGGTGCCAACTAGGTGATGCTCACCAGGGTTATGGGCGGTACTCCGCTGTTGCGAGAAACACTATTTGGCAACGTGGGCAGTTGTGGTGAGGAATATCGTCGCTAAGTTATACTCGCACTTCATCTCCTACTATCTCAACAGTTAAAGAGAGGCCCGCCTTCCCACAGACTTAAGCGCTAGCACGATGTTTGTATAGTTTATAGTTTTTTATATTGTAAATAAAGAGTTTTACGTATTATAATGTCAACTCAAGAGAAGACTTTTATTACGGCAATTATTTTTGTACAAGTAGTTAAAAACTACGTTATATGCTAAAACCGCGTTTTGTACTCAAAGCTACATTTTGTAACAAAATACGTTGTGTACTAAAAACTACGTTTATACTAAATACTTTATTTTGTGACTTGAAACTACGTACATTTTACACAAAATACTGCGTTTTGTACTTAAAGTTACATTTTTGAATAACAACTACGATGTGAACTAAAAACTACGTTATGACTACGTTTGGACTAAAAACCATATTTTGTACTAAAAACTACCTGCGTTATATACTAAGCTACGATGTTTAATAAAAAATTCGTTTAGACCGAAAGCTAGTTTTAGCACTAAAAACTACATTTTATATTTGAAAATCTTCTGATTTGTACTAAAAACTAAGTTTATTACTTAAAGCCATATTATACGTTGTGCACTAGGAATTACGTTGTGACTACGTTTGGACTTAATTTACGTTTTATACTAAAAACTAAGTTTTATACCAATTTTTACGTTTTGCATGTACTAAAAATTTCTTATTTTTCTTAAGTTTTGTACTAAAATGACCTTTATTTCCATTATTCAAGTTTGGTACTAAAATCTTTGTTTTATGCCATTAATCAACCGGATAATAAAAACTAAGTTATGTACTCAATGAATTATCTTAAATAATTTTGCAGACTCATATAAACTCAATACATCATTATTTATATTTATCATTATGGTTTTAGAACTTTGAGCATTCACAAATCTACTGCGGTAACGTAATTATAATTATTTCCATTCCAAGCACTCAGCCTCATAAAACTTAAGTTTATTTTAAGTTTGTTTTACCTGGAAATAAAATACAAAAACATTTCAATTATAATTTTTGTCTTGGCAAAATAATTTCAATTATTTCTTGATTAAGTGACATTAATTCCTTTTTTATTGTTTTATATTTTCCTCAAGTATTTTTAGATCTCAACTTTAGCTGCATATTTACTTAGTAAAAAACATGAAAAACTTATATAAAAGGAAGTTACAAAAAAAAACTATTGCATACTCTGCATTACCTTCGTAAGATGATAGAAATTCCACTTAAAGTGACACCAAAAATAAATAAAGAAAAATAGTTTAGAACTGCAACGGCCCTTAATAATTAAGCAGTGGTGGCATGTTGAAGCACAGTGCTTTTTTGTCGCCATATATTGGCTAGACAAATATTAAAGGATATGCCAAATTAACTAAACAGGAATTAAATACATCGCAATATTTCTGATTTAATTTCAAATACATGTAGAATAGGATATTGTTAATTTCTTTCTAGCTGTGTAGAAAATATTGAGCCAATCTTAACATTTTTGAAAATGAAATTTCCATAAAGTTATCTGATTAGATTAACAAACAAAAGTTCATTATACTTTCATAATTTTCGAATCTTAAGTAGCATAAATTTCGTTAAAAACTAAAATTATTTTGAAGTAGATTTTTGTCTTAATTTTCTATTTCCAGTGTTATCCAGTGTCGTCAAGGATAGCCAAATTTAAGCATTTATTTAAAATTAATTTGATTTATACTATTCTTTATGCAAATACATGCACAACCTTCACTATGGAAAATAAGGGCAAGACTGATATTTATCACTTCTGTGGCAAGAAGGAATAAATGCTTAAATCGACTTAAGCTTAAAACGAGCTCCATTGTGATGTTTTAATTTTAAAGTACCTCTGAGCCAACTTTCACTTATTACGCTCAATTTTTCGGGAAGTTATATTGCAACTAATTTTTGAAATTTTTATTTGAACAACAAACACAGATAAGTGAAACAAATAAGAGGACTATATTCGACTGTGCCGAATATTATATACCCATCACAAAAGTATGAACTACTAAAAATTTACTAAAGATTTGTGGTGAAATTTCCAAATGAAATTCTGTGTTGGTATTTTTTTTTTTTTTTGTGAAATCGCAGTCTTTGGTAATTTAAATTTGTTGGTCATATTTTTTTTTTAAATTTTCAAATTTTGTGGTGAATTCTAATTTTTAATTTTACAGTTTTTTGTTGAATTCGACATTTTGTGGTGAATATTTAATTAATGGTAAAATATCAATATTTGATAACAATTTTTTTTAATAAAATTTCCACTTTTTCGAATATATTGCAATTTGGATTTTTGGTTGAAATCATTTGTGAAATGTTGATTTGTTGGTTATGAAAATTTTTGTTGGCAAATTGAAGTGAAATTTTGATTTTTGGCGATTTTCCAAATTTTGGTGAAATTAATTTTATTTGTTTATTTCAATTGATTTTTTAGTAATACTCACAGTTTTAATGAATTTGAAATTTTGTTTTTTTTTGTGAATTTCTGATTTGTGGTAAAATTAAAATGTTTGAGGTTAGTGAAATACAAATTTTCGGCCAACTTTAGGGAAGTTTCGCTATTTCCGAAAAAATATGTTCTTTCGTTAATTTAATTTTGTTTTGGCATATTTAGGTAATGTATTGATTTTTAAATTTTTGGTATAATTTCTTATGAGTTTTATATTTTTTGCGGATTTTTTTTAATTTTTGGTGATTTTTGGATTTGTGGTGAAATTTTAATTTTCTTATGATTTATTTGTTTAGCTTCAAATTTTAATAAACTTTCGATGTTTTTCATACAAGTTAAATTTTGTGTGAAATTTTAATTTTTGGTAAAATTTTATAGTTTCGTGAAATTCGACTTTTGGTTTTTTTTTTAATTTTGCTATTTTGAAAAATGTTATTTTTGTAATTTAATGAACACGTCAACCAAACGTGGCTCGCTATAGTCCTTAAAAACAACTGTATAATTGTTTCGATGGACATTTGTCGACATTCTGAAAAACTCGTGCATTTAACTTTAGGATCCTTACTTTTGCGTCACCTTGTATCAATTAATATTGGTTACAAGTGTTGCATATCTATACTATTGTATTTCATACCTTCTCAACATTCTACCATCTCTGATTACTTGATTACTAACACAAGCATGAAGTATTTTAATTGAAAATGGTTAGACTCGTTCGCCACTAAGAAAACCCTGAAGAGAAAATAAAACAGAGAAGAACCAATTTGTATTAGTTTTATTGTAGTTGCACAAAAATTTTTATACACTTTTTAATTAAAAGAAAATTTTATATGCGAATCAAATAAAAGTTCTGCTTATAAAATATAAAAACGTTTTGATAAAAGTAAACAAAGTTGAATGGAAAAAAGTTTATAAAATAAAACGAAATATTCTCATACAAGCCAATATTGAAATGGAAAAAACTAGATGTGTGTGTATGAAACTCTACTTTTATTTGAAAGTCACATCAATGACATTCGTTATGAAATATAGCAGGGCTCAAATACGCCGCAGCTTCGTATGTTGACACTGATCTGAAAGGTTCAATATACAATCACTGTGCTGCATGTGGCGAGGGCTGTGTTGATTGGGAGCGCATTGGTCTATTGCAACTGATTGGCAAGGACCTGTACCCTCGAAAAGCTCTCAAAAAAATCTTACCAGGTCAAATCTCATGAAATTAGTGGCCAGTTTTCAATACTTTCGGAAGAGATAAGTGTACCCCCAAACATAGCGCTGATCTACTACAAACAAATGTCGTCTATCGCTGAATTGCACGTTCGGCTGAATCGTGTAACTTGCCATAGTTTTTTGGCAACAGATTTCAGAGATGCCTTTATAACAATAGTCACCACCGCCGTCACGACCCGTAGCAAAACAACATCTATTAAATAAAAGGGGAAATATGCTTTCCATCGCTAGTTGAATAATCTAATAGTTGTACAGTGGTTGAATACCTATTCAATAATTTCAACACAGTCGAATTAAATTAAACATTCTTGGAAAACAATAATTACTTAAGTAGAAGTATAAACGTTGAATCTATAACGAAAAATTGCGTACAAAACTTTGATAGAATCTATGCACAATGAAAATGGTGAAATTTATTTTCTGCCCTCTCCTGAAGGGACTGGGAAAATATTTTTAATTTCATTGCCTTTGACGAGCAATCGACCGCAGAATGGAAGGGCAATAGCGGTGACATCATTTGGAATATCAGCGACTTTGTTAGAAAACGGACGGCCTGCCCATTTTGCTTTGAAATTTAGAAATCAAGCCGACATTCGCTTGCAAATTGATCGTTCCGCACGAAATGGCGATAACCCTCAAGAAATCACTAGAGACAACCAAAATCCTTTCGGTGAAGCGATGATTGTGGTTTCCGGTGATTTTTGTCAGACTCTTCCAGTTATTCCCCTATCAACTGTTGCTGATGAACTAAACACATGCTTCAAATAATTATTTTTGTGGCTGTATGTAAAGACATTCCCCAGATTTCTGCCAGTTCACACAAGCGGACGAAGAACTTAATCAAGCAAATTAAAAACCATAATTGGCTAAGCGGAGAAGCAATATTGGCGGCGAAAAACAAAGATGTGTGGATGATCTTAATTCAAGAATTCAAAACGTTATTCCGGGACAGTTGTTTTATTTCAAATCAGTCGACGCATATAATTATCATACTGTATTTGTGAAGATAGACTGAGTCATCATTATGGTGCGTAACATTGGTCAACCTTGGCTGTTCAATAGAACGCGACTGGCTGTGAAATAGTTATTGAATATTGTCATCGAGGCAACGATGATCAAGAGAAAATGCGAAGGAGAGGATGTTTTGCTTCCAAGTATTCCGATAATTTCAACCGACTTGCCGTTCTCCTTTAATCGGCTGCAATTTTAATTGCGTCTGGCTTTTTCAATACCAATAAATAAATCACAGGGACAGGCCTTGTAAGTAAGCTTGATTAATTTGGAGTTCTTATGTTTCGCGCATGGACAACCATATATCGCATGTTCGCATGTTGGAAAGCGAAAATTTACAAACCGGATAATAAAACAAAGCACGTACCTTATCAGAAACATTTACGAACTGTATTTATGATTCAATTATAATAAATATGCTATAGCTTGTGCAAATATCGGCAACACTTGCTAGTTTTTGCTTTTCTACCTAAAGCAAATCATAGCCTGTGTTATTTTCATATTTTTTTTACGGTCACAATTATACGAGTAGTTGAAAAAGTAAGAAAAATAAAATAACAATTTGCTTGCTGTTGGTGTTTTTTGGTAAAACTCTAATGTTTTCGCCTTGATTTTCTTCGGATTTCTCATTTGGTCTAACGAATTACGATCATAAGACGTTTAAGTTTTCATGAGAAGTTGGGCGTAAAAGTTTTCTGGTGAACTGGCCTAAGCAACTAGTGAAATAAGCATAGAGACTAACTTTTCCGCACTCAGCAAATAAATTGCAGTATATATGACAAAATTATTTGGGGTATCAAGTTAAATACAAATATTTTTTTTTTTTTTTGGAGATAAAATTTTATTATAGAAAACTATCACTTTAATTCATCACGTAAAAGAGTTATCGATATACGATTACCTGCCACACAATTTCCTTTTTGTACGCGTCTAGGGCTGTTTTTCTTTTATCGCAAAACAAAGACAAAACTACATAATTGAGCATCATAAAGACGACTATGATTGGAAGTAAATTTGAAGTCAGTGGCTGAATTTAAGTTGTAATTTAACTAGTTTCAAATTAAAAGTGCCACTATGAATACCCACTATAAATTTTTGTAAAGAAGTTGTTCTTCATACATCTAAACTTTTTATTTCAGGTTCAACTGTGCAAAACCTAGAAGTGATTTTTTGTGAATTTACGAAATTTTAAAATTAAAAAAACAATAAAAACCTACCTTATAGTTTTGCCAGCAAATTCCTGAATTCTGATTGTTAATATTTCGATATAATTTAAGTACTCTTGTTGATTTATTTAAATGCAATTAGCAAATATCTTAATTAACAATGTGGCCGACAGTAGATGCATTTCTAACACAAATGAAATAAATTGAAACAAAATATCTCGATTGGAATTGAGTTACGAAAACAAACAGGAAATTCAAACTTGAAAAGTTCTACAATTTCACAGTCGTACTCAAAGTTGAACCAATACATGGGTGGAGTTGGGTGGATGATTCATTTATTTAGTGGTGGGGTGTTGGGGATTTGCAGTTGTATTTTGTGCCATTATTTTATTGAATACATAAAATAAATGAAAGGAAATACTTAAAGTGTTTATTTTTTGTTTTTTCCTATTGTATTTTGTAGCTTGCCCCTTTTATTTTGTGCTGTTCAAAAGTCATTGACAACATGAAATTTTATTGTTTCTTCTGGTCATCATCAGCAACGACGACAATACCAACAGCAATAATAACAAGAGCAACAACAACAATACAATAACATCATCAACATATAAAAAGTATTTAAATGTTATAAAAACTGAACAAGAAATAACCAACTCCTCATATTACGACGAGTTGTGTGTAACAAAATAATTCTCATTCATACTCGTGTTGCAGATACAAAAGTGTTTCAGTTTTATATCAGATAAAATTTCTAGAAATGGAAAAAGAAAAATAAAATTTTGTTGTAATTTAAAACCGGCTAACGACCGACCAATTCATTCATTCATTCAGTTTGATTCAAGAACAAAACAAATGCCAGGCAATGAGTGGAACTTGTCATTGAGACCACTTCAAAAACCACACAACATGCCGTATCTTAAAGTTTGAACAAAAATATCAACTAAATTATAATAAAAGAAAACCGAATAAGTGGATACTAAAGAAGTAAGTAAAATTTTTTATACATCTAGCCGAACACTAGCACAAAATACGCCTTATTTTGAAGCCTTTGCATGAGAGGAGCATATACAAGTGCATTATTTAGTGTTTCATCATCCTGATAAACTCAAGAGTATTTTCAGTTTAGGCAAAGAAATGAAACACTTAGGAACTAATATTAAAAAAATAACAAGTAGGAGATACATATATATGCCGAATATCGCATACCCTTCACCCATGTATGAACTACCAAAAACTTACTACAGACTATTCTCAGCGCAAAGAATAGCTTGCGATAGATATTCTTTTCGCAATTTAACTCTTTTAATCGTTGCTGTTCTGTATTTCGAATCAGAGAGTTTTTATGCGGAATCGGAAAATTCCGCATGTTTTAGCTGTTCTATATTCCACTTCCGAATAATTTTTTGCGTTTTATTTCGAGTAGAAAAACGTTAGTGGAATCAAACCGAATCAACTTTTTTTTAAATAAAATTCCCCTGAAATATTAAAACAACGATTGTGTACTATAATTTGATATGTTTTGTTTTATTTTCCATATTATTTATATAACTCTTTAAATAAAAATTCTTTATAATTATGAAATTAAAATTTGTCTATAAATTTTAACAAAAACACTCGTAATCAAAAAAAGGAGTAGAAGAAGAAGCACAAAAAATTCAAACGTGTATTTCATCAACAAAAAAAGTATGACAAAAAAATATTAGGTTGGACAAATAAAATTAAAACTTAATTTTTAAGATATATCACGCATACAATTACTTTTTATTTTAATAAGAAAAATGAAAAATCAAAACACAACACAAAAACTTTATTTTTAAATATGGCGACAACAATTTTAAGTATGTTCGAAAAACCATCAATGCCACATTAAACTAACATTTTTCCGTACATATTAATTGAGAGTGGTAGCACTACAAAAATGATGATGCCAACCTAATTTCATACAAATTTTGCAAAGTTCATTTAACTTAAACTCAATTACTCAATACTTATATGTATATCGTTGAACTCTACACCCTGAAACCCTCCTACAGCTAAAAAACGTAGAGTTGCAGCTATTTGTATGATGCTAGGAATTGAACTACATTTTAAAAGTGAACTACATTTAAAAGTGAATCATTAAAAAAGCTCGTTTATTTACACGAAAATGTCCTATAAAACTTTAAGGCACAAACATTAATTGACAAAATTCTGAAATGAATTTCCTACTTACGATGATCCTCTCATGATCATAGGATTAGAAATATCTCTCAGACTACGTCTTCTGATATTTTCCTCTCGAATTTTGCGACGATTCAGTTCTAAAAAACTCAAAACGAAACCTCCAGGCATTTTATTCTTTTATGTGGTTTTTTAATTTTTTTTATTTTTTTTTTTGTTTATTTTTGAGACAAAACATATGTTTTTTGTGTCTTCGAAACTTAGAAAAAAACCTTCGAAAAATTTAAAAAATATGGGAAATGCAGAACAGCAAATTTCCCATTTTTTTTATTACGAGTAATATTACAATTCCACTCGAATTGCAATTTAACTCTTTTAATTTGTATATATGTTTTGCCTTTTCTCGGAATGCTTATGAATTTTTTTTTTAAATTCTCGATTTTTGGTGAATTGTAAATCAAAAAAAAATTGATTTTTAGTAAAACATCGAACTTTGATAGAATTTTGAGTTTTCCATTAAATTTCAGCCTTTCTGAAAATATTACACAACCTGTTGAAAATGTTGATTGATAATTGTTTTGTGAAATTTCGAATTCATGAAAACGTTGTTTGTTTGGTTGTTAAATCCACCATTTATGGTAAAATTACACTTTTTTCTTAATTTTTTTGGTGAAATTTAGAATTTTGGTGTTTTGGTGAAATATTTCGTTAAATTTAAAAATATGTTGAAGTTTATTTTTGGTTATTTTTTGTGAAATTAAAGTTTTATTTTTGTAAAATCTAGGTCTTTTGGAACTTGAAAATATTTTCAGGATTTTTATACAATGTGACGTATTTTTCCAAGAGATTAGGTTTCGGGTTTTGGCGAATTTTTTTAGGTTTTAGTGATTTTGAACTTTTTAGTTCGTTTTCAATTTTCTGTTGAAGTTCCGAAATTTTTGCGAAAATTATAATAACATTTTCCGACTATAGTTTTTGAGTTTTCGAGCTTCAGTGAATACCCAAATTGTCGTGAAATTTTGATTTAGTTTTATTTTTTAGTTTATTTCAAGTTAAGGAAAAAAAATTTTTTGTTTTGAACATTTTGAAAATTTTTGGTGAATTTGCAATTTTTTGCTGAATTGTAACTTTTTGTTTTATTGCGGACTTGGATTGAATTTTTGTTATATAATTGTGTAACATCGAATGGGTAAAAATGTTCCATAAAATATTTTTGTTGCAAATTTCCAGCGCGTTGGTAAAATTAAGGTTTTTGAGGTGGAATCTTGAAACATGTGAATTTCAGGGTTATAGTTTTTTTTTTTTGGTAAAATGGGATTATTATTAAATCTTGATTTTTTGGCAATTAAAATTTTCGTTATTCCACTTTTGCGCTTTTAGTAAATTATAAACTTTGCCAAACTTTCGAATTTTTCACAATTTTATTGTGAAATTTTGGTTTTTGGAGGAAATTAGTGTTCAATTGATTTCGGGCTTAAAATTTGTAGGTTGAAATATTGCAGAAATAAAATACGACTGTTTTATTTCTCTCTGTAGAAAATTTTAGCACCGACTTTGACTTGTGTCACCCTCATGTTCTTAATCAGTTTGTAAGTTGTACCATTAAATGGACCTGGTTTTCCTGAGAAAAAATGTTCCCGCGAACATTCAATTGCGGGAATCGATATAAAGAACATATATTTGTAGCATACTTCTTTAGTTACTTATGATTGTGTGCGATCGCTTTTGTTCCTTCCTCGAAAACTGATATGAATACCAGTTAAACATGAATGGATGGTAAATTTGCTGCTGCAGATTGTCGTGCACACATGAAATACGAAGAGAAAAAACTCACTGAAGTTGGGTAGATGTCTCATATACTTGAAGATACTTGATATTAAATGAAAAGAAGGAATGACTAAATAACACATACTCACAATCGCATGTAGCTGTTTTTATATATTTTTTTAAAGCAGTTTTGGCTTCTCCCTTTGATATTTCTTTTGTTTCTACTTCTGAATGCAATTCAAGAATTTTATTCCCTCTTTCACTTTTATTCACTTAACTTGCAAGTAAGCGCCCATAACAAGGTAATTGTAATAAAAATACGCAACTTAATTGAATAACTTGCATACAAACACAGACACACGCACACACAAACAAATTTAATATTTATTCTTTTTATACCCTTCAATTCAGACACAAAGTTTATGATTTCGTTTGCAATTTCTACAATATTCATCTATGTCGCTATTGCCTATCTGTTAGTCTGAATGGAGTTGAGCAACTTCTAAAACTTAGAACTGCTAGTAAAATCCTGCGAATGGCAGAGATTTGATTTGTTATTCTGGCTTGGAGGCAAGCCAAAACCGGTTCGTCTCTAAACCAACTTTTTTTTTTGGTTTAAAATTTTAATATTTTTGTCCTTTTTAAAAACAATGCGATTTCTGATCAAGATTATGCACATACGATTAAATGAGAGCGCTACCAGTTAGAGAGATTCCGATGCAAGTTGCAAGTTGCAAGTTGACGTTTTATTTTGATTTCAACTTAAAATAAAACATTCTTTAGGTGCCCATATCAAAACTTTTATTAGACCAAGATTATAAAATGAGTCCGAGATAAGAATTCTATGGAAGATTACGAACAGATCTATAGAATTTTATTTTAACAACGATACGCTTTATCAAACTTTCTCTTTATAACAAATTTTTATAAGAAAATCATTTCCGAGACGCTATGGATACAGACTTATACATAGATTATAAGTAATATTCTTTTTGGATTTGTGACAAATACTTTGAGAAAGGCAAGCTTTTGACAAAATTTTCAACCAGGATAGCGCATTTTTTATTTAAATTGTTAATCTTTGAATAAAGTCCTTGGCAACCTTGAACTAAGTTATGTTTGTCATAATGAAATACTGAGCAATCAGTCCATAAGCAGGAATAAAATTTTCTTTCAAAATTCTTAGGACCACTTTCGACTTTGTCATGTTCAAATAGCAAATTGAATGTGTTAAATCTTCATTTATTTTCTTCATATTTCTGATGTCTAAAAATTCTTCCTTTTAATACTTTATTCAAAAATGCACCTTATTTGCTCAATTACGAAGTTTTCGCAATTAAGGCCTTGATTCAGTAGAAGTTTGAGCAATTAGCACCTAAATTGTGCCAAGTTGCGCACACGGAAATATTTTTGTCGGGTCCTCAAACCATTTTTTGGCAATGAGATGCTAATTGAGGAAGTTAAATTGCATATATTTAAACACAAAAATTCTATAACTCAATTATATGTAATTGACTTAATTAAGGATTCTGGTTGAACATACTATAAAAAGAGTCTTGTACTGTCTGCTAAATGTATAAAACGTTTCCAAATCAAGCCACATCATATTGAAACACTCTGTATTAAATCTACTTCATTATGCACATGTGTACCTTTTTTTTATAACTGTCAATTGTTATTGTTGCCTTTACGCAATAACTCATTCACTTGGTTGGTCAATCATGATGAGATCAGATACAATTGCATCTTGAATTGAAAAAATGTACCGGCATTGTCTTTTCGTCAAGGGGGCTTTACATTTTTTCGTTTTGATTTGTTTTGTTTTGATTCCAGTTTTTCGTTTATTCAAGCGGCAATGTTAAAAGGTTAAAGTATTAATTTACTAAAATTTTAAAAAGTATTTTATAGAACCTGCTCAGACAGTTTACATACCAACAAACAAAAGTGAGACACATCCGTTTGGTAATAAATATTTGTAACCGAAATACCTTTGCTAAGTCAGAAATCAAGGTTCATCATTAAGACAGGAAAAGGAATATTAGGTTTTTAAATTTCAGTATAATGTTTATTTGATATTTATTTCCTGGATACAGTTGTTAGTGAAAACAATGCAAACTTAGTGAACTACAACCAGGAATGTAAAAGAATTAACAAAATATATTAGCCATGTATGTGTTAGCAATAAAAATCGCAGATATTTTCTTTTCAATGTTTTTTAATTCAGTTGAAATTTTTACACCTGCTTGAGAATGCCAATACATGGTCATTCGCACAACACACTAAGGAGGTTTGGGGAAAAAGGCACAAAAATTAAATACTTAGCAGAAAATTTTGGTTAAATTTATTAGCAATGTAAAGTAGATAATTTTCAGTCTCCAAATGCAAACGCAGATTCAAAAATACAATAAAAGAGAATAAAATAAGATTCCCTTCTCTGTTCACTTCATAATTTAAAAATGCGATAGTATTTACGTTTAACGTTTTTAGGCCACCAGGCTAATTGTATTAAGGATAAATAAGGACTAGAGCCTATTGTTTATTTTAATTGTATTATTTAATTGTAAACTACCACTATTACCGCTTAATATAACCAATAGACTGCTCTAAAATGTCAAGTTAAATGCCCCGTAAACTTGCCTCTCAATTGCCATCTGCCACACGGCACGCAACACCGTCTGGTTGAAACCACATGTCAACCTAGTGCAATTCTTCCATTTTGGGCAAAATAAAAGTCGGTAATCATTGCACGGGACCTTGGTCCATTGACTGTAACGTTGGGATTTTTATTGTTCTTGAAGAAGTAGGGTCCAATGGTGCCGCCGGCCTACAAACTTTACAAAACAGTGCATCTTTCGAGGGTGCATTGATTGCTGCTGAACTGCTTCTGGCTGCTCTTTATACCAGATTCGCTAATGCTGTTTGTTTACGTACCCATTGAAATTCGTCGGTTAAGATAATTTACCGATAGAAAAATGGTTTTCCTCCCAACTTTCCAAAGGAACATTCCCCAAACAAAGGACGTCACCCAAGTGGTCGAATAACGCAAACCCAATGGTTGCAAGGGTGACAAATTGACACTGGACAATACAGCAACAACGAACTGTTCGAAATACAGCTTGACAGATTAATGCCAATAAAGTAAAACTGGTGTGACATTTGGACGAAATTTTTGAAACACATTTCTTACACAGCAGGAATTTTGGTAATAAAATTCAATTATTTACAAGCGTTGTTTGTGTGGTAGTATATTCATGGTGAGATTGCAAACCTTATTGAGCATTTTGCAAATAATTTCAGCTGTCAAATTCTAACCTGAATAAGTTAAATTGCTTACGTGTGAACGCCAACCTCTTTAAAACAATTTAAAATTTAATTGCCTCAAATGAAGTGCAAATCCAAACACAGCGTAATGAACTGTCCTAAATAAGTTTTCTCTTTGAATGCTTAATAATTCCCAAAAATTATGCATATAGCTCGTGTTTAATAGAATTGCCAATTATAAATATATGCTGCATGTTGTTGTTAACTTTTTAGCAAAAATAATTTATTTTTAACTATATAGGTTCTGTAGCAAGAAAACTCAGCAGACCTCTCAAAAGAAGTGAAATAATGACAGCAAGGAAAATAATAATAATAAAATAAAATATTGCCCTCTAATTAAATTGGTTTCCTGGTCAACGTTATTAAAAAATTCAAAATTAATTAAAATTCAAATGGTGTATGGAACAGTACACAAGTTGCAACAACATAAACAAGACACTCGCTAAACTAGATGCACAAACAAGTGCGAGTGCTATGTTGCATTGAACTAATGAATGCGACTAACAATCTACATGATGAGTAACAAAAAAAATTAATGTGTGTATGTATTAATAAGTGTGTGCCTAATTGTGCGTGTGCTTCTATGTCTATGTGTGTGTGGGATTTCTAAAAACTTAGTTTACATATCATTTATATTTTTATTTAAATTTTGTCGTTGTTTGCTTTTGCTTGTTTCGTTTTAGTGGTCAAGTGAGTTAGGCCCATTTTAAAGTGGAATAATTAAAGCATTTTTTTTATTTGAGGGGAATTAAAACTCTCTTTCTATTTATAAACAATTGCTGTGACAGGAATGTAAGCGTGCTTGTTTGTCTGTTTATAAATAACATACACAAATTGCCAGACAAACAGTCACGAGCAAACGGAGTGGCTCAAGTGTCTAAAATATTATTTACTAAAACTGTTCATAACAAGTTGTGGAAGGTATTCTGCTTTCATCAGGGGGCATGCAACATATTATGTTGAATGTATAAAGTAAGTATATTTTAAAGTTATTTCTTTCTTTACCGTTTCCAAAAATAAAAAGGTATTTAGGTTTGTCATTCCGTATGTAATTTCTATAATATTGATTTCGGGCTCAACAAAGTATATATATTCTGGATCTTTATAGGTAGGAAAGTTTAGTTAACAATGTCTGCCTATGCGATGTTGAAATCAACTTTCTGAAGACACTAGACAAACAAGAATCTTGAAGCTTGTACCACCGGATCAGTGGCTTTGGCGAATTTTTTAAACCAGACATACAATCCCAGAAGTTCCCGAGATATGGCACAAAAACGATTTTTCTGTTTTGTTGTTATTTCCACTCTTGCGGGGAAACGCTTATACACAAGCCTATCTAATTTGTATAATCGGAATCCCGTTCAAATTTTCTATAAAGTGCGCGTACAGAAATGATCATCCCGAGGCTCAGAGAAAACCACAAACATAATCAAGTGGAATTAAAAATAAAAATTCATTAAAAACCCGAAGTTTCATGTAAAAGCGAAAGAAATCAAAATTCACCAAATTCTAAATATTCACCAATAAATTTAAATTTCACTGCAATTTTGTAATTTGACCAAAAAGCCGAAAAATCACACAATAAAAATTATATTTTATAAAAAGGTCATAATTTTAAACAAAACCGGTGTTTAACAAACATATAAAAACAAAAATAAAAAATCACCATAAGAGGTGGAATGCAAAAAAATTCACCAAAATATTTAAATATTACAAATTCAACAATAATTTGGAAACCCACCACAAACACAAACCATAGTTTATAAATTTTAAATTATAAAATATCATTTAAAAAAATTTTATTTAAAAAAACCGAAGCTACTCAAAAAGTTGTGTAAACTCACCTCAAAATGACCATAAATTTAAGTAAAAAAAAAAATTGTTTGCCAAAAATCAGAACTCAATTCAACACCGGTAAAGAAAATATTAGAACAAAATAAACACACAAAATTTTGAATATTTACCAAAAAATTTAAACTTAACCACAAGTGGAGTGTTCGCAAAAAAAAATTCACCAAAATATTTAAAATCAAAAAATTTGAAATTTTGTCAAAATTTTGTCAAAATTTCAAATTCACCACAAATTCGAAAATTCAGTGTAAAATCACAAACCAAATTTTAATTTCACCAAAATGAAGAAAATTCACAAAAATTAAATCTTAATCAAATCTATATATATCAGGCAAAAAAAAAAAAACAAATTTCATCACAAATAAAGAATTCGGCAATAAAATCAACAACAAGTTTAAATATCACTATCGGCGGAAAAAATTAATTTAACTAAAAAGAAGGTTTACAATTGTACCGACAGCCGAAGCTCAATTAGATTCGTTACTGGTTGTTTTTATTAGACATCTAATCTGCTGAAAGAATACCAGACATCTTATAGTCAAATGTGAAACATTATTCAAGTACTCTTGTATTAATCTACGGTTTCGAAACCGATGTAAGTAAGACCAACTGAAGTATCGAGGAGAAGAGGACAACTTAAGACTACGGACAATGGCAAATTCTACGGCATCCTTTTCTTTTGGTCTGAAAGCAGAGCATTAACAATATCTTGCAGGTCTGTTTTCAGGACTGAAAAGCGTATTTGGCTATAGTTACATCACATGAAGAAAGAAATAGCTATCATAATAAGGTGGCTCTGCTTAGGAAAACTTCCACTTGCTATCCTCTTCGATCAAGAATAATATTGAGTACTATCAAGAGTAGTAAATTTGTTCTTATCTATCTTTATCTTTAGCTTCGAATTCATAACACATTTCGCCTCATTATTCTGCTGTTTTTTCTAGCATTGCGCCTCTTAAATGTCGGGCTGGTTGTGAACCTAACCTAACGAGTACTTATTATAACTATTCGTACTTAAGTCAGAGTTCCTTATTACATGCTTTTAAATTTTAACGACTATTTTACATTAACCATAACTTTTGCGATTGGTTGGTTGTAGGGTGTTTTTCTTTTTTTTTTTTAAGATTTAACAGGGACAACAAAATATGCCATAGAATAAATAAATGAACGAACTTGGAAGCAAACCACTAATGTTAAAATTTATAAACACGTTCATCGAGACATGGAAATTCATTCATTCGTATGTGCAGCATGTTGTCTATAGAACTTCCGCTTTATTTTAATGTTTTTGTTTTTTGCTTTCTTTTAGCTTGTTTTTTTCTAGTTAGACACATAAACCCGCCGCGGAAGGAGTTTTTGTCCAGACGGGGGTGGTCAATTATAAAGAAACAAATCATTTTGACATTTTTTTTTTTTTATAGAAAAACGTTTGTTTGTGTTACGGGGGCTTGTGAATATTCCCCAACAGCTTCGAAATAATATAAATGCAGATATCCGCTAGTTTTTGTAGAAATGAATACACGCTACTATTAGTAATGTAGTAGAATTAATTAATACCTTAAATAACCTTCTCACTTGCCTGTGAAACCGATAACTTCTTATACCACTCGTATGCTTATGAGTTCAAATCTACGTGGGCTAACGTTGGAGCAACATTTTTAATGAAAAAACGTAAACAACATTGATCAAGGATATCGTGGCTTTAGGCCAGACATATGACAAGTTAAATACGCAAAAATATTACGTCGGCAATTTCCCTTAAATGCCAAATTCTCATCATTTGTGGGACAATTTAATTTGCGTCTCCAATATGAAGAAATCTGCAGCTAAGGGTCATGGCATGCTTTAAAATACTTATCGTGAGGCAACTCAAAGAACAAAACAATCAATGGTAGGAATATTTAAATACGATGGTTTTATGATGTGTGGATTTTCATGGTGTAACGAAGCACCGGCCATTATGGGAACTCATCGATCACTATGATTGCCACAAATTCCACTCCGGCCATAGAATCCCGACATCAGCCACACCCAATATATTTTCCAAAACATGATCTCTATTGGGTAGCACCAGCTCAGTGTAACATATTGTCAGCTGACGAAACGAGTTACAAGCCCCATTATAATTCAATATTCCTTGGAAACCTGCAACGCCGCCCAAATGAACAAATGTTGCACTATGCTTTGGGCTCTTCCAACATAAATATAAAGTGGAACATTTCCTGCTAACACAGAAAATAGACATACTGTTAGTATCTGAAACACATTTTACTTTAAAAAACTGCTTTAGACTTAATTTGTCAATTGCCATGTCACTAAGACAAAACTTGATTACAGCTGTGGAACACAATGCAAGTCACACTAATGGGGCTCGAGGTTTCTTAACCCTACAGGGAGACAGCAGTTCAATCTAATAAGCTAGACGTCATATCTGGAGATAAACCCAATTACTGGCCAACAGACTTTAAGAAATAGAATTTGCAATTGTAAAAACTGTCAGACGTGAATCAGTCCATTCTATGTGCTCCCTTCCGATCATTCTCCTACAATCGTTAGTTTACACTACGGTTTCGCCACTGCACCTGAAACACTTGTTTCGTATTGAAATAAGAACACGAATCCGGCTAATATTGAAGTAGCTGTTAACAGAAAATCGCACCAGACAACAGCCTCTCGAAAGCTGTAATTCACTTACAAATCGCTACAACTCCCCACTAAGACTTCAAGACCGCACTTGGACCAAAGACTGATGTGAAAAGGCAAATGCTTTCGCTAATCACTTAGAAAATGTTTTCACACCATTTGACATACGAAATTTTAAATATGTTTACTTAAAACGATAATTAAAAATCTTGATGTGAAAAAAATCGCTCGGTCCTGATCGATTTACAGGATCAATGGTAAAAAATTTACATAATTTTGCTGTAAAAATTGTATTATTTATATTTAATATCATGTTGCGAGTTGGCTATTCCCATGCTCTTAGAGGAGGTCTAAAAATATTATGAATCCTAAAACAGGAAAGAACTTAAGTCAGATTACGTCGTACAAACCCATTAGCATGCTATCAATTTCATCAACATTTCTTTTTTAATTATTCGTTTCATCTTTCATCTAGCAAGGCATAGTACTATTGAGCAAGTCCATAGAATCGTATTATTATTATATCGGCTTTAAAAAAAACAATACTGTTCAGCTTTATTTATAGACATTTTTCAGGGGTTTAATAAAGTCTGCTATGATGGCTACTCACTATTAAAGCTCGATTTCTTCTTGAAAACTGTCACAACCTTCAAAAAAGTTATTTAACGAATAGAACTTTTAAAGTAATGTCAAAGGATCATCATTCAAAAAGATCTGTACAAGAGTACCTCAGTGTAGTGTACTGGGGTCACTAATTTATATACAAAGGATGTGCCCACAAGCCCACATACACATATGTCAACGTTTGCAGACGACACTGCATATAGAAGTGTTAATAAAGACGGTAGCATCTGCACAATTTCAGTCTCACATTCAGGCGCTAGATTACTGGTTCCAGCAGTGGCGAATAACGGTTAATTCTTCAAAATGTGCTCATGTAACGTTTTCCTGGAGAAGACAAAACTGTCTACCCGTAATAATAACAAATACCACTGTTACAGCGGAAACTTACGTTAAATATTTGGGTATTCACCTCGACTGACGTTCAACTTGGTGCCCTCCATATTGAGGTAAAAATAACCACAATAAAACTTAGAATTAATCAACTACACTGGTTAATAGGTCCTAATTCAACCCAGACTTTGGAGTAAAAAGTTATTTTATACAAATCCATTATGAAACCAATATGGACATGCATGTGGATCCATCATCCAGAAGTTACAAAGACGATAGTGTAGGATTCTACGACTTATCGTCTGCGTGCCTTGGTATGTAAATCAAAATGTCCATAATGATCGGGAGGTTCCAATTGTTCAAGAAGAAATAAAAAATACTTGTGCTAATATGTAAGCGAGGTCCAATCCATTTGTCTCGCACGGCATTTATTACAACATGATGGGCACCATAGACTCAAAAAAGGCAGTATGCTGTCCCAATAACTTATAATCTAGAACTAAGATCTGAATACTTATTGTAAATTTCGTTTCAAAAGGTTCATCATAATAAAATGTAAGTTAAAAAAATTGGGAAGCGGTTTGGCCGACCTGCATTTTCGAAAAATTGGACTAAAGGCTGGAATTGATTAACAAGTTTTGAATGTTGATCTTTGGAACGAACTTCCGATATCCTTGTCAAGTTTGGTTTCGAGACAAACGGTTTCGGCTATGTGCCATTTTTAGTATTATTGGTGTCTACCAAACTGCACCAAATCCTGGACATAGGAGTTGGGATGGACTGATAATTTGCCTACGTAACTTAATATTTGATGCGCAAGCAGTACCCGATAGCTGGATATTAATTATCCATAAAGGTTTTATTGCGGATTTGTAGAGGAAACCTTTATACTCCAGGGCCAGAGTTGGAGCTTATAGGCCAATGCGCTTGATATGTTTTTAAAGCTGTTATTTTAACTTCAATATGTCGGGACCATGTTAAACGTCGGTAAAGATGAATTACCAAATATTTCACGTGGTTTTCTGCTGGGACAGTGACATCAGTTTTATTAATGGGCAATTTTGCCTTCCGGGTGCGAAAGTAACTTAGGTGCATTTTTCCATTTCTCCAAACCAAACTTGACAAGGGATGATGGAAATTCGGTCCAAAAATCTACATCAAAACACCCTTTGGGAATATCAAATCCAGAATCAAGTTTTGAATCGTGATTATTGTGTATTGCCCAAAAAATATGACTTGTTGGTTTCGAAGGAAAGTTTCTGGCGTTTTGGAAATATAATTTTTGTTATCAGATCATGCAATTTCTTTAGAGGTGCGTAATACTCTACACTAGAGACGATGTATTACCAGAGAACAGTCGAAAAAATATATGAAAATTGAATTTTTCATTCGAGGAGCTGCAGGGCCCAATGGCTAAATAATAAGGGCTGGCAGTTTAATTCAATAGGGTCCATTAGAAACCGGTGCCTTTTTCTTTCTTCCTGCTAAATTTTATATTGGCCAGACGTGTGTATATTTCTCTGGCGCTGTAAGAATTTACTTATGGTCTTGTGTTTGATTTGCTGGGTTTGTTTTATACCACCATCTCTCTAGGTTAGGGGCTTCCAATATATTTCTTCCTTTCCTTTCTTCGCTCTATTACTTTTAAACCAGAAGCCCTAGAAATAGTTTTTCTAGTGGCTCTTAGAATTTTTTACATTTCGGATAAATAATTTTTTAGTTTTCCTTTGGCTTTCTATTTTGTATAGCGGTTGCTTATTACGAGTTCTTGGCTAAAAAAAACATTTTTGAGTTATGTTGTGGAAAAAGGACACAACGACCGGAAGATAGCGAGGCAACCAAAATGTGTGTTTATATATATTCCTGCATATTTATTTAGCTATCCCAATGCGAACGTGTGTGCGCAAATTTGTTTGCTGTACATTGTGTTGTATAGTTTTAGGTTTCACTTTTGTTTCTAAATTTCTGCTAACTAAAAGCAGTTGTGATTTTTGGGACCTCATGAAATATGTGTACTTTTAGAGAATATTTGTTGGCTTTTTTAAATTTTATAGCGAAGTCCACTGATTCATAACATGTCTAAGCATGATTTAATTTTCAAAATAAATTTATTACAGTACAGTTTCAGACGAATTTATTCGAATGCTTTATTTTGTTAAACATATAGTGGTTATCTACGAGCATTAAAAGTGATGGAATACAAAATATATTTTCAAACTACTTTTTTATACTGGAAACCGTATTTTATCTGCGCTGAAATGGTGGAACCAAAGCCTTAGTTGTCTGTGCTCTAAAAATAGGGATATTATCGATATACTTGCCCACTATCTACTTTTAGTTGTTTGTTTAGTAGTTTGCTGGGTTATTGAAGAACTGATCCAACTAGCTTTTTATTGAAGTTGCCTTTCGCTAGTTATTGCATTTAAGGTAAAGTGCATAATTATTCCGGAATAGTTTCTTTTTATCCATTAAATGTATTTTCACATACTTTCCAAATATTAGATGAGAATAATATCAGGTTCTTTTAGCCTTACTGGTATACGTGGCTGTAGTCTTGCAAAATCAAAACAGCGGTCAATTTAATTCAAATATATTCGCGTAAAATTTATCCGAGCTTTTTTTATGTTTCATAATTTTGGGCAGTTTTCTTCCTTCTGTATTAATTTGTTACATGAACTAAAATTATATCATAACATTCTCCATTACGTAAGCACCCTCTTTTTGAACCTAATTCTCATTTCGTTTAACATATAGTAATATTCTGAATTAGATTGTGTAAAAATACTTTGAAGAAATGTAATAATTACCAAGGTCGGTGATTGGTGCTTGGGTTCGACTCCAGCGTCGAAATTTCGGTAGACCAATTTGGCGTAATGAGTTCGGTTGCTATTTGTCAACATTGTAATGCATTTCCAATAGAGGTAACTTATCGATAGCTCCAGAATATCTACAGAAATCTTTAGAGAAAACATTGTTGTCTTCTGCTTATAAGTAGTTTATCGCAAGTGACGTACGGTATTGCGGATTCCAACCTAAGGAAATCTTGAAGTCTTACACTACATTGTACAAAAATAAGAATTTCAAATTTGGGAGCGATTTGCAAGTATAACGACAATTCTAAAATAAAAAGAGAATAAACCCCCCTTTGCTAACTATTCTTCTATTGTTCGAGTAGCACCTCGTAGCAGATTCTTTTACGAAGATCCGCTACTGTTTCTCTTACAAAAATGATGTCATCTCATCTGCCATTTCGACGAAAAGAGTTTAGTATGGTGCACTTCTGTCAAAGATTATTGCTGATGATGCTGCCAGTGACAAATCTTGATTCATATCGACGTATGCGAGTTCATAAAATAAATTGAAACTTAAACCAAAGGTGCTGCAAAGCTTCATCGATATATAAATATTGCTTCCATTAGTTCCAATAAGGAGCAAAGAAACTCCGTTCAAATTTCATGTTTGGCCTTGTGTGAATATTGGAATGATCACATAATTCGGTAAACAGGGTACATTTTAACGGTCATAACAGTAAGTAATCGGATCACCACGCACATAGAACAACAGATCATGTTGAGCCATCTGTATTTATGAATGCTTCAAGTATTTAAGAATCTGAAGCTTTTGATAAGCATGGAATGGGGTTCGATATGCTATGGGCCAAGTACATTCGTAAAGTTTTAAATGAAGAATTCTAGTGCCTTTATTTTCTGAAATTGAGCAAGAGCTACTTCACTCAATTTGATCTGCTTAATAACTCATGGAAGAGTCAGTGTTGTATCTCGATATCACAACCACGTGCAAGAGAACAGGAAGAGTGTGCATCTGTTACAACTAGCTCATTAATGACGCTAAATTGTTTCATTATTGGTAGAATGACATGTGCTCTAATCAAATTAACATCTTCTTTATTAAGAGCTCAACGACTTGTAGTTGATCGGGCAGTGCATCGCCCATTCTAATACATATTTTTTCTTAGTTTCAACACGATTCATTGGCTGAGTAGCAGGCATTTGTCAGCTAAAAAGACCTGCAAATATACAGAATGGCTTATATTGCTCTAGTAATGGTATTTTTCGCTTCGTTATAATTCGGAAAACTAAACATTTAAGGTGTGTCCAATTTTGATGTTTACTGTATATATCCATAGACTGTATATGTCCGTAGAAATATAAATTTACCAAACAAGAGTTCAAAACATATGTCTTCTTTTATTCTGACTTGCTTTCCAAAATAAGTTTATGGCCAAAACTAAGCTGACCACTTACTACTCGCCCTCATATATCATTATTTTGTATTTTAAACTCTGCTATATGTTTATGGTAATTATGAATACATTCTCACAAACATACATACATATATATATATATATATATATATATATATATATACATATGCACATACAAGTTTAAATAACAAATGTATCTTATTTCAACATAATATCTTGGTCTTGACCAAACTACAAATGAAATTTATGACTTTAAAAGAGAAGAATGCAAACAATCAATATTTTATTATTTCTTTTCTACCAACTTGCTTGTTTCATACATATTTATTTATTTTCTATTTAAAACCTATTTCATTCCCGGATGTGTGATAGTGCTCTTTTTGTAATGACCCTTATTTTGCTATAAATTATTTATTAGCTAATAATTTATTTCTACTACTCGTATTCATTCTAACAAAAGCCATAAAAAGTTTTTGCTTGTATAAAATTATGTTGACAACGAGAATGAATAAATGGCAAGAAACTTTCTTCAAAATTACTTTAAAATAAACAATAAATTATTAGTTAATATACTCGTATGTACAGTTGTACAGTCACTAACAATATGTTTAGGCTAATGTAGTGTAAAGTATGAATTCGAAATGCCAAACACTTTAACATTTAATTGGGTGCGAAAAAGATAAATGTGTATGTGTGTAAATATTTGAAATACACTTGAATGAATGGAAAAAGAATGGGGAAAATATCAATAAATAGTTTATTGATTTGAAGGTTAGAGGGCTTTAAAATCCTAAAAATTATGGTAAAGTGTTAAGACGGATGTGTGAGATAAGTGTAGACATTTTTTGAATGGCTTTATAGACGATAGTGTTGTTATACAAATGTTAAGATGGAGTGCCTTCGAGAACATATGAAGTTCAATATCAGGGGGCAAGTTACAGCATTCAATATCGATCAAAATTTGCATTTAAATCCTTTTTTTTATTCGATTACATTTGCCTCTAGTTGTTTTGAAAACCACAAAAAATTGTTCTTTCTTCATTAAAAAAAAATATAAACAAATGAAACTTATAATGAATAACTTATTCGCTTAATTGTATAAAAATTCACTTCTATAAATGTGTTGAAATAACACATTTAGAAAATATATTTGATACAAGTCGGGATTATGAAAACGGTTTATTTATCACGATTTTTGGTAGCTGCAGTAGACAAAGCCAAAGATCTTTGATGGGTACCAAGACTCGTTAATCCAAAAGAACGTGTTTTTTTTTTTGTTAATTTTGAGCTTTAGGTAAAATTGAAATATTTTGAAGAAATTTAAATTTTTGTGGTGAATTTGTTTCTTTTATGTGTATTTGGTATTTTGGATAATTACAATTTTATTATATCAAATTTTTGATTTTATTCTGAATTTGAAAATATTTGATGAGTTTTAAATTTTGACAAAATTAAACATTTTTCTTGTTGTAATTTTGATTTTTTTTATATTTTTTTGGAAAACTTTGTTATTGAATTTTTGAATTTTTACTGAATTCCCGAAGTGTGGTGGAATTAGTTTCTATGTATATTTGTGTAACAACTGTTTGTTAAAATTTTGACGCTTTCCATAACGTATGTTTTTATTCCGCTTTATATCGAAATTTCAAAATTTGTTGAATTTCGGTTTTTGTATTTTATGGTAAGATTTCGGTTTTTTATTGGAGATGGAGATCTTGATAGTTGCAATTTTTTTATTCCATTTTTTTAGTTAGTTGGTTAAATTTCTAGGTTTTTTTAATGTTCAATTCGGTACAACACTTAAGTCCGTAATTTTTTGAGACCCTTGGGTAGATAATTTCTATATTTACAGTGTGAAAATACCAAAAAAACCGACAAATGTTTCAAAATTCGATGGATACGCTATTCATATGATTAGAGTCTTAAGGTCGTATGTAGTCTTGTGCCATCAGAAAGCTGATACCCATTTCGAACAGACGGACATTGTTAAATGAACTTTTTTACCTATAAGGATCCAGAATATATATACTTTTTATGATCGGAAATTAATATTGCAGACATTTTAAACGAAATGGAAAAGTTATATACACCTTTTTCTTTTTCTGCGAATATTAGAAAACGAGTGGAATAAATTTGTTTAGTTATTTCGTAGATAAAAATGTTGTCCTTATAATGTTAACTTTGAAAACATACATATTTTGAATATGTAATTGTGTTATTTACTATAGGTTTACATAAATCTGCATTTATGAACAACAAAATAATTCTTCAGCATCATTCCTAGGATCTAATATGCAGAGATAAGCCCATCAGAATTAAAAGGGGACTGCGGCAAATTGTCCTTTATAAAAGCGGAAACCCTAACGAAAAACGTATTTCAATTCAGCTGCAAGGTTATTAAACGAACGAACTTCGAAAAAAAAAATTAGAAGCTGATCAACTATTTGCGAATTTTAAGCCCTCATGAATCCGCAAGTAAGCATAGTAGCTGCAACGAAAAAGCCAATATGTTTGCCACATCCTTAGAGAAAACATTCAAACCATATTCAAGAAATTCAGATAAGTCGGATAATATGATAATTAATAAGCCGACACAGCATACCATAGGGATTATCCAATAAAAACTATTTTCTCAAATGAAGAGAAGCTTAAAATCAAAAATCTCAACAATTTAAAGTATGATAATATCCATAGATACGAGGGTTATAAAATAATTGCCCCAGAAAGTTGAAATATTTCTCAGAATGACCTGGAAACGTGCAAAAATAATTATGGCGCTTAAACATAATAAACTAGAAAACACTGTTCGAATCTGTTTAGAAGAATTCTAATGCAAATAGTGCATTCGATGTTGAAAAAAATATGGTATTATATCTGAATACCTTTTTTGATTCGGAGTAATGTCATCGCATAGTTAAAGTAATAACCGTCACTTTAGAACGTAAACAATATTGCACTGCAGCATTTTTTAAGGTTTTACTACTAGCTCCTTATTTATACATGTGTACTTCTAAAACCATATCTTTATAAACGATACTTGTATAATAATAAATTCCGACTAATTTAATGACGCTGTTTCTTAGAGAAGTGTACTTGAACCTACTGTTCACACTATATTTGTAGCTGGTATGCCAACTAATATATTAAAAAATTCATGTTTGGGAAAACTTATCGATTAAATAAATATATAAAGCAACTTAAACATAGAAGTCCAAAACAGAAAATCCTAAAGAGATTGGAAATATTATTTGTTTAAAATTATAGCTAGGAAATAGCAATAGTTGGGAAGAAATACCGTACCGTCTTCTAATTTCTAACAGTTCTATTCACAGTGATTTTCTGGTACAGTGTTCTTAAAAATTTATACAGTTTAGCAATAGCAACAGCAAGAATCAAAAAAACTACGCTGTCACAAAACAGCACTTCTTTCTCGTTAACTTATTTATGATATAACTATGCTAATAGTATTGAAAATATGATAGCAATTAAAATAGCACCATCACAAATATGACAGCGATTACATTGAGAGCATTGTGAATAAAATAGTAGTCATACTTTTGTGAAGTGTATCTCAGATTCGGCATAGCCGAGTATATTATCTTACTTGTTTATGCAAAAAAATGATTTGCAAAGGGGTTATAAAACAAATTGTGAATGGACATTTGTTTTATAAATAACACAGTGTAATCTGCAAAAAATGTAATTGAAGTATGAATTGTCTTTATAGCCGTACAACTTGTATCTTAAAAAATATGTACAAATACACACATCCTTATAGCGGGAAACTAATCAGAGTCCTTTGAAATGTACAAGTAAAAGATAACTTTCATATCACAGGCAGACTTTTGTTTGTGTAGCTTTACGACACGATAGAATGACAAGTTTAGCCGCACAATCAATGATGGCGGTTAGTTTCAGTCAGTGCATTTTAGTTATGTTTCATGACTCTTGCAAAGTGCTGGGAGCGTGTGAGTTCTGTGGTTAAGCTTGTATTCACTTAGAAGTCCACAATGTCTTCATTTATAGTCTCTTTAAAACCTGCATGTATTTCATCGTAAGTCATGTGCTATGTGTGTATTTGTATATTTGCATACTACGGGTGTTAGTATGAGTGTGTGAAGTGACATTTTTAGTGGTCTGTTTTAGTTGATGATACTGACATATAGTTTCCGTGTAATGGAAATTAATCTTTTGTCATCAACAGTAACTACTGACATAACTGTTCTTTATATAGTTTTGCCGCACAAAGGCTTTAACAGACGTATGAATATGTACTACGAATAACTTCAGTCATGTATTTTTAAACACACTTGTAAAATAAATGAAGTTACTCTTCATTTAAAGCCATAAAAGAAACTAAGTATGATATTTTGCGACATCTCTTTTAAAATTAAAAAGTCATTATAAAAAATTTAAAAGAAAAACACAATAAAATTATTATCTTATATCCTTAGAATTTTCAGCATTTGTTTTTGTTATAGTGGCGCTATTTTTAATTAACAAATAGATATACGCCGTTACCATTCATGGGGACGGTAAGCCAGACTATGACTAGAAAGTCAACGTTATTTAAGCCGAAAAAATATGAAGAACATTTTGTCGATTATTTTTTCGTGTTAAGTTTTCATATGCTCCTACAAGGAATATAGAGCTGCTAGAGCTTGTGATTCAAAAATAAATGAAATAAAGTTGTTGTTGAGTTTTCTTGACACGGCATGACGGGTATGATTTGATTACACTAACAGGTAATAATATTCTACATGGAAAGAAAGTCTTAAGCTCATAATTCATATCTGCTGATTCAAAAATATTTGCTTATCTCATAAACATTTAGTTCGAGAAAACTTTTTCTTTGATACTATTGGCTCGCCGTTCGATTATTCGATTCATTTTACTCATGCTATATTGTATATCAAAACCATAAAAATATCATATTAAATTGTTAGATAAAAATCTTAAATAAATGCGATCCAAGCAAAGAACAAAATTAAAGTGGTGACACTTAGTAATGATAAAAAAACTTATGTTAACCTAGATATTTTTTCTTAAGCACCCATCCAGGTTTGAAAATATTCAAGGAATAAAAAGTTGTTGTTAACTAAAAAGGGCATCAAAACCTTCCCTTTTAGACACGATGACACATAACAGCGTATGTGCTGATTTGCGTGTGAAAATAATTATTCAGCAACAAAATGTACTGAAACACTTCGTTGGTGTTTTAAGTAAAGAAATTAAATAATTTTTAAACTTTAGAAACTTAAAATCGAGTAAAATAGAACACACAAGTTTTTGTTGGGCAAATTGTGATTACCTTTAAAAACACGAGCAACAATCTGGAATAGTTTCTTTAAGTGTAATTTCACAAATTCAAACTTACAAACTAACACAAACAAACATAAAGTTAGTGGAAGAACACTTGTCAAATGCACACATACTCATAATCATACATATTTCATTGTCATCCTCATCCACATCATAATCATCATTATCATTCGTCGTCATTGTTTTGAAATTGATTGATTAATTGACAAAAGAATACCGTTATATAATTGAATGAATGTACACACATTTATGAGTTTTCCTATATGCATATATAGTTTGTACATATGTTTATTAAGCTAGCGCACGTGTAAAGAGCATGCGAAAATGAGTTCATTTTTGCAACTAGAAACAGCTGAGAGAAGTCACCATAAGTTTTACATTTAAAAGTGACCCACACAAGTTCAAGTAATTTATTAAGAGATGAGATAAATGCCTCTCAATAGGGCCTTCAAGAATTTCATTTGAAAATTTCACCACAAATTTCAGAAGAAAACTTAAATTTTAGGCAAAATGAAAACTTTATCAAAAAAACTCGATATTATAATCACATGCGATATTTTATAAAAAAGTTGCCACGATTCACAAATTCAACAAAAATTTTAAATTAACTAAAAAATTTCAAAATCACTAAAAACTAGAAAAAACTTAATTCCACAATTAATCAGGAGTTCGCCAAAAACTAAAAAAATAAAACAAACAAATTTTTTATAACTTGACGGTAAAAACCTAATTTTTACCACGGGTATCAGGAACAAGTGCCCTAATTTCATTAGAGTAACAATACAACAATCCATATTGGTTCGTTGTTTCAGTAAGTCAAGACCTACTGTCACCTATAGTCACCAAAATAGACTTTAAAGCTACGACCCATACATGGAAGTTGTATTCCGTTTTCGGTCGTATATAGGTGGTTTTAGTTATAAGAAGATCAAATGGAGTCAAGTATTTCTTGTTATTTGTTGTAAACTCCTCCACCGACCATTGCTCGCTTAGAGTGGGTGTGCAAAGCAATAGCCCCCAAAGTGGAGATATACACATTGATCGTATAATAATAGCGGTTTGGCTGTCATATCTAAAAACGAGTTCTCTTCCCTTGGTTTGACTTCTAAAGCTAAACTTCCCTGGATTTCTGGTATTGCTTCTAATGCATCCGGGATTGGGGCTTGGCTCTTTGTTGGAATTGTTTCACGAACCTCAAGTTATTATGTTCCTTCATTTTGTATTGTTTGGATAATTTAAAGTAAAGATTTTTTAGTATATTTAACTTAGTGCTGCCGTTAGGAAATCAACTGGTTCTTAGGGGATAAACCCCGATTTGTGTTGTAAAACTTTGCGTGAACAGGACCCTTCACTTTAATATGACTTCGCCACAGTTGGGTAAATTTTATCATTGAATAGGTGAAAATAATTTTAACAACTTTAAACGGCTAGAGGTAACCAGCCAATTATAAATAACGAATTTCGTTTTTTCTACCCCTTATTGTAAACACTGTTTGAAAAAGGGATTAATTACCCTGTATATTTCCGGTGTTATTACAATAGACGATTTTTTCTGGGAACAAGTGATGGAAAAGGAAAAATTTTGCTGAATAAGACATCAATCATCAAACAATAAAATCAAAAATTTTAGAATGGAACTTCCTGCTCACTTTTTGGTTCAAGTGAATGGAATCATCCTAATATGCATTTGCACATATGTATGTATATTCACAAATGTATATCGTATACGAACACATACACTCAAGTGTACGACAGACAGCAATTGCAAAATTTAATCAACCTTCTTCTTTTCTGATTTGGAACGTCAAATTAACATCAATTTTTTATAGGTGACATTAGCATTTGAACTGAAACTTAAAACATGTTTCGTATCCATAAGAGCGCCTTTTTTAATGCAAATATGTATTCTGATGATAATTTCAATAAATATTAGATACTATTGCATACATACACATACACATGCTGACGTTGTGTACTCGATAAGTCGACTAACAATATAAGGAAGTAATTCTATGCCATTCAATGTTGGTTGTACTTATAAGTTGGCATAAACTCATAATTATACATAATAATTATTATACGAGTATGTTGTATTGCAGGTTATTTAAATTTGTACTCGTATGTGTTTGCACTTGTAAATATTGTATTTGTACTTATTTGTGTTTACAAAAATCATTTAGTGCTTTGTTTTGATTTTACCAAATTCAAACAAAAGAAATTATAAAACACTTTATTTCTACAAATGGCAAAGAACTAAAAGAATAAATTAATTCAACGAACAAGGAAAAGTTTAAAGTTTAGTTGTTTCCTACATTATCAGTTATTGCAATACAGTCGGTGTTTTACAAATGTTTCTCTAATCATTTGTAGTTTGTATTCACAGTTTTACTTCATTTTAAAAACTTTAATTGGCAATAGGCTTATGTACCATCTCTGGGGAATCGAATTAATTCACAAAACAATAGCTGCGGTACATTATACTCACTGGTATTAATTCCAGCTTATACAAGTTCAGGAGCTGATTTGTAGTGAGTAAAAGGTTCCTGTTATCTGGCTCGGGTATGCAGATGCACTTGATAACAATTTCAAGTGATTGGGAGATGTTGAGAAGTATTGAAATATATTAAATAATCAGAGTTGCAGCAAATGTTATGAACAACAATCTTGTCTGGGCTGATGTACTAATGAAATCACCTAAATGTCTAATTATGGATTTAAAGTCAAGACTATAATTTAGATGCTAAACTTGAACAAAATAAAATTTTCTCAATTGTACAGAATTCTTATATTTTTTGTTTGGGTGAGTAGTTTCCTCTCTAATATCCATTAAATTTTCGAAAGTATGAGTATAAGTAAGATTAAAAAAAAAATTAAATCTCCTGTGTCTCCATCCTTGTAAGCCTCTCCGTCGTATCTTGTAGGAGCATAGACAGTATTAACAGATGACCTCACTTTACGCATTTTTAAGTAGGGTACCGTTTGTCAGAAATCCCTATCTTAGATCAGAATTCGTAATATAAGAAACTCTGATAACTGTTTTACGTTTTTGGTTTGATTGAAGCCACACTTTGTAAAGCAAACAAGCACATTATATAGAGCAGGAAAGCCCAGCTTCGAATTGTAGAATGACTGCAAGCAATAAGACACTCTTACAGCTTTTGTTTCCCAAATTTGCCATGTCGCATTAACTTTTTCAATTGATCGAGTTTTTTTCAGAGACAAAAGAAAAACCTCTAGAATGCTTTAAAATACCTATTGTAAGATTATCGAAACTCCATAAATTATAATATATTTTTGCGCAGTTTTTACCTGAAAGGAACTTTTATTAACACGGCTATATCGCGTGCTATTCCGAATGTAATGTGTTAATCTAATAGGTATGAATTTATGTGATTTTATAGTTTTTCGTATCAAAAAAATTATTGAAACATTCCTAAGCCTTTGGTCACTTTAAAGGATTTGATAAATGAAAGCAGAAATGATATCACAAATTTGTTCGAATAAATATCAGTGCCAGTATTGCACCTTAACGAGGATTATTGGAAAAAATATCAGGAGCATATGGCAAAGAACATTGTAAAAGGTGTGAGTTTATGCGTAAAGATTTAAATATAAAATATAACCGAGATGAAGTTTATAATTGCAATATATTGAATAATAGAACACTTCGCTCAAAACATCCACTAATTAATTATAAATGAACATTCACTTTTCTGTATTACTAACGATTTGAGTAAAATAAATTTTTTAGTTTAAACCATTTAAAGATTCGTGTATTTTAATATCTGAAATTGGAATTCTTTTGTTCAATATATATACAGGGTGTCCACCGGGATCGTAGAATACTTTATTTTGCCGCCATTTTGGTAAACATTATTCTTGATAGTTCGTATTTGGCAGTCGTGAAGTTTATTATAGAAAAATATTCGACAAACCAACGTGTTTTAATCGTTAAAACATTTTATCAAAATCAATCATCGATTAGTGTGACGATGAGAATGTTACGTGAAATTTAGGGGAGAAACAACGTGCCAACAAGACGTACTATTTATCGTGTAGTGAATGATTTCGAAGAAAGAGGGACTGTAGCTGATAGGCCCAAGCGTGGACCACAACATACTGCAAGATCGGCTGAAAACATTACTGCTGTTCAAGAAAGTGTTCAAAACAATCCATCAGCCTCAATTCGACACCGTGCTCAGGAGCTTGGTCCTTAAAGAACAACTTTGGCCACAATTTTGCACAAAGATTTTCATTTGTTTCTATTTAAGATTCAGTTGACACAAGAGTTTCTTCCAGAAGACCATTTACGCCGCCATACATATGCCAATAGGATGCTACAGCTCGCCCATGACAACCCCGATTTTTATGAAAAAATCATAATGAGTGACGAGGCACATTTTCATTTGAATGGATATGTGAATAAACAGAATAGTCGGTTCTGGGCAGTGGAAACCCCTCAAATTATTCATCAGTCACCTTTGCATCCATTAAAAGTGGCAGTTTGGAGATTTGATACCGTTGGACTTCTTTCTCGTGGCAAATTTAAAAGAAAAAGTGTACGTTAATAAGCAAAGAACATTTCAAGAGCTAAATAATAAGATAATTTGGCACATTAACGATATTGACCCTCAATTATGTCTCAGTCATTGAAAACATCGACCATCGGATAGAGGTATGCCAACGAAGCCGTGGAATAATAAAAAAATATTAAGAAAATTTTCTGAAAACTGTTGTTTTATTTACAATTAACAATGTGCGTTCTGGTTGGACTACCCTATCTACTTATCAAAGTTAACTTGCTTTTGCTTAATTTGTAAGTGTGGTTCGATACATAGAAAACGAACATAGGTTTGTCAGAGTGTAAATACACATGTGTACCAGTGCATACGGTGTAATATGTGTAATATGCATGTACAGTGTGTATATTTGTTGCTTATTAATATGGATTTCCGTAAATGTTTCCCAAAACAAACTTTTAGCCAACCATTCTTTGGTCTTGCACTTTAAACAAAAACAACACACATATAATTACAAGAATAATTATGCATTAAATTTATGCCTAAAATTCATATTCATTAATGCCCTCAGGCTACACCACACACACACACTACTACTTTGTACTCCTACGAATGGGAAGTGTTAATGATTTTGCTGGAAACGCAATTGAAAATGCAAACAAGAACTAAATGCTTGTGTTCATCATTATCATAATTAAAGTCTCTTTGTCTAAATGGATTTTGCTTGTTCATATTCGTTTATGCATTTTATATAAATTTCATAAATTAGAATGAGTTTTTCTTTATTTCTTCTTTGAACAAATGAAATGATTTTGCATCATTTACATTAAAATTGTTTATGCAGGAAAACGCAGAACAAGTTAATAAGTAAGAAGCAATTGTAATTATATTTGCGCCCTTCAATTAATGAATTTTTTCGTCATTAAGAAAAATATGGGAGGCATAATAGTGTTATGCGTTCGTTTGTAACATAATTTCTGAAACGAAATAAAATGAGTTTTTAAAATTTTTGTACAGTGTTTGCAAAAATCAAAGTATTTTGAATTTTTAATTTATTTACGACATTTTTAATTTATTTCTGAAAGCGATGAAGTGTGATCATCGTCTCGTTAAAGGTGATACCTTTAATAACACATGGGCTTAATAAATCTTTTTTTTTTGCCACAAGAATGTGATGTGATGTGAGCACCGTCTGGTGATACTGCTCCTATGCTATTCCTATGTCTAAGACATCCGATCGTCGACTATTATTAAAGGCTGGTACGATGTGAATCATCCAAAATATCGAGCCCTCGCAAGCCACCTTTAGTAATTTTACTTGCAAAATTTGCAGAAAATGCAAACAATGACTTTTTTATAAAAATATTAAACAAAAACTGCTGACAAATGAAAATCAAGTATATCTTTTATCGCCAGATGAAAAATGGATCAATATAAAAAAAAACGATTTTGTTTTGCGCGACTTTTCTTATAGGGAAATACTGGATACTTTTTATAGGAAAGCTCCTATAAAATTCACTCTGGCATAACCCTCCATACGTCGGATAAGTTAAATCAGTTAAAAATTCAAATTGCTTATAGCTTACAGAAAATACAAATCACTGTACAAAACTAAATTAAAGATTATAAGGGCCCACGTAACGCGACCCGTATGTCCCTTTATTTACTTTTCACTGTCTACGATAGCAATGAAGCCAATTATTTTGTTCAGACAGTGACTGTGTATCTTTTTTGCCATAAGGAGTTGGATAGCCAGTGGTGCCTCATAGTGCATTCCAAAAATTTATCTTATTTTAGTTGTATTTTAGTTTCCAGTACCTGGTAAACTATCCCATTAGTCTTCTCAAGTCACTCTTAGCGAACGACAAAAAGTATTGAGTGATTTTTTTCCAGAACCGCTATGATTTTTGTTTACTCAGACTTTAATCCTTAAAAGCGTGCTAACTCAGCCACAGCCAAAGGTTCAAACTTTTCTCTGACATATCCACTTAAGGTCCGAAATAACGGCTATGGCTTATTGTATTTTCGTTAAGCTTCGGCCAGTAACAGATCACAGGGACATTCGGCCTTAGCTCATATGAGTTTAAGGTCCTCAGCGCAGCTTGGTTAGCCGATATCATATGTATTCTCATATCCCTTACCCTTCTCATTCAATATTCCGTAAGACAAAGAAAGATATCACATACTGCAAATTAGAGCCGCCAACTCCAGATGAAACCACCTATGAACCAAAACACTTCATACAAGCAAGTTCGGTCTTTGTGGACCTTAAAATGCTTGTGTACCAACAAAACTAGTCTTACATAGTCTAATTTTCTGATATACGCATCGTTATCGAAAGTATTTTAAAATTACCTACGTGGTCTCCAGCCTTCATTTTCTAAACGCCAGGGTGAAGTAGGGCGTTGCTGCTGGCCTTCTCTTTAACAGTGAATGTGTTTAAAACGGAATGTGCAGAATGACAATGGGTGAAAGGTTCTCATAGCCACAGACATGACGTACCGTGATGATTTAGTTGGAAGTATAGGATTTATTAATTGCGCCTTTTCTATTCACTTTTCTAAAAATAATTTGGCAAAGTATTGAATAATGAAAAGGAAGTAATAACAGTTACAGAAATTGTATTTCCTTTGAATTTGTACGTGAATGACAGCCGCTAAACTAACTGCAAATATAAAGTTACTGACAAAGAAAATGAGAGCCGCCGAAGAATAATCGAAATAAAGAAATTAATTAATCATAAAGGGCAATCAATTTTTACATATGTAACAGTTGTCAATCAGTTGTTTTGTTTTGATGTAGAGATGAAACCATGAATAATTTTACAGTAACGATCATGCACGTTCACGAAAAATATATTACTAATACACGGCCTTGTTTTTTGGTTACATACACGGGTGCACACTTCAATATATTATACTCACGAGAAAAAATCAATTAATGAAATTATTTCTATATTTTTACTAGCACAGGTTATACAAACTTGCTGCCGATAAATCAAAAGTATCATATGTAATTCATAATTTTCGAGTTGTTTTTCAGAAATTTTCAATAAAAATCACTAAACAATCACGTAAAAATTCTATCCATTCACGGTCGCGCATGTGGATTTTTTACGTCAATGAATTTAAGCTCGATTGGAGCGAAAAATGACTCGCTATTAAACGTGGTCATGCATGATTTAGGCATCACGATAGCGGTGCTATAAAATTTGGCTTCTGTGGGTTAAGTTCTTTACGCGGTAACATTTCAGTGTTGGAATTGTAAACGACAAAATTAATGTTACGTAAAAAAAAAAAAAATTCTATAAGCAGAAGTAAAGCAAAACTGATTTCTAACTAATATCAGATCATTCCAAAAAAGAATTGAAAACCCCCTTCTCCTGTAAAATTAAAAGCATACTAATAACCAGATACAGAGCATGTAAAACTAATTAAAGATATTTTGTTTTCACCATTATTTGAATCCTTAATTTTGATGTTGCAAAGCACAAGTGCAAAACCTTCATTAACACAAGAACTATTAATGTAGGGCATAATAACTTTGTTTAATTTGTTTTTGCAGTTTTAGTTCATATTTTCTAACCATAAACATAATAGACATTTGTGTCCATTAATTTTTTAATATAAAAGCAAATATTGTCTTTTGTCTGTTGCAAAAACACAACGAACGGATAGTTGCACAAAATTAAATATTACGAAAATCATATGAAAGTTATTGTTATTGTTGCTGTTTTGCCGTTGCTTTGCTTATAGACTAGAATAATATTCCTATTTCATTTGCTTAATTCTGGGTCTTAGACGTTGTCATTTAAGGCATTTATATGCATTTTACGAAATAACTTTTGGTTATTTTATTAAGTATTAATTTGCTTCTTATATGCAACTTGCATATGTAATACTGATTATTTGCTTTGCTCTAAATGCTAATTTTGTTTTGTTAAGTAAATTTCTTTTAAATGTTTTGTAAACAAACAATTAATTTTATGGCAAATAAACAACTATGCATTCATACAATTAGAATTTATTTTACAAAATTTCTTTAAGAAAACTGCCGCATTTGAAGAGAAAAGAAATCGACAAGCCATTACCGAAAACCCATTATATCCAGAGAAAGTCATTGTTGCTGTGTTCCCTCAAAATCGATGCCTGCTAGAATGTTAAAGTTAACGGTTACTGCTACAGGGACATGATCAATGACTTTGCACTACAATTAGATGCCCTTAATGTGGAGGAGCTGTGGTTTTAATAAGACAGTGCGAGTGAATAGATTTATTGAAAGAAAGATTCGGTGAATGGATGATTTTGCGTAATGGACTATTCTTTGTGGAGCTACGTAAAGACTCTGCTGTACACCAAGAAGCCATAGATGACATATACCTTAAAAGACAACAGTCCCTACGTTATCAGTGACATACCGCCGCCATTACTGCCAAAAAGTAATAGAAAATTTGACTTTTCGATTGGACTTTCCGGAATTTCTTGATTTTTTTTAATGTAGAGGGTTTTTGACGTAGACCGCCATTTTTATGGGTCAATTCTCGACCTCGTTCTTTCCTTGAATTGATACCAGGTAGCCGGTTTGTAATTTACGACTATCTTACCTTCTTTGAACCTCGTGCTAACACTAGCTTTTACTCTTAACTACAGTGATTTCAGACTGTCGGTCTTCTTCCTCCTATTGGAGTCTCTTGTAATTTTCAGTGTTTGTGTAAGGCTTAGTGCCCGTAGTCCTAAGCATGCTGGACATTCACATACAATGTGAGCTGGCGTCTCAGCTTCTTCCGCAGCTGTATCTTTAGAGGCTGACCCGTCTACACCTTGCGAGGATTTCTCGTCCATCCCTTTATAATTCCTTCAATGGCTAATAAACCTCAGAGTTCCTACAGAGATTAAACTCTCCACATCTCGCGAAGCTTCATTGTCCACATCTATCGGAATCTCACGGTCCAGCGTCTTAGAACTACCTTTAAATATTGCCCCTCCGAGGCATTCTTGTCCATCTTATCCAGATTCCTACCTTGGCCAATTAAAGCTTGAGTTTTATCAGGGACTAACCCCTCGACCTCTTTTGAAGCTTTCTGATTTGTTTCTGTAATGGAGAAAAAGATGTGCACCCACGCCGACCTCCATATGCACGGGTAAGTCTGTAATAAAATTTGAGATCGACTAGTGTTCAAAGTTCGCATACTAGAGACCAAAGAATTTTTTATAAACGAGGATTTTTTATAAACCTCTCTCCGCTCGACTAATTTAGCCAGGCTCTTCGCAGAAACATGGACCTGTTAGCGGCTGCCGCAACATGGAGTTACGGTAAGCCATATCTTTGTACCTGCCATCTGAAAGCCCTTTTTTATGCTTAATTTCATTTTGAAATTCTTTACTACCACGAAAGGATGTTAAAATAAATAATAAATGTATTAAGCCCATGTTAATCAGTAAATCTATTTAATCATTTTATGTCTCAAACTTTTTTTTTTATAAAATTTGGACTTATATGTAAATAATATAAATACAAAGTTAAAACAATATTAGAGTACATTTTGACAAATGTTCGGTACCAAAAGGCACCAAGCTTTGTTTTCTAAACACTGGTAGATTTGCCTAACAATTTGTTTTTATAACAGGGCATCACTATAATATGTTTCACTTTTTCCTAACATATACTTGTCATAACATAATATCCGGAAGTCATGCTTTCTTTAATTGTTATATTTTGCCCTCTTGCAATTTTTCTAACATTTGTCCAGAGCTCAACACATTCAGTTTAAGTTACAGGGTTATTGGAATCGGTTTTTTTAATAATAATAACAAAAGATTGTGATTCATATATTACCAGCCGTCTCGATGACAAGAGTGAGATATTGAAAATTCGTAGGATACTTTGTAAGGAATATCACAACGACTTTCAAATGAATAACCAAAAATAGCAGATTTATTTAGTTAAAATATTAACGATATTGTAACACATTGAAAACACCCACGTATAGCGAATTTAAGCTATAACCCACACTTTCCTATTGGCACTGGTTTTTTGTATCGTCTAAGACGGTTTCTCTTAACACGGTATTTCCGGACAACATAAGCACCGTGTTACGAGTAGTGCACCTGTACCAAGTCTTTCTATATTCTAAACTTGGTTACTAGTAGAAACAAAGTTATTTATTTTAGAAAATAACACCAACAGAGAAAGTAAAGTTTTGTATCCTTCTGCCAATTACTTAAGGAAATATTACTTGAGAAAAACATGCCAAATAAATATTTCATATAAATATTTACAGCAAAAAGTAAATAATTTTTCAAGGATATTTTTTGTTAGAAAAACAAATACTGTTGAAAACAAACAACATTAGATGGAACTTCAATTGAAAAAAAAAACATTGAAGAGAATATAGTTTGAGTACCAAAAGTATAAAATACTACAACGAGTGACTTGCAACACATACAGACAAGTGCAAAACAAGTGCCGCATTTACTACTGCAACGTTTAGGGTGTCAACGACTACTTAAACGATTCAGCAGTTGCTATGATTTTAATTATTTAAATATTCTAAGCACGAGTTATACGATCAAGTGTGGCAAATCTAGTAAGTTGTTTTTCAACATAGCCACGTTTTTTAATTTTATTTATTTCCTACGGCGGTGTTTAGTATGTTTATAGCAATAGCCGTAACCTATCTCAAAATATCCACCACAGCAACAAGTTTTTATAGTTATAAAATCTATTAGAAGAGAAGTTATTGGGATAGATCAAGGCAAATTGATAACAGGTGGCCCCACGGGCTAATTCAAAGTATTTCCAGCTTCTTTGCGCATGTCAGACTTCATATAAAAAAAATGTAACGGAAATAACGTCATCAGCTGCGCTCGTGAGCTTACCCGCTTAGCATACCCTGGGGATGATAATTTGGATCGCCATAGCTGGGTTTGATGTAATAAATTACCTTGTTGGAATAGAGCTTTCTTTCAGTCAAAGCTTGTCTTTTAATTTGCGTTTCATCACTCAAGCGATGTAGTGCTTACGTACGCATTTTTTCTATAAATTTTACTATGTCTACTGGAAACATCTTATGCATTATTGCACCCCGATTATATATATTGAGTCCACTGTTTGCTAAGCTTAAAAAAATATATTTTTTATTATGAAAATCTCCAAGCACTGGATTGAAACAGACACAAGTAAGACACGCGTCGTTGATCAGTCGATCAATGTGCTAACTTTCCTGTTGACAAGGTGGTTATAGCATTGACTATTAAGCATTCTATGGTTTTGGTAGCCCGGGTTCATATCCCAGCCGCTGTCAATCAATAACATAAATTTTTCCGATATGTACTAGCTCGTATTCATAATAGTGTATATTGAACATCGGCCCCTTTATTGGTATAACTCTATAGCACTAAATCGCCGGTTAAGTAAAATGGCTATACGAGCCTCAACTCATGCGTCTACACAACACCAGCGGCTCTGCAACACTGGTTTAAAAGCTTTTCTATTCCCTCTACTTCACTGCCTCCCTTCTCTAATTCTTTCCAAAGAAAGTGGCGCAATTAATCGACAAATTATTGGTAGGCCTTATTCATTGCCTCAGTGTTACTTGCTTAAAAAAAATATAAAAAAGATGAAGGTGCATGATTGAAGCAAGTGGCTTGGCATTGAAATACCACTAAGAGATCAGTTGGTCTCTAATTTCCTCGCTAAGGTTAAGTTCATTAATAATATTGCGAGTACCGAAATTAAATATCACGTGCAGCTGTTTCGCGATGCGGCTTTCCAGAGTATATAACAACTAATATATTAATAAGTAGAGATAAAGTTTTCGGCCTTAGAAAGTAGTTACATAATAGATGGGAGAAGCATTACCAAAAAATATTCGAATTAACTGAATCAAAACATTATTTTAAGCTGTCGACATCATTGGAGAAATCGAAGTACTATGCAGGCTCGAATACGGCAACCTTAGAAATCGTCAGATCCTTAATATTTCTAGTTTTACGTCAAAATAAATAATATTATTGCAGAGTTGCTTCAGCGAAGCCTTTCGTTAAGAACCTAGCAGCTTTTCAAGCTGCGCATTGTATTCCTTTAGTTAAATTGTTGTTGAATTTAAAGAGAGCTTGTCTCGCACTATACTATTCGAACTGCCCCTTTTGCAGTTATTGTATTGCCCGGGATCCAAAGGCCTTTGCCTTTACTTGTTAACTTATAATTAAAAAGAAATGTTTTAATGCATGGATTATTTTGAAAAGATTGTCTTTGATTACAATTGCTTAATAGTAACAGCAAATACATATCGGCAAATCGGTAAAAATCAGGGATATTCTTGGTATAACAACATGTGCAGCAGCTTCAGTTTTTGTCAGTTTTTCAACAATAAATAGCCGTGTACTATTGCAAATCATTGAGAGATGAATATTTTTCAGAAGCATAATTGGCGCGTTAAGTTTTAATGTTAGTCAATGACGAGGCATTTCTGGAGGTTCTATCGATAAGCAAAAGCTTCTTCCATGTCCGCGACACGAAAGTTCGAAAAGCTGTTAGAAACACAGTGCATGCTTAGTTTAGTTCTGTCATGTTCTGTTCGTACCATAGCGTTAAAAAATATACCGCTTAAAAAATTGGCTTGTTTTGCTGGGCATTTCCAATAATGTCTAGAGTTTTTGACTGTCATTAGGGCAATAAGTGAGTTAAGATGGAAATTTTGAAGGCAAATATTGTTTGTGGGACAGAAGGATCACACTTTAAATTGTGCTTGAATCGGGCCGTAATCAGTATTTTTAAGCCTACGCACGTTCCATTGATAACTATTGGATTTCTATATCCACAGTTAGTAATGGTAGGTCAATAATAAGACCTTGCTGGATAATTATTCTGCCATCCAGTAGAAAAGAGCAGCATATCCTAAAGCATCCATCCACTCATGAGTTACTAAACTTGTTTAACAACTCATTATACCTCCAGCTTTATTATACCGCAAACATATTTCGCAAAAAATTATATAAAATGCCATAAATCTAAGACATGGTTTTATATTACAAAGTCTTACAAGAGCAAGCAGCTGGAGAGGACAACATAAATAAAATATATAAAACACATACAACAGAAGGATTCAGGCAGTCTTCTTTAAACATCTCTTAAATGTTAAAGTCCAAAACTACGAGTGTATACTGCGCAGGTTGGCAACCAACTTCAATTACCCTCTTCAGCTCGATACTCTTAGACTTCGCCGTTAGGCTTAGTTGCAGTTTGGTAATTTATTCTTTCTGCAGCGACAGAAATTATTTATAATCCTATATTCCTTCTAAGTTTACATTTGTGTGCGTATGGAAAAGTAGAGCATTGTGTCAAAGGTCGTGTTGTCATAAACTATGTACGCAAGTTGTAAAGTGCAAGTGCATAATGTTTACGACAAAGACAACCAAGCATGATGCCGATGACGACGACAGCGACAACACCAACATTGGGCGACCAGTGAATGGTAAGTGATTTTGTTATTCTTGTTGCTGCCTTGCCTATATATCACCGCTTTGACTCCTTATTTTCCTGGCTTACCTCTAAAATACATTAACACGCACTCATCCATAAAAACACACTTCACTATGTTGTTTTTGAGTACTAGGGGTCATACTTGTTATTATATCCCCTTCAATGAAAGTGGTAGGTTTGGTAATTTTTACTAGATTTATTTAAGAGCCTTAGAATAGTTGTTATTATTTTGTTTTATTTCAGGTTTCCCATTTTGTGGTGAATATCAAATTTTGCCAAATTTATTATTATTTTTTAAGTTCAGTTTTTTTAAACTTATGTTTTTGGAAAATTTTGTTATTTTGATAATTTTAACATTTAGTTTGTTTCTTTAAAGATTTTTTTTTTAAATTTCAGTAAATTTCTAAATTGTCTTGAAGTTTAGATTTTTTGGGATTTTAAAAATTTTTTGTGAACTTTTCAGCTTTTTTGTGCATTTCTAATGTGTGTCATTTTTGGTAAAACATCGGTTTTTTTAATATTAATTTTGTATCAATTTTATTTCAGTTTTTCGATTTATGATATATTTTCTATTTAAATTTTGGCAGTTTCAAATTTTTTTGCACAATTTAAATTTTTTGGAAAATATTCTCATTTCCTATAGGATTTGTGGTGAATTTCCAAATTATGGATTTTTGGGAAAATTCGTCCTTTTTTTAATTTTTTGTAATTTAAAATTTTTGTACTATACTTTGATACTGTGTTTAATTTTAGGATTTTAAATAATTCCCACAATTAACGGTAAAACTTTGTTATTTAACTTTTCAGATAAGTTGAGATTTTTCAGATACATTAAGATTTTGGACAAAATTGAAGATTTTTAAATATTTTGGTGAATTTTGTAATTATTTTCAGAAATCATATGTTTGTTAAACAAAAATTTTGACTTTTTTGTGCAATATTGATTATTTGTTGTTTTTCGGCTTTTCGGTAAAATTAAAATTTTTGTGGTGAATATTCAGATTTTGGTGAATTTTATTTTTTTTTATTAAATTAAGATTAAAATTTTGTACTTTGTGGTGAATTGAAAATTTTGACAAAGTTTTTATTTTTTTGAATTTTTTTCTTAATTATTTCGTCCTTACTTGTTAAATATTAAGGTTTTTTTTAATTTTTTAATTCGGTCCAACATTTAGGTCCGTAGGGTAATTGAAGGCCTCTGGATGATAATTTCTGTAGGGCGATATTATACCAAATTTGAAAGGGATTCACAACATGCAAATATTAGGCGCTCGTGTATAAGGGTTTCCCGCGAGAGAGCAAATACATAAAAATTACGAAAAATATCTCATATCTCGTGAGCCTATGGATCTATATAGTTTCGACAAAGTTATTGATCAAGTGTTTTAAGTTTCAATATCGTAGATTGTCTAATGCCGTCAGAAATTTGATTTCAACATAGAACAGGCAGACATCGTTGATTGAACTTCTATACCTATAAGTATCCAGTATAAAAATACTTTGTTGGGTCATAAATGAATATCTAAGAAATTGCAAAAAAAATGACAAAATTATATGTACCCTTTTCAATTTTGTGCAGAGTGTAAATAAAGGGGGCGTTTTGAAAAACGTTTGAAATCGCCCAATTTCGTATATCGCAAATCTCACGATTTAGTGCAATTACAAAGTTGGAATAATAAGATTTTTAGTTCAACCCTTTCCCAAAATATTTGGCGATTTCAAAACAAAGCGTGTTCCAGATCATGCTGCCCGATAGTTTATCGTTCTTTCTCGATAATGATAGAAAAACCCTTTAAAATATAAAAAAAAAATTTAAAAAAAAACATTAAGATCAGAAACTAATGCAAATTTTCAATTATACTCTAAACCAATCCAGCTGTAAAAATATTTCTGTTTGATTAATATTTGTTTAACTCGAAATACTAAACTCATATGTGTGTGTGTGTAAATCAAATCTAACGACGTTTTATTTTCTCTTAATTTCACTTACTATAATTTTATTAAGAAACTTATAAAACGTTGCCCTTTCTGTAAATATAGTCTGCCCTTTTAGATATATTAAAGAGACTCAAATCAACCGCTGTGTGAAGTTCTCTCTATAAAGAGAACTTTTTTCCTCAGTTCCCGTACCAACAAACATGTTTGATAGTCAACATAAAAAATATTCTCACTTGCCACAAGCACGAAGTTGCAACATAAATTGTTTACGCTGCAGACAACATTTGCTTTGCCTAGTCATATGTTTTATGTGGAGCTGAATAGTGTAAAGAACGATTCAGACGAACCAACGAATGAATCAGCCAAGCAACAAGAAAAAGTCGTCGTATGAACTGGCTCGGCAACACTAACTGTATTGACGAGCCAGACAGGGTACGAACAGTATGTACCTCAACCACTTTGACGCTCAATGATACAAGGTTGCAGGTTGTGTGTTTTTCTTGTCGGATGGACTGTTTTTTGCTGCTGCAACAAAACTTATCGAGGTTGTGTTGAATGTGTGTTTATATTTAGCTTTTTTTGTGTGTCTTTCTTCCTTGCCTTTTGGCTTCGTTGTGTTTTGTTGTTTTTGGTCGTAGACATTTATCAACAGCTTCACAATAATACGCGAATTCAGTACTTAACGTCAATTCAAAGCATACGGTACACGGACGAAGAAGTTTTAAACGATTAAACGTAATGGACAGCAACCAAAAGCGTTAATATTTAGATACAAATTTAAATGACAAATATTTTCGTGTAAAATAAGAAGATTTTGAGGAAAAAAACGTGACAAATATATAAAAAATAAAAGCAAAACATCAAGGAAAAAGTAATTAAAAAAATCTCTTCTCGATTAAAAAAGCGGAAGAGAATAAAACGTTTAAATCTTGTGTTAAGTGACAACATCCTTATCTTCAACATAATTCGTTCTATTTATTACCTTAAGGCTGACCTACTACTCCAACACTTATTCATATTCAGCTGCATGCAGCTCAGTATTTTATATGAAACATTTATTGTTTGTAATTTTGTAAAATTGTCCACATAATTCTTATGGTTGTTTAATGCAAACATAATTTCGCAAAGGACTAAAAATGTTCGAAACATTTTTAAAGCATCGTTATATTTCTAATTCTGTTAGAATTTAAACAAGTTAAATTTATGTCTTTCAGTCCATCAGGTATTAAAAAATTTTCGTCGGCATAACGTTGTCCTCATATTCCCAGACTTAAGTCATTTTCAATGTTGGTTAAGCGAAATGCAGTCAATATTAATTTCGATGAACCTTCTTATTTCTTCTAACACAACGATGGCTTTTGTATCTTAAAGTTTAATTTTTCATACAAACCTTCAAATTGCCATAAAAATGAGTTTAAACTGAAGAACGTAAAAACAACCTATTCCAGCAATAAAAGTATGTGAGCACAAAACAACTTATGTCAGTAACGAAAACCCGCTACAAGTGCATCACAGCGTGCGAGTTCTTAATGATAATTAAAAATTAATTCACAAATGTGTTCAGATATAACAACGTATGTACTCGCATGCTTTTTTATACGAAAATAATTGGTCAGGAAGGAAACTTCATTCATAAACTTCATATAAAAATTTCATATTTTTTTATAAAATATCTAATGTTTCTAAAGTTTAAGATTTAGAATACATTTACGTAATTAAAATTTTTCTGAAATTGGTGGGATAAAACTTATGTTTATTAGCAGCAGGTGTAGACAAGCTATCTCATCTCTCCCATAAACTTTAAATGTAGTTATAGTCTAGGAATCTGATTTCTGTTCAACAACTCTTTTTTTTTTAATATTTAACGCTATCTCTGGTAGTGTATGAGTAAAGAATATGTTCGTAATTTTTTTTTTTAAATTTAGAATTTCAGTTTATAAGGCCAGAGCTAAAACTTCCAGTCATTTATATAACTGATGATGCGTTTCTGGGAAATAAAAAGAAATAAGTCAAGACTGAGAAAATTTCAAATTGATCAAGGAACAAAGCGGTGCAAATAATGCTAACGCATACGGGGAAAAAGTGTTTGAATCTAATGTTAAAAAAATATATGGTTTGATATGTCTTCAATACCAATACATTTTTAAAAACACTTCAGCGGATTTTTTGCATATACTTCCCGCTTTGGATGACAAAAAGATCTAGTTCCAGTGAGAAAACCGCCGTTTTGTCAACACTGGATATTATTTTGTGTATTGATATTTGTTTTTTTAAAGCGGTGCTTAAAGGAGTTGGACTCTTCATGTCCGGCTATAAGCATTGCAATATTTTAAGATTTTTTAATTCTCTTTCCCTATTTGACTTAGAATATGACTATTGTGCAATTGCTAGTAATCACTTGTTCAGAGGTTATATTGCAATTACAACTTTTAGTTCCTTATGTCCACAAATAAAAAAAATTCATCATCATAAATTTACTTTAGTTTTTTTACAATTAAGTCGACATAATTCGAAAACGACAGTATTGTTTATAAATAATAATGATCGCGTATATTCCCTAAAGCAAAAGATTTGTTTCAGGGTACAACGTGGTTCCATAAATTGCGTTACAATATAAGCCAAACTATTTAAAAATAACCCCAATAATCAATCTATTAACAGATTGACTTACTGATTCTATAGCAGATGCATTCGATTATATCCATGTTTCCAATGTCTGGAAGGATGTAGTAATTTGGAGTAAGATTCTAGAAAAGTATTATGTGGACCATATACAGATGTACACTGTAAAAACTTTAATTATAATAAAAGCAGGTGAAACGAATTTTTGGAAAATTTGATTCCAAATTAATCTAATTTAAAAACCATGAAGGCTTAAATTAAAAAAAGTAAACAAAGGTTTTTTGCTGTTATTGTATTTGTAAGTAAAGGCTGATGAGATGGGATTGATTTTTTAAACAAACTTAGGCTGAAGCTGAGGAAAATTGAATGAACCTAATCAGTTCCTCTACCGCGCCTTTCGACACTAAAACCACTGTTACCTGTGTTTAGTTATTGTTGGAAAACTTTGATTTTTTCATGGCGTTTGGAAAGAAACCCTTAACTGATGGTCGCCTTTAAATCAGAATTTCAAATTAAATTACTCCTAATCCCCGCTTTCCGTCAAAAGCATTTAAGTCTAGCTTTGTAGACTTGGTTTGGTCACAGCGTTATATTTCTTGATGAGTGCTATAGAACAATGTTCAGAATGAGTTGTGTTTTTTGGGGGATGTTTAATGTATTCGATGAGCCAGTAGAAATAATATTTAAATAAAAAGCGCTAAATATTATCTTGGCCAAATTGAAAACTAAAAGTTTAGAGTCAGTATTTAATCTACGACACTCCCAAGAGAAATATAATCGATTAAATGCTGAGCCCACTTATTTCGGAATATTTTATTGTCGATATTGGCAACCATCGGATTGTGATCGATTTATATATTTATTTTGTTGTCCTGCTAACAAAATTTTATAATACTTTCTCCGCATATGTTTCGAACATTTCTTTATATTGTGACCATCACGTTACCAATATTAAGGTGACCATTACATATAGACCATGACGTATACACTTCCTTGGTTAAGTTAGAAGTGATTTTTCGTTTAATTTACCAACATGGTTAATTTATTAATTTAGTTTTGTTGCTCTAGCATATAGCTATAGATTTTAGCTCGTTGATGAATTATCTTTCCCTACCAATAACCAAAAAGAACAGACACACATATATACGTTGTTATTTCCAAAACCTGTAAAAATTAATACTGATTATTTTACACCTTCTTTTTATTATATTTAAATATAATCTCCCCTAGCACTTTTTTATTTAACAAAAATGAGAAGAAATTTACGAAAATATAAATCACGAAGTTTTTTGTTAAAATTTTAATAGCGTATGAGGGATTTGATTAACAATTCTGATATTGTTTATGACACTACGCAAGCGTAGGTTATGATATTTCTAGTTTTTCTAAAACTTTCGGCATGGATGCGGTTGGTTAAGGAGACAAAGAAATGCGCATAGAAACTGGTTTATCCCGTACCAATAATTTGTGTGTATTGATTGTTAATTTATTGGTTGGCTAAATAGCACGTTTACATTATATTAAAAATAGCGTTTATTGATCAAAATTGTTTTAGAGTCCTTAGGAAAATTTTCCTTGAAAATGTCATATTAAAATTTTTATGTCAAAGTGCTTCCGTAAAATCTGATTTTCATCAAAGCCTTTAAAATGTGATCTCAGTTTTGAACGCTACGACTACTAGCACTACTTTTATTCTACGTTACGTTTTTATGATTTATGAAATTAATTTTAATTTTCTTCTCTAAGGAATCATTGAATAAAAACCTCTCTTCAATATCACTGCCTATAAGTAATTTCTTTTATATTTTCTTTAGTTGTGTAATTGACTATGTGAACAAAAAACAAAGAAACGGAAACATTTTGTAAATTATTACCTTAACTGCATGTGGGCAATTTATACACGTTTGTGTTATGTGTGCGAGTGGCAATGCGAATTTACGATTGTAAGTAGCTGTAAGCGAAAAACAAAATATACAACAGCAACATTAACGACAACAATGAATTAAACACTACTAGCAGCACCAACAATAACAACAAAGTCAACAACTATAATACCCAAACAACAAAACGTACATGTTTGTACGAATACAATCAACATTAAACATTTTCAGATAAAAATATACTTTTCATTTTTATATCGCTTTTCTCAAACTTATCGCCTGTTCATGTATTTCCGTTTAATCCTACGCGTTTGCTTGCAAGGATTCTGGCTTAAAAGACTTTATATGCCTGTGTGTGAGTGTGTTCAGTAAGCGCGCATACAATTATTTAAAACAACTTAATGACTGTGTTTGTGTACTCAACATCAGCCAGATTTATTTGTTAAATTTTATGTTGAATACAAATAAACAAAGAAAAAAAATCGCCACAAAAAGCAACAACGAAAGCGGTATTAAAAAGTTTATAAACTGATTTTTAAAATTAACAGCCTGAATCCTTTAATATTAAAAATTTCAAAGGAGAAAAATAAAAAGTTTCTTTTAACAACAATTAATATTTTATAAAAAAATCTCACACACATACACAACAAAAAGTGTTACGAGAGTGTGTTGTTGATACTTCAGCGATAATAAAGTGAACATAAATAATATTTAAGCAGCATTAATGATTATACAATTTTAATTAATAATGAGCTTGTGTACGCGCATTTGTTGAGAAGAAAAATTTATAAACATTAAATATAAAATAATTTAAAAAAATTACAAAACAGCCAGTCAATTTAAAAGTGAAACTATTTGTTAATTGTTAATCTACAAATTGATTTTGGAATTTATGTTGCATCAATAACTAAGGTGAGTAAACAAAAAATCTATTTGCTATATATTTTCTCTAAAAGAGGACTAGGGATAGAAAATAAATGAGGGTTAAGCCTCTACAATGTCAACACTTGTGCACAAACTGGTAACCACTTTTAAAAAATATTCAAATAGAGAAGAATTTTTCATAAATGTCTTCCTTGTTTGATACTTATTATGGTTACATAATTTTTAAATAGTTATTGCAAGAATACAATGAATAGAGAAATAAATAGGTCATAATAATAGACATGTTAAGGAGCAGGACTGATGCGACCGGTCAATGAAAACAGATTTTCGAGATATTCTTAAGAAATAAAGTTCGATTATTTGCTGATGTAAATTTTCAAAAGACACAATGCTTATTGAAAATTATTCCGAAGATTTTGGTATTGCGATGTATCACCAAATATTATTGAAACGATTGCCAAATGTTGCCGACGTGCGTCTACGAAGGATATTTGTAATACAAACAGCTGTGATATTTTTTTTTTCCTTCCAAAATCTAGTGCAATTCAAGATCCTCAAAATAGGCATTAGCTTGTTCAATCGCTGTAGCTAAATTGGGAAGATAAACAAGCAGGACTTTTTGCTTGAACAACGCTTAGCGTTGAGGTTATGCCAGAAATGTGTTCTGTGTCAGTTGTTAGCCAACCAACTTTATTTTCTGTCATGTTCATAAAAACTTATCTCAACTTATTTTATTATAAAAGTGCAGTTTATTTATTGAGGAGGTATAAGTTACGTTGCTTACGCCATCTCACCAGGAAACTTTTTAGAATAACTTATAACACGCTTGAAGTTTATAACCCCTTCTACAAGTCAATTGCAATTTTGTAATATTAACTAGCTAGAAAAAATGTATTGATTTGCATTTAATATTAAAGTCACAGGGATTTAAGAAAAGAATATGGCATCCAAAAATTTACGCACTTGCACTCTTCGATCATCCAACACCATCTTGTGTTTGTTTTTTTTTACATTTTCAGCTGCAGCGACCAACTTTTTTTTAAAACAAGCGCTCAAGGAATGTCCCTACTCATGCAATGCATTGAGTTGGAACTTGGAAAAAAGCTTGTGGGAAGGAGTATGGCGAGTGTAATGTTTGTAGACATGCGATATATTAAAAGTTGCAGCAAAGAGTTCTAAACGGAGTTTTTTTCACATACGAACAGCACGGCTACAAAACGAATTTTTTTGTAGGCTCGGGGCGGTGAATAGCCTAATATAACGAGAACGCACGAACCCCTATTGAGAATAGTAGTATACGAACATGTTTGGGTATCAGAATAAGTTCCCTTATTTCATTGTGTTCATTTTATAGTGAGTATATAGGAAATGTGAGTATAGAGCTATCAGCGATGAACAGTCTCCTTATCTTTTGTCTTCAGTCAATAAGTCCTAAAATATCCTTACATGGATAACGTACATGGAAGTTGTGCTCTATTTTCGTTCAGATGTACGTGGTATAATAAGTAGTGAAATCAGATGGAGGCAGTTATCTCTTAAATATGTAACAGTGCAATGCGATAACTGGTTATTGCCCCTATACAATTCATTAGTAATGTTTATATCCCATCTCCTGTCAAACTTTGCTACTTGTATTAATAAATCTTTAACTTTGCCTGTATTCGACTAAAATTAATAAAAAAGAATTCAATAACAAACAGGAGCCCTAAAATATATAATTTAAACTGAAGCAGAATCCAGGCTTGCTAAAAAATTTCGTATATTAAAGACTCTATTAATTTAACATTCTAAATCTCACATTACAGATATTATCTAAAGTACTTTTCGTTGTTGGCGCTAGTTTTCAAACTAATTAAAATTCACGGCTTGTTACAGCTGAAACCCCTAAATGTATGCCAATTAATTTGGCTTTCTTTCCTAAAGCAAACGCGTTGGAATTTATAAATAAAAAAGTTGTTTTGTACATAATATTAAGTACACTAGAGCCCTGTTTTGCGTCCTTAATATACTTTGCAATTTTGAGTACAAAACTATATCGACCTTTTCGCCGCAAACTATCGTATGTGCCGAAAACCATATTTTACAGAAAATGGGGATTTTATAAATTTTTGATACCAGAAGTTAAATATTACTGTCGTATACAATAAAATGTATTTAGATTGGGTGGGCAGCTATGCAAGATAGCATATATTTCCACCTGAAACACGGTTTAGGTGTCGGGTATCCTTAGTGAGAGTGAAGGATTAATATCATCAGAGAAGATACCCAGTTCAGTCTCCCCGTGTCTCCCTTGGAGCAATCCGAATTACGGAATTCTCCATCCACGCATCCCTGCGCGGTATATTAAAAACAAAGGATTTGTCAAAGTACATAACAGCGGTCAAATTATCAGATTGCTCCCCCAAGATATTTCCACCTGCAGCAAGTAGAATGATGACATGTCACAACACGACCATGCCTTATTTTGCTTGACTCCCTGTGTCTTAGGGCCGATCTGGCAGATTTATATTTGATGTAGACATCCAGGAAGCTCAAATCCAACATTGTCTGGCCCCAGGAGTTGACATCATTGCACCAGTGACAACGAGACTTGCTAAGCACCAGACGAGTATACTCTAAAATGTATATTCAGATTCGTATCTTTTTTATTTCACAGTGGTTTTGAAAACTAATATTTTACATTTTTTTATATTTAAAAGAAATTAAACACAAATAAAAAAGCGGCGCAATGCAAAACAAAGCAAGCAGAAAATTTGCAAATCGGGGTCTTAGTGTATACAATTATAATTATTTAGCATAAATTCTAAGCTCTGGTTTACAGAAAAGCTAACAATGTCAGACTGCCACAGCTACAGCCAAACAAAACTACCTCAGCAGCACACACAGAAACCACATACAAAGAAACAAATAGTTAGTGGGAGACAATTGCAGAGAAAAAATAATAATAAAATCAAATAATAATCGTAGTTACGTGCTAAAATCAAATAACATTTGCATGGAACATTAAATAAAGAATTTCAGAATTTATACTCATTGAAAACTTTTACACAAATAAAGTTTTAATAGAAATTTTTCTATTTTAGCAAACAAATATTATTGATTTTTGTCTGAAGCCAATTTTAAGGCAAAGTATACATTTTAACTAAAAAAAGCGGTTAGTCTCCAAGATATTTTTATTTCGCTTTAATTTTTGTTTATTAATAAGCACATTTTAATAGGTAATTTTGTAATTTAATTAAATGTATTTTCTAAATGCGAAACCGCAAATATTAAACAGTAAAACAATGAAGACTTTTTAATTATAAAACCGTAAACCACAAACACATTTTTGGAAGCTTTTGAGAAATATTTTCAAAACTATTTGCAAGAAAACTAAGAGATAAAATCGTAAGGAGAAAGAATGTAACATTTGCACAGTGGCACTGTGGCACTACATAGCTAGTTAGCTGTATTTTGTTTGCTTGAAAATAAGGCCAAATTCCTAAACAAAACTTTCGGTACTTAAAAGAGCTTAGACCAAAATGGGGACTGAGTTAATTTTTTTGCAACCTGCTAGTTTGGTAATATTTTTTCCATTATTCTTTCCTTTATTAGAAAGTTAAAAAATATTGCCAAGCTAGCAAGTTACCTAGAAGTGATATGGTCTAGTACATATCAAGTACTTGGTCCTCATTTAGATCGCAGTACTTTTACGTGCTGAAATTATTGAAGAGTAACTTAGCCTTATTTTAACATTTTTGTTTTTGTGCGGATCTGAACCATTTTTTCCAAATTATTTTTTGTAAATGTTTACATTTGCATGTATATATAAAACGTCCTTTAACTTAAAGTTACCAGTCGATTGGGCTATAAAAAAATTTCAGCTCTCTACCTATAGTGGAAGTCTCCTATACATATAAAGGGCACTCTAGTCCCCCTAGATAAAAAGTTTACTTTTCGACATATTTCTGATCACTTATTCCCCAAGACCTACCTGTATACCCATGTTAAGGCTCTCTAGCTATAGTGTCCCATAATATTAATGAGTGTGTCAGTGAATAGGTACTAAAATGGACACTTGTACTAACTTCGTATCTCGGGAAACTTTTATGCTAAACTTGACCTATGAGGTTAACTGAATATAGTACATATCCTCTTAAGAAAGATATGGTGCAAATACAGTTTGAGCTTTCCCCTTGAAATCTCAGTTATTTTTGAAGATGATGTAGCTCTTAATAACATAAAACATACTGCGTTGCAGACTTGATATACTAAGAATTGATTATGCTCACAATTTTCAGGATATTCTTCATCACTTTGGCAGAAGTTCATAGGAAAATATAAATATAATAATATAGCTGCTGTCATTGCGTCTGTTCCTGCTTATGAAATTATATGACCCAGAAATATTGACATTTATAGATTGAGATTAAAGTAGTAATATTTTACACAAGACAATATAATGATTAAGATGACGGAAATTCCAAAGACAAACTTAACAAGGACAGATCAAAAAGAAAATAGGGAGCAAAATGACACACTAACGCTTAAGATATTTTTCAGCATAATGAATGTGGCGTGCCGAACAAAAGATATAAAACAGAATAATGAAGAATTTATTATGCATAACGATAATAGTATTGAAATTCAATTGTTCACACGCACACACACACAAACACGTATATATGTGAGCACACAAACAAACATCTGTATGCTTCATATCTCTGCAAATATCCCGTTAAACATTTAAAATTCACAAAATGGTATCGGTAGGAAATGTAAAGTTGACATGCTTTTTATAAGTTAAATTATATCATTAATGTTTAATTGCAAATATATTAAATAAATATTTTATTTCAGAATATTTTTTATAGTACTGTTGGTTTAAAAATGCATGTCAGGTTTCACATTTTGCACTGGAAGAGGATAACATGCTTATTGACATTTAGAGAATTAAGCGTTTGAGCAATACAATTCTGGCAATAAATTAACTTGCTTTAATGTCGTTTTATGAAGTACGATATACATATGTATCGATTGCCATCAAATCTGATTATGTTGAAAGTTATTTTTTTGTCGCATCTCAGTTGAGAACTACTTTTGTGTAAGGCGAGATCATTCTTATATGCATGATGACTTTAGGGAATACCGTAAAATGTTTAAGACAAAAGGATCCCGAATGAGTTTAGATTTTTAAGAATATAAAATGATGACTTTACAGAAGCAGTAAGGAACATTTTAGTTCTTTGAGGCTACTTATATTTTAGAAAACAAAATATGCATTGATAAAATGTAGAAAATAATAATTGCATTTATTAAATGTTATGCTAGGTTTCAACTTTAAATTTAATTTTAGTTTTTAATGGACTACATTTATAATTTTTTGCCTTAAATTAGATTTCCAATTGGTTTATAGAACCCCTAAAATATATAAAATAAAATTTAATTAAAAAATTAACACTTTTAATAGGGGCAAGTATTTCGTCCTGTGTATTATGATTTTTATCCCGGAATATGAAAGCTCTTTCTATTTCAACAAGCAGATGTTAGTATGCAATTCTTGGCTTAAGACTAGTCAAGGTTAAATTGATGGCATTGTCAATTCAATGTAGGCATTAAAATATGGTTTAATTTTCTGTGTGTCTGAACTTAAAATCGGTCTTGGAAATGAGTCGGAATATCAACTTAAAAATCAAGAGTAGTATGATGACTATTAAGAACTTACGCTGATTGGACACTCTAAATCTAAGAAGGTGACAGAAGACAGATAAGTGGTTCAAGAAGGTGTAAGGCTTTAAATGGAAAATATCAGTTAGCTGGGCAATTCCGTTACCGATACGACCCATCTTTATCATCTTAAATATCATCTGTTTAAGGTGACGGTCGTGATGGATGATGACTAGCAGGTTCCCAATTGTTTGTTGACTTGATTGATATTCCTGTTCGATATTCTGTGATAGTACACACAATAATGTAGGTATTTCCTTCGACGTAATAATAATAGTCGGTAGCTTCGTCCTTTAAAAAATATTTAAAGACTATAAAGGAGACACAGCCCAAAATTGCTTAAATTTGAGTTAATATATGGTGATTGCTTATTTTAAATATGCCTACCTTAGGCACGGATCCAGGTAGAAGTGTGTGAAAAATGTCCCCCTCCAAAGCTAATAAAAGTTCAAACGTTTTCATACAATAAGTTTCAAAAAATATGAAGAATTATTAAATTTCGTTACCACTTCCCCCACCAAACGCTTCAGCAGGATCCGCGCCTGATCTGCACATAGGCAAAATTCGACTTTATTTTTGGTATTATAATTTATTAAGGAACCCAATAATTGCACTGCACTGCAATTGGAAAGTATATCATACACGTCGTATTGTAAGCTCAAATTAATAAATTCCATTAATATTTTTTAATTGTATCATGAATAAATAATAGTCAGCATTTTAATTTTATTCATTGCTTTCACTTACTTTACAAATTTAATTCAGCAAAAGTGTCGAAATAGTTTACACGTTCAAAAATATTTCTTTTTTTCGTTTTCTGAAAAATTACAAATTTAGAATTGTGTCACCTTTGAAGTGGGAGAGCGATATGAAATATCTGTTAAAAGCGTTACAGTTTATACTTGAGTAAGATTAATTACACACAAATGACACGACATGGTTTATTGTTTTAAACAAAAAAGGAAAATTAAATAAAAGATTTTTTGCACAAATCCCCAATTCCTTTTACACACATAACTTTCAACACACGCACACATTAGTACACACAGTCAGAAATAGTTACCCACATGTAAGATCAGGCATATGTTACAATATCAACAAATACCACATACCCATACATATTCATTTATAAATTTATCATAAGTCTATATAAGTCTATATGCATATGAATATTAACATAAAATCATAACATGATTTATTATACTCACACTGTATTTTTTGCTTTGGAGGAACATAAAAAATAATAATAAAAAAAAATGAAAAGGCAAAACTTCAAAGATGTAAATATTAAGAATAAATCATATACGATTTTCCAATAAGGAAAGCTGGATGTTCACGGTCTATTTTTGCGGTGTCCGTCAAACAATTAAGCAGCGAGAGTAAATGGTAAAATGTTATTATCGAAATCAATGTTCATTAGTGTGAACGAAAAATCCTGTTTAGCAACTTGTTGTGAGAAATGTCTGAGTTAACAAGCAAAATAGTCGTATAAGGGCCGGCAACTTCCTCCACAAAAATCACAAAATTTTGTTTCGACTGGGTAAAAATTCAATAGTTCATTGCAACGAAATTCTTTTGGCCCAAATTGAACGACATGAATGGAGGTGGATTATGGTAGCAACGGAACGTATCACAAAAAGGAAGCTACAGTGGATCTGTTCTATGAGCGATTTCAGAACACGATTATCTCTCGTAGGAATGTTTAGAATATAATACCTGCAAGTTATAATACCTGCCAAAAGCAATCCGGGCTTAAATATTTTTTTATTCTTTAAAAATTTAAAAAAAAAGTAAGTTACCAGTGGGGGTTTTTCATATTATATGATGCTAGTAGTCTTCACCTGCAACAAATCTTTTACCAAAAAGATAAGGGCGGGCGGACACGTACATTTTTCTTTAAAGGAGTGCTCCAATCCAAAGACGAAGTTTTACTATTGGAAAGATTTCCCCTCTTTTTTGATTTTTTGTTGTATTTTTTTTTTTTAGCAGATAAAAGTGCATTCAGGTAAATGTTATAATTTTGGATATTCAACAATAACCCTTTCGTAACATTGTTTAGCTGTTGAAGTGGACAAAATGAAAATTTAGTAGGTCCGGCTGTATGATTTTGCATTTTGTAATTTTTGAGAAGTGAAGTCATAAGCATATATTTTATGCAACAAAAATATTTATAAAAGAAAAAATGACAGACGGTGAATGGCTTAATCCATGAGAACTTAGTGCGCTTGATTCCGAACATTCGTAAGAGATTAGAAGACTTGCGGCAGCAAAATAGTGAAGATGAGCTATTATTGCCTGAAAAGGTTGTAGAGGATAATGAAGGTGATGTCACTCCAAATTGCTGGAAATTTTACTGGCAAAGATGAAACAATTTGGTTTCTTATAGCACCACAAACAGCCATATTTTGGTCTCACAACATACGTAGATATACAAACTCTGGTCCAGTACGAAGAACAGAAGGTAATGTCGGAAGAAATGTGCGACATCATTGTGCGCAAGACAAATGGAAAAGCAAAACAAAAAACAATCTCTCAAGAAACACCATAACAAAAAGTAAACATTCAAGTTACGTTTATACAAAATACTATATTTATGGAAAACAACCTCTGAAATTCGTTATATCAAGCTGACATAAGTGTACGAAGCTTTGACAATTGCAATAATCAATGGCAACGCAAGCAAAGTGGCAAAGCAGCAGTAATAGCTGACATTTTTCACGCTGAACAGAAATTTACACAACAATTATTTAGCAGGAGCCAATGTTATTGTTGAAAAACAGTCCTTTCAGTGGTGGTATTTGTTTCACCCAATACGTACCATGAAAACCCGCCCAAAAACGAAATAAAAGTGTGATGGTATGTGACTCCATTTTGTCGTTTCCCTGCAAGGTACAATTCTATAAGGAAACGACTGTGTCCCGTAAACGGAGAAAAATGTTGATGAAACAAGTGCACGTCAAGCTTGTGGGCGTAACATTGTGTGCGACAATTTCTTTACCAGCTACAATTTGTCAAAAAGCATGATGACAGAATTCAATTTCTCGACAATGGTTACAGGGAATAAAAGGAGAATATGTGTGCCACGACACTTTGCTAATTCTAGGAAACATGTAGTGGATTCAAGTATATATGGTTTCAGCAAACACTCCATGTTATTCTATGTGTCGAAGAAAAATAAATCAGTTGTAGTCCTTTCAAAACTGCATAACGCAACTGAAGTATTAGATCCAAAAAATAAGCCACTAATTGTTTTAGATTAAAATAAAAATAAAGGAAGCGTTGATAACATGGACAAATTCCTGGCAGAATATTCAACCAAGCGGCGAACAACTAAATGGCCTTTGGCTCTATTTTATAAAATTCTATATGTATCTGTAAGTCATGCAAGTCGGCGTAAAATATTCCTTCATTAACTAGGTGAGCAACTGGAGAAACCTGAAATAGATATAAGAGTCAATTAGAGCCGTGTAAATTGAACATATTTTACTCGTAACGCCATTGAAGCAATAACCGGTGGTCCTTTGTGAATAATAAATTCTGCAATAGGTGGCGAGGAAGAACGCGACAGCACTGACAGAATTGAAACAAATAGTATTTGTCGAACAACTAGGAAAGCTTGCGGTAGAAATCGAAAAGTGGCAATACTTGTGGTCCAGGCTGCCTAATCCTACTCAGGCTTGAGACTGTGGTGTAAAATAGTTTTATAATTTTATTGAGGATATCAAGAAATATCACATCGATCTGATTTCTACTTTATAAGATTTAGCAATAGTAATCCCTGAAACCTCAACTTGTTGTATTTTCATGGCGCACGGCTCAGTATATATAATATTCAACTCTGTTGTAGTCTTATATTCTTTTAATTTCTAGTTTTTTTAGCAACTATAAACAAATTGAGAATTACAAGCAATACGGAGATATTATGCAAATATGTTAGTAATTTTACGTTAATTATACTTGCAAATATTGTAAAAGAATTTGTACGAATTTTTTAAACGTCCTTCTAATCTTGATCGCCGACATACTTATGTACAATAATTAAAAACAGGGAGTGAATCGATAATTATTTTACTTCACTAGTATATAAAAGTGTTTGTATAAATATATGACACTTTATAACTATTGTATAAACATACGCAAAAGCTTTAACAACGAATCTGACAAACCAACTTTTTTATTAAATTTTTGTGGAGAAAACTCTAAAAAACAAACAGAAGAAATTATTGATTATTATTCTTAAAGTGTTTAAATTATTTTAAATTTAAGCAATATTTTTGTTTGCATAAAATGTTTAATATTATTAAAATATTAACAAACTAAACTTTCATTTTAGAATACTTTTTACCCTTATTTATTCCATCCAAAAACTTTTTAACTTTCTGTATGGAAAAGAAATGTAAAGAAAAAGTGTAAAAATCATCTTAAAAATTTTACGGAAATAAACAAACTTTCTTGTTTTCGTTTCCGGTTTGTTGTATTACATTCTTGTTGTTCTTTTTTAAATGTGAAAAACATCTTATATGTGCTTTCCAACTCATAGTCCTGGTAAAACGAATGAGAAGAGTCTATACATGGTTGTATAATAACGTGCAGAAGATTTTTTATGGAGTTCATTATTTCAATATTTTTTGCATCTCTAGTTAATGTCTTTCCAACATATTCTCTGGGTTTTTTACTTCGGTTGTTGTTGTTTTCTTTAACCTTGAGTTTTTTTTTGCTTGATATTTTTTATCTTATCCTTGCTTCTTTAAGCTGCTTAATCTTTAGTTAATGAGCAGGATGAAATTATGGATTTTACGAAAACAGTTTTCTTATATAGAAATATTTATGTTAAGAAAAAAAAGGGAAGAATTATAACAATAAACATCAAGTCATAATTGACTTAACAAAAAAATAATTTGTATCAACCACATCATTTTTACTCCAATAAGGATGGTGGTATTTGTGTAGACAATAAATATAAATAGTTTTTAAAAATGATTAAAGACACCGTAACACATCCACTACCTTTTGTTGGTATTTATGAACTGAAGTCGCAATAAACCTGCTGTTTCCAATAAGAGTAAGTCGATGCTGAAAGTCCGTGTCGTCCACTGGCTACAAATGTCGGCTGTAGCCAGCTACTTAATTATTTTGAAAAACGACAGCTACATAGAATTGTTAAAATGTTAACAGCTGTTGCAACAATTCATATCATATATTTCTGTGGTGCCACTTTAGAATTTTTACTTTTTTTAATTCGGTTTTTTTCATGACACAAGTCTTGTGGGTGGGCAGGACTACAAAAGTGAAGATATAATCGGATATATCTTCTCAACTATAATGAGTACGGTAGCGAATTGACACTGACGATGGCACATAGCCGAAACCGGTTTGTTTCCAAACCAATCTTGACAAGGAATGACGGAAATTCGTTAAAAAAATCTACATGAAAAACTTACATGTTTCTGGACATGTACATAAATTTAACTTAATAATATAAAAATACAATTACTAAATTTGAATGCATTTATATAACAATAAAACAAATTAGTTAATTTCTTTAAAAACTCTTCATGCATACACATACATATATTGTGATATTAAAATTTTTATTTATTTATTTTTATATTTTACGTTAACAAATATTTCTAAGCACTTATTTGCTTTAACTATTTTGCTTTTTTGTCAACATTGTTTTTGTTTTGTAGCCAACAAAAATATAAATTAGTTTCATTTGACTACAACGACAAAATCACCATAGACAACAACCTGTAGCCGTGCCACCTCGGCAAAATAATCGTTCTCCTATGAACGTATTTTTGTTTCTAATTTTGACAGAGTGTAGATGGTAGGCTGCTGTCTTCTATTTGCTTAATGCATTACTGATAAAAAATCACGATGACAAGTGTACACTTGAATACCACATACATATGTATATTCAAAAGATAAAGGCTTGTTTTGTTCCCTTGGGCGATCTTTAATAGTCCCCACTCTAACATTGGTATCTAAATTTGAAACAAACGGTTGGCTAAGAACACTGGTTCGCAACGGAATCCTCTTTTACAAGGTAGAACGTTAAATAAAAAACAAAATTGAACAAATCTCTAAAATTTGCTTTTGTTTCCCATACAAAATATAAGTTCATATAGGAGAGTTACGCGTTGTGTTCAAACGCATTTTGTATGGAAAACAAAAACCATTTTTTTTAAGATTTGTAAAACTTTATTTTTGATTTTCTTTGCAAAATATCCTCGTCGACGTTTTCGCAAACTACAAATTGAATAATTTTGCGTAGAGAGTTGGCCACAAACCGTTTGTTTTTTGAGAGAACTTTGAAGCGTTTGAAAGATGATTGGGGTCATTGTAACGACAAATTATTTTCATATGTACCGACCAAACGCAAATATGAAATAATACAATTTCCATACATGGGACGACATTAACCCACACGTGGTTCACTGAATGGTAATGCTTGCACAAAAACTTATTGTTTGGTGTGAAATGCGGCTGAGGCTTCATCGACATTCCATACTTCTTCGAAAACCCAGTCGTCGTGTTTCTATTAAAAAAAAAATACATTTATTTTCTGGAAAATATTTATGCCATAAATGGGCTTTCTACGTCTTTGGCAACCAAGCCACACAAGTCATTTCAATTACACCCAAGTTACGTTGAAGACTTTATTTATTTAATTTAATCTTTGAGATTGAGAATATAATTTTAATTAAAATTCTTTATAAGTAATTATTCTACATCATTTTTAAATTCTAAGAATTTTTAAATCAATTGTACAATAAAATAGAAAATATATTTAATAATAAAAATATAATTAAAGAAAACATGACCAATTTGTTGACGAAGAAAAAAAAATACATCAAACGTAATAAATTTGTATGCACATTGATTGCCTTATCGATTTAAGCAAAGAAAAGTCATAAACCTATCAAATTTTAAAAGGGCGCTATTAACACAATAAACAAATGTACGCACCAAGTGTGCAAAAGAGCTGACATACACAGTAAACAATTTCATTGTTTAAAATATTATTTTCCAACTAATCAGAATGTCTATGGCCAATGTTAATGTGTGCAGTGAGGGGTCCAATAGAGTGGTAGATATGTTTTAAGTAATTTATAACAAAGATTTTATTAAGAAAAACATTTGAAGTACTTTTTAAGTGTTAAAAAAATAATCTGTGATTTGTAGAATTTTCTCAGTGTATTTAAAATTTTATAATATAAACAATGTGTAAAAATCGATATACAAATTTTATAACATTGCTTGTTCGTTGCGTGTTATTTTACTGCAGTTTATAAGAAAGCTTATAAAACTATAACGCATCCTATAAGTATGCAATAAACATTGTATTCATTTTCATGTTATTCTATTGTTTTTTTAAAGTCGATATGGACCAATCGCTCTCAGCTCATAAATCCTAACATGTTGCTACTCTGTTGTATTTGAGCGTAACTAGTTAACCAAAATTAAGATGAGTTGTTAAATTTTATTAATAAATATTAATAAAATTGTTAAACGTTGCGAAATGAAATGAAGAGTTTTACGCAGTGTATATGACTTAGAGACATGTCACGAATTGCAAAAGAATCGAAAACCCAATAGCAAAAAGTCACCTTCTATTTGTTGCTACTGATATCAATCAGTTGGCCTGTGCGCCTTGAAATAAACAAATTTTCGTTTACACAAATAAGTTAATCAGAATAAAGTAATTTCCAAAAATCTTGGCGCTGAAACGGAGCTACACACATAGAAACAGTAGTGAGTTAATATCGATTGTTATATTTTGTTTGTGATATATTGCCACTTATGATATTTTGGCTTTTTTCAATTGATATACGATACAATGCAAAAAAAAATTGTTTGCAAAATAAACAATTAAATTTAGTTTTTATAAATAAATAATTCTTGGAGTTTAACCAACTAAAATATAAAGAAGACGCAATAATTTATGCAAAATAAATTGATTATTATTGAAAGCTTTATGAGGAGCCAGACAAATAAATTTGATGAAATATTCTATTGGCAATAATTGAATGTTAAACTAAAACCATCTTAGCACGTGAAGCCGTATCAGCTTAACATTCCGGAGTTCTTGAAAATATTTTTATAAAAAAACTTGCTAAGTGCGTGAGAAATTCATTTTTGAGAGCTTATTTTTGTGAAATAGTATTCCTAAAATTGTGAGAACATTTTAGTTTTAGAAAATATTTTCTCACAGAAAATTTTTCAGTTTCTACGAAAATTTTCTCATAAATATTCCTTCGTTGCTCAGAATTTGTTCCTGCAGAAAAGTTCCCAGCTTATAAGAAAATGCTCTTCAGCAAAGTTCTAAGTTGTCGACAGCATTTTTTATAAAAATTATATCTCAGTAACGAGATTTAATTTCTGTTGTAAAAACGTATTTTTAAGCCAATGAGAAGGTTCTCATTTCACGAAATATTTTCCTACAGAAAATTTCTCAATTTCTTAGTAAATTTTTGTATAAAAAATTCATAGTTTTCCAGAACATTTTTCTACAGAAAACTATCCATTTGGTCCAATCATTTTCCTTTAGAAAAATTCGTAGTTTGCGAGAACTTATTTCTACTGAAAATTTTTTAGTTTGTGAGATTATTCTCCCATAGAAAATTTTTAATTTGAGAGATCATTTTTTTAAAGAAAAATTCTCATTTTGTGAGCGTATTTGTCTATAAAAAAAAGTCTGAGATATTTTTCATACAGAAAATTCTCCCGTTCCTTACAACTTTTCCTTTTAAACTCCTTTTCAGTTCCATAAAACATTGTCTTCTAGAAAAGTTGTCAGTTGCTGGGAACATGTTTTTATCAAGAACATTTCCAGTATTCCGAAGAGTTCTTGTAAGACGCTCTTGTTTGGTTGATTATTTACCTTAAAACAAATAACAGTTAATCTTCTGAAAAAGCATCAATTGTATGCCAATTCGTAAGTTTCGTTAATATAATAGAAACCATATTATAGTTTTATGGTTTATTGAACAATATTGACATCAACAAACAGCAAGAATATCGAGATAAAACCACCTCAAGCTTGAAACTAAAATATATAAGACACTTTAAATCGAAACAGGATTTTAATCAAGTGTTAACAACACTGCTTTGAAATATAAACAGTATTTTGATTTTTTGCTACAAATGCATTTGCAAACTTTCTTCAATCGGTGGAAACACTTTACAATGCTAAACCGCTTTAAAATTCTGTTGTATTGGAAAATCTATGGCAAACAATAATAAAAACAAATAAAAAACTGGATATTGTGGCTTAGTAAGAAATTGATACTTTAGCAGTACTTTATGCGATTGTCAAGCAATATTTTTCCTTAACATTCTTGATAAACAAATTGAATGGAAACAGCAACAACAACGACTATCTTGTAACCCAGATTGTTGCCAGAAAAATCTTGGATTTGAGTGTAAGTTACATACATGACTTTCGATATTGACACTACAAATAACAAGTTTCAAATAGAATATTGGAAAATTAAATAAAGCAAAACTGTCTCCATTGCAGCACATGTAAACGTGTATATACACGTCTATAAAGGTTTTTCCATTAAATTTCCCAACAAGTACTCACATACATACTCATGTGCATAATAATTCATTTCATAATTATTTCACACAGAGATTTATAAGCTTTCATAAATTCGCTTCAATAAGTTTTAATAACTTTTACTGGCATACCACAACTCCGATTTATTAATAGGTCCTTTTTAATGATTCACTTGGTGGTATTCAGTCGAGTGGAATTTATTTTCATATCCATTAACGATTCCAAAGAGTTCATTTACTACTTTAAAAGTTTAAATAAAAAATTCCTTTTGAAGTAATTTGTGGAAAAACTGACATCCAGAAAAAAATTATAATTAATAATAAATCTTTATTTATGAAAAATGTACGTGGAGTTCATAAAAAAAAAAAATACCATAAAGTGTTTCGTATGCACAAGGATTATGTATAATAATAAAAACATTTGTGCACGTGTAAGAGTATTTACGTGCATTACACAATTTACAAATACAAATAAATCTATTTAAATATTCATAAACTTTTTTTGGTAACCAGATTAAACCGCCTCACCAATGGTTTGCACAAAGTTATACGATTAACTTGTGAGCATGGCACCGTCTTTATCTGTGTAACTTTAAGAAACTTATCAGATATTATTTTACAATAAATTTGCACATACAAGCTAAATAAGAAATTAAGTAACTAAATCTCATTAGGAGTCAGCTGGTAGGCACAAATATATGGCGTGCCGTAACTCAGTGCACTTCTGACTTATCTGCAAAGAGTCTGGGTAAATAAGTCGAGCGGAGAGAAGTTAACACTCTCTTATAAAAAATCCACTCGATCTCTATTTTTAATACAGACTTACCTCTGCATATTGAGCTTTGCGTGGGTGCATATCTTTCATATCCTTTATAGAGATGAATCAGGAAGTCTAGCAAAAGGCGAAGAGGTTAATATCTGAAGAAACTCCGGTTTCAGTTGGGCGAGGGAGGTACCCAGAAGAGATAGATTTAAATGTACTTCTAAGGCGTCGGACTGTGAGATTCCGATAGGGATGAGCAATGAAGCCTTGCGTGAGGTCAAGCAGTTAATCTCTGTAAGAACTCCGGTGTTTATTGGTCAATGGAGGATTTCTAAAGAGATGTTGACGAGTCAGTCTCCAAAAGTACTCCTAATGAGTAAATGCCCTGGAGTGGCTACCATATAACTTAGCGCCACGGGCAGACACTTGTTTAATATGAGCTTAGACAAATGTAGAAATTACAAGCGCCTCCGTAATGAGAAAGAAGACCGATAGATATAAGTCGACAGGCAGAAATTAATACAGTGGCGAGGGATAGCATGAGACTTAATTGAGAGTAAGGTAGTATTATATTACAAATCGGTTGCGTGAAATCAATTCGAGCAAAGGACCCAATTATTGATATAGAAAATAAAATCCCTACTTCTCGCTGTCGCTTTCCTATAAGACTATTATGTATAAGGTCTTTAAACTTAGAGTGAAGTAATTTCTTATTTATCGCCAAGTTAGATAAATCAATTCCCCTAAATAGATACAGAAAGCATCCCTCCTAACACACACTCAAAATAAAAAAAAAAATTATTTCCTGTTTTCTAGCAAACTGCATGAGAGTGTTATTGACGTAAAAAAAACGATTTTTTAATAAGTAAATAATTGCATAAATTGAAACGGCACGAAACATTAATTAGGTGTAAAGTTTTTTTCTGTTTTTTGGATATTTGCTGTCTTAACTAAGGGGCTTTCATGCTATTGATATCTCAAATCCTATAATTTTATGAGACACTAGTAATTATTTATGTGCTATTGTACCGTAGTGAGATTGCGCACTACGACTATCTTATAATGCCCTTGGTTGAATGATGAGCCCCTCCCGAGACCTCGTATAGTTTCATGCAACAAATTCACTTTAAATTGTATAATTTTCATCCTAATATTTATAATTTGATAAAAGTAAGCTGAAGAAACAGCAACTATATATTTAAAAATCTTATCAACGTTTTTCCAAGCAAAATGCATTTTCATTTCCCATACTCTCTCTCTCTCTCTCTTTCTCTATCTCTCTGTCTCTCTCTCTCTCTCTCACTCCTCTCAATTTGGATTCGTATCTAGTCATAACTCCCGTATAATAGCAAATTCTAAATTTTAGTTTAAGGTACGAGTACCTAATGCTAGTTAGCATTGACGAAGTGAAAATTCATATCACGGAAAATCGGTTTAAATGGCTGAGTAATGTAAGGATTAAAATTTCCTAACAGTTTGATGTGTGCCTCCAGTTTTTTTCCTTTTATTGAACTCGTGCTTATTTTGGTACAACAGTTTCAGCAAAGTCAAATAAAACTTTGTTTTCTTATTTTAAACTTTCGTACATAAGTAAAGCTTGTGTATTTAGGTCTGTAAGCTATTAACAGCTTGTCACAGTATCTGTGTGTAAATACATGTGCAAATTCCAATGCAGCAAATGTGACAACATAAAACAGCAAGAAAAAATACAATTTTATTTTTTAAGAAGCTTAAAAATGTAGTATTTGCTTGGTATATTTAAATATGCTGCATACAGTAGTGTTTAAGGAGAGACTGTATTTTACAATTAAGCTAAGATTCATAATGAAACTTGAGTTTTGTACTAAAAAACTGTTTTATACAAAAACAAATTTTAATGCTTCGTTAAATGCGAGTCATCAAGAATTAAGTGTTAACCTACAAAACAGCTACGTATGGTATAAAAAATAAATGTTGTACCAAAAACTAGATGTTTTAATTTAAATATAATTTCGCCAAAAAATATATAGGAGCTTAATTTGTTCTAACAATTTTCCTATACACATTAATAGATTATGTACTGAAAGCAAAGTTGGGTCCTAAGACGCATTTCTTATCAAAGCACATTTTTTACAAATAGTAAGTTTCGTACCAAAGGAGCAGAAAGAATTAACTCAATATCTGCGAAAAAGCTACGTAATGTACAGAAACAAATTGAAGCATATTCTCGCAATATAAATAAATGATCTAAAAATTTGTTGAAAAAATTTATTTTGGTACTTAAACTCATACTTTAGACAAAAATAGATTATATACTTAAAACAAAGTTAAGTATTAATACAGATTTTGTACTAAAGTACTGCTGTACTAAATCTTTTAAACAAACAACTGCCAAAAACAACGTTTTGTTCTAAGAACTAAATTTTTTGCTTATACTAGATTTACTTCTGTGGGCAGAAAATAGTAAGACTTTGTTCATAATTTCAAATTTCTTTATTTATTCTGCCAAATCTATTTCTTGCCCCTCAAAGTAATCCCCCCCAGCTGCAATACACTTATGCCAATGTGTTTTCCAATCCTCGTAACAGTTGTTAAAGTCAATTTCCGAAATAGCCTTCAACGCGCGTAGCGATTCGCGTTTAATGTCTTCAATTGACTCAAAAGGGTTTCCCCGGGGCGTTCGCTTGAGTTTGCTGAACAGCCAGAAGTCACACGGAGCTAAATCAAGTGAATACGGTGGTTGTGGAACGATATTAATGGAATTTTTTGGCAAAAAAAAACTCATGAAGAATCAATGCGGTACGTGGAACCAATCGTGCTTTAATTTTTCTTAGGCCCAAATGATCTTTTAAAATGGTTTTCACTGATCCCTCCGATATTCCAACGATATCAGCAAGGTCTCTGAATGTTAATCGTCGATTCTCGAATACCAATTCCTTGATTTTATTGACGTGTTGATCGTCAGTTGATGTCGATGGACGTAGTTCGTCCTCAACGCGTTCTCGACCCTCTTTGAATAATTTGTACCAATCAAAAACCCTTGCTCGGGACATACAATTATCACCAAAGGCCTTTTGCAATATTCTGAACGTTTCGGCACCCGAGATTTTGCATTTCGCACACAAAATTAAATGGAACTTCTTTGTTGAATAATTTCACTCATTGTAAAAATCGCCGAATGCACTTGTTGTACTTCAGAAAGACAAGCGTATACTAAACACTAATGATTACTTTGACGTGATATTTGCCACAGATGTCACTGACAGTCATACCAACGAATGGATTTCCGCGCGAAATGTACTTTTACTTTTTTTTGCCCACAGTAGTATATTAAAACTACGTTTGGTACAACAAGCTACGTTTAGTACTAAAAACTAAACTTTGTTCGAAAAACTACGTTCAGAACTAAAAACTACGATTTGTACTAAAAACGACGTCTTCTCCTAAAAACTATGTTTTATACTAAAAACTTATGTTTTTACTTAAACTACGTGTTTTACAAAAAATTTTGTTTATTTCTAAAACTACGCACTATTCTATGAAACACGTTTTGTACTAAGAACTGACGTTTTATACTAAAATAATAGTGCGCATTAAAAGAAAGTTTGGTTTTTAGTCCAAGCAAGTGTTACAATAAAAATCTAATTTGGAATAAAAACAACGTTTCGTACTAAAAACACGACTCGTACTAAAATAACTTTTCGCATTGCATTATAGTTAGGTTTAGTGCTTAAAACTGTCTTGGGTACTTAAAATTACGTTTTGTTTTAAAATAATATTTTATTTAAAAACATACATTTTTAGCTAAAAAGTACCATTTTGCACTAAAAAGGTTGTTAAGTGATATTTTAGTAAAAAATATGTAACAATATATTTCTCCTTTAATTCCTCAATCTTTGCGTCGTGCTAGTCGGAAATTGTTCATTTGTCTTTTCTAGTTTTTCACTTTAGTAACATTTTAATCCTTTTTTCATTAAAGTTGTAAGCTTTTTTTCCATTATCTTGGCTGCTTGCCTTTCCAGGGCTTCTAGTGATTCAATTCATAGTTCCTTTTTCATTTCAAATAAAAGACAATGTAAGCCTTTTTAATTTTAATTGAAACCCAGGTTGAAGTTTTTCACTTAAAATAAAAATTAAGCAACTTAATTTTGTATTTTTAAAGCAAAGAACACAGCTATAAATGGATTTTACATGTTTTATCTAAATTTCTCTTAAACACGAGACAAAAGTGTGTCAAAAATGTACAAAAAATTTAAAGAAAGCATTTTCAGGAAAATATTTTAAAGTAAATAAATAAACCCATTCATAACGAAATATGTGATATAACTAAGAGAAACTGGTGGTAAAGCAGTAATAAAGATTCATGGTTGTTGTTTTATTCGTTATTTACCAAGATTTAAGACGAGTAGAGAGACATTAACAGCAACAACATTTGGTGGCATATTTACTCTTGGGGCTTTAAAGTAATAAAAACAAAATTTTGTTTTTACTACTTCTTTGGTTTTATTTTATAAATATGTATGTAGTTGTAGCAGTCTTACAGATGCATGCATACATTCACACTCTAATATATGCATACACACAACAGTACATACACATGCATTCACAAAAATGCTCTCTTGCAGATGAGGCATATTGTACTCGTGGATACTTTATGCACAAAATAGAACTAAAAGTAAACTGAAACGCACATAAGTATGCTTGCATATTGCACAGTGGGACATGATCAACACCTTGATAACGAATATCCATTATGGCGCGCGTGAAAGGTGAAATGATTTCCTTACCAAAATTTAATTTTCCACACTCCGCTGCCAACTGCTCACTGTCAATTTGTACAGCAATCGTCCGATTTTGTTCGAAAATATTTTAATTCTTTGTCACTGTCAACTGTGTACAAAAATATCCTTGAGAAACTGTAGTAAGCGTTCGTAGGTATACGAGTGTATATGAATTAAAAGTAGATTTATACATTTTGCTTACTACTTCTACATTCACTTCTTTTGAATTTTGTCTCTTGTTGTTTGCATTCACCTCTTTTACCTGCATGTTTTATGTCGTCTTAATTGTAATTTGTTTTAGCAAGTTCATACCTACAAGTGCATATTACTTATTTATCATTACAGTGTGTAAAAGTGGTGTTACAATTTACATTAAATAGAAGGATATAAGAAAAAATTAATTACGAAATTTTTTTTTTTTGCTTTTTTCTATACTTGCTACTTGTAAATGACTACTGAAGATGTCCTCGGAAGGATGAATTTTAAAAATTCTTAATTTATATGTTAAAAGGAATCTTAAAATGTTTGTGCTTACTGTACTGTGCTGGGCATAATAAGATGGCGCAAAAGTAATGTCATAATTTGAATTGGCTGTAAAAGGCGCCAAATGTACAAATGTCATTGTCCTGCAATATTTATGATGTATATATATAGAGAATTAGTTGTCAACACTGTTGTTACACTTTCAAATAAAATTTATGAAAACGAATTTCCGTCACCGCTTGTCAAGTTTGGTTTGGCGACAAACCGATTTCGGCTAAGTGGCATCTTCAGTGTGACTTATCGTTCTGACTCAAACAGGGGATAGAAGAACTTTGTTGCAAAAATCTACATATTAATAACCCATTGAGCTTTTACGGACCAGGGATCGTAAATAATCATTATTCTTCAAATTTCTACCAACAAAATTAAAATGGAAAAGAAATAATACAGGATTAAGAAGTAAAGCAAACTGTCATTGGGTGCATTAATTTTGCTTGGAAAATAAAATGGAATGATGGACCAATAGAAGTATCAAGGGGTACTGAATAATCATCTGTTGTGACAAGAGGATTGAAGGGCCGTTTTTTTTTTTTAACTAGACTATGTCTCTTGTCGTAAAGGGCGGTTGATACCAGCTTTTTAAGGGAAACTGAATTATGCAAACACGGATTCAAATATTATTACGTATATTAAATGGAAAAGAAGTCACTGCTTAAATCATAATAGAAGCGAAACAATTTTGGAAATATCAAACCTTTGGAAGAAGTTTCTGTTGAAATGCTTTATATGTTGGTAGAAGATATTCCAAAACGGCTTCGTATAGCAGTTTTCCTTAATTATCTATTTCATATATTTATCCCTTTGATTTTATTATACCATTATTCGCTGTACTGACGAGTACAGTTGCTTGGGAAATTTATAATTAAAACTCAACTAATGTAAACAATTTTGATATATTAAAAACTAGAGTGACTCTTCTGAAATCAGCCGAACAAACAAGCCTCATCACTTACTTTTTTCCCACGATTTATAACCCATTAAGTACTATTTTTTTTTACTCAAATTAAAATTTCAATTTAATAATCATAAAAAGGCTTAACATTAACTTTTGACATTAATTTTTTTTAACACTAAAGTGGACATGATATATTAAGGAACACTGTGATAGCAACTATTGATTAAATTAATATACAGAGACCATAAATGGATTAAAAAAGTTAATTTTCAACTTAATTTTTTTCTTAAATTTTACTAATTAAATAATAATAGAACCATAAAAAAATAAAAAAACAGATAACGGGTAAATATTACGAAAACTATAGCTGATCCTTGCGGATCATAGCTATAACTTCAGCTTCAATTCCTACGTCCTTCATCTTAATAATGTCATTATCTTTACCGCTGTCATGACGATGATTAAGCTGTTCCTCTTCTATACATAAAAAAATGGTTTTCCTCATCATCTGATAAATCTAAATTCAGCGAAATTTTATAGACAATTGCCTTGAAAGGTGGGTGAACTGTGGGAAATAAATTATTAGATTTAATATCCTTTTGCCTTCTGATGAACTCCGTATACTGTTTTCAGCCACTTTGTGCAAGTATGACTTGCCTCATAGACTGCTTCAGATATACAAAAAGTTAAAAATAACATAATAAAGATAATCACCCCTATCGTGAATATTTTTTCCCGGGAAATTTTTCCCTTTTCCCTAAAGTTGCAATCGCGAATTATTTTCACGTAAAAAAACTCGCATGTTCGAAAAATATGGCATCGCCGATTTTTATTTCCGTTGGTTTCCCCCCTAAAATTGTGTGACGTTTTTCACAAACATTTTGATTGGGAACAAAAGAGGAGCACGTATTCGGTCAACAAATCCACCTCGGAAAAAGTTCTTTTGGATTGCGCTACACCAACGTCCATTTGCCGCCAAACACCTTTTTGATAACTTCCTTCTGCAAAAAAGCGTAGACATGCTGCACGCTTCACAACTGACGGAATTGTTGGCGACTTTCCAGCTGCTACGCAGTTCTGGACCAATACATTTAAAGATATTTATAAGCATCTTTCTTGACTCTGAAATGTTGTTGGAACCTGCAAAGAATTTATTTATATACAAACTGCCAACAATTGTTCATGTTTTCACTTCCGATAAAGAAAGTGGATTCGACGCATCTTTCCAATTCCGTTTTTTCATCTTCTCCAATAAGTTTTTTCTTTTCTTTTTCTAATAACTTAAACCGGAGCATTTTATTTAATTAAAGAATTTATTAAGAGAATTACAATGATACTCGGAAAAAATAAAATTACATTAATTCATAAAAGAATATTCGAATTGACAGAGATGTTTATTTTATTCCCTAACAGTTGGCGATGTCAATTTATTTTTCAAAATTATTCCCTTAAGATTCGCGATAAGGGTGAATATAACATAACTTGCTTCTCGCGGGCCGTTTGACAGCTAAACTCCTACTTTTAGTAAAGTTCAGATGCGTAAAGAAAGGAGATATAATTTTCAAAAGTATAAAAATAGTAAAGGTCTGTCAGACCACTTGTGCACACTTAGTGTTTAAGATAATTCTTCCTCCAGAGAGTAATTTCAGCTAGTGGTGGATATTTATTTAACTCATGGTTAGTTATGTTTATCATAAATTCTTGTTCCTTATTTTAAATTATTTTTATATTAAATGTAACAACAAGAAAGATTTTTTTTTAAATAAAGATTATCAAATGAAATTAAAGTAGTACATATTTCGTATATCCATAAGTTTATAATCCCCCTGAATTAATTTCTCTCGTATTTTATTCAAAAATAATATATGCATATGTATGTATAAGTAAAATAGCCTTTTTCACACACATATTTATTTTATAAACATTTATATTTTGCACCTTTTTTATTCATTTATGAATGAATATCATGTTTACATGGCTGGAATCAAACACGGATATACCCGGTAGTTTGCAGAAGAAATGCCAGATTATTCATTTGACTTTTTTTCGCAGTAATTAATTATTTTGCCGAAACAAAAGCCCAGTGGGGACTCAAGTGGCTAGTAAACCAACAGCGTCACTTCTGGTTACTATAATATTGTTGTTAGAGTTGGCTTGAACACGTAACAGACCGAACAATTGGCCTTAAATAAATAATTGATACTTTTATTTTAAAGACGCGAACAATATAAATTTATATTCATCAAAGCGGCTTATTTTAAAGGATCTTTCACGCTATTAGATTAAGTGAAAAGGCATCAAAAATTTAAATAAAAATAGAAAGTATTGTGGATGAAAACTTCACAGTCGTACGATTCTCACCATTTTTGGAAAGTGTTCTAAAAGCCTTGACCGAAATTTAACACACTTTTATAACCGTGTGAAAGAGGCTTAAGAAACATGGGCGGGTAATTTTCACGATAAGGGTAGTGGCCAAAAATGTTACTCTACAATTTTATAAATCAACTAATTGGGTAGCGGTAAGGACGATTGGGGAAATCTATAATGAAGGCGATGGCTGTTGATATTTTTGTGGACAGTCTTACCGCCTTCAAGGTCCTCGGTTCGAAAGTGATAGAGTGGGGAATGTGTACTGACGTGCATTTAATCTCTGGTTCTAATTGGACCACATCGGGTGGGTGGTAAGTGCACAGGGGGACATCAATGCCCTCAATCGATAAAAAATGACGAAGGCGCTACTGGCCCTGGGTGAAAATTCTACGTCGCTACTAGTTGGCACTGTATGATTGTCGGAGCGAAATCTCTAGTGGTGAGAGCTGCAGATGTGACACTGACGAGCCTGATACGTATTGCGAGAAGCTCTTGGAGATTCATATAGATTTAATATCGTGGCGTTTTATAGGAAACTTTTGGAACAGATGGTGGCCTGCCTATGACAGTTGGCCTAATGCCCTCCGAGTGAACTCGTTGCATACGAGCTGCTCATCTAACCTTACCTAACCGTGTAATAAAGATAAATAGTAATAATATATCTCATAATTTACCCGAACATAGGCCACATGAGTTAAAGTATCAATTAAATACTTCATACATCACTATGAATGCATGTCAGCCCTGTGGCAAAATTCATCTAAAAACTACTGACAAATTCCACCAAATACACTAGCGGGTGATTTATTATATTTACATATGTGTATAAATATGTATGTATGTACGAGTATCTACATGTACAGAACTATTTGGCTTGTATAGAGAGATTTTTGTTTACTGCTTTTTTTGTGGGACTAAAATGTGGGTAATTCAGTTTTAAAATTTTGCAAAGATAATTGAGCCTAGAAATGACATTGCACACATTACGTTAGTGTTTTCAATGTTTGGCAACATTATAATTTATAGTTATTTAAAATGTATTAATACTTAATAGCATTCAGTAATGGAATTTAGTAACATATTAATATTTCGTGCAAGAAAATTGGGTCAACTACAGTTGACATGTTATGATGGTCATTCGGTTTTACAAACAGTGGAAGTAAAAAATACAAGTTCTAAGTTATTTAAATTGAATTGATGGCGTTGTTAACATGCAAAGTTGCCACATGTGGGACGACACTAACTCAAACATTAAATGAACATTTCATTTTTTTAATTAAAAATAAATGATAGAAAAACAAAATCCTGCGAATGTAACGAAACGGCATATTAGCATAATAAGCTTTGGCCACTACTTTCACTGCAATTTTACTAATTTACAAAACGGCCTCTTTAAGTTGAGCGTGCAAGTTATTGGTGACGAGCCACACGGAGCGACAACCGAACGTTGCGACCACAACATATGTATATACCAACGTCATAGAAACTATTGCAGGAACAATAAATGGAATAAAAAGGAATAAGACGAGGCTTAATTTTTTTTGTTTTGTTTAGACCAGCAGTCATGGAATGACTTCTATTCTTGCAATGCATTCCGTTCTAACTAGAAGAAAGGACCATTGGAAGAGTTATAGTGGGGGTAGTGTTTGCGGATACACGATTTGAATTTTTATACATTTAACATGGCCGAAAGGACTACTGCGTGGAGTTTATTCTACACGCGAAGAGTATAGCTAAAGAACGAGTTATCCCTATAGTATGTTTTGCGTTCCACTGGTCAATCCACCACGCACGGATGAGCTCTTAATGTGGAACGTATTATATGTACATATGTTCGAATTTCAGGAATAAGATTCCAAATTTGATTGGAGCACATTTCGTTGGAATAATGATCGTTTAATGGCACACAACCAGCAATCCGTCGATGTTCCTCTCAAATAATAATGTCACCGATAAATACTTACGCCTTCTCCTGCACGCTAATGAGAAGCTCCATAATATACTTTAAGGCACTGGCCCATACATGAGAGTTGTATGCCATTTTCGTTCGGATATAGTTGGTATAAATAGTAAGGAGATCAGATTGAGTTGAATATCTTTTATACCGTTTTAAAAAACCAAGGCACATAAATGCCTCTTTTGCGATCAGAGAAATATGTTTACTCTATCGAATATCACACCGGCTTTTTATGACAAAAAGGGTCTGTGAGTAATCTCACAATATTAGGTCGTGCGTGCATTAAAATCGAGTCTGTTCCCACGACCGTATTCAGAGATTATCACAAGATCTTGGTTAACTGCAACATTCATATTCTGCCTAATCCATCGAAGCTTCGAAAGCCTTGGTCTATGACGGATTAAAAAATGCTTCTGTTATCTACAAAAGAATAGATAGGATTTGGAAATTTGACATAGAAGTTCGTTTTGAAAAATAAGAAATATTGTAGGCCCGATGACTTTGAGCGCATTTGTCGACTTCTTCCATGCATGTCCATATCGTTCAATTGAGGTCCAAAGGAAGAGGTTGATAAGGGATTTAAAAAAATAATAATAGAAGAGATGAGTAAGCACGACTGCGTATACGATCTGCTGTTAGAATAGAACAAAAATCATACCAGAAGTATAAAGAATTATAATTTTCAACAAGAGTTGTGCGCATTTATATGTATAAAAAATGTAAAGATTAAAAAAAGTAGCAGTTCTTGTGATTACGATTTTAGCTTTTATTTTGGGTCTTCTAACTTCTTCCTATCACTCTCGCTCACCCTCCCACAGCGATAAGTGGTTGAAGTTGCATTCTAATTCTGTTTCATCATTAACTTATTGTTTTGCCATGTGACAAGCCTCGTGTGGGGAAGCATCGTTTTTTTTTTCAAAACAAAACCAAAACAGCTGGCCACTAAAGATGATTTTGTTAAGCAAAATTGGGTTCTTTTCCCCACGTCCGTTGGATATTTCTACTGAATCGTATAGAATCAGACATTCAATAATACACAACAGATTTAACATACGCTGCCAGAATAATATGACCGCCACAAACTGTTAGCTTGGAGCACCAATTTCTAATTCAAAATCTTTTACATACCCATTCATGGCCGATGATATATTGACTTTAAGTAGGAAAAAACATTGTTGGTTATACCCTGTCATTTCTAAAGGAACAGAATATTTATGTAGGCGAATTGCCATATAATGTTGCGTCATTTCCCTTGATTCCATCATACGCATGAACATGATTGAACAAATTTTAAAACTTAACGAAAATACATTTTATATTTTTAATTAAATTTATTTATTTTTCGATAATTAAATTATCTCTAATAGTTTAAAAATATGGGCACACAATTTTGTAATTGCGTGAAAAAACATCCATATTAAAATTGTTTAATTAAACATTAATAAGGCTGGTGTGAAAAAAACACATGTGTGCGTGTAATGAGAATGTTGTGGATAAACAAAAATACATATACAAATCTGATAGGAATTTATATTGAAAATTATAAATGGTTTACATATTAATGTAGATGTGCATGGATGTGTATGTACACACATACATAAATATATTCATAAATAAATAAAACTAATCCATGCCATAAATTAAAATTGTGTTTTATGTTGTCAGAGAATCGGGAAAATATTTCAATTTAAAAATAAAATATTCATTGTTTTAGTGGCAAGAACAAAAAAGAAATCCCTTACAAAATAAATTATTGTCTGCTGAGTCTGCAAATCATACTAAAGTGTTTTCAAATATGGTCGGGTAGTTGTTACATCTGAAATCTCATCCGCTTCTCTACGATAAACCACAATAAATTTATTAGCGAAGTCAAATAGCGTCACAACCAGTTAACGTGCGTAATAGCCATTGCCACCGATCTTTCTTTTAGAAATATCTAAGTAGTATGACGGTCATAACTACGGTACTCACGCACTTAAAGCCAACAAAGGCACTGCTAAACAGGATACCGGTGGATATGCTGATCAGAAAGCTGACACAAAATACAGCGGTTTTATTAATCACGACCAGTGAATGGAACGATAGACTATGGAAACATTTCAGCATTGCACTTCGAGGGGATTTAAGATCTTAGCCTCGGAAACCCGGTTTTATCAGAAGATGCAGAACCCAATTTGGCTCATCTTGACTTAACACAGACGGATTCAAATGGGATAACAAAGTAAGCTTACGTGTCTACGTAGGGCAATAGGGAGTGAACATGTCCTTCCCAATTCCAAATGAATATAGCAACCTACGGGTAAAAATACCAGCGGTATGAAAAACGGAGAACTTTTCCCGGCGGCCGCGTCGTAATTTAGTGTTCTCACAGGTGCTTTTTCGACATTAAAATTGGACCAAGAATGCCGTATATCGTAAAATCTGATAAGAAATTCAATAATCCCCTTAAAATAAATGCGTGGACAAGGGATCAACATGGCAATTGTATCGACAGAAAATGGCATAGAGAGGAGAAAGGTTGCAGGACCTGTGGCTTTCTCCCCTCGGCCTGTAAAAAGCAAATTTTTAAAGTTTTATAACAAATGATTCGGCCCAGATGGAGGGAGGAACAAACATGTGGGAGCTCTAAATTATTTGGCCCACTATATACAAGACTCGGACCAGTGATATGTTAAGATTTTGAAAAGATGCAATTAAGGGATATCGTGGCAACTATCACCGGGTATTGCACCTTTGGCTGGAACGCTGATTCCCGTGAACGAATACTGTAGAGGTTGTCACAACGAGGAGAAGAAAGTAGTTCATCTTCTTTGTCTCCTGTCCTGCACTAGAAGGCCTACTCTAAGCACTTGTGGGGCACAAAAACTTTGTTATAAATATCGTGTGGAATACAGAAATTATATTCCTTCACAATAATATTCCCACAGCGGCACAAATTTACGAGCGTTCAACCTTCTCTTACCACTAGCTTTTGAATCCACACTCTCCATTATTTTACTTTCTTTTAATCTTCTTTGCTTGCCTTTTTTTCTTATTCAGTTAACACAAATTAGCACATGAGTCTTAAATGTACATCATACAAATCATTTCTAAAATAATCTTTTACCATCGAGCATAGTCCGTGGTAGCATACGATTTCAGGACCTTTGATGTATTAGTATCAGCAAATGCCTTAATTTAATACGAAAATTAGTGTTCTTGCTAATTAAGAGTTTTTTCCTTAAAGTTTTTAGATTTTCAACCTGATATACAAAGCCTCTGTTTTGTACATACATGGTTTGTGCAAACGAAAAGGTGAATTACGAATTTTCGCGGGCTTTGTACATTCGATTATCGAAATTTTTTTTGTATGTTGGTACATATATGCTAGTCATATTCATTATCAGCCAATTTGGATTAGTAGTTTGTTGTTGGCAACTAAAAAGGTTCGTCATGATTGTGGGTGTTCTTCGATTTCTTCTTTTGAAAAAGAATATGATTTTTGCCACCTTGTTCACCAAATTTGATCGCCTGCGACTTTTTCCTATGCCCAAAAATGAGGAGACGGGCGGCGGGATAAGTGCATTATATCTTTATAAATAAATACTTTTCAAAAAAAAAAAAAAAAAAAACTTCACCTTTTCTTTTGAAATAAATTAATTGTTTAGTCACTTGTCGACTGTAATGAGCCCAATTAACTTAAATTTTCGGTTGGGAAGGTTATTTAAAAGTTATTTAAACACTAGAATAGGTGAAATGGCTAAGCGTTGCTACACGAGAACTCTCATTTTAATTATAAAGTTTTATTCTTTGCTCATGGCACTTACGATGGTGATTAATTTTTATTACCGGAATTTTAAGAAATTAATGACAAACAAATACATTTCAAAATCTACCCGGCTCAATTGATGGATCCTTTATAATATTATTAACCAAAAATACATAACTGAGAATAAAGTAATTTTTTTAGTTATTGCTTTAGTACAACCTACTGCAGTTCCTTTGGGCATTCTCGCTAGCCTCAAAAAGAAACATGCCACAGTCACAAGTATCATTTTATCATGCAAAAACTTGGACTCCAAATAATCCTATAAACTATTGAATTTTGTTATCAATAGAAGACCTGCCAATGGTTGCAATAAAGGCCAAATGTCGTAGCCATTAGTCTGCATTTCTTTAAAGACGCTTCTATTAATTACATACGGTATCTTAACTTAAGACATAAATTTGATAGAAAATTGAATGCAGCGAGTAGGTTTTAGTTGTCAAACCGTTCAAGAAATTGTTATTCTGTTATGTACATAAGTATATATGTAGGGATCCTACTCGTCTATGTAGAAAAGCTGGAGTAAATTGAAATACTGGAAAATAATGAAACAACTATTACTGCAGTAGTGGGACATCATTTACGATTCACGTCGACATGAGTTAATAAAAATCACCCTTTACCCTTCACCAAATACATCTAAACCACAAAATCATACAAAAACATGCAAATACATGATTTTTGTCATCTGCGTGTTAAAGCGTTGTTGCTTTTGTATAACAAACTTAAAAGCAAAAACGGGCACGATATTTAGCTTCAAATGGCTTTTCGCATAAAAACTATTTAAATGAACTGTATTTTAAAAGACCACGAATAAAAAAGGTTATAAGTAAAACAGAAAAAACCAAAGGAAATGAAAAACTATTCCGGTAACGGAAACATGAGGGTGGAAATTTAACGGAAACAAGGTGAAAACTTAGAAAAAGAACAAGTTTATTTGCAGGGGAAAATGTGCAAAAACTAAATTTGTTGTTACAAGCAAACCCAATCATTTAACAGCCATCATTTACTAAATAAATATATAGAACTAGCATTTAACCTGCTACTTCCTCGGCGGATATGCTATAAGTTCGTCTATTAAAATAATTAGTGCTTGATTATTTAGTAGGCGAAAGATTTGGTCGAAATTGAATAATAAAATAAAGCAAAAATAAGTGATAAAATGGACAGTTAATGATGATTATGTTTCTTAATCTTTTGCTAATTATATAAGAAGCAAATGGTAAACTCAAGTTACAGCGGTAAACAAAACAAGCTAAGGATAGCAAACCTAATTAGTATTTTGTAGAATAAAGTGCAATATCGTTATGATGTACGCGTTTCTCTTAGTTATTATATACGTTTGAATACTCGAACCTGTTTTACTTTTATATTATCATACATATATACATTTGTATATCTACAACTTACACGCATTGCTATGCCACTTTACCAGTTACCTTTATGTGATGTCTAATTCAATATTTTTAGAAATCCATTGAAAAATGTTTTAGAAATTCTACCGCAAATGTTGAATTGACTACTCAAATAAATACTTTGAATACGTTCTTGTGTATGCTTTTGAAAAATATTGGTTTATTTTCCAATGAATGCGTTTTATTGTTGTTCATAATACCAGAGAACTTCAAACAAAGGGTATACAATATTTAAGCTTTAACGAGCAGAGAAACACTAAGAGGATAAGATACTCATTATAAGGAGGTATGAAATAAATTCATTTATTCATTTATTGAAATAACTGGGACTAATAAAGCATTAAAGTTTATTTAAATAATAATTACTTTAATTTTTCCTTTGAATATGAGTCCTAGTTATCCTTTATAAAAAAGGACATAGCTCGAGTAAAAGTGAGTAACATATAGAGTTTAATACTGTTGATTTTCGCCATTTTAAGTCAACCATATCGGCTTACACGTTCCCGAGATATGGCCAAAAATTATTTTTCTGGTGTTTTATATTTTTACTCTCACAGCATAAATAATTTATTAACGCGAGACCAGCAGAACTCTTACGAACGTAAACCAAACTCTTTAAAAAACATAAACATTTTTAAAACCCAAAAAAAATAAATTTTTCCAAAAAATATTCTGAAAGTTTCGAAATTTCGCAAAAATTATAAATTCACCACAAATTCGAAAATTCACTGTAAAATCAAAGAACTAGAATACAAAAATGTAATTGCTAAAAAATCAATATTCAACGAAATTTAAATAAAAAAAATTACAAAATTCCATATTAGCAAAAGTTTGCAATACGAGCAAAAACTCGAAAGTTTGTACAATAAGAGAGTATTTTATGAAAACGCGGAACGTTGTTACATAGTCATATAAGGAAGTTCTAATTCCACCACAAATCGATAATTCACTAAAAAATTAAAAATAATAATTCCAACTTTTGTCGAAAATATAAATCAATCCGAAAAAAAACGAAATTTTATCATAAATTGCCAAAATTTGAAATTCACCGAAAATTAACCGTAATATTGAAAAACTCTTATTCCAGTTTTTTAAATTAAAAATTTACTAATTGTAAAATTTCACCACAAAATTTTATCTTCAAAAAAAATTTACGATCTTACCAAAAAGCCGAAAATTTAAAAAAAAAAAACTACATATTACAAGGAATATCGACACTTTAGCAATATCGTAATTAAACAAATATATAAATATTAAAAAAATTCACATTTTCACCACAAATGGAAAACCCACCAAAAAATGATAATTTTAAAATCATAACAGTTGTTAATTTTACAAAAAATCAGACTTTAGTTAAAATCTTTCTTATAAGGTATAAGATAATAATAACCAAATTTCCAAAAAAAAGGAATTGCGAAAAATTTAAATTTCAAATTTTAAATTCCCAAAAATTCGGAATTCACCATAAAATCGAAAAAATTAAATAAAAGAAATTATTTGCCCAAAAAAAAAAAAAAATTTGACCAAAAATTGCGACAAAAACTAAATTCATCAAACTTTATAGTTAAAAACAAAATTTTAATTTCACCAAAATTTTGCAGTTTCATAAAAGAGTCAAATACAGGGTGTCCGCCGGGAAGGAATACTACTTTGTTTATTTATAATTTTTGATTAAATGAAAGAGAATGGATCGTATATTGATAAATGTTTTATTTAATGTCGGCAATTATGTATGGAATACAATATCAGATAAATGTTCGTCTCTGTATTGAACACATTTTTCGTTACATTCTCGCACATTTCACGCGGTATTTCAATATTTTCATCACGAATTACAAAAAGAAGTCCGGAGCAGTCAAATCAGGCGACCGTGGAGGCCAATCAACGTCGTCATTCCTTGAAATAACCTGTTGTGGAAAGAGGTCTCGCAGTAATTCCATTGTAATCCTGGCTGTATGCAATGTGTCACCGTCTTGTTGAAACCACGTGTTAGTCAAGCCCAAAACATGCAGTTGTGGCGTTAAAAAGTTTTCAATCATATCACGAAATCGCTCCCCATTGACAGTTACAGTTACGCCGTTTTCAGTTTCAAAGAAGTCCAATGATTCCTACGGAGCAAATTGCACACCAGACTGTCACTATTAATGGATGCAAAGGTGACTTATGATTGAGGGTTTTCCATTGCCCGGATCAACTATTCTGTTTATTCACATATTCATTCAAATTAAAATGTGCCTCGACACTCATTATGACATTTTTCATGAAAATCGGGGTTGCCATGGGCGAACTGTAGCATGTTTTAACGATTAAAACACGTTGGTTTACCGAAAATTTTTCCATAATAAATTGGCCACGTCGCTACTTTACGACTGCCAAGTATGAACAGTCAAGGCTAATTTTTACCAAAATGGCGGCAAAACAAAGTAGTATACCTTCCCGGCGGACACCCTGTATATCCTAAAAAAAATTAAAAACAAATTGGGCATTCAACAAAAATTAATAAATTGACCAAACACTTTAAAAATCATAAAACAATAAATTTTACCAAAACTTGAAATTAAACTGAAAAGTAATAAAAGCCGTAACTTTCCTAAATTTGAATAATTTAATAAATTCAAAAATTCACCACAGTTCATTTATATGCCAAAATAAAATTAGATTACCAAAAATCAAAATTTTTCAAAAGAGTTAAATTTCCCAAAACTTACGGCAAAAATCAAATTTTACTAAACTCTGAAATTTTAATCCAAATTGTAACAAAAAATTTAAATTTTGTTAAAAAATGGAAATTTATCAACCAAACGGAGATTTAATTCCATAAACAATTCGCAAATACTTAAAAATCCATATCTAAACTTCTCAAAATAATGTCAAGTTCCAGAAGCCCTAAATCTAACAAAAACATAACTCACGTAACCAACAGCAAACATTAGCTTAATGAATTTTCACAACAAGTTTTAGCCACGGGTTGAAATTGCTCCAAAAACTCATTGATCAATTATTCGAAGTTTTACTAGCAATCCAATTTACCACAAAATCTTTACCAAAAAAAAATTCAAACAAACGAGGAAAAAGAAAAGCAAATTAAAAAAGCAGTCCTTAAGAAAAACATCTCATCTGTTAACCGATCGAAAATGCTTTTAAATGTAAAATCTGAAACCAGAGGTGGAAAATAATCATTTGCAATGGAAAATATTTGCAGCTCATTTTTAGTAGTATCCACTCTTGTGAAGGGTATATACTCCTACTTTTTGTGTTCAGCTTTTTTTTAGCTTGCACTAATTGATGGTTGTTTGCAGTATATATATGTATATATATATATGTTTATTTAGAATGTGTGAACTTTCGTAATTATTTTGCCTCTATTTATCACATTTCATATTTATAATATACAATAAAATAAAAATAATAAAAAATTGGTTAAAAATATTTGGTAACAGTTCTTGGTTTGTTGTTGAAATAAAATATTAGTTAAAATTTCCTTTTTTATAGCTGGGTATTTTCTGCTTGCTAAACAGGAACAAAATACTTTGTTTGCTGTAATTTATTTGATACAAATTCATGCATAATTGTTTCCCGTTGTTTCTCAAATTTTGTTAATTTTGCTTCAAATTATTAACATATTAATTAATAATTGAAGCAAAGCCGCGAATAACGTTGCAAATGACAAAATAATAATTTTTCAGGAGAGCAAAAAAACGTATTTAAACGGTTTAATTATCTTATTCTTTATTTTTTTATTTAGTTTATCAAAAACAATAAAAATAAAATAAATTCCGTTCGTAGCATTTTGTTTATAACTTACAACGTTCTTCCACTGACTGACTCGTTGCAAATGCATTTTGACGGTTAAAAAATACATAATTTTGATGTTTTGGTGTTTGAAAAAATGTAAGAGAGTAATTTTAACGGAAATCTGCAAAAAAACAAGTTTTGCAAAATTTGGCTTTTATAACGTTATTCGCGGCTTTGCTTCAATTATATAACGTTGTTTTTATTTAAATTGAGAGGACAGCGTAAAAATAGTGAAGAAAAAATGTTCCTGCATTTCAGCATAGACTGCGTTTGCACCAAATCTCATCCAGTTTAGTTTCCTTCCCTTATTTGTTGGAAAAGAATTTTGCAATCCTTGACACTTAACCCACTGCAACTGATTTAAACGATATAACTGATGAGGGGTCTATAAGACCTCATTTCTAAACTGATTTTCTATGTTGAAGTTTCTGCCTCGTGTACTGTACTTTTCTCTTAAAAAAAAACAATTATTTTCTGGCGACAAAGTTATATTTTTAAAATGATGATTTCAAAAAGTATTAAACGGTGCTAAGGGAGGGTGGTGCCGTTGGAATTATCGTTTGTGCGGATTTGTTAATCACGATGTTACAGCGGTCGAGTGAGCATTGCTGGTTCGCTGTTAAGACATTTTTTAAGAGTAATGATTTTTACGTAATTGCTCGTCGAAAATTTTGTTCAAAGTTCGCTATTCGGCGAATACGTGCTGGACCGAGCGAAAATTTAATTCGTTCGTAGGTGAAGAGATTCCGCGCAACTTCTTCGGCTACGAATGTCTCACGGCCAAGGCCCAGTCGATCTTCAAGGACTCCCGAAAATATTGAACTGGTAGAAAGCAAAATCCGCGACTTTCATTACGGAAAAGAGCAGCCTCACTGGGACTTCCAAGAACGATTATTCATGAAATTTTAGAAGAGGATCTGAAGTTCCATTCTTTTACAATTCAAATCGTTCAAGAACTGAAAGAAAGTGACTTTAATTTACGCAAATAATTTTGTGAAACAATGTTGGAGCGGTTTCGCACTGTATATCCCATTTTTTTGGAGCGACGAGGCTTATTTTTGTTTAAACGGCTCTCCAAGAATCTGAAACCCTCGATTGAAACATCAAAACCTATTGCTTTGCCCCAGGGTAACTCTTTGGTGTGCCTTATCAACGCATAAGATAATAGCATAATTTTTTTTCGAAAATTCTCGAGGCCAGGCGACGAATGTCAACGTTGAAAATTATCGACGCATGATTACGGAATTCTTTTTGCCATACCAGCAAGCTTATCCATCGTACGCTTCACACACGTGGCTGCAAAGGGATAGGGCGACTGCATACACAGCCAGAGCTTTGATAAATTTGCTTCGGGAAAATGGCCACCGAGGACGCCCGATCTAACTCCCATGGATTTTTTTATAGGGCTACCTTAAAGAGTGGTTTTATAATAATAATACCCAATCTCTTGTGGTTTTATACAAAAATATTTCTCGAGAAATCAGCTCAATTGAACCAGCGTGTGGCGCAGAACAAAATGCTCCGTTTTGAACAGTGTGTTCAACTCGATGGAAGACATCTGGATGACATACTCTTTAAAAAATAAAATCCGCATTTCCATTCTATCGTTCAATACTCTTGATAAAACATTGCGTCAATTATTACGTTTTTTATTTAAGTTTGAATATATAAATCTACTACAAGACACCCTGTATATTCTTTAAGTGGGATTGCCTTTTTATTTTAGGTGGATATACATACATATGTACATATATACATTTCTTTTAAAGAAAGTTATATTGCCTAAGTTTATGGCCTGCAAAAAAATATGTAAGGCCTGACGGACATTATGCTACTCGTAGCTTTATTATTTAATTACACATTAATACTGACGCTAGCACACGTGTGTTACCTTGATTGCTCTTTTCTCACGGAGCGGAGTAGAAGCATGAATAAATTAGGTACCAAGTGCGTAGAAACCGTAACGTTGCTTTACGGTGTCTGTCAGACTACGCCGTCGGCTGCAGAGGGTTAAGCGCCAAATCAGCTGCGTAGGTTAATTTGACCCTTTCTTGAAAGCGGTGACTTTGTTGGCGAGAGGGGCTTAATCTCATTTAGATTTTATATTGCTAAACTCAAGCATGAGTAATATGTACTTCTTATTTACAACTGCTGTATATAAACCACACCAAGCCAAGAGGAGGACGAATTATATTTTACAGCTACCTTTAAACCAAATTTATAATATAAAGTTAGGTCTGAACTCAGTATGCCGTCAGGAGACCTTAGAAATGCACAATTTTAGTATATAGGGGTTGTCTGATTACACATATATGTTTAAAACCTTAAAAGGTCCCAGTTCTTTCGTAATAAACGACACTCTGTCATTACAGCTAACACAAAACAAATTTTATGATTTTATTCTATTAAATAATATATAATGAATTTATTAAACATGAATTTAAACATGTGTAATCTATAATATTAACTTAATGATTAGCATAAACTGTGAGAACTATAAATATGCCTTACTTTTTACAACACTATAATGTAAATAGTAAATGCGCAGCGTAACTAACGGCTTGATATATAAAGCCTGAATGTAAAAGTAGAGGAAACATGAGTTAGCTGAAAAAGAAATATATATAATTAGGTACATTGATTAAGAATTTGAAATATATACTTACTGTAAAATTCACAGCGGAATCAACAAGACGTGTTTCTTTTAAAATTTGCTTAACTTCTGGAAAAAGGTTTGTCCATCTTTTTATTGTTTTTTTTTAAACATTATTACAGCCTTAAAAACTATTAAGGATTTACAGTCCCCATGTAAAAATGGTTATACCTAATCTATATATATATATATATATATATATAAAAGTGAAACTCTGTCTGGCTGTGTGTGTGTTTTAGCTATAAACTCCGAAACCGCCCATACAAAACAAATATTAATTTTTCAGCTATTTTCAGCACTTGACCGATTTTTCTGAAACTTTGCACACATATTGAGCTCATTAAGGGGCGTAGCAATACGCGCCGGGCTTGGCTAATTATTCATAAAAATCACAGTATATTTATTGTCGTTAGCCTTGCTTTGAGCTGATTTGTATTTAAATATTTTTTTAATTTTTATTTCAGCTCTTTATTTGTTCGTTCCCTTCACATTTTAAGGTAAGTTAAAAAATTTAAGGAATTCATTAGAGATAAATATTTTTTGTTACGTATAAAAATATTAAAATTTAAATGAAATGTTATACAACATACAACACAAGTGCCCAAGTTGCTGTGCACAGTATTGCCATCCGCAAGTTATGCGTAACATTATTAAATGTTGTATATGTCTTATCAGTTGTGTAAATTTAAATTGAATTAAAGTTTCTTATTTAAACTGTTTATTATTAAATATTGATTAGTCTAGGGGTTTGATTATTTTGACCACTTCACTTTAATAGCTTTACATGTTTGTTTTAAATCAACTTTTCCACACTTTATAACTTAAACACTATTTTATCATTAAAACTTTACTTCGTGACTACATTTAGCACTTTACAACTTCTGTCTACTTCTTAACTTTTCTTCTTGGCTGCTGCTGGACAACTACTTTTAGAGTCAAATCCACACATCCCGTCATAACCTCTTCTCGTTAGTTGCGGACTCTAGAATATTCTGAAGTCAGTATATTGGCCTCTGTTCTTCTCAATAAAGTGTGTATGAAACAATGACCGTTAGTTCTTATTCCAGGCCTACTGTTTTATGTCTCTAGGATTTTCTGTTAGTTGTCCGTTAATTTAAATGAAATTTGAGCCTTTAAAACCGTCTGCCAGACCCAGTGGTACGGTCAGGCTCAAAGCCTGCAAGCTTTTCATTTTAGTTGAGCGAGATTTTCTTAACTGTTTCTTCTATGAACTGCTAATTGATAAGGGGTCTTAAAAGCATGGCCAACTGGGTTGCACTGGGTTGCAAACCTAAAAAATACACATAATTTTTTAATTAGTACAAAAATATTTACTTTGTATGAATTTGTATTTAATATTATATAGAAACAAATAAACGTTAATTAATATTTGTAAATATTTAATTGAGAAATTATTAAAATGTTTATTAAAAATCGACCCTTCAAACAAATTTTTGCATAACCTTCTCTTTGTGATAAACAAACAAATTAAATTTAAAAAAAAATATTAAATCGTTTATGATTTTTTTGTGTGCTTTTTAGTCATTTTATTTAAAGTGACACGTAGAGAACAATTAAGCTGCGTGTATTGAAAAATGCTTTAGTACGAGCAGGTAGGCAGGCGTTTACTACGTGCGTAGATTGTAAATAAATTTGTTTTAATTTTGTTTACCCAACAGAAGATTTGATTTGGGAATTAAATAATCTTGGTTTGTTTTAATAAATGACTAATAAAATTAGGGCAAAAATGTTTTAAATTACCATTGAGTTTATTAGTAATTAGTTTCTAGAAAAGTTGTGTATTAATTGTATTATTTAGAAAATTTTAAATATTAAAAAGAATTCTTTTACAAGCAAATATTATTCTGGGGCCTACATATTAATTTCTGAATTTAAATCGAATTTTAAGTAAGTTACTTTATCGGTTTATAACGAACAAATCAAACTGCTTGATGCTTAGGAGTCTCGTAGACTAACGGCTTAAGTTACTTAGTTACTAATTTAAGCTAAGGATATTACAAAGCAAATATAACGGTATTAAGTAATTAAATTTTTAGTCTTAAGGTTAATAACAAAAAAGTGGTGTGAACTTCGTTCTTACCCAAGTGAAAAGCGAGAACATGAAAAATGGAAAAAATATTAATTCTTGTATTCTATTTGTCTTTATTGTGGGGTTAATAGATCATGTTTACAGTTAACACAAAATTAGTAAAAAAGACACAAAGAATGTTTAAAACGTGTATAAGGGCATTCCATTCTGCTGCTAGTTGCCTAATAAAATTTTAATTTTTACTGTTTTCAAAAATATCTTTCTTAATAGAAAGAATAAAAAAAACGAACTTAAGCCTAAAATTAAATTACTTATTATTAATAATTGAAGTTCGACAAAGTTTCGTTAAGAAAGGTATCAGTTTTATTCTTGTCAAATATAGTGAATACTTCCAATACCAGTTAAATAGTTCTCGCTAGATTTCCTTGACGTGAGAAATTTTAAAAAGTTATTGAAGTAAGAAATTCAATATTTGTAGGTTACACAGAGCTGTTAAATTTCGATTACGATTAGTAATCAATTACATTACTTTTTAAAAAGAATCGTAATGATTATATAATCCACTATTCAACAATTTCTGATTACTAATTGATTACGATTACAAATAATCAAAAAATAATCAGGATTACTTGCGATTACTAAAAAATAATCAAAAGTAATCAAAAATGAGTTCGACTACTTTAAAAGATTACTTTTGACTATTTTTGATTACTTTTGATATTTGTCAAAAGTAATCTTTTAAAGTAGTCAAACTCATTTTTGATTACTTTTGATTATTTTTGATTATTTTTCAGTAATCGCAAGTAATCCTGATTATTTTTTGATTACTTGTAATCGTAATCAATTACTAATCGTATAAAACTGAATGTAATCGTATTGTAATCATTACTTCTACTTAAAAAAAAAGTAATCTAATTACTAATGATTACGATTACTAATCATTACTTAACAGCTATGAGGTTACAATTTTTAAAATTTTTGGAATAATATAGCACCAAGCAACAAACCAGAGTCCAAAAATGAGCAAAACGAAACGTTTGCTTTCGTTTTATTCCGTTCTTTGTAGGGAGTAAAACAAAAACAATGAGAACATTTCAGCCATTTAGTTTTGTATTGTTGTTGCTCCTGGGCACAAAAATTGAAAAGTACGCAGCTAGGAAAGAAGACAATGATAACAAAATGAAACGCTTTGAGAAAACCACGATCGTATTAGCACGAAAGTGATGCAACTTTTTATATTAATTGAAATTAAAAGACAGTGTTGACATGACGCAAAACTTTTTGTGAGCAAAAATTGAAAAAAACTTACCAAGAAATAATAAATATAACTAAATTAGTTAGTTGATTAGTGAATACATTTTAACTAATTTGCCTCTGGCTTTTTAGTTTAATAATTTTTTATTGAAAATAAACATTTTATGCAGAAAACAAAAATAGTACTTAACTTTGAATATCGCAAAACCAACTAAATTATAGCACTTGCATAAAATAACATGCATTGAGAAAATGTTTGATATTTATTTTATTATTCAAAAACAATTATTCTATGTTTTGATTTTTTTTACACAAACAAAAGGTTTTTCTATCCTTTTTTTCATAAAAATTTATTCTAATTTAGTCGTTTAAAAATCGACTAAACAAGCTTGGCTATTAAACATTTTGGAAAGTTTAATCACTGTTAAGTAAGTAGTTAGATTTTTTTTCCATTTATGACTCAAACAAAAAACTTATGCTTATAAGTTATTTAAAAAATTGGTCGCTTTTACGCGGATATTTTAAAATGATAAATACGAGTATAAATATCATAAACAAATAGTTATTAATTGAATAACTTATTTCACAAAACCTGCAGAATATGGTAGTATAATTTTTAGAGACTACTCAACGGCAGTAAATAGTAAAAGTTAATGAATATGAAATTAATAACCAAGGTTGGTCAAACATAAACGGCAACTCTGCCCGAGTATTACTTCTTTCTCTTTGTTTTGTTTTAGTTATCTGAATTTACACACTTCGCACCAGAAATGCAGCAATTAAAAGCTCTGTTGCCTTCGTAATGTTGTAATTGTTGTAGAATTGCTCCTACCTAGTACATTAGTACCTTGGTCTGTAACAATTTTTGTTTTGTTGATAACTATTTATTTTAATAACTTTTTTTATTGATAAAAATATTATCCCTTTTTTAAGACAACTCATATAGTAATTTACTATTTTATTTTTAATTTATCATTATAATCATAGTAAAAGTGAAATTGAAATTGCAGAAATATTTTCGTTGCAAATGCTAACAGTCATTTTCCATATGAAGAATATTTATGAAGTTATATGCAGCATTTAAATCAAGAAAAAATAGAGAGCCCGCACTGTTTTTCATATTTGTTAGTAATTAAAAGTAAGTGATGAAATCATTTACGATTGAAAGTTAAGTTAGTTTTTTTAGTCGTATGAATATTTAAAATAAAGTAAAACGAATACGAGTAAAACTTTATTCAGACCAATAAAATGTCCCAATAACCATATTAGTAATTTGCGAGCCTATCAGCCCAGGGGTAATGGTTTCCATTGCACCAAAGACTCTGCTCTATCTAACTACAGTAGTCTTCGTTGCACTGCTGGGTAATATGGGTGAAAATATGATTTGTAATCGTGTGGGAACATTTAACTTTTTTGAATGTTTACCTTTTTATTCAAAAAAAGTTTTGGCGTATCAAGCTCGCACCCAGAGCAAAAACAAAGTAGATAATGAAGCTGATTTAGCCATAAAGAAAAGCTAAATTTTTAATGTCTATTGCCAAATTTAAAACTCTGTTAAATATAGAATAACCTGCATGTTTGGAGTGGTTAGTAGGATGGTGGAATCTCTGGTTCAGCCACAGAATTTAAAGTCATGGTGGCTGGTATTAAAAATTATCAATGCTTTCTTTATTTTCCTATTTGATTTCGAGTAATTAGTCTATAATTTGCCTAAAAATTATGGTATGTGACACCAAAAAGTGGATGTGTATCAAATTTTATATATGCAATTAATTGAATTATTGAAAATTAAATGAAATGAGATTTAAAAAAAAAACAAACGAAATATTATTCGGCGAATAAAATTTAATAAAACAGACAGGCATTGATTACAAAAACCCAATATTACACTAAATAATTCCAAACAGTAAACGTTTATATTTCAGCAATTTCCCACCGAAAATTTTTACCCATCACTCAACCCATTGTGCAAAAAACATTGAAATACACAAGAGACAACATTAAAACTGCGGAAATCATTTGTCGTTTTTTGTTTTTTTTTTTGGAAGTTTAAGCTACACGGAATAAAAAAATATATTTAATTAAAAGGAAATACGATAGAAATTTGCTGATTGTGCACCAAGCTCGAATATAAAAACATTTATTTAGACTTAAATACACACACACATGCACAACATTTAATAAATTCATACATACGAGTATGTAGTGGATATAGCCATTCATTTCCAACAGTTCTGAAAGTGAAAATGTTGCCCGGTCTGACAGTAATATTTATAATCTTCAGTTAGTTTTATTTCTGTTTGGGCCATTTGCCACTTATGTTTTTATTATATCATGTAAGAGAAATTCCGGGGTTCCCCAGAAACGAATGAACTGTTATGGGCGGGTTATATGTCACAGTTAACTAAGAAGTAACATAGCAAAATGTTATACTAACAAAACACCAAAACCATAGGGGTATATATTGACCTACACAAATATTACTACACAGACATGAATACATACACCCATACATATCTTCAATTACTGGAAAATTAAAATTAACTTCAATGTGCCAATAAATTTTCATAAACAATAGTGTGATAATTTTGTTAAATATTCAAAGGAGACGATTATGTTATCACTACAGTAGGTGGAATTTTAAATATTGCTGCAAACCTGTCATAGGAATGTCACTGGAAATTTATAAACTACAACGTACTCCGAACACGCAATGCAACTCATAAATATTTGCGTGATTTAATTTGCTTTCAGTAGGGCGATGATTTTTTTTAAACCTTTCATACCAGATAGTGACATTCTGTGCATGCATTGCCAATCGTTGCATTTTGTAAGGGTTCGTGTCATCCGAAAACCAAAAATGTTATTATTGATAACCATTTTTTTTAAATAATCCTTAACGCAAAATTTGATTTTTGTTTTTGCTGAACGCGGGGTCTGTTTGCAAATGTACCTAAACTTAATCATTAAAAACTTAGTATACAGGGTTTCATTTAACCACTGGCCATAAATAGAAGACGTTATATAGGGAACAGGCAGCCGTTCAAAGCTCAGCCAGTCATGGCTATGATATTGATTAAACAAAATTACTAACAAATCAGCAAGTTATTGAATACTTTTAACATCAAGAATTTAATAAAAAACCAAAACGGCCGTCATTTTGGAAGTGTCATATATCATAGTTTTAAGAGGTCCGTCCGATGCTTGGCAAAAAATTTGTTGTTAAGAGATACCAAAATTTTGATCTAGAATTTTACGTTCGATGGAAAAACCAATGTAATTAAATCCTTTTTTAAACCATTAACAACGATATGTGAAATAATATCGTTATGATCCGACTACAAATGGGGACGCCATGTACAAAAATCTAAGAGGTCGGTATCCAGGAGCGTAACAAAAAAAAATTGTTTTTTCTGCAATCGTCTTCAACTTTTTTTTGCATGGAAACCAAAGCACCTTACTGGCCACTCTATTATTTACTGTGTGGCGCAATGTGCCACTTTGTTTAAACAACAATTCCTCGACATATTATTAAATTTGGGCGAACATAAATTGTTTATCATTGGTTTGAAGAATCTCTTTGAAGATTTATGGACTGGAGATGCCGCCAGCTAGGAATCTGTCCGAAACAGTAACTTTTTCAGAATGCATTGTCATCTGGTGGTCCTAAAGTAGGTTGGCGTGGATAGTACCGATAATTTTTCGCACAAGTTTTGTTCGTTCAGGAAAAATTCCGAAACCCACTGAGCGAACAAACGGGGTGTTTGTGAATTCTGCAAAATTCCAACATCTTGTGCAAATAAGAAATCGACTGTCTGAGGTTCTTCTGCGGTTTAAAAACTTGACCATATTCTCTAGTTACATTAGTATTCAGGAGAGGGATTATTGAAGCAGACTATAATTGAAGAGACCTCTCGAAACCCCTTCATTATGTAGTACATTTTACTTCCATTTACTCATCCCTGAGTGCTGCGAAGCATTCACTCTTTAATTTATTGATTACTGAATATTAACACCTTAACTAAAATTTTCCAATTTAATGCAATTATAAAACAATTTACAAATTCATTATGGCCAGTAAGAGTTTCGAGAGTCATAAAATGCTAGTAGATTCCTCAATAAATTTTTATTTGACAGTAAAAAGAAAATAGAAAACTGCATAGAAAATGCATAGAAACTTTTATGAACAATAAGAAATTTGTAACCAGTACAAACATGAGAGAATTTTCTCATCCTTTTTTATGACTATTTGGCAGCAATGAAAAACTTAACAGGTAGTAAAGAAGGTATGTTTTTGTCTTCATCGCAAGAAACTTTTAAAAATTTATACAAGAATGTATAGAGAATTCGGAGAAACATAAGGAATTGCTTGCTACACTTTTAACATGAGATTTAAGCAGAACAAATGAATTTTCAAACACAACATTTTTGCCAAAAACTGCAACAATTTATGCAATTAATCAATTACAAGTAGACTTTTGGCTTCCGTTCTCCGAAACAAAGAGCGTAAATGTTTGTCGAAAAATAGTTTTCCAGAGATGCTTGTTAAATGAGATAAATTAATTTTGATGTTAAGTGGCAAGAAGAAAGAAACCAAATTTTAATCAGACTTAAACATTTTAGAATTTATATTTCCACTTATCTTACGATTTAATAAAATTAAACGAGTGAACAAAACAGTCGAATTTATTCATGTTAAACTTACTGTCACGTGATGTCTGCTTGGTTGTTAACATTTTTTAACAACGTTTTTTGTTGGTCTTTCGCCGGAAATTAAATTTCTAAGAATTTTAAACATTTTTCGTATTTAATAATTTTACCAATTTGTTTATTTTTAATACAACTTTTCATATTCAACTGGGGATAAATCAAAAATATACAACAATTTTTTTCTTGCTCAAATTTGACCTTTAATGTAATAAATATAAGGGGTGTTTTTGTTAAGGGAGATAGAACATAAAATTGTATAAAGTAACACAAGCAATTTTAATCAAATGGCATTAACTTTTGAAGATTCTTTCGGGCATATGGCCACCACGGCTGTTCTTGACGAAGCGCTATCTGGAAGTCAATTTTGGGCAACTTTTTCGAGCAATGCTGTATGTCACGAATAACACGGACACTGTTGGTCTCCAAGTCGTAAATTGTCGAGGTTTACAAATCGATCTTGAAGGCCAATTGACAGGTTTATTTCTCGCAATCAGCTTCTCGCCAAATTTTGGTTTCGATAAGTCGATGGTTGCGGTGTCCGTGGCGCCATCCTGTTAAAACCGCATCGCGCTTGGATCAAAGTTATCCATATTTTCAAACAAAAATCCATTAATCATAACCGCAACGCGAGCACATGCTTCATTTTTAAAAATGCAATGAACTTTGTAGGTTCTGTTGTAGATTGGTTTCTATATGTTGTTATATGCTTATAAACGAGCCGGTTGAGCAAAAAATGAGCACCTTTTTTTGATAAAAAAGTAACACAATTTTGCGATAAAACATCGGATCGGTAAATGACTGATTTTTAATGTAATTCTTTCTAATTTGGTTGCATCGTTCAAGCGTCAATCTATTCATGATAGCTCGCCTTAGTATAATCATCATAAATGTCACAACCAGTACTGATAAAAAAGAACAAAAGAAGTTCGAACAAAAATTAAAAATTAAGCAAAATATTTAAAACTCACCAAAAAAATTAAAAATCATAAAAACAAAAAAGATTTCAAAAACTGTAAACTAAACCGAAAAACAAAAAACAAACATACTTTCGCCACAATTTTGTTACTCATCAAAAACCGAAACTACACTACAAACTCAATAAATTGCCTAACATATTTAAATGATAAAATAAAAAAAAATTTCAAAAAAAAACGCTTAGTTACACCAATTATAACAGAAAAATCGAATTTCAGAAAACTTAGAAATTTTTAAAAAAATAAAAATTTCAACCCAACGTATTAAATTTTTCACTTATATGACAAAAAAATGCCACTATTTCGCTCAGTTTTGTCAAGTTTTAAACATTCTTCTGAAAAAAATTAAATAATTTTACTTTCGGGCCATTTCGGGTCTAAAATATATATGAATCTTTGCCTGTATGTTATAGGTATTATATATAGAAAAATCTAGCTGGATATATCTGGATAAAAAAAAGTTGCTACTCTTTAAAGTTTACATTTAATGTAAAATTTTCTACATTTATCTATGCACTTACAAATTGATATTACTCTATAACCATACATATTTTTTATAAAAAAAAAAATAAATCATAATAATTACATACCTTCATCAGAATATTCCATCACAAAAAGCTTGTTTTACTTTGCTATCAATTTTAAAATATGTTGTCACAAGTATGCATAAAATGCAACTGATTTGGAAATGAAAGCAACTTTGCCCACTTGATAAGATACCTAAATAAAGTGATGAACATATTATTTTTTTAAATTTTTTAAACAACACCTGCGGGGTGTTGTTTACAAGTCGTGAGCAGTTGGTAGTGGAAACTGTGTCATGAATTTTGACCCGCTAGCCGAATCAAATTTTCGAAATCTTTCAAATAAGTAGAAATTTTACTAAAAAATTTAAAATTGAGCATAAAATCTAGAATTCAAAACAAATTACAAAAATAAAATAATAAAAAATTTTAAAATTTACAAAAAATAAAAATATTACAAACAAATTTAAATAGCCAAAAGACTAAAAAACCGCAATTTCACATAAAATATTAATAAATAGAAATTTATTTCGAAATCTTTAAAAAATTCTATATTTTAGAAGAAGTCAGAAGTCACTAATAACTAAAAAAACGTTATTCTACGAAAAATCATAAATTCACCAAAAACTCAAAAATCCGGAAAGCGCCAAATATAATCGTAAGTTCCAAAAGACCTAAATTTGATCAAAAGCCATACTTTGATATTTAACGACAAATTCTAGTCATAGGCGGAAATTACAATTGTTGCACAAATTCAAATGCTTACATTAACAGGAAAGAATAGTTTTAATATTAAATATTAAATATTAATAATTAAAGATCGCAAACATTTCTCTGCACCGAGAAAAATCTGTAGTACTTCTAAATTTTTATTAGTTCATACTTTTATGAAGGGTATATAAGATTCGGCATAGTCGAATATAGTGCCATTACTTGTAGATTTCATAAATTGTTGCTTTTGTAAAAATGCTGCCTTAATTGACGTAATATTTTTAGATAAACTAAGTTAAAAATAATAACAAATGTATTTTATAATGAAGTTTATCATAGCCAACAACTTTTCTGATGCAGAATTTCATTAATAAATATTTGTTTAATTAAAGAAAATGTGATACTTAATATAGAGTGTCCTTAAGAAGAGTTGTTATTAGTCAGTTTCAACAGATTTTTAAAGGATTTTTTAAATACAAAATTTCATAAACATATGAAAGATATTTTTTTTAATTTTAGCAGTCATGGGAAGGACACGAATTCTGACTTGATCTGTTAAATTTTTTTTATTATTGTAGTTTAATTTTATAAATGCAACTAATGTTAGGAAATATTATCACTACCCGCGAACGGCTTCTAGTTTTGGCCACTCATTTTATGAAACCAGGACATTTCGTGGCGATTTCCAAATATTATTTATTGGAATTATTTATAAAGCAGAGTTGATGGAAGTAGGTGTAAAGTTTATATGCTCTTCCAGAATGTGTGTTTTACGTTAGAAACCAATGTTTAAAAAATCACCCTATATTTGAAATTAAAAACCGCACCTGTGCTGTGCGGATTTAATCAATCAAATTGTTTAAATTTCAAATATAGTTTAACTTGAACGAATAAAATAATATACTTATCAAGATGAGCACCATCCAGTAATGTTGCAATTATAAAAGTTATAAAGTTAGTGCGACAGGTGTTGTTTCTTATTTTAGCCCCTTTTAAAGCAAATAAATAAAAAACTTAAAACAGGCTACACAAATCAGACATAAAAGTACTGTCAGCGTAAAAGAAAATTAAAACAACTGACGCAATATATCAGGCTAAACAAAACTTCAATGACAATAGTTTAAACTGAAAATATTAAATGCAATACATCTCATTTGTTTGAGTTTTTTATTCTTTGTTACCACTACTCTGTCACCACTTCTGGTGCAACCATGTGCAACCAAGGGTGAATATGTGCTGTTGCAATATTTTACAAAATATTATTTACTTACTTAGGGCACATATGAGAATGAGTTTCTGTTTTTTTTTTTGCATTCTCGCATCGTATTCTCTTCAACAAATTTAGAGTAAAAAAAAAAATTAAAATAATGAAAATTGTGTAACACCCAAGCAAGTCAAGCCAAACATAGTTCTGCACTAAACAACAGAGATCCCCCTTGGTACTGTTTCTTTTTTTTATATTTTGTACTGCCAGACAAAGTATTGTGCAACATACAGAATTGTATTTACATGAAACTTTTTGGTCGAGAAAAGCCGTACAAAAACTATTGTTCACATTTCAAAGTTGTTGTTAGCAGTTTGCAGTTTAGAATGGATATTTTTGAACTAATTGACAAAAGGAACTGGGTGATGGTATTCATGTTTACGGGACCGTTGAATGCTTATAATAGCAATGTGAACAAAAAACTGTTTCAAAAAGTTGTATTTTTTTCAACTTGAATTTTTTTGCTTTTGCAAAACTTCGCATAAAAGGCTGATAAGATCTTTCAGTGGAAGTAGCAAATTCTGTATTATGGGAATGTTTTAATTTATAGGACATATAGTAAAATATTTTCTAATCTTCCTTTAAATAATTACGTTACTACAGACTATTAGAAAGACAGTCATTTTTAAAACTACCAAACGGAATACGCAAATACAAAAAAAGATCGTGGGTGAGTACCAAAATCTAAACAAAGTCATACGTTTTTAAATACAAACGGGTATCTTTTAAGGCCCGAAGTGTATTATTGAACTTGCCGACGCGTACGCTTAATATAAACTATATATAGCATAGCTGGTTGATACGTGATTGACAAAAAATAAAAAATGAAACGATTGCACGAAAGTGTTGAAAAAACGTTTAAAAGCCTTGGCCGTATAAAAAATGTTCTCGAATCTTTTTTTTTTGTATTAATTAATTTTAATTAATAAATGTTTAATAACCAATTTATTTAAAATATTCGGCATCGCTCACTATGAATTTGTCCTCCTCCTTATGAGGCTACAATAGATTCAAACCAATTTTTGACACCTTCCACTGAAGTGAAGCGAATTATAGCCAGATTGGTTAGCATCGATCGAGACAAGTGATAGTCAGAGGGGGCTATAAAGAGCGTGAGATAAAACTTCCTTTACTCCGTTTCCTAAATAATTTTTTTCCTGCTATAGTAATGCTGGGAACACAACTGGGACGAATGACGAATTTCGTCCAACACGACATATACGTCGGTAAAAATTCGCTGTGTAAATTCGTCGTATGAAGCACAATAACGACGAAAAACTAATAGCGGTTATCTATATAATATATATGTGTGACCATATAAAAAATAATAGTTAAAAAATTAAACACTAACAAAAACACAGCCTAAAAGTAATTTAGTAGTTAACTACTATTTTGTAAACTTATTTTAAACACTATAAAACAAAATTAAATTAATTATTATTAAAAAATAATTTATTTACTAAAATACTTGGAAACTTAAACTAAACATGGAAAGAGAAAGAAATAAATCTAATTGAAAAGTTCGCCGCGTATGACGAATTTTTACCGACGTCATAATTGTGTGCATTTTGGTATACACAAATGTGTTCCATTTTTGGCAACGAATATTCGCGGCGAAAAATTCGTCGTTCGTCCCAGTTGTGTTCCCAGCATAATATGAGGGCAAGCCTTGGCATAATGAAAATTATAGTCTCTTGTATGGTACCATATTCTGTACCTTCATGTAAATCTGTGCGATGAGAGTCTGGCTTAGATCATGATCGACTAATACCTTTAATTTTTCAAGTTCAACCCTTTGTAGCCCACTGTGCCAAATGCCTAATCTGGTGCGAATGTAGCCGAAACATGTAAAGTTTACAAAACAGAATTTCTGTCGCTTTTACGTTTGCTATATTCTCACCTTGCTCAACGGTACTGAACTTTTTTTTGTTTATTGGAATCAAACAATAGCAATCGGTGCGTGTTCAAAGTTGTAAGTGTTCTGTATAGGCGTGTTGATAACTTGAGTGTTTTTTGTAACGAATTTGCGAAACTAATTGATATTTCTTATTAACTTCAAGGTATGGTTAATAACTGTTTAAGTGTGTAGCATGTTGGTGGTGTTGCTCGTTAAAATAAGTAGAACGAAAAGTGTGTCCATCTATATTGAAGTAAATTTCTAAGCAATCATGGATTTTGTTAAAGCTAATCCCGCCGAATTCAATAGATAACTTACTCAAATTAGAAAGAAAATCCTTTTGTAAATGAAACTAAAAAATTAAGATGCTGTCACTTTTTGCCGATTTATATCGAAAGTCGAAGCGTCTTTGTGTTGATGTTGCGTCCGGGTTTTCTGAAACAATCTTGTCATGTGAGACTACTTATGTTATGGGAGACTACTTAATTCGCCAAATCTGACTAAAGACATATGTATATAGTCCGATTGGTTGATCGGGAGACATAGATATTTGGACAATACGCCACAAAGTATTTTTAATAGTTTTCTTAATTTCCGTAGTAACTTTTTGTGTAGTAAAAGGGTCAAAAAATATTTTTGTACATTGTTGTTAGATAAAGTTATGTTAAAAAAATGAGATATGAGAAATATCCTTCTCTCGTATTGAACTTCGACACACTTATAATAAACGCCACACCCTTGTAAATACCACCCACATTTTTTACAAAGATGTGGCTGATTTCATTTTCCTCTTGCATTCTTAATTTCACATTTCTAGGTGCTTTTAAAATTAAGTTAAGCTCAACTACACGTTAGATTAGGCATTTGGCTGACTTTGGAAAACAATTAAACATCGAGGTCACATGCACCATAAACTTTCACGAGAAGAGGGTGATTTGCTGCAGCACTTTCCTCCATAAAAATTTGTGAAGCAAAATTCAGTGGCATTTAATTTTCATGAAAGATGGAAGAAGTTATGAGTTGATTAGAGTTCCCAAAGGCAAGAAAGTCCCAGAAATTCGTTAAACTATATGACAAAACATTGACTGGCTAAAAAGTGAAGAATAAGGGTAACGTTTTTCCTCAGACGTTTCCAGCAGCAACCCTCCTTAAATATTTGGTTATCCATCCAGATCGACGCCTAGCTTGGTCCCGTCACTTTAAGGCGTAAATAACGGCTATAAAAGTTAGAACAAATTAACTACACTTGTTAACTGGTCGTTACACAACCCTAGTTGCAAATACAAAACTTTTTTCCAAATCCATTATAAAGCCAATACGAACATATGGCATTCAGACGTTGCAAAACAGACCCAGTATATAAGAATGCCAAATATCCATGGTGACCTAAAATTTCTCACTATCTAAGAATAAATAAAACAATATCAGTGCAAATTTATAAGCAAACTTGTGGTCCATACCAACTCACTTGTACGGGATATATTGCACATTTGATGGGCACCAGAGTCTAGGACAAATCGACACATTAATCCTTGTAAGGCATTAGGGTGATCGTGTTGACTAACTAAGTTATTGTTAATCAGTAGCATGATTTTTGTCGTTATGTGTTAGTTTCTATTCGAAAAAGCACAATTATATCGTAGCACCCTCTTCGCCGGTAGTCTGCACAGTACTTAATCGAATGTGATGTAAAATAATTAATACGCACAAAAACATAAATGCAAAAATAAGGGCAAGGTCATATTCTAAAATGTATGTCCTTAAAAGTACTGAGCTCATGATAAGGGCCAAGCTCTTGATATGTACTGTACCATCTCATTTCTAGGCAACCTGCTAGTTTGGTAATATTTTTCCTATATTTCTTCCTTATATTAGCAATTTAAAAAAATATTGGGAAGCAAGTGCAATTACCCTAGAATTGGGATGGTATTGTACATATCAAGAACTTGATCCTCATTTCGACTTCAATACTTTTAACTATGAATAGGAAATTTCTTATTTTCACATTTGGTAATTTTTTTTTGGAAATGTATATATTTGTATGCATGTATACAACTTAAACTTAAAGCTTACAGACGGTTGGGTTATTTCATATTACAGCTCTATACTTACAGTGGAAGTGTCCCATACAAATAAGTCTCATTAGATGAAAAGTGCTCGTGTCCCGATTTTTCGGTTTCCTTATGCTCCCAAACTTAGCTGTATACCAAATTTCGGCTCCCCATAATATTGATGAGTGAGTCAGTGAATAGTTACTAATATGGGCACTTTTACCAGCTTCAGATCTCGGGAAGCTTTTACGGTAAAACTTCCACTAACTGTATGTAGAGCACTTAAATTTCAGTTTCGTTATTTTATGATTAAAGGGCTAAAAACAGCACGTATGATTTCGTGTAATACACAGGCTGTGTGCATTTGGTCTGAACTTGGCTCCAACTCAGTACGAAGTAGAAACGCTTTGTACAAAAACAGCCAGAATAAAGAACATACCCACATTTTAGCACCTGTCTTATCTGCTCTATCACTTTCCAAAGTATCGCAATTATTTGTTGCATGTAAATTTTTACCTAATCATAAAATATTCTCACCATTAATAAATGAGACGATTTATCTAGGGTTTATGCAAAACATTATATAAATTCAACAAACTTTTGTATATAAATAAAACAGGACATAGATAAATCTATCCTCATTTGTCAGTGTTGAAACCTTAAAATGATTCCTCAAAACAAGAAATGTTTTTTGCGGTTGTTTTAAATATTTCTATTATTTGTTTTTGTATGTTAAGATTTGATTAATATATTGTATACTATATTTAATGTAAATTGTTTTGCTTCTACCAAACTCTATGCATATGTTGAATAAAAAATCATTTTTCATTTTTCTATACATACACTACAACAAAAAGGTTTTCTTGACACCCAATTACGGGGGATGAAAAACAAAAAAGTAGCAACCATATAAAAACTTTACATGTCCGAGGTGTCCTCACTTGGCACCGCTTAGCATCGGTTCCGAAAGATCTGAAGAGTTGATAGTCAACTTTGCTATGCTAGGAGTTTACAAATGTGCATTTCAGCCCCACTGTGCGCTATCGTTTTCTTTAATAACCAACAAATAAAAAGCTGTAAGCAAATGCAAAATCTCTGAAAGCACTTTATATTACACAGATTCTTTAGTTGTCGAAAATAAACCTAAAACTAAAAAACCTGCAAAACTTTGATCATGAAATTGAAACACTCGGGAAATTTGAAATTGTTCATTATTTTATGAACTGACCTGATCCTAGTTAGTAATAAGAAGCCACAAAAAATGTTTACAGTCGATCTAGTTACTCGTACGTTACAAAGGATTGTGAAGAATATAAAAAGTTTGTTAATCACATAATTAAATTAAAAAATTGTCTAGGTTTTCCAGATCTTATTTAAGAAGAGGGCTTGAGAACACAAAACCGACAATTAAAAAAATTGTGGCTAACAAGAGCTAAAAAGGAGCAAATATGCAAAACTGCTCTTTCGAATATTTTTGTAAGAAAAGTAAAACTCAAGCAATTAATTCGTACTAATTATTTTTTGAGTAATTGTAGTACACGTTTCCAAAGAAGCAGAGTGGAAACAAAAGCTTACAAATTTTGCAAGCGAGTTATGTTTGTTTTTGGAACAGTGTTACAACGCCTCTGCTATTATGTAGTTTCATATCTGCATAAGGCAGTTAGCTTGTATTAGTAGGAATATAATACGAAAATTAGTATCACGAATTAATTTGCATGCAGGAGCCTAACAATAAATTATTATCACCCGTCTATGTCTTTAAAAACAGTTAAGTATACGTGGATATAAATTGTATTAAAGTAACTTAATTAACATCTCACTTAAAAAACTTGAGATCTGAACTCGCAAAGAAAAAACATCCTAGGGGTAACCATTAATGTTAAATTATATTTGGGGGATTCACAAGGTATTATAAAGTCATATGTCCTAATATAATAACATTAAAAAATAGGACTGCTGTGAACGACCCTTCATAAGATAGTGTGCTTTTTGAAATTATCAAGTGTTAAAGTAAAATATTTACCATTTAAAAATAAAAAGTAAATATTTGTCAGAATGCTGAAGATAAATGAAAATCCCAAAATAATTACCAGCATGTGTGAAAAGTACATTTTGGACGTTGCAATGGCCGACTCAGCTTATTCTAGGCGACAAAGACGATCTGATTAATCGCAGAAGTGTTCACCTCGGGATTCCGAAATCTGACAAGTGGCATCGAAACGTGCTACTAGAATTTTGTGATAAACTTTGTGCCCGTAAGAATTTTTATATATAGTACATTTAATAAATGGCGATGATATGTTTAACACAATTTCAAAAACATCACAGCTCCCAATCGAAATACAGCTACAAATTGTTGTTGAGGCTTCTTCGTCGATGAACTTTCAATTCGTAAAGTAGCTTTACTGTGTGTTTAAAGCAATAATGTACTTAAAAGAAACCTTTTTATTCTGGCCGAACACTAAAAAACGATTGGAAATGCTGTCTGCTACAAAAGGTGAAATGCCTGGTTGCATAGGGTATATAGGTGCTCAGAAATAAAATTAGCTGAAGAACCCGTGAAAGCTCACGAGTTATTCTTTTAACGGAAGCGTCAATACGCTGTTAAGGTAAAAGCAGTGTGTGATTATAAATAACGAATATGAGAAGTAACAATAGGTTATCCAGGCAGAGTACATGACGCAAAAATATTTTTAAACTCACCACAGCTTGAAACATTTTTTGCCAACACAACTTCTTAATTTTCATTGAGATTTCACATTTAGTTGGATATCACTATTGCAATAACCAATTTGAAGGCGCTTTTTACGAATCAGTGGAGGCGACTTGAAAATATTATTGTCGATTCTACTAGGGTGGATCATCCGTTAGGCACAGACTTCTGTTTATTAATTATGACAGAACAATAAACACACAAAAACTATTTTAATTTTTTTTGATATTTTTGAATGAAACACATCAACACTATTTTTAAACTACCCTAAAAATATTAGGACTTTATGACATAATAATACACCTTGTGAATCCCCTAATTGTTGTAAAGACGTCATATTTTCATTGTAGTTAAAAATATAAAGTATCTTTTGAGAGGAAACTAAAAAGTTTATGTCACTGACTGTCAGCACCTGAGGTCCGCACACACGCAACAAAAGCCTTCGAATACTTAATTGGAAACGGACTTCGATAAAACACCAAAAGAATTTTACATATTAAAAACACTGTTTTGCTAAGAGTTATTGTATATTTTTTTATAGTGAAAATACTTTGTTTATGGTGAGAGTTTTGATCGAAAATTGTATTGTTCTACTCAACCATGTTGCAATTTTTATGGATGAAAATTATGTGATGATTATATGTTAGCAATAACTTATTTATCGCAACTAAATTAATGTTTAAAATGTTTTCAACAATATTTTAGTAGAGAAGAATATATAGATGTCGTTACCATGCCACAACCATGTTATTTTCTTTTGCGTTTCAAGGTCAGCGTGTGCTTTTATCCTTTCTCCATTAAATATAGCAACTTCGTTTTAATTTATAACTTTCTTTTATCGATCTCTATCATTTTAATAAGCGTATAAAAAGACAGAGATAGAAAAAACAAAAAAACTTTAATGATGAAAAGTATACCTGCAAGCTATTTAAGATATTTACACAAAAATTCAATCATTTAGTCGAGTGCCGCTAGAATGAGCACTTATCCAATTTGCTCCTTGTACTACTCAAAAGTTACATTTAAGTGTGTGTTGCAAAAATGTAGAAGTATGTGTGAAATATTGAAGTATGTTACAGGAAAGGTATGATGGAAAAAGTACTCGAATGACAAATGAATACATGTTTGACATTCACACTAAGAAATAGCAAAGATAACAGTGACGGAAAAGGGGAAATTATTTTAATTATTGCGCTGTAGCAGTAAACGTTATAATACTAGGAAAATTGGGGCATAATAATAATAAAATCTGCAAAATTTATACAAAAAGAAAATAAATTACAACCAGCATGTCTGCATAAGAATTTACAATTTCAAACCTTTAGACGCGCAGTTTAAATTTAAATTTTTTTTACATCTGCTTAAGAATAACTAAGATTCGATGATCAACTGAACCACACCACCGTTGGCTGGAAAATTAATTTTATATAGACTTGTCCATATAGGGTGCGGACGGTTTTGCAATTTTAAGATGCACCCACTGCGACTTTATTTGTTATTGTAGTGATTTGTGCGAATGTATAAGTTATGTTTGCTGTGTTTTATTTCATATCAGAAAGGGGTTTATGGTAGCGTATGAGTGTTATATTGAAGAGTAATTTGAACTGAGTAACTAAGTTTTATCTTCCAGCTGGGGGTTACGTTGAATCTTCCCAGGTTTTCACTACTTCCTTTTAATACGCAGCTGGTACTGACTGTATGACCACAGCTACTTTGCAAGCAAAATTAGATTAGATTACAGCATATATAAGGTAATTCCATGGGACCTTGTACCCGAAAAATACTATGCTAGATAATGCGAAATTTAGGGGTACTTTGTATTCGGGAAATTGCGGTTAAATATGAAGAATATAAGTTAAATTCAGGAGCCTCATATTTGTCTACCATGTGACCAATCTACGGTAAATAAAAGATAATTCAGAGAGACCCTGTATTTCACAAAATGCAACTAAAATACGATTAATAAAACGTCATTTTGGAAGACGTGTTTAAAAATCTACAGTCTACGGTTCTACTTCGCTCGGAACAAAAATCGGAAAATCTCTCGAACTACAGTTCAAGTGAGCCCGCTTGTAACTATAGTTCGTAGGGTAGCGATAACTGCTCCCCTTTTAATGGCCACACCTCCACACTAAATCCAACATTTACTTTAAACTAAACGAGAATTATAACGTGTAAGTAAAGTTTGTTTGTATTTCCTAATAGTTTGGCTACCTGTAGTTATGTGAGTGCAGTTTAAAATATGTTGGCTACCTATTACAAATGTTTGTGTGTTAATTTGCATTTCGGGTCTGTTTATGCTTGTAAACTTATAATGGCACGTTATAAATTTACAAACAGGTGAACTTACATATGTGTGCTCTATGGTAAAATTTAGTTTTCGATAACAAAGTAAAGTAAGTGGCAACAATAGGAAACAAATTTTTTATGTTTATCACTGTTCGATTTCACCAGATAGTGCCAAAGTCGGAGAAGTTTACTAGACATTAATTTGGGTTCTAAATGTTTCACTTCTATTTTTTTCACTACGAGATTAAAGTTTTGGCTTTTACAACTAAATGCATAATGTATTTTTGAAGTGAAACCAAAAGTTGTTTTTTATTGTAATTTGCGGGCTAACTTGAAATCGACGCTCCAGTTGCTTAAATTAGTTCTAGTCTCCCACATATAGCATTATCTAAAATGAAGATATTGGCACGACATATTTGAGTAGAGCTTGTTCTATTTGACATAATTGCTGAAATTCGAAAATTCGCCCTAAAATTAGCTCTAGGTTATACTAACTCTGCCTTTAAATACGTTGCCCGGAACAGTACTTGCAAATTTTGGATGAGAGCATATTAATGCTGTAGGTAATCGGCCAATTTTGTCAAAGCGAGATAGCTTCACATAATTGTGAATATAATCAAAACTTGTGCCTCGATTTTAGAAAAAGAAAGGAGTTTTTGCTGTATTTTTTTTTTCTTCAGGAATAGCGATTGATGACTATGTAGGTATGTGATAATGACCTTAGTTGTAGCCGGCCTTTGTAAATAAAACTGGTATGAACATTCCAGTGAATGTCTCTAGAAACTGTATAAAAATCATACTGATTGTATAAACCTGTTATATTTAACTTACTTATAGGCTTGTCATTTGGTCCATATATCCGATCAGATCTATTTCATGTACTGGGGGTTACTATGTAACTCGATTCGAAAGTATAAACAGCTCGAAAGTTGTATTCGATCCGAATTTAAAATCTTACCATGTAACAGTTTCGGATCGAACGAGAAGTGCTGACACTAATTGAAAAATTTTTGCCACTACTTTCGAATGTATTATTCAACATTGGCAGCATTTATTACGCAAAATGTCAAAACAATGAACATAAAAATTAAAAAAGTAAACAACAAGTATTTGTGCGTTATAAAAATGGATACGGTTGCCCTTTGGATGGAAAATGAAGACGAGCGATTGGAACGTAAAATCCTACGCGATGGTGTAGATTTTATGAAGTTGACGGATGTAATGTAAGTAACAATTTATTTGTTCATATGTAACTAAAGATTATTATTTGTAGGTTTGTGCGAAATTTCCGGCTTAACAACGAAGCTTTTAAATATGTGTTGGAGAGCATTAGTGCGCATCTGCCAACAACACTGAGATCGACTGCTGTAACACCATCAACCAAATTAGGTGCTACACTTAAGTTCCTTGGGCAAGGTGGGTACCAACACCAAATCGGTCAAGACCGGTTTGCTGGCTTGGCACAACAAACTGTGTCAAACTGCATCAAAGATGTGTGCAATGCTATAGAGAAGGTGTTATGTCCCGCATTGGTGGACCGGCTGTATTCAGATCTTCAGCCAATCCTTTGCTTCGCATTAATATTTTTCGTAGCATTTTCCCTATTAAAAAACACTTGTATTAATTTCTATCTATTAATGTACATAAATTTAACAAATACTTACAGTTTTAGCGTTTGGTGTCGATGTTTTGATTTATTTAAATTTTTTAATATTTTATCCGTTAGCTCAATATCAAACGAGTACCAATGCCAACTTTCGTGCGACTTTGACACCTACATTCGAAGTACATAGTGATGCACATTCGAAAGTAGAGTAGGAGTATCCGATAATCGGATATTGCATTTCGGGTCTGGAATTGGAATTAGTTGGTAGGAAAAATCCGTATCCGTAATATTTAACTATCGAACCGAGTTACATAGTAACCCCCCTGGACAAATCCTAGGTTCCTGATTTTCCACATAAAAGATACAATTAATGCTTTTGGCGACTTATTCAGATTTAAAAGACAGAATGGATAAAAAAGTAACACATTTCTTAAATGTAAAAAGACCAAATTGGATGCACCAAATTTACGTCTTAGAACCTGTTTTAAATGATTTCCTGAATAATTTAAATTTCGCACTGCTTTTAGGCATTTGGCTTATATTTGTAAGATATTTGTTGAGATATGCAAAGGGTAAATTATGAGAAATAAAAACCCTAGAAAATATTTAAAAAAACAGTTTTGAAATTCTTGCATTATTTTTTAACATTTAAATATTTTTCACCATTTCATTAAATTTTTCAAGTTCGAAGGTCGTTTTTTTTTATAAAACATTCTTCTATTCTCTTCCGTATTTCGCTACTTCATTGTGTAGCTTCATCAGAAAATAAAATATTTTTTATAACAACTAAACGCAACAAACTAAAATTATGTATATAAAGAAATTATTTTACATTTCCCCAAAAACAATTCAAAAACGTTTCAAGCTTGAAACATTTAACAAATTAAATTAAAAAAATTAAATAATAAGAGCACGAGCAGAAAGAAATTGGTATTTCTCACCATTTCTTAGCATTATTACAAAACCGGTTTAGCTTAAAAATGTTTCAAGATCTGGTCACACTAAACCCCTTAAATTCTCCCACATACGTAACATTACATCTCCTACAAATAAACCCGAGATACCTTCAACCTAAATATGTCGACACAAGGCATTTGTAGGAGAGATGAAATGCTACAAGAAACTCAAGTATAAAATAAACATGTATGTGGGGTTACATATTCATACCATAATATCATCAGCATAATCATAACGAAGTTAACAGCAAACGAAAAAAAGGAAAACAAAATATAAACTGTAAGAGATAAACGAAATATTGTTGTAAAAATACATACCAACAGAAAGGAGCAGGGCTGAGAGATAAAAATATTCAGCGAAGATGAGATAAAATTTTATGATTTCTGTTGTTCCCGTTCTTTCACGCTTCTTTTCAGACTTTTTCTTTTTTTTAAATAAAAGGGTTTTTGATATTTTTATTTTATGATGAAATTCGTGACAAATTTCTGGGCAAAGTTTTAAATAAAATTACAAAGTGTTTTTTTATCTTCATATGATAAAGATTGTGTTGTGACCTTGTCTAATGAAATTAAGTGAGAATATAAGCAACGGATAACCTCCTTTCTGTTGAATTTTATTTAATAAAGATGGATAAAAAATGTTTTTTTAATAATTAAATTAAATTACAACTTTTACTTTTCAACGAAAATTCTCAAGGATAAAAATGACCGATAACTCACCAATGTTACGGGGAAAGCTTAACCTCTCATACTCATAGGTATTACATCGCTCAAATCCAAAACGTACTAGTTATACGAGTATCATAATAATTGCACCAGCCTAAGCATATGAAAATATAACAAGCTAATCTAATTTTACGGCTGCATGCCAATTTTGCGTCTATGAATATTATTAATTGCTATAGCAGAGCTGTCAGATGTCACCGAAGAGGAAGATTTTGTTTTCTTATCATGCAGTACTTGTGAAGGCAAAAAAAAAAAATTATCATTCGAATAATTAATTACATGATTTATCGAACAGAGAAATTATTAATTTCAGGTAATCTGAAAAGATAATCGATTAATTTAGCGAAGGTTAAAAATAATGGGATATAAAAAAACATAAAAAGTTTCTTTGTTTAGTTCAGAGTTTAAAAGATCAAAACGATCTTTAAAGTTAAGATATTCCTTCATTCCGTAGCGCTTGCGTCTGCTGTGGAAAAAATGTGCTGTGATGTTGAAGAAGTTCCAATCCAAAGACAAAGCTTACGATACTCTTTTCATTTCATCCCCTATGTTAAGCACATTTTGTTTTATTTCTCGAACTGCTTGTGAACGGAAGAATTGTACAATACTATCGTCTGAACGACTAAGTTCATCCATATTGCAGATAACGCTGATGTATATTGGAAGAGGGTTGTTTTTTAAATCTGGGGTCTATAGAGTTGATGCTGCTACTAAAAACGATTGTTCCATATGTCTAAACTGGCACTTAACATAACGACTTTTGGTTAATTTGTTACCGAATATGTTAGCATTATACCAGGAAATAAATTGTTATGAATATATGCATTTTTTCAATTATTTTCGAAATAATATTTTAATCGCAGGAGAAAAAATTTGCTAACATTATATACTGCACTTTTAATCAGGAAATTTAGCCATTATAATTTTTTTTTAAAGTAGGATATAATAAGTGTTTTTAAACACAGCTCTTTACTCAAAGGACACGCTACCAAAAAATTGCTTTTTTTATCAAAAATCTACATATTGCAGAGTGCAAAAAATTCAGGTCTATTAAAAAACAAAGAATATCGCTGGTCTTTTTAATGATCAAATTAAAAAACTGACGCTAGTCATTAGTTCCTTATCAAATGATGAATTTGAAATGTCCAGGAATAAATACTCGATAACCTCTGCGCACTGCTTTCATCGATAAAAATTTCATAATTTTGTGCCTTTCTTCTTACCATTAGGTCGGGTGTTTTACTAGATTAAGAAAACAAAGTGTGTTTGTGTTAAATAACATAGACATGAACCAAAAATTGGACAAATTTGTATTAACTAAAAACCCACATCGGTTATATCATGTCCATTTCTCCATGTCCCTTCTTTTTTCTAAACTTTTTATTTGCTTGAGAAATAATGTTTCTTATTGCTTGTTTTTTATGTAAGAGAAAGACAATTAAATCTAGGATACAAAAATAAGGCAGCATACAGGGATTCACTTTTTAATAAAGGATTCGATTCGCAGAGATTCGATTTAGGTCAGACGTGTTCACTATCATTGATGCTAAAAATTATAATGTTAAATATAGCTCAATTAAAAATGTATAAAAGGTAATTGATAGTAATTGACGTTTTTACATTCTGAGAGTCCAATTTCAGTTGTATAAACAACCACCATTGACAGTCCGCTTAAAAGTAGCGTTGGCACATGTTTAAAACAACTGGTTAAACACCGTTTACAGATGCTTCACTATAATTCTTCGTTCTCTTATTAGACGTTGCTATTGACTGTTTCCATTTCTGCACATAAAAAAGAAATTAAAAAAATTATGGTTTATTTCTGATTAAAACAATAAGAATTTCACAATTTTATAAAAATCTTGATCTTAACGACTAAAATCCTATACTTTACTTTTCTCCCAATATGTGTTTTTATAGTATGACTTTTTTAATTTTTTGGGCTTTCAAAATTGAAAAAAAAACATAGAAAATTGCTGATTTACTTGCAAAAATTTTTCATTCTGCAACACTGTGTTACCTCAAATCGTTCATTTCTAATTCTGAACTCACATGTTATCAAGGCTTATAGCGTTTTTTTTTTTGTTTTCTCTTTGAAGAAGAATGGTGCAAAGTGTCCACCCTATCGAAATCTGCACCAAACACAGTAATTTTCTATAATGAACCCCGTATGGGTAGATTCCGTCTCATATAGGGCAAATTTCTGGCCCAAAATTATGATCCTTTCCATACCATCACTTGGACGTGCTATTTAACCATTTTTAATCAGAAAACTTATAATAAATCTCAGAATTTTAGAATAACGTTGTAAGCAGTTGCTGCATCAATATCAGCTGAAGTGTGATTTAGTCGCTTTACAGAAGAGCAATTTTAATTTCTAAAATTGATTTTAAAAAAATATGATCGCTTTTTAGAACAACATATGTTATATCAAGATCTTATTCCAAATGCAATTGTAAGTTCAGATAAGTTACTGTTCCAAGTAAAAATGATAAGCAGGAATTCCTTTCAAAATAAATACTCGAAAAATAGAGCTTTATAAGCAAAGTTGAAGCTGAGCGGTACTTTCGAATTAAAAAATTTCAAAGCGCAATTAACTCGTTTTTAGCTTAAGTCGACTTAAGAACTCATTCCTTATTGCCACAGATTTATTGTGAGAACTCTTTAAATATTAACCATATTTTATAATAAAAAAATACATTTAATTCACTTGATTGCTCAAAGAAAAATTATATAAGTTTAGTCACAATTTTTCCACTTTATTTATAATAAAAAAATTACAAATTTAAAAAACGATGCTAATTGCAAAATAAACACTAACATATTTTTATACTTTTTTTTTGAAAACGAAAAAGCTAAAAAAAATATATATTTACTTTAATGTTATGCAAATTAGCACTTGTATATTTTCAAACGATACACCTTCGCAAAATAGTAAAAAATAAACAAATCTTTACCCACCAACATATGCAACGTTTTTTCTCCAAAATTTCCAACTTTTATATGGAGCGAAAAGTTTTGCAAAAATAACAAAAAACATACCTACACATACAAAGAGCAAACAGCTCTTGCTAAAAGTGTGTCAGAAAAAATGAAACTAAAACAACATTAAATTTCAATTTTTTTTTAATGTAAAATTTTAATTTGCCGCCTTGTTAAGTTTTATTTGAATTTTGTTTACGATATGCGCATTTTTATGATTAGTTTAAGGTACGACAGAAATGCATACAAACACACGACAATGGAGAACGAGTAGGAGAGAGGAGGAATTGCATCAGTGTGGTGGTAGAAGAAATAACAGAAAAGTATTAAAATATCAACAAAATATTTAAATTTATATTTGTATCATTTTTGTAGTTGGTTAAGGAATTTTAAATAAAAAAAACGAGCAACAGCCGTAACGTTAGTAGTGAGGAGTATGCAACACTCTTCTGCAAGGAATATTTATTTTTAAATATTTTAATTATAATATAATGAATAATTGTTTACTGACTAACAAAGGTTGGAGCTTTGTGAAAAAAATTGTTTGAAAGTAAAAGTAGAACGTAAATTGTTGAAAATATTTGAAAGAAAAACTCAATTATTCTTTCATTTTTCATGCAACTAATAACTTACTACACCACATCAAAAAATGTGTTAATTTGATTAAATTCGAATTCCTAAAGGATGGCAGAGAAACTGTGCAACTCTATACAAATGATGAAATAACTACGTTAGTTGCCTTAGGTGGACAAAATAGATTATTTCTACCGCGCACGCTGGGTTCAATCGCTTTTTTTTTGGTAAAACCAAATCAAATTATAAATTAATATCACTTACATAAGTTGTAGGTCGCGCATTTTATTTGCATTATATTCTTGCAAAAAGTAAAAAAAAAAAATATAAAGTCAAATATATTTTTCCTTAAAGAGTTAAAAACTAGAATTGTATATAGAATTGTATAAAGGAGCCATTAACTCTGGATAATTTAGTCCACAATTAAGACATTTTAAATTAATTTATTACTTTCTAAAATGTTTGTTGTTGTTGTTGTAAAATACTCCAAATTCAGAGCACTTTTAATATTTGATGGAAATAAACTAAAATTGTAGGAGCTTGCTTGTTTTGCAACTTTGCGCATTTGATGCGTTTGTGAATTTTATGCTGTTTCTTTTATCTTAATTACGGTTTGTATTATTTTAAAAACAATTTCTTTAAATAAAATTAGTATCAACAATAATTTTTAGTTTTTCTTTTGTTTTCATTACATTTTTTTATTGTTATTGTAAAAAATTGCATTAGATGGACGGTTGAACATGTTGTAACATTATTGCCTGAATTAAGCGCCATTTTTAGTAGAAATCAACCCAGTGAGCCTGTATTTTTTCAAACAAAAATATTTCATTTTAATGGTTTTAGAATAAACACAGGTGTACAGGGTAAAAACTAGGTCTTGATATATACCAAAGTTGAATAGAATACGTTACGTTTAAAATGTCATCATATTGTTCTTGTACATTTTAACGATCTATTACTAATAATAAAAAAACGCAGCACAGTAGGGTCGAATAAAACATTAACAAATGTAAATAGGTACCCTCTTAATATGTAGTAAGTTCTATAAAATTGACAACCCTATTGAAATTCAGGCGGAACTAAAGAAATTTAAATCTGACCAGCTCGAGTTGAGAGCTACAGCTCGTGACTTGTACAAATATGGTCCGATTTTTATGACTTTTCGTAAAGAACACAAAAAGAGTAAAATCTTAACCATCTACTAAGCGAACGTGTTTTAAAGAAAGAAAAAAACAATAGAACACCTTAAACACAGTTTTGTGTTTAATACAGGTTTAAGAAAAGTGTAAAAATGCATTGGACATTTTGAAAAAAAACTATGGAACCATATAGGGCCTTATATGCATTTACAGTTACTTCAAACAGAAAAAAATTATTCAGTGTAGAAACTTCTGTAACAGTTTCTTATGTCGTTGTAACACAAGAAAACGCTCCATTTTTCGCAAAAATATTCCAAGTGAAAAAAGCAAAGTGGACTATATCAATGTCAACTGTTTTTCACTCATGGCTCTTAGGCCCAAATTTGTCATTTCCATCTCTCCTAACATCTTGCAGTGTGTTACGTGATTTAGTCTTACTGCATCTTAAGGCAATATACCATTTTGCATGCGATATACTTGAAGGTCGTGTCTACGCGGAAAATCTCCTGGTCGAAGACTACCTCAAAAACGCGGTCCTCTAGAGCTTAGATTTTATTTTCTTGAATTTTTCTAAAAATAAATTTACAATAAGTATTCATATATTAGCTCTAGATTACTTATTAATAATTGCAACCAATTTTATAATTAAGAAATCCTAATATACTATCTCCCATTGTGTGAGGAGAGCCGTCTCGCCAGACTCAATGTGTCTCATTTTTTAGTCTCTGATGCCCATCAGATTGCAATAAATACCTTGCCAGATAATTGTGATGGAGCTCTGGTTCGCTTACATATTTGCACGAGCACTTTTTTAATTCTCCTTTGATAGTGGAAACACTTAGATCTTTATGGATATTTTCATTTGTTATATTCGTATACCAAGGCACGTAGATAATTATTCATAGAATTCTAGATTGTCTCCTTTGTAACTTCAGGATGTTTGATACACCTGTAGAATACCCCACATCTGAACGCCATATGTCAACATCAGTTTATAATGGATTTGTATAAAAGAACTTTGTATTTCAAAGTAAGGGTTTAGTTAGGATAGTGATTAGTTCTAAGTTTCATGTCGTTATTTTTGCCTCAATATGGCGAGGCCAAGTTAGGTGTCGATCGATGTAGATACCCAAATACTTACCGTGAGTTTCCGCAAGAACAGTGGTATTTGTCATTGTTACTGGTTAACAGTTTTGTCATTTAAATGACATTGTATTTTGTATATATTGGCAAGCGCCAAGCTTTATTATGAAATAAAAGATTCATCAAAACCATAGCCTTATGTGTGTTTTATTTAACTTTACTTTTGAAAGCGAAAAATAGATAACCCTGTATATATTTAGGTATGTAATAGAAATCGACCGATTTCAAAACAATATTTTTAAAAGGGCGTGTTTAATTTCGGTCGAATTTGAAAACGTCTATTTACCCTTTTGAAAGTTATTATAATTAAAAATGCATACTAAGCGATAAAACTCATATAACAGGCGTAAAGCTATCGAATTAAATCAGTTCTAAAAAAATTAACAAAAAAAAAATTTTTAAATAAATAAAAAACGGACAAAATGAACACATCATAACCTTTTCCGTTTTCAAATCGTTTGGCCTTCAAAATCCATTACCATCACAAATCTGATAGTGTACTATAATTGCTATAGGAACACAGGGCCGCACAATCTTTCGAATGATATGCATTCAATACAACACATAGGTCCATGTTCAGTATTCCGAGTAGAATGATGACGTGCGGAATAAAAAAAAAGAAACTCGGGATTCAATAGTTCCACGTATTTTTTCTTTTTTGAAATTATTCGATAATATTTTTGGAAACACATATTGTCGCTTACATTAATAAGCTAGAGTCTTCAAAAAAGGTTGTTCACATGTGCCATATGCATTTTCAAATGAATTGCGTAAAATAAATGCAAATTAAAAAAAACGTAACATTTTAATATAAAATTGGCATTTTATATTAAGAGAGCGAAAGAAATTATTAGGAACTAGAATGAAAAACAGCTAAAGCATTCTACCATTTCCAGTTTCGAATAATATATTGCGGATGGGAACTACAGAACAGCACCAATAAATGTCTTTTTAATACTGCCCCGAATTGCACGGCATTATTCGGAATTATTTTACAAAGTGCAGTAAAAACTTTAATACTCTTATTTACTCACTTGTATCAGCCAAAGTTTATTTTCATTGAGAACTAGTTGAAATAAAAACACTGTAGCAAGAACGTTATGGCTCAACATACAATTGCGTGTTGTCAAATAAAATGTTCCATGAATTTAAAAGTTGTAAAAAATGTAAATGTGTTTTTACCTGAAAGTATGCTAGGTGAAATTGCGGCTATAGTTTGTATGTGTATGAGCAATGTGGTATATTTTATGAAGATAATAAATTATTTTACAATAACTAAACACGAATACTAATAAGAAATTTATGATGCTGAAATTCCAAAATGTTTTACAATCTCTACAGCAAACATGATAATAAAGTAATAAAACTTTTAACGGATCTGCTTGTGCGATTTAATAAAAAGTATTAAGTTGATTTAAAAAATTAACAAAGTTTGGTTCATTTAAAAAATGAATTTGATTAAGCAGCGTTAAGAAGCCAGGTGGTGTTTTAGTTTTTATCCATAACGCCCGCATAAATAAAAGCCAATCCCCACCTTGAAGGAATACATCTTGTATGTGCGTGTGTTTAATATATTTTTCGTTTCATTTGTTTTTATTTTGTTCTATGTTTTGTTTTTTAGTTTATTGAGTTTGTTATTTTTCGAGCTAATCAACCAAAAGTAATGCTTTTGTTTGTTACACTGCCAAAAAGTATGCTTTATTTATTTTTCTCCTGCTTCAGCTATGAACATAAAAAGAGTATAACAAAACTTGTTCCTGCCTAGCTATTCATACACACATATACAGAACACATGTGAGGCAACAGCAGCAAAGAGAATAAAATATTTTTTTTTTTTCAAAAAACAAGTTACCTGTAGTAGACTTTTGTGCAGAACTTAACCAACTAAAATAAATAATAATCATGTTCGGAAATTGGAATTCTTTTTTTTTCCCACTTGGTGATAAATTATAAAATGAACATTTGTACGTTTTACTAAGTACCGGTGCAAAGACAAAAAATGGGAGGAATGTAATTGAAACAGGGTAAAGTGAATTAGATTAGCAAGCAAACAAGAGCGTGCAAGAGTAGTATTTCAAGTATATACATTACATATTTATATGCGTATGTATTACGAGGCGTTTCTTAAAGTAGTCTCCCTTGTACAATAGCATTAACTGTCTCAAATTGAATAAAGGTCAACATTGTTGTAGGGTCTTATACACCAATATAAACAATAATATAATATTAATTTATTGACGCAAGACATAAAGGAAAAATATTTCAGCATGTTCAATCTTGTTAACAAATAAGGATGTCATACGTTTTTTATGACCTTGACCTACATAGGTTTAGTTATTTGTAAAACTAATTCTGTAATTTTCAAGGAGAAACAACAACGACTAGAAGTGGTGACAACCTTAAATTGTAAATTATTCAGTTATGAGACAGAAATCGATCGATTTGAAAGCGATTTTTAAAGCATTGCAAAAGTATTGTAATTGAAAATGCAGACCAAAAGATAAAATTCATAACATGTAAAGTATTTAAGGTAAATGTAAATTATGAAAAGTTAATGAAAAAATTAATTCTAAAAAGAAATACAAAACGGAAAAACTGAACACATGCATCGTATAACTTTCAACTACACAGAGCACCAAATTTATTGCCAAACGAATTTTCCAGGTTGCAGGAACTATTTATGATAGAAAATAACCGAATTTCAGCCTGCTTAGTTATGGAATACGACCAGCTGAGTATTTAATGCCATCATATATATCTAATTAAGTATGTAATATTGCTCAAATGTTCGCCTTGGCTTCGCCAGATGGTAGACTACAAATCAACATATTGAAGTTAATTTCGGTTGTAATTTTTTCTATACAGCAAGATCTGCTTAACCCAAGGCTCGTATTTCTCAAAGAATGTCCTGTTAACAAGCGTAATCGTTTAAAATACAAGCTGTTCTGAGATGACTTACTATTGTTACAGTAATCCCTCGATTTACGTTGAAATCGAATCGACTTAAGTTGAATTTTAAATTGCTCACACCTTAGAAAAGCTTAAATATTAAGTCTTATATTGATGTTAAAAAACCTCCTTCATAAACAAATTTCAAAACGTATAAGACAAATCCATCGGTACGGGTGGGTCATTCTAAGCCATTTTAACTTAAGGCCCTTTCACGGTAATATATTGAATAAACCAGCTTGTAAAAAAATTCACATCAAATAAGAAAGTATTATAGCGTGATAAAAATATGGTATGATAATACGAATGTGGGAGGGACGCATAGCTCTCATAATTTTTTGAAAATGTTTTAAAAGCGTAAACTTTTTATTTCAGCAGGATTGCATTTTTATAGAACACAGACAGTTAGAACTACTTTCATGCGATTTCTCTCGGCAAAAATTCAATGCAATTCTAAACATTTGTACAGAAGTGTGAAAGGGGTTTTAAAATGTATATTATCTAGTGGTGTATATAAACATTCCTGTTAAAGTTCGTCATTGAAAGAATTAATAAAACAAAATTATAATTATTAAAGATACTTGTAATTAATATAAGAACGGTTGAGGATTGCGTACTTGTTTGAGCTAATACATAGGTATGTATGATTCACGAATTAAGACAAACTATGCACTTGTGTTCAATAACCTTTTGTATACTGTGTCTACAACTTATTTAGTTGTTATTTAAATCAAAAAAGTTTAATAAAATCCTGATATGAAAAAATTCAGATTTAAAAACGTTAATCACTTTTCTTGAAATAATTTACAATGCTAATGCCTTCTCAATTTTTTCACTACTAGTGGCTTTTTCTGGTGGTAGTTGCAAGAGAAGAAGCCCCTGCTACTGTTGCACTTGAACAAATTGAAAATTTCTTTTTGTTTCCTTTAAATTTTATATTCAGAAACTTTGTCAATCTTTTTTTCGAGCTCATATTTTAGTTCGTTGCGTTGGATAAGTTAAACAAAAATGTACAGATTACAGTAGCTACACACATATAAAACATGTAAAACAAACATTCTATTAAAAGCTGCGATTTCCCGGTTTTTAATAATAACTTATAAGAAATGTGGCGGCGTAAATCGAATGACGACGCAAAACGAATTAGAGAGTATTAAACGATTTGTCGATTCATATCGATTGATGACGCAACTCAAATCCAACAGGTATAAATAATTTTACGTTACAAACTGAAACAATGTTAATCGAGTGATTACTGTATTTAAATCATTTTCTTTTCTCGTTTAGTTATCTCAAACTTTTCTGTACAATTTCTTCGCTTTTCATAACCACGATGATTTGCAAGTTAACATAAAAAAAAAAGATTTCAAGTTTTTATCTGGGTGATTTTTTAATCGCTGATCCATGGCTCAATATTTGCAGCTATAAGTTCGGATTATTTTAATTTAGAGTCTTGCAATTAGTTTTGAAATCCTTTGCAAGTTCTAAGAACCCGCTTATTAATTCATAATAAGCGTAATATGTTTGGCAATAAGTAACAATTGATTAAGTCGAATTAAACTGAAAACAAATTAATAGCTCCATTGAGTTTTGCCAATTCAAAAGTACTTCTAAATAATTATTTACATATTTAGCCCAACTTTTCGGGAGGTTATATCGTTTTGCTTATCTTTTTCAAATTGCTCTTCTTCCTGACACCGATAAATAAATATGGCGCTAAAACTCGTTGATTACCAACTTCTTATAAGAAGTTCTAATAAATAAAATAATAAAACCTAAACTCAAATCTGATTCTTATAATTAAGAAAGAAAAATCTGGCAGAATGGAATGGACATCATCCAGCATTCTGTTTTTATACTGACTAGTGTCTAATGCAAACATCATCTATTTAACGCACCGTATGATAAAAATTGAATTCGAGAATCTTCTCTTATTTTCGAAAAATTTTTCTGTTGGCTTGAAGAAGAATAATATAATACGTTTTAACTACAAATTGGGAGAAGGGAGGAGAAGAGAAGAGAAGAGAAGAAAAGAGAAAAGACGAGAAGAGAATAGAAAGGGATGAGGAGATAAGTGAAGACTACATAAGAGAAAAGTGTAAAGAAAAGATTTTGTGCCAACTAAAACTCTAGGAGAGAAATATCAACGGAGAAATTGGAAACCAGCTGATAATATGCTCGATAAGGATCCCAGAGATGAATCGCACAAAATTTTTTATACAACAAGTTTAGAAGAAAATCTAGTAAAAAAGACGTTTTCTTTTAAATAATTTAAATAATTATTATTCCATATTAAAAGCCGTATTGTGTTAAAAATCACTCAAATAGATAAAGGTTTGCTAATAATATTAAAATTTAGTCAAATGCAAACCCTTAAATGTCTCGATACATGAAAATATAGACTTATACCACTTTCAAAAATTGCAGCTTATATTTATTAGAATTTTTCACGTGTGTATTGATTGCGGTTTATTTCTACGAAAGAGCTGTGAAAGAAGTAGGATTTTCAATCCTTGTTTTTTATCAATATACAGCCGGGTTATTGAATTTAATAAATAAATTTGTACACTCAGTGTATCTGTCCATCAGCAAAGTAAAGTAAAGCAAATAAATAATTTATTTCAATTACTGGTAATTGCGTATTTTAAATAGTAAATCAAAATAAATAGCATTTTTTTAATTTTTATCACTTTAGTATATTCTAGCATTTCAAGCAAACAAGCCAACAAATATGACATACATTTTCCAAAGAAATAATTCAATATTTGTAAAGAATGAAATCCTAGATTTCAAACGAAGGGAATTGTATTTCTCTCTCATTTGAATAAATTCAAAACACTCTAGTGCCTCTTTCGTTTCATACACTTTTATTAGTTTCAATGCTAAAAAATAGCACAAGATTAATATGAAATAAAATATAGAAAAACAAACGCTGAAACCTGTGTGCGCATCTTGTCTTATTTCCGGTTTTTCTTTTATGTAGGCATCATTATGCAGGCAAATGTAATTTTATAATAAAAAGTAATTTTACAGTGCATACAAATTGCCATGATAAAGAGACTGAAAAGGCGAACAACGACAAATCGTTAGTTGGTTGACTGAAAGACTTGTTAGCAATCAGCGTTGGTATTTGTAAAAATTAAATTTCTTTTCTCATCTTGTAGTTTTTTTCAAAATGAAAGGAAGTATAATTTTTAATAGAAGCCGAACAAAAAAATATCGCATTTGCATATAAAAAAGTATGCAAAGAATTTAGGACAGTAAAAATAAATGAACATAAAAGACAGACAAAAATTAAGGCAATGCATCAAGGATAATGTTGTTATATTCCTGGAGCTATTTTAACGTTGAAGTAGTCGCCCTTTTACGCTGAAGTAGTTGCCTTTTTTCCATTGCTCTATATCCGTTGCCCTTTTCTAAGCCATTATATTTAATAATATTAATTTAATAATTCAACAAACAAAAACATTTTAGTATTAAATTATACTTAGAGAAACCTCTAAATTTTTAAATAAATTTAGTTAATTTTCCTAACAAAATTTTTAAAAGCATTCAATATACTCGTACATGTATTTAAAGTTATACAGCTGTTAACTTTTACTACATTCTTTGTTTGCTATTAAACCATCATATGCAAAATATATTTAAAAAAAAGGATCTGATTTTTGTATTTCTCTACTAATAGACAAACCACAGATATACACAAATATATACTCGTATATATATAAATACGCGAAATTGTTTTTGTTACAATGCCGGGAAGGTATACTATTTTATTTTATCGCCATTTTGGCAAACATTAGTCTTGACAGTTCATATTTTGCAGTCGTGAAATAGACACGTGGGCAATTTATTATGGAAAAATATTCGGTAAACCAACGTGTTTTAATCGTTTAAACATTTTATCAAAATCAATCTTCGATTACTGTGACGATGAAAAAGCTACGCGAAATTTTTGGGAGAAACAACATGCCAACAATACGCACTATTTATCGTGTGGTGATTGATTTTGAAGAATGAGGGGCTGTTGCTGATAGGCCCAAGCATGGACTACAACGTACTACAAGATCGGCTGAAAAAATTACTGCTGTTCAAGAAAGGGTTCAAAACAATCCATCAACCTCAATTCGACACCGTGATCAGGAGCTTCGTCTTCAAAGAACAACTTTGGCCATAATTTTGTACAAAGATTTGCATTTGTTTCCAGTTAAGATTAAGTTGACACAAGAGCTTCTTCCAGAAGACCATTTACGCCGCCGTACATATGCAAATAGGATACTACAGCTCGCCCATAACAACCCCGATTTTCATAAAAAGATCATAATGAGTGACGAAGCACATTTTCCTTTGAATGGATATGTGAATAAATAGAATAGTCGGTTCTGAGCAATGGAAAATCCTCAAATTAGTCATCAGTTACCTTTGCATACATTAAAAGTGACAGTCTGGTGTGCAATTTGGTCAGGAGGAATTATTGGACCTTACTTCTTTGAAACTGAAAACGGCGTAACGGTAACTGTCAATAGGGAGCGATATAGTGATATGATTGAAAACTTTTTAACGCCATAGCTGCATGCTTTGGGCTTGACTAACAAGACGGTGCCACATCGCATACAGCCAGGATTACAATGGAATTACTGCGAGACCTCATTCCACAACAAGTTATTTCAAGGAATGGTGATGTTGATTGTCCTCCATGGTCGCCTGATTTGACTGCTGCGGACTTTTTTTTGAGGCGATATCTGAAAAGTAAGGTTTATGCAAACAAACCAGGAACGCTGGAGCATCTCAAACAAAATATTCGTAATGAAATTAATGAAATACCGCGTGAAATGTGTGAAAATGTAATGAAAAATGTGTTCAAAAGGGGTCGCATTTGTGAGGCTAACAGAGGCGGACATTTATCTGATATTGTATTCCATACATAATTGCCGACATTAAATAAAACATTTATCAATATGCGATCCATTCTCTTTCGTTTAATCAAAAATTATAAACAAACAAAGTAGTATACCTTCCCGGCAGACACCCTGTATAATAATTACTTCCGAACCAACAAAGTTTATATAATGTGAATTCTAATAGTTTGATTAATTTAATTTACGTTGTCCGTCTATCCGTTGTTGTAATCAACTTACTGCCTACAAAATATGGGAACTTTAAACTGTGAACTTTTGATCAGCGCAGTTGGTTACGAAAATAAATGTTAGACCGAATTAATTTTTTTTAAACTAAATCATAAATTATTCAAAACCTATCAAAGAAAAAGAATTGCTCTAAAGACCGAAATTTCACAAAAAAATTGCGAAAAATTTGAACTTTTTTGAAATTTTAAATTCACGATAAAATCAAAAAAGAGGATTAAAAACAGTTTTAATTGGCAAAATACTCGTGTTAATATTCAATAAAGAACCGACATTTTTTGTCCAAAAATATCAAATTTTTAAAATTTCACCACAAAAATTAAATTTCACAAATCACAAAAATACATATTTTCTTGAAAATTTCAACAAAAACTGAAGTTCCAAAAGACCTATATCTTCCAAAAAAAACCTAATTTTCACAAGCAAGTAACCCAACCCAAAACGATTATATTTTCTCAAAAGATGTAAATTTCACCGAGAACTCTACTTTTTTTAATCAAATTTTAGAAATTTTAATAAAAATACAATTCACCTAAATTGAGAATATAATTATTAAGACATAAGAAGCATTCAGAAAGCAGGAAAAGAAATTATATTATTTATTTATTACTTAGTGATATTTAAAATTATGACTAAATATATTTTGCACTATCATCTAAGGCTATCGGAGTGGAAAAAAATAAAAAGGCCGTAATAAAGAAGAAATATCTCACCTTTTAAGCGATCGAAAATGCTTATGTTAAAATGAGTGTAAAATATGGCGACTAAATCCGGAGTCTAAAATTAAAGACCGAAGGAATCCTTTGCACAGGGTCAATATGTAGGACATTTTTTGTAGTCTTTTGTGAAGGGTATATTAATTTCGACACAGCCGAATAAAGCTGTCTTAATTGTTTTACTTTATTGGATGTTCCTAAAAGAAGTTCGCAGTTAGTATTTAATACGTATTAATCGTATCTCTAAAATATTTTTCTTATTAATTAATTTAAGCCAATGAATAATTTACTGTATTTAAATCTTAATGAATTATCTACCACTAGGAATGGGGAGCCTTCTGGTGCCCATCAAATTGCAATAAATTGCGTACAAGAGTGTTAAAATATATTTTCTATCTATAAAGACTATATATATATATATATATATATATATATATATATATATATATAATTACACTGTGCTACACGAAAAATATGCAGAGGTACTCATAAAGCAAATTTGATCTTACTACTAAATGTTGCATTAGCAGGCAAAGGGTTGAAAATTAACCCGGAAAAAAACTTTCACTGTTTGGTATACGCATAGAGTTGTGGAGTTTTCATTTAAAGGCTAAAGCCATTAAGTTCTCAAATGAAGTCAGACATTTGGCGTTTATTCTTGTTGAGCCGCTTATAATGAATCAATTTATTTCAACCCAAAGCCACCAAGGCGATCTACGCCTGGCTATTGGAAAAACGTGTCGACTAAAACGAAGAATAATCTCCTGGGCTTCTATTGCGGTAATTGGCCCAATACTAACCTACGCGGGATTAATGTGGTGGCCGGAAGTAAAGCACGTCCCAACAAGAGCTGCGATTGACAAAGTCTATAGGCTCATCTGTATGTCAATTACTGGGCCAATGAGAACATGTGCGACTTATGCCGTATGGGCAATACTGCATATAGTTTCCATTCAAAATTGATTTAATGACGGCTCCGAAGAGGAATATGACGGCGCTGAAGTAGAAAGAGTCGGACCACATATCCAGAAGGCTGAGTACCCCGACACGAGGACCATGCTAAGAACGAACGGGCAGATTTCTTAGAGACGTATTTTTTAAGATCGGTACCTATGAGTAAATAATAGCTATACTATTGGGACAACTGGAATATGCTCGATATTAGAGAGCTTTAGCAGGATTCAGGCAAATAAAGCCGTTTATTACGCTGTCTTCGGAAAAAGTTCAACAGATTTGTAGGACAGATTATCACGAGATGGTTAACTGCACACTGTGGGCTAAGATACCATCAACTTAATATAGTAAACTCAGAGACACTGCGGCTTGTGTAGTGAGAAATCTGAACATGTGCTCTGCGATTCTCTAGATCTCGACTCTAATAGAACAGAACTATTTGGCACGACGTCACTAATTCCAAGAGGTGTATATAGTCTCTCATTAAACCAAGCAGTTGGCGGTATTCGTAGCCTAAATCTGTTTTAGTGAAAGATGAAGATCGCACAAAATATTATATGTGTTGTAGTGGATAGGATCTCGACACTGATAATAATATATAGCAATTTTGTGTTGTTCTAATAAAATAACGGAGTTTTTAAAGTTACATCTTCAAAATATTATTAGCTGTTGTTTTGAAAACGCATTTTGATTTATATTTTTATATAATTTTTACATACTTAGTGAAAGTTCATTAGCATAGAATATAAAGTGAGATCAGATGTGGCTTAAAGGTTTTCGACTTTTGTACTTTAATAAATCTTTATTTTTAAAGCTTTATAATACTTAATTTGAATAAATGAAAAGGTCTTTAAAAGTATTCACACATGTGAAAGAGTTCCACTGCCTATAAAAAAAGTGGCCAGCTGTTACTTGCTGTAACAATACAAATGATGGACAAAGTCTTTCACTAAATTGAACACACAGAAAAACCAAAAATGCAACAAAAAATTTTAAATACAACTATTAAATTGTAACAAAAAATTAACAACAAATAAAACCATTAAATATATAAAAAGCCCAAACGCAATTGTTGTTCTGCAGTTTGGCCTTTTTTCCTCGTTTCTTCATCAAGTTTACGAAGATAAAAATTCGATTTCATCTATATTGCTTTTTTCATGGATTGAAAAAAAAATCTCTGGAATCTTTTGTGTATTTTATGTTTGTTGAGTTTTAAGAGTTTTAAGAGAATTTTGTAGCAGCATGTTGTTGCGAAAAAAATATATATTTTTTTGCCCTTTAAGCGATTTTGTATTTCGTTTTCGACAAGCTTTCATAAGAATTTTTTATTTTTGTGGTGGGACTTTGTTGTTTTTTGTGAATGTATCAATTCGTATAACGAAATACGTAAACTATATTTTTTTTTTTTATATTTTGTCAGTTTATTTCCTCAACATATTTGTTTTTCGTTCGTTAGGTTCACTGATTTATATGTTTGGTAATTTAGGGTGTTTTCTTTTGAGTTTGGATTTTAAATGTGAAATGTTCGTTACCAGTTAGTTAAATAACTGTGACAAATTGTGGAATTTTATGAGCAAATCATTATGTATCATTTAAGCATATGTAGAGTATTTGTAGTGTTGGTAGTTTTCCCATCCGAAGCGGAGCCAACTATTATTCAGATTTCATCTAATTAGATATCGGGGAAGTGTTTTTTAGTTTATAAGATCACGAAGTCGTCACCTTTAAAGATCATAATGGCTATAACGTTGACATCAATGATAGGTGCTATAGTTTAATACAAAATATATTCATTTTTTTGTGACGTTTAGGCAGAATGAACATTTTTATTTAGCAAAAGCGCCCTACATGTCTCACGCATTTCAGGTCTTTTTATGTGCAGGCACTTTTATATGACGGCATAACAGTGTCAATATTAGCTTGGAGATAATTGTAGCATACAAGAAATATTACATAAATTAAATAAATAATAAGAGGTAGTATTTTACATTTGCTTCATTAACAAGGGCTAACTAAGCTTTGGGCCGTCTGTGGCAACGTCTCTATGTCGAACATGTATATTTTTAAAGCTGTTCTTGTCGGAAATTTCATGAACCGTGATCTTTCTAAGTGTAGTTTTAGATTTAAACTATGTAAGTTTAAAACATTATGCATTCCCTATTCGCCCACTTTAATGTCGTCCCGTAATCACACCCTTTTATTAGATTATAGCTCTCATCATAAATATTTTGGCAACGGTAAAAACAATTTTTCCATCGATGTTTGGCTTTTGCCTTTCAAACTAATATTTATATTTCATATTTATGTTTTATACTTATTTTATAAATCACAAGAATAATTTATGTTTTACTTAAAAAAATGTTCCAAAAATTAAACAAAATTGATAATTATTTTAAACAATTTATGGCACCAGTTTTACTTTAATTGTAAAAAAGAAAGCAACTATAAAATTATGGTTGCATTTTGTTTGTTGATAATTTAACAAAAAATGGAAAAGAAATAAATTTTGATTGCAATCGTTGAAAATTATAAATCGCGAATTTCTTTAAAAAAAAATATGCAAAAAATACTGTAGCGTAAAACGTTGCACCATCAGCTAAATAAACGGAAACAGACTGGTTCTGTAATCAATCGGCATACGAGGCTCGCAACTCCAAAGGAAGATGATGATGATTTAACATTAAAAATCCTGGAATTGGAATTACGGGACTGCGGTTAGTAAATGGTGGCCATTCGAAGGCGGAGGCAATTCAGCCAGGGTTTTACTTACGGATTCCACAAACGTTAAGGTAAATAATAGTTTTTCTTTTCTTTGGTGTCAACAATTAATAATCAGTTTACTGAAATCTACTTAATTTGTATACACATGTATAAATGTCTTACGACAGGATAGCTACGATCACTGAGAATCGCTGGACTGATTTCAGCAGTTGCAGCTTTGAGTTCATGCTCTGGTAAAAACCAATTCGGGTAATGCGGGTCGGTATATCGCACTGGCTTGTGTATTCATCACAGGGTAACCAGAGGTGAAAACTTTGACGCATAAAAATTAAGTTTTTTTCTTTAGGTTCTGTTAGAAGGAGACAAATATAGCAATTTGTGACGAAATGCAGGAAAATAAACAACACGAAAAAAAAAAAATAAGAGCAAATTTTAAAAACTAAAATAAAAATAATGTTAATAAGTTTTTTTTATTAAAAAAAAAATAATATTAAACACAATTAAAATTTGTTTAAGTGCATAACCCACGCTTATACCGGCAAAAAAAACAAAAACCAACTAAGTTTCTGAGGGAACTATATTGTCGGTACACCACTGTTTATTACTTTGTGGTATTTATCTTTGGTTAAACAATGCGATTTCAGATTCCGTGCTTCATCATTTCAGATATCTCGTCATAAAATATCTCTTTAAACTTGTTTTTTATAATACTACAAACTTAGCTTTGTAATAAGTCAACTGTTCTCACTGCGGTTTAAAAAAATTCTTCTCATTACACTTTTGTAAAATCAGTTGGGGTCTTCATTTACGAAAATATAATTTCGGCGACTTTAGTTCAGCGTTGTTGTCGCGTATAGAGCGCCCTCTAGTATAACTTAACTTTGACTACTTATACGTATTTTAATATAAACCAAATGAGAGTTGTATCATATCATGTTACTTAGTTGGTAACGGAAAATGCATTAATATCAGTTATACTAATGCTACCAATATTGCTTACAGTTAGTTATATAATGTATGTCACTCAAAAAATATTAAATTTACTGTGGAAGCACTGTAGTGTTCTAGGGATGTGTCTGTTAATAGGTGTGGTATATAAGTGGCCGCTGACGGAACGTTGAACCATCAGAAATACCTGCATGTACTGAATAATCAAGCATTCCTGTGTGGAGATGAAATAATTGCGGAGACGTTTATTTAACAACAAGACAATGCATCCTGTCATAAGTGACGGTTGGGTTAGCAGCTTTTTAAGAGACATTGTAATATAAACACTTTAATGGCTGCCTTAAAGACCCGATTTAAATATTATTGCAAAAAATATGTGGTTGTATTGAAGAAAATACAAAACCTTTGCAATGAAACTTCTATTAATATGATTTGTAAATTGGTAGAACATACACCACAATAACACCATGGAGTTACTTCAGCTAATAGTGAATACATAATTATCTGATAGTTAAGTTTTTATTTATTTTTTATTTATTTAAATGTTACAATACAATTACAAATTATATTGCATCTTAAATTACCGAGCATAGTAACAAAGACCTTCACTCGTTGTAGTGAAAACACCCAGAGTCTTAGGTGTGAATCGAACCCACAACCCCCAACTGATAGACTAGCACACTACCAACTAGTCTACCGGGGCACCCGATAGTTAAGTTAAATTCTTGTTTCTTCTACATATTTATTGATTTTAAGTGTGCAACGTGCCGAAGCAAATTTACTAACTTAAACATACCTACGCCATCATTTAGTTTATATAAAATATTGTATATAGTGTGGAAGTTGGTCTATGAAAAAACATGTAGTTATCGTTACCGTACAAGATATGTTTGCAAGCAGAGTTTGCCAATTTTTGTTTCGTACATTTTAGTCGTAGCACCGTGGGCCGTAGTTTTTCCAAGGTCTTCCCGAAGTTATCACTTATTGTATTTTCCAGAATATTGCCCGCACACGAAATTGGTGTTTGTTTACCCAATTATCGTTATAATTTCGTTAACGAAATAGCTGTGTTTCATACCAAATATCATGCATTGTTACGTATTAAAGACGAAGCAAATCTTTAGCGAAAACTTGTGGGGAAGACTTGATCTTAACTGCAGCTGGGAAAAAACTGCGTTACAATAAACTCTTATCTCTTTAAGCTGAATTAAACGGGGACCACAGATAAAAAGTTGAAATAATAGAGAGGGAGAGTTCGATCTAGTTAACATGTGTTCAAATTTTCAATAGGGGATACAGAAAAGCGTTCAAGTTATCAAGATTATCAAAATTCAGTAAGACATAACATCGTTTTTTTTTTAATTTCACTGCGACAGTTATGCGGATGCTCAAGGCGTTGCATAGAAAACATATTCAAACGATTATATTTTTGTGTGAAACATACAGAGTTAAAATTGTAGAGTGTGGAAAAGCCAAACTTCAAGCCGGCAACCAAGATGGCATTACTTATATAAAGTAATACATATAAACTACAATAAATGATTCTTTCATTTTTATTTGTTTTTATAATTACCGAGGAAATCAAATGAAATGGATTTTTTTTAATTTATCGAATGATTTTCAAGGGACATTGAGATAAACAAATTAATGAGTTTCAAATTATCAAGAGCCCACTGTATATATAGTCCTGGAACTAATAAGCATATCTAGATTTATTTAAAACCTATACGTAAACACATATGTGCTAGGAGGTATACTAGTATGAAAATATCTCGTTAATATTGACAAAATGAATCTATGTTTTTTATTAATAAATCACACACTTAAAACCAGCGCCGGTATTTTAATTTATTTTTTTCTCTTCATACATATTTGTCTTTCATTTGCCAGCTTCAAGGAATTCATCTGTTGGTTTTTTTAATCTTCGACATATTGTTGAGTTATATTTTGTGGCAAAATTATCGAAATAAAACATAAAATTTCTCTAGAAATTTCTGTGTTATGTGTACATTGCAGTGATTGGATTTTTTTGTATTTCCCTTTCCTGTTTCTTTTCAGTTATTTTATAACAACATCGGTTATTGCTTTCGCAAACATATTTTAGTTTTCTGTTTCAAAGCAGAAAATAGAAAAACCCACACAAAGAATACAATCATTATTAACGACGTACACATGGTACGCGTTAACAAGTCAGCAATTTTTATATGACAGTTTCTTAGGAAAATAGTTTGCTCATAGTAATTAAAAACAAAATGAAGGGAAGGACAAATAGAAAGTATTTTTGTCTATACTATTAATTTTTTTCTCTAGTTCATCTTTACGCGGTTCAGCTTAAGGGGTCATACAACACCGGTTGATACAAAAAATTATCTTGAGCAACAACCGCAAATTGTTGTAAATTTCTATACGAATACGCGAAACTTTTGTAAATTGCACGACACGAATCCAGACGCGGCTCAACAATTCGTGAAGATTTTAGGCCAATGGAATAACTAATTCGTAATTCTTCACAGACAATGTTTGCAAAGCCATGGTTGTCAACGGCAAGCGCTATAGAGCTGTGATAAACAACGCTCTACTGAATCAAATGTGGTTCGAGTAAGACAATGCTACTTGCAACTTAGCGAAAGGAACAATAATTATTTCGCTTTTTAAAATTGAAATCATACAATTCCAGTTACAATAGCTTTCGCTAAAATGTTATGATTAAATTCCCTTCTCCCTTCTCTCCACGCATTGATTTCAGGTAACCGCTTTGTAATATACGACTACCTTACTTTCATAGATTATTATCCTTATACTAGCCCTTACTCTTTGTATTGATATCATAATGTAGATTATAACTGTCCTCCTCCTTCCTCATGACAGACTCTCTTATAGTTACTAATATTATTCAGGTCCTCCATGGCATTCACATATAACAATGGATCTCTCCGTGGTCCTAAGCCTTATACAGGGTGTCTCGTAGCAAATTTATATTTTCCAAATACGATGGATGAACTAGCAGGTTTGACAAAAAGAATTCGATAATTTTCACCGTTGACTTTATTCGCCTAGCCTTCAGAATTTTAGAAAAAAAATTGGTCCAATTATTTCATGCGTGGATAAGGCACGCCAAACAGTTATTCTGGGGCAATACAATGGGCTTTGATGATTCAATCGAGGGTTGCGGGTGTCCAAGAACTCGTCGCTCCAAAAAATGGGATTTGCAGTGCAAAAACGCTCCAGCATCGTCTCAAAAAAATTTGTATGTAAATCAAAGTCACTTTCTTTCAGTTCTTGAACGATTTGAATTTTAAAAGGTTGGAACTTGAGATCCTTTTTTAAAATTTCATTAATAATCGCTCTTGGAAGTCCCAGTGAAGCTGCTCTTTTCCGTATTGAAAGTCACGGATTTCACGTAAACTGCTTTCTACCAGTTCAATGCCGTGGGACATTCATAGTCGCAGCAGTTGTGCGGAATCTCTTCACCTACGAACGAATTAAATTTACGCTCGATCCATCACGTATTCGACGAATACCGAACTTTGAACAAAATTGTCGACGAGCAATTACGTAAGAATCATTACTCTTAAAAAATAGCTCCACAGCGAACGCGCGATACTCACTCGACCACTGCGACATCGTGACTGACAAATCTGCACAATGATAATTCCAAAAGTACCACCCTCCCTCCGCACCGTTAAATTCTTTTTGAAATAATCGTATTTAAAAATATAAATTTTCCACCAGACACCCTGTATTATCCAGTGCTACAATTTCACTCACAAAGTGCGCTACCGTCTTCCGGATTACTTCCAATTGAGGCCGCAGTTTCTTCAACGATTAACCTCTCCGGGAAAAAGAGTTCCATCCACAAAGAACTTCATATGCACGGGTAAGTCTGTGTTAAAACTAGAAATCAACTGGTATCCAGAATTCGATTACTAGAGCCCAAACACGCTATTAACAGCGCATCCTTGGCATATGCTATTCCACTGTGGAATAAGGATTTGTTGGCACTTGGCCCATATTAAGACAAATATTTCTACTTTTATTTTGAATGGAAGGGCCAACTATTACAGCTGCAACACCCTAATTCTTTAAGAGTTTTGCAATTGTTAACCTAATTGTAAAATAGAGACATGTTAAAAATAGTTTTCACTACCGTTTTAATCTGCAGGGAAATCAGTCATAGCAAAAAATCATAAATTGAATTTTATGGCTAACATTTTCTTTGCATATATTTTTAAAATTCAGCACAAAAATGTCTACAGCCTATTAACTAGGCGTTTAACAAATTTACTACAACTTTGTAGAGAAAATACTTAGCTGTTTGTGACAGACTTGATTACATTATGCGCGGGGTTTACTTTAGAAGTCAATTTGTTTTCTATGTGTTTCAAAGGCTCATGATTTAAATACGTTTTATATGTGTGCAAGTAGTTTAATTTTTGCCTACTATTGCTGTTTTCTAAAACTCTGTTGCTTTTTGGCATAGCATCATTATTAGGGTAAAGTTCTGCTGTATTAAATCCCTTGACTCAAATGCGCAAAACTTTTTGTCTTCAGTTTGGAAAAGTTCGCTTTTTTGATGTGAAAAAAATGTAAGCACAATCTTAAAAAGGAAAACTACAATGCAGTGTAATGTTTTGCAAGATACTTTTAAAACATCTATTGCTACTACTGCCACTATTGAAGTAGTTTAAGGACAGGCTCTATCACATAAACGCACACATGTATAAAACATCACCAAAGTGGCACTTAGAGGCATAGAAACAACATAGATATGTATGTATTTGTTGTTGTGACATACGCGTTGCTAACAAGCGGAAAAAGGCCATAATGATACTCATCTTTTATTAATTTTTACTGGCAGTGTGGATTTTCCTGAAAAAAGTGAAAAAGGTTGGTATTTCGTTGTTTAAAATAAAATTTTGGTTGCCTTTTTAAGTAGATAGTTGTGCTTACTTGACACACGTGATGTTGGAGCTTCTACCAAAGCCAAAGCTCAGGTCTGGTAATTTAACTTTTTCGGTTTATTTGTCAGTTCTTAGACCTACAGAAGTCATTGTATATTTTTGTGGCAAATAGAAATTTAAGTGGCCTGAAGAAAATAAACTTTTTGGTTAATGTAATTCTTTACATACAAATTTTCTTTAACGTTTACCAAACGTACATTAACTTTCCTAAGTGAACGATCAGATTAGTCAAACATGACCACAACATTTTTAGTAGGAACAAAAACAGTTGGTTTTTGGCAAATAAAATTATTTGCCAGCAAACAAGATGTAACCGTAGTGTAGCCAAGCGTAAATATTTGACTCGATTCTGGGCAAATAAATATTTGAACTTACACAATTTTTGTAGGATCAAACAGAGGCAAACAAACGAATAAATATTATTATAGATTAATTAAATTAAATACTACATTTTGCAAATCCGATAAGTACGAAAATTATGCCTATAAAGATATTAAAATTAGTTTTTTTATTTTTTTTAGTTCAGGATTAATAAGTGTTGTCAAAATATTCGATTTTAAAATTGGTGGAACAAAAGCTACTAAATTTTTGTTCTATTTCAAACGTATATAAAATAAAATACCTAATACGAATTAATTCAAAAAGTTCGAAATGTAAGTACATATTGATATAACTTTTTTAATTTATTAGCAGAAAATATCAATATTAAAAAAACGATATCATATTCGTAAAAAGAATATTGTACTTGTATATTTACATATGACACAACATTAGGCCTGGATCCAGTTGGCTTCGCAAAGATTGAACGTGTTTTTCCATTGGAACAGTAGTATCATTTACTTTTACTGCTGGACAATTTTATCTTCTGAGCTTAAATGTTATATGGACCCGTTAAAACGGGTTAAATTTTACTTAGCGAGTTCTCTGCTTTGGAAATATGAATCTGTACTTGCTGAAATGCTAACGCTCGATCGCGTTTTACAATTATAAATGTAGGATTTAATTTGATTACCCTTTGTGGGATAATCTTTCCATTTAAATAAAAAACACGCACTTCGTTTAAATATAAAAAGGTAGTTTATTTAACATTAAAATATTAAATTGTCTCTTCTTGTGCGTCAACTGCTCTTCTTGAATGTCCAACTTCAACTATATAACTCAAGTTCCGTCTCGTCTCAGTCAAACATCGTTCCGTTTCAGTCTTGTCCTAGTCCGTTAAATAGTCCCGTTATCCCTTCCTCCGTAGTCTGGTCGACTGTGGTTTATACCCTACATAAATGCAGTGTCATTTGCCAAAGTTGGTGTAAGAGTACTCGGTTTTGTTGGCATGTAGGTTAATGTACAGTTCTAGTATGTATTTGTGTTATTTGGGGCGAAAACTTTTTGAATGTGGTTTGTACGAGTTCTCGCCTTAGGTGTCGTTTTCAAGTCTTAGTGGATCTTCAAATGCTTTAGGGAAATTCTTGTTTTTTATTGATTTCCGCTTGCTATAAACAGTATTTTTAGTTAAATCTTGATTTGATATTCCGACAGGGTGTTTCGATGGAGAATTTTGGAACGAATTTCTGTCATCCTTTGTCAAGTTTGGTTTGGAGACAAACCGATTTCGGCTATGTGCCATCGTCAGTGTCATTTTTCGTTCCAACCAAACTTGACAAGGGATGACAGAAATTCGTTCCAAAATTCTACATTTTTAATTGAATCTAAGTTGGTTAAAAAAATTTGAAATGCTCGACCATAATATTCATTATATTATAAAGACATGGCGAGTGACTTCACGTAACTACACAGAAACTATACATGAACGCTTTTTCCCGCTACTGTATAACACCAAATAGAGTTTAAAGGATTTGTCCACATATTTATTAGAGTTCAAATTCATTTTCAATCATATAAAACTTGTACAAGGATAAAGCGACGTATCTTTAGCTGCATTAAAAAACGCGGACATCCAACTGTTTCTTTATAAAGTTGGGCAATAGTTTTAGTCTATCCGAGATCTCATTATAAAAAAATAATGACTCAAGTTGAGTTTTAAGGCGACAGTGGAAATTATTTATAAAATATTAAATTTTATAACATGAAAATAGCTCGGCTTGCTCGGTCGCTTGAATTTTTTTTTGCGAGCGAATTTTTCAACTTCTTTAAGAAGTTCATTATGCGCGATGAATCAGATATAATTAAAATAAATTTCTTAATAAACCAAACTGTCACACTCGGGGTACGAAAAATCCAAAAGCTGTGCATTAGCGATAATTAAATGCTGTCAGATGCTCTGTTTGGTATAGAATTACGGCTGATATAATTATCGGCCCAAATATTTTAAATAAAACTGAATATGCAGAGTCTAAGGTCTAATTCCGGACCGTGTTACGCCCGGTAGTTCCCAATAATTGTGACATATGGTTCCAGCTGAATAGAGCTAGCATAAAAACAAATAAAATTAGCGATTTTAAAACTAAAATCGTTATTCTGTCAAGTTGGTCCACCCTGTATACTATGATTTTGTACGTATTGGAGTTACATGATTATAATATCTATCATACGGTCCTCAACCTTTTTCTTGTATTATTTTAGATTATTGAATGTAGCATACTTTAGAGGGCATTTGAAATGGTCAAGGGTATATCACGTATGATTATTATTTAATTATGGGCATTTCCACATGTAATGTTTATACGGCATATATATTTTTAATTTAAAACAATTTGAAAATACTTAACTCACCGATTATACAGCAAATTGCATACAGAAATACGATTAAATTTTAGTGGACAGATGGCACAGATGTATTTATCTGGTAATATTTATATAGAAAAAGCACCCACGTTTTGATGAAAATAGTTGGATAATAACAAACAAACAAGTTAAGTTGACGTATGTATTTTTTTGTTAACCCTATTTCGTCGGTAACACATTTACCAACGTCACACGAATTCTTTGCAAATCGGGACTTTCGTTATACTATCTTTAGGGCAAAATATTGGTTTTGTCGATTCATTGCTTCTATTTTATATAGAGACGCATTGCTTAAAAGCTATACCATAATGAGTTTCAAAATAAGAATATCAAAGCTCAAAATGAGAAATGAAAAAAGTAACCGTTGTGTGGGTTTGAAATAATTTGTTTAAAGTTCAAAGCATCATACTTTTTTGTAACCAGTGATTTTATAATAAATTTTAAAATGTCTACAAAAATTACAAAATTAAAAAAAGAATCTAAAAAATGCAACTACTTGCCACATGAGTGGCAATATTGCGTATGCTCAATGTTGCACAATCAACAACATATCGCTGGATATCAGAGGAAAAACCTGAGACAGGCTAGGGGGGAGAAGATTTAGAAAAAATCACTAAAAATTCATCAAGACTATTTCTTTGAAATGATCGAGCATAACTGCCGTGTTAGATCTCGGTGCTACATTTTAGGAAAAATTTTACTTTGCTATTTCAATAACAATAATTTACAAACACCTGATATTGAAAGTTACTATTCTTCTATTGAAAGTTGCTATTCCATCTAAAAGCTTACTATTCTCATTTTGAAACTACATCGGTATAGAAATAATTGCCGGCTGTAGCAAGAACGATGCCAAAATCTGCAGACTGGAACATAATATATTAAAGATATTTTCTTAGATCTAAAGTGGAATACCGAAGCTGTTTATTTGTTGTGGAGCGCAACAAGTTATGTGATTTATGTATTTTATTTCCTGATGGTGCTACACAAAGGTGTAGAGAAATATTGAATAAAAAATAAAATTAATATTAATTATACTATATAATAAAGGACATTTTATTGAAGACCTGGAGTTTGGAAAATTTAGAGAAGCATAGTTATATGATTTATTTTGTTACCATTGTATAGCAAATTTAATACCTGCCTTTGCACTGTTTTATCTTGTGTTTTTTTTGAAATGCTGGTAACACGGAATGACGTGTGGTTTTCTTTTGGGTTAGTTTTTAAATAAAAAGATAAGTATGAAGGACGCAAAAGAAAAACAATAAAATACCTAAACTCAGATGGAGTCCACTATGTAGTTGAACTATATTGGCAATTTAAATACTAGCCTTCAAAACGATCACTTGTTTAATAAGAATGTAGGCTATATAAACGACGGTTAACCACCAGCGAATAATTCCGCCAAGAATCTATAAATTATGTCGCATCTACTGCTTTTATATTCGTACTTCTTATATACAGCATTCCTTAGTGAAAGTGAATATGCACATAATTCACTGCAGCTGATCACTGCCAGGTGGCAGTTTTCAACGTTCTTCATAAATATAAAATACAACCCTTTCATTAAGAACGAAATAAATTATAATCACACTTGATAAAAATTTCTTCCAAATTGGATTTCGTATTATGTTTTTTGATTTGTGATTTGAAAAGAAGGCTTCCGACTTTCTTCGGCATAGGCTAGAGGTAAAAGAGATACTGGGATTTATTAAGACATTATTGTTACAGTATTTGTGATAATAAAGAAACTTAAGTTCAAAAACCTTTTTAGGGCAATATTTTTTATTAAACTGTACTTGGATTTTGTAGTACTTGCAGTTGCTTAAAGATAGAACAAAAAATAGATTTTTGTTAATATATCAACTTTGTTTTATATTTCACTTCGCATTTGCTTTAGTTGTTGTAGTATATTTGATTTTTACTTTTAATTGTTATACTTTACTTTTTCCCTGACTATAATTTTGTTGATTGGTATAAAAAATAAAATCGTATTAAACACACGAATGTGCTCCTGCGTCTTTTCAATGGAATTTTCAATACTTTTAATTTAAATTAAAAGAGAAATAATTTTAACGGAATTAGGTAGCCTTATTACGAATCCCAAAGTTCTAGAAATTGCAATACACATTTTAATTGACCATAAATTTTGCTGGTACAAAAGACTATTGCTAATAAAAATTTAATTATCCACAAGTCATAGATAAAAAGAAAAATTTTATTTTATTTATAAAACAACCTTTCTCAATAAGTTTGCTTTCATTATTTATTTTTTATGTTATAAAAAGCTTAAAAGCATTAACCATACAACACTTTTTGCTTCTCATAATTTTCTTTAAACACACAACAGCAGTTTGTGCTTAATGAAATTAAATCTTAAATGCAAACATTTATATTAATTTAAAATCCCCCACCATCCAGAGTCTCTAATCTGTTACTTACGAGCATTAAACTGCATTTAATTTTATTTTTATTAATTAAAGAAACTCATATGAAGTTTCATAAAAAGCCATATGAACTATACGAAGAATAAAGTAAATTGCCAACATTTTTTCTCATAAAATCCCATAATAAATTCAAGGAATCAAAGGAATCTTATGGCAGAGTAAAGGAAACCCAATATTTTTTCTCAATTCTTCGCAAGATGAAAGCTACATTAACACTTAAACTTATTACGAGTATTTCTTCATGCACTTATCACACACTCACTCCCCATGCGTATGAGCATTAATAAAGAAAAGCTAAATTATCTTTATTAAAAGGAACTTTAATAAAGAAGATAGGAGATGAGCGAACAAAAACATGGGTTTTATTTGAACGCAGTGGTATCTAATATATGTGCAGGGGTTCTCTGCAACGCATGTAGTTATGTCTGTATAAAAGTAGTGCTTGTATGTATATCGCATTCTGGGTTCATTAAAAAAAGGATACAGCAAGCCATTGCACAAGGATATTTACTGTAACATGGTAATTCTTTATTAGATAGTAGAGAAACTTAAAAAACAAGTCTTAATAGTTTCAATTAATACGATAGCTAAAGAAATGAAGCAATGACTTACTGCAACCCTACAACTTTATGGCCTTTATGGAGGCATTTTTAAGCTTAGAGTGGGTAATGACCTTTCAATAATAAGAACTTATGAATCTGTAGGATGAACTGTGAGAATTCGTCCAAAAAATATTTTGAGAAAATATTTAAAATGAATTTAGTTTTTTATGGAAGCCTACTGGCATCGAAATCAACTTCAGGTGAGGTTTTGGATTAAAATATAAAAGCTTGATAGTTTTAGAAATAATTTCGTAAGGACTACTTACATACATATGTATATCTGCAATGCACTAGAAAGCTTTGATTTTTATAAAAGTGTATTAGTCACTGCTACAACTACATTCAAATATTATTCTCAATTGTTTTTACATTTCAATAAAAAATGTTTACAAATTTTTTCAAGAGCTTTTTTGAGTCTAAGCCGAGGACTATAATTCCAAGATTATATTCTGATACAATTCTTATCCGAAACTATAAAAATTCTCCAGTTTTGATTTTTTTTAGTCCGGCAGAATATACTTTATTGAACCATGTTTTACATTATAATTATATAAATAAGATGAAAAATAATTTCGGTCGTGACCCAAAATCTTGCTATAAGGGAAGTTTGTAGTAGTTTGTGTAGATTTCAGTGATGATGATTTGTTTGGCAACTTCTTCTCCAGTACCTACTCTGTATGGTGAACTAAGCGAATATTCTTTTCCCTTTACTTCAAGCTAATATAACTTGTTAGCTCCTTTTAATTGTAATGATATTTGCATAACTTCATAAAAGTGCAGATGTCATTTAGAAATGAACCTGATGGCGTGCCCAGTTAATCTGTTAATCATTTTGTTTTACGCTTTTATTACACATGGATAGCTTCCTAAAATTTGGAGATACTTGGCCAAAGGGATAACAATTCCTTTATAAATCTGATATTACTAAACTTAACACAATTCCGAAAATATTTGAAAAACTACTTTCAGATTTCACCTCGTCTCTCACAAAGGCAGCATGGTCAACTGCGATTAATGTTCTTCATTTTACAAATTTAATCAATTGCGGACGGATGTGAAACAAACACTCTGATGCTCTTTACACTTTTTCTAGCAAAGCCTTTGATAAAGTCAATCATAAATAATTTTCAGTGAAATTGAATTTGCGTAATTGGGAATTGGGCGTAACCTATAAAACTTCACATTGGTTGAGGTCTTATTTTGGTCATTTGAATTTTATACGGGCGCAGACCCGGTTTGCGTTGTAAAGATAGTGTCTGCATCTCGCTACACTTTCACGAATAGCAGCGCTATTCTCCAAACTCTGGCGTTTTTCTGGTTGTTCACCGAACCGATTGATTCAAATTTTGCCACAAACTGTTGGATTACTGCGGTAAAATGGTTACACTAACTCACACATAATTTAAAAATTGTTATTATTTGAATACACTTCATAAATGTGCAATTTTCTTGGGTGATTTAGGCACCAGTGACTTAATAAGATCGTGCATTTCACTTCAATAACAAGCAAGTCTAGGAAACTGAATTGTAAAATAAAAGCTGTTATATTATGTTAAAGTCAATGTAGGGTACTCAAAAATCGCCTAAAGCGATGTAGATACTACCAACCTACTCGTTCTGATAAGATTAAATTGCTTAATGATAAAAAAAGAAATATTAGCAATCTAACGTAATAAGTTGAACGCACATAGCCACACTCCTTACGTACCTATACAAACACATAGATATTTCTGAAAAAAGCGTCTGCTTTTGATTGAGTGTTTTTCTATACCCAACAACTGACATTTAATGAATTGCAAAAGCAATGATGTGTGTTACCTTGCAGCAACTTTGCATCATCCTTGATAATCAAATATTCGAATTTCTTTGCTGTGTAATGCGGCAGTCATGTTTAGATTAGACTGATTTAAATGCAAGCTTATTTTTCATATAAAAGATGATGAATATTTGATGCATTATTTTTCTTTTCGCTGCAGAATGATAAGCGAACGTATTAAAAAGTGTTAGAAATTTGTCCATTTGCTAAAGGTTTAAAGAATAAAATTTTGATTTGCATTTACAAATAATACATAAACTTTAAAATATGTGTTTGTTTTGCCAAACATGTAACAGTTTCATCAGAAGTATAGCGAACTGAACAATAGCCTTGAAATATTAAATTGACTTTGAAACATAACAAAAAGAAAAACATATTGTATAAATTCTGAATTGCCAACAAATGTTTAACATTTTTTTTACTAACTACTCGCATAAACAATTTTTACGTATGAGTCTTCACGTGGCTACTTGAAAAATTGGCAGTGCTATTTTATAAAATAAAAATTATAATTGCTACAATCATTGGAATAGCTGGTCTGTTTTTTTGTTAATAATTGAAAAGTGTCCGAAATTTTTTAAAGGCGACCATACAAAAACGAGAGGAAAAGATATTTAAATAATTTTACAAGGTTTTAGAAATCTCTTTAATTTGAATTTATATTGATGTTGCAGTGCACCAAGATGACTTTTTAGCCATAATCGGAATCTCCGGCCGCCTTCTAGTTAGAGCATTAGTGACCGCGTTCAATTCTTGCACCAGGGCAATCATATATGAATGCAGGCTCAAGTCCAACCGCAAAATAATTCGGATTGCCTCTCTGGCAATGTCGAATTGATCTGATTGGTGCTAAATCGTTTTATCTAAGCCTTCTTCGATATTGACCTATACGGTGACTATATTATCTTCCAAAATAGTATAATCACGCGCCAACTTTTCCACAGTGAAACAAATTGCCTGTGCTCTGACTGACATCATGTTGACGACCGATCGCACCACGAAATAAACGTGGCCTATTTACAACCGAGCTGGAATTTCTATGATAGTTTTCCACAATTTCCACACGTTTGGTAGGCATAAAACAATTACCGATAAAGTGGCAAATCTTACTACCCAAATATTTTGAAAGCTATATGGCATTGGTAAGTTCGGCAGCTACTCAAATATAACAGAATAACTATTATTGCTATGTGATCAACGTATACAAAAATATATGAACATTGCTAAATATTTATACGAACATAATAAACATACTAATACACAAGTATTTAAAATCAATATATCCTTAATGTACATGGAGCCGTCTTAATTGTTTTCTAGATTGTGTATACTGAACGTACTTTATCACAATATGTAAATATCAATTCTATTTTGTATCGCCTTTTACATACAGTGGAGCCATCGCTGATAGGTATTTTATGAACTACGTTTCACTTGTCCAATATGTGAACTTTTGTTTTATTGTTTAAATAAAGTGTATAAATTTTTAACCCGTCTTATTACAATATCAAGTTTCTTACTATCAAATAAGGTCCAATATATAGATGGATTTTTTAATCGTTTGCGTTTTAGGAATTAAAAATTACACAAAACATTTGCAAAAGTGAATGATATATTTCTTTGGGCCGATAAAGGAATGCCTGCCATTTTTTTTATAAAGATTATTTCCTGTAAATGTTGCCCCCTGCAACGCTATAGGTCATCTACTCAATGGCAGCTTGTCCTTGTATAGGAGAAACTTCATGTAGCGCAACAAAAAATTGTCTAGGGGGTTCAATTCGAGTAATCTTGGCGGCCAATGGAGTGCTCCAAAATGTGAGATTAAATGCTCAGCAAACTCTCTGCTCGAACGGTTCACGGTATCGCGTGCCATGTGGCATTTGGCACCGTCTTGTTGAAACCACACGTCAACCAATTCCAATCCCATTCTACCATTTTGGCAAATAAAAAGTCAGTACTTATATCACTGTACCTTGGTCTATTGATTGTAACGTTGCGATTTTCATCCTCCTTGAAGAAGTATGGTCCAACGGTTCCGCCAGCCCATAATCCGCAACAAACAGTGCATATTTCAGAACACATTGAACTATGTCTGGCTGCTCTTAACACCAATTTTGCAATTCTGTTTCTTGACGTACGCATTGAGCTGAAAATTAGCATAATTATAATTTTTCGATAGAAAACATTGTTTATAAAAAAAAAATTAATATTTGTAGGCGTTATTCATTTTGTACTCTATTCGTGGTAATATAGCAAGCTTTCATAAGAATTTTCAGCATTACCATATGTCACGAACGACGAACAAAGAATAAATTCGCACTAAATTCGCCTAAATATTCTTCTCAGAAAAAATTAGTGCAATGTGTCACTGATATAAACAAACTTCTTGTGGACATATTTATTTAGAAACTTTTTTTTTCTTTGTGGTATTTTTCATCAGTTCTTTGTAATTTTTTTTGCGAAATTTTATGATGTCTTTGTTTTTACACGTTTGTGGGTGATTCGCCTTCGATTTTCGGTACCAATCTGATGGTGTAAGATTTCTGTGTTTTATTGTTAGTCATATAAGTAGTTTGTACGAATGATCGCCCAAGTAAAAGTTGCTTATAATAACAAAAATCACCCAATAACTGAGAGAATGGTGAAAAAACACCCACAAAATTAAATCAAATCAGCCAAAAAATATAAAAAAATTATTGAAACTAAAAAAAAAAAACAATCACCTAGAATTGGATCAATTTTTTTCTATTTTTTTATCTTTTTATTATCTCGTAAATGTATGCTTCAATTCATACACTAAGATATGTTGTATGTGAAAAATAATTACTAGTTTACAACAACTCGACTTCTATGCGATACTTATACGAGGTGGTGCCACAACTAGGCGTCCTAGCAAGTTAAACACAAGTAATTTTCCTAAACCTGTAAATTGCAGGGCGTGGAGAATGTAAAGAATTTTCTGCCACACCACTTTCCAATTCGTCTAGTGCGTATTTTTTATTTAAAACCGTGGCTTTAGTTGTTCCCTCTACACCGTCTTCAATTTCTTGTTTTTGCTGCAGCTTCGCCGCAAAATCCCCGTTTTCCATTTTCATACACTAACGCAAGAACTCGACTTCAATATTGTCACGGGACAGTTTGTGTAATATTCTCATACAACGTATGCTCTTGTGCTCTTATGATGATCGTGATGGCAAAATTTTTCCATATTTCAATTTAAATTCTTCGTAGTGCTTCTTTACTTTTTGCTATATAACATTTTACTTATTAATTTTTGTTTTGTTTTGAAAAAAGTAAAAGGCTGATCTCTTTAATTAGTTATACTCATATCATTTTAAATGAGATATGTTATATAATATAACAGTAACCATTTTTCGAATTTGAAAATTCATTTATTGTGGTCCCCACACAAATTTCAAGATATTTGATATTCCAAAACGTTAAACTTAAGTGTTGCCAATGCTTTCACTCCTCACAACTTTTACATATTTAAAAAAATATATATTATATTTTCGGTTGGATTGTTCTAATATAGCCCTTGTAGTTTTGCTATCATATTTGTTATAAATAATTAAGTGTTTAAAAGGTACGACACATAGCAAGTGTTTATCACTTATCATTTGAGGACCTTTTAAAGTGCGTGCTATATAAACGGCAAGTACGTAATGAAAGCTAATTGTTACAACAATGGAGCTACCTCTCATACAAAAAAGGCGTGCTAATTATTTACAAGGAAAATATGAGTGAGGAGCTGACCGGAATTGACACCAAACGTTAAATTTTGAAAATAATATCAACATTCTCTTCATCAATATTTTTTACAGGGTCCTTAAATAATTGAGGAAGATGCGGAGTCTTCACTATAGCATAACCTAACTTCGATTTAATTTTTAATAATTTTCACCATTGATGGATTATATCGACATACATTTTGTTACTGACGTATTCTTTACGCATAAAAACAAAATCAGCCACATACAGTTACTCTTATAGATATTTTGCTTAGGGGAAATAAAATAAATTTATAGAAAAAATTCTTTATAAAAATAGATTTTTATTAAAAATGTGTGTGTTTTTTCTTGAATATTATTAAATTATTATTAAAAGTTAAGTTAAGTTTTAATTTTGCTTTTCTTAAAATTAAAATATTCGTACATTTATAATGCTTGAAATATTTAAAACAGTATGAAATAGGTAGCAATTTTTTAGGTCACAGAAGTATTTTGCTTTTTTAATTTGTCATTCCGTTTTTATTTCATTTGTGAGCCCAAAATGTGAAATACAACAAATTAGAAATATGGCTAAATAGAATTTTAAAAATTAACTTTACGTAAACACAGACATTTCACTAAAATAACTAGGAATTTTGTAATTCTAAAAAAATTATAAATCTCAAATATAAATAGATATTTTTATATAACTTGGAATTAAAACCGCAAGTACGAAGGCCGCTGCAGCCAGTTCCTGCAACTTATATTAATAAATAAAAATAAAATAAATAAAGTAAATAACTACGAATTTTAAAATTGGCAAAACCAAATCCCAAAGTTGATAAAAAATAATTTAAATTTTCAGAGAAAAAAAAACGATTGCTTATTAAAAATTTGTAATTTTGTTGCAAAATCATCTAAAATATAATTTATTACAAAATAGAAAATCGATCAAAAAATTCCTTTATAACTTTAAATACAGTAAAAAGTTAAATTGTTATAGGGTAACTAGCATTCCCTTTGTCTTGAGTGTTGAGTTATGTTTACAGGCGTTGAGGTGATGTTTACAGTGGACACAAAATTAGTAGTAAGATACAAACAGTATTGATTAAGTGTGTAGCAGCGCGCCGTAGCGTTGCAAATGTTAAAGTTTACTGTATTTAAATTTATCGTATCAAACAAATATTATTTCTTAACAAAAAAAGTAAACATCGAACGAACTGAAAACTACGTCAATTAATAAATTCGATTTGCAACATGAAAAACTCTTACAATTTATAGGTCTATTCCAGATGCATAACAAAATAGTCCGGACTATTGAGAGTAAAAAGAAAATTACTCTCTGAATGTGCCAAAGTTGTCCGGAATTACTGGAACGCAAAAAACCACAAATGGGGCCTACTTTCTCAAAAGTTTTATTTTAGTAATTTTATACGCTTAAAATTCATAATATTTAAAGGCAAAACATTTGCATCATTGGCAGCAGCTGTCCATAACTTCTTAACTGATCGATAAAAGCATTTTTTTATTAAATAAAGTGATAAATATGCACAAATATATGTACTTACAACTTCAAGTTTATTGGGAAAATTTTCCGTTTTGCTTTTTAATAAATTTAAAATAAAAACTTTTTTCCTTTATTTAAAAATTTTATGATTTTTAAATATAAACAAAAATCAGCTGACAGTTAATTTCTAGTCCGAACTTTACCAAAGAAAAAGATCAGACGATTTTAGACAGGAAATTTTCTCTCAAAATTGCACAAAATTTTTTATCTGGAAGGCGTTTGGACTAACCCGAACCAGTTCGGACTGTTTTGTTATGCACTTGGAACAGACCTTATATATCGGATTTATTATTTTTTTTTTACTTGAATTAAAATAGCATGACAGCGTATTATTTTTGCAAGAATCAGAAAATAAGAGAGAGCACAAACACACAGGAAGAAGATGGCCTGTCAAAACTTTTAAGTAGCTGGATGTAAAATAAAATATAATTATTGCTATTATATTACTGCAATAAATTGTTACCAAATTATTATTGTTTAATTCTACCTAAACTTGATAGCGTTATTTTGAACAATAAATTTTAATAAAAGTCGAGTATGTACAAAAACGAAAAGACGGTTAAAAGAATAACCTTTTACCTACCTTTTACCTACTTTTCTGTTAATTTTCTTAAAAAAATCACATCGAAAATATAAAACAAATTATTTTTTCACTTTCACAGAAAGTGATGGTTCACAGAAAACCATAGTGATGATTAATCAAAGACATACTGTAGCAATAAATGCAAGTTAGGCCAAAATATTTCTTAAGTCAAAATCACGAAAAATTGAAAATTGTTTATCAAGCAGAAATCAACATTTATCCAAAATATCAGTAATCATTTTATTTTTACCAACATCAAAAATGGATCAAAAATCTAGAATTCGCACTCCGAACGGTTACTTAGAAAGGTTTCAAAGTGTAAGGGAACTCTTACTTCTAAGCTTCAAAATTTAGTTTTCAGTTAAATTTAAAAGCCCAAAGACATCTAATACTCACATCAAGATGGAAATTTATCTAACAAATTAAAAATTTCTAAGAAAGATTTCAGCAAAAAACTTAAATTTTTATCAATATATAAAAAAAGATTATTCTTTTAAACAAGTTTGATATAAACAATTGTAATCAAAAAATATTAATCCCAACAGCCAGTGATATCAGCTGACTAAAAAGCCTAAAATTAAGGCGCACGATATTGCGCCAGTGCAAGTTAATGCCTATGCACATAGTGTGTGTGTTACTCTAAACCATTCGCGCTATTTATCCCCTCATAACTTTGTTTTAGTTAATGATTCAATAATAAAACTTTAAACGTTGAGACCCCAGATATAGATTACCAAATAGGTGCTTCAACTATTCCTTTTATGGCGCTACATTTGCGATGCCAGCTAGCTTATTCGCCTAGTCGGGGTAAGTCCCAACCCACAGCTGCAGCACTGAGACAAGCACAACAAAAGAAACAAAAAAACTATAAAACACTCTACAAGAGACAGAAAAACACGTATCGAGGGAGAACGGGATGGAAATGTTTCCCACTTTTCCCACCCAACCTTGGACACTGAATCCATAAACTTTGCTAGTGTCCCCTAAATCCACACACACTTGTTACCCTTATACAATCAATCAGCACGAATACTTATTTGTAGTGACTAAACAATGAAAAGAATTATATATTTTTTCAATAAAAGAAACTTAAACTAACAAAATTAAATAACCGTTAAAAAACTAAATATCGTTAAAAAAATAATTATAAAAATTAATATTTTTAATAAACCAAAAAAAAATGCCTAAATGGAAAAAATGATGTTACAAAAAACAATCCGCTAACCGGAACGTATTTATGCCAACACAAAATGTTGAATTTCTTTTAGTAGGCCTTTAGGGAAGAAATCTATACAAAAGAAAACAATACAGGAAACACTATTTGTTTGCTACCGATTTTTTCTTAATTTACTACCTAAGGACCTCGGTTAGGTTTAAATTTGTTTTTTTTATGATTTAGTTATTCGCGATATTATTTTAAATTTCCCTTCCCTAAACAGCCTCAAAGGCTTATACTTCTTTTTTTACAAAAAACGCTTTCTATTCCTTTTTTTTGTTAATTTAGGCACTAACAAAAAAACTAACTTCCACTACAGCTAGAAAGCTTAAATTTGGTGCTCAAAAAAGTCTTTGGGAATGAGTGATCAAAAAGAGCTGAAGACGCGAACATTTTATTATACATTTTATCATACAATAAGGCCATAAACCTACCCAAAAATTTCTGACGTTCAAAGTACTGAAATCATGTTATGGTTCATATTCGATATTTAGCTACGCCTTTGTTTAGCGTTATCAGGGAAAAAATTATATTATGAAAAGTTTCAATTAATAATCAAATAATAAAATACAAAAAATGTTTGTATTATGACAAATAGCGAATATATAAAATAAAATTGTGTTATAAAAAATTTTAAAAGACCTAGAGCCTGAGAATTAGTTAATTAAAATTATAATCAAATTTCAAACAAACTGTAGTAAATGTTACAATTTCATGTATTAGGAAGAGAAATTGTATTTAAATAAAAATCAATAACTGACCCTTTTTGACAAAACTTTTAATTTCATTCTTGTATATGTTAATTGTTCGTTTGAAGAAAATTATTTGAAGTTTTAAAGGTAACATAATTATTTTATTTCGATACAGTAAATTTTCTGAATTTCTTTTTTGTCTTGAAATGTAGGTCCTCAAAAACAAAATTTATTAAACGAGTATGTATGCCATTGCAAATTCTAATTTGTTCATATTCTTATCACGGCTTTGTTTTACACATATGTTCATTGTATGTGATAATGATTTTTTTATTGTTTTATTATGGTTGTTATTGAAAAGCAATAACTAAAAAGAACATTAAGAGTATAAATGTTTGTGAGTAAAGAAACAAAAAACGTTTGATAAAAATAGGTTTAAGAAAGAGACCTATGAAATCTAATACTCTTTAAGATGCCTACGAGAAAACAAAAAGACCAAGACCACCAACGTTGGTTATGAGGGAATTTTTATGAGAACTTAGGAATGAATGCCTACGAACATTAAAGTACAACTGTGGGTAAACAATTTAGTTTGTCCTACAAAAGAGAAGATGCGCGCGACAAAGTGATAAGGTCTTCTGTGCTGCTAGTGTATATTTAATCTGTTTCTTTTAATATAAAACTTATTAATTTTATGCCTAAGTAAATATTAAGAACAAAAATAAAATTTTTAGTAATGTTTCTTTTGGAGAAATAATAAATAACCTTATCATTTTGATGCGCGTGGTGAGCACTTGATAGCTGTGCGTGTGGTTTGCAGTAATAATGTTGTTATTGTAAAATATTTTGGTATTTTTTACCATTTTTCTTATCACTTATTTGTATAAAAGAGCCAACACGTTTGTGCTTAAATACTTAGTCATTTTGTTCTCCAGTTTTTGGCAACCGTTGCAAAATTACACTTAAAATTTTTGTGTCAGTTTTTTAGTAACTTTGGCTCAATGTTTAACATAAATCTGTGCGTCGAGTGCTTGAAGTGTTTGAAATTGCTAACAAGGGATTATTCTGCTTTCATTCGAACTTACACTTTGTTGTTGTTTTTATTATTAATATATATTTTTCAGCTGGAATGGCACATACATAATTTTATTTTCGGCTTTAGACATAAGGAAAATTTGTCTTAGTATATGCAGCCAACTAATTTTAGTAGCTTTGATGGGTCTTGGTTTTCATCAGTATTTAAGCGTGATTTCTGCAAGTGTTACCTTACGCTTGTTGAGTTATTGTAGATAATTTATGATATTAGAGTAAAATGTAAAGTACCCATTATAATCTAATCACGAAACGTAAGCAAAAAGTTATTTATGCCCAAAGCGTGTTTGAATTAAATAAGAAATAAATTTATAATATAACTCATAAATTATTGCAGATATTAAATTATAGGTGGCAAATTATGTACACGCAAAGAAAAACAATGGTGATGATATGGTTCCAACAACCATATTATGATGTAGGCAACAATATACGGCTGTGACAAACAGGCTATGATTACAGCTCGTGCCAAAAAATTTGTTTACTCGGAAATTGTTTCATTTTGTCTGGTTTACAAGTAAAAAATCCACGTAAAGTGATTACGCATTTTTCTGCTATAAAAAGACAAAATGTCATAAAATTTATCAATTAGACCAAAAAAGAGTTAAGTAGTGGTCTAAAGAAATTTTTTTAAATTTTGGAAATGGAGAAACAGAAAGGTTGTATATTAACACTTACCGGCGAAACAAATCCGAATCCTTTTATTTTTTCATCCTGCATCATTATTATTTTACGTTTACAAAAGATACTAACTCAGTAAAAAGACACAGGGAATATTGCCGAAGTGCCTAGTAGCCTTGAAAACGCACCTTCTATTCCGCAGGACTCTAATAATTTAACTTTTTTAGTATTAAAAAAAATTGTTGTATCAATAATAAAAGCTTTTGTTTCTTAGCGCCTATTTCTGTATATCCATCGATTTAATCGTCTAGAAGATATCTTTAAAAACCACTATATTCTTCAAAAATTTCTATAAAAAAATCATAATTTTAACGGAATTTGGGAGTTCACCACAATTTAAAATTCCTTCACAATAGCAAAGATAGTCCAAAAATTTTGAATAACAATATTTTGCAATAAAAAAGCAACGTTTCCAAATACCAAAATTGCAAAAAAAAATTAAAAAAACACACATTTTATCAAAAATAGAATGAAAGTAGACAAAATAATTGCCTAAAAATTCAATATTAAATAAGAAGCGGAAATTTTACCAAAAATACAACAATTAAAATCAAAAAAATTTGGAATATTACAACAGAAACTCTAATTTCACCAAAATGTTACAATTTCACCAAAACCCGAAAATTAAAAATAACAATATTTTTTTACAAATATAAAAATTTTAATAAAATACAACCAGTATATAAAAAAGTCTTATTTTATCACAAATCGGTAATTCATCAAAAAATTTAAAAATTCACAAAAAAAAAGAAAATTCTCCAAACATTTTCTCAAAATTTTGACTAAAAATCCAAATATTTAAAAAACAAAATAATGTGTGCATTGTCGCAAGCTAAACAATATCAATGCTACACAATTATAGGAAAAAAATTTCCACAAGTACCGAATTCGCTAAAACTTTAAAATTCACCATAAAACTCATTGATACCATAAATATTTCAAAAAATCAAAATCAAACTAAAAAATAAAATGTCATCACAATTTAGAATTTCACTACGATAAGAAAAGTTGCCACAAAACCAACCTATGGTCAAAACATTTTGAATTACAAAAAATTGCTCAAAGTAGTGGTATTAAAAAAAATTAATTCACTAAAACAAAAATATCACCAAAAAGCCCAATAACAACAAAAATCAATATTTTATGAACAACGAAAACATTTTACCAATATTCGATGTTACACGAATATATCATAAAAATAATTCTAATTTCACAACAAATCGAATTATCACCAACAATTTTTAAATTAACCAAAAACTTTAAAAATTATAAAAACTTCAAAACACAAAAAAATCAAAAAAAAATCATAAAAACCAAAATTTCACACAATTCACCAAAATTCGCAAATTTACCACAATACCTAAATGTGGCGAAACAAAATTAAATTACCAATTAATATGACAAAGCCCTATTTTATTAAACTCTGAAATTTTAATCTAAGTTGCACCGAAAAATTTCAATTTCAACCAATAATTTAAAAGATTTATTATATTTTAGAAGGAAGTCGCCAGAAATTTAACAAAAAATGTAAAACTAAAAAAAAAATCAAAGTCACAGAAAGTAAAAATTTTGCCAAAAACTGCAAAAAATCGGAACTTCAGCAAATTCAAAAATCCCCAAATTCGCTTTACGATCTAATAGGCCTAAGACTTACAAAAAACCCTAATTTCCATAAACAAGTTTTTTTATACTTAATTTTATTTTATTGAATCTTTCTACTAAAAGAAATTTACAATAAGTATTCAAATATTATTTCTAAATTATATTTTACAAGTTATTACCAATAACAATTTTTGTGTATTCAAATCTTAATAAACTATCTTTTATTGTGTAGATAGAGCCGCCCAGCCAGACTCAATGTGTCAGTTCATAAACAAGTAACAAAACCATATTTTGAAATCTAAGAAAAACTTTTACCCAAAGTCTGAAATTGCACCGAAAACTCTAAATTTTATAAAATTTTAAAATTTCTACTAAAACTCCAATTCCGCTTTATCAAAAATTTATAAGATTTCAGAGAAAAGAAAATCAAATTAAAAGAGCAGTAATTAAGAAAAAATGAGTTAGATGAGTTATCTATTAACCGATCCAAAATGCTTATACTAAAAGGAAAGGAGACTAAAACCGGAGGCTAAAATTAAAAATCGCAAACAAACCCTTCTGTAGTACATTTTTAGCAGTTCATTCATTTGGAGTGGGTATGTAGGACTCGGCACAGCAGAAAATTCTCTTGCTGGTTTTGAGCACTAGCTTCCAAATAACGTCCAGCATATGTCATGAGACATTTGATGAGCTGAGTCTGTAAGTCTATGATAAGAAGAACTTAAGAAATGACGAACTTATGTTAAGTAGCATTTGTTATTTTAACACGCAGCAATATTTTAGCTTTCTTTATATCTCGGTCAATAAGGAATTAGTGCTTAAGTATTATTTTGTCGTTTTACAGGAGAGCATTTTTAAGATTTAAAGCTAATTCCTAAAGCATGATTGTTTTTTAAAACATTTGGAAAATTATTTAATTACACTTTAAAAAAGAACTTCTGTTCTTTTAAGATTTAATTTCTAACGAAACTTAATTTAATTTTTTCGAAATGAAAAAATTAGCATAAGTTCACTTTAATATCACCTCCCGAAAAATAGAGCTAAATAAGTTAAATTTTGCTCAGGGGCACTTTTGGACTGAGAATGCACATTCGAGCTATTAACTTGTTTTCTGCTTAAGTCGACTTAAGTAGTTATGACTTACTGCCACAGAGACGAAGCTCCATTGTTGTTGCTTTTGCTATTGTTCCATTTCCCCCATCAATCATCAATAAAAATTTTTACGAACAACTTATTAACCTTTCAATATAAACAACTATCAATTAAACGAAATCAATTAGCTTGTATTTACATATCAATCAATCCCATTTTCAAAACAGTTAAATCCGTTGTTAAAAATACAAAAATATGCACCCGGGAAAAAATCCATAATAAAAAGCTAACAACACCAACAAAGTATATAACAAACCATATCCTGTTAGTCATTTAGTCAGTCAATCATTAATTTCTCTACCATTTAATGCCACATAATTTAATGACTTCAAATACAAAATTTATCAATTTTACTTGGTTGAGGTATTTCGCTTAAAGTGAATTAATTTGACATGCCACAGAATGAGTGGAAATAAAAATATCAAAACTTGATATAAATAGCGTGACATAAATTTGAACTGCTAATGAAATTATCGAAATTAAATTAATGATAATAATAAATGATAAAATATGGCAATAGCCTGTGATAATTTTTCATAAGTTGTTGACAGTTTTAACAAGTTTTTACAATTAAAAAAATTAAAAAAAAAAATTAAGCAATTAATTTGATGAAGTGTAAAAAGGATAATGGAAAAAATGCTTGAATAAATTATAACCCTAGAGAGAAGAGATCTAACACAGAACTCGTTACGGTAGTGATTCTTAAGAGATAGGGACGGGTTCGAGTTCTAACAATTTGCATGAAACACATCTGTCACTTAAACATGGCGCTGTCATAGGAGGAAAAAATCTGAAGAGCGCACATAGCCGAAACGAGGTTGTCTTCAAACCCAATGGGATAACGGATATTAATTCCAAAAATCTACATCAAATCAGTAGGAATACCAAATCAAGGAAAATTAATAACTTTTAGACGCTGTATGACGGGTCGACGAATAGACGTAAACAATCTTTTTAGTTGCGTTTACTATAGGGCTAGTATTAGTTATAGTTGGTGTATTTAATATGTATGATTGTATTCATATACATATACACTACTTATTTTGCTAGAGCCTTTATCATAAGTCAGGAAATTAATACACAGTATTTCGGTACTAAAGTAGTAGTTATACTATACACTCATTTTTAAGATAGCCGAGTACTTGCTGCAACAATATAAAAGTAGACCTTTCCAAAGAAATTTCAAAGCTACAACAGCTGGCTGAAAGTAGTATTTTTAGAGACACAAAAGATGTAAACAAATTTTAATGTTTGAAGCCCCAGCCATCCCCTGACTGCTCCTTGTCATGCAATGAAACGGTTGATTATAGCAATTAGTGCTGTGCTAGCGAGGGCTTGACAAAATCAATGGTGTAAATGCTTTTTCTGCTATTAGAACAGTGAATAACAGCTAAAACAGAAATAGTTTGATTGATTGTGTATTTTCATTACTAAAAACTTTATTTTTAGATATAAAAGAGTCAAAAATATAAACGCGATTTTACCTGAAAACATAAAAAAGCGTAAAACAGCTCGCTCAAAAATAAGGATATTTGAGTTGTAGATTTCTGGAACGAATTTCCGTCATCCCTTGTCAAGTTTGGTTTGGGGACAAACCGTTTTCGGCTATGCGCCATCTTCAGTGGATTGGTAAATGTAAGTGATGACGGTTTTATTGCTTTGTATCAGAATATGTGTTTGCGGATGCCAGGTAGATGTTATAGGCACCATTTTTTTCATGTGTAATTCGGACCTGGTAGCAGGCCCGGTGTGTTTTTATAGATTGGTAGACGATTGTGATTAATATTTTATTGCATAATGATTTGTGTTTGCGGAGGGCATGTGAATGTTGTTTTTATTTGTTTATGGTGTTTTTTGTTGGGGTTGAAAGAAGTCTGTGAATATTGGATTATGAATTTGTTTATAATTTTTTTGTTATGTGTTCTTCTAGTCTTTCGTGTATCTTGTTCGTTATTTTTGTGTGTTTTGTTGATTAATTTTAGAGTTTCAAACATAACATCATAATCGGACTTCGTTTTTTCATTTACGATGCGTCCGTCAAATATCTTATGTTTGTATATTTCCATGTTTTCCAGGATGTTTAGTCGTCGCCTTTTGTGCTGTGTGTGTAGAAGTTGTACCGTTTTTCTAGTATGCGCTAGATATTTAAACTTTATTCTGCACGATTTTCAGACATTTATAAATAGATTTAAGCTTCTTATATTCAGTTAATTATTTTAAAATTTCACTTAAAAGTAATAGAAAGTTTGGAGCGTCGCAATTTAATGCGAACAATCCTTAACGTGCAGATACCGAAATGCACGCATTCGTAAATTTTTCTGAAACCAAACGCGTCAAGCTAACTTTGAATTAAAAACAGGAACAAAAATAGCTCATTTACAAAGCTGCTATTTTAAAGGAACAATTAATTGCGTTTGCTCCAAACTTGTACGCACAAACACACAAATGCGTGACTGTTTTCATGTATATTCGAATGTCGAAAGTGCACAGAATTCGCCATTTGAACGAATGTAACAAAATATTTGAAAAGGAATTAAAGTGAGACACAATTATGCATAGAGTTACGTATAAAAAAAGTTTATCTGCACCCTTAAGTTTCACACGTCCTTTTAAAATACATTAAATTATTTCTTTTTAATACGATGTCAGTAGAATAACTATCATAAGATATTTTTATTAAAGCACATCTTTTTCCATTTCTCGATTATGCTCTAAGAATTCTTTACAGGTATTCTGAGCTGTGCTTGCTTGCTGTTGCCCGAGTCGCATAAAGTAATTTTTTGTTGCTTTCAATATAACATCTAATTCATTAATTAAAAATGAGCTTCAGCAGGCACTCATGATAAAGTTCGACCAAATATCGGATATTAAATTATGGGAAAATACAATTGAGTATTTCCATCATTGCCTGGTGAAGCGATGCCAGAATAAAGAGTTTACCTTAGTTCTGAATATTTTTGAATCACAATAAGATTTGAAGATTTTTTTCCCAAATTTAAGGATGTCAAGGATCCAAGTATGTCCGCGAATTTTAATATATGTATGTCCATAAATTGCCCTTAGATTACCATGAATTTCGATAACTGTGTGATAACATTTTTACATAAGTTTTAAAAATTATTGCTTTTGAAGTTCAAAAGCTTGCAAATGTATTTTTAGATTTTTTAGAAACAGAAACCAATTCACAAACATTTTAAAAAAAAATATTAAAACATAAAATATGGCAAAAAAGTGAAAATGTGCGAAAAAGTGAGGTCACACTTAAGTGCAAAAGCAAAATTATTGTGCAAACTTGGAAATATGTTTAACTTTGACAAGTCTACATTTGGCACTATAATTCGAAATACTAATAGCACCTCCAAATACACCAGTATGCACAGATGTGGTTATCCAGAAAAGATCGACGAGCGAACTGAACGGATGATAATTAGAAAAATTATCAAAAATCCAAAATATTCAAATAAAAACTGGAAAATATTACGTGCCATGCTCATCCAAAAACCATCGTTGTTTGAAAGACAACAATTTGCACTCTAACGTTGACAAAAATGAACTATTTGTTAGTCAGGTTAATACAGTGTGGGACTAAGCAAAAAAGTACCTAGACATACATACATTGACTTTTGATTTTAATTATTGGTATTGAATTTCTGTGAACGTACCAGTATGTATGTAAATGTATGTATGTACGATATATGTATAGCCCAGACGATTGTTGTAGTCGAATTATATTTTGCTCCTTCAAATATACTTTTGCGACTCATTTTTACGATTGTTAAAGGAGTGAATCGCCGTTTACATATTTTGGCAAGTATTAGAATATTTTAAGTATTCAACGATCTGCTGGCACCTCTAGCCTGGTGTACTACTTATTCTTTCCGACATAAAATTGACAGTTGGGTGTTCGGATTTTTAGGAAAGGAAAAGCGTGACGTTATATGATAAATATGTTTTTAACTACTCAAACTTTAGCGCAACAGTAATAATAATAATACTTGTCTACTATTTTCCATATATAATTAATAATTATATTTTAACTTAATTTATTTAATTTTTTTTATTTTCAGGTAAGAAACTTAAGATAACATTGGCTACTGTAGTTATGCAATCCTGTAACGGAGGTAATTAAATTTTTATTTATTTTCTGAGCAAAAGTAACTTGAAAACATCCTTAAACATACGTGTGGACATATGGAGCGCACATATGCAAGCAATTTCTCCATCGAAATTCTTTAGCGCTTTCAATCTTCGACCTTAAGAAAGCTTACAAATGATCCTTGGTATGCGGCCAATGAGAACATTCCCAAAGACTTAAAATTGCCTAAAGTAAAACAAAAAATCAGTAAAAAAAAACACGTTGAGAGACTCAGTGATCAAACCAATTTGTTGGATTTGTTAGATGACAGAGAAGAAACTAGTAGATCTAAAAGGCATCACGTTCTAGCCTTCTTCTTAGGAAGTAATTATATTAATTTAAAAATTAGATCTCATCAGATTAAAATTGGTTGCCACACAGGGGAGAAAAGTGTATTGAACATATTTTGTTTATTTTTTTTTTATTGAAGCTCACGCATACATTTCGTATTATTTGTGCAAGTCAAAACTTCGAACCTTTATAACTGTATAATCGGCTAAATAATGTTATCATAAAAGGGTTAATAATAAATTGTTTAGCCCCTTAAAAATACATATAGATGTATTTACACATGTATGTAACCGCCCCCTTGACAAAATTGTGCCATGATTATGGCACGATTAAAACTATATGTAAGATACTTAAAGCGTAGTTATAAATTTATTTAAATCGAATTCCTATTCCGTGGAAAGCAAAAACATGACAAATTATTAAATAAAAATCTGATAGCTTTTGTTCCATAAGTAAAGCATTACAGCTCACAAGGAACATAAAGCTATACTAAGAGTAAATAATGAAATAGCCATAAGTTAGCTGCTAATATTTCGAACGCAAATAATGCAGAAATAATATTATTTACCAGTTTACTAACGACTTCCTATTTTACTCGACCTGACAGTTTGACCTGACTTCATGTCTTTCCGGCTTAGCAAGGCGCACGAAATGGTTCGCCCTGTTTTTTCTCCCTCATAACTTTCCTTTCATAATTAATAAAATAATAAGACATGAAATTTAAGAACTCTACATAAGGTAATAGCCAACGTCATAGGCCAAGTTTAAAAGTTTGACCATAAAATCTTCGCAAGATATGAAAAACGTGCTGACCCATCAATATTATGCGGTACTTCCACTATAGCTAGAATGAAAGGTGAAATTAGGTAATAAGTAATCAATAATATAAGAATACGGAATACGGACTAGATATTGTAGATTCAATGCGCACAACAACATAAACGTGAAAATAAGGCCAAGTTCCTATCCAAAAATTTCGGCCGCTAAAAGTGCTGAGATCAAAATGAGGACCAAGTTATTCATATCTAGTACTTCTCTAGTGAGAATAAAGTAAAAAATTTGTCGCAAATAACGCTTCTGCATATAAGATTCCATCAATTTCTTCACCACCCAGTCTCGTAAACGCTCGTCGCTTAGTCCCTATGATCTTTTTAAAGTTAAGGAAACGAAAACCAGCAGGTTTGTCCGTAGTGATATGCTTTTCAACCCATAAATTCGGCAAGTCAGCAACGTCAATTATAAGGAAAAGTTATGGCCCAAGTATGTAAAGAAGATACGCATTCGTGATAATGAATCCATATAAAAATTATTCGCGCCAATACTCTACGAATGTAAAATTCAGCAATAAAGGATCTTTGCACATTGGGGTTGGTCTAATGGAATACTGAAGGGGCAAATATGACCCAGCGACGCCTTTTTATAAATTAACTACTCTTGTTAGAAAAGTAAAAACATGATCAATTATTACAATTATTAAAAGTCAAAAAGTTTCACGGACCTAAATAAAAATTAAACAAATATGAGAGTCATATTTAACTGTGGCGAATATAGTTTAAATTATTACTGAATTTGCTTATTATTAAACTAAATATGTATATTCCATATATAAAAAAGTTCTGACAACATTTTGTATTAAAGTCAAATAAAATAAAATAAATTTAAAATATTTTTACTCCCTCTCTCCATTGCTGAAACACATTTGCATAAATGCTTTATTTTTTTTACTCTAAGACTTGTGTAAACAAATATTTTTTTTTAATGGAATAAAATATGCAGGATACACATTTTCATGCACAAACGCCCATATCATTTTGGGTAAAAAAAGGAATTGTTGTTGTTACAAAACTACCAAACACACTAATACACCCAAATAAGGCAGTTTTATATTCATGCACATATGTATGTACTTAATACGTATTAAATTAAGCTTGACGTGCATCTGTTGAGATGGTTACAATGCCGGATTTAGCTTAAAATAAGGATAAATAATACTGCCTTTACTTTTACTACCACATCAACGCATAAATAGGTACTTTCAATTGGAAAAGCACACATACAAAGAGCAAACGGTATGCATATGTATATACATTAAACATACTTATAAACACATTGAAAACTGCGTTGTGAATTACAAAATCTGATAACAATATATCAGCTGTTTATCTTCCAAGTAAAACTCAAGACAATTGTGTTTGGTGGTTTGCTTAGCTCGAATAGGCAAGGAGTTTTAAAGAGCCTTCATATCTTTTAGAATGTAAACTTTTCAATCTGAAAGTTCTATATGATTTAAAAAACTAAGAAATAGAGACTGCATAACACGTATACGTTTTCGATTTTGCAAATCTTTATGTTCTTGACTTGACTAAAACTTACAGTAAAAATTCTCTTCTGTCTGTGTTAAATATTCATATTGCCACATGGTACAACAATGTGCTATCGAATTGAATAGTGAGTGATAAATTGCATTTGGGAAATTGTAGTTTCAAATCTATTTGTACTAAGCGGCTTATTCGTTTGAAGAATTGTTTTCTACAAATACATGTTTGCGAACATGAGCAGCCTGCATAATGGCCCATATCAAGAGTACAGCATCAATATCTTGGCCTGTAGTGCAATACTCTCCTGCCTCCAGACCAAAACACGTCCAACCGAACGATAGACACAGAATTAGATTTCATAACAGTTTACTTTGATATTCAATGGCTCTTTAGTATAAGAAAGAAACATGGCTAAAAAAAAACATGATTTTTGGAAAATATCGAATAATTGATCTCCTAATATCCTGTGATTAAAATTTCTCGTCTACACCTGACGATAATTCAAACAGGCGAGGATCCAGCTTCGGTTTTAAGCGGGGACAGTATAAAAAACACAATTCCACAATTTTCGTAAACATTTTGTATGAGAAAATAATAATTTTTAATGGTTTTTGGAGGAAAATTATCATTACGCCATCAAATCAACGTACTATGATTAGAGAACATGGTTGTAAACAAATCATATAATTATTGGATGTAATAATAGTATGTAGCTCTTAGAATGATAGAATAGTAAAAATAATATTTTACTGATGATTGGAAGGTTACGAACACTGCCGACTAAAGCCAACGAACCACTATATGTTTGGTTGTTGCGTTTATGACAAAACCATATTATATTGTTGCATGTGTGTTTAGTGGATTTGTTTTCAAAAGAAAACATTTGCTAAGAGCTTAGTTTCACGTTTTGGAAATTGCTTCAGAATTATATTCAAATATTTGTGTCCGATTATTAACCAACAAACCCCATTTTGGACACGGTATGAATTAATAACTGAGAGTAGGTTAAGCTATTGTGATATTATGCAAAGCTGGATTTTACAGGACCCTACTGACCTACCACAACTACCAAATTAACCGCGTTTACTTAATGATTTTCGGGCTTATTTTCAGCAATCCTAGTCCACTATGGAGCATACATAGATTACAAGCGAGTATTGTGGGGTTGTTGTTATTTTTGTAACACAGTACATACTTCAAGCAGATTCATTGAGCGGCGCAAAAAATTTGAATCTTTGTAATCTTGTGTAATTCTGTAAACTATTTTGAATTTTATTTCAGTTGCTGTTTATTTATTTGTAATTAACGGCACAATGCATTTTGTACAAAACTCCAATGATGATAGCAAAAGTTTCTTCCAAACAACTCTGCAGTTATGTAATAAGTTCAATTGGAGGCAGTAAATATGTCACTACTCACGGTGCCATAATTAAACAAGAAGCCATGTCTAACATGTTGGGCTTAGTGAGCGGGCACACATGGTCGATTCCCACAAATTATTTTATCTGATGTGGATCTTGTTTAAAGTCCTGCACTCAATATAATTTAATTTAATTAAGAAAGAGTTAAGGTTAAGGTCTTTTTAATAGGAAAAATATTTGCGTCTACATTAAATCAAGAGTAGATTATATATTTTTTCTTACCTTATTGCCGTCATAAGTTTAATTCACAAAAAATGTTTTTCATCACCAAATAGAACTTGAATCAAAAAGATCCACATTGCTTCCCCTAATTAATCACTTCGACTTAAATAAGTGAAACAAAATTATGAAGAAGAATTTGCTTTCGCCTCTCCTCAATTACTTGCTCTTGTGCCATCAATTGCTTGAATTAATTGATAAATATTATAACGATGACTTCGTTTGTAAGATTTATTTGCACAATTTTCGCTGAGTTTTTACGTTTTTTAAGAAATATTTTAAGTATTTCCTTTAATTTCAATTTTTGATATTTATGACTCTGTGTCAACTAAATAAATGTGATAATTAATTAATGCCATCAACTGTCATTGTGGAGCTCAATGAACAAATACTGAAACATGATTGATGGTTGTGAAAGAAGAGAAATATTTTTTAATTAACAAAGATATGAAAGCTTGAGTAATTTTTATTTATTGGTGATTGTTATTTTTATCGAGGTAAGTATGAGATAGAAAATATTTAGCAAACAAGGCACTTTTGCAATTTATGGCAGTTCTTAAAGTCAAGTGTGTCAGTTATAGGGTTGTGTCAGTCACGTCAGTCAGTTCAGCAAATTCACAGCATTTACAATAACAACAAGCAATTTTCTATTCTTCTGTAAAATCAGTTATATGTTGTTTTTGTAATTGTTGTAAACTTTTAACAACTTTTCGGTAATAATCCCATAATTGACTAACTAGAAAGTAGTTCAACCAGCCTCTTGCCTTTTTGTATACAGGTTTGTCATTCCGTTTGTAATATCTATAACAACAGTTTCCGACCCAGCAAAGTATATATATTTTGGTTGCTTATAGGTAGGAATGTTTAATTAATGATGTGCAACTGTCCGATGTTAAAATTTGCTTTTTGAGGGCACTAGATTTCTTAGGAACTGAGAACCTGGACCATTTGATCAACGCGTTCAGAGTTTTCGTTTTTTTTTTTGTATTTTCACTATTACGGGGAAACTCTTACAAAAGTCATTAAAATGTTAGACGAAATTAAAAAATTTTTAAAAAACCTCGAAATTTTAACATCTAACAAAAAAACGAATTTCTCCAAAAACCAAAAGAAAAAATTAAAATTAACCAAAACATTAAAAATTCGGGATTCACCAAAATTCGAAAATTCACTACAAAATAAACTATAGGAAAAAATTTTAAATTACAAAAATTAACATAATATTCTAAAAAATCGGAATTTTACGAAACCCAAATTACACTAAAAATTTACAAAAAGTCAAAATTATGCCAATAATTTAAATATGCCGAAAATTCATAAATTTATTATAAAATCAAAAAACTGTCCAAAAACTCAATATTCAATAGAATGTGGAAATTATACCAAAAAAAAAAAATTGCAAAAAACAAATTTCCTACATTTAGAATAATTTAAATTTCACCAAATTGTTTAATTTCACCAAAAAGCCGTAAATTCACAAAAAATCTATATATTACGAATTTGTAACAAAATTCACGTTAAACAAACATATAAAATATGGACTCCATTACAAATGGGGAGTTCATCAGAAAATGAAAAAAAGCACCACATAGTTAAAAATTCACCAAAAAATTTCGAAATCATAAAAATTCTAAATAAATTTATAAATAAAAATTTATCTAAATTTAAAAATGCCTGACTAAACCACAGTTAAGTCTAAAAGTTTTTAATTGCGAAAATAAAAACATTTTCCAAAAATGTAAAATTCTATCCAAAAGTAAAGAATAATTCAAAAACATTCAACATTCAGCCGTCATATAGTATTTAGCATCAAATAAAGTACGTTTCTTTCAAAACAGAATAATAAAACGATTAAACACTCCTCTTAATGGTATTGGAAATATTATACTGAAATATCACATAACGAGGGTAAATGTGATATTTTAATTAAACAAATTTATTTACTTTTACTTTTACAACTGACGGCATGATGTATGTCGTGTCATAAATACGAAAAAAAGTCTCAATTCACACATCAAGAACCACACAACCATGAAAATGTCTCAACATATGATACACACGCATGTAAAACGGAAACTCACACCAGTAAAAAAGAAGAGGAGAGCCAAAAACCAGAAAGAAACATCTTGAACATTTTGAACGTTAAAATGTGCAAAATGAGTAGAGCACTTATTTTTTCCAATCAAATATTAATTTAAATATGCAGCAATATTAAATGCAGGTATCATTTATTGCAAAGATGGAAATAAGTTTAATATTTTATTTTTAATATGAAATGATTGCAGATGCTGAAGTTGACCGACCACAAATACGATTTTCTTTGTGACAACATTTAAAATAAAGTTACATTACCCTTTTGCTTTAGTTTGTTCTAGGCGAAATATTAAAAAATTGAATAAAAAATATTTTTACTAAAGCGGACTTGGAGTTGACGAAACTTTCAAGGACATTACAATCATAACTACTCAGAAAGCACTCTACGATACAATTTTTCTTCTAAGTTAAGTTTTGCTTTCTTTTCTTTTAACTATAAAGTACCGTTCAAAACTATTTGTATAAAAATTCCCGCTTTATTGCCCTCTACTGGGGAAAAAGGTTAATATGAAAAGTTTATTTTATAAATAAGTTGATGTTGTTATCTTTAAAAATATGATGTTCATTTTAAATTTTATTTTATTTATTTTGCGATAAGCACTTGTAAACTCGGGGTATTTTAAGAATACAGAAATTATTTAAAATAAATTTTTTGAACGTTCGGCACAATTTTTGCAAAATTTGTTAACATAAACAATAATATAGCCTTAGACAATATATTTCTTTTTTTTTATAATATTCTTTCAAACTAAAAAATAATTATCGAAAACGAAATCATTTAAAAATTTTGTATGTTAATTTCAATCACATTAAGCTATTTCTAGCCAAAATCTTCAAGTGCCAAAAATTTATTTTTCTACAGCTATTTCTTTAAAACATTTCAAGCCGAAGATGTTGTTTAGTGACTTTTGCTTCTACTATTTTGTAGCCACCTTGTGGTGACAAGCAGTGTTAAGCCTAAAATATTCCTTGAAGTCACTTTTATTTACATGTATTTTGTTATCTATCCAGCAGTATAACTTTATTTCTTACTTTTCTCTATGGAACACAGCATTGAGTGACTGAACCATTGTTTATATTAATTAAAAATCCACAATAAAAAATAAATTTAAATCCACAATAAAAAATAAAGTCTAAATAAAACCCAATTTACGTTAGAATATTTTAGTTTTATAAATCCAGGGTGTCGGATGGTATACTACTTTGTTTGTTTATAATTTTTTTTTAAATGAAAGAGAATGGATCGTATATTGATTTAATGTCGGCAATTATGTTTTATTTAATGTCGGCAATTATGTATGAAATACAATATCAGATAAATGTCCGCCTCTGTGAGCCTCACAAATGCGAGTCCTTTTGAACACATTTTTCATTACATTCTCACACATTTCACGCGGTATTTCATTAATTTCATCACAAATATTTTGTTTGAGTTGCTCCAGTGTTTCTTGTATGTTTGCATAAACCTGCTACCGTGGAGGCCAATCAACATCACCATTCCTTGAAATAACTTTGTGTGGGAAGAGGGTCTCGCAGTAATTCCATTGTAATCCTGGCTGTATGCGATGAGGCACCATCTTGTTGAAACCACATGTTACTCAAGCCCAAAGCATGCAGTTGTGGCTTTAAAAAATCTCCACCGTTAGTTACGTCGTTTTCAGTTTCAAAGAAGTAAGGTCCAATGATTCCTCCTGACCAAACTGAACACCAGATTGTCACTTTTAATGGATGCAAAGGTGACTGATGAATAATTTGAGGGTTTTCCATTGCGCACAACCGACTATTCTGTTTATTCACATATCCATTCAAATGAAAATTTGCCTCGTCACTCATTATGATTTTTTCATGAAAATCGGGGTTGCCATGGGCGAGCAGTAGCATCATATTGGCATATGTACGGCGGCGTAAAAGGTCTTCTCTGGAAGAAGCTCTTGTGTCAACTAAATCTAAAATGGAAACAAATGCAAATTTTTACGCAAATTTGTGCCCAAAGTTGATCTTTGAAGACCAAGCTCCTGAGCACGGTGTCAAATTGAGGTTGATGGATTGTTTTGAACACTTTCTTGAACAGCAGTAATGTTTTCACCCGATCTTGCAGTACGTTGTGGTCCATGCTTAGGCCTATCAGCCTCAGTTCCACTTTCTTCGAAATCATTCACTACACGAAAGATAGTGCGTCTTGTTGGCACGTTGTTTCTCCCAAAAAATACACGTAACTTTGTCATCGTCACGGTAATTGATGTTTGATTTTGATAAATTGTTTTAACGGTTAAAACACGTTGGTTTACCGAATATTTTTCAAAATATATTTGCCACGTCTCTACTTCACGACTGACAAATATGAACTGTCAAGACTAATGTTTACCAAAATGGCGGCAAAACAAAGTAGTATACCTTCCCGGCGGACACCCTGTATTTTTGAATTCTGTTTTAAACCATCTTTTGCTCTTATACAAGACAGTTGAAATTTCACTTATTTTGCTCTCTCTTGCATAAACACATAAAAGAAACCGTCATATACAGAGCTCCAGCACATTTCAAGAGTAAAATGCGAACGAAGGACAAGTAAGTGTGTACTCCTCGCTATTCGCTTTTTTCGTTGGACCCAGTGATTTGTAGTAAAATTTTAAACAATTTTTAGGAATATAGGTCGAGCGTAAAAGATATAATTCTGCAAAATAAACAAACTTTAAGCTTAGGCTTAACCATGTTCAAAATATTACAATTGTATTTTTTAAATCAATAGTATTTTTATTAACGTTCCGTCTGGCCAGTTAGTTCTAGTACCGCCCTCGTATATCATGAAAAGAAAGATAAAATAATTTTCGGAAATTGCAGTATTTTATTCTCCAAAAACTTTTCAAAAAACATATTTGTTTACTAATGATTTATTGAAAATACTTTGTTGGAAACCATAAATATCTATTTTAAATGCCAGTATTTAAATATTACTGTAGCACGAAAATCCAGAAATAATTTACTATTTTAAAATCAATATTTACTAAACCTTTGTCAAAAAGTTTTGGCACTCATACTCGTGTAGACAAATATTTAATACTTGCTTTATTATTTGGAAACTAAAACTAAATAGTAGCCCAAGGTGTCCCTTATGATGTTGCAAAATTATTGTGAAAGGAAGAAAAAACTTAAACAAAACTAAGTTGCACAAATGCGATTTATTTAAAGCTCATTTGCGTATTATAAGAAATCCACAAAACACATAAATGTTTTAGAAACTGAGTTTAAATATTTGAAATATTGCAGAAAAGAGACAAAATGGAATAGCAAAAACTCAAAGCAACTTGTACTTTAATGCGTACGAATCTAATAAAAGGAACCAAATGTAGCTGCTTGCAAGTCAGGTGGGGATCCTTAAGAATTAAAAAAAAAATTCCACACTCGAAAACGTTCCCAATATAATTTTATAACTGAATCTGTTGTGAATGACCAGAAAGAATATAACAAAAATCACTTCAAATGCAGAATAGGAAAACAGGCAAAATTGTGACCAACAAAAGCACATAAAATCGGGTTAGTGAAAATTGCAGCAATATTAAAAAAAAACATCGCTTAAATGAGAAGATGTTCCAAATTAACATAATGATAGCTATATTTTGCTGTCCGGTATCTTAAATACCCTTCAAATAAATATGAACTTCGAAACATTTACTGCAGATTTTTTCCGGTGCAAAATATTTTTTGCGATCATTATTTTTTGCCTCCGGCTTAATTCGGCTTATTTTACATTTAAACTCTCCTTTCGTTTTAATATAAGCATTTTCGATCGGTTTAAAGAAGAGATGGTTTTTTTTAATTTCGGCTGTTTTAATTTGTTTATATGACCTACTTCTTCCCTATATTCTTTATTAATTTTTAATAAATTCACAATTTTTGAAGAATTAAAATTGGAACGAAGTAAAATTTTTAGTAAAAGTTATAATTTTTGATAAAAAATTAAAATTTTCGGCGCACTTCCAGCCTTTCGTTAAATTTCAAAATACGGTTTTTAGTGAGGTTTTGCTCTTTTGAAACTTGAAATTATTTTGGATGGATTTTTGTGAATTTTTTTTTTATTGTTTTCAATTGAATTTTGGCTTAAGGCGCAATTTTGATATTTTAGTGTTTATGATATATTTTATTATATTAGATTTTCTCCTGAATTTTCGAAATATGACGACTTTATGTTACTATAGAGACTTTTCGTATAATATCGGTTTTTTGAATAAAATTTACATTTTTGCCAAATATCACAAAGAATTGAATTTTTATTAAACTCTAAAAATTTTCAACAAATTACAAAAAACTAAAAGTTGAGATGGCAAAAAAATCAGACTTTTGTAAAAAATATATGCATTTGACTAAAATTTTACATCACACAACAATATAATAAAAAAAAAATGTTTATTTCACCATGAACCGTTAATTCACCAAAAATAAAAAAAAATTCCCAAAAAACCAAAATTCACAAAAAAATTTTAAAATCATAACTATCAATTTTATCTAAAATCTAAGCTAAACTGAAAAATGATAAAAAATCTCAATTTCATCAAAATTCTGGAAATCTCCACAACACCAAAAAACAACAAAAAAATAAAAATTTCCAAAATGCGTAATAGCACTTTTCAAAATAGTCGAACTAACTTCTGTTGTCGTATGTCATAATCGGAAAAACGTATTTTTTCGGTACGTATTGTATTGTATTGTACGTTCACAAATGTGAAGATTCCACCAAAAACTTTGAATAGAAAGTCTTCACAATTCGAAAATGTAACAGGATATTTAAAGCTAACACAAAAAAAATCAAAATCAATAAAAACTTAAATTTGTTCGAGAATCCAAAATTTAAAAAAAAGTTTAAAAAACCCGAAAATTCTAAAAAAAAAACCGAAGTTATTTCAATAAACTGAATACCACCAAAATAAATTTAAGTTCCAAAAGTCCTAAATTTTACCCAAAAACCATATTATGAAATTTCATGACATATTTCACCAAAACTTGTTGATTTGGGCAAAAATATTTCACCAAAAAAAGAAACAAAAAATTAAACTTCACTATAAATTGGCAATATACCAAGCAACGGAAATTTCATAAAAAATATTCAAATAATACAATTTCAACAAATTGTGATATTTTACCAAAAGCCCGTAATTTCGACGAAAATGCTATCAAAATTTCTAAATTCTACAATTAACCACAACATTACTAAAAATATATAAAACATATAAATAAATAAAAAGATCCTTAATTTAAAAAAAAAAGTTTCATTTATTAACAAGTAAAACTGGAGCCCAAAATTAAAGGTCGCACGCAAACCATTCTTTGCGCTGGGAAAAATCTGTACTACATTTTTAGTGGTTCATAGTTTTATGAAGGTTATATATGGATCGGCAAAACCGAATATAGCTCTCTTACTTGTTTTTAAATCATAATTTAACGTTTAGCTTGACCTCAAATACGTTTCGCTCAGTGTAGAAACAAACAATGAAAACTTAGTGCAAATATATGTGTCCGACTGTATGCAACAAATCCACAAAGCTTGTGTGTTTAAGAGTATGCGGCTTAAATACTTGAGCCATATAAGAGAAGTTTAGACAAAATATATTCGAAAACATATTTTTGCTAGTGGCACAATATACAGGCATTCAAACAAGAACTGCTGCTCAAACTACTTTGCAGTAGATGACCCAGATTTCTCATTTAAAGGGTAAGGAAAAAATCCCTGCGGAGTAACGCAAAAGGGCACAAAAGTTCAGCAAAAATAAATAAATAAATTTTCAGTGGTTTAAGCCACAAAAAACCAAGAGCAAAAAATTTAAGCAGAGTTCAACCTCTGCAAGTTTCGCTAAGGACATATACGAGTAGTTAAAATGCCTTAAATTATTCGTTGTAGCACAAATATTACATACAGACAGACACTTTCTCTGCTCTCACTTATACATTTATCCACTTTTATTTTGTTTTAGTTAAATTATAGAAATGCTTAAGTTTGTTTGAGTGGTCTTGGGGTGGTGGGGGTGGAGAGTTTCGAAATGACTTCACACGTAAACGAACGCTGGCAATTCATAAGTGTCTGTAATCTTTTCGATTTTTCACAGATTTAGTAAGCAACGCTATGTTTCTGTCTTCTTATTTTGCTTTTTTTTAAACTTTAGCATAGGCGCATGTTGATGGGGGCAAATTACAAAAATATTATTTTATCAGGGACTGTAATTCCGCTGGTAATAAAATTACTTTAGTAATAGAAATTATTTGAGTTTTTAATTCATTTTTATAACTAAAAGTTTTTTCTTACATCCTGATGTATACGTTCGATGGGATGGTAGTTTAACTACAAATCGAAATGCACACAATGCAATGAGAAACCAACCACGTTTGTTTCTTATAGTAGGACATTTTAATGATCGACATTATAGTTTTCCTCAAAAAATTTTTTATATAATAAAATACATAGAAAATGACAAGAAATTGTTTTAATTTCATATCTTTAAAATTTAAATTAAAGTTAATTTGTAATCCGAATTGCCACTATCACCTTTCAGGCGAAGGGAGAAATAGTGAACATAACCAAATGCTATCTCAAGATTTTAATTGATATGACTTCTTATTTATTACAAACTGGGATACGCCGATTCGCTTAGGGAGTTGGTATGAGATTCTACACAGTGTTTCAAAACTTCTCACAACATTCCGGATTATTTTGGTATGTAGCTCAATGACGTGGAATGCTCTGCGATGCTTTTGTATACTCTAGAATGTTTTGGACTCTTCTAGAAATTTCCAGATGGAGAAATTTCTTACTCTTCAGGTTTTGAAGATTAACACCAACATCGAGGCAGCTTTGAATTGCAATGTAAACGTCAGTTGTACTGAAGAACAGCTTCTAAGTTCCTAGTCCTGTAACGTAGTTTTATTTTCCCGCTGGGGTTACATTTAGTCTTTCCAGGGTTTTACTAAAGGTCTGCTTCCTTTAACACGTAGATGATATTGTTTGAGCACAGCTATTTTGTTACAATGAATACATTTATACGTCTTCTAGGTTACAGCCAATAGAAAATAATATCGTATGACCTTGTATTTGGAAGAAAACGAATGAACGTAATAACTTCGGTAGACCTTATATTCGTATGTTTAACGACTGTACTATGTCAGATACACGGTAATTTCGCGGGACCTTGTATTCTGGAAAATACCGATAAATTTTAAGAATATATGTTAAACGCGCCAGACTCAGACTTTGCCAGTCAGCAAAGTAAAAAGAAAATAAAATAATTTCGCGAGACATTCGGATAAATACGATTAATATATAAGATAATTTCGAAAGACCTTGTGTTCGGCAATGTAGGATTCAATAATACAAAGAATATAAGATAATTCCGGGAGACATTATATTAGTCTTACAAATAAGCTACGGTTAATACAAGATAATTTCGGAATACCTTGTACATATGAAAAATCTACGGTCTACAGTGGGAACATGAATCTGTAAAGTTCTCGGACTTCAGTTCAATTACCGATAACAGCTCGTCTAATTATGGCCAAACCTTCACACTATATCCAATATGCAATTATGACGTATAAACAACGTACATTTGCGACTTCTTAATATGTTGGCTACCACGTACCAATAATGTGTGAATACGTACATTATGTTTTACTAACGAGTGTGTGTTGGTTTGCTTATCGGGTGTATTTATGTTCGTAAATTTGTACCGGCACGTTACAGTTCAGGCCGATTTGGGGCTAGAATTGCACCCAATGGATTATAATACAATAGATAAGCTTACAGAGGATTATATAACACTTATATACTAAAGGAACTGCGATTCAATACAGCGTAGGCCTTGATTTTAAAATTAATTTTTTTCAGCAATTTGGAATTGAGTGTATAGTAAGATATATATAACATGGTGGTATATCTGGCCCCCTATTTCTTTATTTTCGGCTTAAGTTATTTTTTTACTTGATTGAAAAGGGATAGCCCAGTATAGTAATAAGTGTTTAGTATCTGTCACTCCGGTGTTTTTTGTTCGTTTATAGTTAAAGACTCCGATTCGCAAATATTCTTCATTGCACTGCTGCCTAATAGAAGTTGTAAGATCGATTGTTCGACTTTTTAACAGGATTCGGTTTTTCCCAATATTTGTTATTTTATACCCCGTTTTATATTAAATGTTGTAAAACTAACTGGTGAACAGATTTAAACATATAGTAACACAAAAACCAAATTATTCATTGAAATAAAAGTTTATTTGCCTAATTTTCTGTATTTCGCTATATAGGTCTTCATTCAAATCTGATACGGTCCTATCTATGTCATTAGCTAAATGGGTATGTAATTATTAAAATATTTAGGAGAAGATTTGCTAACAGGAAAGTATCCTGGTCTTAGAAATAATATGAAAATGTTTAGCATTTCGTCTTTTTGTAATACGTAATTGTAAGGATTCTAGTAAATCGGCAAAAGGAGATTTTGAATTTTAGGAAATTTTGAATACAAATATTTAAAAATACTTTGAATTATAAATAAATTAGTAGAATTTTCAGATAATTCATTTATATGGAATTCTAGCTGCTTTAAATTGCTGTGTAGAAGGATCAATGTTTTTATATCTTCGCTAAATGGAATCAGTCCTATCTCTTAAAGAGAGCATGGTTAGCATTTAAAAGTGTTTTAAAATTACGAAATCATTATCAAGATGAGTTTTATCTGTGTCCTACATTGTGTATTAGTGTCAGCTCCTCTTTCTTTTGTCCTTTTAGATACATTTGAAATTTATTTTGTTTGTTTAATTGGTTTGTTAAAATATTTACATATTTTCTCGCGGGATATATTGTATCAGAAATAGTTTCATTAGAAGAAGTTGTCCCATCCCACTTCGTCTTTCGAATCTCGCTTATCTAGCACAATTAAACTGGCTGATTGATTTTTCGAATTTTCTTTAGTTCTTGTTATTTATTTCAAATAAAACTGAGATATGCTAGTAGGAACCGCTTTCGACAGACAGACATTCCGTCCTCGACAATAAAATGACCTAATATTTCACCCATTTTATATTGCTTACATCGTATTTTAGTAAGCTATTAATTACCGTCGCAATGGAATGGTATCAAGTTCTCCTTTGTGCACAACTGAGCAGTTTAGGCTACTTTGTGTACTTTCCATGCCGTTTATAGTATTTCGACACTTTAGAGCTCATCTGTAATATTTCGAATTCTTTCCAACAAACTCCTCCACTCTCGGCTTAAGAATTTGTTGTAATAATTGAAAATGTAAAAATTACTCCAATTCCGGGCGGGTATATTTACAATAAGACTAAGGAGGCCGTGTGTATTCGAAAAATGAATATTTAAAAAAACCGGCTTGTGGTAAACTAAAAAAACCGGTTAATTCCGGTAGAATAAAAACCGTTTGATCTCCCTAGTTGTAACATAATTTGTAATTAAATTTAATCATTTAATAAAATGAACTAGTAAACGAAGAATATTAAGGCGCGTTGTTTTTACCCCCTCATAACTTTGCTTCCTTTAATAATAAAATAATGAATCATAAGGACTCTACATATAGGTAACCTTATAGGCCAAGTTTGAAAGCTTCCCGAGATTTGAAGGTACTTATTCACTGACTCACTGACTTACTCATCAATATTATGGGACACTTCCACTGTAACTAGAGAGCTGACATTAGCTATACGCGTAGACCTTAGGGCACGAGTAAACAAAAATAATCTGAAAACGGAAATTTTTTATCTAGAGGAAAGCTGAAATTTGGTATAGGTATGGAGAAAAAGTAATGAGAAAAATGACCACTTTTCATCTAGTGGACTAGGGTACCCTCTTATTTGTATGGATCAATTCCACTAAAGATAGAGAGCTTGGAAAAAAGGACTCAGATCCGAACAAAAAGATAAACGTGAAAAAGTTCCTATCCAAAAAATTCGACCGTAAAATGTACTGAAATTGAAATGAGGACCTAGGTCTTTATATGTACGATATCATTTCTATGCAACTTGCTGCCATGGCAACATTTTTTTGATGCGCAAAATGTTACCAAACTAGTAAGTTGCCTAGAAATTGGATGGTATCGTACATTTGACGAACTAGGCCCTCATTTTAATCTCAGTACTTTTTACCGAAATTTCTGGATAGGAACTTGGCCTTATTTTCATATTTATGCTTTTGTGCAAACTTGTTTCACATGCCAGCAAAAAGAAAATAATTTGACAAAACATACGCCATAAATTTCTCACACCTGCCACTTCCATCAAAATTTTCCTAAGAATGACTCAAACAACCAGCGCGCTGCAGCGTAAGTTAGAAGGTAAAGTTTTAAGGTCTTTTTTATATTCACAAAGAGGAATCATTTTACATGTAAAATTAAAAACTAAATTGTTTAATATTGTTGCCTATAAATCCTGACCTTAATCCCTATTTGTTTATTGGAATTCGATTAAAGTATTTTAGGGCATGTAGCCAAAAAATCATATAAAAATTGTTTTAAATATTTGCTAAATTCTTTTCTTCTGGCAAAATTTGACTTCGTAGTTTTGTTCCTTTATTTAAAAGCTTACGAAAATCCTTTTTATTTTAATTTCTTTCAAAATAAATGTTAAAAATTGTTTCCTGTTTCTTCTCTTTTGTCGTTATTTCTCTCGCTCTTTCTTTAGGTTCTTAAATTGTAAATGGTCGTTGTAGGGAATGATTTTACCAATATCCAAACAGAAGAGTAAACTATTTGTTAGCCAAAACAGTTTTCTACCTATGTTATGTAAAAAACGCCCAGCAGTTCTGAAAATATAAACGCTTTGAAGAGTACTGTTTGCTGCAGATTGTCATTGAGTTGATATTGGTGCATTGGTGGTACAACGCCAATATTTATATTTCCTGTCTGATGACCAATACCAACCCTTTACGGGCATAACTTAAAAGGAGAGTTATTTTCCTACAACCACCCGAACTAAAGGGAATGACAAAAAAAAGTCTTATATCGTAAAATTTAAAGATACATAGATAAAATGTATTTTATGGGGATTTCGTTTTTATTTATTAATTTGTTTTATTTTAATTTGTTTTTAAATATTTTAGTGCTGCAACATATTCCACAAATATACAGAAGTATTTCATTTAACTATTATTTACAAAAATTCTTAAAAAAAAAATTAGTGGTGACATGATTACAACAAATATATTATGTTCTGAACAACAATGTATGCTTATGGCAATCAGATTATAGTTACTTTTAAAACATTTTAAGCAAATCTCAAGTTGCGACAAACAAGTTTTGTTTCAAATGAAATCTGTCTGCGTATCTTTAACAAATTTCTAACCACCCCTAATTTAACAATGCCTGCTGTAAAACATTAGAAGTAAAATGCTTCATTAGAGAATGAATAGAAACTAATAAAATAATGTTTACGTATAATCTGGCAACCCCCGTTTCATGGTTTTTTCTTGTATAATGTTTTGGACCGACTGATATGTTATTGCATATTTTAACCTTTACAGCATATATTTGCACAATATTTGTGGCATTTGCCGAATTTCTAGAGCAGAGTTTACTTTTTTTAAGCATATTTTTATGTACCCTCTTTGTTTTTTTTAAATAGTATTCTACTGTTGAGGTCGTTATCGGTTAAAGTAACTTTCTAAGTCTTATTTTGTTTTGAAATTTAATTACAACCAGGGCTTTCCCTAACATTGTTAGTTTTCAAACACGTCTTGTGATTTTTTTTCCAGTTTTAATGATTTTTAAGTGACTTTAACCTTTACGGATTTAACTAGGTTTGTTTGAGATTTAAAAGTATACGCGACGTATGAATATGCGTAAGTGTTTTTCGAAAAAAGTGAAAAGGATTGTCATTCCCTTTGTAATTTCTACAATATTCATTTCGGACTAAACAAAATATACGAGTATATGTTGTGGACCCTTAGAGGTTGGGAAGTTAAATTAATGATGTTGGTCTGTCCGTACTTTTGTCTGTCCTATGGCAGAATTTAAGCCCTGTGATCAGCGAGTTCTCCGATTTTTCTGTGATTTTCGGTATATTCACTCTTACGAGAAACTGATTTTCCGTAAGCCTATAAAATTTGCTAGAAAGTTTTCACACAGGAATTAATCCGAGGTCCTCAAATAATTAACAGACCTAAATATTGATTCGAATTATGATCCAAAAAAAAACTTAAAAGTTTCACAAATTAACACAGAAATTTTAAATTCACCAGAAATTTTAAAATTTACAATAAAATTGAAAAACTGGAATAAACAAAGTTCTAATTGTCAAAACCGATATTTTAACGAAAAATACCAAAATTTACTAAATTTTGATATATCACCACAAAAAGTTTAATTTCACCAAAACTGTATAGTTTCACCAAAAAGCTGAAAAATGTCTAAAAAAAATTAGTACTTAATAAAAAACGTCGAAATTTTAACAAAATCGAAGAACGATATTTCGCCATAATTTGGCAATTTACCGAAATTCGCAAATACACCGCAAAACCACACTATGTATAATTAAATAATTTCCGATAAGGAATACCATGATCTTCCAAAAACCTTAAATTTAAAAAATCGAAACTGCGAAAAAAGTATTTAAAATTTGCAAAAAATCTAAAACTAATGAAACCTGAAAAATGTTTAAATTTGTGAAAATTACACCAACAAATTTAAATTTGATAAAAAAAATATTATAAAAATTTTTACCACAATTCGGGATTTCACCAGAAATTGAAAATTCACTAAAAAGCCAGAAAAAGCAAAATTTCTCAAAATATATAACTCAATTATCCAAATTTCACTAAAAGTTGAATAAATCAAAAAAGTGTTAATTTTATCGAAAAAGTTACCAAAATGTGGAATTTTAATAAAAACTTGTAAAAGTAAAATCACTAAAAATTTTAAAATTTACAGAAAATAAAAAAAAAATTACAGCTAATTTTAAATTATTAAGAAAGATAAAATTGGAAAAAAACTATCTCATGTATTAACCGATGAAAATACTTATATTAAAAAGAAAGGAGAGTTTAAATGTAAAATATATCAACTAAATCCGGAGCTCAAACTTATAGAGGGTATATAAGATTCGGTAAAGTTTAGATTTAAGAGCATATTTCTGGTTTTCCTGGTGATAATAATAATTACTATTCTTAATCTAAATATATTTTTATAAAAACATGTTTAGGAAAACCTACAGAGTGGAGAAGTATTTATATGTTGCATATTAACAACCATGTTTTTTTCTAGCTATTTTTTGCCATAAACATTTCATTAAGGTTGAAACTTTGTATATATGAAAGTTGTAAAGTATTTGCCTGCCAGGCAAATATGTATTTATTAAAATGTTCCCATTATTTATTCTCCTAACTATATTGTAAATCCCTGAGCGAATAACAAAAGTATGTTTAACCTAAATAAAAGTTATTTAGCTGAATTGAGTATAAAAATCTCGATCTAATTTTTATATTCCCTACACCCAAATTTCTTGCATATGTGGTTCAAGAAAACTCTCTTGATATTAAAATTGATACGATACGAAGTAGTATACGTACGAATATATGCCGTGGAATAAATAAAATTCATTGCATATTAATCTTTTTATGGAGAATGAAACACAATTTTTACAGTTTGTTGCATACATTTAAAAATATAGGTTTGAAAATAAAACAAGTGTGAGAGCTATAGCCGGTTGTAGCGATTACACAACTGTCACAAAATTGCTGAACAATTTTATACAGAGCCGATAGTTTAAATAGTATTTTTTCTTTGCCCATTAGGGATATTTGATTTTAATTGAGATGCGCTTAGTTGTGAAAATCCGATCTGAACATAAAGCAAAACGGCAAATAAAATAAATTTTTGTGCCAACCTAAAAGTATGCTTTAATTACCAAAAATAACACTATAATGAAATAAGGAAATTTCCCGCCACTTAAATGTTTAATATGTAGTAACGCAACGGGTTACCTGTGAAATAATACTCTATTATAATTCTTCATTCATCGCTAGTAGTGTTGAAGTCTATAGAAACGATTGCATATTTCCAAGAAAAGACAACAAGTAAACAATGTAAAGTGTAGCAAATGCAATTGCAAACTCGTGCCTTACGCATCTGAAGTGTAGATATTGAGATCACGAATAAATATCTGTAATTAAAACAAAGTAGAGCAATGGAATGCTGTAATTACTTGACATAGAACAATAGTTAAAGTTGGTTTTCATTAAATTAAATTAAATTAAATTTGTTTAAAATTACACTTGCGGATACTAAAGTGTATAATAAGGATATAATTAGTATTTAAGTTGAACAGTTTTAATTATGAAGAGTTAAAAATATTGTAGAAAAATCGAACGTCGAAATATCTCTGCAAAAAGTAAAAAAGATTTTGGAAGCAGTACAAACTTTATCTGGCACCCAAACGCACTTCACAGGAAGCATTTTTATGTTGCTTTAATAAGTATGACAGGAAATTTTGTGTACTTGCCGGTATATTTTTTAACAGTGCAAAAAAAAAAAAGATATTTTGACACATTCGCCTGCAGTCGTGCGTTCAGTGAATATCCAACAGCATGTAATGATCTAAAATAATTGCTTAAAAAGAAAAGCTCTAATGTTAGGTATCGCGCGCAAATTATGACCTGCGTAAGGCTCATGTGAATGCCAATTGATGGCGAAGAAGTTTTTTTTTGCTGAGATATATATGAAGTTTAATGGTTTAACACGCTCGCTGGCTTATCTGTTTTTGAATAAAAAAGGCCAAAAAAAATGTATTTTTTGCCCCATAGAACTTACGAAAGGCTTAACACATCTCGCGCCGAGCCCAAAATCGCGATTTACTCATTCGGGCCAAAATATATATTTTTTGTATAACACTCTGTTTATGTCCATTTATTTTATATTTGAAAACATAAAGTGAAAATTTTCACTTTTTCATGGTTTTTCATAAATTTTCCTCGTGTGCACCGGTAAGCCGCGGTAAGGAGATAACAAAGCCAGAGATGGTGTTTGACTATAATATAGGAAAATCGTATGTTGATATCTCTGACCAGCTCTCAGCATATTCGCCATACTTGCGCCGAACTGTAAAATGGTACAAACAGTTAGCTTTCCATCTAATCACTACAACAACCGTTGTTAATGCTCTGCACCTCTACAACAAAATCAACAACAAAAAAATGACCATCAAAAAATTCAAAGAAGAACTAGTGAGAAAGCTGGTTCTAGACCAATCTGACAAACCAGCACCTGAGATAGAAGAGGAACCAACACATATGTCCGTAGTCTCTGAGGAACTACAGACACCTCAGATGCCCCCTGTTGCAATAAAGCATATTTTGAAGGAAGCTGAAGGACCCAAGAGGAAAACTAGAAAAAGGTTTTTAGTGTGCTACAAAAAGATGGCTGCAGAACGTGGAACTCCTTATGCTAGAAAAAGTGCAAAAATGATTAATACCTACTGTATGAAGTGCAACATACCCATTTGTATCAAGTGCTTTGAACAACACTCTGCTTAGGTCATTTATGTATATATAGAATAGATTTTGAAATTTTGAGACTGAATTTACTTTTTTTGCCTCATACATGAATTTGAAAAAATAAAAAAAAATGGATTTGAATGTTATCATTGTTTTTGTCTGGTAAAAATTGTTTATTTCAATACAGAAAGAAAAGAAATACTGTTACAAAGAACTATCCACCTGTTCTCATTGAACCAAATAGCCCCCTTTTTTGTCCGTCCCTTATGCATTATGGGCATGAAAACTGCTCAGGCCAAACACAGTTTCACGTTCTCCTGGGGCCGCAGATTAATTTGAGGTATATAAACCCAATGTAAACCGTGTGCACTATGCCACATTCACGTTTAAAGACATTAAGGTTGCGTGTGCATATGTGAACACGTGGCCCAAACGAATACTCAGGTCGTGCGCACCAGTGTCGCACATGGCGCTAAATGTGTTAACTGACAAACGAACTATCATTCTACATTCATTTTTGACATACTCGATCAGTATACTCTGGCAAATCATAGTGAATAGATAAACGCTTGAACAACGCTACTAAATTATCAAATAAAAAGAAAAAAAATGAATCATAAATTCGTGATTCTTTACGACGAATATAATTATGTATCTGAGCAGGACATCACTCGAATTGCGGATAGATTTCATACCAAAAACTCTTTAAATGATGCAACTACAGCAGCACGTTAAGGGAATGTTTGCACTGCAGAGAATATCGATTTTTAAACGAAAGTTTGTGGCGGCTTATTCTTGGCTTAACGGGTTTGTTAAAAAAAATGCAACCATTCCACAATAAAGGCTCCATTATTTCCAGCAAAATGAACCGTTTAGTTTATAGAGATCGTTACCGCACCATGATCAATGATTTTTTGTTTGAAAATATGTCTCGCATCCGGGTGAGATGTCGTTACAACAGGATGGCGTTAAATGCCATAAAATGAACGCAACCGTCGATCTATTGAAATTAAAATTTGGTGAGAAGTTGATTTCGAGAAATGGATCTTGCCCTCTTAGGCGCTTCGATTTTATAACTCTCGACTATTTCCAGTGGGGCTACGTGAAGTCACTAGTTTATGCTGATAAACCAACAAACAAACAATTGACGGCTTAGAGGCCAATATTTTTCGTGATATACGGCTCGAAAAAATAACCCAAAATTGGGCGTCTAGAATGTGCTTTTTCAAAAAGAGCCGCGGTGACCATATGCTCGAACTCATTCCAAATGGTAATACCATGTATTAGCCTTTGGATCAAATGAAAATTTTTTGATTATAAAATAATTTTTGATGTTATTTTTTAAAATTTTTGAAATAATGACATGTTTTTCTATTTTGAATATCCTGGTGTTCATATGTCTTATGATACCGTTGAATAGTTTATTGAAACAGTGTGAAAGGTCTGATCTCGATATAAATATACCAATCGCATGAACCGGCACTATTTAAGTGCATATAGAGCATGTACAGAAAAAGGCGTACGTTCGCGTATTCTACTCTACCGATTATAATATCCACGAAATGTAGCAATACCGCAACGGTTTCGCATATGTCTCGTCCGCCTTTTTTAGCTCGTGCAATTGTGATTATTTGAACAGACGATCATAGAATGTCTTACAGGGGAACTTTTGTTGATTCTTGATTTGATATTCCGACAGGGTGTTTTGATGTAGAATTTTGGAACGAATTTCCTTCGTCCCTTCGTTCAGAACGAAAAATGGCAATGAAGATGGCACATAGCCAAAACCGGTTTATATCCAAACCAAACTTGACAAGGGATGACGGAAATTCGTTCCGGAACTTTTGTTCTTTGCAAACCAAAGATTGCCACTTTGATTGTTAGTAATTTAAAGTCGCCTACACTTCTTTATCTACTTCATCATAATTAATTTCTTCAGTGTGAGTATTTACTGAGTGACAAAAAAGATATTTGTAACTTAGATATCAATAGCTTGTAGTTCTAATTGACTAAAATAATCCAACACATTGTTACAGTTACATTGATGTTGATCCTTTCCCTAAAGTACAATAATTCTAGAAATACCTGAACTGTACGAATAGTGTCTGATAAGATATTAGTGTGCGTTGGATTACAACATAATGTTGCTAATTTATAAAGCAATTTAAGTAGCGGAACGGTGTCCCAGTAAAGTAGCACTTTATAACTTGTTGCAGTTTCAAAAATGTCTTCAGTTTAATATTTACTAATTTAAGTTTGACATTTGGAAACATACGTAAATTTACGAACAGTATATTGGCAATCATTAAATTTAATTATATTTGGCACACTAATTTTTAATTTAAAGTAAACATTTTTAAAGCTTTCACTAGCTAAACACTTATTTAAAGAAAGATTTATCGCTTTTAAAAATTTTCCCTACCATAAACTTGGCAGGTGCATAGTTTTCTACAAACTTTTAAACTCAAAATACCTTGAGAATATGTCTTCTTTTCTTTTAAATCAACTTACCATAGTTTTCCGCCTTAGTGCCTTTATTTAACGTTAACATGTCTAGTAAATTTTATTTTGGTTTCACCTTTTCAACACATGGTTCGTCTTAGGGTCTATCGCAAGGTTGTTATAGAGTTGTAGTGTTGTTGCACGAGCACTTGTGTATGAATGAATCTTGAAATTCCTTTTGTGCGGATATTTATTTGTTTGCATTTAATTTAAGTCCTTGCAAGAATATCCAGTGAATAACATGTGCAGACAGGCGAATGTAGAAAAGCCACAATAAACATTTTAATTGAAATAAAGAAGGTAGTGTTTTGTTTAAGTTCAAAAATTATTTAAATTATTTTTCGAGTCACGCAAGTGAAGAAGGCATATAAAAGGATTTGTATGAAATTTTGAGGTAACAAAACTGCTTTAAGCAGCAGATATTTCGATGGCTTACAAGTGATTCGTATTATATCGCTACATCATTTCATTTTAATAGGCAACACGTATGGCTACTTCACACGACACGTTACTAACACAAAATGAGTTCAAAATTAAGGAAAATTAGATATGAAATCATGTTTTAAGGGTTAATGTAATAATTCGAGTCTTAGAAAAAGCTGAAATCTTATTAACTCTTTTTTAAAAACAAAGACTCGAAGCTAAGAATAAACTTGAATTTTCTATACAAATAGAACGAACAAAACTGGACAGATGAGTAAATATTTGGTTAGGCTACCCAAACATTTTATTTTATATTTTGAATTGCTAAAGTTACGACTTAAATAATCCAAATCTACAGTGCAAAATGTTGTATGTTCTACTCATTAAGCCTATACCGGAAATTTTCTTCAATTTTTGAATTAAGGAATTGATTTTTAAGAAATCAATCAAGGAGGTTTTGATCATTTATTCACAAATTGAACTCTTCATTACACTTATATTGAAATCCAGTTTATATGCCATTGGTGGCCTCGTACAGTGATGTTTTACTTTTAGATTTCAAAATCAGTTATCAGCTGTAACAACTGAATATATATTTTACAAATACTTTCTTAGTTAATTAGTTGACATTGTGGTATCCAACTCTATTGACTCACTGTAACATCGACGCAATATGGATTGTGTGTTATTTATTTATAGTTACTACAACAGAATGTGCTCCAGTATATTAGGGAACTTGTTCCTAGTACCCGAATAAATGTACGTATGGAACGCTCCACATTAATGGCTCGTCCGAGCGCGGCAGTTTGGACAGTGAACCCAATAACATACTAAAGAAAACACTCGTTTTTTAGCCGTCCTGTTAGTACGTGGAATAAATGCCTTGCAGAAGTCTTTCATGCTACTTCCACGTTTATATCGATTATCCACAAAAAAATTACTCCCGCTATCGCCCTTCCTTTAAAATGTTTTCCAAATTCCAGCACGATACTTTGAATGAGTAAACAAACGAAAAGAATGTAATAATAGATCCAACTCATTCAAATTATGAAATGTACGAAACTATACATGTTTTTTTGCTAACTTTCTGTAATTTTTTTGGAAAAACATTTAACACTGAGCATGCGGAACTGAACCAGCTAGTTGCTTAGGAAACAAATACGAAAAAAATTTTTTTCCATTCGTGCAATTTCAATTTCATAGAAAAGTCAAATCAAAAAAATTTATTATTTACACATTTACATCGACAAATTTGTAAAAACATAGAGAAATAATAATTATTTAAGTTTGGAAGAAACTTCAGGTATTGGCGTCATTGCCGCAGACATACACTTACTCCACTAGTGCAGATTGTTGTGCCCTCTCCACTATGAGACCGAAAAACTATCATGCTTATTATAATAACTCGGTGCTTGGAGCGAAGTTGTTCCTTCTCCTCTTAGGTGAACTATATCGGGTACGATATCAATCGTAAAACAATGGATTCTTATTTCCACAAAATCTTAGCAGTGGGACAGAATTTTTTTTCGTTTCAATCTCCTACTTACATGCCCAGCTTGCTGGCGCTATCATCTGTTCTAGCTAATAGAATTACATGGGTTAGAATGCCTTGGTAGAATACATGTAGCCTTACTAAATTCGGCCTTTTTAATTTCAGCAGGTGATACGTTTTGTCTTGGCTTGTGTCCCGCCAAAAAATTTTCGTAATTTTTTCAAACGTTTTATTGTTTTACAATGCGATATGAGTCATCATTGTCAAATTTTGTAATTCAGTCCTAGTGGTGTAAAAAAGCTTTACATAATACAGGTTTATTTTCTGAAATCGTTTGACTTTGATTGCCACAGTATTTTCTCGTTTATTACCAAATAATCCATGATGTCCTTATACTTTCTCTTTTGGACTTAATTGTCTTAATAGTAATTTGAGGCATCTTATAAACTCCGTGATTATGAAGTTGGAAGTACATTCATGGGTCTTGTTCCTATTTTGTACCTAGCGTTGACCCGTTCGAGTAGCTGCTGTCCTCTACTGGTATATGTGCTAGGGTTTGATTTAGATTGTACCTGGCTGTTGGTAACAGCACCAAAATATACATTAAGCGAGAAAAATCCTGCTTCCATAGAAAATAATGTATGTCGATATTTTTCTCCGCTTCCCCAAGATCTAAGATTGTAACAATTGAAATGTTTTAAAATTAAAAATTTGCATACTATTGAAAAAGTTGTTAAATTTTTAGTAGTTTGGGTATTCAATATTCCAGTTATTTTCCTTTTATATCACTGTTTTATTTTCCTACAATAATAAACAAAAGACAACTAGTTCATGAAATATGCAATTGAACAGCGCAAGTTTACGAGCCCAATTTATAGTGCAAGTTTACGAGTGCTGTGCAAATGAAATTTCAAAAAATTTTTGGCCAGTTTATATTCGATTGCCTTTTGGTAACACTTTGAATAAATGCGATAAATTTAATATTTTTATTCGACAATACAAATTGTTTGATTGTGTCGTTCAATCAAGCTGTGTATTGCAAATTTTGTGGATTATAACCATTTAATGATTAAATCTAAGAAAAGATAGTTTTTTGAGAGTAAAGTATTAAACATTATATAGTTAAATAATCATAATCTGTTTGTTACAATCCTATACTGTTGTAGAGAACATAATATACTTGTTGTTACCATGCCAAAACCATGTTTTTTCTCTGCGTGTATATGCTACTATATATGGATGGTTCACTTGCCAAATCTATTAACTCAATTTTTCGTTTTTTTGTTACTGTTACTTGCACAAAACGGTCTCGAGTCCTAATTTTATTTATGCATTCAAGACATATTTCTCCGATAATGAACATTTAATCATAACAGAGATTTTTTAGAACAAAATGCACAATATTCGTATAATTTGCACATTATTTTTTGAAGAAGTTATTCGATTTGGCAACTGAGGCATTCATCTAACACATTGCATCGTTTAAAGAATCCAAAAATTGTAATATACAATTATAGCAGCATAGATCCAACTTACTTTAAGTAAAGGCATCTATTATATTGATTTAGAGCGCACCGGTCAATAGTAGCTTATTGGCATCGAATTGCGACTTAAAAAAACGTCTAAGGAAAATCGTACGTTCTTCGAGGAACAATTACATAATAATATCATTCAGGCATAAAATCCTCTTTGCCAACTATCGCAGTCCTGCTGAAATCGCACATCATTTACGGCAATATCGTTTAATTTGGGCTAACAGAAATGGGTTACCCTTGATGATAAGAGCTCATGGTCGGCAAAAACGGTATGTCAAACGTTGTTGTCAAATAATTACGGAACAATGATGCTAAAGGAAAAAACTAAAATAATATCGTTCAGAAATTGTCGTTCATCCGAAAAGATGCACCACGTCTCTAAGGATAAGTTCTAGGGACGTGCCGTTTGCGCTAACAAAGATTTGGTTCGGTAATAAAGTTTTATTACTTAGACTAAGTGCCCAATTTTGTAACCAATACGACCAACTCTACTGTCAACATCGACCCAATATCTTACTGCGAAGGGGTTTATCGGAAATTTTTTAATACAAATTTTTGCAGTAGCTGTGATTGGCGACAATCAAAATTCTGATTTTTTTTGTTGGAGAAAATCTATACAGTCCCTGCGAAATTCACAAGTTACTTAATAAATTTAAGATGTGAATTTTTTGCCAAATTCCATCTGCTTGGCTCCTTTGGCTATAACATGTCTGCAAAAGGCATCTGGAAGGAAATTTAAAAGAAATCTAAAGTTACTCAATACATTCTGTTTGCCACAAATGCACTGAAAATTTAATAGAGATAAAAAAGTTTAAGTAAATATTTTTAAATGATTGCAAGCAATTTACATAAAGGAAGAAATAGCATCCACATTGCCATATATCAAACTTTGTTCTTTCCCTCTTCAAATAAGGAGGTCAAAAATAAAAGCAAATCACTTGACTTTTGTTTTGCCTTTCAAATATTCAACTCCCAAATTCATTCAGCATCAAGACACAGCAGATCGTTCGTTTTTAATATTAGTTTCAATCGTTGGCAAACGAAGCCTGCTTTGAAGAGTAAAGAAACAGGGTCATATTTAAAGAGCAGCGAAACAATATGCAATGAAATATTTTTATTAAAACAAAAACAAAACCTTTTTTTTTAATAATAACTCGGCAAATTAGTCTTCTTGAAGAGTAGCATGAAGCTGGCATTTTCAAGTGGAGTATCAAAATTTGCTTTTGAAATAAAGTATTCAGGAAGATAAAATCAAATTAAAAAAATATCCAGTAGGCCGCGTAGATAGTAGTTATAGCACAGTGGCTGAATTGTTCATGAACTAATCATTAAAGGAGGAGTGGGAACTATGTAAACTGTATTTTCTCACGATTTGAGTCTAAGCCACTGCTACAATATGCACCACCTTAGTGACCAGTAACCAGTCCAAAACTTATCGTACTACTTCCCATCATACCAGTCGTTTATTACAATTTGCCTCAGACAAACGTGGGGGACAGCAATACACTCGAAATAAATGCGCGCATAGGAAAGGAAACTACTTTCTTGTAACTTACAGTTTTATTCGCAGATCCAATCAATAACTCTTTATATATAGTTATGATATCGCTAATTGTGATAAGTCCCTATGATTTTGGCAAGTTGCCTTTGTGAGTGCCTCTGTTATCGTTGCGCATCGCCAAGATTTCAAGCAGATATTTGCTTGTGTTTTTGTATTAGAACTAAAGTTCCCTAAATAAATTAACGGGCCTGATCTAATGCTGCAACCTGCAAAAAATGTGCCAGTCGAATACCCAAAGCCACCCATTCCCCTCGAAAATCCATATCAATAAATGGAATGAATGAGTGATAACAGACAAGAGAAATATATTTAATATGCTTTTGTCCTGTTAAGAAAAAAAACGAATCTGCTGTAAGTTTAATAATAATTATAACCGGTTTTTTTTAAATATAAGACATATGAAATGTACCAAACATTTGCTTAAAATAATATTCCGTAAGAAATGTTTTATATTGTTTTAATACCAAACATGTGTCATACATATGATCGGTAATTTCGGTTGGAATATAATTTGTAATTGGATTGTAACATTTCAAAAATAAGCAAACTATAGGGTGATTGTTCAACTGATGAGTTTTGACAATCGAAGAAAAAAACACAGAAAATTTGCAAAAGCGAATAAAATATTTATTTCGGCCGTTAAAAGAACGCCTGCCATTTACTATTCAAAGATTATTTCATGCAAATGTGCGCCGCGGCCCGATGCAGGTGTCAATAGAATTTCAACCGGTATCTCACCAGAAGCAGCCGTGATGTTGTTTTTCAGGACTGGACTGTTGTTTTTTAGAACTGGAATTCTAGCTGGTGTGTCCCCGCATACGACAGACTTCACCTGTGCTCGCAAAAAATTGTATAGGGGGTTCAAATCGCATGATCTTGGCGGCCAATGGATTCTCCAGAACATGAGATTGCTCAACAAACTCACCTCTCAATAGGTTCACGGTATCGCGTGCTATGTGGCATGTTCGCCAAAAATAAAGTAGATAATAATCATACGCCATCTTGCTCCATTGACTGAAACGTTGCGATTTTCATCGTTCTTGTCCAATAAATTTCAATGATTTGTAAATAGTGTTCGATTGTTCTTGTATTCATGTTGAAATTTCAAACCTTCTTGAGCGAACCATTTTTTACGTTGAATGTATGCTGAAAAACCAAAGGGCAAAAAAATCACCCGATATAAATTAATTAAAAAATAATTATATGCCAACTTAATAACCTCTTTATAACTGAGCTTTAGAAGTTTCAATTATTAGTTTAAGATAAGCTATAAACAACAGATACAAATTTGTTATTTTTTTGAATATTTTCATACTGCATAAGCGCCTCTTACTAGGTACTAAACCCGACAGTCCTTATTTTAAACCTCAGCTGCACAGTGGTTTCACGCTTTGCGGAATTAATATTTGTTTTAAAGTTGAGGCGGATTCGGTGCAGTTTGGCATAACGTAGACCATCAGTCAAATTCAGTCAGATAACCAAGATTGGGCCTCTAGGATAAGTTTTTTGTATTCTCGATTTTTTGTTTTTGTGTTTGTTTTGTGTGAGAAGTAGATTCTTTCTGCGAATGATCAATATTTTGATTTTGTTGAATGTAGGAAAAAGCTTTTTGGATCTTGTTTAGTGTATCAATATTTTGCTTTATAGCAATAAAAAAGCTACTTGGATTTAGCTGACCATCATCATGTGAATACGGCAGTATGATGATATTTTATTCAAGTTATGCGTATAAACTCTAAAAAGAAGAGGTCCTAAGACCGATCATTGGTGCCCGCTAAACTGCAATAAATTACGTACAAGAGCGTTGCGATGTACGACTAGTTTGCTTACGTATTTGGACATGTACGTTTTTGCTTTATTCTGATTAGTGGGATCTTCTAGAGCTGTATGGATGTTTTTATTTCTCCAGGAGGAGCATACGGTGCTTTTCCACTGAAAAGCACCGAATGATCGTAAAGCTCTTCAACAGAAGCCGTAGTAAAATACCTCATACAATATGCTGTAGTTTATAACTTAAACATCTCTATAATATTATACTTGTTCTTCTTGAGAAAAATAACAAAATGAACCAACAAATTAAAATTTAATAAAAACTTAAAATTTTATCAAAAATCAAAACAATAGCCAAAATATCGAACTTCATTCAACTCTGAAAATTCACCAAAGTTTTACTAAAAAACACATTCTGTTCTTATCTACAACTCACTAAAAAATTTTTAATTTATCAAAAATTTATAAGCTTTCAGAAAAAAAGTAACACATATTGTTATGTACGGTAACAATCTAAAAGATTCGAAATTGGCCATAAAATCTCATCTATTAACCGATCGATAAATTTTATTTTAAAACTATTATGGAGACCGCGGATTTTCTATTAAGTATTGAAGAATTTTTCACGAGTCCATATTTCACTTCAAGTGCTGCGGCTTCCGATGTACAGCGATGTCAAAAAACAAAAGAAAAAACCTTTAAGTCGGACATTTTCGTTTGTATAAGAAAAATGCTTTGTGTGTGCAAGTAACTACCGCAGTCTCTGCTATTTGGTGATATTCTTTGTTAACCTGCTCGCTACATTAAGTAAGAGAAAAATTTTAATTTCTTTCAACAATAAATTAAAATTTTTTACTTAATTGTAATTGCAGTTGCAAAAATTTTAAGTTTTTCTGGTGTCCGTTGACTTAAATGCGAGTAGTATCGCTTTTTATAAAAAAAAGCCAACGAAAATCAAACAAACAGCGTATCGTCTGAGTTTCAAAATCAATACGCAAAAATATGGTTGCCTCAAATTTAATTTTATTCAGTTTTTTCTTTTTTGCTTGTGTACGACAGTTCAACTTAAATCAATTTTTTTATCACAACAAAGTGGAAAACAAAATAAAAAACTTCCAGAAAACAAAATTGCCTAAAGCAAAAACAGATAAAGCTTTAACTTTTTCTCTACTACTCAATGCCCAGCAGCTAAATTCCTTTTTTATTTCAATTTTTGGATCGACAGCCGCATTGGTGGAGGGAGATATAACGTTGCAATGAGAACAATAGTGATTTGTTTGTAACGTGGTTTTATTTGTGGGTTCCAAACCAACTGAAAAACCATAAAATCTCAAGAAATACTAGCAAGGCCATTTATTCATTTTCATGCTCAGTTAACATTTTCCTTATATAGACTTTGTTCTATGGATTCCGTGTATTTGTATTTGACTTTGAAGGTTTATACCCTCTACATTGCAATTTGCTAGGAAACTCTGAACTGTCTTTTACTATTTGTTAAAGGATTTTGTCCCGGTAAAATATAAAAAATTAATATGTGACCAAGTTATTGTGAAAAATATTATTAGTCTCATGAGAGACAAACAAACTGCTTTATAAAAGTATAATGATTTTCTACCTTTTTCGAAAATAAATTTTTTAACTAACCCCAAATTCTTGTAACGAAAAATGCAAACCAAAGGACAAAATAAAAATCAAATAAACAAATAAAAATTTAAGAAACTAAGACAACATTATAACGACCAAAATTCCTTCCACTCGTTTTTGGGTAACATGTAATTATATATTTTGTTTCTCTAATTAAATTCGTAGTTTTTATTAATAATATCTTAGATTTAACATTACCGGAAATGTTAAGGTAACACTGCCACTTAATTGTAGGACTCTTTTAATACAACACTACCATGACTGCCAAATGATCAGCTGGTACAGATCGTATGATGGTGTGTATACATGAGAGTCAGCCAAACAAGCATAGTAGTAATGCGTACTCGTATACAGTGGAAGAGTTAGTCAGCCTGTGGTTAGCAAGGCGGTAATAATTTTAAGATCCTATTAAACTTTATTATTTAAGTCTTTGGCAGACAAGAAATAGTTGGGCCAGAATTTTATTCGACCCAACTACTTGTAGCTTAATTATTTTAGAGTTATACTCAACTTAATTAAGCTAAGCTCTCGCGCCACCAACTGGTAGCGAAACTATTGGTGTTTTCGTGTCAGTCCAGAATTTTATTTGCCTTGACAAGAGAAGCCAATGAATAAGGTGACGCTATTCCACTTGGACCAGAATATTATTCGCCCCCAATTGTTATATGCGAGTAGTGGATAGACACTTCTCAGGCGGTAAATGGTTAGGCCATAATTTTATTTACCCCAACCGAGTGCGGCCGGAGTTGGGTGAGCAGAGGAAACATCTCACCTAGAGCAGTAGCCAGACGAAGAGAGTCCATCTGAGTGAGAGGCACAGAGCCTCTGGTATTCTCGGCTCAGGCCAGAATATTATTCGCCTTGACAAGAGGGTCCAGAGTAAGAAGTGCTCTCTTACCATCGGGCCAACATTTTATTCGCCCCAAAGAGAGAATCGGCTCATGTGCGCTCGCAACGAATAGTGGCGATATCTTCTGTAAGCGTCGGATGGCGAGACAAGCTGATGAGAGTACCAGAGAATGTGTCAATGGCCACCGCAGGCTCATCGTATTTCGTATCGCGCTGTACTTAGTGATTTAAGTTCATGAATAAATATTATAACGTTATTGAAAACATTAAAATAAGTTGTCTCGTCTCTCTCTCTCTCTCTCTTGGAAACAAATAAATATTTTCTTTTAACGAACCCTGGGAGCTAACTGTGAAAACACGTCGTTTCAACATATTAACACTGGCTTTTAAATACATTAATAAAAATAGTTTATTTTCCAGAATCGTTTTCTATCACATGCCCGTATGCATCTTATATAAGAATTATTTATTTAAAACTGTTAAAACAAAAAAGGTCATGTTAGTTTATTCAACTTTTTATTGGGAAAAGCTTCTTGCAATTTAATTTTGTCAGCCTGCGTAGTATTTGTTTCACATATTTGAAATCTTATTTAACTCTTCTTTGAGTCTTGTTTCTTTACATTTCCTTTTCTGCTTCTACCCATCTCAAGTTGTTTTATATTTGTTTCTTTCATTTCACTTGTACATTTATTGTCTGAAAGTAGAATTTTATTCGTATTTTTGTGCTGCTGTTCTATTTTATTAAATTTCTTTAGGGCATTTTTGCCATGTGTTTTAATTTAAAAATTTAAAACTGTTTCCAAGTTTTGGAGCAAAGCATTGTCTTGCATGTTTTTTAAAGAAAACTAAACTAAAAGTCCGTGGCTATTTGGTTTTTGAAACTTATTATTTTTATTTGATTGTTTAATTCAATAAAGTTTTTTGATGTTAAATTTTTATTCTTACTATTGTCTTAAGATTGAATTATTTAAAAAAATATTCAGAAGCATTGAGATAGAGTGTATGTAAACCAAATACATTGGATATGATAAAATAAAAACCGACATTTCTAAACATTTTATTTTAGGTTTTTAATCCTCTTAGTCTTTATAACCTAGTTGAGTTCTTGTTCGCGGTCTTAGAAGTGCAATCAACATTTTTTGTTTAAATTATTTTTGAATTTTTCTTAAAAAAATTACGATAAGTTTTCAAATCTTAATCTTAGTTATCGTGTTTACTAATCTCTAATAATGTAGTAACTAAAATGTTTTGTTTAAATCTTCGACTACTTTTTAATGTGTTAAGAAGGCCGTCTCACAAAGCCCAGGGTAACGATTTTTCTAAGTGTAAGATATCCACCAACGGGGCATAAGAGTTGTGATGGACTGATAATTTTCCTATAACCTATCTTCTGATCATTCACCTACAATTGTTATTTTACACGACAGTCTTGTCACTGCACCTAAAACCCTTAGTTTCTACCCGAACAGAAACACGAATTGGTTAAAATATAAAATGTATGTGAGCTCTAACTTACCTTTGAACATCTCACTGAGAAATCCAGCTGATATTCAAGCAGCTGTATACCATTTTACAGACGTCGTGACTGCCGCAGCCATAGCTGCAACGCCAACAAAGCCATCAGCTAAAATAATAACGTACCAGGCAACAGCAGATATTCAGATGCTCGTCATTGAGAAAAGAAGACTAAGAAGACAATGGCAAAATAGTTGTTCTCCACACATAAAAATGCAAATGAACGTATGCCAAAAAAACTTACGCAGTAAATTGAGACAGAAACACCAATTCGCTATCGACAACTTTTTAAAAAACTTTGATCCAATGAAAAACACTGTGGAAAGCTGTAAAGCACTTACAATGTCCTGTTGCTTACGAATCCCCACTAAGACTTGAAGACCGTACTTGGGCTAAAAACTCAAGTGAAAAGGCAAATACGTTCGCAAATCACTTAGAGAAGGTTTTCGCACCACATGATATAAGTAATTCCACTATTCCAATTATTAGCGACATCGTGAATGATCCTAGGAAATTTCGGTTGTCTTCTTTAAAATCGACAATTAAAAATACGGATATGAAGAAATCACCTGGACCTGGTCGTATAACAGGATCATTGATAAAAAACTTACCTAATTCAGCTGTAAGAATTTTACTTTACATATTTAATGCCATGTTGCGCGTCGGCTTCTTCCCATGCTCTTGGAAGATGTCTGAAATTGTTATGATCCCGAAACCTGGAAAGGACTCCAGCCAGATTACATCCTACAGGCCAATTAGCCTACTGTCAGTTTTGTCAAAGATATTTGAAAAATTATTCGTCTCGAGTGTAACTCCTTTTCTAAATGAACAAAACGTTATCCCAGATCATCAGTTTGGTTTTCGAGCAAGGCATAGTACGATTGAACAAGTCCATAGAATCGTTACCATTATTAGATCGGCTTTTGAAAGAAAGCAATACTGTTCAGCTTTATTTATAGACATTTCCCAAGCATCTGATAAAGTCTGCCATGATGGGCTACTTACTAAAATAGTTCGGGGTCTACCTGAAAACACCCACAAGCTTATAAAAAGCTATTTGTCCGATAGAACTTTTAAAGTAAGGTCAAAGCACCAGCTTTCAAGATGTGGGAAAATCAGTGCAGGAGTACCTCAAGGTAGTGTGCTAGGGCCGCGATTATATATCACCTATACAGCGGATATGCCGACAAGCCCACACACATATACATCAACCTTTGCAGACGACACTGCAATTATAAGTGTCAGTAATGATCCAAAGGATGCATCTGAAAAGCTGCAGTCCCATATTCATAAGCTAGAAGACTGGCTAACGCAGTGGAGAATAAAGGTAAATCCATAGAAATGTGGTAGTGTAACATTATCTGTAAGAAGGCAAAATTGTCCACCAATCTCAATAACGAATACCACGGTTCCAGCGGAAACGCACGTTAAATATGTAGGTATCCACCTAGATCGGCGCCTACCTTGGTCCCGTCATATTGAGGCAAAAATAACGTCCATAAAGCTTCGAACAAATCAACTGCATTGGCTAATAAGTCCTAACTCAACGTTGGCTTTGGAATATAAAGTCCTATTATACAAATCCGTTATAAAGCCAATATGGTCATATGGCATTTAGCTGTGGGGTACTGCCTGTGCAAAAAACATCCAAAAGTTACAGAGAAGACTGTCTAGGATTTTACGTCATATCGTATGCGCCCCCTGGTACATAAGAAATGAAAACACACATAGGGATCTCAAAGTTCCCACTATCCACGAAGAAGTTAAAACATACACGTCCAAATACGTGAACAAACTAGTAGCACATCCCAACACTCTAGCACGCAATTTATTGCATTTTGACGGCCACCAGAGACTAAAAAGAACTGACACATTGAGCCTGGCGAGCGGCTCTCTCTACACAATAGAAGATAGTTTTTTAAGATTTGAATACAAAAAATTAGTTATTACGTTGGTAATAACTAGTAAATAATAATTTAGAAATAAGATATGAATACATATTGTGAATTTCTTTTAATAGAAAGATTCAATAAAATAAAATACAGTATAAAAAAAAAAGTTGAATTTTCAAACTAACATAGTTTATGTAAAAAATATTTTTTAACATAAAAACCAATGCTTTAAATCTACACAAAAAATATTTATGGGTGGAAAAGCGTTATTTAGTAGATTTACATATTCCTTTAATTTTAAAATAGAAATGTTATATATCTTAATAATGGATTATTATACCCTTCGTTATTTGTTTATAACGGAGCAAGCCAGGATAGGTACATAAAGTTTGCCACATTAAGCCAAAATGGCATTATAGCTATCATATTGCTTGGCAGATTTATATATTTTGGCAAAAATTGTTGCTCATCCTGAATGAGATCGAATTATGGTCTTAGGCAGGCCACTGTAATAACTTCATTATTTGCAAGTTTGGGGTTTGCGCTACTTTGACCAGTGCATTATACTGCTAGAGAAATCAGTTGTCGCTACGTAGATCACTAGCAAAATCATGGAGTTTTCTTTCAACCAATCTGTGCAGATTGGGGCATTCACTTTGGCTGGAAGAAAGCCTATTTTTGCCTTATTTTCTAATGCAAATGCTACCGACACCATAAGCGATCCTCCATAATGAAGGCGTTTATCCCGTGGTTCCCGTGGACATAATATATCCCACTGATATTTGTGGAGACCATCTAGTCCACTAAATATCACAGGGTCGAATATTTCTTCCAAAAATATATACTTTTTTACAAAATGTAATACGAACATTTTTATTTTGTAATGTTAGGCATCAACTCTTATATTTAAGGCTCAAATCTTGTATGATTTTTTAATGCACATGTTGTTTAGTCATATTTCTTTGCCTACAGCTCATATAGTTATTGTTCCGATAATAAAAGATGCATTTCGGCCGGTATCTAAAATAATACCATAAATATTTTGAGGTTTTAAAAATTTTGTTAAATTTACAGAAGCAGCAACTCCTTTGTTTAATTCACATTCTTCATCTGATGGTTCCGTTATACGGAGAACTTACACCTTTGCTTAAGCACTATGCTAACCTAGTAATTGTTTTCACCGCCTTATATGCTGATATGTTGACTTGACACCCGCCAGAAAACAAATAATTTAGCATATTTAACAATTTTTTACGAGATTTAAGACTAACTTCTCTGGAAACTACTACTTTACTCGTAGTCGAACAAAATGAACATAGAAAAGCAATTTAGTACATATAAATACTCGACTATATTTTATTAATTTTTTTAATGCTTTCGTTTTTTTTATGAATCTTTCCAAAGGAAATTCACAATAAGTATTCAAATCTTATTTTTAAAATCTCATATTTAAATTACCACCAATGTTATACTTATTTATTGTATTTAAATCCTAATAATAACATAATTGAAATATTAAAAAAAAATATAAAAAATAAAAATATAATTTTCTTAAAAAAGACCTTCAAGCTTGGCCAATTTTAATGAATTAAATTAAAAAAATATTTGGAATTTAAATTAAAAAAAATATTAATTACTATTTTATTCTTTTAATATAGGGCCAGTTTCAAGTTTGCAATTTTTAACTAAAAATATGTGTGTTTAATAAATAACGTGGGAAATAGTTGGTATTTTTACTCCCTAAATTTTACTTAGTTGGATTTAAGAAGGATTTTTACACAAGAAACCTGTAATTTTATAAGCATTTCTGTAGAATTATAACAGTAAGAGCGTCTAAAATAAAAGTAGACAAATAATTAAAGTTGGATTTTTTTTTTTATTTCAATGCATCACTCGTAGCGAGGGGCACTAGCTTTCCACTAGTTACAATAAAATTCTACTGCCCCTGTGTTCGTATCTGTAATGCTATCAGTCATAAATTTTGCTACCATATATTAGCATATACTCCCACTAGTGTACATATACTATAGTGCCCTCCTTTGACATAATACTTTATAACACTAAGCCGTTGTTGAAGTAGAGTAATTAAGAAAATTGTTATATTAAATTTTCTCTACTCTACCCTCTGCAAAGAATGTCATAAAAATTAATAGGCGTTAATTGAATCAATTTTGGTTGCCTTTAAAATAAAAGTAAAACAGTTTTTTATTGTAGTATTGCAGATATTATAATTGTTTAGCTCTTTTAATTATAATATATCTCAATTAAAAATTAACGCAAGAACAATATTTTGTACGTATGAGAAATTTGTTGTTTAAATAACTTAAATATGCGTCATACGCTCCGTAAGTAAAGTTAATATTAATAAATGTGCATAGCATACGTTAGGGGCCACATGAATGTACGACATGACGTATGCGTATTATTTATTTGGTGAAATGCATGGTAGTGTTTAGGAACTTAGCAAATAAGATTGGTTGTTGATTTGATTTTCTGGCAGGCTGATTTGATATAGGATATTTGGAAGGAATTTCCGTCATGGCGTAGCCGGTTTCGGCTACGTGCCATCTTGAATATGAATTATCATAGGTTGGGAAATAAGAAGAAAAGGCTATAGATATTGACGTAAGATAAATGTAAATTTCTTCTCACGGAGCAACGTTATCACTTTAGCGTTTTTATAACCTTCACAAAAAGTGAAAACGGTATATATAGGTTTGCCACTCCGTTTGTAATTTTTCCAATATTCATTTCCTACTCAAAAAATTATATAGATGGAGAATTAGGATCTTGGAATTTGGACCATTCGAGAGGCGCTACAAAAAACCAAGTCTCTCAAATTTTTATTGGTATTTTCACTCTCACGAGGACGATTACCCGCAAATCCTTAGAATAGACATAATCTGAATCACTATCACATCTGACTCGCTTTACAGCAATTATTAACACCAGGCCCCTAGACAGACAACTTACGGAGTTCAAAATTAGAAAAAAAACAAAGCCAAATTTCGTTAAAATCGAAATTAAATAAAAATTTTGACTAATTTGAAATTTACGACAAATTTCAAATTCCACGATAAAATTTACGAGGAACAAAAAATTGAATTGCAAAAATTTAAATTCTATAAAAACTTAAATTTAGTCGAAAAATACAAAAATCACAAAATTTTTAACATTTACCACAAAAATTCAAATATCTCCAAAGTGTTGTAATTTATTTTCAAACGTGGGGAATTTACCAAAAATTTAAGAAATACAGTAAACAAAACAAATTATCAAAAAAATTCAAAAATTATAAATTTTACCAAAAACATAAATTGATCGGAAAAATAAAAAACCCAAACTTCACAATATTCGAAAATTCACATTAAAATCAGTCAATTTTCAAAAAAGTTTTCGATAATTTAGCATAAAATCTAAAAATTGGAATAATACGAAATAATCCTCTTAATGCCACAAAAAACAAAAAGTTTTAAATTTTGTAATTTTAAATCCAATTTTTTTGTCAAAATTAGAAAAAAAAATAAATCAATATTTTATAAAAAAAACGTCGCAATTTTAGCAACTCAATTTTCACAAACTTCAGCAATTTAAAGACAAAAATTACCTAAAGGCTGAAATTGTACCGAAAACCTTATATTTGCGCAAATATTCTAAATTTTACTAATCACCCAATTCTTCTGTTATTGAGAATTCACCCAAAAGAGCAGAATTTATCAAACATTGATAATTATTCAGAGAAAGAAATAACAAATTAAAAGAGCCCAAATTGAAAAAAAATCATCTTATCTGTTAAACGATCAAAAATGATTATATTACAAGGAAACAAGAGTTGAAATGTAAAATAACATTAAAGATCGCAAACAGTAGTGTGCACTGAGAAAATCTGTAGTACATCTTGGTTACAACGACTTGGGGGTTTCCAGCCTTTTTAATCCCCAAATTTAAATCTTTTTGTGCCATATGTAGCAACACTGGTGACGGAAAACAACTTGACACAAAATTGAATTATATTTTATTGAAACGATGTTGCAGCGTTTTTGCACTGTAAATCCCATTTTTTGGAGTAACGAGGCTCATTTTTGCTTAAAAGGCGACGTCAACAAGCAAAACTGCCGTTACTGCTCTACAAGACCCCGCAACCCTCGGTTGAAACATCAGAACGCATTGCATTGCCCCAGGGTAACTATTTGGTGTGCCTTATCCACTGCACGAGATAAATTAACCATTTTTTTTCGAAAATTCTCGTGGCCAGGTGACTAAAGTCAACGGTGAAAATTATCCATCTTACTCTTTTAACAGGACGACTGCACATACGGCCAGAGCTTCGATGAATTTGCTCCGGGAAAATTTCGCCCAAAAACTGTTCAAACGCTTTGGGTACATGCCATGGCCACCGAAGTCGCCCAAAATCCCATGGACTTTTTTGTGGGGCTACCTCATAGAGAGGGTTTATAATGACTATTACCAATCTCTTGTGGCTTTAAGGGAAAATATTCGTCGAGGAATCAGCTCGATTGAACCAAGTTTACTGCAGTTTGTGACGCAGAACACAAGGCCCCGTTTTGAACAGTGTGTTCAACTCGCCGAAAGTCATCTGGATGACATACTCTTTGAAAAATAAAATCCTCATTTCCATTTTTTCGCTCAATGCTCTTAATAAAACTTTGTGTCAATTATTACGTTTTTCATTTGAGTTTGAAAATATAAATCTGCTACCAGACACCCTGTATTCGTGATGTTAAATAAAATCAAATGATTTTTGAGAGTTTCTTTAAAACAAAAGTTAAGTAGCATAATTAATATAAATTTTTATTTGCACTCTAAGAACATCAGTTCGTTATGTAATTGATATTTACATTTTTCTTAGTTTTGTTTAAAAATAATTCTGTATCCATATTTCTAATTTCTACGTTATCTTCACCTTTTATTGCAGATGTTAGTGAAATGGTTCATATTATGCTTGATAGTAATGCTGGTCTCTCTTATAAATGGAAACGCGAGAAAATGTCCAGTACAATGTTCGTGTAGCCTGGACGGATTGAAACGTTATCAAACCATCTGCACAAAAGGTAAGAAAATGATCAATTAACGAATAGAATTTAACCAAATTCAACTAAGAAACAGCACAAATTTTAAAAAAACAAGGAAAATAAAAACTTTATTAACTTTTCAGCGAAAGTATCCTTAAATAAAAAAATACAGTGCCATTAAGAGAAAAATAATCATGAAAAGTTCTTTCTTGGAATAAAAAGAAACCAAAACAGAAGGAAATTCAACATTAATGTACTTACACAAATGATAATTTTATGCATTCGCTAAGGAAAAGGAGTCATAAAGAAAACAAAATAAAACAATTTAAATAAGGAAAAGAAAAAGAATAAAGGTGCTAAGTATCTAAAGTACAAGTGCTAAGTTTATATTACACCAGATAATAAAGAAACTTTGAATAATATTTACTGATACCAAAACGCATAAGCTTTTTAAAAGACTTTTCCATTTTGTTTTATTTGAAAAGATAAAAAGGTTTTTATTATAAATGTTGCAAATACTGAGACATAAATTCTCAAATTCAAATAGGTTTTAAATTTTATGCCAACGAAAAAAAGGAAATTTTTCCAGCTGCGAATAATATGTTGCAGCTGTGTAGAATCTTTTTATGGACCCAGTTTTTTGGCTGTTAGTATTTGAAGTGTCATAAGTCTGTGGCCTACGCCCTCGTACGAAAAATGTTTTAATAGACAATCCTTACAATATTAACTCTGTTTTTGGGCGTACCCTTCACCACGGATCTAAAAAAATAAGCTTAATTTCCGTATCAATAGTTTAACGTTTCCAAAATTTCTAAACAATCGATCTTGCCATTTAACTTTCCATAAGGTACAAACTAACTTACAAATGAACATGGAAATACAGCTTTATTTTTGTTATTGATCGTAGAGTTAGAAGCTATTCAACCGGTTATTCGACTTTTTTTTTTGGCCTTTTGAATTAGTGGATTTTGTTTTGTTGAATAACTTGGTATCTTTGCATACAAACTGCTGTTTTCGAATTTTTCTTCTAATTTTTTTTTCTTTTGTTTTTCTAATTGACTAAAACTTCTAGTACAAGATCTCTTCTCCCTGTACAAAGGCTTTTCACATTTCTTCGTAGTTTAGTAAAACTTATGTCAGAGTCAGCAACAATAAGGTGTTAAGATGATATGCTGAATTTTCAAAATTGTAATTTTAGATCTATTCTTACTTAATTATGCATATATATGTATGTACACACGAACAAAAGTGATTGTCACTTTGCTAACTCAACGTTTGCAGAACTGTTTTCTATAAATACAGGTTCGCCAACACTAGCATCCGACATAATGGCCCAAATCAAGAGTAAATCACTATTTTGTTAACATGTAGCCAGAATGAAGTTCGCCTACTTCCAGACCAAAACGCGTCAAACCGAATGGTATGCACGGAATTAGTTCTCATTGCAGAATAACACATTGTCCCTACAGGTATATAGTATGTTGTATGGAATGGATTTTTGGCAAAAGATCGTGTCAGAGTAAATAATGTGTGGATATTTGTCGGCTGTTTTATCGTCGAATTTGTAGATATATAAAGTATAAGAGACAGCATCGTATTTCTCAACACCTAGAAAGAAAAGTTTTCAATCAACTATACAGACTTTCAAGTAGATTTCTGATAACACAACATACAGGTTGTGAATAATGTCATTGAGTCTATTGAGGCGAAATCAACACTTGTGGTCTAAATGTTATCAAAGTGTCAACCATTTATATTTAGGTGATAATAGAATAGAGAACTTTTTATTGTACTCCAGAATGTTCTTTATTAGTGCTCTGAAAACCAAACCTCGTGCTCTGTTTTTAAAAATGACAGTTAAAAACGTCTGCAGTAATTAATTGCTTATGTTCCACTTTAAAATAAGTTGCTAATCTCTAATTTCAATTAGGTACTCTATGACACTCTAAGTCTTCTTGTACTAATATTTTTTAATAAATAAATGAATAATATAGTCATCCCACATACCAAAAATTGCTTTCAAATGCGCCGACCTTAATATAATATTCCATCTACGCTGTTGTTAGAACAAAGGAAGGATAAGAAACAATTGGATCTAAAGCAATTAATACCTTCAAGGCAGAACCGACTCTTAACAGGTTCTTAACTCTAAAAGAAAATACACATATTTCGAAATTGGCCTATTAATTTTTTAAAATTGGCCTGTTAAACAGCTTCCAACGCGTCATCTGGTGAAATAGTGAATAGAAAATATTCATAAAAACAGTTCCACAAATTCAACCCTTTCAATTTTAAGGTAAGCGTCATTCACCTTTCTGTGTGTCCGAAAAAATGACGTAGCTGACGATACGGAAGAATTAGCAAAATAAACAACTGAATTATAAAGGGCAATCAATATTTAAGTATTTAACAGTTTCATTTCATAATTTTTTCTTTGTTTCTTTTGCATTTCAGGTGGCCTCACAAGATTTCCGGCCGAAAGCATAGACAGCGATGTTCAAGTCATCATCATACAAGGACCACGCAATTCCGTAACGACTGGAAATATTTTACGCAATTTTCATAGACTGGAAGAAGTTCGTATAACAGACTCTAATGTGCCGGCCATAGGACCAGAGTGTCTATGGGGTCTGCAACATTTAAAAATCTTGGGTGAGTTTAATAGGAACACAATTTTTGTACACCGATATTCTTATTTCAAAAATTAACTCGAGAATTTGAAAATTGTTTCTTTTCACTGCACAGAATGAATGGTTTTTTTTTTTTGGGAATTACCTTTGCAACATGAAGTAATAAAAAATATATTGAAGTAAAATAAACTTAAATGTTGAACACTAAAGTATTTGGACAAACACGAACTGTGTAAAAGTTGCTAGTTATATTTGTCTGTGATACTTTAAATATTCGAGTTAAATCGAAATCTAAATACAACCCACGATTTAAAAAGGCACCAAATAAATTTCAACTTTAAGTTTTTTTCTTGTCTGTGTATTTTAACTTTTGGATGCCTTCTTAATCCCAAACATAGTTTATACGGTTGAATACTACACGTACTTTCTGTTTTGGAATTATTTTTAAATCAACAATAATCTCCCTGTCTTATCTGGATCTTCTTGTATTTGTTGTCATCACTTGAATGAAAGTGTACGCGGGTGGTCGCAGCCAGGTCGTATAGTCAGTTTAACTATAAAAGTTAAGGGCCTAATATTATAAAACGCATTGCAGCGGCAAAACAAAAACAAATTTCTACCATTATTAAAAATTTGTATAAGTGGTATTCAGCGTTGGCTGCAAATGGTCTTACAGAAGAGCAAATGCAAAAAATCGTAGCTTTTTTATTGAAATCCAACAAACAACAACGCAAAATTTGTGCTGAATTTCATAAAAAAGCTACGATATTTTGCATTTGCACTTTTGTAGGACCATTTGCACCAAATACTGAAGACCGAAATTGTTTTTCATAAAAGTGTTAAGGCTTTTGAAAAGGAAATGAACGTTTCATGTTTTGCGTGGTTGTTTTTTTTTTCTTTCTTGTTTTTGAAAGCACAAAAATGACTATGAAAAGCAATTAAAATTATAAAAAACGTTTGACCAGAACCAGCTGTAAAACTGGAAACTGAAATTTGCCATCAATAGATGATATTGATGAAAAATAAACAACAAAATCTTATTGCAAGATCATCCACTACCACTTGCAAACTAGCAGATACAGTAAAGTGCTTTCAATTATTGGCAATCAGTTCAGTTACTGTAATCAATTGCTGATGGCAAGTTACGCGATTGAGAAATGCATCCAAATTTTAACCGCATTATGCGCATTTTTTCCCCTTTTTGCAACAAAATTGTCGCTTAAGGGACTACTCTAACAAAGACAAGGTTTAAAAGCTGATCATAGTTCCACAGACAGTTTCTTCTTGTTGCAGAATTTAAGCCTACTTATCATCATTGGGACGATTTTTTTTATAAAAAATATTGGTGAGGACATTGCAGTCAGCGATGAACGTTACAGATCATGAATAGCCAAATTTTTCTTAATCTGACTGCAAAGATATCGCGCCGCTTCGAAGCACTTAACGAACGTCACAATTGACATACAGCATGACCGATTTAACTAAAGGCCTTCTTCTTCAGTGAAACGCCTCAAAGTTGGTTTGGAATTACTTTAAACTTCTCGATATTCTAGCTGCGAGGAATTTAGTTACTCTTCAATATCAGACTGCGGGCTAAGACGGGCGCACACACTTCCTTCATAGGACCGGAACCCTGATGTAGTGTAAGAAATGGCTTTGCTAACATAATACGTGAAGGAGGAAGGAAAACGAGGACTACTGGACTCAGTCAAGAGGAACTTTTTGTCCTGCAATGACAAAACGAGCACTTAGCTACCTACGCGGTGAGGTACTTTAGAGAAAACCTAGTTAAAATTAAGCCTACATTTATTACGAGATTTTAAAAAACTTTAGAATTGTTTTATTTAAGAAAGAGGCCGCACAATAGATTCATCTGTTCGTGGTGCAGCTACAGACTAGAACTAATAATAAAAATACCCTCAATGTGAATATAACTCGTGCTATTGCTCAAATTCAGTGGGATGTATGCGCCATTGAAAATGGCTCTCGCAGATCCATTCCAACTGAGGAAGCTATGGTGAACATTTAAATGTTGTAGTTTTGTTAAAGGAATGTAATACCCAGGCAATTTATGCCTATTAATTATTGCTTAAATAATTGTGTTACTTTCATCTCCCACGATTTAAAGCTATAGATTGATACCGATGAAGGAGGGCTGGGGTCTGCTATATATACTAGTATGACTAGCGCTAGTATTAATCAGAATAAATCATGCTATTGATGATCAGCAGCTGAAATACGAGCCCTGGCGTATACAGTCACCTGAACGCTTAATAGTTATTGCCCCACCTCATCCTCAAATATCGCTTTTACAATGGCATACTTGGATCTCCTAACCAACCATTCCTCTTAACTAATTAAAACTTTAAAAATTAAGGGAACACCGGCAATTGTGATGACTATCATCAGCACCTGATAGTTACTATAAATCCATTCAATATCGCTCAGAGAAATTAATAAAGCTTCATCTAAAAGAATATTTTTCCACGTTCCTTCTGTGATGCACCCCGTACGGAAATAAGATTAAAGAGAGAGATAGCTAAGCCATCTAATCTAATGTCATTCATTTTATAGAAAGAAGCCTTATTAAAAAATCAAGGAAATAATAAAAGGAAATCAAAATACATAAATTCAAACAAATGCTGATGACACTTTTAAATTATTGCTTTGTTAACAACATCTTATTTGACATCATTCAGGTTATTAAAATTCTTTTACCAACTTTAGTCTTGCACACAAAAGTAATTTTTATTTTAGCAGTTTAAAGAAAATATTCTGAAAGACATAAAATCACTCAATTGCGACTGACGAAAATAATCTTATTTGAGAATTAAAAGAAAAAATGGATATGAAACAAAATTTAGGGCTGTATTGGAGTTCGTGTTTTATGACAAAGCAGCAATGTAAAATCCTTGATTTCAATAAGTCCTTCGCTTTTTGAATGAAACACAGTTTTTATCATTGGAGTTAAATCTCTTTCCACCGAGCCACTTCTTTAGGTTTGAAAATTGAAAGCAGTCACTAGGGGCTAAATCCGAAGAACATGGGGGATGAGGTACCAATTCGTAGGCCAAATCATAGAGTTTTGCCATTGAAACTGCACACGTGCGCACCCGTGCATTATCTTTATGTAAAAGAACTTATTCTCGGTCTAATAAGTTGGCACAATATTCGCCGTTTATTGTTTTTCCGTTTTGAAGGTAATCGATGTGGATTATCCTGCGTGCCATCACCTTATTGGCCGACAAACTTACCTTGGTCTTCGATCGGCCAACTCAATTGGACATCCAGAACGTTCAGCGTCGTTTGTACTTGTGCGAAAACAACGAAAGTCAGTAAACCACTTTTTTACCATTGAAGTCCCCACAGTATTTATCGAGCTTTTCCTTGGTTTGATTGACGGGTTTTTTTCGCAAAAAATAATGAGCACTCGAAATTCACTTTTTTAATTTTTAGACAAATACACGAGGTTGTATGTTTTGAACAGCTGTTAAACGCAAAGTAAATGACGACCCTTGCTCAAAATTTGACAGTAAAATTTGACTCCTACAAAGTTCAGTTGAATCAAGAGATCAAGCCTACTGACCATTTCAAACGTCGGCAATACGCCGAATAGTTGGTTGAACACACAGAAGTGAATGGTGACTTTACAAAGATAATTATTATCAGCGACGAGGCGCACTTTCACTTCAGTGATTTTGTTAACAAGCAGAATTGCCGCGTTTGGGCAAATGAGAATCCACGAGTGATTATGGGAAAGCCGATGCATCCACAAAGAGTGATTGTTTGGTACGGTTTATGGGCTGGCGGTTCTAGTGAATGGTGTTTGCCATGGCGAGATGATAACGGACTTCTTGTGATTAAAAATTGAGGGAAAAACAATTATTTAACCCACCAAAAGGGTCAGAACTGATGCGATTTTGGAAAACTAAATTTCCTAGTTGCAGTTTTCAATATAAGATTTTGTATTGTACTTATGCTGAAAATTTGTTCTCTATCATCTCTTTATTACTGCTGTTACATTAAATTATTCGTTAAGGTTTAAAATATACAATTATACCCGAAAGGTTTTCTGTACCACATAAAAAACACGTATCTTATCAACACGATATTTTTTACAATCAAAAGTACCCCTTGTGTGTCACCAGTCCTTTTTAAACTACTTGAAATGTAATTAAGTAATCGCATCTTTCCCTATAACGCATTAAATACATAAATACAATATTTTTAATTACACATGTATTTCTGTTTTCTGGTTTTAATATTATCCTTTCTCGCTTCTTTCATTTCATGTTTATGATGATTCAATGTAAATAAATATCCAACGCCACAACGGCCAACAATTCGAAAATATTATGGAAAAAATTATTAACAATTTACGTAAAATAATCTTTGAAATCAACAACAAAATAAATACAAACATGAATGCTGCAACAACTTTACCGAAAAAAATAAATAAATAAATGCCCCGAAAAAATGTGGAAAAAACGTCACAAATGTGGTGATGTGTGTCAAAATATACATGTTTGTGTGAAACAATGCTACATGTCCTTGCATGTCCTGCATGCTTCGTTGTTATCTGCAATGTTTCTGTTGCAATCATCACAAAATGTAAAATGCAGATTTTTCCAAGAATAGTATTTCTCTTATACAACAGAAAGACTTTCGAGGACAAAATAATTTACACGAATTGGATTTATCGAAAAATAAAATTATCAAAATGGCCAGTTCGGTCTTCTGTAATTTAACGGTAAGTAGTAAAAATAATATTATATAGTGGGATTTTTTATTTTCCTCATTAAGCTTTAAGTCTACTTCTGGGGATTATAATATTTTTAATTTCAATGTAGCGGCTTAAGGAGGGACAAACAAGAGCAGGACATTTTTAATTTAATTTTTGTTATCTTGACAAGCATACAAGGGCTGTAATTTTCATTTAAATTTTAACTTTATTCTATTGAGTCTTTCTACTAAAAAAAAACAATTATTGCCATTACAGTTATTGGCAATGCAATTACGAATTTATTGTATTAAAATATTAATAAGCTATCCACAATTTGGGTAGAGATAGCAGCCTCGCCAGGCTCAATGTGTCAGTTCATTTTAGTCTCTGGTGGCCGTCAAACTGCAATAAATTGCATGCAAGAGTGTTGGGTAGCACAACTCGTTTGTTTACTTATTTGGACGTGTATGTTTTTGCTTTATCCTGGATTGTAAAATTTCTAGATCTATATGGATGCTTTCATTTCTCTAAGAGGCACAAACGAAAAGTTGTAAAATTCTCTATTTTCTTCTAGTAACTTCTGAATGCTTGATGCACAAGAAGTACACCACAGGTGAATGCTATATGACCATATTAGCTTTATAACGGCTTCGTATTCCAATTGTATTCCAATACCAGGGCTAAATTAAAACTTATTAACCAGTGTAGTTGATTCTTTCGAAGCTTAAAGGCTCTTGTTTTTGCCTCAAGTTCATGAATTTGAGACTGAAATTGTTCAGTTGCAAACTTCGATCATTATTAATACTTTGATCTTACCTTATGCGTTCTATCTGCTAAATAACTCTTCAGAAGCTTTTGGAAGTTTTTAGGAACAACTTGAACTGCCTTAGTGGGAAGCCCCTCATGCCAGACTTTATCGAAAGGCTATAAATAGAGTTGAACAGAACTGCTCAATCCAAAATGACGGTAACGATTCTGTTGACTTGCTCAAGGGTACTATGTCTCTCACGAAAACCAAACTGAAGGTCCGGGATAATGATTGGTTTATTAAGATAAGAAGTTAAGCCAAATGCGAATAACTTTTCAAATAACTTTGACAAAAATTAGAGCAGGCTAATTGTCCTCTATGACGTAAGTCCTTTCCTGGTTTAGGAAGCATACTAATTTCAAATATCTTCTCACAGCATAAGTAGGTAAATACCTTATCTTTGATACTGTAATATGATCAGGTCAGGGCGTTTTTCTCATGTCTAAAGTGTTAATTGCCGACTTTAATGAAGATAGCCGAAATTTCATAGGAGCATTCACCGTGTGAAAGCCTTCTCTAAGTGATATCCTCATGCATTTACCTTTTCAATAGAGTTTTTGGCGCAGGTTTGTTTTTAAGTCTTGGTGGAGATTCGTAGGCAATAGGACATTTAAAGCGTCTTACAGCTTTCCACAGGCTAGAATCCATAAATTTTTGGTGGATGCAAATTCTTTAAATAATTGTCAATAGCTGCCTGGTGTTTCTGCCTCTGTTTACCACATTAAGTTCTCCCGCATAAGTTTATTTATATCTTGACACCGGCTATTCTGCCATTGCCTTCTAAGTTTCCTCTTCTCTATGACAAGCATATGTATATCAGCTGATTACCGGTACAAATTTATTGTGCTACAGTCAGGGTATTTGTAAAGTTTCAATTAAAAGAATTTTTAAGAATATTTCAAGCGCAAAAATAAAAAAGTTTACATGAATTAGTGGTGTATATATAGATGGCAAGGCAAAAATTATTTTGCAAATTTTATATAAAATTCCAATAAATTACCTTAAGTAAACAGATTACGTTTATGTTACACTAATAGCGGAATACACCTAAAGTACGCCCATTTAACACGTTGAGTGCCACGTCAGTCACCGGTGACTGACACCGACCTTTCCGCTTAGGCCGTATCAGTCATCGGTGACTCACAGTATAAGATATGATAATAAAGGTAAAAATTTAACGTTTTTTTAGAAAACTTTACTGGATTTTATTGAAGCAAGCTAAACATAAAAACGGTTGTCCCTCGCAAGTGTCCCAAAATATTATAACCTGTTTAGTCAAATTTCATGCTTTTTTTCTCTGTGTCGCATTTTGTTGATAGCACGATTTGCAATATTTTTGCCAGTATTGCGCTTCGCATTGCTGTACTACGATACCTGCGCGCGACCTGACGGGGAAGTCGCTATAAAACCGCCTGGCACTCAACGTGTTAAACATCATAAGCCTGGTTTTCATAACATGTTCCATTTTCGAAAATTTTATTAAAATTTTTTAAACAAACAAAATAATTTTTTTTTTTCAAAATAACAAGGTTCTGGGAAAGGATTACGGCAAAGGAGACGGTTTGTTTGAAAACCAAACTTGACAAGGGATGACAGAAATTCGGTCCGAAAATCTACATTTATTAATGCGCTTCTTACAGGCCAAGAAGGAAATGCCACAGAACTGATCAATATGTGAATGCTGCAACCTTACTTCTCTCTCTGCCATTTTCTCGGCATATTGATTCACGCACCTCGATTTAAGAATACCACAAAAACGTTCGCCGCCTTTAATATAGTGCGAATTTCTTCCTGTGGGTCGCTACAGTAATTTGGGATTTTTTGTGTGTACTCTGTCATTCCATTGAAATCCACCTGTGTATAAGTCCATATGGTTCGCATTGGGGTCTGGGTTCTCTGATGAAGCCGTGTTCTCCGACTCTGAGAAGTCGAAGTCTATCGAAAAGCAAACTTTTAGGATGGTGTTGTCATTGAGACCAGAAAGATTGAATACGGTCTCAAAAATACTAGAATGTCCCCATAGCCTATGGTTCCAGTTATTTCCGAAAATTTGCTTCTGACACACGTGGGCATATCCTTATTTATATCATCCTATAATAAGGTGGACCCGCCCTTATTAAAAACTCTTTTAGAAATAAGATCTCATTGGAACTTAACAGCTCACAGACCTGTCCTTCTAATTTTGTACATATCAAGAGTAAATGTGTAACAAACATAAAATAGCATTTAAAATGTATGTCGTTATATAAGTAACAACATTTTCTTCTTGCAGGAATTAAAACGCTTAAACTTGGCTGACAACTCAATAGGCGAGTTAGTGCAGCGTATTTTTTTTATGATGAGTAAGTTGAAATATTTGGACTTAAGCGGCAATCCCCTGCAAGATTTACCTCCAGATGTCTTTCGTGATGTATCGGTAAGATAAGAAAAAATAAAACTTCTCAAACAAAAATATTAAAAATATATTTTTTTCTTTTCTATTCTCTTTCAAATGTGCAGCAACTGAAAGTATTAAAATGTCGTAACTGTCAGTTAAAGAAAATCAATCCACAATTGTACAATTTATTGCCCTCGCTAAGTGAACTCGATTTGGGAAGAAATGAGGTATGAAAAGTAAAGAATAGAAAAGTAGAAAGAAAAAATATCTTGAGTTATATTTCATTTTGTTTGTGTTTTTTTCTCTGTTTTTAATTTGCTCTAGTTTAAGTTTCTTGACAAGGATGAATTTCGTGATGTCAAGCATTTAACCAAAGTTCTGTTAGATGGCAATCAATTATCTGTGGTTGTCGATGAACTGTTCCGCATGCAAAAGACTCTTAAACATTTAGGTAATTATTTAAAAATTTTTTAATCTAATTTATGTTTTCTTTTACATTTCATTTCAATTTCTTGCAAAACGTTTTTTTGGCTTTGAATATCATAATATCCTTTAGAGAAACCGTTAAAAAGGCCAAAAATAATTTTGTTATATTTCCTTTCTTGTGTTTATTTAATCTATCCGTTTATCTTGTTTTTCTTCTTTCTTTTAGATTTGTCCTACAATCGCTTGGCTAAAGTACCAAATGATTCGTTTTTACATTTGACTAATTTGACTTTTCTGGATTTGTCGTATAACAAATTGGTGCGGTTAGAACCGCAGTCTGTAAGGCGTCTTAGCAATTTGCGAACTTTAAATATAAGTGGCAACATACATATGGATCTTCATGAAATACGAGACACATTTGAAGTAAGTGCAAGGAACATAAACAAACAAACAAACAAAAAACAATAACTTAAAAATTGTTAAAATGAAAATGGATATTAAGATGAGTAAAGAAAAAAATGTTAGGAAAAGTCAAAAGCGTAATAAAATAAAAAAGACAATTTAGTGCAAGAATATAAAATAAGCTGAAGCTGTATTCAAATTGTATGACATGTTGGACAATGACAATAATTTATCCAATGTTATTCTTCAAGGCATCAGTCGTATCTGTATTAATAGAAAACAACCCAACAGAATTAAATCCAATGAACTCAGGTGCCAATTCAGATGTCCCGGAACTGCGATGTGTACCATGACGTATCTGGTCCCGTCCTAGTAACACGGCAGCTCTCCTGCATATGAAAAACTCATTGACTTTTGTAGTATATTTGAACGGTTTGTTCGAAGCAGTAGCTTGTTCTCTCATCACACTATGACGCTCATCTAAAAACGTCTTTATACCCTTCACAAAAGTGATAAATCATATATATTCTGGATCATTATGGGTAGGGAAGTTCAATGTTCAATATTGTAATCACCTTTCTGACGGAACTAGCAAACCTAGGATCTTGAATCTTGGACCATTTGGCGGTGAATTTTCGCTATTTGAATACAGATATATCGGTCCACAAGGTCCCGAGATTTTATGTTTTTTCTTATTTGCACATTATAATTTTTTTTAATATCCTAAAGTCCCCTTACTGTAATGATTAACCCTAGGGCCTTAGGGATTACTCACAGACCTAAAACTTGGCTAAAGTCAAAAAAATTTCAAAGAACTGTAAAATTTTCGAAAACAACAGAGAAATCCGAATCCCTCTAAAAACCAAAACTTCACAAAACAATTGCTAAAAATTTGAAATTTTTACGAAAATTTTTAATTCCCCACAATTCGATAAACCGGAATAAAAAAATTTTAATGGCGAAAAAATCAAAATTCAACAAAAGACCGAAATTTAACCGAAATTCGCCAAATTTTTAAACTTCACCTCAACAATTTCAATTTTACTAAATTTTTTTTAATCTCACCAAAAAGCCAAAAATTCAGAAAAAGTCAATTATTTTTTAAAAACGTCGAAATTATAGCAAAATCGATATTTAAAAATTCACCCCAAATGTGAAGTTTACAAAAAATCACCAATATATTTAAAAAACATAAAAACTATGTATTATACAAAAAATCTCAATTATCTGAAGACAAATTTTGTAAAAAAAATTTTGTATAATTTTGGAATTAACCAAAATTCTTTCGCCTTTATAACCGACCTGATACTTTATTCACTGATTTGGACTTTTATGAATAATATAGAAACTGGTTGCAGCTGCGAGCAAAGCAATTCAGGTGAGTTAGGTCTGGTAAGGTACCTACCCTGAAATACTGAGTTCAAATTTGCGCGAAAGCTAGGCAGTTGCGCAGAAAATAGCTCAAAGTCCTAATTGCATATCTTACGGCCCCTATTGTCTTCTCTACATATTCGAACATGTGCGTTAGTAAGCTTTCACGAGACTGTCCGTTTAATCTGGGTTTGAACCTTCCAAGTTTTAGTAATTTTTCCCACCATTTCGGTGATCCACAGTGCGATATCGGTCATCTTTTAAATCTCATCCAGCATATTTTCAACCATTTTACAAACTCTCCGTCCGTTTATTGATATTGCTGCTTCTAGAGATTTCCTTGAGACAAAATCTCTCTTTTCATTTCATACATACTAGAGTTATTTTTTTTCAGGAACGTCTTTATTGTATGAAAATAGTCCTGATCAATACATAATTGATCCCTTTTATTTATTACTGTTTCCAAAATCTCAATCGTTTGAAGAATGTTGTTTTTGTAAAAAGTATGATTTCATTTGTTATTTATGAACAAAAGGCAACAGATGTGTAGGGTTGACACTAAGTACCGTACGCGTACATGGAGAAAGAAACGAAAAAGCATGAAACCAAAGACATTGGTAATAATGTTCTTTCATGAAAGAAAAAAAGTTTTCTTTTCTTAAAAATGGAATACCGCTTTCGTGGTCAATTGTTTTTTTTTTTAAACCAAGTTTTAGAAGGTATTTTAACAAACCGAAATATTCGTTCCGCAAAAACATGCTGTAAAAGTATTTATACTTGTACTTACTATCTTCAATGTATGACTTTGAAGATGTAAATTTTATATAAATTTCCGTTAAGTATTTCCTTAAAGTTTGACTCAAATACTCCTATTTCATAATTTCGAGATAGTCTAGACCAAAATTTAAATTTATTAAAAAGCTGTAAAAGAAAACAACGTACAGTGTTCTCACATGCCTGAAAATAATGTATAATGGAGCAGACGTATAATATGCAGACGCCTTTCGTTATAAATTATAATTAATTTCCGTCAAATAATAATAAGTAAAATTATTGCCGACTATATTAAACACTTTATACTGGTACCCTTCAACAAGTTGCCATTTTGTTTAAGAAACGGCGTAATATTTTCCGCCAAGTTACATCGAGAATTCAAAACTTTTAATATTTATTTGATAAATTTCCAAAAAGAAGTTTCCGTCACACGAAAATACAAAACTAACAATTATATATAAGAATCATAGATACAAATAGAAAAGTTGTTGTAAAGTTCACTTAACAAAAAAGAGATTGCATACATTTAGGCTATTAAATAAACGTTAAACTTTAAACTGCTTTTAGACAGTTACAAATTTAGGAATATTTGGAAAATAAACATCACATTTGTTTGTCAAATATGTAAGAATAAAATATTTATTTTTTATAACAATTTCTTTGAGTTTTTTTTTCCTTTTCTTTAAGTTGCAAAGTTTATTGCCACAAAACTTAAACACATGTTAACAAATGCGCGTTAGGTCAAAATGAAACAAACAAAAATAAATTTAAATCTTGAAAAATATAATTTTATTCCTCGTCTTTTCATTTTGAACAAATATTATTCATGACTTCATGGTGTTAATTTTGTAAGCATTCCTTGTTGTTTCTGAAAGTATTCTCTCTAATTTTTCTTCTTCTTACTTTTACATTTCATAGCTTTTGCCACATCTGACACATCTTTCTATTGCTGATATGGGAATATTGCCTGTCGGTTTGTTAGTGCCATTCAAACATTTGCGTTATTTGAATATTTCCGGTAATCACCTGGATATCATGTCCTTACAAGTCATTGAGCCCTGCCAAGAGCTAGAGGTAAGTACAACAGTGTTTGCTTTTTTTTCGCTTATTTTTGCCCTTTCCATTTTATCTGTCTGCCATGGAAACCTGGTAAACCATATGAATGTCAAAGTAGGTGTGTTATGCGGGTTCTTATGAAATAAATGAATGTTATGCGTTAAGGATATAAAGGATATACGTACGTTGAATGTGGTCTTAAGGGATAATGTTTGTGTGATTTTTTGTTTTGCGAAAGAAGGGGAAGGGAAAACAATAAAATGCAATCACTTACGATTTAAAATGCATATATGTCGTTAATACTTACGTAGGGGGTTTTTAAAATTTAATATTTTTTGCTATCAAATAAAAGACGGAGATAAGAGGTGCTTATTTTTGCAGAATAAGTGCAATAAGAGGTTTTAACGTCAATAAATTACTTTAAATCAGCTTAGGTGACAATCCACAAAGTCTTGTAATTGTCATTAATCAGCAATTAATTTAACATTTAATGCAAATCTGTATTCTCTGTCTTTGTAGCTATGACGTTCATGGAAATAATTTACCAACTTTATCCATTCATCATAACCAATTAAATTATTTTGTCACAAAACTTATTCGCTTAATTATTAACATAATATTTGGATCCAAAGATGTGTGTAGTGCAGTGTCCGACGAACATTCCGAAAACATAATTTAAGAACCCAGACATTTATCGAATATTTTTAGTGACGTAGAAGTATAAGGCGAAATAAAACACCGACATTCTTTTTCAATATCCTTTTATATTATTGTAGGGATGATACCGAAGTCGACCGCTTACAGTATGGGTTCCTCTTTTCATGAACTGATTTCGGTTAACCGATTTTTAATTTACGTCTACCTTTATTTCATAGAGCTTTGTACAACCTCTATCCTTTACACTTTACTGTAGTGATTTCAGACTCTCGACTGGTAACGGCCTTCGGCCTTCCTCCTCATCGCGGAGTCTCATGTAAGTGTTATCCAAAGCTTAAGTTTCCCATCGCGTTCACATTAAACTAGTACCTACCTGTGGTCCTAAACCTTATGCCAGCCAGTGTTGGACAGTCACACGTAATGTCCGCTTCAATCTCAGTCTTTTTTCAGAATTCCTCCAATGACTAAAATACACCGAATTTTTTACAGGCAGTAACCCCTGCACCTCTTATTGTCCATTACTATCAAAATCTCACGGTCCAACGCCATAGAAGTACATCGTAAGCGATTTTTCCATCTATTTCAGATTCCTGCCTTGGTCAAGGAAAGCGGGAGTTTCTATAGAAAAATATGATATCTTACACTAAGCTGCATATGCATAGGCAAATCTGAAAGCCCGGTCAAATAACCGGGAAAATAATCAATCGCCATAGTAGATATACAAATTTTAAAACTAGCAATTCGTAGTTTGGGAAAAACCAGTGCGACTTGGTCGTAAACACTTGGTAAGCAGCAAGTTTTACAATATACTGCTATACAATTCAGTTTGATTTTGAAATATCAAGTTGTTCGGAACTGATTCAACAGCGCGTCAAGACTTCTGGTAACTATTTTATATACTATAAATTTCTGATCTTACAAAGAAGGATATCGTGCGACTGGAAAAGTGGAAAAAACGGCATTAACAAGTGTGATTTGAAAAGTCCTATGGAGATAGAAAATGACGGTCTTGCTTGGTATGATTACAGGTTTCACAAGCTAAACCAAATACTACTAGTAAGATGGAGAGGCTATAGTGTTTAACACAGTAACTTCCACACACCAAAACCATATCAACCCTTCAGAACTTATATACAGGGTTCCCGCCAAGAAGGTTTTGCTGCCATTTTGGCAAACATTAGTCTTGACAGTTCATGCTTGCAGTCGTGAAGTAGAGACGTGGCAAATTTATTATAGAAAAATATTCAGTAAACCAACGTGTTTTAATCGTTAAAACATTTTATCAAAATCAATCTTCGATTACTGCGACGATGAGAAAGTTACACGGAAATTTTGGGAGAAACAACGTGCCACCAAGACGCACTATTTATCGTGTAGTGAATGATTTCGAAGAAAGAGGGACTGTAGCTGATAGGCCCAAGCATAGAATACAACGTACTGCAAGATAGACTGAAGACATTACTGCTGTTCAAGAAAGTGTTCAAAACAATCCATCAACCTCAATTCGATACCGTGCTCAGGAGCTTCGTCTTAAAAGAACAACTTTGGCCACAATTTTGCACAAAGATTTTCATTTGTTTCTATTTAAGATTCAGTTGACACAAGAGTTTCTTCCAGAAGACCATTTACGCCGCCGTACATATGCAAATAGGATGCTACAGCTCGCCCATGACAACCCCGATTTTCATGAAAAAATCATAATGAGTGACGAGGCACATTTTCATTTGAATGCATATGTGAATAAAGAGAATAGTCAGTTCTGGGCAATGGAAGAACCTCAAATTATTCATCAGTCACCTTTGCATCCAATAAAAGTGACAGTCTGGTGTGCAATTTGGTCAGAAGGAATCTTCTTTGAAACTCAAAATGGCGTAACGGTAACTGTCAATGGGGAGTGATATCGTGATATGATTGAAAACTGTTTAACGCCACAACTAACATGTGGTTTCAACAAGACAGTGCCACATCGCATACAGCCAGGATTACAATGGAATTACTGCGAGACCTCTTTCCACAACAAGTTATTTCAAGCAATGGTGATGTTGATTAGCTTCCACGGTCGCCTGATTTGACTGCTCCAGACTTCTTTTTGTGGGGACATCTGAAAAGCAAGATTTATGCAAACAAACCAGAAACACTGGAGAAATTCAAACAGAAAATTTATGATGAAATTAATGAAATACCGTGTGAAATATCTGAGAATGTTATGAAAAATGTGTTCAAAAGGGCTCACATTTGTGAGGCCAAGAATGGCGGACATTTATCTGATATTGTATTACCCACATAATGGCGGACATTAAATAAAACATTTATCAATATACGATCCATTCTCTTTCGCCAGGACACCAGGGAAGGAACAAAAGAATTAAGTCAGTCGTTTTTCAACTCTAACAATGCGCTCTAGCCAATCGAGTACAACCCCATTTAAGGAAGCCTAATTAACTTTTTTTTTTGTATTTTTTGTAATATTATTTTTTTTACTAATTTGCCTCTACTTTATCACTTATACCTATACAACTTTTCTAGTCTATTCCTCTTCAATAAATATGTTTGAGTGTTAGTTAAAAAAAAAAAGCTAAATCCAAGTTTATGTGACTGTTTGTAGTGAGTCTTACACTCGCACGTAAGGAAGAACAATTTCTGCTTCCAACTGCTAGAATTTTATATCAATAAAACAAATTTTGTAAAAAAAACATGCGTTTTTAACTGCCACAAATTTTTAATTGCCACAAATAACATCTGACATACTATACTAAGAAGTCTTACAGCACCTTCGTCACACTTATATTGGAACCACGAAAAGAAAAAAGTTAGTGCAGCTTGCAGTAATAAAAGAGCCCTGCAAACGCGCCACTTCACCCCTAGGAAAAACTAGATGAAAACTGGCAATGTCTTCACGTCGATTAACCTCAAATTTGGCCAGCCCTTATGTAAAGCTTCATCGTGTTTAATCGAAGCATAAGTAAGAAGCAATCATGCAATGTTTGTTTTCAAAAATAATGCGTTACTGAACTCAATCGAATGCTTTTCTATCGGTTTAAAAACGGTTATTATCTCCAGGAATAATATAATTCCATGGCAAATATATTATTCAATCATTAAAATGTCCACAGTTACTTCAGCCATGTTTGGTATTTGTGTCTAGAATATTTTACAGGAAGTAAGTGAATTTCATGGCTTCTTTCTGTTAGTTCCCAAAATAGCGACATCTTGGTCAAATACCAACTTTAAATTACGTTGCGCAGGTTGTTAGCAGATATATTGACGTGCTGGGGTTCTCCATTCAAAGATAGTACAAATTTAAACTAATCAATAGCGGTATTCAGTATTTGGTGCAACTGGTCTTAAAAATGTGCGAAAATTCAAAAAATTTTTGTTGATTTTCAAAAAAAACACTGCTATATTTGGCATTTGCAAAACAATAAAACCAAAAAACTGCATACGGCAATTGTACAAACGGCTTTTCTTCTCATTGAAAAAATATCCATTATTGTCTTGGTTTCAAAGCCGAATCGGCTTTAATCTTTAATTATAAATTTTACAATGATTTTAAAATAATTAAAGAAGTTTGGCTTACTGGAAAAGAGATTAAAATAAACAATTTATACAAGCCAGCAGTTATATAAATATAAACATACATATACAAATAAACAAACAAGAAAAGCAATTGCAGTTGTGTGAGACCCCATAAAATAAAAAAGCGATATTGAGTGAGTAAAATTGCAAAAATAAGGAAAAATGTTGTACCCACAATGCTGAAATAACAGCACTTAAGTGTGAAAATAAAAATAAAATAAACCATCGACAATAATAACAGAATAAGAGGACATGACTGTCCATTACCATACCGCAACCGTAACCCCAAGCCCAGCAGCAGCAATTTATTCATTCTTACACACTGGCATGTCTACTACTTGGCATAAAATCTATAATACGCACACAATATATGGATAGCTTTGTGTATGTATTTACTCATATCATACGAGTATATGTTAGAACATGCAAGTATATGTGTGTATGTGAAGACCATAAATTGTACTGCGATATAATTTATTGTTTCCACCAACAACACGGAGGCATTAAAAAAATCATAAAATACAAATATTTCAATACTTTTAGTCTACAAGTAGTAGCAGGAGAAACATTTTGTTGTATAATGCTTTTATTTCAGACATATATCCCAAATTACAGCTGTAAGTTGCAGCAGCTTTAAAGAGTTTACATGTTCTTGTTGTTGATATGCAAGTGGTAAAAAAATAACATAAGAACTTGGGTGCAAACAGTAGTTTAGTAACGACAAATTTTCAAAAAAAAAGTTCATGATTCACCCCATTTTAAAAATCCAGCCATTCGAAAGCAAATTAAAGCAGCAGTCATGGCAAAAATGTAGGTATTAGCTCTAGATGGTCTTAAGCAATTATTATGGGCTAATATGTACTGAGGATACTTTGAATAAATAAATTTTTGCGATCTCGTTGCCACAATTATGACCATAATGCGGTATTTTAAATTAATTTATTAATATTGCATGTGAACGTGTCACTGTTTTTTTAATTCTCGAAAGAAAGATTTTCGCTTTAAACTCTTGTTTTGTAAACTCTCATACTACCGAATACACATAATTTTTATACACATGCAAACACACACGTACACACTTCTGCTAATGGCTGTATACATTTATTTTGTTCCTATTTATCCAGGTCTTCGGCCGTCTTTGCCTGTTGTGCACTTGTAATTTTTGTCAAGTTTTTATTTAAAATTTTGACTGCATTCTTTACATTGTTCGCAGTACGATTGCATATGTGTGCAATGTTTATGGAAGTGTCATGTATGTGTGTGTGTGTATGCACTGGGTAATACGCAAGTTCGTCTGACTGGTTTTTTGGACACACACATGTAGATAATTTTGTTGGTCAAGATGTATCATTAAACAATTTGCAAACTGACCAGAATTACAAACACATCCGCAAATTTTCGAAAAACACAAAAAACATAAAGCAAAAAAAGAAAAAAAAAGAAGCCAACAAGAAAATTGCAAAGATTTTACACAATTTAAACTGCAGAGCAAATAAGGATTAAATACTTTGCAAATGTACACTTTCTAATGAAAATTGTGTTCAGTGTTAAGTAGACTTTAATTAAAATAATTTTCTAAATTTTTTCTTTGATCTCCAAAAACCAACGCACACTCTAGTAATAGGTACATGAGCATAGTGAGGAATAACAAAACATTCTGTTGGTGCGTTTTAATTCTCATTTAGTTTATGTCGAATATTACATATAGCGTGGGGGCTTGGCCATGAGAGTAGCGCTTTACCGATTCTTGTCCCATTCCCAGTAGCAGCGTAGATCGTAGTGTTGCTCAATTTATATGTGGTAGCCATGTTGTTCTATCGACTTCTGTAAAGTTTGTTGTTTTTGTACCCTTCACAGAAGTGAAAAAATGGAAATAATTTTTACAAGAAATACCTCAAAAACCAAAATTATAAAATTTAAAAAAAAAAAATTTTAATTTCACCAAAATTTTTAATTTTTTCCAAAAATTTGCCAAAGAATCAATATTTATGCGATGTTCACAATATGGATATTATAAAATTATATAAAAAATTTCAACTATAACCACAAATTTTAAACCAACGAAAAGTCAAAATTCATCAAAGGATTTAGTAATCATTAAAACTAATAAAGATTTGAAAAAAATTCTAAACAAAACTGTAAACAAACTAAAATTTTCACCACAATTTTGGAATTCACCGAAATGTGAAATTTTACCATAATTCAATTTATCAAAGTAACGAAAAACAAATCATAAAAAAAAATTAATTTCACAACAAATCGCTAAAATTTATCAAAACTCAAGAATCACCAAAAAATAAATCATAAAAAGTTTATATTTGACCAAAAATGATTCAAGCAAAAAATTATAAAAATCTTCATGTCATTAAATTTTTGGAATTCATTCAAATTCGAAAATTTACTTCAATACCTTAATATGGCAAAATAACATGAAAGTACCAAACGCACAAATTTTTCCAAGACCCAAGTTTCCCAAAAATACAGCAAATTTTACAAGAAAGTCTTCACAATTCCAAAATTCAATGCTAAATTGAAAACAAAAAAAAATTAAAACCACAAATTTTGCCAAAATCCCAAATTAAACCGAAAAAATAAATTCCACAAAAATCGGAAGATCACCAAAACTCAAATTATTTTTAGGTTCCAGAAAAAACCAATTTTTATAAATAAGTAACCAGAACAAAATTTTACTATAATTTGAAATTGAACGCAAAATTTTATCAAAAGTTTGAAATTGCAACGAAACCTCAAAATTTTATTAAAAATCTAATGCCGCTTTTGAATGCAATTCACTAAAAAATCGAGGATTTATAAAAATTGATAAGCATTAAGAGAAAAGAGAGTCAATAAAAACAAATTAAAAAAGCCGTAATAAAGAAAAAATATCTCTTCTAATAACCGATCGAAAGAAGAGTTTAAATGTGAAATAAGACAACTAAAACCTGATTCCAAAATTTAAGATCGCACACAATCATTTGCACCGGGAAAGATCTGTAGTACATGTTCAATAGTTGATACTTTTATGAAGGGTACACAATAAGACTCGGCAGAATATAGTTTTCTTACTTGTCTATTCAATCAATAATTCAAAATAATCAAGAAAAACTATTTAATGGAACAGCACGCCCAAATGGTCGTTTGGAAGAACACCTCACAAAATGTTTGATTTGAATTCAATTGTATTTTGAGTTTATAGTTTATAAAAAATAAAACATACTTCAAGGTTTCTCTCAAGTAAGAATTGCTCGACATTCACTAAAGAGGTTTGTTTTCTTGCAATACACTCTTTTAAGCTTCTGTTGATGCTTTGGCACGACACACTGTTGTAAGTGGGTGCAGGCTTTGTGCAAATGTTGCTCCAAGTTTTAGCAGGTTGTTTGGAAAATTCAATAAACATTGTTGACAACATTTGGTTTTCTTTTATGTTTTCGGGTTTTTCCTTTAGTTTCTTAGCAAATGCACTAACCAGAAAAATCGAAGACCGTAAAATTTTGTTTTGAAAACCATTTAATTTAAGAAACACAATTTTTCAATCGAATCTGGTTTGAGTGTTTTTAAGAAAATTTATTGGATCAAGATTACTGTAGTTGTGCTTTTATTTCTAGAATAGAAAGTGTACATTTTTTTGTATAGCTCTGGAGCTATTTGATTATAATTCAATAAACAACTTTAAGGTCGTGCTTTGTTCTTCCTTTAATAAGAAAATATATTTATTTTGTGCCAAAGCGAGAATTTAAATTAAATGTACGCAGTTTATTTATTGAAATGAAGGACAGAGAAGACCTTCTACAATCCTCCTGAAACCTTAATACTTAATAAGCCTCAAGCATCAAACTAAAAATAACAAATAATTGCAGCAATGATATTTCGCCATCCCATGCGCACTCTTAGGTGGTGTTTTTATAAAAGTTAATTTTCCCAACTGGGATTTTACCGTCTGCCAAGTCTATTATTATTTGTCCTCAGTATGGTTTACTATTTTATCATGAACAGACTAATGGCAGATCAGCGCTTACAAACTGTGCAAATTTATTTCGAAAATCGTGGTTCAGTTCAGGGTGTCACGATGCGGTACATAATCGTGCCTCCGAACGACTAATGCCATTAACAATGATGCGCCACGTACATATTAAATGATAACACGCATCCGCAAAGACGTCGCCGAGTACAATTTCTACTGTAGCTTGTAACCAATTATTTAGGGACCCCATTGAATGAGGCGTTTACTAAAAAAACATGGTTTTCCAACAGGGCATTAACATGTGCCATGGAAATCAAAAGGAAAAGTTTTGCGATATTTCAATATTCAATCAATTCAGAACCGAAAAATGTTGGGACTTACTTCTTATAATAATTAAAACACAAGTATATTTTTATTTACACACACCAAATGCCTTGATTCATCAGCACCAGTAAGACAACTGTAGCTGTAATATTATGTCATTCCTTCACTGATCAATTGCAACGCTCCTTCTTCAATGACCTATTGTGGCTCTCCCTGTTTGTCTAAAAAATTAAACTTATATATCGTGTTAGATTCAATGGCTCATGACTGAAATATGTCCCATATAATAATACATATAGTATGTGCATTCAAATCGCTTCGCACAGTAGAAAATAAATTATATATTTTGCAAAATATAGCACCCTTTTTTTATCAATATATTTTTTTTAAATGCTATCGCATGTCAGTTTGATTTTGATACGTGCGAATTGTGACAATGTGTGCCGGCGATAATTCGCTAGTGGTGTTGGCGAAACGTAAGTTTCAGCAAAAGTGTAATGTCCAGAGTGTAATGAGCAGTTACGTCGAAAAAGGTGACTATACCTTACTTTCGAAGGCGCAAACGTTATTACGGTGAACAGTGATCACTATAGATCCACACTGACTGAATTTTTCTTATCTGAAGTTAAAGATCTATATTTGAAAGCCATGCTTCCCAGGGCGAATAATCTCCGGTTTCGGTAATTTAGCTTGGCCATCCAGATCTCCCTATTTGGATGCTCTTCACTTCTCTCTCTCTCTCTCTCTCTCTCTCTCTGGGGATATTTGAATAAAAGGATCCGCAATTTGCATGAACGCTGGCGAACATAGTTTTAAAAAATTTACTGAATGAAAATTATATGATATTTATTGCGCCACCCTGTTCGCCTTTGAAAAGCCTTCTAATTTGTATTTTTTAGTCTAGTATCAAAAATTGTTCTATATACTCTTAGCTCTGATTACGGCCTACAAAATGGATATATAATGATTCTGAGTTGGAAATCTGGGTCGACTATGGATAGTAAGTCTCATTTGCGCCAAGGGACCATGTGGTATTCATAACAGAAATATGACGACGGAATTCTTGTAAACATAGCTGGACAGTATTAATCTGGAATATGTGTGGTTTTAGCGCTACCTTCCACACTGTGCATCACAGAATTAGATAATTTTATCTCAAGAAATCTAAAGTTAAATGGCCAACAAGATCATGCGACTTAACGTCGTGCGATTTCTTTATTTTCGATTTTTTTGTAAAATCTAGTGGAATAGTGGAAAGAGTAGTGGGCAGTTATCAGGGTTGCGGTGGCCGCATACCTTGTTTCATACTGAACCGGAACGTGTTTAATTTCCAATGTAATAAAAATTGTACAGCTCGTTAAAAATACAAGTGCTTTATTTTTAAATAAAATACTGCACTCTTGTTGGAATGCGCTTTATAATACATTTGATATGTAATTAATTACATTTTGTAACTTAATTTTTGGCAATTAATTGAAACTAGTAATTGCTCGATTCACTCAATCATCTGATTCAAGCATCGATTCATAAGTTTTTCCCCTACCACTGCGGCTGGCTCTAAATTATCCTAGAGAGATAACTGAATTTTTGGTTAACGCTACGTGGCAGAATCATAAGTTAAATAACAGAAAAATTTTTTCTTTATAAAGAGTTAACACACATTCTTTTCAACTGAAAACTTTTCTTATTAAAATAATAATCGCTCTACAATAAATATGTTTAAGCAGTATTGTCAGGTACAGGACACAACCTCCAGATCATTATAAAAAACTTACTTTGTAGCATAAAATAGTAATTATGTAATAAAACAAACTAACTGGTTTTTTTCTTTGTTTCCTTTTTTTCAGTTTCTAGACCTCTCCAGGAATCAATTACATGGCATCAATGCTGACATCGTTTTGCGCATCCAGGCGATACGCAATGTACGACTGGATAATAATCCGCTTATATGTGACGAATGTCACATGGGAAAATTAATTGATGTTGTACGTCAGGTAAGTTATTCAAACTCTTAAAAGCTGAAAAACTTTGAGGGGCAATATTAGTTTAAGACGAAATTGTGGTTTAACTGTTAAACAAGATTAAACATTAGTTTTAAGTAATAAACACAGCGTGTTTAATACCAATAGTTATTGCTTTGAATTAACTTCAATTATTGGGCTCCAACACCACAGTGTATTGCGGTTGTATATTTTAATCAAAAATCTGTATTTTGATAATTTTTTACTTAAGCGCCTTTCACACTATTAGATGAAGTAAAACAACGTGTCAAAATGCAAGTAAAACGAAAAAAGTATTATAACGAGAAAACACTATCAGACTGTCAAAAAATTACAGTCGTATGCCTCTTCTTATTTTTATAAATATTTCTAATCGCTCGGACTTTCATTTTATCAGAGTTGCATTTTTTCAAAAGCAAAGGAAGAAAATAACTAATAGCAGCTGTTGAACAAATTGAGGCAGAAATTTTTTTAGCTTGCACGAGTGGTGCCTGTGGTCACCGTTCTAATTGATTAACACTGCATTTAATTTATTTTCACTAGTGCTAAACATTTTTGTACTTTTTTACCAATTTATTTCACTACTTTATTCAAAATAAAATCTATCAAAAACCTGAGCCGCCAAGAATTATCAAATGCCACCGCCGCCGCTATCCATTCCAATTTCCTCACCTACTTCCGCCGAAAGTATCGTTTTGTATTTTTCTCAACTACTTGCTCAAAGTACAGACACACAATACAATTAGAATATTTTACCTAAATTTGTTTGACGGTCAGAGTGACTGCCATTAGATTTCTCTCTGCGAAAATTCAACGAAAATCTATGCACTTGTAGATTAGTACGAAAGGGGCTTTAGCACAAACGGAAATAATGGTAATGAATACATAAACCCTATTTCTGCGCTATTGTCGGCTGAGTTATATTTAGGATACGCTTCATTATTGCGAAAGTATAAAATTTACTGGGTTATGTCCCTTTTGAAACCCATAAGTTGCTTATCAATTACCAATTGATAGTTGTCGGTCTCCTAAATGGCCACTAAATGCAGGATAATGAATAATTTTTACTTTCAATTTAAATAGCTACTGGCTATTGAATGGTGGTTTGCCACCTCGTACTGTGCACGTGTAATAACTGGCTTGTAGGCTTAATATTTCGTGAGGCTGCTGGGCACAATATTACTTTCATGGAATATTGTGCTAACACTAGCCTCTACTCTTGAATGTAGTAATTTCAGACTGTCGCCTGGTAATTGTCATCACAAAGTCTCTTGTAATTGTTAGCATTTGTCTAGGGCTTAGGTCCCCCATATCATTCATATTTTACAAGTGTCTACCCGTGGTCATAAACCTTACGCTAGCTAGTGCTGGACATTCGCAGAAAATGTGCGCTACCGTCTCAGCCTCTTCTACAAGAGTACTTTTACAGTCTGACCCGTCCACTCCTTGTGAGGTAGGTTTTCATTCGCATCTCTTCAAAGTTCCTTTGGCCAATAAACACTGGAGTTCGTACGGAGGTTAATCTTTTTTTAATGTAGGGTGGCTATCGAAGTAGACCGCTGAATTTATAGGACCCTTTTGACCCCCCTTTCTTTCCTAGTATTGATTTCTGGAATCCAATCTGTAATTTACGATAACTTTACTCTCAATCAAGTCTCGTGCTACCACTAGCCTTTATTCTAGAATATAGCGCTTTAAACCTGTCGACAGGTGACTGTCGACTTTTTTCCTTATCACAGAGTCTCTTGTAATTGCTAGCATTTGTGTAAGGTTTAGATCCACCAAGGTATTTACACTTAACAAGTGTCTGCCCGTACTCCAAACTCTTTGCTAGCCAGTGCGGGACGTACACATACAATGTATACTACCGTCTCGGCCTCTTCCACAGGAGGATCTTTAGGAGCTGTCCCATCGATCCCTTGCGATGTTTTCTTGTCCAACTCTTCCGAATTCCTCCATTGACCACGGTCTAACGACTTAGAAGTATCTTTAAAGATTGACCCGTCCACCGCTCGCAAGGCATTCTTATCATCTCTTGCGTATTCCTCCTTTGGTCAATTAAAACCGTAGTTTCTTTATAGATTAACCTCTACGCTTTTTCCGGGGGTTCCTGACTCATACCTCTAATGCAGAAAAAGCTCCACATGAACGGGTAAGTCTGAATTAAAACTGGATATCGACCGGTATCCAGAGTTCGCATACTAGGGACCAGCCCCTCAAGGCCACGAATACCTGGCGTATGCTGTTCCACCCTGGATTAAGGATTTTTTATACAAGAGTGTTAACTTCTCTCCGCTCGACTTATTTAGCAAGACTCCTTGCAGAGACAGGAAACTATTACCGGTCGCCACCACGTGGAGGTATAAGTCAGAACTTCTAACAGTGCACTCAGTTACGGTAAGCCATATCTATGTGCCTATTAGCTGATGGAAAATTAAAACCGGAGTTACTTCAGAGCATTCATATAATTCTCACGAGTAATAGAAAAAAGAAATCTATTCAGGCAGAGCTTCATATACACGGGTTAGTCTGTATTAAAACTGGAGTTTGACCGTTATATAGAGTTCGCATATTAGAGATCAGGCGCCTCATGCTAGCTGATGGCCAATTTAACTAGGTACAGTTACGGCCAAAGTTTTAACTAAACAAGAACACTTAACTTTTTTTAAACACAGACTAGTGTACAACCTCTTATTTTCACAATAAAAAAACAATAGAGTACGTACCATCGCCACATGAAATGTTATTCTACACCATTTATATTTCAATGGATGTAAGACAGCAATAAATGTATAAAACTTATACTTGCCACCTCTGCTTTTAATTCTATTTCTTCTTTTCACTAAAACTTATACGAATTGTAAACAAGATTTTACTTGCAATTTTTCCATATTTTTTATGATTTTCATGCACAACAGAAACTAAATAAATTTTATGCAAATTATTGGAAAATTGCAAAGAAAAAACTTCACAATATGAAAATATTCTTTAGAGTTTTATAAAGTTATTTCTTGTTACTTGTATCTGTGTACGTTTTTTTTTATTATTATTTTTTCGCCCCTGTTATAATTTTTATATCCCTGTTTTACACTGAGTTTGATGATTTACAATTTGTAATTTTTTCCTTTCTGTTTTTGTGTTTATTTTTATATTATTTATGGTTGTTTTATGCAGCTGCAATGGAAATGGGAAACATATCCAATTTGTTTTCTCCCCAAAACCCTAAGGGGTGCTGAAATAACGGATTTAGATACAAATGGCTTGGATCGTTGCTTGGATTATATAACGGATGAGGAACAAAATGCAGCCAGTACATCGCATGCAAATTTTCTCGAGAGAGGTAAGAATACAAATTTAATTTCAACAATAAATGTTAGCATGAAAAAGTGTTGTAGGAGGGCGCACGTAGAAGAACTTGAGTTAAGAAAAGCGATTGGGGTGAAAAATAAAATAAATAAATTAATTAATTTTGATCGAAATGTGATGCATCAGTTTTTAGAAATGCCTGCTTTCGACCGCGCTTAGAAAGTTTGCTTCCATGTAAAGTTATCAAAGGTTGGCAAAACACACAACTGGCCATGGCAGAAGTCGGTCCGGCAGTTGGTCACACTTGAAAATCCTATTCAACAGAGGATTCGTTTCGAATTTTTACTAAAAATTAGAAACATGAAAATCTTTGCATATAGTTTCAAAAATGCAGAAAATTACTTTTAGGTTCCATTGTGTTTTCTTTGCTGGAGTTTTTTTTTATAGTTTTAAAATAAAGTTTTGATGAAACCTACCAGTTCAAATTGAGTTTCTGATTGATTCATTTAAATATTTTATTAAGTTTTCTTTATACATTTCTTGTAATAAATTCAATAGATTGTGGACTTTATTTAGAAAAACAAAATACGCCGGTTTTATTAAATAAATATTTGAATCAATTAATAATTTAATTATTCAACTGACTGCCGCGATTGGGGCTGCGGTACTCTACTCGGCCAATTTCCAAATACCTTTTCAATTGTTTGCTTTTGAACATCGATTTCATCTTTAAAGACCCTGATAATACCTGGATGGCTAACGTAATATTTATTGTTAACGTAACCCCACAAAAATAGGTCAGCAGACTCAAGTCACAGCACCTAATTTATTTCCGAATTCCGAAGAATTATGGCACCGTGCCAAAATCTGCACTAAACAGTCACTGGCTGTAGGTGATGATGACATATAAATTTTCTTAACATCAAGTTTGGCAATTTCGCTAATTTACTTAGGCTCCGATGTGATAACGTGCTTAACCTAAAAATATTATCTATTAGAGGCCGTAGTCTATGTTCCACTGTGGCTTTCATTTTGGGTCTGATTTCTAAATGTAAAGGTTCTTTATAATAAATTACAGTTTTTAAAAATATTCTTCCGCTTTTTTTATAGCCGATTCAAATTATAAGGTTTAATTAAATTCCATCCTGTATATTTATCTCATCTTTAAATCTCAGCAACGTATTTATTCTACACCCGCCTCAGTTAACATTGAATGGTCTCCTAAGATCTGACTAAAGTTTTACTGCTGATAAGTTTATTATGAGTAGCAATAATTGCAATAAGTGGAGTCTTTATATTGAACTAAAAACAAAGCATCTGGGTACCTATCTCAGCCACTGCCAGTCAACATCATCAGCTTGTCTGGTATGCACCAGCTTATATAACTGTATATATTGCATCGCCCTAATTCTTCGGTCTCGGCATATAGCACTAAATGACCGGCCAAGTAATCTAACTATTAATATGACTTGTAGCTAAAACTGGTGAATATAGATTAAAATATTAGAAGTTTAATTTTTGTAGTCGCAAGAGAAACATCATATTAGGTGGGAAGGATGCGAGATACCAGAAGTGATATCAAGAATTCGGTAAAATTTGAAATTTGCATTGCACAGTTTTAAGACGGTTATACGATAGTTTGGAAAAAGTATTGGTTACGAGAGGGGAAGGTTAAGGGATATCAGAAATTGTACATAGAATTTCACATCCGATTGAAAAACCACCAAGCGAGAAACTGGAGCCGTTTTTAAACTATTAACAACGATATGCTAATGTTGTGATCACATTGAAAATGGCGAGATAATAAACGGTAAACTAAATGGGATGTATTTAAGGGAGCGGCAAAAAATATTAAAGAGGCTCTGCTATCTAAAGAACAGTGTCTAGCAACTTCATATGAAAATGAATAAATAAAGAAGAAAATATTATTGAAACTACATTTATTATGTCTTTTATAAAACTTTAAATAACTTCTCTTTTGTTTTCATTTATTTCCCTTTAAAGGTGGCCTTAATACACTGGCTATTTTGGGTGGCATTATTTTCGTTTTAATCGCCATTATAATAATCTCCGTTGCAATTTGTTACTCAAAACATCGTGCGCGTTATTATACGCGGGAGGATCATCTCAGTGGCAGTAAGTACTTAAAGCGTTGAAAAACTACAAAAGCATTTATTTAAAGTAAACTTTTTAATTTGAACTATTGTTGGTTTCAAAATCCAACTCAAAAAAAAAATACCACCAAAGTTGACTAGAACAAAGAAAGCACTCCTTGTGCCTTTATTTCATTTTTTGTTTTATGCTAAACAAATTTTATTTTAATTTAAGTTAAAGTTTTCTTTTGTTATAAAAAAAAAAGTATTGCTCTGGTGTTTTGCTGGTTCGCTCTTTTACCAATTGCGGTAAAATTAGTTTGCCAATAATACGAATATTGTTTTATTTTCGTGCTGTCGTTTTTGTTATTGGACTTTTTTACTCTTATCATATACTTTGACCCACTTTTGAGTAGAGAAAAATATTATTGAATTAAAAAGAAGCATATTGTGGAATAGCAACAAATATAAAACGCTAAAACCTTAAACTAATACGAGTGGCATGAGTGGAAGTAAGGAAAATCTTATTGAATTAGTTTTAATTTTTATTGGTACTCTGTATATCAAACTGCCTGGGTTATGCGAGAAGGCGATGGCAAAAAAAAATTGTGTAATAAAATCATAAGACATACAGTGGAATGCTTCTTGTTGCGCAAAAGTTTTAAGCGATACCAGTATATTTGAGCTCTTTAGCTACAGACATACTCATGTATGTCAGTGAGTCCGTGAATATATACCATAATATGCACTTTTTACAACTTCATATCTGGGGAAAACTTGACCTATGAGGTTACCTATGCGCCGAGTCCTTATGTTTCAAGCCTTATTATTTTATGATTAAAGAAAGCAAAGTTAAGTCTGACAATTATTCATAGGTAGTGTGCTACCAATTCAAAGAGTTAAATTTATATGTTTAAATCTTTTGTGAATTTGTTCGGCATATCTTAAGGCTATTTATAAATACTTTGCATTTTACATACAATAATACTAATCACAAAGAAACATTTTAATATTTGTTATTCGAACTATGTGCTGAAAACGATGCACCTACTTTCATTATTACAAGTCTTTGTGAGCAACAATGGTCTCTGTTTGGAAATGCAAAATACTTTACTCTGCGTATTCGAAATTAATATGTTGCAAAAGGTTTTCAGTGTCAAAACAGCTTGGATATATTAAAGCAAATCTTTTTAAACAAGCTTTTAAAATTATGAAATAGAACCTTTTAAATACCTTTGCTAAAAGAGAAGTATTGATGAGAAACTTTGTAAAAAGGAGAACAATTTAAAAAAATATTAATGCAATACATCCTTTTAAGTTGGAAACGCTAAAAAATTAAATTAAATCGAGAAGGTAATATCTGTTACTAAATTTAAGCAATCCTAAGCCTAAGTTTTTTAATATTTTGCAACTATGAAGTATTACGTAATATTACGAATCAACGTTAGTATTACTTTTTTGCACTTGACTCTTTCCTTTATTCGCCGCTAACAAACCAATCCAATTTAATAAGTAGTTGGCAAGACCAATACAGAAGTGTTCACTGGTCAGAAACAATGCAAGGCGAGAGAAAAAAACAATCTAACTAAGTCTAACAGAAAAACTGGAATTTTTATTCTTTACATTTTGGTGTGATTTTTATATTTCTGCTTTCATGTGAAACAGCTACAATTGAAAAACGCAACGCGCCAAAAAGTATGCTTTAAAAAATAACAATTGTATTATTTTCTTGTTTTGATTTTTTTTTTGCTTTAAAATGGTGAAAAACTTTCTAAAATTGGAAATAAAAAGTTTTTACTTTGTTTTTCTATGAAATGCACACAGAAAGGCATAAGAATGTTGCAGCGAGAAAAAAACTTGGAGTGAGAAAAATTGTTTACTTAGCAAAATTCTTTTATTGGTTTAAAGTTTCAATGGCCATACACAATTACACAAATCAAAAATTAAAAAAGTTATATAAAAGTAAATTGTCATGAGATCTGCAATTGTTTTATTTTTTGAAAAGTTTTGCGCAAATATATGGAAACTTCGAAGGCAAATACGAGTGTTTTAAAAATTCATTTTTCGCACTGACTTGTTAAAAAATCGTATTTAAATTGGTCACCCTTTTTTAAAGTACTTTTAAAGTACTTCCTTAAAGTACTTACTTTATTCATACAAAAATTTTAAATTCAAAACTATCTTTTTCATAAAATGTAATTGTTGAAAAAAGGTCTTTAAAGTATTTTCTTTAGTGATTCTTTTTGAAGTGGTTCTTTTTTCCAAATGAAATTTTTTTTAATTATTCAATTAAGATTATTGATCAAAATTTACGGTTCCCATATTTTTCATTTGTTTTACTAGATAGGTACTTTCTCGAAAGTTATTGTTCATTTCAAAATGAAGCTTTTTATTGCAAAAATAAGATTAAGTCCCGCTTATCTACATAGTTACACCCTTTTTGGTGAAAATAACTAGATATGTATATCGTTAATAAATTGATTTTTTCGAGATGAATTAAAGAAGCCTGATCTGTGAAAAAATTTTCCTTCTTTGAGGAAAAAATGTGACAATTATTAAAGATTTAACTTGATTAATAAAAATCTGCTCCAAGTTTTTCCTATCCCGTACAAATTGTTTTTAATGCTCGTGGCAAATGTAACCATGTTAAAAGAGTACTTACAGACAACAAAATTATATCAAATTCCATTTCAAATATATCAACACTTTTGTTTTTCTCTTACTTGGAACGATTTTAATAAAATGCAATATGCAAGTACGTTACATACCTCCAACCTACATTTGTGTATCGATTTTCATGATATACGACAAATTTTGTTTCGCTGTATACCCAGCTGTTTTTTTACTGTTTTAAATTTTTTATGAATTTTTAAAAAGGAGAAAATTATTTTTTTTGCAACTAAATTTCAAATAACTTCGAAATTGTTCAGTGAACAAATTATTAGTATAATAAGGTTTGTTCTTTAGTTATAGTATAACAAGCTCATGTAACAGCCCTATTAAAGGGGTCATATTTCTTACGCCCTTAAAAAAAATCTGTACGTAATAGAAAAAAAATCCAAGTTCATCCTATTTTTTTTAAGGATTTCACTGCTAAACAATGCAATTTATGTCACTTAACTCTTAGATTTTTAATTTAAATGTGAACTTGCGAACAACAGCTTTGGTAGATGCCACCAAAACAATACGCAGCTCAAGACTAACACAATTAAAACGCTCTTTATAAAATTTTCATTACATGTGGGTTAAGCCGAAAATAAATATACCAGTGTTATAGCTTTTATTATCCTATTCCCTCTATTTCTTCAAATTTGTGTGAAGGTGAAACACTGTGCCTTTTCGGAGCCTGAATAAATTGTTTTGTATTTAATAACCCTGTATTGAAAAAATGCATTCGTGATTTACGGTACATTATATGCCTGACTGACTGCTCAAAAATGCTTTCTAGGAAATAAATAACAACTAAAGTCTTTGGCTTACATATGATTTTAATGCGAGATAAGTTCTCCAAAAGAATTCGTAAAAATAAATTGCTTCAATCAAAATTAAGCATTTTAAAAACTTAAGCTTTCGAAGTTTTTAGCCACTAAAACTTGCTCTGAATAGAAGAAATTGATGCCAGTACTTTTTACACATATTAATACTTATGTATGCTTCAATAACAGAAATAACAAAATAAATTAAAATTGCTCAAATATTTAAATTCAGGTTCTAACGCTCTCTTGTGTACTTGCTAATTTATGTAAGAATTCCTCACACTTTGTAATTAAATTCTCCTGAGAAATGTATTTTTTATTGGAAAATTTTTATTGTTATTTTTACCAGTCACATAAAAACAAATTGAATTTGAAATAAAGAATAGGAAAGAAAACTAATTTATTTTTATTCTTGCAATATTTGTGCCATTTGTTTTATTAACTGCTCGTTTTTTCTTCTTATCCCTTAAGGCGAAGACAAATGTTTGGAAAAGAATTTAGATTCGACCACAATTACGCCCCAAGGTAATGGCAAAACAAATGCAAAGTTAGCATCTCCCTCGAATGGCAGCAATAATATTGAAAAAATACCCTACACTAGTGGCAGTGGATTGGAAGCTTTGACAGCAGAACCTTTGAATCCCAGAAATGGTAACACTACAAATGAAATTAATTTCAAATTTCCCATAGATGATCGTGTGTGTACAATTGATGAATTGGTGGTGGTATCGCCTGCACCACTGCACTCTGCAAAACAGCTAACGGGTGCAGCAAGTCTGGATAAGCATAGTGGTCATTTACGTTACACGCAGTCACCACTTAATTGTGGTAGCACAACAGCTAGAGCTGCGGTAGCGGCAGCAGCTACTGTCATACCACCGGGTGCACCATCAGCAGGAGCACCCACACTGATTACAACGCCAATGACTCCAGCACATGCGAAAACAATGCTGCCACCTGAGGCTATAGTAGTAGTGCTGCCACCGCCACCCACAAACGAACAGCATTATTCCCAGCAAAAACAACAACAACAATTATTGCACTTAACCACACTTGAACCATTGGTAAGTGTTAACTGACCTCAGGGTATTATGGGTCATACGACGATAAGAATGTCACATCTAGGCGAATACCAACAACAACAACAACACCAACAACAGTATCAACAGCAAAATACCACAAATACATAGATACGAACAACACAAAAGCTATAGTGAAAGCAATTGCAGCTTATGTATGTGTAAATAAAAAAGTTTATCAAAGAAAAAACAAAACAATTATATGACGAAATTGTATATAAGAAACCTGGTATATTTTCATCAACTCTTTGTAAATTTGTGTGTATACTTTTCGAAAAAAAGCAAAAGCAACAAAATTTTTGTATCACTTCATTATTGGAGTAATTTTTATATTTTATGTAAAAAAAAATAAATCGTTCAAAATGGTAATAGGATTGCAATGCAACCCCGACGGAAGAAAAAAAATGAATTATATAAGTATGATATCACACAGTTATTTTCATTAAGTTGTTTCATCAACAAAATGCCTTAAAGTAGGCACTACAATTTGTATTTTGATCCCGATAATTTATGCAGCATTTCTTAATGAAAGTGTTGCCTGAAAATATTATAAACAACTTTTATGTTAACCTCTAAATGTTAAGAAATTAGTTTATGCAATATTTTTTATGGGAAGTTTTGTCTAAGTAAAGATTAAACTGCTTGTAAAACGCACCGTTAAATTTTTTAAATAAAATTTTCTATTTCTAAAGTTTTTGCAGAAGTGCTCTTGTAGTTCTTCAAATAAGTTCTTTGGATTGGTACTGGTTGGAAAAAAATGGTAAAAGACATAATCAACAAAAAGAGACGCAATCAGGGCAAAATATTCATAGAGATAAAGCCGGCCAATTTTTGTTATAGTTTCTTAAACCTTCAGTGGAGTGTATCTGTTAAGGCCGAATCCATGTTACACTGAGTACAAATTGGTTAAACTTTTCGTGCCTTGTTTAAGATCAATAAGTGGTTTTTCGAAAGCATCATGTGAAAACATTTCTGCCAGCGTTGCCGTTTCGGTTACTTTTACTTACTCTTTTTCAACCAAAAAAGTCGCTTTTATATATATTTTTATATTTTGTTATAATGAATTGTCATGATAAAATATGTCATTTTAGGACAACTTGTACTTTTCAATTGTGAAGTCCAAATAAAACAATCTGACCTATTCAAGTTGGCGTTGTCCTTTTAATTGTTTATATATCGTTTTCGTTTTTATCGTCGATTTAAATATATTGAAGCAGAGAAAAATAATTTGTCGAATACCCAAAAAAAAAATTATGAAACATGGTAACGCTGGAATATTGCATCCTGCTATTTTGCACAATATTGAAATTTTTTATATAGTTTTCCTAATTCAAACGAATAATCAAAGAATAGCCTGTGCTGAATTTTTTTTTTTTTTAAGTTGCGGATGAAATAAGCAACATAAATATATTTGTGCATATATATCGGAACATGTTACGATAGAACTGTGCCATCCTAAATTCAATGTAAGGAGCGTTATTTTGATAAAATAACTTCCAGAAATCCAGTCTAATATGTGTGAATACATTTAGTCGTCAACTGAACTTCGTTTCAATACATTCCTGAGCAAATACACCAAAACCTAGGATGTAACATGCGAAGATATACAGGTGCGTCAACAATAAACCTGGCAACTACGTTGCAATTTTTGCACAAGAATCATATCAACTTAACGTTAGGAAGACTTTAATTTTGTTTTGGCTCCGCCCACAGTTAGAAAATGTTATCCGAAGTTTTCTTTGCGATGAGTACCAATACAAAATTTCAAATAATTGGGTTAAATTAAATATGTCGGGAAATGCAGCAATGGAATGCAAAGTATTTTTTTTTATTTATGACCTTCAAAAGGTTCTCAACATTTGTGTTACAACAGAAAAGGTTACTTCGGCATAAATGTAATCTAATCGCTTTGCAAAAACCATCAAAATTTGGGTTTGTATGCTGTTGCGTAACCATTTGCAACAACATGCGGCATAGTTTTCCACTTATGAAGCTAAAATTTAAAATTGCCGTAATGTTGTTAATTTATTCTTTAACTTACATTCTTAAAGTCCTTTCAACCACGATGCAGTCAATGATGACGACGGTCGACGAATGTTTCTTTGTCGTTACTGTCTTTGTTTTAAAAAAGCGAATAACGATATATTTTTGATGGATACCATTCATTCTAACGGGAATAGGACCGAATATTTAAATAAATTAAAACACATTAAAACTTTTGGTAGTTTTTTCCCCTTTGGCTAATTTTTAGAGAAATGTTTTTGTCGTAGCAACGCTGATTCCTGTACCCATTCATACGAAAAAAGTAATAACAGTTAAAAACGTTGCGAAGCCTTAGATGAGAAATTCAGAGTTAAAAAATTCTATAACTAACTTGCTCCTATTGTTTTGTCTTAGCATTATCAAATATATAACTATTTAAGCATAATTTCAGACGGACTTTTAAAAAACAAAGATAAACCTATTCACAGACAGGAAGTTGGTTTTGTTCAAGTTAAATTCCTACCGCTAACAAATGAAAGTATTTACTGGCATTGCGACTTCTGTATCTTGCTCAGATGTGGTCGAAACGGAAGCTTTAAAAGTCATTTGAATAACAAAAAATTATTGCACAACCCTGTAGGTCAATTCAGGCGAAGTTGTTCTCAATAAAGAGTTTCTTTAGTACATCAATAGTAGCACGCGCTTTGTCTTATAAGGTTCCGTCTTCTGGAAACTCCAACTAATCTACATCAAGGCGATTTAATGGTTTACAACATGGCAGCAATAGCAAGGGAATTGTCTTCCGTCCAAATACGTTACATTTGTATATTGCCAGAGGTAATTAATCATACGTAAGGGGCACCACTGAACTAAATTTTCGTACCAAAATTGGGACGAAAAAAAATTTTAAGTTTAGATACAAAATACAAAAAGGACAGAAAATTTCTTTCGAATAACGCCAATTTTATTTCAATTAATAAACTAATCAATATTTAATTTGCATAATTATTTTCATAAAAAACCCCACTGATTAGTTTATCTTCTTGTATCCTAAGGATCCCAGTAGATCTTTCTGCTCGTTAGCGCCTACAACTCTGCGTAAATTTGAAGGAAAGAAAAGCAATATTGCAAATGTTTATACAAATGTTTATGAAATTTTTTACAATAAAATCTTGCTTTCCATTTTAATGTTAATTATTCGTTCTTATTAAATTAAAATTTAGCCCCAATTAACCAATTTATGATTTTTATATTCGTTCACTTAATAATTTCAATAAAATCTGACGTCTTTTTTGGAGAAACTGAAACAAACCTTTCACATAAGAACACATTATCCATGTGATATTTTTTTAGAAAAAAATTGTAAATATTTCACAGTAAAATAAAATAAATCGCAAAATTATAGACAAAAGATTTGCAAATAATTTTAGAAAACATAAAAAATAAATTAAACAAAAACTCAAGTCCCATAAGAAAGTGTTTCCAAACAAATCAAATTTGTATACAGACCACTTGAATTAAAAATGGAAATAAACTCTGTCACTTACAAAACGAATATTTGTCATAAATTAAGAATGAATATTAAAATTAAGTTAAGACTCGATATATTTAGAATTAAGAAAAAGTCTCTATAGAATATAAAATAACATAATCTTAAACCTCAGCCACCTGGCATTTTTCGGTCATACTATGACACGAATAAATTACAACTTGGCAAAAAAGCCAAGATTTAATCCAACTTTATTGAAAATTTCCAGGAAATTGGATTTTTGTGCTGAAGGCGTCAACAAATTTTGAGTTTCTTCTTTAAATCAGCGGATACGTGCTTCGAATTTCTTCACTTTATCAGACAACGGTGTATTGAATTTCAACACACGACTGCCTTTTGCCATCTAAACAGAAGCACGGCGAGATTTTAAGACAATTACTCCAAAAAATTTAGCATGTCTCTTACTCAATATATTCTGTTTCAGAGACTGGTTGATAGTGGGCCTCAATCCCATGGTGTTTTTTATCATTATGCTTTCATCTTCTTAGGCCCAGTCTCACTCTTCTAACATAAAGGTATTACTAACTTACAGAAACAACTTACAGAAATAATAAAGGGTGGTCATATAATAATGATATGAAAATAAATGTATTAAAAAAATGCGGTGTAAGATATTAAATTGGTTCCGTATTTTTTTTTTTTAAATTGTCGCACGGGCGTTTTTCTTCAAAGTGGTAAAATCCATCTCCGGCTTAGCGAACTCACGCCGCTATCTCTTTCGTATGGATGTAGACCCACATCCAATTGTAAAATAAGCCTGGCTGACTCCCTGGATATACCAATTTCGGCTGATCGGTGTTAAATCGATATTTGTGGGCCTTTTTCGATACCGCTCGCTGCGGCGGCTTTGTTTTTGTTTAATTGGTGGCTTAAAGCCAACAGTGTATATGCTCAAACTTTGCAACGGTGTCACGAATTTCTTGCACACTAAAGCCGTGGAGACCACCGACCTCACGAAGACATTCATATTGCATATTTACAACTCGCCAATAATTTTGATAATATTCTTCGCAATATAATAAAAATATATAATTATCAAATGAATGCCTTTGTTTTAAATTTTATAAATCCAGTTTTAATATTTTCAAATATATAAAATTTTGTCCCTCTAGAGTAGCAAAATCTTACACTGTGCAACGTCAGCTGGTCGAGGTTTAACCGGAATACTTTTTAAGTTGTGAAGAACTAATAAGAGATCTGTCTTATTTTCATTTGGAAAACATATAAAATCAGATAAAAGTCTTAAAACAAAGATTTATAGTTAGATAATTAAATGTAAAATCAATTAAAAAGTAATTAAGTCATTTAATATCAATTGGTTTCATATCGCTCGACTTTAAATGTTAATTTTTTTTTAAATTTATTTTATTTAAGTCTAGATTTAGTAAAACATATTTCATATAAAAAGCATTTATTTAAATTTAATTTCATAATGGCGTAAATATCTTTTAAATTTTTGTATTTAATGAAATTTATTTCAATAATTCTTGTTACACATCACTTTTTTAAGAGGAATAAAATAAATAAAGAGCAAAAATTGATTTTTTATAAAAACAATTAAATGTGTTTTATATAAAAAGGTATATTCCAGTAAAGTATATAGTTACAATTTTCTTCTATTAGTTATAGCGCAAGAGGCTTAACTAGTGATACATGAAGCTACAGGGGATAAAATGTAAAACATCCATGTCAAACTTTTAGCTGGAAGAAGAATTCACTATTTTCGGAAATTGCATAAAGGTGTTTTTAGAGTTTTTGCATCATGCAGCAAATTAAAGTGGCCTTGTACATTTAAAAGGCTCCTGGCTCTCGCTATCTGTAATGGTATGAAATCAGTTTGAAATTACCCAGAGCTACCAATTAAAGAGTGTTTGTTGCTCATTTAGTCCTATTGTTTTTCCTGACACAACCAACCAAATTTATAATTTCCATAATCGTTACCACGATACCACTTAACTGATATATCGGCTACTCGGTCTAAGGTAAGTCCTATTGAACTTGTAGCATTGCAGTTAATCAGAAATTACTCAATATCTAAACCAGTCATCAACTAAACTTCCCTCTTGGCAACAGCTAGGCTATTGAAAAATGTATAACCATTATACTAAGGAATATCCGGAGTTCTTAGATGGGCCAAGATGCTGAATGAGCACTTCTCCAGTACATAGTTACGAATCAGCTCACCCCTTCACGTATTCTACATATTCGAGACGTAGCGAAATCATTGCAATAAATATCGCTAATAGTTCAGATCTCAGAACGATAAATTTATTTGGTCTTGTGAAGGAAATCTCCTCTCTACCGACATACTCCTTCTGTGTTCGTAACCAATTCTGGGTTATAAAATCAATTGGGAAGAAGGGCCATGTAGTGGAGAACTCAATGAAAAAAGTTTCTTTCATAATGTCATACCCCATGGTTCCTTTTGCCAATCGTACGTGATACCAACTTCCCTTTAAATAAATCACTGACCCTACAGTGTGTACACAATAAACCCAAATGAAACTCATGGATAAAACTTATCTTTAACGGATGGGTACACAAAATAGTCAAATCGACTCATCTCACAACTCCAAGGTCGCCGATTTAAATCAAACTTTCGACAGATTTGTCATATAATTTTCTCTGCTTTTCTGTGTTTAACCATCATTCAATATCAGAAGGCAAACAAGAAAAAATTTATGACAAAATAAACATCATTTTGACTTCCTATCCTGTTCAGTATAAATATCACTTAATAGCCATTAGTAAACTGACACAATTACATATGTTTGCCGTATGGGTGACCACCCATCCAATCAGGTGGTCACATGTATAGTGAAGTATGCAAAAATGGAAACCAGTGAAGGCAAAAAATTATCAATTTGTTGTTTTAAAGTGTGACGTCAGTATCAATAAACCAATTTACAAGACTCGTTGTCTGTAATAAATTTTTTAAAAACAAATGGTAAGAAAACAGTTGATAGACAATCAAACACAAATATATTATAGTTGGAATCTTAATGGGCAGTAAGTGTATAAAAGACGTAGTTTGGAAGGTCACCTATAAGACACATATATATTGATAAGGTGGGGTAAATGATGAAAGTTTTACAAGTAACTGAGAAATTTTTCAGCAGGTTTAATGAGAGATGCAGCGTAAAAACACATACTAGGTCTGATGGGTTTAATAGATTTACTGCCGGGTTTGTACTATATTAAATTTGAAAGGAGTTTTCAGAAGGCTTCAGTCCCTTATTCACTTTTACGCCATTAAAAACATTTGGAACCATATGCTTCAAAGTAAAATACTCTTTACTTAAAAATGTAGTCAAATATTATTAATGGCTTAAGAAGATGAATTTAGCGGCTTGAGGCGCCTAGCATTATAAAGTGTTTTTTTCTCAATTTCATTGTCTTATTGGATTAGTAGCGAGTTACCAGATCCGGCAAGTGAAATCCAATGAATGCCAACAAACGTTTTCTTCTTTTTATTTGCATATTATACTAAAGCTTTATTGACTTATTATTGTTTTTATCATATTCATAATTCTTATTGCATAGTCAACATCATCCATACCCTTGATTCATTTAAATGACTTGATATTATGGCATGTGAACATTAAATTGAGGATCATCTTGTAAAAAAATCCCCCAGCATAATGGTTCAGAAATTTCGTCATTAAGACCGCCAACGTATATTTTAATTTAATTAATGCAATTTCAAATATAGCCACCCTTGCGTTCACTCCATTTCGCTGGTTGAAGAAAAGGATGATTAATTTGTAGAGTACAAAAGAAACGATTTTCCAAGAAAGTGTTTGTGAAAGACATGTCCATAATTCAATAATTGTTCCAATAGCTTGAAATGAATATGGAAAAAAAACAATTTGTAAACGAATAAGCGGAATGTAATATAATTACCAAATTGCAAAAGAATGTTTTAAATTAGCAAAAGTATGAAAGGATTTTATAAAACATTAGCTTGACATTTACAAAAAATTATATCACTATAACTTCGCTGAATAGAAAACTTTTCTCTGTTCACAATCTAGATATTTTATTCAATTTCCTTTCCTACTTTTTATGCTTCGTACTACTACAATATTAATTTACTTTAATATTTCAGTAGGTTTTTTAATACAAAATGATAAAAGTTCTACAAAATAAACTTCAATATGAATCGTTTTTTCCAGTAGCAGCGAACAGTTGAAAAAGTGCAGACCAAATGGCAAATATCTTTTTTGCTCTCTTCAACCATAAAGAGGTAGTTTTATTATAAAAAAAAATCTGTATCGCCGAACAGTTTGACGCAGTTTTACACTCAAAAATTATCATCTAATGATATGACGATTTTTGTCTTAAATCTGACGATTTTTTTAATTTCAATTTTTACATAATTTTCGTCTTTATTTATTTAATAAATTAATTGTGTCACAAGCTCCTCAAAATAAGCTTAATTAACAACTGCAACCAGAGAGCCGCACTAGCCCATCCTGTATAAAATTGCTACCAATGTTTTGCTACATGTCCTATTTGTTGAGCTTTTTTTAAGTTCAAGGCTGTTTTTATATTTATCGAATATATAAGATGACTCGACCTTGAATATTCTTATTATTCAATCATATTTTGAAAAGAAGCCTTTGAGAAACGGGAAGAAAAAGTCGGATTTTCCAAATTTTGTTCAGTAATTAAGCACTTTTTAAAGCACTTAACAGATTTGTGAACAGGCTGCATTTTGGTATCTCCAAAATACAAGATAGATTCAACAAAAGGAAATAAATTCTGACGGAGTAAGTGTTTGCTGTGCTTTGTGGTAATTAGGCGTAATTAGCCCATAATAATTTACGCTTCGGATAATGATATCAAGCTTTCTATAGGAGCGACACATAAGCAGAAAAACTATTATGTTACTACGCACCCAATTTCCAGGCCACACCTTTGTGAAGGTTAGAGTCAAAGAGATTAAAACGAAACGACTGCAAAACTGAAACATAATAATGGCCTGCGCTTTACACAAATGTCAAATAATCTTCCATTCAGGTTCAGGGAATTTATTGAATTTTTAAAATAAGATTAACGAATTTTACCTTTAAGATAATGTTTTTCTTAATAATTTAATGTTAAAGCAAAAGTGAGCCTTTATTCTCTATTATTTCCAAAAATCTCTTGGAATATCGTGAGGATCTTGAATTAAAGATTTTGACGATTTTCTCCACAACATTTGAAGACTTCGATCAATTTTATTTGGCAGCTGTGCTGGTCACCATTAATTATTCTACTTTTTAGTATCATAAAAAAAGAAACTGGAGAAAACATAATCAACTAAAAGTTTACTTGTCTAAATGTATGAGTTGCTAATTAAATTCCACAGAAGTGGGCATTTTCGTTTCATTGAGTAGGCAGTATGGGACATTCCATTGTATATTAAATGAAAAGACCAGAAACTCGCTGAATTTTAAAGCTTTTTTAAATAATTTCAATTTTTAATTAAGTGGCTTTAAATTTAAAGCTTATCTTCTCAATAGCTCATTTCGATATCTTCTGAGTATTGGGATGACACCACTCGTTTTGGATCACATAAAATTATAACGTGTTAATGAAATGTATTGTTTATACTGATAATGAGAATTTATCTTAAAAATAATAATTTGAATTTTTAAGTTCATTATTCAATTAATTCTTCACTACACTGGTAAAATTTTAAATTTAGTTAAGTCAGCAACTGATACGACGACGGGTACTAGTATTGAATTTTATTCGGCTTACTGTAGCCAAAAACGCCTTCCAATATTACAACATTAAGCCAGCATTTTATTCGTCTCATTAGACTATGGACGAAGGCAGGGTACCAAGAGTATTTTCCTCCTAATTTAAAGTATAGAATACCTGTGTTCATACCACAGCCACTGCCAATTAGTAACATCATTTATTTTTCTATTGTTCAAAAAGAACCATATTGACAGCTTGTACCAACGCTGCTAATTTAGTGAGAGACTGCTGACCGCGTTAAAATTTCTTAACAACCGTTACTTTTCGTATCGTTTTGTGGTAGTGAATTTTACTAAATTAGGTTCTCCATGCCCCAAAGCCTAGCTTTCGTATTCGTCGCGGTAGGGCGTTGTTATATATTGTGATCGTCGTTTCCCCTTTCTCTTAATTATAAAAGTTTTTATAGTTTTCATTAAGGGTTATACCCGTCCTCGTAGTATGAGATTCTGTTGTCAGTGATATCAGTGATTCAGATATACCACCACCAGAGCTAGATAAAACCTGTGTTCTGTGAAAGTTTTACACTTATAGTCCCACTTTTGCTGAGTAAAAATAAGCATAACGGTACCTCATTCAATTTGAAAAAATAAGTGCTCAATAACAATGTACAACAGAGAGGCGACCAAAAAATTATACGTAAATCGGTCTTTACGATTGGCCTATATATTGGACGGAGTCAAAGTTAACCTCCCTTTTGCACATTATTATAATGACTCGCCATATAACGAAAAATGGTATTGAAGTAAGCGAATAGTTAAAACCGGTTTGCCACCAAACGAAACTTGACAAGGGATGGCAGAAATTCTTTCCATGTATTTATATGAAATCAAGATTCATAGAAAATATTGTTATATTAGGTATAAAAAGTGTTCAACAATTTTATGTTAAACACGGCAAAAAACATTTTTGTGATACATTTTAATCTTTTAACGCTTTGCTATATGCGATTTTTTTGCTTCTTTCTAAAAGAAAAATGGTAAAAAAATACCCTTGAAAAACAATATCGCAGACTGAAATATCCCACAAAAATAATTGACGTAAATTTCGACAATAAGTCTTTAAATACACCAAAGCTCAAGATTCCACTTAAGCGCCAGCAATAAATTAAAACAATGAATGTGTTTAAGGGTTAATTTCGTATTTATTCGAAATACGATCAAAAATTTATCGTATGTCAAAAAACAACAAACAAAGTTCAAAATATAGATTTTTGGAACCAATCATACCTTCTCAAGTATGGTTTGGAGATAAAACGGTTTCGGCTGCATCTTCAGTGTCATTTTTTGTTCTGAGAAGTTCGCATGAATTCGCTGGTGTTTTATAGTTTTCAGATATCTCTTTGGCATGTGAGAAAATGTCCTGAAATTTCGTTCATCTCGTAGGAATCTCTAAGATGTGAACAGGTAGCTGGTAAAGTTCGTAGGTCAGGTAATTTCGTAAAGCTTGGTAGACGTAAGTGATTAATGGTTTATTGGTCTGAACTGTGTCAGGACTTGTATTTGCGCATACCAGGTATAAATGGTATAGACACTTCTGTGCTTCTTCTATCACGTAGCCATCTGTAATTAGGCCCTGGTAGCAGGTCGGGTATTTTTGTTTACAGTGTTATTGCATCAGATTTTGTGTTTACGGCTGGTGAACGTTTTTTTTTTTTTTTTTTTATTGTTTATATATATATATTTTTTTTTTTGGGTCAGTGATTATTGGATTATGAATATGTTTAATTTTTTTTGGTATTGTGAATTTATTGTTTTATTGTTTGGTGTATCTTGTCCGTTATTTTTGTTGTATGTTTTGTAGATTAATTTTAGAGGTCTGAATATAATGTCTGAATTTGAGTTTGTTTGTTTGCTTATGATGCTTCCGTTAAATGTCTTTTTTTTATATTTCCATATATCCTAGGATATTTAGCCGTCGTTCTTTACGCTGTGTGTGGTGTAGTTGTACCGTTTTTCTAGTATGCGCTGAATTACATTTGTTGTTGTACATGTGGTTAGTGAATTTAGGATCTGATGTCGAGTCGGGATTACGCATGTTCCTATTATAGTCTCTTATATGATCGCGAAAATGACACTGTAGATTTGTCTCCAATCCAAACAAAAGAAGAGGTGACGGAAAGTCGTTCCATAAATCAACATCAATACACACTGTCGGATTATCGAAACAGGAATCAACTTTCAATGTGTTTTAGAGTCAAAAGATCAGTTTTCAGAAAATTCTTTAAGTATGCAGGAATTCTTTTAAGTAGCTAGCCTACTATTATACGTATTTATACAGTGGTTATGCTAAAAAGCCCAAGTACATATTCATACGTCAACGTTTGAAGACGACACTGAACTTATAAATGTTAATCAAGATCCGAAAGTTCCATCTGAACAATTTCAGTCCTAAGGACTGGCTAAAAAAGTGGAGTATACATCGAAATATGCCCATGTAACAGTTTTCCTCAGAAGGAAAAATTGCCCACCAATAACAATAACATATACCACTGTTCCAGCGGAAACTCACGTTAAGTATTTGGGTATCTACCTCAATGGACGCCTAACATGGTCCTACCATATTCAAGTAATAAAAACGGTCATAAAACTTACAACAGTTCAACGACATTGGTCAATAGATCCTTACTCAACTCCGGCTTCTGAATACAAAATTATTTTATACAAATCCAATATAAAACCAACATGGGCATGTGGCGTTCAGCTGTGGGGTACTGGTTGTGCATCAAACATGCAGAAACTACAAAGAAGACAGCCTGGAATTTTACGACTTATCACTCGCTTCCCTTGATGTATAAGAATGTTCCATACCAATAAGCTTCAACCCTCCTATGCCTTGGACTTCAGAGACTAAAAAATTGTATCTTTTGGATCCGTGTTTCCGTAAGAAGCCGCTGGCAATAATTTAACAATATTATCTTCGGTACGTAATGTCGCCTATATCGCAGAACTCTCTCGTTATAGGACATATACTTAACTATTGTAACTATTGAGGGAAATTGTGTAGACTCTTTTAACAAAATGGATATTTTTTCTTTTGAAAGTTTCGAAAAATTTTAAGATAGAAGCGTTTCTTGTGAAATATCGACTATATAATAGACCACGTATACTGAGATTAAAGTTAACTGCCTCATTCCAGATACTTTGCAAACTTCATAACCTCGTTTTTAATTATTTAATTAAATGTTAAATCACTCAAAGTTTCATACTTTTATCTTGAACTAAAAGCAACTAGACTGGTTTCGCAACATTGTAGGATTCTATTTAGAGCTGTCGAACTTTAATTTGTTTACATTTTAGTCTCTAGTTGCTTTTTTCTATTACTCACAACTTGTGCAGTATAAAATTTTTTTTACCACACTTTTACAACGAATAATTTAAACCACAATGTTTGTGGTTTGTAGTTGCATGTATTACATTAGGTTTGTTTCTTGTTTTTTTATATGTATTTAAAATACAGTTTCTTTGTTGTAACAACTACCGACACAACTACATGAACATGCATGTACATATTTGCATTCTAGTCAATAAACTACCACTACTCGAAGTACTCATTTCACCACTAGTCTCATTAAGCAGAGTAAGTACGATGCCTCTCAATATATGGAACCACTGTGGGTGGCACTTGTCAATTAAAAGTTTTGCAAAGAAGTTCTACAACTACAACAGAAAAATTGACAAATAAAAATATTTTTGCTCGTAAAATGAAGACTTTAAAAAATATATATGAACTTAAAAAGGATTTAGAAAGTCCCAACCAACTGGAATGGGACATAAAAAGCCACAAAAAATTCAAGTTTTTTTTTTGGTTTTTGTCTATAAAATAAAATATTGAAAAGAATTTAAAATAAATAAAAAACAAAAAAAGATGTAATAAAAGAAGACGAAAATAAAATATACTCACACAATTAAACACACTCAGTTATTTTAACAAACCAACAGCGGAAAACGGAAGTCATTGCTACAAATAAACGGAAATTGCACTTAAAACACAAAGACATTTGTGAAAAGAATAATGGGGAAAACACAGAAATCATGAGAAGAGAATTAAAAAATTGCTTGCTCATATTTATATTTAAGTCATATAAGAAAAAAACAGTAAAATAATATACTTTTTTTCTACTAAAGAGTTCGTTGAAAGGAAACTAAATAATTGCATTAAACTCAAAGTCACTAATTTCAAAATAGGAACTCGAAGTAGAATACGATATACCTACACACATATTTGAAATACCTACAATGAGAACAATTCCAACAAACGTATTGTTGATCAAGGAAAAACGTCATTAAAATAGTCAAATTTTTATTATAAAACAAAACAAATGCAGTTTGCGGAAATAATTTAAATCAATATGTTTAAATCCAACGAACCGATTACTAAATATTGTATATAAAAATTTCAGATTAAGCCGTATAATTAAAGAAAATCGCACTTCTCACAGCAGATCAACTATGGAGGACGTAATTTCTGATGACTTTGAATTTTTAACAAAGTGAACGAATGCCACCCCTTTGCCATTCCTTGAATTAAAAACCGTAGCTGAGCAGTGCAAATAATGCAAAGTTGCTATAGCTATTGAAAGTGCAACACATGCTGCAATATTGCCCTTAAAACCATATTTTTTTCGCTACAGTAGCAGTAGTAGCAACTGCTATAGCGTGTTAGTAAATCAAAGCTTTTGACTTCTCGCCCCGTTTAGTCTTCATATTTTGATTTGATCTCCCAAATCAGTAATAAGCTCAGAACTTTTTTTTCAATTAATATAATAATTTTAGACAATCGAAAATGCCTATCTGGCGCCGTAGATGAAATATATTGGCTCTTTAAAGACTACATGCCATAGAGTCCATCATTGTGATTTCTTTAATATGAATTTTTGACCCCACAAAGTGAATATGTTCTAAAAATTTGATTAACGCTGTCCGCCTGTCTCTCTTTAAAGTTATAGTCAACTTTCTGCAGGCACTTAGAAACCTAGCAGCTTAATCAACGAATCCGGCGATATTCCCTAATTTCCATCATGTCTATTACATAATCTATCTGCCAATAACAGAAATTATACCAAACAAGCGCTTCACTAAATTATATAGTACTATATATGTACTGCAGATTTTTCCTGGTCCAAGGGGTTGTTTGCGATCTATAATTTTGGCCTCCGGCTTAAGTCGTCTTATTGTACATTTAAAATCTCTTGTTTTCCTTTCTCTTAATGTTTATAAATTTTTTTGATAAATTCTCGATTTTTATATAATTGTAGAAAAAAGCGAAAATGGATTTCTAGTAAATTTTCTACTGTTTGTGAAAACTATGATGTTGTTCATAAAATATTCACTTTTTGAAAATTTTTGGTAAAACTGAAAGTTTTGGTTATTGAATTAACTTTGTTGTTTTAAAGTTTTTCTATTTTGTGGTAAATTTTGGTGAGTATAAAATTTTGCTAAATTTTTTAATTTTCGTAATATTTTGGAGCAATTTCCGTTTTTTTAAAGTTTGCCTTTTTAGAAAATTTGATACTTTGAACATTTAACATTTTGAGACCATAATTTGGTTCTGTGAAGTATTTTGAAATTTAAGTAAATTCTTAAATGGGGATCTCGGTTTTAAAATTTTTAATCTATAGTTCTTTATTGTGGTGAAAGTTAGAATTTGGTGAATTTACAAATTATGGTTAATAATTGTTTGTATTTTTAAACTGATTATTAATAATAAAATTTATAATATTCATGATATTTGTATTTGTAATGAATATCTAAAATTTATTTAATGAATTCCCTATTGGTGGTTAAGATACTCGTATTGTTTTTTTTTTCTATATTATTAAACATAGATTTGTATTTTTGTTCAAATTTCACTTTTTTAAAAAATATTAATTTCTTTATTTCCGTTTTTCGATTATACGTTGAATTTTCGAATTCGTGATGAATTTAAAATTTTGGCAAAATTTCGAATTTTGGAAATTTGCTAGTGTGGCTTTTTTAAACAAAAATTATGTGAAATATTATGTTATTTTTTTAATTTAACATTTTTGAAATAATTTTAGTAAGTAGCCCATCATGGCAGACTATATCCAATGTCTGGAAAATGTCCATAAATAAAGCTGAACAGTATTGCTTTTTTTCAAAAGCAAATCTAATAATAGAAACAAATCTAAGGACTACCCCAACATTACTATGATTCGCTTTAAAACCGAACTGGTAGGTTAAGATAAAGTTTTGATGAGTAAGACAAGGTTTTAAATATGAAATTAATGATTTTTTAGCAACTATGATTAAACTGATAGCAGGCGAATTAACCTGTATGACGTAATCTGATTTAAGATTTTCCCTGTTTTAGGGATCATAACAATAAAAGACGTCTTCCAAGAGTATGGCTAAAAGCATACTGGCAACATGGCATTAAATATAAATAATAAAATTCGAACAGCAGAATTAGGTAAGTTTCTTTGGAATGGTGGATATAGTTATGTTATGTGATATGAGAACCTTCTTACTAGCGAAGGCAATTGCCTCTAACAGAAGTGTTTGGGCCAAGTGCGGTTCAAGTTCAAATCTCAGTGGAAATATGACATTGTAAGTGTCTTAAAGCTTTTTTAGTTGGATTGAAGTTTTCTATATAGACATCGACATCTCAATTTAGTACCTAGGTTTTTTGTATGTAGAGAACGATTATTTTGCCACAGATGCTCGTCATTGAGAAGATAAGGCTTAGATTCTCTTCTCAAGAAAGAGCATCTGTATATCAGCTGATTAATAGTGCGATTTCCTATTAACTGATGGTTTTATTAACTTTGAGACTCTGGCTGCGGTAGTCATCATGACTGTAAAATGTTCCACAGCTGCTTGAGTATCAGCCGGATTTCACAGTTCGGTAATAAGTGAGAGTTCACATACTTTTTATATTTAACCAATTCGTGTTCTTATTTGGATGAAATAACAATTTGAGGGACTGTCGCATAAAACAATGATTGTAGGCGCATGATCGGAAGAATTAATAAACTGACTAATATTTGATAACATGTAATATTTTTAAAATGGCAAAATTGATAAGATCTAGCTTCCAAACATCTAGTTTATTCGCTTAAACTGTTCAATACGAACAGTTGTCTTCCCAATAGGTATATGCTTTGCATTGTATTTGCCAGCTGCAATGAACATTTTTTATAATGTAGCAAAGAACCTGGCGTCAATTGTTTTCTTTACTTTCATTGTTCTTTCTTTTCCCCTCTTTTGTTCTCTTTTTTCTTTTCTTTTTTTTTCCTTCACTTCTTTTTTCCCCCTTCTAATACCGTATCGTTATCTTCAAGCAAGAAAAGGTTTTAAGTCTATTCGATAGCAAGTAACATAGTTCTCAGTTTTTCAATTTTCCTCCCGAATTGGTTTGTTGACTCAAAGGCATTTTCAGCTTACCTTTAATGTTATAAAGAAAATTGTTCTTCGCCTTCTTATTTCCTGCAAATTTACTGTTTTCTTTATTTGGAAGTTTTGCTCTCTCTCGTCTTTCAAAACCCCATTTAATGCTTTTAAAATTATATTATTAAAGACAATTTTCGTTCGAGAGGATGACAAATCACCCTGTCGGAACATCAAATCAGGAATGAATTGTATGATTTTCATTTTTATAATAATTGCTGCGTTTTATACACCAGATCGGCTGAGTCGAGAAGCGCTCTGGAGGAAGACCTATATGAAAAAGAATCTATATGGAAGATCTATATAGTAAATCATATTCAAATTAGAAATAAATTCCCAATGCATTTGCCAATCTCCAAGCCCGTAACAACAATAAATTGTTTTAAATAACAATAAGAGAAACCAGAGCCAAAAGAATTAACTTTACAGCCATCTTCAATATTATTACAAAACTTATACTTATTACAAATAATCGTTTTTAATAAGATCGCAAATGCTTAACTACTAGTTTTATTGCTACGACCACTTTAAAAGAAATTTAAAAATACACACGCACTTGGATACTAAATTATAGAAAGCAAGAAAATTCGCATTATTTTTGCCATATACAACATGAACTATTTTCCCAATACTTCCTTCGGATTCTATTTCTTAAAGAAGTTGTCATAAGGATGTGTTAAATATGTATTTAAGAGGAAAAGGAAAAGACTTAATTTTATTTTACTGAACCCTGGTTTTTCTAACACGTTTCTCTTAATTGGCGATTAGAAAGTAACCATTCTAATAGCAAGGTATTCGCTATTCTGTTAAAAACGGAATTGATTGAATTGAAAATATTTTTATTTCGATGTGATGTATGACAGTTTTAATATCCCAATTAGTTTTACTGTATGTAATAGTCGCAGCGCTCCATGATTATTTTTACGAATTATTAAACAGTTTTCTCTCCCACTGGATGGATCCGTACCTGCTTTATTAGACCTAGAAGAACTGTAATATCTACTTTATATACACAAAACTAAGAAGTCGTAACAAATAAAGCTAAACGTGAAAAAATTCCCCTTTTTATTATATATTTTTATATCATCACCCTGTCCATTTGTTACTACTTCTAATACTATCTTCACTTGTATTTTTTTTTTGTTTTAGTTTACCCTAGTCTAAGTCATGCTTGTCCGAAGTTTGCGTTCAATAACTAAAACATCCAAAGTAAAAAATACACTGCGTTTATATTAGAGACTAATATGAGTTGAATTTGCCATAATATAAAGTTTCCTTCCTTTGAAAGTACACAGCAGCATTGCAAAGTAGAGCGTTCACTTCGAACTATTATGATAGTGTGTGCTTATTTTAAGTTTCATATGTTTTGTACTTGGTTAACATCCTTAAATTACTTTACTCCCCAATAAACCATTTAATATGTTTCATGTGCAATAATAAAAATATGTTGTGGCGTTTAATGCACGTTCATCTTTGGTTGTGTGGTTTTAAGCGAAAAGTATGTGCGTTTGTTTTTGTATTTACTTAACTTTTGACTACAATGTTCTTGTGCGCCCTACAGCGCATACTAAAAACTATTCATTAAATTGAAAAAAAACAATATTATAAGATTTATTTGTAACCTTTAGAGTTAAGGAAAAAATTGTTAATGTGTCACATTAAGACGCATTTAACGGAAATATTGCAACAAATAGTTTTCATTTAACAACAATTTTCCGAAGACATGGAAAAAATATTTAAGTTGTGAATGCTTGAAAAAAAGTGTAATAAAAACGAAGAAGCGTTTTTAGTGGTTTTTCTGCAAACAAATAGTGAAAATTTTTATTTGAGTTTAAAGGTAACTTCTGACCCAATAACTTTGATTCAAAACTGCAAGAGAAAATTGTGAATCGGAAGTTTTGGTAGTGTCACATGTAACACGTGACACGATTAAATATTAATTATACGCCCGTGAACACAGCCGGTTCCCTTGAGAAATCATTTCAGTTCGTAGCATACATTAGGGCGCACTTACAACACCATACATGGCGTATAATAGCTCTAACAGACATAGGATTTATGTACTATGGTATATATACTTAGATATTTGATATTATTTTGATGTGATGGGAAAATCAATATTTTAAATGGTACTGACTTGCAACCAAAAGAGTACTTATTTCAACATTTTGGTACATTTTATAAAACTTAATTTGATTTAAAAAAAACTTAATATTCCATTTATATAAACAATAAATAAACACAAGTAAAACTAATATATAATTTCTGAATTTGAAAGGAAACAAATTTAAAATCTATTCAAAAGTGGCTGAGTTACGGTCGGTCAAGTTGAAAAAAATTTTAAATTCTTAACACTCGAAGTTGATCGTCATATGTTAAATTTATTTTGTTTTTATTTGTATTTGTATTTGTAGCTTTCCAAAACAGATAACTAAAAAAATCTATTAAAAAATGAATGAGTTATGGCAATTTAATATTCATCATACGCACGCGCTGTGTACAAAGAACGAAGAATCTGCAAGCATTAACTTGGCATGACTCATAAGAATCCAAATATGTTACAACAAAACTTAATACAAGTCAATAATATGTTAATAGTTTTCAATGTAATTACGTGTTCTAGAAAGCTACTTCAGTTTGCTTTGATGGAAAAATAAAAAAATTATGTATAATAATCAACTTAGAGCGTTCAGAAAATCTGGAAAATCATATCTTTCATACAAAGAATGAAGAAAACTACCACTATATCACTGCATTTGCTAATTTACGAAGTGATCGAGAAAACCTATAAGTATTTCCGTACTCTATGGACTCAAACGAAACACAATTGCTAGACGAGAACTCCTGAATACTTTTCATGTAGCACAGTGTGGATATGGCAATGAAATTACCAGTTCCAGCTCCTGGAAAACCAATTCAATATTTTTTAATATGAGAAATCAAAACGATTTAAAATTCTAAATGAATAGGAGGGGTTTAATGAAAAAGATGTAAAAATTGGAATGAAGACGGTAAGGGGATATTTATTCTTCGCAGAGTTGTTAATTTCTGGAAGAATTTTGATCTTAAAACAATTTTTCCAAGAAAAATATAAATATCAACTTTTATTTAAACGATGTTTTTAAGCTGGGGAAGCACTCGCATCTACCAGGAGATCTGTCACAGGATATTCATTACTCAGGACCCTTATGAAAGGACATAGACTGTGTAAGGTTATAAAAACAAACATTTTTAGGTTACATACAACTATCGTACCTCTATGTAGTCTAAGCTGTCGTCAGCGATTTAGCCACTAGTTTCTCTTCGGTGAGTTTTCTACTAACCTCACGATGATAATGCCTTTCGTGCGAAGCCGCTTTCCTTCTATAATCACAAGCCATAACCAATCTCTCTCTCTCTCTCGCTGCAGGCTATGTAGTACATGGATACTAATAAAAATGCTACTTTCTGGTCCATGAGGGTCCCGTTTTTCATCTTTACTACAAACAGAACCTTAGATAAATGTGCAAAAAAACGTCTGCTTTCTCTGAATAATAGACTATTAAAGTTGTAAGTCCTATGGATCAGCCAAAGCTCGCACCAACGTAGTAAGAAACTCACGTTCTGCGGATAAGGGTATGGAAATTGTGGTTTACCACAAAATTAAAAACATTATTTCTGGCTTTTAAACATGTTTGTATTAATAATTCTCTGGTTTTAATACCGAAGTTACGCTATAAAAGAGATGCCTAATTCTATTAATGCATTGGATTTTAAACAAAATTATCGAAATAATCAAAGGAAAAACTCACAAGTTGTTGTCCACAAAGTGTGATGAGGCACCAGTATAATCATTTTTTTATCCAAATTTACTCATAATTGGTATATATACGTGTTGTAAGTAGAGCATTGAACATATAAGAGTGCAGCAGGCTACCAACCACAATCGATAAAAATTAAAATACGCTTAATTATCTATGCCTTTTTTGTTAGAAAATGTCCTTCATTTTCTCTCAGCTCTTTTCACGTTTTATAAACTCTATTTCAGCACTTCAGTTACTGAATACTCAGTTATTACTAAGCAACACAAGCATTAATTTTAATAAGTTGTGAAACGTCAAACTTCAATGTCAGCTGCTTAGCATGTTGCTGTCGATTTCGTTACAATTAATTAGCTTAATACACGGCAATGACTGCGGCTAACGGCATTGGCAGTCGTGTATTTATGTCACATGGCTCATCTAATATTTGGTTTTTATATTTCATCATATGTTAAGGAAAACTTAAAAAATGGAAAGAGGAAAGGTGTTAAGCTTAATTAAAAATACATAAATACTAACAAAAAAATTGCGAAGTTTATACGAAAAAGAAAATGTGGTTTCGAAGCCATTTTTGTTAAAAACAATTATGAATGTTATTGAAAGTAAAGCAAATATAGAAATTAATAAAAAAAAAAAATTAAAAATTAAAAAAATATTAAAATAATAATCCTCCTAATGCTATGCTACAGTACGCTATGTACTACATGTACACTACGTTCATCTTCGTAGTATACGAACCATCTATAAACCAATTTGGTTGATAGTTTACTAGTAGTTTTGGGTTGACTTATAGTTAGTACAACACGCTAGTGTAGTATACAAACCCTATGTCTAACGGATGTATACATATTATTTAAATTGGCTTTACTAAGAAGATTTTAGTTGAATGTAAAGTTAAGATAGAAAACATTACTTATACTATTCTACAACTGGTTGAAGTGCGTACGAAAAATTCAACGCAACTTTCCAAAATTCCTAAATATTGTTCACGACCAAAATTCTGCACTGAAACATCACACGCTTTGCGATGTATAGCGGTCTCTGCAACATAACTCAATTCCCTTTTTCGTTGCCTTCACACACTGTGTATGTGGAAATCCTTTAACCACTCCATCAATGGTTTTGTTGCACAAAATCATATGAAAAGCGTTAACATTGAGGTTATTGGAATAAAGTCAGCACAACAAAAGCTATAACAAAATAGTACCCCAAAAAAGAGATATAAAAATTATTTAACTTTTTTGCTTGGTTTAATAAGAAAATATATTTGAACACATGTAAGCACGAGTGATGCTGATGCTGCTGTAAATGTACAATGCAGTATTCTGAAAGTCCTGCAACGCATTTTGCTAACAAAAAGTTAATAAAGAGAATAAAAAATATATAAAAGCTAAAATGAAAGAAAGGAGCTCAAAAACTCTAGATGGTTTAATTTATAAAAAATTAAAGCAAATATTCGACATAAGATTCTTTTGATCCTATTGATTGTTTGTTTATGAGCCTTTATAAAACAAGTAGTTAAGGAGGAAAAATTTATTATTTTGTTTTAGGAACTAACATAAGGATCTAATACGATATAATAAGAACAACACATTGGGGGATTATTAGCGAATTTTGGAGTTAAGAGTGATATATTTTTGATATTCTAAATCTTCTTAATTTTCACTAGCGTCCAATGGTCCATTTAAGTTTCGGGGATTTTAAGTTGGGGAATTTTTTATTATTAGCTATAAGCTACTATATTTCTGCGACTTGGTGGTTATATTATGTAGCCTAGTTTTCAGCTAAAACAATTCCAGATATATTATACATTTCGTAAACATTGTAGGCTTTATTTTAACTAGGTTGTCCTGATCTAGTATCTTACTGCCTAAGTAGTTATGACAGCGTCATGCTATTGCAAGGAAAATACTTAAAACATCATCTTCTGGTTCCTGCTCTTCTTGACAGAGTCTTTAGTTATCACTTGGTTCATGCAATAGTTAAGTCTGCAGTGTCCTGTTAACAATATGGTGTAGAGTTTAATATAAAATCGGCTGAGATTTGGAATAGCCTATACCTTAAATCTTTCATATTCAACGAGACTGCTGCAAGTCCATTTATGCTCTCCAGTAATCGAGAAGATCTCGCTTTTTTCCTTCGCGTATTAGGCTATATATGAAACCATTGTTGACTCCACTCAAGGGAACTGGACGTATGAAAAAAGTGGCTGCACCATTTTAGCCAGAAAGTCTGGCTAATATGGCTTATATACCCTTCATGTTTTCATAATAACATTAGAGTAACTGAATTACTCACTGCTAGGATATCTAAAAATTTAAATCGCAGGCTAATGGCAGAGGTATATATCATCCGTAGTACGTTATACTTCGTCTTTTTCAACTGCCAACCAAGTTGAAACACAGGTTTTTTATGAGCTTTGTTCCACTCGGTACGTTTTCTTCAACGTAAAGTAATAAAGTTTGGAAACTTTTAACGTACGTTGAGTAGTTTGACAGCAATCAGATAAACTACTTACAATCATTAAAGGTTTTGTTGCAGTTGCAACTTAAAAATAAATTAAGATTTTAAATAATTCTAATTATTGTTTAATAAAATTTACTTATTTGTATCTTTTTTTTGGTAAAACTACTAATTTGGTCAATTAAGAACTTAATTCGGAATAATAAAAAAAAACTTTTATTAGAGAAATATTAATAGCTTCAATTAAAAATTTAATTAAGTTTCCAGTCGAAACCAATAACAATTTTTAATAAGTGAAACATTTTTTTCTGCGCAGACTTGAGAAAAATAAAGCTGGAGCCTACAATTTTTAATTCAATAAATCTACTCTGCTTTTTTTAATATATATTTATTTCATATAATGTTTCCTTAAGGAATTCTACTATATGTTTTAAAATTGCAATATAAAATATATTTGGTAGATTTTTCCACTTTAATATAAATCAAGATGTGCTAAAAAAAATGTCATCTAATCAATTCAAAATTTCAAGCTCTTTAAAACATCTATGATCCTCAAATGGAATTACGCATCTTGGGAGGCGTATGCCGATTTTATGGCATTTACTTTTTGTTTATCTTCCCGAAATTCTAATACACATCTTCAAAATGTTTTTGTTAAGAGGGGTTAAGGAAAAAAGATAACAAAAATTATTTCGTACCATCGTGATACATGCGACATATATAGTCTGATAGAACCAAATACTAAATAAGAACCATTTTATCTTATAAAAAAAATTGCCTTTTTTAGAACCAAAAACTATATTGCAAATAGTATTAATACATAGAGAGCAAAATTTTGCCCCGTATAAAATTATAACTGCTTTGATAACTTACTATGTGTTCTAAAATATCTAGTCAGAACAGTTACTGCTAGCTCGGTAACTTACAACTGACTATCAATTTTATTCATATAAAGTACTCCCCGTTTCTGTTTATTGTTTTAAATCCCGCAACTAATAAAGTGGGAAACTGTCCGTAAATTTGTGACGTCTTAGTATTTCGCAAATGTTTTGAAAAGAAAATGCTACATTTTTAAACTGAAATTTATTTTAAAATACAAACTTGTATATAAAGAATACGAGGTCATTTAAACATGACCATGCATGTAAGTACATGCACTTTGTACGTGATTTAATTTCAGTTTTCTAAATGGTCTATTCCCGCAGCTATAGTATGGCAGATTGCTTTGCAATCATACCCTCATTATTTTTTATTTTAGATTTTAAAAAAATTTAACGTTAATATAGTTGTAACATAAAAGAGATTGTGCTCTAATCAAGTCCTGAGATGGGGTTTGCTTAGTGCAGATGATAGAGGTTTGCAACGTTTATAATTTTAATGTTAAAATACACAAAGGTGATGATGCTTCATATACTATAAAATTTATATTTTTGTCTGTAGTTCAGACCCTAACACAAGCCGTGACGCTCCATGACCGATAATAATAACACTTGTGGCTTAACTAGCATTAATTAGAGGAAAATTTTTTTATTGGTGTAGCTTGTAAAATGCTAATATTTAATACAAAAATATATGCCCTAGAAAAGTACTACATTAACTGACCCTGGACCGCATTCTTTGAGTCCATCCAGGGACTTGTTATGGCAATGCGATGTTAAATTAACCAGTCCCTTTAATGCAAATCATTACAACTCAAACCAGTTACTATCCCTAAACAACGAGTCACTTGGTATGTTCGTTGTTAGTAACGTTCCTTATAGGAAAGTTACTTAGTCTAATAGATCAATCTATAGCTCACACGAGTAGGCTGGAATTTAAGTGAGAAAAAATGAAATACCTCTCCTTCCAAAACGATTAAAAACAAACATTTTGCCAACACAAATTTAGAAACGTTTTTGATGTATTTTTTTAAGCTTTCCCCAAAGAAGCTTAAGAGTGGGTCAGGCATATTATTTATTAATGTAAGGGGGATATCGAAGTAGCCCGCTAAATTTTGGAAAATCTTTTCAACCCCTTCTTGACTTCAATAAATTTCAGATAACCGATTTGTAATTTACGATACCTTACTCTTATTCGGTTCACGTGCTAGCTGTAGACGTTACTCTTGAATGTAGTTACTTCAGACTGCCTGCTGGTAACTGGTACTCATCACAGAATTTCTCGCAATTGCCGGCATTTCCCTAATTTTAGTTCGCCCATCGTATAAACTCTAAACAAGTGCATGGCTGCGATAGTAAGCCTTGTTCTAGCAAGTACTAGAATTCCAATGAACAACAGAATTCTCTCAACGTCTTGCTTCATTGCTTATACCTATAGGAATATCACTAACATCTTAGAAGTACATTTAAAGATTGACCCGTCCACTCTGCGCGAGGTATCTTATCCTTCTCTTCCACAATCCTCCATTGATCAATTAAAACTGAGGTTTCTTGAGAGATTAACCTCTCTTGGCCACGCTTTCCTAGCGTGTGCTGCTCCACATTAGATTAAGAGAGTGTTAATATCTTTCCACTCGACTTGTTTTGTAAGACTCCTTGCAATGACCGGAGTTAAGTCAGAACTTCTGACAGTGAGCGGCAAGCCATATTTTTATGCCTGCCAGCTGGCATTCGATCCAGGAATATACATATGCACTTCGTTATTATATACGAGTTTCTATAGCTTAGTTTATAATATCGCGTCTTGTAGAGAGAAGGTCAGTTTGTATTTCAAGTTTCATTTTGAATTAAAGAATTAAGTGGATTTAACTTAACTATATTGGGACACAGTATTACATTAAAGAAATATTTGTTTTTGTCTAAAAACTCGTCCCCTGAATAGTTTAAACTTGAGTTGCTTCAAAACTAATTTAAAACCGGTTTTAATTTTTTTGTTCGTGTATTTTGTTTCCGAATTCGGTAGAAAATTCACAACAGCATCTTAATTAAATGTAAAAATTTTGATTTTCCAACCTATATGTATCTAGAAGATGCAAACATAAGCCAACTATGGGTTATACAAAGAATATTGCCCAAATAACCCAGCATAACCCGACATTCAAAGTAGTTAGTGCATGGGTTCTTCTGAGACTAAACTGAGACCAAAGGGTTGAAACCTAAAGTACAAATCAAACAAATGTGTATTTTTAGTAATCAATAATCGGTGATCCTACTAGGCTCAGGTTTAGGTCAACAAGTTTAAACAACGAATAATTCGGGCCCGTTTTAGAAGTTCGATATTGACCATGTTGAGAGGAATATATTTCAAATTCATTTTTATAACTAAGAATAAGTAAACCATGAAATTATCGCTTTATTTTAACCTCCTTGAAGTTTTTATTTTTTTTCCTTGTGTGGAAATAACAGAATGGCGCATTTTGAATACAGAAACAAATTTTTAAACCTATTAAAGACGTTGTTTAGTTTCATCCTCAAACTTTATTTTTTAATTTATATTCAATATTATCTTTAATATTTTGTTCATTTTGAAATAATAAATTTAGTTAACAAACTTATAAAGGTACCTTCTAAATAAATTGCAATAAGACATAAAAGCGTCGAAAAATTATGAAAGCTAAAAATTCTCAGTTGCCTATTTATCAAACACTAACATACACTTCGATTACTACCCTAATTGGGGGATTTTTTTTCATATTTGAAATTAGCTTTCATTGTGAACTGAAAGCTTTGATTAGTTTCCGATTGAAATTAATTAAATTAATGGATTTAATAACATGGTGCTACAGTAAAAATGTGTTTTAAAAATGACCTGAAGTAGGCTGTGAACCTATAGTAGATAATTTTGTCATTTTTAGAAATTCTATGACTTCATTGACAAGAATTTGGAACAGTAGGTAGTTTTTGCACCGATTTAGATATTGTAAACAGTGTTGAATAGAAAAGAAGTTAGATTTTGTTATGGCGTTTGAACATTTCAATGTTCTGATTTTTTTTTAATTTTGTTACGTTTTTATTTTCAATTTGGCGGCTCTTTTTATATTCTTGACAGAAATGAAAAGGGTATACATGTATACAGGTTCGTCTTTCCATTTGTATTTTCATATTAAATTCTAGCCAAACCAAACCTTACATATATAGAATTCTTATAGTTAGGGTAGTTCAATTAACTATGTCCGTCGGTTCGATGTTGAAATCATCTTTCTGACAGTTAGACAACCTGGGTTCTTGAAACTTGGAGCATATATCGGTCCAAAATTTGTCACTTTTCTGGGATTTTTTTTAGCATTTTTATTCTCGCGTGGAATCGATTAGCTGCCAACCAGTAAAATATACATATTCTAAATCCATAGCAAAGTTGCTATTAAATGCCACTGCTGAAATTATCAACCCGATGAGATCAGATAACCTACGGTTCTAATTGTTGGGCCAAATTAACCTCTTAAAAAACCTACTAATTCGAAAAACTAACAACTAAACCCAAATTCCATGAAACACAGAAATTTCACAAAAAAAACTAATTTAAAAAATATGTAATCGCCAAAAAATCAATATTTAGTGAACAAATCCCGAAATTTTAACAAAAAAGCCAAATTTATTCAATTTTGCAATCTCATCGGAAAACTATTATTTTCCGCAATATTTCGTATTTTTACTGAAAAGCCAAAAATTTGCCAAAAAAAAGTCACTATTTTATAAAATACTTTTTTTAACATAATTCAAAGTTTCACAACAAATCGAAAATGCACCAAAAATTAACAAATTCAACCACAACTTCAGAGTTTACAAATAATATAACAATTTTAATTCTATTCCGCGCAGATGGCCTTTTGTCTTTGAATGTTTATAAACTTCGCGTTTTTCTGTCTCTTGCTTTTTTAATTTGACTGCCAAACGTTCTAAGCTTACATGCTTGGAATTAAAATTTAAAGAGAGCAGTATAGTAAGAGAAATTAAAAAATGATATAAAATATTTTTTACATACCTGTGACTATTTATCCAGATTGAAAGTCATTCGATTGACCTTAAAGCCATTTATATAGTCATCAAGTGAGATATTACGTAACAGTTTTAAAGGAAACGATAAAAATCTAACAGCTATAAAGAACTGCACTAAGTAACAGAAAAAGTGGACTTTAAATTATTTTAAACTGCTGTGATATAAAAAGAAAACTTTCAAAGAAGATTATTATTGACAACACACACACACACACATACACACTATTAAACGTCGCACAAAAAGTTTAGGCTTTCTAAAACTTTACGCAATTTATTGCAGTTCTTGTTGTATTAACTTTTTTTTGTATTAGTCCCCTTGGCGTAATTCTTATAATCGTTCCAAGATTAAAACTTTTATTTAATGAAGCATAAAATATTTAAACAATTATTGATATCCCTAACAGTCCGTTTGGTGTTTTCATCTTTTTACATCAAGCAAAATGAGCAAAGATCCCACAATAGCAACCAACCACTGAAGCTTAAACTCTAAACACGCCTGTATTGAATAGCTAAAAGGCAGCACAAAAAGTTTGCTGAGGTTCTTTTTTTTTTTTTGGTAATTGTCGCAAAATGAAATTATGAAAGAAAAATAAACATTAAAATAACAATAACAATATACATTAAAGATTAAGCAAATGGCTGTAGGCTGACTAGCCCTGGCACCACGCACAATGAAAAATATATAAATTTAATATTGGAAAAAAATATTAAACGAAATAAATTAAAGACAATAAAAAATAAACGCCAATAAATTTTTTTTTTTTTTTTTTACTGTATTTTATTTTATTGAATCTTTCTATTAAAAGAAATTCACAATAAGTATTCAAATCTTATTTCTAAATTATTATTTACTAGTTAGTACCAACGTAATAACTAATTTTTTGTATTCAAATCTTAAAAATCTATCTTCTATTGTGTAGAGAGAGCCGCCTCACCAGGCTCAATGTGTCAGTTCTTTTTAGTCTCTGGTGGCCATCAAATTGCAATAAATTGCGTGCTAGAGTGTTGGGATGTGCCACTAGTTTGTTCACGTATTTGGAGGTGTATCTTTTAACTTCTTCGTAGATAGTGGGAACTTTGAGATCTCTATGTATGTTTTCATTTCTTATGTACCAGGGGGCGCATACGATATGACGTAAAATCCTAGACTGTCTTCTCTGTAACTTTTGGATGTTTTTTGCACAGGCAGTACCCCACAGCTGGATACCATATGACCATATTGGCTTTATAACGGATTTGTATAAAAGGACTTTATATTCCAAAGCCAAAGTTGAGTTAGGACTTATTAGCCAATGCAGTTGATTTGTTCGAAGCTTTATGGACGTTATTTTTGCCTCAATATGTCGGGACCAAGTTAGGCGCCGATCTAGGTGGATACCTAAATATTTGACGCGCGTTTCCGCTGGAACCGTGGTATTAGTTATTGTGATTGGTGGACAATTTTGCCTTCTAAGGGAAAACGTTACATGAGCACATTTTGATGGATTTACCTTTATTCTCCACTGTTTTAGCCAGTCTTCCTTCTAGCTTATGAATATGGGACTGCAGCTTTTCAGATGCATCCTTTGGATTATTACTGACACTTATAATTGCAGTGTCGTCTGCAAAGGTTGATGTATATTTATGTGGGCTTGCCGGCATATCCGCTGTATAGATGATATATAATAGCGGCCCTAGCACACTACCTTGAGGTACTCCTGCACTGATTTTCCCACATCTTGAAAGCTGGTCCTTTGACCTTACGTTAAAAGTTCTACCGGACAAATAGCTTTTTATAAGCTTGTGGGTGTTTTCAGGTAGAACCCGAACTATTTTAGTAAGTAGCCCATCATGGCAGACTTTATCAAATGCTTGGGAAATGTCTATAAATAAAGCTGAACAGTATTGCTTTCTTTCAAAAGCCGATCTAATAATGGTAACGATTCTATGGACTTGTTCAATCGTACTATGCCTTGCTCGAAAACCAAACTGATGATCAGGGATAACGTTTTGTTCATTTAGAAAAGGAGTTACACTCGAGACGAATAATATTTCAAATATCTTTGACAAAACTGACAGTAGGCTAATTGGCCTGTACGATGTAATCTGGCCTGAGTCCTTTCCAGGTTTCGGGATCATAACAATTTCAGACATCTTCCAAGAGCATGGGAAGAAGCCGACGCGCAACATGGCATTAAATATGTAAAGTAAAATTCTTACAGCTGAATTAGGTAAGTTTCTTATCATTGATCCTGTTATACGATCAGGTCCAGGTGATTTCTTCATATCCGTATTTTTAATTGTCGCTTTTAAAGAAGACAACCGAAATTTCATAGGATCATTCACGATGTCGCTAATAATTGGAATAGTGGAATTACTTATATCATGTGGTGCGAAAACCTTCTCTAAGTGCTTTGCGAACGCATTTGCCTTTTCACTTGAGTTTTTAGCCCAAGTACGGTCTTCAAGTCTTAGTGGGGATTCGTAAGCAATAGGACATTGTAAGTGCTTTACAGCTTTCCACAGACTATAATCCGTGTTTTTCATTGGATCCAAGTTTTTAAAAAAGTTGTCGATAGCGAATTCGTGTTTCTGTCTCAATTTACTGCTTAAGTTTTTTTGGCATAAGTTCATTTGCATTTTTATGTGTGGAGAACGACTATTTTGCCATTGTCTTCTTAGTCTTTTCTCAATGACGAGCATCTGAATATCTGCTGTTGCCTGGTGCGATATTATTTTAGCTGATGGCTTTGTTGGCGTTGCATCTATGGCTCCGGCAGTCACGACATCTTTAAAATGATCTACAGCTGCTTGAATATCAGCTGGATTTCTCAGTGGGATGTTCAAAGGTAAGTGAGAGCTCACATACATTTTATATTTTAACCAATTCGTGTTTCTGTTCGGGTAGAAACTAAGGGTTTTAGGTGCAGTGGCAAAACTGTCGTGTAAAATAACAATTGTAGGTGAATGATCAGCAGATAGGTCATAGGATGAACTAACTAACAGTTGGTCGCGTTTGATGTTTTTTACTATAGCAAAATCTATAAGGTCTATAAATCTATTAAAGTCTGTGGGCCAATAGGTGGGTTTACCGGCAGATACGACTTAAGCTTGTTTGTTTCAACTGTATAATACAATTGCCTACCTCTAGGACTAAGGAGTCTGGATCCCCAATATGTGAGCTTTGCATTGTAATCACCAGCGGCAATAAATTTTTGTCCTAGCGTAGCAAAGAACCTGGCAAATTTATGGTGTTCGATTTTATGCCTAGGCGGGCAATACACTGACGAGACTACAATTTTAAAATCAGTAAGATTTATAGTCGTGGCTTGCAAAAAGTCTTCGTTGAATTCAGGCAATGGAAAATGCCTTATGTTTTTTCGGACTATAATGGCAGTCCCACCACATGCCCTTTCGCTTGGGTGTTTTGTGTCATATATAAAATACCCATCAATTCTAAAGCAGTTTTTTATAGTGAAGTGTGTTTCAGAGACTAATAGTATGTCTATATCATGTGCTAGCAGGAAGTGTTCTACTTCATATTTATGTTGGGAGAGCCCGTTAGCGTTCCAGAAGCATATTTTTAACTGGTTCATTTTTTGCTCAGCAGAACTTGCAGAAGCATGTTTTGGGTTCGCATCATTTCCTGAAACATACCCTGCATAGTTGTCATGAAATTATTCATTGTCTGTATTAAGTTCTCGATCGAGCTCGAATTGTTGGTGAGGGGTGTCTGAGCACCCTCTTTTAAGACGTGGGCATATGAATGTTTATTCGCATTAGAACTTTTGGCATTTACATTAGGTAAATCATTTCTCAATGTTTGGGCATATGAAATGTTTGGCTTAGTGTGTGGCTGTGTACCTTGTGTACCAGCAATAGAACCAGCATGAAGCCGAGGAAATTGGGAAGCTTTATATTGCTCATAATCAGGTTTGCGTACGACCTTCGAATTATTTTTTACATGTTGAAAGACTTTGCAGCCCCTGTAATTTGCTGTGTGGTTTTCATCACAGTTGCTGCATTTTTTTACCTTGGGGTCTGTTTTGGAAGAAGTGCATTCCAAAGTCCGGTGCGCATCACCGCAAGCAACGCATACGGATGGTAGCTTGCAGTAGGTTTTCGTGTGTCCGAATTTCTGACAATTAGTACACTGACGGGGACCGCTACGTTTTAGAGGCTCTTCCACCGTTATTCTTCTGTTCAAAAGGTAGCGCAAATTATATATTGGATGAACCGAGTTTTTTGATTTAAGTTGCGATGCATTAAATACGATTTCAACACGATGCATAGGTTGGGGAACTTTGTTCTTATTTAGAATATTGTGCACTGACCTTACGACATAGCCTTCCACCTCTATGGCACTTTTTATTTCATCAGTGGGAACAGAACTGTCAATGCCCTTTACAATGACAATCAAACCTTTAGCACTTTTGAGTTGATACGTATAATAGCTCTTATTATCTGCATCGAGGCGATTTGCGATTAGGCGGTAATTCTTCTCAGTGTGCGCTTGGATCTTTGTTTCTTGAATTTGAACTCTTCGTACAGAAGCTACATAAAAGCTTTCCTTACCTACAAGCTGAGACAACATGTTAACAATTTCGTTAGATGTTTGTTCGCGCAAGTAAATCGGGGGAGGTTTTTGTTCCCTGACAGCGGGTTCAGCTTCATCATCCGCTGTAGCAAGTACAGAGAATCTGTTTTCGCTTACCGGCATTACAGTACTTTGGGAGCTTTTATATTGTTTAGCAATGCGCTCTTGCTGCGAAGACTTAGGACTGGCCTTCCTTTTGGTTATGGTTATATAACGATCCATACCTGTTTGCACTTTTTTTACGGGATTTTTCAAATTACCTGTTTCGTTTGTTTGTTGCACTATTTTTGATATGGTACCTGAATTGTTTTTTGTTTGAATTGTAATTTCTTCTGGTGTTGTTATTTGCGAAGATAAGTTTATATTTCCGGATAAAGAACGCCTTCGGTCAATTGGCCTGGCGCTTAAAAAAGCACTGTCATCTTTTTTTTTATTATTTGTATTGTTCATTGCATTATTAGCATTTGTGTAAGAAAAAGAGTAATAAGCATTGTTGTTATTACCTTTTATATTTTTTTCGTTAATGTTTGGTGCGCTCATGCACTCACTATCAATTGTTTAAATAGGTTTAAACATGCACTTTGTTATTGTCTTTTTTATCACACACTATATTATAATGCTTTTTATTTTTTGTTATTTATTTTGTTGTTGTTACTAACTGTTCACTGTTCAATTGAATACTTAAAAAAAAATATATATATGTATATATATTTGGTATGCGTTCGATATGACGTACGTCTGCACTCAAACACGGTCACTGTTGAACTCCTCAAACACGGCCACTGTTGAACTATCTTCTTTGTCGCTAATTTCCAGCAATCTTGATTTTAAAACAACTAATTTTGGAAATTCGTTTGCAGTATCCACAGCTGCCTTGATAGCTGAGAAACGTTCTGGTAATGCATCAAGTACAATAACAACTAGAAGGTCTTCATCAATCTCGATTCCCATTTCCATTATACATGAAACGCATACATCAAAATCAATTAAAAATTCTGATATTGATTGGCTTTTAGACATTTTTAAATTCAATAACTTACGGTAAATTTCAATTTTTTTCCGTATTGACTTACGATCGAATGTATCTTGAAGGTAACACCAGATCTCATGAGATTGTTTCATATTTTTTACCATTGGCACAATATTTGTCTCTATGGCCATTAAAATTTCAGCTATCCTTATCTAGGTATTGCTGCATAGCCCTTATCGATTGTTTATGCTCACGAGTTTGTGACTCTGTCGGTGATTCTGGAAGCTTTGTTACTTTTGGAGCCTTTACCTAACACAATATTCAACCTATTTTTGTGAAGTACAGCCTCCATTTGAGCTTTCCAAGTACCATAATTCATTATCCTTTTATAAATATTCCAATATAGCTGCATTTTACGACTTCAACGTATCTTCCTTTATTGTTTAATATTTGCTTTAAGGTATAACAAGTTTGAAAAGTATATTTGAAGTGAATAAAAAATATTAATTATTCATAAACATATTAAACAATAAAAACTTGATTAAATTCATTTCGTTGAAAACAAAGTGTTTTGCAGTATCTAACAACATAAATTACTCCCGGTTTCTGTTTATTGTTTTAAATCCCGCAACTAATAAAGTAGGAAACTGCCTGTAAATTTGTGACGTCTTAGTATTTTGCAAATGTTTTGAAAAGAAAATGCTACATTTTTAAACTAAAATTTATTTTAAAATACAAACTTGTATATAAAGAATACGAGGTCATATAAACATGACCATGCATGTAAGTACATGCACTTTGTACGTGATTTAATTTCAGTTTTCTAAATAGTCTATTCCCGCAGCTATAGTATGGCAGATTGCTTTGCAATCATACCCTTATTATTTTTTGTTTTTGATTTTAAAGGAATGTAGGTTAATATAGTTGTAACATAAAAGAGGTTTTGCACTAATCATGTCCTGAGATGGTGTTTGCTTAGTGCAGATGATAGAGGTTTCCAACGTTTATAATTTTAATGTTAAAATACATAAAGATGATGATGCTTCATATACTATAAAATCTATATTTTTGTCTGTAGTTCAGACCCTAACACAAGCCGTGACGCTCCATGACCGATAATAATAACACTTGTGGCTTAACTAGCATTAATTAGAGGAAAATTTTTTTATTGGTGTAGCTTGTAAAACGCTAATATTTAATACAAAAAAATATGCCCTAAAAAAGTACTATAGTAACTGACGTTCCTTATAGGAAATTTACTTAGTACAATAGATCAATCTATAGCTCACACGAGTGAGTGGGTCAGGCATATTATTTATTAATGTAAGGGGGAAATCGAAATAGCCCGCTAAATTTTGGAAAATCTTTTCAAACCCTTCTTGACTTCAATAAATTTCAGATAACCGATTTGTAATTTACGATAGCTTACTCTTATTCGGTTCACGTGCTAGCAGTAGACGTTACTCTTGACTGTAGTTACTTCAGACTGCCTGCTGGTAACTGGTACTCATCACAGAATTTCTCGCAATTGCTGGCATTTCCCTAATTTTAGTTCGCCCATCATATGAACTCTAAACAAGTGCATGGCTGCGATAGTAAGCTTTGTTCTAGCAAGTGCTAGAACTCCAATGAACAACAGAATTCGCTCAACGTCTTGCTTCATTGCTTATACCTATAGGAATATCACTAACATATTAGAAGTACATTTAAAGATTGACCCGTCCACTCTTCGCGAGGTATCTTATCCTTCTCTTCCACAATCCTCCATTGATCAATTAAAACCGAGGTTTCTTGAGAGATTAACCTCTCTTGGCCACGCATTCCTAGCGTGTGCTGCTTCACATTAGATTAAGAGAGTGTTAACTTCTTTCCACTCGACTTGTTTTGTAAGACTCCTTGCAATGACCTGAGTTAAGTCAGAACTTCTGACAGTGAGCGGCAAGCCATATTTTTATGCCTGCCAGCTGGCATTCGATACAGGCATATACATATGCACTTCGTTATTATATACGAGTTTCTAAAGCTTAGTTTATAATATCGCGTCTTGTAGAGAGAACGTCAGTTTGTATTTCAAGTTTCATTTTGAATTAAAGAATTAAGCGGATTTAACTTAACTATATTGGGACACAGTACTACATTAAAGAAATATTTGTTTTTGTCTAAAAACTCGTCCCCTGAAAAGTTTAAACTTGAGTTGCTTCAAAACTAATTTAAAACCTGTTTTAATTTTTTTGTTCGTGTAATTTGTTTCCGAATTCGGTAGAAAATTCACAACAGCATCTCAATTAAATGTGAAAATTTCGATTTTCCAACCTATATGTATCTAGAAGATGCAAACATAAGCCAACTATGGGTTATACAAAGAATATTGCCCAAATAACCCAGCATAACCCGACATTCAAAGTAGTTAGTGCATGGGTTCTTCTGAGACTAAACTGAGACTAAAGGGTTGAAATCTAAAGTGAGGCTTCTCATACAAATGTGTATTTTTAGTAATCAATAATCGATGATCCTACTAGGCTCAGGTTTAGGTCAACAAGTTTAAACAAGGAATAATTGGGCCCGTTTTAGAAGTTCAATATTGACCCTGTTTAGAGGAATATATTTCGAATGTATTTTTATAACTAAGAATAAGTAAACCGTGAAAATATCGCTTTTTTTTAACCTCGTTGAAGTTTTTATTTTTTTGCTTTGTGTGGAAATAACAGAATGGCGCATTTTGTATACAGAAACAAATTTTTAAACCTATTAAAGGCGTTGTTTAGTTTCATCCTCAAACTTTATTTTTTACTTTATATTCAATATTATCTTTAATATTTTGTTCATTTTGAAATAATAAATTTAGTTAACAAACTTATAAAGGTACCTTCTAAATAAATTGCAATAAGACATAAAATCGTTGAAAAAATATGAAAGCTAAAAAATTCTCAGTTGCCTATTTATCAAACACTAACATACATTTCGATTACTACCCTAATTGGGGGATTTTTTTTTCATATTTGAAATTAGCTTTCATTGTGAACTGAAGGCTTTGATTAGTTTCCGATTGAAATTAATTAAATTAATGAATTTAATAACATGGTGCTACAGTAAAAATGTGTTTTAAAAATGACCTGAAGTAGGCTGTGAACCTATAGTAGATAATTTTGTCATTTTTAGAAATTCTATGACTTCATTGACAAAAATATGTAACAGTAAGTAGTTTTTGCACCGATTTAGATATTGTAAGCAGTGTTGAATAGAAAAGAAGTTAGATTTTGTTATGGCGTTTGAACATTTCAATGTTCTGATTTTTTTTTAATTTTTAAAGTTTTTATTTTCAATTTGGCGGCTCTTTTTATATTCTTGACAGAAATGAAAAGGGTATACATGTATACAGGTTCGTCTTTCCATTTGTATTTTCATATTAAATTCTAGCCAAACCAAACCTTACATATATAGAATTCTTATAGTTAGGGAACTTCAATTAACTATGTCCGTCTGTTCGATGTTGAAATCATCTTTCTGACAGTTAGACAACCTGGGTTCTTGAAACTTGGAGCATATATCAGTCCAAAATTTGTCACTTTTCTGGGATTTTTTTAGCATTTCTACTCTCGCGGGGAATCGATTAGCTGCCAACCAGTAAAATGTACATATTCTAAATCCATAGAAAATTTGCTATTAAGTGCCACTGCTGAAATTATTAACCCGATGAGATTAGATAACCTACGGTTCTAATTGTTGGACCAAATTAACCACTTAAAAAACCTACTAATTCGAAAAACTAACAACTAAACCCAAATTCCATGAAACACAGAAATTTCACAAAAAAAAAACTAATTTAAAAAATATGTAATCGCCAAAAAATCAATATTTAGTGAACAATTCCAGAAATTTTAACAAAAAAGCCAAATTTATTCAATTATGCAACTTCATCGAAAAAATATTATTTTCCGCAATATTTCGTATTTTTACTGAAAAGCCAAAAATTTGCCAAAAAAAAAGTCACTATTTTATAAAATACTTTTTTTAACATAATTCAAAGTTTCACAACAAATCGAAAATCAAAAATTAACAAATTCAACCACAACTTCAGAGTTTACAAATAATATAACAATTTTAATTCTATTCCGCGCAGATGGCTTTTTGTCTTTGAATGTTTATAAACTTCGCGTTTATCTGTCTCTTGCTTTTTTAATTTGACTGCAAAACTTTCTAAGCTTACATGCTTGGAATTAAAATTTAAAGACAGCAGTATAGTGAGAGAAATTAAAAAATGATATAAAATATTTTTTACATACCTGTGACTATTTATCCAGATTGAAAGTCATTCGATTGGCCTTAAAGCCATTTATATAGTCATCAAGTGAGATACTACGTAACAGTTTTAAAGGAAACGATAAAAATCTAACAGCTATAAAGAACTTGACTAAGTAATAGAAAAAGTGGACTTTAAATTATTTTAAACTGCTGTCATATAAAAAGAAAACTTTCAAAGAAGATTATTATTAACAATACACACACACAGGCACACTATTAAACGTCGCACAAAAAGTTTAGGCTTTCTAAAACTTTACGCAATTTATTGCAGTTCTTGTTGTATTAACTTTTTTTTGTATTAGTCCCCTTGGCGTAATTCTTATAATCGTTCAAAGATTAAAACTTTTATTTAATGAAGCATAAAATATTTAAACAATTATTGATATCCCTAACAGTCCGTTTGGTGTTTTCATCTTTTTACATCAAGCAAAATGAGCAAAGATCCCACAATAGCAACCAACCACTGAAGCTTAAACTCTAAACACGCCTGTTTCGAATAGCTAGAAGGGAGCACAAAAAGTATGCTGAGGTTTTTTTTTTTTTTTGGTAATTGTCGCAAAATGAAATTGTGAAAGAAAAATAAACATTAAAATAACAATAACAATATACATTAAAGATTAAGCAAATGGCTGTAGGCTGACTAGCCCTGGCACCACGCACAATGAAAAATATATAAATTTGATATTGGAAAAAAATATTAAACGAAATAAATTAAAGACAATAAAAAATAAACGCCAATAAATTGATGCCCATTTTCCCTAAACAAGCTACGTATGAACACAAACGTTGCGCAGTGGAAAATTTGTTATATTTCCTGCGAAAAAATTCAGTTTAGAGCATATTGAATTTTATACAAAGAAAATGTTGACAAAATTAAGGAAAAGCTGCTGTTTGGGTGAAAAGTGGTATCCGGATTTGTTTTATTTACAGACGAGAAATAATAAAAAACAAATATGGAAATAAACACGAAGCTCATCTACTTAATTGGAAAGTTTAAAACTCAATTTTGCTCATAGAGCATCTAACGGTCAAGTTTTTTAGACATTATTATTGCAGAGCGTTAATATGTTTTCTGAAAAATATGTTTTGAACATTTGTTCAAAATTAAAGAGAACAAAATTTTAGTCTTTTAGTTATTAACTATATTACGTTTCAAATAAAATTGCCTTGACAATACTATCAACGTATGTATTTAATCAAAATGCATAAAGGCCTATTAGGACAAATAGACACTAATGAACCTAATTCATTATATTTCCTGTAAATTATTTTAGTTTAATAAATAAGAATAATATATTGATACAAACAACTCTTTTATTAAATAATTACTCTAAATATTCTTTAACTTGGATTTCCATTTTTTGTTTGTAATAAAAAAAATTAATTAAAAAAAATTAGTAAAATAATGAATAGATTTTTTATACTTTATCGCCCTAATTTTATAAAACATAACGCAACGCCAGAATTTTTATGAAAAACATAAATAATATTCAAAACTCGATGATTGGCTGAAGCAGAAATACAGGTGATAAGAAAGAATGCAATAACAAAAAGTTAAAGCGGAGTAAACTTCGTTCTAAACCAAGAAACAAACGGCAAGAATATGAAATTTTAAAAAATATTCACTCTCATATTCTATTTGGCTTGAGTATTAGAGATGTGGACACGAAATTAGTTGGTACACAAAGAATGTTGAAAACGTGAGTAGTGAGAGTAATAAAAAAAGTATACCTTTCATTGTATTCATAGTTATCATATCAAACACAAATTGTCTTTCTTAACGGGGAAAATATAAAAAATATATTAAAAAAATTTACTTAAGCCTACATTAAATCACTCAATAATATTCAAACATTTTTTAAATTTGTTTTGGTTTTCCATATAAATTCTGGCGTTACACTGCCTTTTGTGAAATTATGTCCTAGATGTATAAACATGTGTGTGTCGTATATGGGTAAATGAACAAATAAAATCAACGAAATGTTGTATCTGTTTTAAAGTTACAAAAAATTCTTGATTTGATGTAGACTTTTGGAACGATTTTCCTCAGAACGAAAAATAACACTGAAGATGGCACAAAGCCGCAGCCGATTTGTCTCCAAACCAAACATGACAAGGGATGACAGAAATTCGTACCAAAAATCTACATAAAATAAAAAACATTAATAAAAGATGTTTTACGACATAACCAAAAATCCAGAAAAATTATTTTATGCGTATTTTGAATTGGACATAACTACATTCAAAACAAAAGACATTAAAAGTACTCTTCTGTAAAATGCGTAAGTGTTGGCTAGTTAAAAGAGTAATGATGGGAAATAAAATTCCCTAAACAACTCTAAAGAAAGGGGAAAAATATGTATAATATTTTGAAAGTTGATGGAAAACAAAAAGTAACACTTAACGTATGAGTGATATTTTTATGATCCTACTTATAACTCATACGTTGTGTTTTTTTCTGCACAATCGTACAATTTATAAGAAAGTTACAGTGAATGTTAAAATATATTAAATTACGTTATTTTCTTTTCTTTTAATTCACGAGCTGTTTTTATTGTTTCGCCTGTTTCTTTGCTATTGGCTTTGCCTTTTCTTATTTTCGTTCATATGTGAGTGTCAGAGAAAAACTTTTCGTATTATGCTAAATAATCCCCAGGGCAATTTCGTTTTCAAAACATTTAGACGAAGCATTAAATAAGATTATAGCGATTAAGAAAAACAAAAAATATTTATTATAAAAAACACAATAGCGATTCAGCTAATAGAAAATTACTTGTAATAAAAAAAATTATATAAATATAAAGTTCTTTGTTAAATGCTTTAGCATGTAATAACATGCAAATAAAGGCGGTATTCCCTAAGAACGTGTTTACAAAATGCCACGTGTCAAGTAAGTATAGTTTTCTCGAAATTTTTCTAACTATTAGTACACTCACAAAAGAAGGTCTTATGTGTTGATTGAACGGAGCAACCTATATTTCCGAAATACTAAGGGCAGGACATGAAATATTACACCCTTCTTAACTTTATTGGGAAAATTCCTAACCATTAGTTTAGTGTAACTCCATGTGCGCACTTTCTACCATTTAGCCTAAGCGGTATCATATAACGCATTAAAAATTTTTTTTTACAGGTTGACCGACGAGTGCCACAGAATTCGTGAACTTTTCAGCTCTGCAGATTTGCTCCCCTCGTTGGCAATTAATTGGCCAAGCGATATTATTTCCATGCCCACGAATCCCTTTTAAGGCTATACTTGACCTTCCCGCTATCCGACTTAATGAAGCCCGCCTATCTTCTGAACCATTTACATGTATATTCGGCACCTACCAGAGACCATGTTACGACTCGGATGTTGGTAAAGAATCGATTAATTCTTTGAAGCTTTTTAAAACAAATATTTTGTTCAGCAAATGTCCTGGTGTGCTGTTAATTATGTTGTAATGTCTATTGAAAAAATGTATTAAATCTTTTTCGCCTATGATAGCAAAGTCAGAAAAATTATGCCAATATAAATATTCTGCCTACTTAAGAGTAATCGCAGCAATTAATAACGTAATGACACAACATACACACATGAACAAAAGTGATCGTCACTTGGGGTACTTATCGTTTGAAGAACTGTTCTATAAACACAAGTTTTTCGACAGCTACAGCTAACATAATGGACCACGCCAAGTGTATAGCATCTTATAGGTCTGTGGCTACAACTAAGTTCTCTTGTTGTGCAATACTTTCCTCCTTTCAGACCAAAACACGTCAAACTGGCAGATATGCACAGAATTAGTTCTCATTACAGAATAACTTTATGTACTCACAGGTACTATTTGACATATTTAAGGGCTCTTTAGAAAAAAAACATTAGGCGCACAGTAGTTACAATCGAAGAATCAAATACTGGATCGAAAGTGACAAAGTTGTTATAGATAGAATTTAGTTAGGGCAAACAAACCTGTAAATGCAACCCATGTCAACAAGTACAGTTTTAATAGTTCTCCATTCACTACTGTAAGTAACAAACACTTTTGGCCCGATGAAATACGAACTATTTTATTTATTTCTCGTTAATTGTTGTTAAGGAAGTTAATCGAAAATAAGATTTTTACAATTTAAATTAAATATATGTATTTTTGGGTTAAATATGTGACCTAGAGCCTGAAGAATAATGCAAAAATTTGAATACAAAAATTAGGTCAATTATAACAGAAATATATTACATAATTATTGGGACATCTTATCATTGTCCTTGGTAAAGTTAGTGGACATGGCAGTTCTTTAAACGTTGAAGAAGCAAAGTGTTGATGATTTTTGTCCCTGTGTGTACTTGAGTCTGTAATAAATAAAAATTAACAAATGCAGATTTTTTTAAGTTGGGAATTGGTTTTATTATAATTGTAAGCAACGAAACAGGATTATTAAAGAATAAAATATTCGAAAACGGGGTTTTGGAAAATGCCGAATAATCGATTACCCTAAATGTAACACACGATTGGATGTTCTTTATTTTTTTTTAATATATTCAGCCTTATTTATTAGACTCGAGTAAAACACACAACAAAATATTAATAATGATTTAGTAGAGGAATTTGGAGGCTTGATACAAGTATGACTGAGCTAATATTTCCAAAAGAAAGGACTTAATTACTTTGTGCTGTGTAGATAATTTCTAAATAATGGTTTTACCAAAAATAGCTAAGAGTTAAGTTTAATTTCAACGCAAGCGAGTACAACTCATTGTAAAAAAATATATTTTGGTTTTTCTCTAGGTGTATTCGCTATCTGTTAGAAAGTATTTTCCAGTTTTTATTACTTCGTTTTAAATTCACTTGATTGGCTATTCGCTGGGGATTTGTCAATGCTTAAATGCACTATTTTTTCGTATCTATTATCTTCACTAGGAAAAGGCAACGTTAAAATTTAAACACAAACATTGATTTACGTAACACTTTCTTCGTGTGCCGTTTACTACAAAAGCTAGTTGGACTTATTTGCTTTTGCTTCTCTCTGCTTCCTTGCCTGTATGACATGTGAATAATGAAAACGAGTGATTTTTTTTAGAAAATGTTCAAAATACTTCTTAACTAAGCCAGCAGTAAACGAAAGCAAACATGCATATTTGAGTGCATAAAGACATATGTACGTGTTTTTCAGCATGTTGCAATTTTTTTCTCGTGTGGTTGATCTTGTTGTAAGCGTGAATTGTGTTCTATGGATTGTGTCGTTATTATACAAGTATGTTTTTTGTGTAAGTAAGTGAAATGTTGCTGTTCTGCATCCAAATCATTGTAGGGGTTGGATTTATTTTAGGTTTTTTTTGTAGAAGTTTTAAAGAGGTGTACTTTTGGCTTAAAAATGAGTTTATAATACAGGGTCCAAAGAATCAACCTGGGGGAGTTAGAGCGGTAGAACTTAATTTTCACATGAAAAGCAGTGAAGTAAGGAATTAAATGCGGCAGGTTCTCTTTCATTTTTGAGACGGCAACAACTTCTGAAAGTTAGAACAACAAGTCCATTTTTTAGTGGTAAAAGAATTTCTCATGGTGATCATAAACCATAACAAAAAATAAAGTTTACAGATGAGATGACTGCTAATCAGACGAAAGTTTTTATTTTATTAAAGGCGTTTTTACCCAAAAACAAGTAAGGGAGCTATGTATATTCGACTGTGCCGAACCTTCCTTACCCTTTATAAAAGTATAAACTAAATAATATATAGTACAGATTTATCCCGGTGCAAAGGATTTGTTTTTTGGTAAGATGTAGGTAGAGTTTTCGGTGCAATTTCAGCTTTTGCGTAAATTTAAAAATATTTTGAAGTTTTTTTTTTGTCTCTTGTTTATAAAAAGTAGATCTTTTGGATTTTGTTAATCGATTTTATTAAAATCGCTTCGTTTTTCATAAAATACATATCTTTTGCAAATTGCTAGTTGAACTGAAAAATTTTGGCGGACTTGAATTTTACTTTTAAAATTAAAAACATTCGAATTTTGTAAAATTTTGATATAAAGTTTTTGAACTATAGTTTGGTTTTGTGGTGAATTTAGTATATCTAAATTATGGTAAATTTTTTTTTTAATTTTTAAAATTATTTAAGGTTTTTGAAAAAAGTTTATGATTTTTAAATATTTTGATTAATTAAGCTTTATTCTAGTTTTTTGACCTTTATATATATGAAAAACATAATTATTTTGATTAATTTTTAATTTTTTTCTAAATTCTTTGGGAATACACGACTAGTGGTGAATTTTTTACCTTTTTATAGGTTTGTTAAATATTGGTTTTTGTCATAAAATATATCACTTTTCTGATTTGTCGACTTTTTGCCGAAATTACAAATTTGTGGTGAAATTTAAATTTTTGTGGTGAATATGAAAAAATTTGGTGAAATTTGTTTTTATACGTAAAATTTCATTTTTTCGTTTTTTGAAAAAAAATCTAATTTCGGTTTTTAAAGGAATTCAAGTTATGTTGATATTTTTTGAAATTTTAAAGTTTTTATACAAAATTTTTCAAGTTGGTGCAACATTTAGGTCCGTAGGTGAAAATAACAAAAAAGAAACCCCAGAGAAACCGTTTCTAGCCTATATCTCGGGATGTTGTGGAACTATATCGCTGACTTCCACTAATGAAAATTCGCCGAGCTCTCAGGTCAAGTGTTCCAAGTTTCAAGATTCTAAATTATTCAGTTCCATTAGAAAGTTGATTTGAATATCGGATAAAGGGACATCGTTAATTGAACTTCCCCAACTATAAGGATCCAGAATATATATACTTTGTTGGGTCGGAAATGAATAGTGTAGAAATTACAAAATGGAAAGACAAGTCTATATTTACTCCCTCAGTTTTGAAAAGTGTATTCTTCACTGCAGTTATTGAAAGGGAATCTTCTACAAGTTCTCAATACCAATATTTACATCCAAACCAGCTGTAGAACCATTGAACTTAGATTTACCTATAACTGATTTAATTATAAATTTAGTTATTTAATATATAGCTGTGACTTATTTATGTTCAAAGGCAAGACCAGAGTCGCGGAGAATTGTAGCCGCTTAGATACGATTGGCAATTCCTTTCGAACCATCAGAATACGCGGAATCAATATATCCTCTGCTTCATATAATTCCATCGTGATCGTTGTCTCGATAAAGTTTATCGATTCTTTTTTTTTAGAAACATAATTTTAAGATTTCTGTTTAATTGACAAATTTTAAATTGTTGATAATTTTTGATTTTAAGAAATTACTGAAATTTTTTTAGCACTGTGTTCTAAGAATTTACGTCAATATTCGATATAATATTAAAAAAAAAGAATTGATTTTTGTTAGTAAAATCTAACTCTTTATTTTAATATTTTGGTGCGTATTAAAATGTTAAAATTTTTCGATTGTTGCTGTAAGTATTGAAATTTAGATATAAAAATTTTTTTTTTGAGATAATAAATTATTTATAATTATTGAATTTATTTTTTTCTTAATAGAAATTACAGCGATTTTGTTGAGAATTTTGAAATTTTCTGTTGCATATTCCGTTTTCAATGATTTTTTTAAGTCCAAATTCTGGTTTAATTTCGTTTAATCAGATATTTCTAAAATACACTTTTGTCAGCTTTTCAATATTGTAATGAATTTTAATATTTTAGGCTCTTTATGTTACCGCGAATATTAAAATTTTGATGATGATCCGATTTCCGAAGTTTTGATGCATTTTTCCATTGGTTTTTTATAATTTTAGTCATCTTTGACAGATTTTGTTCACGTTTACGTCCATTTTAAGTGTTTTCGTATATTTTTATGCAGTACTAGCGATTCTCATACAAGATTACCAATTCAGATTTTATCAACTTTTCTGCATTTTTCTTTAAAGTTATTCCTAATGTTTTCGCTTTTAAGAATTCCTGTACTATAACGAGCAGAACAAAAAATAAATCCAGCTGTTTTTTAGTTTAAGCGAGACTTACCAACAGCAATAGTATATAAGTCTGGCTGTATGGTGCTATGTCTTGGGTATGGGACTATCTCCGAGCTAATTTTCTTGAGAGCACTGGTAAGGCAATAATTTGGCGTTTTTGGTCTGTGAGAATTGGCTAGTCTTTGCCGGTACGCCAGATACAATTAGTGGATTGAGGTACAACAGCTCATTTCGTAACATGTGCTGTATTCGTAATATGTGACATGAAAATAAACGAAATGTAAGGGAAAGTTTTACCACTTTATACAGCAAAATAATATTCAACTTTTTTTCCAAAATTAAAAAAAAAAAAGAAGATTCCAATGTAACTCATAAACGTGTCTGTGGTTTACTTTATTTAACATTTCTAATAAAAGACTGGCGCTGCTACATGAATTAAATTATCAACAACGTAATGACTGCTACAGTTTTGGTTCCTCCTTCAAAAGTACGAAAAAAATTATGATTGTTTATTCAGTTGGATTTTCTTTTTCATATGTCATGGTCAAGTGGGTGCAGTTATATGCAAATAATCTAGCATTTCTTTATGCAAATTCTCACTATTCTGCTCTATCTCTCTCTCTCTCTCTCTCACCATATACCTCTTCGTGTTGCTATTCTGACTCCACATGTATTCATATGCATAAGATGTAGTCAGAGTTACATACCGCTTGTTCTTTTTGCTAAATTTTTTTTTTTTATTTTCATCATTTTCTATTGTTATTTACGATTTGTAATTTTTTCGTTGTTGCAACATGAAAAGCAAAGCATTTGCTTGTTGAACGTGTCAATTTGCATGTGGCTTTAGCAGATTTTCTACAGATTATTTTTGTTTCATTTTCTAGCTTTTCCTTTTCGATATTATAACGTTTATATTTATCGTCCTTTGTTTTATATTTTTTGTTTTTATTTTCCAATTTCAAAGTGTATCCTTCGATGGTCATAAACATGTAAAGATAAAAATGGCAAAGGAGGAAATTCAAGCTGAAATTGAATCTTATAAATCAGTAACAAAAAGCAGCCTTAAGAATGACAAAGATGCAATAAAATTCCCTAAGATTTACTCAAGTTAAACGAATGATAAATTGGCAAACGTTTGAAGCTACAAACTCGTTGCAATATTTCATTTAATAATTGGAAAATAAATTGTTTAAACAGGGCTTTTATTTATTTATCATTGAATTCAGTTATATGTGAGTACTAAAAGTAATTGGGGTATTTGGTGGGATCAGTTTTAAGCGAAATTGAATTTATTACTTGATAAATAAAAGTGTTTTGCTTCTGACGAAGCGACGGCGCTTGATTATAAAAATGACTTTGTATTTAAACATTGGCCTTATTTTAGTCCTGATGGCACGCAAAAGCTACTAGATCGATGAGCATGATCCCAGGCGTACTATTTACGTTCTTCTGTTGATCAGAAGCTCATCCTAAAGAGTTTGACTGGCGCATTTCATGATGCACACTCGGTGGGGGGAGAGTGATTTACTTCACTTGATAATAATTCCAAAAGTTTGAGCTTGTTCGGACGGCGTTTCTGAAGTTGACAGGGAGGTAGCATGGGGTAGCATAGGTAGCATTTACTCTCCTAAGTGCTATAAACGTGCCAGTCGTTTACATACCTTATTCTAGTGATATATATCTCATAATATTGTGGTGAGTACTATAGTAGATCCCCCTTTGGCTTTAAATGTGTCTGATATTAATTTTTTAATTGATTTTGTTAGCCATGCAATAATTCAAAGTGTTCGCCGCGACTCCGCGAATTGGCACGAATCCAAAAGGATAAGTGTTCAATGAATCTGCTGCAGATATCTGGCTGAATTTAGTAAGGGTCTAACTTATGGTGAATTCGAAGGCATCAGGAAATTACGGTCTAGCAGCATAGCCACAAGAAAAACCGCTGCCAACTGAAATATGCTTTCCTTCAAATCGTCAATGCAGAATGTCCAGTTGGAGCTACATTCTTTAAATTATATTTCTTGAAATTCAAATAATTAAATGCAAAGTAAATTCCATAGCTCTTGCCGTAGAAGGTAATGACTCCTTGCCACGTAGCGGTCAACCAAAAATCCATGCCAAACTACAACTTCTCGTGGATGCATTAATAAAGATTAAGAAATGACTGTTTTTTTAAGTTTTTCTCTTAATCACCCAAAGCGAAAACATAAGGTAGATTTTTGATGCAAAGAACTTCTTCTTTAACAAAACTTCAAAGTGTTTAAACATCACTATTTTTTTAAGTTTTCCATTACATCAATTAACGTATATTTTCAGCAAGTTGATCCCTGAGTTATTCCCTCAGTAAATCATCCGTTTTTGCACGAACAATAGTTTGGTTTTGCCATTATTTGTTATTCGTAACGTTTACAACTTTTTGCAAATACGCTTTTATTAAAGGTTTAAGAATGTTCGTTTTTGTTGTAGTTGGATATTTGTACCCTACACAGTAATGTTAACCCTAGTCCTAGAAAATACTTTTTGATGAAGGTTTCCTCTAAAAGACAAATTTTCAGGACTAGATAATAAACTCAGTTCCTGGGTGGCATTTCTCATAGTTTCCATACGAATAAAATTATGTGTAGAAGCAACTCAAGCTACCAATATTGTTTCGATATAGACCCTAATCGAATATGTACGCATTCGCCGCTATTAAAGATATAAAACAATCATAGTCAAATGAAAGCCTTCAAAACAAACCGCAGCTGATTGGGTGGAAGGAAACAAAAAACATGATTGTAACGTGGTCACGATAACCATATTGTTGTGGCGAACATTTAATTGTTACAATTAATCATTAATTGCTTTACATAAACTCATAAAAATTGCAACATTTGAGTAATAAAACGTTTACTCAAATTCTAACTACAAACAAAATATTTTAACTATACTAAAATAATGTAATAACATGATGGTTCTGAGGCTTAAGTCGATAGCAGACTGACTATTAAGCATTCGATGGCTGTAGTGATCTGCTTTCGTACCTCATCGCTGCCAATTAGTAAAAATTTTTTTGCTTTTCCATGATTCTAAGAAGATCATATTATTATTGTCTACAACCAAACATAATAATTTTCTTCTACGTCTTTGTTACCTAAAGCAAGTATTTTCTTTGCGTGAATAGCATAAAATACTAAATTACCGCAAGTTGTTTTTCAGTTCAACGAAAACATACATCTCTTTCATACAACTATTTAATCTGGCAAAGGTGATATAAGACCATAATAATATAAAGAAATTATTAACCTAGCAACACAGAAACTGCTAGTATCGACTTTCGTCATCACATGTCAACATTTTCCAAGGCTGACACCTGCTTACGTGTTAGTAAAGAAGCAATTTTCTCTTCTGAAACTTTATGTGAATGAAATTCAGATATCTGGCAACCAACATGAGTCCCCTAATCAGGTTTCTTTGCGTTATCTGAATGAGAATTAAAAGAAGAAAGGAAAGTAAAGAAATTAAAGGATAGTAAAAACATTAGGGGTTGGTTGAGTGATCGCTCTATTTGTGGCGCTGTGAAGTCGTCATTTCCAAGCCAGTTTGTGATCCTTATGAAGGAACATAATACCTGTATTCTTACCTCAAATATTTCGGAGGGGCAAACAAATGCCCAAAACGGGTTTGTCGTAGACCCTCTAACTCGCGACAGAGGCATAGGAGCTGAACAACTGTCTTCTTTGCCTCCCCATTGTAACAACTTCTACATAGTCATATACAAGCAAATCCATCCTCATGGCGTGATTTCTAAAAATTCAATGATTCTTAATTTTTGATTTGATATTCCAACAGGGTATTTTGATGTAGATTTTTGGAACGAATTTCCGTCATCCCTTGTCAAGTTTGGTTTGGAGTCAAACCGGTTTCGGCTATTTGCCATCTTCAGTATCATTTTTCGTTCTGAGAAGTTCGCATCAATTCGTTAGTGTTTTATTGTTTATCAGGTATCTATTTGTCATGTGAGCTCGTAGGCATCTGTAAGATGTGAAGAGGTAAAGTTCCAAAGTCGGGAGTTTTTTCGGATTGGTAAATGTAAGTGATGACTGTTTCATTGCTTTGTATTGCGTCAGAATTTGTGTTTGCGGATGCCAGGTAGGTGTTATAGGCAGCTTTTTTATCACGTAGCCACCTGTAGTTGGAAGCTGGTAGCAGGCCGAGTGTTTTTGTATAGATTAGAAGACGATTGTGATTACTATTTTACTGCTTCAGAAAATTTCAATGCTTAGTGTTCTTCTGAAATATCTACACATCACTAGTTTGGGCCTCCTTCCAGCCTATGACTATAGGCCGAGAAGAGCTTGGTAGAGAACCGATCGATTTGCTAGTCCTGTTCCCTTGATGCTCTCTTTGCAAGCTTATAGACTATATCTCATAGCCCATACTGGGATTTTTCGAATTTATCGCCTTCTGATTTAAGAATCTCCGCCACTCCTGCTCCAGTTTTGATGCTGAAAAGATAACTGAATATTTCGGCCAAATATTCTATGGTACAACAGCCAGTTTGCCGCATTTAGCGTGTATAACGCCACATTCATTTTGGGGTTCTGAAGGACATGCTGACCCCCCTTTTTCCTTATGTAGAGTCTTCTGCCTACTCAATTATCCGATTCGTACACATCTGTATATATGACCTCGGATTTTCCGAGGTTGAAAAGTCAAAGCCTCTCCAGAAGCAAGGTTTCGGAGTGTTGTTATATATAAGACCGCCGAGATTGAATCCGGTCTCGACATTCTAGAATGTGAGCATAGTCTATAGTACCATTTATTGTGTGATTAATCGAACCGCTGTTTTTAGTGCTAGCTTTCTGACCAGTATATCCACCGGTAACCAGTTCAGCATGGCAAAGAGTGCCTTTGTTGGAGTTGAGTGCATGGCTCCCGCAATCAGGATCGCCATACTTTTTCTTAACGGGAAATCGGTTGATAGTTTTGTGCCTTCTATAAAACCCCATAACATAGAACTGGTTGGTGGCTTCTATGGTAGGTCCCCAGGATAGTTTACTATCCTGCATCATTCATTCTATGTAGCTGGAAGCTCGGGTTATTGTATCTACCCGTAATTACTTGTAGTGCAAGTTCCGTTTTAAATTGGATGGCCTGCAATTTATTCGCGGTGTTCCCACCACTGAATGTCCTAAAGAAAACTTGCACTTTTTCCAAGATCGTACTCACGTAGTAACGGACTCTGCTACATAATCCGCATAAGTAATACTTTTAAAGTCCAGCAAGTCTTTTTTCCTGACAAGCACATTTATGGTGATGTTCTAGAGGGGTATCCGACATTGTGATGTATCTCTATTGACTGCCTTGATTAGTCTGGTCGTACCCAGGCCGGACGCTATAAGCCTGTGTATGAGTAGTTTCGAAACGAATTTTATTAAGAGATAGTTAATGCCGGCTGCGTCTAGATTTTGGTATATTGAAGTCGATTCGACATGCGGTGCCGTCCCAACTAATCTACCTTTCGTATACATAGGCTGACAGAGGAATAGTAGCCTAGTACCTCTCGGTATCTTATCTTTCATCTCTATTAGTAATTTTGAATTTGTGTAAGACAACAAATAGTCGGCTTGGCAGGACATAGTTATGTTTTCGCTTCCGTTTTCAGGTAAAAGAAATGGTCATGTTTTTGTATGTTCTGTGTTTGGTTTTCTCCGACCTGCTTGCTTGTATTTGGCAGTTTTTGCCAATAATTTCCCAGGAGTCTTGAATGTTATTGAAGTTTCACTTTTGTTCTTTCCTTAGTGCCATACAAGTAGCGCACTGTGTTCGCAAACGGAAATTCAGCTGCGCGAATTTGCAAAAAGAGAAAACAAAGAAAATTTAAAGATATTTAAAATTTACTCTTATCCCAGCTGTCTGATTATATTTATGAAGGGGGAGGCTTACAAAAAATCTCCTTTGTTTCAAAATTGTAAAAAAAATTTCATGCTGATTGAAATATTTTGGCGTTCATTCGATCTTAACCTAATTATTATTATTATTATTACGCCATCTCAGGTATCAACAGTTTCTGCTTCAAAGTATCCAAATAATTTTCTTCAGCTTGACAAGAATTTAGAACCACAGTGCAGTGTTACAGTTTTTGTTAAGTCATCATGTTGTTTTCGTTATTGAGTTTAAAAGTTTAATAGGTAAAAAACAAGATCTTGGTGCTTCAAAAAGCACGTAGTAGCATTTAAAATAAAAAACAAATGAAAAATACAGTAATGAGGGGTAAAAGGCACCTGAATACAAAATAAAGTAGTAAATTTTTGAATTATGTGAAACCAGCTATCACAGGTGTCCGGTCTGCAAATCGTTGCCAAAAATGGTCTTCCAAAGTAGCACGATATCATATTCAATAGACCAAAAAGTATTTTTAAGCTGCAGTACAAAAAACCATTTGAAAACTGTAGACCTTGACTATAGTCGCTATAAATCTGCGCACTATTGAAATATCGAACCAAAACTTTTACAGGTGTTCAAAACATTAAATCAGCTAGATATTATTTTAACACTAGATGAGTATAAGTTTAGAAAGTCCTAGAAACTGCAATCTAATCTGTAATACGAGGCGGAGATAGAGACGTATCGCTGCTACCAAATGCGAATATGAAATATAATGCACAATTTTTATCCCTTAAATGCGACAAATTACTAAATTGATTCAACTAAATCATTCACTTAGATCCACAGGAAATGAGTAATCTTCTCCCTCCACAAAACATTGCAGGCCCCTAAAATTATACTTCATTTAGTAACAAAGTTTTCCCATACCAGCAGCATTATTATGTATTGCTTATATAGCTGTGTTCGTGCAATATTTTGATATATTTTTGATGACATGCTGCAAATTAACAATAACACATAAGCGTGTGTATGCCCTAAAATAAAAATAAATTTTGTATTGTAAATACATTCACATATGTAAGTGATGCATGTACTTAAGATTCTTTATTTTTTCCATGGCTATAACTATTAAAAGCCAAACCTAGCAAATATTTCAAAGGCAACCTGCCAAGGAACAAAACAAAAAAGAAAACAAGACATCCGTTCTGGGATCTAAATATTTTTCTACGACAGGTATTATATTGTATTTCGCCAGCACAAAACGATCAGTTAAAACAAACTATGTTTGCATTTAGTTTCCAAAATGAACTTTGGGTATTAAATATACTTGTAGTATTTTCTCAATATTGTAAAATTCAATTTAGTGGCTGGTCCATGCAACATTATTTCGAATGCCCAATTTACTAATGAAAGTTTGTGTTACCCTTAGAATTGTAATGTGCATTTTATGTACTTTAAGGCAAAAATACAATACGCGATGTAATGAAAAGAGCACGTAATGTGGTTTGCAACTAATAAAACTCATAAATGTTGCTGCACGGAGGTAAAGGAAATTGAAGACTGTTTTGTATTTGATTTCGGTAAGACAACTTTGGGAAGAAGTGCGCAAGAATATTGGCAAAGTAAAATCTATTTTAGTGAAATTTTAAATTTATTCAAATAATTGATGGAGGTAAGTTTTTAACTGAGATTACTTAAACGACGCCTATCTAGCTGGTTGTTCTAATATGCAAAAGTTGTTTACTAAGTCAATAATTTTAGCCCAAGAATCTTGCATAAATTTTCTTCTTGAGCTGACAAATTTGTAAAATAATACATACAATTCTTTATTACACGTTAGATATTTTCCCATAAACTTTCCCATAAAGATATTGCAAAAATTTAGAAAATGTGCATTAATTTCAGACCTTAGAATTAACTAAAAAAAGTAATAAAGCATATTAAAAAATTTTGTTAGACTTTTTCCTGTGCTTAGCCATTCACGAAATGCTTTTTTCACTATTAGCTTGAGTAAACGACTTGTCAAAAATTCAAACAAATTGAGAAAGTGTTATAGTGTGCAAACACTATGTTATGGATCTGATAAAAATACGGATGCAAATTTAAATGTCGTGTTGGCTCTCTCCATTTTTTTAAAATCTTCTAAATGGTAGGACTTTTCATTTTGCCCAAAAATCGTTCTCTTGTGTAATTGATAGTTTAAATTTTTATGTATGCATGTATGTATGTATGCGTGAATGTGTTTTTTACACTGATATTGTTTAGTGTGATGAACTGGGTACTTTTGGTGTTTCGAAAATAAAATAAGTATTTATCCACTGATTTTCACAAGTGATGGCTTATTTTATTTTTATTATATGTAGCTTCATCACAAAATAATAAAACTGGTAAATATTTGCGGTTTTTTATTTTTTATAAATTTTTGAAAATGAAAAATTTCACAATTTTTCGAAAAAAAATTCAGTCTTTTCGAAATAACTTCAAAGCTAATGGGTAGAGTAAAAAATGGTATTAGAATGACTTATGGCTGTTGTAATTTGCGCATATAGCAAAACGAAATTGAACAAGGCGTTTGAAAGTTACAATAAGATATGTGAAGCTGCCTTTTTAGAAATCTCATATTAAACAAAAAAAATTAAAAAAAAACTCATCCATAGAATTCGAAATAAAGGCGATTTTTGTAGTTAGGCGACCATAACTCATCAAAAAAATATAGTGGTTCGTTCTCCAATATTTTTTTGGTTGTTGCATATTGTTATTATTTCGTTGTTTTTATTAATTTGTCTAAAATAATTAATACTTCTTTATTTTTAGTCTTTTTGGGTAATATTAAATTATTAGCATGCAGTTTTTAGTTTGCAGAAAATAAAGCTTATTTTTGTCCATAAACAGAATATAACTCAGAATTCAATAATTATTTCTACAGAAAAAAAACAAATAATAATAATTACATCTGCTAAAAGATACCAAAATTAAAAGCTTATGATTTTTTAAAGATCTAGGTCAATACGATAAAAACGGTGTGCATCACATGACTTGCTAGTAGTTTTGTCCCTTTTTTTTTGGAAAATTCAAAAATAATTATTATTTTTGGTCTCCGAATTTGTTCCTCAATTTTTGCAAAAAATAAATCTGTTAAGAACTCGAGCCGCTGAAAATTCTCAAGAGCCTCCATCGCCGCTCCCTACTAGAAATTGCTCGGCCATTGCTGCCGGAAGTATGATTTCGACTTCTTTCCCTGATTCTTGATCGAAGTAAACAACCACGTCATGTTATTTGTGTGTGTCGCACAATATAACGAAAATATTTTACTTTCGATTTTTTCAAAAGTAAAACTATTGCAGTTAAACATTAAATAATAAATGAAAGATTTGAGAGACTCTCGTCCATATTAGGAAAACGAATTTCATTTTTGTAAATTATGCCAATAAAATATATATACTGGTCTCTACCACTAAACCGCTCTATCGTTAAAGTCGAAATTTAAAAGCCAAAAGAAATTATACAAAAGGCCTCATTCCAAATATTTTCCAAAAATCGGTTATCAAATAAATCAAATTTATTAAATGTTAATGACCCCAGTAATTGTTTTTAAAATCATGCAAAAAGCTTTTAACTAGACATTATCATTAAAAGTGAAACTCTGTCTGTCTGTGTGTGTATAGACTCCGAAACAGTAAAGCCGATCGGACACAAACTTTGGCAAGTTTTTGTACACATTCCAGGCAGTGTTTATGGGAGGTAATTTAAAAAAAGTGGGCGGGACGGGGCTACGCCCATCTACATACACATAAAAAAGAAATACGCCCATACAAAATAAATATTAATTTTTCATCTACTTGCACTGGACCGATTTTTCTGAAACTTTTCGCACATATTGAGCTCATTAAGGGGCGTAGCAACGCGCGCCGGGCTTAGGTAGTAAAAAATAAATATAAAAAATAAGATACAGACATGCAGAAAAATCATGATCAGCCCACAAATTTATTCAACTACACAACTTTTTATTTCATTTATTGAATTTCAAATGTAAAAAAACTTACTTCAGACTAACTTGCTTGAAAGTAAATAACAAAAAATATTTCGTATTTTATTTGGGCAAAAGTGTTCGGTGCTTAGAATAGTGCATGAAAAAAATTTAAAATTAAATTTGTTCCAATTTGTTGTCATTCTTAGTTTGTTTTTCTTTAGAAAGTCTCTTACAATCAGTTCAACTTTCAATTATTTTGCCAGTTCCGATCGTGTTTTTGCTTATTCTTCCATTTTAACTACTATTCGTCTAATAGTTTTTTGTTTTCCTTAAGAGCCTTTGAATACGATAAATACATGTAGGGACGAAGTGTTAATTTGTAATGGGAACTAGTTTTATATTTAACGTAGGATTGGACTAGTTTTGGCCAGGAAACAGGAGAGTATTACAGGGCAAAATATCTTAATTGTGGCCACAGGCCTGTTGGTACTATACACTTGTTGTGGGTCATTAAGTCGACTGCTATCGTCGGTGAACTTGTGTTTATAGAAAATAGTTCTTCAAACGATAAGTACGCAAAGTGACGTTGCCTATTCTCCGTGGATATATTACGAGTCACTTAGTAGCAAGACATTTAAGAAGTAAAACTTTGAAACTCCAATTTTCATACCTAGAAAAATTGGTAGCATATTATTTTACAAGGTGCTACTGGTGGTACTGTGAACTAGACGAGTAAGATTCATTAAAATACTAAAATTTATTATAAGCCTTTATAGTAAGAGAAAATAGTTTGTGCTATAAGTTTTACTTAGTAAGAGAAATAAATAGAAAAAATGACACAACCCGGTTTGTTCAATTTTCGTAAAATCGCCATTTCGAAAAATTTGCTCGCTATAAGCCCAAAAAACCGGGCGAATAGCTTCATTGATCTCTCTAATGTCTCCTTTATGATTATGAGTACTGAGTCAATTGAATGCTTCTGCTAGTATTCGAGAAGAGTATATTTAGTCCATCGAATATCGCATTCAGTTTTTTATGGCAAGAACTATAAGAGTTTTTGATGCTTTAATATTTGCACAATATCGTTAGGTCTTACTAACATCGAGCCGGGTTCATGACACGGGCTTCAGAATTCGCCAATTTGTAACTATTCTGAAACGACTACGGATGGCAAGTGCAACTTTGTCTGTAAAATAATTGACAGATTTGAAATGGTCAATTAAAAAAAAAAGAAATAACGAAATTCTTCTTAAACTCAGTTTAAGTCGAAAAATGTAAAAAGTTCACCAGTAGCTATACGTTTCGTTTCTTAAACATATAACAATAATCTTCACCTACTAAAATTTATAAAAACCATTACGGAATACCCTAGAGGGCCGTCTAGTTATATTTGGAAATAGAATCGCAAAAAGTTTTGTTCATTGTACTATCGATGTTGTTATTTCTCCGGTACTTAAGTTATTAGCATATATTTTTTTTTATTGACTTGATTATTTCTGTTTATTTTTCATATTTTTCATATTAAAAGTCTCTTTGTCATGTAACAGCAAAAACAACCAGCACAGAAATGTACTCTCGACCTTCAACTTTAAGTTGTATTTTTTTCACTTTTCTAAGTATTTCGTGTTTCACAAATTTCCTTTATTTAAGAGGAAAAATAATGTTCTAATAGTGCAAAGTCGGAAGAAAATAAGTTTATTTCTTGTAAAACCATTTTGTGCATCAACAGCTACTAAGTTTGCTACAGAATGGCATACAAATTTAGCATTTAAAAATTTCAATAAACTAATAAATTTTCGAACCTAATAATCGAAGAAAATGCAATTAGAGATATTTACTAATATTTCATATCTTTGCTAATGTTTCTGGGTTGAAACCGGTTTGATATTTTTCCTTTAGTGTAGTGTTTTTTTAACATCACAAGTTTTACTTAAGCCAACTGACATTTAGCAATCAAAATAATGGTTATGCTTCTTGTTAGTTGCTTTTATTTTTAGCACTAACTTTAAACTTCTTACTAACTTGCAAGTCTAAAGACTGGTACGACCGATAATTTACCTTGAAAAAGTTTTCATAGAAATACATAGGTTTTGCTAAGGAATTCATTATGATTTCTATTTTATTTACTATTTCCTCGTTAGACAATAAAGCTAGAAATTTTATAAGTTTATAAAGACTCGTGAAATAAAATTATAATGAACAATATTTTAAGTCCACAATGAGAGACGACAGAAAATCTCTGGGCTATTGTTTCAGTTTAACTGTAGAACAAATATATGCACAAGAAGATACCTTACTTACAGAAACCATTATGAGCAACTTTAAAAAATGCTAAGACGTTGAAGAGAAAATTTAAATATATGTTCAACCAAGTTTTTCCACACACACACCTACACAGACGTCATCATACCCATTAATTTTGTGCTAAAATTTTAATATGACAAATATTTCGGGAAACCGAAGCTCATAAACTTTGTGTTATGGTGGCAAGAGTGGTTGGTAAAGTGAAAGAAATATACACTCTTGCATGTCACCTTGTTGCACACACTGAGGCACATCATACTTGCCTTTTTACTTCTCAGCAATATTTTTCTTGTTCTTAACAAACAATGAATTTTATAAGAATCTACAAAAATATGATTTTAAATGATGTTTTTCTCGTTTTATTTTCTTTATCGCGTTTTAATGTTTTACAACAAGTTTATGCACATTAAAGAAACTTTGTATTCGTTTAGCTTGAAGAAGTTATTAAGTGTCATTGCAACATTATAGATAAATTATAATAATTAAGTATACATAAACTGGCAACGGGGTAAAAATATAAATTTGCTCCAAACAATTTTATTTTTCCTTAAAACATTAATAATAAATTTGGGAAAAATAAACAAGGATAAGACTGTTTTCTTCTTTAATGGCAGTTAATTATTTTAATACAACAGATTTAAGTTATAATTATTAAACAACAGTTTTTTTCTTTTCCACACTACACTACTCTATATTCTGCTAGATGGTGTTCTGTGTCAAACTTTTAATTCCATCGATTATTTTACAAACAACAGAAGCATTTTGCATTCATATTCATTCTGTTATATAAAAATATTCTGTGATTAAACAGAATAGACAGGATAGGTTTGTTGTAATTAATCAAATTTTTTGACAATCTGTGAATGGAGCTGGGCGAACAGGGTTGATCTTAATACACGAAAGAGCCATAGACTCACGACAGAGTATGTTACTCCATCAATAACAATGGGTGATATAAATAAGTGTTAAAAAGAATCAGAAGTGTCTGATCTTCTTTGCGAGAAAATCCAGTATAATATTCGATAGCCTAAACACATTTTTCAGATTCCATAAAACTATTCAAGTAACTCCGTTTTTTAAAACCATATAAGGAATACCTAGAACCGACTGAGACTTTAATAAAATTCCTATTTATGTCCCGATGAAAGATGCTTAGCGGTTAGATCTCATCTGTTCGTGGTATGTAAAACAGGGGACCGCACACCACAGAAAAGATGGAAACTCGTTCTTTAGCTGTACTTTTCGTAAGTGGAATAATCTCCCTACAAATGTTCCTGTCAATTCTTTTGCTAGTTCCTACACTACGCATTGCATGAGTAAGGGTTATATCATAAGTGCTACTAAAAAAAAGATAATTTTTTCAGCTCAATTTTACGAGTTTGATCCTTAAGTAACCTATTTGAGGGGAAAAATGCCTTTATTTCCCAACATTTACCGCTTACATATCTACACATCTCTTTAATGAGTTAAATTCAATAGCCCTAATACACTCGTTTAAGAATGATTAGACAAAATTCTCTGAGGGCTATATGTTGCAGATAGTTTCCTTTTAATGTTACTGACTGATTTATGAGTTGCAAATAAAATTGGATTTGTTCTTCGATGTGTAGTGCCCACGATTGTTGGACTTTTGTTCCTTTTAACTGCTTAATTTATTTATTTTCCCACCTGTAGTATCTTGCCTAATATAGATTTATAAGCCTCAGCTGTTTTGATAATTCGACCAAAATCTGATATACATTTTATATATACATATATTTCTTACAGACTATAAGCTTTTTGTTTTTGAGAAAATTTGTAATTGTACTTTAACAAGAAATAATAATTCTACACTTACAGCTTGTCTGTTAGGAGTGCAAATAGCTAAGAAGTCAATAGAACTCAGTGTGTATGTTCATGCTTGTTGAAAGGGAATTAATCTAGTGTAAAGAGAACGAAATTCTCAAAAAAAAAGAAATTTCACTAGTTACTAAAAAATAGAATTTCATCTGAAAATTTCACCGCAAATGGCAACAAAAATTGCTATACATCCAAAAATAGAAACTTTATTAAAAATTCGACACGATAAAAAATATTCAGTATCTTACAAAAAAGTCGACACAATTCGCAAATTGAATCGAAAGTAAAAAGAAAATTATTCACCAAAAATTTAAAAATCCATAAAAATTCTCAAAATGGTTCTGAACGACCTAAATTTTACCAAAAATCTATTTCGAAATTTAACGAAAAATTGTATCCAAATACTGTAATTGCACCGGTCCCTATCCTTGAATAACCAGTCGCTTGACAAATTCTGTCAGGCCCATTCCCTATTCTATATTTTGCACTACACACATTGGCCACAGCAGGCTACACGACTAAAAATGCCGCTGGCTAAAAATTCGCACTAACGCCAGCTACTTAATTTTTTTGAAAACGACAGCTACATATTAATGTTAAAATTTTAACTGCCGTTGCAACAATTCATTTAAATTGCTATTAAAAATATTTCTAAGCACGAATTAGATTTACATATTTTGTTCTAGTGTCACCATGCGTTTTGTTTTGTAGCCCACAAAAATAGAAATTAGTTTAATTTGACTATAACGATCAAAGCAGCATGGACAACAACCTGCTGACGGTTTGCCTTGTTGTCATCAAAAGAATTGTTCTTACATAAACGTGTGCGTTTTAATTTTGACAGCGTGTATTCCGTAGCCTGCAGTTTTCTATGTATTGAGAAGTTGAATTCTCATTTCACTCACTGCGTTTGAACAATATTTATATTAAAGACTAGATTACACATACGCTCTGGTTCGTTAGTTGAAGAGGAAATGAGATGTTAAGGGAACGAAATAATTATTCCTTAAAATTTTAAATTCTTACTTACTAATATATAAGTTTAATAGGTTGGGAAAAGGGCGCAATATTTTCTGGTAATTTAAATTGCACATTTTTTATCATAATACATTCTGCCAGAAAAGGATTCAAGTCAGATTAATGCATACAGGCCAATTAATCTTCTATCATACTTATCCCGGACTATCTGTTTGGTTTTCGAGCGTGGCATATTACTATTTTAGCCTTATTTATAGCCATTTCCCAGACGTTTAATAAAGTCTGGAATTTTTGGCTATTCACTAAAGTAACACGACTTCTTCCCGGAAAATCCCACCATCTTCTTCAAAGTTATTTGACAAATAGAAAGTTTGAATTAAGGTGAAAAGACAAATTTTTCAGTTCTTATTAAATAATAACATTCACATATGTTTACTATCTGAAAGTTGGCTTAAACCAAATTTATCCCTTAGTCACCAAGAATTTATTATACATAGAAATGATAGAGAAATAAGAAGAGGAGGGGGCGTAGCTATAATAGTAAAGAAAAATATTAGCCATTCGACAATCCCAATTGTAAACACTACTCTTATAGAAAATATCGGTATTAAAGTTCCAACCATTACTGGTAATATAAATATTTATGCTTGCTATTTTCCAGGTGGGCGCGCAGGCCCCGACAATTTTAAAAAGCAAATTTTCGCTTCTGATATCCATAAGCTTAGTAGGGGTGAAAAGTTTATAATGGGTGGCGATCTAAACTGTCGACATCAAACATGGGGATGTGCACGAGCCAACTGCTGGGGCAATATCTTATATGAAAACAAGACTCTTACAATTTAAATATATTGTTTCCTGAGGAAAGTACATACATACCTCACCAATTAAATCGTCAAAGTTCAACTCTTGATATTTTCGTAACAAATTTTACAAATAATTTATCCTCTCCCGAAGTTATCAACGATCTAAGTTCCGATCATCTTCCCGTCAAACTAGCTTTGAGAACCGATTATGTGAACAACAATCTTAACTACTTTGATTTTAAAAATGGAAATTGGAAACGGTTCTCTAAATTCATAAACAGAAATATTTACTTGCCTAGTAATAATACATATTCAACCAAAGAGATGGTTGACTCTGCACTTCGCCAATTTATTGATACCCTAAATGATGCAGTTATGCACAGTGTTCCACAAAAACAAAAGAGATGCGTAAGAAAACCTTTACCAAATAATATAAAATCGTTAATTAGAAACCCTAACCACTTTCGTAGGGCATGGCTTCGTTATAGAGATGTTCGTGACTACTATGAGTTTAAAACCTTAAATTCTGTAATTAAATCGGAAATTACTAAATTCAGAAACAATTCATGGAACCAAGTATTGTCTACATTAGACAAAAACTCTTCCCTTTTTTGGAATTTAACAAAAATTTTAAGCAAGAGATCCAAAAATATCCCAATACTAAAGCATAATAATTCACGATTTTCTTCGACGGAAGAAAAATGTGAGTTATTAGCTAGTACTTTTTCGGAGAATCATTCATATTCAACTAGCATAAGTGATACTGAAACCGAAAATTTGGTTACGAATAGAATTAATGAATTCAATTCTAACTTTGTATCCACAGAAAATTGCATTGTTACGTATAAAAAAGTTTCCGATACATTAAAGGTTTTGAAAAATAAGAAGTCACCTGGGGCTGATGGCATCAATAACACAATTCTTAAAGCTCTGCCAAGAAAAGGTACAAAGTTTTTGACACATTTTATAAACAGCTGCCTTAAATTAAGTTATTTCCCCGATGAATTCAAAGAAGCAAAGGTTATTGCAATCAAAAAACCTAGCAAGCCTGCTGAGTCCCCATCATCTTATCGTCCAATCAGCTTATTATCTTCTATAAGTAAAATTTTAGAAAGAGTCATAAAAGATATAATTATTAACTTCTTAGATTGTAGAGATATTTTACCTCCCCAACAATTTGGTTTTCGTAAAGCACATAATACAGTACACCCGTTAATACGCATAAGGAACATCGTTAAGTCTAACTTTAACCAACAAAATTCGACTGGTATGATATTGTTGGATATAAAGGCTGCATTCGACAACGTATGGCACGATGGCTTGATATTTAAATTAATACAGTTTAACTTCCCACCATATATTATAAAAATAATTCAAAGTTATTTATCTTCAAGGTCATTTAGAGTGTTCATAGGCTCGAAATGCTCAAACGTCTTTCAGATAAAGGCAGGATGCCCACAGGGATCCTGTTTATCTCCAATTTTATATAATATATACACAGCTGATATACCTACAATAAACAACTGTGTTATATCCATGTTTGCAGACGACACCGCAGTCTTATGCTCAGGTATTTTCTCTTCAGAAATATTGGCAAACCTACAATCGGCCATTGAAATATTATTTAAATATTTTACAAAATGGAAAATAGCATTAAATTATAACAAAAGTCAAGCAATCTATTTCACCAGAAAAAGGAAATCGTGTTTTATTCCCCAAAATGGTATACGTTTAAACAATACCGAAATCGAATGGGAAAACAACGTAAAGTATCTAGGTGTAATTCTAGACCCAAAATTAACATATAGAGATCACGTAGCATATATCGTTAATAAATGTAACATACTTATTAGAACTCTTTACCCTTTAATAAATAGAAACTCATCATTGAGTATTGACAATAAAATGTTAATATTCAAACTTATATTTCAGGCAATCATATGCTATGCAGCCCCAGTTTGGGCATAAAGTGCTAAATGCCACATAAAAGGCTACAAATCCTTCAAAATAAACTCCTAAAGTTAATTCATAATCTTCCAACACATCATTCCACAGCAAGACTACACCAAATCGCAAACGTCGATTTGGTTGCTATTAAGATATACAAATTGTATGAAAATTTCAATACTAGATGTTCTCATTCTGAACATAATCATATAGCTGAGTGAGCCCCTGCCTTAGATTAGTCAGTTAAGTAGTTTTTAAGTTTTTATCATAAATAAATTTCACAAGGTTTTTGAAAAGTTTCACCTTAACTTAAATACTATATTAAAAATTACTGATAACTTAAAAACAAAACAAAACAAAACAAAACAAAATTGTATTATTAAGTAGAAAAAGGAAAAATCCTTAAACTCTTTGTAAATATATATATACTATTGTGAGTAAATTGTAAATATCATTAGACACAATAAACTGAATTGAATTGAAGACAAATTTTCGAAAAATGAGAAAATGTATATAGGAGTCCACGGCTGATATATCAACAAGCCCAACGTATATGAATCAGTGTTTGTAGATGATTCTGATTTAATAAATATTAGTCAAGATGCAAAGGTAGCACCCGAAAAACTTTAGTCTCACATTCATGATCTAGAGGGCTGAATAAAAAGTGGAGAGCAAATGAAAATTAATCCAAATGCGCTACTGCAGAGAAAATTGTCAACCAATAACACTAACATATACCATTATTCCAGTGGCAGATCACATTCAGAATTTGGGATTTCACTTAGATCGATGCCAAATATATTCCCGCCATACTGAAAGACCATGAAATGGCCAACAGATATTATATTTAAAACAAATAAACTAGGGTAAACTAAGGTAGTGTTCTAATTTAATTTTGACTTTCGACTACATTTAATTATAAAACCAATCTGGGCATATGGCATTCAGCTGTTGGATATTGCGTTCGCATGAAAAATCAAGAATCTTCAAAGGAGACAGTCTTAGATTTTACGACTAGGTCTCTGCACCCCCTGCTATGTAATAAATGAAAATATTCCCAAACCTTTCTTTGTTTTATTTTTTGAAAGCAGTAAGATTGACACTGTTGCGCCGGATCTCCCAACGCAATCGTAGGTGGTGATAGTAAGATTTGCATAAAATAAACCAGTTATTACAATTTTTATAATTAGTACATAATAATGTGAAGCTAAAGATTTGAATTTCATTTGGAATGAGAAAAATTTTCATATTTATTTGTTATGTTTAAGAGAAAACTTGAAATATTCTATCAACGACGGCTGCAGCGCTTTCTCCATATATTTTATTACGTTTTTGACATCTGTAATAGGAACTAAAGATACTAGAACTCATAACAACAGATTTATAAAATAATTCTCCTTAAATAAGTCTCTTATTCATATAAAGTATTTTGATCGCTGCAATCCATTTAGATTTCTTTGTACCTTCAACATTTCAATTTCATTCAAAAACTATCAATATCACAAAAATATTCTATGAAAAAACAAAATTAAAACAACAATTGCGAAAGAAAAAAAAGAGTCAAAGCAAAAAATCATTGCAACCGACAGAAATCCCAGATTGTTTTCTAATATGACCCAATTGAATCGTTCATACGTACAGCCATATGTAACAAACAAAACCGAATTCAATGTAACGGAAAATCACAAAAAACTAAAAGTTACAAAAATCAACAGGAATATCTCTCTCACACTAGCAGATTTACTCGGGCAGAGAAAGCAAAATTAAAAATAAAAAACAAGAGAAACAAACATGGTTTGTGTGTTTATTGTTAAACAAATATACCGTTATTACAACAAATCAACTGCTACTTGAGCTGTGAACAGATTTAATTTCATCAAAACAACGGTGGCTGTGCGCCTGTGTATATATATATATATATATATATATATATATATATATGTGTGTGTGTGGGATTATGTAACGAAACCAACAAAAACAATAGATTGAATTAAAATAACAGTTACAAACTACGAAGAAAAAGATCTTCAACTGTTGTTGTGCTCACTTGAAAAATACTTTCCAAACACAACAACAACAACAATAACAAAAAAATGCATAAACAAATAAATAGATGTGTCACTATGTCAGTAGTAGAACAAGGTTGTCGTTTTATATTTTTGGGTGTTTGTGCTTAGAGGTTGTCTGATTGAGTGACACACTAAGTGAGAGTGTGAGAGAGTGAGAGTTTGTGTTGATATGTGTGGACTTTCCACACCATTTGTTGCCATTTTACTAGTTAACACATCATCACACAGCAGCCCTAAAACAATGTCTGTTTGCATGTGGCACATGTATGTGTGTGTGTGTGTGTGTAGGTTTATAAACTCGTGCAGGTTAACGTTTGTTTGAGGATTTGCGCACTTATGTGTGTCGGTATATGTAGGTTGCTAGAACTGGCATCAAAATTGGTTTGTTAGTGAATGTTAGGTGATAGTAAAAATACAAGAGAAGCGCGTCCAAGTGATAAGGTCGTTTACTTTTGGTTCTCTTTATAAAGAACGTAAAGACAAGTGTCTTATACGGAACCTTTCGCTATAGCCAGAGAGCAAAAATTTGGTATACAGATGGGTCTAGGAGAATAAGTAATCAGAATAACTTTAAAATGGGCATTTTCGTGTAGGGGAACTAGGGTGGACCCTTATTTGCATGTGACATTTTCACTATCGGTATAACCCATTTGTCCGTAAACTTTAAGTTAAAAGAAGTTTTATATAAACATATAAACATATACATTTATAAAGAAAAAATAGTTGGAAAAATAAGACCAGGCTCTTATTAAAAAATTTCAGCCATTAAAATTACTGAGATCGAAATAAGGATCAAATTTTTGATATGTACAATATTGGAAATATTTTTTTTAACTCTCTAATATGGCAATGGATTCTAGGAAAAATGTTACCAAACTAGCAGGTTGATTAGAAATGAGGTGATATTATACATATCAAGAACTAGGTCCTAATTTCTGATTCCACTAATTTTAACGCCTGAAATATTTAGATAGGAACTTGACCTTATGCAAACATAACAATTTAGATGTGAACAAAATTGGTTGCTGAAGTAGTAAAAGGAAAAGGGAATTATTCAATTGCAGAAACAGATCAATCACATAAGCTTATCAAATTCACGCACACTCTATGTGGAAAATGGAAAATCAATATTTTAAAATTGTACTGATGTAATTTTTTTTAGATTTAAAGGATTTTATTCGAATTTTTTGCAGTATGTTACTTAACGATTCAGATTAGAAAAAAATACTTTTTATGTCGAGAGGGTACTATGCTATTTCGCAAATAAAATAGTTTTAAAAATAGTACAATAGTTGTAAATTTTCATCAGTACCATCTACATATATATTTTTTTCCTAATGTTCCATACTCCTATCTAATTGAATAAAGTTAATATTTATTAAAATTGTTCAAGTTTGGAGGTTTTTAAAAATTATATTTTTTAAAATATAAAAAAAAAAAATAAAAAGGGCAAAAACAGCTATAATCTTAATATTTCTTTGCTACAATTACAAACAAAATATGAAAAGTTTATGTTGTTGCTGTTGCATGAATCAGAGTGTAAGTTAATGTGGAATCAAGCTTAAATAACTCCGTCCTAACACTAAATCATACACATCGTGAGGACTAACAAAGATTAAACGGGAGAAAGAAACAATATTAGAAACAGCACTTTGATCTTTGGTTGGAATATTTTTTTTTATTTTACAGTTTTCAGTAGGAAAAATATAGAATGAAGGACTGGCGTCGAGGCGTTTGCCGCTCTTGTGTACATTAGTGTTTGTTTGTCCTAATAGTTGTTTTACACATTTTAACTTAATACGTACTTTTATATTCTTATGATAATATATACAGGGTGTCCGCCGGAAAGCTAAACCACATTGTTTGTTTATAATTTTTGATTAAATGAAAGAGAATCGTATACTGATAAATGTTTTATTATGTATGGAATACAATATCAGATAAAAGTCCACCTCTGTTAGCCTCACAAATGCGAGCCCCTTTTGAACACATTTTTCATCGCATTCATTAATTTCATCACGAATATTTTGTTTGAGTTGCTCCAGCGTTTCTGGTTTGCTTGCATAAACCTTGCTTTTCAGATATCCCCACAAAAAGAAGTCCGGAGCACTCAAATCTGGCATCACCGTTGCTTGAAATAACTTCTTGTGGAAAGAGGTTTGCAGTAATTCCATTGTAATCCTGGCTGTATGCGATGTGGCACCGCCCAAAGCATGTAGTTGTGGCGTTAAAAAGTTTTCAATCACGATATCACTCCCCATTGACAGTTACCGTTACGCCGTTTTCAGTTTCAAAGAAGTAAGGTCCAATGATTCCTCCTGACCAAATTGCACATCAGACTGTCACTTTTAATGGATGAATAATTTGAGAGTTTTCCATTGCCCAGATCCGACTATTCTGTTTCTTCACATATCTATTCAAATGAAAACCCTCAAACTCATTATGATTTTTTCATGAAAATCGGGGTTGTCATGGGCGAGCTGTAGCATCCTATTGGCATATGTACGGCGGCGTAAATGGTCTTCTGGAAGAAACTCTTGTGTCAACTGAATCTTAAATAGAAACAAATGAAAATCTTTGTGCAAAATTGTGGCCAAAGTTGTTCTTTAAAGACCAAGCTCCTGAGCACGGTGTCGAATTGAGGCTGATGGATTGTTTTGAACACTTTCTTGAACAGCAGTAATGTTTTCAGCCGATCTTGCAGTACGTTGTGTTCCATGCTTGGGCCTATCAGCTACAGTCCCTCTTTCTTCGAAATCATTCACCACACGATAAATAGTGCGTCTTGTAGGCACGTTGTTTCGCCCAAAAATTTCGTGTAACTTTCTCATCGTCACAGTAGACGATGACTGATTTTGATAAAATATTTTAACGATTGAAACATGTTGGTTTACTGAATATATTTCTATAATAAATTTGCCACATCTCTACTTCACGACCGCCAAATATGAACTGTTAAGACTAATGTTTACCAAAATGGCGGCAAAACAAATAGTATACCTTCCCGGCGGACACCCTGTATATAGATACGAGTATGTAAATATTAGGGAAATAAAATTAATGTTTTTAAGCATTTCTGGTAGTAGTTTTTTTTCTTTTAGCTTATAATCGACGTTTTTATGGCGTCTTTTAAACTTGTTTGCATGTTGTTGTTATAGCGTATTAGAATGTGGGCCCTAGTTAGATTGTTGCTGCATTTTAGACATCTCGGAGGATTTAAGTTTTTATTGAAAAGATGTTCGTGTATGAGTTTTCAATGCCCTAGCCTTAGTCTTGTAAATAGCTTTTGGGTTGGAATATAAAAGTCTGGTTGTGTCAGCGGTAAACTTTAGTAATAAGGAAAATTTATAATTTTTAAGGGTTAATAATAATTATAATCACATAGATATGCGAGGATAATTTGTCAACCCCATGCTGTTTGAGTAAAATATTTTTTAGGTCAAAACACTTTTAAATATATTAACTTTTTTTGAAGTCCATGTCAAAGCAGACATTGCACTAAATAGTAATTGCCGCTAATTGTTTTATGCATTTCAAGGTAGCTGATGTGAATGACACCGCTCATATCCTAAACAACTGCCTCCGTTACCTTGTTACCTGCCTTTTGTACACGTTCTTGCACTACTTTTACGATTCATTAGTCTATGTGTACTATGTTATGATAACTCCGTGTTTAGTACACGGTTCGAAGTTCTTTTTGAATATCGCTAAAGTCTTGTCTTAAGCGGTCATGGTTGTGAGTGATAGCAATCACTCTGATAGGTTTTCAATGTTCAAGTATTCGTGCACAACGGAAAGCATCTACTCATTTAAAATGCGTATCGACTCAGCCTCATTTGGTTTCATTCTCCAAACGTGCAATAAAGTTTTAGCCTATTATCTCAAGTGACGATTGCTTTTGGACGACTTCAATGTTGTGCTAGTACAGAATACAATATATTACATTAAATTGACAGTCCACGAAATTCACATTATCTATTTTCTAACACAAATAATGCAGCTTGCTTGAAATTTTACACGAGTCTTCTTAAAGACGTTAGTTATCACAGCACTCCGGTTATGTAATAAGTGACTACAGAAGTTCAAACTGCTTTAGTATTACCGCAGTAAATAATACACTACCTTAGTCGCTGTACTCGCAATAAGACGGAGGCATTTTAAGAACAACTAGAATCTCTTAGAATGGTCTCCAACCACAATTTCGTGCATTAAAATAGAGTGTTGAATTGTAAAAATTAAGCGAATAATTTATTCAGGCTCAATACCGACTCTATAAAAAGTATGAATACTGAAACTTGTTGAATTTAGTTATAGTGTTTTTAAGGCTTCATTTGGTTTTTAGAGCTATGCGAGAGGAGTACCAATTAACTGGAGGCTACCTTTATCACATAGATATAACAAAAAAGTCTAGAGTGGTCAAATCTGACGATCTTATCCTGCATTTAGATTGCTAATACAAGACACAGAACGACTCGGTAACTCTTCTTTAAATATTTCCATTGTATGGCAATAATTTGGAGTCAATTATTTAGCTTAGAGCAGTACGCGTAATGGCCAGTTATGTGGAAATTAGCGTAGCCAAAGTTGACGGATCAACAGCACGCGTTTGTTCGACGGCATTGCCACGTGCTATTGTAAAAAAGAGTAACATTGCAGATATATATAAACAAACTTTTAAAGCGATTTGTTTCCAAAATTTATCGGAAAAAAGGCAAATAGGGGCCCAAAGATTGTATTGGAAGACACATATTTATAAAAAAAAATATCTAGAATGGTAGGACATCAATTTGTGGGAAATAGCACGAAATATTTCTTAACAATTGTATATACTAAACTATTGAGAATAATGCATAAATGACTTCGTTAATATTCCACATTGTCAAGCACAATACGCATTAATCGTGATGAGAAACCATGCACAGTGCTTTGTAGTTGAACAAAATTTGACAAAAATAGAAGTTGAAAAGCTTAGTTTACAAAAATTGTATCGTACATTCCATGCATCCTTGTCGAAAAAATTATAACTTCAAGTAAACTAAGCCTCCTAAGGCATACAATATTTAAGATAGGTCCCAAAATTCGCCCATTATATAGTGCAACAAATTCATCTTCATATTACAACAAGAATGAGGGTACCATTTTTACAAAACATATATCCTCTTTAGAAAATTTTTCAATCAGGGTGTTGTTGAAACTATGGAACAAAGATTAAAATATTAAAAGCTTAATTTCTGTTGTCGTTTATAAAAAAATTCATAGTGGAAACAACACAAAAGGGCGGCATTTTTAGTTTCAAGAAGTCTATCCGATGATTTGCAAAAAAGTGATTATTAGCGGAGCAGTATGCGAATAGGACCACGACTATTTAGAATTAAAGGTCCGGTTGAAGAACCACCAAAAACGAAAATGAAGCCGCTTTCAAACCGATAATATGCGACATGTTGTGACTACTAATGGCGAAACAAAAAACCAAGTTGACTGTATTTAGACGAGTGAGTGAGTTAAAAATAAATAAGTAAAATCATAATTCTCACCAATATATCAAAATTTATTAAGTCAGACGGTAGAGCGTCTGAACAAGTACAGGCCTAATGCACACAAAATAATAAAATTTGAAACGTAAGGCCTCTATATACAGGTAACCTCATAGGTGAAGGATGAATACTTTATCATAAATCCTCCTCAAGATATAAAGGTGTATTCATTGACTCTCTCATTAATATTATGGAACCCTTATACTACAGGGCACCTTTCTTCTAGGGGGACTAGAGTGCCCCCTAATTCGTATCGGGCATTTCAACTACGGGTAGAGAGCTGATATTCAATAAACTTTAATTTAAAAGAAGTTTTATATATGCATAGAAAAATATCCATTTACAAGGACTATTGAGGCAACTTGGCAGCTTGGCAGCTTGTCAATATTTTGTAACTTTCTAACATGGGACAAAACTATTGAAAAACGTTTACCAAATTAACAAGTGTCCTAGAAATGAGATGGTGTTGTACATATCTAGAACTTGGTCCTTATTTTGATGTCAGTACTTTTAACGGCTGAAATTTTTGGATAGGCCCTTAAACTTATTTTCACATTTATGCTTTGCGCGGATAGCTATTTACAAGAGGCTTTAAATTATTCAGTTTAAAAACTATATTTTTACTCCTAAAAAATATAACTGCGCCAATAAGGAAAAAGTGCTTAATTTGCTTTTTGTCCTTTTACAAGAGAGCAATTTTATACTTTAAAGTTGATTTTCGAAAACATGAACGCTTTTTAAGGCACTTAAATATATTTCTATATAACTTAACGAAAAATAGTGCTAAATAAATTAAATCTTGTTGAGGGGCACTTTTAAATTAGGAAATCACAATTAACTTATGAATGCATTTTTAACTTAAGTCTGGGTAAGCACTTATTCTTTATTGCCACAAATACATAAAAATGTATGTTATTGAAATAAATGGGGTGATTTGTTCCTTTAATTCCCAATAGTAGTGTCCATAAAGTAAATAAATAAAGTATTTTGTTAATATATTTTTCCCAACATTGCGTTAAATTTTTAAAAATTGCGGATAGACTTAAGTATAAAACAAATGTTTAGAAGGCGATTTTTATGTATAAATAAAAAATCAGGCCCCTTAACCTACTTGTCAAAACGAAACATTTATTTATCAACAAGATTTTTTTTACTAAGATTCTTCAAGCTTTAAGGTCTTTTGTTTAAAAATTATATTTTTATTTTTCGATATTCGCTACTCCATTTTGTAGCATTATCAGGAAATAAAAATTTTACAAAACAATAAACAAATAATATGTTTATGAAAAAACTATTGTCGCAAAAACCAAAATAAACTGAAGACTAGAATAGCTGGACATAAATCAAATCTTAATTGCAGGCATACCCCTAATACAGCATTATCTTCTCATTGTTTTGAATCAAATCATTATCCTAACTTTGAAAATGCATCGGTCTTGAATACACAAATTAGTTATAAGCGTCGTTTCATATTAGAAATGTTACAAATTGTTAATACTCCTAGTACACAAAGAATTAATTTTAAGGCAGACACAGATAATAATGCATAGATATATAAACACTTAGTTCATAGAATAAAATAATTAATATAAGCATGTTTTTGTTGTTTTGTAAAATTTTTTATTCCTGATGATGCTACACAATGGAGTAGCGAAATATCGAAAAATAAAAATATAATTTTTTTTAAAAAAGACCTTGAACCTTGAATAATTTTAATAAATTAAATTGAAAGGTCAAGAAAATCTATAATTTTAAGATTTTTTTACTTTGGCAACACCTAGTGACCTCAAAAGGAGTAAAGCAAAAAAATAGTTTACGTTGTAAAGATACTTATTTAGACCTGAATCCAACTCTATTACCTTTCTAAGGATCGGGAGTAATTTTTGTCCTCACTTTGTATCTATGGAACAAACCCCAATGCTAAGCTCTCTGGGCGGCAATAAGTTAACTACTGCATATTCACTTTTGTGAAGCAATAGAAGTAAAAGATAATATTACTTGCTCTTATTATTCTATTAAAAAGGATTTCAAAACCAGTATGTTAAAAAATAAATCAAGTTAATTTTGAGTTTTGTAGCTTTTCGGGTTGGCTTGTGGTCAGAACACAACTTGATTGAATAGTTCATTTGATTTCTATTTGCTTATTTGTAAATAAGTTTAAAATAAACTTAAATTTTGTTTGTCCATGTAGCGCTTTGTTTACATTAGAGTTGTTGATCTAACACTTCTGTCCTTTTTTTAATTTTTCTATTTTTATTCAAACACTTCAGTTTCAACAGTTGCTTCATCAATACAATTTATTCTTATCATTATTATATTGAAAAGCTATTTACATAGAACAACATATAGACAATCACAAAAATACTTAAAGAAGAATTAAAGCAATTGATACAGAATTCCATTCACAGTTTGCTATTTAATTTATAATATTTTCTATTTCTATATGTTTGTATATTTTCTTTTAAATAAATAAATAAAGAACATGCAAATTGCAAAATAAAATTCAACTTAACATACAGATATTCCTCCCCATTGAATGCAACAGTTTCTGCACTTTTATAAGACGCAGTAAGTTGTTGTTATTGTTGCTACTGCAGCAGCAGATAAATTAAGCTTGTTCTGCTTCCGTTTCCGGTTGAGCCTTGAGGCTGGGCTGTGTGTGAGAAAATAGGTTTAAAATTATGGAATATTCTTGCAATAAATAGCAGACAAGAAAAATCAGATTTAAGGCAAAAGATGGAAAGATTTAAACACATATGTCTGTATGGAGGTGAGTTTTGTTAAAATGTTTTTTATAAAAATATCTCTATTTAAATTAACATTCGATTGACATTAACATTCGACATAGAGCAGACTAATGAAAAATATACTCCCTGGTGCACAGATTCGGACAGAATATTATAAATTTTTTTTTTTTGCGCTAATAAACAATTTTTACCTTTGGATGCATTAAAATGAATGGCAACTCTGCACACAACTCGCCACCCAATGCTCCTAAAAACAGCTTGACCTTAACGGCATACGAAACAATAATTCCAAAAGCATCGCGAGCATCTAGACTGGCAATCCTTTAAAAATAACTTAAATGAAAAAAATGGAAAAGAAAAATATTTTCGAAAATTCCCACTCACAATGTCGTTGAGGCCAATGAAGTATTCTTGTGTTTCACATCACCCTCAACAGCTATGCCGGCACGATCACAATTAGCCGCCAAGTTGGGGGCCAAATACATCACCTTCTGCAAACTAGAACCTGGATTTAGAGGACAGCCTTCACTGCTTTCAGCAAACGAAATGGTATTACGAAATTGTCCATTTTGGAATAAAACAACATCAATACCCTGTTGCACCATGGCTTTGATCTTTTTAACCACCTTATTTGAATTGTTACGTACGCAGATATTAATGGCAATCTTTTCGCCATGATGATACAACTGCTTATCCAAGGTTACTTCCAGCTCTAGTTCGCCGGGTGATAAAAGGAAATCCTTGCGTACCACTGTACAGGGTTGTATGCCGGTTTTAGTGGGGGCATATTGTACCTTGCGTATGCCCAAGTTAACGGTACTACGTCGATGGGAACGATCACAATCATTTTCGCCCGCAAAGACCTTAACGAAATATTGGACCCCACAGGGTTGTGTATTATCATTGGCCTTTTGTTGCAAAACCACTGAAGCGGGAGAACTAGGTGGCATTTGCATAACAAAAGGATACGCGTTAGTACCTAATTTTTTCAGCAGCCGCTCTTGCATTTTTGTTAGCTGAATATCCGTTTTTTGCTCTGGGTAGACTTGTTGGGAGACCAGCACTAGTTCCTTTTGGAAACGCAAACCAATCATTTCATCATCCTCGCGACCATAGCGGAAATTGCAGATGAGTTGCACGAAGATTTTGCGATTCTGTCGTACATATTCATCGTCTAAAACCACAATGCCATCTGAGGAGACAGAGTTGAGGAGAAGACATTTATTTATTTTTGTTTTTTTTTTGTTTTATTTTTACGAAGGAAAGCAAGGGAAAAATAACAATAGTCAAATTAATTCCCAAAACAGTTTAACATCTGTAAAGAATAAATTACTCGTGTCCATTTATTTTTCATTTCATTTAAGGAAAGTTTTATTTCATGAATTCACAAGTTTAGAAGGTCTTATACAAAAGATACATTGTTTTGCTCTCTTATACTTTTAAAGAAATTATCATCATATGATTAGATTCGGGAGCTTATTAAAGCCTCTTTATATCAACTGTTGAGAATAATTAACAAACTTGTCTATACCATCGGCATAGAAGTGCTTACCCGAATACCAAAAATATGTATCTCGCGTTTAATCTCTAAGCCCCGAACTAACGAGATGAACTCTTGTATATCTAACATGAAGCGGTTACTGGCAGAGGAGATATTTAAAAGCTACTTATCTTCCTAAATGTGACTACTTTTCGAAATGTAAGTGTACGAAACGCTTAACATATTTACTACCCATGATACAATTCTCTCCTCAATCCGCAACTAATTTCCGTTTTTTCTTTCGAAAAAGCGTTAAAAGAAGCGTAATTCCCAATAAACCCCACACTCTATAATGCCATGAATAGTTTCGGTTGAATGTAACTTTTACAACATTTAAGAAAGAATTCGACTAACTGATTTTCTTGTATGATTTCTTGAATATCAATTTCTTTGTAATGATTATCAATTAACGCTGCTATTAGGAAAACAATGATAATACCGGACCTTCCAATAGAGACTTCTGAAGTTTGAGAAATTATGGCGGCCATATTATTGAAGCTACATCAGTCGAATTGGCTACCATTTATTATAAGTTTAGGAACTGATGCTTATTTAAATAAACTACTAAACATTTAAACTTTGTGTGCCAGACTTAGCTGCGCCAACAACCATTTCAGCTACACATAAATGAGTTGTGCAAATATTAGTAGCAATCTTAAACTCTCATAGCTCCTAAAATACTGAACCGATTTTACTAAAACATAGTCTGTACACATTTAAAATGGCAGGCTTGTTCTCAACATCAGCTGAATAATATGCGCGTAGAGGGATAAAATACAATTGTCTTGTCTATTAATTATATAGTCTTAACAAAATTGAATCCGTTTAAATAAAGCAGTTCCGAAAGAAATCGTGCAAAGTGAAATATAATTTAATAATAACTTTGTATTAGCAGTACTGAAAAATACATCTGATATATAACGTGTGTGTCCTGATAGGGATATATCCAAGTCAAAAATTTAATATGTTATTTAAAACTCAAAATGGTGCGAGATATTACACTTAATAATGTGTCCATACAGGCGCTTTAATTACGCAATTAGAAAATCTACGTGATTAAGACCTTAATTCAGTTGAATTTTCCCTAAAGGAAATTCATTTATTTATAAATATAAATTGAGCAATTAGTACTTATATATAAATTGAGCAATTAGTACTTAATATCACAATAAAATGCGAAAAAAAATTTTCCAGGAGACTACCCTGGTGAAATGTGTTCAATGAGCAGAAAATTCTGTAAAATTAACACATTAAATGGAATATTCAACTGTCTAGACCCGAAAACCTATAACAACTTAACCACGATTATTTAAAAGCGACATCAAATCTTATTATTACCAATTTTGCTCTTTCATATTGTAGCGACAATTGGAAATTGTGTACGCAAAAAACGCATTACGCATGTCGAGTATCGAAAAAATATTCAGCTAAAAATTATTTGCGTCGATTAAGGCGCATGTGCGAACATACTATACAGAGTAAGCCCATCACAAAAATTTTACACCGGGTGCATATTACAATCCATTTATATAGATAGTATATTAAATAATGTTAGCCAGCCATGGTTATGAACTCCACTAGGTTCGTGAAAACTAGACTAATGCAGCCGTTAAACGACTTTATAAACGTCAAGGCTATAAGTATAATTGAAGTTGTAAACTCATTTCCAATAAAGGCCAGTCCATATTGACGATCTGCGGTGGCTATAGTATTCCGATGCCTGTAAAATCTATTGTTTTCTACTTGATCACTGGTGCTCATCCACCATCGCAAATATACGATAGAGCAACATATTCAAATTAGCGTTTAGAAGTGAATCCCGCGTTTGGTACCGTTTTGGGATCAATGGCATCACTGGTTCATACTTCTTCGAAAACAATGTTGGTGAGTCCATCAACGCTATGTTGTCATGAATTGAATGATGCGGCCACAGAATGACGTGTGGTTCTAGAAGGCCTCAGAGTGAATGGAAGGATCCGTAATTTACGGTTCCAAGTTATTATTATCTCCCGAGAAAAGTCGGTGAATTAGCCACCAAGATATTTCAACATCGACTCGTCCTTTGTATAAGCCCTTTTCATAACTTTAAGCGAAGCCGCTTGATTTTTTTCTGTATTTGCCATAGGACCGTTATTGGGCCAACAATGGAGTTGTGTTCGAACATTTCCTGGATTTATTTTTTTTAAGGGAAATCAACGCTTGATGCTTTACGGCATAGAAATGCGGTCAATATTCAGCGTTTGCTGCAAATGGTTTTGCAAAAGTCCAAATGAGAAATATCGTAGCTTTTTTTGGAACTGTGTTGCCTTTTAAATCGAGAAATTATTTTATCAAAATAAAATATTTTTTATACTCAATTACAAAAACTAAACGCTAGTGCGTTTATTTAATTAAACTCGGATTCCACCTTTTTCTGAACACTTTTGTCACTTAAAGACCTACCAATAGGTTCCACTTGTGTCACAGAATCCACAAATTCACGCCTGTTCATGCACAGTGTGACCATGTTATTAGGCGAGGCCTTCTTGAAAATCTTAAAACTAACAACCATTTTGAATAAAGTTTGCTTTTAGTATCTTTTTGTTTTCAATTAATAAGAAATAAAATTGATAAAATAAATTAATAAATTTCGTTCGTTTATGATGATTGAAAATGTCTTTCTTCACAAAACAATTCGTTCGTTTCTACTATATTATTATTTAATTTTTTTTCAATTCCTCTACCGAGTTCGACGATTTAGACAATGACTTTAAACATAAATTTACATTTAGACCAACCTTTATACCTTCAACGCCAAGAAACAAACACAGCATTTATTTAATTAGTGGCAGTAGGCAAACAGCAAGTACTAGAAGAATATTCGTTTAAAAGCAGGCGTTTCGTCTTTACTTGTCAGGCGTTTAAGTATTTTGTTTAAAATTGACTTTTCTATTTGACGTAGTTCTTTAACAGCCAACTTTTAAGGTTTCAGTTGTTAAAATGTGTAAGCTTTTTTAATGTAACGTAATTTTATTTGTTTGTTTGTTTTTTATAGAAGTATTGATTTATCTGTTGAACTTGCAAAATTTCTTCAAGTTAACATCACAGAGTCCAATTGGCTAATACAAATACAGACGCAAGAAGTAGAGAATCAATTCAAAGTGTTTTTTTTTGTTGGTGTTTGCTTTTTCCTTTCTATTTATTCGGCGAGAAGAAGTGTCAACGACTTGTTTGAAAAAAGTAAAAATTTTTTTTTGGCTTGTTTTGCTTGAATTTTTAATGACATTTAAACATTTTAAATGACTTTGAATTTTGTGTTACGTATATTGCAAAAAAAGTCTATACTGAGAAAACGGAAAAGAAAGAAAAAAGTTGATACGGCAAATTATTAAATATAGGTAGCGGTTCCTATACAACTAGAACCCACTGAACTCTGGCTGTAGATGCGCTTTGTTAAAATTAAGGCGTCCAACTCCACCTTTACTGATATATTATAGCTACCGAGACTATATGCATAGCCCTGGCTGTAGCCAGTATGATCGAGGTAACCATAATATAAGAGAATCAAATTTTGCTTCAATTAAATGGCTGTAATGAAATCATATTACTCTCTACACTCAATTCAACTTTCCTTTTCAAAATAAGATTCCAGTAGATGGGACAAAACGGAAATATACGTATATCGGCGTTTTGAAAGTTTACGTCTTGCTTTAATTTTAGGAGGTGTTAAATTTCCCCTTCCTCTTGCACATCGTTATAGTGACTCGGCACAGGAAATCTTGTGTTCTTTACATTTAAGGTGTAACATGGGTTCAGCACTTTTATGTAACAAACTAAGAGGATCGTGAAATGTTTTAACCCTCTAACTTTTTGCTATATGTGTCGTTAGTGTTCCTTTTCGGAATAATTTCCACGTAAACAGCGATATAGCAGGCTAAAATATCCAACAATAATATTTGTCTTGAAATTCTATTATGGCTTCTCAAGGACTCAAAAATCAAACTCAAACGCCGGACTTTAAGGGTTAAGTTCGTACTTCTTGCGGGGACGTATATTTAAACAGCAAGAGAACGATATGTGCCTCGGTCTTTGTAAATGACGTTTTTAATGCTTTTTCATGCGGCCAGTTGCTTACCACATCCAGTTTTATATACAAAGGTGGAAATAGAAATTTTTCAATGGATACCAGAGGCAGACGCATGATATATATTGTGCCAGCATAGGGATACACCCTTCAGCTCTTTACTTCCATTGTTTTTGAATAATGCTTGCCCTTCCATCTACTATCACATTTGCTTAGAAATCACGTACATTTAACGTAGCCAGCCTGCATACCCGAGAGGAAACTTATTACTTTAAAGTATCACGCTAATCGTGGTCTTCATATTTTATTGCACCCCGCATAAATTTCCCTGATGTCAATTCTGTACGCAATTGAAATAGGATTCTTAGATTTATCGTTGACTTTATTTTGAACTTTTCTTGAATGAATCTAGAAATAAAGATATGTCTTTCCTCAGTGTTATATTCGATATCCAACGCAGCCATTAAGCCTTTAACATTGTCACCATAACCAAACATGTTAAATTAGTTAACTGTAAAAATGACTGAAAAATACTCGTATCTTGGCATTTACGAAAATCGGTAACGTTAACGCCAGGTTCACGCAAATGAAGACTTATTTAATTAGCAGCTAAAATAATGTTTTTTTTTTTTCATTGCAACAGTTTTTGTTGACCCCAAAATAAAAAAGCTGATGCAAAACGCGGAGTTGTAGAAAATACTCTCATTAATTGAGCTGGCCATATTGAACAGCATTAAAGACGTTATTTACAATACCCCGGGTAATAATTCGCCTACAGCCGACGCAATGCAAAGTATTCTGAAAAAATTGGTGTTCATATGTCAACGAAAATTAATTTTTTTTATTTATTATGTGGATTATTTTGAGCATCAGTTCGCAACAGAATCCGATGTACATGGTAAACAATTTCGTCAATTATGTGTGGCCATTGAAGGCCGTTATAAACGCAAGTATTTTACTTTCTTAAAGCCGAAATATGTTGTTATTGTCTGAGAACGATATAAAAATGCTTAGAGTAAAGGAAAAATTTGTTTTTAATATTTTAGAAAGAAATATTAAGGGTACTCATGAAAACTCTTAAAAGCCTCGGAAGTTGTGCATTTTAAGCAGGATATTTCTTGGCTTATTTAATTTGTTGTTGTTACCTATAGCCGAATTCTGAGGAGCCTTGCTCGTAGCACCGATTAGCTATAACGCACACCAATTTATTGTGCTTACACTGCCACCTAGTGAAACTCGTGTATGTTGCCGCCCTTCCATAAATGGTAATTTGCTTGTTAACCTAGACATTCATGCAAAACCGTGTCCTAACATTAAAGGTGATTTTTCGGCAAATGATTGTGTCCTTCTCCAAAAGCTCCAAGACCCGTTCAGCGAAACAACGTGGTTAGGTTAGTGGGAAACTATCCAAATTGAAGTCTGCAAAAGGGCGAGTACTTAAAACACCGAAGTACTTGAACTGCGTGAATGTTCCAATCTGTAAATACTTTAAAGTACCGGTGTTTGCTAAGTTTTTTGTCGTGAGCTGCCTAATCTAGCTATCAGCCATGATTATTCGGCAACACTGCATAAGTAATAACTAACAAGTGCCGGCAAGACCACATGGCCGTCACATACTATCATCATCGACCCGCGCTTACAGGATACTTAAAGAGGCACATAGTTTTAAGGATGAGACACAGTGTTTTATAATTATTTTACGAAATTTAAGACTTATTCTATGCATTGAAAATCTTCTAATTGACCGGTAAAGTTTGAATTTCATAAATGTGATTTGAAATCATTATTCATTTATAAAACAAAAACAACTTGCCATATTTTGATTTCTAACTTTTGTTTTCTCTTGAAACATTGTTGCATGATGTTTGTCTATACGAAATATGATGGCACGAAGCAATTTGAATAATTTTTTTCCTACATCTTTTATTCCATGAATATTTTTTTGTTTGGCTGTGTGTTGGCCTTTGTTTGGGAATAAAAGTTAAATAAAATGCTTGTGGCAGTGCTTCTGTTGTATAGTTTTTTTTTTTTATTAAATTAAAAAAAAAAATACAAGTAACAAAAAACGTATAAAGTTTTTGTAGCCACAGTTGCTGTTCCACTTTTTTGAATTGTTCTTTAGTGGGTTCGTCGGTCATGCTTTTTTCTGGGTGGAAATGTGGCTTTTCATTTATTTTGTGTGTGTTTAGCGGAGATTGTTGTCGCTGTACTTGTTTTGGAGAGTTGTTGCAGCAGTTGCAACATAAACTTTTATTATTTTGCATTTTATTTTATTTTATTTAACTTTTTCACCAGTCGTTGATAGAAAGTGCTGAAATAATTGGCTAAAATAGTCAGTTGCAAAACAAAGTTTGCAATTATTTCTCTTCTATGGTGTTAAATTAACGTTGTAATATTAAAAAAATGTAAATTTCAATTTCAACAAATAAGATTATGTAGAAATTGTTACGATTATAAAGAAAAGAGAGTGAGAGAGAGTAAAAGAACGTTAAATCAACCACAAAAAGAACAGTGCATAAAACATTTAGTTACTGTACAATTATCCTTAAACTTATTTCATTACTGCATTTAAAGGTTGCATAGAGTAAGTAAGAGGTCTTTAAAAATTTACTTGATCAATACGTTGTGCACATTTCACAATCGAGGACGATGTAATGCACGAATCTCTTGATTAATTGCGTATACTCGATCTCAGATATAAAATTTAAAAAAAAAATGGTAGCTAATGGGTTAACGTTGCCTGCAAATTACTGGATATATATTTTAGCAGCGTAAGATATTGAGGTTTTATTTTAGTGACATTAATAGAAAATTATTTTCACGTTGCAAACACACAATAAGTAACTGTTTTGGTAGTATTAGCGATGTTCATGCATTTTATCTTACACACACCAACTTAGTAATATTTTAAGATACAACTCTCAGATGATTTATATTAAAATAGTTATGAGTAGTGAAAGCGGAATAACAGTGGCGGCGGTTCATACACGACAGGAACATTTAACTCAAGTCTTGGTAAAAAATGTTTCATAATTACAGAGCCAACTAAGCTGATACATTTTCACATCGGCTACGGCTGAGTTTTCGCACAGAGGCCTGAGCTGACTGTTCTCAAAGCGACTTCGGTTGATTGTTCTTACAATGACTTCGATTGACTGTTCTTACAGCGGCTACCTTCAGCTGACTATTTTTATCGCGCCTTCAGCTGACTGTTCTTATAGTGGCTACGGATAACTTTTCTCACATCGGTTTCTGCTAACTGTTCAGTAGACTAAGCCTAATAGCATAATATTATAAGTATATTTAAGATTATTTACGGCGAGATAGAGAGTGCGATAGACCGAACCGTATATCCCGAATCTGGCATCACCAGAGCACGAGCCCGAACAGCAACTGGCGATATCAGTCAAACGATTCTTAGTTATCGTAGCTGTTCAGACGCAAGGTGTTTAATTATTTATTTATGAATTTAATTCAATTTAATAAACCGATTATTGTTTAAACACCAGATAGGGTAAATTAAAGTTTTCTTATTTACTGAAAGTTTTTGGATCTGTAAGTAATCTGTAAGTTTGGACACGACTGAATTGCCTCAGCCGATGACTAAAGAACGTTACAAAATAGGTACTTTCATAATTTTCAAGTAACTGGTTTACTTGTTCCTCCTTTCATCAGTAAGGGAACCTTTTTTCTCCTTCAGTGTTTCCATATTACTCCTATAGAAGGTGGCTGCAGTGGAAAAAATGTTTCTTAATGAAGACACAAAAGATCTTTAAACTGCACCACGCAAACCACACTCTCAATATTATGAAGTGCAGAGGAGTAGGAGAGATAACATCAAATTCGTAGCAGCAACAAGATTAGCCCTTCTATGCTTGTTGTTTTCCGCGTTCACTCAAATACCATATTGCTGATTGAGAACCAAGTAAGCTACTACATGGCATCCAACTCTCACCACAATAGTAGCCAAATTCATGTCGATCAATTTCTTCTGCGTAGCATGGAATTTATGGTCATAATTTAACAGGAGAAACTAAATTTAGCCAGCAAATGTTAATTTTGAGAAACACATTAATGTAGGCGAAAAAAATTAATGCCAAGTCTCCATGGTACAAATTGAATACATTGTAGTCTCTACATAATTTGTTCAATTAATACAAGAAATTTGTATTAGTAAACCATAAAGTTAATCGAAAGACCCATATGAACTGGCCACACACTTTAAATCACACATAACTAGCAGGCGTTGTGGTATAATTTCACTCCCAAATCAAGTTTCAAAAACTTAATTTAACACTTAACAACATTATTATGTTCGTTTATAATTATTTTTATTACAATGTTAACTGAAGGAACAACTAAATATGAAAAAAAAAATCGAAAAGGCAGAAACCAACATAAAAGCATAAATTTCAAAACTATTTAACACACATATCTACACACACAAACACACTCACTTTTTAACACACATGAACAAGTTTTCTACACATCCTCGAACACTTTATTATTAATGAAAAGCGAACAAAACAGTAAAAGAAAAAAAATAAGGCTGAAAGTGAAGGAGGAAGCCTTTTTATTTCATAAAAACCATATTGTTGCAGAAAATGTGTTCCAAATAAAAGCTGAAATGAAGGAAACAAAAAGTGGGAGAAACTAATGGTTGAACAATGTGTTATTGTAGTTACCACTCAAATTAAATGGGTCGGTCCTCTTGAGAGGGTGTTGTATAAATAATGGTTAAATTTGGAAATATATTGCTAATTTATATCGAAAAATATTCTTGGTAATTTATGCAATAACCATCGATCTTTAAGAAGGAGTCAGAAATCTTAATTCTTTCAAAAGGATGTTCTCGAACATGTTTCTTATGCAACCTGCAAGCGCTTATAAAGGCGTATCCATAAAAAGGACGGATCGTTGTTAAAATAGTATAAAAGAAGCTTTGTGTAAGAGGTAAAAACAAAATAATATTGTTTTCAAAAATTATTTCGAGAAAATTTTATTTCATTTAATTTTATTACACAAATGCAATTTATTAGTTGTGGGCAGATAAGCTAGTTTCTATGCACATATCGCTGACTGCTTAGGCCAACTCATCGGGAAACTTATACCCCAAACCTTTTAGACAAATTAAACTTCTTATGCTCGAAACACTTTTTGTTTTTGCAATAAAATTAATTGGGATAAAATAAGCTAGAAGTGGTTTTTGATATAGAATGAATAAAATCCTAAAATTTTTTTTAATTGAAAGGCCCATACACGCCTACATATATCAAATGAAACATCGTTCAAATAATTGACCTTCGCACTGTGGAACAGATCAGAAAATACAAATTTTCAGCGACTCTGCTGCAAGCGTGCAGCTGAATTTCAACGATGATCTGTGTTATGAATTCCTAAAGCTATCACTTGATTGCGGTTGAGCAAACACTTACTTTGCTAATTAAGTTTTATCCACTGATAGTTAACACTCCCTTATTGGAAACCCCTAGACCTAATTTGCAAATATTAAATATAGTGGTATTTTAATACCAATTTCCCAATTTTGACGTACCTTGGTATTTTCATAATATCAGACGAGCTTCTAACGAATGGATTTGTTTTCTGGGCACAAAATTAAGCACTTTTAGTTTGAACACTTGAACTTAAAGTGCAACCAAATTATTGTTGCAGATTAATTTCATCCCTGGGTTCTGGTACGATGCCATATTGACTACATAGGCCTTTTAAGCAAAAACAACCTGCCTCACACGATCTATTTAGAATCGATTTTAATATCCACTCGCCCAAAATAAACTCCTTAACTTGCAAATGCAGGAAAAGTAGCCGTTTATGCCAAATAAAACTCTCAGAAAAGAATTCCTTTGTTATTCTCCCTCTTTCTCTTTCTCAATTCCTTTGCACAAATTTAAATAACCATTAGCCAATTCCCTAACTTCGCTTGCACCGCAATCAATTACGGAGCCAAAAAATCAGGACATAGTCATTCCAAAAATTGGGGTCCTTTTACAATTATCCGTAAGTGGTTTGGAAGTTTTTCTTTCAGACCGGACAGTTAATACGGATTCCTAGATTATAGTGTTGAAATATTTAAGGACAAAATTAAAGTATTGTTAAATTAAAGTATAATAAAAGTTATTTTGTAGGGTTCGTTGTATTGCAAATATTAAAATACACAGTTCTTCATGATTTTATTTACAACTGTTCAGTACGAATTTACACTATGAAATCTCAAAGTCAACTATATCTTCTGCGGTGGACGGCGCCTTTATATACAGATCACGGCCGCTTCCTGAAATATCCCGAACATACGCGAAATTGCGCATCATTTATTTTATTTGCTGACTTAGTAGTCTTGTATATATGTTTGTGTGTGTTTCTTTTGTTTATTTTTTCTTTCTGTAGAAATTGTTTTTGTTTCTAAGTTGAATCGCAGTTCGGGGTATTTGTTTTGGCTTTATGTTTATAACATTGCGTATTTGTACAATAGGTCGTTTCGCACATCTTTGACTATTACTTTGAAACAGTATTTTATGGGGAGATAACAAAATAACAGTTCGATCAACTCAACTCTTATACGGTTATTTGATGAAAATTCTTGGTATTTTGTGATGGTAAGTAAAACCTTTATACCAGGGAAGGGGGAAAAAGAAGATATTTTAGACCCTATTCAAGTCATTTCACTAAAAAGCCTTTTAACAAAAGACAAATTCGACCCTTTCGCCAAAAAGGGGAAATAAGATTTGCTCCTGCAATCCGCTGGTACTTTACAACAAGACAACTCAATAAAAAATAAACTATTTTGTGTAAAAATGGCCTGTTTTTGGAAATACGTTGCTTTTACTTTTTCAGCTACTACAACATAATTCTTGTATGATTTCAAGAACTCAGTGGGAGTTGACATCATCAAAGTGATAAAATGGTTTAAAATATTTTTTAAACAGTAGCAGTATTCTCCTCAATTTAATTAAATTTACTTTTGTTAGGATTTTAAAGGGTTTTACAAAAATTCACGTTATACATTTGCTTATGTCATAAAGTTTTCTCATTGAATTTTGTATAATTTTGTTGTATTCTTCCTAACTGTACCATCGCACGGTGGCCAGTTCTACAAAAAGAAAAGCGTTTCTTCATCATTGCTTTACCTAGATATCTAGCTGAAATTTCGTATACAGGTTAGGCATCAAAGAAAAATATATCGGTTGCCAAATCGGTGGTATATGGGGTTGGATTCATGAATAGAATTTCCATTGTTGAAAAAAGCACTTGTGTGATCCAAAGCCCAGTAGGGGAGAACCAAAACAAATCGACTAGATCAATATCCAATTCAGATATCTGAATATCAAAACGTCTTACACTACTTTTAAAAATATTTAAAACTTTTACATTTTTTCGGATTTTTATTAAAAAAGAAGGCGTGGTCTTTTTTAATAAAAAAAAACAATTTCCCTCAAAATGCACCACCAATAATTTGCTCGCTTGTTCCAAGCGTCATTACAGAAATTGGGTTATTAGAGAGGGAAGCTTCCAGTAATTCCGAATATATGAGAAGTTAGGTAGAAAAGTACGGAATTCCGAAAGTGGCCTGTCCCATAGGCTTTGTAAAAATAATACGTACAAAACGTTTACACTGCATTTTTCATTAGGTTTGTAATTTCTACAATACTTCTTACACTTTATTTCTGGATACTTATAAGTATGGCAGTCCATTTCCCAGTTGATCTAAGAACTTGATTTTTAGTTTAATTAAATAAATATACATTTTCTCAAAATCACAAACCAATCAAAATGTTAATAAAATTCACCAAAATACTATTTAATTTCACCAAGTTTTGAAATTTCATCACAAAATGGAAAATCCCAAAAATATAATTGTTCAATTTAGAAGCTTAGTCGTATGTGTTATCGTTTAAAAAAAGACTACATTTGATTATATGCTTGTGAACAGAAAATTTGTTGTGTCGTTATTTTATTGTATTTTCAACATATCAAAAATTAAAAATATCAATTCAATATGCATAGTAATTTAAATTTGAGAAAATTATTTAAAACATTTCCTTTTACCAAATAAAAAAATGAAAAGTGAAAGTGAAAAAAGAAAATTAATTAACGTCTTATGCGAATAGTTGTGATGTATGAAAGTAAAGCAGGTATGGGAGTCGTAACATAATACAAAATGGCAATAACATTTTTTTGCGATAAGCAATTTTAATAAAAATAGTTTAGGAATTAAATTAATTTAATATGTTCATTTACCTTTAAGGCGCATAATATTATTGATGATAGTTACCACATACTAAAAATACTTTCACAAATTCACCAAAGAACTGAAACATTCCCAGTTCTGGCATAAATACAACATTTTCCAAACACATAAAATTCAATCGTATAATGAGAACACACTTTTGTATAAAGATTACCAACAACAAAAATACAATACCGTATAATTGACGACACATACTACGTTAATACGAGCTTGTGAATTGAGTCAATATTTCATAAAAATCTAAAAATTTCACCGATAAATCGAAAGTTTTGAAAAAACTTTAACTTAAACTCCAATATTTCACCAAAAAATTATATGAAAATTAAAATTTCAATACAAAACGTCAAGTTTCCAAAAATCTAAAAATTGCCAAAAATTTTAACAATCGCCATTAATTTTTAAATCATTAATAAATATAAATTTTACTAAAAAATTAAATTTACACCTCAAAATAAATTCTATCAATACTTAAAATTCACAAAATAAATTTGAACGTAAGCAAAATTTAAGATTGTAAGCAATCGTTTATATCCATTTATTTTTGTAAAGAGCACAAAAGCATTCCCTTAATTAGAAATCTTTATGTTTGCGTTAGGATATAGGATCTTGGAGTTGATGTAAAAATCGGCTCGATTATTAATTGTTTTACATCATTTTAATTTGACGGTTCTACGTTACAACCTTTATGTTTGCTGTAACCCCAAACGAAAAGAAACAGGCGCTGTTAGGTCTGGACACTGGTGAGGCTGCCAAAATTTTCATTACCCAGACTTCTTTGGGACCAAAATTTTTCCAAAAAGTATAGCCCGACAGTGTAGTTCAGTGAAGCTTCACACCATGCCAGGTGTGAGTTAGAAACACTCCATATTTGGCACTTTACCAGCCTGATTATAGTTCACATGCTAAGAGCCGTGGCGCCGAAAGTGCGACGAAGCCCCCTTTTGACGGAAATTACTCGAGTGCGTTATAGCAGCATACAATCAAAATATGTGTTTCATTATCACAACTTTCCATTTTTAAAAATTAAAATGACAATAGTCGTATTAAGTATTTTATGCAAATGGCCTTGCAAAAGTGCAACTGCAAAATATCGTAGCTTTTAAATGAAATCCCACAACAAAATACATAAAGACGATTTGCATCAAACACTGAATACCGCTAACAAAAAATTTTAAAATTAAATGAAACTGCCTACTTGCTTAGAAAAAAAGTCATTATATTTAATTTTCGAAGCGCATTTCATCAGCCACGCTGTACAATTCAGCCTAACTGTTACGACTTCGTAATGTATTATCAACATTAAAACTTTACTATTGCTTAAACATGCTCTGAGCTCCAAAGCCAATAATTTAAAATCCATATATTTTCTCTGGGTATATACTCATGCAATTAAGAAGATTATTGAAATGCCTTCTTAATTACGGCATCGTTAGTGAACTTACAAAATAATTTTATTTGATAGAAACGTGTGCTGAAAATGCTCAAATATATGAAAAAATTAGTCATTACAAATTACATTCTCACCTGAAATACAGCCAGTGTTCGTCATTCCGTTTGTAAATTCTGCAGTATTCAATTTCGTGCTAACAAAGTATACATATGTATATATTTTGGATCCTTATGAGTAGGGAGGTTTAATGATGTCTGTCTTTTCGTCTCTCCGTCTGTCTTCTTATGGTACTAGACAAACTAGTTTGCTGAAACTGGGACCATTTGATTAGAGCTTTCGACGAGTTTCGCTATTTGAAATCAGCAATCTCGGGGTACAAGCAAAAAATTCGGTACTTTCTTGGTACTTTGTACTTTCACTTTTAAGGGCAGATGATTTCGCAAGCCCATAAAGTATGCATATTCTGAACTCTTATCAAATTTGATATTAAGCTCCCCATAAAAATTATAAACCCCATATAATTTAGAGGACTTATGTTGGAACGAACTAAAAAAAATTTTACACCAAATTAAAAATTCACAAAATAAAAATTAAAAATAATATAAATTATAAATTTTACCAAAGATCAAATAATATAAAAATAAAAACATTCGTCAAAAAATTTAGAGTTCATCAAAAATTTAAAAGCATTCAGAAAAATGCAAAACAAATTAAATAAGCCGTCTCATCTAGTAACCGATCGAAATGCTCATATAAAACAAAAGAAGAGTTAAAATGTAAATCAAGACGACTAAAACCGGAGGCCAAAATTAAATATTGGAGACAATTCTTTGTATCAGGAAAAGTATCTAGAGCATTTTGAGTAGTTCATATTTTTGTAAAAGGTTTATATGATTTGGCACAGCCGAATATAGCTCTCTTACCTACTTATTTTGTATTGTATCCCTTTAAGACCAAGTGCAGCTGCTAAGAAACATTATAAAAATCTCATTAAATGCAAAATTTATGGCACAAAATTTAAGTTTTAGTTGATGTATTTATCCTAATGGCTCGTAGGGTAACATCAGCGACGTTTATTATTTAAAACTTTTTTATTTCATTAACTGCAGTTCATTATCTGCTTTATTAAATTACAAGCAATATTGTCGCATGTTCAAATAAAAAAAAAGAAGAAATTAAAATTGCGCGATACAATCCTACTCCTGCACTAATCAGCTTAAGTACAAACGAATATCGAATACGTCTTGTGGCTATAATAAAAATATCATATTTCAAATTTGTGTGTAGTCACTGGTGACTAGGTATATACTTATATGTACATACATATCATACACATATTTTTAATTCTATATAAAAACAGTACAACACAAAAGTCTACGGACGATATTGGAAAATCGACTATCCATCCTAAATAGAAATTGAAATGCTGATTTCTTTATCACCTCCATTATGTGTTGTATGCTAATGTAAATTTATGATTTACGACTACATTTCTTTCATTGAGCGTCAAAGTAACACTAGGCTTTTCTCTTGACCGTAGTGTTTGCAGACTGACGACTGGTAATTGTCTGCATTTTTTTTCATCACGGAGTCGTTTGTAATTGTCTTAGGCTTAGGTACCCATAACATTTAATTTTAACAAGTGTTTGCGAATGCCAGCCAGTGGTGTTCTTTCACATGCAGTGTGCGCTACCGCCTCAACACTTCGGCAGGAGTGTCTTTGGAGATTTACTCGTCCACCTCTCGCGAGGTTTTCTTGTCCATCTCTAGAGAGTTATTCCCCTGTCAATAAACATGGGAATTTCTACACAGATTTACCTTTTTCGAGATTTCAATGTCCATTATAAGTACCTTTAAATTGATTTGTCCACCAATCGCAACGCATTCTTGGCCACCTCTTCCGGATTTCTCTCTTTGCAAAATAAAAACGAAGTTACTGCAGAGAGTTCCTGTAATTGCCTCGAGCAATAGCGAAAAATATGTCCATCCACAAATAGGACCGTATACAATGGTAAGGCAGTATTAAAACTGTAAGTCTCTTGGCCACGCATACCTGGCGTATGATAATTAACCATGGATTTGGGATTTTTATAAGAAAGAGTTCACTTCTCTCTCCTCGACTTATTAACCCTTCACCTAGCAGAGACAGAAACCTGCTACAGGCCACCACCATGAGGAGGTGTAAGTCATAACCTCCGACTGTAGTCAGTTATAGTAAGCCATTGTTTGAAATTGCCTTTAGTTTCTGGAAAGTTAACTGCTGTTTGGTAATTATTCAATAACTTTGAGGTGGAGACAAGTGCTCCAAAACCGAACGAAGGTTATATGTATAACAACCACCCCCTGACCAACAGAGCAGGATGCTTGGATTAGTTGTCATAAAAACTATATTATAAAGGAATAATTGTCGTGACTAGCATGATCTCGTCAATAAGGAGGACAAGCTTATACCTTTCTATATGCACCATGTCTTGTTTAAACCTTTCGCCATGTTCATCTGATACTGCACAAAGGTTTTCAGTAAAAAAAAATCTTAGGACGAGTCCAGAAAATAAATTTTAAGGGACATATTACGGTTTAGAACAGAGAAACCCAAATTTTTTAAAACGGTCTGACCTGAGTGACCTTTTGCGGGATTTATGACTCTCAAAAACAATATTTAACTGCCACTAATTTATGTGTAAGTCCGAAACTGTTGAGCATATACAAATAATTTGGGGTTCGGGTGACTGGAATAAAGTTGGACTAAACGTTCTCGAGTTATGGTAAAGTATACAAGCGTGACCGCCTTATATCGGGCGTCATATTGCACACACACTTTGAAAAAATCTGTAAGTGATAGACAAAAACTTAAAACAGCCTTTAAATAAGCTCCATATATTCCAAATAATTTTATTTAAAGGCATACCAGCGCAATTAGTGCCCAACGTTAAATTGATTCAGATTTTTATACAAAAGACTTAATGTATATTGATCTCTTTATATACAGTTGCGAGTTAATATTTCTGTAATTCAGCTAACTGTGAGCCAGTCGTTCAGGTCGCTCCTCTACATTTTTTGTATATACAGATCTAGAAACAATCGCATTGATTCTATATTTAACCAAAAAAACTTTTTTTTTAACTTCAGAGAAAAGTCTGCTTTCAGTTTTCCGTGCATCTCCACTCATTTCATACATTTTAAATTATTTCATAAGAAATGTTTAACAAAAATTCTAAGACATTCTCAAAGCTTTCGATAAAAAGCCCAACAAACTACTGAAAATACGTGTAAATTCTTTGCTGTACGTAGATGTTTATGGCACAGTATATATATACAAATCAAAAATTAAATGTCAGTATTGTAAATCAAAAATAACTTTTTGTTCTAATGCAATAACAAAATCTCAAAAATATATGAATTGTTTTTGTAAGAAAAAGCAAGACAGTAGCAACAAAAAACATAAGTTACAACAAAGCGAGCACAACAACACTGTGAAATATACGAATAGTTCTTTAGTGTTTACAATTGATAAGAGTAACAACACTAAAACAAAAAGTACAACAACAACAAAATACAGTACAACTACAATTATTGATGAGCATATGTACGCCAGGGTTGGAAAATTTGGCACATTGTTATTTTTCACGATGTGGGGATTGAAAGAGTCAAAGCCGGAAAAACATATTAAATTTATTTATTTAAAATTACGCAATTGCAAACCTTGTTCGCACAGCATTAAGTAACAATTAATTTTTTTTTTTGTAGCTCCAAACAAGTTTTAACGAGTTGAGTAAAATTTTGTTAACTTAAATATAAGAAACATATCTAAAGTTCTTGAGAATTAAGAGATTCCTTATTAACACGAATATAGTTACGTAGATATGCAATTATAACTATTTACATTGTACGAGTATAAGAAATGCCTCTGCTTACGTCGCGGTCTTTTTTTCCCGTAGTCATGCCAATAACAAAATTACACACTAATAATTTTAAACCGTGTTTAACTATGTGTTCTACAAAGTTGGAATTTTAAGAAAACCTTACAAAAATTTAATTAGCAAAAATTACACCGCCTAGATAGCGCCCTTCCGCTTGGTCATATGTTTCCAGATGATTTCTGAAGGTTCGCGTTTTCTAACATATCTCGTAGATTGGCATGGATTTCTCTTCCGATGGCTTTACTCTGCTAACGTGAAGCCAACCACCTCAAAATTATATTACGATTAAGTACCCGCGGAAGTCTCGTAAGCAAAAGCACGATGCTCAATATCACACATCTTGGTGCAACTTCATGTGTCCTCTACATAATACGATCTTCCAACTGCTTGGGGTAGTCTGCCCAATACAAAAACATGCGGTAAACATCCGGTATATGTAGGTCAGTGTTAGCTTTTTCAGCTACTTGAAGTGAGCGCTATTATTAATTAAGTTCACTTCAATGTATGAATATTAGTTTGTTAAGTTAGTTCAACACCTAAGTAGTTCAGTAGTGTATTTTGTATCAGTTGCTTATGTGTCAGTGGAATTGCTTCACACAGCTCGCTTAAAGTGACGTTTAAGAACAATTTGTCCGAGCTTTGTGTAGTAGAAAGATAATAAGAAAGAGAGAAATATTGCTGATCATAGAATACAACCGGAAAAACGATATAAATATATTAAGCAAAGAGTATATGTGAAAAGCAATAAGCAAAAAAAAACATAAACAACGAACGTACTACTGAATCTTTTACTGCTGGACTGTAGCATGTACAAGCACTGAGCAGCAGAGCTGAAAATGCTTAGAGCCCTACCTAAATAAGAGCGTTGAGCATTGCATTAGCAGCAGGTTACGTAGCTACAGTGCTTTCAGAGACATACATTTTACTTCAAATATACTGTGACTACGTACCCTGCTGCTAACGCAACGCTCTTATTTAGGTATGGCTGTTAGTTGTGTGACTAGTTCAAATAAAATAGTTCGTTCGTAAAGTACACATCATATGGATACCAAATTGGGAAAAGCACGACAAATAAATTGACGTTACTCTAAATCCATAACTGCGGATGCCCTAAGATGGCAGACTAATTATTTTTTATGTAGATATCTGGCAACAACCAGAAGTCGGTTTACTGTTGTATTTAGCATTCAGTACAATTTTCCCATCTCTGAGAGAGCCGCAAAATGCTACACTCATTTGAGGCAGAGAACATAAAAATTGAAAAAGATTAGTTAGAATAAAAATAATGCAGCCAAAATAATCAACACTTGCCGTTACTAGTAAAAAATGCTAAGCTGATTCTAGCTATGACAGTTTGTAAAAAATTAAATTACAATTTACGTTGTGTGGGGATGATACAGTGGAGGCTAAATTAAATCACAATGTTCAAAAGTGGTAATTAAAATAAATGCTTCTAAAATATTCAATTTTCGTCAATTTTTTTCAGTTACCATTGACGCCTGTTAGGGTGATCTTTAATTGTGGTTTCTTTTTCAACACACAAAAAATACATTCTTAGTTTTTTAATATTTATTTAACAAGTACCATGTCATACGAACAATTTAGAGATTATGAAAAGAAGCCAAAAGAATACAATAAATAAAAAAGGTAATAGTAGAGGCATGCCCGCGCCGAATTTTATTTGCTTCCACTCACCGCCACACTAGTAAAGTGAAGAAGGACAAGTTACATTATTTTGTATTTTCTTCGCTTACTGATTTACTTGGTAAGCTCTAGTAATAAATGTTCCTGTGTTTTTCATTTTTTTAGTTAAAAGGACAATGTTGGAAAACTAAAAAAAATCGAACTTCAAAGAAAAGTTTTCCATTTCAAGTAACTACTCATTACGGCGCTTGCTGTTCTACTTTTTGTGCACTCGAAAAACAGTTTGCCTCAGAACGACCTGCATACTTACGCAGACGACAGCAATATGGACTGTCGAACTAGCAACTTCCCTTAATATACCGGTGTTGCCAAATTATTTACTCATCCGGTAGTCTCAAATTACCCATTGCAATTTGTCGCATTGCATTGTCGGAAAATGTCCGCAAAGCTCGCAATGATTGCATGAGCGAGCACAAATTCTGATAATAAAGTTTTATCTTGGACGTGATGCTAAATTTTGTAATTTGTCACTATAATTTGGCATTAGCAATCGAATATCAAACAACGGATATGATCGGCATCGCAAAAAACCGTAGCTGCTGCATGCTATCAGCATCGAGACACTCTTATTGAAAAATCATGTTATAAGAGCAAATCGCAATTTATTGGCGCGCAAATCTTTTTCATCTGGTGCATGTTCTTTCACAAGTTATTGAGACTTTTGAACGAGGAAGTGCTATATAGCAATCGCTATTACCGATTCTGTTACGGTGAGCTATAGGTCTTATGATTATCGCGTATGTTTAAAAATCGCAATTTGCAGGACCTTCATGAAACACTCCTATATACATATATATAAATCATAAAAACCCTTCACAAAACATTCCACCGAAATACCGTAAGAGTGAGATTTAAGCGAAAGAAAAGCAACCTCTACACACATATGTGCGGCTAAAACAACTTGTATCAATATAGGTGCAGTTTACCGGACTTATGAACTAAAAATAATGCTGATATTTAATACTTCATTCGTAATGCTTTTCGTTTATACAACAACAAACAGGTGGAGATGGAGGGACTTTCAAAAAGATCCTATTTCTTTATAGTACTTTAAAGAAATATTTCGCTTTGTAACACACGCTACTACAACCTCAGTTTTGATATTCGCTGTAAAAATACAATCTGTATTTTCCTACCCGCTACTGCTTTATATTACAATAAGATTTTATTTGCTGTAAGTAACTTCGGAACCCAATTAAAAAACCAACACTGACCTATTACTTAATCGCTGTGCTAAATGTTTCAGTCATTCTGCCGCCTTCCTCCTTGAGATAATTTCACAATTGCAAATTTTTGCAGCAGCGAGTAGTTTAGCGACTTAAAACTATGTGCTAAATAAATTGTTCAACGAATGGGAAAGAAACAAAATAAAATAAAGTTTATCGAAACTTAAAACGACCAGATAATTGGAACTCTAATCTGTCCTGAAATAAGATTAGAAATACTTATGGTCAATCAAATGAATAAATTCGTGCAATCGATATGACGCGTGTATGAAATTGAAGTCATGTTAATCTACAAAACAGAAAGTAACCTACGGAATAGAAACAATTGGTATCTTCAATTTTATTCAAGTCAAGCAAAACACTGCCGGCATAGTGACACAGTCACAGTGCAGCTGGTGGCGAGTAAACTAGACACAGTACAATAACGCTTTGTAATTGCAACTAACATAACGTTGTTATATATAGCACGACGCAAAAAGCAAACACAGTCGAAACCATTTCGTTTGTAAAGTTGTCAGAGTTAAGATGTGTTGCCGCTGTTGCAGTGAAACGCAACAAAAAATATGGGTTTTTGGTTTGGGAATATTGTTTCTGATCTCTGGGGTTGTGTGCATCATCTGGTGGCCTTCGTTTGCTGAGGAATTAATTTCTAAGGTAAATTAAATCAGGACCAAAAAGCTATCGGACTTTATTTTCATCTGGCTGAAAATTAATTAATTTCGTTAGTGAATTTTATGAGCCTATCAAAACTCAGTTTTATTTTTTAAATTTTATTTTAAAACGTTGTGCATTTTTGTCTTTTTAGTCTTTAGTGCTTAAAAATGGTGGACGAACATACAGCAAATGGCAAGTTACACCCATACCTGTTTACACGCAAATGTATCTCTTTAATTGGACTAATCCGGAAAAAGTAAGGATGGCTGGTGTTAAGCCACACTTCGATCGTGTGGGCCCCTATGTATTTCGGGAAAGTAAAATTAAGCAGAATATCACCTGGTATCCAAATAACACAGTGTCATTTGCACCCCAACGTACTTGGTTTTTTGAACCTAAAATGTCTGGTGGTACTTTAGAGGATTTGGTTACTTGCCCTCATTTGCCATCTATAGTAAGTATATTATATTTTTCTCTTTTTATATTTGCGAAGACCAACGATCATTGGATATGCATTCAGTTATAGTCGCTATAATTTTACTGTTAAAAATCGTTCTATAAATCGTTATCGTATGACGTGCTCTGTTGTTGTTATCCTCATTGGTTTAAATAATCGTACAAAATCCATAAAGTGCTTAAACATCAAAGGAATTTTCTAAACCTCTGAAAAATATTTACAATTTAAAAAAAGAAAACGAATAATTAAGTTCAAAAAATAATTAAAACTACCGTCAAAGTTTCAGAAACACAGTGATGGTCTAAAAATCCCGAAAAATTAAGAAAAAAATACTTCCATAAATTAATGTGAAATGACGCCGCTTGAGCTTAAGGTTTTTGTTGGGAGCAAAATGTAACTGAAGCATATAATTTAAAATTTTTGTTTTGTTTTAGGGGAACGCTAGTTTTTATTTTCCCTCCCCGTGCCTGTCTTTAATCAACTGTCAATAAATTTATTAAACAATTCTGCACTTAATTAAGGCTTCTTTTTGCTATTAAAGAATATTTTTATTCTCATTTTATTAATAACTATTTGAAAAATATTTAGCCGGACCTTATTTTGCTTTCCAGTTCTTCACACAAATTCAATAAAACTTAAACATAAATCGCGAAATTGGGGTCAACCTTTGAAAATAAAAGCTACTAAAAGCTCTAAAATTACCAAAATTTGTACCATGGGAATCCATTAGAAAGGCCGGCACAAAATGTGACAATGTACTGGCGTTAATATGCGAAAAAATATTTGTTATATGAAATCGGACTACAAACTTTAATATGAAATGGATGTCAGTAACAGTAATATTTCGAAGAACATGAAAACTCAAGTGTTTTAGGTCTTGTTCTGCAAGTACTGTGTATATAGAACCCATAGACCAATTTTAACCCACGTCAGCGTATAAGACATTTCAAAGAGCTCAAAGACTATAAAAACACATTTATAATTTTAAACAAATCCGAAAAAAATGGACAAATAACAGTGGCAGCCACCTGTCATGAATTAGCCGAATAAAACTTCTTTTGCTGTGGTACAGTAAGGAGGACAGGAGCGAGGGAGTTACAGTTGTGTAATACATGCACTGTCGTTCGGCGTTTATTGCGAAATGAGTTCGCATTGCACGGCTTAACTGAATGTGCCAGTTCAAATCAGTCGATTTCATGCGAAATTAAAAACCTTTAGGGCCCACCCGCCTACAATCGTACATCTTTCTGGGCCACCCTGTATAAAATACAAATTTTGTAAAACTTAAAATTTTGATAAATATGATAAAAAAAAAAGAAAGCTGTAGCTCGATTTTTGTGAAAGATACTCAGAGAAAGACGGTTCGAACTTGTCTGGCACCTTAACTCTTATCTGTTGTTTCAGTATCTTCAAGAAGGGAAACTCACTTCTTACTGTTCGAATAGCTGGCATTGGAGCGTGGCCTACTATCATGCATTTTGCATCAATTTGTAAAAGTTTTTAATTTTTTTAGGTGAATCCGCGATTTGTGGTGAAATTTGAATTTTATTTTAAATTTCTGTATAAATTGGATTTTTTTAAAATATTCATTTTTGGTAAATTTATTTCTTTTTGATGAAATTGAAATTTTTGTATTGAATTTGGATTTAGTGACACTTTTTGGTATAATTTTTATTTTTTAGCAGTTAATGTTTTCTTCGAATCCCTTTTTTAAATTTTATGGTGAATTTTTCAATTCCCCGTGAATTTTAAATTTTGATAAAATTCCGAATTGTTCTCAATCTTTTGGTGAAATTGTGGGTTTTTTATAGGCCTTTGTTTTTGTTGAATTTACAACATTTAGCTCCCTAAGTCTGTAGAAGAGTTTTGTCCACATCTCCATTCCATTTCTTTCAAATGTAATAATTATTAGTTTTTGTTTAAACTTAAAAAAATGTTGTTTCTTGTTTCCATAAAAAAAGAAAAACCTAAAGTCAGCAGCTGTCTAACATTAGGCACAATCAGTCGATCACACAACGAATTAACTTTTCAAAAATAAATAAACGTGTGTTTTTTCTCCCGCTCTCTTATTACAGGCCGCATCAAATGCTGTTCGTGGCTACAATAAAATCACAAAGTTGTTCTTTAACATTGCCCTTAACGCCAACGGTGGAGCCCTCTATCAAACACACACTGCCATTGAATGGTTATTTGAAGGATTCTATGATGAATTCCTCGATTATGCCATGAAACTTAATAATTCCGAAACGGCTCATATAAAAAGCAATCGTTTTGCTTGGTTTCTGGACCGCAATGGAACTTCAGATTTCGAAGGTACTTTCACCATTAATACAGGTGCCGAGGATTTACGTGAAATGGGCGAGTTGACATTTTGGAATGGACAAAATCATACCGGCTACTTTGAGGGCGAATGTGGTAAAGTCAATGGCAGCACTACTGATTTGTTTGCGCCTAAAAGACTTTCAGATGAATGGCTAACCGTATTTACAAAAGACACATGTCGTATTATCAACCTAGTGCCGGTGGGAAGGGATGTTATTGAAGGCATTGACGCCATACGCTACGAAACACAGCCCGATACATATGATAGCGGTGATTTAAATCCGGATATGAAGTGCTATTGTCCCAAAAAGAAACAACCCAACAAATGCCCCAAAACGGGTATGACGGATGTTTCGGCATGCTCTGGTGGGGCTCCCATGTATTTGTCGCATGCTAATTTTTTGTATGCAGATCCTAGTTACGCTGATACTATAACGGGTGTCGTGCCAGATCCGGAAAAGGATAAATTCTTTATAACTATGGAGCCAACTTTAGGGGTACCACTGGAAGTGAATGCAGCGTTGCAAGTTAGTCTACTAATACGACCAGATAGTGATATAACGTAAGTTTTGTGTTAGGAAATATGCGGGAAATCAAAAAGTTTTATTTTTTCTATCGCAACAGAATTTTAAAGGGCATACATACGTTTTATGCTCCCTTATTTGTGATAGAGAGTAAAGTGAAAATTACCAAAGAGCTGGCCAGAGAAGTCAAGGTAATTAAGAGGATTTAAATGAAAATATTTATTTGATAAAATAACTCACTATTTCAGTTGGCCCTAAATCTGCCCACTATTGGCTTTTATGTGGGCGTGGCTATGCTGTGCCTCGGACTACTTATGGTGATCATTGGAGTTTATCTCTCATGTACAAAAAAATGGTACAAATCAAAATTAAAGGAACAAAATTTATTAAATAAAATGCCCACTCAGTAGGTTAAATAAATACGTACATATCTTCTCAGCTGTGAATGAAAGCTTTTTACACATTTAATGTTAACAAGGAAAACTTTAAAGATTGTTTAAACGAAAAAAATTAAATGGGCATTTGATGGTAAATATTTGATTTCAATTGAGGATTAAAGTATACAAATTTTTTAGAGCTTTACAAGACGGAATCAATTAGAGTTGTATTGTTCATGAAGGAAACCGTTGACTGTAGATATTCTTCCAAAAAAAATTTTAAATGGAACAGCTTCCATTTCCGCACTGGTCATAAAATTAACACTAAACATTATATGTCCATATCATGAAAACTAAATTTTATGAGTTTTGAAAATTACACTACCTCGTGCAAACATGTTCACGCATTTTGTTTACTTTTTGAATTATAATATATTCAAAAAATGAAGAAATGCTTTACCAGAAGGAAGTTAAAAAAAAACGCATGGGATTTTATTTGAAGATATTTTTTATAAATTTTGTTTTAAAAGAAATAAAACAAATTTCAGAATGCTGGTGACTTTCAATCGCCATATTTTTTGCGACTGCGCACAGCAACTAACCTGATAAGTCCCTTCAAGATTTAAACACATTTTTATTAAAAGTAAAATTTAAGCGAAATAGATTCTTAGTGGTAGCATGGCCCCTGACTCAATCTTGCCATTACTAACAAAGATATTGTAGACTTGCTATTACTTATATTCACCCGGTAAAGGAAGTGCTACAACAGTTATCCTGATCCCGGTAATAATATAAATACTTAAAACAAAATTTCATACGAAAGCTTTTGTGGCATTAACTATTCTGGCAGAAAATTCTTTTAAAAGGTTACCCGCATTTCTAGAAAACTTACACTTTTTATTATCACAATAGAACACAAATTTCAATCAAAACAATTTTCTAAAATTTAACGCATAAATAAATAATAGTAGTTGTTTTATTAAAAAAACCAACTACAACAATTTAATTCTTCTATTTTTAAAAACAACATAAATTAATTAGCAGTTAAAATAATGTAACAGATCTATGGCTAAATAAAGTTGGGGGTGAAACATAGTTACACTTTTTTGTGCATTATGTTTCAAAAAGAACACAAAAACGTAACCAGTTTAAAAACATGCAATGTTTTTTCAGTAAAATAACGCTCACATTCAAAATTTTATAAATATTTATTAAGCAAACTATTTCTCATTTTTTACACACCCCATTAATGTTTTAGTATTTTGATTGCATAATATCCAAAAGTACCTGCAACCATTAACAGGCCAACATTACAATTGTCTAAACTTAAAAATATACCAAGCGATGTTTTGTTAAATACGAGTTAATGAAGTATGTCATAAGTTGCATAAATCAGAGATTAAGTAACCTCAGCCACTTGTGTTAGTATGCGGGCATACAAGGGGAAATTCAATTTGAAAATTTTTTGTTTTCGCAAAAATAAATATTTATTGTTCTATTCTATTCATAACAGTGACTGTTATTTTAAAATATATTTTCCGTCAATATTTATGAAACTACCATGCATTTCTATGAGGCAACTTCTCTTAATAAAATCAATTTGAATTAATGACTAAAGCCATACCGCGATTTTAGATAAATTGATGCAATTGATGGAAACAATTCATCTATAAAGCAGATTTTCGTTATTTGCAAAACAATTTTTTTTGCTGCTCAACGGTTTGTAGCGATTTGAGAGAAAAAATTACATTCTACAGCTAAAAGTTTTAACAATGATTAAAGTGTTGGAAAACTGAATTTTTTAATTAAGCTTTAAATAAAACATGACGTCAAGCTGCTGGTTTTTGTAGATGCTAAAAATATTAACAGTTTTGCAACGGCAAATTAACTGTTTTCTGAGAACAAATTCAAGGTCATTTTTGAAATGTCCAGATGATTGTTACCTAAAGAAACTTAATATTATTTATTTAGTCATGCAGTTAGAGAATATTTATCTTGGGCTTTGGTAAAATTGTTAAAAAATAAATTATTCTAATTGTTATTTTCCTTCAAGTTGATCGATCGCTGAAGATGAGTAAAAAGTTCATTTGAAGGGCGTAAAATGTGTTTGTTCTATTCTATTTTATTATTTTTCCATGTTGCAAGTTTTGTGCAATGATAAAATAATAATTCAAAATATTTTAAAATAACCATAACTTGTTTGTCACAACTAGCGATGGCAAAAAGCAATTATTAATCGAATAGTTAAACATTGCAATTAAACTCGATTAATCGAGTAATTGAGCATAAATAACATAAAATAATAATAACAGTACTACAAAAGGCCTAAATAAGTTTATTAAAATTCTTTTATTGATTCTGCGTTTCTATTTCATGTCATGCGTTAACCACATCTCGTTTAAAATTGAGAACTGGAGAGTTGATGCAGCCAGTAGAAATGATCCGCACAAAAACAGAAATGAAAGTTCCTACCGGAAAAATTTTTAACGTTAACATTACTGGGATCAAAATGAGGACCAAGTTTTTGATATGTATAATACGATTTCATTTCCAGACCATCTGCTAGTTTGGTAACATTTTTCACATAATTATCTTCCAAATTAAAAAGGTAACCAAAAATTTTGCCGTGTATATTTTCATTCGATTATTTTGGAAATAATCGATTAATCCTGGATTTATAACAAGAGAAATTTCGATAAAATTAAATCTCTAATCGCGACAAAATGGTCGGTTATTAATCGCTTTTTTTTAAAGAATATAACATAGTCGTCCTGACTGTTTCACGTTTTTTTCTACTTTGGGTAGGGGAGTCGAAATAACGATGTGTGCATCAATAAAAAATTCCAAAAATTAAGTACAAGTAATTTTTTCTTAATTTAGGAGTAATAAAAACATTAACGTTTTACTTTAAAAAAAATTATATCAGACTGTTAAGAATTGTATCGCTACTTAGCGGGCCTTAAGCGATAAGAGATAGAATTACAGTTTTACTCGTATTAAGTAAGTGAAATAAGTGTGTGTGAAATATTGTTTTGAATTATTTTCAGTATTTTTTAAAAAGCTGTGATCAGGGGGAAACAATGGTGTTCTTTTGTAAATTAGCATGATTGTTTTATTATTTTATTAACTAAAGAAGGCTCAATTATTTTATGAAATTAAGTGCCCTTTAATGTTCATTAATATTTTATAGCATTATTCTTTGTAATGCGAAATACTGTTCACCCAAAATTATATATGAAGGAGGTTTTATCAGATGAAGAATCAATTACTATGGAGTTAACAGAAAATAAAACAAAAGAGCAGAGAAACAAACGGAAAACTTAATCACCTTAGGGGCACCAGTTCATGGGGCTTGTCAGGAGTCAGAAACTGGAAGAAAGTATGACTTCTAAGTTCGACCAGTAACGAAAAACTAAACTGGTACCCCTGGAACTTCGATACCAAACTGGTGGTGGCTGTGGTTATACCCAAAGCGGGGAGGTTCACTACAGGAACGATGTGGCCTTGCATTTAAAAGCAAGCTGTCAATGTCATTCGTTGACGGCAGGAGATTAGATGGCTCTGAACCTCTCAGCAAGGGGTGGGACCGGGGGCCTGACAGACTCTGTGCTAATATGTTTCCTGTGGCATGCGGCTGAGTGATATTCCGCTGGTTCTTATGCGCGTTGCATAGAGGCTTAATGTCACACCCGTGATTAGACCACCGTGAGGTTGAGTCATCGCTGGCAGTTACTCACGTGAATCTAAGCGCATCTGTTACAAGCGTTTAACGCGATAAGAACTTAATTGTCTTTCATTACACTATGCGATAATGCGACGACTACTAGGTTTTTTATAAAAAATTTCCCCTAATCCGCTATTGCTGATGTTATTTTAATCTTATCAGAAACTTTTAACGCAAAACAAGATAAGTATAAATAAAATAGCTTTCTAATAATTTTGATATTTATGTTATTTATGGACTAACGCAAACAATACAAGTAGGATTTATGTTGCATACAAAATAATAGTAATAGTAGAGCAACCCCGACTAAATATTCCACTATTTATCTTAGTAACGTTTGATGGTTATATTATTTGCATTCAGAAGTATCCCTTATGTTGAAGCTTTCCTCTCATTTAAGACACGCGAGAAATATATTTTTAAAGTTTTACTGCTGGATTTTATTTAGTTTCAAACCCTTACAAGAGATATTGCTTTGAAAGTGTTAATAACACAAGCGAACACAATTTTTTGCTGCCCTAGAACTAAAAGTCGTGTCTTTTAATACCTGGGGCAATGAGTTCACTCCCTGCACTGTGTTTTTACCAATTAATTATAGTTTTCGAGGTATTCCGTTATGCGATAATGAAGTTAGTTGCACCGCACATGGCAGCACAAATGAAGAACGGTTTGTCCTATTTGGTTTCAAATTCAAAAATCCACACTAAACTACTTTAAAATTATGCTAAATTGTTTCTAAATCTGCCCGACTTTAAGCTGAGATTACACAGCTCCTTCACGTTTTGTAGCTATATTGTTAGACAAGCTGATAGTATCCTGTTGGAACTACAATATACTGATGTCTGGTTCATGCAATTTTATCTAAAACTTGCATTTCACGGTGGCACGGTACCGTACAAGCGGTCACTTTCATCAAAAGCTTTGAAAATTTAATAAATTAAATCAATATCAAATTCGTGTTAAAGTTAAAATTATTTTTGTGAGAAGGGTAGCATAGCTTTTTTTCATAGTCCGATAATCTGCTTGTTTATATTTTGATGGACTTTGCCCTTTAAGCAATGTTAACTTACTTATTTAAGTATTCGTATACCCTTCATAAAATGAGTGTATATATATAACTTTGTCAATCCGTTTGAGATTCCTATAATGTTAATTTCCGAAGAACAAAGTGTCCTTATATGTAGAGAAGTTAAATCAACGCTGTACGAGAGTTTAAATGTAAAATCAGACGAGTACAAACGTAGGCCAAAATTAAAGATCGCGAAAAATCCTTTATACCGCAATAATTTCATAGTACGTTTGTATTTTATGTTTTAGTGAAGAGTATAGAAAATGCGGTACAGCCGAATATAGCTTTCTTATTTGTTTTAAATTAACAATAAGCTAAACACCTGGACAATAGAGAGAATATTTAATTTTTAATGACACCGGATTGTGCAGACATGGGTAGCCTAGTTAGTAGTATGCTAGGCTGTCAGTCAGGGAGTCGTGGGTTCGATTCGCATCGAAGACTGACATCTTTCACTACAACTCGTTACTATGTGCGACAGCTTAATTTAGAATATAATTTGTAATTGTGTTGTAATATTTAATATATTTTATTTGTTCGAATTGAATTGCGTTTTCAATAGCTCGATTATTAGGAAGTCAAATTTGTCGAAGTGCATGAAAAATATTTTCCACACAAAACCACAAATTTTTATAATAAAACAAAAGAAACAATTTGTAGACTTTATTTTAGTGTAACTTAGCAGAGCACCTTTTTTCACACACCATTTTAAAAATCACAGAGAAATTATAAAACAGCCAAAAATTTCAAGCGTAAAAATTCTTGTAGCAGAATATTCTTTGCACACTGATTCAAATAATATGGATATATTCCTTAAATACCTTCAAAACTATTTCAGTAATTTTATCAAAAACGTTAGCGGTAAATAATTGACTACTTTCCTATATTTTCAATATCAAGATGGCGCACAAAAATCGACTCGGCGGAGAATTTGCTAAAAGTTTATATGTGACCCTAGATACGATAAGATTAGAAGTTATTCGACAAGGTTAAGATCTTAGGAGTAAGCAGCTGAGCCTCACAGATGCTGATCGGATTGCAGAAGATCCATGGCTTCATAATGCGGCCTTAATCCACTGTGTCTACAGTAGTATGATTGGACAAAATTTTTATCTACGCTTCAGTAGTATAGTGGACTTCACTGTTCTACGTCCAACCTGTAGATATCTAAATAAAATACGAGGCAGCCCTTATGGAAAAACCCCTACAAATGAGGGATGAATAGTAGATCAAAATCTTGCAATCAGAAGGATTCCTGATGTGAAGTCAACTCCAGTTAACTCCAAAACGGTTCTACTTGAAAAACAATCCTGATCAAACGGAACCCACCCCCATATACGAGTATGTATGAAGAGTATCTAATATACGGACAACTGTAATCTATAAGTGGTCAACATTTCAAATAGCAAACCTTATTTCAAGTCACACTTGGGCCTTATGTATTTCGTATACTTCAGACTGCAATAATGACAGGGTTACACATACTTGGAATTTTAAAAATCGAACTCTTTGCCAATATTGGTTAGTTGAACGTGGCTTATTGAAACGTATGCTGCAGCAAAAATATTAAAGATTTTATAATTCATAACTGTCAACGAAATTATTTACTTTTTAAGAATAAGCGCCTTTTTCGAGAACAAAAAAATATATAAAGAGAAGAAAGTTATATAAAACGAGAAGCTGCATCATGGCACCATTTTTTGTAAAAAAAAAAGGTTTATTATTTGAATAAAGAGGTTTTTACGTTTAAAAGTTTCTTAACCCTTATCCTGTACTTCAAAAATAAAACGCATATCACATTAGTGGGTCAAATTTGCCCAATACAAAAATTCTAATATTTATTCAGTCTTTTTATTTTTTTTACATTCATTGCATATAATATTAGTCTCGGAATGATTTTTGCAAATAAATTTTTGACATTCGGAACATTTGTTTGAATATTTTGTGCTATTAGAACGATTTGGACAAAAGTAACAACGTCCCCTTTTTAAATTTTTTGTTTGAGGAACTTCAGCAGAATCCTTTTGAAGGCTTCTTACGACTGCTTTAGCAGGACTACTTTGCGGCATGTTTTTTCTACGAGATATTTCTCCACTTATAAGCTCCATACCTAAGCTTTCCAAGAATATGCGTCGCCTATATTTCTTATTTTCGTTCCAGTGTGGATTAATTTTTAAAAAAACTACATATGCATTATAGGCAGATATATCCATCATATTGTAAAATATTGCTTGAGGCCATCGATTAGTTCTCCGTTTACATGTGTAAGTCCTTATTAATTGATCTAATGTGTCGACCCCTGATTTCGTTTCATTATAGAAGTGAATTATTTCTGGCTTTTTGGAGTTTGCTCTTATTTTTTCGTCATGATGTAATGTGCTAAGCAAAAACACTGATCGATTTTTTTTAGGTACATATCCTACTAAAGTTGTTTTGTTTTCATTGTCGAAGAGGAAGTGAGCATAGTTTTCAGGTTTGTTTTTTAGTTGCAAAATTGGCAAAAAAGTTTTATTTTTGCGGACAGTACCAACAATTGTAATATTTCGTTTTAGCAACTCAATACCCAATTCATGGGAAGTAAAAAAATTGTCACATGTCACATTATGTCCTTTCAAATCTTTTATTAGGTCTAAGACAACGCGACGTCCTTGATCTTTCTCTGGCTTACAGTTTCTGTCTTTGCCCGTATAAACCTGTAGAGACCATGCATAATTTGTTTCTACATCACACAACGCCCAAATTTTTATACCATATTTTCCTGGCTTTGATGGTATATATTGCTTGAATGGGCATCGTCCACGATACGTTACAAGCTGCTCATCCACTGTCACACATTCGCCGGGATTATATATATTTCGTAGGTTCGCTTCCCAGCGGTTCCAATAATCTCTTATGGGAGCAAGTTTGTCACGGGATCGTCTTTCGCTCCTGTCTGACTTTTTATCAAATCGTAACACTCGAGATATATTTTGAAATCGGCGCAAGCTCATGGTGGATTTGAATATCGGTCTGCCTTTGCGGTCCAAGCTTCGCCATGAGATCTAAATACACCCGCCAACAAAAGTAGACCTATATATGCTTCAATTGTTATGTCGTCTACAGCAATCCAATTATTTCCAAATACAGATTGACCTAAATGAACCGATTGAATTAGTTTTACTCTTATAAATTTACCACTTATAGTCACCTTGTAAATTAGTCATATCAACAACTAATTTCATAATATCACTAGGCATAAATAACAGAAAAACAGATTTTATATCATCAGCTCTTGAAATAGCATAACGCGTTGGGCCAGGAGTTAAATTTATTACGTCCGCTTTAGATAATCTTCCAATTTTATTTATGGTTGATGTTTCTGACCATAAATATTTTCCATTTTTGGATGGATACAGTAAAACTTCATCTGTATTTTGATCGAGAGTTTCAGAAATCTCCATGCTAGCTCCTGACGAAGAGTTGGGGTCATAGTCAGATGCAGGTTCAGAAACGAAATCGTTTTCATCTTCGCTTGGTGTGTCCTGGGGGCTTTCATCGCCTGAGTCTGATTGCATAAGAAAACTTCTTATATCCTCTGGTTTCATTCTTTCAAAATAAGTAAAGATTTTGTCACTTGTATTCAGTTCAAAAGCGCATAAACTAATGAAATTTTTACACTACTTGTACTCTTTTTTGGTTTTCTTGCTGTTTGTAATACCGTTATAAAAAACAAAAACAACAAAAAAAAAACACTTGTGTGTTATTATAAAATAGCAACGCTTTTATTTATTTCTTTCTTCTGTTGCTAGTTATGATGTTGTCAAGGCACACGAAATTGTTACTAAGCTCGTATCACATGCGTAAATTGATTTTGTTGCATTGGGCAATTTTGACCTAAAAGTACCAGTTGCGTAAGTTTTTTTACATATTCTTTCTGGAACGATCTACAAAAATTATATTTTAAATTTTAATAGTATTCACTAAAAAAATAATTGTATAAAAGTTTCATAAAAATCCGCTGAGTACTTAAAGAATAAATGAGCAATAAAAACTGTTTGGGCAATTTTGACCCATTAATACAGGATAAGGGTTAAGCATTTTTTCCAAAAACGATGTAAGTTTTATGGTTACTAATTGTTTATTTTTTTTGAGAAAAGTTAATTATTTAAATAAATTTATGGTTGACCGTAGTGAACCTCTGCATGGTTAAGCCGATGCGATCGTATAGAACCAGCTGCGTTTGCTGCAAAACAAATATTTACCGTCATTATATCTCACGATTTGAACGCCCTATTCAATACAGAGGTGAGTGGTTAACTATCGGATTTCCAAATCAGAAAGCCCACTGCGTGTTTATCCTGCTAGAACTTCATTTAATACACATTCATATCATTTAATTCGTTCCAAAAGAAGACAAAATACGAAAAATAATTTAACAATTTATCTGTTGGGTTTTGTTCAAGCTTTGATGTTTTTTTTTTTTTGAACTCCTTTAGGCAACTCATTTTAAAATAATAAAAAATCTGTTTTATTTAGCATTTCTTCAACTTCAGATTTAAACACAAAAATAACAACAACTGCATTTTAACCCATTAACTATTACAATCTCCACTTGGGGATTTTGGAATTTGAGATTTAACCTCAGGGGTTAAATATCAAAGGGTTAAGCAGTTTGCCCCACATACACATTTTCAATCAGAGCAGTTGAATACGAATACATATTTTATTTTTATTGAAATATGTTAAGTAAATTCAATACAGTTGACCTTATTTCACAGGCGACTGTGTATGCAAAAAATTTATTATTTACACAAAACTATTTTTCAAGTAACCAGCAAATAACAGCGAACAAAATAACTTTTGACATTTTTAAAATTAAACAAAATAAAATAATAATTAAAATTTTTCTTCACAGAACAAACTGGAAAATATCACTACCAAAAATCAGCACAAATTTCTAACCACTTAAAGGCTTTATAGCAGGTTGCTTAATAAATAAATTTATTATAACTAAACATGCAAACATGCGTTTTTTTCTTTCGAAATTTATTTTAAAAGTGGATTAATGTGAAATGCTGGAAATAAAAAAAAACGAAGGTTAAAAATTGTTTTTGAAATTTCGTTTAACCGACGACATTTTTCAATAAAACTTTAACACGCAGTCAGCAGCTTTCTAATAGAAAAATTATGATTTTTTTTTTCTAAATTATGTAGCATATTCACGTACCTAAACGTGCAGGAAAACACGTGAGTGAAATTTATTTTTTATTTATTTCATTAAAATAAAAATGTTTAAATTACATAAAATTTGAATATTTTGTGTTTATTTAAAAAGGTTTTGTTGAATTCTAGATTTTGTGGTGAATTTGAAGGTGCTGGTGAAAATGAAATGTTCGATAACTTTGTGGGTAAAATTTCCACTGCCTTTTATAAATTTCGATATATTGATATTTTGACTTTTTGGTTGTTTACTTTTTTGTGAAATTTAAATTTTTAGTGAAATTTAATTTTTGTATTATATTTTGTAAAATTTCGATTTTTTTGAAATATTTTTTGCTTTGGTAAATCTTTTTTTGCAATTTTCTGGTTTTGTGATGAATAGTGAATTCTTCAATTGTTGTAAAATGAACATTTTAGATTATTTTCATAATAAAATGTTTTTTATTAATGTATGGGGGGATATCGAAGCAGACCACTTACTTTCTGGGTCCCTTTTCGACCCCCATTTCGCTCCTCAAATTGATTTCAGGGAACCGATCCGTAATCACAGCCACCTTACTTTCAATTGAGTTTCATGCTAGCCTTAGCCTTTACTCTTGACTAAAGTGATTTCATACTGTCGACTGGTAACTGTCGACACTCTTCCTCATCACGGGGTCTTTTGTAATTGCTAGCATTTGTCTAAGGCTTAGTACCCCCATGGCATTCACATCTAACAAGTGTCTGCCCGTGGTCTTAAGCCTTATGCTAGCCAGTGCTGGACATTCACGCACAATGTACGCTACCGTCTCAGTCTCTTCCAGGCATAGTCTGCAAGTATCATCATCTACGACTTTCATCTTAGCCAGATAGTACTTGAAGTGTCCATGTCCTGTTACTAACGCAGTGATCCAGCTTAAAGTAGCCCTATTATATCCGAGCACCGTGCTGGCCTTCCTGCCGCGGGGCTCTTTGAGCACCATTAATAAAATGTTTTATGTAACTTCAGTTTTCATGAACTTTGTCCTATGGAAATTGTTTAGGTCATTTAACATTTGTTGACTATAGTTTGGTTTTGTGGGCACATTTCTCTAATTATGGTGATTTTTTTTTTTTATAAATATTATGATATTTAATTTGTTGGTGAATTTTTTTCTTGTAAATTTGGCATTTGTGAGGAAATTTGTTTTTTTATATGCATTTGTGTAACATCGACTTCGTTACAATTTTTTTTGTTAAATAATTATTTATTGTAAATTTTCATCTTTTTTGCAAAATTACAAAATCTTGGTAAAACGTAAATTTTGGAAGTACAATTTTAAAATTTGTTGTGTGAGTTTTTTTTTTTGTAAAATATCTTTTTTTTTTATTAAATATAGATTTTTTTCAATATTTTTTATTCCAGTTTTTTGATTTTATGGTAAGTTAACAAATTTGGGTTCAGTTTAAATTTTTGGTATTCTTTTGTTGGTGCAATTTCGGCTTTTTTTGAAATATTGATTCTTTGACTCTTTACTTAAACTCTTTAACATAAAATTTGTTGTTCAAAGATTGGTTTGTGCACAATTTACCGATATTTTGTGAATTCCCAAGCTGTGGTTAAAGTTTTTTGTTAAGTTTATTGTTTTCGAGCTAACTTTGATGAACTACACTTATTAATATTAAGTAATTTAACTTCTAGGCATGAATTCGTTATTCTTTCTATTCAGAAAGAGAATTTCTTTAATATGATATCTTTGAAGTAGAAGATGTTTACAGTTAGACACACAATTAATAGGTAAGACACGAAGAATGTTGATAACGTGTGTAGCGGCATAGAAAATTCAATCCATTCAGCTAGATGTCTAATAAAATTCAAACTTTTACTGTATTCAAAGTTGTCATCTATCTGTATATATAAAACAGGATGTGTGTAGGTATGTAACGTATGGACTCCAAAACGGCTAGAACGATTTTGATGACATTTTCTGGGAATCTTCAGAATATTCAGGCGGGTGACACTGTGAAGTCTGATTATTGATTTTCGGTCTGCGGGCGGAGGGCCGTGACAAAATCCAATTTTCATATTGCACCACCAATGACATATGTATATACATATATATTTATTATTTTTTTTACTTTTACTTATTTTATTTTATTTATTTATTTATTTATTTTTTTTTTTTTTTGAAAACAGTTCTCATGTTTTTTACATGGCCAGTTGTATGTGGCTTGCTCCCGAGTTGGCATGCCAAAAAATTTAGACGTTTCTACACCAAATACAAAAAGCTGGCCTTAAAATGAAGTAATAAATATAATTTTCAATTTGCCTTAAACGTATGCGTTTCGTTTTTGATTGAGCCCATATCTACACCATATGTAGGTTATTCTGTAACAAAAAAAACTTTATAATAGGAATTCCATGGATTTTTACTTAAAGGCCGCAAATTGCGTTAAAAGCTCAATTTAAATCGTAGTGTTTGCTTAGGGCCAGCAACGTGGACTGGGTCAGCTAGTATTAAATAAATTCGCTTTCTGAATAGAAAGAAAAACGAACTCATGTCTAGAAGTTAAATTACTAAATGTTTTTTGGTTAAAATTAAAAATTGCTATGTTTTTAAATTTTTGGTCAATCAATATGTTTTTATAAATTGTATGGCATTAAATGGCATCTCAGCGTTGCCAAAATCCATTTTGAATTGCTTTAAAATAGCTGATAAAAAATTTGGATAACACCGATTTTGTTAAACATTTTTTTATATAATATTGCTTTTTTAATTTTCGACTTTCTGGTGAAGATAAAATTTTGATGGTGAAGTTTCAAAATTTGGTGATTTTTAATAAATGTAAAGATATTAAAATATTTCTTATTTTAGTTCTCCAATTGGCAAAATATTGAATTTTTCCAAAATTTTTTTTTTTTGTGAATTTTCGATTTTTGAAAGAATTTGGTTTCCTCTGTTAGTTTTTTTAATAAGCAGGCTTTTTTAATTTTCAATTTGATGCAACCGTAAGGTGTCCGTAAGATGTCTTGATTTCTGTAGCAAATTTGATAAAGATTTAAATGATGGCTTTTATATAAGCGTTTCCCCGTAGGAATGAAAATATAAAATAAAAATCAGAAAAATGTTTTTTTGCCCATACCTCAGAAATTTTTGGGCCGATAATGCTGATAGAAAATAGCCGAAGGTAATGATCAGTTCGAAATTTCAAGATCCTAGGTTGTCCCCTACCGTCAAATAGTTGATTTCAGCCTAGTACAAACGGTCTGACAGACGGACTTCGTTAATTGAATCGGGAATATATATTTTATTGGTTTAGAAATGCATATTGTAGAATTTGCAAACGGATTGGCTAACCTATATTTACACTTTTCACTATTTATGAAGGGTATAAAAATATCAATCCTGCATACTTGCTATCCGAACTCATTTTAGCGCTACAAAAATTATATCTTAAAGAATATGATTAAGAAATTTTGATCAACTTAGAGAAGGGCGAACCGGTTTATGTTAAAGGTAATTTTCATTTAGATGGGTCCGCCAATTCTCTTATTTTTTGCATTTAATTAAGCATATCCACAGGTTATCAGTAACATAACCTTACTTTGAATTTCCATACAGCACATTAACGCAACTTTTTCGAGAAAAACTTTGTTTTGTGTATTTCTTAAATCAAATTGCAGTTTCCTTTAATAAATTTTTGCATACATAAATATGTGCAGAATCTAAACACAAAATAATATTAATAATAATGAAGCGTTTACGTTAAGATCACAACACGAGAATTGTAAAACTGATACAAAAAAAAATGTGATAACTCTCTACTACATAAACAAGTAAAATAATTTTATGAAGCTTAACAATTTCTCAGCCAGTAAAAAGCAAATGTAAATATTTACAAGTTTTATATAAATATTTAAATAGCAAACATTTTTAATAAAAATTTATTTGAATACGACTCTTTGCTCTTTAAAACTTTATTTACTAAAGTTTCACATTTGTACAGTAAATTAAAGGAATCACATTCAGTTTCTTTAAAAAGAATGAAACTTGTACACATAAGTTCATGTGACATGATAAAGTACTTTTATATAAAAGGTGATCAGATAACAATGGAAATCCACATAAAACAAAACGCTGTGGAAAATTATAAATTGTAGAGCAAGGCGTATGTGATTTCCACCGATCTATCGAAACCACAACCCTTGAGCCTATATCTTCAAACCGCGGCAATAAAACCGACTTGATCATGGTACTGCTCGCCTTATTACAGTTCCGCCATAAATAACGAACAGCTCAGTGTCGTTGAGACATCAATAGTTACGAGTATTCCGTTTTCTTAAGGAGCATGCCTATTCACGCATTTTACACGTTTAATCTGCATCACTTTAAAATTTTGAAAAGAAAACTAACCGCTGTCGTATTTTCCGATAGAAAACCCAGAGGTGATAAGAAAAATATGTACAGAATATGGCTGTCTAGTCTATTCGTAACTTAATAAGAACAGCATCACAAGAAAGTTACTGGAAAAAAATAATTGCGTCTAAAAAAGGCGAAGCTGCTTTAACTTTCTAGCATTATCCACGCAATAGTTATATTCAACCATGGCCTTTTTTGCAAAAGAAACACGAATATGATAACAGCTTGTACACGCAACGAAAAAACATGGTTGAGGTAACCATAAGTAACATTTATTTAACAAAAAAGAATAAAAAAAATTTATAATCAGGGTCGACTAAACAGGTAAACTCAACTGCGCAGCTGAGTACTTTCTTTACAAACAAATATTTCGCCATTTTTACTACATTTTTTATATGGAGTTTGACATCGGCAAATAAGGCGGACATACATTAAATTTGCCAGTGAGTTTACCGCTATCAATTTGCCTTAATGATAATTTAATGAAAAAAACCTAAATTAAAAATTAAATATAAAAGCAATAATTGAATTAGGGAGAATTTACTATTTTCAAAGGAGCACCGTTCTTTGACATGTAGAGAATAGTTAGTTTGGTTACTCGCCTAATTTTTCCTCCTCTTTCTATTTCACACTTTGCCAGGTGCTTACTAAGTTGTTGACAGAAAATATTACCTCGCGGTGCGCTGGATTACAGAAGTCTTAAGTTTTGCGTTGTTCTCTGCATAAATTATATATTCAACAAAGGCAGCCACATCAAGAATATTGAAAGCGAATTTAAAAGGCCATTTACTTGATCGGCGCTTTGTGGAATATTTTGCCATATCATCATACAATTCAAAAAAAAAAACTTTTATATATAGGCTTGCCATCTCGCTTGTAGTTCTTCTAATTGCCAAGAAATCAAAATTCAATAAAAAGCAACATTTTATTTAAAAAAATACTAAAAACTTAAAACTCAAAAATTTTTGACGTTTCACCACAAAAATTTAAATTTCCCCAAAATTTTGTAAATTCACCACAGTGCCAAAAAGTCACAATATATCAATATTTTATGAAAAACATCGAATTTTAACAGAATCAAGGTTAAATAATAACACAAATAATCAAATTTCCTCACAAATGGGAAATTCGCAAATAAAATCTAAATTTGTCTAAAAAAAATAATTAAAACAAATTTTACCATATTTTGGGAATTCACCAAAATTTGAAGTCACCACAAAAAAACTATAACTCGAAATTTTAACATACAAAAAATTTTAAATTCCAGAATATTGTGTTATATTCCAAAAAATTGGAATTTTAAAAATCTCGAAACTGCACGGAAAATTGGCGAAAAATTCTATATTCCGCAAAAATTTTAAATTCACCACAAATTTTGAAAGTTCACCTTAAAATCAAAAAACTGTTATAAAAAAATTGTAATTGACAAAATATTAAAATTTAATATGGCTTATACTTTAGACCTCCAACTTAAGATGTGTAATGCATTGTTGAAGGGACTAAAGCTAATGAAAATTTCGTCGGCACGTAGGTTATAGTGTTGCTGAATCCAAATATATAGTTGACTCGACCACACGTTCCTTAGAATCAGCAACTTGTCTAACGTGAGGCTATTTGCCAAATTATATCTTGCAAAGATATTATCGCAAACTATGTTACACCCACTTTCCCGGCAAAGTGGTTTAGTCTCTCTCGCCTACGCGTTTCCTCCGTCCAAAGGACGTAGTCATTTCCATATAGATTTGCCACTTCAAGCGATATACTCGTCACACTGTTATTCTGTATTAGGCTGGATTTAATGTAGAAACAAAATTTCAGCCATTGCGACTGCTCTGCTTACGTTGTTTGGGACTATTTTCATTATAAAAACCCATAAATCCCAAAATCGTCGTACACTCATGGCAACCCTGTATAACCGATACGAGGTTGTTTTTCACAAATCCTTTGTATAAATGTAACCTGAACGTGTCAAGTCACTGAGTAAAAAAAGATCCAAACACGCGTCAAATTCACATTTTGTAACAGATTTCTATAAGCGCCCTCTTTTGTTGGTTTTGGAGTATATTTGTATTCATCGCATTTGTTTGCTTCTCTATTTATTTTCGCACATGTCATTAGACCTTATTAGTCCCAATATTTCTACAATGGAGAGAGAGTTCTTCGTAATGAACCAGAGTTTGCAGATCTGAGGATGTTGAGGGAGCGGAATCTCAGTTTTAGATGTTGTGTCATCAATTTCTTTATTAACTTTCGTATTACGGATTGTATTCTCATCTGCATTTGTTTTACGTAGGATTACATCACCTGTAGTTATGGCACCTACATTATCGTTCACAACTCTTCAGGCAATAATTGCTCATCGTCACTACTTTCTTTTTGTAAGTCTTCTAATCTCTAACGAATGTATTTTTTTTGTTCATAGTGTGTTTTAAGTGCCCCCAGTTGAAGTGGGGTAAGCCATCAAACCATCTGCTATTTTTGCTTTTATAATTTTTTCGTTGCGTAAATTATATTCATATGCCTTCATAATCAAACAAAACCTAAATACGCAAACATTCCTTTTTAGCGATAATCGACCTATCGATCAATTCTTTTTCTGTAAAATTTTAGAACAGTGAAATAGTAAATAGAAAAAATCCAATAAAAAATGCAATATGCAACTGTTGACGTACGGAAAACTTTTCTTCTACTGTTGACATAAAGAATAAATTTACAAAGTCAAATTCTTATGAAATTTTATAAAACTTTAATTAACAAAATGTTTACACAAATGCTCTTGGGAATATTGGTCTGATTGCCTTACGCAGTTTACGTACAAATTTGGTAAATATTTGTCTTAACTCAGGTGCGGATCTAGCTTAAGCTTTTGTAGGAGGATATATTCACGACAAAAAACAATTCTTAAATTTTTCTAAACTTCGTGTCGGTGAAAATTTTCATTTTTAATGGTTTTGGAGGAACCAATTTCCCTTTTTCATCCTCACCCTCTGAATCCCCTCCTGTCTTAAATAAAAGTTTTATGATTTAATGCATTTTAATGAAAAATTTTGTACAAAAACTTTCTTTGCACTTGCAATTGCAATACAATGAAAATCGAATGGCAAGTGCCAAAAATAAATAAATAAATAATATTTACTGCCGTAAGTTAAGTTGAGGATATTCAATGCAAACGAGTATCTAGCATTATAACCTGTGTATCAGGAATAACATTTGCTTAGCAAAATTCTTGGTGTCGTATTTAGTTTACAATTTGCTGCAATATAATAAAAATTAAATATTTTCTAGATGCAAAGAACAAAAATAATGTCTCTGCAAGAAAATAAATTTTAAATAAAATTTCCACATATATATGCACACATAATTATACAAACATAAATGAGATGTAGTAAAATAAATTTTAAAGGAAGCTTCCTCAATCGCCTGATTAAGCCAGGGTTCCTCCAAGATCTGTGATCCCATCACCCTTATGTATTGTTCAACAGTGGTATGAGGATCAAGTGACGACCTCTGCGTTTGTTCATTAGCTAAACTACTTTTACCTCATGTACCAGTAGCTCTAGTGATTTCAAGTCTCGAAAGACATGTTACTGAATCCTGGAGTAAAGACAGACGTGGAATAAGTTGTTGACTACTAATAATAATTTTGAAACAAGCCGCTATATTTACAATTTCCCCCAGTTCCACATACTTTTCTCAGCTGCATGTAGTACTTTTAATATTTTTCCCCACCGAGTTATTTTAATAATTTAGAAAAAGCAAATAATTCAAGGTGATGTAGGTCAGGAGAAAAGAGTGTATGGAGAAAATATTTTAACAACTATTAGTTTATTATTACTTTCAACGTGCACGCAACAATTTTCGTTTCTTCCAATAATGTTTATAGATCATTGCCTTTACTTAGTGTCTTGCATTCACCCATTTGTTGTTATAAGTAGTGTCCATATAGCGGAAAATAACATATTAGAGTCGATCGATCATAAACAGTTTAAAATTACTTGTTGTAAATTCTGGCAACTTCATCAGTTTAAATATAACAATGACGAAAAAATGCTTTAAAAAATTGCCTGATATCGTTGGTGTAGTTAAGCGGGTTGTAAACAAAACTAGAAAGGCGAATCAGGTTCACCTCACAATCAGCCCACGGACCTCATGAGAGGAAAGGACATTTATATTGCCTGATTTGTGGATTCTTGTTAATCCAGTGTCAATGTATGGCATTGGAAAACTATACAAAACGCATCATTAGCAGCACGTAAACTAAAGTTTCAATTTACTTGCATGGCATTTATGCATTCAATATGAGACAGTTCATGTACTCGTCGCGACTTCGCAGAGAAATACAGATTAAATTAGAGCAATTCTCAATTAGTCTGAAAAATATACCCGACAATATTTAATTCTGAGGGAATAAATCGATTGCTATTGGGATTAAATCATACGTTCTTCAAAACATCCTTAAATCGTTCATAAATAATATTTAAGAATTTTCAAAGCAAAGTTTTATCATTAGAACATGCTACTCAATTCGGTAACTTGCCAATGATAATTTGGGATCAGTCACAGAATAATAAGCAACATATTTGACAGGCGCTACCAAAACAACACGACAATCGAAATCCGGAAACATTCACTCTTACTAGACCACAAAACTTAAAAAGCATGTTGTAGTATGAAAATCAGTATGTGATTTAATTATAATAAACATGTCAAAAATAAAAAAAAAAATAAAATAAAATAAAATACACGTCTCTGTATGAGACCATTTAATGCAAATGAGTAGTAGTATTCCACAGAGGTCTCTTGGAATTTGATTACACCTTTTGTTATTTAATACAACAAGGATTTATTTTGAAATTGTTTCTAAATTTATGACATTTGTACACGTTAGATTTCAATTATTTAATTTTCTTTTGCCACCATACGGCGAGAAAATTGTTATTAAAATGTTTTTTTAAGCAAATAAAGTGAATTCTAAAATGAGAAAATTATGCAGGTAAGAAATTAATTTAATACAAACTTTCAATAAAGACTTTCTAGTGTCGTAATTTAATTCGTAACATGGTGATTGCAATTCTTGCTCCATCAGTTTAGTTTCGCTGTTTATTTTTTTATACATAATGAATAATATATGCGTAATAAGAGAACTTCCGCATGCGTTGGACTTGCCACCAAAGTTCTCAGTGTTACAAAATTGGTCGTTAAATATTTTTAAATAACCCGCTAAAGTCTGTGTCAAATTGTGCGTTCGGCAAATTCGGTAGTTGAAATAAGCCATATCGGTCCACAAGTTCCCGAGATATAGGTAAAAAAATATCTGGGTTTTTTTGATATTTTCATTCTCAAATTTGCTATAAGGTCTTCCTTCGGGAATTATTAACCCTAAATGTTTGACCGACAAGAAACCCGAATTCCCTCTAAAACCGAAATGTTACTAAAGACAAATTTGCGAAATTTTAAATTCAGCACACATTCGAAAATTCAGCACAAATTCGAAAAACTGGGATAAAAAATATTTAAAACCCCCATAAAAACCCAATTCAATAAAGAAACTAAATTTGACTAAAAATACCACAAAAATCAAAGTCAAACAAACTTTGGAATTTCACCAAAATTTTGCAATTTCACCAAAAAGCGGAACATTAATAAAAATTTTATTTTAGAAAATCGTCAAGAACGTGAACATGTTAGTAACACAATTATATAAAAACTCGTATTTGACAACAATAAGGAAATTCGACAACGAACTTATAAATCATAAAACTTTTTAATTTTATTAAAAATTTAAATTAAATTAAAAATTAAAAGAAAAAACAAAATTTCACCAAATTTTAGGAATTAAAAAAAGGTATAAAAAATTACCAAAGTAACAAAATTTTGCAAAAAAGCGTCGTGTGCTTGCCGAAATACAACTGATGTCGAGCGAATAGTATACAAACAATTTAACCCTGGTCTACGTCATACGTGTATCGCGTGAATCACATGACCGACATCATATTGAAGCATTAATACATACGAATATCTTGTAGTTCTAAGAGGAGCTAGCTTCAACCGAGAGAAATTTACATTGAGAATTGGTTGTACAGGAAAGTGTTAATTTTCTTTTGCCCTGGATCCACGCCTTTAACTTTTGAATACTTTCTGTTTGACTCTTTACTTGAGTTGTTTGTAATGCAGTTACCAATTTTTTCCTTTAATATATCAATATATTATACACAACTAATGTAAAATTCGAACAATTTTAGTAAAGAAAAGTACAGCACAATGATACCTTCGTCATGGAACATACATGAAATGGGAACATTTTAAGGTTGCAATAAAGAATGTTAAAGCACAAGCAAAAATATGGATAAGAAAACCATATTATATTTTACATAACAATATATTTTTAAGGCAAACATAGTATGATTATTTGAAAATATTTGAAACATTACTTTAGTTGCGATAAACAAGTTATTATAATCCATAAAAATTTCAACACGTTTGTGTTCAACAATATAGATTTTACTAGAGTTCTAACCGCAAGCAAAGTTCTTTAATTATATAAAACTAATATAAAGACTCTAATCATAAAATGTTTAAAAATAATATAGGAGTATAAAACGCCTGCTCCCATTGGTAAACCAATATCTATTAATTTAGTAAGGGGAGGGTTGTTTAGTGTGGCTGATTCGAAATTTATGTGGTCGCGTAAACAATTCTCAATCATTCAACTTTGGTGCATGATAAATATTATTAACGCTGACCGATGACTTGACGTTGCTAGATTTCAATAAACTCTAGAGCACCGTCGCAGCAAAATAGACATGTCTCCATAAAAAATTCTAATCTCTAGGAAGTATTTTCTCGATAATAGAAACAAATCAATAGTCTTATTTAATTTCGAAACATTTCAGACTCTTTAAATAAAATACTACGAGTATTCGTGTTAAGCTTACAAAATGTATATGGAAAACTTAAAAAAGAAAGCAACAACAAAATCAAAATATGATGTTGCGTGAATTTACAAACGACACAATAATAAGTCAGTCAGCAACAGCAACAAAACCAACCGCAACCCAACTAACATTCCTTCCAACTGACATGATGACAAACAAATTAAAATAAAAATTATTTTAGCTGAAGGACCTTAAGGACCCTTCGAAAGGGCTGTTGGAATTTTAAGCATTTAATTTTACTCCATCACATGAACAGTTGCGTGTGGCCAAAGCAAACATTTTTTTCCATTTTTACCATAAACACGATTTATACATGTTGCTAGAAATTTATCGTAGCTAATAATAACCATCTATGGCAGGAGCACAAGTAACACGGAAAATATTGTTTAAGAATGTTAAACATTTTTACTAATCTGCTCGCAAATCAGCCAACTCAAGTGGGTAAAAAAGATTCCTCAAAAAACATAAACACTTTTTTAAAGCTTATCAAATAGTTTTGTTTTATATTAAATAACATGTAGTTTTATTGTAGTAAGATTAGTATTTCAAAATAAATAAATTAGGAAAAAATTGGGATTGAGGAAGAGGCAAGAGTGATTTATAGTGTGATTTTCTATGCGTTAAACTATTTCAAAAGTATTAGATGAATCGTCAAATAAATTGTAGCAATCTCCTATAACCAGTTGATTTTTTGTATCAGGTTGAGTGACCATGACGCCAGCTAAAATCCATCTTTAGAGACTCGTTTGTCAGCAAAGTTGATGTCATCTTGCTGTTAACACTGAATTTTTTTTAGCCAGTGAAATCGCGATTTTTTGTAGTATATAATTATACAGAAACTGGGGAATTCTCACCTGGGATGAGTGTGTAATTAAAATCAAATCATGAGATTTACTTTTAATAAAATTTAACTTCAAAGGAAATTTGACCAAGCACTTGTTTACTTACTAACAGAAAGCGCTTTGAAATCGACAGTGCATTTGGAGCATCATGCAAAAGACAAGCTAATATTTCTGTTCCGTATTGTCCTGTGAGTAAAAGCACAGTGTTTTTTTATAAATCTTGCAAAATAGAAAATATTTGACATAGTTATATATTTATATTTTTAGAAAGATAAACAAGTTTTTGAAATTATAAGACGTTGTTGTCAAACAGTTAAAACGCACAAATTAAAGGAATTCGCCGCACCAAATTCCCGGTCTTGCGGGATTTAAAAGTTCAACAGAATTTCCCTTTTGTTTTCACACCTGCAATTTACGAAGTGTTATTATCAGCATAATCTCAGCAATTTTACTAATCCCAGACTTTATGACCAGAGGCGCGAACATCTAAGATCTCAATTCAAACTTACTGGTGCGGAACACAATATCAATTAACACAATAGCAATAAATAGGACTTTCACTTTTGCACATGAAAAGTTCAAATCATCGGAACTTTTGACTATTTTATGGGATTCTTTGTGATTAAAATAAAAAAAAAACTAATGTACGTAAGTAGTTGAAACCGCAGTATATGAACTGCAGGAAAGAGGTATTTTTACCTCAGTAGTGCAGCGATTCACAAATTTTTAACGCTTCGACAGTCGCAAAACTTGTCGACAATTTTTGTTGTTTGCAGTAACGACTGTGTGATTCAATAACTACTCGTAAACGACAGTAGACATCGTTAATTTTTTGTTTATTGAAATTGACATCAAGTGGCATCACTGTCAAAAAATATCAAATAAACGAAAAGCACAAGAAAGAATGAAAAAAACAACGATTTGTTGGAAAAAATTGTTTGTGCGTTTAGCTCTTTTTGCAAAAGCTTAGTAAAAAACATTTGAGGCTTTTTCTACATGTAGTATAAATATGCTATGTATGTATGTACCTAGTGCCTTGTTTATTAAAAATATTCTTTATAAATGATTTTTAAACAAATTAAAAGTGCCCGTAAAAGATGCTATGAATTTTAGTTTGTCGAATAAATAAAGAACACAAAAATATACGTCGTTTATTTTTGTCTACAATCGTTAAGCTAACAACAACAGCTGACTAAACGATTGCGAATGTTGTTTAAGAAAAGTTACTGAATAGCAACATCGTTAATTTTGTTGTTAAAATTTTTGATCGATGGGATTGTCGTTAAAAAAGAATAGTGAATCGCAATACAGGATAAATTAGATATACAAGTTGCTTTTAATGCTGCGCCAGGAAGTATGTTGTCAGTCTTTAATACATTAGATATAATTTTATAACAGCCTTTCGCATGATATATTAAATTGAAGTATGAAAGCTTTCCAAGCTTAGCAAATCAGTATTGTAAAATGAGATAATATTATAGCCATATTTTTTAAAACGGAAATTATTTTTTTCATTAATTTAATTTCTAAAAATGTTCTTTAAATCTCAACATTCCTTGACATATAAAAATGTTAACATACTCCAACATATTTTCTTGCTTTTAGTTTAAGACATGCTACTCATTTTTATTGTGAATACAGAAAGACTAAAAAACAAATCTCAAGGATTAAGAAGCTTGTAGATGTACAAGTGTGCAAAGTATAGTTGACTACTACACAGAACACAAACAACAACATACAACCACTAAAAGTTAAGACACCAAAACAACAATTGAGAAAGACACGTTTTTATGTTGATTAACAACATGCATTGTTTTCATTCAAATATAACAAAATACACGTAAACAATCAAGTAAAAAAGTGCACACAGAAGTGAAACTAAAAAGAAAATAAAGAAATAACGAATTGTAAAGGACACTGGAAAACAATAAACGTCGTTTTATTCTCCTTAAGGACCGAAAAAACAAATTTAAGTTCGAATATTAAACAAAACAAAAAACTAAACAAACTTGACATTCTGTTAAGGACAAGAAGTAATAAAAAAAAAAACAATACAGCACTGTTGGCAAAACATTATTTTCGAAAAAAACCCAAGAAAATTTCGTAGTTTTGTAATTAAATTTTCTTGTTGGTAATAAAATTTTACACCTAAGGATTCGTGTTTAATTTTTGTAAAGAAAACTAATTCCCATTTGTTGTAAATTTGCTCAAAAGAAAACGATTCCATTTTTTTGTTTATAGATTATTTATTCAAACGTATGACTGTTTTTGACAGCGGTATCGTAAATATTAATCAGACGCTTAGTACACTTATGGTCGAAAAGGGACCCAGAAAGTAAGTGGTCTGCTTCGATATCCCCCCATACATTAATAGTACATTAAACTTCTTTTATACCTTCTAGAAAATGGTAAGCTTGTCATTCCGTTTATAAATTACTACAATATTAATTTCCGATACAGCAAAGTATATATATACATATAGGTAGCGATGTTCAATTAAGGACGTCTGTCTGTCCGTCTATCGAATTTTGAAACTTTCTGATGGTACTAGATAAACTAGGATCTTAAAACTGGGACCATATTATCGGCGCCGTTTCACTGTTTGAAATTAGCAATATCGGTCCACATCTTTTCGAGATATGGACAAAAAACATTTTCCTGTTTTTTGATGTTTTCACTCTCAAGGAGGAACGATCACATGCAAGTCCATGAAATTTGCAAATTCTGAATATTCAGCAAATTTTTCTATTAGGTACCTCTACAGAAATTATCATCGTGTAGCCGCCAGGTAACTCGCGAACCTAAGTATTAAGCCAAAATAAAATTAAAAAAAAAACAGAAAATCAAATTCCCCAAAAGCCGAAACATTTCGAAGAATTTGCGATAAATGCAAAATTTTGTTTAAATTTTAAAAGAGAAAAACTTGAATAAAATTGGAATTTAATTAACCCAAATTCAATATTTAAAATAAAGCAGAAATTTTAATAAGTTATACTGAAAAACTATATTCACCACATTCTGATATTTCATCACAAAATTTTAATTTCACCAAAATTTTGTAATTTTAACAAAAGCCAACGTTTAACAAATATATCGAAAAAATAAAGAATTATTTCACAAAAAATTCAGAAAAACCCCAAAAAATTAAAAGTAAACTAAAATATATAAATATTACAAAAATTTTACATTTTACCAAAAATTTTAATTATTCTGAACAATTAAGGGCCCCATTTTATAAAACGCAAAACAACGTCAGATTTTATATGGAAAACAAAAAGAAATTTTAAACATTTTAAAATATTTGTAAGAAAATTTTTTGCCCCTTAACGCTATAAAACATGAAGCGTTGATTTCCTTTTCAAAAGCCCAACAATTTTTATGAAAGCAATAAAAAAATGTGAAATTTTTTTTTGTTTATCATATAAGCTCTAGCGTTGCTTTACGTTGCATAAAATAAGGCCCAAAAAAAACAAATTTTACCATAATTTGGAAATTTTTCACACAATCGAGAAGGGTATATAAAGGTTTATCATTGAAATTTATTTACTGACGGCACTACAGAACTTATTATTTAAAATATTTTTTTATTGGTTCTATGAATAACTTTTGTTAAAATATTTACAAATACATAAACAGTAACGTTGTTTAGTTTTGAAAACTTTGAAATTATTTTCATTTTATTTTGACAAAGATTCTTTTTCATATATTATTAATTGAGACTTTATTGACGTTTTGTAATATTTATTTTCTGATGATGCTACACGCAGGCGTAGCAAAATATAGAGTGTAATTAATAAAATAGTGTTTAAAAAATTTTTTATTGAACATCAAATCCTTTAAAATAGTTAACTACAAAATAGATTAATAGGACAAAAACTACAATAACTATTAATATTTATATCATTGTTTGTCGTAGCTTTGTCCAACTACATTTATTAATATTCCAAGCTTTCATCATATCAAATAAATTCTCTTCCTGAATAGAAAGAATAAAGAAAACGAACTTATGCCTAGAAATAAAAACTACTTAATATTTTTAATATTTAGTTAAGTAAATATTACATAATCAAATTTGTTTATTCTTGCTAAGATAAATTGTAAGTAAAACTTATAAAAAAAGAGTATTGTACTCGTCAATAAAAATTTCAATGAAATAGACGTCTTTCTCTAAAAATTTTTTATCATTTGTACAGGAAAAACTCGTCATAGTGCAGAGTTGCTTTGATGAATTAATTTTCCCTCCACTTGGTAGAGTTACGAAGAATATCACATATACAAACATATAGAGCAATATATGGATATAATTACTTTTGTTAATTTTTGAATATTATTATTATTATTATTAAAACAATTCAATTGTCTACTGTATGTTTTCCTAAACGAAAAACATTACAATTCTATGTGTGTATATTATATTATTAATTATTACTTTAACACAATGCTCAAATATTTGATGAATCTTTTCATACCGCACCCTGTTTATCGCTTATCATTTTGCTTTCAGAAAGTAACAAAAAATCTCTTCATCAATATGTTGCTGAAAGTTAAGCTGAAATAAAAGAAAATATGAATGTGTTAGTTAAAAAATTCGATTGAGTTTTTAGAATTTGTGTGTGTAAGTGTTGGCTAAGTTAAGCACAGAAATAAAAATTTTCAAAAAACAACTAAAGTTCCAAGAATCCAGAAATTGCATTAAAAAATTATAAAAAATTTCAAATTTGGATAAATTTTAAGTTCACCAAGAGTTCTCTATAAAATCCAAAGACTGAAATAAAACAAAATATTTGCAAAAATACCAAAAAACCCGAAATTCACAAAATTTTAAAACTAAGTTTATAATTCCACCAGCATTTTACAGTTTCGCAAAAATTTAAAAAAAAATCAGTATATAATGCGAAACGTCGCAATTTTACCAATATAGATTTGACATTAGGTCCAAAAGATCTGTATCTTACAAAAAAAAAACGTAATTTGCAAAAACAAGGAACCAAAAACACCCGTCATCAAATTTTAAAATTTAACGAACAAATTTTCATAAAGGCTGAAATTGCACCCAAAACCATAAAGTTTATAAAATATTATATATTTTACTAAGTCTTATGTTACAATTCACTTAAAAACTCAAAAGTTAATTCAAAAATGATAAGCATTCAGAAAAAAGAACAATAAATTAAAATTAAAGGACCGTAGTTAAGTGAAAACATCTTATTCGTTCCGATCTTATCGTTAACCGATCGAAAATGCTCATATTAAAGGGAAAAAAGACTAAAATCGGAAGCCAAAATTAAATATCGCAAACAATCCGTTGCACCGAAAAGCATCTGTGGTACATTTTTGGTAGTTCAAACTTTTGTAAAGGGTATATAAGATACGACGCAGCCGTTTTATTTTATATTATTCAATTTCATAAGCAAACAAATAAAAATGTATTTAGTCACCTTATCACGAGACCACAAAGCCAATCACGAAGGGTGTGAATGAAAATACAAAACTTTGTACTGGCGGTTGTTCATCTCTGTCAATCTTATTAGTAGACTAGCAAGATTTTCTGTTTTGATTTACATGCAATCAAGTATTCTCAAATCATATCAATAGAGTTAAGCATACCTTCAAACCGTTTATGCAGAATACCTATTATGGCAATTGCAATGTGATATGTAAAATCATCCCGTTATAAACAAACGTTGATCAATTTTATACCGCATAATCCAGCAACTTGATAAGGCCATTCAGCATAGTAAACAAGATATTCGACAGAAAAAAAATATCTAACAAAAATCTCGCTATTGGTATTTGAATGAAACGCTTAGAAAATGTTTATCAGCTACCACAATTTTTCGTGATAAGATTTGTATGAAAGATTTTTGAGGAATGGCGCAGAGACTTTCCAAGATTTTAATAATTTAGGAGAATTTTTGGAAAAGGATCATATGCATTGAGACTTGGTAGTTTCCAGATATCTGAGCACTTCAAAGAAGATATTTAATATTTATTTGGCAAAATTAAAGGTAATATTTCTTTTTAATTCTCAGTCTGCATGATTTTACATTGAATTCCACCAGCATACTTACTTCACAGATTTCTTCTTAAGTCCTAATTTTGCAAAACAGCGCCAAACGTAATTTATTTTAAAAACCTCATATTAATTTAAATATTGTGTTTGTGTTATATCAATATCGTCCTTCAATAGTGACAAATTATCTGATCAGCCCAAAAACGTTACGGTAGAAGTGAGGCGTCTTATCAATAAAAATAATGGCGTAAGACTACAAAGTTACTTCGGCCAAGTAAATAAATCCTTTGCACAATTTACTGAAAATAAAAACGCTACATTTCCACAGTTTATGGAGCATCCATTAACTGAACCAGCTATTATATAAAACCGGTTTTATACAATATTTATTAAAATCTCGCTTGATAACACGGTCTTTTAGTGAAAATAGATCTTGTTGAGAAGATTTTGAAAAATTAGACAAATTCGTTTTGAAATTTTCAGAAAAATGATTTCGGATATATTCGAGCATTTAGAGCGCATAACGCAGTTACTTTTCACCCGATTTTTCTTGTTTATATATTTTGATATGTCTATGAAATACAGGCACCGATTTGACTAAAAATATATGCATTTTTTTAGTTTTTTTAGAATTCGTTTTTTATTTATTTTGCTATGATAGCACAAACATTTATCTCGCAGTTTTGAAAAAAGATTTTATTTCTAATAAAAGAGTTTTTAAATTTTCCAAATCGGATGAATGTTGTTAAAGTTGTGTCTCTTTATCTGAAAGGAGTGCAATAGCATTTGATCGAAAGTTACTGAGTGTGAGAAGAATTTATTATGGCCACTAATTACTTAGAAATAATCGAATATTTTAAGTAATTTAGTAAATTTCTTTGTTGTAATAAAAAAGCACCTGAATTGTTTTGGTTGTTCATTTTCTGTTCTTCTCATTTTACCTTAAGAAGTGAAATTACTGCATGCGGTTATGCAGAATTTTAAAGTTTGTGAAATTGTTTTAGGTTTAAAAGGCCTAAATATTTTACTTGTGCTGCAAGGTGGTAAAATCTGCAAAATCCTTCAAAATAGGTAAAAATAATCCTATGCAATCTTAAGTTGGTCGACAAGAAATAGCTTGTAAATTATTTCCGGAAATATGTGAAGGCAAAATAGGAATAGTTCACTACAATTTTCTGGTGTATTTATTGGAAAATTATGATTGTTAAAGATTTGTCGGGAAAACTTAATGTGGGCGAAAATAGAGCGTGGACGAGTTTCATTTCTTTATTTAGAATTTTTTAAGAAATATAAATGCGCAAAAAGCATTGACATGGTAATTGAATTACGTGCAGATAGTGCGGACATAGAATGCAGAATATCTATAAAAATCATTTTCTACCAACACGGAAAAGAATTCAGAGAACAAAAAGTTTTTGAAAGTTACTTCGGCGCATCCAAAAGAGAAACACACGATAAATTTCGCAACCATAAAAGTTCCAGTAAGCACTTTTAATCAAATAATTAAGTTTGCATCTCATTATTTTACTTTTGGCAATTGTGTAAATTTAATTAAAAAACTTGTAATGCTTTGAAGAAACTGAAAATAAACAGAAATTCTATTTGATTTTTTTCTTTTTGAATTTAGCTAAATATGTTTGTGAGTATGCAGATTCCCCAAAAGTAAATAGACAAAATTTCTATGTTAGATAAAATTTAATAACTTTATAATTTTTTAACTTATCTCAACAAAAGGAAGTAACATTTATTGATAATAAAATAATCTTTAAAAATATGCATGCAAATTTATACGTGTTTAAAGAAAACGATTACAAACACTGTTGCCAAATTGAAAAAGCTAAAAAAATATGAAAAGTATATATATTTTTGTCACCACTTAGTTTTTTTACAAAACTATTAATAAATTAAAATTCAAAATTTCCAAACAGTTTTTTTCTGAATAACTCAAAGTCTTGAGGGTTTTCAGAACTTTTGACACCTTTCTAAGTTTAAAAAAGTGTAATTTTATAACACCATGTAATTGATACCCGGTAACTGAAACGACTTCAACACAGTGCTTTCACGAAAATAGTTCTGCTCATCTTGACGGGCTTAATGCTTTCAGGATCAAATAATTTTATCATTTTTAATAATTTTTTAATGTTATTCGTACTCTTCGCCCGCATTTTTAATCTCGTTTTGAAGATTTTGTAAACTGTATTTCTATAATTTCTCAACTTCAACTGGGATCGCGGTTTTTAGGAACGAAGCAAGACTCTTATATTTTATTTATTGTCGATAAAAGGAACATTTGCTAATACACCTCTGTTTACAAATATTATGCTGCTGATGAAATATAAATAGAAAAATCTAAGTGTAACTGTTAAAAGTTGCTACGAGAAAATTTCTTAGCTGCAGACATAAGCGCATTTTAAATAATTTCATTTCTTTTTGAAAATGATGTGCTACTCTTAGCTACAGGTACTTTTAATTATATTTAGTAGCTTTTCTAGAGCACCAACAAAGACGCAACGACTTAGTAGAAAGAACTTGTTTTAAAAAAATTATGAATTTTAAGGGTTCACTGACCACTTTCGGTTTAAGTCAAAATTAAGCTGGGAATTCTATAAACGTTCAACAAGAAAGAGTTTGCCTCTCCAAGTTAAATGATAATCCATGTCTTCTCTCATTATAAAAATAATTATTAAAAATGTAACGTAATCATATAAACTCCTGTTGTATAACTTAAAATTTTTTCTTTAATCCTTTAATTGTAAAAACATACATCGTAATCTATGTTCACTATCTCTGCAAGCCCTTTGCAATAAATATTCTTCGTTGTCTCAGTCATTTGTATAATCTATAGATAACAATATCTTTTAAAGAAAATCCATTTTCCTAACACATCCTTGTCTGACAAAATGTACTTAAGGAAGCAAAAAAAAAAATTGCATAAATAACAAATTTAAAACTAAATAGAAAAATTTATGAAAAAAAAACGGCAAGAAAACTGGATAAAGCGTCTGGTGCATTATGTGATTTTAGACAGAGTCAAGTGCCGGAAGAGCTGTAAGTAATATAAAATTATAAAATCTTGCATGTTGATAGCCAGCCACTAAGAAAAGCCAAACCTAAGTATGTCCTCAGCTAGGGAAACATGTTCTTTCAGGCTCGTACATGTATGAAATATAAACTGGATGTTATTGAATGAAATACTTAAGCATGTGTTAGATTTCTATTAGAAACATGTTGTTATTATTTTCTTTTTCTTCTTTTGTTAAATCCTAGACGAAGGAATATATGAAAAATTAAGTTAAGTAAGGAAAACCAGCACTCTTGGTCTTGCTGTTGGTGTCCAACAAAGAATATTCAAGAAACTGAAGTTATAAAACAGCAGTCGCAAATTCTTTAGTGGCAGCAGCATCGTCATCAGCAACAATAGCAACATTTACACGACAGCTACATCATCATCATCGTCACAAGATGCAACAGCATTAAGGACTAAAGTATGGCAGAGTAAATAACACATGTGTTCCATAAAAGCTGGGACAAACAATAGAGAAACTCGAGCACAAACAATGACAGACAATGAGACTTTCTAACAAGTCTAAATAAAATTTCAATTTCCTGTTAATATTATGAACACAAGTGAGAAAACATTATTTTACAAAAACTAAGTGCAAACGTTGCTGCAACATTGTCAACGTTATCTTATGGCAAAAAATAAAGGAGACAAATTTATGAAAATTCAATTTTCGTTTTGTATATTTTTGTTTTCAATAAAAAAGTTTTAAGATTTTATTAAAATGAATATCTTCAAGAACTTGAGACTGTGTGCGAAAAGGATCTTTTTTAAAATTGAAATAAAATGTGCTGAAGTATTTAAGATCCTGTTAAGTTAAGAAAATGTTATATTTAAGAGGTTGAAGTAAAATATTCTTAGGAAGCCAGCTTTAACTATGATAATTTTATTATAATTGAAACGAACTCGTTGCGTCGAAACCCTCAGAAATTTCTATAAATTGCTGACATTTATTACAGTATTCAACTAAGGCTAGTGCACTATGATACATATTTAATTACAGGCCTTGGCCGGCTGGCGTTGTTGGTGAATGAGAGAAGTAACTTTAATATTTCATTTCTGTCAACTAAAAAACTATAATCTCAGGTTAAGAAAAATGCTGGTAACATTCAAGATCAAATTTATCGTGCTCTAGCCTACATTCGTTAAGGAATATGTTAAGCCTGTGAAATAGTTTAAATAATTTCAAAACTTCCCTGGTTTTAATGGCGCTATTGATGCAACTCAACCGACAACAAAATGAATACCAATACATAGAGGACCAAAAATTTAGTCGATGACCACTTCGTAAGTCAATTATACCGTAAACAACAAATACCACAGACTTTTTTGAACCGACTTAATACCCAAAATATCTCTACATATACTCTGTAACCAGAAGTGATACCCTCTGTCAGTTTTGATAGGGAATACATATCGAAAAGCCAGGAATATGACTGTCTTCAAGAACGCCGAAAACATACTCGCGACTATCCTTGCAATACCATTCGTCAGATATTTTAGCCCAATGTAGATTTTGGCATAGATTTCCTGGCCATAATTCATGAAACCGGTAAAACCAGAAGATATTTCACTGCTTAAGTCGTAGACTTTAAAACAATTCATAACATAAAAGGCGCCGAAACTCGTTGTATTTTTCATTCCGACGTCGACTACGCGAAGAACTGTGAGATTATTTTTGAAAAAAAAACATATATCAACCATATATTTTCTGAAGTCTATTGACGCAGTTCGATAGAGAAGCATTTCCGTGGGTAAAATTCACAATTTGTTTCGTAAAATGCACTAGTTTGTGATAGAAACAGTTTAGTAAAGTATATAAAAGATTTTGCAGCAAAAAATATTGAACATTTTTAAGCATCCTTAGTAACATGAATATGTTAAAACATTTTTGTTACTTGAATTTTGATGATATTTTTAATGAAAATATAGTAAGCACACGTTCATAGTTCTTAATAAAATTTAAAAACTATAAGGATAACTTTAGTGTTTCAATAGACATGACCGAATAAAAATGGCTCCATAAAATTCAAATTTTGTTATGTAAATGAAAACGTAGCACGATCCACATCCGTCTTCTTATAGTAAAATAGTTGTCTGCGAGTCTTTTCTTTCGTTCTAAACAAAAAAAAATCATCAACTTTTACCGACCATTAAACAAACTTATAAATTTTGTGACGGAGTCAATGAAAATTGCAACGCATGCTTAATATCAAAATATGTAGCATACTTACAGGAGTACGCTTTCTAATGTACATTTAAATGTTATAATTTGCAACAACAATTTACTAATAATAAATCAAAACGGCATCACACGATTTAATAAAAAAGCCAAAATAGCATTGTCACAGGTATGCCCAATTAAAAAACCCTGTACGTGATAGAGAACAAGTGAAAACCCTTCATATCCATTACATTTTTATTTTGATGACATTTACTAAAATGCGTATAGTTTTTTTACAAATATCTAGCTGAATAAAGTGCATACGAATATCTATAAAAATGTTAATTTATTAACTAATTCGATTATTTCCAAAGGTGACTACAAATATCGTACAAAAGACTATAAAACTGCAGACGTGGCGTTCTAATACAATCAAAAACAAGTAGAGACGGCAAGTAAAGAAACCCGGAATACAGGGTTAATTAGATATTGGTATGGAACAATAAAATATATCCTGCACCAAGACGGTTATGCTTTTTTACCACCTTATAAAATAGTACTAGAATCGAAGCATAAACTGTATCTGTTGGTTTGCAGAATAGAGTTAACTTCAACTACAAAAATTATTAACAAGATAATCATTTGATAAAGTGCAAGGTGATGTGAAGCTCTCAGTTATATGAAACATTTTGTCTTGAATAATACTTGTTTTTTAATCAACTTGTAGATCTTTGGCGGAGAAGTGATTTTTTTGAGAGATTTGTTGTTTTTTATTATGGGATTTAGCACGAATTCCCCAAACTTGAAAAGTTTATAATACAATAGATTGAAAGATCGATGTAATAAGACTAATCTTATCCTGGTAACTTAAAAAACGAGCTGCGACCAATCAGGGGATGTAAGATAACTTTAGCTGAATGAAATTTTTTATATTGTTTTCGAATGTGTATTTCGAAAAGAATCTTTCTATTGACTTAAGCCCCAAAAAAATTCATGATGTTGGGACTGAAGGACCGTTTCTTTTTAGCTGAATTGTAGGATAGAAACTGGATTTCTTCCTTCGGCTAGAAAATACTGTGGTGTATATTCGTAAGGGAAATAAACATGTACCGTCAGCAAATGCTATACATTTTACACAATTTGTTTGCAGCACGTCAGAGCTCTATAAATTAGACAGGAAGAGGCCCAGTACTGGGCCTTGCGGGGGACTCCTGAGTGAATTTTCAGAATAATTGTCATTGAAGTTTAAGCAAAAATGTGTGTTCTTTCAAATTAATTAGGATAGCGGTATTGGATCATTTTCAGTAACAAACTATTATGACATACTGTGTCGAATGCTTTCTCTATGTCTAAAGTTATCAGGACTCTAGAGAGACTAGAGTCCTTTTTCAAAACCGGAATTTGTATGAATAATTAAACGTTTTGCTTGATGTACGATGCCATGGAAAATAAAATCGGTTTGGATATATTAGCGGTCTGTTGTTCTGTTTAATAAATGATGACAATATAATGTTAAGAATTTATTATATTATTTGAATGAGACTACTATGGGCGACAGCCATGAACTGAATTATGGATTTTGCCCGGCTTTATAGTAGGTATGACAAAAGAAAAAGTTTAAGCAGTTGAAGTGCGATATTACTGCTTTGAAAAATACGGTTGATACTCGTAGTATGCGGTAGACAATTAAATGTTACACACAAATTGGTATTCACAATACTAGATGACAAAACGGCTCAAAAAGTTACAAATACCATTTCATCAGCCGTATGTTGAACTTGAAAAGCAAAACCGTCTCTCCGAAATGAACAATTTGGAAAATATTTTAAGCCGAGCTATTAATGGTGAAGCTTGCAATTTGGAATTATTACCATAACACGTTCTTATAAAATTTAGAAAACTACTGAAATATGTTCTGCAATCGAAGCGTAACATAACAACTTATATAACAATGAATCAAGGATCTAGGTAGTCGAAAAATTGCAATACCTCGAGACATTTCTTTTCAAACCCTGCGCTCATTGCTGATAAAAACGGTGTCGACGAAGAAATTATAGATCATTTTGAAATCGTTCTTCAGATAACAACATGCAGACACAAAATCGATAGTAATAAGTTTAAGAAATTCACCTGGTACTCTGCTAAATGTTTCGATACTGTTACTATACATAATATAATAATGATATATGGATAATAAATAGTTGCTGCAGCCATACTATCTATTGGTATATTTTCTGGCGAATAAGAATACAGAAAATATAAAGTGTGTTCTTAAGAAAATTCAGTAGAACATGAACGAATACTGTTGCCATGCATCGTCTTCTAGCGTCCTTAAATGAGTAGTATAAGGCATCAACCTGACTACTGTTAATGCTTGAATGAAGGGTCTAAGGGCGGTACCTCTAAGGACTGACCGATTTCAACCATTTTGACTACATGTAATTTTTTAGGCTCCCTAAAAGTAATTAGCGTTTAGGTGGAGCCATACAAAACCATAAATATGGTTACATTAGATGTACCCCTAGTGGATTGTTTATTAATTACAGTTAGTAAAGCAAGTGTGCCAATTGCCATTATCATGTGACTAATGCTTTTATTTTTTGCCAAAAAAATTTATGAAGCGATCACAATGTGCGTCGTTTGCAAGCGCATATAGCATAATATCCTTTTTGGGCCTCCAAGTCAAACGATAGGTAGTAGGTGTAAAAGTTTATAAAGGATAACGTTTAAGGACATGTAGGAGGCATATTTTAAAACAAAACATCGTAGAAGATATTGTTAGTGTGTCGCCTTGAACGCATCTCATGTCGAACAGAGAGACTATTTAAGCTACCCCACCAAACATATAAAATAAATGCTTCATACATATTTAGAATTAAGGCAAATACTTTTATACTTTCATTTGAATGCAGACATAAAACTTAAAAGAGATCGCGCTTTAATTAAATTTCCTTACTTTTGTGTTTCACATTCCATACAAATGATTTTCCCAAAGCTTGTTGGTATTGATTTCAAAGTGGAAGAAATGGTACTCTAACGTTATTCCTTGGAGTACGGACAAAGAATACTGAAGACACACACACACACCAATATTTTTCAACAATAACAACTGCACACATTTTCACAGAGTATGGAAGAGCAAATAAATGGATGGAGTAAACAAAAAGTTTGTTGTTTCGCCACCCATAGGAAATGGTAACCAGTTAGTTGATATCCGCTTTGATGTCAGTAAGGGAATTTAATGTTGAGAATGAAAACATTAACTTACAAACGTTCATAGGTAGTAAGTAGTGGCCATAACGAAGGCCAAGTAAAGGGTGTTTATTTAGATGTATAGAAGTGTACGCTGACTACACGGAACCCGAAGTTCTAGCTTTATAGTCTTATCATCGTTATGCAGTAGTGTTAAGTTTTCAACCTGTTGGACTGATATGTGTTGACAGTCTATTGTGGCCATCTTGTTTTAGTGGTGTCTTGAAAATACTGGCATGTTGTAAGATTGTCTAAATCTTATATACGAATTGGCTTCGGGGCATTGGGAAGACAATCCCAATATCCAATATAATGTAACGACTTGTTCGTTACAAGAAAATATTTATTTGTTTCCAAGACAGAAACGAGACAGCTTACATTAATGTGTTCAATAACGTTATAATCTTTATCCATGAACTTAAATTACTAAGTACAGCGCGACACGAAGCCTTCGGTGGCCATTGACACATTCGCTGGTACTCTTATCAGCTTCCCTCGCCTCCGACGCTTACACAAGATATCACCACTATTAGTTGCGAGTGCACATGAGCCGATTCTCTCTCTTCGGGGCGAATAAAAATCTAGCCCGATGGTAAGAGAGCACTTCTTATTTTGGCCTCTCTTGTCAGGGCGAATATTATTCTTACCTAAGTCGACAATACAAGAAGCTCTGTACCTATCACTCAGATAAATTCTCTCTGTCTGTCTACTGCTCTAGGAACAAGGATTGACGAATAAAATTCTGGCCCGAGGCTAAGAGATGTCTCCACTGCTCACTCAACTCTGACCGCACTCGGTTGGGGCGAATAAAATTCTGGCCTAACAGTTTACCGCCTGTCTATCCACTACTCGCCTGGACCGATTTTTCGTTCGGAAAGTGATATTGTTTCTTGTTCGAGTGTGCACAATTGGTATTTTAGAATAGCAGCCAATCGAATAGTGTCTCCTTCTGGACATCTCCATACGAATATTCGAAGGCCCAAAAATAAGTATATTCGTAAATGATACTGATTTCTAAAGTTCAATAAACGCTTTGAAACGACTTCCGTCTTCATTTGTTGAAGTTACTACAAATTTTTGCAGAAGTCAAATCAAGTAACTACTCTGAAATATTAAAAGAAGAACTTCGGATGTAATATGTCCATCAAAGTGCACTACCTCCATAATCACATTAACCAGTTCACAGAGAATCTTCGAACCTATAGTGAAGAACAAGAGTAGCCGTTTCACCAGGGCCTAAAATTCATTGAAGAAATCTACCAAGGTCGACTGGGCCGGCGCATTATGGCTGACTGCTATTGGGGAATGCAATGTGATTGTCACACTACACTTCATTCACGAAAGTCGCGGGAAAGAAAGTTTTTAGTTGCTTAATAATGTAACAAATGCTAATATGGTTAAAATGTTTTTTTTTCTGTACTAGTCAAAATCTACAATTAGGGAATCCCAATTCGTTCTGTTAATGTAATCAGTATAAATTCCTAAGTTAAAAATAAAGTTTAGCTTTGTGGCACCCAAACCAATATTCACCATTGTAATCTACCTTGCTTAGAGCACTTGTATGCTCTAAACCTTTATGTTGGTGACGATGAGATGGTTTTGTGGCAAATCTGTCTACTTCTATGGGGTGCTGCCAAACAAAACACATTAGCGAGACTGTTGATGCGGTCATTGTTGGTTACTCTTTTCCTTGTTAACGAATTGGTTTCCCCAAGGAAAAGGATTGATGAGAAGAAGGTATTGAAGTATTTATAATTTTTAAGGCAAATGGTTTGACGTACTAACACTTTAATGGCTGCATCATAAATAATAAAATAAAATTAATAATAATACATAAATTGATACAGGTCATTAAAGCGTATAAAGAGCTGAACTTTTCATCACTTGGTCCTGGCAGCAGGGTTTAGTTAATTAATGATTAATTGATTATCCTCTCCCAATAATGTCATTCCTATCATAACTGAACTGAATTGTTTTTTTTCCTGTTTGCCTCCAATTACATAGAAGCGAAAGAAGGATTAAAACACTATCGCTGTTGCAATTTAACCGATATTACAGTTGTCATTGATTGAATTTTTTAAACAACATTGTTGCAATACAAGAAAGGCTGTGTATGTGTGCGTGTGTGAATCAAAACTATAGATACTCTGAGTTACTTTAATAATTAATTAACCATAATACTCTTTTATATTGACGTTTAATTAAATAGCTCAGCTTACAGACAGTTCTGCGCACAACAACAAGAAGGTGCTTTAGCTTACAAAAATAAACTGCCACCGTTGGATGATGGGAATAAAAAACAACTGAATTGAATGTAATTTAATAAACAACATGTCATGCGTAAGCAGGTTTATGTGCAATGCCAATTCTATATTGCCTTACAAGGCATCTGACGGCGAAGAAGTATTTGTTAATCGCATATGCGAAATTACAGAAACTACACAAATTCAAAGCCTGGTTTAGTCAAAACATTTTCACTCAGTTAATTTAAAAAAGAGAGTTGTCCAGAGCAGGTGTTGAAAGGGAATAAAACTAACTGGGTTTCAGGTACCAAAGAGTTTCTTTTCTTATCTAAAGCAGTTGTCACACATTCCGCCTTCGCAAGGTGCCAAGGATCTAGGAGGTTCAAGTTACAGCGATTATGCCACATGGGTCCTGCTCAGTTCGAGCGTTGACGTGAGTTATGTGTTGTGTGAGAACAAGTGTTGATTGTGGATTATTCGCATAGTTCAATGGCTTCGGATATCCGAACTGGTAAAAGTTCATCGATATCAAATTCAATTTATTATCATGTATACAAAGCGCTCGTCAATAACGTCAATAATTTTACCAACAATATTTTTTATGTTTTTATCATTTCGACAATAAATTTTGTAACATTTAGACATGTTGCTGAATAGTGTAACTCGCCGAGATGATTTTCATCATTGATCGACTAACATATAGTAGATTTCATAGGCACCAATAAAACAATATATCAGCAATCGACTCGTAATATGACCGCGCTCTCATTTCAAAATCCTTTATAACGAAGAGGCATGAGACATATGTGATTTTCATACCTTATGCCTTGCAAAGTAACTCAATAAAATCTTAACTTTAACCTGCCTATCAGCTATATTTTTAACCTACTTCTTTGAGTGCCTTCTGAAAGCTTGAGGGGAAAAAAACTTGCTGAAAATCAATACATGCATGTGCAAATAATTTATGCACAAATTAAGTCTAAGTCTGAAAGCTTTCTACAGAAAATGTCCCAGTTTTTTTCGGCAGTACAAATTCTTCCGCTATTCATTGCAGCTGGGTTTTTCAATAATCGATTGCAGCTTTTATACCGAGATATTTGAAATTGCCGGCATAATTACACTCAAATCAAATAGCCAAAAAAAAATTCGGTCGAATACAAATTCATTGTACGACTACATCTGTATTACAGCATATTATCGTTTACATCTAGTAATTTCTAACCTCAGTTTTATAAAAATCACCCTACCATTTTGGTTTCAAAAAGCAACACACAGCATACAATTTGCAATTTCAATGTACAGGGTGTGGCCGCTTAACTTTTTTTAACTCTATAAATCCCACTGTATGAATCACAAAATTGTTATTTATGTTATAATATAGTTTCGAAGAAAAAATAAGATAGGTGACGTCCCCCATTCTCAATACACTGATTAAACTAATTTCTGGCGTCTGTCATCACCCTTGCCAGCATAGCAGCTGTTATGTTGGGAATTTCTTTCTCGCTATTGGTCTTCAAATCTAGTAGGGCTCTTGGATGCTTAACATAAACTTGGAATTTTAAAAAACCCCATAGACAAAAAATTAAACGGATTAAATCCGAAGAGCGAGCCGACCACTCCAAATCACTCCTAATGGAAATGAGGTGCTTTCTCTCTCTTTCTCTTTGCAGTGCCATCGATGCTCCTGAGGTATGTGCCCTGTGCACTTGCATGGTTTAGTTTGGAGCCAAATACCCCATAAGTCCAAGTCATATAGCCGTAGGTAAGAACTTCCAGCAACTAGTCGGAGTTCATTGTCACCGTGACTTAATTTTTTTTAAAAAACCGGGCTCCAATAATTTCAGCTGTGCACAAACACTTTGACTTTTGGATAAATGCAAAGGCCTTTGATGTGATTCTCGGGGATTGGTAGTAAGCAAGTAGTGCATGTTTTGTTTGTTGGCGGATCCCCAAAAATGAAATAGCGTCCTCACTAACGAGAAGAATTTCAGACGCGTTACTCCGAGAATTGAAGTCACGCTCGGAAAACTCCGGTACAATTTCCAACTTGTAACGATGGAAACGAAAATCGGCATGAAGAATTCTCTTCAGATAACGATCGTAAAGTGATATTGGCATTGAAGCTCTCACCGCGTCAGATAAGAACATAGGACTCCAATCCTTCTTCTTGTCACATTTCCAGTTTACCAGAACGTAGTGAATCACGTAACAACTAATATCCGTTCCGCGACAGGAGCCAATGGGACTAAATTAAAGCGATTAAGAAAGGAGCTTTGGGTTGCAGTCACAGAATATCTGCTCGAAATGTAGGCCTCAACGGCAAAAAACCTTCTGCTACTCTTTCAAGGCTTGACGGCGGGTAAACTATGTCGACACAAAACTTTATAGTCCCATCTTTCGAGTGGCACCTCTAGCGCTTCCATACGGCATCAACCAAGTGAATAGAGCTTTATTGGAGATTTAAAGCAATAGTTATACGGCCGCACCCTGCAGATAAAAACGCCTGTTTGATGTCATCATGGAATTAAGAAATTTACTTGCAAGCACAAAGTATAAAGCAGAGACAGATAGAAATATTGATTTTGCCCGGGGCCAACGCGAATATTGGTGAGATTATTGGAAAAAGTAATAGCTTGTGTCAGAATTTAGAATTCACATGGAATTTATTAATATTTATAAACCTGCAAGTTCATGCTTCTCTACGCATGGGAATACGAATAAAAGTGCACCATTTTTGAGCTACAAATGAAAAAAATGCTGATTGCAACAGCGAATAAATGAATGTTAAATTGTTCAATATTCAAGCCTGCATTAATATCGAATGCAATGCAAGAAAACAATTTATACAAGTTTGAATAAAGAGTTCATAGCTGTAGATAAAATAATTAAGGCGTTGACTACTTACCAAGTGTTGACTTTAAATGACTGGGTTCGTTGTTTAGGTAGTGCCAATCAGTAACATCAAATTGTTGCTGTTATATATTTTGCTTTTGTTCTTAGTACGAATATTATATACCACAGCACCCTACCTAAAAATATGCTATTTGCTAAGGTTTTTAAAAAGAACACAGCAGGAAAACATGGCTGTAACATGAAATATATTATCTACAACAATATATGATTAAGGCAAATAGATTAAACTTATTCTTAAATACTTGCTGGGTAGCCAGAGTCCTAAAGTGAAAAGAGGAAAAAACTTTGTTTAAAAAAAACTTTGTTTAAAAAAACTCTGCAATGGTAGCATCTCTGGTATTAAGAAGGTGAATTTACTTTAAGTTTACATATATACTCGCCTATTGGTTATACTGGGCAAAAATCGTATTAGTGTTTCTGAATAGTTCCGTATCAGACTTGAAACAATACCTTCCGAGTCACCAGATCCTTAGCAATCATCTGTCTATGCATATAAACTGTAGCCCTTTTAATATTATTATTATAATTATATGCATAGACAGCACCTGTCGCCTATACACTACTCTTAAGATTTTTTTCTATCCATATAGAATTTTTACTGATTCCATATCGTTAAAATAATTTTTCAATTTCTGCAAATTTTCGAAAATGTATTCCTATTCTATTTCAATTCAATTATATTCGCAAATTAATGAACACATGTATGCAAAACAACGTAAAAAATAAAACAACATCGGTGTGAAAATTATTCATATTTTACACACTTCCTTGTTCAATCATTAATTTGCTGTATTTTTTTTTTCAATTACATTTTTTGCATTTACTCCCAACGCAGCTAAAAAAGTCGTGTTTTAAAAAAAGATTTTGCACGTTGTGCAGAAGAATGGCAAGAATTCATGCATCCACTTAAATAAATGTTTCCTGAAAATAAAAAAGAAAACAAATGTTTGTCAGAAATATGTACCAACAAAAAAATATGTCACAGAAACAAAGACAGCAATTGCCGATATCATAAATATGGATGTATAAAAGAATAAAATATTAATAAACACGTCATCTTTTATACACCTACAAATGTTTACCAAAGAGCAACAAACTGAAATCGATAACAAGCTCCACAAGCGTTTGGATGCAATGTACACTTTCTGAATGCGGTTCTTTCGATTTCGTATAAATTTTTTTTGATCAATTATGTCAAAATTTTCTTTTATATTTTTCACTAGAATTTGACTGCTTAAATGAAAAACAGTGTATGTTCCCAGAATTCTTTTGCTAAGGAGGTCCGTAATGTTCCCGAGGTTTTTATACATAAAAACACAAGTTAGAAAATTCAAGTAATTTAACCAATGAAGGCGGCACATACCCTCACAACGTATGCCGTTCTCAACAGTGATAAATGCATTAATTCAGTGCGTCCTTCCCATATGAGCCGAGGCAAAATATTTGCAATATTGCTTTACGATATTTTTGTGAAAAAGAAACAGCACAGCAATAGCAAAACTTACTGTCACATATTCTTGTTCTGTTATAAAATTTTATAAGGCAAAGTCACTGTAGTGACCACTGTCATATTTGTGCCGGCGCTGTTCTCTTTGCTATCGTTTATTACCACGTTTATTACGACAATAAACGTTAATTTGCAGGGTTCGTTTAATTGCAAGAATTAAAATACACAGTCCTTTATGATTTTATCAGTACACAACGGCAATTAAGACTCTATTTACAACTCTTCAATACTAATTTACACTCTACACATAACACTCTTTTGTACACACAGATATTCACTCTATGAAATCTCAAAGTCAACTCTATCTTCTGCGGTAAACTGCGCTTTTATATACAGATCACGGCCGCTTCTTGAAATGTCCCGAACATACGTCAAACTATGCATCATTTATTTTATTTGCTGATTTAGTAGTTTTTTATAGCTGTTCCTGTGTGTTGTTTTGTTTTGTTTCTACTTTGAATTGCGGTTCGAGGAATTTTCGCTAGGCAATTTTTGTTGCTTTATGTTTATAACATTGCATATTTGTACAATAGGTCTTTTCACATATCTTCGATTATTATTTCGTAACAGTATATTCCACAGTACAGCAATAGCATAAATACATTAGCGAGAAAGAAGTTCTTTTATGTGGCGACAAATGTTTTTTATTTTTGATATTGCTGGAATGTATTTATTTTTAGCAGCACAGTAACAGCAATGTCATTGTTAATATAACTTTTAGATATATATTAGTATAGTATAGTATATATTCAGTGCTATTGCTATTTTACTGCTATCATTTTAAGCAGTATCTGCACAGATTCGGCTACTGTAACGAGCATAAGAAAAGAGGTCAACACACCATGTTATCTATCAACGGTTCAGGAGGTGAACTACTGCAAAAAGTGAATTGCATCCGAAAAATAAATACTTGCAGAATATGTATAATTTAGTAGCGAAAGATGAACTGAGAGGTTTGGCGATGGAGAAAGAACTTAATTTGGGAATACATTGATAACATTATAGCAGGACAGCTTCCACATCCTAATAGTTCGCAACAGTTCCGTTTGATAAGCTTACGCGTGTTCGGGTGCGGTTTATTATGCAGATGGTAGAAATAGCGAACCACATATGTATGCTTTTGACATGGATAAGTTCGAAAATAATTTGCATTAAATTATTCGGCATTCACGATTAAAGACTGCACGTTTCTTTCCATCGACTTTCTATTTAATAAATACATATTTTTGAAACGTGTTTTGTCACTGTCACTCATAAATCTCGGAAATCGCAATTAGTGCTGGCAAGGTCATATGCAATGAGAGCACCTAAATAAAATACCGTGAAGAGAACTGACTAAAGCCCGTGCGAATTAATGTAAACGATTGCAATTTCATTAAATTAAAGCCCTTTAATCTTACTCTGGACTGCGTTCGTTGTTGCATTTGAGCAACCGTATCTTTAGGTTTAAACAATATTTTTTTTATTATAAAGACAGCCCTGAAAGAATTTTAGCAGCTTCTTGCTTTTACCAGCACAACAGTAAACTTAAAACGTGCTAGAACACACACCTAAAAAAATATAGCATTCCGCGCCGTTAAAACGCCATCATTAAACTATGTTACTGCTATAGATAAGACCATAACAGAAACATCATTAAATGGGATTTTATTTTATTACCATTTTTAGTACTAAGGAAAGAGTGGCATGTTACTTTGTTTTTACATTTTGCATTGTTACTTTGTTAGTGTATGCATCTGTATAATACTGTGCTACACGAAAAATATCCGGAGATTCTCATATAGCATTTCTGTTTTCTTCAGTTCCATAGAGTACGAAAATTCTTATAGTCTTTCGCCTTCACTTCGTTTATTAGCAAATGTAGTTAAAGCTACAACAGGGCCCTATTTCGCTAAACTACAATTCTACAAGTTTACAAGTTGCAATCACAAGTCTAAGTCTTACAATTGCTGATGAATTGTGTTTCATTAAAATTTCCACAACACTTGTAGCTTTTTGAACTCAACTACAATTTTTACAATAACAATTTCTACAATTACAATAAAATAAAATATTTTGTTAAATTAAATATATGTATGTGTGAATATATGTATATTCGAGTACTCATGAAATATGTATATGAAAATTTAAAAAGTTATTTTGAATACTTTTGCAATTATGAGTACTCTAATGTATATCGATAAATTGTTTTGATTGTTATCACACCACTAATCAATTAAAACATATGTATGTAGTTTGTGTTTAAAGCGTACATACGTTGCAAACAAAGCGGAATTAATTGCAGTTACTACGCTTTTTACCACTCTGCACACAGTGACTTTGCTTACACCATGCAAGTTACCTATTCCATGGTATGTGGTTCCTGTTACTAGCCAGCGTAACGTTATCAGCAGCTGCTGTTGCACCGTGAGAGAATGGCTTCTATTTGTCTCTCTCTTCAGTATTGGAGACAACAAATTTATCAGCAAAATAAATTTTTCCCGTTTTAGCCCGAAACGCTCATTGTACTCCAACGTGTATTCCAGGAATTCGTATTCCGGACGTGGTCTAAATATTCTTCTGCTCTTTAATGCGATTTCATGATCGCTTTCACCACTGGAATCGTATAAAAGGTTCATTTTGCACTCAAAAAAAATATCAACAATTTAATATTTTATATGTTTGACGTGCAGGTGTGTTTACTTGTTTATAACATATGATTGATTAGTGGTGTTGCCGCTTATGAATAATTTGTAATAAACAAACATTCAATTCAATTTGAATTTTTTAAATTTGAATTCAATTTATCATTCACTTGTAACTTGTAAAAATTATTTTGAGAGTCTCCGTCGACCCTAAGCTTTTTTTCTACAATTTTTATGAAACAAGTTTACAATTATCGCAGGCAAAAACGCTTGTAATTGTGAACTTGTAGCTTAGTGGAATAGGGCCCAGATATGATTTCTACCTTTAAAAGGAACATTCGGAAAAGACTGAGTTACTCTCGGTGAAATTGAACATAACGTGCTTTTTTCAACAATAAAATTTTTTCCGAGCGCTCTTTTCCTATTTTCCTTTATTTTTATAAAAAGCATACTCAAGTAGCTTTTCAAAATATACAACTACAATAAAAGTCTATTAAAAAGTGAATGGATTATGCTAAGTTTTGTTGAAACATATTTTGGTTCCTTATGAGTTATGACAAGTTCGTGATTGCAGGTTCTTCGTTTTTTGTACACAGCGCATGCGTATGATGAATATTAATTTCTAATTCGTGTATGAAAAATAAGGAACCAGTAAGTATTTTTAATTGACTTTAAAAATAAATTTTACGTAAAACGATGAAAAATAACGTTTTTTAAGCTAAGTCTGCTACATTAAAGTTGATGTTGCAACTTCAGAAATACCATCATTTCACTACAATTGTTTATAAACGAAGTGATCGAGAAAAAACTATTTGTATGTCCATACTCTATGGAACCCAACAGGACAGAATTGCTATTTGCATAATTTTTTTTTTACTTTTTTATCACTGTGTAATTTGCGAACAATGGAGCTTTAAAATGTTATTTTTCTAGTAAAGTAATTTATTTTAATACTAATTTAACTTTGCAGAAATTGTTCAATTATTAACAAAATTTCATCATTCTAATCAATCGCTACATTCATGGGAAGTGCAATTTATTGCAAAAATGTGGACCATTTTTCATTTTGATTTTATTACAAAACAACGCAAGTTTTGATATTATACGAATAATTTTCAAAACTAACAATGATTATCGGCCTATGACCCGCTGTTAATAAAAAGGCGACTCCCCAAAGTTTGGTGGCCAAACTCGGCACGACCGATTTCGTAACAAATCAGCAAACACGAGCACATTGGAGTTATTGGCTAAAATGTGTAGAAGACACGCAGGCTATAGACGACGCTGCTTGTTTGTATTTTCAAGAGACTCCAGTTTTGGGATTCGACGCATTTTTGGAAGAATGATTAATCAAATAAGTAAAATGTACACATACGCTACAAAGGAAATCACCATCACATATGTGTTTCCCAAGAAAAACGTTTTTGTGCCAGGAAAAGTGACCTTCAATAATACTATTATACGGAAACGTTGTCATATTTGACGGATATTTTATTTGATGTAAACAAATGCGCACATTTGATGCAATAAAATCTGATGCATTTTATGTAATTTGAACAAGTTGGAAGTGAAAAGTATTATTAATCAACATTAACAGGCAACTTTTTTTGTATTTAATAAAAACAAGAAACTGAATTTCAATAAGAGGAAATAATTTTTTTTTTAAAGGAAATATCTATTAACAGGAACTGACAGGTGTTACGTAGTATATAAAATATAAATTGTAAAAATAATGTCATGTTGTAAAATAATATCAAAATGTATAGTAAAGTAAACCTATTAACAGATACATAAATCGTAACATATATTTCTGAACAGTGACTTATAAATTCGTAGCGAACTTAGGTTATGTTAGGTGGGTAGTTTGCATGCAGCGAGTTCACCCGGAGGCCATTTGACCTTTGTGCTACCACCCTATTTTGACTATAGATCTCCAGGATGTCCAGTCCGTAAGAACCACCTGAACCTTCTCGCAAAACTTATCAGGTACGCCGGTGCATACCTAAGACCGTACAGGTCCTGTAAGAATCTTTGATGGGTGTTTAACAGGTGACCAATCAAACGTGCTATGTAAAAATTTTTACCACAAAAATGTATACAAGTAATTTATTATCCTTAGTCTGCGGAACAGGTGGGCTATTAAGCAAACGATTAAAGCCGTAGCACCTTAAAAATAAGTGTGGCCAATTCAGATCCATTTAATTAATGTAGAATTGGGTAGATTGTTTAAGTTTGTGGACTGCTCTTTTATTTATTACCTTTTCGGCGAGAATAATCCAGAAACGAACGGTACGGAGCAAATATTTTCTTGTAATTATATGTACATATTCGCGAGCCGATAATATAGTGTAATGTATTCTATATTGCGCTGATATTCCATATACTCGACACTAATACAATGAAGGAATTTACCCGTACATGCTCTTGCACGCAGTCCTGAAGCTAAAAAAAACTGTGAAGCACCGGCCGAAACTCGAGGGTAGGTTGCACATCAAAACCTATGTCGCAAAGTAAACAGTTAAAAGTTTCTCTATCTGTCTCTTTCTTTTGTTAAATTTTTCTTCTTTATTTTGGATAATTTTTCTGGCGCATTAATGAAAAACGTATTCACAAAGGTAAAAGTAAGGGTTGCAAAATTTATATTTATTTTAAATAAATTTAGAGGATAACTTATGCTATAAATACTAAAAGATAAGTTCAATTCTCATTATTTAATTTACTGGTTTTTTGCTTTTTTTACTTATTTTCCACATTATTTTCAAATGTTGTACTTGGCTCCTTTAGGGACTGATCGCGGCAAAACAGCTGATTCTAGCAATTTTCTAACGTTAAAGTTTACATTTTTGGTCTCCTCTGTGTCTATGTAGGTGATATAAATGAATGTAGGCCAAAAATCGAGGTGCTAAGAAGCTGCTTTTGAAACTTTGAAGAAGTGTTTAGTTCAAGGATAATATAACTGAATTTGTATGACAGGAACTTCCGCCTCGTTAACGCTACAATCACTCATAACTCAGGTGAAATATTTGTGTAAAAGCCCACATCATAGCCCAATTTTTTTCTTTTTAGAGAATCTCTTCATAATAATAAACGAATTATGATAAAAATAAAAATAGCAAAATGTGTTCATTATCAGCAAGAATGAAAAAAAACATGATTGTGGTGAAGATTGTGAGCAACATATTATAGTTGTGTTTATCATAATACGTCGTCAACTCAACACTTTAATATGTTAAAACGTAAGACTGTTTCATTTGTTGTAAACACAGAACTACACTCCATAATCCGCGCTCGCTATCTATAGTTCAATCAATTTCTTTGTAAATTCACTCGCATATGACGATAAAGGGATATCAGTCGGCATTGTACTATAAAGGACTGACATTTTTTTTTTTGTACCGCCCACCCACTTGAATAAACCTGGTTTCAAGTTATGCATAACCAGTAGGATTTTGTAAAACTTATTTAACCAATAAATTTCTGCTTTTAAATTACTAATATAACAAATATAACAACAAAGAAAATCTAAATTAAATTTCTATTGAAAAATATAAACTTTTGCCGTTTAGAGTTATTTGTGCAAACTACGTCAAAGCAAATAACATTCACTTACATTTTGTAGCCAACAGAAATAACATTTTCAACACACTCGCCCATTGAAATACACACACACATTCGTCCACTCATTTACACCAATATTGGTGTACACAAGGTTAAAAGAAATTTGGGTGACCTAAATTTCGGCGGTTTCACTTAAATTTTGCTCTTAACTCCCGCACATGCAGAAACATATCAATATGACAACTACAACAACAAGTGCTGTAACTACAAAACATTAACAATAATATTTTAAGTAGAAACAGTTATTGCTTGTCAGTGTTATACAGTGGGACTGATAGGAAACTACAGCATGTTAAATTTCATCTGTAAAACCCCGATGCGCTGCACCTCATAGAATGTAATACGAAGACCTGCTAAGTTTCAATTACACTTTGTAACTATGAAGTTACATAAATCCATGTAATTGCAATTTGAATTTTTCAATTACCAGTACAAACTATTGCATATAAAAGACCACAAGAAAATTAAAGTACAATTACATGAATGAGTTTGAAATAATCTGTAAAATTGTAATTATGAAAATGAAATAAATAAATGAACAAATTACTATATTTTCTTTCAGAATAAAAAGAATTAAAAAAAAAACGAATTTAAGCCTACAAGTTACTATATCTTATTATGCAATTACTTCTCGTTACAGAGCAAAATTTTTATATAAACACAGTAATAATAAAAAAAATTGCAAGTAATAATTGATTGCCTAATTGCAGAGATATACTCAATTATAATTACAACACAGTCTCTAATTCCAATACAATTCATTTCAGTACTTATTCAATAAAAAAACGTTTACGCATTACATGTAATTTTAATTGAATAGAACCTTTTGCAAGCTTGTTAGTAAATATTTTTTAACATGACTATGTCCTGGCCGTCATTTTACATATCGCTCATTTACTCAAACAACGGCATAACTCAAAAAATGATATTTCGATATTAAAGCGGTTGAAGCCCTGCCAATGCCTAAGAAAAACAAAGGAGATTTCCTGTTTAACGTGGAAAGTAGAATAGATATAAAAATGAATGATTTAAATACAATATATAGCATAAAATAAGAAACAATTCTGCATCATTAACTTCATAAACTCATTTTTTGAGTTATGACGTTGTTTGAGTAAGTGAGCGATATGAAGTCATCATATGAAACATAGGGAAAGTGATGTGTACATTTTGTTTTAATTTCACATGTCTAACCCACATGTTACATATTCTGCCGTTGGGAGATTAAGTACATATTAAATGTTCAGGGGTCTAGCTCTTCTGACAGATGTGGGGTACTGATTGTAATGAAAGCTTACCGTGAACAAGTAGAAGGGTAATCTATTTTTGCTTTTCTCGAATCAAAGTTTACTTCAAGTCCTATGTACGCCTTTCACAAATGCCGTGGTATCAGATATAAGAAAATTTAGACTAGAATGCGACCAACGGAGGCGTTCTTGGAATGAACCAAATGCTCGCCACAAATTTAAGTGTACACAAACAAGACGTGAGCCGTCTACCATTATTTCCCATATGCCTTGAAAACTGTAAACTGTAAACTAAAAGGGGCCTGTCAGACACTCCGAATTGTGACTGTGGGCACTCAATTGAATACTGGAGGCATGTTACCACTACATGTCCCTACTATGAGGAGATTTTTATATAGGAAGACATGAGCTACCAGTCCTGGACTATTTGGAGTCCAACTGGCAGTAGCTTGGCTTCGGTCTGACCGGTGGTTGTGGTTTAAACCCCAACCGCGGGTAGAGTGTAAGCTCGATGTGGAGTTGCATTACAACCGGGTGTCGTGACCCATAGAACGGTAGGAATTTTAGATAGGCTCCGCTCCTCACCAAGGGGGAAACCGTGTCCAAATACATGGAATCGAACTGGTACTCATGTGTGGCAAGTGCTGCAAATGAGGGCGTTGGTGGACACATTGTTTTCACCTGGTGTTAAGAGCCTGTGAGTTTGGGCCCATATGCATGTACTCACAGAAATCAAGAACATATTTGTACTGTAGACTTCCGAGTCTGGCGGATGGTAATACAACGCTGTATGAAAAATAATATTTTATGGTTTCTTTCACTAATAAGAAAATTTATATAATAATAACTACCAGTCTTCTGAGTGTAAAACTAATCATTATCAATCACCACAGGATCTGAGTAGTAGCAATAAAATTATTTCTTAATTCATTAATTTAAGTCATATACATTAAGACCATTAAGACCTGCACGTGCGTAATTAACACGACCTTGACCAGCACATGTCAGTCGGTCAGTAGGTACGAGTATTTTCATTTAAATATAAATCTACCCCACTGTATATTAAATATTTCATTTAAAAGTTCCCAACAAATACTTGTACGCCTTTCTGGTGCAAGTTGTAGACAACAGTTTCGAGTAGATATCTTTAGAATATGTATGTGCATGTGTGTCTATATACGGGATAACGGAAGTACATTATTAGTACTAAACATTTATGGAAACACGAGTGCGAGTACAAACCGAAACGCAAACAAGAGCAGTAACAGTAACAGCAACAATAACAAAAATATAATTTTAATGAAAACACTCATAAACACTTTTCCAATGTACAATTGTACGCATTTGCAGAACTGTCGAAAATGAGTATGTCCGTCTATGTGGGTTTTTGGAGAGTGCATGTGGTATAACAAACAGCAATAACTGAAACAACAATTATTGTATCGCTAACAGAATTGTTGGTTTAAATGTTTACAGTCAGGCGCAAAGAACTAGCAGCAGTAGTAAAAAATGTAACAAAGCTTTGGTGAAAATCAACAACTACATATAATCTTCTAGTTGATAGTATTAGAGGTACTTTTCTCAAGTTTTCAACTGCATAAAAGTTATAAATGCCTATTTGTTGTAATCGACAAAAATGTGAATAAAAATTATAAATTTTATCGAAGGCCAATAATTCTAAAATACAAAAATAATATAATGTGGCAAAAAATTTAAATTTTATAAAAACCGAAACCGCACAAATTGCCGAAAATTCGAAATTTTTCCGAAATTTCAAATTTACCACAAATTCGGAAAACTGCAGCAAAAAAAACTTAATTGCTAAAACGTAAATATTTAATATAAAACCGAAATTTTAGCACAAAATACGAAGAAAACAAATTCATATAAATATTGAAATATATAATATCGAAATTTCAGCCCAAAAAATTTTTATTCCACCAAATTTTTTAATTTAACAGAAAGCCGAATACACCCAAAAACAATATTACACAAAATTCTAACAACATCTATGTGAATCAAATATGAAAAAAAAATTCACCATAAAAGGAAACTCTATAAAAGTTCACCAACAAATATAATCAAAATTTACAAATTTTATCAGAAATTAAAATTAATCTGAAAATAAAAAAATTTCAACATGGCTTGTGAATTTACCAACTTCGAAAATTCACCACAAATCCAATCTTTTGTGTAAATTTTTACAATTAGAATTTCCATTGGACTTAATATACACAATTATTTTAGGCGGAAATCATGTTGGAACTTCTCACTGCTATTACATTAGCGCCCACTGTTTCAGCTTACTAATGTCTATTGTCTACCTATATTAATACATGTTTAAACTTTTATACACATGTATGCATGTATTAGTATTTTCTCTATATTTCTAATGTACACATAGCAAACACTGTAGCAAGAAGCAAATGAGCACAACCTTATTTGTATTGAAGCGTCCAACAAACTAAAAATGAATTATAAATTGGACTCGGTAGTCTTTACTCTTTTCATAAGGTCCATTGAAAGGCTTGCTTATGCATTTGTTTTCCTGCTGGAAACAGAGGGTGTCTAGTGGCAAATTTATATTTCTAAATACATTTATTTTAAAAATTATTTAACGGTGCAGAGGGAGGGCGGTGCCGTTGGAATTATCGATTGTGCAGATTTGTCAGTCACGATGTTGCAGTGGTCGAGGGAGCATCGCGCGTTCACTGTGGAGATATTTTTTAAAAGTAATGATTCTTACGTAATTGCTCGTCGACAATTTTGTTCAAAGTTTGATATTCGGCGAATACGTGATGGACCGAGTGTAAGTTTAATTCGTTAGTTGATGCAGAGATTCCACTCAACTGTTTCGGCTATGAATTTTCTACGGCCAGGGCCCAGTCGATCTTCAAGGACTCCCGAAAACATTGAACTGGAAAGCAGTTTATATAAAAATCCCAACTTTCAATGCGAAAAAGAGCAGCCTCACTGGGACTTCCAAGAGCGATTATTCATGAAATTTTAAAAAAGGATCTGAAGTTCCATCTTTTTAAAAATCAAATCGCTCGAGAACTGAAAGGAAGTGACTTTGATTTACGCAAAAATTTTTGTGAAACAATGTTGGGGCGTTTACCCATTTTTTGGAGCGACGAGGACCACTTTCACTTAAACGGGCACGTCAATAAGCAAAACTGCCGTTACTGGTCTACAAGAACCCACAACCTTCGATTGAAATATCAAAACCCCCTGCATTGCGCCAGGCGTGCCTTATCCTCGCATGAGATAATTCGACTATTTTTTTCGAAAAATCTCGAGGCCAGGTGACGAATGTCAACGGTGAAAATTATCGACGCATGATTACGGAATTCTTTTTGCCAAACCTGCGATCGATCTCATTCAGAGTTCAACAGGATGGGGCGACTGCACACACAGCCAGAGCTTCGAAGAATTTGCTTCGGAAAAATTATCCCCAAAAACTGATCAGTCGCTTTGGGGACATCCCATGGCTACCAAGGTCGCCCGATCTAACTTCCATGGATTTTTTTTTTTGTGGGGCTATCTCATAGAGATGGTTTATAATGACAATCCACAATTTCTTGTGGCTTTAGAGCAAAAATATTCGTCGAGAAATCAGCTCAATTGAACTACGTTTACTGCAGCGTGTGGCGCAGTACACAATGCTCTGTTTTGAACAGTGTGTTCAACTCGACGGAAGACATCTGGATAAAATACTCTTTAAAAAAATCATTTTATCGTTCAAAGCTCTTAATAAAACTTTTATGTCAATTATTACGTTTTTTATTTAAGTTTGAAAATATAAATCTGCTACCAGACACCCTGTACATTAGAGTCCATTAGTTTGAAACGTTTTATACTACATAATCAGGAGTTGCGGTTGAATTTAAGATTACCTCTAATTACATTTAACACTAACTGAATAGCATTTAGAATTTTTGTTTTTTTAGGCTTATAATCAGCGAGTTTTATAAAGTTGATAACATTACTCAAGAAATTAATTAAATTTAATTTACTGGAGTTGTTTTATTACCGCATTAGATTTGAACATGAATAAGTTTAACAATAAAGCAGCTTTAGTCGGTGTGGCCAACTTACAGTCACAAGCCCTGACACATCAATTATTGAATGAACTCACCTAATATTCTTTAATTATCTGTCTTTTAGTACTTGTCTTACTGAAACCATGTTTTGCGAAAGCAATTAAGAATTACATATGTGACCATCTTCATCTCAACATATATATGAACCGATGACCCCGATACCTCAAAAACCGCATTTCGGCAATTATATTAAAATGCATTTGAAAGCTTATCAGATCCAAAGCCTTATAGAAAAACGAAAGCTTGTAAGGGGTTTACGAACTTTTGAGATGTTTTAGGAGAACTGACGTTTCATAGCAAATGAGTACCATGAGCTTGGAGCTAATTTATCGCCTGCATAATCGATCTACCCGAGATACTATTCATTGCAAATTCGTGATCAAAGATGCATCACTACTCGTATAAGGATCAACAGTTCTTCATGTTAAACAGTAAAATTTTTAGTAGCCTATAGAACTCTGGCTCCCCCAATCGTCACCCTTCCAGTTTTAGGCGGCTCTGGAAGAGCTTAAAGCTGCTTTAATCTAAAAGGCTGATGTCTTACAATCAGCAAATGTCAGTATTTTTACAAGGAAAATTAATCCGAGATGAAAACTGAGTTTTGAAGTTGATTTGGCCAGGCAAAGACAATAGGTAAATATATCCATGATAGTGGGACTATAATGAGTATACAATTTTGATATGAGGCTTGCGACAAGGCCTACATAAGGTTCAAGTCTAAGGTAGTTAATATCACTTGTTTAAGGCGAAGGCAAGTACAACGAGTTCAACGCGATATAGACTTCTGTCAAAAAGTTGAAGTTGAACAAGGTACACACAAATGTTTGCAACACGCCTAAAGCATTGTATATATATGAAAGCTTATAGTTGTGCTACACCCTTCTTTTATTACGCCTTCGGGGTACTTAAAATTAGTTAAACTGTGTTAAAAATTCAAAAAAAATCTTTAAGCAAACTCATTTTGTTGTCCGTTTTAATATGAAAGTTTAAAAAGAAACAATTTTCTAACGGAAGATCTGTAACTTGCGGCGCTTGTTGAAAATATGAAACGTAAATACTTAAAGTGTCACTCTAGAACTGACAAAATTTGGTGCAAATATGGTCAACATTTGAAGGATATAAGGTTAAAAATGTAATATCCTTCCAGCATGTCTTATGCTAAAGGGCATATGAGATTTGGCCTGGCCGAAACTAACAGTCAGACTTTTTTTATTATGAAAAGTTTTGTGCAACAGTAAGCTGTTATTAAATGGATATTTATTTCCTTTCCCAATATTTACGTTGAGTTTTGACCCAGTTTTGTGTGTATCTAGATTTCTACTCACTAGAAAGCGTAAATAAAATTTAAAACATTTTGTTTTGTGCATTTGCGATAGTTTTGTTAAGTAACTAAAATTTCTATATATTTGAGTTTTTACTGGTGTCGTTTAATTTGTTGTTGACTTTGTAACCACAAACATGAGTGCCACTGAAATGTTATATTTCATGGTGCAAGTTTTTACTTAATTTATAAGCAGTAATTGAATTTTAACAACGTGGATAATAAATTTGACTTGACAAGTAATGAACGGTTGTTGGAGGATTGCGTAAATGAAAACTATAAAATATTTGTTGGTTTATCAAGGGAGTCCCGGTCGGTTAAAACAGCAATAAAGCCTGAAAATATATTTTTTCTTAATGGGCTTTCCTCTCGAAGGGAGGTTTTTTCTAAGCATAATGCTGAAACTCGAATAGTAAGTTATAGAAATGAACATATCAATAACAGCGGTTGTGTATACTTAATTGGAATGTTTCTAACGAGCTTCCTAGGGAGCTTAATCTACATACGAATAATACGAGAAATGCAACATTTTCAATGTGCTGTACTGTGATGCACAAACGACCACAAGGTTAGATTAGGTTTACAAGCCTCCTGCAATACAGGCTCACGAGGGTTTCCAAAATCATCTTGTATAACTTAAAAAGAGAAAAGAGTAAGAAAACAAAGTCAAAATATTGAATATAAAAAAGATTAGGGAAGATTAGTATCAAGGCAATGAGAGCAAAAGGTTCAATGGTCACTATAACTGCGCCCGTATATGCCCGATAGTCCACATAGGCTGATCAAGGATCTCTTTTCTCAGAAAAATTCACACAGCAAGGAAACCTAAAAATGCATGTTTATAAATTGGCTTATCACATAAAGGAAGGATCTTTCTACTTAAGCAAGATGCTGAAACTCGAAAATAAAGTTGTAGAAAGGAGAATATCAAGAACAGCGATTATGGAGACTTAATCGGAATGTTCCTTAAGAACTTCATAGGAGCTTAATCTGCATACGAACGGTACGAATAATGCAAAATTTTCAGTATGATGCATTCTGCAATCTGCTGCACAAACGAACATAAGGCTAGGTTAGCTTAAGGAATATATTCCCTGTAGTCTCCGCGGAGGCTGACGAAGGATCTCAGAAAATACGGTACTGCTTCTTGAAGGTAGGGCGGAGGCACCGGAAGAAGAATACTACTTCCTAATCCTCCCCATAGCGGCAGCTTCTGTAGTAGTCATTTGCTGACTAATCCATTCTCATTGTTAAAGAAATGTTCAATATCTGATTTCTGCAATATAAATACATTTTGTGTAAAATATACTACGGTTGTCATGATTATGCCCCAACCATCATTTCTCTTGCCATAAACGTAGAGTGTAATTTTTTAAATAATAACAACTCCGAAATTTTAACTTAAGCCAAATAATGCTGATACTAGTGTAGTGTGTTTGACTAGTTCATGTTGCCATACCCTCTGTATGCAACATGATATTCATACTTTGTTATGAATAAATGTCCACTCCACACATTCCATAAATGACTGTGGCTGTATTTAGAAACTGCAGCCACAGCATATTCCCACGATATGCCACACATATAATATAAACATTATAATATAAACAAAGGAATATGTCCAAGTGGCTAAGCAGCTATTTGATATATTCTTTTTTGAATCATTATTAATTGTAAACTAAAAGAAAACGGAGCAGTTTCGCTCCGTCAAATAAAGGAAATTTAAATAACATAAAAGAATATAGTTTACGTTACACTAGCATTTCCACCAGATTTGACGATTTTTTGCACTCAAATTTAACTTCTGACAATTTGACGATTTTCCCCTTTATTTTGAAAATTTTTCAGAAAGTAAATTTAATACTAATTTTTCCTAGTTAAGAAAGAGACTCTAGCTTCGTAATCCTTGCGCATCGCTCGCATCTACAATAAGGGACAAAATTGTACACAAAATTATTTTTGCTGAATAAATATGACGGATATTTACTTTTTTAACTGAATTAAATAAATTACCTCTAAAGAATTTAAAAATAAAGAAAAGTAAAAAAACTCTTTATGTTTATAATGTCTAATATTGATCTAGATTCTAGATTTATACGTGCGTACATTTACGTATTAAAACACCATTAAAATGATCTAATAATTAATTCATTAAAAAATAATCATCCACCGAAAATTTTTTCGTGATTTGACAATGTGTTTTTCACTACATCTGCCAGCTATGCTTGCAAATTTGGGCTTTCTTTAATTCTTGATTTGATACTCCGACAGGGTGTGTTTTGATGTAGATTTTAGGAATGAATTTCCGTCATCCCTTGTCAAGTTTAGTTTGGTGACAAAGCGGTTTCGACTATGTGCCATTTTCGTTCTGAAAACGAAACGTAAAATGACACTGAAGATGGCACATTGCCGAAACCGGTTTGCCTCCAAACCAAACTGAAATTCGTTCTAAAACTCTACAGTCTTTTTTACATCTAACAAAAAAATTTTTTTTCTATAGTCACAAATTTAAGATCCTGCAAATTTTATCTTCAGCAACATTTAGACAAAATTGTTTATTTTAAACTCACAAGAAATTCCTGAATGATAAAATCATAATTGATGGTTAAACTCTTTGAAAAAACCCGACTTTTAAAACAAAACAAAATATTCTCCTGCCAACATTTTAGACCACACATCGCTTTCAATTGGAACTCAACACTTAAAGCTACATCACTTTTCCATCCAATTTAAAAATATGAAAACAATTTTAAGTCTTTTCTTTAGCAGCATAACGCTGAAAAGTTTTAATATAAAATGGTAAATAGTTTTTCCCTTTCACAAAGCAAACAAGGTGTAAATTAAATAAAAAAGGGGTAACAAAGCTGAACCGGCTTTTGTAGGGGAGAAACTTTTGTATTAAATTTTAAAATATAAAAGAAAACTCGTTTATTTGAAGGTGTCCCGTCATGTGGCCTTCACCGAAAAAGCAAAATTCTCTTTTCACTACGACTGTTTTTTGTGGTGACAAATGGGTAACTGAAGTTGGTCTTTTGATAGGTGGTGCATATGTTTTTAAATCCTCAAATAATTCTGATTATAAAGAGACACAAATTATAGGCAAAAGTATGAAGCATATTAAAAGTGCAAATGATTTTTATATTTTTATACTCGAACCAATTAAAAATACACACTTGTGAGCAAAAGAACTATAAGACGCATGAGGTCATATAAAATATTTCTTTAGTGTTGATTAGTTTCTTTTATATTTTTAAATAGTTGCTTGTGACCTCCTAACAGAGTTTGATATGCAAATTTATGTTTTGTTAAATTATTTTTGTAAACAAAAAAATATTTTTTGTATAAATTCTTAATCCTGACTTATGCATACTATTGTTGTCTTAAAACTAAAACTCGTAGCAGAAAAAATGGAGTTTAGATGCGGGACACAACAAAAAGGGTTTTAAATTGGAAATCCTCTCATTATATGCTTTGACGCGATTGTTATAAATTTTAACTTTAGAAAAACGTAACGTTAGTGATTTTGAATCAAACTTTTAAATAGATTTTGCAAACCCTGTTGTCTGCATAAAATAATTAAAATAACAACAGAAATTTAATAATTCACATTAAGTTATGGTTGCCGTTTGCCTGTCTGTCACCCTTTGCATCTAATTATTATGTTTATACCTTTTTTGATGTATGTGATAGAAGTCGATCGGCTTCAAATTAAAATTCAATTGTGGTTGAAAATGCAGACCAGATAAATTTTGTACCATATAACAGAATTAAAGTAAATAAATTTTGCCAAATTAAAGAAAATCATTAAGAAAGCAAATCTAAACTTTTTCGTTTTAAATCGATTTGTTTTCAAAATAGTTTCCCATCGCATACCTGAATAAATGGTTTAAATATTGGCAAATAAATACGACTGTAGGTCCTTTTACATTTTTCTGTAGTAGCATTTATTTTTGATTTGACATGTCATCTATTCATTGCAGGAATTTCGAAGAACTCATGTGCTACGCGTATTATCTGTTAAAACTAGAAAACAAAAATGATCAAAACCAGCAAAAAAATTAGGCAACAATTAAAAAATTCGTAGTAAAAGTGCTTCAAAATCAACTCCTGTACCTGAGCTCAGTTGGTAAGGTGTGAATTTCATTCGTAGCCAATCTTACTGCTTTAAAAGGCCCAACGTTGTAAAAAAAGTGGCCTGTCGACTGGCAGACTAACCAACAGGTGCCGAAGAAGTAAAATTTACGTTTGCCTTGGTAGTCAAAACTCTCCATTTTAAATTTATTATATAAAAAATCCTGGAATTGTAGAAATATTCAATCCGAGTTAAACTTATAACTCGTAATATTATTGTTCCTAGAATTGGTGGAATAGCCCGTGGCCACTACATAAACTCACTTAATCACGGTTATATTCGGGCCACTTCTATTTCCCAGCCCACTGTTGTGTTCAGAGAAAAGCACTATACTCCCTTCCATACAAAACCACACCGATGGCGTTCCCTAAATTATAGTTATATTTTTTTCATAAGCTTTATTCTAGTCTTTTAACCTTTAATTAGACAAACTTAGTTATTTTTTTCTCTTTAAATAAAATTTTAAAGAATATAACGTCAACCGAAGATAAGAGTATTTATTGCTACAAACAGTGTCATACGATTATGTTACGACCTAGCAAAAATGTGTCGTTACGGAATGTATTCGGCACATATAACGGCCGAAAATACTTTATAAATTCGTAAATGATTATAATAGAAGTTATAGTCGAATTATAAAAATTATTTTTATTTACTGGATTCTGAAACGCCACGTTTCCGCTGGTTCTGTGGTATGCTCAGCGGAGTCCAGAGTCGTGGAATAAAACACACTTATTTATAAACGTTATAATAAGTGTTTTTATGTTACAAATAACGACAGTTACTGCTACAGCTATACTCTTCGCCATCAGATTACGCAGTAACGCCGTGTTAAAGTTATGCCGCTTATGCGCTGCTGCTGCGGTGAAGTTTGTGCACGATATTACACTGCTGCCCGGTAGTAATGCCGAGTGGATGATAAGCCGCGTCAGTGATGCTGCTGCTGTGAGATTTATGCATTATATTACACTGCTGCCCGTCTGAGTGCCAGCACTTGACTGTTGGCAACGAATACTAAAGGGGAAACTCACCCCGAAGTATGCATTCACCACAGGCCAACGATACCGTCAGCGGCTTACAAAAGCTACTATTTATATAGCTGAGTGTACGCGCAAAGATGCTAAAGTAGAAACCGACAAAGCAACTTCCACTCAAATCACCTATATCCACTGGTCTAGGATAGCTGAATCCGTGAGCAGAGAATACTAAAGAGGAAACCCACAGGGAAGTATACACTCTACATAACTCAGCTACTCCTACTGGTCCACGATAGTTGAATCGGGGAGCAAGAAGCACAAAAGGGGAAACTCACACAGAAGTGCAATGTCTCCACAGCTCAGCTATTCCACTGGTTCACTAAATTTGAATCTGTACGTAAGCGATATTAAAGGGGAAACCCACACAGAAGTATTATCTTTGCCTACAGCAATTAGCGCTCAAACTGTCGATAAGAAAAATAGGAGGGCAAACCCACCAGTATCGATCCTAACTACAGACTATTTCCTAAAAATTCAAACATCGAAAGTACTACCGTTGTGAACAACACCTGAGTAGTGCAAAAGATAACATAATATCCGGAGTTTGCGAAAAGCATATGTTGGACTTTATAATGGCAGACTAAATTTTATTTACACAAAAACCTAACTTCAAAATTTTGGTTCGCCATCGTCCATATCTGCGAAATTTCCTACGTTCGCTTTTGTAGAATACAAGAGCAATTTAGTTGATGGGTACATATAATATTTTAATTGTTCCATGAATATTTTTCAACGATTCGATTTCAAATTATTAAAAACTTTGCCGCAAACTGTGAGATCGATAAATACAAAAACAAAAAACAGCCGAGACTTTTTGTATGGAAACCACTAACAATATTTGTAAACCTTGCAAATCAACCAACTATACATAATATAAAATTTAAATTGATTCTTGATTCGATATTCCCACAGGCTGTTTTGATGTCCACACAATATTTAAAACCACCTGCTCGCAAAGAAAAAACATGATTATGGTAACCATAATCTAAAAGTAATATACTATGATTGTAGTGAAATCATATTATTCTTAGGATTGTATTGATTATTATTAATAACATACAGTATAAAGTTTTATTACAAGACGGAAGTTTTTTTATTGTTTAAGCAAGTTTTGCAACGGACTGATGCTTTTGCTTTGATTTCATGGAATTTTATATACGATTTTCAGTTAGCTGACTTTACAAGTGATAAACCCAAATTTAGTCTGAGTAGTGCGTTGTAAAATTTTAATACACGAAAATAAAAGAAATATTATATAGTGACTGTGTGCGCGGACCTGCAAAATTAAGAAATCGATCAGTGTTTTTTTTATGATATTATGGTGCCGCGTGAAAAATGTGTTTATAAGTTTGCAACAATAAAACATAATATTCATTAAATTTATTAAAAATTGTCCAAGCTTGAAGGTCTTTTTTAAATTAAATTTAAAAAAATGTCAAGAACAGCTATAATGTTAATATTCAGTAAGTTTAAGAGGTATTAGATATTTTTGTTTCCTTTATAAGACATGGAGTTAATTCTTTTAAAATAGTGATAAATTGGAATCATATTTTTAATATAAATTTCTAGATAGCGGCTCAAGCTGGAACAGTTAGAGCTGTTTGTTTTCTGCAAATATTGTGTTATTAAAATTAATCGGGTGCAATGAAAGTGAATTTTCTAACACAAAATTAAACTTTTCATGATAAATTTATCTTATAATTGTTAAGCAACAGGACAAAAGTTCAAATTGCTTATGAGACTTATTTTTGATCAAGAGCCAATAGAAAATCTTTTTGATATTTCTGATGGCTCTACAGAATACGAGTCTTTGTTAAAATTTCTCACTAAGAAAATAAAAAAAAAAAATACTTATAAACCGTCTTTCGATTTTTTATTTTCATTAAAATTACAAATTTTTCGTTTAATTATGGGACTCTAGAACCACATACAGTGTTGGTTACCAAATCAAACAGCCGTAATTTTTTTATTTTGTTTCTGTAAAACTAATTTGCTAAACTCCTCATTTGTATTTAAATTACCTTACATTTCCTATATTTCCTGCAGCATAGCTCGTTTGTTTACACTCATCTTATTAATTTTTATAATTTTCTTTTCTAACATTCCCATTTACAAACACATTAACACTCCCATTTAACGTCGATAGTTTTAAATGCAATGCAAAGGAGTTTTCCCAGTTGGTTTGTGTTGAATTTTCACTTTGCATTAGCTCATGTGTATATTACATTGCAGTTGTGATTAAAAGTTTAATGTTGCTACAACTACTTATGCTGTTACTAAAGCTGCCACTACTACTGATTAGAAAGCAGCTGGTAATGTTGCAATGTCAACAACTACAGCTGGCAATAGCAGCAATATTTCCAAACATTTCCCTAGACAATGTAAACAGGAGCATAAATACGGTGGGACGGGTTTGAAAAGAAACAAAAACAAATAAAATCACTTGACTTAGCTTGGTTGAAAAATTTTGCTGATTGCCCTAAAATAAAAACTTAATACTTGTTTTAAGAAAACATTTTTCAACAATTTTTAACATCAAGTATTCCTTATTAAATACAGTTTTACTCACTTTGTCCCACTGTCTAGGCATATAATCATATCTACACAAGCTTTTGTTATAATCTAAACACACAAGCTCCACAAAACAACCACGAAAAAAACGAACAAATATATAAAAGTAAAGCAAAGTCAACAAGGAGGCTATAAATCCAGCTCCCAAGCACCGCTATGTTTTCAATATTCAAGTGAAATGCAAAAACTCATTAGACGTCATTACAATTTGTACTCTAATGCACTGACGTGCAAACGATACGCAAATGATTTAGGATGCGAGTAAGAAATGGCTAAAGATTTGAACTCACCACCAACTGCTGCCTCCTGCCTTACTCACTTCACTCTTACTTAGACATTCAAATATTAACAAGCACAAAAGCAGATGATGATGTGGATAAAGACTGGCAGTAATTGTGCATTCTACGAATGCTCCATAGTTAGGTATAATATTAGGTACTACAAGAAAAGGGTCTAGAATTGTGAATACCTTGAATTTGGCATCAAGGTTTTTTCTTTCAAAAAAGTAAAAGTCAAGTTATTATGCTGGGGGAGATTTAAGGTCAACAAATTGCTTGGCAAATATTTCGTTTTACTAATTGTGAAATTTAAGTTTTCTTGCTCTAATTGAAATGATTTTAAAATCTTAAAGCAGTGAGAAATTTCTAAAAAAAAAGATGGAAGAAGAGGCTCTTTAAATTTGTGTGCGCAGATTATTAAAACGCCGAAATGGTCGAGTTCAAAGATTAAAAATCGCTTCAAATGCAGGCGTTTCGATACTATAATGGAATCAAAATCTGGCTTAATATAAAAGCCAAACTACTCCCCAACAACTTCTTCGTTTTAAAAATAACGGTATATCTCCAAACCAAGAGCTGATTGAAAAAGTCGGACAGCATTCCAGTTTTTAGCGTCCTAGAACAGCTAAGGAAGTGTCTTCAGTTGCGGAATACCAAAAAATAGTGTGAATAGACGTCGCTAAATAAAAAAATATGTCAAGAACATGAAATTTGAAAAAAATTCATACTCATATTATATTCCTCTTGCGTATTGCATTAAATAGATGATGTTTACAGTGGACATAAAATTAGTAGAAAGATACAAAGAATGTTAAAAACGAGCGTAGCGGCATTGAAAATGCATTTCATTCTGCTAGTAGTCGAATAAAAATTTTAACTTTTACTGCATTCAAAGTTATCATATCAAACAATTTTTTTTACTTAACAGAAAGAGTAAATAACGAACTCGAGTATAACAATAAAATTACTTAATAGTAATAAACTCTAGTTCGACAAAGTTACGTCAAAACCCATAATCGATTATTTTGTTTACATACTTTTAATTATATCGAAAATTTCTCTGTCGATAAATCGAGCATTAATGGACTATTTCCTAAATACAAATCGTAAAAAGACATAACAAAAGAAGGCGTATAATAAGCTTCTAAAGCATTTTGCTGATCAAATACTAACACGTCAAATCTATTAAAAGTAACTATTTCTAGCCAAGTAGAAAGCCGGTTTAGGAATATGAAAAAACCACTTTTACTCTAGTAGACCCCGGATTTAAAAAATGCATTTCCAAAAATCATTAGCACTACCTCCGGTTATGAGAGACGTAAGAAACAAAATGGTTGAATATACTCGTTCAGACGACAGTTATGGAAGCGAGGGAGATTTGATTCGACTTATGGCCTCAAACAAATATTTGGCTCACAAGCGAAAAAGAAAGCACAATAAGTTACGCTCCAGGTTCAGATCGCCTTTAAAAAATTTTCTAAACTCTGAATCAAATACAGAATTTTAATAAACTTATTTATGATTTTTGCAATACTCCAAAAATTGTTTTTATTATTTACGATTATTTGCAACTTTAGCTAAATTAATCGATTTTTTTGCCACTTTTGCTAAATTAATCGATTTTTTTCGATTAATTGGAATTAATAATTTTTTAGTTCGATTAATCATATAATTACTTAATCGATTAATATTTTATTGGCCATCTCCACCCAAAACATAGACATTCATTCAAAAATGCGACTCGTCGCTAAAGCAGAATTTGCAACCAACGCATCATTTTCCTACGCTTACCACGGTATTTTAATGATGTGCCCTAACTGTGAAACCCTTTTGATAAAAAAGGAAAGGCAAATGAAAAATATCACTATCATCAGATGATACAAATTTTAAAATTAACAGAAGTACATTTGTCAAATTGACAAGGCATGCTATCATCTCTTATTGTCGTATTGCCATAATATTTTAAATTAGTTTAAAAATATTTTTGTTCCGTTGCAAACAAAAAATGTCGTAAAATAATAAAATCGTTTGTGGTATATTTATAGTTCTATATTTATATTCCTTTGTTTGCAATTCGTATTTGTACTGTTTTTTTCTTATAGTATTAATTGTAGGTGGTAGAATTATTTATAGTGTTAACATTTTACAGTTAGTTTAGTTTTCGTCGTGAAATTTGATTGAAGCGTTATGTAGGTTTATTTTTGAATTAGCCCTTCAAGGGAGGAGTTGTTCTCAGCAGCCATATTTGTTCATGTTATTATTATAAAACATATAACTTTATGATACTTTGTAAATTCGCTAATAACGTTTTATTCAAGTTAAAAATGAAGTTCTAAAACATACAAAAATTTACCATAATTTACCAAATTTTAATTTTTGAAATTTCTGTGAATAAATGAGATTTTCTAACATATATTATATTAAAGGTACTAATTAGAACAAACCGTTTCTTGCCTTCAAATTACTCCTTCGTTACAAGTTTAATACTCTTTGCGCACAATTAGTGTTCCATGTTCTCCAGTGGTGTTGATGTTATTTTTCAAACTGTACCCTGGCACATTCCAAAGAGGCAGTTACATCCTATTGATGCTCCAGGACCTTTATAAAATGGTATTTTTTTAAGCCAGAAAGAATATATTAACAGTGGCAGTAGATCACTCCAATTTCTCAGCTGCCTTCGTTTTACTTTTACATCTTCTTCGCATTTACTTCAACTTAGTTAGTAAAACACAACCGGCTACATAGTTAAGTTTTGTTAAACTAAATTTATTTTCTACTATTTGAAAAATTTCACATCTGTTGCAAACTTTATATACTGTCCCAAAGTATTTTCCAAGTAAACATTCTTCTGAATTAATGATGCTACTCAGTTCATACGATTGACGTATTATTCTGCCAAAAGAAAATTCGTTTTATTTTACTAGTGCCCGAACAAATTTAATCGGTTTTCTTCATAAATGTTTAATAATATAAACCGAATTTATATTCGTATCATTGGTAAATCAAATATTGAAAAGATTTTCATCTTCTCGATCAAAAATGATTAACTGAGTTCGGTTCCTTGAAAGATTGTCGATTTTACTTCATAAACGTTTAGTTTTCGGTTTCTGCAATTAAACTAGTGATTGCAATGGTATCCATATGATTAATAGGGGGATTATTTGATAGCCATTTTAGGGTCACATCACACAGCCAAGTTTACAAAAAAAGTATGCTAATTTTAATGTATTTATTTGCATATGTTCACAAGCTATATTTTATTAAGATCGGTTTACTATTTTAGGAGGTATTAGAGTTGAAAGTTGAACAAATAATAAATAATATGTAGCTTATATAACGCATGATGGCGTATAATTCACCAATGGTTGTTGGAGGAGCTAAGTCTACGACAAAATGTTTTCTTCCTTAGATAAGCTGGCCAGCAAAGTTGAAAGTATAATCGGATATATCTTTTGAACTATAACGAGCACAGTAACGAACTATTTATAAAAAAAAATCTTTCCAACCTCGTCGAAGTATGCTCAATTAGGGGGAAAAAGAATTTAATTGATGACTTTTTCAAATTTATCTGAAATATCGAGAAAATGCATGCATACTATATATCTGCATACTATATTCTGAAAGCAAAAACAATACGTTTTCATTCAATATATAATATGCTGGAGTAGGTATAAAATAAAGCAAATAAACGTCCAAAAATATAGAAGTGAGTAGCTGCCAACATTTGTGCCCCGCACGTAAGCCTGGCTGGCAAACAATACTATTTCTTTTGAGCATGAGCGAAGATGCGCACATAAACGATTCTTAAGCTGAAAAATATACATGATTCCATACATGTACAACAACTTCACTTAATATTCAAAAAAAAAAAACAATTACTTATTTTGATTACATGTATATATAGAACAATAAAAGCATTTATTTATTTAAAAACTCTTGATGCTTATATTGTAACATTTAAATTTTGTAATTTTCTTTTTTACTTACTTTACAATAAAAAATTGTTCTAAGCACTAATTTGTTTTACATATTTTACTTTTTCTATTTCAATATGTTTTTTTTTTTTTTTTTGTCGCCAACAAAAATAGAAATTAGTTTAACTTGACTACAATGACAAAAGCAGCAAGTACAATAACCTCCAGCCATGCTGCTTATACAATTGTGAGTATTTTCATTTTGACAGCTTGTATTCGGTAGCCTGCTGTCTTCTATGTGTTAAAGCATTCAACTTCTTATTCCGCTCACTGCGTATGAACAATATTTAGACCCGATTACACATAATCGTTAGTTTTCGTCAAAATAACCGTTCTCATATAAACGTATTTATTTTAATTTTGACCATAGTAATCGGTAGCCTCATGTGTCCTATGTGTTTAATGAATTATATGTAGGGAAGTTTATTTAACGATGTCCGTCTGTCCGACGTTGAAATCAAATTTATACCGGCTCTAAATAACCTGGGATCTTGACACACGAACCATTTTCTGAACACACTTTGCAAATTTTCGCTATTTGCAATCCGCAAAAAACAATTGTCTGCACTTTTTTTTTGGTTTTGTCACTTTTACGGGAAAATGCTTATGCACAACTCAATAGAATTTTCATGTTCTGAAGTCACCCTGCAGAAATGATTATCCCGAGGCCTCCATATAACTTACAAAAAAAAATTGTGAACCAACTTGAAAATGTTTAAAAAAAACCCAAACATTTAAAAAACTAACAAAGGAAACGGAATTCATACAAAAAACCGAAATTTAAAAAAAAAAAAAAACTGCGAAAAAACTGCATTTTAGAAAAATTTTGTAAATTTACAAAAATGACACAAAAAATCAATATTTTATTCGAATTTAACAATACATAAAAAATCTAATTTATGCGTAATAACCGAAATCTTATTATATTTTCGAAATTCACCAAAATCAAACTTTATTTCAAAAACTTTAAATTACATATATTCCAAAAAATCGGAAGCGGCACAAAAAAATTTTCAAAAATACTAGCTTTTTCCAAAATACCAAGTGCACCACAACTTTAAAAATTCACAACAAAATCGAACAAATGGCATAAATAAAAGTTATAATTAACAAAAAATCAAAATTCAATACAAAAGCACCAACTTTCACAAGAAAACAAAAATACCGACATTTGCAAAAAATAAAACTGCACAAATTCAAAACTTGAAATTTTCCAAAAATTTTCAATTTACTACTAATGAAAAAATTCACCATAAGACTTTTTAAGTCTTTTAATTAAAAAAATTAAGTGCTAACAAACCAATTATTTAAAAAAAAACTCAAAACTCACCAGATTGCAAAACTTCACAAAAATTTTAATTTCACGAAATTTTTAATTTTCACCAACAAGCATAAAGTTCACTAAATTAACATTTTACGAAATTTAATCACAATTAAGCAAATATATCAAAAATCTCTACAAATACGATAATTAACAAGAAGCTAATAATTCACCAACAAATTTAAGTAAATTAAACTACTAAATAGAAAAATTTTAAATTCTTCCAAAAAGCAAACAAACTAAGAATTTAACTTATCAAAATAATAAAATTTTCCACAAATGCCAAGTTTTATCGAAACCAAACTTGCACCAAAAAATTACGAAAAAACCAAATTTGGCAAAATATTAAATTGACCAAAAGACAACTCACCATAAAATGGAAAAAAATTAATAAAACAAAACACGTAATTGTGAAAATACTTCAAACACCAAAATTCATCATATTTCAAAACAAAATTTATAATTTCACCAAAAATTCTATTCATTTTCAACAAAGTTTATTTCACACAAGGTCCAACAGACCTATATTTATTTTTCACAAACAAGGAGTTTAAATGTCAAATAAGATGATTAACATTTATTGATTGTAAGCAGTCCTTTGCACCGGAAAAAATCTATAGTATATAATTAATAGTTTATCTTTTTTAATAAATAAATAAATAAAATAAAATAAATATATCGATATTTGAGCAAATGAGCGATATAAACGTATACCGAAAATGATTATTTCATTTCTAATCATTTTGTTTTCTTAATTGTTCATAAAACACTCATTTCCAACAAGAAATCATAATGAGAATATCATGCTTATTTTCTGGGAAAAAACTAGTTATTATTTTTACTTAAAATTAAAGTTATGAAAACAATGCCAATTAAATTTTAATAATGAAAATAATAATGAGAACAATCACATTGTGTCTTATTTCAACATCAAATATTACTTTAATGTTGCTTAGCCTTCAACGTGAAGAAGTAAAAGGGAAAGGGCCAAAGGACAAGACATGCTTTTTGCCATTGAAATGCCAGCAGAGATTTCCGGCTAACTATATTCTTGTTTTATTAAGATCATTAGAGCATAGTGGTGCAAGTTGTCAAATATGTTAGAGCAATTGGTCATGAAACCAACTAGCTAATCGCCAAATTTTAATTAAATTCTTACGAATTATTTACATAAAGTTTGTTTCTTGTTTCAAAAAAAGAAGAAATTAAATCTTGATAAGAAAAAAAGTCAAGTAAATATCTGTTGTTTTTAGCTTCTAAGTGACAAATTTTGAAAAATTAACTGCTTAACTACTGATATATTTCATTTTTAAATGTGTTTCTCAGAAAACTCATTTCATTTATTTACTGCGCCCCACTATATGCAATAGAATCTTGTTGTTTGAGGGTAAAACGCTAATGAATAAATATTTCTGCATGTGTTTGTGTATATGTTTTGTATTACAATATTTGAGGCAATTAAGTTAAATTACCCATGTTATTAGCATGATTTGAATCTTGTTCAGAATAATGTTTCTGCTTCTTGTTTTTGTTATATTATTGTGTGTAAGCGTCGTTTTTCTTTTTACTTGGCACTGCTGCTGCTTTGTCTACTGTAATTTATATATTTTTGTTATTTTGTAAAGGCTTCTTATTGGCTGTATAAATAAGTTGGGGTCCAAAATTCTATTAATGCAAATAAGAAACCTCCAAGTATTTTTTTTAATGAACTGTTCAGCCCGCCTTGACTGCAAGAGTATGGGTCAATTTTGCCTCCATTAGAATTTCTCTCATACCCCTAATACAATTTTGTGTGCCACTATATGCCAGAGCAACTGAACATATTAAAATCTTAATTCCAGCGAAAATACTATGTCGATTGAATATTATTGAAACACATGAAAAAATCTTCTTGGCTTTACTATTTAATGAATAAATGTGATATCGATAACAGAGCGAACGAGTTAAATTAAGGGCAAAAAGTTAAATAAAATCAATAATATTTCGCATTATAAATTTGCACCAATTAAACTAAAATTAAAGTTCAACATTTGATATGCCATAGTATGCAATTATAATTAAATATTGGGGATAACAGGTTGCGAGATTACAATTAATTTTGTTTTCGTTTTAAATTTAAATACATTAAATTTGCATTTTATTTTAAGCTACTAATTAAAGGCAAGATTTTCTTAATATGTCTCTTTTTGTAGACACCGTAGCAACAAATTCACATTATTAAAAATGTAGAGTTCACGTATATGTTCCTAGCAATTATTGATATATTAAAACTTATACAAAATCGCTGGAAGGGCACATCTTACTTGATCTTGCTTGATTGTAATTTAACAGCAAAGAAATAATGTGTTATGTTCTGTCCAGTGTAAATTTCAAAACTTGAATTGCAGACACACAACCGTAATAGTGAAGCTTAGAGATAAAAATTTTCAGCGTATGAGGATATTCTAAATTTGTCGGTTTATTTCGGTTCACTACATTACTAATATTATAAACATGTTCATATCCCATTCCAGATTAAGAAAGCTCAGAGGCTGAATATCAATCGCTACTTTCCAATATATTTTAGCATGATCATCCACCAAAAATATGGAAACTTTTGTATAGACTGATTAATGGGAAACTGAAATACGTACATTCGTTATATAGTATATCCTCTAGCAAATGCTTTACTTATATAGAGTCATGTATGTAAGTTTGTCATTCAGTTTGCTATTTCTTCAATGGATTCTTGTAAGACAAGGTCTTTACTTATTGATGAATCTCTGTTTGCACTAAATATGTTTTATGTGAATCATCATCGAATACACTCCTTTATCCGTCTGCTCGAATCACCTTTCTAAAGACCCCAGAGAATTTGTGAACATTTTTTAAAATGTATTTTTAAAAAATCAAATATTTACTAATATTTAAAAAAAATTTAAAAAAAACAAACTAATTTCATTAAAAATTTAAAATTTGCAAAATATTAAAAATCAAAAATGTAACTATAAAAACAAAAAAAGAATAAATTTACAGAATACTGAAATATGTAAATCCAATATTCTTCTGACATTTTCAATTTCAGCCAAAAATCGCAAAAATCTGAAATCGAACCAAAAATCGGGACTTTGACAAAAACTTTAATAAGATCATGACAAAATAAAAAAATAAAAACTTCAAATATCAAACCTTTTATTATGAAATAACCCAAACAATTTAAATATAGCAAAGAAAGTTTTAAATTCCTAAACAAATTTTACCAAATTATTTGTCGTGGGCACCCTGTTACAGTAACACAGTAAAGACAAGAAGTTGACAGTTCAAGATGGATGTTATTAAGCAAGGACGAGGTAGAAAAGGAAAATGAAAATTTTGAAGGTCAAGTGGCTGAATACGCGGAATAACGGGGAAAAACGGCCATGACATGACGCCACGAGGTGTCGTGGGAAAAGAAAAATTAGAATGGTGGATTCTAGCATCGACAACAGAGCAGTTAAGATCGATAGTATAAAGAAGTGCAAAAATAAGCGATTTTCTATAAAAAAAAAAATAAAAACTGAAATTTTGCAAAATAATTAGTGAATTTTAATAAAATACAGTGTAAATAATAATAATTAAAAAGACAGTTTCATACAAAGCAAACTTAAAATAGTGATTGTGTATGCGATGGACTAAAAACGGACACACACTCAAACTATAATTCTCAAATAGTGTGCAGTTGTCCTGAAAAGCAAATAAAATATAATTTGATTGTATTATTAAAACAGTGGATACAATTGGCAAAAACTTTAAAAATACATATTTTGTTGAAGCCCAGCCAGCAGCCATCACGGCCTCACAATTCCACAGCTGCAACACCACCTTTTACAACAACTGGGGCCAAAATCCGCTACCCCAGGGCCAGCATCAACATCAGCAGCCATCACAGCCACAACAAGACCAGCAGCCACATCTCCAACTGAAACAACAACAACCATAATACTGTCGCCTCTATTCCCCTGTGTGCACAGCTCGAACCAGGAAGCAGTCGGCGCGAACCATTGAGGGCAGCTTCACCCGGAGTGACACCCCGAAAAGCCGGAAGGACTCAGATAAGTAGTGATTTGTAAAAGAGTAGTTTTTTTGGCCCTATATGAAAGAGAGATCAGAAAGGTTCACTTCAAAAATTATACCTATTCGAAGATTTGAGTGCAAGACATATTCATACATTTATAGAAATGGATATGCATACATTGTACTTTCAATTAGCTACCGCTATCAGAAGAACGTTTTTTCCAAAGTTAGTATAATGATATTATCTATATTGAATATAATATAATAAGTTTTATATATTTGAATCAATACCAATACCCACACAAGCCGTTTCAATGTTCGGGATATTCCGGTAGCTAAACGTGTTTCAGAATTTTTCATTGTTCAGTATTTTGTTTGTTCAGTATTTTTGAAATAATAACTCTGCAAAGTCAAATAAAGTGGGAATGTTTAGGATCTATAATAATCTATAAATGTATTTTAATATATCTAAGCACTGTACCGGATTTATAACTCAGATAATACTTACCTTAAATTATACTTACCTTAAATTATAATTACGTCAAATCATACTTACCTTAAATTATAGTTAACTAAAATTATAGTAACCTTGAATTATACTTACCTCAAATTATACTTACCCGATACTCAAACATAGACCTGTTGAAATAAGTAGATACGCTTATTGTATCTATCATTTGTCGTATCAATTCACACAGCTGTAAAGAGTTAAATGAAAAGAGTGGTGGTATAGTGTTTCCTACTATCGTTCGTACCTAATTTCCCGTTGAAGTCAGTGTTGACCCACAGTCCCTATCTAATCGAGCTCGATCAGTTAGGCCCCGTTCGTATGTCCCGACCTTTCGCGGCGGTGAACTTGGAATCCGATTAAAGGATCATCCGTCACTATTTTCATTTGTTCATTTGTTACTTTGCACTTTCATTGTTCAATTAATAGTAAGATATTCAATGTAGTAATCCGTATACATAGGTTTTAGCTGATAATTACGTTTTAAGATGGTTGAATAAAATGAATTGTAATAATTTAAATGTATAAATTTACGAGTTTTAGCGTTGATATGAGCGGGTAAACTCGCGAAGTACCATAGGGAGGTGGTGAAAGCAACGTGTAAGTATTTAGGGATAACCACATAAAATTCCAGTAAGTGGGCTATCAAGGTGAACTTCCTAGGAGGTTCGTGAGGGAGGGCAACCGGGGTTGACAGTCCATCAGTCAACCTATGGCTCCAAAAGTCAGTGGAAGAAGGCACGTGGGAACGGAGGCAGTAAGGTGGCGTTCATTATAAAAGTTTTGTTTTTGACAGTATAGGTAAACAGTTCTTTTCGGGCTCCACAACTTCATCTATTTTATTTTCTTTTAAGCGAAAGGCTGGCATGAATTATTTTTTTTTTTTTTGTAGGGCAAACAGAACCGATTGGTTGGCAAGAACCACGCCTAAGACGGCGAGCTAGAGCCGGAGCAACCGCGAGCATGTCAGCACCGCCAACAGTCGGGTCACAGTGTCGTTCTTCATTGACTTTTTCCTTGGCTCAACAGCTGGGAGTAACTAACTAAAAATTACTACATATTTTAATTTCACAAAGAAGCTAAATTTTTGCATAGATTGATATTTATTTAAAATAAATGATATTTTTATTATTTGCACGAATTTTTCGAACCACTATTTCCATAAATGAATGAATAATATTATTCAGGCTAAAGTTCGCTTTATTCTCTCGGTCGAGAAAGAAAAATTAATTTTTTTAATACGCAATCCTAATGTATATATTAATTTTTATTTATTTGTAGCATTAGAAATTAGTTATAAACTATAAACTAATGTATAAAAGGCCATGGCTGCTGGCCTTAGGCTCAATATTTCTTAATTCTATTCACTTATGTTTATTTAAAAATTTTTTTTTTAATATTACATATTTATATTAAGTTATATAGATTGGTTTCCTTTAAAAAGTTAATGATTAGAATTATATTACTTTCAACAGGGTTGGTTAGTAGAGCGATGGGATTTGGGGAATTTTTAAAAAATTTTTGCCGTTGTTTTTTTAAATTTTGGACATGTAGAGAAGATATGTTTAAGAATTTCAGGTGCTGTTATATTACAGTTGCAAATTTGTGGTGTAGGTAGATTAACTAGGTGTCCGTGAAACAGTTTTGTGTGTCCTAGACGTAGTCTTTCAAATTTAATAATATCTCTTCTATTGATATGGTTAATGTTGTAATAAAGGGATTTGCTTATACTTAGTTTTTTGTTGTTTGTCGTGCGATACCAATTGGACGTTTGCTCAAATAAGTGGTTGTTTCCAAGATAATAGTTTTTCAAAACTTTGTTGATATCGGTTGCATTGTAATTGTTTGTCATCAATAGTGGAGCATTAGTTGCTTCTTTTGCTATTTTGTCTGCGAACTCATTACCTTCGATTTGACAATGACCTGGTGTCCAAATAAGTAATATCTTGGGGTATTTCTTGATAAGTATATTTCTTATATTTCTAGCGTAAATATTGTTGTTTCCGATGTTAGGAATAGCTTCTAAGGCCGATAAGGAGTCAGTGCAATTTGCAAAATATCCATTTTTGTTATTAATTGACTTGATGGCTTCCATTACAGCGATAATTTCTGCAGTATAAATTAAGGTATAGCTTGGTAGAATATAGTTTTTAATTATTTTGTGATTGTGGGTAACACTAAAGCTTACTAGCTCATTTATTTTTGCTGCATCCGTAAAAATAAAGGTAAAATTTTTGTGTTGGGATTGTATTTCTTGAAATAAATTTCTAAATATTGATTGATTAGTGTTGGATTTTACATATTTATGAAGAGTAGTATTTGTTATTGTATCTGTAAAATTCCAGGGTGGCTTGTTTTTTTGGATGTGTAATTTATTTGGAAGAGGCAGATTATGGAGTTTAAAGTTACGTAATATTCTATGTATGACAGATGGTATTTTTGGATTTTTTTACTTTTTAAACATTGTTTTATAATATCTTTGATGGGGGTATAATGATTATTGTATATGCATTTAAAAAGTCTCGCTGTTATTAGATCTCTCTGTACCTCCAATGGTTGTATATTGCTTTCAAAAAGCGTATTGTAAATCGGTGTTGTACGAAATGTTCCAAATACAGCTCTTATAGCTGCATTTATTTTCGTTTTTATTTTTCTAAGCAATGTTTTGGGACTATGGCCGTAGAATGGAAGTGAGTAGTTTATTTTGGTTAAAAGCAAAGTTTTTAATATTGATATCAGCGTAAATATATTGCAGTTGAATTTTTGGCTGGATAGGCATTTAATAATGTTGAGTTGCTTAGTTAGCGATGTTGCAAGGTGATCTATATGAGTGGTCCATTTCTATTTGTTGTTGATATGCAATCCAAGTATCTTTAGGTTCTCTACCTCTGTAATTGAAAAGTTGCTACATATGATCCTGTGTGTGCAAGCTTTCTTCCTGCATATATTAAGGGCTTTACATTTAGATCTAGATAGATTTGCACCTGAATATTTGCACCATTCGTAAATATCCCGAAAGAGGTCATCGACATTGATTATAGGATTGTTTTTGCAATTTGATCGAATTATTAGATTAAAGTCATCGGCGTAGGCCGTAAAATCTATATTTTTGTGCAGAGAAATAATAGAGCATATTTTGTTATAGGCTATTAAAAATAATATTACTGAAAGTAGAGATCCCTGGGGGATCCCGTTTTGTAGTGGGAAACAATTTGAATAGTATTTACCAACTCTAGTTATTATTTTTCTGTTTGACATGAAGTTCTTGATATATGTTATAATTTTTGGGCCAATTTGCCAGGCAAGTAGTTGATCTATAATGGTGTGTATTCCGATTTTGTCAAACGCTTTTTCAAAGTCGAGTGATATTATTGTAAGATGTTTCTTTAATGAAAGGCTATTTGCAATATGAAAATCTACATATAGTAGAGAATCAGTTGTAAATTTGCCTTTTGTGAATCCAAATTGTCGACTATCGAGAAGCTTGTATGTCTTTACAAGCCACCATAGCCTATTTGCAATGATTTTGTCGAGAACTTTTGATAAGCAAGAATTAAGAGATATTGGTCGATACGAGTTTGCTAACGTCTTGTCTGCTTTTAGCTTAGGTATAGGAACTACAACGCTTGTCTTAAATTGTTGGGGGATTGCAGTGCTAAGTATGTTATTATAAAGTTCTCGTATTCTGTGTTTCATTGCGGTGGGCATTTGCTTTACCATTGGATACGAAATCCTGTCTAAGCCGGGTGTTTTTCCGTTCAATGTATGAAGAACTCCATTGAGTTCAAAAAGACTTATGTCTTGTTCGATTATGTTAGCTGTAGCTGTTGGAATTATGGAAGGTAATTTGGTTACTTTTTTGTAGTGTTGGAATTCATTTGGAAAATTGGAATCTGCCGAGTTTTCTGACCAGAATTTACATAAAATATTTGCTATTTCGCATTTGTTAGTAGTAAGAGTAGAAGGTATGTTTTCTGTTTGCAAACTGTGTATATTGATATTCGTTTTGTATCCAGTGAATCTGCTAATATTTTTCCAGAGAGTATATATTGGAGAGTATATATTGGATGTAAAGGTTTCCATTGATTTTCCTTTTGCTATTTTAATTTCTTTCTTTAGTTTTGCATTCAATTTTTTGAAATTTATAAGATTTTGGCTATTAATATTACGTTTGAATAGGTTCCAAGCGTAAACATCATCTATTTAACCCAAATAATTATGAATAAATTTATTTTTATTTTACGAAATCGTAATAATAAAATATAATTAAATCGTAATAATATAATTTTGTTTTTATGAAAATAACTATATTGTGGAAAAAAATTAATTAAATTTAAAAAAAAAAATCAACAAAAATCTTTAGAAATTTTTTTTTTTTTAATTTGTGACACTTTAGCAAAGAATCTAAATTTATTTCATAAAAAACAAAAACGATATTTATTTGGAAAAGTTTAAAAAACTAAAGAATTAATTTAATAAAAAGTACCCAAAATCAGAAACATTTATTTAAACACAAAAAGCCAAAATTGTTGACAATATGAGTGAAATCGAAGAATAAAACATTAGCAATTGTTTATTAACAAAATAACACCACCTTCAGACATTAAACATTTTTGCTTTTTACAGTACACATTTGGTATACCCTTACTTGTTTATTGTTATAAATGAGGAGGACACTAGCATACGCCGTACATAGTCAGTATTAGCCCAAGTCTGCCAAAGATTTCTGGCGTGAGTTAAAATAAGAATGATATACTTACACAAGATTTTGTAATAAAAAATCATACGAACCGAGTTGTTGTGTTTACGACGAGAATCACGACAAAGCTTGTAGCAGTAAGTGATATACGTTTTAAGAAATCTGATGCGTGTGATTCACTGAAACATCTATGCAAGATGAATGATATGTTTAAGTGGTTATTCCTTACTAGATTGAAATGTGCGCAATACAACTTTTTCGTTTGTAGCACGTCTTTAATTAAGGGTTCGGGTCGTCTAAGCTCGCTCTCATGCTGCACCATTCGTTTATGGAATAAATTCTCAGCAGAGATTTTTTTCTCTCACTCTTATGGCCATTAATAAAACATGACGATAGTTAACGTTAGGATGTTCGTTTTTCGTTATTCTGAGTGCACTTTAATATACGACTGTCCGATAAGCCAAAGGGAGGGATCTTCTTATCTTTAACTTTTAACGTGATCTTTATGTATTTGGAGTTGCCATATTTATAACAACAAAAATCAACAACTTGAATTTTGTTTTGCAAATCAATAAATAAAAATGGAAAAGACAGCGCATTCATTTACTTTATATTAACCAAATAGAAAATACTTTTGAAAATAAATTTATCACAACGGCTGTTTGCTAGTTACCAAAATTAAATTATTAATTAAAAGTGCAGAGTTGCCACTATGTGATCTTAAAAACAATTTCATTTGTAAAAATAATAGCCGGATTTCGCTCCTGACCTACCATATTTTCAAAAAGCTTAATTTTTTTATACAATAAAAGTTAAAGATCAATTTATTCCTCAATTTAGCTAAAATACCCTTTACTAAAACGAACTTTAAAGGCAAGTTGTAATGAAAGCCCTAATTGTAGCAAAATTTAAATATCATGCAAACAACTGTACTCCTGCTATTTTGATTTTCACAACCCCTTGTTCTAGTCAAACAAAATGTAGTGTATCGGAAGCGGTATCTCCATGGTGCTGGGATAATTCTCTATACAGCAAACGCAACACCGGCAATAGTTTTCCGAAGTAGTACTGAATTCTTTAAAAAGATGACAGCGATGTCATGTGGCCATATTGCCTTTTAATCGGATTTGTATAAAAGGACTTTATATTCCAAAGCCAACGTTGAGTTAGGACTTATTAGCCAATGCAGTTGATTTGTTCGAAGCTTTATGGACGTTATTTTTGCCTCAATATGACGGGACCAAGTTAGGCGCCGATCTAGGTGGATACCTACATATTTAACGTGCGTTTCCGCTGGAACCGTGGTATTCGTTACTGAGATTGGTGGACAATTTTGCCTTCTTACAGATAATGTTACACTACCACAGCTTATGAATATGGGACTGCAGCTTTTCAGATGCATCCTTTGGATCATTACTGACACTTATAATTGCAGTGTCGTCTGCAAAGGTTGATATATATAGGTGATATATAATAGCGCCCTTAGCACACTACCTTGAGATACTCCTGCACTGATTTTCCTATTTCTTGAAAGCTGAACCTTTGATCTTGCTTTAAACGTTCTATCTGACAAATAGATTTTAGAAGCTTGTGGGTGATTTCAGGAAGAACCCAAGCTATTTTAGTGAGTAGCCCATCATGGGAGACTTTATCAAATGCTTGGAAAATTTCTATAAATAAAGCTTAAATATTTTGTTTTTAAATTTCTCAACTAATTGATTAAATCAAATATGAGGAAACGCCTAATCACTTTCATCGACTAAACAGCCTCAAACAAACACTAAAAACAATATTCCTCTTGACGGTAAAATGAAGCATAACAAGGAAAATAAATAGAACAAACTAAAAACAAAAGAAAATAAATAAATAAACTTAAAAGAAAATCGTATTAAGCGTATAATTACACCGAGGGAATAATACTCACCCATAATGATCTTACTGATGATGATAATGATAATAATGACACAGATACACCAGCGATACTTGTTGTCGGAAAAATAAAATTAAAAATGCTTAAGAGGAAAATATAGTAACAATTTGCACCTCCTCTTTCTTAGCTGCAAACACAGATAAAAGAAAACAAAGCAAACTATTTGAGTTTTTATTTTTTTTTTGCTGAATTTTAAGAGGTTAGAGAGAAAAAAAAAGAACATAAAAATTACTTCGAAAAGAAACAAAGAAAGTTATATTTAGGTGGAAAATGAAGGAAATAAAAAATATTACATTAAAAAATCACGCTTTTAGTGAAAGGCAACTGATTGTAAGTGGATATCTTTATGTCGGAACAAAAGCTGCGTCATCTAAGAAGACAAAGACAGCGAAATTATCTTTGATGCCTTACTGTAAACTATTATATAATAGTATGTTCTATAGCTTCAGCGCAGAATGTAATAATTTAGATATATTTAAAAGGTAGAAGCTAACTATTTATTTATTTTAAGCTCAATATTTATTATTTTAAGCTGAATAGTTTCCCTTTTTTCGATTAAATAATGTTTACACCCACAACCAAAACCGAATTATGGTAAATACAGTCCTAATCGGTTCACACTTACGGTGCTCTTAACACTAAGCCACCAAGTTCCTACAGCAAGTTTCTGAGCATACGCTAGGTACGGACCATCATGGTAACATTTGGGATAATTACTGGACAAGCCTCAAAAGTAGGGTCCAAAGTGTCTAATATGCTGCCACCACTCTAGCTAAAGGTAATCGAGGATTAGTGATTTTTTATAAGACAGTGTTAACTCCTTGCACAGGCAGGAACCTACATATTACCATCTCTGGGAGTTATACATATGTCAGAACTTCTGGTAGTTAACTCAGTTACGGCAATTTGTGCGTCCCAGCTGACGGCTTGGTATTCATTTAAAGTTTCAATAATTTAAGATTGATCCAAAACTGATGATAAAAAGCTTTAAAAATTCATCAATGCATTTCAGAAACAGCAATTTTTTATAAAAAAAAAGATTCGGTTATAAAAAGAATACTGAGTATGCTATTCGACTAGTTAAGCACTACAGTTAATTTATCTCTTGAAAGGCTCTTTAGTTAAGCAACAGCAGAATGTTACTTAACCTTATTACACCCAGTGCGCCAATTAGTACTTCAAGCCTAACACAGATTTTTTTTCTTTTCCCTGTTTTAATGTAAAAATTTAAGAAATAGGCACAAGGGCTGCACAGCAGCAGCACTAAAAGAAAATCTTAAAGTAATAAAAGAAAATTATGTAAAACAAAGATATCATAATTTAATATTTCTTTGCTAAAGAAATTATAACTTAAGACTGATAGCGTAATCTGACTGTTATTTAAAGCGTACATATGGAAGTTATTTAACGCTGAAAATACCCCTGGTCGTTAATTTTTTGGTCGCAAAGAAAAAAAATAGAGCACAAAAACTTACAAAAGCTATAACAACATATCCGCCTTAAGCTGTAAGATGCTGCCAGTTGCCATTAGAGAACCCTAGAGAACGAAATATAAATAATGAGAAAATAATATTTGTTTGGAAAGCTCTTAAATAATAATCTTAAAGTAAGATTAAGTAATAGGCTCCTGTTTATAATCTTAACAAAAGTGAAAACAATTTATCATTCATATTTCTACAATATTCATTTCCTACCAAACAAAGTATATATATAATCTGGATTTTTATAAGTAGGGAAATTAAATTAATGATGTGCGTCTGTCCGATGACACTACACATTCCATCTTCATACTTGGACCATATGATCAGTGCGTTCGGCGAATTTTAAATCAGCCTTATCGGTCCTCAAGTTGCCGAGTTATGGGCTGAATTGGTATTTCACCTTACGGGAAGAACCTTATACGTATGCTCATAAAATTTGCATATTCTGAATCCGTATCAAATTTTCTATAACTTGCGTATACAGAAATTATCATCCCAAATATTAAGAAGTAAGAAAATTCTGAAAATAAAACCTAAACATTTTAAAAATTATGGAAAACCCAAATTCGTCCACAAACCAAAATTTCACAAAAAATATTGCGAAAAATTCAAGTTACAATAAGTTCGAAAAACTAAAATAAAAAAATTAAAAAAAAACGAATGTTTAACAAACAAAAACTGCATTAAGTTTTGAAATTTTAACACAAAAATGAAAATTTCACAAAACCTGAAAAGTCGCAAAAAATCTATATTGTTACACAAAAAAATAAAATTTTAACACAAATGGGAAATTCACAAAAAAAAATTAAAATATTCACCAAAATATTTGAATTTCAACAAAAAAATTTAGAAATCTGATATATTAATAATTTTAACCAAAATCGGAAGAGACCTAAAAAATAAAAAACCAAATTTTACAATAATTTACCAAAATGTTAAAAAATTCATTATTAAGTAATTTCTTTATTATTTTTACTCAGAAAGAATAGAATCAGCCGAGATGAAACTGAAATACATACGATGCTTTTATTGCCAACCAATGGTTGACTAAAAGCAATTTGCATATGATAATCTACAATTCAATAACAAAAAGTTAGAGTGTTGATGTTGTAAGACTTGGTTCTCAGCCAAGGAAAAAAGCAAGAACATGGATAATTGAGAAATATCAATTCTGTGATGTTTACAGTTAAACACAAAATTAGTAAAAAAAAATACACGAAGAATGTTGATAACGTGTGTAGTAGAGTAGCAAATGCATTCCATTCAGCCAGTTGCCCAATAAAATTTTAACATTTACTGTATGTTAAATTTTCATATCAAACAAAATTTCTTTCTGAATAGAAATAATAAAATAAACGAACTTAAAAATTCACCAACAAATTTTAAAATCATAAAAACTAGAAATTTTACCGAAAATCTAAATTAACATGAAAATAAAAAAAAACAAAATTACACCATAATTTGGGACTTCATCAAAATTCGATAATAAATTACCAAAACTTACTAAACATTTTAAATTTCCAAAAAACACAATTTTTTAAAAAACTCAAGTTATAAAAAACCCAAAATGACAAATTTGTCACAATTTTAAGTTGACCATACGCCCAAAAATTCACCATAAAATCTAAAGATTAGAATAAAATAAAATAATTGCAAAAATTACACAAAAACCAAAATTCCAAAAATTTTTAAATTTCCAAACTAAATTTTTATTTTTGTCAAAATGTTGCTGTTTAGCATAAAATTTGTAAAAAAAAAAACATTTTTAAAAACTGCGATTTTAATAAAAGTGATATTTTACATGCTCCAAAAGACCTCTATCCCACAATAAACCTACTTTTGTGGCAGGTATATAGGATTCAGCACTAAAAAAAATTCGACGCTCTTAATTTCGAGGCACTTAACTTTAAACTTTATTAACGACTTCACTAGCAGTTTTTGAAACTATGCTTTGACAAATTTCCACTAAAAAGAAATTTTTAAAAGCATTTCGATATCAAAATTACCAAATAAGCTAAGTTTCTGCTCACAGTCTTGGAAATGTTTTTATTAAATTGGTTAAATTTCATTACTAAAATGTTACAAATCAACCTTAACTTTTCCTGAACTCTCATTTGTTTAATCATAATCACAAGCATGTATTCTACTGATTGCAGTTTAGTTACATTTTAAATCCGAATTCCCTTTGCCTGCTATTAAAAAACCATCGCACTTAAATATTATTTTGTTAACGTTAAAGCCTTGTCGGTCTTCTTGTTATTGCGTTAAATATTAACGTTAAGTTGTCGGTTATAAATGCGTGTTTAGCACGCACAAAGCAAATGAAAGAAGGATTTGTTGTTGCTCTAATAACACATACAACAGTGGCACAAAATTAGTGAAAATATTTTATTTTTAGGTACTCGGATATTACACTTTTACAAGAAAGTGAAAATGTATATTTCCGGTTGTAATTGCTTCGGTATTTATTTCGCATTCTTACAGGTATGGAAATTCAATGTATGATACCCGTCTGTCCGATATAAAACTCAACTTTCTAACGGCACTAATCGATCTAGAATCTTGAAACTGGAACTAAGCGCGTTCGGAGAATTTTCTGTATTTGAAATATGCAATATTGATCCATTAAATCCCGAGCAATTTGCTAGGTTATTTTTTTATTCTCATGCATATTCTATAATCCTTATAAAATTATATATAACGTCCACTTATAAGAATTATCAACAATAGGCCTACAGATAACTAACGGATCAAAATGATAGAACAAATTGAAATTTAAAAAAACCTTATTTAAAAAAAACTAACAAAGAAAACCCAATTCCCCCCATGAACAGAATTTTCACACAATAATTTTTAAAAATTCGAAATTTCGCCAAAATATTAAATTCGCCATAAAATCGAAAACCTGGAATAAAAAAGAGTTAATTACTTAAAAATCAATATTCAATACAAAACCAAAATTTTCTCTAAAACCTACCGAAAAACCAAAAATTAACAAATTTCGAAATTTCAACACAAAAATTTAAATTTCACAAATAACTCAAATTGCACCACAAATCGGGAATTCGCAAAACGCCGCTGGTATGGATTCCACATCTCCTTGAAATAAAAGAATTTTTGCGTTTTTATTCTTTTATGCTGGTATTGAAAAATAAAATAAATTATTTTTAGCCAATATTTTAATCTTTACTCACTTTATTATAACATAATGCAATTTCATGTTGAGGGTGGATAAGCGCATTTCGCTGGTTCCTTAGGCCAGCTCCTCAGGAAACCTTTACCCACCTATGCCCTAAATTCTTGAGACCAAATGGGAAATCCAAAATAAATCAGGTCAAAAACCTTAAAGTTTTAAGCCCCAAAAGAAACAATTTTTATTTTGATTCTGACAGGGTATTTTGCCTTACAACTCTAAAAATAAAAATAATTTATTTTATTTAAAAAAAAAACTATATAATCATTTAGTATGTGCTACAATGATATGAAGAAACTTAAATATCACCTCTGGCGTGACAGAATTTTTCATGCTGGAATAAATGAGCAAGAAACTTACTTATCATCTGACTTTTGAAAATGGAAATGTTTTAAAATTTGTTTTTTTTTATGTCTAATTTTTCTGAGCTCCAGGTCATCAATAAAATCTTCCTTATTATAAGTTATAATAAATATTAATTTTATTTTTTCCAATATTTCGCTACGCCTTTGTGTAGCATCGTCAGGAAATAAAATAAAATAAAATTATATTTCACAAACTTCAAAACAAAAATCAAATTGAGAAAATGATTGAAAAATTTTTCATATACAATGAAAAATATTTCCAATTTTCAAAAAACACAAATACATACAAATCATAAAAAACTGAAAAATTAAAAAATTTTTTACATTAATGTGTAGATGTATATATGTACATATGTAAAACAATACATATGTATAATCCTAAATTACATCATATTATCTTATGTATTAAATGCCTATATATATGAGCGACATTATCTGTATCCGCTTTATAATTAATTCTTTGAGACATTGGTGTTTTACAAATTTGTAACATTTCCAATATGTAACGTTTCTTATAATTTTTCTCAATATTTAGCACTGACACATTTTCAAAGTTAGGACAGTGATTCAATTCAGAACAATGGGAATATAGAGCTGTTTTATTTGAATTTTTACATCTATGGTCCGACTTATGTCCGGCTATTCTAGTTTTTAGCATATTTTTCGTTGTACCCACATATACTTTACTACAATTCTCCTGATCATTACCATTACAAGGTATTTTAGAAACCACATTCGACATTTCCATTTTCTTAATTCTATCTTTAGTTTTACTGAATAATCTATTTAAAGTATTTTAAGGTTTATGAGCAATTTTGTATTTATCGTTATTGAAGATTTTTGATTTTTCAAGTCGCTCTGATATTCCTGGCACATAAGCTAAAGACTTATAAATCTTGGGCTCTATAACGCTTCTTGTGTTAACATTTCTACTACTTCTAAAAGAATTTATTAATTTATAGGAAAGTTGCTCGGGAAGAAATAATGGCAGCTTCTTTTGAAGAAAAGGTTAAAAGGGTGCACATTAAGAAATATAATTGTCTTCGGGATTTACAGGAAAAAGAGTTAGGTATTAAATTTATGGATAAATGGTTTGTTAATAAGACCGATTTAGATATTCCCAATGAGGTTCAATGTACTCTTTCACTGGGTCATAAACATGCAGTGCCTATAAGGAAATTTTAGTTTTTTATGATTTCTATGTATTTGTGTTTTTTGAAAATTTAAAATATTTTTCATTGTATATGAAAAATTTTTCAATAATTTTCACAATTTGATTTTTGTTTTGAAGTTTGTGAAATATAATTTTATTTTATTTTATTTCCTGACGATGCTACACAAAGGCGTAGCAAAATATTGGAAAAAATAAAATTAATATTTATTATAACTTATAATAAGGAAGATTTTATTGATGACCTGGAGCTCAGAAAAATTAGACATCATAATAATAATAAAGGTCAAAAAACTAGAATAAAGTTTATTTGTTTTTTTTTTTTTTTTGTCCATTTCGCACGTTCCACAACGAAGCAGCTGATTTTAAAAATCCCTCAGTTTTCTTCTTTTTCTTCTCGATTTGTACGTAGTTGAATGAGGTAACGTAATCGAAATGCAGAATAGAGGTGAATAACATTTTCCTAAAAATCTACTAAATATCTACTTTTTATAATAAATAATTAAGCATTTTCTGCTCTCATTTGGTTGGAGATTTCTATTTATGCAGTCATCTTAACCACTGTACATTTCCATCTTTAATACAACTTAATACTAACAATTGTTTCACATTTTATTTGTTTTATAATTTTTTTTTCTTAAGATGAAGAAGAAAATAAAGAATGAATTTATAAACAGTTAGTGAACTTAGCAAAGATTCCAGCGGGTATACTTAGCAGCAAACCAAGGGAATGTTTAACAAATAAATACCAGAAGAATGCTGAGGCAGATAATGTCTCCTAATAGAGATGAGATGATGATGATGACGTTAAAGATACTTGCGAATGATGTTCACGCGTAATAATTGTAGTATTTAGTCCTGAAGCATTGTTTCCTCATTGACGTTTATCTTAATGGATGGTTAGTAGTTGTTAGTTGTTGTATTTGTTGTGTTTATTATTCCACTTTGCTGTTTGAAGTAGGAGTTTGTTTAGCGGGTAAAATGTGATTATAAACTAGAACAAACAAGTTTATCTGTTTGGCTTTCTTTGTTTCAGTTTGATAGCAGATAATAAAAAATAGATTATTGTTGTAGTGTTAAAGATAAAATTATACATCGGGATGTGAATGGAAATTGTTCAAGTTAGGTGAATACGACAATTGTTCTAAACAAAATAAATATGTGTAATAGTCTTTATGAAGGTGTTTTGTGATTTTGTTTGGACATAAATAACTTGAAGAGCTTTTTGGTTCAATGTTTTTTGCCAAAGACAAAACCGGATTTTTGTGAAAGAGACATAACTTTTGCTTAAATATTGCACAACATAACACCCGTTCCATCAGTGTATTGTCGCCGAGTAAAAATGAAAAATGATTATGGTTGTAAGGAACAAATTATCATATAGGATCTTGTGATTTTCTGGAACGTTGGGTTTCGATACCTTATGCCCCTTACGATTAACTATCAATAGCCGGTTACATTCAGGGCTACTGTCTGGAGCCGAAGGACTTAAAATTGGCAACCCAGTCAGTCTTGTACGGCTTACTAACCAGAAAGCTGGCACTCATTACGTGGACACGACTAAGCGTTACTTATGAATGAAGCTAAAGACTATGCAACTATTCCAGCATCACTAAGAATTGGAACAATTTTTCTGTTGGTGTTTTCTTTTCTAGAAAAATTTTCACATTTTTTGCCCTTTCGTTATGCTCGAAATATGTTTATGCCACCAAAAGGTTGTGTCATTTAAAATTTATCTTTAATTAATTTATGATCTATATAAAATCGCAAATAATAAGGGTCTGTTTAGTATGCACCTGGTAACAGGGCAACATTTTATTTAAGAAACGCCGACGTCAATAGATTACCACAATCACGAAGCCTTGCTTCTCAAAAGGTTTTAACTTCTAGTTCCCAGGTTTTTCAGAAGAAAGGAACCCCACTAGAAAATTTTTACAGATGGCTTCCAATGGGATAATGGCTTAAGTGGAAGTGTATACATAGGGGAACTGAGGATTTACTTGTCCTTGAGAATTCCCAGCGAACTTAACGTCGTTCAGGATGAGATATCAGCGTTTTTAAAGGCGGCTGTGTTGCTGCAGAATGTTTGGTAGATATATTTGGATCTTTACCAATAGCCGTACTGCAATCAGGTATCTAATATGTGCCTTTGCGACATCTAACCTGGTCTAGGAATGGCTGCTTTGACACGGGACCAATATGGGCTATTACATAGCATAGAGAGGAGCAAGGCTACAGAAATCGCACAGAAGCAGATTTGCCCAGTGTGAAGGTCCCTCGACAACCTCTTCAAACAATCATTAGCTGGACTACGGCCAATTTATTCCTTCGTAAGAAGCAGCAACCGCTTTAGAAAGTACTACGCAACGGCATAGATATATTGACCATTTAACTCTTCTTCTATATTAAACTTCGTCAGTCTTTTGCATTCTTTACTTTTCGAATCTCTTATCTCTCATGATCTCTTCTTCAGGTAACACAAAGCGATCGGTCTTGCGAACCCACGTAGAGCTGAGTTTGCAGACTAATCTAACTTAACTTCTACACGGCATCTATTATGTCAGTTCTTACTCGTGTTAAGTTTGGTTGTAACACAAAAATGATATAAATTATTATCATGAGCACACAACAGACGAATCAAATTATAAATATTCAAGAAAGAACAAAAAATGAGCGTATGGTTTCTAAAATACACTGTCCAAAGACTGCATGTTCCATTTATACTTTGCTGCTTGAAATTCTTAAAAAAAAAGCAAAAGTATTTTCTTAAAAATCGAAATTTACATAAATTTTTCCTACAAAATTATTATTTTTCATTCATTTTCCAGTTTCCTGTTGATTTTTTTCCTCATAAATATTTTTACGTATCGTCATATTGTCGTATTATGTGGGCAAACACTTTCTAATACAAAACAATTGCAAATTACGAATATCAGGACTCTCTAGATTACAACAGAAAATTTCAAAAGGTTGGTTTTGTGATCTGATATGCCGTAGTTAGTACTGACAATCGTATCTTGCTTCTGTTCCATCTCAATCAATGAAAACGTGAAACAATAACACAACGTAGAAAAAGACTTGGTATAGAAAAAATCGCTAAAACCACAGGTAGCAAGGTAAAATCGCCAATTTTATAAAAAAGAGTTAAATTAAAAACAGCTAATTAAAAACAAGGGCACCAAGATTAAAAAAGAATCAGAAAAAGAATTAAATTCAAAAACACGCTTAAGTCACGTAAACGTTGAAATAATGAAAAAAATAAAAATTTAAAGTTAAAAAAATATCGAAACGTAAAACAAGAAGCTACAATATCTAAATTAAATTAGAAATAACTTGAAAAATCGAAAAAAAGAAAGTTAGTTGCATGTGGAAAACAAATATCGATATAATATCATTCAGGTCTAGAAAAGCAAGACAATTTAAACATAATAAAACCGCTAAAATACCCGAAGTAATAATATACATTAGGGAAAATCGCAATCTGAAAAAGACCGAAACTAAATACGAAAAAACTGAAACACGAGACTGTTGTCAAATAAGTTTACTGGTAAAACTCAATCAAATCGGAAATAATTAAAAAATATCTTCTAAAATCTACTGAAATCAGAAAATCTAAAGAAAAACAGTAGCGTTCTTTTTTAGGAAAATAAACCCTTCATTCTTATTATCTTAATTACAAACGAAATATATTTCTTGTATTTTTAAAATATAGTTTAATAATTTTATTAAAAAATGGCGTTGTCCTGCTATCTATCATATTCAAATTGTAATACAAACAACACGGTACACAAACACACTCACAGACATAGCCTTATGTACACTTACTATTATTTTGCAAAAAATATAAAACATTTTAATATTCCAAACCAACCTCAACATATACCGGCAATGCCCCTCTTGTTGAAAGTAGAAAAAATCTTGTGCATGGAGAAATACTTATAACTGACACACGCACAAATAAATTAAACCCACACCTGGAGCACACTTCCATAATCCTGGCAACTGCCATATTCTCAGTTGAACATTATAATTGGCCATGACTTTAATCTTTTACTTTGTTGTACTATTCACAAAAATGAAAAGGGCATGTATAGGTTTGTCATTCCGTTCGTAATTTCTGCAGTATTCCTTTCCGACCGAACAAAGTATTGAAATCAACTTTCTGGCGGCACTAGACAACCAAGGATCTTGAAACTTGAAGTTCCCGAGATGTCAGCGAATCTGAATAAAAAAATTTTAATTTTTAAAAAATTTTAAACTCACCGTAAAAAAAATCGAAAAACTGGAATAAAAAGTTTTTTTTTCCGAAAATTCAAAATTTAATACAAAGCCGAAAATTTACAGAGAAATCATAAATTTCCCAAATTTGCCATTGTTTGGGAATTCACCAAAATCCGAAAATTCAGCACAACACCGAAATATAAGTCAAACATTTTTAAGTACAAAAATATCATATTGCAAAAAATTTAAATTAAAAAAAAAAACGAACTGCACAAAAAAATTTGCAAAAAGTCCGAAATTTAGACAAAGTTTCACCAAAAAGTAGTAAACAGAGGTGAAACGACAATATAGTGATCTTTTTCTCTATCCGTCTCGTTCCTTCAGAACCTTAGTTGGTTTTTGTTTTTATTTTGATTTTCTTGCCTTGTTTATTTTTAGTGCTATTAAAACACATTTTTTTTTGGTAAGTATAAGGTTGGATTATGCACTTAAACACATTTTAATTTGGTTTAATCTTATTTTCTTATTAAAACAAATAATGAAACTTATTAACAATATTTTTATTTTCCTTTTTAAAATTTGCACTTATTCATATTAGATTCTTGTTTTGTGTATTTTTCTGTATTTTGTCACAAAGTAGAAAAACCGATTTTTTTATTTTTTATGTGTCAAAATTTTCACCTCTGGTTACCCTGTGGTTTTACGTTAAACGCAAATTCACTATAAAGCCGATAAACGGGGATAAAAAACTGAATGGCTATAAAATTTGTAACGATTAAAGTCGCGGGCTTGTTTTAAACGTACCAGCAACAACTACTATGAATTATTATTTTTTTGTATTACAATGAAGTATTATTTTATTATTATTTCATATTATTATTGTCATTGGATTAATTAGATGAATTATTATTATTTACTTATTACCATGAATTATTTCTATTTTGTATTTATCATAAGTTACTTACCTGAAAGAATTATTATTATACTATCATTTCTCGTTAAGTTTTGAATTTAAATTTAACGGATTTACACGCATTAATACAGCACTGCGTCTGACAAACATATGTTGTCAATTGTGTATGAACGCCCACACGCAGTGTGTATTCATGTTGTGTGTTAGTACGTGTGTATGTGTACTCATGTGTGTACAAGCAAACAAGTATAAAAGACGAGTGATCATTAAACAAAAGGGGAGTTAGCTAGCAGCTCGCGCTACGGTAAGAACTGCTATTAGAGTGCGGGGTACCTGGTCTAATATAAGTACTAAAGTAGTGTTTGTTGGAAGCAACCAATACTGGAGCGTGGCTACCGCTTCAGTGGAGGATCTTCTTGTTGAGCCAAGGTTAACTGCACCCAAGAGCTCGCTGCATCAGCGTCGCACTCAGGCCTCTTATTGGTGGGGCCAATACAGAAGCCTGTATACGCCGGAGGTTCTATCGTAGTGGGGTACCCTTCGATAGATTCTCTGGGTAGTGGTGTACGGTCGCAAACTCACCGCTCCCGAAGAGTTGGTCAAGCCTTCGCAGCATCCGGAAACTACTATTGGTGGGAGGATACTCTACTAATAGTTGATTCCTGACCACGTACCGGAGATCCTAGCGGAGAGTGGGACATTCTTCCGCTACAAATCTCTCGGTCTTGGTGCGAGAGAAGGCAAATTCCACACTCTCAGAGAAACCTGGCCGCGAGAGAAGTCACCACGCGAGTACACATCACACAAGACCTCTGTGTAGATTTTGTGTAAAGAGAAGACCAATAAAGGAGAATTATAATGTTAAGTAGAAACTCCCCGTGTTTTTATTCTGTGGAAAACGACCCTGGACTCGGCTGAGACTACCCCAGCAACCAGCGAGTACGTGTCGTCACAAATTATTATTTAATATAACATCGAAATTTTACCACAAAATAGGGAAAACACGGATTCACCAAGAATTAAAAATTCGCCATAAAAATTTTAATTTCACAAAATTATGTTATTTCACCAAAAAGGCAAAACTCAACAAAATCTATTATAAACAAAAATATCAGAGAAAAAATTAAATTTCACAAATCGGAAATTCAGTCAAATAAATTAAAAATGCACCAAAAAATGTAAATATCACAAAAATTAGAAATTTTACCAAAATTAAGCTGTAAATAACATTTAATCTGAAAATAACAAAACTAGATTACATCATAAACTGAAAATTCACCATAAAGCCAAATTTTAGTTCCAAAATTTTAAACTACAAAAATAACTAAATTTTCCAAAATAAATCGAAATATAAAAACTGAAATTGCAGGAAAAAAAATTTCAAAATTACCCGAATTTAATATTCCCGAAAAATTCAGAAATACTAAAATGCCAAAAATACCAAAAAACTCAAATTTGGGAATTTTACCACAAAAACTTTAATTTAACTAAAATTTTGCAAACTCACCAAAAAGCAGAAAGTTAAAAATAAACAAAAAAAACCGACATTTAAAAAAAAATGGGAATATTTTAAAATTTGGCAAAATTTTATATGTGAAAACCGAAATTTCAAAACTATATTTCAACCTTAACAAAATTTTAGAGTACCGTGAAAAACGTCAAAATTTTAACAAAAGCTATGTTACACAAGTTCCAAGAGACCTATACCTTACCTTAAACGTAATTTTAACTAACAAGTATTTCAAAACAAACTTCACCTAATTTTCAAATTTAACGAAAAAATTTACCCCAAGGCTGAAATTGAACCGAAAGCTCTGAATTTTATCAAATATTATATATATATATAAACCCGATTCCGCTATTATCTAAAATTCACCAAAAAAAATTGAGAATTTATCGAAAATTCATAAGCATTCAGAGAAAGGAAAATCACACCGCTCGTAAATGCAGTCGACGGGAGAGTTTAAATGTAGAGAGTTTAACAAGACGACTAACAGCGGATGCCAAAATTAAATATCTCAAACAATTCTTTGAACCGGGAAAAATCTGTAGTGCATTTTTACTAGTTTACAGTTTAGTGAAGGGTGTATAACTTTCGGCACAGCCGAATATAGCTCTCTGACTTCTTTTTTGTTTTTATTTTTTGTTCCCAGCATCTAAACGCTAACGATGTGCAGCGACAAAGTAAATAGAGGTTAGAAGTAGCGCAGGTATTAAAACAAGAGGTGATAGAACAACTGAAAACATAATAAGGGAACAGAAAACAGTGTCATGATTAAACGTGTTTTAATGTTTAAATAGTTAATTCAAAGAATAACAAAGAATGCGAAACTTCAAGTGATTTAAAAGTTAATTCCATATGGAATAAATGAGACATATAAATAAGGATGAGCACGTATCTTACTTTTTTGGTATCACTGTTAAGTCTTGTGTACTTTTAGTAAGAAAAAGTTAGCACTAACTGGGACTCAGAGTGTTTGGAAAACCTTTTTTTTTAATAATTTGGGAGCCTTTGAAATTCACACGCACTGTTGAACAACGAATTGGTGGCGAAAATTACCTGAATTTTGTGGAGCCAGCTGAAACGGCACAAGACCAAAAATAGTAAGATTACAAGTATTTTAACAGGGTACTCAATTTACATGCACTAGCGCGTCTTGTTACTTAGAAAGCGGGCTCGTCGACAGACAAGTTTGTCCCGTCTGTTGTACAATGTTTTTTGGCCTTCGGACTTAGTCGTCTTATTTGACATTTAAACTTTTAAGCATTTTCGATTTTTTGGCAAACTGTAGATAATAGCGGAATTGGGTTTTTAATGAAATTTGTAATATTTGATGAAATCCAGAATTCTTTTCGTTAAAATTCAAAATTTGTTGAAGTTTGCTGTTGTTTACTTGTTTGTGAAAATTACGTTTTTTGGCGAATTGAAAACTCCTAATTTGTTGGAACAATTTCTGTTTTCTTGCAACTGGACTTTTTTGGAAAATTTGTTATTTAGCTACTTTAAAAATTTGTAGACAAGAGTTTGGTTTTAAGAAGAATTTTTAAATATTATTGAAATCGTAAATTGCGTCAAAATTTAGATTTTTTATGATTTGAAAATTTTTGTGAATTCGCGGCTTAAGAGGTTTTTATACAACTGTGTAAGATATATTTTATTTTGGCGTTTTCATAAAATGTTTTTTTCCACCTTTTTGTGAATTTAAGTTTTTGTAGTGAAATTCCAAAAGGTGGGAATTATATTATACATTCAATTTATATTATATTTAAAAATTTTTTCTGAATTTAAAATTTTGGTAATTCTGTATGTTTTTTAAATAAAATTTTGCTTTTTTGATATATTTTGTTATTTTTGTAATTTGAAATTTTTTTGGAATTTTAGTGAATTTCCAAATTATGGTGAAATTTACCTTTTTTTATTTAGATTTTTGGTAAAATTTATAATTTATATAAAATTTTTATTTTTATAAAACTTACTTATTCTTAATTCTTATCGAATTTGCCAAAAGATACCCCTACAGAATTTATCAACCCGAGGCCCTAGATGGCTTACGGGTTAAAGAAATATTAAAAACCTCAAAACAAAGAAACCTGAATTCCCCCAAAAACCGAAATTTCAGAAAAAAATGCGAAAAATTCGAAAATTAGTCAAATACAAAAATTCACCATAAAAGCGAAAAACTGGAATAAAAGAAATGTAAATGACGAAATATCAAAATTCAATAAAAATCGAAGGTTTACCAAAAAAAAAAAAACCAAATACCCCCAATTTAAAATTTCGCCATAAATAATTTAAGTTAAACAAATATATTAAAAAGTCAAACGGGGAACACACCTCAAAACAAAAAAATGTATAAAAAAAAGTTATAAATTTTACCAAACATATTAATTAATCTGAAAAAATATTTCATCATAACCGCCGTGTTCACCTAAATTTCAAAATCAAGCTATATTTCAAAAATTTTTAATTAAAAATAAAAAAGTTTTCCAAAAAGATCAAAAATTCAAGTTTGCCGAATTTACCTTCAAATCGAAAAACTGGAGTAAAACACAATTAATTGAAAAAAAGTTGCTACAAAAAATAAACTCACAAAATTTTACAATTTCAAAACTAAATTTTCAATTTCACTAAAATTTTGTAGTTTCATCAAAAACTTTCAAAAATCTATATTTCATGAAAATCGTTCCATTTTTAATAACATCGATGATACACAAGTTCCAAAAGACGTATATCTTATAGAAAACCTAGTTTTCCCAAACAAGTACCCGAAAACAGACATAATTTAACGACAAAATTGCTGAAATTCCGCCAAAAATTCTAAATTTTAGCAAATAATATCAATTTTTGTAAAATTACATTAAAAAATTCAAAATACAAACAGATTATTGGAGTCGAAATTGAAAAAATAATATTATCCCGCAACCGATCGCAAATGCTTATATTAGAACGAAAGCAGAGTTTAAATATAAACCAAGACGAGTAAAACTGGAGCCCAAAAAAGATCGTAAACAATTCTTTCTTTTGTAATAATTAGTTTGTAACATTCACATGGCCATCTGCTGCAGTTTTTGCTTAGGCGACAGTTGGTTAGTTGTTAATTTTAGTAGAATCGCCGACGCCATATAATTTTTAGATTTAATCGATTATAAGCCGCCCTCATTTGGATAATAAAGTTTTCTCATTTCGAAGTCTTACTGAATCACCTAAGTTACAATGATAATTTGACATAAGTGAGTGATTAATAAACAAAAAAATTAGACGGACGCCCCCAAAACAACCACACACTATCACCCTTATTGGAAACTCCTATATTTAATTTTATACATTCATGATCAATTTTTCACCCCTTTTCTCACGTTTTGCTTTTTGAACGCCCAACATTAAATGATAATTTTTTTTTTTTACTTTTTCCACTTTATTTCCTTAATCTTTTATTTGACTTGCATACAAATATCCGTGACATCGTTTGGCCTGTAACAGTTTTTGTACCATATTCTATAAAAAGAAGGAAAAACAAATAACTACGTTGGGTAGGCCAAATTCTATGCTACCTACATACTGGTACTGCATGAGAGAGGATACAAATTCAAAAATTAAAAATTCTTTATTGAATTTTAAATTAAAAAAGAGAAAAGTAAGTTAAGAAAATAAAAGCAAGAAACGGTTTACATTTCCTACAAGAAATTTATTTAGTTTTGTTAATCAGTGTAGCTCTCTTTCTGTGGTCTCTATTGCTGATTCAAAACAGCTAAAGGTAAATTTTTGTTTTTCATCTTGTGGACAATTTTCCTCTCCCAGCCATTACTGCGTTTATAGTTAATATAACAGAAAAGCTTCCACACTCAAAAGCCTGTGAGGGTGAATATAACAAGCACTCTAAACACTAACAATCCATTTGACAAGGAGACAACAAGCAGACAGTAGGGGATAGAAAAATGGCTCTTAGTTTTTGGTTTATTATTTAAAAGCAGTATAAATTTAACTGTTGCTTATTGGTTCAAGGGGGGAAAGCTTCAAATTTAAGTCGAAGTATAGTGTAGCAAAATATTGCTGATTTATAAGGGAGGACACAACTGGATAAAGAGTCTTAAATAAGCCAACACACTTTTAAGCTTCTTATATTTTAATATGTGGGCTTATTTATGTTAACACCTTTCAGAGGCAATGGTCGTGCAAGGAAGCAATTATTAATGCCAGAAATTTAATAATGAAACATTCGTTAAGTAACTTCAACTGGATTCAAAGAGTTGGAGCCACCATTGGAAACAGTGTTGGAGAAAATTCGCAAGCACAGATACAAAATTTAGTGTTCTAGTAAACCGAGGTAAATACTTTGTACGATTTTGTGGTTCTGAAAACTAATTGCTTGTAGTGCACTCAAGATATCACAAATTTTCTTGGCCAATCTGGAAAATAGAGACCCATATAATAAATGTGTGTCTGAGATAGAACGCTGCAATTTTTTTCCACGAGCAGTTCTATCTTCTTCAGTATTTTGAAACACCTTAGTTCGTCGGACGTAGTAAATATCGAAATCATGAAATCTGGTTGGCTGAAGAATATAAATAACAACTGCAAAATATGTTCCTTCTCGCGTTGTTGTCTTCTTTCTTCTCCTCTCTTCTCTTTCTTTCTATTCTTTCTCCTTCTCGCCTTGTCTCTCCTTTTCGCATCTCTTTGTCTTTGCTTTTACTTCGCCTACTTCACTTAACTTCTATCACATTCGCATATCTTCTGTTCTCGTCACTAATTAATACTGCAATCTTAGAAACGCACATCTTGACCTCATTTACTATTGGCTCGCCTATCGCGCAAAATGGTTCTTTAAAGTATCTGTAACATTTTCTTGCCTGATAATTTGGACTTATCGCAAAAAGTTATGAGAAGAAGGTGTAACTACAAAATCTGGTTTTCAAAGCCAAGACACATTATCGTAATTTCTCTTCAAGTAATAAAGCGACCTCCACTGCATTTTAAAATAACCGCCCTTGCACGTTGAATAAAACATCAAGCAAACCCACACATTAGATCGATAATCTTAACCGAGCAATTAAAAGCAATGGATAAGCTCATCAAGACTTAAACATTCCAAATATTATTCAACTGTTTTTGCAAAATTTTAATGATATTTTCAGCGTTTTGTTTTGCACAGTTTGTATACCCTTCACAAAAAGTAAAAAGGGTATAAATAGGTTTGTCATTCCGTTTGTAATTTCTACAATACCCATTTTCGCCCCAACAAACTAGTAGGGAATTGCAACTAACAACCCAGGATTTGGAAACTTATACCATTTTATCAGTGCGTATTAAAAATCAGTAATATCGGTCCATAAGTTCCCGAGATATGGACCAAAAACAATTTTTCTGCCTTTTTCATTCTTGCGTGGAAACTCTACCACATAATCCCATCAAGTTCGCATATTCTGAATCCTTATCGAATTTGCTACCAAGCTCTCCTACAGAAGTTTTCATCCCGAGTTCCCCAGATAACTAAGGGACCTAAGCGTAAAGTTGAAGTAAAAAGTTCATAATAAAAGGACAATTTTCCATAATTTGGAAATTCAATTTCGCATCAAAATTAAAATTAAAAAAAGAAATAAGCAAAAATTCGAAATTTTTTCAAAATTTAAAATTGTTAGTGATGAAAGAATACCTAAAAGAAATGAAAATTCAAAAACTAATACAAAGCCGAAATTTTACCAAACAAAATTATTAAAATATTCACAGTCCACCAAATTTTGAATATTCACTAAAAAAATTAAATTTCACCAGAATTTTGTAATTTCACCAAAAAGTCGAAAAATTGAAGAAAACGAAATTTTAACAAAATCGCTTTTAAACAATCAAATAACAAAAACCAAAATAAATGCTCACCATTAAAAATTACATAATATTCTAATTAAATTTTTGTAATGAAAAATGTTTGAATTATAAAAAACCGAAATTGCCAACAATTTGAAATTTTGCTAAAAAATTTTAATTCACCAGAGATCCGAAAAGTCATAAAAAATCAATAACTGGAATATAAAAATTTAAGTGCAAAAATTATTGCATTTTATAAAATACCGAAATTTAGAAAAAAATACGGAGAAAAAACAAATTTACCAAATATTAAAATTCCACCAAAAAATTTAAATTTTTCTAATTTTGTCTTTCCACTGAAAGGACGAAAATTCACATGAAATCAATATGACATCAAATTTTATAAAAATATTTGTTAAACAAATATATAAAAAAACAAAACATATTTCACCATAAATTTAGTAAAAAGTTAAATAAATCACTGACAAATTTAAATACAAAAATTATAAATTTTACAGAAATTCTATATAAATCTAAAACTAAAAATAAGCAAAATTTTACAACAATTTGAGAATGCAATCTAATCTGCAGTCCAAAAGTATTAAATTACGAAAATAAAAAAAAATTTCTAAACCGAAAACTTGACAAAAAAAGAAATTCACCAAAAATTCGAACATATACATATTATAAATCGAAAAATCGTAATAAAAAAAATTGTTGCCGATAAATCAATAAGTAAAATAAAAAATGAACTTTTACACAAAAATACCACAAAAATCAAATCGAATTTTGGAATTTCACCACAACTAATTTTATTTAACCAAAATGTTGCAAGTTCACAAAAAAGATGAAAATAAAAAAAAAATTTAAAACGTCAATATACGTCATACCATGATATGAAGACTCTAATTTCACCACAAATCGGGAATTCACCAAAAGTAAAATTTAATTTCACTAAAAAATTTAAAATTTACAAAAGAAAATTAAATCATTTGCAAAAAATCCAAAATATAGTAAATAAAATAAAAAAAGCTAACCTTCAACACAATTTAGGAAAATTCTAAAATTCTAAAAAACCTTCACACAACTAAACTAGAATCTAAAAATTAAAAATTACTAAAGTAACAACAAAATTTTCCAAAACATAAATTGCACCTAAAAATTTTGAAAAATTAAAATTCACCATAAAATCGAAAAACTTGAATGAAACAAAAAATGAATGAAATTCCTAAAATACCATTAAAATTCACCAATTTTTAAAATGTTAAAACTAAATTTTTAAGTTCACAAAATTGTTGAGTTTTTCCAACAATTTGCATAACAAAACTTATGTTACACAAGTTCTAAAAGACTTACAAAAAACTTAATTTTTACAAACAAGGAACCAAAAATAAAATTCACCATATTTTGAAATATAACGAAAAAATTTACCCAAATGTTGCTGCAATTGCACCGAAAACTCTGAATTTTTTTAAATAATAGAAATTTTACTAAACATACGTTATTATCAACAATTCACCAAAAAATAGAGAATTTCTCAATAACCTATAAGCGATAAGAGACTAGAAAAACAAACAGATCCGATATGCTTATATTAAAACAAACGAAGAGTTTAAATGTAAAATTAGGCGACTGAAACCGGAGGCCAAAATTAAATATCGCACACAATCCTTTGCACTGCGCAAATCCTATAGTACTTTTTTACTAGTTCATATTTTTGTGCAGGGTATTAAAAGATTCGGCACAGCCGAATTATTAAATCAGTTACACTTATCTGCCAATACGTGTTAAAGTTTTCAATGCAATTTAAATAATGTCAATGGCTTCTAGAGCAAATTGTACAACAGATTGACTTTTTTATGTAAAACACTATTTTTACCACATTTACCTCACCATAGAGTAAAAAATAAAATAAAAATTACAAAACGTTAAGATAACGAAAATGCAAGCTCAGCCTTTTAATTTCCATAATGTTTTCAAACGAATACACCCAAAAAAAAGTGTCCACATTCAATTTGAATGAAAAAGAAATATAATTTAAACAGACATTTAAGCAATTCAGTTTAATTTTCCCTCTCTTCGTCGGCAGCGAAAGAGTTCATTGGATATGAAATAGATTTCAATATTAAACAATTACGAGCATTACGTTGGTAAGCGTAAAGTTTTTAGAGAAAATATCGTATTAATTTGCAGCAGCATATTTGAATTATTCATTTCCGTTTTGCGGTTTCGCAAGCACTCACGTTTCTAACTAAATACACTTACACACACACAAACACACATACATACGTAAGAGTGCACGTGAAAAAATATTCTCATATTAGCGTACCTTTACTCTGATATATCAAGATTTTTTAAGTGTGGAATTTTAAATTGGCAACACTATTTTCTTTGACAGCTGATTTGTCATATGGATTTATTATTTCTTGGCGAACTGATGAACGCCGAAGTAAAGTTCGTCTATTGTTCAAATTTATTTTGAAGAAAATAATTTAATTCGAAAAACTTATTATGTAACGGCAACGCTTCTGATGTTCACTATACATCGATTAATGGCACGAAGCAACAACCGTTTCATCGTGTAAAATGAGCATTGCATTCGGGAAAGGTCTGTGGTCTGTAAATGACGCATATGGATTTAAAAAGAATGATGGTCGGAATGTTACAGACGACGGAAAATGGTAAATAAACATGATTATTTACTTTATCATATGCCATTTTCAAGGATTTAATGTTACAGCATGTGGTTACAGCAGGATGACGTCATATGCAACCTCCATACTATGTAATTAATTTTCTTAAAAAATAATCATCTGACAGATGACAAATTTTACGAGATGGACCCAGTAACTGGCCTCGTTCATGTGAGACACTTAGACTACTATTTTGGGGACTGCTTATAAGCCACAGCATTTAAGCTTTTGGAAACAAAAAATCGTAGTCATAATACAGCCAGATTTATGGATAGAGTGAGTGAAAATATATGCCAGCCACAATGGGGACATTCACTGTTCATAATTGCTAAAACATTTTTTTGTTTTATATTCCAATTTAAATTCCTCCGCCTTTAAAAAAACACCCGATATTTACAATGAAACATGCTTGCTTCCACATTAACAGACAAACACACATACATACACAAAGTCAAATGTAACTGTTCGTTTATGTTTATTTGGTTGCATTTTGCACGTTAAATTGCAATTGGATAGAAAGAGTATTGGAATAGAATGGCATCATTGGATTCCTACTCATTTATTCCAATTTCATTTGGTTGTGCCATTTATTAGTTAATGCAACCAACAAATTTAAAATAAATGAAAGTTAAAATGAAAGGCCAAAAACATTTTTAGTTGAATATTTGGAAAACGAGTTTTTTTTCTTTAACTCTGTCCCGTTTGGTTTCGAAAATGTTTTTACATAAAATGAGCAGCTTAGAAGGGAAAATTTGGTTTTCTCAATCAAATGTTTCTGCAATTTTACTTTGCTAAAATAATCTGTCACGTTCGCTTTTTCTAATTATTAATAAGACGGGAGAAAAATTGTTGCAGTAGCGACATTACGTGAAAAGTTTTTCACTAGAACTCTCAAAGTATTTCGCATTTAAGAACGTCGGGGGAAACATAAGGCAATTTAATTAAAAAGTATTAATTTAAGACTTTTTAAATGAATCATATTTTTCCTAATATCAAATGTGGAGTTGTTTAAATTTAAAATCTTTCTGATTTATATTATTTGTGAAGTTCTTAATTTTGTAGTACTGATGTGAAAAATTACATTAGATTATCATACACAAATTATCACACACAACATGGCAGATTTATTGCACTTGATAATGATAATGACCGATAATTTAATATATAAACGTGTTTCCAATAAGAGCGGTATAATGTTATAATGGATTAATGTAAGATCCATAATCAATATAGGTGCTATTTTAAAGATTATGAGACATCGACCAATAGCGTCTTTTGTCATACTTCTGCGATTTTCGGAGACTCCATGATAAAAATTCTAGCGGCGTCAAATCCCATGATTTTTGCCTAATTTAAGTCACCCTAGCAAATTATAATTATACTCCCAAATCATCCATTGTGGCAATCACAGTGTGGCATGTAACCACAAGTTGTCGACGTCCATACTGTTTAGGTCGGGCCGAAGAAATTAGTTAGCATTGATTTCTTACCCGCAGTTGAAAACGGCCATTGCGCCGTCGATCAAATATTAGCGCTAAAAAATAAATTGTGTATAAATATTGCCACATGGTGAAAATATATTAATTCTTTCAAAAATGCATCTCGGCGACTCGACGTATAAATTTAAGTTGCTCTCCAAACGCTTGAAAGCTCACTCAGGTTCTGGGTCAGTTTTATCTCGTACGAGTAAAGGTCAAGTTTCGTCATAAAATTTGGCAAAGTGAGGTTCTGAATTCTTGTGCACGACAAGGAATTGACTGCCTCAGTTTCTTTCGTACATTTTCATGAGCATACATGTGATGGTGCATTGCTTACAGAATCTTAAGCATTTAGACGTACTACACAAACGCTTGCCAAAAGTCTCCGGTATGAGGAAGAAAGTCGACAGTGACCAGTCGACAGTGTGAAATCACTACACCCAAGAGTAAAGGCTAGTGGTAGTACGCAACATGAAATTACAAATCGGTTGCCTGAAATGAATTCGAGTAAAGAGGGGGGTTGAAAGGTATCCATATATTTAGCGGTCTGCTTCGGTATCCACCCTACATAAAGAAAAATACATTTTGCATTGGCTGAGCAAAATGGCTTAACTAATTAATAAGTAATATTTTGCTTTTGCAAATTGCATAACAATTCTTCATTTGCTGTGTTTTATGTAGTAAATTAAGTTTATGCTTAAAAGCACCACCTTAATTGGAAACTGTAGTCGTTACTAGAAACTTTTATATCATTTGAGTTTTGCAGAGAATTTATTGCTTTGAAAAAAGACGCCTAAAACGAAATTATTACACTATAAAAAGTATTAAAGCAGTAGAAAAATAAATTATGAAGCTCATTATAATATCGATCTATTTTGTACTCGTATAGGACGAGTTGAAAATCTACAAGTAAATGAAATACTTCGGATATCTTGTGATTTCTACCGCGGCCTTAGCAGTATCACGAAAGACTTTATCCCTGCGAACTTCGAAAGCAGGATAACCACATAGCAGGCACGTCAAATTAAACATTGGGAAAAAATAATATTACATACTCCTGGAATTTCCCAAAATGAACTGATGGTACCTCAGTTCACAATGCACCTGCCAGAAAACGCACCAATAAATATTCGTTGAAAACCTCTTTGTGTGAACAGTCTGCTTGTTTGCTTCTCCTGTGGTTCTCGTGACGAGCACTCTGTAGCATATTATGTGCACTAAGTTTGGCTAGAGTCCCAGATATATTTTCAAATATATATTTCTATTTGGAATATATTTCTATTTGAAAAAGTTTCCCCATGGGAATAGTGCCGTTGTGCTACTAGAGTCTGTCTATAAAAACAACCCCATTCTGTCGCTTTGTGTCATCAAGTTTGATTAATGGTCTCTGTCTGAAATCAGGACTTTAAAGCAACTGGGCAACACCCAAACTAAAATAAAATATGCTGATATACAGTAAGTTCTCGAAGAGGTCGAATAGCTGTAAATCACGCAACGTTCTATAAAATACAGGGCACTTTACACCTGCCAACGTCTATTTCGTTATCGACTGGAGGCCTGCAGAAGCACACTTTATTAGCTGAACATCTGCGGCGTAAAGAGTGTCAACGAAAGCCGCATACAAGGCGGTATAGAATGCCCAGTTACCGTTACAACAACGCAAGCAGCCGCATCATCCCCTGTAATCCATAAAATAATTCGTCAGTTACGAATTTGTATTATTTATTACTTTGCACTCTGTATTTAGTACAAACGTCTTTACAAATACTAAACCTTTTGATGAAAATACATGAAAAACGGAAATCCTGTTAACCTCAAATTTATAGACACATCTGATTTGTGTGCCTGCGGAAGTTTTCTACACGGTTTTGATATTTCGTGAGATACATAAAAACACAACAAACATAATGAATTTTTTATGTGAAATCAATCTTTGAATTAAAAAGAATACAATAAAGTGTGGTTTTTCTTTTATTTTTTATACGTGCTTTTAACTCTCGTATTATTTTATAATCGGATTAAAAAGTTTATAGAAATTAATATAAAAAAGAAAGAAAAGATGGTAATGGAAGTCATTTGGATTGTACTTTTTAATATTAAATTTCTTGTCTTCGTTAAATTTAATACGAATCTGGAATTAAATTTCTATTTATTTAAGTCGCAATCCGCTAAGGAGTGTGTAACAACTCACCTGCCGAAGCAACTAGCCCTTAAAATGGATGGCGCTTAAGTTGTATGCCTATACATTACCGCTAAAGTAAATGGCTTATATTCAATTTCGGTTGGATTTTTATAAGCTTTGAAACTTTAGTGAGTAGGAGGGTACAATGGTGAGCATAGAAGTGTTTGGCGTAAGCCTGCATGGAGCTACCATTGGTACAGATCTTGATTGTAGTAGCAAATAATCGAATGAGATCTTGGAGGACTGAAGTGGAGAAGGGTTTCGTGTGAAAAGTGGTTGATCACGAGTTAGTCGGTCCTAAGTTTAAGACGAAAGTCAAAAATTTTCAAGTTATAATGAAAAAAAAGAAAATATAAAAATATTTTTTTAGATGTAATTAAAACACTTGAATAATTTCGAACGAAAGTGAATACGGTTCCAATTCCGTAACCTGTTGAGTATCCGTTTGTTATTAAATATGGGCCATTGTGCTCATCCTGGCAACAGGAACGACCATAAAGAAGCCGTCGAGAGGTATCGGAAAAGTTTTCTTTTCTGTTTTATAATCGTACTACCATGGAAGTCTTTCGAAGAGAGATATGGTAGATGGATTAGAAGAGCATGACATTTACTGTTGTGTCGATATTTTCTCCTTGGATCTTGAAAATTTATGGTGGGGTCACGCAAACTTCTCAACAGGCCGTACCAATATCCGCAGCTGGTCTCCAAGGTGAAGAGTCTCTAGTCGATAGAATAATGTAGGTAAGGGAAGTCGGCAAATTAGATCCGTAACTTCGGGATAAGGAGTGGCTCTGAAGATTGAGATAGTCGGGCTTGATTGGGAAGCAATAACATGGTTTATGTACTCGTTCTGGGTAAATAGAGGTATTCGTATCTTGTTCCCCGGATAGTAGTTACGTATCCAATTGTGGAACTTTCTTGCTAAAATTTTTAGGGCTTTATCGAAAGATATATTCCTTTTAAATTATAACGACTATCAATTAACAATCAATTCAGAACTAGCACGGACTTGGGGAATCCGACTGTGTAATTAAAACAATGCATTGTGATGGCCCTAACGGGTTAATAAATGGAAATATGATAATTGTGTAGTCGGAGGTGAGGCATGTTTCCACTGAATTCGCTAGATTTATCTTGAGATATTTTAATAAATCACAATTGTCCGATGCCCTCAAATTCAATATAAATGCAGCAATAGCTTCAATTCCGTCTCATCTATGCGGCAGAGGGAATGAAAATTAGACCTCGAGGATCAGCGGCATAGTGTGAAGTCACAACAGAAATTCTAACGATGCCACATATAATGGCATTCATGGATTTGTTCTATTCCACGTAAGCATCGATCTGTCTTTATTTATAAGCTATTTATATAGCCATGAAAGCGTGTAGCTTTTCTCTGCGTTTTCCATGTTCCAACAGAACTGAGCCCGATCTACGGAATAAAAGCCAATTGCTTGTGGTCGTAACATCAGCTTATTAAGAATGAAATTATTTCTTCAGATTTCACAACAATTACAAATTAATGAAAATAAATGTTAAGATTAGCGAACTAGATCACGTTATCTTCAAACATATTTTAGTGAACAGAAATCATAATATGTGTATTTGTAATTATATTGTGATTAAAAGTTATTATATTATGATCATGTTATTATTACAGAAATAAACCGGATAGCAGTATTATAATAACTATTTGGAAGTACGATATGAATAGGATACAACTATAATATGTTTCTCTCGGATTATAATCGCCACAACCATGTTTTCCCATTCTTCCCACTTATATAAACACTTTGCACCGTTTTGTTTTTATCTTGTAACTATAAAGGGATTCCAAAAAAATACAAGTTTCCTGTATACCTTTAATCGCATCATAATTTTTAACATATGTATATATCCTGCAATTTAATGCAAAAAAATTCGCCTTGACCCTGGCGTAGATAGTAGATAGTTATTTTTTTATAATTATTTAGGTTTGAATATAATAAATTAGTTATAACATTGGTGATAATTAATATATAATATTTTCGAGATAAGATTTGAATACTTATTGCGAATTTCTTTTGGAAAGATTCAATAAAAATATATCCTTTTGGAGATCGACCTAGTGTCTAACTAGTATTTTACTAGTACAAAAATCACCATAACCAAACTAAACTCTAAACACTCTATACCATCTTGGAGCCGAGTGATGCTTCACAACCAGTTTATTACAAATTCTTTTTAGTTTAATTGAAAGAGAGTTTCCACAAATATCCCAATCTTTCATCCTTTACACAAAAATTCTATCAATCAGGAAGTGGTGTTCGTGAACGACTTCAAGTACTAGTATTCATCAGCATTAGTATGTTTCTATAAAAACTCTAACATTGTTTGCACTAGTGCTAGTTTTCCTAGTAATTAGACTAGTTGCCTTTAGACAATTAACGCCTAATCTCCTGTGAGGCACATATATAATACTTAAGTTAGTATCAAATAATAAAAAAGAAGCTTATTTTACTTCAAAGCAGATGTTAGCTAACTGACTGACTAATGTGTGGCAGATACTTAGTGGCAAATAAAGAAATTTAAGTCTTAATTTTGATATAATTACACTTAACATGCAACTAAACTCATTTAAGCTTTACGTAAATATTATTTTATTTAACACTTTCCTTGAAGAAATAAAAGCAAATTTACTTCATTCATCGCGAACATAATTTCCCTATTTTCGATAAAAAATTTTGGAACGTTTTAATAAGTAGTGAGCAGGTATAACATACGACTTGCTACATGGTGTATATCATTAAGTATGTAACAACTACAAATATACATCATTTGCCGTACTGGTTGTTAAATATAACATACATATGTATGCGTTTGTCGATCCTTTCATAGTTTTAGGTCTAAGAATGCGCGGCTCTTTGTTGGAAACTTGATCCCTTTCGAAATATGAATTGGAAACAACAACAGATAATTTGTTAAGTTTTCTACGCCTTTTGTTAAAATATTTGCTTCGAATAAGAGCTGGTCAATTTTGATATGGGGCAAAAGTCGCTAAGTGTGAGATAACAAAATTATTTTCAAACCCTTCACAAAAATGAGAAAAGTATATATAGGCTTGTCATTCCGTTTGTAGTTTCTACAATTATGCTGGATCCTTATACAGAAATCAACTTTTTTACGGAACAAGGAAATCTCTAGTCTTGAAACTTGGACCACTTGATTTGTGCATTCGGTGAATTTTTAATTTTTAAAATCAGGCATACTTGTTCACAAGTTCCTGAGCTATCTGGGTCATTTCATTATTTCGGGGAAACACTTATTCACAACCCCATTAAATTTGCACGTTCTGAATCTTTACAAGATTTGCTATAAAGCTCTTACTACATAAATGATCAAATCTAGGCCCACAGGTCACTTAAGGATATAATGTTGGACCGAATTAAAAAATGAACAAAAAAAAATCAAAATAAATCGAAAATTCACAAAAGAAAATTTTTGAAAAATTCTAAATTTAAAAATATTTTAAATACAACACAAATTCGAAAAATTGGAATAAAAAAAATTCAATTGCAAGAATTTAAAATTCAATAAAAACTGAAATTTTACAACAAAAAAAAAACAAATACACCACAAGAATTTAAATTGCAACACAATTTTGTAATTTAAAAAAAAATAGCTGAAAAAGCACAAAAATTCAATATTTTGACAAATGTCGAAGTTTTCACAAAGCCGATGCTAAATAAATAAATTTCACTCCTAGTTAAATGCACAAAAATAGGAATTAATATAACAAATATAAAAAGTAATTTCGCCGTAACTTGGGAACTCACCAAAATTCGAAAATTCAACACGAAACCAAACTATAGTTTAAAAATTTTAAATTACAATTATAGCTTATTTCAAAAAACCAAAATTTTAGAAAAATTAAAACGGTACAAAAAAATTTGATATTTGCTACAAATTTAAAAATGATGTATTCACCAGAAATCGTAATCAAAAAATTATAAGTAACAAAATTTACTAAAAATTTTTAATTAAAAAGCCGAAATTTTAACCAAATTCGAAAGTTCACCACAAAATCTAAAATTGGATTTGCAACAAAAAATCCATATTTAATTAAAATCAAAATTTTTTCAAAAAATACCAGACAAATCAGAATTCACCAAATTTCAAAGCAACATTTTTAATTTAACCAAAATATTCCAAAATGTGACTTAAAAGCCAACAACTTAAAAAAAAATTCAAAGTTACACCTATATATCATAGGAAAAAAAATCAAATTTCACTAAAAACTGGAACTTCCTCAATAATTATTAAATTCACCAAAAAACTTAAGATTCACCAAGAAATATAAAAATCACAAAAATTATAAATTTTACAAAAAATCTAAATTAAACTGAAAAATCATATAAACTGCAATTTTAGCAAATTCTGGGAATTCACTAAACACAATACCAAAATATGCCAAAAAAAACTGAATTACCAAAAAAAAAACGAACTTTTCCAAAAAAACCAAATTTCCTGGAAAAAATCTAGCATACTAGAATGAAAATTTGTATTATATTTTACAAGAAAGTCGCCACAATTCGAAAATTCACCAAAAAATATAAACCTAAGAAAAATTTCAAAATCGCTAAAAACTAAAACTTTTGCCAAATTCCGAAATTAAAAAAAAATAACTCAATTCTACGAGAAATGAAAAGGCCACCAAAACCAAAAGCACCTAAATCTTACAAAACCCCTAATTCTCACAAACAAGTAACCAAAAACAAACTTCAACATATTTTAATATTTGCCGACAAATTTTACCCAAAGACTGAAATTGAACCAAAAACTCAAAATTTCATAAATAATTCTAAATTTTAGTCAAATTTCAATTCTGCTGTTATTTACAGTTTACCAAAAATCATTAATTTATCAAAAATTCATAAGCATTCAGCGAATAGAAAAACCAATTAAAAGTGGCGTAATTAACAAAAACTATATCTTCTATTCACCGATCGCAAATGCTCATATTAAAACGAAAAAAGTTCCAATGTGAAATAGACGACTAAAATCAAACTTTTGTGAAGCTTATATAAGATTCGTCGTAGCCGAATATTTAAGCTTTTACATTATTCAATTTAGGGATACACTTTTCACAGCTAATTAGAAAAAGAAAATTTTACCGAAAATATAATTTCACTTCATAAAACCCAACTAACGCTCGCAGCTGGAGTAGGGTATTATAAGGTCGGAATTGATTGACACTACTTTCCTTCTTATTTTTAAATGGCTCTAGCACAATGGATATAAGTCCATTAATTGGCTTGCTTTAAGCTCAAAATATTACCCGTGGGTTCCTCTCTAATTGTTAAACATTGTACACAGGAAATATTTAATATTCCCCCCCTCCACCCATTAACTTACATCCGATTGTGTATTGCATTTGTTAAGTACATACATATGTAAGTATTTAATAGTATTTTCTACTGGTATTTAGCCATGTATAGTGTATAAACAAGCTTTGGAAATGTATACGAGTGGAATACATGTTTGGCATTCGAATATCGTATTTATTCGTTTTTGCTTTATTTATTTGATTTTCAACTTTTTTTAGTTTGTTAAATCTACGAGTATTTCTTTTATACTATTTCCTGGCAAACTTCTTGGCATAAGTTCAAATAAGCTTTTAGAAGTATTTTGTAATTGTTTGTTAAATTATTCATTACAAGATGTTAAGAGTAGTTTAATTGTGACGTTTGTAACACCATAAAAGAGGATTGTTGGAGAATTTTAAATGTGTTAATGAACATAATGTTTAGTAATATGAAATAGTATTTCACTTTAAACTTAAAAGAATTATTTGTCAAAAGGATCTTTTTTAAAAGGTTCACTATTTCCAATAATTATTTTTATATTTTGACACAACTTTATATTTTTCCATTAAGAACTTTTTTTGAAAGGTATTTACCGAAGGTTTTCCTAAAGGTACTTTTTGAAATGACACTTCGAATGTTACAATTTCAAACATACTTTCGTATATTTCTTTAAAAAGATACTTTTTTAAATGGTATACTGCCATTTAAAGAGTAATTTTCTTATTTTGATAAAAGTTGCTATTTAAAAACGTACTTCAATATTTGTACATTTAAGTATATATTTTAAGTACATTCTTTTAAGGCCTCTTTTTTAACCATTTTTTATGTCTGATATGCTTTTTTCAAAAGTAAGTTATTGTTTATAGGTACCTTTGGAAATTGAATTGTTTTAGTAGTACTTTTTCTTTGCAAGCCATTATTCACCGTCACATTAATTTCTTCACAAGCGCCCAATTATTTCTATAAAGATATAGACTGCCTTATCTTGGATATAAATAGAAACATACAGTTACCATCGGAGCAGATAAAAGATCGGAACAAACAAAAATGTATGAAATTATTTATTTATATTTTCAATTTTTTTTAAAGAAAATTTTACTTTAAAAATATTTGTCATGCATTGTTTTATCATTTGTGCCTTTGCTATAACTTTATCGAGATCTGATTTTATATACACACTTTAATATCAGTTGCCGTACCTCTCCTACAATTCATTTCCATTTTTCCTGGATAACAAATATTTGTTTTTCCTTTCCTTTAGCTATTGTATAAGTTTTGCTTGTTCTTCTCAAATAATTTCACAATTTTTGGGTGTGATTTTCATCACAATGCAAACAAGTTAAACAAATAAAAATTTCTTTGGAAAATGTTCTCTTAAGAAAGAAAGATGAAAAAACCTAAAAAGAGAAAATAGTTAAATGTCTTTGGCTTTAGCCTTCCTTGATAAAGCATTAGTTATGGCCGTCGCCATCGTCATGTTTGACGGTAGAGGAAAAGTTTTCATTTGTTTGGTCCTTAAACAAACCATTGTTACGCTTAAATCTTTAGTCTACTTTAAATTGTTGACCTTAGAATTTTGGCTTAGGAAATAGTTTTAACTTTTGCTCTGTAAGATTGTGTATGCGCACATTCCAAGTTGAATTGTATGTTGTTGTTGTTGTTAGTTGAGCAGCAACATTTTACTTTCCTCTGGATAACTTTTTAATTTAAAATAGTTTTATGCGGATACTACGTTTTGTTCGTAAGCATGCACATACTTCTAAGTGATAAGGTTAACTTTCTGCATGTTTTATACGATAACAGAAACATTCCGCAAGGCATTTTTGTGATTATTTCAAGCCACTGAGGAAGGGGTTGAAATAAAGTGTTTCCTCTTTTTAATTTTCGAAAAGAAAATTCTCTTGTTATGCTTTCGCATTGCAGAATAATAGGACAAGAAAAATTTGAAGTTTCTTTAATTTATTACGTATAAGTAATTTCTTTCTTTCAAATGGTCAAGTGTTTTTAGTTAGTGGCGCATGATTAATATGAATTAGTTGGGAAACATGGAAGTTCGTACATTTATATAAAATCGGATAGGTAGTAAAGTGTTTTCTAGAATATTTAGTCGCCGTTCTTTGCAATGCGTGTGTAGAAAGCTGTTAGGAACAGTTTATCAAATACTTCTTTAGGTAGACTTAAAAAAGAAGCTTAAACATATTCAGAGTAATAGTTTTTTTATTATTTGTAATTTTATCGTATCGTATTGACGTTGTAAGTTTTTTTGCATATACGATTACATTAACTTTATACCATGGTTGTTTAGACATCATACGTGTGTTTCATTCGCGTGTCTGAAACATACATCGAGGCAGGGTGGCACAAAATAATTGAAACATATATTTATTTAACAACTCCAATGACTTACAATTTGTGAAATTATTTCAATAATAATTTGCGTATTTTACCCAAAATTTTAAAATTCACAAAAAACAACAATTAACAGAAACTCTAGCAAAATCACTAATTCATAAAAATTTGAATTTTACAAAACACTTTAATATAAATTAAAAAAAATTGTGGCAGATTTCAAAAAGGGAAAGTTTTTTAAACACGCTGTTTACAGGTTCCAAGTTTCAAGAGCCTAGGTTATCTACTTCGGAGAGACGGACTCCGTTAATGGAATTACAATACTTATAAGGAACCAGAATATGTATAGTTTGTTCTGTCGGAATATTTTTAGCAATTGCAAACGGAATGACGAATGTATACATAACCTTTTCACTTTTTGTGAACGATAGGGAACAAAAATGTGAAACGAAATCGCACAAAACTAAGAAATGTTAAGTTATGGCTTATGACTTCAAAACTTTTATTAACGCATCTTGTTGTTACATCATACAAAAACTGGCCATGCGCGCCTCTGCTACTACGCCCTATTGGCCCAGAGCTATTCTATTGTGTTAATTAGTCATTGCTAACGTTACTGTTACTTATCATTACTAACGTTAGCGATGACTAATTAACACAATAGAAGGAATTGTTAATGGCAAAGAAATATGGGAATAATTCTGTCGGTATGAGAGAGGCTAAATCATAGATTAAACCCTAAACGACAGAATTTTGGAATTCAATAGAGTCAACCTACAACTTCGGATCGGTTTTCTCGCTGATAACTTTCGACTGAACAATTCTCTGTGGAGAGAAACCATATAAGTTCTGCTTTCTGTCATCTATGCATGGAGGAGCATAAAATAATGGCACACATTGTCTGTGAATGAATTTTTTAATTTAATAGCTCAAGGCAATAAAATAGTAATCACAATCGTCTAATCTATACATAAACACCCGGCCGGCTAGCAGGTCACAATTACAGGTGGCTACGTGGCAAAAAAAGTTAAATTGTGCCTATAACATCTACCTGGCATCCGCAAACACAAATGCTGATGCAATACAAAGCAATAAAACAGTCATCACTTACATCTACCCATTCGTACAAAAAACACTCGTCTTACGAGCTTTACCTGCTACCTGTCCACACCTTACAGATACCTACGAGCTCGCATGACAAATAGATACCTGACAAACAATAAAACTCTAACGAGTTGATGCAAACTTCTCAGAACGAAAAATGACACTGAAGATGGCACATAGCCGAAACCGGTTTGCCACCAACTCAAACTTGACAAGGGAAGACGGAAATTGGTTCCAACAAATTATAGTAGCAATTTACGAATTCTAAAACACTTTCAATCGGACTGGAATTTTGTGACAGGGCTGATAATGTAGCAAGTAAATTATTTTTGCTTGGTGTATTTTTCTATTTATTTTTGGTGTAATAGTGAAATTTGCCGAACAGTATTTCAAAGTCGTTAAGGTCTTACTCGGTGAAAATAATAACAAGTTTGTTCACGTGGATGTAAAAGAAAGTAGCTTAAGCAAAGCACTTTCACTTCAAAATACCAATGGGACTTTAGGAGTTAAGAATTTTCAAAACTAAAAACGACGTGAAAGAGCTTTTGACATTTTTTAAAGCCGGTTGTAATTAATTAAATTCTATCAACTCTTAATTTTAAACAAATATACGCTCTAACAGGTGGCATTATCAGTACAAAAAAATGGCTAAGTGGACTTAGGGATTTTAATTTCCTTCAACAAGGTTAGCTTTTCTTTTGTGTTAATAAGGAAAGCGAAACAAATTCTACTCTGTGTGTGGTACGCTTGCATTAAAACTAAAGTTGCATTTGGCGTTTTACATAAATAGGCTCACACAGGTATTTATAATTTCATTTGACATGCTTCCTTAAAGATTTTAAATAGCAATTTTGCAAACTTTTTTTAAGAAGATATTTTTTACTATGTAGTTTTATAAAATTATTCGAATATTCGGAAAAAATTTTTGAACAATTTTATTCGTTCGAACTAAACTGAACAAAATTATACGAATATTCGAATTATTCTTATTCATATGACAACTCTAATAGACAACCAAAAAAAGTTGACAGTTATGGCATTTTCCCTCTACAAGGCAATTTGAAACAAATTCGCGTGAAAAGACAAACAAAAAATGGCTTGCCTATTAAATGAAGTAGACTTTAATTTGCTTAACTTGCTATTACAAATTCAAAGTCCTCTAGCAAAATTCTTGTAAAAAAGACGCTCTTAAATTGTCTTTAATAAGAGAAAATATTTTTTAATCAAAAAAGTGGTTACACAACCTACGAAAGGAAATTTCAAAAGTAAGTTGTCACCATAAAACTGGCAAATCGATTGTCTCCCTGTGAAATATGGTTGTCTTTACCATTTCATATCACATTATATCCCACACTCCGTTCCCCATGGGACTGTTATATCATATGTCCCGTAAACTATTGGATTTTTTTTTCTGGAAAATCATTTTCTATCCCTACACACATGCAAGTGCTTATGAAAGGTGTTTAAATGCAATTTATTACAGCAGTTTGTTTTGCCGCTTCTGTTGCATGTATGTGTGTTTTTCTGTTTGAGTAAAAAAAGTTTGGGCTTAAGACTTAAAGCCGCATAAGAGCGAGTGTGTTCTGGTGCATTAGTTTTTGATGTATCTATTACCAGGGTTTTCTTCTCGTGTATGCATGTGTTTATATGAAAATTTTACATTTTTTTAACATTTATCATGAATGCATGTGATTTTTTCTTCATTTCGAGATGAAAAGTTTTTTCTCTGCAGCATTGAAATAGTAAATCAAATTTTCTTTTTTTCTCGTATTTCCAAAAGATTTTGTTATTTTTTTTTAAATCCTTTTTGTAAAATTTAAATCATGCTAATGACGGAAAAGTAAATCCTTCAGCTATAAACGATTGATTTTTCCTTTTTGTAGTGAAAGATTTAAATTGGTTTAAGTGCACCATGGAAGGCGCCTGCATGCCACAAAACATACGCACGTTTTTTTATTTTATAAAAAAATTTTGCTCAATCAGAAAGTGACAATCACACATCTCACTATAAAGAGATTGATTTTGCTGTATCAGCATCATGATTTAAGTATGCAATATTAGCCTAGCCTTTGTTATATACGACTATGCTTTATATATAAAACTTTCTCATTTTTCTCATTTGTAATTTATATTAGCAGGCATGAACATTTATAAAACAATCCAAATATTTTTTGATGCTGTAGCAGTACACACGAAAATTTTGGAATTAATGTTGCTAATATATATTGCTATTTTTCTTAGCGCTACTACGAATAGCAGTAAACAAGTTTTCGTTCTTAAACTGCGAGTAGATGTGATCTGCTAATTTACATAATGTTTGTCTTGCAGTATACACTACACACACAATACAAATTAGCAAATCACAGCTACTCCGCAGTTAAAAAAATGAAAAATTGTTTACTGCTGTTCGCAGCAGCACTAAGCAAAATAGAAATAAATACTGCCCTTAATTATTCAAAAATTTCCGTGTGTCTGCTAGAGTACTATGATAATAGTTTGCATATTGTAAACCTAAAAGTGTGAGTACTAATTGCGTGTGCTAAAATATTTCAAACTCACTTTGCAATTTCTAAAGTAATTCGTGAAAACAGTACGACAATTTGTAGCAGCCTAACATGTCTAACATAGCTGCAATCTGCCTGGTCAGCATATTAAGACACTTAAGCACACTGTAGAATTAATGTTATTAAATAATTTTTAAGTCAGGCTTGAAGTTGTTAGATTTAAAGTGCTGCCATTTTACACCATCTATTCTCCCAGTTCATTCAACAATCATCTTTTGAGGAGCAAATGCAACCTTTTCAACTACTGACAAATACCGAACACAAACACAAAATTTTCTTTCCGTTTTTGGCAATGATCTTGGTGAAAACCAAATCACAACAACTCTTATTCTCTTATTTTTTCGTGGATAGTGGTAACATTCCGATCTATGCACGTGTGTTCATTTCTTACATACCTACGATACAGGTAATTGTATAAAGGACTTTGTGTTCCTAAGCCAGGGTGAGTTAGGACCTACTAACCAGTGTAGTGGATTTATTCTAAGTTTGACGACCGTTATATAGCAGGGCCAAGTTAGGCGACGATCTAGGTGGATATGCAAATATTTAACATAGTTTTCCACATTACATATTGATGGTTTTATCTTAATTTTCCACTTTTATCCAATCTCCTAACCCATGAATGCGACTCTCACGTTCCTCGAATACAACCTTCCGATCTTGATTTATTTTCCGTTACTCCTCTTGGGAGCTTCCACGAAATATCTCCATCTAACACGGTGTGCCGCTGATAGTTTTGCTTCCTTCCATGTTAGGAGTTTTTTTCAATTGTTTTGCTTTGCTTCTGTTTGGTTAATCTTTTTTGTTTTTCCAGCTAAGTAAACGATCGGTATATTGTAGGCTGTTCAAGGTGGGTCGGGCTCTCATCTGTCGTTGGCTAAGAACAACGTCTCTACATGATTGTGTAATAGTGCATATATATATATCCTTGCTACGTGGATTCTTTCATTGTTTTTGCAATTTCTTTTTACCCTGTACATGCTCTAATGCCGGAAGTGACTTAGATCGTCAGGGGGCTTCTTCTTTTAGGGTGGATTTGTCTGGAGGGCTAGAGGGGTTTTTTTAATTAGGAACCCGAGCACAGTGGTTAAATTTTTGCCTCTGCAGGGATTCGATACAGGGATTTTCGGTTTAAAGTTTGGCACTCTAAATACTATATCATGCCACCTGCATCTGATCTTGGTTAACGCTTTAAATGCAGTATTGTCTGCAAACTTTGACGTATATGTACTTTGGTTGTTTGGATTATTCGCTATATAGATGAGATATAATAGCAGGCGCTAGTATACTACATCCTGCAGGGATTACGCCATTTTTGCAAAACTGATCTTTAGGCCTTGCTTTAAACTTCATATATATCAAATAGCTCTTAAGAAGCTTCTAAGAGCTTTGAGGAGTAACTCGAATTAAATTAGTGAGTAGCTCATCATACCAGGCTTTTTCAAACGCCTGGAAAAATGTCAGTGGTATAAAATTACATGAGGTTATCTGAGTACTTTCCTGTTTTAGGAGTCATAACAATTTCAAACTTCTTCCAAGAGCATGCGAAAAGCCAACTCGCAACATGGTATTTAATATAAAAAATGTAATTCTCACAGCAGAATTAGGTAAGTTTCTTATCATAGATCCTGTAATAAGAAAAGGTCTGGTTGACTAGGTTTTTAGTTGTCGATTTCAATAAAGATAGCAGAAATTTCATAGAATTAATTCGCAGTGTCTCTAATAATTGGAATGGTGAAACTATTTATTCATTAGCGAAGGCATATATTTACCTTTTAATTGTTGATCATGATCAATATTTCCTAAAGGATTTGATTTTGCATATACAATATACTTTCTAATCTTTTATCTTTATTTTCATCACTGAACTTATTATTTTAATTACACAAATATTTGCCATAATGCACTGTTTTGTAAATTCATTAAAACTTAATTGTTTGTCCGCTCTCACTCATTTCATTTAATTGTTTGTTTTTAGGGCTAAATTTATGAATGAAACCAACTAAATTAATATTTACATTTTACCGCAGATACTATCTGACGCTGTATAAACAAATGTATCCATTAAATATATTACACAACCACAACCACTGCCCTCTGTGTGTGTGCGTGTGTGGGTGTGTGTGTGTGTGTTTGCATGGCTGACAAAGTATCATAATAGTGATTATTATTTACAAACCAAATTACAAGTGTAAATAGTATTTAAATTACAAAAACAATAAAAATATACTAAATGTTAAACCTAAATAGGCGTACAACGCACGTACAAATGTAAATATTCTTCTAAATGTCTAAATAAAAGATTCTAGTTTAAATATTTGTTGGGTTGATTTTAAATATATAAAATATAAATTTTACAAATCCACGTACATGAATTTTCCATTTCAGTGCATTTTTCCTAATAAATCATGGAAGCGCAAAGTCATTTAGAAAGTTTTGCTTTTCTAGCGTAAATATTAGTTTAACAATGTATCCTTGATAATGCATTTAATGTCATTAATTTGACATAACTTTCAGCAAAAAAAAATATACAACTTGAGTAAAGTTTGCGAAAAGTATATTAATTATGTTAAAGTTCTTTAATAGAAAAAAAAACTGCAGTTGAAAGTTTAGTCTGACTTAAAGTGACAAACTGACAGAAGATGGTTCATAAATGCAGGTTGTTAGGAAGCAGCTACAGATTTGGTGAGTAAAATAGCAGTATTCAAATTAACAATGTCTAAAGGAAATGAAAATGTGCAAAGAAGTTTTTTTTTTATTAAAAGATGTTACGAGCACACTCAGTCATATTACTTTAGAGAAGAGTGTAAAGCGGCTTAGCTAAAAGATTGCTAATAACTGACGCCGAGAGGACGAGGCATATTCGAACCGCCGCCAATTTGTGCGGCTTCATACGGCTAAAATTCAATAACTTCATCAGCTTATTCGATTGTTTTTCAATTTTGTTTTTGTTATTTTGTGTAATAAAATTAACGGAGATATTGCTTAATTAGGGAATATGAGGACGTTCATGTAACCACCTAAAACTTATCAGTCGATAAGTAGCGACCGAGAATTTGTTTGACTAGCCGCTCTCAATTACTATCGGCTGCTACGCTGGTTTAGACTACTTGCTACCTATGAAGCCATGAGTTCTTAGGCAATGTCAAACAGGTTTCGTGAACAAGAAAAAAATTTTGGATTTTTTAGTGAAATTTTTCTCCAGAAATGTTTAACCCAGTAGCACTTCATCTACAAATATTGACTCTTTTATGGGTAACTTATTTCTTTCGAAATGAAGAAAAAGAAAACGTTACCGTCAATGGGTCTTAATATAAAGTAATGTTATCCAACTGTCTGTAGTCAATGCTCGAGAACATCGATATATCGGAACTGTGATATAGACGACGATACATGTCATACACGCAACACAGCGCTTGAAATTGTAAAAAAAAAAAATTTGGTCATTGCGAGAGTCAAGCAATTGGCGAACAATATCCTTTTCTCCTCACCTAAGATTTTATTAGAAGTATTTTTCGGACCGACTGCCGGCCAAAACACAAGACAACATTTTTTTGGTTCCGACCACCAGAAGAAAAAGTTATCTTATTTACAGTTACATGCCGGCAGGTAAAGCAAAATAGAAGTGTACAGAGAGATATATATGCATCAGCTAGATATTTTTCAGAACACAAGGCTGCTTGCTGTGTTTTATGGTCTCTTGTTGCTGTTGGTACTGGAGAACCCTACAATGTGCCGTTTTATTTTGCATCTTACCAATTTTAACTGGAAACTTCCCTTTAACTAAACTCTAAATGTAGAAGAAGCTAAGACGATGCTTACTATAGTTCTTAATGCAGTCAAAATCTTTAAATTATTAGAAATTTTCAATTTAAACAAGAAATTCTAATTAATTAAAAAATTTGTAATAAATTAACTTTATAAAATCCTTATAACAGGAGGCATTAATACACCGGCTAAATTGATGATCTCAGCCTCCGAATACTCACAAAAAACAACAAAAAAAGCACAAAAGACAGAAATAAAACTTGAAAAAAAAACAAACCTTAATTTAAATATGACGTCATAAAAAGAGAACACATTGGCATTGTTTTTCGAACAAGATGACAGCCATAAGGCTACCTCGGTATCAAATCGCAAATCGAAAGCAAACTTAAAGGACTAACTTTGCTCTCTCTACTGTTATTGATTTAAAGTTCCATTAAAATTTCATATACTCTATAAACACTGTTAATAACTGTGCAACAAAAGACAATAAAAAAGACGAACTACTTGTGAAACTTTATTGCTGCCACTGCAAAACTGGTAACAATTTAATCAAAGAGCAAAAATCATTGAATGGCAAAGAGGAGGTACCCAGAACATTTTAACTTTTTTAATGATAACAGATTTAAAAATAAGGATGCGGATTGTGAAAGCATAAAAAAAGATGTATAACGAAACAACTGTCCTAGTTCAAGTTAATTTTTTATTTCGCTAAAACTCAATTAAATATAAAATAATCATATGCCAGCAGCAATAAAGAAAAGAATGTAGCAGACACTAAATGCGTACAATTTCGTTTAAAGGCCAAAAAGTATTATCGTTCGTCCATTATGAAGCTGCATCCAGCATTTGCATAATAAATAACCTCTTTTTTTAATTCTCACACACAATATCATCATCATTCTAGATGATTTACAAAAGTTTAAACTTAAATCACACAGTTCTTCAGTCAACCATTACAAACGCGAAAGGAAAAATGCACACACACACACGCATATTCTCATAGACTTTATATAAGCTTTCGTTTGAGAAGGCTTCCTATACGAACAGATGAAACATATCGTTCAGTCAGAACAAAGTCAAAGGAATATATCAGCGGTTGCAAATGTTATACAGCGCAAGACAAAAGTTCACCGACACTTATGTGAAAATTATGGTCAGAAGACTGAGAATCTAAAAACCTGCTAAAGAATTGTTTTTATGGAATCGTTTTTACAGTTTTGTCTCCCACTAAAGTACAAAACTTTAATACTGGTCTTTGGCAGGTGAATACAAGGTATTTCTCAGTAAATTCTTAAAAAAGTTTCAAGAAAATATTTTATATTAGTTTCTTAAACAGCACTGCTTTTGGAAAGGGTCTCTTTTTTAATGTCATAATGTTCCTGCCCGCATTTACGTCCCAGTTACGTAAAGAATCGAATTTTCGCTCAAGTGAAAATCACCAAAATCATAATAAACTCTCGCCCTTGAAATTTGGCGTTTACGTCTTTGTGATCTGCTACTCGTGATAAGGAAATGATCAGCCTTCAGAGATGTAGCTGTGAGGGTAACCAAAAATATAGCCGAAATAAAAGTAGCATCAGTTTCTTGGACTGGACAACTCTAATCACAGCAGCAAGGTACCACGAAAACGTTAACGTCCATATAATCACCTTTGCGAACAAGCAATACTGTTCAGCCTTATTTATAGATATCTCCCAGGTGTAGCTCAAAATCTCGCGACTGCTTTCTAAAAATACTTACATCATAAAAGCTACCTTACGTATAGATAATTTAAAGTTAAGATAAAAAGATACATTTTAGTAATTTTGAAAAGTGACGGCGGGTGTTCTCAAGGTAGCTACTGCATGTAAACTTGTAAGTTTAAATAAAGACCGAAGATAAAAGAAAAGAAAAAGTAGAAGAAAAAGTTGAATACCTCGAAATGCGCTCACATAATATAAGTAAACGATAACTGTGCAGCGGAAAACTACGGGAAATACTTTGGAATTCATCTCGACCGATGCCTAAGTTTGTCCCGCCATATTCAAGAAAAAACAACAGCTATTCAGCTTAAAACTGCTCAGCTGCGTTGGCTTATAAGCTCCAACTCAACTAAAGTTATTTTTTACAAATCCATTATAAACCCTATTTGGACATATTGCATCCAGTTAAAGGGTACTGCTTGCACATAAATATTCTGAAATTACAAAGAACACAATCTAAATTACTCAGACTAATCGTCTGCTATCCATGGCACACAATGAGAATATTCACCGGAATTTAAATATTCCCATAGTCCGAAAAGAAATTAAAAGTTACTCATGCGAATACGTAAACAAATTATCAGCCCATCCCATCTTCTCTGCTTAGGATTTGCTACAGTTTGGTGGACGCCAGAGACTAAGAAAATTAAGAGGTTTCCGGGTTAAAAGGAAAAAAGTGAAAGAGATTTGTTATTTATTAAATATGTAAAAGAGTGTTAAATTATTCGATCAGAATCTAGCAACATAGTAGAGCGGTGGATGATTATATTAATGATTATATAAAACGCGGTTTGTTTGCCCAGCGGACTTCAAAGCGATTTGTGGAGGAGCCCAGTGCTTCCCAAAAAATTGTTTTTAGTGACGAGACGCATTTCTTACACGACGAAAACACGCGTTGCATCGGGTGGTAATGCACCCACAAAAAAACCTTCCGTGCGGATTTTGAACCTAAAGCCTCATTGTCTTAGCGATGATCATAGAATAATGATACTTAATTTTAGTTGGCTCGAATTAAACAATATCAATGTGGGTGATATGTGGTTCCAATAGTGTAGAACTACGTGCAAATGTTCCAATGGACAATCTGCATCAGAGACTTGAAAATTCTGTGATTTCATTCCGATAGAATTTATCCCAATCGCCCGATGCTCTCAAAGTCATAATCGAAGCGATCGCAGGATCTATGTTTTAGAGGGGTTAGAAATTTTACCTCTCGCAGTCGTGCCACCAAACTAAGCCGCAGCAGATATTTAATTGATTTCTATTCCTATATAGACCCTCCCTTACCTTCTTCTTTTCCGCATTCAGTCATTTTATTTCGACATAAATTAAATACTTCAAGGAATTTTGGACCTTTTGCTGTGCACTTTACTCAGAAAAATATTTTCATAATAACTTTGTGTTTTGAAACATGAAACAGATATTTATTTCTACTTATCCTCAAGCCGTAGCCTTTTGTATTAAAAACAAACATACACAACGTTACTTATATTCAGGTATAAAATATGAATAACTACAACAGCAAAAAAAAAGTTTGTAGTAATTTTTTTTCAAGTAACCTGTCATAGAATCCTTGTAAACACCACAGGAGTTTATGGGACAAAGGAGAATTTAAGTAGAAATTTTGAACAAAAACACATTTAATCAAGTAACAGTAAGTGGCATAATGCAAAATGCTGCTCAGCTAGACTTCACTAGCTTCTCTCTCAAATGAAAGCACATGCAGGCGTAGGGATATCTGAATTAATTATAAATTAATTTAACATTTTTCAACTGAACCTATTTCATTTTCCATATATTTGCTCAGTTACTAGCTGTAGTTTATTAACTAGTAAATAGTAAAAAGTTCCTCATTCAAAAGTGCAGAGACTATAAATTAAAACTTTAGAAAAAAAAATAGAATGTAACGCAGGTTGGAGAGCTATAAGAGGATAGATTTATGAAAACCATAAAGTTGAAAATAAATTGCTTTTTTATGTTGAAGAATTTTTAATTTAATTAACATAAAAACAAAATTGAAGATACATACATGGGGGGTATTTCAACATTTTTATCTTGAGAGAAATAACTTTGTAGGCGAACCTAATTTCGCTTGTTTTGAATTTAAGGTTTCACTTAAAATTGGATTGTATTCTTAACTGCAGAAAAAAATGAACGTAGATTCTCAAAGCAAAATATATTTTACTGAATCATTTAAAATTAAAAGAAAAATTAATTTAGGAAACGTCATTACAAAATGCAATCATGAAATGTTTGCTCTTGGCTTTTACGATTGAAGACTGCCGAATAGTAGTTGCTGACATTATTTCTCTATGCCTCGCGTTTCACTACGCCTCGCGTTTTCGCTAATATTTTCCTAAAATTAGGTCACTCATGGCTTCCATATTTATTGACGGGTATAAATATCGGCCAATATTTCTCATTCTCACCACAATTGAGCATTCACACACAAAGGAAACGATATTTTTACTTCGATCAAATTACATTTGACGCCATTGGTATTATGCCCTGTAACCAGTGCAAAAGCTTCTAAAATCCAAACGTTATCGAATATTACCTTTCTCACAACATAACTCGGTGTTATTGTGGGATCAAGCTCGCTAAAAGTCACAGTAGCTCATAGACTTCCTGAACTTTTTAGCCGAGGTTCCATATTCTCTTCCGTTTTGGATTACGTTGGAGTCTCCAGATTGGGATTTTTGTAGCTCTTTCCTTATTCTCCCATTTCCGAAGTCGCATGTTTGCTCATGTAACGAGTTTTAGGTTTCCATTGCAGGATCTGGCACCTCTTAATCTCTCCTCTTCTTGCGAGGCTTCATTTACCAACGCATTCGATAAAGGAGAGATAAAAGTAACCCTCGCAGATCTACTCTTTAATCGACTTCTTCTCTTCTACCGATTTGATAAGTCAGCGCACCATCTAGATAAATACCTCCCATCACTATAAATAAGCACGAAGTATCGGTTTAATCCTTGCTAAAAATATAAGCAGACTCTGGAAGTTGATGCTTCTGCAGTGTAGAACAAAGATGAAAACGTGAGTTATCTCCTCTTCCTATATATATATTTATCATGACAGCCTTTGCAGTAGTTACGGCTTACTACGCCTAGTGCCAATATAGCTATATAATATAATATCTAGAGCTGAAAATTGCGCTTGATTTATCAGCATAAACTAACTAAAACCCCAAAAGGTGTAAAATCGCACGGTCCCTCTTTTTTCACTATGAAATTATTTTGCATTAGTGAGAGATCGAATCGAATGAAGTCGCAAATATGTCGTTAATGCAAAGCTGTTCTGCCTGCGAAGGTTTTGCGAATTTAATGAAGGAGTCAACTTAAACTAAAGACAACAAATACGGGCAATTGATTAAATTTTATTTCACACTCTATGTGAAATCCTTTCATGCAAAAATGGATTGAAGATTGGGCTTATTAAATGGGTACGTCAATTATTGAAGGCATCGTAATTAGAACTAATTTAATATTTGCCAATGGCTTTCGAAATATCTACTTTTATGAGCGATTTATTGTCTTAATGAATAATTCATGTTTATGAATTTTTTTCTAGTTTAAAATTTAAGCACGCCATCGGCATACAGCATAGCATGTGAAACAATGAATTAACCAAGCGGCGAAGAGCTTATATCAAGTTCATGGCCAGTGTGTCCAATTTATCTACTCGAATGAAAATGAAGTAATCCTTTTCAATTTCCTACTATTTCTTAATATCAAACGTTTAATAAATCACCATCTGCTTATATAAATATTTGGTCACGACATGCTAATAAACATTATAAACAATTCTTTTTGCTATCTTAAGCGATACAGGTTGCTGTATGTATGATATGTATAAAAGAACAAATATTTAATGACTCGCATGTAGCTATTAAGAATTATTTATCTAACAACATTAATTAAAGTACTTCTAAGAGTACTTCTAAGAGAATACGAAAAGCCGAAGTAAGGATTAGCAATCTTATGCAAAAGTACTCGTTTCATGGCTTGGAATATTTATCTGAGAGATATGATAAAGAAAATTGTGCCAACTCGACCCTAACAATAACAACACCATGTTTAAGTGTTATGCAAGCCATGCACGTTCCGACCTTTGTTAAAACAGATATTTTGTATGCAATTTAACTCCACAACTTTATTTTGTAAACAAGTTATTTTAAGTAAGGATGGCAAAGTTGGTAAAACAGCTTTTAATTTGTAACCATGATATACAATAAATTTATGCTACATGCCCCTTCACGTTGCGACCGAGTTAAACCACTCAGCCAAAAATCCAAACTTGTTGATTTCTCCTACAACCCAGATACAAACTCATACAACGAGTCCACACATCTTCCAATCTCATGCCAAACTTACTCCAGTTGAATCAACGGATGCATCGTTTTTGGCAACCAGAAGCTACCAACCAGAAACTATTCACGTGACTAGTTTTGTGTCTAGTCTCTCCCCTCTAGAGCTAAGACTGTTAGAAAAATACTTAAAATATACAAATTAAATCTCTCCTGTGACAATTGTTATTTTTTCTCATTACTTTTAAACATTAAAAATAACACAATTCTGACACAACTGTATGGAGAGAAAATAATAACTTATGGGATAATAGTGCTATATTATGCTTCATAAAATCGAAGTGATTCAGAACTAAATTAACCAGCAATAAGTTTGATGTTAAGTGTTCAAATCCGCAATTAATTAATTAATAACTAATCAGGTCACAAAGAGTAAAAGAATAACTTTATTAAAGACCCTTTTTTAAGAAGGCTACTACACCCTGTATTTGTAGCTTTAATACTTTTCCATTATCTCTATAATTCAAATATTTATCCCATACTCGTCGTGTGTTTAAGTTTGTCATGCTTATCTAATACGCATCCATAAAAAGACTGCAACTGTGAAATAAACTTTGTCACTCTAACATTGTTCAAACGACCATTTATCATCTTGATTATCATATTAACTAAACGCACATACTCACACATCAATGTACTCGTATGCAGAGACCAAAAGTTTGTCGGTTCTTAGCATCTCAAATAACCTTGTAGTTCACACGAAAACGCTTTTAGAAGTAAACTTTAATAACGAAAGTGCAATGGGAATCGAGAGGGACAGTTAAGGAAACATAACGAAAGGTTTAAAAATTTTTATTTATAAGAACTGGAGACCCTCAAAGGAACCTGTGGTGGGCAGTAGGTTTTCTATGAAACTACTAGCTGGTTGTGAGATTGTGTGTGTCGATACAGGAGCAGTAATACTCATATTTTGCCGCATGCTTGAGTAAAATAAGCAAGCACTAAATTTGAACTGTGACCTAATGTCAGAACACAAATACATGTTCCGCAGCCTTATGTTCCTTATTGGAAGTGAAATAAGTAACGTTTCAAGAACTTTATTTCTTATAATCCACAATTGGAGAATTCACCGAAAAACCACAAACTCAATTGTTTCCCGCCAGTTTAACTCTGCTTATTGAAACTCCGAAATTCTTAAAGTAATATTTGCTCGTCCATTATGTAGCATCATTAGGATATAAAATATTGTTTATAATTTTTCAAGCTTGAAAAATTTAGTAAATTAAAATATTTAATATAAACAAATTCATAATAAATAAAAATAAAAAAAAATTTATGTACAGTTGCTTATAGGTAAATATAGTTCATGCCAAATCAGCCCTTTCTCATTGAAATTGAGACAAGAGGTTGGGTTTCATTCGCAGTTAAGTGGCTGTAGTTAAGACAATTTTTTAAGCTAAAAACTTTACAAGAGTAAGTTTCGTATTCTCATTGCATATAAAAAATATTTGTTAAAAGCAAGTACTGTCACTCACAAAAGCAAACCTGTGTTAGCTTCCTTTCTCGCCTTTTCTCGTAGTCCCCAACAGATGTATGTATTAGTAAAATTTTTAGTTCTTTGCACAGCTAATACATTTCGTCAAAATTTCCTTTCAAAGTAGTTTTGAAAGAAAAGTCACGTTTAATTTGTTGGTCGTTCATTTTCAATATTTTGTTAGTTTGTTTGTTGTTGTGGAAAGTCTACTTTTCTGAGAAATATGACATAAGAGCCGACTGTTGCATAGCTATTGCACTGGCGAAGGTAATTAAAAAATGCAAAACAAGAATCGTAAAGCAGCTTTGGATAAAGGAGTGTTGACGTGAGTTAAGTGTTGAACTTCCAAGCTTCGAATTTAAAGAAAGTAACATCTGATCTGGCCAAAAAATTAAATCAGAAAATAAATCTTTTTTTATAAAAATGCAGTTAATAATCTAAAATTGAGTTCTCCATGTCATTTTTCAAAAATGTCGCTTCAAAGATTAAACCAAATTTACGCACACACACATCAAACTGTCTTCAAATTTCACAGCAACCAGTACCTGTAAGTTATTTTTTTTTTACTAATCCAATTATAAAAAATCCGAGGTGCATAATATGCCGTCTTGACAAGCCATAGATTTGTTCTGCCATAAATTTCACCACTCTTCGCACAGGGATTTTGCTTGGGAAGGCCTTCACTGTTGATGGTCTGTTCCTGTTCAAACAAAGTTCTCTAAACAGTTGCTCGCACAACGCTGTTCTACAATCAAACAAATTAAATACACACAAGCAAAATATAAACCATAACTATGTTGAGAGACAATCCCCCATGGAAACAATCTCGATATCGGCTAAAAAAAATTGTGGCTACACTGAACAGATGTTCCTGTATTCTCGTATTCTCCCCGCATAAAACCACGAACACATTGTTTCCAGATATTCTTCTGACGCTCTCCCAATGTGCTTGAATATCGCATTATAATCATACTTTTTCACACACACGGATTTAGTTTAGTTTAATTTAGTTTAATTTTTTGGAGATTTTCACAAAGTAGTAAAAAAAATATTGCCCACTATGTAGACTTATACGAATTTACGGGATTGTGAAAAATGTATATGAAAACAACTAAAATGTGTTTTCTTCCAATATACATAAAGAAGACAATTTATGTGTTTTTATAACAAAAACCTCATTAACAAATTACCAATGATGATTATTTCCAATATTGAACTACGAGTATAAATTTGGGTATGTTATATTATTGGTAACTCTACTTAGGTTAACTCATCAATATAAGATTTTTGCAACTGTTTGCTTCGACGTCGTTTTTTTAAATGAACTTTTACTTTTCCATGTAAGCGAAAAAGAAATTTTCAAGAAAGTACTTTCATGTAAGGTAATTTGATAAAATAATCTATAACTTTACTAGACCGAAGACAAATTATTTAGCCACCCAAAAAAAAATATGAGGTCAGTACATCGTCAATGGAATCCTGGGTAGTTATGTATGTGACCTGTTGCAAACAAAAATCACCAGCAAACTAATGTCTCTTGCCATTGTACATTTTTCATTATACTGTGTGTTTACACATGCAATTGCAACAAATGTATGCGAATATTCTTGATATCAATAAATCAGACAGACAGTGTAATTAATCACAACGATTACATAATTTTGATGTTTCAATATGCACATGAAGTGATTGTTCGGTATATGTTATCGTATTTTACCAGCCTGTCTATAAAGTAAAATAGTTAATCACAACCATTCAATCATCCCCACTAGCAAAGAAATTGTGATTTAACAGTAAAATCAATAGCAGCAACCACAACAAGGAGAATTGTGTTAAGAACTTGTGATTATAAATGAGTGACATAGTTACAATAATAAAGAGAGATGAAATTATATAAATTTAGTGACTCCTTATCGGACACTAAGCAGGAAAAGTATGTTTACATATGAAATGGTATAAATTAAGGACTTTTTGTTATGCTGTCGTCATCTATGAGTAAATAGCAGTAGTTAATTAGCCACATACCCAATTTGTTTATACTTACATTATGAGATCGAAATTATAAAACCAATGCTGATAGTCTTCGAAAGGACATAAAAGGATTATATGTGATAAATTAAAGTTATGATTCACTATCATATTTGCCAGTTGTATCCAAAATGCTTTCGTTTTGAAAAATTCCATAAAACAGTACGTTTTATAAGACCGGAGCAGCTCTTTATTTTCGAACTTCTCTTATATGATAATGCAGTGTGGAAAAATTGTTTTCTTGCGTTTTTTTTTTTGAATGGGACTGAATTCTTTCGAACTTTTTCGTGCGATTAAGTAGAATAATAAATATTTCTCTGAAGTTGATCTTGCGTTAAAAGCAATCGATGTAATTTTATTATTGTCTGCGGCATCTCGCTTGTAATAAGAGCTCAACAAGATTCCCGTGAGATATTGAAAAGGAGAGAATTTAGTCGCATCCCGGCACTAACTTTATTCAACAGGATAAAAGCTCGTCTACCAATAGACTCCTTTGTGTTGCCTATGTTATCACATACACAGGAGTAGGCTACGAATAAAGAACTTGTACATCGCTGAAATATTCCAGATACCTGCCAAGTAAAATAATTAAAATAATTTAAAATTTTTTGCTAAAATTGAAAACAAAATTAGGAATTAAAAAATTTTAATAAGTGGAATGAAAATACGTGGAATTGTAAAAACACTCGGAATTGAATAATTCGAAAATTAGCTGTTCTACATTCCACATATTTGGCATATATGTGCATTTTAAAATTGATTGAGTGAAATAAAAAAATATTTTAAAATAAAATTGTATTATAAAAAACGTGATTCTAATTTATTCCACCAAACTTCTTCTGAAATACGTTCGAAATTTCCACTTTAGAATAAAATACGAAAATAATTTCTAAAAAAGTCGAAGAAGGAACATTAAATATTATCACGATCACTGTTTTTGCAGTCGAACACAAAGTCGTTTAAAAATTTTTTGGTGTAAAACAAATGGAAATTTCTACATGCTTCGAACGTTCTCAAAAATCATAATATAACTTTTAAGAAACGGCAAGTTGGCAACACGGAAAACTAAGCTCTGTTTACATTATGGTTTGTGCTCCAAGAGTAATTTCCATAATTATGCCAGCATTTTTGAAAATTAAAGAAAATATTTTTACCATTTATTTTTTACAATCGAACTCACTGTGCATTGTTACTTGCATCTACAAATAAGTGTGACTACTTGCCCTAAATTTTTGGAATGAATTTATATCATCCCTGCTTAAGTTTGATTTGGAGACAAACTGGTATCGGCTACGTGCCATCTTCAGTGTAATTTTCTGATATTTTGTGCAATACTACTGTGGGAAAAAAATAGTAAAACTTTTTAATTTAAATTTCGCACGGAAATCCATTCATCGAAATTTTTTTCTCCTTTGGTGTGACTGTCAGTGACATCTGTGCCAAATATCACATCAAAGTAATCATAAGTGTTTAGTATACGCTTGTCTTTCTGAAGTACAACAATTGCATTCGACGATTTTTACAATGAGTGAAATTATTCAACAAAGAAGTTCCATTAAATTTTGTGTGCGGGATGAAATTTCTGGTGCCGAAAAGATCAGAATGTTCCAAAAGAGGCCTTAGGTGATAATTGTGTGCCTCGAGCAAGTGTTTTTGATTGGTACAAATCATTCAAACAGGGTCGAGAACGCATTGACGACGAACCACGTCCAGGACTGCCATCAACATCAAATGATGATCAACACGTCAATCCAATCAAAGAATTGGTATTCGAGAATCGACGAATGACAGTCGGAGACCTTACTGATATCATAGGAATATCGGAAGGATCAGGGCACGAAATAGATTTGGCAAAATAAATAAAGAAATTTAAAATTATGAACAAAGTCTTACTATTTTTTGCCCACAGTACTATACGTATACGCTTTCGACAAACGTCCTTTATAAAAACAGCTAATTACCTAAATGCTTTTACACTGAATTTTAAATTTATAACTTGGATTTTTTTCAGTGATTTAAAATCAATTTTCCAAACGAATTATGCGCGCTATGGCTCGTATGGTTTTTCCACTCAAATTTGTATTTATTTTGGAAACTCATTTGTCATCAACATTTTTGTAGTTTTCCTTAATGTGAGTGTGGGTGTGTGTAGGTGTGAATGTGTACTTGCATTTTTGTTGCCCATTTTCATGAACAAGTGTTGATTAATACATGTGAGTCTGTGCATTTGCTTGAATTCATTTATACTGCCTGGGGCATACAATAGACAGGTGACATATTTTATCATTTGCGGTTTTAGAAATGTCAAAAAATTATTCCGTGTTTCTTGAAAATTATCACATGTGTATATGTATGTGTGAATTGTGAGGATAATTATTGTTATACATAATTATTAGCGATTTCTGTTGCTATATTCACACTCTTCCTTGTTATTTCACTCATTTTAATTCACATCACATTTGTCACAATTCTGCTTTTGGCATGAGCGAATTTCGTGGTCTTGCTTTTTTTGCAGGTGGTTAAAACGTGTTCAACTACAAAAACTACGTGCATAAGTTCAAGTTAAATATTCAAATTTATTAAATTCATAGTCAACTTAATATCATATATTTTTTAAATAGTTCGATTTGTGTTTGTGATTTTCACAAAGGGACAAAACTATTGCAACTACGTTGAATACGTAACCATGAAGTGTTGTCATTTTTATCTAGATTTAGCTAGGATCCACTTACATTAAGTCATCCCGAAGCCACAAAAAATGTGTATATTTATTTCCCTTATCTTACAAACGAATAATTCATGAGGGCTTTTGCAGTACTGGACCACCTAGAAACCCTGTAAGTCTAAAAAATCAAGGCATTGGCATTTCCCCTTTTTTATAACAACCCTTACAGAAAAAAATTGTATTGAGGATTTCAAACGTGTGGACGTGGATTGCTGCAGTACGACTACAAATACGCATATTAGCAATATGATATTAATACTATGCCAACTAGCTGATCTATCTCCCCAGTCGTACAGATGATTCGTCTATAGTACATAAGAGATCTCCTGAAAATCACAGTACGGTTTACTGAGGTTGGAAGTCCCCCGTCATCTCGTTGCCCGACATTAAAACATTGTTGATATTTTGGACGTATTAAGAGCAGGTGTTCGGACCTCCCAGTGTAGAACTGATTATCACAGGTTGAACAGTCATTCTGCATTAGTTCTCCAACAAGAGTCTGAAAAACTTCTGTCGTTGTACAAAAGATAGGCTCTCGCAGTTGAAAGTGCCTGATGTAAAACATCATAACCTAAAGTTGTTTATCTTGCAATGCCATACGTAACCTTAAATTAGCAGCCTTTCGAAGGAAGCTTTCTGTTACGAGTAAGCAAAGCTGACCCATATTGTTTAAATGAGTCCAGCATATTATTTCGTATTAAATCATTGTGGAGTATTCTAAAGCAGCCAAGAAATATCGAACGCCGATTTCCATATGTGAAATAATTGAATTTCGCCACTGGTAATTAACAATGGAGACCACGTGCCAATGCTCTAACATCAAGATTCAAGTCGTCGAATATACTATGTAATTAGCTACGTAACCGGTATAGATACTTGCGCATGCGGAACGAAATCATAACTGGGATTTTCTCCTAAACACGTTGGATGAGATAAAACATTCAAAGACAAACGTGTTTACTAAAATTTCTGAAACGAAAAAAGATCATGAAATTAAATACCTAATAGTTCAGTTATCGTGATCAAAACTTTTCCAGGCAAAGTCCGAAAATTTACTTCGCACTTAATTTCATGGAAAATATAACCAGTCGAACAGGTCATAACTACATTAAACGATAACAAAACCTTATTTGTATAATATATTTATGTTGTCAAATTTCTTCCGTCCCTATGTGCAACGTGTTCATAGAATGTTTTTATTCCACAAAAACTGATTAGAATTTTTCATCTAAACTGTTCAAAAGGTCAATTCGAAACATGAATGTGTAATGAATCAGTTACACAAAATTAAATATGTTCGTGGCAGTTGAAGTTTCTGTTTAATTTTACGGCAACATTTATTAATAATATTCATAGAAATCTATTGCAAATGCCATGGGAAAACTCGCTTAGGCAAAACGAACAAAAATATTTCAAGTTTAAAAATTCCTGTTAATTAAGTTTTGTGTAAAAACTAAATCTATTGGGTGAATTATCAAAGCCTTAGTCATGTCAAGCTTATACGTTACGTGAACAAAATAACACTCTACACGAAGGCCATTACCAATTTATTCGACACAGACCTAAACCACAGCCTGACTTGTGGTCCCAATATATCGTAGTACACTTAGGAATCTTGGTTTAAAAGCAGATCAATTTCTAAGCGTTTAATAATTGTGTGTAGCCACACTTTCGAAAGGTCACGGTTTCAGTTTTGTATCAGTGGCGAGGCACATTGCTGCCGGTTTAAGAAATCCTCATTGAAAGCCGTAGCAAAAGAAGATTTATACAATATTAGTTCCGTAGGTGACCAACCCGTGAGCTCCAATTTTGGCTGGAATTGTGGCTGACTTGTCCCTGTATACGAGAGACTTCACGTATCCACACAAAAAGAGTCTAGTGAGGTCAAATCGCATTAGCTTGGCGGTCAATGGACTGCTGTAAAACGTGAGATTGCTTGTTTACCAAATTAACCTTCTCAATACATTCATGGTATCGCGTGCCGCGTGGCATGTGGCACAGTCTTGTTGAAACCACATGTCAAGCAAGTCCAATTCTTCCATTTTCGGCAAACAAAAGTCGGTAATCATAGCACTGTACCTTGCTCCACATTGTAACAAACAGCACCAAACAGAGCATCTCTCAGAGTGCAGCTCTTGAACTGCTTCCGGCTGCTCTTCACACCAAATTCGGCAATTCTGTTTGTTGAGCCAAAAATAAGACTCGTCGCGGAAGACAATTTTACGATATCACAGATTTTGATAATAAATTTCAATGATTTGTAAGCGTTGTTCGTTTGTTAGTATATTCATGGTGAAATGACATTGCCACATGACACGCAACTTTTTTTTAGACTGAACAAATTTAAACTGGAAACCCAAATATTAGAAGAATCACTCACATATGTATAAAGTGGTTGTTGATCGCCACGACGATAATCTGGGTATTTAACTAATGAATAATCACGTTTAATTGCCTTCTTTTAAGCGGCCTGGCCAACTTTAGTTTAACTAAAATTTTCCAATTTTTACTATTTAAGATTATAGACATCAACATTAAATTCCTTGTGGCGCTATAAAATCGCAGCTAAATAATATGACGTAATAGAAATAACCAGAAATCTTGGCGACATGCTATACACATTTTTTACTTTGAATCCGAGGAATATGCAAGCCAACGAAAGCGGTTCCTACCGAAGTAATTCCGATATCTTGCCAATAGTACATCATCATCATAAAAATAATTCTCGACTGGCCTCACGATATTTTCTTCTTCACTCTGCAGTTTTGACTTAATTTCTTTTACTTAAGATTCTGATTGACATTCGCCCTCAATAATATGATCCACAATTATGCCTTCTGTGTCACTGCAGCCTTTATTTGGTAGCCTTACTGAGTTCTTTTCATCATCCTACTCTGAGGCCAGTTCTTGCAACCGTCTAGTGATGATTTGATCGCGTGTAGATATTACAAAGCTATCCAACTCCAAAAAAATTATCTCGTCTATAAAATTATTTAAACAATTACGTGATCACTGAGACCGACAAAGTGGCAAACTTAAATTTTAAACTTAAATTTTTGAATGGATACACGTGTTGACTAGCTAATATCACGAAAGGTATTCACGAGAGCGAGGAAAAAATACATAGACGGACAACTGCACAGCTTGCGTAATATCGAAAATATTTGAAAAATAAGAAATGACGTAGTCACTGTGACCGGCGGTAGATGGTAAAGCTTAATGAAAGGCATGATTTTTCTAAGTCTCTGGCATACACCAAACTGCAGCAAGTCCCGGGCATAGGAGTTGCGATGGACTCATAATTTGCTTACGTGGGAATATTAAAAACCTGGGGAATATTCGCATTTCGTATGTGCCATGGAGCGCAGACGTAATGTAAAATGAACACATTTTGTTCATAGTCCACAGCAAATTGTAACGTCAAAAGTTATCAAAAATTAACAGTAAAAAACTGCTAACTTAAGATGTATAAGGGAATTCGAAACAGTGACGTATTCACTATATTCTTGAATAAAAATTACCAATATTGCCAGTCACAAGGCTATATTTACATTTATGTATTCTTTTTGCTCTTCACTGTAGTTTTGAGCAAATTCTTGAAATGCTTCGTTGATTTCCTTCAACAGCAGTTTGAGTATTTTTTCCTGTACTTTTACTTTAACAATGTGAATATGATTATGTGCACACAAATAGGAGCAATAAACTGGAGTGCAAACAACACAGCCAGGATAACAAGAGCAAAAAATTTGTAGACAATTTTCAAAGGATTTATCAAGGTCTGCTTGCAGAAAGAATTGTTTGCACTATAAAAAACAATGTGCAAACTTCATTACCGTACAAACGTATAAGAACCTCAAATATTATTTCTTTCAACTTTTTCTTTCAAACATGATTTGTAAAATCCTGTTATATTGGTGAAAAATGGAAATGTATTTTGGATTTTCTAATGTTGTCTGCCAGAAATCTTCACTTAATGGTCTCATTTCTTTTCTAGTTACTTGAATTTGGATTTTCGCAATTAAGATTTCAGTTTTAAAATTTAATTCTTCGGATATTTGAATGATGTTAAGAAGTTTTACTTTCCATCGTCATTAAAATAATAATCTACGATACTTCGACGCTATATTTTTTATTATGAGTATCCCTGTACGGTTATCTATAGCATACAAAACATATCAAAAGTCATATGCCCTTCTGGAAGAGAGTGTCGTTCAAAAACTTGCCTGCCATTGGAAAAACACAGGTGAAAAAATAATTTGCATCATTTTTTACTTCACTCAATTTGAGTAGCTACTCGATGTCCAGAGGCCATGCTATTCTTAAGACTATTCCCTAAACCACGACATTTTTACCAAGTGCAATGACCGGATACCGCGAACGAGCAGAAGGGCAGTAAATTTTCTAGTTTTTTCGAATCAATGTTTGCGTTTGTGTTTAATGTACCGGAAAGAGGAAAACGGATATACTTCTTTCACTACGCCTTTGAGAAAGTATCTGATTCCAGATAAACGTGATACCTATATAACGCGATAAAAGGTGGTGTATCTCAACCTTACACCTGTCCGGTACAAACAGACCAATAAATAACGCCTGTTCTTCAGAAGTCTAGAAAAACACCTTTCTATGACAGTAAATTAGCAGCGTTCTCTATATTCAAGAATATAAGTTATGCTAAAACTCTCTTGGCTATGAACTTGGTTATAGGGCACTACGTTGTTTCTGCTTCTAAGTCAGCATAAGGTCATCCCAAGAATCAGTGGAGGCGGCCGGAAGCAGGTTCCTGTCTCTGCAAGGAGTGTGGCTAAAGAAGTCGAGCAGAGAGAAGTTAACAGAATACGCCAGGGATGCGTGCCCAAGAGGGTGCTTGGGCTCAAGCATGCGAATTCTGGATACCAGTCGATCTCCAGTTTTAATACAGACTTACCCATGCATATGAAGCTCTGTGTGGGTGGACATATTTTTCTGCATTAGAGGGACGTTTATCTCTGCAGAAACTGTGGATTTAATTGGCCAAAGGAGGAATCTAGAAAAAATGTACGAGAATGCCTCGCGAGGGGTGACGGGTCAATATTTAAAGGTACTTATAAGGCGTTAGACCGTGAGATTTCGGCAGCGATGACCAATTAAGCCTTGCACAAGGTGGAAAGGTTAACCTCCGGTATTTATTGGTCAACGGAGGAATTCTTGGACAAAAAACATCGCAAGGGGTGACCGGGACTGCTCCCTGAGAGAGGATGCGACGATAGCACACATAAGACTTGGAACCACGGGCCTTACACAAATGCTGAAATCACTATAGTCAATAGTAAAGGCAAATGGTAGGACGAGTCTTGATTGAGAGTGAGGTAATCGTAAATTACAAATCGGTTGTCTGAAATCAAATCGGTGAAAGAAGGGGGTCGAAAAGGGACCTATAAAGTTAGCTTCGATATTCCCCTATATAAAAAAGCTATTTATTATTTATGTGTATTCAAGACAATTGAGCTTCCTCATGCAGCATCTTTTGGCAGCCGCAGTTATGGCATATTGTCTGACAAAAAAGTGAATGCTAAATGGTATTGCAGTCGGTTGCATATTCTGCAATACAGAACTCACAGTTATGGTAGACGGATAGATTTAATACGGAAGATGGCCCTGCTGGTACGGGACCTTTTAGACCTTATTTTCTGAAAAGCAATTGCATTGGAAAAAACAGCTTCCATTCTTTCAGATACCCAGGCAGCTTTTAAATCATTAGCAAATTATTCGCTCCAATCACAGTTAGTTTTGAAATGATTTAAACACCTCGATACCCTGGCAGCGAGGGGCTTTTAGGCAACCAAATGGCAAACTATTTAGCGGAGACACTCCTTCCGAACCCGTATTAAACAATAGTATCACAAATAACCTAATACGCGAAGGGGAAACCCCAAATTTAGTCGTTCACTTGACAGCCCAAACAAGCAGGCGGCAGTCGAGAAGACGGTTTGACTCCTAAGGTATTGAGGTAGAGGTTGAGATTCTAAATCTCAACAAAAATGATCATAAACGCTACACTGAACTGTTAGCAGAACACTGTTGACTTAACTATTATATGTATATAACAGGAGGGGTAGAAATTTAATGCTGCAGTCTGCAAGAGGGGTAGGAAACATCAGAACATATTCTATACAATTAACTTCCTAGGCAGTAGGATAATAGTTTTAGACAACTTTGTTAAAATAAAGCCCACAATGATTGCGGGATTTATTAAAAGTCTAGAATTATTTTAGCTGGGCACGAGATCACGGTGCTTTTATAGCCTAAAACTAATAATAAATATCAGCAATTGGCTTGCCGAACGATTGCATGTAGTGGGCTGTTGGGAGCTAGCCTAATTAAGTAGCTATTTTTGTGCTAGTCAAATTTTAATAATGGGTTTGCAAAATATTGGCTTGAGGTTGTTCCCATAACTGTAGCATTCCTATCGATATTACTCTGCTTTCTGACACGTGGTCCATTTATCTTCCTGCGTTGCATCTTAGCCACCTATAAGGTGGTGTCTTGTGGTCCAACTGGCGATACTTTCGGCTATGTAGTCATAACGTAGACTTTATTCTGGAACTACAGAAGTTCCTGGAACTTAGATGCTAGCTTAACTTTTGAAACCTCTAGTGGCGCATAGATCGGTGGCATTGGATGCATGTTAAGAGCGCTATAACTTGTGGCTGATAAGCAACTATGAAAAATACCTTTCAAATCTCCTTCTGCGTAAGAAACTTCCCTTTCTGTTCTTTGCTTTTTATAAACTGATGCTTCAAGTGCTCGTAAAACCAGAAGAAAAATAATAATAAGTATTTTCCTCAAAGCGCTGTAGCATACGCTCCCACGTTGTTAACATATTTTAAACATTTAGTCTTCTAATTTCAATCATGTTTGCCAAAAAAAAGGCTATACCACCCACATAGACATTAACAGGGGCGAGAACCGCCAAAAAGAAAAAATGCACATAAAATTGTTGTTCAACGGAAGCAAACCAGAAGCAAAATAAATAAGGAGAGGAATATTAGCAATTGAAGACCGTAACAATAACGAAAGTATTAAATTAAACGCTGTTTACTACCTTGATTTTTCTTAAAGGATATACCAGAAATTACACAAAGAAACATGAAGTGCAAAGGACAGGCTTAAATATGGAAAAGCACGTCTTCGCTTTGCAACCCCAAATTGGCAGCTAAAGAGTTTTCGAATAGGGGCGCATCGGTGTTGTAAGAGAATAAAATATGCAGTGTAAGAAGTACTAACCAGATCCTATGTATAGAACATGACAACGCGCACCTTTCTGCAGTGGCCTAGTATGGTAGCAGGGATAGGTAAAGTCAAATTCTCAATGACGCCAGCGGAAAAAATGAGATTGTTCTCCAAAAAGCACGAAATAACGATCAAGCTCTGACCCAAAATCGTTTTAGTGAATGCAGAGCCGCTTGCTGAATCTTGTGTTCGCTGGCATTCTTTCGGTATACGGTAATTTTAATTGTTAACAGCCGTTGGCCCAGAAATAGCTACAGGTGAGATTTTTGCCAAATAAATGAATAAGAGCGTAGTGCAAGGCCAAAGTCACGACGCAAAACACGCCGAGTTTATATCTTTGAAAATTCTGATTCTTCTTCTCGGCATGAAAAATAATTCTGCGGGGTTGTTTGCCGAATTCAGGCAACATCAGCGATATCTTCGTCCAATCTGGTGCTTAGTTAACGTACGGAGTTTGACTGATTATTTCCCGAACCAGGCGTCTGCGATTTGGTCCGCAAATTTTAGAGAGTCGACTTTGAACATAAATAAGCACAACTCATGCCGATCTGAGGGTTGCTTGACGTACATGTTTTTAGAGGTTTATTTTCCGAAAAGATCGTCCGCAAACGTTAGAGAGCCGGCGTCTGCCGTAAAACAGGCACAACTCACCCAATGATTGCACTAACTATCAGTAGTTTTCATAGTAAAGTTTATATGTCTGCCAAGATGTTTTAACACGATTCACTAAATAATATGCCACAAATTTAACGTGTACAGTGAAAACAACATATCCACCACCAGGCTGTTAACTTTGTCCAGCTCTTATAATGAAGCCTTTTTTTAAGTTGGCTTTTTGTGTTGACAACACTTTACCATACAAATGGAGGAAATATAATCTTCCTTAAACTGTAAGACACCCTTTATTAAGATGTGAAAAAAAGAAGATCTCTATGAAACTAATGTGAAATTCTTAAAATATTGAATGCGTAAAAGACAAGATTTGTATGGTGCGCTATTTTCAATGGTACAAACCAACTTTATCATACTAGAACCAGCGTACGTGTTTTGGCGTCATTTTTGTTTGCGCCCCATTGTGGTGTTAAGCTACTTAACTCGATTATTTGAAGTGCTTTAAACCGAAACCATTCAACATCAGTAGGTGGTATATTATATTTGAAATTGTTTTTAACTTTATTCTTGATGAGCACTTATGTTCTTATTTTGCTGCTTAATTTTTATTTACCGCCGCAGATTTTTTACTTATTTACATACTTTTGCCATTTTTATACTTAAGATTTTTTTTAACTTTGTTGTCAAGTCTATTTATGGTTAAGATGTCATCTTTCATCTTATTTCATATTATACCTTCAACACCCTACTTGAGAGAGTAGTATTTTTATATTATCCCAATGCTTGAAATGTAACTAAAAAATCAACAAGAAATGGGATGGAAATCTATGGAATTCTAATTTCTATTTAATCAATTCGCTTTGTTATTGAAATTTATTTATACGGGAATATGAGCAACATTTGGATTTACTAAAAATATAACAAACACTTAGAGAATTTGTGAATCACAAGTTCTGCAAACAAGTTGTAAGTAAATCCATAATTAATGAATCACCACAGTGGTGTGGTTAGTTATTACATTTGGCAATAATTAGTAAATAATATTTTAGAAAAAAGATTTGAATACCTTTTGTAAATTTCCTTTAGTAAAGAGATTCAATAAACTGAAATATGTTAAAATAAAAAAATATTTTCAAATTTAACAACAACAAAAATTGCCCAAGATTGAATTTGCACCGAAAACTTTAAATTTTATCAACTACTAGCCAATCCCGGCGCGCGTTGCTACGCCCCTTAATTAGCACAATATGTGTGCAAAGTTTCAGTTTAATATTTATTTTGTATGGGCGTAATTTATTTTTATGTATATGTAGATGGGCGTAGACCCGCCCACTTTGTTTTAATTACCACCCATAAACATTCCCTGGTACGTTTACAACAACTTGCCAAAGTTTGAGTCCGATCGGCTTTATGGTTTCGGAGTCTATAGCTAACAAAAACACACGCGCACACAGCCAGACAGAGTTTCACTTTTATATATAAAGATTTGAAATTGTACTAAAACCCCAATTCCGCTATTATCTGCAATGTACCAAAATATCAAGAATTTGTCTAATAATTTGATAAACATTCTTGGAAAAGAAAAGCCAATTGATTGAAAATGTTTATATTAAAACGAAAGAAGTTTAAAATCCTTTGCACCGGGAAAAATCGTTAGTACATTTTTAGTAGTTTATACTTTTGTGAAGGGTATGTACGATTCGGCACAACTGAACATAACTCTCTCACCTATATTATTTGGAAATATATATTTAAGTGTTTTTAAATTATTGTAGAAACGTTGCCAAGATTTAAACTTTTGGAGATTAATTTTTTAAACAAAATATTTTTTTGTTTTTGCAAAATTTTCTATCCAGTTATTCCTTCTTGACTTAGCTACCTATATCTTCACTTATAGAGTATTTAAAATAATATTGTTACGATGGTAAGTGCGAAGAAGTGTTCTTGCCTGTAAGAATTGAGTGGTGTGAATGCCTGTGGCACACACTGTACAGAAAGTTCAGGATATAAAATGTGCAACCACATTTGGCACCCACTGTACAGACAATGCTGCGTTGTAAAAACAACAAAACACAACGTCTATAAGCTCAGACAATTTTCCAGGAAAATACACAGAGAACAACAACAACGATATAACATCAACGCGTAAAGACGAATTCCAGGAATTGAGTAGTATTGGTAAACAAAAACAACACTATAAGGAACAAAGCAGACAGTAGTTACAAAAACAAACAGCATAAAAGAAATTTATAGCTAAAGAAATATCTACTGAATTCTTGCGTGTTCTAGACGACTACTTTAAAAATACTTGGTGGTCAAGCTGGAAGTTAGTATCGAGGAAAACGTTAAAGTGTGAACAATGTAAATGTAAAATTCTGCCGTATATATTATTTAAATAGACTTTATAAATAAAAGAACCTGCGAATAAATAAACACGTTTAAAAGGATAAACGTAACAACATTCTACAATATAGAATAAATAGAAGGTGAGTCCAATCAATCATTTCAAAGTCATGGCGCTTTAGCACTTGGCCCAAGCTGAAGTATAAACGAATTATTGAAAAAATATTTTCTTATATTATCCTTCGTAGAGCCAAAAGTGCTTAAAGAATAACTGCCCTAAATAGGTTACTTTTTAGTCAATTTAAACGCACATTTTGTTCCATTCTATTTCATTTTAATATATTTTTTTCACTATGGCTCCTATTGTTTGCTGAAGAAGACAAATGAAATTATTATTAAGTTTAGTTCAACTTTATGTCATGCTCGTGTATTAATAAAGGTGGCTTTTAGGCGTAGGAACATGTTTCTTTTTTCATTAGAAGAATTTAAATAATTTATTGTTTTAAAAACATTTAATTTTCATAATAAAGAATTCCATGCAGCAACAGTTTCAAAGAAAAGTACTTCAAATTTAAATTATGTTTTTAAGAACAGTTTTTAGAAAATCGTAATAATGGAGCTGATAATAATATGGGCACAGATGACAGTGTTTTTGAAGGCAAGAAAAGGGATTTCCAGTAAAAGTGGGTGGATGTTTAGAATTTCTGGTGGGTCGATGTTGTTTTAGAGTTGTCTGTCGAATTAATTATTTGCTATTCTCTCACCGATGCTCAGTCAACATGGCAAGTTTCACGATTGAGCAGTACGTCCAAATTTGGCCTAAAAGACGACTTTATTAATGAGATTTATTTTTTGGATGAATGGCAATATTAACAAGCAAGATTGGCGTATATGAGACGACACCAAGTTACTCGAGGTTCATAAGGTGGCAAAGCTTTCACAAAAAGCGAGTTTTTAGATGGTGGTATTGCCCAGTTTTTCTTTGAAAGCAGCGTTATGGGCCACAGAGTGAACATTATAATGGTTATTCTGCATATACGATATGAAAGTATGGCTTTTTCTCGTAAAGGTTATGTGAATTGGCCACCACATTCGTGCAATTTGACTCCGCTAGACTTTTGATGATGGTGTTTTGTGAAATGTTGGGCCTATGCCAATAAATCGACCAGATCTGTGCGTCAGAGTAAATTAAAACTAAACTTCTTGTATCCGTGACACGGTGCGAGGCCCTCCGATTATTATAACTAATTTATTGGTGAAAATTCTTGTGACTTTGATATAAAAAGAGAATTTTGCTTAATGCAAAATAATTAATGAAATCAATAAACAATAACTTGGTTATCGAAACTAAAGTTATGTTTAAAATGTTTTCTAATAATGATTATATGTTTGCCAAAATTATATATTGTTGTAGATAACTTAATATGGTTATCGTGGCCATACCACAACCTTGTCTTTTCCTTGTGTGTGTTCATATTTTTCTTTATATTTTATGCAACAAAATCATTGCCGCATTAAACCTTTTAACAGCAAAACCTATATTTTGATTGAACAAATTATTATGAATATAGTGTGATTTTTTTTAATGAAAAAAGAAACATAATTTGAGGAGATTAATCAAAACTTGCGCTAATTTTTAAAGTGACTTTCATAGCATAGTTTGTTACAAATCTTGGAATGGATTTTTAACATAATTTCCGTCAAACTAGAATCATGAAATATCAAACGTCGATCATAACTAGATGATAAGAAAATAATCCTGGGTCACATTTCACCTAATTTTGATAATTTTGTTGAAAATTCGAATTTTAATTTTATTATATTTAAATTTTGCAATTGTTTTACAATAACTTCGCGATCCGCTAATGACTTTAAAGTGCGCAAAATGGCTAAGCCCCAAGTAAGATTCTACCAATCATTCATAAATGGATAAAAACATTATAATTCATGAGCATATAATTGGAAATTTCAGTCTGGCCTCTGCTAAACTGGTCTTTTTTTAAAGAAGAACATTTTTTGGGGCTTTATTCTTTCTACTTAAAAAAATATATTTCCAGCTAATTTTTTATTCCAAGTCATTTTGCTATAAAAATGTAATTTGTTTAATGTTTTCGATTTCTGATATAAGTTTTTCTAAAAAGTTGGTTAAAGGTTTCCTGGCCTAAGCAACCAGCTAAATACCCCCGACAAATGAATTGTATTTTTATAAAAAAAATTACTTGATATCAAAAATTTTGCTATTTGTTTTATTTTTCATTTGAAGTTCAAAGTAGTATCTTTATTTTATTATCACCTAATATACAATATAATTTCTAGCTGCCATGTTTTTAGTATTAAAGGTAGCTTTCGCGGCACATGATAACGCCCACTTTCAAATAAGTTTTTAATATTTCGCCAGAAGATTTTCGCTCAAATAGTAATAACAAAAGGAAAAAATTAAATCGAGTAATTATTAATTGCAAAAATGAATCGATTAAACAAATAATCGATTATCATGTAAATTTTTAATCTTAGAAGCTATTAAACTATTCCTTCTTTAAATTTATAATTTTAAGTTATTTGGGAAAGATTATGATCACCGGATTCTTTTCATATGAATTTTAGACGTTTTAATAGTCTTTACCATTGATGGTGTTGCTACAATTATTTGTGGAAATAATCGATTCATTTATCAATTAAATTAAAGAGAGTTTTCGACACAATTAACTTCATAATTTTAACAAAACAAACGTTTTATATTTATTTGGTTAATTGTGCTCATTAGATGGCAAAGTGGAACTCCTATCATCTTTTTAGGCTGTGCTCTGACAGTACAAACGTCCTTAAAACGCCAGCCATTGCACTCTACTTGACAGTCATTCAAATATAAGTAACGATAATTCAATAAAGGAGTGGGATTCCTGTAATTAAATTTTCCGAAAATCAAGAGGTAAATACTTTATCTTTGATGCAAGCGAATTTCTTAAGAGTATCTTAACAGGCCCGTAAATTCTTCTGCTACAGTCTTTTTGTTATTATCACACAAGTTTTCTGTATTGGTTGCTTTTTAATAATCCTTTTAATTTGTTATCCTAATACTTGAACTTGATATGTAAAATATGTACTTCAATAATATATTTAGGTTCAAAGAGCACCGAAACAATATTAAAAACAAAAATGTGTACTTTTAAAATTTTAACTTTTAAACAAACATTGAAAATCATTCAAAACATTTTTCGCACCACCTTTACTCTAACAAAAGCAAATTTATATTAGAAATTTACATTTTATTGTCTTTTATTATATTCATTAACCACAAAATTAGAGGGAGCATTCTGGGGAATATAGCGCACCGTAAGCAGTAAGTGCTGGAAATTAAATAAAATGTGTGAGCCAAAAAAATGTCGAAAGTACCAAATAATTGGACAGTAACTTTTCTGAATAATAAATAAGTCAAAGCGCACGGAAATAACAAACATTAATCTATTTTATGATCTCTACTTATTTACAAAATCTATAATCGAAATCAGTATTAATTTTGTTTAAAATCATAATTATGTGAGAATAATAAAAGAGAAATAAATACATTAAGGAAAATAAATTGAACAGCAAAAACGAATTAAGCACTCTGGAAATGCAATTTATAACTGGAAGCCACAATTGACAATAAAGTAAAATTTCTTATATTGATTCTTAATAGAAAGGCAAATTTTGGTGTTATATTGCTGGGGCATCATAAAAAAGACCTTCCTCCAAGAATTCTCTCCTGACGTATAACTTTGTAGGAAGAAGGAGCCCCGAACATAGTATCCCGTGTTTTATGGTCTTGAAGAACACCCGTCCTAGTTTATTATTACACTCCATGATACACTAAGTTGCAGTCCAGTACAGTACATTGCAATCCAGTACAATACTTTGCAGTACAAAACGAGAACTTAAAAAATGCAGACCAAGCAAAACTAATGGAGCGTTTAAAAATTACTCGTATTATTAACTCTAGCGATCCAGAGAAAAGCTTCCATAGGCAAGCTCCTTGTATAAATCTTTGTGTCTATAAGGCTATCGGATATTAATTTGTCCCACCAATGTTTGCGATCTGTGACTGCACAATCACTCTCTAACCAACTCAGCATCTAACCGCGATTCCAAATGATGATCAAATATCGCCATTGCAATAAAATATTTTTCAGACCGTAGCCAGAACTATAGCAGTTTTACGCAACCACATGCATGTGCACACATGCACATACCCATTTAACAAACATAGAAAATCTAATTTATTTATATCACTTCGGCAACGATATCAAAATAAGAAATGGCATGTATAAATTTAGAAAAATAATGGATAATCACATTGTTGTTTGGCTCAGGAATTGTGTTTGGTTTTCCTAATTTAATTACATTAAATGTTTTTGTTAAATGCAATAATATTTAAAAATTAAAATAAATTTTGTGCAACATTTGTTATCGCAAATTCACAAAATGCGTATGTACACCCACAAATGATTTGTTATTGCCCTAAAGTATGCAACGGATTTGTATCTAATGTAACAACGAATGCTACATTTGAATTCAGTGTGTGCGTGCACATGTGCATATGTGTTCAACATTCATTTTTAGAATTTAATTAAATTGACACGAAAAAATTTTACCAATTTTAAAAATTATTTTGTGTCAAATTGAATAGCAGCCGGTTAAGATTTTAGGACGGTTGTTGAGCAGAAAATTTCTACATTGAATTAAATCACTTTAAATTTTATTTAAAAAAATAAACAAGAATTAGTACTACTGTTATTGTAGTAGTATTGTAGTAGCTATAACTAATACTCGTAGTAACACGAATAATTAAAAATTTAAGAATTTTGCAATGTCAATTTTAGTTGAACATCGGTCACGATCATCGGAATTATGATCAAAATAACCCAAATCAATGTTTTAATAATCATTTTATTACATTGGCATGATAAGATCACAAGCTCGGTGTTCACCTGTGGTTATTGTCTATCACTTTTTTGGCTCATGTCAACACTCCGAATCACTTTTGCTTGTGCTCTAATAAAGAGCACTTTTCAAAATTGGAGCCATTGAGATTAATTTGAACAAAAATTGCCACACCGAAATAATAAATGTCATTTAAATCGGTGCATTTTGACAACCTTTAGCTCACATTAAGTTGCAACTGGTTCGTCACGAATTATTGTTTGCTGCAAATTTAATTCCATATATACGTAACTTAGTAATGTTGCTTGCAGAAAATCATCGGTTCTTATTTCTTAAAAAAATGTGAATTTACCACAAGGAAAAAGTGTAGCAGCTATCACACACGGCACATGTAATTTCAGTTAGGAAACATACGCAATGGCAGTCTTCTTGATTGAATGATCAAACCACTTTAAAATGCTTGAAAGCGACGTTATTCAATACATATGGTAATTATAATAATCGATCGGGTTCAATGTCCAGCTCGACATAAATCCTTAGCGATGAGGCGCATTTTTGTATGAATGACTACGTTAATAAGCAAGCAGTCAATGGTTCGTATTGGTCCACTGTTGACGCCATCAGTGTAACACACAATTTAATGACAAGTGGTTCCAAGATTGTACGACTTATTTCCAACTGGCCCCCGGTGAAATTCAGTCTCATCTATGCAGCAGAGACATTAAAAATATTATCTCCCGGATTCCTGTCACTATGCGACGCCGCGGCGAACATTTTAACCATGTCATATAATATGCTTAATGGCATATTTAAGCCATATAAAGAAGAATTTTTTTAAAGATACAAGTAACCTGAGATAACAAATACAAATAAATCGCATCCAAAGGTGGCATTAATATATATTTCTGGAACGATTTTCCGTCATCCCTTGTCAATTTTGGTTTGGAGACAAACCGGTTTCGGCTAGCTGCCATCTTCAGTGTCATTTTTATCGTTCTGAATTGTTTATGTTAAATCGTTCACGTTTTATAGTCTGTTAGCCATCGGTCTTATGTGGGCAGGTAGCTGGTAACACCTGTGTTAATTCGTACGTGTTTTAAGTTATTAGCTAGTCATCCGTATAGTATGGGTAGGTAGCAGGTAACACGTATATGTCTCTTAATTGTTTATAGGGGTTGATTTATGTATGTTATTCTAGGAATTATGGATTTTTTGTTTTGGATTGTTATCTTATGATTTCATTACTTTATTTCTCTGTGTTGTTTGTACTCTACAATTTGGCGTTTACAGGTACCTTTTCTTATTGGTTGTTCGGTAAAGGTTGGAAAAAGTCCGTAATTATTGTTTTACGAATTTGTTTGTCCTTTGTGTATTGTTGCTTTATTATTTCATCATTTTGCGTACCTTGTCCGTTTTTTCTGTTCTTTGTATTGTAGATTATTTTTAGTGTATCGAATATAGCATCTGAGTTGGAGTTTGTTTGTTCGTTTATGATGCGTCCATCAAATGTCTTTTGTTTGTATATTTCCATGTTTTCTAGAATATTCAAACGTCGTCCTTTGCTCTGTGTATGAAGTATTTTAACGGTTTCTCTGATGTGCGTTGGGTGGCATTTGTTATTGAACATATGGTTGGCAAAGTTAGATTCGGGCGTTGAGTTGGGATTTCGTATTTTCTTGTTATAATCTCTTATATGTTCGCGGAATCTTGTTTTAATTTTCCGTCCTGTCTGGCCTATGTAGCTATGTTGGCACGTACACGTTAGCTTGTACACTCCTTGTTTTTCTAGTTCATCTTCTTTGTTAATTTTGGTTCTTAGTATTCTTCCTAGGTTGTTAGTTGTTTTGTATGCTATGTTAATGTTATTTTTCTTGAAGAATTTGGCTATTTTGTGTGTTGATTTTCCTGTGTATGTTAACGTTGTCCATGTATTGACATTGTCTTCCTTGTGGTGCTCCTTAGTTCTACGCATGTCCTTTCTGATTTTGTCTACAGTTTCTTTTTTGTAGCCGTTGTTCGTTGCTATCGTGCATATCGTACTTAGCTCATTTTTATAGGCTTCCTTGGTTAATGGTGTTCTTTCCAGTCTTGTTACTAGTTGTCTGATCGCGGCGAGCTTGTGTTGCTGTGGGTGGTTGGAGGAGTTGTGTATTATTGTATCTGTAGCCGTGGGTTTCCTATATATTTCGTATTCGATCGTATTAGTGTTTTTGTTTGTCTTTATTGTGAGGTCTAAATAATTTATTTGGTTATCCTTTTCCGTTTCCATTGTGAATTTGATGTTTTTGTGTTGTTTATTTAGGTACTCCAGTATTTGTGCTTCGTTGTTTTTTGTAATTACGCATATAATGTCGTCTACGTATCTTGCATAGAATGTCACTCCTAGATTAGACATTTGTTCCATGTATTGTTTTTCCAAATGTTACATAGGCCAGACAGGACGGAAAATTAAAACAAGATTCCGCGAACATATAAGAGATTATAACAAGAAAATACGAAATCCCAACTCAACGCCCGAATCTAACTTTGCCAACCATATGTTCAATAACAAATGCCACCCAACGCACATCAGAGAAACCGTTAAAATACTTCATACACAGAGCAAAGGACGACGTTTGAATATTCTAGAAAACATGGAAATATACAAACAAAAGACATTTGATGGACGCATCATAAACGAACAAACAAACTCCAACTCAGATGCTATATTCGATACACTAAAAATAATCTACAATACAAAGAACAGAAAAAACGGACAAGGTACGCAAAATGATGAAATAATAAAGCAACAATACACAAAGGACAAACAAATTCGTAAAACAATAATTACGGACTTTTTCCAACCTTTACCGAACAACCAATAAGAAAAGGTACCTGTAAACGCCAAATTGTAGAGTACAAACAACACAGAGAAATAAAGTAATGAAATCATAAGATAACAATCCAAAACAAAAAATCCATAATTCCTAGAATAACATACATAAATCAACCCCTATAAACAATTAAGAGACATATACGTGTTACCTGCTACCTACCCATACTATACGGATGACTAGCTAATAACTTAAAACACGTACGAATTAACACAGGTGTTACCAGCTACCTGCCCACATAAGACCGATGGCTAACAGACTATAAAACGTGAACGATTTAACATAAACAATTCAGAACGATAAAAATGACACTGAAGATGGCAGCTAGCCGAAACCGGTTTGTCTCCAAACCAAAATTGACAAGGGATGACGGAAAATCGTTCCAGAAATATATATCAGAGCACCCTGTCGGAAAACCAAATCAACAAGCAATTGAAACCAGTCAAGGTAATTTATACATGACGAGACTCTTGACAATATATGGAAGACTTGTACAGAAAATGCACAGCACAAAAGCAAGCATTTGGTTCAACAGTCAATGTCTAACATTGAACGTTATACCAAAATTTGCTAAATTAAAACGGAAATACAACACCAGAGCGGAAACCAGGACATTACAGAAAGCTGAACGGGACTACGTAAAAAACGAAATACGGGACTTACACGCGAAAAAGGACTCTATTAACTCGAAACTACTAAGCACACACTTACAATTAACGCAATACATACCAACAAATATACTGATGGACATCTTTAACATGGTTCGAAACGACGTTAAACAAAAAATGGAGCAACGGTACAAAACTCTAAAGAGGAAACTGCAGAAATTATCGGGAGAAGTGAGGCCGAAACAAACGAACAAGGAGCTGACGAAATTCCACGCCAGATTTGTCAACCTGGCAGACGTAGAAATTACTAAAAAGGAAGCACAATTATTGGAGAAAGGTCTAAAGCACAACGTGGAAAATGGCAATAAGAGGAAAGAAATCGAACAAGCGATCGTGGATGCTGAAATGGGTATTGCCCTATTACCAGCAGAAGAACAGGAGCATGCAAGACACGTTTGCAGAGAAATATTGGAGAAGGAGGCAAAAACAGGAATTAAGAGGAATCTTAACACAGAAGCGAAAGTAGTGAAGCAGCTGAAGAAGAAACTTACTACAAACAACGTAGTCGTGACCAAAGCTGACAAGGGCAATACAACTGTATTATTGGGCAAAGATGAATATATAAAGAAAACGGAACAGTTAATTCAGGAAGCAAATTGTAGGAAATTACGCAAAGACCCAACGGAGGAGTACCAGGCTAACATCAAAGAGGCAATAAAGAAAGCATCCAAGATAGTGGACCCAAAAATTTCACATATGCTGACAAACATGAACCCGTCGGCTCCAGCAATGATCGCACTGCCGAAAATTCATAAGCCAAATACGCCAATGAGGCCAATAATTAATTATAAGTCAGCACCATGCTACAAATTATCAAAGCATTTAAAAGAGCTAATGAAAAAGACATTGCATCTTTCAAATGAGCACACGGTAACTAACACAACAGAATTGATTGAGAAGCTGAAAACCGTAGAAATTACGGGAGACACAAAATTAGTATCGTTCGATATTAAAGACCTATATCCATCAATACCGGTAGAAGAAACCATAAAGATCGCACATGGAATATTAATAGAGAACACAAAAGATAAGGATCTTACTTCACAAATCGTATCAACATTAGAAACCACACTACAACAAAATTATTTCCAGTTCAATAACATTATATACAGACAAACAAAAGGTCTAGGAATGGGAAACCCGACCTCAGCAATATTGATGGAAGTATTTATGCAACATTTGGAAAAACAATACATGGAACAAATGTCTAATCTAGGAGTGACATTCTATGCAAGATACGTAGACGACATTATATGCGTAATTACAAAAAACAACGAAGCACAAATACTGGAGTACCTAAATAAACAACACAAAAACATCAAATTCACAATGGAAACGGAAAAGGATAACCAAATAAATTATTTAGACCTCACAATAAAGACAAACAAAAACACTAATACGATCGAATACGAAATATATAGGAAACCCACGGCTACAGATACAATAATACACAACTCCTCCAACCACCCACAGCAACACAAGCTCGCCGCGATCAGACAACTAGTAACAAGACTGGAAAGAACACCATTAACCAAGGAAGCCTATAAAAATGAGCTAAGTACGATATGCACGATAGCAACGAACAACGGCTACAAAAAAGAAACTGTAGACAAAATCAGAAAGGACATGCGTAGAACTAAGGAGCACCACAAGGAAGACAATGTCAATACATGGACAACGTTAACATACACAGGAAAATCAACACACAAAATAGCCAAATTCTTCAAGAAAAATAACATTAACATAGCATACAAAACAACTAACAACCTAGGAAGAATACTAAGAACCAAAATTAACAAAGAAGATGAACTAGAAAAACAAGGAGTGTACAAGCTAACGTGTACGTGCCAACATAGCTACATAGGCCAGACAGGACGGAAAATTAAAACAAGATTCCGCGAACATATAAGAGATTATAACAAGAAAATACGAAATCCCAACTCAACGCCCGAATCTAACTTTGCCAACCATATGTTCAATAACAAATGCCACCCAACGCACATCAGAGAAACCGTTAAAATACTTCATACACAGAGCAAAGGACGACGTTTGAATATTCTAGAAAACATGGAAATATACAAACAAAAGACATTTGATGGACGCATCATAAACGAACAAACAAACTCCAACTCAGATGCTATATTCGATACACTAAAAATAATCTACAATACAAAGAACAGAAAAAACGGACAAGGTACGCAAAATGATGAAATAATAAAGCAACAATACACAAAGGACAAACAAATTCGTAAAACAATAATTACGGACTTTTTCCAACCTTTACCGAACAACCAATAAGAAAAGGTACCTGTAAACGCCAAATTGTAGAGTACAAACAACACAGAGAAATAAAGTAATGAAATCATAAGATAACAATCCAAAACAAAAAATCCATAATTCCTAGAATAACATACATAAATCAACCCCTATAAACAATTAAGAGACATATACGTGTTACCTGCTACCTACCCATACTATACGGATGACTAGCTAATAACTTAAAACACGTACGAATTAACACAGGTGTTACCAGCTACCTGCCCACATAAGACCGATGGCTAACAGACTATAAAACGTGAACGATTTAACATAAACAATTCAGAACGATAAAAATGACACTGAAGATGGCAGCTAGCCGAAACCGGTTTGTCTCCAAACCAAAATTGACAAGGGATGACGGAAAATCGTTCCAGAAATATATATCAGAGCACCCTGTCGGAAAACCAAATCAACAAGTGGCATTAATATTTTCAAACATGTCAGAACGCCAAGCCTTAAATATCTTACTTTAAAAACAAAGTGACTTATGTCACTTTCGAAATAAACTGCATAATTATGGCAGGAGCAATTGCTGTTGGAAACTAATTTTAATAGTATTTTTTTATTATTTTTACTGTTAAAAAATAAAATCCTTCTGGCATCTTAAAAACAACGAACACAATAGAATAAAGCAAGTAAAGAAGAAACTAATTTCCTTTAAATGATTTACGATCTTACTGATGAGTGTGAATTATAATTATTTATCGTTTCTTCAAGAATTGATTGCAAAACGTTTAAATTATAATTTATAAAAAGTTTACGTTTACTTAGAAAATACATCTTTGAAGAAAAGCGAGCAGAAAAAAGTGGATCTTCGTTCGTTCTTTATTCTCTGGCACAAAAACCGGCGTCCATAACAAATAATAAAGTTTTCCTTTTAACTCTTCATTTCTCTTCTTTTACCTGTATAAACAACTATTTTTTGTTTGCAGTAGCTGTTGGTGATTAGGGGAGTGTCAGGCAAAAAAGGAAAGAAGAGACTGGAAGACAAAATGTACTTTGGTTCAAAGCAAGAACTCTTCACAAATATTCACTGGCAATTTTTCATTCTTTTGCAGTTTTTCCTACGCCTGTAGAATCTTATTTGGGTTTTTGCATGTTGAAGCACTTATACTTTTCCATTTGATTTTACACTCTTCTTTATGTCTCACCAGTGTTACTAAGGCGCCTTTTACAATATTCCATCAAGCAAACCGACTTGTCAAAAATTCAAGTAAAATGTTAGAGTATTACAGAAATTTAACAGTCGTATTGCTCTCGTTATTTTTAGAAAGATTTTAAAACGGGGAGACATTTTATTCGACTAATCCGCCACCACCAGTGCGGTGTACTGACACAAAAACGGCCACTGTGCTGATCAGTATATTGTTCCCTATAGTGTTGAAAATTTGTGTATTTTTTTACCACGCCACTTTGCTACCTTTTACAAAAAAAAAATAGAAATATCAAAAACTTAAGCTGCCGAAATTTCTCAGGAGCCACCGACGTGACGCCGCCACTCAAACGAAGTTGATCAACCATCGCCGCCGGAAGTATTGTTTCGACTTATTTCTCTACTACTTTCTCGAAATAAATAAGCACACACATGTTTTTTTCATTATTGCCAGCGCAATAGTCTAGAAAAAGTGCAATGAGAAGATTTTACCTTTCATTTCTTTGACAGTCAGAACGATAATAACTAGGTTTGTCTCTACAAAAATCCAACAAAAATCTAAACACTTGCAGAATAGTGTAAAAGGAGCTTAAGTCCATAATTGTGTAAGTAAATATAAGCTGTAGTGTCAGGTTTCACACCACGTACACACTGAAGCTACATCCATGTTCATTCAATGCAGCCAATCGAATATTGAAAAAAGGATCAGAAAATAACTACAACACTTCTTGTGCACCATTTAAATTTACAACACAGAAAGGAACAACAACAACAACTGCTACTACTACTACGACAGTACCAAACTTTTCCCATCAAAACTTTTTTCCTGTTCAAGCTGAGAAACCTAAACTGCATAATTTTGTACAAGTTCGTCTTTTTTTATATTTAACAGACGATCCTTGTTTCCGTTTTTGGCCTTGTTTTATGGGGCGCCAATGTTTGTCTTGCCAATAGAAACAACAACATAAAAACATGTTTTTGATTTTTTGTTTTGTTTTAGGAAAAGCAGGATACGACTTCTGTTTTTTTAACCTTATTGCAAAAGAAAAAGTCTAAAACATTAACACGTTATTTATCATTGAATTTAACACGATTTAAGTAAGAAAATTACAGCCTTTTTGTAAATATCGATTACAGATGGCGGTAGATTTGATTTGCTTTAAAAGGAAATCATATATTTTATAAAAATCAAAAACAATTAATTTTTCATATTCGCATAACACCAAAGAGAGCTTTGTGTCAACGGCATCGTTAGCTGAACGTTGGTGTGGTCGTTCTGCAATGTACTGTACTTATAGAACTTTTAAAATCGGGCCATATGTCACACAAAGAAATTTCGGTAAACTGAGAATGAACAACAATTTAAGAGACAAAAATGTATAACGGTACCGGGGCCTTAACTTATACCTCCTCGTGGAGACGACCGGTCACAGGTTGCTGCCTGGCTAAATAAGTCGAACGATTATAAACAAATTTTAACCCACAGTGGAACAGCATACGCCAGCTATACGTGGCCTTTAGTATACGAACTATGGATACCACTCGATCGTATGGAGCCCTGTGTGGATAGAGATCATTTTCTTCATTACCGGGGACCGAGAGATTTCGATAGGGATGAGCAATGAAGCCTCGTGGGACCCGTGAGATTTCGATAGCCTCGTCAGAGATGGAGAGATTAAGCTCTGCAGAAACTCCGGTGTTTTTTGGCCATTAGAGGAATTCTGATGGACAAGAAAACTTCCCAAGGGGTGTACGGGACAGCTTCGAAAGAACCTTCTGATTGTGTGTGATTATTTGCGTATATGTGAATAAAAATATTTAAGCTTGTGACAGATTATGTCACAACACATGGAACTCCGCAGTATAAATTTCTATGTGATTTTCAATCAAGAACATATACAATATGACGTCGGCAAAACATTTTTCTTATTCTAATTATCCACGTTAAAGAATAAAGTAATGACATTAGTATTACCAATTAAAAAAATAAAAAGGCCAATAAAGCTAAGCTGTATGAAGAACTAGTTAAACACAAGAAACTGCTGAACAGGCTCAGGTTGTGATCTCCTAACAATTTTAGTAATTTTATTTAATTATAAGAATAAAGCAAACGCATTTAAAATTTTTTAATATTGCATACACTGTCTGTATGTATGTGACTCATATTTGTAAACAAACAAACTGAAATATTGAAAGTGAAGACTGATCTGTCTAGCAGCCGCCTAAAATCTACGCACACAAAGACTTTGTGGTTTCTAAAGTTATTTTTGCTTTTTTGTCATATACTTTTAATGAACAAGAATCTGCAAAGTTTGTAATTATTGGAAAAATAACATACACTTTTACAAGCGTACCATACAGTAATTTTTTTTTTGTTGGACCAGCACTCTGGGGATGACCCCTACTTATGCAGTGAATTGTACCGGAACTAGGAAAATAGGTTATGGGAGGGGGAAAGAGGGAGTAGTGTTTGTGGACGTTTGATTTGAACTTCTCAATATTGAAAGTGCCAGGAAATACCTCCGCAGGGAGTCTATTCCACATACGATCTGTACGGCCAGAAAACGAATTCTCTCGGTAATGCGTAGTGCGGTTCACTGGCCAATCGACTACAAATGGGTGAGCTCTTGATGAGTATCTTGTCTCGCGCAAAAAGGTCCGGATTTCGGGAACAAGTTCCCTGATCTCATTGGAGCATCTCCCATTGTAATATCGATAGAACAGTGAAACACACCCCACGTGACGCCGATGCTCCAACGAATGAATAGATTTGGTTATCCTACTGTCGCCGATAAGCCTCTTCGCCCTCTCCTGTACGCGGTCGAGTAACTCCAAAATAGACTTTGGAGCCCCGGTCCATACATAAGAAATATATACGTATTTAACAAATTATATTTATAAGTACAAAATTTAGGGTTCGCAAAGTTTAATTTTATTGAATTTATTATTGTACATATAATAAAAAAAATTTTAATTATTTTCATTTCAATAGAAAAGTACCAAAAAAGGGCACTTATGCCACAGTGCCATTTAACATACAATAGTACTAACAATAGTACTAACTAACTAACAACTAATAGTACTAAAAATGTCACGTAAATACGTTAGGAAATTCTATTCTATACAGATTGAGACGTGCCTTCAACGTGATATTTAATTTCCGTGAGCACTGCACTGATTTCATATTGACAAAAGTGAACAGCTGTTTCGGTACGGAACATGGACCTTCGTCTAACTCTGCCTTAAAGTTGCGCTGGACATTCTTAAAATTACTTGTACGTGGACGGTAGGTGCACTGCACTTCAGCTACTGGAATCTACGAACTGCATTACTCGAAGCGGTCACCTTCTTTGGGCATATGGAAGAACCCTACACCGGCTAAAAGTAACGACATAAACACTTACACTTAACATTACCTCTATCTGCTTTAAAATTAATTCTTTGTATAGTAGGTGTGTTCGCAATTTTAATATATAACTAATCCCTGTATTAAAAACACATGCGTTTTAAAAAGTTATGATAATGATTAAATTCAAAATTATAAGAATATAATGCTGTATTAACACAAGATCTGCAATTTAGATTTGATTTATATCCAGCTATTGCAGTTCTGAGTTTAAATATTATTGTCCCAATTTTTAAATTTTTTAAATAGGTATAGATATTTATTCTATACATTATAAACTTTAAAAGCAATTTTGTATTTTTCCTTAATATTATTCTGGGGGCAAATTACGGCATTCGATATCGTTCGAAATTTAAATTAAACATAATAGAAATTTAATGGAATATAATAGAAATTTCGATCGATATCGAATGCCGTAATTTGCCCCCTGATTAATTAAATTTTAAATAAATTTATAAATAAAAAGATTTGGAAAAACATTCTCGCCTAATTTATTCCTAATTAATTCCTTATTCTTTCAATGAAATTCCCTATCACTTATAATGATCACTCTTTCTACAAAATTGTTGGCTGTGTTAATTATAAGTGCATTATTGCGCTTTGAAAAATAATTAATAATCCTCTCACGTTAGACACATATTCGAAATGTTGCAAATTCTTGACACACCTATTGCACAAAGAATTAATTTTAAAGCAGACACATATAATGTTGCGCAGATATATGTATATGCATACAGTTCATAAAATAAGATAGTTGATATAAATTTTTTTTGTGTTTTTATTTATATTATGTTATTTAAATAAGTTTTATACAAATGTGAACAAAAATGTAAAACTATATAATGTTACTGTTAATATTTTTGTCAAATTATTTTTAATGCTCATGTTATTTTGTTAATATTTTAATCCATATTGTTTAAAAGTATACTATAACACCTTTTCATTTTATTTAAATTTTTTACTAGTTGCCTTACTCAATATTATATGTACATATGTACACTTCACTTCACATGAATAGGTGCAGTAGTTTAACAATCAATATATAACGCAATTTTGTCGATAGGCGGAAGTACACATTATTAAAAATTTATAAAAAATAAAATTAATAAACAAAACTTTATTGTTTTTGTTTACACTCTTTTTCTCAATTGTTAAACCTTTAATAACAAGTACAACATAATCCTCTCAATGAATTATCTAGAGAGCAGCAAGCTTAAATTAATTACTAAAACATTGCACCTATTCATGTGAAGTGAAGTGTATATAGTATAAAATAGGCCTAACTAAGAAGACAATCTTAGATCAATGTCAGGAATCAAAAACCTGCTTTCAACAATAATACACCGAGAATGTAAATAACTGAAAAATTACCTTTTTCTTTAATAGCAGAAGACTAGGAGGCAGTATGGATCTTTCATAATGATTGGACTGCTTTTTGTTTATAGTACCACTGTGCGTAATAAAAGTTTAACTTCCGCCGTATATGGTATTTGCAAATACAAAAAAAAAAAACAATCAAATAAAATTTGCTTAAACTATTGGTGAAAAAACTATTAAAACTTTTAATCACAAAAACATTTCAATTAAATTGCTTAAACAAAAAAAACCCTCCAACAAACAAACCGACTACTAAAAACTTTTAATAATTTTTGTGATAGGTCGGCATTTATGTATCTTGTTTACTTGGTTTTTTATTTATCTTTAAAACAAACCAACAGTACCATAAACCAAAATTAAACAAATCATTCAACAAAGTAACAGAAAAGAAAACAAATTATTTTACACATTTAAACGCACGAACAATTGCTTGTTTTGGGTCAGGGATGGACAATGGGAAAAGTTAAATTATACCGAACACTAACGAAATATCCAGTGAATACAAATATTTAACAAATAAACATATTTGTATTTAATACCTTAAAACTTGTGTAATTAATTGACAAATATAAAAAAGGTAGAAAAAAAATTTTAATAAACTTTTTATAAAACATATTTTTTATTGAAAAGTAAGCTTAATAATTCATTGACGTAAATAAAAACAGAACTAGATAAAATACTTTTACATACATTTTAGTTAGGCACATTGAAATTAAAACTTTTCTCTCTGGTAAATAAATAAAGATTTATAATAATTTACTTAAAAAAATTAATTTATTTAAATGCGAGTATTTAAACAATTTCATTAAGTCTCTGCATATTTGGTTTTGTATATCGTATGTAGTTATAAAACACTGAGGTGTTACAACATATTAGTTTATGTTTTTAACATAACATATAAAAGACTTACATGCCATCTTGACTAGACATCTGTTCAGCTATCGTATATTTTGCTGTTCGCACAGCGGTTTGCTCGTGAAGACCGTTGCTCTTGATTGTATGCTCGTGTTTAAACAGTGTTGTTCTAAGAATTGTTCGCACAACGCTGTTCTACCATCAGACTAACAAGATACACACAGGCAAAATAAAAAATATGTGTGTATGCGTATGTAAGCGACAATTCCCAGATCTAGTGTTGCCAATTCAATATGGTTTTAAACAGATAAATAATTTTTACATGTTGCCTTGGATGCATTTCTAATGGTTTTTTCTTGACATTAAACAGGTCCGATATGGATTTTAACTCCCTCTTGTTTGGAGGTTATAAACCCACGACATGCAGCTCATTCCAAATCTCATTATATATTTTATACACGATTTTGCGAACAGTTAAAATTCCCAGCTTGGGCGACCAAGCAAGAATGTGAACATTTCATCCTTGGTCCAAGTGTCTAATATTAGTAACTTCTTTCAAATAAATAAGTACACCTGTTGAAACTTACTTACGCTATTATTACGACTAAGCACGTTTCGGCATCCCTGTTTTTCTGTTAGAAAAACGCTTTATTTTTTCGTTCAACAGTGACAACAATTAATTTAAATTATCTACGCTCAACCGAGTTGGCTTAAAAAACACGTTTTTTAAAATCCTTCTTTATATTAAAATGTATCGAAACGTCAAACTTCAATATTAGCTGCTTACGATATTACGAGTATTACATAAAAGTAATAGCAGGCAGCAATTCACCTTAATAATTGGCCGTCAGTTGACAGGCACTTCCTCGTGGTGGCGGCTGGTAACAGGTTCCTGTCGAGCGGAGAAAAGTTAACACTCTCTTAAAAAAATCCCTAATCCACGGCGGAACATCATACGCCAGAGATGCGTAGCCATGAGGGTGCTTGGTCTCTAGTTTGCGAACGCTGGATACATATCCATATCCAGTTTTAATACGGAATTACCCTGTGTGGGTCGACATATTTTTTTCATTACATGTATAAATCAGGAAGCTTCGCAAGAGGTGGAGAGGTTAATCTCTGAGAAAACTGCAGTTTTATTTGGCCGATTTGGAAGAGATGAACAAGAATGCCCCGCAAGGAGTGGATAGGTCAATCTCCAAAGGTACTTCAAAAGCGATGGACCATGAGATTCCGATAGGGATGAATAAACAAGACTAACAAGAGGTAGATGGTTTAGTTTCTGTACTAACGGCGGTGTTTATTGGTCAATGGAGGAATTCTGAAGAGATGGACAGGACAACCCCGAAAGGGGTGGACGGGTCAGCTTTCAAAGATACTCCTGGGGAAGAGGCTGAGACGATAGCACACGTTGTGTGTGAATGGCTAGCATAAGGGTTAAGGGGACCATGTGCAGACACTTGTTAAATGTGAATGGCATGGTGGATCTAAGGTTTAGACAAATGCTAGTAGGAATTACAAAAGAGACTCCGTGATGAGGAAGAAGGCCGACAGTCACCAGTCGTCAGTCTGAGATCACCACAGTCACGACTCGAATAATAGTGTAGTCGTACATTACAAATCGGTTGCCTGAAATCAATTCAGGGAAAGAAGGGGGTCGAAAAGTCACCCATAAATTAAGCGGTCTGCTTTGATATCCACCCTACATTAATTAATTAATTAATGCCGCCTTTTTGTTTCATTTTCACACTATAGGCACCACAATTGATTAGGCCTATAGCTGGACTTTGTTCTCAGTTGCTGACAACACGAACTAATTGGTAATAAAATTATCGTGTAACACAACTTGTAACAATTTTGCAGTCGGCACTCGGTGCTATATTCACCTTGGAGTACAAGCAGTTGTGGCCGATTAGATATACAAACAAGAATGGGCTTCTCATTTATTTTTTCGAACATCCCATCGAACTGACTTATTTACTTATTCCAACTGACCAAACGACTGACATTATTTCTGACTTTAACCACATCTGCAATGAATTTGTTGCATTCGGTCAACGAACTTATAAATAGTATCGTTGCAATGCAGTATGTGTGCTGACATTTACATGATCTGCAGAGTATTTGTCACATTACACTCGAGTTGCAGACGATCTTCATGGGAGTTCGGTATGTGTGCAACAGGCAGAGACCCATCTTACGTTTTTGGAGGAAAGTAGCATAATTTTTAAAGAAACAAAACTTATTGTAATATATTCTTTGGAATAGTATAAATTTTTCATCGTTTGAGGAACGAAAGGGTAAAATATCCCATTTTCCCTTCCACTAGACACGCAACTGCTACAATGAACTCAATATTGAAGTTATAACTCACGCCAACCAAAAGAAACATTATAAACTAATGCACATTGTCGGTGTGGGGAATTTTAAAGTAAAAAAAATAAATACGACAATAATAGCAAGTGTGGGCCGGATCCTAAGTACCCTACATTATAATCAGTGTTAATATTTGTATGACAATTTATTTATACAGAAACCAATATTATATATTTTTTAGAATATTCACAACATATTAAAATTATTATTCTAGAAGATTAGCCAGTAAGAACAGGTAAGTAGATTTTTGTGAGGTTGAAATTTAATAAAGCCAATAGTGAAGGGCAGGTCGCCTTTTCACGCTGACATTATGTGTGAAGTATGGCAATTAATAACTTTTGAGGCCACCGCTTGTCATATCTATATTGTTGTCTTGAGTATACAAGAGCAGAACAACGCCGATTTATATATGTACTTACCTTAGCCTAGAACACATTTATTTATTATACGGTACTGGAATGTAAATAGATTCTTCAGTTCACAATATATTTCTGTAGGTTTCTTGAAAACTCACGTATGTCTTAAAATCAAATATTTGAGAAGAGAGCCAAAACGCTATACATGTATATTTGAATGTATGGGCTGTGTTTAGGATTTGTCGCATTTCTTTGAAAAAGTCATGTAGCTTGAAGTCATTAAATGTTTGAGAAAAAAGTTGATAAGAATAAGATTTCAACGATGAACAAAAAAAACTTATGGATATCGACATATGTAGGTAGTTGGAGTTGGATACATTTTTTTGTTTTAATGCACAATAAAGACGATAACAGGTACAGTGTACTGAAAAATAGTTCAAGAACTATTTTTTAAAAGTATCTTCTAGTGCTATTTAATATGAAAATAATATGTTCATTTTTCCTTTTATTATTTTCCTTTTTTGCAATCATATTTTAATGGATCCATGGTCCATATTGCTTCAAAAGTTGTTAGAGTCATATGAGAGGCGCTCGAAATAATGTAAAATCGAAAAATATTAACATAAGTGTTTATACTTGTGCTCTTCACTTAATTGGAATAGGCTCTTGAATTGATAAGACAAACTATGCTTTCGGAAATTTTTGCTCATGATTTTCCGAGCTTCTCACGCAGTTATTGCTTGTGGTTTTTTTCCAATCCATCATACATTTGTAAGCGAAAGCGAATGTTTTATTTAAAAGTTTTATTTAATACCGGGTTTTTCAGAAAAATTCAAATTTTAACAAAATACAAAATTCTTAAATTGCTCTTAATAACTTAAGTAACAAATATCAAATTATGCATTAAAGAAAATAAAGGTGCTAATGTCCTGACCACTTAAACTCATATATATGTATAGACTTTACTTCATTAATTTTAAACGGACTGACTTTTGTTGGACAAGTAATATAAAAAATGAAAAATTTTAGCAAATTATTAAGGTTCCAAATGTTTTGATTGCTACTGTAACTATTTATAGGGTCTTAATTACGTGCGAAATACGAGGTACAACAAACGGCAGAACAAACTTATAAACACATATGATTGTACTCTCATATACCGCAAGTAGTGGTGGAGGCCATAATACTAGCTAACTATGTATTTGTTAATATTATTTAAAACGCACAGTGGGATTGTTTCTCTCTAAACTTTAAAAAAACGAAAGCTTTAAGTCATGTTGGTGTAATTTAATAACAAGTATAATTGTAAATGAATCCAGAAGAGTTTTGCTATGCTGTAGTATGGTGTAATTGGTCTGGCCATTTACTCGTGCCTCTGGCTCTGTACGACTATTCCCCTCCAGTTGAAAAAATGATGTAAACATATCACTTTAAAAGAAATTGTAAAAAATGCACTTGACATCTGTTCAAAATAGCAAAAAGAAGAGATGAAAGACATATTTTCTATTCCAAATTAAATTGTATTTTTTTATCAAAAGAACCCGATAGATTAATAATTAAACACGAAACCAAGAGCTATATTCGACTGGCCCGAATTATATATACCCCTGTTTTGTTGGCAGTGGTTGTCGGCCATATGCTTGAAACCGTTTTCAATGTTAATACCAGGTATTGATCTTTCGAACAATAATTTTTTTTATTATTGTTTAATTTTTTGTGTTACTTTTTACAATACACCCAGGCGAATTAATTCGAAGGTGTAAGTAAAGCGAATTCGTTGTTGGGTAAATTCGACCTAATGTCAAAATTTGTTGCTCTTGAGTCGACTGGTGTAGAAAAATAAGAAAAAACAAAAGCTATTTGAAATTAATATATTAGTCAAGTTCGCTAAACAGAGCTTGACCAAAAATTACTCTTGCTAACGGGAACGCAAAAAACCAATTTTCTATACCGGATAAACCTGTCATAAAATTAAAATGTAGTTTTTATTTATGCCTTAAATTTTTTTCATATGCTTGACTTCAATAAAGACAAGTAATACAAATGTATTGTAAGAAAATTGCGATTATTTTTAATTTTTTATCACCCTTTTTTGGAAGTTTCATGCATATTTTATGTTGAATTTTAATAAACCTAAATTTATTTCTATTGCATTTTTATTTATTTAAATTTACTTAAATATTGGAATCCCACGGGCTCCCAATATAGAATACAAGAACACAGCTATTTTACCAGCTCTTCAGGTAACCATATATTCAGTTTGTCTTGCCTTATTATAACGCGATAAAATCACCAAGCAAATCAGGCTCCCTCTTTGAGTTTAGCTAATTTTTAACAACAACAAAACACTGTGCAGAGAATTGTGACTCTACGGTGTTCTAAACATTGAATTTTTACTTCAAACATTTTTATTGTTATCTGGGTTTAAATATATTTTAAACACAAATATTGTGTGTTAAAAACATTTATTTTCACAGCTTTTTATTAATAATTTTTGAAACAGCAAGTCCAATAAATTAGATAATACTATTTATAATTCTGTTTAAATATGAATTTTACATGAAATAATAAAATCTTTTTCATATCACTGTAATTTGAGCGCATTAGTCACGAATAATTAAAAGAAAAATACAATAAAATCTTAATTTTTTAATTTACAATCAACGCACATGAATACTCTTCACTTCGATTAAAATCATTACAAGGGCCAAAATCACTAAAAATGCGGTGATTGCAAAAACGTACAAGGAATTTGAGCTGAAGACTATTTCGGTTAAGAGCACAGTGCCGAAGAGAAATATGATCGCAAGAAATAATACCATTAAAATGATTTGTAAGTCCCGATACCATATGGTGTTTGTATCTTGTGCAGCTGGAACAGTGATTTTTGGCTTGAGTGGACGATATTCTTGTGCGTATTGAGTTTCAAAGCCGCTGGTGAAATCCACATCATCTAAGGGAGGCAATTTTTCCAAATCACTAGAAGCCATAATTTTTGTTTCCTTTTTCAAAGAAATTAATTTTTATTTTTCATTAAAAATTACGAGAGCTCATTCACTTTGCAAAGTGGAATTCAATTTAAAACTGTTTCTTTTAGACAGTTTCTTAGTGTTAACGTGGGCTCTGCTCTAGGCATCGAGCGTTTTGTTATCATATCAATAAAACTAAACAACAATAAAAAACATAGGTGCTAATGATAAGATCTTAGCTACAACCTATACACAAAAAACACAATATATTCCACACAGTTTCACAGTGGGACCGTGTGCCAAAAAAAAAACTAGTGAAGAAGTGTCGAAACTAGAAGGATTTTACAATATATTTTTGCGCTTTGCAAGTTTTGGGAAGCATTGATTCGGGTAGAAAGGAAAACGAGATTTCATCTTACAAGCCCCCGCCCAATACGATTAAAAATAATTTTAATTGTAGTCCATTTATTCGAACAAGAAGCTTATTGGCTTGCTAATTGGACGTATTATATTGTAGAATGAGTATATTGTGAGAGGAATATAACATTCTAATATACAATACTAGTTTCGACCGGTGTTAGTTAGGAAAAAAACATTAATAAAGCCAAAAAAATGAAGTCTAAGCCAGTATTCTAGAGATGATACGGTAGGTAATCCTTACGATTGTTTTCGAAAAACCCCAACTATACAAAATCTTAATTAGAGGAAAAAACCATGTGATAATTATCAAATTATGAAATTCGCATCGAATTGAAAGAGTTTCACTATTGTAGTTCTTTCGATATAGGAGTATTATTAGTTACTTTGAATGAGGAGTACCCATCTGTCAGCTCATATTAGGCCAGTATTTTGACTAAGTCAACGAATGATTTTGAAAATAACCCTCACCAAATTACATTATAATCAGTGTTAATATTTGTATGACAATTTATTTATACAGAAACCAATATTATATATTTTTTAGAATATTCACAACATATTAAAATTATTATTCTAGAAGATTAGCCAGTAAGAACAGGTAAGTAGATTTTTGTGAGGTTGAAATTTAATAAAGCCAATAGTGAAGGGCAGGTCGCCTTTTCACGCTGACATTATGTGTGAAGTATGGCAATTAATAACTTTTGAGGCCACCGCTTGTCATATCTATATTGTTGTCTTGAGTATACAAGAGCAGAACAACGCCGATTTATATATGTACTTACCTTAGCCTAGAACACATTTATTTATTATACGGTACTGGAATGTAAATAGATTCTTCAGTTCACAATATATTTCTGTAGGTTTCTTGAAAACTCACGTATGTCTTAAAATCAAATATTTGAGAAGAGAGCCAAAACGCTATACATGTATATTTGAATGTATGGGCTGTGTTTAGGATTTGTCGCATTTCTTTGAAAAAGTCATGTAGCTTGAAGTCATTAAATGTTTGAGAAAAAAGTTGATAAGAATAAGATTTCAACGATGAACAAAAAAAACTTATGGATATCGACATATGTAGGTAGTTGGAGTTGGATACATTTTTTTGTTTTAATGCACAATAAAGACGATAACAGGTACAGTGTACTGAAAAATAGTTCAAGAACTATTTTTTAAAAGTATCTTCTAGTGCTATTTAATATGAAAATAATATGTTCATTTTTCCTTTTATTATTTTCCTTTTTTGCAATCATATTTTAATGGATCCATGGTCCATATTGCTTCAAAAGTTGTTAGAGTCATATGAGAGGCGCTCGAAATAATGTAAAATCGAAAAATATTAACATAAGTGTTTATACTTGTGCTCTTCACTTAATTGGAATAGGCTCTTGAATTGATAAGACAAACTATGCTTTCGGAAATTTTTGCTCATGATTTTCCGAGCTTCTCACGCAGTTATTGCTTGTGGTTTTTTTCCAATCCATCATACATTTGTAAGCGAAAGCGAATGTTTTATTTAAAAGTTTTATTTAATACCGGGTTTTTCAGAAAAATTCAAATTTTAACAAAATACAAAATTCTTAAATTGCTCTTAATAACTTAAGTAACAAATATCAAATTATGCATTAAAGAAAATAAAGGTGCTAATGTCCTGACCACTTAAACTCATATATATGTATAGACTTTACTTCATTAATTTTAAACGGACTGACTTTTGTTGGACAAGTAATATAAAAAATGAAAAATTTTAGCAAATTATTAAGGTTCCAAATGTTTTGATTGCTACTGTAACTATTTATAGGGTCTTAATTACGTGCGAAATACGAGGTACAACAAACGGCAGAACAAACTTATAAACACATATGATTGTACTCTCATATACCGCAAGTAGTGGTGGAGGCCATAATACTAGCTAACTATGTATTTGTTAATATTATTTAAAACGCACAGTGGGATTGTTTCTCTCTAAACTTTAAAAAAACGAAAGCTTTAAGTCATGTTGGTGTAATTTAATAACAAGTATAATTGTAAATGAATCCAGAAGAGTTTTGCTATGCTGTAGTATGGTGTAATTGGTCTGGCCATTTACTCGTGCCTCTGGCTCTGTACGACTATTCCCCTCCAGTTGAAAAAATGATGTAAACATATCACTTTAAAAGAAATTGTAAAAAATGCACTTGACATCTGTTCAAAATAGCAAAAAGAAGAGATGAAAGACATATTTTCTATTCCAAATTAAATTGTATTTTTTTATCAAAAGAACCCGATAGATTAATAATTAAACACGAAACCAAGAGCTATATTCGACTGGCCCGAATTATATATACCCCTGTTTTGTTGGCAGTGGTTGTCGGCCATATGCTTGAAACCGTTTTCAATGTTAATACCAGGTATTGATCTTTCGAACAATAATTTTTTTTATTATTGTTTAATTTTTTGTGTTACTTTTTACAATACACCCAGGCGAATTAATTCGAAGGTGTAAGTAAAGCGAATTCGTTGTTGGGTAAATTCGACCTAATGTCAAAATTTGTTGCTCTTGAGTCGACTGGTGTAGAAAAATAAGAAAAAACAAAAGCTATTTGAAATTAATATATTAGTCAAGTTCGCTAAACAGAGCTTGACCAAAAATTACTCTTGCTAACGGGAACGCAAAAAACCAATTTTCTATACCGGATAAACCTGTCATAAAATTAAAATGTAGTTTTTATTTATGCCTTAAATTTTTTTCATATGCTTGACTTCAATAAAGACAAGTAATACAAATGTATTGTAAGAAAATTGCGATTATTTTTAATTTTTTATCACCCTTTTTTGGAAGTTTCATGCATATTTTATGTTGAATTTTAATAAACCTAAATTTATTTCTATTGCATTTTTATTTATTTAAATTTACTTAAATATTGGAATCCCACGGGCTCCCAATATAGAATACAAGAACACAGCTATTTTACCAGCTCTTCAGGTAACCATATATTCAGTTTGTCTTGCCTTATTATAACGCGATAAAATCACCAAGCAAATCAGGCTCCCTCTTTGAGTTTAGCTAATTTTTAACAACAACAAAACACTGTGCAGAGAATTGTGACTCTACGGTGTTCTAAACATTGAATTTTTACTTCAAACATTTTTATTGTTATCTGGGTTTAAATATATTTTAAACACAAATATTGTGTGTTAAAAACATTTATTTTCACAGCTTTTTATTAATAATTTTTGAAACAGCAAGTCCAATAAATTAGATAATACTATTTATAATTCTGTTTAAATATGAATTTTACATGAAATAATAAAATCTTTTTCATATCACTGTAATTTGAGCGCATTAGTCACGAATAATTAAAAGAAAAATACAATAAAATCTTAATTTTTTAATTTACAATCAACGCACATGAATACTCTTCACTTCGATTAAAATCATTACAAGGGCCAAAATCACTAAAAATGCGGTGATTGCAAAAACGTACAAGGAATTTGAGCTGAAGACTATTTCGGTTAAGAGCACAGTGCCGAAGAGAAATATGATCGCAAGAAATAATACCATTAAAATGATTTGTAAGTCCCGATACCATATGGTGTTTGTATCTTGTGCAGCTGGAACAGTGATTTTTGGCTTGAGTGGACGATATTCTTGTGCGTATTGAGTTTCAAAGCCGCTGGTGAAATCCACATCATCTAAGGGAGGCAATTTTTCCAAATCACTAGAAGCCATAATTTTTGTTTCCTTTTTCAAAGAAATTAATTTTTATTTTTCATTAAAAATTACGAGAGCTCATTCACTTTGCAAAGTGGAATTCAATTTAAAACTGTTTCTTTTAGACAGTTTCTTAGTGTTAACGTGGGCTCTGCTCTAGGCATCGAGCGTTTTGTTATCATATCAATAAAACTAAACAACAATAAAAAACATAGGTGCTAATGATAAGATCTTAGCTACAACCTATACACAAAAAACACAATATATTCCACACAGTTTCACAGTGGGACCGTGTGCCAAAAAAAAAACTAGTGAAGAAGTGTCGAAACTAGAAGGATTTTACAATATATTTTTGCGCTTTGCAAGTTTTGGGAAGCATTGATTCGGGTAGAAAGGAAAACGAGATTTCATCTTACAAGCCCCCGCCCAATACGATTAAAAATAATTTTAATTGTAGTCCATTTATTCGAACAAGAAGCTTATTGGCTTGCTAATTGGACGTATTATATTGTAGAATGAGTATATTGTGAGAGGAATATAACATTCTAATATACAATACTAGTTTCGACCGGTGTTAGTTAGGAAAAAAACATTAATAAAGCCAAAAAAATGAAGTCTAAGCCAGTATTCTAGAGATGATACGGTAGGTAATCCTTACGATTGTTTTCGAAAAACCCCAACTATACAAAATCTTAATTAGAGGAAAAAACCATGTGATAATTATCAAATTATGAAATTCGCATCGAATTGAAAGAGTTTCACTATTGTAGTTCTTTCGATATAGGAGTATTATTAGTTACTTTGAATGAGGAGTACCCATCTGTCAGCTCATATTAGGCCAGTATTTTGACTAAGTCAACGAATGATTTTGAAAATAACCCTCACCAAATTTCAGAACAGCTAATTTTCATATGAAAGAATGTTAATATTGACTCTATTAGGAGGGTACCACTCTATCCACTTCTATGTGTTCAGTACTTTTCCTGAGTCCACAGTCGGTGATCGAAATACCCCACACAAAATTTGAAGACCTCCATTGTTGTTGTTCTTGAGATAAAGGGAAAATATTAAGTATTTTGTATAGGAGGCATCCTTCTGCCCGCTCCTATTTCTTTAGAATTTTTTTCGAGATGGGGCTAGGGTGCCCTCTTATTTATATGGGACACTTCCACTGTACCTAGAGAGCTGAAATTTGGTATACAGGTAGGCATTGGAGATTAAGTAATGAGAAAAATAGGCACATTTCATCTAGGGCACTAGCGTTCCCTCTTATTTAATGGTGCATTTCCATTATATGTAGAGACCTAAAATTTTATAAAACCCAACCGTCAGAATTTTTCTGAGTACGCACTTGATGTTAAGACTCCAAATGTTAAGACTCTAGCTTTTTCCTTCGGAACCAAAGAGAAAAATCAGCCTATTTTAATTTCGGGATCAGTAGTGAAACTATTTCAAAATTTCCAACCGTTTGGCTTTTAATAACATACAAACACAGATACATTTTTATACATATATATATATATATATAGAAGATAGAAGATAACGTTAACGGGTGTAGTGGCTATGCTTTTAAAGTCGCACAATATTTACAAAAGGTTATAAGGAACGAAACTGTTGTCACCCTCAAAGTTGTAAAATTTGAATCCGTGCCTAAACTGTACATCTCCTTAAACTTGGGACAAATTTCACCTGCCGTATCTCATTCCTGTATGTAATGGAACTACAACAAACGTCATGGATAGAAATTTTGTCAACATTTTAGAAAAATTTTAAACGATCGATGTAACATGTAAGATCATAACGAATACAATCTGGGAGGATTTTATCTCGCGTTAGAAGGCATCTATTTAAAGCTTCGAACATATTTTTTACTAGGTGACAAAACGGGGTAACTCAAGGTCGACCTTGTCTATCCAAACTTTCTTAGATGTTTAGTAAAAGGAATGTTCGCAAACTTTTTTGATAGAAAATTTGTTTTATTAAAGCCAAGTGTCTTTGACCAACCGAAAACTGTCTTATAGAAACCAAATAAATATAGTTATGATGAATAAAACTATTAATATATTTGTTGTAATTAATAAAATTAAATCAAACGATGTCCATTTATTTTTCAGTAAGGCGTTTAATTTGAAACTTGTAACTTTTGGGGAATCTATTAATAGGTTCTGACCATCTTCGTTTAGTAAAAGTTCTGGTGATACACTTGAAAGAAAATAGATATTATTTTTTTTAATATTTTAATAATAATACACGCTCTTACCGGAGTAAAGACATTTCGTTCTAAATGCCAAATGGTGCCGATTTGCATATGTCTCGTTAAAAACAATTTTAAAAGAAAATAACAGGTCTTACTGATTTTATTTAAGCTTCAGAATATGTTGCGGTCAGTTCCATTTTTAGATATAATTGTTAATATTAAAAAATATATAAAACAAATCACTGTTGCCATTTTATACTCTTCACCATAGCTTTGACGTGTATATATGTAATAGTATGTTCACACATGCTCCTTAATTGAGGCAATTCAATTTTAAATTGAGTTGTAGAATTCGGTGTTCGCACATATGTAATTTAGCTTACTTAATATTCAAGACCCGACAATGATGTTTGAAAAAGCGTTTGATCATGTATGTGTTATGCGTTTTTACGTACCGAGTGTCCAATTTTTTTTAAGGGAAATTAAAAATCAGGAACTAGTGCCTACTAATTATTTTTTGAATAATAGTGTTACTTCTTTTTGAAAGGGATAGAAAAGAGTAGAAAGGACAGGTAGTGAGATAGAGGGATAGAATAGCTACCGACGAATGAGGCGATATATTCTAGTATGAATAGATTGCAGTGGCTGGGTTAGAAAAGAGATAGCTACATTGATAATCATAAGATTAGTTGTCCCTTTCATATAATTGTGGTAATCAATTATCAGTGATTTATTACATTCAGTGTGACCAGATCAGAAGAATATTGCTAAAAAAAAATTTCAAATGCTAAAAAATTATGTTCAATTAGCAATTATTTTTTATTATCTTTTATAGTTTTTTTACCGTTTGCCCCTTATGTTTCTCTACAACAATCGGAAAAATAAATTTCAAATGAATACAAATAGTGCTAAATAGAAATTTTTAATTTTGCAGAAGAACGTTCAAAATACAAAAATCAAATAAAATACAGGCAAATATGCTGTTTTCATCTACATGGTGCTAATTGTTAAGATTTTAATAATCAAGTATATAATTTATTGTAGGGGAGATAATGGAGCAGAGATCTTACGTTACGAATTCATTTTTCTACCCTCTTCACTCCTGAAACTGATTTCATGCAACCGATTGAGTCTCATGCTAACCCTAGCCTTTACTTTTGACTGTTGTGATTTAAAACTCTTGACGGGTAACTGTCGGCCTTCTTTCTCATCATGGAGCCTATTGTAGTTATTAATATTGGTCTAACGCTTAGGTTCCACAAGTATCTTTCCGTGATCATAAGCTTTGTGCTAGCCAAAGCTGGACTTGCACACACAATATACGCACAATATACGCCTCTTCCAAAGTCTTCATGTATCATCATCTTCGATTTTCATTATGGCCAGATAATATTTGAAGTTTACATTTCCTGTCACTAACGCGGTAATCGAATAGCTTTAACAAAGTATTAAACAAATACCTACAGATGATAAGATTGCCACATATGTATCAATACATGATACCAAGAGAGGGCAGTATCTATTGCCCCTTAGCAATCCCATTGGGATGCGTCTTCTAAGGGGAGATGGACTCACCATTTGATCCCGAGAATCGACATATGGCTAGTAAGACGGCAAGGTCACATTAATTTCGACCTTACCCAGTTTTTGTCGAATGACGGATGTTTTAGGCAGTATCTGCACAGATTTGGGCATGATGACTCGCCAAGGTGTCCAAACTGTGTTAACGAGGAAGAAACCGCAAACCACGTAATCTTCCAATGTCAACGGTACAGGAGATGGACCATTGATCTATGTGAATTGGAATCTGGAAATATAGTTACATACATGCTCCAGAGCGAGAAAAACTAGCGAAAGCTATCTGAAATAATAGTAGGTGTGCTGATAGAGCTAAGAAGAATTGAACGGCTTCGAAGAACTAACACCGAATTGCAGACAGGTTGATAGCATGATTGCTAACCTGCCCCCACGAAGTAATACTTCACAGCAGTCCCGTGGGGGAGAGTGGTAGGTGTGGTTTAGTACGTAGGCATCAGAAATAGCGAATCGTACATGCTGAAGATTCCACACCTCTAGTCCGAAGACAAAAAAAATGATACCATTAATGGTCAAGCAAGTCAGTAGATTTAAAATCATTTCATAGCACTTCGTTTATCAACAATTATTTCACAGCTTTCAGAAATTTCCTGTTATGGCTCCTATTTTAGATTTTTTACGAACTGTTCACGAAAGTCAAATTATTCAAGGTAGTGAGTCTCAGTTATGATCAAAATTTAAAATCGTTACTTGCACACCTCCGTTTCTTAAATTTCATATTAAAAATTGAAAAAACAAAAGTGAACACTTTAGGTTAATGGTTCTGAAAAACAATCATAAAATAGGTTGTTTGAATAATTAGATGGATTGATATTCCAATTTACAATTGCTAAAGCATTACTTTAATAAAATTCTAAATATGATTATTAATTTTCTGTATATAAGGAAAAAGCTAAAAGTGCTCAATTTTTTTTGTTGCAATGCTAAAAAGTATGCTAAATGCTAATTAAAACATTGAGCGCTAAATCAGTATTTAGCAGTCCAAAATTCCAAAATGGCAATACTGATTACATTTAATGTGTTCATTTCACACAACTTTCTGCTCAATAAAAACACCTCACAAGGGTTGCATAGGCAATTTACCGCAACTTATAGTGTGATTAAGTACTAATTACCTAATTTGTTGATTGAGTTCATCTATGGTAATTCAGCTTAATTTAAACTTTACTTCTTAATTGCGCAATTAAGATGCATGTCTGTACATACTGCACTACTCTTATAAACGCAGCATAAAAATTTGCATCGAGACAAATGGACATTTTAGGCAAACTTATTTACATACGTATGTATGGAATACAGGGCTAATACTCGTCTCGACGACGCCAGGCGCCGAAACCATTTAACCGCCGCCAATATGAGCAGCTTAATGCAACTAAAATTTATGCTAACTAAATCAGCGAAGCTGATTACTTTTGCTTGCTCTTTTGTAATTTTGTGTAAAAATATTTGCAGTTTTTGCCTTAGTCTACAATTTTCGAACAGCCGCAGCTTCGATTTTTTTTTATTAGCCGCTGCCGGTTTTAATTAATACCGACTTCGTACGCTAGTGGCATGTTCTCGACTATCGCCAAAATAACCCCAAAGTCGCCAAATATATGAAATTATGTAGTTTTAGTTGTAAAAAAATATTTTTATATTCAAATTCTTAAGGAATATTGAAAAAGTTTTACCATTTGCCCAATGGCCAATTTTCATCGTCCTTGTTGTTCGATACCAGCTTTCGTAGTTACCATTTGATATTTATTTTTATATGTAGTGACGACTAAACAGGTATGTATGCTCATACATGTGAATCATAGCGAAATGTATTTAAATTGCCGCAGTATATACCTTGCCAGGTTTTCAAGCTTAAAGCAGCCGAATTTTTAAATAACAAGATTTCAAGTGTCGAATTACTCGTTTTTTTTTTATTTGAAAAAACTGGTTTTCGATGTTTTTTTTTTAATTTTATTACTTGACTAAAACTTATAGCACAATTTTATTCGCCAACACAGTGGCCTACATTTATTTTTCGCTTAATGATCTACACTTGTCATCTCATACATCGACAACTCTTCCTCAAAACTCGGATCTAAATATAATTAACCATTTTGCCGTTATTGAAAGAAAACGATAAGGGAACAGCCTAAAAAGGTAAATCATTAGGCGCCAACAAGTTAGAATGGACGAAACTAAAGGGAAGAACAAGTAAAAATTGGTTCAAAGGTGAGAAACTAATTCTAGGCAGAAACGATGGCAAGAAGATCCCAAATCTGAAAGAAAAGAAGTCATTATTCACCCATGTAAACAAGTATAATTTTAAATGTTGTTCGTTCACTACTGTAAATGACGGATAAATGGCATACGAACTATTTCTACTTTTTGTTATTTATTTTAAGCAATTTAATCTGAAGTAAGTTTTTTTACAACTAAAATTAAATAAATACATTAAATACTCAATAACAACACTTACTTGGACAAATTTGTGGGCATGACAGTTCTGCAAACATTGAAGAAAATGAAAAAAAATCAATTCTTATTTTTTAAAGTCAGATGATTTTAAAATCGGAAGGGGGATTTTTATCGCCTCGTTTGGGGACAATACGTATATGCATATGTATGTATATATGTCTGTACTAAATTGTATTTCTCTTTGTCATTTCTCTTACATTCTCTTTTGTAAATTATTTGTTTATTGATTTTGTGTTGCTGTTTGTGAGTATTGAATTTAGTGCGCGATTAGGTTTGATTGCATTGCTAGTGGTGCTGTTGTTGTTTATTATGATTTTTTTTGTTTGTTTCTGCTTTCAGTCATATCAATAGTGCGATTCTTTTAACGATACGATCGACAGTCACCAAATTTGTCGTGTTATATTTGAAGATTTTACGTCATTTGACAAGTTTTAAGAGCGAATTACCCTCATTAGTTTCTCCGAAACAAATTCAATGTGGATTTGCATGCGAACATGGTAAACATATAAAAATTAAATTTTGGTGTGGCATGTAAAATGTTTGTCTACATACTTTAAACTTACAAAAAAACTCTTCCATAATAATTGTTTTTTAATACAATTTTGCTTAATAATAGTTTATATTATGTCTCTTGTAAGTTTTTATTAATACGGCCGCTATTATACTGTTGATATGTACAAAACTGTTTGTGAAGTATAATATCTGTTTTTTATGTTTAAACCCTTTTATTGTTTCAATAAAGTCGTTGAATTGCTCTTTGTTGAATATAAGATTTAAGGTGGATTAAATATAAGGTGGCCTCATGAGCGCAGATGATGAATTCGCTTAGCACAACCTAACGTCAAATACTGTTCAAATATATACGACACTGAATTCGCCTTGCTCCCACCTTATAATTAATTCGCCTGGTATAAGAACATTCGTTTTAAAAATAAACCTGATATGAAATCATGAAAATTAGTCCACTACATTTCATGTGTTCATATTACAGAACTTTCTTACTGCTTACTAAACCCACTTCAGCAATTAACTAAAATTTGCTCGATTTATTGAGTTCTTGTATGGCAAATTGAAAATTATTAAGGTCGTGATTGCGAAAACTTCGTCACAAAACCTTCTTTTCTTGTGTAATTTGCCTTATAAACTGATATTCCAATTGTAGCGATTATTTAAAATAGAAATATAGGGTGTTTTTAAGTCCAATAGAACTTACGAAAGAGTTACTTGGCAAACGAACTTTCATATTCATACTTTCACTACTTGTCATTTATGATCAGGGTAATCTGGAACAAGATTTTTAATAGATTGGCGCTTGAATTACAATACCAAATTGTCTAGATTTACTTTGAAAATCAGTCATCAACTGATCCGACGTTTTATCGCAAAATTGTGTGCTACGAAAAGGCTTATTTTTGGCTTAACGAGTTGGGTAATAGAGATAATTGCCACATATGGATTGAAACACAGTCCCTAAAAACTCCATTACATCCAGAAAAATTCACGGTTAAGTGAGACTTTTACGCTGGTGCCATAATTGGTTCTCTTTTGTTCAAACATGAAGCCGGATCTCGCGTTATTGTCAATGTAAACCGTAGCCGCATCATGATTAATTACATTTTGGTAATATAGATGACATTGATCCGGAGGGAGAAGAGTTTTTAGCAGAATGGTCTACGTGTCGTACGGCGACCGCAACCGACGACTACCCGAAATCAAAATTTGGCGCTAAGTTGATTTCGAGAAATGGACCTGCCAATTGGCCTCCAAGGTCGTGCGATTAGACACCTCTAGTTTATTTATTATGAGATCACGTAAAGTCATAAAGTATGCTGACTTACCAGCTACGTTTTGGATGTCAAGATTGTTTGTGTTTTTTGTGGCAATGCTCGAAAAAGTGGCCCAAATTTCACTGTCTATAATACGCTTCGTCGCGAACATCTACGGTGGCCAAATGCCAGACATCACTTAAATATTAATGCCATGTATTGATCTCACAAATACATTTTTTGATTAAAATTTAATTTTGTTTGTTATTTTTTACAATTTAAAGTTCTATTGGGCTTAAAAAACACCCTATTAAATCACTATTTTTTATACATTGTCTTTTAGCTTTTTATTTTTTGTAAATAATCCAAATAATTAAACCAATTAATATTGCAAATATTAAACAATTAAATAAAATACACAAATTAATTGCCACAGTTGAAGAATTTTCTTCTTTATTGTCGGGCACATTCTCCAATATTTCGTCTTTTGAGGAAACTTCATTACGTATTAAGGACTGCGTAGAAAGACTGAGAAAAAAACAAATAAACAAGTTAATTTTGTTAATAAGTTTCTTAAAAAATTTAATTTAAATTACCCGGACGAAACCATTTTTGTCTACAAACTTAAATTTACACACTCATGCGAACTTTTGAAAGTCAACTGTTGCATTTCAGTTGTTAAAAATCGAATTCTAGAGAATTTCATTCAACATAAACTCCTATTTAGAATTGAATGCTCTGCAGTGTTGCCACGACAAAACTTTTACATTACACTTCACCGACAACCAAATTACACAGTATAAACATACTTTTTCTATGTATTTAAACATAAATAACAACTAAACTTGTATACTAAGGCGCGGAGTAGTGCACCAGACCTAAGGCAACTTGAAACATAAGGACTCTACGTTTAGGAATAAGTAAGTATAATAATTTGAAAACGGGCACTTTTTATTTAGATGAACCTGGTTGCTCCCTTATTTGTATGAGGCACTTCCACTGTAGCCGTCCGTAAGCTGTAAGTTGAAAACATTATATACATACATATAAATATATACATTTACAAAAAAATAGCTTGGCAGAAAGCACCCAGATCAAAAACATAAATTTGAAAATAAGGCCGATTTTCTATTCAAAAATGTTGCCCGTTAAAAGTATTGAGATCCAAATGGGGACCAAGGTCTATATATGTACAATAGCGTCCCATTTCTAGGCAATTTGCTAGCTTGGTAATATTTTTTTCTAACTTTCTAATTATATATAAAAATGTTACCAATTTCCATCTCAGTACTTTTAACGGCCAAAATTTTAAGCAATAATAGGTTATTATATTTTATACATTGCTGTCTTGAAGTTCGTGGGAAAAGCTTTTGCTCTTCTAATAATATAGTTACCGAGTTCTATTAACATATAATGTTCGTTATATCGGATGCAAATCCGGAAAAATTTCTAAACATTAAAAATAGCAGTAGATGACACGAAAGCTGCAAAAAATAAAAATGAATACTGAATGCTATTTTAAAAGGGGGTGTTAAGGTAACTTGTGTTTAGCTTGTCTTTTGAGAACGTACAACTTTTAATATATCCGAGTATTGAATTGACGGCTTTAATGAATGTCAAAGCTCATCTTATGCCAAATGATTAATTATTAGTCTGAAGATTTTTAATTCAGATCTCATCGTATTAAGTTTATTTGAGGTGAAATTCTGTAAAGCTTTAGAAATGGTAGAGTTCGTTTCTTCGGCCAAAGCATCGACTCTCTAAGTCTTCCTTTTCATATACGTTGGTATAACTGACTAATGCCATAAATTTTTCTTGTTTCTTGAGCTGATATTCCGACTGGGTAATTTGATGTACATTTTTGGAACCAACTTCCACCAACCCTTGTCAAGTTTGGCTTAGAGACAAAGCAATTTCGACTATATGCCATCTTCAGTGTCATCTTTCGTTCTTGTTTGTCTCCAAACCATACTTGGCAACTGTTGACGGAAATTCATTCCAAAAGTCTACACTAAATCCTTCTCTTTGTCTTTGTGTTTTGTAGGTTGTATTTTCAGTTATTTTACCTATTAAGTTGTTACTATCATCCCTTACCAATTCATTCTTAATTATTTTTCAAAACTTAACTTATTAATTCGACTACTACTATTTTGAATAATAATTTATATTTTATAGAATTTTATATTCAATACAGAAACAAACACTTTTTGTGCGAAACAGCTTTAAAACAAAATGCAGTAGTTGAGTTAAAAAGAACTCAAAATGTTTGGATTTCAAAATAAATGCCAACAAAAACAGTGTTCGAGAAGAAAAAAAAATCAATTCTAAAATTACACACAGATTGCACATGGGGCTGCAATGCAAAAGAGAATTTCATACAACTTGTGTAATAACAAGCAAGATGGCAACACTGTTGCTTTTATTTTAAAGACGTAGTTCTTTTTAAAATTATGCTGACTCCTACAAATTCAGTAAGAGCTAAGGAAATTTTATGAGCTGTTGTGACTTTAGTATTGTTGCATACATATGTAAGTATGTAAACAATAACATCATTGTGGATCATACAGCGTACTATTACTAACATATGCATATATGCATACATACATGCATATGTATGTATTTTATGAACTACTACTTTAATTAAACAAGCTAAAATACCTGGCAGTTTTATTATAAATTTTTCTTGTTAATTTTGAAAACCATATTCTACAGGGTAGAAGATGCAAAACTGCAGGTGTTTTTAATCAATCATGCACGGGCTATCATAAAATATGCAAGTTCGCTTTTAGTACCAGCATATGCGAGGGATCTTCACAAAATTTGGTCCTATCTATGATACACAAAAACATAAAATTCACAATGGCAGTGGAAGAAGGTAACAAAACAAATTATCTAGACCCGACAATAAAGATAAACAAAAATAACCAACAAACTCGAGTACGTAATATACAGAGAACCTACGGCCAGAGACACAATTATGGACAACTAATAACTAGACTAGAACGAACCCATTGCAAGAGAAGCCTACAACAAAGAACTAAGTACGATATATACCGTAGCAGCAAACAACGGTTACAAGAAAGACTCTGTAGACAAAATCAAAGAAAAATTTCAAAGACTCAGAGAACACAACAGCAAGATCGAAAGAAAAACATGGACAACTTTAACTTACACCGGAAAATCAACACACAAAATGGCCAACTTTCTCAAGAAATACAACATAAATATAGCATTCAAAACAAGAAACAACCTAGAACGAATATTACAAACCAACACAAACAAAGACGACCAACTAGATGAACAGGAGGACAAACAGGACGCAAAAAACAAACAATATTTCGTGACACCAACAAATGTAATCTAGCGCACGTTAGAAAAACGGTACAGCGCAAAGGACGACAACTACACATCCTAGAAAACATGGAAATATACAAACATAACACATTTGATGGACGAACAAACAAACTCCGAATCAGACGTTATATTCGAACGTTTAAAATTAATCTACAAAACACACAACAAAAATAACAAAAAATTCATAATCCAATAATCACTAACTTCTTTCAACCCCAACAAAAAACACTATAAACAATTAAACCCTGCCGTCCGCAATAAAATAGTCTACCAATTTATACAAAAACACCCGGCTTGCTACCAGGTCCCAATTACAGATGGCTTCCTGATTAAAAAAAAATAAAGTGCGTATAACATTTACCTGGCATCCGCAAACACAAATTCTGACGCAATACAAAGCAATAAAACATTAATCACTTACATCTACCAATCCGTACGAAACACCCGACTTTCAAGCTTTACCTGATACCTGTTCACACTTAACAGATGCCTACGAGATTAACCTGCTACTAGCTCACATGCCAAATAGGTACCTGTTAAACTATAAAACACCAACGAATTGATGCAAACACTTACATTGAAACTTAACAAGGGATGACGGAAATTCCTTCCAAAAATCTACACCCATGATACCTTTAAACGTGTAAAATACCTCGAATATCCAGCCCTTACATTTTATTCATTAATTTCCCTCCTAACAGAACAGAAAACGACAACAAAAATTGACTAGCCAGAAATCTGTTCTCACAGGAACAAAGCGTTGGCAGAATAACGAACAGAAATTTGCTTGGGAGAATACTACGATTGATTGGTGGTTTGCAGCAAAGTTTGTTTACGGGGTTTTTACGCTGTGCGCGTATATATGAGGTCTGATCAAAAATAACCGGTATTTTTAATTTGTTAAAAAACTATTTATTTATTCATCAATAACTATCTTGTCCCCTACAAAGTAATCCCCCTCAGATATAATACACTTAAGCCAGCGTTTTTTCCAATCCTCGAAACACTTCTGAAACGCGCTCTTTGGTATCGCCAACAGCTCCTGTTTTGATTTTTCTTTTATCTCGTACATACATGCATATGTACCTGCTGGCCAACCAGCGTAGACGAAACTATCGTGAATGATTTTTTGACGAGATTTTAAAAACTTTCTCTCACGACTGAACGTGTACGATTTCGCTGCATTCGCTTGACAATCACAAATGGCAATGTCTTCAAGACATAGCCAACAGACATATTTTTGCTGTGTGTCGATATCAATATCGGTTCTTATTGCAAATTAAAAACGAAATAACTTGAAAGGAATTCGTTTTGTTAAATTAATTTTTAAAACCTATGTATAGGATGGTTCAACCATAATACTCGATGTTAATTGTGAGTCACATCCGCAAGATTATTACCGACTTCATGTGGGCAGAAATTGAGGATATGGACCTGAACGATATGTGGTTCCAACTGGATGGTTCCACTTGCCACACAGCCAACGAAACCATGTCACTTTTGAGTGAAAAGTTCAATGGGCGTGTTATCTCACGTCGTGGGTATGTTAAGTGGCCGTCACGATAATGTGATTTGACACCTTTGGACTGCTTTCTTTGTGAATATTTAAAAGAAAAAGAGTACGTCATTAAACCAAAAAAAAAATCAAGAGCTAAAGGATGAGATAATTCGGCACATTAACGACATTGAACCTCAATTATGTCTCAGAGTCATTGAAAAAATCGAACATAGAGCTATGCCACCGATGCCGTGGCGACCATTTGGCCGATATTTTGTTTTACACATAATTTTAATAGATCCTTCTACATAACAAAAGGTTTAAGATAATTCTTTGCAAAGGTTTTGTTTTATTTACAATTATCATCGTGCGTTTTGGTTGGAATAAAAATGCGAAAGACAAGAAAATTTTACTAGACTAATACCAAATAGTACATTGTACTCTGCCATCTAAAAAATTCATGAGATTTATCCCTGCTGGCTAACCGTCGTATATGAAATTGGCGTTAATTGCAATTAACAATAACCTGGATGACAAACTAATCCGCCCAAAAACATAAATTTAAAAATAAGGCCAAGTTCCAATCGAAAATTTTAGCCTTTAAAACTTCTCAGATAAAATGAGGACCAAGTTCTTGATACGCTCAATACCATGTCTAGGCAACCTGCTAGTTTGGTAAAATTTTTCCCATAATTTTTCACATAATAGAAAGTTAAAAAAATTTTGCCAAGCTAGCAAGTCACATATGAAGAACTTGGTACTATTAACTTGGTAAACTCATTACTTTCAACGGCCAAAATTTTTATATAGGAATTTGACATTATTTTCACCCACCTCAAGAGCCTCCTTTGGGTCCACCTAATAAATATGTATTGTTAATAAAAGAAAACTTTTAATGAAAGGTCTCGCTCAGCGACTTGCTGATCTAAGGAAAGCCTTTTCCCGTCTGAGAGTGTTCAGAGTCGACAGAGGAGTATTAGCGACGAAGCCATAAAGTGGGATGGCTGCTAGTCTACCTTCGACTACTGCTACCGCAGCACATGCTTGTAGTAATTAATCGGCTAATAAAGTACGCTTTATAACGTCACGACAGCGTTTTATTTTTCCTCGAGGGCACATCAATAAATAAAATTCAGACCGGACCACTGGACACGGCGAGTATACCCCAGCCAAGAAAAAGTGTCGTCACAGCATTGTATACATTTAACTCATTGTTTGTTTGGCGTATACCCGGGTGTTTTTTTCAAACTGATTAATACACTGAGAATGAGCATCATGCCATACCAATTGTCGAACATTCTCTTGGTAGACCCATATATATTCATATAAAAAAATAGATTTTCAAAGGATCATTTATACAGTTGTTGTTACAGATAACACTTATCTAATTATCAGCATATACTCCTTGTTATTGTCATTATGAAATAGCAATTCGAAAGTGTCAACTCTAGGTGGGACTTGCACCAGTAACGATAGTTTAATTGTTTGGTAAATGTGCATGGAAATTACGTAATTAATTTTGATTGTCACTCTTAATAGAGCACGAGTATGTACGTGGGCAGTAGCAAAATTATCTTACCGAATAGGATAAATGCGAACGTAGAAAAAAACCTCTCAATTTTGTATCAGATTTTATTTTTTTCTTTCTGTATCTCAGATTTTTTTAAACTATTATGAGTCTGTAAGAAAAATCACCAAAATTTTTCAATCTCAAGCGGAGATTCACGCCATTGAAAAATGTGCTCATTTTAATATTAAGAGTAGCTTCAAACGAAAGAGGATGGTTATCCTCGCTGATAGTCATGCTGCCACAAGAAAAAGAAACTTAAAATGCCCATAATTAAAATGAGCAACTTTTTATGACATTAAGTTGTCAGGAATAATAAAAATAAAAATTTAAATACTAACGGTTAATTATAATAAGCTTCTAATGGATAAAAGAATAGCAGCAACAGTAGCTGCAACACAAAACGTCTTTAGTAAGGTAAACTTCATAGTTACCAGCACACGTTTCCCATTAATTCTCCTTTAAACCCTCACTTCATGTTTCTTTTAATGATTCAGTGAATGTTATTGTGTATGTGTGTGTTTGTGTGCATAACAAAATCTCAGAGAAGAGAGTAAATCTTTTGGCTTTATGTTTATGGCCGGATTTGTGTGAGCAATTGTTAATACGAGACCTAAGAAGGTGTGTACGTGTGTCATTCCATTTGCACTCACATCCTTCTGCCTGTTGGTTATGCTAATTACTGTCAAAGGACTTTTCATGTTGAAGTCATGTGAAAACCACATAAAGGACAAAACACATACAAATGTACACACAAAATTTTGTTTCAAATGCAGAGTTACCCTACATATCTTCTTTCGAGATTCTTGTAATGATGCAATTAACGTATCTTAAGTTTCCTTTTGACATTTAAAACAGTTCACTTATATCTTTAGTAATAATTATTTAATTAAAATTTAGATAAAATTCTGGACGCTACAGTAAACGACTACATGTGATTTTTGAGCAACCTACATTTGTTACCCTAAATATTTTAAATATTGTAAATAAGGCCACGATACTTATGCTGTGGTCTCGTCAACAATATATAGATATGATAACCATATTATAGTAATTTTATTTACTACCTTAGTTGATTCAGCATAAAATGATTAATTCCTAAGTTGCCTAAAGAAATTGTTATTGGTAGGTTAGGTTCAGTCGAGAAAAGAAGCAAGTTATTGGCTTCATGCCCGTTAACATAACACTTAATTTACTGGTGCGGATTGTTGTGGGCTTTTCCGGTGCGCCGAGGTATGTTCCTAACAATATTTCTCGTAGGTAAGTTATATCTGGTAGGATTTCAGCCGTAAAAAAGTTAATGCATTCCCGAAGCGTAACTGTAAACTTGAATATTGCTAGAGAACTAGCAACCTTACTAATTGCTAACTTGGTCAGTTTTAGCAGGCCATTCGTTTGACCTGGGTTTAGGCCACGTCACCAAATTCGAATAATTTTTTCTACCGTTTCGTTATTTCACAGTATAGTATTGGTTATCTTTGCACCATTTTTTTAATTCAGTCCTAGGCATCTCAAAAACCTTTGCAATATCTAAGATAATTTACTCTAATCCTCTGACTTTGATTACCACAGTATTTTCTAGTTCATTACCAAACACTACCTGGTGGCATAGCACAAAGTGTATGCGCAGTCTTTATCATTTATCAAGTAGTTGCTGATCCTGCGAACTTAATTGCGGTGATAATTTCTTCGCTACCACTCAAAGATGTAGACTTCTTTTGGCCTTGTAGTCTCAATGATTGATGTACTTCTGGTTGAAGGATTGTGTTATGATCGGAAGTACATTTCGGTCTCTGGTTTCTCTATAAGATTCCCAGCTTTATTGTCTCCCCTAGATTGTATCCGCTCATGTAGCAGATGATCCCAACAGTTATCTACCAGCTTTTTATAGCTATATGGCACCTGGCTGTTGGAAACAATAACTAAAAATTAATCAATCAAAAATAATAACTTCTTTAATAATTCGGTACGGGGAAGAGCAAAGTAAAATATTAATTCTGGCCAGTATAGGCTACGACTTCATTGGAAAAGTTGTTCAATTTTAAGCTTGGTAATTCCTAATAAATATTCAATATTCCAACCATTAATTTTGTATACCACTATTTTATTTTTCTAACAACAATAAACAAAAAGCAACCAGGTCATGAAATGCGCAATTGAATTTAATTTTTGACACTTTATTTGCGAGAATGTAAAAATGCACCGTTTTCGAGGCTTACAAGCATTTTTATGAGTAGCCTGAATATTTCTTACAAGAAGAGATGTTTACTTTTGTAAAGAATAAAATAATTATAAAATCATTATATTGTCATCATCTGTACACATAATATTCTCACGTTTTAACCTTTTTAAAACGTGTTTATTTATTTTATTTTGTACACACTGTTACTTTATTTATTTTAAGTCAAAATTTCTTTATAATCGCTATACACCCTTTGACGTTTTACTAGATACTAACTGTTAGCTCGACCATCCAAGCCTTTTCATAGTAGTCGTCTAGTTTCCAGAAAATAGTAGAATACGCAAGAATTCAGTAGATTCTTCTTTAGTTATAAACATCTTTTCTGCTGTTCTCTTATTATGATGTTTGTTTCAGTAACTGCTGCCTGCTTTGTTTCTTATGGTGTTGTTTTGTTTACCCATACTACTCAATTTCTGGCATTCGTCTTTACGTGTTGATGTTATATCGTTGTTGTTGGTTTGTGTGTATTTACTTTCCTGGAAACTTGTCTCAGCTTAAAGGTGTTGTGTTTTGTTATTGTTACAGTGCTGTCTGTACAGTGGATTAAAACTGTTGTCTTACACTTTATTTCTGGAACTTTCAGTACATTGAGTGCTCACTTGTTCGCACTTATCATTGATGAATTTTAATTTTTTTTTATGTTAAGATGCTATGCTTATATAATAAATATTAATATGATTGTAACGTTTATACTTTTATCAATAATATGGTTATATGATAAGTTATAATAATATATTAGACACCAGTGGTATTCTTGAAAATACCTTTGTACCATCTACAAAATTAATAGAGGTAATAACACTAGTTGTCCGAGCAGACATTGTACTGCCACAGATCGCCTTTTATGCAGGCCGCATTTTATGCAGACTGCCATTTTCTTGGTGGTTTTTGAATTCTTCTTAACAACCGCTTTTGTTTGATAGACATATCGCGAGGTTGTATAAAAATAATTCGTCCGAAGTCTTTGAGTGTGATTGCAGCACGACCTGCCATATGAATGAAAATTAAACAAAGACCTACTTACACACATGTACACACACACACACATACACACATGCGCAATTACATTAAAATCAACTCAGCCATTTAGGAGGCGGTCAATTTCATACACACGTTCTGACGAATTGTAGCCTGTTTGTAACGAACGACACTTTTAGAAAACTTGTATAACAATCAACAAAAACACTTGAAAATTGTTGATGGGAAAATTTCTAGAATTCAAATTTCATCTTTAGTTGGGTTAAGTAGATGATGTTTCCAGCAGGCACTAACTCAGTATAAAGAACCAAAGAATGTTAATGATGTGCGTAGCGGCATGAATACCATTCTAGTAACTGACGTTTTTCAATCAATCGTATCAATAAAAAAAACTATTAATTTTTAATTAAAAGAATAAAAGAACGAACTAGGCCTTGATTAACTTACGAGTATTCTCTTAATTAAAATTTCAGGTTGACTAATTCGTTCGAACGTTTAAAATAATATAGTTTGGCCAGTAAGTTCTCTCTTTTTAGTTAGATCAGTACCCAGGGTAATAGTTTTGTGAGAAAGGGTAGCAGGACTACCGTAATTTTGCACCAAAGAAAGTGGCAGCACACAGTGAAATAACATGCTTGTGATATGGTCACGACAACAATATAATATTGCCTTTAAATATATTAAATATTGCTTAGGTTAGAAGAAATATGTTGTTCCTTATATTTGGCCATTTTAGTATTAACGCAACAAGGTTGCATTTACCAATATATTTTTTTAAATAAAAATCCAAGGTTCATAATTATGCACAAATAATATAATATTTTTTATCATAAAGTGTTACTAACATACGTAATATAATAAAGCTTCAAACAATTCGGCAAGTAGTCTATTAGCAATCAGTTCTCTTGCGTACACTATGTGCTGAAAGTAATTTCTTGTTAAAAAATGATCCAAAAAGTGACGTGATTCTGAATTATATTATGATAATCTGGATGTATAATATGATGAAATATAGTAATCACGAGAGAATATATTTTGATCATTTTTAGCTTGATTTGTGTAAAAATATTATGATTCAAACAATATAATTGTCGTAGGGCAAAATACTATGTTTTCTTATATTTGACAATAATATCATTTCACTTCAATCATAACATATGTTTTCCTTGCGTAAGCAAAGGCATCTGTCATCTTAAATTTGACTCAATGGTCAGTTAATAAAATTAGATATACGATAGTAAAAAAACAAGAACTAACATGGGTCAGTGCCCTAGAGTTTTCCTCATGTTTCTTATCCTCATCTACGATAGACATGTCTGCTTGCAAAATACATAATTATGTCTCTCAAATATTAAGAAGAGTCTTTTTTAACTAAAACGTGGTTGTGGCATGGTCACGGCAACCATACTATTGTTCTCTGCAACAATATATTGTTGCGTGTAATATAAAATAGAGACTTGATTTAATATTTCGACATTTTGGATTGATATAGCTTCTTTTTCGTTGAGAACGAAAAACGACCGTGAAGATGGCACATGGCCGAAACCGAGTTGTCGCCAAACCAAACATGACAAAGATGACGGAAATTAGTTCCCAAATCTCTATATATATAATAGGTATTTGAGAACATTTCAAACATTACTTGAGTTGCAATAAACTAGTTATGGTTTACATCATTAAATGATTTCCATCCATGCAACATGGTTGAGTTGAATAATAAAATGTTTGCTATAATTCTAACAACAAGCAAAATATATAAAAATAATTTAATAACTCTTACCATAAAATATTCTTAATGAAAATACCTTCGGTGTTTGATCAAAGTATAAGGGTGCTTTGGCTATCATTCGATGGCTTTAGTCGATTGGGTTCATATATCAGCCGCTGCCATTTAGTATCATCAATGTATTGCTTTTTTTATCGTTCTAACACCATATTATTATACACGATAATGATATGATTGGATTACAACAATATAGGTCAATCGTAATATGTTGCTCTTAGATAATGATTACCTCAATCATATTTTTTCTTTGCCTGTAGTTAGCAAATTTAAAGTCGGCAATGTCCAAGCTGTGCTTTGTTAACTGCTTTGTTGAGCATGAGCGTAATTTCGATGACCTTATTTATTTTTTTACTTTTTTCAAAATAAAACTTTCGCCCTAAACGATTTGCTTCCCTTGTTATATCTATTTATTTTTGGCAATAAGGACTTTCTCCTAATATAGCCGCCAACAAAACGCATAAAAAGATAAATTGGCCTCATTATTTAATCAACTATTCAAAAGTATTTCTTTGTCGCTTCTACTAACTTTTAGATAATTAATTGTTTCATCAACACATACAAATGAATAAACCAATTTAATCTTCTTTTTTTATCAGAAAAACTTTCTTTTTACACTTTATCAACATTCCAGCCATTTAAGAAATAACAAAAAAAACTTAACAGGCCAAAAAAAGTGAATCAGAAATTCCTAAGCTTGGCTGGAAAGCCACAAAGAACATTAGGGGAGGCAATCATTTAAAAAGTTAGTAGGCGGAAAAAAGAAACGATATATTATATTATTTTTCTACATTTATCATTGTAATTTCAGAGCGTTTGTATGTTTGCGGTAAAATACTTATTCAGGATGCGCTATAAGTTTGAATAATTATTTGCTGGTTCTTGATTAAGGTTATCGAATTTCACTTACAAACTTACGTGTAAAGATATAGCAGACTGTCAAAAATTATGTTTAATGGCAGGAGAAAAGTGGCTTAAGTGCTTTAACAATTTAACAAGTAAGGCCAGGAAAAACATACAAAACTTAATGGCAGTAAATATGTATGTATGCTCTATAGCATCAATAAGTCCGTGACTTTTGGAACCTCCCTCGTAGTTATATGAAATGCAACACTGTTCCCAAGTGTTAATAGACTATTGTCAAATTTTGAGGAAGTGGCGTCATTTACTTTGCGTTTAACAGCTGTTCAAAACATACTCGTACAACCTCATGTATTTGTCTAAAAATGGAAAAAAGTGAATTTCGCGTGCTAAATGATTTTTTGCGAAAAAAAACCGTCAATCAAACCAAGGAAATACTCGATGAATACTATGAGGACTCTGCACCATCGATTTCAAGTACAAATTACGCTGAACGTTCTGGACGGCCAATTGAGGTCAGTACACCCGAAAATGTCGAAAAAATCCACGATATGGTGTTGGCCGATCCAAGAGTAAAAGTGAGATTGTTGATGCCACATGCATTTCATATGGCAGTGTGGTTTCAATTTTAAATGATCAGCTGGGTTTAAGAAAGTTGTTTGCAAGATGGGTGCAGCATTTGCTCTCAATTGACCATAAACGTAAACGTGTGACAACTTCAAAGGATTGTTTGGAGTTGTTTAACCGCAATCCCAATGAGTTTTTGCGGCGTTTTGTAACTGTGGATGAAACATGGATCCACTACTGTACTCCGGGGACCAAGCAGCATTATAAATAATGGGTTTCTCCGGGTAAACCTGATCCGAAGAAGGCCAAGGTAAGTTTGTCGGCCAATAAGGTGATGGCAACAGTTGTTAGGCATGTGCGTGGGATAATCCACATCGATTACCTTTAAAAGGGAAAAACATTAAACGGCGAATATAATGCCAACTTATTAGACTGGTGGAATGAGGATTTAAAAAGAAACCGACCCCACCATATGGCAAAAAAAATGTTCTTTTCCATCAAAAAAGTACGAGTAGCTTGCAATTTCATTTCATTATGTCGATGTTGATTAATTTCAAATAAGCTGGTATTTTTACAAACATTTTTTCATACTTTTCGTTTTAAAGTCGTTCTCGATAAGTGGTTACTGTTACTTTCACAAGGAGTGTTATACATAACACATCATTAATATCTTCAATTCACAAATATTTCACATAACTGCTCTTACTCATAATCTTGACAACACTTAATCAGATGAAAAGCTTTACAAAGAAATAACACCTTGGCTTCCATAGATTCATACGTACACATGTGGTCCTTAAAAGGAAGTTAAAGCTGTCACAATAACGAAACTGAAAAATATTATTATTTTGTTCTTTCTTTTGACATTTATTTGTTGTAGTGCTCTTGAAATATATTGTTTATTAATATTTTATTTCTCTGAAGCATAATAATCTTGGAACATTTCTAGCTAATTCTACCTATTATTTATATTCGAAATTTTTTTGGAGTCCATAATTTTCATTGAGGCTGACACTTGTGGTAATATATCGGCACTAAAGCGCTACAACATTTAGTGTGAGCGCATCGTTTTCATGCTCAAATTCTCGGCTAATATGCGGTGATCTTCGAGTAACCGCGCGACCATGTAAGCTTAGGAAGAATCAGATTTATTAATTCTTAATCTTGTTACTTGTGTCGCGCTCACGCATTATCAGACATGGTTTCGACCAAACAGGTACGAGCTAAGCTTCGCCAATAAACAAAGAACTCAATTTTGTTGTAAGTTACTCTCAAGCACGCTTACATGATTGCATCTAATAAAGCACAACCACGCATCATCTGTCTTATGTCTGTCAGTTTGTTACATTTTCAGCACTTTTGCTTTAAGAAAAGCTACCAGCAGAGGGAAAAGCCGAATACGTTGCTTGACTAGTGCAGTGACTTACTTAATTGAATGCGTAGTTAATTTATTTTATAATTTCCTGGTTTTTCTGTATTAAAGAATTGAAATGTACCTGTAGTCACAAAAAGTACCTCTATCCTGTTTTTGACCCCTTATCATTTAAAAGGTCCCAGCCTTTTGAGTTTTCTAGTTAGCCATACACGCACAATTTTAATTCTAGGCAATGTACACGACACATGCTAAAGTGATTATCTGAACATGTCTCCGTATTGACCGGGAAGAGAAATTAAAACGTATTTATTTCATTTCGTCCTAGCACTGCAGGGCAATGGCTACCTCCACGGCTCTTAAGTGTCCTATTGCTGTAAACAAAGAAGCAGCCTGGCCTAGAGCAGAATCTGTACTGTATTAACTTAAGCTTAGGAATATTTCGCAACTGTGTGTTTTTAAGCCGCAATCTAAACGTCTGGTACCACCCTCGAATCTGCTGGCTGTTTGTTAGTTGATTTAATTGCAACTGCAGCTTACAAGATTTTCATAGGAACAACAACACCATCAGCAATTACAACTAAAACAGCAAATCCCACTACTACTGCTGTTGCTGCGGTAATAATAACATTTCCGGTACTTTACACTGAAAGCTGAATAAACGCTTTGACTTCAAACACTTAGTTACCGCGTTTAAATGTTAATGTTCGTTTAAAACACTTTCTTTGCATGTGTATTTGTAAATATTTTATTTTTATTTTCATATTCTATCTTCTTCTCCCCATTTAATTACATTGCATTATACACTTGCCTTTTTACAGCAACAACGACATTACAGACATCAACAACATTTAAGTTGCAATTTAAATGTCATGGCATAATGAACTTTCAACAAATGAAAACCATTTTTATTAACTCTCCAAACAAAAGTCCTTTCCTTTTTGTTTGAAGCAATTGTTTTTTTGTTTTTTTTTTTTTTGTTTTTCTTTTATCGCAGATAGTAAGTACCCGTATTAAAATTATTTTAAGAACTTAATTTCAGTTAGTTTTTGGTCTACGTCCAAAACAATTTAAATTAAAAAAAAAAAAAAGCTTTTAAAAGTTTTGCCCATAATTTTGCCGAAACAGACAAATGATTAAAAGAAATTTCTTTGGCGTTTTATTCTTATTTATACAGGGTATTTTTTTTTTTTAATATGTACAACTTAGGGTTGAAATCATATACTGAGATTACATAATTTTAAACAAAAAATTGGGCCTCCAAAACAGCCACGACCATTATATCAGGTTTAGATGTCGAATTTTCGGCCACTTTTTCCCCCATTTAAGAACGTATCTCCTCAATGGTTGTCTTCCGATGTGTCCAAATTTTGTTCGCATAAACTATTGAGTACTTTACGCAACCGCAGAGCAAATTATCCGATGGTGTTAAATCGAAATAAAGCGAATTCTTTAGACAGCCGACTCTGCATGTGGCGCTCTCTTGTTGAAAAAACATGTTATAAATAAACATACCATCGTATTTGCGCTTCGAATATATTGTAATCAATGCTGGTTAAACAAAACATCTTCGACAAAAATAAAACTAATTGAACGCTTGTCATGATTTTCAATTATCTGTATATATGTATATAAAAGACAGTGATGTTAGTTACTACGCTCATAACTCAAGAACGGCTGGACCGATTTCGATGATGAGTACCAATTCGGTTAGGTCTCCACCCAAAAATATCCCCAAGAAAATTCCGCGAAAAAAAAATTATGAAGAAAATTAATTTCCCCATACATTTTCTATGGAGCGGTTCTACAACGCCATCTTAACTCAAGAACCCATAAAAACGAACATTATTTCAAATGCTGGTTCCAGTATTGCCAGTAGATGGCGGTATGTGCATCAACTTCTGACAAACAAAACAGTTGAACAGTTTTTCAAATTTTTATCACCTTAAGACAGTTATTGTAAATAAACTTGATTAAATACATTTATTGTAGATATATGTATAGTACTGACAGAGACAGATATCAAATTATATCTGCATTTTTCACTTCAGTTTCATTGGTGGAGGGATATGATCAATGTATGTTTTAGTCCTAAATACGTACATCTATAGTACAGATCATGGGTAATTTTTAGGCAAAAAAACATATGGCGGGTCAGCTAGTTTACTATAAAACTATCTCTATAATACGAAAGAATTATACAAATTTTGATAATCTAGTAGTTATTAGAATGTGGTTATTTAAAGTTGCATATGCGGAAAATCCATATTTAAACGAGATATCAACTTTAAATTCTTATGACTTTTTGTCTTTGCCAGTGCTTAGCACTTTTGAGCACTTTTATATGGGTTTATTTTTTTACATTTTAAAAAATAGTATAAATTTTAGTAAAAAAAAAGAAAAATAAACTCAATACGCACTGTCGCACACACCCACCAGACTATATTATAAATGTTAACCAGTATTCATGGTATTTATTTTCATATCAACTTTGTGCGACCGTTTGCGACGGCAAAAAAGTTAGATTGATTGCTGTTACTATCTTACGTTAACTTCTGTTATTTTTTGCAGTGCACAATGCAAATTTAAATTGCAACCAAAAAATACCACCGACAATGAGGGCATTCGGAGAACTGCACACTCACTTCGTATGGTTAATCAAATTTGTGTGATACGGGCTTCGAAAATCAGATTATTGGTGCTTCTTACAAAAGAAACACTTCCAGAAAAGTAAGCGTAGTACACTAAAGGAAGGCGGTCAGCTGGCAGGCACAAATATATGGTTTGCCGTAACTGAGTGCACTGTCAGAAGTTCTGACATACTCGTATACCTCCACGTGGTGGATGCCCATAACAGGTTCCTCTTTCAGCTCGGAGTCTGGCTGAATAAGTCGAGCGAAGAGGAATAAACGCTCTCTTATAACAAATCCCTAATCCACGGTGGAACAGCACACGCCAAGGATGCGTGCCGAAGATGGTGCTTGGTCTCTAGTATGCGAACTGTGGAAACCAGTAAATCTTCATAAGGACCTCTGTGTGGGTGGATGCACATCTTTTTCTCCATTACAGGGATGAATCAGGAAGCCTCCCAAGAGGCGGAAAGGTTCATCTCTAAAGAAACAACGGTTTTAATTTGCAAAGGGAGGAAGCCAGTAGAGATGCACAAGACTGCCTCGCGAAGGGCGGCCGGGTCGAATTTTAAAGGTACATCTAAGGCGTTGGACCGTGAGATTCCGATAGGGATGAACAACGAAGCCTCGCAAGATGCGGACAAGTTAATCTCTGTAGGAACTCCGGAATTTATTGGCCAATGGAGGAATTCTGAAAAGATGGGCAATAAAACCTGGCAAGTGGTGGACGGGTCAGTCTCCAAAGATACTCTTGAGGAAGAGGCTTAAACGTTCTGCAGTCGATAGTAAAGGCTAGTGGTAGCACGAGACTTGAATGAAAATATAGTGGACGTAAGCCACAAATCGGTTGCTTAAAATCAATTCGAGGAAAAAAGGGGGTCGAAAGGGGACCCATAAATTTAGCCTTTTTACTTCGATATCCCACATACATTATTTAAAAAATTGCGATGAAAATTTCTAAACTAGATTTCTTCTATAACCAAAAAAAATGGGAAAATTTGTGGGCTTAATCTTGCAACTACCATGCCTCTTTTTAAAATGATCAATATTTAAAATATTCTTCCTCAAAAAAAAGTTATATAGTAGTGGTGCGACCCTACTAAAGCGTTTTTATTGCCAAAAACAATAATTTCATTAAAAGCAAATTGTACAAATATAAAAAAAAAACTACAGAATAGTTCATATGAATTGACGAAGTTAACGTTTTATTAACAGTGTTTTAAATTAAGAACATTTTGTTTTAACTTTTCTGACATTACGACTAAACATAATAATAACATTTAAGAAGTTCATAAAGTCTCGTATATATAAAGATATAATTAGGCAGCCAAAGTTTAACATTAATAGATCCTTTATATTCAAAACATATACATATGCATGTTTATTAGGCCGGGTCGATCCTTATACAATGAAAAATTTGCACCCGTCACCCCCTGGGATGAAAGATATTTCATTGACAATTCTAAAACGCCCACTAAAATTTTTTTTGACATGCGTTTCCGTTTTAAGTTCGATCACAACATAAAGCTTAACATTGTATGTGGCTTCAAAACGCCTTAAAATTTCGTACGGCCAAGATTGTTTGCAAACAATCGGATATTAGGGGGGTGGATCCGGAAGGAAGGAAGGATCCGAGATATCAGAATTTAATTTATCTTGACTTTGACGCCCTAAATGGAAAACCAGCAATGACTAAATTGAAGCTATTTTAAAGCCTTTAACGACGATATGGAACATTGTGGTCGGACTAAAAATGCGGACACCATAATTAAAAAATAAATGGGCCGTATTTAGGGGCGTGGCATTAATAATTTTATTTGGCGAATCGTCTTAGAATCCTCATTGTAATACCATCCATCATAATGGGTGGCTAGTACAACTTTCTGTCAACCCCCTCTAATGTATATTTGCTGTATTAATTTTCAGCATTAAGAAAGTATCTTTAAAATTTAAATATTTCATACTCCACTATTTAAGACTTCATTTAATATATATCACAGACATTTCATATTTTAAATTTTACAAGTATTTAATTTCTCCAGCAAATGTTGTGCTAAATTCATAATAATCCTTCAAAATAATTACACTAAATTGTTGCCTCCTACAAAAAGCCTTTAAGAAGTTCTACTTCCCCACAACCTGGTTCTTATGGTCCTTAAGCCAAAACTTAAATTTGTCGAGCAATTTAAGCGAAGAGTTGAACGGCAAGCCTCATTACACGAAATGCAACATTTGTGTCTAAACACAAAAAGAAAAAAAAACATTTAAATCATATTTAAATGCTTTATTTAGTTTTGCTTCTTTCCTGCTTTTAGTAATTTGGTTTTTTACTTTTTATTTAGAGACCGTATATTTTGAGAAACACAAATAAAATAGAAAACCATTTTAAGTGAAAAAAAATGTCTGGATAGGAAAAGCGCAAAAAAACTAAGACTAAATGAAATATTATTCAAATTTACCCAAGCGCACTTATGGCCTAGTCCTTAGACCGCAAACAGAGAGACGCAGGCATATAACGAAAAAACACAAACAGCAGTAAATGTGCATAACGACGGAGAGCTGAGCATAGAAATATAGAAGAAAAAACTGGAACATAGGAATTAAATTACAATAAAGTACAAGAGAAGTTAAAACAAATAATGGATAGGAGGGCTGCAAGAGGATGTGCCTTCCTACAGTTAGGAAATTATGATCTACATAAAGCCCGATAGCTGGGCTGTGAAAACCTCTTAAGATCCCAAAAAGCAACAAGACATCGCAGCAATGTTTGTTGCAGATTGTAAAGTTTCCCTTCGAGTACTTACTGCTGAAGTCACATTGATAAGAAGAAAGGGACACAGTATTTTACCTCCTGCGCCTGTATCTTGATTTAAGGTATCAGTGACAGAATTAAAAGAGATGTAGCATTTAGTTTAAGTATGACTGCATGCCAGCATGACCTTTCTCTGGCGTGACTCTTTCCTTCCATCCCGTCTAATAACACGCAGCTTAACGGAGCGTGCAGACTCCGGTGAGCTGGCAGTGATAAAGGCTACTCTAAATTCTTCTATCGATAAACAGGATATTTAATACCCTCGTTATAGCAAATTTATAAGTTGCTCAAAACTTCCATCAAGTTTACCTGCTCGTTTCTGGGAAATCTTTTGGCAACGCCTTAGTTAGTTCTGTTAGTGTGGTTAAGCGTGTAGTAAGCAATCTCTACTTCGAGTCACTAATCGTGGTAAATAACTTAGTAATAAAAAACAATATTTATAATAATTAAATAGTCTTTTGTTTATTTTGCTTTTTCAAAAGTTTTTTTCATACAGCCTCAAGCTATTTTAAACTTTTTGCTACACTATTCTATGTTTGAATTGTAGTAACTTCCGCTCAGAATTCAAGGTTTGGGACTCGTGGTTCAGGCACGGTTATGTAACAGCACCAAGCCTCATATTTACTGCCAAACACTCCATAGCAATATTCTCATTATTTTCAAAAGTAGGACTCAACTCTGGCATAGCTTCTAGATATTAAAATTTTATCTACCATTTAAAGGAAGTTGTTTGGTTTCAGCTTAAAATTTAATTGATTCAATTATTTACTTAATTAAACAAATGGTATATTTATTTGCCATTTAATTGGTTTAAATATTTTTTCATTAAATATTTATTTGATTTAATTTTTATTTTATTAAAAACTCGTGTAGTATATTGTTCTCTTTAAGTTTTATTGGCGCAACAACCTCAATGGATAAATTGCAGCGTAATTTTTACGGTTTTGTACGGCCCTTTAAGCCAAAACTTGTTTGTTGATATGTTCGAAGAGACAACCACCCTTGCAGAAGAATCCTAAATTGGTTTGGTTTTAGATTTTTAAAGTACTGCATCAAATATGGTCGACCAATATTTTTTTTATGTTCCGAAATTCTAAAAAATTTATTCCTCAAACTTAAAACGCGAAATTAATTTAGTTGTTAATTTTTCCCAACTTTTACTATCTTTAGGTTCTAGAATCGAATAACATAATTTTCAGAATATCGCCATCGTAACTTTTGATTGCTTAAAACATGTGTGTGTTACATTTGTGAATAAAAAATATTCATATCAGGATTTTTCACACCACCTTCTTCTCGACGTAAAGACGCTTCCAATTACAGCGAGTCGATGTAGAAATGGAACAAAACAAGTGGTATGTGAGGCATGCATGAAATATGCAAAATATTCAAATGCTTGCAGTAGCTTCGCACGGTATCACGGGCCCGAGAGCTGTAATTTTATATGTATCTGCCACATCCGGCTGAATTTGAGCATATTATCAACATAGACCTTAGTGGCCACCTTATGTCACCTCTTCGAGAGTTAACAATATCATGTTGGTGTCCACGTTCATATCGTTTAACTAGGTCTAAAAGAAATTGTTTTTTTATCTGCAGCCCTGTCGCTTGCGATGATGGCCTCACGAACATTCCCTTCAATGCAACAACCAGTAACTTTTGGCGGTTGTATTGTCACCTAGTGAACCTCGCGTAGGATAACTTCGTCCCATTAATACAACTGTCACATCCCATTAATACAATTGTCCTCGCCGCAACATTCGGACTAACAAACATTCATTTTCATCATAATTTGGTTTTACTGATGAATAATATACTACATGCTCTCCACTGACTGTCATTATCGACTCACCCTTATTGAAAACCCATTTGGTATACAGAAGACCAAAGAAAACATAAAAAAACGGAACTCATTTTTCATTTTGCAAATATTTTCCTACTTTTATTTCATTTGACTTTAAGTGAATTTTTCAATTTCTTCACCAGCAGCACAAGACTAAGACTTCAACAACAAAAACATTTATAATAAATAAAAATTCCATGAAAACAAAAAGAAAAGTAAAACTACAAGAATTAAATATCTCTGCAATATTATTAAGAAAAATACTGAAAGTTAAAAATTTGTAAAGGTAAAAACATTTCGATTGTTGCACATTTAAATCTTTCTTTGAACGGAAATAAGTTTTCTAAGCAGAATTGAGGAAAATATTAATTTGCGTTAGTGTGAATGGCTGTGTATAAGATAAAGCGATTTCCTGTAGAATATTTCCCTCCCCACCACTTGTTCCAGGGAAAAAATAATCTATTGGAACGAACCAGAGAATATATAGGATAGTTTCTCTTTTTTCAGGCAGTGTTGCGAATAGGAGAGAAGAGAAAAGGGACAAAATTCTATGGAAATAATATAAAAAAATATTTCTTGATTATTATTTGACCTTTCAATATTAATAATTAAAAAATTTACTCGAGCTCGAGGTCCGATCATTATTAAGTAATTATTAAATAATTATAATCAATATTTCTAGGGAAATGGTAAATCTAATAAAAGAAATAAGAAAAGGGTTCATAATTGGCTAATTGTTTTTCAGGGTAGGCTATTGGCCGTGGAGTTACACCCTAAGAATTATGGCAACTTGGCACCTTAAACACTGTTTCTCAGCAACTTTTAGTTGATTTATGTTTAGTATTAATTATATATTATTGAGATTATACTTCTCTGCTCTATGCTAGCGTCTTTTTATTATTAAGTAGTGTTTTTTGGTAGCCTCCTATTTCAAAGTTTATGCTAAATCCAATTTTATTCAATAACACCAATTGACCATGCGTCTGCAGAAACTTGCCATTAAACACCATTAACTTCAGATAGACATCCTTCCTCCAGTAATGAAGAAACAATTGCGTTCTCCTGAATAATTGCAATAATGACTCTATAGAAGTCAGAACTTCATATCATCCTTCAATTTATGTTGTATCACAATTAATACTGCAGTAAATATAAAATAAATCTAAAATCAAACTAAAATCGTAATGTCTTTCCAATTTTTTTCTGCATTATCGCAGGAATTGTTTCATTGTCAAAAAATCGTCAGCAACTATTCTTCAACTCTCTGGGGCGACTATAAGCACGACTTTTTTTGAAACAACCTTACTGTGCGCCATGACAGTGAAGAATTGGCTCGAGAAGATATCAACATTGTGGCCACAATGTGGCCTGTTTAGTGTATGGATTTTAGTTCAAACGAATTCAAAATTCAACTCGAATTGAAGGCCTTTCAAGTTGTCACCATATTATTGTGAGCCTTTGTAATGCTAAAAGAACTAATTTAATTTCGCCATCCTAAAGCTAAAGAATAGAGGATGAGCAGTAAAATACAGAGCTACCGTAAAGTAGGTCTTCTATTTTGTCGTATTTATTTTATTTTAGACGAAACGAGTATCCATATTTGATTATATGGTCAATTTCACCTAATTAATGTTTTTGTTTTATTTAATCCAAAGTTCTAATTGCAATCCAACAACCCATTTCAAATTATCGCCATCGAAGGTGTAACACAATCACACATTTTAATTGCTGCTCTTAGTTTCGGTAAGAAATAAAACTGAACAGATACTTAAATAAAAAGTAAAAACTAACTTTTATTTCAAGAAATAATGTTCAAAAAACAAATATTAGGTTCGAATGCATGTACAGTTATTTGCTCTCGTGTTTGCAGGAAACTGTACATGTGAACTTTGCAACTACACAAACTTTTAATCTGTTTTTATGCCCTACACTGCCAGCGGACATGCATACATATATATGGCATACGGATTCAGTATAACGACGTCCATATGCCTACTGAAATTGAAGCTGTTAAAATCAGTGGACTGATCTTTCGTTTATGCTGATATGATGTAGCTATACAAATATAGGATATTTATAAGTTTATAATTCTGTTTGTAATTTCTACAATATATGTAAATATTCGAATCTATATGTGTGTATTTTGGTAAACACTGGAGTACATTTAAAAAAGCCCGCAGTTGAAATCAACTTTCTGAATTAAAAAAAAAACCCATTTCTCTGAGCATCTTTGTGAAAAAATATATTTTGAATTTTTATCAATCGAACTGTAATGTCCACCTATTGAAATCATTTAGCCCAGAGCCCCAAAATATCTTACAGGCCTAACTGTTGCAGCAAATTCAAAGATTTTTTAAAAAGCAAAAAAAAACTAAAACGAAAAAAGCCCGAATTTGTGCGAAACCCGAAATTTACCGGAAAATTAACAATTCACCTAAAATTGCAAAAAAAAAACAATAAATTAGTACGAAAAACGTAAAATTTTTAGAAAACCGTCAACAAAAAAAATATACAAAAAATACAATTTCAATAAATAATCAAAATTTACCACAAAATTTAAATAGCATCTGAGTGCCCTGGTAGTCTAGTTAGTAGTGGGCTTAGTCTATAAGTTGATGGACTGGGTACGATTCCCCATCTCTGTTCCACTACACCGAACGAAATTCTTCGTTTACTATATGCACAGTAATTTAGATTACAATATAATTTTTGATTATATTGTAAAATTAAAATAAATAAGTTATATTTCATCGAAATTTTTACAGAAACAAATTTTGGACCATAACTAAATAAACCGAAACATCATATGAAATTGGAAATTTCATAAAAATTTAAATTGAAATAAATAATAAAATAAAATAAATTTCAACAATTAAAAAAAATTAAATATCTCCAATACTTAAAATTTGGTCAACAACAGAAATTAAGCTGCAAAATAATTTAAGAAAACGATGTGCATTGTGATACCAAATAACATACATGAGAGCTATAGCACTAAAATTTTAAACAATTCGATTAATGGGTTTTTGAAATTCTTTCTTCAGACATCTCTAGAGTTTGTTTCCTGATTAACTAGCTTAACATAGGTTCTGCAACTGATACGAGTTTAAACTTTAATATAATATGAGTTCTCTATCGGCAGAATAACAAAACTAAGTTGTCAATATTTATTCTCTTCTTACACATATCTTTATTAAATTTTCTTTGAATACACAAAAAATTTGTTTCTATTAAAACTGGAAACAAATTTATACAAATCAAAAATATTTTTTTCATCTAACGAACACACAAAATTGCTTATACCTGCATACGTGTTTCTTTTCACAATTAATATTATAATATAGTTGTATCTTATAATATTTATTACAAGAATTAATTTGAAGTACACACGTAAGAAACTTCTCTCTGTGTTTGAACATAAAGTTTGCTGATACAAAATATATGTACGTGTAGACCGCATTATAAGCAACAAACGAAACACACATAGAAGCCCGCTTTTCTGCCAGCAAATAATCTGCAATTTATTTAGTGATAGAATTGGGATAGAAATACCATGCGAATTTTTTAAACAAGTTTGGAACAAAATTTTAAAATCGAATAAAAAAATCGTCAAATTTCAAAAACGCAACATATTAGCTCTGTGCACTGGACGATTTAGTGCATTCGAATAAAATATCTCAAACATCTAAAACATAAAAAAATAATTAAAAAACTGCAATAAATCAGCTTTTTGGCTCAATTCTTTCCTGGAATTGGGCGGTTTCAAAACGGAGCGTTTTTCCGTACATGACTGAAAGTATTTTTTAAAGCAATCTAGAAATATGCATCTCGAATGAAGACAAGTTTTACAAGTTTTCTTTTTATCACTCCTCCTCAACTAAGATATTTTTTTACAAATTAAGTTATTTTAAATTCATTAAATTATTAATAAAAACTCTTAGTTTAACCATGTTGCCAGACGATCGTACCATGAGGCAGATATGGGCTTACGTAGAACTGACGGCCAATGGCCAATACAAACCAACGGTACTACCATCACACTCAAATTTAGTAAATTCTTCGTGAAAACGTCAGCAGTGATGGTATCGGCTAGCAAAATCCTAATTCTACTTTCTTGGATTTAACGACATCTTTGATGACACTTAATGTTCATGTGTTTACTTCTGGTCTGATCTGCTGGATTTTTGGCTAATTTTAATACCCATTGATTGCCGACGTTTAAATTAACACTTTCATCGTTTTAAAAACGAAGTACTTGCAATAATCTCTTCAAGTGTACTGCTTCCTTTGACGAATTAGATGTGGACTTGTAGTTGGCTTTTGTACTACTAAGTGCGGTTTTCATATGTTTCTTTCATTCCCACGAAATTACGCTTTGGCCGAGGTAAAACAGATATGCCTTTCATACTTCTACTAAAGGAAAAATTATGTTTCAAATTTTGAACGACTTTAAGTAACGAAGTACGCTTCCAGCAGCTGCCCAATGTTCTACATGTGACTCTGAATTTTTTTCGTGCCAATTTTGAAAGTGTACATCATATCAGGTCTCATTGTTAAAGCCAAGTACAGCAAAGCTCCCACCAATTCCAAAATTTGGAAATCTTGCGTTTTTGTGGTATTTTTGGTAAAATTTTTGGTTTTTTATTGTGGGAAATTTTAGATTTTTTGGTGAAATTAAAATTTTAGCAATTTCGTAATTTTTAGTGCAATTTCGGTTTTTTTGTAAAAATCCGATTTTTTGGTAAAATTTCGAATTTTGTTTAATTTAGGTTTCAAGTAAAATTTATAATTTTTATATTAATATTTTTTGGTGGATTTCCTAATTTTTTAGGACATTTATCATTTGAGGAAATTTTATTTTTTGATTAATATATTTGTTTAACATAAATTATGTTAAAATGTTGTAAAAAACTAATTTTTGTGAATTTTCTACTTTTTAATTAAATGACAAAACTTAGTGGAATTAAAATTTTTGTGGTGAAATTCGAATATTCGGTAAATGTGTTTTCTCCGTATGTCTTTGGTAAAACTTCGGTTTTTTATGAAATTTTTTATTGATTTTTTTACAATTAAATATTTTTTACTCTAGTTTTTCGATTTTATAGTGACTTTTCAAATTTGTGGTGAATTTAAAATTTTTGGAAAATTTCGAATTTTTTGCAATTTGTGCGTTTATTTAGAATTTTTAGAATATTATAATATTTTTGTAATTTAAATCTTTGAACTTTAATATGATGCTGAGATGAATTTTCGGATTTTGGCGAATTTCCGATTTATATTAAAATTTCCTTTTTGTAATTTTTCAGATTAATTGGGATTTTTGATCAAATTTATAATTTTTATGATTTTTATTATTTAGGTGAACTTTAAATTTATTGGGAATTTTTTTTTAATTTTGTTTCAGGTGAATTTTTGTTTAAACACCAGTTTGATTAGCATTTCGATGTTTTTCATAAAATATTGACTTTTTATTTTATTGGCGGAATTACAAAATGGTGTTGAAATTAAAATTTTTGTTGTGAATATTCAAAATTTTTTGAATTTTTTTGTTTTGATATAGTTTACCAAAATTTCCTTTTTATATAACATTTCATTTTTTCATTTCCATTTTTTTTTGAGTTTTCGAATTTATGGTGAGTTTAAAATCTTGGCGAATTTTCGAATTTTTTTAATTTTTTTTTTTTGTGAAACTTCGGACATTGGAGGAATACGGTTTTCGTTGTGGGTTTAATTCTGTACAACATTAGATGCGTAGGTTATCTTGACCCGTGGGTGATATTTTCTGTAGGTGACTTTATAGCAAATTTTATAAGGATTCAAAATATGCGAATTTTATGGGCTTAAGTATAAGCTTTTACCCGCAAGAGTGAAAACGCCAAAACAAAAACAGAAAAATAGTTTCTGGAGAGCTTGTGGACCTATATGGCGGATTTAAAACCGCGAAAATAAGCCAAACTCTCCGATCAAGTGGGCCAAGTTTGAGGATCCTAGGTCGTCTAGTAACATGAGAAACTTGATTTCAACATCGGACAGACGGACATCGTTAACTGAACATCACTGCCTAGAAGGATCCAAAATACATATATAGTACTTTGTTGGATCGGAAATGGATATCGTAGAAATAACAAACGGAAAGACAAACCTTTTCATTTTCATTAAGAAACACTAAAACATAATTTTCAGACAAAATATGTGTATAGTACTTTTTGATCAAATGGAATTAGTTTATATGTGTCTGTATAAAAAAAAAACTTCAAACTGTACTAACCCGAAGTGTAAATGAGAATCGTCATTGCTAAATATAGTTTTCTTATTAGTTTTAGTTTGTTTTAAAATTTGTTGTTATGTGAGCAAATTTATCAAAACGTTTTTATTAAACCACTTTCAAACCCCACGTACTCTAAATCTTGATTCTTAGCAAAACTTCCAAAGTTGAACTATAATAAAATCATGCACACAAATAGACAAGCCCGAAAATATATAACATATACAGCGGCAGCAACAGGAAGCGGAAATACCTTGAAAGAAGAAGTTAACAAATAGACAAAAAGCAAAAAATTTGAGGTTGAATTCATCAATTTCATTAGCACAACATTTTTGTTTTATCATTACGCGTGCTCTTTGCCACTCACTAATATACGAGTATGCTGGCCCTCTCACTCCTTCTTGCAATAATGCAGAAACAAACTTGTTTGAATTTTGATTAAGTTGTCCGTTCTCTTGTTGCTCTTTTTTTTCCCTGGTTAAATAAGTACATTTTTAGTTTGAGTTTCTTATATTATTTCGCCCAACAAACATATTTTTCTTGGTCGAACTTGTGTTTTTTTTGTATTTTTATTTTAACTTTTAATGTTTTTATTTTATTGCGACGACTGCAAACATGTTTCGTTTAATTTTTATAATTATTTTTTTTTCTATGGAAAAATTTTTAGTTTTAGCAAGAAATTTGCTGAACTTTGTTTCATGTTTTCTCTGCTACCAGTCTCTTGGGAAACTTTTAAAATAAACAGTTGCAATTAATAAGATTTATGTAAAGAATTGTCAACAGTATTAGCAGACAAAATTATGGCACAGATAGGAGAAAAAAAACAAAACATGTATTTGAATTTATAATTTCTATGATGCAAATAAAAGGTGGATAGGAATAAAAGGTGAAGGAAGTTAAGTTGCCCCAACTAAAAAAATTATTCAAGTCTATTATGAAAATTGGGGCAAAAATTTGAGCTTGAATAAATCTGGAGAGTAGGTAATATGAAAACACCTCAGCATGCGCGGCCAGCTCGGTCGTAGGAAAATATTGTCAGACTAACAAAGCACATCGTTGTCAATCACAACAACTGAGGATTTCGTACTTCAGAATGCAACGAGTTTCGACATATGATTTGCCTTTACACGCATACAGTATTCAAATTGCTCAAGAAATAAATCCGATTTCTTGTTCAATATGGGACACATTTTAATCTCATTTAACAACTTCCGATTTCATACTTAGGAGCCAATTTAAGAGTAGAGTCTAGTAGTGCAAACCGAATACGATAAAACAGGATATACGAGTTAAAATATGCCAACGAAAATTTGGACAATTGCATTACGTCATGCCATGTGAGTTAGGGCGGTTACTTGCCCGACATAATCTGTCGTTCTTAAATGTTAAAAATTGAAAAAAATCTTGAATGGCACATTAACGGCGTTTTTCGCAAACAACTTTTGTTTAATAATTTAACACGAAAGCTTAAATTTAACCACCTTTTATTATAAGTGTTTCATTTCACCATTCGAATCTTTCACACTCAACATCAGATAATCACACAGAAGTAATATCCGCTCAATAAAGAACCTTTAAGTAAATCGTGTCCCTAATTTTAATTTATAAAAGATTTTTCCTGAGAAACAATCACTTAAAAATGTTATTTCTAATGCAAAAATGTTATTAATGTTATTTCTAAAAAAAAATGCTTTTTCGAAACTCGAAATGTAAGATGGACAATTTTCAGTTAAATCCTTATAACGGATTTCTAACCATGGCGAGAAAATAGTGCAATGGACTAAAACAAGCTGTGTATGAGAGGTGTTATCGAGATTCTTTCTTATTTGAAAGGCACATACATATGTGGCATTAAGTGTGGAATATAACCTCGTTCCAATATCCCACCTGACTTTGTAGCGTGAACCGTATTCCAGAGGTTCATTTCCAAAGGCCAATCTATAAAATTCGCCTAAATTTTAACTGTTGACTGAAAATATCAATTAATTACGACTTTACGGACTCTTTACGGACTTCCGAAAACCCCATAAGAAAAATCCGAGCAGAGCCAAACGATCTTGGTAGCCAATTAACATCAACCTCGCGAGGGATAACCATATTCTAACAGAACTTCCATTATGGTTACAAGGATCTGTAAGAGCTCTTCGTTGACGGTGAAGGGGTCAACTATGTTGTTGATCAGACGCCCCCTTCCCACCGTCCCAGATTTTTCACTAAACAATAACATTTTTGTATGTTATTTTTCTTAGGGAACCTTGTTTGGGTTGGCGGCGTCCCATATATGCCAATTTTGCTGATGACCCTCGCCACTAAAGATAATTTTACGATGAAAATTGTCGTCCGCTTGCAGGCTCTCCGAAGCCCACTAATTAACATTTAGTAGCAAAACTGGCAATTTGTGTTAAGAAGCTATAACATGTTAATTAAGTTCGACAATTATAAAGCGCATTAAAGAGCTCTTCAGATTTTGATCGTAAACACGAAATGAAGATGAGGAAAAAATATTTTTTATGCAATAGATTAAATGTTTTTTGTAGTTTGCAGCACCATATTGTTCATTATCTTTTTTTATGCTATAAATCGTTAAATTTCTAACGAAGTTTACTTTATTAAATAAATATTGTTTTTTATGCAACCTTTTTCACAACAATTTCATTTCTCGCAAATGCTGTTTGTTAACGAAATCAAATAATTCTCTTATAAAAAACGCAAAAATTTGTTTTCACAATCGCTAATATAAATTGTTTATTTATTTTCAATTTAGGCAATAACTTCTAAATTACACACACACGGCACAATAAAATTAAAAACCCAGAAACAACAAAAATAACATGAAATACAAAATAGAAATCCAATATGGTGGATTTTCTGCAATATTTATTTCCAAACAAACAAAGTATATATAATCTGGATTACTATAGGTAGGAAGATTCCATTAATAATATCCATCTGTAGGATGTTGAAATCAACGACACTAGACAACCTATTATTTTGAAACTTGGACCACTTACTCAGTGAGTTCGTCAAATTTTCACTATTTGAATTCAGTAATATAGGTCCCCAAGTTCCTGAAATGTGGGCCAAAAATTATGGGGAAATGCTTATACACCAGCGCATAAAAATTGCAAATTTTGAATCCTCATCAAATTTTTTTCGGAAATTATCAACGCAAGGTCCGCTGATAACTGACGGAGCTAAATGTTGCGCCAAATTAAAATCAAAAACTTACAAAGACAACCGAATTACTTTAACAACCCAAATTTTGAAATCTTCGAAATTTTTCAAAAATTTTAAATCGGCCACGAATTTGAAAATTCACTTCTATACCATTCGCGAAAGTATGAACTACTAAAAGTATACTGCAAATTTGTTGCGGTGCAAAAAATTTGACGACAAAATTTACTCAAAGGCTTAAATTGTTGCATTAACTCAAAATTTTACCAATCTCCGCTAATAGCAGGATTTTGGCCACCGGTTTTAGTCGTCTTCTATTACATTTAAACTATCCTTAATGGAGAAGCTGTTTATTTTTTCCTAATTACGGCTCTTTTTGTTTGTTTCTCTTTTCTCAATTTTCGATAAAATGTCGATTTTTTGGTGAGTTATAGCTAATAGCGGGATTGGTAAAATTTTGAATTATCGGAGCAATTTCAGCCTTTGAGTAAATTTTGTCGTCAAAATATGATGTTTTTTTTTTATTTCTTGTTTGTGAAAATTTGAGTTTTCCTAAGTCTTTTTGATTTCGGTTAAATTTAAAAATTTTATTTTAAAATTTTAAAATTTGGTGAATTTTAGTCTTTGAAGTATTAAAGTAATTATTTTGTTTTATTCAAATTAATCGATTTGGTGAAATTTCTGGACCATTTGAAATGTTGGCAAAATTTCGAATTCACCGTAGTTTTATGGTGCAATTTCGCATTTTTTTTACGCTTTTCCTTATTGAAAAGGTTTTGTTGTTTTGGTAATTTTTAAAACTTTTGGCTTATAGCTTGCTTTTGTGAAGAACTTCCAAATTATGGCGAATTACCAAATTGTTGTGCAATTTATATTTAGTCTTTACTTTTGATTTAAAATATATTATTGGTAAACTTTTTAATGATTATGATTTTTAAATTTTTCGGCTGAATTTTCAATTTGTAGGTAAATTTTTCAATTTGTTAAGGAATTTCTGATTTGTTGTGAAATATGATTTTTTTTTATAAAATTTTGTATTATCGATTCTGTTTAAATGTTGACGTTTTCGTTAAGTGTTGTTTTTTTTTTTAATTTTTTGTGTTTTTTGTGGAATTGCGAAATTTTGTTGGAACTAATTTGTTGGTGGTGAAATTACAACATGTTTTACTTCAGTTTTTTCTATTTTATGGTGAATTTTAGAACTATTGTTGAATTGTTAATTTGGCTAAAATTCGTATTATTCATGATTTTTTTGGTGCAGTGTCGCTTTTCTTTGTAGATTTTGATTTTTACAAAATTTTCAAATTTTTCCGAAACCCAAATTATTTTTATTTTCAGATTAATTAGGATTTTAGTTAAAATATTTAGTTTTTATGATCTTAAATTTTGTTGGTGAATTTTTTAATTTTATTGAGTTTTGGTGCAATTAAAAATGTTGGTCTAACCCAAATTTTTATGATTAATATTTATAAATTGGTGTGATTGGATTTTTTGGGTAAAATTTTGGTTTTCACAAAATTTGGATTTTTTGGGTAAAAAAAGCCTTTTTCCGGTTTTTCGATATTAAATCTTTAGAAATTTTTTGTGCAAATTCGGTTTTCTTTAATATTTCGACTTTTTGTAAAATTTTTTATTTTTGCTTTTTAAAATATTTGGATTATAGTTTTGCTTTGTGGTGAATTTTCGAATTTCTGGAAATTTCCAAATTATGGTACAATTGTTATTTTTTTTATATTTTTAGACTAGTTTAGATTTTTAGTAAAATTTATAATTTATAAGTTTAAATAAAAAAATATATTTCTGAATAAAAAGGAAAAAACGAATTCATGTCTAGAAATTAAATTAGTTAATATTTATAATTTTTTTATGATTTTTTAATTTTTTGATGAATTGTCCATTTGTAATACTACATTTACATCTACGCAAAATCTAGTAGATTTCAGCTCAAATCTCGAAGAAAATCTCTGCCGTTTACACCAATGCTTTTTGACGTATTATTGGATTTCATTTTCATAACAAAAACAGCTGACTGAAGAAAGAATAATAAATTGGCTCTAAACTTAATTAAATTCGTGCTACAATTGTTTTTATACGCATAATTACATATGTAATATTACTTACACTTTATTCATTATTGTTTTATCAATATTGAAAACACTTATTTTAAACTTTTATTATTTTTTAATGTTGCTGCAAATATTTTGTTTCTACCGCGCTTTTTTTTTGTTACAAAAGTCAAAATTTTCTTGTTCAGCGCTGCATAATTCAGTACATTAGCAAAAAATACATAGTTGCATCATTTAGTATTGCAAGATTTTGCCAAAATCTAGTTCGTAAGTAGATTTTGTTTTGTATGGGAAATCTGGTGGAAATGAACTAAATTTCGCTCAAAATCTCATAAGTACCAGATTTTGCGTAGATGTAAATGTAGTATAAGGGAATTTTAATAATGTATTTGTTTAAATCGATTTTGTTAAAATTTCTAGGTTTTTCATAAAATATTGATTTTTCACGACTTTTTGGCTTGTTGCTTGAATTTACAAAATTTACATTTTTGTGGTTATTTTTATTTTTTGGGTATTTTTAGGTAAAATTTCGATTTTTTATTGCTCCTTTATTTTTTTAGCAATTAAATTTTTTGCTAGTTTTATGATTATGTGGTGAGTTTTGTGAAATTAAGTTTTTTGGAGGATATTGATTTTCTTTGTTTTTAAAATTTTCATTTTTATTTTAAAAATTTTAATATGGCCCAATATTTAGGTCCGTAAGTTATCTTGGTTATTTATATAGGGAGACTTTATAGAAAATTTTATAAAGATTCAGAATATATAAATATTATGGGCTTGTGTATAAAAGTTTTAACGTAAGAGTGAAAATACTTCATAATTCCCAGCAAAATGTTTTTTGGTCATATCTCGCGAACTTGTGGACAAATATGGCTGATTTCAAATAGGTAAAGTAGCCGAATACGTTTCCCCCAGAATGTTGATTTCGACATCGAATAAACCAATGTCCGTCTATATACTTTGCTGTGTCGGAAGTGAATATTGTAAAAATTGTAAACAGAGCTAAATTTTCATGAAGAGTATACAAGTTTTACAAAATTTTCAAAAAAAATTAATAAAATTGAAACACTGGAATAAAACCAAATAATTGCAAAAATACTACAAAAACCAAAATTTAGAATTTCCAAACTAAATTTTCAGTTTACCAAAATTTAGAGGCTTCTCCAAAAATCTGGAAAAAAGCAATATATTATGAAAAAAACGTCGCAATTTAAAATAAATCAATGTCACACTAGGCCCAAAACACCCTACATCTCACAAAAACTTAGTTTTCACAAACAAGGAACCAAAACCAAACTTCATCATATTTTGATTTTTTTAAGTTTAATTTTATTTTAATTATTATTAAAAGAAATTTATATTAAATTTTAATGACAAAATTCACGCAAAGGCTGAAATTGCACCGATAGTTCGAATTTTTGGCTAATATTATAAATTGTTATCTACACTTTTAAATCGAGAATTTATCGACCACTGATAAGCATTCCGAGAGAAAGAAAAACAAATTAAAAGAGTCGTTATTAAGATAAAAACATCTCATCTATTCACCCGACCAAAAATGCTTATATTAATCAATATGAAATTACACGACAGGAAGCCAAAATTATAGACCGAAAACAATCCGGAATAATTTGTAGTGCATTTTTAGTACTTCATACTATCGCAGCCGAATATAGCTCTCTTATTTGTTACTGTTGTTTTATTTCGAGTAAATTATTTACATAAATTCTCCATTGTCTGCTGGCTCGTGGTAAAAAATATGCTTTTGTTGGCAATAAATTAAAATAAATAAATTGAAAGGAAAAAAACGAAGCCGCATAAAACCTAAAATATATAAAAAAAAAATGAATTTTTCTTAAGTTATTTTTTTATAAATTTCTGCATAGAAAAGATTCAAATAACCACAATTTTAGCGAAATAAGAAATGAAACCAAATAATGTTTAGATTTTCTTCACCCAAAAAGACAATTCTGGAAAAATATACCTTTAGTTTATTTATTTACATATTTATTTATTTATTTAAAGTCTATGAATTTACAATTCTTACAGACTAATTGTAGAAGAATATAAATATATATATACATATGCAAACAAATCAGGTAATAATAAGTTTTATTTATTTAAAGTAAATATAATGTTACTTTTTATCAAACTATAATTTATAGAAAAATCGACATAAGAATAAAGTTTATTGAAATCTCTGCAGCATCTAGTGAAGGGATCAGAGTTGGCATAGTTTTTTCTAAAGGATTTAATGGAAAGTAGAGAATAGTAGCGTGTAGAGCGCTGTGGAACACAAAAAGATATATTTGCAGTTAAAAAATCTTAGCAAGTTTTACCATTAATTATATTTAAAATGAGCATAACCTTTAGCATAGTAATGAAGGATGGTAGCTTAATAAGAGCAAGTCTAGCCTTATACGAAGGGAAGACGCAGTTGATCCCAGTGAAGTCTGCGTAGGCAAAATAGTAAAAATTGTTTTTGAACGGATTCAATAAATATTGTATGATGGATCCCATATCATTGATCCATATTCCAGAACAGGACGAACTAGAGATGTAAACAGTTGTTTTGTAATATACGGGTCGTCAAATTCCTTAGCCCAGCGTTTGATGAAACCAAGTACACTACTTGCTTTATTTACAATTAAAGTAATATGTTGTATAAAATCAAGTTTAGGATCAAGTAAAATCCCAAGGTCTGTAAAAGTGTTAACATTTTCCAGCTCAAATCCACCCAAGAAGTATTTAACGTTCAAACGGCTCCTTCGGAAGAAGCACATATACTTGCATTTTTTTAAATTCAATTGCATTACGTTCAGATCACACCATGAGTATAAGGAATCTAAATCATCCTGAAGATATACATGATCGTTATAGTCATTGCAGCTCAAAAATATTTTAACATCATCGGCGTACAATAGTATGGACGAATTCTTTATCACATTAGGTAAATCATTTATAAACAATGAGAATAGCAGTGGTCCAAGATGGCTTCCTTGAGGAACACCAGATGTAACGGCAATAAGCTTAGATGTAAAATTTTTAAAAAGAACGTTCTGCTTCCTATTAGTAAGATATGAATTGATCCAATCTAAGCAATTTTATGTAAACCCCATGTAGTGTAGTTTTCTCATAAGTAATTTATGGTTCACCTTGTCAAACGCCTTACTGAAATCAGTATAAATCTCATCTGTTTGTTTTTTATTGACAAAACCCCGGTTTAACTAGAGTAGAGAATTGTTGAAGGTTAGTAAGAGTTGAACAACCTTTACGGAAACTATGTTGACTAGGAGATAATGATGATGACACATGATGACATAAATGATCAGTAATAAGTTTCTCAAAAAGTTTTGGTAGGATACTTAATTTGGCAATTCCTCTATAATTTCTGATGTCAGTTTTGCTACCAGATTTAAACAATGGGATGATAAAATAATCCTTCCAAATGTCTGGAAATATACAAAACTTGATTGATAAATTGAACAGTAGAGTGAGAGGGAACACCAAGGCTTCAGCACAATTAATAAGAAAACAGCTCGGTATATCATCAGGTCCACTTTTGTATGAAAATTTTAGCCTTTTCATGCTAATAAGAACTGACGATTCGTCCAAATATGGGATTAAAATAGGTTGATTTCCAGAGTTCGGGAAAAAATGTGGATTCGAAAAAAAAATTTGGTTTTTTTTCAATTTACATCTTTTGTGTCATATTTGCCTTTCAAGAACTTAAAGATTTTCAGATTCATTGAGTTTAAATGTGTTTCTTTCCTAAATGGAAAACTAGAAATTTGTCCGTTAAAAACGATTGATGTGATTTTAAAGAAGGGGTCCGATTTCACATTTTCTTTTTTTTCCATTTGATATTAGGCACTTCCAATCCTTTAATATAAGTTTTCCATTGGTGTTTTTTTTTTAATTTTTGCAAATGATTTGCTTAACTTTGATTTCTTGGTAAAATTTTTAATTTTTTTTCTTTAAATTTTAATGTTTTGTAAATTTAAATTTTTTTAATAAAATGTCCAAGAGTTAGAAAGATTCAAGCTTCTGAAAATTAATTGGGCCACATTAAAAAAAATATATTTTAAATTTAAAGTACACTTTAGTTAGCCTATAACCTTTGATAAAAAATCGTATTCATAAACAGTTATATATTTTTCCATTATTATAAGGTCATTATTACATTGTAACACCATTATCTTTTCAAGCTAATGGTACAAAAAAAAATTTCCCAAAATACAAATAGAATTGTATTATTTTGAAATAATGTAACTGTATATAACAAATTGTTTATTGAGTAAAACTTACAAAAATAAAGTGAATAACGAGGAATTCTAATGACTTATTTTTGCTTCGCTCGCTCTTTTTGATTGAAAGTGGCCACATTTCGGAAATTCAACAGCAAATTAAACTAACCAAAAAATTCTTAAATTACTACAAACTATAAATTTCGCCAATATTCAACTCAAAAATCATAAAAAAAGACAATATTTCACAAAAAAGTCCACAAAAACGCACAAATGGGAAATTCACCAAAAAGTTTTCATAAAAAGTATAAATTTTTTCCAAAATCTAAATTAATCTAAAAAAGGAAATTATAAAATCTTTACCATAATTTGGCAATTCACCAAAATTCGTCACAACCAAACTATAGTTCAAAAATTTTTTACAACAAAATTACAAAGCCGAAATTGAACCGAAAAATTATGAATAATGCGAAATTTACACAATTATATAAAAACATTTAATTTAACCAATTTAGCAAAAAATTTGACAATCCTAAATATTAAATATTTTACTAAAGATCTAAATGAATCTAAAAATAAAGAACCAAAATTTCAATATAATTTAGAAACTCCAAAAAAAAATTCTTCTCGATAGTCTAAAAATTTTAAAATAAAAATAAAATTGAAATTGTACCAAAAAATTGCAAACTTTGGAAAAATTTAATTTGACTGAGAGTTAGAAAATTCTTAATAATATAACAAAACTGGAATAAAACAGAACAATTTCTAAAAAATACATTAAGAAGCCATTTTCGCCATATTTTAAAATTTCAAAACTAAATTTTTAAGTTCACCAAAATTTTGCAAAAAGATCTGTATTTTATGAAAAGCGTCTGAGTGTTAACAAACTCGATGTTACGCAAGTTCCAAAAGACCTATATCTTATAAAAAATCCAATTTTTAGAAACAAGGAACCAAAAACAAATTTCACTATCAGCCATGTCACAGAGTTAAATTCCGTTCGGAAGTGGAACTGATTCCGTATTTTGCTTCTATAGAAAACGTAAAACGAAAAAATTTTCCGGAATGCAACCACTTTGAAATTCCTATGTGGAATTGATATTATAACCATTTTCTAGGTGTATAAATTACATAGAACATCTTTTAGTTACTAAAGGATGTTGTTTTATTATTTTGTCTGTCCAAAATAAGTTTACTTTGATATAACTTTGATAAAAGATTTACATTTTTCTAAATGCTTTATAAAAAAGAAAAAAATTAAACGGAATTTGTTATTTTAGTATTTTGATTTTTGGCACTTCCACATAAATATTTTTAAAATTTGTGTTGACTTTAAAATTAGCTGTTTTTTGTTTTTGTTTTTGTTGCTACATTCGTCGATATATTGCCATATTTAATAAATAAAAAGTGATTTTGTATTTTTTCGGTTTAATGAATCAGAACGAAATCTATAGAAGCTAAAACCATTCCGAACGGAATGGTAACTACGGAATCATTTCAATGTCGAACGGAATTTGTGACATGCCTGTATAATTTGATATTTAACGACTAAATTTTTGCAAAGGCTAAAATTGCACAGAAAATTGTATCTAATATTAGAAATTCTAATACTCCAATATTCAATTCACCAAATAGCGAGTATTTATCAAAAGTTGGTAAGCATTCCGAGAAAAGAAAAAAGACGACTCATCTGCTAACAGACGGAGTCTGCCTATATTAAAACGAAAGGGAAGCTTAAATGTAAAATAAGACAACTAAAACCGGAGGCCAAACTTAAAGATTGCGATTAACCCTTTGCACCGGGAAAAATTTATTTTTAGTAGTTCATAATTTTGTGAACGGTATATAATATTCGGCACAACCCAATGTACCTCTAATACTTGTTCTGTTTAATTTAGATCGTTTACCAAATTTGTAATTTTTGTGTTTTTTTTTAACTTTTTATGCATTTTTAATCTTTTTCTGAAAGTTTCTATTCTTCGGGGAATTTCCGAATTTCTGTGAATTTGTATTTTTTTTTTATCATATATTTGTGTAACATCGATCTCGTTAAAATTTCGACGTTTTGCACAAAATATTCCTTTGTAGTGAATTTTCAGTTTTTTGGTTAAATCGCCAAAATTTGTTTCAAGGTTTCAGAATATGCATACTTTTTGCACGTACCAAAAAATCGCAGTTTTTTCCCCAACCACGAATTTTGGACTGATATTGGTGATTTTAAATAGCGAAAATTCGCCGAACGCCCTGATGAAATAGGCTAAGTTTCAAGGTCCTAGGTTGTCTAGTGCCATCAGAAAGTTGATTTCAACATTGAACTTTCCCTACCTACTTGGATCCGGATTATATAATATGTTGGATGGGAATTAAATATTGGTGAAATTACAAACGGAATGACAAACCTATATTTAGCCTTTATGAAGGCTACAAAAACATTCAACTCTGTCACTGGCAGAGAGACAATAGAAGTTTCACACACATACACATGTGTAAACAAAATAATGTATTTTTATTAAAATTTGATGTCACTTGTTGTGTGGCAAATGTCCTGTGAGCTTGGTGTCCTGTGTTTTTGCTTCTCTGTATGTGTGTATGTGATTTTTGTTGTTTTCGAGCTCCCATAAACAACACAAAGAAATATCGAAATGCTTTATTTTTGGTGCAAAATCTTGTAGTTTGTTTAATTTTTTTTTACATAACAGATTCTCTAGTTTATTGCAGTTGATTATTCTTTTGTATATCATTTGCTTTCTTTTCAGAAGCGGAGAAATGTAAAGTTTCCCTCCTCATTTTGCTAATTTGCTGCTCTTAAATGGTTTTTCGTTATTGTGTTTTAGGTTTTTATGTCCTTTTAAATTCGTGTTTACTGACTGGTCTTGATTTTATATTTCCTTCAAGTATTTTAGTGTGTCACAACACTAGAGAAATCTAAATTATTGACATTTTTATCCTTATTGTTTTTTCAGTTTTTGTGTTGCTTAAATTATTGCAAAAAACTACTGGTTTTTTTTGAGGACGAAAGCTACGATATTTGTCATTTGCACTTTAGCAAGACCATCTGCCCCAAGCGCTGAAAACCACTAATATTTTCATAAAAATACTATTAGAACAAAAACACTACAATGGAATTCAGTGTTTAGTACAAATGGTCTTGCAAAAGTATAAATACAAAATATCGTAGCTTTCTTATAAAATCCAACAACAAAACAATTAAAATTTCTGTTGAATTTTAATTACAATTTTGCAAGACCATTTACTCGAAGTACTTATCAACTTCTGCTGAAAAAAATTACATTACAATTTATAGACAAATACGCAAAAGAGCTGATTGGAACGTTGGTTTTATTACAGATCGCAAAATCAAAACCGACTTGGATCCTATAACACAACCGAATATTCTTTATACTTCTTGATGTTTAAAAATCGAAGTGTTTGGTAAATTACCCCATTGTGGCAACCACTTATTACTTTTAAAACTCTTAGAAGTTTTGAAGCACCTTTTACTACTCGGGAACTTTTTTGTTCTTCTAAAAGATGACAAAAATAATTATTTAATTGCAAAATTTCAACAACTTTTACATATAAGTTCAAAATGGTAATTTACCCCCCAATGAAACGGGGTAAGTTGTAAGGAATTTGCAGTTAATTACGTCTTTTCTCTTAGACTTTGTGCATAATTTTATACATTAAAAATGGTTTTATTTTTTTACTTTAAAACATTTGCTACAAAATTTGCAAAAGTATACACACACGCAGACACATACCCATCCGAAGGATTGTATGATCGACTATAGAAGAAAGGCGGAAGCAAAGACGTAAATTAACTAAATAAAAAATTCTTAGCAGCACCGCGCACCTTAGTCGCAGCAACCCTTTAAGCCTTTCGTAATATTACCTGTCGAAAGTACTCGTAGTATTGAAACATGAAAATCCCTCCTTGATAATAAATAAAAAAAAGGACACAATTTTTAATAAAATTTTGTAGTAAGCATATAGTAAGCATACATGACTAAAGTCGATCGAAATCTAAAAGGTGCTGACCGTACAGTGTTTGGTGGCCAAATACGAGAGAACTGATTTGGTAAACAATCTATCCCGCTGAGCGCGAAAATATGTAGTCGATTCCTTATCGTACATAAAAACTCAGAACTGTAGGTCAATGAAAACCAATTTCTTTTGACCCGAAGTGAACGATATGGACCTGATATAAGTTGACCTAGCTAGATTTTTGGCACTAACCAGGTCTTTGGCAGTCATCCGCAATCGGCCAATCTATGCAGCAGAGTTGCTGGATATTGGACCTCTAGAATCCGCGGCACCGTGCGCAGCCACGAATTGAACGATATCACGTTCAAATGAAAGAAATACCTACTACACCTCACAGACAGCTTGTTTCATTCAAAATTTGTAAAGAAGAGAAATATTTTGCCCTACCAATAATAAGTGTTCTGTGAAGTAGTGCAGAGGTGTGTCGAATTTTATTAAACAAGTATCCTGTATATGTTCATTATTATTGAATAGTTTCTTTTAAAACGTAGCCACGTTCGGCCTTAACTTGTAGGCTTGGTACAATACATTTTCTATATAGGATGATGAGGAGTTTTCTTAAGCCTTAAAATTAAGCCTCATCTCCGTACGCAACAGTTATAGCTTCCACAAGAAACGATATAATGCCAGATCTCTTCTCCCCACTTCACTGTGAGCAAAATGGATTTTATAGGATAATTTAAGGACTTTTTTAACGAACCTACTTTTGATTGCACATTAAAAAACGTGACGGGCAAGTTTGCGTTATTTAAATAAAAGTAATACATATTATTTTCAATAACAACCCCAGTATTTTTTCAATGTCACTTCTCAGCTAAGCCAAAAACTTGTCAACTTTGCTTCCATTATTATGAAATAAACAAAAACACAATAAAACAAACTATACATAAGTACTTAAATAAAAAAATTAAAAATAATCCCCAAAAGAAAAAAAAACACAAAACTTGAAATTATGAAAAAAAACACGTGAAATGAAAACTAAAACATCTACAACAAATTCTTAAAACAAATAATGAAAAACTTTCAAATTAATTAAAAGCAACAGAGAAAACTTGTAATGTAGAAGAATATTTTCTGTGGGCGACAACCCACTTGGTCAAGTCGTCATAAACGAAATCATTTAGAACGATATCTTGAAACCCATGAGCCAAAGCCGTTGGATGTCGGATTTTCTTATATACGGAAAAGAAAGTGTAGAACAAAGTTAGGCAAACACATCCATATGTACATCTTCACGTAGATTCTTGCAACGAATTTCCATCATCCCTTGTCAAGTTTGGGTTGAAGGTCAAACCGGTTTCGGGTATGTGCCATCTTCAGTGTCATTCTAAGTTCGTTTGCATCAATTCGTTGGTATTTTATTGTTTGTCAAGTATCTATTTGTCATCTGAGCTGGTAGCAGGTGAACCTCGTTTATCACGTAACTATCTGTATGGCGTGAACAGGTAACAGGTAAGCTCGTAGGTCGGGGGTTTTTGGAAGGATTAGTAGCCGCTAGGGATAACTGTGTTATTGGTTTGTATTGCGTCGGAATTGGTATTTGCGGATGGCAGATAAATATTGTAGAACGCATAGTTTATGTGCGGGTGCTTACAGACGAGCGCACACACGCATATTTTTCATTTTGCCTGTGTGTATTGTGTTTGTGTGATGGTATAACAGCGTTGTGCGAACAACTCTTCGGACAGCTTTGTTTGAACACGAACAGTTCATCAACGGAAACGTTTTTCACGAGCCAAATCTCTGTGGTGAATTATTGGTTTTTTTTCTGTTTAATTTCTTTAAATTTATAGTTTTAATGTTTTTCAAAATTTTACGGGGAATTTTCAATTTTTTTTTATGATTTTAAGTTTTTGGTGGACTTGTGACTTGCGGTGAAACTTGTTATTATTTTTAATATCGAATTTGTTAAAATTGCGACGATTTTCATATAATATGAATGTTTGCAAATTTTCGGCATTTTGATGAAACAGCAAAATTATGGTTTTTTTGAAATTTTTGAACAAATTTCGCGTTTTGTTAAATATTGATTTTTTGCTATTAATTTTTTTTATTACAGTTTTTATAATTTTATGGGCAATTTTTGACTTTGTGGTAAATTTTAAATTTCGAGTAATTTCGTTTATTTTGGAGGAGTTTGGTTTTCTTTGTAAGCTTTTTAGATTTGTAGGTTTTTTAAGCAATTTTTTTAATTCGGCCCAACATTTAGATCCGTAAGTTACCTAAGGGCCTCGGGTTGATAATTTCTGTAGGTCTGGCAGACGGTTTGAAAGGGTTAAATTTTATTTTAATTAACGGACAACTAACAGAAAATTCTAGAGACATAAAACAGTAGGCCTGGTATAAGAACTGACGGACATTGTTTCATACACACTTTATTGAGAAGAACAGAGACCAATATAGTGACTGCAGAATACTGTAGAGTCCGCAAGTAACGAGTAGATGTTATGACAGGATGTGTGGGTTTGACTCTTGAGTCAGTTGTCCAGAGTTTAGAAGTAGTCAAAAGTTATAAAGTGCTAAAAGTAGTTAAAAAGTAAAGTTGGAATGATTTGAAACAAACATGTAAAATTATTAAAGTGAAATGGCCAAACGAATTAGTTTAAAATGAGTTTTTGTTTAAAATAATATAACCTCTAGACTAATCAATATGATATAATAAGTTGTTTTAATACGAACTATGCTGAGCAAATGTTCCACATTTCAAGATTTGAGGTTATCTAGTGCCGACGAAGATTTGATTTCAACATGCGACAGACATCGCTAATTAAACTTCCCTACATTCAAGGATCCAGGATATATATACTTCATTGAGTCGGAAATGAATATTGTAGAAATTACGAACGGAATGACAAACATACGAGTATATATATTCTTTTGAAGTTTTGTGAAGGGTGAAGGAACAAATGCCTTATACTCGTACACACTTTATATTTTCTAAAAACAAGCCAGTATAACTCCACGAATATGAGACCTAACCTAGAAACCGTAACCTAGTAAATGATGCCTGTATTTTTTACACAGCGATTCACATTAATACAAAAGCAATATAAAATTAATCTTTTTCCTGGATTTTGGTTAAAGAACTTCAGAGGTATTTAATTTCTGTACATTTACTTTTCTTTTTGTGTTAGTAGAATTTTTATTTATCATAATTGCTTTCGCGGTTTTAGTTTTACTTTTGTGCTGCTGATGAAAAGAAAAAAACGAAAAATTCACTTAAAGTCAAATGAAACAAAAGAAGGAAAATATTTGCAAAATGAAAAATGAACTCCGTGGCTTTCTTTCTCTTTCATGCTCTTCACAAGAAGTGAAAACAGCAAGAAGTAAAAATAGCAATATAAGTCCACAAATTCCTGAGATATGGGTATCAATTTATATAGTAAAAACCTGAAATTCTACCTAAAAACAATTTCACCAATTTCTGAAATTACAAAACAAAACTTTTAATTTCACCAAAATTTAGCAATTTCAGCAAAAATATTTTATGAAATGCATTGCGAAAAAAATAATCTTTGTAGGATTAGACCATAGATCTTTTGTGGGACTAAGTTAACTACGTAGACAACCAGTACTTAGTGAAGAAAGAGGGTAGACTGTACACTAGGGTGGCTCGAAAAAAAGATTCAGCCAGTCACTGCCTATCGAATTGTGATTTCATCGTAGTTGATAACATACGTACATCATAATTCGCGCGTAGTAAATATTTGTAATAGGTGATTTTTTCCAACAACTAGTACAGTTGAACAAAGCGAGAGGCAACGAGTTAAAAAAAACAACGAAATCAATTTAAAAATTGTATAATAACCAAAACCAACAAACTATTACAGAATAACACCAGCTTCTCTACACTGATTAAAGAAGTTATTGTAGACTTGCCGTTTATAATTTTGTCTCTTATGGTATTGAACCTTTTCAGACAAGCTGTCACTTCACTATCCTTTTTAAATTTGTTAGACCGCATTCTTTTTGCTCGTGTTCCTCTTATTTTAATCAAATTATGGCTTTTTCTTTACCTTTTTTAATTCAATTAATTAAAATCTTCAAGCTGGAAAGTCTTTTTTATATATAAATTTAGAAATCCGGCTAATATTGAAGCATTTTACAGAGGATGTGACTACCGCAGCCAGAGCCGCAACGACAAGAGAACCATCAGTTAAAATAAAATCCCACTAGTCAACAGCAGATATACAGATGGTCGTCGTTGAGAAGAGAAGACAAAATAGTAGAAATCCAAACGAACTTATGCCCCAAAAAAAACCTAACGTATCGAGCTGTAAGTCACTTACAATATGCCTAAACAGTAATAAGTTTTGGTTTAATTTTAATACTTAGCGTACTTGTTTTTAAACTTCTTTGGAATTAAATTTGAAATTAATTCGAAATAGTTTTAATTTAAAACCATATATTGAAAACTTAAATACTTCAGGGAATTGTTTTAACACCATGATAAATTTATAGGTATACTATAATGGAATAGTTTTAATTCTTTTTGGAATTGTTATATATACACACCGGCTTAGCATTAAAATTAAACCAAAACTTTTTACTGTGTATAAATCTCCACTAAGACTTGATGACCGTACTGGCTAAAAACTCAAGTGAAAAGGCAAATGCGTTCGCGAATCACTTAGAAAAGGTTTTCACACGACATGACATAAATAGTTCCACTATACCAATGATTCTAGGAAATATCAGTTATCTTCTTTAAAATATACAATTAAAAATACGGATATGAAAGTTCCCACTATCCAGGATGAAATAAAAACATACTCTTACAAATACGAAAAGAAACTATTGGTCTATCCAAACACTCCAGAGTGCGAATTATTGCAATTTCATGGGCACCAGAGATTAAAAAACCGACACATTGAACCTGGCCAGAAGGCTCTCTCAGCGAGCCCAATCATTGGTAGTACAAGAAAGTTTTAATATAATAAATTAGTTATTGCATTGGCAATAATGAATAAATTATATTTTAGAGATAAGATTTGAATACTTAATTTCTTATAGTAGCAAGATTTAATTAAAAAAGATTAGAATTAAAAAGTGGATATCGCTCTTTAAGTTTCTTGTACCATGAGTCACTATTTATAGTCCGATCATAACATGTCGTTTTTAATGTTGTGAAAACGGCTTCAATTTCGTCCTTGGCTGTTCATTATTCGGATGTCAAATTCTACATACGACCTCTGATATGTCGAAAAGTTTATCATGGATTTTTACTATAAATTTTGTATGTATGCATGTAACTTTTTATATGTGTTTAAAGATGTACTTACGACATACATTGACATGGACATTTAATACACATATTATAACTGAGACCTATATGGAGCATATTCAATCGATTGTTTAAAAGATATAAATATACCCCTGCTATGACAACTCAATATTAAAGTGACAGGTCTCTTTCATGAAAAGTGTCAGAACTGGAACCGGTCATTATGCCTAAGGGACCAGTCACGTGACAAGTTTTGTGTCACTTTCGTTTCCAGGTCTATATATTAAGACCTTCTAATTCACCCATTGGGCTAAAGTTTTAATGTTTATATGACTCTCAGTAATGAAAAACTTTTTACATGATGAGCGCGAAAATACAGAGCCACTGAAGAAAAGCGCTTCTATTTTGTTTTCTTCGTTAAACTTAAGGAAATTTAAGTAACCTTATTTATCGCCATCAAAGGTGTAAAACCAATTTTAATCGCTTTTTTAGTTTCGGTAATAAATAAAATTGAACAGAAACTTAAATAAAGAGCGAAAACTAACTTTTCTTTCAAGAAATAATCTTTAAAAAACAAATATTAGGTTAGAATGCATGTACAGTAATTTGCTCACATGTTTGCTGGAAAGTGTACATGTGAACTTTGCAAGTACACAAACTAAATATCAAAACAAAAAACATTAAATTGGCTTGAGTGTGCCATGTTGTTTTTATGCCCTACACTGCCAGTGAAAAGTACACAAAATAGTTTGCCTTCCCGTTTGTAACTTTTATGTACAGACATGCGTACATACATATATGCCTACTGAAATGGATTCTGCTAAGATTGATAAACTGATCTTTCTTTTCGCATTCATCAGTGACTTTAAGAAATGACCATGTAATAAATATTTATTTATGCAAATATATAGGTACGAGTATAAACTCAAGTTTATATAATTATTAAACCTGATCTGTGTTGCCGTAGATTGTCGTGTGTACGGCCCTGATAAAATTGATAATGCAGGAGAACGTTGTTAATGCATGTGAATGCGATAAGGAAGAAGCGGACGACAACAATAATTTTGCAAGGAGCAATAAGAAAAACATTGCTGAAAAGAAGAAAAGATGGAAGAGGGATCCATGAAATAGCGTTACCGAGCCTTCAAGAGGACTAAAATGAAGAAATGCAGTCTTTTTCTTTTGGATTGGCGATTGGACAAGGCAAGTTGTGGCAAGGGGCAGCAGAAGTGCGCAATTATCTAAGTGAAATGTAAAAAAAACTCATGTGATAAATAAAAGTAAACCAGACTGTAAAAAAAAATTTAACAAAAAAATTGTTCATGTTCTTTTTATTAAAGAAAAAAAAATACAAAAAAGAATTAATTAAGTCTTAAAGACAAGAAGGTAAAAAAAACTAATAAATTTTTATATACGAAGTGGAAAATAAAATAAAAGCTAATATATGTACATATGCCATATTGAGCAAAATAAAATTGAAAATTACAAAATATAAAGTAAAATTTAAAAATAATAAAACTAAAGTGAGAAATAAAATAAACTAAAATAGACCTAAATAAGACTAAAAGAAAATAGAAATAAACTAAAGCTAAAGTAAAACCAGTTAAAAGCCCCCAGCAATCGATAGAAAAAACACCGCCAGCCAAACCAACGAGGGAGCAGCAGCCATTTTGTGCACCGGCCATCAGGCGGCGCGAGGTATACTGTCTTAAGACCATCGGACAACGCTGACAGACCCACGTACACAAAAAATAACATACCGCGGCGTTGATCATTCCTCTTGTTTTTTTTGCGGCAAGAGTGCGCGCGGCGTAAGATTTGAGCTCAGATCCAGGTCGTTCTTTTCGCCAGTAGGGAGTTTTGGCCCGTGTTTTTATTTTCTTTGCCTTAAAAGGTTCAAAGGATATATAAATATATATATATATATATATATATATATATATATATATATATTTATATCTACATATACGAGGTGTGGCTATTAAATAACGAGACTGACGCTGTTACAGACGAAGTGCGCATGCGCCAAACGCCAGCAACCAACAGCTGTTATCGTGAAGCCTTCTCTTTCGAATGTAGTGCCTCTCGCTTCTGTGAACAAATCAGTACAGCCGTAGCCTTCGTTCGCATTAGAGGTGTTTTTTTGTTGTGAAATTTCATGTGAAACTTGGAAAAACCGCTACTGAAACTTATAATTTATTGAAAGAAGTGTATGGCAATGAATGTTTATCGCGTGCACGTGTTTTTGAGTGTTTTAAGCGTTTTCGAGATGGCCGAGAAGACGTTCAAGATGATTCACGCCCGGATGATAATATCGAAAAAATCGGTAATCTGATTCGATCTGACCGTTGGTTAAGTATTCGTGCTATTGCTGAAACTGTACGAATTGATAAAGAATCCGTACGGCAAATATTACATAACAATTTTAACATGCAAAAAGTGTGTCCCAAAATGGTGCCTAAAATTCTCGCATTTGAACAACTAGAAGCTCGCAAAAATGTTTGTACTGACACTTTGAATGCCATTGAAAATGACCCAAACTTACTGGAAAGGATAATAACATGTGAGGAATCGTGGTTTTTTACGTATGATCCTGAAACAAAGCGCCAATCCATGCACTGGAAGAGCCCATCTTCCCCGAGAGCCAAAAAAGCGCGAATGAGCAAATCAAAATTCAAAGCAATGTTGATTGTTTTTTTCGATATTCATGGTATTGTGTGCATTCACTGGGTTCCTGAAGGTCAAACGATTAATCAACATTACTACCTTCACGTTCTTGCTGAACTCCGCGAAAGAATAAGGAAAAAACGACCTGAATTGTGGAAGGACAAGTCATGGGTTCTCCACCAAGACAATGCGCCGGCCTATTCCACATTGTCTGTTAAGAGGTTTCTAGCCAAATTCAGCATCCCAGTGTTAGACCATCCGCCTTATTCTCCGGATCTTGCGCCGTGCGACTTCTATCTGTTTCCTAAGGTGAAATCTGCATTAAAAGGAACAAGATTTGAGTCTGTTGAAGCTGTGAAAGAGAAAACGGCACGCATCCTGATGGAGCTGACAGAAAAAGACTTCCAGCACTGTTTCGAACAATGGAAGATTCGCATGGAGCGTTGTAGGGATAGAGGAGGGGTGTATATTGAAGGTGATAATAAGTAAAAATGTATGAAATAAAACTAATATGTTTTACAGCGTCAGTCTCGTTATTTAATAGCCACACCTCGTATATGTACATAAGCCACACACATTTCTTTAAGACGTACCATAAGTAACGGGGACATGAAACGAACGGACGGCTGTTACGACAAATCATATAGGACGGTCAGGAAGCTCTGTTAAGAAGAACTGAAAGAAAAGCATTAGCTTGGCTATTATATTTTTAACATATTTACTTTGTTGTTTATTCTGTAAAAAATAATTTATACTACATCTACACCTACGCAAAATCTAGTACTTATGAGATTTTGAGCGAAATCTAGTTAATTTCTACCAGATTTCCCATACAAAACAAAATCTACTTACGAACTAGATTTTGGCAAAATCTCTCAAAATCTTGCAATACTGAATGATGCAACTATGTATTTTTTGCTAATGTACTGAAATATACAGCGCTGAACAAGAAAATTTTGACATTTGTAACCAAAAAAGAGCGCGATAGAAACAAAATATTTGCAGCAACATTAAAAAATAATAAAAGTTTAAAATAAGTGGTTTCAATATGGATGGAGCAATAATGCATAAAGTGTGAGTAATATTACTTATGTAATTATGCGTATAAAAACAACTATAGCACGAATTTAATTAAGTTTAGAGGCAATTTTTTTATCCTTTCTTCAGTCAGCTGTTTTTGTTATGAAAATGAAATCCAATAATACGTCACCATTGGAAGGTGATGAGAATATTGGTGGGGAAAACTTTTGGGAAAGGAATGACCGTGGTTATCATGGAGGAGTCCCTACGGATTCCAGAGGGTGGGATGCCGAAGTTAGAGAACACCTGCTAACCGGAATTGATGTGTGAAGGGAGTAAGTATGTGAGTAAACATTATATTTATAGATTTTTTTATGCCTGGCATGAATTTTTTTGGAAGTCAGTATGGAAATACCCAGGTTGGTTGGCGAAGAACCAACCCAAGATGGCGAGCCCTAGCCGGAGCTAAACGCCAGCATGCCAGCACGGCAAACGATCTGGCAACAATGAAACCACACATAAATAATATACTAAAACATAAATAACCCGACTATTACAAGATGCTATAGCGTTCATTGTGCATAATGATTTAAGTTTGACTGCTCTTAGAAAATTTCCTTAATCAAATTTTAGATATCATAACCAATTGTATAATTAATTGTCTGTCAATTTGAGCACCTCACTGAAATTTTTACTGTCCCCGAACGTGTTAGCCAAAAATAATAAAAACAGCGATATTTCTTTAAAATTTCAAGAATCTGTTAAAAATCAGTAAGTCACAAAAAGAATTAAAAGTTGCACTACGTGAAAAAATCGAATACATTTTAAGCACTTTTAAAAATGACCTATACAGGTTGGGTACATAATTTTGCAATATTTAGAAATACGATTACACTCTAAAAATCGAAAATAATTGATCAAAAACGATGTTTTTCTGGATCGTGGCCAAACAAAATTGAAATGATTGAATTTAAGCATAAAATATATTAGCGAATGGAGGATGTCGAAGCAGATCGCTAACTTTATGGATTTCTGTCCGACTCCCTTATTTGCTCGAATTGGTTTCAGGCAATCGATTTGCAATTTACGACTACCTTACTTTCATTCGAGTCTAGTGCTACTACTAGCCTTTACTCTTGACTGCAGTTAATTCATACTGTCGGAATCTCTTGTTATTGATAGCATTTATCTAAGACTTAGGTCCACTGTAGCATTCTAAACGGGCTATTCATTTACTGGTTTCAAAAGCGCCGGTCTGGCAAGGCTGTCATTTATTTAGCGAAGGGTTTCCCATTTACGAATATGGATCGTTTAATAACCGAAGAAACTAGTTAAACGTGAGCACTTTTGGGGCATTTCGGGGTGGATATGTTCGTTATTATCGACTTACTGTGCAAGAAATTGGCAAGATTATAAAGAAAAGTTGAAGAAATTGGAACCGTTACAGATGTGGTAAGGCCTGTGTATCATCGCGATGTGCGCATTGCCGATAATATAGCTTTTGTTAATGAAATAATGACGGACAATCCGTATTTATCGACTCCATAGCGTTCTCAGCAATTGGACCTATCTTGTGGCTCATAGCGTTTTTTGCATTTGGATGTGAACCTCCATTCATATAAAGTCCAACTCACGCACCAATTAAAGCTGGCTAGCTATTCACAACGCCGTAGATTTGCTGATTGTGTGCTAGAGCAACAGGCTTTCAGTGCTAATTTTTTGAACAAAATCATTTTCAGCGATGAAGCTAATTTCTCACTTAGTGGTTACGTCTACAAGCAAGAGTGTAGCATATGGAGATCGGAGAACCCAGAAGTGAATGTGGAAAAGCCATTGCATTCGAAAAAGGTGACGGTTTCTAAAATCGGCGCAAAAACATTTTTTGTCCGTGAAGTAGCAAAATGATTTATCGACAATCTCGACTACCGCGAAGAAAGTATGAGAAACGTTATGGCCGAATATATTTCTCGTATGGATTCTGATTGTTTTTAAATTTCTTTTTATGTGAGCGAATTTAACAAGATGTAATTTTAAGCAACTTTCAAACTCCACGTACTATAATGCTAGACTTAGTAGATTCGTATCGGATCAGTTGACAAAATTAGTCACTTAACAAAAGCGCCTTACGTTTTATCTAATATGTAACGAACTTTTGTAATTTAAAAATCTACAGTAAAAAAACAACGAGCTGATTCATTTGGTTTCGTTAATACGTTTTGAGGAACTAAGGCAAAAGCAAAAATCAAAAACATTATCTGTAACGAAACAGCACTTCTTTCTCGCTAATTTCTTATGCTATTGCTTTGCTCGTACTGATGAAAATACAACAGCAACGAAAACAAAACAGAATATAAAAACACAAAACCAACACAAATCCTATAGTAATCACATTGACAGCATTGAGAAATCGTACAGCAAACGTGCTTTGTACTGTAAGGGAGTTTTTAAATACACATACATATATAATTTGATTTATTAATTTTTAAGTACAGGGAATTCCACTATAATCTTTACTTATCCTTTAGTTTTTTTTTTTCTAAGTATTCAAGTGGGTAGAAAAATCAACCCATAGAAAGTATGATACGACAAGATGAACAAAGAGCAAAACCAAGAAATGTGACAGCAAACATTTGCTATTACTGTGCTGTTTACGTTTTTTAACAGAACAAAAACAACCAAAATAATAACGTAAATGTTTTGCCATTGCTAAACAATAACATTTTGTGTATGCTATTTTTCGTAAAAAAATGCGTCACGCCGCTAACGACAATTTTACGGTACAAATTATGGTCGACTTGCAGGCTCTCCGTGGCATAACTGCAACTTGTGTTAAGTAGCGATAACATGTTAATTAAGTTTCGACAATTAAAGCATAAACTCTTTAGATTTTGATCACAAACGCCAAGAGGAAAAAATATTTATTAAACAATAGATTAAATGTATTTTAGTTTGCAGCACCATATTTTTCATTATCCTTTTTTTATGCTATAAATCGTTAAATTTCTAATGAAGTTTACTTTATTAAATAAATATTCTTTTTTATGCAACCTTTTTCATAACAATTTCATTTCTCGCAAATGCTGTTTTTTAACTTAATAAAATAATTCTCTTATAAAAAACGCAAAAATTTGTTTTCTGAATCGCTAATATAAATTGTTTATTTATTTTCAATTTAGGCAATAACTTCTAAATTACACACACACGGCACAATAAAATTAAAATCGTAGAAACAACAAAAGTAACGAATTGAAATCCAATTTGGCGAATATTTTTATTGTTGTTTTTATTGGAAGTAGATTTTTTACATAAATTGCCTGCTGTGCCGTAGAAAAAAAAAACAATTAAAGTTAAAAAATAAATAAATTTAAAGTAAAATAAGCAAAGCTGAATAAAATCCAAAATATGAAAACAAAAAATATTTTTCATAAATTTTTGGCTTAAAATGAATTCAGAAAAACCTTAATTTTAATGAAATAAAAAACTGAAAATGGGATGGGCTGTCAGCTGCCAGGCACAAAGCTTTGGTTTGCCGCAACTTAGTCCACTGTCTGAATTTCTGACTTATACCTCAACATGGTGGCGGCCGGCTCTTGTTTCTGCAAGGCTAAATTAGTCGAGCTGAGAGAAGTTAACACTCTCTAATAAAAAATCCGTAATCCACAGTGGAACAGCATATGCTAGGGATTCGTGGCCAAGAGGATGATTGGTGTTAAGTATGCAAACTTTGGAACTCTAGTTTTAATACAGACTTACCCGTGCATATGGAGCTCTGTGTGAGTGTACATATTTTGCTCCATAAGAGGGATGAATCAGGAAGCCTCGCAAGAGAAGGTTAATTTCTGCAGAAATTACGGTTTTAATTGGCCAAGGGAGCAATCCAGAAAACGTGAACAAGAATGCCTTGCGAGGGGTGGACGGTTCAATATTTAAAGGTACTTCTAAGGCGTTAGACCGTGAAAGAGAGATGGGCAAAGAAGCCTCGCACGATGTGGAAGAACTCCGGTGTTTATTGGCCAATGTAGGAATTCTGAAGAGTTGGACAAGAGAACCTCACAACGGGTGGACGGGACAGCTTCTAAAGATACTCCTGAGGAAGAGGCTGAGGCGGTAGCACACATTGTGTGTAAATGTTCAGAGCTGGCTAGCAGAAGACTTAGGTCAGACACTTGTTAACCGTGAATGCCATGATGGACCTAAGTCTTAAACAAATGCTAACAATAACAAGAGACTTCGTGATAAGGAAGAGGGTCGACGATCTGAAATCACTAGAGTCGCTAGTAAAGGCTAGTGGTGGCACGAGGCTTGATTGAGAGTGGGGTAATTGTAAATTACAAATCGGTTGCTTGAAATCAATTCGTGGAAGTAAGGGGGCCGAAAAGGAATCCATAAAGTTAGCAGTCTGCGTCGATATCCCCCTACATTAAAAAATGTTTGGATGCCTTTCACCGAAAATGTCGGTTGTGGAAAAATAATTGTTTAGTTTCCGAAGAAAGTTTTTTTGACATTATATTTTTAGTGTTTGAAGATGTCTCCTTAATTGCCTTTTTTTATAAAACTAAAACATTATTTTTTTTAATATACATAAATTCTGGCTCTGCGTTGTGTTGGGTTTTATAAAATAAAGCCCATACGATTCATTTTTTAGAAGCAAAATATAAGAAATTACGAACCGTATTTAAAAAAAAATAGAGAAATAAAATTTTTTGTAGTTATTTTAACGTTTAGGCTGCACCACATTGTAGTATCAAGTAGAATAGTTAACAAAAGGAACATCTAATGGCATCAATTTGCTTAATTATTTTTCTTTCAATTAAAATATTGTTACAAAGTAATAGTCAAAGGTGTGTGAAACGACCTATTGTACAAATGTACAAATATGCAATAACATAAACACAAAGCAAAAACAAATTGCGCAGCAGAAATTCCATAAACCGCGATTCAATAAAAACAATTTCTACAGCAAGCAAAAAGTAAACAAAAGATACACACACACACAAACACATATACAAGACTACTAAGCCAGCAACTGAAATAACAAATGCACAATTTCGCGTATGTTCCGGACATTTCAAGAAGCGGCCGTGACCTGTATATAAAGGCGCCGTCCACCGCAGAAGAGTTAGTTGACTTTGAGATTTTAAAGAGTGAATATCTGTGCGTACAAAACTGTTAAGTGTAAGGTGTAAATAAGTACTTAGTACAGTTGTAAATAGAGTCTTAATTGCCGAATAAAGTTGTGTACTGATAAGATCATAAAGGAGTGTTTATTTTAATATTTGCAATTAAACGAACCCTTCAAAATCACGTTTATTGTGGTAATAAACGTAACAATATGTAATTATTTTTTCGTAATAATAAAGCAATTAAAGATCAGTTTTCAAGTAGATTTCTTTAAAATTTGCGCAAGTAATATTTCTTTACTTTTCTATACATGTGGTTGCAAATGCGTACCTTAAAATACACCTGGAAATAACTTGATTTTATGAAATGATTTAAAAAATGAAGACATCAATATTTTCATCATATTATCTCTCAATGTCGAACGGCTTCATACAATATTATGTTTACACTATACTACTTGTAGTATTTTACAAACAAATTTGACAAATCATGTTACATGTGCGACAATGTAAAATGGCCTTTTGTAAAGCACCGTCGGTTTTTCCGCTATAAGCGATTGCTTGGATTTCTAATATTGGACTCATATTTCACATTTGTTCATTCTATTTCTAGCATTTCGAAATTTGATTTATTTTGAAAAATTTCAGTATTTTTTTGATGAATTTTGGAGAATTTTCGATTTTGTATTAATTTTGTGAACAAGTTTTTGATAAAATATAACATTTTCTGAAATTTCGTTTATTTTTGTTTTTTGTGTAAAATTTTGTAGTGAAACCTACACATTGTGTAAATTTTGGTTTAGGCCTTGTATTACTGTTATGCGGTATTTTCCGGTTTTCCGACATGAGAAAAGTAAATTACCTTGTATTGTTATCCAAAACTAATGGACTTTGAGTGTCTCAAATAGTGTTTTTCGATTTTTAATTATATAAATATGTATATTATAATATAAAAGATCGCACTTTTCAAAAATAAGTATTGTATGTCAATCCAAACCAAGGTCTAATCTAAGTTCTGAATTTTTCATCGTGAAACATTTTCTCATATATAGCTATCCAAAGCTTTTACCAGGCGTAACAATAATCTTACTGAAAATGTGCAAAATAAAGAAATCGAGTTGTGAATTTGTATTCCCTGCTCTTAAGAGTATAAATTCTACATATAAACTTGACAAGTAATGACGGGTACTCGTTCCAAATATCTATAAAATTAATAGTTAATGAAATAGCTATACATTTATTAAGTCGTTTGCACGTTCCATTTTTTGTGCAACCGAAACATGTTCCCTGAGTTATCCAATTTCTTTTTCAATATGTTTGACCTATTTTATTTATTTACGTTTGTTAAAACTGAATCTATAAAAAAGTATTTTCTCTTCATGCCTATTTATGTTTTGTTAAATTGTTTTAATTTATTCATTCATGACACTTTCACAAAATCAACAAAAGACAAATAAATGAAAGGAATAGCTACACAAAAATCTTGTCCCCAAAAAACAAGTAAGAGAGCTACATTCGGCTGTGCCGAATCTTATATACCCTTCGCAGAAGTATGAACTACTAAAAATGTACTACAGATTTTTCCCGGTGCAAAGGATTGTTTGTGATATTTAAGTTTAAACTCCGTTTTAATATGAGCATTTTCGATCGGTTAATAGATGAGACTTTTTTTGTTTTTCTCTCTTTTCTCTGAATGCTCATCCGTGTTTGATAAACACTCGATTATTTGGTAAACCGTAGGTAATAGCGGAATTGAGTTTTTAGTAAAATTTTTAATAGTTTATCAAATTTAAAATTTGCGTTGAAATTTCAGCCTTAGGTAAAATTTGTTTTAAGTTAAAATTTCATAAATTTAAAAATTTGGTGAATTTTAGTTTTTGTGGAAATATTTTGTTTAATTCAAGTTTTCATAGTCTTTGTGAATATAAAATATTGCCAAATTTTGAATTTTACGTAATTTTGTGGTGCAATTTCGTGTTTCTTTAAATTTTGCGTTTTTGAAAAATTTAAGACTATAGTTTCGTTTTGTGAAGAATTTTTAAATTTTAGTGAGTTCCTAAACTGTGTTAAAATTCGATTTTTTATTTTCCAGAATAATTGAGATTCTTGCTAAAATTTATAATTTATATGATTTTTAAATATTCTGATGAATTTAAATTTTTTTTGTGAATTTATCATTTGTTTTTTTTCGGCTTTGTGGTGAAGTTACAAAATTGTGGTCAAAATTGAATTTTTGTGGTGAATATTCAAACTTTAGTGAATCTTGATTTATTTTGATGTATTTTTGGCAAAATATAAGTTTTGTATTGAATTTTGATTTTATGGCCAAAAAAATCTTTTTTAAATTTTTCGCCTTCATGGTGAATTTTCAAATTTGTTGTAAAATTAAAATTTTTGTCAATTTTTCTGTGGAATGTTTAAAATTTCGATTTTTTGGCAAATTATGTTTTTCTATTAAAAATTGTTTAACTATAATTCGGTATTGTGGTGAATTTTCAAATTTTTTGTGAATTTCAAAATTATAATAAAAATATTTTTTGGCTCATATCTCGCGAACTTGTGGGCCGATGTGACTTATTTCAAAGTGCACCGAACTCGCTGATCTTGGTTCAAGTTTTAGAATCCTAAGTTGGCTAGTGCCGTCTAACAGTTGATTTAAGCATCGGACTTACGGATATCGTTAACTGAACTTCCCTACCCATAAGGATCTAGAATATATTTCCTTTGTTGGGTCGGAAATGAATATTGTAGAAATTACAAATGGAATGACGAATCTTTTCATTTTGGTGAAGGGTATAAAAACAAAAGCAAAGTGTAAAATAAAAAACATTCAGATCTGTCATTGACAGAGAAACAATACAAGTTTCACACATACTCATGCACATATACACGTGTGAACAAAATAATTTTTTTTTCATATTTGATGTGTGAAAAATGTCCTGTGAGCTTTGTGCTCTGTGTTATTGCTTCTCTATGTGTGTGTGTGTTCAACTCGGATAAACAACAGAAAGGATTATCTAAAGGATTTATTTTTGGTGCAAAACCTTGTAGTTTGTTCTTATTTTTTGACATAACAGATTCTCTTGTTTATTGCAGTTAATTCAAATACTTATGTATATCAGGTGTTTTATTTAGAAGCGGAGAAATTTTAATTGCAATGAAATATAGAAAGCTGTTTTTAGTGGCTTTAATCAAAAGATAACTATCAGGGACCAGGAAAGTAACCGTTGATTAGTGAGTTTTTTCATTACATTAATTGTGGCTCTTATGTCGTGTCTTCACCAGCCAATACCTTCTAATGTAGGCACCAAACAGTTAGTAATTAGGGTTCTATACCATTCATCGTAGACTGTAACAATGTAGTCATCATACAATGGACTTTCCACAATGGCTTATGATTTATGATCGCTCCAGATTCAGCAATTTAACAAAATTTAACAAAATTTTCTTTCTATCGGATTATCCATTCAAACCATGTTCTATAAAATAAAGTGATATAATTTTCAAACGTTTTCTTTTCTCATAACTTACTGCAACTCTATACGAAACTGAAAGTGATCGAGTACAGAAACCAACGTTGACAATTTCAAATTCTCCACCTCAAAAACACACCCTATAGGCATTGCACTACTTTACATTTATATGTTGCCGTTTGTTCCTCTTAAATCGTTTGTCATTGTTGTGCTTTAGATTTGTATGTCCTTTTCAATTCGTGTTTACTGACTGGCTTGATTTTATTCTGTTTTATTTATTTCCTTCAAGTATTTTAGTGTGTCACAACACTAAAGAAATTTAAGATATTGACATTTCTATTCTTGTTGTTTTTTTTTTAAGTTTTTTTGTTGGCAATGGAGAACAACTTTTTTAGCAGCTAGTGCTCATATTCTGGAAAATTTTTTTTTTATTAATTAATATTTAGTTATTCAATAAATAAATAAATGGCAGCAAAAAAATAAAACTGCTGGGTTTTTGGAGGATATTTCGGTACAATTGAGCAGTTGTGTTAAAGGGTTTTAAAGTCAGGAGTTATAAAGTGGGACACGCTTTATACTAGGGAGATCGAACGAACTTTATTCGACCGGTTTTAAACGGGGTTTTTTTCAATTTCTCAAACCGGTTTTTTGAAATATCTATTTTACGAATATCGAAAAACCGGTTATTTTAAAAACGTACGGGTACATTTACCCGCAATTTAGGTTTTTTTTTTGGCAATTTCAACTATTACAGAAAAGTATTGAGATAAAAGAGTGAAAATGGGATTTTTCATGTAAAAATATTTGAAATATTATATAATTTCAAAAAATTCAAAATCCTCTTTCGTTTGATTTACTGGAATTCCTAAAATCACGTAGTACACAACAACGAAATAAAATGCTGAACACTTTAAGATTATATCTATGAACAGGATACTTTCCCGTTAGCAATTCTTTTCTTAAATATTCTACCAATACCAATTTACGCAGTGATATATGTAGATGTGACCGTATCAGATTTATATGTAGCTCCTCATAGCAAAATTTAGAAACTTAACTAAAGAATACTATTAAATATATGAAAACACCAAAATACCCTACCAAACCTAACGATAAAGACCTTAAGTGTGATTAAATTAATGAAATCAAATTAAATCGTCGAAAAACTATAAATATTTGATAAAGAAAACATATAAATGTCATAAAAACAAAAGGAAAAAATAGTAACACTTCAAAGCATTTGAACTGCATCTTGCTTTTAAAAATGCACAAATTTACTGTGCAAAATGGTTGATTCAACCGGCTTTTTTAAATTTGAAAATTTCAAAACCAATACGTTTTCTCATGGTACCAAATAAAACCAATATTAGTTTGCAAATCCGATAAAAAGCAAAACCTACTTGGATTTTATGACACCCCCAAATATTTTCTAGGCTTTTTTATACCCTTTACAAAAATGAAAGGAGTATATGTGTTCTTTCACTAGACAACCTAGAATCTTGGAACTTGGACCACAAATTCTCGAGATATGTGCCAAAACACTTGTTGGTATTTTCGCTCTTTGGGGGAAGCGCTTACATGCAAGGCCATAAAATTCGCATATTCTGAATCTTTTTAAATTTTCATCCCGCGCCCTCAGATAACCTACGGACTTAAAAGTTGGACCAAGTAAGCATTTAAAAAAACACAAAATTTTAAAAACTAACAAAGAACACAAAATTTCTTTAGAAAGCGAAATTTCACAAAAAATAATTCATAAATTTGATATTTTTCCAAAATTTTAAATTTGTCACAAATATTAAAATTCACCTCAAATCGTAAAAAAGTGCAAACCCGAAATGTTAAAAAAACAAATTTACCAAATATTAAATATTTACCACAAGATTTAAATTTCAACACAACTATAAAACTTTGGCGAAAAATCACAAAAAATCAATATTTCACTAGCGGTGAATTCTTAAAAAAATTCACCAAAAATTCACTTAAATATTTAAAAATGTTAAAGATTTTAAATTTTTTCAAAAATCTAAATTAATGGAAAATAAAAATAAACAAATTTTACCATAATTTGGCAATTCACCAAAACCTGAAAATTCACCACAAACCGAAACTATAGTTCAAAAATTTTAAATTACAAAAATATCATAATTTCTAAAAAAAATCTATATATAAAAAAACCGAATCTACACAAAAAAATGTTTATAAATTCTGAATTTTTTAAAATTTTAAATTTACTTAAATTTTTCAGTTTACCACATAAAAGAAAAACTGGAAAAAGAAAAATGTGTTGCCAAAAAATCAAAATTCAATACACAACCGAAATATTACAAAAAAATAATAAAACAAACTATAACTCACCAGATTTTGAATATTCACCACAGTTTCTTTAATTCGCCAAAAATCCATATTTTATAAACAAACATATAAAAAAAGAATTCCAAAATTCATCACAATTAGTGAATTTCCAAAAAAATTACAAATTCAGCAAAGTGGTTTAAAATCACACAATTCGAAATTTCGCAGAAATTTTAAATTCACCACAAACTTACCAACTTGCCAAAATTTAAAATATTTTAAAAATTCATAGGTCAAAAAATGTAACTGCTACATATATATTTAGTAAAAAAACGAAATTTCACAAAAATACCACAAAAACCAAGATAACCAAATTTTCGAATTTCACCAATAAAACTTTAATTTAACCAAAATTTTACAAATTCACCAAACAACCGAAAATAATGCAAAAAGTACCACAGAAACCAAAATTCACTTAATTTTAAAGTTTTTGAACTAAATTTTCATTTCACCAGAATTTTTCAGTTTCACGAATAATTTGCAAATAATCAATATATTCTGTGGAAAACGTAGCCATTATTGCAAAACCGATGTCAACAAGTTCCAAAAAAACCCATATCTTTAAAAATTAATTTTCACAAACAAATAACCAAAAACAAACATCACCAAATTGTAAAATTTGGCGAAAAAATGTACGAACCGAAAACCCTAAACCGTGAATTTATTAACAATTGATAAGCATTCAGAGAAAGGCAAAAGACACCGATAAAAAATGCTTATATTAAGATGTATTAAGGAGAGTTTAAATGTAAAATAATAAGGGACACATGTGCAATTTTTGATGTGTGTGAAGTTAAATTTTAAAATTTTTAACCCTAGCCACATTCTGTTAAGATAACAGTGCTATGTTAAGTACTTAACAGTACTAATGTTAACGCTTTAAAAATTAATGTATATAGTTTGGAACGATATTTTGACACAAACATGAATAAAATAAATTTTAAATATATAAATATATATATATATATATATATATATATAAAACATACTGTTAGGACTTTTGACTATTGGACATTTATCTAGACGCATTTGGGATTGTTCTCCAATATTTATTTTTTGCCCAATTTTTACCCTTTTTGAAAAAAAGACTAAAGTCCTTTGTAATATGGAAAAAGTCACATTTTCGAAAAATCTTCATAATTTCTAAAAAAACATACTGTTAGGACTTTTGACTATTGGACATTTATCTAGACGCATCTGGGATTGTTCTCCAATATTTATTTTTTGCCCAATTTTTACCCTTTTTGAAAAAAACACTAAAGTCCTTTGTAATATGGAAAAAGTCACTTTTTCGAAAAATCTTCATAATTTCTAAAAAAACATACTGTTAGGACTTTTGACTATTGGACATTTATCTAGACGCGTCTGGGATTGTTCTCCAATATTTATTTTTTGCCCATCTTCTGCCATCTTTTAGAAACGTCACGAGATATTACGAAGATAAAAACTAAATATTTATATTCGTTTAAAATAGAAAATAAAATTTTTTTGCTTATTTATATTTTTTTTTTAATTTCTGATAGTTTTATTCATGTTTGTGTCAAAATATCGTTCCAAACTATATACATTAATTTTTAAAGCGTTAACATTAGTACTGTTAAGTACTTAACATAGCACTGTTATCTTAACAGAATGTGGCTAGGGTTAAAAATTTTAAAATTGAACTTCACACACATCAATTTTTGCACACTTCGTATGATTTTCTAAGCTAAGCCGCAGCCAGTATATAAACGCTAACGCCGCATATAAAATGTTTACGCAAAGAAAGTATTTGGTGTGTAAATACATTTTCTAAAAACTCTTATAAATTAATGGAGTTTTGTTTGATATTTTAATTTTTACTATTTTAGCAAAAACATTTTAACAGTCTTAGCATAAATTTTAAGAGTCCACAGGCAGTTTTTGAGACGGTTCTACCGCCGTGAAACTTTGTAAGCACAGGTGTCTAGTTGCTTTGATTTTAAAAATAAAATGATATACACAGCTGTTTTAGCATTGCAAATTACCAATCTGCAACGATTTTTGCCATAGCATATTTGCTCAAGTTTTAGTTTCATATATTTTGTTGTTTTGGTTTTGCAAAATGTAGCATATTTGCTAGACTTGCTACATTTGCAAGATTTGCAAGGGTTGTTTACAATCAAGAGTGAGTTCCCCTAATAAAACTAGAAACGCAGACCAAAACTAAATATCTCTACCAATCCTTTCCACCGGGAAAAATCTGTAGTACTTTCTTAGTAGATCATACTATTGTATCGCCACAGCCGTATATATAGCTCTGTTACTTGTTAAGTTTAAAAATCTCAGTCCTAAGTGCATCACGCTATATTAGCAAGCACTTATCACTTTTAAAACTCTTGATGTTTATCTTGTTTTTCTAAAAGATGACAAAAATAATTATTTAAGTGAAACATGTCAAAAACTTGTACATTTTAGTTCCAAGTGCTTGTTATTAACACATTTTTTATTGTGTTCCCCCCACGAAATAGCATAAATTGTAAGTCATACCTTGTATTCCCTTACATTTCAAAGGTAAGGAATTTGCAGTTAATTACCTTTTTCCTTTTCGACTTTGTACATAATTTTATACATATAAAATGTTTCTATTATTTGTTGTTTTTCTCTTTTTACTTTCAAACAATTTATAGTGAATAAAAAAGAAAGTTTGCAAAAGTATACAGACATATGTACGCATTAACATTAGCCGGATTATGGGATCGACAACAAAAGAAACGAGGAAGCAAACACGTAAATTAACTTACAACAAACAAGTTTTTGAAGCACCTTGCACCTTAATCGCAAGTATAATGAATGTGTGTAAAATTTTAACGACTTGAGGAAACTTGTAGAGAAGTAAAGCTTTCAGAATATTACCTGGTGAATATAGTGCTAAAATATTGATAATTCCTCCGAGATAATACATTTTCAAGATAAAGATACATTTTTCTATATAAATTTAAAATAAATATTATTTACACAAAAAGACAGTCTAGGATTTTACGACATGTCGTATACGCCTCTTGATATGTAAGAAATGAAAATGTCCATAGAGATCTAGAAGTTTCAACTCTACAGGATAAAATAAAAACATACTCCTGCAAATATGTTAACAAACAAGTGGTCCATCCCAACAGTCTAGCGATCGATTTACTGCTATTTCATGGCCATCAGTGACTGAAAAAATAGACTTATTGAGCCTGGCGAGGCGGCTCTCCGTACCCAATAGTAGAGAGTTTATTAAGATTTAAATAAAATAAATTAATTAATAAATTAATTATTACATAATTAATAAATAACATTTTAGAGATAAAATTTGAATACTTACTCGTATTGCAAAGTTCTTTTAGTAGAAAGATTCAATAAAATAAAGTTAACAAAAATCATTTATAAATGACTCGAGTCGATCAAAATCAAAAGAATTTTATTTAGAAGAGTGGTAACCCTCCAGCGTTGGGGGCAAATATGAGACGACCGATCCGGTAAAAAAAACAATCGCTAAGAGCATTGCCGCTGACCGTGAAACTATACAAGAGATACCGAGATAGGCGATTCCTTGCAGTGCATAAATATTCGGTGGTTACTAGCCCTCCAAAACAACCATAGTACTACAGGTCAATGAGAACCAATTCCTTTTGGCTTATGGTGATTCGAAAAAAAACGCTAGAGTAAATTTTCTTTATAGAAGATTTCAGTTTATGGTTATCTCTAGCTAGCCTTTTCCTTGTAGAGTTATCGCAAATCGCATCTATGGCAATAACCCCTAATCGTCCCTGAGCAGGCTGTCATTGAAATATTTTCAATAAAAACCCCTGTACTTTTTTTTGTCTTACTCCTTAGGCACTTAACAACTTGTCAGCTCTGCTTCCATTATGAAGAAATAAACAAAAACACAATAACACATAAAATAATCCTCAAAAGAAAACAAAACTTAAAACATAAAACTCAAAATTATGAAAAGAAAAAACTAGGAAAAATAAAAATTAAAACGTCTACAACAAATTATTAAGAAAAATAATGAAAAACTTGCAGATTAATTAAAAGCAACAGAAACACTCGAAACGTAGAAGAAGACGTAACCACTAAAAAACCAGAGCTGGGAACTAAATACTCACATTTGTATATTAATTTGGGTTAAATGAGAAAAATTTAAATTCATTCATTTCTAAAGATTCTTGAACGCTTTCATGTTAATGATTTTATGGAGGTTTTAAAAGAAAGGAATTTTCATTAATTTGTTTATTCACTTATGATAAAGGTGATGAAGCAGGCAAGCACTCCCTTTTTTAGAAAAACTCTTGCAAAATTTAAAAAGTTCAAAGATTAATAATTCAGAAGCTCGATTCAAATAAGCGCCGAATACAATTTGTGGAAAAGTTAAATTTTGTTTAAGGAATTTGCATTCCATCGAAAAAACTTAATGAAACAATGTATTGCAATCCCATTGCTTTGAATTGCTGAATTCATTTAAATTTGAATTTAATTCATTTTTAGAGGAAATGAAAACATTATGAATCAATTTTTTTTCATTATGAATTAATTAAAATGTTAATTCAAATTATAAGTTTTAACTAAAGGATGCATTCGAAAAAGCGCATTACATTGTTAGAATGTTTCGCAGTTTTATTCTATAATTAATCACTTTTTACAGCTCTGAGAACAGCGTTTGATATTGGAGACACCCCAGTTGGCCATAGCGTTATAAATGAAATTCTTTACAACGATGTCTTTTAGCTAAAAAAAGGCACTGTGTAAACATCCGAAGCCGATGGCCATGAGATGTTTCTCATATATAGAAGAGAGAGGGTAGAAAAACATAAAGAGCAGGAATGGATATTTCTGCACTTTTGTATTTTCAGTACCTTACGCAAAAGGAACCATAACTGAAGAACGTACAGATAGCATTCTCATTTAAATTTTTAAAAAAGCGCCAACAAAGTTCATCCAAGTTGTTATCCATTTAGTGGTTTCTAAACCACCGGTTTGGCAAGGCTGTCAGCTGTCGTTTAGAGCATAGAAGACTTTCAGAAAGGAACAACATAACGTCAACATGCAATTCTAGTTACGGAAATGGGAAACAAACCCGAATATGCCAAGAGTTTTCGGAAGGACATAATACCCCCTAAATTTGATGGCTTTACTACGCATGGGTTGAGCTGCCAGTTTTACCGTTGGCGCAACTGCGTAATAGGAAACAACTTCAGTTAGTGTAGAGTTGCGTTAACGTTTCCTACATTGAATCTGCGATGACGAAGATATTAACGTTCTGTCGTAACATCTTCACTTGCACTTAAGAAATAACATTCAGTACACGCTATTCTTACATTTTTGATGTACTTTAACAAAAATATATAAAACTTTGCCATAATGCCAAAAATATTGATGTAAAATATTGAAACACTCTATTAATTTTTATTTTTGTGCTCGATAAATTATTTTCTTCGTTTTAAAATATATTTCAAGCATACGAACTCAGCATACGAACGACAATAAAATCGACAACAACATAAAAACAACTAATAAACCGACAACGCCAACGGGAATAGAGTCCATTAAAATAAACTATTTAATTTTGCTTGTTTTTTTTTCTGTGGTCAAAATGCCTAATCTAACTTTTACGCACAATTGTTATATGTACTTTTCTTTTTATTATGTAAATAAGTTTATTTTTCAATAAAAAATATATTTCATCAAATGTACCAAAATGTTGAAAAAAGTACTCTTGTGGTTGGTGGCCAATACCACATCAATTCTTGAACTTTCGATCAATGGACTAAGCATCGTTTAGCATGCACTTCTTACAACATCACTTTTAACGTTCTTCGGACCCTTATGTTTTTACGACTGCTTAATCGACATATGCTGTTATGCAATGAAACGAAGGACAATACAACTGTAAATTTTGGTCGTCATGATTTTGGTAGCAGCAAAAAAAAAGCGAAACTGATAAGTTAAGAGTAAAAAAACTTTGTGATGAACTAAATCAGTAATGAAACTTAATTTATATCACCTTCCATTTTGCAAAAGTTTCACTTAAAATGGTTTCAAATTAAGTCGCGAGTTTCTGTAAGCGAAAATTTAAATTACTATTAACATTTAAAGCGCTCTCTCGTAGTGTCCTTCAGTGTTGTTAGGTTTTGTAAAAAACTGCTATTTGTCTCTTACGTTGTCTTTAAATTAAAATCTTTGTTCGATACAGATGAGATGAGTGATAATCTTAAAAACTGCATTATATCTAATTCAGTTGACGCAGAATATGAATAATATCAAATTCCGCTATAGTTATTGCAAGGACTCTTCTTAAACACAATTATCATTGACAATATTATGAAAATTATTATTATTTATGCAACCGTATTGAAGTTTGAGAGTACTTCCGAAATTAAATACCTTTTGACAGAGATTCGTCTTGAAATGCCATTTCCTAAAGGCCTTTAACGACAAACATATTATTAAAACATGGCCGATTGGGCTACATTAAAAGGCACTTGTATTAACATTTGTGTATATTATATACTAAAACACAAGCAAGGACAGGCAAACATATAACTTTATACAAAGAAATGTATGTTACACACTTAACACATATAATAACTACTACAAGCGCTCTTAGTTTGTCTGCATACATACGATTGTGAAATAAGTGCCCGTGTATTTTTGTGGGCGTAAGTGTGGGAACGAATGTGTCATTAGCTAAATGTATGTATGTGTTAATAGTTTTACAATTTTTGCCAAGCACAAGGTAAAGACAACAGCAATACCAACACAAATTACAGCAACAAAATATAGTAATTCTAGGTCAAATTTTATGTGAGCCTTCATTGATTGAAAGTCGAAAACCTAAAAGTATGCAATGGTTTTTAATATTTGGTGTTTTATATAAAAAAAAATTTTGTTTTCGTATGGAAAATCTCGATCCTTCATTATATTAATGGTAACTACTACTTTAGGAGCGGTAGAGTTTTATTGCTAATACCCGAGGCTGTAGTGCAATTTGCGTTGGAAGATAAAAAAAAATCCGTCCCGCAAACAGGGGGAATATCCGATTGGATAACTGAAATAAGGTGGACTAAGAAACAGCTTTAAAATAGTAAATGATATCTTAGACTCATTGCTACACGGCGTTTGTTGTGAAGAACGAAGAACAATCTATAAATAATACTCAAGGTTGCTAACGTTTTTACGGATAGCAAAATGGCAATAGTGTCCGGGAAAGTTAAAACCCGACCGTTCTAAATTGCTTTTTTTAACTTAAAATGCCAGGCTGAAAAACTTTGTACAAAACACGATTTTCTTATAAATTTTAAAGGTTTTGATTCAGTGCACAGAAAGCTGACAACAAACCGAATCAATGCGACTAATATATATATATGCGACTAAAAATCTGACACTGTACCTAACATAACTTAAAGAACAAAACTGCCTTTATTACAAAAGGTTAAACAGTCCAGGAGTTAGGCATTCGAAAAAGTATTTTGCACTTGAATAAATAATAATGTTATTCGTTGCATTCAGCGAGCTAAAATGGAGAAATGTGTTTCGAGGGCTTTTTAAGAAGCTAGCCTGTTTTTTTTTTACACTTTCTGAGAACTCATGAGATGTAAATATGTCAAGATTTTCTGATCTCACTACTTCATCGTGTGAACTACGCTGTCAGCTGGCCTGCATAAAGAAATGGCTTCCCGTAAATGAGTGCACAGTCAGAAGTTCTGCCTTATATATCCTCACGGTGGCGGCCTATAACAGGTTCCTGTCTCTGCTAGGAGTCTGCCGAAATAAGTCGAGCGAAGAAAAGTTAACACCGTCTTATAAAAACCCCTAACCCACGGTGGAACAACATACGACAGGGCGGCGTAGCCAAGGATGTGCTTGGTCTCTAGTATGCGAACTCTGGATACCAGTCGATTTCGAGTTTACCGTGCATATAGAGCTCTGTGTGAGTGAACATATTTTTTTTCATTACTCGTAGGGATTATAAGAATTCTCAAAAGGAACTCTGGTTTACCTCGCCAATGGGTGATTTTGAAGTGTTCGACAAGAAATCCTCGCAAGGGGTGGACGGTGAGGATGTGAGGGTAGCGTATATTTAATGTGAACGACCAGCAGTGGCTAGCATAAGGCTTAGGCTCATTGCAAGACACTTGTCAAAAGTCATGGTGTCCTAAGCCTTAGAAAATTGCTAGCAATTACAAGAGATTCCGTGATGAGGAAGAAAGCCGACAGTTACAAGTCGAAAGTCTGAAATCAATTGGATAAAAAGGGGGTCGAAAAGGGGCTCATGAAGTAATCGGTCTGCTTCGGTATCCCCCCTGCATTAAACAAAATCACGTGAATTTTACAAATCTTAGAATTGAAACGACCTAGTGAATTATTCGATCAGTTATTCGGGGAGCACACTATTTAATTTATAGAGACAGATACATATTCTCATCTCGATATTCAACATGGACTTAAATTATCTTTTAGAAATATTCTTTTAGCGTATACAATACTCGAGAAATTTGTATCTTAATTTTACTGACACGTAATGCAACAAGGCAACATTTGCTGCACTGGTACTCGCAAGTGCTTAAATACAGGGGGAGATATATAAAAAAAAAACTTAAAAAAATTTTTAGTGAAACGATTGTTTATAAAACTTTACTTTTATTACTTTTTGTTTTAGTTTTATAATAATAAATGAAGGGGACGCAAAGTAAAATACTTGCTAAGTAGTTTAGTCATTTTCATGTGAATGTACGGAATTCAAATTCAGATGTTCACTGGTTGTAATTGTCATGTGCGTTTAAATAATTCTAACGTTCCACTCTTTTACTATAGCAGTGCATCTCTTAGTAATACAGTGATTTCCTGAAAGGTCAGGTTGAAGTTGACAGCTAATGGCGTCCATGTTTTTTTAGTAGCGTCATTTAAAGCCTTTGTTATTCTGTTATTGTTACTAAATGACAACTGGCAGGATTAATTAGCATGTCGAAATGACAAAACTTTACTATGAAGATAAGTGCCCGTTAGAGCAAATACTGCACGGGGCTCTCAGCTGGCAGGCGCAAAGATCTGGTTTGTCGTAACGGAGTGCACTGTCAAAAGTTTTGGCTTATACCTCCACGTGGTGGCGGTCGGTATCAGGTTCCTAACTCTGCTAACACTCTCTTTACAAAAATCTCTAATCCACGTTGGAACAGCATGCGTCAGAAATGCCTGGTCAAGAGGGTACTTAGTTTCTAATACGCAAATTCTAGATACCAGTCGATATCCAGTTTTAATACAGACTTACCTGTGCATATGGAGCTCTGTGCGCGTTAACGTACATCTTTCTCTCCATTTCAGGGATATCTCAGGAAGCCTCACAAAAGGCCGAGAGGTTAAGAGGTTAATGTCTAAAGAAAGTAGGATTTTAATTGACCAAGTTAAGAATCTGAAAGAGATGGGCAAGACTGCCGCATGAAAGGGTGGAAGGGTCAATTTTTGAAGGTACTTTGAAGGCGTTGAACCGTGAGATTTCAATAGGGATTGACAAATGGTGGAGAGATCAATCTCTCTAGAAACTCCGGTGTTTATTGGTCAATGGATGAATTATTGAAAAGATGTACAATAAAACCTCGCAAGGTGTGGACGAGCCAGTCTCCGAAGATACTCCCGCCAAATAGTCTTAGATGGTAGCGCACATTGTATGTGAATGTCCAGGACCTTTCTCAACACGGACTCTCTGGGCAATTACCAAGAGAGTCCGTAATGCGAAAGAAGGTCGACAGTCACCAGTTGACAGTGTGAAATCAATACAGTCGAGAGTAAAGCCAAGTGGTAGCACGAGACTTGAATGAGAATAAGGTACTCGTAAATTACAAATCAAATAATTCGAGGAAAGAAGGTGATTGAACAGGGACCCATAAAGTTAGAAGTCTGCTTCAATATCTTCCTCCATTTAAAAAAAATTTTTTAAACGAATGGTGACCAAATTCCAGACGACCGAACTTTGACCTGTACACGTACAATATGCAACGGACCCAAGAGGTGAACATCAGTGACCATTTGTGTGCTAAGCGAGCTTCGGAGCGTTTGGAAGAGCACTCCAATCTTTGACGAAAAATAATCTATAGCGACGTCCATAAGTTAACGAGCAAAATTTCTGTATTAAACGAATTAAACAGCATGGAGGGGAATAGGTGACACACAGCGCACGCCGCAATGGAATGTTGCGAAGGCTCGCGAAAGGGACACGATTTGAACGCGAAGATCATGCACTTGAATCCTGCTAGCATCTTTTGCAGAGTTTTCTGAAGTCGCAAGTCAAAGCCAATACAAACCAGGCCCCAAAAGATTCTAAGTTACGCAATTCCAATTACTCCAATTTCGGCGAACTTATGGGACAGAAATTGAAAATTATACCGAATCACTATATGAAGCTACGGCGGACATTTGAACGACTTCATATTCTATACATAATGGCATACATAAGCCCTTTAAATGAAAAGAGGATTTCGTGAGATAATCCCACATATACCATTTCGACCCACCCTTATCGAAAAGCTCGTTATTAATTCTAAATACAACTTAATACCAGTAAATATGTGTTGGGAAGGTAATGGGGGTTGATTGTTGAAACAAAAGAAACAAACTATAAATGCAAACAAAACGTGATTTAACTAACCGAAGGAAAAACTGGAACGAATTCATTAGGAGAACGTGAAGCAAATATTAAACAACTCTAGGGATTTAAGGATCAAAGTATGTAATTTTTTTTTCCTTTCGGCATAGTTATTGTTGTCAAGGATAATATGAATATTTTATTAAATTTATATAGAAATATGTCGTACCTTTAACTAGTGTTTGAGAGAACAAGTCAACTATTAATTAAAGGTATTTAATTAGTTTTGTTTAGGTGTGAATTTAGTTTTGGTAAATATATTAAAATTTTGCCTTTCTGAGTTACGTCTCTTCTTACGTTATTTTAAAAACAGGTGGATTTTTAAAGTATCGCGTTTTGTTTTAGAGTTTTAGAACTTTTAGGTGGCAATACTGCTTGATAACTGCGCCACTTTGTCAGCTCTTATTTAGTGTGTGTTTAGTTTGGTTTGTCATTTCATTGTGAATAGACCTACGCCAGCAATTTTTTTTAGTTCGAGAAACTCATCATGGTCTTCGCTCATTTTTGGTCGCCATAATCGTTCATCACGGCAATTAATTCGAGCAACTATGGATCGTTAACTCACCACTTTACTCTACAAGTGTCGGACAGTGTGTGATAAAGAAGCTATTGCTGCTGTAGTGCGTAGTATTGAAGGGCTGAAGCCGGATATATTTAATTAAGTTAATGGGCTCAAAATGAAATTGCTGATGATCCTGTATTTCACAAGAAAACTTCGTTTATCGATGAAGCTTAATTTTTGTTGAATGGATATGTTGAAAAGAAAATCTGTCGCTTTTGGATTGAAGATAATCCAGAAGCGTTCCAGAGAAAGTCACTATTTTCATGATTACTGACTTTTTTGTACCACTATTGAATGCCCTTAATGTGGAGGAGCTGTGGTTACAACAAGATGGTGCAATCTGACACATGTGTGCCACAACTGATTTTTTAAAACAACTGTCGGTGCACGAATAATTTCGTGTAATGAGACCATAAATTGGCCTCCAAGATCATGCGATGTAGCTCTGCGGAATAATTGTTTGTGGGTCTATGTAAAATCTCTGGTCTACGCTGATAAGTGTAAATTAATGGCAAACGACAACACTTATCTGTGTTTTATTTCAAATTAAAGTTCTATACTACTAAAAAAATACCCTGTACTAATTATGTATGAAATTACTCTATGCAAAATAAATTCACAAAGGAATTTCTAATAGTACTTCTTTGAGCTCGATTTCCATCTCATACAGTAACAAGTGCACATTCAGATTGGTACTAAAAGGATCAACAACGAAATAATGTGTATAGGGTATTGATTTCTGCTTTCCGTTCCTTGGTAAACAAGTAGCAAAAGTTTCACACACCATAAAAATACACTTCATAAGCTCAAAGTGTTCGAGAATTGACGTTCATATGAAGCTGGTACCATTTTCAAAAATTTAGCCTTGAATAGAATAGAGCACGACGTGACAGTGAAGGCACCGGAATGTGCCACCAACAGCGTCCAGACGTTTTTTCATGGCATTGCCTATTCCACATTTGGTTCTACAACGCATTTTAATAAGAATGAAAAATGTTTCTGCTTACACACTGTTCGAGATCAATTAGGAGCGACAAAAGGCTTATTTTTGCCTGAATGGATAACGTGAATTAAGAAAAAAAAGTTGTTTATGAGGCTTTGACATTCAGGTACCATTCATTTCGAGTCATTAAATTCAATCACAGCCGCTGAATGGTGGGCCCTTCGTGCCACCAGGGGTGTCATCGGGACTTAACTTTTTGAGGACGTTATGAATAACCCAGGTACTGCGGCTGGTAAGGGTAACCATGACCGAAGAGTTCACACAGTGCGATTCAACTGCAGACCCGGCTTGAACGACATTTCGTAAATGTTTAGTGATCTTGTTTGTGATATAAATTGGCAGGATTTTTCAATTTGATCGCTTCATATTTCTCTCTATTAGATCTTTTCCAGCCAATGGGCATAAAGAAAGATGCCGAATATACTAAAAAAAGAAATTATCAAAGTTTGCCGCTATAAAGATTATACTCGTCATAAACCACGGCGACACTTGTTTTGACCGATACCACCTGCACTTAGTAATAATAAACCATTCCTCGTTAAACACCCTTCGTTTATCTGGGTACATTAAAGTCAAGACTTTTAACCTTAAATCTACAAACTTCGTTAAGCCAACAACACAATTTGAACTTAACGACAACATAATAAATCTTTTTTGGTAAATTGAGTAACAATTCGCTGGCACTTAAAAGCTGGCAGGCAATCAACCAACTGTGGAATGTTTGCTTTGACAAAAGATTTCAGCCAAAAGAAAGATTCAAATGTCAAATTGCATTGCTGGCAATCAGGGGATTAAATAATGGTTTCTAGAAAAAATGTAACATATTTCGGTATTTCGTCATACTCAAAATACGTCCACAAAAGGTGATATTTTCTCATAGAGTTTACCCTGACTAGTCCTGAAAGGCATTGTTGCCCTTTATGATCTCTATAAAATCCCAAATAATAACGGTGTTTTAAGCATTTACTCTTTACGAGGGCAACATTTTAATTCAGAAACGAAAACGTGATAAGCTACTCGTGTGGATATATAAATACGTATTAGTATTGCTTTGAAATATTTGTTGTTTGACACATAAAAACAATATTCCGAAGTTTGAGTTTACCAAGCCTGGTTATTGCCTTCATCATATGGAGGTCATAACAAACTCTTTTAACTTAATAAATAAGTACATATTTGAATTTTTGTCTGCGTCTCTTTTAATTTTATTTTTTTTTTTTTTTTTTTGCAACTTAGTTATACTTTTTTAATGGCAACTTAGTTATACATATTTTTCAACTAATGTCAAGGTCTTAATCCACCTAAAAATATAAAAAATGTTCTTTGCTGTCGTCGTCTTTCCGTTTGAAAAATTTAATTTTTCACTTAAGCTTTAAAAAGGAATTTTAAATTAATGTTTTTTCTATAACAAAAATGGGTTTATTTTAAAAGAAGTCTGCAGTTTACATGTAAAACATTAATTAGCAAATTGAAAATATGTGCCTGTTCACTTCTACTTAAGGCATTAAAATAATTTGTATACCCTTCACAAAAAGTGAAAGGGTATATATAGGATTGTCCATAATATTTATTTCAGACCCAATCAAAGTCCGTCTCTCTGATGTTGAAATCAACTTTCGGACGCCACTAGACAGACAGCCTAGAATGTTGAAACCATTTGTTCAGCGGTTCGGTATTGGAATTCAGCAATATCGGTCCATAAGCTCCCGAGATATGAGCAAGAAACCATTTTTCTGGTGTCTTGTATATTCACTCTCAAGGACAACCGATCAAATCAAATTTGCTCAAAATTATCAACAATCAAAAATATAAAATCTAAAAACTAACAAAAAGACCGAGAACTTCCAAGTTCCACAGCGAAACAGCTGATTTTTGAAAATACTCTCGGTCTTGCATTTCTTGCGATTAAGTTTTTGGTTTAAATACATTTTTTCAATTCGTGCGTAACTGAATACGGGAACGTAATCGAGATGCAGAATAGGAGTGGTGTCTAAAGCTTAGTTTAGACGATTTGTTGAATCAGCAAATTTATGCTTAAAAATTTGCTAAAGTGTCATCATATCGTGTAAACGCAAAATTTTTATCAGCATACGTATACATCAACAAACGTATGTTGACAATTTTAGCATATCGTGTGAACAGTACATTATTAGTGTTTGCCAAATTTTCTGTGTATGCTAGCTAATATGCTATTTGTTGAAAATCCTATTTAAACTTTTCAGCATATGCCAAATTTATAAGCAAATTTTCCGAATGGCGTAGTCGAGCCGCCGATAATTTTGTTTAATGTACATACATTTCTTCTTGCAAATGTGCAGGCGAGCACACGCACACACCCAAATGGTCAAAATAAGTCGATCCTTTGCTGTAATGCTTTTGCTCATCACTGTGTCTTGTTTAGTAATTATTGGTGACACCAAAGAAGGCAAGTTATTAAATTGATGGATATCCATACGTAGAAAATTTTTATACAGGGATTCTTCTTCCTCTTCCAATTCCTTGTATAATTTTACACAAAAACCTTCTTCCTCCTGCCGTTCTACCCATTTTCTTTTACAAAGTCTGCGTTTTTTTCATTTTATTTCACTTTCATAACTCTCAAAAACTAGCAGTGCGCAAGTAATAGCAAGCGATATTTCCTCTGAAGACATTTTTTTTCTTTTAATTAAAAAAATAAATTTTTCATTAATAACGCGTTGTATAAATAAAAAGTAGTGTCAAACTCTCTTATTCCACAAGCATATGTTTATACGTCTCAGCATATATACCACCATATAAATATCAACATATCGTATAAACGCAAAAATTGTATGCTAACGCATATATTTCAATTTCATTTGCTGAAATACGTTGAATTAAAAAATTTGGTAGTTTCAGCATATAGTGTGAACACCTAGTATATGATATATGATGAAATAGGAATTTGCTGCTATTTATAACCATACCGTTGGTAGCATATATATGCTTATTCAACATATCGTCTAAACTAAGCTTAACACAGTAGGTATAACTTAAAAAGAAAAAAAACAATTTTGTCTGATGGAAAAAAGTGAAGCTTAAAAAAGTAGTGTGGCAACTCCGCAGAGAACTCTAAAATATTTCCAATTTCGTCACAATACAGAAAAGCTTAGCATAGACAAAGACCGTCTTATAAAAGCTTACCTAAAACTCTATTAAAAAAAGTGTGCACAGAAGTAACGAGTAAAAAAGGTTTGTATAATAAACTTTTATTTAACCCTCACGGTTGCTATTTACAGTATGCACAATAAATAAGTCACAATTCTTATTTTTTGCTAGCACATTTAAGGCTTTAATTAGTTTTCTACATTTTATAATATGTAAATATATTGTCAAAAAATCGGACTTTAAAAAAAAAAACCTTTCTCACCTGGTCCTAAAATTATCCCCTTCAAATTACAATCACTACTACTTTTTACGCCGATTTTTCCCAGCACTTAAATGTCAACGAGCTATAAAGCTTTAAATTGTTGTAAATTTTCCGGCATAACAGACGTAAATGAGCTCGAACTAAACGTGCGTAATAAAATATCCGTAACCCCTAAAAAAAGGTTGCAAAAACGCCAAACAAAAAAAATTGTGCAAATGAATTAAAAAACAGTACAAATATTTGTAATGAAACAGTGATTTAAAAAGAAAAAGTTAAAGCAAAATCAAATTTCTATTTTTTAATTACCTCGTATGCATACATAAATATGTATGTGTATGTACATATGTATTAAGGATACATTTTATTACCCAAAATTCGTTAAAATAGTGTACGAAGTGAACAAAAATATATGTAGTACCTAAGTAATTAAAAGAATTCTTGAAAAGTCCATTTAACCAGTAATAAAACCCTGCTGATTTCTTAATCGTTCTATTCTATTGTTCAGAACTCTAGAAATAAATCAATCTCATTGTTGAATGATTTATTCAATTAAGTGCTTTTCTTTATACATAATAGGAAGTTTTCCTAATGTATACATTTTTTTCCATTTCGCAATTTAGTGTATGTGTGTATGTATGTATGTATCAGTATATGTACTCCCGCAAACATTGCTCGTGTCAAAAGCAATAACAAAAATAGAGAAAAAAAGAAACGGTAGTTAACGTAAAATTGTATATTTTTTTAGATACATACGGAGCGTTGCCAGTTGTTAATAATATTGTATTCCTACAATGCTCGAGGAAAATTGGGGAAAAGGAAATGAAACAGTATCATTATGTCTTCCGCTGCAATTCTTGATATACACCATCTAATTTCTTATACATATTTTGACAGATATATTACAAATATTTTGTATAGGTATTGGAATACACAAAATGTATTCAAAAACAATTAAAAAATTATTATGGCTGAATAATATTGTAGGTTTAAATTAGATAAACACAGTAAACCTGCTTTAAGCTGACATTTTTATTTCTTACAATTATTCCCTTTATCTTCTCAATTCCAACCTTCACATCTTTGTATATTCAAACTCTCCTTTATACTGACTTTTCATAAATTTAATTTAATAAAATCATTGAGAGTATAAAAATGATTTTAGTGATAGTATATACATACAATCAAAACGAATAAAACGGCACGTTATTCGAATATAACGTTCATCACTTACAAAAATAACTCCTGTGAATTCTTTTTTATTTATTTTTTTTTTTTTTAATTTTACTTAATACATACAACAATTTATTTGAATTTTTATGAAAAAACAAAAGTTAAGGCAGAGTTAGCCAGCCGAACGTTCCGTTACGAAACAGTTATTCGATTTTGTTAATATGAAGTCAATGCAAATGCTTACCGAAATTAAATGTCACGTTGACGGCACGTCCCAATCTGTCCTTTTTATAACTTTTAAATTTTTATAATATACAATAATTTTAAATGAAATCCCAATTTGCGAAGAAAATTAAATTGTTTATTTATTATATATAACAAAGAATATATATAATATTTTCTTAAATATGTATGTATGCACATATGTATATCTGCTGTTTCCTCGTTTGTATATGTTTAATTTTTACAATAATTATAGATCATGTAGATTGTTATTCATTAAAACTATATGACAAAATGGCAAAAAATATCTTCACAAACCAAGAAGTTTTTGTATGCGTATGTTTTAAGCGGCTGTTAGACGAATCAATATTAAATATCAATATTTGAGTTAGCATTTGATTACAAAGTCTAGTTACACACATCCTTTTTTTTAAATTTCGAAATATTGCTGTTGCCACTTTATATTTTATTTTGTGTATACTTCAAATGAACATGTCGAAAATTTTTAATATAAAAATACAAAATAAAGAAAACAAAATTATAATATAAAAGAAATTTTATAAGAGAAATAATATTAGTATATCGGCACATACGTTAGAAATCTGTGGTTCTGGACTGTGGCAATCATAGAACGTACCGACAAAAATATCAAAAAAGATTAATATGACATTCTGTTGGAGAAATGTAAAGAAAAATATCTAGACGATTGAATGGGAATGTAGGACCTTTGGAAACATTTCATCCACCCACCCGTAAAAAAATGATGAAATTTTATCAGGAGAGCACTATCTGAGCTCGTTTAACAGTTTCTTGTTTTTAACAAGATTTGTTTCTTTTTTATTTTTTTAATTGCTAATGCAATAACAATACATTACTTTTTTATTAGCCATTATTTTATTGTTTAGCTTGTATAATTAAAATAAAAAAAGTGTTTTGCCGACGGCACGCTGTATGTGTTTTTTATTCAAAATCGCATAAATATGAATATTAATAAAATACATTGACAAGTCGCAAGCTTAAATATTTTTACTAACCCAAACGTAAATATTTAAATTGAATATTGATGTGTCTAGCAACCGCTCTACCGTAACATCTACTAAGTATTAACCAATGTGTTATTTTTTTTTAGCATAATTACAGTTTTGGTGTAATTTAACTCATCTTGGTACGTTATCTACATAAGCATAAAAGAAATGAAACTTTTCAAAGCTCAGCACTGTTCCGAACAGTCGATTGTACAATATCGTCGCTAAAAATTGTTTATAAAGGCGTTTTCTTATTAAAGGTTTAATAGCCTAAGTCTCGTTATTATAACTTAACTTTAAAGTACGGGTTAGATAAAAGGAAATTTTTCCTGCATGCAGCAGAATATATGTATGTCAACCTAGATGCAACCTTATGCAAGCCATCGACATTGCGACCGTGGGTACAACTCGAGTGTTTTGCTCATAAACAATACAACTTCGTATACTACTTCATTTTGAAAACAAGTCGTGTTGAGTAAGAAAAGGAAATAAAGCTCGCACAATATTTTTGCTATATGGCAGTTATAAGATATTCAGTGATATTGTACTCTTTTTCAGCACTTTTTCATTTGCGAATTGCCGTAGTAACGTAGTACGATATTAAAAATACTTTTTTAAAATCTGAAACGTTAAATATTATACAAAATAATAGTAAAATCATATAGATTTACAAAACCGGTTTAAATTTCCTACACTATGTAATTAGAAAAAACTTCAAAAGCGTTCTGTTCAGACAGGACAAGTTTCTCTCGTAGTTTTTTAAATAGTACGTTTGGTATAGAAAATACTTTATAAGTTCAGTTCCACTTTAAAATATTGATTTCCCAATACTACTATATTGTCACTACAATAATAACCACAGAAAAAATTTGGTGGTAGAACACCCCTATTGAAAATGCCAAAAAAAAAATCAAATTTTTTTTTATTTTTCGTACAACCGAGAACCAACTTAATACAACGAGCTCACAAGCCTTGCAATCACTTGTACAACCTTCCCAAGTTGTACCAATGGTCGCAACGTCTATGCCTTGCTTATGTTAAGAGTTAAAAGTAAAATGACTTTTCCGTTATTTGCTAACGGTCGAGTAATTAGAATAACTAAAAATGTATTGTATTACCGATAACATTCCTAACATTAGCTTCTGGTAAGTTATAATAACGGACTAAAAAGTGTTCGCTAACCAAAGTGTACTTTAAACCTAAAATAATTTTATTCCCGAATTATACCGTAATAATATAGTACACTAATGACAGGGCATTTTGAATCGTTGGCATTGATCAGAATTATTGAGAATGGTAAAATATATTTCTAATGCAGTGAAGTATTTAGGGCTATATTAGCCGAAATTAGGGTAATTCAGTCCAAAATAATTATATCCATGCACATGAACAGTTACTAATTTTGGTGTCAAGATAATTACTTTCGTATAAACAAAAATTCTTTGAAAATAGTTTTAGTATTAAAAGGCAAGATCTGTAATTATTTTTGTTTTTATTTTCTTGCGTTAATTGGCAACTATATCAAAAGTCTAATGCGCCGACTTTCTGTAAATCTTTCACAGAGCTTCGCATGGTTCCGTGTTTCTAAAAATATGACGAACGAACAGAGAGTTTAAGTATTCAGTTTTAATTCGAATTAATGATGATTTGCAAAAAAAAATCGTTTATCTCTCAAATATAAAATACTAAACATATTTGAAAAGAAGGTTAATTTTAAATCATTTTTATCTTTAAATCATACGTGTTAAATTAAATTTTACAGAAAAGACAGTTATGTCGATCGCTCTTTATTGTATGTATCGAACTTCCTATTGCCCGAATTACCTAAATTCTTGTGTTTATTATTCCTTTTTAGTATCCTATAAATCTAATGTTCTTATTCCCCTATAACCATAAAAGAACTGGTAACCTTCAGTTACAAGTTTAAACCGAATTAAAAAACATCCAAAAATCACAAACTAAAAAACATTAACCCGACCAGTATGTTTACGCACATTTCAATAAAAAGATATGTTTTAAACTTTACATCTGGCAGCGCCCTCAACATACACATACGCACACTCATTCCTTTTTCGTTAGTTAGGTAGTGTGTGTTAGTGTAAGATTTTATTTATTCTTGAGCCCAGTTCGTGGTAGTAAAAATTTACATTTAAATCAATTGCGTATTTTCCCTGTGAGCGCTATTATAATTTTTTTCCGCTATAAAAAATATCGTTGGCTTAAAGGCAAAACTTACGTGACTTTCCAAATTGTACACCATGCTGCAGCAGAAGTTGAAATATTTTCTCCCACACACTTATGTTTTTTATTTACATACAAACATATATGTATGTACTTTTACTGTATTAGCAGAATGAATTTTACTTTCTGTATTGTTAGAAATTTCAATCAAAGCTATCCCATAATTTGCTAAGAAATTAGCTAGCACTCGGCAACTATGTATGTACTTGGATTTGCATTAAGCTGACGATATATACGCATACATACATGTATGTATGATGTTGTTAACGAGCGCTTATTTTATAAATTGTGTGTGAGTAAGAAGTGTGTATTCCGATGTTTATGTTTTACCGGCTTTTTTCATCCTCAGTGCTGCCATGCAGGAAAAATGCTAAAGCCTTCTACAGCTCGAAAAATCTGCTGGCTTGTTGGGACATTATTATTACCACAAGACATGTGTATGTATGTGCATACCATACATGGGCATACTGCATTAAAATTTTTAAATTTACTTGCTTACTGGAAAAATTTGCAGTGAGCAGTAAAACTTCACTACTGATTACTAAAGTAATTGTTATTACTAAACCAAATACAAAAAATTACGTTTTACCTAAAATTGTTTACAATAGTATTTTTTTTATTCAAATTGTCGTAAGGAATGAAACATTTTTTAGGTTTTTTTCTTTTGGTAAATACATTTTTATTTATTGCAATCAGCTTTTCTTAAGACAAGCATTTCAAAATATTAGTCAATCACTATTTGCCTTCTGAAGCTGTTCACAATATTAGCAAATGAAAAGAGTCGCTCTACAGGAGCATAATGGCACTGTGTTTGTTAAGACAATTTATTGTTGTCTCGTTCGGTAAAGTAAAATTTTAGTAAACAGTAAAATTTTATTCACTGCTAAAAGTATTCTTATCAATAATATACAGTTTAACATTTTATCTCATGGCAAATCAACTAAAAATAACTATTCTGATCCAGTGTGAACGCCTGTTTAGGAATAGAACCCCTATTTATGGAAACATTTCTTCACTAGCACTAATAAAATTTAGTTCTACTAATAATTTTTTCACTATCAGTAAACGCAGGTTTAGTGCAAAAATCCACTACACTCAATTTGTGCAAAATTATAGAGCACACTGAAAAAAGGCTTATTTAAACACTGTTACTAAATTTTCAGAAATTAGTGGTTAATAAATTAGCAATTTTTCTATTTTGTTCTCTATTTTCTTTATAATTTTATGAAATTTCGGTATTTCTAATAAAGTATTAGTCTTATACTATATTTACACATGTACCTTAATTGAGGTGATAAGATTTTATATTGAGCAGCGTTTTGTTCGTGAAAGCTTTTTTTTGTAATTTTTGGAAAAATTAAGAGAATTTATTATTTATTGTTAGACGTAAATTTCTCATTATCAATATTATTTGCGTCTTTCTACTAATTTGTAAACATCATCTAATTCACCATTGCTAACCGATGGTTGGCTAAAGCAAAACGCATATGATAATAAAGAATACAATAACAAAAAATTTTTGTAAACTTGAAATTTTATAAATTTTCTCATATTCCTTAATATGAAATTAATTAATTGTTTAAAATTAAATTTGGAATTAGTGTACAAAAAAAATAAATAATTTTTTCGCTTTAAATATAGTGAAAAAATACCTACGTTGCACTAAGAATTAGTGAAGAAAAAAGTTGCAATCAACTAAAAATTTCTTTTTTTTGAAATAAAATAATCTAATAGTGCAAAATTTTCTTAAATCGCTATCACTAGTGTTTAGTGAGGCTGAAAATTTTCCGTTTACCAATAAACATTAACAATATTATTGCAGTAATTTTGCAATATCACTAAGTCAGTCTTAGTGCAAACTGCAATTTTAGTGCACTACCCCCCTATCTATGTATGGAACTAGACTTCAGATTGAAACAAATCCATTAGCGTTATAACTAATTCTGACGTAAGGAAGTGAAACAGTTGAAAATGCTCGTTCAGACGACAATATTAGAGGTGAAAGTGACACTGAATTAGGTTGACTTATCATAATGTTAAATGGACCAAGTTTAACTTCATGCATTTATGTTAACTTTGGAGTACTCTTGGTCCGTTATGGAATATTCTATACAAGCATGCATAGACTTCTGGCAATATTTGGGGGTAAAGGTTTTGGAAGCTATTGGATTTTGTAGGGTGGTAGCGCTTATTTTTAGACCTGCAACAAAAATATATACGCAAAGGCTTAAAGAGATTAGCAACAAGTTCCACTATGAGGAACAATAAAAACAACACATAATTAAGCCGAATATAAATATTTATCTTATTCGCTAATTAACAAATCTGTTAAAAAAACACGGAAGTTAAAATAAACAACATTGCCATTTTATTAATCGCAATGACAAAACTGCGTAATTTATCTGGAATACAAATCTTGGATCTCAGTGCTGACCATGCACAGTAGGGCAGAAGCGAAATAGCTTAGAAATAATCCAACTCTTAGTACTACTAGCCCGATAGACGTAAATTCTTACACATGACAGACAGAGGAGTACCTGTTTTAAAATTTTAATGATGGATTGATTCCTCTGACCTTGCGGAAGCGGCGTTGAGTGATATCAAAATGTGGTACCTCAGTTTTCGATGCATCTATGATGTCAAGTTTGGATTTGTATATAGGTATAGGTGTGATGGTCACATGTACTCCGTAATGGTGCTGATATGAATTATGTACATACATATGTGGGTATTTATTCATTTACCTTTTCGGTATTCAAATATTTTTTTTAAAATAAAACATGTAAAAAATGTAATAAGGTAAAACTGGTTAAAGCCTTGGTAGCATCGAAGAGGAAATTACCTGTAAATTATTTCAATATAATGAACTAGTAAATTAGAGGCAGTAAAATAGTATTTTGTGCCTGTGTCCGTATTCCAAACAATAAAATCGTCTAGAACGTTTTCATAGAAATAATTGAGCTACCGAAACTCGGGCTTAAACATTTCTGAGTCTTTGGCGCGAGTTGTTATTATAATATCTTTTAATGGGTTGCAATAACTAATATGTTTAGTAGTCGCCATATTGTAACTTGGCTTCGAAAAAAGAAATCACAAAAGTTGCTTTCTTTGTACAAAGTCGCCATCTAATGTACGGAATTAATAAGAAAATGTATTTTGGTTTACTTCGGATTAGACAAAAAAAATTTATTATTTTTTTTAAAAAAGTCTGTAGCAAATCAGGGTGATTAATATAAAATCAAGAATATATATTGCTTGTTGCTTGATATTTACGCGCAAAAGAGTCGCTTTGCTTTCTAAGAAAATTTTAAGGGGAAATTATGATGGTGCCTTTTTAGGCAATATAAAAGTCTTATTCAGTGTTGGTACAAATGGTCTTGCAAAAGTGCAAAATTTCGTCGCTTTTTAATGAAATCCAACAACAAACTACACAAAATTTATGTCAAATTTCATAAAAAGCGTATGATATTTTTCATTTGCCCTGAATACGGATAATAAAAAAATCAAAATGTTATAAATTTCCTAATTGTAAATCATTTATTATTGAAATAAGAACATATATTACCATCATATTTGCTTTATGTATTTCAGTAGTAATATAAATTTGGGAAAAAAGGCATTGTCAAAATCTAACCTCAGGTGCTTCTTACGTGTAAAATTGTACATCAAATGTGCTAGTCGTTTACAAATGTCTGATTTATTTCCAAACTATTTCGATTCTTCCCTCCTGTGCAATGTTTAAAAAAACAAAAAAATGTCTGACATATTTATTCCAAATCAATTTGTGCATCCAACATTCTCAACAATTGGCTGCCACAATTATTTACAGTTAAAGAATTAAAAAAGCATAATATTAAAAATGATAACTATTAAAGCTATTAAAAGTTACTTCAATCTGTTAAGCCGTGTGTAGAATTCCAATTAAATAAAAATCTACAAAATCATTAAACTACCTACAATGAACAGGACAAATGATAACATCTCGTTAAAATAACTATGTAGCAACAAAAAAAAACTAAAAAAAAATTCAACCCAAACGATAATAAAACAAGAGAGCTATATTCGGCTGTGCCGAATCTTATATACCCTTTACAAATATATGAACTACTAAAAAGGTACTATATATATTTTTTCCCGGTGCCAGGAATTTTGTGAGATCGATCTTTAATTTTGGCCTCCAGTGTTAGTCGTTCTACATTTAAACTTTTCTTTCGTTTTAATATAAGCGATAAGCCTACGCCGTTTTTTTTTTTTTGGTGAATTGTAGATAATGGCGGAATTTGGTCTATAGTAAAATTTTTAATATTTGATAAAATTTAGTTTTCGGTTCAGTTTCAATCTTTGTGAAGTTTGTAAAAATTACGTTTTTTTTAAGATCTTTCGGAACTTGTGTATATCGGTTTTGTTAAAATTGCGCGCTTTTTTTTATAAAATATAGATTTTTTTTACAATTTTTTTGTGAAACTGCAAAATTTCGGAGAAATTAAAATTTAGTTTTAGAATCTTCGATTTTGTGGTGAATTTTCAAAGTTTTAGTGAACATGTAATTTTGTCAAATTTTAAATTATTCGTAATTTTTGGTGCAATTTCGGTTTTGTTTAAACTCTGCTTGTTTGGAAAAAATTTTTTTTTTGGTAATTTAAAAATTTTAATTTTAAAAGTTGTGTTTTGAAATTGCGTTGAAATTTTAATTTTTTTATGACTTTAAAATATTTTGGTACATTTTTAATTTTTTGGTGAGTTATTAAATTCTTTCGTTAATTTCCAATTTTTGGTGAAATTAAAGGTTTTTATTTTCAGATTTTTTGGTGAATTTCCATTTTTTGGTTTTCTGCATGTTTTGGCAAAATTTGGGTTTTTTATTAAATATTGCTTTTTTAGTAATTACATTTTTTATTCTAGTTTTTCAATTTTATAGTGAATTTTCAAACTGGTGGTGCATTTAAAATTTTGGCAAACTATGGTTTTCTTAATTTTAGAACTACTATAGTTTGGTGTTGCAGTGAATTTTCGGATCTTGGTCAATTCCAAAATTATGGTAAAACTCTGTTTTTCTCATTTTTCACATTAGTTTATATTTTAGATGAATTGATATTTTGATGAATTTTTAATTTTGATTTTTTTTTTTGAGAATTCACTACTTGTGAATTGATGATTTTAGTTTTTCTATGTTGGTAAACATTGATATTATTGAAATTTCGACGTTTTCCATGAAATACAGATTTTTTGTGATATTTCGGGGAATTTATAAAATTGTGGTGAAATTTAAATTTATGTGGTTTTTTGTAAAATTAATTATGAAATTGCGGTTTTTACAGAAGTTAGCTTTTCTTTGTCCGGGTTCTAAATTTTGAGGCTTTTTAAAAAAAAAAATTCATTTGGTCCAATATTTAGGTCTTAAGTTACTTGGGGGCTTTGAGATGATAAGTTTATAGCCAAATTGATAAGGATTCAGTATATGCGAAACTTGTAGGCTTGTGTATAAGTGTTTTCCCGCATAAGGGAAAATAAAAAAATGGTCAGAAAGGCGGACATCGGTAATTGAACTTCCCTACCTAGAAGGATCCTGAATATAAGTATATACTTTCTTGGGTCGCAAATAAACATTATAGAAATTACAATCGGAATGATAAACCTACATATATACATATGTATACCCTTTTAATTTTTGTGAAGGGTATAAAAACAAAGGAATAAAAGACATCACAGGGCAAATTAAATAGATGAGAATGAAATATAAAATACGACGATGCGAAAGTTTGAACAGAAATAACAATTGAAATTTAAAAGCCACAAGCCTAACAGACATTTGCAGACAAATGCGACAACAATCCAGCCGGCCAGAATATCTATCCATCGAACCGTCTATATACATGCCTCTAGCCATTTAACGAACGTCGACTATTAAAAAAAACGAGACTTGCGGTAGCCGAAACTGTCTATCAAGTCTCTTACGCTTAGCAGCTGGACTTTTGCATTCATAACACACATACTCGTACATGTTTTGCTTGCGTTATGCTTCTGTTAGCCTTTGCTACCAATTTAACTATTCGACCAGTAGCTTAAGACATGACAGGGGGCTTTCGGAAGAAATAAAATATAAAACAAAAGCTGTGATACAGTTGCACAATTTTGCGAAAGAGAACAGAATAACAAAACATGAGATTTCAAACATACTCGTACTACATACGCAAGTAACACAAACAACAATCACCTACTCTTATAGATACTTAGCCAACTAGTCAGTAGTACACAGTATTGCTCAAATAGCATAACCCGGTGCCAATAAACGCTTTTATGCGATTGGGTTTATTCGTTTACCTGGTGTCAAATATATGTACATATGCGGGTATATTCTGTAAATTTTATTTTAGAACTGAAATTTGCCTGAAATTTTATTTTAGAACTGAAATTTGCCTGACCTTTTAAGTTGATTTTTTTATTTTTACGTTTGGATTAATTTGATTAATTTGTACATTAAACCTGTTATTCATGCTGTGATTTTTTACTTGGTGTAATAAAGTAGAGAACTTTCAAATTGCTGCGCAATATACTCGTATATAAATTAAATATTAATTTAAACTTATATACTTACATATTGTCACGTTTAACCTTTTTAAAGCTGTTTAAATTTTCGCTAGTTCTTTTAATGATACTTTCATTTTTTTACACATAGTTTCTTTATATAACACTTAAAGAAAACACAATGTCTTTATAACGATGTTCGTAATTTAACGCAAGGATTAAATATGCAACAGGAGCAACGTCTTTGTTATATACGACTATGTAATAAATATAAAACAATCTTATTTTTCATCATTCTTGTGCGAGAAAAATTAGTACTATAAGTGTTCGTGTTATTACCTATTATGACATATTACTTGGTTTAGACATAGTCTTCCTGATATGTAAATATTTTGGCAGGATAATATAACATTTGGGTTTCTACATTAAATTTTATTGTGAAGTTTTAACGAAAACAATTCTTAAATTTTTCATAACTTTGTATCGGAAATATTTAATAGTTTAATTTTACGCCCACTGAATCCGAGCCTCCATAAATTATTTAATTGAATGAAGTTTTAAGGTGACATTTGCTTTTCTCTGCAAAACGAATATTTACTAAAGCAGCATTTGGATAACGTAATAGACACCAAATATATTTTGTTGGAGATTTTATGTAACGTAATCTAGTAAATTTTTGAACACATCTGTGAAAGTACTAAGGCGTATATATTTCTTTTGTGGTTGCCAGATTAAATTAGGCGTAAATCGTTCTCAAAAGTTTATTGTCAAGTATTTCCTTAATCATTAGCTAGCATGCAAATAAAGAGCACTATCATCTGATATTTGGAATTATAACAGTAAGAGTATTTAATAGTACACGCGGAAACTGCATTGCAAGTTATAAATTTTACTACGAAGTTGCCAGTAAAGCACTCGGAATAGCAGCTGGTATCATATACTGGTGTCGAAAAGTCTTCAAATTTGGAGCAAATATTGCGGATAATCGGAAAAATTGAAAAAGTCGTCTTATTTAGCAACAGTAATTTATTCAGAGTACGATACAAAGTAATACAATAACGATGAAGTTAACGTAAAGCTAGATACACACGAGGGTATTCGATGGCTTAGTTAGTAGAAGAAAAGTAAACAAGAAATCAAAAATCTCTTTAACAACATTTAAATTGAAAATCTTCTTTTCTGTTCTTTTTTAGTTATATTGTCTTGTCTACATATTCATACAACAGTTCATCAATAATAGTCGTTGCAGCTGTTGCGCTTTGTACGTTTCTTATTTAAAAAATTTGCGTTCCTACCACGTGTATTTCTGTAGTAATATATCCGCACAAAAACACAAATGTGAACTTGGCCTTATTTTCACATTAATGTTTTTGTGCGGATCTGAGTCCGTTTTTCCCAGTTATTTTTGTTGGTTAATGTATGTATAAAACGGTTAGGTTCAAATCAAATTTCAGCTCTCTACCTATAGTGAAAATGCTCCTAGTCCCCCTGGATGAAAAGTGTCCATTTTTCTTATTCTCCAAGGTCTACCTATAATTTTATCTCTCTAGCTATAGTAGAAGTATCCCATACAAATAAGGGGAAACCTTAGCCCCCGTTTTCTTATTTTCCCAGACATGTGTACCAAATTTCTCTCTAGCTATAGTGGAAGTGTCAAATTTAAATAAGGGAGAACCCTAGCCGAACCCCCTCCTACCCTATATAAGAAGTGTTGTTTACTAATTCCCTAAGACCTATATACCGAATTTTAGCTCTCTACCTGTAGCACTTCTTAGACCTTCATATCTCGGAAATTTGGAAAGATGAAGTAACCTATGCGTAGAGTCCTTATGTTTCAAGTTGCATTATTTTATGATTAAATGAAACAAAGTTATAAGGAGGGTAAAAACAGCGCGAATGGTTTCGTGTAATATACACACTGTATACATTATGCCTTAACTGGCGGACTACAGTTCGCCTTAATACGATACTCAGAACTGACATTACCGTTTATGGTTTACTCTATTGCTGCATCATTTGTACCAACAAATTTAACTGTTTCTAAAACAAATTTTCTCTAATGTTCCATCGTGTGTATTTAGCATAACAAACTAAACCAAACCCAAATAAATAAAACAGAGACATACCAAAGAAACCATCATCATCATCATTATTATCATAATTACTAACGTACAACAATTACTAGACAGTAGTTTGCAACAATTTCTCAGTACGAAACGGGAATTCAACGAGAGTAGTAGTGCAAAACGGCGAAATCAATTTAGTAAGCGAAACCAACACAAAGTATCAATCAACAATTAATAAGATACAAAACATTAAGTAACAGTTTAAAAAATCGGTAAAAAAAACCAGATTGAAAAGAATCAAGTGCATTAAAAAATGTAAAAATAAAAAAACCAGCCGAAAAGAAATAAAAGAGGAACGAAATTGTATAAGAAGAAATCTCTTGTTCAGATAAATTAAAGAAAGTTTAATATACGATATGTAATTTTTTTCCAAATTGATTGTACAAAATTAACTTTACAGAGATCAAATCAGAAAAGATGATTCCTCTGCCCAGTTTAAATAATGTAAACTTCTGCAAGGGTGATTTAATAAAATACTACTCTTAAAGGTAGAAAGTGTACAGAAAAGTTGTTAAGACCCAAAAGCCTCTTTGGTGCTAAATTATTCTGTTTTCCGTATTTTAATTTTTTTTTCTTTTTGCACAAACTGACTTATTAGTATCCCGTTTTATTTATTTGAATTTTGTATGATTTTTTGTACGAACGAGTAGTTTCTTTATTTGTATTTTTATTAGTGTCTTATTCTGTGCACATCTGGTTGAATTTAATTGAAATTAATTTGTCTAAACTAAGATAATGATGGTTATGACGAGTGTTTGTTCCATAGTATAAAAATACTCGTGAATGTAGACTACGAACTTAAGTCTCAGTCATTCCGTCAATTGTGTACATATTTTGTCCGCAAAGTAAAGACCCCTAAACAGCCTTGTATGCGATCAGATTTAAGTGCAGGGGTCAATACAATTGAAACAAAACATTCACACAAACGTGTGTGACAATCAACTCTGTCAATTAAACTCACTTTTATACCACAATATTTCGAAAAGATGGCTACACTGATTTAATATGGTCTTCATATTTTTTATTTATTAACATAAAGTTCATAAATTTATTTGTAGCAAGTAAAGAGGATGATAAAGTGAAAGTTCTGGCTGTATATAGTCTAGAAGTTTAATGAGCTGAAATTATGTTTGTTATGTTTGAGTAAGAGAAAATGAAAATTTCATTTGCACTTGTTGATTTTTTTTACCCTCAAGAAGTTAAATCGAAAAATGTTTTGACAGGTGTTTGAATTAGCAAAATTAACAACGTATATGTCGTTAATTTAATTAATGCTTCTAAAAAAAGATTGTATGATGACCAAAATCAAATAATTTAATCATATAGGTCGAAAACATTGACGATCTGATTAAGTAAACTGTTGCCAAGATATGCTATACTCGGTGTCAAAACTGATTGTTAAAGAGTTCTTAAGGATAATAGTAGAATTAGTATATTCGTATCGATTTACTTTAGAACTTTCAGTATCGTTAAACTGTTCGTCTAAGTTGTTCAATACCTCTTAACAACATCAAATCAGTGAGCTTTTTGTTATTACAATATGACAACGTCTGACATTCCTTCCGTAAAAATTCATTTTCTATAAATTTCTACGTTACATGTTAGATAAACTGCAACGCGCTTTACTTATGTGACAACTTTTGTCAGCTGATCCATGACAACACGATACGAATCTACTAACAACATACTAATGAGAAAATCAAAAAGCAGCCCAATTATCTGACATCTTTTTTTTCATCAAATATTTGTCTCGTCTGATTCCATTAAAGCGTACGGTACTGCGCCAGGCAACGCTTGGCAACATTTTTTTTAACTTTCTAATATGGGAAAAGATTATAGGAAAATGTTACCAAACTAGTAAGTTGCCTGGTATGGCACATATGAAGAACTTGGTCCTCCTTTTAATCTCAGTACTTTTTACGGTCAAAATTTTTGTATAGGAACTTGGCCTTAATTTCACATTTATGTTTTTGTGCGGATATTTTATAACAAAACACTTCTAACGGCATTTTACTACAAAATGTTGCTAACGATTGCAAGTAACTCTTATTTTTTATATTAATTGATGGGGGATATCGAAGCAGACCGCTTACTTCGACCTCCTTGCACAAAATTTATTTCGGGCAACCGATTTGTAGTTTACGCTACATTAATTTCATTCAGTCTTTACTCTTAACTGTAGTGATTTCAAATTGTCGACCTTCTTCTTCATCACGGAGTCTCTTGTAATTGCTAGCATTTGTCTTAGACTTAGGTCCCCCACTACCTTTAACAAATGTCTGCCCAGTGTCCTAAGCCTTATGCTGGCCAGTGCTGGACATTCACACAGACTGTACGCTACCGTTTCAGCGCCTTCCTCAGGAGTATTTTTGGGGAGTGACCCGTCCACCTCTTGCGAAAGATTCTCTTCCATCTCTTTAGAATTTCTTCATCGGCCAATAAGCACAGGAGTTCCTAGAGAGATTAACCTCTTCAGCTCTTGCGAAGCTTCATTATCCATCCCTGTCTGAATTTTACGGTCCAACGCCTTAGGAGTACCCTTAGAGATTTCCGCGAGGCATTTCCGCCAATCTTTTCCGGATTCCTTCCTTGGCCAATTAAAACCGGAGTTTATTCATATGTTCATCCTCACAGAGCACCATAAGCACAGGTAGGCCTGTAGTAAAACCGGCGATCGACTGGTATTCAGAGTTCGCATATAAGACACCACGCAGTCCTGGCGTACGCTGTTCCACCGTGGATTAGGGACTTTTATAATAGAGTGTTAACTTTTCTCCGTTCGACTTATTTGGCCAGACTCCTAGTAGAGACAGAAACTTGTTACCGGCCGCCACTACGAGCAGGTATAAGTCAGAACTTGTGACAGCGCATTTAGTTACGCCTGCCAGCTGACGACCGTGATGTATAGTTGCTCGGATGGTTTGAATGTTTTATTGCTCAATTATTTGTGTTTTTTAAAGATGTAAAGTAGACAGTTAATGCCTACATATTTACTGAACAGGCATTGGAAGGATAAGAAAGTTTTTACCTCTTTAATTGGGCATTTGTGTGTTTTTAGAATATATATAGTTAATATCGGCAAAGTAAGTAAGTAAGTAGAAACTAAAACATATCAGAACATTTTGACTTACTGATTGTTGGGGGCTGAGCGTCGATAATAATCAACACGCTATTTTGCCTTTTGTAATGCAAAGTTTTCATAATCATGGGACATGTCTTTTTCGCGATGACACCAGCTTTGTGAGTTCTCTGGGCTTGTTTATACGCCGAAACTTGAAGATAAGAAACTTCAAGGTCGGACTATTAAATAACCCATTGTTAGTAACACGTTACTTGTGGACCTTTCGTGGGAGTAATCTAGTAGCTGTTACAAGCCGTCAACAGCTCAAAACTCTCCATGTGATTCTATAAAGCTCAAAGGCGTGGTGTTGGATAAGTAATGTTCTGCCAATAGTAAGACAACTATCAGATTAGGCACTAACGTTTAATCTCTATCATATTTATTATTAATAATATTAAATTTAGTTAAATCTGTAAACGTAAGAAGAACAAAAAGTATGAAAATTTATGGCAAAAATCAATTTTAGCAAACTGCGTAGAAAAAGCGTTTAGCTTGTAATTTAATTGGTTGGTAAAACATCGCTCATTAACAAATACCAAATATAAACCACAAGCCATAGTATTAAAAGCGCACATTTCTTTTCCTCTCTACTTAACATAGCTTCGGTAATCGAAGTTTCTTTTAAGGTAGCATACACAAAAGCGTGTATATCTTCCGCACAGTAATACAATAAAACGACTACAATAACAAATAAAAGTTATGCAACAAATGCATTCAAGATAAAAACAATGGTAACTAGATATTTACATAAGCAAGTGTATACAAAATACTGACTGGGAATAAAACAAATTGAAAGAAAAGCTGTCGGCACTTTTCCCTTATTTCTTTTAAAATGTGGAGAGGAAGTCGTGGTCTTATTATCAGTAAAACATGTGTATTGTTTTAAACATTTTCGTCTGACCCGCGACGAATGTCGTCAGAATTTTTTTGGGATTTCCAATGATTGCGCATCGAAAGTCTGTGAGTGCCACGGCGAGCGCTACGGATCGATAATATTCAACGAACGATACACGTATATGGAAGACATAGCGAACGCTACAATGAACATTCCGCATGAATGTTCTAAGGCTATGATTATCTGTCGTGAAGAGGGTTTGATTCGAACCCGCTAGAGTTTCTTTCTTCACTGGTTTTCTTAAGTCGCAGATCACATTCGACGGATGTCTCAAGTCAACCAAACCCAGTCCATGGTTCAAATTCAGTCGAATCTATGCGGCAGAATCACTGAACATTGGACCTTTCGGATATAGACCAATGTGTAAAGCGGCGCCGGATATCTGAATGATGTAATATTACATACATAATGGCATCAGTTGACAATTTAATTAATTTTGTTTATACCTAACATGATACCCATTCAAACTTATTCTGCCAAATCTATTTCGTCCTCCTCAAAGTAATCCCCCCAGCTGCAATACACTTATTCCAACGTTTTTTTCAATCCTCCTAACAGTTGTTAAAGTCAATTTCCGAAATAGCCTTCAATGCGCGTAGCGATTCATGTTTAATGTCTTCAATTGATTCAAAACGGTTTCCCCAGGCGGTCGCTTGAGGTTCCTGAACAGCCAGAAGTCACACGGAGCTAAATCAGGCGAATACGGTGGTTGTGGAATGATATTGATTGAATTTTTGGCGAAAAACTCACGAAGAATCAATGCGGTATGCGACGGTGTATTATCGTGGTGCAAAAACCAAGACTTGTCGGCCCATAATTCCAAACGCCGCATATCACTCAAATAGTGTTCCTTGTTGACAGTTTGGCCGGCCGGAAGGAATTCGGAGTGCACCACACCTCGGTGGTCGAAGAAAACTGTCAACAAGATCTTGATTTTTTACTTGCTTTGACATCGTTTTTTCGGCTTCGACTTACCTTTGGCACGATATTCGGTCAATTGATCGTCTGTTTCCGGGTCGTAAGCGTAGATCTAAGACTCGTCGCCAGTTATAATACGTTTAATGACATCCTGGTAATCGGAAAGCATTGTTTGACAGACGTCATCGCGACGCTGTTTTTTTTCAAGAAAATTTAGTGATTTTTGAACCAATCGTGATTTCACTTTTCTTAGGCCCAAATGATCTTTTAAAATGGTTTTCACTGATTCCTCCGATATTCCAACGATATCAGTAAGGTCTCCGACTGTTAATCGTCGATTCTCGAACACCAATTCCTTGATTTTATTGACGTGTTGATTATCAGTTGATGCTGATGGCCGTCCTGGACGTGGTTCGTCGTCAACGCGTTCTCGACCCTCTTTGAATAATTTGTACCAATCAAAAACACTTGGTCGCGACATACAATTATCACCGAAAGCCTCTTTTGCAACATTCTGAACTTTTCGGCACCAGAATTTTAAAAATTTAATGGATCTTCTTTGTTGAATAATTTCGTCGAATAGATTTCCGCGCGAAATTTAAATTAAAAAGTCTTACTATTTTTTCCTCACAGTAGTATGTATATAATTAGCAGAACGTCAAATTTTACTAAATATTTTTTATTACTGCTTTCAGTTAGGCCGATTTTAATTGGAAGTATTTAGAGATAAAACTCTCTTTGGGCTCTATATATGTTTTTAAAACCTGAACTTTAATAAATGTTATATAGTTTCCTTATGTAGTGAGTAGGCTTGTAACAGCTTACATAATATTTTTTTTTTCAAATACTACAAACTGGTTTTATAGGCCTGATAAATTAAAATTATTAAACTAAACAAACAGTTGACAAAGACAAAAATACTATTTTAAAAGAGGAAAAGCCCAAATCAGGCAGATAGATTTACTACGTAAGAGATTAATAAACATTTTATTTAATCAATTAAATATTTCTTAATTACAGTTTAACACAAAAGCAGTATAATTAAAACAATATAAAATAAAAATATATAAACTTTCCAATAATATCCACAACAGCAACAACTATGAATGAAGAGAATATCAATTGTAAAAAGATGTAATATGAAAATAATATAAAATTTAAAATTCCGAAAAGCTACAACAAAAAATCTCATTAGACAAAAAAGAGTTTAAATTTAATACTTTTGAAATTTTTGCGCAATGAAATTTAAATGAAAAGTCGTCTCATCAATTGCATTTTTATTGTTATAAATGCAACATTGGTGTTGCAAACTAAACACAAATTGTAATTTTTTATTTGTACAAAGAAGTGCACAACAAGACAAGATTATTAAATATTTGTTAAGTTAAATAAAAAAGTAAGAATTTTGAATAGAAATTACAAACCGAATCACAAAGTTATAAGAGAATTTAAAAGAATAAAAATGTGGCTTCATCTAGTCTGTACCCTGTTCGTGATTGCTGCTGCATCTGCATCCGTCTTACAAATTGATCAGAATTTAAAAAATATTAAATTAATTGAAAGTAAATTTATACCGGACGTTAATGTTTTACCAGCCGATCAAACTATTAACAGCAACGATGAAAATTGGCAGCAGGTGAGACGTTTTATGGAGGATGGTTTGCCTGTATTAGAACTGTATGGCTATAAGCCACAAAGAGGTGAGTTTAATAATTAATTGTTAAAGTATAATTTTATTTCTGTACTATATTTTTAAAAGTAAAAACAAAAATAGAATTGTTTTCAGAATGGCTGCTATTTAATTTCATGTTACAACCCCATTACTGGCATCATAGCCATTGTCTATAATACTGTTCTCAATGCTGCCGGAATGGTATCCTCTAGTTTATTATTCTTGCTCTATCTGCCAATTATCTCATTGCGGAGATATTTCCCTGAAGTAGCGTTGTCATATGTTCAAAGTAAAATGGGTTATTGATTATGATACAACGTCGACAGCTGCTTAATTATAATTCTTGACACTATCTTTTGGTGTGGTTTATCGTCAGCGATTCCAATTGTAATTGGGCTGTAAATTCCAAAACAAGTTGTACTCGTACATCATAGCGACTGGCATTTCACTTATTCAAGCCATTGATGTTGCGACCGTTGGTACAATTTGGTTGGTAATCAAGTTGGCAAACACGTATAGTTAAGTAAAGATGGCAAAGGTACAACATGCTTTTTGGTTGGAAGATTCAGTGCTAATGTACTGTGTTCAGTACATTTTGATTTCCGAATCATCGTTGTACCCCCACGACATTAAAAGCCCTTTTTTCCAATCTGAAAGGTTTAATAATATACCACACAAAATAATACAAGAAGAATTTAAATTCTCTACCCTATATAATTAAAAAAAAACTCAAAAAGCGTTCAATACAGAGAGGACAAGTTGTCGATTTGAATTTTTGAAATGGTACTTTTCATGTGGAAAAACATACTTAAAATCTGGATTTTCCATCACTGCTATGTGGCACAAAATAAAATGAGGTTGTACAACACCCTCATTAACGTATACAACTTACCAAACTTTTGATTTTTCGTACAACCGTGACATAACTTATAACAACGTTGCAATCTCGTGTACAACCTCCTCAAGCTGTACCAACGGTCGAAACGTCTGTGGCTTGATTTATAAGCAAAAGTGTTATGGTATATTGTGCTATGGCTGCAACTGTAGCTTGTTTATTAGCTTGGTCGACTCAAGTGAATCCTCAAAATATAATCTGGAGGCGCCGAAATGTATGATCTACAGTCATGAATACTTAAATTACATACAAACCGATGATTCGACCGTAAAGTTATTGCTGGAATCATTATCAAGTTCATTAGTTCAGGCTTAGTAAAAATTAGGCACCACTCGAAACGAACACACACACATAGTGTTTTCATTGTTAAACAATATTTAAAAAAATTAAAGCTCAAAGTTACCACTTACTGGTCACTTTTTTTGGGTATTTTGAGTTGAAGTTGTTACTGCACGAAAGTGGAAATCATTAATCAAGTATTGTTAAGGATGATCGATATTACCACATTGAGTTCTTTCTGCCTAAATCGGAAGATGTTGATATGCCATACAGCTGAAGACACGATTTTTTCATGCAACATTTCCTAGTCTTGAACTTTCTAGGTTTGGTGATCAGAATTGGTCATGTAGATTTTGTGACTTATCATTATTGGGGCTTATTCTACGCGGTTATTTAATTTCCAAGGTGTATTTCAGCAAGCTCCGTGCAAAACCGAGGTGTGCATTTGTGCCCGAAAAGCCGTTGAAGACAATTATTCAAACTTAAATTTTGTCTATAGGCTTAAGTAAAACGGTTTTTATATCAAGATATATGTACATGGGCAGATAACCAACAAAACAAAGGGAAGCGTTAAATGTCCTCGATAAATGGTTCTAATTCTTAAAAAGTCTTCGCTTTTGTGTACACAAGTAAATTGTTTACGTATCTAGAACTAAGAATTTCATTTGGTAAACATACCAGACGTCTACACCACAAGAGGTGATTCTATTGACTCTTCGCTTCAGATTCTTTATGACTGTATATATTGGGTACATGTACATAATATCTTATATCCCGCAAAACCTTTCCTCAGAACAACAAAAGCAGTAAATGAGAGGGACTGCTTGATACTACAACTCATAGTACATAAAAGTATAAATATTGGAATTTTTTCACCGTTTCAAGTTGCACTTTCCAAGTTTTGTTTTCGCTAAATACATTATTTAAGCTACTTTCTTTTATAAGAGTAAGTCGCTAACGATGCTTAAATATTGCTCGTCATATTTCTATAAAACACTAAAAATATTTAGAACAATAATTCACCAAGCTAACATGATTTCGTTGCTACGTTATTAGCCCTGTCACACAATTCGATTGCGATCAGAAGTATTTTCAATTCCGTAAATTGCTTCTTTAAAAACGAAAAATATCTTAGTAATTAAACCACTTTTTAAGGGAGCAAAAACAAATTCGCTCGGAATTGCAATTACGAAATTAAAATCATTCCGATTGGGATATGGAACAGATCTGCATATACATTTTGAGAAATATATATTTTTGCCTCTGCTAAAAACGGTATCCGTTATTTTGAATTTTTAATTAACGATATATGTATGTATGTATGTATGTACATATAATTTTTTTTAATAATATGGCCTCAGTTTTTAACATTCTTTTTTTTTGGTTAATGAATTATTTTAATTTTTTTCTAACAAATAGATTTTGTTTTTACTAAAAAGTTAAACAAATATGTATTTCTTTTTTGAATTCTCTTAAGTTATTTTTTATTCTATGAACAATCGGATGATACTCGAATGAATAATACATTTTTGTTCGAACAATTTAAAATCCGAATAATTTCAGCATTAGCCCTTTCCACTCCAAGACTGTTTTTGTTTTTATTCCACCAGCTCCACGCTAAAATTACGTTTTTTTACTTTTACGACGCGAACATATAACGGTGCGGTAACAACTAGTTTTATTATGTAGCATCGATAAAATTTAATTGAATTATAGTATCCCACGATTCTAGAATACGTTTCATTTATTCGCGATTCAAACATTTTAGTAACAAAAATCCCTCCTGTTTTAAAATTTTCCGCAAAAAGAGGTATTACACCATGTCGAGTATCACTCGACAGTGGAGCTAGTGGAACAAAATTAGTGTCGACACTCGACATTGGAGTGGAAAGGGTTAATGCTTATGCCTACTAGAACAATCTTTTACGTATCACATAGACGTCGCGACATATGCATAGAAGTTGCTAGAACTTAAGGAGGTTATACCCGAGATTTTAATGTTTGTGGGCTTATTGTATTTGTTGATACGAGTATATATGTATATGTATTACTTTCTGCAATAACACTTTGTTTTGAATAATATATTTTCTTATTGAATATAGTTTTAAACTTTTTTTTTTAAATTTTATATTTAAAATTATTCCTAATGAAATTATTATAAGAGACAGAAGTATTTTGTGTTTAAACTAAGTATTTTTCCAAGAGTATTAAGTTGCGTTGTGGCTGTATGAAAAGTCAAAAACATTTAACATAGCAGTGAAAAATCGGAATTTGAACAAAAAACTGAATTTAACCTAAAAAGTATTTTTTTCATATGAAAAGTAATATTTCAAAAATTCAAGGAGACAACTTGTCCTATTTGTATAGAATGGACTTTGTGCAGTATTTTAACGTTTCAGATTGGAAAAAGTACTTTTAAAGTCGTGGGGATACAACGGCAATACGCAATTTAAAAAGTACAATAGGTCTGAATTTTCTACAACTGCCACACAGTATCCCATCCTTATTCAACACGACTTTTTTTTAAATGAAGTAGTACACGGATTTGTATTGTTTATGGGCAAAACACCCAACTTGATTTTCAACCGATATGTACCAACGGTCTCAACGTCTCTACAAAGAGAGAGGTTTTAACAAGTTAAAATGTTACTAAATTCCCCTCCAATTTCAGGTCAAGTTAGCTGTCAGTAGTTTCTTTACATTGTTGTCACATTTAGAGTGACTGAAATCATCCTTGAATCGTAATCACTTTTGCGTTAACTTCTTGTGGGGAGGCAATAAAGTTTTCTTATGTATTGCATATAGGCTATGAACCACTTATTAGTATTAATTAATTTTAATGTCAAACATACATAACTTTTACCATGTTTTGTATTATAATTTAATAATCAAATTTCATGTATTACGATAACTTTTCAATACCTCCAAATATGTAGTCAACTATAGGTTTCTGCTGAATAGACGAATAAAAAAAAATTGCAAAACTGTTTCTCTGCTATTTAGACTTTTGTGAAACAGACCATGGCCAGTTTAACTTAATTTTAAATTATATTTCCTTTTTTCTGTGAGTTGACGCTATAGACGCAAATAGTGATCTAAATATTATATCTATGTATAAACAATGAAATTAATAAAATATATATATATTCCCAAAAATACTTCTGAATAGATAATCAAATTGAATATAAATTATATCTTGCTAGCTTCACTAGTTACTTTAAAATCTACCATCGAATATCGAAATCAAACTTTAGTTTACTGCTAAAATAAATTTTACAAATTGAAATTGTGTAAATAAAAAGCGTTAATTTTTTCGCTAATTAAAATAAAGAATAAATAATTGCTAGTACTACTAGCATTAGTCCGTATTACACTCAATAAAGTCGGCTCAATCTTGAAACGAAATTCTTTTCTAATATCAAAGACCTCATGAGGGCCAGCAAAGATGCTTGAAATCCCCACCAAACAGTAACTTTTTGTGGACGAATTATTGGTTGATGTCCTCCCATGTCCAGACGCTGCTTTTTACGTGCTACTGAATCGTGAAACTTGCCATGGTAATTTAGCATTAGTGACAGCATAATAAAGAACATATTTTACAGGCGCCGCCAAAAGTACATAAAAGCCACAGGCTACCAACATCGTACTACCCATATTACGTACGCATTTAGGTAGGAATTCCTACTATTAGTAACATTTGAACTTTTAACTCTTTGTTTTTTGCATTGGAAAGCATAAAATAAAATACTAAAGTAATGGTAAAACACACAATATAACATTAGAATTATTGTTTACCATGAACAGTAATGAATCATTTACACACAATGTAATAAATCAAAAGAGTGCATTCCTAACTATTCCATTCATTTACTTTAATTCGAAAACTAATAAAACCATTCAACAAAAGGTGGAATCATTTAGTCCAAACAATAAGAAAAGAAAAGAATGTTACACGAAAAATGTTTTTGCTACAAATATGTAACATGTATAGAGCAAAAAAAAAGCCATAAAGAATTTCTTAATTGTTTTAACAATAAAGACTTTTTAAAACAAACTATTTAACCTATAACACTCAGTCATATAAACATTCCTTAAAATGCTCAGCAAAAGAAATTCCTAAAATACATTAACAAAAAAAAAAAAAAAACGTTTGGCAAAAATAAAAATAATGGTATGCCGAAAGGCGAATGTGTTTAGAATTTAATATAACTACAAACAAAACAATAAACTCGATGATAAAAGCTTTGCAAAAGTTAGTGCTATATCAAGAATATCATGATATAACCAAAAACACTGTTAAAACGTACTGAAATTAAATCAAATGACGAATAAACAAAATAAGAAATGTTATACACTAGAACACACCTATCATGTGTTTAGAATAATAATTTACTGACGTAACCGTGCACCGTGCCACATTCCAACTACCACCTCCATTAGAAACACAATCGCCACTGGCTGAAAGAGCGTAAACAGTCGTCTCAAAGAAAATTAAAATAAGTTTAAACGCATTAGTGTTATTAAGGCGCACAGTAGTGCGCCATGCCAAGTTCAGGCATAATGCACACAGTGTATATTAAATGGAACCATTCATGCTGTTATTACCCCTCTCATAACTTTGGTTCCTTAAGACATAAAATAATGAAACTTAAAACATAAGGACTCTACGTATAGGTAATCTCATAGGTCAATGAAAGCTTGCCATATTTTGGTACTTATTCCCTGACTCACTAACTCCCTCATTAATATTATAACGCACTTCCACTATAGCTAGAAAGCTAAAATTTGGAAACAGGTAGGACTTGGAGAATAAGTAAACAAACATTTCTGAAAATAGGCAGTTTTTATCTAGAGGGACTAGCGTTCCCCCTTATTTGTATTGTTCAATTCCACTAAAGCTATAGAGCTGTAATTTGGTTTACTGGTAAGTCTGGGTGAATAAGTAATCAGAAAAATCTGAAAACGGGCACTTTTCATCTATTGGAAGTAGGGTACCCCCTTATTTGTTAGTATAGCTGAAATTTGGTATACAGGTACGCTTTAAGGAAATAATTAATGAGAAAAAATCTGAAAATGGCCACTTGTCATCCAGTGGGACTAAAGTCCCCCCTTATTCGTATAGAGAATTTCTACTGTAACTAGAAAGCTGAAAGCTTTAAGTTAAAAGAAGTTTCATACATACATATATTAACAAACAGAAATAACTTGGAAAAAAGGATTCAGATCCGTACAAAATTATAAATGTGAAAATAAGCTGGAGTTCTTAGCTAAAAATTTCGGGCACTAAAAGTACTGAGATCAAAATGAGGACCAATTTCTTGATATGTACAATACCACAATACCATTATATTTCTAGGCAACTTGTCAGCTTTGCGAAATTTGTTTAACTTTCTTATGTGGGAAAGAGTTATGAGGAAGAAATGTCCATACTAGCAAGTTGCCTAGAAATGGAATGGTATAGTACATATCAAGGACTTAGTCCTCATTTTGTTCTCAGTAGTTTTACTTGACCTTATATTCACATTTATGTTTTTGTTTGGATCACTTTTTACAAATGACAATTTAAAATCCCTGCCAACGAATATTATCAAATTCAATTACACAGTATATGGGCCATTCCACGGAAACAGGGAATTACAACTTAAAAACTCATATTAAAACTTTATGAATAACTGATTATTTTCTGTTTCACAAACATCTAAGGAGCAAAGGGTTATTATGTAATTCGATTCGAAAATAAAAACTTTCGAATTCTCGAAACATTTATTATGTAGTACGGATTTCGGAAATTTATTTACGAACTTTTGGAATTAGTTTTCCCTTACGAAAAAACAAAAAGTAATCTCTCGTATATATAGTACGAAAATAAATCAAGCTTTACGTTAAAAGGTTTATATTTTATTCGAAAGCTGTTTTGTTTTCAAAAAATATCTTCAGATGTATTTTTATAGAACTGTATTTTTATATGTATAAAAAGTGCTCAACTATTAAAATATTTTCATATATTTTTGATAAAAGGGCGGGTTGCAAAAATAAATGTAACACGAAGCAAAGGCATTATAAGGTGTTGGTGGTTTCATGTTCCAGCATCCCGATTTAACAAAAGCCATCTCAATGTTTCTAATGCTAAGAACAAGTTAAAGGATTTGTGGACAAAACTGATTGCAGATTTAAATTATGCCAGCCCTCCAACTCAAAATTATACCAAATAAAAACTGGTTTTAATTTTATTTAACTTAATTAAAAAAGAAGTTGAAACTTTCCCTTTAAAGTTCATGGATAATTACAAAAATCATACCATTGTCAAATGCCGGAAAAATTAAAACAACATTTTAGGTACAGGAGGTGTCCAAGTAAATTTTACTCCCTAACACATCTTGAGTAAAAAGTCGTGGCTCTATTATCGATCGACTTAGCTGAATGGAAGGGCCTTCTCAATTTTATATATTATTTGTGATGAATCGACTCCAGAAACCCAACCACAAATCTTTTCATATACTCCACGTAGACAAAGACAAATAGAACTTGTTTAGAATCAAAAAAAGTCTTCTTTTAAAACAAGCCGACAATCAGATAGCTTTTCAAGAAAAATCCGTTAAAGTTATATTTGAAATAGACCAGGACCTTGCGGCTTGTCTGAACGTGTTGCTAAGAATTATTTAATAAGAAGCTACAAATGGAAGAAACGGTAATATACAAACTTGCTCAGTATGAGGTTGTAATTAGACTAAATAAAACAATTTCTTGAACTGAAATCACAACAACATGGGAATTGGCGAATAATTTTGTATAGTTTATTTTTGTTTAAATTTCACAACTTTGAGATAGAAGTAAACAAGCTATTAAGAAAAAACTTGGTATTACTACTTTTTACCCGTATATTTTCATATACAATTCCTTTGGGAAATACGAACGAATTAGGAAACTTAACTTTCGAATCGGAAATTTGTTTCGAAAAGTTTTTTTTATCGAATTAGATAATAACCCCTCAGTTTTTCAATTATTATTTGTACGCCTCTATTTAGCAAAACAAACTTGTAACAAGTCATCATGTAAGCTAGTTTCTAGCGTGTATTTGTCTACTTTACAGCTGAGTTAAAAAGGTGAAATAAGTCATATTTGACAGTTATAATAGTTAACTACATATTTGTATGCATTCAACATTTATAGAAGTTATTGTAACACAAGAAATTTTATTACTAAAACTATTTGTTCCGTACGTAACGTAAAACATGAAAAAATGTTGTATTTTACATTAAAATTATTGGTTCATAATCTAAATATTAGGTCGCTAAATCTAACTTTGTATGTACAGGGTGTCCGCCGGGAAAGTATACTACTTTGTTTGTTTATAATTTTTTTATTAAATGAAAGAGAATGGATCGTATATTGATAAATGTTTCATTTAATTATGTAAGGAATACAATATCAGATAAATGTCCGCCTCTGTTAGCCTCACAAACGCGAGCCCTTTGAACACATTTTTCATTACGTTCTCACACATTTCACGCGATATTTCATTAATTTCATCACGAATATTCTGTTTGAGTTGCTCCAGCGTTTCTGGTTTGTTTACATAAACCTTGCTTTTCAATTCCCCACAAAAAGAAGTCCGGAGCAGTCAAATCAGGCGACCGTGGAGGTAAATCAACACCACCATTCCTTGAAATAACTTGTTGTGGTAAAGGGTCTCGCAATAATTCCATTGTAATCCTGGCTGTATGCGATGTGGCACCATCTTGTTGAAACCACATCTTAGTAAAGCACAAAGCATGCTATTGTGGCGTTAAAAAGTTTTCAATCATATCACGATATTGCTCCCCATTGACCGTTACCGTTACGCCGTTTTCAGTTTCAAAGAAGTAAGGTCCAATGATTTCTCCTGACCAAATTGCACACCAGACTGCCACTTTTAATGGATGCAAAGGTGACTGATGAATAATTTGAGAGTTTTCCATTGCCCAGAACCGACTATTCTGTTTATTCACATATCCATTCAAATGAAAATTGGGGTTGTCATGGGCGAGCTGTAGAATTCTATTGGCATATGTACGGCGGCATAAATGCTCTTCTGGAAGAAGATCTTGTGTCAATTGAATCTTAAATGGAAACAAATGCAAATCTTTGTGCAAAATTGTGGCCAAAGTTGTTCTTGGAAGATCAAGCTCCTGATCACGGTGACGAATTGAGGTTGATTGACTGTTTTGAAGACTTTCTTGAACAGCAGTAATGTTTTCAGCCGATCTTGCAGTACGATGTGGTCGATGCTTGGGCCTATCAGCTACAATCCCTCTTTCTGCGAAATCATTCACTACACGATAAATAGTGCGTCTTGTTGGCACGTTGAATATTTTTCCATAATAAATTTGCCACGTCTCTACTTCTCGACTGCCAAATATGAACTGTCAAAACTAATGTTTACCAAAATGGCTGCAAAACAAAGTAGTATACCTTCCTGGCGGACACCCTGCACGAATAATCAAAAAAAAATTATTTCTTGGCAAGTTGTACGACTCGGTCACAACATAAATGGGCCTATCGGAAAATCTCATTCTATTTTGTACTTATTTTCGTAGCAAAAGGGTATGCAAGTTTTGCCATCGCTACTTAAAATTACCGGTCTGGAAATAAAGTTGTACAATGAGATTGTACACAAAGTTGCATATTTTGTGGGACATATTTTAAATTGATTACCAACCATGTTGTGCCCTTGGTCGCAACGTGTATGGCTTGATAAAGTTGATCGAAACAGCGACCGATGCAAAAACTTGTCCATTCAATCGAAGGCAAAGATTTTTGGAGCATGTTTACAGAAAATATTGACAGCCCGTTACAAGGTCATATACGTAAGGAACAGTGGTTAATAGTAATCATAGTAAAAGATATTGATCAACGCAGTTCTGATAGACGCTTTACTGATAAAGAGAATGAAACGGAGGAGTTAGCAACAAAAATTTAAAAGAGGTTAGATGTTTGAAATTTACAAAATGCTTTAAAACTCTCAAACAAAAATAACAGAGTTTAAAAAAGAAGCCATTATTAATAGTTAGAGAAGCATTGGAAAATAGCGAGCAAAGCTACCCATTCAAGTTAATAATTTTTAAAATTTTGGCAACAAAAACGCGTCTAGTAAGAAATATTTTAATAAAACTATGATAATAAATCATGCTACAAAATTAGTATTAAACCTTTAATTGTTATTGTAAAATTCGTGAAATCCCGGAAAATTAGCAGTGATCAGAATCTTTTTAGAAAAATCTAAACAAAGAACTATTGAAACTATTTTTGCAACATGTAGGTCCGATAAGGCACATTAAATTCAAACATATTTATTATAGCTAAAATGCTCATTTCGCCTCCCACTGTGCAGCTATAGTGATTTCAAAGACGAAAACGACTGTGAAGCATTCTTACATTGTTTTAGTATTGAAGCAGTTCATGATTAAATAAAAGTATATGTGGAACTATGTAAAAATATGAAGCACACATTAAAACAAACAAATTTATTTACTTCTTACACAAAATTTAAAGTTTGGCAAAACACGGAATGCCTCAAAGCAGAAAAAGAAACCAACACACCCACCAACCTATTGCGCCACAAGAAATGAAAACTAAACAACTGTAAAAAGTTTCATGCTCCATACCGTTTTCCATTTTAATTGAAAATAACGAGAAGAACAATTTTGTAAACTTTTGCATACTTTAGATTTTCTAACATTTATTGTTGTTATACAAGTATAAATGTGTGTGTGTGTTGATATTTGTTTCTTTTTTTTTAATTGATACTTTCAGATATACCATTCACTTTGATTATACCGAAAATTGATGTACGTACAATTGAAAAACCGCGCTTGAAGGAGTTCATGTTGGAGCATATGGTGCCGGGTCGTGCATTCGATAACTATGCTGACGAAGAGAACTCCTCATCGTTTGGTAATGGTAATGGTCATAAAATTGTTTTTCGCAAATTAGAAAAGTCTCCCAACAATGTGCTATGGCTTCTGAATGGTTTTCAAATACTACATCGTGTACGCATCAACGACAATCTAATTGCTTTGGCTATTGATGGATATTTAGGTGATCGGAAGTCACCCTATTCGAAGCGAAATATACAGGAAGGCAGTAATAGGTAAGTGCTTTTTTAATTGTTCTACTAATCTCATTTTTTCGGGATTACTTAAATGCTTCCCTCTCTCATTTTTATTTAGTTTTTTTATCAGAGGCGTAAAGAAAAAGAGTGGTTTAAACATCAAGTTTTAAATACATGTTCAATGATTTTTCATATCTTAAAAACTATTTATTCAAACTTTCTGTATATATTGTATAAACATGTAAATATACGAGTATATACATATATACAGGGTCCGCCATCTAACGTTTTTTTTCAACTAGTGCTTATTTCGTGAATGGTAACACTTAGCTCATGTCTGATTTGACAGATAATTAGTTTTATCCTTCCGCTGAACGAATATGGTTGTGTATACGCTTGAACAACGCTGGGAAATATTGCGACTTTGAAAATCATGGTATTGTTGCAGAATGTGTCCGAAAATTGCGTACAGATTTTGGAAGAAGAGAAGCACCGTCAGCTCCGTATGTTCGTTATCTTGTGAAAAAAGTGAAAGAAACTGGCATCCTCATCGATAAACCAAAGCGTGAAAAGCCAAAAACAGTGCGTACACCCGAGAATATTGCTGCTGTGGCAGAAAGTGTGCGTGAAGCGCCATCAACATCAATTCAACGTCGTTCTCAACAATTGAACATTTCGGAGACACCATTGAGACGAATTTTGCATAAAGACCTTGGTATGACGCCATACAAAGTCCAATTGGTTCAGGAGTTGAAGCCAACTGACCATCCAATGCGTTTTGCCTTCGCTAAGTGGGCATGCGATCGACTTACAGAAGATGCCGATTTTGCCAAAAAAAATCATCTTTTCAGATGAAGCTCATTTTGATCTTGGCGGGTATGTAAACAAGCAAAATTGTAGCAGGGGCACGGAAAACCCGCACACATACATTGAAAAGCCGACGCACCCAAAACGAGTCACTGTTTGGTGCGGATTTTGGTCCAAAGGCATAATTGGGCCATTTTTCTTCGAAAATGAACAAGGAGTGGCCGTTACAGTCAATGGCGATCGTTATCGGGCCATGTTGAACGAATTTTTGTTCACAAAAATTTAAGAGGAGGATATTGGCAACATTTGTTTTCAATAGGACGGTGCTACGGGCTACACAGCCGAAGCTACACTCGATGTTTTGCGCCCTGTTTTTGAAGATCGCATTATCAGCCGCAGATCTGATATCGTTTGGCCAACTCGGAGCTGCGATTTGACACCGTTGGACTATTATTTGTGGGGTGCCGTCAAAGATAAGTGTTACGCCGACAAGCCAGAGACAATTGACGCTTTAAAGGACAATATTCGTGAAGCCATTGGTGAAATACAGCTGCACACAATCGATAATGTGCTTAGAAATTGGACCGATCGTGTAGGCTACTGCATGGCCAGCCGAGGCAGCCATTTGAATAAAATTATTTTCCATTATTAACCGGAAGGATTGTACTTTCAAATAAAAAAAGAAATTTGAGAAAATATTTAGTAGTTTTTTTTTTATAGCATTTTAAAAAAAAGGTAATTTGGCGGACCCTATATATGATATGAATTATACGTTAACCAATAGCATGTTCAGACATACGCCTTAATTGCATAATTATAAGATTTACGCAATTAAGGCCTTAATTGAGCTCAATTTAATATATAAGAACTCAATTGATAAATTGAGCAATTAGTTCTTAATTACGCTATTACATATTTGAGTTCCTAATGTATATGTTCTTTCCACCAGAGTTGCATTGCGCATTGGATTCAATTTATGATGTAATTAAGTACTAATGGTTCAATTTATAAATTTAATTCGTGTATGGTAAGTTGAGCGCGACCTTAGTTGCATAAGCAACGTACAAACTATTAGGTAGGACTGGCATTTTATGTATATCCAGTCTAAGCAGCACAGATTTTACATTCATTTAATTAGCGTAATAAATTTTATTTCATTTGAATTTCAATACTCTGATGACACTCAGTGTTTGTTCAATTGCTTTTTGAATTTTAAATCTGTGCTGTTCCCTTAAAATTTCTCAAATTATTACACCTCTGCTTAATGTTCCATCTCTTATCAAGTACATAAATTAAGGCAACTTTTGCATGTGTTTGGACTAAATTGAAGAACTCTTTAAGTGCAGTTGTGTGTGTAGTTCTTTTTTAAGCTCAAAGCAAACTTTGACAATCAATAAATTTTGCAAAAATTTTAACATCCGTTTTTGTAGGTCTGTTGCATAAATTTCGTAGATAAAATTTATATGAAAAAATGTTTTTTTTTCTTTTTCTGCTTGCAGTCGTTACAATGAACCACAACCTTTAGAGATGCGCAATTCAAGCGGTAATATTGCACACACGAAAAATGAGCCTATTTTAAAAGAGTCAAAGGCGAGCCCTTTGATGTCATTTCTTGGTAGCATGAAAAGTGGCACAAAAGTTTTCCAGCACTTCCTGTCGAAAAGTAATCTTACACAAATAATGGACGATGGCTCTTATACAATTCTCATACCCACCGACAATGCATTTCAACGCTGGCATCCCATCGATTGGGGTTTCTATCCATTCAGTGTACAAGACTTTACCGAAAGCGTATTACGCAATCATTTTTTGCCTACCCAAAAGCCTTTACGTATGACTGACGTTAAGAACATGGATCAAATGGTTGTACGCACCATGGGTGGCGACAATGTCATCTTCAGAGGTCAACGTAAGCATTTAAATATTACTGTGTTTTATTAATATTATTATTTTATACACGTACATCTGTACACTCAGTCAAATAATTATATTTGCAATGCTTTAACTTTAATTAAAAGAAAGAAATGGGGCAAAATATTTTTTTGACAATATTTCAAGACATCCTCTAAGGCACGTGCAAGGGAGTTCAAGCCAATTAAGAACGACTTTTTCGACCCAGCGTCGACTAACTCTTGTGTACCAGTGGCATGCACCCGGATTAACAGTTCGATCAATGAACGGCATTTGGCTTCATTCTAAAAATGTTTGAGATATTTTTTTCACAAACGTGAGGATCTAAAAATATTTATTTCCACTCAACACATAAATCGGAAACAGGACAAACTACACGCGGTTGCCCATCACTTTTTCCTCAATACGGCTTTATTCAAGACATTTTCATAGTATTGTCGACAATATATTTTGAAACACAACAAATTATACTATTTTGTCATGATAATTGACCTGAACAGTATTTTATAGACGAAAAATTATAAATTGTTCTGAATATATCATCAATAAAAATTACGTCTATGACAACCAACGTTGGCGTGTATAGCCAACTGGGATTTTTTAACATAAAAAAATTTATAAATGTTGCCCCATTCCACCAAAAAGCCATTTTCAGCTGCTTATGGCTCTTATGTATATTGCTTGGTAGGTGCATATTTTTGTGGCTTTAAGTATTCCCCATACACCCTCGGTGGGATTAAGGTTTGACCTTAAGGCAGGCCACTCTAGCATCTCAATTTGTAGAGAATTAAAGAACGCCTTTGACTTTCTCGCCACTAGATCAGTGCAGTATCCTGCAGAAAAATCCATTAGATATCTGCATTTTCTTTGCCAGGCACAAGACATATCTTAGACTTGTCTTTTAATGAAAACGCCGCCCTTACCTTGAAAGGTCCTCCAACATGAACGGGTTTATGGCATGCTTGCCGTGGGCGTCTTTGGACCCTCAATATTTGTGAAAACCATTTGGGCTGTTTAAGTTATTTTTTTCCCCAGTAAATAATACAGATTCAAATTCCTCTTCCACAACCGGCCGCTTATATGTTGACTTGGCACCTGTCAGAAGGCAAATAATTCATTTTGCACACATATATACTTTATAAAAGAATTGCGACTAACTTCATTCGAAATAACGGAACTGCGAATGATAAAGTACTCGAAAGAGAGTGTGCATATCAAAAACAACTACTGTACCATTGGTAGAAAAGAGAAAAGTATTTTTGCACATATAATTATTCGACTGAGGTGTGTAGGTACATGTTTTTGTTGTTTAGACAAAGTTATGGTCATAATCCATGATCTACATTCTATTGTTCTATCCTAATTTTTGCATTTGTGTGTTTGTATCACATTCCTTTAGCTGCACCTTCCGTTAACAATGTATCCATAATGTCCGATTACACATTATCTAATGGTAATCAGGTATTTATAATAACAGAAGTTTTGTTTGTCTCCGAAGCTGTTGTATCCAAATTACATCAGGTAAATGGTGTGATGATGTTTGTAAACCTATAGTAAATATATATATGTATATATTGTTCTTTCTCCTTTCTTTCTATACTTTCTATTGTTGTTTTGTTTTCTAAAAACAAATTTGCCCGTCACACTCCTTACGTTGTAAACTCATCTAGATGCATAAGGATAAGGAGACACCACCTTTGCTGGCCTTCCCTTGGTTTGGCGCACAATTTTTGTCACATTCATTTTTGGCTTTAGAACGAGATCCTAGGTTTACACAAATCACCAGGTATTTTCTTATAGACATATGAAGTTTTGAATTTTGTATTTTTTGATTTATAGTTTTCGTGTGTGTGTGTTTTTGCAATTGCAGATTTTTAAATAATGCTGAAATAGCACCACATGTATCAGGAGCCAATTACACATTCTTTGTTCCGGACGATAAAGCATTTGAGAAGCTGGGCTTCGATAAATTAAGTGATGACGTTATGGTAAGTTACAAATGCTTACAATAACGCAAAAAGTGTTTAGTTTGACCTGATTTGTTCATGGTTTATAATTAATTAAGGAAATTTCTTAACTAAACGCCGTTATAAGTAGAGGGTATTCCAAAATGTGAGCATGGTTTGTATTTATTGCAAGTTATTTATTTATTGAAATGTAAAGTATATGCGATAGAGTTGTGCATGGAATAGCAGATCGAACGAAAAACTTGCACGGTTTTGCAGCCACATACGTTATTTTTTCTGAAATTCTCGTTGATATTCTCCCTTATTGCGGTTGGCAATTTTGTGGCGTTTTTTGGCGTTTTTACAAAATGGTATCGCGGTTGGCAAAAGCGCCAGCGTATACGACACTCTTTGCAAATCTATTACTAAAACGGTATCGCAAAGGGCGTATTTGCCTGTCAAAATTGCAAAAAACTGTCGTTAACTTTTTTGCTCACGACAGAGTTTAATAATTGAGAAAATATTTTTAAAAATGGAGTCAAATAAAACGTAAGATGAATAAAAACCATATCTAAAGTTTTTTATTTAAATTTTAGTGTTTTTTTTATTTATTTTAGTATAAAAATTACCACTCCCGCACAATTTTCTAAGTTGGTGGAATTAATGGAAAAAAAAACCTTATTTGGCTAAAGGATACAATAAAGGATTAAATAAAATTAATATAAAAGAAGAATGGAATGAATCTGCAAAAGAGCTAAATAGTATAGGCCCTCCGTTTCGTACAGGCGATGGTTGGCTAAAGGTATGGGGAGATTTTAAATTCAAATTAAAAAAACAAAACTGTCACACAACAAGGCCGAAAGTCATGCAATATGTGGAGGTGCTTTTAAGCAGTTTGTTTTGACACCAACTGAAGAGGCTGCAGTAAGTTTATTGGAATTGCACTCTATTGTGCAGCATAAAGAACCTTTCGGACTTAAGCGTGCTCGTTGCAATTCCGCTGATCATAGACTTTCTGCTGATGAAATATTCAACTTCGTAATTGACGAAAGTACTGAAACTAGTACGCCTGCAAAAAGATGAATAAAAACCAATACTCAGCATACCTATTTGTTGAAAAAATTGAAAGTTTTTATCGTTACCCGCGTAAAAGAATATATGCATGTAGGTATTTTAAATTTTTTTTCTTATTTTGTAATCAGCTGTGAATTGTTGACATTTTAATAACAGGGTTCTTCATAATAAAATAAAATTAGGTATTCTGTTACAATACGACTCTTTTACAAAATTGGCGTAGGCGTAAAACTTCCACGATACCATTGAATTGTAAATACGCCAGCAAATACGCCATTCGTCTAAAAACGCCAACCACGATAAGGGTGATTAATCTTTCATGCAGTTATTGGACTATTTCGATAGCTACATGACATAAACATCAACTAATTTTGGCAGAATAACTCGGTTATCATGTGTATCACCAATGACGGGAACTGTGATCGCCCTTACCTTCAAAGAAGATTGTCGCACAACGGAAACGGAAATTTATGGTTGCGTTCGTAAATGCAGGAAATTTATATAACTATGTAGCAGTTATGCCAAGTTCTGTTACTTATGCTAGATCAGCTGTTGTACATAACTTATAACTGCTCAACTTGCAGTTTTGAACAAGCTGCAAAATGTTTAACGCAGCACTTAAATGATTTTATTTGAAACAAATTGCCATCTGCAGTTTATTGCATCAAAAAATTATTTACAGCGACATTTACGGCGTATACACGAGACGGTGTTGCCAAATTACGCATGTTTGAACTTTGACTATGTTGCAAGGACGCACTTTATAAGGACCAATTCTAGAAAGAAAATTTTAATACACGATTTTAATAGTATTCGTAAAGCATTTCGTTCTCGCGGAAAAAAATGTAAGGCATGAATTAATATGATTTTTTCGGTGAGAAACAAATAATTAAAAATGTTCTAGGAAAAGATATAAAGTTTGTAATTTCTCAAGTTTGGTTTGGAGATAAACCGGTTACGGCTATGTGCCATCTTCAGTGTCATTTTTCGTTTTTGTAATTTCTACAATATTAGAGCCCGACCAGATAAAGGGTATGTATTCTGGATCCATATAGGTATGATGGCCGTCTGTCCGAAATTAAAATCACCTTCGAAATAAATAAGAGAGCTCCATTCGACTGTTTCGAAATATTTTTACTTTTAATTTTACCTAAAATCTAAATTAAACTAAATATTAAAAAAAAAATGAACCACCAAAATTTGGCAATTAACCAATATTTGGAGTTCCATTACAATACCAAAACATGGCCAAACAGTTTCAGTTGCGAAAAGAACAAAATTTTCCAAAACAGCGAAATTTCGCAAAAAAAAACGAAAAATCAAATTTCTTTGAAATAAGAAATTTCATCACAAATTAAAAAAAATTAAAATATTACCAACAGGTCGAAATTTACAAAAGTTTCCAAAAAATCTATAAACTTAATGAAAATCTGAAGATGCAACATAAAAAATCATAGAATTCATAAAATTTCAACATTTCACTACAAAAATTGAGTTTTTACCAAAGTTTTGAAATTTTACCTAAAAGTCAAAATTACACAAAAATGTAACTTGTATGATAATCGCCGAAATTTCACTAAAATTCGTAATTACAAAAATATCATAGAAAAATTCATATTTCGCCACAATGCGGTAATTCGCCAAAAATAAAACTAAAATTAAACAGAAATATAAAAAAATGTTTTCCAAAATTTGGAAATTTACTAAAAAAAATACCACAAATTCATCACAAAATCAGAAAATTGCAAAAAAAATATTTAATTTATTGAATAAAAAACATCTGAAATTTGACCAAAAATAGAAACACCATAAAATCAACAAAAAACCAAAAAAATCAGAAATTTACCAAAAAAAAAAAAAAAATAACGCCAATAAATAAAACTTCATTTGGAAATTTTAAAATCACCAAAAACAAAATAAACTTAATTCCACAAAAAATCGCGTATACTCAGGAACAAAGAAATCCATCATAAAATCTGAAAATGCGCAAAATAATTTAAAGCTCCAAAATACCTAAATTTTACCAAGAACCATATTTTTAAATTTATTGAAAATTTTCCTCAAAGGGTGAAATTGCACCGAAAGCTCTAAATTTCATTAAAAATTCGAAAAAGTTCTACAAATGAAATCTGTTTTATCTACAATTTACAAAAAAAAATCAAGAATTTATCGCAAATTCATAAGCATTTAGAAAAAGGGTACAACGTGTAAAAAATTTAATTGACAGAAATTTAAAATAACATCTCATCCGATCTAAAATAAGACGAGTAAAACCGGAGCCCAAAATTAAAGAAACAAGCATTTGCACCGTGAAAAATCTGTAGTACAATTATTTGTGTAACATTGAATTTTGTTAAATTTTCGAAGTTTTTCATTAATGTTAAAATTTTGGTAAATTTCGACTTTTTTGTGAAATTTAAATTTTTAGTGAAGTTTATGGTAAAATTTTAAAGCTTTTTTTAATGTCGCTACTTTGAAAAATGTTATTGTTTTTGTAATTTAAAGTTTTGTCTTTATAGTTTGGTTTTGTAGTGACTTATTCTGGTTAATTCCCAAATTGTAGTGAAATTTATTTTTTTTTATTTTCAGATTACTTTAGTCTTTTGGAAAAATTTATAATTTTTAGGTTTTTTAAATATCTTGGTGAAGTTTTTAATTTTTAGTGAATTTCCGATTTGTGGTGAATTTAATTTTTTGATATATTTGTGTAACATTAATTTTATTAAATTTTCGAATATTCATTTTTTTTTTAATTATCGCCTTTTTGGTGAAATTGCAACATATTAGTGAATTTGGTATTTTTGTGCTAAAGTTTCGCTCTTTTATTAAATATTGATTTTTTGGAAATTGAAAATTTTTTACTATTCCAGTTTTTAGATTTTATGGTGAATTTTTGATTTTCAAAAAATTTAGAATATTTCACAATTTTGTGTAAAATTCTGGTTTTTGGAGAAATTTGGTCCAACATATACATAGCTCCGTACGTTATCGGATGGCCTCCGGTTGATAATTTCTACAGGGGAACTTTATAGCAAAATTGGTAAGGAGGGAAAATACAAAAAAAAAAACACACAGAAAATCGGGTATTGCCATATTGCGGGAACTTGTGGGCCGATATTGCTGAGTTCGAGTAGCGAAGTTTGCCAAACGTCCTAATCAAATAGTCATAGTTTCATGAAAATGGTCATAGTTCCTAGAACTTCCCTATAAGGATCCAGATTTTATTTACTTTGTTATGTCGGAATTGAATATTGTTACGAGGTAATAATCGAATATATGTGAAACGACCTATTCTACAAATACGCAATGTTACAAGCATAAAGCAAAACAATTACCTAGCGGAAATTTTCGGAACCGCGATTCAAAGTACAAACAAAAACAAATTCTACAGAACAAAAAAGTAAACAAAAGAACGAACACATATACAAGACTACTAAGTCAGCAAATGAAATAAATGATGCGCAATATCACGTACATATGTTCGGGACGTTTCAAGAATCGGCAGAGAGTAGAGTTGACTTTGAGATTTTATAGAGTGAATATTTGTGTGTACATAAGTGTGTTAAGTTTACAGTGTAAATTAGTACTAAAGAGTTGTAACTAAGAGTCGTAACTGCCGAATAAAGTTGTGTATCGATAAAATCATTAAGGACTGCGTATATTATTTCTTGCAATTAAAGGAATCCTACAAATTAACGTTTATTGTGGTAATAAACGTAACAATATTGTAGAAATTGCAAAATATTAGCAACAAAGTACTTATTTAACGTTCAAATGCGATATTTTACACATTTGATTATTTATGGAAATTTTGTCCACTTTGATACAAATGGACTTCCTGCAACAACAACATAAATTTTCGAATTCCTAAGAAGAGATTGTGCAAAACAAAGGCAACAAATTCAAAAATTAAACACATTACAACATTTTTTAATAAAGGTACCTTTCCAAAGTTCAACCATCAATTATTCTTTACATGAATTTTAAAGGATAGTTTCTAAACTTTATTCATGCTGGTTGATATTAAAAGAATCAGTAGAGACAAATATTCCGAATCTTTGAAATCTCAAATAATTTAAGTTTTAAAATAGGCATTTATTTCTAAAAAGTATACCAAAAACGGATCAATAGTTTTTAGATTGCTAAAAGAGAACAAATCGACAAAATGTAATAGGTTTGGGAGGGCGTCCACAAAAAACTTTCACACATGACGATAGAAAAATATGCACATTTTCCAAAAAAAAAATCTATTTGATTCTTCTGGTGAAGTTGTGCATGGTAGTTCAAATAGAAAACATGCAATAGAAAATAATTTAAAAAGTTACAGACCGCCCAAAAAACCACTGTTGTCCGGAAAGCACGTCGAAAAGAGTTAAGATAGCATAAACCTGTTTGATTATTAAAGATTGCATTTTTCAAGAACGTACCAGAATTGAACCCCACAAAAATGGAAAACTGTTCTATTTATTGGCCAACCAAAATTCAACTTAATAAATTCGGATAGTATGTATACAGTTTGCAGTTTACCCGGTGAAAAGCTTGAGCTTCTGCTTGAGTAATTGTAATTCCAGTTTTAAGTTTGGAGAAGGCAACATATTGGTGTAGATGGCGAACGGAATTGCAAAAAAATGGTGAATATATGGAACGCCTCATGTGAAAAAAAATCCGGAAACGAAAGTGATTCCGCACTCTGAGTGTACCATGCCACTTCGATGCGTCTTTCAACACGATAACGACGCGAAACACATAGCGAGGTTGGTAAAAGAGTTTGTAGGAGAGAATGGAGTTCATGTCCTTGATTGAACTGCACAATCACCCGACTTTAACACCACTGAAAACATAACGAAAAATGACACTGAAGATGGCACATAGCCATCGGACGGAAATTCGTTCCAAAAATCTACATCAAAACACCCTGTCCGAATATCAAATGAAGAACCATTGAAAACCTCTTTGCTTAATGGAGGAGGAGGGTGTCCGGTAAGAGATTCCAAAATAGGAGTGTACTTTATCAAACTCTTGAAACTGACTGGAAATGTATTTCAGAAACTGTTCTAACTAAATCTATGCTTCGCAGATGTACCGAAGTTATAAAAAACAATGAAACATATACGAAATATTTACTGTTACTTTTGTTTTGCACACGTGAATTGTTTTAGATTGTTTTTGAAGAAACAATTAGTTTAATTTGATTTTAAATTAATTTATTGTTTACAGTACATAAATATAAATAAATCATTTAAACATACTATTGTTGGAAATGAACTGTATTACAAAAAAAAACAAATTCTTATTATTTTTGAGGAGTTTGTTGCAATTGTTTTGCACAACACTGTATACCCTTTTCAAGCCAGTTCAAGCGCAAGCCTTATAAACGCTGTGTGTATTACACAAAACCAATCCAGCTGTTTTTATCCTCCTCATAACTTTGCTTCCTTTAATCTTAAAGTAATCTAAATTGAAACATAAGAAACAGGTAACCTCATAGGTCAAGTTTGAGAGTTTTACCGTAAAAGCTTCCCGATATATGAAGGTAGAAAAAGTGTTTTTTTTTTACTTTATTATATGGGAAAAATGTTACCAAACTAGCAGATTGCCTAGAAACGAGATGGTGTTGTATCAAGAACTTCGTCATCAATTTGGTCTCAGTACTTTTAACGGCCGAAATTTTTGGATAGGAACTTGGCCCTATTCTCACATTTATATTTTAGTTTTAATCTATCAGCGTTATATGTTATACTAATTTCATAAATAATTTCTTTTGCAGGCCTCCCAGCGTGGTGTAAAAATGCTTCTGAATCACTTCGTTAAAGGACGTCTCTACAATCGCGACTTAAAAGACAATGAAGTATTCGAAACTATTGGAGGAGGACACATGAAAATCACACGGAATCCTGGCAGCAATGCAACAAGTGTGAATAATGCCAAAATAATAGAAAGTGAAGTATTTGTCTACAATTTGGGTACCATGTTCTACATTGATGACATACTGTATTCACATCTGTTGAGGGAATATATGATCAAACATAAATCGAGAACAAACTATGCCGGTGGCAACAATGGACGATCATCGACTTTTGGAACTCCCACCGATGTTGAAATCGTACCAAATGAATTTAATCATGAACAGAGTGGTGGTAATGGTGATTACTCTATACACGATGAAGACTTCGATGATGAAATAATAACACCTAAAGCGCTTCCCGTCCAATTTTATGAGTTACCACAATAAATATTTGAAACGAGAACGTTAAGAGTAAAATTTTGAACAAAATAGAAAACAATTTGGGATAAACAAAAAAAAAAATTAAGTCAAGAGACAAAAACTAATTTGAAGTGAGAAATTTAAAAAAAAATTAATTTCTTTGTAAGAAGTAATTTATACATACATACTATATTCTTATATTAATTATGTATTATTTTGTAAGAGAGAGATTGTTAGAAGGCTTTAAGCTTTTTTTGTGTATAGTTTCTTAGAGATTATTTTACTACTATTGTATGCATTTTTTAACAAACAAAAAAATTATAGAAAAAAAACAAATCATCAAAAAATATATTTAATGTTAATTTTGTGTAGATTTATAATTAAAAAAACAACAATTAATTAGTTTTATTTCTTTCTATACTTTTTAGATTTAAATTTATGTATATCAACGACAAAATAATCCGTTAGTACATAAAACCAACCATAAATCTTTATTGTCAACAAGTATACTTAGAATTTTAATCGAAAGAATCAGCAAAATTTAACAACAAGATATACATATATACACAACTTTTCGTAGAAATACATATGTACGTAAGTCCAAGCGAAAGAAAAATATTTAAAACTAAAAGTATTATGACATGTTCCTGCCAGAAAAATATCTCTCACTGTGTGGAATTGCAATGTTGTCCTCAAATCTTTTTGGGCCTCATAGTAAATACTTTTAGTGGTTAATGTTTAATTAAAAACTCGATTAAACTTAAACAAAAAAATAAATGCAACATTATATGTTTGCACATATCTTACTATATTTAGAAAGCAATTTGATAAAAAAAAAAAACAATATCACAGAAACTATTAAAGATTGTATTTAGTACGAGCCATTATTTAAAACAAAACTAAATTATATGTCTTTAAAAAGTCTAAAATATACATAAAAATATAAATAACCCTTAAAGGACTTACCGGGAAAAATACAAACTAAATTAAAATATAAAAGAACATACGTAAGTGAATTTAAAACATTAAGAATTTTATATCATACCTAAGAAAGAAAGAACAACAATAAGATCATACATTTCCATTCTGAAAGTTCATTGATGAATAAAGAGAATAAAATAAACAGAACCTAAAATACTGAAACAAAAAAAAAATATATTATTTGCAAGCGCAAACCTAGAAATTTTAGGAGAAAGTTAATTACAACTTAATTCTGATCAAATTTGTTCGAAAAACATACATACATATGTATGTAAGTATAGACTTTCGTAATTATCACAAATCAGGAACATACAGGGTGACTGATGAAGTTTGCTGCATTGAGAAACTGGAATAATTTTTTTTTTTTTGTAATGCATGGAATTTATTAAATTTGTTTTTATTTGAAAGCTCATTGAATTGTATTAAAAATAGTTTAATTAGTCTAAAAGATAATAGAATTTAAATGCCCACCCTGCTCCATTGCTGGGAGAATCGTCATTCCACCGATATTCTGTTCATTATGGTCAACATTAACGGCATATCGAAGATAAATATATTCTTGGGAACAGAGTTTTTTTTTTTAACTGATAAATATTAACCGTTCGGTTTCAATTTTGAATTGATGAAATAGACGGCGACATTTCAAGATGTAATTGCCCTCACTTTCCCGAATCATTTAGTCGACATGTATAATAAATAGTTCATTTAGCTAACTTTTTTGTTCTTTGCAACACTTGCAAATTAATGTTTGTGTCACCATAATGAATTATTATTAGAAACACAAAGATTTTATATTCGCCTGTAAGCGGATTAATCGTCTTAATTGAAAAAATTATAGCCGTCAATCAGCTGTTGGATAAATTTTACTAAATTTTGGGAGAGTAAATTGAAAAATTTACTCAGTTACTAAACTCTACTAAAAAAGTAATCGAATGAACCTAATATGATCGATCCGTTTCGTACAATCGCTGCAGCTGATTGGTTCGTCAATGTAGAACGATATCATATCACGGCTTTATAAATTTTCACCAAAGACAACAATGGCTACATCATCCACCCTTTGCTGGCGCATTGAAACATCTTACGTGTTGGCGTTCGGTATTATGGGATTTTGAACAGTGAAATCATATCATTGTGTTAATGAAAAAATGTTTGCCTTTTCAGCGAACTATTGTTAATGCGGCGCTGATCTACTTCTGCAGATGTATTTAACTAAATGAGATATTTTACGTAGATTTTTGGAACGAATTTCCGTCATCCCTTATCAAGTTTGGTTTCGAGACAAACCGGTTTCGTCTATGTGCCATCTTTAGTGTCACTGTTTGCTTGGTTTGTATCATTACGAGCTCTGACACATAAATTGCTACGTCTTATTGGCTGCAATGTAATGCGTCTGTAAACCTTTTCTTCATCTGTTGTGTAATCGTTTGCCACTACAATAGTTATGTACGTGTATATCTGTAAACTTATATGAGAAGCGATGAAATTTTTGAATTTCACAATGGATACAATAATAACAAAAACTTACATATGACGTTAACAAAAATTAACTTATGTAAATATTTTTTTTTTCAGGATCACAATTTAAAACTTCATTTTTCGTCACTATTCCACCAATATTTTCACACACGACAAAATATTATATTAATAAAATAACATTTTCTGTTAAAAAATGCAATTTCTTTTACAAATTTATTATTAGTTTATTGGCAAAAATTTCATAAAATAATTTTCCCTGATTGCCATGATTTCAATAAAAACAAATGGGTTTAAGACCATTAGAAATTACGCGTATTAAATAGATGTCCAAAGCCTGGGTAAACTAAACTTGTACATGCAAATTTTTCGTAGGTTAGTGGTTCTTCACACTAAGTTTGAGCGTATTCTGTAAAAAGGAAAAAACAAAAGACAAAATTATCCTCGATAAGCTCAAATATGTTTTATAAACGATTAAGTGTAGGTTTCCATATATTGTGTGATTTTTGTGTGACCAAAATCCGTATTAATAAAATGTGTTACTATTGTATGCATATCGCAACTGAATTGTCTAAAACGCTGAAATTCTTTGAAATCGGTCAGTATTTATAAAAGTTGCAGGCCGCAGCCGAGGAAGTTAACTTTCGCACTCTGTAGCTCCGTGCCTGGTTCAGCTACAGACTTCTCAAGACAAGATTCTAAAAATTGGAAGTTCCATACTTACTACTTTTTTATTTTACTCCACTGTGCAAAGCTGAAAACCCCAATTTAAATTTTTTGGTGCTTTTTCTCTATAACATATATATTTATACGTATTAAAATTTTTTTTAATATTTTATTTACACACATCCTTTTATTTATAGGCTTATTGAAGAATTAAAACTGGGCAAAAAAATATTCTCAATGTGTATTTTATCTTTTAATATTTAAACTCATTGCATTATATATTGAATTGTAATTTAAAATTACTTGCAACTTGAGTACAAACTTATACACGTTATATTCAGTGTCAAAAGATTTAACGACGGACTTATGGGTATTTAGCTTATCTAGCCGATCACAACGGGCTTTTTAAAAAGAGTTCGTAGTGGCATAAAAACTGACTCTAATCGTTGTTGGCTAGAGCCCAATATGCGACTTATCACGATGTACCATTGCCGGCAGCTGCGCTTTTGCCTTTGTCGAACATTAGCATTTCTTACGCGATTTCTAAGCGTAGAGTTATCTTGCAAAAAGTTTAGCATTTCCGTGACCAATGATTTCTTTTAAAATATTGTTATCAATATACATATGTAGATAAAGAAGGCAAGTACCAATATTTTTAAAATATTAAAAACGAAATATGACATAACCGCAACCGACCTGCTTCCAAACTAAACTTGACAGGAGATGACGGAAACTGGTTCCACATATCAATTGTCGGAAAATTAAATAAAGAATCACCGAGTTTTAAGATCGCGAACCGCTGAATACTTTTTGGCCAAATTCAAGAGCAAAACTTACAAAATTTTGAAAATTTAATATTTGGAAAATTGGATTTTGTCTGGCGGAAACTATTCTCATATAAACTTACTATAAAAAAGTGAGACTAAAGATCAGGCTTTGGCAAAGCTATTGTCAAGGAGATTAAAATAGAACATTTTTTCACGAAACTGACCAAGAGTAGATGTATCGAACGCTCGGTTTGGAAATACCAAAGGGGGTATTGCGAGTAAAACATTTTTCAGCAATCCCTCATTTAGCGGCGGAAGTTGCTGGAGGAGATTCTAACTTGATTTGCTGTAAAGCATTAATATCAAGTAGTCACGAATTCCATTTGTAGAAGTTTGCAGGTACTGCCTCTAAGGCACAAAACAAAACTAAATGGGATGTTACTTAACTCTGACCCAATTTTTACTTACGAGACAAACCAAAAAAATTAAATTAAAAAACGTTGCCATTCACAAAAGATAAAATTGCTGATTCCTAATGTACCTGAACCGGAAAATGCCTCGGGTTCTGAATTGGAAGAGGTTCTTGGAGTAACAGAAAATTACCTGGGGGGTTATGTAATTTGATTCGAAAAATAAAACTTCGAAAGAAATTTCCTAGTCGAAAGCTAAATCCTATTATATTATTCGCTCGAATTTACCAAAGAAGTTGTACGAGTATATGAAAGTATTAAAAGTAGTGATACCAAGATTTTTATTAACAGTTTGTTTATTTTTATGTCAAATTTGGGTATTCGAACGATCTTATCAAATCGTTTAAGCTTTTCTTATACCCAAAAAATATTGCATTTCCACAAACACAACTGCTATTCAATCCAGTTTTTATATTATTTTAGAAAGTAAACAGTACCCTACAATCATAAACACAAACTATGCAAAACTATTCACCAAGGGCCATGTTTTTGTGATTTCAGTTAACAAATTTGTTTTATTTAGTTCTAATTAAAGGCTTTTACTGAGAAAGTTTGTACTCGTATACTACCATTTCTGCGAACCGCAGCTTATGCAATAATTCTTAACCTCATTTATGTTTTTGATTACACAAATTTACGTTTTATCCACTGGGGTAATGAATGCAGGTTTTTTTCTTTTCTTAAAATATATACATTAAATCTATATAAACTTCGTGGTATTTTGTTCAAGGATCAAAAATAAATAAATTGGTAAGTCATTTATTAAACGGTTTATTGGCTAGAATATTAACGAAATAAATTCAAAAAATTTTTGAATTCGATCGGATCCTCGTATAAGTAAAATATTTTCCGCATTTAGTTTACTGAAAAGAACTTTATCAAGGCATGTGCCCTGAACTTTATTTAAAAATTTTTTGTTGCTCGGAATGTGTGCTGTTTTTGTAAAAAAAAATACAAAATTTTTTTATTTCTTGTTTATAATAAATCAAGCTTTTCGTTACCACTATTCTCCAGAAAGTTTTTATATATGTACATACATACCAAAATTATAAAAACATTCTAAGGATTTTTATTAAAAATTATTTTTTTTTTTTTTTTATTTTAACATACTAATAAATTAAATACAAAAAAATATATATATTAAGACTTAATTTTTTTATTAGCTTTTACCACTTTGGCTTTTAGAGCCTTAATATCCAATTTATTATCATCACCAGATTTTCCGTTTTTCGACGTAGATGGTTGATCTTCGGTGGGTGGCAAGAAATCTTTTTGGCGTTTCTCTTGTTGCTTTTTAGTGACTTCGGCTTGCTTCGAATCACGGTCTTGTTGCTTGCGATATTGTTTCTGTTGCTTATTCAGGAAATATTCACCAGAAGCCAATTGTTTGTCAACTTTACTTTCCGGTTGAGCTGGTGGGAAGGGTGTATATTCCTTCTTTTGTTTCTTTACTTTAGGTTGCTTGCGTTTGCTAATGTTTTTATTTTTAAATTTGGGCAAAAACCGTGACCAGTCTTCATTTGCTAATTTTGGATCTTTCATCAGCTCTCTTTTGATCATTAAAGCTTTGATATTATAAATGGGATGTACATTTTCCATTGTATCAACAACAATGTCACGCACTTGCTGCAAACCTTTATATGGACCCAGAGCAGCCACTGTATTGCCTTGCACTAATACATAACAATCTGTCAACAGTTCTATGGACTTTAATGTGGCTCCATTGGGTCCAATTAACCTCTGACGTCTTTTAACGAACTTTTCCTTTTTTCTAACTAAATTGCCAATTTTAATAATATCACAACCGATTTCATCTTGTAGCACACGTTTCGCTTGTTCAAATGGCACGCTACGTGCCATCAGCTTAATCATATCTCTAGCTTTGATAATAATATATGGATCCCAAGTTTTGCGTGTCGTCTTTACCACCATGCAACCTTCAATTAAATCTAATTCCGCTTTTAGATTGTGCTCAGCCACAGCTTGCTGCACTAATGGCCATACTTCATTGAGGTACTTCTCGCGATACTTTGGAAATAGCGTAGCAAATGATGATTCCTCGATCAAACCATTGGGATTGTGTTCTGGTTTAAAAGTCGGTATTTTCATAGCCCAAGCATTTTCTACGGCTTCATTTATCTTTTTTGACTGATCGTCACCTTCACTATCACTCATTTTACTTTTAAATTAATATATATTTATCAGCAATTTGTAATATTTACTTTATTAGGTTTTTTTAAATAAAGACACGTGCGATATTTGTTTGCGACATTCCTCCAATCAAAACATTGCAAAACGATGCCAGATAATTTACACGAGAAGGATTGCCAAGTCCCTATAAAAGAGGCAAGCCACATATAATGATTTAACTTTTATTTTGATATTTATCTCCATGTTCTATGAAGATATCAATATCAGTTATTAGAAAAACGGGGTTTTTTTGTCAATTAACTTTTTAAGTACGCGCATGCAACGATTTTGAAGTAAAGTTTATTTCATTCTTAGAATTTAACTGTGCTTAAATGTTTTACCTAGACGAATTATTTATCAGGTGGGAGCAAAGCGCATTCGGCACAATGTCAAAATGTTGTCGTCTTAAGTCTATTCCTATCAAGGCGATATGAAGTAAAGTAAAAAAGGAACAAAAGCAAACTACTAATATTCTTTTTTAAATTCATAAATATATTTGTCATATAAAATTCATACATTTCGTTGGAAATTCGTATGTACTTCAACAGTATTTAACGTTATGTTGTGACGAGCGCATTCATCACCTGAGCTTATTAGGCCACTTTGTAATTATTTCTTCTTGCGCTTTACTATATTTTCTGAATAGTTTCTGTACGGGTTTTTACATACGAGGGCATACGCAAATATATTTTACTTATTTTGTTTGTGTTATTGCATTACAGCGTCTTCACAAGCCAAACCCCTGTGCGAACAGCAATCTGTACGTTGACAGAACACATTAATGGCTGGTCAAGACAACATGTAAAATTACTGAAATTATTTGCATACTACACCTGGTAACCTTGGACAAAAGTACTGTATAAGCACGGGTTCTTTGTTATTTTTTTCCTTGCAGAACATCTGTTTAACGGTAAAAAATAACGACGAAATAAACATTTTTGCACCTTTTATATTTGCTGAAAAGTACATTTTTATAGTGATTTCATACATATAATTTCAACAAAAGAATCTTTTTCAGATTTAAATTATAAAAAATGATAAGTTCCGTGCGGTATGACCGCAGCAGTAGTAATGAACAAATGCAATTTAATATAAGTGACAGTGGAGGTGGCAGTATTGTAAGTAGTGAATCACCACATACTCCTAGCCAAATATCGATTACGCCTGTTTATAGTACGACTGAAGATCCCATAGGTGTAGGAAATGTACGTTTTCATTCTTTTTTAATTGAACAACGATATTAAATAGCTTAATTTTATTTCAGATCCTCTGCACTCATGACGGCGTTCTGTTGAAAAAGGCCAGCGCCGAGCATATAGCTGACTTAAATACAAGTGGCTCTTTATCTCTGTTGGAATATGGTCCATCTAAACGCTTGTATATTGAGTGGAAACCAAATGAAAATATTTTAATTGCGGATGACAGTCAGGACCAGGGCGATTGGGCCTTAGTTGATACAATATCGCAAAGAAATCGCACTGTATCCGAGTGTAAGGTTTTTAATACGAAACCTATGGAAACATCCACAGGCTCCATTAAAGTTCGTGTAATACGCACTGATTTGGAGGATTTATCTAGCATACAGGTGAAGCAACGTCGACAGACTATAAAATTTCTACGTAAATTAGACGGTACCTTACACACTGAATTCTTTTTCCAACATGGTAATGCTGATCTGTTCTTAAGCAGTCTTAAGAAATTGCATGTAATTGATATGGCCCCATCTGCTCGGGCAGGCGAGGAATATGTAATTTTAACCACCGAGACACAAAAGCTTAAGAAAACCTTTGCCGAGTTGGATATAGGAGAAATAAAAGCTAGTCCTTTAGGTAATGAAGGATGGTTACCAAATAAAGTTGTGGGATTGTTGGCTAGTCTACCTGATTATATGGCCCATAAAGTGCCACCTAAAGTTAGACCCGGTTCCATTGAACCGAAAGAACGCCAAAAATCTTCTCCACCTTCCGACAACTATCAACTTATAGGCATAAGTGGTAGTACCAATACGTCGGAGTCACGCAGTCGAGCCAGCAGCCTAGATAAATCGCCCGAACTAGATTCAAGTGAATTGGAAAATGTTAAGGAAATTGATGAGAAAATTATACCATCCTTACCTGAACGGAAACCAATGCTTAGAGGTTTTCCTCTTAACGAAAACCAGTGGCTGGAATTTCAAACCCCTGATGGTCGCATTTCAGATTCTTCAAGGATTTTAGAAATTATTTTCAAAGGTGGAATTGAGCCCAAACTACGAACCGAGGTGTGGAAATATTTATTAAATTACTATCAATGGAATGATACTGAGGTAGAACGAATTGCTAGAAGAAAACAAAAATCCATGGAATACTATGGTATGAAGGCACAATGGTTATCAATGACCACTATACAAGAGGCCAACTTTTCGGGCTATCGTGATCGCAAATGTCAAATTGAAAAGGATGTTAAGAGGACAGATCGTTCGTTAGACTATTTTGCGGGCGAAGATAATCCAAACTTATTGACTTTGCAGGGTATATTGATGACTTACGCTATGTATAATTTTGATTTAGGCTACGTGCAGGGTATGTCAGACTTGTTGGCGCCCATTTTAGCTATATTGGTAAGTTTTTATAAGGAAAATTATACCTCTAATTCCAATTAACTCAGAAACTATCATATACTGGAAGATTTGTATATTTTTATTGGTTAACTAGCGACTATTCCGATTACCGAATCTTATTAAGATAACCAACCCACTCAAAAACGGGGGGTTCGTTATCTTCTTGTTTTTCAAAAATCATCAAAATTTAGAAAGAAGACAGTCGCCAAACGTTTCGATAAAAATTCGTCAAAAAAACCGCCATAAAAATTAATTTCAACAATGTTTTCCTAATAAAAAATGTAGCTAAAAACTATTATACAAGAAAGCATAATATGTACTTTGGTGTAAAAAATAAGCTATTATATTATATATTATATATATATTATAGTATAACAAAGCAATTCAATGGCTTTATTGAACCAAACATATTGAAATATAAAAAACCAGATATACTTTATAAATATTTTTGGACAAGTAACAGTATAATAACGTCTACATAACGATACTACATTCGCTTTGCCTACACACTCATATAGATTAAATTTTAGGAAAAAGTTGTGATGGTATTAACCAATTGTGAACGTGCGAAAAATTTTCATTCTTCTATTTGGCAAATTCGCCCTTAAAAATCGTGAAAATTTCGTAAAATCGTCATGGATAACTCCTATACACTCAAGGATTACACTACTATAAATCGCGAGGCATTTAGTGGATTGATGCTATTTCTCATTAGGGAGCGTTGATGGATTGAACTTATCTTGTCAATTGCCTTGGCCTGCTGATCCAATTAAATAGCATAATCACTCCTCTAGGTGTTTATATTATGAAGAAGAATATATTATGCAGAAGAAACATTATACGTTCTTGTTTTATGTGAATGACTAATATTATAATCACTAATACTATAATCACATTCCCAATAGGCTTCTTTTTAGCTATTCAATTATTTCGTTTTGCAAACTTAAAGCGTGTATTGAGAATTTATTTTAAAAAAATATAGACTTTATTAAAATTGTCCAAGCTTGAAGGTCTTTTTTTTATTTCCTGATGATGCTACACAATGGAGTAGCGAAATATCGAAAAATAAGAATATAATTTTTTAAAAAAGGCCTTCAAGCTTGGACAATTTTAATAAATTAAAAAAAGGTCAAGAACAGCTATAATTTTAATATTATAGACTTTATATCACTTTAATTTATTAATTTGTCGTATTTTGATGAGCCAAAACAGTGTTGTACGAATGTTGCAAGATAAAAGGATATAAAACAAGTAAGAATTGTTTGCGATATTTCAATTTGGCCTCAGGTTTTAGTCGTCTTATTTTACATTTATGTTCTCCTCTCGATTTGATATCAAAATGAGGACCAAATTCTTCATATGTACAATACCACCCCTTTTCTATGTAAATTTCTAGCTTGGAAATTTTTTGGTGCAATTTTACCTTTTGAGTAAATTATTCGTTAATTTTCAATAATGGTGAAGTTTGTTTTTGGTTATTTGTTTGTGAGAATTCTTTTTTTTTAAGGTTTAGGTCTTTTCGAAGTTATCATATCAAATAAATGTTCTTTCAAAATAGAAAAAATAAGGAAACTAAACTTGTCTAAAAATTAAATTACTTATTTATTTGGGATTTTCAGATTTGGATTTTTAAGTTTCGGTGAAAATTGAAATTGTGAGTTTTTAGTGATTTAAAAATTTGTTTGTTAGTTTTATATTTTCTATTGAATTTCCTAATTATAGGTAAAATAATTATAGATGGATAAAATTGAAATTTCCTCGCAATTTGGGTGGAAATTTCAATTTAGTAAACCTCTTTGTTTTGTTTTTATTGTTTTTTCCGAACTACAAATATTATTAATTGTTAAGTAATTTCAATCTTTAGGCATGAGTTCTTTGTTTTGTTTGGGAATTTCGCTCTTTTGAAAAGATTTGTTCTTTTGGTGATTTAATTTTGTTTTGGCAGATGTGTATAGATATTTTGGTAAATTTTCAAAATTTTTATCAATTCCTAAAATTTTGCGAAATTGCGGTTTTTAGGATATTTTTATTTTAATTCACTCAAATTTAAAACCAAAAGCAAATTTCACCATATTTTCAAATTGAAGGAAAAAACTTACCCAAAGGCTGAAAATTGCTCAGAAAACTCGAAATTTTATCAAATATCAGAAATTTTTTAAAACTTTGTTTGTGAAATCCCAATTTGTAGCGAAATTAAAGTTTTCATAATAATTTGTTTTTTTTATTTTTCGGCATTTTGGTGAATTTGTAAAATTTTGGTTAAGTTAAAGTTCTAGTAGTGAAATTCCAAAATTTTGGAATTTTGGTTTTTGTGCTGTTTATTGATTTTGTAGCAATAAAATTTTCTTTTAATCCAGTTTTTCGATTTATGGTATACTTTTTTTTAGTACAATTTTAATTTGTTGGAAATTTTTTTAATCTTAAGTTTTTAAATTATGTGTGGTGAATTTTTGAATTTCGGTGAATTTTCAAATTATGGTGAAACTTTAAAACCTATATTTTGGGATTAATTTAGTTTTTTGGTAAGATTTATAATTTTTATAATATTAAAATTTGTTTACGATTTTTTTAAATTTCATTCTGAATTCCCTATTTGTGCTCAAATTTGTTTTGTTTTATATTTGATTTTGCGGCTTATTGGTGATTTTATGGAATTTGGTGAAATTAATATTTTTGTGCTGAAATTTCAATTGTTTGTGAATTATTATTTCTCGCGTTTTTTTAAATAAATTTTCGGGTTTTTATTAAATAGAGATTTTTTTATTTCAGTTTTTCGGATTTTATGGTGAATTTTCGAATTTATGATAAATTCTCGAATTTATAATAAATTTATAATTTTAGAAAAATGCTGAATTTTTTTGAACATCATGCTACCTTTGTTATTTAGAATTTGTTAACTACATATTGGTGTTGTATTGAATTTTCAAATATAGGTGAATTTCCAAATTATTGCTTAATTAATTTTTTTATTTTCGAGATTTTCGATCAAATTTATAACATTTATGATTTTTTAATAGTTTGGTGAATTTTAAATTCATGTGTGAATTCACCATTCGTGGTGAAATTTGTTTTTATATGTTTGTTTAACATAGATTTTGTTAAAATTTTAAAATTTTTATAAATTATTATTTTTTTTTATAATTTTTGGCCGAAATTACAAAATTGTGGTGAAATTTGAATTTTTGTGGTAAATATTGCAAATTTATCGAATTTTGGGTTTAGTTTTTTTTTTTGTAAAATTTAGGGTTTTCGTTGATTGAAATTTTATTCCAGCTTTTAGATTTTTTGACATTTGACAATGCCTTAGTGAAATTTCGGTTTTTTTTTTAAAGTTCGATTGTTTTGGATATTAAGTTTTGTGTAGTTAATAATTATGTACAATTTTCGAATTTTTATGAATTCCCAAATTATCGTAAAATTTCGTTTTTCAGATTAATTTATCATTTAGAAACTTTTTGGTGAATTTTTAATTTTTTTAAGAATTTTCGATTTTTTTGTGAATTCAGTAGTTGTGGCAAAATTGGTTTTTTATGTAATTGCTTAACATCGATTTTGTTACAATTTCAAAGTTTTTTTTACAAAACATTGGTTTTTTGTAATTTTTGGTTTTCTTTTTTTGTAAAATTTTTTTGAGGTTTATTTAGTTTTTTTTTTCATTTCAGTTTTATATTCGATTTTTTCATATTTCGATTTTATTGTGTTATTTCGAATTTGTGGTGAATTTTGATTTTTTTTGTAAAATTGTGGAATTTTACACTACAAAATTGTTCAATTATAGTTTTTGGTATTGTGGTAAATTTAATGTAAAATTTGTTTTTTTTAATTATCCAGATTAATTGAAATTTTTAATAAAATTTATAATTCTGATAATTTTTTTTAATATTTCCTGAATTTTTAATTTTCTTGTGAATTCACCATTTGTTGTGAATTTTAGACTTTTTATGTGTTTACTAGTCATCGATTTTGGTAAAATTTCGGCGTTTTTCATAAAATATAGTTTTTTTGAGATTATTCGTCTTTTTGGCGATATTTCCAAACTGTAGTGAAATTTAGCTTTTTGTGGTAAATGCTGAAAATTTTGTGAGTTTTGTTTTTTTTTTTATTTTTTATGTAAAATTTATAATTTTTTATTTTGTAAAAAGTTATCTGGGGACGCGGGATGATTATTTCTGTATGGGTTCTTTATAGCAAATTTAATTAAGAATCTAAATACTCGAATGCCAATTTTGTCAGCTTAAAAGCTTTTCCCCGTAAGAGTGGAAACACAAAAAAAACATATATCGGGAATTTGTGGATATTGTTGATTCAAAATTCGCAAAACGCTCTGATCGAATTGTCAAAGTTTTAAGCCGTTAAAAAAGTGAATTTCAACGTCGGACTTTGTTTGGTCGGTAATGTATATTATAGAAATTAGAGACGGAATGACAAACCTGTGTATATCTTGAATTTTTTGTGAAGGGTATAAAAAATTTCAAATTACAAGAACAAACATTATATAAATCGTTATAATCTGAAATTCAAAGCTAGTGTACATACATACATATATATGTGTATCACCCCTTAGTAATTTCATCAATTGAATTTATTATTTATTTTCAGGAAAATGAAGTTGATGCCTTTTGGTGTTTTGTTGGTTTTATGGACATGGTGTTTGCTAACTTCGATATGGACCAAGCCGGCATGAAAACGCAATTCAATCAATTGCGCCATCTATTGGAATTTGCCAATCCACGCCTCTTTAAATACATAACTGCTCATGATTCGGATAATATGTATTTTTGTTTTCGTTGGCTATTAGTCTGGTACAAGCGTGAATTTTCCAACGATGATATATTTAAATTATGGGAATGTCTATGGACAAAGTTACCCTGCCCCAATTTTCACATACTAATATCTGTGGCAATATTGGATCAACAAACTGATATTATTATAGAAAGTCAATATGAATTTACGGAAATTCTAAAACATATCAACGAACTCTCCGGAAATATTGACTTAAGGCGTACACTCGAAATAGCTGAAGCCATATACCATCAAATAAAAGAGGCCGATCATTTACCAAATGAAATAAGATTAATAATAGGAGAACCCCTTTTGGAGACAGATAAAAGAGAAGCCGATACCAATTCACCAGAACAGTTTGATGATTTCGATGAGTTGGTTAGAGAACCAACACCGGAAGAAAGAAAACGCAATCAAGAGTGGTTAGAGGAAGCCTGTGAACGTTCCATGTTTTTGCAATATATGTAAAAATATTTCTACAGAACTGCATGTAGTGCGAAATCAGAATAGCACACAATGGTAGCGTTTTTTGTTTTGTTGTAGTTACTACATCCTTTTTTATTTCGTCTCGTATTTAAGTTGTTTTAAGTTTTTTTATGTTTTACGTCTAGTAAGGGGCAGGTTATATTTAAAACAGACACATATGTATATGTATTAAATATTCAAATAAAAAATTAACTCAATAAATAAATAGCCTAAAAATCTATTGTTATGAAAAAAGTAAAACGTTCAAACCATACTATACATACTTTAATAACTTTATTCATTATAATCTAAGCATCTTTATATAATTGCCAAAAACCGATATCAATTATTTTATAATGCAAACAGAAAATTTATAAAATGCTAAAAACGAAATATACACACACAAAATATAATTAATATCAGTATAGTATTTATTGAAACGTAATTTACTTTTTATTAACTAGATGAAGAAATAAATAAAAGCAACTTTTTTAATAAAATGGATTTTTTTGTTTTAAAGAGAAATTAATCAATTTCTAAGAGGTTTGTTCTCGCAGATTGCTTTTGATCATTATTCTTTTTGATATATGTATACCAAAAAATGGTTTAATAAGGATCCGTAAATTTCAAATGTTTCCGAGATGAATCAAGTTCCCTTTATGCTCGATTTTTTGAAAACACTACGGAACTTTCGGTTTCGAGGTCATTAAAACATCATTGGCTGACTTTCTAAACGCATGTATGTTGCTTTGTAATAGCATGTTCACACGGTGATCAAAATTCGTCGCTCTCTCATTCATTGTTCGGTTCCCAATCATGGCGATGTGTCGCCACCTTGGTTCATTTTAAGTCTTCCTGCGAACCACAAAGAATTTACTATCATCTCCAATTTTGATAACAAATTATCAATAGTTATCTGCATTTCGATTACGTTTCCGTATTCAGATACGCACGATTCGAAAAAAAGGTATTCCAACCAAAAACTGAATCGTAAGAAAAACAAGAAGACAAAAAAGAGTACTTTAAACCCAGATCTTTCACAATTTTATCAACATTGTAATAAAACGTTAAATGTTTTACAATAAAACAGTGATTCAATAATTAAAACAAATAAGAATTATATATTGTGGGTACAATAATTAAATAAACACACCAGTTAAGTACGGAAAGGCAAAAGAAACCCAGAACATAAGCAAGAGATATTTGTGGCCAAACTATTTCATGAAGAATTCTGACGCGCCAGAGTAGATATTTTTTTGAATATTTTTTATATCATTGTAGCACAAAAATAAAGCCTTTATTTTAATTTCAAGAAAATGTGCGATAGTACCAACGATGTTGTTGGAAGAGAAAAAAGACGATTTCGACCTGCAATAATTAAAAAAAAAATTTTTAACATTTTAGTACAAAAAGATAAACAAAATAAAAAGAAGTTATGTAGAATCGTTAATGAAATCTTTAATTGCATTCTTCTTTTAATTATTTAAATATCCAATCGAAATGGAACGCAGAATATCAAAGTTGCCATACGGAGAAATTTTCAATTTGAATCGAAATGCTGAATAGGTGTGAATAACACCTCCCATCGCTATTCAGTCCGATTCTAACTGGTACCACCGAAAATTTCCACTAGAGGCAACGGCACAAATCGTTGATTTCGGAGCAGAATATTTTGTGGGCATTCATTTTTCTACAATCATTTCTCGCCAGTTTTATATTTCGCCTAAACCGAACATTTATGATATTTAACAAATCAAATACTTCAATTGATGGAGACAAGTGAACATATGCATTGTTTTTCTTTTCTTCCCGTAGTAAACAACAACTTTTAGTTTTAATTCTGACTCGGTTTGGTTAAGTTGTGTTCGGTAAATTATTTCTCTTCCAAGGGAAATTACGGATATAAAAAAATAAAAAATTGTGTAGAAAACACGCTGATAATTTTCGTATATTTTGGATGTAATGAAACAAGTTATTTAAAATATGACGCTTTCCTGATATACTCGTACCATTAATTGCCGTTTCCCGGAGCTTAAAAAATAAAACAAACAATTTTTTATATATTTTTTATTTTTGTGGTTGTTGTATATATAATTCAATATCATTTGTTGTAATTAATAGTTGTTTTAATTAAATCATACGTATTTTAAAATAGTAATTATTAAAAAAAGATGTAATAATAGTCGTACATAATTTCTTTGTTAATTAATGGAGAGTTTTATTTAAAAACTCTAATTTTTATTTAATTTATGTATATTTTTAAAGGTTTGTATAATTATGGTTGGTAACAGAGCATGTAATTTTTATTTTTTTACTTTATTTTTTCTTGCTGGCAGATTAAAAAATATTTGCTTTTATAAAGTTATTGTATTATATAAATGAAGCAACAGTTTTTAGCTTATATATAATTTCAATTAATATTCTGTTGTTAATTTTATTTTTTTAAATTAAATTCTGTGTTTTCGTGGTTGGTTGGTTTCTGGTAGCAGGATGAAACTTGCTAAAAAAAACTATAAAAAAACAAAAAAGAACTAGCCCCAATTGAGAATCCAATTGTAAAAATTAAAACTTGTTTTTAATAAAATTTTTATTTACAAAACAAAATTGATTATTTTTAAGAAAATATATTTGTTTTTATACTTGTAAAATTTTTGTGCTTTTTTAAGAAATGGTTTTTAAATTCTTATTAGAAATTAAAACTTAAGTTTTGTTTTTAAAGTATAATTTTTGATAAGCATGCGGTTTTTTTAATTTGCTGTTTTTAGGTCTAAATGACAGAGAATGATATTTTTTATAATTTATAAGCGCTTTATTAAGATTTTTAATTTTTTGTTATACTTAATATTTAATAGTGTGATTTTAATTTTAAAAAAAAGAAACATTTTTAACAATTGTTTTGTCAGCAGCTTTTTTAAAAACAATTTATAAAAAATGTTTACACTTTTTTAGGAAGAAGTTAATATTTTATTCTGTTAATTGAAGTATTTAAAGGTTAAATGTATGTTTGAGAAGTTTGTTTAGCGGCAGCATTGGTAAGAACAAGACTCCTTTCTTTAAAATTGATTACGCATTTAAATATTCTTGTACAACAGCGTTATTTAAAGAGAAAAGCTCGTTCCCTTGTCAGGAAACTGAACGTACTAGAATGTCCTCGAATTTACTCACCAACGACTGTCACCCTAGCATTAACAACTAAAAAAATAAAAGAACTCGTTTTGGATTATGAAACGTGTTTGTTGCACACTGCCAAAGAAAGTAACAATGTTCCTCCAAGGTGTTCAAAATTATTATATAAACTTCTTAAAGCCTAACAATTTGGATTATTATATCATTTTGTTGCTACCAACTTCTTACTAGCTTTTCATACTATTAAAAAAGTTGAACATTACAAAAGAACAAGCTCTGTGAAAGTGTATAACATAATTTTAGACCACACAGAATTTTGAATTAAAATTTTATTGAAAATTGTTTCCTCCAACGAGCAATAAACCAACTGCGAAAGTAATATAATTAAAACATTTTATGGACAACGTGAACTTAAAATGTCTCTGGATATATTTATAAAACAGTCTTGCCGTTTCTGCTTGAATCAGAAATGTGTTGATATCATGTCAGAAGTCGGCCTACAGTTGTGGAATAATGAACAACGTTACAAACCTAGAAACTGTATTTACATTTTTTTGATTATAAAGAAATAACTTTATTTGAAAATACGAACAAACACATTTTGAAAAACACCGTTCGAAAATGTTTTTTGTGCGATTTTTATTTAACTTTCGCTATGACGAGTTCTTTTCTATGTTTTAGACTCGAACCAAGTGTTTAATTTTGAAAAAAAAAAATTATTAAAAAAAAGATTAATAATAATTTTGATCTTTTAAATATTTTCCAATCGTCTCTCTCTGGGACTATCGGGCACTTTGACTTCGAAACACAATGTATTATGTGTGCTACATATTCAAATGATTTTCAATTCAAAAATAATTTTATAGATTTAAATGTTTTGTAAATTTGAGCGAGACTGGTGAAAAACTGGTAAATATAATATTTTTTGACTTGTACACAAAAGGGTTAATAAATTTCACCAGACATGAAGTTGTTTCTTTTCAAATTATTTTTTGACGTTATATAATATATAAAGTTGGTAGAGAAGTTTTGATTTTATTCGCCGAGTTATCATTAAAATTGTTTAAAAAAAAAAGAGTACTTTTTAATAAGTATAGTCAAAATGAGGTACCGACTTAGTTCCGAATAAAATCAAAACTCCACCACAAATTTCAACGAGGAAGGGCACATTTTGATTGGATTATACATATGTATGTTCCTATATGGAACTATACAAGAAACGGTATATTCGTTGTACTTTTAATTATTATGAATTTTTATAAAACAAATATATTAAAGATTTGTTACATCTTCCACGAGCATACCATACAGGTAAATTCTATTGCCGTTTTTTGAATTTTCCATTAAACTTTCTTGATTTAGGGTATTCCGATATATCTCAAAAACTAGAGCCAATTTGCTTGATTAAGAATGCAGATTTTGGTTCAGCGACCCAGGCAACCTAAGAAACAATTTTCAGTTGTGGAGCAACAAAAAATTTAGCGGAACTTGTAGGCCTTCGTTATGTATATACCCATTTTTTTATACCACCCAATAAATTGTCTCAGTTTAAAAAATGCCAATATATAGTTTTCTAAATTATCAATCATTTCATTTGTTATATGTGAAAATAATTTGTTTGTTTTTGAGTGTTTTATTACAGATCTTTTTTGTTGGTTGTTCTTAAATTTTAAAATTAGTTACAATAATAATTTTACAAGTCATTACCGAATAAATACGAATATAATTTTTATATAATTTTTTTTTTTTATTAAAAGCAAATATATATATTTATATAAATTTATTTTAAGCCAATACTTTTATTAACTCAATAATGAAAGTCACAGCAGCATCAAGTAAAATTCAAAATTAAGTCAAATACAGCATTTCGAACCTAAAATAAATTCACAATTATTTTATTTCACTAAACGAAACTCCTACAAAAAAGTTTGTAACATGTCCTGACATACAAATTTCTAAACAAAAAATTTTCCAGCAGCACTAATAGTTTAGAAATCTCTTGACAAGGAAATATTCCAGTCCCTTTTTATCCAACTTAACGCTTGTTAAATTTAAAGAGTTTCGAGAATAAAACATTTAAAACTTCTCTTAAAATTGTGTTTGTGTTTGGGTTATAATTACTAAATAGTGTGTTGGGTAAAATGAGTAAAATTTAAGAAAATGAAAAAAAAACGATTTTATCTTATGCAATATATTACAAAATTTAAAATGAATGTATGGTGTTGTGTATATAGACTTTTTGATGATTTTTTGACGTGAATTGTTAATTATTTAGCATACAAATTTATTAAAACTGTATAATATTAATAACTAGAGGGGGAGGGGTTGTTTGTTTTTTTATCTTAATCTTAAGAACTAATCTAACTCACTGTTGAATATTTATTTTATTCTGAATATTTTTTAGTTGTTTTCGAAGTTTACTTTTGTAAAGAGTCTTTATGGGGTAATTTACTCTCAGAATACAGTTAAATTTGTTTGTCTACGTAAAATAATAAAACGAAGAAACTCTTGCTAACTCTTATGAACGCTACTAAGCAGCTGTTAATTAACCTTTTCTATATCTCTTCATTATTTTAAAGCAGTTTTTATGCATCAACATTCCATGTGCAGCGAAATTGTTTTGAAGCAATTCCTATTTTATTTTTTTTTTTATTCATTTTCTCCTCCTGCTTCTTTGAACAACAATTTCCTACTATTTATTTATAGATGTGCGCCTTAAGCGCCTTAAAACTCATTCTGGTTTTTCTTCATTTTCGCTACTTGTGGATAGATTTAACGAATTCTCGGCACTGCCTGATGATGACTGACGTGTATGACGTGTTGATCTCAACTCTCGCCGTTTCTCAGGGGGTTGTTCACTAGCTAGTGAATGGTCGGCACCGGAACGAGGACGTTTTAGTCGACCAGAAGATCTACGTGTTTCTTCATTGCTGGAACATGTTGAAGTATTGTTACCAGACTCAGTAGTTAACTCTTCTCTGCTACCGCTGTGTGCACCTGTACTAGCTGTTGTAGTATTCGCGGTCGAGGTGGGTGTCTGTGAGTTGGCTGTGGATGGATTTTGCTGTGATTGTGTCTGATTTGTTGCGGGTTTTTTAAGTATTGGTTGTATTATCAGCTCATCGGCTTCCTCATAAGGTGGCGGCATTTTAGCAGCTTCTGCCGCATTAGTAATCGTTAAGGATATTCTAGACTCACTGCGTTCGGAACGTTCACTGCTGGAACTGGCACCTGAGCTTATAGGAGGTGCAATTGTTATCGTAGTTTGTGAAGGTAAATTAGCCGCTATGCCTGCCGAATTTAGAGGTGTTAAAGTGACCTTATCGGCTTCGGGTTGTTGATTCGATAAAGACGATGATGATCCCCGTATAGACTTCTCGATGCTTGTCATACCTCCACCCAAATTCAAAGGAAAACCTGCTGCCGCTAAAGCGGCTGCTGTGTTTATATCGTCTTTAAGGGATGATGACGTGTCATTTCGCTGTCTCTTAGACTTGTGATGGTCATCTTGAGAGGACGATGTGCTCGAGTAGGAGGGTGTGGTTGCTGATGCCGAAGTTGGTATTAGGGAAATGCCAGATCCTAAGCCTAATTGTTTGGTGTAGTAGTCCATTTGTTTTTGGAAGGCATCCTTGGCTAAAGCATCTTGGTCTCTCTGTCTTTTTGAGGCTGATGAAGAGCTTGTAGAAGTTAAGGAACCTCCTGTAAGTCCAGCTAAACTGCCCGTTAAGCTGGCGAGGGAACCAGGACCGGTAAGTGGTAGGGAGGTACCAGCAGCTGCCATGGCTTGAGCTGCCATTTCTGCCAAGAAGGCTTGGCTGAAATCAGCTGGCATACCGGGTATTTGTGGTAAGGCAGCAGCAGCTGCAGCCGCTGCGGCAGCCGCAGCCTTAGCGCTTTTACTTGAGGAGGTATTGGAAGAGGAGGTATTACTTGAAGAACTATTTGATGATCCTGTCATAGAGGGTGGCAGTTTCCCCTGGGACAAGGCTTGAAGTGTAGCTAAGTCGGTGGGCAATTGACCTCTAGCCAATTGCTCCATTAGCTTTTGTTGTTCCTTAGCGGCCTGTTGAGCAGCTATTGCAGCAGCATTTGAGGACGAGGAACTTGAAGATGATCTCTTCTCGCTCACAGTATTTGATGAAGAAGTGGAAGATCCACTTATAGGTGGCATGCCTAAAGAGTTCATTAGCCTGGTAGCCTGAGCCAAATCCATATTTGCCATTCTTGAAAATGATTCCAGAAGCTGTGCATCTGCAGGAGGCATTAAAAGATTTGATAATTGAGCCATTTCAGCTGAAGCTTGTGCCGCGGCTCTACTGGCCGAAGACTGTCTACCACGAGATGACGATTGAGATGAACCGGAGCCTTGACTGCTAGATCCAGACATGCTGGCAGCCATAGCATTCATTAAATTTGCTGCCTGGGCAGCTGATGAGGCGGCCACTGAAGAGGCAGATGATCTAGAGTTTGAAGATTTGGACTGCGATTGATGTGCCTTTGATTGTGTAGTGGAAGTGGAACCAGCAGATGAGGATCCATTCATTAAGTACTGTTGGGCTAATTGATCATAAGCAGAACCCAACCCTGTTGAACCCAACGAATATGGATTTAAGCCGCTCATGCCCATGGGTGGATACAGCAGAGAAGGATTGGCAAATAGGAAGGGAAAACCAGCCGCCAATTGCGAAGCTGAAGCTGCTGCTGCAGCAGCAGAATTTTTAGCATTAGATCCAGAAGATGAGTTATTACCACCTGAAGATGTAGCCCCTAACGCTGCCGCAGCAGCCGCGGCAGCAGCAGCATTTTGCTGGGCTTGTTGATCATTCTTACTCTTTTTACTTGAAGAACTGTTGGATTGAGAGTTTTTACTGTTTGAACCACTGTTTGTAGAGGATCCCGTGACACCACCTAAACCACTTAAAGCAGGTCCAGCTGCAGCCATTAGAGCGGCTAAAGATTGTGTGTCCATGCCAGCCAAATTACCTAAACCTCCCATACCCGCTAAACTGGCAAATAAGTTCATATTGTTCAGATTACCCAAACCTGGTATATTTCCCATGCCAGGCATGCCGGCAAACGGCATTGACAACAAAGGATTCTTAGGATCAAACGCAGATAAAGGATTTTTTGGATCAAATCCTCCCAGATTCGGTAAACCGGCTAAAAGACTGGGATTTAAACCAGCCAAGGAACCGAATTGCATGGCAGCATTAGCCTGATCGATGGCAGTTTGCCTCGAAGATTTCTTCGATGAACTGGAATTAGATGTAGAAGATTGTGACGACGACTGCTGCTGAGAATTCGAATGACTGGATGAGGAGGCATTGCTAGATGTAGAAGAAGGGCGACCAGAATGAGATTTACTGGAAGATGTATAATTCGATTCCATAGGTTTAGGTGAAGGAGCAGACATAGGATTTTGCATTTGCTCTAACCATTTGGGATCCACTTCGTAATTTGGATTTTCAGTTAGCCTAAAAATAATTGAACAAGGTTATTTTTACTTTTAAAGTTTTTGGCGTTGAAACTTACCATTGCATTAGTCTTTTTAATTGAGGAGCCTTATTGCCTGTTAATCTCTTGCCGGTTTGTTTATTTATTACCGGCACTGGTTCATCTCCGGTCAGACCTTGTGGTGCTGACATCATGGATTGTTGTTGGTGGGATTGGCTATGGGACGAAGAGTTTGAGGATTTTGATGAAGACATTTGAGAGGCAGTTAATGTCTGTTGCGTAGGAGTCGAAGACTGTTGACGACTAGATCTACGACTGTTTGCATTTGACGCATTACTATTACTACCAATACTGGCTGAAGTTCCCCCAGTATAATCCATTGTTAAGGGTGAATTAACATCAGTTAGCCATTTGTCTACCTTGGCATCATGAGAAGCACCGTATTTATTACTGCAAGTCAAGAATTAAAGTTATTTTATCAATAACAAATATCGATCATAAAATATTAAGGATCTTGCGATAATTAATTAAGTATTAATAATAAAATATTAAGATTCAAATATAAAAAATAATTTTTAAAAAGTGAGGTTTACTTTGATTTCATTGCCTGTTCCATATCAGCCAGCATACTTTCATAAAGTTTGCGCTGAGCTGGTGGTAAGCACTGCATCATTTTCTGCTGTTGCTTAAGGAACGTTTGTGGATCAGTGGCCATTGTTTGAGCTAACAATGCATTTAAGCTATCCTTGGCTGAGAGGCCACCCATTCCCGCCATACTCTGCAAAGCTGACAATCCAGTGTTGGCTGATGACGACGACGATGTCGAGGTAGATGCACCCGCTGATGAAGAGCCACTTTTACCTTCTAATGTGATTGACATAATAAATAAAAAGAAAAACACATATATTAGAAAGAATTCTTTATGTCGGGGTATATGCTATTTTTTTCTTCCCCCGTTGTTTTTTATTTTTGCTTAGAAATTAATAAAGTTCAGAGACTCAAACTCACTTCCGGGCACTGTCGTAACAGTGATAGTAAAAGGTTTTTGGTTTTGCTGTTGTTGCGAAGACATAGATGTTGGTATATTTGCCGGTGTTACCGAAACACTTGGTGGTATCTGTGGCTTCTTTGATGAAGGCAAAGAAGGATCGGGGAATGTTTTTTGTTCCTTAGCAGCGGAAAGACCTAAAACGATTTCATCTAACTTCTTGCGTTTCTTCTCTTTACCTACAACAGGCTCTTCTATAGTCTGTAAAGAAAAACAAGTTTATGTTTAATATTATTGAACAAATTCAAATTTTATTTCAAGCACTTACGCAATTATTTTTCTTCATTAATTTGTTTAACGTGTCATCTAGTTTTCCCCCTTTATTACCCATTGAAGGAAAGGCGGAACTTAAAGCGGCATGTATGCTAGAAGTATTTGCTGCCGCTAATGTCGATGACAAGGAAGAAGCTGATAACTTTTTTGAACCCATGGAGAAATCTTGAACCTCACTTAAATCTATAGCTCCTGCAGATGAAGCCGATTTCATAATATCAGCCATGTTCATTTTAGGTAAGCTAGAAAACAAACAAAAAAAATTAAATAATTATATAAAATCCAAATCGCTTAGGAATAAATGGAAAATATGTAACAATTTAACCGACGTCAAAAACAATTTACCTTGACGACAAATCCATAGCACCACCCATTGAAGAGGGCGGTGGTGTTTTTAATGGCGGCACAGCTGGCTTGCTAAATTGCCCTGAGTTTTGTCGTGTCAATGGAGAATGCTGATGAGCTGGCGGTGGTTGCAAAGCACTATTTAGAGAAGAAGTAGAAGCTGGCGAAGAAGCAGCTGAGGATGTACGTCTTGAAGAAGTACTTACACCAGCTGCAGCAGCTGCTGTCATATTGGCAATTTCAGTTTCCCAGTCCTTAGGAGCCACTAAAATACAAAATAAGGAATAACAAAATAAATATTTTGAATATATAGAAAAGGTGCTTACATGTTTGAGCACTGTTGAGAAGAGCGTGTAATTTGGCCCGTTCAGTCTCTACGTCGATGGCTATGTGACGTTTACGTTTTTTACCCGAATTTGTGGTTGTTGTATTATTGCTATTGCCAGTAGCCTGACCACTGGCATTTGGTATATTTAAGCCGGACAAGGAAGTTAAAGACATGCCGGGCAATAAAGCACTTAAAGCGTTAGCATTCCCACTAGCGGCTGCTACAGCAGCAGCCATGGCTGCGTTGAAACTATTGGCATCTAAACTACTTAACCCAGCTGCTGCAGCAGCTGCGGCGGCGGCTGCAACTGAATTTGTAGAAGCCGGTGATGCGGGTGGAGCCGTAGAGGCAGCGGAGGATGTTGTAATGGATGCCACCGTTGACGTTGACAGCGTCAACGAGGATTTAGAGGAGGTACTTGTTGTATTAACTGAGGATACAGGCACATTTGTCGATACTATTGGCGTCGTTGTTGCACTCGAAACGGGTGCCACTACTTGCTGCACTTGAGAAGACAAATGTTTTGTAACACCATGCTCTGAAGTTATAGTAATAACATCTGGGGTTGTAGAACGTTTTTCTACTACAACACTGAGGTGGGGTATGGCTTCGTGTAAACCTATATTAAGTTCAATACCTTTACAACCCGCCAACGCTGAATAAGATTTGTCAACTGGCCACTTGCCAGTATCAATACAAGAAACAATATGGTATATACGTCTTTCCAAAGCGAAATCCTTAAACCAACTTATACTTATTTCTAGTTTTGGTTTTTCTTGTTTCTGTTTAGCAGCTCCTGGCTGTATGACCTCCAAGTCGGGAAATCTAGCTTTAAGCTCGGCTGCCTGCTTTTTGCATTCTTCTTCTACAGCCTTTTCCTTTTCCTTCATAACCTCTTCGTCGTCGGGATCATTAGAGCTAGTAGTGCCTGTAGATAAATCAAGCATGTCTTCATCGGCTGGTTTTGATGGTTTTGCTTTATTAGCAGCTTCTTTTTTATCTTCACCAAATTCTTTGACTTCATAATCATCCGTTTTCAACGAATCTTTTTGTTCTTTATTACTGTTATCTGGTGTGTCTTTGTCCAGGCTTATAACATCTTCTTTATCTTTCTTAGTGTCACGGTCTAATTTATCATCATTTGTTTTCGTTTCTTTATCCTTTGCAGATTTCTCATCTTCAGATTTACTTAAATCTTCTGAAAGGGACTCATCATTACCAACCTCAATGTTTTCTGATTTTTCTTTTGTAAGTTCTTTTTCTTCATGATTACTTTTATATTGTTCTCCTTTTTCTTGATCTTCATTTATTTCACTTTCTACTGTAGTTTTTATTTCAGACTCTTTTTCTTTCTCTTTTCCTTTAATGATTACTACGTCATCTTCATCTCTTGTTAAGTCCTGCGTCTCCATATCTTGCTTAATAGCTTTTGATTCTAGTTCAGGCTTCTCTTCCTTAACGTCTTCACCGGCCTCCTTTTTTGCGGCTTCTGCTTTAATATCGTCAGACAATATTTCAGTATTTATTTCTGTTTTGACTGGTGAAAAATTTTCTTTTTTGATCAAACTATCTTTAGTTAAAAGTTCTTCATCCAGATCTATTACTTCATCTTTTACCAAGAGTGTTGAAGCAGCTGCTAATTTTTCGACATTTAAAGCTTCTAATTTTATAGAGCGTTGCATTTGCGCCTCTAAGTCACGCAGAAATCTCTTTTCCGAATCCGCAAACGAAAATGTATGATCATTAAATATAAATGTTTTTGATCGATAGAGACCATGCTTTAGTACGGCCGCTATAAGCTCCTTATCATGCTTACCGGTTTCCCACCAGTCTGGAGTATCCACATTGGGCATACATAATTTCAAACGTTCTTCCAATTGTGGGTGTTTCGAAATTTCTCTCAGTTTCGAAAGCAACTCCAAACGATCCAATATCAGTTTAGCATGATCTTCACTTATATCTTCAATTATGCCTTCCAATCCCTTTTCATTTTCTGGCAACTTAACACCAGCCTGTCTCTTGCACATGGCTATAAATACTTTATAGTAATCTGAAAGTGTCTCATCGCTTTTCCTTTCCAAATGAGCCATTTGTTTGAATTTAGTCCAATCGGGTGCTAGAGCTGCCATGCCTGGAGTTAAGGCGGAGGGTGGTAAAAGATCAATACCATAACCGGTAAGAACTCTTAAGAATTCATATTCCTCACGACGATTCCATTTTTTGGGTATACACTGTAAACGTTGCATTTCTCGCTCACGGGCAGCTATTTCCATTTTACCCTGACGTTCCATTTTCTATTAAAAATCAGTAAGAGTAATTTATTGCCATTAGAAATAAAATCAAAATCTTTAATATGCCTATTAAATGAAATGTTTTCTTGTGAGGTTATGTAAGAAGATCATTTAATGTGTAAAGTGTTTGACTGTGAGGTTATGTAAGAAACAAATTAAAAATTGGTTTTGTATTTGAATAAAATAATTAAGAATTAGTAATGGCATGCTTTAAATAAAAAATTATTCGAATTACTAATATAAGAATATAAATTAAAACAGCTTTTAAAATGCATATTCTAGAAGTTATAAAAAAATATGCAGCATTTAGGAAAACTATTTCGCTTCTTTTTAAATAAGTTGCAAAAAACACTGGTTAATATGGACAATTTTTTGCCCTCAACTTTAGGGTAAACGACTACTCTCTTTTACATCTATATTAACTACATTGTTTATAGAAGAGTTTTTTTTTTTCATTTTTTTACTTTTGAGTTCAAATTTGATATAATTATTTGTGTTCTATTTTACTTGTAAAAAGTGAATCACTTTGTGAGGGTTTGGGTAATCTGAAAAAAGTACTACCTATTTATAAGGCAACATTTTTTTCAGAAAAGAAAACGACAGAAGTTATATAAAAAAAGCACTAACAAATAATTTTTTTCCGTTTGCAAGTAAAGAAATTATTTGTTTCCATGTGAAACATGGAATAATTATAATAAATCACACCGAAAAATATAAAAACTCTAATTTACACATATGATATCAAAACCTCAAGTGATTTGATATCACCTTAAAGTTCAGGGTGAAACTGTATTAACAACATTGTTTATATAAACATGTGTTGTAACCCCAAATTTAAAAGGAATTGAAACATAGAAGTACTATGCGTTTCTTGATGTATTACCTACAAATGTTTTTATTTTTTTTCAGATTGATGATTATTCGACACATCCCCCCAATAACTTTCGAATAATTCCTATTTTTGAAATTCGAAAAACTAAGGTTTTCGTTTGCAAATCAATGAATCACTAGCGATCAATCAATGATTTTGTTCTAAATTTGTACCTAGTTATATTTATTATAGTTACATGAAATAAACATACGTATGTAGGTAGTAATGTCCCACAGAATGCACCCCACTAGAATTACTTTACACGACGTTAGAATAAATTAGTAAAAGATGTTAATGAATTAGTGGTGCGCAAATTCTAAGCTGTGATCAGACTGGACAAATATTCAATAAAATTATTTTTGTCAAATGTTTATGAGATATTACATGGCACATATAGCACTAAATCAGATTAAATAATATAATAATCAAAGGCGAGAACTACAAATATACTATATAATATATTATTAAACGACGTTAACCTTTTAAACATTTACATCGCTACTTCCTGGAAAAATATGCAGAGAAAGCAAGTAAATTGAAATATAATATGTTATTCGGACGGCATTGTTGTCAAAAAAATATCTGGCGTTATTTTGCGTTATATACAAAACTCATAGTCGACCGTGGCTCTGGTGGCATTTGTATACAAAAGAAAGTATAATTAATATATTAGTTAAATTTATTACGTCGGACCACACAACCTTAAGCAACTCTTTTCAACAGTGACTTTTGGAAGAAATACAAATATGGTTGATTCTGAGATAACCACCTAATTTGCTAGAATTGTGTATTTAAATAGAGAAAAATATAATATAGGTATTTCATGTAGATTTTTGGAACGAATTTCCGTCATCCCTTGTCAAATTTGGTTTGGAGACAAATCGGTTTCGGCTATGTGCCATCTTCAGTGTCATGACACATGACACACTATTTACAATAAAGCTTTATATGTACATAGGTCCATCGCAGTCATTGAAATAAATTTTTTTAAAATTTCCCTAACCCTACTTTTAATTACATTTTTTTTTTTTAATTTGAAATTAAAATATTATATACTATACAAATAATATTAAATAATCTCTTTGTTTCTGTTAATAGAACACTCTATAATTAAAATTTTGACAGATGACTGTGCATATGAGTTTTAGCAAAGCAATGCTTAAAAATTATCACACGAGATGTACGTATTTTGCAGTGTGACAAGTCAAATGACAAAAATATGTCTTCTATTAGGGGTTTTAGCACGGAATATTTTTTCTAAAGTGGCATGAGTCACTTTTTACAAAAAACCTAGTTAATGATAACACTAATTACAGTTAAATGGAACTTTTCTTTTTAAAAATATTTCTACCAATAAGTTGACAAATAATAGATTTTTGTCCGAAATTAGACTATTTAATGAAATAAAAAAGCTGTTTATTTTTAAAGTTACATTAGTCGCTAAGGAAATTAATTCCGAGGATATGATTAAAGTTTGATTAAAAGTGAGATAAGTGCATCTGATGTATTGTTTTGTATTATTTTCAGTATTTTTAAAAAGCTATAAATTATACATAATGAGTATTATTTTATTAAAATTATAATGCTACCAGATAGTGGATCAAATAAGTAATAATTATTTTAGCTATGAAATAAGTGGCTTTCCACAAACAAAATAAAAAATGTTGGTGTGTGCGCTCGTCTTTAAACACCCGTAAAGAAACCATGCTGAGAGCATGGAAACGATCTCCATGAGAGACAAAAAATTTTCCCCAAACTGAACAGGAACATCTGCACGAATTCTCCAAACAGAAGACCACGAACAGATTTTTTCCCGTTATTTTGCAAACGCTCTCTCAATGTGCGAACAAATGGCTAGTAAAGACCTAGTGTTAAGAGCTTTTCCGATGTCAAACTTTTTCATTTAAGTAGGATATCTGTAGTTTTAATTAAAAGTAATTAGAACTTATTTTCTCTAAAATTTTAGATAATTAAATTTAATATTGTATTTAAGTCTTGATTATGCTCGAAATTCGAATTTAAGTGATTCATTACTTAGTAGCTCTGATTTTTACTAATCAAATACATGTGTATTATGATTTTTTTTTTTGCTGTTCATTATAGAGTTCACTACTTTAATTATTTTAGTATAGTTATTTTGTTTCGCTACACAAATTTGCGAATGTGAGAGAGTGGGTATATTTTATGTGGGGTTAAAATTTGGATTTATATATAAAATAAAAAAAGTATTATTATTAATACTAGCCTACCCTAGTACATTTGCATTCACACATACAAAGACACAAGGATTTCTTAAATTGTAATTTTTGTTTGTTTTACTTTTCCTGTGCTACGTTTTTTTTTTTTTTTAGTTCAAAAAGGACAAATACATGGGTTTTTGAATTTATAACTTACACCCCCTTTTTATTCATTCTTAAAACAAAATGAAATAAATGACTTAGGGGGTTTTCTGTTGTTGTTGTATTTAAAATAAATAAATGAATATGTAGTGAGTCTTTCTATAATTGTTGTTGGTCGGTTGACATTTATACATGATTTTTTTTATATAAGAGTGGAAAAGGTCGTCTAGAACTTTTTGTATTGCACACATGTGTACGAATAATCTGTTTAGTTTAGAAATATATAATATATAATCTAAAAATAATTAGTAATAAGGCTAATGTAAGTAGAATTTATTGATTTTTTTTAATTAGATATTATGAGCTTGTTTCTAATTGTATTCAGTTTTGCACATTCAGTTATCATGTTGAAGAATCACAATTATCTCCTTGATAAAAATCTATTGAATATTATTATTTACGAAATTTTGGAAAAAACTGGCAAAAACTTTATAAACAAATTCAAGAAAGGGGTGTAAAGTAGCAATTATGTGTAACTATAATTACAAACGATTTTTTTTATTGAATAAAAGCTCTTATTGACATTCGGGAAGTAAATAGCAATTGGCGGATAAATAAGAATTGCCCAGAACTACTAATATACTGGTGTTGCTGTGATTTCTATTTTGCTATATGCTTTTTTCAGAATGCAGATCTCAACATAACAATGATATAGTGAAAAGGGCAACGGTATGAGACTCTGAATGCCGATTTGTTTTAGTTCATGTCATTTTTTCATAACAATGCTGCTGAATTTGAACCGCCAATAAAAATGTCTAAAGAGATTGGAAAGAGTGCAAATAATTTTTTATTCAACACAGAATACAAGGTGATTGAAAAAAGAACAATTTGAAAAATATGTGGTAGAGATATCGAGAAGTTAAGCAAACCCGAAAATGTTTAAATGCGTGTTTTCTAGGAAAATCGCACGCAAATTATACAGATTTGCATCCATTTTACTTATATTAAATTTTTACTGTACAAAAAAAGCAAATTAACAAAACAAAAGATATGTGAAAAATAAGTAATAATAAAAATAAGAGTAAAAATCCATTTTTGCACCCCTAATTTCAAAACAAAATTTTACATTAACATTATTAGCAACCAACGTTGTTGTTGTGCTAATCATCGTCACCATCGTCAGAGACATCATCATGAACATAACAGCCACCAAATCTATCTCAAAAATATCAGCGTGTGTGTTGAAAAAGATTCATGACGGAACACACAGAATAGTATGTATAGAGGAGACGTTGTCGACATTTGAGTGCCACACGTTGAATTTTTATTATTTTCTATTTTATATATGTATTAAATTGGTATAAAAAGACACACACTAAAAACCTAACTTCGATTTAAACGGAACGATAATCATGATGTATACGATGTTAGTACAAACTTTGACAAAATCCGTTGATATTTTTTACTCTCTTTCTCTTGTATGTTTCAAACATGCTTACATATTCACAAGTATATATATGTATTATTTATGTGCATACAGTACTTTAAATTACACAAAACCAATTGCACGGTTTAAAATCTACTTGACAAAAAGAAATAAAATATGTAACTTATGAAAAAACGGTATCGAACCTCCTAAACCAAACACCCCACACGTACATCATCATCATAAACGAAATGTGAATTGAAACCAACAGGCAAAATAGAGGAAGTCACAGTCTTAATAATGAATATGTGTGTAAAAGAAGGTAGAATAGCTAGATATGGGTTGTAAGGAAGAGCGTGACAGAGTAAGAGAGAGAATTGTAAATAATTATGAATAAAACAAAAACTTCATTATTCGTTTGACAAAAAAGCAGAATAAGCAACATTTAGATGTAATAAATTTTGATTTTTTTGTTTGTTTGTATGCCTGCTTTCTGTCTTCTTCCTTATAGAGAAATATTTGGACAAAAATGTAGGCAACAACAATAATATTATAACATAAAATGTAAGTAGGTATATTTAACCCGTTAAGTACTTAAAAATTGTCAATAGAAATTTAAACACTTTTGAAATTAATAACCGAAAATTAGTCACAATAAAAACTGCTTAAACTGCAACAAATGCAAAGTAAACATATGAAATTTGGTACACCTACAATTTAACAGTGTTGCTATGTATGTAGGTGAATTTTAGATAGAGCTGGATGTCCTTTTTGCTATTTTAATATTCAACGTCTACAAAGATATAGAATCTGGTTCGATTTGGTTACATACTTTTTAATTGGTTTACACGCGCCAACTGAATTCATTTTACACAATGTAAAAAAGAAAATGGAAGTGATAAAAGTCCCACTAGGCTGCATCACTTTAGTAAAATCCTAATTAAATAATTGGAAAATATATGTGGACGTGTTCTATTATCAACAAGTTCTTTATATACGTGTATATAATGTTTAACAATTATCGTTTTGAAGAAAGTTGCTACCAACTTCCCACCATCATTCAATCAGTACAATTGTGTAATTGACTTCCCTTGAATTTTATTTATTTTTTCGCGGTAAAAAGTATATGGTACATATTCTAAAACGATGATTATTTATACCACTATAAACATTTTGCAAAAATATTTCATTTACAAACACCGGCTTTGTTACAGTTTTGTTATAATATCTATATTCTAATTACAAAAATGTTTTAAAATTACAAGTGTTTAACTGATTAGATCATAAATAATTACGTATTTGTGTGAATTATATAGAACAAACTATTTTTCTAAGTTCCGAAATTTTTAAAATTATTTGGTTCCTAAATTAGTAAGTTTTTTTTTTCATTATTTACTAATTTAGGAACCAAATAATTAAAAAAAACTTCGGAACTTGAAAAAATAGTTTGTTCTACATAAATTTGAAATTTTCTTTAATAATTTTATAAAGAAAAAATAAATAATACATATTCCTTAAATTCAAATATACAGCAGCATTTTTAATGCCACCAAATGGGTTAAGCTAAGACACTGTGATTTATAATTAAAAAGGTATCATTCAGAAAAAAATAGAACCCTACACAACGTTTCTCGAATCAATTATCTATGTATGTGTGCAGTACGTTTGTATTAAAGTGCGGGGTTGTGGTGTAAGTTAGTGTCCTTTTTTAATAAAACAACAACATGAAAAAATACAGACACACAAAATGCATTTGAGAAATGAGTAAAGATATTAAGAATAAAAACTCTCCCTATAAATAAAGAAGAGTCAAAAAGAAAGAATTTCAATAAGGAAGAGAAAATATGGCTTCAAAGGAGACAAAAATGAAGGAAGCTATAAATGTTGACAATTTAGAGATTTTATTACACATTGTCATAAAATTTTAGATACAATTTAATTAGCCATATCATTTTTAATTATTTTTTAGCGAATTTATTATTTGATATACCTATTTGGGAGTTTTGTAAATACGAGGATATTCCAAAATATAGTTGCAAAGCCACAAGACCATCAATTTCCAAATTCTTACGCGAAAACTTTAACAATGTCACATGTCTCAAAATGTATTATTAAAGTTATCGAACGCGCATACAAAAAGTAAGCAGCGGACGGATAAGAGTGTTAATGCATTATAGACAGTTTGGTACACGATTTTATTATGCATTCAATTTGTGAGTGTAAAAAATTTGTATAACCGGTATTCAGTATTTGTTTTTTTTAAATTGGCTTTTAAAAAAATTTGGGAAAATAAGTTAAATTTTTAAAGATAAGAATAATCAAATTCAAAAGCCAATTAATAAAAATCGTAACTTTAAATATAATTTTATAAAATATAAATTTATAAAATATAAAATCACCTAAACCGCCAGTGGCAAAGCAACTAATAAAAGTCGTAAACTTTACCAATGTCAGTCAGTGTCACAAAAACAGTAATATAAATGATTTTATTTTTCTTTAGTACAAATTCAAATATAAATTTTTATTCAAATGATCAGTGATCTACTTTTAAACGATTTCTTAGTTTTTTTTTTTCAACTAGTTGATGATAGTTCACTATACGTGGATGTTGGACTAATTGTTAAGAGCATATTATGCAAATATTTAAAGTTTCTGTTCTTTGGCTACATTTATCTATGTATATAAAGTCATGGTATAATAACGTATATTTATTATTTTTTTTTTTTGTTTTGAATATCTTTTACAGTATAAATCTGAGAGTAAATTATTAGAATTTCCTACATCAATCCTAAACCATCGTCGGAGCTCACACTTTACTAAATGGTTAATTTTAAACAAACTACTATCTAGGATTAAGCTTATAATAAACTCAACTGTTTCTGACCTAGAAGGACATTCCAAAATGTAGTATATTAGCTGAATGGTTATTATTTCATACATATGTATACAGCTTGTAATAAGAGTGTTAACCACATTTACTCTTCTTTCAGTAAGACTTATCATAATTCGCTCACACAATTCTTGGACATAATTTAGTTTTTCACTTTCAGTAACTTCCAAAAAACAATTTCATAAAGAGCACTAATGAAAAAAGGAAAAATAAAGGGAAGTGTTATAAAAATATCAAAAATAAAGCGAAACCGTTCAGTTATTATTAATTTTAAAAACCGTTAAAACGGCTTTTTGGTTTCGAATACTCTGCTCAGATCCTAAAACCTTTCAAAACACAGTTCCCCAAGTGGAAATACCTTGCAACGCCAAAATCTTACCTTAAAAATCAGCTTAAAAAAACACTTCTAATTGACAACCCTGCTAAGGCCGAGGAAACTGAATGAAGGAAATTATTTAAAATAATTTAAGCAATTGTAAACATGAGCACATGTACACATACCCTAGTACACAAGTTGTATAAAATGTAAATGAGGCACAACGAAACAGAGAGAAAAAATGTCAAATATAATAAGAGTGTGAGATATACAATGAGAGAGGTTGCTACAATGGAAGATGAGTATTAAAAAAAAATGAGACTTTACAAAAGGTGCTTACAATTAAACAAAATAAAAATAATAAAAATTAAACAGACATACAAGAGAAGAAAATATATTATTAACAAAAACAAATTTAGGTATTCAAATGATTGATTGGCTGAGAAATTGAAAAAAAACTATTTTTGGAATAAGAGGTACGCTAGGTATAAATGAATAAACAAATAAAACCGCTAGATTTTAAAGAGTTCAAATATTTTTGAGTTTTGAAAATCATCATTGATAGATAATCTCTATTCTAATTTTTTGGATTTACATATTTTGTTACCTCTAAATAAATAGTGCCATTAATGTGAGAAGACGGCTGTGATGATGATGGCAGCAATGGAGAGGATGGAGGTTGTTGTTGTAATAACAATGGTGGTGGTGGTGGTGTTGTTGCTGCTGTCACCACCGCCACTGTATGTTGTGTATTTGTTGTTGTTGCTGATGTAGTTGTCGAAGATGTTGATTTATTTAAATGCTCACAAAAAGCAGTAAAACTGCTAAAATCCATAGGTTTAATAACTTCCATTTTGTTTTAGAGAAGAAATGAAACAACCATACAAACAAGCGAGCCGCAGCCAAATGCACGCACGCACATTAGCGAAAATTTCAATTTGTTTAATTATTTTCTTTTTTTTATTGCTTTATTATTTAAGCATTCAACACATTTGATATTTTAAATAGAAAATTACTGAAAATTTAGTTATTGTTATAATAAACACATTTTTTTTTTAATTTTTTCATCACCACAGGTGCTGCTTTTCCTTTAATTTATTTTGCATACCTATTATGTACTTATTTTACATAAATTAATAACTAAATAATTAAAAACTACGAAGCCATTAACATTCCTTTTTTGTTTGCTTAATTAACATTTGCACTAGACTAGAATTTAAAATTATTTCTTTATTCTTCGTGTTATTAAGCTCTCATTGTTTTCTAATTCCTTTTAAAATTTGAATTTTGGTTGTTAAAAATTCCTCTTTCCTTTATGCCGTTTTTCTTGTTACCTCCACGGCACTCACTATGCACTACACTGGTTCTACTACTTTTTTTCTGTAGGTTTTTGGTCGGTTTCATTGGTTGAAGGAAAAGAGGTATAATTCTTCTTTTTGTTTAGTTTTATTATAATTCTATATTTCTTGGTTTCGATTTTATTTTTTAATTTAATGATTATTATTCCTATGTAGTGGTGCCGTTTGTTGTTGGTTTCCTTGTTTTAATGAATTGAAATTTTTCACAACTTTACAGCGCGGCGCTCAAACAAATAATGAGCACAACGCGCTAAATACAAGAGAGATAAACGTCGTTTTTGTTGTTTGTTATATGCTTGGGCTATGCACAGCTTACAAACAATCACACAAACGCGCTACAACAGTAACAGAAGAAGCAGGCACCATGTGTTGTTGTACGACGAGCCAGCCAAGAATAATTTTTTATTTTCTTGTTGTTTTTGTGTGACTTTTATTTCATATTTGTTGTTATTGTTGCTGCAGTTAGATTCTAAGAGGAGCACAAGCAAGCCAGAAAAGTAAGCAAGAAGCTACCTATTATTAAAGTTACTAGCACAAGTAGTATAACTACCAACCAGCCAGCCATCCAACAAAATATCAAACCATCATCATCCACAAAGTGTAAGCCAGCCAGGCAAGCTTATAGTACTATTATACTAGTTCACCATACGCAGAGTTGAGAATAATAATAATAATGAACATAATGTACGTAAAAATACGGTGTGTCTTCAATAAAATTACAAAGAGAAAGATTCCCAAACTGGGTTAATCGAATAACTTATCAATAAGGTTTGGCATTTTAATGCGGTAATTTTTCTTTCGTAATTTTATTAATATAAATTATAACAATTGTAAGGTAAGTTTGTTTAACCCTCTGAAACTGACGTGCACTAATTTTAACAATATAACTGATGTGTGGTAATTTTTAAACTGATTTTTTATGTTAAAGTTTCGGACTGGTGACGTCTTGGCCTTAGTTATTTATAACAGTAAACACACGATTAAAATAAAAGAATTCTTGATTCGATATTCCGACAGAGTGTTTGGATGTAAATTTTTGGAACGAATTTCCGTCATTCCTTGTCAAGTTTGGTTTGGAGACAAACCGGTTTCGGCTTCAGTGTCACTGATGATGGCACAAACTTGACAAGGGATGACGGAAATTCGTCCCAAAAATCTACAAAATAAAAGTTGTTTTTTAAAAAGGTATCTTTATTTCGTTTAGAATCAGACACCTTACTACGTAGCCTGCGCACGCGTGTTGCCTACAATCTCTTTTCTCACTGAGCGACGTAGAAGCATGAATAGAAAAGATAACAAGAGCGTAAAGATCGTAACGAATTATACGATGGTACACAGGAGGTTTTGCTTTACAGTGCCTGACAGACTACCACGTTAGCTGCAAAGGTTGGAACTTCAAATATATGATTGGGATTATGGGGATCTATAAAACTTGCTTAGATTTCTTAATGGACAAGCTAATTGTTTAATGTTATAATTAGATTGAAGTTTCCTGAGTGCCAAAAAACCATATGTATAAAAAAACGTGCCAATTGGCAAGTAGCCAGTAAAATATAGAAAGCAAAGTAAGAAAAATAAAGTAACAGTTTGACTTTCATTAACCCTGCCTTTTGGTTTGAAGAAATTTAGGGTAAGACAATTAGGGCCAGTAATACAAGTCACCGATAGTTAAAGTTAGGATGTTATCAGACAAAATATTCGTTTTTCTTTATTACAAGTTAAAATAAAATTTTCCGACAAGCTAAAGGGAATTTGTTTTTTCCTTTAACTTTTAACGGGAGGTTTATAGATTTGAAGTTGCCATACAACAATAAAAACAATTTAAATTTAGTTGGCAAATCAAAAATTAATGTGGAAAAGACCGCGTTTGTTTTTTATTAAGGAGCTAGAAATTTTTTTTTAAATGGTTTTTTGTTAGCAAACAAATAAATAAAAGTAGCCATGTTTTCTTAAAAACCAATTTCATTTATCAAAAGTAGTCGGATTTCAATTTTGCACTGCCACAATTTCAAAAAAATTATTTTTCTTTTACAAGGAAGTTGTAATAACGAATAATTGTTAAAGGTTACTTTATTCTCCACTTTAGGTAAAGGTACCTTTTACTAACGTGAACTTTAAAGGCAAGTTGTAATAATGGACCTTATACTTCTATAAGTTTGGGTAAAGGTTTCCTGAGGAGCTGTCTTAAACAGCCTCTCTTAAACACTTTCCATAGGAATATCAATATTATTATTTTTTTTTTTTTTTTGAGAAAACTGTATATCATTATAGAAATGAGTTTTGCTCAAGTACCAAAAAGACAATAATATAAAATTGACAATTCCTTAGTTTATCCAATCAGGCTCATATATGTTAGGTCCGCTCATCTTTAGAGGTGATTTGCGTTCAAAATATGTTAAGCTTCTATATAGCCAAAAGGTAAATATAGGTGTTACTAATACTGCATGTATTGTTCAAAGTAAAATTGGTCCTAAAATCGTATCCACCTCCTGTATAGATAGTAGTTATAAATATGTTTCGCAAGTGTTATTATTTTGGAAGTTGTGGCATCTAAAACCTCCAACTTAAATATTTTCTACATCCGTACCTTTGGTATACTTCCCATCAGTTAAGTGTAATTGTAATTGTTGTTCAATGTTTAGTTAAAATACGATATTGAGAAAAAGTAAAATAACAACAACAAGCTACGAAATGTTCTTATTTTTCGCTTTTGCTTAAAACTTTACTACTAATTCTTATGTTGTTGTTGCTATTATTGCACGGCGTTGTTGATGAGATTATGAGACACAGAGAGTTAAATTTGTGTATTAACTTGGATTTAGTATTACAGCCCTTTTGTTGCCGGTTTTTTATACGTTTCTACTTTTCAATAAAAGATGAGCTTTCCTACAATACCAAAAAAAACCTTTTGATTTTGCAAATACATATTAGCCGAACAAAAGCAACAGCACCAATGAAGAAACCTAAACTTAACTATAAAATAATAAAGAGCCTGTTTTTGTTGCTTCTTCATTTTCCTTTTAAAGAACGATGAAACAGGAAAACATGAATTTTAAACTTGTATTTGTAAGTTAGTCCGTCTCTACGTGAAGAAGAGCAGAGCAGTAGATAAAAATTATTGCAATGCGAGTAATATATGAACAATGTTAGTAGACCGTTGTACGTTGTTACTGTTTTCTCATTTAAAAAATTGCAAAATGACAGGCTGGCTAGAGAAAAGGATATTTTATATCATGTGTGTATGTATGTAAGTGAGCGCAAAATATATGTTCGTAAATACAGCAAGTTTTATAAATACAGGGTGTCCGCCGTTTTGCCGCCATTTTGGTAAACATTAGTCTTAACAGTTCATATTTGGCGGTCGTGAAGTAGAGATGTGTCAAATTTATTATAGAAAAATATTCAGTAAACCAACGTGTTTCAATCGTTAAAATATTTTATCAAAATCAGTCATCGTCTACTGTGACGATGAGAAAGTTACACGAAATTTTTGGGCGAAACAACGTGCCTACAAGACGCACTATTTATCGTGTGGTGAATGATTTCGAAGAAAGAGGGACTGTAGCTGATAGGCCCAAGCAAGGACCACAACGTAGTGAAAGATCGGCTGAAAACATTACTGCTGTTCTAGAAAGTGTTCAAAACAATCCATCAACCTCAATTCGACACCGTGCTCACGAGCTTGGTCTTCAAAAAAAACAACTTTGACCACAATTTTCTACAAAGATTTGCATTTGTTTCCATTTAAGATTCAGTTGACACGAGAGCTTCTTCCAGAAGACCATTTACTCCGCCGTACATATGCCAATATGATGCTGCTGCTCGCCCATGACAACTTTGACTGCTCCGGACTTCTTTTTGTGGGATATCTGAAAAGCAAGGTTTATGCAAGCAAACCAGAAACGCTGGAGCAATGTGTGAGAATGTTATGAAAAATGTGTTCAAAAGAGCTCGCATTTGTGAGGCTAACAGAGGCGGACAATTATCTGATATTGTATTCCATACATAATTGCCGACATTAAATAAAACATTTATCAATATACGATCCATTCTCTTTCATTTAATCAAAAATTATAAACAAAGTAGTATACCTTCCCGGCGGACACCCTGTACATATAAAAGAAGATATTAATATTATTTAGTTATATTTGTTCCGCTGTGACATTTTCAACTCAATATACCTTGTGTCGCCAGTGTTACCACGAATATGTTATCAACAAAAAAATCCATAAGTATTCTCTACACAAATGCATTAGGTATTTTGTGTTAAACAGATTTGTTTACAAGCTATTCATTGTCCATAATTTTATTTACATACATATATAACCAAACGATCATAAGCGATTTAACAATTTTACAGTTAAGGGAAAGAAATCGAAAATTAAGAAACAAGTTTTGCTTAGAAGAGTTGAACTGCACAAAACAATTTGAAAGCACATTCAAGATATTGTGTACTGTAGTGCCATCACGACGATCTAATATGTACAGTAACACCGTCAACACTTTTAGAAGTGCAGAAACAAAGAACCATATATTTGATAGTAAGACGTAAAGTAAGTCATAGACGTTGCAACTGTTGGTACAAGTTAAGGAGGTTGTACACAAGATTGTAACATTTGTGGGCTTGCTGTATTAAGTTGTGTCCCGGCTATACAAGTTGTATGCCGCTCGCAACGTTAATGGGGGTGTTGTACAATCCCATTTTATTTTATGCTGGGTATTGTAGTGACCATATAGCAGTGATGAAAAATCAATATTTTAAAAGGGAGCTGAACTTAAGTTAAAAATGATTGTTTCCATATGAAAAGTACTAAGTAAAAAATTCAAGGAGGCAACTTGTCCTGTATGTATAGAATGCTTTTTTAATTTTTTTCATATATGTATGTATATAGAGTAGAAAATTTAAATCGCTTTCGCAAATGTACATATAGGATTTTAGTATTATTTTGTATATTATAATATTTAACGTTTCCCATTGAAAAAAGTACTTTTATCTTTATAAAAACTTTAACGCAATTAGAAGGAAAAAGCAAGGATTCCTAAAAATTAAGTTGGTGACCTTTGTTAAAAATTGTATTAGCTGCGCCGATTATTGCGAGTAAGTTTAACTTTTGCATGATCATGCACATTGGTAGTCAAATTATTTGCACAAATATGATATACATATGTACATGCATACGTAACAGCTGAGTTCCAAAACATCAAAATACTTTGAAGCGATACTTTTTTTACTGTATCAAAACAAAGCACAAAAGCGTTTTTTAGACTGTGTTAAAAAATACTTTCTATACATTTTGACTTTCTAGAACATTTTTCTGCAATAAATTTTTTTACATGCCCATTAGGTTAGGTTGATAAGCCGGCTTTAACGGAGGACCACGTGGGTCCGCATATCCGGTCACTGAAGAAGGATAGTGAGACAGAGAGAGATAGGGAGAGAGAGAGAGATAGAGAGAGGGATACAGGGAGAGGGACAGAGAGAGATAGAGAGAGGGATACAGAGAGAGAGGGGCAGAGAGCGAGAGAGAGAACATGGCCATTCACAACGCAAATGCAAATGTAAATAAAATTATCCTCTCTAAAATATAGCTGATTCAGATTGAATTTCGAATTTTTCCCCCTACAAATTTAACATTTAAATCACTAAAATTGTGCTGGTCATTAAAACCCGGATTTTATCATTACCGAACCATTCTTTTACACATTTAGCTGCGTGTTTCGGGTCGTTATCATGTTGATATCTGCACTTAAGCGGCGTTTCCTATCAGCACATGAAAGCATTACTTTTTGAAGAATGTCTGTGTACACAAACCGACCGATTATTCGATTTATTTTATTAATTGGCACAATTCCTTTACCAGAAAAACATCCACAGACCATAACATTTCCTGCCCTGTATTTCACCGTGGCTGTTATATAGCATGGATTATGGCGTTTTCTTTTGGTCTAGGAACCAAGTTAAATCCGTCAGAAGCTTTTAAATTAAATTTTAACTATTCAGAGAACAGATTGGTCTTCCATTGTGGCATTATTCAGTTTAAATGTCCTTTGCGAACGCGATCCTGGCTACTACTATTCTTTTCAGTTTCTATATGATATATGAACTAATGGAGATCCGTGCTTTAGTTTTGTCCATCACTTTACATACATACATATGTATGTATGTGATGATACCTGCCAAACAATTAGATGAACCTCTGTTTGATGCTATTTAACATTTTTAATTATAGCTAACCTAAATTAGTTTTTACAATTCAAGTTTTTATTATAATTAAAATTGTTGATTATATAACGAATTTTACTCAAAAATAAGAAAAGGTTTTGAAGGTAATGTTAATGTCATATTCTCAGCATGACTTGAGACAAGTGTTCTAGCCCAATTTGCACAAAAGAAACGGTATTAACGTGCATGTGTTTAATAAAACAAGGTAAACGAATGTAATAAACGTTGATTATTATGATATAAAAAATAATACATGCTTATTTGCTTAGAGAAAAGAGTGGCAGGGTCAATGTGTAAGTATGGGGGAAGCTAGTGTATGAAATAGATTAGTACGCTTTGTTTAGTGAAATACCGTAGTACCGTCACAAGATAAAAACTACTTTTTTCCCAATCTATAACGTTAAATAATATACTGCACAAACTTATAATATATTCATATAAATTTACAAACACGGTTTAAATTTCTCTCTTTCTCTTTGAATTTTTGAAATAACCCTCTTAGGGTAATTTTAGTTAAGGTGATGCAGCCTTATGGCCAATATTACAACTTGTATTTGAAGTTCAAGTTGTTAAAAGTTAACTTTAGCTAAATAGATGAATAAAGTGAACTTTAACTATTATTCGTTATTACAACTTTATTGTAAAATAAAATTAATCATTCGGAAAACATGGAAGTAACAAAGCAAGACATGATTTTATTTATTTGTTTATTCGTAAAAAACAAATATTATGGCTGACATTTTGTGTATATATTTTATTTATTTGGTACCAAGAATGGCAAAACTAATTAACTACTTGTTAATTTTTTCCTACGTCAAAATATGGCAACATGTAATCATACACCATACGTTAAAAGTTAAAAGAAATCTTCTCTTCAGCTTAGCGGTCGGTTTTATCTTAAAGTACACTCATAATAGCCAAAAAGGAATTATCCGTCCGATAACATCCTAACTTTAATTATTAGCAAGTTGTAATAATGGCCCTCAAATTCATAAACCTTACGTTAAAAGTTAGAGGTAAGAAGAGTTTCCTTTTAGTTTATAGGGAAGATATTCTAACCTCTAACTTTTATCGTAAGTGTTATAAATGTGAGGAAGCATCACTTTAGCTAGTTACCCTTGCTATAAAGGCAAGTTGTAATAATGACACTTAAGTGTGCAAAAAGTACTTTTTAAGTTGATTCAGCAAAATTTCCTTGGTTTTCCTTCACTGGCACATATTTAATTATTGTGAGAGTAAGAGAAAATTGACAATTTATAATAGAATAAAAATAGTGGTACTTATGTTTTTGCTGTTGGTTCATGTGCTAATATTGGGTTGTGCTTTGCAGCAAGTGTTGTTTGATTTGTATTGGTAATCACAATGTTAAACAAAGTTAAAATAAAGGGAGCGAGGGAGATACATAAGATACATAATTTTTTGCGGCATAGCGGGGCCTATTATTAATTTGGAGCCAGCCAAAAAAGTAAATCTGATTTCAAAAGCTAACTTCTCGAAACCAAGCAATGAGGTCCTTTATGGAGTCGCAAATAAATATTACAAAAATCAAAAACCTTTAACACCGAAGAAACCGCTCCCATTGTGCTTTTTTTAAATGTGAATGTAAAGGATAATCTTTAGACTATTTGAAAGATAGTTTTGTGCCATCTTTATTCAAATATAAATTTCGGTATGAGCTCCATGCCGACGTGGATCCAGCTGAAGCTTTTAGGGGGGAAGTATTAACGAAACCAAAGAGTTCTTATATTTTGGGACATTTCTTGTATGGTAAAAATTTAGTTATTCATTGTTTTGGAGAGGGAAATTTCCTTTTGTTCATCCCCTCCCCCTGGCTACGCGCCTATGTCCATGCGGCTGGCACGAATGTAGCAAAATACGGAGATCCAAATTTCGGTTAACTGTTGCAGCATTTGTGGAATTATAGCGACCCCCAATTCTAAAATGTTTGAGGCTAATTTATAGCTACTACTTTGTTTAAAATACAAAACTAAAGACCACAACTACTTTCATAAATCGGTGCGAACTTTTAGTGTTTTTTATGCTAAACCGTTCGTAATAACAACTCATAAAATCTGATTTGCTGCAATTGCAGCAGTTTTGTTTAATACTTCTTTAAATGACTACAAACTTTCGTTCCTTTATCCACTTTCAGATTTTCAGCTTTTTAAGTTTAAGATAATAAAGAAAGATCCGCTCTTCTGCCACAATGTGTGTACAAATGTATCGTATATGGCGATTTGTCACCAATGCTGCTTGTTTTATTATTAAAAACATTTGCGAGGAGGTACATATGTATGTTGTCTGTTGATGTGTGCTAAATATGCACCAGCAAAGATGCATGGACTCACGTTGTTTGCTTAAATTATCTCAAAAATATAGCTAAAAAGATCAAACCGTAAAATAGGTGAAACTCAGATAATTGCGAAGTTTAAAAATTGGTGAACATAAGCTATAAAACTAAAATAATAGCAAAACTCGGAAAACAGCACTTAAATAGCAAAGTAAAATCAAAATCGTTTAGAAACATGATTTTTTGAAAGTTTTATGTACATACGAGTATGTATGTATTTAGGTGAAAGTTATACAAAAATCGGCTCACTCGAATAGATTTCTTCAATGTTTTTATAAATACTACAAAAGATATATTAAGGAGTTGTCTAATATTCAGAATGGAAGTAACACCCTTTATATATTGTTAAGGCATGACTGGCTGATGTATACTTTTACCCTGCCACCACTTAGTAAGGCAAATGTTGATATGTATGTATGAGTTAGTTGCACGAGTTTTTCATTTTATTATATCCAGGGTCAAACTACTACACTTGACGTTTGTTTATTCATATTCTTCTTAAGATTATTAGTCTTATTCTTATACTGATTAATTCTTATTGTTGTTGTTTTATGCAATATATACATACATGGATATATGCACAAATGTACGAACATTTGTATGCATACCTTTATAAACTTTCAATTCTTAATACAAATTCTATTTGGAGAGTAATGCGCCTAAAACAAAGAAAATAAACATGAACCACATCTCATTGCGCGTTTTCTTTCTCTTATCTTCTCTCTTTTTGTAGCAAAATAAATTTAGCTTTAAACATCTGTGTGATTATGTGTAAATGCTTGTTTGTCGCCAGCGATTCAACCAAGCATTGGGCATATTTATTGAAACCAATATGGTTTTGGACCAAAAAAGGTACTGTTTTGCAAATATGCAAATACACGTAAATGTGTGTGTGATAATTTGTTATCCCAGGAGAACATTTTTTGCAGATATGTCTGATATCAGAAATAATCTGAAACATTAGGCCGTAAACCGAATTGCATAAATTTCTATTAAGACATTAAATTGAACGAACAGTCAAGTCAGTATTATTTTGGTTAGCCATTTCTGTACATACATACATACATACATACATACATACATACATACATACATACATACACACATACATATGTATACTGAAATAGCAAGTAATTAATGGTATTAGTTGTTCTACACATTGTTGGAAAGTATTTTTTTTATATATCTATGTACATATATAAGAAAAATTTGACCGATTTGTAAAATGTTTTGTCCGCAATTTTTGCATATTTTCTGTCCACTTTCTGATGTTTTACTCGAAATTTCTTCGACATCGTTTAGACATATCGAAAATATCTTAAGAATTCTCCAAGAAATTCTATCAGCATTCTGAAACCGTTTTCGAATTTCTTCCGGCAAAAAGTTACCATTTCTTGTAAGTCACTCATAATATGTAGTCTGATCGATATCGGATAAAAAATCAACAAATCGCGTTATCTGTACGAAATCGAATTGAATTTGGAAAAAATATTCTTTGAAATTTAAGTCACTTATCCATTTTTACAATGAATTTTTTATACGTAACTTTACTGAAGTACACACATTTATGTAATAACAGGGTTGGAGAAATGAGTAATATGGCAGTTTTGTTTAAGGTATTTAAAATTAAATTAACATTTTGTCTAGTGACGTAAAAAATGTTGCTCAAGTGTTTGCAAAACTACACTATCCATAAAGGTTTTATTTTTTAGCCAGAATTTGATTTTCGTAATGGTTAAAAATTTGTATACATAAGTATTTATAATGTCGAACTGAATTAACCCATAAACTTGGTTTTCACTGTTGTACTTTTTCCTATACATACATACATATGTACGCACATATGGATATTGTTGTTTTCGAGCAAACCCAGTTGGCCAGATGGTCATACCTGACATTTGCATCGATAATGTCTTGAGAGAAGTATTTATTATTTGTCGCCTAAAGAATATTATTGTACACAATTGTGATAACAAAATAGTGTAATGGGTCGCGTTTCAAGATGTATTGTCGATAACATTATGAAAATGTTTTGAATTAAGCCGTATTGAGTTTTAATCTTTCTATGTTGAGAAAAATGCAAAATAGCGGGACTTTAATGGATCAGGAAATGAAATAAACGATCCTAAACAAAACATTTTTTAAATAAAAATAATAAATATTTCGTGTCTTAAAACACAAAACCATACAAATAATATTGAATTCGAAGAGAATATTGTTGAAAATAATATCCTGAAAAGTCCGGACTTAGGTGTTTAGTTAAATGAAATATTTTTAAAAGATCACGGTGCTAAAAAATTGGGGTACGAATTACTAAACACTTTACAGATAAATGGTATAGATGAACCATATACAAAAAAAAAAAAAAAAAAAAAAAAAACATTTAAAAGGAATCCAAAATTCCTGTAAGGAACATAGGGCCGAATAGTTATTTTACAAAATTCTTATAATCTTATATATTCTTGGTTGAACTCGATATCGGAACACGCAGACTACCGCTATTCAAAAGCTGTTATAGCCAATTTTAAACAAAATCATTTATCCCAACGAAATTTATTGTGGTCACAAAAAAAGCAATGAGAATTAACTCCTTTTTACATAATTGTGTAAATAAACTATAAGATTTAAATGTCACCGGAATTTTGATCAAAAATAATAATATTCTATCGGCGCATTTATTTGTCACTATAGATTTGACCACGACACTTTTAACGACATTGTTGACCATTTTGTCACGCACAATTTAAGTGTCCCTTGTTCGAAAAAAAGTTGTTAACAACACTGTGCTACACGAAAAATATGCAGGGAGTCCCTAGAGTTCGGAAATACTTATAGTTTTGCTCGATCACACTTCCTTTGTTAGAAAATGTAGTGAGATAACGGTATTATTTTAAAATTTAAACTTTAAAATATCACAAGCTTATTGTTTTGAATCCGATCTTCAATAAAAATTGAAAATCGGTTCGGAAATGGCTAAGTTACGGTCGGTTAAGTTGAAAAAACGTGTTTTTTAAACAACAAAAATGTTTTCAGAACGCTCTAAGCATACTAAAAAAATATGCAAAGTTTCGTTGTTACATCAGAATTTTTACGTTTGCATCACTGTATAATTGGCTCAAACTGTCCACAATGTGTTGTCTACGATTTTCTGTGTCTAGCACGTGTCTTACAGGGTGTCTTGAAGACGGCCAACTGGGAATTAAAAATAATTAATTATGTACATATATAATTTCCGAATCAGCTATAAAAAAACTGACACATTTATATGTAATATGTATTGTAAGTTTTGACAGGTAAAATTTTCCAAAAAAAAGTAACTAATTAGTTTTTGTGCGATGATATATTGTTACTAAAGAACGTTTATGCAGAAAGTTCTAAGGTAAAACGATATGAACCAACTAATCCTACCATAAGTAACTACATATCTATGTATACTTTTAATTTCAAATAACAAGTTTTTTATTCTTGGTTTGTTATTTCGACATGGTGTTTTGATGTAGATTTTTGGAAAGAATTGCCGTCATTCCTTGTCAAGTTTGGTTTGAAGACAAACTGGTTTCGTATTTTTAAGATCGCTTTTCTCAAAAACAAAATTGTATTAAATATTGTGTTCATAAAGGTGCCAGAACCTGTAGAAAAAGGATAAAAATCAAAAATTTGATTACGAAACCACCGAGCAAAACTTAAAATTTTCCCAAATTTGATCAAAATATCGAATAATCAATTATTATATTTATTAAAGATCATTAAACAAAATACCAATGTAAAGAATTTTAATAGTAAATCCATTAGAATGTAACTTTGAAATATTTCCCAAAATTTAAAGTTTTTATACCAAAAAAATATTTAGAAAAATACATTTACACATCGGAAATCGGCAAATTAGAAAATGCAACAAATGAATTATTATTCACTTATTTAATGGATCAAAATGTCCAATAAATAATTTAAAATTGATGATTAATTAAAATGATAAATCCTGGCTCAATTAATTGTACAATGAAGGCATGGCGTGCATAAATCGTTGCTCGGACAATCTTACATTTCCAAACATAACAAGGTAAAGCTATTAAAAGTTTATTTATACTAATTGAAAAATCTTTGAATTGTTACTTTTTGTTTAAGTCCAAGTCGCACATCTCTGACATCTTTGGGCATTAAATTCATTTCTTTTGTTTGTTTTCAGTGTTTGTGTTTTTGTAGTTGTGTTTCAGTGTTATGTTGTTTTGTTGGTTGGTCGGTGTCGTCAACCCTCGTTACAACGTCTCATCATTATTGTTTTACATACGCTGAATTATATACACATAATGCATATGCACGTACACACACACACACGTTTGAAATGTGCATCAGTTAAAAAATGTATACTTTGTGCAGTAATTACATATTAAATTTGACTCTCTTCTTCTTTACTGTGTTTCTTTTATAGATTTCGTCTGTGCGCTTTATTATGCGACTTTTGGGGAAAAAATTAAGTTGGAATTTGTGCCCTCAGGAGAATTAGGAGGCATATTTTTTCGCTTTGTATAAACAATTTTAATGTTGCGGTCAATTTTAAGCATCATACATATAAATACATACATAAGTACACATGCATATGTATGTATGTATATTAGATTCAAATAAGTTAGCAAGATATATATTTACATAGTATGTATGTTATTTTTCTATTTTCTGCTCTTAAAACGTTAAGGCCTAAAGCTCGTTTCAGGTGAGCAATAGTATTTTTAATATTTAAAAGATCATATGTTTTACAAATACTTTTTGATTCTATGTTTAACCAGCTGGGCCTGCCAAAGGGGTTTTTTTTGCCTTACAGGTAAATATAATATTGATTGGCAGTATTGTTCGAAGTTCTTCAAAAAAACTGAGCGCCCGTACTCCATATTGCGGATATTATCTCCTAGCATACCGTTGGGGTTTTAATTGTTTGATGCTCTTTAAAAACAAAATATACATTTATAGTTTTTCGCGGATTTTGTAAATTTTTACAATTTTTAATAGTTATTCTACTATTCGGGGCGGAAACGAATATAACAAATCAGAGATAATAAAGGTCGGTCGAAATGTTCTTGAGTTTTAAATGGAGTAACTAACCCGACTTTGTTTTATGTTTAAGATCTAACGCAACCATTCAGAAATACATACATACATACATACGAGTATGTATGCATATATAAACTCCACATCATACTCATGCCAACTAAATACTTAACACTAGATGTGCCAAATGTGAAATGCCATCCACAAAATCCCTGGTCTTTCGGGATTTCATGATTTCCAAAAAACCGTGGTTTTTACTTTAAATTCCGGGATTTTTTGGCTTTTTCGAATCCCGTGTTTGATCACAAAAATATATTTTTCAGAGTCATCTCATAAATTTACTAAGGTATATTTAAAACATGTTAAAAAACCAAAATAGCAAATTCTTTACATCTACAAATAAAGTTTTCGTTTTTTAAATGAAAATTAATTTCGAGGATCGCCAAGCATTGATATGAACAAATACTCTTGTATGTTTTCAAAATAGCTTTCCGCTAAAATTGGTAATAAAGTAAGTTAGAGCTCCAAATGTCCATAGACTCTTCATGAAGCTAACCCACCCGACCAATAGCTGAACAAGTTCCACTCATGGCTAAAAAATGTTTTGCTATGACGTTAACTTCGCCGAGGAGCATTTGAGATGTTGCAGAAGTAATAACGAAAACAAAGATACACATACATACAAATGTATATATTTGTAAAAACCTACTAGAAAGTGTCGAAGGATTCCCCATCAGATTAAAAAAAAACTGTAGGCGTATATTGAAATCTCTGAAAATGTTTCTCTTGTAATGGAGTAGATTCTATATATCGTATAGTTAATAGATAAACGTGATGGGCTACTGCAAAATTCTTCAAAATATTAAGGTTCCATAAGCAGAAGATGAAATATCATTTAGATGGGCCTTTAACAAGTAGTGGCCCAAGTTGGCATATCCAGTGGCCGTATTTAACCCCAATCGAAAACTTTTGGCGTGAACTGAGGAACTCAATTTTTTTTAACAAAAATTATTTATGACCAAAAACGAGGAAGTAATGTCACGAAATTGCACTTCTTATAATAACAATTGAAATAATTATAAGTAATTTCACAAATAATCTAGAGGATGACGTCCCACTAAAACGCAGCACTTCTAAACGTGTTGTTCATTGCATGGTTGCCGCTTTTGCTCACAACGAAACAAAACAACACCATAAGACACATGCACTAATAAAAACAAACTTTTGCGTCGATTAATATTTATATATTTATATATGAAACATGATTCCAAGAAGGATTCAAGTCGATTGACATAAACAGGAAAATATGAAAAAAAGAAGATATACAAAAACTGCGCAAACGAAATAAGATTTATTTTACATCTACAGGTTGAGTAGGTAATTCCTGATCTGACCTTGCCTTCCCCGTTTTGTCAGCGAATGCGTACACACATACATATGTATTTAAAAATTTAACATCGGTCAATATACGTAAGTCATGTTATGTATATTTCCTAACCATTTGTAAAAAAAAAAAAAAAAGAATTTTCAAGGATTAAATGTCCTTGCAATAAGTCATTAGAATATAGACAATTTTATGCTGTGAATATGTTATATACAAAGGTAATATTTTAGTCTTAATTACTATTATTGTGTCTTTTTCGGCTACCTGAATCACACGTGGAATTTTTTGTTGTATTTGTTTTCTATTTGCTATTTCATCAATATGCTGTCACATTCAATTTGTTCAACATTTTCAAATATTAAAACAAAATATATACTAAGGAGACTTCTTTGAAAAGAATTATAAAACGTTGTTAAATTTTCCTACTACCTGCAATATGCTGGCTTTATAATAAATATTTTTCTTTCCTAATTTGTTGATCAATAGTCCTTGCACACATTTTCGTAAATTGTATGGAATTTTTGCAATATTTGTTCTCACTTCCAGCATCTAATATTGACCATAGTTTAAATTACAAAAAAAAATTATAATTTTAATTTGGTCATAACAATGCGTTGTTATGAAATAAATTTAAAAAAGAATTAGTTATTGAATTTATGCTTTGCATGATGGTGAAGAAGAAGAAAAAGCAGACGCACGTATGGACACACATACATATTTACGAAAGTATGCTTAGGTTAAATGAAAAACCACGTAAGTACAGTTTATAAAATTTTACAGCAGAAGCAAAAACTTGATTTTAGTTTCGGCATTGTTAATAGTTGTTATTGTTGTATAAAATATATAAAACCATTGGGGCCGGCCCAACAAACAGTGCATCTTTCAGGCTGCATTATCAAATCTTGAATTCCTTCTGGCTGCTCTTCATACCGCATTCGGAAATTCTGCTTGTTGTACCCATTGAGCCAAAAATGAGCTTCGTCGCTAAAGACAATTTTTTCGATAAAAACACATTTCTCACCCAGTTAGAATTTTGATAATAAAATTTAATGATATGGAAGGGCTATTATTATTTACTCTACTCATGGTGAAATGGCAAACGTTACTCCCACTACATAAAAAGTACCCGCTTTCAAATTTTTCTGATTACATATTCCTCAAGACCTACCTATCTGTATACCAAAGCCAAGTTATGAGGAAGTAAAAACAGCGCAAACGGTTTCGTGTAATATACACAGTATGTGTGTACCATGCGCCTTAGTATTATGAACAATTATATGCGATGCTTCTGGAGAAGGCTTAGATTAACCAAACTTTTGATTCGAAATTTCTGATAGACCGAACAACGTGTAGATCAAGCAGGACGATCAGAAATGTCCTACTTAAAAGAAAGGTATATTTACTTTACAAGGTAGAAGCACTAGAGCATTAACAACAGTAATGCACAAGGGAAACAACTACAGCAATGTAAAAATTATAAGAGGTGTGTTCCTGTAGTGCTGCCGAATTGGCAAAAAATGGATAGGAATGGAAAAGAAATGAATATATATATATTCTTTTTATTAATGTTAATGAAAAGCTGTTTCTTTTTGTAGGGAATAGGATTTAAATAACTTTGACAATTCGCGGTACAAATATTGAATGCAATAAAGATTCAGCTGGACTAGTGCTTTTATCTTGCGCACTTAATATACCTTGCTTTAAAAGATCCAAAATGTTTCATCAGGTTGCTTGTAGACTTACATATGTATTTCATTAATAGAAAACACTAGTATGGGTACAACTAACAAAGTACATATCGGTGGAATAACTGTCAAATTTCATCCAAACAATTATGAAAGTGTAAAAGTTTTGAAAATAAAAAGTTCACGAAGCTAAAACATAAATGTTGACGCTAAAAACAAAAAAAAAAAGCTAAACTGGCAACACTTTATTAAACCATTACACCTATTCAACCATAATACATTGTAACCCCCTTGCAATAATTGTGTTTTAATAAAGAAGCATACCAATTATTTCTGCACCCCTTTTTTAATACATATCTAGAAAAAAATATTCAATAGCTAATCTAAAAAGTACAGTTTTTCATTTTGCAAAATTCCTGACACAGATAGGGGAAAAATTAAATAAATCAGCGGGCAACAATTGTCAACATCCTTGATTTTATGTATTTGCCAAACTGTGACAATCTAAAGGAATATAAGCTGTGTTATAACAATATTTGTAATAATAACATAAAGAATTGTAAATAAAACCAGTAAATATTCAAAGTAAAGCAACCACCAACGCCCATCCTCTTCTGAAAACATCAAACATTCACAAATCACTCTTAACAACCTAAAACTCTATAATTAATAATCAGTAGAAAAAATTGAAAATTATAAAAAATATTGCAGGATAGAAGGAGTAAATAAATCTGGTACTCACAAGGCCTGGGACTGGGAACTTGGTTGAATTATAAACTATTTTTTAACAAAAAAAATTAAAAATCTTTTGAATTTACTATACATACACACGTACGCAGAAGAAAAATGTCTGCTGTTCTTAGCAAAAAAAAAAAAAAAAAGAAGTTTAAAGGCAATTGAGTGAGTGAGAGAGAAAGAGCCAGCCTGTCAGTCATGTGTATTTAGCGACGATGGTTAGTGACAATAAGAGGTTAAAAATAAATTAGGGGATATTTTGTAATATAGTGTGGGATTAAGTCAAATTTTTTTCGCACGAATATTTTATTTGTCATCCTACATATTTCATTGTCTTGTATGCGATAAGTAAGGCAATGTACACGTTATTATTGCAAATGAAAAAATATCCTAAACTTCAAATTTTGGGGGTTGAAATAAACTCCAATAAATTATCACTGTTTTGATTTCTTTTTAAATTGAGATTTTTCATTTTTATTGTAGTTTTTACTTCGATTTTCATACTGAATGCTTTAACCATTGCAAATGAGCACATTTGCAAGTAACACGACAGTGACAATTAGAACTTTTAAGATTTTTCACTACATGTATTTATATTTGCCTTTTTTTTGTTTTTGTCTACAAGTTTTCACTTTTTGCGGGTATGTATAATTTTTTGCTAAAGGCAATGTGTATGATATAAATTAAAATAGAAATTTTGTAATGTTAGTTTTTACCAACCAAGATAGTACATTTTTGTGTTATCAAAAAAGGAAAACAAATTTGTTATTGAGAAAATTCAATTAATTTGAGCTAAACTTTTATGCAGATTTTTGTCAGCGTTTTAACCATTAGAAAGAAAAAAAAATACTTCGAAATTTCCATCAGTACAATAATGCTCTCGGCATACATATATTTTGACAACGGTAAATATTTTAGGTTTAAGTTTTAAATAAACAACCATTATGTTAATCTATATATGTATATAAAAATCAATGCCACTTTTCGTTGAAATTTTATAACTCAAGAACGGGCTCTCCTATCCGAACCAAATGTTTAGGCTTTGTTTGGACTATTTAGTAGATGGTTTATGTGAAGATTACACAAAATCTGTCGAGCGTTTTACGGGTAAAAAAGGGTAAAATCAGTAACTCAGTATCTCCGGGCTTGATAAAGATATCACAAAAATTCAGAAAGGACCCAAAAGCCTGTTAAAAATAATTGGATAGGTGGCTGGTACTTTTTGGAAATTTTGAGTTTTAAGGTGTTACAACGGGTAAAAACTGAATTTTGGTACTTTTTTGAACAGCATTTATCTTTGAGAGAGATAGCAATGGGAAGAAAGTAAAAACGTAGTTTTACTCTCCTTAAAACAATCTATAATTAATTTTTGTACTTTTTCGAAATTTTGGAATTTAGGCGGAAAAGGGATAAAAACGGGTAAAATCGGTAATATTGTATCTTCGGACCTAATGCATAACGTATGGTGAATAAAATACGAACAAATGCAAAACTGTTGTAAAAAAAGACAAATAATACTTAAAAAAAGAAATTATAACGGTAAATGTTATTGCGTTGTTTACTTATAATAAAAAAGAATAGATGGCTTTGGTTGATTAATAATTAGTGTTTAAAATGTCACTTAACGAGTTGAGTCGTCGCAAATTAATTTGTAAATTTTGTGAAGAAAACCCAAACAAAACAAAAAATGAAGTTTTTAATCATTTTAAAGCCATGGGTTTCAAAAAAACTTTTATCTACAAGACAATAAACTTATATAGGAATAATAAGACAATTGAAAGAAAGCCTGGCTCAGGTCGCAAATGTAGTTTGCAGAACTCCAAAATACGGTCTAAATTAAAAGCTGAAACAGTGGGTTGCAGTGCAAAATCATACCGCCATCTAGGTAAGAAATATAATTGTGACAAAAACACAATTAAGAAATATTTAGAATCAATGGGAGTCCAGAAAAAGAAAAAGAAAACAGCACCATTTACTACTGAAAACCAACAGAATGTGATTAAATGCAGATTACGGGAGCTTTCCAGAAATTGCTTTTCTTGCTCATCGGAGTACAAATGTGTGATGGATGACGAGTCATATTTTACCGTTGAAGGCAACGAATGGCAACCAAAACATTACTTTGAAACTTCCAGTCACAAAGCTCCCGAAAAAGCTAAATTTATTCGAAAAACAAAGTTTCCAGGAAAAGTTTTGGTGTGGTTAGCCATAAGTGAAAGTGGCATCAGCGAACCAGTTTTTTTTAAAGGTGGCTTGGCAGTAAATGCGCAAGTTTATAATGAAAAATGTCTGCCAGCGCTTAGCAATTTTATAAAAAAATATCACCGGGAAGAAAAAATAATTTTTTGGCCGGATTTGGCGTCCTCCCATTACGCGAAACGCACAATAGAGAATTTAAAAAATTATAAAATAGAATTTGTGCCAAAGGAAATGAACCCTCCAAATGTTCCGCAATTGCGACCTATCGAAACTTTTTGGGCTATTTTGAAGAGAAAGGTTTACGAAAACGGATACAGAGCCAAAAATGTTGATTCCCTAATTTTCAAAATAAAAAATGTACTAAAAACCATTAATACAGAAGGAATTCAGAGGTCAATGAATGAACTACCAACAAAAATTAGAAAAGCAAATCGCTACGGAGCTAATTTTTTTTTGTGAATTTTCTTTGACACTTTGTTATAAATAAGAAATAAAAATAAATTAAAAAAAAATTATTTTGCACCTGTGTTTTCTAATTTTGTACTTGTTCGTATTTTATTCACCATACGTTATAGCACAAAAATTCAAAAATATCCTAGAAGGCTATTTCACTTGATATGTTTTACTATCAAAAATTAATTCATTTCAATATTTGACATAATAATTTTTACCAATTTAACTGTCAAACAATTCGTTTACCTCAAAACAACTTGAAAGATATTTGATCCAGCAACTGAAACAGTGCGGCATGGTGGATGCAGTATGATGATCGTAGATGGAAGGTTGGGGATTACGCATTTGTCTGTAGATATAGAAGATATGCCAGAACAGATTCATAGCGTGTAACTGCAGATAACGGTGGATACATACAATTTAACTTAACTGAGCATATGTTTACATTTTTTATTTCAGTGAAGTGATCGCATAAATGCTCTTTCGGGTTAATATTCCGCGATTGAGAGGAAGATGTAAGATGTTTCTCATCATTATTTTTATGCCATTCCTTTACAACAAGCGCCGTATGCTTAGGATCATTATATTGTTGAAAAATTAAGGATCTTTCAAGGTACATTTTTCTGATACCATCCGGTAAATTGTACCGGATGTCCAAATATTTGTGGTCGTACATTGTAGTGTCCGTAAATGCGAAATTTCCTACGACAATGGGAGATTACAGACCCACCACCATTTTTAAATGTGCTGACATGTTAATAGGATTAAGCTCTGCATTTGGTTTTCTCCACTCTTTCTCACATCTATCTGATCCATTGATACTTTCGTATGTAAAAATTACCGTGATCCAAATAGTTCATGCTTTTTTGCGAAATTTATGTGCTCTTCGCGATTTTTACGATTTATAAACGGGTTTTTGCTTATATTACGACCGTGATATCCGGCCGTGATGCCAGCTCCGTAAACTTGTGTGGATGACCAAATCTTGTCTTGTTTTTCGTATCACCCTGTTTCGAACTTTTTAATTATTTTGTGAATGGTTACTGGCTTGTTGGGTACAATTTTCACGATTGCTCGTACAGATTTCTTTTCATTGTATTACTTTACAATATGTTATTTCAGGTCTTGCGAAGATTCCTTACCTCGTGGCGCCATTATACTAACAATTTTTTGATTTTTAATATTTTTGATTAAAGCACCTTTAAATAGTTTTTATTTAAATGTCTTTTTTTGAATAAGTTTTAATACAACACTTTCAAACTTCTGCAGTTGTGCACTTTCTTTTGTGATATAAATGTGATTCTTGACAGGGTCTTTTGATTTGAGACAAACCGTTTTCGGTTTCTGATTTTAGAACGAAAAACTATACTGAAGATGGCACATAGCCGAAACCGGTTTGTCGCCAAACCAAAGTTTGGAAATTTGTTCCAAAAATCTACATATAAATATGTCTTTTTGTAAAAAAGTGCAGCCGATCTTCCGAGATTTGTTAAATTCTAAATTCATGATCAGTTATTAGTCTACAAACAGGGTGAACAGTTAAAATCATACTTTTGAAAATTAATTAAATAATAAACTATGATAGACCGATTCACTATGCTTTTTTAACGTTAATCGTATCGTTAAAAAATTTCAACAACAAAATTAACGATATTGTTATTCAGTAACATTTTTTAAACAATACTGGTGAAGGTGTATATTTATTTTAAGGTATATAAAACAAATAAGAGCATTGCAATACAATATTTCAGGCTAATGTTGGGTTTCATAGACAATAAAATAATGAATATAATAAATAGTGGAAAATAAAAAGCGATTTAGAATAGTAAGACGATCAAACGACAAAATACCAAGTCCCGTTCAAGAGTGATAAATACTACCCAGGTACTTAACAAATCGTGAATCTTTAAATTTGTATTTCACACTACAAAATGTACTCCATACAAAAATATGTCGCCATAAGTTTTAAAATATTTCGTTCTTGATCCAAAGGTTGTTTAGGCAAACGAAATTCGATTCAAAATGTAGAAAAAAATATTTTTCTTGGTTTAGTTTAAAATATTTTCAATAATAATTATAATAAAACTGAAACATGCTTTGATTAAAAGAAAAAATCTTGGAAAAAAATATGTGTATGTGTTGTAAAAATGTATGTGGTAGGTTTATGTTCATATATGTGTGACAGTATGTGAGACATTTTGATAAAATCTTAATTTTAATAATGAAAATACGCATGATGATGTTAAAAATCAAGAATAGAAAAATTAGCTTTTTTGTTTGGAACGAACATTTACATTATTCATACTAACCAAATACATGGCCAGTTTGTTGATGTCCAAATTAGCCAATTGACTAACGTCAGTCGTATTCAAAATATTCAGCATTAAACTAATGTCGGCCGCTGTGGGCATGGGTGTGGACGTTAATGCAGCAACAGCAGCACTAGCTTGTTGTTGATGTTGTTGCAAAGTTTGCTGTTGCTGCTGTTGTTGAAGTTGTTGCTGATGTTGTTGTTGAAGTTGATGCTGCTGTTGTTGTTGCTGCTGCTGATGTTGCTGCTGTTGTTGTTGCTGCTGCAGTTGATGTTGTATTGAAGCATTTTGAGCGGCATTTTGTGCGACGGCAGCAGCAGCAGCTGCAGCGGCCGAAGTACTTGGTCCCGTCCCTAATGTATTGTTATTATTTTGTATCATTGATTGTAAACTACGACTACCATGATCTTGATTTGATATGGTAGCTGCAGAACTACCAACAGTATTCTGCATCTGCATTTGCATTGATTGCAATGTCGGCGTTGTTGGCACTGACAATGGAGGCGTTGAAGAGACCAAAGCTTGTAGCTGTCATTAAAGGGAGGAGTAGGAGGGAGTTTCGTTTTTAAGATTCATATTTTCAAAGAGATAAAGATCCATTTTTTATGAGATTTAGAAAAATATGAGTGATGAGCATGGGGCCAGTGGAATGGACATAAATCAATTTTTGTTTTGCAAGTTATAAAAATTGTTACATTTTTCGTAGTAATAAGGCAGTAGCAGTAAAGTAGTAGTATATGCAAACGGGCAATATAAATGTTATACAGTTTTCAATAAAAAAAAATTTTTTTAAAAATAAAAAAAAAAACAAAAATCAAACTTTCAAACTTTATATCCAATAATTTGATTAAAAAATTTAATTTGTAAATAAGTACAAATATATAATATATATTTTTGATTGGTTTCTCTCAGTGTTAAAATTTCAGTACCAGGCGTTAAAACATCTAAACTTTGTTTGCACTTAAGGTCTACTATAGTGACCTTTGTGTTTTAATTTCACTTCTCTTTTAATACTACTCCAAACGACATTTAAGTTTTCTCACGAATCGGGTAACAAATAAAAAAAATCTTTCTTTATTTAAACATACTTTGTAATTGCGATAGGGAAACAACAAAACAGGCATTATTTAAAACTAGATACGAAGGAACAACATAGATATAAAAAAATTATTTTAAACATCTAGCTCGCTTATTATGCTTGTTTTTTTTTAATTTTTTTTATTCAATTCGTGAACTGGTTGAAAAAGTGAAGAATAAAGGTAAACCCAACGAAATATGCTCACGTAACGTTTTCCCTCAGAAGGCAAAATTGTCTGCCAATAACAATAACAAATACTACGGATCCAACGAAAACGCACGTTAAATATTGGGTATCCACCTAGGTGCCGTCACATTGAGGCAAAAATAATAGCTATCAAGCTTCGAACAAATCAACTATACTGGCAAATAAGTTCTAACTCCACCTTGGCTTTGGAATACAAGGTACTTTCATAACAATCTGTTGAGTCTAGGGAAAGGGCAATCCCTTCCCAATAGTAGATAGTTTATTACGATTTGAATACAATAGATAATAATTACATTGGAAATACGTAATAAATATTATTTTAGAGATAAGATTTGTAAACTACTTTTAGTAGAAAGATCCAATAAAATAAAATTCTATTGCTTTTTACTTGGGTTAGAACGAAGCTTACACCACTCTAACTTTTTGTTATTACATTCTTTGTTATCATATGCTTTTTGCTTCAGCCAACCATCAGTCAGCAATGAAAGCATTGTATGTATTTCTGTTTCATCTCGGTTGATTATATTTTAGTATCAAAACTATTGTGATGAAGTAAACGTATGATACAAAGAATGCTATAACAAAAAGTTAGAGTGGTGTGAACTTGGTTCTAACCGAAGGGAAATTTTAGAATTATTCATTCTCATATTTTATGTCGACTGATTACGGTCGACACAAAATTAGTGGATAGACACAAAGAATGTTGAAAACGTGCGTAGCGATATAGAAAATGTATTGCATTCTGCTGATTGTCTAATAAGAAATTTTAACATTTTTCTGTATTCAAAGTTATCATATCAAACAAATTTTCTTTCTTAACAGAATGAGTAAATAACGAACTCAAGCCTAACAAGTAAATTACTTAATACATATTTTATTAAATAATAGGCAATAAGATTTTTTTGTTATCCCTTTTTGTTAGCAGCTTTTGGCGCATTTTGCGAAAAAAAACCTAAATTGAAAATTTTTAATAATTCAAACATAAAAACAACAACTAAATACAAGTAAGTACTCGATCGTATATAATTTCATGTATTCAATACAAAAAATTATTCGACTATCACATATCGATATCAATAAAATCTATAGTTTTCTCGTTATCACCCACATCTGTTTGCATTTCATAGTGTTGTATCTAAATTAACTCTAGAACAAATGTTGTGCTGGTTTTTCGCAATTGCGTTTTTTATTATTATTTTAAATTAAGGTTTGGTGTCAATCGAGCACTGGCTCAAAAATTTTTCGCGCCGAAACAGTGCTAAAAGCTCCGACTTGAGAACGCTGTTGATTGAGTTGTTGGAGAAGCACAGGAAAAAAATTTGAGGAGAGTTAAGTAAATGGAATAAATATTCAGAGACAAAACAATTTATTACAATGTTCTCCTCTGTTTGTCAACCGATATTTTTATTCTTTAATTTTTTTATTTTTTTGTTATTGACGGGCTTTAGTGTTATCAGTTAAAGAAAACTTATTAATTGTTCGCCGCAAATTGGACGCATTTAAAGTGGTCGAATTTCGACCAATAGGCTAATATTAGGACATTAATCAAATTCAAACTAAGACATTAATTTTACACGGTTTAATGTATCAAAAGAGCAATTCAGTAAAATAAATAATTATACCCAACTCTAATATATTTATCATAAACATTCAGCATCTCGTATATTAAATCCAACATATATTTTATTTATAAAGTTTTAACAAATTGTATACGAAGCAAATTTGACAAGTTTAAAAAAACCTAATGTTAAATTTTATTATGTAAAAACCACTACGAGCATTCCGTTGATACTGTTAGACAGGATTGATTCATTTTACAAAAATAATGAAATCGCAATACACAATTTTATTGACTACTTTTTTTTACTACTTTACTACATTACAAATATTACAAAGAAAAATGTAACAACATTTTTTAACAACTCTCATTGTGTTGAAAGAATATTTCGTTACCTTTCGAGTTTACAAAAAAATTATGGTTAAAGCTTATGAAAGAAATGTTTATTATAATGGTGTAAATAAGTTTGCACATTTTAAGTCCGAATCTTTTTTTTATGCAATTACAAATAATACCAATTTTTCAAAGCCAAAATACCCAACAGTTAAATAAAAAAATAAAATTTAGAAAAAACCAAAAACTACTTCCGCTACATACATTTTCTCTTCATATCCAATTTCAGTTAAATACAAAAAATGTGCAATAACTTTACGATTTTTAGTTTTCCAATACATTTTGAATTCGTTATGGGATTAAGTGTTGGAACAATATTTTCAAACATACCTTGGCTTTTTGTTGTTGTTTCAATTCTTCTTTTTTGTAGTTTCTTTGATAGGCAGTGATAACACGTCGTAAACGTGTATTTAAGTCCTGCATGGACGGCCATAGTGTGGCGGAATTGTCGTCTATGGGAGCTTGTGTGGGTGGATATGAACCAGCACCACTTTCTTCTTCGTCCAGGCCTAAACATGAGGTTGTTGTATTAACACTATCATTTTGCGTTTGTTCATTTGAAGATGAATTGGTGGTAGCTGAGGTGGTGGTAGTAGAAGATGTGGTGGTGGATGTAGTGGTAGTTGTTAAATTGGTAGTGGTGGTAGTTGAGGTGATGGTGGTGGTAGTACATGTATTTGTGGCCGTATTAGAGGCCGAATTTGAAGAAGCTTCCTCAACGTTAACAGTTTCAGTCGATGTGCTGGCTGTAGGAGAATCACCGCCAGCAGTAGTTGTTGCCCCCGATTCGGAAACTGTGGCATCCATCGAATTGGAATCAGTAACAGCGGCTGCTGTTGTATCATTACTATTGTCAGTGGTAATGGCATCTGCTTCAGATTTATCCATTACAGCAGCAGCAGACGCCGTTTCACTATCCTCTTCCATTTTTTCGATTGTGCTTTCAGAAACATCAGAAGTTGTTACAGCTAAAGACCTAACGTTTTCTTTAACATTTTCATAATCAATGTCTTTATCTTTAACATTATCCATTTCATTATCTTTTTCAGTAGTGTCTTCGATAGCTTCTGATTTTTCTTTTGTTTCCTTGGAATCCACATCTACATCTACAGCCATTTTATTCTCCCCAGCCTTGTCGTTAACATTGATTGAAACTGTTTCGTCAGCGGTTGCCTTTTTCGCCAATTTTTTATTCTTACCCGAAGAGCTGGGACGTTCGGGAGGTTCTAAGTAATCCTTATCTTTATCGCCTGTTGTCAATTTAGTTGAATCAGAGTCTTTGGTGGCTGTGCCATCATCATCGATTTCTTCAACATCGGCAAATTGCTTGGAGTTTGCATCGTCTTCATTTCTATTAAATATAATAAGAATTTTTTAATTCACGCTTACATAAATGCCAACGAATTAATGTATTTTGTGCAATTTAAAAAGCTTTATCTAAGGAGCATAGTTTTTAGGAAATGAATACAACTAAAATCTTAAATGTACTTTATTACTGTAGCTAGTATTTTTCCAGTTATGTATACAATAAAGTTATAAGATTATATAGGGTGGTCCAACCATAATCTGCGAGGTTAATTGTGAGTCACACCCGCGAGATGATAACTGACTTCTTGTGGCCAGAAATTGATATGGACCTAGACAATATGTGGTTCCAACAGGATGGTTTCACACAGCCAACGATACAATGGTTCTTTTGCGTGAAAAATTCAATGTTATCTCACGTCGTGGCGATGTTCATTACGGTGTCAATGGGCTGCTTTCTTTGTGGGTATTTAAAAGAAAAAGTGTACGTCAATAATCCAAGAACAATTCAAGAGCTAAGAGATGAGATAATTCGGCACATTAACGGCATTGAACCTGAAAATTATGTCTCAGAGTCATTGCAAATATCGACCATCAGATAGAGGTATGCCACCGATGCAGTGGCGAGCATTTAACCGATATCATAACAAAAAATATGAAGATAGTTCTCTGAATTTTTTTTTTTTATTTAAAATTAACATCGTGCGTTTCGGTTGGACCACCCATACAATGAGCGGCAGCAAGGCAAGCAGCTAAGCGGGGAGTTTCAGCAGCAAGTGGCTTATTACTGAGCGTCATTGTTGAGCGGTTTGTTTAAAGCTTTAACGCGAAAATCGTATTTATATTTATTAGAAGTTAATGTGTTTAAGAACACATTCCTCATAGAACAGGTCTACAGTATGGCGAATTGTTTAACATTTATATGCCGTATGTCTGCACTAGCCTTTAGTTTGCTGTTACAAAATATTAGAAGCAAATTTACTAACAAAAGTCATCAAAATCTGTATAGCAAAGACTTGCTTTAACTTTAAGGTAAGTTTTTTCAATTATTTTCTTTTGGATTTCGCCATTTTCATTGTTTGCCTCTCAGAAATCTAGTCAAAATTAAAACAAGAACTTCAGATATAAAACGTTAAAGTTTTTCTAAAAGGATTGGTAAAGGTTTCGTAATGAGCTGGCCTAAGCAACCAGCGAAATGCGCATAGAGACTAGCTTTATATTATAAAATGAGTAGGAATTAAAAAAAAATTTGATAAAAATAATTTATTTTATTTTTTAATATAAAAGAATTAAATCCAAAAAGGTCGTCTTAAAACAAGTTAAATTTCTAAGCGGCAGCGGTTAGCTTCTCAAACATGCCACTCACTGCGTGGCCAATTCAATAGTATTTCACAGGGTTTAAAAATGCTGCTATGTTAGTTAATATTTCCTGCAACCAACTTATTTATTTCCATTAAACCTTCTGCTACAAACAGCTGTAAATAATTTTCGTTTCTTTAACTGCGAGTAGCTCTAATTTGTATTGTAGGTGTGTCTGTATGTTTGTAATGTATACTGCGATATAATTCTGTGTATACTAAAATTACACTATAAAATTAGAGTTTGCGGATCAAACCCTTACCATTCGACCCAATTAACTGCTACTTGTAGTGTTTTGTGAAGTGTTTAAACTGACGAAAATTATACAGACTATCGATATCGTTATGAATTACAAATGTAAGCAATGTAACGAGAGACTCTAAAGATATTTTGCAGCATAACGTAGCTCGCTCTGACTACCATGGCATAACTATCTAACAATGTTATTTTCAATGTGTAAAAATTGTTGCTGCTATTTCGATACATTTACCAAAATGTATACTAAGTTTGGCTAAGTGGGCATGAGATATTCATATTTTATGAATGGGTACAAAACCAGATGGCTGTTTGTGGTGAAATAGCTAAGTATGTACGTCAATAAGCGAAGACGTTACGATTAACGATACGCCAAATACGATTGGCGGCTTGAAGTGCATTTGCCGCATAATTATCGATATTCAATTAAGCGGCAGAAATTATTATTACCATATTGGAAAATAAATTTCGCTTCAAAATAAACTGTTTTTCCAAGGTGGTATACGTATGCTGCCCGAAATATAGGGGAAAATAGTGGCCTGCGTGATAAACATTACTTTGAAGTTCAGCTCATATATGAATATTTATTATTAAAAACTAGCTCAAAACAAATTTTATATAACATAATACAATTTAGTTGTATCTACATATTTCTTCTAAAAACACATTTAACATTTATTATGTTATTACTTCATTTAAAAATTAAACCTGTTAATGAACAAATAACTTATTTTTTATGCAATTGATATTTTATTAACAAAAACTTACATTGGCAAATTGGCTACAGTTACATCATCGTTTGTTGAACCCACGTGACCAGCAAAACATAATACCGGATCTGATCGCATAATACGATACATTTCACAGCCATGTTTAAAAGTGCCCACCAAAAGACTCTTGTCGCAACAGGGAGGATTCCACCATGAAGCAGGCACTGTCTCAGCCATTGTTGGAGGGCGTATAGGAAGCTCGCTAAATTTGTTTAAAGGTGAACACACACAAATTGAAATAAATGAGAAATAAATGATTTATATATGTATATACGGAAAAAAATATTGTGTTAAATGAATTTAAAGGAAAAGTATTGGAAAAAAAGAAATTAATTAAATAATACAACCAATTATTGTAATTTTGTAAAAAAAAATAAATAAATAAATAACAGTTTTTAGTGTTTAAAATTTTACTTTACTCAACGAATATTTCGACAAATATGAAATGAGAGAAAAAGGAATTCACACAAATATGAAACTGTTTATACATTTTCATGATCCAGGCGAATTCGTCTGCTTTTTACAAGGAAACGCACAGATAGTTAACTTTCTTATATTTTTATTATATATATATATATATATATATATATATATATATATATATATATATATATATATATATATATATATATATATATATATATATTTATATTTATATTTATGCATATATATATATATATATATATATATATATATATATATATATATATATATACATATATTTATTCCTACATATATATATATATATACATACATATATTTATTCCTACATATATTTATTCCTACATATATTTATTCCTACATATATTTATTCCTACATATATTTATTCCTACATATATATATATATATATACATATATTTATTCCTTTACTCCTACAAGGAGCATAGGGCCATATTATTTTAATATCATTATTTGTTATTTTAAGAAAAAATGTATCTGTAATTAATTGTTTTTAGTCATTAAATGCACTTTTCCATTTATTCTGCTGTTTCAAAACTGGCTATGCTTGTAGAAAAAACACCAATGCTTGTAGAATTGTTGCTTTTTTATGTGTATTTTACATGGAAATTTGCAATTTATACTTTTGAAAAATGGGCCCCTAATATTTAAATCTAATATTGTGGAAAATCTTTTTACCAAGTTTTTTTTTTTTTTTTTTTTTTTTTGTAAAATGGTATAAAATCTTGTGTTTAAGAAAATGTTTTACTTACTAATCACTACAAAATCTGAAATTTGTATTTATTTTATGTGTATTATGACAAATCACGTTATATTATAATTATTATTATAATTATTTAGCTTTGTTAATTACAAACATTTAGGTCATAACATTTTGAGAATAAAAAATTATAATGGAACTGAATTTTATTATTCAAAATTTTAAGCCAAAAATGTATGTATGTTTAGCATTTTAAAGGGTAAGGTAGAAAACGCATACAACTATTTGCAAGAATATATTGAAATGTAATGTATGTAGAGTTGAGATTGAAAAGTTTTTCATTTTGATACCACAGTTATTCGTTTCAGTGCTTTAAACTGGTTTAAAATTACAACGATAGAATTTTTAAAATTTACCGCATTTAGTCTATATGAATCACTTCAAAGATGAAAAACACGTGGAAGTAACACTTTAAATTCGATTTACAGAAACCAAGCAAGTAAGAGTGCGTTATGAATACAGGTTTTATTTCTATTAAAAATTTCTGACTTTCGGAATTTTTTTCTATAGGAGTGTTATGGTTATATGTTTTAACATACATTAATTAAAATTTAATTGAAACTAGCCAACTTCGCTACTATTTCAAACAATCTGCTTTTATTCTTATATAACTTCTTGTAGTGAACTTGACCAGTGTTTGGTTGGTATTGAACCCACGATCCGCAGACCGATAGTCTAGCACACTACTAACTACTTGCTTATCGGGAGACCCTTGTTTTTTTTTGTTTTAACATATATAAGAAAACGATGTTATACAAAAACGGAAAACGTTTCATACAAAATTAGACAGCAAGACACTTGACATTCAGTTATTCATAATTATAATACGTAGATTTGCTTGCACTCCACTTTTAAACTGCTTACAACGCATCGATAATGATGAGGCAGAATAGATGAACGTACGAGCCAATTTACTCAAAGAGCAAGGACTGTTTTACCGCAAGAGATCAAAGTAAATCAGCGTATACCAAAACAGCTACCCAGTGACTAGGATTATTGGACACTGTATGTTTAGCCAGAAAGAGATGATCGCCCAACTGCTTTTTCTTTACCCAGCAAGTCTTTAATACAGACTATCCGCAATCTCTCACCAAGCCAAATGTCTAAACGAAATTTCTAAATAAAAACTAGTGGATGGTTATTACACCAATTCCTCTTAGCTGAACTGCCATAAAACTTTCTTAAGAATCTCTCGCTTCGTTTTTATCGCTTTAAACGCGGTATCAAATGATTAAAACTTTTAACCTGAACACATTTATGATATAAAAAAAAAATTACACAATAAAAAAAAACTAGTTATTTTTTGTAAGAGACGTTTTCCAAAGCAATCAACCATAAAATTAGCAGAAAATTAGAGATATAGAGCAAAACATTAACAATGAGCAACAAGTATAGAAAAAGATATTACAACAAATATTTATTAAAATATGAAACAGTTTGTTAAAAAGCCATATAAATAATAATACAACAGTTATTAGGTATAAAAGAAAATGCTTAAAGGAAAAGTAAAAAGAAATTAAAATATTGACATACCTGACTGGAGTATTGTCCTTAATTTGCTGTACCAAGTCGCCAATCACCTCATGTTGAATATAATAAAGCATACGAACACGTAATAAAACTCTGTTTTGAGAGAAATACATTTAAAAAGTAAAAGTAAAAAAAATTGAAAATAAATACAACATATTTAAATCATATAAAAACAAAAAAAGCATAAAAGGTGGAAAGAAGACAGACATGAAATTAGTTTAAAATGCATTCTTTTTCTTGGGGTTAATATAATAATTTCGATTCCACACGACTCACTTATTCGCGTGTCTGCTTAAATGTTTTTTATAGGCTCCTTCCAGATACGAATCAGCATCATATTTTTCATGCTTACTCCAATGATTCGGATCCTGTATATTTTGTAGTCCTTGAGTGCCAATTTCTTTCTTAGTTGGCTTTATCCCAGCTGCAGTAGCAGAGGCAGCAGCCGCAATAGCTGCTGCCTCAGCTGCCTCGACAGCCGCTTGAGCAGCTAATTCTTTTTGCGTTTTTCCACCATTACGTCCTACAAGGGAGAGAGCAAGAGTTGAAAGGTTAAGTAAAATATGTTTGCAATTTATCTGAAAGAAATAACACATTGATCGACATTATATAAAATATTATATGGAATATTAAAAAGTATTGAAATTGTTGGCAATTCAATATAGTAAATATACCGCTTAGAATTTCATTAGTTAAACAAGGCGATTGTAAACAGTTGTGTATTTACACATATGAATTATATAGAATGTCGAGCAATTAATAATATTAAATAAGAATAAATATACATAAAATAAAACAAGCCAAATTAAACTAAAAAAATATTACAATTTTGTTAAAATTTACAAGTTTCTTCTTATTAAATACTATACATGTGTGTAAGTAAAGTATATATGATGGACTTTATTCTAAAGTGGATACGTAAAACTTTTGTGCATAACTGTTGAATGTTCACATAAAACAATCATCTAGAGTGTTCTAAGAATACTTTATCAATTTATGAAAACATTTCGTGTGAATAATTGATACGAAAGAATTGTTTAGAACTACGTTTTCTTATTTTATATTGTCCACATGCATACATATGTATAAAACCCATCATTTATTCTTAACTCCACTTACGAGTACTACTTAAAACTAATTAAAAAATAGAGAAAATATTATTTGTTTAAATTAACAATATGGAAAAAGATATGGTACTGCAATACAGAGCTTTTTACAAACACATTTGAATACATTTTCAATTAACAACTGTTTTTTTTTTTAATTACAAATTACAATTAGCAACAATAACACTCACAAAAAACGGCATAACAATTTTTACAAATTCAACAATCTAAATATTTAAGATACCGAATTAGATTTTGTAAAGGCGGATATATTATAATAATTAATTAAAATCTAAAAGTTTTTAATTGATTTCATTTATTCATTTATTAAATTTGTATGAAGAAACATTAAGACGTAATTTATATGCGGCTATTCCAAGATAACTAGTACACCTTAGGGGAACAAATTACAAATATTTGCGGAAAAGAGTATAAAGATTTATTTTTTATGTTTTTTTTAGTTATACATAGTTATCGAAGAAAAAAGAAAGAGACACAGATTATAGCGAACACAATTGGTCTCAACAAATAAAGGCTCGTATAGGAACCTGTACAAAGCTAACATTTTTTTCTTTTCACCTAGCTTTCTATACAAGACAATTAAATAATCTCCAAGATAAAATCTTAAGGATTATTTTGGCCTGGAATATAGAATGGAAGTACCTTTTAAAATAACGGGTCAGCTATTAGTGCAAATGTTGAAATAGTATTATTAAACCAATAACAACATAGGCTTCAGTAGTAAGGTAGACATCAAAGTGCAAGAAGTGCATCATACTAATTTTACAAAGGTGTCAAGAATGTGCTGCTTTGGTCAAGCAGAACCGTACGGACAAGTGCGTTAAAACAATAAATGTATAACTGGACTGGACGCAAACAGCGATGATATTCAATCGAATACCTGAATATTTTTATTCATTGCGCTGAAGGAGGGTGCTGTAGAATATATTAGTTTTAATACGAACTAATTGTACTTAAAACGGAGGTAGTAGAATCAAAGCTAGCAAGAATCGTGCTATCCACTAAACCTAAACAATTTTCTATTAGTTTTTATATTGCATATCAATATACTTTACCTCAGGGGGACCATGACGATTATAAGTTTATTTTTAATAATTGTTAATCTGTTTAGAAAATAATAGTTATTTTTCAAGTTTAATTTTTCTTTTAAAAAATGTAAAGACTCTGCAGAAATATTGGCCTTAAATCAGGTAATATCACTTTTAGGACAAGAAATTTTATTTATACAGTGAATTGTTAACTGACAAAAATTAAATAAAATGAGTCCAAACTACTTGTATAACAAGCTTTTGGGATTTTTATACTTTCAATTTAAAAAACAATATTTTTAGCAAATTTTTTAATTGAATTATTTATAACAAACAGCAATTTATTGTTGAAGGTAGATAAGCTAGCCTCTATGTGAATTTCGCTGGTTGCTTAGGCAAGCTCAACAGGAAATCTTTACCCAACTTTTTAGAAAAACTTGAACGTCTTATGTTCGAAATGCTTTTTATAATAAACATTGACAACAATGGCTATTTTGCCTTTCTACCTAAAGCAAATTACAGCCTGTTTTCAAAGGATGTCCATATTAAATAAATAATTCTCTTTCTGAATAGAAAGAAAAACGAACTCATGCCTAAAAATTAAAATTACTTAATAATTAATAAAAATATTTTTTTAAACCAAAGGACTTTTATTTTCCTGGAAAAATATAAAACTCATTAAATAACCAGTATTTTTGGAGCAAAAATAAATTTAACTTGAAAATTACCAATTAATTTTTAAGACAAATTTTTTAAATAAAAATCGAACAAATAAAAATCGAACAAATAAAAATTATTGCACCCGAAGGTAATCCACGTAAACAAGAATTACGTTGGCGTTCTTGTTAATCTTGTAGCATTTCTCCTTCAAAATGATTTTTTTGAAATTCGAAAAATTATGATTATTTGCGGTCCCTGCTTTACTTCCGTATAAAGCCTAATGAAACTTTAAAAAATTATATGATATAAATTAATTTTTATACAAATCCGCAGTTTAAAAATTTACAAATACAATAAAGTTCTAGGAAAAATTAGTAAAGAAGGAAACAATAGTAAAGAAGGAAACAACAATCAACTGTTAGTAAATAACTCCAATTTAAGAAAGATTTAAAAAGCCAGCCCTTTTTCGGAAAGTCTAAAACTTTTAAAGGATTTTTTGTGTGAGTGTGTTTTTAATGCGTGCTTTTCACATTTTAATGACGCGTTTATTTAAACTTTAAAAAGTTTAACTACATCCGTGCAGTTGTTTTTTTTCATTTTAGGAAGTTGTCTTCAAATAAGTGCGTGTGTTTGTATCTATTTGTTTACCATACCTTTTGCATTCCTACCTCGTGGCACCAAATTATGGAGACCACTATGATCCCGGCTAATTTTTTGTATTTCACCATCTTCGGTTGGTGTTATTAGATCCCAAATAAACGTTTTTATCTTCTCATCGCCCTTGTAGACTTGCAAGCAATAGAGGAGCTAAAAAAGAAAGCAAGAAGATATATTTTTTCTATTTAATAAGTTAATTTATTTTAAAAATCAACAAATTAAGAACTTTGTTAAAAGTGCACTAATGATAATAATAATGTTGTGATCAATTCTTCAGAAATAATTAGTAGTTATGGTTCTAAACAAGCCGAAGAATTTTATTGAGGGTTTTTGATTTGGGCAATAAACTTTCTTATTAATTAAAACAGACAATTAATTAAATTTATTTAAAGATTTATTGAAATAAATTAAAGATAAAAACTGAAATTTGTTTGTAGCATATGTCAAGAAAGGGGTTAAAGCTAAAACGCCAGCTATTAAAGGCGCCATGTAGCCTTTAATATCATTTATTTTGTTTATAGCTTCCGAATTATTTTGACCTGGCTGAGAAATGAATATAATGTTAATTGCACGATTGTATTAATAAGAGTGCAAGACAAGTTTAATTATTTTTCTTCCAAAGGATGTTAGAAATAATCAAGGTGGGTTGATATAATTATTATACGACAGCATCTAACCACATACTCCATCTTATAATTACAGGTTGAGGCAGAATAAGAGTTTTTTTTTAATATTTGGTATCCGCGATTTTGATTTGAGAAATATTTTTTTCGATTGAAAGTCAAAAGGTAGATGTCTTCAAATTGATTTTTAATATCTTCTACATTGCATTGCGTGAGACAAACAACATGAAACACATTTAAATATTTTGCAGAGTTGGCAATGTTAAAGACTAGTAATAGCAGCATGGTTTTATATTTCCAGTTGAACTACGTTAAGATGGAATTTTGATTTCTCTCTCTCTCTCTCTATCTATCTCTCTCTATCTCTCTCTATCTCTATCTCTCTATCTCTCTCTCTCCCTCTTCGTCTGCATGCAATATATCAACAATTAAATTGCTTACGAAATGGCCTTTGATGTGTATTGTCTCATCAATAAGGATTCTCAAAAAATTTTCTCTTAATATTTCTTTAATTTAAAACTATTCAGGTTACTAACATAAGGTTTTAAACACGTAGTTTGACGTATTTACTTGGTATATACTATTCTCAATACTCAGCACTCGGTTATTTCAGGCACTAACAAATCGATGCCATTATTCTTTCGGTTTTATCTTTGTCAGACTTAAAAATGCATTTGCATGATCTTTCTGTCCCTGGTTATAAGAAATTCGAGAAAAAAGTAATCGCTATAATGTTTGTATGTTATATCACGTGTTCGTTACAAACGTTTTTAGCTGTTGTTCAAATGTTGGCAGTTTAAAATAATAACACTTATTGATGAAAAATTAATTTTAGAAGCGTTCCAAACAATTTTCATATATACGCCATTAATCGTGGCACCACTTTTTTATTAACTCTCATCCAGCTTTTGCTAAATATGAACCATTACAATTTTGCATTTCTGCATTTCGATTCGAGTTGAAAATTTCACCGTTTGGCAATTTTGATATTCCGCGTTCCGTTTCGATTAGAATTTGTACGATTGTGTGTATTTTGCGTTACGAACGTAGCTAAGTTTTTGTACGTTGTTTATTTAGTGGCGGAGAGTCTTTCAATTTTGGTTTGTTTAGCTTCGAGAAATGTGTAATTAAAAGAAGAATGCAATTAAAGGTTTCATTAACGATTCTACATAACTGTTTTTATTTTGTTTATCTTTTATATTTCACAAGTTCCGCAGCGAAACAGCTGGTTTTGAACATACTCTCGGTCTTATCCTTTTTCTTGCGATTCGATATTTGGTCGGAATGTCTTTTTACGATTCATGCGTAACTGAATACGGAAACGTAATCGAACTGCATAATAAGGGGCAATATAAATTATTAAGATTAAAGAGTTCTTACATCACCTGAATATTTAGTTTCATTGATACAAATAAATTAGCTTGAAATATACTACAAAAATAAGTTATAGCAAAACATATTTCTACCAACTTACTGGTATCTTTATTAACGTTTTGTTTTATAAATTGCCCACCCTAGCTTAAATTAGTAACCATTTATTTAACTTGTATAACTTTAATAAGGGGCATTAATTAATACTTACAATTATTCGGGCACAGTCTTCAACATCAATTTCACGCCAACCTCGTTTAAATTGCCCCAATTCCAAGATTTCTGGCCACCGTCCCCAACTGTTAAAAATACAAGATTATATTTTGGTTAAATGTATTTCAAAAGCAATATTAACAATAATTGTGTATTTTTTTTAAATCAGTTAAAGTGAGAAGATTTTTACTCAGCGAAAACCTAAAGTTTTCTCAATATTAGCATGGTTAATCATCATTTTAGATAAAAAAAAATATATATATATATAAACATATATGTGTAAACAAATAAAGTGGCTTAAACAAAAGTTTTCAATTCATTATCCTCCCAAAACTTGAACTACGAGGGCGGATCAAAAAGTCCGTGACTTTTCGCACTTCCCTCGTAGTTATATGAAATGCAACAATATTCCCATTAAGTACCACCTATTAATAGACTACTGTCAACTTTTAAGCAAGTGTCGTCATTTACTTTGCGTTTAACAGCTGATCAAAACATACAACCTCGTGTATTAGTCTAAAAATGGAAGAAAAAAAATGAATTTCATGTGCACATTAAACAGTATTTTTTGCGAAAAAACCATCAATCAAACCAAGGAAAAGCTCGATAAATACTATGGGGACTCTGCACCATCGATTCCAATGGTAAAAAAGTGGTTTACTAACTGTCGTTGTGGTCGCACAAGTACAAATGACGCTGAACGTTCTGGACGTCCAATTGAGGTCAGTACACCCGAAAATGTCGAAAAAATCCACGATATGGTGTTGGCCCATAGGCATTTCATATAGCAGTGTGGTTTCGATTTTAAATGATCAGCTGCGTTTAAGAAAGTTATCTGCAAGATGGGTGCCGCGTTTGCTCTGAATTGATCATAAACGTAAACGTATGACAACTTCAAAGGATTGTTTGGAGTTGTTTAACTGCAATCCGAATAAGTTATTTCGGCGTTTTGTAACTGTGGATAAAACATGGATCCATTACTGTACTCCGGAGACCAAGCAGCAGTCTAAACAATGGGTTTCTCCGGGTGAACCTGCTCCGAAGAAGGACAAGGTAAGTTTGTCGGACAATAACGTGATGGCAACAGTTTTTCGGGATTCACGCGGGATAATCCGCATCGATTACCTTCAAAAAGGAAAAACAATAAACGGCGAAGATTATGACAACTTATTTGACCGATTTAATGAGGATTTAAAAAGAAAACGACCCCATATGGCCAAGAAAAAAGTTCTTTTTCATCAAGATAATGCACGGGTGCACATGTGTGCAGCCTCAATGGCAAAACTCTATGAATTGGGCTACGAATTGGTACCTCATCCGCCATATTCTCCGGATTTAGCCCCTAGTGACTACTTCTTTTTTTACAAACCTAAAGAAATGGCTCGGTGGAAAGAGATTTAGCTCCAACGATGAAATAATTGACCAAACATATGTCTATTTAAAGAACCTCGAAAAATCCAATTTTTTGGAAGGGGTACAAAAACTGGAGAAACGTTGGACTATTGAGTTAAAAGGAGATTATGTTGAAAAATAAATTTTTGTTTTGCAAAAAAAAACTGTGTTTCATTCAAAAAGTCTCGGACTTATTGATCCGCCCTCGTAATACACATAAAAATAAGAGACAATATATACTGTTGCCTTCAGTCGTTTCAGTGACATCGTTTTCAAAATGATGCAGCACTAAGTTTTATTCAGCGCTCGTTATAGCCCAATGATCTAAGTATTTGTTCTTATTTGCTAGCAATTAAATAATTTAACTTTTGCATTAATCCACAATAATATTGTTGCTTAAAACTTTTTTTTATCAAAATATATGCATATTTTCGCACTTGTCTATATAGCTATTGTAAACAAATGAAATTGTTCTGAACTGAAAAAAATATATATTTAAAAAATAAATTGGAATCCCTTTTAAATATTTGAAAGAAACTGACATTAAAATAATTTTGATCGCAATACACAACTATATTTTTCTTAAAAAACAAGCAACGTGAAAATGTCGAGTTCTGTAACCTCAAAATATTCTAGTTTAACCGGTCGAACAAGCGGCACCTGGACAACGTTGACGCGAAGACAACAACTTCAAACAAATCATGATTTTGAAAGTTATGAATTAGCGTTGGAGACATTTATCAATAGCTTGCAATTGACAACATTTTTCAATTTAACGGAGGGCGAACAAAATGAACGTTTGATAAAGATTAACGTATTGGAATTATATCACGCTGTTCAAAGTATAAATCGTGAATTAGCAATGGTGCAATTAGAAAATCATTTCTTAATAGACTTTCTGCAGAAAAATGATCCAAAACTGTTGATTGGTTTGGACAAACGTCGTGGTACAGGAAATTTGTTTTCAGGAAATATGTTCAGAGCAGGTGCCAAATCTACCACGTCAGCGAGTGGTGGTGGCAGTACAGCAGGTTTTAAAACGAAAAGTATAGTATCAAAATCGTTAAAGGACTCTTCCTCTATAAATGAATCACAAAGGAAAATGGCTTATGATTATAAATTGAATTTTCGAGCTAAAGCTGAAATGGCAGAGAAATTGGCGAACGAAATTGAAAAAAGAGTACACGAAACGGAGAGAAATGGTGAGCAAAACAAGATTTATTATAAAAACTTTCGATCAGTTAGTTACCTGAAGTTAAGAAATAAACTTTTATACTTATCACTACAATAAATTTTGGTCCTTATTACAGCTTCTCATGACATAAAACTTTTACGTGGTCACATGGAAGAAATACATTATTTGCAAATCGAAACTCAAGAAACGGCTGTTAATTTTGAACTTCATTTTTTGCGCGATGAACGTGATTTGGCCTTCTTAAATAATGCCACCGAAAAACAATTGGATCGTAAATTTAAAAAATTTGTAAACAATTGGATTAAAAATGCTCGAGCTCTACTGGCTACTATGCGCTTAAAGATTACTGCCTTGCAAGAACACTGCCAACAATTACGCAACGAACTGATTACCAAAGCCGATCTAAGTGGTATACTAACGGCCATAGACTTTGAAAAATTAATAATAAAACGCACAGAACTATTAAATGCTTTGGAAGAGAAAAATGTCCATATGGCCGGTTTGAAGGAGGTTACAGGTAAAGCAGCGCTCTCCATGGCTGAAGAAAAACAAATAATGATGAATATCGAGGAAGAATCAAAGCAATTGAATAACAAAACTATTGAAGTGGTTAAAGCAATAACTAAATTGGAAAAGGAAGCCGTTATAGTGGAGAATGAGAACGAAAAGGATGTTATAACATTGGAAAACTTGCGTACACAATTGGAACATTTCGAGGCGCCCAGTATAAATCAGTATATTGAAAAGAAAGATGAAGTATTGGCTTTGGAAAAGGAAGAAAAAATGCTAAGACGTAAAATTTACATATTAAACATGAAACTAGATAATACTCAAAAGAAATGTAAACGCAAAATCGATTTAAATACTTTTATAAATATTATTGAGTAGTGATGATATATGTACATATTACACATTATTTTATTTTTTTAATTTGTAATAGTTGTAATCATTTTAAAATTTATGCTAATACTTACCCAAATGATAACAGACCCTTTTCCACTTTGAAACACTCAGATTTAGCCCAGTTACCGTAGTGAATTTCCTCTAAACCAAGAGCAGCCAAAGCATCCCTTTCCCTAGGTATATACTCATCATTAGCTTTCTTTTCTCGACATCTTTCACGTTTTTCTTTGCGTGATCTTCGTGTCGATCGCGAACCGATACCGCCTTCTTCATCACTATTCTCATTCGAAGAATCTTCTGAATTGATTTCCATTACATCTTCATGACCGTAACGTTTAATTTGGGTTCTACGACGCGGTTCAGATAATACCAAGTCTTCAGTTTCATCTTTTTCAAATGCATCTGGATCTATATCGGCTTTTTTAGCCCATTTAGTCCAAAAGTCTGGATCATCAATGGTAATATCGGAACGATTACAGGAAGCAGCAAAGGAAGCCTTTGAGAAAGTTGAACCTTTTTCTTGTTCCATCGTGATAACTTGAGTACGCCGTTTAAGAATAGAATCAATATCCTCTTCACAAAACTTATCGCCAGCATTATCGTCATCCATAACTGCACCGTAAGCTCCCTTTTTCAATAGATCTTCAATTTCTTTTTTCGACAACTGTTTGTTGCCACCTTCTTTAGAGGCATGTGTGTTCATAGATTGTAGCACAGCTTTGTCGAGACCCAATTTCAGCGAGGCCTTGTCGAACATCTCACGTTCGTAGGTGTTACGACACAACAAACGATATATTTTAACCATTTTTCGTTGACCAATACGATGACATCTGGCCTGAGCTTGTAAATCATTTTGAGGATTCCAATCAGAATCGTAAATGATGACGGTATCAGCAGCAGTTAAATTAATACCTAAACCGCCAGCCTTAGTGCACAGCAAAAATACGAATCTATCTGAACCTGGCTTGGAATAACGATCGATTGCTTCTTGCCGCAAATTGCCACGTATACGACCATCTATACGTTCAAAGGGATATTTACGATATATTAGGTAATCTTCAAGAATATCTAGACATTTAACCATTTGCGAGAATATCAATACTCTATGGCCATTAGCCTTTAATTTAGGCAGCAGTTTATCTATCAATACCATTTTACCAGAAGAGTGTATTATGTTTTTATAGTATGACTCGGGATCTTCTCCATGTTGGTGGCGGTAATCGTATTGTATTTGTTCCTCTGCACCATTTAGCAGATAAGGATGAATACAACATTTTCTCAATTCCATCATGGTGTTCATGAGATTAGGTATGTTGGCTGAAGTTGTGCCCTTTTTCAGAAAGGCAAAATTTTGCTCCAAAATACCTCGGTAGTATTTCTTTTGAATGTTTGTCAGCTCTACCTCAATAATAGTCTCTTCTTTGGGGGCCAATGACTTTTCCACATCATCCTTTAATCTTCTCAACATCATTGGTTTTAAGAGAGCCTGCAATTTATTGACTTCTTCTTCGGTTTTCAAGCTGCCGAATTCAGCCATAAATTCTTCAGCGGAAGAGAATTGGCTGGGTTCTAGAAAATTAAGCAGAGAGAACAATTCACTCATATTGTTTTGAAGAGGTGTGCCCGAAAGTAAGACTCTATGCTCCAAATTTAATTGTCTCAAGCCATCCAATAGCTTACAGTTGCGATTTTTCAATCTGTGAGCCTCATCGATAACACACAGACGCCAATTGAAATTTTTCAAATCAATGTGATCGGTCACAATCATTTCAAAAGTAGTAATGAGTACATTAAACTTTATGGGTTCCTTAAGAACCTTGCCACTTTCGGTTTTGAAAAAGAATTCATAATCCTGAATCATTTGTTTACTGGTCACAGATCCATGATAGACTACAATGTTCATATCAGTCCAACTTTCAAATTCCCTTTGCCAATTAGGTATAGTGGAAAGAGGGGCTATAACCAAGAAAGGTCCCTTGATGCCGTACTCATAAACAGAGTGAACGAATGTTAAACTTTGTATAGTTTTACCTAAACCCATTTCATCAGCTAATATACAATTATGAGAATTGTACCAAGAGAATTTTAACCAATTCAACCCCTCTAACTGATAGGGTCTCAAGGTATTGCCGCCCTTGTAAATTGGGGTGGTATCTAATTTTTTCCATTGATCGGCCGTTGGTCTTTTTTTGCTCTTCCACTCAATTCTGGGCGGTATTTTGTTATAGCGAGAATATTGATCAATTTTATCCTTATCGACATCTTCTTCTAACTCCCATGTACAATCTTCGTAGGCCAATGACTTCCATTTAACCAAATAATGTTTAGTTGTTTCACCTGTTTGTTCATCGGTGTGAACGGACATGTCTAAGACACGATCTACCTCAACAAAATCTGGATTGAAATATTCTTCTTCAAGATTCTCAAAAACGTTCATTTGTTGGGCTTGTTTCTGTTGGAAGCGACGTATTTTGGCTCCTACACGGCGGTCACCTTTGAAAAGTTCTTCTTCAGTGCGCCATTCGCAATGAAGATAAGAAAAATTGCGATATTTAACTAAAAATTCTTCTACTTCTATAAAAACAGGTTCAAGTTTAGTTTTATCCTCATATTCTTCAGCTTTCTTTTCATCTATATTTCGTGAGTCTTTCTGTTCGGATTTAGGTTGCTCAGAGTTTGGCTCTTTTTGTTCTTTTTTATCGTCAGCTGATATTATCTCTTCTGTGGAATCAATTTGCATTATTTCTCCCTTACTTAGCTTAAGTTCTGGGTTTTCTGCATTTTCTTGATCTTCTTTCTCATTCTTTGTGTCATTGTCTTGGGATGCTATTAATATTTCATTTTTTTCTTCCTTATCCTTGCTTTTTATGTTTTCAGATTCTTCTTCATCTACCTCCATCATTTTTTCTGATTGATTTTTGGATATATCTATTTCAATTTTATTTTGCTCTAAATCTTCGTCATTTTCTTCTTGTTTCTTATCTTTTTTCTCTTCAGATGATACTTTATCTTCATATTGTTTGATTTGGCACGAGTTTTCACCCAATTCCATTTTTTCTTCACCACTAGGTTTTATATCTTCTATTTTAGGATCCGAGTTTTCAAACTTGTCTTTTGGATTTTCCGTTTCCGTTTCTGTTTTAGCTTCTTGCTCTTTGGAATCTTTCTGTTCTAGCTTTTTATCCTCTTGAATTGCGTCATTTTTTTCTTGATTATTCTCCTCTTCTTTAACCCCTTCTGTTTTTAATTCTATGTCACTCTGCTCCTTTTTGTCATTAATTTCTTTATTTTCTTCTACGGGGTTAGTTTTTTCTTCCTTTACTTTGGGTGTCAGTGGTCTTGGTTCAGGCAGCAATTCTCGCTTGCCCATTCTCACTGCCAGCACATATTGTACCACCATGCTATCCTCATCGCCGGTATTTATATACACATAATTTGGCTTCGCTGATGCTGGCGGTGGGGCTTCTTGCGATTTTTCCGTTTTCTCATTAAGAAACGTGCCTGATGATGTTGTGCTAGAAGTGGTTTCTCCTCTAGGTAAATCTTCGGCATCATTATTTGATTTTTCATCACTGGTAGATGGCAATTCTTGGCCTTCCGCCTGTTGGGAAGAAATTAGATGATCGCCTTTGTCGTTATCACTGCAGTTCCCACTAACAGTTGAGACTACTGGTGTAGAGGCAACTGAAGTCGAGGCTGCAGATGAAATAGTTTTCTTTTCTTTTTTTGATGGCGAAGAACCCAACAATGGTTCACCCTCATCATCTGAGAATCTAAGCATAACATCATCAATGTATTTTTTACGTTGAGTATTTCGGGATGATCTGCGTTTACTGGTATCTAACTCATTGTCAGGCGGTGGGGATGGTGGAGGTGTGGCTTGTAAATTATCATCTTCGCCGTCCGATTCGGGGACTATGCGGCCCCTGTTACGTCTCTTTTTCAAAGCTTTAGCCGATAACTGAGACCTTCTACGCCCGGTTCTCACTTCGCCATCCTCTCCTTGATTGCTGTTGGCTCCACGACCGCGTCTTTTCTTATTTCTTCTGCTTGGTGTTGCAGTAGAATCCCCAGCCGAATCAGGTATTGAGTCTATGGTTTCATCTCCAGCTTCGTGGTGACTGTCTTCTCCTTTGGGAATTTTCGATACTGGTATATCATCATAATCTGGAGAATCACCATCAACTGTTGTACATTTCATATCCACATCCAATGTAGTAGTTTCAGGTTTATTGTCTCCATCGCCGTCTAACTCTGCCCCTTCACCGGCTTGACTTTTTGCCATTAAAGGTTTATTATCTTCATTCTCACTGCCTTCAGCTAAAACTGCAGGTTTTTCGTTATCTGTTTCATCGGTTAATTTCTTTTTACGAGCTCCACCGGTCTGACGTTTGCGACCCACACTGCCTGGGGTTAGTTCGACTCCCTCTTGACCCTCCAACGGCACACCTTTAATTCTCTTTATTTTAGGTGTTCTCTCCTTTACTGGTTTATTTGGATCTTTAGGTGTTCGTGGCTTTCGTGGTCTCTTTTTCTTTCCCGTTCCATCAGTAGATGTATCCAACTCGTTCGCCGAATGTACATCCTGGGAATGATCGCCACCACTACCTTCATGATACTCCAACATTCCAACTACCGAAGTATCACCAGCACCTTGGGTAACGCAATCTTCTGATACGGGTAATTGATTTGGCGGTATTGAAGCTTGTTGAACCACCACATTGCCACTTATATCCATTAATTCACTGCTGGAAGTTAGGAGGCCTTTTTCGGCTTTTTTGACACGCGGTTTGCGGGGCTTGTTTGCTCCTTTTCCTCTTCCCCTGCCTGTTGTGCTCGAAACTTGCGGTGTTTCTATCATTTGGGCTTGATGCATAGCAGAAGGTCCATACATTTGGGGTGGCATCGACTGATACAATATACATTGAGGACCACCCGCACACTGATCGGTGATTTCGTGTTGTTGCACTATGTTAAGGCGGTCTTGCAGACGCATTATTTTCTCCTGATGATCGTGTTGCGGTGGCATACAGTAAAGTTCCTGCAATTGCTGTTGCAAAGCCGCTATTTCCTGCTGATGGAGTATTGGATATGGCGGATAACTCAAATGAGGACCCTGTGGACCTCCTGGTGGTGGTGGCGGCGGTGGATATGGCGGCAACATGGTATGCGGTGGTATGCCATGTGGTGTTATCGTTGGTTGAGGCGTTGTAGGACCAACAGGCGTTCCGTCATAACCCAACGCCGTCATTCCCGGTCCTGGAGGCACAACATGGGAAGAAGGTGGTGGTGGAGCATGAGGAGGCATCATTCCTTTCAATGTGTTTGGAAGTTGAGTTGTAGATTGCCCCAATGCTTGATGAAGAGGACGAGGTGGTATAGATTGCAAAGATGATTGGTTTTGTCCTAATAAAGTAGCCTCGCTAACTACCAGAGACGGTTGTGTTTGACTAGGTATTGGTGTTGCCAATGGTGTTGAAGTAGGGATTGGTGACATTGTTTGTGGTGTATTCAATGGTAAAGAATCCAATTTTTCCTGCGATTTTGTTTCGCTTTTTTCCTCTTTTATAGGTAGAGACACTGTCGTTAGTTCTGCAGTTTTTAATTCAGTTGTTGTTTCGCTAGGAGTGATAGCGACAACAGACGATTCTTGGTCAACAACTGGAGTTTGTGTAGTCGTTAAGAGAATTTGTTCTTCTTCAGATACTTTCGTTGACACTTCGGTTGTCCCAGTTTCTTCTTTTATTATCATTTCAGACTGCGTGTTTGCTGGAGTCATTGCTCTCGATGTTTCTGTTGCTACTCTCTCAGTTTCTTTAGATTTGCCCATCGAGTTTTCTTCTCTAAAATCTTTGCTAGACATGGCTCCCATAAATGAACTTTGTGAATTACTGTCCATTATAGCCGCTGCAGCGACTGCTGAAGCCGACACTTGCGTATTAACCACTCCACTATTTGAAGACATGGAATTATTATCAAATAGACTAGCGCCAGCGCTATCCAAAATACCTCCACCTACACTATTGGTGCCGCCACATCCAACTATTCCTGTATTAGTGGCAGAATTTGAGTTGGAATTTAATAGACCAGCACTGGTGGCACTCAAACTTGTCTCCATCGCGTTTAGAGTTGCAGGCGTATTGTGATTGCTATTAATAGAACTTTGTGAATTGCTGTCATGTATTGACGTTGGATGATTGTTGACAGTACTGTTGGTCGAAGAATTACTACTACTGTTGTTGCTGTCATTGGCCGCGACGGCAAGCGTTGATGAATCATTTGAATTGGCAGTTTCATTAAGTATTCCACTGATAAGATGATGTTGTGTGGGTGTGGAAGGAGTTGAAGGCTGTTGTGCTGCATGCAGCTGGGATTGCTGAGAGTTAGGTAATGTTGTTGACATTGTTGTCAGAGGTGAGGATACGTGAGCTGGGGACATTGTATTGGGTACTGGCGTTGTATATTGTGGTTGTTGCGATATTGACGTGGGAACTGTTGTCGGAGTAGACGAAGCAGATGTTGGTGTTTCATTTTTCTGTTGCATGGATAGCTGTGATGCCGTTAGTGGCTGCTGCTGTTGCTGCATCATTGTTGAAAAACTTTCTTGTGTTTTGAATTGTGGTTGATGTTGTTGCTGCTGCTGATAGCTTTGCTGTTGCTGTTGTTGTTGTTGGGTAGAATGCAAAGGAGACTGTTGTTGTTGGTGGGCATGAGGACTTTGTTGTGGTGGGTGGGGATGTGGACTATGTTGCTGTTGTTGGTGGGGATGAGGACTAAGTTGCTGCTGATGGGGATGAGGACTTTGTTGTTTTTGTTGCTGCTGCTGTTGCATTTGCGTGGGTGGTTGTAGAGAAGATTGTTGCTGTATATGAAGCTGTTGCACTTGCTGTTGTGGTTGTTGATTCGAAGGCGTTATTTGAGGCATTTGCGTTTCTTGTGAAGGTGTTGTTCTGGCCTGCAACATTGTGTTTGTTGTATGATGAGAGTCTGCTGTCAATTGATGGTGAACGGAAGACCCCGCTGACATCAAATGCATTGAAGATATACCTCCTGTTTGGTGGTGCATAGGCGACATGGAGCTTGCATGAGATGTTTGCTGCTGTTGTTGTTGTGAATTTGTTGTATTGCCCACTATGTCGTTAATAGAGTGCTGCAATTGTTCACTTAATTGTTGCTGCTGTTGCTGCTGTTGTTGTTGGTGTTGTTGATGTACATTAGGGGGAGTTACTTGTTGCTGCTGCTGTTGTTGGGTTGTCTGAGAGGCAGGAGTAGACAAATGACCAGCGTGCGTTGTTGGCGGTTGTGTTACAGTCTGTTGTTGCTGCGCTGGTGGTTGTGGCTGCTGTTGTGATGTTGATTGTTGTTGCTGCTGCTGGTGATGGGCTTGCGGTGGTGGTGGTTGGCCATATATAGTCATCTGCTGTTGATGCTGCTGTTGGGGATGAGTCATTTGCGGTGGCGCCGTCATTTGACCAACACTCATGGGATTTGGTGGTGCCTGCTGTTGACTTTGTTGCATGCTCAAATGAGCAGACCACTGTTGGTGATGTTGTGGCGACACCGGCATTCTGGGTCCTATAGGACCATGTTGAGCTGCCGCTTGACGATAAGCAGAAGGATAATCCATCGGCCCTGTCGGCATGCCTTGTCCAGGCATAACCATTTGCTCCAAAGCTTGAAGCGTGTTTACCGGTGGACCACCTACTGAACTCGACTTAGAACTTGACGGTTCAGGTCCTCTACCTCCTGTTGGTTGTCTGGGCGAAGTCAAACCCACCATGCCGGATATACTGTGGTGTGTGGGTTGTTGCTGCTGTTGACTTGGTGAATTGACGGGAGGCTGTTGTTGACCCTGTGCAGTTGGTCCCTGTTGCTGCTGCTGCTGTGTGGAAGGTGGTGGCTTTGCGGGACTCATACCAGGTCTTGGAGACATCTGGGGGTGTGGAGACATAGTTGGCTGACGGGGAGACATTTGTGGAGAGAGTTGTGGAAATGGAGCTCTATATTGCGGCGAAGCCGTGGCCTGATGTTTACCCGATGATGTCATATAGGCAGGACCTCCACTCACCGACTGCTGAGATGTTGGTGGTTGCGGCTGTGTTTGCTGTTGTTGATGATGACCACCATAAGTAGGTGGCACTCCCATAGCATGCGGGGGCGGTAATTGTTGATGTTGTGTTGACCCCTGCATTAGACTAACATGATTTTGGGGTTGTTGCTGTTGACCCTGTAGTAAATGTGAAGAACTTTGCTGCTGCTGTTGCGGTGTACCTAACCCTGGTGGTACACCATGTTGCATACCAGCTGGTGTTTGCTGTTGTTGTTGCTGTGTTCCTGCACTTACCATATGTGGGGAGGGATGCGACGTCAACTGCCCGGCTTGCTGTTGGGAAGCCAAGTGATGTGTGGGAACACCACCAGGAGTTGCTGCTCCACCTGGTACATGTTGCCCATACGGACTCGGTTGCTCTAGACCAGCATGACCATAACCAACATGCTGTGATGGTCTACCAGGTTGGTGTTGCATTGGTGCACCATATGGACTATGTGCATAACCTTGGGAACCACTGGGAACCACAGGTCCACTTGAACCACCGGGTTGACTTTGTGTAGGAGCACCCGGATAGAGCGAGTGTTGTGTGGGAGCTTGTGGATAATGCTGCGGCAGACGTGATTGTTGATTCTGTTGTTGTTGGGCCGGTGCCTGTTGCTGCTGCTGTGGTTGTTGTGCCAGAGCACCGTAACCGGTAGGGCCAACATTTGCACCTGGTTGCTGCAACAAGCCACTCATCATGCTCTGCTGTGTGGCGTAGGGTAATTTTTGGGGCTCCTGCTGACCATAAGCGGGCATGTGTTGACGGTAACTAAAAAATATACAAAATTAATATAAAAACGGCTTTAGAAGTTTATGATTATAAATAAATTACTTTGGCTGCGATGATGACTGCCTTTGCTGCGTCGGCGGACCAGGTTGAGGATGACCATATGCTAGACCAGTACCTGGATATGATCCTGCTTGAGCGGATACTGAAGGAGCGCCACCCCAACCACTTAAGTCACCCATACCCATGCCGGCATGTTGATCGGCCGCACTTAGACCATAAATATTATCTGCTGCTGGCTGATAAGTGGGATACTGTGGCTGCTGTTGCAATGGATGAGGTGCGCGATGGCGTGGATAGCCGCCTGGAGGACCCATTGCCCTAGGAGATGCTGCAGCCGCTGCAGCAGCAGCGGCGGGGTCATATCGATAGTAAGGGTCTCTATAATAAGATGAAAAAAAATATGATGTTAAATGTGTTATTAGGAAGATCTTTTGAATTTGTAACAAATACTCTAATATTTTATAATCAATATAATGTCGTTCTTCTGATTAGGTGCAATGTTTCTTAATTTCTTCTAAAGTATACTGAAAGATATGACATTTTATGGAAAAATTATATAAAAAAAATAATCGAGCTGCTTTCAAAGTTTGCTTTAAAATACATTAAAAGAGCAAATACTTTCAAAAGGCAACTCATTTGAAAACGTTTATTGAGAAAAATCCATTTGTCGCTTATCTAATATTTGTAATTAATTTATGCCTACATATAAAAACCTTTCAAAATGGACCGCTAAAGACCTCTCACGTAGAGAGGAAAAGGGAAAAATGTAACACACGAATTCTGGGCTAACTGGCTTTTTTAATTGATTTAACTTGTAACTTTTTTAAGAAATCAATCTGCCTACGGAAAAATAGGAGGTACCGAAACAAAGGCCCATAAGATCCCTTTCAGACTAGCAAAGTTTTCTTAGCAAAGTCTTGAGTTTGTGGAGGAGAGAGGAAAGGAGAGCGGGGGTAGGTACAAAACTTGTACTCGCAAATTCCTTTTGTGTTTTTAGTTCGTAAACAGAATTAATATGGCTGCTCTTTATATTTGACAAACAAAAGAAACAGACTTTGTCAAAGTAAAATTATCCTGTCTGCACACAAGACAAAGTTTAAAAGAGAATTCAAGAAACTTTGTCAAAGAAAACTTTGCTGGTCTGAAAGGGGTCTTATTAGAGCAGCGTCCAATATAACTGATTCTGGTGCAATGAAAGAAAGTCTTATGGGGCAGAAGTGTGTATAGCGATTCGTAAATTTCAAAAACTATTTAACGAAAAATTTAAAATGCAGAAGCATCTAATTTAATTAGATTTAAGAATAGTTTTGCAAAGAGCATAACGTGTTTAAAGTTAAAAAATCTTAAGTTAATCTTGTAAGAAGAAAGCAAAATATGAAAGAAAATCAATGGCGTCTAAGCTGTACATTTTTCGCAAGCTCTATGACAAAAGAATGGTGGATTGTGAAAATGTGCAGGAACACATCAATAATTAAATCATTTCAAATTGATATTACGTGGGTTGCTTGCATTGCGAAACACATAAATAAGGATCAACTAAGTAAGATATTGTAGGATTACACAAATTTGGTGTTTTAAAGGTCAACTTTGTGAAAAAAATTATTTTACATACCTAAAATAAATTAAAAGTAAGGGATTAAGAATAAGGAACTTTCATATTTTAAAAAAATTAGGCCATATATTGCAATTCTAATAGACGAATGTTATAATGACATCAAAATGAAAAAGTTTTCTTTTAAATTAAAAAAAAAAACTTTCAAAATCTAAAAAAGATACAGCGAACTAAATGCCGTCCACATCGCTGATAATATAAAAAGAGGAGAGACAGTTGCAGTCATTTAACTGAAGAACGTTGGAAGCTATTGTAAAAATATGAAAGGACGCACCAAAATGGCAACAACGTGCAGATAAAGTCCAAAAAATTGTGGTCTTTTTTCAAATTCGTGCATGACAGCGGCGAAAATTCGAAAAATATGCAAAAAGCGTTCGCGTATTTTAAAGTCGCGTTCATTTATGGTTCGTCGAAAACATCAAAAGAAACCACTACCCAAGGACAATCGTAAAACTCAGCGCCTTCAATTTGCAAAGAATAAGATGACGTCGTCGAATAACTGGTTCAAAGTTGTAGTTCCTGCAGGAAAAAAGTTTAATATCGATAGACCAGATGGATACACCTTTTATTTCTACGACTTAAGAAAGGAAGAACTATTTTTGCAACGAAGACACAGCAGGGAAGGCGGGGTTATGGTATAGGGTGTCATATTCTGCTATGGCAATTTTAACAAATCGAACGATCAAGAATTCAACAAGATCTGTCAATACGTAATTTTATACAAAACAACAAAGACTAAAGATTAATTGTGGAAATGCTACTTTATCTTTATACAACTGTTGCAATATTATTATCAATTAAAGCTAAATCTGTTCTTAAATTAAAATATACTGCTGCTAATAAAGCTGAAGATCATAGTGGCAGAAAATCAACAAGTGGTTTTAAAATTTTATTAGGATTTAATGCAATTTCTTGGTCGTCTAAAAAGCAGTTACTTTTCCTCTACTGAAGCAGGGCTCATAGCCGCTATACTGATACCACCCTCCTCTTTTGAAATAATAAGAGCCACATATATTAAATTAGTTGAATCTGAAAAGTTTAGTGCAAGAACAAAACATATTGATGTAAAATATTATCACATACACAGTAAAAAGTTTTGGTTTGATTTTAAAACTTACAAGGTTTTCATGTTAAACTAATAAGGAATTAAATTAAAAATTAATTCTGAAGTAGTTTATTGTGAAACCATCCTTTAATTATTAAAATACTTCAAGGAATGTTTTTAACGCCGTAAACAGTTCTACAAATTTTTTAATGATTTCTTAGAGTAGAAATAAAACCAAAATTAAGCACAAACACTTCCGGTTAGTTCATATATAACAGGCATCAGAAATGTATTTCTCTTTTATAACTTTCAGTTTAATTGTAATGCTTAAAATGAATTAAAATTCTCTCTTATTATAGTTTTATTCTATAAAGTTCAAAAACAACACTAAATAACTAAATTTAAACATCCGTATATAAAAGATACACCAATAACCTAAACACAAAGTTATGTCTATTACAGAAACTTCGCTGCTGTGTTTCCAAACAACACCTGAAAAAGACTTAAACCTCTCTCTTTCTCTTATAATTAAAACCGACAAAGGTGTTAAAGTAATAATTTCAAGTGATTATTGACTACATATGAGTCGTATGAGTAGGGTCATATTTTACAGCAATTAAATTTAAAGGTTTAAGTAGTTAACGCGTTAAGTATTAAGGATTTGACGATCGATATAGTCGCCTGAGTTCGTATCTCAGTCGCTGCTAATCAATAACAAATTTTTCTATTTATACTAGTATCTATCGCGCCTTCCTTCGTTGGTACAAATATCTGTCTTCTCTACTCCCTATTCCCAGGCAAAGGTACTGAGCTGCGCTGTTGACTTTACCTGTTTACTCTACCCTACTTATATTGGCCCAGTGTAGAACATATTTAATATGGTATTACATTAATTCCTATTTAAATATTAAATCTTAAGTAATTTAATTTCTAGGCATAAAAGTTCGCTTTCTTTATTCTTTCTATTCAGAAAGAGAATTTATTTGATATGATAACTTTGAATACAGTAAAAGTAAAAATTTCATTAGACAACTAGCAGAATGGAATGCATTTTATATGCCGCTACGTACGTTATCAACATTCTCTGTGCCTTACTACTAATTTTGTGTCCACCGTAAACATCATGAATTTAAGCCAATACTCAAGGCAAATGGAATGTGAGAATGAATATTTTTCAAATTTCATGTTTTTGTCTTTTTTCTTGGGTTAGAACGAAGTTTACACCACTGTAGCTTTTTGTTTTTGCATTCTTTGTTATCATATGCACCTTACTTCAGTCAACCAACGGTGTATTTCTCGGTTGATTATATTTTATTATCAAACCGATTGTGATGAAATAAACATGTCCAAGCATGTTTTGCCGTGCCCTGCGATTTATCAGTTTATTGTTTGACGTAATCGAACTATAATTATTAATATAAAGTAATGTAATTGTTAGGCTTGAGTTCTTCTCTTGAGTATTGGTCTAAATATATACAGTGGACACTTCAATAAAAGATAAAATTTATATTATGCTCTGAAAAAATAAAATAAAAAGCAACTCTACCTATCTCTCACTGTCTCTATTCAATCTCTTTATACGAATACTATAATATAATAATTTGAATAATTTTTGGGATTTATTATACATACATATATACACTCGGGTTCGGTATTAAAAATAATTTAAAACATTTTACTGTGTAGAGATTATTTATAAAGATGGTCGGTTATCAAACAATGGTGTGGTTCTACATACAAATCAACAAACAACTAGTAGATTTTCTTACGAGACCTTTACCGCTGCCAAAATAATGTTAATTCAAAATATAATTTGTGCTGATTATTTATTATTTTGTAAATAAGTTTTAGGTTACCAGAATTGTTTCAATAACTTACCCTTGATGATTTCCGTGAAACATATTTTGGGCATTTCCATCCATCAGTTGTTTAACTCGATTAAGTGATAAATGTCTTTTTCCCCCTCTCGAATTTATGTTCACGACTTAATTTTCTTTTGAAAATTTCCTCTATTTATAGAATTTTTCAAAATGTTTGGATTCGAAACAAAGTAGCAATAGTATTTGCTTGCCGGTTTATTAAAAATTTTTAAAAATAACTCGAAGCGCGTTCTTCAATTTGAGGATTTAAAATCCTTGCTTAATATCGCAAAAACTTTTTAATTATAGAATCCATTTTGTTGTTTTGAGAAGAATGACAATTACAAAGTCTTTGTTAAAAATTGTTTAACTTATAATAATATTTAAACAAAACACCACGACGACACATTAAAATAAATAATTTTAATTTTTTTAATTTGTTGTAGATATTTTATATTAATAGATATATAAAATAACAATGGATCTTTTTGTTGATATTGTTGGCTACTGCTGCTGCTGTTAGTTGGTTTATTTGCTGGCGAGAAGTTAAAATTGTACGTTTTATTGCAACTTTCTGCATCCAAATATTAAGAAAACAAAAACAAACGGAAAATTAAAAACTTGAAATTTCTCACTATTTTCCTATTTTGCTTTCTCTTCTCAAACAATATTATTTCTAATATCAAGGTTTGCAAGTTTTGCTTTAAACTATATATTTGTTTAGTTTTATTTTAAGTTTTTATTGGTTTTCTTCTAACGTCTTTATAATATGTTTAAATATTTTTTGTTTATTTTTTTGGTTAATTTAAACAATTCTACTTTAAGTTATATTGTTTTAAATTAACAAATGTGGTTCGACGACATGCTGCTTGTATGTACTGCAATTTTTTTCTAGTAATGAGACATTATTTGTCTTACTAACAACTAAAAATAGAGAAGAAATAAGAGAAAAATTAATTGAAGTATAATAATAATAATAATATAAACCTTTAGACAACTAATCAGCACACCTAGTAAGACATAAAAATTACACTGCACAACGATTTTAAACTTTTTGACTGATGAATGACTTATGTATCTGTTCTGATGTTTAATAAAAAAAAAAAACGTAGCAAACTAGAAATTTGTAGATTTTTTTAGCGCTAAAAATTTAATTATTATGTATAACATATGATAGGCTCAGACGTATCGAATGGCAGCTGGATACAAAATACGAAATATTTCATACGATATCGAATGTCAGAATGCCAAAATAAAAAATTTTGATACATTTTGCTCCATATCGGTTGCGATGAGATTAGACCCCAGCTCTCAGATTTCAGCAGCTCCTTCTTCATTGGCCTTCCCCGCACGTTTTTTGCCTTCCACATCATAATCACCATCTTTGAAACGACGAACCCTATTTCTACAAGCGGTTGGTTTCATTCATACTCGCCGTAAACTTCCGCAATCAAATATATGGTGACTTCCTACATAAACGTACGTTTTTGGTTCATTTTCAATGCAATAAAAAACTTTGTAGTTTCTAAAAAGAGAATTCATTGTGAACTGAATATTAGTGTCATCTTGTTAAGTGCATTACAGTTCGTGTCCACCAGCCATAGACTTGAACAAGACAAGAACAAAACATCGGCACAGCAATGGTACTAAATAGTTTACGTTATTCTATGTGGCGAATACGTGTTAATGTTTATGTTCTGATTCATCATTATTTTAAGTCTAGCGAAGTGTTCACATCGTTAGTTCTTTTGGTTGTGCGTCTGTATTGTCCAAGGCAACTTAGCAGAGGTAAACTCACCGGTGCAGCTGAAGACTTTTTGAAACTAATATGAATGCCAAATTCCATATAAACAACATTTTGTTTTTTGAGTTTGACATCAGCTACTGAACCAGAAATGCCTTGAATACGCTAGTTATTCTACCTGCCTTGTTATTCTCCAAGGCAAATTAAAACAGCTACTCAACAGCCCACTGATGACATTTTTAGGCTGAATGAATGTCAAATTGCATATAAAAGGATTTTTAGCAATTTCCGGCACTTTTTTTTAAGGTCTTGACAGCAGCAAGTGAACAAGAAATGTCTTAAATTCTGCCATGAGTCTACCTGTTATCAATTTGCTTTGGTATTATCTTCAATTTTTAATGAATCAAGCTGTCAAACCTAAAATGGCATTTAATGACGAACATTATGACTGTAGTGGTTGCTCGAACAAAAGTTCTCTGACAACGATGGTTGCATACGAACGAACAAGTGCGGAATTCATATGCTTCAAATGGTTTGTTCGTTGTCCCCACAAATTCGATGATAGTGGAGACCGCTATTTACAAATTGTCAAACAGTGGGAACTATTCTGTACAAGCAATATATTATATACATTCCATGCTATATCAAAGTTCATCTCAGTAATGGTGTCATTAAAGTTTGATGCTTCACATCGTTTGATGCTCAAAATTATGCAATTATAATTATAAAATGTGGGAAAATCAGTGCAGGAGTACCTCAAGGTAGTGTGCTAGGGCCGCTATTATATATCATTTATACAGCGGATATGCCGACAAGCCCACATACATATACATCAACCTTTGCAGACGACACTGCAATTATAAGTGTCAGTAATGATCCAAAGGATGCATCTGAAAAACTGCAGTCCCATATTCATAACCTAGAAGACCGGCTAAAACAGTGGAGAATAAAGGTAAATCCATCAAAATGTGCTCATGTAACGTTTTCCCTTAGAAGGCAAAATTGTCCACCAATCACAATAACTAATACCACGGTTCCAGCGGAAACGCACGTTAAATATTTAGGTATCCACCTAGATCGGCGCCTAACTTGGTCCCGTCACATTGAGGCAAAAATCACGCCCATAAAGCTTCGAACAAATCAACTGCATTGGCTAATAAGTCCTAACTCAACTTTGGCTTTGGAGTATAAAGTCCTTTTATACAAATCCGTTATAAAGCCAATATGGTCATATGGTATTCAGCTGTGGGGTACTGCCTGTGTATCAAACATCCAGAAGTTACAGAGAAGACAGTCTAGGATTTTACGTCATATCGTATGCGCCCCCTGGTACATAAGAAATGAAAACATACATAGGGACCTCAAAGTTTCCACTGTCCAGGAAGAAGTTAAAACGTACACGTCTAAATACGTGAACAAACTAGTAGCACATCCCAACACTCTAGCACGCAATTTATTGCAATTTGATGGCCACCAGAGACTAAAAAGAACTGACACATTGAGCCTGGCGAGGCGGCTCTCTCTACACAATAGAAGATAGATTTTTAAGATTTAAATACAAACAATTAGTTATTACATTGGTAATAACTAGTAAATAATAATTTAGAAGTAAGATTTGAACACTTATTGTGAATTTCTTTTAGTAGAAAGATTCAATTATATTAAATACAGTATAAAAAAAAAGAATTATAAAATTAAATATAAGATGAGTTTAATAGAACTTTACATAGGTGTGCTATATTTAGGTGCCGAATTTAGAAATTTGTTCATGATATACGCAGACACTTAGACATGTTTGCCTGCCTATTTCATAACAAAAGTTTTAAGGTTTATACAAATAAATTTAGAATATAAATCATATATTTTAAGAATCCGAAACTTTAAAACTAATTAACTAGTAAAGTTTCAATATGTGTTTCAAGTTTCAATTTGTCTTTAACATGTTGAAATTAAAAAAGAAACTGATAAGCCGTATATATTTGTTTGAAGATTATTATATGAAGTTTAATTATTGTTTTTATTCATGTGTGGTGCGGCGAAATTCAATTTAAAATCACTCTGGCAATCTGCAAATAAACAAGAAAATAATTTAAAATTAATTATATTTTATAATGAATTTAAACTTTGTTTAAATATATCAACTTATAAAGAATATTTAATAGTAATATAATATAAATAAATTAAATAAGCTTAAATTGAACAATAATTCTACCAACAAAATATATCAGGGCAATTCGAGAACTCTGCGACATTTTAACTACCTTCTAACCTGTCCAACTACCATCTGTTATTGAATTACTGTAGTTTGTGTTTAACAGCTATCGAAAGCGAATTTGGACAGTGGATTTCGTTTCGGCCATCGCCGAAACAAAGGAAATGCTTGATAAAGGGCTTTTCACACTTCGAGTATTAGATTGAAAAAACAAACAGGGAAAGAAATTTGACAATCGAATTGGCTCTCTCCTTTTTTGCAAATTTTTCAAACGGTGAGACTTTTTGTGTTATCAGGGTTGCAATTGCAGAACCAAACAAATACCAAAACCAGCTGTTGAACATATATACAAGTCGACTGGTTCGCAGCCGACAGTGCGATTGCCGCAGATATTTTATCAATTTCTACCGGTACAAAACCAATCGATATGCTTATTGATTATCAATGCATTTTGTTCAAGGACCGCAATAATTATGATTTTTGGCATAAAATTATAATTGTTATTTCTTAATTTTTTTTGGCAGAAAAAATTATTATTGCTTGACCTTTTTGGTCAGAACATAATTATTTTTTTTTCCTGGAAATAATTATTATTTCTAGATTTTTATTATTTTGTTCGAAATAATTATTACTTTTAAAATTATATTTTTTGGGAAAAATAAAAACTAATTATTAATTTAATTGAATGTAGCTAGCTCACTTTTCCAAACTTTAAATTTTCAGAAAATGACTTTTGCCCAAAAGATAATATTATGTATCAGATTTTAATAATTATTTGTACAAAAAAATGTTAATAAATATTTGTACAAAAAAGAAAATTAACGAAATATTAGTTACTTCTGCAAAAAAAAAAAGTAAAAAAATTTATATAAGACAATAAAAATTATATCTGCAAAAAAGTGAAAATCAAAACTTTAAAAAGCATATGATTTTCAAAAAATTTAGTTTATACGATGAAAATTGATTTTGACTGATTGTTTTCTCTCCAGTGCTGAACATTTTTGCACTTCTTCGACCACTTTATTTTGCTATATTTTTTACAAAAATAAACATATGTATACATATGTATATAAAAGAATTAGACGGTGAACTTTTCAACAGCTACAACCGGCGATACCTACTCGAAATGGCTTGGCCATAGCCGCTAATGTATCGTTTCGGCTTCTTTCTCTCCTACTTGCTCGAAGTAAGCAACTACGCCATTTTGATTTTATTTCAAGTGGGATACTGTAAACACACAGTGAAAATATTTTACTTTAGATTTTTTTTTCATTCGATTTCTCTCTGCAAAATTCCAACCGAAAGCAATGGGGTCTAGATAAAATCAGATTATATAATAAAAAGGTTGTTTACCCACGACAGACGTTCAGATCACCCAAAAGAAGTCGTCACGCTGAAAAACCGAGATAAAATTCTTGCTTCTTGATTTGATATTCCGACAGGGTGATTTGATGTAAATTTTTGGAACGAATTTCCGTCATCCCTTGTCAAGTTTGGTTTGGAGACAAACCGGTTTCGGCTATGTGCCATCTTCAGTGTCATTTTTCGTTCTATAAGGCAAAATTTATATTCAAAAGGAAAACGTGGTGCAATCCAGCATTCGGCGTTAGGTTCAATATTAACTTTAAAAAACCGTAGTTTTTAATCTAATTCAAGATATACGTACAAATCTGATGAATCATTAACATTTTTTCTATTTAATAAAGAATGCGTTTGCTATGCAGGAGAGCCATGAGCTCAAAATGTGGCCTAAATCCGAACATGTCACACTGGCTCTATAGAAGCGTGATTAGGCCAATTCTGGCCTAGGCTAGAGTTAGGACGACAATCGGCACATCACAAACAAAGTCGGTGGAGGCTACATTGAATATCCAGCAAATATAAGTTCTAATAAAATGAGGCGGCAGCATGCCTGCAGAAGTTGGTGAGTGGATCAGCCTAGCGCAAAAATCACGGCATCAAAAATAAGGGAGGTAATGGTGGCTTACACTCAAGGCGCTAAATTACAGGACCGGATACATGATACCAAGATTATTGCAAATTGTGAGACGCTGATACCAGACAGATGCTCCTGGTGAAACGGAACCCTAGCAAAGACGCCCGAGGGAATCAGTTATTTCACAGACGAATACAAGCTAGTGGATAGGACAGGTTTAGAGATCTTTATTGAAGAAAATTATTTCCATCTTCCCGATCATAATACGATCCTTCAAACGCAAATTCCAACCTCAGGGATACTGACAGAACTATGGAGGCAAACATTTTGACGGACAGCCAGACAACAATGTTACTAGGATCGGATAGGGCTAGATTCAGGACGATTCTGGAATGCAAAAAAGCGATAAACGACTACGCAGCAGATGGTAGACTGCTCATCATATGGATGCCGGGTGTCGAAAGTGAAGTTTAGCAATTAAAGACAGAGAGCTGCAGGAAGCGGGCTTAAGCAGCGCAAAGTCACGAAAGCAGATCAGAAAACTGGGCAAAGAGGCCCCCCGGTGGAATGAAATCACGGTAGGGCAAACAACAACAAAGAGATCGAGGAAATCTGAAATTAGTAAGATGGTGAGTGTAATGACCGTGTAGGGTGTGCGTATAGTGATGAATGCCGGGAATGCAGGGAAGGTGTCGAGATGCTGGAAAACTTCCTATGCCACTGCCCGGCTCTCACACAGCTATGACAGAGTTCCTATGATGGTGGAGAATTTTTCGGAATAGAGCATACAATTGGATAAGGTACTGGCCTAGGTGTATGCCAAGAGGCCAATTGTTTCCTCCCCTCAACCTAACCTAACATAGCCAAAAATGTAATGCACAAATTTGAATCAGGAACCTCTGATATAATTTTTATTGTATGTCAGACCCCAAGATATTTTCTGGCTTTTGTTTTTTTTTTATCTGCACATATTTCGCTTTAAAATTTTAAACATAATAAGAAAGAGCTTTACAACGTTTCGATTTTAAGACAATGGCGGTTATATATGTATATCTAAATGAGAATGGTTTTAAATTATGAAATTTAAGAAGAGTTAAAACTTTTTCGAATACATAATTTTAGTAAAATAACCATTACACAAGTAGATTTTTTGAATTTTTAATATAAACACGTTTGTAACACACCACACTACACTTCAAACTAATTAAACTATTTATCCGACTTGTATGTAAAATAATTACTTATTAATAGTATTCATTCCTATATTCGTTGTTTAAGTTTACATTAAAGCCATCATAACAACACATTCTCACTTTACATAATAAATTTTTTATAATTATATTTCATTTAAACTTTTGTCACTTGTTAAATTTTTTCACTTGAAACATGATTTTTTCTATTTTATTTTATTCTTTCAAATTTGTTGTATTACCACATTCACATTTAAGGGGAAAAGCTATACGCTTATGAATATTAAATGGTCATATATTTGTAAAAAAAAAAACATATAACGTACAGCGTTACCCCTCAAAAATGAAGTTGGGAAATCGAAACATATGCACTGAATATATCACTTCTATAATACTGTTTTATATTTTGAACAACCCGAAACATAATTTTTTAATTTGTACTTTTTTTAAAGCAAAGTGTCGTAGTGTTAACTAAGTTTAGGAATTATATACGATGTTTAAACATCCCTTATTTCATTTAAATATTTTCAAATTTGCTTATTTTACACTAAAAGTCAAACGTCACATATATTCATACTTACATTCTTACATACATTCATACATACATACATTCATACATACATTCATACATACATTCATACATACATTCATACATACATTCATACATACATTCATACATACATACATTCATACATACATTCATACATACATTCATACATACATTCATACATACATTCATACACACATTCATACACACATTCATACATACATTCATACATACATTCATACATACATTCATACATACATTCATACATACATTCATACATACATTCATACATACATTCATACATACATTCATACATACATTCATACACACATTCATACACACATTCATACATACATTCATACATATATTCATACATACATTCATACATACATTCATACATACATTCATACATACATTCATACATACATTCATACATACATTCATACATACATTCATACATACATTCATACATACATTCATACATACATTCATACATACATTCATACATACATTCATACATACATTCATACATACATTCATACATACATTCATACATACATTCATACATACATTCATACGTACATTCATACATACATTCATACATATGTAAATATCAATCCGCACAAAAACAAATGTGAAAATAAGGCCAAGATCCTATCAAAAAATTTCGGCCATAAAAAGTACTGACATCAGAATGAGTACCAAGTTCTTCATATACATATACCGTACCATCCCATTTGTAGGCAACTTGCTAGCTTGGCAACATTTTTCGTAACTTTCTAATATGAGAAAGGAGTATTGGAAAAATGTTACCAAGCTAGCAAGTTGCCTAGAAGTGCGATGGTACTGTACATATGAAATACTTGGTCCTCATTCGGATCTCAGTACTTTTTACGGCAGAAATTTCTGGATATGAGCTTGGCCTTATTTTCACAGTCCTGTTCCAAATTATTTTTGTTTGTTAATGTATGTATACAACCTCTTTTAACTTAAAGCTTACAGACGGTTAGGTTATATAAAATTTCAGCTCTCTATCTATAGTGGAAGTGCCCCATAATATTGATGAGTGAGTCAGTGAATATGTAATAAAATGTGTGACTTTTTACATCTTTTATGGTTCAATCTTGGCCTATGAGGTTACCTATACGCAAGGTCTTTATGTTTCAAGCTTTATTATTTTATGATTAAAGGAAGCAAAGTTGTGAGGGAGTATAAAAACAGCGCAAATGTTTTCGTGTAATATACACATTCTGTGCGAAAACCTGAACTTGGCAGTCGCCGGTGTCATTTACATCTACTACATAGAAAAGGCTATATAATTTCCGGCGAATATTATATATACGGCCATGCTCCGACACTCGCAGTTTGCGATTTCAACTCGCATGTGAGGTGTTCTGTAGCTCGCATTCGCAAGAGTTTTGGCGAGTTCAAGTCGCAAGAGTATACTGAAGTTTAAATACAGCAGTTCACTTCATTATACTCTTGCGACTTGAACTCGCCAAAACTCTTGCGAATGCGAGTTACAGAACACCTCACATGCGAGTTGAAATCACAATCGCAAATTGCGAGTGTCGGAACATGGCCGATAGCTGTTAGACAAACACGACGGCATTGATTTGTAGCCAAAACGACCGCGTGACAACGCATCGGCGCAAAGAATACAATTCAAGTTACGGAGTTTTCATATTACCCTCGTATGCACTATGTATAATTTAAGTTTCTTAAAATGTAAATATTATCGTTAAAACTTTTTTGAAGGCATGCAGCATATCTGGAAAAAAATATATCCACCCACAAAAAATTCTATACAACTATTGATTTTTATGTCTCGAAATAGACTCCCTACGCAAAAAGAAACAAAAGTACACAACGCCATGAAAAAAGGAGCATTAAAATAAAGGTGGCGAATGGGACATGTACAAACCAAAAAAATAAACAAAAGCAATGTATAATCACTGAAAATTTGAATAAAATATACATAGTATAATATTAAATTCTTCACAACTTTTCCAAACCAAAATAACAATTAAGGCTTGAATGGCGAAACCGAAAACTGTTGAAGAGAAATCTGATTTTGCGACAGGACGAAATTATAATTTGATACAATAAAAAAATGATAAGAACACCCTAAACCTATAGATTTGTAAAAAAAAAAAAACATTTAAAGACATAATATAGTCAAAAAGCGACAGACGCTTTCTTACCCTCACTCTTATCCTTATAATAATAACAACAACCATATTACACTTTTCTGATTGAAAAAAAAAAACCAGACACTTCTATTTTATACACACAAAGGACTTTTTTCTTTTCTTGAACAATTATTTCAATAAAACTTCCACAATTTTTATAGTTTTTACACTTAAGCGACTTTGATAATTCTTTTATTTATTACTATTTCTCTTATCGATAATAATTATTAAATTAATTAAACTTTCTTCTTATTAAAAGTTTATACGAAAATATTTTTAGCTGTTGCTGCTACTGGTACAAAAGCAGTAATTGCATACATTTGTCATGCCAGTTATAGAAAAAAGGAATTTTCAGAGAGGGCGCCTGTAGAGAGTAAAAATGTTCATACATTATTATCTCTTTTACTCAATTTTTCATGTTTTTGTTTGTTGTTTCTTTTCTTGTTCGTTTGGAAAAGATGCACAACAATTGAGAAGTGAAAAAGAGTTTGTACAATTTTCTAGGTGTAGCAAAACAAAAACACGAAATTTTATAAAAGAAACACATCATAAAGCAAGTGTCAAAAAGATTTTAATGCAAACGAGAAAATTAAAAGAATATCTGGTGACGTTTACATTGGGGTTAGAAGGACGTGCTGATGTACATACACGCATGCATACACACATACACAAATATATACATTCTTACATACAATGTTGTGCAAAACAACAACAAACTGGGAAAAAATATAAAAAATATTTTCCCAGTCGGTTTCAAGAGTTTTATAGAGTTCATTTAGATTTTTTAATCTCTTAACGGAAACGTTCATCTTCCATGTGCCAAAGAGTGAGTGAAAATCGGATGATTGTGCAGGCCAATCAAGGACTTTAACTCTATTATCTCCTAGAATCCCCATCGTGTTGAAACACCCAACGAATGTTTTTGTATATAAAGGAATCCGTTTTCTACCAATTTTATTAAATGGTACAACTATGTTCGCGGCCTATCATGTTGTCTTCCCCATACTCAAAATTAGTTTTGCAAATGCATGTCTAAGCTTTACACCAGGTAAACGTCAAACTGGAGACATACCATACGAATTTATTAGTTAAATTTTGGCTGGCCAGTAAATATAACAATTTCCGTGCGCTCCAATTCTGGTACGTTCTTGCAAAATGTAATCTTTAATAATCAAATACACCAATTGATGACATACATGTAAAAACACGTTCATGCTATCTTAACTTTTTTTAGATATGTTTTGGGGGTAAATATTGGTTTTTCGGCCGGTCTGTAACTTTTTAAGTTATTTTTCTATTGCATGTCTTCTATTAGTACTAACGTGCACATTTAAATTCAAAGATTTTATAACCTCACAAGAAGAAACAAATAAATTTTTCTTTTCTTTTTTTTTTTTTTTGGAAAAAGGAACATATTTTCTAATTGCCATGTGTGGAAGTTCTTCGTGAACGCCCTTCTAACAGTTAAATATTTTGCTGACTTGTTTTTTTTTAGCAATCTGGAAAATAATGATCCGTTTTTGGTATACTTTTTAGAAACAAATGCTTGCTTTTTTTCTTTTTTTAAAACTTCAATTATTTGAGATTTCAAAGTATCGAAACTCATGTAAAGAATAATAAAACTCACTTAGATGGTTGAATTTGTTTTGGAGAATCTCTTTTTAGGAATTCGGAAATTTTTGTTGTTGATACTCGTATTAATATTGAAAAATAAGTAAGTCCATTTGTTTTCTACTATAATCGCTGACCAAAGTGGACAAAAAGAGTCTCTTAAAATAAGCAAATGTGTAAAATATCGCATTTTAACGCTAAATAAGTAATTTCTTGCGTTTGTTTTGCACAACACTGTATGTATCTACACACTTTCTCAATTTTTTATAACGCCAACTCGGTGTAGATATTTTTTACAAATTTCCCATTTACAAACTTCCCATTGTAAAATTTATTTGTCAGTTTATCATAAATAGATTCACGTCTCAGCAATGGTTTGCTAAATGTTCAAATTTGTTTTTACAAATATATCTAATTCAACTCATTAGACTTCATAAGACATCATTGCGTGCGCTTTGATGGTGTTCATAATTATTCATCAGAACTGTTCATCCCAGACGACTACATTAATATTGTCTTTCGCCTTCAAAATCGTCTGCATTAGAATGCACTTGCACCAGCTCTTCTTTCAATCCCCGAAACACCTCTCAAACCCTATGAACCTTCAGTTCATTCAGCGATGCACTATTAATATCATCTATGCTTTTACAACGACTGCCCTTGTCTGGCGAATACGGCGGCTGTGGCAGCATTGTAGTATTGTGTTTGGTCAAAAATGAACGAAGAAGCAATGAAGTGTGAGAAAGTGCACTATTGTGGTGCAAAACCCACGAATTGTGATGCCACAAATCTCTTCGGGTTCTTGACGGAAATGCCGTTGAACTTGTAGGTAGTACTCCTTATTGACCGTATAACCTCGTGGAGAGTTTACGATGCACTATGATATTAAAATCTAAGAATAACCTTCACTTTCTGCCGCTCATTTCAAGCCTTTTTCGGTTTTCTCGATCCAGAATGCCTCCACTGGGACGATTGAGCCTTAGTTTCGACGTCATATGCTTAAACCCATCTTTCGTCACCTGTTATAACTCGTTTCAGTAATTCAGCATGGTCGTTTAGTGACTCCCTTTATTTAGTGACTCCCGAGCAACTTACAGTCGCCTTTGTTTTTGTTCACACTTCAACAATTTTGAAACAATCGATATGCAAATAACATCAACGACTTCTCTGGACGTGATTCGACGATCGGTTATAATCATTTCTTGCATTTTTTTAACGTTTTCATCGTCCAGGCGTTCGTCGTACTCAACGTCTTGACGGTCATCTTAGAAGCGCTTATACCACTCCTAAGCCCTTCTTTTAGTCATAGCTTTTATTAACATTTTGTCTAACCTTACCATCTGTCACATACAAACAATACGCTCTCTCTTTCTTATTTAGCTATCTCTTTCATATTATCGTGTTAATTTAAAATTTTGTAATTGAAAACGCACAACACCTGATTACACGCTTTTTTAAATGTCATTGTTGGGGATTCTTTTAATATTTTGTGATAAAAACTAAGCAATAAAAACAGATGAAAATTTTATCATACATCGGAGGCATGTACACCAACATAATAAAAAAAAAATGACTCTCTTACTCTATAAACCCTTTTATTTTGTAAACATACTTCGTCGGCCATAATTGCATGTAAATTCAAACACACACAAATTATAAACCGTCTATAAAATAAACTTTTTGACATACATGCACATTTACATATATTACATATGAAAAGTAAATTTAACAAGCCATATGTAGAAAATATGCTGTCTTAAACCAATTTAAACCGTTTGGGGTAGGTCCTTCCGAGAATCAAAAATCACAAATGTTAACCACCACTACAGAACTAAATATACGCAAAAAGAGGACCATATATAACGTCTAAATAGACATAAAATCTTAAAACGTATATCTTCCTTGCACTGTGATAAAACATTAAATTCAGAACTGACGCGTTTTACCATTTAACTACATTTACATATTTATTTGGCAAAATTTTTTGTCGACGTTTAAAAACTCCAGGTGAAAATCTAAAGAGAGCCAACAATCGAAAACGAAAAATTTAAATGCCCTACCATTTGGAAATAATAATACTTATTCATATTAGAGAGCTAAGAAGAGAGTGCACGATTCATACACAAGCAACAATATTGTTACCGAAAGTCACTAAAACTTAGCATATGGGACAAAAATCTCAATAGATATATACAAACATATACTTGTGTATATCGAAAATGCAAAAATATATTTATCGGAAGCATTTCAACGCCTTAAAAAATTCTTGGTGGCCTAACGATTTAACGAAATAAGCTAACAAAAAAGAAAACTCTAGCTTCATTTAAACATAGGTTTTTTAATTAAACACGCCCTAGAGCTGCAAAACTATCGATGGTACTATCGACAGTACCGATATTTTAATTTTAGTGGATGCTTCTCCAATAGCGGTACTACCGACAAACAATTAATGACAAAGTAAAAGCAAGAAATAAGTAACGGTAGCTTTGAAATAAATCATTCCACATATGTTTTTCCGCCGTGCGTAGATTTATATACTCATACACATACACTGCGAATCACTTAAATAAGGAATTCCATTTGACAACTTTGGAGGAATACATAACAACGTAAAGTAGGTAGGGGAACACAAAATTTTGAACTTTTAAAGGCTATATTCTTATTATTAATTTGGTGGAAATTGTGAACGGATTTCTGTTATTTTAAAGAAAATTTGTTTAATTCAAAGCATTTTTGATTTTATTTATTTGATTGAATTCGTCGAACTGTGATATTTAATAATTAAGAAAATAATTTATTTAGGCCGTAACCGTAACTTTTAGAATACTGAAAAAGTTAAGTTATTGGACACTAGAGGAAGGGAATGCAGGCATTTTCACAAATAATAGCAGATAAAAAGTTTTTAGCGACGGCTAAAACATGGTGGCCAATGGGTCCGCTTCCTTTTAACAAATCGCCGATGACGCTACATAGTTTTTGCATGTAAATTATTACCAAATATGTAATATAAAATGTTCTAAATATGTTATTTGTGCTTGTTTTAAACTTAACGACTATAACCTATTGTTGCATTTAACATTTGCGCACACATTGTATGTGAATGTCCAGCACTGGCTAGCATAAGACTTAAAACCACGGGCAGACAATTGTTAAGTGTAAATACCATGGTGGACCTTAACCTTAAACAAATGCTAACAATTACAAGAAACTCCGAGATGAGAAAGAAGGTCGACAGTCTGAAATCACTATAGTCGAGAGTAAAGGCTAGTGGAGCACGAGACTTGATTGAGAATAAGGTAATCATAAATTATAAATCCGTTGCCTGAAATTAATTCGAAAAAAGGGGGGTCGAGAAGGGATCCATAAAGTTAGCGGTCTGCTTCGATATATTGTAAACCGTTCTCCAACTATGGTAACATTTGCCGTGTAACTTCTTCCTTTTTGACAATTGCTCATGCCCAAAAGTTTACCTGAATTTGTAAGTGATTTTGTCAGATTTAGCTTTTATAAAAAGCAATTTTTGTCAAAATTTATAGTTTCTGACATATTAGCAAAGAAAAATTAAAAAAAAAAAGTTCACTTTAAGAGGGCTCCTAACTCTTAGCTTTTTAAATATACATACATATGTATATACCTAATTTACAAAACACCGGGCATTGTTTCCATCGATTTATCTAACTTGACTGAGCTAATTGCTGAAACTTAATTTGTTTAATGGTTGTTCCGTAAAATTTTGGGGTTCCCTAAAATTTAGATTCTTCTGACATTGGAATTTATAGCATTTGAATGAAAACACATGAGAAATTAGTAGCAAATTAATCAGTTACCAACTAAATATAGTTTCGTTCGAAGTATACAAATTCCACAATAAATTTTCCTAAAACACGATCATTTGCAGGGTTTAAGTGCTTATCTAATCCATCCAGGTATCCATAAAAACACTTAAAAAAATTAAAAATTAATATCATCAAAATGAGACACCCAGTACAAAACAATTATATATAAATATACTTTTTCGTAGGACGCGATCGATCTCAGGGTTCACTTGTGCATGTAAAAGATTATGATTTATAAACAAGTATTCTTGCCGGTTAGTATTGAATAGTACGAATGCTTGTGGCACTCACTGTACGTAATGTTCCAGAACTGAAAGGTATGAATAATTGTGGCAGCCACTGTGTAACAACAAAAACACAACAGCCATAAGCTCATACAAGTTACCACGAAATTCTATGCAAACAGGACGGTAGTTACAAAAATATATATAATAATAACAATAAAAACAAGCAGCAACAGAAAAGAAGACGTTTCTACCTAAGGAAATATTTACTGGATTCTTGAGTTTCTACAAGTTTCGAGAGAAGTAGATGACTGCTATAAAAAGACTTGAGGGGTCAAGCTATTAGTTAGTATTGAGTAACGTCGCACTCAAATTTTGAGTATCAAATTACCGGAATCCCGAAAATGCCGGGTTATTTGTATCGAGGGTTGAACAAATTCACGTCCAATCCAATCCAATTAGAAATTTTAATATGTATTAAGATCTGGGCAGCATTTCTCAAAAGTACAATCTACAAATTTACAAATAAAAAAAAGTATATAAAAAAAAAAAACAAATCTACAATCATTGTAGATAATGAAGTAGAAAGTTAGTTGAGCGCCAATTTTATACATATAATAACGGTCAATAATAATACAAAAGATTTATTTTAAAATTCTGTTACTAATTTTATCCCAATTCATTTTGTCAGAAAACAGAAATTTAACTATCAGTAGGGGGATAAACTAGTGGCTCAAGCCAGCTCACCAGGTAACCTTTTACCCACATTTGTAGAATAACTAGAAATGTCATAAGCTTGAATATCATTAAACGAAATGAAAAAGTTTAAGAACTACAATAAAAAAAATATTTTTTAAAAACCCCCCTGAAACAGAAAGCCGTATTTAATGCAAATGCTCCTGCAGAAGTGCAAATGCAAAATATCGTAGCTCTTCATAAATAAACTACGATAATTTGGTTTTGCAATTTTGCAAGACCTTTTGAAGCAAATTCTGAAAGGCTATTGTTATTATTTTTTTCTTGCAATTATTATGTAAGTATGTAGGCACCTACAAAATGAACAAGTTAAAGTAGAAAACAATATACTGTCAAGGGAAAAAATCTACATACACGTTACGATTTTGAAGTTTTGGAGGATTAGTGGCATTTATAATGAAGATTATTTGAAGAAAAAAAATATAAATATAAAATATAAAAATTATTGGGAATAAACATAATAAATAGAGGGGGGGAAATCTATATACAACGCGGCAACTACTAATATGGAATAACAAATTCGAAACAAACTGGGGAACTCACTCTTGGTTGCAAACAATCCTTGCAAACCTTGCAAATGTAGCAAGTCTTGCAAATATGCTACATTTTGCAAAACCATAACAACAAAATATATGAAACTAAGACTTGCTACACTTGAGCAAATATGCTAGGGAAAAAATCGTTGCAGATTGGTAATTTGCACTTGAGCAAATATGCTAGGGAAAAAATCGTTGCAGATTGGTAATTTGCAATGCTAAAGCAGCAGCGTATTTTATTTTTAAAATCAAATCAACTAGACACCTGCGCTAACAAAGTTTCACGGCGGTAGAGCCGTCACAACAACAGCCGGTGAAGACTTATAATTGAAGATAAGATTTTTTAACAATTTTTGGCTAAAATACATAGTAAGAATTTAAAAATCAAACAAAACTTCATTAATTAATATGAGTTCATAGAAAGTTTATGCAGACACCAAATACTTTCTGTGCGTAAACATTATAGAGTCGCTTTAGGAACCAAACTCGAAAAGCCACGGTGGTATGGCACAACTAAAAGTATGTCTTCAAAAATATCACCCAATATCTTATCCACCAATTCATCTTTAGTTGCATTTATGCATAAAAAATAAAAGTTCTTAGTGCATGAATATATTTAGATTCAACATACATTCAGGCTCTGAAATCTCCATAAACTCAATTTCATCAATAGCCTTCTTAATTAAAAAAAAAATATGATTTTGTTTTTTCCTGTTAGTTTAGGCATTACATTTAGTTTGTTAAAACTTTAAAACAAATTCTTTATAATGAAGTTTGTGCAAAATTTTCTGCTTAGTTAACAAAAAAAAAGTATTTCTTGTTTTTGTATTATCACAAAAATCAGGTGTTGTAATAAATTTGATAAACGCTTAAAAAAGACACTCACGCTTTTTGGCAGAAATTCATACTAACGGCGCAAACACAAAGTAGTAAGCAGAGGTGAAACGACAATATAGTGATCTTTTTCTCTATCCGTCTCGTTCCCTCAGAACCTTAGTTTTGTTTTAAGTTTTTGTTTTTATTTTGATTTTCTGGCCGTGTTTATTTTTGGTGATATTAAAACACATTTTTTTTTTTGTAAGTATAAGGGTGGGTTATGCACTTAAACACATTTTAAATTTGTTTAATATAATTTTTTTATTAAAACAAATAATGAAACTTATTAACAATATTTTTATTTTACTTTTTAAAATTTGCACTTATTCACATTAGATTTTTGCTTTGTTTATTTTCCTGTATTTCGTCACAAAATGCTATTTTTTATTTTTTATGTGTCAAAGTTTTCACCTCTGTGGTGCAAAAATTGCAAATATGCAACGAAGAGTGATTTCCGCTAAAGAAATAGGAATTACAGTTAACTTTGTATATTTGTTTAAATTTACAAGCATTACAATTGTTTAAATGCACAAAGTGATAATTAAAGAAGATTTTTTGAATTCTTATCGTTAAAAATGGCAAATCGAACAGAAGTAGATATTTCAGTTCGTAATATTGTAGAAAATATCCGAAAGGAAAACAAATCTTATGGAGAAATTGCTAAGATAACAAAATTAAGTCGTTCTACTGTACAGACAATCATTAGAAATTATAGCTACACTAACAGTACCGAAAATAAGCGTTTTACATGGCAATGAATTTAATAGCAGAACGGGACACAAAAGCCTTTAATTTTAGCGATGAATCGTAAACTTCGCTTTGAGTTTGCAGAAGCGCACATAAACAATGATAAGGGTTTTTGTAATCGTATTGTATTTACCGACGAAAGTAAGTATACTATTTTCGGAAGTGATGGCCGTTCCAAAGTTTGGAGAAAACTTAACACTGTGCTTGATCCAAAGAATATTATACCTACAGTCAAACGTGGTGAAGGCAGCTGTATGACTTGGGGTGACATGGCGTCATCTGGAGTGCGTCGCTTGGTTTTCGTCGAGGGTAATATTGACCGATATCAATATATAAGCATATTGGAACAAAATCTGAAGGCATCTTTTGATATCTTGGGCTTGGGAAATCAATGGATTATCAAGCAAGACAATGACCCTAAATATACGACACACGTTGTTCGAAACTGGTTTCTTTACTATGCTCCAAGACAGCTAAATACACCTTCTCAGTCGCCAGACTCAAACCTGATAGAGCACATATGGGACAGTTTGGAGAAATTTGTACGGAAATAGGAAAAAAAGTAGTCGTGACATGGGCCGAAATAATAACCTCCATCTCGGACAATTTTGTGGTATCAATGCCCCGTCGTCTTCAAGCAGTTATTGATGCCTAATGTGCATCAACAAAATATTAAAAGTTATTTTTATTTTATATACATTTTTAAAATAATAATAAATATTTCTTTGTAGCTGTATGTAGACCTTTTCCTATGAATTTTTAATGTTTTTGTTATTGTTGCTTTTGTTATTATTGTTTTTGCTATGTAAATGAATTATTTTTTTATTTTATAAATAAACTTATTTATTAACGCCTTAAATACTGATATAAACATTTTTTTTAATTTTCTTCACAAACTCTATAAACCCCTTAAATCAGAGGGTGTATGTAGATTTTTTTCCTTGACTGTATGTATGTACTTATATAAGTATCTAGGCTTTATTTTCTGTGCAAAATTTTTTGATTCTCTGATATGTTTTGGACATAATAGAAAATGATTCGCAAAACTATAAAAAAGAACAAATAAGCCTAATAATTATAGTAGACAAATGTGGCAAATTTCATTTAGTGTTTCTTCTTTATTTGCTGTTCGCGCTGCTTGTTTATTGATATCGTTGTTGTTAGCGTTATTATTTCGTGATTGGACGTCATCATATTTTAATTTTTTTGTTAGGTTTTATATACTCAACACATATACAGCAACACACAGTAATATTAATTTACCTACAATACACTTTGATACAATCAAAATTAAACAACGAACGAACAAACCAAGAAACAAACAAACAATTATACATTTTATATCATGAACTATAATCGATTTTTGCTCTCATTTGCAACAACAGCAAACATCTACATAGAGACACAAAACACACGTACTCTAAAAGTACAGTCTCGCTACTAACAGTAACATTTAAATGTGACGCGTTTTATAAAATTATAAAATAAAAACACATTAAAAAAAGCAGCAACAAAAAACAAACTCTTAAATACAAATGTAAGATGATGGTACATTAGTACTCATTATACGAGAAAGTACATTTGTATGTATGTTTATGCTTATGATTAATAAAAAGTTTTTCGCTAGATTAGAAAAAACCATCTATAGAGGACAATTATAATGGTGGATATACAATGGTGGCATTTGCCTCTCTACTATCGGATGCCACATGAAGTGTGTTAATTTAACAAATGTTTTTTTTTTTTAAATTCAGAAACTGTGATATGGCGAAGAAAGTTTCGGATAAACATCGGACCCGAAAATCCTGTTCTTCCAGCTTCAGCTCCACAATAACGTGAATATCGTTTAGTGTGGCCATATTTGATTTGCATAAAATGACTGCTCTAAAAGAACAACAATTAATTGATGTGAATAGTAAATTAAAACTTTTAGCTTGAATGCTTTCGTCAATACCAGCGATTTCCATTGTTATTTTAATGCTGCGAAAGACCTTATTTTAGTTTCAATCGCCAAACTCTAGGAGTAGAAGTTGAAGCTATAAACACTTTTGCTTAAGTGAAAAATTTCAAAAACTAATAAAATAATAAATCGATTTCATCCAAAAAACGAAATTTCACAAAAAAAATCCGAAAATTTAAATTTCCCACAAAATTCAAAATTCACCGAGAATTCAAAAATTCACAATAAAATCGAAATCCCCAAAAAATTTTAATTTCAGCCAAAAATGGAAACTTTATCATAAAAAAGTCGAATTTAAAAAAAATATTTTCGATATTTTACAAAATATTGCAAAAATTCAACGGAAAATTTCAAATTCAGTAAAAACTAAAAAAAAACTAAATTCCACAAAAAATCGGAAGTTCACTAAATAATAACATATACATACATTATAAAAATTTGTACATGCCCAAAATAATTTTAAGTTCCAAAAGACTTAATTTTGACAACAAAAAAACATTTTTAATTTTAACTAAAGTTTAGCTGAAATTTTAACTGAAATTTAGCTGAAATTTTACAAAAATCACGAAATTTAATTATTATTATCTACAATTCACAAAAAAAAATTTGAATATTGAGAATACCTAAATCATTTAGTGAAAAGTTAATAAAGCCGAACATCTTATCTATTAACTGATCAAAAATGCTTATTTTAAAACGAAAGGATTTTGAATGGAAAATAAGACAAAACTGGAGTCCAGAATTAAAGATCGCAAATAATCCTTTGCACCGAAAACAATCTGTGGTGAATTTTTAGTAGTTCATCATTTTCTGAAGGGTATATAAGATTCGGCACAGCCGAATATAGCTCTCTTACTTGTTTTTGTTTTATTTCAAATTTATAGTTTGCCCATTTATTGAAAACAAATAGCAAATACATATTTTTTACTATTGAGTAACTAAATTGAAGAAAATTTTCTTAAAACAAAATAAAAAATAATGGCTAAATTGTTTATTTATAAATACCAACATAATGAACAATTTTACTAAAATAAATATATAAATATACGCGTTTTCAAAAGATAGTACGCTCTTTACGCAAGCCACTGTAACCGTAAACAGAATGGGAACAGAAAAATTTGCTTTGAAGTATAATAGAAAATATGTATTTGAAATCAAAAGTTCTGTTGTGTTTGCAACGAGTAAAGAAAAACTTTTCTGCTGAAGAATAATACAAATAATTAAAAACGTAAAATTCTGTTTCTGTAAATTTCAATGGCAAGTGTAAAATGCAATGTTGAATGAATATACTTCCAATAATTCGCGTATAGTTTTATAACATACTTTGTATTGTAAAAAGATATGGTTGTAGTCATATAAGCCATTAATAAGTAGAATTGTATTCAAAAGAAATTATGGAAGAATTTTATTGTAGGTTTAAAGTAAGAAGGATACCTAGAATAAACCTACTTTAAATTGACATTTTCTGTTGTGTTAGAGGCAATAACTTTACGAAGCATTAATATTCCCTTCCGATCTTCTACATTCTAATTTGCACATCTGTTTATTTTAAACTCCTCCTTTTCATTCATCATTTCAATTCTTTTATTGGTTTTCCATAAAATTTACAAAAAAAAAGTCAATGTAAAAACTAAATATTATTTTAGTGATGTACATACAATCAAACGAATATAAAGAACGTTATTCGAATACAATTTTCATTGCTTACAAAAGGAAGTTGTTTTGAATTCCTATTTATTTCTTAAAATTTTTTTCATTTCACTTAATAATAATTTATATGCATTTTTTATAAACCCAAAAGTAAACGTATTTTTAACCAATAAAAACATATTTATAGAGTCGACTACCCTACCTGGGTAGCTGTTACAATTTTGTGCAACATTAGCGTTAAAAGGCTAGTATAAAAATTTCAACAAAAGTACCAGGATTATAAAAAAACGCGCACACATAAATGTGTACGTACATTGCATTAAGACATTTAAAAATAAGCATATTTTTAAACATTAACATGTTTAAGAATAAACAAGGAGTCAAGAAAAACATCCTATACAAAACAAGTTAATTAAAAAGTTTACTAAAACAAAAAATTGTACCACTGCAGCGGGCCACATTTGAGCAATATAGCAAGACAAAAATATAAAAAACAAAAGTAGCCTAATTATAATGATTTTTTAGTATGTATTTTATAAAACCTACTCACACGCAATGAGCGGCAAAAACAACTTTTTTTTTTAATTTCTGACGATGTTACACAAAGGCGCACAGCGAACGGTCCCCATAGTAAAACTGGAAAAAAATCGAAGGAGTTATGGTAGCTTAATGAATTTCTTGGCACATATCTCCCTTGTCCCACTATTTTCAAAAATGAATTAACATTTTTAGAAATCCTTTTATTTTTCCGGTGCGGGGACAATTAAATGCCCAAAATTTTACAGAACGAATAGAATAAAATCCCTGCGGATTTGGCTAAAAAACTTGTTGATTCCATGTACAGAATATTATCAGCTCTGATAAAGTCAAAAGGACTACAAACAAAGTATGAAATAATTATTTTAGACTACTTTAATATACTTGTTTACTTTATTTAGATGCGAAAAATATTGCACATTTCTATTAAAAGTGAATTATTTTTTGATGTTTCTTACCTTTTCAGTTTTTTATTAATAAATTCTATTTTGCTTTAGTTATTTATGAATTACGAAATATTTTTTTCTTAAACTTTCGTCATCAAAGTATATGATTAGTGTAACCATATTATGTAAATTACTCTATCTTTTGCAGTGCACACTGTTACATTTCTTCAAACGTGATATATAAACTTTAGATGTAACGAAAAAAAAAACATCAAATACAGCGGCGTTCAAAAAAGTAACCCATGTATATTAAATACCACTCCCACTTCTAAAATTAATAAAAACTTAATTATAGCGATGAAAATTATATAAGTATCTTCTTAAACTAGGTTTTTTCTGTGCACTACAACCTTTCGCAAAAAGTTATCGTGATCTGGTAAAATAAAATAAACAAAAACATTTAATTTTAAGTTTTATTTAAAACTCATGTTATATGGAACTTCCATTCGTTTTGCAACTAATAAAATGAGATAAATATCACATCATAGAGGGCTTAAGATTCTTATATTATTTAAATAAATCATTTTAAAAAAAGCAGTTTAAAACCCGAAAATTCAGCTCATTTCTTTTAATGTTGAAAGTCCTTTACTTAATGATATTGGTCATTCTAACAAAGGAGTACAGTACAGTAATTTCCGCTTAATTAATTTTTCCAAAATGCACAGATTGTGATGCAATTAACTAAAAAATCAATTATCCGATACTCTGTTAATTCGTTTAATTGCGCAGCATGATCAATTAAACAGAACATTTTCCTTTAGTGCTCCAATACTTACTTTTTGAAATTCTATTTACGGTGTCTTTCGAACACATACATACATACATACATATATTTAGCGTGTTTCCTTGAGTCGCCCATACATATGTGATTTGTGCGTGGGATTTGCTTGCGAACTGTTTATCCCACAACTAACTAACCAGCCCTGTTACAACCTTTCAACTGCTCGGACAATTGAAAATTCAAAGTTCTTTAATTTTTACATGCTGTTTTCTACAAAATTCTATGAATAAAATTAATATGGAATATAAGAGTGCGTGGTAATAATTTTTCTGTGCAGCAAAAAAATCATACTTTACACACACAGGTAAGTATTGTATGTATACACATATTTAATTTAATTACATATGTACATATATCCAAATAACAGTAAATTGCAAAATGTAAAAATAAAAAAGCAAAAAAATTGCATAGTAACATGTATTATATACATATGTATGTATGTACACATATGTATGTACACATATGTATGTACACATATGTATGTAGAATTGTTGCCAAAGAAAAACTAAATGGGCAAAGCCAAACCTAGAAATTAAATAAGAATCAAGAAAAACAACTGGAAGAATCGTCAGCACAGCCAGTTACAGTCATAATTTTTTAATAAGCTTTCAGAAAATACATGGGAGAGCTACTGTGAGCGTCAAAAGAAATTGTACCCCTTGAACGTTGATCATTACAACTTTATTTTATTAATTTGTTTTATAATTTAATTGAAAATTCTATGTTTTTTATTTTTTATATTTCCTTTTTTCTCATTTTATTAAAAAACAATAACCAAACTCTTACAACAATAAAAATTATACAACAAAAACAAAAAATCTTCATATTTTTAGTGTCAAAAGAAATTGTACAGTACATAGGTAATTAAAGAAAATTAAATTATTTAAAGGAATTTAGTATTTTGTTTGCTTGCAGTCTTCTGGGCATCGATTCCACTAATTGCCTAGTCACTTCGGAAGAGATTTTTTGCCATTCCTCCATTATCACTGATTTGAGGGAATCCCTGCTGGTAATTGTTCTTTTTCTTATATGCCGGTCCAGATGCTCCCACAGATGTTCTATGGGGTTAATGTCGGGTGACTGGGGAGGATGGTCCAACTGTTTGGGAGTATGGTACAGCAACCATTCCTTTACTATTTTGGCAGTATGCTTGGGGTCATTGTCTTGTTGAAAGACCAAAGTTTGATGCAAGCTCAATTTTTCGACACTGTGTGCCAAATTATTCTTTAAAATGGTGAAATAATCTGTTTTATTCATATTGTTCTCTATGAAGACCTAACGTCCTACACCACTGGCTGCCATACATCCCCATACCATGACCGACTCACCACCGTGCTTCACTGTGGTATTTACATTTTGACGGTCAAATTCCGTATTTTTTTTTTCTCCAAATTTTAACTGGTTTTTTCTTACCAAAAATTTCAAATTTGCTCTCGTCGCTAAAGAGCACATTGTTCCAAAATATTTCGGTTTGATTTTCGTACTTTTTAGCAAACTGTCGACGATGTTGATTGATTCCTGATATATACGGTTTTATTTTGGGACTCGCGCGTACAATCCATTTGCATGTAAGGCTTTACGTACTGTGCTGGCGCTAACATTAATACCTGTAGATTCTGAAAGGTTCTAGGATATTTTAACGGAAACGTTGGATTTTGTTTCACTTTTCGCACATGGATCATAGTTGAGTCGCATTCAGTTTGGTAGGCCTTCCAGTTTTAGGAAGATTTTATAAATTCGAAAACTTTTGGTGCTTATCAATAATATAAGTATTTCACAGTGTTATGGATTCTTTCAATCATGGAACAAATCTCACGCATTGTCTTTCCTTCTTCATAATATTTTATCACAAGCCATATCTTCCAGTTTGAACTGATCGCGACAATGTCATGTCTATTAATAACTATTATAATTAGTTAAAAATACATAGAAATACGTAATACAACAAAACACTAAAAATTACGGTAATTTTTACCGTAAAATTCTTTATTAAGTAAGAGACACACAAGAGTTGTACAATTTCTTTTGACGCTACAAATATGAAGAGTTTTTTGTTTTTGTTGTATAATTTCTGTTGTTGTTAGAGTTTTGTTATTGTTTTTTAATAAAATGAGAAAAGATAAAATATATTAAATAAAAAACAAAGAATTTTCAATTAAATTATAAAACAAATAAATTGATAAAATAAAGTAGTAAGGATGAACGTCCGAGGTGTAGAATTTCTTTTGACGCTCACAGTAGTTAAAAAAATAAATTGGAAATGGTTTATTATTAAAAACTCACAGGCACACACTCATTTAAAACTTTTTAGCGAATGAATCGTACATTTACACATGCAAGTTATTTTATAAAACTTGTGTATATGCATGTGCATACATATTATTGACAAAAATTAAGAAAAAAAATGATCGAAAGTCATACAAGTTGTAAGATGTACGAACGGTTGCACATATCCAACAGAATGGGATGAAAATGATATAAATTGATTAATTTTATTCTATTGTTGTGTTATTTTTCACTCAATTGTTATTGCATTATTTACTTTATAATTACAGAGTTGCCAATATATACTTAGATGCATTTATAGGGAAACGGTAGACATTTTTATAATTTTTATTTTTATAATTTTTATTAGATCGGTATTTTAAATTGATACCGATTGTCGTATATTTGAACAAAAAATAATACAAATGTCTTCAATTATACATTAAATAAGATTAAACTATAATAATTATTTTACGACAATCCAGCACATTTGTATAAAGAATTTTACTAGGCAACACTGTTTATCTCTTTGTCATTTTATTTTAATAAAGTGCCAAAAAATCACTGCCTTCAAAAATTGCATGCCAGTGGAGATGAAAGTACGAAAAATTCGAGTGTGTTAGTAAAAAAGTGTGAGTGTATTGTTTTAATTGCATATGTAAACACTAGCTAAAGATAAAAAACACAACCTGTAAAAACACACAAAAAATAAAAAATGCCAGACAAGCTGTAGACTTGCCACGAAAACAAATAAACGAACAAGAGCAATTGAAAATAATCTGGCCACAAACAAATAATTTACATGTACATACAAGTATCAAGCCAAGAAAAAATACAAGGCCAAACAAACCAGCATATAAAATTGAAATGTACATATAAACCGACCGTACCGAGTTATTTTTTAGATAACAGATAACTATGGATAAGATTTGGAATTATGTAAGGAGAATCGTGGCTGAACCAATTTTAGAAATTAAGATTAACATTTTTGCTATCTTTACCGACTAAATTTAGAAAAAAGATTTTTAATGAGTTAAACTTCACTATCACAGTGAAATTTGTCTAAATTAAAATAAATCATGAAATAAAATTGGCAAGTTTAACTTATAAACTGGTTCCCTGTAAAATCTCATATACCTATATGTACATATATATTATATACAAATTTAAATGAAAATAGTCTTAACTCTAATGTTTGACATAAGCTTTGGCGAACTACAATTATTAGTAGTAAGTAATTTAATTTCTAGGCAACCAATGGTTGGCTAAAAAGCAAATTGAATATGGTAACCTAGAATTCAATAACAAAAAAGTTAGTATTGTAAAACTTCATTCTCAACCAAAGAGAAAGGCTAGAACATGGAAAATTTAGATATAATTCACTCACGTATTCTATTTGTCTTAAGTGTTAGTTTAAATAGATGATGTTTACAGTTAAACACAAAATTGGTAGAAAAGACACGAAGAATGTCGAGAAGAATGGAAAAAAACAAAGACTTTTTGGAAAAAATTGTTTGTGCGTTTTGCTATTTTTGCAAAAGCTTAGTAAAAAACATTTGAGGCTTTTTCTACATGTAGTATAAACATGCTATGTATGTACCTAGTGCCTTGTTTATTAAAAATATTGTGTATAAATGATTTTTAAACAAATTAAAAGTGCCCCTAAAAGATGCCATGAATTTTAGTTTGTCGAATAAACAAACAACACAAAAATATATGTAGGTCGTTTATTTTTGTCTACAATCGTTAAACTAACAACAACAGGTGACTAAACGATTGCGAACATTGTTTAAGAAAAGTTACTGAATAGCAACATCGTTAATTTTGTTGTTAAAATTTTTTATCGATGCGATATCGTTAAAAAAGAAAAGTGAACCGCACCGCAGGTAAGTTTAAGTTTTCACAAAACACCCTTTTAATTAGGTATCACTAAAAAATTACATTGATCGAACACCAATGATTTAATGTATGTATGTATCTACCCCACATAAATACAGAGTGTTTTATATTATACTTAAAATAACATTTTCACTATGTAAGGTTGTGTGCATGTACATAACTAACAGAAATAAAAGAACATTAAAGAAAATAAGAGAAAAAGTACAGTTGGATTAAATGAAAAAATTAACATTTAATAGGTATAATCAAAAACTGCAACAACAATAAGAAAAAAAGTAGCTAAAGTAACATAACGAACGGTGGCAGCTACATACATTAACATACACATATAAACAAATCAAGAAAGTAAAAAATCAAAATCAACAAAGGCAGCAATAGTAAGAAAACGCAGCTATAGCAGCAATCAAAATAAATAAAACAAAAAACAACAACGATTACAACAATAATAATAAAAAAATGATTGGATTTTAAAAGATTTTTCGAGAGCAGAGCAATTTTTCACCAACCAAATGTATGACATAGACTCACCAATTCTTGGGGTTTCTTTTAATGCGCCTGTTGTAGTTGTTGTTTTAAGATAGATGAAATAAAAATGGGATAAATGACTGACTGAATGATTTGGCATTTGCATTTCTGTATGTACATACACATAAATATATGGAATTGAGAAACGGCATATGTACACTTTTGTATTTCTTTCAGTTTTTATACTTTTTATGCTCTGATACAGTGCGAAAAACCAAGATGAATGAATTGAAAGACAACGATGTGTTTTTTACATAAGTAGGCATTTATTTTGACCTTTAAGCAATCCATAAACGTTGCGACCATTTGTACAACTTCAATTTGAAGCCTTTGTTGTATTAAATTATGTATCAATATATATATTTTTTTTAATTTAATTTATTATAAGTTGTAAGCCCTTTAAATGCGGTTCAGGGCTATAAATCTCGGAAATGTGTTTTGTGGAACATCACCGTTCATGCCCTTCTTTGGAAACTGGACAGAATAGAATTCCACACGATTGCATATACCAACAATCTGGCACTTATGGTTGGGGGGCAAATTCAACGGGGCCCTTCAAGGTTGCATGAGACAGGCTCTATGAAAACTGAGGCATGGCTAACCTTGAATTCTAGCTAGTCTAATGCTATGCTCTACACTCGAAGGAGGAAGTATATACCGGTTGAATCCTTGTCGCTTTCGGATCGGAAAACAAAGCCTCCAAGAATAAGGCGTTAGTTTGGGTAAGGAATTTACCTGGATTGAAGACATTGAATTTAAGATACGGAAAGCAAGAAGGATCTTACATCAATGCAAACAAATGTGTGGCAGTAGGTGGGGAATCCCTACAAAGGCTACATCCTGGATTTACCCAAATATACATCCGTGGTTTTGTGGCCAAAGTCCTCTCAAAGAACCATTAATGCGCTGGATCTAAAGTCAGGTGTGTGAAAGAATGGTTCTCATTGCACTTGACAATCCGTCGGTTATAAAAACATCAAACTGGTACTGAAATGTGTTCTAAAATTAAACAGATGTACCTCGGTGAATGAGGTAACGTTAGTGTGGGTTAAAGAACACATAGGCACAGCATGTCCAGATATAAATATCATTGAATCTTATTCTGATATTAGCCGATTTTAGATCATACTGTGTTAAGATTATTTTCAGTCCTGGAAACAGTTTTCTCTTTAACCTCATTGCACAATTGGGCTGTGATGGCGCAGAGCAAAATCAATACAAACAAAAATTCAACGACCGACCCAATTTGGACGCCAGATTATTCAGTATTTCAATGGTTCTTCCCTATGGAAATGTATTTTGAAATTTCGTATTTTCAACTAAAACTAAGGAAAAAGTTTCAATTTGGACAAATTCTGCTCGATCATCAACTATATACTGCAGTCTTATTAAATGTATCTCGAAATAATGGCAGCAGCGAATATCGCGAAAGCTTTACTATAAAAATGTCAAGAATCCTGAAATATGCCGTTTGCGTAAACCGCCTAAAAAACAGTTTTAACGAATGAAGACTTAAAAATTGTAAACGATTGAGGTATATTTTTCTCCGACTGTGAAGAAGAATAAAATAATTTTAAATTTTCTTTATGCATTTACATGTTTATATATTATAAGCTAGCAATATTTTAATGTAGTTTATTTAGATGTCTGGAATCATCTATATTTTTGGTCTTAGTCTCGTTTATGTGCACCTCTTTGATCATATTCGACATTTCAGTATTGATAAATCAACTCTTCAATTCTGATTACAAATTTGATAATATCGTTTGTCGACCACGCCTGCATTTCAGCAATCGGGGCACAAAAGTTAAAAACTGTTTTTTCATATTTTTGTGCATTTGTTTCTTTTATTTTTTACCTACTTTAGCATATTATACATCAAGGTTATTGTCTATGCAATTAAGACTATTTAGAACTCTTCAGTACTAATTTACACTGTACACTTAACACTCTTTTGTACACACAGATATTCACTCTATGAAATATCAAAGTCAACTATCTTCTCTGCGGTGGACGGCGCCTTTATATAGAGATCACGGCCGTTTCTTCAAATGTCCCGAACATACGTGAAATTGCGCTTCATTTATTTCTAAAAAAATATAATACAAACTTAAATTGCACACAAATTACACATGAAACTGATTGCAATTGGGCAACACATACAAGTTACACACAATGTGTAATTACACACATAGTGGCAACACTGATGTGCCTCCATTCAGTATTGCCGTGACCAAAAATTTTTTGTAACCAAACTAACTATGAAAAGAAAGTTACCAAATCAGAATAAAAACAATAAAATGTATAGTTTTTTCTTTAGTGCCAAGCCACACAGGGCAATTATAGTTGAGCAACTTTTTATAAATTTTCTTTTGAACTTGCCTTCGTGTCCAGACAAGAATATTTTATTGAGCAATTTTCGTTTTTCTCTTACTTGCATTTTTTTACAATTTGACGTTTGTGTATTATAAAAATAATTGATTTTAACTAAGTTTGTATTTCACAATTTTATAAAAGAAAAAAATAAAGGCAAAAATAATGAAGGCAATGTAGATTGGATATAATTTTTTTTCTTTTTGTATTTATATCTTAATACACTTTTGTATCTAAGAAAAAATACAACAAACAAAATTTATAACAACAACATTAATCAAAAGTTTTATTTTCTTTAATAAGTATTAAAATTAAAAATTCATTTAAAAAATAAGTTATATACATATATTATAACGAAAAAAATTAAATGATTTTTTTTAACTTTAAAATTATCACCAAAAAGCGAAACAAAATATGAAAGAGAAGGTCAATTATCAAACCACAAAAAACCAATGAGAGAACAATATCAATTGCCGAGAACAGGCAATTATTTTTCCCTTTTTATTCCCCACACCGTAAGCTTCTATAAACTCAAGAGTTGCGCAACTATAATTGCCCTGTATGACTTGGTACTTACTAAAATATATTTACACATCTTACTAAAAATTACACTCGTAATTTTTCTATTTACCAGTAGTTGAACTGAAAAAAATTATAAATTATTGAAACTAAAAATAAAAGTCAACATAGTTTTCGAGAAAAAAATGTACTTTGGAAATATACCCAATCAGATTACACATAAAACTAATAACATGCCATGTGTAATAACACTCGAAGTGGCAACACTGATGTGAAGATACATGGTTCCCATCGAATCAAAACACAAAACAAAAATCAAAGAGACAAATTCCAAAGCAAATGAAAAGTAAGAAAAGAGCACCAGCGAGAGAAAACCCCTAAAACAAGTGAATGAGAGAGAAACGATTTTAATCAAAATAAAAATAAAATGAACAGAGTAAAGCAGAAAAAACAAAACATGCCGGAATTGAACTTAAAAAAGTGAAAAAAAAATATATGTATACAAAAAAATATAAAAAATAACAATATCACGTGCGGATACTCGCCAGACTTTTCCACAGCAACAACAAAAATTACAACAACTTTTTACAATCTTTACCAGACATACGTCTGCCTTTTCATTATAAATGTGTTGTGCTAGTTGTAGGTAAAAAGAAATATACCGTTATACCAGCTGGCAGACGTATAGTGGGTCGGCCCGTCGACCAAGAGAATAAACATACACAACGAGTAAGTTCATTGTTTTTGTTTTGTTTACAGTGTTGAACAATATTTGCAGAGTTCTTTTCATCACGATTAGTATTCTCACACATGCAAAGTGTTACATACTCTTAAATATAACAAATGAAATAATTGTGTACAACAATAGCACGGATTTAATATAAAAAATACAGCATATGATAATTTAAAATACCAACACAAAGATTTTGATAAAGATGAAAAATAAACGAAACTTCCAAAAGAGAGCAAAGGCGCATACACGCAATTGATATCTGCACATTTTTGAGTAATAAATATGCAAATAAAACCACCTATTATAAGACAACCAAAACGGAAAATACCTATCAAAAGAAAATTCCGTTAAAATGTCAAACATAAAGCGCATATAACAATTATTAAAAGCAATAATAAATAAAGGGGGTACGAAATTAACTTTTTTACTATTGTTGGCAATACTAAAATTTTAGGTTAAGTGATTGATTTCATCAGACTAAAGAACAAGGTAAAGTTGTATTTTTATAATTAAAACTGTTCTTTTTTAATTTGCATTATAAGGTTTTATTGAAGTAACTTCCCAATCAATAATATTTTGATTATAATGAGTCCACGTTGATAATTCATTTTGATCATACATACATATGTATGTATTTCGATTTCATAAAATAAATTTCCGTCATTCATACTTTATTTTTACGGTTACAAGTTTAACCTTGGCCGCGGACGGTTCTCAAAATTCTTCCCAATTAAATTTGCTGAAAAGAGGAGTCCGTATTGATACAGGAACTTGAAGTTCCAAGGAAAGTTCCTCAAGCTATGTGTGTAAATATTTATAGAAAACAACTTGGTACTGCTAACGCAGCATGCGACTGCATATCGTAAGTCACAAAATATCAAAAGCAACGCTTTTCGAAAATGGTAAATTACATTATTAAATTTTTAATCACATACCTGTGATTAGATAGAAACACATATCGAAAAATATATGTATGTGTATTTAATACAATTTATAACATGGCACATATGTACATACATACATATGAAATTTTTTTCCAATGCATTGGTTAACGAAAAATTCTCTATATGAAAACTGCAGAAACTGTGTTTTATGCGAGTAACGAGACGTCTTTTGTGAAATCAAACTTGATTGCCTAATGCTTTTGTGCTTCTGCCACTGCATAAAACATGCCGAAAAATTATTGTTTTTACTCTTTCAACAACAAGCATATCGTAAAAAATAATTACATACCTAGTTACTAGCTAACTATTTTATTTGTTTTAATAAATATTTTTTATATTAATGCAGCTTTAAGAACGAGCAGGGGGTTGAATTTCTCAAAAGCACAAGTAACAAATTTACAAGTAAAATATTTAAAAAAGCACAATTCTACAAGCATTTGTTGTAAAGTTGTCAAATCCAAGCAAATGCTTTTTTAATTAAGTGAATTCAATTCGCTGAACATAATATTTAAAAAACACCTTCATGGCAAAACTCCGATAATTTAAATTAATGGGAGTTATTTAGCAAATAAATATGTATTAGTATTAATAATAAAACCATAAGAATAGGTTTTCTTTTCGTACCTACATAAGTACGTCAAATCCATACATTAAAAAAATGCGCTATTTATCGGTACACATTTATTTAAAGAAGACGATAATTATAAAAGATATTCTTAAATACGCGCTCTATGATTTCAATATTTTTTCGATCGAATTTTTTCGCAAAAAGTTACGGTTGCATGTTTTGAACTTATTAAAAGTAGACGTCGACGAGCAGACTAGAATAATTATGTACGTATGTATGTATATTGACCTCTTACAATGAACGGTTTGGCATTAAATTATTTATACATATTTTTTTTTATACAATCAACGTCATACATCTCAAAGCAAACCTCAAAAATAATAAATATGAAATTTGAAGATAACTTTTTCCGTTATTTATTTTGTACTTTATTATACATGTATGTAAGTACATACTTGTGGCACATAGTACGGTGGTATTATGGTCTGGCAAAAGGCACCGAAAAAGGAATACAGAATTTTCCATCTCTGCAGAAACATAATGCAAAACCAAAAGAAAATATCATTGTTTCAATGCATCGTCGTGTCTAAATCCGTCGTTACTCATCGTCGCTTGGTTGGCGTTTGTTGATGTATTGTTGTTTTTTATTATAAAGTGTATTTTGTTGTTATAATCATTGTATTATCTGCACACATGTAAACATATTCATACATGCATATATACATGTATATATGGATATACTTATAAGTATGTATAATTACGTGGCACATATAGACAGGCATTTTTAGAGATACATACTTATGTACATAATTACCTGCAATTTCTAAACGGCACTTTTGCCACAAAATAATTGTCAAATTCTCCAACCTTAAAAAACAAATTTTGAAATACTTAACAACTTTATTAACAGAATTAGAATTAAGAATAATAGTTATTGTTAAACTAATGTTTTCATTTAAAAAAAATTTCTATTAGCAAACAATTGGTATGAAAAAATATTTATCATATAATTATGATAATCGCGTTACTAGATTTTTGCAGACGTCAATAGTTGCGCATCCTCGAATTGTTGGGATACCTTAGCTTTCGCATTACTACCTCAGTATTTGCAACATGTGTGAATCCCTAAACTCTTTAGTATATTATATATGTATATTGTTTTTGTTTTTCAATAACTGTCAAAGGCGTTGTTACTTTTGGACAACCAATGAAATATACCAAAATTCTTTAGTTTGGTGCCAAAATTTGCGTAAAGCATACAATGGTGTACACAAAAAAATGACATCCTACAAATTAATAAAATTTGTTTTGAATGTAGAACGTACATATATATGCACTTGAATATTTGTATATATGTATACTTAACTTAAATCGTAAATATTAAATTGAAATTGCAGTGAATAAAAGTAGTTGATTAGAAACATAAAGTTAATGATTTTTACCAATTTTGTTATAATAAAAGTTGTTGAATTTCATTACGTGCGATAATCAAGTTACTACTGTACAGCCATACGCACATATATGTATATCTATATTTCTAAAAAAAATACCATACGAATAGCATATCATACAACTTTCTTTTACTAATTAAATTAAATTTAATAATTTTCTTAATAAACTAAAAAACAAAATAATAAATAAAATAAACATAAGTAGCAGTTGCAGATTGCAGCAGTCTCAGGACGCAATATTAGGTAGATACATAGGAATAAATATTTTCTTTTTGATAAGAACAATAATATTGCAAAGCTATTTTATTTAAAAAAATTGTGCTGATATTCAAATAACAAGTCGCTCTGATTATATTTCTATCAATACGTATGTATGTAGTCCTTATTATCAGGGGTAAATACGTAGAATTGTTTATGCTATGTACAGACGGTTGTCATATCTAACAACATTGTTTGATCTGCCAATGTGCTGGCAATGCACTGACAATTCAATATGGCTACAAAAAGTTAAATTGTTAGTTCAGACGATTGTTAGAAAAGCTTACAATTTCATTGCCAGACAATTGTCTGGCAATAAATTTATCTACCAATAAAAATTGTCAGTTCACACGGTTGTTAGGATGTTGTACTACAAATTTGTTGTTCGGCATTGCCAGAAAATTTAAAACATTTGACAGAAGTTATTAATTTTCAATTGTGTGTTTGTAAAAAAAATTTAATATGGAACAGCAAACAAAAATAGCCATTGCCACGATTATAGCTGCATATATTTTAGAATATATCGTTAATGAAAGCAAAATAGCAATGAAACGCCGCAAAGTTTGAGTAAAAGATGGGGTGCATCATACTCAGCAGGAGGGATTTTATGCTAAATTGCTTGTCCAGCTACGAAATGACGAGCCGGTGTTGTATCGCAATTTTTTACGAATGGACTGGGAACAATTTCAGAAGCAGGATAGAAACATGCGCAAAAGCATTTCATCAGGTGAGCGACTCGTGCTAACCCTACTGGTGAAAACTTTAGGTCACTGCAATACCTATTTCATTTCCCTGTATCTACAATATCGTCCATTATTCCAGAAGTTATAGATGCCATTTACAAAGTGCTTCTGGATACGTAGCTCACGGTAAATATATTTATTTTCTTCTCTCGTATTTTGCCAGTAGAAATATTTGTCTGACAATGATGCCATTGTCAGGTGCATTACTTTAAGCACATCTACCAATAAAAAATGAACTTACAACGTCTGACAAGTATCTGGCAATAGCAACGAAGAGTGTTCTCACGATTGGCAGGTGTCTAACAATATTATTGGGTTATAATAGGCTGACAATGCTTTTTCTACCAACGTTGTAAGCCGAAAATTGTCAGTTCACACAGTTGCAAGACATTGTAAGGCATATTTTACTGACAATATTGTTAGATCTTACAACCGTCTGTACATTACTTTAGTTTATATAATTGTATAATAAATATACAACATTAATTATATTTCAATGCCAATAACGTTAAATTTCTTTACGAGACAAAATTTTTACCAATAGAGTTTGACTATGGATCCTCAAATATACCTACATAGCCGAACTTAAAAAAAAGATGTGGTAGGAGCAGTAACCATTTGACATAAAATGTAGTGACTACATGATCCTATGGTAAGTCGTCATGAGCCATCTCATTAGCAAAGGGTGTTCTTAGTAAGCGTCAAGCAAAGCTAGATTGTATGCGGACTGCCCTAGCATAATGTAATATTAAATTTACCAAGTCCACTTCATATGCATTTCGATTATATTTGAACTGCTCCTTGTTTCTTATTAAGCAAACTACAAATGCTAGCATGAAACGCACTCGAATATAGGAGCATAATTTGCCTAAATATATACATTATGATGGATAAGTATTCATTAGATTATTGGCCAGCAGGAGAAGATAAGCATAACATATGCCGGCAAAATTGTGCTATCTGCCAGATATTTCGATATGTGATGTTCACCGAAAATTCACATAATAAGCATTTTAAATATTGCCCCTTTCACACTATACCATATGTGTTTGCAGAGAGATATCTAATGATAATCGTTCTGAAATACGTTCCAAAAATTTATATATATAAATATTTTTTGGATTCGACTGACTAATAGTAGTCAGCATTTGGAAGATTGTTTTGTATGAAATCCACCAATCTATCTCTAAAGATTTGCTCTCAGAAAAGCGATTAAAAAATTTCTTCAAAAAAGTTGCGGCTAGCACAGTCTTTTCTCCGGACAAATTAGTAATTTTCGAGTTGAAGGAATAATTGTTTTAATCTCGCAGAAGAATCAAAAGAGTCTACAATATTATCAATAATCTCATAGTAAGCAAATGCCCTTTCTCCACCAAAATAGGTGCATATTTCAGTAAATTGTATTTGCAACACACGCATAAATTGCGATTTTCGTGAGTGTTTCTTACAACAAGAGAAACAAATTTAACGAAAGAGGCAAAATAGCAGTATACATACACAAGGTCTATATACAAGAAAAATGTTAAAAAAAACTATGTTTGTAAGTAGACAAAAGGCATCATTGGGCGGTAGGATTGACGCACGGAGAAAAAACAAACTCAAGCAATACCTAAAAAAATGAATGGTAATTGCAACATCAACAGCAGCATGTATACAATAGCAAAATGGATACTACAAAAAATCGACTAATAAAATAACAACTGTAGAAAGTGCAACAAAAATAATGGAAAATATGTACTTCCAAATTCTATTATATTACTATTAGCTGTCAGATCAGTAAATGAATGCATGCGTCAGACTTAGGCAATAATTAATATTTTAAACAAAAAAACTTTTATATGCAACTGTTCCAGTTCACATCTCTTAAGTTATGTTTACATTGGGTCAAATGTCAAATATAACATAAGATTTTCATATGTGCAGTATTTTGTTATTTCCAACATGTTATATTTTCATGTGGAAACTATGTGACAACAGCTGTTGTCAGTGATGTTCCGAAAATGATGCTTTCCATTAAACTAGTCGAAGAAATGAATTTTTAATTAATTGTATTGAAAATTATGAACAAAAAACAAATTTCATTAATAAAGTCCGTTACAGAAACATCCAAGCATAATTTTGTTTAAGTACATTTTTCAATGTTTGACATTACTTGTTGTCTGTCAAATTTCGATATAATCATTTTTTTCTTCATATTTCAAATTCAAAAAAGACAGGCGGAGTCAGCATTTATTATAAAAAGCAGTTTAAAATAAAAAAAATGTTGGAAAAAGTCATGGATTTTAAATATTGGATAAATGCTTGTATGTTAAGTTATTGTAATATGCATTTTATAGTAATAGCGGTTTACAGATCACCAAATTGCAGTGAAGTTGAATTCTGTGAAGTGTTTGAAGAAGTTATAGAGGAAATAACTGAAAATAATAGCGACATAATAATTGCGGGAGATTTTAATATCGACTGGTCGAAAGATGGAGTATATAAAACCAGAATTGAAAACATATTAAATGATAATTACTTGAAACAATTGGCTAGCGAATATACCAGAATAACGGAAAGATCAAAAACATTAATTGATTATGTAATATCAAACAAAGAAAATATATCGGCAAAAATTAATAATGCAAATAAAATATCAGACCATGAGTCAATTGACATAATTTTTGAATCGAAACATGAAAATCCCAAAAACATTGAACTGAAAGAAGTAGAATATTTTAGATATAATAAGTGGTCGTATAGAGATGAAATAAGATCAATAATAAGCATTAATGAAAACAATAATATAAATTATACCGTTGATTTGTTTGACAATTCTATAGAGAGTGCAATTAAAAAATTTACAATAAAAAAGAATATAAAAGAACAAAATAAAAACAAATGGTTTAACATTGAACTTAGACAACTAAAACAAAATAAAATTTTGAAATACCAAATTGCTAAAAGCGAAAATACTAATGCTGCATGGACTGAATACAAAAATATAAGAAACGTTTATAAAAACAAAATAACATATGAAAAAGATAAATATATCAATAATCAAATAAGTAGCACCAAAGACCAAAAACAAATGTGGAAAAGAATAAAAGACTTAGTCCTTAAAAACGAACAACCTGTGATAAAATCGATTATATTTAATCAAATAGAATATAAAGAAAATTATACAATAGCCAATCAGTTTAACAATTATTTTATTGATAGTATTAAAACAATTAGAGATAGTATAGAAAATGTGCAATATATAAACCGAGTACCTGTAACAAATAATATTTTTAAATTCCGTCCAATAAATTTACAAGAATTAAAAATAATATGCAAAAATCAAAAAAATAAGCCTGATTTTAATAAAGTAACGGTAAAAATAATTATTGATAATTGGGACATAATTGGAAAGACCTTGCTAAAAATAATTAATAAATCTATGGAAACAGGAATTTTTCCAAGCAATTGGAAAGAATCTATGGTGACACCAATTGAAAAAGTAAGCAAAACTCAAAAATGTGAAGAATATCGGCCAATAAACACACTAAAAACTTGCGAAAAAATAATTGAAAAGGTTGTAAAAGGACAATTAGAAGAATATATGGAAAATAATAACCTGTTCTCAAAGTATCAGTCTGGTTTTCGTAAAAAATATTCATGTGAAACTGCTGTAAATTATGTGATAAACAGATGGAAAAAAATAGAAAAGAATAATAAGATAATTGCAATATTTTTAGACCTAAAAAGAGCATTTGAAACAATAGATAGAAATATTCTTCTTAGTAAACTTTATATGTATGGTATACAAGGCAATGAAATAAAATGGTTTGGATCTTACCTAAGAGAAAGGACACAAACAACCAAAGTTAATAACATAAAATCAACCTCAGTTGGAAACGAGTATGGAGTTCCTCAAGGATCTGTCTTAGGAGCACTGCTATTTATTATATATATTAACGAACTACCGAATATTTTAAGCAAATGTGAAATTGTTCTATATGCAGACGACACACTAGTTTTTACAGAAGCCGAAACGGAACAAATATGTCAACAAAATTTAACACAGGATATGATAAAAATAGAAAAATGGTTAAAAATGAATAAACTTAAATTAAATGAAAACAAAACTAAAATAATGGAAATAAATATGAATAGTAATATTACAATAACAATAAATAATAAAGAAATAGAAAAAGTGAAACAGATTAAATACCTCGGTTTTATTATAGACAACAAATTAAAATTTAAAGAACACATAGACTATATATGTAAAAAGATTGGCAAAAAAATTGGTTTTTTTAAAAGGATAAGAAATAAAGTAAATATAATTACTGCAATAAACATTTATAATATTATGATTAAACCACACTTTGAATTTGGGTCAACAATAATTTACACATGCTGCACAACTCAACAAATAACAAGACTTCAAAAACTTCAAAATAAATCAATGCGCACAATTTTAAAATGTAACCGTTATACACCTATAGATTATATGTTAAATTATTTGAAATGGTTAAATATTCAACAAAGGCTAGAATTAAACACGATCATTTTTATCCACAAGATGAAAAGAGGAAATGCACCGCACTATCTATGTGAACAATTGAGTTATGTTGGAGAAGTACAACCGTACAATCTAAGAAATGTGACAGATTTTAGATTACCTAGAGCAAGAACATACGCAATACAGAAAACACTTTTTTACAAAGGATTAAATTTATATAACTTATTACCAATTTATATTAAAAATGAAGAAAATTTTGTATTATTTAAAAGAAATGTTATAGAGTTTCTAAGAAACAACAATATGTAAATATTTTTTGAAATGTATGATAAAACCTTAAAGTATTTCAAATACTACTAAATAAATATAATATAATATAATATAATATTTCATAAATCGAATCAGATTACTAGACTTTACATTGAATAGTGAAAAATTAACGAACTTGAGCATAAACAAGTTTTTTCATTTAATTATTACCAGTATAGTTGGAATGATAAAAGCAATATAATTTTTATAAATTCTTTAAACTGATATAATAATGTTTGATGGATTTCGATTAATTTTTGGAGACATTTCTTAACCGTTACAAAATTATTTGAACGCAAAATGAAAACAAAGAGATAATATTAAAATAGTATAAAATAATGTTAGGGAAAACAATTATCAGAAATATGTATATGAAATTACATAAAAAAAATGATTAGCCAAATGCAAAACAGATATAATAAGAACTTTACGACCTATTTCGGTTTTAAATCGTTTTCAATTCTAATCTCCATTACGAATTCCTTTGGTTAGTTTATTTTGTTGTACTGACCTTAATTTATCAAGTAACTTCCGAGTGGTTGACATCACAGAATGTTTATTTTTACAGTTGCTATTGTAATTATGATGCATAAAATAATTTTAATTGCTGTGGAACACATTTCTTGTATAAAATTAATTTTCGAAATACAAATTCTTAGTAATTAAAATCTACGAGAACGATTTGAAAATCAGCTGTTATAGTAATTTCGTCTTCAAAACAAGATGATATGCCATATGTATACGTAGCATCCGTATGTATAAACATAACAATTATAAATTGTATATAAAACACTGAATTTGACATGGAATATCATATGAATAAGAATATTGTAATTCCATCTGACTTGTAAACGTAATGTAAACACGGCTTTAAAAGATAAGTTATTGGTATATGAAATTTTTAATTCTCCGCGTCTAAATCTACAGAAGAAAGATTGGCTAATAAAATAAAAGTACAAGATTACAAACAATGTGTTAAAATTAATGGATTAAAAATTATGGTGCTTTTACCTAGAGATGTTATTTTTAATTTAAAATTACTAAAATATACTTAATTTGGCCTCTAATAATTCCATTTAATTTTAGAAGTCAAGTTTTAATATTAAGAAATTCCTAATAAAAAAAAATTTTAAAAGCAAAATAAACATTCTTAAGAATATAAAAATTGCTTTCAGTTTATGTGTTTAAGTGAGTGCGAAAAGTTATACTATAAAATTTATATATGTATTAAATCGGCGAGTATATAAATAATGCCAAAATCTGGGAACTATTGGCATTTTAGTTTTACAAATTATTTTACGCCAACTGGATTTGCTTATTTGTGCATATATGAATTTTTATTATACTGCAGTAAAATAAACAAATCTACTCTTAGAAGTATAAATTTTAAGTAAAATTTAATAAAATATTTATTATTATTATTATAGATAGGCTCAATATTACAGGAATAATAAAAAGGAATTTGTTCTTTGTCTCAGTTGCTTAAACTATTATTTGTAATGTTTTCTTGGCGCTGATACTGGCATAAATTTATAATTACCTTAAAATATGTTTAGTAAGTAATTACTATTAATTTTTACGCGCTTTTATAGTTTTTCTTCTCTTCTCTCACTCTAATGGAAACGAGGAAGTTTTTAATAAATTTATCATATGTACACAAATTTATGAATGTTAAAATTTTTTACATTTACACAATACCCATATATGTATACATATATGCATATATGTATGTACATAAAACTATAAAAGTAACAAAAGTTTTCTTGAATGCAAATCGTTGTTATTGGGAGAATATAAAAAAAGTTATATATGTATGTAAGTAGAAATACCTGCTTATAAGTCATGTGTAATTATATAACAATATGTATGTACATATATTGAAAGGAATTACATAAATGCATAAATAAGGATAAATTTTTAATTACAAAAGAAGATTAAAAATTCACAGCAATGTACCTAGTACGATAAACATGACATCTAAGCATCAATTTCAAATATCATAATATACCTTAGTAACCCTTAACATTATTTAGAGGAAAATTTCAGAAATTAATTATTCCTAATTCATGTACCTAAGCCTTTGTATAATTATGCGTTAAGAAAAAAAATATATAGTATTATTTGGTACTTATAAATTGTTGAGCAGAGTGCATCTTTCTTGCAAAATATAACGCCTGGTAGCAATAGACACCAAAAAGCAAAAAAATAAAGAAACCATATTGAAAATTATAAAACCAGATTGAGTTTTATGTCTAATACAAACGCGAATCTGATAAACGAAAAGCTTTTTTGCCTGAATGCTTAACAAATAATATAAAATATATTACTTACATATGTATGTATGAATCTCGTATGTACACACATCTACCTACTAAATACAAAATTTTTAAATGCAATCATTTATAAGAACTTAAATTTAAATTAATTTTCTGAAAGTAATGCAAAAATGAATGCACTACTTACGGTAATATTAAAAAATTGAGATAGTTTTTAAATCTAAAGCAGACAAACTTGACAAGTTTTAAACAATATTATTTTAATTGGTATTGCCAACGATTGCAAAAGAAAAAAATCTTTAAAAAAAATATCTATATCTTCGCATAAGTGTGTATTGAAAAAACCAGTACTTAATATTGCAAACTTCACGAATTTACAGGTGCAAGTGATGTATGTATGCAATAAAAAATAAGAGCCACATTCAAGCGAAAAATACGATAAATGTACCTAATTATATTTCAAATCACAACAGAAAAAGTACCAAATTTTGCAACACTGCATGTTTAATGTATAAATATAAATGCAATAAATTGCACTTATAAAAAATTAAGCTTAATTACTTATATTTAGCAATAATAAACTTATCTAACAAAACTTACCTTAACAAGATGAACTGACTGCGTTTGTTAATAAAAAGAAATAACCGTCAATTATTTATTGCTGCTGGTACAAAGTGAGAGCGGCTAAAGTTGGCCTCAAAAATAATGCAAAACAAATGAAAATTTTTAATTTTCTCTATACTTGGCTACAGCACAAGCAGCAAAAAAATAAAACAACTACACAAAGATATCAACCACATCAATTAATCTTTATTTTTATAATTATAAAAAAACACTGTTCTGTTGAAAAAACAACAATTAGTTATTACTGTATTAATTTGAAAGAATTGGTGTGGGCTAAATTTGTTTCTTAACAAAAAATTGTATTTTTGAACACGTTTTTCGTAACTGCATTTTAACCAAATGTATTTATCGCGAAATTCTTTTACAAAATTAAAATTTTCTTTGCAGCAAGATGCATTGGTAATAAGATTTTTTACTGAAGCTTCATCATTAGAAAAAAGATACATGTCTGATTTTTTATTATATTCGTAGGTAAAAAATAATTGTCGTAAGCGGCGTTCGTTAATATTGTCGACGATGTCCGTTTTTTCTTTTTATTGTTGTTGCTGCTAAAATTGTAATGAGAAAAGGGTTATGCAGTAGACATTTAAAAACATAATTTTTTGTATTTTTCCTGTATTTTATACAAATTTCTTACACTTTTAGCAATTTAACTAAATTTTTTCATAAATTCTATGTTCACTTTTGGTCTGCAATTTTAATGCAAAATTGTTTTTATCTTTTTCTCCAACCATGCACACACTCACACATATTTTTTCTTCCAGTTTTCCAAATAACCAATATTTTTTAAATGCGGTTTTTTAAATTAAACATTGTGTATTTTTTAATATTTATGTTTCATTTATTAGCATTATTATATTCTACTATTTTATTAACCTTTTAATTATTTTTCACTTCATTATACCATTTTTACAATTTTTCTACTCATCACTAAAGGCAAATAATGTACGCACCACATCAACGACCACCATTTTGTTTTAAGAATCTTTATTCTTTTTGCCGACCAAAATTAAATGAAGAAAAATCGACGAGAGCGCAAAAGCTACATAGACAGTGTTGCATTTGGAAGAAAGAGAAAAATAGGAACATTTGTACAAGTATGTCTCGCAGGGTTGCCAGAACTCTTAAGTGTAAAATTTACAAAAATTGAGAAACTAAGATTCTTCAAATTGTATATTAATTTGTCTCTTTTATATTATAAAATAATATAATAATATTTACTCTAAATAAATCGTTTCAAATCAAAATTGAATATAATTTGAAGTTTGTTTTTGTACTTTCAAATATAAATATTCATTGGAATATTTATTTCAATTTCATCATTAATAAATATATGATATTCAAAAACTATTAAACAGTCATATACTTGTACAGTTTCATTTTAAGCAAATTTAAAGTTAGGAATAATGTTTTACAAGGTTTGGGTTTATTTTGCAGAAAATTTGCAATTATTGTGGTAAAATCATATCATTTTGAACCAACAATTAATATCATACATTTCTTTTTAAAAATGTATTGAGTTTAATTATTCCTCCTTGTGATATATATTTTTAATGATTTTCTTTTTTCTTTTCTATAAAAAAAAATGCCTATTAAGTACCCAATATATCAACCTTTAATGTTGTTGCTTTCTTTTGTTTTTGATTTTCACTTGCGGTGATTAAAGTATTTCATTTTATCATGAAATAAAGAACTACGAAGTATCTAAGAATTAACACTAGAGAATATAATAGTACCACAATAAGTTATAAAGTGTAATAAGTTATCTTATATTAAGAGTTAACAAAAATCCCAATTTTTCGGTCAAAAATCTTCCAATCTGAATTTTATATTTTTAATGATATAAAAACTGCAAAATGCAGATAAATCTGTACTCCTGGCAACTATGATACCTAGATGTATTATTTTTGTCATTTATGTGACGTCAGTTAGAGAGAGATGCTTATATTAAATTACAGTTACTTAATTAGTAGGAGTGATGGCATGTGTTAATCTTTGACGTTTTGAATATTAAAATTAATATTTTGAGAATTTTCAATTATTCCGTTTTTTTTATTACTTTAGACACTTTTTGATAAAATGGAAACATCTTATGAGTGCGTAGAATTTGATTGTATTTTGAAACTTTCTGAAATAATTACCATACTATTTACATTTTTATGCTGAAGCTTCAAAATGTACATAGTTACATGCATATGTACATATGTATGTATTTATAGTGCAGATCAAAATTGATTGTATTTATAAAACTCTTGTCGTTTTTATTCAACATAACCGTTACTACAAACACAAATTATTTTAAATTTTAATCACAAACACTTTTAACATTTTATAATTAACAAAATCGTAGGTTTTAAAAGTGTATACTATCAATTTAACCAATGATTAAAAAGGTTGCGTTATTTTTTTTAACTACTTTTGTTTGCTTATTTACAACACTATATTTGTGCTTTGAAATCTTACCGATAATTTAAACTGCAACTTTATAAAAAAGTATTGTTGCAATACCCCACCTCACGGAAAATAGATAAACAATTAAATATAATCAATACTACAGCCATTGCCGCGCAAAAATGGCGGAACGTTATGTCTACTAAAAACGTTGAAGGGCGCCCGAAGTTGTTAAACTTAAACATGCAAACAGTTGCGCATTTTACTGTAGGTGGTTTAAAAGAAAAGAGGGCTATTATAAAAAATGTGCAAATATCTCGCCCTAAATCAAAAACAGACAGTATTCAAAATTTATGAAAATCTGGTTTTGCAAAGACCAGTTCACACAACAAACCTCTACCGGGCGCTACGTATTATTTCAATAGAAAAATACCGTTACGCGTGTTTTTATGCTACTTGCGTCGCTTCAATTAAAAAGTACTACTTTCAGTTATGACAGTGAGCATAGTTTTGTTTCACCTAAACAATGTTATTTTTAGTTTTTTTTTTTGCCTCTCCTGAACATGTTGGATTTCTTGAGTTGTGACTGTTTTTGATTTAAGGTGCGATATATGATATACTAATAACGTAGTTAACACAACTTTTTCTTTTTATTTGGTTGTTCTTCATTATTATTATTACTACCGTTATCATTTGCATCCGATTCGAAACTTTTTGAAAATTGAATAACATCTTCAGTTTGTATTTGATTTGCTTGTTCGTCGGCCTCATCGTCATTATCGCTATCACTGTCAGAGAGAGATGAAAACACCACTGGACCTGAAGCCTTGACAAACATTATTGTTTTACCCAAACGACGAGATTCTACAAAAAAGTGCGAAATATAGCTGGTCAAATATCCTTAAAAATTTTAATTAGAACTGGAAAATACCTGCTTTTAAAAACAATTGACGGCAAAATCTATCAATGGCGCATTTTCCCTGATCTTCAGATAAACCAAAAATGAAAGATCTAAAATTTATAGAGTAATATATTTTTCAATTAATACAACGATTTTCAAAGAATGCCTACAAATTGGCCACATCATAGGGTCCTCTTAATTCAAATATATTGGTAGCTCCACTGGAGATAATAATACTTTTAGATTTGCCTTTTACAAAATAATTATGAGCCACCTTTATCATATCCTTGCGACAAGACGAATCGGATATCAAAGGCGAGTATTTAATTTCAAAGAATACACCACGTTTTACTGCCACTTGATAAGCTTTACGATTAACATTTAAACGGCTACCGGCGCTGGCATCAAACGTTACAATATCTCCACTAAATGTGGTACAACAGTGCTGTAAAGTAAAAAAAAGGGGATGATGAAATATATAGCGCAATTTCTAAACCCACAATCTTACCGTTAAAGCAGCATCAGTTTTAGGCTGGCCGGCTAGTAAATGGAATTTCTTTAAATTCAATGAATTGCCCTAAAAATAATATTAGTATTATTTTATAAATTTAGGTAAACAACCTCTTACCATGGCATGCGCCACTGCCACATCTGTATAAATAATAGTTAAGCGGTGCAAGATCTTTAATTTATTTTTAAATTCATCTTGCAGCCATTTTATGTTTATGGGCTCGGGAAATATATCTGAAGATCTTTTCACATTTTCCTTTTTACTATGATCGAATTGTTGCTCAATAGCTATAGTTTTATAACCCACTAAAAAATAAAATTATTGCGATAAATGTTTACTAAGATTCTATCAAGCTCTTAACTTACAATCTACTAACTCCTTACAAATAGCTCGTAACACTGTTCCATCTTTGTTGTAAGGTATGCACATATCGTAAAATCCTTGAGTTTCTTCCATATCTTTTAACTGCATATGTTCAATACTAAATCTATTAGTTTTCAATTCATGTAAACATAATGAATGTTTTCTCCTCGCACGTGTAGTTTTGTTTATTTGTTTACGAATTTGAGTCGCTTTAGTAAAACACAAGAACATTTGAAGAAAGCAGAAAAGAAAAAACAGTGTTGATTCCTAGTGCACATATATGCAATATTAAATCTGGCAACTTTATTATGTGAAAAGAATACAACGGAAAAAAAGTATTTTTTAAATTAAAAACAGGGACCGTAACTCTTATGACTTTTATCAAAAAATTCAAGATATAAGAGTTATTTTTGATTTTTATATTTTTAGATAGAAAATAAGAGTTATTTTTGATTTTTATATTTTTAAATGAAAAATAAAAGTTATTTTTGATTTTTATATTTTTAAATGAAAAATAAAAGTTATTTTTGATTTTTATATCAATAATAAAAATCAATTAAAAATTCGTGACATAGGTGATATGTTTATTAAGCAGCATATTATAATACATACGGCATCAACAAATAAATAAGAGTTTTGAATTGATTTTTATTATTGGTATAAAAATATAAAAATCAAAAATAACTCTTATTTTCTATCTAAAAATATAAAAATCAAAAATGACTTTTATTTTTCATTTAAAAATATAAAAATCAAAAATTACTTTTATTTTTCATTTAAAAAAATAAAAATCAAAAATAACTCTTATTTTTGATTGTTAAAATAAAAATCAAAAATTTAAAAATCATGCAATATGTTGGATGCATTTCGCCTAAAAATCATGATGGTGTAATTAAAAGTTTTCTACGATGTTAATTTATGTATGATTTATTTCTTCAAAAATTTAAAAATAACTCTTATTTCCAGTCCCTGATTAAAAATTACATACTGATGCCAATTATAAGTATCTCAATAAATAACTATAGTTAAAATAATGTGAATAATTTATTCGTTTTATCATTATTTCAATTAAAAAAGAAACACATTTTTCAATTTTATTAATACGATAATTTTTAAAAGAATACTGAAAATCATCTATTCAACCGACCTAATTATTATGAAAATTTTAATACGAGAGCTTTCCACAATTCATAGACTTGGATTATTTTTCTATTGAATTAAAACAAAGTTTGCGCTACTGTAACTTTACCTAATGTTATCTTTATCATAATCTTTTTTAAAAAATTTCGCTTTAGCCAACTTTTTCAGTATTTTGCTAAAACGAAAAATGACACTAAAGATGACACTCAGCCGAAACTGGTTTGTCTCCTAAAGAAACTTGACAAGCAATGGCGGAAATTCTTTCTTAATTGAAAGTGGGCTAAATAGATAATGTTTGTGCAATATACACTAATTCTGTAGTGTTCAAAACTAAACTTTTTCATAATAATAAAATTAAAAGTGTTTTTTTCTTAATTGAAAGGATAATAAAACGAACTTGAACATGAATAAATTATTTATATTAATTATTAAAAGTGTCCAGTTCTATAAAATCGTAAACATATAATATAAAATATGATTAGAACATATTCATTTCAGAATTACTCAAGCAAACATATGTATTTGAACATATTCACATAATAAGTCTACAAGGTGACAGCGTTACGGCAGCTGATAATTTTTTGCTCTTGTAATGTATGTGTTTAATTTGAAAATTTGTTGATAGAATTGTTGAAAATACCACAAAAAAAAAAATACCTTTTGAGATAAAAAAGTCGTGGTGGGAATTTGTATTGTGCAGCTTGTGTTTGTTAAAATTGCGTTGCATACTGTGCATAATATGAGTTTCAAGTTTCATTTAAGCCCCCAGAGACACATTTACAGAGTCTAAGTTTTTTTTAAATTAAATAACTTATGATCACTGCCGTTTCAAAGGTTTCGGACCTATTTTGGGAATAAAACTGAGTAAGTGACCCAAACTTTAGTTATAGTTATGTTATATAACTTTTTTAATATAACAAAATATACATATGTATGTCAGTAATTTTTGCTATTTCCTATAAATTGGTAATATTAAAATATTTTACTTTGAAACCGTTACTTTTGTATTTATTAATAAGCCTTTCGATTTTAGTCCATCAATTTTCGATATGGTAATTAACGCAAACGCACCACTTGATGCAATGCGAAAAATATGTAGAGAACAAAAAATGACACTGAAAATGGCACATAGCCAAAACCGATTTGTGTCCAAACCAAACCTGACAAGGGATGATGGAAGTTCGTATCAAAATTCATATACACATGTATGTATGTATATTTGTTTATATTTACATATTGAGCCCTTTCGCAAAACGTTTTATTTATTGTTTTTTGTTTTAATAACAATTAACACTATTAAAAAAATTAACTTTGAAATGAATGGTACATGTAAACACTGACCTGTTTTGTCTCTACTTACCGAACATTTTTCGTGTGAAACATTCGAGATCGACAATTCTACACAAATCGAAAAAGGCTTACCTATCGCTTAGTTTTGTTTCACATATCTATCGATTTCGAAGGTTCGCTCGCTAATGATATTAGACCCGAAACTTGAAATTATAAAAATAATTATAATGTATCGACTTTGATGTGGATTAAAGTTTGCAAAAAGTTGTTTTTCAATATTGTTAAGTGTTTACGAAAGATAACGTTAACGATACCGAGAAACATTATTTTTACATAAACATATATACATATATATTTGGAACGTATTCCGGCCCTTGTTGAGTTTGTGTTACTGATAAACTGTACCATCGTCACTGTCATTTTACGTTCTCTTATTTTTAAATATTGTTTGCAATATATGTACATATGTACTCATATTTATGTTAATTTCGATATCGCTAAGTGGTAATTTTTACCAACATTGTTTGTGATTTTGCTCTTAAAATTGATATCTCGTTGTTTTCGAAACCCTGTCATGAGAAAATGTGTTTGGAATATTCTATTAAAGTCGTAATTCGAGAGCAAATTTATTCCTGAATGAATCTGTATAGAATGAAAATAAATAGGTATTGTGGGTATACAAATAATTAATTGTTTAACAAGCTTACGTCGAATATCCTCGTATACATTTATTGGCACTAGTCTTTCTCAGACAAAGAAAGTTCTTTAGTATGAAAAAATGAATTGAAATTAAATATTAGCAAATAATTCGTTTATATTTAATCCATAACTACCTATCTATCTGTAGTCTCTCACATTCTAGACAAATTGTTTTTGAATATAATAAGTGGCATGGGCGTCTTCAATCTTCAGCCGTCCCCGTACATTTACCCCGATCTACTAAAAGTACCATATCTCTGGTTATCGAGTTAACACGTGCACGCAGTCGTTCTTTGTCATTTAGGTATAAACTTTTTTTAAGAGTGAGATACTCTACAGGTAGGTAATTACGGAACATATTTCAATGAAGTTATTTTTAGTGAAAACCGGCATATTATCTTATAGGAACTATTTTAATGAAACGATTTTTTTTTTTTTTAAATGAAAATGACATAAAATATTGAAATTATGAATCGTTGGTTGGAAGAGCTTAGTCAAGAGGATATTCTAAATGCAGAATGTAGTGCTGAGAAGATGAATATTTGTGTCGATTTTGAGCTGGGTCTAGGATCCGGACTGAATTTAAAAAATGCCGATTTGCATCCCCAAAGTACGCTGTCCTTTGTTCATCAAATGAAATATCTTTACAACAATCTGCTACCTAAAGGTGTAAAGTGTGGGGCTTGTTATTTTATATAAATTTTTTCAATTTAGTTATAATTTTTGTAAGATTTTATTAATGTAAAATCACCAAAAATGTAAAAAATCACCATAATATCGAAAAAGTGAAGTAAAAGAATTTAATTGTCAAAAAAAACCATATTTATTATTTTACCTTCGAAATTTTCCCGATTTTCACGAGAAAATTTTTATTCATCTTTAACACATTTTTTATCTAATTTTTTATTTAACATCAGTGTCTTTTAAAGTTTAAGTAAAATTTATTTATAATATGATTTTGTCAGCAATGTCTATCGTTTCTTTGAATTCGGAGGTAGATTTTTAACACCTGAATCAAGATTACGTCACACTCGGCTTTTCGGTTGCCTAGTGACTTCCGAACTTAATTTACCTATTATACGAGATGTTTTGAAGTACTACTTTTTGTGTGATTTTTATAAAGCTAGAAGGAAGATGTTTTCATATGGACATTTGACCACGCAAGTTATGGAAGAACTGATTGATATATGGAGAAAATTAGAAATTCAATGAATTACCGTTTCGCCATCTATTCGCCACACTAGAGAAATCAACTACAAGCGGACCTAAAACATCCAGTGGGATTTTGACTAAGCTGATAGAAACATGCGAGCAGCGAAAGAAGCCAATATACATAAATACAAGTATGTATTAACGATTTAAATGTAACATACGTTGTCGCAGGTTGTATCCGATTTTCAACCAATTTTTTGGAGAATCATGCCACCACCAATGGAAACTGGAGTCCAACAGGCACTTCCGACAGACGCTAAATACTTGTATCGCATGGCTAATACAGTTTCTAGTGGTTTCTGCTCCGAAGACTTAGCCATTGTCCATACCTATCGGATTCTCACGGGCCAACGCCTTAGAAGTACCTTTAAATATTGACCCGTCCACTCCTCGCGGGGCATTCTTCTCCATCTCTACCGTATTCCTCCTTTAGCCAATTAAAACTGCAGATATTAACCTCTCCGCCGCTTACGAGGATTCCTAATTGATCCCTGTAATGGAGAAAAAGAGCTCCATACGGACGGGTAAGTTCGCATACCAGAGACCAAGCACCCTCTAGGCTACGCATCCCTGACATATGCTGTTCTTCGGTGAGCTACGGATTTTTTATAGGAGAGTGTTAATTTCTCTCGGCTTGACTTATTTAGCCAAACTCCTTGCAGAGGCAGGAGTCTGTTACCAGCCCATACCACGAGGAGGTATAAGTCAGAACTTACGACAGGACGCCATTTTTTCGTGCCTGCCAGCTGACGGGAACTAAAAATAAAATTAAAAGCAAATAGTAATTTGAAAAATAATGAAAACGAAGTTATGCCTTGAAATTAAATTACTTAATATTAATAAATTGTAGTTCGGCAAAGTTATATAAAGCAATAAATTTACTAATCACCGGGAACGTCGAAAAATACATATATACATACATCACAGTCGGTGTGATACTAAAACATAATCAACCGAAATTAAACTGAAATACATATAATTCTTTCATTGCCAACCAATGGGTGGCTAAAAGCAAATTGCATACGGTAACCTAAAAGTTAATAACAGAATGTTGATAACGCGTGTAGCGGCATAGAAAATACATTCCATTCAACTAGTTGCCTAATAAAATTATAACTTTTCCTGTATTCAAAATTATATCAAATAAATTGTCTTTCTGAATAGAAAGAATAAAGAAAGCGAATTTTTATGCCTAGAAATTAAATTACTTAATATTGAAAAATAATGTTGGCAGTTTTTTTTATTAAAACTCAAAACAAATAAAAATAAATGGGTTACGTTGGTGTAGTTCACAAAATAATGATTATTTGCGGTACCTGTAAAAATCGTTAATAAAAGAACCGGTCCTGGATCGATTCAAAATAACGGATGCAAATTCTCTAACGCTTCGGTTTTGCTGAATTTTTTATTTTATTTTTTTATTTCATATAGTATAATAATAATTTTAAATTTGGAATGTAATGTCTCTTTTTGTTACATTCAGGCTTAATCTATAATTCAAACTTAAGTTTACAATTTTATATTGAAATTATCTTTTGAAACTTTTTATATTGACACACAGAGCGTCCAATCAATTATTTTTGCTAAATACATCAATTTTAAATATATTTAGAGTTAAGTTTTTGTATAAAAATATAAACTTAAAGATAAAAATTATATAATTTTGACGAATCTTACAATTGCACTATAATTAAAATATCGAGTTCCCATACCAGTTAAATTTGTAGAAAACGCATTCTAATTGATATAAAAAATAATAAATAGCTATTTTTACTTTTTCTACGTAATTTGATTAGTTTGGAAACTTAGCTTAAAAGAGAGCTTTCTATTTAAAACTAACAAATACCTAAAGGTGAATAAACTTAATGTCTAGAAAAATAATCTCATGTGAGTAAAAAAAAACGGATAATTTCTCTTCTATCACTGCTGCATTAGAATGCAAACTGGGGAATGCTTTGCTGGGATAAGATTAACTTCCAAAACCCAATTAATATAAAAAAAATTAAATTACATATAAATACTCATGCATCCTCTTCATCCTCAATATCCTCATCCATAGAATCTGAAATATCCAATTTATGTTGCTGTTTTATATGTTGATCTAAATCTGCTCGTGATTTTAATTGCTGTTTGCATATGTAACACTGAAAGATTTGATTATTTGTATCATGTTGTTTTAGGTGCTCGTTATAGGCAACAATTTCATTAAAACGTTGACCACATTCACAACACTCCAGCCAATCTTCGCCAACTGAATCTTCATCATTTGAGTCAATATACCCGTCAGCATGCATTGAAGCATATTTTGTAACTGCCATTGAGGAAGAGGTCATAGGTTGCTCTTCGCTCTCACTGTCATTGCCATGGATGTCTTTGTGATCTGTATATTTAAGAAAATCACGAAATTTCATTGGGCAACGCATACACTTGTACCAACGTTCACGTATATGTGTTACCATATGTTTTTTGAGCGTCGAATATTCCCTAAAAGGTTTACGACACTTGGTGCAACTAAATGGCTTTTCGCCCGTATGGATCATATAATGACGCTTTAGATTATGTCGTGTCCCAAAGGCCCGATTACACAATGGACATGGAAACTCTTTACGTGTAATCATACCCAATTCATTGTAGCCCGGCCTATGCACTGCCGGTATATTATCCAAAAGACGTTGGGTATCTTCGGAATTTTTGGCATTAACATTATTACTGCTGCCACTATTTCCAATGGGACTTTTCGCTTTAGGTGGAGATTTTGTTCTAATTGCCGCTACATTATAACTTGTTACTGAAGTGATGGTTGGAAGCGCTTGTATTTGCTGCTGGTTTGTGGACGATTGAGTTGTTGGTTTTATGCGTGCATTTTGCTCGGCAGCTATATCAGCATCTGTGGCCGGTTTCATGGCTGCCATTATTACAGCAGTTTTTGATGGTGTACAACACTTGGCGCAACGTGTTGGGTCGCTTTCCAGCGGTGTACGTTCATGACATACCATACATAAATAGTTCGGTTCGTTGGAATGACGGCGTCTATGTTTTTTCATATCGCTAAACTCACGAAATCTACGCTCACACAAGTCGCAGCCAAAAGGACGTTCTCCTGAAATAAGAGAAATATATGCATGAAATACTTATGATCACAATAAAAATGCCTCAGTAGTCACTTGTATAGTCTTAACTTAATATTTATCAAATAACAATATTGTCTAAAAATATATTCGGTTATAGCAAATAATATATGTAGATTTTATTTCTAAAATTAAATAATTTTTGAATGAACCATTATAATATAATAATGGAATACATTTTCTATGCCGCTATCAACATTATTCGTGTCTTTTCTACTAATTTTGTGTTCAACTGTAAACATCATCTATTTAATTCAATACTCAAGGCAAATGAAATATGAGAATGATTATGAATGACTGAATATTTTTCAAATGTTTCATGTTCTAGCCTTTTTCCTTGGATTAGAGCAAAGTTTACATCACTGTAACTTTTTGTTATTGCATTCTTTGTTACCATATGCAATTTGCTTTTAGCCAACTATTTGTTGGCAATGAAAGCCTTGTATGTGTTTCTGTTTCATCCCGGCTGATTCTATTTTAGTAACAAACCGATTGTGATGAAGTAAGTATACTTATATATACAAGATCCTCGGAGGTTAGAAATAGTGACTAAATGTTAAAATAGTGCTTCATTTTCCTATTTATATTTATAGGTTGTATAGATGACACACATCTTGATTTACAGAGAAAATCTAGTAATCAGCATATCGCACCCTAATCCGGAAACAATAAAAACTCAACAATTTTTCACAGAACAAATTTGTAACGACTGGGAACATTTTCTTTCGATCACTGTTATTAATGTGGACGATTTTTAATTATGACAGTGAGCATGTGGGCAATTGAGTAGGTTTGTTTCACATAAACATTGTTATTTCGGGTTCTGACGCTGGTGAATCATTTAGAGTTGTGCATTTTGAACAATCAACTATTGTTATAAACACAGATTTTTGGCTCTCCTGAAGATTTTGGATTTTTCAAGTTGTGACTGTTCTTGATTTAGATGCGAGATACTTTTTAATCGTAGAGGATTCAACAGTCTTAAATTTTAACTTAGGAATATTACACAGCAATATAGAAGTAATTTGTATTTTAATTATAAAACACATAGATTACTAATTAGACGCGACAACTTACAACAACATTACCTCGATTATATGAAAGAGATACAAAACCTTATCGCTTCTAATTTACCTATCTCTTTCATATAATCGGGTTAATTTAAAATTTTGTACGTAAAAACGCATAACACCTGATAATACGCTTTTTCAAACGTCATTGTTGGGTATTCTGTTTATATTCTGTGATAAAACAAACAAAAAATTATATTCACGATAGCTCATGACCTATCAAATGACATTGCGAGAGAAGGCATTCGATCGACTACTTGTTATCGTATGCAACTTTATGCAATTTCGATACTACTTATTCGATAACTAATCCCGGCGATCCCAAAAAGTAAAATTGCGAACAAAGTCATTCGATTACGAGTATGACGGTTTGGCCACATAATAAATTTACTTCATAATAAGGAGCAGAAAATTTTAATAATTGTAAATTTACCTGTATGTATCATCATGTGCCGTCTTAAATTGTAACTAGATTGTACTTTTTTGCCGCAGAGAAAACACTCAAAAAATACGCGTTCTCTCTGGCCTTCATATTCCTCCCAACGGACCAACATATCAGAATTAGATTTCTCCCGCGAACCGATAATGACAACATCATCTACTAAAGGTTTCGAATATTTCATGCTGGCTTGACGTGGCAGTGTATAGTTGCTATTGTATGATAAATTGCTACTATAACTTGCAGACCTATCATTACAAACTTCATCATCTTCATCATCACACTGCAATTCACAACTAACAGCCGCTAGAGGCAGTGTGTCATCGTCATCCTCAGCGTCGTCGTCATCATTCATATATTCATCATCTTCGTCACTTTCCACTAAATCTATTTTCGCTATAATTTTATGATTTGAGGAATTTTTATTTGATTGCCTGCTCAAGGGCAATCCATGGCTAAATTTTAATGGTGTGTTATCAGGAGTTTTGGGTATAAGACTTATATCCAATGATTTCGTATGACGATTGGCAAAGTTTATACTGAGATTCGGTGATAATTTTTTATTAGCTAAACTTCGTTCGGCTTGTTGTTTAATTTGTTTTAATTTTTCCCTTTCATCTTCATCATCCAATTCAATAATTTCATAGACAACGGGTTTTACTGCGCTTTCGGTCGCTGGAGCCGAGATTACATGAGTGATTTTCGGTTCTCTTAGGAAACGATTCTGTCTATGTTGTTGTTCGTTTTGTAATTGCTGCTGTCCCAAGCGTACTAAATATTGTTTAACCTTTTCATCATCTATGGATACAAACTCAGGTTCCTCCACACATTGACTTGGCGAATTGTTGGTGTATGGTTCAGGATGAGAATACGGTGGTGCAGCGGATGTTGATGAAAGTGTTGACTGTGGTGGGGGTTGTGAGTAATGTAGAGAAGGTGTTGTAATACAACATGATGAAATATTGCAACAATAGCCCATAGAGCAATCGTTACATGAGGAAGTACACGTGCTGGTTACTGGATATTTTCCGCCAACATGATGAGTATTAGGCGTATATGTTCTTGGTGGCATCACATTGCTAGGCGGCGGACTTGTTTTATACCCCGCATTTGTGTAGGTGTGTTGTTGCAACTGATGGTGGTGATCAACTATTTTCAGTGTGGAATGCGGCGAGGAGCCAGCTCCTGGACTTGGTGAACATTTTACTTTCATAATAATTTCCATTTACTAAAGTAGAAAAAAAAACAAATTAAAATATTTTAAATCTCTTTTTTTTTTTAAATAAATGTATTACTTGTAGGATATTAGCTGAAGCTCCGTAATAACTTCACAAATAAAAAAAGAAAAATCTCATAACAAACGGAGGTTAAAAATGTACTGAACTGTTTGTTGGCTTTGCCTATTTACATATACATATGTATATCCAAGACACGTTATCTTGTTACCCTAGACACCAAACTTAAAAGTACTCTAACAAAAAAATTAAATATTCGATGCTTTTTTTCAAAATAATATTGAGAATTTGTATAATAATATATATTTTGAAATAACAGATTTTCCTTTGGCGAGACGTTCCTGTTCTAAAAAACTGCAATCACTTTCTGAAGATTTTCTAAAACCGAAAGCTATGTATGTTTATTTATGTATCTAGGTATGTAAAAGTACAATAATAAAACTTCAATTAAATCTTAATAGATTAAATTTTTAATTTAAATTCTGAAGAATTTTTTAATGAAAATTTTATTGTGGCTTACAACTTGTGCAATTGCGCAAATTTGTCCGACTTGTTTCATGAAGCCCTCTTTTTAACTTTTGTGCAACATTCAGCAATTAGTGACAATTTTATAGAAGTCAACAAAAAAATAACGTAATAAAAAACGTTAAAAAACACGAAACGCTAACAATTTTTTTCCAATTTATATCTAAAAATTTCCAAAAAAAAAACAGAAAAAATAATCATTTTTAAGTTGTTTGAAGAAATCGTTATTGGCAGGTTAGGTACGGTCGAAAAGAGGAGCCAGTTGTTGGCTTCATGCCCCCAGACATACACATAATCCACTGGTTCGGATTGGTGTGCGCTCTCCAAAACGAAACCAAAAAAAGACCCATGCATATTATAGTAGCTCGGTGCTTCGAGCAAAGTTCCTCAGAATTCTCCTCTTAGGTCAGTTACGCTTGATACGGTATCAACCATGAAATACTGGGTTATTATTTCTACAAGAGCTAGGTTGTGGCACAACGAATGTATCATCGTTTCCGTGCGCTATTCGCAGGATATGCGGTTGTGAACTTGAGTGCCCTGTTAGAATACAATAGTAATTTCGGTCTTGTTCAGTAGGCGTTTTGTCTGGGTTTGGGTCACCCGACGAAGTTATACTAATTCCGCAGTGTAATATGAGTCGTCTTAACCCAATTCACTTCTAGTATCCTCAAAAGGCTTTGAATTATCCAAGTTTACTTTGAGTAATCCTCTGGTTTTAATTGTTACAGATGAGAAGTAGTCTTCCACTTAACGAGTAGTCGCTTGGAGACGAGTAACGCCCTTATTCTTTTTTGTAATTTGGCTGGCTATCGGTGAAGATGTTTACTTCTACCTTACACACTCCGCGATTGCCGTACTTCCGCCTGAAGTCAGGAAGTCCGAAGAACATTTCGGTCTCTAGCTACTCTATAGGGATTCCCATCCCTATTTTGTCCCTTAGCTTAGTGCCGTTCGTGTAGCAGATAGCTGGTCCGAACAGATACCAGTGCTGGGGTTTCGTGTGGTGTCAGTGTTTTCCAAGATGTAACAATTAGTAATATAAATAATATTAACTGATATAAATAATTTTTGAAAAAACAAGCCCTTTTACTGAGAAGGACAGAGAATAATAGTTGTATTGTATTATTGTGGCCAATATAATAGGCTACGACTTCAATTAAAAAAGTTGTTCAAGTTTGAGCTTGGATATTCTTATTTAATTTCTCAATATGTCAACTTTTACTTTTTATATCACTATTTTATATTTCTAACAATAACACAAAAATAAAACTATTTTCTTCGTGAAATGCACAATTTAGTTTATTGTACGAGTTTACGAGTACTGTGCAAATGAAATTTCAAACCATTATTAGACAGTCATTTGCGAGTATAAAAATGCAGTTTGCCAGGCTTTTAAGCGTGTTAATAAGCGCCCTTACTATAGCATTAAAATATTAAAGACAAAATATGTATTTTAGTTATTAGCAGTTTAGAAAATCTTGTCGTGGATGCTATAGCATTCTTTGTATACAACGATTCAAATATGATATTCTGACTACTACAAAACAGTGACTATTACAAAACAGTGTTAATCCAAATTCAGATATAACAACCAATTTTAAAATAAACTGGATATAAATTTATGCCCTTTGCGGAAAATTTTATTGTCAGCGAATGTGTTAAGGTTATAGAGAATTTTCAATTCATAACTAGGTATGAGTTAAATCATCAATAAACTTGCTGCCAAGTTTGTAAAAAATATTTCGATATGTTTTGATAGTAAATATATAGAAATACTTTCGATGCTTATTCCGTGAGTAATGCGAGACCGTGAGTTTTTGCAATCACGTGGGCGTACATGAGTGAGCAAAAAACAATATTTTTTATCGTGCGCGTGCGTGATCGTAAAAGAGAAGTTATTCAGGGTTCCATCTATAGATTAGAATAGCTAATAGAAACAACTGTTAAAACCTATGAAAATATTGATTGCCCTTTATAATTAAATCAATCGTTTATTTCGCTAATTCTTTGACGACTCTTACATATTTTTATTTCAGTTACCACAATTTTGCGATCACACAAAAAGGTGGATATCGTTTATGGTAAAATTTTTTGACTTACATACGTTATTCTAACCATTATTTTCGATTTAAACTTTTACCAGATTACAAGTTGTAGACATGGCTATAGAACAAGGCTGCATCAAAAAGTCGATTTCGAAAAAATACGTCACTTATCTTCGCGGTTAGGGCTCGATACGTTTGTTCACATTCCGATATATGCATACTATCCAATTTTTAAGTAAACGGAAAGGATTTTATTTCTAAATCTCTAAAGGCCAATAAATTTGCCAATACGAACCTACATACATATGTACATATGTACATACCGAGGAAACCGCTTTTGAAGATGATTTAGCATGAAGATAATTTCACCAAATCATTAGGATTTTTCACGAAAACTACAAAAGATACGAAGAATTTACGAACATAATTTGAGCAGGCTCAATTTAATAAGTAATGAAATAGGCACATGCAAACATAAGTATGTACATACATACATACATGCAAAAAAATAAAAAAATAAATCATTTCTGTTTAATTAATGATTATCTATTTGTTGTGATAAGCTGGTAATATAAATCAACATTTGAACTTTTCTTATTTAATCAACAAACGAATTTCAATTGCTACTTATTCAATAAAAACGAAAATATAACACATACGCATTAACACTTACATACATACATATGTACACACACATACACAAAACGTAAAACAAGTTCGAAAATACAAGCAGCGATTTACTCAAACATATTTTCTGCTTTCGCATTTATTACAAGAAACATTATTTATTTTTGAATAAATTTCGAAATATTTAAATTGAGAAAACATTAATTTCAGAAAAAGTATTTGCGATTTTCTTGGATGTTGTTTTCCAACAAACTCTCAAAATCCAACTGGATTTCACTGCGTCACCACAACAACGATTGCTAACTAAACATGGGAGATGATGTACGTAAATATATGCACATACATACATATGTATGTGTGTATAAAAAACAAAAACAAAAAAGAAACGCTTCAAACAGAAAATAATTGGAAAAATATACTAATAAGAAAAAAATTTCATATACCTATACACATATGTATATGGCAGCAACACAACTACAAATAAAATCAGCAAAAACAAAAACTAAGAAAACACAGTTGTTTTACTCGGCTAAACACTCGACACTGCAAAAGCAACAGCAACAAACACAGTATAACATTTTAATCGTTCATATTAAAAGCATTTGCTCGGCAACGGCAACGGACTTTAGCTGTGTGCTTTTTTATTGTTGTTGTGCTTCTCATACCGTTGTTGTGTTTAGAGTGTTCGTGATCACTCTAAACTGGAATCACACACAACAAGAACTACAACAACATGGCAGGCAGTCAATTGTACTTGCACGAGTAGAGTTGATAATAAAAACAAAACAAAAAAAACAAAAATTGTGCAGGAAGACGGCAAATAATAAAACAAGTTAGAGCAATGAGATGTTGTTCATGGCAGAGTGGGCAGGAGAGGTACCCCTAAACAGCTACGACAACAACAATAACAGATTATAACAAAGACCACGGCCACGACAAGAAGAGGCTCACGATTTTAATAATCTACAATTTTAAAAAAAGCAGAGCTGCTCTAGCAAAAAGTTTTAGACGAGAGTCTGAAAAATATTGAATTCAACCAAGCAAGACTCAAATCGACCAAAATAAAACTAAAGAATAATCGAAAAAAATAACGACGCCAACATCATCATTATCACACACCATCGTCATCAACAATGGCTATAAGAAAAACGGCAAAACATCATTAACATTGCACGAACTCAAGTCTCCATACGAGGATCGACTTAAAAAGCTTACGACCAGAAGGGAATAAACAAACTTTGTATTTGGGCCAAGGAGTTTGTGATACATAGTGAGAAGTCTTGTCATTCAGAAAAGAAAATGTTGATTTACGAAAAAAGTCTTGACACAAACTTCTAAACTTTAAAAACAATAAAAATTCAGTACTTTCAAACAAACAGAAAATATATTTAAGTTTTTATTGTTTATTCCGAAATTACTTAACATTTAATTGAAAATATATTTATTTAAGTAACAGGTATGAGAACAAGGGTTTTAATTAAAATAATGAAATTAAATTCCTGTCTCTTTTACTTTTACAACTTGTCTTCTCCTATCTGTACCTTTAATTAGTGGGCAATAATTTCCTAGTGTTACTTATCTTTATAAAAAATAGTTTTGTGTTTGTTACTTGATATTTATTTGTTTGATTTTCTTTAATTACAGCAAATTTGCAAATTACATTTTTATTAATTCTTGATTTGATATTCCGACAGGGTAATTTGAATTCGTTAAAAAAATCTACTATAAATATATTTATTTATGCTTATATTTTTTAATATTTATTTAAAAATAGGGTCTAATTTAGACATCCTTCCAAATTCGAGAAGTGTTGTTTTATTAAAGCTTCCAACACTATTATACAAGTGTTTAGATTTTCGCTGGCTTTTCGCAGAATAAAATCTAATGATAATCATTCTAATTTTCAAAAAAAAAAAAAGTAAAATATTCTCATTGAATTGTTTAAAATGCAACCCTGATCAATTTAAAAAACATTTTTACATTATAAAAAGCTTTATCGAACAAATTGTGTAGAGAAATTTGATTAACAAAACTTTTATAAATCGACAATATTTTTTATGAATATTGCCTTGGGATTTTAGAAAATTTTCAAAAAATGGAGAGCTGTCAGCCTTCCATTAGTATTTTTTTTTTATCAGATTCTTAATTTAATGTTTTCTCATTTTACATGAATTTTTGACAAGTCGTTTTACTGAATCGAATAATGTGAATGTCCTATATTCAATTAATTAACTTGATATTACTTTTTTATTCTTATACTTATATGGTTTGGAAAAATTTTACTTAAAAATATGATCTAAGAATAAGTTAAGTAACAGTGAAAAAACTACTACTTTAAAAATTATACACAAGTCATTTTTTATAATTATATCATTGTTTCCCTGAACGAGTTTTAGAAGTAAATGCAACCTTACTGGACTTTTATTGGCCCTAGAAATATAACGATACTTTTTTGTGATTAACAATACCATTAAAAATAAGTACATATGTAGGTATGCATGTATGTATGTATATGTCGATAGAGAAGGAGCACAAAACTTAAAATGATACAAGTTTTAGACACGTTAAAAAATCTTATTCCTCTTTCAGGAATGAATATATTATATATTATAGTTCTGTAACTGATATTTTCTTCGATTTAAGTTTTTTATAATTTCGGATCTTTCTACCAATTTTGTCTGGCAACTATGCTTGTGAGTTCAAATATTTCACAAGGGTATGTATTGTATGTATGTACATATACATATATACAATATATATAATGTTATTATTCTTTAAGCCTTTGAATGCTACAAATTTTAATTACTTTTGGAAAAATTTAGAGTAAATGAAAAGCCGTTATCGCACCGTGTATTGTTGTACCCAGAGCCGACAACTATCAACCGCAAGAACATGAACTTGAGTAAGTAATATTGTAGGGAATCAGCTGGAGAGATTACTAAACAAATACCCCCATAGAAGGTACTAATGGGTTCTTAGAAAACTATGTCCAGCTATTTCAGAACAAACGGAATACAAGTTCAATGCAGAAAAACTTATTTATTAAAAAGAACATGAGAAGAATGAAGTTATTCTACAAACATATACAGCCCAGTCCAATTTTCTGGAGAGACGATTCCTTCAACTATAAATTCCACAGGTACAAAAAAATTAATAAATGGCACCGATGGCAGCAGTTTTGCCAAGTGCAATTTATTTATTCACTCCACACTTTCAAAAGTAAAATTTAATAAATTTGTTTATCAAAAGTGAATTAATATAAAAAATGATTTTAAATGCATAGTATTGTTTTCCGAATGCTCGTTGAAAACATTTTTGTTGCAGAAGAGCAACAATTAAAAATTAAAAATATTACTAAATGTTATTAGTAATATTTTTAATTCGTCGAATCGACGTATGTATATCAAAAAATAATAATTATTATTTGCAAACGGTGCGCATTTTGAAAATTACAAGAAATGCATTTTGTTCTTTTATGTGTTTATTAAAATAATGTAAAATGTTTACTTTGGTTTTTTTATTTATTTTTTTAATAAATAGAATGTAACATAAAATTTGCCCCCGCTTCTGAGATACTTCGGTAAAATGAACTTAAAATGCAACTTGTTTTTCAAGATTTTTTAAAGTAATCAATATGGTAAAAAATTTGCATTTGAGATGCAATCTATAATTTTGTTTCTTGATATTCTGACAGAACAAGAAATAACACTGAAGATAGCAAATAGCCGAAACCCGTTTTCTCTAAAACAAACATTTTGTGTTCACCACATAAGCTTCTGTCGCAAAAATTATTAGGCATACAAATTTTAACGATTTGATGTTTGAATCGAATTACGCAGTAAGTCCTGTGGATATGAGCCGTACTAATATAAAGGAAAAGACTTGAAAACTTGGAATACATATAACATACATATATATACATACATATATGTATGTATATATATTTTTAGTTAGCAACTTAATACGTATGTGTACATCTCTTCTTGTGTCGCTTCCCTATAGGTGTCTTAGGCGGATGACCCAAGCGGCTTAGCTGGTGTTTGGGATAGGTTAGGTGATCAAGGCTGCATGCACCGCAGGCCCACGTGGGTACGCAAATTCAGTCCCTTTGTGTTACCTGAAGAGATAGAAGAGTGGAAGAGATTGAAGAAATCGTGAAGAAATTCAGGGTAATTGAAGTAGTTTGTGCCGGTATGGAGTCATCGCTAAACCAGCGACTGAAGAAATTGATTCCCCGCAGTCCTACCTCCGATATTTCGGAGAGGCTGGCGAAGGACCTCTGGCAGAGATGAGTCAGTCGTTTATCCTCCAATGCAGGACAGAGGCACAGGAGGTGATATATCGTATCTTCTTCCTCTTCATTTTGACAACTTCTACAGAAGTCATTTGCAGGCAGCCTCATCCTTTTCGCATGGCTGACAAATTTGCAATGTCCGGTAATCGTTGCAACGATGTCCCTTAATTATATCCTTTGAAAACTTAGCAGAACTCTGGTTCAAGCCCTGTCCAAACTTGGCCAGGTTAACCTAGTGATTATGCTAGGAATGCTGTTAATAAAAGAACGTGTCGCGAATGGCTTAAGCATTTCAAGAACGAGGAGGCTTACTAAGAAGAAATAGCAGAATGATTCGACGTGTCCAAAAAATAATTTCACTACGTCCCTATGATTTAGTGTTGCCAAGTTAAGGATTTTTATCCTCAATTTTGGGGTTTTTGTGCGAGTGAATAAAAGTAGTCAAAGAGAAATTTATTTTGGGCCCAAAAATAGTTTCTTAATTTGATATTCCGTCAGGGTGATTTGATATAGATATTTAGAACAAATTTTCGTCATCCCTTGTCAAGTTTGGTTTGGTCTTTTGGAGCTTCGTTTATAGAAATCGGATTAGCTGTTCTTGAGTTATAGTGAAATGAACTAGTGTAGCCGCCCTATTAAGGGGGTCATATTTCCACGCACATTGAAAAAAAATTGCGTGACAGAAAAAAAATACGAACAGATTTGTATTCAGCGCTTCCAATACTTAAAATTCATTATATTTTTATTAAAATATTTTCATTGCAGAACAGTATAATTAAATATTTTAGGGTGTTCCCAGAAATTATTAAATTATGTTAAATATATTAGAAACTTTCAACGCTGACTGATGATTTATTCGATTTGTGACACTTCTCTACTAGTTTTTTAATGTGTGTACATAAATGTAAGTATAAATATATGTAAATATGCATGTGTGTACATGGAATGAGATAAAATTTAAAAAAGTATATAAAAAGATATGTAGTTTTTGGTTCTTGATTTAATATTCCGACAGGGTGTTTTGATGTAGATTTTGTAAACGAATTTCCGTCATCCATTGTCAATTTTGGTTTGGAGACAAACCTGTTTCGGCTATGTGCCATCTTCAGTGTCATTTTTTTTGGCTATTTTTTGCAAATTTAGGTGATATTTTTGGCAACACTGGCGTGAGCTGAAACCAAAAGTTATGAACATATATAGGAATAAAAAATGGATTCTGTAGGGTTACCTCAAGCGCACGAAATAATCAGAGCTCTACACACTAATCACAGACTGAGCGTTAGAGAGACAGCACGGTAAAGTAACTTAAGCTTACAATATACCACCCAACGTGTTTACGTGCATTTTCGGAAAAAGTTTTGTTTTAAATATGTAATGTTGAATCCTATGCAGCAGGGCCAAATTCTTATTTTAAAACATAAACCTTGATTTTAATATACGCAAAGTATACAGAATTAGGCACTAGGGGCACACTAATGTAAATGGTCTTTATGTATTACTTTCTATGTGTATAAATACTCATGCGGTATCAAATAAAACTCTTTCCAACTTGTAAATATTTAAAGTGTTTAAAAATAAACAAATGCATATTAATACTACTCCGGACAGACATTGTCCTGCCACATACCCCACGTTTTATGTAGACTCCATTTTATAAATACTGCCGTTTTCCGGTGGTTTTCGAATTCTTCTCAACAAACCCTTTCACTTAAAACCCGTACCATAAGGTTGATAAAAAAAGTTTGGTCAGCCATCTATGGCCATTGGAATTAGAATGATCTCTATTTATTATTCGTATTCTTCTCAACAAACCCTCTCATTTCATATCCATATCATGAGATTGCATAAGAAATAATTGGTCAGCCATCTTGGGGCATCCGCCACATTGGATTTAGAACGTAGGCAGCCAAAGCTTCAACTACGGGTGTATTGGTGAGCAAACGTTTGAAATATGGTGATGCATTATATGTATTTCCTTAGGATATATTTTTTGCTTTTGAATTGAACAAGAATTGTTTAAATAGTTTAAATTGCCTAAATATGTTGTTTGACTAAAGAAAAGAAAGCGGGGATTTTCAGAAGCAGAAACTATAGGAAAAGAAATAATACCGAGACTGATACACAATCGATACGGATAACACTTTGAAACGAGATTAAAATACTACGGGACAAAATACTAATAAAATATGCTATATTTATTAATAAAATGTGTTTCATATACGATGAAATCTGTATGTTACCAAATGCATTATAATTTAGAATGACGTCAATTAGTTTTCTGAAGTTTTCCCAACAAACCTTTTCATTGAATATCCATATCATAGATTTGCATAAAAAATAATTGGTCCGCCATGTTTGAGCATAATTGCAGCGTCACTTAGCGGGACCAATTGTAACTCTAAATCATTCATGGATCCACATACACATACATATACACCCACACACACATTATTTCATCAATATCAGCCCAACCGGAGTAGTACAATTTCATACACATGTTGAGAAGAATTACATACAAATGTATATGTACATACATATATATACGCATAAAGATGACAAATTATCAGGCATGTGATGACAATCGCAAATCGCCTAATATTTGCGATTGTGACTTGAACTCGCAAGAGAGGTGAGATGGCAATAGCAAACGCAAGAAATTTGGCGACTTCAAATCGCAAGAGCAATATGAAGTGAACTGTTGTATTTTGCCTGAACCAAACACTAAAGAAACAAATAAATGACGAATAAAATAAATTTAAAACGTTTTTCTTTATTTTGAATCATAACTAATAATATTTTTTATCATTTCTTATTAAAAACATGAAATTTAAAAAATGCATTAAGATTTTGTTAAATTTGTCTTCTTTTGTACTGACGATTTCAACATACAGCGGATCTAAATGATTTTCGAAAAATATGTGCTGTTATTAATAATTTCATGAAAGTAATTGGTTGTTTTTATTTTCATCCTAAATACAAAAATGAAAAATTTGAAAAATCGAGAATTTTGTGTTCAAATACAAATGGCAACTCGAAAGTAAAACGTGCGAGTTTCATCACATGCTAAAAAAAAGTTTGGCGATTTGCAACTCACATTCGATTTGACAATCGTGTGAGTGTCATCACATGCCTGTATGCTTGCCGCATAAATAAAAACAGTAAAAAATATACTTATGTATGTATGCATGTACTTACTTTAGTTTTACGCAAACTTTTAAGACTGCCCATAAAAAATTTCAGCCGTGCTCTGGTGCTATTACATTGCCGTGTTTCAAGCCATAACCACTCACTTCAGGCTAAATAACGAAAAAAAAATCTGCCATTTAGTCATGCACACATACACAAATCCATGCTCGAATGCCAAAAAACACGCACGCTCTTTCACACACACACACACACGAAAATATACTCGTAAATGCCCCAAGCAATCAATTCGCTCACTGCTTGGATTTAAGCCATGGAAGAAGAAATTTATTTTTTTTTGCTGATATTGTTGTTATTGTTTTTTATTGTAAATTTACGTTTTAATGTGAACGAGCATGCACGACAACGATTCATTGCGTGTTTTGAGTTTTCTTTAGGCAACAAGAAACGCGAAAATTTTCAACAAAAATTCAAAATAATATACATACAATACATATGTGGGTATAAAACTTATGGATTTAACAGAAGTGGGCAATTAAATAGCAGATATTCCTTTCAAATGACTACAACCGTATTCAGTGTTTGATGCAAATTGTCTTGCAAAAGCACAAAATATCTGTTGGCTTTCTTAAAAACGCTACATTTTGCATTTGCACTTTACACAAGACGATTTACATCAAAGACTGAATACGGCTTATGTATTTCTAATTTTAAACTTTAATTTTTTCCCAGGTTTTATTTTTCAAGAGAAAATAAATTCTTTTTGTTTACTTTGTATCAAAGAGAACTTTTTAGCAGAAAAAGTTAATAAATTTTCTTCAATCAGTTTATGTATTTTTTTATAAATTTGCGATATATTTGATCGATTTTCGTTTTATAGCCAGAGCTAATGACCGTTAGGTACAATTTTTCGTGGGCCGTCAAGCGCAATGGATTAGCTTGTTAGCTAAATAAGTCGAGCAAAAAAAAATCCCTAACCCACGGTGGAACAGCATACGCCAGGGATGTGTGGCCCAAAGGGTGCTTGGTCTCTAGTATGCGAACTCTGGATACATATGGAGTCATTGGTGGGTGGGGATCCTTTTCGACATTACAGGGCTGAATTAAGCCTCGCAAATGGCGGATAGGTTAATATCTGTAGGAACTCCGGTGTTTACTAGCCATTGGAGGAAATCTGAAGTGATGGACAAAAAAACTTTGCAAGATGTGGACAGGTCAGTCTTCAAAGATACTCCTAAAGAAGAAGCTAAGACGGTAGCGCACATTATGTGTGAATGCCTAACACTGGCTAGCATAAGGCTTAAGACCACGAGCACACTTGTTAAACATAAATGTCATGATGAATCTAAGCCTTAGACAAATATTAGAAATTGCAATAGATTCCGTGGTTAGTAAGAAGGCCGACTGGCACCAGTCGATAGTCTGAAATAACTACGGTCAAGAGCAAAGGCTAGTGGTAGCACGAGACTCGAATGAGAGTAAGGTAGTCGTAAATTACAAATCGGTTGCCTAAAGTCAATTCGAGGAAAGAATGGGGTCAAAAAGGAACCCATATAGTTAGCGTGGCTGCTTTAATATGACCCCCACATTAGTAACAAAACATTTTTCGTCATAGCCGATAATTTCATATAAAATTTGTTTAAAATAAACTTCAGTTCGACCCGCAAGATATATAAAAAACTACATATATTTTGGATCGAAAAAATAAAATCAGATTAATTATTGTTATTGTTAAGACACAAAAAAATATGGACCTAGAGATCCCAGTAGCAAAATAAATTGCTGTTTCTTGCTGCCACTTAAAAACTTGCAAAGTTTGTTCGGCCGCAACAGAACGAAACAGAACAGAAAAAGTAACTCCTAACACACACTTTTTATTTGCTAAAAACAAGTCCGCTGATTCATAACGGAACAGACTAATTCCACCCCAAGTCTTCAAAAAGGATTCTCATTTATAAAGTTTTCAAAATAAGATAATTCGAGCTCCTTTAAAGTCAACATTTTGTCAGCAGCAGCTAGCGAAATGTGAATATATACTAACTTCTCCTCAAACAAAAAATTTAAGAGAATTTTATTAAATTTTAAATGGGAAATAAGCACAATTAAAATTAAATTACAAAAGTGTTGATTTTTTTTTCAAGAAAAAAAGTCACTTCGTTTTATGGAATGCAAAAAGTAAATATTTGAAGTTTTGCAATAAAAATATTAAACTTTTAAAATATCCCATGTAAGTATATCAAACTCTATTATTTCCTCGGTATCACCAACTTTTTTAACATTTTCATTGCCTGGTTTTATCCTTAAATATCTAAATAAAATTCTGTGGAACTTTGAAACGCATTATACAACGTATTATTCCTTTTCGAAAGTTATTCTTTACAATTGGAATCGAATTATGTGTGACTCTGTACAAGTTAAGCTTGAATTTACATATTAGATTGAAAAGGCGGATACGAGTGTTATTCACTAATTTGTATTGCGAATCCTGTAAACAGTATTTTTAGCAGTAACAACAACACTTTAATAATTTCTTAGTCTAATGGTAAATACAGACGAGCGAACTTTATAACGACTACACAGGAATGCATAGCTAAAACAGATATGACAGAAAATAACCCACATCTTTCAAAACTACTGTTATTTACACAATTTTCGATTACGGGAACGTTTTTCGGTTAAATTGGGATACCGCGGGCTTCTAATGTAAAGTACGGAAACAGAACTTATATAAAAAAATTTATTTGTGTCTTGAATTATAATTTGCAACAATAATAGATGCAAAGATATATAATAAATATTGTTTATACCAAATTAATAGAAGTACAAAAAATAATAGTTTCGAATGTATGTATCTCGCAAGCTTTAAGTCACAATCTTTGTTCAGTCGAATGTTATAATGAACGACTTTTAAATTAGGTACTTGACAAGCACCAGTATTTTATTTCCTGTAACACAATATTTCTTCGAAAACTAATAATATTTTTATATTTTTCCAAAAGGAGTCTTTGCAGAGCTTACTACAAAATGAAATTGATGTCCAGTCTGATAACTTTACTATCGCTGGGCCGTTTTGAATTCGCATTATATTATATATTTTATATAAAACATATTAAAGCTGAGATTAAAGCGCAGCAAGCAGTAAAAAAACGAGTACGTACCGGCTAAAAGGTAGGCAACCTTAATTTAGCGTTTTAATAACCGTTTTTACTCTTGATTAGTAATTATATTTCTGAAAACTAAATAACGGTCATTACCTCAACATAGTTTATGAAATTACCAATAAAATTAGTTATTTAGGGATAGCTGACGAGAAAGAATCATAACAAATATTGTTGCATTATACACTATAATTTACAAGGCCGGCAACTGGCAGGCACAGATGGTGCACTGTCAGAAGTTCTGACAGTGCACTTCCTAATCCACGGCAGAACAGCATACGCCAGAATTGCGTGGCCAATAGTATGCGAACTTTGGATATCAGTTGACCTCCAGTTTTAATACAGACTTACCCGTGCATATACATACACTATAATAAATTGCTGAAAATGTGTTCAGAGGGTGGGCCAACAAGGTGTCATGCATCAGGCATTAGAGCGCGGTATAGAAAATTTAAACAGACAAACTGTTTTCCATTCCATTTTTCGTATACAGTTGTAAGCTTTGAAGTAGTTTTAGCAAAAATAATTTTAGACACAAATTTATCAAAAAGTCGATTCATGTCAATTTTTAAATTAGTTTGTTTTTTGTGCACTTAGACAAATTTGAGTGGCAATAATTTATTTTAAGTAAAAAGAAGTACAAATAAAAGTACACGGTGTGAAAATCAGTGCTTAATCGTACATTTTTTGAGTTGTTGCAGAAAACAGTACATTTGTTAAAAAAGTATGCAGCGTGTTTGATACCACTTCAACCAGGGACTGTAACGGATATAAGTTTAATTCAAAAAATTACTTTTTAATGATTATTTCTTTAAGTTTTATTGTACGCTTGGAAAATAATAGTTACTTTTCAAGTTGTATTTTTTGCTTAGAAATTGTAGGAACACTGAAGATAATATTGACCTTAAATCAGTTAATACCAGTTTTAAGGCAGAAAATAATGATCCTTCTAGAGACTTGTTAACTTACAAAAATTAAATAAAACATGACAAAAGTGCTTTTACTTTCGCTGCAAAATATAACTCATAAAATAAATATTATTTTCGAACCGCAAAATGTTTTTTTAATAAAATTTAAAGAAATAAAAATTATTGCACCCAACAAGCATTATGTTGGTTAAAACTCGAAGAATAATGAATAGTTTTTTCGGTCCCTGATTTCAACATCAACCTGCCAAGAGTAGAAAAGTGTATTAACTTTCATATCTTGGAAACAGTAATGAAACCGCAGCAATATGGACATGAATCGAAAAACGATTAATAAACAATTATTTTGTTGCGGCGATTAAATGTATCGAAATTTCTCCTTCGAAGACTAATATCGATTATTTCCAAAATAATCGAAATAAATACATAAACAATAAAGGCTTATAAAATGCAACCAAACAATTTTTCTCTGGTATAATGCTAATATATTTCGTTGCGAATCAATTAAAAATTCCCACTTAAACTGAGTTCCTAGCTTTTTGGAACAACAAAGTATTTGCACTTTCCAGAAGCACTCCTCACACAAATAGCTTTATTTTAATGCATTGTGGAAGACAACTTTTCGACAAAACTATCAATTTAGGAAAATGGAACAATTATTTTTAATGGCAGCATCAACTGTACTACCACCTTACACGCTCCAAGATTGTACTATTAATTCGCTCGGTTACGCCATTATGATATGGCGTGTGTGGTGTTGCTTTCCATTTTTTATACCACAATCTGATAAATATTATTCGAACAATTTAGAGATGTATTCAGTACCATATTTGATCGCAAAACTCTAATTTTGTCATTGCCTCTGAGAAAATGCCATATTTTGCTTGAATTTTTCAAAAACATCAGATTTTCGACATATTGGCAAGACGAAAACTAAACGTTTTTCGGAAAAAGACTTTGTTCTGAGGGGACCCATCACGTCCGAATGTACGATATGCAGTAACCTTCTGAACGATGAGCAGGCAATTTGAACGATGCACGCGTTTGCTTTTCGTTTGCAGTATTACCTTCACTATGCATGCTTTTGCAATGTCAGAAATATGCCCAACCTGTCTGTGCCACAATTTCAACTCGCTCGATACTATTAGAGCTTTGTCATTATTGTTTGCATTGACAACACAATGCAGCTTGTACAAATTTTGAAAAGATTCTGTCGTTTGCCACCTTGATTAAAAATTTTACATTTGTAATTTTTATAAAATACTTTGTAGCTTTCGATTCCATTTACCTTAAAAAGAACAAATTAAAAGCCATGTCAGAAACATATTCCACATTTCTTAGTAATGCTGATGTCGTTAATTCCCTGAATTCAAAACAACACTTACATCTCCGGCACATTTAAATTCAATTTTCTTATTGTTCGCAACAGACTAACAAGCCGCCAGATCTTATCGATATTGTTATTGTAAAAATCATCAGACGTAAACAACTTTTTATCAATTCATCATACGATTTATCTTCTGATCATTCACCTACAGTCATTAGTTTACAGTTTTTCCACTGCATCTGAAACCATTATTTTTAACCCAAATAAAAACACAAATTGGTTAAAATATATATATGTAAGCTCTCACTTATTTTAGAACATTCCTCTGAGTAACCCAACTGATATTTACGAAGCTGTGGATTATTTTACAAACACCGTGACTGTAGCAGCCAGATGTGCAACGCCAACAAAGCCAACAGTTAATAGAAATTCGCACCAGTCATCAGCTGTCTTGTCAGGGAAAAGAGAAGGCTTAGAAGGCAATGGCAAAATAGTCGTCCTCCACACATGAAGGTCCAAATGAACTTATACCAGAGAATCTTACGCAATAAACTAAGGCAGAAACATACGTCCTCTACCGACAGTTATTTAAAAAATTTGGATCCAACAAAGAACACGGATTATAGCCTCTAGAAGGCTGTAAGGTGCTTAGAATGTCCTATTCACAACGAATCTCCACTGAGACAGATAACCGCACCTGGGCCAAAAACTCTATTGATAAGGTAAATGCATTCCCAGATCACTTAGAAAAGGTTTTCACACTACATGGTAAAAATAGCACAAATATTAATGACACTGTTAACGATCCTATAAAATTTCGGCTATCTTAATTAAAATCGATAACTAAAAATATTGATATGAGAAAAGCACCCGAACATGATCGTATTACAGGATCAATGATAAAAAACTTATATAATTCAGCTGTGAGAATTTTAATATTTGCATTTAATGCCATGTTGCGCATTGGCTTCGTCTTGGAGGATGTCTGAAATTGTTATGATCTCTAAACCAGGAAAGGGCTTAAGCTAGATTACATCATACTCTCAATTTTCAAAGTTATTTGAAAAATTATTTGTCTCGGGTTTAACTCTTTATCTTAATAAACAAATCATTATCCCGGACCATCAGTTTGGTTTTCGTGTGAGGCATAGTACTATTGAACAAGTTCATAGAATAGTCACCGTTATTAGATCTACATTTGAAAATAGGCAATACACTTCAGCTTTATTAATTGGCATTTCCAAGGCGTTTGATAAAGACTGGCATGATGGGCTACTCACGAAAATAGTTCTAGTTTTTCCTGAAAACTCCCACAGGCTTCTTAAGAGCTATTTGGCAGATAGAACGTTTAAAGTTCAAAAGATCAGTTTTCTACAAATGGCAGAATCTCTGTAGGAGTCCCACTATGTAGTTTACTAGGTTTTCTATTATACATCATCTATACAGCGAATATGGAATCAAGCCCATGTACATGTTCATCTACGTTTGCAGACGATACTGCTTTTACAAGTGTTAATAATGATCCAAAAGTTGCATCTGAAAAACTGCAGTCCCCAATTTTTGACTGTAGAGTACTAGTTCAATAAGTGGAAGATTAAGGTAAATCCTTCAAAATATTTTAACGTAACGTTTTTCCTCAGAAGACGAGATTGTCCTCCAATAACCAATACAAACAGCACTGCTCCAGGGAAAACACATTTTAAATATTTGAGTATCCACCTAGATAGATGCCTAAATTGGTCCCGCCATACTGAGGCAAAAATTGTGGCCATAAAACTTAGAGCAATTTAACTACACTGGTTAATAGATCCTAACACAGTAATCTAAAGCCGGGGTTTTAGATTACAAAGCTCTGTTATACAAGTCCATTATAAAACCATAATGGACATATGGCATTCAGCTGTGTGATACTGCTTGAGCATTAAACATCCAGAAACTACAAAGTAGACAGTCTAGTATTTTACGACATATCGACAGCGCCCGTTGGTATATACGAAATCAAAACATCCATAGAGATATAGAAGTTTCCACTATATAAGAAGAAACAAGAACATACTCGTCCAAATACTTAAACAAACTAGTAGTTCACTCCCACACCCTAGCGCGTGATTTAAGTTTTAACAAAAAATAAATAAATAATGGATAAACCAATTGTGTATCATATGAAAGCTTTTAAAAGAAATTACCCGATTGTGAACCTTTTTTTATTATATCAACTAGAAATATTTTGTCTACTTTTAGAAAGGTTTTCAACACGAAAACGAGTTAGATTTTATATTGACACAACAGTAAAGGCCGGTTATGTAGGGAATCTTTACTAAGCGCAGCCGGTGGTTGTCATAACACAGCGGAGACATTTCCTTGCGCTCGGCCGATGGCCGGTGATGCTGGGAATATTTAGTAAGCAAAGCCGGTGTTTGTTAATCCATAGAAGAAAAAATTTATGCGCTCTGCCGAAGGCCGGTTATGCAGAGAATCTTAAGTTAGAGAAGCCGGCTTTTGCCACAGAGCAAAAAATCCTTACGCCCGGCGGAAGCGCGATATGCAAGGAATCTTTAGTAAGCGAAGCCAGTATTCGTCATATCATAGGGGAGGAAATCATATCATAGAAGAGAAAATCCTGGCGCCCGGCAAAACAGTGTACAAGATAAATTTCTATTTAAAATGTTTTCAAAATACTACATACTAACATCAACAAGGTCAAAATGCCGGACAACTAATTTATAATAAGGTAACATTTTTAACCAAATATTTCAGATGGTACATTTTGCGCCATGTCGTTTCGAAATATCGGAAATTATATATAGAAACGTTGGGGGTCCGTAACTCTGATAATATGGATTGCCGCCGGTCTGTTTCTTTAACTTTTCTTCTTAAAATGACTTTTTCTACCTCCTAGAAAACTTTTTTATTAGAGTTGCAGTGCTAAACTGGATTAGTAACCTTTTTTATGTTGCGCTAAACCATATCTAACCAATTTTATTTATAGATCATGCGTGAACAGTACGTCAATAAAAACAAAGTCTTCCAAATTGTCTAAAATATTTTTGTAGATGTTATCACCGCTGTAGGCATTTAAATCTTACAAAAACAACACAGGACTATTAGTCTTTAAGCTAGTCAATATGAAAATAATTTTAAGTTGTTCGCCATTAAAATACTTGCAATTCCATATACATGTGTATATTTGTCTATTAAATTTTTATATTTTTTATTTAATTATCTCTTATATATTGTTCTTAATTATTAAATTATTGTTTTTCGTACCACCTTTGATTTTTTTAGCTTATTCTTTTTAGTTATCTGCTTTTTCCACTCTTCTTTCTATATGTTGTCAATTTGTTAACCAATTTGTTTTTATATTTCTTACAAATGTTTACACTTTTTTGTAAATATTATTGGTGCCAAGTTGACAAGTTTTTTCTTTTATATACTAATTGCACAAATTTGTTATTTTTTATAGCATTTAATTATCAAACATTCATAATAATCTGTTTTGTTTACAACTCTGAAGCAGGGAATGAAAAAGATTATTGTGAATGAAACGTCTTTCTTGCAGCAGTGATGGCATAGAGATTTTTTCTACATATCGAATTACGGACTAAAATATTTAAGGGTAATTTTTTGTCTTACCGTTTTTAAGTGTTTAAATGGATCCGGAAACGATTTAAAATGTTCAAAGCGTAAATGTATGCAATACAGTTGCTTTATTACGTTTTTATTGTTTTTTCGAACTACAAATATTATTAATTATTAAGTAATTTTAATTTCTAGGCATGAGTTCGTTTTTTCTTTCTATTCAGAAATTATTATTTAATATGGACAACCTTTGAAAACAGTAAAAGTTTTTAATTTTATTAGACATCTAGCTGAATGGAATGCATTTTCTATGCCGCTATACACGTTATCAACATTCTTCGTGTCTTATCTACAAATTGTGTGTCCAAACAACTTCTATTTACACCAACATTTAAGACAAATGGAATACAAGAACGAGCTATTTCTTCAAATTATATTGAAAGAAAAAAATTATTTTAATATATATATATATATATATTATTGTCAAATTTTATTTAATGAGCATACTTGTTTTATAAAAAATAAAAAAATATTAGAACAGATAATTTCACCAGTACTTTTTTTGAACTTATTGGTTGTTAAATTTCATATAAATATGTTTGGCCATGGCAGGTACATATTTTATATATGGAGTTTGACAGCGGCAAAGAATCTGATATTGATATCAAGTCAAATTGATAACACGTGGACTCAAGGGCGAATTCAAGTCATTTCCGGCTCAGTAATGTTTGTCCAAGGCGAAAGTTAAATTCGCGTAGCGCATGATAACATATGCATGCACAGGTTTCCTACAAAACACATTAATAATCATCAATTTTTAAAATGCAATAGTTTAATTTTATTGTTAACAAAATTAGAATATATTTATTTAATGTTTTTTGTTAGTTTACACGGAAACATATATTTATAATTTATTAACATTATTGTATTTATTATCATTAATTGCTTAAAATATTTAAAATTAACATTAGAACATAATATTTAGTCAACTTTACATGCTTTAAAACTGCGCTCACATCTTAAAGTGCGCTTACACTTTCCATATTAATTTTAATGTACTTTAAAATTTATTGAGCAGTTCTAATTAAAATCTGTAAAAGTATAGTAATTTCGAGCAATTATTCGCTTTATGCCATTACTATTCATCTGTTTTAGTAACTTTTAAGAAAATGCAATCTCATTGATTTTTATAATTAGTATAGAACACAGAATTATTATATTAAATTGTTTATACAATCGAAATGCTTGAACGAAAGATGGCATATTTAAATACAGTTTATATTGAAAGAACTCAGTATCTAGAACTTTAAGTTGTTACAACGGCAGAAAAAATTTAATTGAAATCACGTTTTTAAAACGAATAAGGTTATATATGTTATATGTGATATATTTAAAGTCAAACATACTAAATTATGCCAAAACTTGTTAGGTAAACCAGAATAAAGCTACTTCAATTCAAAAAAATAATCTTCGTAGTTTTTCGTTTAAAATTACGATTTAAATATTTTAAGGTTCTGGCATTTTTAGGATTCATTAATGATGACAACAAAACTTCCAATATGAAAATTAGCGTTGCGTTTAAATATGTGGGTGTTGATTTTGAGGTCATTTTATATTTCTTATTTTTATCAATGTTTGAACTTCTGCAACTTTGTTTGTATTTCGCTCATCTCTATGTATTATTAAATTAAATATAGTAAAGTCGTACCACAGATTTGGTGATGAGTGTATCGTTGTCATAGAAACTGGTTTGAATGGTGACATTACCATTTAAAACTTTAGCAGGCATCATTTGTGATTCAGGTGCGGCTTCAATGGTAGACTGCCAGGTGTTGGTGGTGTTTGCTCCGACCCAGCCCATTTCAAAGAACCATTCTTCCATTATGCGGCCTTTAAATAAAACTTTTTGATCCAGCCGAAAATTGTCCATCGCTTCTATGGTACTAAAATTAATTTCGCGTGATACAGCCCTTAAGTCTAGAATTTTGACAGGTACTCGTGCTTCATGTTCGGCATCTGGTGATGAAAAATCTTTATTCTCTTGCCAGATGACCTTACCTGTGTCAGCATCACGTAAAATCATATAGTTAATTTGGAAACCCTTTTGAATACGTTCCCCACGCTCGCCAGTATCGCTAGAAGCAGTGCTAGCATCATCGGATCCCATTCTTTCTGGTTTTTCCGCAATGTTGGATAAGAGTTATAGTTCGATTTATCAAAATTTATTGTTTTGTTTTGGTGGTTGCTAGAGCTAATCAAAAGTAGTTGATGAGAAATGTACTAGGAATGGATTGGCAAGCTCAGCTGTAACAATAATACTAAAATAAAGTTGCCAGATTCTTTTCAGCATAATCATAACTACTTTGTCCTAGCCAGTAACAAATTTGTTCGCACAATAAGAGAGCGTCGGAAGAATAACGGGGAAAAGTTTGATCGTAGGCTTCTGTGTGGAAAATTGTGTAGATGGTTCTGTTCATTTGGAGTATCATTTTTTGTTTCTCATCGATATTGTTACATGTTTTCAGCATAGTTTATGTACAGGTGTTTACAGAGGAGCGCTTACATTACATATTTTTTATTTTGGCTGTGAGATGACAGAACAGCGTTGAGTGAACACCAGTGCAGAGAACACTGCTTGAACAAGAATAGACGAAAATAAGATTTTTTTAAAATATTGTTGGGGTCTTATACAAAAAACGTCCTAAAATTATGAAACTTTTTGTTACATGTTTAATGGTCTGCCGCATTTTTCTTTTTATATGAATTGCGTTTATTTTTTTTTTTTTTTTTTGGTTGCTGTTTTCTTGGTTTAGATTAATTTCTATAGGCAGCCGCTAAAGAAGCTCACTTGTTATTCACACCATCTGTTTCATTGCAGACTTATACACTGCTAGCAGTAAACCCTATCACGATGTATATCTCATTGGTTGTTGATGTGTTTTTAACGGATATCACGAAAATACTGTGGTGCATACTCAATTTGGCGCTATTTGGAAATGCATGTTTTTGATAGTGCCGGTGGGTTAATAATGTAAGCAGTCATGTTGCTACAATAACTGCATACTGAAAAAAAGATATAAATGTATGTTGGTAGTTGCAATAAAATTTAAAAATAAAATTATTCTAATCAAATCTAACCCCCCACACGTGTTTTAATAAGACGGCTTTATATAAACCGAACACGCGTCGAAAGCAAACTTCATTTTTTAAGCTGAACTTGTTTTTATATGTTTTGGCATATTAAGAGGAAAAATTGATCTGCTGTGTTTTTAAGGCCTTCGCCTTGAACCAAATTTTGAACTAAATGTTTCGTAATATATTTCCTAAATTACGGCAAATAGAAATATGGCAACTTCAAGTTGAATAATATGTAAACATAAATAAACAAACAACTGCTGTTTGAAAATCGAAAATTTTGTGTTACGTGCGCCAAGATAGCGTCGAAAGTTAGCGTCGAAATCGCATAAATGTATTGGCGTTTTTGGGAATTCGGAAAAATGGGAATCTAAAGGATTATGAAATTGGGGAAATAATAATAATCATATATATGACTATGGGAACATAAATACCCCCTGTTTGAAAATTAGAATTTCAAATGAAGAAATATAATATGAAAGAAAATAAAATCAAACAAGTAATAACTAATATATGTATTGAATTATGGTCTTTAAAAACATTAAAAATTAAGTTTTTATCGGGTGAAAAATTGCTTAATTAAAAAATGTAAAAATCTATTGAAAATCCTTTAGAAAGTGGTTTGAACCAAACTGGTCAGTCAAATTGGGGATTAATTATGGCATGGAATCTAAGCAACGTCAAGCAACAAACGCTATATATTATGAAACTAGACCACTTATAGAATATAAAACACTTTCCGTGCAAAAAATCGTGTGACCAGTTTTCCAGAAAACTGGGTTCATCCAAATTGGTCAGAAAAAGTGGGGATTAATTATTGCGTGGAATCTAAGCAACGTCAAGCAATAGGCGCTATATACCATGAAACTAGACCACTTGTAGAATATAAAACACTTTCCGTGCAAAAAATCGTGTGACCAGTTTTCCAGAAAACTGGGTTCATCCAAATTGGTCACAAAAAGTGGGGATTAATTATTGCGTGGAATCTAAGCAACGTCAAGCAATAGGCGCTATATACCATGAAACTAGACCACTTATAGAATATAAAACACTTTCCGTGCAAAAAATCGTGTGACCAGTTTTCCAGAAAACTGGGTTCATCCAAATTGGTCAGAAAAAGTGGGGATTAATTATTGCGTGGAATCTAAGCAACGTCAAGCAATAGGCGCTATATACCATGAAACTAGACTACTTATAGAATATAAAACACTTTCCGTGCAAAAAATCGTGTGACCAGTTTTCCAGAAAACTGGGTTCATCCAAATTGGTCAGAAAAAGTGGGGATTAATTATTGCGTGGAATCTAAGCAACGTCAAGCAATAGGCGCTATATACCATGAAACTAGACCACTTGTAGAATATAAAACACTTTCCGTGCAAAAAATCGTGTGACCAGTTTTCCAGAAAACTGGGTTCATCCAAATTGGTCACAAAAAGTGGGGATTAATTATTGCGTGGAATCTAAGCAACGTCAAGCAACAAACGCTATATATTATGAAACTAGACCACTTATAGAATATAAAACACTTTCCGTGCAAAAAATCGTGTGACCAGTTTTCCAGAAAACTGGGTTCATCCAAATTGGTCAGAAAAAGTGGGGATTAATTATTGCGTGGAATCTAAGCAACGTCAAGCAATAGCCGCTATATACCATGAAACTAGACGACTTATAGAATATAAAACACTTTCCGTGCAAAAAATCGTGTGACCAGTTTTCCAGAAAACTGGGTTCATCCAAATTGGTCAGAAAAAGTGGGGATTAATTATTGCGTGGAATCTAAGCAACGTCAAGCAATAGCCGCTATATACCATGAAACTAGACGACTTATAGAATATAAAACACTTTCCGTGCAAAAAATCGTGTGACCAGTTTTCCAGAAAACTGGGTTAATCCAAATTGGTCAGAAAAAGTGGGGATTAATTATTGCGTGGAATCTAAGCAACGTCAAGCAATAGGCGCTATATACCATGAAACTAGACTACTTATAGAATATAAAACACTTTCCGTGCAAAAAATCGTGTGACCAGTTTTCCAGAAAACTGGGTTCATCCAAATTGGTCATAAAAAGTGGGGATTAATTATTGCGTGGAATCTAAGCAACGTCAAGCAATAGGCGCTATATACCATGAAACTAGACCACTTGTAGAATATAAAACACTTTCCGTGCAAAAAATCGTGTGACTAGTTCTCCAGAAAACTGGGTTCATCCAAATTGGTCAGAAAAAGTGGGGATTAATTATTGCGTGGAATCTAAGCAACGTCAAGCAATAGGCGCTATATACCATGAAACTAGACCACTTATAGAATATAAAACACTTTCCGTGCAAAAAATCGTGTGACCAGTTTTCTAGAAAACTCGGTTCATCCAAATTGGTCAGAAAAAGTGGGGATTAATTATTGCGTGGAATCTAAGCAACGTCAAGCAATAGGCGCTATATACCATGAAACTAGACTACTTATAGAATATAAAACACTTTCCGTGCAAAAAATCGTGTGACCAGTTTTCCAGAAAACTGGTCTCATCCAAATTGGTCATAAAAAGTGGGGATTAATTATTGCGTGGAATCTAAGCAACGTCAAGCAATAGGCGCTATATACCATGAAACTAGACCACTTATAGAATATAAAACACTTTCCGTGCAAAAAATCGTGTGACCAGTTCTCCAGAAAACTGGGTTAATCCAAATTGGTCAGAAAAAGTGGGGATTAATTATTGCGTGGAATCTAAGCAACGTCAAGCAATAGCCGCTATATACCATGAAACTAGACGACTTATAGAATATAAAACACTTTCCGTGCAAAAAATCGTGTGACCAGTTTTCTAGAAAACTCGGTTCATCCAAATTGGTCCAAAAAAACACAAAATTTGTCCTTTCGCAATGGGTTAAAAAAATGTGCTTTTACGCGCCATTATTTTCATGCCTTTTTTTACAAGCTTGTTACGCGCTTTTTTGTGATTGCTAAAAAATCAGTAGAGCCAACATAAAAGGCAAGTGTTGTAGACAGATTAAAATATACTCTACTAAATTAGTGGTTTTCATTCTTATTGGGGTTTTTTGTTTGTACGAATGCGTTATTTTTTTTAATGCTCGGCTATGATGAGATAAAATTGAATGTTTCAACCCTTAATGTCGTTTCCTTAAACTATACTTTTTATTAATATATGGTTAAGACAATTCTCACAATTACTTATAAGCAGGAATAGAATTTAAATTACCTAAAAATAATATGTAAATAATGTAATGCCATGACAGAGTTGTGCGAACGATTGTTCGGACAACTCTGTTTGAACATAAACTGACCATGAACAGCGGCGGTCTTGACTAGCCATTTTTCTGTGTGAGCACCAAAATGTGCGATGGCTAAACAGATTTATGGCTAGTCAAGACGCTATGTTAAGCCGGTTGATCCAGAAGAAATATTTACGGCGATAGCTATCGACAAAAAAATGGCGGGTCGGAGCACTTGTTCGCCTACGATATTAAAAATGGCGATATTTCAATGTTGCACACATTTATGTATGTTTACCTTTTCCGTCATAATAATACTGCTTAAAAGTTGAAAAATTTTTATATGTCGTAATTTTTCTGATTATAACGTTTTTTTTATTGTAAATAAGGGCTTAAATAAACAGCGTTTTTATTTTATCAAACATTTTTCCTTCAAACTTTCTTGAACACTATATATTGTTACGTTTAGATTAAGATATAGTATTGTATATTATATAAAATTATTGATGGTAAACATTTTCTCAAAAATTTAACTTCAGATATAAATTGGCATGGAAAAAAGTAACAAGAAAACCACTAATTTAGTAGAGTATATTTTAATCTGTCTACAACACTTGCCTTTTATGTTGGCTCTACTGATTTTTTAGCAATCACAAAAAAGCGCGTAACAAGCTTGTAAAAAAAGGCATGAAAATAATGGCGCGTAGAAGCACATTTTTTTAACCCATTGCGAAAGGACAAATTTTGTGTTTTTTTGGACCAATTTGGATGAACCGAGTTTTCTAGAAAACTGGTCACACGATTTTTTGCACGGAAAGTGTTTTATATTCTATAAGTCGTCTAGTTTCATGGTATATAGCGGCTATTGCTTGACGTTGCTTAGATTCCACGCAATAATTAATCCCCACTTTTTCTGACCAATTTGGATTAACCCAGTTTTCTGGAGAACTGGTCACACGATTTTTTGCACGGAAAGTGTTTTATATTCTATAAGTGGTCTAGTTTCATGGTATATAGCGCCTATTGCTTGACGTTGCTTAGATTCCACGCAATAATTAATCCCCACTTTTTATGACCAATTTGGATGAACCCAGTTTTCTGGAAAACTGGTCACACGATTTTTTGCACGGAAAGTGTTTTATATTCTATAAGTGGTCTAGTTTCATAATATATAGCGTTTGTTGCTTGACGTTGCTTAGATTCCACGCAATAATTAATCCCCACTTTTTCTGACCAATTTGGATGAACCCAGTTTTCTGGAAAACTGGTCACACGATTTTTTGCACGGAAAGTGTTTTATATTCTATAAGTGGTCTAGTTTCATGGTATATAGCGCCTATTGCTTGACGTTGCTTAGATTCCACGCAATAATTAATCCCCACTTTTTCTGACCAATTTGGATGAACCGAGTTTTCTAGAAAACTGGTCACACGATTTTTTGCACGGAAAGTGTTTTATATTCTATAAGTGGTCTAGTTTCATGGTATATAGCGCCTATTGCTTGACGTTGCTTAGATTCCACGCAATAATTAATCCCCACTTTTTCTGACCAATTTGGATTAACCCAGTTTTCTGGAGAACTAGTCACACGATTTTTTGCACGGAAAGTGTTTTATATTCTATAAGTGGTCTAGTTTCATAATATATAGCGTTTGTTGCTTGACGTTGCTTAGATTCCACGCAATAATTAATCCCCACTTTTTCTGACCAATTTGGATGAACCCAGTTTTCTGGAAAACTGGTCACACGATTTTTTGCACGGAAAGTGTTTTATATTCTATAAGTGGTCTAGTTTCATGGTATATAGCGCCTATTGCTTGACGTTGCTTAGATTCCACGCCATAATTAATCCCCACTTTTTATGACCAATTTGGATGAACCCAGTTTTCTGGAAAACTGGTCACACGATTTTTTGCACGGAAAGTGTTTTATATTCTATAAGTGGTCTAGTTTCATAATATATAGCGTTTGTTGCTTGACGTTGCTTAGATTCCACGCAATAATTAATCCCCACTTTTTGTGACCAATTTGGATGAACCCAGTTTTCTGGAAAACTGGTCACACGATTTTTTGCACGGAAAGTGTTTTATATTCTATAAGTGGTCTAGTTTCATGGTATATAGCGCCTATTGCTTGACGTTGCTTAGATTCCACGCAATAATTAATCCCCACTTTTTCTGACCAATTTGGATGAACCGAGTTTTCTAGAAAACTGGTCACACGATTTTTTGCACGGAAAGTGTTTTATATTCTATAAGTGGTCTAGTTTCATGGTATATAGCGCCTATTGCTTGACGTTGCTTAGATTCCACGCCATAATTAATCCCCACTTTTTATGACCAATTTGGATGAACCCAGTTTTCTGGAAAACTGGTCACACGATTTTTTGCACGGAAAGTGTTTTATATTCTATAAGTAGTCTAGTTTCATGGTATATAGCGCCTATTGCTTGACGTTGCTTAGATTCCACGCAATAATTAATCCCCACTTTTTCTGACCAATTTGGATGAACCCAGTTTTCTGGAGAACTAGTCACACGATTTTTTGCACGGAAAGTGTTTTATATTCTACAAGTGGTCTAGTTTCATGGTATATAGCGCCTATTGCTTGACGTTGCTTAGATTCCACGCAATAATTAATCCCCACTTTTTCTGACCAATTTGGATGAACCCAGTTTTCTGGAAAACTGGTCACACGATTTTTTGCACGGAAAGTGTTTTATATTCTATAAGTGGTCTAGTTTCATAATATATAGCGTTTGTTGCTTGACGTTGCTTAGATTCCACGCAATAATTAATCCCCACTTTTTGTGACCAATTTGGATGAACCCAGTTTTCTGGAAAACTGGTCACACGATTTTTTGCACGGAAAGTGTTTTATATTCTATAAGTGGTCTAGTTTCATAATATATAGCGTTTGTTGCTTGACGTTGCTTAGATTCCACGCAATAATTAATCCCCACTTTTTGTGACCAATTTGGATGAACCCAGTTTTCTGGAAAACTGGTCACACGATTTTTTGCACGGAAAGTGTTTTATATTCTACAAGTGGTCTAGTTTCATGGTATATAGCGCCTATTGCTTGACGTTGCTTAGATTCCACGCCATAATTAATCCCCACTTTTTATGACCAATTTGGATGAACCCAGTTTTCTGGAAAACTGGTCACACGATTTTTTGCACGGAAAGTGTTTTATATTCTATAAGTAGTCTAGTTTCATGGTATATAGCGCCTATTGCTTGACGTTGCTTAGATTCCACGCAATAATTAATCCCCACTTTTTCTGACCAATTTGGATGAACCCAGTTTTCTGGAGAACTAGTCACACGATTTTTTGCACGGAAAGTGTTTTATATTCTACAAGTGGTCTAGTTTCATGGTATATAGCGCCTATTGCTTGACGTTGCTTAGATTCCACGCAATAATTAATCCCCACTTTTTATGACCAATTTGGATGAACCCAGTTTTCTGGAAAACTGGTCACACGATTTTTTGCACGGAAAGTGTTTTATATTCTATAAGTGGTCTAGTTTCATAATATATAGCGTTTGTTGCTTGACGTTGCTTAGATTCCACGCAATAATTAATCCCCACTTTTTCTGACCAATTTGGATGAACCCAGTTTTCTGGAAAACTGGTCACACGATTTTTTGCACGGAAAGTGTTTTATATTCTATAAGTGGTCTAGTTTCATGGTATATAGCGCCTATTGCTTGACGTTGCTTAGATTCCACGCAATAATTAATCCCCACTTTTTCTGACCAATTTGGATTAACCCAGTTTTCTGGAGAACTAGTCACACGATTTTTTGCACGGAAAGTGTTTTATATTCTATAAGTGGTCTAGTTTCATAATATATAGCGTTTGTTGCTTGACGTTGCTTAGATTCCACGCAATAATTAATCCCCACTTTTTATGACCAATTTGGATGAACCCAGTTTTCTGGAAAACTGGTCACACGATTTTTTGCACGGAAAGTGTTTTATATTCTATAAGTAGTCTAGTTTCATGGTATATAGCGCCTATTGCTTGACGTTGCTTAGATTCCACGCAATAATTAATCCCCACTTTTTCTGACCAATTTGGATGAACCCAGTTTTCTGGAAAACTGGTCACACGATTTTTTGCACGGAAAGTGTTTTATATTCTATAAGTGGTCTAGTTTCATGGTATATAGCGCCTATTGCTTGACGTTGCTTAGATTCCACGCAATAATTAATCCCCACTTTTTCTGACCAATTTGGATTAACCCAGTTTTCTGGAGAACTAGTCACACGATTTTTTGCACGGAAAGTGTTTTATATTCTATAAGTGGTCTAGTTTCATAATATATAGCGTTTGTTGCTTGACGTTGCTTAGATTCCACGCAATAATTAATCCCCACTTTTTATGACCAATTTGGATGAACCCAGTTTTCTGGAAAACTGGTCACACGATTTTTTGCACGGAAAGTGTTTTATATTCTATAAGTGGTCTAGTTTCATGGTATATAGCGCCTATTGCTTGACGTTGCTTAGATTCCACGCAATAATTAATCCCCACTTTTTCTGACCAATTTGGATTAACCCAGTTTTCTGGAGAACTAGTCACACGATTTTTTGCACGGAAAGTGTTTTATATTCTATAAGTGGTCTAGTTTCATAATATATAGCGTTTGTTGCTTGACGTTGCTTAGATTCCACGCAATAATTAATCCCCACTTTTTATGACCAATTTGGATGAACCCAGTTTTCTGGAAAACTGGTCACAGGATTTTTTGCACGGAAAGTGTTTTATATTCTATAAGTGGTCTAGTTTCATGGTATATAGCGCCTATTGCTTGACGTTGCTTAGATTCCACGCAATAATTAATCCCCACTTTTTCTGACCAATTTGGATTAACCCAGTTTTCTGGAGAACTAGTCACACGATTTTTTGCACGGAAAGTGTTTTATATTCTATAAGTGGTCTAGTTTCATAATATATAGCGTTTGTTGCTTGACGTTGCTTAGATTCCACGCAATAATTAATCCCCACTTTTTATGACCAATTTGGATTAACCCAGTTTTCTGGAGAACTAGTCACACGATTTTTTGCACGGAAAGTGTTTTATATTCTATAAGTGGTCTAGTTTCATAATATATAGCGTTTGTTGCTTGACGTTGCTTAGATTCCACGCAATAATTAATCCCCACTTTTTATGACCAATTTGGATGAACCCAGTTTTCTGGAAAACTGGTCACACGATTTTTTGCACGGAAAGTGTTTTATATTCTATAAGTGGTCTAGTTTCATGGTATATAGCGCCTATTGCTTGACGTTGCTTAGATTCCACGCAATAATTAATCCCCACTTTTTCTGACCAATTTGGATTAACCCAGTTTTCTGGAGAACTAGTCACACGATTTTTTGCACGGAAAGTGTTTTATATTCTATAAGTGGTCTAGTTTCATAATATATAGCGTTTGTTGCTTGACGTTGCTTAGATTCCACGCAATAATTAATCCCCACTTTTTATGACCAATTTGGATGAACCCAGTTTTCTGGAAAACTGGTCACACGATTTTTTGCACGGAAAGTGTTTTATATTCTATAAGTGGTCTAGTTTCATGGTATATAGCGCCTATTGCTTGACGTTGCTTAGATTCCACGCAATAATTAATCCCCACTTTTTCTGACCAATTTGGATTAACCCAGTTTTCTGGAGAACTAGTCACACGATTTTTTGCACGGAAAGTGTTTTATATTCTATAAGTGGTCTAGTTTCATAATATATAGCGTTTGTTGCTTGACGTTGCTTAGATTCCACGCAATAATTAATCCCCACTTTTTATGACCAATTTGGATGAACCCAGTTTTCTGGAAAACTGGTCACACGATTTTTTGCACGGAAAGTGTTTTATATTCTATAAGTGGTCTAGTTTCATGGTATATAGCGCCTATTGCTTGACGTTGCTTAGATTCCACGCAATAATTAATCCCCACTTTTTCTGACCAATTTGGATTAACCCAGTTTTCTGGAGAACTAGTCACACGATTTTTTGCACGGAAAGTGTTTTATATTCTATAAGTGGTCTAGTTTCATAATATATAGCGTTTGTTGCTTGACGTTGCTTAGATTCCACGCAATAATTAATCCCCACTTTTTATGACCAATTTGGATGAACCCAGTTTTCTGGAAAACTGGTCACACGATTTTTTGCACGGAAAGTGTTTTATATTCTATAAGTGGTCTAGTTTCATGGTATATAGCGCCTATTGCTTGACGTTGCTTAGATTCCACGCAATAATTAATCCCCACTTTTTCTGACCAATTTGGATGAACCCAGTTTTCTGGAAAACTGGTCACACGATTTTTTGCACGGAAAGTGTTTTATATTCTATAAGTAGTCTAGTTTCATGGTATATAGCGCCTATTGCTTGACGTTGCTTAGATTCCACGCAATAATTAATCCCCACTTTTTCTGACCAATTTGGATGAACCCAGTTTTCTGGAAAACTGGTCACACGATTTTTTGCACGGAAAGTGTTTTATATTCTATAAGTCGTCTAGTTTCATGGTATATAGCGGCTATTGCTTGACGTTGCTTAGATTCCACGCAATAATTAATCCCCACTTTTTCTGACCAATTTGGATGAACCCAGTTTTCTGGAAAACTGGTCACACGATTTTTTGCACGGAAAGTGTTTTATATTCTATAAGTGGTCTAGTTTCATGGTATATAGCGCCTATTGCTTGACGTTGCTTAGATTCCACGCAATAATTAATCCCCACTTTTTCTGACCAATTTGGATGAACCCAGTTTTCTGGAAAACTGGTCACACGATTTTTTGCACGGAAAGTGTTTTATATTCTATAAGTAGTCTAGTTTCATGGTATATAGCGCCTATTGCTTGACGTTGCTTAGATTCCACGCAATAATTAATCCCCACTTTTTCTGACCAATTTGGATGAACCCAGTTTTCTGGAAAACTGGTCACACGATTTTTTGCACGGAAAGTGTTTTATATTCTATAAGTGGTCTAGTTTCATGGTATATAGCGCCTATTGCTTGACGTTGCTTAGATTCCACGCAATAATTAATCCCCACTTTTTCTGACCAATTTGGATGAACCCAGTTTTCTGGAAAACTGGTCACACGATTTTTTGCACGGAAAGTGTTTTATATTCTATAAGTGGTCTAGTTTCATGGTATATAGCGCCTATTGCTTGACGTTGCTTAGATTCCACGCAATAATTAATCCCCACTTTTTATGACCAATTTGGATGAACCCAGTTTTCTGGAAAACTGGTCACACGATTTTTTGCACGGAAAGTGTTTTATATTCTATAAGTGGTCTAGTTTCATGGTATATAGCGCCTATTGCTTGACGTTGCTTAGATTCCACGCAATAATTAATCCCCACTTTTTGTGACCAATTTGGATGAACCCAGTTTTCTGGAAAACTGGTCACACGATTTTTTGCACGGAAAGTGTTTTATATTCTACAAGTGGTCTAGTTTCATGGTATATAGCGCCTATTGCTTGACGTTGCTTAGATTCCACGCAATAATTAATCCCCACTTTTTCTGACCAATTTGGATGAACCCAGTTTTCTGGAAAACTGGTCACACGATTTTTTGCACGGAAAGTGTTTTATATTCTATAAGTGGTCTAGTTTCATAATATATAGCGTTTGTTGCTTGACGTTGCTTAGATTCCATGCCATAATTAATCCCCAATTTGACTGACCAGTTTGGTTCAAACCACTTTCTAAAGGATTTTCAATAGATTTTTACATTTTTTAATTAAGCAATTTTTCACCCGATAAAAACTTAATTTTTAATGTTTTTAAAGACCATAATTCAATACATATATTAGTTATTACTTGTTTGATTTTATTTTCTTTCATATTATATTTCTTCATTTGAAATTCTAATTTTCAAACAGGGGGTATTTATGTTCCCATAGTCATATATATGATTATTATTATTTCCCCAATTTCATAATCCTTTAGATTCCCATTTTTCCGAATTCCCAAAAACGCCAATACATTTATGCGATTTCGACGCTAACTTTCGACGCTATCTTGGCGCACGTTTTTGTGTTTTGTATTCTCTTTTCCTTCAGTAAAAATAAAAAGTATTTACTAACCTGCTCCGCAAGTCGGGTGTTATTAATAAAATTATGATTATATATGGTGTGTATATTGTTAGTAAATCGGGCGGTCTTATATTTAACTTGGACTACAATGTGCCACGTATAGAACATGAAAAAACGTTTACATACCCGTTAGATCTCATGCTAGACTACAATCCTAAAAAGGTTACAGTGGCATTTAATCGCAAAGATGGTATTAATGGTATGTTGTAACGTTATAAAACAGTTTTTTCCAGAAGTTTCGTATATTTGAAACCTTTTTGTATCCACAGTGGGTCATGTTTTAGTAGCTGTTAATGGTGGTCAAGTAAATGGAGGTTTTTTGGAAGATGGCCGTGATGTTAAAACTGTTTTGGAGTCCCCAGAAAATTATCCCCTAAACTTAAAATTTAGTCGTCCAAAAATGACAACAAATGAAAAAATTTTTTTGGCCAGCATGTTTTATCCTCTATTTGCAATTGCCAGTCAATTAAGCCCGGAACCCAAATCTTCGGGCATCGAAGTATTAGAGGCAGATACATTTACGCTGCATTGTTTTCAAACACTGACCGGTGTTAAGTTTATAGTTATTAGTGAAACGGGTTTGAGTAGTATAGACATTTTGCTACGCAAAATATATGAATTATACTCAGATTATGCTTTAAAAAATCCTTTCTACTCATTGGAAATGCCAATACGCTGCGAATTATTCGATAATAAGTTACAGGCTTTATTGGATTTAGTGGAAAAGACAGGTATTACTAACTTAGAAAAATGAGGGAATGTTTATTAACTCTTAAGTTGATCTTTACGCAATTCCATATTTATTTAAAATAAAACAAACTTAAAACTGGGTTTTATGGATTTTTTATTTGTGCTACAAAAATTATAATAAATGAAACAGTTTCTTAGTTAATAAAGAGGCGACATAAAACTAAGTATTTTATGCTTATAGCTTTTACTTTACAAGGATGAAAAAAAAACAAAATATTGGATAACTTTAAAAACCTTTCCGAAAATGTCTACAAACGAGATCAACAAAAATTTAATATTTGAGAACTCCATAGAAAATATAGCGCGGAGAATCCGTTATATGCATTTTATTTTGTAGGAAAAGCCTACAAAATTTAAATAATTTTGTTTTTTTTTATTTAAACGCTGAAAGTTAAATTCTATTACACTTTTTTTATAATTGTATTTAAATAAAAAAAAAAACATCCCCTGGTTCTTCTTTCCCATATTTTTAATGAGTATAAATATTTATAGAATCAAAATTTTACATAAAATAAAAAGCAGAAAATTTTTTTATTAACAAAAAATATTGTGGACTTTAAAATTATAAATCGAAGCATACAAAAATTAAAAGTACACACATATAAGTAAAACAGTAAAGAGTATTGCACTAATTGAAATGAAAGGCAGAAAGAGTAAGCGATTGTATAAAATAGATGTAAGAAAATTAAATTAAAAAAATGCATTTAAATACGATTTTGAATATAATTTAAATTCATTTAGTGACTAGACCTTTAGCCTTAGAATAAGCAGAGCCTGGTTTTTTCTGTGCTGTTCGTCCAGTTGGCGGACGTCTATTTGAATCCAAAGCTGAAGCAGGAGATATACCCGCAGCACGACTAGACTTAATACTACGCACGCCATTTGATGTGGGTATGCCACCATTTATATTTGATATTGTGCCATGGCCATTAATGTTTGTTGCAGCAGCAGCTGCTGCTGCATTAGCACTAGCATTAATAATGCTCTCTAAGCGACTACGTATGGAGTTGGTGTGATTGTCCACAATGTCGATATCATCACCAGTTTGCATGGCCTGAGCTAATACAGCCTGAAGAGAAGCTGACACTTTGGGCGTTTTATATTCCTGGGTAGTGCGACAGGGCATCTCCAATTCATAGGTGACAATATTTTCACTTTTAAAACGTAATGCAGCTTGTGAGGTATTGTTTTTAGCTTCCAGCAAAGCGTATTCGGAAATTGGTCTACGTCGTTGAGGATGTGACACGGAACGTTTATTACCGTAGCTGCCGTCATTATATATGGGTAAAGTCGAAAATTTCCATTCCTCCTGCTCTTCGTCGTATTTGGCTTGGGTGTACAAACGTTGTTTCACCTCCACTGGCACAAAATTATCTATAATTAAAAGCTGCCTTTTAAGTTCCTTAACCAATTCATTTTGTGCCATTTCTAATTCTCTTAAATCTTGATTGTGTTCAAATTTACAATCGTTGAGTTCTTGCTGTAAAGCCAAATATTTAGCGTAACATTTAGAAAGTTTACGTTTCTTCAATTCCACTTCCTGCTCAAGGGACGTAACCGTTTCTTTTATTTCTAAAGTTGTTTCCTCTTGTAATTCCAATTTTTGCTGCATTTCAATTTCACGTTTCTTCCGTTCGGCTATTTCTACTAACTTCTTTTCCAATTCTATTTGTCGTTCGCTATAAGTATCAAGTAGATTTTTGCCTCCTCTTACAAGCTGAGATTCAAGTTCGGATAATTTTGCTGCCAATTTTGCCGTTTCCAAACGTTCAGATTCTAATTGTTCATTTGTTTTGGCTACTTCCTCTTCAACTTCATTTTCTTTATCCGATTCGGGTTCATTTTTTTCTTCTCCTACATCATTTAATTCGCTATTAGTTTGCAGCGAACTCTCATCCATATCCTTGTATTGCAGTTTTTCTCTTCTTTCAGGTTTTGGTTTCCTAACACTCCTCTTGAGTGGTTTCTCTAATTTCACATTCTGTTGCTTTGAACCTATTAAACGTTTTAAACGTTCAATTTCTTCTTGATATTCCTTAAGTTTTGCGTCCTGAGGATCTTCGTTTTTAATCGGTTGATTTTGTATAGCTTTTGCTCGAGATGCATAACGCAAGGTAGTTAAAGTTTCATTGTAATTATAGGCCGAGGGTCCAACGTTAGCAAACATGATGGTTTTTGAATTACCACCCAAAGAATCTTGCAACAGTCGTGTAAGCTTTGAGTCGCGGTAGGGGACGTGAGGTGAATTCTCGGCTAAGGCCGAAATAACATTTCCCAACGATGATAGGGCCAAATTGATTTTACTTGCCTCCTTAAGACGTTCGGCTGAAGCACCCGTTTTACTTTGTCTCTCACTGCCTGCTAAATCAATGAGATTAAGTTTACCCACTTTAATTGTATTGGTTTCAATGTCGCACATTTCGATTTTTATCATAAAAATGGCATGAGATCTAAAAGTAAAAATATTATAACAATTAATCGCTTTAGAAGTAATTTCTAGAGATCTTAATACTGCTTAATACTAAATATTTTGCATAGATCAATATGCAACCCCATTAAGTCAGTCAGTTAAAATTAATCATTCAGAAAAAACCGATTTCTTTACGAAAACGGTTACTGCATACTTCGATTCGAAACACAGTGTATTAGTCATATAAATGCTAATAATTTTTTTTCGAATCGTATTAACAGTAAGCCTCCACAACAGCTTACTATCGGAATTTTCATTTTTCTGCTACCAATTTTATTTTAGCAACCTCTTTGAAGTTTTTTTTTTATTATAATTGAATGTAATTGTATTAAATAAATTACTTTGTCTTGATTGCAAGTTAAATAGTCATATTTTTCACCCGGCTATTGAGATGCACGCTTCTTATATCAACATCTTGACTATAGCTGTTCTTTATCTTCTTCTATTACAGTAATTACCGCTTATTTGATTTTCGCAAAATGCACAGATTTTGATGCAATTAACCGAAAAATCATTTATCCGATTTAATGGATCAATTAACAGTATTTCGTTTAATTGCGCAGCATGATTAATTCAAAGGAACATTGATTTTGAATCCTTACTTCTTGAAATTCTATTTATGATGGATTTGGAGCACTTATATTTTAAACCAGTAATAAATAACATTTAACGTGATTTGTTTGACGTGTTTTGAGGATTGGTGTGCGAACGAATTATACGCGGAATTCATAAATATGTGAATGGCTTTACACTAATTTTCCAACACAAATACCCGCAAAGTACTGAATAAAATGTTCGACTTTAATCAAAACAAATGAAAACATATAAGTCAATTCAGACGGTACCTCAATAAAACGGAACTCACTTAAGCGTAAATTTCCGTACATATTTTATTTAGAAAAATTTCATTTTGGTTTTGCATCAATTAAGTTAGTAAATCAATTATGCGGGACTTAATTAAGCGAAAACTACTATACTACTTTATACAGGCAACACCGTAGTATCTGCTCACTAAACATTCACGAAAACACGATTTATACCCAAAAAATATACAATACAGCAAAAGTAATAAAAAATGCGCCAAACTATAATTAAGATATTAATATTCAATTTAAAAAATTGCATTCGTTTTCAGCAAAAATAAAGCTCCAGTTTCACCAATAATCAAATAAAACTATTTAATCGGAGAGAAATCTTTTGTATACTTATAAAAATATGAAAACTACTTACCTTGAACTGTGTTCATTCATGTTGGTGAAACCAATAGTACGATTTTTATTTCCCAACTTCATCACATTCATCATATCGTCAACACTCTTACATGTTATGGAATGTAGATTTGGTACATAGACACCTGAAGGACACTCGCGTACCTCCAAATGTTTTGAATTGGGTTTTAAGAGATCTCTTAATTCTTCCATATAAATTTCCAAATAAGAAACATCGACCAAAAATTGGAAATTTTCAGTTCGGTTAATGTGCAACCATATTTGCTCAAAAGTACGAGGAATTATGCCCACTAATTCATCATTCCCTCTAATGCCTTCCATGGTGAATGTTTTGCCAGTACCCGTTTGACCGTAGGCAAAAATGCAACCATTATAACCTTCCAAAACCGAACTGACCAATGGGAAAACAATCTCGTTATATACTGTGGTCTGTGAGGAACCGGCATCATAAACAGCATCATAGGTAAAGACTTTGCGTTGTTCCTTTTGCGAATCAGTATAGTTGGAAATTTCAATAACACCACGATTAGGATAAACACCAATGACCTCATCATAACCTTCTGAGCGCTCTTTATTACTCATGGGTCTACATCTTACCACAACCTGAACACATTCATTAAGGGTTTGGCTATTAGCCGTGCCAGGTCTGCGCGATCTAGCACTCATTCTTTACAACAACTGTTACCAAGGAAAATACGTTTTATACCAACAATAAACGTAAGCTAAAATAAATGGTAAAAATCGATAACATAAATTTGCTTGCAGTTCTGAATCCATTTTTAAAAATTCATGAATTGCCAATTTTCTGGACAATTAATTACCTATGTGGTTTTTAAAGCTCCACTAAAACTGAAGCAACCTTGTTACCAAAATTGCATCCACTATATTACTCAACTTTTTTCACAGATCCCACTCCTCACACCAAAATTGGTTATTTCTAGATTTCTTTGTTTTCACTTTAAAATAATTTTGTTGATTTTTCTCTTATGTTTAAATTATGAACATTCTTACATATTGTTGTAAAGTTTTGCATAAATTTTTGCAATTTAAAAAAAATTATCAAAATATTTGTAGAAAATTAATCAATCCAATAATGATGTTTCTTTGACTTTTTAATGTGTGTGTGTGTGTTATTTCTTATTTAGTTGCAATCATTCACAATGGGGTATGAATGTTTTTCTAATTTGACAGTTGTTTTTGTTGTAAAAGCTCTGCTGTGGTCGAAAGCATAGTCTGCTATTCTGCGGTCGAAAGTTCTTCTCTGAAAGAGATTTAAAATAATTAATTTGTACTATTGTCATAAGATGGCGGTTGGAGCTAAAGAAATTCTGCCACAGCAATCGGCAGCGTTGTCAACTTGGTGCGTTTCGCACCATTTTGGGTGCTTTTTCAAATTTTTTGTGCGAAAATTTCCCTAGTTGGTGCGTGGTGCGCTTTTTTTTAAATTTTGGTGCTTTTTTAATTTTTGGTGGCACCAAAGCAAATTCAACACAAATTTTTTTTAGTGTGAGAAAAAAATCTTTGTACACTAAAAATACACCTGTTTCAATACCATTTCAATCAACAGTGCAAAATGTTCACAGTCATTTTTACAGACCACAACAAGAACAACTGGTAATGATGTTTAAGACGTACCAAATCATATGCTCAAAGTAAAACGGTATTGTTGTTGTATTAATTTGAGTTATGTTACAAAAAAGAAACATTTTACTGTATGGAATTTGTTATCCCTTTTAGATTTTCATAGTCATCGTTTTTGTAGGAAAGGCTGCTGTCGTATCTGTTTTTGACCAGCTTAGCAAAAGCAAAGTTTTGTCGTGATCAGTGTTAATTTTTTATAAAAAGCGTTGTGTGCTGTAAAAAAAGTGTTAGACGATTTATATAAAGTTACGTAAAACTAAAATTAATACAACTTCTCTTTATTAAAACAAACATTTAAAGTTTTCAATAGAACATACTTAAAAGAAACAAGCAATACTTGCTACTTGCATATGTACATCCGTGGATACTTACATACATACAAGTACATAGTGTATATGAACATTTTATGTGCATATTGGTGCCAGATAAATTAAATTCATTTTTTGCTAAATAATGGTAAGCGTCTTTAATAAACTTTTCGAATCTACAGTTATTAAAAACTTTCTCTTAACTTTCCAGTAACATTACAGTTAATACATATCAATAATGGAGTCTGAAAAATGAGATCATAAGCGGAAATACAGAAAGGTTTGGGAATCACAATGTGAGTTTAAGCAATGGCTCCGGCCTTGCCCAAATAATGAAGCAAAGGCAAGATGCTTCTATTGCAAATGCGACATTACTGCTAAATATCCAGACCTTGTTCGACATACTGCAACACGGAAACACATTGCAGCTTTGAGCCCATTTAGCAGCAAACGACACCAACAACCAACATTAAGTTTTGAAGTTTTGCCCAAGACAGCAGATGAAAAACAAAAGGCGCAAGGACAGTTAGCGCTTTTTATCGCATCACATTGCTCCTTTAGTAGCATTGATCAAATGTCAGGTATTTGCAATAAATTATTTATAGACAGTAAAGCTAGTGGTTTTTCTATGCATAAAACGAAATGCACTTGCATAATAAAAAATATTTTGGGTCCATATTTTATTAAAAAATTATTAAATGACATTGGCAAGTCTTATTTCAGTATTATAATAGACGAAAGTACAGATATTGCGATTACAAAATTATTAGGAATAGTAATAAACTATTACAGTGATGAAAAAAGTAAAATTGAAACCACATTTATGGCCTTAATAGATTTGAATTCGGGAACGTCTGACGGTATAGTTGAAGGGATTGAAAAAGTTCTAACTCTTTTTCAATTACCAATACAAAAAATGTTAGGTATTGCTACTGATAATGCTGCTGTTATGACAGGAGTTAATAATGGAGTTTACGCAAAGCTTAAATCGAAATATAATTTAAAATCCTTGGTTTTAATACGATGCGTTTGCCATTCCCTTCAATTAGCAGTAGTATCAGCAGCAAAATCTTCATTACCAAATTATTTAGAATACCTTTTAAGGGAAACACATAATTGGTTTTCCCATTCAGCTGCTAGGCAAAAGGCCTACGAACAAATATATCAATTAATAAATACTGATAATGAGTATCCGCAAAAAGTTCCACTGATTGCAGACACTCGTTGGCTTTCAATAGAAAAGTCTATTAAAGCAATTTTAAAAATGTGGCTTGAATTAAAAACGCTATTTAATACATTGCCAACATCTCAACAATGTTTTTTTATCTAACCAACTAAAAAATATGTACAATGATGATATTAATTATGTTTACTTAGTATATTTATCCAATATTTTAAAAGAGGTGCAACGTGTTAATCTCGCATTTGAATCAAAAAATGCCGACCAGACTAAATTATTTGATGATTTGCACAATCTCTTAAAAATTTTGATGTCCAAAATAACTGAGCCTGATTTTGAATTCGATTTTTTAAAAGGTGATATCAATACATCGTCTGATATTTGTTATTTGGGTTTTAAGTTTGAAGAAGCTTGCGAATTAAAGAAAATAAGCAATGAAGCAAAGAACTCAAACACTTGTTGCAAATTCACCAAAAACTTAGTTGAAGAGATTCGGGCGAGACTGCCTTCTAATTTTGAAATTTTACAAAAAATTAACGTTTTAAACGTAAAAAATGTAGTACAATTTGAATTCGAGTATTGTCTAGTATTGAAAACGGATGGCGAATGGTTCACCTTATGCAATGGAACAATATTGATTCAACATTCGAATTTTGGACTGAAGTTAAATTTTATAAAGACGCACTTAATATTAACCCATTTCCTGCACTTGCAAATATCGCGTTTAAAATTTTGTCACTTCCATACTCAAATGCAGAAGTTGAGCACGTTTTTAGTTCAATGAATATATTTAAATCAAGGATACGTAACCGAATGTCTTTAAGTGCTGTTAATGCATTACTTCAAATTAAAAATGGATTAAAACTGGAAAATTCTTGTTGTGAAACTTACGAACTTCCAGATAGTGTTAATTGCCGCATTAATAGTAATGATGTTTACAAAACATCAGAGTTTGAAATCAAATCTGTTTTATGGCCATATGATAACAATAACGATGAAAATATTATTTTTTTTTAATTTGGAATGATTATTATAAATTTTTTATCTCTTTTTAAAATTAATGTACAAAAATGTATCGGCTTGTACAAATAAATGAATGAAAAAATACATACTATGTATGTGCACATTTTTTATTCGTCTTCTTCTTTTTTTATTGTTAAGTTTTTTGTTAAACTATGTACATATATTGTAAAAGGCTGTTTTTTGTTATATGTTTACTGCCTTATTTATAATTTTTTTTTTGCATTTATAAGCCTTTAATAAAATGAATTTTGTATGGCAATTTTACTTATTAAACTGTATGTATTTAATTATACAGAAATATTAAAAGTTGTGTATGCAACATATGAAATAAAAAAAATGTATTATCTAGTACAAATGAATACAAACATATTTGTTTAGTTTTTTATTTATTTTTGTTAAGTTTTATGTTTTTAATACAAAAAAATTATACTTTTTAAATTAATTCATTAAAGATTTTAAATAAAAAGAAATTCTCAAACTTGGTGCGTTTTCTCTTAAATGGTGCGTTTTTTTCTCCACTTCGGTGCGTTTTGTAATTTCAAAGTTGACAACGCTGGCAATCGGTCTTAGCCATAAGTCTATGGGACGGAAATAAGTTGACATATGGGGACAGTTAAACAGATGGACTTTATTGTGAAGGCTTTGAAAACAGGCCGGACAGTGAAAATTTGGCATTTACATGCCAAATATCCACTCGCATGCAATTTTAGCTGCCACTGGAGCTGCCATTGCGAAAAATGTAAATGTATTAGTGAAAATGAGTGAGTGTATTGAGTTTTTCGAACTCCTAGTGGCATGTGTAAACGCTAGGTAACGCTCATGCTTCGATATGACCGCCTGTTGATTTAAGTCCTTTATTGCAGACATCCTGTCAATGTAGGTTAGGGTGACGTCTTTGATGTCTTTCCCATAACGTCTAAAGTTCTGACGGATGAGTCCGAGGTTTCGGTGGTTAAACATTACATTACGTTACCGGCAGCACCTTGGTCTCTTCGTGAATGTTTGAGGCTTAGTTCCATCATGGCATTTACACTTAACAGATGTCTGCCCGTGGTCCTAAGTCTTAAGCTAACCAGTGCTGGACATTTACACAAAATGTGTGCTACCGTCTCAGCATCTTCTTCAGGAGAATCTTTCAAAGCTGTCGAATCCACCCCTTGGGAGGTTTGAACTCGCCAAGCGTTTTGCGAGACCGATTTACAGAACACCTTTTTTGCGAGTTTATGTCGCAATCACAAAGGTTTCCCGAGATGCTTGTGTTAAAACATGACCAAAAAGCTTAACATTCTTGGAAATTCAAATCATTACGATATAGCTACAAGATGGTAAAGAGGCATTCATGCAAATTAATATAGTGCATATTGCGACAGATCCTTAACCCAAATTTTAAGAGTCCATTGCAGTGTTAATTTTATAAATATGAATATATGTATAAAAATACCATTTAACGCCAATTTATTAGGATTTTTTTTTTTTTAACAAAAAACAACGATTTTAATTATTGATTCTTGATTTGATATTCCGACAGGGCGTTTTGATGTAGAATTTTGGAACGAATTTCCGTCATCCCTTGTCAAGTTTGATTTGGAGACAAACCGGTTTCGGCTATGTGTCATCTTCAGTGTAATTTTTCGTTTTCCAAACCAAACTTGACAAGGGATGACGGACATTCGTTCCAAAATTCTACATTTTAATTCTTCTTTTCTTACAAATATTAATATGTGTTTTTATATATTTGCAAATGAGCAAATATACACAGTCGTACATATTTGCTACTGGTGTATATAATAAAAATTAAAGCGAAATGCAACAGGTAAACACGCCAGTGCTTCTCAATTCCATATAAAAAATATTTCGCCATTTCCGGAACGTTTTTATATAGAGTTTAAAATCCCGTGAGTCTACTTATTAATAATTTGCCTTTGTGGCGACGTAAAATTTTTTTATGCATGGCAATGCCAGTGTAGTTTCGAAGCTGTATGGTAACTCTGAATAATATATGTTTTCGCAAAAACTAAAGGAATTGTTGATTTTAGAAATCAATAGAGGAATTTTTCATTTGATAGCTGTAGTAAATCCAGAATAGAAACTATTAAGATCTTGGGAAATTATTAGTATCTAGAAAAGTTCATTGGGCATGCTGTGAAGCTTATTGTTAAAAGTAAGTTGTGCCCAATCAGTTCCGTCTGCCGCGAAGCACAAACAAGCAACCGCCAAACCTTCAGTAGGCACCGAAAATATTTTTAACAAACTAAAAACGAAAATGGACCAAATGTTAAGTCCAGGGTTTTCAATACCAAGTATTGGGACGCCTCTCCACCAAATGGAAGCAGATCAACAAATAGTGGCCAATCCCGTATATCATCCCTCAGCTATGAATCAACATAATAATCATGATATGAACAATGGTGCACACAATCCCAATGTATCGGCCAATAATATGTATGGTCATGATTTAAGTCACATTATGGGCGGAAATTCCCCAGCACCGGGTTCAAACACACCTAACATCGCACAACACCCAACATTGCACTCTCCACATAAGCAAATGCAGTCATACCAACCATCATATCAAAGTTCAATGTCTTCAGCATCAACAAATGTTTTGGGGACGCCAAATAGCAATAGTACTGGAGCAGCGGCACCACAATCGTTAATGCAACCACAAACGCCGCAGAGTCTTATGTCGCCCATGGTCCCGATGAGTGATAAAACTGATCATTTAAGTAATATTCATCAAACAATGGGTCCGGCAACGCCTATGACACCCATGACACCGGGCTCAGCTGATCCCGGCATTGTACCTCAACTACAGTAAGTTTAACAACAAATTGAAATTATCTTGTAGTGTGTTAACGCTTTTTCGATTTTTGTAGAAATATTGTTTCCACTGTTAATTTATGTTGTAAGCTCGATTTAAAAAAGATCGCCTTACATGCACGTAATGCAGAGTATAATCCCAAACGCTTTGCAGCTGTCATTATGCGAATTCGTGAACCTCGTACTACAGCTCTGATATTCTCTTCTGGTAAAATGGTTTGTACAGGGGCAAAAAGTGAAGATGATTCTCGTTTGGCCGCACGTAAATACGCAAGAATTATACAAAAATTAGGTTTTCCGGTATGTATTTTTTTTTCGTAATCATGTTTTATTTAAATATTTTTATTGTAAAAATATAGGCAAAATTTCTGGATTTTAAAATTCAAAATATGGTTGGTTCCTGTGATGTAAAATTTCCCATACGTTTAGAAGGACTGGTGCTCACCCATTGCAATTTCTCATCGTACGAACCTGAACTCTTTCCTGGTCTTATCTATCGTATGGTGCGGCCGCGCATTGTACTTTTGATATTCGTTTCTGGCAAAGTAGTACTAACGGGAGCTAAAGTACGCGGTGAAATTTATGAAGCTTTTGATAAGATATTTCCGATTTTGAAGAAGTTTAAAAAACAATCTTAACGTAATTTTATGGCATTTTGCTACTGCTTATATTAAGAGTGTGTGGCAAAAATAGAAGCTTTATTTGTAAAAATCATTTACATTTACAAAAATACATAGACTCTAGCTAATCATAAAGAGCTTGATTACGATGTTAAAATTCTTTTTATAAATATATAGTTTTGTACTTTTAATAATATCTATTAACAGACCATAGTTTAAGTTTTGTTTGGAAATAAACTTAGTTTAGTCTCATGTCTGCTCCTCCTTTGATTTTTAAGAAGTTTTGTATAAGTATAATAAAATAAAAAGTAATGATAATAAGTTTGTGTTCTTTTTCAAATGGTTTTATTTTAATAATGTTTTATACGTAGGTTTCGCTTGTTTTATGACAGAGTGCTTAAGCTTTGTATTTACTTCAAATGTTTCCCTTAATTTTATCTTACAGACACTGGGCCATGAGACCAGCCAAATTATCAAATTCAATTTTCTCTGTTATATTCTTCGTCTTAATCTTCTCTTCTTGTGAAGCAATAAATACTAAATTCCCATCACGTTTCCAACCATATTGTTTCATCCATTTGTCTAAAGAAGAATCTGAAAAAGAATAAAGTAATTATTATAAAAATTTTGAAAATTAGATGAAATTTTATTTGACAGCAGAGATATTCTAAATATATTTATATAATTGTTCTTTGACGTTTTTAAGGTGTTAATAGAACGAAATTCCTTACACTTTTTTGTTTTCCGCGCTTTTGCAATTGGTGTTATTAAAGTTGCTTTCCACGTATCGGAAAATTTCTGTCTCAATAGATGTGTTAACTATATTTAATATATTATTGCCCGTTAAATACCAATCACCAAAAATGATTTTAATGGATACTATATTATAGTCTGGTGTCCGTTTCATCTCTTTTATTTTCTTGAGTTCAATTATATTTATTGCACGAAATTTGAATTGGTTACTTATCACAGGTATTATATTTATATATTGCATATCTTAAATTTTAAATATTTTCTTTGGATCATCATACGCAATTAGTAAAATTTAATGCCTCTGGAATCGTGTTTTATCATACTTAAAAGAATTTATTTTTTTCTTTTCATGTGTTAGTTTTATAATTCTGATCGGAAATTTTATTATTTGTGCTGATTTTCGCCAATGCCTTAGTGGTATTTGTTATTATATAGTCAATAATTGTATTTGTATGATGTGTTATACGGGTATATTCATTCATAATTTGTTAAAGTCCGTTGTCATTAAATAATCTTTCTAATTTCTTTTTAAAAAACTTTTATTTTAAAAGTCCATGTTAAAGTCAACAGCTATAATTACAACACAATTATTTTCATTTATTTCGTCACGAATGTCTTCTAAGATATCACAGAACTCGGATTCTCCGTAACTTGGTGACCTTACAAATCAAGATCCACTATTTTGAATTCTCTATTTTTTTCATTATCAAATAATAATACCTCCAGTTCTTGCCGATACCGAAAGAGACATTTTGTGTTTATATCCGTGTAGTCGAAATTCGTTTTGGTCTACGTCTTCTATTATATATGTCTATGTTAGCAATTTGAAATCAAAATTTTCGTTGCTCGCAGCTTCTTCAATTTGTTTAAAGTTGTTTGTAAGTCCTTGTATGTTTATAGAGAACGCAAACATATTCTTTGATTGTTTTTTAACGAAGTCGATTCTTTTCATTTTTAAGTTTAGTTTATTTTGATAAACTAGATTTGTGCCTCATTTGTTAAATGATATTCGTCCATACTCATGTTTAACCTTCTGTTTATGCGTACACAATTTATGCAATTCAATATTTGTGGCTTTATGACTATACCCTATACACTTTAGACATTGCATAACCTCCATTCTATTCCAAGCCGTACATCTTTCCGATCCAATATTAAGTCTTTGTTCCTTTCATAATTGTATGTTTCTACGATTTAAATATTTATTATTGGGTGCTGCTTCTTTAATTCTTCTACCATATATGTATATCTCTTCATAGTGAAAATCTAATATGAAATGAGTTTTCAGTTGGTAATAAAGTATTAATATTATTCTTGGTTTGATATTCAGACAGGGTGTTTTGATGTATATATGAATTCATTCATTTTATATAAAACCGAGAAAAGTTGCATATTCTACAAATTATAAATGCATCATGTTCCTGTTCAGCACCCCATATTTTCTTGCGCATATCCTTTCATTTTTTTCTCTTTGCTACACACTCACACTATTGGAAAGATAACTTTAATCGTGTATCAGTGCACTTAAGGACACTCAGATCTACTATTGTTTGCTTTCGATAGTGTTGCGCATCACTTTCGCACCAATTTAAAGAAGAATATAACCTGGTGGGCGACTAGTCATACCTACGACATATACTATGTTTTAAATGAAGTTAGGAGAGCACCATTCAAAACTCTTACAGCTATTGTCATTAATCATTTGGGTTTAAATGAGGATGAAAACTTGCAATAATAAGTTTCATGACAGATCTAATACCATAGGTTAATACAAATTCACATTTTATGAAATTAAGAAGTAAAATCTGAAAATGTATTATCTGCCAAAATAAGCTAATATAGATATATATTTTATTACTATTCGACAGATTTTGCGAATATTGTACATTTTTTTCTACTAACCTTCAATGCCACCCAACATTTCTTTTAACAAATCTTTTCTTATCTTCTGGAAAGTAATATTCACAACATGACATACAAATTTTCGTATTGAATCATGAAATCCCTGAATGTGACGGAATATGCTCTTGTTCATTTCGGCTCTCTGCCAGAACAAAATAAAATCTGCTCGTTCTAATATATCAGCCAAATCAATAATTGTTTGGACAGTCTCATTTTTCATTTGTTGTGGCAATAACAAGCATTTGGCCATCACGAAGTCTGTATGTGGCAAATTGGTCAACGATTTCAACAAGATGGTGTAGGTAATATCGAAATTCAACATATGAGGATTAAATTGATATAATTTTAATACGGCCAAGTTAGCTTCCAAATCATATGTGTTGCTTTTGGCCTGATCTTCTACATATGCTTCCAACGTTTTTAAATGATCGGGATTGTATCTTAAAAGATGGCAAAGATGTGCATTAATATTGTAGGTTATGTTTTCCTTAGGATATGCGAGATGTATCTTATACATACCTTTCGATGCAGGCCAACATTTCCTGGATTGTTTGGCTCTGCCCATTTTCCATTGTTACCATGTGGGGCATTTTTAATTTGATTGTATTTTTAAAGTTTTTAAAAACTTGCAATTAAAGTTTGTCAAAAAATATTCCAAGACAACACCAACAAATTGACGTTTGCAAAGAGAGAGAAAATAATGACACGCAGAACAACAATGATGGCAATACCTACGAATTTATAACAGACTTACTTACAAGCACAGCTGATAAATTTCTGCTTATAAACAAGGCATATATAACTAGGTGCCAGGCTACGACACAAATACAACAATACAACAACAGAAGGCAAATTTGTGTAAAATCAATGATTACTGTCAAAAACATGTGACAACAAAAAGCAAATTAAAAGGAAAATAGATTAAAAAAGGTTTGTTGGTAAACAAAACCAAACACTTTGACATTAACAAACTGTAAACAAAGAAAAAAGAAATGTTAGCAAAAAATAATCACCTGCAGTAGTGATGCCACCTAGTTAAATATGCCTTGCTTATAAACTTTATTTTTATTGGGTGTTTATCAGTTGAATCCATTTTCTATACATGCGTTTGTGTTTGTTTGTTTGTTTACAAAAATTAGTCACACACATAAGTACGTTGTTTGTAATATTGATGAATATCAGAAGGAGTGGGCTTTTTTTTTAATATTGAAGTAGTTTGACATAGTGTATTTGATAATTTGTATTGACTATTCTTATTTTGTTTTGCAATAAGTTCAAGTGACCGTGTTTTAAAGAAAATGTAAGTAGAAATTTTATAATACACTTATTAGAAATATATCGCTTGTTGCCAGCGTTCTGCCACAAATTTTTGTAACCTGTAGTTCTGGGATGCAAAACCCAGAAAATAGAGCGGTAAAAATGTGCAAAATTTACAATAAGTTGTTTTTTTTTTGGAAAAATAGAAAGAAAAATATCGAGCGACTGAAAATGCTATGCATGATGTTTTTTTGAAATAAAGAAAGGAAAATATCAAGCGACTGAAAATGCAATGCATGAGCTAATGCATATTCGTTTCATTTTCCTTTCCTTTGTAAATGCTAATGCAATAGGTATACAATTTTTTTATGAGCTATCATTAAGGTTGGGATAAATAATGTTTGTATGATAATAAAATGATAATTAAATTGTGTAATTACTTTTTAAATGCTACAATGTAAAATTTTTTTAAAATAAGTTATGTTTTATACTTTTTATTTGAAAACAAAATGAGCGCAATTATTTGTATATTCAAAGCAAAGAAAAATGTCAAATTTTTCGAATTTATCATTCACCACTAATGGGTGGCATTTGTCATTATGTATGGGAAATCAAGAAGAAAATCATTTGATTTGAACAAATCAAGTGTTTTGAGCCAGTTGAGGTAGTTTAAATGATAATTAAAAAAAGTCCCATTAAATTTCCCTAATATAAAAGGGGAGCCCATAAAATTAAATTCTACATGTAGAAGAAATGACGTCTCGCGAACTGTGTTCATATTTGCCATTAAATTTCAGCGGTCAATGTGATTTTAACTGCAGGTTTGTAAACACTCACGCAATACATTATCGAACTATATACATATGTATGTATATATTTCTTACGGACACATGTACTTGGCAACTCTTACAATGGACAAACTACGCCATCTAACGGGAAATAATACACATAGCGTATTTTCAGTTCCATTAAGGCCCAACTAAAATATGCTTAAGGTAGCTTAAGCTAATGTCAAATATTGAACGAAAAGCCTATCAAATGCTTCAGCAAATTATTGAAGACTTTTAGGTGGCTACAATGTACTTACATGAGCCTGGAAACTATAATGCCACAGTTGCACATTTGTTTTATTCGTACTTTTGCAAAAACATATTTTATTTCAGAATAAATAAAATTCGTTAACAAAAAGGTGTTGAATAAATATATTTTATATATTTAAAATACCATTCACAAATTAATAATTATTTTTATTAGTTTTAAGAAATTTTCGAACAAAAAAAAAAAATACAAAATTTTTGGTGCTTGTGTAATTTTGGCCAAAAGTACTAAAAACTGCAGCGGTGTGCATCACTCTACTTATGAACAATAAAAATTTTTTTCCATTTTTGTGCTACTTTTTTCCTTGCTCGTTCCTTAGAATTGCGATTATAATAAAATGCGTCTCTTTTTTGATACAAACAATTTTTGTCTCTACATTTTCTATTAAATTTAGAAAAAAAATGTTCACTTTCGTCCTCCATTGCAGCTTGTTTGTTAATGTATGTATCTATAGCACAATCAGCTGTTTTCGTACGGAATGTGCGATCAGTTTCGTACTTTGCTTAAGCAAATGACAGTTGACGAAACTTAACGAAAAGTGTTGTTAAGTACATTATAGTTTGCCACATATGATTTATATGTAATTGCACAGTTGCTTAAGCCAGCTTATGCATATTATAGTTGAGCCTTTATTCTTGAACTAAGCCAGGACATTATTACAAATACCTCCTGTCTTGTGACTTTTTTGGCCGTAAGATACGCATAAATCTTTGGTAGGCCGCGAATCGGAAAATATAGTAGTTCGCTAACTACATTTGCTTCAAAATGATACATAACTTTCAATAATACGTTTAACAGTAAAAGAATTAAGAGTGTACTGTGTGCATACTATATCTTTAACGTACAATTTACTGTAGTTTAATGAACATCAGAGATTGCAAAAAAAAAACAGACACATTCATCCTGACGAGACGGCACTCCTTACATGATAGTAGATAGTTGAATAAGGTTTGAATAAAATAAATACGTTATTACATAAGTGTACCAAACATTCATCAAAAGATATAAAAGGGAATAACAACAGTTTTTTTAGTGCAACAGAAATGCTATCCACAATTTAAGTATTAAAAAAAATAGTGCTTTTTTAACAAATAAAAGTATATCTGCACAGGTAACAACACCACCAGATTTTAATAACATTCAACAAAGAAGCGAAACAGGTGCTATATCAAATCCAATACAAAAACTGCAAACAGATATGGATATAACTATAACCAAGAGAATGGCTAAGTCTTCCGAGCAAGATTGCAAAACAATACAAAACGTCTCAAGTTCCTCGGAGGATGAAGATAACGTACCCGCTGTTAAGAGGCAAACACCACCACCAATTTACTTGATTTCCCAACTCATATGTAAGGAAATTTCTATGTCGCTTCTATGCGAAGAGGACAAATTCAAGAAACCAAGATTCATACCCACACGGAGAAAAATTATCGGCGCATCGCAAGTAGATTTGACGTTGATAAGAAGAGTTATTATACCTACCAGCTAAAAAGTGCAAAACGTTTGATAGTTCTTAGAAAGGGCATTAAGAGTTATGTGCCTACTGAGGAAATATAACGTGGTATAGAGGCAGAAGGTTATGACGTAAGGTCGTTGCACAATATACTAAACAAAGATAAAGTTGCCCAACCAATGCATCGTGTGAACGTCGGAATGTACGTCTTCCAAAACTTATTACAAGGTAAAAAGATGCAGCAACTGTAGAGAAAGCGACACTGAAAACTATAGGGTTGCTCTGTCCTATAGGGGTTGTAGTGACTTCCAGCACGTCAAAAACGCGATAATAATACGAAAATCTGAATTTGAACAATATAAGGCTTCACAATTTCCTAGGTACCGTGCTGGTCCTATTGCTAGTATACAATGTACCACACAAAACGCCAAACTATACGTAGGCACAAACATTGAAAAATGTTTATGTAAAAAGTAATGCCCAAAAACAAACATTTATATGCAATTTTCTTAAGCGAATAATTTGAGCTCAGTCGAAAATCTAATAAAAACAATGAACACATTAATGACAACTATGCAGGGTATGTTTTAAAAAATTATGCGCACCCAAAACAGCTTTTGCAAATTTTGCTTAGCAAAAAACCAACCAGTAGGAACAGGGAATAAACGCACTTTTAGTCTCTGACACACATTTCCCTCTAAAAAATGCTTTAGAATCAATACATTTTTCACATCCGAGTGGAAGGGAATCTGGTGGCATCTTCGTCATAGTGCGCAAACACGTAAGACACTTTTCAATGTCAGAATTCAGCGAACACCTTTTTACAAGTTACCACTATAAATCTTAAAATTGCAGACTGATCTGTGTATTGCCCCCCTGGACATAAGATTAAACACGATCAATTCGCCAGGTTCATTGCTACATTTGGACAAAGGGTTTTTGCTGCTGCGGATTACAGTGCTAAGTACACCTTTTAGGACTCTATACTTAGCCCTAGAGGGAGGCAGCCGTATAACACATTTCAAGGTAATAAGCTAGACATCGCTTTCAATTGACCTAAAGTTCTAAAATTTACCATACAATTTTAAAATAGGCATAGAAGAAAATAATTGCTAAAATACCACAATAACCAAAATTCACCAAATTTTAAGATTTCCAAACTAAGTTTTCAATTTCACCAAAATTATGCAGTTTCACCAAAAATTTTCAATATTTTGTGACAAATGTCGTAATTTTAACAAAATTTATCCGTAAGATTGCACCGAAAACTCGAAATCTTATCAAATATTAGAAATTTTACAATAAATTGTAGTGATATGTTTGATTAAACCAAATAATTTTGGGCCCCAATACCGCGCAAAACAATGAAGACTTTCACATGGTCGAAATGAAAACATTAGCATTAAAAGTGAATAAGCAACCCTTTTAAAGACTTTCTTTTATTAAGATTTATGTTAGCAACAGTCAAAGTAGTTTCTAATCTTTCCTTTCACTTTCTTTCTTGTGACTTTTCTTTTTGTTGTTTTTCTTCTTCTCCTCCTTGCCCCATTTCTTGTGCTCCTCTTCACTTTCTTCGTGCTTACGTTCCTTTTTGTACTTCTTATGATCCCCGTCATGATGGCCCTTCTTATAGTGACCCTCGTGTTTTTTGTGCTTTTTCTTCTTGCCCGTCTCATGTTCTTCTTTCTTTTTATGTTCTCCCTCGTCATTTTCATGATGCTTATGTTCCTTCCCGTACTTTTTATGATGACCACCTTTATCTTCGTCATCGTAGAATTTTTTTTCTTTAACATATTCATCTTTATGGAATTTTTTGTGGTGTTGCAATTCCTTGTGACCTTTTTTGTACTTTTTCTTGTGGTGATCTTTACCACCCTTTACGTGCTTGCCATGTTTATGCTCCTCACCATGTTTTTCTTCTACATCCTCTTCTTTTTTCTCTTTGCCACCTTCACCTTCGTGATGATGTTTATGGTCCTCTTCCTCATGATGCTTTTTCTCATCATCATCCCATTCCTTGAGTTCCTTGTGGCCTTTTTCGTGCTTGTGTTTCTTCTCTTCACTTTTTTCTTCCTCGTACTTCCTTCCTTCCTCCTCTTTTTCTTCGGAAGATTCCTCTTCTTGCTTTTTGCTCAACACCACACTCGATAAGAGCAGTGTAAAAATTAAAAACACTTTCAATGAGTAACGCATTTCTAACAACAATTATTTGATATTTTAAAGTCAGTTGACTTTTATACTGAAAAATAGCAATGAATTTGAATTGATGTAACAAGCCAACAGCCACCACAATTGACCACAATGGATAATTTTGATTATGAAAGTGTTGCTAGAGCAATTTGCATGCTTCATTGCACTGCACTGATTTGGTAAATATGTAACTCTTATCTGTATCGAAGTATTATTTTTTGTATTTCGTTTTAGTGCTATGTTGCAAAGTGGATTCTTTGTGGAGTTTGCTGATCAAGACATTACAAGAAGTTTGTTTTTATTTTTTTTAATAGTTTAATTGAATAATTTGTAAAATGTATTTTGCAGTTTCAATGTTCTTAGGTGGGCTTGAAATAAGACATGATTTTCAGGACTTTTTATTGCTAAATATTAAACATATAGTATTTAGGGCCACCTTTAAGAATAGATTCAAAAGAGGGAGTTGGTTTTTGTAGTGTGTGCAGGAAGGTTACTCTCTCATTCGAAACGATTTTCGGTAATGCCGTATCGTTCGAAACCAATTTTTGGTTTTTGTTTCGGTATTTTCTCTCTTACGGGGAAACGCTTATACACCATCCTATAAAAATTTGCATATTCTGAACTTTTATCAAATTTGCTAAAAAGTCCGCCTAAAGAAATGATCAACCCTAAACCGCCAGTTAACTTACGGACCTATATGTTGGACAAAATTAAAACAATTTAAAAAACTAAAAATTCCAAAAATAAAGAAACTCGAATCGTTTCAATAACCAAAATTTTATAAAAATTTGGAAATTTTGTCAAAATTTTAAATTCACCACAAATTTGAAAATTCTCAACAAAATCTAAAAACTGAAAAAAATAAGTTTATTTACCAAAAAATTAATGTTCAATAAAACCGAAATTTTACCTAAAAAACTAAAATTCATAAAATTTTTAAATTTTACCACAAAAATTTAAGTTTCACTAAAATTTTGTGATTTCACCAAAAAAGTCAAACAATCAACATTTTATGAAAAACGTCGAAATTTTGATACAACATAATACAAGAAAATTCAATTGACCAAAAAAGTTAACATATTTACCAAAAAATTTAAAAATCATAACAGTATTAATTTTACAAAAAACTTAAATTAATCTAAAATTTCACCATAATTTGGGAATTCATGAAATTCACAAAAAAACGAGTACATTGTTTAAAATAAAAATATTTTCCCAAAAAGTGAAGAAATTTAATTATAAAAAACTAAAATTGCACCAAAAAGATTACGGTAAATTCAAAATTTTTCCAAAATTTAAAGTTGGCCAAAAATTAATCATAATTTTTAATGCTTTCATTGCCAACCAGTGGTTGGCTAAAAGCACAATGCTTTTATATCATGGCTAAGAATGCAATAACAAAAAATGTCGAGTGTGTTAACCTAGTTCTCACCTAAGGCAAAAGGCAAGAACATGAAATTTGGAAAATATTCATTCTCATATGATTTCTATTTGTCTTTAGTGTTGGGTTAAATACATATATAATGTTTACAGTTGACACTAAATTAGTAGAAAAGACACAGAGAATATTGAAAAAGTAATAAAATGTTTACTTTTACTGTATTCAAAGTTATCATATCAAAACATATTTTTTTCCTGAATAGAAAGAATAAAGAAAACGAACTTAAGCCTAAAAATTAAATTACTTAATATGAAAAAAATATGAATGCTAAAAATTCAACATTTTATAAAAATTATTTATATTATATAAAAAACCAAAATATTCACCAAATTTTGCAATATCGCCACAAAACTTTAATTTCGCCAAAAGTTTGTGATTTTACCAAAAAACCGAAAATTAAGAAACAATATTTTATGAAAACGTCAACATTTTATTGGAATATACGAGGGCGGATCAATACTCCCGTGACTTTTCGAACTTCCATCGTAGTTATATAAAATGCAACACTGTTCCCATCAAGTGCCACCTGTTAATAGACTGTTGTCAAATTTTGAGCAAGCGTCGTCATTTACTTTGCGTTTAACAGCTGTTCAAAACATATAACGTCGTGTATTTGTCTAAAAATGAAAAAAAGTAAAATTTCTAGTGCTTATTAAACATTATTTTTGCGAAAAAAAAACCGTCAATCAAATCAAGGAAAAGCTCGATAAATACTATGGGGACTTTGCACCATCGATTTCAATGGTAAAAAAGTGGTTTACTAACTTTTGTTGTGGTCGCACAAGTACAAATGACGCTGAACGTTCTGGACGGCCAATTGGGGTCAGTACGCCCGAAAATGTCGAAAAAATCGTATGTTACACAATTATATTTAAAAAAATCAAATTTCACCACAAATCGGGAATTTACCAAAATTTAAAAATTTTATTAAAAATCTAATTTAAAATGAAAAATGATAAAAACCGTAATTTCACCAAATTTTGGAAATTCATATAAACTCGAAAATTCACCTAAATACAGAGTAAATATTAATATCCTTGTATCTAAAGAACTGCAACAGTGGAAGACGTTAAATTTGGTGTGGGCTATTTCGAACGACAAGTGCGTACTCAACAAAAATACTGAAGACAGGAGCGTACATAGTACCCCTCCGTCCCCCTCATACAGAGTAAATATTAATTTTTCAATATCTGCGGAACTGCAATGGCTATATTCTTTAAGTTTGATACAAACTACTTCCAAAACTAAGTTTGGGCAGAGGAGTGCAGAGTAAATTTCAATTTTCACATATCTAAAGAATTGCAACAATGAGAGTCTTCAAATTTAGTGTAGGCTATTTCGAACGCCAAATGGGTGTTCAGGAAAAATCCTGAATGCATAGGAGAGGGCAGAGGGGTACTAATCATACAAATTAATTATAAATAATTTGTCATTCTCGGCGGAACTGCAAAAGTGATAGCCATCAAATTTGCTGCGGTGTATTTTCAAAATCAAGCGCATTTGCAGGAAAACTCTTAGAGGAACAGGAGCGGGCAGAAGGGAAACCGCCATTTAAGTTAATTTTAATTTCTCTATACCTCAAGAACTGCAAATGTGAGCGCCTTCAAGTTTTATGTGGGTTATTTTGAAAACCAAGTGCGTTTACGAAAAATTTTAAAAGAATAGATGCGGGTAAAGTGATGCCCCCATACAAATTAGTTTAATACTTCACCTTTATCTCCACCACTAAAAGAATGAAAGTCTTCAAATTCAGTGTGGGAAATTTGGAACACCAGGTGTATACTTAGCAATGTATTCCAATTTTATGTAGATTGTTTTCAAAACTAGACGTAAATTCAGGCAAAATACTGGCAGAGGTATGCTCTCAATACAAAGTAACTAATAAGTCTCCTGTGACTACAATACTGAGACTCATCGAATTCGATGAATATTTGAGCACTGGCTTAGTTTCGTGATAGTTTTCCGCGTAGCAGGCCCTCGGCAGGTCACATGGGGTTTCTTCTTTATTGAATATTTTTTGAATAGTTGCGATTTGTTTGTGTTCGGTCGTAAGATTTGTCTACAACACTGGCTTAGAGTTTAGCAATTTAACATAATAAATTTGGAACCTAATTTAATTTTTAAATTATTTATATTTTCGATTAAACTGATGTTAGGATAGCGAAGAACTACACCGGCTGAAGCAAGTTAGTAAATAATTAACATAATTTTCTTTAATTGCCCAGCATGATTAATTAAACACAAGATTGTTCTTGGTTGCAATTAAATTGTGCACACAGTTCATTTCTTACATACCTTTCTGTATCAGTAATCAACAATAAAAACTGAGAGTGATTTTGATATAAATTTTCGGAACGAGTCGCTTGCTTGTGATTTGGAATTAGGCTATTTAGCTTGTGTATTTTTTTATGCAAGACACACACGAGGGAACATTAGAGGAAACATATTTTAGAAACCTAGTTTCATTTTTCGATACATTGAATGCTACCACAGAGTAAACCGTAAACGAAAGATTAGTTCTTTGTGAATATCGTACATTATGCTAGATGCACACGAAGGAAGGTTAGAGGAAAAGTAGGTATGTTCTATTTAATGTTGCACGCTGCCTATTGAAATTCATTATTCACTTTTAGTTCCCAAGATATCTTAAACATTATTAGCAATTCAACTTTTTCTCCAAAAAATATATCTTCAGAAATACGTTTCGGATTTTAATATTTCCATTCTTATTTTACTCGCTACTAACTACGATTTTAAAGAAATTTAAAAAATAAATACGATTTCAAACAAAGGTTGCAAAAAAAGCTGCCAAAATAACAAAAGTTAAAAAAAAGCATTGGTTGATTCAATTATTTTCAAACGCAGTAAAGCTCTTATGAAACTTAATTTTTTTCGTCGTTTCTCTTCTTATTTCATAGTATCTGTCCTTAGTTGTTCATTTTGCTAGGCATGCAAAAGATTCAGTTATCGATCGGCACGTCTTATCTGATCTATAAAAAAGGTTATCTATTGTAAGTGGATTTGCTACTAAATAACGAGTTAAGTCTTAAGGATTAAATTAACTAGCAAACAAGATTTCAATTAGCAACAAAATGATCTCAAAACATTCACCCTTCTGCTTTTTCCTTTCTTAAACTCTTTGCATTGCTTTGTTGCGGCAGAAGTAGGAGCAACTGTGGCATCAGCTAGTGAATGATGTTAAGCCAACCGCTTAAGTATAGTGATCCCTAGACTTAACCATACTTGCACCAGATTACAAGTGTCATTTTCTATTATATTCCGGACACAAAAACAAATTAAACCTCAGCATCATCCGCGTACGCCTTCTCCTGGATTGTATTGTTAAAACCTGCATCGTCACTATATTTATTGTCTCCATTATTGCCATCGTCATCTGTCGAGGCGTGTGATTTAGTCTAAGGTGAGAATACAAATTGCTCTCTTTATGTTGGTAATTTAATAATGTCTTACAACATTTTTGTGTTTTATAAAAAAAAACAAAAGGTTCTTTCAGTTGCGCTTCATCCTTTTTTAAGCAAGCCAAGGCAGAAAGATGTTGGTTAAAAATGTTGCACTACTGATGTTGAATGGGCATCAAAATGGTATAAGACGTGTTGTATCTACTAACACATTTTCTGGCTTATTGTGTTCTTAAACAAAGTTCAGATACTTTGAATAGAAAACAAAATTACATGTTGTACGATAGGGTGGATCAAATTATAAGGCCGATGAAAAATGTAAAAATCGCGTACCGAAATATTTCTCCAAGAAAACAAAGTTTCAAACATTTTTTTAACCGTTTGTATTTTTAAAATTGCAAAAACACAGAAAAAATTCAAGTTAATGAAATAATTATTTGGGCCGACAAATTTAAACCTGCCATTGTCTTTTTAAAGATTATTTCATCCGTGAACTGTAATCTCGCCAAGGGCAGCTGTAACATAGTCTTGTAGGGCTGGAATTATGGCTGGCTTGTCTATATACACGAGAGACTTCACATATCCTCACAAAAAATAGTATTTTGGGGTCAAATCGCATGATCTTGGCAGCCAATGGACTGTTCGAAAACATAATACTGGAATATATTTCAGTGTACTCCTGCAGAGATTTTTATATTTGTAGAAAATTCAGGAAGAACTCGAATTATTTTAGTGAGTAGCTCAATATGCCAGAATCCCTGGGAAATGTCAATAAATAACGCTGAATAGTATTCGATTTTCAGAATGAATTTCCGTCATCTCGTGTCAAGTGTGGTTTGGAGACAAAGCGGTTTCGGTAAATGTTATAGACATATTATAACGTAGCCATCTTTTAGGTGCGACCAGGTAGCAAGTAAAGGAGAATGAAAAATGATACTGAAGATGGCGTATAACCGAAACCGGTCTCTCTCCAAACCTAACTTTACAAGGGATAAGGGAAATTCGTCGCGAAAATCTACATCAAATTACCCTATAGGAATATCAAATCAAGAATCAGCTGATCAGTATTGCTTATTTTCAAATGCCGATCTCAATGACGGTGAAAATTCTATGAACTTGATCAATAATGCTATGCATTGCTTGAAATTTAAACTGGTGGTCCGGGCTCATATTTTGATCAGTAAGATATGACTTTAAACACAATTTTCAAGCAAGTTGAAGGAACCTTCTGATAATAATAGCAGATAAAACGTGCGGATAATTAATATGTATTGAATGCTTATGCCAGTAAATGTGTGTTGTACAAAAACGTTGTACTTAAAAACGAATTATTTATATTGTATTTATAACAGTGGCGCCAATTTCAATATGACTGGAAAACTTATACTATGTATTTTTTAAAATTTATATTAAAAATATAATGATAACCAGTTTGTGTTATTAAAAATTTAAATAAAATACAAAATTTGTTAATTGCATTTTTCACATGAACACCTCCACTTGCAAATATATTTTTAACACATACAAATGTGTGAATACACAATTGTTTATTACACAAAAAAAATTAATAATCATTTATGCGATGGTGGAACTGTAGATAAATGTGTTTAATACACAATGTAGTTTTTGTGTGGATGTGTTCAAGTACAGGTAACGCCTGTATTACACGGTATATACTTCTACAACACGGATTCGCTTTAGCGTGGTTAAAGGAATTACGAATAATTTTCATACAACACGGATTCACTCTGACACGGTTTAAGAAATGTAAACATGTGTAATGCGTAAAAACTATCACAACCCGTTTAAATTCACTAAAATACAAAACGCTGCTTTTTTATGAACATACGTACCCAGGCAGAAAAACACGATCGGGCCAACATTGGCAAAACATATCTTATGGATGTTTCAATCGTTGGAACATCGTCAGACATTCTTCTATTAAATGCCGTCTTTACTTGCTATAGATCTGTTCTGCCAACGTACAGATTGCTATTCACACAGGAATTTGGCTCGTTAAGACCTTCGCTATTGCTGATCGGTTCGTGTTCAAACAATGTTGTCTGAACAGTTGTTCGCTCTTGAATAGCCATGACAGCTATGGCACATTTTGCTCTTCGCACAAAAAATGGCAAATCAAGACCGTCGCTGTGCATGATCGCTTCGTGTTCGAACAGAGTTAGCCGAACAATAGTTCGCACAACTCTGTTATCCCATTACACAAACAAAATACACAGGTAAAATGAAAAATATGTATGTATGTGTGGCTTGTCTGTAAACACGTGTACATACACTATGCTGATAACATCGAAGCGATCTCGATGAGAGACCAAAAATTATGCTCAAACTGAACAGGAACATCTACACGTGTTCTTCAAACAGAAGATCACGAACATATTTACTCTCAATATATTGCAAACGCTCTCTCAATGTGCAAATAAATTAATGGGTAGTCAAGACGTAGAGTCAACGCTCTTCTGCCATTACACAAACAAAATACACACAGGCAAAATAAAAAAAGATGTATTTATGGGCTCGTTGGTAAAGATCTCTATATAAACTATGCTGAGAACATGGAAACACTCTCGATGACAAAGCAAAAATTATGCTCGAACTGAACAGGAACATCTACGCGTATTCTCCCTACCCAAGACCATGAACACTTTTTTCGCCGTTATTCCGCGGACGGTCTGTCCATGTGCGAACAAATTTATTGCTAGTCAAGACAAAGTGTTAAAGTGCTGTGCCAACACTCAAGTGGCTGAACGTTCTGAAAACTAAAAATTTTATGTTTTGCTAACCAATACTTATTGTTTTGTTAGTACCGACTTTTCCCAGAGTACTTTAGGTTTCAAAAGTAGGGTGTTGGCTCAATATAAAATTCTACATTAAATTTTGAATTTATTTGTTTTAATACATAAGTTATAAAAAATTCATTTAAATTATAAAATGTTTATACCACGATCTCCCTCTACCAGTCATTTTGCCTTGTTCATTAGAGCTAACAAATCATGGCATTTTTTTATCCCAAAAATTGAATCTACTTTCTGCAGATCAATATCAGTAGAATTGTTTTAAACAAAAATACTTACTTACTTTTTCAATTACTAAATGGTCTCTAGAGGAAAAAATAAAGAGTTGGATACACAAAAAAATAATTGAGTAAGCTGTATGTAACGTGGTTTTGGCTAAGGCTGAGGTAGCTCAGTTGTGTCAGGGGTTGACTAACAGATCTGCAAACCTTAAGCAAAACTCAATTGATTTACCCACTCTGGGGCCACAATAGGCGTATCTTTATTTACACCTTTTAATCACTTTGCAATGTTTACTTAAGTTGACAGTAATCACGTAGGATTCAGTTTGACTTTCTTCAACTGACCTCCTACGGAACAGTATTCGGGAACCCTAGGGATATCGGCGGTTCTCTAATCAGTCAGCTGATGTGCGAAAACAGTCAGCCGGAGTTGCTGTGCCAAAATGTATTGGCAATACTTCGACCTGGGCTGAAGTATTGCTCGAAAATTGTTCAGCTAATCTGTTTTACAATATACTTTCAGTCTTACGAATACAATTCTTCTCGGGTATGAACCGCCTCGGCGGGAACGAAACTTATAATACTTATTAAGGCAAAACTAATAATTAAATGAGATTTATAAGCTGTACTTCGGTGGCATGCATGTAACAGCAGGTAGTGTGAAACAATAAAAAAAGAGATATACATATCTAATTTTTTGTTATTTCACACTACCTTTAGTCAGACGGTATGTACGTAATACACGTTACATGTATTTAAAACAAATAAACCCGGCGTCAAAAGTACGGCAAGTACGTATTCTCTTAAATCATGTACAGAACGCCTTATTCAAGAACGGATTAACTAAATGCCAAATCCTCAGTTTTAGCACCAGGTGGGCCTTTCTGGGCTTGGCATTGGCCGCAAAATTCTTTAAGTTTTAATTTATACTTGATGTAATCCTAGAAAATTTCTGATACGCAATATTGCATCAATCCAAAAGTACCCTTTAAAAGAAATTCTAAATTGATTTGATACCGATCCGGTTATTGATATAATCCAAAAATATGATTGATTAATTAAAAAACAAAAGATTTTATTGAATTTTTATTTCATCTTTAAAAAGATAACTAATATTAAAATATATATTTGATATAATCCTTCAGAGTACCACACAACTTATCTGGGAGTCCGCGCTAGTCATCCTTTTGTTTTTGTTTCCATCTGTATTTCTCAAGCGCTTAAAAGAGGGGAAAATCGAATACAACAAAACTGAAATCAGATATATAATCTTGCGAATCTGGAAGTCAAAATAAAACCAAATAGTCATATACGAGTATGTGATAGAAATCGAACGATTTTAAATCGAATTTTTTTAAGGTGTGTGATGAATTTCGGTCGATTTTGAAAACTATTTTGGAATTTTTTCTTAAACTATTATAATTAAAAATGCAAATTAAGAGATAAAATTTATATCATATAACGCAATTAAGGCAAAAAAGGTTTTAAGAAACTAATGAAAATTATTTAACAAATCTTCGTTTTCATTCATATAGTATTATAAACTCTTCTTAAAAATGTGAATTATTCATTTGGAAAACTTATAGAAACAGAAATAAATTTATACAGGTCTCTCGAAAAGCTATAGCAGCTTTTTTTTAAAGGAAGATGAGACGTCGTACAGTACGGTGTTTTTTTTTTTGTTGGAACCTAACCTCTCTTTTAGACTAGTTATATGTTTCGTACAACATGGTGATCTTTATTTTTGCAGCCAATCTCTTTCCTTCTTCTATTTCTTTGATTCGTGACGCACTGCTTTGCATAACACCAAATTATTCTGAAACGTAACTATCGCATTATACGGGGGTTAACTGTATATAGAGGCAATATATTTGTGTTTTTAAGGTTACGTTTTTCAATGTAATAGTTGTAAAAAATTTACATTTAAGTAAGAAAAATATTTGGGTAGTGCACAGTCTAACGTTTATGATTTATAGAGAAATTAAACGTTAATAATATGTAATATAATTATATGTATGTATATCCTGAGTAGTATGATTAATGTTAAATATTTGTAGAGTAACCATAGTCCGAGGCCGTCAGTTGGCAGAAGTAAGTCAGAAGTTCTGACTTATACCTCCTTGTTGTGATGGATCGTTACTGTGGTATCTCAGCTGTGAGATTGGCTAAATAAGTAGAGCGAGGAGATGTTGATACTTACTTATAAGAATCTCTAATCCACGGTGAAACAGCATACGCCAGGGATACGTAGAACTCTAGTTTTAATCGGCAAGGGAGGAATCCGGAAGAGATGGAGAAGTATATTTCGCGAGGGGTGGATGGTTCAATGTCTAAAGGTACTACTATGGCGTTGCACCGTGAGGTTCCGATACGGATGGACAATAAAACGTCGCAATAGCTGGAGAAGTTAATCTCTGTAGGATCTCCGGTGTTTATTGGCCAATTGAGCAATTCTGAAGAAAAATCTTGCGGGGAGTGGACGGATCAATCTCCAAAGATACTTCTCATTACGTAGCTGAGACGGCAGTGCGCAATGTGTGTGAATCTTCAGCACTGGCTACCATAAGGCTTAGGAACACGCGCGGACACATATTAAATGTGAATGACATAAGCCTAAGACAAATGCTAGTAATAACAAGAGACTCCGTGATGAAAAATCAACAGACTAAAATCACTACAGTCAAGAGTAAAAGCTACTGTTAGCACAAGACTCAATGAAAGTAAGGTAGTCGTAAATTTAATATCGGTCCCGTGAAATCAATTCGAGTCGAAAAGGGACCTATAAGCTAAGCGGTCTGCTTCAATATCCCTCCTATATTAAATAAAGGACGACATTGGGTTAAAAAAGGGATTATTGATTACTTGATTATTGAGTGCAAGACCAACAGAAGGCAATTGGTAAATAAACAGAAAATACTGTGGCAACCAAAGCCAGAGAATTACAACCAATGTACGAACGTAGAAAACGCGAAGGGTTTTCGGGCTAATGGAAATAATTTAAAAATGTGAACAAAGATGACCCATATCTTCCGGAATGACCCAAACGTAAATAAAACAGCCTGCTAAATTGAAAAAGGTCGCAATTAGTTCGATGACAAGAATTTTTACAGGACAGTTAAGCTGACAAACATAGAAGCTTCGAGACACTAGCGTCTGCAAGGCGTACAATGAGGATATCGAAACGATAGAATATTTTCTGTGCCACTGCCCTGTCAAGACAGGCAGCTTACCTCATAAAACATCTTAGAGTTTCCAACTGAAAAGTTTTTAGGAACTTTACTCGGAGCACCGAGTTTCTATAGCGTTTAAAACGTCTTTAAATTATGGTACCTACTGTATGTCTACGGGCATGATACTACTAAATTGGCTTCTCGTTTCTTCTCCACTTGATCTTAGCTCTCCTAACTCAACCTTAATAATTTATTTCTCCTTACAAAAGCTCTTCCAACTACTTTTAATGTGGGAATATTTACATCGAATATTCAAATATTCTGCTGCCCTCATTTCTACAGGCTCTTTTTTTAGTTATCCAAAATGTATGGAATTAGTGGGGGCATATCCTGAGTACTGGTAAAAACCGGTTAAGAAAAACATATCGTGTAACACTTTGTTAAATTTTAAAGCTAAATGTAAAATATTACTTTCATGTTGCCCAATATTTCTTAAATATACAACACTTTGTTTTGTCAAGACAATTCATTAGTCTATGAGTGGCCCTACTGCAATCGAATGACTACACGCACCACGTCCATGATTTATTTATGTAGCAGTAACACATATGTATATCTATCACACTTTTATTTGTGCGCGTATATTTTACATTATTTATACACTTTTTTCGGCCTTTCCTGTTTCTATAGTCCTTACAAAGAAAAAGCTGTAAAGAATTTTATTTTTCGTACGTGGGAGAAAAAAATTATATCATTCATTCACTCACCTATCGTGTAAAAATAAATACGAATCATATATATGTATGTACATACATTCATCACGTATTCGCTTCATTAACTAAAGTAAATTTACAAAAAAAAGAATATATGAGAGAAAATATCTTTGAGGTGTGAAAGAATTAATTGAAAATTAAAAATGAAACAATTGTTGGAAATAGAGGACCATACAATTAAAAAGATATTTAGTTGCGTACTTTTAGACACCAAAGAAACTATTTATCCTTTTACAAAAGAGCTGCTTCAAAATAAAAGAACACTATTAAGACGCACGGTAGTGTCTCAGACCAAGTTCAGGCCTATTGCACACAGTGCGTGCATTACAAATTTGCTTCCCTTAATCATAAAATAATGAAACTTGAAACATGAGGACTCTACGTTTATGTGACCTCTTAGGCCAAGTTTTACCATAAAAGCTTCTCGAGATATGAAGGTGTAAAAAGTGCATATTTTGGTACATATTCACTGACTCAGTCATCAATATTAGGGGCCACTTACACTGTAGGTAGTGAGCTGAAATTTGGTGTCCGGGTTGATCTGGAGGAATAAGTAAACAGAAAAATCTGAGAACGTGCAGTTTTTATCGGGTGGCTAGGGTTCCCCTTATTTTTATTGGACACTTCCACTATAGCTACGATTAGAGTGCTGAAATTTGGAGAATAAGTAATGAGAAAAATGGGCACTTTTTATCTGGGTGGGTTCCCTCATATTTGTAAATAGCATTTTCACTATAGGTAGACAACTGAAATTTGATATAACCCAACCGTCGGTAAGTTTCAGTTAAAAGAGGGTTTATACATACATTTACAAACAAAAATAACTTAGAAAAAGGATTCAGATCCGCGGAAAAAAATAAAAGGAAAAACAAGGCCAAGTTTATATCCAAAAATTTCGGCCGTTAAGTCCAAGCACAATACCATCACATTTCTAGGCAACGTGCTAGTTTAGTAACATCATTCCCATAACCCTTTCTCATATTAGAGTTAGCAAGTTGCCAAGAAATGGCATAGTATTGTGCATATCAAGAACTTGGTCCTTATTTTGATCACATCACTTTTAACTGCCGAAGTTCTTCTTCAGGAGTATCTTTGGAGATTCTCCCGACCACCCCTTGCGAGATTAGTTCATCCATCTCTTTAGAATTCCTGCATTGGCCAATAAACACCGGAGTTTCTACACTGATTGGCTCGATTTATTTAGCCAGCAGGGACATGAACCATTTACCGGCCGCCACCACGAGGAGGTATAAGTCAGAACTTCTGACAGTTCACTCAGTTACGGCAAGCCATATCTTTGTGCCTGCCAGCTGAAGGCCAAAATTTTGTCTAACTACAGAGCAGAAAAACTTTAAACTTATGAACTTCATGGCAAAAAAAATCAATACCCATTTAGTAAAATTGGCTCAATGAATAATATATTTTCAGCTTATTTTACTATTTTTTTTTAAATATTTAGGAAAGCATGGATGTTTGTTTTAAAACATTGAAATATTTATCGATTATAAAATTAATTTAATTTTTTAATCTTAAACTGCAGGCTATTTTGATATTAATCTTTAGTAAAATATACATACATACAAACATACATACATACATACATTTATGTTTTATGTTAAAAATATTATTTTATAAATGTTTGACATACAGACATATATAACTTTGGCTGTAGAATATTGATTGTGTTCTTGAATTTTTCGTTGTGAAAATCATTACAGTGTGTAATAAAATTTAATGTATATTTTGACTTTTTTGAATAAATTTTTATTTATCTATTAGTTGTCACTGGATATTTTCCTTACCCTCCTTGCAAGTAATTAGTTGCAATTAATTGTCAACGAAAATAAGGAGATTTATAGGAAAAACAAACAAAAAATGTAAGTGGCTACACTGCACAGTGTAAGTTCATTTTTAAAATGTCGTCGATAACAAACCTTCCAGCAGTATTGCCAAGTATTCAGTAATCAACCGTACCTGGGGATAGATACTTATGTACCTATACATACATATCTCTACACGTAAAAACAATCTTTAAACCTCCATCTAAAACAAACAAAAAAAAATGTTTTAAATTAATTTTGAAAACCGAGCCGTCATGTATATATAAGGTGATTTTTTAGCCGTAGGTGGTCAATCCGTGAGCAACAATTTTGGCACACTTATTCCAGCTTTTCGATCGGTATCTCACCGACGGGAGCTTGTCTTCTAGGGCTGGAATTATGACTGGCTTGTCCCCGTACACGAGAGACTTCCCGTATCCCCACAAAGAATAGTCGAGTGGGGTCAAATCGAGTGAACTTGGCGGCCAATGGACTGCTTCAAAATGTGAGATTAGACTCTAAATAGGTTAATGGTATCGCATGCAGTGTGGCACCGTCTTGCTGAAACCTCCATTTCAATACCTCCATTTTGGGAAAAAAGTTGTACAATCATCGGACAGGACCTTGCTCCATTGACTGTAACGTTGTGATTTTCATCGTTCTTGAAGAAGTACGGTGCAATGATGCCGCCAGCCCACAAACTGCACCAAACAGTGCATCTTTCAGAATGCGTTGGCAGCTCTTGCACTGCCCCTGGCTGCTCTTCACACCAAATTTCGCAATTCTGTTTGTTGAGCCCAAAATGATCTTCGCCGCTGAAAACAATTATTCTATTCATGGTGAACCCGAAACCGAGCTGTCTCCAAACCTTACTGAGATTTTTTGGCGTTTTGCAGGATACCTACATAATTTATTACATTTTCTTCAATTCAACACATTCCTATGTGCATATGTATGTTTGTAAGTAAATATGTACATAAGTATTAAAAATACATACATACGAGTACATGTGTATATAATTTAATACGAATTTGCCTGGAGTGTTTTATTGTAGCGACAGAAGTTCATAAAGTAATTGAAGGATTAAAAGCACCTCATAATCATTGTTATAAATTGTGATTGCAGAAATAAAAAAAAAATGGTGGCAGCTTTACTGAAAGATCAGCTATTGGGTCATATTGATGAATTTTATTTATACTGGTATGAAATATCTTCCGGGCGGGGCCCACATTTGATTCTAGTAGGAGAGCGCTACGCACCACACAGCGAACGCCACAATGCAGGTCTGTGCCAATAAGCAACAATCGGGCGATGCCCTCCAAACTCGATATATGGTAGGCCAACACTTGTATACTCAGATCAAAGCGGTAGGGTCATTGTGTAGTGGAATATATGGACATTTCAAATCAAAAATTAATTACGGTAGACCCTCACACACAGATTGTTTCATTGGATTTCAACATCAATCTGTTATTCGAAGGCTTATAATCTATATACTTTTTTTAACTTTAATTTTGTTTTATTGAATCTTTACATTAAAAGAAATTTACAATAAGTATTCAAATCTTATCTCTAAAATATAATTTAATAATTATTACCAATGTTATTACATATAAAATATTATCTACTATTGGGTAGGGAGAGCCGTCTCGCCAGGCTCAATGCGTCTGTTTTTTTTTTGAGTCTTTGGTGCCCATGAAATCGCAGTATGTTTTTGCTTCTTCCTGGATAGTGGGATCATCTAGATATGGATCTGTGTTTGTACGTTTGTAAGTTTGGAAAGCCAAACGGCAGAATAAATTTTAATTCACATATATCCAAAGAACTGCAACAGTGATAGTCTTCAAATGTGGGGTATTCGAAACACGAGGGGTGAATGGGTCAATCTCTAAAAGTATTCCTAAAGCGTTGCAACGGGAAACTCCGATAGGAATGGACAATGAAGCCCCGCAAAAGTTGGAGAGGTTAATCTATGTGGGAATTTCGATGATTATTGGAGGATCTATAAAGAGATAGACAAGTAAATCTTGCAAGGGGTGGACGGGTAAGTCTCCAAAGATACTCCTGAGGTAGAGGCTGAGACAGTAGCGCACATTGTAAGTGAATAGTGACTGGCTACCAGAAGGCTTAGGACCACGGGTAGACACTTCTTAAGTATCAATGCCATGGGCGATCTAAGTCTGTGAAGAGACCCTTTGATGAGGAAGAAGGCCGACAGTTACCAGTCGACGTTCTGAAATCACTTGTTAAGAGTAAAATTAATTCGCGAAAAGAAGGGTGACGAAAAGGGACTCATTATTACATATATTAATATAATTAATATATAGTAGAATTGTTTCCGCTAGTAAAATCATTTTATATTTCTTAAATGGTGTTTAAACTGGCTCAAAAGGTTTATTTTTATTTGATTTGTCACCAACCATATTTTAGCGGCTTATTAGAGGCCTTTATTAATTGGTTTATTTTGTAAATAATCGATTAATGGCAAGAGAAATAAGCTGCAGTAAAGTCATTAACCGCAACAAAATAATCGATTATTAATCTTTCTTCTATTAGTCTTGCCATCACTAGTTGCCTGTAACTCTCCCTGCCATTTAAACACTTTTCATTTTGATTTTGGTCGAATGCATGAACATACTATAGGAAGTCTCAAAAAGAATGCACTATTTAAATGTTGTTATTAAAACTAGAGCGCTACGCAGAAGAAGAACGCGTTATCATTGTGTAAAGCCCTTATGCTGAAACCGCTCGCAAACGACGTTGAAAACGTGTACTTAATGTGTCAACAATTAGGAGGCTGGTAAAAACAAATTTAACACTTTTTCTTGGTGTTGACGTACCTGACGGTCTCTTAAAAACATAATTGCTTTAATCGAGAGTGTCACCTCAGCTGGTCGTCATGATTCTGGACGATGTGTGGTTTCAGCAGGACAGCACCACCTGCCACACAGTGCATGTAATAATCGATTTTTTCAGCAATGATTTCCATACTGCGCTCTTAATGTGGCACCCTATACATTCGTTCTGAAATTTTAAGCGTGCTCGAATTTTAGTTTTTTTAAAAATTAAAAATTGATTCTCAAATTACCCTAAACATCTAAACATTTCCAACGATGTAAAAACAAACGATAACTAGGCAAATAAATATTGAAAAATCTAAATTGAAATCATCTACAGACATACATACGTACATATGTATGTATTTGTGTGAACTACTACTGTTTCTGTTCAAACATAAAAGTACACAAATTTTATGGTTAACAAATATTTGTCGATTTCTACACGAACTATTAACATCGATAAAATGCCACAATTGCAAGACAAATAGAAAATCTTCATTTTGAAACTTAAAGCCTGTTTCCAATGTCAGGACGCAATGTGTTCGTTCATCTACCATGTTCTTAGAAATTCTTATATACGAGTATTCCTATTATATGGGAGTTCATGCGCTGCTTGCCACACATTCATACTTATATCTAAATAACGGTGGCAGCAGCAGTAGTAATTTATGAAATTCAATATCTATTTGTTTATGTATCCAAAAGACACAAACTCAGAATTCATCCCAACCCAACATTTTCAAAAAAGTAAATATTTAAAATGCAAAACTCAGTCCATAAACACACAGTTCCCAACAATGACAATTAATTCGCACGAATGGCTGGCTGACTGTCTGACTGCCAACAAGGGATGAGTGAGTGCAAATAAGTTTGGGTTGGCTACAAAAAGAAAATCTTTATTTTTGTTTTTAAGTACCAAAATTTGTTTACCGACTTTCCAGACAATTATCTTGTACAAATTGAATAATTTGTTAGGCAAATAATAATTTAAATTTTATGGAGTTTAGGGCGACTTAGAAAGAAATTTGTACAAAACCCAAGCTCGATTCCAAAAAAAAAAAAAAAAATACTTTCCTTTAAATAATAAATAAATAAAATAAATATTCTTATAATTTCATTCTTAATTTCTAAATATTAATGAAGAATAAAAATCATTACTATTTTTAAGTTTTGCATATAAAGGGATATCCAATAAGGGCAGATCGCTATTGACAGCCTGTTGTTCGTGCACCGTTTGTCAAATCAGTATTTTATTATTTAATGCCTAATGCTAAATGACCATGTCAAAGAAGGGGTCTCCAATTATGAGCGAAAACTCATCTTTAGCGACGAGGCCAATTTTTGTGGGAATGTGTAAGTTAACAAGCAAAATTGTCATATATGGGACAAAGGCAGCCTACCACCAGCTCACTGTGCATTCACAAAAAGTTATTGCTAAGTGCGAACTTGAGGCCGGTGGCATCACATCATTATGCTAGCCAGTGCTGGACATTCACACACAATGTGCGGTATTCATTTTGATCAGATGATACATGAAGTTTCCATGACCTGCCACCGACGCAGTAATCCAGCTCAAGGTACCCCTATTATATCTAAGCGCCTTACGAGCCTTTCGGTTGAGGTCGTTTAGAGCACTATTCGAGCATGTCTACATATGGTAGCCTCCCTCAAACTTTTCAGGTTTAATGAGGAAACCATTTATAAGACCTTTGCTCGCACTAGGCCATTCCCAAGTGCAACTCTGGTATATATCTATATAAACTTTCATGCACCCGACTTTCCAGCAGGCGATTCAACGCAATCCGCAACACAAGCAATTTTGTCTGTTAAACGGACACGCAGTCTCCCAGACGCAGACAATAGCATAAGTTCAGCTCAGTAATCAACTGCTCCTGCCCTGCCGTTTATAAGAGAAGCACTAGTAAAAATACTGATATCGTTCGCTTTATACTCATTGTGTATAACGACTTCCACAATGAGCGTCCGATATAGCCATCCGACTACTTTTCTTCTACTCATCCCTTTCATCGTTTTTTTTTTTCTAACTAGGTTTAGAATACTCTTATATACGATGTTCTTCCCGAAGCTATGCCATATGGCATTGCTTTTCATACCTAAAACTGACATTGAGGCCGTTGACATAATATAAAGGTCCAATGGCTGTGTTGATGCTACGCGCATTGCACCTTTGAACCCCATCCTCCTCAAGTTTAATTGTACTTTGACAGGCCTTAAGCTCGCACATGCAGAATACAGCCTTTGGGCTGCATTTATGGAGAGCCTCTCTGATACAAAACTAAGTGGCTCCGGTCAACTTTTCACCAACCATAACGACCAGATCGTCGGCATACGCGATCGTGCGCACGCCTATTGACTCCAGTTTCCAAAAAAGACCATCAACGGTGATGTTACATAAACATGGTGGCAAAACTCCTCCCTCCCGGCAATCACTGACTAGCCTGACTTAGTCACACCTATTTCTAGGATCTATAGACCTAGACTAAACCATAGCGTTGATCCACCTTATAACAATAGTGTAAGAGCATTTCTCATAAAATAGATTTTGTCAAAAGCGTCTTCAATGTCCATGAAAACGAACAAAGCAGCACCGTCAATGAGAATTTCTCTTTCCGCCGCACTGACACATTCGTGCAGAGCGTTACCTGTAGATCTACCTGCACTATAAACATGTGGGTATCTACTCAAGGGCCTATCCATCAGTGTATGATTCTCCGTGAAGTCAGCCAGCACCCTCTTCATTGTCTTGAAAAGAAAAGTTGTAAGGCCAGTTGGCTCGAAGGACTTGGTTTCTGCATCGTCCCTCTTATGCGGTTTGGGAAAAAACAACCTTAAATTCCTCCAAGCCCCCGGGTTAATTAATTTTTTTTGGTATAGATAGAGCGATGGCACACAACAAAGGCCACAGTTGACGGATTTCGCGAAGATCGTTCGATTGTACTCCGCTAGAATTTCTATTGGGGGGCTTGTTTTAGTCGCACGTCTGCCATTATAAGCCATCAATGCCCTGAAACTCAATACAACCCACGAAATCGGCTGATCTGTGCTGCAAAGTTATTGAAAACTAAATCTCTCGGATTTTTGTTGTCGAGCTAAGACCCCACAGATGTTTGAACGATGTTATATTCCATAACCAGTGCCGTCTATGGGCATTAAAACTGTTAACTTATTCCACTTTAACATAGACTCGATTTCTGTGGAAAACGCTTTGGGTATTATCTAAAATTGTGTATGATTTATTTACCCAATACATAAATAGTATTTGTCATTTTAGTTTTAAACTACATTCTTTCTATCCACCAGGGCAACAACAACAAACAACTTTCCTTCATAATTGAATCCTGTAGAAAGTAATGGAATTGTTGACAAAGGTAACGGTGCAAATGGTTTGATTGGACGCTAATGCACATATACATTTGTAGACATACATTTGTATGTGTGTGCAATTATAAAGATAAGAAACGCAAAACGATTGGAACACTTTTTGTTGTATTTGTTAGAGCATTAATTTGGATTCATAAGAAGACAATAAGGACGGAATGATATAAAACATATTTTTTTGTTTGCAATTTTTTTACCTCGTTGCGAAACTATTAATTCTTACGCCATTGACGATTTTTTTATCGTTTTATTTCATTTACTTAGTTATTTCGATATAATAAAATTTATCGGATTATTAGTGCTTGTTTGTTTTTTTTTGCAATTTCACCCGATTTATAGTAAAAAATTTCAATTATCTCAATGACAAAATTAGATTTTATATAATAAATCGTTGTTTGTTTCACTTGATAAACGATACGTTTGCGAAACACCGGAGTAGTTGCAGAGTGCTTTGGTACCGTATAACGTTGTGGTAAAAATACAAGGAGTGTAATAGAAATTTGGCGGATTAGCGTAAGAAACTTTAGTTAAGAAAAATAGTTAATTAAAGAAAAAACGCTCCAAGGCCACGCCCACCTCTCAGATATTTCTTAAAAACTCAAAATGTAATGTTAGCTACATGTGTAAACGCAGAGTTATGAACAACTGCACATAAGAGCAGCATTTGACCTGTCGCTTTTTAACGTAGTCGCAACAAGGATTCTAGGTTTGCTTTATGGTTGGAATGCTATAATTCCTACAAAAATGATCCGATTACTGTAAAATTGGGCAAATATCAAAAAATCCAATCATCTGTTAAGAAAATAAAACAGGTACCCCCTTGTGTTTTTCATTCGAAAAATCATCGCACGAAAATACCAAAGACAGATTAACTGGATATCAGAATAAAGGTGATGGAAATGAACTATTTATGGTTAAATTTTGAAAACCCCATTATTTGACGTTCAAAAATTTATGAACATTTTTTCAATAATCTTGAGCTTGGATCAAGAGTATTCAAGGAACGATTGATTTATTTAAGATTGGCATTTTAACAGTTCTAAAGAGGAATGAAAATGTTTGAGTAATAAGATCGTAACTGTCTAAGTGATCGATTATTTGACCTTTTCCAAAAATAAGCTTCGAATAGTTCGGCTATTGGAAACTTAAAAAACTCGTTGTCGGGCTTAAAAATAGACAAAAGTTATCGTCACTTTGCTTTTTGCAGATGTGTCTCAATTAATGAGGTAACGTGGCTGTGGGAATGAAGCGGCAAACGAACTAGCAAAAAGGGGATCTGCCTTAAAATTCTGTCAACCAGGACTGGGGAATGGCGTAGTGCGAGCAAAGGTCTTACAATGGATAAACTCGTTAAACCAAAAAAGGTGGAGTATTGCTACCACAAGTAGACAGGTTCCAATAATGTTCAAAAAACTGATACGGTAGCGCACATTGTTTGTGAATGGCGAGCATAAGAACACGGGCAAATAGTTCTTAAATGCGAATGTCATGGGAGACCTAAGCCTTAGACAAATGCTTGCAATTCCATGATGAAGAAGAATGTCGACAGTTACCAATCAACAGTCTGAAATCACTACAGTCAAGAGTAAAGGCTAGTGTTAGCATGAGACTCGATGAAAGTAAGGTAGTCATAAAATACAAATTGGTTGTCTGAAATCAATTCATGGAAAGAAGGGGGTCGAAAAGGGACCCATAAAGTTAGCGGTCTACTTCGATATCCCACCTAGATTAATTATAACATCTGTGGTTTGGGCATTTCGCTAGTAATTTCTACAATATTCATTTGCTACCACAAAGAGCATATTTTGTATCCTTATAAATATATACATATGTATGTGTGTCTGTTCGTCCGGCAGCGAAATGACAGTAATGTTTACCATTTCATCATACAACATTTTACTCCCGCCGAACGCGAAAATTATTATCGAAATTCCAGCTGAGTTATTAATACGCAACGTGAAATTTATCGCGAAGTTGGTAATTTTCATGGCTTCAGTGCGCCGGCACTACTTCTCCCTGCGGAAAAGTTTGAGATGAGTACGCTCGGAAATAAATAAATAATAAAAAAATAGATATTTACTGGTTAGGAAAGTTGTTTGAGACTTCAATTTAAGATTTTTTAAAGAGAGGAGTTAATTGGTTTCTGTAGTGTACGGCTTCAATGTTGTTTAATTATGACAGACAATTTTGTCTTCGAAATTGTAAAGCTTTGACTAAGAGAGTTATTATATACAATTTTTATCAAATCAACGTTCTGAGAGGAAAGTTGCCTGTTGATTTAAAGAAAATTAGGAATACTTCATAAAGGATTATCAGATTGGTCAAGAACATTGCTGTTTCCCGTAAAAGTGGACAGGAGAACGTGAGGCAGTCGACTCATCGACATGAACTCGAAATTTTACAGTCGTCAACTTGGCGGTTTTCGCGTCGGGCCTTGGCGTGATACAGATAAGGTCGTTTGTTCGCTTAGCGAACATCGCAGAATTCGGAAGAGCCCCTAATCTCGGCCGAAAACTCATTTTTAATGCCGAGGTAAAATTTTTTTAAATACTTATGTTAACACCAGGTTCTCCAGGCCACGAAGCAGCCAGTTCAACAATATAGATGACAAGTGATTCCAGCAGAAGGGTACGTGGTACACAGCGAACGTTACTTTAGACAAAACGCATGACGGATTTGAGGTTATGGTGAACTCTCACGCAAGAGACCTGAATCAACCCCCAATATCGTGCGACCTGAACCCGCTGGACGTTGTCTTTTGGGGTTTTCTAAAGTGGCAAGTCTACACCAACAAACCACATCCAATCGGTCAGTTCAATTGTAAAATTCCTTTAAATACCAATAAGTAAAACAACATTTTAATGTTCAATTGTTATAATTATTAATTTTTTATTATAATGATTTTTTATTATTCAATTTAAACTTATAGTTACAATAAAATCTCACACTGACTCTTTGTGTAACAAACATTTAACGTTCAATTTAAAAAGAAATTAGAAAAATATTCACACAAGTATCGGAAAGTCAAAATTAAATTTATTTCAATTTGGACAAATAAATAAAATTTTTGAAATTGAAAGTTAACTGAATGCTCTTTTATTTCCTTGCTAATATTAAGCATATTAATTTAATGATAAATTATTAAAATATTTAACAATAATTATTTATAAACTAAAAAAAAAATTAAGTTACAGAAACAACAAAAATAAATATTTACAAATAATTTGTTATGAAATTATTTTGGGGAAAATGTTTTGTTTGTTTTAATAATAATTACAAATTTAATACAAAAGTGGCAAAAGTTGACGACTCTTAAATAAACAAATTTACAGTTTTAAAAACAACTCTTTAATATTTACAATTATAAGTTAAATTAAACATACATTTCATTAAATTTCGAAAACATAATATTTTTTAAAATAATTAAATTTTTCATTCAGGGTTGGATTTATGCGACTTCTAAATCTGATTCATCACCATCACTATAATTCGGATCGGATTTTATTTGCAATTGTGTTACGAAATCCTCTGGCCTACATTTAATATTCACTATGGCCGGGTTATTTGCTACATTACTATTGGAATTTGAGGTAGCACTACATTGTTCCTCTTGGAGTTTACGCAAACGTTCCTGTTCCTCACGTTTTTGTTTACGCCATTTTGCACGACGATTTTTAAACCAAACCTGCAAATGAAAAAGAAAGAGAAAGCAACATTTATTAGAAACTATTTGACAACAGAAAGAAGTATAAAATTATTTACTCTTCCTTATAAAATTGTCAAAGGCTTTGTATTCAATTTGGTAATAAACAAGTATAGGGTAATTTTTTCAGTGTTCAATCAAAACACGTACTGTTAAAAATTTAAGGTTAATATTTTAATCGTTTGGGTTTTGAAAATTTGTAAAAGGTTATGAAATATTTATTTGGGTCTATAAATGAATGCCCGACATTTACTTTTTAAAGATTAATTGATATAGACGATGCCCGCGGCAATGCCGTAGGTGGTCCATCCATGAGCTCCAGTGTTGATATAATTTTTCTAGCATTTCGGTCGCTATCTCAACAATGGCAGCTGTAATATTGTCTTCCAGGGCGGAAATTGTGGCTAGCTTGTGAGACTTGCAGTAGCCCCACAAATCGCATGATCTTTGCGGCGAATAGACTGCTCCGAAACACGCGTCTCTATAAATTCATTGTATCAAGTGTCGTGTGGAACCGTCTTGTTGAAACCACATGTCAACCAAAGTCGCTTATCATTACACGGTATCTACTCCTTGTACCTTGCAACGTTGCTATTTTCATCCATCTTGTAGAAGTACGGTCCAATGATGCCGCCGGCTCACCAAACAGTACATTAATCAGAGTACATTGGCAGCACTTGAACTATCTCTAGCCACCCTTTGAGCCAAAACGAGTTTCGTCGGTAAACAACATTTTTCGAGAGATATACATACACCTTTCTTAGGGCCTATTCGCCAAACAAACGACGTTGTAATACGCCACCTTGCTTCAGTTCTTGCAGCAGCTGTATTATGTATAGTTTCATGCTTAGGTCTTTACGTAAAATCTTCAGGTGGTCGAATAACACAAACCCAATGGTTGACGACGGGGACGAATTGATATATCGTGATCTTTATTGAAACTGGCCGTTACAGCAGCAGTATTTTCCTCGGTACACAATCTACGGGTTGGTTGATTAATGTCCAAAAAAGTGAAACCGGTGCGAAATTTGGTCACAACAGCTTGAACAGCCTGAGCGGTGGGTCGATTATGACGACCATCAAATTGACGTAGGTTACGAAACACATTTCTCGCACAGCAAGAATTCTGATAATAAAATTCAATGATTTGCATGTGTTGTTCGTTTCTTAGTCTATGCATGGCGAAATGGCGCAATGGCAAAACTTGCAAAGTATTCTTGGCGTTGGCATATGTCACGAATCTTTTTTTACACTGAAAAACCAAATTGCAAAAAAAGCACCCAACATTTTATTATGAGTCATACAAGCGTATGTGTGTAAATGTTGAACAAGGCTAACTTGTAAATGATTCGAAATTCATATCGTACGGACTTACAGTGCCGGACTAAAGTATAAGCACATTATGCATCGTAAAACAAAAATATTTTTTTCTTAACTGGAACAATGCCAGATATCAGGGAGCTTATAATGATTATTTTTTCAGTTTTATTTTTTGCTTAGAAATCTTAAATTAGTTTATATGTGTTTTAGGGCTGAAAATTCTTTTTTTACAATGAATTGTTAACCACCAAAAATTAAATTAAAGAACACAAGGGTACTTTTATTTTCCATAAAATCCCACGCGGATTAGATTGGAAACGGAATTCAAATCCATTTGCTATATGAAGTGCGTTAATGAAGAATAAAAAAAACAATGGTAGAGAATATATGTATATTTTTATCCGAATTCAAACAAATGTTTGTCAGAGTTATATTTTTAGCACACAAAAAAGGAGTTGGACTTGAATTTTGGTTCCAATCGAATCCGTGATCCCAAAGTTTTCCTAAGAGCAGCTTTATATGTTTGCCTTCACTTCTTGTTTACATGCTATATTAGATATCGCACTGCTTAGAACTGATAAACAAATGTTTGACTCTCGTGATTATAATACCGGCTGCACACTAGGGAACAGTAGATGAAACATAGACATGTTCCATTTGATGTTCCTTCGTATGTAGCGAAGTTGCTTGTTGAAATTCATGTTACTTTTTTTCGTTCTCAAAAAATCATACTATCAAAAAGGTGGCCAGTTGATATAAAATGTTATGAATCAAAAAACAAAATGGGAAAAAATCCACATACGCACATAGCTAGCACGTGAAAATGACAGCGAAAGTGAGTTTTAATTGAAGTTAATTAGGTTATGTCATTTTACAAGTTTATTTGTTGTTCTTTTATACTACCACTTTGTATTCGAATATCGTTTAAATATTTAAATATAAATGCTGTAAAAAATGTTTTCTTTTTAAAAAAAATCAAAAACAAGAAATGTGACCAAACTATATGACTTGAGAGACTTTTGCGTAATTTGCTTAAGAGCTTCATAATCATTATTATAATATTTTTCTTTTTACCGATTTCTAACATTTCCGCACATTGTTGTGCATTGTAGATTATGGCTTCAAAAACACTTTCATCCGTTTTTAAAATTAAAAATTTCCATGAGATTTTATGCAGTGCTCGCGTGTACAATTGTTTACTTGACTATTCTTCGACTTTTTTTTTTTTTTCTTAACAACCGCGGCGTATTTTTTTCTCGTTTGCCTTCTCTAAGCCTGTGCGTAGTTGAGGTTATGTTGCCTTTCTTGAGCGACATTGTGTATAAAGTGCTTATTATATACATACATACTCGTACATAACCTATAATTTTCCTCAAATTATTTTGAAATTCTTTTATAAGGATTCGCGTTTATATTTTATCTTTACTTTGAATTATGTAGAAAAAAAATTATTTCTTCTTTTATAACTTAAATGGTTGCCTGGCGGAAGAACGATTTGCTTATTATAAGACAGAACATTGTAGTCTTTTGAGATTTGCTGCTTACTAAATGTTAAACCTAAAGACGCCAGCGACAATTCTCGTTGCTAGTGCTTTCTAAGGAAATTGGTTTGAATTTCTTTCTGTTTTCAATTTTTCTTTGTTTTCTAAGGGTGTTGCAAAGTAGCAACAGTTTTTATAGCTAATTAGGTTTTTAATTATAAATGTAATTAAATTTATTATAATGTTGTTTGTCTTATTTACTTATACAAGTTCTTTTTTGAAAAAGTTTGTTAGCAACTATCAGCAATTCTGAGATAAAAAAACAAATTGTTTTGCAACGCTTTTTTTTATTTAATCGTCATTAATTACTCCGCCCTTTTTACACGTTTTTATTACAATTTCTGTTTGATGAGATTGTATTTGTTTAGTTAAGGGTTCATTTCAATTCTACGGACGTTGTTCAACATATTTGATTTGCCTGTTTTTATGGGGAGGGGCTTAAAATGCTATTAGTGCTCTTTTTTTTACTTTAAAGGGGGTTGTAAACGAATGTTGGCTTACTTTTATAACTATTTTTCAAACAATTGAATAAATAGGGAAGGAATTAAACTCCCTTTGTAAACAGTTTATGGAAAAATTTTTATATTAGAGCGGGTCGATGTGTATGACACAATACAAACGACAAAATCGTATGGCCGAAACGTAATCTACGACGGACAATCCTAAGAAATTTTCTCCAAGAAACCATAGACCGGGAATCAATTCCTACCGTCGCAAATCGACCTGAATTTTGAACAACTTTCCTTTAAATAAGCCCAAAACCACTACCTAATACCTATACAATGGGGGTTTCACTTGATATGTAAAACTTCATGACGATTTGCGGGGGCTAGTAATTCATTGCGGTGGCTAGGATTGTCCGTAGACTTAAAAACAAATCAAAAATTTGTGAAAAACGTAGGTACAAATTCAAACAAAATCAATCTTAAGCAAATATATCAAAAAAATTTAATTTCACCACAAATGGCGAATTCAGAAAATTCACCCAAAAATTAAAAATTCACCAAAAAATATTTAAAAATCACTAAAATGAAAAATTTTCCCAAAAATCTCAATTAATCTGGGGAAAAAATAAATTTTACCATAATTTGGGAATTCACCAAAATTCACCACAATACCCAACAATAGGACAAAAATTTTGAATTAACAAAATATAATTTTCCAAAAAATTTAAATTATAATAAAAATCAAAGCTGCACAAAAACATTGCCAAAAAACCAAACTTTTGGCAAAATTTTATATTCACCAAAAGTTTGAAAATACAGCAAAAAAAATTGAAACACTGCAATAAAACGAATTAATTGCAAGAATACCACAAAAACCAAATTCACCAAATTTTAAATTTTCATAACTAAATTTTTAATTTCACCAAAATTTTTCAGTTTTGCCAAAAATTTGTGAAAAAAATAAATATTTTATGAAAAATTTCAAAATTTTTAAAAAACCAATATTTCGCAACTTCCAAAAGATCTCACATTACGACACCCTTGAGAAAGTCAACAAACGAGTAACGAAACGTTGGGTAAATACCTATGTAATAAAGATATGTAATAACGATTATTTACATAGAGTGCATATACAGTATCGGACAAAACTAAAGCACCAAATTCTTTTTACTAATAAATTGTTAAATAGCTAAACAAAGTTGTTACTCGTATTTAAAATTATTTATGTATATTTACTCATTTATCAATATTATTATACAAATTGTTAAAATAAAACCCAAAATAACATAAATTCTTCACTTAAAACTACCAAAATGTAAGAAAAATGCATTATTTGAAGGCGACAAAACTAAAGCACATAGTTAAGTAAATATTAATGACGGCTTAAAAAACTTAATATTTTGTGGCGTATCCATTATTTTTTAAAACTTCTGCACATCTTCTTCTAAAGCTCATCTCAATTTTTGCAGTGATCGCGGACTATTTTTCGATTTAAAAATTCGCATAGACTTTCTATGGGATTGAGATGTGTAGATTGTGCTGGCTATTTCAAAACGTTAATCTTTTTGTTAAAGAGCCACTCTTGCACACACTTAGATGTGTGTGTAGGGTCGTTATCCTGTTGGTATCTTCACTTAATCGGCATTTCCCTCTCTGAATTGGACCAATGCCATGGCCTGAATAACATCCGCAGGCCAAAACGTTATCGCCGCCATGTTTCACTGTACGTTTTGTATAACGTGGATGAAGACCTATGGAGGCCTTTCGGTCTCCGAACTAACCGCAATCAATCGGAACCTTTCAAATTAAATTTTGAGTCACCGGAGAAAAACAGAGTATTCCATTGTGTGGGTGGTCCAATTAATGTGCCCCATTGGGCATTCAATCTTGGCCAGTCTATTTTTTCTTAATATACTTTTGTAAGTTTTTAGGCCACCTTCTACAGCTCGCCTTTGGATTGTTCTGGAAGTAACATTTAATGATAATTGTGATGCAATGGTTGTTGATGAAATAAAAGGATCTTTTTTTAACAAACGTATTATAGCCTGGTTATCTCGTTTGCTGGTTTTTCGTGGACGTCCACCCTTATGTTCTGTAGCCATAGTAACGAAAAACGTCCAGGAGTTTTAAGAATGGAAACAACTGAAAATTAAATGCAAATTTTCTCTATACGCACTTAATTTGATCTTTGAAGAAAAATTGACGGAATTTTTTGTAAGTAATTTTTTATTATTAAAAGCAATATTCAAGGTTGTGTGCATTAGTTTTGTCGCTGCATGCTTGGATGTGCTTGCATAAATAATTTTTTTTAACTACAAGCAACAGATTTTCTCTCATGTAATGAGAGCATTCTTTCAAATTTAATAATATTTTCTATAAAATAAGCATTTTTTTAATGCTATTGTAAAGTTTCTTGCTAGGCAAGAGTCCGTGCCTTAGTTTTGTCCGATACTGTATGTAACAACACAAGATAGAAAATTGGCCTAGGAATTTAAAAACAGATAAAAACTTCAAAAATTTTAAAATTAATCGACAAAATTTAAGCAAAAAAAAAACACCGCATCTATTAACCGAACGAAAATTATTGTATTACATCGAAAGGAGGGTTTAAATTTAAGAAAAGGTAACTAAAACCGGAGTCTAAAACTAAAGGTCGCAAACAATCCTTTGCACCGGGAAAAATCTCTAGTATATTTTTAGAAGTTCATACTATTGTGAAGGGCATCTAAGATTCGCCATAGGCGAATATAAGTATGTATATTACTTGTTTTAAATAAATTTTTAACCGATACACCGATACCAGCGTGCATCAGTGCTAGTTTACCTTGGACGATAACTTTATAGCCTTTGTTAGCTTTAAATAAATGCGATCATAATACTTGGTCCACAAATGCACATCCACAATTTTATTTTGTTCAGTGTATTAATAAGGCTTATGGGTCTAAAAGCGAGGACTTTTCATTCATAAGCGGATATCCATCACATTTTCTAATTTAATTTCACGCTGTTCCAGAATATTTATGATGAATTGTTCATTCTAAGAGAGAGTTTGAGTTTGTATAACTCTACGCTGAGAAACCAAACTGGAAAAAAAAATCACCCAGTTTTTGTTCAAATCAGTAGCATTTTATGCATCTTCAATTATTTTTGTTTGAATTTTTGCTATTGTTATTATTATTATTGTTTCAACAAGTTATCTAACGCAACATTTATTTAAGTAGAGAATAACACAAAATAATTGAATACAAAACGCCAACATACAAACTTTCGCTGCTAGAATTATTATTTGCAATATACGAGTATTTACAAAACATTTATAGAAATTTGTTTATTCTATATACAAATGAACAATATTGCATAAATATCATTCGAAATTGCACTTACAAAACAAGGAAATAAGAAATTCAAATATAAACATTGAGTGCAAAAATTCCCACAATCTTTTTGAATAAAGAATTTCACCCAAAAACATTTTCACAATTGTAAAGTGTATTTTACGTTGTTAAGTGAAATTGGTTGATTATTGTAGGACTCTGTGCGAGAAAGCGAGAGAGAGAGAACGATTGCAAATGCTACAGCAGCCCTTTTTGTGTTTATTTAGCAAATCGACTAAATTTATTACAATAACATTTAGATTCAGTCAAGAGTATTTAATAAAACTTGCCAGAATTTCTCTGTCTCTGAGTGTACATGTGTATGTGTATTTTTTTTTTCATATGGAAATCATTTTTTCGAGAAATTTGTGTTATGATGAGTTATGAACTGGCAGCACTTGATCTCCTTTAACATTTATTATCCTATGATAATATAAGAATATCAAGAAATTTGTTAATAAATTTAAAAATAACAAAGTTTAAGGAATGAATGAAGGGAAAAGAATGTAAAGAAAATTTAATTAAGCAGAGACATTTAAGGGGGTTCACTAGAATTGTGTCGGTAATGAACTTCATAGTTGCTTCAATTAGGAGATTATGTCAGAAAGGTGACAGTAGTTTTACAGCAATTACAAAAACAACTCAATGCATAAGAATAGAAAATTGCTTGTTGTTTTTGTAATCGCAAAATTGCTCCCACTTTTCTGAAATAATCTCTTAACTGAACGAACTAGTTCGTGACTGATACAACTCTAGATTTCTCTTTAGGAGAAGGCAATAAGTAGTGTAGATTTATTTATAAAATAATAATGTAATTTTTTTCTATTAGACCAACAATGCAAAATTTTGGAACTAGAGAAGGTTAGCAGGAGTAGTGTTTGAAGACATTCGACATAAATCTTCTTGCCTAGAAATTGGCAGGAAAGATTTCTGTAGAGGGTTTATTTTACAAACGAACGCTACGGCTAAAGGACGAGTTTTCGTTGTTGTCTGCTGTACGATTTACTAACCAATCTACCCCAAACGGATGAGCCCCTAATTGGCGCATCAGTAATAAGTTCCCTTAATTCTTTTGAGCACCTTCTATTTTGGTAACGATACAGTGACACACAACATACATTGCGTAAATGTGCCAGTCAGTCAATAGAGCTAGGTACCCTACTGTTACCGATAAACAACTTGGCCCTCTCCCGCAAGCCGTCGAGAAGCTGCAATAGACCTTGAAGTAGCGGCCAATACATGAGAGTTGTATTTTACTTTCGGTCGGATATAAGTGTCCTAAATAGTAAGGAAGTAGTGAAGTATCTCTTACAAAAACATTCGATATACGAGCTTTACCAGCTCACATAACAGATATTTATTTGAGAAACAATAAAACACCAACGAATTGATACAAACTTCTCAGAACGAAAAATGGCACTGAAGATCGCAGAAAACCGAAATCGTTTTGTCTCCAAATCAAACTTGACGAGTGATGACGCGAATTCGTTCCAAAAAACTATATCGAATCACCCTGTCGGAATATCAACTTAAGAATCAATATCTCTCACACCGTTTTAAACAACCGAGGCACTAAATTTCTTGTTTTGCGGCCTGAAAAATATGATTAGTCCAACGAACATCAGTGTGGTTTGTGACGCGAAACACATCAAGGACTTCTAATTCTTTATTATTTATATCACCCATAATAACCGATGGAGCAACATAACCTGTTATGCCTGCAAGTAAGCACACAACTTTGGGTCTCACGTGCATTAAAATCTGCCCCATTCCTACGACATCACTCAGAGATTAATCAGAAAGTCTCCATTAAGTATAAATGATGAAACAGAATTCGACTGCAACTTCAACCACTAATCGCTGTGAGCTAGAAAGAGAAGGCACATAATAAAAGCTGCCAGCATAACCACAAGTGCTCACATTTTATTTTAATGTAAACGTTTGTTTATTAGTGCCCTTGGTATTTGCCTTTTCTTTCTATTTTTGGTTGCGCCTAAACTTTTGTTATATTGGAAACACCCTGTAATTAAAGGAATATATGGCAACGTTGTTGCGAGTATAAGTAATACAAAGTGAGAGCATAATAACAAACGCCATTTACATAGAAACGACTCTATCTTATGACTGCAGGAGAATATTTTGGGTTCCGCGGCCGGAGGGCATTTGTGGGAACGAGATGGGCGATCAATGTGCGAGGAACGACTTGAACCTCGAAGTGGCAAATGCACAAGGGGACATCAATGGCCGTATTTTTAAACACGTTACGGGAAAATTCGCGAAAAGAAACGGGCCGATAACCACTTGCAGATTGTTGAAAATTCTTTGGCCCTCAATCGACAAGTAAAGGAGGCCCTCGATATCGCTACTAGTTGGCATCCTAACGGGATGCTGTATGATTGGACTTATATCGGAACGTATACGAATTTATCGTGCTGAGAGCTGCAGAAGCTGTCTGGATGAGGAGGAGCAAAAGTCAGTTCAACATCTACTCTGCGACTGCAAGGCTTTGCAAGAACGCAGACTCAAATGTTTGACCCAAAGATTCTTTCAGGACCTGGACTGTCTGAGCGATGCGACACTGACTGATAAGTTTTGCGAAAAGCTCCAGGTGTTTCTTACGGACTGGAGTTCTATGGGGAACTGCGTGGTAGATAGGTGGTCGGGCCATCACACTGGGCCTAATGGCCTCCAAATGAACTTGATGCATGCCACCTTCCCACCTAAACTAACCCAACTTACGACTACATAGGTAGCTTAGTGTTTTTTTAACGTCAGATTATATGGTAAAACTCGTTATAACCCATTCATATTCTGCCTAATAGCTCAAATGGAAATCGTTTGATGTATCCCATCTAATAAAACTCGTATAGTTCGGATGTAAGACAATATGATATGAATGGACAGAATGCCCTATCCACCTGAAAAGCCATGGGTTTAGTGTACCACGCCACGCTCTATCAAATGCCTTAGATATATCAGCAGCCGCTACGCCACTTTTTTTTATAAGAACAAAGCATAGGAAACTATATCCTTTGGCCCAAGTGCATGACACATGCGAAACATTAGCTCTTGTTCTCAAACATAACCTAAAAAAACTTCCATATTGTGATCATCATTTTCATAATTAAACTTTGAACAAAATAGCAATGTTAGCATATTCTGTAAATACTCGTACAATCATCATGGTAAATCCTATTTACAAATGTACATATGTATGTATAAGTCCTTATGCTTTGATTATTGTTGTTGTAGACTTCCATTTAAATAATTAGCAACAACGCTTTTTGGTTTATTATTAATACAGAAGAGCTGTTAGTATAGCCTAAGGAGCTATAAAGCAACCATTCTACCAACAACTTTCACACAGCCGCCTGCCTTCAAACTTACACTCAACCATGTAAGACTGCAGAGACAGGGAGTTGTTACTACATCTTTGGAAGCAACAAATTTAAGCTGCAAAAAATACACACCTCCTCTTTTAGTAGTAGATGTTCTCAAATAATCTCAAATGAGAGATGAGTTTCTGTGCATGAACAGCACTATCAAATCAGGCAATAGCTTATAATTTCCAAAATGAAAGGGGAGATTTTAATACATATGTATATGCATGTACATAAGTATGTACATATGTATGCATGTATGTGTATACAAAAGAGATACTAATACAAACTAGTAATTGCTGGTATACGTGAATACAATGTAGTCTTTATACAGGTATGTACTCTGCGTTTCTTTCCCCGCTTCTATTGTGATTCTGCAAAATCCTTGCAATTTCATTTGCTTGCGTATTTTTGTTAACATAAATGCAATTTGACAGGAAATGCATGAATTGTCTCAATTATTTGATAACAAAAATGTCAAATAAAACTTGATTAAAACGTAAAATATCCGAGTAGCAACTTGTGTTCTGGTTTTCGCCTTTTGATGGCTTTATAGTATTCAGTTCAGAAAAAAATAGTAGGGGTAAATTTTTAAGTTAATTTTATTTTAGCCTTTGAACTATTTACTCTTGTTGTATTTTGATTGCCTAGCAACATGTTTTTACGTTATAATGATTGTCAAAGAGACAATTTTTTATAAAAAAAACCTTTTTATGAAGCAGTTAAGACTTGCTGCAGTAAAAAAATATGACAAATATATCATAAAAAAACTAAATATAGAGTGTTTTGAAACCCGATAGAACTTACGAAAAGGTTAATTGTCAAACGAACATCATGAATAGATTGCCGCTTGAACAACGCTACCAAATTATCCAGATTTACTGTGTTCAGCGATGAGGCTCATGTTTGGCTTAACGGGCTTGTTAATAAACAAAAATGCCGCATAGTGAGTGAAACCACTCTATAACAGATCCTACAGACATCCAGATACGTGAGCCGTTTTGCGGTTTACACGCTAGTGGCATCATCGATGCTCGCGGTACGGTCAATAAAGATTGTGGCCGCACCGTGATCAATGAATTTTTGTTTGAAAATATGAATGACATTGATCCGATGTGGTTTCAGGATGATGGCGCTACTTGCCATAAGGCGACCGCAACCATAAACTTATTGAAACCAAAATTTGGCGATAAGTTGATTTCGAGAAATGTGCCTGTCAATTGGCCTCCAACTCTTCATTATTTCCTGTGGGTCCACGTAAAGTCATGGCTTATGCTTATAAACCAGCAACAATTGTCGTTTTAGAGGCTAATATTGCTCTTAGTATTCGTGATATACACCCAGCTGTGCTCAAAAAAGTGGCCCAAACTTGAAGGTCCAGAATGCGCTCCGTCAAGAACAGCCGTAGAGGCCATATTCCTGAGATCATTTTCAAATGTTGATGCCATTATTGATCTTTCAAATACAAATATCTTTCTAATTGCCAGGATTCACTATTACGGCAGTCAACATCGAAAGAAACTTCATTAGAATTCAAATGTATAACGAATGCCGCAATTTTAATCGTTAGACCAAGTCGTTAGCTGGCAGGCACTACGGTATGGCTTACTGTAACTGAGTGCACTGTGCAGAAGTTCTGACATACTTCCTCGGGGTGGCGGACGTTAACAGGTTCCTGTCTCTGCTAGGTGTCTTGGCTAGATAAGTCGAGCGGAATGAAGTTAACACTCTCTTATAAAAATCTCTATTCGTAGAACAGCGTACATCAGGATCCATAGCCAAGAGGGAGCTTGGTCAAATCGATTGCCTGGAAGCCATAAAGTTAGCGGCCTGTTTCGAAACAAATTTTAAATGCGATTAGAGCTACATTTTTTTCTCGCAATATTTTGTGAATAATGTGGGATCGATATATCACTTTGGAGAGATATATTTCTTGAGTGGGACTGAATTCTGTAAGATTTTTTTCTGATTGAATCGCATGATTTTGTAGTTTAGTTAAGTCTTAAGCGATTTTTTATATCTTTATTATTCATTGTCATTTTTTACTCATCATAATAGATACATCTGATGTGTTCCTACGATAGAAGTCAAAATTCCTATACAAAGAAAATCAATTCTATGAAATTTTTTATAGAGTATGACACTTATTTATCATGACGTAAATGATTTAATTGCGAACGTTTGGTCACAATCACTGACCATTACTACCGTTTGTCAAGTTTAGCCTTTTCCTCATGTGATTCTTCCTGTTTTTTATAAAACGTTTAAACTTTGCTGTTTAATAAAAACTTATTTTAGTTGAAAATGTTTCACTACTTTATTATTACAACAGTGTTTAATTTTCATTACTCCCTCTTAAGTACAATCATGCAATTAATTATTTTAAAAGTAAAATCTATATTTTTTAGCGAACTTTTTAAGTGAATTTCAAGTTTAAGTTATATTTCTTGAGTCGTCATTATACCTAAACGGGATAATGTTAACTGATATAAATATAATGAAAATATTGTCTTAATTAAACTGAATTCCAATGTACAAATTTGTGTTTTTAGGTACTTTTATAGAAAAAAGTTCTTTTTTGAAAAATGGAAATTTAAAAAAATTTATGGTACCACTGGCAATGACACGTGCATTTCTTTTCATTTTTATACAATACAAATTTCCAATCTAAACTATTCACGTTGCAATTTTGTATTCAAGCTTAAAATACTATAAAGACTTTAAACAAAAGTTTTAATTATAAATATTTATTGTCTTTTTGTTTGGAAAATCATTCTACTATTACGATTATTAACATATTTTGTTTTTAGTATTTAACATAAAATATTATGGCCACTTAATATCTTCTTTCTTTCCTTCATTTGTTTTTTTAACTTAAAGAATATTAAACAGAAAACATAAGAGGTAATAATTACAAAAGATCTTTTCATTGTCTCTGCTAAATAAATACAACAATTTGAAATTAAAATGTAAATTTTAGAATTCTGTATGAATAATAAAGGGTGTTTGTTTTTATATAAAATTTAGCTGGCATGATTGCTTACAGTGTCAGATATATCGATAGCTGTCACGTGAATTATGCTGTGTGAGACCTATTCACACTATTTTACAAGTGTTTGAATTTCGTTCGTTCGACTTTTGCAGACAGAAAGCTAATGGGGATCGTTCTGACTGTCACGGTCGCGCTTCTGTAAAAATTCGTAGAAAATTTAAAAAAAATGGTGAGAGCCATACCATATTTTTATAAAATTCATAACCTACTGTTTTCACACTATTTTACTTTCTTATTTTATCTGACTAAACGACGTAGCTTTTTGGAACGAATATCCATTATCTCTTGTCAAGTTAGGTTTGGAGACAAACAGATTTCGGCTATGTGCCATCTTCAGTGTCATTTTTCGTTCTGACAGAACGAAATTGTGTTGTCTGCAAGCTACACTTGATAAGTGATGACGGAAATTCATTCCAAAAATCTACATCAGAACACCCTGTCGAAACATCAAATCAAGAATTATGTTAACGGCCTTTAAATTAGGAAGCCATTTCATAAATCTTTACTTTCGGGAATTGGTTCTAAAACGTTGGCAGTTGATTTCCTTTATAACAAAACAGTTTTGTTCAGATATAAGGCCCATCTTTGATTAAATGGCTACGTCCTAAAATTTTCGCATTTAACCGTTTTCTACCTTTTACAAGTACGGCCAGAACGTTAGTAAAATAAAGGGGAATTGTACTGACTTCCTTTCAGGAAGGCAACACCAAAATTAATTTTTTAAAGCAGAAGTCTGGTCAACGTGTGCTGAATTGGCCTCAGAGATCGTGGGACATAGTACCGGTGATGTGTGCGCCGGTAAACCATACACCATTCACGACGTGTAAGACAACGTCTAAAGGCACCCTTTAAATAACAATTATTCACAGACAAACTATTTCTTTTATTTAACTGTCAAGTGGTAGTTGTGTGTAGACGAAAAACAGTAGCTCATGCAATTAACATAAATTACACTCGAGATCATCATCATAAAATGAAAACAAAACAAAAATAAGAATAATAACCATAAAGAAACCACAACAAGAGGAACCTATATACACAATCCAGAAAAGCAAAACACATACGAGGGCGGTCGTAAAACTATTTCCGCTTATGTATAGATAGTGGTACTTAAGACAGTATGACATTTATGAATAGTGTGGTCTGCCTTAGTTCACACAGTATTAAGGTGCACAGTAGTGAGCCAGGCCAAGTTCAGCCCTAATGCACCAGTGTGTATATTACACGAAACCATTTGCGTTGCTTTTTCCTCCCTCATAACTTTGCTTCATTTAATAATAAAAAAATGAAACTTGAAATATAAGGACTCTATCTACATAAAGATAACTTTATAGGTGAAGTTTAAAAATTTGACTTTTACGTCATGTCCCGAGATATGACGGTGTAAAAGTACCTAGAGTATTCAAATTTGATATACATCCCAGTTCTTGATATGTAAAATATCATCTCATTTCAAGGCCACCTGCTAGCTTGGTAATACATCTTTAACATTCTAATATGGGAATGAATTATGGGAAAAATGTTACCAAATTAGCAGGTCCTTTTTTTGATCTCAGTACTCTTAGCGGCCGAAATTTTTGGATATGAACTTGGCCTTGTATTTACATTTATGTATTTTTGCTGATTTTTGTTAGTTTGGTCTTAGTTCAACCCAATGAAGCCCCTCAACCCATCAATCTAACTTTCTTTTTGCTTTTTTAGAACAACCAAATGTTGGGTTCATGATTCACTGCCTTACATAATCATACAATTTAAGCAACAAAAATCTGACAGAGTTCTGCCACAATAAAAAAAAATTCCAGCAATATTATTTGTTGGCGCCACACTATCACTTGCACTAAACAAAATGCAACTCTGATTGCATAGAAAATATGAAACACCTTTAAGCAAGATAAGTGTTTCCTAGTTATCAAGTGTTTACATATGTTTAATAACAATAAATCCGATATTTGCGTCAAATCACGCCTGAGAAAAGTATACTGAAGGCGGAAATCGTTCTCAAAGAAGGCAAAGAGTTTCACTCTCCCCATAATTTTTAAAACGTAAAAGTTTTCCAAACGAAAAACGGTTAAAGTGAATCCCCGAGTGATCAAGATAATGTTAAAACTCACATATAAGTTATTGTAGTTAACAATATCAATGATTCGAATCTCTTGCTCGCGTATCCTATTCGCTAGCCTTGAGTCCTCTTATTACTTTCACTTTCTAATTTAGCTAATGAAATTTTTGGACTGCCCTCGTGTGCATGACAAGCAAAGATTTTATACTTCACAAGTGTTTTAAAAAGGTGTACTTGTATGTATAAGCAGCCACTGTATTTAAATATTACCCATACATATTTCTATACTATTTTGTTTCGAATACTTGGCAACAGCAAGAGTGAAGGGCAAGCAAATACTTGTTTTTAAAGTAAATAATTGATTTTTGTTTTCATTTCTAAATTCTAAAATGCTCCTTGCATTAAAACCTCTAATCAATATTTGTACAAATGATGAAGCTAAATGTCAAAATGCTCCTAGTTGGCCACACAGCCCGTTTAACTCTTTGTTATTGTTACTCGCTCTCTTGGAGAGTTAAATGCATTCACATTAAAAAAAAAACAACGTGTCGGCCAAGCATGAAAATTCAAATACAACTAATCCCAAAGCGGTCAAGTGCTGTTTTGAGATGATTATTAAATCCTGTCTTTGAATAAAACTTTTGTTATTATTAAATATTTTATTAAAATTTGTAACCCAAACAATGGGAAAGTATGTTAAGCATATTCTCAAGACAAGGCTTAAATAATTGTGTAGTTTGTTTAGGAACGAAAACTAGCTTATAAGTATATTAGGGCGTTTAACTTGACTTTTTAAGTGATTTGAAGAGAGTGATTCATATTCATGTGACCAAATATTAGTTTAATTTTACATAAAATCTGAAAAGGCAGGAGAACGCCATTAAACTGGTTACTAATTGGATTTGAACGAACAGAAAAGTCGAAAGATAATTTTTAAGTTTGCTTTTGACACTCTACCACGAGAACCATTTTACAAAAATCGCTTTAAGTACTAAAGAAGGCACTTACATAAATACTAAAATTTTTGTATTAAAATTTAAATTGTTGAAAAACTTTTAAAAGTTAATGGTGTTTTCGTTTCTGGAAAAAATTTAACATTTTTTGCATCTTTGTTATACTCGAAATATATTTACGCCACCAAAAGGAGGTATTTTTCTTTAGATTTTAGTCTTAATAATGCCGAAAGCTACTGCCATTCCAATTCCATGCAATTGGAAATAGTAAGGGGGTATTAAGTATTAACCATGTATTCTTTAACAGGGAAACAGGGCAACATTTTATTCCACAAACGAAGACGCCATAAGTAAGACATGCATTTTTTGAATACACATTCTAAAAATTTGTGGATTTTCTATTTTCCAAATGCTTTTCTTGCTTTACAGCCCAATTATAATTGCAACCATTGTCGACAACCACAGCGAATAACAAGGCGACGATTTAAAATTAAACGACTGTCAGCGATATTTTCAAGTAAGAGGATCACCAGAGAATGAAAGAAAAAATTTAACAGATCCTATTCTGGCGGCATTGTGGTCAAAAAATATACATACATATGTACACTCATTGTCGACAGTGGATGTGGTAGCAGTTCTAATTAGGCTGTGCACGTCAGTCTTGTTGAAAATGAACCCTAAAGTGCCCAATTCAATTTTCTTTATGTTCTGTTACCCTACGCTTGACTAGCCATAAATTTGTTGGTACATTGACAGAGCGTCTGCAAAATAACGAGAGAAAATTTGTTCGTGGTCTTCTGTTTAAAGAATACTTGTAGAAGTTCATGTTCAGTATGATCATAATTTTTTATCTCTGATTGAAATATTTATTAGGGCCAATAAATGAATGCCTGCCATCCGTATCCCCAACAAAAATAGTGTAGTGGGTTCGATTCGCATGATCTTGGCAGACAATTTACTGCTCCAAAACTTGGCTCCGTCAAAAGTAGACAGTATAGTAGCCAGAAAATATTAAAGATCTAGACATAATGTTTAAATCCAATTTATTATTCCCATACAAATCGCTAACACCTTAGAGAAGGAGGTATTACTAGATCTGTAAGCTCTTTGCTGACTCTGACAAATAGTATTTACTAAACAATAACGTATTGCATTTTTATACATTATTAAGCGCTATGAGCTGGGAGAAGAGAACTTGTATCAATAGGAGTGCGCTATAAAAATTGTTGCGGCAAAAAATCGATTGTTTCATGGGCGGTGTGGCAGGAGGCGCTGTCCTGCTGAAATCATTTGCCGTCGAACTGGCCACCCCTCGAATTTTTACGCGAATTTTTAGTGGTCTGAGCATAATGGGTTTTCACATTTTTTTAATAATGGTGACAATCATAAGCGACAGCTGTTAAATATCAAAGTTGCCACGTACACGATAAAATGCAATACAATTTATATAGTGCGAATATTAAGACACTCTACAATGTAAGTTTCGTTCAAGTAAAAAAATAGAAAACCGGTGTTCAAGGCAAAAACCGAGTTACTTGACATTTGAAAATCGCTATTTAAAAGAATTCGGCCACTGTAAACAGAAAACCCTCGATCGAATAGCCGCTCAAATGGTTTCGTTTTAACATAAAAAATCTCTTGTTTTTGGAGCTGGCATATGATTCGAATGAAAATATGTAAATTCTTAAAGCAATATTGGAACTAAACAAACCTTCAACGAATCTAACCTTAAACGTTTTCAGTAATTGAACAAAAAAATTGGACCTTTAATTAAATTATTGTTTGATTTTGATTTCCGATACGCAGCCTTGACTGCTTCTCTAATGCACACACACAAAAACTGCTGCCCTCAACAGTTAACAAATTTAATTGCACAAATAGTGGCTGCAAGAAACTTTGACTTCACTTAAAGGCATTCTTCCTTGTGTTTTCGCACACATTCAGAACTATATTTATCCGAGTGTGCAGGAGTATAATTAGCATTGTTGGTTTGTTTGAGTGCGTTCAACATGAAACTAAAAACTCGTATACTGGCCAAAGTAATCAAATGACATCTGCTGGGATTAACGAAGCGCATGATTTGGATAATTTTCAACAAAACATTTTCTTTCTTTTGCAATTTTTGTTCAAAATTGTGGCCAATAACATTTAATGTTGCCACGTACAACAGAGGAGCAATGTTAAATATCCTAAAATTTCATTTAGCAAACAAATACAAAAATGACTTATGCTTCTATGTTTAGAAGTGGCTGTGTAGCTGTAACTATGCACGCAATCAATCACCCACATATATGCATGTGTGTGTTGTGCGTGTATATACGTGTACATGTAAATATTGTTTGCTTAAATTTTTCATCTTCTCAAAGGGCTGTGTAGTCATAACATGGCCATAGGGTCAGTTATTTTAAGCCATATCCATACATATGTAAGCGGTTAGTTTTTAATCCTGTTATGCGGCAACATATCCCTATATATACATAACGTTATGTATATTCATGAGTTAACGTTTGTTTGTGTGTGCGTTAGTGTAACGGTGCGTTTTTATAATTTTTGATGATGCTTAAGTTTTACTTTTCTCTGTTGCATTTTTGCAGGATTTATTGTGTTGATTTTGGTGAGGAATATGTGGCCTTTGAAGCTGTTTATGTTGCTGTACGGATGGATACGGATCATGAATAAACTACGCAGAAAGCATACAATGGTAAGTAGTGTTTTCTTTCTAATAGCAAAATATTCCTTAAAATGATTTTCATAAAAGTTTGATACATTTTTAAACAAACATTTTAATAAACGACGAAAGGTAGAAAGAATCACTCTTGGGTTAACGTAAACTACCAAAATTTTGTTATAAATAGTTACTATTTGGTAAACGTCACGTTGCGTTGTGGACAAAATTTTTCAAACGATAATTGTAGTAATTTGTTGTTCACACTTTTTATAGAAATTTTAATACTGAGTGTCCGCTGGGAAGGTTTGTCTATAATTTTTGACTAAATGAAAGAGAATGAATCGTATATTGATAAATGTTTTATTTAATGTCGGCAATTATGTATGGAATACAATATCAGATAAATGTCCGCCTCTGTTAGTCTCACAAATGCGAGCCCTTTTGAACACATTTTTCATTACACTCTCAAACATTTCACGCGATATTTCATTAATTTCATCACGAATATTTTGTTTGAGTTGCTCCAGCGTTTCTGGTTTGTTTACAATTCCCCACAAAAAGAAGTCCGGAGCATTCAAATCAGGCAAAGGTGGAGGTGAGTCAACATCACCCTTCCTTGAAATAACTTGTTGTGGAAAGAGGTCTCGCAGTAATTCCATTGTAATCCTGGCTGTATGCGATGTGGCACCATCTTGTTGAAACCACATCTTAGTAAAGCCCAAAGCATGCAGTTGAGGCGTTAAAAAGTTTTTAATCATATCACGATATCGCTCCCCATTTACAGTTACCGTTACCCCGTTTTCAGTTGCAAAGCAGTAAGGTGCAATGATTCCTCCTGACCAAATTGCACACCAGACTGCCACTTTTAATGGATACAAAGGTGACTGATGAATGATTCCATTCAAATGAAAATGTGCCTCGTCACTCATTATGATTTTTTCATGAAAATCGGGGTTGCCATGGGCGAGCAGTAGCATCCTATTGGCATATGTACGGCGGCGTAAATGGTCTTCTGGAAGAAACTCTTGTGTCAACTGAATCTTAAATGAAAACAAATGCAAATCTTTGTGCAAAATTGTGGCCAAAGTTGTTCTTTGAAGACCAAGATCCTAAGCACTTTTGAACACTTTCTTGAGCAGCAGTAATGTTTTCAGCCGATCTTGCAGGAGGTTGTGGTCCATGTTTGGGCCTATCAGCTACCGTCACTCCTTCTTCGAAATCACTCACTACACGATAAATAGTGCGACTTGTTGGCACGTTGTTTCCCCCAAAAATTTCAAGTAAAATTCTCATCGTCACAGTAATCGATGATTGATTTTGATAAAATGTTTTAAGGATTAAAACACGTTGGTTTACCGAATATTTTTCCGTAATAAATTTGCCACGTCTATACTTCACGACTGCCAAATATGAACTAAAAAGACTAATGATTACCAAAATGGCGGCAAAACAACATAGTATACCTTCCCGGCGGACACCCTGTACAAACGGCTCAATTTTGTATTGTTAGTAATATGCTTATCCTTGCGTAACGGCAGTGAGTACGTATGAGTAATAAAGCCGTAAATGATTTAAAATACATTTATATAATTGGCAGGTTGTTTAATGAGGTACATACATATATTTGTTATCGACATTTTAATTTATTTTTTTTATAAACAAATAACAATTATGAAAATCAAAAAGAATTTTTGAGATTTTAGTATTTTTATTTGAGAAATTGTTTGTGGCTAATTCTTTTACCCCAAACAAAATCTGCAGTACGGAAAATTAACACGTTGAGTGCCACGTCAGTCGCCGACCTTTCCGTTTAGGCCGCGTCAGTAACCTAGTCACCGGTATAAAATATGATAATAAAGGTAAAAATTTAAAACTTTAATGGATTTTATTGAAACAAGGTAAACATAAAAATGATTGTCCCTCGCAAGTGTCACAAAATGTTATAACCTGTTTGGTCCCATTTCGTGCCATTTTTCTGCCACTTTGTGCCGCATTTTCTTCATAGCACGATTTGCAATATTTTCGCACTGCTGAAACTCACGCGACCTGACGGGGAAGTCGCTATAAAACCGCGAGGCGCACAACGTGTTAATACAAATAAGCCAGCAAATATAGAAAAAAACTGATCCGTTCATTTACGCAGAGTTGCCAGATGCTCTAAATGAAATCGTATGTTGTCTACATTTCTACAAAAAAAATAAACTTGTTTACCCTTTTTATATCCAGAAAATGTTTACACCCACAAAAGGTGTTTTTTTCATTTTACCCTTAGTAATGCCGAAAGGCTGTGTTAAGAAGTTACTCTTTAACAGGGCAACATTTTATTTCAGAAACGAAAGTGCCATTATATCCATATCTCAGGTTTGTGTAGAAACTGAAATAAGACTGTTATTTCTTAAGACAAATTTTTCGATTGTAGATAAATTTGGAACTGGATGTATTAATTGCTTCATATAATATAAGGTCGCCCTGTCCCCATGCTTTCCGTATGGTTTTAAATTTACAGAACTTGGGTTTGAGCTATTCTGACGTTTAAGTGCCCTACACTGCACTTTAATAATATATCAGTATATCTTCTGGCCCCATGGCATTTTCTCCCCCAATTAACACAAGACATTCTTTTCTGCGATTATAAATATATAAAAAACTACAAATAGATTGACAAGCCTGCATAATGGATAAGGTACTTTAATAGGATGTCTATTTTCATTTTAATGTACTCTGCAATTCCAGCCCTGTAAAATACGAGAAGAAAATCATGTTAACCTGCAAGATTAAAGATATTCATGTCCAAATTCGGTTTAGCGTAAAAATGGTTTGTTGTAGGATTTCTGCACCGCACTGCAACTTGGAATAGCTGCAGCACGAGGGCGGATCAATAAGTGCGAGACTTTTTGAATTTGCCGCTTGTTAATTGAAGTGGCCACACTTCAGATCTCAACAGGCATCTGTTAGTTGATTCATGTCATAATATTAACAAGCTGCGTCATTTTGTTTAAGTTTGACATCCATTAATAGAAGACTACCACGTGATTTTAGGAAAAAATGAACAAAATGGATTTAGTTCAGTAGTCCCGCTAACTGAAAAAAATTCATATTTAGACAAGAAATTTGTATTTGTTTTCTCTATATTTTAATTTTTTTCGCGTTGTAATTAAAAAACTTATTACGACGAAATTTGTAGGATTGCACCCGATACCGATATATCGGCAATATTTGAGGTTTTCCGACATATCGGTATCCGAGATCTTTTTATTGCTGATATAACGATATATTAACATACATGCGTACCGCACATTAAATCAAAAACAGACACAAATTAAAATACACACAATGTTCTTTAGTTGACGAGGTAGAGAAAGCCCTTATGATACTTGCTTTTTTCCGACTTTTGCAGATTTTGAAGATCAGTAAAAATAAATCCGCACAAAAACCTAAATGTGAAAACAAGGCCAAGTTCCTTGATAAGCACTATACCATCCCGTTCCTAGGCAACTTGACATTACGAAAAATTAGTGAAGCGCACCTCATGCGCCCTAATTGAAGCAATTAATTTTTAAACTGAGTTTAAAAGTTTTGATGTATACACATGTGGAATTTAGAATACTTAATTAGCGTTTGATAGCTGAAAATGTTTTCATGATCCGACAATGACGTTGATATAAGTGTGTAATCATGTGCAACGCGTTTTTACGCACAAAATGGCTAATTACTACCATAATATGAAAGAGATAGCTTCTAGTTAGTGGTATTACATTTAATGTGTTCATTTTGAAGAACTTTTGTGTTTACTAAACACACTTCAACATAGTTGTATTATGAGCTTGATCCAATTTATGGGGTAATTAAGTATTAATTGCTCAATTTATTAATTGAATTCTTGTATGGTATATGGAGCTCAATTTCGGCGTTAATTGCGTAAATATCCTAATTGCATAATTAAGGCGCATGTGTGAACATACTATAGTTGTATTTTGTAGCCATTCGCTAAGGTGTTGTTTCTCATATTTTTTAAATATTTAAAATATGCCTGTGTTGGTACTTTGAATTGGAGCTTCCCAAATATCACTAACTATATTATACATACATACATACGTACTTCAAATACTATATAACGAAATCCTCTTTAAAAACACGAAAGTGTGTGTGCATGTGTTTATAATAGTATCAGCTTTATATGCCGCCCGTTAATTAAAAATCAACTGCTTGTGGCATGTTTGTTTTATGGATTTCATGCCACGGACTTTGTTACAGTAATAACAGCTACTCGTTGTAGCAGCTAACAAATATGCATCAGCATTTTATAAGCTTTAACCCTTCGTAAAATCCCATAGTAATTTTTCGCCAAGGTAAATAAATATACACGTATGGAGATTTTCACTTTACACAGAACACGTTTGAAAAAAACAACAACAACAAAAAAGAATAAATTTCAATATTTCGTTGTTTACATGCAGGTAGGTATTGTTATCAGTTTAATTTTTTTTCTTTGTTTTCGTGGTAGTTTTTACCAAACTAAATGTCAAAAATAAATAATTTTTATACTTTTGCAAAAGTCACCATTCGCCACTTTAATCGAATAAATCAGAGGATATTTGTGTTTATTTAATTTTGAAAGTTTACATAGTTGTATTTGGTATTTTTGTTAATGTAAAGTTTGACTAATAAATTCACGTGCTGAAAACTACTTTGCTATTTTTTATATGCCTGGAGGTTTAAAAGTGTAACATTTCTTTGTTTTTTAAGTTCAGGGCGGTTTTTTGCACTATTTAGTAACTAACTGTAATTATGCGATTAAAAACCAAAATATTTTTTTTAAAATATGCAGAAAATAAGAAAGTAGAACACATTTGATGGTGCTAAAAAAAAATTTAGATAACATTTCATTTATATAATCGAAAAAATCTATAAAAATTTAATAACAAATATGGCTGTACATATTACGTTAAAAAATAATGCTATATTCAGACATGCACCTTATTTGCGCCATAAGGAAAGATACGCATTTAATACCTTAATTGTCCTAATTGACAGATTATTCGTTTTTCTTTATTATGAGTGTACTTTAAGATAAAACTGTCTGATAACCTAAAGGGAAGATGTTCTGGCCTTTAACTTTTAACGTGAGTCTTATAGATTTGGAGTTGCCATATTTTGAATAATAAAATAAAAACAATTTTAATTTAGTTTCCAAATCAAAAATAAAAATGAAAAAGAGACCGCATTTATTTTACATTAACGAGCTACAAAATATTTCTGAAATTAAAAATATCACAATAGCGTTTTGCCAGTAAGTTAAAAACCAATTTCATTTGTCAAAAGTAGTCGCTTTTCGCTCTTGCACTGTTATATTTTCCAAAAGATAGATTTTATTTTACAAGGAAGTTGTAAGAACGAATAACAAAATAGCAAAAGGTACCTTTTCCTAATGTGAACTTTAAAGGCAACTTGTAATAATGACCCTAATAAATATAAGTTGCCAATGCAACTCTGTAAAGTGTGTTTAGTATGCAGATAAAACTGTGTTAAATGACAAAATCAAATCACTTCAACAATGTTACTCCACCTTTTTTCAAATTCATAAACAAAGTTTTGACAAATAAAATGAAGACAATTTTAGCTCTAAAATGCTAATTGCGTCAACATTAAAGTCTATAAACCAATCTACGATTTAATTGCTTCAATTAAGGTGCATGTATGAAGATAGTGTAAGTTTACTTACGAAAGTATGGTGTTACCAAGAATATACTTGTATAATATCGACGGCGGATAAAGGTTGATTGTTTTCATATCGACGAAATTATTTAAAAATGAAGGTCTATAAATCTACTTGCGCTTTCAGTGAGGCGAGCATTTTGAGTTATATTCTAGTCGATGGTATCTTGAAAAAAAATAACTATCAAGTTGCATGCAGCGCACGCACAGTGCCAATTTAAATGAATTTGGAACATCAGTATGTGTGATCAATTTGAAAGCGAAACCTTGAACATGTAACTGCAAATTTAGGGAAGTATGTTTGGCAATTCATCATGAATTTACCTAATTTGAGAAACACACTTGAAATGTATGTACAGTAATGAAGTATTCGATAACTAAATGGATATAAGCACAAAGGTATGGCTTGTAACTGTCTGAAGTCCTGATTTATACATCCTCTAGTGGCGGCCGGTAACAGGTTCCTGTCTCTGCTAGGAGTCTGGCTAAATAAGTCGAGCGAAAAGAAGTTAACACTTTCTTATTAAAAGCCCTAATCCATGCTTAACAAAGGGGCTGTTTGGTCTTTAGTAGGCGCACTCTGGATATAAGTCTATCTCCAGTCTTAATACACACTTTCGCAGACGTAGGCTACAGGACAAGTTCAGCTCACCTGGGTATACACCTGTTCTGCCCTGCAGTCCATAAGAGAAACATTAGTAAAAATGATAATGTCATTCTCCACATACGCTCATTGTTTGTAAAGCATTCCGCAATGAGTGTCCGATGCAGTCTTTCGACTACTTTTCTTCTACTCATGCGTTCCTTCGGCAACCTCTTTTCTACCTAGACCCAGAACACGCTTATGCCCGTTTTTCAGCTCATGTGGCGGGTGTTCGTTTAATATTTAAATTTCATTAATACGAGTAGCTAATTTATTTAATGCAAATATATGTCCGCCAGTGTAATTTGTTTTTTCTATTTTAAAAATGTGAAATCAAGCGTTTAATAATACTAAAATTAAAATTTTAAATACAAACAAATGTTCGTTTTTATTGTTACATAATTAAGTAGATGTAAAAATATTTATATAATTAAAACCTAATTAAGTAGATGTAAAAATATTTATATAATTAAAACCTAAAATCCGCAACATATTGAGTTTTGGCAAACACACACACATCCACACATGTACTCGTACATACTTTTCCCTTAAAATCAAACAAATTCATATTCGTGTTTGATGTATTGGAAAGTTCATACGTATTAGTGGCTTTTAAATATTTTTTGACATTTGTTTTTATCTTATTATTAGTTTAATCAATATATAAGTTAAATCTATTTTTATTTCTTAATTGAAAGATTAAAAAACGAACTTGAGCCTGAATAAATTATTCGCTCAATTATTTTTAAAATATTTAAATTAAAGTATTATAAATATACACACCAGAGACGTGGAACCTGTTGCCACCAGTGATGTAATTAAGGACCGACAACACATAAATAAATTTAAAATCGAAATCCTTTGTAACATAAGGACACACTTATCAGAGATACTTTGGGGCCTAAGAAAGGATTTCCTCTCTATGTATTTTAGTGTCACAGCTTTCTAGTTGCCCTAAACCATGCAAGATGGTGTTTCAAGGCAAGTCGTTGAAAGATTCAATGATTGCCCTCATACTCTCTTAAAACTAAATAGACTTAACACTACGTCTTCACTAGCCAAAAATTTGTTCGCAAATAGAGAGAGCGTGCGCATACTAACGAGAAGAAATTCGCTCGTCGTCTTCTGTATGGAGAATACGTGTAGCTGTTGCTGCTCAGTTTGAGTATTATTTTTTGTTTGTCATCGAGGGTGTTGCAATGTTCTCAGCATATCCAGCTTATGTACATTTGTTTGTGTATTTTGTTTGTGTGAAGGCAGAACATCGTTGTGCGACCAACTGTTCGGACAACTGTATTTGAACACGAACATACCATGAACAGCGACGGGCTTCACGAGTAATATTCATGTGCGAACAGAAAAATGCGCGATGGCTAAACTGATTTATGGCTAGTCGAGACGGCATGTGAAGGACATGTCAAGAGCATCAATACTCACCTGTCCGTACAGAACCCTAATCGCTGACGTTTGATGTTTCGACAATTGCTTCTGAATTGGCAAATACGACACACAATTATGTTTGCGGACAAAATTGTGCCTCATAGTTATCCCAATAAGTTTCTTGAATTAAACTGTTGTTACAATTTACATAAATCATAATAAAGGTAAAAGGAGAGAATAGTTAACTTTAAATTGGGAATTAATTACTAGAAAAAAAAACTTTACCTAAAGCCCTGCATTTTGTTTTAATAACTTTTCTATACCATGCAACAAAAAAAAAAAAAAAATAACCAGGGAGAGTTGATCACTCATCTTAATAATTACCACGTATTTTAAATATTACCTTTTACATAAGCCACGATAAATCTCACAAAGGAATGTGAGTCCCGTTTGATTTTTTTTGTGAGTGCAAGATTAAGCTTTGTGATTCTTTGCTTCACATAAAGCAATAGATTTGTAAATCAATCATTTATCATTAAAAAGTGAAACTGATCGGTCGCTAAGTTTTAATAAAGGCAAAAGAATAAATAAATATAATACCAGAGTGAAAAAAAGTACAGTGTTAAGTGGAAACAAACTTACATTTTACAAAGTCTTATCAGATTTAAATCAAATAGTTTCATCGATTTAATTAAACAGGTAATTAATTACGTTACTTAGGAGAAGATAATAAGAACCTAATTAATTAATGCACTTTAGCGAAACAAGGAAATTTATGCCACTCGAAATTAAATTTAATTCCAACACTTCAAAGATACATCACATGCACAACAACGTTATCGGTTGGAACATCTACCTAGAACGCGTAGACTAATCTCTCATCATAGAGGTTCAGAGGCATTTAAAAACTAGACGCCCCGCGAAAACCCGAACTATTCTAAGATTGGTAGCACCGAATAACTTAAGATATAAACTGATTTTTCTTAATCAAGTAAAATTTAAATATTAACTCTATTATATGCGATTACTTCGCTTTGCTCCTAAAAATTACATATGTAAATACTTTCCTCTTGCTAATTCAAAAGAACAGTCCAGTTCTAAGTAAACTTCAAGAATATATATTTTCTTCAAGCATATAACACATAAACTAAATCATTAATATAATTTTTTTGAAAAGAACTTAATTTTAGTATAGACACGTCGTTAAAATTCCGAATACTAAACATTTACGATTAAAACTAGTATTCTTAATATTTCTATAATTACCTTATAAATCCTCAATATGTTAACCTTGCTTTAAAAAAAAATTAAGGGAAATATCTTAATTGAAAAATTTTAAAAAAATTACAAAAGGAATTTTTGCATGTAATTATCCAGTATGGTTAACCCTAACTTTTAAATTCCCACGGTTCATTTTTTTTTTTGTATCTATACTTGAGAGTAACATTTTAATTATTAATCCCAACTAAGTTCTTCCAAATCTAGTTTTTATCCCATTCCTCGGCTGGGCCCAACTAAGGAACGAGAAAATAAACAATCAACAACAATAACCATCAACTATTGTATGTAAGTAAAGAACAATGCTTAATAATTAACCTTTACTCTCTGTATGTTTTATTAGTGTTATTAATTATCAGTATACTCCGATTCCGTCCGTTTCTCTTATCAAAAATGTAGATAATTTTGGTATTTTCATTATTTTGTTTTATTTAATTACGTTACTTTACTCAAAGAGTTACATTCAATCATGTTTAATTAAACCTACAAAATTCCTTTTTTTTAGCATTTAGAAATATATAGGTTTTTTTACTATATTTATTTTTTTTGTAAATAAGGTTTTTGTTTCTCATCTGAAGTGTGTATTATTATTTAATAAATATGTTATTATGGATTTTTTAAATGTAAATTGTTAAAGCTTTTAATTTTCTTTGGGAATGGCAGACTTAGGAAAACGTAATGTAGGCTAATAATAATCAAGCAAATTTAGGAACAATCTATAAAACTGTAGGGTATTTGATTGTTAGTGGCGTGTGATTTTAATATCAGGGAGGGAAGAAATGTACCCTATTGGCGTTTCATCTCGCCAAATTAATTCGTTAATTTTTATGTTTGAAATACGATTCTACTTATGGTATTGTATCGTGGCATGAAAGTAGAAATTATATGTTTACATGCTTAAAGTTCGGGTTGAGAACCACCTTACCACTTCTCCTTATAGCTAGCTGGGACAACATCTACATGCTTTTTTTAACTCTTTCCTTTAGGGGTCTTTGGGAATTCTGCTGTCTCACAAAAGCACTATTTTTGAGATCTAGCAGCGCATAATATAATACATATGTGGCTCGCAGCACGTAACACTATGTTTTTCATTTTATTTTAACAGATTTCCAAATGAGCTGAAAACTGTTAAACCGACTATCACAAAAAGCAGTGTTGCCAATTCAAAGTAAAATTGCTCAAAAAAAAAAACACGATGCAACCGTTGTTGGCTCATTATCTAGAGAATATTACAATTGCACTGGTACTACGAGAACAATGTAAGATACTTTTTCTGTCCTTGTTAACTCTTTAATTTTTATGGCATTTTTGTTTGAGCAAGTGGCAAGCTTGACATTTAACAGCTGTCAGCTATGATTGTTGTGATTATTGAAAATATAGTGATACACAAAAGAAGAAAGCGTTGACATCGTGAAAACCCATTACGCTGAGAACACATGCAACTTCGTGGTATTTTCGGTCGAGAAAGTGCACATAATGTGTCAACGATTCGGAGACTGGTACACAAATACACAATTTTTATTAAACTGGGTCTGTTGTGAATAGTAAATCTCCATTGCGTCGTCGTACTGGTCGGTATTTTGAAAACATTGTTGTAAACAAAAGTGTCCTCGAAAATATTAATTTGGCAGCGACGGTGAACTAGATCTGGCAAACAGCGTTGTTTTTATTTCAAATCAGGCGAATATTTTTAGAAAAAGACGGTTCTACCAAAAAAAAAATGCTTTTCTTAAATTTGAACAGACAGTATCGCTAATTTTTCGACTAACTATCTAATATATCGAATTGTGAACGGTCTTTGTTATAGGAACATGATAACGGAATTAGTGTGGTCTCAACTGTACGACATGTGGTTTCAGCAGGACGGCGTCATCTGCCACACCGCACGTGAAACAATCGATTTATTGCCGCAGCGATTTACATACCAAATTATCTCACGAGATTCTGATGTCAACTGGCCTTTGATTTCTCTCTTTGGGGTTTTATAAAATCTTAAGGGTAAACCAGAAACAATACCTGATCTCAAGATCGAGCTACAATGCTTTTTCAATGGGATACAGCCACATTTTTTTTCCGAAAATTCATCTAAAATATCATGTAGAGAGCAATGGTCTATCATCAGAGCCGCGACGGCCATTTGCCAAATATTTTATTCAATAATTAAGAAGAACACGTCTACTTTATTACAATACAATAAAAATATCACAACTTTTCGAACAATACTTGTTTTGTTTGTAATTAAAATAGTACAGCGAAACTAGGTTACTTTTAATTATAGTTCGCCATTCTCCCGTTTAATGTGGTTTGTCGGCAGCGGGATCAATTGTAATTAGTTTCTCAAGTTTTTTTTCTTAGCACTGCCTTATCACGATGTCATCTTGGTTTCCGCAACATTTTAAATCAAATAAACCATTTAAATATTTAAGTTTTACTTCAGTTGTTTATTTACTTAGTTAAAAGAGAAAAAAAACAATATTTTAGCTGTGCAAGAAGATAACAGTTAAAAAATGTCACCCCTTTTTTTCAGAGGGTAATAATAAATAAACCAACCCCTGTACATTGTCTGTCAACATTTAAATGACATTTATATGGTTTTACATATCAACACAAATAAAGAGTTGACAAACAAATTAAAATCTCACTATTTGAACAACTTCTAAGTGCTAACAAATTCAAGACATTCACAAACACCCGCCACAAATTATTAAGTAATTGCGTGGTAATAGGTGATGGTGGTAGAGGGTGGTGGTGTGATTTTTGTTCGGTTGTCAGGATACTGTAGCTTAAAGCCAACAACCTTTGTATACCACCTTCAACATATGGTGTGCGTGCGTGAGTGTGTACGTGATGTGATTTAAAATCTATGACAATATTGGACATTTACTTTGGTAATTAGGCTTATTAACGCAATAACGTTTTAAGGGCATGGGTAATATTAAAGCATGTACTTGCAATCAGTGTGAGTTGCTCTTATGCCATAACATAACAAATTCATAGCCACCCTGGGGCTGGTTAATGTGTGGACAATAGTGTTAAGATTTTGTATTATTATTATTGTTATTATTGTGTAGTATGTATTGTAAACCTTACAACGATAATAGTCAGAAATAATGCTAAGGTAGTGTTATATATTGCCTAAAGTACTGATATAAGTTGCTTTGAGAGATGAAGATGGCAGGCAGGTTCTATACTCGTACATATGTTGGTTTGTTGGTTACAAAAGAATTTATAAAAGATTGGCAAGTAATTGAAATAATTTAAATTTTAGGTGAGTTTTGGGACAAGAAAATACAAGTCTTTAAATTATGAAAATATATTAGAAATACGAGGTATCTCTTTGTATTTTAGAGCCTAATAAAAAAAGGTATTTGACAGTGAACGTGTTTCAAAATGTTCTCCTTTATGTTCTATAAACCAGATACAGCATTTTTTTCCATTTTGAAAGAGACGCCTGCAAATCAGAATTGGCTAAGGAAAGCTTAATTCACGCAGTTTATCTTTGTGTGAACAAGCAAAAGTCATTCGATGCCCAGTTAGAAGGATGATCCATTATATCGATGATATGTGAGCCTATGTGTGAGAGCTCTTGTTGTCATGATAAGGAATAATCCGGGGATTACGTTTTCTTGTTCCAACAAACAAGTGGTAGAGTAGCAATCAGACTTAACGAAGGAATAGTGTACATATATTCATTTAGGTGGGATATGGAAGCAGACTATATATTTTATTGGTCTCTTTTCGGTCCTCTTCGTTCCGCGAATTGACTTCAGGCAACCGATTTCTAATTTACGACTACCTTACTTTCATGGAGTCTCGTGCTAACACAAGCCTTTACTCTTGTCTGTGGTGATTTCAGACTGTTGACTGGTTACTGTCGACATTCTTCCTCACCACGGAATTGCTAGCAATTATCTAATGGTTATGTCCCCAATGCCATCACATTTAACAAGTGTCTGCCCGTGGTCCTAAGCCTTATGCAAGACAGTACTGGACATTCACACACAATGTGCAATACCGTCTAAGTCTTTTCCAGGCACAGTCTTCAAGTGTGATCTTCTTCGATTTTTATCTTGATCAGATGATTGAAGTTTCCATGAGTTGTTACTAACGCAGTAATCCAGCTTAAAGTACTCCGGTATTATCTAAATCTGGCCTTCCGGTCGAAGGACTAGTAATACTGTTTCACCTCGGCACCTGCCTTGCGCATAAAGCTGACGGTGGTCTTAGCAGCGTATTAACACAATGGTGCTAAGTGCCTTTCGTACACATAGGTGGCAATCTTAGCACAATTGCTGCCTAGACGATGGAATTACGCCTTGCTAAGGGGTAATTCCTGCCGTACCATTGCCGAATTGTCTCGCTATGCAATGCCACATTGATCATACACAACTATTCTCCATTTGGGTACTAGTCGTTCAGTTACTGGTGAAATGTCCGTGCTCCTTAACGACCAGTTTCTGGTCGGAAACAAGCAGTAATCTCTAAATGTAGAGATGTGCACACAACACACCCATTGTGGGAAGAAAAGTAAGAAATTTATAATTTTTGGGCAAAGGTTTCCTATTGAGTTGGCATCAGGAACCACCGAAATTCGCGTAGAAACTAACAAATGAATATTTTGGAAAAAATTCAGTAGTTATTGACCAATTTAGGGCGATGTTTCATTTTATGATTTTCAGCGTTCCAAAGTTCGTCAAGCGTGAACATATTTTGTTTGATTTGGCTCATTATGAAGCACCCATACAGCCATTTGCTGCTTCGTATGCTGTTGTATATGATGTACATATATGGAACTATCGCCTCTGGAAGCACTGCCTTCGTATCGTGGGAGGGTTATAGCCAAAAATCGATCAGTTACCAAGTTACAACGGAATCTATTCTGGGATCAAGTGAATCTTTGAGAGAGAGTTTCTCACCTTAAAACATTTAGAGAATTACAACAGACATCCATGCCACAGAATTTTCTCTTAGTTAATCAGCATTTGTTTTAGAGGATCATTCAAACATATTGCATTATATTAAATGTTATATCTGGCATGGAATACCAATGATGTCATATCATAATTTGAGTCGTTCATTGCACAATTCGATTAAGTCAACTTTTTGGAAAACCGTAAATTTATGTGTCAAAGTAGCACTTGGTATTTTCCCAACTTTTTATGTTTCTTACAATTTTCCTAAATTAAAAGGTCCATAATCCAATGTAAGTCGTTGCAACAAAACAACTTAAATATATTAACAAGAGCTGAATAATAAAGTACAATTTTTTTGTGCCAACTTAACAGAATTTAAGATAAATAAATTAGTTAGTCACGGTCTAATTGTTGCAGAATCCAATTACTTGTGAAGTGCTTTTAAAGAAATAAATTGAATAATTTTTCAATACGATTTATTTTATCCTATCCTTAAGGTAGACCACTGACAAAGTAAAAAAGAAGAGGAATTAGGGACCTGATTAAACGCTTGATTAATATAAAAATTTACAATAATTCGTAATGACGAGTCTTCCCCAAACAGCTGATAGAAATGACATCATTTCTGATATTATAACAAAACTGTTAACATTAATTTTTATGCAAAGTACGAAGTAAAGCTTTAACTTTTTCTTTTTAAATTTAAACACTAAATTTTAGCATTTTTTTACTTTACAAATCGAAGAGCTAGCTATTCGTTGTTATATATTTCATATATCATTATATGAGGGCCGAATTTGTATTTATGCATTCCACAGTATCACCTTTAATTTAAATTCTAAAGGGAATTTAAAGAACAAGGAACATTATTTAATCGAATTTTTAAAATGTTTGTTAATTAATTTGTGCAATAAACGGCTCATGGTACAAACTAGAAAAGTACTATTTTTTAACGTGGTGGCAACATTGTGCAATGTTGTTTTCCCATTAAAAAGGAGACAAGAGCTGGTTCAAATAAACCGAACAGTGCATGCACTGGGTGAGATGTAGTTTAAACAGAAGGGCGCTACGTGCCATACTGCTGCCGCAACCATCGACTTCTTAAAATCAAAATTTGGCAATAAGTTGATTTCGAGCAATTGTCCTCTCAATTGGCCTACATGGTTGTGTGATTTGACACCCCTCGATTATTTCCCGTGAGGCCACGTGAAGTCAATAGCATATGCTGATAAAACAGCAACAATTGACGCCTTAAAGGCCAACATTGTTCGTGTTATTTGTGATGTATTGCTAGGCGCTAAGCTCGAAAAAGTGGCCCAGATATGAACGTCCAGAATGTGCTTCGTCAAGAACAGTCGCGTTGGCCATATGCCCGAAATCATTTTCAGATGTTAATGACATGTATTGATATTTCGAATAAAAATATTTTTTTTAATAAAATTAAATTTTTGTTACTTTTAACAATTTAAAGTTCTATCGGGCTTAAAAACACCCTATATGGGGTGGGTGCCTTGCAAGTTTAAAAATTTTATTTTAAGCAACAGTATACAAAAAAACTTATTTTCCATTGTAAAAACAAATTCATAATTGTTGAAAAGGGCAAATTTTATTATTTTAACATATTCCCAGATATTTGCGTTAGACGAACGAACCACCACGGCTAAAATCTTGATTAACAAGTGTAGAGTTCGTTATGGTTTTTAAATTACGGGGTTGATTAATAATATTCTTTTTTTTTACAATTTAGCCTGTTCGGTCTGTAAGAGAACAAAAATACTCGTGCACACGCTGGCTCATACGCAGCCAAGGCTAAAAGTGTTGGTTACAAATATAAAATCAGCTGATTCCACTTGATTGCCTTTTAATTTTGATTTAATTTACACAAAATAAACACAAAATTTACAACAAAAATAAATAAATAATATTTATTTTAGTGTAGTTAAAAAGAAAAGAAAATAAAAAATATATTCTTTAGGAAAAACAAAATCAGAAGACCACCAAAAATGTGGTCTTAGCTTCATAATTGTTCACTTAATGTCTTCTTTTCTATTAAATTTCACTTTCCTTTTAACCTTCATTGTGCTTCAGCTTATTGTCTGTCGGCATGGTTAAATGTTTATTTCGTATGTGTTAATAGTTGGAAAATAAATCCTGGTATTGTGTCATCACAACACAAGGATAAAAAGAAAACAACAAATTTTTTGTCGTTTAAAAAAAGGTCTAAAACACTGTGATTGTGTGTCTTTTGTTGGGTTTAAGTCTTATTATTATTATGATGATAACCTCTGCTGTTAGTTTATTGTCGGGGCGGCAGTTGAAGGAAATTTATAGCCTTTCCCAACAAAAATGAAAGAACACACATACAAGCGAACCCTTCTAGCAGAATTTATGGTTTATTTGATTTCGCTCATATTTTATAAATAAAATAAAAAAATTACCTGTTCAGGCAATTTCAGCTTTTAAGGGTGGCAAATAGTGTGACACCTTGCAATTTAATGGTGGGCAATACTTTTTAGTAGAAAAAACCTTATTTTTAATTATTTGAATTAGTACCATGCGCTTGTTTAGGAGGAGACAAATGTCACACCTATTGAAAATAAATAAGTTTTAAATTTACCACTCCCAAAAGGTTTAGCTGGACTAATGACAGATTGGTGGGAGAAATCTAGGCATTTCTGGCGCACTGTCGAAAGTTAAACTCGATATAAAAATAATGAATCTTTGTATCTGTTTAAATTTGCATTGCGTCGTACATTGCCACCTTACACTCTGTTCTGACGTTGAAGATGCTGAATGCTCTGCTTTATACACATTTTCTAATTCCCATATAAGGAAAGCATCCTTTACCTGTTGCAGAGATTGCCTACACAGGACAGGAGCAATTGACCGAATGACAAATTTAGAGAACAAAGTAAATGTGACAATAATTTTGATATCAAAACTGCACAAGTGTGGATCCGAGTATTATGTATTTTGATAGAGGATCATTATTTTTTTAAATAGTTCTCCCCTTAATTGGTCAAATGAAGATGAATAATATTCTCCATTTATACTTTTTTCTTTTGTTAAGTAGTGCCTGTTCACTCAAAACCTTACCAGCCGATATCGCCTTCTTTGCTTTCTTTAGGGCGAATTCGCCTGCTGAAAACCTATGTTTAGATTGTTGCTTCATTTCTGGTCCAGAGAATCCATGCTTTATCAACACTTATATATCGATGCATGGCAACTCTTTAAATAAGCTGTTTAACGAATCACACAATTTGGTTTGTTATCGATTCTGAGCAAAGACAGCACCCATCCCAATAGCTTTGTCATACCTAATTTTTCGGACAAAATTTAAATAATTGAGTCGTGGCATATTCTCGTGACCTCAACTAGTTCACAAAATTTAACTCGTGGACCACTCGAAGTTTTATCGAAGATATGTCGATGATTTTCGAAATAACTGTCTCAAGTGGAGGTACTGGTGGCATACTCGAATAATATTTCTTTTGAATCGAATTACGCAGTATGTGTTGTGCTGCCACGTTTAAGTTCATTTATCCAATTGCATATGATATTAAAATATATTAGACTTTGTCTATTTGGTATTTGATTTCCATTTTCTCAACAAATCGATTGTTAGAAAATTAAATGACGGATTTTCTAAAACTTTGCCAGTCGTCCTTTCAAATTTAATTGTTTTTTTTTTCAATGTAGTTATTACATATTTATGTCCGATTTATTGTTTATTGTGCGAATCGGTTACGACGCCAAAAATGAAGCTTCCCAAAATTGGCCACAAATGCCCTGGGAAGAAAGGTAACCCTGCACTGTCAATTAAGATTGTGAAATCACGATTTAACTTTGTTCAGAAACAGTAAACGACTGAAGGCATGTTATCTAGTCTAATGCAGCGTAGTTTGATCGGTTTCAGTCTTAAGGAAAGCAATGTTTAAAGAAAGCACGTGAAAAAACAGCTGGGGGCAACATCATGGTATGGAGTTGCTTTACTGGAGGAGCGAATTAAAGGAATAATGAGAAATAAAGAACTACTGAATATATGAGTTATCGATCTTGCCGATCTTGTAGACAAATGTTCACATATCCTATAAATAAAATTGACTCTTAACAGGCTGGAGAGTGTTCAAAATCAGCGCAAAAATCCGACTTCAATTCAATTGACGGGGTGTGGCGGCATATAGTGTAGTACAAGAGTCCGCAAAAGATTTTGCATGTGAAAATGTTCAGTTTTAATTGTTTTGGAGAGGGAAATTTCCCTTTTTTCCCCCTTGGATCAGCGCCTAGGTATGTACGAAGTTGAAGAAACATTTTTTTTTGGCATATTGCTAAATATACTTAACTTCAATTTATCACAGTTTCCTATTGTCGTTCACAAGCACAACGTGTGATTGTGTTAACAACGATTTGCTTCTGTTCTACCAGAATGGGAATTTAGTGCTGCTTGGTATTTAATTACCCAATAAATGTTAACAAATTGTCTTGTCAACTCGGAAACAAAATGTCTTTATTTGTTTTTTTACTTATTTCTATGCTGACAGTGCAGTACGGTGACACAAATGCCAATTTCGCTCTAAAGTAGTAAAAGAAAAAAATTCTTCTTGGTGATGATAAAAATGCTTTTAAATATTTTTTTGATTCTTTGTTAAAAGCGTTTATCAAAATCTATTAATAGCCTGCTTTGCATGTGCTCGTATAAATATTTATAAATCTTTCCTCGTTTTTTTTTTTGCTTTGGGTAACGCTAGAAAATTTTTTAATTCACTTAAGGGGTGGCAAAGCATCAGCATGCTAGTAGAATATTAAATAAGAACAAAGAGACGTTAAGCCACCCTTGAGGGCAGGATTCCCAGGCAACTGGGGCGTAAATATAAAAGCAATGTAAAAGCTTTAGCTTCATCCTTGGATTGTGTGTAAAAAACAAACACTTTAGCAAACAACAACAACAACAGAAACAACGAACGACTTTATTTACATTTTCAATAAAAGAATTGAAATGATATTTATTTTGCCGTGTTTGCCAACCAACCCAAAGGACAGGCCAACAGAAACTAACCTCAATAACAATTATGATGCTATCGAAAGTATCATTTATATCATTATACATTTAACAAAAACAAGATAATGTATTGTTGAAATAAACCAAAAATTATAATCATGAAATAAATGCAGAAGCCCTTTAAATCCTGCATGTGCGTTATACTGCTGTTCTATGTATGTACGAGTATGTGTGTACGAGTAATTTCTTCCTAGAAGCAACAACTAAACAAATAAACTCTTGTTCTCACATGACTGCACTCAATTGGTTTCGCGTGTTAACAATAAAACCGAAAAATGCACACAGCTTCATTTTATTCACAAACAAGCAAAAAAAGGGAGGACGAAAACTTAAGGATACGGAAATGAAAACCTCTAACTAATGACCGCATAATTAAAATATTATAATTACCACCCGCCAAACAAATTAAACTTTGGCGTTCTGTTTTAATGTTTACACTGCTTTTTGAAGTCCTTAAAAAATAATACAAGGCCAAAGTATGGTATGACTTACTTACCTCTACTCTCTCTTCTTTTAAATCCACTTTTAAAGCCAATTGCTCGCGCAGCACAACATCGGGATAGTGCGTTTTATCGAAAGTCGCCTCCAATTGTTCCAATTGTTCTTCGGTGAAAATTGTACGATGACGACGCTTTCTTTTTGGTGGTGGTCCATGACCCAAATGACCCGCCATATGATGACCATGAGGGCCATGGTGCAAATGATGAGTATGACCATGACTGTGATTTATACTAGAACTATGACCACTTACGTGTGCTTGCATTTGTGCGGCGGCTACATGAGCTACAGCGGCCGCATGCATATAATTGGGATAAAAATTGGGATACGCAACTGTAAAGACAAAAAATAAATATGTTTTAATATGCTTCCGCCACCGCAAACGAGTACCAACACCGCCAAATATGTCTATAACAAAAAAGATGGCTAAGAAGAAATATATGCACGTACATTCAGATCTTATTCATATTTCTGCTGAATTTTATTAATATTCATAGTAACCTGATATTTTACGTGCATTTGTTTGTTTTGCAACAACAACAAAAAAGGGCTGAATAAAACATGGAAAATGCGTAAAATTTTAAACATTTGATTTCAATAGTTCATCTTTAGACAGGCAATTTTTTAACTTTTCAAATATGGAAATGACTAAAACAAATATTTTATCCAAAACAGAACGCGTTGCATCCTCCAAAAATGTTGCCATGTAGATTGTACTGCACGAGATGCGTATCTAAATTTATAGGACACATACCAGATCGTTTTTCCTATTAAATTTCATGAAACTACACGCACAGACAAATTATATGATTGGAATCAAATCATATTATTATTGTATATAAAAATCAGCGAGTTCGAGATCTATTTTGTATACTAAGCATTGTATGAATGATTGTATATTAGTCATACTCTAAACACCAATAAAAAAATTTCCATTATGTTTATTAATTTTATTTTATGATTAGGACTATTATAGTATTTTCGCATAATTTTGCACTTTGTTAGTTGCTGTTAGACATTTTAATATTTAACTGTGAACGATAACTAAAGTATTGTTTTAAATATGCACAAATAACTATAAAATGTTTGCCACAACAATATGTTGTTATGGAGAACATAATATAGTTGCCGCGACCATGTTGCTTTTTTTGCGTATAAAAAAATCGTTATTACTATACAATTTTTTTTTTTAATTAACAGAGTGTGATTGTGGACATAGACAGTTTAAGAATTAATACCAAACTGAAAAATTTTTCGTTACAAAAGTAAATTAATTATTTAAAAAAAAAATTTGCTAAAAAATAATTAATTTTATTTTTTTAACGGATAAAATAAAATCCCGAAATGCCGACTTATAAAAACTTTTAATTTGAAGACTAATGGCGTTTTCGTTTCTTAAATCAAATGCTGCCCTGTCAAAGAGTACATGCTTAACATTCCCTTATTAGTTGGGACTTTAAAGGTAAAAATGTAAAAATGTTAAATTTTACCTAGAAACGAAAACACCATAATTGTCGATCACTGTGGGACATACAGCGTTATCCTGCTGAAGCACATTTCTGCCTTGCAACTGAGGCGCAAAAGCTCATCTTATTTGGAGGCATTCAGGGCATTTTTCGGCTAGATGGCTGACTGAATCGTGACTTTCCGTGATGATGAATGGAAAAGAGCTTGTAGCTTATCATCACGGAAAAAACCTTTTAAATTAAATGCTAGATCAGTTTGTTTAATTAAACCATATTTTCTTGGGGCTAAGCTAGCCCTAAACCAAGTGACAGCTGTCTACACGGGTGCCGTTAAAATCAGTGTTGCCCCATTTTTACCCACCAAAACACACGCGTTATAGATGCACTTTTTAACATATTTTTATTTTACACTGTGTTTACACATACGCCTAAATTGCACAATTAGGAAATATATACAATTGAGGCTTTAATTAAGCTCAATTTATCACACAGTAACTCAATTAATATTATTAATTGAACAATTATTACTTAATTCCACTATTAATTGAGTAAAAGTTTCAATGCAGCTCTGGGGAAGTTTGTTTAATAAGCGAAAAAGACAATGAGAATATCAAGCCACACTACATTTAGGTCTTTATGCCATTAGTCCTACTCTATACATAAAAGATGGGAACAAACAAATTTAAAATAAATGTCAGGTAAAATTGACCGTCAGTAAAATTAGTGAAGTTTTTAACAAAAATATGTTTCAAATAACTAATTTCTTTTGAATGCAATTAATTTATTTAACTATTTGTTTTCTATTTTTTCAATTTCACAAACACCAAATTCTATAACTCAACTTAAAATTTAATTGTCTCAATTAAAGTGCATGTCTGAACATGGTATTTAGGCTTTAAAGAAATTCAGTAAAAGACCTTTTAGCTACATTTAAAAAAATTCTTTATCTCTTATGATTTGATAACACAATGAAGAAAATCTTATTCAAGATTACAAAACGGGTGATAAACATTCCATTACATTTTCATATTTTTTTTTTTTTTTTGTAATAATTTTAAATATTTTTAATAACAACAGCAGCCGTCATCATCTTACACGTTCTGTATACTTTTGACTTATCTGCATTTAAATGTTGTGGCTTATAGAAACGTTACTTTTTTTAATATGAAAAACGGCTTATTATGTTATTGCCACGCAATTCTAAACACAATTCACTCAAGCGATTTGTGCAACAATAAGCAATAAACCGGAAAAGATGATTTGATTTTTATTCCCTCATTTCATATTTCTGCTCTGCTTAATACTTGAGGCGAGAAGATTTTTGAAGGTATGCAAAGATTATTTATTACCAAGTATTCTTTGAATAGTTGTATGAAAAATAATCTCAGCCTACCTACGTCGAACGCTGGTAAGGGTATGAGGGTTTAAGGATTATTTAAGTGCTGGGCGGTGGGTGGTGGCAGAATAGCTATTTGAGTTTAAAAAAAGAGATCATGAAAAGTGAAAAGCATGACTTGTTTTAATGCATATTAAGACAGTTATTTAAGCTAAAATTATATTTTTTTAAATGCTCATGGTGAAATATTTAGGCGAAAGCCAGACCTTTGGGAGATGTTCAAGATTTTTGTTAGTCAGGAATTTTCAATTCTAAAAAAAAAATCCATAAAAAACTCTAATGCATGTAAAATATTAAGAAATTATTGAATTTTTAATTAAAATTCTTTTATTTAATAAAATTCTGTTTCTGTTACAAGCAAAGAATTATCTTGGTCTGGCAACATTGTGAGTGAGATTGGCTTATGCATAATCAGGAATTCTTTTTGCAATGGACGACACAGGCAGTGACACTGGTTGTAGAAACCCAGTGAAATTCTTTTGATACAAACGAAAAAACCACAGCGTAAACCATATACTAAATATCAGATGTGTGTAAATATCACACACGCAAATAAGTGATCATCACAGCACGACTGCTCTCAACGAACTAAGCCATAAAAACAGTACACATCGATACACACGAAGGAACGTTGTATTAAGAAACACAAAATATCAAAAAAGTTTGTTATTTTAGGAACTAGAAAAGGAACCTAATTTCAACCAGAAATTTTTCTACAGACGAAGGAATATCAAATGGTACATGTCAATGTTTCCTCTAATGTTCCGTAGCCGGTTTAAGGTTTTACATAATTGTAACAGTGGGGCAAACTTTGTTCTAACCCGAGAGAAAAATGATCCAAACTATGAAATATATAAGAAGATTCTCGGATTTAATTGCCAACATTAGTTGGGTTAAGTAGATGATGTTTTCAATATACACTACTCTGTAGAAACATTCAGAGAATGCTGATGATGTACGTGGCAGCACAGAAAATGCATGCATTCCATTCTGCCAATGTCTAATAACTTAACTTTTTCAGTATTCTAAAAATGTTTAATAAAAATAAACTTTTCTTCCTCAACGGAAAGCATAAAATAAACTCATTCATTTATAGACACTTCAGTTCGACGAATTCGTACAAATAATAAAAGTTATATGTATTAAAAATTAAAAAAAAATCTATCAGTGATTGAGGAGAATCGCAATTTTAAAGTGGTACTTTACTTATTTGGGATTAAAAAAATTTAACATAACATGATTATCAATTCTCTTGGGCAGCCATATATCTGTTCTCTCCAAACGTTCGTGTTCGAACAACCCTGTTTTGCCATCATACAAGCAAAATATACACAGGCAAAATAGAGAATGTGTATGTGTGCGCCAGTCTGTAAACACTCGTACATAAACTATGCAGAGGACATGGAAACAATATAGAGGAGAAATCATAAATTATGCTCAAATTGGACAGAAACATCTACCCTTATTCTCCACAAGGGAGGCCATGAACTCATTTTTCCCGTCATTCTCCGGACGCTCACTCCATGTGCGAAAAAATATGAGGCGAGTCAAGAAAGTTAATCAACGATATTTATGTTGTTGCCCTCCAAGAGGAGTGCACTTTATTGTAATCAGTACACATACTTTAAACGCTGCCTACAATCTCGAAAATAATTTTCATATGCGAGTTTTTAAATTTCCCTATATTTTCATAAACTTTTTGAACTTGTCGCTGTACAGAGGGGAAAATGTGAAAATATTAAAATGTTTAGCTTAAAAAAAAAAAACTATAAACAAATCATATTATTATTGTAGATAATAATATGGTCCTTTTAGAACGATAGAAAAACCAACATTTTTATTAAAAACTGTACTGTTCAGCTCAACCATGTTGCAATTTAATGATTAAATGTAAACAATAACTTGGTTATTCCAACTAAAGTAATGCTTAAAATATTTTCAAATAACGATTATACGTTTGCCACAATAATGTATTATTGTAAAGGATATAGTATGGTTCTCGCGACTATGCCACAACCAGGTTTTTTCCCTTTTCAGTAAAAGTTTTAATTCTATTAGACATCTAGCTGAATGGAATGCATTTTCTATGCCGCTACGCACGTTATCAACATTCTTCGTGTCTTATCTACAAATTGTGTGTCTAAACAACTTCTATTTATACCAACATTTAAGACAAATGGAATACGAGTACGAACTCATGCCTAAAGATTGAAATTACTTAACAATTAATAATATTTGTAGTTCGGAAAAAACAATAAAAACTTAAAAAAACAAAAGTTAAAAGTTAATTATTAAAAAATCTCTCTCTAACAATTAGAGTAAAGTTGCTTAATGGTCTGTTCACACATGCGAATTTATTGAGCCAATTAAATTTTAACTTGAGTTATAAAATTTTGTGTTCACACGTATGCAATTTAGCTTACCCTATTAACGTTTGAAAAGTGTGCAATCATGTATTAAGCGTTTTTCCGTACAACATTTTAATTACAACCATAATATGAAAGGGATAGCTAAATTGGTAAGAATTAGATTTGTTGTCCCTTTTATAATAATCGTGGTAATATTTTACACATTCTTTCGCTCATTAAACACAGTTCGCCAGAGTTGGATTGTAAGTTTGATTCAATTTATGGTAAAACTTATTGCTCCATTTATTAATTAAAATATCGTATGGTAAATGAAACTTAATTAAGGCCTTGATTTCGTAAATCTCCTAATTAAGGCACATATGTAAACATACTGTAATACCAAGAATCATAGAAATACAAGATTGAAATTTTTCACAAATGTAGCACAAACGACGTTAATCGAATTGTGTTCATATTGGCTAATAATTTCTACCAGTCAAAGTAATTTGAATTGCAAGGTTGCCAACACTCCTAGGCATACATAGACATGGCAAACCTTGCAAAGTATAATATACGTAATCTGACGGGAAATCAAGTAGTTGACGTAATTTTGTATTTTTATAATTCTTTCTTATTACGACAAATGAATACACTAACAGTCAGATCAGTAACAGTTTTTGCGTAAAAGGTTGTCACTTGAAAGAATTATAAAATTATTTGGCAGGTTCACTTTTATTTTGCATTTAAAAATTTTTTGGAGACTGCGAAAACTTTAGTTTATTCGCATTATAAAAATACCTCCAATTTGTAATTTAAATAATGGCAATAAAAGAAAATTATTTACAGTTATTTGAGTGTAAAATATCACATCTCTAATAGGTACACAGGAAATAACAATTGCAGGGTTGACAAACACAAATATTAAACAATAAATTCCACAGCAGATATAATCAAAAGCGATTCAAATAGTAATTAAGCGAGTGAGATTCATTTTTAATTGCAAGAAAATAATTTCACAAACTATATAATATTGTTGCTTTGTATGACTGTAATATTTATTGTTCAAAGTATTGGCCATCATTAGTTGTGACTTTCGCCCATCTTTCCGCCGCGCCGGAAGATCGATTGAAACAAATATTAGTCAGAGAAGTTCCCTCTATTATTGAGGTAGGCTTCTAATTCTCGATTCAACTTTTGTAGCCTTCCAGAACTACCTCCGCAAGCGGACCACCTTATACCTCCAAAAGAATGCAATGAATTCCTACACCACTTTTCTGATAAACAAAATAATGAAGCAAAATTACCCCCATAAATATATTTTTTTAACCAAAATTCTCCATTTCAAAGCAACGAAATGTTGACAAATATGGAAAAATACCGCGAATGTAGATCAACACCCTCCAAATAATTCATTACAAATAATTAAAAGCACAATATAAAGTAGACTTTTCAAATAAATAAAGCTTTTGTTTCTCGTTTCATACTTCCACTGTTTATTTGTCTGGTCTTTACTAAACTTTTAATCCTCTTAATATTCTTCTGTGTTCTTTATCAAACCTTTCAAACTAACCTTAAAAAAATATCATATTACCAACTCAATTAGCTTACCTAGAAAATCCGTAGGTGAGGCAGCAAAACCAGAAGCTGCAGCAGCAGCCAGATGGCCCAAATGTAAACCGGGATGTTGTAGCATGGCTGGTACACGTTGCGGCCTTAAGGGGCTAGAAGCAGCCGAGCTAGAATTTGAACTGGGCGAAGTGGGCGATTCGGAACGTTTGGCTTGGATTATATTATTGTTGGTGTTAGTATTATTGTTAGTATGATTTGCAGAACGGGAACCCAAAATACTATCAATACTAAAAATAGAGGCAGCCGCCGCAGCAGTGGCGGTAGCCGAACCGACGGCTGTATCTCTTAAAGCAGAAATACGATCATCATCGATAATGGTGGCACCCGATTGGGAGCCATCATCTGAGGAGGGTGTTTGTGATTGATAATGTTGTTGCTGTTGTTGCTGAAATACCGATTGCAAACGTTGTCCCAAATAGCCGCATTGCTGAGAATTTAGTAGCATAGCGGTAGTTAGGTAAGCAGCATTTGGTGTGCCTGGACTGCGGGGACTTTGACGAGCTGCTGGATTATTTTGATTATTGATATTATTTTGTATATGTTGTTGATGCAGTTGTTGCAACTGTTGTTGTTGTTGTTGCTGGTGGTGCTGTTGTTGTTGATGATGCATATGGTGATGCGGCTGCAATTGATGATCACTTAAAGGGCTGGGGGAACAACGTTTAATAGTTAATCCGGTAGGTGGTGAGGTTGTCTCCACCATAATGTTTTTATTTAGTTTAGTGGGTAAGATTGTATTAATTTCCAGGGGCGGCGTTGGAGGTGGCGAAGTGTTGGGTGCGCGTATGACAGTAATTTTTAATTTAGCTGTACTTACTAGTTTAGACTCCAAGTTACCAACAAGTTGGTCTGGAGCAGGCCACAGTGAGGACAGAATTTTGTTAATTTTTATTTAAAACACGTTTTAGTTAAAAGAATAAACAAATTACACAGATTGCACAGTTTTTAATTAGTAGTAGGTATTTCCTTTTTAAATTAAGTACTATACAGGTGTTTTTCCTTCTTTAGTAGGTATATTCTCTAAAAAAATCACTTTATAAATTTTTTTTTATAATTTTTCTTTCTCAATTTTTATAAATTATTTCAAGTATTTGTATTTCTCTTCACACGCAAATTATTATACGCTACTTCCTGCCTATTTGAAATCCCAAAATGTTGTGCTGTGTTTAAAGTTTACGCAGTGCCAAACAACTTGTCTATTAAAAGGTTCTCAACAATATCTTTCATGCTATTATAAACACCATTCCCACAAAAACACGCCTTTTTTGCTTAGTCATGCCACCATATTGAAAATACCATCAGTTTCATTGCAATACTCTGGCTTCTCTCTCGTTTGCTTTTTAAGTCTCTTAATATTTACAGCTTTTACAGTAAAACACGCATACGCACACATGTGTGTTAATATATTCGAGATGTATTTATATTATGTTACTCTCCATGTTAACGCACGAGAGAGAGAGGGTTGTTGTAAATTGTAAACGCCCATTCTTGTTTGTTGTTGATTTGGTTAGTTTATTTCATTCTACAATTTAGAAAACTCATAAGTAACATGTCATTGTAAATATATGGAGTTCATTACAAGAAACTCATACACATACACACACACACACACACTGAAACACACCCTATTACATTACATTTTATCCCAATATTTGTTATGATGCGCATTGTAAATGCCATAATTATCTGTTCTGTTGCTGCTCAAAAAGTTAAACTTGTTTATTGGTGTGTGTGTGTTCCGGCGGATGTAGTATAGGTATTTTCACCATTAAATAACTTCATTTTGGTAGGCGTTGTATTTCCATAATTTTAATAACTTTTCTTGCATTTTATTGAGTGATATTTTTGCGTACATCCGCTCATGAGGGAGATGAAAATGGGGTATTTAACTACAACAACAGTAACATGTTTTTGTTATTAGTAAAGAGCTGTATTCGTTTTTATTCACACTTGCAATACGATTATCTTATTTAGACAAAGTATATACATTCACATGCATTTGGTATCTCTGTCAGTCTTACTTATTTGCTTTTTGAAAGGCTGTTCTCTAAGCTAAAGAAATTCTGGTTGTATATAACTTTATATACACATACATACATTTTTTATTATGTGCCATTAAATATGATTTATATCATCGTGAGTAAATTTTCACACCATGATAGGTATACATATTAAGTTGTTATATACTTAGAACGTGTTGATTTTCCGCTATTACTCGCTGGGTATGAGTAGACATTTATTTTAAGCAGATAATGTTTAAATTAATGCTTTAATATGTAATTTTTTTCCATAGCACCCAATTTTTAATATTACATTCGTATCATATCGAAAGTACCTATATTTTTTTTAATTAAATTTCCAGTTTAGAATTTTATAAGATGTTCAAGCAAATGTTGACAATTTAAACCCGTTTTCATTATTACAAGTGTGTAAGTATTAGTTAGTGTCACCTTTTTAAAAATATTTAGCAATTAGTATCTTTTTAGAAATTTTAGAAGGAAAATTGATATGATTAAAATTTAATTTGTCTAACGTGAATAAACCTACATTCATGCATACATACGAGTATACGCTAAGACTGATGCTGCTAATTTAATTAGATGCATTCATATCATTACACACAAGGCAGGTAGACTCACGGGCGAGTATTTCCGGCTTCTTTACGGATGTCAAACTCGATATATAAAAAAATATACCCGAAATAACGAAATATTTTTTATATATGGAATTTAACATCCAATCAGCTTTAAAAAGTTACGCAGCTACGCTGGCGTTTAGTTTATCCTGATTACGCGTAAATAGATGGGAGAACAAGATCGATTCAAATACTCGCAAGACTCAGTTTTGTATTCTCATACTCACATAAAACAAAATTATAGTATTTATGAATAATTAATGAAAAATTTGCCATTGTACGATTTTTAATTTATGTAGTTCTTCTTGTATAATTATGTAAAAAATCCTAAATTATTAAAAATACTAGGAAAATTTTGGCTTGGGTTATTTTTTAACAAAATTTATTATTTATAAAAAAAAAAACGCCAAACATTTATGAAAAATTACACACAAAATTTGCTAATGTACAAAATCATTTTTAATAAAAACTAAGAATAATGTAAAGTAATTTAATATTTACGCATAACTTCATTTTCTTTTTTTTTCTATTAAGGAACAAAATTTAATTGACATGATAACTTTGAATACAGTAAAAGTTAAAATTTTTATTCGACAACTGGCTGAATCGAAGGGATTTTCTATACCGCTACGCACATTCTTTGTGTCTTTCTGCTAATTTTGTGGCAACTGTAAACATTTTCTATTTAAACCAACACTAAAGACAAATAGAATACGAGAAAGAGTATTTTCCAATTTTACATGTTCTTGCTTATGCCATAGATTTTGGTTAAAAGTTTCGTCATATTTATGAACTCTTTAATATTATTTATATACGTATTTCGCGTTTAGTACGAGTACATATAGTTATGTATATTTTTATGAACATTTTCATAACATTCTAAAACTTTTTTATAATTTTTAAGTTGTACGTGCAAGTAATACAAGTTAAATATGTATACAAACTTCGAAAATAAAACAAGATAAGATAGAAATATAAAGAAATAATGTGTATTTGCCGCTGCACTATAACCACTTAGAAAGTTTCGAAAGAATTGTCCAAATGCCTTGATTTTTTATCATTCTGCTATTTATATCCCCTGGAATATTTCAATCTCAGGCATTTTTAATTTTATGGGAGCGGCAACATGCAGTTCTAAGCAATAGATTAATATGGAGAATAAACGATGAATTTTTTGTCAAGTATTGCGGCAAAACAAATGAATATTTTGTACTGTTATCTTATATTTTTAGAGCCTGGCTTGACAATAAAAGCACCTCGATTTGATGCAACAAAAGTAACGTCCATTCTGTGTGAAATAAAGGATATTTTACTGTAGGCAGAATAGAATTGAGAACAACTGCTGTTCAAAGAAGCGTAGAGCTTGGGTGGAATCGAAAACGTATAACACGTATCGTAAAATATTAGAGATTATAACATACGTTATCGTCTGACTAAACGTTCGTTTTAATGAATTGTAATCGATTCTTGATTTGATAGATTTTTGGAACGAATTTCCGTCATCACTTTTCAAGTTTCGTTTGGAGACAAACCGGTTTCGCTGTGTGCCATTTTCAGTGTTATTTTTCGTTATCATTGGAATTGTAATCCGTCAACAAAAGTTGGTTCGATTAAATTGAAAAGTGCTGGAAATTCGATAAAAAAATGCAACGTAATTTTTTTCGTACGATTGTCGATACGATTTTGGATGTAACGAATGTAACAACATTTTCTTCTTCATTAAAATTACAAATTTAAATCAAACTATTTGTATAAAAGCTTCTTATTAGTTTATTTATGTTTAATTTTATCACTTCATAGTGTATCGTGTGATTTTTTTTAAGCGGAGTACTTTACAATGTCCCCAGTTTTTCGTGATTGCCGATTTTATCGTTTTTGGAGATTGTACATTTTTCAAGTTTATTTTTAATAATGTGATACAATTTGAGAACCTGTATTCACAGTGAACCACCTGAATATGTATGCCATATTGTATTAGGTAATTTTTTTAGCTTCAAAACGTATATCTGTTCTTTGGCCACACCTTGCTTTTTTTTTGCCAATTTTATAATTCTCTGATATTTTGGGGACTTTTTGTCACAATTGGAATTATTGTAAGGTTGTATAATAACCTAATATACTCGTATATAAAATCAAAAACACGATTTTGTGTTTCTCTTGTCTGGCCTACATTGGCACAGTATTTCTTATGGTTGTTCAAACGTTGACAAAACGTCAGACATTCTTCTATTGAAATGCTGTGCCAACGCTGAAATAATAACATTATTCTGCGCTTAGCCGATTAACACTTCAAACGTTGGCTGAACGTTCTGAAAACTAAAAATGTTATATTTCGCCAAGACTTATTTTATTGTTAGTAGAAGCTTTTCCCAGTATCAAAAGTACATTGAGTGTTGCCCCAATATATAATTAGGTCTGTTCCAGAAGTATAACAAAACAGTCCAAACTATTGAGAGTAAAAAGAAAATTACTCTCTGAATGTGATAAAGTTCTAAAAATAAAACATTTGCATCATCAACTTCAAGTTCATTTGAAAAACTTTTCCATTTTGCTTCTTAATTAATTTTAAATAAATACTTTCTACCTATATTTAAACATTTTATGATTTATAAAAAAAAACAGCTGATAATTTAATTCTAGTCTGAATTTACCCAAAGAAAAAGTTTGTACAACTTTCTACAGGAAATGAAAAATTTTACTTTCTCATTTTCTTTCAAAAATGCACAAAAATTGGTATCTGGATCGCTTTTGGACTAATTTGTGCGAGTTCGAACTGTTTTGTTATGCACCTGGAACAGGCCTATTATTTAATAAATTTTGTCAATTGAAATATATATATATATATATTTTTATATACATAAGTAAAATAAAATACATATAAATTATAAAATAATCCCTAATAATAAATGTTATTACGAAGCTCTCCCACGACCAGAGTCTACGACCTCAGGCAAATGTTTGGCCTTTTATATCCCTAAAATGTTCTCTGTAGAAAACAATTAGAAGAGTATCAGTAGAATTGTAAAGTTTTAAATGAAAATACTTTCCAAAATATTTTTAAACTTATGTATCATCATTTTTGGTTTTGTTATTAAAATCGTAACATCTTTGGCACTTTTATATTTAAATTCTTCTTCCATTCGAGACATGTTTGGAGGAGCAAAATGAAAAAAATAGAAATTAAATAATATTATCTATAAATTAATAATTAATTGAAATGCTATACCAAAGGCTTAAAACTCACATATCGTCGTTAAATAAGCTGGCAATTATGGCAGATAAAAACAAAGCCCCACATACCTATCAATAATTTTCTGAACGGATACTTGTTTAAATCACATTTACATACTCATATTTCCAATCATCTCATGCAACTTAAAAAACTTCAAAAACAAGTTATGTTATTTAATATAATTTCCTAATGTGACAATTTATAATTTTTCCGTTTGATCATAACAATAGCACAGAATATCCGCCTATAGTAATTTTAATTTTAATACTTGCATGTACCTCCTTATGTGCTGCAGAAAAAAAAATTTAAAATGTTTTTTAAAATAATCTGTGAGTTTGAACAAATTAACGTTTATATTGCATTGAATGTTAGGAGAGATTCAAAATCTATAAAGCACCCTTTATTCTATGCAGTATGTATGTACTCGTATACGCATATTTAAGCTATTTTAAGTCTTAACGAAAACTCCATAACAAACCGATCAAAGCTGTTTGGGAACGAAATAATCAAGGAACTTCATTAAATCCGTAATTTTATAAAATATAAAACTGTATAAAAACATGTCTGCAATGACATTGATATTTTTATCCCCGTTAAACAACGAAAACAGAAAACAAGAGAGAGATTCGAGCGAACGGTATACGAAGGATCAACGGATCAAGATAATCCAAATTTGAGCAAAAGTACGAATGAATGGCTGAATGAAGGTTGGTTGTTTACAACTATAAAACATGGGTATTAACCATATGCGTACACACATTCAAGCACACACATGCACCCTAGCAACTCACACGCACATCTTTATCTATCTCTTTCTTTTGCGTGCCGTTATACATTAACATCATTCTGTTGATGATAAACAAGACCAACGATATAAAGAAATCAACCGTTAATGAAAATATTATCGGCATAATCACCATCGCTGTTAATCGTGCTGTTGTATTTGTATTTAGATTTTGTTGTTGTATTTTATGGTAAATTTTATTTAAAGATTTTTGAATCGCTGAGGCGTAAATTTGGTGGTAAACATGCGTTTGATCCTGTATTTGACATTAATCCAAAGGCGTTTTACAATTAATACAACAACAGAGAGTGCCATATAGTGCTTATGCGCTCAAAAAGATTGAAATTCATATTGAACATACATACCTACATACAGTGTTGGTAAAAATAATGTCGAAGGTCCATTAAAAATGCTTTTAAATTCATGTAAAGCATAACATTTTCAGATTAAGTATTTTTACTTAATAAAGTGTGCAAAAATGTTGTGTTTTAAGCGAAAAAGATATCCATAACTCAATTACGGTGACTTGAAAAATTATTCTTTTAAATTTAAAAAATAAACACCCTTTTTGCATATTAAGCGGTATGTTGGCCTAAATTTTTTTTAATATTTTTTCCTAAATTATTTTTTTTTTAAATTCATAATAAACAAAAACACATTAAGATCTTGTATAAAAAATGCCTTTTTTTGCCAACACTTCGACGATATTTCTGAAACTAATGGACAGTTTCAAAAACAAGATAACTTATAACGCACTTTTATTGTAGATTTTTTGAAATCTTCAGTTAACCAAACAGGATAAACCGTTCATAAGTTAGGCTAACATATTCCATGCAACAACATTACGGTACATCTCGCAAACTAGAGCTGATTAAAAAAAAACGGATGGCAAATTTGAATTCAGCGTATCATAAAAACCAACTTTCAACAAAAACTATGTCCTCTTGAATTCTTTATTTAAAATTTAGGGCCTAGTTTTATAAAACGCAACGCAATTCCAGAATTTATATGGACAACAAAAACAAATTTCAAATATTTTTTATTGTTTTTCATGAAATTTTTGGGATATTGAAAGGAAATCAACGTTTGATATTTTATGGCATTGATAAGTTATTTCTAGACACACAAATTTGTATGTAACAATATGATCAGACAATCATCTTAATTGCGCAATAAGAAAATTTACGCAATTTAGGTCTTAATTGAGCTTAATTTACCATACAAGTACCCAATTAATAAATTCAGCGGTTAGTATATAATTGCACCAATAAATGAGTAAATTTCCCAATCCAACTAATGCGTTTAGTGAGCAAAAAAAATGTGTTCAATGACAAAAACAAAGCACTTCAACAAGGCTACTGTATTACCAATGCAACTACATTTTATTTTGCATGACAGTTGCCATACATTATATGTATACAAATCTAGAAAGAAATTTGATGCAATTTTTAACGACAATACGTTTTAAATAATTAATTTCTGTAAAAAAGTCGTTTAAAAGCCGAATTGTTCCCTCTTTTTTTCAAATCTACAAAACAAAATGAACAAATTCTTAGCTGTCAAATGTTAATTTTGAAAGCCAAATTATATACATATGTGTGAACACCAAAGTCTATAACTAAATTTAAAATTTAAATGCCCCAATTAAGGTGAACATGTGAACACAGTATAAATGTAATGCAAACTGGGTGTTTTTTCAATCTCCCGAATCAACTGTCGAATCGGTTGACAATTCTTTTGCATTACCCTTGTATATTTGCGTTTTAAGAATTGTGCACTTTAACAAGCAGCTGTTTTCTTGTTGGTAACCACAAACCAACATTTTATTTTATAGAAAAAATGAATTGAAATCACAGGGTACGCTAGCAATTGTCCGCGATGAATTTGTTTGTTTGATGATTTTGTTTGTTTTATAGCGGTAAAGCGGTGTGGCATTGAGTCCACTATTGATCTGCACCTCTCGACTGGAATATTTTCCCAAGCTAACTTGACATACGCCCACAATTCCTGTATATTTGCTGGTTTATCCCTCCAATGATTTTCAATGGTACCGGCCATTATAAAACTCCAATTTTATTATCTCGCGTCGATGTTGATGGTCTGTTTCTGTTGAAACTATGTTCTGTACAGTTGTTTGCACAACGCTGTTTTGCCATTACATAAACAAAATACACACAGGCAAAATAAAACGTTGAGAAAGAAAATATTATGCTCAAACTAAACAGAAATATCTACACGTATTCTACACACAGAAGACCACAAACACATTTCCCCCCGTAATTCTGTAGACACTCTCTCCATGTGCGAACTAATTTGTGGCTAGTCAAGACGTAGCGTAATAAAGATATCAGCTCTCAGCCATGGGAATGCGCTTATTTACATTTATATGCGTCTTTATATACAAATTTATCATTTGCTGATAAAGGTAATTTCCAGGCATTGATAAAGCGATTGCCAATTTTCTTTGTGTTTTTGAACTACAATTTGTTAATCTTGTAATATAATAATTTATATATTAAAATAAGAAGTTGTTAATTAGTTCCACAAGATTATCGAAGAAAACAGAAATGGGAAGAAATGAATTAATGCAAATAGGCATCAAGCAACGCATAAATCGAATAAAAAGTTGCGATGAAAATAATAGTAATACTCAATTTTTTTCCTGATGAAGAACACCAAAGGTGTTCGAAATATTGAAATAATAAATAATATTTAATAAAACAAAGAAGGAGTTTTATTTAAATATAAAAGATAGACCTCGAGCCCAAATAAAAATAAAATAAATAATTTTAATAGTAGCGCAGGATATTTTACAACTTTTTTACAGCACGAGTTCCCTTCTATTTGATGCTTTAAACGATGACGCTTAATAGTATGTTTACACATACACCTTAATTGCACAATCAGGAGGTTTACGCAATCAAGCCTTAATTGAGCTGAACTTAGTTGTTAAACTCGATACATAAAAAAATGTAATGGTAGGTTAGTAAATGTTACGAAATTTTTAACGAAAATATGTTTTAAATAATTGATTTCTTTTAATTATAATGGCGTCTTAAAAAATTTTTTTAAGGACGAATTTCTTTCCATTTTTTTCAAATTAACAAACAACATACGTTTTTACGTACAAATGACAAAATTTTCTGCTGCCAAATGCTAATGGAGTAAGATTGTCTACAACTAAATTTAATTTGCTCATTTATATTACTTGTGTGAACATAGTATAAAAAAAAGAATTACGGCTCATTCGTAAGCATTGTTTTTAGCTGCGGTGCAGATAAACTACGGGCATGCTTTATGTGAATGGCTGCTCTAGCTGCTCTGCATAAATGTTAAGGATAATGTGTCAATACTTTAAACGCTCTTATTAAGTAAATATGTATCAAAACAATGTGTCAATAAGTATGCACTATTTAAATTTTATGGCAATTTTTCGTGCAAGTAGCAACTCTGATATTTAACAGCTGTCACTCTGGTGTACCGATTCCAAGAACGTTCAAAAATGTTAGGAAACTGTGTCGATTATCAACAGTGAGTCTCTTTACAACAATTTTGCTGTAGACGACAGTGTCGGAAACCTGGGATCTGGAAGAAGGAAAATGATCTTATACCTTACTTTGTAAAAGAGTTTCCAATAAGAACAGGTCGATATTGACGGTAAGAACAGGTCGATAAATCTGATGTGTCTTTTTCAGTCACTTGTTCCAAATCAAACGGCAAGTTAGTCTATTAAACATCGGTCTAAATTGTATAATTCTTGGTTTGATATTCCGACAGAGTAATTTAATATACATTTTTGGAACGAATTTCCCTCATTTCGTTTTTCAGAATGAAAAATTACACTGAAGATGGCACGTGCCCGAAACCGGGTTGACTCCAAATCAAAGTTGACAAGTGAAGACGCAAATTCTTTCCAAAAAGCTACAGAAACGTTGAAATGAACAGATATGTCAGATATGATTTGAGCTCGTTTATCTCTCTCATGTCGCTGGTCTTTGTCAAAAAGCCATAAAATTCCCGAGCCTCTAAGGTCAAATTCAGCTTGATCTTTGCGCGAGAGTTATCAAAAATTTAACCTCTCAGCTGTGTGACACCCAACCAGCAACGGAAGGCGGTAGTATTTTAAGCACTGTCATACTACCACTGATTATAGCTAGTTTTTTAAAAATTAATTTATTAAAAATCTTCAGAAGCTTAAAGTTTATTTATTCAAATTTATAAATTTGAAATCTTAAATGTTCTTTGCAAGTACAACAATAATGTCTTCTTCTGCTGAAAACTTGATTTGTAAAACCTTTTTAAATTTTATCCAACTTTTCTCGTTAAGTAATTAAAAATAGAAGTGTGTAAATTTTGTTGTTGCCAATTAAACACATTGTTTTATTCGCTTCAGTACTATTTTTTATCATTTTTTTTTTTGGTTTTAGTTAAACAGAAAAGAAATCACGCCTGCTGGCGTGTTGGTTTGTATGCGAAAAAAAAAGCCAGGAAAAAATACGAAGAGAACAATAAAATTAATTAAATATTTATGTTGTTATACAAACAAGAAAAATTTTAATTAATGGGTTAAATGGTTCGTCAAAATGACTTAATAATTTTCATATTATGTATTAACTTAATTAACTATAAACATCATTATTTTATTTATTTCACAGAAAAAAAGAGACCCTTATCAAAGTGTACGATTTTACTTAATGCAGATGTGAGAGGGCAGAGATTTTTGAATAAAAATTTAAGTTTGTTTGTTGAAAGTTAAATATTTATTAATAATTTAACAAAAGACTGTAACAACGAGATTATTTCAATATTGAATTTATCAGGTCGTCCTTGCATTGATGTCTAAATTTCTTAATGTAGCAAAATAAGAGAACTGGAGACAGTCTGTTAAGTAAGACAACGTTTTGACTTTAACAGTTGAGCCACCTAAGCGTCTTAGTCCACTTAGCAAAGAAAGAACATGGTCATGACAAATATATCTTGTTGTGGCAATTATACAATGGTTATTTGAAAACATTCCAAACATTACTTTCGTTGCGATAAACAAGTTATTGTTTACATTTAATTATTTAATGATTTCCGTATGCATAAAAGTTGCAATGTTGCAAAGAGTTGAAATTTTTATAAATATTTCTCTTTGTTCTTCCTCTTCCTCACCAAAAAAAAAGGTCTACGATGAATCCGGGCCTGGCTGAACAATGTAACTTTTACTAAAATCCTAACCAAATCCAAGGTATTTTCACTATACAAAAATAATATAATTATTCGAACCATAAACCGCTTTTACTGAACGTAAAACATAAAGTTTTTTTCGTGATCAATCAGAGTATAAATAAAAAGCAATCAGCTGAATGCTGTTATATGCCGCCAATGACGCGGCAGGATAATGTATAGAGCTAAACTCCTCAGCAATAGGTGAATTCATTGTCCAGCCATTGAGATTATGGCAGACACATTTAGCAAATTTTAAGTTAATTTTATGGTAGAATTAGAAGATTCGTATTGTTTTACTTTAAAACTTTCAGTACTGTTAAACTGTTTGCGTTATTTACACAAAACGTGTTGACGTAAGGAAGTGAGTTAACTGTTTGTTTTTGCACCATAACAAAGCATGATCGTCTTTGAGTAAAAATGTATTTTCTGTAGAGTTTTTTCATTATAAAAGTTACGTTAAATACGTTACGTTAAACACTAACGTACCTAATTTATGTGACTGATTTTATCAGCTGATCTGTAACAGCACGTTACGAATCTACTAATGCTACTATTAGATTATTTTTACTTATTCTACATTTTTAATTCTATATTGAAAGCATATTGTGGAGGTCCTCTTAGCTCATTCTTTCTATTTTCTTCATTTCATCTTTGTTGTGTGGGGGTGGCGCCCTCTATTTTACGCCAATTAAATGATTTAACTTTTCAAAAATTGTTTAAAAATTACCATGAATAGCGATGTTGTGAACTAAATTTGAGCTGGGATGAAATCTTTAAGTCCATAGCTCATCGGGAAGTAATTCTAAACTCGCTTACAAAATTTGGTGAAAAGTGATCCGTAATCAGTGCGAAGTTATTAAAAATAATTACTCCTGTCGAGAAAATTTATTGCAAAAATGTGCCGAATAGACCGACCGTAAAGTATATAGGGCTGAAGGAGGAAAAAACGATCAACGATTAATGTAGTGTCATTTAGGTCCAGGCTATATTAAAAAATTTTAGTCTCTAATAGAGCGGCAATTTAGTTTGGAATTGATAGCGAACAGAACTATTATTAGACATTTCAAAAAGTCAGTCAAAACAAATTAAAGGTTTTTCATTGGTCATCCAGTTGTGAGACATGTTAAAAATTTCAAGGCTCTAGTTTAATTAAAAACCTGTCACGACAGAACTATTTTGACACATTAAAAAAAAATTAACAAGGCCGTCATATGATTCCGTTAGCTTAAATTCTCCAATTTAAACTATCTTTAAAATATTTACCAAACACGCACACTTACATACAAGAAAGCAAGCTAATAATAAGACTTCGGTAATACACAACCCCATACATAAATAGACACACATATGCACATCATTCATGCATATCAATCGATATCTTGAACCTACACTTTCTTTGCTTTAATGAATTTAGAACGTTGCAAATTTCAAACGATCTTACTAACCTTAATAGTTATTTAGCCCTCTTGCTTGTTTAAATTAATAAAGTTTACAAAAAAAAAAAAAAAAATTACGTAAAGTATTAGTTACGTTGTTTATACGTAAATCTAATAAGTCTATTGTTTAAAAATATTTTAATCTAAAGTGTATATAACGACAACATATAACATGTGTACTTGTACAATAAGTACACAATTGTTTTAGATGGTTGAATGATTTTATAAACTCATATTCATGAACACAATCCTTGTCACACACACCCACACACACGCACACCTGCATATACAACAACAAATATATTTGACGACTTTAGGAAAACTGCAAATATAGCATGTTTTTTTTGTAATTGTGTATGGAAACTGTGACAAATCCTTGCAACCATATAAGTTAAAGACACATACACACACACACACACATGCATATACAAGTTTACGAAAATAGCAACAAATAACAAAAGCCATAAGGATTTTTGTCAAGAGTAAAGCCCTTTTCTGCTTCAAACAATTCAGGCAGAAGTTTAAAAATATATATTATTCCCACAAAGTTCGAAGATTGTGGCGCTTAGACTTTGTTGTTATTTAAGGAATTTCTTTGTATGGGAGGTTGGTCTTATGTCTTCAAGTCATTAATTTGTGTCCTAGTTTGAAGACTGTTGCTCACTGTTCAGTGTGTCAACGCGTTATAGACTTCTGTTAAAAAAGTTGAGATGGATTGTGTTTATTTTAAGCGGGGTTATATTTAATGATAAAAGATTAGAAGTATCAAATGGAAGAGAATTTTTTTTAAACTCAAATTTTATTTTATTAAAGCATTTCAAAATAAATTTAAATTCAAAATTTAGCTCCAACATATTTTTTATTAATTAAATATTACCAATGTAGGAACTAATTTATTTTATTCCAAACTTTAAGATACCATCTATAATTGCGTTGGGAGAGCCGTCTCGCCAGACTCAGTGTATCTACTTTTTTAGTCGCTGGTGCCCAACAAATTGCAATACATCGCCGACTAGAGTGTTAGGATGGAACACTAGTTTCTTTACGTATTTTTAGGGGTATGTTGTTGCTTCTTCTTCAGTGGGAACCTCTAGATCTCTATGGGTATTATCATTTCTTATATACCCAGGGGCGCAGATGATAACTCGCAAAATCCTTGACTGTATTCTTTGCAGCTTTTAAATGTTTGATACGCAAGCAGTACCCTGAATGCCACATATTAAAAGTTGACTTGTTCTCAGTTGACTTGTTCTCAGTTTTATTGCCATAATTCTTGCCTTAATATGGCGAGACCAAGTTAGGCGTCGCTCTAATAATAATATAATATTAATGTAGGTGATATATCCAAGCAGACCGCTTATTTCATGGGTCCTTTTCAACCCTCTTCTTTCCGCAAATTGATTTCATCCAATACTTGACTGTAGTGATTTCACACTGTCGACTGGTAACTGGCGGCCTACTTCTTAATCTCGGATTCTTTTGTAATTGCTAGCTTTGCCCGTGGTTCTCAGTCTTATGCTAGGCAGTGCTGGACATTTACATACAGTGTGCGCCACCGTCTCAGCCTCTTCCTCATGAGTATCTTTGCAGACTAACTCGTCCACCCATTGCGAGATTTTTTTGCCCATGTCATTGGAAGACCTCTATTGGCCAATAAACAGCGGAGTTGATACAAAGATTAGCCTCTCCATGTTGCAACGCCTTAGTAGTATCTTCGGAGACTGCTACATAGAGGCATTCTTGTCCATCTTTTTGGGATTCCCTCTTTTGTCAATTTAAACCTAAGGTCCTTCAGAGAATACGAATAATGGAGAAAGAGACGTCCACCCACACAGCGCTCAATATGTACGAGTAAGTCTGTATTAAAACTGGAAATCGGCTGGTATCTAGAGTATGCTATTGCGCCGTGGATTAGGGATTTTATAAAAGTGTTAACATCTCTCCGCCCGACTTATCTAGCCAGACTCCACGAGGAGGTAATAAAGCCAGAACTTTTGACAGTGCAGTTAGTTACGGTAAGTTATAACTTTGAGCCTTCCGGCTGATGACCTAGGCGTCGATTGAGGTGTATATCAAAATCTTTGACGTGAGTTTCCGGTTACGTGAGCACATTTATTTTCCTATCTCGCTCCTATGTGGTCGCCCTATAGAATGCATTTTTGGCATGAAAGCTTACAAGGGTTTGTATATTGCGAAACATAAAAAAGAGAAAAATATTTGCTATGAAATGATTTTATTGTTTGCCAAACTATTTTCTATGACATCTAGTACACTTCGTATGATTCAACTAATTTTTAAAGAAGCCTTGACATCCTGAGAAACATTCTAAACTTGCATTTGTTTTTGATAAGCAGTAGTACAAAGAGTCGTTGAGCCCCAAGTTGGGGCGATGTTTTTATTTGCAATGTAGAATTGTTGTAGTAGAATTGTGTTCATAAGAAAATTAGAAGGAACAATCAAACATTTGCTTTGAATTGTTAAGACCATGAATATTCAACGCGCGCCATTCGAAGCTAATCTCCTCGACTCTAAAATGTTTGAATATTCGATAGCGAATTAGACACCCAAGAACACAGGATGTCTCTATAAGTCGTATGCCGGTCTTGCATTATCAAAATGCTTAAAGATTCAAGCCGCGTTATTCTCTTTTGCAAAACTCCGTCAAAGCGCCCAATGAATATTTCAAATATTGGTTTTATAAATATCCAACAACTGGTAGTAGAGGTAGCTAATGTGTCTGTGGACAATGCTCAAAAGCTTATGGTTCCAAATATAGAAAAAGCCATTGTTTAGTTAACCAAAAAAGCATGCTATAGAAAACCACATTTAACTGTATTTAAACATACGAGTGCTCACAAAAACACTCTCTCACACACACACACACGCAAATATCTCAAAAGTCTACTCCTTGTGTTTTATGTTCATAAAAATTAGTCAATAATTAATCATGTGTGCAGAGGACTAAAGTCGCTAATAGAATTTTCCTCTTGTTTTTACAAATAAAACCAATACACTTGCATAAACATAGATGTTGTATGTTTATGTATTAATTTCTACTGAACTATACGTGTGTGTGTGTGTGTACTCAGATTTGTTTACTTAAGTGTCACAACGAAGCAGGAAAAAGACGTCGCGGAAAGGACTCGTAGAAAACTAACATATGAATTGTAGTCGATGTTGGTTTTTTTTTTATATTCGTACACTTACATTCAGTCGCCTTAAGGATAAATAAGCAAGAAAACATTTCATTTTCCTTTTTGTTTCTTCTTTTTCGCATATCGAATGTGTACAAATTGGAAAAGTGAATTTTAACCAATAAAAAATATCAATTTCCCCTGTAGTTTTCCTGGGTCAATATCAATTCTGATTTCTTTTTAAACTTCTTATACGTGCAGTGGCGTTAACAGAAATAGCAGAACTAGGTGATTTTTTGCTATTCGGTTCTTCAGTGCACATTTTTTCGGTGTAAAAAAAGGTTCGTGGCTCATTTAATGTTATTATCAAAATTCCTGCTGTGTGAGAAATGTAGCTCTATCGAAAAATTGTCATCAGCGACAAAGCTCATTTTTTGCTTAATGGGTACGTCAACAAACAGAATTGCCAAATTTGGTGTGGTGAGCAGCTAGAGCCAGTGCAAGAGCTGTGAATGCACCATGAACGATGCACTGTTTGGTGCGGTTTGTGGGCGGCAACATTGGACCGTATTTCTGCAAAAACAAGGACTCCTGTTGTCTAACTTGGTTGGCATGAGGTTTCAAGAAGATGTTGGCACATGTCATACCGACCGCGATACCATAAACTTATTGAGATGCAAGTTTGGTGAGCAAATAATCTCACGTTTTGGAACAGTTCATTGGCATAAGACTATTTTTGTCGAGGGATACGTGAAGCCTCTCGTGTACGGGAACAAGGCAGCCATAATTCCAGCCCAGTAAGACAACATTACAGCTGCCATTACTGAGATTCCGGCCGAAATGCTGGAAAAAGTATGCCAAAATTGAAACTCACAGATGGACCACCTACGGCGATGAGTATCCGCCGGAAACATATACATGATATTATTATCTTTAAAAAGTAAATGACAGATGGGCAAATTTTTTTTATTGCTATCAGATTAAATGTTTCTTGTTTTGTAGTCTCTGAGGCCTACCGTGCCTTTCCTGGGTCTACTCTACCATCGAACCAATGCATTGACACAGTACAGCATTTTGCAGTAACGTTCACTATGAATACGGAGGGATTTTGGAAACCGAAACTTTACAACATTTACTCTTGTTTATGGCACACAAAAATAAATTGTGTGTTGTTGTTGCTATTGTTGAAACCTGCTACCACCTAAACTCCCAATTAAGCGAACTAGTTGATGACCGGCACTAAGCACATTTAGGCTTCCAAGTAAAAAATTCGTAAACTTTCCATACCTGGTTAAGCTTTAGTGGTCAAATGCAATGTTTGCTTCGATAAATGTTGGAATATTCAGTATAATTTCGATTTTTTGTTTGCCAGTTTTCGATACACTGATCTTTTTGTGGTTTGTAGTAAGTTTTGGAATTTTTCACTTTAAAAAAAAATATTTTTTGGGCGTTTTAAATTTTTTTTCGTAAATTTTTTTTTGCTGACTTTAAATTTTTTTATTGAGTTTGTTGAAATTTTAATGTTCATTTCCTCATATCAAATCAAAAAAATATATAAAAAAGAAACACCAACGTGATATAGATAATCTCAGCCGTTTACGGACCGATTTATAAAAAGGCTATAGAAATGCTCTTCCAGGGAAGGGACACAACCAGTCGAACACAGTATAAGGTCCAAATCCACTCATACTTTTAGGAATATTTGTTATTTCCTTTGAAAGACACAAAGTCGTAAGCAATTTAGCCAAACATTTAATATTTATATTATTTCGAAGAACCTCTCTTTCATGCCGACAATAATATAATATTGTTGGGAATAAAAGTACGCATCATAACCTATAAACTGTGAGTCGGCATGTCAAGATCTTTACTTTTAGCCTTAAGTTCACAACTGTTTAAAATTATTTTAATCAGGCAAGTGACATGAAATTAACGAAAAAAAATTAAGTAAAAACTGGAAAAAGTGAAATACCATTCCTGTCTATATATTTTAAAACCCTGATTTTATTAGAACTAGTGTTAAGACAATTCAATTCTTAATTGAGTTAACAAATTTAGTGTTCACTCATATGAAATTTAGTTTATTCAATTAGCACTTGACAGCTGAAAATGTTTTTATGACCTGACAATGATGTTTGTAAAAGCGTGTAATCATGTGTTATGCGTTTTTACGTATAACATTTCAATTAATAACATAGCGATAAAATTGTTTGTCCCTTTTATATAATTGTGGTAATGTTGTTGTAAATTGTTGGATCTAGTGAGTGGTCTATCAAATTTAGTGAATTTTCACTTAACAGACTGCAATAGGGTCTATATCCCCAAATTTACGGAATTTATGGTGCAATTAAGTATTAGTTGCTCAATTAATTAATAAAGTTCTGGAGTGTAAATTGAGTTGAATTAAGGCCTTAATAGCGAAAGCCTCATAATTGCGCAATTAAGGCGCGAGTATGAACATACTATTAAGGGGTTGTATTGTGAATAATTAACTGAGGTTACGGAACCTTAAACGCCTTCTACTCACTTTCTGCCCTTTGTTGTTGTGTACATTCGTTTGCGTATCTCTTTATTCCGATGGTTCTTTTATACATCTCAAAGGGCTTGATTTCATTTCTTGTACTTTTGTATTGTAGATTTCAACATCCACAATACAAATAAATAGTACTACCCCAGTGCAATAGTTGGTCCTTTTAACTTATGGTATTCTTTGCTATTTTTTCGCTTCTCCTTCATCTCAGAATGTTTGAAATATTTTATAACGTTTTTTTTTGTTGCAGAAATCAAAAAAATTGTAAAATAAGTTTCATTCCCAATCCTGGAGTTTTTGTTTTAGTTCTGAGATTGAATTTTAAAATAAAAATTAAATTAACTTTGTTGTTTGGTATTGTTTGTAAATGGATTTTTGTGTTGTAAGCTCTCATGTTTGCACTTGTGTTAGAACTTTCTTGTTACAAGGGGAAAGGGATGGCGATTGCTCATGTGTGCTAGAGTTTTTTTATATACATAAATAATTTGGCTAAAGATTTAAGAGAAAATATGTGATTTGGTTTAGTTGGAAGTGTTGTTCACGATTAAGGGGCTTTGAAAAAAGCCTAAGCAACATTGTAAAGAAAGCAGTAATTATAGGATTAGGATAATAAGTAGGGTTAGGATTTCTATGAAAATTCACCTTCCAACGGTCGGTAGTCTTAGGCGAGTTGATGATATAATATATGTTATAGATATGTCGTAGATATTCTTCCATAAATGAATAATTTTGCATATTTTATTACAAAAAAAAATCAGTAAGATCGGTGTGGCATTGTAGCCAGGAGTCACGAATTTCAACAAGCTCTCTAAAGCGTACACTTACACTGTGACTACAAAGTTTTATTGAAACCAGAACTGCAGTCTAATGACATTTTATAGGAAAGATACTTTTTTTAATGGGTCCTGAAATCCATCATTATCTTCAGTATTGCAGCATTTGAAGTTCAGAGAACTCATATGTGATTCCGAAAAGAGGCAATGTAACCAAAATTTGTCACTGCTTGGTGCGGATTCAGGACTTGGGGAATTGTTAGATCACACTTCTTTGCAAAAGAGCAGTGACATGATAAACGACTCAATTTAGTCTGAATTGTGTGATATTGATGTTGACGGCATGAGGTTTTAACAAGATGTTGGGTCATGTCATACAGCTGAAGAAAAAATTCAAAACGAATTTCTTGGGCTCATAGTCTCTCGTTTCGTTGATTTAATGCCATTGGATATATGTATATATATATATGGTTATTTGAAGTGGAAGTGCATCTGCAAATCATCGTAATTCAGTCACATTTATTTAAAAAAAAGGCCCACTGAAGCCTTTAACGTTTCAGGCATGTGTTTTATAGAATGGGGGACATTCCTCACACTTTTCTGTTACATGTATAATTCCAAAAAAATTCAACTGAAATAAACTTCAAACGCAAGATTTTCACGAAATAGCTCCATTAAGAAGCCACTTCGTTTGATTTGACTTCATTACATTTAGTGCCTCTAAGATTGTGTAAACTCGTATGTCTTGACAGACAAACCAGGAACAATTTAACATTCGGATGCGTTATTGCCAAAATACAGTTTAATTAACTGGGAAAGGTGTGTGGAATTTGTTAGCCCTGATTATTTGTAGTCAATCTATGAATCTTTCCCGCAGCCGATTTGCCTGCTTTCGAGCATTGAGAAAGAAGTGTAGTTCATCTTGAAGATTTGTAGATATCAACCTTTCGTTTGTCTGCTTTGTCCAAATAAGGTGAAGACAATTCTATCTGTGGACATGTTTTTGACATTAATATTTTTTGATCTTGGTAGTATAGAGTGACCAGATATGTAGTGATCGATTTTCAAGTTGTTAAGTATCATTCGATAACAAAGTTACGTAATGCCATCCAGCTGTCAAAATATTCAATAATATGTTACATTTCATCAAGCCTGCCGAACGTATGGAAATTATTTAAACATAACAGCGAATTTCCCGCCAATACGCAACGTTAATTTCATCGTGAGGCTGGTCGCCTGGCTCCAGTGTGAAAGCAATTCGTCGTGCCGTGAAAAAGTTTAACTAGACAAAAGTATAACTTTGAGTACTCTTTGAATATTATCCGTCAAATGTGTATTAATGATTATGCGTGAAGTTGATACGATAGCCATACTCATCATACTCAAAACAAGTTGATTATAATATGGATATTTACGAACAACTAATGGCAACGAGTATACACATTAGCTAAATTGTGCAGTTCAAAGAATTTTAAGTAAAAATGTATTGGGTATTTGGAATATCCATGCACACAAGTAGAGAATACTTTTGAGTATATACATGATTATACATAAGTACGTACACAACTAATATGCTAACGTAGCGGCCTTCAAACATTTTCGCAGGGAATGGTCTTCTTGTCCCCAATTTATAAAACTTTTTGGGGATAAAATAAATCAGGTTTTTTAGCCCGATAGAACTTTGAACTGTAAAAAATCAAGCAAAAAATTTAATGGAAATGATTTCGGCCATATGGCGACCGCGGATTTTCTTGACGAAGCGCATTCTGGACGTCTAGCTTTGTGCCACTTTTTCGATTATTGCTAACCATGTGACACGACTAACACAAACACTGTTGGCCTCCAAGGCGACAATTGTAGCTGGTTTATGTGCATAAACCTGTGACTCCTCGTGTTCTCACAAGAAATATTCGACATGAGTCAAGTCGCACCATCTCGGCAGCCAGTTGACAGGTACATTTCTCGAAATCAATTTATCGCCAAATTTTGATTTTAATAAATAAGTGGCTGGTTGCGGTCGCTCTATGAAACCTAGCGACTTCTTGTTGTAATTACATCTCGGCCGGATCAATGTCTTTCATATTTTCAAACAAAAGAGCAGTGATCATGGTTCTGTATCGATTTCCATTGACCGCAGCGTGAGTTCCAACTTTATTTTTGCAGAAATATTGTCCAACGATGCCACCAGGTTTACACGCTCGTTAAACGATAAAACAACGGATCATTTTCCAACTGCTCTAGAGACCAATCGGCGTAAGAACGACGCTTATGATGGTTTCGTGGCTTTAATTCTTGCACCAGCTGGATCTAGAACTCAAGTAGTAGATGAACAGAGCCAACAATTCCTGCGGCCGATGATGAATCGACAAATTTGGACCTTTTCCAAACTTTCTTTTACAAAGGCGATATTTTCTTTAGTACGTTCCTTCGATGTGTTTGCGAGAGTATGCGGTATGAAATCTATCCTTAGTTCGACGAATAGCTTGTTCAGATGGTCGTCTATAAGTTGCGCGATTTGATGCCTGAATTTCCAAGTAAATCTTTATAATTTAGTAGCGTTGTTCAAGGGTGGATCTATTCATGATGATTTGATCATAAATACCCAAAAAGTGAGCGTAGTGTGACTCCTCGCTTAACAGTTAACACTTTCGGTAATTCGACCGGTCTTAAAAAACCGCCCTCTACAGCTCTTGGAAAATGTATGTAGCAAGTTTAAATTAAATAATCATTTAAGTCGTTATCTCTTTTAAATTAAAAAAAAAGCATAATCAAACCAGTTTGTAAATTTTTTTCACTCGTTTTCTTTTTGATCAAATGTGATTTATTAAAATACACTGAAAGAATTCATATAACGGGTTATTTTTTTGCAATTTGGTTTTTCAGTGTAAAGTTTATTAGTGGAAAAAAAGATTCGTGACATGTTGTGGCAATGGTCAGTACGGTTTTTGCCATTTCACCAACAAACGAACAACGCTTCCAATCATGAATTTTATTATCAAAATTCGTGCCGTTTGCAATATGTGTTTTCTATCGGTAAATTGTTTTCAGCGACGAAGCCAAATTTGGTGTGAAGAGAATCCAGAGCCACCTCAATAGCTGCCAATGCACCCTGAAAGATGCACTGTTTGGTGTGGTTTGTGGTCCTGCGGCATCATTATACCGTACTTCTTCAAGAACGATGAAAATAGCCAAATTACAATCAGGAAGAATTAGACTTGGTTGAGATGTGGTTTCAACAAGACGGTGCGCCGCATGTCGCACGGCACACGATACCATGAATTTATTGAGAGGCTAGTTTGCTGAGAAATTAATCTCAAGTTTTGTAGCGGTCCATTGCCTACCACAATCATGCGATTTGGCCCCACTAGATTATTTTTTTCGGGGATACGTAAAGTATTTCGTGAACAGGGACAAACCAGCCACAATTTTAGCATTTAAAGATAAGATTACCTCCGACATTAGTGAGATAGTGGTGAAATGCTGGGAAAATTGGAGCTGACGCATGGACCACCTACGTCGTAGTCACGCGCAACATTTACTTGACATAATCTTTAAACAGACCCAAATATTTCATTATTTCATTCACTTTTTCAAAGTGTCTGTATTTTTTCAATACCCAAACGGATAAAAACTCACCCTTTAAATTTAACAATATTTATTTTCAAAGAATTGTATTTTTTTAATATTCAATTATGAAGAACTTTTATTGTTAATTTTTATAATTTTGTCTTAATCAACAAAACGTTTAATGAAAATTAAGAAATCAGAAAAAAAAATATTTACAACTAAATTTTTTCCAAGTGTATTTAATTTATCTTATAATAACTCGATTTCGACTTGTAAAGCATTAAGTGCTGTTGATGCTGATGATTTTGATAAAAAGTCAAATGTTTGCAACCGACAGCATAATAAGATTTTAAGTGGAGGCCGTTTGCAGCTTTTATTCTCTTGCACAGTGCATGGGGAACATACAGCGAAACTGCTGCGTTCTGTAGCCCTTTAAAACAAACAAAGAATGCCACCAATAACAATAAAGATTTCCGATAGACAATTTCACACCCTTCAGTTGCGCTTTTATGGTTGGAAAATTAAGGGAGTTGATTTGTTTAATTTGAGATGGGTTCATATTTGACACGATTGTAATAGAGAAATTTAAATAAATAAAAAAAAACTTGACAAAATCAGCAATTGTAATGAAATACTTACGAAGTGTGTAAAAGTTAACATGATATTCTGCAAGTTATACGACACTAATTTTGCGGTTACATTAAGGGAGCTTTTATTTACAAAAATTAAAAGACTGTCGGTTTGTCATTCCATTTGTAATTTCTACAATATTCATTTCCGACCTAATAAAGTGCGATGTCCGCCAACAAAGGATCTTGAACATAGACTACTTGATCAGTAAGTGTGCCGAATTTTCATTGTTCGAAATCAGCCATCAAGACCCCGAGATTGGGGCCAAAAACTTTTTATCTGGGTTTTTTTGATATTAGCGCTCTTGCGGGGAATTGCTCATACATGAGCCCTCAAAATTTGCATGTTCTGAATCATCAAATTTGCTATTAAGATCTCCTACAGAAATGATCAACCTAAGAGGTAAAACAAATCTATACGAAGTCAGACAGCCAAGCATCGCTCAAGGGCTTATTATCATATGAGCTGAGGTGGATGGTTGTTATGGACTGCGCTGTGTAACAAACAGGGCACCTCGAAGAGTTCTCAAAGAGTAGGAACTTTTGTCGGAGTCAAAACTGTTTCCAGGGCTAAGTCGTTATTGGCGTGATACTGGGGATTTATATAAGTAGAACACTTCATTACGCTACCTCGCCGAAAATTACAAAGAACTCTCATGTTCGACAAGAATGAGCTCAGCATAATCGCGGTTATAGAGAATGTGGAGGCCATTAAGGGTAAATTCTGTGAACCGAATAATGAGGCATCTCAGCAAATGTTCTGAAACTGTCCAACTGTGGGATGTTGCAAGCAACTCCAAGCCATGTATGTATATGGTATCTCACTTAATAAGGTTATTGGCTTTATTAGTAGCTTATACCTGTTACACTGAAAATTAATGCTATACAAAAGATACTATCCCCTCCTAAACGAAGGGAATCTAGTTCTAAATCAACGGCTCGGTCAGCTACTGGCAGGCACAAAGGTATGGCTTGCCATAACTTAGTGCTCTGACAGAAGTTCTGTTTTATACCTCCTCGTGGTGGCAGCAGGTAACAGGTTCCTTTCTCTGCTATGAGTCTAGCTAAGTAAGTCCAGCGAAGAGAAGGTAACACTTTCTTATAAAAATCCCTAGTGCACGGTGTAACAGAATACGCCAGGGATGCGTGGTCAAGAGAGTGCTTGGTCTCTAGCATGCGAACTTCGAACGCCAGTCGATACAGTTTTAATTAAGACTTAGCCATGCATGTGAAGCTCTGTGTGGTTGGACATCTTCTTCGCCATTACTCGTGGGAATTATTTAAATTTCATGAAGGAACTTCGATTTTAATTGGCCAAGGGAGGAATCTAGAAGACATTGACAATAATACGTCGCAAGGGGTGTTATGGTCAACACCCCTTGCGCTGCACCGTGAGATTCCGATAGGGATGGATAATAAAGCCCCACAAGATATAGAGAGGTTCATTTCTGTAGGACCTCCTATGTTTATGGGCCAAGGAAGGAATGCTGATAAGTTGACCAAGGGTCAGTCTCCGAAGATACTCCTGAGGAAGAGGCTGAGACGGTAACGCATTGTGTGTAAACGTGTAGCATAAGGCTTAGAGTCACGCGCAGACATTTGTTAAATGTGAATGCCATGTGAGATCAAAGCCTTAGTCAAATGCTAGTAATTACAAGAGACTCTATGATGAGGAAACCCGACGGTTGCCAATCGAAAGTCAAGAGTAAAGGCTGGTGCTAGCACAAAACTCCATGAAAGTAGTCGTAAATTGAAAATCTGTAGCCTGAAATCAATTCGAGGAAAACAGGTGTTGGAAAAGGGAGCCATAACGTAAGCAGTCTACTTTGATGTATCGTAGTCAATTATATTTTTGTATCATTGGGGCATCTCCTTAAACCACTTCAAAATTATGAAGAAGAAATAAAACTGCAACGTATTTTCTGGTAGCATGTAAATCATAATACAGACGATTGTCAAGCAAATATAACTTCACGCACCCAAGCACAAATTACATGTGTCTCTCTCTTGAAATGTTTATCCAAAGTAATCATTAAGAGGACTTGAACAAAAACTAGATGATATTTTAATGTTGGTCCACTTAGAATCTATTTTTCCATATTTATCTTTGAACATTAAAATTTTGGAAAAATCATATTAATTAAACAAATGATTAACAACAACCCTTACCAAACAATTAAATATTTTAATACTTTTATGGCATCAATACCAAAATTCATGCATGCCTGTCTGGCTGTCTGTCAATATGCAAACACGCACTAGTACTAAGAGGCTTGCATAGTCATGCAGTTTTATTGAGAAAACAACAACAACAACAAAACACTGATTCATGAACTCTGTTTTGGAATAAACTCATCAGCTCAAACAATAAAACCCTAAATTCAATATTTGTTTATTTTAACTCTTTACACTGATATTTCAGCTTTCGAAAACGCTGCTGTACAACAACAATGCAACTGCAATTGTTGTATTTAGACGTTAAATGTGTTTTGTTGTGATTCGATTTGAGTGATGTTTGAGTGCCAGTACCACAGGCTACAAACGAACAAACAACAACTGCCATAAATTAAAGGGTTTCTTAAGGAGAACATTTTACTTTAACTCTTTAATGAATAGAAAAACACACACTCGCACACATAAAAGTGTTAGAGTAGTAGAACACACATACTCTCATTATTTTTCATTTAAAATCCTTAAAGTGTAAGCGGGTAAATATTCCAATAAAGGATTGCATTATAAGGCATGTGAAGTAATTTTTTATTTTTATTTTTATACATTTTTCCAAACAGAATAAACAACAGCTTAAACACAAGATAAATAACGACATCAATAAATATTTTTTTAAGACTTCGATTTGTTTCGATTAAAAAGAAACAAAATGTGATATGAAACCGTTTATCTCGCTGTCAGCTGATATGAAATCTGGAAGCCACTATTCCTAAACGAAAAGTGATAATCCCACAAATAATTTTTTTAACTTTAAGAATATTTTATTGAGTTTTTTACTAAAAGAAAATTACGATGAGTATTCCATGTCGACAGGCTGAATGTGTCAGTCTCAGTCAGTCAGTTTTTCAGTTGCAAGAAATTTCGAACAAGAGTGCCTGGAATGGGCCACTGGCTTGTTGACGTATTTGCAGGAGTATATCTTTGGATCTTCCTGTATAGTGGGAACTTCTGAATCTCTATGTATAATTTCATTTTGTATTTACGAAAGGGCGCAGACGATAAGTCGTAAAATCCTAAAAAGAAGACATTCGTCTTCTTTGTAGCTTCTGGCCGTTTGATGCGCATAATGGGTTTACAATTCAATACCAGGCTTGGGTTTCGCCCTATTAAACCGTGTAGTTAAATTGTTCTAGATTTTATCGCCGTAATTTCCGTCTCAATATGCAGGGACCAAGTTAGGCGGCTATCTAGGTGGATTCCCAACTATTTAACAGGTGTTTCCGCTAGAACAGTGGCGCCTTCTGAGGAAATACGTTATTTGAGCACATTTCAAAGGATTTACCTTTATTCTCCGCTTTTTTAGCCAGTCCTCTAGCTCATGAATGTGGGACTAAAGTTGTTTAGAGGCATCCTTTAGATCATTAATAATAACATTTATAAATGCAGTGTCGTCTGCAAACGTTGGCGTACATGTATGTAAATATATGAGCTAGTTGGCATATTCGCTGTATACATGATATATAGGGCCTAGTATACTACCTGGAGAGACTCCTGCACAGATCTGAAAACTGATCATTTGGTCTTATTTTAAAAGTTCTATCTGTCAAATAGCTCTTGAGAAGCTTATGGGAGTTTTCAGAGAGAACTAGAGTTAGCACATCATGCCAGACTTAATCAAACAGATGGGAAAGGTCATAAGTAAAGCTGAACAGTATTGTCTATTTTCAAATGCCAATCTAATAATGATAACGATTCTATGGACTTGCTCAATAGTACCATGTCTCACACGAAAACCAAACTGATAGTCCGGGATGATGTTTTGTTCATTAAGATAAGGATTTAGACTCGAGACGAAGTTTTCACATACTTTGACAAAATTGAGAGTAGGCTAATGGGCCTGTATAATGTACTGGCTTTAATAATTGGTTTGGAAAATTATAGTTTTAAAGAATTTTCTATAAAATTTTTTAGTGAATACCGGTTGCCGGGCCACTTTATTTTCTAGCGCATGTCCTACAGTGCGTTGGAATATAGTTAACATTAATGTTTTTAGTACAGCGGCTCCAACAATATACGTGTAATTCTATTTTCATTTCTACTGACTGCGTCCCGAGTATCCAACAGACCTTAAAATTATCTTTTCTTGCGGTTATGGAGAACGAACGAGGGAGAGACAAAAACACTGTCTATAATTTGGCCAAAAGATAACGTTTAGGGCAATACAACAAACAAGTTTAGAAAATTAACCGAAAAATTATAAGTAATCGGAATTGAAAAAAAAAATTAAGAATGCACTAGAAAACCAGAAAGCTGTAAGGCACTTACAGTCTCATATTGCCTGGAATCCTCACAAAGTCCGTATTTGGGCCAAAGACTCAAGTGAAAAGGTCAAAGGCCTTCACAAAACACTAAGAGAAGGGTTTCACACCATATGACGCAAATAGTTCCACCATTTCAACTATCAGCAACACTCTGAGTGATCCCATGAAATTTAGGTTATGCTTATTAAAAATGACAAAATTAAAATGTGTATATCATAAATTCCCCCTGACCTGATCGATGGTAAGAAAGTTATCTAATTCTGCTGTGTGAATTATAATATTTATATTCAAACCCATGTTGTGAGTCTGCTTTTTTCCCATGCTCTTGGAAGAATTCTGAAATTGTTATGATACCTAAACCAGGCAAGGAGTTTAGACAGATTACGTTGAACATGCCGCTTAGCCTGGTGTGAGTTTTATTAAAGTTGATTGAAACAAGTTTTCGTTTCGTATTGAAAACCATATTTTAATGAGCAGAACATCATTCCGGACCATTAGTTCAGTTGTCTGCGAAGGCACAGTACTATTGAGCAAGTTATTAGATCGGCATTTGAAAATAGGCAATACTGTTCAGCTGTATTTATTGACAATTCCCAGGTGTTTCATTAAGTCTGGCATGATGGGCTACTCATGAAAATAACTCGAGTTCTGCCTGAAACAAAAGCTATTTAACAAATAAAACTTTTAAAGTAAAGTGAAAGGATCAGCTTTAAATATACATACATACATACACGTCAACGTTTGCAGACGTCTCTACATTTATAAGTGTTAATAATGATCGGAAGTTTGCATCTGAACAACTTCAATCGCACATTCATGAGCTAGAGGACTGGCTAAAAAAGAGGAGAATAAAGGTAAATCCATTCAACGTTTTCACTCAGCAGCCAAAATTGTCCACCAATAACAATAACAACTACTACTGTTCCAGCGAAAACAGCTCGACATATAATGGCAAAAATAACAGCAAGTCCTTCTATACACATTCAATATGGACATATGGCGTTCAGCTGCGGGATAATGCTTGCGCATCGTACATACAGAAGTTACAAGAGAGACAAACTAGGATTTTACGACTCACTGCTTGCGCACTATCCAGGAAGATGCAAACTATACTCCTACAAATACGTAAACAAACTAGTGGTCCATCCCAACACGCGATTTATTGCAATTTCATGGACACCAGGCACTAAAAACTGGCACATTATTGGACCTGGCGAGACGGCAGTCCCAACCCGATCAAAGATAGTATATTAAGAATATTATTAATTAATTATTACATAAATAACACTGTAGAGATAAGGTTTGAATACTTATTTTAAATTCCCTTTGGACTAAAGTAAAAAAAATCGAAATTTCACTGAAAACTGTAAATTTTTTGAAAAGAGTTGAAATTTCATTAACATTTTTTATTTTACCAAAAACTCATTAAAAACCTTTTAATTTCACCACAAGTGCCGAATTCACAAAAAAAAAACTAAAATTAAGCAAAGAATTAAAAAAATCACTAGAAAGTTTAAAAATTAAAAACTCAGCATTTTACCAAGAATTAAAAATTAAAGTGAAATTTCAGCAAAAGTTGGAGTCAAAATATAAAATTAAATTTACTACAAGAACCAATAAAAGCGATACTGTATGTAGAGAATTCAACGACTTAAAAACCGAAACTTGGCGACGCTCGCAGAGGCGTCCGCTCACTACGCCACTGCCACACTATTGAATGATATGATTTGGTGGACTAACATAGCCAACTCAGTTCAATATTATTTGAAATCTTTAAATTCTGAAAGTGAATTTCAGGAATTGCTACTTTCTATACGAAGATATACTCGTGTATATGGATTGGCTATTATTAAAGAAAGCTCCTAATCTTGTGATCACAATATAACTATAGATCCACATAGTTAGCGAATTTTAAAAAATAACATGTCGTATCAAAATATGTAATAATACCAGCGCACCCTCCCTCTCAGAGAGAGATAACTCACCAAGATCATTAGAAATATGTGTGTATGAATTTTGTTTTCATTTAAAATCATTTTTTCTGTCCCACTGTGGTTATATAGTGTATATTTCAAAGACAGCCGGCCGGAATCCATTTTATAAACTTTATGTAAACATCATGTTGTCTCACGATACATGTTCTAAATACATGTGATTGTGTTTGTACGTGTACATATGTGAAAAATTGATCCATTTTAAGCCACAAAAAATTACGATCACGTATAGCCTTTTTCAATTGACCGTTAAAAATTGTTTCCATTTATGTTATTTGGTCGGTGGCCACTTTAATAAACAACAAGGCTTACACCGGCTTATCTGGTGTAGGACTAAAATAGAAAAGAAGAAATTAAAAAAAAAAAAAAAATAAAACAACTAAGTATCAATATGCTGCCCCGATTCATTCAGGCATGTTGAAAGCATTTTGCAAAAACAAAAGCCATCGATTTCTTTGTGTTTAAAAAAGGCCAGATCACTTAGTTTGGCCTTTTATTGTTCGAACGGAAACCCAGCATTAAAAAAATATTAATAAACAATTTAATTGTTTTACTTTATTTTTTATTTGATCTTTTTCTGCAGTTTTTTTTTTCTTTCTTACCAAAAGAATCTTGCCAATTGCAAGCGTCCTCTGATATTTTGCTAATTGTGTGAAAAGATGTTTAAACAATCAATAGAAGATTAAAATATGAAAAGATAAAGTTGTTCTATATTTTTTCTAGCAATTATTTACGAATGATTGCCTTAAAATCATCTTTGGGATTTATTTAATCGCTCAACAACAATTTTATGTGTTCGTTGGGTTGAGGTTAATTTGCAATTGCTGAATTTAGGGTTCAGAAGAGAGCAAGCACTAAAAATGAGCAATTGCTAGTGACACGCTCTCTTAAAGAACAGTGTCGATAAGTTTTGTAATTATTCGCAACGTTTTTATTGACGCTATTTGAAAATAACAATACAGGAGCTCAACGGATGATGGATGAGTCATGTAAATTTATGTTTTTTTATTGGGATTTTTTTTTTGATGGATAACCGTCACAATGATTCTAGATCCGATTTTTTAAATCAACTTTTAAAATCGGTTAAAAGTTTGTATAGGGTAACTAAATAGGCTTCCGGCAATAGAGTCTCGAATAATGGCCTTGAGCTCGTCCAAGGTGATTGGCTTGTTAGCATAGACTAAGGGCTTGGGGGTGCCAAGTCGCACGATTTCGGCGCCTAATTGATGATCGCTTGCCCTGGAATGACCCAGTCGTTAAATTTTTCTTTCACTTCGAGCGTTGCGTGGCTTGAATGTCATGTAGCGCCATCGCACTTAACGATGTTGTGAAACTCTGGCGTCATGTCTTCTAATTGGTCTCTGATGTTCATTAAATTGCAATAAATCGCGCTCTTGAATGTTGGGATGGGCGACTAGTTTGTTTGCGTATTTGGACGAGTAAGTTTTTGCTTCTGGCTCACGACTTCTAGATCTCTATAGATATTTGCATTACTTACATAGCAAGCGGGGCCTAAGATAAGTTATAAAATCCTGGATTCTCTGTAACTTCTGAATGTCTGATGCGCAAGCAATACCCCATTGCTGAATGTCATATTATCATATTGACTTTATAACGGATTTGTATAAAATATCTTTGTATTCCAAAGCCACGGTTGAGTTGGATCCTATTAACCAGCGTATATGATTTGTTCAATGTTATATCGCGGTTATATTTGCCTCAATATAACGACATAAAATTAACCTCCTATCTAGGTGGCTACCCAGATGCTTAACGTGAGTTTCCGCTGGAACCGTAGCATTTGTTATTTTTATAGGTGTATAATTTTTCCTTCTGAGGGAAGCCGTTACATGCGCACATTTCGATGGATTTACCTGTATTCTCCACGTTTTTAACCAATGTTCTAGCTCATTAATATCAGACTGAAGTTGCAACTTTCGGGTTTTTGTTAACACTGATATATAATAGCGTACCTAGTATGCCACCTTAAGGGACCCCTGCAAAGACTTTATATTTTTTTAAATCGATCTTTTGACCTTACTTCAAACATTCTACTTCCTCAGAAGCTTGTGAGCGTATTCAAGCATAACTCGGGTAAGTTTTATGAGTAGACTATCTTGCCAGACTTTATTAAATGCCTGCCAATAAATAAAGCTAGCCTTTAACTACGAAAGTGGTGGTAAATTTGACACTCACTTCATTTTTTTAAATTTACTTTCTTCCATTGTGCTCTATAAATTTAATTCTCTTAGTATCTTCTTATATTGTCATTATTATTACTCATTTGGGTTTTGAATGCAGAAAGTGTAGTATGAGCGGAGAAAAGCTGATTTATTGTAATCTGTTTTTGTAGATCATGTCGAAATCCAAAAAAGATTTGATGATAGGTCATTTACTGAAGGATGACGACGAAGTCAGCGAAGTCGACGATAAAATTGCCGCTCTGGATTTCTGCATTGAACAAAGTGATACAGATGATGAAATATGTATTGAAGGTGGTACATGCAGTGAATCTGATGGAGTTAATGAAATTATTGTTGGAAAAATTGGCGGCATTAATGATGGAGAATAGAAAGAAAACGTTATTAAATTTATTTTATAAACGGGTTTCAGTTATCAGCATCGATACCAACGCGCTGCGTTAAAATTCCGTTTCATAATACCGTGCGTCTACAAGTGGCTTTGCAGCACCACTTGGGAGAGGATATATTTGGATATTGGCCACAATTTTTTTGATAGCGGTATTAAGGACATCATTTTAAATAATATAAATACAAAATTAAGAGCTAAATTTGATATGTAGGGAAAAACTGAATTAATAGTTCTAGATAAAATTGATAAAGAAATGCTCGTATTTCTTGGTACCTTATTTTATACGTCTGTTTTTGAATCAAACCAACAGGACACTCGACTATTTTTGCAACTGATGGAACGGGTCGGGAAATTTTTAGATCTATAATGGGGCGACTTTTTAAAAAATCTAGGAAGGCATTTAGTTTTACCCTATTTGCATAGACGGCAGCACAACCAGATACTTTCTAGGACACTACGAGATTCAATTAAATTTTTTTTTTTTGGGACCAGACTGCGTAGCTCCACCTCCGATAAAGTCAATCCCTGTTCCAGAAAACTATGCTACATGTGGCCTAGTAAGCTAAAGCATATAACATCACACATTTGATTGCGTTCTAATAAGCCAATGTGTATACGATGCAGCAAACTCATGGTCGTACACTGTGCAAATACGGATTTTTATGAAAAAAAAAGCGGCGAAAAGTTGATCTGGATTTTTTTAAATAATGATTTTTTTCTTGGGTTCTCTGTAATATTTTTTTTCTCTATAATACATTTGGCTGTGAAAAGCGTCTTTTACGTTCCCGATTAGTTTTTATATCAAATTGTTTTATTAAAGTTAAGAATGTTATGTTTTTTTTTAGTTTAAAAAAGGTAGTTGTAAAATAAAGTACTTGTTTTGTTAAATTGAAAAATTGTTTGTATAATTTTTTATTTTTTATTCCATTAGAAACGTTATCTTTTATTAAAAAAAGAAATAAATTGTGAGAAAATGTTTTTTAGTAAAAAAGAAATTGTAAGATTAAACCACGTCCGTGTCTAGGGCTAAAATCTTCACCTCCGTCGTTTAAGGCTAGATAGCTTTCAATACACTCTCGTGTTATTCGCGTTTACGAACAATGTGATCTTTAACAAAAGATTTATTATTCATTATTATTACTTTGTTGCTTTTTTTGGCGTTTAGTTGTTACTTATGTTTGAAGAATTAGATAAAGTACATGTGTAATTTTTTTTTAATCAGACGTTTAATTTAGATACCCGTGATCTATAATGTTAAAATTTCGTGGTGGCAACACTGATGAAAACTTTCAGTCGGAAGATAAACCAACAGAGTTTAAGCCGCTTCCGCACTATTCTACAAGTGTTTAGATTTTCGTTGGATTTTTGCAGAGAGAAATCGAATGCTAATCGTTTTGACTGTAAGAAAAATTATTTATGGGTGTCTACATTATTCCACTTGAAATGAAATTTTTGTTTAGTTCAAGCAAGTAGCAGCGAAATAAACCGAAAAGATACTTTAGGCGGCGATGGCTACGAAACTTCGGTTTGGTAGCGGCGGCCGTGACTCTTGAGAATTTTTAGCTGCTCAGGTACTTAATAGATTTTTAAGTAAAAAAATAGCAAAACAAAGTGGTCCAAAATGAAAGAAATGCTTAGCACTAAGTGAACAATATAACAGACAATCACAGTTGCTATTATTGTACCGATCGCGTTATCATCGGCAGAACAGTCGATTTTTGTATTTCTTCAACAGCTTTATTTGGTAATTTATTCGCTTGTTTCTGTAAAAATGCAACCCATCCGAATGTTTTGACAGTGTAATTACATACTTCTTTTACATTTTAATACTTGCTCATTTTACTTAATTTTCGACAAGTCGTTTTACTCGATCTAGTAGTGTGAATGGCACTTTAGTATGAAGTATACACGTTCGTGCACTATTTTAAATGCTGCATTTATATTGTTATTAGTTATTCTAACATCCCGTTCTGCTTTTCATTCATGCGGCTTATCTCACACACACGCCAAGACCACTTGAAATCTGAGTATATTATGTTGCGCAATAATTCTAAGACTAATTTTTTTCTTTAAAAATTGTTTTCCTATTTTTAAAAAGTTCATTTTATTTTTAAAATAACGGGTGGAATTTAGCCTTTAAAATGCAATAAAACACAGATAAATTACAATTTTTTCTTGCGGCCCTAGCAGCTGGCTCGAACTTAGACTATTGGCAAGATGAGTGTTTATAACGCCAGGATCCAGTGTTAGCAGGAATAGCGATTTGTCGACAAACGTGGTGACGGAAATTGTAAAATTTCGATTAGCGAGGTATTTGGCGATATTTAAAGACCTTGCCGATTTTGCTAGCTGTATTTAGGAGCACGGTAGTGCGCCAGGCCAAGTTCAGACCTAATGCATAAAGTGTGTATATTTACACAAAACCATTCGCGCTATTTTTATCTCCCTCATAACTTTGCTTCCTTTAATCATAAAATATATTTTTATTATTTCATACAGAATTTAGGAACTAATTTCCGTCATCCTTTGTCAAGTTTGTTTTGCTATCTTCAGTGTCATTTTTCGTTCTCAGAACAAAACTTGACAAGGCATGACGGAAATTCGTTCCAAAAATCTATATCGAGTCACCCTGTCGGAGTATCAAATCAAGAATTTTATTATTTCGCTTACGGTAGAGTTGCATACTATGCTAAAGCATACACGTAATCTCGATGAGAGACTGAACAGACACATCTACACGTATTCTTTAAACAGAAGACCACGAACACATTTTCTCTCGTTATTTTGCAGACGCTTTCTTAATGTGCGAACAAATTTATGGCCAGTCAAGCCTAACGCTTAACTTATTTCCTTGGAACTTAAAAAAGACTGTCTGGCACCTTTTTTACATGTGTTTAGTCCTTGTCCCCACATGCAATTTTAGTGGCTGCCATACTTGAGTTTGTAGATGAGGCCGGATAGAAGAAAGGACAGTGGTATTCAGTTGCGTTTACTTGCAATTCTCTTTTGTTTATTAAATTCGCACTTTGCAACCTTAAGTCTGAAGTTAAAAAACATTTGGACAAAAATTGGCATGTGTGCATGGAGACTTAAGGTTAATTTGCAAGATATGTGTAACGGCGAATTAAAGCAATTTCGCCTTGACTAGTGGCGCTAAAAGAAAGAAAGGCTTTATTGGAAATAACACCAAATATAAACAAAGGTATTAAAAAAATCTATTAAAATTGCTAAATTTAAATATGAATCATCGAAAACAACGCAAAACGAATCAACACTCCTTGAGAATTTTAAAATAAAAATATTTGTTGTAACTAAAACTAGATAATTAAATATATTGACGTTGTTTGGGTTATTTTGGAGATATTCGACAAGCCATTTGGCGGGGAAGCTGAAAACAAACTGACAACACTGATTGGAGCCTTACATTGGTAATAACACGGAGAATGTTGCGTTTCAAGTCGGCAATCGTTTCTGACTTCTAAGAATTAATTAGTGGTTTCACCACTCTCCACAGCAAATAATACAGCGGAGTTCAATTGGACGGTCTTGGGAGCGAAGGAGTCATGGATCATTAAAATGCAGTTGTTTTAAAGTAGTGAGGAGCATTCGAAATACAGGGAAATTTTGAATTGAAAGGTCTATTAACTCTTCACATTTTTAAGGTTTACGTTAAGGCTTTTAAATTAAAACTTTCTTGTCTTGCACAATCGTGATTGCGAGGACATTTCCACACTAAAAAATCAATTCACTACAAGATGTAATTCTTTCAAACATTAACACAAATGGTTGCTGCTGGTTGTTAAGCACAACTACATAACTCTCTTTTGCTCGTATGTATGTGGTTTTAAACCGTTGGCAGGCATTTAAAAATATGTTTCGCTGGTGTAAATACCAACGTGTGTCATTTGGAAGTGCGTAAGTGAATGTGTGTTTTTATTATTTTCAATTGAAACCCATTTGGGAGATTTTTCTTTATACTGCTTTCATTGTATCTTTAATATTACAAAAATATCCTGCAGCAAGGATTGTCTTCAGTTTCTATTAGTGTGTGTATGTGTCTGTGGACATGTGAGCATGTATTCAGGGGCTCTTAGTGTAAAAATATAAATTTTTAGTATTTCAGATTTTTGATATTTTTGTTTTTGCAAGTTATTATTCATGCTTAAAGAAAAATATCAAATAATGGAGATAATCTTAAGAATTTTTATTTAATGTTAGTTTCGTTTCTTCTCTCTATAAAGCAAAAAGAAAAAGAAAAAAACACTTCCTATGGGTGTATGTATGTGTGTATTGTGTATTTTAAAATAGTCCAACATACTAATGTAACGATTAGAAAGCATATTTTCCTTCAAACAATGACATTTCAAGCCACATCATAAAATTAAACCTTCGTGTTTAAAACCTCGTTTGTGGCAATTTATAAGCCTTTTTCAGTTCGCTTTTATACTGAAGCTGAAGTCCTGGCATCTAATTATTTTTAAAGAGATTTCAATTAGCCTACAAATTGATCTCAAAACAAACGTGTCATGCTGCGAATTCAACTTGTGCCAAAGTCTTAGGGGCAGAAAAACAAACGCTAAAATTCTTTTCCATAACTCTATACTCCTTTTGTGCCATTGAAAGGCTTACAAATACTTTAGTCTACATGGTTTTAGAAGGCGGTTTCATGAAGTTTCAATTTGCATTCTCACCACAAACTAATTGATCCGCCCTTAATCTCTACGCAACTAAGAACTAAAATAGACCTCGTTAAAAATTGCTCACTCTAAGGCAGCAGCTGATCAATATTTTAAGTAATGCTCTAAGACCGGATCAATATTAGTATATATTTTTAAGCCGTTTTCTGTGGACTAGTTCAAAACTGAAAAAGATCATTGATTTCGAAAATTGAAAGGCTAAGAAGGCAACTGCAAGGGTTTTGTTTTTGGCTTCACACAATTCTAATTTTGGTTTGTTCTCTTTGTGTATGAATATTCAAACATTCAATAAAGGCCGCATGCCGATCGGCTGTTAGGTTCACATTACCTTTGAGAGGATTTTACTAAAGCTGTAAATTGATCGTAAAATAATAGAAACCTGCTAAGGGCACTTCATAAAAGATAAGAAAATTTACATGTGTAAATTTACCACAGTAGGTATACAATTCCTATGTCCTGTCGTCGTGTTTGTAAATAGTAATCTTAGGTGGTTAGTAAACTTTTTTTTAATACATATTAAGAGCAGAAAGAAGTTCAAGGAAGGTAAGAAAAAAAATTAATTTGCTTTAGCAAAAAATAATATTTTATAAAACAAAACTAAAAGAATCAATGCGCCTTTAATACAGTTAGTCACATAAGTAACTATACATCCCGAACTTGCAAATCTATTACCGCTTTTTTTTACAGTACAAACAAATTTTTCCCACGTTTATTTCAAAAAGACGAAGTAATAAACTCAATCAATTTTTCGAATTAATGTGTATTTGGATTTCAACGAACTTTTCGAACTTTCACAAAAGTTTGAACTACTAAAAGTGTACTACAGATTTTTCACGGTGCAAATGATTGTTTGCGATCGTATTATCGTCTTATTTACATTTAAACTCTTCTTTTGTTTGTTTTATACGAATTTTCGATCGGTTATTTGAGATTTTTTATCAAATTGCGGAATTTTTAATTCTTTCCTCTCTTTTCTTTGAATCTTTATCAATTTTTAAAAAAATCTAGTTTTTTGGGTGAATTGTAAAAATGGCGGAATTGGAGTTTTTAGTAAAATTTCGAATAAAATTTCAAGTTCTCGGTGCAATTTCAGCCTTTGGCCGTTAAATATTAAAATATGGTGAAGTTTGTTTTTGGTTACTTGAAGAAAATTAGGTTGCGAACGTTTTCATTAAATATTACATTCTTGCGAAATTTTGGTGTAATTTAGTTTAGAAATTTTAAAATTGATTGAATTTTAGTTTCGTAGTATTTTTGAAATTATTTGCCTTTAATCCAGTCTTTCAATTTTATGATTAATTTTTGAAAATTTGGTCAATTTAAAATTTCGTCAAATTCGTCAATTTTCGTAGTTTGTTGGTGCAAATTCGGTTTTCCTAAAACTTCGCTTTTTTGTAAAATATTTTTATTTTGGTAATTTAAAATTGTTGGACTATAATTTGATTTGGTGAAAAATTGTTATATTTCTGTGAATTTCTAAATTGTGTTGAAATTTCGATTTATTTTCAGTTTCATTTAGATTTTTCATAAAATATTTAATTTTTAAGATTTTAATATTTTTGTGTGAATTTTTAAATAGCGAATTCAAGATTTGTGGTGAAATTAAATTGTTTTATATATTTGCTTAACATTGATTTTTTTTAAACTGCAACGTTTTTCATAAAATATAGATTTATTGCAATTTGCCGGCTTTTTGGTAAATTTAAAAAATTTTGGGGAAATATGTGTGTTTGTAGTTAAAGTTCGAAATTATTATTTTTTTTGCTAAAACTTCGGATTTTTATTAAATCTTTATTTTTTGTCAATTAAAATTTTTTTATTCCAGTTTTTGATTTTATGGTGAATGTTCGAATTTAAATTGGGTTTAAAATTTTGGCAAAATTAAAAATTTTTCGCATTTTCTTTTTGGAGTTTTGTTTTCGTTTTTAATTTCGATTTTCCGTCATCCCTTGTCAATTTTGGTTTGGTGACAAACCGGTTGCGGCTAGTTGCCATCTTCAGTTCCATTTTTATCGTTCTATAAAAATAAAAATGGCATTGAAGATGGCAACTAGCCGAAACCGGTTTGTCTCCAAACCAAAATTGACAAGGGATGACGGAAAATCGTTCCAAACATATATGTATATCAGAGCACCCTGTCGGAAAAATAAATCAACAAGCAATTCCTTAACATTATGTATCTTAATACTTGTGAACTATAGTTTGGGTTTGTGGTGCAATTATAGTCAAACTTAGTTTTAATTTAACTTTTTTATGCTAATTTAGATTTCTTATAAAATTTAGAATTTTTTTGTTAAAATATCGACATATTGTTTTTTGTGACTTTTCGGTTTTTGGATGAATTTGGATTTTTTTTTTTGTGAAATTTTAGGTTTTTTTAATTCGGCCAAACATTTATGTTTGCAATTTATTTGCTGGCCTCGGGTTAATAATTTCTCTAAGGGTACGTTATAGCAAATTTGATAAGAATTCTGAATAAGCAAATTTTATCAGGTTATCTACAAGCGTTTCCCGTAAGAGTGAAAATACGAAAGAAACCCAAGCAAAATGTTTTTTGCCCATAACTTGTGGACCGATAGGGCTGATTTAAAATGGTCCAAGTTTCAAGATCCTAGGTTGTCTAGTGCCGTCAGAAAGTTGATTTCAATATCGGACAGACGGACGCTGCACGCAAATGTATTGATCTTAAATGAAATTAATTTTAGAAACGTTTGTTTGTCAAAAAAAATAAATTTTATTTAAAAATATACGGAGTTATCGAGCGGCCCATTTGTAAGATTGTTTTGGAATTATCAAAACTGAGTTACGAAGTTCTTGATATGCAAAACATCAGCTCATTTCTAGGCAACCTGCTAGGTTGGTAATATTTTTTCACTTTTCTAATATGGGAAGAACGTTTCATCATTTTGATCTCAGTACTTTTAACAACTGAAAGTTTTGGGTATTTATTTATATCTTTGTGCGAGTCGGACTACTTTTTCGAGATATACCAAATGTTGCAGATCTCCACCTATAGTGGAAGTGTTCCTTTAAAATTAGGAGCACATTAGTTCCCCTGGAGAAAAAATTTATTTTATTAGAAATAAGTGGTACCCTAGTCCTCCTAGATAAAAAGTTCTCGCTTTCAGGATTTTCTGATATTACTTATTCCGCAAGGCCTAACCGTATACCAAATTTTAGTTCCCTGGCTAACTATAGTGGAATGCGCCATAATATTCATGAGTGAGTGAGTCAGTGAATAGGTAGTAAAATATGCTCTTTTCACACCTTTAATTCTCGGAAAGCTGTTATGGTAAAACTTGACCGATAAAACTTGACCCTATAAGTTGAGTCCTTATGTTTCAAGTTCCATTATTGTATAATTAAAGGAAGCAAAGTTATGGAAGGGGTACAAACAACGGAAATGGTTTCGTGTAATTTACACACTGGGTACATAGGCCTGAATTTGGCCTTGATATCTACTGTGCGACTTAATTTTCGATCGATCTTCAATTTATTAAGCTGTTATTGCAGAATATATCAAATGCCAAAGTATTGTGAATAATATCCCTAATTTTATTACAGCAATATTGGCCACGTGACATGTCCATACATGGAAGTTGTATTCCATTTCTGTTTGGTTATAGGAACTTAGTTTACGAGGAAACAGTAGATCGATTAAATACAAAGAAAAAATATGTTTAATCCATTAAAAATCGGACTGATTTATTGAATGAATTTCGAACGCTACATATATTAGCAAACTTTACAGCAGTTTTAACATAGAATGCCAATAGAAAAACAAGAATTGAGAACTCGTTTTATGAGACTGCATTTATAACAAGTCCTTTGCCACACTATCTTTCTTTCACCGCCATTGTAATTTGAGGTACATATATATATATATATATATATATATATATATATATATATATATATATATATATATATATATATATATATTTGGTAATGGAAGGATTCAGGACGCTGAAATTGTTTTCAGATCACCAATTTAGACGAATATATTGGGCATTTTTGCGGATACCATGTTTAGTTTGAATAGTAGTCTAATGCTTTAGAATTAAGACTAGTTAATGAGGCTGTGCGCGCACAAATCAAAAAATATTGAAAATGTTCAAATTCTTGTTATTTTTTGGTTTTTCCAATTGAAAATTTTCAAATCTTCTGACTTGCTCGATTAGTTTCATTATACGTAGTTTAATAAAAACCGTCAGTGTAGATGAATTGTGAATATGGGTAGTAAGCAATTTTTATCGGAATTTATTAATAAAAATTTCAAAGAAGAAATGATCAGTAATTTCTCCAAATTATGTTTACATTTCTTCTTTTTTTTGTGGCGTGCATATGGAAATAAATAATCAAAAGAGCAAGTGCGCTGTGCAAATTATATTTATTTGTTAAAGTTCAAGTTTAATGTGATTTGTTCGGCGTGTGTATATAAATAGTTTGCGGACAAATCACATACATTTTGCAGCTCAAATACAGAGGTACCTGGAGATACGAGTGCCCTAAGATACGAGTTATTGGAGATCCGAGCTGTCGAGCGAGCGAAGTTTTCTTTTGAAATACGAGCGACATTTGAGATAAGCCGGCGAAAAAGTCAAAGACCAGTGAAGAGAAAACCAGTGACTAAAATTAAGCATACAGCAGCATTGCAGTTGCATTTAAGTGACCAAAGAAAAAAAATATAGTTTTTTGCTTTACATTCTCTTTTATTATATTTTTATACTATATTTGTCATTTTTAAACACATTTTTCTGATTCAAAAACACGTAACAAAAACAATTGAGGGTAGCATTTTTGTGGCTGGAATGGATTAATGACATTTGAATTAATTTCAACGGGGAAAATTGCTTTGAGATACGAGCAAATTGACATACGAGCACGGTTACGAAACGAATTAATTTCGTATCTCGAGATATCACTGTATCTGCAAACAGCCATATAAATATAAACATTTATTAAAAAAAAACTTTTTTTGGAGCATATTCCATTTGTAGGAAAAGCTATTCAATTGGCAATTAACTGGTATTTTTGTGTGTGATATCCAAAAAGGAGTTTCATTTTATTAGTCAATTAAGAGGGTCTCTCAGTTAAATGAAATCTTGTTAAGCGGAAATTTTCTTACATGCTTTATATTTCATTTCATTTTTGTTTATCAATTACGCTGGTAAATTAATTCAGCGAAAACTACTTTACACTTTTATATTCCATACCGTCTCACCGTTTCACTTTTTTAATACAAAACTGCTCGATGATAACAGCTACATCGCTGAAAAAAAATCAGAGAAAAATCTTGTCTACCAACCAGAAGAATCTTCTATTATTGCAGTACCGCCCATCAACCAAATTAATTTTTTAGCCATTATTACTGTATTAAACGAAGTTGTTTCTTACAACTATTTGCAGCAACATATTCAGTTAATATTGTTACAAAGTAATAGCCAAAGGTGTGAGAAACGACCTATTGTACAAATGTACAAATACGCAATAACATAAATAAAAAAGAAATTGCGTAGCAGAAATTCCATGAACCGCGATTCAATGAAAACAATTTCTACAGCAAGCAAAAAGTAAACAAAAGATACACACACACACAAAAACACATATACAAGACTACTAAGCCAGCAACTGAAATAACTGATGCGCAATTTCGCGTATGTTCGGGACATTTCAAGAAGCGGCCGTGATCTGTATATAAAGGCGCCGTCCACCGCAGAAGGGACAGTTGACTTTGAGATTTCAGTGTACAGTGTAAATAAGTACTTAGTATAGTTGTAAATAGAGTCTTAATTGCCGAATAAAGTTGTGTACTGGTAAAAATCATCATTAAGGACTGCGTAATTTAATTTTTACAATTAAACGAACCCTTCAAAATCACGTTTATTGTGGTAATAAACGTAACAATATTATATGAAAGCTAATATATGACACTGTCGAGTCAAAAATGATCGAACAGTGGCGCAATTTAGATCTCTTAAGTATTTACCAAATGGTGATGTTAAATTTAAAGTAAATTGGGTACCCTTTCAGATTTGTATCTTTTTAAGCGGTCTTTGGTTGTTCTTTAGGGATTACACCCAATCCTGTTTTTACACGGTATATACGATCCAGAGGATACTATAAGAAACTTCAAAAAGTGCCTAGGGAAGAATCATTTTAAAGTTTTTAAAATTTTAAAATATGTCTAGTTATCATTTTTCTTTTTTTTTAAGTTTTATAATATATTGCGTGAAAAAAAAAATTTAAAACTGGATAAGTTTGCATCCGTCAAACGTGTTATTTCACATTCGTGTGAACAACCGTGTAAAAACAGGATTCGGTGTATTCCCATTATAATTACGCACTGGAAAGTTAAGTTCATGTTCCCAAGTAGGCATTACTTTAAAAATTCCTGTACAATTGCAATTTGAAGTGTAGAAATCAAACAAAACGATTGAAAACCCCTAGATGCCGAATTTAAAGTAATCAATTCACTAATTTGGGTATTGAATGTGATTTTATGTGTGAAAAGAAGGCCACAGCCAGTAATGTAAATTGAAGTTGGTGAGTCTTTATAAGTTCCTAACAGACGAAGTGAGTTCTTATACTTATACGTATTCACACTTATGACAATGTCTCATCGCCACTCAAATGTTAGCGTTACTTATCGTACTCATACTTAACAACCTTCATGATGAGAAGCTCAGAGCATATAGACGAGGAAAAATAAGAATGATTTGCATACGAATCGTTATGAGGTTGTGTGTTTGCGTTGTTGCGTTTGTGCGGTACTTCTCATTTTAATTTTTTTTTTTTACTAAAGCTTTACTTTGTATTGCATATTTCATAATTAATTTTTTTTCTACCCTTTTACACTTATTAGGTCTGTTCCAGGTGCATAACAAAATAGTCCGGACTATTGAGAGTAAATTACTCTCTGAATGTGCCGAAGTTGTCCGAAATTCGTGGAACGCAAAAAAACCACAATCGAACATCTTTAAATACTAATGGTGCCTACTTTCTCAAATAAACTTTATTTTAGTAATTTTATACGCTTAAAATGCCTAATATTTTAAGAGCTAAACATTTGCATAATTGGCAGCAGCTGTCCATAACTTCTTAACTGATCGATAAAAGCATTTTTTTTTATTAAATAAAGTGATAAATATACACAAATATATGTACTTACAACTTTAAGTTTATTGGAAAAATGTTCCGTATTGCTTTTTAATAAATTTAAAATAAAAACTTTCTTCCTTTATTTAAAATTTTTTTGATTTTTAAATATAAACAAAAAACAGATGATAATTTAATTCTAGTCCGAACTTACCCAAAGAAAAAGTTCGTACGACTTTGTACAAATGACAAATTTTACTCTCTCATTTTCTCTCAAAATTGCACAAAAATTGTTATCTGGAACGCGTTTGGACTAATTCGGACTGTTTTGTTATGCACCTGGAACGGACCTATTGTTACATACATATGCATGTATAAACATATGTTTGCACGTCGAAGAGATGAATGAGTTGAATCAGTTGTGAGTATTATAAGTATTTTCTTAAATTATTAATCAAACTGAGGTGGTTTTATGTTTGTAATATAAATAATATTCTGCTAACGTAATAATATTTATATTTTTTTATAACGAACAATGCGACGTTTACAATTCTAATTGGAAAAGTATTCATAAACATTCTGTAAATTAATTTCAAGTAGGTTTTTAATTTTAAAACCGAATTCACTTTTCATTGAATTGAATTACGTCGTTTTTTTTTTAAATGTAGGGGGGATATTGAAGCACACCGCTAACTTTATGGATCCCCTTTCGACCCCACGCTTTGCTCGAATTGATTTCAGATAACCGATTTGTAATTAACGATCTCTTGCTATCGACCTTCTTCTTCATCACGGAGAATCTTGTAATTAGTGGCATTTGTTTAAGGCTTAGGTCCACCATGCCATATATGCTTAAGTGTCTGCCGTGGTTGTAAGTCTTATGCTAGCCAGTGCTGGATATTCACACACAATGTGTGCTACCGTCTCAGCCTCTTGTTCAGGAGTATCCTTAGAAGCTGTCCCATCCACCTTGTGAGGTTTTCTTGTCCAGCTCTTCAGAATTCCTCCATTGGCCAATAAACACTAGAGCATTAACCCCTTCACCTCGTGCGAGGCTTAATTGCACATCTCTGTCGGTATCTCACAGGTTAACGTCTTCGAAGTACGTTTAAAGATTGACCTGTTCACCGCTCGCGAGGCATTCCTGTCCATCTTTTCTGGATTCCTTCTTTGACCAATTAAAATCGTAGTTTCTGCAGAGATTAACCTTTCCGCCTCTTGCGAGGCTTTCTAATTCATTCCTCTAATGGAGAAAATATGTTCACCCATACATAGCTCCACATGCACGGGTAAGTCTGTGTTAAAACTGGAAGTCGACTTTTATCCAGAGTTCGCATACTTGAGACCAAGCATCATCTTGGCTACGCATCCCTGTCGTATGCTGTTCCACCGTGGATTAGGGATTTTTTTATACGAGAGCTTTGACTTCTCTTGGCTCGACTTATTTAGCCAGACTCCTTGTAGATACAGAAACCTGTTACCGGCCGCCACCACGTGGAGGAGTAAGTCAGAACATCTTACAGTGCACTCAGTTACAGCACGCCATTTTTTGTGCCTGCCTGCTGATGGCCAATTACGTCGTTTAACTTTTGAATGTACGAATTTGAATGAAAGCAAATCGAACAAAACCTGCACTTAAATTACTTATAAAAAATATGTAGAATGACAAAGAGAATTAGTATTAGACAAAGAGAATTATAAAATCTTTAAGCTATAAAAAATAAGTAGTTCTGCAAAAAATCCGTTCCAATTGGAAATTAATTTTTTTTTCGAAGCGCCATCTCTTAACAATTATTGATATTTTAAAAATATCTTGTAAGTAATTTTACTAGTTTGAATCAAATATGGCCACACTATAGACTCTTCAGGTGGCAACTTAACACATCATATGTTTGGTGAGTTCATTTTTCTGCATCAAACTTACCAAAGTTATTGTTGTTATTTGTTTGGAAGCAGTGGCAATAGTTTTTTAACACAAAATGTAAGAAAATAAATTATAATAATAAATTTTGAAAAGATAAAAATATGTATATTTATATAATAATATTTGTATTTTAATCAGGGCGGACTATTGGAAATCAAATGAGCGCAAGTATTGCGATTTTTGCAAATGCTGGATCAGCGACAATAAAGCGGTAATTTTATATAAAAATCTATCCAATAAATTGTAAAACATAAATTTACTTATTGTAGAGCATTTCATTTCACGAAAACGGTAAGCGACATAAGTTGAATGTGGCTAAGCGTATAACTGAAATAAGTCGTAACAGTGAGAAATCGGAGCATGAAAAACGCAAAATGGATGCAGAAATACGCAAAATGGAAGATGCAGCGATGCGTTCCTATGCTCAGGACATACACTGTAGGGGCGATTTGACGGCACGTTCCATTAATGCCGTAATGACAGCTGGAGTGAGTCCATCAACTAGTTCAACCACTACCACTACAGACAACACGAAGTATAGACAAGTTGACCCTTTACGTTTGGCTGGCAATTCAGATGATGAAAGCGAAGTCCAAACGAGGGTGGGTATAGAGAAAGTAGATTATTCTGCTGTGCCCAATGCATCGCTATGGGTAGAAGGTATTAATGAAGAAGGGTATTCGTACTATTGGAATGTAAAGACAAATGAAAGTGTTTGGGCACCTCCCAAGGAAGGATATCTGTCATGGAAGGAATACCAACGTATTAATGAGCTAGCAGTAAAACAAAAGGAAATACAAGAAGCCGAAGAGGCCAAGAAGTTTCGTGAAAATGTCAATGAAGAAGTAGCTCGTTATAATCGGGAGCGTTTAAAAATTTATAGACAACCGCCCACTAAACAAGAGCAGAAAGCTGAAGAAGAGCGCAAAGAAAGATTTAAAACCGAAGAAGAAGCCAAAGCACCAGAAATAGGTCAATGGCAAGTAGTCGAACATAAGTAAGTTTATAAAAATACGTTTTTGGGGGAATAACTCACATAATTACTTTGCAGACCTGCCCCGCCTCCTGTAGACTTAGAGCTGCCAGTAACAGATAACTATTATACACCCTCCGTTGTTTTAGATGTACCTATAGAACCACCCGTGAAACGTTTCAAAGAAAAGACTGTTACAAATTTAGATCTTGATGTTGCCAGCAATATCTCAACGTCATTTAAAAAGCGAAAATGTGCAGCTAAGGGAAATGCACGGAAACGTTTAGATAATGACTGATATGTTTAAAGTTGGTGTTGATTATTAAAATTAAGGTAAGTTGAGATTTTAATTCAACAGCAATATACAATAAACATTTTTGTTTACTGACCTCTTAATTAAGTTTTACAAAAAGTCTTGGAATTAGAAAAGCTCTAATAAGACATTCTAGAAAGAAGAATTATGTCAATTTTGAGAGCCTAGTTTAGATAAGACCTTCTAGAAAGAAAAATTATGTCAATTTTGAGAGCCTAGTTTAGATTAAAAAATTTTTATATTTCATGTATTATTTCCTATAAATTGTATTTTGATAAATCGGCAAACAAAATTTAAACTTCGAAAAAATTTCTTGTTCTTGATATGATGTTCCAACATGGTGTTTTGATGTAGATTTTTGGAGCGAAATTACACTAAAGATGGCACATAGCCGATACCGGTTTGTCTCCAAACTAACCTTAAGAAGGTATGACGGAAATTCGTTAAAAAAATCTGCAAAGAATTAATTATTTAAAACATAATTTAATTTTATAGAATTATCAATTCGATAATTTTATTCCTTAACAAATAATTAGGTAACTTTATTCTCGAACCTTTCTACTTAGTTAAATTAATTCCCTAGTGAATTATTTCTGTTACAAATTAAATGCAACAATTTTTAAAGTCTTTCATTTGCAAGCAAGAATAATTAGTAATATACACTGAAAATATGTTTGCATGGATAGCAATTATTTTTAAACCAAGAAAACAAAATTTGAATTTTTGGAGATATTTTGGGCGAAATTATATGTCATTATATCAAATAGGTGATATTTAGACCCTTTTTAACAAAACTTTTTTTTAAGATTATTTTATGATAAATTTTAAAAAATTATTTCAAGCATCTCCTTCCTACATATTATTTATGTTATTTGCTAAAATCAACCTTGTAAAGATTTTTTTGCTTATAAATTCTGACCTATTTTAAACCCATTCCTCTGTTAAGTTTAATTGTCCTATTGTATTTTCGAGCTTACTATCTCCTATTACCTTTATAATTTTAGTTTGGTTATAAAATTTGGGAGTAGTTTATTTTTGTATATTAAGGCGCACGACCAAGTTCAGGGGGTATACTCTGTATTTCGATTCGAAAGAAAACATTTTCGAAACACAATGTATTAGGCATACAAATTCGAATGATTATCTTTTCGAATCGAATTACGCAGTAACCCCCCAGACCTAATGCACATAGTGTGTATATTTATATGAAACCATTTGCGCTGTTTTTAATTTGCTAGATGAAGCAAATTAAAATCATAAAATAATGAAACTTGAAACATAAGGACTCTACGTATAGGTAACCTCATAGGTCAAGATTAAAAGTTTTACCATAGTTTTCAATTAAAAGAACCTACGAACGAATGTTCAGAGGCAACGTCTCTGTGTTAAGTAATGTCTAGGTTGTACGAAAAATCCAAAATTTTGTTTGAAAGTTGTATACCGGTCGCAAGGTTAATGAGGGATATAACATTCGCATTCTATTTTGTGTGATGGAAAATAAATATTTAAGAACCGAACTGAACTTATCAAAAATTTAAATAGATAACTTGTTCTGTCTGTACAGAGTGCTTTTTGAGTTTTTTCTAATTTTCTTTGGTGGGGAATTTAAACCGTTTTTTTAAATGTATATGTGTATATTATTATTTTGTTCAGTATATTATTTAACGTTTCAGATTGGATAAAAATACTCTTAATGTCGTGGGGGTACCGCGGCAATTCGCAAAAAGTACAACTTTCCATCTCTGCCGTATAGCAAAAAGCTTGTTGTGCGATTGTTATTTTTACATCTTTACTCAACAAAATTTGTTTTCAAAATGAAGCTGTACACGAACTTAATTACCAATTGAGTTGTACCAACGATCACAACATCTACGGTTTGCAGAATAATGTTAGAAAAATGCTTCTGATGTTGAAGTAGTCGTACATTTTTAATTTTTTACAAATGAAATGGTTCAAAATATTGTGTTGGCATAAAAGAAAAAATAATTATTTTAATAGTGGCGAAATAGAATATTCCATAGAAAAAAATTGTATATCATTGTATATTGTATCATAGTGTAGGTTATAGTATAAGTCGTTTTCCTTCAACGGGTTCTTGGTCTGCAGTACACAAAGCCGGTAGACCACGTAAAACTAACCAACACTAGGGCCAGCTAATAATGCGGACAATAAAACAGAATCCGTTTGTGTCTTTCGAGTTTATTGCCACCCAATTGCCAATAATTATAACGATTTCGCAAAGGAACATTTAAACTCGACAACGGCATATTGGAAGACCGTATTATTCGTTTATTCGAGCCAAATTCAACTTAACATGTTCTGGCGGATTTAGGTTAGTTCGTAGACATAGACAAAAACGCCTTAAGCCACGGTGAAACACGCCAGATAAAATGGTCAGTGCATGTTTTTATGGTAATGGAATTAGGTCAATTCATAAATTAAGTGGAATGAGGGATCGGTTTATTTACAAAAACATTATTTAAAATGTAATGCTTCCATATGTTGATGAGGAAAAGCCGTTTAAGTGGAGATATCAATATCAAAACGACGCCAAACACACAGCTATATGTGTGAAACAGTGGTTCGTTAGTATTATAATCCAATTTTAAAGTTGCCGGCTCAATCGCCCGATCTCAATCCCATAGAAATTCTATGGGAAATCGTAGATCGTAAAGTAATACGCGATGATTGTAAGATCACGGACGAGCTATTCCGGCAAGTGAAAATTGCATGGAATGGAGTTTTTAGAGACTTGTTATCCACTTTAGATGAGTCCATGCCATCCCAATGTGTATATGTTTTAACCAATTAAGGCTACATAACCAAATATTCGTTTAATTAAATTATGTGTTCAATAATATTAACATGCGCTTTAGTTTTGGCACTTCCCACCAACGTATGTTTCATATATTTTTAAAACTTTTCTTGTTTTTTAGGGAAATATTTTATGTTTTATTTCTGATACTTGTTATATAATCTTAGTAAATAAATTAAAATAATGAAAATTGCATTATGTTTCTCAAAGATATTATGCAAAGACTTTTGCATAAATTTTGTCCAACACTGTATATGTTAAAATTATCTACGCCAGTGTATATAAATCATTTTCTTGTTACTTTTTATTTATGACCCAGACAATTTTAATTTACATCCGATCGTAAATACTACTCACTTGATCTTTTTTTATGGTCAAGCATTATAATCAAACGTTTTATGTCACATTTTTAATAAAAATATCTCATAATTTTACAAAAAAACAAACATTTCAACGTAATTTAGAGGCTCACCATAACAGCAGGCGGAAACATATATATGTATAACTATAAAATTTTGATCCATAAATAAAAAATAAAGAGATGAAACGTTTTTTAAACCAAATTTGTATAAAATGTACCTTCAAACAATTTTTTGCAAAACGGCAATAATTCCTTAAAAAGTCCAATATATTAAAATTGTGTACCATGACATAAGAAGAATTGTTTCTCAAATTCACTTCTTTAACTAGATTAAAATTTTGCAATGTTATCAATTCCAATCAAAAGTGTTTCAAGTATTCAGTCTGTAAAAGAATAATATACATGAGGTATTTTTAAATAAATGAAGTATTTTTAAATAAATAAACATTGAAGAGGCAAAGCAAGTTATTTATTTAATTAATTGCAGTTGCAATTTTTATGCAAGTAACTTCGATATCTGGCTTATAAGAAGAGTTTTGCGGATTTTATTCTTTTATATCGGTTGTTTTTTAGCTGCATGAGAACTATCGATATCGGTAACTATGTTTTGACAGCTAAAAATGTCAAATGCCAAAACAACTCTTCCAAATTGTGCAAATTTACTTTCAAAAAAATAAATCTGTTGAAGAAGTTCATACAGCCCTAGTGAGTCCGCAATTCGTACAGCTGTTGATCGTTTTCGCAAAAATTTTACTCTTCTCGTTTTAATACTATCAACAGGAGAAAGAAATGTGCGTACCGAAGAGAATATCGCTGCTGTAGCGCGAAATATTGAAGAAATGTGGATTCGTCGTCGTTCTCCCTTTCTCCTTCGACTACGTGGAAAAATTTACGGAAGGATCTTGGGTTACATGCCTATAAAATACAAGTCGTTCAAGAATTGAAGCCAAACAACCATAGTTTGCGTCGCATTTTTAGTGATTGGCCTCATTTAAAACTGGCCGAAGATAAGCATGTTTATCAAAGAATTCTGTTTAGTGATGAAGCGACTTTCTGGTTAAATGGTTACGTCAGTAAGCAAAATTGCCGTTTTTGGAGCGAAGAAAATCCTAAGGCCGTAGCGAATCACCATTATTACATCTATTAAAATCGACTGTTTGGTGCGGTTCCCACGCTGGCGGTATCATCGGTCTTTATTTCTTTCGAAATTAGCAAGGAGCTGCCGTTTCGGTGGTTGGCAAGCGCTATCGAGCCATGCTGACTGAATTTTAATTTTCAAAAATTAATCAATGGTTCCAAAATTTAATTATAAATATTAAATGTAATAACAAAATTAATATGAACATTATTTATTAAAATTTTCAGTTCAATAAAATCGTAAATAAATAATATTTTAGTCTCTTTCTGTTGAAACAAACTTGGTTTTTTTGTTTTTGATTTTTTTTTTTTGTAATCTTAAGAAAATGCTTTTTCCGATAGTGAAATTTTTAGCTATTGACAGAAAAATTCAAAAAGATATGGCCTACTAAATACAGAAACGTAAATGGTTCTAATCATCTGATCTAGAGTGTAAACCATCTTAAGTTATCTTCCTACTCCTCTTCATCATATTTGTCGCTACTTTAATCAGATCTGTGGACCAGTTCATGCATAAAATAAATACTATGAACATGCAAATAAAACCTTTTGACAAACTTTGGTCTTTTGTACCATTGTCTGGTTCAAAACAGTTTATACGTATTCGCTCATTTATTCAAAAACAACGTCCTAACTCAAAAATCCAGAATTAGAAAACTTCAACCGGCTTAATTTTGAAATGGCATTTCTTGAATAAATTAGCGATATATTATTATCGACTTGTAATTTTGAACTTTTATAAGACAACCTTGATTTCATTTTGCTTCTTTTAAGATAGTTCACGTTAAACAAACATTTTAAACACAACGCCATAGAAATATGTAAGAGCTTTAATGGATTTTTCGTTGTTATAACTTTTCTCCGCTCCTGGATCCGGACCTGGCTGCAAAATTCCCTCGAAATTGACATATTTTTCGATGTATTCAGGTCTTCTCTTAAACAAATTTTATTTTCTATGTAAAAAAAGAAAATTTAATTAAAACTCCGAAATTTTTAATCTAATAACTTTTGCAAGTAAAATAAAAAACAACAACGATGTTATAGATTTTGTGAAACATTAAAGATTTTGAATATCACAAATGTTTTTGGGATTGTGTTTTTCAAATTTTTATATCTTTTTAGCTAGGAATTGCAGGTAAAAACGTTTTAAAGTTTTGTTTCCTAATTACATTTATAACTTATTACAAAAAGTAAAACTTTGACCGCTTATTATTAAACGGCTAATTAATGTTAACAAAAACAAAATGCATCATCCTTGGTTAGTGGGAAGTATGGCGTAATAGACTGCATTAAAACAGCACATAAAATAGTTTTGGCCAAAAAAGTGGTCGTCGGAATCAAAGTGTACTGTCGAGATCCACATCATCAGACAGAGCGATGAAAAAAGTTAAATAGATTCATTCTACAGGGTGTCTGGTAGCAGACTTATATTTTCAAACTTAAATAAAAAACGTAATAATTGACAAAGTTTTATTAAGAGCATTAACGATAGAATGGAAATGCGGATTTTATTTTTTAAAGAGTATGTCATCCAGATGTCTTCCGTCGAGTTGAACACACTGTTTAAAACGGAGCTTTGTGTTCTGCGTTTTTGTGTTTTCCTTTAAAGCCCCAAGAGATTGGGGATCGTTATAAACGCTCCCTTTGAAGTAGCCCCATAAAAAACCCATGGCAGTTAGATCGGGCGATCTCGGTGGCCATGGGATGTCCCCAAAGCCACTGATCAATTTTTGGGGGAAATTTTCCCGAAGCAAATTCATCGAAACTCTGGCTGTGTGTGCAGTCGCCCCATCCTGCTGAAATCACGTGTGTAAAGAGTACAATGGATGAGCTCGCAGGTTTGGCAAAACGAATTCCGTAATTATGTGTCGATAATTTTTATCGGTGACATTCGTCGCCTGGCCTCGAGAGTTTTCGAAAAAAATGGTCCAATTATCTCATGCGTGGATAAGGCACACCAAACAGTTACCCTGGAGCAATGCAATGGGTTTTGATGTTTCAATCGAGGGTTGCGGGTTCTTAGGGACCAGTAATGGCAGTTTTGATTGTTGACGTGGCCGTTTAAGTGAAAATGAGAATCCTAAAATGGGATTTACAGTGCGAAAACGCTCCAACATCGTTTCACGAACATTTTTGCGTAAATCAAAGTCACTTTATTTCAGTTTTTGCACAATTTGAATTTTAAGATGATGGAACTTCAAATCCTTTTCATAAATAATCGCTCTTGGAAGTCTCAGTGAGGCTGCTCTTTTCCGTATTGAAAGTCGCGGATTTTCACGTAAACTGCTTTCAACCAGTTCAATATTTTCGGGAGTTTCTGTATTTTATATTCTGACAGGGTGTTTTGATGTAGAGTTTTGGAACGAATATCTGTCATCCCTTGTCAAGTTTGGCTTGGAGACAAATCGGTTTCGGCTATGTGCCATCTTCAGTGTCATTTTTCGTCAAAAATTCTACATTTTCGGGAGTCCATGAAGATTGATTGGGCCATGGCCGTGAGACATTCATAGCCGAAGTAGTTGCGCGGAATCTCTGCACTTACGAACGAATTAAATTTACACTCGCCGAATACCGAACTTTGAACAAAATTGTCGACGAGCAATTACGTAAGAATCGTTACTCTTAAAAAATGTCTGCACAGCGAACGCGCGATGTTCACTCGACCACTGCGACATCGTGACTGACAAATCTGCACAATCGATAATTCCAACGGATTGAAATAATCGTATTTAAAAATATAAATTTGCCACCAGACACCCTGTACTTTGGCATTGTTATGCTTTAAGGATTCATTCAATAGAGAAACTTACTGACTTTCCCGTTCTGGTATTAGAATGTGGAAACTATATAAAACTATAATATCGCATTTTGGATACAAAAATAGTCTTCCGCTATCATGCAATTGCACGCTGTTGTTTCCCAGAGGCAATTGATGATTTGGATTGCAGCATTTGCCGTTTATTTTATTACTTAGTACAAATCTGATCCAAGCGACTATTTCAAATGACAGAAATTATATTCAATAAAAATAAGTTAATTATTCTGAATATTAAAGCGCAAGTTGCCTAGAAATGGGATGGTATTCTACATATGAAGAACTTAGTTCTCATTTCAGTCTCAGTACTTTTAGCGACCGACATTTTCGGATAGGAACTTGGCCTTATTTTCACTGATATAATAATTCACCCATGACTAGTCCATTATTTTGTTACAATTAACTATTTAATTGTATAGAAACTTCTGTTTCGATTAATCGAAGATTAATCCTAAAACTTTTTTTCTTGTCTGCCGGGAAGGTATACTACTTTGTTTGTTTATAATTTTTGATTAAATGAAAGAGGATGGATATTGATAAATGTTTTCTTTAATGTCGGTAATTATGTATGGAATACAATATCAGATAAATGTCTGCCTCTGTTAGCCTTACAAATACAGCTTACAGTAACAAAGAAAGAACAATCGCCTTACAAATTTCAAGATGAGCTAAACTTCTTGCTCAACGCTGCAGTTCTCGAATTAAAACGAGATGTGGTTAACGCATGGGATGAAATGAGAACAGTGTTACCCTAACCTGTACATACTTGCACAAAAGCATTGTTATTTGATTAGAGTACCATCATAGCACCTGATTTGGCAGGTGCATTCGCTACGAGAAAAACGAATATAGTGACAGCAAAGCTCTTTTCTCATTCTTATTTTTAAATCATTTTTTAAACAAATCAATTTAAAAATATTCTTAAACTCTGAAGCAAATAAGGAATTCGAATTAACTTTTGTTTTTTGCAATACTGTAAATAAATTTTTATGTTATTTATAATAATTTTCATCCGTAGCAATTAATAATTTCTCGGTCCGAATAATCATATGTTAATAATACGATTAACAATTTGTTTGCCCGCTCTGACCATTTTAAAGTTCAATAGCACACTCTCGTTCTCAATAAAATTTTAATTATTTGTACTGGTCATTTGGCGTTAATGTATTTTTTATGTTAACAATTCTTTTAATTGTATAGTTTCCCCATTAAAATATAAACAACACTTTCGGTTTTTATTTTCCTTTTTATTATTATGATTTTGGATTTATTTTTGTTTTTTTTTTAATTTTTACGCAGACTAAATGGCAGACAAATAAATTTTCGTAATCTCTATGAGAAAGAGAGAGTATTTTGGGAAACTCTTACGTTTATTTTACTAATTTTTTTGTTTGCGTAATAAACAATATTCCACGAAAAGCGTGCGATATTTATATTGAAAATATTTTCGTGTGTACGGCGGCAACACACAATCTATAAAATTATAAAAATTGTTTTCAAAGTAAATTAAAAAGGAAATGGCGAAACATGGGGAGATTCTGTTTGAAATCTGTCTGAGATAGTGATAAATTATATAACGCCATAGAACGATAAGTGCCCTGTCTTGCAGTATCGATCTGTTCTATATGCCAAAAAATAATCAAGATAAACGTTTGATAGCGTTTTCCTCCACCACATCTGGTTCATGATACGGGACGTGTATTATGACCAGTGCCTAAGTAATAAAATAAGTACATCTTCGGAAGTTAATTTAAAGGCCGACATTTTCTATTCGTTTCAAATTAAAGACATTGTTAGAGAGTATAACAATTCGTACTTCTCATGACCGTTGGTTTCAATACCCACTGCATGTTGATATGAAAATACTAGGGAAAAGAAACTGGATTTTTACTTCGAGGTGCGAAAAGCAAAGCATTTCATAAGGTTTTGTCATTTCTCATTAATTTCTGAAGCCAACAGAAATTAATTGAAAGTACAGCATATAAAACTTTTCTCCAAACCCAAAAAAAATTCACCCTGCATCGAACATTATAAATATATGCACTGAGGGGCATAAATGTAGGAGGTTAAACTGATATTTTCAGAAATCACTTATATCTCTATGCCTAAAAATAAAATTTAAAACGTTTTTTACACGAGTTATTTATCGTTTTCATGCTGAAACACAGCGTTTTCAGGACCAATACCAGTTTTTTATATTGCAGTTTCTTTTATATAGTTTGAAAAATGGGTAGGTATTGCTCTTTTATCATAATACCATTCTTACTAATGGACTCATCCCATTTCTTGCAATACAACCCCATACCATAATTGTTTTTCCGGCGTGTTCGTGAGTAAGTCTTCTCGATTTAAAAGTATTTGTGTCTTTGGACCAGTGACAAAATAAAATAAATTATTTTTAGATTATTTTTAATCCCAAATCAGTTTATTCTAAAAAAAAATGCAATTTATTGTTGAGGATGGATAAGCTAGTCTCTATATGCTTTTCGCTGGTTGCTTAGGCCAACCCAACCCAACTTTGTAGAGAAACTTAAGCATCTTGTGCTTGATATTCTTCAGACAAAATGAGAAATCCAAAGAAAATCAAGACAAAAGCATAAAAGTTTTAACAAAAAGACCCACAACAAAAAGTTATTTTATTTTCCTTACTTGCCTTAATGCGTTTGGTTGGTTTGGTGCGAAGTGAAGAAAACATAGCGGCTAATGTCGAAGAAGACCTAGCAATATCGATTTAGTGCGCATAATGTGAATTAGGTATGGCCAGACAATCAACATGGCCTATTTTTCAGTTGGATTTGGGTTTAAATCCATGTAAGATTGTACTGACACAAGAATTGAAGCCTGGAAATGTTGGCCAATGATGTGTGAACAAAGCCGGATTTCTCGGTTTGACATATCACTTCGTTGTTATTTTATTTAAACTTCTTTTCCTATCGTTCTTATCTAGTCACCTAATATGTGTAAAATTTCATTATAAAAATTATAATTTTTAAAATGCTATTTGGGAATTTAAATTACAATTAATGTGATTTAAAATCACGCTCATTTTCCGAACTAGTAAATCACTAATAAATTCACCAAATGTATTGTTAGGACATAAGCTTGTATCTGTTTGCATTTCGCTAGTTGCTTAAGCCAGCTAGCTCATCAGGAAACTTTTACCTAATTTTTTAGAAAATATCTCATCCTTGCAGTTTCATAAACAAAATGAGAACTGTTGAAGAAATTTAGCACAATGTTTTTTTCACAGACTCTTGAAAATTAATTACTAAAACACTAATTGGGGATTCAAGTTATAATTGACCTCGAGGACAGGGCGGCAGAACGCAAAGTAACTTCATTTGGCCACAATTCGCGGGATACAAATTGAACGATATACTTTTTCTTGAAGAGCATCAAATATTGAATAACAACAAAATTATATTTTTAACATCACAAATTCAAAATTCTTAATTAAATCGTTTGCTTATCAATGTTTAACACTAAGCGTGCTTGTGTATTTTGAAATTGGAGTTTAATTTCAAATCACACTCTATTCAAGATAATAACTAATAACTTATGGCGTTTTCGTTTCTTTAATAAAATGTTGCCCTTTTAATGAGTACACCCTTTATTATTTGGGATTTCATGTAGATTATAAAAGGCAATGACTTTTGGCATCCTTAAGGGTAAAATTTAATTAAAAAACTTCACCTTTTGTGGCCGTAAACATATTTCGAGTATAACAAAAGAGCAAAAATTCTACATTTTTTCTAGAAGCAAAAACACCATAATTTAATTAGGAAAATTTCAAGTATTTTCTCAAATCTTTAAAAGACTTCTAAATATTATAAATTATAAAAGTAAAGATATTTGTTTGTCTCTTTGATATTCAAGTTTTATTTATCACAAATCCCATTTATTACACTTTTGCAACAAAGTTCATCTGGTTCAACTAATCAAAGTATTTATAAAAGACGTTCTAAACGTACAAACGAGTACAAAGTATGTTCTTTCATTCAAGAATGTCTTTTATTTTAAATCATTATTTTCCTTCTGCTGTACATGCAGCATTAATTTTATTATTCGAACTTTTTTGGTCATAAATTTCTAGACAATGTAACAAAAACATTGGACTTTGATGATGACCGACCTCTTTTATACTTTAACATTTTTAATATAAAAAAACGAAAGGCAACAAAGACAAAAAGAGTGCAAGAAAAAATGAAACATACTGGACATCATCAATGAATGTCTCGTATTACAGCTGCTGCACAAAAAAAGAAAAACTCATACGAATCTTTTTTTGTTGGGTTGTGGGAGCAGCCAGCCTGCTTGCAAACTATTCACTGCTAAAATCCGTCCGTTATATCAAAAATGCCCTACTAAATGGGTTAATAAGATTTTCGCAAAAAAACAGTCGGAGCACTTCATACATGTTGTTAGCCAACATGTTGTACAAGTTGTAATGTCGCCAATGAATAGTGTGGCCAATATTTTGTAGGCAATTTGTGAAATGAAAAAAATACGGACAAATTTAAAAGGAATTCTTTATTTAGGTCCTTGCGGGAGAGTTGCTGCCTTAAAACTATATATCGAGCTAAGCTGCTGGTATGGTAACTATAACTATTTAGTTGGTCTGAAACTCAGGTGAATTACTCGTCAAAGCCACCCCACATTAGATCTGTTCTTTCACTTACTGTGTGGCATATAAAGGTTTTCTGCTGAATGAGCATTTCGATCAGATTCAGCGGTTTTTATTGTTGTACACAAAAGACTATATCATCGAAAGATAGTTCGACATATTTATAGTAACGTTTTCGCCGTCGTCAATTCTAAAGAAATAGGGACCGGTCCATCAACTGCACTAAATCGTGAACTTACGTGCATCTTTTAACAAGTTTTTTATTGCCTTTGATTCACATCAGACCATCTTTTGCGACGCAAAAGAATTAGAAAATTGATTCCCAACTGCATGAAATTTTTGATCAGTTCCGCGTTAGTTAAATTATGGCAAAGATGAAATGTCACGTCACAAATCTCAAAGCAATCGTCGAACATATATTGTAATAAGTACAACAGAAAAAAAGCGGCTAAATTTATAAGACTGTAGTTTAAAACGTTAAAATATCTGAACACCTTTGATCCCATTCTATAACATCATAACTAAAAAAAAAAAAATGCCATTTCGAAATAAATGCGGTTGAAGTTTTCTGTTTGCTTCCAAGAAATAATGGCATATTCTCTTCTCACGCGGAAACTAGAAAAGGTATAAAGCTGAAATTTATACACATTATAAAGCATGATATAACAGACAATTCTACATCATTCGCTCCATGATGAGTTTTTGAGTTATGACGTTGTTTGAGTAAATGAGCGATTTGATGAGAAATTGATGCAAAGTTCTCAGAATGAAAAATTACACTGAAGATGGCACAAAGCCGAAACCGTTTTGCCTCCAAACCAAACTTGACAAGGAATATCGTTCCAAAACTCTACAATTATATTTAACTTTAGTTTTAGCTTCTCTATCATATATCCAAAACATACTAATCATTTTTTAACCTTGTTCCATTTCTAGATCTAAATATTGTAAAAACAAAGTGACAAATAAAACAGCAGATATTTCTCTTTTGAAAAAGCCAGTAGGTATATATGTACATACATACATACATACATACGAGTACTATATACAACGTTTAAAATACTAAATGACAGCTAATGATAAATGTATCTACACGTATGTTTGAAATTTCTAGTGCTCCTCGTTGATGATTTTTATATAATTAATCAGTTAATTAATTCGATCTAATATACAAATTTTTGTTAAGCAAATAATGTATAGTTTTACATACATAGCTACTTACACTGCGAATCACTTAAATAAGGAATTTAATTTTACCAAATTTGAACGAATATATCTTGTCAACCAGATATTGGGAGGTTACGAAATATATCCGTTATGAAGACTATATTCAGCCAATTAATATTGTAAGAGTAATATAGAACGTGAGCTTCGTTTATTGTTTTAATAAAATAATTTTTTATTTAGCTATAAGAAATTAAGTTTTTTACATATCTCTTGAATAAGGAAAAAATAATTTCAGACTAATTCGTTGCTTCGTTCAATTAAATTTTAATACTAGTGAAATAACAAAATTGAGTAGGTATCGGGTATTGCCACTATTATTAGAAATTGCTTCGAAAATTCAGTTTGGCATTGAGCAGAGCAATCCTATATGCCGTCCATTAAATACTTCTTTCGTATTGAATTGCCTTCCGCCATCCACATCTAGACATTTTCCATTATATCAGGATGCGGTGAAAATGGTGACTAGAGCTGCAAAACTATCGATAGTCGCCCCACTCGTATCTAATTCGATAGCTTGTTGTAAAACTGTCCATAGTATCTAAATCTTAAATGGAAACTTCTAGTTATATTCACCTAGCGTCAAATAGAAAACAAGTTATTTATAAAATGTTATATTTTTTGCCTACATGTTTACTTAAGCTGCACACACACACATTTATGATGGGTGCCTGAGATTTGTTCCTGCTCGACGTCTTGTTACAAGTTAAATGGAGCTGTCCGCGCATAATTTTAAATTTCTTGTGATTTGTTCGATGCGTTAGTGGGATTGTGCCCAAGCTTCTGATCATGTTTTTTTCATTTGAATATAGGTTTAATAGAATTTATTGAAATTATAAAAGGAAAAAACCGTCAATTGGCAAAGTGGAAGGGATAAAAATAAAGATAGAAACGGAAACCAAAAAATATGGCACAACTTTTTAGCAAAGTGTATTAAAGAATTGAAATCCCAATCATTCGTCCACCTTTCTCATTTTTATATAATGTGATTTGTTCGATGTGTGTAGAGATATGGCTCGCTAATAAATCACCCGCACAATCATACGTACATCGACAGCTACACAAAAAACTATGTAGCATCACTGGCGATTTGTTAAAAGAAAGCTGAGTCGATGGATGTAGCCGCCGATAAAAACGTCGTTTTTTTGAGCCGAAGCCGTCGGATCTAAGCAATTTGCCTAAAAAATTAATTTAGTGTTAATTAATTTAGTTTTCTTTGAGTATTGAAAATATCATGTGTAATAGTAAAAAAATCAAAAATGTTTAAATTCTTTTTACATTTATGTATATGAGTACATATTTAAGTCTACAGATGACGGAAAGCATATGCTGAATGACTTCGCTCTTAATTTGTGTTAATGACTTATTTTTGTCAATAGTATCGCTATCGCAAAAACTAACGATAGTCCACTAAAAATAAAACTTTCGATAGTACGTACCATCGATAGTTTTGCAGCTAGCTCTAATTAGGGGAAATTAAAAAAGTTTAGAAATCCACTGTTTTTCAGCTCTGATATTGTAAATTGGAGAATTGTCGTGTTGGAAGGTCCACGGTATGGGTCGAAATAAGTTTTTAAGTTGTGCAAACGTGTCTTCTAATATACTTTTGTAGGATGCTGCAGTCATTTTTTGCATTTCAAATACCAGGTCGATAGTGCATGGTACGCCATATGATATGATATGGCACGCCTTCCCTGCTGCATCTTCGTTTTAAAAATATATCCATCTGGTCCGACGATATTAACATTTTTTGGTCAGAAAATACATCTTTGAATCACTTGTCTGACCACGTCATTATATTTGCGAATTGGAGGTCCTGAGCTTGACGGATGTTATTGAGTGGTTATTTCTTCTCAAGTTTTCGACGAACTATAAATTAGCACGATTTTCGAATACGACGAACTGTGCAAACACTTGCTTTATCCGCGCTTTCTTTGCGGACATCCATGAATTTGAACCAAGTATGAAAATTGTTGATCTTTATCTATGCGTTGTTGCCAGTTTATGGCGTCTTTTCATATTTTTTTCATAGCTTTTAATGTTGTCCAAGTAACTATGTAAAACTAATTGCCTTTCCTCTTTTCATATTTGCTGCTCTTTTAACAACGGTCCACTGGATTTTAAAATTAAATTTTTTCCTTTTCGAAAGTGTGAAGAGCTTTTGCGAGTCTCATATTTTTATTTAAAATAAAACTTTAATTTTTATGACATTGTAACATTCGTGGAATCGCAATACGCTTACCTTTTTACAGTATTAAAATTGCTTATTTAAGTGATGCCTACAAAAACTCTAATTTATTATACGTAAATAAAAAAAAATACTTTAAAAGAAAAAAAATTCCGTACACAATTTCCATTAAATTATTATGGACTTTAAAAGTTCAAAATTTTGTAATCCCCAAATATCTTGTTTATAGTATACGTCTGTTTGTCCACAGTTGATAAAACTAAAATCCTTATTTAAGTGATTCGCAGTGTATTTATTACCAATATTGTTATGATTTAATAAATTTTGGTATAAATTTTAGCTGTAAAAAATATTTTATTTTAAAATATGATAAACAAAATAAAGTATTAAAACCACTAATTAATTGATTTTGTTTTATTTACATTAACGAAAATTAGTATCCCTAAAAAAGCTTTGATTGATATTTATTAAAGAACACACACACACACCCTACACACACACAACGTGCCCGTCTAAAAAAAGTTTGTAGAAAATTCTCAATATTTCTGTGAAATACCAGGCGAACAGAATCCAGCAGCAGGGTGTATTTTATATCCAAAAAATTCTTCACATAACTTTAGGCGCCATCAATTAGGGTTCCCCTTGCTCATACACACGATATTAGGGCATCCCCTACAAATATTTTGTAAGGTCCAAAACGGTGGATTGTGCAATAAATAAAAAAAAGCCCCAACGATCTGTATATGTATTTATTTGTCATTTTTTATAAAATTTCAATTCAATTTAATTACTCTGTAGTTGGTCCGGCAAATTATTTCCGTTTTCGTCTGTCTTTGTTCATTTAGCATTCTCGGATTTTTCCTTGTCTTGGAATATCTTGAAATGTTAATAACCTACAAATACAAGAAAAAAAGTTAATATGAATTATATATAATATATTTACGATATTTAAAAATAACCTTTTAATACTTAAGGTGCGCAAAAGCGGTGGTTATATTGAATTGTAAATGCATTCAAAATTTTCTATTTATAAACTAACTTACGGCTTATTCTGAGTGTAGTTTATGTAATTACTAATTAATTGTAATTGTAGAGTTAAGGTCACGAAACTTATTTTTGTTTGGCGATTTGGGTTATTCAACGAATTATAATCGATTTTATTTTATTCAAAATGTTCATAGCAAGATAATTAAATATAATTCAAATGAATATTAACTTTCTTTAATATTTTTATATATACTTAATGCCATGTTTTTTTAATTTTCTTAAATTGATATAAAAATTAAGGCACGGTTATCAAATTTTGTGATTGATCATGATTAACCAGGATTTTTTATGTTTCTTTTGTGCGCAAAATTTCAAAAATTATGAGTGCCCTAGCTAGGAATATATACATATGTATGCATCCTTTATATGTTCACACACCCCAGCTAGCATTTGGATCATTGCTTGACGAAGAAGCGCATTTCACCACACTTTTTTTTAATTATGTTCTTATTGATCGTTTCATTACTCTTCTTTTGTCGCATCGTAGATGTCTCACTATGGCGATTGTTTAAAAACTCGGGCATGAACCTTAATTGAGATATTCAATTTTTTAAATTGAGTGTTAGACTTTGATGTTCACACACATTCAAATTTAACTTACTCAATTAGCAAATAACAGCTGAAAATGTATTCGTTTTTTTTTTCGTGGAAGCTTGTGTATGAGCATTTGGAAAAAATGGAGAGATTTTCGGCTTTAAAAGAATTTTTTTATAGAAATTAATTATTTAAACATTTCAATAAATTTACTTACTGACCTGCCATTTTTTTCATTTTTGCTTTAGTTTTTTATATATAAAATTTGACAAATGTTGTTGTATTGGTGATGCAGAAACCTTGTTGAAATGCCTGCCTTTTGTCACTGAACAAAGTTTTTTCTGCTTACTAAACACCCTTAACTAGAGTTGCATTTGGAATTTGACTCAGTAAATGGGACAATTAAGTACTAATTGCTCAATTTATGTCTTCTTGTATGATAAATTGGGCTCAATGAAGGCGTAAATTTCCTAATTGCACAATTAAATTGTATGCTACCAAAATTTGATTATAGTACCGTTCGCTTTTAAGATGAAAAGTTTCAATCTTCCGTGTAAAAATATAAAAACACACAGATCAAGAAATTACTAACAGGAAATTCGCCTAGTCACAAGAATCAATAAATTATTGATTACGATTGATATGTGATTTTTTATTTTCACTTTCACATCAAAAACCAAGAATTTTGCAAAGTATGAAATTTTAATAATTAATAAACAAGAAGTGTCTCATATTTCATTGTACACAAAGAGGGTGTGGGAAGTAACATTTAAGAAAAAAGTCCTAAAAGCAATTTTGCGCCCTTAAAAGCGCTGTAGATACACAGCAGTTTCTTACGGGGGATGTTGCGTTGAGCTCCTGCAACATGCTTGCATGCTTCGTTCCAACCCGGTTGGTCGGTTTGATTGTTGTCTTCATAGTTGCCAGATGAAATTTTAGAAAATTGTTAATTTCAAAAACATAAATCGTCAAGAAGAATCACCAACAAATCACAATATTTCTGATTTATTTTTAGAAATTTGTATGCTTTCTTTGAGAAGGTATTAAGTTTCCACGAAACATATTTTTGGAAACATTATATATAGTGATATTGTGATAAATGAAGAAACTATCTATATGTATGGAGAAGGAGTTTCAATAACTGCCAGCTTGTGTTTAGTTGTTAGTGAAATTGTCTACAAAATGTCAATATGCGTTGTGCTGTCATTTTACCTACCATTTTACAATTAAGCCATAAAGATTTGCTTATTTCAAACTGTATTTAGAAAAAAGTAACATTGCCGTAAGATTTATGCAAAAATCACTAATTCACCAAAAGTTCGATTTGAGTTCCCAAAAACGCCAAAGCGACGTACGTAAACTCTGGCAACAATGCTCGTGTTGTTCTTTAAATAAGAGCAGGAAATTAATGTTTATCGAGTTTCCTTTAGAACAGTTTGTTATTAGACGACTTCTTTGCTGGTAATAATAACGGGATTATTTTTAGTTTTTTCTTTTTAATTAAATTCAATTGTTTTGTGGTCGTGTGGTGTACAACAATAACAACAGCACAACAAAAAATAATAAAACAGAAAAAAAAAATATTTTAATACAATTTTGTGCATAAAACAAAACGACACATGAAAGTAGAAAAAAAAACAAGATTCGTTGTGACAAAATATTGTCGTTTTGATTTTCTTAAAGGTTCTTTGCGGGTTATTTTCCATTTATGTTTCGAGAGGATTAAAAGCAGATTAAATTTGTGCTGTAACAACAAACACAATAAAACTTAAACGAAATGTGTGTGTTGGTTGGTTGGTCGTTCTTAATGAAATAATTCAATTTTAATTTTAAATATTCATGTCAAATGTGCGCAAAGTTTGCTTAAATCCCAAAAGCTTAAAGAAATCTATGCCGGCTTTTAGTTCAAGTGTTACTTTCCTCGAATATCGTTGAAATTTCTAAGCACATTAAATCAAAATTTATATGTGAAACTTAAGTGCTACAATTTGTAAAAGCATAAAAAGAAACGAAAAAAAATCAATCAATTCTGCTTCAAAAATGTTTGCATTGTGTTCAGCATAAATTTGTCTAAAACATGTTGGCACTACAACGAAAAGGATATTTGTAGGCTCTTTGCTGCCACCACCGCCACTACCACCAACCCCAACACAAACACCATCACCAACACCATCAGTAATGTGTATAAGAACAACAACAATAACCACAGCTTTAACTTCTGCTAATCGTACAACAACTGTATAAGTAAGTAAGTATGCTTCTTTGGTCGAACACTTTCAAACATAAATTATGGGCTGGCATACGAATAATTTGCTCCATTAATACAAATTCATGCACACAAATCCAAACGAAAACATGTCATTTGTAACAGCTGTCAAAACTTTGTGCATTCAAATTAATCTAGTCCCCCTATACATGTGTGCTTGTTAGTGAGGCAAGGTCTCCGGGACCACAGGAGCTATCAAGTTGAAATCTTGTATTATAGGTTAGGGTCGATCCATGTTAGGTTCTTTTTTCGGAATCCGTTAGATGGTGCTGATGCTGTGTTGTGACAATACACGTTCAGGATTTCTATAACACAAGTTTACAAATTCAACTTAAGTTTTGGACTAGAGCATGGAAGAGTTGTTTCTTATGTTATTTGAGCAGCTGATATCGAAGGATGGTCCAACCAAAATGCACGATGTTAATTGTTAATAAAACAAAAGGTTTTTAGAGAACCATCTTAATATTTTTTATTGTGATAGAAGGACCTATGACAATTATGTGTGAAACAAAATATCGGCGAAATGCTCGCCACGGCTTCGGTGGCCTACCTGGTCGATATTTTCAATGACTCTGAAAGATAATTGAGGTTTAATGTCGTTAATGTGCCGCATTGGCACAATTGGCTTATTTACGTCCACTTTTTCTTTTTAATATCCCCAAAGAAAAAAGTCCAACGGTGTCAAATCACATGATCGTGATGGGTAATTAACAACCCCACGACGTGAGCAAAAGAGCCACTGCTTCGTTGGCTGTGTGACAAGTGACACATTCCTGTTAGAAGCACATATCGTTCATGTCCATATCCTCAATTTCTGGCCACAAGAAGTCCGTTATCATTTCGCAATAGCGAACACCATTCACGGTAACTGCTTGGCCGACCTCATTTTCGAAGAAGTACGGTCCCATGACGCCGCCAGCCCTTAAACCGCAACAAACAGGCACCTTTTGTGGATGCATTTGCTTTTAAACAATCACTCGTGGATTCTCATTTGCCCAAATACGTCAATTCTGTTTGTTAACGAATCCACTGAGGTGAAAGTGTGCCTCGTCGCTGAAGATGATTTTCTATGTAAAGTCACCTTTCACTTCCGTCTGTCCAATCAAACATTCGGCGTATTGACGGCGCTTGAAATGGTCAGTACGCTTCAGCTCTTCAGTCAATTGAATCTTGTAAGCGTGTAAATTCAAATCTTTATTCAAAATTCGCATCAGTGATGTTTCTGAGATGTTCAATTGTTGGGCACGACGCCAAGTCGAGGATGACGGCTCTTCTGCCACACTATCGCGAACTGGGTGAGCATGCGCAGGTGTTTTCACAATTCCTACAGACCCGGTTTGCTGAAATTTGAGCACAATTCTCCCGATTGTGGACACATTTTTTTGATTATGCTGGCCAAAAAAATCACGAAGTGCACGAAATGCATTTTAATTTTAACGCCCATTTTCGTAAAAGGTTTCAACAATCTTAACACGCTGGTCAACTGTGTACCTCTCCATAGTTGAATATTGTCTGGGAGAAGAGAAGGCTTAGAAGGTAATAACAGAAAAGTCGTACTCCAGACAAAAAGATCAAAATGAAATTATTTCAGAGTACTTTACGTAATGAATCGAGACGGAAATATGATTCCGTTGCCGGGAGCTACTTAAAAAATTTGAATCCAACAAAACACACGGATTATATCTTGTGGAAAGCTGTAAAGCCCTCTTGCCTACGAATCCCTAATATGGATTGAAAATCGCACTTGGGCTAAAGACTCCAATGAAAAAGTAACTGCCCTCGCAAATCATAATAAAATAAGTTTTTACACCACACGATATAAATAGTTTCATTATTTCAAATATCAGCGAAACTGTCAATGATCCTCTTAAATTTTGGCTATCTTCATTAAAGTCGACAATTAAAACTCTGGATATTAGACAATCACTCGGACCTGATCATATTACGGGGCCAATGATAAGAAATTTGCCTAATTATACTGTTAGAAGTCGTTTTTTTCCCATGCGTTTGGAAGATGTCTGAAATCGTTATGAACCCTAAATTAGGAAAGGACTTAATTCAGATTACGCCTTCATTTCGTATTTAAAGCCTTATCTAACTGAAGAAAACATTATCCCAGATCCTCAGTTCGGTTTTCGAACAAGGCATAGTTCTATTTAGCCAGTCCATGGAATTGTCACCGTTATTAGATCTGCATATGAAAATAATCGATACTGTTCAGCTTTATTTATTGACATTTCCCAGGAGTTCAATAATTAGAGTTGTTTCTGAAAACTCCCCCAAGGTTCTTAGGAGCTATTTGACAGATAGAACGTTTAAAGTAAGGTCAAAGGACTAATTTTCTTAAAATGGAATTCCCATATCTGCAGGAGTCTCTCAAGCTAGTATTCTATGGCCGCTGTTGTATATCTTTTATACGGCGGATATGCGGATAAGCGCAAATACATATACATCAACGTTTCTAGACGACACTGCAGGCGTTAACCAGGATCCAAAGGTTGCATCCGCTTTTTTGTGTAAATTTTTTAAAATTCGCAGCGGTAACTTCTAGTGCTGCCTTCCTTGCATACAACGTTGTCACACTTGCATTTTATGGCACTGGATCTGATATTCAGTGGCTTCAAACATGCATAACTTATGCGCAATTAAATATCAGTTACGTAGCAGGAACATGATTAAAGCATCAGTATCGCCGAATTAACATGCATGTTCAGCAGGTGCAGCACAGTGATGCGTTTTCGAACAGGCCCATTTCTTATTGCTCACCATACGGTATGTCATTAGCTAAAATAATAAATATAAAGATTACGCCACTCGCGTTCTTCTAGATGGCGTAGTTTGGCCCTAGTAGCTAAGGCTATGTGTCCTTGAGGAGTTATAATTTCGTGCGAAACAAAGTACACTCTTGTTCAATTGATTAGACCTACATTATTTTTGTTACTTAGCAGGAGGCCATATATTTTGATATTTTCGTGGTAGCCCAACAAATTTGACTACCTGCAAATAGCGTGTTCAATTAAACTCCGAGCAAATAAACGGTTTTCGAAAGTAAAATGCTATGGTGTTTTTAGCATAATTTTTTTTTTTTGAAAAATCAACAAAAGAAAGTTGTATTTTCTCATTTGATTACAGCCACTCGGCATTTTAAAGCTTTGTTGCAAATAGTCAGCCTTGGTTTGCACAGTGAACTATCCTGCTAATGAAACTTATTAGTTTTTAATTAACAATTGGTAAACATGTTATTTTATTCCCGTCGTGCTAGCGGCCGCGAAATTAGATGAAACCACAGAACCGTGCTCAGATACATAAAGGAAGAGTTGTAACAGCTTTAAATCCTGCAAAACCGAGAAAAGTACGCAAATTTGCGTTGAACTTAATTCTTTTGGTATCAAAAATAAAGGACGGTAGCTGGCATACAAGCAAAGATCTCAGCAGTACGTAGAGCCCCAGCATAAGCTGTGAACACCTAGAGTTGCGGAAGTTAAAGAAAAAGCACGCATTGAATGAGAAACGCAAACAAAATCGATTGCAATCTGCCAGGCAGCATATGACGTGGCGTGTACTAAAAAACAGTCTCTTTACCGATTGGAAAGTTGATAATTTTAACCTGGATGGACCAGATCGATATAACTTCTTCTTCCATGGTTTTAGGAAAGCGGAGTTGGTGGACAGCAGAAAGAGCAGAATTAGGGTGTGAGGTGCTGTAGCGTACTATGGAACAATAGAATATAATGTCTAAGGAGAAAGACAATACAATGACAAGCAGTCACTTCTTCAAGTCATTAAAAAACTATAGAAACAAATACCTTTAGGCTATTTAAAGTCACTTTATGGCTCACTAAAAGATCGCATATTTGAGGTTACTGTGAACCATGGAGGAAAAGGGTTTAAAATATTAAAAAGAATTTTAAATTAAAAATTATTAAAAATATTTTTGTTATAAATATATATTAAGAAGACCACCTGACGAGGTTGCAAGACAAGCGCTTGATTGGAATCCACAAGGCCATATAAATCCTGGTAGGCCTCGAAATACATGGATCAGGATGATAAAGAATGAATGTACATCTCGTAATATGACCTGGAACCAAGTAAAGATCCTAGCTAACGATCGAGCAAGGTAGAGAGAATTCGTTGACGCCCTTTATTCTTCGTGAACATTTATCAAAATAATTTTTTTTTGTAATCAAGGAAATATATATACGAGTATAAGCAACAAAAATCATGTGCATCTAATCAATTAAACAGGAGTGTATGAAGAGAGATTTGACAGCCCTGCCGTTAACATAACTTTGACTGCTGGAATTTATAAGCATTCTTGATCAGTAGTAGAAAACGTTGGGTTTATTTGAACGACGTCAAAAGAACAAATAGAAATTTTTTTCATCCCACAACCTAAATGATAACTTCTAATGAAATTGTCTGTAACTTAATTATTAATTGTTCAATTTAACTTTTCACCATTTTTCCATTGTAAAAAGTTGTTATGTCGGCATTCCTTCTCTTAGTTAGTTCAATAAGCTCCCAAAGCGCCGGGATATTTTAAGTCTTTTGTCTTTCTTATAATTAAAAATTATTATTAATTTTATATACGAGTACAACAGCCTTGCAAAATATGATAATAAATCGTTGTTGCAGGCAAATCATAAATTAGGTTCAAAGTTAGATTTTTGTTGTTTGTGTAATTTTGAACTTCCCTGGGTTTTTGGTTGCCATTTTATTTTTATATTAAAGACATTTGTTGTGGCATTGTTTCGACTTGCGTTGCCTTTGTAGTTGTTGTTTTTATTTAGTTTTTAGTTCTTGTTGCCACCGTCATTGTCGTTTGCAATTATTAAAATCATTGCAGACATCCCTATTATTATAGTCAGTGTTTGTGTGCGTGTGTGCGCGTGCTTCTGTAGCTGTGTGACAATTCGTGTTCGACATGTGCTGCCAGATTTAATTAAGGCGAATCTATACTTTTATGTAAATTGCACTGAAACTTTATTTTAAGGAAGAAGTAAGAACTATGACGGAAACTAATAAATGTTGTTGCACAATCTGCGTTTGGGTTTGTTCAAAAGTTGTTGACTGATTAAAAAGTTTTTCGAGAAATATGATGGCAAATACTTTTTCTGAAGGGAAAAGAGTGAGAGCGAGAGAGATAGAATATATTTTTATTATAAGCATGAGTGTGATTCGTTACCGACTGTCAACCACAGCGTTAGTGTCCATATGTTGTGTTATTAATACGTTAATTGATTTTGAATTCAAATTTATCTAATGTTCAACAAATTGTTTTATAACATCTTGCTCGCTCATGCAATTCATGCAAGAAATACTGCCCTTTGTGGGCTTACCGCTTACTTTATGAGTGCTAGAACTAGCACTAGCTCTTACTCTTGAATGTAGTGATGTCAGACGGTCGACTGGTAACTGTCGTCCTCACCACATAGTAGGCTCTTGTACAAGTAATTGCTAGCGTTTGTCAAAGGCTTGTTTGTTCCCTCATGGCATTCATTTTTAATAAGTGTCAGCCTGTGGTCTTAAGCCTTATGCTAGCCAGTGCCGGACATTCACGCACGATCTGCGCTACCGTCTGAGCCTCCTTTTTGAGAAGTATCTTTAAAGGCTGACCTATCCACCCCTTGCGAGTTTTCATTTTCATCTCTCCAGTTTTCCTCTATTGGGCAATAAACAACAGAGTTCCTGCAGGTTATAACCTCTCCACCTCTTGCAGGGCTGCATTGGTCATCCCCATTGGGATTGTTGTGTCTGAGAAAGTGATACAAGGCGGGTCCATCAAGAATTATAATTTTTTTTTTGGAAAAATTTCGGACATGGTAGGGTAAGGAAAGGGCGATTGATGACTAAGTTTTTTTTGTTTTAATTATGTAGCAATGCAATTTTTTTTTATTTGATACATCCGTGGTTAGCCGCCGGGCTGAAAACCGGAGAACGGAAACCCAATAAGGATTTCGTAACAGATAAAATGGCCCCCGCGCAAAGCATTCTTGTCCATCTTTTCCAGATTTCGCCCTTGGCCTATTAGAACTAAAGTTCCTGCAGAGAGTTCATATAATTCCCACGAATAATGGAGAAAAAGATGTCCACCGACACAGAGCTCTATATACATGGGTAAGTCTGTGGTAAAACTTGAAATCCTCTGGTATCTAAAGTTCGCATACTAGAGACCAAGCACCCTTTTGCCACGCGACCCTGGCTCATGCTGTTTTACCGTGGATTAGGGATTTTTATGATCGAGTGCTAACTTCTCTCCGCTGGACTTAGTTAGCCAGACTCCTAGCAGAGGGAGAAACCTGCAAGTTTAATTCAAAACTTCTTACAATGCACTCGGTTACTGCAAGTCATATCTTTGTGCCTGCCATCTGACGACATTTAAGACTAATTTCAGCCGCTTCTGCTTAGTTGTCTTTAAACGGTTTCTATTATGTGTAGCGATGTTAGGAAAGGTACCTTACATTGTCAAAGTAAAATGTTTAGCGCAAGACAAAACATGACTTTAGGTCAAAATATTATATATCTAGATCAATCAACAACTAATATAATTTATAAATTTTGCGATTGTGTTAATTTGTGATAGTTTTATTACATCAATAAATTGACAAAGAGGAAGGTAGTACTAAATTTGGAATAAAACTTATAACATCGCTTTAACAACAAGTCAAAAATATTGCCAAACTATTGAACTACGAGTGTAAAGTTCAAGATTTTATAATTTTTTTTTTAATATTTTACTTGCGAATCGCACATTATTTCCTTGCAGTTTTTTGCATGTAAAAAATATATGGGACTAGAAACCATTTCCATATATTTATAACCCAGGTTACATTTATTTTGCTACCTTCAAAATTGTTTCATAGTTCGCGCTTTAAACGTAGTGTTCTTTTGTCGAGGTTAGAAACTAAAATGATAAAAGCTGCATTTTTGATAATCGATTTTTTTCAAAATGCCGAGATTTTGTTGCAATTAACCGAAAATTCATCCATTAGATATTCTGTTAATTGATTCAATGACTCAACAGAATTTCGTTTATTTGAATCCTTATTTCTTGAAATTCTATTTATGGGGGCCTTGGAACACTTCTACTTTTCGGCAATATTTTGGTTTCATATTTAAACGTGTGTGTTTTCTTAAGACGTCCATAGACCATTGATTTGTTCGTGCTCGACGTCCTATTACACGTTAGTGGGTCTGAAGGCGCACAAATCACAAGAAATGCAATATTTTTAAATTCAAAAAAACAATTGCCGTCATCCGGTCAGCTTGTTGACGTTCAAGTTTAATGTGATTTTCCGTCATATATGGAGAAATGGTTCGAGAACAAATCGCACCCACAAGTTATAAGTGGGCTTTAGATTCATTTTGCCTCACAAATATCCGCAACCTATTGAACATGATGTTCAATGTTTACCAAAACCATTTGAAAACTTACGATTTGAAGAGTTGCCATATGTGTCCATTTATTTGAAAAACTTTTTTGAAGAATGTTCAATTTTTGGGAAAATGCAGTTTCGATTGTTTTAATTTTTTTTTTTTGTTTTTGGAAAATTACGACTTTTTGTAATAAACAAATTTTTTTTACTATAGTTTGAATTAAGGACAATTCAGGTTAATCCACAATTTTGGTAAGAGTTATAATTTTTTGCAAAATTTCTCATCCATGGTGAAATTTGAGTTTTTTATGTATTTATTTAACAAAAAGTTTTTTGAAATTTCGAAATTTTGCATAAAATATTTTTTTTTGGGGATTTTTCGGCCTTTTGGTGAAATGAAAAAATTTTTGGCGAAATTTGAATTTTTATGGTGAAATTTCAGAATTTTGTGAATTTTTTTTTTTGCTCAATTTTTGGGTAAACATTTTTTTAATTTTGATTTTTTTGGCAATTAAATCTTGTTTTTATTCCAGTCTTTCGATTTGGTGTATTTTCGAATTTTAGGTAAATGAAACATTTTGCCTAAACTTCGAATTTTTCGCAATTTTATTGTTGTTAAAATTTTGGTTTTTGGAGGAATCGGGGTGGGTTTCTTTGGTAGTTTTTGAAATTTTGAGTTTTTTTAAACATTTTTTAAATCAGTTCAACATTTAGGTGTATAAACCCCATTTTGCCCATATCTCGGGAACTTGTGGACCGATATGGCTGATGTAAAATTTCAAACGGTCCCAACTTTAAGATACTAGGTTTTTAGTGCAGTCAGAAAATTAACTCAAACTTTGGACAAACGGACACCGCTAATTAAACCTCCCTACCTATAAGGATCAAGAATTGCATATACATTGTTGGTTCAGAATTGAATATTGTCGAAATCAAATCTATGTATGTGTACTCTCTTCGTTTTTATGAAGGGTATCAAAAGCTTTCTAGCAGACCGCAATCTAAACACTTTTGGTCATTCATGACAAATTTTAAAATTGAAGACCTTATTAAAAAAATGGTATTTAGTGATAATTTTTTGTAATTGTATTTTTTGCTTGGCAAATAATAGTTATGTTTCTAATTTGGTTTTAGAAAATCTACGATCTCTGGCCTTGAAGCCGTCATTTCAGTTTGAAGACAGAAAATGTTCGCTCTACAGTGACTTTTTAACTGTCAAAAATTAAATGAAACAAGATAAAAATACTATTATTTTCAATCAAAAAATAAAACTTGAAAAATAATTTTTAAAGATTTTTTTTAACTAAACCTCAAACTATTAAAAATTAATGCGCCCAACGTTAGACAGAGTAACAGGGACTACATTGAAATATTTAAATTTGTCTTCCTTTTTGTACCATGTTTCATAAATTTTGTCTCATATACAAATAATTTCGATAAATCCCAGTTAGAAAAACAAGGAAATTTTTTTAAAATTATTAACAAAATAAAATTCGTTAAAAAAAAGTTCACCTCAACAACAAATCTGGCAACCATCGACCGAAGTCACTGCATACAATCAATGCGTTGATTTTAAGTACAAAATAATTGTCGGTGTTGCTGGCAAAGTTAAAGTGTAAAATTGTAATTAAAGGCATGTTGCTGCTGTTGCCACCGGTGTTGTTGTTTTTATGATCCGATAGTCTTCATTGGTGGCTGGTTGCATTTCATTGCATATATTTTATTCTTGCAACAAATACTATTTTCTTTTCGTACATCATGATCGACACAACAGCATTAAAAAGTCATTCCAATGAATATTTGTATTTGTGCTTTGAATAAGTAGTTGATACCTACATACAAACATGTGCATATATATGTTTGAACATAAGCATGTAGGTGCATACATTAAGAGTGTACCGATTGTTTAGGGGGGAAAACTAGTGATGAAAATAAAGTACGTAATAAAAGTACTTTAGTACAATGGTTTTCTAATTTAGTGTATCTCAGGATCAATGACAGAAGCATTGCCTGGTGAGGACAAAATTTTAGACAGATCAGAAAGGATGTTCTGTAAAGAATCGGTGACTGCGTTCACATATGGAGGACAGAAGTATAAAAATTCCAAACTGAGTTAAATCGAGACCCAAGGGTGAACAGTTCGTTAAAAAAAAGTGGAAAAATCACATTATACAGCTGATTGGTAGATAGTGCCGATTTTGGCAGTGTTACCATTTGATTGCTGTCCCCTTTTTTTGGTGGTCTTTAGATCTTCTAACCCACGGATCGCTTTTTTTAAATTTCATTTTTAAAAAAGATTTTAAATTAATAATTTTGAATATTTTTTTACAACTATATATGCAGCATTTACAAATTTTGACTTCTCACTGATTAGTTTACATACACGTATACATATGTATCTGGAGTTTTCAGTCAGGTTAGAAAAACCACTAAGAATTGAGAGAAATGTTGAGCGACGGAAAAATATTGGTAATAAATTCAAAATAAATAACGTTATGACTAGACAGTAATAATTTATAATTTATATGTTACGAGTATCTGCTGAATACTTTCCCTTTACTCAGACAACTTTGAGCATACAAAAGATACTTCAAAGGCATCATTGCCTGTTTGCTGTCATGAGTGATACTATTGTGATACGTAGGTATCAATTAGAATCTTGATTTTAGTTCTGAAGGAAAAATGATGAAGACGTCACATAGCCGAACTCCATTGCAACTCCTTTTTGATTTTTTCTTACTACTTTCTGAAGCTTTTTTTTTTAAAGAAATAGTACTTCTTTGTACTATTAGTATAAAGCCATGCTATCAGATACATATATGTACATGTGTATGTCAAGCCACTTATACACGACTTGTTTTCTGATATGCCAAAATTCCCACTGAAAAATGTGTACATGTCGTATGCTGTTAAGTACTTATGCAAAGTCATTTGACAAAATTTCAATTAGAGCGTATTTTGACCTGACAAACCATCTGACATCAGCTGTTTTTATCATGAGAAAAAGTGTTTCCAGAAATCTGTGCCGTGAAAAAACAATCAGCGGCGTTTGGCTTTTGGCGGTTGTATTAACCGACTGTATGTAATGTTTTATAAGAGCAATATATGAATATCCTTTTAAATTGCCTTTTAGATTTAACAACAATTATTTAAATCATGTATCATTATTTAGTTTAAACTTAACAGCTCCAAAAAAGAAGAAACTTACAAAAATGGCTGAGTCGTTAGTATTTCTGTGGCGCAAACAAACCTTTAATAACGGCAAAACATTTGGTATATCTATGAAAGAAAAAGACGAAGTAAAGGACCAGCTGTTGTAAACAAACAGGGGCCACCATGTCAGACGTAGTGAACGTGTACGGTTGTGGCTTAAGTATTATTACATTATTACTTCATTTCAATTCGAATTTACTCACACCAAATTCTTGCATTATCCAACTAAAAACACTACTTTAGGAATTAATTGATTTAAGAATTACGAACCGTGTCGGTATAGTTTTTGTAAAAGTAAGAACCCACAATTCCTCCATCCTAAAAATCAATCAATATACATTTTCTAAAAGTGCAACATTTTCACCAATATCCTGAGAGAAATATTTACACCAAATATTAGAGTGCTGCCTATTACAGCAGCTATTATATCATGAAAAGAATTATCTTTTGAAAGTCGGCGCTTACAGGAAACTTGCGTTGTTTGTGTTTTCTCAATACTAATTAGGTGTGTCAGTTTATTTATAATTCAGAAGCAAATCAACAATAGGTGGGACTTAAAATTAGTTAAAGCACTCCCTACAGATATGTATTTTAAAAACGACTAGTTTCTATATAATTAATATGAGGTTTGTATTTATAATTTAAGTATGATTTTTAATTAGGGTCGTATAAATTGTGGCCTACATTTCACATATGAATATTTAACCATGGGAAAAAACATATGGTAATACAGGTGCTATAAACGTTTCCCCATTAAAAAAGAAACAGTTTGTATTGCTGGCTATTTGTCTTAAGGTTTTACATTAAATGCACTTGGCAAGTGTTTTTTTGTTTGTTTGTTTGTTTGTAAAGCTTTTGTTTAGTTTAAACTATTTAGATATAATTTCCCTTCAAGAAGGAACGACCCTACTATGCATATTTTGTGCTAAAAAAAGCGCAACAAATATGCAAAAAAAATATGTTTAAAGTTCCTGCAGTGCACCATTTCTTGGTGCATGAGTATTACATGAGTTTTTTTTTTTATTATCAAAGACTTTTTTTATTATTAAATAATTTCTGTGTGTTTATTTTGTCTTGGTTACTCGTTCATTAAGATTTTCGTGTTGCAAAAACATACACGAAACAAACTGAATATTTATGTTTATTTATTCGTACCCGAATTCATTTGCTACAAAATTTTCTTTGACGGAATAAATGGGATTTAAGAAACATTTAATTTATGTAAAATTTTTAAGGTATGTGCCAAAATTATGGCACCAATGTTGCATGTTTAAGAATATGAAGGAATATAATATCGTAAAATATCACTCTTTGGTCGTTACTATAATCTACATTTGATAGCCAATTGTGGTCGAAAGCGCTGATGAAACAAATTTTGATTTGGTGTTATAATGCGCATTCGACGAAGAGTAGAACCATTGTGCATTTTATAGTATGTTCAGACATTGGACTTAATTGAGGCAATTAAATTTTAAATTGAGTTATAAAATTTGGTGTTTTTGCATATGCAATTTAGCTTACTCAATTAGCATTTGATGAAAGTGTTTTCATAACTCGACAGTGGTGTTCGAAAAAGCGTCTTATCACGTGTCATGCGTTTTTATGTAAAAAATTTCTAATTCCCCCCATTATATGAAAAAATTATCTAAATTGGTAACAATTAGATTTGCTGTCACGTTTATGTAATTATGGTAATATTGCTGGAAGTTGTTCTGTCTAGTTAGTGGTCTACTACAGTTAGCGTGTTCATTATGCAGTAGTTTCTGTTGACTAAACACACTTCACCAGAGTTGCTCTGTGAATTTTATTTAAGTTATGGTGTAATTTAGAACTAATTGCTCAATTTATAAATTGAGTTCTTGTACGGTAAATTAAACTCAATTGCTAATTGCGCAATTAAGGCGCATGTGTGAACGAACATACTCTAAGACTAAAACTAAATACGATTTGTTTGCAATTTGAGTGAAAAAAATTTAAATTAAATCGGACTTTCTCATTTTTTGTTTGGTACTTACGACCTTAAACATACAGAAAATTTACAAATATTGTTTAAATGTGTGTATGATCGGTCACCTGACATCAAGAAACATTTCTGAATACTAATATATTTAACGATTTTATTACACAAAACTCCAGCGGCGAAAGCAAAATGTAAATAAAGGAAGCTTTTAAATTTTCCTGTTTTTTCTGATTTTAAGTAAAAATAATTCCGAACATTTTTGTAGGGAATTTTGTCAGCTTTAACTCCATTATAAAGCAATTTTTGCTAGAAGATTTAATTTCCGACTTATGAGCAAAAAACTAAAAAATGTCACTTTAAGAAGGCTTCCCTCTCTCTAGCTTGTCCCTGTCAGCAGCAAATAATTGCAAACAATTATTTTGTTTTTGTTGTATTCAGAGTTTATATTAGAATAAAATCATACACTATTGGACCACCTATTCTAAATACAGCTCTCTCAACGTAGAACTCACTCACATAGGCTCGCTACAAATTATGCACTGCAGCGGCAGGCAGTCAGTCCATCGAACCAGTCGATTTGCTGATGGTTAATAGATATTTCTCTAGGGCGAATTTTTTGGGGTCACTACCATTCGCCTCAGGTTCTACCAATGGTTGCAACGTGCATGGCGTGTTTTATATAAAACTTTCAAGCGCAATGCTTGCGCCCAATTAGGAACATGGAAGTCACTAAAGATTTAATCTGGTTGTCAGGAGACAAAGAGGTAAAACATTCTGCTAACCGATAAGCACACAAATAACTAACCAACCAGTGATTTCCAGAAATCGACTCCTCCTCTGGATCCTAATCATGCGCCTCATTTAAGAGATTCTCTGGAAGCCAGTGCTTTCTTCATTCCCAGAGATGCAAAATTTAAGTTAAGACTTAAAACTTGGAGCCATCATCCGTTTCAAAGATTGTCTCAAGCTAAAATGTCGCAGAATGTTTCTTTTAATTTTACCGCCACCTCAATTATAACAACACAAATTTTAATTGTTTTTTAAATTATAAAATACTGGCACGATGATTTTACTTCCCAATTAATTTAAAGACATGTTAACCAATTATTTCAAACATGTGTAAAATGAAAAAAAAAAACAAAATGCCGACATACGAAAACAATTCAGTTTTACTTTCAGCAAACCTGTGAAAAAATATTTAAAAACTATAAATTCCATGCCCCAATACTCATCCAACCAGCTGCTTAAGTGTTTGCATATTGTGCGTTTCAATAAATCTGCAGCAGTAAATGATTTTATTTGTAAAATGTCTTAACTGAAATTTACGGAAAACAAATAAATACAAGAAAAATAAACAAATAAATTGAAAATAATCAAAATAGTTCTAATGCATGTTTAACACAAAACACACAATAACAAAATAAAAAAAAAGACAAGAATTAAAATGAATTATTGGAAAAATTAGCGAACATTATCTCCCATCTTTAATATCATCAGACTTTATACAAGCAATACGATGAAAAGTACAGTGGTGCACAAAAAAGATAACGCGGTTGTTATTAACGACAGTTGCGAACATAAGTAATTTTGTCCTCATTATGGGCAAAACAATTGTGAACATTTTCAGTATTTGTTTACGATTTTAACGAGCTGAAAATTTGAATAAGTTGTTCAGGATTAAATTCGTTTATTATTGTTTTAATTTATATAAAAAAGTTGATTTTTGAAAACTAGCAGAAAGTAATACTTCCATTTTCTCTGCCGCTAAACAAGTCGTCAGCACAAGTCATATTGCAAACATCATCTATTTAACCCACCCATTGATAAAAAATTGAATTTCATATTTTACGATAATATTTTCTATTCGGTTAGAACGAAATTTGCCCCCTGTAAATTTGCTCATTATATATTTTATCGTGGTACTGTTTTTTATTTAACGAGTCTTATTCATTTTAAATATTGACAGACAACTTTTTTTCGACTAATATTAATAGACAAACTTTAATAAAAGTTGTGAAAATTCTAAATCGGTGCAGTAAACAAACAAAGAAACACATACGTTGTTATTTCTAAACATACTTGAAGATTATTTTTTGATTATATTTTAGTCTACAGTCACTTAGTATCACTTTTCGGTTTTAAGAATCACTTGTGCTGACATAAGTTATTTTTTTCAGCGCACACTTTTAATGTCCAATCACATACGCTGTTATTTTAAAACATATTTGAGGGTTATTTTTTATATTTTTCAGTCTACCAGAACTTAACATAAGTTTTGTTTCACGAAAAACAACTTTGTTGACATAAGTTGTTTTTTGTTTCCACATACTTCTGTAATCCGTTGTTCCGTTTTGTCTGATAATGTACTTGTATATTATATATAATATTATTAATCTTATGTAACAACATAAATTCTCGTTCCTTTAAGGTTTTCTGAATAATTCGATTATTATACATGCGCCGTTATTTACGAAAACTGTAGATATAAGCTATTATGAATGAAGTGAATGAAATAGTTATTTCGGCCGATAAATGAAGGCCAGCTATTTACGTTTTGAAGATTATTTTATGTGAAGGTTGCCCGGCGCTACGCCATAGTTGTTCATTCGTGAAGTCACAACAACAACAATGGCAGCTGTAATGTTGTCGCTCAAGGCTAGCTTGTCCTTCAATGGACTGCTCCAAAACGTGAGTTTAATTGCTCACCAAATTCGCTTCTCAATAAATTCATGGTATCACGTGCCGTTTGGCATGTCAACCAAGTTTAATTTTTCCATTTGACTGCAACGTTGCGATTTTCACCGTTCTTGAAAAATAGTGCATCCTTCTTTCAGGGTGAATTAGCAGCACTTGTGCTGCCTCTAGCTGATTTTCACACCAAGTTCGGTAATTCTGTATGTTGACGTAACAAATGAATCAAAAATTAGCTTCAGGTGGGTCGAATATGACGACCATGAAAGCATGTCATTTACGAAACACATTTCGCACACAGCAACGAACGTTGATAGTAAAATTCAATAGTGCGTTAGTCTATTTACGGTGATATACGAAACCTCAGTATATTTTTGGCGTTGCCACGTGTCAAGAATCTTTGTTTTTTACACTAAAAAAGTAAATAGCAAAAAATCACCGGATTTAAATCCAGGGAAAGAGAAAATGGGCATAGCGATTAAAAACAAATGTTTCCCCAAGTAAAATTTTTCGATTTTTTTTTTTCATATCTCCAGAAGCGTAAGTAGGCTCCGCGACGGAAATATCGTTTCCTTTGTGAGATACAACTCTGCAAAAATTCTCAAATGTTTTTCATAACTAAATGCATTCTCTGGAGAATATTTAATTTAAAGGCGACTTCACCAACTAAAACAAATTTTGCCCAGCACTGTAACTTCTTTAGCCCACTGCCATCAATTTTTGTATGAGTAATTGTTATTTTGCCATGGCCCACCACACTCGCGCACTCGAAATGTGTATGCGAATTATCTTGTAGTTTCTTTTTCTTTTTTTGTTTATTTATTTTTTGGTTGAAATAAATTTGTGAAAATTGGCATTGGTTCATGGCACAAGAAGAAATACAAATTGTGTGTCTTGTTTTAAGCAGCCACAGAAAATAAATTACATACGTACACGAATTAAACACAAAGCCACAAATCTACAATTACAAAAAAAAAAAATTAAACAACAAATTCTACTGTTAAGTTGAGATATTGAAACCCAAAGGACGTCTATCAAAAACTACTTTAAAAGTCAAAAAATACAAAAAGTTCTCTCTTGCATTGAAAAGGCAGAAGTTTGGAAATATCATTCAAAACTTTAGTCGAAAGTTTTGAAAACTTTATTTGTTAGTTTTCAGTTTGACCACAATTATTCTGTTCGAGCAGACCTGGCAAATAAACTAGAGAAAAGCATAACCGATAATTATGAATCGTATAATGAGTAAAGTGTAAAATAGAAATGAAGAGAAAAATGCTGCATATGGAAATTACTCCTCTTATGACTCTCTCCAGAAAACATTGTTTACTTCATGTGTAAATTTTAACAATTAAAAAGGCACAAAAACGTTCTTTGTTTTATTTGTTGCCTTCCTTCCTATTTAGCGAATTTTATGAGTTTTTTTTTAATTTTATTGCGTATTTATGCTTCCAGGGAAATTCAATGCCTTGCCCACGTCTAAACAAAACATTATTTTAGGGGCCACAGCCCACCAACAGCATTTGAAAGCCACATTTAAAGTTTACAGAACTTTAAGTAAATGCATTCATTTTTTCTTAAATGAGTTTTTCGTTCTGGGGTCTTATATTTTAGTAAATATTTATTTAAGCAAAAAATCTAATTTTTATTTATATTTTTTTTTGTAAATTGAAACAAACATTTATTCGGTCTACACACTGTTCCCATTGAAATATTTGAGAGAAACTTTCTATGCCTTGAAGAAAATACGCAATTTGTAGATTAAAAAAATTCAGCAAAGATGCGTTTAGATAATTTTACTAACAGCCGGTCAATGCTGAAATGGAATAAAACAATAAAGAAATGTTGGTCTTTTTTTTTTTGTAATATCACATCTCTAACTCACTGTTGTTCGAATGAATCTGAAAAGTATAATTTTCAACGACTTTGTCCGAGAATTCGGGGTAAATATGATCGGTGGCCTGAGTTCTCTTAACTTTTAAAGCATAAGTTGATTGCGACTTATAGGACCCCTTCTTCCCTCGAATTGATTGCAGGCAACCGATTTGTAATTTACGACTACCTTACTATCATTCAAGTCTCGTGCAAACATTAGTCTTTACTCTTGACTGAAGTGAGTTCTGGCTGTCGCCTTTCATCCTTATCACGGAGTCCCTTGTAACTGCTAACATTTGTGTAAGGGTTAGGTACCCCATGGCATTTATATTTGACAAGTGTCTGTCTCTCGTCTTAAGCCTTATGCTCGACAGTGCTGGACATTCACATACAATGTACGCTAAATTCTTAGGCTCTTCGTTAGGAGAGTTTTCAGAGGATAACCCGTCTACCCGTCACGAGGAATTCTTGTCAATCTCTTCTGGATTCCTCCCTTGCTCTGTAGGTCTGAGTTAAAACTAGAAGTCGACTGGTATCCAGAGTTTGCATACTAGAGATCATGAACCTCGTGGCCACGCATACTTGACGTATAAGAGAGTGTTAACTTCTCTCCACTCGACTTATTTAGCCAGACTCCTAGCAAAGTTACCGTCCGCCCCCACGTGGAGGTATAAGTCAGAACTCTTGACTCTAGTAGTCAATTCACATCAACTTTTGCGGGAACCACATACCATCCATGTCCATATAGTCGAGTTTGAAAAAGTCCGGCTTCAATTATACCGGAGGCTTATTACCACACAGAATATTTTTGTGGATGCAGTACCACCTGGTCAGCGTTGTGCGTGTTGGTGTCAGCCAAAACTGCGCTTCGTTGTTGGACATGATTTTTTGGCCCAGATTGAGGTCTTTTCGAACTGTTTTTATTTTCTTAGTTTTCACAAAATGTGTCTACTATTTTCACGTTCCTAAAATTGTTATTATGTTTAAAGTTAAGTTGACATAATTTTATAAATACATAAATTATTTCCCAAGAAGGTTTTAATAATGAAAAATAAGTAAACCTATTACAAAGCTTAGGAGAGGAGTATGAAAAAAATCCGATTGGAATTGCAAGCAATTGTGTTTACTTACAAGTTCAATACTTTGTAAGTAAAAAAAAATTTTTTTCAATAGTCGTATATTCACATAAATATTGGGGGTGTTTTTAAGCCCGATAGAACTTACGAAAGGCTTAACTGTCAAACATTTTGACATTTATCATTATTTTTAGTTCCATGTAATCTTTCCGATAAAAGGTAAAATCTCCTCTTTTAGTGCTTGAAGTCTAGCCTTTTCCCATTTTAGATCCTTTTGAAACTTTTACAACAAGTCAAGGCAACTAGCAAACGGCAAAATAAGCTTGAAGTTATTCCATTTCGATTTTTTTTGTGTGCTTGAATAAAATGTTTACCATCTCTACGTGCAGCGAGTAGCAACTTTATAAATTTATATTTTTTATCTTTGCGAAGCAAAAAAGAAGGAAACGCGAAACATTTTGCTCTGCCCGTATCACAAATATTATTACATTCGCACAAACAACTTGAGTTTTGCAAGAGCAAAAGAGTGGGAGGGGCGGCAGGTGTGTTTTGAGCCATATTGACACTTTATATTTTATAGTTTTCTTCGTTCAATTTTGAGTCAATATTAAATAAATGCGCCAAATTTTATTCGTTTTTATATGATTGATTTTTTTTTATATTTTATGACTCTGAACCTTTAACCAATAAAGGAAGAATGAAAAAATACGAATATTTATAAATGGTGGCATTTGGCATTTGAATAAAACTTTAAAGAAAAGTGTTGGTCGCCTGCAAATGTCAACAGAGATTAATTTACTTTAAGCTTAGCAATTACTTGTAAAGCGACTGTGGAGTCCGATCCTGGAATTACCCGATCAAGCCATTTGAATTAAAATGTGTTCATTTTGCACATGTGCGAATCCAGTTGCAGTATTCTCCCCCAAAGGAATAAAAAAATTTCATTGCTTTATTTGATTTAAAATTTCCCCTCCCAGTAGCTTAAGCTGGATCCGTGCCTGAATTTTTAACATACTTTCCTTTTAACTAACTGTATTAATGGTCGCCTCAACATGCTCCTCTTAGTGAAGCACCTCATCATTATTGGGAAACCTTGACCCACCTCAATCCATGTATTTAATTTTAGAAAGAGCAAATAAGGAAGAGATACTAGGTAAATCAATGGGATCAGATGTTGATAGACCAACTTTACTTTTCCGGCAAATGCGTTCGGTTTTATTTTGATTTCATTATTCAAATATTGTAATATTCTTTTTCCTATACGTGGGACGTTATATATGCCGTTGTAAGGGGACTCTGCCATGATTCTTCGCTTTCAGTGCACTTGGACTCTTGACTCTGGTTATGTTCCATTGCGACGGAATAGGCGGCACTCTTTTCCGCATAACAACTAACATCAATTTTTAAATGCTTAATGGCTCGCACAAGCTCTTTAAAGCGGCGGTAGTACAATATGACTTGGTAGATTTCGTTTACACATGGAGTGAATTGCTCTAAATTCGGCCACTCAATAGTTTATTGTTGTAAACGAAGGAACAGACTGCGGCAAGTATAAAAGATGGCGCAAAAGTTGTCACCCACTGTTTCTTGGCTGAATGAAAAACATTGTTTTTGCTTTTGGATTATGTTCAGATGATACCTTTATGTTTTGTTCATCAAGTCGAGAACATGATATTGGCCAAGTAATCGCCAGATTTATGAATTTTTTTCATTACTCCTGACCGAACATTCAGCGACAGGTTCTCGAATACTTGACGGATATTCTCTTTGAGGGCTTCAATAAGCTGAAGATTTTGTACATACACTTGTGTTTTTAACAAACCTCACAAAACAAAGTGTGGTACAGTTGGATCGGGTGATCTTGCCGGCCGGCGCAAATCGTCAAACGAGAGAAAAGGCAACCCGGAAATTCAGCCTTCAGATTTTCGGCTCGTGCTCCATCCTGTTGCTACCACATGTATTTCATTCAGCCCCAATACATCTAACTGAGGAAGGAAAAATTTGTTGCAAATAGCTTTGAAGTCCTCGCCGCCCACAGTAGTCTGGCCTGCGGAGTTTTCGAAAAACTACGGCCTGATGACGCCTCTAGCACAGCTGTCAGTAACTATGAGTGGGTGTTATGGCTGTTCATTAGTTATAAGCGGATATTCGGTACCCCAGAAGCGATAACTTTGCTTATTCCCTTATCCTCTGACTCTTCTCCGTGATCGTGATCCAAGTGGGTTACATTTATTTGGCGGTCAACACCTAACCTGCCCTTTGTAAGGGCATATTCTCAAATCTTTTACCAAACTTATTTGCAAAGACCACCGATTTAAGCCGAATTGTGTAACACGTCGTCAGGTTGATATGCCGAGGTCCTCTGCGACATCTTGAGCCACAACCGCGATATTCTCAGCAGAACGGCTGCTGCGAGGTCTGAGCCATAATTGGTTGGACTGAGCTCTTTCAGTACTTCTCTCATAAAGGACGGACTTTCTATTGCAGCCAAACAAACACTAATCTAAAGCTTAGTAATGTTAAAAGAGTCCTTAATCCGTTCCTTCCGATTCTTTTACTGACAAATTGCCATTTATTTGTTAAGGGTAGGATGACCTATGCAAATTTCGCTGGTTCGCTTAAGCCAGCTCATCAGGAAACAATTACACAAAGTTTTAGAACTAGAGATGCCTTAAACTTGAATTTCAATAAACCAAACGAGAGGGTTAAAAAAAATCAAACAAAAACATTAAAGTTATCACAAAAACCCATTATTCTTAATTTTTAGACAAAATCAACGTTCGCAATTTTCCCTAGGGAGATTTTTCACAAAATGCCACTGCAATACAATCCGTTTAATTATCCCACGCTTAAAATCCGTTCACGCTTATTCACCTGGATTTTTAAATCCCTGGTTATTTTTCTATTTTTTTTCGATAAATTAACTACTTAATGCGGATAATTACTCGTACCTTAAAAATATAATCCACAAAATTTAATCCTTAAAATTCCTTCGTTCAATTACTCAAAGTCCTTTTGACTTCAAGGTATTTAATCGTGATCCTTAAAGTGGTTCCTCGCAATAATCAAACCTCTTTCTTTTGGTAAATTTTAAGCATCAAATAACATTAAATTAAAATTGTCTTTAAAAAACCCCCCTACGATTGTATTTATAAATCTCATACTGTCATAGAGACACTGTGTTCTTAATAGAATATTTTTATTTTGATGTTTGCAGCGGAAGTCAACGTAAATAAATGAATATTTTGTAAAAATACGATAAAAAAGATGACTAGTCTCGCTCTTGGTCATACTTCCTGCTTTCATAAGCCTTAATAAATTTATTTTTATGTATTTATTATTGTTTATTTGCGAATTGTAATAGAAAAAATTACAAATTATGTTACAGCATACGGTTTGTTTAATTGTTGGCAATAATTTACGATATTCAATGTATTTTTAACAAATTCTTTAAATCTTGTAAAAAAAAAGTGTCTCAGATGAGTTTAAAAGAGTTGCCAAGTAAAAAATTTAAATGGCTGTCTCGGCGTTTGTAGGGGAAACATGGGCATTTAATTAAATTAAACATGAAATATTTTAATATTTGAACGAATTCTAAGAGCGTGCTTGATGTCCAGTATGCAAACTCTAGATACCAGTCGATCTTCAGTTTTAATACAGAGTTACCTGTGAATATGGAGCTCTGTGTGGGTGAACATATTTTTCCCACTACAGTGAAGAATCAGGAAGCCTCCCAAAAAGCGGAGAGGTAAATCTCTTAAGAAACTCCGGTTTTAATTGGCCAAGGGAGGAGATGGACACGAATACCTTGCGAGGGGTGGACGGATCATTCTTTATAGGAACTTCTAGGGCGTTGGACCATAAGATTCTTATAGGGAGAAACAAGGAAGCGTCGCAAGAGCTGGAGAGGTTAATTTCTTTAGGAACTTCAGTCTTTATTAGCCAATGGAGGAATTCTGAACAGATAGATGGTCAAAAAGACCTCGCAAGGGGGGACGGGTCAATCTCAAAAGACTAGAGGCTGAGACAGAAACGCACATTGTGTGTGAAAGTCCAGGACTGGGTAGCTAAGGCTTAGGACCACGGGGAGACATTTGTCAAATGTGAATGCCATGGTGGACCTATGTCTTAGACAAATGCTAGCAAGAGACTCTGTAATGAAGAAAAAGGGCGACAGTCTGAAGTCAACACAATCAAAAGTAAAGTCTATGCAGTGACCTGTCGCATAGAAACTGAAAGATATAAATTTTCCGCTCCAACGACTACGCCATGTTAGTGACAGGTCCCTTTCATGCAAAGTGTTAGAACTCGAAACGGCCGCTGTTCCCAAAGAAATAGTCAGTCAACTATGTGCCAGTTCCGTTCCCAGTTAAAAATTCTGTATTAAATTAGTATGTGTTCCTACACGTTAAAAGTAGCATGCGAACTTGTGTTAAGTATCTAAATTATACCAGTTACGTTACGTGCTGTTTGCAGCGGTCACGGAACGCTAATTTTTATCCTAAAGCAATTTTCATAAGCCATGAGATAAATGCAAATTTTATACGTACTTATATCCATTTTATGACGACGTATGAGTACAATGTGTCATTTGCTTGTACCTCTTAGTTGTTAGGTTTTGCGAATTATGCAATGTCGGATGTTGGGGAAACAGCTTGTCTGAAATATTGTGCTTCTGACAAAATTTTAGTATAAAAAGCGCAAAGCCAGCCGTATTTTCGTCAAAATATATTTGGTGGCAAATTAATTATTATTCACCATTCTGAGCCAGTGTCAGCGATTGCTTAGAAATATAGAAGATACATTATTACTGGCAGCATTAACTCTATTAGAACCTTGACTTAAAGAAAATCTATGTGAAGGTCCATTGGCGCCATCAGTGACTATGACGGAGGATGTGAAAGGGTTGAAAATGGACGACAGTATTGCAAGTGGAAGCGACACGTCTTTTATTGATATTGTATTCGATATATGGTCTCACGATTATTCATTTTTTGCCATCACTACTAACGTGAGAAATTCAAGCAATTAATATAAAAAAATTTTATTAAGAAAACAACTTCACGATATACGGAATGTAACTATTATTTTATTTCTTTTTTAAAATTATATATTTTAAACAAAATAAAATTTTTATTTTTAGCCATAACCACTCACTAACTGTCAAATACATACGAGTCAAAATTCAGAATAGCCAATGAACGTCTCTGGTGTCATTTACAACAGAAAACATATGTTTTCTTCTTCATGCGCTTTGAATACTGTGCAGCCCAGTTGCTAGATGGGCAAGGCAACCCTGCACTTGACAGCATATTGTTTTCTGCAGTCGGTTACAAGCGCAAACCATTAAGAAAAGAAAAAAGAAAATAATTTGTCTCTTGGCTAATATGTCACTTGCGTCATGCTTGCAATTGTCGTTGTATTTTTCTTCTCTTGCTGCCTTTTTATATATTTTTCTTTTTCTTGTTTTTTGTACTTTAATCATGTTTATACATATGTATGTACGAGTATGTATAAAGTTTGCTAGCGCGAAAAAGCTTTTGGCAATCATTACAAGAATATGCGGTGCCGTGTTATTTAATTTGATGTTACATCGAAATAATATAAAAACAGCAACAGGCAGCATTAATTTAAATGTATAATTTTCATTAATTAATCGTAAATAATTTATATTTAAAACAAAAAGACACATCCACATCCAGGTGCGCACCCGGGAGGGTGAAAAAGGAAAATTTCCCCCTTCCAAAACTATAAAGGCGAAAATATTTTCCCATAAAAAATATAAAAAAAGTAGGATTTTTTTTTAATACTTCCCCCTAAAAGCTTCAGCTAGATCCGCACCTGTCTAGATATAGTATGTTTAAATTATTATTTTGCTCAACCAAACAGAAATTTTTATTTATTTACAAAAAAAGGTTAATTGAAAATTTAAAGGTAAAAAAATTCGGTTTAATTAAATACTGGCTAATTAACGTCATTGCAAATCATATATTTTTTTAACTTGAGTTCTTTTATTGAAAATTGCTTAAAAAATTTCGCTTAAAATAAACTGATTGGCCGTTTATTCATGATGAAAAAAAGACGAAGTAAATTGCGTTAATGTGTCGTTGATAACCTTTAAAATGAAACTGAAGACTTCTGTTTTTGTTTTATTTTTCTTTAGGTCATTGAAAGACACATCCAGACGACAATGTAATTAACACAGACATTTACTCTACTTTATTTTTTGGTGTCCAGTTTTCTGTTTTTTTTTTGCTGTCACAGCCATTTAGAGGGATGTTTGTGAATTGCATAATTATGGACCAAGGATAGGCAACAAAAAATATATGAAATCAAGAAATTATAAATTAAGTAGCAGTAGAATTTATTGTACTCGACAATTTTGTTATGTTATTTGTTGTTACACCCGTTTGTTCTTAGTTTACATTTGAAGAGTGCTGCAGCTCTGTATTCCACAACAAAATTTCTGAAACTAAAATTTCCGTGCTTAAGCTCCAAAGAGAAGTGAAGAGGGACACGTGATGCTATCACGTGAGCAACAAACAGAAGACGGTTCGGTGGGGGGGTTTTTTTAACAGAAATGCTCTACTGAAATACTCGTAAAGGACATGATTCGCTATCACATTTGGTCGTTCGATCTCTCGTAGGTGTGCTCAAAAATATGATAGTGTATGTTTAAAGTGAATATGTGTGAACGATTTTTTGACAGCATGTCACAAATCTTTGTTTTTACACTGAAAAAACATAGAGCAAAAAATCACTCGTTCAAACAATATTTGATAACACCTTAGCTGTAAACCCTACAGCGGTCACACGTACCATTTCTTAAAGGCCACAATCCTACCAACCTAGGAAAAAAGATAGCAATGATAGTTTGCGAGGAATGATAATTTCTTTCTGATCGAACCAGAAATAGTTAACATTTTTTTTAATAATATTAAATATTTATATTTAACAGCTTGCCACGCCCACAGTAACAATATAAGGCGTTTTAATTTTGAAAACCAATGACAACAACAAATGTAGGCTTTGGCCAACGATTACAATTCCTGAGCCACTGTGCAGCGTACTTTACATTTGCACCCTAAAAGCATGCTGTAAAAAACCAAACCAAACCATTTAGATATACTAAATTGTCCATCTCTGATCAAAGGCAAATTAAGAGGGGGCGAAAGATCGTTAATTAAAGCTTTGATCCTACCACAATCTGGAGTAAATAAATTTTAGAATGAATCTTAGAAACGGACGAGCCTTCAGACACTAGTTGGGAAGGATTAAATAATAAATATCAAAAAACGCGCACTCTTAATTGTTTAAAAATTTTTAAATATTTTTATTTGCCGGTTTATAATACCAGGAGAGCGTGTGTTGCCTAACATACATACATAGAATTTGTGGGCTTAAACATGAAGGCAATAGAAATAACATAATAAATTATTGCGTGTTTGTTTATTTGCCTTCCGACAGGCATTTTGAATTTATGTTGAAATAATGTTGATTGGTAAAATTACTCAACAATTATTAAGGTACACAAATTGTAATCAACATTATTTAAATATTTCGGAAATAAAGGAGAAGAAAATATTATTTAAAGAACCCCCTTTCTCAATAGGGCGTTGCCAATAGTAACGCCAAATACCTACAAGTGGGTTTTTATAAACAATGACAGAGTGGTGGAAAAATGTGGGCAGCTTTTTCATGTTTTATGCGTTTGTATGGAAATCACTATATTTTAATTGAGTTAGTCTGAATTTGATCAATAAATAATTCTCATCCCGTCTGGAGAAGAGTTCGATTTGTTCAAACAGCAAACACCTTATTTCGTCGTTGTTCTGTTTTTATTGAAGCTGTCGCATAAAGGTGCTTGCCATCAAATGTCATTTTCAGTTTGACAATTTCATTTTTAAAGAAAAAACGATAAAGTAACAAATCAAAATAGATGACATATTAAAAGTAAAGAATAGTGCTCTACTATCAACAACGAAACAACTGAAAATTATGATTAGAAACAACCTCAACAGCACAAAAACACAAAACAAATTTATTCCCATTTTTCTGCTACCGTTTTAAATCGAAATTTCTTTTAAATACAGAGGAAAAGGGAGTTTTGTGGCATATTCAGGTAAAAAATGCAACACTGGTTCAGCTCTGTTAGCGATTCTGTTTTAATTTCGGAAATGTTGGCGAAACGTCGCACAGGGGGATGGCTTCATACATTTTTAGTCAAAAACTGTAAGAAGTGGTCCTAGATCCCTAAAGGTTGCCGCCGAGCATTATATTGACTAAAGTAAGAACAAAATGGATTTTCATCAAAGAAAATCGACATTTCCTAACCAAGCAAAAGCCTTCAAATTTTATACATACATTTTCTAGAACAAAAAAAAGAGGCTGCTGATTTTCATATAAAGCGGCCACGCCCACAAACACATACAAATTTTTGATAAGAATTTGTTTATATTTGGTTTATGATTAACCAAAATTTTTATTAATACTTCATCTATCATTTCGGTGACTACATTGTTATTTTTCAAATCCTTTTTGGATGGCTCATATCTTAAGTTGGTTGTAAAAAGGCCTGATGAAACCAGGAAGCCAAATACACGAATCCGGACGTTACATTTGAAACACAAAGCAATAAACCAAATAAGATTTTAAAAACTTTGAAATTGCGAATTGCAAATGTCAATAAATTTATTTATAAAATAATAAAATTATCATTTGCTAATCCAAAAATTCAAATGGTTTTGTTTTTAAGTATCTCTATGCATCTTTTCGCCCCAATTGTTAATAAATTGTCAATACTAAATAAATACCTGGCCTAAAAAACAATTTGATGCAAAGTTTCGTGACTTTCACCAGTAAATTATAGTTTTCTTCCTGTTCCGAAAATTTTCCGGGAATTATTTTTTGCTTTAATCGAAAGAAGATGTTCCTAACTTTCATTTTGTTGAAAGAACAGCTTGAGGGAAAGTGTGGCTACATTATTTTTTCGCATTGAAAATCAAAAATAAGTTAATTTTTAGAGATTTATAGATTTAGGCATATCTTCTTAACGGTTTATGATATCCCCATTTATTTTTTCAAATACATTAAAGTCAAATGGTGTTATCAAGAATGTTATCTACATATATATGGATCAATGAATTGCGTTATAAATTATTTTATATTTGAACATTTCTCTACAAAACAGCATCATTCGGTTTTTGATATTAAGTGGTTTTTTACACCAAGAGCCCATAGTGCGCCATGTTTGCTTGGTTCATTTAATCCATAGCTGTTAAATTGCGATTACGATTAGTAATCAATTAGATTACATTTTAAAAAGAATCGTAAGGTTTATAAAATCCACTGGTAAGAATCTCTTGATAACGATTATAAATAATCTACAAATAAATAGGATTACTTGCGATTAACTTAAAAATAATCAAAAGTAATCAAAAAAAGTTGGAATACTTACAACGATTACTTTTGATTCTTTTTCATTATTTTATAGTAATTGGAAGTAATCCTGATTATTTGTAGATTACTTGTAATTCGAATTAATTAGTAAACATGCCAAACCGGAAATTCCCCTAATCTGATCAATAAATTCACCTTTTAAATGAAAGTATTCTAATTATTAATCATTACGATTACTAATTATTACTTAACAGCTATAATTTAAACTTGACAATAGCAAGAAACTAAAACGCGATCAATGTCTGACAAATAGGTTGACAGCCTGGCGGCTCGCGAAAGTCAAAATCACCAAACGTGCCAAAGAATTTTATCATAAGTCGACTATCAGAAAAGAAGTGAACATTAAAAACATGTCAGAGTATAATCACTAATGCATTCGTGAGTTTTTGGTAGAATTTAATATTTATCGACATTCTTGCCGTTCTTCTCTATAGCAATCACTTGAGCTTAACATAATTTTTAGTATTTTTGCTGGTGATAATTGAAGTTAAAAAAAACAGGCCACATGTTGCAATTCTAATCGACGAAGGTTTAAAAATTAAATAGTTTTGTTTTAAATTCAAAAAATATGGGCCGCAAAAAAGTTCTTCCCACTTCTGAAAAGAAACAAATTTTAATTTTAAAATCCAGTTGTCTGTATGTCGTCCTAACATCAGAAATAATAAAAGGAGAAAAAACAGTTGTATACAGTCTCTTGAACACCACTGAAAGCCATGGTAAAAATATGTAAGGACGATGTTGCCATACGCCTACAGAAAACTCGTACAGAAAGCAACGTCAAATCAAGTGGTTGCACAGTTTGTTGTATTTTTAAACTCGTGTCATAGTTCGTCGAAAACTTCAGTAGAAACCACCACCACTCACTGACAGTCGATAAGCTCAGCCCCTCCAATTGGCAAAGAATACAATGATGTGGTCGGTTAAGTGGTTCCAAGTTGTATTTTCTGACGAAAAAAAGTTTAATATTGATTCATAACTTTTATTTCTAAGACTTAAAAAAAAAAAGTTTAAGCCGAAGACCCAGCAGGGACCATAGAGCTATGGACTTGGTATTTGGAACCAAAAAAATGACTGTCTTTAAAGGACGCAATAAAAAAACCTGAAGCTCAATATCATTAGGAGCTTAACCGTTCAATCCCTAACCGAATTTTCAAAGTAATTTTAAGTAATGATGGCAGTACCTATTATCTGGTTTGGTTATTTCGCTATAATAATTAAAATTTAATTGAACTAAACAACGATTTAATTTGAAATTAGTTTTTCCTTATTCCACTGATCTATAAAAAACTTAATTTCTTACAGCTTAATAACTGACTTTCTCTATTACCAACATAAATACTTGCCCGAAAAACTTTGTAGCCCCCCAATATTTGGCTTACAAGATATATTCGTTCAAAATTGCTCCAATTAAATTCCTTATTCAAGTGATTCGCAGTGTATCTTTGGTTGGCTTTAATAAGTTTAAGGTTGGCCAAATGTCGTTTACGTACTGCTTTCGAAGTATACGAAGGTAATATTGAAGTTTAGATACGTAAAATTATATCAGGATATAAACAACTATAAAGCTGCCCATAGTAAACCACCAATCTTAGGTACCGTCCGTAGGGTATATGAAGTGAAATGTAATTTTTCAAAATAAAATAAAAACGTAGTTTTGGCAATGTGTAATGAATTTGTTCAAATCATTTACTGCGACCATCATTATGTTTGGTGCAACCTTAAACTAATTTTTAGTTTTTTTTTCTTTTTTTTTGGCAAACTGCAATTTACTCGCATACGAGCATACAAGCAATCGATACTTGTGCAGTAGTTAAACACATACGAATACTTTCTAACGAAATCAAATTTCACAAGCCTTTTTTTCTTTCTTTTTCAGAACTATTATCCCCAACCATCAAAATCGCCTTGACAACATAAAGTCCATGAAAGTGCAAGGAACTTGTAAAAATCGTTTAAAGCAGAGAAATCATATCAAAAACTTGTTTACGACAAACAAATAAAAACCAACTAAGCAAAATTTTAAATCAAATAAAAAAATTATGTCAAATTTATTAGTAAAAAATATTTCTGTTTCTTCTATTGCTACTGCTGCAACAACAGCAACAACTACTGCTAGTCTAGTTCGTTCTACCCCATTGCAACAGCAACTGTCAACCATATCAATTATGTTGGATTATGATATTGACAACACTCTGAATACGTTAAAAGAAAACGGTGCTCAGTTACGACAGCAGAAGGATACTTCTGCTCTAGCTGTGTCTTCTGGTGCTCTTCCTAGACGACCGAAGACGGGAACTGAAACACATTTAAATTGTGATACTGCCCTGATGTCGGCGGCAGCGATGAACGATGTCCAGTCTGTTATAAGAAATCCAAATGCTAGTCTGCAAATGCAACCTTTAACTGTTAAATGTGATGACATTAAAGCCATATTACCTCTAACGCCTCCAGCCACACCTGTCATACAAAACACTGCCCGAAAACGTTGGAAGATTTTAGCCAAGGTGATACGCAAGGATTCCGATGAAACTGTGTGCTCCTCGGGCGAGGAGGGTAGCAATGAACAAACCGCCTCTGTGCGACGTTTTAAGTCGTTCGATCTGTTGAGACAGGACAGTTTTGAAGATCATGGCACTTTGAATTATTTGGGTAAACCGGAGAACTGGTACAAATACAAAGTGATATTGGATGGACGAACTCAGCAAGAGTTTACAGTGAATATCCATCATATGGAGAGACATTTAACGGCGACGGATTTAATGGGTTTCAACAACACCGGCAACATTTGCGTGTGGCCCTCAGAAGAGGCTCTCACCGCTTTTGTTTTGTCCGACCTGCAGGCGTACAATAATAAATGGATTTTGGAATTGGGCGGTGGTTTTACCTGTCTGTCGGGTCTAATGTTATCGAAATATGCCAAACCATATGCCGTACATTTGACGGATGGCAATGAAGTGTCGGTGGAAAACGTTAAAAAGACTGTGTGTCTCAATGAAATCTCGTGTTATACCAAATGCTCGGTGTTGAAGTGGGAGGACAGCGGCTGCCGTGTTTCCGCGGAGGCAGAGAAATTTGATATAATACTTTCCGCCGACTGTTTGTTCTTCGATGAAGCCCGTTCGGCGTTAGTGGACACAGTCTGGTATTATCTGTCATCTCAAGGAGAAGCTCTGATCATGGCCCCCCGACGCGGCAAGACCATGTCTTTGTTCATTGAAGAATCTCTGGCACGCGGATTTTCGGTTAAATTAACCCAACGTTATAATGAGACCATATGGAAACGTCATTTGGAATTGATGAACTCATCGTTGTACGATGAGGACTTGCACTATCCCGTATTATTAAGTTTACGCAAATCTCCATCCCACAATCACTCGCACGCACAAATTCAAACATCCCTTTGCCCATCACCCATGGATATATGCAGAGAATCCTAGAAGTCGGCTTGAATGTTGACGCTGCTAATCGTTACTTCCAAGTATTTTTTTTTCGTTTGTGAATTTCAAATTAGAATTATCTAGGCAACAATTTTTACTTCAACAATTCCATTTTTAATTCCACATTAGAATGATGCCGTCATTTGTTAAGCCCACGTATCCCTTAACGACATACATATACACATACATGCACACATAAATGAAAATTGTATTATTTTATTTAATTTGGATACGGTTGAAGGACAGATACAAGCAAACAAAGACAAATTTGTATTATAAAAAAAAAAAAAAAAAAAATTAAGTGGACTTATGCGTTCTTTACATAATCTTTTTATTTACATCCTTCATGCGACATCGGCAAGATAAATGATTGTTTTGTTTTAAAGTTAATAAAATGTTTCGCTTTAATTTTGATTTTGCTTGGGGTGAACTTTAAGCGCAGGCAAGCGGAAATTGCATTAAATACTCGTACGTTTAAATGAAAATGATTTGCATATTAAAAATTACAAACTGTTTATGTGAACGAATATTCGAAACGATTATTGATATGATAATTAAGCGAATAATTTATTCAGGCTCAAGTTCATATTTTTATTCGTTTAATTAGGAACGAAAAAAAATTTTTATTAATACGATAATTTTTAAAATACTGAGACACTAGCAGAAGGGAATACAAGCGTTTTTTGTGCCGCTACACACGAACGAATCCAACAGAAAAATTACAGAAAATGTGGGAAACTCTGATTTAAATTTTCATCATTAGGTGGGGTTTTTTTATTTAGGGGGGACATCGATGCAGATCGTTACCTTTATGGATCTCTTTTCGACCACCTTTCCACGATTTGATACATACAACCGATTTTTAATTTACGATTACCTTACTCTCAATCAAGTCTCGTACTACCATTAGCCTTTACTATTGACTATAGTGATTTCAGACTGTCGACTGGTGACTGTCGACCCTCTTCACCATCACGTAGTCTCTTGTAATTGCTACCATTTGTTTAAGGCTTAGGTCCACCATGGCTGCTGTGGTCCTAAGCCAGTGCTGCACATTCACTTGCAATGTGCGCTTCCTCTACCTCTGCCTCAGGAGTATCTTTCCAATCCACCTATTGCAAGCTTTTCTTGTCCAACTCTTCAGAATTCCTTCATTGGCTAATAAACATTGAAATTCCTACAGAGATTAACCTTTCCACCTCGTGCGAGGCTTCATTGTCCATCCCTGTTGGAATGTCACGATCTAGCGCCTTAGAAGTACCTTCAAAGATTGACCCGTTCACCCCTCGCCAGGCATTCTAGTCCATCTTTTCCGGATTCATTCTTTGGCCAATTAAAACCGTAGTCACGCCTCGCGAGGCATTCTTGCCCATCTTTTCCGGGTTCATCCTTTGGCCAATTAAAACCGTAATTTCTGCAGAGATTAACCTCTGCTGCGTGGCTTCCTGATTCGTTCCTCCAATGGAGAAAAATATGTCCACCTATACAGAGCTCCATATGCACGGGTAAATCTGTCTAGAGATCGACTGGTATCCAGAGTCCGCATACTAGAGCCCAAGCACCCTCTTCGTGGATGAGGGATTTTTACAAGTGTGTTAACTTCTCTTCGCTCGACTTATTTAGCCAGACTTCTAGCATACATTAACCTGTTACCGGCCGCCACCACGCAGAGGTATAAGTCAGAACTTCTGACAGTGCGGCAAGCCATACCTTTGTGCCTGCCAGTCGAAGGAAATAATTTTATTCTGCTAGTGACTCATAAAAAAAATATTTTTACCCTTGAGAGAATTAAAATAATAATTTAGACTAAAATAAATAATCAACTTAATTATAAGAAATTATATTTAAATATTTTGGAAAACGCTTGTAAATTTTAAGCAAATTTTCAAATTCAGAATTTACTTTTGAACCTTTAGCAATTTTTCGATATTAATTTCTTTCTTTTGTTAAATCTTTTATCCAATTTCAATACGGTTTTTAAAATTTTTTCGATTTTCTTTATCTTCGTATAATTAAGGAAAGTGTAGAAATCGCCTGTATACTATTTCAAACTCTTGCGAATTTATTCGCGAAAATTATAACAAATATTCGAAATTGTTTTCGATTTTTTTAAAATAAATTTCAACTTTACAAAAAACGCAGTTTTCATTAGTTCTGTGAGCTGTTAAAAAGCGGGTTGTGATATTTTTATTGATGATGATGAGCCTGTGGGTCCAGAAATTGTTTCTGGTTTATTCGCAAGAGTCTAATATTTTACAAATCGTTGCTGCAATAAATCAATTGTTTGATGCGCTGTGTGGCAGGTGCTGCCATGATGCCAAAACCTCGTGCCATCCACAAGAATTCCCTTATCCGACCTAATTTTCAAAAAAAAAAGAAAAAAAATCACACTGCCTGACCAAAGTCTGCAGTAGATAATTGCTCGTTGGCGATGCATTTGCTTAGCATGGACTGTGTGTGTGGATTATCTGAGCCTCAATTTAGGCTGTTTGGCTTATACACAAATCCAATGCGTCTCATGATGATTTTTTTCAACTTTCCGCAATTTTAAAAGGGGTTTTCACAATTATAATGCGCTCTTCTTTTGTGTAACCCTCTATTTTTTAATAATCGAAACAATCGCAGGTGAAAGCTCTTAAATATCAGAGTTGCAATTTGCACGAAAATATGCCACAAAATGAAAACAGTGCATTTTTAATGAGCCACTCTTGACAAATACCGAACTCGTGCTAAAATTGGGTTCGTACCGCAGTCGACAAACAGTGGGTAATAAAACGCGCCTTTGCAAAAATTACACTTTGGTTAACGCCAAACTCGCAACAAAAATCCTATAGTTGCTGTAAAAATCAAATAATTTTTCTACACTTTCTACTCGACCTTGCCAGATTATAGTGAAATATTGTCAACTGAGTAGTGTTAGTTAAGCCATTACGGTGCTTGCTTTTTTCGCCTTTTCCTATTAGAAAATTAAAATACAAACAAATTCATTTTTATTTACTCTTATTCTATTCAGTCTTCTCGTATACTTAAGTTTTTAAGCATTTTTTTGCTGGACTGCGTTCGTTTACCCTAAATCTCGAAAATGAAAGTATAATCTGAGAGAGTAAAGTGAGAGCTCAATGACTGAATACCTACAAGTTTTTACTGGCAAATGTGTGCTAGTAAACTAGTAAAATGGTGTTAGATTTACTGCCGTAGAATATAATTCGTAAATAAATTGAAACCAAAATGTAATTAACTTTAATATTGGTAGGTATGCAGGCACGGATCCAAAGGCGGTGAGAAGGGAAATTTCCCCCTCCAAATCCCTTAAAAATAAATATGTTCCCCATGCAAAAAGTTTAGAAAAATTGAAGAATTGTTTGTTTCCGTTAATACCTTCTCCCCCTCCCCAAAAGCTCAAACTGGATTCGTGCCGGTGTATATGTATGTGTGTCAGTCCTTCAACCATAATGTAACTAAACAAAATTTATTTTTATTAGAAAAAATAACACATTATTTCCGGCTTAGTTCCTTGTGACTTAAGACACTATTCAGTATCCTTTTTATTAAATTAACTTTTATTTATATAGAAAAAATAAAAACACTTAAATGCCCAGTATAAGCAAGAAAAATCCTTTAATAAATTTGTCTTTAAAATTATAAGGTAAACAAAGACTTGAAAGCAAATATATACTCTACTCGTACACGAGGCGTACATAGAGATACAAACTTAGTTAAGGTGTTAATACTCATTAACCCGTTTATCTTTAAATTAGAAAATAGAAATAAAATGAATTAAACTACAACTGGAACCAAAAATATCTCATGAAATAAATCAATTTGTTTGTAGAAATAAAAAAAAAAAACAGAAAGTAGTTATTATTCGCAATAGAAAAGAAAGAAAGGATTTTGAATCATGCTGGGTACAAGCCGGAATTCGGTACAAATGAAACTACTGCAACAGTTAAAAAATGGCAAGGCCATAGAAAAGTCATTACAAAAAAGCAGTCAAGTTGAAAAATCATTTATTCAATTGTCAAAGAAGTGGGTTATTTACCGAAGGAGGTATTATGTACATGTGTTTGTGTTGGTATTAGTGAAACGAATACGGTTTGTTTGGAGCCTTCGTTTTTCACTGTTTGTCTCCATGATGCCTGCCGCGCTCAGCTTGACTTAATTCAAATCAAAATAATATCTTCTAATTTTAAAAATATATTACGAAATGTAAGCAAATCAAATCTCAATACGAAAATTATTTTCGTTGTGAACTAAGCTCACAAACACATACAAGAATATAATGATCAGTGTTGCCTACTCTTGGAGTAATGAAAGAGTGTAATGAAAGAGTGTTGCCAACTGAATGAAAAGAGTAGGAAAATTAAAACAAGGACTAAAAAATTACCGAACAAAAGTTTTAAACATTTTCAAGTTGCCCCTTTGTTTGGAGGAGGGGTTACGATGCCACATGCAAATAATTATTTACAAGTATATATATGTATATGATAATCCGTGTATATCAACGAAAATAAGGAGAATTGTACGAAAAACACACAAATTTTTTGAGTGGCAACACTGCACAGTGCAAGTTATTTTTTCAAATGTCGTCGAAAAGCAAAACTTTAAGCAATTTATTATTATTCCAGTCTTGTCAAGTATTCAATATTCAAACGTACCAAGGGACCTATACATATTATGCCATTATATTTCTTTTATAAACACGTAATAATTATCTTAAAACTTACCACTAAAAGGCTCCCATGTAGACATAACAAATTTAAAGTCAAAATATTGCTTCGGCAACGGGATTAAATTATAAATTTAAAAACAAGTTTAATGTTAAAACGAAATTATTTATTTATCAATCGTTAAATTAAAGTGAATTAAATTGTTTGTGGAAAAAACGAATGAGCTAAAATCGATTCAGAGTTCTCAGAATAAGACTATAAGAGGATTTCGAGGAAACTGTGTGCTCCTCGGGCGAGGAGGGTAGCAATGAATAAGCCGCCCCTATCAAGAACTTGGCCCCCATTCCGATAGGGGAAGGGTTCCATACACATAAGGGGCAGCCTAGTAGCCCTAGATAAAAAGTGTCTTGTTTTCACATGTTTCTGATTACTGATTCCTGAAGACCTACCTGCATATCAAATTTGAGCTATCTAGCTATAGTGAAAGTGTCCCATAATATTTGTGAGTGACTGCGTCAGTGAGTAGGTACTAAAATATGCACATTTTACACCTTCATATATCGGGAAGCTTTACATGTTCAGTCCTTATGATTCAAGCTTTATTTAATATATATTAGTTTTCATATAAAAGAAACATAAAAGGCTTTTTACTAAGAGCGGGTAGATGTTTAAATGAAATGGATAAAGCTGTATATAAGCCCTGCGGGAAATTTGTGTAAATTAGTCTAGACGCACTCGTCCCGTGACTTGTGAATAAAGCTCTAGCACAAAAAGCAACGTTTCCGCCGGGTACGGAACATATGAACGTTCCTTAACTATTATAACTTAGATACTATGTGTGTGAAAGGGGGTTGAATCAGAGTAATGGCAATCACGAACTAGTTCTTTCAATTGATAGATTATGTCAGACAGATGGTAGCAACTTTAGAACAATTACAAAAACCACAAGTAATTTTCAATTCATGCTCATGATATCCGCACTGTGTTGAGAAATTGTAGGGCATTGTTTAAATGCTGCCATCTGCTTTAAACAAAAAGTTATAATTATTGCTTTTATCGATTCAAAGCTATGTCGTGTATGTACAGTGTCACAAGAATTATGATTATTATGACAAGTTCTGTGCCAGTTCCAATGACTTTATCTTATAGACCCGCTTTTATTTGAGCGATGGCCTGAGGTTTATAGTCTCTGTGAGAGTATCGGCAGATTTACGCTTATTATCATAGACCTGTGACTTCAGGAAACAAAAGGTGTGAAGCAAGCCCTTAGCGCACAATTTTTATACAATTTAAGTCGCCTCTGCTGGAGATTTTTATCATATCAAATTGTTCATGCAGAAATTTTTATGCGGCCTTCGTTGTATGACACGTAGGACCGTTTTCTGGGAACCACATGTCGTTCACGTCAATGTCGCTGGAATTCGGGCCAAAGAGCTGACCGTTGACGGTTAAGGCCTCACTAGCGTTGCTTTTGAAGAACTACAGACAGAAATCCGCACCATCAGGCGAACCTCCTGTGGGCTGGAGTCGTCCTTATGCGTTAATTTTACTTGATAGCATAGATATTCATTCAAAAATACGCCTCGACGCTAGAAATGACTTTTCGGTCCAAATTGGGGCTCTCTTCTCTGAATAATGAACAACATATTTTAAATGGCCGCCCTATCAAAAATACATCGGCAGCAGTTCTTTGCCTACGGCTAGACTCCTTCATGACCTTTTACTCTGTTTAATATTCACAACTGGATACATGTAGACATTATGCAGACTTTCCGAATATATAAAACTGTTCTAGGGCTTAAAAGTTCATAAAACAAAACTTTAACTGTCTTGTAGACGGCTCTTAAAGACCTTGACTGACAATGACAAATTGCCTTTAAAGTCAATGAGTTTAAAATTATATTAAAAATATTATTATTAAAATATACGGCCCTTTTCCCACCGGGAGTTATTACCACTAACATAAATGTGAACATGAGAGTGTAGTAAAGATTAATATTAAACAAACAATCGCAGTTAACATACATTAGCACAAATCAAAAATGTCACAGAGCTTTGAAAGAATTTATATGAATTAAAAAAGTACTCCATTAGAAATTACAATCGGTCGAGGAATAACCCGCTTACTAACATTGACCGCTACGGATCCCCAGGCAAGCGGATTTGTAGTCTAGACATCACTTTCGACTGTAGTCGTTTCATACTGTCGACTGCTAGCTGTTGGCCTTATTCCTCATCGCGGAGTTTATTGTAAATGCTAAAATTTTCCTAAGGCTTACGTCCTCCATGGCTTTCGGATTGAACAAGTGTTTGCCCGGGGACCTAAGCCTTATGCTAGATAGTACTGGACATTTGCACATAATATGCGCAACCGTTAAAGCCTCTTCTTCAGGAGTATCTTTGGACACTGACCCGTTCACCCCTTGCTTGGCCATCTCTTGAGAATTCCACTCTTCTCGCTACGCATCCCTGGGGTATGCTATTCCACCATTGATTAGGGATTTTCATAGGAGAGTGTTAATTTTTCTCCGTTCTACTAATTTAATCAGACTTCTAGCAGAGACAGGTACCTGTTACCGGCCGCCACCACGAGGAGTTAAAAGTCAGAAGTTCTGACAGTGCGCACTCGCTTACAGCAGACCATATCTTTGTGCCATCCAGCTGACGGTCGATGTAGAACATTAAAATCATCCCAATAACAATTTCATTCTCTATTAGCTCTGTTATACTCTTAATACAATAGAATATGTGTAATAGAATAGAATACGTCATCAACTTCAAAAAGAATGACTTGGCTGTGTGACAGAAAACAAAATCTGACAAATCCAAATACTCGTGTACACAAGCACACTTAGCAATTCACAGGCATTCACACATTCAGTCATCCACATACGTTTAGAAAAATAAACATTCACACACACACAAATACACACACACAGTTTAAGATATTCCTTACGAACACATGTTTAGAAACACATACACACACCGTTACTAATGCAAAAGCTACTTTTGTTTTATTTTCAGAAATTATTGATTATCCTTTCAGTTTCAGTTGTTCTTTCTCTACGTGAGAGTATTATTTTTTATAATTCTTAGTAAAGGGTGTTTTCTTTAAGAAGTTTTAATTTAAAATTAAATAAATAATTTTATTATTCGAATAATCAATTAATGGTAGCCGAGTTTAAGACAAATTAAAGGGTGTCTCAATAAGAGTGTACCACGGGAAGCGCTGCTGTAATAAATCTATTTTTTCAAGCACAGAGAGGCAGGAGTCGCCGGGGCTGTCCTGCTAAAACCATATGTCTCGCATATCCATGCCGTGCACTTGAGGCGACACAGTAACAATGTTTTCAAGAGAACGAGAGGTACGTCGACGCAAATAAGACTTACTATCCATAATCGGTCAAGGTTTTAAAAATTGTTCAACCACTCATTGAATTGTTGGCACACTAGCTGCACATTCTCGACCTAATACTCGGCGGAGTTCGCGAGTGATCTCAGCTTAATAAGGTTTCCTAATGATAACGCGACAGCAGTTAAATAAGAGAGTTGCTAATTTCGCGAGAAAATTTTAAATAGTGGATTTTTATTGAGACTCTCTATATAAAGGGCATATGTTTACCGCTGCTGTACTTTACGAAGCGCATTCTGGACGTACAATTTTGGGCCACTTTTTCCAGTATTGAGGCCAATCGACAGGTCCATTTCTCAAAATCAACTTATCGCCATATTTTAATTTTAATAAGTTGCCGTATGGCACGTCGCGCCAGCCTGATGAACCATGAACAACGCGGGCTCCAGATTTATATTTTAAAAAATTTGGTCTAATAATGCCACCAGCGTTGATTTTTTAGGGTCTGTTGTAGATTGGTTTTCCTGCATATGCGCTAATTTTGCTTATTAACAAACCCGTGAAGTCAAAAATGAGCCTCATCGCTGAACAGAATTTTGCCATAACACATCAGATCAAGTTTGCGACAGTTCTAGAGCGCAATCGGTAAAAGAACGACGCATGTGATGGTCTCGTGGCTTTAATTCATGCACCAGCATCTTAAACGATTGTAGGCCAAGATCATTGCGAAAAACTTGTCACGTTGTGTACGGACAGAACGCCAATTCCTGCAATTTACGACAAATCGATAAATTTGGATTTTTTTTGCACACTTTCGTTTCGTCTATCAACAGTTCGAATTTACGCGAATTGAAGACTGATTTTCAAAGTAATTTTGGATAATTTGGTAGCATTGTTCAAGCGTCAATCTATTTACGATGATTTGTAACAGTACGAGGTGTGGCTATTAAATAACGAGACTGACGCTGTAAAACATTTTATTTTTATTTCATACATTTTTACTTATTATCACCTTCAATATACACCCCTCCTCTATCCCTACAACGCTCCACGCGACTCTTCCATTGTTCGAAACAGTGCTGGAAGTCTTTTTCTGTCAGCTCCTTCAAGACGCGTGCCGCTTTCTCTTTCACAGCTTCAACAGACTCAAATCTTGTTCCTTTTAATGCAGATTTCACCTTAGGAAACAGATAGAAGTCGCACGGCGCAAGATCCGGCGAATAAGGCGGATGGTCTAACACTGGGATGCTGAATTTGGCTAGAAACCTCTTAACAGTTGTTCAAATGTGAGAATTTTAGGCACCATTTTGGCACACACTTTTTGCATGTTAAAATTGTTATGTAATATTTGCCGTACGGATTCGTTATCAATTCGTACAGTTTCAGCAATCGCACGAATACTTAACCGACGGTCAGATCGAATCAGATTACCGATTTTTTCAAAATTGTCATCCGTTTTCGACGTGGAAGGGCGACCCGGGCGTGAATCATCTTGAACGTCTTCTCGGCCATCTTGAAAACGCTTAAACCACTCAAAAACACGTGCACGCGATAAACATTCAATGCCATACACTTCTTTCAATAAATTATAAGTTTCAGTAGCGGTTTTTCCAAGTTTCACATGAAATTTCACAACAATTCGTTGCTCTACTGTTACACTTAACATTTTTCCGGCGAAACAAAAAAACACCTCTAATGCGAACGAAGGCTACGGCTGTACTGATTTGTTCACAGAAGCGAGAGGCACTACATTCGAAAGAGAAGGCTTTACGATAACAGCTGTTGGTTGCTGGCGTTTGGCGCATGCGCACTTCTTCTGTAACAGCGTCAGTCTCGTTATTTAATTGCCACACCTCGTATACTGGTCGTAGGTACCAAAAAGAGGACGGAGTATGTCAGTTAGTTTGACCTGTAGCTCTTTCGTAAGTTCTGTCGGGCTTAAAAAACATTCTCTATTAAATAACGATTAATTTTGTAACCAAAAAGGTGCAATTCAATATACAGATCACATAAAAATGTGAAATATTCCAATAACCGAATTCATATATCACACTGATTAATTCATTAATTACAATGAAGTAATTAATTTATTAATTATAATGAAGTATATCTCTTCGTTTAACTTAATTTTCAGTGCTAGTCCACCACAGCAATTTTTTATTGAATGAACTTTTGGCGGAGCTCATATCATTAAAATCCATGTATAATATCTGTGTTTAAAAGTTCAAAATGTCTTTCAAAAAACACCCTTTATAAGTAGTGTGTGTGTGTGTCTAGTTGTCATCGTATAGTAAACATGTGCTCTCAACCCCAATTTAGACTCATGTCATGATATACAACTAACAATAATTTAAAGCGATTAGAAACAAACAAACGTATGCGATCATCGTATATTAATTTTCATGGTCGCACATTAGGAAGTTTGAAGACTTTTGTGCTTTTAATGAACAAGCGAGCAGTGCGGTAAAAATCACCAACTTGGGTGTGAATATTAAAATTTAATTTAAAAACGAAACGTTTGTTCAAAATGTTATTATTAATGTAGAGGGGATATCGAGGCATACTGATAACTTTATTGGACCCTTCGTTCTTCGACTTAATTTCAGGCAATCGATTTGAAATTTACGACTACCTTACTTTCATTGAGTCTCCAGCCTTTACTTTTAGAACGTCGACTGGTAACTGTCGGCCTTTTTCCTCATTACGGCATCTCTTGTAATTGTTAGCATTTGTCTAAGACTTAGATGCCCCATGGCATTCACATTTAACATGTGTCTACCCGTAGTCCTAAGGCTTATGGTAGCCAGTGCTGGACATTCACACACAACGTGAGATACCAACTAAGCCTCTTCCATGCAGTCTGCCAGTATCATATTCTTTGATTTTCATCTTGGCCAGATGATACTTGAAGTTTTCATGACCTGCCACTAACGCAGTAATCCAGCTTAATGTACCCCTATTATATCTAAGAACCTTATTCCTGCGGAGGGGCTGTTTGACCACCATTCGAGCCTGTCTACTTGTTGTAGCCTCCCTCCATATTTTAAAGTTTAATGAATAGGAACTTTGATCGCACTAGGTCATTCTCCAGAGCAACTCTGGGTTCTGAACTCCTTTTCGTTAGTTCGTCTGCAACTTATATCCCAGCATTAGCTCGGAGTACACGTCCATTTGCCTCATGCGTTTTATAACCAACTGATTGTCAAATGCAATGAGAAACTTACTTCTATCTAGCAAACTTTCCAGCAAGTTATAGAACCCATGCAGCAACCCAAGCAACTCTACCTGCTCAGCTGAGTATACACCAGCTCCTGCCGTCTATAAAAGAACCATCAGAGTGTCCGGTGCAGCCTTTCGTTTCCTTTTCTTCTATTCATGCTTTCCATCGGCATCTGAGTGTCCCTAACTTTATTTCTGACCAGATCAAAATACTTTTATGTCCTATTTTCGGCCCAAAGATTTTGCTGCTGCTGTGAAATAGCAAAGGTGAAAGTCAAAACAGCACGTTTTTTCGTTAATTTGTTTATGGTATTGCTCCTTCCGTTGAAAATACGACATTAACGAAAATAGTATATTAGTATAGATATGACAGCAATCACATTAACAGCATTGTAAAATGACATTTTGCAACCGCGCTGTGCACTAAAAGGGAATTTTTTAATGCACATAATTTGATTTATTAATTTTTAGGTACCGCGAATTCTCTTGTAAGTATTCAGTTCGATAAAAAAAACCTTATACGAATTTATGACAAGACAAAATTAACAAATAGCAAGAAGTGTGAGCGCAAACATTTGCTATTGCTGTGCTGTTGTCTTTTTCAAGAGCATAAAAGCAGCAAAACCATGATCGCTGAAATAAATGTTTAATTTGCTTGTAGCATGATGTAGCAGCAAAGAACAGCACATTGCTTGCTGTCATATTTTAGCTATTGCTGATGCATTTTTAATACCACCTTCATAGCAACTGTAATAGCAGCATTAATCTTGAATTTTTTAACTCTGATTAGAAGAAAACTGTATTCGTCATTAAATATTTCTGCAAGAGTGAAATTGAGGTATATAAAATGATTTGGGGACAATTTTGTTTCTTTTTCATTCTTTGTATATTTCACCCATTACTTCTCAATACCAATAAATAGCCCTCATGCACAGATGCTACTTTTTCTCTGCTGTACAGTTTTACAAAATCGAACCATTTTTTTTAAATTTAAAAGGAAATATAATCAGAGGGTGTTAAATCTAGTAAGATATGGGGCAGCGGAAAACAATTCCACTAGCGCATAAGTGCAAAAATACCTGTCTTGATGTAGCAATACTTTTTTTTGCGAGGACTTATTGAATTTCATCATTCACCCCTGTAGCGTTTTTCAAATTAACAGAAAATTTTACCAGACAAATCACAAAATATTGACACCATGAGCTTGTTTACAAATCGTACTGTTTTCGACTTTTTTGGAGCAAAATTTCTCATTTCAGTGCTCTAATTTGGTTGTTCCTTCGTTTCAGGGGGACATTTTGGGACCATCCGTGTTTAAAAACCGGCGCAATAACTTGTTTTTATTGTTGTTCAACATCTCGATTGCAAGTTGATAATAAGTTTACTACTACGTCTACAGAATCCTGATTTTAGAGTCGGTAATCATTGCGACATATTCACCTCAAACCATCTTTGCAGCTTGTGATACCATCTTCTAAATTAGGCCACCCAATATTTGATTAATGTAAACAAAGTAAGGACCCTACTAAAGAAAGCCCCTGTCTGGGCTTTAATATTCTTTGGCCTGTGATCTTTTAGCCAGGAGTATTGGGTCACCGAAAACGTTGACCAATTTTTGATCAGTTTTAAAATTACAACCAAACAACGTGGCACATGCGAGGACTTGAACTTTCCTAGAAGAGTTATTGTATTAAGCTGTCGTCAGGACAATGTGGGCCTTCCCTTATTGTGCATAACAATAAAATAGCAACACAACACACACCTCTATAGCGTTTTGTGAATTTCTATCATTTTAAATCTTTCCAAGGAACACACCATGTACCCTTGCATGTATGTTTTGACACATATCCCCGCATGAGTAGAAATAGATACAACGTTGGCATACTTCCACGTACATTTAAAAATATAACTTGTTCAAATACAGAGCAGAAGAGAAACAATTTTAAGTGGGTTTTCGGGCGAACAATATGTCACTTTTCGCAGCTCTTGTCTGCTGTTTTTATTTTTATTTTTCTATTTATTCCTACAAATTCCAACCCAGGGAATATAACGTGTGCTTTTGTTTTCACTTCATATTAGCAAATGTTTCTAAGGAACGCGTTCAAATCACATATTGGAGTTTCGAAACCATGTTGAAAGAATTAAATTATTAAATTTTCAAAATCCCAATCTTAAATTTTTAAATCTACAAAAAAGTTGAAAATCACACAGCTTTTCATCCTATCAAAACGACTCTAATCAATTTTCATTTGTATGCGAGATTCATTTTAAACCTTTAAACCGGCTTTCATCGTCATTAAAAATTAAATAAAAATATTTATTTGAGTTTTTTCAGTATTTGAAATTAAGTCAAGAAAAAACTATGAAGATATCGAAATTTAACGAGTAACAGACAGTATTCGACTGTACCGAATCTTATACACCCTTCGAAAAAGTATGAATTTAACAATACTACAGATTTGTCCTTTTCAGTCGTCTTACTTTACATTTTCTTTGATCTGTAGGCTTATCAATTTTTTAATAAATTTTCGATTTTTCTTTGGCAAATTACAGATAATAGCGGAATTGGTAAAATTAGTAAAATTTTTGATAAAAATTTAAAGTTTTCGGCGCAAATTCAGCCTTAGAGTAAATTTTGTTAAATTTCAGAATATAGTGAAGTTAGTTATTGGTTACTTGTTCGTGAAAATAAGGTTTCCTGTAAGGGATAGGTCGTTTGGAACTTGTGTATAATCGGTTTTCTTAAAACTGCATAATATATAGACTTTTTCGCAAATTTTAGGCGAAACTGCAAAATGTTGTTGAAATTAAAAATTTCGTTTGAAATTTCAATATTGGTGAATTTAGTTGTATTTTTATTAATTTTTTATTCCAGTTTTTCGATTTAACGGTGAATTTTTTGAATTTTTGGTGAATTTAAAATTTTGAATTTTTCGTTATTTTTGGGTGCAGTTGCGCTTTCTTAAAACTTTGATTTTTTTTTTGGGAAAACTTTGTTATTTTTGAGACTATAGTTTGGTTTTGTGAAGAATTTTTAAATTTTGGTGAATTCTTAAATCGTGTTCAAATTTAGATTATTTTTATTCTTCACTTTAATTTTGATTTTTGATAAAATTTTTATGATTTTGAAATATTTTGTTGAATTTTTAATATTTTGTAATTTTCCATTTGTGGTGGAATGTAGTTTTTTTTATATATTTGTCATCTGGGGGCCTTATGTTGATCTTGATTGAAATTTGATAAGTATTTGGAATATGCATATTTTATGGGCTTAAATACAGGCGTTTCTCCGTGAGAGTGAAAATACCAAAAAAACATTTTGCCTATATCTCGGGAACCGAATTGGCCTAACGTGGTGATCAAATAATTGAAGTTTCAAGATCCTAGGTTGTCTAATGTCAATAGAAACTTGATGCCAATATCTGACAGGTGGACATAAGTAATTGAACGTTCCTACCTAAAAGGATCCAGAATATATATACTTTGTTAGGTCTGAATTTGATACTGCAGAAATTTAGAAAGAAACTTTTGTAAAGGGTATAAAAAATTATAAAACATTGATAATGTTTATATTCACGCAAAAATAATATATGGCCCATATATGGAGATACTAATTTTGCTAAACAGGGATAATTTTTAGATTTTAAATAATGTTTTTATAAAAAATCGAATTACTCAATTTTCAAACGCTTTTCAACTTTTGCTTTATTTACGTTTACGTGACAAAATATTCTCTTGACATTTCTGGAGGAATGAGAGAAAGTCGTAATTTGAACGGAACATGGAGATCGAAAAACTTTATCAGCGCATTTAAGTTTGGATTATTTTCAAAAATTAATTGACTCTCTTTTTTCCATTAAGTGGCAAAAAAATATTAACACCTGACTGACGCACATCTTTAACAGTTGTCTCTTTTTTCCTTTTTTTAGATTTCCACTTGCGTTTGATCAATATTTTTCGTTTTAAGATGAAAGGAAAAACTCAAAAGTCCTCGGAAATTAAGACTCTCAAACGCAAATAAGTTATCATATGTTTAGCGTTTTTGAACATCTGCCTTTTTCGTTCAGAAATCGTCAAACCAACATTTTGAAGTTTTGAGGGGGGTAAAAATCTGCAAAATACAGATAAATCTGCACTTCTGTCAACAGTGTCTGACTTCCGTCTACGAATATAGCTTGAGCTGTTAAAGGGAGATTTGTTTTAACGAAACCAAACAATTTTTCAAATTGTTTCATTTTCTTTTAATAGAAATTATTAAAGGCTTTGGTGAAGGGGAAGGGAAGTATGTATTTCAAAAGAAAATAAAATCAAAATAGATTTTGACAATAAAAAATAAATCGCTTAAATGGAAACAATTATGCGGTAAAATAAAAAGGAACCCCAAGTCTTATATACTTACAGTATGTTCAGATATTCGCCTTAATTAAGTTAATTAAATTTTTAATTGAGTTCTAAAATTTGAAATTCACACATATGGAACTTAGCTTATTCAACTAGATTTTTGGAACGAATTTCCGTCATCCCTTGTCCAGTTTAGTGTGGAGACTCAATTAGCATTTGAGAGCTGCAAATGTTTTGCTTGCGTGTAATTATTTATTATGCGTTTTTACGCACAAAATTTCTAAAAACCACCATAATATGCAAGAGAGAGTTGGAAGCTGTCGGGTCTAGTTAGTAGTCTAATATATAATATTTAATGCGTTCATTTTACAGAATTTTCTGCTCCCTAAACACACTTTACCAGGGTTGCAAGAGCAATTTATGGTGCATTATAAACTAATTGCTAAGATAATCAACTAAATTCTTGCATGCTAAATTTAGCTGAATTAAGGCCTCAGTTGCGAAAACTTTGCAATTGCGTAATTAAGGTACATGTCTGAACACACTATTAGACTATAATATACACGCGAAGCAAAAATATGGTAACCAAAATCTAAGAGCAACATATTATTGAATCAGATCGTATTATTATTGTAGTTAAAAATAATATGGCCTTTCTTAAAGCCACAAAATATCATACACTCGGCAACAACGTGTAGTCGTAAGCTACTTATTCATACTTAGGGAAAATCTTAAAAAAGTTTACATTATTATTTTTATTAACATGATTTATGGCTAAAATTATTATTTTATATTGATATAAATAAAATACTTAGATTCTGGTTAGAATTTTTGTAGAACTTATGTTGATCAACTCCACCATGCTGCAATTTTTATGGATAAAAATCGTTTAATCGTTAATTAAATATTAATATTTAATGTTATGGCTATTAGAAGTTTGTCACAACAATATATTATTGTAGAGAACGTAATATGGTTGACGTGACCATGTCACAACCCCAAGAATAATAAAAAATGATTCTCATATTTTTATTTGCCTTTAAAGTTTGATTAAATAGATGATGTTTACAGTTGACGCAAAATTAGTAAAAAGAGACACAGAATGTTGAAAATGTGCGTAGCGGCATAGAAAATGCATTCCATTCTGCTAGTTTTTCTAAATAGAATGAATGAAGAAAAACGAACTTAAACCTCAAAATCAAATTACATAATATTAAAAAATTATTCCTTTACTGGGAAAGGTTTTGCTAAAGTCAACAAAAAAAAAAAAAAATTGACAAATTAAATTGAGAGCGACCTTCCTATAATTGTGAATAAAACCAAGCTTTGACGATCGACATTTGTAATATATGACTTATTTTATTTGCAATATACCAAATTTTAATTTAAAATGCTTACTGCTACTAATTACCGAAAATCTCCGAAACTAATGACCATAAAGGAAAATTTTAAGATAACTGGGAAGTATATTTATATCACATCCGTTTTGATTCCCTTATCGAAATCGGACTGGCTGTTCTCGAGTTATAGTGCAATAAAGTAATGTAACGGCTCTATCGAGGGCGTCATATTTGCCAAGTCCATTAAAAAAATCTGGTCGATATTCATCGTATTTTTATTCAAAGGAGTAAAAAAAAATTTTACTTGAAGAACAGTGGTACGGGATGAACTAAATTATTGAAAATGTTGTTTTTGGCATCAACATTTTTTTAAACATAATTCAACTTTTCCCACCATAAAATTTTGAAAAGCATTCTTGGGCCACTGCAAGTTTAAAAGGAAGTGCTGTCATAAGAATTACTTGTGTTTAATTTTAAGCGATTTATATAATTGAATCTTACATACAAGCTGCGGTCGTTTGGAAGCGACACAGATTATTGGCAATTTTGGTTTTTTCATTAATAATAAAGAGGGCTCGATCTGGTATACCAACCACAGGTCATTTATTAAGCCAGTCACTGTATAACACTCCTAATGGAGGACAGTGCTGAGGTTGGAGAAGCCCGCCTGATATCAGCTGAGCACAGGAAGTGAGAATTAAAAACACGTCTTCTATGTACATATCACTAATTCAAACAATACATTCACACAGAATGCGTGTCGTTGTTTAATCCTCTCTAAGGAATAAACGATACAAAGGAGAAATAATCTTGTTTATCCTCCAAGTGACAGTTCAATCATGACCGGACAGAAAATATACCAAAAGTGGAATACCAGTCTTATTTAATTCTGAAATTTTGTTGCATGTGAAGGTTTTAATCAAGGATTTAATCTGTCATATTCCCGGAGAAGCATTGCAAGGTTCCCTTGTGGTCAACAATTTCTCACTTCTAATTAGCGTCACAAAATAGATTTTATGGACAAACAAGCTGAGTTAGTCCGCCTGGTGAATTCATCCGCTAAATCGTTGCCCTCATGGTACCGGTGGCCAGGAGTCCAGTACAAGGAAACCTTATTATCAGTGACCAGATTCCGGAAATTTTCGATACACTTCACGCCCATAAAAGGCAAGATATTAGGCAGCTTGGCTATCCGAGAAAGTAGCGATATACGCCCTCTTCAAACCCCTATCTAAATTAGTCCAAGAAAAGGTGGAGATTACCTGAATGGCCGCTTGAAATATTGCACTCCACTTCACCATAGACACCGACAAACTTGTATGCGGGTCATTTATTTTCTCATTACATTTACATTCGTCTCTTTTTGGCTCATCCCATATTGAACTCATCCGTGTTTTATTTAATTTTAAATACTCAACGTATAATAAATAAATTTCCGGTTTCATTTAAAAAAGTTCACTCATCTGAAAAGTCTAAAAAATCAATAGCGAAAATTAATTAGAATTCAAAAGAACTGATAATAAAAAAAGTCAACGAAATGAAAATAATCACATCCGCTTTTAATGTTTAAATATTCTGCCAAAAATTTTACAAACAAACAAAAGTGAGCAATAAGCTGTGGGTTTAGGTGGAGGGAAAAGAAAATACTATCTCCCGCACCCATCAAAACGTTGAACGGGTTTTGCAAACGAAAATTTCAAAAACTTCAACATTTTCCCTTAAAGCTCAAACTGGATCACGCTGGCGAACAGCAAATATTCTATAAAAATTTTGTTGAATATTTTGTTAAATATTCTATAAAAAATTTGTTTTCAGTAATGTCAGTTCAAAATTATACCAACCTGTACACTGCAAACCGCTTACAAAATTCAATAAAAATAAGAATTGCCTGGCGAAAGACGGCCCTAATTGTTACAAGTGGCATAACAAAATAGCGAAACCCTAGAAAAATTTTGAAGGGCTACTTGTGTGTTCGCTTCTTAATTGCTTTCCCTAACACTCATTTAATTTACACGGTTTGCTGGGTAAGCAGCCTTTTAATTCAATAACCTCCTAAATGTGTGAACGTGTAAGTGGATGCCAGTGTGGAAATATCTGTGTGTGTGTGCGTACATTTAAGTACATGAGTCCTTCAGTTAGATTGTGCAATAGATAACAATTGGTACTTATCACTAAAAAAGAAAATACGAAAAAAAATCGTTCAGTTTTCAGCTCTTTTGTCATTTTCTCCAAAACACTTCAATTTTCTCAAGAACCAATTAAATGTAGAACATAACCTAACTAAACCTTATAATTCTCTTTTAATTTTATTTTTGTCACTAAAAAATTGTTTGCTCTTGGTTTTACATAATTTAACAATTAAAAAAAAAACAAAAACTAAATTGAAAAAGAAATTAAAAAGCTGCTGCTTTAATTAATTATGAAATACAAAAAAAGTTTCAAACGAACAAAATTCAAAAAAAAAACAAGTAACATTGAAAATAATTTTAAATTTATATAAAGATTTTAAGTTGAAAGAGAATCTAAAATACTGAAATAAATTCCTGATGCGCGATTGTAAATTGAAATATGGAAAATTTGTTTTTATTTATGGAAAATTTGAGATGCAGGTAAGAAATGACGAAATTAAAAAAAGTTAGAAAATTATTAGAACGACTTAGTCTCACTTTTATTAATAGAATTTTTTATCGGGGGCGACAAGTAAATAAAGGGATTTCCAATAAGAGCGGCAGTTGTATAAGGTATAAGGCTTCTAACAGTGGCATGAATGTGAAAGGTTCATGCACTCTGGTTCACGTAGCGCCATCCTGCCGAAGCCTCATGGCGCCCACATTCCTATCGATCAGTTTGGTCCAAAAGAAAATTTAATTGAATTTTTCTACTAAAAGAAATTTACAACAAGTATTCGAATCTTATGTTCAATGCGACTGTTTTCTAAGTCTCTTTTACTGATGAAATTGCAATAAATTGCGGACTAGACGGACCACCATTTTTTTAAGTGTTTGGACGTGTATGTTTTAGCTTCTTCCTGAATAGTGGACATTTCTAACCAGTGTATTTGATTTGTTTGAAGTTTTACGGCCGTTATTTTGCGTCTTGATTTGACATTCCGACAGGGTGTTTTGATGTAAATTTTTGGAACGAATTTCTGTCATCCCTTGTCAAGTTTGGTTCTGAGAACGAAAAAATAAGACTGAAGATGGCACATAGCCGAAACCGGTATTTCTCCAAACCGGTCTGAGAACGAACAAGTGACACTGAAGATGGCACATGGCCAAAACCGGTTTGTCTCCAAACCAAACTTGACAAGGGATGACGGAAATTCGCTCCAAAAATCTACGTTATTTTTGCATTAATATGGCGGGACCAAGTTAGACGCCTACCAATATGTTTAACGTGAATTGTGTGAGGCTGAAGTTGTTCAGATGCAACCTTTGGATCTAAATTAACACTTATAAATTCAGTATCGTCTTCAAAACTTGTAGTATATGCATTTGAGCTTGTCCTTAGTATACTGCCTTGAGGTACTCTTGCAAAGAGTTTTCTCTTTTTTATTTTGAAGTAATGCTTTGCTTGAAACTTTCTATCTATCAAATATCTCTTTATAAGCTTGTGGGAGTTTTCAGGAAGAACCCGAATTATTTTAGTGATTAGCTCATCATGCCAGACCGTATCGAACGCATGGGAAATGTCCATAAATACAGCTGAACAATATTGCTTATTTTCAAATGCCGATCTAATAATGGTAAAGATTCTATAGACCTGCTCAATAGTGCTATGCCTTACTCGAAAACCAAACTGATGGTCTGGGATAATGTTTTGTTCGTTAAGATAAGAAGTTAAAGTCGAGACGAATAATTTTTGAAATCAGTTTGACAAAATTGATAGTAGACTAATGGGCCTATATGACGTAATCTGGCATGAGTCCTTCCTTTCCTGGTTTAGAAATCATAACAATTTCAGATTTCTTCCAAGATCATGGGAAGAAGCCAACGCGCAACATGGCATTAAATATGAATAGTAAAATTCGCACAGCTGAATTAGATAAGTTTTTTTTTAATTTTTTTAACTGCCACAATACAATTACAAATTTTATTGTAAATTAAATTACCGAGCATGGTAACGAGACCCCCAGTCTGATAGATTAGCACACTACGAACTAGCCTACCGGGGCACCCTAGATAAGTTTCTTATCATTGATCTTATAAAACGATCAGGTCTACGTGATTTTCTTATATCAATATCTTTAATATACGATTTTAATGAAGGTAACCGAAATTCCATGCGATCATTCACAATGTCACTTATATTAGGAATGATGAAACTTTTTATGTCATGTGGTGTGAAAAGTTTTTGGCTCAGGTACGGTTTTCAAAACTTAGTGGGGATTCGTAGGCAATAGGACATTTTGCGGGCCTTACAGCTTTCCACAGGCAATGAAACGTGTTTTTTTTTTTGAGAAATTGTTATTGTTATTGATCTCTATTGAGGAACCTCAAACAAGTTGTCGTCATCCCATAAACGTTTACACTAACGAATACTAATTTTGACAATAAAGTTCGTAACCTTGGTGATTTGGCATCGTAAAATGAATAACAAATAAGCGCTTTGTCAGACAGCGCAAAAACAGCATGGCTGCCATATATTGTCAACATTGGCTCAATCTTATTGGAAAACCATTTACAATAAGTTATACACATGACTATAACCTCCAGTTCAATCCCTCCAATAATAAATAATAACAATAGTTTTTTTAAAGTCGTACCAGTTGGAAAGATTTGTCTTGACATTTATGGCGCAATATTTAAATAATATTCCTCGATTGATACCTATTAGACATGGCCTCACTTTTTTGTCATAAAAGAATTTTTGAGATTTATTTTTGAAGCCAAATTTAATGCTTGAAGCACATTAAGATGCCTTAAATTAACGCTTGCAATTATATCTGAAGTCTTTTGCTTTAACTTACATAAAACCGATTGCAGTTTACTAATCAAACTATAAGAAAATATTGAAGAAATGAATTCTTATTTCATCAAAAACTACCAACTGCCTTTTAATGTCTTATCGACAAGCCTAAATATTTTGTCTCAGCAATTTTCAATTCAGGAATATTTTTTCTGGATTGGGGTTGCTTTGGTTTATTTAATTCGATTTTATGGGGCACAAAAATGCGTTTGAGCAAATAAATACAAAATCTTTGGGCATTACTGTGGATTATTGGCTCTGTGTATGACTGATTTACAGAGTTGGAAAATTCGATATGATTGTAATTTATTTTTTTGGTAAGGAACGAATTTCAAAACAATTATTTATGTATTATCAGGGCAAACTAATAACAGGTAGACTCACGAGCGAATTTGCAGCATTTCCGGCTTCTTTGCGGATGTTAAACTCCATGTAAGAAAAGTGCCGGAAATGGCGAAATTTTTTTTATATGGAATTTGACATCCAATCAGTTTAAAGAAATCTCATCAGAATTTGGGAGTCACAATAAAAAAATATTATTATTTGGCTACTAAACATTAAAATGAATAAAGGATGTCCAAGTATGTAAGTATGTATATGAAATAGGTATATTCCCTGCTTTTCGAAAGTCAGCTTGATCTTCCATTTAGTTCAAGCCTGGTGATTGTGGCTATACACTTGTGTTTATACAATTAAAATAACCTTATACTCAATCTGAAACAATAAAATTTAGTAATCCGTTTTGCTTTACACTTGATTTTCTCTGAACATTTTTCCCGTTCTATGTTCAAATAATGTTCTGGTTAATGTAATAAAAAAAAATACTGTTTTTTGTCTTTCTTGTAAACTCTACATGTAAGCGTTCATATAATTACATAAAATTATAATGACGATACTAAAAAAAGTTTTATTTAAGTAGTTTGTTTTGAAGTTATAAGCTCATATTGAATAAACTTCATCTAACAATCAAGGATAAGACCAAAAGCTCTACTTCATGCGAAAGAAGAATTATGTGGGAATGTTTCACTAAATAAAAAAGCTTTGCAAAAGTTTCGGAACATTTGAACTGTTCTAGAGGAAAAGTTACTAATACCATTCAGTATTGGAAAAAACATCAGACTTTCAACAATTTACCCCGCAAAAAGTGAAGAAAAACAACACCTGCTGACAATAGTTAATTGGTTAAATTAAACCACTAAGATCAATTTTGTATGCCTACAGAAATCCGAGCACAAATGGGCCTAAAAAATATTAGATAAAGATTGGCTCTTGTCAAGGTTTATCTACAAAAAGACGTGAAATTTTGGAATCTGGTGTTTGGCACGATCAATCCAAGTTTAACGTCCTTGGAACTATACGTCAGACCACACCATTGTAAGAACTGAACCCAAAATACACCAAGAAAACCGTTGCAGATGGTGGGTCGTAATTAATGGTAAGGTGATATCTTACCCCGTCTCGCGTTGAACCAATTGTGTATAAAGACGTGCAATCCTCGTTCATTCAATAAGTAAAAGATATAGAGAAGTTGTACTAAAAATAAATGCCTTTTTTAGAGTAGTAAACTTAAAAAAGTATAAATATATAATATTTAATCTATTTGTTATTTTGAAAAATATTTTTTTTTTTATAAATTGTATGTGTGACTTAATAACAAAAGCGTAACAAGTGTTTTAGTTTTATTCATTTAGCTGTTATGGTATAAGAAATCAACGAGAAATTCGTCTAATAACATAAAATATAACAGTTCTCGAACAAATTTACATATATTATGTTTGTGCTGGTAGAACTAAAGTACAAATATAAAATCTGGTTGGTAAAAATTTAAAAAGTAAGTTTTCCATTCCTGGTTAAATTAATTCATTCATGTTTTTAGTGGGATTGAAATCCACCACCTGCCGCCAGCTCCACAACAGCGAGAGGTTTCATACAAATGTATGATTTGTTTATGCCGCTAAACAGCAACAAAGTTCGAACAGTTTACGCGAGAGCAAATTTATCAGCATTCTGGCCATGTTGCCGTTTTTGTTTGAATGCGAATCATTACTGTCAATTGGTATTGCTAATATTATATCAGGGTGATCAGATGGTAGTGATAATTTTTCCAATTGTAATTTCCGTGTAGGATTGTGCTGACGTAAGAAATGAAACAGGACGATTATAGAGTTTGCTAATTAGGCGTTAGAAATGTTGCCGGCGATCAGATTTTTTGTTATTTTTATTAACGAAGTATAATTTGTAAAGTAGGGAAAACTATTTTTAATATGTTTCTAATGTACTCTTACAAAAATGAGTTCCAAAACGCTTTAATTAATCATTATATTCTTAATTTTCAGTTTGAGATTGCTAGAAAAATTGGAAAATTATTTATTGAAATTCTTAAAACTGTATAGATCTGTATTTACTGTAAGCTATTGGTTAATTTATCTACATTTAAAACATACAAATACATATTTTAAAATATAAACTCTGACGTTGTTTTGCATTTTATAAAACGAGGCCCTTAGTATTTAAATATCTTTTTTCGAGTTTTGGCATAAATTTTCTTAACATTTGGTTACGCAGATTTTGAAGCTATGGCAACATAGTTTACAACTGCTGTCGGTGTTGGCAATCATACATGTTTGTATACCCAACTACGACAAAAGCTTACCAAAAATATGGTTGCAACTTAACGTAAACAGCAGGTTGCAAGTTGTAATGCGCAAGTTCCAAGCAAGTGATATTATTTACGTACATAAGTATGTAGGTTGTGGGCTTAATTTAAAACAAAATATTAGCGCTATATGACGGAATGCTAAAGTATTTTTTTTATTATGGGGTTCACGAGTTTTTTCTATATTCTCTACTATAAAATTTTTTGTTAATTATATATGAATTAAATTTTTTAACTTTTATATCCTTCTCCACATTTTGTTCAAATTTCACCAAAATTTTTTTAATATAAAATCTAAAAATAGCAAAAATAAAAATCGTAACTTACTTTACCAAGCAACCCGAATTTTACAAGAAAAAATTGTATTTAACCAAATTTTAAATAAAATTTAACGAAAAAATTAAATCGAGTTTTTCGAAGAGTCGAAATTTTACCAAAGTCTGATATTTCACAAAACTGAAATTTCACCACAAATTTAAATTCTAAAAAAGTCAACATTCACTAAACACTCAAAAAATTACTGGATTTAAAAACAAGAAAAATTATAAATTTCGTTATTCCACCGGCATTCCACCGATAATCTTTAATTACCAAAATTCGAAATACGCCAAAAAATTTAAACAAATTTCACCAAAAATCTTAGAATTATTAAATTTCAGAAAAAATGTAAATTTGGCGTGAAATTGCAAATTTTCCAAAAAAAAACCCCATATTTTATAAAGAAAATCTATATTCCATTAAAAAAATATTAAACAAGTTAAACTTTAAAATAAATCGATAATTTTCCACAAAAATAAATATGTATAAAACATTTAATTAAAATAAAAATTTCCAAAATATTACAATTTCATAGAAACTTTACCAAAAAATCATCAATAAATTCAAATTTTCCATAATAATTAAAATTTTACTAAATACCACCACCACATCAATGACCAATGTATCAATCAAAAACAATCATTTTACATAAAATAAAATATTTTTTTATTTGATTCCTCGCGAAGGGCCGTTGGACTCTACAGGTATCCGCGCTAGGGTTTGAAGAGAAGTCTCTGTTACCAAATAATGTGTAAAAAACTACGTTAACTAAAAACTTTTCTAACTACTGCTAAAACTACGACTCCAAACAGTCGCAAGTAATGGTAGCAAGGACATCTGTTGTGTTTGGTAGCATTGCCTTTTTTTAAACAACAAGTAAAATAGAAAACTGTTTGAAATTTTGTTTTTTGTAGTTGGAATTTAATTTTTATGACTATAAGAACAATGTGATAGTCATAGAATAACATTGTGGTAGCAGTAGAAGTAGCCAAAAAATTAAACATTTAGCGTAAACTGGATTACAAAGAACAATCATATGTGTGCGGCAAGTGTTGCCGTTTTTATTATTTTATTTTTAACCAACTTTTTTTTATTTTCTCACCAATATTTAGTTGTGCACATTTTGATTACAAACAAATACAGTTTTAATTCATGTTCATGCTTTCATTATGTTGTAATCAAGTGTCTATAAAACGAAGGCGGTGCCAGAAAACGGCCCAAATTATTCATTAGTACACTGAGAGAGTAAAAATTGTAGAAAGAATAACGAAATAATGAGAGATTTTAAATTTTATTATTTTATAGGGTTCAAAATGGCACAATCGGCTCGATAATTGCGGAAATATTCATGAAATTTTGGAAAATTTAAATAATTTTTTATACAATTTCTGATAATTAAATATTTATTAAAACCGTCAAGCGACAACAATCGTCTTCTTGTTCTAAAAGAATACGGATAGATATATTACAAATAAAGCGAGCCCTATTGTATCGCAATCAATGCAAAAGTTTTGATTTGATTCATTTAAACAAACAAAATTTCACACATAACGTACACTTACTCACAAAAATATTTTGCTTACATTCTTTTGCATGAATTTCATTTTTGATGGCTAAAAATATCTACAGTAATACATATTAAGGTAGACGCCAAATACTAATCATAAAACCCACAACTTGTATTTTGCTTATGGTTTTGTTGCTTTTCTCTTAACAGCTGGGCAATTTAAGCGTCACAAAAGTATTTTGCTTAATGAGGATCGCCGTTATTTTTTATGATGTTTGGGTTATCCCGTTTTGTTTTTTTATTTTGCTTTTTAATTTACAACAGTAATTTATGTTTTTTATGATGGCTAATTGAAATAGTGTTCTTATTGCCCGCAGACCTGAAGGTTTTGTGGTTAAAACGCCTAAAGATAAAGAATTGATTGTTCAGAAAAAAAAATATTGTGTAGCTCCAGGGTAAATCAATGAAATACATTTGGGATATGTTTGACCGATGTCGGCAAACAATAGAAAATGTAGTTAAATGGCAGAGAGGAACGTGGTAATTTGAAAATATTTCACGAAATAGATGTCCTAAAGCGCTGACTTTGCGAAACCAGAGACAAATTCTTAAAGAAACTCAAGAAAATCTCCATTTATCGAACAAACGTGACACGAAAGAAACCTGTTATTCCTGAAGTCAACAGACAAAAGCTTTTGTTATTTGCTGAGCTCCATAGATCTTAAAATTGTGGGACCTTTACTCGCACTAGGCCATTCTCCACTGCAACTTTTGGTTGTGGTTCATTGAAATTTAAAGCAGATCGATGTTTTGATACCTCCTTTGCTGCTTCATTTCCATACGTAACTATGTGCCCGTTAAACTACACCAACTTTGCGTCATTCTCCGAGGCATATCTTTTTAGTTTCAGAACACATTCCAGCACTAGCTCGGAGTACACGTTAACTGGCCTCATGCCTTTTATAACCGACTGATTGTCAAATGCAATAAGGTTTTTTCTATACACCCGAATTTCCTACAGGTTATCCAACGCATGCAGCAAATCAAGCAATTCTGCCTGATGAACGGCCACGTAGCGACAGCTAAGTATATACTTCTTCCTGCTCTGCCGTCCATAAGAAAACCATCAGTAAAAATGCTGATGTCGTTCTCAATAGACTCATTTTGTATAAAGCCTTCCGCAATGAGTGTCCAGTGCAGCCTTTCAACGACTTTTCTTATCTTCATCCATTCCATCGACTTCCATTCCATCTAGCCAGAATCCCGTATGGCATCGGTTTTCATACGCAAAGCTGATATTGCGTTCGTTGACCTAATTAATAAGTCCAACGGTAGCAATTCCAACATTGCCTCGGTTTCCTGTGTTGACGCCATGCGTATTGCACCACATATACTCACACAGGTAATCCTTTGAACCCCATCCGACTTACACTTAATTGTAACTTGAGAGGCCTTTGACCACCAAACCAAGGATGCATAAGTTATTATGGCTCAAACCATCATTGTGTAAATCCAGAATGTAGGTTTTGGCGAGATTCCCCACCTACAGCCACAAACTCGTTTACATTAATGCAAGGTCCTGTTTGCTCTCTGTATCTTTAATTCATTGTCCTCATTCCAGGTAAGTTTCTTACATAGCAACGCCGATCCGAGTGAATAGCATAGCGTCAGATTTGCTAGCGTTTATGGTTAGCTCATGTTGTCATGAGAGCCTCGTATGTCATAAGAGCCTGTCTAATGCAACCTTGAGTGGCTCCGATCAACTTACCACCAATTATAACGACCAAATCGTCAGCGTACGCAATCGTATGGACGCCTGTTGAGTCCATTTTTTTAAAGAAGGCCATCTACGGTAATCTTCTGCAAAAGAGGTGTCAAAACTTTGCATTGGGGAGACCTCTGACTACCCTCTTCCGGATTGTGTGTACTCATATCTGAGAATTATAGCCGTAGACTTAAGCATATCATTGATCCATTTTATAAAATTGTGGTTAACACTACGCTCAGGAAAAGCATATCTCATCTTCAAGAAAGAGATTTTCTCAAAGGCACAAAACAGCTTCACAATTAGGAATTTCTCTTTCCGCGATAATAACAAGTTCATGTAGAGGGGTATCAGTGGATATAACTGATCTATAAGCATGTAGGTATATACTCAACGATCTATCCATTAGCGTATGGTTCTACAGGAAGTCAGTCTTTAATACAAAAGATGTAAGTCTAATTGGCCTGAGGGTCTTATCATCTGCATAGTGCCTCTCTTACCTAGTATGAAAAGAAACACAATCTTAGTTTCCCTCCAAGCCACCGGGATATATCCCATCGCTAGACAGGTGTTTTTATCCCCATTGTAATAATGCAGCTAAAATTTCATACATTCCAGTCGCTTTAAAGGATGCAAAAGATAGTATTGCACTTCTAACATCATTTATGATAATGCTTAAAACCAGTCTGCGGCTTAATTAAATAAAATAAATATTTGTAATCGAAACTGATTTGCAAAAAATTGTTTACTGTGTGTGCTTGTTTAAAACTTAATTTAGAAAAAACTATATAAAAATAAACTAAAAATACTTTGTATTAATTTAAAACGGAAATGCCTTTTTCTAATAGGTTAAAATAACATTTAACACCTTATAATGACCCATTTTAATTAGACTTTTGCAATGTGTGCGGGTGGAGGGCATGCCACAGCCAGTCTTTAAAATCTTCACAACCCAATTTAATTAAAATTTTTAGACAACAATATTAAATTTTTGCCAAATTTTAATATTTTACTAATAAACAAAACCAAATTAGACCTGCATAGCAACCCGAATTAGTTATAAACATTTGTTTTGAAGTCTCCCACAAACAACAAAATTCTTACTCAGCTCCATTTGAGAGCACCGGAGAGAGGGAGCGAAAAGCTTTAACTCAAACAATCAGCTAAAAGAATTCTAAATAAAGAGATACGCACTCAAAAGCTTTATTTAAAATCATATACAATTGTGGCTGCAACTTGCATCAACAGCCTTGGCATTGACTTTGACTGTACAGCTGTTTGCTGGAGCGGTGTAACAAAATAAATCAGTTATTAAAGGTTTCTGCTACGTACAGGTTGTGTGTGGCTGCCAACATTTTGCAGCAAAATTATATCTTTAGTAAATATTTTTATCAATTGTAAGAAAATATATTTAATTAAAAAATTCATTTTTAAAATAAATTAAAATCTTCTTTAGAAACATGTTTGTTGCTTAAGTCTTACGTTTGTTCACACGGGCAAGAAGAACAAGTAAAGTTTGTTGCTTAAGTTTTTTCGCTTGGTTTTACTTAAACATTTCTGTTTTCGTACTCTAACTAGAAAAATTCCAACTAAAATATTAAGAAGTGCAGGGAAAATAATTAAATAAGAAAAAAATTAAAGCCTGCGTGTTTGAAATAATAAATTTATGTTTTGTGAAAAATATTTTTTCTCCAACATTCAATCATTTGAAATATTTTAATTAATTATTGCTGCAACAACATCATTAAATCTTAACAGAAAAATAATAAAATAAAAGAAAACAGCAAAAGAAAAATCTATATAAAAATGAGAGTGTATTCACCAACCTCGTCCAATTGTTTAAAAAAAATTATAAAAAACGAAACAGATTTAATGCAGCATGATGATCATGCAACATCACAACACAAACTATCTTACCAACATAAATACTATGATGATCATGAGCTGTGGTCATTGCCAATAAAACTTAGTTATTTTTTCGCTTTCATCCTCGTTACGCTTTTCATGCAACATTCTGTTACTGCTACGGCCGGTAATGATGGCAGAATCAGTGGCACATTAGATAGTGGTGTAACAAAAGGACTTAAAAGTCGCATGCGGTCACCCAAAATTGCTAGTATACACATTTTGCAAGCTGTGCCCGAAAGTCTACCAAAGAATCAACATGATGGGGTGCCAGCGGCGAGTGCAACTTCTAGTGTTGATAATCAGACAAGCATGCCACCAGCTGGTAAATTTGGTAAGTTATAAACTGAATTATGAATGGACTAAAGTCAACAATACTTAAGAGTCAAGTTCAAGGACATGGTTATTGCTTGAAGAGAAGTGATTAAGAGTTTTGTTTATTTTATTATGTTAATGGAGATTTAAATTTAAGAAAAATCTAGTTCGTATATTCTCAAGAGAATTAGCGGCTTTAGCCAGCATTTTTCCGGAGAACTATAATATTATTACTATTATAATGGTTGATTGCTATTCTTACAGACATACCTCATTGGGTTCGATATCCTACAAAGTGGCGCTAAATTCATATTCTTGCAAGAGAAAAAAACAGAAATTTTTTATAATTAAATTCAAGAAGGAATATTCCTTCGCAAACCATTTAAAAGCTACAATTTTATAATGGAACCGTTAACTTTAGGAAATTCAGTCAGCGGTTAAACGATCTCTAATCTGATTTTTTTTTGTTGTAAAATTATAGTTGTTTGTAACTTTGCTTTAATTTATAAGTCTCATTGATAATATGCAAGTTTTTGCATATACGTATTTGTATTGCACGAGTAACTAAAAAATTTACCAAAAAATAAATAATAAAACAATTTCCAACATTGTTGCCTGAGTTAAGCCCCATTTTCAAGATGATTCAACCCTGTGTGCGACGGCTGCAAGAAATTGTTAATAATTTTATTTTTTATGATGACGGACATAAAACACTTGGGATTTAAAATATTTTAAGACACTAATTCTAGAGGATACAAGAAAATGTGTGATATTTTCATTTTAATCATATTAGAAACTCGGATAAAAATACCAGCAGTTTTTGAATGAAACAATTTTTTTTTATTACATTAAAGCCCCTTGAAAATATCTTTGTTGGCTTTCACATTTTTTTTCACCTTATCACCGCCTACGGTTAAAGGTGGTACGATATTCCAACATTGTTTCGCTAAAATCGTAATAATCTCTGAATTAAATTCCCAATGTTTTTCATTGCAAATATTTGCATATACGAGCAATTTCGCTACATAGAAATGCATTTTCTCGTGGCCGTACTATCAAGCGAGAAAATATATATATCTGGTGGAAAATTTATATTTATAAATACGATTATTTCTAAAAGTATTAAACGGTGCGGAGGAAGGGTTGTGCCGTTGGAATTATCGATTGTGCGGATTTCTCAGTCACGTTGTCGCAGTGGTCAAGTGAGCATCGCGCGTTCGCTGTGGAGACATTCTTTAAGAGTAATGATTCCTACGTTACTGCTCGTCGGCAATTTTGTTCAAAGTTCGGTATTCGGTGAGTGTAAATTTAACTCGCTCGTGGGTGCAGAGATTCCGCGCAACTGCTTCGACTATGAATGTCCCACGGCCAGGGCCCAGTCGATCTTCAAAGACTCCCGAAAACATTAAACTGGACTGAAGCAATTTACGTGAAAATCCGCGACTTTCAATACGGAAAAGAGCAGCCTCACTGGGACTTCCAAGAGCGATTATTCATGAAATTTTAAAAAAGGATATGAAGTTCCATCCTTTTAAAATTCAAATGGTTCAAGAACTGAAAGAAAGTGACTTTGATTTACGCAAACATTTTTTTGAAACGATGTTCAAGCGTTTTCGCACTGTAAATCCCATTTTTTGAAGCGACGAGGCTTATTTTCACTTAAACGGCCACGTCAACAAGCAAAGCTGCCGTTACTGGTCTCCAAGAACCCGCAACCATCGATTGAAACATCTAAGCTAATTGCATTGCCTCAGGGTAACTGTTTGGTGTGCCTTATCTACGCATGCGATAATTGGACCATTTTTTTTCTCGAGGCCAGGCGACGAATGTCAACGGTGAAAATTGTCGACGCATGATTGCGGAATTCTTTTTGCCAATCCTGTGAGTTCGTCCATCGTACTCTTCACACACGTGGTTTCAACAGGATGGGGCGACTGCACACACAGCCAGAGCTTCGATGAATTTGCTTCGAGAAAATTTCCTCCAAAAACTGTTCAGTCGCTTTAGGGACATCCCATGGCCATGGATTTTTTTTATGGGGCTACCACAAAGAGAGGATTTATAATGACAATCCCCAGTCTTAAATAAATAACGTAAATTATACCATTCAAGTGTTCAAAATTACAGGTATTTAGAATGTTAGCGTAGAAAAGGTTGAAGAGGATTTATAGTACTCAACCACTTTTTTATTAAATTCAAACAAAAACAGAAACGTTTCTAATTTGAAATTACAATGTGAACGATCCACCCATCACGACTATACCAGATTCTCCATTGACAGCCGCAGTGGAAACTGTTTAATTTGGTATTAGAAATAGAATTTAAAAAAAAAATTAAATCAAACCTTTCAATTAACTATAAACTTTGTTGCCGCAACAATTAAATAATTTAATGTGCTAATTTTTTAATCAACAAGAAATTTCAAATATTTATTGTCGGGAATAGGCTAGTTTCTTTGCGTTCTTCGCTGGCGGCTTAAGCCAGCTCATAAGGAAACGTTTACAGTTTCATAAACAAAATAAGAATTTGTTGTCTTTTTTTCTGGGCAGCATTTCAAAGTAGCAAAAAGAAGATGAAAAACAAGATTTTCAATTTTAATTTTATTTTATTGAGTCTTTCTACTAAAACAAATTAACCACAAGTATTCACATCTTATCTCTACTGTACTATTTAATAATTACTAACAATGCAATAACTAATTTGTTGTATTCAAATCATAATTTACTATCTACCATTGGGTAGGGGGAGCCCCGCCGTAAGTTTTTAGTGCCCATTAAATAGCAACAGATCGCGTACGGGAGTGTTGAAATGAAGCACTTGTTTGTTTACATATTTGCACGTGTTTTTTATTTCTTCCTGGATAGTTGGAGCTCTTAGGTTCCTGTGAATATTATCATTTTTCACGCTGATAGTGTCGTCAAATTTTACACTGTCTTTATTTTAAATTCTGAATGTTTAATGCGCAAACAGTACCTCGCATATGACCATATTGTCTTTATAATGCATTTGCATAACAGAACTTGAAATACTTCACGTGGATTTCGGCTCGAACAGTGTTATTTGTTATTTGTTTTCTTGCCGACAATTTTGTCTTCTGAGGGAAAAGGTTTATGAGACCATTTCGATGGATTTAACTTTAATCTTTATTTCTTTAGACACTCCTTTAGCTCATTAATATGGGACTAAAGTTCTTCGGATTCAATTTTCAGATGTTGGATAACACTTATAAATCCAGTGTTGTCTAAATGATATATAATAGCAGCCCTAGTATACTACCTTGAGGGACTCCAGCAGAGATTTGGTAATTTTTAGAAAACTGTTCCTTTGACCTTACTTCAAACTTTCTATCTAGTAAATATCACTTAAGAAGGTTGAGGGGAGTTTTTAAGTAGAACTCGAGTTACTTTAGTCAGTAGCCCATTATGCCGGACTATATCGAACGCATCGGAAATGTTAAATGCTTCTATTGACTTGCTTAAAAGTAGCATGCCTACTCGTTCTAAAAACTAAACTGATGGTTCGGAATAATGTTTTACTTATTAAGTAAAGCAGTTAAACACGAAACGAATAAATTTCCAAAAAAAAACTTTGATAGAACTAAGAGTAGGCTTATTGTTTGTTTAATAATCGTAGTAATACATGGCGTCCCACGTTCGCTCTTCAATGCCTTTCAGTATTCCATTCCTTTTTATCTTTTCTTATCCTGCTGTGTAATTACTTTTCAATATTAATGAATTCCTTTCCATTTTTGCACAATAGTCTATGAAAGTTTTTGAACATTTCATAAATCATCTTCAAAATTATGGCTACAGAAAAAAACGTAGATATGAAAACAATTTTACAGACTTTATTCGGCAACTCTCAAATAACATTTCAATTCTTTTTACGGTTATTATGTCAAATCTCTAAACACATAAACAGAGTGCAGACAGCTCAAATGAAAATATTTCATTGGGAAGAATGTTAAAAACAACAGCAAATTAAACGTAACATCATCAGCAGCACACACACTCCAGTCAACAGAATCAACATTAAAGTTTTTATTAACTGCAAATTTTTTGTGTAAAATACAAATCTGCAAATAAAACTCAAGCTTCAAGAGTAAAAACAATAGTGAGACTTGATGGACTGAAACGAGATCCAAACAGAAACCAAGTCAAATTTGTAATTACAATTTGTTGTTGTTGTTGTTGTTGTGATTAAACACATAAAATATTCAACAACAGCAACAACATTCTCAGTAAATAAATGACACCATTCTGTTTTAATGACTTAAATTATTATAATTTTTTTTAGACAATGAATAATGGCTGTCATAATGAATATGACAACAGCAACAACAACGTAAATGTTTAACAACAGAAAAATGACGACAGCGGCTACAACTACAACATGAATAATAGCAATAACCTCTTGTTGTTGTTACTATGCGCATTCGAAAAATAACAACAACAACAACAACAAACAACACAAAACATAAACAAATAAGACTTTAAATTTACACATCTTCTTTTCTTGTTGAGAACATGTACTTGTACTATGGGACTACTTTAACAAGCGGTTATGATAACCCAGCAAACAAGGAGCCGAAAAAAAGCAACTCAGTACGATTCAGCACAGTAACATTTTCCTATAACTTTAATAACTAAAAAGATATGAATTAACGAAGTATTCAATTTGATTGGAGTTTCTAATTTAAGATCAATAATACTGGTAAACACTGTTGCTGCTCACACGAACATTGTGATCGTGTTTTTTTGTTGTTGTTAGTGTTCGTGTCGTCATTACAAAAAAAAACACTACTTTGTCTTCAACCCGTCCAGATTTTTGTTTAATAGCTTTAAAGTCATTTTAACCTCATTTACGTGATTAAGTTTGAATAACTTAATTTCGGCGGATAAATAATAAATTTCATATTCGACTAACGTCGAACGTTGACGTTTGTCTGATTGTAAACAAGTCGTGAAAATACTTAAATAAACCAAACTGTCTTTGTTATGAGTGTCGAGAATTAAGTTCTGCGTCTCAATATCAAAAGTTTACACCATTAATAGGAAATCGTGGTTTGGAATATTTGGGTTTTCTTTACGCCATCAAGACAAATACTAGGTTCTACATATAAATATGTTGCATATTATGTGTGAGACACCTATCAGTTTGGATTAAAGGATTTGGATGAAACCAAAGGATCATGTAAGTGATTGTTATTTTTGTTTTACTCCCACAAAAGGCATCACAACAAATCCAAACACACTATAAAGTACCCAGATTTCTCATCGGCCATTAGAGTGACAAATTGGCTCTACCAAAGTGCACGGCACCACCAGATGGTAAGGAATGTTCTTCATGTGTTCTTCAAAGGAACTCCATTTACATAAACGATTTGTGTTTAAAATTTTTCTAAAAAACATGCTCAAATTTCGGGATCGAGATTACACAATTGGAATTTATTTTCTCCCTAGACGAACATTTATTATTTTCGGCACCCTGATGATCGATCGAAACATTACTTTTCTAAAACCGGTGATTTGATTGGTGTATTGTAATTGACATTCTATTTATATTCGAATGTAGTTTATTAAATAAAAAAAACAGTGTAAGTACTTATTGGACACAAACATCCTTCCCTCAGTCCCCGTTTCTAATGGTTATGAGAAACTTCGAGAATATGAAACTGTTCCTTTCGCAAAAAGAAAGAAAGCATGGCCCAATCGTCAGTCACTGACTGCTGGACATAAGCATATTAACCTTGAATCTTTGGTCGGTCACTGTTGCCAGTTCAGTTATTTTCTCAACAAATCTAGCGATTTCCGAATACATTTTGCGGGGGAATATATACGATTTAGCTATCGGAGGGAAATCCACCAATATCCATTATTAAATAAATAAATATCTTTGCGAGTTCCCAATGCTACTTGATACTTGCTACTTCTTCGATCAAAACTGGCACATGTTCATATAATGAACACGGGTTTCCAGAGTGCAAATTGTGACCCAACGAAACTTCTTAACGGCAGGGAATTGACAATAAATTTTATAAGGCAGATGAAATTAACATTATAACTTCAGACTTTCAACAACTGCTATTTGGAATATACACTGCGAATCATTTAAATAAGACATTTAATTTGATCAAAGGCAACTCCCTACTACAAATTTCACAACAATTTTTTAAATAAATATTTTTGTTATTATTCGTTTCTTATGCATCACTTGAATTAGGAAATTTTATATGTTATAAAAGTGGGCCAAGAGTTGTAATTCTAATCGACAAATGTTGTAATGTCATAAAAATTATAGTATTAGTTTAAAAATATAATGCGCAAAATAAAAAAAAAATGTAATGCGCAAAAGCTCTTAACATTGCGAAAAGAAAAAATGTTAAATACAAAATTTGCAGACTTGTTTCAAATCCGTGCATGTGGCCACGAAAATTCGCAGAAAAAACGTGGTTAAAGCAAGTGTTTGAACAGTTTCTCGTATTTTAAAGTCGCGTCCATTTATAGAACGTCAAAAACTTCTTAAGAAATCACCACTCAGTGACAATCGTAAAGTTCAGCACCTCCAATTTGCAGAGAATACAATGACGTGGTCGGGTAAGTCATTCAACTTGTACTTCCACGACTTAAGAAAGGAAAAAATATTTTTGCAAAGAAGACACAGCAGGGAAGGCCGAGTTATGGTGGGGTGCCATATTTTGCTATGACACTATTGATTTGGAATTTGAAAAGGGACTGGAGCATCGTACAAAACGATATTAGATGTGTTACCACACTTTAAAAACTTATATGGACCCAATACGCTGAGCCTACCAAAACCATATATAGGATCGCTTTGCCGCTGAATGCCTAACAAAAATTTTTGAAATAAAAATGTTTATCTACTGTAAATAATAAAGTTGTATTTGAGAATTTTATTAAGACCTTAAGTGTGAATAAATTTGTTAAATAAAATTCACCAAAAAAAATATCTGAAAAATAAAAAAATTTGCGAAATTAACAAAATACGAAAATTCACAACCAAAAAGCCAACAAAATAATTATTTCACAACAAGTCTCAAATTCACCAAAAACTCTAAATTCACCAAAAATCATAAAAACTTGAAATTTGAAAAAAAAAATTTAATTAAACTGAAAAATCATAAAAACCGTAATTTTAAAATATTTGTTGGAATTCACCGAAAATTCACCACAACGCCTTAAATATGCTAAAACTAAAAAAATTTCCAAACAAAAAAAATCAAAATTTTAGTAAGTTCTGAAATTTCAACGCAAATTTGAACAACAATTTCAAATTCATTCAAAAACAATATTTTTTTTTTTATATTTTACAAGAAAGTTACTACAATTCAGAAATTCAACAAAAAATTTGAAAATCACTAATCATTTCGCTGAAATCCCAATTAAATTCTAGAACAAACCGAAGTTCACCAAGACTCAAAAAAATCTAATCTAAATCTTACAAAAAACCTTATTTTCACAAACAAGTGACCAAAAATAAAATGTAAAATAAGACGACTAAAACCGGGGGCCAAAATTAAAGATAGCAACCAATCCTTTGCACCGGGAAAAATCTGTGGTATATTTTTAGTACTTCACACTTTTGGTTTTTATTACGCTATTTTTTGCTAAACCCTGTAGACATAATTTTACCTTCATTACATATAAAACTAAGCCTTGAAATAAGTTTTATAGTCATTCAGGTGGTTTTAATATAAAGAATATAAACGTTTTTGTAACGTTATTTTGGGTAACACTCTTAACACTAGTAAAAGTAATCAACTCTGGGTTACCTCAGTATTATTTTTTTTGGAAATAGAAATGTTTTTTTTATAGAATTAATTTTTTAAGAATTAATTAATAATCAATTTGAATTGAAACCATTTACAAACATTGCTTTGGCATCAGTCTATTCCTGATGAATAAACAAGTCAAATTAAATCCAAAACATTCCCAGGGATTGTCATATCGATTGTGACAGAAAACAGTGTTTCCAATATGATGTTCTCTGCCTCCAAGCAATAAACACCCGATATGAGGGTGATTTTGCGGGAATCAATATCTTTTATCACTAATTTGCGCAAATGAAAGCCCTTTGGAGACGGTATTAGCAGCTAAGGCCTAATTTAAAAAAAAAGCGAGATACATCGTAAGCCGATTTTTACCAATTCCAGACCGATTGCTGTATTAAAATCTCTAGTATGAAACCAATATTTTTGCAAGTTTTTATTCAATCGTACAAAATTTGTACAGAGAAAACTAAAAATCGTTTCAAAGTTTTGAATATTACTTTGTTGGTTAATACTGACGATGATTTCTGTTGAAATAATATCATGAGTGGTAATGTTTTTAGTATGTTTGAATGTGTACAAAATCCTCTGCAACAAGCGCCATATCCGTGACATAGAAATTTCTTCGTTTGTTGGTTTGTTTAAAGCTGACTTGTTAAACGAAACTTAGAACATCTTCCTTAATTTTTAACATGTTTGCAAAAGGAAATTACATATACATACGTTTTGTAAGTTTGTGCGCTATGTAACACCCATTTGAAAACCAGCCGTTCTGATGTTAACAACGTACATACGAGTCTCCCTAATAAATGCATCTCTTCATTAATGTCTGGTTACTTAATTGACTTTAATTTGCCTAATACTGGGTCATTAAAACTTACGCACGCATGTAATTTTTGTACAATTTAAAGCAAAGCAAAGTTAAGTCAATTATCAGTTTCCTCTTCTACCTGGATTATAGACAATTAATATTTCATCATTTTGTATGATTTTTTTTGTGATGACGCCTGTTTAATGAACTTCCTTCAAAAAAATTTACTCTTAGGAAACAACTAGTTTGGCTCTTTTAATATCCCAGTTTGGGTTAGAGTTCATCAGAACTGTAGGGTATGCATCATAATATGTTGCATGTTATGTAAGTATGTATTTGCGTATGTTTTTATGACAAATACATGCAAGAAAATACATGAAAGGCACAGAAGCAAAAACCAAAAAAAAAAAAATTGAACAACTTTTTTAACAAATTTCCATTGGAAACAGCAAAAACTATTGGCAGGAGAAGTTAAACGTTGAAATCAATGAAACAGAATAAAATTTAACTTGTGATCATGAGCCGAAAATCTGCACGAACCCGTGAAACATTTCGTTTCTCTAAAGTGAAAATAAGCTTCATCGCTTAGGTTAACAGGCCGCCTGTACACGTGGATCCGCTGAGCCTGGTTTTATGTGTTACGTGATGAGAATGCGAGGAAGAAAGTAAAGAAGATTAAAGAAAACAAGAAAGCGTAGAATCTAGATTCGAATGTTAGTATGGAGAGTAAGGGCTGTGCGGTCACTACATAGGTGCCGCTGTGGAGACATTACCAAACCAGTTGGTGTTCCTTATAAAGAGGATAGCAAAGGTTCTTCGCCCGTGATGCGCTAGGCGTAAGCCCTCTAATACAGGACAAAGGCACAGGAGATGAACTACTGTCTCCTTTTCCTCTTCGTTATGACAACTTCTATAGTAGTGATTTGCAGGCGAACCCCAATGACTTGGCGTGATTGCCAAATTGCAATCTCCGGTAATGGTTGCCACGATATTCTTTAATTGGGTTTTCTGAAATCTTAACAGATTTCTGGTTCGCACTCTGTCTAAGCTGGGCGGAATTAGTCAATAGTATTTGCACATGAGGGTTCCACCCACCACCTGGCCTGAGCCATATAATATGTAGCATTATGAAACTGCTTCTTGCAGGCGGAAAGGGGAATGCCATTAAATTCATCAATATGCGAGTCCTATAGCCTTGCTTCTTTCTTTGCCAGCTTATCGGCTATACAATTGCCCATATTGTTCCCATATCCATGCAACCATCTAAGGTGGTTGCAATTTTTCAACACGAAGTTTACTTTTGTGTGCAATTGAAAATTGCTTGTGTTGTTTTTGTAATTGTTCTAAAATTGCTACCACCTTTCGGAAATAATCTTTAAATTGAATGAACTAATTCGCGAACGTCTAAAATCTAGATCAGACGCGGATCCAGCTCCTAAAGCCGCACCTGCTCTAGATGTAGGTCTTCGGTGAGTGTACACTGTAGAGAGCTTTTTGCAATTCGTTTGCGTGACGCGGATTAAATGATACAGGACTTCCACCAGCACTTTCACGCGTTATTTCGACATTCACATTTGAACGGCTTGCTATTGGATGGTCAGTCTGTTTATCACCAATTGATCTCTTTTTTTTAATTAATCTTAAAAATTATTCTTAATTGACGAAGATATATAAATATTTTGACCACCTTTTGTATAAAATCAGTCGACTGAACTGTCAGAACTTTTTTGTAACACACTACAGCTCAAATGGCGGCGAATTAAATCTAAATTTGCGAATTTTTGTTTTTTTGTTTTTGGGAACTTAAAGATTTTTGTGTACACAAATGTCATACTAAAAACATTTTATTTCTGGTTTTGTCACGGAAATGTTTATTCATTTTTCGTTGTTTTTTTTTTATTATTTACAAGTTCTGTGAAATCTAGAACTTAGACGGATGTTAAGGTTGACCGTAAAATATGTTGCCTTTATCTGGAACGTCTTTAACATGACGATATAAATATGTTTATTTTAACAAAAAAATATTAAGTTCGGGTCAAAATAAGTATTTTTCTTTTCAAAAGTATTTTGGGCTTCTTGACAACCATTTAAATTAAAACATTCCTTTTAAGCTCTGCTTATTACTTTACAGCATATTGCACGTACATTTGCGACCACATACGACCACAAGTACACATATGTATTTAAGTATGTGATAGATGCGTGTTGTTTTTTTCTTTGTTTTTTGCTGCATGTGTTTGTGAAGTCGTGACAAGAATTTTCCTCAGCTAAGTTCTTTCAAAGGCATGTCTGTATAATGTTCTCTTCAATAATTTTTTTCTTTTTAGTTTTTATCTTCGAATTCTACATTTAAATTTAAAGGGTGTTTCTTTACTTGCATAGAAGTTTTAACATTAAAGTAAGTTCTGTAATGAAATGCGTGTTATTGTAAACAAAATTTACTGGCGTGCCTTGAGAAAAGAGACACAAAACATAATAAAAGAATTTTTATTTACAAAAATAACCACAGGCCTCATTATTTTAAATAAAAAAAGAACCTAAAATTTTCACTCGCAGCATAAGTACTTACGTTGCATGGTCGAGCTTGAATGTCCATTTCTTTCAGTTTTATGCCACAGACATGGGTACGTGGACATGGGACCCATACGGGCAATTACATGCCCAATAAGCTGGCAAAGAGGGGAGGAAGGTTGTAAAACTGGTACATTGAAGAATTCTGTGGCATTCCCCACTCGACCAGCAATGTGTAAATTAAATATGCTTTATATGATATACGTCAGAGCAGATGCGGGAACTCGAAGCTAAACTGATGTAGATTAGACCCGGTTCGATTCAGAAATCTGCTAAGATTTCAGAAGACGCAATTAAGTGCTATCGCGGCAAATGTTGCTGGATATTGCAGATTGGTCACACAGGCAAAGAGAATGAAGGTACTGGCGAATGAATACTGCAGAAGCTGGGAAAATGTGCAGGAAGAGGAGACAGTATTTCATCTCTTAGGGCCCTGTCTAACCTTGGAGCTGTATCCATATGGGGCGGAGATTCACAGTCAGCCTTTCGGAATTACCGTAGGTGTGACAACAGGTAATATTCTACTTTAGCTAAAGCTGCAACTGGTTTGGGAATTTTTGTTTATAGTGGCCACTCAAGCTTCTCCTCTCTACACCTTGCTCTTAATCATCCTTATCTTGCTAGGCTATTTAATTTTCCAACTTTCGGCTTTCTTTTTCTTCCGTGTTTCTCTTTTCAGGTAAAATAAAGGTACCGGATTTGAGGATGTAAGTGAGCCTGTATTTTAGGCAGCCTATAAATTTAACCTAACCATCAGGCTCGCATTGTTGAAAAAAAGGAAATTTCCAAACTATTAAAAATTAACATTTTCCCATACAAGAAGCGCAGAAAAATTCAAGAATTTGTTGTTTTCTAAAATACTTCACCACCAAAAGCTTAAGCTGGATCCGGGTCTGCTGGCCATGCTTTAGACATCAAATTGTCACAAATAACTAAGAAGATCGAACTTTCGATAACTTATAGCAGCATTTGGAATTGTATGTTCGTAATTATGCGGCGAACATTGTGATTCGAGTCGTAAAGCGTCACAGCCTTATCAGTAAATATTAGCGCTTTTATCTGCCCAACGTTTTGCGTTCTTCTTCTCCCATTTCAGGGCAACTCAATTTAGGAACGAATTAATGGATTATTGATTTGATATTTCGACAGGTTGTTTTGTTGTAAATTTTTGGAACGAATTTCCGTCAACCCTTTTCAAGTGTGGTTTGGAGACAAATCGGTTTCGCCAATGTGTCATCACTCGTTCTCACGCGCCATCTTTCGAAGCTTTAACGCAGTAGTAATATTTTTTTTTTTGTGAAAGAAAAGCTTCTTTGAGCCTTATGCCAGACATGGCAAACAAAACCGACCTTTTGAGTCAAATCAACTTCAATGCAATTGCTGAATTCAATTGTGTGTATTAGGATACACCTTAAAAGACCACCCTTTACAAGTGTTTATATTCTCTTAAGTCGTACGTACTCTGACAAAAAACAACAAAACTTATTTTACCTTTAACGTTTTTTTTTGCCTTTAAACGAATGAGTATTAACCAAACGGCATATTTTAACTTGGTCATGTCAAGTCAATGGTAAAATAGTATTTATGCAGCCAACCAACCAACCAACCAAAAAAACATTTGTACAAGAATAAGTATTTATGTTTTGTATCTTTTACACACAGCTCTACGTAAAAAGTAACAACCATAAAATTGATCGTAAAAATAATAGAACGCACTGCACTGTATGTTACTCTGCTACTTAAATCCCCCCGGGAAGTAACGAACTTTTTAGAATTTATTTGTTTTTTTTTTTAAGAAAAATTAAAAAAAAGGAAATATTAAACTGTTTGTTAGTTGTGACTCCATCTGTTGAGATTTGTTGTTGTGGTGATGCTTGTTGGAAAAAGAGAATTTTGAAACTTAACGTCACTGTATAAATAAAGAACTTGTTTTTTTTTTAATGTAAATAAAAATTATCTTTTTGCGCAACATTTAATTAATTGCAAGTGTCTCTTTTAACAAGTTTGTTTGGCAAGTGATAGCTCTGACTTCATTGCTGAAGCGGCTTAAGATACAAACTTGCGATTAAGTGGTTTACTGTATTACTAACTGCGTAAAGTGCGTAAAGTCTTGTTGGTATTTTCCATACAAACTGAACGTTAAATATTATATACATAAGTATATGAAAAATTATACACTTTAAACTTTGTGCGAGTGTAAAACTCTATGGCTACAGAAAAAGTGAGATTCTTGTCGTTTTCTATTTTTGATGATTTTTTAAAAATCAGACATTTCCATATTTTTTTATAAAAAATGTTTTGTACCGCCACAACATCCTCGATATCACTGAAAGCTAATTTTAATGCGGATTTCCTCGAACAAATAGAACAAGGTATTAAGGCTATAGAGAGCTGAAATTTGGTACACAGGACTAGGGTTCTCTCTTATTTGTATGGATCATTTCCATTAGACAGCTGAAATTTGATATAACCCAACCGTCTGTATGCTTTAAATTAAAAAAGGTTTTATACATCAACAAACAAAAATAACTTTATAATAACAAAAATAACTGAAAAAATAATTCTGATCCGCACAAAAACATAAATGTGAAAATAAGGTCAAGTTGCTCTCCAAAAATTTCAGCTGTAAAAAGTACTGCAATTAAAATGAGGACCAAGTTCTTAATATGTTTTCTCACCTTTTAACACGTTGAATGCCACGTGGTTTTATAGCGACTTCCCCGTACAAAGTGGCAGAAAAATGGCACGAAATTTGATCAAACAGGTTATAACATTTTGTGACACTTGCGAGGGACAATCATTTTTATGTTCACCTTGTTTCAATAAAATCCATTAAAGTTTTCTGCAAAAATTTTTAATTTTTACCTTTATTGTCATATATTATACTGTCAGTTACCGGTGACTGACGTGGCACTCAACGTGTTAATGAAAATCTACCAGTAGATAGAATCTCAAAAATGTAAATTTTGGGAAAAAGATATTCAAATCTTTTTTTGATTAAAAAATCTACAAAATTAAGCTAAAATCTTCCTTCTGGCATCACTGAAAAAGTTTTTCCAACAACTTTTCGGTTTTTAGGGCATCTTTTGCAACTTCGAATGGGAATTTTTATCTACCTGATACGGGGTCATTCAAGTCAGAAATTTCTTTTGCAGCCTTACACAAATGGCCATAAAATTTACATATTTCAACCCAACTATGTTCGAAATCTTAAACATAGTAATTAATGAATCATTAAATGTAAACAAGAACTTGTTTACCGTAACTAAAGTATATTTAAAATATTTCCAAAGAACCATAATTTGTTTGCAACAACTATATATTCTTGTAGAGAATACAATATAGCTGCGATGACCATGCCACAGCAGAGTATTTTCCGAAATTCCGATTTGCCGAAATGGGTGAAATTACAACAATGGGCGTGGCATCATTAATACAAATTATTTACGTCATGGCTGTATTATTATTTAGGTCATTAATCAATGAAATACACTCGTAGAGTCAAGCACAATAATTTTTTTTGGATCAAGCCTGATCTTGTCAGGAAACCAATTGCGCTCATATTATATGGCCGGTTTTAACAAAAAAATCTACAATTTTTATTATTAGCAGATGTACACGATCTATATTTTATTAAAATCGGTTTAGTATTTCATGAGCTATTAGGGTTTAAAGTTGCCACTATTACTATCACAACAAAACGAAATTCGTAGGTGTGCGTGTATTTTATCACTGCTTGTTGGCGTGGCTAAGTCTAAGGCACAAAAAGTTTATATGTTTTTTTATATGTTAAGGTAATTTTCCAATCCACATTAGACAGATGTAGAGTATTTCCACCAGTACGCAAATACAAGTTACAATTAAACTTGCTTGCATAAAGCTATTACGGTATGGCCAAGCCAGTGGATGACTAAAACTTCATTCAGACGCGCACATTCACGCAAATCTCTTTCAAACTCTCTATCATGCGCAGATAGTCTCGTGATTAAAAAATATACCGTTCATGCATGGTCACGCTTGCCTTACAGATAATCAGATTGGCGGTACGCAGTTATATTTAGAACCATTTTATAGTTTTACTAGTTGACAATTCTGCTAGAGTTGCAGCAGGTATAAACATTACGTGGGCCAGTAACCCAAAAAATATATACATATATATTTATATTTTATTTTTCTACTCACCTTGAGATTGCCGCAAGCACTATTGTAGAAAATATTGTTGTACGTACTTCAAGAGTTCGCATTTCTAATAACAGACCTGTAATAAAATAAAAGTAGGCGAACTGTAAAGATTTTCTATAAACAGGATAAACAGAATAATTTGTTTGTGAACATTTTTAATGGAAAATTATCAGATTTTGATTAATTTTTTCATAGAAAAATATGCAGATTCTTGTGATTTTTATTTCCTTGAAAAATTGTTTGATTTCGTATTTTTTTATAGAAATACTTCCAGATTCTAAGAACTTGTTTTATAAAAAAATTTTGAGAATCTGAAAAAAAAAATTCACAATCTGTTGGTTTATTTTTTTAGAAAAATTATTTCATTTCAATAAAGACTTTTTTCTATAGAAAAATATTGAAATACTATATTATTTTCTATAGAAAAATTAACAAAGTGTGCAAAAAAGTTCAAAGTTAAAATTACGCTTTCCTAGTACTAAGCAAAACAATACTTTAAAAAAGAACCCAAAGGAGAATTAATGCGATTAATCAGAAACCAATCAGAGACCGTATGGCATTACTATTTTAATTCCAGGGTTTTATTACTTCAGAAGGGTTTAATAAAAGATTTTGCCTGTATCATACTCGAAAAAGCATTCTACGCTTTCTTTCCGGTCAGCAATTGCTCAATTCCTATTAAAGAAGTATTCGTTGACCAATTAAAACTATAAAATTGCTGTGTACTTCTGGTGTAATGACCACTGTGCACGGACATTCACTGTAAGGAAACTTTATTTGATATTCCGACAGAGTGTTTTGATGTAGATTTTGGAACGAAATTCCGTCATCCCTTGTCAAGTTTGGTTTGGAGACAAACCGGTTTCGGCTATGCGCCATCTTACGTGTCATTTTTCGCTCTGAAACTTTATTTTCAAAGGCGAGTTTCTTTGTTAAGTCTTTATATTCCTACCTAAGTTAATGTGAACAGACGTGCAGATTGCAGACATTTCCGCTCGAAATAACGTGAGGTATGTGCCCATGGACACTGACAATCTCGTGATCGCTTCAAAGACGCCAGCTGTCCACATCTGCATTTTATTCGGAAAATAGAGAGGGGAGTTCAAGGGGCTGTATTATGCTGCGTGCATAGATTTACATATTGTTACTTTTATTACCACAATAAACGTTAATTTGTAGGGTTTATTTAATTCAAAGAATTAAAATAAACAGTCCTTAATGATTTTTTCAATACACAACTTTATTCGGCTACTACGACTCTTATTTACAACTCTTCAGTACTAATTTACACTGTAAACTTAGCACGCTTATGTTCACACAGTTGTTCGCTCCATGAAATCTCAAAGTCAACTATATTTCATGCGGTGGACGTCGCCTTTATATACAGATCAGGGCCGCTTCTTGAAATGTCCCGAACATACGCGAAATTGCGCATCATTTATTTCAGTTGCTGGTTTAGTAGTCTTGTATATGTGTTTGTGTGTATCTTTTGTTTACGTTTTCTTTCTGTAGAAGATGTTTTTGTTTCTACAATGAATCGCGGTTCGGGGAATTTTCGCTAGGTAATTGTTTTTGTTTTATGTTTATAATATTTCGTATTTGTACAATGATTTAAAAAAACTTCTTTGATTATTACTCGTACTTCATACTATAAAAATAAGTAAGTTTGACTCTTTAAATAGACGATAAAGTTGAAATCATAGTTGCTAGACTAAGCGATGTATTGACGTTTAGTTAAATAGCGGATTTTTTAAGCTTCGATTTTTTGTTGGTAATTTTTTCGCAACTTTCTGTTTATGCAATGAATTTCCGATATTTATGGTAAATTTTTCATTTTTGATACAATTTCATTTTTTTTTTAATTTTTTGCTTTAATGTTCTAATTTAACAGCATTTAAATTAGCTGAAATTCGTTGGTGAATTTTAGATCTTAGACTCTTTGGTGGAAGTTGATATATTTCGTGAAATTTATGTTTTTATGAAATTTCAAAGATTCGTGAAATTTGTATTTTGGGTTATTTTTCACGATATTTTAGTTTTTGTTCTTTTCATAATTTTTTTTTATTTTGTGTACCTATGGTGAAATATGATGCTTTGTCGAATTACCACAGATTTGGTATAAAATGCCATTTTTCTTAATTTTTGGGCTGATTTCGACTGGTATTTTCGAATGATCTTAAAGTTTTTCTGTGATTTTTTATATTTGTTGCTAATTTTCTAATTTATTTGTTGTGAAATTTGAATTTTCGTACGTTTTTTGGTAAGAACACATTCTGGTTAAATTTCGGTTTCTGGTGGTTTTGGTTCTGCTTTGGTAAGTTTTCGACTTTTTGATGAAATTTAATTTTGAGGTACAAATTTTGAGTTTGGTTAATTTCAATTTTTTTTGACGAAATGTACTTTTTTAAGTCAGATTTTTATAATATGTAATTAAAGTTTGGTGTTGGTAAATTTTGTATTTCCGGTGAAGTTACGATTTATTGCAATTTTTCGGTAAAATTTCAGTATTTGCATAAATTCGGATTTTTGGTACATTTTTATCGATTCTTAGTGAATTTTCAATACGATTAAACATTTAGGTACCTAACTGATCTCGAGCTCTCGGGTGAATAATTTCAATAATTCAATAATTCAACGTGATCGGGATTGTAAATGTCAAATAACAAAAAAAGGGCTCCGCTAAAAAACATCTGGCAATAAAAAATCATAAAACGTTTTTAAAAGTTACGCAATCTTGCCCTTCGGATGAACAAAATCACATTGTTGAAGCATACAACAGTGCTTAGCTAATGTGATTTATAAATAAATCCATATATTTAATAGGAAAGACTATTTTTTGTTTTCTCTTTTACTCCACATTATGCAGCTGCCATCTTAAAAAGCAGATTTGCGCAATATAAATTTAAATCGGTTCAGTATTTTAGAAGCTATAAATGTGTAGAATTGCTACTACTAATACTAGCACAAATATTATGCAGTTACAAAATAAACAAAACATGTATAGGTGAGTGTGTCTGCAACGGTTTTTGGCGTAGCTAAGTCTGGCATAAAACACACTGATCACAGCAGGCTACACGGCTAACCGACTACAAATGCCGCTGGCTTCAAATGTCGCTCTCTAGCCAGCTACTTAATTATTTTGATAACGACGGCTAAATAGAAATAGTTATATATTTAGCAGCAGTTAAAATATTAGCAGCAGTTACAACAATTCATTAATATTTCAGTGGTGCCACTTTAGATTTTTTACTTTTTTAAAGTTCGATTTTTTCACGGAACATGTCCGGTAGGTGTGCGTGCCTGCCAAGTAGAAAATATAAGCAGATATATCTTCTGAAATGTAATCAGCCTGGTAATGAACCATTTATTCAATTAAAGCTTATAAAATAAAAATTTGCCAATAGATGCATCAACCTCTTTAAAGTGCGTGTAAACGAGTGTAATTTTGATAGATTTTAATCGGCATCCTGCTGTCTGCTATGTGTTTAATGTATAAATGTTTTCTTCTTTTGTATTTCTTACCCACATCAGACGATTGTAGAGTTTTAACCAGTAGGCCAACACTAGTATATTACTAAATAGAATTCGGGTGACAGAAAATTTACTTATTTAGTTTTAAAGAAGAAAAGCTGTAAGATAACTTCAATTATTCTTTACATTTCATTTATTTCAAGTAAATGCATACACCATATATACACAACAAAGACACACCAATAACGTAGAACTTTCGCAATGAACTTCTTGGCTTCCGCTTAAGCGGCAAAAAATTAGAATAAAATTTACCGCTAAACATCAGAAAACAATAAAATTAACACACGTAAACCTAAAACTCAAATTCACGATCTGCTTGATCACAGTATGACAAACTGGTGTTTTTACGGTTTTCTATGCCGAAAAAAAAATTAGAACGCTCTCCCTGTTTACTTTAATTCTTTACCTTAATTTAATAAGTCTTATTTTTTTAGAAAAAGAAATTTTATCTTTCGGTTAAAACTTCTTTTTATTATCTTTTAATATTTCAACAATGGGCGATTAAGTTTCGCCCGACCAACATTTCACCATTTGACCGCATTAAGCAATTGGCCGAAAATTATAAATTGTCTTTATGTTTGTATTTCTTTTGTTTGGCCAGTCAGTCTGTGGATAATTGTCTATTGTTCTCACTATTTTTGTGAAGAAATCTTTAAATAATAAACCCCGACATAAGAAACTGCTGATCATTGGTGTTGAGAGTGAAAGTTTTTTTAAAGCATTAAATGCATAAATTTTTCACTACAGTTTCTTTTATTTGTTTCTTTGAGATCAGCAAACATTTGAAAATTTTAGTGGGGTTTTAAAAATCATCTTTAAGACAACAATGGAAGTAACAAGGAGCGTCACAAAGGTTGAAAACAAACTTTTTTGGAAGCAACTTGCAGTAGGAATGGCAAAAAAAAAAACTTAGAACAAAGCAAACAATGTTGCTATGGAAAGCTTAAATACACACACTCGAATAAAACCAGGTAAGAGCGCTATATTCGGCATTTTTGTTTCTTAAATAGAATGTTACCCGGTTAAAGAGTACATGCTTACCCCACATCACTATTTGGGATTTTCTAAAGATTATAATACCTTTCGACATTCATAAGGTTAAAAAAACCCTTTTATGGGAGTAAATATATTTCAAGTGTAATAAGACGACAAAAAATGTTACATTTTATCAAGAAACGAAAACACCATTAATTTTTCATTTTTCGCATTCCTTTAATAAATAGTTAGGGCTGCACAATGGCCCGATGGTAGAAAATGTATTCAAATCAATATGCAATTACAAATAAATAGAAAGTACATTATTTTTCTGTTGAAACACAGGGTACACTAAAGGTGTCGCATACATTTTTAACTAATCAAACAATGACTGCAAAATTTTGAACAGTAGTGCAATATTTCATTTTAAGTTTTATTGCAAGCAGTAAACATGGCGACAAAATATACACCAAATCCTTTGCAACCGATTTTCAACTTGGTCGTATAGTATTTGGAGTTATTTAAATGAAGACATTCTGACTATCGTTTTCGTGCCCAAAGTCTTCATCAACCTCATTTCATTTTGCTGAAAGTTCCTGTTCCTAGACCCCCGCCTTCGAGACCTTAGCTTATAAAGTTTTTTACAGGGCCCGCAACAATTCATGACAAACCGCTGCTCATTTGCTGTAGTTGAGAATTTTGTATTGGTAAAACTGGGTCCTTAAACTGGGCCCATAAACCTCTTTTCCGATAGTCAAAAAAATCCTTGATTTTATGTAGATTCTTGAAATGAATTTCCGTCAACCCTTGGTAAGTATGATTTGGAAGTAAACCAGTTTCTGCTATGCGCCATCTTCAGAGGTATTTTTCGTTCTTGTACCCAAACCAAACTTGACAAGGGATGACGGAAATTCGTTCCAAAAAATCCCCCAATGAAGCGTATTGCCATCTCAATGGCTTCGTGAATGAACAAAATTGTCCAATTTGGGGCTCAGAAAATCTGTTCACGTTCCATGAGAAACAAAAGCTTTCGTAACATGCAACTGTCTAGTTCGGATTTTGGTCAGCTCCGGTAAATGGGCCTTACTTTTTAGGAAAGTGAGGCAATGACTATGAACGACATTCGTTATAGGAACATGTGGCTCCAACTGGACGGCATGGATCTGAACACCATGAGAAGCTTATATTCCAACTCATTATCGGTGGGACAAAACCACACCTTTGTCTTCGAAAACTTCATGAAAAGAACATGGATGGGCTGTCATCAGAGCCGCGGAAGAAATCTACCGAATATTTTATTTCATACTTAATCCAACTGTTCTTTGTTCCAACTTGGAACCATAGAAATCAATATATATAATCAGAACATGCCTGATTTAAAATGCCATAAAAATATCACAATTCTTAGGTCTATAAAAGGCTTTTGGTGTACTTTTTAGACACTGATGTTTTAACAGTATTTTTGTGTGTTAAAAACATTCGCTACCATTTAGGTGTCCAAACAAAAACTTGGTGGACATAACCATAATATAGTTGTTAAAAAAATCATATTAATATTGTGGATGGAGCACAGGTGATTAATGCAATCGAATGCTTAATAGTCAACGCGCTAACCATTTCAGCCATCATACTTTGATTAAACATCAAACATATTATGTCTAATAAGAACATTTTATGCTTGGAGTTATTATGCTATTTTTGAATAGGTAAAATACTGTAGTTGTGGTTAGAATGTCAGTAAAAATTTTATTTTTCAACTCAACCACGTTGCAACATTTAATGTTGATCGCAACTAAAGTAATGTTTAAAGTAACTATTTTATGTTTACCACACTAATATATTATTGTAGAGAACATAATATGGTTATGGTGAACATGCGTCTAAAATATTTCCCATGAAAAATTCCGACAGGGTGTTTTGATGTAGATTTTTTTAACGAATTTCTGTCATTCCTTGTAAAGTTTCGTTCGGAGACAACACGGTTTCGGTTATGTGTCATCTTCAGTGTCATTTTTCGTTCACAACTTGACAAGGAATGACGAAATTCTTTCCAAAAATATATAAAAAATTTTACCTTTTCAGTTCAATTAACTTTTTTTAAAGCCCTATGGTATTTTCTTTTCCATACAAAAATGTGACATTTTATTTTACTCGGAATATGCTTACGCCCACAAAAGGTTTATTTGCCCTTGGCAATGGCGAAAGGCATTGTTGCCCTTTTTTTTACCTATATAAAATCCTCAATAATAAGGGTGCATTAAGCATGTGCCCTTTAACAAGGCAACATTTTATTTAGAAAACGATAACGCCATTAAAGAGTACTTGTCCATCGCTGAAGCATTTTGTTGTCTTTTCGAGCTAATAAAGAGAAAGAAACAATTAAGGAACCTTCCATTCACAAAGAACGTGAACTTAAAAATTGTACTGTATGATTTATGTCTTTAAGAAGACGAAAACACGTACATTTATTAATGAAATGAATGTATTAAAACAATTTTTTTTGCAGTTACACTCTCCATAATAAATCTTTAATAAAAAGGGGAAAAATGATACTTAATCAACTCAATAGTATTCATTCTTTTACACCTCTGCATTGCATAAAAGAATCGGTAAACCAGTAACATGGTTGACATGCCAACACTGTAATCATGCTAAAAAAGAATGTCAGTCGTCTGTTCGTCTGCCTCCGTCTTTGTCACTTTTTTTCATCTTGATAATGTCGACACTAATGACGGCATAGAGAAACACAATGTAGCAACCATTTAGCTGCATTGAATCTATTAACAAATTGATGCGTTTAAATTACATGTATTACATCAGTTTTAATGACACATTAACGAATTGAAAAAGAAGAAGGAAAAAGTACTATATCAAGCGGCAAATTATCTATCGAGGGAGACACGAAACTGGTAAAATTGTAAAGAAATTATTAAGAATAATTTTAAAGAAAAGTTAATTTTTTGTGTCAAGACAAAAAGTATTTTAAAATAATTACAATTGCTACAGTATCTGGAGAAATTTGTAGAGATGTTTTCAAGCACAATTAAGCTACACGGATATTAAGGTCCGATTGGAAGCAATACTATTTTTATGGTAATATATATTTTTTTCTTGCTAAAGAAAGTTTTAGCTAAAAAAATGGGGAATTCCATAAGGCAGGAATTTAAACTTCTAAAATAATCCAATTTATGCTTAAAAAAACTCAAAGCTTTGAAGAGAAAAGTACTTGATTATTAAACAAGACCCGTCATTAAGAAAAATAGCTCGCTTCAGACGGTTATTTAACATTTAGATATTTTGATTTAATATTTTGTTGTAATTTTTAATAACTTATTGCTCTACAACATGTTAACATTGTAAGCGTTAATATAAAAGAAAACAATAACTAACTGAACATTCTAACGTTCATGCAAATTCAAGCCAAACAGATTGTTCCATTTTTCTTATTGAAAAAATTTTTGTATAAAGGAGAAATAAAAAAAAAACAAAATCATAAACGGTCATATTCAGTGTGTTGGATGCCGTAGCATCCAACCGTTCAGTTCAGTTCATTTGAGTTAAGATCAGTTGTTTCTGTTTCATTGCAAATGAATGAATGAAAAAAAAGAAAACTCATACGAATTGGGTTTGTGTTTTGATTTTCCTTACGGTTATCCACAACGTTCGCTCTTCCGTTTTCTTTTTAGACCAAGAAAACGGGTTGTGAGTTGTGAATAACTCAAGTCAATAAAACAATAAATAACACAAAGAAGCACTTTTTTTTATTAATATCAGGAAATAAATTATATTACAAAAACCAAGTCAATTACCAGTCAATAAAATGTGAACAAATTTTCCAAAATACTCAGAAATAAGTTTTAAATTTCAAAACAAATACACACACCCACACACACGCACTGGAAAAATTTTCCATTTGAAAATAGTTTGAAAATAACTGAAAATATTTAAAAAATTATTTTAAGCAAATTTTTTAATGGTAACTCATTTTTATTATACAGAATACAATTTATTGTTGAGGGCGAATAAGCTTGTCTCTATGCGCATTTCGCTGGTTGCTTAGACCAGCTCATTAGGAAACCTTTACCCAACTTTTAGATCAACTTGAAAGTCTTATGCTCGAAACTTATTAGACCAAATGAGAAATTCAAAGAAAATCAAGACAAAAACAATAACGTTTTAAGGAAAAGCACAACAAGAAAAAATTTTTATTTTAATATTAAGTTAATTTTTAATCTTAAGTTCGTTTACTTTATTATTTTTATTAAAAAAGAAAATTAGTTATGGTGTAATGACTTTGAATACAGTAAAAGTTAAAATTTTATTTGACAAATAGCAGAATGGAATGCATTTTCTATGCCGCTACACACGTTTTCAACATTCTCTGTGTCTTTTCTACTCATTTTGAGTCAACTGTAAACATCATCTATTTAACCCAAAGTTATCATTATCTAAATCTAATTCAAAGCGGTTTGTCTTTACGTTTGTAACTTTTACAATATTCATTTCCGACCCGATAGGTAGAGAAGTTCAATTAACGATGTCCGATCGTCTGTTCGATGTTGAAATCAACTTTCTGATAAGCGCATTGAAGTCAGCCATATCGGTCGACATTTTCCCGAGATATGGGCAAACGTCCATTATTATAGGCTTTTTTTTCTTTTTTTGGTATTTGCGCTCCTACTTATTTTTCACTAGCTTATACACAAGCTCATGCAATTTTTATAACGGATAACTTACGGACGTAAATGTTAGACTTCTATAATCCAACAAAACCAAGCTACAGGCAGAAAGGAATATTTTCTTTTTTTTTTAGTTATTAACACGTTGAGTCCCACGTCAGTCACCGGTGGCTGACAGCGACCTTACCGTTTAGGCCGCGTCAGGTACAGGTGAGGGACAGTATAAGATATGACAATAAAGGTAAAATTTTAACATTTTTCAAAAAAACTTTAATGGATTTTTTTTGATTGTCCCTCGCAAGTGTCACAAAATGTTATAACCTGTTTGGTAAAATTGTCTGCCACTCTGTGCCGCATTTTCTTCATAACACGATTAGCAATATTTTAGCTCGGCTGAAACTCGCGCGGCCTGACGGGGAAGTCGCTATAAAACCGCGTGCCACTCATCGTGTTAAGCAGACCTATTGTAATTATTCCTGTTCAAAAACTTTTCGCTCATGTTATGCAATTCGCATAATTTTCACTGCATTAGTTCGTCAGTTTGCTGGTTACAAATTTTTTTATTAATTTTTAGTTGATTTTTTTTTTTTTTTTGACATTTGAAAACATAAACTTTAGAGATTATTATATTTATTGCAAGGCACAGCTCTACAATAGATAGTTGTGAATTGAAGAATTGTTTAAAAAGTCCTCATATTTGAACGAAATATTTCGTTCGGTAATGGGAACAACTAAAAATGTGAAACATAATTTTTTAAAGATTCTAAAACTTTGACATATCAAAAGTGTGTTTTCTGTGTAAGCAGGAACTACGAGTATTTTCAATAAATACTCGTACATTGAAACTTACAATGTTGTAAAGTTTAACTACCTTGGAATATGATTTTGTGTTTGGTTACTGCTGTTGCTTGTATGTTGTTCTGATAGCTATAGGTTGTAATCAAACATGTTTACAATGTTGTCATTTTGTATTTATCGACATGTGATGGAGGAAAGAATAATAATTTAAAAGTAACAAAATGTTAAGACTCCGTTTAATGCCATGACGCTAATGAAGTTTTTTCTAGGTGGAGATCCACCGCCTAATCAATAAATAGCAATAACAATTTTTTTAAAATTAAAATACGCAACACTACTAAATTATTCATTATAATGGGCGCTCGAGAAAAGGCACATTATTACTGCAGAATGCAAGATTTAGTCCAGAATTTCGATCAAACTAGGTTAGTATGTAAATTCAGCATGCTCGGACAGGTCATTCGGACAATGGAGGATTTACAAACTTTTTATAAAATAATGCGGAAAGAGCTTTTACGGTCAATGGTGTGCGCTAGGAGAACACGACAAAAAGTTTTTTGTGGTACCAATTAGAAAACGTGCCACTTGCCACAGATCAGCAAAAACAATCGTGATACTGCGACATTAATTGGCTTCCGAGATCTTGTCATTTACCACCTCCCGATTTATTTATTTCCGTCTGTTTGATATAAACTCTCATTTAAATACATGAAAACTTAAATAGAAAGCAATAGAACTTCAATGCGTTCAACTCCAACTCTTTGCACTGTTTGCTGAACAATTACAATTATTCCGATATTACGGAGACTTGGGATCTTTCTGGTCTCGATGATTTCACCTAGCCTTCTTATCCAGGATAGACAAAGTGCATGGCACCCCTGTCGCAGCATCTGAGCGGCTTTCAAATGCAGAGAGAGGGGACTGCAATATCTAATTAATGTAGCATTCTCAAGTCGAAATATCGGTTACAATAGGCACCCTAGAACTGGATGGCGAAACAAAATGGCTCTAATATTGGTGAGTACAGGCAAAGAAAAAACATGGCCACGACAGCCATACTACGTTTTTTACAACAATTTATTGTTGTGGCAAACATATAGTGGTTATGTAAAAACATTTTACAATCAACATGCTTTTGTTTACATTTAATCATAAAATGATTTCCATCCACAAAAATTACAACATGGTTGAGTTGAACAATATAATTTTTACTAAGATTCTAACCACAAAGTATTTTAACTAGACAAAAATAATATAATAACTCTAACCATACAATGTTTTGGTGCTTAATCAAAGTAAGAGAGTGTCTATTTTCCCTTTTCTATCTTAGATATGGTTACCTCAACCATGTTTTGTCTTTGCGGGTGGAGATGAGATCAAGGAAGATAAAGGAATAAAACCGAAACGGTTGTAGGATACTCACATTGAAGCCTCCTCTTTCCGCATGCGAGCAGCAAATAATGGTGCGTTCGCTTCTACAAAAAAACTGTAATATTTCTTACACTTTTGCTGTACTCGGAATATATTGACTTCCACAAAAGGTAGTGTTTTTTTAGTTTCCCCATTAATAATGCCGAAAGGTATTGCCTTTATGATTCGTATAAAATCCGAAATAATAACGGGGCAACATTTTATTTAGGAAATGTCGTAAAATTGCCATTCATAGACTGGCTCAGGCCAGAGATGAGAGTATTAGGTTCATACAATTTCACACGAAAAGCGTATTAAATAGTTCTTTTCAATCCTTTATTTTCTTTTCATTCTCATTAAAAAGCAAACAGGAATCGACTTGGCGGATTTACGTCAACCTCACGTGCCGCAGGCTACCTAAGGAGCTGACTTAACCTAACATTTTAATGGAAAAACGTTTAAGAACATTAGACCTTGAGTTCGCGTTTGTAGCTTCTAGAAGTGATTGTATTTATTGTTACTTTGTAATGCACAAATTTAGACTAAATATGTTTAAGCATTTTGTGCTTTTAAAATAGAAAAACATTTTTATCTAAGTAGTTTCTCCTGACAAATAACAATAATTTTTGCATAAAAGTTAAAAGTTTTTTTGTCTTTACGTGTTGCAGCAGTAAATCTCTTTCTGTATTTTATTTCAGCTTTTCTCTAGCGCAATCTATGCCACTGACATAATTTCTCTCGTGTGCATTTTTTTTATAATTTTGTTATTTTTAATATTCCAAAGATCAGCCAAACGCTGCATCAACATTTATTCTAATGCAGCTGGATTTGAAATGAACTGAGTCAAGACCTTCACGTTCAAATGTTGCCACTACTTTCATGCAGTAACATCTTCTGTTCTTATTCTAATGAATCTTTTAGATGCAGTCATGTCTCTAAGTTGCCAGTAGACTTGCAGTGTTTTCATTTCAACAAACTGTTTGTACTCGTATGTTAGCGATCATGATTTTCTTTTGAAATCCTATTAAAAGAAAACATTCTTCCTGACAAACTCTATTTAAAGTTGAGTTTATTACTTATGTACGTAGCTATTTTGTATGGGAATATTTAAACTAAATCACTATTAATAACAAAGTAGAGAAATTGGTTTCTATGCACACTTCCTCGCCAGGTAACAGCAGGATTTCTGGTTGTGATCTCACATAAATATGGTGATTTGTTCTAAGTGCTTTTGATAAGAATGAATGAGAAAAATTAATGTTGTTATATAAACTTAATGATAATATTGCTTGTAGGCATTAAGTGGAAAAGGGAACTCCGTACGAATCTGTTGGCAGGTATTGTATGAAATATAGTTATAAAAACTTATGACTTCTTAACTGATAAAGGCAAGAAGCTTTCAAATTCTACTTAGTTATTATGGATAATAATAAGTTAAATACAGCTAGCTTTATGAATTTATAACAATTGAAAGGATTGGAATTGTGAGATCTACCCTGATAAGTATAAATGAAATTTGGCGTTAAAGTAAAGGCGGCCATGATTTCTTTAAGGTGTCTGTTCTATATTATTCAGTCCCTGTCGCCAAATCGCCTTTTGAAGTTACCAATTATAAGGAGCTTATGACAGACTTTTAAGTAAATTTGAGACGATTGACCTGCGATTTGGACCTGCCCCCGTACATGATTCAACTAGCCTAAGAGATCAAAAGTTATACCACATTCAACGCCGTTTATACGTTAAGTGAGCTTCGGAGTGTTGGAAGGAGTTTATGGCCGAAAAATCATATTCAAGGATGAGGAATAGCTATGTTAACAAGCACACTTGCTATATATGGGATAACACCAGTCCACGCAAGGTTCAAGGTGTCAAGTGTTTGATGCGGATTTTGGAACGGAGCTAATATTGATCTAAGCTGCTTCGAAAGAGACTCTGCACGAACAATTTAAGTGTAGAGTTTATCTTGGAATCTGAACTTGAATTGTGCACGAACATCGTGCAATTTATCCCCGTTAGATCTTTTTTGCGGGATTTTTCGCAGTGCAGGTTCATGTCAATAAGTCATTGACACCAAAATTATGGGACTTCAGGCAATCACTCAAGTTCAGCTAGTCCTATACTGTTAAATTATTAAAAATTGATCAATCAAATATTTGAACGATGTCATATTCCAAACAGGATTGCATAAATGGGCCTTTCAAATTAAAAAATTTTTTAATAATAAGTTACACACAAGATTGTAACAAGATCCCTCCGGCTTTATTGCAAACCTCTTTATTAATGACAGACATTCAAAAAAATATAAAAATTATATCAGTAACAAAGAATTGGAAAAAAACAAGATCCTTAAAAGTAATAAATATTTGTAGGATAGTTTTAACAGAGATATCTGTTCATAAAGGAGTGATATCCGCATGAGCTTTATACATCCCCCAAGCTTAAAAATTTAATCACGCCCTAGCTGTATTCACCTGAACTCACGAAAAAAAAACTTAATTTTCAATCTCTGTTACGCCAGCAGGACAACATATTTCTGGCTCTCTAGTGCTGAAAATCTTTGTATTTTTGTCCACTTCATTTGCATCTTAAAAATAAAATCTATCAAAAATTTGAGCCGCTAAAAATTCTAAAGTTTCACCGCCGCCACTACCTAGCCAAAACTGCTCAGTCATCGTCGTCGAAATTATTTTTGCGGCTTCTTTCTCCGCTACTTGCGCGGAGCAAACAATTTTTTCTTTTTTCATTTTGTGTGATAGTGTAGGAACACTTTTCAGTTTTTTGACAGCCAGAAGGACTATAATTACATATCTCTCTGCAAAAATCCAATGAAAATCTAAGCATTTGTGTAATGGTGTGAAAGGGGCTTTAGCTGTATTTTAAACATTTTTAATATGGATTTCTATTCGAACATTAATATATATTTGGTTTTTTGTATGTTAAAGTTCCTGAAACTTTTGCAAAAAGTATGATCTAAATAAGACTGGTTTCTACAGAACACATAGAGCTTTACTAAATTCCCTCTTTTGTCAAATCTAGAGAGCTCTATTTGAGAGCTTGTGGCAGTGATGAAAAATCAAGATTTTAAAATGGTACTGAACTTTAACTTCAAAGAAAGTACTTATTTCGTATTAAGAGTACGTATATTATGCCGAGCTGACACCCATATCAAAGAAACAGTTGCACCTGTCACCCACTAGGATAAGAATTATTTCAATGACGAATCTGAAACGACTACTAAAATTGATTTTTTGGTTTATTGCGTCGCCATAGTAAGACCGATCACAACAGTTAGCATAACGTTCGTAATTTCGCCTTTGTTGGGTTTTCAGGCGGACGACAAATTGTAGATACGACCTCTTCCTCCATAGGAAGAATGCAAGATAGCTCTCTTAAATCCTAGTCTTAAAAATATTAATTTCTCGCCACTTCCAAAATATCGGGTTTTAGTTTTTTTAAATAAAACTTTTGATATCTCGGATCCTTCTCTCTTAATATGCGAGTATTTTTAACGACAAGAGGCTTCTCTTAAGACTAAGATATTTGGAAAAGTATGTGAAAAAATATATTTAAAAATCAGCAGATCGACATTGAAATGTCCTGCAGCCTAGTGGGTGACTAGTGTAATTTTTTTACTCACTCTAATGTACATATATTAATGATTTTTAATTTTTTTCATAATATGCAGTAGAAAATTTAAATTTTTTTCGTAAATTTAGATGATTTTTCTATAATATTGTGCAATATATTAGACTGGACAAAAGTACTTTTTACGCCGTGAGGGTACTATGGTATTTCGGTAATGAATTAATATTAAAATTAATGCAATAGTTTGGAATTTACCGTCACTGTTTTGCAGTTCAAAAGGTGAGTGACTAAGTGAAGTTGATCTAGATAGACATCAGTATGCACTAGATGACAACGGTCGTCAAAAGCTCCCTGTATCTATTGGTAATTCAGAACTTTATTTGGTCCAAAACCTAAAAGCCGAGTATGCTCGACATTTACTTTGTCCAAAAAGGTCTACATATTCTAACGAGAGGTAAGTTGTCTGAGCCTTTCTCAGTTGCAGGCCCATTTTGAGCCGACAAGATAATACATTACATCATCAAGTAGTTAAGCAGATCAAACTCTTTGCCGTTTCAAATGCACACTGCCGTTATGGCATCAATACACAACTCATGCGTCCACTGTTCTTCGAAAAAATATTATGTACAATTGCGCGAAGTAACAAAAAAATATAATTTAATTTACCAGTTGTCTTCTGTAACAGAGCAGAGTATCCCCTTCCCTACAAGCTTCGAAATTCGACTCGATAGTGCATTGAAAGGCGTTTAAAGTTTTCCTTTGGAAGGTTCTTTAAGTTTTCCCATTTGGTTTCAAGAATTTGGGGCGCTGGCTTAAGCAACCAGCGATATGCGCAGAAAAACTAGAGTTTTCGCATTAACCTAAATAAATGTAAATTTGCCACCAACATCCCTTTCACAACTTAAAACGAGTGGCTGAGCGAATTTAATGCAATCATCTCGTCTCATGGGAGTGTGAACAGTTACACAAGTTTCGAAAATAAATGCCACTAAATCAGCCAATTTATTGACTCTTAGTCAACTAACAAGTTTTCTTTGTGGCAGCCATGTGAGTTAATGAACTTTGTGTAACGGATTTTAATTTGCAACACAAATCACGCATAAAACACGCAATCGCATAAACTGTAACAAATACGATAAATACGACATGAACAGGTTGAGGATTAAAACAAAAATCGGTTTAATTTTAACGCAAAAGACATCAAGGTGCAAACGCACAATTGTGAACGATTTTGCATAGTTGACAATAATAATAAAAATAAAATTATTTGAAATTTTCTACAATTAATAAAAGTTTTTGGAAATTTTATTTCAGAAATACGTAGTGTATCTGGTGAACCCAATTACAAGTCCGTTAACTTGACCTGGGAAGTAGAATTTGTGCCCTCGAATCAGGATGCTATAACAAACTCTAGCCGCGAAGTGCAACCGCCCACTGCTTTTCAGGTGTTTTTTTGTGAGATACAATCCTTTGGACCACACAGATGCCGCTCTAAAGTTGTCAATGGAACCAGTTCTCTGCAAATCTATGATAACATGGACAATCATTTGGAGGATACAGACCAAATGTATGTTTGCTTAGATTAATAAGACATATCAAGGGGAAGGGTTTAAATAAGTTTTATTTTTTTCAGAAGACAAGCACGCCAATATATGACACAAGTCGACAATCTAAGAATGGCCACCAAATATAGTTTCCATATACGTTCCACGCCCAAGCATAAAAACATGAAAATTACTGGACGTTCAGAATTATTTGACAATGAAATTGAGGGTGAGGATATTCTAAGTAACAATATCGGACAGGGACAAACTATAGTTATACCTACTAAAGGATGTAAGTCTGCTATGAAAGGATAATCAGAATACTGAAGAATAAATTACATTTCTATTTTGTCAATTAAAAATCATATTAGTTTCGGCTCAGGCTACCAGATGTTTGCCCACCGCCTCAGAGATTGAAGTTCAAACTGGTCCATATTTCGGTGGCAAGATTGTAGTGGATGGTGGCGACTGTGGCATTAAAGGTGATCCAAGCGATGTTAAGGATACATATGTTATGCGTATCGATCATAAGATCTGTGGCAGCATGGTTAAGCCGGAAACAAATACAGTGGAGACATTCATAACGGTACAGGAGAATTTGGGTATATTTACGCACAGCACAAGAAGGTAAGTTTTTTCTAACTGAATGAACACTTTCAGTTTTCCGTTTTTATATTTCCAAGACTTTAACGACTTTACTGTCATTTGTTATTAGCCTGGCTAGGTTTAAGTTAACAGCTTAACTAATCAGGTCAAGGGCAGTGTTGCCATATGCTTTTGCATAACGGCACCAGCTACGCTGGTGATATTTCAATATCCCTCTGAAATTATTTCTCTTTTGTTTGTTAGTCAATTATAAATCTCGGTTGATTCTTTACTACAACTTTTAAAAAGCATTCGAAATATCGCAATAATTACTTGACATCCACCTTCCATTCTTTTTGTTTTATTTTCCACCCTCCTTTCACAGGTTTGTAGTAGTGTGTAGTTATCAGTCCGGTTTGCAGACAGTACGAGCCAGCTTCTCAGTACCTGGTCGTGGTGGTGCCTCTGCTGTACAGCAGGAGAATTATGAGGAAGAAGAGCGCATGGGCAGAGGTCTAAAGCCCATGCGTTATGTGGACAAAAGCGCATTAGTGTTAAAAGAAACAGACACAACAGAAAACAATGTGGCATCTGAAGAAACCGAAGCCATGGTTAAAGAAATGGCCAATCCCACCATAAATTATAATAACAGTATAGTAACAGTGGCAGCGGATGATACCACAAATGCTGTTGCAACATGGGAAACCATAATACCGGGACTAAATGAAGAACACATAATACAAACGGAAGTCAATGAAACTGAAGCAGATAATAAAAATCACGAACAACAACTGGAAAGTGAGATAAAAAAAAGTATGGAGTACAACAAAGGCAGCGGTGAAGCTGTTGCCGCTTATAATGATGACATGAGGAATAAAGATGAGACAGATGTTGGTGCTGCACATGATCAATTGGCAGCTAAATTTGCAAAATTTACACAAGATCTAAACGATCGGCTACAAAATGAAGCTGATGATGATGGTGATGATCTTTTAGCAACACCCACTGGGAGAGGTAATTTATTACTTAAACTATTTCCAATATTCAAACGTTACAAATATATGAGCATTTTTCTCTTTATATTTTTTATTTTTCCTCCATTTCTAAACAGGTTTTGGGTCTGGTATTGAACTGATAACGCTCAGTATGGGCAGTGTTTTGTTGACAGTTTTACTATCTGTGATATTAATTGGTATTTTCATTTATGTTTTATATCGTGAAACAAATTTACCGCCCCCCATGCCGACTACTGCAGCTTCTTCGAGTTCCTGTAATAAACAACATCATCATAAACATTTGCATGAGGTCTCCACTTTACCCAGAACAAAAAGAAACAAAAATCAGGATATATTGGCTTAGAGCTCAAAGACGTCTTCGCGTGCTGAAGAAAAATATCAAGTTTTCTTTTTTTTTTTTAACTACGCTTTATTGTCTTGCTGAAGTTTTTTTTTCTTTTTACACAGGCCTTTTTTAAAGCATTAGGGTCCTGTTAAAAAAAAATTTCATTTCAAAACGACTAAGCGTAGGCATCGTCTTGTATTTCCCTTTTTTAAATACTTTTATTCCAAAAATACGAGTGATACTCTTAAGTTAGGCAACATATTAATTCAATGTGATTAAAGTAAGATTCATTGAGTTTAAGTGGAAGTAAAAATAGCAATGCTCCTTCGAACCGGTACATAAAAATTAAAAAATTGCTACTAAATCAAAGAGTGATATTAGAATATGTTCTTAACGAATTATGTGGGACTCTTTAATTTATCACGAATTTTTGGCTGCTTTTTTTATTTTGTCATGCTGTCGACTTGCGTTATATTGTTAACGATGACATACGATTATTTTATTTAATCGGCAAGATTAGACAACTGTCCACAAAATTCTTTTTACTGATTTGAATTTTTAAAAAATACCAGTTTTTTTTTATTGAAAATGGAAAATTTTAAATCCCAAAAAAGGTTCTTGGGGGCAATTTTGCCTTAAATTTTTTTCAAAAATAAAAGTGTTATAGAAATACACAGTATTAATGGCAAGGTTGCTTCCTCTGAAACTAATAGTAGAGATTAGTTTCGACACTGCAAGGACGGGAATATTGCTGTTGAACACAATGAACCTTCGGAAAGGCAACAAAAGACTTAAGATGCATTATTAAAAGTATTATTCGATGAAGATCCATTTCACACACAAAAAGATACAGAGCACTGGAAGTAACAAAACTGGCTGCTATCTTTCGTTTAAAAGCATTGGGATTCATGCAAAAACCAGTGAATTGGGTGCCGCCACATAAGTTTCCACCATGATAATACTCATGGTGCTTCACCAGTGAAAACCCTATTTGGAAAACCGCGAATGACTTTTCCTCCTACCATTTTTTCGATCGATGCATAACAACCTGACTAGGGACAAGCTTTTATCAACAATTCCCAGTATTTGTTTCCGCCCTCAAAAGTGATCAGTTCTTTTGGCGTGGAATCCATCTATTACCCGGGATATGCGAAAAACTCACAGCAAAAAATTACCAACACGTTCATTATTATATTGCAGCGAAGTCATATTTTTGACAAACAACAGGGGGAAATTGCTTGTGTAGCCATATTTGATCAATAATTTTCTCATTTTCAACCAGATTATCTGCCAAAGTTCTCACCTAAAACGTCTACCACGAAATTTTGTTAAATATATTTAAAATAAATAAAACAAATGATACCAAATGTCGAACCTTTAAAATACCTGACCTCCTGTATTTTAATTGTGTAATTTGTGTAGAAAATCTGTTCAGGAAAATTTATTGCACAGTGAGGCCTGCCAACAAAAAATGACACTAACTTTAAAATTACTAAAATGCTGCAGCTGATTTTTATAAATTTACTAAAGCATGACAAAAATATTTAATATAATATTTTGCAATCAATTGAAAAGACACAAATAAGTCAAGTCAATGGCTTCACTGAAGTCTCTCTACAGGTGGACCAATCGCATATTCAGTTTCGTCATTTATTCCTGTAAATTAAGAAAAACTTCTAAGCTTCTATTTTTAACATAGAATAAATGGACTGCTATATTGACATTTATTGCCATTTCACAGTGGGTCTGATAATAAAATAGTTTGTTTCGCATATCGATCTTTGTTAGCTTTGGATTTCGAAATATGTAGTTAAAAAAAATATAGAACGTTTTAAGCACAAATCAAAATTTTCGCCAATTAGTTCTCTAAATCCAAGTTCCATACGGAATACTCTTTCTTAATAGTTGTAGTTGAAGAAAGATGGCGAAATGAATCCTATTTAAATAATACCTTTCGGGTCTTTTCCATTGCTTTGATAGGTCATAAGAAAGAAAAATATATTCCTTTAATATCAGAACTAAAATTTAAAATTATGTCTGGTGGCATATTTATACTTTTAAATACGATTATTTCAAAAGGTATTGGACACATTTGGCATGTGGAGACACTTTTTAAGAGTAATGATTCCTACGTAACTGCTCGTCGACAATTTTATTCAAAGTTCGGTATTCGGCGAATACGTGATGGACCGAGTGTGAATTTAATTCGTTCGTGGGTGCAGAGATTCCGCGCAACTGCTTCGGCTATGAATATCCCACGGCCAGAGCACAGTCGATCTTCAAGGACTCCTGAAAACATTAAACTGGTTGCAAGTAGGTTACGTAAAAATAAGCGACTTTCAATACGGAAAAGAGCAGCCTCACTGGAACTTGCAAGAGCGAAAGAAAGTCACTTTGATTTACGCAAACATTTTCGTGAAACGATGTTGGAGCGTTTTCGCACTGTAAATCCCATTTTTTGTAGCGACCAGGCTCATTTTCACTTAAACGACCACGTCAACAAGCAAAACTGCTGTTACTGGTCTCCAAGAATCCGCAACCCTCGATTGAAACATCTAAGCCCATTGCATTGCCCCAGGGTAACTGTTTGGTGTGCCTTATCCACTCATGAGATAATTGGACCATATTTTTTCTCGAGGCCAGGCGACGAATGTCAACGGTGAAAATTATCGACGCATGATTGCCGAATTCTTTTTGCCAATCCTGTGAGTTCATACATCGAACTCTTCACACACGTGGTTTCAACAGGATGGGACAACTGCACACACAGCCAGAGCTTCGATGAATTTGTTTCGAGAAAATTTCCCCCAAAAACTGATCAGTCGCTTTGGGGACATCCCATGGCCGCCGACGTCGCTTGATCTAACTCTTATGGATTTTTTTTATGGGGCTGCCTTAAAGAGCGGGTTTGTAGTTGAGAAATATAAGTCGCGAGTCCTTAAAATTCCAAAATACAAGCAGTATAAGATTTTTTACATATTGTGTTCCTACGCAACAAAAAAACCAAAAGCTAGAATTTTTAGCTAGAAAGTGTAAAACGTTGAAACTTATAAAGTAGTAACATAACGCCTAGTGCGAAATTATTTTTTATAAACTTTTTCCGTTTTATTGCTGATGGTCCTTCGAACCGCCGAACCAAGTTTTAATAAACAGAGAGTTATGTACGTCATATTTTTGTTAGTACCCTTGAAAAAGTTTCCCTTAAACTCAATTTTTAATACTTTAAGCGCTTTTATAAATGTAGATGTCTTAAAATATTTTTATTTTCTCTTAACTTTTAATCATTTTTATAGCACTTTTTCTTATAAGACTTAATTAATAATAAGCACAAATTATGTTTTAAGTTAATCTTTTTAGATCTTAAGAATATCTTGTATAGAAATAATATATAAACTTATGTATACTCGTAATAAAATAATCAAAAACAAAATTAAATAAAAAACAAAACGAAATAACTTTGAAACCGTCTTTTTGTTTTCATTACCAAACACTGGAAAAATAAACGTGACTCTTAGCTGAGTAAGCTAAAGGTTTTTCGTTACCAAGTGTTTTTTGTGTTATGTTTGCCTTGTGCTATTAAAGAATTGAAATAGAAAGAAAAAATAATAAGAAAATAAGTGGAACAAACTTTTCACGAAGCCCTTTTCTGCTTTTAGAAGAACAGTATAATTAAAGTAAGTATAGAAATAACTAGGTTAGGTTGACTGGTCTGGTCTGGCCTGGTCGGCTCTTTACTAAACTGTAGCCATGCTGAGCCTAAACCAAACAATATCACTATCATTTTTACCTTTTCCTTTTCAAATGTCTTAGAATTTATGGTCTGCTATTTAGTTAAGCAGCCATTTGGTTGAAGATTGAAGTGCGAAGAAGTATTTGTATTTGAGTGGAGTCTTACAAAACAATGAACGAGGGTATAATTTAGTGTTTTAAAAAGAATATTTCTTGAAATAATTTGTTAAAACTCTTCGTGCTTTACTGCTGTTGTCATGGATGGTGGAGAATGTTTGTGTATTATTACAAGTAATTTGAGGTTATTACTATTAAGAAGACAAAGGAGATGGTGTAAAGAATTATTTAAGCTGTAATTATTTGAAATTTGAATTATTTCATTTAATATTGAACTTGTTGAAAGTTGGGAAATAAGCATCATAAAATAAACTTTTTCACAAAAGTAACCTGGCAGCTCATTAACTCTTATTAACTTGGGTTTGTGTGAGATACTCTAACAGATCTACACAAAAAGATCTTTCAGACAACGTACTACTGTTGACCAAGTAGGATAATATTTTAGGATGTTACCGAAAGGATAAACAGTACTCCAGCATCTTCTTTACAAAAACTGTCCCAATACATGAACGACAATAATAAACATTTGGCTATATCTGGTACACAACAGCTTTGAGTGAGGTTCATCAAGGCGTTATCAATTCCGCGGTGACAAGATACTCATATCTAAAAAAGTTTGTTCATGAAGTTTTTCTAATCCCTAATTCTAATTTCGAGAAATTGGAAACATTCTTGTATTAGAGAACAAGAGACATTCTGGCACAACTTAGGTCAGAATGATTTAATAGGTCACATAGATCGTGCCGCCCCCAACATATGCTTAGCATGCCGGCACTCTCAATCGCTACTTCGATTAGTTGGGTTGGATTAATTTGCCTATTCCGTTAGAGAGTAACTACAGATCTTGCGGATTATGTGAGTTTTATCACTTAACTTCTTACTGTAGATTGCTCAAATCAGCTTTCTAGCATATATTTTCAAGAACGTTAAGCATTGATTTATTGCTTGGTTGGAAAGCCAGAGCAATAAATAAACGAACGAAGGCAAGGTTAGAAATAGGAAAGCATCCTTTGCAATGTTAAATAATATTTAGCAGGATCTGATTATTAATTTACTACACAATATTATATTACTAGAAAAAATGTTTGCCCTTTTTTAGCTTCAAAATATGTTTAAGCTCTTAAAAGGTAGTGTTTTTTTTTAAGATTTTCCCGTTAATAATGCGGAAATCATTATCCTGTATGAACCCCAAATAATAAGGGTGTTTACTCTGCAACAGGGCAATATTTTATTTACGAAACGAAAATGCTACAAGTAATTTGGCTAACGAACATCGTCAAGGGCTAATCTTAAAATAATCTTGTTGTTGTTCCCTTAAGTAAACAGTATTTGAGTTTCAAGGCTTTGCAAAGTATATGGGCCATTATTACGAGCAGCCTTCGACGTTCGATCTTCAATGGCTATCGAGCAACGAAAATCTAATGTCAAATTCGTATCATGAGCTGCGACCACTATCAAAATTTCTTTCGACGCTGAAGCGTAGTGGGCGAAAATCTTTTAAAATGTCGGTATTTGAGGAAGTCTGTTTGCTCTTGGGCGACCATACACTAATGTAAAACTATAATTGATCATTTTATGCCGGGGTAAGGCCGTAAGTAACGAAAACTCGACAGGCTAGTTTCGTTTTAATTCTTTTTTTTGCTTAAATTAGCAAAAAAAAAAGTCGTATTTAATTCTGGTCTCAGCTGATTGAAATATATTATTGTGAACAATCAAAATGAGTGAAATTCACAATAACGGTAACGAATAAAAGTTATTTTGATAGCGTTTTCGATCACAGTCCAAGATCGAACGTCGCTCATACCAAGAGCCATGGTGTGAAGATGTCTTTTATGCTCCCCGGCAGATTAGGCGTCCTTTCACAAAAATCTTATCAGAATGATACATCCATATTTACGGGCAGCGGCATCATTCTCAAATCATAAAGCCTCTTCCGGCATTGCTATGGAGGATTCTGGAAAATGATCGTCCATTTGTCATGCGTTCCCATGTATTCCACTACCATAATATGGTTATTTAGCGTCAAGGACCAACTGGTCTAAATACCAGAGGTGTCAAATGGGCACTAAAGTGCTTAACCGAAATAATTGCATTCGGTATTGGCATTCAGCATTACTAACCATAGTACAACTGCATATACCAAAACAACTTTATCGGAATTGAGTTGTCACGCATAAGTGTAGAATTAAAAGAATCTTCAGCACACTTCTACAAATGTAATAAAATTCCAAATAAAATTTATAAATACGTCGTTTTGTAGGCTTTGCAGTGAACCTTAATATAATTATGTATTATTAAAGTAAAGTACTATATAGTGCTGGTAAATTAAACCAGGCATTACTAAATAATTAATGTTGTGCGGTCAAGCTAAATTTACCAGAAACGTTACCTACCAGCTGATTACGGTGAACAACGTTATTAAATAGTAATAAATCTATTTTTAAAGTTATTTTTACAGTAAAGGTTAAAAAAACATTTATTATCACATATACACACACATGCGTCCATTAATATTTATAGCTTTTTCTGCGAAAATTAGCAACCGCAAGAATAAAAACTTGATAAAAACTGAAAAGAAGACTAGGAAAACAAAAGACTTAAACAACAAACTTGTTTTTGTTTTTCTCTGCATCTGCTGGAACAACTTCAAAAAAATACAACGAAACAACAAATTGAACAAAGTTTTTCTTTACATCTGATAGGGTTCTCTTAACACACTTGTCAGTTCCAGCTTTTCCTAGATTTTTTTCGTTTTGTTGTCGTTTTTTTTTAATGTGCAGACAAAAAAGGGCTTTTAAAGTTTATGTTCGTTTTTTATTTCATGCGAGGCAACAGCTTGGCTATAAATGTAAAACAAATATCGGTTTGTTCAAGCGGTTGTTTGCATTAAAATAAATGCTTGAAGATTAATCAAAATGTCATAAATTAAAACTAATACACTACAGTAGATTTTAAGTAGTTTTACGTCCGAACAACTGGAGTGTTAAATCTCTAAGATACATATTCAAAACACTTAGTGAAACAAATTTATAAGGTGTGTGTTGAAATATTTATTCGCACCAAAAAAACATAAATTTAAAAATAAGGCCAACTTCCTATCCAAAAATTTCGGCCGTAAAAAGTACTAAGATCGAAATGAGCACCAAGTTATTCATATGTACAATACCATCCCATTTCGAGGCAACTTGCAAATTTGGTAATATTTTTCCTATAATTCTTTCTCATATTAGATACTTAAAAAATGTTTGCCAAGCTCGCAAGTTGCCTAGAAATGGAAAGAGGATGTTAAAACTTACAGAGACCTGCTCCCAAGTAGTAAAAGTTTTCCGTGCTAGTTCAGATATCTCTGGGAACATCTTTTTAAATATTGCCGCGCAAAGTTAAACTTTTCTTTTTTCTTCAAAGACTTAATCCTTCGAATTAACTTTATATTTTCTTTCCTTTTCTTTTTAATTCAACAGTTTTTACGAAATTTTGAATTTGCTATTATGTAGGGCGTTTTTTAAGCCCTATATAACTAACGAAAGGGTTAAATGTTTTCAGCGCTGAGGCTCAATTCACAACAGACCCACAGACTCCATTACATTCAGAAAAATGCACCTTTTAGTGCGGTTTACACAAATGAAGAAATTTGGACGTGGTGGCCACTTGCCCGAATTCATTTGCGAAGGTTAATTGATCGTTGTTTCGATTAAAAATTATTAATTTCCTTTAAAAAAAACGTTTGAAATAGATTTTTTCACCGAATTTCCGTCATCACTTGCAAAGTTTGGTTGTGCTATTTTCAGTGTAATTTTTTTTTCAATATCAAATAAAGAATCAAAACAATTGAACGCCTATCAACTGTTGACATTGTTTTAGTTCAAAGATTTCCTGTTGTAGGGTATAACATCTGTCATGCCGTATGTCAGTCAAAATTACACTTTTCCACTTCTCTACTTCTTTCAATTCAAAGGGATCTCTTACTTTTGTTTCTTCTTGTTTCATGCCAGAGATTTCTGTACAATCTTACGAGATAGAAATACACGTCTATCAAGATATTGTCATCAAAATACGAGAAAAGGGGCTTGCTGAAGTACAAGTTACAAGTTTATGTGTTTGTTTGCATTAGAACTGAAGACAATCAGACAAATGTTTGAACATCCATCAAAATGTCAAGTTTGAAGAGATAAAAAAATAAACAAATAAATAAAATAAGAAAGAATTCTTTTTAAAGTTTGTACAATTGTTTGGGTGGATGTAAGAAAGTTGAACAAAATTAAAGAAGAATTAGGAAAATGGCTAATAACATAGTCAGGTTTGAAACGTGGTTGAACAAGAAACGAGAGTTAGCAAAAAGGTGCAGACAACACAGGGTGGCTAAAATAAAGCCGAACAACAAAACATGGATTTTAAAGTTAGCCTTAACCCACTAGTAATGGCAATCACGTCGGAGTCTTAGGTACCGTCTTTAGGACAAATAGAGCCGTCGAGTGGCGAGGGGAACGACATGAACAATAAAATCTGGCAAGAAGAGATTACGTTAATATCTGAGGTAATTCCAGAAACAAGATTAATGTTCTCAGATTATATCAGGCTACAGTACCTCAGCTTCTAATGTGGAGCACCAAAAGTACCGTTAGTAGAGCGTGAAGACTTGGAGGAGGCTACAGACATTACGCTGAAGACTACAGGCTGATAACAAATTTTGATACCATAGGGGACATCAGTGCTAAGACTAGCCATTATGTGGACTGCGTGAGGGTAACATGAGTAGGTAGGCCGACAAGCAAAAATCACTTTGGAGTAAAATAGCTATCAGCTTCAGGATCCTCTAACGTTATCATCTTGTGATAAATATGAGCCTTCTTAAAATCATGATATCGGGGGTCTCAATCCAAATACTTGACACTGCAATACTTTACAATACAATAAAAATAGCTTTCGGTATTTCCTAAGGAGTACTCTGCACAGAAATAGTGTTGCCGAATGCCGTTTCTAGTCACTTATCCGTGTGAATTTTAAATGGCGTTAAGCAAACCAACTTAATAGTTTTTTAGAGTTTGAACGTATTTCCAGAAACTTTTATGGTATTTTTTTATTTCAAATTTTAAAAAATAACACAAAAAATTAAATTTTATCGAAAAAATTGTTATTCTAAAGATCAATACATCGCGGTGGCCGCGGCTGTTCTTGAGGAAGCCATCTTGAACGCCGTCCAATTTTTGGTCACTTTTTCGAGCAATGCTGACCGTATGTCACGAATAACACAAGCAATGTTGGCCTCCAAGGCGTCAATTGTTGCTGCCTTATCAGCATAAACCAATGACTTTACGTGTAATAGTTAGTAGAGAGATATGAAATCGAAAGAACTTGGAGGCCGTTTGACAGGTTCATTTCTTGGAATCAACTTAACGCAAAATTTTGATTTCAACAAGTCGTAGCCCCGTCCTGTTGACACCAAAAATAAGGACCAATGATGCCACCAGCGTGTAAACCGGATCACACGGTTCTTTTTTCGGGATGTAATGGATCATGCATGGTCTGTTGTGGATCGGTTTCACTCCGTATGCGGGACAATTTGCTAAAGTATAATGATCAAAGATGATAAACAGTCAGCCCTTTCGACAGTCAAGGCTTTGGTAACTTCTATCGGACTTAAAAGGGCACTCTACATAATAAACACACACATATTTTTCGGTTATTCTATCAGCTGATCCGCTAATCCTTAAATTTTGTTTCTATTTTAATTCTATAATTCGTCAAGTTGTCCCACAAAGCCTTTTCTTGCCGCATGACCCATGTTATTAGTAATTATTAATTAGTGTATTAATAATCAATTTAAAACACGTTCCACTTTCATTAGAAATTTATTTATTGCTTTGCTTTACTGTTGTGGTTATAGAAACAAGTTGTATTTTCAATGAAATGGACTATTTTTGGAAACCTTTAATATCCGAGCTTTTTTACTTTTTTTATCCTAGCTTCACTTTCATCAACGCAAGAAGTGAGACGACGATTTTTCAAAAATGCATCTCATGCTAAAGACAAAAAGGAAAAAAATTAAATAGTAACTTATCTAGTTGCATATGTAAAGCAATAGAAATCGTCTGAAGAATTCTTGGCGACGCCAGCTGCAGCAGATTAAGATGCAACAAACCAGAAAAAGCAAATAATTATAATAACACACACGACTTTATACGATTGCAGTCAGTGTTTCATGAAAAATAATTTTGCTTTGCCATAACAAAATCTTTTACAAAAGCCTTTGGTCTCTAAAATGCGAGTGGGCATTCCTTACATTTGCCGTCCACTCTTTTGTGTTATTTGAACTTTAACTTCCAAACTAAACAATAATTAACATTTCTTCTTTCCTTTGTTGATTCAAGACACTCTTTTATTAAGACAAAAAAAAATTAAAAATAGGCAGTTTTATCGGGTGATTGTTTTACCGTGTGGATTTTGAAAATTTAAAAAAACTTAGATAATTTTCAAATTGACTGATATACCTATTTGGGCCTATAAATGAATGTGTGCTATTTACTTTTTAAAAATTATTACATGCAAATGTTGCCCGCGGCTACGCCGTGGGTGATCCATACGTGAGATCCAATTTTGGCATACTTTCTACATCATGTTGGCAGGTATAATGTTGTTCTCTTCCAGCGCTGGAATTGTGGATGGCTTCTTCCTGTACACGAGTGGCTTTACGTATACTCACAAAAAAGTAGTTTACTTGGGTCATGATCTTGGCCGCCAATTGACTGGTCCAAAACGTGAGTTCAATTCCTCACCAAACTCGTCTCTCAATAGGTTCAGGGTGTCGCGTGTCGTATGACATGTGGTACCGTCTTGTCGAACCACATGTCAACCAAGTCCAATTTTATTTAGTGAACGTTGCTATTTTCATAGTTCTATAAGAAGTGATGCCGCTGGCCCACAAACCGCACCAAACAGTGCATCTTTCAGTGTGCATTGGCAGCTCTGGAACTGTTTGACGTAGGTACTCATTGATCCAAAAGTGCGCTTCGTTTAGGGGGTCGATTATGACGACTTTAAAATGGGTGTAATTTACGGAACACATTTCGCAAACAGCAAGAATTTTGATCATAAAATTCAATGATTTGCAAGCGTTGTTCGTTTAGTAGTTTAGTCATGGTTAAATAGCAAACGTTACTGAGCACTTTTTGGAATTACCACATCTAAGGAATCTTTTTTTACACTGAAAAACCAAATGAAAATAAATCACCCGATATATTACTTTTTAATGCGTGTATAAAATTTTACTTTTATTATGAAATTTTTTTAATCATTTTTTTTTAATGCACGAAATGAATAAACAACAAAAATAAAAGCACCAAACAAAAGATATAAAACGAAGTAATAAAAACTTACAGCAGTCTACGCATTAAGAAAACAATGAATGAGTTGTAATAAATTGTTTGATGGTTTGTTGTGCACCTTGTAGGTAGGTATCAAATGTGAAGACGACGACCTTAATTACTCAACTAAGAAGACCCAAAGGAAAGAAAAAATTCAACTTCAAGAAAAGTAAACTAGAAAAGTAGAACTTCTAGTAAAAGTGGCATTAAATAAGGCAACAAACACACCAGCAAAAACTATAATTAACACACCTTGTATCACTCATCAAAAGGTCAATAATAAAGAACAGCCGCAATTATTATATGACATGATGTCTTATTTACAAAAATAGACACTAGTTATGGCACTGAAATTTACAAAAAGTTCTCAACGGCATGTGGAACTACTTCGTGTTGTCAGCAAAAATGTGCCACTTATTGTGATACTTTAACTTGACATGATTTCTTACAGCAAATGTTCTATAATTTTATTTTAAATAAACAAATAACTTAAAAAGAAAATAGAAAATGTTGTCTCCTAACGAAGCGTCTTGTTAATAGCTACTCGTACATTGATCCTTATCTCTATTCTTAGCATCAGCTACAACCGATGTCATTAAATACAAGAACGAAAAGATGTGCGTGCCCTCAAATGAGGCAATGGTTAGTCAATACTGGTGCCCTCCGGTCATCAAAGATGTAAAAATAGTGCCATTTGTATCTGCAGGAGTCCCAATTGCTTGGTTATTCTGAAGCCTTCTTAAATGATTCATTTTACATTTGCCTTCAAATTAGTCCTATGCCGAGCAGTTGTATACCTTCGCTCTTTCGACCCAGTTCGAAGCATGCAACAATATCTTTTGCATCTAACATGCTTCTGCATATCGTAATACTGATGTGAGCAATCTACCACTCGCCTTTAAGGTACGTAATATGCAAGTTTACGTGCTAAACTCCTAGATGCGCGATAGAATTTATTACTCTATCTGTAGCAATTGGTGAATAATTGGAAGCCCTTACCTTCAGAATAATGTAAAGTCAACAAAAAATTTTTTTGTATTTATCCGACGACCGGAAATGAAATACAACTCTAATGAATAGGAGCTTCTCGACCGCGTAAACAGATGACGAAGATGATTATCGGTAACTGTAGGTTTTCCAACTCTACTGACTTACTGAAATATTCATGGAATGTGGGTTGTGTTTTACTCTTTTATCCTCACCAGAAATGAGTTCTAATGAATTGAAGGCTCTAGTTTCTGGCACCTCATCATACATAAAGCTTTTTTAAAGCTCATCCCTGTGTTGAAATCCTCTAGGGATACCGTTCGTATAAGGAATAAACTTCCTGCTAAAGTCGTTTTTGAAACTTGCAATTTAGAAAAATTTAATTCGAATGTCAAACACTGGCTATCTACTTTTCCACAACACAAGGCAAAGCATGAGTTAAGAATCATCCTTTGTCCTCGATATGTTTCTTAACCATGTTTTAAGCAATAATCAGGTCGTCAGCTGACTGGCACATAGTAGCTATTGGTAATCTCAGAACTGCGAATTATGCCTTTCGTAAGCAAGCTCTCAGTAGGAGTTCTGGCTGAATAATTCGGTCGAAGAGAAGGAAATTATTTAGTAGCATAGGCCGAATGATGTATGGTGAAATGATTGAATGGCAACATGGGGAGCTTTAAGGTACCAACAGACGACATGTTTTTTACATGTGTTTTTTAAGCTTTCGATTCGTATGTTTTTCTTTATGTCTGTCAATATTGGTTAATTTACATAAGGTTTATAATTTTTGGCCACAAACGTACATATAGTATCACACACGACATCGGTCATGTTTATTGAGAACAGCTGATTGCCCAAAAATAAATAAATATCCACGTCGTTTGTTTGATAAATAGCTTGCAGCCGTTGAAATATTTTTGGTTCCGTCGCTGAAGTAGTGGCCACGCAAATGTGTTTTTTTAATTTTTTCTTTTTTAAACAAGACGTTGAGGTTGTATCCAAAAATCGATACATTTTTGGACTTATTTTAATAAAACGACAACGTTAAATTATAAAAATATATATAGTTTATTTGCCTTGCAAAATACTTCATTCAGACGGCTAATGATAGTGCACATAATCAACCTCCGACGAAATTGTTCGAATGACATTGACATTTGTTGCTGTATGTTTAACATAAGAAAATAGAGCACGTTCTATTTCAAATAATGTCTTATGACTTTTTTCATGTTTTTTACACAAGCAATGTTTTAAAGGTAACACACGACATGTTTCCGTTTACATATGTAAATTTTGACACATACAGTGTGAAAAACATGTCGTCTGTTGGTACCTTTAAGAAAGTCGTCAAAGTCTAGTCGACAACCAAAAACTACTGAGTAGGAAAGGAGTCTTGAGAAGGGAGCTAGTACATTAATGGATCCTTTTAAAATTGAACTGTCAGCACAGAATGATTTCCCGTATACAACTAGGAATGCGAAAATGGTGGAAGTATAACCATTAAATACACTTTAATACCCAGGCTTGATAACGCCACAACTACCTTACCAGGGGCAATGTTATAAAACGTCCCCCCCCCCCCCACATATTGACTCGCTTAAGTAAAAAAAATTCTTAACCAATTGCCAGTGGTAGCTATGGACATGGCTTCTAATCTGTCTCATTTTGAGAAAGTATTACTTAGTACGGCGAACCTGATTCTGGGAGTTATTACCAAGCTTAACTGATGATCTGGTGGATCTACTGGCCAGAAAGCTGGCATCCAAGACAACAGTACGACTAAATGCCACTAACGAATGAAAGCACTGATAATGAGGCTATTCCAGCATCATTGGGACTGGGCTCAATCTTGCTAGTCTCATAGACTACATCACTCCGAATCTTTGCTCCTGGATTTCAACTTCCCGACCTCGAAAAACCAGGGATATACGCAGGGCATCTATACCCATTTGTACGATCTGGACATATCAACATATGGCTTCAAATGGCATAATGGAGCAGGCGAAGGGGTATACATAGTGGAACTGAGGGGTTAACATGTCGTTTAGAATCGTGAATGAGTTTGGCATTCTTCTAGCGTTACAGTATGTTTGATAAAAATGCCAGACATCCTTAAATTGAAATGGTTACGTGCAGATGGGACCAACATGGGAGTAGCGGATAAGCTGGCAAAGAAGTTAGCAAGGCTGCACAGTTCCCTTTATACTATATAGTTCAGGCTAGAGTGTGGGTTAAACCCACAAGGAAAGCCAAGGTAATCTAGTTGAGATTGGACAGGGTTCGAACAAGAAGTCTGATTAGACTTCGGAAGTCTTAATTAAGAGATATCTCTGTCCTACCTTAGATAACCAAGGCCTGATTCATCTTGGGAAGAGGTCCTTCGTCAGCCTCTTCGAACTATCGGAGCTGGAACCACAGGCGTTATATCAGGATTGACTGTATATCGACACAGATATAGTGGCCATTCAAGCTGTTTCTCTTTACAACCCCTCTACTAATCCCCTCCAACCTATCAACATTTTTCTTTTTTTATTTTCCACCTTTTGACTTTTTCTTTCCCCCTTTCATCCTTTTCAGGTAACACAATGTTATAGGATTTGTAGGCCTACGAGAGTTTTTGCTACCTATTGGCAGCAAAATAGTTTTAGCAACGATCACTATTTGTGTGCCCTTTTTCTTTTAAGAAACATTCCTTATAAAACATACTTGTATATCATGAAAAATCTAGTTATTTGTCAGGTTTTATTTTCTCTTGCCAAGATTATACTTCACTTAATAATAAACGCGTCCAATAGTAGAATAAATACATGTGTTCATCAACGTAATAACAATCTTCCGGCACAACCTACCCAGCATCCAGGCATCAATACGCAAACACTAAAGAAATTTTCCAAGCTATAACTATTAATTCTACAAATATTAAGATACTGGTTTCTCAATATTATTCACTTTCCTTCGTCCAGGCAGCGAACACTATGGTAGTTCACGCAGTGGTGGATTATACAAAGATTTCTATTAGAATTTATTCAAGACATTATAAGTTTTTGCCAAACAACAATAAAAAATACAAAGTTCTTGAGGCTGTAATCGCTTTCAAAGAAAAAAATTAAATTCTTTGGATTTAAAATTGCTAAAATTTAAAAAAGCAAATGTTCTTAACTATCATAAGACTAGCAGACACTCGTAACCGTAGGTGCAGTGTCGTGTAGTCGTATGTGTTTAAATTTTTTTTCTTTGGAATTTTACCTCTCATAGTCAGAAAGTGACAATATTGCGGTTGTTTACTGGTAATTCAAGATTGGTTTTCTTTTCTTTTTGCCACATTTATTTCCATTTTTTTCTTTTCATTGTTATCAAAAAGTAATTAGAAACCATACAGGAAAAGTGTGTAAAGAACGCAGAGATGCTAGAAAAAGTCGCATTTGTTATGAGGTTGGCTACAAATACAGTAGTTTGAGTAAATATTGTTTTATTATTCAATATATGTAGTATATATTAAGCTAGATACATGTACTCCTCCTCCGCCTACCCCTCCATATCTTCAACAGCCTCTTTATTTAAGTGTGTGTTAATCACAAATTTCACCTAATGAGCCATATTTTTTTGTAAAATAAATATTTTAAAATCCGAATGAATAGAATTAGTGACGTGATATTGCGAAGTGGAGTTAATACTTCTAACCATTCGACTATTGCAATAAGTTTATATGATATTCTATTTCTTGTCGTAAATTTTTAAAGATAACGAATAGAAATTAAGCCACGTGACGCCAAGACATTTATATGCACATAAAACTATCGTTGCCTTTTTCAGCCACAATTTTTTCCTTTCGACGCCGTGTGTTTATTTTCCTCCTTCGTCTTGACGTATTTACCGAAAAATATCTTCAAACTGTCGATAAGACCACCACCCTTCTCGACTGTCATACAATAAGTTCCTGCGGCATCAGCTCAATTAATCGCATGCCTCGATGTTCATCCCCCATTTGGGAGTATGTCTTCTTGGTAATCCCGCCAGTGTGTTATAATTCTTCCCGGGGCCTGAAACAATAACTACCCGGCTGGTTCTATGACAACCTTTAACTCCCAATACTTGTAGTATCGAGTTGGTTGTTGGCGGAACCTTTCGGGAAAGTAATGTGATGTCAATGGTGTATATCCAAATCGTGAGAAGATTATTTTGGATAATTAAGGAAGCACCCCCACAATTTTATGGCAGGAGTTTAGATTAGCTCCCTGTGAAGATCACAAGTGCCAATGTTGATCTGTATAAATTTTTTTTAAGATGTTCATCTTTGCAAAAGGCCCGTGGAGCCCATCAATCTTTCTTATTCTTAATACACTCCGCAATAGTATAGAATATCCGTCATCCCATCGTTCCAACGAAAAATAAACCTAAAGATGGAACATAGCCGAAACTGGTTTGCCGCCAAGCCAAACTTGACAAGCTATGACAAAATTTTCTTCCAAATGTCTATTAGAAATCATTCCGTCGGAAAATCAAATAAAAAATTCCGTATAGTTGGCTGTGGCTCTTTTTCACTTGTAGCCTTTCGCTAAAGTACACACTATTTCCGACTGACACTTTTAAATTAAAAGCCGCTATCAATTTACCACCACCCTCGTATCTTCTACTTCATCACCTTCTCAAGAGGTTTATTTTTGTTCACATCAAACCTCAACCTATTTCTATTTCAACTTCTGGTAATTATTTTTTTTTATATTTTAATTTTTTCTCAACATATTCAGCAGAACTGATCGGTAGACAAACTGATCATACTCGTATAAAACTAAAACCACCAAAGAAAAGTAATTGACACACTTTTTCTTTACAACCACCACATTTTCAAAATTAAGACAATTTATTTTTAAGAGTTTCCCCGATGATCTCAACCAGCAACTTGCTCAAGCCATAGAAAATTTTAACACGTATCATGAATTATGAACATGTGTTGTTAAGGAAAACAATTATAAAGACAAATTAATTATTTCTACTGTAACAAAACATTTTTAGAACACCTTTAAAGTTAGATCCCATCTCTGAGATAAACGCAAAATTTCCTTGACACACAATTTTTCCACAGATACGAGTACTTAAGAGAGCAAAGACAAACTCACAGTTATACTTACAACCACTGAAAACAACAGATAGATTCTAATTTTCGTCAAATTACTTTGATATCTAGAGCACAACATAATTATTTCAAAAGCATAAAACTAAAAACGAAAATAAAAATGCGAAGAAATGGGTGAAAAATAAAGACACGAGTGGTAAAATCATTAAACAAAAATAATTGTATATCTTCTCGATTGTCATGATTGTCTGTTGGAAAAACGTGCACTATTCCAGCTGTGCAAAACAATACACTCTGCAACTGACACATTCGCTACCTAAGAACTTGGTGAGTCATACAGGGTGATAATCAAAAGGCACGGTCTTGGTCGTCAATTGATGGGACCATTTAAAAAAATTATACTTTCGTAACATGTTTCTAGTAGTAAGTCGATTGTTTGAAGCGTTGTATGGCATGTGGAAAAACATATTTTCAGTAAACATGCCCTCCCATTTTGTCTTCAATTTTCTTCCAGGCTCATTTTTAAGGAAGTAATGTTTCAAATGATTCCACCAGCCCAAAATTCGCAACAAACAGTGCATTTTTTGCTCTAGCGGGTCCTCCAGAATCTCTAGTGACTTTTCCTCTCTCCAAACGCGGCAATTTTGCAACTGAGTCAAAAATGGGCCTTATAACTAAACAGAATACTACGCTACGATAGTCTTCACCAAGCGTTCATTTTGGATCACTGTTAAGACGAGGGCGTGTCAATAAGTCCGTGACTTTTTGAAGGAAACATAGTTTTTTGGATAAAAAATCTTTTATCGCAGAACCATTTCTTCATGTTGGAACAACAAATAGTCAGTCGTGTCTAAAGCCGGAGACTAGGATGGATGAGGGGGCAATTCGTAGCCTAATTCATAGATTCTTGCCATGAAAACTGCACGTCCTGGTGGCAAAAAAAATTTTTTTGTTGGCCAAATGGGGTCGTTTTTTTAATCCTCATTAAATCGAAGTTGGCATAATATTTGTCACTGATTGTTTTACCCATTCCAAGGTAGTCATACCAATATGGATTATACCGCGTTCATCCAAAAAAGGAGGATCGCCATGACTTTATTGGCAGACAAACACAAATTGTCCGTCTTCGGCACCGATTCATCCACGATAAAAACACTGTTTTGAATGTCGTTTGGCACTGGTGTATTGTAATGCATTCACGTTTCGTCCACGATTACGAAACGGAGCAAACACACATTAATATAGCGGTTGAACAACGCAAAAGTCTCCTGCGATGTTGTCATACGATTTCGTTTGTGGTCGGTTGTGAGCAAACGCGGCATCTTGCGGAAAGCTTTCTCATACACAAGAGATCATTCAAATTTAAAGCTCCGCTCGGCCAACACCATATAGTAAAATTTTTCAAATGTTTTCGGGTGTAGTGACCTCAACTGGGCGTTCAGAACATTCGGAATTATCCGTGCTTGTACGGCCACAACGAAATTCAGTAAACCACTTTTTTACCATTAAAATTATGATCACAGTGTTTCCATAGTATTTATCAAGCTTAGCCTTGGTTTGACTGACGGGTTTTTCCGCAAAAAATAGTTTAAGAAGTACACAAAATTCACTTTTTACATTTTCTACTCAAATCACGCGGTAACCTGCTATCAATGGCTGTCAAACACAAACTTAAATGAGGCAGCTTATTCAAATTTTGACATGAGTCAACTGACAGATACCTGTTGACAGGAGCAGTATGCCATTTCAAATAAATTCAAAAAGCCACAAACTTATTGACCATCCCGCGTATTTTGAACAATGTTTAGCACAGATAATTGCTTAAAATCAGCTTAAATATTTTTATTCCACATGGCAGACCAGATCCTTTTTTGTTTGAGATTTTTCAACTAGGAGCCAGGATAGAAATCCGAGCATAAATCAGGGGCCATGCCCTTTTTGCAGAAGAGCAGTAATGGTCCATGTAGACGAGAGTGGTACTATACATTTTTTTTAATCAGATGAAGATGGGGAAGTTAAAACGATAAACGAAACAATTTTATACACTTCATATATATTATGATTTTTGAAGCCCGATGGAACTTTAAGTTGTAAAACATAGCACAAAATATGTAATTTTATTCCAAATATCAATACATAGTATTAACATTTAAAAATAATTTCGGGCATGTGGACGTCCAATTTTGGGCAACTTTTTCGAGAACTCCTGCCCGTATGCCAGCAATAAACGATCAATATTGGCCTTAAAGACTAATTGTTGCTGCTTTATCAGCATAAACCAGGACTTCACGTGATTATACAAGAAATAATTAAGAGATGTCAAATCGCTCGACCTTGAAAACCAATCGGCGCTTGATTGCGGTCACCGTGTGGTACGTAGCGCCGTCCTATTGACACCACATCTCGATCGGATTAATGGCAACCATATTTTCAAACAAAAAAAAAACTATTGATCATGGTGCGGTAACGATTTCCATTGACTGTAATGCGAGTTCCTGGTGTATTTTGACAGAAATAAGTTTGATGATGCCACGAGCGTGTAAGCCGTACTAGATATAAATCGGTCTTTTGTGGTTTGGTTTCATTCCATATGCGGCAGTTTTATTTATTAAAATCCCCGTTAAGCCAATTGAGCCTCATAGCTGAAAACGATTTTGCGATGAAACATCGGGTCAGTTGATGACAGATTTTCAAAGTAAGTCCGAAAAATTTGTTACCGGTGTTCAAGTGTCAATCTATTCATAATGAGTTACCAGAGTACACTGATCATAAATGACAAAAAGTGAGGGGCATTGTGACAGTTTGTTTGACAGTTAACTCTCTCCTAATTTCTCTGGAGCTAAAAAAAAACACCCTATAGAAATTTTAACAAAAGCCGCATTTAGACTTCCATTTGGCTAATTACCATTTAATTCTAAATCGAATACAGCTTTAAAATATTTTGACCATTTACGTCTACACCGACCGTCTGTATCTATTTAGTGTGGTAAAATTTGTAGAATTTTTTTTCTTTTTTTGGTAAATTACCAACTCTAATTTAATGACAACTTTGCACAAAAACAATAAAACTAACTACAGCGGCAACTGGGAATAGAAACAACAACAACGAGAAAAACATCAAATACAATAAACATAAAAGTTTACCCAAAAATTACTTTACGTCTTTTAAAAGTTTCGTGACTACAAGCGGAGTTTCTTATTCTTCAGCGATTGTTTTTTCTTAATTTTTTAACTACACAAAAGACTAAATGAATTTCCCGGCATAAAACAGAAGCAATCAAAAGGAATGAGATGAAGAAGAAGAACAACCAAAAGAACTAAAATATAAAATCTTGACTTAATTTAGTCAAAGGCGGATACAAGCTTTAAACGAAACACTCGTACGAGCCGCACCAAACAGTAATCGTGCACAGTTATTCATTCCACAGCAGTAAAGAAAACTGCTGCTTCACACGCGTAACTTTTGTCGTTGAATTGCTCATGTTCTTTAAGTCAAGGGAACACCAAACTTAATCATAGTGAACAGACAGTTAAGAAGTTATGCCCGTATTTAGAAAAATATATGAAGATGGCAAAATATATGAAGTTGGTATGGATGGGAGACAATATCGTTGTTCTTTTTTTTTCTTCTTTTGGTCTGAGAAGTTACGAGGATGGTCCAAGAGTAACCCAAAAAACGAAAACAATTTGGGGGAAAAAAGTAAAAACTAGAATTGGGTAGAACGAACTAGTTCTCTTAATTTCTTTTCACACTCTCCTTGGCAGCATTGCTGTGTTGCCATACAGTTTATAAGTCATCGTGTTAAATAGAAATAAATTTCGTTTTCGCATCGCACAGCACTTTTTTAACTGCTTTCCCCTATTTTAGTAGTTCAAAGCACAAGACATAGTTCAACCATAACAAAGAGGGATTGAACTAAAATAAAGCGAACCTATTCATTAGTCTTCCGTATATAACCTATCTTCTTATCACTCACGCACATTGATCACATTGCACGACGACTGCCCGGTTATTACCGATGTAAACTCTACCGTCTAATCAAATACAAACATGAACTGAAAGAAATGTGAGCTCTCATCGATCGCAGAACATTCCTCCAAGAAGCTTCAGTTGACACGCAATGTCAGCTGTTGATCACCTTACAAAATCTGCCGCTTTTGCTGCCAGACTTGCAACCAAAATCAAGCTGACCTTCTACGGAACACCAACTCTCGTCAGAGAAAATAGGACGTTAAGACAGATCTGCTATGATATACGACGGCACCAGTCTTACGACACACTCCGCCGGTGGTCTTAGCACCGAGTGCATTAAATGACCACCAACAGTGCTATGCGTACTTGTTTAGGCAGCAATTGAAGATCAGGGCTGCCTGAAGTCCATTGTAAATGAAATATGGACATAAGGCATGCAGTTTTGGGGTTGCGCATGCTCATCATATATCCAGAAATTACAAACAAGACACCCAGAGGCTTAAAAAACCAACACCGGAAGAACATGTTTGAGGTAACCATAATCTAAGAGCAACCTATTATGATTAAGTTCTACGTTTGTCAACAAATCATATTATTATTGTGGAGCGATTGAAACGCAAAAAATGGATGTACCTGACTTTCCAAATGTACGAACACAGGCAACTAATTCCATCCACTAATGCTTAATAGTCAACACGCTCACTACAGCGATTAAACACCAAAACAAAACAATTTTACATATTATGTCTGTTAAGAACATTATATGGTTAGAGCTACTATATTATTTTTGTATAGCTGAAATGCTTTGTTTGTAATAATTATTATTTGATTGTTCAACTCAACCATGGTGTAATGGTAATAATTAAATGTAAACAATAACTTGTTTAGCACAACTAAAGTAATATTCAAACTGTTTTCAAATTACTATTTTATGTTTCCCACAACAATACATTTTTGTAGAGAACTTAATAAGGTTTTCGTGACCATGCCACATCCATATTTTTCTTGACGTGTGGTAGCTTTCGCTCTCGTGGGTCATCCGTTTTTGCTGGTTGGACTGTGATCTATCAAGTTAAAATTCTGCAGCAAGTAGCGGTGGCAAATTTTAAATGCTTAAACATTAACTTTTTTTATATTTGTCACTACCAAAATAGCTTTCGAGCAATTTTTTCACGTTTTCAACAAAAAAACGTACCACGTAGCAGTTACGTCAAGGAATTTAACTTTTTGAAACGAGAAAAAATGCCTTCACTTGCGGAAAAAAATCTTTCAAACATTGTTTTCAACTCTACGAATTATTTTACCTCTTACATTTTCTTTTTCCAATCGAGTTACTGGTTGCGTAGTTTTGAAACCACCCTCGTACCATAAGAAGAGGTTTTCCTATGAATGAGCAAATGGTTAGAGAATAAAGACACTTAATAACTTTAATCAGAGCATAGGAGTAGAAACATAAAAAAAATTAGGGTACTCATGAAAACGCTTAAAAGCCTCACAAACTTTGCATTTTTACACTCCTCCAATTGAACTGTCAAAAGTTGTTTGAAATTTCATTTGCACATCACTGGTAAATTTTCGCTTGGGATTTTGAGTAATTAAAAAAGAACACACAAGCTGCTCAAAATTGAAGAACTTTTTCAATGAAGTAGTAGCCTATGTTGACCGGAATAATACTAGGCAAATATTTATTTACGCCCTTCCGCGTCAAAGAAGGCGCTCTATCAAATATTATTTATATTACTCAGTTATTAAAGGAGTTATTCTCATTTAATTCCAAAACTTTTTAATAGTGACTTTCTTTAATCCCAGGAGAGCGGGTAAAAATGTTCACATACAAAGGTAGGATTCTTCTTGGCTTATCTATTTTTTGTTGTTGTTACCAACGGCCAGATACCATCAAGTTATAAAACACTGATACCAAACGTAGACTCCATGTCAAACTACATCGTAGATACCTTTGAAAACTAGTTGTTACACGAACGACTGTACGCTTGGCGTAAAATAGGACTGGAAATCTTTTTAAGGCCATCAGAGACCGAAATGTACTTCCTACTTCCTGGCCATAACATGGTCCTCCAAGCAGAAATACGACAGTCACGGAGTGTAAATAATGTCCCAGTGATACCACAAGGCCAAGAGAAGTCAACATCTTCACTGATAGCCCAATGACTATCAAGGCAATTGAGTCCGAAAAAGTAAGAACAAGGACGTCATAGGTCTGCAAGACAGCGACCAACGACTACTCGGTAAGTGGGAGATGAGGCATCATCTCAGTACCAGGCCACCAGGATGTATTTGTTAATGAACGAGAAAATACTGTGACAATCAAAGCCAGAGGATTACTGAAAATAAACTTGAATTATACAAAGTCTTTTGAGACTACTAGGACTGGATTAAAAAAGCTGGCAAGTAATGACCCATATCGCACTATGGAACCACGAAACGGTGGCAAAAAATGACTAGAATTCGGTGGAGAGACCCGAACCCAGATAAAACAAACAGCCTGCTAAAACTGAACAAGGCCGAAATTAGTAACATTTGCTAATATTCTAACACGGCAGTCAAGTTTAAAAACGCATGTACTTCGAATACATACAGCTAGGGCATTCAATGATGGACGACATTGAAACAATTTCTGTACCACTACCAAGCTTTCGCACAATTAAGAACCCAGTATTTCATGCTTGACACCTCACCTAAGACTTATTATAATATGCATGGGCCTTTGTTGGTTACGTAGTGTAGAGAGCAAGCCTATCCGAACTAGTTGATTAAGTGCATGTTTACGGGCATGAGGACAGTAACTGGCTCCCCTTCTCCACCAAACCTAACTTACCAATAACTATATCTTCAAACAACCCAAATATTTATTATTAGAAGAGTTTTTGGGATTTTATTTTTTTATATTAAAAACTAAATAAATTACTTTTAGCTAAGTTCTTTGTCTTAATCCCAACTCCTTTTATAGTAAAATAATGAAAATGTATTATTGGGGGTGCGTAAGGTAGTCTCTACAGCTCATCACGAAACCTTTATTCAACTCTTTAAAAACCCTTAAAACTTGTCTGCCCTAAATTCTTTAGATCAAATGAGAACTCCAAAGAAAGTCAAGACAAAAACGTTAAAGTTTTAACAAAAAGTTCCTCAATACAAAATTGTTATTTTATTTTTCTTACTTGCCTTACTACGTTGGGTTGGTGGTTGGTTGCCAACTCTAAAGGTAGCTGTATTAAAAAAAAAATTAACCAAAACTAATTTATTTTTATTCTAATTCTTTTTATTCTACTTTTCTATAAAATTGACATTAATTGTTGAAAGTTGCATGAAACAAGCATCGTAACCTTGCGCAATTGCAAGCGTTTAAGTGAGTAGCCTTAATGTTTTTTATTCTTCATCATTTTACATAATTTGAAAGACACACATTTCAGCTTTTTTATGGATTTGAAAGTGTTCATAATGTCATTAGATTTGTTGAGTGGTTGGTTTACAGTTTCTAATTGTGGGAGTTTCCTTCATACTTTTGCTCGTTTTTTGTTTAAATTAATTTTTAACGGCGCAATAAATGGGTTGGATTTAATTTCTCCATTAAATAAAAAACAAATGGTTGTTATTATTCATGAAATTTTTATATTATTTCTTGATTTTGTACTGCGAACATAATTTATAATAATATAAAACATAAAATGCTGATACATAAATTTTCTTTTCCCGTTGGCTTTTTGACAGTCGCACATTCATTTTCCGAATAGGGTCAATAATCTGATGATAATTAATTTTTTTATTTCTTTTAACATTTTGATATTAGACGACATATAATAAATCTCTTGGATATCTGATGGTGTGTTTGATAAATTTATTTGATGTTGATTAGCAACGAATATATTTATTGCTACTGAAAGGCAGTTAAATTTAAATACAAATGAGAAGTGGAACAAATTTGAGCAGTAGTTGAAACAATTTTTTTTACACTGCCATACGAAAGACCTTGGGTGCGTGTCAATTACATTTAAATTACAATTCCGTGTATAATTTTGCCCGCCAATATCATGAAATTTAACCTGGTTAGACTTTTTATTGTAGCCACAAACAACCGGTCTCGTTATGTGAGTGTTATTTTTTATTAATGCTGCAAAAGACATTTCCGTTTTTATTCACGCCTAAAAATTTATTTATGTTACAAACCCCTCATTAAACAAAAAATACACCTCCCACATTTTCTTTATTTATGGTGCTGAAAGAAAGAAAAAAGACTTTGAACTCTGGTTTGAAACTGGTCCACTAACATGACCGACAACACAAAAAATAAAAAAAAAGGTAGAAGAAAAAACTAATTTTTAAAAAACGAAATTCAAACTACTTTTGCAATCAAATGTAAACAAGTAACTTTCATAAATGCATCAAATGATTGTGTGTCCGTCTGTCTGGCTGACGACTATACAATATTTAAAAATGTGTGTTGTGTACAAATAAACACATGTTCTAGAAATTGTAGACAGAAAGCTATTTTTCTATTACTCTAACATACCTACATACTCGTGCAGCATCTTAGATACTTTTGGTATTTAAATCGAATAAAACTTACAAACATATTGATTTCATTCCATTTTTACCAGCACTTAATACGCGTCAAAATGATAGAACCACTTTTTATTCTCTTAACACACCAATACAAAACAGCCTTGTTATGGTTGCTCTACCATTATTTCTATAAAACGCGTTCAAGTGTTGAGTGCAGCTATCACAAGCATTGCTTTTTATGGACTAAATTTGCAAAGTTCGGATTTGTGGTATTTTGGGGCTAGGGATTAGGAATGCGACAAGTTGTACAAAAATTGACTTGTTCTTTCTGTGTAACGTGACGTAATTAAAAAATAATGGGTGGCATTAAAGCCCAGTTGAAAATATGCCTGGGAAATGCTAACGAGCTTACCCAACATAAAAGTGAAATACATTTTCTGCTAGCACCCGTATTATCTGAAATACACTTCACTCTAAAAAAGCTTTAGAGTTAATTAATACTTTACGTAAACACCCAAGTGGAAGGGCATGTAGTGGCACTGCCATTATGGTGCGCTAAAACGTAGAGCATTTTCCAATGCCTGAATTCAGTAAAGGCTTGTTAAAAGCTACGTCTATAAATCTTACTGACTTTAAAATTGTAGTGTCGTCCGTGTATTGCCAGTCTAGGCACAAAACCAAACACGATCAATTTGTCAGTCTCTTTGCGACACTAGGATAAAACTTCAGTGCAGCAGTCATTGGGGCTATAGACTTCTTAGCCCTAGGAGGAGACAGCTGTATAACACACTGCAAGTTAGTGATCAATAGACGGCCCATCTATTGGCCAACAGACATTAATAAGCTGCCAGATCTTATTGATTTTACCATTGTAAAAAATATCAGACGTGATCAATTATTAGTCAGTTTATCTTATGGCATATTTTCTGATCATTAACCTACAATCGTCATTTTACACGACAGTTTTGCCACTGTACCTGAAACCCTTATTTTCAATTTAAATAAAAACACGAATTGATTGTATTAAAAAATGTACGTAAGCTCTTACTTATCTCAGAACATACCACTGAGAAATCCGGCTGATATTTAAGCAGTTGTGGAACATTTAACAGACGTCGTGACTGCCGCAGCCAGAGTCGCAATGTCAATAAAACCATCAGTTAACAGACAGTCATCAGCTTGTATACAGATGCTCTATATTGAGAAGAGAAGGCAATGGCAGCTGTGGAAAGCTGTAGGGCACTTACAATGTCCTATTGCCTTCGAATCTCCACCAAGACTTGAAAACCCCACTTTGCGAAAGCCTTTGCAAATCACTTAGAAAGGGTTTTCAAACCACATGACAAAAATAGTTTCACTATTACAAGTGTCGGCGACGTTGAAAAACCGTATTACAGGATCAATGATAAGAAACTTACCTAATCCTGCTGTGAGAATTTTACTATTCAAATTCAATTCCATGTTGCTAGTTGGCTTCTTCCCATGCTCTTGTGTCTCAAATTGTAATGAACCCTAAATAAGGGAAGGGCCCAAGTCAGTTTATGTCATATAGGCCCATTAGCCTACTGTAAATTTTATCAAAATTCTTTAAAAATTATTCGTTTCATTTTATAACTTTTTCTTACTGATCAAAACATAATTCCGGACTATTCATTAGTGTGGTTTTCGAGCGAGACATAATACTATATTAAGCAAGTCCATAGAGCAACGTTATTAGATCAGAACTTGAAAATAAGCAATACTGTTCAGCTTTATTGAAATTTCCCAGGAGATTGATAATGTCTGGCCTCAAGGGCAATTCACGTAAATAACTGGAGTTCTACCTGCAAACTCAAACAAGCTTCTAAAGAGCTATTTAACAGATAAAACATTTAAAATAACGTCAAGGGATTAGTTTCCAAAAATACCATAATCTCTGCAGGAGCCCATAAAGGTAGTATACTGGGGCCGCTTTAATATATCATCTATACGGCGGATATGCCAACAGGCCCAAATACATATACATCAACGTTTGCAGACGACATGACATTTATAAGCGTTAACCAATATCAGAAGGTTGCATGCGTTTTATGGAGGAGCACTCCAAATAAATGCAGTAAACTTGGTTCATTTAATATTACAATGTTTTAGGCAGAACACAAAAGCATAGGATGTCGTGTGAAATTTTTTCGTAAGAGTGGCAAATCTGAAACAGCTGTCACCTATGATTGTTTCGATTTAGAAAAATGGTGCGCAATATTCGTTCAATGGGTAATGAAGCAAAGTCAAGTGAATGCGGACTTTTCAAAACAAAATCAGTTTCACCAATCAAGCACATTTCCATCTGAATGTCTTCGTACATAAGCAAAACTGCCAAATTTGGGACTCAGAAAATTCGCATACAATTCCATTAAAACAAATGCATCCACAACCTGCCACTGTCTGGTGAGGATGTTAACCGAGCGGCCTGATTGGGCCTTAATTTTTTTAAAAATGAAGCGGGAGTTAGAGTGACTGTAAACAGCATTACAGGAACATCACGACGGAATTCTCGTGGATTTAACGCACGTCGTGAATTTTGTACGACATGCAAGTTATTGCAGCAATGCTTTTCGGAGCAAATTATATCATGAAATTCTGATGCCAACTGGTCACTAAGGTCTTGTGCTTCATCGCCGTGCCATTTATTTCTTTGGGGTTTCGTGAAATCTTGGATCTATGCGAATAAACAAAAAAATTCCTGAGCTCAAGACCGAGATCCAACGTGGCATTAGTGAGATACAGCTACCATCATAAGCGCGGGAGCCTATTTTCCGGACACTTTATTCCTTTTTTAATCAATAAAAAAAAAACTGCAACTCGCTCGAAAAATAAAAGTTTTAATTTTAAATAAAATATTGCTTTCTTATTGATACACCCTTTGCTATCCGCATTTATTCCACGCAGCAACCACAAGCAGAAGTTTCGAAACTATTCCATGGTATGTAACTCTTTAAGATCGTTAAAGCAAAACCCCTTGTCGCTTAAGAATAATTTCTTCTTCGAAAATAAGGTAGTCCATAAATGCATAACAGCGTAGATATGCCCGCAAGACCGAGTGACCCGTCAAAACACTCACCATCTTACTAATTTCACATTTGCTTTATCCTCGTTTGGATATCCCCCATAGGGTCATTGTTATTCGCCCTAACCTGTTTACATTCCACAGTGCTGTATTAGCACTCTTTGCTCAGCCTTTCAGCTCGAACCTCCGACCACTCCATACTGACCAGACACCCATTCGATGGGCAGTCCACCATGCGCTAAGTAGTCGTTAGTTAATTTTTTGCATTCCAGAATCATTGTGGATCTAAACCTATCGAATTTCTCAATAAAGATCCCCAAACCCGTTCTATCCAACAAATAGTAAATCAACCTTATCATTATGTCCCGCAATTTACATGTATTTTTTCTTCTTCTTTAAGATTTTCTAAGATTTCAATTTTTTCTAAAAAAAAAAAAAGAAATTCTTTTCTACAGTGTCAGCTTTAATAACATCTATGAATTCTATTTTGAGGCTAAGAAAACTAAGTAGTCATCTATGCAGGTTAAACAAGATGGCGAAGAACGGGACGAAGATTATAAAAATATTAATGATGTATTTTCAATTTTCTAGAAACAAAAACCAAAAGTCATAAACTGCTAGTTTTCTATCTGCTTTTCTACCAGCATGATCTCCTAAATATTGAAATTAATGACATGCATGTAAACTAGTTTTTGTTTCTCTTAATTTTTTTTAAATTTATTTTTCTTAATGTTTCCTTTTACACCAGTGTGAATCAAATTGGTAAGATGAATTTAAATTAGATGATTGAATAGAACAAATTTCTACGATACAGCAGCAGAAGATTCTAAATGGAAATTTTCATGGACCAATAATAAATTGACAATTGCAGTTTAGTAATAAACTTAAGAATACGGCTTAATTTGATTAAATTTGATGAAGTATTTTAGTACACAAGATTTAGAAAGTTTTGTAAGTGAATTTCAAATTTAAATAATACGAGAGTGGTCCCAGCAGTACCCCAAACTAAGATTCAAATAGTGGCTATTTAGAAAATAACACTTGTGGTAACATTATTGAGCTTATAACAGTCAAAAGGCCTTCCACTCGTTTTTGGGTCACATGCAATTATAAGTCTTTTACTTATATAAATTAAATTCGTAGTTTTTATTAATAATAACTTAGTGTTAAGGTTAGAATATTATTCGCCCTCACAAGAGAGGCCAGAATAAGAAGTGCTCTCTTACCATCGGGCTAGAATTTTATTCGCCCCGAAGAGAGAATCGGCTCATGTGCACTCGCAACGAATAGTGGCGATATCTTCTGTAAGCGCCGGGTAGGTGTGAGAAGCTGATGAGAGTACCAGCGAATATGTCAATGACCACCGAAGGTCCATCGTATTTCGTGTTGGGCTGTAGTTGGTATTTTAAGTTCATGAATAAAGATTATAACGTTATTGAAAACATTATAATAAGCTGCCTCGTCTCTCTCTCTTGGAAACAAATAAATATTTTCTTGTAACGAACCCTGTGAGCCGCTCTATTCCAGCTAACTGTGAAAACACGTCGTTACAAGCTTAGGTTTAAATTTTGAGTGCCGCTATTTGTAAACTGCTGCCGACAAAAAAAAAAGAATTAATTTTGACAGCTGACAGTTTAGGATGACAAAAATTGAAGCTTTTCATTACGGTTGTAATGAAAGTTTTTTGAGCAAACTCATTCTAAGCGATAAAGCATATTTTTTACATTGTGGGCTTTTTAAAAGTCGACTGGAAAAATGGCCGGATTTGCAACGTGGCAATGTTGTAACTTGAAAATTTTTTTTTAAACTGGTGATGTTAAAGTAGTGGGTATTACTGATATTTTATATCGACACATGTAAAGTGAGATTTATTTGCTTATATTGTATAAAGCATCTCCGAGTCCTCTTTTCGATAAACAGAGTTGGCTCATTAAAGAAGTAGTGCGACAAAATTAACAACAGTAACCTTTTTTAAACGATATTCGATATTAGCTAAGTTAGCTGTTGCTGTTATCTAAACGATTATCGAGAAAACTAAATGACAATTTTTGCGTTGTGTAATAAATTGACAAACTAAAATTCGTGGTATATTTTAGGCAGGGTATAAAAAAAATCCTACATTAAAACTGATATTACTGTTGAATGAAGAATAGCAACAATTCGAATATTACTGCAAACACTGTGCCGTTCTATGCTGCAATCATTAATTAATTAAACAATAGAGCTGTATTCGGCTCAAAACAAATTATGCCTATAACAACTACCTAGCTTCCGCAAACACAAATTCTGACGCAATACAAAGCAATAAAACAGTCATCACTTACATCTACCAATCCGTACAAAACACCCGACTTACGACCTTTACCTGCTACCTGTTCACACCTTACAAATGCCTACGAGCTTACATGACAAGTAGATACCTGACACACAATAAAACACTAACGAATTGATGCAAACTTCTCAGAACGAAAAATGACACTGAAGATGGCACATAGCCGGAACCGGTTTGTCTCCAAACCAAACTTGACAAGGGATGACGGAAATTCGTTCCAAAAATCTTATATCGCCTACGAAAGGTTAAGTACTCACGTAGTCATTACTACACAATTTTTACGACTGTCGAATCGTTAAAAGTGTTAACTCTATGGGGTTATTTACAGTATATTTCAAGAAGCCTTTACCTACCCATGAAATATGATTGAGAATGTGCCAGCTTGGACTTGTAAGTTACCCAAAGGACTATTTATGCAAAAGCTCTCAGTTCAATCAGTGCGAAATCTTAACTGGATTATATCCTAGAAGACCATGCTCCTGCCTTAACAACAATAAAATATTATGGCACAGAATTATAACATGTCGAACGAGCGGCGAAGTTGAGCTCTAATTAAAAGCTCGTCAGCTAACAAGGATATGAGGCTTTTAAAAATTGCTGGAAAGTACGCGCGCGAAACGAAAAAAAGCAACGAATGCAGTGCAGAGAACTATGTTTAAGGAATAAGCAGCTTCTGTCAGCACCCGTTATGCTCAAGGCGTTAGCATATTGCGTTGCACAGTCTGGAATCCAGAAATAGCTCGATAGTAAACGATTTTCCAACAAGAAAAAAAGTCAACGATTTTTTAACGAACTTAGACTTCAAAGCAGATCGTATTGATAAATAACAAGATTGTTTCCCTGCTAGGTCGATTAATTCTAAGACTGCCTTCGTATGCTTTAATTTTCAAAGAGTACAAACGAACTTTTCGTTAAGAGGAATTCAATCAACTCCAATTCAAATTCTTTTGAAAAACATTCATAAATACTGGTATTTAGGCCAAAGAATTAAGCCATTAACGTCCACAAATCTTCGAATCAAGAAAAATTGAACACAGATTAATAAGAAAGAGTAAAAGTTCTACTACAAACTGTTAAAATAGACAAATGAACACATTAAGTCTGGCACACATTTCAGCCTGAAAAGAACTCGCTTGCAGAAGAAAAAGCGTAAAATCATAAAATTCCACATTTGAAGAATTCGGTAAAACAAAATTGGTAAATTATGATCGAGATAATCTAAACAAAGCTTAAGGGTTCAGCTTGAGCTTTTGACGGGGATAAAGAGGCGGAGAGGTTAATTTCTGAAGCATCTCTGGTTTTGATTGGCAAAGGGAGAAATTCGGAAGAGATGGACAAAAATCCTTCGCGAGGATGGACGGGTCAATCCTTAAAGGTACTTCTGACGCATTGGATCGTGAGATTCTGATAGGGATGAACAATAGCGCCTCGCAAGAAGTGAAGAGGTTAATCTCTTAAGAACTCCGGTGTTTATTGGTCAATGGATGGACAAGAAAGCCTTACAAGGGGTGTACGGGTCAGTCTTCAAAGACAATCCTGAACAGACACTTGTTAAATGTGAATGCCAGCAGACCTAAGCCGTAGGCAAATTATAGCAATTAAAAAGATACTCTGTGATGTGGAAGAAGACGGACCAATTCTTGGAAAAAGGAGGTCGTCGACAAGGGACCCATAAAGTTAGAGGACTTTTTCTATATCCCCCTACATTAATAATTATAAAATAATTCCCGTAATTATATATTCTATTGTTAATTCCCAAATTTTAATTTTGCATTGTTATCAATAAAACTGAATTTGCCGTCGGGTCCTCCAATATGGACTTTAGAACTTTGACAGCGGCCATATTGCTGATCTTTCTGTTTTGTCAAATCATCATGGACGGATATATCGTTCAAAAAAAAAAACGTGCAAATGATAAAATTCTTTTATCAAATCATCTTTAGCGATGAGGCCCATTTCTAGGTGAGTGGGTACGTCAACAAACAAAAGTGTTAAATTTGGGACGATATCAATCCATATGAGATCCAAGAGCTTCCAATGCACTGTGAAAGTCACTGTTTGATGTGGATTTTGGGCTAACGGCGTCATCGGTACATATTTCTTTGAGACGACTTCGCTCAGGCCATCAACCTCAACGACGAGCTCTATAGTTCCATGATAACCAACTTCCTTTGGCCTGAATTAAATGATATGGACAACAACGACATGTGATTTCAACCGGACAGCGCTACTTGTCATACAGCTAAAGCCACACTGGACATTCTGAACTGACAACCGAGATCGTATGATTTGACTCAGTTGGACTTTTTGTTGTGAGGTTTTCTTAAGTCGCAGTTCTGATCGAATAAGCCACAAACCATACCGGCCCTCAAAGCCGACATAACCCATGCCATCAGCCAACTTCAGCCTGATTTATGCGCCAGAATCATGGAGAATTGCCATAATCGATACATAATGTTATATTCCATGCATAATGGTATCGATATACGAGTACCATTGAAACGAATAAAAAACTTATATGATATCTTATACACTATTTGTTTTATTTTAATTTCAAAATACGAGTCGCTTAATGAAACACTCTGTTGAAACACAACTGTTGATCATAATTTTATGAACAAATTCAACTTTCCCCCCTATTTTACTGACCAATCAAAGAACTAAATGTTGATCATTCTTTCTCTGAGTTGCAGGCCTCTTGCTACGTGCCTTAGCTGCCATGGATTTGTTGAAGTTCCCTGAACTAAAATGTTATAGATAATGTTTGAGTCAACACTTATTCTAAAGCATTCCTCATGCTTCTATTTTGCAGAAAAATTATGCAGTGATACGTAATTTTGTTTGGTATTCATGGCCAGTGTTGCCAGGTATTTTAGAGATAAAATCTTAAAAAATCATGAATCTTCAAAATCGGCTTCTTATTTTGAAAAATCTGCACAAAAAAGTCTTAAATCTTATATATTTAAAAATTTTATATATAAAAAAAAAATGACACAATATGTATGCGAAATTCGTTTAAAAAGTTTTGAGCGGACTTTAAAAGCTATAAAAAATGCAGTGAAAAATTTATTTATTTTTGGTTTTATCATTATAAAATACAGTTTGGCATCGATTATCTGGGACGATCGGGAACGGGGTGGTTCTAAATAATCGATTTTCTGGTTACGTACGCGTTTTAACATAATAAAAAAGGCGCGATATTTTGTATTTGAACTTTTACACGAGCATTCGCTCCAAACACTGAATACCGCTATTAATTTTAGTGATGCTAACCTAACAAAATTTAGCCAAAAAAATATGCACTTTGCGATCCCTCATAATTTACTATTAATCGGTAGAAATCAAAAATGCTTCCTTTCGTTAACAATCCCGGATGGTTGAAGTTTGGGGTGGATTGAATTACCCATAAGCGATGTTCAGGAGGATAGTTTGTATTCCAATCGAGGAACGGCTCGAACCTGGATAAGAAAAATCCCCAAGAGGACATCAATAGCCTCTGACCGAACTTTCAAACATGTTACTGGAATTATCGCTGAAAGAAACAGCGTGGAGGTGGTCTACGATAACCCCTTGTAGATTATCCAAAATTCTTTGGCTCTCACTTGATAAGGAAAGGACGAAGCCACTTCCGGCTCCAGGAAAAATCGCCACTGCTCTGCATCATAATAAGGGGCACTGTATAATTTGGCAAGTGGAAGTTTTCAGTACAGAGTGGGAAATGACTATTTGGTCAGTTTTGGACAGAGCACAGTTTGCAAAATTGTAAGACATGTTATAAACGAAATGGAAACAAAACTTTGCCCAAAGTTTATAAATTTTTCGCCTGAGCAATCTCACGCTTCAATAGACCCTTTTTTAAGAAATATAAAATTCCTGGAGGTTCGTTTAAGTGAATTTTGACTATTCATGAATTGCTAATTTCCTTTTGTTGTCCATTGATTTTATTCCCGTTTGTCCTATTCAATATTACTATATTTTACCGAAAATATAAAACAAATTTAAATGAAATTTCCTTTGTTAGTTTACAATTTCTAGAAATAGTAATAAAAACACACTTTACGCTCTAAAATCAATAGTTTTCTCTTTGACAGATCGAGCGATGTAACTTCTTTGGTTACTCGATGTCGAATGCCATAATCTCAAATTACGATACATTTTATTCGATATCGTGTGCCATGATACCAAAATGAAAAATTACGAGAGTTTTTACACAATATCGAATGCGGTGATTAGACCCCAGACACTTTTGCTGGTTGTAATAGTCTGTCAACCTACTACTCTATACTATGACATCAGTCTGGCCTTTAAGGGCTCTTGCTCTATAACGTTTGCTCTTCAGTTCGTTAAATCGCGATTATATAAAAAAATCGTCCACTTTCCGCTTAGAAGTGTTTGCACCAAATACGTTAAAATAATATATAGCAAATCATTCAACTTAATGCAACTTTCAAGAATTCAGAAATTTGTCGCCATCGTGTTCTTTGGTTTGTCACTGACAATACCGTTGACTTACATGCCGTCTTGACTACCCACATACCTGTTTGTCCAACGTAAAGATTGCTGTTCAGACAGGAATTCGGCCCGTGAAGACTGTCGCTCTTGATGGCCTGTTTTTGTTCAAACAACGTTGTCCGAACAGTTGTTCACACAGCGCTGTTCTGCCATCACACAAACAAAATATACACAGGCATAATAAAAATTATGTGTGTGCGCTCGTCTGTAAGCACCGATGCATAAACTATTTTATGCGCAAACTGAACAGGAATATCTACACGTATTCTCCATACAGAACACTACGAACACACTTTTCTCGTTATTCTGCCGACGCTCTCTCCATGTGCGAACAAATTTTTTACTAGCCAAGACGTGGTGTTAGGTCGTTCCGTTTAAAGAAAATATTTTTTTATATTTCCTGGTTAAGTTATGACGTATCAGTGTTGCCATATCGGATGCAGCCTTACTTGCCAGACCCATTCCTTCATTTCGTCGCAGATTCGTTGTCAAGTGTTTTAATTAAACATTCTTTTTATTATAAATCAATTATTTGGACAAATAAAACTGATGCTATTTTAAGCCATCATAGATAACAAAAAAATAATAGTTTAAAAAGACTATGTTGGGTGGGCACTTATTAATGGATTAAAGGAAGCTTTTATTATTAATTTAATCTTTTTTGATGCATAAATTCGTATTTTCCTATCGAATTTATGTGTTTATGACTTACCCGTTGGCTTTCTTGCACTGGGCCTTAGTTAAGCTGATTCTTAAATGTTGAATAACAGAATAAAAAAGATTTAAGTTTTGCAATTATTGAGTACAAAGTTTGGCAGTTTTGAATTTAGTGATTTGATTTAGCAGCATAATGACTTTCTTTGTACCTAAAGAAGAAGGAGAGCAAATAGTTATTGTTTGCTTTTACTTTGTTATAAACGCATAATTGTTTATTATTTTCTCAATACAAATTTAATTTAAATTTATTATTTTTTCTTTTTTTTTTATAATAAAATTAATTATTTAAAAATTTAAATGAAATTTATATTTTTTTTTTACTTATTGTCAAGTCGTCTTATTTAATTTATTTGATTTATTGACTAATTCTATTACTACAAAAAATCTAAATGTAATTAAAAATATTTACTAATTTAATTTAAGTTAAATGTTTTTTGGTACATACTTCATTTGAACTAAATATAATATAATAAGTTATCAAAAAGACTTTTACTTATTCATAATTTCAAGGATTGTGCCAAACGTACAGCCTTCAAAAGTTTTAATAGAAGTTGTTCTCTGTTTCAGTTATGAAAAAAAAACACACTCGTATTTAATCAAAACTAAACTTTACCTAGACTATGACTTCTATATAATAATTATAATAAAATTTAATTATGATTTATTAATTTTTTTAACGCAAATAGTTGACACTTGTACTTCAGAGCTTTCAAAGAATTCATTCAACTTTCGAAAATGTAAGCTTGTGGTTGCTCGTTTTTAAAATATAATATTCTTTTATAGAAAGCCTTATAACTGAGGCCAAAGCAACTCAGATTGGAGACTCAACAATAAAATGTATTAAGATCCAGGTTGAACTGATGGCAAGTCATATTTAAAAGTCACCACTTTTGGCGAAATATTTTCAACAAGACTCAAACATCTGCTTTAAGAACTCAATTTTATAGCGTAAGTATAATTGGTCCATATTTGCTCCTCGATAAATATGATCGCCACGTTTACGGTCAATGATTATTGGTATCGTGATATTTTCTCACACTATTTGGATGAACTTGACAAAGTTTCAACAAGATAGGTCAAACAATGGTAGTCATGAAATCTCGAGCAATGGAACCAACTTTTGTTGTCACTATGTGCCAACAAGCCAATAATGTTGTAAGAGCTCAAGGACAGTAACTAACACGAAAATGGCAACGTTTAGACCGATATATGTTTGCCAAAGAGTTGTGAAAAATTGGCTCAAACTTAAATGGGCTCGTGGTGATCACATAGGAATACATGAGATCATATTTTAAACTAATTAAGTAGGGTTTGTGGAAAGCTTAGTTTCAAGCCAAGCAACTGCATGACTCTATAAACGAATCTTGGTTTTTTTTTTTTGGCAACTAAATATTCCAAAAAACCGCCCAAAGCTGCAGGGTAAGCATCTTCAATTATTAAAATGTTAATAGTCGAAAAAATATTTCAGGGAAAATGAAAATTTCATAGATTTAGCAAATGTTTTATTTTTGCTGAAATGAAAATCCTTATCACAATTTAATCTTTTACCCATGTGCTAAGAATTGTATTTGACATAAAATGTGCGAATATGATAGCAAAGGAGACGTGGTAGTGTTTGTTCTAAGCAATTTAGCGTTTGGAAGTCGCAAGCATTCCACAATGTGATCGCTAACGTGAACTTGTATATTTCTTTCCCCACGACGTATACAAGCAATTAAATAAGATGCATCGAATTAGAAGATATTATTTGAATTTACCTTTAGATTGCCGATCGGCAAATGCTGAATAGAAATTGGCCTTTTTCAAGCGATTTAACAATCGCGTTTTTTTCAGTTCATTAATAAAGATCAAGATGCCTAAATGAAAACTCTCGACACCTCTCTTTCAACAAATGGCTTCTCTAATTTATTATTAAATACATAATTACTTATAAAACTATATATAATAATAAATATAAGATTTAATAAAAAATAAGAAAAATATTAAATATTTAAATAAACTAATGCACAAACAAAGTTGTTTTACAGTTTAAAAGAAAATTTTCAATACAAATTGTTACAAAAAATGACCAACAATACAACCTCATTTGGTAACTAAACCATAATATTTTTGTTTTAGTATTATTTCAATTAAAAATTCGTTGATCGATCCCATGATTGTAAACTACATTGTAATATTTTTGTTACATTACTTTAGAGAGTGTACGAACATTCTCGATTGTCGGCGTTGTAATTAATTTTACAAACATTTACTTCCATAGTCAACATTTCGGTGTACTACTACTGGTCGTGCTGCCAGTTTCTAAATGTTGCATTAGCAATTGTTGCAAGTTCACACGCAAGGCCACCTCATCATTGATAATCTGTTTAATTTGTGTCATATCCTGTTGCAGTTGACGTATGGCCGTCCATAATTGTCGTAGAGTTGGTGTCATATCCTCGTTTTCCAACCCTGAATTAGATTACACAATCGCCATTGTATCAATTAATTGTTTAATTGGTTTGATGTTTTTTATTGGTTGATTGTTATTGCGTTAGTGGATGCGAGGTAACGTTTTAAGGAAAAACAGATATAATACAGCGCCGAGAGAAGATAATGTGAAAATAAAATAAAGAAAGAACAGAGAAATAAAAACACTATGGCAAATGTGTTTTGGGGGGAGAAAAAACTTGAAAAAAATAAGGGTCGTAATTGGTATAAAAAAAGTAATAATGGTTTTTAGAATAATGAATTATTTAGTTTTACAACAAATTAGTGAAAGAAAATAAAGAAATACTTAAGAATATGTTATTTACACAAAGAATAGAAATACATTAAACAAAGTTATGGGCAAAATAATAGCAATTTGTAGAAAACTGATCCGTCTGCAATAAACGTTCATTTCCTTTCCAATTCAAGCAGCTATAAAGCGTAATTATTATTATTTTTTTATTGTGAACTCCTTTAAAATAACTTGTTGATGCCTTTCCTTTACTGAAGTCTCTATTTCAGCAACGCGTACTAATGTACAATTCGCTATATAACCCGAACTTATAATTCGTTAATCGAATGGTATTTTCTTCTGTAATAATGCCGAAAGCCACTGCCCCTTATGATTTGTATAGGGCATTTTTTACACTAAATGTCAATTTTTGACATTTATGATCAGTATTCTCTGCAAAATCATCATGAATAGACTGACGCTTGAACAATGCTACCAAATTATCATTTACTTTGAAAAACAGTCATCAACGAGTCGATGTTTTATCGCTGTAAGGCTCACGTGCCCGAAGTTATTTTCAAATGTTAATGTCATAGACTGATCTTTCGAATAAAAAATTTGTTTAATTAAAATCTAATTTTTTGTTATTTTTTAAAATATAATGTTCTATCGGGCTTAAAAAAACACCCTATATAAAATTCGAATAATACGCACGTACTTTTTAATAGGGCTATATTTTATTTAGAAACGAAAAGACTTAGAAGACTTTCTCTCCAGTATGGATTATTGGTATCGTCATTTTTGTTTCTACAAGTGTTGTCTTTCACGTTTTGCGATATGCCAACATCGTGCAACATAGCTCAACCCTCACATTCGTAACTCTAGGCATAACGTTTTACATGTAACTTATTCCCAGAAATATTGCTGATCCGAATTCCAACTGCATTTCGTAGTGACATGAAAAAAATGTCTTCGCCAACTACGACATGCTTTAACACAACATAATCTGGGGATAGTGCGCCACATATGGATACCGTGTATCGCAAATGTGCGTAATTCAGTCATGGCCGCTGTTAGGTCCTTTCTTTCAACGCTGCTCAAAAACGGTGAATATTGATGCTGTGAGTGAACTAATATTGCAAGACCTAAATTCTTAATTCCACCAGCGTGGAACATTTGGCAGTTTCGTTTCCACATAATCGGTGAGTGTTCTAAGAAAAATTTCGAAAAATTTCGAGCACGTTACAGCCTTCGATTATGGAACTTTATAACTAAAGCTCTATGAATGAAACTCAATTGGGATTTCGTACAATAAAGCTAACGGTAGGTACTGTAACGGTGCTTTATGTGTTTGAAAAGATCACATGCATAAATTAGTGCATTAGTTATTGGATTTTGAATGGAATATTTTACCCAGTAAAAATATTTCTATTGTTTTACCGGAGTTCCTATCAGTGTTAGGCAGGGTGCTAACAGCTGTGCTTTTTTATATAAATATAAAATTCTGATTTTTCATCTCTTATAAAGTTAAATTTCTTGCTTTAAATCAACTAACTGCACAATATCTTGCGAATGTATCGGTGAATAGCGTAAACTCTGACCAGAGATTTAAAAATCCTAAAAATTTCCAAACGCTAGCAGGTGCTTAAAGTAGCTCAACTACTGTCCCAGGTAAGAAATCCATATCAAGCATTGATTGGGCCAATAACTGGTGGGCATACCAGCAGTCTAAGTCACAAAAAGTCGTTAACACCTGAATGAAAATCAGACAATCTCACCCTCATTAGGCAGAACTTGCTAACACGCAGATAAACAGATACACTGACAGCTCTCTAGTAAACTCCATGTCATATGCAATGGATTTTGTTTACGTTTCTCATTCAATGACTGCATGTATGCCAGGTTGCGCCCTTATTTTTGGTACCAAAGTGATTGAGTTCGTTTTTTCTCGTTTCTGCAGGATTTAAAACTGTTACAACTCTTCCTTTGCAGTCCATACATTTGTTTGTCCTTTATGTCTCTGAGCACGTTTTGTGGTTTGATCCAATTTCGCGGCTGATGGCGCGACAGGAATAATTTAAGGACAAATACAAATCAATTAAAACTGGCAAACTTCACCAGCGTGTGGTTAATGTGCCAATCAAAACTTACTATTTGCAATAAAGAAATTAAATGCCAAGTGGGTATAATTAAATGAACAAATAAATTAACCTTAATTTTGTTAATTTAAAACAAATATAAAAATAACGATTTACTTTCAACCTCTAAAATTTAAAAATATATGGCCTGCTAAGTAATAAATATGATATGGCTCTAATCAATTGAACAGGAAAGTATACCTGCTCATAACCTTGATATACGACCAATGTTGCATAGAACTAGTCCCATACACATACCTCCCGCGTCTTTGGCGCTTAAAGATTTGATATCACCTAATTCGGTACGGGTCCAAAATATATAGTTCTTCCACGTTAGAAACTCAATTACATTCTAAGGAATTATTCTAAATTTGTTTACCGAAGAATTTTTTCTTCGTTGTATGTCAAGATAGAATCTCAGGATCAGTCTAGAGGCGACTAACCAGTGAAATCCTTCCAACTGCCGGTTTAAAAATCTGTTACGATGATTATAAACTTTCGGCAACTCAACCCAGTAGGTTTCACTGCTTCATAAAAAAAATGTCACATTGATTTGGAAAAATCGAAAACTCTTATTTACTTGTTGTAAAAGCAGCGTCCCCCATGCTGCTAAAGTAACATTTCCTAAAAAATCTAGATTGAAGAGTAAATCATTTCAAGTCCGAAAACTTTGTTTCTCTTTAGTATTTTGACTACACGGATTTATCACTATTTTGCCCACAACTATTAAAATATAAAAGCAAATATCATAAATACATTAAATATATAATTCAAATAACAAAAGAGCATTAAAAATAATTAATATTTACAAGACGCGCACAAACACAAACACTTCATAAATTGCTGCAAAAATTCACAAAAGTTGTATGAAAGAAAATGGAGAAAAATATTAAATATATTCGAATATTTTTATGTTTTTAATATACTTTTAATGACAACAATAAAAATAGAATAGAATTCAAAGAAAAACGAGACAAACGACAACAAACAAACATTGTATCAAACTTATGATAGATATTTTATTTACAAAGCCGCCATCATATTATTTTAATTACTAAGAATATAATAAAAATATATATGTACAACAATATGTATGTATATAAACATTCAACAAAAATTAATTAAATTAATAAAAAATTAAGAAAAGGCAAACAGAATATTCAAGTGTATATTTTTTAATTTTTGTTTTCTTTATTAATCTTTGGCAATATGTTAGTAAATACGTCAGGCTTAACTATATTATTTTAAACATAAATATTTAAATGGATTGGTGTAGCAATACTTAAATTAGGCATTTTATGTGTTTCTAAACGAGACACTGGCAACACTGTAAGATATTAACAGAATTGGTTATTTAACAGTTGCTAACGGTGGTAAACGTTCAAGTTATTTGAATTAATTAAAATTTATAACAGCCAATTAACAGTGTAATAGAAAAGTATTTAAACCCGTCTCGTAATTCCGACAAAATTAAAATTGCGTAGACTTTCGCTTTTTAAATAATTTTTATTGTGTTTTGCACATGTATAATTTTTTGAAGACAACGCGTCGAAGTGAAGAAATTTATGATTTGAAAGACAATAACTAGAACGCAAAAGTAGACACTCTTACAATTTAAGACGATAAAGAGATTAATAGATGTTTCCTGTTCAACACAGAAAAATAATTTAAAAATAATAAAAGGTATGAGGATTAGGCTTAGTCTCGTGATCATTTTAAATTTTAGTGCAAACAGCTAACATGGAGACATGAAAGCGTACAGCTTCTAAGTGTCGGTAGAAAGAATAGATTTCTGTATAATCTCAAGTCGGTGGGAATATATAATCAGTGTCGAATACCATATGAACAGAATATATTCACCGTCTCAAAGTTGTTTCAGAATTCCAAAAATTAGAGATGTGGAGGACAAGGTTGCCCACTTACAAAGTTCCCAACTTACAGCTTGAATGCGATTCTAGTGAAGTCCGAAATCGATGACGGTTGGAGATGGGCTTGAGTGCAAAGGCTGTATCTCGAATATTTACCGATTACTTTGCATACAGGGACACATCAGGTCCATGGGTTACATTAGTTGTAACGGAAGGCCGAAAAACACACATGTGATACCTGGCTAATATTATTCGACCCAGAAAATAACCTTCAGTCGGCAAAATACACATAGGCCAGTAAGTGCTAAGCCCCTCATTTAAGGTCAGCGGCTAAAGTAACGATGTCAACTTATTTCAGTGGCTAACAAATTTTAGTTCCTATTCCACGCAAACCTATGCGTACTGTGCCTGCTGAATGTTATATAGAAATGCTGAAACCGCTGGTTTTTAAAAATTTTTACGAAACCGGCGCTACTGCAAAAATTAAAAACTTTATTGTGTTCATAGAGACAATTGGCGGACGTAACGTCGGGAGATTTATGTTTCCAAAGAAAAACTGCAGTAAAAAAATTTTTTTTGGAAATATTTGAAGCCCCATGGTTTCCAGCACCTTGAACATAACCCTCGTTGCAAGCATAGCTGTTAATTAATGATTAGTAATTAGACCACTTTCATTTAAAATGTGAAGTAATTCATTATATTACGATTTTTTCCAGTTTCGTATTTCATAACGATTACAAGTAATCTAAAAATAATCGAGATTACTTGCAATTATTATCAAGTAATCAAAAAGAATTAAAAATAATTAAATAATAAAAAGTAGTATTTGAAAGTGGCCATCATCGGGCAGTCACAAAGGTGTGGATTCCCGTAACCGAGTACACTATGAGTTCTAACTTATATCTCCTAGTGCTGGCAGCCGGCAACAGGTTCTTCCTCTCCTACTAGGAGTGTAACTATATATTCGTAATCGCCATTTAAAAACTATGGTTGGGAATTTAGAGATATCTAATCTCCTGCCGTAACATTGACGGTTTGCGCAGCATCGCAATTGAACCAAACCGAGCCCGCGGATTGTTGACCCAAAGGCCGGGTTCCATGGTAGCAGTCAGTTAGCCACTGGTCGAAACTCGTAGGCCCTTATCTTACAATTGCAGGCCGTATAGACGCGTCGGGGACTAGTGGCCTCACATCCACCTATAGCGCCAAGAAACCATGCCTCCAGGGAGACGGCCAAATATAAAAATTCATTAACAAAATCGGTCGGAAGATTGTGCGTGCTAGCTATGTAAATTCGCCGTCTGTTTTTGTTGTGCTGTGTGAAATTTCACAATGACAAATTTTGTTTAGTTCTGGTCCTAAAGAAACATTACATGCCTTAAATATATGCCTTAACATGCCGTAAATATATTAGCGGATCGATGAAGATGGTTGTCACGAAATATTGTTCATGGGATGAGTGAAGAGCTCGCAAATTTAATTTTGTACGGGACTATTTGAGCGTAACCAAGGATCATAGCGTTTGATGTAGAATTTTGGAACTAATTTCCGTCATCTCTTTCTAGAACGAAAAATGACACTGAAGATGGCACATAGCCGAAACCGGTTTGTCTCCACCAAAACAACCTGTCAGAATATCAAATCAAGAATCATAGCGTTTCGCCAGCCAAGCATTTAACTAAAATCGCGCTTTATTATTATTCCCTTTTCCAAAAAAATGTTTTAAAGATTTTCGTTGGAATGCTGGAATAATTGTGCAGGTTGCAACTGAGTATAATTTAAAAGAAGAATTTCGGGTACTTTTTCATCAAACGTATGTGTCAGGGACATATGTATGTATATCAGGAGTGAAACCGAAATAAATCTGCAACTCTTTTGCCTTGAGGATTAGCAGCAAAACACTACTCTCATGGAGTCCCTCAATAACCTTAAGAATGGAATTGGAATTTAAGTTTCAATCAATCATAATTTCACATTTTCAAATTACTTTCGTTTTACCGTTAACCGCTAGAAAGAGAAGCAATAATAATTAAGACGGTAAGACTACACTAGATCCGTGTTTAAACTAAATTTTATAGCAAATTTATAACAAGGCTTTATCCGGAAAACCATAAAAATAAGTATAACATTTTTATCTAAAATAAAGTTGAAATATTTTTTAAAGTTATATTTTTTCTAACTAGTTTGAAATTAAGCTCTTGTTTTAAGGAATAACTATTTGCTTTTCAAACTCTATTTAATTTTTATTTCTAATAATTCTCATTTAGTTAAACTTTAAGCTTAAGTAGCAAGCTGAATGATTTTTTTTTTTCAAAGAAAGTTGTTATGGTTTTCAGGAATACTTACTATAAATTCTTTTTTTTTTTAACTAAACGTTCAATTTAACATGTACATTTAAATCCTAGAAAAAAAACAAGAATGATAAATATAAAAGATTGAAAAAACCTTTCTTCAGTGTTTATGTATAAATTTGTTAGTTATTGTGAAACTTCACAATTGTTACTTTTTCACTTATTAACTAAACTAAACGAAACCTATTTGCTTAAAGTTTTCTATTTGACTGTTAAATAAAGTTAGTTGCAAATAAAAAGTCTAATTTTAATTAAAAAAAAAAAGTTTCAAAGAAACTGTTTTTGACAGCTCAATAAAATTATTATATATTTGCAAACCTAAGCAATTTAATTGCTGTAAAATATTTTAATATTTTTCCGAGACTTAAGTTTTATAAAAAATTTCTTTAGTAAAAATTTGGCTTAAATGAATAATTAAGTCTAGAATGAAATATTTTTTTAATTTCGATCACTAAAATTTTGATTTTCTTAAACTATTCAGACTAGTATGCTAATGCACTTTGAATTATACACCATTTAAATAAGTTTTTAATAATTAATATTTATATTGGCTAAACTCGACAGACGCTTATTCAGTAACCAGAACTGAAAATTAATTTTTTACATAAAAATTTGGTAAAGAGAAGTGGACTTAGAAACCATTTAAACACGCAAAGATTTTCTTTTTCAAAAAATATAATCTCCAAAACCAACAAAAACAAACAACCCTAACAGTGTATTTAAAGACTCTATTTGCTGATAGGGATTAAACTATTATACATTTGTCAGATCTGGCAACTCTATTATCAATTTGGTTCAGTTTGGTTTGCCAATTCATTCTGAACAGACTAAAGCTAAAATAAGGCTTTCAAATTTTGCAAATTTATTTCGAAACTCCTGGTCCAGTTCGAAAATCTTTTCGTGCGCTACGTCCAATTTACGTTCGAAGCCATCGTCTATCCGAGAGTCTAAAGCGATTAACCATGGATCGTTTTCGCGCACCGAAAAAATAATTGCTGCTCTAGAACGTAGTTTTGAGGAATATCCAAATAAGGCGATTCATTATCGCGCGCAGCAATTGAAGCCATGATTTCTAGTTACTCGGGGCCCCAATTGAATGCAATTTTTACTGAAAATGTGTTTTTTTAAAAGGGCGGTGCCACATGCCATTCAAATAAACGTCTTGCTAAACGAAACATTTTGAGAACGGGTTATTTCTCGAAAAGGTCTAGTCAATTGGCCATCAAGATCAATCGACTTAGTGAAGTCTTTAGTTTTTGGGAACACAACAATTTAGGAAAAATTAATTGATAACCATTGTCGAGGTCCGCCCCTGGATGCTTGGAAAAATGTTAAAAAATTGGACCACATTTAAGAAAACACTAACAGCACAAAGTTATCCTTCTAATAAGGCTAGTATCATCTCAAAATTATACATCCTTAAACATATGAGAACCTCCTGTACATATGAGAAGATATATTTTTTTTTCTGTAAGTCCGGTGTCAATTTTAAGGCCGACATACGGAGTGGCCTCTAAGCGTCTAATGCTTATAAGCCAATAACCAGTTTATTTTTTTTAGTTAAGGAATTTTAGTATATAAAATACTTCTGCAAAGATTTTGGTCCCCTTACCACAGCGCCGTTGTAGGGCTAATTACCAGAAAAATTCTTAAAAAAGTTCCATCAATTCAGGATTTTCCGTTAGTTTTCTTGTTGGCTTAAAGTATTCCGGGCCTTTATAGTCTCAAGAACAGGTATTTAATTTCAGTGTATAAATCTATATAATTAATAGACAAGACGATTTTTTTATTCCTTTTGCAGATGTGCAGACTCTGTAATGTATTTAAATCGGTTAGCAAGTTTAGGAGCTATAAAGGTTTGAAGTTGCTACTAATACTTGCAGAAATAATCCACAATGTGTAGCTTTAAATTGAATAATAAACCAAATATGAATGTGTGTGTATGTGTTTCACCACTGGTGTTGGCGTGGAAAAGTTAAATGGTTTTTTTCATCGTTTAGTTAATTTCTCTACCAACATTAGAGGAATGTAGAGGGGTCGAATTTGGATGAGTAGGAAAACGTTAGTTCTATACAAAGATGTAATTAAATACAATGTATTGAATTAAATCAATTATCAGGGCATTCGTTCAAGACCACATTTATTGAAAACAAACTTTTTTACCCAAAATGAATTTTAACCGTGTTTGTATAAATCATGGTTTTTTGCAAAATCAGGAACGATCACTTAAAAAACAGCACCTTTGATTTTAATCGCCAGAATTGTCGGAATAGAGGATAACCTTGGACGAACAAAGAGTGGCAGTCTAGACTAAAACTAAACTAATTCCTGCAACTAATAATGTAGTGAGAACAAATTTAGTTTCACGGGAGCAAGTTTTACTACCCCCTCCACACATAAAACTGAAACGACGAAACTTGCGAATATGCGTAATAAAGAAGGAAAAGGTTTCGATATATCTACAGTGAATTTGTCCATCTCTATCGTGTGCCCGGATATAATTGATTAAAGATAAAAATGTTGATGAGCAAATTAAGTGAAATTGAAGTAGCAAGCTGGTAAGCGTGTAAGTAATTAGTGAACGATTTCCTAGGAAATCACAAAAGAAACTGATTAAAAATGTTCTCTGAGCATTAAATTTCACTTCCTTTATTCGTACTTGGACTACTCTCCTGATATCTTGGGAGGTATCAAGGGATGATCCAAAAAACAAGATACGTCAAAACGCAAAATGTAGTTATAATGAAGTCATGTAATAATTCAGTAAAGTTTGTCTTTTTGCAATGTCATACCGCCTTTTATAAAAAAAAATGTGATAGGGAAACCTACATATATATTTGTAATTAGCCCACCAAAATGCTCTAAGAGCAGCTATCAAATTTAAAATGGGAAAATAAAAATAAAGAAGTTGAAATCCTATGTAATCGAGTAATCTGAAACACGATGAGTTTAAAATATATAAACGCCAAAAGGTCTTTAGTCTTTAGTATGCGAACTCTGCATACCAGACGATTTCTAGCTTCAATACAGACTTACCCCTAAGGCATTGCACCTTGAGATTCCGATAGAGGTGGACAATGACGCCTCACAAGAGGTAGAGAGGTTAATCGCTGTAGGAGCTCCGGTGTTTATTGGACAACGGAGGAATTCTGAAGTGATGGACAAGATAACCTCGCAAGGGGTAGACGCGTCAGTCTCCAAAGACATTCCTGGCTAGCATAAGGCTTAGAACTACGAATAAACACTTATTAAATGTGAATGCTATGATGGATCTAAGCCTTAGCCAAGTGCTAGCAATTACAAGAGACTCCGTGATGAGGAAGAATGCCGAAATTTACCAGTCGACAGTCTGAACCCATAGTCAAGTGTAAAATCTAGTGTTGTAGCGAGACTCAATAAAAGTAAGGTCGTCGCAAGTTACAAATTGGTCGAAAAGGGACCTATAAAGTAAGCAGTCTGCTTCGATATCCACCCTGCATTAATATATAATACATATACGCTATAGTCACATAAATATAAATAGCTGAAGCTCACTAAACCCCGCTTGTTCAAATTATGAACCACTCTAACTAATATGAAGAAATGTCGTCGTATAAAAGCTAAAAAATGCCTAAAACCCTAAAAGAAAATTGACTTGAAAATGGTGTATTAAAAAATCTCTTAATATGTCACTTCTAAGGCTTAGATTAAAACATTTCTAAAACACTTATAATCACTGTTTACTTATATGCTTTTAGGTTTTATAATACAAAAATATAATTTGCAAAATATTAATAAATTAAACTTCCTATACAATACTCTAAAATATATGTATGTACATATGTACTTATTTGCGATAATAATCGTTGTAAATTGTTCAAAAACAAAACCAAATTAAAATGCTTAAAAGAATTATTCATAAATATGCTAAACTTAAAACTCTTTGTTAAAGCTTTTGAATTTTATATGCAAAATAAATAATTTATGTTTTTAATTTTAGCAAACATAAATGTGATAAATATGGCGTTTCAATAAAAATTTTAAGCTAATTTCATTTTGTTTAATTTTTTTAATAAAAGCTTTTGATTTTGATTTAATTCGTAGGTCTATTAAGTTTTTACTTCATTATTTTTTTTTAGCGGACGGTTTTTACATTATTTTTCTTTTCACTTTTTTTTAGAAAGCAGAAAAAAACCCTAAAGTTAAAATTTAATTGTTTAAGTCTTAGATGGAGGAAGTTTAGAGAAAAAAAAACAACCTCCTCGTTAAATCTTTTTTTAAGTCTATCAGTTTAGTAATTTTCTCACAAGTTCTAAAATTAAAAAAAAAAAAAAACTGCTGATAAAAAAGAACAAAAAAACAGCTACTTACAAGATTGGAACGTACATTTATGTACAGGCAAAGATATGGTTAGAGGAGACAAATATTTGACAACTATTTATACAATATTCTGTGCCTCAAATAAATAATAAAATAATAATATTGTAGGCTTACAATATAAATATTTGCTTAAATCAAAATAAAGTACACATTATTATGGCAAATATTTGCTTCGTCTGACAATATCCTAAATACACTGTGCTACACTAAACTGAGCTGGGCTTCTCATATATCAATTGTGTTTTGTTGGATTCCATAGAGTATAGAACATAGTGAAATTATTACTATTTTTAAAGCTACAACTTCAATATATCGTAAGTTTGTTGTTTTAAAATCGATCTACAATATTTGTTCTTTGCTTGAATTATATGATGTCTGCCTTTTAAACGAGAACAAACATTTTGAAACCCGGTTCGGAAATGGCGGAGTTAAAGTCGGTTAAGTTGAAAAAAAAAAACCTATTTTTCAAAAAAAGAAAACCTTTCTAAACGCTCTGTTATACATGAAATTTATTTTTTATTTTCGTAAAAGATCATTCGTATTTCGCTTTAAAGGCAGAAATAATATGTATTTCAAACAAAGAAATTATATTCAAGATCGGATTCAAAACAACAACCTAATGATATTTTTAAGTTGCAACTTTATTACTATTACGAGTATTTCATTACATTTGCTACTAAACTAAGTAATCGGGAAAAACTATAAGTATTTCTGTACTCTGTGAACTTCGAAAAAATAGAACCCCTGCCTATATTTTTTTATTATTATTATACTTGGGATTTAAAACATTATTTTAATTTAATTTTAAAACCACTATTTTACAAAATGTTTGTCGAACTGAATAATGAATAATTTTCATTTCGTCAGGCTTATTTAATTAAAATAATAACACATATAGGGTATTATTTTATGCCCGCTAGAACTTACGAAAGGGTTAACTGTCAAACGAACTGTTTGCTCTTACTTTTTGACATACACAATCAGTATACTATGTCAAATCATGATGAATAGATTGGCGCTTGAACAACGCTGCCCAATTATCCAGATTTTATTTAAAAATCAGTCATCAAGAGATCTGATGTTTTATAGCAAAAATAGTGTTCAGCGATGAGGCTCATTTTTAGCGTAGCGGGTGTGTTATTAAACAAAATTACCGCATATGTAGGAAAACCAATCCACAACACACCCTACTGACTGTATTACATCAAGAAAATTGCACCGTTTGGTGGTGTTTCCACGCTAGTGGCATCATTGAACCTTATTTCTTGAAAAATGAAGAAAATTGGACATGGACTAAGTGCATTCTTCGTCAAGAATAATGGCAGTAGCCACTTTCGATTAAAACTTTTTTTTTTTAGATTAAAATTTATTTTTTACTCAACAGTGCTTAAAATTGCCAAAATGAGTAAACACCAAAATTGTTTAGTCACCTTTTGAACGAACGGAACGGAAGGAAAAACTATTTGCTAGTGTAAAAACATATCTGACTTCAAATAACAGAATAACTATTTCTGCTTAATAAAATAAATAGCAAAAATTACAAACTAATTGGTTTTCCGATATTTGCGCACACGTGATATTATTAAAAATTAATAACTATTATCGTAACAAATGTGTAAACATATTGAAATTTAAATTATATATATTTATTTTATTCCCATCTGGTAAGTTCTTTTAAAATTTTTGCTTACAAAATATTTTTTGGCATGACAACACTGTACACGGATTGTCTTTATTTGTTTACAAATTACCAAGGATGAACAATTTTTGACCGGACCTGAAAAAACCAACTGTGTTATCAACACTACCTAGTATATTAATATACCTTGGCTTATTTTGTAACATTAACAAATGGTTCCTAATTACGAGCTGTGAACTTTGCTATCAAACTTTTAATTAGAAATCTACATCTACTATTAAAATATTTTCTATTACTCCAACAAAGCTTTTAAATCTCGAAGAAAGTTTATCTCTTAATAAAGCATATTGAAATAATAAAATTAATAATAATTATTTTAATAACTTTGCTCTTCACTTTAAACTTCTCTTAAGATTTACTTTTTCCTCAAAGTATACGTTCAATTTTGTAAGTAACTGTCATTAAAATAATTAATAAGCTTAAGCTATACTACTTTAAGTATTTGAAATATTTAAATAAAAATATATTAGTTTTTTGTTTCGTCTTATAAGATACATAAATATATGCAGTATAAAAATAATTAAAATTGTTTTAAAAAAATGTTTTGATTGTTTCATCACCGGTGTTTCAAAACTTCAACTTAATAAGTTTTCTATTTTCGTTTCTTTTTTGATATATATATGAAGGGTAATGAGGTTGGTGATAATCATTATTTTGATAATTATAATGATACAAATGATAGTTATGATGAAGCGCACAAGCTGTGATCATTCTTGTTTGCTAACTTTCAGCGTTTCATTGGGCGTTAATCAGTAATTATTGATTTTACGCCATTGTTTCATTACAAAATTACCACAACACCAATTGCCAGTATGTCCTTGTGAATCACCATCGCCATTTCCCCCCGTACAGGTGGTCGTACTACCACCAGCCGCCGTGCCGTGACCATTTCTTAGCAAGGCTTCAGTGCATCCTTTTCGTGTCAGCTGATGACAATCGGGATCATCACTGTCTACACCATCAGCGGGTAATTGAGGTGTGCTACGTCTTAATGATGTAGACTTCAGGCCGTAACCCATTATGTAACCACCGCCATAGCCAGCATAACGATGTGATGTACTAGTTTCGAAAGAACGATTTAAACGTCGGTCGTAGAGGCCCGGATGATTAGGTAGCTGTTTGTTTACACTACTAGTGGATGATTGTCTATCTTCTGAGATATTTCTTACTGGAGTCGGAGGTCGTTGATAAGAATTTTTTACGATCTTGGGGGAACCCTTGTTTTTGCGCGGCATCAGAGGTGTCATAAAGATGTTATCGTAACCAGAACCAAAACCACTTTTTAAACGATTTAAGGATTTTCTTGTGGCTCTTTCTTCTGATAAAGCTCTATAATCCAAGCCACTGCCTCCTGCAGAAGTATTATTAAATACCATAGCTCCTGCTGCGCCCCCACCTCCTACTCCTCCGCCTACTCCTGCTCCACCACCGCCTGCTGAACCCGTCAGAGAGTAACGATAACCTGCGGCATTCAAAGATGATATAGATGATGAGTACAAATTGAAATTATTAGGACTTGCTTCGCGCCAGATGTACGATGAATTAAGGCTACTAGTTGAGTTTTGTTTGTTATTTACATTGGTTGCGCCCGGAAATTGCACACCTGTATTGCACAGAAATGGAAGATGTGGATTTGATGTTGAAAAATGTTTACTGGTTTTCAATTTGCCACCACGTATTGGCAAACAAGGTGTCCAAGGTTGCAACGCTACAAAATATTTGTTTGATTTGTTGCGTACGAGATTTTTTGTTTTTGGTTTATTGTATATAGGAAGGACGAGAAAAGAGAAAGATAAAGAGAAAAGCAATGATAGAAATAAAACTATGAATACAAGAAACAACAAAAATAACAAAAACATTTAATGAGACAACACAAATTTGAATGGGTGTGGTGTGGGCGTGGGCGTGGGGTGGGGATTATTAACTGATAGCCGCAATTGATATCAAAAATAACTCAATATTTAAGAGGAACCAAAATAACAAGAACGAAAAACGTTAAAAAAGCATGTGTATAAATCAAAATAATAATCGAATCCACAACTTTGCCGAAATATAAACTAAAATAAAAGTAAAATCCACGATTTCCAAGCTGAGTATTAACTCTAATAAACTAAAACTTCAAGAAAAATAGCTGCTGTTTAAGAATCGCAAGTTTCCAGAATCTCTATTTAAAAGAAATATTAACGCAACAGAAATATTAACCGAGTAAAACTTAAGGACTAGCAGCATACAATCAATTTATGGACAACAACCGACATTTAAATGAAAAATACTTTCTTTACCTATTACGCGACTCGTTATTATTGATTGAAATTAAACGATTGATTTTTTGATATTTTGATTTTCCGCTTCCTGCGCAACCTTTTCAAGGTGTATACAATTAATATAACACAAACTTAAATTATGCTTTAAAATTCTTTCATTTATATATCAATATAATTTTTTTCCTCTTCCTGCGCAACCTTTTATAACCTTCCGAGCACTTAAAAATAAATTATGTGAAACTAAGCAATTTATATCACTTCACTAGTGGGAAGACGTCGTCGTCTTCGGACTACAAAATGGTGTTGCTTTGTTATTCATATTCGCGTAGAAATAACGAGGTGTAACCGAATGGAAAAATCGACAAACAACCAAGGTTTAAATATGCAGCAGTCGCAACGCAACTTCTTTGTTATACACGACTATGCAATAAATATGTATGCAACTTTTTCATTTTTCATCATTGTGCTACAATAAAAATTTTTTTAAATGTCCGTGTTAATACTAAAATTTTAAGTCATGTTTGTAATTACGATAAGCAGGCTCGAACATTTAGACAATTATTCAAATATTTTTTTGACGCTGTAGCAGTACACATGCAAATTTTTGAATTAATGTCGGTAGTATTTAAATCTATTTTGCTTAGTGTTGTATGCTGCGAACAGCAGTAGACAAATTTTGGTTTCTTTAACTGCGAGTAATTGTATTTTGCTAATTTGTATTGTGTTCGCCTTGCAGTATAAATTCCACACATACAGACTCTCACATACACAAATCACAGCTACTCGCAGTTAAAGAAATGAAAATTTATTTACTGCTGTTCGCAGCAGGCAGCACTAAGCAAAAATTCTCATGAGTGCTGCTAACGCACCATAAAAATATTTTAAATATTGTAAAACAAACAGGGTGAAAGCGAATTGTGTGTGCTGATAAAAATTGCAAACCAACGATGCAATTTTTAAAGTATTTTGTGACCACCGTACAGAACATTTTTACTAATATTTCAGCAATTTTAAACCCTGCTTTCAACCTTTTCAAAATTTAAAAAATAAATTATAACGTAACTGCGAACAGAAGACCGATCGACGCCAGTGTACCAACATAAGAACAAAATGAAAAGAAACGGTAATCGCATTTACAAAGCGCGATAAGTGTAAATATTTCCAGAATAGGATCACGGCTGATACTGTTACACTATTAAACAGTGCTTATGTGAATTTGTAAAAATAATACTTGCCTTACTCGCTCATTAGCAAAGGGGTGTCTTATTAAGAAAGCACCATTTTTATTTAAAAATAATAAACACACATTTTTTGAGTGAGTTGTGATATTTTTATTTGTTTCTAAACTTCAAAACAAGATTCCAAGGAAAGAGGAAGGAGGAAGTTTGGCATAAAATAATGAAAGCACTCGAAATTCCATATAACGAAAAAATACCTATTTCCCGGGCACAAATACATATTATGGACATAGCTGAAGCTTAAATATATTGTAAACATAAAGCAAAACTGAACAACATTTATGAAAAGTAGAATTTGGGCCTGACCAACTCTGCATCATTTTAAGTGAAAAGTTAACTATCAAACAAAAATTACAACAAATTTAAAGTTTATAATTAATATTTTCAATAACTATGTGAAGGATTGTTAATCTGAATTGCAAATCAAATTCAACGTGAGCTTAAAAATATGTACAAAAATAAATTTAATCTCTTACACGAACAAAAACCTAAACCTGTACTCGTATTAATAGGTAAGTATCAAAATGAATGTTATAAATTTTAAACGGTAGCGCTAATTATGGCTTAAATCTTATGAAGAACATAAAAAATCGTTTCCCCAAAACAAAAAATTAAATGATATAGCAAAGCAAATAAGTATTTTCAAACAATTTCACGGACTTAACTTATGTGACTAGAAAATCTAAAAAGAGTTATGGCATAATTTGTCGGCGACACCTATTTGAATCGCATCAACTGACGAAGACAGTCATGTACGAGTATGTGTTTATCACAATCGACTATGCGACTTGGTACACTAAAAAAATTACTGTTATAAAATGTGGCAACATCAATAAGCTTTAGTTTTTTTCACTCATGGGATATGGTAACGTCCACAATGAATGTTTGGAAAGTAACATCGGTATTTTTCATGATAAACGGAAGCGCAATTGTATTATCAGTTGATTGAAAGAGCGTATAAGTCAGAAGTGCTTGGCGTGTTTTATGTCTTGGAACACTTTCGCCAGGATCAGGTATAATAAAATTTGCATTATATATTTAGAGATATAGATCTTTAAGGTAACAATACATAAGAATAATAAAAAGTAATCTCTGCCTATAAGATTTACCCGCCAATAGACCTACGAGCTTTACCTGTTACCTCTAATACGTGACAGATGGCTACTTGATAAAAAAAAAAATAAAAGACCAACGGGGTTTACCTGTTACCTGGAGATATGACAAATTGATACTTGACAAACAATCGAATTAACGCAAACTACTCAGAACGAAAAAGAAATCGGGTGATGTTTGATTTTCCTCTTCATCGTAGATAGACGGACACCTAAAAATTTATTTAACAAATCGTGGTTCGCTTTGGGAATGTTATCGACTGGTTTATTACAATATTCCCCTTCGTGAGGAGGCTTATTTTGGTCCGACAATCTTTAAAAACGATGCCGGCCATAATATTACATTTAATAGTCCATGATCGCTGAATTTTTAACACAATTAATGTGGAGGAGCTGTGGTTGCAACAAGACGTTGAAACATGCCACATAGCGCTCGTCTCAATTGCTTTATTGAAAAAAAGGTCGATGAACGAATAATTTCTCGTAATAGACCCGTAAATTGGCATTTAAGAACACCGCTGGACTATTTTTGGGAAGTCTTTGGTCTACGCCTATAAGCCACAGACGATTGACGCCTTAGAAGCAAAAAGTGATCCGAGCCAGACGAAGTGGCCATATGGCGGAAATCATATTCTAATAGAAATGATAAATAATTATCTTTCGAATATAGTAGAATTCATGGCAATTGGCGCCATGTTTTATTTTAATTTAAAGTTATATACTAAAAAAAAAAACACCCGTTACTAGGCAACCAGTCGCATGTCCAGAAACTAAGGAGGTGAGGGTCGCTAATCGAGTTTAACACTGATATGGGCAAAGAGGGCAGATAGACATAACAGGAAACGAATCAGCGGATAGCCTAGCGTAAAAGGCGATTTACTGTGATAATTTGCGGACCTGAACATGGAATTGTAATGGGAAACGTTAAAGAAAATTATATTCGTAGGTAGTGCTTGAAAGATGATGAGATGGCAGAGCACGTTATCTGTGAATGTCTAACACTGTTTGGTATTGTATTGAGAATCACCGAGTATTTCCTTGGCGATTTAGGATAGCGAACAACCTATGTTAACTGAAACTTTACGCTTTAGTCGGAAATTGATCATTGTTAAAACTGCCTGTTTCTTATGCGATTTCTAAGTTCTCTTGCAAAAATTTTAACATTTTCGTGAGCACTGATTGATTTAAAAATATTGTTATGAATATGGATAAGCAGGTAGGTACTAATATTTTTAAGCAATGCGCTGTGGATTCTGTTAATAAGATCTTGTTTTCTGACGTTAAACTATTAAAATTTCTAGCCTAATTCTATGTTTGAAAAGCGTTTTTGATGTATTTTCAGATTCCTCCTGGTAATAATGTTAATTGATTTTGAGAGGTTATTATTTTCTACAATATAAATATACCCCTATCAGCCCCTTGTTGAGCTAGCGAGGAACAAACCGAGCCAGGACAAAAATGAATTAATTAATTGGTTTCGGCATCTCTAAAATCCTCTAAAATCACCATAAAAATGTTGCCTATAAGATATACCCGCTACCAGCAAACACAAATTCCACCTGTTACCAGCGCACACATGACAAATTTCCCAGCAAAGTAACACGAACTAGTGAGAACAATTAAGGACAGTGAAGATGGCACATAAGTAGCCAAAAACGATTTGTCTCCAAATTAAATTTGACCTGGGATACCGGTCAAGAATCACCACAGATCACATTTTGATCAAATTCAAGAGCAAGACTTGACAAATTAAAAAAAAAAAAGTTGAAATAATTTGTAAAATTGTATTTTGTGCAGTGAAAACTATTCTCATATAAAATTACTATATAAAAGTGAGATTTAGGATCGGACGTTGACAAAGCTATTGTCAAGAATAGGAAACAACAAATAATTCAAGAAAAAATTCAAAGCGAAACTAGGGTAAGTGTGGTAACACCGAAAGCTGGGTTTGGAAATACCAATGAGTGTAATACGAGCAGTAGATTTTCCTGAAATTACTGTAATGGTCTAAATTTATTTGCCCACTCAAGTGGCCACAAAATCCATTTAAAGATGGCAGATTACTGGGTAGATACTACAAAACTTTATATAAGTTTTCATCTGTATGTGACATCAACAACATATAGGATTAACTGTCATAGAAAAGGCATTATTGTCAATCCGATTGCTCTACGAAGAAGACTCTGAGGCACAAAACAAACATTTCCGACTGTACTGTACGAATTTCGCGAGAAATTTCTTAAGAATTCAGTTAAAAAAAAAACATTGTCATTCACAAAACATGCAATTGCTATGGTGATTCCTGCTGTACCTGACCCTAAATCTGCCTCAGATTCTGATGAAGGAAAGGTTGCTGGAGATACAAAAAGTGATCAGGAGAGTGATAAATTGCATTATTTTATCATGTATTGAAAAATAGTTTCGATACCTAAAATAAAAATATAATTTTGGGCAGCTATATAAGCAAAGTACCCCATCCCGATATGCTATTGAGCCAAACGAACCCTAGTTTGAAAATTTTCGGAGACTTTTCTCAAAATAATTCTGTTTGACTTGCTTAGTAGTCGACCTTACACTTTAATATTTTGTTCTTCAAAATTACTATTGGCGCTTGCTCGCTCAAGTTAAAAGTGAAAAAGTTATTAAATGTTAAAAATTGTTTTAAACTTCAAAAGCTATTAAAAAATGTTATTCATAGATTTAAAAAAAAAGCACTGTAGTGAGTTGAGTGGTCTGTATATTAAAATAATGTAATAAAAATAAAAGCACTGTTTTCTTAGTTTACCTTTGTTAACTTATACATACTTGCTACTGCGCGATTAAAATGTATTAAAATTATTCTAAAATTCCCAAAACTTAAAAAATAAAACAAAAATTAAATGAAATTAAATTAATAATAGTGCTATTTTTTATTTCTGGTGAATGCAGCAAATTATGAGGTGTTTGGTTTTTTTTCGCTATATAAATCTGAAAAGCAAATGATTTTATATGTTTGTTGTTTAGTCGATAAAAACAATAATTATGATTTGAATATGTAATAAATAAAACCCATTCCGCACATTTTTAAAATGTTGCACAATTCGTTGTTTTGTTAAATAAGAAAGCTCTTTGTTTTTAAATATGCATGAATGTGAAAAAGGTATAGCCAGAAAAAATAAGAAATTAATTATTTCAAATATAAAGTTAAAAAGCATGGTAGTTTCAAGCTGGTTTAGTATAAAAATTTAAAATAATAATCACTATTATGCGTTGTATGGTTGTGTTGTTTAATGTGAGGGGTAACCAATACAAAATTCAAAGGGGACTTACCCGAATGTATAGTATTACGTGTGGCATTTTGATAGGCAGCACAGTAGGCTTCAAAAACTCGCAAGACTAATGCGTCTTCTTCAAAAGTTGGTTGATTTTTACGACCACTACAATAACTGGATAAGGTATTCAAACTGGCCACACCAACATCACTACGGCTGCCACTACTGCCGCTCGTAGCACTAGCGTTCAAAAGATTAGGTCGTAGGGGTGGTGCCGGACGCATATTTGTTATACTCCAGTTAGCTAAAAGGAAACAAGGAAAGTATAATTAAATTTCTATAGAAAGTTTCTATGTAAATGAATTTACAAATAATTTTAAATAGTTAGAACTTGTTAGATTATAAAATAAAATGTAGTTAGAACTTGTATCTGTTTTGAAATACATATTTAGGTGTCCCTTCTTAATAGAAAGAACAAAGAAAACGAACTTAAGCCAAAAATTAAATTACTTAATATTAACAATTGTAGTTCAACAAAATTACGTTAAAAAATAAGTTATTTATTATATTTTCCATTTCCTGTATAAGAATAACTCTTATTTGGGTTTTCAGTGTAAATTTTTTTTAATATAACAAAGATTTGTGACACGTGGCAATATCGAAAATAAAGCTGTGCCATTTCACCATGAATATACTAACAAGCGAACAACGCGTGCAAATCATTGAAATATATTAGCAAAATTCGTGCTGTATGAGAATTGTGTTTCTATCGAAAAATTGTCTTCAGCGACAAAGCTCATTTTTGGCTCAATGGGTATGTCAACAAACAGAATTACCGAATTTGGTGTGAAGAGCAGTCAAAGTCAGCTCAAGACCTGCCAATGCAGCCTGAAAGATGCACTGTTTTGAGCGGCTTGTTGGCCAGCGTCATCATGGAACCGTACTTCTTCAAGCAAGGTACCGTGGACTTGGATGACATGTAATTTTACACGGTACTCGACACCATAAATCTATTGCGAGGAGAGTTTGATGATCAATTAATCTCACGTCTTGGAGCAGTCCATTGTCGGCCAAGATCATGAGCCTATTAGAATCTTTTTTGTGGGTCTACGTGAAGTCTCTCGTATAGAGACAAGCCAGCCACAATTGCAGCACTGGAGGAAAACATTACAACTGCCATTGTTGATATACCGGTCCCACCACCTAATAATCTTTGTAAAGTCGGACCAAATAAATATTTTATTCACTTTTGCAAATTTTCTGTATTTTTTTTTTTAATTTTTAAAACGCAACCGGTTAAAAAATCACCCTATATTTATATTAAAATGCGGTTGGATAAAGAAACAAAGGAAAATAATTATGTAGAATTTTGGAACGAATTTCCGTCATCCTTTGCAAACTGTTATACTATATGATTGGTAATCAGAGATTGTTTTCATTAGTTATTTGCAAATAGTAAATTAATTCAGCGTATGCCGTAAAATTTTCTATACGGAATATTTTTATTTCCAAATAAGACGTACAAAAAACAAGTTTTTCCACGGGATTTTTCACTTCCCTAGATATCGGGAAATGAATTGAAATTCCCCGAAAACTGTGTACGCACCTACACAAAATAAAAAAATCACCAGAAGTAGACTTCCACTTTGAAATTTTGAGAAGCACTTACCGAAAGCTTAAACTATTTTTAAGTGTTTAAAAATTCACTTTTTGAGAAAATCGAATTCCTGAATTTGGTGTCACAAACACACATTTTATAACAAATATTGTTGTGGTGTACATCAAAAGAAAGAGCATTTAACACGGAGTAAAATGACCACTTCTATCTTTCTGGCTGAATTGGGGAAAAAAGCGATATCAAAATATGTCGGGTACGTTTTTAGGCGGATTTTGAGAAACTTTACATAGCCGTAATTTTTTTAATCGTCTGAGATATTTACAAAAATTGTTCTTCATATTTCCAAATCCCTATGAGGACAACCTTCATAAATTTCTTAAAACTCTGAGGTGGTTAGATTTATACTATGAGTTTATTTCATATGGAATCGCCCTGTAATAAAAACTGCTGTATAAGCAAAGAAAAGTTGTTTGCAATGACCGATGAATTAGCTATTTTACCGCCATATCTGCTGATTTCAAATGATTTCAATTTTAGCTGGGAAAGTCGCACTTTAAATTTTAGAAAGCAATCCAGTTATTTTTGTTTTAACATATGAGTATGTCCAGTGCCTTTAAAGTTTCATATGACGAGTTTTGATAAAAAAAAAACTATAACCAGTGGTTGGTAAAATTCCCGCACTAAGTTTCCCATCCCGAGAATTCTCGTGAAAAACTCTACATACATTAGACTATAATTGTAGCTTAATTACTTTACTTAAGATTAAGGTTGCGAAAGAATTTCTTCAATCTGTTTCCTTTCAGGTCTTCACCGACCCATCAGAGTCAGAGAGGAGAAAATATAAGAAGTTTCCTTAGGTTTCCTATCTACCATACATACGCATATGTATGTGTTTGTTTGAAAACGGAATATCTGTTAACTCTTTTACCTCTTGTGTTTCCGGTCCTTGCGTTTGTGGCCATGTTTTGTACTGGAAGAGCTGGGCCCATTATCTTCGAAATATTGTTTGATGTCTGGACTAAACTTGATTTGTGGTTTTGAGCTGCCACTGGATGATTTGGTAGACTTGGTGGTTGTTGTTGATGATGCATTTGATGAGGCTGTTGATGCTGAGTGTGCGTGTATTGATTGTAGCTGAGATGGTGATTGAACGAAAGGCTCCGTTTGTGTTGTGACGGAAGTGCCACCTGTTGTTGTTGCTGTTGGTGTCCGCCCTGAACTTGTGCTGCTGCCACTACTGTTACTGCATTTTCTCTCCCCACCAGAGCGTTTGTTGCTGTCTGTTGGGATTGCTGTTGATTGCTCAGGCGCTGACTTAACAAGCTTAGATTGGCTGGTGGAGACATCTGTAAAGAATTTAACAAATAATTAATCAGGTTAATTAATACTTATTTTATTGGTAAAAAATACAATTTGAATTAGTATTATTAACATCCATTTGCAGTGGTTGAAAGGTGTAAATTGTAAAAAAAGAACTTTTGCAAAACAAATATAGTTACTTTTGTATTAGATCTGATGTGATTGAACATTCCTTTTTTATTTAATTAATTAGTTTTTTAAGTAACTCATAATGGAGTATCGTGATGATGGGTGCTGATCCTGGTGCACAAACAGGTCGAATAATTGAAAAGCGCAAGCATATTAAGCAATTGATGGATTTGAAATGTGTGAGCATGTTTGTTTTGAAATTCGTTCCATTAATAACGTTTGAACGATGAAGTTATTTGTAATGATAAATCTTTCTAATCAGTACAACAAGAATTATGTAAAATTTTGTATAACAAGCCAAAAAGTTTTAAATTTATTTATTGCAAAGTTTGAATGTTTTTGGCACAGAAACTAAAATATTAACTAACATTATTAAATTGTTGAGAAAATTTCGATATTGTTAAAACTGATATGAATTTTTAGGGCAGGCAAAAATGCATGAATTTTAATTGCTGTCGTAAACATTTAGTGAACAAGAGTTAAGAAAAAAAAACGACAAAAACTAAAGTAAGATTTTGTTTTAATAATATTCGAATTTTTCGAAGAAAAAATTGTTTCAAACGTTTTACAGTCTAATAGGCCCTATAAATCCCAAGTAGATATTTTGAAAACTTTACCTGTAGTGTACAAGGCTGAATTTCACGGACAAAAATTGACTATGTCAATCTAAATTACTCCTTCGTGGAAAAAGACATTGTAAAGATATTCCAATAAAATATGTAAAAGAAATGTTTTAATCTTTAATCAATTTGAAAAAATGAAAACATTAATTTTTTATGACTCCACCACACTTTAAAATATTATTAAAAAGGATTAAATTTTAAGAACGCAATAATGTCTCTAATGAAGATTTGTGTTTATCAATTCAGTTATGGACCAAATATTCTTGGCAGTGGTGAGATTCGGTAAGAAATATATTTCGAATGCTTAATTTTATATGGAATGCTGCATATGTGAAACATATTAGAGCGCTGTAAGTGGCAAGTACTCTATTAGTGAAATGATTATAACATAACCGGAAGACATGTGCAAAACGTTTGATTTGAATTAAAACAATATAAAAGGCAATACATTTTTTAGTGATTTCAATTAATAACTTAATGAAAACAGCAATTGTAGTCGATTAATTGAAAGAGAGTATAAAAAAGTTATAAATATAACGAATTTACAAAACGAAAACGTGCACAACCGCGCATATCAATTTTATACATTCGATTAGCTTCAATAGCTATTAAATATATAAAAAATGATATAATAGAGCTTAAAATGCTTGCCTTCTGCAAAAGCCTTGTGTTGTAGCTGTTCATCTTCCTTAATTGAACCCATTGATTCGGGACGAGCAATATAAGCACCACTGCATATGGGACAATCAAATGACGACGAAGGGCTGTTTAAAGCACTACCAGGTGAATTGTAGCCAGTGTTGCTTTGCATAGAAATACGTGTATTGCAACAAAGTGGACATTCTGCTTCTGTTATAGTCGTTGTAGTATTTGTAGCAATTTCATTACGTGATGTACTGCAGAACGAAGAACAATCCTGACATATAAAACAATAGGTAGCACCTTCACTAAAACCACTGGCTTCCATAGAACAAAAACAACTAGAGCAAATTGAGCAATGGGATTCTTTGCTGGCTTGGGTAGAGGGCAGTCTTTTATTATATACTTTGGCTATGCCCTTTATAACATCTTTCGGTAGTGTCTCTTTTTTCCACCAATGAGCATACATGCCTGAACGAAACATTTTTGTTTCAGTACTTATTTCTTCTCCATTTGCTTCACTAGAGGAAAGTTGAAGGTTGGAAGAAGACGTTGCGTTTTCAATGGCATTACTGGGTGCTACTGAATTTATAAAAATACTTTTGCGATTTATTTGGAATTCCGCCGTGGAAGTGAGCATAGTTGGCAAAGGTTGAAGCGAAGCAGGCTCGGAACTATTTGCGTTATTTTGTTTGATAGTTTCTAAGAATTTTTCGCGAAATGTTCCGCAAACATCAAATCGCAAGAGATTATTTGTTTCGGCTGATTTGGAGATCAATTTTAGGGAACCATCTACATCATAGTATGCTAGATAGGCTTCCTCGTTTTGTGGCGGATCAGGTGATGTTATGGTACAACTACCTGCCAAACCCGAATCACTCGAACGGGGACTGGGACATTGTGAACTTTCACAACATTTACATTTTGCCGATGGTTGATGACCATCAACTTCGTCCCCATCACCAAAACGATGTGTGTTATGGCTTTGTGGCGCAGACTGGACAGGATGGTTATTTCTCTCGATTCCTAAATTGAGATTGGAATTATTTCTATCAGGTTGAACAGGTTCATTAGCTAAAGGCATATAATGGTAACTAATACATCGCTTAACCGATTCACGCTTCTGTGATTCTCTACTTTTTGGTTCTATACAAAGTTCTATTTCTGAAGGAGTATTTGACGTTCTTTGGCTTTGACTGCACTGAGCAGTTTTATAAAATGAGGGAGGAGCTATAACATCACTCTCGTCATAATTATACAATAATTCTGCGGTTAACTTATCTGGGGCGTCCCGGCATATAGCGGGAAGATCTAAACAGCTTGAGTGTACCTCCGAATCGGCAGTTTTATCACAGTTTTCTACAGCAGCAGACTGATTTTGCATGTCTTGGCGATCTTTCCAAGTAGGTACATACACTGCAGTGTTCGAGCTACGATTAAAACGATTGCCTACAAACATATTGGGCATACTGTGGCGTTCGGGAGATGAAATTGCTGATTCTGAAGTTGCGTTTTTAATTTTTGTTTCATCTGTTAAATCGGCCAGATTTTCACAAGCCATATACGCTGCTCCTAAAGCACGACCATTGTAACATGACGACTTATCTGAGTTTTCTGAGTTTTGCTGCGTCAAAAATGTAGAATTCCCTTGCGTCGTACCGTAGGAACCAATTTCCAAATGGGCCTCAGTGGTATGTATTATAAAACTTTGTTGGCTGGATTTTCTAGCTATGGCTTGCATGGCTTTTGATCCTATTATCAAAGACTGCTTTTTCAAAGGTTTGCTCTCATCATCACTAACAGAATCAAAATTTATTAAATTTATAGACGAGCAGTGTCTAGGCTTTTGGGGTGTCACAGCCCCCGATCCATGATCTATAAAGGTGCCTGATGAAGCTAAGGAATCACCACCAAAAGAACGCTTATCACTATCATATTTTATAAATTCGAAATCATCCTGTACATCAAAATCCTCTCCTTCGCTTTCAGAGTCTGTGGGTAATTCAAAAGCATTTTGTCTCTCCAGATCGGTTTTATCTGATGAACCAGATTCCGCTTCATCGTTTAAATTCTTGATTAATCTCTTAGAAGCTTTGTGGCTTCTCTTCTTTCTCATTGGAATGCTCTTCATATCAATACTTTGTCGTGATTGTGGATAGAGTAACATTTTTATCAGAATCCCCTTGATCACTCCCTTTTTCACCAATTTTGCAAAATGATCACTAAGATTAGCATACGGGGCTGTGGGTGGATAATTACTGGGTGGCAATGTAATGCGGTATGTCGCTTGATGTGCCATACTGTAGTAAGCACATAAGGAAAAACGTGTACAATAACCACGAGCATCCAAATTATGACAAAACTGCACATAATGTGACAAATAAGTTTTGGTCGTTTTTTACAAAAATTTTATATAATTTTAAAAAAGTTGGGAATAGATACTTGTATTCATAGAAATAATAGAATACTTACATGATTGGGTGGTGTTGATATATGACCAGCACTCATGGAGGCATTGCTTAAGTTACTAAGTTGGCGTTTGATGCCAATGGGCATACTGACATTAGTGGATGTCAGTAATTCTACCCATTTGTTAGCATCATTCGGTCCTTGGCATATAGCAACAATACGATCAATTAAAGGACTATTGATTTCAAAGGCATTTTTATAAGTATCCGAATCTTCGAGACGATTGACAATGATACCGGTGAGTGGTAATTTACCCTGGAAAGAAAAAAAAAAGAAACAAATTAAAGAAAAGGTTATCGATTTATATAAAATGTATATTCAAACTACCTCATAAATGAAGGCACTCATTCTTTGACTGACACTTAATATAAGTAAAGTCTGTGGAAATAAAACAAAATAACGATCACGATGATCGGAGCCCACAGCAACACTGCCCATATGTATGATTTCTCCCAATGAACTTAATTCTTGCCCCTGCCAGCCACGTACAGGGCCTGTTAACACTTGCAGCTCCAGTTCCTTCTGCCGCCTTGTAGCCGAACAGGTGGCCTGCAAAAAAAAATCAAAGTTAGATAATTTTTATTGGGAAACGGCGACACAGAAAAACAAACAGCAATATCTTTGTACACAGCTACACTACGTTGTGTATCACCACGATCTGGATGACTGCTCTCCATGTGCCTTTCTAACTCTTGTAACATGGCCGAATATTTATCGAGTCGGCGAAATGGTTTTGACAAACCCGTTGTAAGTACTAAAAGACCAGGTGTAGCAGCACCTTGACGTTCCATATACTTTTCCAACTCGTCTCTAAGTTGTACACAAAGAAGTTCATTTATTAGTCATGCATTTTTAAACATTATTAATTTTATACGATTGATGCACTTACTTATATTTGTCTAAAATAACAATTGCTTTGGGATGTTGTGCGCAATAGGCTTGGTGAACTTGTTTCATGTAAGGAGCCTTATTAAGAAATAATTTTCCCACACGATCATTGCACTCTTCCATTTGTGTTAGTAACTCTTCGTGTGTCTTGACAACCTCAACGAAATTGCACATTAATTGAGCATACTCATCTGCATTTAGTCTGTAAAGAAAATAAGAAATTATAAGAAGACATACAGAAACTTCTTCATATGATTCTTATGTATGCATTTAAAAACGAATATGTATAAGAACACACCAATTGAAGTAAGATATGGTATTAATAGTCTGTGTATAACACGGTAATCTAAGAATAAATCGGAAGTATAACTATGAGACATAATGTGTCAGATTATGAAAGGCTAATCGAATGTAGTAATATGATAGACTAAGTATGAGCTGTTACGTATCGAAATACATGTTTTTTCAATCAGAACTTTGTGATTTAATAAAAAATTATGTCGGACAAATATCTACTAAGACCACACATACATTTTGCATCACATTTTGGGAATATGGCAGATATATTTCGTAAATAGCGTTACGGATTTTGAGTTTTACGATTGCAATCGATTCGAATGGTGTTAAGTCGCATGATCATGGCGGCAAATTAACAGCTGAATTTCGTGAAATTATGCAATCGGGAAATTTGGTTCAAAATTTATTGTTTCGGTGGCTGTGTTATATGTGACACTGTCCTGTTAAAACCACATGCCAGTGATATTCATATCATCAATAATGGGCCAAAATTAAGTTGTTTACATCTCTCGATAATATGAACCATTTACCGTAACCGCATTTCAAGCCAAATTTTTTTGCAGATTTTTGGAACGAATTTTCGTCATCCATTGTCAAGTTTGGTTTGGAGACAAACCGGTTACTGAAAAAGAACGAAAAATTAAACTGAATTTGCCACATGGCCGAACCCGGCTTGTCTCTAAACTAAACTTGACAGGGGATGACAGAAATTCGTTCCAAAAATCTACATAAAAACACCCTATTTCATAACCAAATCCTTACGCAAAATTCCCTATGGGGTCGTTGTATGTAGCACCAATTGTTGACAATGTCGAGGAATTGACAAACTCCGATCTTCTTCAAAACTGTGGTTCATGGCTGCGACGTTTTCCCTTGAACGGGCTTGTCAAACACAAGTTAGTGTTGCCACATAATATAGCAAGCCAGTCGACTTTGGAGTGACGATTATTCATAAATTGAATTCAATGCAACAATTTCCGAAGCTTTTACTACTGATATGTAAGAAAGTAAAATGTCACAGTGGTCATGTTAGAAGCAATATTTTTCGAGTGTAAATATTCCCTCTGTCTACTCTATTTCTATTTTAACTTTTTTATATTTTAAAATGCTTCTTCTAATTCTTAATTTTAACTTTTTTTATTTGTAATAAAATACTTAAAAATTAATGTATGTGTGTGTTAAGATATTCAATTAATCGGGGTTCTGTTGTAATCGGTAAATCCAGGAAATAATTAATCGGGGTTGAGTCTTAATCGGTTAATAACCGGTTAAATTCGAATTACTCAGTTAACCGACTTATATAATGTTTTGAATAATTTACCTGTTCTGAAAAATAAATCCTAAAAAATATAATTTCATTAAAAACAAACAAAACATTACAATTATTAAACTAAGTATTTCAAGCAAAATATAATTCGTACGTTTAAACAAAACAAATGATTCGTACTTGTATTTTAATTTGCCATGACTTGAATTAAAATTTTAATGAATTCATTATTGACTAAGGCTTCTTGAATGCTTTCATTTCATTTAAAAAATGAATGAAAAGGAAATGAATTTTAATTTGTTTTTTTTTATTTACTTTTCTAGTTGTGATAAAGGTGACAAGACACGCATTTCTTTTCATGGAGAAACTCTTGGAAGATTTACTTTCCTTAATTTCGCAATTAACTGAGTAGCTTGACTACTCAAAATTTTTTAAAAATTAATTTTAGATGGATATTTTAAGGTTATTTTAATTCCATATAAAAAAAACTCAGAGAAAGATTGAATTACAATTCCTATCCTTTGAATTCTCGATGAATTCATTAAAATGTTAATTCAATAATGTTTTATTTTTTGTGAAATGAATGCATTGAACAAGAAATGAATTCGAAAAACCACAATTCATTTTCAGAATGATTCGCAGCTTGATTCTTAAAAGAATCATTCTTGAACGGTACTGGCACCGTTTTAAACCATATCTTTAATTAAACTTGAAAACAACAAAATGTTAGTTTATTTTTCTTACTTGCCTTACTACGTTTTGTTCGTTGTTCGCTTACTCTAAATGTAGCTGTAAGCGGTAACAAACAAAAAAACAAAGCAAAAAATAGTTGTTGGCAATATTTACGCAATATACTGCATTTTTATTACAAGAAGATTTTTTGGATAGTATTTTTTCTATTTAGGAAATTATTTCTGGCAAATTTTTTTAGTCTTAAGAATTTTGGACATAAGACGTTTAAGTTTTTCTAAAAAGTTGCGTAAAGGTTTTCTATTGATCTGGCCTAAGCAACCAGCAAAATATGCATAGAGACTAAAATAGAAAAAATAAAATCCCAAAAATTCTGCATATAATAAAGTGTTAAATAAAACTTAAATACCCTCAAGTGTAATTAGAGTAGCGGAATCATTGCTGAGCTGATTTATAGCCAAGTCCAACAACGGCTTAAATATTTTAATTAGTGCTCATTGAACATGTCTTATAATTTTTTTGAAAAATAATGTAATTCAACTTCACACATTCTTGTAATGAGTTAAACCCAACATACAATACAGGATAGTAAAAAAAATTATTTGAAAATTATTTTAAAAACATTAGAAAATAGTAGCAAATTTCGGTTAACCGAAAGAAATTAGCACTTATTTCGTATTTGAAAATTGTCAATTTTAAATTAACCGAACAGCTAATCGACCAAAAGTAACCGGTAATAGTGTTACCAGTAAAGATTGGGGAAGCATCCGATACCGATACATCGGCGATATATCAGGTTTTCCGATATATCGGTATCAGCTTTAGTTTTATTGCCGATAAAACTCTATATTACCATACTTATCGCACACTAAATCAAAAACAGTCAGAATCAAAAAACTCAAAATGTTCTTCAGTTGATTTAATTTACTTTGAGTTTTAATTCACTAGCATATCGGTATCCATTTCGCCGATATTTTTGTTTGAATATCGGTATCGCATCGGCAGTGTTTTGCATACGTTTTCTTAACAACGAGAATAAGAACAAAATTTTGCTAACCACTAAGAGTTTAGTGCTTGTAAAACCTGAAAGCTCTACGAAAAAACAATATTTCAAAAATAAGAACGATTTATCGGAATATTGATTTTACTTCGTCAACTGTGGAGAGAATAATTAACAATTCAGGTAAACTGGATATATTTGCGATGAATGCTTAACACCCAGGCTGGCTAATAATAATCATTGGCAATCACCTCTATATTCGGCATTTCGATTAGGTGTTCGATTTCAGTTATGCACTGAATCGTAAGAAGATGAAAAACGAGAGTATTTTCAAAACCAGCTGCTTCGCTGTGATACGTGTGAAATAGGGACAACAAAAATAAGCAATTTTAAAGATATTTTAACTTAACTTTATATAAACAAACACATCAGTTAAGTACGGAAACGCCAAAAAAAGCCAAGAGATACGCTAGAGGTATTTTTGGCTTAACTATTCCAGTGTGAGGAATTCTGTCGCGCCGGAGGTCATATATAATTGTTTTATAGCATTGTAGTACAAACATGAAGTTTCTTTGTTTTAATTTCAAGCAGATGTTGGAGGAAAGTAAAACGTTTTTGACCTGTAATAAATAAGCCGTTGACATTTCAGTACAAATAGGAAAACAAATTCAAAAATAGTTAGAATCTGCAATTTAATTGCATTTCATTACTTAAATTTTTTTAAATAACACACTTTTTAAAACTAAACAAACTGAAATCGAAAGTCTCCGGTTATAAAAACGTATCTATGCTCATAATGGAGAATACACACAATCGTAAAAATTTTAATTGAAACGAAACGCAGAATATCGAAGTTGCCAAACGGAAAAAATTTCTAATCGAAATGTAGAATAGAGGTGAATAATTGGAAATTTCGAAAACCTGCCTACAGCGTATACTCACGAATTTAATTCCACAACGAATTCAAGTTTCGGAGGAGGCTGGTCCAGCAAAGGCCTTAACTGGCAATGAATATCGCGAGTAGACAACCGAGTTTTTTCTGTATAAATTTAATCATATTGATGAGAACCCGCATGTGTGGTTTTAACAAAGCCCCATATGGTTTAAGATCCAGCGCAACGAATCGATTACTGCAAAAGAGCCTTTCTGGTCATGTACCCTTTCATTTTGGTGATGAAAAAATCTCTCTCCTCTACCCTGATTTGAAGCAGGAGATTCAATCCTGTTTTAACGAAACTCATGCACATATATGTGAAATGGTCATGAAAAATTTAGAACAAATATTGCGAATGTGCGAGCAAGGCCGTTTATCCGCAATTTTTTCTATACATAAAAAAACGTATTGTGTTTTCGCTTGTGGAAAAAATGTAAAATTATTCGCCGTTTTGTGTTTTATTTTTAGATTTTAACCTAAATAATGCTGAAAGAAATTGCCCGTTAGGGTCTGTATAAAAGCCCAAATAATAAGGGTGTGTTAAGCATGTACTCTTTAACAGGGCAACATTTTATGTAAGAAAGCACCACAAGCACCATTAATAAAAACTTAATCTTCTGCCTAAATCGTGTGTAAACTTTTTAATGCCCTTTACATATGTTCAGAGTCTATTATTGTGGAAATCTGGCTAAATTCTGTACTTACATTTGTGTCTGTTGCAGTGGTTCCAAAAAGTTCTCCAACAAACCTTGAACTTCCGCAACATGCGCTCTTTCCGAATCCAAAAGATCTTTTAGAACAACTGATCGATATTCCTGTATCTCCTCGGGTGGTCTTATTGATTCTGTAATTGGGAGGGGAGCTTTGTATTCCATAACATAATTGCTGGGAAACCAGCCAGTCTTATCGTTGAGTGTACCTTCCCACCAGCCCCCCTCTTCACGTTGTGTTACTGTGATTAAATCCCCCTTTTTGAAACACAATTCATCATTGTTGCCACCCTTAAAGGAATATTCAGCCTGTACTATAAGTGGTTGATCCATCTCTGATTAAACTGTTTTCGAAATACAAAATACTGTTGTACAAATAAAATACATAAATACAATTCTGCAATTAAAAAGGAAAGAGAAATAAATTGTTAATTGTTTTTGAATCATTTCTAGCAAAAATTTATTTTAAAAATATTAATAAAAAAAGCACTTTATATAATTTTCATGTTCTTTACAATTTTCTTAAATTGATACGAATAAATTAATATGAACTCTTTCGTCTACAGAAATATTTGAATGGATTGTAAATACTCTGTTTATATTCTGCACATTTTTCATTCATTGAAATGGCCAACATTGCTGCGTGTGTGTTGCTTGGATTAGGTCGGTGAAGTGAAATTCAATATATTATTATGTTATTTACCACATAAACGATCAAGTTCAAAACAATACATATTTTTCTAAGTTTATGTAGAAATACTCGTATAAGTATTTGTTTCCGTTTAAATAAATTAACACAAATTTTGAAATAATATAAAAATTGTTCAAATTTCAAAATTTTAGTTTTTCAAATTGCTACATTTGAGAAGCTGCCAAAATTACTATTGCCGCTCAGCTGTAAAATTATTCCGTAAGGTTTGACATTTCATCATGCATCTTTACACTTCTGCCGAACACGTGGAAATTAAGAAAAAAAAAAAAAAAGATAGCAGTTGTATATGTGGAACGCAAATTTCGTCGTAAGTAGATCGTCGTCATGGCTCAGTATGCGCGCCATCGTCGCAATCGGCCGTTAAAAGTACTGAGATCAAAATGAGAACTAAGTTCTTCACATTTACAATGCCATCCCATTTCTAGTCAACTTGAATTTAGGTGGATAGCCAAATATCTAAAGTGATTCTCTGCTGGAACCATGGTATTTGTTATTTTTATGTGTGTACAATTTAGCCTTCTGGTGGAACAAGTTACATGAGCACAAGGGATTCACCTTTATTCTCCGCTTATTTAGTAAGTCCTGTAGCTCATTAATTTCAGACTTATCATAAATACAGTGTCGTCTGCAAATATGTTAGGCTTGCTGGCATATCCGCTGTACAAATGATATATATTAGCGACCCTAGTATACTACCTTGAGGGACACCCGCAGAGAATTTCTCATTTTTAGGAAATTTACCCTTTGACCTTACTTTAAAATCAAATAGCTCTCAAGGACCTTGTGCGAGTTTTCAGAAAGAATTCGAATTATTTTAGTAAATTTTAGCGAAAGCCTGGAAAATATTAATAAATAAATCTGAACAGTATCGCTTATTTTCAAATGCCGATCTTAAGACGGTGACAATTCTATGAATCTGCTCACTAGTGCTATGCTTTGCTTGAAAACCAAACTGATGCTCCGGGTAATGATTTGCTTAGTAAGATAAGGCTTTAAGCACTAAACGAATAATTGTTCAAAAATTTTTAATAAAATTGACAGCAGGCTAATGGGCCGTAATGACACAATCTGACTTATGTAAGTCCTTTCTGCTTTAGGGATCATAACAACTTCAGAGAAGAAGAACATCTCGCAACATGGCATTATATACTAATAATAAAATTCCCAGAGCATAGATAAGTAAGTTTCTCATCATTGATCCTGTAATACGATCAGGGCCGGGTGATTTTAGTATATCTAGAGATTTAATAGTCGATTTTAATAATGATAGCCGAAATATCTTAGGATCACTCACAATGTCACTGGTATTTGAAATAAAAAATGTTGAATTCATTATCTTAATAAATAATATTTAATATCTAAAATATAAGCAAATTTTATTAAAAAAAAATTGAAATGTTATTTCAATAACAAAGAAATCGAAAAAAAATATTATTTCTTCAAGTTCAAGAAAGCATACCTTGGAGTAGCGCCGAACATATATAAATTCATATGTATATTAGATAAAGAACAAACAAGCCTTCAAACAAACATTTTTGATTATTTCTTTTTAATTTATAAGAAATTTTTTTTTTTTTTTTTTTTGTTTAAAAACTCATAAAGACGACTGACAATTTCCAAAAAGAAATTTTTAAGCGATGAGTAAATAAAAAAACTAACGAAATTTTATTGCACAAACTGTAGCAAAGAGATTTTTATTAAATTAATTATTAAAGAAAATAATACAAATGGAACGATCGAATAAATGAGAAGCACGACCATAATTTTTTTCAGAAGGCATTTCCGTCCGATTTTCACAAAATAAGAATAATTTTTTGTTACTTGTTTTATTGTAGATATTTATATTTAATGTAGGATGAAAAATCTCATTTTTTTAGTTTTATATATTTATTTTTTTTTTTCTTTAGCTCAAGGTTATTTAGATTTTTGCTTTTTATCCAATTTGATTATTTTTAGAATTTTCTTTTTTTTTAATTCAAAATTATTTGAATTTTTTAATGACTTGTTTTAAAGTTGTATAGCAATCTTGTTTTAAAAATTTATAATAATGTATAATTTAATATTTAGCGAATTTTCTTTTTAATCGTACCACGCTCGCGTACACGGAACAACTGAAATACAGAGAGCAAATTGTATTTTTTTGATTTTATTTTGCAGTTCGTTTTTTTTAATGGACAGCAACAATAAAAACATTATCGTAAAGAATGTGTAAATTTATTTATGAAAATTTAAAAATTCTCTCAAATTAGAACTTTTACCAGTCGCTAAATTTTTTAAAATAATTTTTGTAAAAAAACATCACTTCTTCAACGACAAGGATGAACTAGGAGTTTTAATATAAATAGAGATGCTATGAACAAAAAGGTATACATACATACATATCATTTTAAATATATGAAATATACAATAATGAATACAGGGTAAATTTGTTTTTGTTTGGTTTATTCGTTTGACAAATCGCCCTTTTATCCTGCAGGGACTTTCCCCTACTGTGCAAGAAGTTAGATTTTGTTAAAAACCTAAAGCTGGCCGATATGGCACAGCATCACATTTTTAATACGAAGATCCATTATTTTCCGAAAAAATTAAATGAGTTTTCTCTAAATTAGTCAATTAACAGGCGAAATTGTAAAGCTTCCGAATCCATCTACCACAAAGAAGTATGTTATCGGCAAGTTTTTATATGCCACACAAATTATGAAAAATTAGAGACACGGCGAGATGAATTCGGAATGAAAATTAGGACAAGTCTACTGGTTGTTTTATTATAGGACAGCAACCTCACATAATTACTCTTTTGTGCCGGTAAGTTAGAAGTGGACCTCTCACTGAAGACAATTTTATTTATGTAAAAATACATATTTTATACTTTGCAAATATTTGTGGTTTCAAAAAAATCCCTTACCAATTTTGTAAATTTTTTTACGTTTACAACAATTTTTATTGTTCAATATTTAGCTGACATTGTACTTATAATCAAATTTAATTTTTAATTTTTTGTTTGTTAATTTTTAAAATAAATTGGACCAACCATTTTTTCCTTCCCATTTACCTTCAAATATTACACAAATTGTACTTTAAACAAATTGTTTATTGTTTCATCTATTTATTTTTTTTGTTTTATATTATTCTAGAACTTTAAAAAAGTGATAAGTGAGAGAGTCAAAGAGTGAGAGAGAAAAAATTTGTTTTTCTGTTTATTTCTTAGCGGAAGATGAATGGGAAGGTTTATAATGCAATGACTTATTTTGGTTTGTTTTGTTTCTATCGGTGAAAAACCACATAAACGAAAATATTGTTTTGAAAACGTTAAACAAGTTGACAGCAAAAAAATACTATCGCACCGATCTAGTCACAGCCTGAAGAAAAATATGTATGCAATTATTTATTTATGTATAAAGTAGTTTGCCATAGCAATCAAATTACCAGGAAAGGGTTTTTATTGTTTAATGCAACGTATAAACAGACTAACGAATCTGAGACTATCTTATAGGGTGATCGATTATTCGACATTTTCAAAAATCCGGTTTTCGAATAGTTCGAATATATAAAATTTTTAAAAACCTGGATTCTGTTTGTAGAATTATGGTAAAAACGGTTAACCGGTTTTTTAAAAATATCAACATTCGTTTATTTATATTTATTTATGGTGAAAGTGCACACATTGACAAAAGTCATCGTCTCTTCGCATCTTAATCGTTTGAAAAACGGTCATGTGTCATAAATTTAAATAAGCTCAAAATGTAAAAATGTAATTTAAATTCGCACAAAAAGTTAAATGTGAAAATAAGGACAAGTTTCTATCCAAAAATTTCGGCCGTAAAGGGTATTGAGATCAAAATGAGGACCAAGTTCTTCATATGTAAAATACCATCCCATTTTTCTACAACTTGCGAGTTTAGTAACACTGTTCCTATAATCATTTCCCATATTAGAAAGTAAAAAATTTTCCAAGCAAACAAGTTGCCTAGAAATGGGATGGTATTGTACATATGAAGGACTGGATCCTCTTCTTGATCTCAATGCTTTTACTGACCGAAATTTTTAGATATTAACTTGGCCTTATATTCACATTTATGTTTTTGATGGAAATGCTCCATACATATAAAAGGGAACCCTATTGCACTAGAACTTTCTGACCACAGGCCAACATGGCGGTGCTAAGCTCTTGATGTGGGCCATTATGTCAGCTGTGAGTGTCGACGAACTTGTATTTATAGAAACCAGTTCTTTTAACGTTTAGTATGCAATGTGGCGATGACTTCTGTCCGTGTGTGATGTTGTGTCATTTAATACAAATAGATGCAAAAAGTATGACTTTGAAAATCTAACTCATCATATACGTAGATGGTATTGGTGGCACTGTGAATTTGTTGCTGAACCTGACAAATAAAATTCTCTACATCATTTTTATGTTTAACCTTTTAAAACGGCTGTAATTTTTCGCACGTTCTTTTAGTTATAACGGTTCCTTTAAATAATACACGACCGAACTTATTTTAAATACTCTTACTTTATTTAACACTTCAATAAAACACAACGATTTTTACTGTTTAACATTTCACTCAACACTAACTTCTATCTTGACCACCCAAGTCTTTTTATGTTGGTCTTCTATGCTTCTCGAAATGTAAAAAATATAGTAGATGCTTCAATAGCTATAACGATATTTGTTGTTGCATCATGAGTGTTGTGTTTGTTATTGTTACTGCACTGGAACCTTTTGTAAGATGCTACGAGTGATTCTTGATTTGACATTCCGACAGGGTGTTTTGATGTAGAATTTTGGAACGAATTTCCGTCATCCCTTCTCAAGTTTGGCTTGGAGACAAACTACGAGTATTGGAACCCTTCAACTCTTGAAATTTTTGTAAAATGAGTGCCACGATATTCGAACCATTTAATTAATTGTTTAAGAACATCACTGGAATTTTCTGTACAGTGAGTACAAGAAGTATCCGTACAATTGAATTTTTACAGGCAAGAATACTTGTTTACTCTTATCTTCGTAAGAAATTAAAAGAAAACTAATCGAAAACCAGGTTTCTTCATAGCAAAAACCGGGTTATTCGTCATTCGAAAAAATAGCCATTTCAACAAATTCGTTCACTGTAAGCACGAAAAACCGGTCGAATAGATTCGTCTATCATCCTACTATTTAACTACGCCACCAGTGCACCTTTCAGCAACGCTTATAGACCGAGAGCCCGTTTAAAAGTGTGTTATTGCACTACAGTAGGTAGGAATTTTTAGTTAGTACGACTCTTGTGTTGCAGTGGCTTCGACAACAGGTGATTTTTTGATATTTTGAACGGAATACCAGTAGAATTCACGTTATGCATTACCAGGCATTTTGTGTGGTAAAAAGCCCCCGCCAGGCACTTCCAAATATTTCAAATTTCAGTATTATCAACGTCATAGTATAAACAGCTGATGTTTACATAGGTTTTTTCGAATTTAGTTTGTGATTATTAGTTGGTGTAAAAGGTATAGGAGCCTACACCACTGACCCGATCTACTTTAAACTTTTACACTATCTCACCAGCTATCTAAAGTCTTCAAATTTTATTTGAGTAACTTTGTTATTAGTATAGGGAGTTGAACAAAAAATGGGTGGGATTGTAAAAGTGAAAGTGGCGTCTCCTATGCAGAGTGAATATTATATCTAGAAAGCTATAATATTAAGGGTCTTCAAACTTTATGTAGGTAACTGAAGTAGTCGAACCAAAAATGTTTAAAGTTGGAATAATCAGCGGGCCACAACTTCATATAGGGCCTTCAAACTTCCCTCGAAATTACATTAAAAACTAACAACCAAAATAATGTTCGAAAGTTTTTTTACATTAAGTTAAATGATATCCCTAATGTTGACTACCACTGCAGGTAGGAATATATTGGATACAAATTATAATTTTAATGTAATTTAGTTGATTTGTTAATTACATTGTCTCGTAGTTTGAGAGCTACTTCCAAATAATTCAAAACACCCAACAAGTAAATGAGAAAAATGGGTAGAGAATAAAAAATAAAAAAATTACCACAAAAATATGTAAAATTTTCATTTCTATCAAAGGTGGTCGCGTGTGCTCATTATTTTTAAACTAACAGCTGCCACAAAAGTTTTCAATAAAAGAATTTTCCTATTTCTCGTTTTTTAAGAAATAAAATATGTACATTTGTTTTTTTTTCATTTTTTCGTTCTGTTTTTATTTAATTTAAGCACCATGTAGAGAATTAATGTAACAAAAAAATATCTTACTTTAATTTTTTTTATTAAAAAAAAGCATATATCCGATTTTTTTTATTTACACTTCTAGAAATGACGGATAACTAATTACCAGAGTTATAAAGCATATTTAAGACTATGTTAAGGAAATAATATTATTTGAGAATTTAGTTCTTGAGTTTGTTTTTCTGGGATTTAAAATCGTAATAAAAAAAATGTAATAAAAGCTATTTGGCGTGTGCCATGATTTCAATTAATATTTTTGCCTTCTGACGATTTAAATTGAAAAGCATTTCAATAAAATAAAATAATATGCATCAATTAACATGCATAATTTAATTGGCAGGCACAATAATTTCAGATAACACTATTTTAATGAATGGAATTTTTCAAAATTTCACAATCTCAAAATCAATTACATATATTTAAAAATATATGTATATTTTATTAGATTCCAGCCAGCGACTGCCAACAATAAATTGGCATTAAATTGTGTTAGATTAAGTTTACAGTGTATAAAATTATTATATGTAATATACGACTATACAAGAGCACGTACGAGTGTTACAAAAGTTTTTTGTTTATTTATTTTTTTTGTTCAACATTCCTATTTCTGCTTTTAAGAACTTTTTCGTTAGTTGTACATTAGTATCAATTATTTTTCTATTCGTGATTTGTAGTATACGTGGACAGTCTTAAAATTATCTAACCTTTAATTGTTCATTTTGCTAAATGATATCATATAATTTTATACTTCGTATGACACGAACACTCAAATTACCGACAGCAGAATTTACATATTTATTGGCGCGGAAATCTTTTACCCTTATCAGTTGTTCCGAATTGAGGGGATAAAATAGTTCCAAGGGGCTTAATCTGGTCCGAAAGCTATAGATATATTTTCGGGTTTGGATTTTGACTGTTGACGATATAACACTCACTTTTCGTATTATTGTACTTTCTTTTGAAAGGCAATCAAAAAACTGGCGCCATGATTTGGCGCACAAGTTTAACTCTCTTTTTCTTCTTTTCTTTCAATACACTGATCTATTTTTCATGGTTATAAGTCAGCACAAAATCCCGGCTTTACTATAGTCCAAAATCCCCAAAACATCATCACAACAAAGTCTCGACAGTTTTTAATTCCCATTGTTATATAGAGTGTGTTTTAAACCCGATAGCATTTTGAATTGTAAAAAAAACACAAATTTAATATTATTAAAACAATCTTTTAATTCAACATATCAATATATGGCAATGCAATTTAAAAACGATTTCTGGCGTATAGCAACCGCGTCTGTTCTTGACAAAGCGCATTCTAAACGTCCAATTTTTATAATTTAAAAAAAAAAAGCTCCAATGATGCCACCAGCATGTAAACCGCTAATGTCATTTTTCTAAATGATAGAGTCTGTCTGTTGTATTGGCAATTTTGTTTAGAAGGTATTAAGCCAAAAATGAGCCTCATCGCTGAACACAATATTGCGATAGAACATCAGATCAGTTGAAGACTGATTTTCAAAGTAAATCTGTATAATTTGGTAACCTTGTTCAAGTCCCAATCTACTCATGATGATTTGCTAGAGTATACTAATCGTAAATGTCAGAAAGTAAGCGCAGTACAATAGTAAACCCTTTCGTAAGTTCTAACGGGCTTAACATAACACCCATATTAACTACGCCCTATACACTAAAATCTATAGGATCTTTTGTGCAAAATATATTTTCACTGAAACAGGTTAAGGCTACGAATAGACTATATGCATCTCTTGGAGTCAATGAGGACGTATCAAACAACTTTAGTATGCGAAAATCAAGAGCTGGACAATTGCAGAACACATTCTTAGCTCACTCATTATTCAGCTTGCAGATTCAACATTTGATGGTCTCTTAAATTGATATTATCTTAGATAACAGAGACCAGTTAACCAGCGCGTAATTATCCTGACCTCTTTCTTTTCTAACTTCAAAATCCATTGTGATTTTCCCCGAGACAGCATAACCAAATCCTTTTCTCTCCAGTGCAGAGCTAATGCCAACTCAATCTAGTAACCAGTTTTATCCATTATATATCTGCTAATTATCCCAAAGAAAATTTCCGATCTTACCAAGATACGTTCGGCTCCACTGTTTGCTTAGCAATCGATATTATCGCAAAGCGAAAATAAACTACCTTATAGACAACCCCTGCTTGTTTTTATGGCCATCCTTGATCCGCACAAACAAAACTTGACAACTCATGATGTCACCATCTCTAAAATAAATTTCTATATTATTACAGGAACACCTTTCCTATCCAACGTCAACCCATTAGCGCCATGCGATATAAGGTCGAAGGTATGGGGCTGTGTGGGATATTTGATTTAAGTCAATAACATTCTTTATTTACGTTGTCAAATTATAAATAGTGTCGATTTGCCTAGTTGGTAGGCATCCTGATTGCGGTTTATCGGCTTAAATGAAGAATAAGTTACTCTAATAACGTTATCTAGGATATTTCCATTGTTTTTAAGAAAGCCGAGAAAGCTGTCGTTAGCGTTTGGTATGAAGAGAAATTTCACCTTACGCTAGGTCTCTGTTATATAGCATCTAATAAGACTCAATTTGAAAACTTTATATAACTGGGATACAATAAGTGCGCACCCTTACGGCAATGGAAAATACCGTCCAGGCTTGGAGACTGAATTTAGATATTTCCCATCTCACACCAAAGATTTTATAGACCAGACTAATTTCTCTTTTGGTCGCTCCTGGCGGCCTCTGAGCATTCGGGTTTATGTGTTAAGGCATTGATATTAGAATGTTTGTTTACAGAAGAAGATCCTTTGAAGAGTCTGTGTATATACCATACATACGTTTGACTGTACCGATATCATTCGTGCGGTTCATTGTCAAGGCTTTTTGTAGGCGATTACCTCCTTTCGCAATGTTTCCTCCATTTAATCCTTTTTGCATTTCTTAACTCTTTATTGTACTTAGACGGTGATGTTTTATAGGCAATCCAGTAACCTGTTGCGTTTGCTTTATTGAATTAGTTTCACGAGGATACTTCCCTCTTTGGCTTTCTGAACTTTTCGTGACAGCTTCTTGGTAGTTTCATAATTACTGACACAGCTCGGGGTAAGTCGCAGTTTTGTCTATCCTCCTGTGAAACTGTTTGAGGATACCGGCGGAGTAGCACACCGGCCGAGATCTGGCCGTCCGCGCTGTGTGCGGAGTAGCACACCGGCCGAGATCTGGCCGTCCGCGCTGTGTGCGAACTCCTAGAGCCGTCAAAGCTGTAAAGAATAAAATTTATAGAAATCCGCTCCGAATGCAGCAAATATTGTCGCGGGAGATGAACATATCGAAGGTATCTATTTCTCGCATTATTAAATATGATTTGGGACTTCTGGCTTATAAAAGACACACGGGGCATCTACTTACCGCGGCACTGAAGCAGAAACGCAAGCAAAAATCAAAAGCATTGATTCGCCAGTACGCAAATAATGGCCACACAAAAATTCTCTTTACCGATGAAAAAATTTTTACTGTGGAGGAGTCTTTCAACAAACAAAATGATAGAGTCTATGCTCAGTCGTCTTTACAAGCGAATGAATTGGCTCCGAGAGTTCAGAGAGGTCACCATCCTTCTTCTGTAATGGTATGGTGGGGAGTCTCCTATGATGGGGTCACCAAGCTCCATTTCTGCGAAAAAGGTGTTAACATCGGCAAAGGGGTACAAATCTGATATTTTGGAAAAGGTTGTGAAGCCATTAAATAGGTCGTGCGTACTGCAATAGATGGTTGGCCTGTCAGACTTCGACCCTGTTGGAGGGCAAATGGCGGCCATTTTTAATAGTTTTTCTTTTGTTATACAAACAATTATTAAAACCTCTCTTGCCGTTTTGTTTTTTATCAAGAAAAAACCTTGTGTCAGAATATATGAAAGTGCTAGGTATATGTATATTATATCCTTATAGAAGTTTGCTGCATTTTGCAAATGAAAATGACAAATATTCCAGACCGTATTTCAGGGTTTTCTAAATTTTTTTTCTCGTATATAAAAAAAGGTGTGGGGTAATGAGCTTTTTCAGTACCTTTATCTTTTGTGGCTTATAGTTACCATTTTTACGCGGAACTACCTATATTACTAAAACACTGATATGATAAATTTTTTGTATTTGGTTGGAGGACTCATTTTCCCATGCTCAGTTGAATCTACGTTAAAAAATTCACCTGTTTTATTCATTATGTATGATCACCAAAATTATTCTTAACAACGTGGTATTCGCAATTTTTTTTAAATTAAATTTAATAACGTTGCCACTTTTTACAATTATAAACTGTTTAATTTGTCGTTATCTATACGTCAGGTCGGTTAGTTCAGGCTCCGCCGTCGTTTATTTTCGTTTTCACATGCCGAGATGAATTTGTGTGTTATTTTTTGTTAGAAATATTTAAGTTGATTGGAAATGGGCCAAAATTAATATTGTTTATTTTTTAATTTCATTTTAATTTTTTGTTCAATAAACAACAAACAAGAGAGATTTCGTGAGATAAGAAAAATAGAGAAGAAATTAAATGAAGAAGGGAAAAGTTAAAAAATAATTATTTCATATTTAAGCTCTTTCTTTTCAGTCATTTTAGGCCAACAACAACAAGAAAATGTTTATGTTATAAAATATACATATTTTTCACGCATTTTTTCTCGAATATTATACCGGATGTCTATATATTATTCGTTGTCTTGAAAAATAAAATTTTATTTTTAATTTTTTCTACAGTTGATGATTTGCCTTTAATTTTGTGAAATTCTTTTGGTTGTTATACTCCATACACATGCCTGGTGTTGTGCTGAGTTAACTATTCTTGGCCCTTATTAGATTTGAGTATTTAATTTAATTATATTAAAGTATTTTAGATTAGCTTGGAATTTAAAGTTAACGTGCACACTTTTGACTAGTTTCATATGTGTAGATAAAGGATAGCGATAGGAGAAATAAAGTTAAATTGCTACAAACACGAATATTGTTTTTGTAATTTATTTTGCTCGGACGTGTCATTGTAATCCGCCAACACTGAACTCCACTTGCCCTGGTAACGTTTTTCTATTATAGTAATGCCTTGGCGGAACCCTTCACTGTGTTCAACTTTTCGCAAAATAAATCCATATGAGAACGTAGAAAATCATTTTTAACGATTTGTTACAAACTGATCTAATCGGTGACTTTTGCTAAATTTTAAAGAGAATTAGATGGAGATTCCCAAGCTTATATTTCCAAATCACAAGTTTTTCTTCATATATTTCGTCTTTCACAAATTGCCTGATCCAAGGACCTCTTTATCTTTTGTGTCGCTCAGTTTAGGTGGAACAAAAACTTTTATTTAATTATTCCAGTTTGTAGGGCCTGTTTACACTCTGCATTAATTTTGAAAATAAAGCCGATAACAGAACTGAGATTGGCTTTTTTAAATTGATTGTATTCAGACCTTTTAAATATTTGAACTTATTGTATAAAGTGTTAGTGACCAATTATATCGAAGTTAAGAGATTCACTGGGTTTATTCACTATTTATGGTCGACGAACTCATAATAGACAAACAACGTGATATTCTCAAATTTTATAATTAAACTTAAACTGAAATTAAAAAAAATTAACTTTGTCGCGTTTTAAAATATTACAAGACAAGATTAAGTTTGTTCATTCTGTGGTGATGAGTGATATGGCAACTTCAGGGGCTCATATGCTTTCGGATATAAAGTATACAACTCTGGTTTTAGCTTTTGCAAATGTGCTAAATAAAGCAAACAAAAAAGGTATTACAATTCCAAATATATTTTCGGTTAAATTTTTTATTCTTCCCATTCAATTCTGCACAACGTTTATTTAAATCTCAGCAGTATATTTTATCCACGCGTTTCTCATGGAATTTTCATTTTTTTTTTAATTCAGTTTCAGCAATCGGCCAATTTTTTTTTTTAACTGACTAAAGTAAGTGCCATTTCGCATTAAGACTTTTGGGTATTATGTTAATATTATAGAACTTGCACAATTTTATTGTCCTGCAAAAACTTTACTGGGCACGAGAGCAAGAATGAATCTCTTGTTTAAATTTTGACCCGTTATTACCCAGTGTAGATCCACTAAAGGATCGTAAGACATGGGTCTTGACTCCTTGGTGGTTAGAATCCTAACCACCTTTGTTATATTTTTTTAAAACATATTTTTACGTTCTGTATTGACAATTTGGTTAACAATTACATTTTTTACGACACCGTCGATGGTTTGTTGAGAAACTTTGGTGTTTGAGCGCAATGGTTTGAATAATAAATTTATTTGAGTTCCAGCTAAAATGTAAAATTATCTACTTAAACTTCTGTGGTGCAACCAAATTCGAAGAAAATTTTCAGAATGGAAGAGCCCCGGGTGAGATTTCTAAATAAACACTCAGAAGAATGGTAATAAAATACAAAGTGGTTTAGGCTGAAGAGTTATTGGAAAATTTTTCATTGATTTAAAATCAAAAATCATACATTTCATAAATATTTGAATTGAAGTAGACATGTGAAAACACATTATGTTGCCTTGCGGCAATGTTAACTCAAATTGTAAATATTACCTATAAAAGCCAGAGATATAAAAGGGACGACATGACTAGAGGGTCATTAATACAAATGTCGCTTTACTAAAGTAAAAAATATATATCCAACTGAAATAAGAGAGATTGTGCTTTTTGACTGCATTGTGATGAACTCCTTTATTGTGTATAAACAACACCAGACAAAACACAATCCAGAGCTGGATCATCTCAGCAAAATGATTATAAAGAAATGTTTACCAAAATATTTTAGCACCAACTAAGATTAAAAACTGCAAATTATGCTGTATGTATATGAAAAGTATTATTAATGCTAATAAATCATTAAATAAAAAAAAAAAAAAAAATTATGCTGTAGTAATAAAGCTGTAGTAATAAAGCAGTAGTAATAAAGCAGCACAAACTATCAGTAGCAACAGAATTGCGTCTGGAGAAAGTATGCTTGAAAGTATGCACTTCGTGAGGATTCGAGTAATGCTCACTATATGGTTGGAGCACCTGTGAATGTTTTTCTGATTATAATAAAATATAAGTTTTTTATATATTTTGGCTGAAAATGCTAAATTTTGCTTTATAATAATTTTGTATGCCAACCGCCATGGTGGTTAAAGTAAAATAACCATCCTATTCCATTAAACCCGTAATACATATTTTTACATGTTTTTCGCAAATAATAAACCTTAATTAAAGTTAAAACGCAATTGTTTTGATTATAAATACTGTTTAATACTGTTTTTATCATTTTTTGTTTTCATTCAATGCTCGAAGTATATGTGTATTATTAAAACAATTTTGCAAACTTAGAATGCGGCCATACCGCACTTGCACAATTTTTTATGAATAGATTTAAAACTATTTTTTTGTTAGACAACATTACAATTCATTACAACCCTTTTAGCAGCACTCAGTCTCTGTCTACAAGCACTAGAACAAAAAGCAGAATATTTATAATTATCATGCTGACGTCTGCTTTTAAACATAAACACCGATTTGTGATTATGCAGTTTGGTTATATTTAATTATGCTTGGCTTATAAATCGTTTTCACCTTGATCAAATAGTTTAATTAGAGATGTTGCATTTGTTTGGCAATTGTTGCGTTATTGGTTGTGATAAGTGATCGACATTGTTTGTTGATTTTTTTTTTTTTTTTGTAATGTGGTACATTTTAAAATTCAATATTTAAATTACACAGCAATAAAGAACAAACTACAAAATAATTAGTAATAAATTTTGTCATACGGCCCATCTAATGGACAATCGGAGGTCAATATACGATACCTATAAAATGAATTATAATTTTTACAACTTGTGTAATTTCGCTAAAACAACAAGTTGGGTTCTAGGGTACGACGAGTGTTCGAGATAGACATAAGTTTATTCTTGATTTGATATTCCGACAGGGTGTTTTCATGTAGATTTTTGGAACGAATTTCCGTCATCCCTTGTCAAGTTTGATTTGAAGACAAACCGGTTTCGGCTTTGTGCCATCTTCAGTATCATTTTTCGTTCACAACTTGACAAGGAATGACGAAATTCTTTCCAAAAAAATATAAAAAATGTTACCTTTTTTTTAAATTTAATTTATTAAAATTGTCCAAGCTTGAAGGTCTTTTTTTAAAAATTATATTTTTATTTTTCGATATTTCGCTACTCCATTGTGTAGCATCATCAGGAAATAAAAATAACGAACAAATTATATATTTATGAAAAAATTATTGTCACAAAAATTCAAAAATTTTCCAATGTTAACATAAAACAAAAATAACATGAGGTTTTTAAAAATATTTTTAAAAAAATGTAAATACAGTTAACGAAACTTAACATTAAAAATGTTGTTAATGTTGCTACACAATGGAGTAGCGAAATTTCGAAAAATACAAATATAATTTTTAAAAAAAGACCTTTAAGCTTGGACAATTTTAATAAATTACATAAGTTTGTTTCCAATTTTTTTTTTTCATATTTATTTGTGGCCCTTTTAATTATTATATATTTTATTTTGGTTTCAAAGAGTTAATACTTTTTCTGCTTTTAGTATTAAAGACAACTTTTGAAGCAACTTGAGAAAATTTTAATTGGTATCGTCTTTCAGTTGTAAACGATTTTCCTATTCTTGAAGATTTCTGCATTTCTCGTTTCCCATTTTTCGATTTAAGTTTAGATTTTTTTAAGATTTTTGGAACGAATTTCCGTCATCTCTTGCCAAGTTTGGTTTGGAGACAAACCGGTTTCGGCTATGTGCTGTCTTCAGTGTCATTTTTCGTTCTGAGATTTTTTCTTCCAATGGCATATTAGAATATGTCTTAAATTTAAGACTTATACATGGTTTGGCAAGGTTGTTGTCTTTTTTGTCTAAATTAAACTTAATACCAGGTGGTAAGTTTGGAAGTATATAAGCATGACATTTTGAATATGGTGAAATCTCAACTAACGAAAAGAGCTGTACAAGACTTAAAAAAAATTGTATTTTGAAGGCGGAAAAGTAAGTTGCTTTTTGTGGCTTCTTCAATTATAATAAATTTTTAGGAGTATTTGTTATTTATAAAAAAACTATACACAAAAACGTGTGCTGAAAACGCCATACAAGAAGTGGACAGACTCCGAGATGCAAGCGTTGATAACGTTTTTGAAAAACTAACAGCGCAATGGTGTTATTGAAAATAGTTTGCAAAACAAAATCTATTTTAATACATTATTATAATGTGATTTATATCGCTGCACATAGTGAAAATTCTAGAATGTCGCAATGGACAAAAAAAGCTGCGTATTGGATTTACACATTGATAGTGCGACGCAGTAATTTTAACGATGGTTCCCTAATGGACGGCAGGGTAGGATCAGGTGTATACTCAGCTGTAGACTGCGTCAAGGGGCGTACGTATCCGTTTATTAGGCAGAATTGGGCTCATGCATGCGTTGGAATGGTTCTCATTGCACTTGACAATCAGTCGGCTATAAAACGTATGACGCAAGTGAACGTGCACTCCAAACTAGTGCTGTAATTTATCCTGCAATAAACAGATGTGCCGCGTTGAATGAATTAACGTTGATGGGGGTTGAAGGACAAAGCTGGTGATGAAGCAGCAGACGAACTAGAAAAAAGAGGATCTCCTGTGAATTTCTGTGAACCAAAAATCGAGTTGCACTGGGGAATGGCCTAGCAAAGGTCCCACAATGGATAGGCGTATTATACTTGGAAAGGTGGAGGGAAACTAGCGCATGTAGAATGGCTCGAATAGTCCTCAAAGATCTCCCCGGCAGCAATGCAAGCAAGATGCTTAGAAATAATAAGGGTACCTTAAGTTAGATAACTGTGTTAGTCATAGGTCACTAAAACTTCAAGTGTCTGGCCCAGATGAAAATCGAAGATGATACTTGAAGACTGTACCTGAAAAATACTGAGACGGCAACGGACATCGTAAATCAATATATACAGCAGTGGCTAACATATTACCATGAGGGACCTAAGCCTTAGACAAATATAAGCAATTACAAGTCACTCCTTAATAAGGAACAAGGCGGACAGTTACCAGTTGAAGGTTTGAAATCTCTGCAGTCAAGATTACAGACTAGTGTTAGCACAAGACTCAATGTAAGTAAGATAGTCGCAAATTAGAATCGGTTGCCTGAAATTAATTCGAGGAGCGAATTGTGTCATAAAGGAACCCATAAAATAAGCGAGCTGCTACTATATTTCCCCTACATTAATATATATCTGAATTATATAAATAGTCTTTTTTTATTAAATATCTTTTCATATAAAATCTGGACAAAGCATACTTTGGATTAAAGTACTTTATTTAAAATATGTACATTATATTTTAAATTGACTAACCCATGGAATTTATATAAATTTATACTCTTCCACAGTATATCTATGTATGTATTCATTGTTTGTAACATGAAGTATTGAGTTGATGATAAGAATATACAAAATACAAATAAAAAAACAATTTCATTTCTGTATTTGTCTGGTATATTACAACATGGATGTATGTACTTTTATGTGAATATTGGTACATAATTTATTCATGGCTTGTGTTAAACATACAACTATAAATAATTCTGTAACCATTTTCCATAGAATGTTTATATATTTGTCCTGTTTGTTGATTGTCTGCACGTCAGTTACAGTAGACAAATAAAATTTTCAAGCTTCTAAACTTAAAAATAAAAAAAATCCTGGAAATTGTATTCTGTGTAGAAGACTCACCGATTCCTAGCATTCCTTTTTAGTCATTTAATCATCAATATAAAGAATTTATTCATAAGTTTTCATTTTTGAAATTTCTTTTCTAGTGTTAAAGCTCCTGAACAAATAAAACGTCAGCAAATAATATAGAAGCACAATTTACATTACATATTGAGATATTGAGAACTGCAAATAACAAATACACTCATACAACAAACAAGCAAATGAATGAATTTCATGAACATGACATGAACGACTACGAGTCAGTACCAGTTGTAATCTGTTGACATCTGTTGATATAACATGTTGAAATGAAGTGAATAGAAATAAACAAAGACAAAACAATGACAAGCATTTGTTACATTTACAGACACAGTTACGCCATTTATTTAATCGTGTGCCATGTCAATTGTAACTTTTCAATCCTTCAAACCCGTTTCTTGTTTCACAAATTGTCATTGGAGCTTTATTTAAGGTTTTATGTCATCAATGATATTAAAGTCGTCCATCTTATTTGTCACAGTTTATCTCCTGGAGCTAATTTTGTAAAATTTGATAAGCTTCAACCTATCATTGGTCAGGTTGTATTTGATGGATTTGTAGTAACTGAAATTTCGGTTAATGATTATAGCTCTGACAGGGCCGCAATGACGGGCCTCATCTCTCTAGAGTTGGTGTTGGTGGGTGTTTGTATCTATATTTCAAAAAAAAAAAAATCAATTATAGAATTACCTCTAAAATTCATATCCCGGACACGTGATAAATAAAACAAAAAGTTTTCAGAAAATTATCTTACTATTTTTTTATTATGATAGAAGGATCTATGTATGTGGACATTTAACTTAATCTCAAATGTTTAGGCCGCCAAACGTTGTTTTTAATATGATACGATGTACTCGTATAGTATTGGTAGTATTATATCACGTTCTACTGGTGTAAAATCAATCCAGAACTGATTTTTTTTCAAAATAACAGCCCTAGTACTACGTCAGAATACATAAAATGGATCAAAAGGAACATATGATACCTTAAGCATAATTAAGCTAAATAAAGTGAGAATCATTTTAATCTGTACGGAGTAGTGTGTATCGCTATTTTCACTTAACTTTAATTAATTTTATACCTAGCTAATTTTAAAGGTACTATTAAGCATAATTTTTTCCAAAATAACAAATATGAAGGTCAGAAAAACCTATCGTAATTTGTATCGAGCTGTCATTTGATACGTCTGAGACTATTGTATACATAATAATTACGTTTTTAGCGCTAAAAATATCTACAAATTTCTAGTCTTGAACTTTTTGTAATAAATAATATAGGGTGGTCCAATAATGCACGATGTTAATTGAGAGTCCCACCCGCGAGATGATAAGGGTCTTCTTGTTGCCAGAAATTGAGAATATGGACCTGGACGATGTGTGCTGCCAACAGGATGGTGCCACACAGCCACCGAAACAATGGCTCTTTTGAGCGAGAAAGTCAATCGCTGTGTGTTATCTCACCTCGTGGCGATGTTAATTGCATGTCTCGATCATGTAATTTTACACCGTTGGACTTCCTTCTTTAGGTATATTTAAAAGGTGTACGACAATAAGCCAAGAGCATTTCAAGAGGTAAAGGATTAGATAATTCGGTACATTACCGACTTTGAACCTCAATTATGTCCCAGAGTCATTGAAAACATCGACCATCAGAGAGAGGTATGCCATCGAAGCCGTGGAGAGCATTTGGCCGATGTTTTGTTTCACACATAATTGTCATAGATCTTTCTATCATAATAAAAAATATAATAATTCTCGTTTTTAGTTGGACTACCCTATAGAATGAGTAAAATGCAATGCAAACAATACTAATGGCAGAATTTATGACAGTATCCACAGTTAGCCAAAAATATTTTACGAAATTGTGGTCAAGAAAGAATATGCTTTGTCCTAACCTTACCAAGCAGTGATTTACACACGGTGTTGAGAACTTCTAATTGCCGAAAGACAATGTGTGAAAACTTTGGAGTTAAATTAACCTGGCAAAGAAGCACACTGAACCCCAAAGACAAAATTTCGCTTGTTTTCTCCATAACTCGTACTGCACAACTTTCGTCCTCGTTTGATATAGATAAACAAAATAATGTTAAAAATTCATTTTTAAAACTCTAATTTTATTTAAAAAAAAATTTTTTTGGTTGCGCACAATTTCTGTTAAAGTTGATTATTTTTATTAATTTGTTTACACTTGGCAAACATATGTTCGTAATTATATTTATTACAATTTGCTAAAAATCACGATTTGATACATGTTTTATGCTGAGATTTGCTTACTCGACATTAATCGAAATGTAATTCGATACGGCAGTTCAATCGATATCGATTGCCGCGATTAAGCCCCATATACCAAATTTAAGAAAATTTGCACCTGTTGTACTAGTAGTACCCAGCCATGTTGCGACATTACTTAAAATGTAACACATACCCGTCCTTATTGAGAACTACAATATGGGTACACGTATATGCTCATATATTTTTGTATATTGTTCATTAAATTAAGCGATTGAAATGGAAGATGAGGAAATCGGAGTAGAAAAATTACTGGAGTGTTTGCCTTAACCTATTTATATATGTATGGGTATGTATATGCATATGTAAGTACAAAGATACCTAAAATTACTTTAAATATTTATAATTAAAAAAATTAAATGCGACTTACTTTTATGGAAATTAGTTTCAACAAAAATTGGAACACTAGCAGTAAAATATAACAATCAATCAATTGGTTTCTTCTGACAATTTTTTTTAATTTGTTAAACGCATTTCATATTATTCGATTTGGATTTTGTTGTTCATTTTATTTTTAATGCTATACAAGATTTAGTAGCGGGCTGGTAAAAATACGTACCCCCTCTTGCACTTTAAAACACACACACAAACACTAAACATTCATAATAAAACTTATGAGTTTTCGTTTCCTTATTTTTAGTAGTTGAATAAAATAGAAAAAGTTAAAGGGAGAATTAATTTTTATTTATTATTCATACACCAGACAGACTCAGAAAAATAGCCAGCATGTAGCAAAGTTTTAAAACGAAAATCTTTAAGATACACTGTGATTTGTTTTCTTTGATGACTAATTGTTTTTCTCACTTTTTTGCATTTTCCGTATTTGATTTTAGTTGTTAAAATAATAAAGATATGAAATTTTATATATGTTCGAACATCTGTGCACACTTTTCCACTTATTTTTCTACAAATTATTGAACTATTTTTAGAAAGAAATTAACAAAAATATATTTCACAAAAGCTACACAGAAGAATGACCCGAAGAAGTCGACTAAGAAACCGTGTTTGACAGAAATTATTCATACATTGCTATGGTTGCCAAGCTTAACGTTTTAATGCCATTCTGACGTTTTTAATAAAAATTATCTAATGAGTGTGCGAATTTTTCAGAAATTTTACGGAGTTTTAGTAACAGCCGTGTTCCCAAAACATTATTTTAGTTTTATTAAAAAAATTTTGTATTCATAAAAATACCGATATATTTGTTCGTACATTGAGAGAGCGTCTGCAAAATATCGTGAAAAAATGTGTTCGTGGTCTTCTGCTTGGAGAATACGTTTAGATGTTCCTGTTCAGTTTGAGAATAGTTTTCATCTCTCATCGAGATTGTTTCGATACTCTCAGCATAGTTAATATACGGGTGTTTATAGACGAGTGCACACACATATTTTTTATTTTGCATGTGTGTATTTTTTTTTTTTTTTTTTGTTTAACAGCTTAACAGTGTTGTGCGAACAATTGTTCTTCATCAGCCAAATTCCTCCGCGAAGAGCAACATGTATGATGGCTGAACCGATTTATGGATAGTCAAGATGGCATATTTAACCAGGTGGCATTACTACTGCAGGTGACAATTTTTTGCTTAAATTTGCGTTTTCCTTTGTTTACCCAATTTTAATGTCAAACTATTTTGTTTTGTTTACGAATAATCAAAAAATTCATTTACATTCAAGTCTCTTTGATACAAGTGCCTTAGTGTTTTTATAATTTGTGTATAAATAAATTAAAAAGTGAAGTAAAAACAAAAAATAAATTATCAATTGTGTTCAACATTATTTCCTGAAAATATGTAAGTTTGAACATTTATTATGCAATATACGGGAAAAAATGTTCCTGTGGTCGACATCCGGCAATAGATTGACAGTTAAGCACATAATTGATTCCAATGTTATGTCCAGTTATATAGATATATTCTGGCGATTTTTAATTTATATTTAATCGGGTTTGATGAAAAATGGTAGCATCACTGCCGCATTATACATTTTAAAACCTAGCAACCCTAAAATGCATAAGTAACAATAACAATGTAAACAAACAGTTTTAGCAACATTTATTGTCGTTTCATTAGAATGAATCCTTTGGAAAAAATACACGTTCTAGATGAAATTGAAAAGGAAATTATATTGTGCCTACAAAGTGCAGGTTAGTAAAATAAAAAATTTTCGCGTACGAATACTTCATGAAGCGTTTATTTTTAGGCCTTGCACTTCAAGAGCTCAGCAAGGAAAAATCGTCACAAAAGAATGCTGAAACACAAACCCAACAGTTTACCAAATCCTTATCAAATGTTGAAATGAAACTCAGTGAACAAATTAATTATCTTACACAAGTATCAACAGGCCAACCTCACGAGGGTTCTGGCTATGCCTCAGCTAAAGTTTTACAAATGGCATGGCATCGTATTTCACACGTAAGATCAAGAGTTAGGGAACTGGAGGAAACTAAAGCGAAGTACACACATGCAGCAAGACAGCAACAACAACAGAGGCAACAACAACATGCTGCTCAGCAGGCTGCGGCTGCTGCTCAACAACAGCAGCAACAAATGGCTCAGCAACAACAATCACATCAGGATTCCGCTTCAGTTGGGGGTTCCAATTCAAATGCGGTCGGTGGTATTATGCAGCAAGATGTTACAATGCAACAAAGTGGAGGAAATTAAAGCATTTTCATACATAAATAACTGGTTTTTATAATCTTATTTAATTTGTGTACTGATGAATACTGCTCGGTATCTGTATATATGAGCCTGTTGGGCACTCCTAGATATATTCCGACATAGCTAAGCTAGTAAAAGTAAACTTCATAAATGTACGTTTATTGTACGTATTGTTACATACTTTGTGCTTGCTTTGCGTATTGACAAACACAATTATGCATTATGGAACAAAATACATTGTCGAAATTTTAAGGGTTACATTTACGAATAGGTTAAACTGAAGTCAGCCTAAACTTTGAAATAATCCGATAAAATTTGTTCTCCTTAGTGCTAATTATCTAAGCCAAGTTGTTGGGTTTTTAAACTAGTGTGTCATGTTGTAATCTACAACATTGCAACTTTTTAATTGGCTTTAATGTTTTTTTTTGTGACATTTTTTCCGAACTTAACTTCAAATGCACTAAATCGTTTGATTAAAAGAACACTGCTTCTAGTTTCCAAAATTTGACGGTTTCAAAAGGGTGCATTTCCCTGAATTTCGCCCAGTAATTTGGTAGGAGCCAGCGGGTATGCCCGCACCCTACCAAGTAACTATCTTTTATCTTGGAAGCTTTAACAAAGTTGCGAAGTCAGTAAGATATCAGATGGGTTAGGCTCGAGGGGAAGAGTACTCTTTATAAAAAGTATTAATTAGATTATGTATATCTGCAGAAATATATGATGGTTAAAACCAACAACTTTGGTACGAATTTTAAATCAAAGTGCGTAATCAAGAGGAACTGGGATGGTACAAGAGCGGGAAGACGATTAGAATTGTGAATTATAACTAGGAAGCGCATTTTATAGGAAGTTTTTTAATTAAAAAACGATTTCATTGCCTGTATTATGATATATTTGTATACATACTTTAATTGGTTTTATTTTGATCAGTGTTGAAAAAATTATTCTCGCAAACATATCGAACACACTGTAATAAAACATTTCTCTCATGCCGTATATCCGATTCAAGCAATTTTTCCAACATAGTGTTTTGTTTACGTAAACGTGCTTTACGATAGTCCAAACCATATTTTCGTTTTGTGAATTGTTTTTTAGTTTTGTGAATTCGTTTTAGTTCTGTTTTTTCAAATGATGTTATAATATTATTATTTACAGATTTGGAGGGATAATCAGGGATACTTCTTTGTATAAATGTTTCTTCTGGAGCTTCATCGGATGAATTGTCGGGTTTTTTTAAAGTACCATCTTCAATCCCTTCATTATTATTAGATTCTATTATTTTTTCTATTGGAGATGTTTTAAGAGGCCTACTGTTGTCAACAAGACGCTGGAATTTATCAATGCCATCAGTTTTAATAAATTCAATGCTGTCTTGTTGTTCGGAAGGTTGTTCTGCTGAGTAACTATTAGTATTGCTTTCATTTGTTTCAGTTGCTAAAACTGTTTCAATTTTTCCTATATTGTCTTCATAGTCACTATTATTTTCTTCTGATTCATCATCATCCGAACCATACATGCCTACTAGGCTAAATAAAGGATTTTGTGTGACTGCAACACTTTTATCATTAAAATGTTTATAGTTTTCTAGATAACTAGTTCCCCTAAACATTTTAATTTCACAATTATCTTCAGCCTCGACCTTTAACTTTTCATTGTCTGTTTTCTGATCCTTTTGTATTTTTGGCTTAAGCTGTTGATTCTTAGCATTTTTATGTTTATTTTTACGATCCCTTTTATTATTTAACCAACTTTTTTTTTCGCCTTGGTGCCTTTTTTCACCTGCATGACTTTTATCCTCCTGGGTTTTGCATTGTGCTCGCTTTCTATCGTTTAAGTTGCCAAATCGATTTCTTTTAGACTCTAGACGTTCTCCCCGTTTTTGTCTTTGCTCCTTAGCCTTCTGTTTTAGCAATACATTTGCTACAGTGGGATACCGTTTTCGCCTTTCTTCTCGCCAAGCAGCAATTTCTTCTGGAGTACTAAGTTTTTTAAATTTATCAAATAATCCAGATGAATGTAAGGTACTTATGTGTTTATCCATTACTGAAGGGTGACCTTTATAAAGACAACCCGCTACTGGGCATTTTTCATGTTGAGATCGATGACGTTTTAAATCTTCTAATGAATGTAGCTCTAATTCACAGGGTTCACAATATTGGTTCTCAGAAGGTATAGCTGATTTTACAAATTGTTCGTCATTTCCAACGTGCTTCGCAAGGTATCTAGCTGGCAATGTTGTCCCATGCTTACCATACATAGGTGGTGGTTGTTTATCACGTGGTAGTAGTGACATACCGGAAGGCGTAAGATAATGTGGTTTTGATTTGATTGCATCCCGAGCGTTTTTATCAAAGTTTGGGGAAGGTAAGGCAAATTTAAAAGTTGCATCCATATTATATTGTTTGTTAAATTTGCTTAAAAGTTCACAATGGAAAAAACATGACACAATTGTGAATAAGTGATGCCAATCTAACGATATTAGACATGAATTTTCGTGTAAAATTTGCTACTCTAACACTACTTCTTGACTAGACATTAATAATTACTCGCATTAAGAGAGCGTCCGGAAAAAATGTGTTTGTGGGCTTCTATTTGGGGAATACATGTAGATGTTCCTGTTTATTTATTTAAGCATTATTTTGTTGGCTCTCACCGTAGTTAATGTACAAGTGTTTATAGACCGGGTTTCATGAGCCAAGTCCCTGTGTGAACAGCAATCTAATCGTTGGCAGAACAGATCTGTGACTGTCCAGACGTCATGTGACAACGGTCTCGTTTGAAACAACTAAAATTGCATGTGGATACACTAACAGTCGATTTTAAGCCGGCAAAAATTTTTCACGAGCCTTTGCCGCCGGTAACAATCGGTGCCACAGTTCTCTGATTTGCGGCATTATATTTTTTTTTACGTGCTATTGTGATAATTACACGTGTTTTTAAGAAGCCATTCGTATTTTTCTGATAAAGTAAAAAAAAATTAAATTAACATTTTATTAAAATGGCCGATGTTATAGAAAAAGTTTCCGAGCAGGTTGAAGAAATTATAAAAGAAACTCCCGTCGAGGAAGAGGCTGATGAGACTCCCATCATAAAGACAGCCGCAAGCGAAGAAAATGGATCTGATACCGAAAAGAAAATTATACAGCAAATAGAATACTATTTTGGAGATGCCAATTTAAATCGAGATAAATTTCTATTGGAACATATTGGCAAAGATGAAAATGGCTGGGTACCCATTAGTGTGCTACTAACGTTCAAACGTTTAGCTTCCATCAGCACAGACTCTAATATCATTGCGGATGCTCTCATGAAGTCTGACAATGGCATAATAGAGATAAGCGAAGACAAATTGAAAATCAGACGGCATCCCGAGAAACCTATACCAGAACATAATGAAGAAAGACGTAAAGAAATTATGTCACGTACTGCTTATGTTAAAGGTTTTCCCTTAGATTCTGATATCGATACATTATTAAATTATTTTGCTGATTTTGAAAAAGTGTCTCATGTTAACATGCGTAAATATTTGGATAAACCCTCAAAGACATATAAATTCAAAGGCAGTGTTTTCGTAACATTCGACACTAAGGAGCAGGCGGAGAAATTTATTGAAAAAACTGAGGTAATGCAATATATAGAGTATATAATTTTAAATATTTGTTGTAGTTGCTACACAAATAATTACAATATTTTCAATTGGAATTACAAAGTGGTCATACCAACATAAGAATATTTAAGTTAGTAATTAATGCCGGGAGTGTGTACTTTTAATATGACACTGTAATTAAGCACTATTCTGAAGAGGAGGTAGATGTAGAAATACTTGATTGCATAGATTCTTATTAGTGGGCATATCGGGGTAAAACGTGTACTGTGAGTTTTGAGAAGATTAGGGACTTTAATATGTAAAACTGAGCGTGGTTGTACACGTGTACTCTAATTCACTACCCCCAAAAATAAAAAAATAACGAGCAAATTTTTTATTGTACAAATTTGGGTAGTTAGTGGGTAAACAGGTGCTTACCCACTACGACCAACAAAAAATAGTGTTAAAATTTTTACTTGTTTTTTAAACAAAAAGGAAATTTATAAAGTGAAAGATTTAGCAAGTTATATACTTAACTCACAAATAAAATACAACAAAAAGAAATCCAATGTTAAAAAACCCACAACTTTCATATTGAATCAAAAAGAAAATCAATAGCTGATTTTATTGGCGTTGACTTCTCTTTACATGGTAATTTTCTTTGTCCTGAAATAATGGGATTGGAATTTAAAAGCAATCTGTTTATCAAATCGGTATATGTCACGATGCGTAAAGTTTTGCATATACTCATACGCTCCAGTTCAAACACTTATGCCCTTGTTTTTTAACTCTGCAGCTTCTTCAGAAAGTTCACCGATTGATTGGTATGATATCAGGAGGTGAATTAAGATTTTATGAACCGAGGAGGAATAAATTACCACGGATATTTAAAAATCGGACTCTTAGCGGTTTTCAGATCATATTCCCCGAATTGTGCCTGAAGCCATAACATGTAATAATGTGGAGTATCTGATAATCAAGTCTTTATCAAGGCCCGTAAGTTCGGGAAACATATCAGGGTTTTTAAACAGTTTGCTTAGACATGCAACTTTTTCCCGGTGTGGAATCGTTACATCCGTAATCGTATCGACAATCGTACGGAAAAAAGATTACTTTACGTTTTTTTAACGAATTTATGGCACTTCTCAATTTAGTCGCACTAAGTTTTGTTGACGGATAACGTATGTTATAATCTTCAATGTTGTGAGCGAAATCTATTTTAGTACGTCCATAATTCAAATAGAAAACTAACTGTTGGTTAAAAGGCACATTTTTATTAAATAGTTTCTTTATTATCGAGCAAATCGGAATGGTTCCTTAAAATGCTGATATTTTTCGCTTGCACTTTTGACAAAAGAATGCAATACATCCGGATCTGGCTCATAACCCTCATATTCAAAGTCTTTCACTAAGGCTTCCAGCACATTCTGAACTTTTCGGAAATGCGTACCACTTCACACAATATCTCACAAATATGCTTAGAAAAATAACAAATGAGAAAAATCAGAAACAGGAAAAAATCCAATACATTATAGAATATTACCCGAAATACAAATAATATGCAAAAAAATATTGATGGATGATGAGGGGAACACACTTAAAACCTTGACTAAACACTTAAGAGACGTACCCAGATAACTTAAGGCACTTATCTAAACCAACGACTTGCACAAAATGCAACACGACTAATAAATAAGTTTAATTATAAAAGTAAAGTCAATACATTTATGTACAGTATATATTATATTCAATTTGGATTGAAATAACTTTTCAAAATATTTTAATTACACTAAACTATGTTTAAATTTCAAACTGTAGATTATGTACAAAGCAAATGAAAGCACGATTAGAAGCAAAATAAAACAAATATGACAGCGTGAAGTTTGGACTAAAAATTAATTGTAAGATCTGTTTTGATTCGAAAATTGTGACATTATTTGATCGATTTTTGTCCCATGGCAGAACAGGACAAGTTGGGTTCTTTGAATTTTTTAAATAGTACTATTCATATAGAAACAATACTTTTTCAGTTTCGTTTTAAAATTTTGATTTTCCATCACTGCTATGTGATCCCTACTCTATCAGCTATTAAGTGGACAGCTAAAATTTGTTTACCATCGGAAAGAACACTTTCTTAAGATTACAAAAATAACGTTAAAGTTAATACTACAGTATTTTAAACTTTGATTAATACCCCTTTGCATTTTAAATTTGTTTGCAACAACTAGTCGGATTTGTTTTATACATGAAACTATTACTAAAACAAAAATATGACTTCCTAACAAAAATTTGTGAAAAATGGACAAGAAAAGTATTTTAACTATACTTTTAGAGGGAAGAGCCAAAATCGAAAAATGTTGTGTTGGCTTTGCCTCAAGATTTATGAAGTGAGAAGTAGGTTTCACGATAGGGAATCACTAATTCAAGCTATTAAGCACTCCTGGAATGAGAATTCGTTGGATTATTCGGAAGCCAGTTTATGATTAAACAAAAAAACGTATATTTGAAGTTATTTTAAACAAGGAAAGATGGCACCCACTTTTGATATTTGTAAAATATTTTCCCTAAATATTTTATAAATAAACTTAATATTTAATTGTTCTTATTATATTACAAAATAATGTATTTTTAATAAAAATTAGTTAAATAGGTCTAATCATATGAACGAAACAAATCTATAAATTTTTCGTCTTATTCTGGAAAAGGAACTTGAGATACCGTTAAAAAAAACTTTAATTTGATCTTTAAGAAATTTTAAGAAAATGATTTGCTGATGGTAGTAAAGTTTTAGTTGTCGACAAAGAATTCTAAAATATAATAGCCTACTAAAACAGAAATTTAAATGGTTCTAATCATCTGATCGATATTAATTTAAAATTTTCTATAATCGAAAAAACATGCCTTATTTTTATCCAGCTTGAATATAAGAACAATAAACTGGTAAGCAAATGGCAGGAAAAGTATTTCGAGGAGAAACGTGATGAACAAAAATCTAAAACCAACAAAAAGAAGGAAAAGAAACAAAAGGAAGAAGAGATTTCATTCGTTTTACCAAAACGTTCCGTTTTATACTTTGAAGGTGCCAATGGAGACGTCACCAGAGAAGTTATTCGTGACGCTGTTGAAAAAGTCTCAGGAGATTTCGACATTGCCTACATTGATTTTAGCAAAGGTGAAAAAGTAGGACATGTTCGTTTCACTGAAGAAGATACCGGTGAAAAATTCTTGGAGAAGCTCGAAGACAAAAAAGTATTAACGCTTTCTAAATAAAGGATTTGTAAAATGATTGTTAACAGTTTTATTTTTATTATAGCTTAAACTTAAAGATGGACTTACACTGTCAATACGCACACTTAGCGAAGAAGAGGAACAGACATTTCTCGCTAAAGCTGCAGAAAATATGAAAAACCGCCGAAATCATTTTAATCAAAAAAAGGGTGGTCACCATCATCATGGGCGCAAACGTCGTGGTGGTAATACAGATCGTAATGATGAAAAGAAAAACAAGGCTGATGATTAAATCTTAAACCTCATTGACACTCACCCACCAGCCACTTTTCATTTTACACTTCTCATATTTTTATATAATTAATATATATTCTATTATTAACAAAAGTAATTCTTGTTATAAATGTGTTTATAATTAATGCCTAATTTATTTTTCCATTTTAAGCGATTTTGGAGGTTTTTTCATTTTCCGGAAATTTGTTATATATATATATATATATATATATATATATATATATATATATATATATATATATATATATATATATATATATATATATATATATATATATATATGTACGTAGCAAAAAGTTATTACATTATAATTTCTTCAATAATCCAAATTGAATTATACAACAAAAAGATTAAGCAGATTAAATTAAATAAAAGCAAAAAATAATAAACAATACAAATTTGTTGTCATACGTAAGTGTGCATTACTAAAGCAACAACTTAATATTTTGTATATGAACCCTTGTTTCTAATAACGTCTACACATCTGCGATGCATTGAATCAATAATGTTGTTAATTGTGGATTGAGGAATTTGTTTTCACTCAGATTTCAACGTTTGGAAGAGTTCGTTTTTGTTTGCAAAGCGTCTACCTGCCACGCTTCTCTTCAGTATTCCAAAGAGATTTTCAATAGGGTTTAAGTCGGGTGATTGAACCGACCAATCAATGACTTCAATCCTATTATCTTGAATATACTCTTTAACCAACTTCGATGTGTTTCGGATCGTTGTCGTGTTGAAACACCCATCGAAGTGACATATTCCACTCTGCATGTGGCAACATTTGAGACCCTGTACTTATAGCGGTCCATTATTTCATCAATAAGATGAGAAGGACCAACTCCACCAGCTGAGAAGCAGGTCCACACCATTACGCTGCCACCTCCGTGTTTGAAATTGACTTTACAATTACGTTGCTCGAGACGTTTACCAGGTTGCCGCCGGACTGTGCACATACCGTCTGTGTTGATCAAGTTAAATTTCGACTCGTCGCTAAAGAGCACAGTTTTCCATTTTTGTTTTGTCCACTTAGTGTTTTTTTTTGCAAAATTTAATCTAAATTGTTCAAATAATTGAAAATATTTAAAGTAAATTCGCTCAACGACATGGTTATGATAACTTGCCTTTGTTGCTTATGCCTCTTAGTTAGCAATGGTTTTTTGCAGGGTCTAAAACTTTTTAAATTATTTTCTATTGCGCGTCTTCTAACCGTGTAATCATGCACGTTTAAGTGTAAAGCATTTACAACCTCTTTAGATGTCGCAAAGACATTTTCTTTATAAATACGTAGGATTTTTCTATCTTCGCGCTTTGTGGTTTTTCGCGGTGCACCGCCTAAATGATGTACATTTACACTATCTGCAGATTTTAATTTTTTAATCAATCTGCAAACTATGCTTCTGTTAATATTATATTTTTTGGCTATTAAAATTTGGCTCTCTCCTTTATTATAATCCCTAATAACTTGTAATTTAAATTCAGGGCTATACTTATCTCTAGCCATTATTATCCGTTTGAATTGTTGCACTGCATTGTTTATAAGAAACTGATGTAAATATTATCTTGTTCTAATCAAAATTCTACATAAACAATCTCATCATTGGAAAAGAACCGTTATAATTGGAAATTTAAAAAAAAAATTGTTATGTTCATAATTTGTTGCTATTGTAATGCACGCTTACGTTTGAAGGTCAATGACTTTTGTTATTTTTTTTGCATAGCACTTTAAATTCTTTTAAAATGAATTACGCTCATTAAAAGGCTTTTTGTTGCTTGTTTTGCCCAGTACTGTATATATATATATATATATATATATATATATATATATATATATATATATATATATATATATATATCCATGACAGATAATTGATTAGTATACTTCAATAGCTAGGCATACTACATGTGCATATGTCGACCTACACTGACCAATATTTACCATCAATTTGCGTAGATGTTAACACCTTTCCATAGGTATTATATAGGGCTAAAACAACATATTTCGATAGTGAGTTTAGGTTTGCGTCATCACTAAGAGCATGAATGAAATATGTGTTTTTGATTATTTTTTTTATCAAATAGAATATGAATGAATTAATCTCAAACTCAAAAGTTTAAATAAAACATTATTTATTAGAAGATACTTAAGATGGTTTTAAATAAAATTTTGCTTAAATTTTTTGCTAGAGTTGATGGTAGATGTAAGATGTTGCAGATGTAAACGAATATTTCACATTTTCTTCATCCACTCATTTCACCGAATTGTTGGACATTGTAAAAAGCCTATAAACGTCAATAATATCATTATACCAAGCTGGTTTATACCTGGTAAGTACACTGCGAAAATGTACGTAGTACAAACGTAGTATGTCATTAAAAACAGCATTTGCATCATAAGCTTATGCTTTTTATTCTATCATCCTTGGAACTTTGAAATTTGTGTTATTTTATTGGTTCATAATATGAGTATACACACCATGTCTGTCAGGGCTACTAGTCATATTCCATATTAATCTTCTTTTGAAAATAACTATAAAAAGTTAAGCATATTTTGTGGCGCGCCCATAAAAAAACGTTTTACCCACTTTCAACGATTTCGAACTAAAAGAATGATTTTTCTAAGAATGAATTCACTAATCAACCCTATTCGATTACGTTTCCGCATGCAGTTACGCAAGTATTTCAACAAATAACTTAATCGTAAGAAAAAGCGCAAGAGAACGCCAGATGTTTCGTTGTGAAATAGGGACAGAAAACATAACTAATTTTATCAACATTTTAATAAAAAGTTAAATTCAGTGCAATAAAAGAGTGATTCAATAATTCAAATAAATAAGAATTAAATATTGTGGGAACTTTATTTAAATAAACACTTCAGTTAAGTAAGGAAAGGCAAACAAAAATCCAGAAGATAACTAAGAGGTATTTTTGGCCAAACTATTCCAGTGTAAAGAAATATTTGATTTTTTTAAATACATTATAGCACATAAATAAAGTTTATTTGTTTTAATTATAAGAAGATATGAAATAGCAGCGGCGTTATTGTTGGCAGACATGCAAAAAATTAAATCAAACTTTTTTTTTTCAAGAAATCCAAATTCAATGAAAAACCGAAATCTTTCAAAAACAAAATTCACCAAATTTTAAATATTCACCACAAATTTACATATCATCAACATTTCGACAAATAGCGGAAAAACCACAAAAAATCAATAATTTGTTAAAAACGTCAAAATTTTAACGAAATCGATGTTTAAAAAGTATACACAAAAATTAAATTTCATCACAAGTGATGAATTCACAAAATACATTTTAAAATTCTCAAAAAAAAGTGCTTGAAAGTTATAAATTTCAATCAATCTGAAAAATTTTATTTCTAAGTTCAACAAAATCTTGCAAAAGCAATCAGAATTTTATGAAAAACGTCGCAAAACCGAAGTTACATAAGCTCGAAAAGACCTATAAATTATATTAAAATTTTGCATTACTTCGTTTTACACTCAAATATTTAATTTCAACTGTGCAGACTTTGGAAACTTACGTAGTATTTTATTTACGAAACGGAAAGACTTAACGATTCGAATCTAATTTTAATGCTTATGGGTAAATAAGTTAATATTTTATTGACATTCGAATGATCTTACCTTGACGATTTAACAAAGTCTTTTTCACATTTTTGTCTCAAAACTAGAGGATTTTTCGACCAATGTCATCTAACTTCTGAATTCAAACAACATTTAGCTCTATTTTATTTTTAAATTATGTTTGTAATTTTATTTTAATGTTTATTGTTTAAATTGCTGATGGGTTTCTTTTACTTATTTGAATTTAAATATATATTTTAATATGTTAAGATTCTTTTAATTTGTGGCTTTGTTTTTAACAATGTTTTGTTTTTTTTTAAACATTAATTGTTTTATAGTTTTTCACATGTTTTCTTGTTATATTAATTAAATCTTGGTATAATTGTGTTGTTAATTATTTAAATTGATTTTTTCAAAACATATACAAATACATATTAACAATAAATTACAAATATAGTTGATGTATTAAGGAGACACTTTGCTACAGCATAATAACACAAAATTTTCTTAAATTTGATCGAATATGTACTAGGTCGACAACCAAAATTAAGAGAGACATTTGTATGTTGAATATAATGAATTCCAATGCAATTAAGCGATTACAATTTTATCGTTAACTACAATAGAAAACATAATTGCAAAAGACAACATTTTGTACGAAATTTAAAGCTATTTTTCATCACATTTTTTTGTATAATAAATGATACCAACATATTTCAAAACGTTATTTTTCTAATACATGCATATAAATTCAGAAATCCTAATTGTTTCGTCCCTACAACTACAGATTTCGAATGGATTTTTGAAAATTTGTTAGAAGGTTTTCCGAAGTATTCAACCAGGTCACTGATTAGTGTGTGCTATTTCGTTTGCAGCCCAGTGCATTATTATTATTCATAATTTTGTTGTTGTATAAATGCAATTAAATTTGTTAATTTAGACGTAAATATAGTTTACCAATAATTTACGCATACAACTAACGAAATAAAGGGAAATTGTTTAAAGTGATTTTATTTAATTAACTGTTACTAATAAAAATAGTTTAAGCTTTAGGGGAATGAGTGTGACTTAAATTTAATTATTAGTCTTAAACGAAATATTTAAATAAATCAATTGTAAATTTTAGCTTATAGTGTTAAATGTAATCGTGTAGGGTGCAAGTTAGTGTGGATATGAATTAAACATTTTTGTTTTTTAATAACTTAAATTTGTAAAGTTAGATTTTAAAACGATCGGTGTGTGGTGGTGGTGTTTCTTATTACATATTATTTTTAATTGCATTTTTAGAAAAATAAATAAATTTCGGTTGTCTTCAGCTTCAGTTGTAAATACAAAATAAAAAGCATGATAAACATAATCGAATAATTATTATTACTTAAACCAAAAATATTAACAAAACTATGAAAGGAAGTGAAAGTGTTTGTTTTTTCTTAAAAAAAAAACCAACAAATGAAATAAATCTTGATAAATAAACTGTTTGAGCAACATAAAACGACAATCTCTGGCTTAAATGAAATAAGCGAGAAATTATAAAAAAGATATTTGCAATAATTTGAAAATTTTACCACAAACATAAACTGTTAACGTGCGTGCGTTTAATTCCACGAAACTATTCAGGTGATTTTTTAACGAAAAAATTTTCGAACCAAAACTGAAAACAGTTTTGTATTTTTCTTTAAACAAATTTGATTTGTGCAGTAACAAAAACAAAAACGAAAAAAAATCAAAACATACAAATAAATAAACTTTACAAGTTTCAAATCAAATGTCAAAACTTGGGTTTTGCAACAGAGGGTCACTTAATAGAAATTATTTAAAATCATTCTAGTCTAGTAAACAAAGCCATGAAATAAATAAATTAAATTTATAAAATCGTTACTGCACTTAGCCCTTCAAGATCATAAGAAATTAAAGGCATTTAAATGAAGACATTTTCTCAATTTTTAATCCTAGTAAATTTATAATTTACTTCTTTATAGTAGTTTGTCAATAATATTTGTTTCTTTTTTTCTTTCATAAATTCGAATATAATTAAAGACAAATTACCATTACAAACTGTTAGACGTTGTTATACAGAGGCATAGAGACACAATCAAAGGTACAAATTCATAACGTACATAAATAAATATTTTTTATACATCGAACGACATTTTACTTGAACAGCTTAAACACAAAGTGAATTGTTTTATGGGAAACAGACAGGGTAAACAACTACTTGATCTGGTGAGACTTAGGAATATTTGTAATATAATTTAGCGCTTTCAATTTTCCTCTATTATATTTTCTGACCGTTTTTTAGCCCATAGTCATAGTATTTCTTTATCTCAATACATTTCCATTTACATTTCCGTTGTTTGCTGTCTTCCCTTCATTTCCATACAGGCGATAAATCCAGTGTGAGATTCTTAAGGGTTCGGTTACGTGCCGACGAACGTTTTTGTTTGGCTGATCTTGAAATTTCCATAACAAGACCGCGACAGTCATTGCAAACGGGCACTAATTCACCGCGCATTTTTTCTTGATCCTGACTCAGTTGGGTGCCCGACGAGGAGAGTGCGTAAGCTCGTGAACATTTTAATCTGTAATGAAAATTAATTAAATGTAAATTTAATTACAGAACTGTGGAAAGCGCAACCAATGTTTCGAATGATTCGTTTATACCTAGAAATACATACAGACGAATAACGAAAAAATTATGTGAAATTTATTGCACAATCCGTTATGATGCTTTGTAGTATTTAAGCTACAAAGGAAACCAAGAAAAATGGTAAGTCCTCTTATACACCGAGGTAATGAGAAGGGAATGATCAAACTTCCCGTCAACCGAGAAGCTACTAATGCGAGTGCGGTTCACATGAGAGTTACCGTTTTCACTTACAAATACTGGCCTCAAAGAAGCCTAGATACTAATTACTTTACTCTGCAGGCTAACGAGTCCATCCAACTTCCGAATATTATCTGCGTTCCTAATTTTATATTAGTGGGATACTAACCAACTGATCTAGACTCCACTCGTGAAGACGGGCATCTCTTCAGTATAACATGTTGTACATCAGCCAGTTAACCGCTCCATGACGCCTGATATTTCAACCTAAAATAGTTAGCGGTACTCAGCAGGTACCTGGAATTTAATGTTTTTTGAAAACTAGAAACAGAAATGCCTTGTTGACATAATTGCCGTATAAGATATCATATCTGATACAGACACAGTAAGTCATAGTTCAGCTGTAAAATTGTAAGCCTGTTAAGTCGGCTACTTATCATAGAGGGAGTGACAACTAGGAATTCAGAGGAAAATAACAATACAAATTGTATGCAGTATTAAAACAACAAACCGGGAGGTTGCTGTGTAATACGTTTCGAAAATTATTTGAATTTCTGTGCTAATTACATTGTACTTCGATATGTTTTCTTTCGCATCGAAATATACAGTAATCACCACTGGGTTGTTTGATCTCCGTCCAATATGTTGTTCTTGTTTTTAAGTCAATAATGAAACAGCAAAACTACAACAGAAGGAAGCTTTTCTTAAACATTCAGACCTAAGATTGAAATAATCAGATAAATTTATTAGTTGCTATAAAACTACTTTCGACTACAGCCAAAAGAATAATTTTTCGCATATGACCAGAGCACAGATATGGTAGACGAATATAAAGTATATCAAAATTATCGTTCTTCGTATCGAATCGTATTTTGCGAAATATAAGGTCTACCGAATTTAGCTTAAACTTTTCATATTTAACCCAATTTTCCCAAGTACAAGGTCCTCCGAAATTACCTTGTATCAGACATAATGAAACCCTTGGACGACTGAACGGAACTCCAGCTGGAAAATAAAACTGCATTTCATGTTGTATAGGCAACATATAGAGCAGCACTTGATAATAGCGATTTGCTATCATGAATGACTTGCACAATTTCAATATAAAAAATCTTTTTCCAGACAGAGAAATTTTCAATAATATATTCTATAGAATGGACCTCGTTTTCGAGACATTATTATAATTCCTAAGAACTCGAAAGGAATCCTAAGGATCTCGTACTAAATATGTTTGCTTTAAGTTACGCAGAAGTTAGAACTGAAAAGCGTAGGGAAAAAATCGGTTTAAATATTCAAAGTGCATGAGAGGCTATACGCAGTGTTATTTTATGAATGAACCTAGAATGTGGTCAGTGATGTCGAAAATTTTCGAAGGAAAAGCTTTAGTTCACTGAACAAAATCTTAATTTTAGATAAAAATCGTAAAATCTTTTTATGCATTTTAATTATGTGTGATAAAAAAGTTATTTATGTTTGCATAACGAAGTTACTATACACACATACATATACATAAATATGCTCTGAAAATATTGTCAATAAAAATATAAAAATTCAATTTAAAATAATAAAATCAAACTGAGCGCGGCTCAAAACATTTTTACGAGGCCTGTCACAAAAGTCCGTGTACCTACATACACATGTGTTGAGACTTTTGTGCATAGTTCAGCCCTATCTTTATATAAACTTAAGTAACAAGTGTTTTCCTTGTGGCAATGTGAGCATGCAAATCGTTTCTTTCCAAACAGATGAGTTCTGGATAAACATCGACCGCATTATGTTCCAATATTTATTTGGATATTTTAACTGCATTTAAGCGTGGGATTTATGGGAATTTTTCTGATTATAATTCGTTCAGTTCGTTCGTCCATCTTTTTTTTGGACGGCTACTTCTAAGCGCACTAGCATATGTTTCTAATTATAATATCAAGTGTGGACTCGGCCAAATTTAACATTTTGTCAAGTTCGGACAAAGATTTTTTCTTCGCTCTTTAACTTAACCTCATTCACTTCGCACATCTTCACATATTTCATCTATTTTAAATATTTGAATAATAAAAATTGAAGGAAATTGTTACCACTTTCTTCGCAAAATAACAAACTCGTGAAGTTTTAGAGTACAAATTTTTACATTTGTCGCCTCAGACTTTTGTGGCATAGTGCAAATACATATATGTACGACGACGAAATTCTTCCTATGTACAATACCATCCAATTTCTAGCCAACCTGTGAGCTTGGAAATTTTATGGGAAACATGTTACCAAGCTAACAAGATCTCTAGAAATGGGATGATATTTTCATCTTAGTACTTTTTTCGGCCAAAATTCGTGGATAGGAACTTGGCCTTGTTTTGACATTTAGGTTTTTGTGCGGATCTGAGTCCTTTCTTCCAAGTTATTTTTGTTTGTTAATGTATGTACTTTTGCATATGTATAAATAATCTTTTAAAATAAAGCTTACATACAGTTGGGTTATATAAAATTTCGGCTCTCTACCTATAGTGGAGAAGCTCTCTACAAATAAAAGGTGACTCTAGTCCCTCTAGATTAAAAGTGCGCATTTTTAGATTTTTCTCATTACTTATTCTAAAAGGCCCCATAAAGATGAGTGAGTCAGTGAATATGTATCAAAATATGCACTTTTTACACCTTCATATCTCGGAAACCTTTTATGGTAATCTTGGCCTATGAGGTAACCTATACGTAACGTAGAGCCCTTGTTTAAATTTTCTTTATATGATTAAAGGAAGCAAAACTATGACGAGGGTAAAAACAGCACGAATGGTTTCGTGTAATATACACGCTTAATACACGCATTAATAAAAAAAATTAAACGAGGCGTGTGGCAGCAGTTGGAGTTAAGCAACTAAATCTTAAAAAAATCGCAATTTTGAAAAAAAGATCTTTAAATTTTATTTTGATTAAAAAATCTTAAAAATTAAGGTAAAATTTAATATGAGTAATATAGGGTGCCTTTTATGCCCAGTAAAACTTAGGAAAGGATTAACTGTCAAACGAACTGTCATACTGCGCTCACTTTTTGACATTTATGACCAGAGTACTCCGGGAAATTATCGTGAATATATTGACGCTCAAACAATGCTATCAAATTATCCAAAATGACTTTGAAAATCAGTCATCAACTGATCCGATGTTTTATTGCAAAATTGTTTTCAGCGATGAGGCTAATTTTTGGCTTAACGGGTTTGAAACGAAATTGCGCATATGAAGTGAAACTAATCGATAACAGACTCTATTACATTTAGAAAATTGCACCGTTACGTGTAGCTGGTGGCATCATTGGTCCTTACTTCTTGGAAAATAAAGCCGGAGCTTCCGTTACGGTCAATAAAGATCGTTATCGCACAATGATCAATGATTTTTTTTTTTAAATATAGATGACATTGATCGAGCGATTTGTGGCTGCAACAGGATGGCGCGACGTGCCATGCGGCGACCGCAACTACCAACTTATTGCAATCAAACTTTGGCGCTTAATTGATTATGAGAAATGGGCCTGTCATTCGGCCTCTCTCGATTATTTCCTGTGGGACCACGTGCGGTCACTCGTTTATGCTGTTAAACCAGCAACAATTAACGCCTTGGAGGCCAACATTGTTCGACCCAAAATCGGACTTCCCAGAAATCGTTTTGTCAAGAACAGCCTAATGCCCGCAATCATTTTCAAATCTTAATGTTTTCTAATTCTAATTGTTTGTGTTATTATTTCAAATTAATAAGTTCTATCGACCTTAAAAAACACCATATATATTGTAGTTTTACTTACTTTCTATCCAATGTACTGCTGTTAGAATGTGGTCTGGAAGCAGGACTGTGTACAGGTAAACTGCGTGGACCTTCCATACTACGCGACATAATGCTAAAATGCCGATTGTTGGCATGGTGGTTTTCTTTACTACTGTAGCCACCATTTGCCATCATCATCAAGGATTTTTGGTACTGTGGGTGATGATGGTAAGAGGTGGTACCAGCCGTATATGATGCTGTCATTGCGGTAGTATCGTGTATAGCCTCCACTGCTTGACCAGCAGCAGCAGCTTCAACACCATCGGCCAAAATGCCCGGCGTGCTCATATTTGATCTTTGGTGTTTAGGAGATGATGGTGCACTGCCCACCGAATTCCGAACCTAACAATAAGTAAGAAAAAATAACTCATGTATAACAGAGAAATTTAGGAAAAATTTAAGTTTATTTACGTACCTTACGCTCTGCCTCTGAGCCCATCAGTCTTTCGATTAAAGACTTAGGGAAAGATTCATCTAAAATGTTGCCTGTCGAAGATGAATGCATGTAACGGGCATGATGAGAGGGTGAGGGTGTACTTGAACCAGCGGGACTTGCTAATAATGAGGGTGATATTAGAACAAGTGGAACATTTCGGAAATGTTCGGAAGGTATGCGCATCTGAAGAATATTGACCAGCGTTAAGTTTAAATTAAATATAAAATAATAAAAAAAATTGATTTATGAGTTTCTCGTTTACCTTAGTATAACACTTGGAACAGACGGTACGTTGGCATATTTTACACTGTATACCCCAGGGACCAAAGATCGAGAATCTTGTGCGCAGGCATAAAAAACAAATTTTACGCTTTTCAACATCCTCCTTGACACGTATACCCACGGGAAGACCCTCAAGCTCGGCTTTGGTCATAACAGAACGAATGTGTACAATCTCTTCCAGTGTTAATGATAGACGATCATCGCCACGTTCGTTCCAGGTCTTCTCATCCATAAAGGATTTATTCCATGGGCCAAGAGAGGATGAAGAATTGCTAATATTATTGATATCTTCATTACTAGGACTTTGGGAGGGCTTAAGTTGTTGCTGTAGATGATGCTGCTGCTGATGCTGCTGCAGTTCTTGTTGTTGGTTGTTATCATTGTGTAGCTGTAAGGAATTGATGTTTAGATATTAAAAGGTATTGAAAAAGAATCTTCTTCATCTCATACCTGTTTAGCTGTGCTCACATTATCATTGCTAACATTCCCGTGAACATTTGACTGCCGTGAGTCCGGTCGTGAGGGTGGCATTGAATGTGTCTCATCGAAATTGCTTTGGCAACCAACAATAGTATGACGACGAGCCGAAGCACGCCGAGATTCGCACTGTGTGGCCAAATCATAAGCTAAAGAAAGGATGTTGAGAAGAAAATTATTAATATAATTTGCCAGTTTTTTCAAACTTATTATTATTTTTTTTAATGTTGTGAAAGGTTTTCTAAGTGAATTTGTAAAGTTAAAGCGTTATTTTTTGGTGGCATTTTAAAAGATTTCCTTTCATTTGTTGTTTAAATAAAATGATTTTACAAATTCGTAATTAAACATAAAACCTAAAATAATTACAGGTGCCCCGGTAGTTTAGATAGTAGTGAGCTAGTCTATCCGTCTGGGGGTCGTAGGTTCGATTCCCTCCAAAGACTATGGTCTGTTACTATTATCGGTAACTTAATTTAGAATATAGTTTGTAATTGCGTTTGGTACCATTTAATAAATAAAATAATTATGATGCCAAAATGTTTACGCTGACTCAACTTGCAAAGAATATTTGTGATACAACTGGTATTAGAGGAGCTATTTTTTTCAGAGGAATCAGATATAAATATCCCTACATTTTTAACAATTGAAGAGAATTATATTGTGCAAAAATGCGTTTAACAAGGCCTTTGTATAAGTGGGGGACATAGTTGGGTGAGGAGCATATCGTTTAGTTTTCACGGTTATTTGATTGACTCGACGTGTTATCATTATGGAAGTCTCTCGATGCAAAAGAATGTTAGGGAGGGAAATAACTGGTCATTGTTAAGAACTAAGACTAGCTTTTAGTCGCTTCTTAACCCACCCCTATGATCCTCGTTTTGAAAAAAAATGTAGCCTATGTGTCCTTTTAAATACGAATCTGTTTTAAATTTCATACAAATCTTTGATAGTTTTGGAGGGGCAGAAATTGCCTCTCTATCTCTTATCATAGTTTTAATCGAACATATCGCCTATGTCTCATATTAGACGCAGAACTACTATTTTTAACATTTCGTCAAAATCGGTTCAGCCGCTTAGCCGTTAAACAAATAAAGTTACTTTCGTATTACAACGCTATTCTAAGCAAGAACTTTAACAGCACTATATATAGCCTATGCCCGTTGGGAGGTTCCATTCTATATTTTGCTGAAAGAATTTTAGAAATCGGATGGGTGGTTCCGGAGAGTACCTCTTACAAACATACAAACACGACCTCTTTAGAATATATGGTGTTCCATGGTTAATTGTGAGTCACATCTTGAGGATATGGACCTGTACGATATGTGCTTCCAACAGGATGGTGACACAATGGCTCTTCTGCGCGAGAAATTAAATAGCCGTGTTATTTCACGTCGTCGCGATGTTAATTAGCCGTCACGATTACGTGATTTGACAATGTTGGACTTCTTTCTTTCGAGATATTTAAAATAAAAAGTGTACAGCAATAAGAACAATTCAAGAGCTAAAGGATGAGATAATTCGGCAGGTGCAATGTTGTGAACCTCAACTGTGTCTGAGAGTCATTGACCATCGGATAGAGGTATGCCACCGAAGCCTTGACGAGCATTTGGCCGATATTTTGTAATAGATCCTTCTATCATGATAAAAATATTAAGATAATTCACTGAGAACTTTTTGTTTTATTTACAATTAACTTCGTGCGTTTTGGTTGGACCACCCTATATTACTATGGATTAAATTGATATAACTATCAAATCTTGTGCACACTCAGCATAAAGTGCATCCTTACATCAGTTATTGTGCAAACATTTTGATACTTGACTGTTCGCCCTTAACTGTGCGAAACTAAATTCTAAGGTAGCTTCAGCATTAGCCGAATAGAGTTGCGCTTTTTCGCAAGCTTAAACTAATTATTAGAAACTGGTGAGCCCGGGCAGACATTGTCCTATCGCTCTAAAATATAATGGTTTTCACAATTAAATTTCATTTAAAATTTTATTCGAAAGATCAATACTTGTGATTAACATTTCTAGTTCTAGACGAAGCGCATTCTAGATGCCCAATTTTGGGCCATGAACAGAGCCCCAATTTCTGCAATCAACGACAAATGGAGAAATCGGGCTTGAAAAAGCACCCCATATTTGGTTATGAAACTTCAGTTTTTTGCACGTCTTTCTTAGTGATGTAAATTACAGAAATCATGAAACAAATGTGATCGCATGGCCTAAATGTGAACCTAAACTATACAGGGATCAAATCCAATACACATAAGAAATGTTATCCTTATCCGTCCAGCTGTTTAAGAGAAGTTCAGTGACACACACGTCCAGAATATATAAAGAAATTTTTTAGCTATACACCTGCGTGACGTGCGGAGTTGCAAATTTAATTTATATAAAAGCTAATTTTCAGTATAATTTTTCCGATACCTTCAACTCAAAATGTATAATTCTTCGACACGTCCTAAAAAAAGTCAGAGTGTGACCCTAATATTGTGTGCTACTGTACATGCAGATTTTATATGCAATCAAGCCTGTCTGTGAACAAATTTAATCAATGAAAAAATTTGAATTTTTAATGGGCCTGGAGGAGGGAGTATCCCTTTATCAAACCTTGATCCGCGCCTGCTCAAAATAAAAGAAGACTTCGAAGTATCTTTATCTTCTAAAATGCCACGCAATTCTTATTGAAATATGTAAATTGTTAAATAAAAGTGTCATGCTGAAGTGTTAATAAATCATGCAAATAAAATAATACGAATGCGTGAGTATTTTTAAACTTATTACATAATAACAATAATAATAATAAAATAATAATCATGAAAAAACAGTAAAAGCATTAAATATTCCCAAAGGATATAAAAAAAAAATTAAAAAACTTAAGAAAAATTCCTCCTAGCCAGCCAGTTCACCGCACACCCAGATTACAGGAGACCATGCTTAATGCGTGAAACGAAAGTAAAGGGTGTTTTTTGAAACGTATAGAACATTAAAAGAAATAGAGCACAGATGATTGAAATAAAATTGGCTTTTTGCAGCAGTCGTGGCAGTATATCGGTAATAACTCTGCGATCGTTGCCTTTTAAGTCATCAACCAACCATCTCTGAGTTAACGTTGTGGTGCAGTGAGTTCACATGCCCCCACATAGAATAAGAATCCCATGTTATTTATCAAAATCCTCCAGGGTAACTCACAGGTTTTTAGAAATGCGAAATGAAGGGAGCATCATAACACGCTTGCCGTCTTGTTGCAATTATTGACCTCACACCTTAATGAGATTTAATTTAAAAAGTTATTGATAACACTGTACAACAGTCCGAAAATTCCGTAGATTTTCATGACGGCTTTTAATGTTTCCAAAGTCTCTGAATCTGACGTCTGTTTTTTCCAGTCACTTCAGGTTGGGTAAGCCCTCCTTCTCTACTATCAACTTAATCATTGTTTCCCATTTTAGGGAGGGTGCTACACAATCTTATCGATAGAAGTTCTTTTGCAGATAAGTTGGAAGAAGTCTCAGATGAACGCGATGAGAAAATTTACCAGAGAATGCTCTAAATGAAAACTAGATATGAGGGGGGTGCAGGGGGGATTTAGTAGCAATGTTCACAGAATATTGTTGAAGCGTACTATCAGACGATTTAGAAGAATCCTATAGCCGCCGTCCGAAGAGACAGAAATAATTCTTCTAAAGTTAATCCCAAAAATGTAAAAGAGAAAAGTAAATAAATCAAAAATATTTTTTTTATGTTACACCAGAATCCTAAAATGTGTATGAAGGAAAGCCACCTAAGAAGTTTTTGGAGGGCCGCAAAGGAAAAATTATTCCTCTCGTTATAGCGGAAAATATTGATTTAGTTAAGAGTAGGGGGTTAAAACTTCCCCCACTCTGTAGCACCAAAAACCTGACGTGACCCGAAAACCGGACTTCAGATTCAGCGAATTCAAAAACATGACAAGCCATCAGGAAACCCTACGGGATTTTCGTTATTTTTTTTTTGTTGGAAATGGTTGTACAGTGTAATTGCTCTATAGCGATAGCTATTAATTGTAGAATTCTGGCCGGACCGGCCCGGTAATGATCTCAAACTGTCACAGTTTGTATTACTGATGAAGCCTCTCAACTCAAACTGAATTAATTGTTCTTGCGAAAATCTGCATTATGTACCAGAAATTATATTTGATTAAAATGGTAGGAAATGATCTGTCAAATAACTTCAATTCCAATGCTGTTAGCAAATTCATTTGCGCTGTATTTCATTTTAAAATTCTATAAATGTAAAAAATAACTCTTTAATAGAAACAAAACCAAGAGTGTTTGTTAGTTGTTGTTTATGTGAAAATAGTTGTTGTTGTTGTCTTGCGGAAAATGAAAGCTAAACAAAAGAAATAAGATGTGCGTCTAAACGATAAGGTAAATAATCACTTTTAGTTTCGTTTATGCGAAAATTCAAAAAGTCTAGAATGGCGTCCACCACTTAGGTTGGAATTCATTTAGATCAATTGGAATCTCTTGCTTTGGAGTTTCGTATTAGTGAAGAGATTATAATATAATTTCTTGCCTCACTTGGCAACATATTGAGAAAGCAACACACTGCTGTAATATCGCTACAGATTATTACATGTTAGCAGATCACTTATGACCTGATTTGAAGAACATGAAGAGCATGTTATGAAGCATTGCAACTTCATGCAAAAAAAAGAAACAGTCAATACAACTCTGTAAAAGAACTGAAGGTAGACATTTTAAATGCTTGGCGAAATATACAGTTAAAAGAACACCAGATATGTCAAAGAATAACTTGCAATGGTCTTATACAGTGTAAATTAAACAGGTAAACTCACCAGCGCCCCAGTGAGTATTTTTTTTAACTTATTGGATGTCAAATACCATATCAAAAACTTTCGCCATTTCCGGTACATTTTTTATATATGAAGTTTAACATCGGAAAAGAAGCTGGAAATGCTTTGAATTCGTCCCTAAATCTACCTGTTATCAATTTGCCTTGGTCTTCTCATTACTACAAATCTTTAAGTTGGTCACACTGTTCTTCTATGACGGACGATTTGACAGTTATTGGTTCTTTTGGGATTAGTTGTGTGTGGTAAATTGAGCGAAAATTGTTTTCAAAAACATGGTTCTATGCGGGGAACTCATAAACAATATCATTTGAAAATTTGGTTCATAGACATCATCATCATATGCATCAACAATAAGCACAATCGTCGCACTTGGAGCATTTGATAATTCAAAAGCAATTGTCGAAACATCATTATGGGTGGGTAAAATTAATGGTTCATATGTCTTCAAAGACGATGATGATCAGGACGTCACAGACCACGGTAAGCAGGGCAGAGACTTAATTACTAACTCCTTCAAGCCTCTATTGGAACAATTAATCTTGCAGAGAAGTGGCTTAACAGGGGGCGATTTTTGCCGCACAGCGAGTAATGCAATTAATTAACTAAAAGAAAAAATCTGCCACCGATTAATTTCACGAAATAATTTGACGCTTTCATGGCATTTTCTCTGAGGGCGTGTAAATTGGCATGTATAAACCGAATCACCAGGAAAAATTGAACACTTGAAAACGAACCGAAATATGGGAGGCTGATTTACTACAAAGATTATGTGAAATTGTGATCTCCAGATTTCTTCATGTACGCTACAGCATGTGCAGGCGAATGCAAAAAAAAAACTTTCTCCTCCTTTAAATTAGATAGGATAAATTTCAAGAATTTGAAGCGCCGCATTAGAACCTTTTCTCACTTTTTTCTGTAAAGTACAGAATGGACGCGGCATATATGACAATTTGAATAGTGAAATTACAATAGTTTATTGCATCATTACTCGAGAACAAATGGTCCGACAGATGCTCAACAGTTTGGAAGTTATTACTAAATTAATGGCAAAAGAATTTTAACTCTTGTCAATTTATTAACAAAAGAAAATTATGATTTATTATCGAAAATGGAATGTTATTTTAATTAATTGTTAATATTAGAGGTATCTTCACTTAACTGTAAATAATGCTCAGATTTGACGAATCGATTTCTATGAGATATAGATAATTTGATTATATAATAATTTGGTATAACCATATTTGTGATTATTGATAAAAAAGCGTTAAATTTTTCATGAACAAATATTTTTTTCGCTACTAATTTCTAAATGATACCGAAAAAATAGTGGTAAGGTAACTGGAAGGTAATTTTTTGCCGCATCCTCCAGTGTTTAACGAAATCGGAAGAATTGTTCTCGAGTTGTGCTAAAATAAGCTAGTGTAAGCGCCCTATTAGGGGCCGACAAATTAACCGCGCCCAATTAATTTACCTGTACGTGATAGAAAAAACAAAACAGAACGCAGAATTTTTTTCATCGCCTGAAATAATTTAAGTTTATACTATTTTTAGTTAATTTAATTAATTTCATTAATTTAATTCTATTTCACAAAATTATCTATTAAATTAAAAAAGTAAATGACCTTATCATTTTCACGCGCACCTTAGACTTAACTGCCAGACTAATAAAATAGATAGACACATAGAAAGGACAGGGAAAAGCAAAGAAGAGAGAGAGAGAGCAACAAACAAGACATGTGGTTTTATGTTGTCGTCTGCTTATTTTGTTTAGATTCATCTATGCATATATATAAATGACTCTGACTGACTGATTTAATGGATTTTACATGTACTCACACACACACACATATATATATATATATATTTAGATATATTTTTTAATCATTTTGTAATAATAAAGAAAAAAAAATTTCTTTGTTTGGCATATTTACATTCTAAGGCGTTGTCAAAGAATTTATGAATTTCATCCTGGCTATATGGATCCTCTGTGTGTTTTTTTTAATCAGACATCGCAGGGAGCAGTAGACATTTTCATTAATACGAGTAGTCGTAGTAGTAGTAGTAAGATACCGTAGTAGTGACAGTAGTTTGTAGCACAGTACAGTGGAGTAATAGAGATAACAATTTAAAGTTGCCGATTTTAAAAATTTACAATTTTTATTTCTTTGTTTGTTGATAGTTTGGTTTTTTTAAAATGGAATTTAAAACAGTTGAAAAAACCGAAACTGTGTAAATCATGCTTTTAACATTGTAATTAACTTGAAACACTTTAAAGACAACACTGTGTCTAATACATCTTTAGTTTTTGGAGCTTAAAACGACTAGTATTATATATTTTGTTCAACTAGCTTTAATTTTGTTTCTCTTATATATATATATTTTTTTAAAGTTAGAAAAACTACGAATTTTTACAACTATCAACTACCAACCAAGCAAACACCACATTACAAATTTATATGCCTTCAAAATAAAAAAATTAAAAATAAATAAAAGAAAATAAATTAATAAAACAAAGTAAAACTTTACATATTTAAAAAAAAAGTAAAAGAAAAACATTTCCAACAAGGCAAATATATATAAACAACCACAGTGGTTAGCACTGACCATGAACAGTGGTATACTGAAGTGTTTGTAGAAATTGAGATATTAATAAATATCCGAGTGTAGTTTGAATTTTCTTTATTGGCAAATTTTAAAGTGATAATCATTTATAAAAATTAATTTTCAATTCCATGTTGGCTAAATTAGTGATCAGAAAAGCCTTTTTCAGCCCAGCAATAATATAAAATAAAATGAAATTATCTTCATTTTCAGTTTCTCTATACTATACTGCACACATTTCTAAATTGAGAACCTACATAACCCATTTTTAATGTCAACTCTTTTTAATCTAGTATCTCAGTAGCACTGCTAATTAAAATTTGGTATAATAGTATTGCTAAAATAAATTTTCTAGTCAATTAGCCAGCTATCTAGCCCCTCAGAAAACTACGCATAATTTTAAAATAGTGACAGATATTTATTTATATTTAAAACTTGTTCAAACTAAATGAGAGTTTTGAGGCCTAAATACTAACGGCAGTATTCATACAAAATATTTCTGAGTTATACGAGCTTTAAAAAACTAAATTTATACAATAAGCTCCAGCAAAAGACTTATTAAATCAAATTTAACGTTTTAATATTCGGGGCTATTCCCGTTGGCATTGTCTTTCGAAAATGTTGACATTTATCGAAAATATAACGGTATTCTGTATTAGGAAACGAAGATAGTAACGGCAAAAAATATTCGTTCTCTATCGTTTTCATGTTGGAATCGAAATTCAAACGAGATTAAGAAAATAAATTAAAAATGAAAATGCGGAAATTTTATATTTTAGTTTCCGAATTGAGAAAACAACCGTCATATGCCAAGGGTTTTCGGAAGTGTTTCAAACTCCTTAATTTCGTTGGTTTTTGCAATGAGATTGAATAGCATTTATGCCGAAGAAGCGTTTCTGTTATAATACAATACCAGGACATAATTAAAATTGTTTACACTTCACTGGTTAAGCTTCCAATATTTGAAATTTAACCCAATTATAACAAATTTCGCGTCCTAATCGGATAGTATTTTGCTTCGCGTCCTAAACGAATAGTATTTTAGTAACCGCGGGTTAAGCCAAGGTAAAATCAAAGTCATTCCCATAATTGTAGACTTTCGCATTTTACGTTATAGTTTTGGACGGATTTGTTCCAGAACGTATTGAAAGGACGTTTCATTGAGTCTAAATGTTTTAAAAAATCTTAAGACAAATATTCATTTAGAAATGATCTTTTCAAAATAACATCGTATCTGAAATGGGAACAATAATAACTCTATATTATTCTGTTTTGAACTTGAAAAATTAAATTCAGTACAGACCATTCTTGTATAACATTGCAGTGTTACCACACTTTAAATTCTTTGCCTCCTTTCAAAATATTTCAAAATACGAATTTAGGAAGGAAGTGCCAATAAAAACAACAAATTAAATGACAACGCCAACGGGAATAGGGCCGATTCACTATTGGAAAGTTTCCCTTATATATAGAAGGTTTGCTACAAGAAATTATATGAAGTTCTTGAAAAATCAAGTTTGGGTAAATTTCCAAAAAATGCTCCTCCAATAACTACAGATTACAAAGATTTGTCTGAAATGGTTATTATTATTGACAAAGTTAAAAGAATACAACGAAAATATATGCTCACATGCCAAGAATTTTAATTTTAAAATTTGTGATTACGATGTGAAGTTGCAAAATAGATGTGCAATTACGATTTGAACACGCAAAAGTTCCTATGTAAAGGGGCTTTGCAACAAGAGCGAGCCAAGCTGCTTGATTCTATGGCGGCAATGTTGTTTTGGCGACATTTGAACCATTTGTTCTTTATTATTCAGTCACTTAAATCTGCACGACATGCTATAGGACTGAGCAGCCAAAGTTGCGTGCCATTTTAAGGCAAACGCCATTGGCTTTTCAAAGACAACTCTGCAACGTTTGTTGACTAAGTTTAAGTCATTCGGTTTGATAAGTAATCCGGAAACTCTCGTACATCCAAGACACGCGAGATCGATGAAGAATATCACCGCTGTTTGTTAGGAAAACGGTTTCTCGCTGTGCACAAAAACTCGGACTTTCGAAGACTTTGACTTGGCGAATTTTGCGTCGGAAGTTGGACCTGCTCCAGCAAAAGTTCCAAACGCCGTTTGTTTGCTAAGTGGGCGTAACTTTTGATATATAAATGGCTATGTTAACATTTGCGTACATGGGATGACGTCAACCCACAACGGATGCAAGTGGCAATGCATTCACAACAAGTTCTTGGTTGATGAGAATTTAGGGCCACGGACGACACATGGTTGTGGCAGGACAGCACCACAATGAATATTCTGCTTAACGATTTGCGGGCATGTTTATTTAACGTAAAGGCTACGCGAATTGGTCACCAAGACCGTGCGATTTGACCTCGCTAGTCTTTTTCTTGAAGGATTTTCCTAAGTCTCAAGCATATTTCAATAAAACGCAATGTTCTCAAATTTAACATAACCCAGGCCATCGCTAAAATTCAGTCAGTGCTATGCGGCAGTTAATAAATATCTATCGCGAAAGCGACGCGAATTGACCACCAAATTCGTGCTATTTGACCTCACTAGTCTTCTTTTTGTGGAGTTTTCTTAAGACAAAATGTCCTCAAATTAAACATAACCCAGGTAATAGTTAAAATTCAGCCGTATGTATGCGGCAGTTAATAAAGATTGGACGTCTCAGATCCCAGCCATAATGTGAAGCAGCGGTCGACCTTTGAACGGTGTCATATTACATACATATGTACATATATAATGGCTCTTTCAAATGAAAAATAACTTCGGTAATACCTCACACACAGTTTGTTTTATCCCATTCCAACATAGACCCGGCCTTATTTGAAACCTCTTTATACAAACTTTATTTAAATAGTAGTAGTAACCTCATTGCAAATTAAGTTAAAAATTAATTACAACAAAAATATTTGAATCGCGAAATTAATCGGCCAACATGGAGTCGCTTCATTTAGCACTTTCTATTGTCAAACACTTTGTATACCACTGCATTAAATAAATAAAAATTCAATTAAATTTGTTCGACACAACAACAATAATATAATTAATATCAAAGAGAAATAATTAAATTTTAATACAAATTAATATAAAAAAGGCAAACTACATAAAGTTTTTTTTCAAAAGTTACATATTAAAAACAAATTTAAATACATAATGAAATAAATAAATAATTTTAAAAATCATAACAAAACTTACTTATACGACGCGTTGCACGTGACGTTGTGGGCTGTGGGTGAATTGAATTTACATTTGTGTTGTTGTTATTATTGCTACACTTGAATCCTCTCGAAGCAGCCATGGTGTCACTCATCATATAACCACCAATTGGATATGGAGGCATTTTAGGTTGCGAACACACCCCTATATTGTGACCCCCACCCATGGTCGTTGAGGTCGACGAGGATGTGGATGCCAATGAAGTCTCGTCGAAACAATTATCATCGTCCTAAGAGAAAGAAAAAAAAAATACAAAATTGTAATAAAGTTAAAAGTTAAGTATTGAGGACAAAAGGGATATTTTGATTTTGTGCTTCAGATTCGAAAGGTGGAAATGGCATATGATTGGATTGTCACAATGATATTTTAAATATTCACGAGATTTGTGCAATTTGCCACGGAACCTCATCAAAGTTAATTAAGAGATGTGTTTTCAATGTGCGTTTTGAATCCATTGCATGTGTAAATTTTACTTCTGTTTACTAAACGTAACCGGAACATCGGTCGTTTACACTAACGGCTACCAAATTAAAATATGATAATTAATTGTTTATTTTTCGGTTTGCTTTTTTCAATGCAACATTTGTATTGGTTCCCTGGCGAATAAGGCTTATGTGTCATAATGCATCTTTGAACATTTTGAGTTTTAACAGCTGCAGGTTAAATAACAAACATGCTTTGCATATGTAAATGTGAACTCATTTACATAAACAGCTGGTCTTTGTTATATCGTATAGGGTGACCAGATAACAAATTTAAATAAAACAACAACGGTGTAAGATATAAAATCGATTCTGGCTTTATTTTAAAGATACATTAATGTTATTGTGGATATAGAATAGAAAATTATTCAAACCATCATTCAATGATTTCGGCCAAAGTCCGTATATCTGGCCAACATTTCCAGCACCTATTAGTGTACTCTATGCTCGTTCAGCTTTATTTCATGCGTCAGCATATTCTTATACAGATGTGGGGCATCATACAACCGCAAAATAAGCCGGACTGACTCTCTGGCAATGCCCAATTCATATTTATTCTTCACTTCGTATCAATTTCTGCATGGCTGGTGGCTTAAGGTTTGAAAGAACGTACTCACGCTTAAACTTTACCACGCTGCGACGAATTGCCTACGGACTGTAGCCATTATGACTACCGACCTTACGCCGAAATTCTCGTTCCGTGTTACAACTCCACCGGAACTTCGATAAATTTTTTTTTACAATTTCCACCCGTTCGCTAGGCTTGATGGTATTGGTAAATTTGTCGACTTCTTATGCATAACAATATGAAAAACTATTATAACTATCTGGTCACCCTATAAATCAAAGTCAGCTGGCAAATTATTAAATCTTCTTATAAAAATTTATACTGTGTGAGAAATGTGTTTTCTATCGAAACATTTTCTATAGCAACAAGCCCATTTGTGGCTTAATGGGTACGTCAACAAACCGAATTGCCGTGTGTGTTATGAAGAGCAGCCATAGGCAGTGGAAGAGCTGATAATGCACCGTAAAAGATGCACTGTTTGGTGCGCGGTTTATGAGCCGTCGGCATCATTGGGTCGTAGTTCTTAAAGAACAAAGAAAATCGCAACATTACAGTCAAGGTGCCGTGCGATGGTTGCCGACTTTTTTCTCCAAAAATGGACGAATTGGATTTGGTTGACATGCGGTATCAACAAGACGGTACCATACGGCACGCGATAGCATGAACCTATTGAGAGGCGCGTTTGGTGAGAAATTAATCTAACATTTTAGAGTAGTATGGGCCATCGAGGTTTCCGACTAGCAATGTTGAGCATTTCTCAGAGGGTTGCAACCCTCTCGCTGAGTTTGTAATTAACATGCTCTATTTCCATTCATTTCCATTTTTTTTCTTTGTGGCTGACATAATGCCCTTAATTGCCCTCCCGACCATGTCACATACTCATATCTCCAGCTTTCTAGTTTGATTCGTGACCCACTGTAACATTTTGACTTTGCTTCTCTACTTCACATTCACGCAATTTTACTTATACTGCTAGTTGACCTAGTTAATCTGGTGGATTGTGTGCACTTTGTAAGGGCCTTCAAAGCTTTATCCAAAATGCACTGCAGAGACAACGTTAAGGGGCGAAATGTATCGCCACCACATCTTGAGAATCAAAATCGACATAAGCAGTTTGAAGTCTTCCACTCAGCAATAAATCTATTTTTCTTTCTAGACGCTTAAAGTGCAAATTAATTTAGTATTGAATCCAATGGCTGTTTGCTTACAGTTTAGAATTCCTTAATGTTCCTTATGCCCGAATACAGCGGCATATAAGTATTTTATTGAGCTTTTTTTCTTGAAAATTACAATGGAAGTAACAGGCGATGAAGCAACTTTTATTTGAGACCCAGGGAATGTGTGTTCTTGAACATTCAACATTAGTTAGTAAAATAATAATGATGAAGTACAAGCAAAATATTCTGATAAAACGCAGTAAAATATCGACTACACTTTAGTATACTTAGGGACAGTAAAGTGACATGCGATCAGTAAAATAATAAGCGATTAATTAAAATTAGAAGTTATACAAGCTACTGGATATTAGTGAATTCCAGAACATTTAGTGCCTCCGACATTAAGTGGCCGCTTTTGTACTTCATCTTATAGTTTGTTGCACAGTGGGTTTTAAATCATGCAAACATAAGCTTATTCATATGTCAGGATCTTTCAATATGCCTCTGAAAGCTTCAACCAAATTTAGAATAATCAACAAAAAAGTTTGTTGAGCCAATTGTTGCAATGATAGACGGGATGCTTTTCTTGCAAAAAGCCATTAACTGTGAAATTACGGCCATTCTCGACTACCGAAATAATGATCGGACTCCAGGAAATTCCAAGCAATTAACTTCGTATACAGGAGTGAAGGTTGGCCGCTTGTTGAACGTTTCGCAACTAAGAATGGATCGAAGTCACAGAAAGATGGCAACTGCATAACGACAACTAAATCATGGCCGAGGCAAATCGTTCGTCAAACAGAAGCTCTATTAAAATTCTACGATCTAAACTAAACTTGTGTAGAGCGCCAGTTGATTAGATATCCCGCATATTGACTTTTTCGCGATTTTTTAAAACAAATAGGAAGGTATGTCCGAGCATCCGGGTGATTTTGTTTGATTTATTCAAAGCGTTCCCTCAGAACAACGGCGGGTTAAGGGACCAAGCCAGTATTATATCGTGGTTACAAACAATTTGCTGTAATTTAATCAAAGTAAACAATTCTTACCTTCTTTCTCTGTCTAACTTCCCTCTCTATAATTTAATTCTTTAATTTCAATTTGTCTTGTTCAGAACATTCAGAATTTTGATTGACTTTTGATAATTTGAAATGCAGTTGAATTGGAAAATTTGTATAGATCTTGAAATCATTTTGAAAAATTATTTCCAAACACCCAATAAATAGGAAGGCGTACTAGCAAATTTGCAATAATGAAACGTAAGCTGTAAAACAATTAATTATTTATTCGTTTTCTCATCAGATTCATTTAATTTGCGGATTTTTATGTAGACTAATTAATGAAGGAGAGTTAGTTAAACAAAAGCGAATTACAATTTACCTGCAACAATGACAAATCAACTTTGATTAGACGTTGTTTGGAACGTGACGTTTTTGCTGTGTTTGACGTCGCTGATTGTTCCATATTTTCTTGCAATTTGTAGGAATCACGCAGTGTATTTTGAGGTTGATGTTGATGCTGATACTGATGATGATGATGTTGTGTTGCAGTTGTTGCTGTCGTAGAAGGAGGAAGCACTGTAATGCATAAAAAAGAAAAGAAATGAATTGTAAAAAGATAAAATTTAAATTAAGTAAAGAAATCGTAACAAACTTAATGAGAGCAAGTGAATGAATGAAATCGCATTTGCATTAAGTTTCGTAAAACATATTGTGTAACCGGCATTGGTGAATACTGTTGGTGGCATTTTATATAAAAAGATGCACACAAATATATTTAGATATGCAAACCTTATAAATTTGCATAGTAAATAAATTGACACGAATTTCTACTGATAATGTTTCTATCTAGAGGTCATTTTATCTTTAAATTTTTTAGAAACAATAGTTAAAATAATATCGAACCTTGCGGATTTACGACCAAAAACTTGCCAAGTACCTAGTTTGTAGTGTGTTCACACATGTGCCTTAATTACGCAATTACAAGATTTACGCAATTAAGGCCTTAATTGAACTAAATTTACCATACAAGATTTCAGTTAAGAAAGTGAGTACTTAATTACACCATAAATTGAATCAAATTCACTATGCAACTCTGGTGACGTGGTTTTTATATTTATTATTAATGTAGGGGGGGTATCGAAGCTCACTTTATGGGTGCGTTTTCGATCCCCTTCCTTCCTCGAATTGAATGATGATTCTAAGATTATCTGCAACCGTATTTTCTATTTCTCTAAAGCCAAATCTAAGTCGATAAAATTCTATAAAGTCGATTTAGTGATTTTTGACAAAGAATTAAATTCTGTAAAACATCTTGCTAAATTTACCAACAACTCAGAGCGCTATGGCCGTACGATAACCGGTTTTTTTGTGCCAGCAATTGATGATTATCAACTGGACAATATGTGGTTTCAACAAGCCGGTGTCACGAACCACACAACACGACCGATTTTGGATTTATTGCATGAGAAGTTTCCAGAACGCATAATTTTACATTTTGGCGACGTCAATTGGCCGCCGAAATCGTGCGATTTGACGACCTCTATATTTTATTTAACATCTTTTTTTTGGAACCTAAAAAATATGTAATGTTTAACCCTAGAACGTCATCCTTATTTTGTGTACATTAACGTCATCCTTCATCATTTTGACTACGACTTATTTTAAGTGAATATAAAACACGTCATGAGCAAAATTATGAACCAAAATAACTTTTTTATTTATATTTAATAATTTTTTTTACTATTATTTAAAGAAAATCAATTATTTATTGTTTAATATTCAACAGAAAATGAGATCAAAACAAAAAGAAAAAACTGGTTTTAATTTCGTCATTTTGACGAAGGATGACGGTGCAGGGTTAAATACATATGCCACAAAAATATAATAAATATTGACTAGAACTTTTGAAATACCTTTTAAAAATTCACAATGCATAACATATTTTAAAAACTTTTCTAAGGAAAATGCTAAGCATTTTTAGAGGAAACAAATTATAAAGTTAGGTAACACTTTTTACAGCATCTTATCAAAGCAGAAAGAAATAAATGGTCTACTCATAACAAATTAGCTACTGTTTTAGCAAAATCACTCAAATATTTCCCCTCAAATTTTTAGCGATGGAGAACTACAGAGTGCGGCTGCTGGAGTTTCATCAAACAATCCTTACTTCAATTTTTTTCTCATTTTCTGCCGCCAATTGTTACTCTACTGCAACCTGAGTTTGTAATGAATGAATCGTATGAATGGCGTAATACAACTTTTTTTATGTCATTTGTTATCAAGTCCCACCAGTCATTAAATTGCATTTTATTTTCAACAAAACTGAACTTGCGTTCATTAAAAAAAATATTTTTTTATGTAAAAAATAAAAACAGAAAAACTAGTTTATACACGGGTACTTGTGGGAAAATATGCTGCTGTAGTGGAGTTCTGGTACTTTCTTAACAATTCCAGCTACACTCTCTCGTACTATGCAACGAATGCAATTTTTATTACATTTTTCTTCTTTTGCTTTTTGTTTATTTAATTAACAACTTACAACTTTTCAACACTTATTTACTTCAAAATGTAAATAAAAGAATGCAAGTTCTGTGAAAATTTGAAGTTTCATAAGAAATATAAATTTTTTTGTGGATTACACAAGTGAATAGTTGTCCCAGTTAATGATAGAGGATGTTTGTATTTTTTTAATGTATTTTAAACTAAAAATAGGGCTATCTTTACACCCAATTAAGGGTCCCTTATGTTAAATACAAATGTCCAATTTAATATACTTCATGATTTATAAATATGTACAATTACAGAACGTAATGTTTAATAAATAAAATAACAGCAGCTTGATCTAGAAAATGTCGTTTAGAAAACATGGTCTTTTGTGATCTACACATCCTGTCGTTTTGAATGCATCAACTAATAAGATTTTATGCCGACAACGGATCAGGGCTGTATGGCGGTTGATTTATTAATGCGATCTCGAAAAATCATTTGCTTACGCCGAGGTTCGTTTCGTCATAATGAAAAATTATTTTATACTCTTAGTCTCTGATACCCATTTTACTCTAGAAAAAACTGCTTTAGAATTAATGAGGTTTTTACAAACGACACTAAACACCCTAATGAAAGCGTGGTACTGCCAGTATTGCCCGCAAAAACGTAAGACATTTCCAAAGTCTGAATTCAGCGAAAACTTTTTACAAGCCAAGTCTATAAGTCTTGCTGATTTGAAAATTGCAGTCTCGTCTGTGTATTGTCCGTTTAGGCAGAAAATCGAAAACGATCAATTTGCCCGGTTCTTGGCTACACTAAGGGAAAAGTTTACTGTAGCTGGCGATTACAATGCAATACTACACGCATATTGACTGCTTAGTTTTAGAGGATTACAGTTGTATAATCCAGTTCAAACAAGCTAGACGTCGTATCCAGCGGTAAACCCACTTATTGGTCAATAGAGTTTAATAAGTTGCCAGATCTTTTTGATTTTGCTATATTCCAACAATGCCTTCGATAATCACTTAAAGAAGGAAATATTAAAAAATTTAAATTAAAAACATAATATAAAGAAATTTATATTCAATAAAATTAAAATTAAATTAAAATTTTAAATAAAAATTTAATTTTTAAATTATATTTTATTTACTCGCTCAGACCAGATCATGTTGCACATTTACATGATAAGAGACTTTAATTTACGTTAAATATTTGGATATTCACCTAGATCGACGCCTTACTTGGTCCCGCCACATTGATCCCAACTTAAATCTGACTTTGGGACACAAAGTCCTTTTCTACACATTCATTATAAAACCAATATGGACATATGGCATCAGCTGTGGGGTACTGTTTGCGCATCAAACGACCTTTCATCTGCGCCTCCTGCTATATACGAAATGAAAATATCTAGAGCAATCTAAAAGGTCCCACTATCCGGAAAGAGGTAAAAATATATTTGTGCAAATACGTAAACAAACTGATCGTCCCTCCCAACACTCTTGAAAGCAATTTATTTAAATTTTATCGCCTGGCGAGGGGGGCTCTCTCTACCCAATAGTAGATAGTGAGATTTGAATACAATCAAATAGTTGATACGTTGGTAATAATTAATAAATAAATAAAATTTGAAAGATAAGATTCGAATACTTATTGTAAATTTTTTTTGCGGAGGATGTATCATTTAGCAATAACTGTATTGAACCTAAGAGAATTTTAGCATTGCAGATCGTGTGCTTAGATCAAGGCTTTACAGCTTGCTGACAAGTTTATAAATCAATAAGACACTGGTGGAACCTTTTCAATCAAGTTGCATTATATAATGCATTGATTTATATAATGCATTAAGGTGGCAGGAATCAGCAAGAAAACTTGCCCCCGGTAATAGAAACCTTTATGCAGTTGAGTACTTTATTTCGGGCTCATCTGGAAACGTGTCAAATCCTACCATCTCCTTAAAAGTGAAATCAATTTCGACCAATGAAAAATTATTTGGCAATGGCTAAAGAATAAGTTAAATTCAAAAAAATCAAGTGAGTAATTTATAAAATGAATAATAAATGAAAAAAAAAACCGACAACCAAACCGTAAACCTCAAACTATTTGTCACTGTTGACCTAATTGCCATTCGTTCTCCAATGTTAAAAATAAGGTTTGACATTTTTCTATATCCATCACTGTCTTACACTTTCAATAACTTGGCAATCGGCAGATGACAGAAGTATAAATATGTTACGAAATCTTTTTTTAGGGTTTCTTGTTCTTTGCGTTCCTGAAAAAGTTCTTAGTTGTTGTTTAATGAGTCAAGTTACAAGACACTCGTCGTGCATGTCTGTGGTAACAGAATTAACTTGATGTTTCCATTTTAACGACTTGTTTTAGATTTAATATTTTTTAAGCATGATAAAGGCGATTCAAGTCAAGTTTTCACATGACATTTGGCAGATATTTTTAAAGCAAGACTAACAAAATAAAATTAATATTATAGGTGAATATATTTTCAGAAGTTTGAACAAATTGAATTAGCACATAACATGAAAACACGCCAGGATGCTCGGTTAGGTAATTCGGACAGAAATTTATCGACAAAGTTTATGAAAGCATATCTCCTCCTGATCCGTCGTGGCTACTTGGGCTTTTGTATTGCACCACGCAGAAAAATTTAGGAAAGGATTTGCATTTAATCGAACACAAGATCCAAATTACTCCAGGAATACGGCCCAAAGGCTATTCACATCGTAGTACGGTAGTCGGATGGATGCGTGAGCAAGAAATCGATAATTTTGTTCAGTAATGAGGTACACTTTCACCTCAACGGATTTGTAAAAAAGCAAAATTTAGGGATCTCGAAATTTAAAAATAGTGCTACCAAAAAGAAATGCATCCTCAAAGAGTAATTAAATGGAATGTAGTGTATTTTTGAACACTCGCCATATGATAACCTTTTGTAGGACGAATTTGGAGATGATAAGACCTTTGGTTGCAATAAGACGATATGACCTGCTACACTCAGAAGAAACGATAAAGAACGCGATTGTAGATCTGAATCAGGGCATACGAGCAGCATAACCGAGATCGAACCTGCGCTTCACAGAAATGACATCGAATGGCCAATATACATTTCTACACGTAATTGCAAAAAATTCAGGAGCAATTTTGTAATAAAAATTTAAAGGGATTTTTTACAAGAATTATATATTCCTAAATAATTTCATGTGGAACGCCGAATTGAATCACCCTTTCTTGTATTAAGACTACACTTAACGAAGACACTTGTTGTACGCTATGAAAGGCATAGTCGCGACTTTACTAGAAATTGTGGAATTTTTTTGAATTCTAAAAAGCCAATAAAAAAAATCAGTAACAAATTGTGTGTGTGTGTGTGTAAAAATAAATTATAACGGACTTCTGTAAATTTAAATCTTTTTTGTTTGAGTTTTAATTGCAGACAAACAAAATTGATGAATTTTTTAAAGATAATTTTATTCGAAAATTTAAATTATTAGAAGAATAAATTCTTGAGCACAATTCTGCATTTCGATAACCTTTACGCATTCAGTTACGCCCGAATCGAAAACAGGTATTCGAACAACAGAGTTGTAAGAAGAAGAAGAAGAAGATCAGCGATTCCGCTGTGGAATGTGTGAAATAGGGACAGAAAAAATAAGCAATTATAAAAACATTTTAATAAAAAGTTAAATCTAGTGCAATAAAATAGTGACTCAATAATTAAATCAAATACAAATTAAATATTGTGGGAACTTTATTAAAATAAACACTTAAGTTAAGCAAGGAAAGGCAAAAAAAGGCAGAAGATACGTAAGAGGTATTTGTGGCCAAACTATTCCAGTGTGAAGAATTCTGTCGCGCCGGAGATGATATTTTAATTTTTTTTATATTATTCTTTCACAAAAATAAAGTTTCTTTGTTTCAATATCAAGGAGAAGTGGAATCGATAGCAGCGGCGTTATTGCTGGAAGGGAAGAACAACGTTTTCGTCCTGCAATAATAATGAAACCTTTAACCCATTCGCTGCCAAGCCTAAATTATATAAAGTCATTTCCATTTATATTTTAAATGTTATTATTTAATAAAGCTCTGTTATTTCTTGGTAAGAGCACATTCATTATCATACATAATCATTTACAAACATAAAACAAGGACGAGTATACTCGTCGTTGGCAATGGGAAGGCAACAGGACTCGACATCAAATATTTCGTATTTGCGTACACGGTAGTAGAAAAAAATTTTAAATCACGAAGATGGATAAAATAATAAAATTGCAATAAAACGACACTTAACTTTCTGTAAATTGGCAAAAGCTAGATATTCACTGTTGTCGATTATGGTATCTCGGCAAAGAACGGGATAATGTAGTATAGCGTACTTTGATTTTATTAATCACAATAGTTTTGTAGAGTTCAGGCAATTTAATAGATGTGAAATAAAAATTTAATTATTAATTGTTATAAAATATTTAATGTAGGAGGAATATACTCGTCTTGGCAATACGTGACACTCTTCTACAGACGAGTAAACTCGTCGTAGACAGCGAATGGGTTAACTGGAGTTTACTGTGAATATTTTTGAATTACACACTTTTTGAAGCTACACAAACCAATATCGAAATACTCTCCGCCACTAAATTAACAGCTTTCAAAAGCGTAGCTACGCTCGTAATGCAGAATACAAGCAAGCGTAATTTTTAATTCCAATCGAAATGTAGAATGGGAGCGATTAAGAAAGGTGCATGTTATATTTTATTTACTTCCCTCACCTGAGTAGGAAACTTTATTAAAAAAAAAAGCAAAAGTGAATTAATGCTGTCTAACTTAAATCGCGTGTGAAAAAATTAGGGTGCTAAGAAACCCTTATTATCCATCAACAGTAGTAATATTTTGACCGCAGACATTAACACCTTGAAAGCAACAACAACAAGTCTGCGTATTTCAAAATCACCCTAAAATTCTTAAGAATTATTCAACTCAAATGGATCTGAATAAATATTCATATGTGGTCAACTTAAATAAATGACTAACAAACATTTTTAGAAAACACTGTGCGCAAAAGAACAAAAAAAATAGCAAAGTTTAGAAAAACATCACATGCATGAATGACGACAAGAAACAACATTTGAAACGAATGAAAAAGAGAACATACATTTCTCCCCTTTGTTCATTATTCATGTTTTTCTCGGTGTTCTATTATAGGAAATAAATAGTGCGTGTGAAATACACCATGAAATTTTATTTAAGAAAATATCAATAACTTTTGTTTACTGTTGCTGTGTTTTGCTTTGAATGAGGAAAAAATTGAAAGTAAAGGAATCTTAAAAATTAAATAACAATTTATAATTAAATGCCATGTATCACTATGATACTGTTGAAATGATAACAGCTACTCTCTTGGTGCTTGTGTTCTTGAATAAAATATCACATTTAATAGTTTAAAAATTGTTATTCATAAAGAATTGAATTGGTTAACCATATTTAAGCGATAGGAACACACACATACATATCTACTACTACCAATGATATTATTTTTGAAGAAAGGTAATTTACACTTAGAAAAAAGCTTCAATGGTCCTCTTAGGCGGCACACATGTGGCCACTGTATATTAAAAATCAATTTAATGGTAGTTCGTTCGATGTTAAAGAACTGAATATACCTTAGAGGGCCAACGCCAGATTCAGCCTGGTGAGCCTGTGTTGCAGGCGGCCTATCAGCCTATCCTAATCTAACCGAACTGAATATCAAAAAATTGTCAAAAAGTTAAATAAGATACATATATTCACTCGTCCTAGCAATAAACCATTTTGAATACTCTGAATGAAGCTTTCGTATCTAACATATCAGGACGGGTCAATATGTCCAAGACTTTTTGAATTTACCGCCTCTTAACTGAAATGGCAACATTTCTACTGTCTACAGGCTTCTGTATGTTAAATCATGTCAAAATTTGAACAATCTGCGTCATTTAGTTCGCGTTTGACTGCCACTGGTAGCAGACTGTCGCATGATTTGAGAAAATGGAAAAAAGTGAAGCGAGAGATTATGAAAGCATAGGAATATCTCAGTGTTTTAAATTTTTAATGATCACGTGGGTATGACCAAGCTATCTACAAGATGGGCGCCACGTTTGCTTACAATCGACCACAAACGCACTTGTGTGACAACTTCGCTGAAGTGTTCAGCGTTGTTTAGCCGCAATATGTCCATTTTTGCGCCTTTTCGCAACCATGGATCTATCACAGGTGGGTTTGTAAGCCATTAAAGTATTGGAGATCGTTTTTTGAGAGGCACGCGGCATAATCCTGTCAAACAAAGGGTAAAACAATAAATGACAAATATTCTTCCAAATTATTGGGTCGATTTAATAAGGATTTGAAAAAAAATGACCGGCCAAGAAAAAAATTTTTTTGCACCAGGATAATGCAAGGGGGCAGTTTCCATATTAAAAATTCCTAGATTGAGTTACGAGTTGTTTTTTCATCCGGCCTATTCTCCGGATTTAGCCCCGAGTGACTATTTCTTGTTTCCAAACCTGAAGAAGAAAACGACTTGACAGCAACGATAAAATAAATCATCACCTTATTTTTGGATGGGATAAAAAATTGGAAAAATGTTGCACTACGTTTATAGAGCTCAAATGAGACTACGTTGAAAAATATAACGATTTTTTTATTCAAAATCCTCTGTTTCGTTCAAAAAGTCACAGACTTTTCAGAAAGCAGATAAACGCAAAATTATATATTTCACGGGGACTTTGGAACAGAACACGACAAAACGATAGAAATCATTCAGTGAATCTCCAAATGTCTACGAAGTGCTGAAATAAGCACTTAAAAAAATGCTCCAAAGAACGCGAAGAAATATCATACGTCATACGTAAGCGGATTCGTATGCAATGCCCACTCGATATTTCCTTATAAAGCTACTGAGGGCGTAGCAGTAGTTCTGCTGGGCTTCAAGTGCTGTCAATCGGAAGCATGCTTATTGTTTACCTATTAAGTTATAATTATAAAAATGTCATATTAGTTTAGAAAAATGTTTGGCTTCATTCCATTCACAATAAATGACTTTAAGTATTTGTGCAATTTCATTACTGACGTCTGTAATATCGTGAACGCCTTAAATTTTGTAAATACTTAACAAAGTTTTTAACAAACATCTTGAAAAAATTAGAAATGATATTGAAAATATTATTCAAAACATTTGCATTGATTTGTTATTTTATCATATCTTGGCGTTACAACTAACAAAGGAATGAATATATTTTATAATCTCCGAAAAAATGAATTCATTATTTTAAAACCCTGGCCTAATTATATTTCTGCTAACAAGTTCTTTACCTGAGCGAGGTTTTGGCGTAGGTACCGCCGATGATGACGATGTCGCTATATTATTTGTGCGTGGCCGCGGTGCTGCTCTTGGTGTGGGCAACGGTTCTTGGTTGCAATACAATGAGGCATCACTGGCCTCATCAACACAATCGGAAGCACGTGTTGTTGGGGTTGATTTATTCGACGATACTTTATAACCGGTGGTCGTAGTCATTTTAAAATTATTTTTATATTTTCTTTGTGCATTTGACACTTGGGGATTCATGGAACACGTAAGGATTTTTTTTAAATATTTCAAATGGTTTCAACCTGATGCATTAATGGCAAATGCATTAGTCACTCACGTAATTTGCTGCTTAAAACATTTACTTTGTTTAGATACGGATACATACTTTGTTTTAGCTTTAATTTTTACATCACAACCGCCAGCGAACACCTTGAAGAAATTTGTATTTAATTTCACTTTTACAATGTTCCTTTTTATTATTCACGTTTGTTTGTTTTTATTGTTGACACACATGACAGTTATCTCTTTTCTTTCAAAATTATCATATGGTTTTTTTCGCCTTGCTTTACTCACTCACTATCGATCCAAATGAAAAACTTGAATGTATTCGAAGAAGGACATTAATGTTAAACTTAAACATAAAAAAATACTTTGCATACTTTTGGGGTTTAACTATTTGCACAATTAATTTTACGAACACAATTTCACTAATTGCCTTAATAATAATTTTTTATATTACTATATTTTATTTATAATTTTATAATTAGTTTAACTTATTTATAATTTCTTCTACTTGCACATTTTCTCTAAGAAATATGTCAACTTTTTACTACATTCAGTTTACAACTGAGTGTGTAAACTTACAGTTTGTTGTTTTAAATTGAGAAAACAGTGTTTCAATTTCTCTGCGTTGCATGGGGGTAATGCGTTGTGCGCTTGTGTGATACACAGAAGAGCTTGAAGGAAAGCTTTTTATAGAAAAGCTTTTAAAAATACATATTGTGTATTTGTTTTTTTATATTTGAAAATAGCACACGAAAAGAAGAAAAACACTTTTGCAGTGCTAATGTTAAAAGTCATTAACGTGATTAAGTTGAATGTCTAATTGAATACAACACAGTCAGTCGTTATTTTTATCCTTTAAAATTGTTTTTCTTCCCCCACTTTGTATTCTTATTATGCAGTTTGTATGTAAAGGGACACAGGGAGCCATGTAGCAATAAAATGCATACATTCAAAAAGGGTTTCATAATAAAATACTATAAGAGTATTTCTCCGTATAAAAACAAAACAAAAAAAAAAAAAACGCAGTACGTTAATTTTCTAAATAAAGAAGATTTTTTTTTACTAAAAATTAAGTTTCAAGTTTTGGGATTTTATTTTTTATATTACAAATATTTTCAGCTAATTTTTTTAACTCCAACTCATTTTATAATAAAATAATGCAATTTATTGTTGAAGGTGCATAAGCTAGTCTTTACGCACTAGCCAAAATTAATTTATTTTATTTTTTAATATATATGTAAATATCCTAGCTTTTATACGAAATATCCACATAATTTTTATTCTGGTAATTCTATTGTTTCAAAAGTTTTGGCAGAATGCAAAACTTTTGAATCAAGATTACTTTTTAACATTGACTTTGAATTCTACATGTAATTTATTTGAATTCATTTATTGCAATAAGCATTTTATTTACATACAGTAGCGTATTGACACATATACAATTATTTACAAAAAATAAATAATAAAAATATATGTATGTATAATAAACATTTTAAAAATATTCGAAAATTTAAGTAATTCAATCAAGTGTCTACAATGTAATATGTTACACGAAATTCAATAAACATAGGAACAATAGTAGAATCATATACCATTAATCTCAGAACAAATACAGGGTGTCCGCCGGGATGGTATACTACTTTGTTTTGCCGCCATTTCGGTAAACATTAGTCTTGACAGTTGATATTTGGCAGTCGTGAAGTAGAGACCTAGCAAATTTATTATGAAAAAATATTCGGTAAACCAACGTGTTTTAATCGTTAAAACATTTTATCAAAATCAATCATCGATTACTGTGACGATGGGAAAGTTACGTGAAATATTTGGGAGAAACAACGTGCCAACAAGACGTACTATTTATCGTGTAGTGAATGATTTCGAAGAAAGAGGGACTGTAGCTGATAGGCCCAAGCATGGACCACAAAGTACTGCAAGATCGACGGAAAGCATTACTGCTGCTGAAGATAGAGGTTAAAGCAATCCATCAAACTCAATTCGACACCCTGCTCAGGAGCTTGGTCTTCAAAGAACAACTTTGGCCACAATTTTGCACAAAGATTTGTATTTGTCTCCATTTAAGATTCAGTTGACACAAGAGCTTCTTCCAGAAGACGATTTACGCCAATAGTATGCTACAGCTCGCCCATGACAACCCCGATTTTTATGAAAAAATCATAATGAGTGGCGAGGCACATTTTCATTTCAATGGATATGTGAATAAACAGAATAGTCGGCTCTGGGCATTGGAAAACCCTCAAATTATTCATCAGTCACCTTTGCATCCATTAAAAGTGACAGTCTCGTGTACAATTTGGTCAGGAGGAATCATTGGACTTTACTTCTTTGAAACTGAAAACGTCGTAACGGTAACTGTCAATGGGAAGCGATATCGTGGTATGATTGAAAACTTTTTAACGCCACAACTACATGCTTTGGACTTGACTAACATGTGGTTTCAACAAGACAGTGCCACATCGCATACTGCCAGGATTACAATGGAATTACTGCGAGACATCTTTCCACAACAAGATATTTCAAGGAATGGTGATGTTGATTGGCCTCCACTGTCGCCTGATTCGACTGCTCCGGACTTCTTTTTGTGGGGATATCTGAAAAGCGAGGTTTATGCAAACAAACGAGAAACGCTGGATCAACTCAAACAAAATATTCGAGATGAAATTAATGAAATACCGCGTGAAATGTGTGAGAATGTAATGAAAAATGTGTTCAAAAGGGCTCGCATTTGTGAGGCTAACAGAGGCTGACATTTAATAAAACATTTATCAATATACGATCCATTCTCTTTCATTTAATCATAAATTTTAAACAAACGAAGTAGTATACCTTCCCGGGGACACCCTGTATTTAGCATTCCCCCATTTAATTAACATAAACGCAAGTTAAATTAATTAGAATAAAAATTAAACGTAACACACGGGACTTTATATTTATGTATTATTTAATTGACTAATATTCAGCATATTAGGAAATAATTTCATTAGATATAAAATCAAAATTAGTGAAGAGACATCTTTTGGAATCAAGAAAATTATGTCTGTAATTTAGTTGTCACAATAAATTATTATTTGGAAACTTTGATCACGGTCCTGGAAGTTTTAACTGTAATAACAAATAAATTGTCAGGTATTATTCGAAAATTGATTGCTTGTAATAGTTCACGAGTTTAAATAATGCTGACCAAAAAGATAAGATGGAAATAATATAAAAAATTTCAATTAACAAATTCTGAAAATGTGTTAGAACTGAATTTTTAAACCTCTGTCGGATCGTAATCGTTTTGCTTTCAAATTCGACAAGATTTTTTTTTAAATAACATTAAATATTAATATAAAATTTTCAGCTGTTGAGTTTATCGTAAAATTCAGAAAACTATATAATAAACGGTAGTACAAAACACACAAAATGAAAACTTTTTCAACAACGTATAATTTTGTTTCTGCTGTAAAAACCACCTCAATGCAATTTTGCAAATAAATTTTTTACCAAAGGTAAAAAGCTTTTATGGAACAAAACAAAATTCAACATGTTACAATTCTGAGAAAAATAAATGTGTATGGTGTCTTGGGTAAAGGCGGGGATATTGTCCTAGCTAAATGGTGAACTTAAAAGAGTTGCCACTTTGAATTTATTGCTATATTGACGATTTTTCCTTAAAAAATTAGTAGTGACGAATTCAGTTTTTTCTTGAAATTGGCAATACTGTAAAGATTACAACTTTTAAATCATGCATTCGAAGGAATTAATTCTCTAAGTCACATTGCCTAACAAGTAATTCTTTTGAATGGCTCGAACTTTTTTAACTCTACCTCTTCGAAATTTACTTATAAAAAACTTTTCAAGTATGTATTAAATTAATAGAAAAGTAATACGCACTATCAAAGGATTTGCCTACAAAACTGAAAGTGTCGATGACTCTGTTCGTATTGTAAATTCTGCAATGAATTTTCGTTTCCCTCTAATCAGGAAATTGAATAAATTGCATTTTAGTACTGAAATGTTTAGAATAAAAACTATGTAATTAAAAAAAAAGGTGAAAGAAAGCAAACAATCTAAATGAATAAAAAATACAGGGTAAATAAAGCAGTGTTTATATTCTGGATGTGCATTGGGTTTTAAGGCACTTGCAATGAAATCATTCGTCAATCCGCCAATCGAACTTAGTGCTCGTTAACGGATATCACAAAGGGGTTGACAAAGATTATTGCGTAGTTCATTCGCAATAGGAACGGATGTTTTGGGGCTAATTTTAAATGAACCCAAAATTATTCAAAATATTCTAGTGGAAAAACATGTTGGTTTGGACCGCTTCCACTTCTCCGTTGGTGCTTCTAATTAGCAAAACCTTTAAACAGTTTTAAAAACCCACAGCTAGTAGTTCTCGTACTTGGCAGCCTAGTTGCCAAAATCCTTTCGTAGAAAAAATTAATGGCCATACACTGCCTAAATACTTTTTCGTTTTAAAATACATACATTCATACGAATTTATATCTTTTACTTTAAAAAAGTTTTATGAGACCGTCTATTCCAAACCATTGTTTCGGAGAGATCTTTATCCCCAAGACTCTTTTATGCGGGAGAATTATACCTTCAAAAATAATTTTTATAAGAACCTGGGGTGGACCCATAAGAACATTTGATAAAATAAAATAAATTTGATAAAAAAAAATTTGATAAAATACTCAATTTTTACAATTTTAAAATTTTCTTCTGAAGTTTTTAATTCTTAGGTTAATTACCGATTTGTGATGAAATTATATATTGCTTATATAGTTGTGTAACATATTTTATTTTTTAGTTTTCGGCTGTTTAGTGAATTGCTAAAATGTTGGTGAAATTAAAATTTTTGTTTGTTTGGTAAGATTTTGGTTACTAAATATTAATTTTTTAGCAATTAATTATTTTTCCAGTTCTTTCCATTTTATGGTGAATTTGCGATTTCATGGTGAATTTAAAATTTTGGCAAAATTTCGAATTGTTCACAATTTTTTTTTGGTGATTTTTCGAAGAATTTGGGTTTCTTTGTTAGTTTTTGAAATTTTTGGTGTTTTTAAAAAATTTTTTAATTTGATCCAACTTTTAGGGCCGTACATTATTTGGGGCCTCGGGTTGATCACTTCTACAGGGGATCTTTATAGCAACTTTGATAAGGATTTAGAATATGCAAGTTTTATGTGCTTGTGTCTATGCGTTTCCCCGTAAGAGTGAAAATACAAAAAAAAAAAAAACAGGAATACCCATATCTCGGGAACTTGTGGGCCGATATGGTTGATATCAAATATAAAAAATGTTGATATTTGATATTTTTAAGAAGTTGAATGACAAAACAGATTTTCGTAGTAACAAAACTTGCCAATACTAACAAATTGCTGACTTGTCTTCAAACTGTTTAAGATTTCACATCATGAGAAGTTTTTCCTTGTATCTTTAATTCACACTTAAATGTATGTATCTGTCATTAAAGTGCGAATGTTAATTGTAGATAGGAGTAACCCAACAATTAGTTTGCACATGACATCATTTATTGTTACTGATTTTTTCCTATTTTAGTTTACGGAAGCCATTTAATAAAGATGAACTTTGCTTTCGTAATTTTCAAGGTGCATTGTTGAAATGAAAACCAATCTCAACAGCTCAAACATTTGAAATAGAAAACTTTACTACAAACTCATTTGCTGTAGCTGAAAATGTTTGCTTGAATTTAATGTTTTTCTGAAGGCAACTGATGTCAATTGCCGATAAGCAACTTCTTTCTTTTATTCGTTTCTTTTCGAAATGCAAGCAATTTTCACACCTTAAATTTGTATGCACATGGAGATTCGTTTGTTACGGTGGGAGTGAAATTGCAGCAACCCAAAAGAAAAATACATTAAAAATAAAAAAAAAGGTTCAAGTAAATTTCCCTCCTTAAGCGCACGAACATAGGTTATTTGCTAGGCCGATATGAGTTATATTTAAAAAAAAAAAAAAATACATTTGCACATTAATGTTGTAACTGTCTTGCTCAGTGAGTTGCGAAGATCGTCTTCAAGACTTTTGTGGCAAATCAAAAAGTATCTGAATACTTTTAAAACGCAATTACAGATACAATTTTAATTTATTTATTAACTACAAAAAAAGTTACATTAAGGAAATTTCAGACTAAAACATTTTGATTTATTTCTATGCTTTGTGTTTATTTAAACTTTCATGAACACTTCATTTTAAGAAAATTACTTTAGAAAACTGTTAATTTTTTATGACATACTTAGCACCGGTGATCAGCAGGTGGATGTCAATGTTTTCATAGCATGACCAACGAAACCACACAATTCTAATATATTTTATAAAAAATTAAAGGAAATGAAACGTTGATGATATCAATCACTACCAAAGTTCATAACAAGTGAAAAATAAGCAACAGAGTTATTTTTCAACTAAATGAGCTCTTTAATACAGAAAATATTTCTTAATAGTTTTTATTTTTGATTAGAAAAGATTTTAAATTTTACAGACACTGAGACAAATTCTTCATTTTTAAGAGAAGATAACTATAGAAAATACCTTAGATGCTTTTCTAAATGTCTCGGTTTTTCCAGGGTTTTATTTATGGAAAATTTCAAGTTACTCAGACACTGTTCTATGTATAAGATCTATAGTTTCCCAGCCACTTTTACTAAACACAATCATTTTCTAAAAGAAGTATTTGGTTCCCTAATAATTTTTCTGTAGAAAAGATCTCAGTTAGCAGACACATTTTGCTATAAAAAAGATATCTAGTTCCTAACACACTTCTTTGTAGAAAAGATCTCCGGTTCCCGATACGATTTTCTATGGAAAATATCTCACTTTCCCTACGCACTCTTCTATGGAAAACATCTTAGTTTCCCTACGCACTCTTCTATAGGAAATATCTCTGATTTCCTACACACTTTTCTATAGAAAAGAGCTCTGCTTTTCCATACACTTCTTATAGAAAAGATTTTAGGTTCGTGAGACACTTTCCTATAGAAAAGATAACAGGTTTCCGATATACTTTTCAATAGAAAATAGCTCAGGTTACCGACACCTTCTTGAACAGAAAAAAATCTCAGGTTCTCGACACACTTTTCTATAGAAAATATCACAGGTTCCCGACACATTTTTCTATGAGCTCTGCTTCTCCACACATTTTTCTAAAAAAAAGATTTTTGGTTCCCAACACACTTTTCTATAGTAAAGAATTTAGGTTCCCGAGACACTTTTCGATAGAAGAGAACACAGGTTCCCGACACACTTTTTAATAGAAGAGAACACAGGTTCCCAACACACTTTTTTCTATAGAAAAGATCTCTGGTTCTTCTCACACTATTCTATAGAAAAGATCTCTTCCTCAATTTCCTACTTTTCTATAGTAAAGATCACTGGTTCTCCTTTCACTTCGCTATGGAGAAGCTCTGAGATTTTCAATATAAGTATGTAGAAAAGATGTCTGGTGTATCTTTGGTTGCTAGAAGCATATTCAGAATATTTAGCAGTTCTAACTTACAGTTTTCGCATAAACTTTTAGAATAGAATTGACGAAGGATTTGTGGGAAGTAATATTTAAATAAATATTAACATAAATACTAGTCACTTACGTCGATCTTTTAGGCGGGGAAGCGTTGGTGACGGTATGTGTTTGAGCGTTCGACCTTTGCGTATTGAATCCATTAGCTGTTCTCTAGGCGAGGGCGTGCGCTTAATCGGTGGGGGAAGTTTACGTTCAGATGCCTAATAAAAAGAAATACACTTTGAAACTTTTATATACAAAAATTATAAATAACCACCTACTTTCTTAAGAGGAGGCCGTGATCGTATAAATTCTAATATTAAAGCATGAGCATCTTTTTTTACTCGTGGTGGAATATCTCCATTTACCATCACTTTACGTAATTGGTATTTTCTAAAAAATTAAAATAATTTTTAGCATTCAAATAATATTAGAAGTCTTCAATAATTAATCACTACCTGGAACGTATATCCTCCATAAGAATTTCATAGGGAGTTAATTCATATTCTGTTGGTGCCCTTTCGTAATTAGCCTTTTTTAATCGCACACCCCGTCTCAGCTCATCAATGACTTGGACCCAAAAACGTGCCTGGAATAGAAAAGATTTAAAATTATTAACTTGCAACATAATTTGCAACACTCTAACAGGCATTCAAATTAAGACATAATAATTATTGCAAACAGAGTAACTTTGTATCGGTTGTCAATGTAACACCTCGTCTATACGCACGTCTTATTTGCGGCGACTGAACTCACTGTTTAGACGGCAGATAGTGCACAGTAGACGTAAACAACCAGATGGCAACAGGTGGCAACGTTTTATATTCAATTTGCAAATAGAGTCGTTAATTAGTAACTGTTTACGTGAGTTAGTAAGTTGCAATAAAAAAATTATATTTGCAAATACGACGTGCGTATAAGCGAGGCATAAGACGAGTATTAAGAAAAGCATGCAGCCGAATAGGTTTAATAGGAGTATTAACCTACTTGCATAGTTCTCCATATTTCCAGCTCATCCTAGTGAAGTATGATGTTTAAAGGGAGGGGTATTTAAAAAAGTAGATTTAAATATAGGTTAGGTTTTAGTTAATTAAATCTGTGCTTAAAATGCAAAACAAAACAAAAAAGTTTTCAAAAAATTCAGGTTTCAATTGCCATGAAATACGAGACGTTGAAGATAATGCGTACAAAAAAATTAATATAGAAATCTTGTTAGTAAGAAAATTAAGCTCTGGTGCTCCAAGTTCTCTTTCTCTTATTCCAGGGTTCCTTTTTAAGAGAAAGATCACTTGCAACACAACATTTCTTTTAATCCAAAACCCGTTTCTCAAGGAAAAAAGATTTTCTTTTATAAGCAGGCGTAATTCGCAGTTAATTTGCTGTTTAATCAAATTAATATCACATGGCATCTCTTTCAAACAAAAGGTCAAGGTCAAATAAGAAAAAACTACAACGAAGAACTCACAAAATAACAAATAAACTTCTGATAGGCCAATTATTTTATGGATCAAATATTTCTTGTGTAAAAGTCAAGAGCCTGTGAAGGAGGATTTTTCATGTAGTTTACACTTGATTCTTGATTTGTCGTTTTTCCTTCAGAGCGAAATATGACACTGAAGATGGCACATAGCCGAAATCGGTTTGTCTCCAAACCAAACTTGACAAGGGATGACGGAAATTTAATCCAAAAATCTAGTTTACACTTAATACCTGGTTCACAAAAAATATTTTTGGTTTATAAATATTTATAAACCAACCCAACCCATAAAAGATGCCCTGAATTTTGATTTGTCGATTGAGTAGCCCTGTCTTTACAGATAAAAGTACTAATTAGAGTTACCAGAAATATCACATACACAAATACAAGACAGGACAATGGTTGCAATTATTATTAATGTTAATAATAAACAGTGTTTAGCTCTTTGGGATTTTACTTTTAGAAAGTAACAAAAAAAAAAACTCTTTCATCAAAATAAAGTAAAAGAAAACTTGCAGTGCATTCATTAGTGAAGAAGTGTGACTGATTTGCGATTTTCAGGCATTTACTTTCATGTGTAAACGCTAGGTAGAACACAACACAAATTTTTGTCGTTTTGTTTTCTCGATAATCGTTCAGATAACAACAAAAGCTGACTTAGCGATAGCAAATATTCTTTAAAAAAGGTCAGTGAATAGCAACAACGTTTGACTTTTTACCGATACGATTATTATTTGCAGAGAATAGCGAAACTTACTACTGGTCCTAAAACATTTCTTTAGGAACCAGATACCGTATTTAAAATTCTTTTCAAAAAAGCGACTCCGAGAGAAGAGATTACTTGTTCCAGTAAACCTTTCTTAAAATCAAGAACTTTAAATGCAAAAGATGATTTTCTAAGGTTCTTCTTTTTGATGTAAATAACTATTTTTTTTGTTGTCGCACCTTTTAAAGAAAAGATGTTGGTTCCGAAACTTTCTTCAGAAGACTAATTATTATTGTTTTCAAAATCCTTCTTCTAAGAAAATATAGTTTACTGTTCCCACGACAAAGATATGCATACGCTCAAGTGCTGCAAATCACGCGATTTTCAAATCGCATGCGTTAGGAAAGACGCGAATTTCACTTGAACAAGTGCTCGAACATATGTTTTACCTGCCTTATTTATGTAGGTGAATTCCTCTGACCCGTTTTTGAGAAAATTTAAAACAAGACACATTGGATGTTACGAGGGTTGCCTTTTAAACTTTTACAAAAAGTGAAACAGAAACGAATAAGTTCGAAACAAAGTGCTTTATTGCTTTTCGAAATATTTGCCCTTTTGCATACGGCGAAACCAATTCTGGAACCTTTTTTACACTCTGATGCTGAACATGGCTTTGAAAGTGTTCAACAGCTTTTTGAGATGATGAAAATCGCTGCCCGCGTATCTTGACAGTGCGGAACAAGAAAAAGTCATTAGGCGATAAATCGGATGAATACGGACAAAAATACATTTAATTGATGTTTTTCTCTCTCAAATATTCAGTTGTTTGACGTGCTTTATGGGAGCTGGCATTGTCGTGATAAAGAATGATGCGACGTTTTTTGTTCTTTTGTTCTTTTTTATTTCATAGAAGACCGTTGGCAAACGAATTGTTGTATATCATTCGGATTTAACAGCTCTTCGATACTCGAATGGAATGTTTGCGACATGTTCAGTACAACCGAAGAAACAAGCGTCCATTTTCTTGGAAGCGCTCCATGAACGAACAACTTTAGAGGGACTGGGTTCAATGTTAAACACCCAAACAGTAGACTGTTGTTTGCTTTCAGGATCATACGAATATATCCAAGTTTCGTCTACTGTAACAATGTTGTATACTCGTTTCTTGCGCTTCGGTCATATTATGCGGAATCTATCATATCTTTCTCACACCTAAATGATCATGCAAAATCTATTGTATTGCAAATATTCTAAGAGACGCCTCTATGTATCTATAAGTCCCATGCCGATCTTCTTTAGTAATGTTGCGCACAACATTGATGTTTCTTGAAATGACAACCGATTTTGGCCGACCTTCTCGACATTCTGCAAAACAATTGTAAACAGTCTTCTTTGATGCTGCTTCATTACCAAAAGTTGCACGAGGCGATTCTATGCATTGTTATTAAAGCCTTTTTTAAAATCATAAAAACTTATCTATAGTTAGCCTTCACGTGTGATTTCCATTTTTGAGCGAACTGGCTTAAACGTTCACAGTCAACAATTTACTCAGTCAATTTCTAAATTGCAACTGGCTTCTCAATAACAAACGTCAATGTTCACAAATAGAGTGGTGCTACAACTCATTAACGCCACCTATTGTTCGATTGTACGTGTTTTATAAGTTTCTATTGCGAACTCCAGCATAACTATTTTGCGATTTCAAATCCTAACGGGTTTTTTTTTTGGCAATATGCCAAGTAATTGTTCTGAAAAGTAAAAATCTCTTGTTGAAGGTATTTATCCTTGGAAAGGATGTCCTGTTTTAAGACTCTTTTTTCTTTACTATTTCGAAGCAGCTTTTGCGAAAGAAAAAAGAACTTTAATAAAGGGCAGATATATATTTTCTGAACTATCTCTTCCACTAAGACAATTTTTGGTAAAAATACTTTTAAATAATTTTTGATTCCCACACTCAATTCTAAATGAAAAGATCTTGTGCTGCACGACATTTTTAAAAACGAAAAAATTTCTTGCTGTCAAGCATTGGAATGATCTTATGTTCTAAGACAACATTCTATAAAAATATCTTACTAAGTTTTTTCAAATATAAAAATAATTTTTTACAGAAAATTTACTCTCTCCCAAGTCACAAAAAAGGCATTTCTAAAGCCACTAGCCTGTGAAAAAAAAACTTTTGTCGAGCAAAACTTAATCTTTTCACTAATTTTGTTCGAGTGTAAGAAATGTTTCGTGTTCTTTGAAACCTTCTGTCGGTTTAATTTTTCAAAGTAAATCTCCGCGCGCAGATAATGTTAAATTAACTATTTAAAATTATGTCTGATTTAAAAGTCCTTATTTGTCGTTGTGTAGGTTTGTGGGTAGACATCAAACGTTTTGCCACAAAACAAAATGCAGCAATAAAAGAAGCATAAACAAACCTGTTGCCATTGTTTTTTTTCTTCTTCTTTTTGCTGCTATTCCGTCACTTTTCTAGCCAAACTTATGGTGTTTTCTGCTGTTTTATATTTAAGCGGATACACACAATAATCATCATTATTATTACCAACTCTATCATCATCATAATGATGATGATGATGATGTAGATCACCAATAGCACTATGAATAGCAAAAAAAAAAAAAAAAACAGTGATCGTAACAAACTGTTTGTTGCACATCAGTTCTGGTTTGATGATCGTATTTTTTTCACGTTGGTACAATTCGCATTTTGAATTAAATTGCTGCTGAAATGTTGAACTTAAGGCGTTGCCAACATGTGCAACAATAAAATAACAATAGCAGCAATACCAACATCAGTCATTTATTTATATAAAACATGTAGCGCGGCAGACAGACGCATGATCGCTTGGACAGACAATGTTAGAAGAACGTGTGTGTTGATTTAACGCTTTTGTTGCAAAACATTTAACGGCAAATTGTTTGTAGTTGTTTTTGGCTTTAATTTTTTCGCCTTCTTTTAGCTGCTGCATTATGGAGCAGAGTCCTAAAGGAACTAAACAATACTGCCATGATCTCAAGAAACAAAAGGTAACAAAAGTTGTGCATCGTATTTATTAATAAGGTACTAAGTATTACAATATGTAGGATCCCTCGGAATTTTGTCTGGAGTCTGAAAGGAAATCTAATTTTGAGCCCCTGAGAAACCTCAAGTCGGAAATATTAGAAATAGACGACATGTTACACTACGTCTTGACTAGCCAATAATTTGTTCTTATATAGAGAGCGTCGGCAGAATAACGAGAAGATATTTGTTCGTCGTCTTCTGTATGGAGAATACGTGTAGCTGATTCTTGATTTGATATTCCTGCAAGATGTTTTGATATAGATCTTTGGATCGAATTTCCGTCATCCCTTTCTTGGAGACAAGAAACCGGTTTGTGGAGACAAGAAACCGGTTTGTATCCAAACCAAACTTTACAAGGGATGACGGAAATACTTTCCAAAAAATCATTATGTGTAGCTGTTTCTGCTCAGTTTGAACATATTTTTTTGTTTCTCATCGAAATTGTTTCCTTGTTCTTAGCATATTTTTTTTATTTTGCCTGTGTGTATTTTGTTTGTGTGATGACAGAACAGCGTAGTACGAACAACTGTTCGGATAACATTGAACACTAACAGACTATCAACGGTCTTCACGGGCCAAGTTCCTGAACGAACAGGAAACTGTACGATGGCTGAACAGATTTATGGCTACTCAAGACGACATGCTACAATTTTTTATATAAAAACAATAGGTTTTTTGAGGTGATGCCGGACTATTAGAAATAACCACTGTGAAGGTTGCAAAATACTTCCCCTGTCTGAGAAAATATATTAATTATAAAATAGCTAAATAAATTTTTGAATAAAAAACGCTAACGGCTGAAACAAATTTCTTCAGCTAAGTCCAAATAAAAAAGCTAAATAAATGTAGTCAGAAAAAGGCTATTTTAGCCGCTGATAACTGACTAAATATTAGACTACTAGACATGTGATGTATTTACTGCCAATGTTCGGTTCTAAATTAGTTTACAACTGTTCTAGAGCCCAATCGGCGAACGAACGACACATATGATGGTCTCGTGGCTTAAATTCCTGCACCAGCTGGATCTTAAACGAGTGTAGGCCAAGACTTTGCGCAAAATTGTCTACGTAGTGGACGGACAGAGCGCCAATTCAGATGGCTTGCTCAGATGGAAGCTTATGTGCGTTATAAAAATCAGGAAAACCGTAATACATTTTACGAATTGATGTCTGATTTTCAAAGTAAGTTTGGATAATTGGGCAGCGTTGTTCAAGCGTCAATCTATTCATGATGATTTGACAGAGTACACTGATCATAAATGTCAAAAAGTGAGGGGCATTGTGACAGTTTGTTTGACAGTTAACGCTTTCGTAAGTTTTATTGGGCTTTAAAAACACCCTGCATAAAATGATCTATGGTTTGCGAACTTCAACTCTTAATTTTTAAGCTTTAATGAAAGAAATCTTTGAATTTTTTGTTTGTTTAAAGAATTGAGGTAAAAATCACGTTACTCTTTTAAAGTAAATTTTGTTTTGATTGTTGAATATTTTATTATTTATTATTAAGGAACATATGTATCTATCTATGTCATGTGTGTATGTGTGCCTGTTCGTCTAGTGCGCCAGAGCCAATGAAGGCTTGATTTGGGGAAGAAAAATGAAATGGATTTTTTAGCCTTTTTTTCTCGCTTTTACACTTGACTTGGCGGTTTGTCAGAGATTGTGTTTTAATTTTATGAATTGTTGCTTTTACCCATTATGCGGAAGCTCTACGGAGAATTGTATTGCTGCAGTTGCCAATGCCACTTTTTATTGCAAATAAATTGGACATTATTGGAAAGTAAAAGAGACTACAAATAATAAATATATGAATACATTTAAACTTCTAGTCGTATAAAATTGTAATAATCGTATTAATATTTGCATTTAAAATCACTTAAGTCTTTGTTTACTTTGTGCTACATTTCACTTTGAAAACCACATTGTTTTTCTTCTATTTTCCTACTTTTTCTAAATAGTACTTTTATTTTTTTTTTTATTCGACAGGGCTTACATAGTTTTGAGTGTTTTCCTTTTTTTTTGGCACACAATCATCACAATGGAAAGATTACATCACAGCGCGAAATTTTAAATGTTTCTTTTAACAACGAAAAGGAAAAAAAATTGTAGGTTTTTTTTGGGTTTCAACAAATGTTTCTCTATACTCGTATGTATGCTGATGGTCGGTCGCTTATGTGCCAAAATGTTATATGTAATAATTTTACCAATTGTTTAGGAATCCCTTCCTTTTTTTTCTTATTTTTTAGCAGCAGCTTCCTGATCACTGCTTCGCTGAGTACTTGCTAGTGGCTGTTGTTGGGGCTTCGCTTGCCCCTTTTTTGCGTGCACGAATCATTAAGAAGCAAATAAACATAAACTGAAATTTACAGTTGGCTAAAGATAAAACCTACTTGCCCCTCTGTTACATTGTAGACTTAAGTTTTGTGGTTTTGTGTTTAGAAGTCACGTAATGTATCTTCTTTTTTTTTGGTTTAATTTTGAAGTCACACATGGTTGGTTATTTTTGCCACTGAAAAAAAAAATGATTGCGAAATACCAGGATTCGTAATAAAATAAATTATGAGATTTAAAAGAAAAAAACTGAAAAATCTTAAAATATAATGAAAATGAATATGACACGTTTTAAGCTTTTAGCAATTAAGAGTTCAAGGAGTAACCAACATTTCAGCTTCATTATTTTTTAATATTCCGGTAACGCTATTATGTGGAACAAAATATTTTCCCGAAATAGTATTTATAAGTCACTGATCGAACATTAAATTAAGTTCCGAAAGTACATTGTTCAAAGGGTAAAGCTTTTTCATTACGGACATTTTAAAGCTTTCAAAATATAGAGTTTAATTAAACGAACGTCCACGCGATAAAATTTAAAGAGAATCCGTATCTTTTAGTGGCGAAACTAACCCATATAGAGATACATTTTTTAATACATTCTTCTCTATGCCTGAAAAAAGTACACAGCATAGTTATGTATTTTTTTTTTTTTTTTTGGAAATTCGAACGTTTAGGGGGGAAAATGAGCTATACTGTAACTTTGGTACTATTTGGTACAACACTATTTGTACTTTTTATTCAAATAAGCACACTAATAAAATTAAGTGATTTAAAAAGAGCATTACGTCTTTGGTACTTTTTGGAACGTTTAGGGAATAAAAAAGGGGAATAAATTTATACTTGGTACCTCTTGTCTCTTCTTTATATGCCGGTTTGAGTCGCTATAAATCCGTTCTGCCAACGTATAGATAACTGTTCACACAGGAATTTGGCTCGTAAAGACCATCGCTGTTGATGGTCTATTCGTATTTAAACAGAGTTATCCGAATAGTGGTTCGCAAAACGCTGTTCCACTAACACACAAACAAAATACACGACGGTAAACTCCCGTCCATAAACGATGCTGAGAACAAGAATCTCGATGAGAAACAAACCTAATAGCAACAGCTACACGTATTCTCCGCACAGCAGATCATGAACAAATTTTCTTTCCGTTATTCTGCTGACGTCTCGCTATGTGGGAACAAATTGGTGGCTAGTCAAGACGCAGTGTTACTAACAGAGGTAGATAGAAGCAATATTTTAAATAAATTTGTATCTGCTAAAATAAGCTGATACGTGTTTGATACTTCTTAGTTTTATTTGACAGGCTAATTATTGTGTCAGGTTCTATTTTCGATGAGTCTGGTGGGAATATTAGGCGATAGTAGGGATTATATAGACTGTAAAGCCATCAGTCGTTTGCGTGTTATTGGATTATACCTCACAGTAAAAAGTTTCAGATTAATTTTAATACCGAACTGGTGTGTACGAGTATATGTAACAAATCCAAAAAAGTATTAATTGTATTCCATTATAGAATTCATACAGAGAGATTGAAGAGAGACAGTGCGAGAGAGTTGTTTTTTACTTTATTTTTCAGAGCATAAAATTAATACCAAGGAGGTATTAGGGAGTTACAGTGAAACCAAAACACTAAGATTTAATTATTAACTATGAGTTAATGTAAAACCATATTAAAAAAGTTCTACACCGGTTCAATATAAATAAATAAAAGAAATTCTGTAAGGAAAGTAACACCATGCTGTTGCAATTAGTGGCATTACGAATCAATTGTGTTACTTTCTTTGCAAACGGATGGAGTACAGAAGACATAAATTGTACCGACTAAAAAAGACACCGTGATATATAACAACTTTAGAATGAATAGAAGCAAAACATCTATGTCATCATTTGGTTGGTAGTGGCGGATTTTCCGGTGTAAGTTAAAGTTGTCCTTGTTTTTCCTTCGTTTTAGTTGTTGTGTCCTCTGATCCTTTGAAATTCTCTTTCTTGTAACCGTTGTTTGCTGCTATGGTATATATCGTATTTAGCTGCTTGGTGTAGGCTTCTTTTGTTAGTGGTGTTCGTGCTAGTCTAGTTATTAGTTGTCTGATCGCAGCGTGCTCGTGTTGTTGTGGATGATTGGAAGTATTATGTATTATTGTGTCTGTGGACGTAGGTTTTCTGTATATTTCGTATTAGAATTTGTTGGTGTTTTTGGTTGTCTTTATTATCAGATCTAGATAAGTTATTTTGTTATCTTTTACTGCCACCATTGTGGATTTGTTGCTTGTTGAGGCTTTTCAGTATTTGTATTTCGTTATTCCCCATAATTGCACATATTATATTGTCCCGTATATTGCTTAGAATGTTAGTCCGAGACCAGTCATTTGTTCCATGTATTGTCTTTCTAGGTGTTGCATAAATACATCCATGAGTATTGCTGATGTTGGGTTTCCCATTCCAAGTTCGTTTGTTTGTCTATAAATGGCGCTGTTGTTGTAAAGGATTTTTTGGGTATTTTTGAGATATATTGTGAAGCGAGGTCTCTGCCTTTTGTATTTCCCAATACTGTTTCGTGCTCTATGTTTGTCGTTTCCGTTATGGGTATCGATGGATATAAATCTTTAATATCGAATATTAGTTTTGTGTTTTCTGTGGAATCTATGGCGTTTAGTTTTTCAATTAATTCTGTGGTGTTGGTTACTGTGTACGTGTTTAGCAGTTATAAATTATTTTTCAATACGTCTTTCAAATATTTTGAGAACTTGTAGCTCGGTGCTTTTTGTACTTTCTATTGGTCTATTGTATTGGGCTACCAAACACGTACGCATTAACCAACACCACATAATTAATTGAAAAACTAAAAGCCATAGAGACCACAGAAACCAAAATACTAATCTCCGATATTAAAGAAGAGAGACAGTGTGAGAGATACCCACAGTGCACGAAACAGTACTGCGAACACTGGAAAAACGGTCGAATAGCCGGTGGAAAGCCTTCATAGCCTTCGCTAGTCATAATTTGTTTCATAATTTCGTTGTTCCTTAGTGCAATATGGGCGATTCGTGGCTAATATTTTAACTCAGTCCTAGTTTATTTCCTGTACCCTTAGCCTAGCCCTCTTCACCCATTATAAACTAGAGTAAGATCTGAATGTAACAATTTGTAGTAATAATAACTAGGATTAAGATTTAAAATTTTATTGTAAATTTCTTTCAAAAAATATACGACGAGTACTTCGAAAAAAAACCACAACATCGATTATCTAACATAACCTACATTTTATTTTGGTGTTAATTTTTCCAAATAAATATGTATCACCAATTTAATGTTCAGTATTGTTTTTTCCACTGCCTCAAAATTTACACTCAGCTTACAAACGTATTTCAAAGTTACAATTTACTAAAGAAGATTTACCACTCTCGAATTATGTAACATAAGCAAGCGCGTATTCCACACAAGAGTTTTGAAAACCAAAACTTTAAACAAATTTCAATTTAATTTATAAAGTTTTTTCTTGTTAGTTTGAATTGCGTAAAAAGTGCATAAAAACTGAATTATATTATTTGTCATTTATTTTGTCATATAAAGCTGAAATCATAAGTGAATTTTATAACAACTAAATGCATAAAAAAAAATTAAATTAAAATAAAAAATAGTCAGATGTTTTATTCAATGTGTTCAGACAGAAATCTACATTTAAAACTAACATGTTTGCATGTATGTATGTATGCATATATGTGTGTGTGTGTCTTAATGGGAATTATCAAAAATCCATTCCATTTTTTATTTTCATGCAAGAAATTTGTCTGACTGCATTTGAAAAACAGTTTGACAAAGGTTTGTGACCATTTGATTTTTTATGCTGATCAGAGTTTATGTACGAGAGTCGTTTTTGGTCGCACATGTTGGCGTTCGTTTTGTCTGTTGTATGGCATGACTTTGTATGACATGAAATAAAATTTAATGGTGGTATCATTGAGTGCATATGTTATGTTCCTACACTGCAGTTTTATATAATTTGCATAAATTATTTGTATTTTTTGATTGCTCATATAAATAAATGTCCACAATTCGAAAAACAACAGTGTCTATTTCTTATATATATTTGTGTTTTCAAGAAATACATAGTTTTGTTACACAACTACTTAAACCGGTCGATAGATTAAACAAATTAAAAAATAAGTTATACAGTGCTGTTCTGTATTCCCAAGGAAATTTCCGAATGTTTTAGCTGTTCTGTATTCCATTTCCGAAAAATTGCTTTCATATAATTCAGAATAAGAAAGTTTGGTGGAATGAATTGGAATCAGGGTTTGTTGTAAATAAAACTTCATTTAAATGTTAAATTGACGATTTTACTTTATTTTTCTCAATAAATTGTGAAATACAAAATATGTGAAATGCAGAGCAGCTAATTTTCGAATTATTCAATTCCAATTGTTTTTACAATTCTAAACGTTTCCATTCCACTCGGCATAAATAACAGGGACAATGAGGTTATGTTACGATTGAGAAATTATAATTAATTTGCTCAAAATTTTAATTACAAATTATAGGAGGAACCAATTATAGGAGGGGCTAATCTATAAGAACTATTTAATTAGAAGAACTCGTATGTTTGTTATTATACGAGTAATTATTGGGTTTTTTAGTGCAAACAGAAAGAGAGAAAATTTGTATTTTCTTTTATTTATGTATCTTAACATGATTAAGGGAATGGGTGCGCAATTGCTTTTTTTTAGGTCTGTGTACCAAACCAATTAAATAAATATCTGTGGTTGGTATTATTCTTCCTTTGAGCTTTAGTTTAAGCAAAGGTATACAAGTACCAAGAAGGACTTTGGAGTAAGCACAGATTTTGGTTAAAAACCGATTAATTCAAAATTATATAAACTTAAAATATTAAAATTCAGTTTGGAAGCAACCGGTACAAAGTGGCATTTCTCTCGAAATTTCAATGTTGACAATAAAGTTAAATTTTCTAATAATTAAGGGAATAATTTAGTTAGACTCAAGTTCGTTTTTATTCCTTCAATTAAGAGAGAAAGAATTTTAATTAATACGATAATTTGTAGAATACTGAACGGTTAAGTAATAGAAACTGGCAGACACACGTAATAAGCATTCCCTGTGTCTTTGTACTGAGTAGTGTTCTGCTGCAAGCATCATCTATTTAACCCACATAACGATAAAAACTTAATACGAGAGTTTTATTGTTCGTTTAATCATTAAAAATTTTCACCTTGATAAAGACAATTTAAAATAAATTACATTCAATCAATTTCCACTTCTGAACTCATGAATGCAACAAGGATAAAGTTGCCATATGTTGAATGTGACAAAGTAGTGAACGAAAAGAACAATATTTTTGCCATTGTCAAACTAGATTATACCCTCAAGGATATGTATTTGTATTAGACAGAGAGAGAGATATAAAGAGAGAAAGAAAGACAGAAGGAGATAGAACTAGAATTGTGTTTTCAGTCTGAATCTATAAGAAAAATGCCAGCAAATTCTCTTCTCTCTCTACCGCTCATACGTTTTTAAATCTGCCATGTGTCAAGCTCGATATATCAATTGCTATTTATTATTTTATGTATTCAAATACTGCAATAAAAAAATTACAAAGTAGTTTCTTCTAAACAAAAGTTTTTTAAGTACATGGCAACACTGGGTAGGCTTTAGAATGATTACCGGTTTGTTGACATATCCTTCTTGTTCGGTGTGAATACCCCTTGGACATTAAGTGCCCTTGACAAGTGCATTCGTCGCCTTTATAATTGCTGGTATGTGGGACTGCTGAATTTAAAATGTTGAAGTAAAATGTATTTTAAGAACATTTTTTGCATATTCGCAATTTTTAGTCAGTTTTTACTCCTCCCAGTTGTTTTCTCTTCATACAAGATTTATTTGAAATATACTCGTAAATTACTCTCTTTTATTACTTGTCATATTTAATTATTATACTTCAACAACGTCATTGTCAAGGCTGTTTCAAAAGTGCTCGAAATTATTAACAATTGAAGTAACATTCCCACAAAAAATAGTAAAATGTATAACAAAATAGATAAGATATTTTTAAGTAGAAAAACCAACTAAGAGAAATTCTAGCTATTATTACTTCAAACAAAATAAACTTTGCAAAGCAAGAGGGGTAAAATAATAGACAAGTTTCACTTCACAAACTGTTGAATTAATAAAAAAAATCATTTAGCTAATTGTACTTCAATTACTATTTCAAAAAAGATAATTTAATTGTTTTCCAATCGTAAAAGGAATCTGACATAAAATTTAAAATCGAATAACAATATTTGTTTGCACTTGTTAGGTAATAATTTTGTTAAAAGTTAAAATTTATTTATAAAAAAGCGAAATTCAATTCAATTTCAGAGTTATTTACATTTACTAAACTAAATATTTACAATTAAAGCGAATGGTAGGTCGTCAGCTGGTAGGCACAAATATGTGGCTTGCCATAACTGAGTGCACTGTCAGAAGTTCTGACTTAAACCTCCACGTGATGGCGGCTCGACTTATTTCCCCAGACTCTCTAAGAAGTCTGGGGGAATAAGTCGAGCGGAGAGAAGTTAAATCTCTCGTATAAAAAATCCCTAATCCACGGTGGATGCGTGGCCTCTTGGCCAGTATGCGAACTCTGGATACCAGTCGATCTCCAGTTTTAATACAGACTTACCCGTACATATGCAGCTCTGTGTTGGTGGACATATTTTTCTCCTTTAGAGTGATGAATCAGGAAGCCTCGCAAGAGGCGGCGGGGTTAATTTCTGTATGAACTCCGGCCAATAGAGAAATTCTGAAGAAATGGACAAGAAAACCTCGGAAGGGGTGGACTGGACAGCTTCTAAAGATACTCCTGACGAAGAGTAGCACACATTGTGTGTGAATGTCCATCACTGGCTAGCATAAGACTAATGACCATGGGCAGACACTTGTTAAGTGCAAATTCCATCGTGGACCTAAGCCTTCTCAAATGCTAGCAATTATAAGAGGAAGAAAGTCAACAGTTGGCACTCGCCAATCTGCAATCTATAGTCGATAGTCAAGGCAAATGGTAGCACGAGACTTGATTGAAAGTAAGGTAATCCCCCCTACATAAAAAAGCGCATGGTAGTGAGCCAAGCCTAATTCATACAATATTTATATTACACGAAACTATTCGCGCAGTTTTTACCCCCCCCTTATAACTTTGCTTCCTTTAGTCATAAAATAATGCAACTTAAAACATAAGGATTGCGCCAGGGTTCCTCTTATTTTTATGGGACACTTCCACTATTGCTAGAGAGCTGCAGGTAGACCTTTTGGAAATAAGAGAAATGAGAAAAATCTGCAATCGGCCACTTCTCCTCTAGGGGGACTAGGGTTCCCTCTTATTTCTATGCAGCATTTCCACCATAGGTAGCGAAAACCCTACCGTCTGCAAGCTTTATGTTAAAAGAGGTTTCATACATACATTAACAAACAAACTCAACAGACTCAGATCCGCACAAAAACATAAATGTGGAAATTAGGCTAAGTGTACTTATCCAAAAATTTCGGCCGTTAAATGTACTGAGATCGAAATGAGAACCATTTCTAGGCAACTTTCTAGCTTGACAAAATTTTTTTAAACCGTCTAATATGAGAAAGGGTTATGGGAAAAATGTTACCAAACTAGCAAGTTGCCTAGAAATGAGATGGTATTGTACATATGAAGAACTTGGTCCTCATTTTGATCTCAGTACTTTTAACGGCCAAAGTTTTTGTATAGGAACTTGGTCTTATTTTTATATTTATGTTTTTGTGCGGATAGACATTACAACAAACGATTAAGATCAAACGAATTGAAGAGTATATTTTCATAGTTTAGGATTTAAAGAGAGAGGGTAGCAGTACTAATGCGACTAGATAAATTAACATTATTTATAATAGAATTTATTTCGAAAAAAAATTCAAGGATATGGACGTAATCGATGCCGCTTCATGTAACACAGAAAATAGCTGTCAAGATATTCAGTATTGTTACCATTTTATCAAGCCTTATTTCACGCTTGCCAAACGTAAAACTTATTAAAAATATCGTTATTTCCGTTATCAACAAATTTACTTTAAGAGGAAACTTTTTGGCTTTTCTCCCCTCTTAAATTTGACTCTCATTTTCTTGGCATAATAAATAGAAACTTAATTTAATAAATTCCTTTTAAGGTTATCCCATGTTAATTGTGCTAAAATTGAATTTTAGCCTATAAATTGGAGCTTTTATTAAAAAAAAAACCATCCATTACACGTGTCGAGCTATAAATCAATTGCATGCTAAAAAAATGCAGGCGAGATGGATCCAACACACATGTGTGGTATTTTTTTTTACTATAGGTCCTTAATGTAAATTAAAAGAAGGAAAAACGCAAATAATCACAAATCCAGTTGTGGCTAAAGAACCAAAAATCACAAAAAATTATGACCATAAAATTTGAAAGCAAATTATAATTGAAGGAGAAATAAACTACTTAACACATTTTATTATTTGCACTACTTACCCAATCGCTAAATCCTAATTTGGCCAATTCCTGCTGTGATGTTTGAGAATCGGCTTTTAAATGAAGATTATCAGCACCTTTATGTGAATAGAAGAAGAATATTATTTATTGCGTTTAAACAGCTAAGCACTTTCAATAATTATAAATAATGAAAATGAAATGTGTTAATATGAGTAACTTGCCTTGATTTAAAACTTGCTGCAAAAATATTCGCAACTCTAGAGCTTCAGTTACTAGTGCTCGGCAAACAGCTTTATAGTGCTCTTCAGGTACAATGGGTTTAATATGGTTTTTGCAGGCCTAAAAATGAAAATGAACATAAGACGAACATAAATTTTCTTCCAGTGATATGAATGTTTCTAAAAATGATATCCCTATAAAAGGTTTCAATTTTGTTGATAAATTTAGAAACAAAAAATGTACAATAAAAATAATAATAATAATTGATAAAAATTCCACAGTATAACAGTCTTGAAATTTGACATAAGAGCGAAAAATATTATTGCTTAACTGTTATACAGTTCCAATATCATCATCGTCATAACGTTTTTGTATTGAGAAAGAACTGAGATAAATTCCAAAAAATGTCACGGAATAAAATTTTTATATAAAATACTTTGACTAATAAATTTTCGATGGGATAACACCGTTGTATAGAAAAAATGCTATATAAAAACATATCACTGTGATAAATTATTCAAAAAAAGGTTATTTGAAAAAAAATTATTTCTGAGCAACAGTGGAAAATTGTGTATCCAAAATACATCGCTATATAAGTGTTCAATTTTTCAATGAAAATATATTACTGCTTACCTTACGTTGCCACATGCGAGTGCAAGTGCAGAAAACTTAATACAATCACACTTTTTTTACTAATACAATCACATTTATGCTACTTGCGACTGAGCTTACAATGAAATATTGCAACATTGAAATTTTGTCAACTGAAGCAAGTAAACTGACAAAATGAAAAAGTGTATTGCCTAGGACTGTTTTTTTTTTACAAAAAAGGTATCTATTACCTCAGCATCCGCTGTACATTATTGAGGCTAGTTGGCAAAACTAGGACTACAATTTTCTATGCCCAAGAACGAATAAATTTGGACAAAATTTCAATAATATTGTTTAAAATTGTGAATTTATCAAATAAGTATCTTTTTATAGTTTTTTTTTTAAAACAGATATTCTCAGAATAGTTTCTGGCAACATATTGTATTCTCAAGGACAACGCGCAGTTCTCAAGTTTCTCGCATTGAATCTATATATTAATTTCTCAATAAAGTCGCAGTATGATTACGAAAACATATATTAATGGCGTTTTCTTTTCTGTAGAAAAATAGTACACACATTTCTAGATAATGGTACATTTTTGAATATCGCAATAGAACGCAATATTTATGTTTTCATCAACAAACAACCACTACAACTCAGAACGAAAAATGACATTGAAGATGGCACATAGCCGAAACCGGTTTGTCACCAAACCAAACTTGATAAGGGATGACATTCGTTACAAAAATCTAATTCAAGACACCCTGTTGGGTGTTGGTTATTTACACTCCCACAATTTTTTTTAGAAAAAAAACAGAAAAATGAAGTGAAAAATCTGTGCAAAATTTTTGTCAGAAAAGAAAACGCTATAAAAGTTTTAATTTATACAGAATATGTATATGAAGACAATTGGAATAGGACAGAGGTAGATTAAAAACAGTTTTAAGTGCCTTATTCTGAGATTTCTAAATAATTTAATTGACCCTGACAGTTTTGTACTGAATGATAAATTTCTTATCAAAATAAATATAAAATAATATTGATAAATGTTCGTGAAGAACAAAGGGCGTCAACGAATTTTCTCCACCTTGCTCGATCGTTAACTAGGATCTATACTTGGTTCCAGGTCATATTACGAGATGTACATTCATTCTTTATCATCCTGATCCATGTATTTCGAGGCCTACCAGGATTTCTATGGCCTTTGGGTACCAATCAAGCGCTTGTCTTGCAATCTCGTCAGGTGGTCTTCTTAATATATGGCCCATCCAGGTCCATTTGCGCCTGCAGATTTCATAATCAAATCACAATAAATAGGGTGTTTTTTTAGCCGGATAGAACTTTAATTTTAAAATAATATATTATAAAGTTACATTTTAATAAACAAAATTTTTTATTCGAAAGATCAACATTTGAAAATTATATCGTGGCAGTTCTTGATTAAGCGCATTTCGATGTTTAATTTCGGGCCACCTTTTCGAGAATTGCTAGGTGATAGGTCCATTTTTCAACCGCCAATTTATTCATGATGATTGGCGAGAGTATACTGATCATAAATGGCAAAAAAGTGAGCGCAGAGTAACAGTTCCTTTGACAGTTATCTCTTTCGTTAGTTCTATCGGGCTTAAAGAAACACCCGCTATATATCACTGCTTAGTAATGATATGTAATTATGCTTTAAGAATGATATCACTGTTTACAACTGACTTATATTTAAAATGATAACAGTGATTAAAAAATAGTAATGAGTTTTTTTTATAGAAAAAATATCACTGTATAACAGCGATAGGTTTTCTTTGGCAATATATGACTGTAAAATATTCTCTCTAGTGATACACTATCTGTGGAAATGTCTTATACAATAAAAAGCGGAACACTGTTTTGAAAAATATACCTGCATACATTTTCAATATTTATTAAATTTCATCATTTTGTTGTGAATTAATAGAATTTCCCGCCAACAATTCTATTTTGAAAGTTAATATTTTTGTTACAAAAACAATTAAGGCAATTCAAACTAATTGAGTAGTTGCTGCCGCTACAAAATATAATGGCATTAAATTTACAGTAGTAATCATTCTTGCATTAAAATTACATCTTTAAGTAAACGAGTAGGCGAATAAAATACAACCAGCAAAAAAATAATGTATCAAGTGGATCAAAAGCAAATAGACAATGAAGAGCTGTAAACATTTTAAGTGGTAATTTTACACTTATTAAGTAACTTTTTTTATATAATATAAAATATAGTGAAAGAAACTAGAGAAAACTACAAATAACACTGTAAACTAGTGAACGAATTTCTACAATTACTACGCCAACATCGCATCATTATCAACTACACGACGCCAATCATTCGTCCAACCAATGGATTTAGCTTCATCAACATCCCAATCATGCTCTCCAAGTCATCACAGTGCAATTGATATTTTATGTCTCTGTTTATTAATTGCATAAGAATGACAACGATAACGTTAAGGGAAATTACTAAGTTTTCTCTAGAGGACTTTCTTAAAGGAAAAACCACAAATAATACAGAAAATTGACAGTCATGTAGTAAAAGTGTCACTTGAGTGTGAAAATAGTTACGTCTTTAAATATGAACGTCGTTTAAACTTAATGCTTCATATTTACTTATAGCACTAACTACTTCTCGCTTGTAGTGTTTGTTAGTAATAAAATGAGGCGAACACTCTTTTGGTTTTATTTTCCATGCAACCAAACACCCATTCATCCAGCCAACCATGTAAAATGGAAAATATGGATTGTTTATTTGTCATGTCATGTCTTGTTGTTTCAATTTCTTTTAGTCTTGTCATGTGCACGTTTGGGTTTTATTAAAAATTATTCAATCACAAGTGTAATTTTTCAATTTTCGTTTATTAAATATAAACTTGAGCAGATATTTGGACGGACTTCCAGTCGACATACTTGTAAAGTTTAGACATACAGTGTTGTGCAAAAGAAAAGCAACACATTTGCTTATTTTAAGAAAAGCTCTCTGTGCAATTCGATTAGCGATTATAGCAGAAAACAAATAGACTTACTCAAGGCAAATTGATAACATGTAAACTCACGGGCGAATTCAAAGACATCCGGCTTCTTTGCTAATGTCAAATTACATATATAAAAAATGTACCGGAAATGGCGAAATATTCTTGTATATGGAATTTGACATCCAATAAGTTGAAAAAAGTACTCAGCTGATATTATCGTTGGAAACTTTTGCTTTTAGTCACATTCGTTCTTGCCCATTTTATTAAAATAGTCGAAAAATGAGCTCAAATCGGATTGAAAAAAATTTCACTTAGAGACGAAAATATTAAATCAAAGAATTATTCCCAAGTTTTTTTTTTTTAATTCAAAGGACCTTTTTATAGAAAAATTAACTTTAAATCAGAACACTTCTTATTTTTTTAAGCAAAATTTATCGGAAAACATTAGGGTAGAATACTTTTCCGCAGTTAGAGAGTTTTTTAATAATAATAAATTAAAAAATAAGTTAAGGAATCTTTTGATAAAAAGCTTTTTCGAAGTGGGGGCATTTTTGTAACAACTTTGCGGTAAGAAAATCTATTGCATGAATCAATTCTCTCTCTTGGGGTCAACGAATTATTCCATAATTTTTTCTTTAATCTGAAGAACTTTTTATGGAAAAATTAACAACAAATTAGAAAACCTTTTTTCTTTTTTAAGCAAAATTTATCGGATATCTTTTCGATAGAAAACTTTTCTCTGGCCAGAGAACTTTTTGACAGAAAACTTTTTTTAAGTCAGAGAATTTTTCGATAAAATACTTTTCCGAAATCGGAGAATTTTATGATAAGAAATTTTTAGAAGTCAGAGATCTTTTTGACAGAAAACCGTGCCGAAGACTGACGACTTTTTGATAAAAAACTTTTCCGAAGTCGGAAACCTTTTCGACAGACAACTTTTCCGAAGGCGAAGAACTTTTCGTTAGAAAACTTTTCCAAAACCAGATGAAAAACTTTTCTGACATCAGGGAACTTTTCAATAAAGAGATTCTCTGAGGTCAGAGTAGTTTTCTATAAAGAATTTCGGTGAATTGGAAAAACTTGTCTATAGAAAACATCTCTTCAAATTGAAAATTCTTACCAAGCAGATAAACACAGATCAATAGTTAAAGATTTCTTAGTTAAGAAAGTTATCAATTTCTATTTCGAAAAGCGACCCAAAAAGTAAGAGGTCTGCTTCGATATCCCCCCTACATTACGAGTAATATAATTCAATAAATATAAAATCATTTTAGCTCTAATTAGCTGTGATTTTTTAATAGCATTTCACACTATGAAGAGAAACGAAAACTTAAACTAAAAAAAACTACAATCGATTAAGTGTAGCAAAACGTGTCGCTTAAATTATCATCTTAAAAAATCACACTCAAAGATGTTGTTTGAACAGGTTACATGGTGCTACACCGATTCTCCCCTTACAAAAAAAAAATAAAACTAGATGCTTGCTAACTTTTTTCATATTTACATGAGATTCAAAGGCTTTAACTTTAAATAAATAAAAATAAAAACAAAAACATTAATTCAATGTCAAGTTCAAATATTAAACCCAATAAAACAAAAACACTGTACGGAAGAACGTTTGAAATAAATTTGTTTGGAAAAAAAGAGGGTCAGTGAAAATAATATTGTGCAATTTAGTTTAAATTTAAATGCATGTTTAAATTAAGCAAAAGCTTGTGAACACACTCTCTCTACCTTTCTGTCGTGGTATGTCAACAGTAACTAACATAATTATACATACAGTTTACAAAAACTTGATTTCCGTAAGTTTTTTTTCAATATGGGTGCCATTTGACTTATTCATATGGTCCAACGGCTTCTAATCTCAGCTTTGCGTATTGAAAGCGATGCAAATTGACATAGCTTTGCCCGAACTTCGGGCATAAGTGTATTTTAGACCTCGTTAGAAAAGAGGTTAGGGATGCTCCGATGCCGATGGAACGGATGAGTAGAAGAAAAGTAGTCGAACGGCTGCATCGGACACTAATTGCGGAAGGCGTCCTACAGAATGAGAGTATGAAGAGCATCAGAATTTTTACTGATGGTTCTCTTATGAATGGCAGGGCAGGAGCAGGTGTATTCTGAGCTTAGCTGAACTTGTCCTGTAGTCTGCGTCCGGGGAAATATTTGTTACTTTACCAGGCAGAATTCCTTGAAAAAGGTTGTTATTGCACTAGACAATCAGTCCGTTATAAAACGCATGGGGCAAGTGAACATGTTTTCTGAACTTGTGCTGGAATGTGTTCTGAAACTAAACAGATGTGCCTTGTTGAATGAGGTTAAGGGACACATAGGCACAAATGGGAATGAAGCAGCAGGCGAACTAGCAAAAAGGAGATCTGGGGTGCGAGCTAAAGTCCTTCAGTGGTTAAACTCTTTATAACTAAAAGGGTGGAGGAAGGCTATCACATGTAGACAGGCTCGAATGGTGCTGAAAGCGCCCCTTGGCAGAAAGGCCAGCAAAGTGCTCAGATGTAATAGGGATACCTTAAGATAGATCACTTCGTTAGCGATAGGTCATGAAAACTTCTAGTATCATCTGGCAAGGATGAAAATCGTAGAAGATTATACTTGCAGACTGTGTCAGGTAGAGGCTGAGGTGGTATCGCACATTGTGTGAATGTCTAGCACTGGCTAGCATAAATGTGAATGCCATGGGGGAGCTAAGCCTTAGTTCAATGCTAGCAAATACAAAAGATTCCGTGATGAGGAGGTGTTGACAGTTACCAGTCGACAGTGTGAAATCAATATAGTCAAGAGTAAAGGCTAGAGCTAGCACGAGACTTAATTGAGAGTAAAGTAATAGTAATTACAAATTGGTTGCCTAAAATCAATTTGTGGAGCGAAGGGGTCCGAAAAGGGACCCAAAAAGCGAGTGGTCTGCTTCGATATCTTACATTAAAAATAAAAAATTAAAATAAAAAACAGATTTAAATTTACCTCTAACACATAATCGAATTCTTTGGTTTCATCGTATTCATCGTCCCAACGTTTGTAGCCTTCGTCAATGCCTTCATCAATACAGTCATCATCAGTTTCTGAAATTTTATTTAAAAAAAAGTCGCAAATTATAAAACAAATAAAAAACACTTGATAATCAAATGTGTGAATAAAAATTGTGAAATTTAATTTTGCCTAAAAATTACTATTTCAATAAAGCTTTAAGTAATCTTTGTTTTTGGTTTTAAAATAAACAAATTATAGAGTTTAATTTTGTTTTCAAATCTCACCATCTTCGGTCATGTGAGTGATAAGTTCTTCCAATTCTTGGGACATTTGACACTGCTCATCTTCGGCCAGATTGTAATCCAAAGCATTGTAAACAATAATCGCAACGTTGCGTAGAATCTGTAAAAAACAAGAGAAAGAGAAATTTTCAGTAAGGACTTGATATTTATTGTTTAAAAAATTGTATAAAAATATATTGAAATTAATTTGTGTTGTTTTATTTTGTGAAATAATATTTTTCAATAAAATTTAAACTCTGTCAAGGGGGGCTTATTTTACCCTGCACTAGAACTCAATGAGAATAAAGAATTTTCAAAGTGAAAACACAGCTGGGTAGGCTCTTAGAGCTGGTTCAAAATGTTGCAAGAAATACCACGCCTATCGCAAATTTTATTGCAAACAGTAAATTAATCAGTTTATATTTCATTTTAAAAGGTGTGTCAAAAATATTAGTTTATTTCAGTGAAATTTTCAGCTACAGTTACAATCAAAGTATTGGCCAACGTTTGTCGTGATTTTTTTTCATCTTTCTGGTAAAAATTAGCTTTCATGCAAAAACAACTACTAAAAAATTTGTGCCATCTTGCCAAACGGCGAGAATTTTTTTGTACAGCCAGTAATAAAACGCATATAAAAATATCGTGATTTATTTGTTCTTACTTTCCTTTATCCAATTTGCAGTTCTAATTTAATTAACTTTTTTAACAAAAATATCTAATTTGTTAGCAATAGGACTTATGGCCTAATGATTGTATTACGGCCATTTGCTTTTTAAGGCCTGACACAGAAGCATTAATTGTGTTCGTGAACGCTGAACCGTGATTGTTTAATTCAAGCTAATAATATTGTTTATTTATAATTTTTGATTAAATGAAAGAGAATGGATGGTATATTGATAAATGTTTTATTTAATGTCGGCAATTATGTATGGAATACAATATCAGATAAATATCCGCCTCTGTTAGCCTCTCAAATGCGAGCCCTTTTCATTAATTTCTTCGCGCATAATTCCATTGTAATCCTGGCTGTATGCGATGTGGCACCGTCTTGTTGAAACCACATGTTAGTAAAGCCCAAAGCATGCAGTTGTGGCGTTAAAAAGTTTTCAATCATATCACGATATCGCTCCCCATTGACAGTTACCGTTACGTCGTTTTCAGTTTCGAAGAAGTAAGGTCCAATTATACCTCCTGACCAAATTGCATACCATACTGTCACTTTTAATGTATGCAAAGGTGACTGATGAATAATTTGAGGGTTTTCCATTGCCCAGAACCGACTATTCTGTTTATTCACATATCCATTCAAATGAAAATGTGCCTCCTCACTCATTATGATTTTTTCATGAAATTGGGGTTGTCATGGGCGAGCTGTATGTAAAATGGTCTTCTGGAAGAAGCTCTTGTGTCAACGGAATCTTAAATGGAAACAAATGCAAATCTTTGTGCAAAATTGTGGCCAAAGTTGTTCCTTGAAGACCAAGCTCCTGAGCAGGGTGCCGAATTGAGGTTGGTGGATTGTTTTGAACACTTTCTTGAACAACAACAATAATGCTTTCAGCCGATCTTCGAAATCATTCACTACACAATAAATAGTGCGTCTTGTTGGCACGTTGTTTCTTCCAAAAATTTCACGTAACTTTCTCATCCTCACAGTAATCGAAGATTGATTTTGATAAAATGTTTTAACGATTAAAACACGTTGGTTTACTAAATATTTTTCATAATAAATTTGCCACGTCTCTACTTCACGACTGCCAAATATGAACTGTCTAGACTAATATTTACCAAAACGGCGGCAAAACAAAGTAATATACCTTCCCGGCGGACAACCAGTACTACGAAGTACAGTGGTACCAATAATATACGGTTTGACTATCGACAGTTAGATTATTATCATGGTTTTATTTACTTGGGCTTTAAACTTTGCATCCTTATTTCAAATCAATGCAGGAGAACGGCGCATTTTTGTTTTGCTTTTAAATCGTTGGGATTGAGTCGAAAACTTCTTTCGAGGGGGTTCTTTGTGTGCCTAGTAGAATTTGAACTATTTCTTTGAGACTTTGACACTATTGTTCATTAAGTATTTAATCTCTTAAATTTTTGGTTTTCAAAGACCCTTCCGCCCAAAGCGCTATGCCGGTTTTCGGTGTGAAAACAACCATCCTTGAATGTTGAAACCACTAACGATACGATGAGTTTCGTGTTCAGTACGGACTATCATTTCACCATGCATCGTTTCACACCTGTCGAACTTGTGGAAATTATTACAAATTCCGGCTTAATTGGAAATACGCAGCCGGAATTTTATCGTGAGGTTGGCCGTCCTCATGGCGGCAGTGTGCGCCTATAAGATTCTGCGGACGTAAGAATCAACGTCGGACGACCATAGACAACACTGTGAGTGTATTAATTGGGCGCTGAAACTGAAGGCAACTAACACTTTGCTTTGTCTACAAGCGCAATTAATTGCTGTTATTGGCGCAAACATAATCCACAAGTGTTCGACAAAGCTTCACTGTATCCAGGCGGCCCTTTATTCTTTTATGTGACGAAGGAAGCACTATTACCGTCAGTGGTCCTCTGTATAGAGAAAAGAACGAAAAATTGTAATTGAGTGATCGTCAGTCAATGCTAATTTTTGGAAATATGTTTAGAAAGAGAGGAAGGATGACCAGAGAAAGCAATAAAACTGAAAAAGTTTGTATTCTGACGTCATTGTTGTGATCAGCAATCTGGGGATGTTTCTCATCACATAGAAAATGCAAATGCAAACTCAATAGTAATTGTGCCATAAATTTCCTCATGTTAAAGCAAAAATTAAAAAACTTTCGCAAATGAGTCGTAAATTGTAATTTATAATAGAGAATAATTTTATTATGCAGACACAAATCGTCTAGTCGTCTAATGTTTTTAAGTTTTATGAGTTTTATAATGTCCAAGACACGACATCCTACATTTCTTTTGACCACTTTCCCCACCGCTACACCACTAGCATTTACTAATCTATTTGTAATTTTTCTTTCTTGCAACCATTAAGTGAATTAATATTTTATACGTTTTCTAGAAATTCTATGTTCCAAAGTGGCAGAAATAAAGAAAAGTTAATCTTCGTATTAATAAAGCAGAATTAGTGGGAAAATTGTCTGTTGCTAAGAACTTAAATTTACGACGCTTCCAGCAATCCATTTAAGCTTGTGAAGAGCAAAAAATATTTTGGTAATCTCAACAGTTCTAATGGATTAAAGACATGCGATGTTTAATTTCAAAATTATGAAGAAGTTTCGTTGACTAAGTTTTCATTCAATATTAATTTCGAGGAAAATGAAATATTTTCTTATAGTTTAAGTAAATTTAATTAAAATAAATAAATATAGAAAATAATTTTTACAATATGCGAGAATCGCTTTCTGTTTATGTTGGACTATAGTGATTATACGAATACCGCAGGTTTTAAGCGAGCGCATAAGGCAAATGGATTATGCTTTTCAATCGTATTTTCCTTTTGCTTAGCTTTTCCGAAGCAATGACTTTATCGTCTGCAGGTTTTGTTTTTATATTATAAACCTCAAAACTTCATGAGAACTTCGTTCGAAAAAAGCCTTTCCAGATAGAAGGCAAGATAAAAAATTGAGAAGGAAGAAATATCGAAGTTAGCAGAAAGTAAAACGAAAATGAAAGAGGAGAAAGTAGGATAAGAGAAAAATCGAAATCTAAGAGAAAGACAAATAAATTAAAAAGCAATAAATAAGTGTTGAAAAAAAATATAACATGCCAAAACACCTTAAGAAAGACAAAACAAAATAGAAAAGGAAACGAAAAAGAAGCGGAGACAGGAAAATGGAGAAAGCAAGAATTATATAGAAGATATTATGAAGAAAAACCGGATTGAGAGAAAAGAAGTGTATAAGTAGAGACATAAAGGATACCATAATAATGAAGACAACAGTCAAAAAGCAATTAAAACGATAGAGAGAGAGGGACAAATGGAAAAAGATAAAGAAATAAAGAATAACGAGTATGCAATAATAAGATAAAAAAGTAGAACAAAAAAAGAAGCAGAAAAAAGCACGAATAAAGAAATAATATTAGGAAGAACGAAGAAACAAAATGGTTTAAATGAAAAATTATAACGAAAAAGAGGGAAAGGCAAAACAAGGGCTAATCAGTGTCGAAAAGTGAGAAATCAAAGTGAAAAGGTTAAATGAAAAGAATGTTGCATGAAAAATTATTGACCAAAGAAAATAAAGACGAAATATGAAAAAATTACTATTTGTAAAGGTGAAGACTGCTTAAGCGCCATTCACTCTATTAGTTCGAGTAAAACCGGTAACAGGTTCCTGTCTGTGCAAGGAATTTGGCATATACCAGGGATGCGAGGCCAAGAATTTGGTTTCTAGTATGCGAGCTCTGGATACCAGTCGATGTTCAGTTTTAATACAGACTTACCCGTGTATACGGAGCTCTATGTGGGTTGACGGGCAATATTTTATCCATTACTTGCGAAGCCTCCCAAGAGAGGGAGGTTAATTTCTGAAGAAACTATATTTTTAATTGGTCAAGGGAGGAAGTCAGAAGAGATGGACAAGACTGCCTCGCGAGGGGTGGACGGATCTAAAGGTACTTATAAGCCGTTGTACCATGATATTCCTATAGGGATGGACAATGAAGCCTCGCAAGAGGTGAAGAGGTTAATCTCTGTAAAAACTCCGGTGTTTGTTGACCAATAGAGGAATTCTGAAGAAATGGACAAGAAAACCTTGCAAGGGGTGGACGGGTCAGTCTCTAAGGACACTCCAGCGGGAGAGGCTTAGACTGTAGTGCACATTGTGTGGGAATGCCCAGCACTGACAATTGGTAAAGGTGAATGCCATGGTGTACCTAAACCTTAGATAAATGCTAGCAATTAATATGAGGGGATCGAAGAGGGATTCATGAAGTTAGCAGTCTGCTTCGATATCCCCCCTACATCATAAAAAAGAAACTACACTGAATCTTACAAATAATTTCCATGCATTCACAATGTTTTTCCCAACTTGTAAACCATTTCCCAAGAAGTAATTATGTAATTAGTTTTTATAAAAACAAATAAAAACACAACTTAACGTGTTTCTGTGACCTTTAAGAATTCCATTTGCATACATGTTTCTTTGTAAATCTTTTTCTTTCCTATGTTTCGTTTTGAATAAAAATTAAAAATAATGAAAAAACAATGGCCTACAAAAAAGCCAAATGTAACTAAAATAACGATTATCTCATAAATGTAATAAGAAGCTTAACAAGAAAACGAACAAAATACGTTACACTCCAGACAAATTTTCATTTAAAGTCTACTTTGCTAGTACTGGTTGGTACTGCCGGTATGTAAGACTCTAGTGTGTATTCTCAGCGGCTGATTGTTGCATGATGGTCATCATCATCCTCATAATTATCAAACAAATAAAATTATGAGACAAAACAAAAAATGCAGTAAAAAACTTCTGACCGATGATTGAAACGAGATGCATTAAAATATAACAACTACTATTACGTACAATAATACTAAAAATAAGAGATTGAAAAAAACTCCTCTGGTTTAGTAATGAATGCATTTTGATTACCTCATTCATATTTCTACACTAGAGTGAACAGGCTGGCGACTTGCTATTGCCCTTCGCCGCTCTATTACTACACTAGAACACTGAATTAACAAAAATACACTGGAAGTAAAAATCCCAAAGTATTATGGATTTTAAATAGGAAATATGCAAGAGTGAAAGAATTAATAAAGTATTAGGTGAAAGTTTTATGGTGAATACTTAAAGGGCTTAGAAAGGAAGATATAACGAAATGCATTAGAAAAGACCAAGGAGCGAAGAAAGAAGGAGGAGAGCGAAAAAGCCAGGGGAAAATAAACTGAAGAAGGTGAGAAGAAAATGGAAAAGAAAAAAATAATAAAGATCGAAAAGCAAAAAAATTAAATAAATGTTAAAAAAGACCTCAGGGCAATTTAGACAGTCAGATAAATATGACATACATTTGTGGGGGACGTAAATCCCTGCCGGAGTTGTGTTTTCTTTGCTGTACAAAAATACAAAAGGAAACAGGAAAAATATGTATTTTTAAATTATTTTGTTAGAAGTTAAACTAAAATTGTTGCGCACGCACTTTTATCCATTTTTATAATTTTTTTATTGTTGACTTCACTGACAGCCGTGTCGCAATTAGGTATCTAATCGACACCTAAAATGATCCAGGATTACCGAATGCCCCTTAATGGGATCGCCGGACATTCAAGAAGCACCCTAAAATAAGTGCGTGGACATGGTAAGAATATGGGCAATTGGATGGCTGATAAGCTGACAGTGGGGATCAGGGCAGCGGAGCTCGCGAATTGACTAATTTTGTCATATTCCCTTTCGGTCTGTAAAAGGCACACTGACAATGCTTTATGTGATATGGGTCAGGTTAATTAGTAGGGAGGAGGAACATGAAGCTATTCTATCCTAGATTAGATCAGGTTCAAACCAGAAATCTGCTAAGATTTTAGAAGGATTAAAGGATATTGCGGCAACTGCACATTGCAGATTTGGCAACCACGCCAAAATAATGGTGTTGCTAGCAAAAGAGAAGTGCCATTGCTGTCACAAAGGGGGGAGCAACAAGCGACAGTATTTTACATCCTGTGCCTCTGTCCTTACCGAGAGGACCAACCCCAGATTCGTCACGGGCGGAGCTCCTTCGGCAGCCTCACCGAACTATCGTGGATGAATATATTCCTTCATCAGAAGCAGCAACTGGTTCGGCAAAGATTTGATATTGGAATATATATAGTGACCAGTTAACCCTTCCAATCTATACTAATCTTTTACGATCCTTCTTTTCTTCCCTTTACATCTATCTACCAACTCCAATTGACTTGTGGAAAAGTTAAATAACAATAATTTGGTTTAAACTATAAGGAAAGTTTAAGAGCCAACCCTATTGCACATTATATTTTCTCGGTTTGTCGCTGTAATGCTTCTACGCGGGTCTAAGATACCTTTCAGGTATCAGCAAAAGGAGAGCAAGAAGAAGGACGAATAAAGGTAGTAAAATAAGAAAATTGAAAGAAAATTTAAACAAAATCAATGTTAAAGAATAAAGGGAAAGGATGTTAAGGAACGAACTTAAAGTAGAATTCGAGGAAAGAAGGAAGCCGAAAAGGTACCCATAAATTAAGCGACCTGCTCCGATATCCTGCCTATATTAAATACCAAAAATAATAGGAAAGTTTGTTATGAATACCTCTATAACCCTACTTTATGCGGTGTATTCAACACCATTGCTTTTTTGTATAAATTTCTTTCCCTATCGTCACCTTACTTGCTCAACATATAACTTCTGGTCAAAGTATAACTTATATTAAATAACACTTTCAAAATGACATGTTAAAAGTTAAACTCCATTTTTCTTTATGTGTATTCGTTCAAAATGTAATTCTTTATTTAGAAACTAAATTTACAGGCCACTTGTTAACAACTTTAATCTTGTTTTCTGTACGAGTTTTTTCATGACTTATTTCTGCTAAAAAAAATACCCATCAATGTCAGAATTTATGTAAATTTCAAAACGGCTTAACCCACTAGTACTTCAAATAGAAAAACCAAATTATATTAAATTTTATATATAATACGTTTTTTTCTTGCCGTTTTTTTTCAGTTGCATAATACAATGCGGACAGCTTGAAGGTGTGTAACTTGGTGGCATATAGTGACCTTTTTCAAGTGACCTTTAAACATATTTCGTGATAATAAACAGCATTACCTTTAGAGAAATCAAGTTGACAGGTCTTTTGTTTTAAATGTCATAGAGGTTAGGCGACAAAGAAATGGAAAAAATGGAGATTTGCCATACGAAAGTATTTTTTTGAAATGTTAAGCCTTGGGAACGAGGCACAAATAAAGGATTTGTATGCAACATATTAATTAAAGAATTTAAAAGCTGTGAGCAATATATTACTTAGAGTGAGTTGTAATGAAATTTTTTAAATTATAGACCAGTGTTGCAAACATGGCTTCCTTAGAGGACGCTTTACGGCAGACCTACCAGCTGCCGTATTTCGGGAAAAGTAAAAGTAAATTGGTCGCTTTAGGTATATATGTATGTCTATGTTATTTGATAGGCTAATGCTGAGAGACATACTGTAAAAACGTACTGATTGTATTTTTATTATCTGTAAGGACTGCTCTCGACTTACGTTCAGTTTCGTCAGGGAGCGCACTTTACGATTTATTACAGATGGAATTTTATTAGATGATTAAGACCCCGTTCTTTTTCCCACCCTATCTCTCATTTTTCCAAATCAGCTTTTATGACTAACTTCCTAGTCTTTTAGAGATGTTAGTAGTATTTGTCAATTGTATGCATTCAATAATAGATCAACCTTGTCGAAGATTTCAACAAATCATGGTAGATTTTAATGCTGGTAAGACCCAATGATATGCGCAAGGTAAATCAATAATCGCGGGCAAATTCAACATATTTCCGACTCAGTTGCGGATGTCAATCTCCATATAAAAAAGGTGCCAAAAATGTAAAACAATTTTTTTATATATGAATTTGACATCCAATCAATCATTAAAAACAAAATGATCAACTGGGCTGGTGAGTTTAACTGTTTCAATTCGCTTACACAGAGACTAACGACAGATCGTCTTGCTTCATCTCTTTTTGTGGCTGATAAATGTATTAAGGAATCGAAAGCTATTGATGTCCTTAGTAGGAAAATACAATGTGGAGTAAGCACATTTTTCAAGTCTCTCGAGAAGCATACAAGTGCCTCTGTTTTTTGAAACGGTGTAAGAGATACTCCACTTCACTTGACCTCCTTGCTGTTTATGATCGACCAAAAACAAAATACAACTCCCATGTATGGACAGGTACTACAATATCTATATTGAAGTTACTAGACCGCATACAGAAGAGGCCGAAAGTGTTTTTATCAATGACAATAGGATAACTAACTCTATTAAACATCGAATTAATGTGAGTTATTTTTTGTTTTACTATTACTAAAAAGGAATGGACTCTAATTAGAGAATTAGTTGTCCTCTTGTGAACGTTCTTCACTTAGAGGTCATTAACAGGAAAAACTCGTTCTTTAGCCGTACACGTAAAAAAACATGGCTGTGGCGTGGTCACGACAACCATACCATTTTCCTTGCAACAATATTTAGTTTGCCAGAAACATATAATGGTTATTTGAAAACATTTTAAATAACACTTTAGTCGTGATACACAAGTTATTGTTTACATTAAATCATTAAAAAATTCTATTCATAGAACTTGCTACATGGTTGAGTTGTATAATAAAATGTTTGCTAAAATTCTAACCATAAACAAAGTATTTTAATTTAAAAAAATAATACAATAACTCTAACCCTTACCATGTTCTTAACAGACAAAATATGTAAAATTCTTTTGGGTTCTTACACAATGTAAGAGGGTGCTAAGTGGTTAGAGCATTGGCTATTAACCATTCGACGGCTTTAGTCGCCTGTGTTCGTACCGCAGCAGCTGCAAAATCAGTAACATACATTTTTGCTTTTCTATCTATCAAAGAGGACCATTTTATACTTATCTATAATAATAATATGATTTTATAACCATTTAATTCAATCATAATATGTTCCTCTTAGGTTATGGTTACGGTTCAATCAAGTTTTTGCTATGCGTGTACAGCTCGCTTGTGAAATAAACTCCCTGCAAATAGATGTTCCCGCTACTTCCATCCTCATTTGGTATTTCATTTTGCAGACTTTAAAAAAAATATCATTCGATGAAAACCTAAGTCATCAGAATATATTTGTAATAAAAAATATTTTCCTATTGCTCACCCGCAGGTGTTACGTTCGATTAATATGTTGGTCGTTTCGCGAGTTAGAGTTCTAGGAGTGCACACTCTACTCTATGGTTCGCAGCCATATCAAATCTTTTTCAATCGGTAAGTTTATTTAATTTAATATGAAAGTCTTTGCTACGTTCCCCGAAAAAGTATCTATTGCTGTTTTTATACTTTAACGAATATGCGTGTCTTGCCATATGTATGTACCCCAACGTACATAAATACATAAATGACCCAAATACATTTCCATCAGACATCAACATAAAAGAAAAAAAAAACAGAATTACAGAATTACTTGATAGAGGCTTTGTGGTTGTTAAAAGTTGGTGATGTTGTTTTACTGCTTCTTATCTTCAATATTGTTGTCAACAGCACATAAAAAATAGTGTTTTAGCCTTAATATTCTAGTCAGTATGTGTTTTTTTTTTTCTTACCTAAAATTGCTATTTTATGAATAGAAGACAAACAACATTCATGCATAAATTCATTGCATTTGAAATTGCTTGTAGTAAATGCAACTGCAACTGCAACACAGAAATTGCAACCAAAATAAAAAATAATAATCCAATTTTCCCACTTATTTTCACACTGAATGAACACATCACATTATTGTCGTCACATCATCATCATCATGCTTGTACGAGTGAGCATTCATGACAGTCAAGTTTCAGTTGCAACGTCATTTATTATCGTCGTTTTGTTTGCTTTTTTCCTTCTGTGGCATCATCGCTATGTTGTCGCCGTTGCACTGGATTTAATAATAAAAAAGTGCTTTGGTAGGTTGTTTTTGTTTTTGTTCAAATAATTGTCAACTTGTTGCCGCCACCCACACATTCCATTGAGGCAATATATACAGTGTCGGCGCAAGTGTAGTTGTTATTTTGTAGCCATTTTTTGTGTATTTTTGTCTTTTTAATTTGATCTTAATCAAATTTAAAGTGTGTATTTGTGGCTGCTCATTATTGTTAACTGTTTGTTTAGGTTTTTTTTTTGATACTTTAATTATTAGAGGATAGTTGTTTTTTAAAGAGGTTTCCACTGTTTTAACATGGAAAGGAAAAACATGGTTGAGGCAACCATAATCTAAAATCAAAATATTATCATTGAATTAAATAGTTGTAAACGCATCATATTAATATGGTTCTTGTAGAATGATGATAATAGTATTAAACGGTGCAGAGGAAGGGTGTGCAGTTGGAATTATCGATTGTGCGCGTTCGCTGTGGAGGCATTTTTTAAGAGTAATTATTCTTACGTAATTGCTCGTCGACAATTTTGTTAAAAGTTCGGTATTCGGCGAATACGTTATGGACCGAGTGTAAATTTAATTCGCTAGTGAATGTCCCACGGCCAGGGCCCAGTCGATCTTCAAGGACTCCCAAAAACATTGAACTGGTTGAAAGCAGTTTACGTGAAAATCCGCGACTTTCAATACGGAAAAGAGCAGCCTCACTGGGACTTCCAAGAGCGATTATTCATGAAATGTTAAAAAAGGTTCTGAAAGTCACTTTGATTTACGCAAACATTTTTGTGAAACGATGTTGGAGCGTTTTGACATTATAAATCCCATTTTTTGGAGCGACGAGGGTCATTTCCACTTAAACGGCCACGTCAACAACCAATTGCCGTTACTAGTTTCCAAGAACCCGCAACCCTCGATTGAAACATCAAAAACCATTGCATTGCCCCAGGGTAACTGTTTGGTGTGCCTTATCCACGTGCGAGCTCTTCCATCGTACTTTCAACAGGATGGCGCGTCTGCACACACAGCCAAAGCTCGATGAATTTGCTTAGGGAAAATATCCCTGATCAGTCGCTTTGGGGACATCCCATGGCTACCGAGGTCGCTCGATCTAACTCCCATTGATTTTTTTTATGGAGCTACCTCAAAGAAAGGGTTTATAATGACAATCCCCAATCTCTTTTGGCTTCAAACGAAAATATTCGTCGAGAAATCAGCTTAATTGAACCAAGTTTACTGCAGCGTGTGGTGCAGAACACAAGGCTCCGTTTTGAACAGTGTGTTCAATTCAACGGAAGACCTCTGGATGACATGCTCTTTAAAAAATAAAATCCTCATTTCCATTCTGTCGTTCAATGCTCTTAATAGTGTCAATTATTACGCTGTTTATTTAAGTTTGAAAATATATCTGTATGAAGACCATTATTCCTTCAGTAAGTGGTACAAACCGGTCTTTGCCTAAAAATGACAGCCCCAATGTACTTTCTTGAAAAAAAAACAAGTGTCTTAATGCTTATAACAATGTCACCCCCTGCATTATTCAGAGACAAAGGAATTATTCCATATTTCCAGATAAGGGATAATATAACAGCCGCCCACATAATGCCTTAAATTTCTGCCAGCATAATATTAAATCCGTGATGGTATCCTTATGTATCCATGTCACAACTAGTCACAGATTTTCGGCAGGAACATAATCTCTTACAACGAACTAAGAGCAAGTTGGTCCAGCTAAAAGTTTTGTTTCAGATTTAACAGCATTAGGGTTTCATTTAATTGTTACAGAGGTGGAGAATTTTAAACTGTCACTGTGGTATAGTTTCCACTTGGGGAAGTCGCGATTACGCGACTAAGTTTTTGCTGAAAACTTAATATTGTTAAATTGTTTTTAAGAAAAAAGCTTCTTAGCACAGCTCGAGTAAGAGGAAAGCGATTTGAGACTACAATATGATTGCGTTATGTATTTTCTCGATACTAAAGCAAACTCATAAATGGGAACTACTCGTATTTGTACTAGTATATAAAACTGTGACCTATGTAGCCATTTGTGGATGCGTTTAGGCATTTATAGCATCCTCAAGTTATTGACTTCTAAAAGCAAAGGGGGAGAAAAAACGAGAGAAATATATTGATTCGGTTGAGAGTCTGGCTAAAACTTATTGTAAGACAGGCCACACGGCGTCTTTATAATTAGTTATTCTCGATGCCCATCTCCATAGCTTCAAACAGAACAACAAGGTTACCTTTCCCAATCAGCAAGAAGAGCTCTGCAGCTTTGTCTTCATTTCTATCTCAGATCTCGGAACTTGGCTTTATTTTCACATTTACGTTTTTGTGCTGATCTGACTCTTTTTTTCCAAGTTTATTTTCTTCTAAATGTTATTTTTATTTGTATGTATGTATATATTTCTTTTAACTTACAGTTAACAGACGGTTGGGTTATATCAAATTTCAAGTCTCTGCCTATAGTGAAAGTGTCCCATACAAATAAGTAGCATCCTAATCCCCTATGAAAAAAATTTTCATAGGGAATTTTCAGACGGCACCCTTTACATCAAAAGTACCCGTTTTAATTTTTTTCTACTCTAGTTATAGTGACAGTGCCCCATATAAAGTAGGGGGCGCCTTAGTCCCCCTACATTAAAAGTACCCGTTTTCAGATCTTTCTGCTTGCTTATTCCGCAGACCTACCTGAATGCAAAATTTCAGTTCCCTAGTTATAGTGGAACTGCCCGAAAATACTGATGAGTGAGTAAGTCAGTGAATAGGTACTAAAATAGGCCATTTTTACTCCTTCATACCTTGGGAAGCTTTTATGGTAAAACTTTCAGATTTCACTCTGAGGTAACCCTATATGCAGAGTCCTTATGTTTCATTATTTTATGATTAAATGAATCAAAGTTATGGAGAGGGTAAAAACAGCGGCAAAGCTTTCGTGTAATATACACATTGAGTGTTTAGGCCTGAATTTCGCAATGCGACTTAATACAAAACCATATTGAACCCTTATGAACTCTTGCGCAGATCATAATAAAATTTTTATTTATGACCAATTTAGTGCCTTGTCGTCTTAAGGGTGACCAACTTATGTCTATAATTTTCAAGTACTTCTTCCTAGACAAATTTTCCAATGACTCTCAAGTACAATAAAGTTTCATAATATTTGTTTTTTTTTTGCCCAGTTATAGTTTTGACATTTTGAATAAATATTTTTTTTGTAGTTTTTGTTTTTATGTCGATCTAAGTTTGCCCGCAAAAAATGTTTCAACAATAGAGCCTGCATATACTTAGTGTTCGTTCTCGATATTTTGGCTGATGGTTTATTTAAAGTGGATTGAATGAATAACCCAACAGGGTTGGTTAATAGCTTCGTCTTGTCTGGTGGTCTGTCTGTCTGTATGTCGCTCTGTGTTTAGTTTGTTTATTTAACTGGGCCTGTTGAAATATCTGGCTGCTTAGTTGTTTTACTGAGCGGCAGTCGATTTTACAGCGTCTGTCTGCCTGGCATACATAAGTGTTGGTTTTATAACATTTCTATGACATTTTGTTTATGTTTTTTTACTGTTTTGTTTTGGTTTCTTTAAACATATTTTTTTATGTAAAAAAACTTTTTGTTATTATTCATATATATTTTTTTTTATTTTGTTGTTGTGAGTTTAAGTTTTTTAGTTTATGTTTATTATCGTTATTGTATTTTATAATTTGGCAGTGGAGTAGTGAGTGGTACCCTCAACTGCTATTTACTTTTTGTTTGCATTTTTTTTCCTAACAATACCCTGGGAATGAGGTTAATTTAAGATCTGTAAACAGAAAGAAAAACTAATATCGTACTAAAAGTAAACAGTTTTTGTTTTTATCAAACAAAAGTAATTCAACAAAAAAATGTTAATACTCGCATATTTTTATTTGTTTACATAAATACTAGTATTTCTTTGTGCAAAACTTACAAGCCTGTTTGAATCAGTATTTAAGGTGTACGCTGTAGGGATCCAGTGTTTGGATTTTGACATTAATCGATTTGAAATACAAATTTTAAACAATCATGTAAAAGGGAGATATTTTAAAATTATGCTGCTTATTAGCCGATACATTTATCTCAGTCTATTGGACCAGCCTTGTTTAAGAACCGTCCCCACCGAGCTCGTTGTAAAGCTCATCATGGACATACTTCGAGCAAATTCTATAAATTCTAAAATCTTTTAAATCATGTCCTAACTCAGAGAAAAGAAGGAAGGTAGTGGCAAAATAGACATTCTCCAGACATAAAAACCTAAATGAACATATGCCAAAAACTTTCCTAAACTGAGACAGAAGCACGATTCTACTGGCGAGAGCTTTTTGTGCAATTTTAATTCAACAAAAACACGAAACTCCACTAAGGTTTGAAAACCACACTTGAATCAAAAACTTAGTTGAAAATACAAATTCATTTGCTAATGACTATGCTATTGTTAGTTCGTAATGTTGAAAATATGACAGTAACGTAAATAGAAGATATATGACAGCAATCATATTGACAGCAATCATTTGCTATTGCTATGCTGTTTTCTTTTTCAACAACATGAAGCAAAATATAAATATTTTCTAAATATTTTATCTTTGCTGTGGTTGTTTAGAAATAAATTGTTAAAAAAAAAGATTGTAGCATAGAACAGCACAATATTTGCTATAAGAATTGAACTGTTGCTGTTATATTTTTAATACAGGGTGTCCGCAGGTAAGGTTTGTTTGTTTATAATTTTTGATTAAATGAAAGAGAATGGATCGTGTATTGATAAATGTTTAATGTCGCCAATTGTGTATGGAATACAATATCAGATAAATGTCCGCCTCTGTAAGCTTCCTAAATGCGAGCCCTTTTGAACACATTTTTCATTACATTTTCATACATTTCACGCGGTATTTCATTAATTTCATCACGAGTATTTTGTTTGAGTTGCTCCAGCGTTTCTGGTTTGTTTGCATAAACCTTGCTTTTCAGATATCCCTACTAAAAGAAGTGCGGAGCAGTCAAATCAGGCGACCGTGGAGACCAATCAACATCACCATTTCTTGAAAAAGCTTGTTGAGTAAAGAGGTATCGCAGTAAATCCATTGTAATCCTGGCTGTATGCGATGTGGCACCGTCTTGTTGAAACCACATGTTGGCATATGTACGGCGGCGTAAATGGTCTTCTGGAAGAAGCTCTTGTGTCAACTGAATCTTAAATGGAAACAAATGCAAATCTTTGTGCAAAATTGTGGCCAAAGTTGTTCTTTGAAGACCAAGCTCCTGAGTACGGTGTCGACTTGAGGTTGATGGATTGTTTTGAACACTTTCTTCAACAGCAATAATATTTTCAGCCGATCTTGCAGTACGTTGTGGTCCATGCTTGGGCTTATCAGCTACAGTCCCTCTTTCTTCCAAATCATTCACTACACGATAAATAGTGCGTCTTGTTGGCACGTTGTTCCTCCCAAAAATTTCACGTAAATTTCTCATCGTCACAGTAATCGATGATTGATTTTGATAAAATGTTTTAACGATTTAAACACGTTGGTTTACCGAATATTTTTCCATACTAAATTTGCCACGTTTCTACTTCACGACTGCCAAATATGAACTGTCAAGACTAATGTTTACCAAAATGGCGGCAAAACAAAGTAGTATACCTTCCCGGCGGACACCCTGTACAAGCATCATAGCAACAGTAATAGCATTTTCTTAAACTAGCGAAGCTGAGACTCCCATTTGAATGATGTGCTATTCTAGACGTAATGGCATAAATGTAGCTTCAAATCACTTTGATATCTCACACCGTTGTTGTTTTAGTTAAATTTTTTTCTATCGTTTATTTCTGGTCAACCTATATACGGGCCATTTAATGTTATATCAATCATAAACGCATTTTTTTTCGGCATCACTGAGTATCACTGAGTATGAAAAAATATATACGTTAAAGTGTTATAAATCTTTTTGTTTATTAACTTTACTTTATGGAAAATGTAATAACTTTAGAGAGAACGATGATATTTAAGTACTGAGAGGGCACTTTTGTTGCTATTTGGCGTTTCAATGTAAATTTTTTTTACAGTTTCTTTGGGAAGCGCCTGGCTTGTGCTCCGTTCGAATTGCCAAATTATTATATATACAGACACGTTTAATCGAATAATTGTTGAAAATTATAGAATTTTTTTTTTGCCAAAACTAAAGCTTTTTGAATAAAATTTGTTGACTGCAAGACAAATATTCAGCGCCAAAACACATTTTTGATTAAATAACAGCTTTAATATGCGAGAACACCGTACAGAAAACTGCATAATTTAAGCACGGTTTACAAGGTGGTAGATATATTTTGCGTGTTTTTGAACACAACTTTGCCATCTTGACCGCTAGCTATCGTTGAACAAGCTTAGTTTTGTTCTATAAAGTCGTGTGACTTGATGCCGTCACAACTTATGGCGTTTTCGTTTCTTAAATATAATGTTACCTTGTTGAAGAGTACATGCTTAACACAAACTTATTATTTGGGATTTTATATAGACCATAACGGGCAGTGCCTTTCGGCATTTTTAGGGGTAAAATCTAAAAGAAAACCGAACGTTTTTTGGGCGTAAACATATTTCGACCATAAAGAAGGGTAAAAAATGTTACACTTTTTTAGAAACGAAATGCAGTTTTACTTTAGGTTCATATGTGAACCAAATCAGAAAACACCGAAACCTTTCTTCATTCAAGGTTACATATTATCTGCAACACTGAACTCAAAGCAAAACGTTGAATGTTTTCATGTGGAATACCTTCCTCCGTTAGAAATCTTTTTGTTGCAGTTATTTTCTTATTTCTTCCTACTGTTTCCAAAGATTAGTTCCTCCTTTTCCATATGCTTTCTAATAACGTTGTGAGTGCTATAACATTTCTTTTCTTGTTTTTCTGTAGCACATGCATACATAGCCTTTACTGCTTTTGGAACCGATTATTATTTAAGCAGTCGTACATATTTATAAACACATGGTCAAAATCGTGCTTTGCTGTTCGAGATCTTTGTTGTCTATTATATTAATTTTTTTCCTTTTCTTCAAACTCATACACGTTGCATGGAATTATTGAATGAATACTTAGAATCTTCCTAGCGAAAGAATTGCAATGAAAAAAACAAATAAACAAATAAGAAGAAGTATAATAAAACAACTTAGTAGTAGAGTAAGTCTATATTACAGGTTTGTGTACGTACGTACGTACGCCTTTCCAAAGCCTGTTTTTTTTGTATTTGGTTCTTTCTAAACTGGCAAATGCATTTATTTCATAATGTCTAGGTGGATCTTCCAACTGCATACTGCATGCGAGTGCTTTAAAATGTTTTCTACGTAACATTAAATTGCATGTTAAGGTATGCAATAATTTTTGGTATTTTGATGAAGAATTATAAATTAATAAGGAATGATTGAACGCGATATAAATTAGTCGCGCAGAAAATTCTTTACTTAGAAATTCTAAAGATCTTGTATTTTTCTAATTTGGTGTTTGTTTTTCTTTGTTTGTGTAAGAAACAGGTTGAACAAAACTTTGTCATGGTAAGTTCCTTAGTATTGGGTGTGCAAAAAAGTTCAGGCTGTTTTTTGTTTGTCAAAAATATGGCTTTATTAAAAAAGTTTTTTAATTAGCATCTCAATCAAAGTATTGGCCATTATTAGCTGTGGCTCTTTCCATCTTACTGGTCATAGATGAACTTCACGCCAAAACAACTGCTGCGTCTGGCTAAATAAGTCTAGGGGAGAGAAATTAACACAATCTTATAAAAATCCCTGCACTACAGTGGAACAGCATATGCCATATGCGTAGAGAGTCGATTTACAGTTTTATACAGACTTACCAACTTACCCGTGCGTATGAGGTTCTGTGTGGGTGGACATCTTATTCTCCATTGCATGTGGGAATTATATGAATTCTGTGAAGGATCTCCGATTTTAATTAGACAAGGGAGGGATTCCTCCCTCGCGAGTGATGGACAAGTCAATCTCTAAAGGTACTCCTAAGCCGTTGTACCGTGCAATTCCCATAGGGATGGACAATTGAGCCTCGCTAGAGATCGAGACGTTAATCTCTGTAAAAACCTGGTGTTTATTAGCCAATGACTGAATTTCGAAAAGATGGACAAAAACCTCGCAAGGAGTGAACGGGTCAGTCTCTAAAGATACCCCTGAGGAAAAGGCTGATACGTTAACACACTTTGTGTGTAAATGTCTAGCACTAGCTAGTATAAGGCTTCGGATCATGGGCAGACACTTGTTAAATGTGAATGGTCTTAGACATATGCTTTTACAAGAGTCTCCCTGATAAGGAAGACACAGTTACCAATCGACAGTTTGAAAACACTACAGTCGAAAGTAAAGGCTTCTGTTAGCAAAAGACTTCATGGAAGTAAGGTAGGCGTAACTTTCAAATCGGTTGCTGAAATGAATTTGCGGCAAGAAGGGAATCGGAACGGTCTGCTTCGATATCACTATTAATAATAATACAAGTGGTTTTAGAGAGAGAATGCTCGTCATAAACATCCATTTTGGATCCAAAAACTTTCAATGAGATAAAAAACTTTGTTGTTTTGAAAAAGACACTACGGTCACGGAATATTGTTGACAGAGATCTAAGCTTTGCGATAAAAGAGAATGCACGTGTCATCATTAAAACTATGCCACACGACGGGCTAAAGGTTTTTCATATGCCATCAGTTGTTTGCAATCAAAAGAGTATAGTATATTTTGACCATGTCTATCACTATATGATTCAAAGATGCCTAAGCCTTACGGATAACCCCTCATGATTTGGAAGAGTCCTAATGCAATCCACAAGACAATAGTCCAGCGATATGCTGAACGATAGACTATACTTTGTATTAAATTTCTGCCTCAAATCCCTTCCTCTCACGCCTTTAAACGTATAATAAGTTAAATAATATTACAGCCTCGATTTACAACTAACGTTGCTGGTCTCTCTGTCGCTCTCTATCTCTCGCTCTATCTTACATATAAGACAGACTATTCACACAAAGTCAGAATCCCGTAAGTTGCTTTCTCTGGCACAATTAAATTCCAAATTTTAATTGTCATCGTTACACAGAGAAATCAATACTTCGATGAGAAAATTCTTTTATAGTTCTGTTATGGTGCTGGGTATCTATAGTTTATCATCTATACTTTATGTTTACGGTACTTGGGCCAATTACCCATTTTTTGTTGTTTTACTACATTTCCAACTTTTTTGTGTAATCTTTTTTTTGTGGCAGTATTATTAGTTTTACTTGTTGTGCACCAACAACATGGAAGTTTCTGCCTTTAAACTTTATGTTTTGATTAGACAAGCCGAAGAAACGCAGAGAGTTAGGCTTGCTTGCTGGCAGGCAGTCAGCACAGAAACATTATTTAACTTCTTTGATTATTTGGGTTGATTTTTTAATAGATTCTTTTATACATTCACAACTCCTTCTTGAAATCTTTCTACATGTTCTTTTTTTATTATTCGTATAAATAATTTTTATGTTTTGAACCAACGCGCTACCTTAAGTGCCATATCATTCACATTGAATGTTTTCGCTATGAGAAGATGATATTTTTTCATTTTCAATTCTTTTCTAACATATAATTTGACTTTCTTAAGCCGTGGCATCATTACAAAAGTTCTTAAAGCTGTTTTCGCGTTTTTTGTTGTTGCTTTTTCTAATTTGAAATTTGATCAAGTGTTTTGGGAATTGAACCAGCAACATGATGTGTATGTGTGTGTGTGTGCGAGAGTGTGTAACTAAACAATGAAACGTTAAAAAATCATTTTGAACTTCACATCATATGCCTTTTTTCTCCAATAAAGAATAAAAAGCTTTCTTCTATGGAGGTTTATTTCTATAACTTTTTCTATTCTTTTTTTTTTTCATTTGAAATAAAACGTGTTCTAGAGATCTAATATGAGATAACATGAAATAATAGTAAAACTTTATTTTCCAAGAAAATGTTAAATAAAAATATTCGTTAAGATTCATTGAAAATATGAAATTGGATTGTAGTTTCGCAAGAAAAAGAGGAGCAGTGTAGTCAAGAGCAACCAATTGATTGTCTACAGCAAAAATACGAAAATAATTGAAAAAGTTGAAATTCTTTGGAAAGATTTTGGCAATAAAAAATAATAAAATTCATTAAATATTCCTGGAGCTAATAAAACTTAAATGGCTAATTAAAGAAAGAAGGCATATGCTTGGAAATATTCTTAAAAGTATGAAGTGAAAACACCTCAGTTTGTTTTGGGGGAAATCTGCATAACCTAAACCCACAAAACGGTTCCAATTAAGAAGCTGCGCTATCACTGCCGCGCCACAAATTATTTTGATCAAAGAAAAAAGAATAAGGACATGAAAAAGGTTAAAAACTCAAATGTGTTGGAATAGATTTAGCTAGAAATAGGTTGTTTTATATAAAAAAATAATTTTAACCACTTCGGTACGATCGTCGACTATAGGCGACGGCCACATATGGCACCACACAGCCGAGCGACGCCTATAGTCGACGGCTGTGATAAAAACGCGCACGGCCGAGCGTGGACTGTAGGCGACATCCAGGAATTTTCTCTTATCTCTGTGTTTGCGGAATGTTTACTCGCATAGTTTTAGTTTCGTTCATACCATCGCCTAAAACGGTTTCACATCTATAAAACGGTAACCGTGAAATAGGAGTAATTATATTTAGTTCTCTTTATATTTTAAAGAAATAAATAAAAGCGCGTTTCGTGACCGATAGGCACCGTACCGAAGTGGTTAAGGTCCTATATTACAACTTGCCAATAGTCGGTTTTGCCTTTGGCCCTGCCATATTTTCCGGTAAATTAGTTTTATTTTATAAGGAAGTAGTGATAACGAATATTAGTTGAGATCTTTTTATTGCTCACTTTAGCTAAAGTTACCTATTATTAACAAGAACTTTAAAAGGCTGCAAAATGTTGGAATCTCTATTTGATCATCAAATGGGCGGAGAGCTACAAGTCCTCGAAAGCTGATGCCGCGAGCCACTGGCGCATGTTGAGGTACACCGACGTGTACCCCTAAAATTATTAACCAACTTCATCTACTAAGCAAATTATAGTAGTCCACCGCAAATCAACAGCTTTAGTACAGCCGATGCCGAAAAATGTTCAGGCATAGTCGATTTTTTCCGCGGGCGCGAGTTTTTTTATATTAGCCGCTGGCGGCCTCAGACTGACAAATGAAACACCGAAAACGACATATTTAACTGAAAGTATCCAAAACTTATTTATGCACATAATAATATTATTCTAAAATTCACGCCAGTTTTGGATTCAAGATTTAAGGCGAATAAAAAAGAAACGCTTTACAAAGGAAAAACGCGTTTGCATATTTCGAAATGATGAAAGTTGAATAAGTAATTGGAAAAATAAGGAAAACTGAATCTTATGGGGATGCTAAGTACACTGGCCGACCAATAACAAAATTATATTGAAGCAGTGCCTGAGAGTGTTGCCCATATTTTAAGGAGCTTTCCACAGCATATACTCCCTAATATCTGCGTCTACACATATTGACACAATAAACTCGATTCTAAAGATCATTTACAGCATCCGGAGATTGTTGATTTTAACATCAAGGAAATGCGGATTTTTCGACCAACATAATTCTAAGCGTTTTCCTGTAATGGTCTTTTAAATCGTCAAAATGGACGCCCACATTGTAAGAAAACAAATTTATGGCTGGGTACGTCACTGGATTATACTTCTTTAAAATAAGGCTGGCAAAGTAGCGACTGTTACTGGTGTTCAATATCAACATGTTAAAAAAAAACGAAAAATAAATGGTGCGTTAGGGCAGACAGCATTGAGACATGTCTTAAAAACTTTTGCATAAAATGAAATTGTTAAAAAAAACAAACAGTTCTCTCATTTAGTTCGTCTTGAAATTCGGCATTCTGCTGTGTTTGTTGTAGTTGGAACACACGTACTGATTCTTGAATGCAATTACGCAACTAATCTGAGATTTTTTGGAATTAGAAGGCGGTTGGCTATCAGAAGATGTTTTGCTGTAGAAAACTGTGGCGACATTATTAGACTGTTGCAGAAGGAAAATGGTAATTATGATGTGGTAAACGAAACCACTCAATCTAACACTATTTCCGTAGAAGAGGACCCATAGAAGATCAGGAACCCTCTCACTCAGCTATTTCAACCTATGCCTCCAGTTTTTCATTTGGCAAGAGAAATTTGATATGAAAAGAAAGGAATATGCTCTATGATGCAGACCACATTCCGGCAAGTTCTATTTCTACAGATGCGATGTCGCAACTGGAAACCTCATACCAGTATTTTTCTCTCCTGCTCAATGAAGTTTATCTAAAACTTTTACAGAATCTAATTTGAAGAAGTTCTTTTGTATCTTGTTATTCATGTCCATGTAGAAATTGCTTAGTACTAGATCATACTGCTTAACAAAGTGTGGATGCAAACCAATTTCTTTAGCAATGTCATTGCATTTCAACAACGATGAACTTCATAAACCTCTAGGCTATAAAGAACATGACGGGCTTTCTAAGGACCACCCTGTTCTCTAATACGTTAATGAAACGTTTGTCACAACACACATGGACTAAACTGTTTCTGTGGAGGGGCGTGTGTGTGCTCCTGATTATTGTTTTCTGTTCTACAAAAGCTTAACAATTTTTGCCCGTTTGATATACTCGAAGTAAGTTAATGCTTAGAAAAGGTGTCGTTTTTTTGGATTTTACCCTTAATATGGTCGAAAGGCATTGCCCTTTATGATCTATATAAAATACCAAATAATAAGGGTGTATTAAGCATGAACTCTTTAACAGGGCAACATTTTATTTAAACAATACCTATCTTTCTAAAACAATATCTACCCAAAAATCCGCACACAAATGGGTCTTCAAGTTATATGTATGTTCTATGAAACTTGATGGAATATGCCCATACATTTGAAGGTTATTTTGGAGAAGAAAATTGAAGAAAACTTTCAGATTAACCAGATATTGGCGCGATAGAAAATGTTGTAGTTTGCTTGCTGCGAGAACCACATTATGTACTTTCAACATTTATTTGTATACCTCATTATCATTAGCATATTTAGCTAAGCAAGGAGTTTTTACTGTGGGAACTGTGCAACAATATAGGATTCCAAATAGTAAATTACCAGGAAAAAAGAATTCATGAAGATCAGGGGCAGTTATGTAGAAAGAGTTTCTACGGCGGATGGTATAGATATGAGTTGTGTAGCTTGAAAGGACAATAAGACAGTAATATTGTTATCCACGCAGACTGGAAAGGCAAAAAACTCAAGCAATTGGCAATAGTTGTCCATTTATTGTCTAAGAATATAAGAAAAGAACGGAGGGAATAAACCTTATGGCTAGCTGTTTGCAGCACAATCGCACAACATTTACTTTAAAAAAATGCTACTTGTTGATTACCAAGAAAAAAAATGAAGTTTCCAAAGCCGGCTAGGTGTGCAAAGTTCAAAAGGAGCCATAACCGTTAAAACCGGCTATCTATTACATTCCACATTTATTTAAACAAATACCGACCCAAAACCCGGGTTTAAGCCCGGATAACACCCTGAGCTGATCTCCCTATTTATGGCCCGCACAGAACGTAAATGTATTATTTTAAAAAATTCGGAGTATTTTTTTTGTCAATGAAGAAAATATTGGGATGAAGTGAACTGTTGCGATCTCAACATCTTTACCGAATTCGAATTTATGGTCCTTTAGCTAGAATGTTAAAATGTGAATGCTTTAATGGATTATTTTAACTTAAGCGATTTAAAGGATGAACTATAACCACAGACGTTTGGGAATTTAGTGCCTATATCGTTTTTTGTGGTCATATCGAATACATACAAGAGATTCGATTGCATTTCTAAAGCGAATTACGAAGTTAAATAATGTTTTTGTTAATAAAAAAAATAATTTTATATTTTGCGAATTAAAAGAAATAATTATCATCGTTATTATTGCATTCATCACTAGTTTTAATCGTTAATATAAATTCCAACACAATAAGAAAAAAAAACGTTTCTATATTTTTGTATACCTCTATTGTTAAAACGGTTTATATTGACATACCAGCATAATACACCTTCCTAGCCGAACTGTTTTTCTATCGAACATTATCGGTGTAATGAATAAATAATATTCTGTATAAATTTATAAAATACTTATAAATATACTCGTTCGTACAGCACGTTACATTGTTTCTTTCTTGCCATTATAATGAACTATTAGTACAGCTTATGTGCACGTGTGTATGTGTGTGTGTGTGTATGTTTGAATGTATGTATGCACTCGTTCATAGATTTCGTAGACTTAAAGTGCAAGTTGAATTGGTTTAACTGGTTTTTAATCGATTTAGTGTTTCGTCTTGGGAGTGAATGAAGAGTAGTGCATTTATTGGTTGTGGTGCAACTTTTACGAAGCCAATGATACCAGCAGAACAAATAGTAGAAAAGGAATCATAGCAAAAAAAATTCGATTCCATTCCATTTTTTTCCAATCTTTTTCTTAAATGTTTCTTCTTTTGTTTTACTTTTAAAGTTGTATTTTTTGCACTTTTTCGCCTTAAACAATATTTTGTTAAACAGAAAGCATCTAACAGCAAGTACCGTTTTTATTCTACAATTATTTAGTCTTTATAACAATAACATGCTATGGAAATGGTATTGAAAACCATGATGGAAGAACACAAGTGATATATGCTTAAAAGAAGTAGGGGGAAAATGTTCAGAAATATATGATTAAATAACATTAAGCCGAGTCAAAATTGAGAATTGAAAAAGGTTCTGATGTGTAAAAGAAAGACAACTTTTCCCATAAGTACAGGGTGTCCGCCGGGAAGGTATACTCCTTTGTTTGTTTGATTAAATAAAAGAGAATGGATCGTATATTGATAAATGTTTTATTTAATGTCGGCAATTATGTATGGAATACAATATCAGATAAATGCCCGTCTCTGTTAGCCTCACAAATGAGAGCGCATTTGAATACATTTTTCATTGCATTCTCACACATTTCACGCGGTATTTCATTAATTTCTTCACGCATAATTCCATTGTAATCCTGGCTGTATGCGATGTGGCACCGTCTTGTTGAAACCACATGTTAGTCAAGCCCAAAGCATGCAGTTGTGGCGATAAAAAGTTTTCAATCATTTCACGATATCGCTTCCCATTTACAGTTATTGTTACGCCGTTTTCAGTTTCAAAGAAGTAAGGTCCAATGATTCCTCCTGACCAAATTGCACACCAGACTGTCACTTTTAATGCATGCAAAGGTGACTGATGAATAATTTTAGGGGTTTCCATTGCCAATATTTCTTATTTGAAATCGTTTTTGGTGTTATATCCTGTTTTTCACCTCCTAGATACGCACCTGAATATTGTAAACTACAAAGAAAACTTAGCACTTTGATTCGATAGAAATTGTTTTTATAAATACTAAAACTATAATTTGTGAGCTGTTGAAAAAACGAACGTAGTAAAATAAATCTCAGGAAGTACTTAACCTACTTTTACCGGCGGGCTGCTGTTTAAATGAAATAAAGGAAGCAATCTGTGAGCTGCTAACGAAAGCTTCATGTATACCATAGTTCAAATGTCCGCTGCAGCTTAGCACACGGATCTGAGAGTTGCAATGGCTCTGTCGCATAGAACCTGACTGGGTTTGGTTAAATCGATGGGAGGATACACTCGTCCCTTGCCCGTCGGATCGCTGTGCGTACACCATTTTGAAAGTGTCCACCCGGATAGGAACTCAGTTCCCTGAACAAACCAACTGGCTAGTTGATATTCAATGAATCCCACGTCGGTCCTTGTCTGTGCGGAATGCGAGCAGTGGCATAGGCCATGTGCACCCTACATGGCTTAGATGTGCCTGCAAGACCGAGTGGCCCGTCAGCACACTCACCATTTTACTAATTTAAGATTTGCTTAGTCTCAGCAATGTTCTTTGTATTGTGGCGCCACTGTATAGCCGCACAACATTAGAGTAAAATAATTTAAATATTGGAAACCGATTCGATTGATAAAATTTGTATTAAATTTTAATTTTCCAAACGAAAAGAATTAAATTTGTTTAATTCAGATGGAATAATTGGAGACCCCGAGAATGTTGGCACACACTCCCAAACAGCAGGGTTATCTATCGTTACATCCTTGATCGTATCGACAATCGTACGAAAAAAAATCACGTTACATTTTTTATACCGAACTTTCAGCACTTTTTAATTTATTCGAACTAAGTTTTGTTGGCGGATGACAATTCGTAAAAAACGCACTTTTTTTTGTACGATAACGTACTGTTATAATCTCTAAAATTGTGAATTGCAATCCAAAAAAAGTATTTTTACGATACGTGTTATACGTTAACGGATGTGACGATTTTACCCCTGATCCAAAAGTGATAGGAGACAGCCAACTGGCGTGCACCAAGGATCTCCGGCGCAGGATCTTGACAACCAATCAAGTTCTTCAACATGCTTAACAGTAGCATAACGTCGCTAAAAATGTTTTTCCAACAAAATTAAGGCTCTCCTCCAAAAGATCCGAAGTTTATTCATACGCCAAAAAACACGGCATGGTCACGACAACCATATTATGTTCTCTACAGCAATATACTATTGTGTCAAATATATGATGATTCTTTTAAGACATTTTTTTTAATTCCGATAAACAAATTATTGTCTACATTTAATCATTAAATGATTTCTATTTATAAAAATTGCAACATTGTTAAGTTGAACGTTACAATTTTGACTAAAAATTTAACCACAAAGTATTTTAACTATAAAAAAATAATATAATCACTCTAACCATAAAATGTTCTTAACAGGCACAATATGAACAATTCTTGTCGAGTTTAATCAAAGTATGAGGGTGCTGTGGCGTAATTACCATTTGATGAATTTAGTCGCCTGTATTCTTCTGTCAACCGCTGCCAATCAATAGCATTAAATTGTTTGCTTTTCTATCGTTCTCAGAGGATAATATTATTATGCACACTAATAATATGATTTGTTTGCAATCATATAATTCAATCATAATATGTTCTTTAAGATTATGGTTACCTCAACCATGTTTTTTATATGCGTGCAGCGAATCGTGGTGAATCATAAACAAAACGATTTGGTAGACACAAAAAATTAGGGCCGCGAAAATAAGAAGTGTAGCTATATTTGTTAGATTATCGGCAGAAATTTTTACTAAATATCGTAAGTTACAAAAAATACGACTAATTTCTTTTTGGATCAAAACGGCTAAAAATTCAATTTCAATGAAATTTCCTGCAGAAAAAACTCAATAGTGGTTGCGCGTATTTCGTCCAACATTTAGCTCATCTGACTTTAACCTTAGATACTCCTCAATTATTTTAGCTTAATTTTATTTATTATAAATCATTTTGTGAACTAAAAAGCAAAAAGTTCTATGCATTAAGGCAGTAAAAGGGTGATATCAGACTTCATAAACAGCAGGAAAATATGCCTGTGCTTCTTACATCAGCTCCAAATATCAACACATTTAGAATCGCTTTTAAAGCAATAATTTTCTATCAATAAAATCAATTGAAATTTACTGGGGCTGATATGAGTCTATCCGTTAAGCCGTTATGTTTTGCACAGTGGGAGGTTACAGATAAAAAACAGATAAATGCGTGGTACAACTTTAATAGAACTTCATATGGCAATGAAGTGTTCTAGTGGAATTAAAGCTCTAAATTTGCATTTTATATTTCTTAGGAGCTACCACGCCACTAGACCTGAGGTATATAAAGCAAATTACATGACTACTTATTTCTTTATATTACATATTACAGTTTGCTGCACCTACGAAGTATGTCGACCAGCATCTACGTATGAAAAAAGCAACAAAGCATTTTAAATTAATCTTGACATGCATAAGTTGTTTAAACGTGCGCAATAGTGCAGTATATAGGAATAAATTTCTTGAATACTATATATGTATGACGTTAGTTGGGAGGGACATGCGGAGAGACGCGGCTCCAGGAATAGGGAAACATAATTATAAATCATGTGTTTTCGAATTTATTTTTCAAAAAAGCAAAGTTATTTATATTTCTAATAAACAATTTTTATTAAAACGCACCAAAGACATACCTTGTAGTGTTTCTAAATTTGAGTGGATGGTTTATGCTCGTCGAAAACTACTCATGTTGACATACGTTGCTTTATCTCCGCATACTTCTAGAGTGCGTAACAATTTGGGTTTTGTTTTATTATTTACTAGGCACTTATTCTTTTAGGAGTTTTAAAGATCTTATGCCCACGCGAGTGTACTAAAAGACGTTTTTTTGTTTACATGGAAAATTTGATTTAAAGACATACATACGTTGTTATTAAATAAAACCACAGATATCCACCTTAAGTATATGAAAATATATTTCATAGAAAATGTTTATGTATGTTTTTATGGAAATCAAAAAAAAAAAAAAAATTAAAAAAATTAATATTTATATATTTTTTTGCAAGTTCCCCACTGTGTTTTGCTCACCAAATTATATCTTAAACAAAATTGTTTATTATCTAAATGAATTTGTTTACTGCTTTATTTATTTTCGCATTGAAATCGACAACTAAACTTAATATTTATTTTACGCACAAGCAATATTTAAAATGTTTCATATTAAAAGCAAATAATAATTAAAAAAATATAAAAAAGCAAATAGTAAATAAAATGCTTTAATGAAAATGATATTTAAATAAGCAAATATTTATTAATATTATTATTCAATTAAACTTAATAGAGATAAAAAATTTTGACAGCAAAATGCCAAAAAACTAAAAAAAAATAACAATTAAATGAAACTAATCAAGCGTGTTGAAGACAATAGGGATTTCAAACAATTCCCTACTCCTTGCCCCCCTCACAAGCCAACCCCTTAATAGCAGACAGTCATGATTAAGAATTTCGTAATAAAAATTCGTTAAAAAATCAACATTTTAATAGAAAAGACGAACTTAGTTGTGCTGGTCGATTGAAGTTTTTAAGGTTTTTTGACCTTTTCATTATTTTCAGTTTTATTGTTTAGTATGACTGGGGACACGACATACATAATCATTCGTGCATTACATGCCACATAATAATGGCCCTTAAAAATAATAATGAACTGAAATGAAAAAAGTTAAAACTTTTACATCCACATCATTCTAAGGAACCTTAAATCGCAAATAAATGTTTCGTTACTGACAAAGGCGGCACTCCCGTTTAGCAAATACCCTGGGGATAAAGTAACTTGCAGGCAGACACCACTGCGCGTATTTGAATGCCATTGACTGCCGCCAACATTTTCATTCGTCTTTCTGTTCCAACCAAATAAAAATGATATCAAATTTTAGCTTGGTTTAAACAAAAGAAAATACATTTTAAACAAAAGAAGACCATGCGAATGTGTATATAAATATTGCGTTTCCTTGGAAAATGTGTGCTTCAAACAGGGATGAGGTGTGATATTCTTAAAATTGCAATTGTTTGGTGAAAAATTTACTTTTTCTTGACTTAATTATAGTAACTCAATTGAATAAAACGAAATAAGCGAAACTATTTCAAATAACTTTTTTTATTAAAGTAAGGGAAGTCAATTGTCTTTTTATATAAAGCCTAGTACTCTGTTCGAATTTGCGAAAAGTGTTGAGCAACATTAATTATTTCGCTTGAAAAATTTGACAATACGCTAGTGGTGACAATACTGCGGTTTCGAAGAAAAATTTCGTTTTTTTTGGCCTTTAAGTATGCATTCATACATATTTATGTACAGATGTGTTTGATGAGTTGGCAAAAATATTAATCGAAAGAATCGGGAGGAAAAGTAATAAAAAAATTAAACAAATGGTAAACAAAACAATATTATTAGCTTGTGCTGCTGCGCAACAATTAATACAACTTGCTACCAAACAACTTTTGAAAGACACACGGTCTGTTTCATGGCATTGCGGTTACAATGTAGCTTATCTGACTTATCCCAAATATGTTTTCTTTTTTTTACCGCTGAAATAAGGATATGATTTTCTATGTCACTAAATTTTCTTTTTCACTTTTTCATAAATTTACGTTTTTTTTTCCATTTTTATACTTTTTTTGGCACAGCAAATTTAAAATTAAAACTAGAAATGCTTAACTGATCAGCAGTTGTTTAAAATTCCGTGCGAAAAAAGTGCTGCTCATATTGTTTCGCAGTTGAAAAAAAATGTTGCCAGAAAAATTTTTTACTTGGAAAAACATGCTCCCAGAAACATTTCGTGTGTTTTCAAAAAGTGAACAGAGTACAACTTCAGCAACATTATTTCGTTTTTATTTCGCACGAAGGTTTTTATATGGGCTTTTGACAGCATTTCGCACGAAATTATGAAGAGAGTACCATTCATAACCAAGATTTTAATATTTGTATGTAAACATCAATCTTATTTTGTTTTGGCAACTCGTATTACTTTCAAGGGGTGAAATTTGCAGTGTAAATACCCTGCTCTGTCAAACAAATTTTTAATGGGATACAGTGATGCCAACTCTGCCACTTTTGTACTAGATCTACTCCTTCTGTGTACCTACACTACACCACTAAACAGGTGCCCTTTTTCTGTCACTTTAACTTTAATAATAGAAATAAGAAGAGAAGCAAGAAAAAATTATAAATCTAACCAGCAAACATATTTTATTGACCATTATAAACACTATTTTGGTTTAATAAAACATTTTTAAAGGACTGTGCTTTGGGGTCATCTTCGCCTACGAGTGCATGCAAGAATGTATATATTTCAAACATGACTGCATCATTGGACCTTATTTCTTTTGAAATGATAAGGGAGACACCGTTAACGTTAATGGTCCTCGATAAAGAGCCGCCAGAGCTTGAAAACATCAATATATCCAAGCTGCGGATCCAAACAGACGGCGCTACATGCTATAAAAGCAACGTAACGATCGAAGTTGTGAATCTATAGTCTATGTCAAGTTCTTAGTCTATGCTAAGAAGGCAACCGTTTTGGAAGAGCTCGACCTAATATTCGAGACGGTATTGTCAGGAGTACCGACGCACATTTCTTCTTATCTGGTTATCCGGTAGATAAAAAGAAACCCATTTAAAATAGTATTGGCAGGGCTTTAGAATTAATCTTACAGATACCTTTTGTGAGATAGCGATGAAGTGTGGTACTTGGCCATTTGAAAATTATCCTTGCAGATTGTAGGTTGGTGCTGTTTTTTATTTTCCTAATCAATCCAATATTAATTAAAGGCCCGAAAGCGATAATTCAACAATTGTTTGCTTAGGTAGTCTACTTCAACATTCTTGTGTTCCTTTATTAAATTAAATCAGTGTGATGCTTTGCATGCTTTTGGATGTCATTGCTTTAGAGGGACGCTAAATTTACCTCCTATCTATTATTCACAAACTGGATGACACACGTATTGTTTTTTTTAATCAAATAAGCAGCATTCCTTTGTCGAACTTTATTGGGGTACTGAAATACAAGAGTTCTACGAGAAACCTCTGAAAACTTCTTCAGATATTTCCCTTTTATTATAGACAAAGCCAGCGTTAGGTTCATTTTAATTGCAGCTTATTTAAAATTACTATGCTCTATCGAAGTTACGCTGGTATGGGAGATCAATTTAATGATTAATTCTCTACAGGTGGCTTAAATACAACCAGGCATTTTGGTAAAAGTTGTTAACTTAAAAAGACCTATTTCCCAAAGAGATTTTATGAGAAAATAAATATGGACATTTTGTCTAAGAGCACCAAATCAAAATATCCCTCGAAATCTAAATTGACGATTGGCAGACTTTGATTGATTTATTACATAAAATCAAACACGACAACTCATGACGCAAAATGCATAAGAAACAGAAGAAAAAAAAACATCCACTCAGGTTGAACACCACAATGTAGTAAAAAACATATTTTCAATATTACTGCATATTCCTGCATTCAATAACGATATTCGCAGGGAAAAAATATAAAAAAATCGCTTAAAACCACACGCATATGCGGAACTTATATTTAATATGAACAACTTTTCTCCATGTGCATGTGATGAGAGATGATGTGGGCAAAATAAATATCAACAAATCGTTATATATCAAATAACTTTTTGGTATGATTATGCAAAAATCCACGAAGAAATGCATGGAGTTTTAGAAACATAAATCAAATCTATCAGACAGAAAACTATAAATACTCAGACACAGACCCAAACGAACAGACGTATGGATGGAGGCAGACATCTATGAGTTTAGCTAGACTGCAAAATGTTATCCTAATATATGTCGAATGCTAAATTATGTATAAATAATCTCACATAATGAAAGAAAAATAATGTGAAATTAAATATAAAAAAAAAAAATTATTTAGAAAATTACCGCAGACAACGACAGTATAAATTTATTTTATTTATTATCGCAAGCAAATACTGTGAAGGACAAAATTGTTACGCATTTTTTTTAATGAAACATATAGTACTTATACTTCTTGACCACCGAATAAAGTGGGGGATTTTGAAAGGTATTGGCTTCAATTGAATGTCACTTATAATACTGATTTCTCGTTTTTCATTAAGTTACGTTCGGAAAGGAATTTCCCATTTTCCGCCTGCCGTTCGCATTATGACATGACTTGCTAGGGATTCAGGCGAGGTTAAAGAGGATACGATTTCTTAGTATAAGGTTGTCACAAAAGTAGCGAAAGATTTGAATTTGCCGGTACTTGTGCGATAAAGTGTTTACAATACCACAAAAAAAAAACTATTTGACACCTATTTGCCAGTTTAGGGTTATAAAAATGGAGCATTACACGTTAGAATAGCGTGTTTTCATAATTGAACAACACAGTTCCATTTGCATGATTTTGCTGATTTATATGATTATTTGAAGTCAAAAATCCATGTCAACAAGCCCACAACTACCCGTGTATTACAGGAGAAAATTAAATGCTGCATCAACAAAATTCAGTCACATTTATTGGAGGTTAACATTGCACTGCAAAGTCATCCACCACACACTTTCCACAATTTTTGCTTTAACTAAACTCAATATTATAATTCTCTGGAGGTGTCCCTCCAACAACAAAAGGCAGACTAATCGTTCCTATGGTACCATTCTGGTAGTTACTAGTTGGAAGTCGAAAATCCTTATCTTTAACCACTTCGGTACGAGCGTCGACTATAGACGACGGCCGTGAAATAAACACGCACGGCCGAGCGTCGACTATAGGCGACATCCAGGAGTTTTCGCTTATCTCTGTGTTTGCGGAGTGTTTACTCGCATAATTTTAGTTTCATTTAGACCATCGCCTAAAACGGTTTCGTGGCCGATAGGCGCCGTACCGAAGTGGTTAAAGTTAACACGTAGAAGCTTTAACCACTTAATGCAAGCCTTCTAGTCACCGAAAGTATAAAAGGTAGTAAGATCTGCCTCCACAAGAAACAATTTGGCGACTTTAATACGCTTAAGTTTTGCAATGGCTAATTTACCCTGTCACGTGCTAAAACATGCAGAAGCCATAATAAATTTTATCCAATTTCACAGTTCGTTTGATAAAGCAGGCAAGTTTTGGACTACCCAGGAGATAGCAAAGCCTTCAGAAGTGATTCTAAGAATTGTAGATTTTGGTTTGGAGACAAGCCGGTTCCGGCTATCTCCCATCTTCAGTGTCATTTTTGTTGTCAGGTATCTATTTATCATGTAAGCTCGTAGGCATCTTTAAGGTGTGAACAGGTAGCAGGTAAAGCTCGTAAGTCGGGTGTTTTGTACGGATTGGTAGATGTAATTTGTGTTTGCGGATGCCAGGTAGATGTTATAGGCACAATTTTTTTCCACGTAGCCACCTGTGACCTGGGATCTGGTAGCAGGTCGGGTGTTTTTGTATAGGTTGGTAGACGATTGTCGCGTCAGAATTGATGCTTGCGGACGGCTTGTGAACGTTGTTTTTAATTATTTGTAGTATTTTTTGCTGCGGATTATGAATTTATTATTTTTGTAATGTATTTTTATTATTTTTGATGTATCTTTTTCGTTATTTGTGTTGGGTTTTGTGGATTAATTTTAGAGGTTCTTTGCGCTATGTGTGTAGTAGTGGTGCCGTTTTTATAATATGCGCTGGATTATATTTGATGTTGAACATGTGGTTAGTGAAGTTAGATTCTGGTGTCGAGCCGGGATTACGCATCTTTTTGTTATAGGCTCTTATATGTTCACGTTATATGTTATTATTTGGGTCCTGTTCGTCCTATGTAGCTGTGTTGACAGGTGCACGTCCGTTTGTTTGTGTTGGTTTCAAAGATTTCTTTAAAACTTGTGCATGTCCGTGTGTAGCCTGCTGCCTCAACACAGACTCTATGTAGACTATTTAGTCTGAGAAAACCTTGCAAAAACATAGTATGATAACATTGGAATACAAAATAATTGGTCTATATTTTGACATTCCTGTCCGCTCAAGTACATAGTTGTCTACCTCAGAAACAACAATTCTCGGGACTATCTAAGTAATACTGATCATAGCGGCTGTTGAAACAAAGAAATGTTCTGTCCGCAGCATTTTCGTGGGTAAATCTTTGCCTAAATACCCATACTGTGATATTGAAGCCTGCATAATATACAGAGATTAACGGTGCGCACTCTTTTCATTTATTTGAAGCCTAGTTTGGACAAATGATAAGCTACTAAATCGATCTATTGATCATTTAAATTATTTAGAAGTGTAGTATTAAACTAATAGACTAAACTAAAACAAGTACTTACAGATTAACCAAAAGTTTTTAAAATAAACTTTGCATAACCTTTGTCCTTTACTGTAGCTGCAAACAAAAAGATTCCAACTTTACTTAAAACGCCAGCAAACATTTTGTAAGATTTGAGCCTTATTCCTCTCAGCATTTGTCGTTTGCACATGATAATGTCTGTCTGTCTGCCTGTCGTCAACGCCAACTTCGCTCGCGTACATTACTGGAGCGTAGAGTTTATGTGTGGCATAAATCACTTGCTTTAAGGAAATCAAAATTTAAGTAGCCGCATGGAGGTAACTAGGAAAAGTGGCAATAAGTAAAGAAAAGATGGCGATAAAATTGTCAGTATTATTATCTGCGGCTTGTTGATTTGTTTCCATTTTACTTTAATGTAAAACCACTGTGAACTATATATGCGTTTGAATACGTAACTGGTCCAATTACATGCCTATATACGAGTTTGTATATATACTTGTACAGACACATGTGTATAGTGTGACACATTATAAAGGCTCTTATGTTTGAATTAATTCTTAATTTAATATTTAATTTAATATATTCTTAATTGAAAGAACGACAAATCATCATTTTAAACAGGTTTCTTTCCGTATTGAAGCGAATCGTTGGGTAAAAGATTGATAGGAGATTCGACAGGGTTACCAAATACACCACAGAAGGAAAATTCTCACACATTATTCAAATATTATACTCTTTTGCCAGCCACGCTGGCAGTTAATCTGTTATTCTATTGACTATTCTAGAGGTAACTCAGTTCTTTAAAAGATAAAGCAAAAAGCTTTAAAAGTAATTTCGTCGCCACACATGTATCGCTATGTAGCGATGTTAGCTAAACATATTTTATTTTGTACTGCAGGGTAGGCTTCCATATTCCTATTTTCCCACGACACATTAGTGTGGGACTTATAACTTAAATTAAGCACTAACGTATACTAAGTAAGAAACTTAGAACCATTACTATAAGAATTCTAGATTTGTTTAAGCTTCACAAATTTTGTATATAAAGGATTAGTTTTAAGCATAACACATTCATTGTAATTTCAACAATTAAAAGTGGAGATCTCTAGCAGAGCTCCTTAATAATAAATAAAGCTTTGAGCTTCCAAGAGGAGCTACAGTTAATAAAACAATTGTTTAACTATAACAGCTATCTGACATTCTTTGTTTGATTTGCCTCTAGTTTCATGTAAATAAACGCGATGGAAAACAGAGACTTGCGAAAATATTTACACTCATTTATTTAAAATCTATTGCGTGCCTAGAATGTAAATTTGCCCCAAGAACGGCTTGTGTGGTCTCAAAAAATATCTAAAGACCCTACAGCATAGAAAAAAATTATTAATTTTGGCGCATGTGAAACTCAAGACATCTGTTCTTGTTGGTGTTGACAACTTTAAGAGCGATTATCGCCCAGAGGTTTCCAATAAGAGCGGGTCGACATGTTCCTAAAATCTATCGGCTTTATATTATGTTATATTAAAAAATAAGAACAAATGTTGAAATCAGTGGATGCGGATAATATATATCGGGCAAGGGTCCAAGTCGTTCGTAAATGAAAATACTTTCTTTTTTATAAAATTCAATAAAAAGTGTAATGTAAATGAAAAAATATGCTGTCTAGGCCGTCTCCAGCTACAAAATACAGGGTGATTTTTCCCCTTTTCAAACAGTAAATGAAAAAATATGCTGTCTAGGCCGTCCCCAGCTACAAAATACAGGGTGATTTTTCCCCTTTTTAAACAGTATTGAGAATAGGCGAATTCAGAAAAGGGTGGAAAGTCCTAGAGTTATATTAATTCATAATAGAACAAATTGGAAAACGGAATAATTTCCCGAGAATTTGTTGATCGTACTTGGGTTGGTTATGATATCATAAAATGCGCATATTTTAGCAGTTAGAAAAATATTAGTAAAAGTTTTATTAAAAATTGATTAGCAGATAACTCCCACCCGCCCCAATGGTACTGAGCTAAGACCAAGTTTTACTGTTCATTAAGCGGGCTTCAGAGCCTTTGGAAGTGAGACGCCTATCTTGGAATAACAATCATCGGATACATATTTATATAGAGGTTTGTAATAAGGGCAGGTTGATATGTTTTTCAAATATAATGCTTATTAATTAGTCACTCAGGCCAAGTTTCGTTGCTTGTTAAGTGGGCTTCGGAGCGCTTGGACGAGAGCGGAGATTTCCATTTTTTATAAATGTTTTCTATGTTACCAAGCACAATTGTTGGCTTTCTGCTGTTATAGGCCTATGCCTATAACCTGCAATTGACCGATGCGCATTAAAATCATTGAAAATGAGAACTCTTGGAGATTTGAACGAGCTTATGTTCCATATACAATGGCACACATGAGTTTTTCAAACCAAAAAAGAATTTCTGGTTTATTGAAGAACATATTCGAATAATCTCCTAATCGAGTCAACAAAACGATTATTCGAAAAATCAAATGACCCAGTACATAATATTCTTTGTTTGTTCTAAATCTTAATTTTATTATTAATCTTCATTTATAAGCCGCTCTAATCGAATATTCGATTAAAAAATATTCCCATCTATTTTCGATTAATCGTTCAATTGTAACATCTAACACTCCCTTATTTATGGTTGAAAAAATCACATTTTATTAACAAACACAAAATAATAATGAGTGTAAAAAAACATATAAATTTGTAATTATTTCAACCATAGAACCCCAAATGTATTCAGTATATGGCCATAATTATTTCCATACGAAAGTTATAACCCTTTTCCGCATAAATATAATAAAACTTTTTTATTATTCCGCATGAATCAGAACTTTAGTTTGTTATTGTAATTTATTTAGAATTTATGACGTTACGCTTCGTAGCAAGAAGGTATTTTTGTAAAATAAAAAACAACATAAAAATGTTTATTTTGATGGACAAATGGCCCGACTGATGTGACGGGATACGACAACAAATTACATAAAGCTACTCGAGCATTAAATCTGTTTTCAATTTTTCTTTTCGTTTCTATTATCACCAATATCTATTGATTGGTTGCGTGGCATTGGCATTTAGGAGGATATAAACTTTATAGAAGAATGAAAAGCTTAAAACTAAATACGCGAGTACTTTTCATGGTAGTTTAGAATAAAAAAAATTTAACTCACTCACCTTCTTGTGAGAGGCAATATGTTGTGCATGATTGTCATCCCCTGAAAACAAAAAAGGAAGGAAAGAATTAATTTTTTGAATATGTGTTTCCATTATTATGATTACTTTTTAATTCAGGTTTTTTAAGTTTAAAAACTAAAGATAAATAAAGTTAATATACGAGGAATGTTGAATACATAACAAGGGTTTTTTTTGAATTCCTTGCAGTGTAAATCCGTCGGGAAAATTGTTAAATTCTAATGTGGGCACTAGTTGGAGAAAAACTCACGCCTTATTGTCATTATCGTTTAAGGGCAATGTTCGGTCTTCGTCTCACTCACGCATGGATTAGTGGTATGGAAAGAGGAAGTAGTTTCTGGAGAAATAGTTAGGCATTAAACCAAATGCCCCAAAAAAATGTAGGCATCATCAGTGGAACGTGGGCACCATAAGTGAAACGTTACATGGGCGCACTTAGCAAAGTGAAGGCTCTGGGGAGAGAAGGAAACTTCCTTGTTTTTTTTAGTATGTCTTAAGTAGTGGTCGTCAAAAACGAAAAGCCTTTTCAAACTGTCAAAGCTCCATACAAAAAAATATAAAAACTAATTTCTCGACTATTCTTGACCTGGGTGGAATAGACGCAAGTAGGCATTCAAATAAAAATTATGAAAAATTAATTTTTTGTATAGCTAAAATATTTTGATAAAAGCTAGAATTTTAGTAAACAATACATACTACGATTAACAGTGAGAGACCTTATTGATATCGTTGGAATATCGGAGGGATCAGTGAATACCATTTTAAAAGGTCATTTGTGCCTATGAAAAGTGAAATCACGATTGGTTCCGCCTACCGCCTTGATTCTTCGTGAGTTTTTCGCCAAAAATTCAATCAATATCGTTTCACAACCACCGTATTCGCCTGATTTAGCTCCGTGATAATAGAAGATTTGTTCATATTATGGAGAAGATAAAAGCTCAATTTGTAAAGAAAATGATTAAAATAATCGAATTATGATTAATTTTAATATCTTTCTGGTAATTTTTTCTAATCAATTTTTAATTGTTATAAAGGTAATTCAATTGAAAAACTAATCCAAAGATTTGCTTAGAGTTTAGGTATTATCAATTCGATTGTTAATTATGTGATGAAGTAACCAAACACTCAGGTAATTGATGCCAACATTTTATGTCAAAATAGGTTCTTTAATAAGTTCTTCAACTCACAACTATGCTTGTAAAATTGTTTTTAATAAATGTATCTTCCCATGAACTATGAGTTTTCTTTTATTCATTAAGATTTTAAATATTTTCTTTTTAATATGGAAATTAAATTGTCTTCATGTTTTTATTTCACAACCAATTAACTCAGTCCTTAAGAAATTAGAGCATATTTAATGTTAAATTCAAAATGCGTATCTAATCTTGCAGCCATAACTGTTTCAAAGATCCAAATAAACCATCAGGCTCCAAAAAGTTGCTGATCGTACTAACATTTTAAACACCAAAACGAAAAACATTTAAATATGTAGATAAACCCTACAAAAAAACGTCTGTCTATGACTCATTCTGTCTGTTTAAATTTGTATGTTCAGCTCTGCTGACTGTCTGTATTCGTTCGTATTTTCTATTTTCGACTTTTAAGGCTTGTTTCATCTCCCAAATCTTTTTTGTACGCGTAGTTGGTGTTTGTTGTTGAGTTTTATTTTAATTATTGTAATTAAAAATTTGGAATGTTGGTAACATAAGGGAAGTGTTAAGAGTTATTTTTTTGTAATGTTGTTTTATATCCAACTTTAATATTTTGATAAAAATACACAAAAGCCATCAATCGTTAAGTGTATCTTAAAAGAAAAACTATTTAAATTCGAAGTACGAACATATATTGTTGAAATGAACATGAACTGAAAACATGAATTCATTATTAGAAAACAGCGATACATTACCCCAATTTAAAAGCTTCCACAGAAGCTTCGAAAACACAAATCGTCTTTATAATTTGGCTTTTTTGGTAGTTAAGTGTTGTCTTCCCTGCGACTTCCCTATCACGCCGCGCGAGAATATTGCAAATTCTGAAGAAAATGCGGTACGGAGTGGCAGAAAAATAGCACGAAATTTGACCAAACAGGTTATAACATTTTGCGACACTTGCGAGGGACAACCTTTTTACCTTTATTACGAGTATAATATTTTATACTGTCAGTCACCGGTGACTGACGCGGCCTAAACGGAAAGGTCGGTTTCAGTCACCGGTGACTGACGTGGCACTCAACGTGTTAACAACCTTCCTACAAGAGCATATGAGCATATGAGGGTTTGCATCAGCTAGATGAGCGACTTGTAAAAAAAAAGTACAAAAAGTACTTGTTAAAAGAAAACACCATTTAAAATGGATGAAAAAAGTAGGTTTTAGCAAATGTATACAATAATTAGGGTGAAAAAAGTTCTGCATCGAAAGTACCTTTTAAAAAAAGTACCTACTAAAAAGTAAGTGAATAAAACGTATTAAAAAAAACAGCTTTAAAGGCCCAGTTTAAAAATGCCTTTTAAAAAAAATAATCTGAAAACTAGCTAAAAAATACTTTTTTCAAAAAGTACTTCAACATTTCAAAAAACATACGATTAAGAAAAGTGCATAACAAAGAACCATTAAAAGTGCACATTTATGAAAAGTATTAGTATCTTTAGGGTAACACATACTAAATCAGCGCCTTTTTGAACAAAGCAGCAGCTTTTTTAATTTAAAGGTACATTTGACAATAGGAAATTTCCAAAAGGTACGTTTTTAGAAAAGCACGTTTTGAAAAATAATAATTTAAAATTTTTTTTTAAATTCTTTAATATGGTGGATTATATAAAAATTCTTTTTAAACAAGTAATTTTTTAAAATGTATCACTTTAAAAAAAGTACGTCTTCACAAACAAAAAAAAAAAAACAATTAAAAGGTGCATAAAAAATTAATTCTAAAAAAGTACCTTTTAAAAGCCTCAATATATATATATATATATATATATATATATATATATACATAAGTTTTAAAATAAAAATACAAGTTACCTCTTACAAAACATCTTTTAAAAAGTACCTTTAAGAAATACGTCTTATAAGAAACATTTATTAGTAGTTTTCAGAAGTTTACATTTTAATAAATAATGTTTCTTTAAACGTACTCTTCACAAACCCGTTTAGAAAAGAATTCGATATATTAATCACCTTTTTAAAAGCTATCCCTATTAAAAAGAAATTTTAAAAATATATTCAAAAAAGTACTTTTGAGAAAAGTACCTTTTAAAATAATATAAAGACTTTAAGTTTTCTTCTCTAGAAAACATACGAGTTCGGGTAAATTGAATGTATAAATTTTTTTCCTAAGAACACGTTGTTGTGGATTACTTCTTGAAGTAAGGACTGCCTACACAATAATATTTTAAGACTTATTTATGCAATTCCAAAAAAGCTTTGTATTATTGTATCGTATATTAAAATAAATCTTTGGTTTATTTATTTGTGATCAGCTAATTTTATTGTAACATATTGTGCTATTATTGTATTGGTTATGTGAAAAAATTATAGAAGTAAAAAAAAAAAAATGTCATGAATTCGAATCAGGCATGGGAACTTTTAATTGCTAACAATTTTATTAGCAGAAGAGCAACTAATATTTGTTACTTATTAAAAAGAAACTCCATAAATGATTTGAAGTTTTGTAAAAATTGAGAATGTTCAACTTATTTAAACACAAATTAATGAAAAGAATATTTTAATAAAGTTCCAGGTATGGTGCCAATACAACATTTCAAACACGTATGAAATGAAGTTGTATAATATTATCACATTTTTATATGAAAATTACCAACAACAAAAATGTACAATTCTATGCAATGCGTTTGTAAATTAAAATGTTTTTTCTTGTTGTTATTATTTAAGTTTGACCATAATAAACATCAGTTAGGTGTCGAAGATGTTAAAAATAAATATAAAATATTTATTATTTATTATTACTAGATTTTCTTTTCTTTTTATGAATTTATTCATCACTTATGATTTTTAAATTAATTAACAATTAACGGTGACTTATTAATTAATTCATGCATGTTTCTTGATGCGGCACATTAATATTCTGTCAACATTTGTTGTTTGTTTATCATAAGTTTTGATGATTATGTCAAGAACTTTTTTATATACCTCATGAGCGGATATGATATCATTACAAAATTGGATTAAATGGGGACGTTAGGAAAATTACAAACTTAACAAAGGGCACTTAAAATTATAATTAAATAAAAAGGGGCAGCGCAATCAAATATTTTTTAAATAAATGCATTTGATTGATCTCTCTCAGTTAATATTGACGTTTAAAGGCAATTTAAAACTAGGAAATTTTTAATTTATGATAAACAGTCGGTTTCAAACCGTTTGAGGGTTAATTTTTATATATGAATTCATGGACAAGGGGTTTAATTTCAGCAATTGTTACACAATTTTGTAAAGTGGGGGGAATTATTTGTTGTCGTAAGTAGCAGTATGTATTTGTTTCGTAGAGAAGAATTGGTTAGACATACTTGCGGCAAATTTTATTACTCGTTCGCAACCCACCTTGAGGCTTTACGCTACAATATACTGTTACTTGATTACATATCGCTTATTTACTACAACAGCATCGTCATAACTCCAAAACTTTATTTTTGGAGTTACCTTATTATGCATCATAATAGTGCAACATTTCACTTCAAGCAGCCAACCTGCATATGCAAGGTATACAGAGATGAAAGACGATGAGGTACTTTAATTCGTTTACTTTACATTGATTTTCTGACAAAAACAAATAATAATTAATAATTAAACGAATTGTTTTAGACAACTGTAATGGCAAACACATGCTATTTTCGTCTCTTTTTAATATTACTTAAAGCTGAAGCTAATTTGTTGCTTTTTTCATATGTACGTCAAAGTAGTGTCCTCTAGTTACTGTGTGGGATGATCACGGTGGTCGAGCCACGGGTGTGACATTAAGCGGCCATACCAGCGCCCCTATGCGACCGCATAGGCACCACCGGAATATCACCTATGCCATCCCATAGGTTGCAAATTAGGACAGGGGTTTGCCAGGCCCCCGGCCCCACCCCTTGCTGAGGGGTTTGGAGCTACCTAATCTCCTGCTGTCAACAAATAATATTGACAGCTTGCGTTGCTATGTAACTCCACATCGGTCGGAAGTGAATCTTCCCGCTTTGGGTATAAACCACAGCCACCACGTGCACTCCCGAAGGAGCCTCACCAACAACCAGTCCGGAACCGAAGTTACAGGGGCTACTGGTTCTCGTGGTACCAGTTTATTGCGCTACTGGTCGAACATAGAAGTCCTCCTGACAAGCCTGAGGAACTGGTGCCCCTCTTTTCCCCCAGCAGCAATTGGTTCACCATGTTGATATATGCCCCCGGGGGGAATCGTGTGGGATATAGGAACAAATGCGAAGCTAGTAAAGAAACACTCGGGGCAAATAATATCGCTATCATAGAAAGATATTCGTTTTTTCGTTGTTTGCTGGTTTCAGAACAACAAAATATCAAATAGCATTACATAAAGAGAATGCACCAATAATTGTGATCGTCTAGAAGCGATTACGGATTATAAACCGAATATTTTTTACTATGAAAAATTTCATTTTTCACACATTGCTAATAATCTCTTATAGGAGGATTTTTGACCATCCAACAATTGTGCTTCGAGGGGATCTACTTTTATAATTTTAATTATTTTAACGCGGCCTATGGGGTACTAGAAATATGTACGATTTTTTCCAAGAGCATTTATTAACATAAAGTGTTTTTGAATTATGTATCGAGATGTTAATTTTTCACTTCCACTATTTTATGCTTATTAAACAACAATTTATAACTTGTACATAGGTATGTATATATGTGTATGTAATTAACTGTTATGCTCTCAATAACTATAAAATACCGAAACATGTGCAGTGCGCGTATGCAACATTCCAACAGTAATAAAATGTGAAAATAATATGCAAAGCGACTGACACTTCAACCCGCACTTACAACCAATCGAAAGCAGTGACTATGAATGCAACCGGCATATTTATTATAAGGTGACCAGATAGTAGTGCTAGATTTTTCATCTGTTTAAGAAGCTTTCAACTAATGCCATCCAGCGGTCAAAATATTCCATAAGGTTTGCCATTTCATCATATATCGTTTCACGATACATCTTGAAGCACTGCCAGCGAAACCTAGAATGCTATTTGAATATGCTATTCCATTCCAGTTTCCAAAAAAGTGACCATTGCCTTGATATCTCACACCGTTATTGATTTATTTAAATCATAACTGTTAAATTGCGATTACGATTAGTAATCAATTAGATTACATTTGAAAAAGAATCGTAATAATTACATAACTCTTTGGTAAGAAATTGTTGATAACCTAAAAACTACCACGATTACTCGGGATTACTTTTAAATAATCGAAAGAAATCAAACAAATATTTCGACTTCTTTCAGAGATTACTTTTGATCAATTTTAATTTTTTTTTCAAATTGTATTGCACTCACACGTTGGAATTAATAAATAAATTTTTATAAAAAATATTGAACTAAAGCTCAAATATGGGATGTATTTTAAGTCCGATTGATCTCTAAATTATAAAAAATAACCCTAACAATTTTTATTTGAAAAACCAGGATGTTGCATTGACATTTGAAAATTATTTCGGGCATATAGCTACCGCGGCTTTCCGAAGCGCATTCTGGACGTCCAAATTTCTTGATTTATGAAGAAATAAGGTCCAATAATGGCACCAGCGTGTAAACCGCGCTAAAGTGTGCATTTTTCTCTATATCTCATGGAATCTGCAGGGTCTTTCGTGGATTTGTTCACGGAAATTTTGTTTATTAACAATCCTCTTAAGTCAAAAATCAGCCTCATCGTTGAACACAATTTTGCGATAAAACATCGAATCAGTTTAATGACTGATTTTCAAAGTAAATCTAGATAATTTGGTAGAGTTGTTCAAAAGCCAATCTATTCATGATGATTGGTCAGACTATACTGATCATAAATGTCAAAAAGTGAGTGCAGTTTGTTAATTAACCCTTTCGTAAGTTCTATCGGGTTTAAAACACACCCTATATTTAAGCATTCGTTATACATTTTTAGCTATTTCTGTTTCAAATCAAATTTGTCAACCTAATATTTAAACTTTTTGTTTTAATATGCTTCACGTTTTTAAATTTTAAACAAATAAAATTAATGGTAAAGGCAATACACTTTGAAAATAATCAAAAGTAATTCTTGAGAGTAGTCGCATTATTTTTTTTAAATACTTTTGTCTCTTTCTGATTATTTGATAGAAATCTGAAGTCATTCTGAAATTAAGGAATAGTTTAAATGAAAGTAATGAAATTATTTAACAACTATGATTTAAATTTATTTTCCTATCGTTCTTATCTGGTCACCCTATAAATGTTTAACCACACATCAGCAGTTTAGCCAGAAAACAATAAAATCATATCAACAAACGATTAAGGAAAAACGTTTCAATTACAAGTAGTTGGGAGTACGAACACATTAAACACTGTACAACCATATAGACCCACGTTAGATTTTACCTTGTATTGACTCTGGCCGCTGGTATTTTTTATTTTTATTTCCGTTATTGTTGCAATTTTCAAATAACTTCGTACATAAATTTTTTTAAATATATTTCTATTAAATTTCATTTTATAATTTTTACACAATTTTTTTCTACTTTTTTCAATATTAAAAAGTTAATTATCGCATGTACACTTCAATTTTAATACACTTTCGTTTATTTCAGTTACTTTTCATTATTAATGCAACATTTTTCATTATACTCGTAAGTTGGGTATTTTAATTTAATTTAACGTGTGTATTAATAAAAAATCATGGACTTGCCCCGTCCGTTACTTTTTAGTGGTTTCTTTTTTCTCTCTTAGTCAAGCAATAGATTGTGTTATCGATTTAATTGAAAGCAATTTAATTTAAGTATTTTAAGTAACACTTAACATAACATTTTTAAGGAAAAACACTGTAGAAAATTTAGCGCTTTTAATAAAAAGTAATTTGCAAATATGCCCAGATTAAATAAATGAATAAATTTATTGAATATTACGTCAGGCGAATATACCTTACAAGTTCATGTTAATAGCGGCAGATATGGCGTACCAAACGAATAGTCGCACCCGAGGCCATATATTTAGGGGGGGAAAAAGGAGAGACCGCTTATTTGATGGGCCACTTTTCGATCCCCTTTTTTCCTCAGCTCGATTTTTCTCTCGACAAGATGATACTTGAAGTTACCATGACCTGTCACTAACGCAATAATTTAACTCAAGGTACCCCTTTTATATCTAAACAACTTACTAACCTTCATGCCGAAAGGCTCTTTGAACATCATTCGAGCCTGACTACATGTGGTAGCCTTCCTTCTCCTTTTCAAGTTTAATAAGAAGTATTATATTACCAGTTTTGATTGATGTTCAGAAAAGAATAATATCAATAATTATATAAGATATTCGCCAGTCTTCTAATTGGGGCCGTCAACACAAGACGACATCGTTTTTCATGGATTGTTGTAAATCAGTACTCTCAATGTCAATATTGACATTTATCGATGACTCTTGTCTTACTTTTGGCGTTCTGTAAGATAGTTTGACGAACGACATACGTTAGCAAAATCGGTCCACATATTCCCGAGATATGGGCAAACAAATTTTTTATTATCTTCACTCTTACGGGAAAACGATTGTCCGCACGGTCATCAATAAATGTATTCTTAATCCCTATCAAATTTGCTATCAAAACGACCGCCTATAGCAATTATCTACTTAGACGGCCCCAGATAAATGTTAGATCGAAATCAAAAGTTACTAAAAATACTAAACAAATGAATAAATTTTTTGTTTGACGTAATTCTGTCGAACTACATTTATTAATATTAAGTAACTTGAAGATAACGAACTTAAGCCTGAAAATTAATTACTTAAAAAAATTAATTTAATTCACAAAAGATTCGCGAATCGCATTAAAAAAGGAAGAGATTACAAAAAAAAATCGAAATAAAATATCGAAATTTCAACCAGAATTTTATAAAAAAGCTTCAAAATTTTACAAAAAATGTATAAAAAGTAAAATTTTACTACAAATTTAGAGAGTTCGCAGAAATTCACCAATAAATTTTAAAATTATAGAAACTGTAAATTTTACCAAAAATCTAAATTAAAATGAAAAATCATAACAACGAAATTTCACAAAAAATTTGCCAATTCATCAAAAATCTAAATTCAAAGGTTTTAGAAATTCCGAAACGAAAAAAAAGATAAATTACCCAATGGAAAAAAATTGTAAAAAAAAACCCCTCAAATCGAATTTTACTAAACTCTGCCTTCATTTCACAAAAATTGCGCGAAACGCAGCTTAAAACCTAGACGGTCTTGCTGCAGCTACATCAAATAATCGCATCCAGCACTAGAAAAAAATTAAATTTCCACCAAAAGTGATCGAATTACTGAGATCAGAGAATACAAATATTCTGCAAAATTACTAGCAAAAATTTCCGCGAAGATGACGAATGGAGAATAATGGCATTTTGAACTCATACTCTTTAAATGCAATCGAAAATTTAGAACTCAAAACTCAATCTGTGAAATAAAATCCTGTTTGTGTTTGTTACTTCTTAAAATTTATATGGATCAAAGGAATTGCTTGGCTTTTATCTACAAGGTCAATCCATAAATCAATTATATTGGTTTGGCCGTTTCACAGCAATTCAGTCAAAGTTCAAATTTATTTCAAAAGTATTTTGGTTCTGCCCCACCGTGATACGTTAAACGACTTGTCAAAAATTCATTTAAAATGAGAGAGCATTATAGCGTAAAAGCGATATGTCATCAGACTATAAAAAAATAGGGATGGAAATTTAACAGTCGCATGGATCTCATTATTTTCAGAAACATTTCTAAACGCGGACACTTTTCATTTTATCAGGGTTGCATTTTTGCTGTTGAACAAATAAACAAACCGACTGATTTTCCTCCGACAGCGCGCTGCCGCAGATGTTTCAGCTTGCACCAGAACAAAAACTGCTGCTGTGATTATCAGTTATCCAGATTATTTGTTCACTCTAATGCTAAAAATGTTGGTCTACTAAATATCTATTAAAAACTTGAGCCGCGGAAAATTCCCAAGAACAATCGTCGCCAAAGGTAACGTTTCGGCTTCTCTCTATGCTACTAGCTAGAAGTGAGCAAATACATCCCTTTTATTTTATTTCCAATGGAATAATCGTAATGATTAGTAGCTAGATTGAAAGATGAAGTAATTGATTACTTTAGTTTTGCCTGATTAATAATGCATTACGATTACAAGTACTATAACAATAATCAGCATAACCTGAGATTACTTTCAAATAAACAATAATATTAAAAAGTAATCAACAAAATGATACGACTGCTTTAAAAGTAATCAAAAGTAATTTTTGATACTGGTTGAATTATTTTTTGATTACTTTTGATTATTTAATAGTAATCTTATGTAATCGTAATTATTTTTAGAGTATTTGTAATTAAAAATTTCTTACCAGTGAATTATATAATCATTACATTACTGTTTTTAATGTAATATAATTGATTACTTATCGTAACCGCACTTTAACAGCTTTGGTCTACACATAAGTTAATGAAAATATTTTACTTTAGACTTTCTTGACAGTCAGAACAGATTTTTCTCTCTAAAAATCCACCGCATATATAAACATTTGTAGAATAGTGTAAATTATCTTTATTGATATATATCGACAACTTCAGATTAGAGCCTTCAATTGAATTAATTGGATGTTAAAATCTTCACTTTTGCATTAATACTCGTATTAAAATTTAAAATGCAAAAATTAAACACATTCTAAAGTGTTTTTTTTCTATTTATTAATTCAAAATATTTAACAATAACCAAGTTTTTTTCTACTTATCAAATTTCGTTGTTACATTTTGATTATTGTTTATTTGCCAATCACAGTGTTTCCCTATTTATTCATTGTTTTTCGTAGTTGTTGCCATTTATGTAGCATTTTGGTTGTAATTATACACCAATGAATTGTACAATAGTTAAATGTATTTAAAATTGCAGACGTCTACATAAAACATTTTAAACTCCATTCATTTATTTACGAGTATTCATACCATTATTCTCTCAGTCATTCGACAACACATTGAAATGCTGGTTGGTGGCTAAAACACTTAACCCAAACAATAAACTTATCCATCCAATCATTTTGACGTTAAATATTTTTTCTTAACTTCTGTGTTTTTCTGTTTTATTGTATGAGAAATAGTAAAGCTTGCGATTTTTTTTTTAATTTTTTATTAAATATTTGAACTTGTTTTCGTTCCGCATGCTTAAACCGAGTCATGTAGCAAGTAAATTTGCAGTTTATTAAACATCCATCATTCAACCAACAATCTGCTAGTGGTACAAGCAAAAAACATTACAACAACAATATTGTTTAATGTTATGGAGCAGCCAAGTAGTTTGGATTGGAAAATTTTAAGAATTTCCTATCGTTTAAAATAGAGAATTGATCTAAGCTGATGATAGGAGAAGTACGTAGGAATGGTTTTGTTAAGCACAGAGTTCCGAAAGCAATAAGTTAACTCTCAAAAATATAAAAGTTTAAAAATATTCGTGGAGAGAAAAAAATTGGACTGCAAAAAAGTGATTAACAATTACTTGATACAATGATGGACTGTTGTTCAATTTGGGCTTACACATTAAATTATCTTTAAGTAACCTCAAAGTAAGAAATCTAATGAGGTGAAAATGAAAAACGGACTTCTTGTCCACGTATCAATTTTGTATGCGCGTAATGCAAATGCTTTGTCAAAATTCGCTTTATAGTGGAATGCGAAAGCGCCAGTTGCTGCGATCGACGACTGTTAAGTCACCGTTACACGATTTAGCTGCAGGTTCAAGTAATAAAACTTACATACCAAATTGATTGTTAGCGCAAAGGTGGTACGCGTTCAAAAGGAGTTAATGTTTGTTGCGGATTTTGGGACGTCGGCATCATTAGTCCATACCTCATTGAAAACAACGATGGTGAGGACATCACTCGGCACCTGTCTGTCGACTTATCTGACGGTGATCTTACCACTGGTTAAACAAAATATACGAGGGCTGCTATATATATTTCTGGCCTGGCAACACTGAGTGCTGCCAAGTGCAATCTGACATTTCCATTGGAAAGTTTGTCATTTTTAAGCATAATCGTACTCAAAACGTTTTGACGTACGACCATTATTTGTGTTGTTTACAGTGACTTGAAAAAATTAATATAGAAAAAAATGGAATTAACTCGTGAACATTTTCGTGCCATCATTTTTCACAACTTTCGACGTGTATTATCACGACAAGAGCGCATTGATGAACTTAAATCTCTGTATGGCGATGAAGCACCATCCTATAGCACTGTGAAAAATTGGTATAATGAATTTAATCGTGGCCGAAGCTCGCTCAAAGACGAATTCCGTGAAGGTCGTCCAAAAACGGCTGTTGTGCCAGAGAACATTGATGCCGTGCGTGAACTCATAATGCAAGATCGACATGCGACATACCGAGAGATAGAGGAATCCTTGGACATTTCTTCCACCAGCATACATTCGATACTGCATGAACACCTGGCCGTAAAAAAGGTTTGTCCTCGTTGGATCCCACACAATTTGAAAGTCGCTCAAAAAAAGGCTCGTGTCGATTGGTGCAAAGAAATGTTGCAAAAATACGATTGCGGTGCTTCAAAAGACGTTTATAAGATCGTCACAGGTGACGAATCATGGATCTATGCGTATGAGCCCGAAACGAAACAACAATCGACCGTGTGGGTCTTCAAAGACGGGCAAAATCCAACGTAAGTTGTTCGTGGAAGAAGCACTTCGAAGCAAATGGTCGCCTGTTTCTTCGACAAAACTGGTCATGTGGCGACTGTTCCGCTTGAGCAACGTAGGACGGTCACTTCTGAGTGGTACACTACAATTTGTTTGCCTGAAGTCATCGGAGAAATTCGAAAAACCAACAAGAGAAGACGAATCATTGTTCACCATGACAATGCGAGCTCTCACACATCGGCTCAAACCAGAGCGTTTTTGACCGGCCAAAACGCCGAATTAATGGGTCATCCGCCGTACAGCCCTGACTTGGCACCTAATGACTTCTTCTTGTTTCCGCACATCAAGAAAAAAATGCGTGGTCAACGATTTTCGACGCCAGAAGAAGCTGTTGAAGTCTTCAAAAACCATGTTTTAGAGGTGTCTCAATCGCATGCATGCAAAAATGTATAAATCATGCTGGAGAATACTTTGAAAAACAATAAAACCATTTTTGATTATAAATATTCGCATTTTCACTATTAGGCCAGAAATATATAGAGCAGCCCTCGTATCCAGCACTACCCCCTATGCGCACTTAGGTGGTAGGCGTAGATACAGGGGTGTGAAAAGAGGAATTTGTCCCTTCCAAAACGATTTAAAATGACCATTTTCTTATACAAAAAGATTGGGAAAATTAAGGAATTTATTTATTTTATTTTATTCTCCCACCCCCAAAAGTTGATGATGGGTACGCACCTGATAGATGGTAAGATTAGCACCACGACAACCTGGTCAGTGAGCTTGCTCTAGCTGAGGGATTTTCAGCACTCTGTGTTGTTTTGAACAAGCACCAACAATAACGTGAATTGGATGTAAACCACAGCCACCATATTATTCCTTACAAGAGGCCTCAAAGACTACCATTTCGGGATTTATCGTCCCTGGGGCTACTAGTTCGCGTGTTACCAGCTGTTTAGTTACTGTTAAAACCTCGAGGGTCCTTATTTTAAAGTTTCGTGCACCATATAAGCCTCGGAGACTCGTTTCCCCGTGTCCCCCGGATAGCAATAAATCAAAGTGGCGAGATCATCAAGAAGATATGTGCCCGGAGGGACTCCAACTGCTTTTAGTCGGCATTAAACGTGAACGCTTGATTTCAACAGAACGGCTCAACACGCTAAATACCGTATGCCACCACGGACCGTCTGCATGTACGATTCGAAAGTGTGGTTATCCATCTCTGATAACCTATATAACAAACCGCAATCTGCCGATGCCCTGCCATTGCTCAAATGATACCGGACCTATGTAGCAGAATCGTGTGGTCTATTTTTGAGTCTAAATAATTCGAAGCATTGCTTAATCTGACGTGTTTTTTTTTAATTATAAAAACAAATTCATGTTGTATTTTATTTTACATGCCCTCCTCAATAAATTTAGAAACTAGACAAGATATTAATGACTAATAAATTTTTCGATATAATAGTGCAGTTTTTAATAAAGAAAGCACTTACCATTTCTTTCTATACAATTTTTAAGGTGAAAGAATAATTCACTTCATTGACAAGCATCTATAAAATGGGTTTAGTTTCGCTTTTCCTTTATAAATAACAAAAAAAAAGTTTGTATTGTTAACTTGTTTACGAACTACTGATCTCTGTAACTTTAGTTATTTTCTAATGATTAATGACGCCAAAGCCTTGTGTTTTTTCTAGTCATTTTATGCTGGTGAAATGTAGCCACCTTTTCAAACATAATGTGAAATTTCTTGTAGTTTTCTTGTCATTTTTACCTTTATTCATATACTTAACAGGGTGAACATGTGTAATCTATTAAAAAATAAATAAAAATACAAAGTATTTCGTACAGATAATTTTCCTCTCTTTTTCCTTATTTTTCATCATATGATGTATTGAAAAAAAATTAAAATGCCATAAAAATTTGGTTGTTTCATTACAAAGTTTTCCAAGAGTTTAAGTAAAAAACACCTTGAAAGAATATGTACCGCCAGACAAAATTAAACACTTTTAAAGCAACTATTGAATGAATGCTTGTAAATATTTATGCCTCGCTCGTGGACGTTGTATTCATCTTATTATGTTCGTATTGTTTATTATACAACTTTTTTTTGTTTAAATTTTCAAAGTTTTTGTTGTTGTCTCATTTATAAACAAATGCCAAATTGCTTTTTAATTAATAATTTTTTTAATTCTTTTATTTCGATGTCTGAAAAAAAAAGTGTCGAAATGAAGAAACCCATTAAAATTAACACGAGTAAAATAAGTTAAAATTTTATGACATACTGAAATTGTTATTGTTAATTTATTGAGTTTATTGAAAACACAAAAGCCTGCTGGAAGAGACTGCAATTAAAAAATTGTCCAGTGAGCGGTAAGTCTTTCGTTTTGTCTTTTATAAAACAAGTTTTATGGGGCTTAAAGGAGGCTCTTTTGAAAATTTTTAATGTTTCCCAGCATGACGTAAAATAAGAGGATTATCCCATAGTGAATACTAATAGTGCAATAATGTAGCTTTGAAATTAATTAGCACGTGAGTATTTCCAAGGATGTATGAAATGTTAACATAAAAATACTTTGTAGATTTATTTTGTTACATTTGGGTTTTACCTTTCCTTTCACCAGCTATTTGTGTATTATCGGGAGTATTTTTTTGTTCATGATGGAGAACTTCCAACTTTTCTGTCATGATCGATTTAACATTTCTTAGTTATTTTGGAGTTAATTTGGTTGGACAATTCATCATGATTTTTTTCAAGCCGGAGCCACTTTCAAATTTATTTTGAAAAACATGGTTCGATTCGGAAAATCTATAGGTCATTATGTGCATTTAATGAGGCTCATCAGAGAGTGTAATTCGACATGTTTTAAATAGATTTCTAGATACGTCTACTATCGATACGTCTAATATGATTAAAAAATTCAATTTGAAAAGTAATTTGTGACGCCCAAAAGTCCTTCCACTCGTTTTTGGGTCACATATAATTATGTCTTTTGATTTTCTAACTAAATTCATAGTTTTTTTATTAATAATAACTTAGATTTAAGATTAACGGAAATATTTAGGTAACACCGCCACATAATGGTAGCACTGTTTTAATACAACTCTACCATGACTGACAAATGATCAGTTGGTATAGATCGTACAATGGTGTGCGTATACGTGAGACTCACCCAAACAATCAGAATAGTAATGCGTATACAGTAGAAAAATCAGTCAGCCTGTGGCTAGCAAGGCGGTAAGAAGACCTACTTAATAATTTTAGAATTTTATTCAACTTTATTATTTAAGTCCTTGGCAGACAGCAAATAGTTGGGACGGAATTTTATTCGACTCAACTACTTGTATCTTAATTATTTTAGAGTTTTACTCAATTTAATTAAGCTAGTCTCTCGCGCCAGCAACTGGTAGCGAACCTACTGGTGTTTTCGTGTCAGGCTAGAATTTTATTCGCCCTGACAAGAGAAACCAGTGAGTAAGGTGACGCTATACCATGTGGGCCAGAATATTATTCGCCTCAATTAGTATAGGCGGTAAACGGTTGGGCTAGAGTTTCATTCGCACCAACCGAGTGCGGTCAGAGTTGAGTGCGCAGAGGAGACATCTCTTAGCTCCGGGGCAGAATTATATTCGCCCCGACAAGAGAGTCAATCCTTGTCAAGTCACCTAGAGCAGTAGCCAGACGAAGAGTCCATCTGAGTGAAAGGCACAGAGCTTCTGCTGTTGTCGAGTCAGGCCAGAATATTATTCGCCCTGACAAGAGAGGCCAGAAAAAGAAGTACTCTCTTACCATCGGGCCAAAATTTTATTCGCCCCGAAGAGAGAATCGGCTTATGTGCACTCGCAACAAATAGTGGCGATATCTTCGGATGGTGTGAGAAGTTGAGGAGAGTACCAGCGAATGTGCCAATGGCCATCGAAGGTCCATCGTATTTCGTGTCGCGCTGTATTTATTAATTAAGTTGATGAATAAAGTTTATAACGTTGTTGAAAACATTATATTAACTGTCTCGTCTCTCTCTTAACGAACCCTGGGAGTCGCGAGCTCTACTCCAGCTAACTGTGAAAACACGTCGTTACAAAGTAAATCACATGAACAGTTAGATAATGCGCTAATCCACGTCATTGGAAAATTTTGTCCATAATGAAGCTCATCTCTGCTTAAACCGTTAAATCAAGAAATAGAATTTCCGTATTTGGAGAGGTACAAATCCACATTGAAAGCTCCTTTACATTCAGAAAAAGTCACCATTGGTTATTCTATAAGTTGTATTTTAAAGATTCACTTTTAACAAAATGTACATGTGAACAAATCTTGTAACCTTTAAATGTTACGCATCAGATATTTTGTTTAGAGAACAAAAAGACCCCATTGGTGGTAAAGTAATTATTATTAAAATTTAAACTTTAAAGAATAACAAGGTTGTTCCTTGTTCATTCCTATAACATTGGAGTTGTTTAACAAAATTATAAAAAACAGCAAACGCAGACTGACCATAACCCGCCATGAAGATCATCCATCCATTACTTAGTATCCAGTCAAATGTCTAACGAGTGCTTATGCTTCATGAAAAAAAAACTTTTTAAAATTTGTTTAAAAAGCGTAAATTTTGCATTTCGTGTGTTTGCAATGCAATCACGAGCAATTTGTTTGCTTTTCTATTAATAACTTGTTTTAAATTTTATTCACCAATGTGTCTTAATCTATTTTTTAATTTCTTACTGTAGTTTCTATGTATTTTTAAATGAACAGGTCTCAAGCTTAAATATCATGCCAATTAATTAAGATTTGAATGTTACAAAGTCTAAAAGACATTTTTCATCGTGTGTCAATAAATGTATTATTTAAAATAAACTTGGATTGATTGGAGATAGGTCAACGAGGCGCAAGTATTTTATAAACAATTAAGACAAATTGCTAAAACTAGAGATGAGATCGTGAGTATCTTTATGCTCACGATCATGAACGTTCACAAACAATTAAATTTACTCATGCACCAACTTTTTTTTAGTCATACACACACTCCCTTGAGTGGAATAAAATAAGTCATGATCTAGCATGATAACGCACGATCAGGCGGGAGTTATTTACGCTTATTACGTATGTATTACCTACCTTTAAACAACACACGTAAGAATATTATCAGCCAAATTACGAATTTTTTCCCGGGAAAAAATCCTATATACAAATAACCCAGCAAAGACACACTGTTTTTTTAAACGGTGTTAAGAATAGGAGAAAACAGAAAAGGACAAAAATCATAGGGAAATATTATTTCATAATAGAGGAAATGGGAAAAGTGGAAAATGTAATATTATTATTTTTGAATTTAGTTTGTATTATTTTTCTTACAAAAAAAGAACGGACTGAAAAAGGAAAAATATTTTAAAAAGTAAATAAAACATTTCTAAAGATCCACTACCACGAATAACGAACAAGCGTTAACACGTGTTGGCACATTGCAGGGTCCACTACGCGATTTGACCTTGTCTTAATGTCTCACATGTTTTATTTAATTTCAGTTTCAACCAAATCCCCTTCGAAAACATTCTATATTTTTGATTCAATGCAAAGTTTATCATCGTGTATGGCTTTCGGATAACATACGAATGAAAATTGAAGTTCATCTTTTCAAGAGTTCTAATATTTTACTTCATCACTTCTAAATGTACTGGTTATTCAGGAGTAGTGTATCGTAATAAACGGCAGACTTTCGGGTATGTCTTGGCCAGCTTTGCAGAGTCTTCTCGTTTGATTGCAGCAGTTTATTTTTCTACGCTCATGTCCTACCCATGCATTTTTATACCATTTATGAATCTATTTCACCCATTGATAAACCTGATAATTCTTCGACACTTTTTCACTAAGACATCAAAAATTCGTCGGGTAGGTTAAGTGGAGAATAGTAGCTTCCTTAGCCTCATGACCGTGCTCATACTAGATACAACCCATACCAGATCCTTAGAACTTGCTCCATAATGGAGAGCGCACAACAATTTCAACTACTGGATTAAGTCTTAATGCAACCGTAATTTGGTCTTATTAGAAAAAACCTCATTTAACCTCTGTTTTGTAAAATTAGCTTTATTAATTTGGTTTCTAATCGCCAAAAAATTTCGAATAAAAATATGTGAAATATAACAGCAATCGAAATACAACACTAAACGACCCGAACAGACGGACGTATAGCGACAACATCATGTAGGTGAAATTAAAACTTTCAAAACTAACAAATATTTTAAATAATACTCTATGCACTGATTCTTGATCTGATATTCCGACAGGGTGTTTTGATGTAGAATTTTGGAACGAATTTCCGTCATCCCTTGTCAAGTTTGGTTTGGAGACAAACCGGTTTCGGCTGTGTGCCATCTTCAGTGTCATTTTTCGTTCTCTATGCACATTTTTCTAAATGGAGAAAACTAGCCACCACTGTGCCATACAGTAGTCACAGCTAACAAAAACTCAGTCCACTCAGGGGTTTTTAAAAGGGACTGGACGATCTTGAAATAGAAAAAAATTAGTTGTGTTTGATAGGTCCATGTATCCCATTGTATTTGCCTTTTGTCGCACACATTCTGTCGCAAAAGTCACACTCCTAGTGACAGCGGCAGTATCAGCAGGTTTCCAAATAAACATAGGAAAACCTAAGTCAATGCGCCTAAACAATGTAACCCGCTCCGTCTGCACGATACGGTTATTGAGCATGATGACCGATTCCGTTACCTCAGCAGCATAATCGACAATAAGGGAAGCTTATGTTGCAAACCATATCAGCTGTGCCCGGCCTTCTGAACACAGTGTAGGAAGCAGCCATATATTCAGAAAAACGAAAGTGAAAATATTTAACTCAAATTTAAAATCGACACTCCTATTTGGCTGCGAGACTTGAAACTTAGCTGCTCCGGATATGAACATTCCCTAACCGTGCGTCAACCAGTGCCTGAGCAGAATAATGAAAATATGTTGGCGGAATGTTATTACAAACAACGACTAATGGGCAGCCCCATATCAAGCCCACCTTCGAATCGAAATTCTGTAGCGCAATGGAAGTTACTAGGTCACACCCTACATAAGCCTGCAAATGACCTCACACGAACAGTCCACAGGGTGGCATAAGAAGAGGAAGCCCGGCCGATATTTGGAGAAGAGAACGAGATAGTGAAGTATCAATGTGGCGGAAAACCTGGAGCGAAATAAAATTAATGGTGTAGGATAAATATGAAAGGAATACATTTGCCTGGGCCCTGTGTTCCAACTTGGAATGATGGTAAAAAAAAATATATATATATATAGGGTGTTTTTATGTATGTATACTCGTATATTCATTATGCCCACAGATGGTCCTCTGGGCATCAGTGACTCATTATTCAAAAATTTGAAGAGATTTGATACCACCATACTGTCGTATTCTGCTCGTTTTTATTGGTAAACTCTTCAAAAATCGGGCTAGGTCCTACTCTCAAGTGCGTGCTTTCGTTTATAGCGACACAATACTGAGGCGTATAGTTTTTTAAAGAGGTCAAACGGCCTAGAAGATTAACATTGAAAGATGTGGTGAAGAAAATCCACATATGAAAATAAATCACAAAGGAACAAATACATTGTGCTTAGGAAGTAAACATCAAGAGGTTATTGATGCAATAACAATTTTAATGTAGGAAAAAAGGTCTTGGCTTTCACAATTGAGAGATAGAAACATTTGTGGAATTAACAATTTATGCCATGATGTAATAATGTGCTAATATTGAAAAAAAATATTATTGTTGGGTTTAAAAAACGTACTAAACAAATTAAAACCTTTGGCGCTATGTGTATTGTTCTGTTAGCTTTTTTTTTAATAATGTCACAGTTATCGTCGTGAAATTGTATTTAAACGTTTGAATTATTTATTATTATTTTTTCATGATATTATTATAAAACAAGTGACTTTATGACGCTATGTGAATTCGGCAAATGAAAACAGTGGCATGCATGTTTTCTCAAATACGTGTACTTTTTCCAACGTTCGTTTAAAAGTGTAATTTAATTAAGTATTTTTGATTTTTTTTTTTTTTGTTTTAACCTTTTGAATTGTTTACTTTTATAAAAACCTTAATTTGTTTACAAATGACAAAAAAAAACAAAGAACAACTTTAGGAAAATAATCTTAAAAAACACAAAACAATGAAGAACCAGCTTGGAATTTGATAAGAAAACATAGTTTGCTGTAAAATTTTTTTCCATAAAATCATAGAAAAATACACATTTAGTTATGATAACATGAATGTGCTTAAAAAATATAAGATAACAAAGCTAAATCATGAAAAAATAGTATCTCTATTTCAAGGTTAAAAATCATACCCATTAACCAGGGATGCCAGATAACATTTTTGAAAAATCGTTTATTTCCCGTTTCGGAACTTCGCTATTTTCGCGACGAAAATTCGTTAAACTAGCCGCGCGTGCCTAGAACCCCTAATATTTTAGTTAATCGCCATTTTTATAAGTCAGAAAGTTTACTTACAGCCTTTGGTTTTGTGCTTTTATGGTATAATAGTGGAAAAAATAATCTGTAAAATATTTATACAAAGAAATTTAATTTTTGCACAAGTTCTTCCACAACCTCCTATCGGGTAACTGGATTGGTGAATTAAGACTCGAAAAATTAATTCAGGGTCCAACTATAAACAGATGCTTACAGATTAAGTCCTAATAAATTCTTATATGAATAGCGGTCCATATTAACCTTCACAATATCTAACCGACTAGCTCCAGGTGATACAATTACTCGCTAAATCATAAGACTGCCAGCAACATGTTTGACAGTAGTAATAATATTCTTTCTATTAAGTTCAGTGTTTGGTTTCCCCCAAACTTTGACGCATAAGCCGTTTCCACAGAAGAAGATAATTCGATGTGTACTGAATAGTGATGGCAAGATTACTCGAAAAACTATTAGTAATCGATAATTTTGTAGCGATTAACGATTTAATTGCATCGAAAATTTTTCGTCCGATTAATAATTTTGACTGGCAGCATCAACTCTACTAGACCCCAGATTAAAAAAAATATGTAAGAAGCGAAATGGTTCACAGACAAAATGATAGACGAGACACGGTATTGGATGTTGAAGCGACACGTCTTCTATTGATTTTGAATTCGATTTATTGTCCCATCACAAATCTTTCGCTCACAAGCGAAAAAAATAGACAGTGACTCTAAAAATCCTCAAAATGAGCAGCTAAGCCTCTTTCTCATCAGGCCAATTCTCGAATTAAAATGCATTTTCTGATTGGCACTTCAGTACCATCAGAGCGCATTTTTTCCAAAGTAGGAATAGATTAACTACAAAGCACCTTTTTAAACATTTATTTTAAAATTCTGTTTTGAACAAATCAACTTAAAAACCCTTCTTAAACTGTGAGTAAAAGAATTTTAACAAATTCATTTTTGATATTCTGTAAATCATTTTTTATGTTATTTAAGATCATTTTCAATCATAGCTCAATTAATCGATTATTTTTTTCCGATTAATTGCAATTAATAATTTCTTGGTTCAATTGATCATATGATTAATTAATCGATCATTTAACTTTTTTTCTATCACTAGTTCTGAAGTTTGCGATGAAGAAAACTTTGTGTCATTGCTAGCAATATGTCACAAGTGAAGACATCTGCTGTCAAATAGTAGCGCAAATCACCCTTCGTTGTATATCTGCAATTTTTGCAAACTTAGTATGATTTTCTGCCACAAAGCGTGAGTGTCTTTTTTAAGCGTTTAGCAAATTCTTTGCAACAGCTGATTTTTCAGAAAATAGAGGACATGAACAATAAAAATAATCTAATATATTTTTTTTAATTTCATCATCCGTCCATCGCTTAATATATTTTAATATTTTAATTTTCTTCTTAATTTCTTCACCACTCATTTTTCAATTTATTATTTTTTGGTTACAAAATTGCATAAAATAACTTTGCCACATGCAATAAGCGAAGCCGCAGTATATAAACACTGACGCCGCCTCAAAAATGTTTGAAATGTTGTAAGCGCAGGTGTCTAGTTGCTTTGATTTTAAAAATAAAATGATATACACAGCTACTTTAGCATTGCAAATTAACAATCTGCAACGATTTTTGCCATATCATATTTGCTCAAGTGTAGCTAATCTTAGTTTCATACATTTTGTTATGGTTTTGCGAAATGTAGCATATATCCTAGACTTGCTACATTTGCAAGGGTTGTTTGCAACCAAGAGTGAGTTCCCCTAGTATAAACTATCTCGTGCAGTCATTAGTAGTCGAGTTATGTACGTTTTTTTTTATCGGAGATATACCAGCTCCTTCACAAAGTAAAATTTTGATTTGTTATAGAAATAGAATTAATTAATATTGAAAATTACATATTTTAAAAATGATTAGAAATCAGCTAGTCACACTTTTACTTTGTGCAAAATTCATCTGCAATTAGTGAACTTATCACGGTTTATTTAATTAAAAATTCAGACAAAGAATATTTTACTTTTTATTTCATCAAATATTCATAAACATAATGATACGAATTTGTTAAATAAAAAAGATATAATTCTTAAAAAACACACTAAAGCTTGCAAAAAAAAACAACGTGTTCCAAATGAATATAATTAAGAATACTTTTGATTCCATCTGAAAGAAATCGAAAGCTTACAAAGAAATTTTAAGTGCTTTATTTTTTCTTATAAAAAATTTCTTTTAAATTTAAATAAAGCAAAAAACATGCTTAAGAGAAAAAAAAAAGATGCGTGGTTACTTTTACTTTTTACGGACAGAAGAAAACCAACCACAAGTCATTCAGCCAGCCAGCCAGCCAAAGAAACCAACCATCAATTGGTCTTTAAATTGCACACGAGTTATGTTATTTTAATTTTTAAATCAAAGAAAAAACGTCTGGTTTGTTTTACATTCAAATAGCTTCTGCTTTATTCAATAATTTTCTTTAAAAATCAAACTTATTGTTAAAATACAAAAATGCTTATCAATAAAAGTTCAATACATTGTTGTTTGTATAAAACTATGTTTATCCAATAATTCCAATAAAATATAAAAGTGCTTATGATCAAAATAGTTCAATACATTGTTGCTTCATAATTTCTGTTTAAAATAGTTCAATACATTGTTGCTTTATAAATTCTGTTTATTCAATAATTTCGTAATCATACATATAATTAGGTCATATGCAAAAAGTGCCTATTCTGAAAAGAGTTTGCTACATTGTTGTTTTTGTTTATTTCTTATTAATTTTATAGTTTTGTTTTGACAATCAATATTTTTACTTCCTTATTAATTTTTTATATTTAACTTAATTAATCTAGGTTATTAATAACTTATTCTAGGTGGTTTTGCTGGTGGGTTTGTTGTTGTTGTAGAAGTAGTTGCTTCTGTAACTCCTCCCCCCTTAGAATAAAGTGAAGGCCACAAGGAGGACGTAGGGGCCGGAACGTTGAGTGGACAGTTTGGTGTATATTGGATTTTTACTTTCTTCCTTATGGTATAAACTAGACCAATAGTAAATATGAAACTCAGTGTGCATACGGTTAGAAGAGTATAGTTGTATTTTTTTGATGTTGTTTCGTAGCTTTCTATTTGATATTTTCTTAGCTTATCGAGGCTTAGTTTATCCGTTATCGTTTTTGCGTTTACTTCAGAATATGTTAAAAGATGCGGAAAAAATTCATCCTTAAAGAACATGGGATTGTCTTTGTACCTTTCGCCGTTGATACTGATAGTGCAGTTGCTGTATTGAAGGAGAGCTGTACCCTGAACATCATACGTGTCATTGCTATAGTTAGTTTTTATGGAAGTTTTGTTTACATTGATGAAAAGTATATAGTTTGGTTCAGGCTGCATTATAAGGCTTGTAGTACCAACGTCTTCTATATCGCACAATGCATCTTTATTGTTAATTATTTGTGCAATGCAGGTAGAGTTAGTTGTGGATTCAGTCCATAGTGAATTTTTACAGTAATAGGAGTTCTCAATTCTTGGGCAAGGTTCGTCAAAAAGTTGAATGTGGTTTTTATTGTATGCTATGTATGGTTTTATTTTTATCTTTTTAGTTTCATTTAGAGGAAGTGGGATTATATGAAAAAGTTCATAGTTTTCTTCAGATATATTTGGTATTTGTATGTTAAAAATAATATTTGAATTGTTATAATACGCTTGCAATCCAAGTATTTCATATATTTGTTCTTTGGAGTTAATTTCTATTGACTGATTTTCCATATACTTATAAATTGCATCCAGTTCTGTAGTACTGAGTATGAACTTAGAAATTACATTAAGTTTGGCGAGAATAATTGCTTCAGCAATATTAGCTAAGTGATTATTTAAAAGGTCTATATTATAATTAATCTGACTGAAGTATTGAAGTTCGAAAAGTTGGTCATCTTCTTTTAGGATATTGTTTGCTAGTTTATTGATGTAGTTCTCTATTCTATCTTGTTCCTTGTTTATATGATTAGTGACGTTTTGTAACCTTTGCTGCATTATTGAGTTTAGTTGGTTCTGATTTGTCAGTAAAGTCTCGATATGTGTAGTATCTGTTTTGATGTTCTCTATTTGCTTGTTTATGAAAAGTGCGTCGTTTGTGTCCATGTTTCCTGTTATAAATTTGATAGCTGTGCCTAGTCCATTTATAAGTCCACGTTTATGTCTTTTGTACGGCATAAGGGTATGTACTTTATTTTCTAGTTCTTTAAGTTTTAACTTAGTAACTTTTGTAAAGCTCGTTGTTCTGTGAGCATTCTCAAAGGTGTTGATAGTGTCTTGAATTTTTTCGACATTTTTTGCGTATTCTTCTATGTTAACAATATGTATGAGGTTGTTGTGGTTTGTTATTATCCTTGCGGTGCCTAATCGGAATCTAACTACTTTCTGTTGTTTGTTTATTTCTCGTATGTCTATAATTTGAGAAAAGGCTAGTGGAATCCTGTGGATAGAGAAGAATATTAGTTGGGTGGTCTTTTGTGTATTTTTCTTATTTTTGACTTGTGAAATTTTTTGTTACGTTCTGTAATTATGGTTACTCTATTGTTTTTCCTAACTTTGTGTTTCGTAAATCTAGGTGTCAATTTATTGCGTTTTGCTTCTTTTCGATATATGGTTTGGTTTTCTAAATTTTCCGGTTCGGAGCGGTTTTGATTCAGTTTGTCAACCCTAATGTTAGTTTCATTTTGCATTTTTTCCTTGATTTTTGGATATAAAATGTTTTGGAATTCATTAAGTTTCGTGATATATTCGTGTTCATTCTCGAATGTGACAGTGTTATTAAACTTAAAAGTTCTACCGAAGAATAACTCAAATGGGGTCAATTTGGTAGCAGAGTGTATTGAATTATTATAAGTTATAAGGGTTTCTGTAACTATATCGTCATGGTCTTCACTAAGATTGTTTTCTTTCCTGGTAGTTTTCACAATCCGGTATATTTCTGTCAGGGTTGAATGTAGTCTTTCTACAGGAGCGTTGCTTGTGCTCTGTTGAAATGAAGTTATATGCAGATGAATTTGAAATTGCCTACAAAATTCTTTAAAAATATTTGCTGTGAATTCTGAGCCTTGGTCAGCAACAACTTTTTTTGGAATACCGTAAAGGTTGATGAAACTTTTCAGGGATTTTAGTATACAAATAGAAGTTCTTGAAGGGAGTGTATATGCCGCTGCAAATTTTGAGAATTTGTCAATTATTGTAAGGATTTGTTTATTATTTATGCTGTAGATATCTATATGTAAAATATCTAAAGGTTTTAGAGGGGTTTCTGGTTTTTGGAAAATTGGTTTTGGAGGATTTCTGTCGTATTTAAGACTCTGGCATTTATCGCAATTGTTAATTGTCTGCGTTATTTTATTTTTCATAAAAGGAAAATAAAATTCTCTTTTAAGATGAAGTAGTGTTTCATTAATACCGCGGTGATTATTGTTTTCATGGTATGTCTTTATTAATTCTTCCTGTTTGTCACTCTCTGTTATATCTTCTAGTATTTCTGTACATCTTATTAATCTAAATATTTTACTATTGGCGAAAAATTGTGAATAAACTGATTGAATAATGCGAAAAGTTTCGTCATCTGTGAATATAGCTGATAACTTATTTGGGCTAAGAAATTTTTTGAAAATGTCTGTTATTGCCTCCTCCGTATATAAGGGTTTCCTAAAAATTCGACGTTGTTTGTTTTTGAATGGCATTATTACTGACATTTCTGGAGTTTTTGATGATTTTTCGAATATAAGCTGTAGGTTAAAGTCATTTAAGGGTTTTTCTGAGATGTATATGCCATCATTCAAATTTTCATCTGCTGAATGCACAGTGGTACCAGCTGTACCACAATTGGAAGCTATGTCATTTACATTTATATCTAATTGTTTAGGTGTATCTATTTTGATTCTACTTAATGCGTCAGCGTTTGTGTTTAATTTCCCTTTTTTGTATATTATTTCGTAGTCGAACTCTTCGAGCTTAAGTCGCCATCTGATCAATTTTGAATTAGGCTCTTTTAAACTCATTATCCACGTTAGTGGTCTATGGTCTGTCACAATAAAAAATTTGCGTCCGAAAAGGTAAGGGCGGAAGTATTTAGTTGCCCACACTATTGCTAACAACTCTTTTTCTATTGTTGAGTAGTTGCATTCAGATTCCGAAAGAGTGCGACTGGCATAACATATTGGTTTGTCATTTCCTATACGACCTTGGGATAGTACAGCGCCTAACGCAAAATTGCTTGCGTCTGTGGTAAGAATAAAGGGTTTCGTAAAGTCTGGGTACTGCAGGATAGGGTCATTAGTTAAGATTGTTTTACATACTTCAAAAGCATTTAGGTATTTGTCGCTAAAGTCTATGGTTTTACCTTTCTTGAGACATTCTGTTAGGGGTTTTGTTAGCTTAGAAAAATCTTTAATGAATTTTCGGTAGTAGCCAACGAGACCAATAAAGCTTTTTATTTGCTTCTGGGTTCTAGGAAGCGGAAAATTTTTTATCGCTTCGATTTTTGCAGGGTTAGCTTTTATTCCGTCCGTTGAAATGATATGTCCTAGGAACTTTGTCTCTTTTTGCAGGAATTCTGATTTGTCTGGCTGAATTTTAAGATTTGATGATCGTAGTTTATTAAAAACTAACTGAAGATTTTGTATATGTTCCTGTAGGGAAGTGGAATAGATGATAATGTCATCTAGGTATACAAGACATATTTTTCCTATTAGTTCGCCTAGAACATTATCCATGACCCTTTGAAAGGTCGATGGTGCATTTTTAAGTCCGAAAGGCATTCTTACATACTCGTAATGCCCACCTTCTACTGTGAATGCGGTTTTAGGAATATCTTTATCGTGCATCTCGATTTGGTGAAAACCGCTTGCCAAATCGAGTGTGGTAAAATACATACATTTTCCTAGTTTGTCTAGGATTTCGTTTATGTTGGGAAGGGGATACCTGTCGGATATGGTTTTTTCATTAAGTTTTCTGTAGTCTATTACTAGTCGCCATTTTTGTTTTCCGCTGGCGTCCAGTTTTTTAGGAACAATCCATACAGGAGCGCTCCACGGAGAGTAGCTTGGGCGTATTATTCCTTGTTTTAACATGTCAGTTATTTGATGTTGAACTTCAGTTTTATGTATTTGAGGGTATCTATATGATTTTGTATACACAGGTATGTCGTCAATTGTTCGTATTCTATGTTTGACCTGATTGGTGAACGTCAATTTTGAATTTTCTTTGAAAAAAATGTCTTTATAGTTACGGCAAAGATTAAATAAGTGTTTTTTCTCTTCACTGTTTAAATGTTCTGTCCTAAGTGTTTCTAATATATTATCATTTTGGTAGTTTCCTTCTTGAATTGTCTCAAAATTAAAAGCTTCTATGAAATCTTGACAATTGTACTTGGAAACTTTCAATGGTTGTTCTATATACAACATTTGTTGTTCGTCTGAAATGTTAATTATTTCAAGGAGACTGTGCCAATTTCTCGTTTGGTATATACCTTCTGGTATATAAAGTGAATCATTAATGAAGGTTTTTCTAACGTAGATGTCTCCATTTTTGACGTCTACTGGAATTTTTTTTATGACTTTAGAATTTTCAGGTATAATATGTTTTCCTGATGAGAAATTTGGCTTAAATTCTATAGGAATTGTTGCGTTTTTGGTTAAAATTCTGTTGCTTCCTAAGTCTATGTTGGCCTCTAGTTGTGAAAGTATGTCGATACCAATTAGTCCGTCAAAGTAATTGTGGAAATTAAATAAAAGAAATCTAAACTCTCCTGGTTGATTGAATTCAACAAAACTTTTGAGTTTCACCTGTTTATTCAGTTCGTATTTGTTAAGAATTGTTGTTATAGTTATTGGTCTGCACGTCTTTTGGTCTGAAGGGTCTATATATTTTGGGTTAATGAATGATGAAGACGCTCCAGTATCAATTAGGAATTTGAGCGGCCTTCCGAAAGGAGATGATATGTTAATATACCCTAACTCAGACCCATGTTTATTGATATCTAGGTATCCTGTTTGTTTTTCGAGGCAAAGTTTTGAAAATTTTGTTCGTCTTCAATGTTTAACTGATCGTCTTCTAATTTTTGGTAATGATCCAAATTTTGTTGATAACCTGAAGTTGGTGGAAAATAATCTACACAGTTATTGTTTTGAAAATTAAAAAGCTCTCTTTTATTATATTGATTTCCGGGTGCGGCAGATCGCATCGTGTGGTCAGTTCTAAAGGATCTTTGAGTTGTTGATGGTGCTTGAGTTTTTATATAACTGGAACCAGTGTCCATAGGCTCTGGTTTATTGTAGTCTTTGAATGTATTGAATGTATTACCTCTAAATGCGTTTTGGTTGTGATTTTGGTTAGAAAAATTGGAATTTATTCTACGTTGAATAGGTTGGGGATTATAATTTACAGTTGCTTTTGACTGTTCGGGGCGTGCATTTTGATTGTTGTAAGAAAACTGATTTTGTTGGGGAAAAGGTGTGAACCTATTATTATACTTGTTTCCACTATAAAATGAATTGGAAGGTCTAGGTTGCCATTTGTTTTGATTAATAGTGGGATCTGTTTTCATGTAGAATATGTTTTGTTCCTTAATGCATAAAGAAAAAGCTTCTGCTAATGAATCTGGCTTAGATGCTCTTATAGTCGAGCCTAGAGGTTCTCTTAATCCAATGAGGAAACTGTTTAAACACATTTCAGAATAAAGATCTCTTTTAGATTGAACTACTCTTTCGTCTCTTTCATGTATTTGAATATTGTTAAATAGGGATGCTTGAATTTCTATTATTTCGCTGTAAAATTTTTCCACGTTATTGAATTTTTGGCGAATATTATGTAGATCTCTAATTAAGGATGTTTCAGTCCTTTTATCCGAATAATGTAAGATGAGATTTCGCTTAATGTCATCCCAGTTGAGGGGTGTGCCATACATATTTAAGACTTCGTTGGCTTGTCCAATGATTTTGTTGCGAATGGCTCGCAATAATATTTGACCCTGAGGTGTTGCGTCATACGCTCTTATGTGAAGTAAAATTTCTTCGACGTTGTTAATAAATTCATTTAATAGTCTTGGGTTGCCTTCGTATGTAGGCAAATCTTTTATTGCATCAGGGATGCGAAGTGATTCAAAAGACATAATAGTAGGAGTGTTTGGGACATTAGTCGCTAACGGATTTTGTTGTCCGTTTAGAGGGGTAGACATGTTTTCTGTATTAAATTCTAACGATATGCCTGACAAGGGAGAATCTTCACTAATTGAGTTTAAGCTTCTACTTTTAAAAAGATTACCGAGAGAACTTGGATATGGTTTAAATGTAAGGCTTTTGGATGTTTTCCGTTTGCTCATTTAAACGCTATGCAATCGTAATATGAAAAATTAGTCAACACACTTAAGTTTGTATATATTTATTTTGTTTTAAATTAAAGAAAATAATTTGTTTATACAGATATTCTCTCTGTATTTACTAAATTTTAATCAAAAATTTTTTTTTTTGTATCTTTTTGTTTATACAGATATTCCCTCTGTATTTACTAAATTTTAATCAACAATTTTTTTTTGTATCTTTTTGTTCATACAGATATTCTCTCTGTATTTACAAAATTTTAATCAAATTTTTCTTTTTTGTATCTTTTTGTTTATACAGATATTCCTTCTGTATTTATAAAATTTAATTCTATTTTCTATCTTTCTGTTCTGTTCGAAATATTATTTTCAAAAAAAATTTTTTATATAATAGATGTCACTTGTATTAAAAATTAAATCAAATTTGTTTGATTTTATATTTTTATATGTATTCTTATTTTTAAATGTTTATAAAAAAAAATTTTTTCTACTTTCCTCTATTTATAATTTATTTGTATTATATACTTTTCTAATCTGGAGGGTCCGGCTTTTTGGGCTACAGAATCGCAGATTTAAGTTTTTATTATACAGGAGGGTCCTTCGATAGGAATCGCTGTTGTGTTATTATGTTAAGGCTTTACAGGCCTGTTTGTTATTTATACAATTTTATTTTGTTGCTTTTTATTAAAAATTATATTTTCCACAATTCACTCTTGACTTACCAAACCAAGATGAGGGTCCTTTGCATATTCCTGGTGATAAGGAGTTGAAACTCGCCGACTTCTGTGCCAAATTTTGTTTCCTCCGATATTCCCTCGAAGTTAATGTATACTGTGATATTCCCTCACGGTAATGTTGCAAGCACGTAGTTTTTCTTCGATATTCCCTCGAAGTTTTTATCAGATGGTGCTGTTTTTTGTTTGGTGTTGAAGTCGTTCACTCAGGCGTACCGACTGCGCCAGTTATGTTATTTTAATTTTTAAATCAAAGAAAAAACGTCTGGTTTGTTTTACATTCAAATAGCTTCTGCTTTATTCAATAATTTTCTTTAAAAATCAAACTTATTGTTAAAATACAAAAATGCTTATCAATAAAAGTTCAATACATTGTTGTTTGTATAAAACTATGTTTATCCAATAATTCCAATAAAATATAAAAGTGCTTATGATCAAAATAGTTCAATACATTGTTGCTTCATAATTTCTGTTTAAAATAGTTCAATACATTGTTGCTTTATAAATTCTGTTTATTCAATAATTTCGTAATCATACATATAATTAGGTCATATGCAAAAAGTGCCTATTCTGAAAAGAGTTTGCTACATTGTTGTTTTTGTTTATTTCTTATTAATTTTATAGTTTTGTTTTGACAATCAATATTTTTACTTCCTTATTAATTTTTTATATTTAACTTAATTAATCTAGGTTATTAATAACTTATTCTAGGTGGTTTTGCTGGTGGGTTTGTTGTTGTTGTAGAAGTAGTTGCTTCTGTAACTCACGCTTAAAGAAAACTTTGGGAGACTACTACTACATCAAACAGACGGACAAGAAAAAGCTGCTTTGCTAACAACTTTGAGACGGAGATGAAGAAGGCTGAGATCTTTTTTTCGTTGTTGTCATTATTGCTGGATAATAAAATGAAATGTTGCCTTATAAATAATATGAAACAGCATTACACAGCAATAAAAGTTAAGAAAACTACTTGATATTGGGTCGTCTTAAATGGCATCCGTTGATTACAGATGTTGTTACTGTTACTGTTGTTGGTGTTTTTATCATGCACCAGCTAAGCGGTGGCAGCCAGCAGTTGCATCTGCTTGCAGTTGTACTTTTCCTTTTGCGCCCAACTAAGTTACTTGTATCACGTGCATCAAGTGCAACCATGAGCAATTCCACACCACATTAATTTTGTCTGTCTGTCTGTCTGCCTACCTGTTTGGCTGACTGAGTGACTAGCTGGGGCGACAAAAATAAAGCCAAAATCAACAGTGAGCGAGCGACCCAGTTAAATACCAAACAATCTTCTTACAACAACAGAAACTCCCATAAAACGTATTGTCTAGTGTCTTATAACAGGTCTGTACGAATCTTAAGCGCACGCTTTGTCTTTTGCTGCTGAAGCTGCAGCAAGATATTTTATTAAATGTATTCGCTGGCACACATGAGACTTGCATATTATTTATTGGCTCTGTGGCATGGCGGCAATACACATTGCCAGCCTTATCAATTCGCACTTTCTTCGATGTTCAATTTTTTGTATCTGTCTACAGGTTTTTTTCACTATAAATTAGAAGGTACTCGTTTAAGAAAGCAAAACTCAAAAAAAGAATACACCATTTCTCCCGAAGCATTTGGTAATTAATATGGTATAAGCTTTTACATTGCTTTTAGGCTAATTGCAATAAAAGCTATAGAAGTTCAAAGTTTAAACTTTTTACTATTACTGGCAAGATTTTCTATTTAAAATTGTTTTTTTATAAAAGTCACGTAGCACAGCTATTTTAAAACTTTAAGTTTTAAAGCTTATACTAAAGCTTGAAAAGCTCAAATCATGTACTAGTGTTGCGAAAAAGCTTTTAGCTTTGAATATGAAACCACGTTCTTAGCGATATTAAACACACTGGAAATAGTAAAAAGAGTTTAACGTGTTCTGTCAAAAACTTTGAGCTTTTGATTTGTAGTAAGTTTAAGTTTAAGTAAGAAGTGTTTAAATTTAAGCTTTTACTTAGAAAAAAAGCTTTCAACAAGTTCTTGAAATATTAACTCATCGAGAGATTTAAGATTTATATGAAAATAAAAACATAGGAAGTAAAAACTGTTCAGATTATATAAAAGCTGGCACACTATAGCTCCTAAGCGATGCGTAGGTAACATATTACAGTAGTAATACGTAAAGGAATCCATAAAGTTTGAAGCTTTTATTTTCAAATAAACAATGCTAAAAGTTTTGTTTGTTAGCAAACATGATAAGCTTTAAACCATCTTTGCAATCGCTTTCATAAAAATAGTACTTAACAAATGACAGCTTTTTCTTTATAATCATTGTCAAAAATTAAGCTGCACAGTTGAAAGCTTTTTAGTACTTCATATGCTCAGTTATTTAGAATTAACGTTCAGACCTTTTTAAAGAAAACAAGTATACAAGGTGTCCAAAATAAATTTTTTAAATTTTTATTTGGACCTTAAGATTATGTTTTTGAGATGATACGGGTTAAGTGACCGCCGCCTTTATTAATTACTTTACCCGTAATGTGGCATCTTCCATGGTTTTTGCAACACTTCTTCATTTCTTAATTGATGCAAGAGCTGCAAGAGTCATGGGTTTATTTACTTAATCCCGCCACTACAAAAAATTTCCCCAAAGAAAGAAGTCCGGGGTGGTTAAAACTGGCGATATTATCGGCTGTGAATATCGCCAAAATGCAATATCAAACCGCCTGGTCAACTGGCAATAGCTGATAGTCTTTCTGTACTTTATTCAAAATACGCTGTAGAGATGACTGTAAAAGAGACAATTGTGTAGCACGTCGTCTGGTTGATTTTTCCGGTTCCTCCACCACATCTTGAGCTACAGAAACGATATACTAGACTAAACGAGCAGTTCAAGATATTTCACTGTGAAATAAATCTGCTGTTGATGCAGTCTCTTTAGGTTCCGTAAATAAACGCCGGAACCTTCGTACAGTCGGCGTTGAGCGATCAGAAAAACAATGAAGAAATTCACGGTGCACTAAGATCACAGACGAAATATTCCGTAAAAAATATGCAAATCATTGCGCCTTCTTGACGAGTTCTTTTTTTCTGGACACAAATTCTATGTCATAAATGAATTGACATTCGAGGTAGAGGTTATTCCTTATTTCAAATCAACACAACTACTAGCCTAATTTTCCATCATTCTATCGTGTGCTTTATATAAACAACCAAATGAGGCAGGCACACCCTTTAATTTAACTGAAAGGAAAAGTATTTCTTTAATTTCAATCTCCGATATTGAAGATGATGGGGGAACTTAAGAGGAGATTTATTTTATTTAAATTTAGTACGTCCGTCTACTTATTCAAATACTGCGCAACGAGAAGAAAAAAATTTATAACTGAAATTATTTCTGCATTTTTTCTGTGTAATTAAATTGTTTATAATGAGTTTTAAGGCTGGTTCACCTGTTGTTGGTTTCAGAAGCAGTGACAACTATCAGTCAGAAATATAAAAAATACATGTTTTAACGGGTTTTCAAGTTGTTATGCCTTTGTTTTTTTGTGTGTTACTAGTTCAAAAAGAAAGATACGGAAAAACGTTGAAAAGAAGTTGTTAACTACCAACTCAGTGTAGTAATATAAACTTTAACTTGGCGTTTACGAAAGCCATTTTTTTTTATCTTGCATTGTAGTTAAAGTTCTTCTGCTACGTGCTGCTTAAAGCACTGCTGTTAGAGAGGAAGTAAATAACAATTCAGTAAATTCTATGCAAAATGATGGCATAATAAATTGTCAACATTCAAGAATTTTGTTCAATGTTATCAACCATGGACGGATATTTTAGCTGGTTTGCTTTCTGGTCGTATATATTGCCATCATCAACACACTCTTTATCACCCTTCTTAATCACTGCCACGTCTATGAAGGGTTTATTTTAAAATTGTTTAATTAGTTAGACTGAATTATTGTACTTCTTTGACTTCTACATAAGACTTCGTCAAGGGATGGCATTAATTCTGCATCTGGCTGACTTGGGGTCTCATTTGCATCCCTTTTTGTTACTTGATGGAGATACATTGTATATTAAGGAATCCCTCGGTCAGTGAGACACGATTTGAAAGCCCTTACAAAGAAAGAAAGTTAAAGCTCTTGATGACGCGGTCAGATCTGCGTGTGCGTGTGCTAGGGTTCGCAGTAGTCAACTGTCTCGATAAAGCACGATTGACAGGGAAGCACCTCTACATTGTCGGCCTCTTCATAATATTCATAGTATGGAATATTTAATATATTTGTGTGACCACCCCTGCTCTTTCACCATTGTGCGTATTTTTACCTATTTTGCTGAAGTTATACGGTGTTTAAGTCCGGTAGAACTTTAAATTGTAAAAAATAACACTAATATTAAATTTTAATCGAAAAAGTTTTTATTCGAAAGATCACTACATGGCATCAGCAATTGAAAATGATTACAAGCATATGGCCATCACGGCTGTCCTTGACGAAGCGCATTCTATGTAACTAATTTTGCGCAACTTTTTCGAGAATTGCTGGCCCCATGTCACGAATAACACGAACACTGTTGACCTCCAAGGCATCAATTGTTGCGGTGTGGATCTTCTTCTCCAATTTCCTTTGCAGCGGCGATATTCTCTTCAGAACGCACTTTCCTTCGGCGTGTTGATGTCATTGCATCATTGCGAGAATGTGGTATTAAATCTATCCACAGTTCGATGGATGGCTTGCACAGATGGACGATTCCGTGCGCCATAAAAATCATAAAGTCGTATATAAGTGGCGCGATAATTTGGTAGCGTTGTTCAAGCGTCAATCTATTCATGATGATTTGCTAGAGTATACTGATCATAAATGTCAAAGAGTGAGCGTCTTATGACAGTTTATTTGACAGTTAACCTTTTCGTAAATTTTATCGGGCTTAAAAAATACCCTATGAAATTTGCAGCGTTTGAGCGAAACTTTTACTAGCAGATATATTTTAATTCGCTAAGATCTAGATTCTGCTAAATGTTTGCGTGCCTTTGTACCCTGAGTAGCTCCTGACAGGACTGTCCCGACATGTTGTGTAAATATGTCCGGCATTTTTAAAGCAACTTGGATGTTGTGTAGGTACTCGATATAGATTTTATCGCGGCAGTATATATTCGAATATCCTCAACGCCAACCTTATTTCTTTCAGAAAATGAGCAATAAATCATCAACCGCCTGTCAACAGGCCTGTATCGAGAACATTCATTAAAAATAATATTATGAAGTGGATATTTGCATAGATAAAGAATTGCAAAAGGAGCTTGAAGATATCAGATACCATAATGATTCTTCAGTTTCTTACTAACAAAAGGATGATCAACATTCTCCGATAAAAAGAAATTAATCAACACTTTTCTGTATATTTTCAACCAAACAATTACTGCGGAAATTATGACTAAGCCCTTCGGGATTACAGAAAACCTTGAGCATAATTGAGGATTTTTTATAATTATATATTTCTTTATAAAAACAGAGATTTAATTGTCGAAGTGTTCGTTCATGTGGTTGATTATTTAAAAATTTTTAATTGCTATTGCTTTTTTTAATTGATTAAAATTTTTCTAAATTTACTTTCCACCTTAAGTTGTGAGCGGAAAATGCAATTGTTATCGCACTTTTTATTTTTTATTTTTTTTTTACCATTCAACAACAAACATTTATTACACAACAATTTTAGCCATAAATATGTGAATATAGCAAAAAATTGTTGCAAGCTGAGTTATTTGAAATGTTTGGCTAAAATGCAGTCGTTGTATAGTTGGCGGCTAGAAAGGCCAGACTTTGCTTTGTTGCAATAATTTAAACTGCAATATTGTTTTTTTTTTTAATATTTCTTACGCAGCCTTATGATGGGTTGCGTTTTTGCTTGCTGCGGTTTCTCTCAATTTAAAACCGTTACGATGTAGGTATTTTTTCAAAATAACAGCAACAATTTAAATTATTTCACAACGTTGTTTGCTTTAAATTAATTCAATTCATCATTTTATTATTTAGTTATTAAAATTTCTTTTGTGCTTATTCGCGTAAAATGTGTGAGTGCGATTCATGAAGTCATTAATTCATTTAAAAAGTTTCTTCCCCGTCTTCTTTTTGTCGTTTCATTTACAAATGATAAGATAAGAATGATGTAGTTTGTTTTTTTTTTTTAATTTTTAGCACAATTTTCTAAAAGTATAATTGAACTGGTGTTCGAATTGAAATTTGTACTTCTATCGTTGGGCTGTATTTAATATTTAAAAAAAGAAGAAGATACGTTATCAGTATAAATAAATTAATTGCAATTAATCTTTTGCCCATTTATAAAATAAACAATATACTCGTATGTATGTATATATACATATGAAGACGTTTGTTAGTTTTTGTTTTCTGACCATAAACTTACGCCATGCTAAGGAATTTGGAGCCGTTTATTCTTGCGTTACTAGGCAATGCCACCTTGATCATGCATCACATTCTTCTCATGATTTTGATATAAAACCAATCCTCTAAGAGGCCTCAACAACAATCAATCGAGGAATTGCCATAGGCTGCTTGTTGTTCTCTACGCTCTAGCTAGGAAAACAACTCTCCAATGTACAGAAACCTTTAGAACTAAGTTTGGTGAATATGTTGATTGGGGTAGCATTGGAGTACATAAATAACAAAATTTTCCAAAAAAAAAAACTGGAATTTAAACGATAGTATCAAAAAAGCCAAATTTTAACATAACTCACAAACAAAATTTCAAGAAACATAGTTTCAAAATTTCAAATTACCAAAATAATACAATTTTTAGGAAAACCGAAATTGCACCAAAAATTTACGAAAAATTCGTAATTTGTCAAAATTTTAAATTGAACAAATTCACAATAAAATCAAAAAACAGTGATTAAAGAAAATAATTACAAAATTCCAACAAAAACAAAAATTCGCCGTATTTTAAACTTACAAAGCAGTTTTGCTCAAAATTTGCACAAAAAATTTCAGTATTTTATGAAAAGCATCCCAAATTTAGCAAAATTTTATACAAGGTCCAAAAAACCAAATTTTCACAAACAAGGAACCAAAAACAAACTACAGCATATTTTGAAATTTAATAATAAAATTTAGGAACTTATGTAAAGGATATGTTGTATTCGTCACGGCCGAATATACATAGCTCTCTTACTTGATTCTTTACTTTAGTCCTCAATACTTGCATTTTCTTATAACGTAATACTCAACTTGAGCAGTAATTAAAAATTAACCGTTGAAGGAAAATTCGTTTTAATTATATTTTATTTTATTAAAAAAATCGCCTACTCCTTTAAACATATTTTGATTTTTAAGGACTAAAAATATATTTCATTCATAATTAAATTTACAAATACTAAAGTAAATAGTCAGATAAAAAACTGAATATTTTTGTAGAGAAACTCATCACCATCCTGCTCACGCATTAAAAATGAACTTGAACTTGCAATTACAGATGTAGATATATACACTTATATAAAACATAGTTTTATTGTGTATTCTTTGTAAAATGTAAAAGTTGTAAAATTAACAAACAAAAAAAAACACTGGCAACGAGTAAATACCTCAGTTACAACCTACGACAATACTAATGTGAGTGTAAATAACGGTCTTATTTTCATTTTTATATACTTGTAGAGATTATCTAAGAGAGAGAAGAGAGAAAGAGAGAGTATACTACAAATGCAAACATACGTAAATGAGCATTTTAAAGCGCATGTCCAATGACCTTCAAAAAGAAATATGAAATAGTTTTAAACATACTCCCACACTTACATACATTCGTACGTTTATAAAAAATCGTATGAAAACACGAAACAGCAACTTGTATACGCAAAACTACATACATATAAAAAGACATGTTTTCTTGTATGTTTGGCGCTCTTAAAACGGAAATATCCTGATACAGGAAATGCTGAACTTCTGTTAAATGCAGCAATGGCGGTAGACGTATGTAATGCAGGCAGTGTAAACTTGTGCTTTCGCGTATATATGTGTGTACTTACGTTAAGGTCCTTTACGTAAATATTTGTTGGTAGGTTGTATAATTTGGACTAGTTCCAATATTTTATTAAACCAAGTTGTTGTAGATGAAATGTTTGAAAAGTAAAATCGAATTAGATTTCAAAGCTTTAAACTACAGAAATGGATATTTCAATTTTGATGCTGGTGAAAAAGGATTTGAACATATTGTCCTTACCAATTCACTGCTGTATGACTACTAAATCCAATACAACGAACGGAATGTTCAACTATTTAAATTTTTACAAACCGGGTCGTTGACTGGAGTCGATATTAATTGAAGCATGGTATCGTATATTTCTTACGCGGCGAAATTGAAATCAAACAGATAAAATTGTTCTAAGTACTTATGAAATGGGCTTTATTTCAAATATAATTCTATGCACTTGATGTCTGAATATTATTTCGACATGTGGTCCAATTTTCAAACACTGTTTTCTGCAAATCAAACGGTTTTTCCGCAATAACGCGTCAAATATTGGGTTAGAAGTGCTCAAAAGTTTTTGGCTTATCGGCATATAGATGCGAGTTTAGACGATAAACGTTAAAAAAGCCCATGTCCCACCTCAATGTCGTGAAATTAGTCGTTCTTAAAATATTTCTGTCAGTTAATTAATTGTATCGCGTGCTACATGTCACAACAAAATTGCAACTTTATTTGAGGTATTCTCAAGTGACTGTAACGTTCTAAGACATATAAACCAATGATTCCACGGACCAATAAAGCGCATTGGAGCGCGTTTACTTGTGAAACCAAAACGTAGCCCGAAAACAACCGCGAACTGCCAAATCGGCTGCGAAATTCTATGAAAAACTAAACACCGATGTTGAAACAAGAACTTTTTAGTTACTATCAAGACGAAGTTACCAGCGCAGGTGATGACTTTTTAAACGATTATGAACTTCTTACAAAAATGTTGAAAGATGTTAAACACTCAGCCTTGTACAATTCTTCAACTCTTGGCGAGTTGATGAAAGTTGTGATCAAGTGTAAAAGGGCTATTAAGTTTGTGGAGGACAATAAAAACATATTGGAATAGAAAATGTTACCATGTATGTATTGTATCGATAAAAAAAATTTAAGTTGTTAAATAAAATCGAATCTTTCTTAGATTAAAATCTACAATTCGTGCTTTAAACTTTACAGTGCTGTTAATTCATTCATTTTATACTCTAATATAGCGATTTTGCGTTATATTTTTTAGTAACTTAACGTTTTCTTGCAGAACAAAAAAGGGCAACTTTGTAAATAAAATTAGGTATGTTCGTTTATTTTGCAGTAAAGTCCACTTGGTATTTCTAAAAATTTATCCTCAGTTAATATTGTTACAAAGTAATAGTCAAAGATGTGTGAAACGACCTATTGCACAAATACGCAATATTATAAACATAAAGCAAAAACAAATTGCGTAGCAGAAATTCCCTGAACCGCGATTTAACGTAGAAACAAAAACAACTTCTACAGCAAGAAAAAGTAAACAAAAGATACACACACACACAAACACATATATAAGACTACTAAGCCAGCAAAGCGAATAACTGAGGCGCAATTTCGCGTATGTTCGGAACATTTCAAGAAGCGGCCGTGATCTGTATATAAAGGCACCGTCCACCGCAGAAGATTAGTTGACTTTGAGATTTCATAGATCGATATCGATCGAAAATTAAGGAAATTCAATAGAATATAATATAAATTTCCATATCATATGCCGTAATTTGCCCCTGGGAAAAATTCTAGATACAGTGTGGTAACCTCTAAATAAAGTGATGTTTCAAGCAGGTATTATTTGGCTTCTTATCTTTGAAAGGGGAGAATTTAAAAGATCCTTTTAAATCTTATGGAAAAATCGCTAACGCAAAAAAATTAGGACGTGCTACTCTACAGTCCATCATTCGAAACTTTGAAAATACCAAAAATACCTCAAATAAGTAGACCTGAAAGGTTTTAGGGATGTGATGTTACCAGAATTATAGAAGTCAATCCGGATGGAAAAATAAGTGGCTTAAGAATGGCAGAAGGCATGGAAATATAGTTCAATAATTATTTTTTTTACTCAAAGAAAGTGAAGCCATTATAAAGTCAATCATTTTTAAATGTCAACTGCACCCTCTGTCCACCCGGCCTTGATGGCCCTGATACGCTAACGAGGCTATAGCGACCGACCGTGGGCGGAATAGCCTTGCTCCGAGCATAATACTTGCATCTCTGGTGGCGATGTTGGCAGCCGAACATCAATAATCGGACATTACCGTCTAATAAATCAATAGTCCATATTCCTCTTGCAGAAGAAAAATGAATAAATCTAACATATCTAGAAGAACAACACGTTGTGTTTACATAACAATAGTATTCAATCCAGAACTGTGCGTAAAAAGCGAAGAATCGTGAATCTTGACTTAACTTCGGATTATGAGCGCATATTTGCGCATGGGTATGGATCTGTAGGAACGGTTTATATTTCTAAGATTGGAGGAAACCAAATACTAAACTAGATAGAAAATTAAGATTAAGACTACAAGTCAAACATGGTGGTAGTAGTGTTATGATTTGGTTGGTAGTTTAGATTCTATTCAATAAGTTTTACAACAACACAAAGACTGCTAGAATTTCGCTTTATTAAGCCAAAAGACAGCTTAACTTACTAATCCAATGGAATTGAGTCCGTTAGGGTATATCGAGCCCTGATCGCGAAAATAATGTATATAACTGATATATTTTTTTATACAATCGCGAAATTGGAAAGAAAAAGCGCTTACGATCAAACCTGATTACGCATGATTCATGCAAAGCACATATGTACTGCCCATCTCTGCTTTGATCTTTCATGTTTTTTATTCGTCATAAAATCTGCGATTGGTTAGACGTGTAAATTAAAGTTTGACCCATAAAATATTACATAAATTTAACGCATAAATTAACTTTGAGCTAATGAATTCTTTTTTATTATAATTTAAAAAAAATTGTTAATAAAAAATTTAAAACAAATTAGAAAAAAATACAAATAGTTCTCTTGTGAAATTTGTTTTTTGGAGATTATGCTATTTTAGCGATTAGGGCTCTATATATGAGATGTTGTGAAAGAATTAGTAGGAAAATATGTTAAGCGAAGCTGCATTACGCTAAAACACAGTCCTATTTCTGTTTAGGCCAAAAATATAACCGATATTGTCGATAATTTTACGATGTTAACGTACAAGCAGTAGTTAGTGCCCACCAGCTACATCAACCAGATAGTAAAAATTACTTTTTATTATCGTATGTAGACTTTATGCATATATATTTTCATACACTTTTTAAACCTCTTTCGCTATTCCCTAAAAGCTTAAAATAACTGGCTATATGTAGACTTTTGTCCTTAACTGTATAATTTAAACAAAGCTGTTAAAAATTGTTTACTGCAACATGTAGGTTGCATTTTAAACACCATGTTTTTATTGGAATTTAAAAAATGTATTTTTTTTTTTGTCCAACTGGAGCAACTGTACGCAAACTTGGCCCATTAACAAAACCCATTACGCAAGTTACATATAATGAATTATTGTGATGGCTGCGTTTAAGTTTTCAAAATAGAAAATAAGACCAGAAATTTGAAATGTTTGGGTTGTTAATTTATGGAAGATTTTGTTGTTTTTATTGGCTGTGGATGTGCCGTGCGCTTTTTATTTTAACACTCGAACTCACAAGTGCATTTTTAATATGACGCCAAATGATTTATGAATGTTTTTTTATATTTTTATTTTGAAATATTTTAATAGTTTCCATCATAATTTGAAATTTTTTCTCTTAATTTTGAAGGGGACAAATTTATGGTGAAGTATTAACTGAAAAAAGAAGAGCCTGCAGTAGCGAAACAACATATGCAGTCGTTTTTTTCAAAATCTACTGAAAAAACATGGATTAATTTTGCTTTCATTTTAGTGTCTGAATAATGGGGTTTTAAAATTTGTAAAGGGTGATTTTTTGACAGATTTTTTTAACGATATTTTTAGATCAACGTTAATTGCATGCAAATCTAAGCTCTCGGAGCTTACCGCAGGTTGTGAACAAATCGAGCGCAAATAACCACACGATTGCGAATTGTAAACTGACGCGAAGTAATGGGCTTTGCCGGTCCAGGTACCATGCAAACAGAAAGGAATTTCTGGATGCATTTGCAACTTATGTGCTGACTCTGATTGCTTACACTGGTCTGCTAGGAAATCCCCCATTAAATAAAAGTCGGAGGAATTTGAAGTTTTTAAAGCACTGAATAAAAATCAGTTTTCATTTTTTTTCTATCACGTATAGAAAATTGTTTAACTTTGCATGAAAACAAATCTTTTTCCCCACTATTTTCTGAATAATTCTGAAACCGATGAACGTATAAAACATGTTACTGTTCTCGTGTTATGGTGAAATAAAATAATGTAAGGGTCATATTTACGTAATAGAAAAAAAATTGAAAATACATTTTTATTAAGCACTTTAAACACTTCAATTTCATCCTATTTTTATTTAAAGGATTGACAAATTTTTTGCAGGCCAGTTTTATCAGAGGTGTGAATAGAATTTGGCTTTGTGACTGCAATAATTTGACAGCAAAAAAAAAAACGGTTTGTTACGTCTTATTGTGCAGTTAATCTTTGGCCTAAAACCTGCAAAATTATATAGTAAGTTAAACTGGTTTTCCGAAAACGGCAAGGAAACAGAAAATTACGCCCCTAATCAACCGTGGGGCCATTGTGCGCTAGCAATATTTTCCCCTTGTAAGCTCTCTATATCATACAGGTTCGTGCACTAAATGAATTTTGGTGCGAAATTTTGATACTTCGGTTTGAATTGTTAGCTCAACAGGACAATTATAACTATTATAATGACTTTTACACATGTAACAAAACACCAAGAAACTGTCAAAATCTCTACACTGGAATTTAAGCAGCTTAAAATTACCCCACATTTTTGTCGTGTAACGTAAATATTTTAAATAGACCACGATACGTTACAATATTGTTAATGAGGTGCGTGCTTTTTATTTCGGTTAAATAAACATATTTTTTCGAAAAAAAAAACAATATTTATGAGATGATTTTCATTATCTTTAATAATTTCATAAATACTTAAAACATGAAAGGTAAAAAAAGAAACACTAGTGGCAGGTCTCATTACAGAAATTAAGTGTTAATTTATACATAAATAAACTGGAAAATAATAAATATATCACCTTATGATCCAGCGCTAAACACAACACAAGCAAACAATAATAATAACTTTAAATAAATTAAAATATGAATATGCTTTGGAATAACAACTTAAAAAATATACAACTTCTATTATCGTGAATAGACTGTTGGAGCGAAATCAAAACATTTTCACTTTATAATTAGTAGCAAATAATGAAAATACGTATGTATGTATGTATGTATGTATGTAAATCCATCCATTGCCGTGAAGTAAGTTGCCTTGCTACTTCGCGCTTTCATTATAATCAAAAAGAAATATGAATTATCAAAGATGTTTTTAGGGAATTCTAAAAATAACTGAAATACTTGGGCAACAAAATTGTTGAGTACAACACTGACTTTCTTTTTGTTAACAACAATTTGCCAACAACATGTTTCTGTGGTGAAAAAAATTTGTTGTGATGAAACAATTTTTCGGCTAAAAGGCCTTTAAACTTAAAAAAGAGGTTGGTGGCTAAATATCGTTAGTGTTCAAAAATGTATAGTGTAGCGCACTTCAGGCCGCCAAATAAACACATGATAAAACATTTTGTAAGGTATAAAGAGCCTATAGACGATCAAACTCGACCTTTTAAAGAAGGGCTGGATGAGAGCCATCAAACTCGTGTAATCGCAAAAAATTACTGCTTGACAGCCGCAACTGGTGGCTTTAATTTTTTTTTAATTTTATGTTTCTCAGTATGGCAACATGCTCGTGTAATCAAACGCAGTGCAAAGAATGAAGATGAGTTGGTTAGAGCAGGCATATTTAAAAATATTCATCGAAATATATAAAATTTCAGTTTTATTCGGAAAATTAGTTTTTGATTATTATTTTTCGAGTTTGCATTTTTTACAAAAGAAAAATTATTTTGAATTTAATTAAATAAAAATAAGTTTTAATACGGACTCAGGAGATATATTTGACCTTAAATCAGCTTTGTTGTCTGACAAAAATTTAATAAAACTAAACAAAAATATACTAATATTTTCCAAGTAAAAAATAAAACTCAGAAAATAATTTAAAAAAAAAAAAATTTAAAAACTAATGCAGCAAAAAAGATAATCTGCGTAACAATCTTTTAATATGAGTTTTTTGGCTGAAAGTTAAAAAACAATCTTTTTTTGGGGTTTCTCAAAAATATATACATATATTGCGTTGCTCGACATCATAAACAGAATTAAATCAGTTCTTGTTTTTTCTGAAAGAATGGAAGTTGGTACGTGTAGCGAATCCTTGCTTTGCAAGCCACGCAAAAATGTGAATTGGTACAAAAAAAAATTATTCAAAAAGTTCTTTAAGAAGGCCGGAAGTGTGAATTTCTCCTCCGGATATTTACTTGGCCATATTTGGCAGAAAGCGGGCGTCTTCAAATGGTTGTCTTTCTTGGGTCATTTACAAGTTGTGTGTATGTGTGTGTGTGGATAGGGGTTTTTTAAGAAATGCACATGTACCTATCACCTGCTCATTATATCCGTGGCATAGTCGTTAAGCTTTCCTCTAGCAAACACTGAATGCTTCTACACTGATGTTTTACAGCCTCGCATAATAGTGTAATAGCAAAGCACTCTCTCTCTCTCTCTCTCTCTTTCATCCAGCAGTGTTCATAGGCCGCGTTTCAAGGTCTAATAGTCGCTTAAGGCGGAGGCTAACAGCAACATAAAAGGCGCACCGTCGTCACGGCTTCAGTACGCTAAAAAATTCATCGCACCGACAGAGCTTGTTGCGAAATTAAGAAAACATAGCTTCCGTAGCGGCCAGTATCGAAGAAAAGCCATCTGGTTATCTGGTCGCCCTTAACCTGATATGTATTCATATTATTTACGCTTAAATTATTTTTTTTAATTAGTGAATGCTTAAGCAAAATTAAGGAAAATCACTGAATTTTTTAAAATTCTTTAAATACTTCTTATTGTTTAATTAAGGGAATATTTGTACTATTTAGAAGTAACATATTCCAAAATAACGGCAATTGCATTTGAACTAAAAAATGTTATGGAAAAATAAATGCTGGCAGGCACAAAGATATGGATTGCCGCAACTGGTGGCGACCGATAACAGGTTCCTGTCTCTGCAAGCCGAGCGGAGAGAAGTTAACACTCTCGTATAAAAAATCCCTAACCCATGGTGGAACAACATACGCCAGGGATGCGTGGCCAAGAGGGTGGTGCTTGATATCAAATATGCGAACTCTGGATACCAGTCGATCTCCAGTTTTAATACAGACCTAGCCGTGCATATGGAGCTCTGTGTGAGTGAACATATTTTTCTCCATTAGAGTTAGGAAGCCTCGCAATAGGTTGATCTCTGTAAAAACTACGGTTCTAATTAACCAAAGGAGGAATCCGGAAAAGATGGACAAGAATGCCTCGCGAGGGGTGGACGGGTCAATCATTAAAGGTACTTCTAGGGCGTTGTACCCTGAGATTCCGACAGGGATGGACAATGAAGTCTCGCACAGGGTGGAGAGGTTAATCTATGTAGGAACTCCGGTGTTTATTGGTCAATCAAGGAATTCTGAAGATTTGGAAAAGAGCACCTCGCAAGGGGTAGACGGGACAGCTTCTAAAGATACTCCTGAGGAAGAGGCTGAGACGGTAGCACACATTCTCTATGAATGCCCAGCACTGGCTATCATAAGGCTTAGGACCATGGGCAGACACTTGTTAAGTGTAGATGCCATTATGGACCTAAGCCTTAAACAAATGCTTTAGTTGTCAGACTCTTAGAACAAAATTTGTTTCAAGATAATTTATGTTTGTATATAAAACAACAAAATTTCTATAAATTTGCAATATTGTTAAAAAATAGTAAAAAAAAACATGTTCCTTCAAATGGAATAACAAATGTCTGAACATTGTTATATACATATATAACGAATTAAATAAAAATCAATTTTTGTAAGTATAAAAAATTGAGTAGGAGTAAGATTTTTATGGCAAAAATTCTGTTGTGTTAAACAGATCTTTATTGTGAAAAAACTGATAATGATGGGTAAAATTTTGTTGATGAAAAAGGAACGATGATGGAAAATTTTGAATAAACAACACATTTGTGCTGTATATATTATAGTGGTGAAAAGTACATAAATGGTTAAAACGACAATGTTGAAAAAAGTACGATGCAGAAAAAACTATATTTAAAAAATGAATTCGCTATTTTTGTACCAATTCTTTTAATTTGTTGCGCGACAAGCTGGTCAGCACATTTCGTTGTCTGCTTAATCCAGCTAGCTCATTAGGAAAACTTTACTCACACTTTTAGAACAACTAGAAATGTATGAAGCTTGAATTTCTTCAAGCCGAACGAGAAGATTAAAGAAGAACTCAACAAACTAATTACTATTTTGATATTCTTACTTTCGTTTTATTTTTTTTTCTTTTCTAAGCAAAGAACAAATCTTGCACTTGTTTGTCTGGTTTCTAAAGACATCACGTTCTAGTAGCGGGCGCAAAATAAAGTGAACAAAATTAAAAACGCAATACAAATTGTGGCCTTAGTGTAAAATAATTTTTTTATGGCCACTGTTGTGAAGAAATGCAAAATTTGGAAAATCATTTATTCTTATTTTTATATTACAGTGTGTGTTCATAAACTATTCTCTTACCCAGCTTTTGTGAAGAAAATACCTCATCATTGGGTGTTCATTTTAAAGAGGTATAACTTTGTTTTCTAAGTGGCTTACTTACTTCTCTACCCAATGCATCTCATAAACTTCGATAAGAAATAATTATTACAATTTGCACCAAACACTGAATGAATACCGGCAATATTTAAAAATGAAAATAGAAACCAATAAACCCAAAAGTAAATAAAATATAGTACATCTGCAGGTAGGCAGCAAAGTAATCTATCAGTAGCCTTTCTTTCTTTTCTACAATATTTATCTTTAACCAACATCATTTAAAACTTGTGTTCAAATAATGCCCACAGGCTGGGGAGTGTGATACCTGAGTAAATTGTAAAAGTCGTGAACGACGACGATGACTTTCCAAAAAAAAGGCATTCAAAAATTTTAGCAGCTATAAAAAATGCATTCGCATCTTAGCTACTACTACAACTCGCTTTGTATGTCCATAGATCAAATCAGCTCAAAAAAGCCGAATTATTGATACTTCTTTTAGAGCAACTTGTGAATGATTTTATTGCCTTGATATTGGATGCACTTAAGTGGTGTGAGTGTGAGTGGTTTGATAAGATTGGTCATTAAAAATTGTTGTCAGATACTCTACTAGTGTGAATAAATTTTTTATTTTGAGGAGACTATTATGGTTGATTGGTGTTGGTGTTTTTAAAGAATTCCCATGAAATGTGTTTGCAGCAATATTTTTTTAGTTTTTTTATTGTCTAACAAGTCTGGTCAACGATTTATTAGTGATCATTGGCCAAAATAAAATTTATGCACTTTCAACACTTTGTTGCTACGTAGTAGATAAAATCAATAAATTTATTTGCTTTGCAGAACACGAGGGCAATTTGAAACATCAATGACTTTTTGGTGATATTTCATTTCTCAACACAGTGTACTTTTAGCTCGCTATACTTAGTCCATAGCTTTTCAAAACCTTTACATTCCTCCAAATAAGAGGTCGGCAATCTCGGCGCCTGTCGTTCATATAGCTTTATCCAAATATTTGTTTAATAGGTGAGATGACTACAGTTTCAATCACCCCACGTATGTACCTCCAGTGTCGGACAGTCCAATAAAATTTAATTAATGTAATAGACAATTTATAGTGCGATGACTGCTTTAGACGACACTTGGCTTGTACGATCACAACGGAATTCATTTAACCGCATCCGTACCATTGAAGTTTATGATCGTACTTATCAAACCTTTATCTATTTCGGTGATTTCCATAAAACAAATTTTATATTAATACATGCATATCGACATTTCTATTTTAGGCCGAAATTCACCAGATATTTTATTTCAATAACTATCAAACACAGCCTAAATGACGCAGCTTTATTAGTCTTTATAGTTAATAGTAGGGAGCGAGCGGAGTTGATTTGTAGTTAATTAGGACGGAAGTTTAGAAAGTCACGGAGTATTCCAAATGCCTCGTAGGCATGTATATTATAATGTAAAAGCGTAGGGAGTTGGGAATATTTTTTACAACATTATATCTAATGAAAAATGTAGGTTAATGCAATACCAAATACTTTCAATTTGTATGATTGTTTTAAATTGAAATAGTGATTGCTCACGTAAGGAGAATCATTCTTTAGAAATTGTTCGGAGTAAGAGAAATAAATTATAAATCGAATATTTTTTAGATGTATGACGGCTTGTCGAATTGCTGCGAGGCTTAGCAAACCTAGCGGACTGCGACATCAAAGGAATAAATTCGGTTATTCGGGCTTAAATATTTGTTTGACACTAAACCATTGGTACGTTGGTTAGGTTAGGTCGAGGGGAGTGAGGCATTCCAACCCTTGCCCGTAGGCCAGTGCTTTGGCCAGCGTGAATTCTCCAACAATCCTCCTCAATACTTGCCGCTCAATGACTTTGAAATAAGTCACGTCATGTTGAGTGTCGACTATGGAATATCGGGTCCTTTGCTGTGCGAAATCCGGACAGTGGCATATCAAGTGTTCTATCGTCTCGACGTCTTCCCTACATGCCCTGCACTCGTCCCTATCCGTACGTCATATACGGTGTAGATGTGCCCGTAAGCGTGTGTGACACGCCCATCCATCTTAGTAAGTTCAGAATATAAGGCCCAAGGGGCACCTCTTAAACCTACATCCTGCAGTTCTCTAGCCTTAACTGTTAGTAAATTTCGCGTGTATTCCTAGCAGGTAATTCAATGAACCCGTAATGAGCCAGTGCAAACTCACTAATTTAAAATGGCAAATTTTTGCAAAATTTTAAAAATTCAATTCAATGCCTCACTATTTCTTCTATTTGAATTTGTTCAATTACTAGGGTTACTAAATTTCCCTCCCAGTAGCGTATCCGGAATATTAAAAGACAGAGTTTTTACCATTTTACTTTATAATTTTTATAAAAATTGGCACCAGCAATTGAAATTACAAATGTTTGTCTTAAATCGTTGATTTTGATAAGGAAAGCATGAAAACTTCGATAGCAGCACTCAATCACAATTGGGGTGTAAAAGAAAATGTTTGAGAATACAAAAGAAATAACATACGTACTGTTCAACGAGCTATTCATACAAACATGGCATGCAGTCTTGTTGTTGGCAACAAATTTTATAAATTATAATAAAATTAACCGTTAAGGTCATTCATTGTTTATATCACTGACCCAGTGAAAAACATGGAGAGACAACAAATCAAAATTCCAACAACAATACCCGACGTCATACAGTAAGTAGTCATACTGCCTTCATACTTTAATGAATTAAATATGTAGTTATTGTAAAAAGCAAAAAAACAAAAAACAAATTACATACAATGTATCCAATTTTACAAGAAAATATAAAATTGGTGTTGTCTTCTACAAAATAAAAGATGATTTTTCATTGTTACAAAGAAATATACAGACAAATTCAGAGATAACTTTCTCCTAAAATTGAAGTAAGTATTAAAAAGGAATTTTAAGAAATTAACACAGAATAAAGTTTAGTTTAATATACATCAGCCGATTCTAGTGTCATTACCGATCTATAGATTTAGAAAAATTTTAGTTTAAAAAAGCTCAATCAAGCTTTTAACTTTTTAAATAAAAAATCTCGACGAAAAATACATAAAATAATTGTAAAAAAGGGATGAATTCTTTTAATAAAATTTGTTTAGTGCAACTGGAAAAATTTGTTATAAAATTAAACAATGCTTAATATAATATTCAGTTAGTTTGGTACATTTGTGCAATAGCCCGGAGTTTATGCGTGACAGTTTAATGGAAAAATTGTGTTTGTTGAAAATATAACTTGCATTTTCGTATGGAAGAATTCATTTGATTTTTGTTTGAAAATAGGATCACAATGGGTTGATTTCTTGTCGAGATGTGTAATGGGTTCGGTAAGAAATTCAAAATACCCCAAAATAAATATAAAAGCTTTGGAAGTCCGTTCCTCCGAAAATAGGGGTTGCCGCCGGTTTACATTTTCTTCTTAAAATAACACTTTCTACCCCGTAAACAACTTTTTTTCATTTTGGGAACTGCTGTCCTAAGCAAGATTTAAGCCAGACAAAATTAGTCTCTTTCGTTAACTGAAATATTTAACTGAAGCTGTTCAAGCTATTTCTATTATAATTACTATATTGATTAAAATTCATTTAGTCGAAAGGCATAGATTGTTGATGCAGTGCGTATCGCCACAGAAAATGCATTGCATTCTGCAGGTGTCTTATGGAAATTTTAACTTTTCCTGTATTCAACGTTATCATATAAATAAAAATTGTAATAGAAATTTCGTAAGATAAAATAAAAACCAACCTGATAATTAAAATTGTCTATATTTATAATTTCTATGCCGGCAAAAACAACCATCGTCTTTTGAAGCTAATGCTGCACAAAAACCTTTTAATTGATCTGGGTAATCGAATTTTTTAATAGGTCTTAAAATAATCAAATAACGTCCGTTTTTTAATTGTTTTGAAAGTATATTCATCAATAAAATAATTTTTATATTTACAATTTTTCCTGAATTTTATTACAATTCAATAAGAAAAGTAAAATGGAAAATAAAATGGAGGGTTTTAAAGTAAGGCTGTGTAGAAATGAGTTAGGAGAAGGTATTTATATTGCGCAATGTTGTTAATTTCTGGAAATATATATGTGGAATTCACAAGCTATGCTAAAGCGTCATATTGTCATAATGTCCTAATATTTTACATTAGTATAAACGTATTTTTGTTGGGTTTTAAACAAAAAACATCGTGAAAAAATAACAGCTTTTGTGCTGTTTATTGTTCTGTCGCATTTTTTCTTCTGCTTTTCCAGGAGTTGTTTTTTTCAGTTCTAGTATTACATGTTTGAGGTAAGTTTATTTCCGGAGTTAACATTTTACAGAGATCGTCGTGAATTTAATTAAAACGCTATGTAGTTATTTTTAAATACCACACTAAATTATGAGGGGTTGTTCACAACAGTCATATTTTGTCATATTATTATTATTATTATAAAACATATGACTTTATAACCCTTTGTGCATTCGGTAATTGTTTCTAAAACAACTTCCCCCCACCCAAAAAAAAATTATTTATTTTAATTAATGTCACTTTAAAAACGGTTTATGAAAGGCGCATGCCCATTATAGACCTATATTAAAATACTTCAATAATTTGATTCAGGATTGCTTGATTTATACGCCTTTTTTAAGTTTTAATAAATTAGACCGTTAATATTTCCATATCATTTATCTTCTATAATACTTGCATTCAAATGTTTATAAATTAATTAATCATAAAAAATTTTTGTGATTTTAGTTGCTTAAAACTCATATAATTACGCATTTATTGCAAACGACACACACGAGTGCATCACTAGCAAAAACAATTTCTTTTCTATATTGGAAACAAAGTAAATAAGGCACAGGTACTATCATTTTTGTTATGAATAGAAAGGAAAATAGCGTTATTAATTCACTACATTGAAAAATATGCCGATTTGGCTTAAAAACTCCCCGAAATTTCCAAACTAGTAGAAAATATCCCTGAATTTAAGAAAATCGATTTACTTGCAACAAATATTCAATTCAGAAAAGAAAGTTAATAACGACTAGACAAAAAACAACAAAAAACAATTTGTTTTCAAAACTCGTTATTTTAAATTCACAAAAAAATATCTAATGTCTTATTTAAAAACAACTAAAGTCAAAGAATTATAATGACTCATCAATTCTAAATTTTTTACCATTTAACAAATCATTGGCCCTTATCCTATTTTGCGCCGGCGACATCATCGTCAGTTTTTAGCCGATATAACTTTGTAATGACTTCATCATTAATTAAAATAAGTTCAATAAAAGAAATAAGTTTATTAAAATGTTTTTCATGTCAGATTCGGAAGAAACCAAAAAACAAATTTGTCGTACAAAGAGTTAGATATATTTCAATTACCGAATAATACGTAAATAAAAAAAAACACTAATTGTTTGGAAGAATCGTGTTTTATTTCTTAAAAATTATTTCACATTAAATAAGTCGGTGTTTAGACTTGTGCTACAAACGATATCGACAAATTTAAAAAGTGGAGTAGGATCTACACTAATTGCAAAACGTGTTACCAGAGGTGAGTGATGCAAACAACTTTAACCTGGGTCTTCCATCAGCAGTTCGTTTTGAAGGGCCAAGGACATTTAGTACAGAGGTAATACCATCCGGCTGCTGTTTAAAATTTTTTGAAGTAAATGCTCTTTGCACGCTAGTTTCTAGGGAAGGATTTTTCCAAGTTCTTCCACTATTTGTTATTTTTATTTTTTCCATTTTAATTTTGTTGGTGAATAGATTTGTATATAAAAACACCGATGGAAAAACCAGCGCCGATTTAACACAATAACGCTGTCACTTTTTCTTACAAAATACGATTAAAAACCGTCCACACCAAAAGGTGTCGTGTAGTGTCGACGACGCCAAATATAATAAGGTTGATTAACTATTACCGCTTAAAATGTTAAGTTCTAAAAACTTGCCTTAAAGTGCTGATTGCCAGGGACAATGAAATCTTTCTTCTTCACCAATTACTAAATATTTTAAAATTCTTAACTAAACAACGAAACCTCAAGATGTTTTTAATTAGAAAAAAATTGTTTGCTTAGAGATCAAATATTTAAAATCATAATGGATTTGAGATGGGGCTATAATTTTTCTATTATGTATTTCTAACTCTCCAGCTACAACTGTAGTTAAGAGAAAATTTTATGTCATTGATATGTAAAAACAGAGAAAAATATTGAATAAAAGGATGCGTTTACATTAGCAAAACAGACATTATAAAACAATCGCATTAAGGTCTTTTAAACAAACACACTTTAAAGTTTAAGGCTGTAATATTGAGTGATAAAAATGCGTAAGTCTAACGACAGACATAGTTATAAATAGAAAGTTATTCTTTACCATCTGCCAACTGATATGGAGAGTATTGAAGTTTAATATTAATTGTTTAGATGCTGCCGACAAATAGCAATAAAAATGGCTGGTGTAAACACTATATTATCATAAAAATTAGAAATATATTATTTTATGTTTTGAATGGAAAATTGTGTTAATGTTTCAATACGTTTAAGATTTTATTGTCGACTATAATTGTAAGTTTTTCCAAAAGTAATGGTTAAGAAAAAGACTTTTTATTAAAGCTCACTCTAGTGACACACATCCATGTTGGGCACTCATCTTTGCCAGTGTAATCTTTAGTTTTTTACACGATCTCACTTGTACAAAAAAATTAAAAACTGACTTCGGTGAGATCGAAACGTTGCTGGCCATGATTATCAAATAATATTTAATAATTATATTTAGACTTACCAGCACTTTGCTCCTCCTGTTGCTGTTGTTGTTCTCTTCTTTGTTGTTGTTTTAACTTTTGTTCCTTTTTCTTGCGTTCTGCTTCAGTCCACGAACAATGTATGTTGCCATCACTATGAAAATTTAAATTATCCACATCATCTGGTATTTCCATATCATTAAAAATGTGACGCTTACTAGCAGCTGAAATGCGGCGATACACAGAAATGGACTGATAAATTAAGGCCCATGCTTGCTCCTCGGACAATTGAGCTTTAAAAGATTCCAAAATATTTTTAACACTAAGACATTCCTTAGGATTATTACAAGTACAGAGAGATGGTTCTGCCAACTCTAGCTGTGTTTTAGCCGTTTCGGTTAGTACGCCAGTTTTGGTTAGTAACTCTTCATTGGCACTGTCTGGTGAAGTAGAGAGAAACCCATCCTCAGTATCAGAATTTTGCTGCTTACATTTCCCGTTGAGAATAGGTTTCGCTTTCGTAAAAGATAATTTAGTTTGTTCATTATTATTGTTGTTTGAGCATTCATGAGCGGCTCTGTCATTAAAGTTTATGGTTGGTGATGCGATATTCTTGGAGAAGTTTGTTATACAATCTCCTCCACCCTCGTCGACAGCTCCACGATTGCAGGCTAATTCCTCAGGTATTTTTTGCTTTGCGGATGATATGTGGTCACCAGATATTTTTTGAATTTCAGTAGCCATTTTTAATTGCTTACAACTTACTCCTCAGGTTTTAATTAAAGAAATTGCAATCACAGAAAACCCACAAGGACAAAAAAAAGTTTGCCAGTTTTTTACATTAAACTTTTCCTTTATTTGCTGAAGTTTTACGCTGAGTAGTTCTTGTTTTATTGTCACTAATAATACTTTATATCTTTTATAACATGCAATGGTACTTATAAAGAACACAAAACATAAAATTTATTGAATTTTTAATTTTTTTGATTCACGAATACCCAAAAAGTTTTGGACTTTAATCTGAAATAGAAATAAACTCAAAATTTATGGACTCCAAATAAGATATTAAATTTTTTAATTATTAATTCTTTTAACAGGCACATTTGGCTTAATTTGGCAAAATTTTCGGATTAACGAAAAAAATATAGAATTGATAGATTCACTTGTCAATTTTTTTTTTTGGTTTTGTACTAACAGGGTTGCCAAAGTTATAAAAATAAAGCGTAGTATTGTGAAAACTTATTTGTAACGGTTTTATTCCTTAAATTAATGAATATGATGAGGTGTAAAATAGAAATGATTTTAGAAAAAAATTTAATTTTTAACCTAATTATCAATAGGTTAAAAGAAAGGAGTCTAATTTTCAAGTAATAAATGACAAGTATGGCAAATCTTTTTAAATTGTGTTTGTTTTTTATGCATACTCGTACATATGTTAGGATGCGAGAATGATCACGGAAGACCTTATCTTCAAATTGAAAAAAAAAACAGCATGCAATCTGAAAATATTGCTTGTTTACTTTAACCACTACGAAAAGTAAGTATTCCGATTATTCAGATGTTATGGGGATCGATTTTGAAAACAAGGATTTGTTTTATAATTAATTTCATCAGTTTCTCTTAATTTGCTTGCCCCTTCAAAGAGATTCGTTCGAAAGTCGTATGATTTCTATCACACAGCTTATTAAGATATTTTGAATTAAACTTTATACAAGAATTGCTTAATTTTTTAATAATAATTTTTTTTAAATCAAGCCCATAAAGTCATAAATAGTTCGTATAATAAGCACTACGTTTTTAAGTTTCTCTTAAAATTAAACTTTATTAAAAGCAACATTTGGTGCCAAGTTTGGAGGTTTTCATTTCATAATTATATGTTTATTTCATATAAAACTAAAATAGATTTAAGCTATGTTTTATACGCTGTTTTAGTGACATAATTCCCATTCTACTGTAATTAGATTTGTAAATTACAGGATATATCTGACTGCAATATATTACTAAGAATGTATATGTTCTTTAACTAAATATGATTTATCCAGAGAACTTAGGTGTATTACTTAGCTTTAGAATTTGAATCACAATTAATTATTATTATTCTAATATTAAAAATACATATAGATATTCTGCAACCTTGCTTCCAAATAAGGATATTTTAATTCAATTTAATAATTCTCTTTAAATAATTTATCCTCTTATAGTTGTTCTATGAATTATAATCACTAAAAATCTTTTTGTAATATATATTATTCTTTATTAACAAGCTTTGTATTAACGAGAATTTCTCGCGAAAACTACATAGTTAAAGACTTGGTATCTTGTAGCAATTTGTTACTAGATTCAATAAAAGCAATAAAATTTTTAAATTAAAATTAGAATAAATATTTTTCTTATAGCATATGAACTTGATGTGCGACTTTTATAAAGTGTAAACTTTTATTAAAATTATAATTAAAAATTATAATGCTTTGCTTTGAAAAATTTAGAACAAAATTTAAATATTTATCCCATACAAAATTCTTTCGTCTAATTGTGTTAGGGGGGAATAATTAAAGTCATCTAAAACTCAGAATATAAGTATTAAAAATCCCCTAACAACTGACATTTTCCACAAATTCTGAATATTAGCTAAATTTAAAAGCTTATAATTGCTTTTCGTGTATATTTTTCTCCTTTGGTAACTTTTAAACAATGGATTTGCACATATTTTATATTCTTATTTTGTGAATAGTCAAGAAAAATTACATTCATATTTTTTTTAAGCATTTTTTGTAGGCTTTGTCATATGTCAATAGTTTTCAAATTTGAATTATCACAAAATCCCAAAAAAAACTATTTTTATTATTCATTATTTAGCAGTTTGCAAATTTGTAATATTTCATAACACTTCTGGCAATACTGCTAATTATTGACACTTGTTCTAGGAAGATAACAAAAACAAAACAACATAATGGAAATAACGGTTCATTAGCTCACGTGCCCGCAAAATACTCAGTTTATTTATTAATAAAAAGAAGAAAACGTGACATAAAAAAAAACAAACAAATGAGAATATGTAGTCACAAACAATATATCAAAAGAAGAATAAACATAAATAGACAACACTTTAACGTCATAAAGCAATCAACACAAATGTTAATTATTGGGTACAGCACAGTGGTGCACTCATTTTAAATGACATTTTTGTATTTGCTGCTTTAAATCCTACACAAAAGTTAGGAACACACACACTCATTGCAGTAGTTGCATGCGAATAATTTTACATTAAAATTAAACTGGTTTTAATGTTGTATATAGAACTTGTTTGTAAAAAAAAAATTCTCATAGTTTCTTTTAAACACATCCAAACAGCACGCAAACATTGAATGAAAAAAGAACAGGTAGGTAAGTATGTATGAGAATAATGAAACAAAAATAGTTTTTTCCGGGTTGCGTTTCCAAACGATTAATTTAAAGGGTAGTTGCAGGCATTATAAATTTGTTATAAATAAGACCTTTCTGTCTTATTTCAATCGTGGGGGATGATAATTCAACAAACACTTGCTTGCTTTTTAGTTTACAAAAACACTTGTTTTCAAACATCCTAAAATGTAGGTGATTTTTTTAATGCCACTGTTTGGGGATTTTGTATATGGTTTAAAATCAATTTTTTATATATTACGTGCATACAATTCTTTTTTTACATCACTTGGAGTTGTTTTGCTTTTTTTTAATTTAAAATATTTGCTGCGCTTTACTTGACCGTTAAAAATTCTGTTATAATTTATATAATTTCCTCACTGCATTTTAATTACTTTATAAAATCATGTGCATTCTTTTTTAATTTCTTCCATCTTTTTCCATATTTATTCTGAATTAATTTATTTCACCAACCGTAACATATATATGTATTATTTTCCTACATCGTAAGTATATTATAATTTTTCTTTTTTTACTTTTGTTACGAAAACAAACTTTATTTTCTCATTCATGAATTTACGTTAGAAAAACAAAATTGTATAAGAAGTAATAAAAACAACACCGTTATACGTTTAATTTAATGGTTTTTCTTTGAATACTTGAAAACAACCGCTTCCAAATGTTTATTATTTACTTGCAGAACTCAGACTGAATTCAATAAATTTCCAAATAACGAACGTACTTATCAAGAAATCGGAAACAACTTTTTGTTCGTTCGTTAAGTGCATAAGCATTGTTGCCAGATGATTTTGATACGAAATAACAAAAAATCTTCCCAAGAATTCAAATGATCAAAAATCGGCAACAAAAATTATTAAGTAATATTCTCATGGCGATTTTAATTTTAAGAGAAAGAAAGTAAATAACAAACAATATACATTATTCAATTGAAAGAACTGAAAGATAAATAAAGAAATTCAGTAAAATTTTAATATATGTAACTGTTGACAACAGATCTTAGGTCGACATAAACAAATTTGGCAGATATTTTTATCATAGAGTTCCTTTGATTTACGCTGGATTTACAAATGCAAGTAGTGGCATGCAATTGTTGTGTACGTATTGTCTACGAAAAATTCTTCGAAATAGTGGAATCTCATGCCATTCGTTTTTATGTTTACACATGCAAGTGTAAGTTCATTTTTAAAATGTCGTCGAAGCGTAAACTTCAGAACATTTTTTTACTTTTAAAATTAAAAAAATTTTTATCAGGAAATGAGAAAGAACAATTTGGGAGGACAATGTCAAAGATTTGAATAGTTTGTTCAATAATCTGTTGGCTCAATTTTTATTCCATTTTAACTTTTTGTTTCCTTTTTAAAATAGAGTTACCGAGTTCACCATATAGGCATATTTTTGGGGAAACGATTTACATTTATATTTAATAGTAATATTTTATTATTATTACTAATATTATTGCTCTTTAATTAACAAACTTGAATTTTTTTATGCACAATTTAAGAAATAAATCATAGCAATGCATTTAAAAAGATATAACTTTAATTACAATTTAACCGCAAACCAGTAAATTTACATTTAATATTGAACAGGGTTATATTGTCTATCGTTTTGACATTTAGTGGCATGCAAATGCCAAATTTTCACCCGCATGCAATTTTAGCTGCCACTGGAGCTACCATTGCGAAAAATGTAAATGTATTAGTAAAAATGTGTGAGTGTATTGAGTTTTTCGAACTCGTAGTGGCATGTGTAAACGCTAGGTTAATCGGCATGTTTCTATTATATATAGTTTCAGAAATATTATTTGCGAACAATCAATTTATCTAAAGTTTTAACTTATTTCCATTTGACAAAAAGAACTTATTTTAAATAAGTCAAAGAAATATATATTCATATTTTTTACAAAATATCTTATTTGAAAAATGTCGAATATTATTCCAAACTTTCGTACGACTAAACATCGTATTATATATTTTGATTTATTTTCTTGTCATATTTTATTAAAAAAAGTGTTGTAATAAATCCCAAATTCCCAAAAAAAATCGCTTTTTATTACAAAATAATTATTTTTGTTAATGTGTATTTAAGTTCTTTTTTCAAAAGTCCATAGATCTGTTTTATATGTTATTTTTATATATACAAAATATATTTTATATATACATACCATTTGGATTTTGAAAAGCTTTTGCAGGAAACGAATTCTTTAGTAACTTCAGTTCCAATTTAGAACAATAAAAGAGTGTATGTATATAAATTCAAACTAAGCCCAAAGTGCGATAATTAAACCAATTCTCAACATTTACTGTGAGTTGTGCGACAAAGCTATCTGATTTTCAATTTTAATATTGGACTTCAATCTGTCAAACTTAAACGAAGCAAAAACATGCTAAGATTATTTAAGTTTTGTTTAGCTTCATTCAAGTTTGTACATTTTTGAAAATATCTCAAAATAAATTTCTTTTGGAAACTTAGAAAATTTTTAGTTTATCACAGCTTATAAGTATAAATCAAGTAGTTTTTTTTAAATATATTCTGCCAACATTTCAAGCGCGCACTTAACATGGTCGTCAAACTTTAACTCTAGCTGCTGCACAAATTTATACGGATGTAGGTCCAAGTCAAACAGCAAAATAAGCCGGTCAAATTATCTAGCGGCCCAATTTATCTGATCACCGCTGAGCCGACATTTCCGGCTCGTCTTATAAACTAACCGCTATGGTGGCTATGTTTTCTTCACTCCGCACCAATCCCTGTCTGGTTATACTTACGCTTAACCTTTACCACAGGGCGACGAATTGCCTACGCACTGAAACCGGGTTGTCTCCAAACTAAACTTAACAAAGGATGACGGAAATTTGATCCAAAAATCTTTTTCATGTTGTGTATTTACAAATGAATCAGAATTTTGATATTTTTTAATAACTTCTTGATTTCTAAACATTTTGGACAGCTGGATGGCATTGGTAATTTTGAGAAACTATCATTAATAGTTGATCACCCTATACAATTTATTACACTCATGGGGGAATTCAAAGCATTCCCGGCTTCTATATGCAAAATGCCGATAATAACGACAAATTTTTAACCGTGGTGTTTGACATCCAATCAGTTTAAAAATTGTCCTAGTGAGTTTACATGATTTAATTCGGAACAATAGTTTGCACAACTCGGTTATAACATTACACAAACAAAATACACATGTAAAAGAAAATTTCTTATGTGTGTGTGCGCTAGTCTGTAAGCACCCGTACATAAACTATGCAAAAGCATCCATACAATCTCGATGAGACACCAAAAATTATGCTCAAATTGAACTGGAACATCTACAGGTATTCTTCAAACAGAAGATCACGAACACATTTTCTCTCGTTATTTTGCAGAACAAAGTTATGGCTAGTCAAGACGTAGATTTTTTAACCAAAATCGGTAAAAAAAACAAAAAATCGCTAAATATGGCAACCTTCCATTAATAGAAAAATTTAACGAAACTCTCCGTAATAAATGGTAAACAATGTTAAGCTCACACATACTAACTTGCTATTAGTTTATAAAATTTGCCGGTTCTTAGAGTGCGCTCGTGAGTTTTGGAGAACAATTTTAATTCCCTCAGAAAAGTAAACAAAGCAATAATTGAATAAAGTGCGTAAATTTGTAAGCCAAACTTTGCAGGTTGTTCAGTGCTTAAAATTTTATTAATCAGTGTTTTTTCAAACTATAATTGTATTAGCAAATGAGTCCTATAAGAAGTCGTTGAATGATAATAATGATCGCCATTTTTTTATTGCTTTTGCTATTTACTGCTCATGGGAATTGTTGCTGTTAGTTTAACAGGTTGGGTGAGTAGAGAGAAAGGAAATGGATAAAACAGTTTATGTTAAATTTTGAAATTGTAAAATTAAAGGACCAGGAAGGGTAAAAGTTGTAGTTGTGGCAAATCGTTTAGAGTTATGTATTATTTTTTATTTGTTTATTCGTTTTTGACAGTTTTGCAAGTTTAAAAATTTTAAAATGTGTTTTTAAAAGTTAGAAAAAATGAGCGTGGGAAGAATAAATATTAAATTTTAAGAATTCAGTTTGTGTTTGGTGTTTAAAAAATTAATACTGATTGAACACATTTTCTTTCACCTGCAAAAAATTACGTAAATCATTAGAAGAGCACAACCTGAGGTCGTTTAGATATTTCTTATGCATTAAATTATTTTTAAGCAGTATTTCGTCCATATCAGTTTTTTTACTCTTTTATTTGCCAATGCTCATTCAATTTTAATATAACACTTTTTTTATTACCTATCACACTATTCTCTTAGCTTGGATAACTAACATTAGAAAAATGTTTTGCCCACTGGATATTTATTGTATGTGTTGTTTCTTAAAAATCAAATACAAATGAATAATAATGGGTTGCATTGATATACACATATAGTCTATCACAAGCTTAAATATTGATGACGAATATTGATGTGTCTAACATGAAATTATTACCGGAGCTCAAATTTAAAGTACACACATTTATAGTATTAAGAAAAATCCGATACCGATGGCGATATATCGGCGATATTTCAGGTTTTCCGATATATGAATATCGGCGATATTTTTATTACCGATACAACGATATATTAACATACGTAACGCAAACTAAAATAAAAATAGTTACGACGTAAGCAAGGCAAATAAAATAGAAACATGTATAACGGTTATTGTTATCGTATCAACAAAAAGATGTATCGATACAACTCTAATATGTATATTGAATGAATATGACAAAAATAGAAAAAACAAACGACTGATTTTCTTATATTATTGGGGGACAAGGTATTTTCTAAAGAACATTTTTCTGTTGTTTAAATTTTCTTACTTTCTTTTCTGCACTTTGTTAATTTTTTTGCCAATATCAAAATGCGTTGGTAAAGGGTAAACAGTTTTGCCAGAAAAATTATCAATACGTATGCTAAATGGGCAAAATCAGAATTCTAAAACCTTCTACAGATGAAAATAAAAATGCTAAATAAAACCTGGTATAATTATGTATAAAAATATTTGTTAATATTCTTAAGTACAAACATACATTAGTGCTGGTCGATTTGTATGACACAATAAAAAGGAAACTTCTTATAGCAGACAATTCTAAGAAATTTTCGCCAAGAAACCATAGATGGAAATGAATTTCTAGCTCCCACAATTAAACTCTATCCGAAGTGTTTTTAAAATTTTTAGTTTGATAAGTTTATGTTGAAATTTTAATATTCTTAAACCGTAAAATATTAGACAATGTTTTTTGTTTATCTCACCAAACAATATTCTCAATTCTGATACTTTTATGTTTTAAATAAATACCTTAAAAACTTTATGTATCTGAAATAAAAAATAGTGTGGCGTAGTTTTTAATATTTATAGGGAAATATGTTCTTGAAGCTACTTGTTTTTTGGGACTGTTCTAAAGTGGTTCTTTTCGGATAGCGAAATTATATGATAGGTAGAAAAATAAGCCTAAACTGCTTATTGTTTCTAAAATGATCGACTGTGTGGATTAGGACTAGATTTCGTGGGTAACATTAAGTGAGATATTTAGAAGGGTTTCAAATTACTTTAGCCGGCATAAAATGCAGATTAAGGATAGTACAAAATTATCATATGTTAGCCAAGTATGCATTTAACTATTAGACGTAGAATTTGATGGGTTAGCCTTCGAACATAAAAAGATCTACCGGCAGAATGGTCGATAATAATAACCAGGATTTTACAGAAACCTTTTTCCACTCTTAAACATTTTCCTGGAAATTGTGAAACATTAGGTTAAATAGGCGATAAATATCTACCTACTTCACAATCAATGTATGCCGGCAAGACCCAAAATCTAAAATCAACATACTATTTAAATCATAGATATTCTTGAGCTTTTTTAATTCATTTTATAAAATTTTTCACACTTGAAGGTTTTTTTTTAATTCTTTTATTTTTTTGACATTCGGCTACTCCATTTTGTAGCATCATCAGGAAATAAAATAGAATTTTTCTTTAAATTTTTTTTTGACAAATACCTTTCTATTGCCAAAATTTTAGTTTGTTGGTTTTGTTTGTTATAAAAAATATATAAAAATATAGAAAAAAGTAAAAGAATTAAAAAAACCGCCTTCAAGCTTGAAAAATTTAAAACTCAACATACAAGTACTATGTTTGAATTATGTATATGGTTGCAGTCAAGCGATATATTTGCCCATTTCAATAATTATGTTGTACCATATAGTCATAATATCGTTTAGAGAATTCACATTATAATCACAATATAAGAAAATGTATTCATAATATGATGGCAGATGATAATAATATGATCGCAAGTTATCTTAATATGATCAAAATATATATTCCCATTGCGCTTATGTGTTTAAAATTCATCATATGATGTCTACAGGTGATTATAATATGACTCAAATGTTATGATCTTACTTACATTTGTATTTGTTAATTTTTCGCCGGTGTTTTTTGATTAGAATCAAAATATTATATTTTTATAGTGAAAAAACTTTGATCGTGCTTCGAAATTTATTTAAAAAAAATATATTCTTCATACCAACAATGGTGCAAATTGTATAAATAATAATCATTTAAAGACCAAATATAACCAAGAACATGCTTGTGTCACAACCATATATTGTTACTGATAATATCATATGTTTGTCGTAAATATATCGTCATCATGATTTTTCTCTGTATGTATAGGAAATGTATCTGTTTAAGCCAAAAGCAAAGCAAGTTTTGCTACAATAGAATGTAGTAGAAGGATTCTTTGCTTTGCTGAAATAATTTCCAAATTCAAATTTTGAGTTCTATATCGATCAGCAGCTTTGACTTCTAGGTTTCCGCTAATTATTAAATTGAATCGAAAATTTCCTTAGCGCTTTTCACTGCCACGGAGATTTCAGAACTCCGATGTACAGACTTTTGTGGTGGCTCATACTTATTTGCAAATGTTCTTTAACCGCTTTAATTTTAAACGATGGTCAAATATTTCTTTCCTTACTTTTTGATAGGATCTATGGCGATCGTGTCGGTGAAGTTCAATATTTGCTGGACGTTTGCTTTAGTAAGAATACAAATTTAAATAAAATACAGGATAAAAGGTATTCGAAACATAATTCTTTGCCATTTTTTCTTATTTATGATCTCCGGTATATGATCACCACGGCAAGCGTCAATCTTCTGTGGCTTATCAGTGTAGACTAGAGACTTGGAGGCCAATTTACGGGTTCATTTGGCGAAATTATTCGTACACCGAACGTTACAGTCAATAACTCGTTACCCTTAAGGGCCTTTAATTCCAGTACAAAATAGTCTATGATCATGGTCCTGCAGCGGCCACCATTAACTGTAACATTCTAGCCGGCATCGTTTTTGAAGAAACATGAACCAATGACTCCACCAGCCCGTAGATCACATCAAACAATGATTTTTTTTTTGGATGTAATGGTTTTTCGGAAATAGCTTGAGGATTATCATTCCTCCAAATTTGGCAGTTTTGATTATTGACGTATCAATTCAACCATATTGTTGTCAAATTCGCGATCAAGAGCAACCGTGATTTTTGTAAACAAATCTGCACATTTTGCAGGCGTTGTTCAGGTAGCGACCTATACATGATTAAATGGCAAACCAGACTAAATAGAAAACACCACAACAGCTGTAACTGTTTATTTTAATCCTTTCATCGTTTTTATATAATGATTTATTAAGGAGTTGAATTACCCTCTCTCGCTCATTACTTTTGCTCTCCTTTCCGATTCCTTTCTCTAAATTGTAGCTGTTTTGACGTTTTCATTGAAAATTCTATTGATGATTCTTTTATTATTTGACCCCATTTTTTGAGCAAATAAAAAAGCAGAGAGTTCAACGAAAGTGAAAACCAATTAATACTCGTAACGAAATACTCGTACATAAATCGCAGTAATTTGTAAATATTTTCATCTTAAACATTTTACCTTAAACGGTTTTCCTTAAATTTCCATTAAAAAGAAAAGCAGAGAGAAGTAAAAAAGGAAAACAACACACACCAATAATTGATTAGCAAAATAAATATTGTAAAACTATTACAAACACAAAGATGCTTAAAAGTTCAAATGCATTTTCGTAAAAGGTGAAGAAAAAGATCATGATCATGTTATAAACATGACTTCTTTTGATTTTCTCAAACCCACAAACTGCACGAGCATCTCTGAACATATTTTGCATATTTAATCACAGCTCATTAACAGATAAATTGCCGTTTATGTTGCCTGTGTCTGGCTTTGGCTGGCTCTCCGAAAAAAAATCTTCTAAAATCCACTAACAAACAAATTATAGCAGCAGTTTTTCATTTAACTTTAAAAGACTTCTTTACAGCCAAAATGAATAAAATCTCATATTTTAGACTTGACATTTTCCATAAAAAGCCCTCTAGACCAAAACTTTAACAAAATTTTCATTTACATATATTTTTTCGCTTATTTGGAAATCGTATTTATAGTTTTTGCTGGTTTTTTTTCAACTTTAAAAATTTAAGTAAAAAAAAACATTTTTTTTAAAGATCGAAAAGTGTGTGCGTGTGTCTGCATAAAATGCATGTGAAAAGTGAAACTGGTAGAAAAAAAAACCTCATGCATTTTTGAAGAGATAAAAAACCAACGAAATTTATTTAAATCTTGGCTTAACTCCTCATACCAATTTAAACAAGATGTTTTGGGACAGCAACAAACTCTCTTAAAGCAAACCAAACCGTTGCCCAGCCACAGCACCAGCCACCTCGCGGCAAATGAAATGAAAAGTTTTTCTTGGTTTCTTTCATCTTTTAACCCAGCAACAAATTTTGATTTTATTCAACCAGTTGGAAGTTTCTTATCGAAATACTGTTATTGAAATTTTGCAGTCAAGAAAATGGTTATCTCATGGTATTGCAAGGGTGATATTAAGGGGTTTTTAAGCACTTGGGAGTATCAGCTGGTCTTAGAAGCCCTTAATATGTGTTAGGTTGTTCGAAAAGTCATTTCGTTTTCGATTTTACGAGTTAGTGTTCGCCGGTTTGCAGCAACTAGCTGTACAGAACAAAAACCACATTCCTCGATCGAAATTCGTTTCGACACTGGCGTTCTGTCCATACAGCTTCCTAATACACATCGGTATATATTTTCTTGCTTGAGCAGCATTTTTGATATTAAAAAATGTTCATATTTGAAGAGCCCCTGCTACGAACGGACCGATATTTTTCACAAGCAAGCATTGCAATATGAGTATAAGCTGTCGTAACATTAAATGACAACGCGGCTTAAGTGTGAAGTTGGCTGTGAAAAAATACAATTAAGCCCTCTGTTGGGAAAAAACCGAAACTACTTCAGGCAATAACTTGATGTTTCCAAAATTCGCTAGAAGTATACCGATTGTTTGTGGGTATGTCAAAGGGCGACACATTATTCTTCAGAAGTCATATGCCACACTTTAACTTCCTTTGAACGAATAGTATCTTACACTCATTCCCATAATGTCGCTACTTCTGTAATTTTCTATAACTGCTTTCCAATCCAGCAATTAGGTTCGTTGATTGACATCCCAATAGTTCGCACACTTACAAGACCTTAGTTCCAATACTTTCAGACATATGTATATACTGTTGACGATGCAAATGCTTATTTATGGCCTGTCTTTCTAATACAAAATTTATATGAAAAATACCAAAATTTCTAGACTTGTCGCTCGCTTGTGTTACAGTAACAGGCCCTTAATGTGTACGACAGAGGAGAGCAGGTCTCTTAGTTCATAACAAACACAAGGGTCAATATTATGGCAGGCAGGACTAGAAGAATTGTGAGTGTTAGAAGTAAAAGGCAAGTAACTCCGGAATAAACCTTAACCATTTAATTTTGTTTTTTTTTTGGAAAGGGATAGATATGGAATACAAATGGTGGTGAGTTGAAGAACAGTGTTGAACCGCTTCTGAAGTTAAGTAGGCGCTAGTATATCCTGCAATGCTATAAATTAATACAGGCAAACAAATTATGCCACCAGACTAAAAGTCTACTCAGATGTTTCTCAGATTATCCTCGTACTATGAACTACATGGATTTCCCCTACCTAAAGTCTTCCGCTGAATAGAATTTCGAAAGATATTTCGTTTTAAACAAGATCTCCTCATTTGACTCAAATCTTTTTTCGCCAAGCCATTTATTTGAATTTGAGAACCCAAAAAACCGTAGTAAACCAAAGATAGAGTGCAGCAGCTTTTTAAAACTCAACTCGTATAATTTTGTCTTCAAAACTGAACAAGTAACTAAGCAATATCCTGGTGGAACTTCACATCTTATTTTTGCCTTAGTCGGGGTGTTTTTTACTAAGCTCTATACTTCATTGTTTCAATAATAATAAGAAATAATCTGCAGATTCTAAGAAACCTTGGCCATTTCCTTACCAACCGCCTGAGATAGATAAGAATGAGCCCAGGATTATCACGAGATGATTTAGCGGACACTGTGGAGTAAGATACCTTCAATTTAAGATAGGAAGTAATGGGACATCCGATTACTTGCTCTGCTATTGTCTCGATTATCGTAGAGCAAAAGTATTTGGCACATCCTCACTACCTCCAAGAGCTGTATATAGTCCCTCTCTGAACAAGTTGGTAGTGCATACGGCCTCGATAATAATAAATAATAGTAGCAGCAGCTTGCCTGTCTTTGATTTTATTGAGTTCACGTTCAACTGGTAAAATCGATTACTTAGGCTGTTGCTTCGTTTCTGCAATACAGTGATGACTATATGTAGGCTTCATCAACAGTTACGTATCGGTAAAAAAAATTCATCCGGGTCATTATGAAAACCACCTAGAGTGGCTATTCGCATTTATTTTCTATTCGAAGTAAACGCGACATACATCTTGTTGATAGCTTTTCATAGAAAAATGTTCGAATAAAATATAAATCGGTGAATCATGTGGTCTTAACTAGAGCACGTTCTTTAAATCTTCGGTCCCATAAAATGTTTTTATAGATTTCATCGCTAATTTCGCAAATAACTGCCTCAACTGGAACTCAACTGGAACCTACAAACGAGCTTCATCATTCTTTATTTGATATTTTGACAAGGGATGACGGAAATTCTTTCCAAAAATCTACCCAATTTTAGATAGTCTTAACACTACTGCCGTGGACTTCGTCCAACCCATGCTTGAATTCCTTAGGCATTTTGCCTTTCGAGTGGTAGTGTTTAGTAAAAGCACATAATTATTCTTTTAACATTATTCTGACTTTTTAAGTGAACTACTATCTTAAGGATAATAGAAATCACGGCGTACGATTCACTATCGCGGAAATCTGCCGGCATAAAGGTATCAATAAATGAGAAGGTTACACACTCACTGCTTTCATGGTACTTTTTATGTTTTATATTACTTTCCCTTCAATTAGCCTGTGTTAATCTTCTTGCTCCTCCACATTAATAAACCAAGGAGAGAGGTATGATTGTATGAATTTCTCCTTCCTTTATTCCTGCCATACAATATAAGATTAGTACTAAAGCATTGTTAACGGGATCAGCCTGGTACGAGTACAATTTCTCGCGATAGAAATACATGGGTATTAGGAAGCCCAGGAATAGATTCTAGTAACACTATTTCTATCCTGGCACTTTTTATATATTTGTTTCTAGAAGAGGTCAGAAATCGGTCTTGTTTGTTGTTGGGTGAAAAACGAATTAGTGAAAAGCAATTTATTGGTACTTTTGGAGTCTTCGCAATTTGTTATTTGCATTGATGTATCGTCCTTTTTATGATGAACGAAATGCGGCACTTCTCTGCATTAACTTTTCTATATGTTACAATGAGCTGTACGAATTACGACCCATTGTTCATTTTTTAGTTTGAATATTTTTGGAATTTGTTTTGAATGATTTGATAAATTTTTTTGAATCAGCGTTTTCATAATGGCAGATCATTAAAAATTCGTGTGTGATTGTTGATGTTTCAATTTCGTCGAATTTCTCTTTGCCGATTATTATTCATACAACTGCTACAACGAGATAAGGTACTACTCTCTTTAGTTTGAAGTTGGGTGCAATTAAGTTTTTGTATATCTGGGGTATTTTTTATTCGTCGTGAAACTCCGAATAATCAAGTTTCGTATTAACGTTTGCGCCTTTTTGCTGTTCAGTTGTTGCGGTCAGTGAGCGCCAATCATTTTAAACATTTGCATGTTGCATACAACAATTCAACGTTCAATCAACTAAATATCAACATGAGTGTACATTCCACATACTGTTTACATTTGTACCTGATTTAAAAACAAAACGTTAAATTATTTTTCCAAAATCATTGTTGCCGCTCCCGCTGTGTTTGTTTTTTTTTATATGGAGATATTGTTGTTGCTGTTGTTGCATTAACAAGTCATGAACATCATTGAAACATAATGGCTGTGTATCAGTGTTATTTGACTAAACAAGAAAAATGCCATGTTGTGGCGCAGGTGAAATGGATTTGGAGTTTCTAGCGAAATGAGTAGATAAAGTTAAAAATGGTTTTGATGTTCTAGAAGGCCTTTGTACAGATTTCTTTTGTTCAATTAAGGGTTTTTACTAAAAATTTAGTTTATATAAATGACTTTTGGCATTTATTCTGTTAAATTTGACGTTGTCGCAAATATAAATGTTTTGGGAGGAAAGGGTTTTTTGAAGCCGAAAGATTGAATGGGCGAATTCCATATGGGGAATATTCGTAACATTTTGTTAAATACCGGTAACCAAAATAATCCGACTGATCTTGAAGAAAAAACACATCTTCTATTAAATCGGCCAGCACTTTGGAAACGTTACCTACGTATTGCATTTTGCTGCAACTAAGAAACAAAGTTGAAGGAAGAACGGTTGTGGGAGTAGCGTTTCCCGCCATTCAATTTAAGTTGTTCCGCATTAAAAGTAATAGAACATAACTCTGGGTGGAGTTTATATTGCATTTGTGCTGTAACTTAAGCAGTTAGCGTGTTGGCTAATAAACATTCAATGGTCTAGTTTATTTTACTGCACTCTCCATTGACGGTATAACTCTAAAGCACTAATCGTCGGCGGAGTAAAATAAATACTAAAAGGCCTATACTATCATCAAGTAATGAGCCTACATTACACCAGAGGCACTTCAGCGGTGTTCAAAAAATAAATATAACGCGCAATTGCAGACTTGTTCAACACTGAGGGTTTTCTATCCCTCTACCACCAACCTGTATTCTCTAATCTATTCCCTTCCAGGGGAAGTAACATAATTACTTACATTCCAGGCATTAATTGTCTGAGTGTACGTTTCTTTAAAAAAATACAACTGGACTTATTTGTAACAAACGAAGTATATTTATTAAATGTCAGCAAATTAGACTTTAGGTAATTTATGGAGAGATAAAAATCAAAATAGAGGATCAAATTTATTGAAGAAATATAAAGTTCCAGAAATATTCTTATTCAGATGTATTTTTTTATTAAACTTCTGTTCATAAAATTTAAATTAAAAAAATATGCGCCTGATTTTACAAAACGCAAAAACAAGTTTAAAATTTTAAAAATTGCCACAATTAACAAAAAATTATATTTATAATTTGTTACAATTAAAACTTCCAACTGTTGTCAGTTGTCGCCACCAAAACTGTTTGTCTGCGTAAAGTTTTAAGAAAAATACAGGGTTATCCATTTGTTGGTTTCAAAAATATAGTTAAATAAAACACACATAAAGATATGATTGCGATGAACCTTTTATTTCATTACAATGCAGTCGCTCCTTTTGAGGTACTTTTCGACCACTTTTTTTAGACATTTCAAACGGAATCTCGGCGATAACTTGACTAATGTTAGTTTTCAAATTCTCTAACGTTAGGGGATTATCCGAGTAGGCACGGTCTTTAACGTAGCCTTACAAAAAACCTAATGGCGATAAATCGCATGATCTTGGCGGCCCATTAACGTCGCCAAAACGTAAACTTACGCGTTCGCGCCATAAAACCAAAATCGGTCGTGGCACCATATTGTTCAGTTCTTCAATAACGATAACGCTTTGAATTGACGGTAACGGTTCTTCCGGAATCATTTTCAGAAAACCACATGATATAAGTAATTCCACTATTCCAATTATTAGCGACATCGTGAATGATCCTATGAAATTTCGGTTGTCTTCTTTAAAATCGACAATTAAAAATACGGATATGAAGAAATCACCTGGACCTGATCGTATAACAGGATCAATGATAAGAAACTTACCTAATTCAGCTGTAAGAATTTTACTTTATATATTTAATGCCATGTTGCGCGTCGGCTTCTTCCCATGCTCTTGGAAGATGTCTGAAATTGTTATGATCCCGAAACCTGAAAAGGACTCAAGCCAGATTAAATCCTACAGGCCAATTAGCCTACTGTCAGTTTTGTCAAAGATATTTGAAAAATTATTCGTCTCCAGTGTAACTCCTTTTCTAAATGAACAAAACGTTATCCCAGATCATCAGTTTGGTTTTCGAGCAAGGCATAGTACGATTGAACAAGTCCATAGAATCGTTACCATTATTAGATCGGCTTTTGAAAGAAAGCAATACTGTTCAGCTTTATTTATAGACATTTCCCAAGCATTTGATAAAGTCTGCCATGATGGGCTACTTACTAAAATAGTGCGGGTTCTACCTGAAAACACCCACAAGCTTATAAAAAGCTATTTGTCCGATAGAACTTTTAAAGTAAGGTCAAAGGACCAGCTTTCAAGATGTGGGAAAATCAGTGCAGGAGTACCTCAAGGTAGTGTGCTAGGGCCGCTATTATATATCATCTATACAGCGGATATGCCGACAAGCCCACATACATATACATCAACCTTTGCAGACGACACTGCAATTATAAGTGTCAGTAATGATCCAAAGGATGCATCTGAAAAGCTGCAGTCCCCTATTCATAAGCTAGAAGACTGGCTAAAACAGTGGAGAATAAAGGTAAATCCCTCAAAATGTGCTCATGTAACGTTTTCCCTTAGAAGGCAAAATTGTCCACCAATTACAATAACTAATACCACGGTTCCAGCGGAAACGCACGCCAAATATTTGGGTATCCACCTAGATCGGCGCCTAACTTGGTCCCGTCACATTGAGGCAAAAATAACGTCCATAAAGCTTCGAACAAATCAACTGCATTGGCTAATAAGTCCTAACTCAACTTTGGCTTTGGAATATAAAGTCCTATTATACAAATCCGTTATAAAGCCAATATGGTCATATGGTATTCAGCTGTGGGGTACTGCCTGTGCATCAAACATCCAGAAGTTACAGAGAAGACAGTCTAGGATTTTACGTCATATCGTATGCGCCCCCTGGTACATAAGAAATGAAAACATACATAGGGATTTCAAAGTTCCCACTATCCACGAAGAAGTTAAAACATACACGTCCAAATACGTGAACAAACTAGTCGCACATCCCAACACTCTAGCACGCAATTTATTGCAATTTGACGGCCACCAGAGACTAAAAAGAACTGACACATTAAGCCTGGCAAGGCGGCTCTCTCTACACAATAGAAGATAGATTTTTAAGATTTGAATACAAAAAATTAGTTATGACGTTGGTACTAACTAGTAAATAATAATTTAGAAATAAGGTTTGAATACTTATTGTGAATTTCTTTTCATAGAAAGATTCAATAAAATAAAATACAGTATAAAAAAAAAAAAAAAAAAATCAGAAAAATATGGCCCAACGACACCGCCAGACCATAATGCGCACCAAACAGTATCTTTTTCCGAATGCAATGGCTTTTCCACAATTACTTCTAAGTTCTCCAAGGCCGATATGCTATAAATTTGCTTGGTGGCGTAACCGCCAAGTGAGAAATGGGCTTCATCGCTAAAGAAAATTTTGTTCGGAAAAAAAATTATTGAAGGCCTTTTGCTCTAGCACCTAATCAGCTCATGAATGGTCAGCTAGATCTAATTGTTGCGTGAGTTGGACTTTATATGGATGGAGTTGCAAATCCAAACGCAAAATACGCCATAACGAGTCGTAAGATAGGCCCAATTGCTGAAAACACCGCGGAATTGACAAATTCGAATAATCCGCACATTGCGATGATGCACAGTCCTGATTAAATTTGTAAAGCATCCATTGTCTTAAAATTTCTTTATATTCTTCTCAAGTCCTTGCACAATAGGTCAATTATGGCGACAAATAATCACTCCGTAATGCTCGAAAAGTGGCCACGTTTAAACCCCACATTCGTAGTATGTTTTAACTATATTTTCTCGTTCTTTGGTTCATAAATGGCAAATCTTTCACTAAATAAATGACACTTCCGATAACAGATATTTAAAAGCTGACAGCTTTGCCAGATCGGCGGTTTTCAAACCCAAAAATGAATAATTCGTTATAAAAGTGTATAAAAATGTTGAAAAAAAATTATGATTCTATCGATTTTTGTTCTTGTTTTGATCTTAAGGCTATAGAACTTTTTTCTTTTGTTTAAACTTGTATTTATTTCTGTATAAAAATGACTTCTTATTCGTATATGACTCAACTTCATATGCTGTTAAAGATTTGTCATTAATTCTTGATTTTTGATTTGATATTCCGGCAGGGTGTTTTGATGTAGATTTTTGGAACGAATTTCCGTCATCGCTTGTCAAGTTTGGTGCCATCTTCAGTGTCATTCTTCGTTCTCCTTAATTTTTTTTTTTCACAATTTAGTCGCTTTATTAATATCAGATTTTTGGATTTTTTAAAGTATCTCTAAAATCCATTTTCCTAATCCATTTGAAAGCATGACTTTGAATTCGAATCTGCCGTCCAGTCTTAAACAGAGATAAGAACGCTTATATAATTATTTTACTGTTTTTTTTAATTCCCTTTGTTTTCAGAAACGAAACAATCAAATGCTATAAATATTATAATTAATAAAAAGTGTTTTCGTACAAATATATGGTTGCATTCAAGGCAATTACTTGGAATTAAATGTTTGTATTTTAATAATAATCTTGTGTGAGATTTTTCTGAACCAAATACACTAAGAGAAATTAATAGGTTTTAATCCCTAAAAAACATTTTTTTCTTTAATTTTCACCGCACAATAGGTAAGCGTTAGGTAGGTCTCTTTCACTACAAAGAGCGAAGGCCTTCGTTACTGTGCTCGGTGATTTAGGTTACTATATAATTTTTAATTATATTGTAACATTTAATAAAATAAAAAAAATGTTTACTGAACAAGTGCAAACTTATTATTTAAGGATATAGAACAAACCAATAGTGTGAAAAGATTAAACTCTTTTAACCAGAGTCCTTACCTTAGATCAACCAGATTTGCCTTTTTTATCTGCCTTGTGATCGATGAAAGTACAATGAAGTAGATCGACCTACATTTAGATATGGCTACAATTGCCTGCAATTCCTGCGATCACTCTATGTACCATTTGCCTTTTTTCAGCTATACAACGAAGTCTTAGTTTGCTACCATTCGGTCGTATATACACGCCTGAAAATCCTGTGGTACCAAGTGTAGGGAGCTCATTAGTCCTCGATATTCCTTGCATGTACCTGTGCCCGGAAACCCAGGTGATACTGATGATAAACTGTCCGGTCAACTCGTTAGGAAGCAAGAGACAGTCAAGAGGTGTGTTTATGAATAACATGTCTTAGCCTGAAAGGGTGTTATAGACATGAGCGTATATACTTATAGGTTTTTTCATAGGGAATGCAAAACTTTGCTGCTGTATTGGGATAGTCTTCTTTATATACACATATTAAGATACTCTGTCAAGAAGCATATTGTTTTCTCATGATTTCCGGTAACAAAAAGCGGCCTTAATTCATCTTCAAAAATAAAGTAAAGTTACCATCAGCCTATACAGAATTTTCGAAAGGGCTTTTGTCTATTGAGTAAACTATTTTTAGAACCTAACCCTCCTTCCAATAACCCTGTTACAAAACTCGCTCTAGAAAATTTAATCTGGTTTTACGAAAAAAAAATTACGATACATTTTTTTTTTTACCGAATTTCTAGCAGTTTTCAATTTCGTCGAACTAAGTTTTGTTGACGGATGACAATCGTACGATAACGTACGAGTATGTTATAATCTCCAATATTCTTAATTATCATCAGTTGACGTATGTTAGGAGTAGAATCCATGCAACGTTTTTTTTTACGATACGTGTTGTCCGTTCATGGATGTGACGATTCCACCCCTGATTTAGATCGTCTTTTTTTTCGTGAAGAAAATGTTGGCTACTAAAGGAAGGGATTTTCACTTAAACGCAAGCTCAACATCTTCAGCACTGATAAACAATTTATAGCAATATTTATAAGTGCATTATGCAGGGTATCCAAAAAGGGTATAGGGAGCGTGCTTTTATGTTGACGTTGCAAGGGGGAAGATTCAGTAGCAACGGAGCTGTACCCGGGGATGCATCGCTCTTTTTGCGTGCAAGCCTATTAGCGAAATGGTGATTATATAGTTAGCGTTCAGCGTTTGCCCACGATCCTTTAGAGGTGATTAAACGATCGAGGAAGTAAGTCCTTCGGGTTGCCAAAATCTCCATCATTACCCATTCGCGAACGAATGTAAAGTTTAGTTAGTACAAGAGCCACGATACAAATACCGAGCGTTTGCTATAAAATCACCGCTTCGGTAATAGGCTCTCACACAAAAAGCGTGCTCGAAGCTAGAGCCATGCTAGGGTTATGTCCTTTACAACGTCAGCATAAAGAAAACGCCGATACCCCTTTTGGACACCTTCTAAATAAACCTTACCCTTAGAGAAAATCACTGACAAAAAACTATCCACGTGGCTGGTTCACTGGTGATAGCAACTGCTGCCAGTTCTAACATTTTATATTAAGAGGACCCGTTATTTCGTTTAATTACTTTGTGGTAGGCCGCAGATCTAATATTAACGTGCTTAAGCCACTAATTCCAAACCATCTTGTATTCAATGCATTGAATCTTGTATTCGTGGGTATTAAATTCTTCACCAAGTTACATCCAATAGTGAATTCTACTTCTCATTCAAATTTGTCTGATTCTTAGAATTTCATTGCCACAGATTTGTAAACAAATTTCTTTCAGTGCATTTTTAAGGGTTACATTTTATTCGCATTGTATTGTTTCAGCTATTTATGGGCACAAACCAGAAGTTATTCAGCATTTTATGAAAACATTATAGTCTCACACACTTTCGTAAAAAATAATTAAATTCTGTTAAGATTCACTTGTAAACTAAAACGTATGCACGAGAATGAGTTTGATATTCAGCGAGCCATGACCATGTATTTGTTTGTTCTTCCTCTTTATTATTACTAAATAAAAACACACATGTAAATTTACATATACGAGTACATTTGTACATAAAGAGGTGGTATCTTTGTGATTTGTTAAGGAAAACTTATTGCGGGAATGTACACGGAGAAAAAAATGTAGTATGTTAGAATATGCTTGCGGCATTAAGGTCAACTATAAGAACGAGTGGATTTTAAAAGAGGTATATAAATTAAAAATAATACATAAGACACACATGTTTCAAGTCTTCATAATCGTAGAACATGTTATAGACGTTCTAAACTTATAAAACATTTGCAGGTTTAGCCATATTATAAGCACCGTAATTTTATTTGGGTTCGTCGACACCATACGAGAACGTTTTGTGTCGGTCCTTTTAAATACGACATCGACATTTAAAGAGCACTGTTTATAGTTATTTGGTATTTTGTAAGATAATGTAACGTCGTTATTGTTTTGTATTCGTAAAAATTTGTGAAAGAACTTGAAAAAAATCTTTCCCTGGCAAGAGGCTTCCAAAGAGGATTTACTCCCAAGAGTATTTCAAAGAGCAGATAAATGGTAAGAACCCTGGCCTAAACACCTTGACGTTGCTGTTACTTCACATTTTTTGTTGATCAATCGCATAGAAAACTCGTCATAATCTGCTTGTTCTATTCGGTGCAATTATGCTTGCAAATTGGGGTGGCATATCAGATCACCGATTTCCCGATCTGCGGCAGTAAGTTTGTTCTATCTTCTTTAGGGTTGTCTTATTTTACAGGACAATATGGGCCATCTTTGCCCTATTTTAACTCGGTTCGCGTAGCCTGAGAAGGTTTTATGGTTTTCATGTTTATTGCTTTTAGTTATCTCGCATTGATGACCAGACCTTTGTTCCTTTGATTACCAAACTCCCGTGGTACCCTGGCAGTTATATGTTCAATTTACCACATGTTGAGTAATCGTTAACCACACTTTTACAATCCAAGGCAGTCCTAGATAACATTCGGTTAGACTCATGGGCTTTGTTAGACTCAATGGCTCTGTTAGATTTAATGGCTACGTAGTCAGTTGGTTGCCATTGCAGATGTTAACGTCTATTGTCCTTATAATGATACAATCCGTGACTGCAGCGACAATGGCATGGTCAGGAAGTCAGAGGTATATTTCGGCATCTGGAACTTCGATAAAGTTTGCGAAAGGTGGTTCTTTGCTATAGATCCCTTTAAATAGAATTGTATGTCTGTTATCCGGCATTTTGTATGTTTGCGTATAATCGTCCATTGCTAATATACGTATTAAGATATCATGATACGTGAGGCCGATTTATCTACTCACCCATTATTTTTGGGTGTTTTGCTGTAGGGTGCTTGTATAATATTGTTTCAAATATTCTAGTTCGATTATTATTTGCTGAACTTTCTGCTTTCATATTGCACTTCATATACGTTGTAGGAGGACGGGGTATATACAGCAACGCGCAGTAGCAACGGAGTTATACCCAGGGATGCACTATTCGCAAAATGGAGGTTCTCTAGTTTGCGCCTAGCTGTTGTCCACAATCCTTTAGGGGCGAAATCCATCATCATCCATTCGCAAACAAAGTAATGATAAAAAAAACCTCTTTGCAGTTAATTTTGTAGACAGACTTGCATTCAAAAGCCTATAAAGTTCGGTAATAGGCTCTTACACAAAAATCGCAACGAGTCCCCAACCATGGTATAATTTCTCCTGAATCTCCACGAAAAAATGCCCGCCGCCGTCTATACCAATGCACACGCAATGCAATTTACAACCTCAAAACAAAACCCCGATACCCTTTTTGGACACCATGTAGGAAGGTCTGTTCTAAATAAAACTTACCATAGAGCCAAGATCAGTGACACCAAAGGATTCACGAGTCTGGTTCACAGGAGGTAGCGCTATAACTTTATATGAAGAGAGGTCTTCACATGACTCAGATACTCTGTGATAGATCTCAGATCTAAACTTAACGTTCTTGTTTTAACATTTTTGAATCATTCACATGCTACGGCTTCTTTTACCCGATCACGGTTCATAACTCTTTGTATTGGAGTTGTGTTAGTCACGAACTAGTTCATTAAATTCAGAGATTATTTCAGTAAGGCGGTAGCATTTTTACAACAATTACAAAAACAACACACAATTTATATTGGTGTCTCTGCACTATAATTACAAATTTGCTTGTTTTCTTTGTAATTATTGTGAAATCGCCGCCATCTTTTTGAATAAATCTTTCCTTGTACCTCTCTTTTTTGACAAGTCATCGAATGAGTATGTTTTCAACTATTCTCACCAAATTTCCTACTGGGTATATTGAAGTAAAATCCGAAATGCCGTCAAATTAAAATATCCAACTTTATTTTGAATTTTCAGATATATTTATTGATATTTTTTTATAATTTTTCTAAATGTATCAAGAATGATTCAGATATTTTTCATACTCATTTTGATCGGTTGTGGTAATATTTTGAGCGGTTTTGTTTTGTTTGTACTCTTATTCGTGTCCCATTAGTAACTTTGTATTTATAATGAAAATGAATGTAAAGTATAACGTAGGGTTGATCAACAACCTCAATTTTTTTGCAATAAATTGGATTTTATACCGCAACTGAGTAGAAGAAAACAAAAAGTAAAATTTTTCCACTTTTTTTTTTTTTGCAACATGAGTATGGGCGTAGAACGGAAATGCTAGACTGTATTTAACATTGTCACAATATTTTTTATAGAATTTTTTTATTTCTTTCTTAAACTAAACAAACATAAATCAAATGGAGATTATCAGTTTTTTATTGTCTTGTTGTTCTTTAGTCAAACGCTTTTTATGCTGCATATTATACTCTAATATTTTCTAATTTTTTCTCTAAACTCGTTGATTATTTTCTTACGTTTTCAATTATAGAATTGTATTGATTGAAAATTACATAAGAAATGGACGTAGTGCTTCGTTTTTTGTTGTTATTGTAAATATCAATTATGTTTACACCGGGCTACAGTAAAAATAAAAAAGTAAATATTGTAAGTTGTGCTTATTTTTATATCAGTGATTTTTATACTCAGGAAAATGGTTAGAACTTTTTGTGAAACGAGTGTTAGATCGCCGTACATTTTCTTTTTTTTTGTGCCTCTCGTTTTCAGGTAGTTGACATTAATTCTCTGAATTCGCATAGTATACTCTACATATACTCTAGAGCCAGAATTGAAACATTCTGTCTTCCTTTTTTTAATCCCATTCCAGGTTGAACACCCCAAAAGTCAAATGCGCTGAATCGATTGATATTGTTTTTACGATTGTTATTGAAGGATATGAAAAAAATGATATACTACAGTCTCTTTTGACTATTTATTTTATTAAAAAAAATTTATAGGGTGTCTCAATAAGAGTGCACTATGGAAATCGTTGCTGCAATAAATCGATTGTAACATGCACGGTGTGGCAGCTGGCGCTGTCCTGCAGAAACCTCATGCAATCCAGAACCATGCCGCCCAGTTAACACCATAAGAGTTCCGTTATCATGCTCCTGTAACGAATGCCGTTCAAAGCCACTGCGAACACTCTCGTTTACAGCAACAATGTTTTCCGGAGCTCCACCGATACGTGGACTCAAAAAAGACTTACTATCTATCCATAATCGTTAACTTTTCGAATTGTTGACATGCCTTTTCTTGACCGAAAATCCCGCGATGTTTGTGATCGATCTCAGCATATTGGGCTTAAACGTCCTGCTGCTGTCAACAGCTATTTGTTGTTTCAACAGCTATTTGTGTAAAAAAAGACTCGTGGCATGTGGCAATGCCAAAAATGCTCAGTAAGGTTTGCCATTTCTTATCAAAATTGATACTGTGGGAGAAATGTGTTTTCCATCGAAAAATTATCTTTAGCTCATTTGGGTACGTCAACAAACAGAATTGCCGGCTTTGTTGTGAATAGCAGCCAGAGGCAGTTGAAGAGCTGCCAATGTACTGTGAAAGATGCACTGTTTGCCGCGGTTTGTGAGCCGGCGTACATCTTCAAGAACAGTGATAATCTCAACGTTACCGTCAATGGAGCAAGATACTGTGCGATGATTACCGATTTTTTTTTACCAAATAGACGAATCGGACTAGGTTGACATGTGATTTCAACAAGACGGTCCCACACGGCACGCGATAACATGATCCTATTGAGAGCCGCGTTTGGCGAGAAATTAATCTAAGATTTTAAAGCCGCTAAGATCATGAAATTCGATACTACTAGTCTTTTTTTTGTGGAGATACTTACCGGAACGTGTATAGGAACAAGCCAGCCACAATCCCAGCCCTGGAAGTCAACAACTGCCATTGGTGAGATACCTACCGGAATGCTGGAAAAAGTATGCCGAAATTGGAGCTCACGAATGAACCACCTACGACGTAGCCGCGGTATCATATACATGGAATAATCTTTGAAAAAATATAAGCCTGGCATTCATTTATCGGCCCAAATAAATAATTCATTCACTTCTGGAAATTTTCAAAACCCTAACAATTGGCCAATCAATATGTGGAAGTGTAAGGTTCCATATTGTAAGTACAAGGTTCCCCCAGGGGGTATATATCATCTTGGTGAACCCTGCCACCTTGATGGATTGCTGCTGGGGGAATAGAGGGGCACCAGTTCCTGGGGCTGGTCAGGAGCCTGAAACTGGAAGAAGCTAGGACTTCTATGTTCGACCAGTAGCGAAATAAACTGGTACCACGGGAATCAGTAGCCCCTGGAACTTCGGTTCCAGACTGGTTGTTGGTGAGGGTCCTTCGGGGGTGCACGTGGTGGCTGTGGTTTATACCCAAAACGGGAAGGTTCACTGCAGGACCGATGTGGCGTTGCATAACAACGCAAGCTGTCAATATTATTTGTTGACAGCAGGAGATTACGTAACTCCGAACCGCTCAGCAAGGGGTGGGACCGGGGGCATGGCAAACCTCTGTTCTAATTTTCAACCTATGGGATGGGCATAGGTGTTATTCCGGTGGTGCTTATGCGATAGCATAGGGGCGTTTGTTTGGCCGCTTAATGTCACACCCGTGGTTGGACCACCGTGAGTGGAGCCAACGTTGGCAGATGCTCACGTAAATCTAATCATATCTGTAAGTACAAGGTAGTTCCAAACCAGTCTGAATATGACATGACAGATATAACCATTAGTTAGATTGCTTAACATTAATTAAATTATAACTTAAGTAAGAAGTCATAAATCTATTAACTGTGTTTTCAAAAGCGACCGTTCTACAAACTGAAGTAAATCTGCTAGTCTGCAAAATTTAAATCCTCTTATTTTTTTTGTAGCACAGTGTATTTTGTGCCTTGAAGACAAATTGGAACTGACATTTATTTCATAATGCCAAGCAAATCAAATGTATGGAAATATAGAAATTATTTTTTATTTGTAATATAATCGACAAATAAACGTGATCCAATTTGCCGGACAATAAATGGAAATCGATAGTAAACCAAACTAAAAGAAAGATAAAGATTGCTAACTAATCCAGGTTTATGCTGATCATGACGATCACATTTACGAGTACTATATTGTGTATTGTCTCTTGTTGTCAGTAGCTGTGTCAATTTACCTAAATAAATATCTTTCGACGTCAGTCAGCTGCCCCTCATACAGTCAGTCAGTCTTAATCATAATTGGCATAATTTTTCATTATAAAACAAATTGTTAAAGGGCCTTTACTCATTAACATACAAATTTGTTTATATCATTTCTGGGCTGATTTGTTTTATTTCAATATTAATTCTGAAATTAAATTGCAAGTTTCATTGAATTACGAGTGCATTACAGTCTATGAAGGGGAATGATGAAGTTAATTGAAGAAAATTAAAGAAATTTAATAATGACATGTTAAACTATAATCTGAGGAAAATTGTTAGAATTTAAAATTATAAAGAGAAGTGAAGCACTTTGCTGTCTCATGAACATCGGTCATTATAAAGAGGGACATGTTCACAGCAGCCATAAGATATTTATGACAACAATAAAAGGTTGTGGGATAATGATTATAGAAAGTTTCAAATATTTTAAACATTACATTAGTTACGACATGCATTTGATCATAATATGATTACGATTTAAAAAAGCTGCAGTATGGTTGTGATGGACAAAATACAAACATATATATGTATGTTTAATGAATTTCTAATCATTCTAATGATTCTAACAAAAAACATTATTAGTAAAGACAATATAAAAATGTGTGTTTAATCAAAGCAGGACCAAGAAAATATTTTTTTAATATGTTCTCGGCCCCGGTTTCTTTTTAAGTGTAGGAGGGATATCAAAGGAGACTATCGACTATAGTGATCTCAGACTGTTGACTGGTGACTGTCGACCTTCTTCCTCATCACGTAGAGTCTTGAAACTGCTAACATTTGTTTAAGGCTTAGGTCCATTGTGGCATTTACACTTAACAAGTGTCTGCCCGATGCTGGACATTCACACACAATGTGTGCTACCGTCTCAGCCTCTCCCTTAGGAGTCCACCCTTTAGGAGGTTTTCTTGTCCAAATCTTCAGAATTCCTGCACTGGCTAACAAACCAAAGTTCCTCCACCTCATGCGAGGCTTCATTGTTGATCTCTGTCGGAATCTCACAGTCCTTTAAAGATTGACCCGTTCACCCCTCGCGAGACATTCTTGTCCATCTTTTCCGGTTTCCCTTTTTGGCCAACTAAAACCGTAGTTTCTGTAGAGATTAACCTCTCCGCCCCCTGCGAGGCTTCCTGATTCATTCCTTCTAATAGAAAAAACTATGTCCACCCACACAGACCTCCACAAGCAGGGTAAGTCTGCATTAAAACTGGAGATCGACAGGTATCCAGAGTTCTCATACTTGAGACCATGCACCCTCTTGGCTACGCACCCCTGGCGTATGCTATTTCCTTGTGGATTAAGGATTTTGTATACGAGAGTGTTAACTTTTCTCCGCTCGACTTATTTAGCCATAGTCCTTGCAGAGACAGGAATCTGTTACCGGCCGCCACCACGTGGAGGTATAAGTCAGAACTTCTGATAGTGCACTTAGTTACGGCAAGCCAATCTCTGAGCCTACCAGCTGACGGCCCTCGACACCGTTTGAACGCTTTTCTATTACTTTATACTTTGCTTTCTAAGCAATCTGTTCGTTTGTGTACGCTTGGTGCTGAAAGTATTTTCAGGAGTAAGATCTTGTCAACAAATATCGGAAGAAAGTTAACAAATATGAATTTAAGTACGATCATAATATGGCCACTTTGAGTTATTTTATGGTCACCTGTAAACATAATATGATGAATTTTAAAAACACATAATGATCACGAGATTGTATATTTTAATGATATTAAAATAACTTTGCATCATATTATTATAGCGGATTAGTGAACAATATTATTCAAAGCCTATTTATATTTTAAAAAAATTATGGCAGTTCACTATAACCATATAATTCAATTATGGTATGTTGCTCTACGGTTATGTTACCTCAATAATGTTGTATCTTTGCGTGTGAGGATGTCTGCGGCTTCCGAAAGAAGACTATTTTCAAAGTCTAGAGGAAATGCCAAGGTCGCTTAGATTGATCTTATGGGCAGTTCAAAACTCTTCTAGGATTCAGAAGAAAGAAAATTTGTTGGTTGTTAAACATTAAAGGCAGAAATTTCGACATGGCATTGTGACGGTAAACGCAAAAAATCTGCTCGATAACATGAACATGTTTCAGAGTTAAGAATATTCATGGTTCCAAAGCGATTTGTCGCTATTGGCCAGCGCAGAATTGATAGAAACGCATCTATTGGGATTTCACATGATGGCTCGACCTTCTCGAAACTAGTTCTGGAAGTAACATTAAAAGCGTTGCCGCATAATATTTTTTAAGGGTTTGAAAATTTCAAAAAGAAATCAATTATTGAGAAAATATTTTGAAAAATGGAATACTCGCTTCTTAAGGCTTTTTCGGAACTGTTTTGGGCAGGCACGTTTTAGAGCAGCTCCATTACTTTCTTGTATCTCAAATAAAAATCATTGATAAAACAGCTGGTGCCCAAAAGTGTTTTTATTGAATAACAAAGTTTAGTTTCTAAGCTCCTTTCAACATTTTATAATATCAACGAAAATCTTTTTAAGAAAAGTTTTTGGGATTTTTTTATTTATTTTATTAATTTATTGTTGAAAATGAATGAGCTACTCTCTATGCGCATTTAGCCGATTGCTAAGGTCAGCTCATCAGGAAGTATTTACACAACTTTTCAAACGTCTTATATTTTTGCTAAAACTTTAATGTTTTTGTCTTGATTATCTTTGGATTTCTCATTTGGTCTAAACAATTTCAAGCATAAGAAAGCACCGAAATGCGCATAGAGACTAGGTCATCTATCCTGAGCAGTATATTGCATTATTTTTAATAAAAATGAGTTAGGAAAAACTTGAAATTTTTTTTTAAATTACAGTCATTAAATTTCTACTGCCCTTAAATGTTCATATTTATTAAGTTAATGCAACATTACAATTTTGGAAAACTGAAAAAAAAAACAATATGGGTTAAAAACCCCCTTAATCAATATGATATCTAATATGGTATGCGTAAAACTAACACAGCTAAAATCCATAAGAAAAATAAATTTTTGTCACGCTCAGGTGATTTTGTATCATAAAAACAATCAACGAACTAAACGCAAAATCACCATTTACAACAGACGAAACTGCGACAATAATAAATGCTACGAAATTAAATTTTCTAAACATCAAAAAGAAATAAAAATTTTAAATAGAATATCATGAGAAGAATTTGCTTAATGCCTGCGTTTGCGTTTGGGCAACTGCTCAGCCCAGCACCTTCGCCACATTTAATAAGCAATTACCTCATTCTCTACTCAAAAGCATAAAAAATTTACGCCCAAAAAACAAAGTTCTACGACAACAAAAAGAAACAATAATAAAAAAAAAATAATTGGAAAATATAAATCAATTTGCTTTAGAATTTGTCCACAATTCATGTAAATAAATTCTTTTATGCAACAGTCCGAGACACACTGACACTCGTATGAGTTAGAAAACAAATAAATTATGAACAAAGAAAAATATTCCGTGACGAAACTGGCAACATGTTAGAGATAATTTTAAAAAGTTTCAGGTCTTAAAGAGATACGCGGCATCTCAGTGCACACGTACATTTTATTTATTTATTAAAAACAAAAGTCTATCCACAATTAGCCTTGTCAGACTATGTAACATGAAATAATAAACAAATGAGTTTTACATAAAAGTTTTAGGTATTAAAAAACGAGGTAAGCAGGCGGCATGTTCTGAAAAACGCTACGTTTTGAAATCGTCAAATTTAGATATTTAGATGTTTTAGATATTTTATCCGGACTTAATTTTGAATTCACTAAATCGTCCGATTAACAGGACACTGTTTGTTGTTTTTAAAATTTGGCATTTTTCAGTTCAACCCTCAAAATTTCGTTTAATAATTTTGGTTGAGAAAGTATTCGAATGCATAAATAAGAAAAGTTCTGGAAAATCATGTTGTCAACAATATGTTTTCCTTTTAAAGAGAAAATTGTTGCTATCGATAACATAAAAACTCTCTTAGTTATCGTTGTTTCAAAAAAATTTCTTTATAACTATTGATAACTTAGAGAATGTTCATATGGAAACGTCCTTAGGTTTACTATCGTTAACTGAAAAATATAAATAATCATAATTTTATCGGTAAAAAATTCATTATATCGACAAGCAGGAGATTTTTATTTAACTCTGTGTACTAATGATAACTAGGAGATTTAGAGGGATACATAAATACATTGATACCTGCAAATTAGTGGGAGTTTATGTTTATAAAAAAATTCACGTTCAAGGTCACTTGTTGTCCTTCCGCGTACAGCCTTCTATGTACAGCTATGGACATACAAATGGCACAAATTCATATTAATCATAAATTTAAGTCTTTTCCAACTAAAAACTTTCAAAAGTGTAAGTTTTATGTCTTCTGATTGTTGTTGTTAGAGTACTTGTCTCAACAACGCTCAAATGTTCCGCTATATTTTGCCATTAATTTACCGTTATTTTGTTTTGCATAAAGAATGCTGATTTTAAGAGGACCTATAAATGGCACAATTTATTTAGTATAGGCAGTTCTCGCGTCGATTTTGTTTAAATCAGTTGATACTTTGTAAAATTAAAAAGTAAGTGTTTTTAAAAATGGGATCAGGCAAACATACCACAACTGAGGAAAGGCGGATGATATGGAAAATGCATGAAGATGAAAGAAAGTGGCAGAAATTTCTGAAATAATAAAAAAAGTGTATAATGCAATTACATCATGTGTTGAGAATCCCGATGTATTGATTAAGGGCAAAAGTCGGAAGCCAAGGCGTCGAAAAACAAATGTGGGTACGGATGGAACTATTGTCAGAATGGCGAAAACTGATCCATTCAAGTCATCGCGGCAGATAGCATCCGAAATTAATGAATCTTTGGACCTGGAAATTTCTACCACGCTTGTTCAAAGAAGATTAAATGAGGCAAATTTGTTTGGGCGCATTTCTAAAAAAAGCAAATGCTTGCAAAAAAAAATATTTCAAAACGATTAGTCTTTGCCAGAACCCATAAAGAAAATCCCATTAATTTTTGGAAAAACGTGTTATGGAGTGACGAAGCAAAAATAAATAGAATAGGATAAGATGGCAGAACCTATGTTCATCGTCCGAAAGGACAAGAATACCATCATCGGTTCACTCAGAGGACAGTTAAACACGGAGGAGGTAGTATTATGGTGTGGGGTGCATTTTCTTGGCATGGCATAGGTCCTCTTGTAAGAATCAATGGAAAAATGGACAAGTTTCAGTACTTAGACATTTTAAAAAACCATAGGGAGCCACATGCCTTTGATTCCATGCCGATTAAGTGGAAATTCATGCAAGACAATGACCCCAAACACTCCTCCAAAGTGGTAAAAAATTGGTTTGGGGCAGAGAAGATCGACGTTTTGGATTGGCCAGCCCAGAGCCCTGACTTAAATTCCATAGAGAACCTTTGGAACGAGCTCAAGGTTGAAATCGGCAAAAAAAATTATAAAAATATGGATGATCTGTGGTCGGCCACACAGGAAGCTTGGTATGCCATACCCAAAATGAAATACCAAAAAGTCGTGGAAAGTATGGGTCGCAGGTGCGAAGCTGTCATTAGAAATAAAGGCTACAGCACTAAATATTAACAGTAAAATGTTTTTACATACCAAAAAACCAACAAATTCTATACTGAAATATATTTTTTTCTCGTATCTATAGAAAGTGCCATTTATGTGTCCAGCTCATTTCAGTAGTATTTTTTCTTAATGAAGTTTTTTTTTAAATGAATTTAAATTTTAGTTTATATCAGTGTTTAAAATGCATAATAAACCTTAGGAAAAACAACAAAAATTTTTATTTGTTAATAATTTTTACGTTATTGTAACAGAAAAAAGAACTGTTTCTAAAATGTGCCATTTATATGTCCATAGCTGTATATGGAATATAATTTTTATGGTGGAACTAGAACCTTAGAACCTCATCGCAGCGCCACCTACCGGGACCACTTGTGAATGTCAAGCATTCAAGGATCAAAATCGGGTACAGCGGATCAACAGTTCAACGACATATGTCCATAGGTACATAAAAATTATATGAAAGTCCTTGTGTTATCGCTAACTGAGTGACTTTGTATGTATACATCTGCGCTATTTTCTTTATATTATTTATAGAGAATCTATCGATTATTTAGAGACTTTGTATGGAAAATTTTTATACAGGGTGTCTCAATAAGAATGCACTATTTGAATTCTGATATTTAACTGCTGTCCCCTATAGATGTTCCGATTATTAAAAATGCGGGGCTAAACAAAAGAATAACGTGTTATCATTGTTAAACCTTTTATAAAAATGGAAAAAGTCACGCGTACTTTGCGAAATTTTCGGTCGATAAATTGCATCTAATGTGCCAACAATTTGAAGAGTTGTCCAAATATTTGAAAAGGTCTCCTTTGCATCGGCGTAATAATCGGTCTCTCAAATAGATTGTTGCTGTAAATAAGAGTATAGTCGAAAATATTTATTCGACAGTGACTGAAACGATACGCTTAACGAAGTTCTTGTGGCCTCAACTGGACGGCAGGGATCTGGGCATGTGATTTTAACACGACGATGGCACCTGGCACATCACATGAAACAATAGATTTATTGCAGCAACGATTTGTATAGTGCACTCTAATTGAGGCCCTATATTAACGATGAAAGTTTTATGTTATCGATAGCTGAAAGAATTCGTTACATAAAATAATCAATTTATTGATAACTGAAATATAGATTTTTAATACAAAATATTCAGGTTATCGATAATTACACATTTATTTTATAGCAAGTCTTTATGTTATCGATAACAAATATTTTTCCTATTATAAATTTTCCTTAAAAAAATCTTGTAATTTTTAGAATTTTTTTAAATATTTTCTGAAGTTAATTAGGTCACTATTTACTGAGAAAACAACTCAGTTGTTATCGATCAATTAAAAGCTTTTGATAGTAAATTTTCCGTTACATTGTGCAAGTAGAGAACAATAAAACAAATGCTCTAAGTATATTAAAAATGAATATAAAAATGTATAAAGTTAAGCTGGAATGAATTTAGAATACTTTGCCAGCAGTCTCACTTTAAGATCACCTGTAATACAATTTATTTTTTCAATAAGGCCACAGTCGTTACAACTTAGAAAGGCCAGAGGAGGAAGAAATTGCATTAAATTGTTAAAGTAATGAATTTTTTAATTTTTATTGTTTTTGCATTCGTTAATTTCCATTAAAATTTCTAAAAAATCCAGCTTTTGTCTTTATGTGTTAATTATTTTGAAACTAAGAAATAAACACCAACAGCAACAGCAAGAATTGTTAATAAGAAATCTGTCACACTGTGCATTCATTCATTAACAAAAATGTTTACGAAATTTTTAAAAATAAAACTATCGTACCCGTTTTACCCCTCCACTCAAATCCAGTCAATGGATTAAATGCTTATGTGCGTTTTTCCGTTCTGTTGAAGAATATTGCGCAAAGTTCCATTCTGTTTGTTACACATATTCTCTATTTGCCGCTCGTACACAAACGCTACCAGAGGCCGCATAAAACTATGACATGATTTACTATTTTTCATTTTAGTATTTATTTTTAGTATTTCAGTTTTGTTTGGTTTCTACTCGCTTTTGGGTGCGCCATTCACTTATTTTCCAGATTTTCACAATTCAGTCGACAACAAGTGGAGCAGGGTGGGTGGACATTTTCAATTTAGTACTTTTTGTTTTTCCAGACCCAAAAATGATTTTTATAATAAACAAATTTTATTTCATGTTCACCTTTTGTTTTGTTTGATACTTGGTCATACATGATATGAAACTCCAGGAGTTGCACCGTCTTGTTATTGGTGGTGTGTGATCAGTGTATTACCAAAAAAATATCTCAGTTTCGTTTTTGGGTCAATATTTTAAAGTGTTTTTTCATCAAACATTGTAGACAAGACCTTAATAAACGTATTATTTGAACATGTTTTGTATTCGACTGTAATTGGATTTATTTTATTTGTTGTAGCTGTGGGAGATTCAAAGACAAATTGCCGTTTGTAAATGTTGTAAATAAGAGTTATAAAAAATAATAATATTATTTTTCAGCCTACACTGGTGGTCAAAACCTTTACAAATATGACGGCATATCTAGTTTACTTTGACTTATTTGCTTCAATTGACTGTTTTGTTACGAATTACATATTTCTGTGGAACCTCGACATAATTCTTGGTTTGATATTCTGACAGGGTGTTTTATATGTGAACGAATTTCCGTCATCCCTTGTCAAATTTGGTTACGAGACAAACCGGTTTCGGCTATGTGCCATCTTCAGTGTAATTTTTCGAAAATTACACTTTTCGTTCCAAAAATCTACATCGAAACATCCTGTCGGAATATCAAATCAAGAATAGTGTCTAAATCTACATCGACATATTTCATTACGAAGGAAGATTGCATAAAAAAACTGCAGAAGATTAAATAGCCTAAAATTAAGTCTACAAAAAAAATCCGTGTGTTGGGTAAAATATATTGTGGTCTTAAGAGTGTAAAATTGTTTATCCAATGATCAGGTGTAAGAGAAAAGATCAGTGACCGCGATCTATAAAGTGCAATGCCAAGTTCATAACAGCTATATTGAAACACAAAAATTGCAAATTTTTTGGATCATGGGGTTGATCTCGATCACCGCATTACTAATACAATAACGGATCCAAATTGAAGATATTTTTTAACACATGGCGACGGTTCCACAACTCGTTTCAAAAAATTTAGTCAACTTCAAAACGCAAAGGAACTGAAGTTCGGCAACAAAATACGACTCCACGGCTTTTCATTTTAGAAGTTTTAATTTGTCAATGTCTGCATTGATGGTTTCTATAGAATAAAAGACGGCTATGGTGATATATAGCTAGTCTACGATGAAAATTCATAATTACCCTCAACTAAGCGCGTTGACTAGAGCTGATCTGCAGTCATTTTAGCTGTAAAAAGAACTTTCTCTATTACCACCTCACACCCACGAATTCTCCACTTCGGCGGATTCTGGGACTTGGTGGATAAAGCAATAAGCAACACATTTATTTACACTATGCTGAAGCTATATCTTAGGAACTTTTACAGTGAAGCCTCCAAGTTAGACGATAGTGTGGATAATGGTAGCTAACCTGGGCATTTAAATCTCTACAGATCACTGCTGTACGTTGCTGGCAGCGACCGGAACAATAAAGGATATAACAGAAATAGTTGTTCTCCAGCCTATGAATGTTGATCTTCCCATTGTTAAGTGATCAGCCACTTAACATCAAAATTATTTGTAACCCAAGGTTCCAAGAAAATGCAGAGCAATGCTAGCCTGAAGAGTCTGGATGCGTCTCTAATTATTCCCCTGAATATTTTAAAAATTCATACTTTGGCGAAACTCCTTAGAGGAAAATATTAGAAGATGGATCACTAAAAATGACTAGCAGAATTGCCAGTGACTCTACTTTTGATATTCAGTACATCTAAATATTGGTGTCGGTAACAACTTCCCACTGCCTTATTAACCAAAATGTATAGCTGTTGGGAGTTGCATATAATAACTTTTACTGCGGATGCAAATGGAATGAAAACGAAAGGAAGAATGTGACAAATTTCTTGTTTTTCTGTCCTGGGCTGTGAAGGAAATTAACACATTACCAGTTCAAATTATAGGATATAGAAAAGCGAAGCTTTAAACGTCGGCGAGCAAGATGAAATTCCTTTATATAAATCAATGCACATTAAATGCAGATTAAATGTTAATTATAGCGTGTCGGCGAGCAAGATGCCAATCCAATAATTTCAAATTACTGAGCAGGCCAAATTAAAAGAAAGATTTTTCGAATTTATTAGATGTTTTTCTAGGGACCTAGAAAACAGTTCCAAATTAGGGAGCTTAGAATTATCGAGAGACGACTTTGGCTACACCAACCTCCTTTGCTCACCAGAACATCAATAATATTTCTATTGATGGCTTGTTATTTTAATTATTAAGATAATGCCTGCCGCTAAATTCTGCCCCACCATATTATCATTCTTTGGACCGTAAAAACATATATCTTTTTGAAAAGAAAAATGTGCATAATTTGCAGGTCTTGCATTTTTCAAAAGTTCTCAGCACAAATTAAAAGAGATTCTTAGCAAAAACTCTACTTTTCTTCTTGGCGGTCTAGGCATTCTAATGTGTTTTCTTAATTTTTTTCTTACTATTTAAAATTTTTCCCATGAAATTTTCTCAAGATAAAAAGTATTATAAAAGTTTTTCTGTTTACTTGACACAAAAGCAACAAAAGCTGTTTAGTTTTTTGCCCACCAAAGTGATACGAGTGCTTGAGTACGTACCATGGTACTTTTACTCATATGGAACACACACTCTTCACACAAAAGTTTTTTTTTTACTTTAATGCAAAACAAACGCAAAGGAAGATTTATGGAGTCTTGTGGCATAAAAGCAACTTGTTGCAACACCAGAAAAAAAAAATGCCAAGCAACATTACAGAATAAGTAGAAGCAAAAAAAAAAAACAGAAGAATTAATGCAAAACAAGGCATGCCTTTTTGGATGGTGCTCCAGGACAAACAAATCTAGGCAACTGTATGGCTGCAAGTAGTGTTCAAACTCATACGAGTAGAATTTACTATTACGAGTGCCAAGAGTAGAGGTACTACAAAGTACCCCTTAATACCTCAAATGTAGTGAAAAAAATCTATAGGTTTTGCATTTTTTTTCTTTTAGTTTTGATTGAAAAAGCCCACGTTAAAATGTGGGTCAAGCTTTACTTAAGCACAACAAATAAAAACATTTTTATATAAAATGTTTGTTGGTGGAATACATAGAAAACAAAGCAAACGAAATCGATAATAAATTTTTACAACAAGTACCAGTACGAATAGAGTTTCCCACACCTTAGAAGCGAATAGAATTTAAGTCGACCATGTCAAGTTGAAAAACGATTGCTCACAAGTTGTTGCACCAACAAGCAAGCAAGTAACACTTTATTTAGTTAAAATCAAAAGCCAAAATCAACCAGTTGCTTGTTTGTTTAAAACAATTTTTTTTTTACCTTTAGTTAAACAAAATATTTCAGATTTTGATTTCAATTTTAATATTTTTTTGACTTCTCAATAAAAGAATTTCTTAGCAATTAATGAAACGACATTTTGGTTGTGGTAGCCTCAGCGGTGTTCAGAGTCATTAATTTGTATAGGGAACATCAGTCCTACCTCCTTTGTTTTGAAAAGCGTAATTATTTATTTGAAATTTATCAGTGCAGCAGTTCCGCTAAGAATCCGTACGCTTTATACATTAAGACCAATTTAATCATATTAATCATATTGAATGTGTTCAGAAACTATTACTGATTTTTCGCTAGCGCGGTTCGTCATGGCCCCCTGAAAACAATCTCCCTTCTTATTATTGTAGATTGAAATTATAAATAATTTTGTATTTGTAATTAACCTGATTGGTAATATTGCTATTGCATTTCTGATCAATAATAAATATCTATATAAATGTTCCTCAACGCTCACCACGAAATTATCTTTCTCAATAATAATTCTAAGGCAGGTCCGATTATGAGACTATGTAAGTACGATCATAATATGGTCATTTGGAGTCATACTATGATCGCCTGTGTACCTAATATGATGCATTTTAAAGACATATTGATCACGAAATTGTATTTTTTAATTATATTAAGATACGTTAGGATTATATTTGTTGTGCATGATAATGTTATGCTTACATTATATAATAATATGATTGCATTGTAAAATCTCATTATTGTCTTAGAATGCACTATTATTCTAAGTAATGCATATTTACACAAATAGTATGATTTCACTACAGCCATATAATGCACTTGTTATAATTATCTTAACAATGATTTTTCTTAGCGTGTAGCAATAGCAAAGCCAAAGTGATCAACGATTTCCCGCCACTCTGCAAAACTGCCGCAGTCGCCTCAGATGCTATTAGCAGGCTTTACAGTTGGAAAGGTTTAACCTCACTAATGTTATGGCTAACTCATGCAAATTAAGAATAAATTAGGTTCTTAATTTTATATAAAGTTGCTCTTGATTAGACTTTGAGCTGTCGTGAATGCTTGTATTCCAGAATAATATGCTATTTGTGAGTGATGACCAGCTTCACGGATAAGGTGATATCCGGAACAAGGTGGCCATATTAAATGAACTGCCAATTTTATATTAATAGTTTGTTTACATGTTGCGTTATGAAATTCTATACTCAACTGCAGTAAATCTATTTTGTATGAAATAATGTGTCAAGGATTTTGAAACAATGTGTCAATGAGTTTGCCTATGTGACCTACCCACAGGCTCAGAAAGCGTTTGAAAGAAATGGTCCACTGAAAGAAAAAAACTTTTATGAAAGCTTTCGCCACAGTAATAGATAATTGGGTAAAAGACGGCCATTTTGTCACATAAAGTGTTTTGAAACTCTCCAAAAACTGGCCACCGACAGTAAGGGTCCCTAAAAATAGATACCTGGCCTCGTTTTGTGACGTTAATTGCTCAACAATTAAGTCACTGATCAGAAGTGAGGAACTGTTGATCGCAATGGAAGCTTGGAATACTTCACCAGATATCAAACAGGCTGAATTCTTGACTAAACCCTTCTCATAGAACAATGTTCTGTAATTAAATAGGAATGGGTTGCGACTGTTAATTGGTTTTCGATTCAGCCATTTTCCCTATTATGTTGGGAAATTAGATTAGTTCTCTTTTGTGTCATTTATGCCTTGAGGAGAACAACGACACACATTCTTTTTTTTGCGAATGTATTGCTTTAATTGGTGACAGAAAACATGTTTTTAACTCTGAGCTCTTATGTATCAGGTGAACTTCTCTAACCTCAGCACAAGCTATCCTAAGGAACGTTACACAAAGATTGGTTTAATAAACGCATTGAGGCACAAATTATCCACAAGTTGGAGAAAGGAAAAAACTTGAAAACTCCAACAAACACTTCACTGAAATCGATGAAAGTAAGTCCTTTTAAAGTTATATGCAAACAACATCGGGTGAACATATTTAGGCAACCTTGTAGCATCCTCAGAAAAGTACAATATTGATTTTCACCGCAAAACAAAATTAATTAACTTTTATCAAACTGCATTTTCTTTTTGAACAAATTTTAAAATTTTATGGTTAAACAATGTACAATAGCCTGAAGCATTTTATACCCAATTGAGTAACATCTTTAATGATCGATTAAGGGTTTCTGGGCTAGTACGATAGATTTGACGGTACTATTTTGGGGTATTTTCTAATATCTAGGTTACATCCGACCTCTACAATGCAGGGCTGTATTAAAGTATTGGCATTTTTTAATACAGCTACAAAACCGATCAGTGCGGACAATTGCGATAAACACCGCAAGAGTCGATTGCAAACCGATAAGCTTTGTTGTCTATGGCAGCGATTCATTCTATAGACATTCTTATACACATCTATGATAATAAAATTTTCTATAGAAATTCTCATAATTTAATAAAGATTTACCACATAAAATCTCTCCGATATCGGCAATACTGCGAGGTACGATACAATATATTTAATATAGTTTCACTATCATCTTCTTTACATGGAAACTGGTACTATCCCCCTCCTTACCAAAAGAAAGGTAATTTAGTTCGGTAAACAGGAAGTAGAATACAAGTCTTTGCACTTTGCAAGATGCAAAATTTATTTTATTTAGTGCAACTTTCTCACGGTTTTAATGCACCTCATTGTGTGTAGATGACTTGGCGTGAGATCTGTAAAGTGTTTGAAGAAAACAACTTTGCTGTTGGGTTCTGTAATCGATTAATGAAAAAATTTACATCTTGTTAGCAATTTTGATTGTGCAATTAAAACACAAACATGCTAAAACTCACACACATGCACGCATTTAAACATGCACTAATGAATTGTTTTAAAAAGACCGTTGTGGCTGCTGAGCAGGGTAAAATATTCTACAGGAACTGTGCTGTTATTGTATTTTCAAGTAGGCATCACATGCTTTGGTTAAAAAAATGTTAAACGAATTCTAACATTTTCAAGTCATGATCTAATAATTTTCCAAAATGCTACGTCCAGATTTATTGAATATATTGTCATCCCATACGATTTTGAGTAGGACTAAGAAAAAGTTTCTGCATTTCCTGGCTTACAGTGGTTACAATAGTAACCAAGTTTCAAAATAATTACTGGAAATTTCGGTAGAATTCAATAGAAATTTCGATCGTAATCGAGCGCCGTAATTTGCCGCTTTTATGTGGCTCTAGTTGATTAACAAACGGTTTCGAATCTATATTCCCTGCGCAACCCACATACTGAGCTACGGATACTAGAAAAATTTCTTATCTTAAAGATTTCCCCATATACATATATTATAAGAGAGCAGTATTTGAATTTTGTGGTAACTCTATTATTTAACATATGATTGTTCGCATCATAAAAATCATTCAAAATGGAGCGCTACACAAAAGAAGAAAGCGTTATTATCAATGCGAAACCTCATTCTGTTGACACCGATCACATAATTTGATATATTTTGTTTAATAAAGAGCACCTAATGTGTCAATAACGCAAGGAGTGATCGAAATATTTTAAGAAACTGGCTCGATTATGGATAGGAAATATTCTGCTGTAAACGAGAGTCGCCGAAGACCCCAATGCATCAATTCGGTAGCGGTCGTGAACGGCATTCGTTCAAGGAGCATGAGAACGGCATTCTGGTGGTCTCCACTTGACGACATTTGGCTTCAGCAGGACGGTGTTACCTGCCACTCCGCGCATGAAACAATCAGTTTATTGCAACAACGAGGCACACTGTACTTAGTCGCTCGTTCTCTAGCATGAGCCGCATAAGCAGCGAGCCATACTTCGAGAAGTAGACGTTGACATGCCGCGCGACCGCCTGGTCGACACCTCCTTCGAGCACCAACTCCGTCAGACCGCTGGTCACCGACTTGTCTCCTTTATCTGTAGCAGTCCTCTTACGCTGCCGGGGCCTCCTCTGCGAGGCAGACCCGGTCGCAGATCTGACGGACATAACACTATCGTCAGTTATGACTCCAGCAATAGCCGTAACACCAGCAGCACCAGCGTCGCCCTTAGCACCAGCAGATTGTGAAAGTGATTGATAAATCGGTTAAAGAGTTCTCGTCTTTAATTATTTCGATCTTCCACTCACTCAAAGCAACAAATTCCGCCAAAGTCTGCTATACTAATCCATAATTTGAAAAATGTATCGTTAATAGGAGAAAACGCAGAAAACAATTGAGAGACTGTCTGCTATAATTAAACAATTTAGAATGGTCGTTATCTTGAAAGAGGCTCGTAGTAATAGAAATTACATCAAAAGTTTAACAAATACTCAGTTCGAAAGGCTGCTTATTCCAAGCAACCGGGAGAGGGACAGTAGTCCATCAAGAACAACTAACTGTACCTCGGCAAGAAAATAGAATTGCTTCATGTTCGCTAATCATCCTGATGCATTTATGATCCAAAATCTACCAAATGTGGCAATAACTATGCTGGCTGCATGGTTTGATCTTAGCACAAACACGCCTGTTTCCATAGAGCCAGAAAATCTTTCAGGTCATAATAATTTCAAGGCCAGAAAATGATTTGACGGTTGCGTCCTCATACATATCATCACAACATCATTTTTAAATGAAATATTATTCCGAACAAGTCAACCCATTAACTATAGAGAAAAGAAAATCTTTTGAACTTAAAACATACTGTCCAGAAGTATTTTTCAATGCCGCACTCGCTTTTGGCAAAGTTAGGCATCAGGGGTTACAGTGTGTTCAGACATACATTTTAATTAAGCCAATTCAATTTTAAATTGAGTTATAAAGTATGGTGTTTACACTTTTGCAATTTAGCTTACTTAATTAGCATTTATAGCTGTTGGTGTTTTTATGATCCGACAATGATATTTGAAAAGCCTGTAGTCATGTGTTATGCGTTTTTACGTTCTAAATTTCCAAGTATCACTATAATATGAAAGAGATAGATAGCTAAATTGGTAACAATAATATTTACGGTTCATTTTTATAATCGTGGTAATGTTGTTGTAAGTTGTCGGGTCTAGTTAGTGGTCTATTACATTTAATGTGTTCGTTTTGCAGTAGTCTGCTCACTAAACACCCTTTTGTTGCAAAAAATTCATAATTGCCCAATTAAGGTGGATGTCTGAACATAACCTTAATATGTAAAATTAAATGTTTCTTGCCTCCTAAACTGCTAGAATCTTATCTTTCGTTATGTCAGCGAAAATTATGCGCTACTGTTCTCAGTTCTTAAGCAGAACCATACTAAGCTTCTGAAAAGCTAGAGAATTATCCTATGCGTTTGGTGTTTTGGGTAAAAAACTGGAGAATAGCAGTAAATAAAACCAAGAGTAAGCCTTCAAAGGGGAAAATTGTGATATTTTTAACCTGTATAACCAAAACATCTTTCAGACTGATCAGGTCACTATCACTGAGACAGGTGTCTCAGTTGGGTTCGCCACGTAGAAACGAAGAGGCAAGTGAAGACTGTAAATTCAGCCTGTACAAAACTGACTTCTAGCCGATTTTGGACAAACTCAATCAAAAATTATTTGGACGATGATTGCAACACAAGGCTAGATTAAAAGATGAGGTTGAATATATATTAAGGTGGATCTTATAGTCAAAACAAAGGTTAAAAAAAGGAAATATGAAAGAAAGAACCCCATAATTGCATTCTGTTTGTTTGTTTTATTTTTATTGCGCGTATTAGGATTTTTTCAAACAAAAATTTTCTAAAACTTAATAGCAAAACAGGCTATAAAACTACCTGTCGAATTCTTCTCTGCCCCCCACAGCATTAACTCCTATCGTGCGTATTGTGTTCCCAAGAAATTCTCTTTCATGCGAGTTCATTTTCTGTATGAAGTGGTTTAAAATTGCAACTAACAACACATGTTTGGAGGCTCTTTCGCTACTTAATCAAGTCTTAATATCTAGACTTTAGACACATTTATTGCAGTTGCTGGCTTTTTAAATGCATTTAAATGCATTTGTTGTTGTTGGTTTTATTATTATTATTCAATAGATATGGTGAGTGTGGGTGGATTTCTTAGGTGGCTGAGTTAAATAAGTGCATTTTGTTGGCTGATTGAATGCAATACTTTTATTGCTGGAACTGAGTCTTTTTGTGTGCTGCTACTTTGGCAAGAGTTAGAAAATATTATGCAATTTTTTAAATATATTTATGCCATTAAAAAAAACAATATTTATGCATATTTTTTAGTGCTTGATTTATGTAAAATATCAAAAAATATGTGCGAGTTAAACAAATAAAAAAATATATTAACAATAATAAATTTGGAAGAATAGTCGGTCAAACTTAACCTTAAAGTACCCAACACTAACAGCCAGTATAAATTTGAATTAACAAAATATGTATAACTTTTTAAACACGCGTATCCAAGATCTCCATAGGTAGAGAATTCAATACAAAGTTTTCCTTTCGTCTTTACGAGGGAATTGAAAACAACCCTGCGGGAAATTTGTGGAAATTAGTCTAGGCGCACTTATTCCGTGACATGTGAAAATGGCTCTAGCACAAAAAGTAATGTGCCGTGGCCAGTGAAACTTAACTAGTATAACTTAGATAATTAAATATGTACAGGGTGTCCGGCGGGAAGGTACACTACTTTGTTTTGCCGCCATTTTGGTAAACATCAGTCTTGACAGTTGATATTTGGCAGTCGTGAAGTAGAAGGTTACGTGAAATTTTTGGGAGAAACAACGTGCCACCAAGACGTACCAAGATCGTGTAGTGAATGATTTCGAAGAAAGAGGGACTTTAGCTGATAGGCCCAAGCATGGACCACAACGTATTGCAAGATAAGCGGAAAACATTACTGCTGTTGAAGATAATGTTTAAAACAATCCATCAACCTTAATTTGACACCGTGCTCACGAGCTTGGTTTTCAAAGAACAACTTTGGCCACAATTTTGCACATAGATTTGCATTTGTTCCATTTAAGATTCAGTTGGCACAAAAGCTTCCATTTACGCCGCCGTACATACGCCAATAGGATGCTACAGCTCGCCCATGACAACCCCAATTTTCATGAACAAATCATAATCAGTGACGAGGCACATTTTCATTTGAATGGATAAGTGAATAAACCGAATAGTCGGTTCTGGGCAATAGAAAACCCTCCTTTGCATCCATTAAAAGTGTCAGTCTGGTGTGCAATTTGGTCAGGAGGAATCATTGGACCTTACTTCTTTGAAACTGAAAACGGCGTAACAGTAACTGTCAATGGGGAGCGATATCGTGATATGATTAAAAACTTTTTAACGCCACAACTGCATATGGTTTCACATCGCATACAGCCAGGATTACAATGGAATTACTGCGAGACCTCTTTCCACAACAAGTTATTTCAAGGAATGGTGATGTTGATATCTGAAAGAGCTCGCATTTGTGAGGCTAAGAGAGGCAATGCCTGAAAGATTTTAATTTACTTTCCATGACAACGTCATGTTCCTATTATACAAAGTGTTTGAACTCGAACCGTTCCGTATCTCCAAAGAACCAGCCACGTGACAAGTTCCTTGCCAGTTCTATTCCCTCTATGGAAGTATTCGGCTTTGTTGAATCTGTTGTACTATTCAGCGATGTATGAAATTTATCATTTTTGTGCAATTCGATTTTAGGCAATTTTTCGTCGATTTCCGCTTTATTGTATATTTTTTTTTCTGACAAAAATGATACAAACATTTTGATAATGTTCCTAATAAGTATAACTCTTTGCCTTCAAAGGCGGCACATTATCCGGCAACATCAGTTCGGATTTCTTTCTCAGGACTTTGATAACGTTTTGCACGTTGGGCTACGCATCAAAATCCTGCGGCGGAACATTTAAAGTAAGTACAAGGGATCAGTTTTCGTCAATTCGGAGTGTGTCGGTGAGTGTTCCTCAAGGTAGTTCATTAGGTCTGATACTGTATATAGTTTACACAACAGATATGCCAACAAACTTAAACAGATACACATACGTCAATCTTCGCATTGCAGTTGTAAGTGTAAATATAGACCCGAACATTGCTACGAAGCATCTGCAATCTCATAATATCGAGGATTGGTTAAAAAAGCGGAAGATAAAGGTAAATCGCTCTAAATGAATTCACATAACTTTTACACTCACAAGGCAAAATTATCTACCAGCAGAAACCAACGTGAAATATTTGGGAATTCAACTCGACTGACGTTTAACATGATGTAGAAGCAAAAATAACAGCTATAAAACTGAAAACTGCTAAGCTGCATTCGCTTATAAGTGCCAACCAAATTCTGGCCCTGGAGTATAAAGTTCTTCTGTACAAATTTATTATAAAACCTATATTTACATATGGCATCCAGCTATGGTGTAGTGCTTGCGCATCAAATATTCACAAGTTACAAAAAAGACTTTCTAAATTAATATGACTTATGCAAATACGTAAGCTACTTATTAGTGCATCCCAACTCCTATGCCCGGGATATGCTGTAGTTTGTAGGACACGAGGGACAAAGAAAAATCGATACCCTGAGTCTTGCGAGATGGCCCTTTGAAGCCACTATAAACTAGTCTAAGATTTGAACACAACAATTTAGTTACTACATTGAATACATAATATAATTATTAATTATTATAATATATTGAATAGAACAAATTAGTTCCAAAAATAACACAAAAACCATAATACACAAAATTTTTGAATTTCAAGACTAGGTTTATAATTTCACCAAACAATTTTGAAAAAAATCAATATTTTATTGAAAACGTATTTTATCAAAATGGATGTTACGCGAGGTTCAAATGTCCTATATCTTACCAAAACGCGAATTTTCACAAGAAAGTAACCAAAAACAAAATTCACCATATTTTGTAATTTAACAAAATTTCACCGAAAGCTCTAAGTTTTCTCAACTATTAGAAATTCGACTAAAAAATCCAATTCCGCTATTACCTCGATTCAAAAAATCGAGAATTTAACCAAAATTGATAAAAGCAAAACAAATTAAAATAGCCGTTATTTAGAAAAAACATTTCATCTATTAACCGATCGAAAATGCTCATGTTAAAACGAAGGGAGAATTTGAGTGTAAAATAAGAAGACTAAAAATTAAAGATCGCAAATAATCCTTTTCACCGGAAAAAAATCGTAAGTCTATTTTTAGTAGGCGATACTTTTGTATTGTGTATAAGATTCAGCACAGCGGAATATAGCACTCTTCCTTGATATTTAACTTGATATTTTGTAAGTTTTTCTTGAAACAAGAAGCATTATTTTTATAATCATTTTTTTAAAGATTTATTTGGTTAGCTTTAGTCATATTTTCTTATTTTAATGTTGTTTTTTAATGTTTAAACACCCGTGTTTTAAATAAAACAAGTCACCTTAAACAGTTGCCCAGCAGACAAAGAATGTGTGTGAAGATACGTTTCGCCGTAACGATCACTTTTCCCTTCAATAAATTTTCAAAAATTAGTACTTTTTTAATTTTTGTACCCGGATTCTGAAATTATTTCAGATAGCCGACCTTTATGGCTCCCCTAAGTACTCCCTAAACCACCATTCCTGTATAGTGGCTCGGGTCAGCCCGTCACCATTTTTCCATAATGGTAACTGGAAATAACTTCAAGTTTAACAGTTTTGCCAAAGGGCTGTTGTTTCCTAAATATTTTAGATGATTAACTTTTATGGGTCAGTTAACTAACTCTTGGAGCAATTTTTGTAAAAGGGGGTTTTTATGGATTTGCTTCCGGCTTCCTAATGTAGGCAACTGAAAAAAGGGTCAAAATTACTGTTAATTACTGTTAAATTGTTAACAGAACTCTGTTGATTGCAAAATCAACCGATGTTAAAAATTCGGTTTGTGTCTTTGTCAGACATTTCTTTAACTATATTTGCTTCTCAAGGTCAGAGAAATACTTTTCCCAATAGCAAGATTTTCCAAAAAATTTCAAAAACAACTTAAATTGTGACCCTCGTACGTGAGATGTTTGATCTCATCTACATTTCAACAGTTTTACAACTTTCATTGCAGCAATTTCCAACACCCCAAAATATTTAACAACAACAAACAAACAAACGTACTTACAAAACCAAATGAAAACAAAAAGGAAAAATTTTTATTTTATTTTTTGTATTTAATACCATGATCTGTATTGACCTTCTTTAATGTACATTTTGCCTAAAAACACATTGCAACGATAAAAGCAACAACTACATGCCAAAAACAAAATTAACGTCCGTCATCAGCAACCGCATGATCATCATCACCATCATGAGCAACATCATTATAAAGTTCATTAATACTTAACGATAACAGCAGAAATATTCACTAATAAAACAAACGAAATGTTAAAATAAAACATCCTCAAGATATGAAATTTTCGAACATCATCATCGTCATGATCATTTGTAAATTGCATCTACTGTCATCAGAGCGAGAGAGAGACAGAGAGAGAGAGAGAGAGAGATGACAAAGGAAGAAAGTGAATTTTCTGTTGTATGTTGTTGTTGTATTCGTAATTAATGCTGCTGCCAATGCTGCTGTGGCATAGTAAACCCACAATCATACACAAACCAATATTTAATTGCAAGTTCAATGTGTCCAATAAATTTTTGTGTGTCTTTCTTTTTTAAAACAAAGAAAGCAAAAAAATGTAATAAATGCAAGTAAAAGTTATTGGGCAAACGAAAACGAATTGGGAACGCCCTACTAGGGAAGTGACAAGTTTGGGCTTTTACATATTTTACAGAGCGCCATTATTTTAATCAATAAACTTTATTCCAACGTCCCAAAGACAATAACAATATTCATGCGGTCATACGAAAACAAGCTAGAAAGCCGTTGGGAATCAAATAAATGGATCAATGGACACTAAAAGGAGAAATACTAAACGTTCTACTTCAGCTCTATAAGCAAGTGGTTCGCTTTATATTTAAAACAAAATCTTGCTGAAAGGCCAGCACGGGTGCAAAGTCTATGCCAGCACAGAAAAACATGGTTGAAGAAACCATAGGTCATACATAAAATAATATTTTTATTTTTAATAATAATATGTAACCATATTATTGTTTAAACCATTCAATTTACCATTATTATTATAATAAAATTTTGTTAACAATACTTGATAATAACATGATCCAAAGTTATCTTTATATGATCAAAATATACAATCTCGTGATAATTGCTTTTTTAAAATCCAACAGTACTATGCCTATAAATGAGCAAAACATAACACAAAATAACCATATTATGATTGTACTTGCATTCGTTGCATTTGTTAACTTTTTTCGATATCTTGTAGCTTGTCATTATTGTTTAAAGTAATTTTTACCAAGAAAAGATTTTTTTTACACATTGCTTAGAAAGTAAAATATGAAGTGATAGAAAAGCGTTCACCCGAGGCTGAACATATTTGTTTATAAAGAAATATTTGCTAGCTTCGTAGTCATATTTTACTTATATCAATATATTTTACTAATAATATATTTTCGTTAGAATCATATTATTTTTGTATAATTTAAAAAAGTTTGGTTGTGGTTGTGTGGGATTTATTTTAAAATATTCATCCGAACACTGTTGCAAACTTTATGAATAAACAACTGTAACCAAGGACATATTTGTCGTAACTAAGATAATTTTTAAAATATTAAAAATATACTGTAATATGTTTGCCAATACTGTATATTGTTGGGAAGAACATAATATAATTGTCGTGACCAAGTCGCTACCAAGTTTTTTCTCTGCGTGCATTAAAGCGTCTAAACTCTTTTTTAATCGAGTCTTCTTGAGTATTTGAGCTCGAATTTCAATATTTTGTCGAAAATGCTGTAAGTCAGGACATTTCTATCTCCAACTCTAGGCCTTATGCCCTATTATTCATCTGTATTTCCCTTTGGCAAAGAGCAACGTTACTCTACTATTGAAGTGCTCAGCTATTTTTTAAAAATTAAAAAAAGTATATCTGCAGGTTTGTAATACATTAGAAACCTGAAATAAAGCCCAGTATAAGGGAACGTAGTGGTTCGCATTAAGAAGTTATGGACAGCTGCTGCCAATGATGCAAATGTTTTGCTTTTAAAATATTATGCATTTTAAGCGTATAAAATTACTCAAATAAAATTTATTTGAGAAAGTAGGCACCATTAGTATTTAAGGATGTTCAATTGTGGTTTTTTGCGTTCCAGCAATTTCGGACAACTTTGGCACATTCAGAGAGTAATTTTCTTTTTACTCTCAATAGTCCGGACTATTTTGTTATGCACCTGGAACAGACCTTATATTTGATCGCATTTTTTCGGACAGATCTGCCATGATTTATGTAGGCAACTGTCTTATGACCTTATCCGACGACAATGCAATGACACATTGATCCTGCAGCAACATATTCTCGCAATACGGGTATAAACCACAGCTACAACGTGCACTCCTGAAGGAGCCTCACCAACAAGCAGCATGGGTCTTGCGTGCCAGGGGCTAGTGGTTCCCTTGCTATCAGTGTTTATATCGTTTTTGATGAAACTTAGAAAGTGCTACCTGTAGTTTCAGGTCCCAGACAAGCCTCGGGAACTGGCTTCCCTACCTCCTCCCATAGCAATACATCAAGGTGGTGGGATCACCAAGAAGACATGTCTTCAGGGGGAATTTTTTGCGCACAAGCGGCCATTTTGATGCTTAACAGTTGACAGCTATGGTTGCTCCGTTTAAAAAAAAGAAAAAACATCGATTCGGCAGTAACTATGAAAACCACCTGCTACATCGCGCATGACACAAACGCTTCGGTTTCTTTTTTCAGACAACTTATTGTATTCATATCTAACGAACAACTAATAAGGTTATAAGCCCCGATTTTTTCTTTATTGCACAATTTCACTGACTACAGAAGTTTCATATCGAGAGCGGAGAATTTTGTTTTACTGAAGTGCAACAGTTCCAAGCTCATATTCCGTACCTTTCATTGATGCACATGTTGAATGTGCCTTGGATGTAATTTTAAATTAAGAGGCAACAATTTTTTCTGCTAAAGTAAAAAAAAGAATCGTAATCACAGTGTTTTCTCTTGTGTCACTAGCCATTTGATGAACTCAATAATTTATCAATACCATAGTAGCGCTTCCGTGAAATAAATAAAAGAAACCTGTGTGCAAGTACACCAACTACTTTTAGTAACTGCTATTTATTTCTTTCTTACTTTTTTCGGCAGTGAAATTGTGTTTCTCTTTTTCTTTCAAACAAGTTCAGTTCCATTCGTACAGTGCAATTGAAGAATTTCTGAAGCGGCCTTTCGATCCTTTAAAAAACTGCAACAGCAACAACAAGCAACAACAAGCAACAACTGCCAAAAACATGCACTATAATTGTGTGTGAACTTAAATGATACTCGTATTAAAGGTGCAGCATACAGTCAGTCAAATCGTTGGTCTGGCTGGCTGGCAATCAGTTGGCAGCAACCAACAAACAAAAAAAAATGAAACAACCGAAAATGGTAGAAATTATTTTTAGCCAATGCTTTTTTTTTATAATATTATTATCGCTGATGACCTAGAATATCTCATAAACAGCAACGACGAAAGCAACGACAACAACAATTGCATGAACAACAAGTTACTGTTGTGATTATAGTTGTTGTTATTGTTATTATTGTTGCTTATTTTAACCAATGATCCGCAGCCGGTATAAATAATAATGATCTTGTCACTTTTGCTTAATCACTATCACCATTTATTTTAGTTTTTTTTTAATTTCATTTCCAAGCGTATGCGAGGGTTGTGCATGTAGGTGGAGTTAGAAAAGAATTAGGAAAATGTGGGTGAAAATATTAAAAAGGATCCCATTATCAATAAGAGACAAATTTTTGAAATTGGGTAAAACTTACGGATCTGTACTAAAATAAGTTTGAATTCTTACAGCAAGTTCGATACATTTCCTAAATATTTTCGATTGACGGAGCTAAATGATGGTGCTACCAGACGTTAGTGTGTCTTGCATTGCGAAGGACATTGCCAACGTGAGAGAGTTGACATAAATGCGGGCCACTCGGTGATTACGTAAAGCTTTGCTAATGAAGCTTTTTCGTTCTTGTAGTAGTATTGTGCATATTACTTTGGATGTATTTAGTATCAGTATATGTAAAATTGAAATTTTCTCGGGTTACGCGAACTGTGTACATATTGGCTAATAATTTACAGTGTTCAAATTGATTTTAATCGCAGGGTTGCCAAAGCTTACGCAATACATACAGTGGTTTGCATGAAATTAAAATTTCTTAAAGACACATAGACTTAACCACCCTTACAAGGGACAAACTACGTCATATAACATGAAATCATGAGCTTGGCATAATTTAGTATTTCTATCATTCTTGCTAATTATTACCTCATGTATCGCATTTATATTTCGTTGTAATCATAAAAGATTGTTGGGACTATTGAGTCGCCTATCTACTGCATTCAAGGGAGATCTGTTATAACTTAGAAAACCGGTAGGGCTAAACGCAGTGTGGGTATCACTTATGTCTTACCTTATACGATTCATAATCACAGTCGCTGCAAAATTAGGATTTGCAAACTTGTATTATGGACTTCTTAGATCTTCGATTCAGGGACTAACTTCTCGCCGATGGAATAAAAACTGCACAAACTTTTAAATAAAAATTGGACAAATTTTAACATACAAGTCTGCGACTTAAATAACTCTTCTTCCATGAAAACCACCTATTAAGTTACTTAATGGTGCACCCAGAGTTGAATTAATTTGAGCTCTTTATTTAGTAGTCGTTCTTAAACATACATTTTCGAGTTCTTTAGAATGATTTGGAGGAACGGGTTTCAAACAGGTCCGAAATCCATTCTAATTGCTGTAATCGCAGTAGTAAGAGGTCATGCTCGATAGATATCTCTGTAGAACATATTACTTTTATGTGAAGCAAAAGAATTGTAGGGATTTTTTAGAAAATTCACTTCTCTTACATCCCACGTATGTATATTACTTGGTATGTTTATTTTGATAGGTCGTCTCCTATTTTACTTTCTTAATTTTCTTCAACTCTTTTCGGTTATTAATCGATAGATTGGCTTGACGAGGATATGGCGACTTTTTGTATTGACACTTGGTTTCACTCTCTTTGACAAGTCATCTTTTACTTTTATTTTCTTCTTTATCATCATCACCTTTCTTATTGTCTTTATACAATTTTCGGCTTTCAATTAGGCAACAACTCACTTGAAATTTTCTTCCACGATACTGATGCATATATGCAAGTCCGTCTGGCCCAACTCAACTTAAGAGTGGATTGTGCGTGCACACTTGCAAGTTGCAACAAGTCAAGAAGTCAAAACAACATCAATTTGCATTTTTGTTTTATTGTTGGTACATTTCTAGAATATTAACATTTCCGTAGCGGTTTGTGTTATGATAAAATAAAAACTCACTCATTAAGCCTGATTTTCAGGATTTTTGGAACTTTTTTTTTAGAAAAGAAAGTAAAAGTCTTCTTGATTTTTAAACAAACATATTTATTTATTTAAAGACATTTACATATGCATATTTATATAAACATATGTATATATGTATATACATATGTATTAAATTTATTGATCTCTATTCGCTTTACCACGATTTTGATGTTTAAGCGACCATGTGGGCAAACTAAGCAATCCCCATACTGGTATGACCATCATTAGCAAAATAGAGCCTCCACAGACTACAATCTGTTCCGTCATTGTCATAGGATGTCTGGGTGGGCCACAGACCGGTGGTAAGTTTCGTGAAGGGATTTTAAGACTCGAACAGTTTTTGGCTTTTAACCAGACTTTACGATTATTTTGTATCAGCGACAGCATTTTTATTAAGAGAAACGATTTTGCTTGCTTCTGAAGTTCTAATTTCAATTGTAGACTTTTTGTAAAAAAAATTATAATCAAAATTGAAAATCAAGGCAAGGCAGAGTTTGAACAAAAAACTAATTACTCAAACATAACGTTAGGAAATAGTAACATTTTGAATTTATACCTTTTTTAACTTCTTCGATAAAATATGGACCAAGGCGAATTATTGATAAGCTGGCCTCATGAGCGCAGGTGACAAATTCGCTCATCCCAACCTAACGTCAGACCCTTTTAGGGTTTATATGAATTTTTAATAAAATTTATGATAAAAAAAATGTTACTTTTGTTTTATCTTATTTTTCTACAAATTACTTTACTAAAGACGATTTACGATTCGCTTTGTTCCCGCCTTATAATTAATTCGCCTTGATATGGACGGTTACTTTTTAATCCCTTGTGTAATCTCCGCATTTATTGTTACTTTTCATCCAATGATTTGCTCATTAACAGATATGGAAATAATGAATTATTATAGATATTAGCAGCGTACACGTAATTACCACATACACAAACTGTCTTAAAGTCATATGTCTTATAATAATAATATTAAAAAATATGGCCACTGTGAAAAACCTCATAATTTTGTGCGCTATTTAAAAAAAACGCAACGTTTTAATAAAATGTTACGACGAAAAACAAAAACAAATGTTTACAAGTGCGTCTTAATTGTGTTAAATAAATTTTAAATTGAGTCATAAAACTTGGTGTTCATGCGTATGCAATTTAGCGTACTCAATTATATTAAAGTCTTAAGTATTCTTGTTTTAATTTTAATTTATTTAATTTTCTTTAATGTTAGAAAAAAGGGTCAATAAATAAATATTAACTTAACGTACTTAATTAGCATCTGATAGAGCGTGAACATGCTGTAGGTTTTCGTATCTAGTTAAAGGTCAATTAAATTTACAAAATTACAACATTTTCTGCTCACTAAACATACTTCACCAGAGATGCAAGGTGAATTTGATTGAATTTATGTTGTAGTTAAGAACTAAATGCTCAATTTATTAATTGAATTCATTTGTGGTAAATTGAGCTCCATTAAGGCCTCATTTTCGTAAATATTCTAATTGCACAATTAAGGTGCATGTGTAAACATACTATTAACTGCGTAGATCTCCTAATTGCGCAATTAGGGCGCATGTACGAACACACTATTACATCCAACAATAAATACTTGAACAGTAAAAACACCTAAACAACAAAAGCAATGCATATAAAAAATAACACAAACAAAAAATATGACAGAACAAAAACATAGAGCAGTAGGTTTTGTTATTTTAGAACGTTTTTTGGTACTCTAAATTTTATAGTCTAAAACATTAGGACAGTAAGACAATATGACATTGTAACATAGCTTGTTGATTTTTATTTACTTTTACTATTTTTTATTTATTTTATTACTTTTGCTTGATCACGGCAATTAAATGGAAAGAGTAACCGGTGACCAATTAGGCTGGTAATCGAACGAAACATCAGTTTATAACTTTCAATTACCACATGAAGATGTAACCAAATTATATATTTTTTTTATAAAATCTTCGAATTGTTAAAACCGCCACAAAGAAAAACCAATAGCAATAACTTTCTTAAACGTTGATGTCAAATTGTACATTTTCATAGCCATCAGCTCGAGCTGCTGTAATATAAATTAATGGTGGACTTAAATAATAATTTTTATTTTCTTGGCTCTTGTTGGTTTTTATTTTAATCCCACGCAGAGATTAAATTATGGCACATGCGTGTAGAGCAATTAAACATGGGGCTGTTGGACATTGAGAAGTATTACGTAAGATTTAAAACTAAATTTTCATATAATTACAAGTATTTTGCGTCATGCAAACAAAATTATGTCACTTTTATCAATTATTAATAAAAACTAATTAATAATATGAAGACGTCACATTGTTAATTACAGGCTTATACACATACATACATACATACATATGTACATGGTGGATATTACATGGGGCTTATTTTTTCTCATAAGGGCACAAAGCCAGCAATAAAGGAGGCCGGCGGCGGCTAATAAAAAATATTCGTAGCGCCGGAAAACTGGCTGGAAAACTGGCTGTACTAAAACTTCCAGCTTATCACTACGTCTTGACAAGCCACAAATTTGTTTGCACATGGAGAGAGCGTCGGCAGAATAACGAAAAGCAATTTTTTCGTGATTTTTTCTGTGGAGAATATGTGTAGCTGTTTCTGCTCAGTTTGAACATAATTTTTCGCTCGTTATAGCGAGTGGTTCCATATTCTCAGCACACACAATTTTTATTTTGCTTGTGTGTATTTTGTTTGTGCGATGGCAGAACAGCGGTGTGCGAACAACTGGGGGGTTACTGCGTAATTCGATTCGAAAAGAAAATCATTCGAATTTGTATGCCTAATACATTGTGTTTCGAAAATGTTTTCTTTCGAATCGAAATACAGAGTAGACCCCCTGTTCTGACATTGAACACGTACAGATGTTTTTTTCCTGATAAAAATTCAAGCAAACTGTAATACAAAATGCGAAGAGTGCAGATATTTTAAGAAAAATCCAAAAAAATCTAAAAAAATTTAGATTAACATTTATATATCGTTCTTAAAATGTCATACTACGTCTTGACTAGCGACAATTTTATTCGCAGATGGAGAGAGCATCGGCAGAATAAGAGCAAAAAATATGTTCGAAAATACGTGATGTTCCTGCTCAGTTTGTGCATAACATTTTGATTATGTACGGGTGTTAACAGTCAAGCGCATACATACATATTTTATATATTTCCTAAGTGTATTTTGTTTGTGCGATGGCAGAACAGCGTTGTGCAAACAACTGCTCGGACAACATTGTCAGAACACGAAGAGACCATCAACAGCGACGGTCTTCACGATTACTTACTTACCTTTTTATAAGTTAGAATCTTAATCAAATGACAAAACACAAGAGTAAGACGAGGTTGTATTGTTTATAGGCAAAATACCTACCTTGATTACCAACGTAGTTGTACCAACGGTCGCAACGTCTATGGATTATATAAGGGCTTTAATATTACTACACGAAAACAACAAATAAGAAGGGAAAAAGAATCGGCTTAGCTAGCGGTGTTGTAGCCGTCCCAATATGCATCGGCGTATAATGATTATTTAAACGGGATTAAAACTTGGAACATCAAGGAAATAAAAAAATGTGCGTTTTGGGCAACGAATTCAATTTATGAGTCACTGTAGAGCGGCTTTCGGCTTTAGTCAGCTTATCGGCATCGCATTGTTTCAAACATGAACATATCTATCTGTTGACATTAAAGGATTTTTATCACAAATTGTTATTTTATTCCATTTCGTTTTTCTGCATAGACTACTAACTAGACGCTACAACTTACGACAACATTACCTCGATTATATGAAAGAGATAAAAAACCTAATCGTTTCTAATTTAACTATCTCTTTCATCTAATCGGGTTAACTTAAAATTTTGTACGTAAAAACGCATAACACCTGATAATACGCCTTTTCAAACGTCATTGCTGGGTATTCTGTGTTTTTCTGTCCCCATTAAATATGAACATGTGTTTAGAACTAAAGGACGCCTTAATTAATAAATTAATAAATTAGTGGTACCACCAATGAAATGCGCAATATCTGGGTTGGCGAGCTTTTCACCCATTAGTTTTGCAACGGCACATTAAGGAAACATTTTCAAAGGGGTAGGCAAAAGTCTGCACAGAGCACAGTTAAATGTTCGTACTGTATTATATATCGGCGACAAATTTGTTTCTTGTTTTAACATCAACTATTAGTGACCACCAAGCGATTACTTAAACTTCAATTTATTAAAACTGTAGTTTATTAAAACTATTGAATTTGTTAAATGTAGCGTTCACGTAAGGTCTTCAAGGCAGTCACTTTACTCTTGAAGTATAGAATAAAGTTGTCTTAGAGACTATATTTAGGCGACATGATAGTATTTACAATCTCAACCACTATGTTATGTTGTTGAAAATGACGAAAGAATTAAATTTTTGCACTAATAAAAACAATTATAGGGATCTTAAAAATTCTCTTGCTAATTTCATACCAATTCTTCTATAATAAAATTGCATTTTATCCGTTGAGGAACAAGCTAGTCAAGCGCAACACTTGCTATTTTTTGCATTTTTAATCAGTTTAAAAATAGTTATATTAACTACTGCTGTCGTGTTTTCTAGCAATGTGTTTTTGGAAACTTTTATACTTTAAGGGCCATTACAACTTGCCGATTGTTAAAGTTAGGATGTTATCAGACAGATTATTTGTTTTTCGTTATTATGAGTGTCCTGGAAATATTTAATATTAACGGTAAAATAAACTCTGCCTCTAACGTTTATCTGTCTACCGCAAACACCAATTATGCTGCAAAACATAGTTATCACAAACATCTACCAATCCATAGAAAAATACCCGACCCGAGCATTACCTGGTGCCTGGTTAGAATTACAGCAATAAAACAGTAATCGCTAACGTCTACCAATCATTACAAAACCATCCGACCTACGAACTTGAACTACTACGTAATTACATCATACGAATGCCTACGTGATAAACAAGGTTCGCTTGGGACCAGTTCACATGCAAAACTTCTCAGAACGGAAAATGACACTAAAGACACATATCCGAAACCGGTTTGTCTCCAAACCAAACATGACAGGGGATAACGGAAATTCGTTCTAAAACTCTAGTTTTCAATTGCTCTGTTTGAAGTTTTGTTTTATGACTGCTGTCGTAGTTGGAGTTTTATTTTTGTGACATTGTGGTAGTCATATAATAACATTGAGATCGTATCATAAGATTCTTGTAGTTGTGAATAAATTTTAGACAGAGATGATTTTTTTTTTGGCAAAAATCGGGGTTCCATTCAATATGTTTGAAGGCCGATTTAGCGAACAAGCGGCGTTGTCTATGGTCACTAACTTCGAGCTCTTGGGTTAGTAGGATCAGCGAAGATACGAGTTCCTGTGTACGACAAGGCATTAACTGTCTCAAATTCACCTGCACACGTTTACGGACAGTGGCAATGTTCTCGGCCGATCTGGCCTTCCTGTGCTGCTCAATTGTATAACTTGGCATGGTGGTTTGACAGCCGTGGCTGAAGAAACAAATTAAATAGATGCCAACATGGCTCATATTGGGGTGAATTTCGAATTTGATATAGTTTAAAATTTCAGTAGTACTCAAATGTACTACTTACTATGGGCAAAAAATAGTAAGACTTTTTAATTTAAATTTTGCGCGGAAATCCATTCGTCGAAATGGATTGGTATGACTGTCAGTGACATCTGTGTCAAATATCACTGCAAAGTAAGCATTAGTGTTTAGTATACGCTTGTCTTTCTGAAGTACAACAAGTGCATTCGGCGATTTTTACAATGAGTGAAATTATTCAACAAAGAAGTTGCAGTAAATTTTGTGTGCGGAATGAAATTTTTGGTGCCGAAACTTTCAGAATGTATTGTATGTCGCGAGCAAGTGTTTTTGATTGGTATAAATTATTCAAAGAAGTTCGAGAACGCGTTGACCACGAACCACGTCCAGGACGGCCATCAAAATCAACTGATGGTCAACACGTCAAAAAAATCAAGGAGTTGGTGTTCGAGAATCGACAATTAACAGTCAGAGACCTTACTGATATCGTTGGAACATCGGAAGGGTCGGTGAAAACCATTTTAAAATATCATTTGGGTATAAGAAAAGTGAAATTGGTTCCAAAATCACTCAATTTTCTTGAAAAACACCGTCGCGCTGACGTCTGTCAAACAATGCTCTCCGACTACCAGGATGTCATTAAACGTATTATGAATGGCGACGAGTCTTGGATCTATGCTCACGACCCGAAAACAGACGATCAATCGGCCGAATATCGTGCCAAAAATAAGCCGAAGCCGAAAAAACCACGTCAAAGCAAGTCAAGAAATCAAGGTCTTGTTGACAGTTTTCTTCGATCATCGAGGTGTGGTGCACTCCGAATTCCTTCCAACCGGCTAAACTGTCAACAAGGAATACTATTTTAGTGTTATGCGTCGTTTGCGTGAAGCTATTCGTAAAAATAGGCCGGAATTATGGGCCGAGAACTCTTGGTTTTTGTACCACGATAATGCACCGTCGCATACCGCATTGATTCTACGTGAGTTTTTCGCCAAAAATTCAATCAATATCGTTCCACAACCACCGTATTCGCCTGATTTAGCTGTGGTGACTTCTGGCTGTTCAGCAAACTCAAGCGACCGCTCCGGGGAAACCGTTTTGAGTCAATTGAAGATATTAAACTTGAATCGCTACGTGCATTGAGAACTATTCCGGAAATTCACTTTAACAATAGTTACGAGTATTCGAAAAAACGTTGGCATAAGTGTATTGCAACGAGGGGGACGAAATAGATTTGGCAGAATAAATAAAGAAATTTAAAATTATGAACAAAGTCTTACTATTTTTCGGCCACAGTAGTATATTTCGATGTTGTTTGTTCTTCGATTTCAAGCTGCAAAACTGGAAAACACTATAGGGAGTTTATAAAAAAATATACAAGAATTTATTATTTTTATTGGTGGCCAATCCCAGTGTTTATACTAGACTAAGTAGTTAATTAACCATAATTAAGTTTTTAGACAATTAGAAACTAATTTGTGTGCAATTACTAGTCACAAGTATATATAAAAATGTGTTACAAAATGACATAATTATTTAATAATGACAGACCTATGTATGTATAGAACAAATCTAAACGAAGATCACTTGTTAAAAGTTGTTATAAACAATAATTGTTAATGAAAATTCATTACAATAATTATTTATATAAAATGTATTAAAAAATAAAATGAGTTATAAAATCATTTGGAGATATTTTTTTTGGTTCTAGAGTGGTTCCTCGCTAGGCTTACAAGTTGGGCTTGAACTGCCTCGCGAAGCAGTTGGCTTTTCGTCTTTGAAGTTGAAACTTTGCTCCGATATACGACGTGTTGTGAGGTGTAAGATTTCCAAGCGATCGGCAATCTATTATGACGAGAGGATAATAATGTTGAAGTTGTTGGTTTATTGATTTTCGTCACTTTCTTAGCACTTACCGATCTTTCTGATGCGTTTATAATACTATTAAAATTAGGAAGACTGATTAAAAGAAATTAATAAAAAAAAACAAAAAGCAACTTTAAAAAATTAGCAATAAAGATATTCCCACCTGAAAGGACACATTTTTATACGATCCAATTCATTTTGCAACAGGCTGTAATCTTTAGAGAGATCATGAAAATCATTTAACATTTTTTGTTTGTCTTCCAACATGTCTTTTATAAAATCCTGATACATTTTAAGATTGTCTCGCGTAGTTTGTTCGGCTTTAAGCTGCTGTTCCTTCCATTTGCGAAAGCTTCCGAGAAGCTTTAGCTGTTGTGAATTGATCTCTTTCTGTTTGCTGCAATGCACACGAATAACCGTCTATATTAGTTTGTATATGTGATTGTTGTTGTCATTAAATTAACTACCCAACTAAGAAGGTAAGTAATAAAACTCACTCGTATTCTTCTTGCAATTTTTTATATTCATTCACGAGATCTGCATACTTTTTTTTAAGCTCTGCGTTCATTTCTTGCAGCCTTCGCTGAGCGTCGGCATGGAGGCATTCATTGTGTTGCATGATGCCTTTTTGTTCCTTGATCACATCATGAGCACTGTAAAGTTCTTTTTCGGTCTTAATTAGTTGTTCCTCTATGCTCTTTTGGCGGCCCACTACGCAAGCATGCTTCTCTTTAAGCGATAATACTTCCTCTCGAAGCATATTGCGCTACAATTAATAACAATGAAAATGGACAATTATTTAAAATTTGTTCGATATTTTCCGAAGTTAAACTTGAATATTCGATGTTAAAGCATGCTAAATTACTACAACAATTGTCACTTATTAATTGCTTAGTTTAAAAGCTTTAAATGCGTACTTTTTTATATAAAGTTCGAATTTTCGCACATCAATTCAAAATTGATACTTTTTCCAAGTAGATTTAAAAAATGAACAATTACCCTAATAAAACATATCATTGATAGGGAACAAACACTCCTAGTCAGCTATTAAATGGATGGCTCTGAGTTAGGGAATAAAATAGGATTGAAATTTTTGTACAATAAACATAAATCGACATTAATTGCGACTTTCTAACCATAACGGGGTCGTTCAGACGGAAGTACTGTAATTATTATCTTCGTTGATAGCCAACCGGCTATCAAGGCAATACGAATTTCCGTCATCCGTTCACAGATCGAAAAATGACACTGAAGATGGCACATAGCCGCAACCAAACTTGACAAGGAATGAGGGAAATTTGTTTCAAAAATAGACATATTAGTGACAATATTGCACTGTAAAAACCGATTATTGATTATTAGCCACTTTGTAGAATGTGCGTCAAATGGATGTTTGGCTTCCTTGGGGTATTTGCTTCTAAAATCAAACACCTCGACCTACAAACATCTATTTTTAAGGCTGCAAGAACTGAGTTAAAAAAATTGGTCTAAATTTAGGCATATCGCACTGTCGATCAATAAAATAGGCGGACGAATAAAGAAGCCTTAATCGCCCAATTGTTTATAAAAAAAGAGCCTGCTTACAAGCACAAATAATTTGAATAGACAGAGCAAACTATGGCGCCTCTAAGACAATCCATGCGACGAAACACTTGTAAGAACTCATTATTTTACGGTTCACACTTTGCCGAACATAACCCATCTCAGAGCGTTTAACTGCAAAATCTGAGATTTTTGCTCGGAGCACCGATTTTCCGTAGCCCTTAAATGTCTATTTAAACCTTGGTTCGTAATGGAGAGCGCACAACAATCTCCACCTATGCCCTCGGGCATGAGGCCAATAAAATGTATCCTATTCTCAAGCTAATCCAATCTAAATTTGTAGATCTTCTTTAACAATTCTTACCTTTTCGAAATGGAGTCTTAATTTTTGAACAACAGAATTCGAACATGTTGCTATGCTCGAAAATCTTGAATGCCTTAAAAATATATTTGTTTTATATCCTGTTCACACATTTCTAAACATTTAACAATAAAGTTCTAATTTTCAAAATTAAATTTGAATTTTCAAAATCCCTGAAAACGAAAAAAATCTATATTTAAGACCAGGTGAAAAAAATAATTTCATTATATTTTCAACGAAAGTTGGTAGTTTCGAGCATCTTCAACGCAAAAAATTAATAAAATAAAACAATAAAATTCGAATTTTGAATTATTCGAATATCACCAAGAATTCTTTCGAATATATAAGTTTCTTAAAAAAAATGATATATACTTAACCCTAAAAATATAACAAAATATTTGCTTGAAGAACAGCAATTAACGAGTGGGGCTATCTAACTTTTGGAATTTGAAGCGGCTATGAAAAAAAGTATTTTTTTCAAAAAATACGACTTCATTTAAAATTGAAACTTTGCAATTACGGATGAAATACAACATTATTCAAGCAACTTCCAGAGCTGGTCTTACAGTGGGCCATCCGGTCCTACAGTACGCCATCCAAGCCAATTTTCTACTACTTTTTCGATTCTTTGGGCTTGAGCAGGGTGACTAAACAAGATGTCAAATTCCATATAAAAAATATGTCACCATTTCCGGCACATTTTTATGTATGGAGTTTGACATCCGTAAAGATCGGGAAGCCTTGAGCTTGAGTGTAATGAATGGCAACTTCGATTTTGTGTTTCGGCTTTAAGGCACAGCTGTGAGGCGGCCAACTAACATCAGAGTTTTCGCTTATTTTCGAAAAAAAATGGTCCAATTATGCCGTACCAAAATCCGCACCATATAGTCACTCGTTTGGGTGCATCGGCTTCTCAATAATTACATCTGGATTATATGAAAGCTAAATACAACAATTTTTCCAAAACATAGTCTATGATGATGTGGAAATGAACTTCATCTATAAAGAAAATCTTTTTGAATGACCAGTCGTAGCAGGTATTTGAAGGTATGTGTAAAGGTTCGCTTTTGATAATAAAATCAATTCCACACGTTAGATGGCTCAACCTTCAAAAGTTCTGCTTTAAAACTTATTACATATTTTTTATACTTCTTTGATACTTTTATATGCAAACTTAATATTTTGATTTTTGAACTAAATTAATTAAATAAGATTAAACGCTGGAAAAACTAGAATAATCTTTTAACTTTTAACAAACATTAAAATCTTCCTCTCACCTCCGTATTATGTTCGATTTGTCTCTTTTCCATAGTTAGAAATCTTGTCTCTAACATACACAGCTGGTTGTTGGCAGTGCGCAATTTTTTCGCCTGATCTTCATAGTTTTGTTCCAAATCCTCATATTTTGCAGCCAATTCCATACGATGAGTCTCTTGACATTTCAGAAGGCCACTTACGCGTTGGGCTTGGCTTATTAATTCGGCTAAAATAAATAACAATTTTAAAAAATAACAGCATCTCTAAAGAGAAACAATACGCAACAATTTTCTCTTACTGTTCTTTTTTCGACACTCATTAAGATCCTCATTAAGTTTTCTAGTCTCTCTGTGCAAAAACTGCTCCTGCTTTTTTGACTTGTCCAAACTTTTCGAGAGACTTTCGATTTTCTTCTCTAGATCTGTTGAAAAATTATTGCGGGAGGTAACATATTCTATGGCAGCTTGATGGGGTTCAGTCGACTGTACATGAGAAATATTTTTGAGCAAACTAGTCAGGTATATAATATGTTGGTCTTGTTTGCAAACCGTACGTTGCAGATGATCGATTTGGCATTTGAAGGTTTCATTCTGAGCATAGAATAGACACAAAAGAAAAGACGGAAAGAGTTGGCTTAAAAAAATTTTATTAAATAAAAGTTCATCGCACATTTGTTTGTAGTTCCGTTAAGGCAGCCTCCTTGGTTTGTGTTTGTAGTTTTAGAGCCTGCTCTAAGCGGTCATTTTGTGTTTCTAACTCTCTAAGAGACTTTTCCAACCCTACATCGTCAGTCGCATGGCTCTGATCCTGATCACTATATTCCTTCTGTACCATTACCACATCACAAGACATTTGCTCAAGATCATTTTTTAAATCATCAATGAGCCTTATATAGGATTCGTGAGTGTTGGCCATTGAAGTTGACCCTTCATGACATTGTTTAAGTGTGGTCTCCAAGAGACTGCTGTGCGGACATACGCCAGCCTTGTTAAAAATAAATGAATTAACTAAATATGTTTATATATATTTTTGGGCAACAGTTCTGATTCTTCTTACCATTTTGGATGATGGTAGCCTTTCTAGCGCCTGGTTAAAATTTCAACAAGTTGTAGCTTTTATCGTTTTTATCATGTTGAACTTTCTTAAATGTTTTAATTTCTATTCGTTTCTATTCTACATTCGTGTTCAGTTTAAAGTATCAAAAAATTATTAACGAATATTTACCATCATTACTATTTTTGAATTCAATAATTTTGCAATAAAAACTTTGTTGTCACGAAATGTTAAAAAAAAAACAAAAAAAAAATTATTTACAATTTGAACTAACGCCAAAACAACCTGTGATACATTATCTTGCTTACAACCAAACAAGCAGACAATCACAGAGTAACACTAACGGAAATTGTAATAAAAGCGATTTGCCATTTGTTAGTGCAAGATTCATGATGTTTAGAAAATTTTCAATCATTGTTTTGTAACTAAAGCAAAATAAGAATAAAAAAGAAGCTACTATTGAATTTCTGGAGAAATTGCTGTCTTTGTAGCCAAGCAAAACACAGCAGAAAATGACGTGAACACAAAGTACGTAGTTAAAGGCAGAGCTCGGCTCGTGGGTATGTAATTGTGGGCTTAAAACCAATGAAAATTCCTCGAATTCGCGAAGTTTTTATTACGGCGTTTTATACCCTTCACAAAAATAATTTTCCATAATGTTCAGTTATCGATATCTGTCTGCGTTCGACGAATTTTCGCTATTTAAAATCAACAATATCGGGCCACAAATTCCCGAGATATGGGCAAAAACTATTTTTTAGTATTTTCACTCTCATGGAGAAGCCAATATCCAAAAGCCTTATCAATTTTGCTATATAGTCCCTCTTCATAAATAATCTACCCCGATTGCTCTAGATAACTTATGGACCTATCTGTTGGAAAAAACTACAAGTAAAAAATCGAAAACTAATGAACAAAAAGAATTAAATTCCTCCATAAACCGAAAAATTTGAAATTTTTCCATAAATTTAAATTCACCAAACTCATGAAAATTCACCATAAAATCAGAAAATGGAATAAAAAAATTTAATTGGCGGAAAATCCATATTTAATAAAAAAAAAACAAACAAAATCTTAGCAAAAAATACTACAAAAAGTAAATTCACCAAATTTCGAAATTTTACTAAACAAATTTTAATTTTACCAAAATTTAGCGATTTCACAAAACAGCTAAAAATTTGCAAAAATTAAATATTTTATGAAACACGTCTCAGTTTTAACAAAATCGTTACTGCACAATTATATAAAAATATCAAATTGCATTACAAGTCAACAAATTAAAAATTCACGAAAAAATTTAAAATTCAGCAAAAATTTTAAAAATCATAAAAAATGATACATTTTACATAAAATCCTAATTAAATCGAAATATGAAAAGTAAAACAACAAAAATCTAACTTTTTTAAAAATATCGAAATTTTAACAAAATTCTAAAAATTGTCCTCAAAGCAAAAGTCATGAAAAGTTTGAATTTTATTCAAGATATAAATTAAATTGTTTCAATTATAATCATAAAAAACCGAAATTTAAAATAATTTTGGGAATTCAACGAAATTCCTAAGATTCAGCACAATACTATGCTGAAATAAAATTAAATGATCAAAGGAAGATAAGTTTAAAAAAAAGTCCCAAAAATTCACCAAAAATTTACTAAAAATCAAATTCTGTTCTTATCTACAATTCACCAACAAAATTTAGAAAAATTCAAAAATTCACAGAAGAGGTAAAACATGCAAACAAGTTAAAAGAGCCGAAATCAAAATATAAAATATCGCATCTATTTACCGATCGAAACTGCTTATATTACTATGGTGAAGGTCAAGCCATAGAATTTTTACGCGGAAAACGCTAAAAAATTCAATTATTTGGCGTTTAGGACATAAGTGAGTTTTCTCAGTACTCTCCCCCTGACGTAGTGGAACTTAAAACAAGAGTTGTGAAAAACGCAAATTATCAACTTTATATCAAATGTTTCTGAACTCCGCCCAGTTGGTAATTGTTTTGAACTGATTTTAAAATCAGAAAATGAATGTTTTCTGGCACCTCCTCTTAAACACTCGCTTAAAAAAAAGGCTTTTGCTATGCTCTTGAAGGCGCTACTGCTTTTGCAGAAGCTGTGAATCTGAACATCACACTGCTCGCGCATTTAACATGCTTTAGTCAGAAATAAACTGTTGAAACACTATTAAATGACTGCAGATTAAGGGTGTATGTAGGTACAATAAACATTTAAAAATGAGAAAGTAATTGTGTGCCATAAGGGACCTATTTTATAGATCTAAATTTAAGCTTTACACACCGTGGATACGTCAACCCGCTGTCCCCGCCATTTTGATATATTGATTATTAGGGTGATATAGAGGAACCAGTTTTCTAGGCTTATTGTTAAGGCAAGTACTTTCGAAGTAGGACCGGTAGCCAAATACTGGTACTATTTTTGGTATAACGTTTTATTACGAAAATCAGAAATATTAAAACGAAGTAACTGATATGCTGGGAACTTCACTAACATACCGATCAATATTGGCTAAGAAAACTTGCGCCGCAGAAGCAGTGTTGCTTTGTGTTTTATATTTAATCAAGGTTCCTGATTGATTTGATTTAAGTGTGTTCTCCAAAAACTTTAGATAAGGACATATCTTTTAAGCAGATCTAGCAAATTTATTTTTAATAATTTTGCTAATTTTTTAAATCAGCAAAATCGACCCATAAATGTTGATATTGTTGGAAAAATATCAATCACCCCTGAGCTTTAAGTAAACTTCCCGTCCAATTAGGGCTTCAAGTACTTGGTATTCATGGCTCTATATTGCTCGCCGGTCAATGATTTCACCGACCCACCTAACCAACGTCTGGATTTATACAGATTTTTTACCAAAATCTTGGTTACATTAGATCCCGAATTCTAAAGCCAACGATGAAATGAAAATTACGAATAACCATTATATCGAGAGAAAGTCACTATTTGGAGAGCTTTATGGGCCAGCGGAATCATTGTTCCGTATTGTTTCGAAAACGATGCCGGACAGAACGGCAAAAAGTAATCGAAAATTAGACTTACCGATTAGACTTTCAACGAGCCAGCCGTAGTGGCCACATGTCGAAAATCCGATTTAAATAAAACTAGTAAAGAAATTTATTTGAAATAAATCCAAATTCATGGCAGTTAACACCATTTATGTGTGTTATATTTCAATTTAAAGTTCAATACTACTAATAAAACACCCGTTACATACTTGCGAAATTCGATATTACAGAGCTTAAATGTGTCGCAACTTCACCAACTCCTTTGTTCCAAAATGGCCTTAAAAGCTGACAAACCGATAGACAAACACACACACACATTTCTATTTCTATCACTGATAAATACAAATTAAACTGAGGCCAATTGATGTGGAAAAAATTAAATTGCGTAGCAAAAAAAAAACACAATTGCGTGCCAAAGGTACTATTGCTACATATTCTTTTATTAGTTGCAGATACGAGTGAGTATTTGTAGTATTGATTGTTTATAATTTTATAATAAGGACACCTTAAGACAATAAATATGAGACACTATCTGTGAATAACAGATGTTAAGTTTGAAAAAAAGCAAGCAACTGAAGACAGCGAGATACACAGCAATATAAAAACATTTGAAGATACTCCTTTTAAGGAGTGTGTGAGAGTTAAATGTAACACTCGCTAAATTAATCATTGAACACTACTTCAAGTTTTGAAATAGAGGGCTGAATTATAAAATCATAATAAGGAGCCACCGTTTGGGGGGTAGAATTGGTAAAGGTAAAACTAAAACTCCCAAAAGTGGTTTTACACGAATTTTCCATATGTAAAACCTATACACGTCGTGTAATCCTTTTCAAACCTAACATATGTATTCTCCATGTTTACAATACATATGACAATTTTTCATTTAGAGCGTTTCCGATTTTGATGTGACTCAGCACACGATATTTTGTAATGCCAACTTAATATTTCTTATTAATTTGTTTTCTTGGTATTGAAAGCACTAAGAAGATCACCAAAAGCGCTAAGCTTCATCATACATCAGCTGTGTTTTTGAAAATAGAACACTGTTTCAGTCGCAAAGCAGCTCTGTGTTGATGAAGTATTAACCTGTCATTGTCATTATCGTTTAAGGGCAGCCGGGCCTGTTTATGTTTTTCGACTTTCGAGTTTTGCGTCTCATATTCGCCTATGCTAATCGTTGGACGACGACTAACTGTACTGTACATTGGTGGATACCATAAACCTCTAGGAGTGGAGCTCAAAAGCTTCTACATCGTTTGTATATCCAGGAGGAAGCGCCTATAAGTGGTATATCCCAGCTACATGACTTCGGCTTTTGCCATTTGAATGTCAAAATACCAAAATAATATATATCTATATGGACCACAGTTTTAGACGCGAGATTATGTCAAATGTGTTTACACATGTACGTTTGAACGAAAAAATTTTAAAACCCGCATGAAAAGTTGTTACTTTGTGAGACACATGAAATTTCATAAGGATAGACGACAAATACATGTCGTGTAAAATTACTTTAAGGGCGCTTAACCTCCAGAAGTCTTTAATGTTTTATAACTTACATCACCCTTAAATGGGATAAAGTTTAGGCACTTCCTGATAGAACACGAATTGTATGTAAACCATATTTTTATTTTGGGCCCCATAAAGCCGGGTATTTTTAACCGAGAATTTATCATTAATGTAGGGGTAAACCGAGGCAGACCGCTAAATTTAATTATTTTCAGGAATTAATTTTAATTAAATGCTAGCATTTGTCTAAGGCTTAGGTCCATGATGTCATTGACATTTAACACGTGTCTGCCCGTGGACCTAAGCCTTATGTTAGCCAGTCCTGGACATTGACACACTATGTGCGCTACCGTCTTAGTCCCGTCTGGAGACCGACGCGTTCAACCCTTTCGAAGTTGTTTTGATGTAAATTTTTCTACATACGAAAAATGACACTGAAAGTGGCACATAGCCGAAACCGGCTTGTCTCCAAACCAAACTTGTCAAGGGATGACAGAAAATCGTTCAAAAAATCTTGATGTCGGAATATCAAATCAAGTTTCTAGATTTTCTGGGTTGATTTAGCATCGGGTCTTTGGAGTGAAAGCACAATTAAATGCAGACTAGAACTGGAGCCAATTAAAATAAAATACTGCCAACTATTTTGTAAGTGGGGTGGGGATACCCCATCAATTGTATTCACGGTTTTTTCAATTATATATGTCATATTTTATTTGCACGCACACTCTTTGTTTACATAGCAGGTGTATGGCAGGTCAAGTTCGCAAAGACTTTGTTTATTTTCTTTATTTTGCTAAACAAATTCGTAACTATGAATGTGCTATAGAAGTTTTTGACTCTTCAATATTTGTGTCTCGCTTAAAGCCATTCAATGCATATTTAACCCACTTAAGTGACTGCAGACAATATTTAGAACCCAAATAATATTATCAGGAAAAAAATGTAAATAAATAATAAATAAAATTGTTTACGTGATATAAGCATGTCTACTTGTTTATTGGTGGAAATTCTTGGATAAAATCTATTTTAAAAGGGTAAATGTAGAAAATTCACACAAACGGCTCTCGATAAACAGGTCCTCCTTGGTTTTTTTTTCGCATTAAACAATTTTTTTTATGAAATAAAATTGTCATAAGCATTAGAAACAGTATTGGCCGTATTACTAACCCAACTAGCGCGAAAGCGCCCACCCCTTGAGGCAAAATGTATATTAATAAGTACTGCGTTAGAATTTTTGAATCAGCCCGAGTCACCAGGGTCGTTTTTAGTGTTTCTAAAATGCAACGTTGTGTCCTCATACTCATGAGCAACAAGTCATGCGTTACATCTTGCTTGTTATGACGTAGAAATATTCTGCCATGTTCGATGGACTAAACATATTTTTCAGAAAGCATTCAAGTGTTGACTTTTTTTTAGCGTAATGAGGAAAAACTTCACTCCATCTGATCTTCTAACGTTTTATAACGCGGGACCAGACTTCCATTTAATTTTAGAACTTCCTGACCATTTAAAGGAGACGGCAAACATGCTCATTGGCGATAGAAGGGTCTCCAAATATATTTCCACAGTTGAACGTTAATGGAGAGCTGACCGAACTTTATTCCCACACTGTATATTGGAACTTATTCCCGATACGTTGTTTGTTCAGAAAAAAATGTAAAGTTTCAATTCTTTTTAAAAGTATTTTGTTTTTTTTTTATTAATATCCATTTTGTCCCATTCAGAGTAATCCCCCTCAGATATACTGCACTTGTGCCAGCGCTTCTTCCAATCCTCGAAGCACTTCTGAAATGCGCCTTTCGGTACGGCCATCAGCTCGTTCCTCGATTCTGACTTTATCTCATCAATTGTAACAAAGCGCTTTCCATTCATTGGTCTCTTCAGTTTTGTGAATAGAAAAAAAGGCGCAGGTAGCCAAATCTGGTGAATAAGGTGGTTGAGGCATGATTAGGGGGTTGGTTTTGGCCAAAAAATCATATTCTTTGATCCATTTTTTTCAAAAGTCAAAAATCAAAGAACACACACAAACATGGCTAACCTTTTTAGTTGTCAATAACAAATTACTAATCCAAATTGGCTGATAATGCCAACATATGACTAACACATGTGTACCAACCTAACAAGATAAAATTTCGATAATCGAATGTACACAGCCGGCGAATATTCAAAATTCACTTTTTCTTTTGAACAAACCATCTCTTTCTCAGCAGCAACATTATGCATTGCATAACTCGGGGTCATCAAGGGTTATCGCTATCGTAGAGTATTTATATAAGAATATTCAACATCTTTATTACCCTGTAAGCTTCAAATTTTAACTCTTCTGGAAAAATAAATTTTTTCAAATTTCAAAAGAGAAAAAAATTCAACTTCAAATCATTGATTTTGTATCTTTTAATAACGATGTGTGAGTTTATTTACGCGGACTAATAGTGCTGGTTCTAGAAACTTTTTTTGAGATGTTTTTTTACTCTCCTTCAGTTGAGTTTATTTAGCTATTCCCACCTCCTTGGAATCATCTATTTTCCATTGTTTGGGAATAGTCGAAAAATATCAGCTTTGTTGCTTTGAAACTTCTCCAAAGACTCAACTAGAACGAATTTAAAATTGTCACTACGCTAGTTTCCTATGCAATTACATGCTTAAGTACAGGGTATTTGAACGCTTTAAATTTAATTCTGGAACCACCCAAGGACATTGTTTAGAAGAAAACCCGCTGGTAAAATAATAGAAACCATTTCAAAGATTATTTGAGACAGAGGGGAAAAATATGATTGCGTTCATAACTACTTTATTTCAAAAGTTGTTTATTCGAACAATACGGGTGGTCGCCTCATTTAATTTTATGATCTCTAAATGGAAAAATAAGGGCTTTGTTGTGTTTCAAAGGCAATTGAACAAACTTATTTTGAAGAAGCCTTTCTTCAAAGAGGGGGTTGTAGTAAAAGGCTTGAAAACTGTACTAAGTTTATCTAAAAAATTTTCATCGATTTTGGCAAAGTGCGATCTATCTAATACAATATTTAAAAGAAATCTTAAGAATGTCGCTGCACAAATAAATTTACTAAAAATTTTCCAAAAACAAAACAAATTCCACTTATTTTCAAAAGAAAAAAATATGTTATTTAATCACCTTAAAACCGCGCATGTTTTACGAATTTAACCAGCCGTGAAGAATAATGAACGTAACTCGTTTATGGTATTGGTTACTTTTATCGTTTAGAACGATATCACGGAACAAGATATTTTCAAGAAACGTAACATCCGCATTACGCGATGCCTACTATTAAGGTGACGAAGGAAAAGCCCAGGTTCTGGGTGAACGAGAGACGATTCACAGCCCACCGCAAACAATACTTACACGCAGATAAAAAACATGCTACGACATCCATATTAAATTATCGATAATAGTCTTATATATTTTAAACATAACCTTTGTTACGACAAACATGTTATTGATAACACACATTGGACAATTTTTACAAAAAGATTTTGTACACTTGTGCTCTGGGTTTTTAAGGAAAGTAACAATTGTGTTAGGATATTTGCAAAGGGGTAATCGGGTAGTGAAGTAGAGGGGATAGAAAAGTTTCTGTGTGTAAAACTCTGCAATTGCGAGTTTTGTTTATTTTTAGAACAGCGTTGCAGCACTTCTGGTGTTATGTAGGCGCATTACACGATGCTAATATAACCACTTTTATAAACTAATTTTTCTTCGCGGACGTATTCGTGCTACAGAGTGATACCGACGTCTAAAGCCATCGAATGATTAATAGGCAACGCTGTAACTACTTAAGCTGGCGCGGCTCCAGGAGGGGGTGAAAAAGGGAATTTTCACTTGGATTAATATTGTGATTGTTTACAATCATATTATGATTACAATATGTTATAACATGATTATATTGTGAATAATTTAAACAGTATATTGCCAGTTGTATGGCAGAAGATGGAGAAGACTTATAAGAATGCCGAAGAATACTAGTTATACCAGTATCTAATCAAGCGAACTGTTAAACAACTGAACTCCACGATTAAGTTAGCTTTCGGCGCATGCTTGTTCCTTGATTGTAGTGGATGAAAACGATCCGACACCTTGGTGGGTCGGAGAATTTTAATCCATGAACAATGATACAAGAAAGGCCTTTAATCGCTACAAGACAGAGATTCGAACTAATGGGACGCTAAGAAGCAAGAGAAAATAGAGCTGAATATAACTATACGTCTTCGGAAGCATAGTACGTGGAGGATACATCTAAAATATGCATACTACAGCAGATAGTATATGAAGGCCCAGTCTCTAAGATTGGATAATTTTACAAAAGCGATAGTCGCATGACTGAGACATTGCAGAACACATTGCAGTTGCTTATGAAGATTCATTTCCATGGAAACTTCAATTCGAATAGATAAAGGACTCCCGTTCATAGAAGAGAAGACGAGCTGAGTTATAAAGAATAAAGCCTCCAAATGGTGTCGGAAGTGTAATATTATCTTTCGCAGCATTTAAATCGACTGGAATTGATGGAACTTTCCCTGCCTTATTAATATAGGGTTTAAATACCTTGCTTGATAGGATTAGGGTAATATTCGCAGCCTGTCTAACGGCGGGATATAACACAGTGACTTGAATAATCTGGTCGTTATGGTTGGCGGTAAGTTCATCGAGGAAACTCATGATTGCTTGAGGCAAGCTCTCATGACAACTGAGACTGGTGTGAACACATTTAATTAAAGATACGGAAAGCAAAAAGGCCTTTGTACCAATGCAAACGTTTGTGTGTGAATCTCACCAAAGGCTGCATTCTGATGGTGCGACTCATAATAACTTATGCATTCGTGGTGTGGTAGGCAAAGTACTGTTAATCGTATGTTGAAAGTGGCTTAAAGAATATGCGCATGGCACCAACACATGCAATCAAAGCAATGCTGGGATTGCTACCGTCGAACTTATTCATTAGGTCAACTGCCGCCATGTCAGCTTTGCGTGTGAAAACGTGGATTTGGGCCAAATATTGGGCATACGAGTATTCTGGACCTAGTTAGAAAAGAGGTCAGCTGGATTCAGGTACCTAAACAGATGTGCCTCAGTGAATAAGGTAACATTGACGTGGGTTAAAGAACACAGGCACCGCTGGGAGTAAAGAAGAAGAACTAGCAAAATCTGTGAACCAGAACCCAGAGTTGAACTGGGAAATTACCTAGTGTGATCAAAGGTCCCACAATGGGTAGACTTACTAAACCTGAAAATGTGGAGCGACACTTCAATAACACATCGCACAACTCACAAGAGCTTGCAAATTTTCAATTTCTAGTGGTTTGTGTGCGTACAGACACATTAACTTGAAACAAAAGATCGAGCACGACGAACAAATCACACGCACAAATCATAAGTGTATGGGCGGCTTAAGGAAACAAGCAAAATTTATATAAGGCAAAAATTAAATGTTATTACTGACACAAAATATAACTGTTCGAAAGCCACCATTCCAAGAATTAAAGATTCAATTGTGAAGCAGTCGAAGGCAATGTTCTGGTTCAATGATCATGCTGCGCAATTAATCGAATTTCTGTTGAGTCATTGAATCAATTAACAGGAACTCAGATAAATAATTTTGCGGTTAATTAAAAGCAAAATCTCTGTATTGTCGGAAAGTGAATTAAGCGGAAGTAACTGTAGTGATGATTTTTCCCGCCTAAAAGATTTTAACTACAATTAGTATTCCTAGCGCGTATATTCTCAGATTAGATCAGAAGAATAGAGGGAATGGAAAAAAGATTTTTAATTAATGTTTTAAGCATTTATATCACAAATGTACCAGACATAATTGCCCCTCAAAATTAAAAAATAAATTTATCTGTTTTCTCTCGTACAAGTGTGATAAACTAATAGAAGCTTAAGGGCCTTTAACAAACGCCTTCAGTGCGACCCTGTTTAAAAGTCTTCTGTTTATCCTTTTTCCCGTTACACAATTGTTTTATTAAATTTACATATGTATGTATTTATATATGTACGTGCGAGTTCAAGATAAAATGTAAAAATATTGATTTAATTTATAAAAAAAAAATTAAATAAAAACCATTTCCAAGTAACTGGGAAAGCTTTAAGCAAATTAAAGTAAAAACAGGCTTTAAATTTTAAACATCCTTCAAAATTTTTAACTATTTCACTTCATTTTCGTAAAGGTTTCAAACAATTATGCAAAAGAGTAGATAAGATTTCTTAGTGCCTCCTTTAACACTTGTGATTTTAATTCTTGGATTTCGGCATAAATTGTACAACTTCCGTTCAAGATTTTAATTAAATTTTCAACAAAACTTTTTGCACTAATTTAACACTGTCGAAAGTACATTTTGTGCTCCAATACTACTTGGGCGCTAATTGTTAAAACTTTCTTCTTTCACAGCACTTTTGTTATCCTTGTTTTTTAGTCTTTACTTATTTGCTTTTGAATGGGTAAACGTTTTTTTTATTTAATTTTCTTTTGAATTTAACCGACAACTTCCGTTTTATTTTGTTCGCTGACTTGTCACGAATACAGGCAGTTGGGAAATGTGAGTTTTTGCTGTTTCCTGTCAATTGTATTAAAAATAAAAAAACAAGCCGTTCGTCATATATTGATAAATGTTTTCTATATTTGTAATCCTATAAACATACATAAGTACATACATATATTGATAGTAGCTATAACCCGTGTGCTTCGCTATTCTCATCGTAAGTATAATAAAATAAATACTTTTGAAGATTCTGGCTTGTAGAGCTCCTAGGAATGAGAACTGGCAATGAATATTTGCAAATAAGTTGAAAAAGCAGAAAGTGTCTTTCAAAACAGTGAAGAATAATTTCCGAAAATGGGAGAGGACACTTTTTATGAAGAGTGTCGCAAAAAGTACGCCCGATTTTAATGTAATAACAATATGCTTGGTTTTATTTTTATCATATCTTGGAAATAATCTCCAAGATTTTAGGTGCAGCGGTTCAATGTGATCTTGTTAACGTAGACCTTAAAAATCACATTTTTCACCGAAACAAGAATAAAAAATAAATTATTTTACCATCAACTGATGATTAGCACGTCAAAAAAATCAAGGATTTGGTATTCGAGAATCGACGATTAACAGTCAGAGACCTTATTGATATCGTTGGAATATCGAAGGGATCAGTGAAAACCATTTTAAAATATCATTTGGGTCTAAGAAAAGTGAAATCACGATTGGTTCCAAAATCACTCAATTTTCTTGAAAAACAGCGTCGCGCTGACGTCTGTCAAACAATGCTCTCCGACTACCAGGATGTCATTAAACGTATTATGAATGGCGACGAGTCTTGGATCTATGCTCACGACCCGAAAACAGACGATCAATCGGCCGAATATCGTGCCAAAAATAAGCCGAAGCCGAAAAAACCACGTCAAAGCAAGTCAAGAAATCAAGGTCTTGTTGACAGTTTTCTTCGATCATCGAGGTGTGGTGCACTCCGAATTCCTTCCGACCGGCTAAACTGTCAACAAGGAATACTATTTGCGTGTTATGCGTCGTTTGTGCGAAGCTATTCGTAAAGAGGCCGGAATTATGGGCCGACAACTCTTGGTTTTTGCACCACGATAATGTACCGTCACATACCGCATTGATTCTACGTGAGTTTTTCGCCAAAAATTCAATCAATATCGTTCCACAACCACCGTATTCACCTGATTTAGCTCCGTGTGACTTCTGGCTGTTCAGAAAACTCAAGCGACCGCTCCGGGGAAATCGTTTTGAGTCAACTGAAAACATTAAACGTGAATCGCTACGCGCATTGAAGGCTATTCCAGAAATTGACTTTAACAACAGTTACGAATATTCGAAAAAACGTTGGCATATATGTATTGCAGCTGGGGGGATTACTTTGAGGGGGTCGAAATAAATTTGGCAGAATAAATAAAGAAATTTAAAATTATGAACAAAGTCTTACTACAGCAGCGCACAGTAGTATTCACAAAGAATGTATGTCGTTATTTGATCCTCCTCAAGTCATAAACGACATCATTAAAAAGAAAATGTCCGGACCGAATATCAATTAACAGTCAACCACAATTCCTATTTAATTGCAGGATATTGTTTTATGAAAAGGGTTTAGCTAAAACCTTGACATGTCTGATATTTAGTGAAGCATTCCAAGTTTCCTGTGCTGTCAACAGTTTACCACTTCTTAATAGTGACGTAGCTATCGATCTTGTTGATACTACACTATCATCCGCATCTATATGTTGCAGTTTAGGGAGAAAGAACGCGGTTATCATGTTCCACTATGGAGCACTAGCAACAGTCACTGCTTGGCCTGGCAAGCACAAAGTTATGGATTGCCGTAACTAAGTGCTCTGTCAGAAGTTCTGAATTATATCTCCTCGTGGTGGTTGCCGGTAACAGTTTTCTGTCTCTGCCAAGAATCTGGTTAAATAAGTCGAGCGGAGAAATGTTAATACGCTCTTATAAAATTTCATAATTCATGGTGGAAAAACATACTCCAGGGATGCCTGGCCAATAGGTGTTTGGTCTCTAGTATGCAAACTCTGGATAACATCCGATCTCCGGTTTTAATACAAACTTTCCCGTGCATATGGTAGGACATATTTCTCTACATTATTCGTGAGAAGGCACCCGGCCTAAAAGAGGAATCCAGAAGAGATGGACAAGAATGCCTCGCAAGTAGCGGACAGATCAACCTATGAAGGTACTCCTAAGGTGTTTATTGGCCAATGAAAGAATTCAGAATATATAGACAAGAAAATCTTGCAAGTGATGGACGGGTCAGTCTCCAAAGATATTCTGAGAAAGTAGCGCAGATTGTGTGTGAAACTATCTGATAAGGAAGAAGGCCGACACAGTTACCAGTCGACAGTTTGACATCACTACAGTCAAAAGTAAAGGCTAGTACTAGCAGGAGACTCAATGAAATTAAGGTAGTCGTAACTTACAAATTGGCTGTCTGAAATCAATTTGTGGAAAGAAGAGGGTCAAAGAGAGACCCATAGAGAAGCGGTCTTCTTCGATATGCCCCTACATTAAATAAAATAAATAATAACAATCACTGCTTGACTAGCCTTATTTTTGTCAAAGCATCTACCAAAATACACGTTTTTTTGGTAAAAATTTATCTAACACCCGCCCTTCAAAGGAATGCATTATCGATCACTGCTGTCCGTAAAAAGTGTGCATTTGAACCCGAGGCAGCAAACGTCTTGTCGTGTACAAGAACTCTGATTTGCGTAGACTTAAGGGATTTTGCTTCGAGACTTTGGTCTACAACCGTACAGGATCCCACAGACTTAGAAGCTTACGGGTAATGAAAACTGACGAAGCAGTTTGATCGCTAACTGAGATTCAAAGCGATATAAAGTGGACTTCAATTCTGGCCGAAAAATCAGCTTTAGCGGCAAGGCCAATTGTGTAATGAATACATATGTCAGCAAGGAAAATTGCTAATGTGGGGCGACGTTTGGTGTAGACTACATCACCGTCAATGGCGATTCGGCCATAACTGAACGATATATGAACGTACGACCGATTTCCTGCGGAGTTGAAGTGAATTGCCCATCAAGATCGTCTAAATTAAACTCGGATGATATTTTTGTTGTGGGTTTTTTTGAACTTGCGAGTCTATGGTAATAACGAAAATAAGGCCACTCCGGTTCATGCCAGCGAGCAAAGCGGGCATTTGACGAATCTTCTATTAATACGGGTTGAATTATTCCATTTAATATCGATCAGCCCTTATTTAAAATCCCTATATTATAATAGATGTTTCATTAAAATGGGGTGTTTCACGCCCCCTATCTCAATCCCTCTAACTCTGCTTATCTTTTTTTTTTTTGTTATGTTGCGAGTAGAAAATCATTCCACAAGTTTAAAGATCGGTGGAGCCATTTAGCCTTCTATCAGGTACACAAACACACAAATCCTGATTTATTATATAGGAGTATATAATATGTACGTAATGCTATATGTTTATTGATATGTGTATACATAGATACTCATACAAATACTTTTGCATTTGAAAAAGGAGTCATTGTCTTCCCGTGTGCTTTTATTTTTTCGGTAACTGCAAGAAGTTTATTTGGAATATTTTATATCTCATCCTTTGCCAAATAAAGTTTTTCTTCATGCCCATTGTGGTGCAAAAAGTTTTGAAGTTTTCTTTATTGTTACTTGTGGCTGTTGGAATTTATTGAGTGTTTTACACTGAGCCCAGGAATAAAGTGTGATTTAGCAAGAAATTTATTTAACTAAATTTATTTAAAAAGTTAAAAATTATGAACAGTAAAATTAGTACAACTTTTAAACTAATAAATATATAATTAAAACCAAAAAGAAATGAAGTAGAGAAGGCCTTTTTCCTTTCTGTGAAACAGCAGGTATATTTGTTTTGTTAATTTGTACGGAAATACTGACGAATTTCTTAACTTCAAAATGAAATTTGCTGCATTTTAAAAATAATTTACTGTGATTTTTCTTTGAATATAATTTATGAAATCGGGCTCAGACTTATTTATTTACTGAAGCAAACATTTTAGCAGCGAAGATTTTTCGAACGTCATCCCTTGTGAAGTTTGTTTTGTCTCTGATGGTAGTGCGAAGAGTTTTAGTAATTATGTGAAACAAACCACGAATTATTGCTAATTAAGGCCTCAAATGCCGCAAAAGGTCATCGAATTTGGAATCTTCCTATTTGACTACATCGGAACCAACCGCATAGGCCGTGTGCCAAAATTCATATTGAAATAAAAATGGGTTATAACTATTTTTCATATTGTCTGGCCTAAAAAATCTCACATAACTGCAATTTTAGGGTGGGAGATTTCCTAAAGGGTTTCACGCAGCTCTAAAATTTCACAATTTTAAAAAACAGTTATTTAATTTTTATTTTGTGATCGAAAGACAATGAATTAACACCAAAAATTATAATGAGTTTAAATTAATCAGAAATATTCTAAAATTATCTATTGATTCTTGGGTAGTCCATCCTTCTGTCCTAATTACGCTTTTAAGCAGAAATCAAGTTAAGTACTTCCAAATTATAAACTTAACGAAACTTTGGCCCTTCATCCTTATAACAACGAAGTATTCAAATACAAAAAACCACTCTTTAGAAATGGTTCACTCTTGGAGTGTTCAACATGGGACACAAGTAGTATTTAAGTATGTGATGGAAATCCTCTGGTTTCAATTTTGTGCTGCATTTTCGATCGATCGAAATAACAAATTTCGAATCGATTTCTGACATAACCAATCACAATTTTTGTCCACTTTAAAACGTTTCGTTTTCCAAATCGATTGTCATCACACAAGAATTTATATTTTCAGTAATAAAATCATCTGAAATTTTTACCATTTGAGTTTATACGTGTTGTGTTGCCTGTCTTTAGGCGCACGCGTAAATTCAAATTCGACTGAAATCTAATCTCATAGTACACTTTCGATCTGATGATTAGAACCACTTAAATTTCTGTTTTTAGCAGGTCGTATCTTTTTGAATTTTTTGTCAAGAGCTTAAATTTTACTGTCATCGGAAAGATTAAGTTCTTAAAATTAGAAGAATAAGAACAACAAAAGGTTGTCTTCCGAAAAAAGAAAAAAAAAAGAAAATTTTCGCCGTTCATTTGAGAAAAACCGATTTAAATTTTTATTTAATTTAAAACTACATGGATTTGATTTATACAACCATTAAACTATAAGTGGGAGAAAAATATTGAAAAAATTGAAAAATTGATCCTCCTATCGTGCCACTGCGTGGAAAATCGGACGAAGTAACAAAACTATGCTCAGATACACAAAACATACTGAAAACTTAGGAAAGAATTCAAAGGAACGATTCCAGCGGAAAGAAGAATTGTTCAAACTCTTTTAGCAACAAAAATCATGTCTCAAGCTATTATCCATGCAGGTATCTCAACAGTGAAAAGAGCTATTGCAAGCTGAAAATACCTGAAATTAAAAATAAAAAACTAAAGGAAAAACTGCCGCTGAAAGAAAATATATTTCAATTAGGATACCATGTTAATAGTTGACGTACTGAACTTTTAAGTAACGAAAAGAAATTTAATTTGAATGGACACAGATGGCTAAGAGATGGAAAGGAGAACTATTTTTAAATCGCTGTTTCAGCAGAGAGTTGGAATTACGGTCTGGGGTAATATAACGTATAACAGCACAATCGATTTAGAATTTTAAAGTACAAAAATGATTCTGTTGCATTCAGCTTTTTCTAAAGTAAATGATATTTTTGGACCAATTCCATGGATTCTGCAACAAGTTTATGTATATTCTCAAGGCCTAAGCATAATTGAAAATTTTTAAGTTTGGCTTTCTCTCGAGGTTTATTAGAAAGTCAATTCGGCGATATGGAATCACTAATTGAAGAACTCCTGGAATGAGATTTCTTTGAATTATTTGAAGACACTTTTATGCAGTGAAAACCAATTGAAGTTATTTTAAACAAAGAAAGTAGTAGTACCCACTATAAAAATGTGAGAAATTGTATAATAAATACACTTAACATTAATTGTTCTTATTAATAAAAATTTAAAATAATGTTTTTTTAATTAAAATTAGTTAAAAGGTTATAATCATATGAATAAAAAAAGTTTAAATTTTTCCACTTTTTTCTGGAAAAGGAACTTTAACTTATGATGGTTCTAATCATCTGGCCGCAGTGTATTGTGCTTCTACAAAATCTAAGCAAAAGTATAAGAGTGTAAATATAAAGGAGCAGGCACTTTAAGGATAGCAAAAGCACCGAATCCCTTTAATTTAAGAGAGTGTTTAACAAGAGGAGCCAGTAAACGTTAATTTGTTTCTGATTTTAAAATTCACTCAGACCATTTATATTTTATCACTCTGAAATAATTGATTAATTGCACAACTGTTATTTTGTTTCAGGTGTCACTATTTTTATGTCTTAATAAAATGCTCTTTCCGATGATAGTAAAACATTAGCTGTCGCCAATAAATTCAAAGAAATATGGCTTGTTGAAAACAGAAATTTAAGTGGTTCTAATCATTTGGTCGGGAGTGTATATTATATTTATTTTCCATCTGTTCCCATATGCAGCTTATAGCTAACCGTTTAAAGTAAATTCTTCTTGGCAAATTTATTTTTGGGTTATTGTTATCAAACTACACACGTTTTTTCGTAGCGTATTTTCTTTGACACTCATCGTTGAAACAAAATTTGGCGGGAAGTTAACTTTTTCACAAACATTTACTTACACATCAAAACAAAATTCCTGGAAAAAATATATCCATTTACATATGTAAAAAAAAAAAAAAATAAAACTACAAACAAATAAAATTAAAATTTAATTTCAAATCGATAACCTACATAGTCAATATTACCGAAGCCACCACAGTATTTTATATAAATTCATACGGATCGCGGTAGTAGTAGTTCCACCCATACATATGTAATTGTATAAAATCTATTATAAAATCTATTATACGAGTACATAACATGTCTATGTAATCATGCTAATTGTTGTAGGCATGGTAGTATTTGAAGTAAATCCTTTAGTTGTAAAAATGTATGTAAATGTTAAGTACGTGTAGCTGCATGCACCTTCTAAGGTGTTCATTGATTTCACCTGAACTACAGAATGTTTTTAAGAAAAAGAAAAAAATAACAAAAATCAAAAATTGATTTCCTAATAAAAAAAATGCTTTTCTTGCAAATAAAGGGAAGTTCTCTAATATACCTAAGTTGATGTATATCAGTGTGTTATACACATGCATGTAAATGTTAAAATAATTTTAAAACTCTTTTCCTACTTTAGTGTTATTTGGAAAATTTTTATATCTCGCCTAATACTATAGAGGTAGTGCGCCAGGCTACGTTCAGGCCTTTTTTTTTGCTTCTTTAGTGATATAATAATGAAACTGGAAACATAAAGGCTCTACGTATATGTAACTTCATAGGCAAAGTTTTACCATAAAAGCTTCCCGAGATATTAAGATGTAAAAAGTGCATATTTTAGTACCTATTCATTGCCTCACTGACTTACTCATTAATATTATGGGGCAATTCCACTATCGCTAGAGAACTGAAATACAGAACTGGTATACAGGAAGATCTGGAAGCATAAGTAAACAGAAAAATATGAAAACGGGCACGTTTCATGAAGGGGGACTAGGGTGCTTCCTTATATGTATGGAGCATTTCAACTGCAGGTACACGGCTGAAATTAGGTATAAACCAAACGTCTGAAGGCTTTAAGTTTAAGATATTTTGTACATACAAACAAATATACGATTTTGTATTAAAAACAACATGAGAAAAAGAAGTCAGATCTGCACAAAAGCAAAAATGTTTAGTTCGGGAAACAGGAAGTAGAATACAAGTCCTTGCATTTTGCAAGATGCAAAATTTATTTTATTTGCTGCAACTTTCTCACGGTTTTAATGCGCCTCATTGTGTCTAGATGACTTGGAAGGAAAACCTATATAATATGCTTATCATTCAAGAAATTATTGCCAGGCATCCTGGCACCTCGTAAACTTTATAAGAGATCTATAGAACAACTTAAGAATAGGGTTTCAAATTGCTGCTATGATAGTCAAATTCTTCTGTAAAATGTGCATATTTATCATTCGTCATGTCAAAAATGTATCTGCTGCTACGAATTGTTGTGTTCGTAGTGCCGTATTCACAAATTACTATATAATTTGCATATTTGGTTTGCATTTATAATCACCACATACAATTAGAATTCATTCGCTTTTTGGTTTACAATATTTAAAATATTTTTATGCAGCATTTCTATTTTGCTTAGTGCTGCTGCGGACAGCAGTAAACAAGAGCTCATTTCTTTAACTGCGAGTAGCTTTGTACCTTAAAAACTAATTTTATTTGTTTTTATTATACTTTTTGAATACCATTTCTATTGTTTATAGACATTTTGAAATGTGATACATTCTCTACTCTTTGTTTGCATTTTAAATTGCTTAATATATATATATTTTTTTGGATCCATGTCATCTCTTTTGCTTTTTTTAATTAAAGCAAGGGCTTTTATTTTTTTGCTTACAATAAGGACAATGTCATAGTCCTTGTTTGTGGTATTTGTATGTGGCATGTTAAATTTGTTGCTATTAGTTTCCATTAATAAGATCCTTCAACACGTAATTATTTTTTTTTAAGTCAGTGATAGAATGCCGCTGTGGTGCTGTCTAGTTTTTGGCCAGTCATTGATGTGGACAAGGTTGATAGTGCTTGTGCAGGCTCTGTGTTATTTGAAGTAGTAGCAGGCTGTGCTTGTGCTGTTGTGCATAATAATAGTGTTGTTGTTGTTGCTGTTGTGTCAATGTCCTCAAGGTTTTTAGGATTCTATGTATAAATATCGTATTATTTATATTTTCCTTTTAATTCTTTCTCAGAGAAAGTAATTGTAATATTTTTTATCTTCACTTACCATGTGCATGGCCCGCTCTTCATTATAATTCTTTTCGTTTTGCGTCAATAATTCCGCTAGCTCTTCGTTCTGTAATTGTTTTAATATTAGATTTGTTAGCAATTTTATTTCCATATGTAATTGAAAATCTTAAGTACCTGCTTATTTCTATTGCCAAGAGCTTTTAATAGCCGAGTTTCTTTTTCTTGAAAATCATTTTGCATTTCTATAATGGCCTCGCAAAATGGATTAATTTTGTTTGGGCTTGTATTATAGACCCCGGTGTAGGAAATATGCTTACCGATCTGTAATTAAATAAAGAAACTTTATTCAAAGCTATTTTCTTTCAAAGTCATTGTTTTTATAGGTTTTTTTGTGTTCTTTACAAAAATGATAAGGCTCTTGGGGGCTGCAGATATTTTACACCAGATCTTATGAGTATTTTTTATACCCTTCACAAAAATGAAAAGTATCTATATAATATTTATTTCTGACCCGACATAGGTAAGGAAGTTCAATTAACAATGTCGGTCTGTCTCAGATATTAAAATCAATTTTCTGACGCGTAAGCACGTATGACGAATTTCGCTATTTAAAATCATCCATTATGGTCCACACGTCCCCACGATATGGACCGAAAACAGTTTTTCTGGATTTTTGTTGTATTTATCTCCCCCTACAGATGATCAATCCGGGGCCCAAAAATAACTTTGGACCGAATTATATTAATTTATATCGAAAAGTATGATAAATCGAATTTTCACAAAAAATTGCGAAAAATACGAAATTTCGCAAAAATTTTAAATTCAACACAAATTCAAAAATTCCACAGAAAATCGAAAAAATGTAAAAAAATATATAAATTGCCAAAAAAAATCCAAATTTACTAAGTTATGAAATTTCACCTTTAAAATTTTAATTTTACCAAAAATCGAAAACAGAAAAAGCACCAAAAATGTAATGAAAACTGTTGAATTTTTACCAAAAACGATGTTAAACAAATAAAGAAGTTTCACCCAAATGAAATTTTACAAAAATTTTAAATATTCTTAAAAAAACTAACTTCACTTTGTGCATTGGCCAAAAATCGAAAATTCACCATAAGTTAAAAAATATTATATTACAAGAATTACACAATATTCCAAAAAAAAAACCGAAAATGCACAAAATAATGCAAAAATTTTAAATTTGCAATATTTAAAATTTAGCACAATTTCGAAAATGCACCGTAATTTTTAGTTGCTAAAATGCTAATATTTAACAAAAAAAAAAACACCGAAATTTACCATATTGTTAAATTTCGGCACAAAAATTTTAGTTTTACCAAAAAGCCGAAAATTCACAAAATTCACAAAAAGTCAATATTTTACGAAATTTTTACAAAATTGGCTTTAAACAACTAGCATATCAAAATAATAAAAAAAAATTAAAAATTATATATTTTACAAAAAAATTGAATTAATCTAAAAATAAGAGAAACAAAATTTCACTATAATATGGGAATTTACCAAAATTTGAAAATTTACCATAAAACCAAACTATAGTCAAGAAGTTTAAAATTACAAAACTTAAAAAAATTGCAATAAAAAAACGAAACTGAACCAAAAAATTAAGAAAAATCTAACTTCACCGCAAATCGGAAATTCACCTAAAAATTTACAAATTATATATTTCACCAAAAATCTAAATTTCAACACAATTTAGCGATTCACAAAAAAGCAAAGTTTTGAGAAAATCGAAATTGCACCAAAAAAGTACAAAAAATTAAAAATTTGGGAAAAATTTTCAATTGACCAAACTTTCAAAATTCACCATTAAATAGAAAAACTAGAATACAACAAAAGAATACTACTAAAACCAAAATTCACCGCATGTCAAAACTAAATTTTATATTTCACCAAAAATTTGCAACAAAAAATCAATATTTTATGAAAACTGTCGCAATTTTAACAAAATCGATATTACACAAGGTGCAAAAAATTTTCCAAAAAACATATTTTTCATAAACCAGGAACCAACAAATTTAAAGACAAAATTTACCCAAAGTCTGAAATTGTAGCGAAAACTCTAAAATTGATCAAATATTGAAAATTTTACTAAAAATCCAATTCCGCTATTATTAACAAATCACAAAGAAATCGAAAATTTATCAAAAGTTGATGTACATTCAAAAAAAGAAAGAAAATAAAAAGAAATTAAAATGCTCGTATTAAAAAAGCAGAGTTTTTTGCAAAACATTTTTACGTTGATAAAATATTATGTAAAGCTTTTAAAGAACCGACCGATTCTTACAGAAGAAGTTTGAATATTATTTGTCAAAATGTAAAGTTTGAACAAGAAGTGCCACTAAGGGATCGAACTGAACTTCTTGGGTGTAGAAAATATGCGACAGCTCGCTCCGTAATAATACATATGACTTTATTTGAATTTAAAAGAATTTATTGAATTGAGTTGGGCTGGGTTCTATAGCTTTTCTTCAAGTTTCGAGGAATTAAAAAAAAAAAAAACTACAAATCACCGAAAGCAATGCGGACAAAAGTCAGATGTTTTTGAAGTAAAAGACACTGTGTCCCGGGGGAAATCTTGGTTTTCTTATCGGAATATTTTAATCAAATTGATGGAGTGTAGTAAGAGACCGATTCTCGATGCGTGCAATCAAAATAGAAACATGCGAAGAAGCCTGTTGTCATTCAGGCATCATGAATGTACAAATGATGTTGGTTCATTATATTAATGAATAGTGCAGGACTCGTTTGATAAAAAAAATACTGAAAAAACAAACGTTCACCCACAATGCCTATTTGTTTACCTTCAAGGGCACAACTAGAGTGATACGGCGCTCGCATTAGTCATGGCTTCCGAAACATCACACTTAGACCATTTATACCAGAACTAAAGTGAGCTGCTCTGTGCAAGCAGCTGCCAAAGTACCCAAAACTAATTCAACAAATACATACCATATTCGACAACAAGTCAGCCACCTGCTTTAAAATCTCACTACTACATTGAGCAAATGCTTTCTCCGACTGCAGATTGTTAAACATCTCTAGAAAGAAACGGCGATCTTGATAAAGTTTACATTTTAAGTAACACACCCACCATTTTTATCCAATTCCAACTTTTGCATTTGTTTCTTAAGATCACCATTCACTTCATTAAGCTTGCGCAAACGTTTACGAACGGCATCCAAAAGCTTGGCATCTTGATCGTTTTCGCTTTTAGAATGAAAACCGGAATCGGAATCATTATTGCGCTCGACCGAGTCAGATTCTAAATCGATTAGTTGGCGGCGTATAAAATCCAGTTTGCGGTAGGCAGCAGCCTTTTCCAATTTCTAAAAATATTCAAACAAACGAAATTAAATTAGTTCCGTAAAGTCAGTCTGGCACTGACCGGCTCACCTGTTTTTCAATAATTTCCATAATTCTTTTGCGTTGATTTTCCATTTTCTGTCTATTCAAATCGTTGTTCAATTCAAAATACTCGGACATTTCCTCATCTAAGAGCTTAATTTTTTGCTGTTCTTCTAGCTCCGTATGGCTAAATGAATCAAATTGGGAACCATTGTCACCTTGAAACTAGAACAGAAATAGTTGCGACATTACAAAAAGTTGGAAAATTTAACATAAATCATTAACTTAACTCACCGGGTGATTATTGTCCGTGACATGTGTATTGGCACTGCGAGAGGTTTGATCTTCAAAATTAATAGGTGGCATGACCAGACTTGGACTTAATGAATCACTGGCAGAGATCTAAGTGTAAGAGAAAAAATAAGAAAAATGTTCAAACTACCACCAAAAGATTATGAAATAATAATTATACTTTTTTGTTTATTTAAAAATTTTTAGACATGAAGTTTAAATTTTGAAGTAAAATTAAAAGAAAATTTATCTAAAAAAAATAATTTTTTGTAGCTATTTATTATTATTAAAAGAAAATTTGTTTTAGGCACCTTGTTGCTGGCGCATTTGAGATCATTTCGTAGCTCCTTAATGACATCATCTTTGAGCTGAATTTTCTTTTGAGCTTTTTGTATCTCATCTTCTAGACATTTGACTTGACGCTTTAGCTCCCTCACTTCATCGTGTTTCTCGGCCACTTCGTGAGCCAAAGCTTTCATGTTGGCATACAGCTGCAACATTTCAACCATACATCAAGCAAAACAGAAAATTCAATCATAAAAAAGCAATGAGTTAAATGAAAAATAAGGCTTTATTAAAAATTTAAATTTACAAAAGACAAATCATAGAGTTTACGCCTTTAAAAATTTCCCTTACGAACCTTGTTTTTCTGCACAATATCTGCTTCGTTATAATTCTGGAAATTTCAACAAGACTTTAGTGGATACTCTGTGCTTTAATGTATTGAAATTGTTAAAAACTCACTTTAATTTCATCTCCAATGCCTTCAGTTGTTAAAGTATCGAATATGCCCATTTCCAGGACCTGAGATGGTGTTATGGTCTCAAATGTTAAGTTCTGTAGATCCTGTTTGTGGAAGTTAGGAGTGTTTCTGATATATTGCAGCAGTGTTACAATATCTTTACGATATTTGAAAATCTGATTGTCTTGACTGTGGCGGCAATTGCTATTGGCTCTTTTGTGCATCAGCTCTAAGCGCCCCGCCAATTCTCTTTCCAACTCGTTCATGTTGTTAATGAAAGCTTCATTGATTTTAATCAACATCTCAACCCATTCTTGGTAGGTACAAATTTTTAGCTGAAAAGAGACACGTTAAGAGAAATAACTGGTTAAAAGCACGAAGGACTCCATCATCAAAATAAATTATTTTAATATGACTGGTAAATCTACTCATAAGGTCTGAATCTCAATTAATGCTAAGTTGGTGAAAATACGATTTATATAATGAAGGACCATTAAATGTTGAATCTACTTATATAGGGTGACCAGATAAGACCCAGAGATAAAGAAAATTAAATAAAACATACGTTTATGCCAGTATGCATGGAATAGTATACACTTCACATAGCCAGCTCGGCTTCGGTGGGAGCTAAAATATGGAATTCTAATGCGAAATTTGAGAACTCACGGGGTTGTCCATGATTGTTCGGCTTCAATTCTTGCTTCAGCACAATATTATAAGCATGCCGGCTCCAATCCAATAACAAGTTATTGGGGTTGACTCCCTGGCGCTGCCCAATCGAGGCCGAATCGGCATTTCTAGGTCTTTTTCGATACTGGCCGCTACGGCGTCTATGATTTCTTCACTTCACACCAACCTCTTTAAACTTTTTCCCTGTGCCACGAATTGCATGGGAGTAAAGCCATGATGACGACCGAACTCTCGACATGATTCACGTTACGTATTACAATGGCAAACCTCACTTTATATATAGTGAGCTGGATGATATTAGTAACTTTGACAGCTTCTGAAATATAACAATTGCAGAAACCCCCATTTGCTGTCTGGTTACCCTATAGTTTGGTTTAGGAATTTCAGATTTTTAAAGAATTTTTCAAAATTTGGGATATCCTATTATCCCCGTCCTAGCATCTGCGCCTGAGTGTATAAAAAAATTTATTGAGATTAGTTTCAATTACTAAGTTACATTTATGCTTCTTAAATAACAAAGAGCAATTTGGAAAAGTCGGTTATATTTTGGATCTGCACCTTAGCATAGGAATACAATTCTGATTCTTGATTTAATATTCCGACAGGGTGTTTTGATGTAGAATTTTGAAACGAATTTCCGTCATCCCTTGTCAAGTTTGGTTTGGAGACCAACCGGTTTCGGATATGTGCCATCTTCAGTGTCATTTTTCGTTCTGAACGTTCTTAGAACGAAAAATTTGGAAATTCGTTCTAAAATTCTACACGAATACAATTCTATTTACGCCTAAGTTTCAGCTTTTTGCTGGTCAAAGTGATTAAATATTTTAACAGGGCACTAAAAATTACAAGCACACCTGCTTTGAATAGGAACAACAGATATTAGGCACAGCAGTGCATGCAATGAGGACATCAAAACAGGCAATGACTTGAAAATTCTGAGGAATTTTGCGCTGAGGCCGGAGTTTGTATACCATACGAAGTTCTCTATTCTTGTTTCCTACTGGAGAGCGCACACAATCCGAAACACTGGATTATTAAAGTGTATGTCGACCTAACCTAACTATTTGTTATGTTAATGATACTATGTTCACACATGCATCTTAATTGAGGCAATTAAATTTCAAATTGAGTTATAGACTTTGGTGTTCACACATATGCAATTTAGCTTACTCAGTTTGCATTTGACAGCTGAAAATGTGTTCATTTTGTTCGTGAAAGCTTTTGTTTGTGAATTTGGAAAAAAGGAAAAACATTCGGGCTTAAAAAAATGTTGTAAGAAATTAATTATTCGTTGCAAAAATCAAAAATTTGTTCTGCTCACTAAACACACTTTATCATAGTTGCATTAGGAATTCGACACAATTAATGGTGCAATTTAGTACTAATTGTTCAATTTATTAATTGAGTTCTTGTATGGTACATTGGGCTCAATTAAGGCCTTAATTGGTAAATCTAATTTGCGCCATTGAGGCGCATGTGTGAACATACAATAACACATTTCACAAATTGGTTTAAGTTCTAAAATAGAAAAGTCGACAAAATAATGAAAAAATCATCTCTAAAACAACTCTTTCTCACGAACTATCAAAAATAAACGATCTAACGTAGAAAATTTCCGGTAAAAATTAGTTTTGGCTGGATCCGCGCGAGGATTTGATTCTTAAACTGATGTTTCTAATTACAAATGCTGGTTCGACAAAAAAAGGGCAAAGTATTCGTTGACAATATTTTCTATAGATATTTGTTTGGTTGTGAGACAAACAGGTTTCGGCTATGTGCCATCTTCAGTGTCCTTTTTCATTCGAAATCGGTTCGTCTCAAAACCAAACTTGATCACGGATGACGGAAATTCGTTCCAAATAACTATATCTAATCAAGAGACAATATTTTGTTTTAAAGAAAATAGCAAAATCAACAAAATACTTACATCTTTATCTCCCCAACCGTTTGTATCGATTTCCCCTATTCTATTCGCATACAAATCGTTTAGAGTTTTTAAATTTAACTGTGCTGAGTTTGCCATAAAAATATCTGTTCCCGATTTATATTTTTGCAGCTGTTCGTTGCAAAGCATCGGACCACTCGTTAAACTTGGCTCACTGGTAGGTTTGTGGGGCTGCCCAAAACTATTGTAACCCGATGGAAAGTTCAGATTTTGCTGCAAGTATTCGCAGTATTTGGCGTCATCAAAACTCCATTGTTGCGATGGTGTGTTGGGTGAAATATTTGGCGAGGAACTCTGCCTCGTGAATTCTGTTTTGTTAGCTGAAATTATTGAACTAAACGAATTTTTTGGCGTATTAGTTTGAGAACTGAGAAAGGAGGCATTTGAGTCTTGTTTACAATCCGCCATTATTCTAACCATAGAGTTGTTATTATTACGTTCGTAATAAGATTTTACTTCAACAAAAGGTGGTGCCTGTTGCGCTTGTTGCGACTGTTGTGCTCTGTTTGGGGTGGCAGCATCCGATAGCATATTTATTCCCATAGTTTCAGGTGTTACAGCGAATCTAGGATTATATGCTGCTCTTGCAAATTGTGCAGGATTTCTGATTGACTGTTGTGTGACATTTTCTGGCGATTCGAGTTTTTTAGAGGGTGTCTCTGCAGAGTTTTGTTGCATTACGTAGAAATTTTTATATAATTAAATTCCTAATAGATTCACTTGTTGACTTAATATTCAATTATTGTTTGAAAAGCTATTTTGAAATGATTTTTTATTTTTTAAGATTTTTAAATATGTATATGTATGTATATAGCTATGTATGTGTGTTTGTTTGTCAATTTAACTTTTCGAATTAAAAAAGTATTTAGAAAATCACAGGGTGAACATAATTGATTAGTGTTAGTTTTTCGTTAATTGTACAAATCAGAAAAGAATTCTGACTTTGCGGATGAGCCGACACCTACTCTTGATTCTATTTTATTGTCGTCAATAAAATAGCCAGCCATACATAGGGTAGTTTTCTAAGAGTTTTAGTTTTCAAATTGAACAGTAAAATACCGAAAATTGGGAAAAGTGAATGAAATAAATATTTGGGTCGATAAATGAATGACTGCTATTTACTTTTAAAAGATTATTTCATGTAAATATTGCCCGCGCCAACGCTGTAGGTGGTCCATCCGGGAGCTCCAATTTTGATATACTTTTTCCAGCATTTCGGACGGTATAATACCAATGGCAGCTATAATATTGTCTTCCAAGTCTGGAATTGTGACTGACTCGTCCCTGTACAGAAGAGTCCTTACGTATCCCCACAAAAAATAGTCTAGAGAATAATTGCTCACCAAACTCGGCACTCAATGGGTTTATGGTATCGTGTGGCATGTGGCACAGTCTTGCGGAAATCACTTATCAACCAAATCCAATTCTGACATTTTGGAAAAAGAAGTCTGTAATCAGCGCACGGTACGTAGCTCCATTGACTGTAACGTTGCGATTTTCAGTGATCTTGAAGAAGTTCGTTGCTGAAGACAATTTTTGGGTAGAAAACATATTTCTCACACAATACGAACAAAACGTTTGATAGATTGTTCATTCAAGGTGAAATGGCAAACTTTAATGAGCATTTCTGGCATTGCCACATGTCACGAATCTTTTTCTACACTGAAAAAATATACACTGAAAAACCACTCGATTAATAAGGGTAGTGCTAATAAGGAGCTGTTTATATAAAATTAGCATTCACTGTACTCTGAACTATAGCGCCCCTTACCATACTAGAGAAAAATGGTTTGAAAATATGCTATTATTTTCCAGATTTGCCGTAATCTGACAGATATTTTTTTTTTATTCGGTCACTGATGACAAATCACTATGACGAGTTACGCAATTGAGCAGTACGTTCATATGATAAAACTTTATTATCAAAATAAGTGTTTTTCAGTGAAAGTATTGCATACGATGTGCCCAATTTGCGGCAAACTCGGTGCCTGTTCAAAGTCGTCTTGCCAACGTATGTGAGACGACGTCAACCCACACGATGTTCAGCAGGCGGAAATGTCTGCTGTTTGGTTCATATTTTGGGCTAATGGCTGGACCGTACTTCTGTGAAAACAAGATTAGTAAAGTCCTTACCGTCACCTGTGAGTGCTGCAGTTAAATGAAAACCAATTGCTTTTAACCCTATATGGACATGGCTGCTATGTAGCTCCAGCACAATAGTGTAACGTAGCACACAGCTTACGCCACAATGTACGATTTTAGGGTATGGTTATGACTCTCGAAAGTTATTTGACTGCTACCTATTTTATTATAGGGCTTTCGGAAGTCAAAAGTTTATGCCAATAATCCCCAATCGATGGATGCCCTCGAAGTCTACAAAACTCTGCCGTTCGCTCAAATTAAGCCGGATATATACGACTAAGTCATTTGAATGCATAACTCTTGGGTATGCGTCACCATGCGAAGCCACATCAGACTTTTTAATGGTGTTATGAATCGCACATAATGGCATGCAGGGGTCTTTCAAATTAAAAACGAAATTCGTTAATTATTGATACACACGGTTGTTATTTCAACATCGAGCAGCCCTTATTACAAACCCCTTTGTTATAAAATAACTAAGTAGCTGTACGTATATATAATATAATTAAATATGCATCGAGGATGTGTGCATTCGGTCGGCGCACCCCAAGATTATTTAAGAGATCGCAAAAATTATGGTAGAACTAAGAGCTCTGGGTGAAATTTGACAAATTTACAGATTGGTTTTGAACATTAACATATAATTCGACCAAATTACGGCAACAGAGAAACTTTTGAAGCGTTTAGTTTGAGTTACATTTAGTTCTCCCAGTTCGAATAGCCAGGAGTATTAGCACAGCTAATAAATTATTTGTTGCCATATCAGACGGATTGCCTACGAATCCCCACTAAACATGAAAAATGCACTTACGCTAGAAACTAAATTGGAAAGGTAAATGCCTTCACTAATCAAATAGAAAAGGTTTTTAAACCATATTCTGTAGTTAGCATTTTCGATTATGCGCATTAACAACGACAATTAATAATCTTGATATGAAAAAATTGCCTATTAGCCTGCTGCCAATTTTATTAAAGTCGCTTGAAAAATTATTCCTTTCGTGTTAAAAATGTTTATTCCAGACCATCAGTTTGGTTTTCGAGCAGGCATAGATAGTTCATAGAATTGTCAACATTATTAAAACGGCATTTGAAAAAAAAAGAAATACTGTTTAGATGTAGATTTTTGGAACGGATTTCCGTCAGCCACTTAAGATGGCACATAACCGAAACAGGTTTGTCTCCAAACCAAACTTGACAAGGGATGACGGAAATTCGTTCCAAAAATCTACATCAAAACAGCCTGTCGGAATATCAAATCAAGAATCAAATACTGTTTAGTATTATTTATTTACATTTTCCAAGCGCTTGATAAAGTCTTGCATGATGGGTTACTCACGACAATAACTCGAGTTCTACCTGTAAACTCCCTTAAGATTCTTGATAGCTATTTAACAAGTAGAAAATTTAAAGTGAAGTCAAAGGAGAATCTTACGCTCTCAATTAGGATACACAGCACCTCCACTGTGTGCAATTGGGGAACTTATAATGGAAGCGACGACTGTTAATATTTTTTTTTGTTTACAGTCTAGCCGCCATTAAAGCCCTTAATTCGAAAGTGGTGGAGTCGAGATGTATATTCACGTGTATTCAATATCCAGGCATACTTAAACGAGATCGTATGAGCGCTTTTTAGGTTCCAGGGGATGAGGGCTTTCCTGGAAACGAGATGGGGATCAATGTGTTAGAAATGGGTCGAAGGTGGACATGTTAAAAGCACAGGCGGAACTTTGAAACACCTTGCTGGAGTGCTCACTGGAAGAAACGGCCGACAGGATGTCTATGATAACGACCTGCAGATTGTCTAAAATTTTTTGGCCCGCAATTAATAAGGAAAGGACGAAGGCACTACTGGTCCTCGGGTAAAATTCGATATCGCTACTAGTTGGCATCATAACGAGGCACTGTATGATTCGAGGAATGTCGTAGCGTATGGGAATCTCTCGAGGTGAGAGCAACAGAAGCTGTCTAGATAAGGAAGATGAAGAGTGAGTTCTGCGACTGCTCGGCTCTGCAAGAACTCAGGCTCCAAAATTTGAGCAAAAGATTCTTTCAGAACCTGGACAGCCTTAGGGATGCGACGCTGACGAGCCTGAACAGTGAGTGAAGCTCCAGGTGGTTCTTACTGACAGGAGATCCTGGAGGTGTATAGAGTACTGTAAGGGTAGATAGATAGTCGCCGAGGCATCACAATGAGGCGAATGGCCTCCGTGTGAACTCGCTGTATGCAAACTGCCAACCTAAACTAACCTACACGTTCACGGAATTCGTATAATTTTTGTGAAAGTTATTGCATTTTTGTTATAAGGGACACATGACAGGACCAAAACTCTATTTTTGTTCCATCGTTATATGGGAACAAAGCACTGTGCGAACCCATCTGCCATACCGCCCATGAAACAATCGATTTACTGTCACAAAGATTTCCACAGTGCACTGCTATTTAGAGACTTAATCCAAGTATTTTGCTTAACTTCTTTATTACTTTTTACTACTGTTTTCTTTTTTTTAGGGAGTAAAACCCAGCCTGATCAAACTCTTAATATCAAAACGTTATTATAAATTGTAACAATGTTTTCTTATTCGTTGTTAAATTATTTACGAACGTGTCTAATCAAGAAAGCACGTTGTCTAATTTTTAAAATTTTTGTATGTATATTTTTTTATTTTTATTTAATTTTGTTCATTTTATCCAGCTGTGATGAAAATGCGTTGTTGTGACATATTTGTGTGTTATTTTTTTTAAGGTCAGTCAATTATTTCAAGCGATTTTTTTTTCTTTGAAATCGAATTTTCATATACTACATTCAATAATTAGAAAAAATAATATGTATATGTCTATTCGCAGTTGTATTTCTAGTTGCCGTTTTATTTGCAAAAGTCAATGAAAGCTGTGTAAAACTGGTACAAATGCAGTGGAGTAGCGAGCGTAACTAGCGCCCGGTTAAAGGCACCTTTTTGTCGCCCCCTCTAAACACATTTTCAGTAGTATAGAGATTTTTTTGAATGTATGGGGAATATTGAAGCAGACTGGTAGCTTTTTTGATCCCTTTTCGGCGCCCTCTTTTTATCTAACTGATTTCAGGCAACCGATTTATAATTTACAATACCTTAGTCTCAATCAAATCTCGTGCTACCACTAGCCTTTAGTATCGACTATATTGATTTCAGACTGTCACCTGGTGACTGTCGACCTTCCTCTTCATGACGGAGTCTCTTGTAATTGCTAGCATTTGTTTAAGGCTTAGGTCCATAATGGCATTTACACTTAACAAGTATCTGCGCGTGGTCCTAAGCCTTATGCTAGCTAGTGCTGGACATTCACATACAATGTGTGCTACCGTCTCAGCCTCTTTAGGATTATCTTTCGAAGCTGTCCCGTCCACCTCTTAGGAGGTTTTCTTGTCCAACTCTTCAGAATTCCTTCATTGGACAATAAACACCAGAGTTCGTACAGAAATTAATGCCTCCACCTCGTGCGAGGCTTCATTGTCGATCCCTGTCTACATCTCATGATCTAACGCTTTAGAAGTACCTTACAGATTGAGCCCTTCACCCCTCGCGAGTCATTCTTGTCCATCTTTTCCGGATTCCTCCTTTGGCCAATTAAAACCCCAGTTTCTGCGCCACTTGCGAGGCTTTTTGATTCATCCGTCTAATGGAGAAAAATATGTTCACCCACACAGAGCTACATATGCACGGGTAAGTCTGTATTAAAAGCTGGAGATCGACCGTATCCAGAGTTCTCATAATTGAGACCAAGCACCCTCTTAGCCACGTATACTGTTCCAACGCAGATTAGGAAGACACCTTGCAGGGATAGGAACCTGTTACCGGCCGCCACCACGTGGAGGTATAAATCAGAACTTCTGACAGTTACGGCAAGCTGATGGCCAGTGGCCGGAATTGAATTTACATGTTTTCTTATTTATTTCTTCAAACGAAGGGTAAGTTTGCGATCCAGTCCCGAAAAATGAAAAAAAGTTATATGGACTTAGCAGACTATAGTTTATTGGTAAATTTATTCTTGGTTTGATTTCGGCTATGTGCCATCTTCAGTGTCAATAGAAAACATGTTTTATAATCGATTTTTTTTTTTTTGCTATTTGAAATTAACAACCCTGATCATGTCCGATTATTTACATTTTTACATGAGGTCGCCAGATCAGTTGAATCGTGTTCAACATTTGCTAAGAAACCAGAAAATTTACCAAAGAGCCAAATTCTTGCATTAACCGATATTTCACTGATAAATTGCAATACATATTTTGCAACATAACCTAAAAAACAAAGTCTACCAAATATTCGAAAATTCTGAAAAAGTCAAAAACTAAGCAAAAAATTTATAATCATTAAAAATTATACCGCAACTAAGCCAAAAACAAAACATGGACTTTTTACTTTTAAGCAGTAATTCGACGAAAACCAATAATTCAACCCAAAAACAAAAAAAAATATTAATGAGTTTCAAGTTGGCGCTCCTTTGCGAATGGCGCCCGGTGCATGATACCCTTGCACTACCCTCGCTGCGCCACTGCAGAAATAGAAAAAATGGTTCCGAAGCCAACAGATTCTAAAGGAGTTTATTGTTTTTAACAAGTCGCTTTTAATTTAATAATTCAGCTTAAGAGGGTTTAATTTTAAAAACATGTTTTAACGAAACCTAGATTTCGAAATAAAACTACGTTGCTTATATTTGTTCGTAGAATTTAAACGTCTGATTCTTTTATGTTATCAAATTTACTTTTTAAATTAATAACACATAGAGATATGCCATTATATGCGTCGGCTCCAGTCTTACGACACATTCCGACGGTGGTCTTATCATTAGGTGTAGTAATATGCGACCACCAATACCCCACCAAAGATCCTGGTACCCACTTCTTGCTGAAGGGCTTGGAGCTACCCATTGTCCTGCTGTCAGTATCTATTCTATTGACAGCCACAACGCCTTTCTCCCTCAAAACGAAAACAGTTCTTGCCTGTCGTCTATCTCCTAATGACCAGATACCACCTTGCGGCCGACGCTACATTTGGAAGTTCGATGATCTCTCTCAAATTCAGTGTTTGTTGCAACACTTAAGGGAATACAATACGATATTAAGGCACAGCGCACATTAAACCAAAAATTAACGCCATCTTGTTCAATACTTCAAATGGTTATCACGATAAGAAAACAAAATCAAATAAAATTTCATCTGAAAAAGTTTGTTCAAGAATGATATTTAGAAAAAGATGATTAAATAAATTGCATCGCGGTGTATTGAAAACCAACTTGTGTTACCATGTTATTTAATTGTACCATTTACAAGTCGTTTGTATTGTTGTATTACTTTCCAATAGTATGGGAGAACTTTAGTGCTATATGCAGCCTATATTTAAAATAGCAAATAATGCACCTAATGCGATAAGTTTATAACAAAAATTGCAAGGAATGCAACTTCGTGTTTCTGGTTTATTATTTGACGTTTTACAATATGAGGGTACATGCAACGCAATACGTAATGGGTATTAAGTCTTAAGTCAATAAACAAAAAGCGCATTTCAAAACACGATTTAGGGTGATAGCATGGCCAGAAAGTAATAATAGTTTATCCAAATGTTATATTTCAGAAGCTGGCAAAGTTATCAACGTTTTTAAGCTTTCAAATTTAGGCTTGCCATTCTAGCCTGCGTCGTTTCCGTTTGCCGAAAGTGTGGAAATTAATAAAAAATATTGACAAAATTATGGTTCAGTTTTAAATACATGATGGAAATTTCGTCATTGGGAGGAAAAGTTTGAGCATGAGTATCCTCTTTTGGACCTTAAGCCATCAAACAGACAGAGATTGGTGTGAAGTGACAAACAAATATTTTTAATGATTTTATTTATTGACACTCAACTATTAGACGGCGCAAAGAGGAAAACAGGAAATAGTCGCTAGAATTATCTGGAGCAAATGCGGAACGCTTTCAAGTCAATATCAGTGATCGTTTTACCTTCTTCAAGGCAATAGATATTAATGACACCGCATGCGTTCCAAAAAATAGTCGTCATGAACTTGTTTGCCACAAATCTACTTTGGCACGTTTACCCGAAGAAGTCCTTGGTTTCTGGTATGTTGTGTTTAGGATCAGATTTAGCTTAGGAGGGGTTTGTGAAAAACGGAAATCTTCACAACTAAAACCATAAGAAACTAAATTTTTTCCATACAAAAAGTTTAGGAAAATTAAACAATTGTTGGTTTTTACTAACTCTTCCCCACCGAAAGCTTAAGTTAGATCCGCGCCTAGTTATGAGTGATCCATTTTTTATTCACGGTTATAGCTAAACACTCATTTAAGGTGCTCACACTGTTACGCATATGATCGACACAAATCGTGCGAATTATTTTTTTAATATCCAAATGTGATGTACCCGCTCAGTTAAGATGGTTACAGCCCAAGTAACCTCTTTCATTCTGAGATCGTCCAATACAATTCCTTGGATTTATTTCGGGTATTTCCGACATCACCTTGTTTGGGTGATCTGAAACTTTTTACCATTGAAATTAATGACGCAGCGTATTTATAAAATCTTCCTTTGATTTCGCGTTTGAGTTTTATGCGCAACATTTTGTTAGCACACAAAATTCACTATTTTCTATTTCAGACACAAACTTAAAATTATACAGTAATTAATGATTTTATTATTTAAGCTCGCGAGAAATTCAATAAGTTACAAAGCTTTCAAAGTAACATAGTCTTCGAAATATATGAAAAAAAAATGTTCTTAATTTAAAGTCAGTCCCACTCGAAATTGTATTTTTCTTTTAAAAATTACAAACAAAAAAATATCGCTTCACTAAACTCAAGTCTCTTAGAAAGGACGACGACGGGCATTTACATAGGTTGCTAATAATCAAGTGTTTGCATTTTAAAACCTCAAACCAAAGATTTGATTCCATTACAGCTCTGCTAGAAGTGGAATATTATTATGCTTCACTTACGCATTTACCAACAATACTCAAATATTATTCACCAATTTTAACACTAGCAGCAGCAGCAGCAGCAACAACTACAACAACAACAACTATACTTGAAAAACAGAATATTGATTGTTGGGGTCGATTGTTGTTTGCAATTGATGTTGTTGTTTTTGGTGTTTGTTGTTGCTCCAATCACTAAAAAACAAATGTTGTTTGCAGCTGTTTAAATTTTAATTACAAATTTATTTTCACAACTTTCCTACGATTGGTGGCTTTTTTGCGTTTTCGTTAACTTTATAGTTTTTGTTATTTCTTAAAAAATTTACTTTTTTTTGACGTCACTTGTTTACATTTATTTCTTGTTGTTTTGTTTGTTTATATTTTGCTGTTTTAATTGTTTGTCATCGATTTTTGATTTTCTTAAATAAGTTTTCTATTATTTGTTTATTGTTGTTTTTATTTTAAATCTTTCGTCAGTTTAATTTTCACTCGAAATATATAATGCGAACCCATTAACACCTCTATTCTCTTATAAAGCTAAAATAAGACTGATTCGCAAAAATAAAAAACGAGGCTCAAGTATTGTTTTAAAATTCGAGAGAATGGGACTCTTTATTTTAACTGAAAAAATAGTTACAATCGTGTTATGAATTCGTATCTATAAGTTTGTTTCGGTTGCGATCATGTTTGTTGGAGTTACGATCAAGGTTGCCAATTTAAATGATCGCCGGCTTAATCTCGACATTTTATTATCGTTTAGTTATATTATTATCGCGCAAGTCGTTGAAGTTTAAGGAATCGTTGTCATTTAATGTATTTTGTATTATATTTTTAAATCTATTGCTTAAAAAAGTAACTCATGTTTTCAAACTAGAGTTGTGTCCGGTAGGAACTAGTTCGTTCAGCTGAGAAATTATTGCAGAAAGGTTGTAATAACTTAACAATAATTACATAAACGCCAAACAATTTTATAAAATAAATAAATAGTGTGATAGTTTTCTAAATGTTGAAAAGTTGTTACCACCTGACAACACTCTATCTCAAATGGACCAAAATCAAATTATATTTATTATTAAAGCTTTGGTAATACAGACGACATAATAAATTTACAGCATATTAAAGATTTCCAATAAAGCAAGCCGGAGAAGTTGTGACCGCTGATACAACTTGAGGAGGTTGTACACGAGATTGTCACGTTTGTTGGCTCGTTGAATTAAGTTGAGTCTCGGTTGCACGAACAAACAAAAAAAAAATAATTAATTTGTTTGGCAAGTTGTACAACCCGGTCGCAACGTTAATGAGCATGTTGTTCCATTTTATGCTTACCATAGTGACTACATAGCAGTGACGGAAAATCAAGATTTTAACGCAGGCAACTGGTCGTGCTTTTTGAGTTTTTTTAATTATATGAGGTAAAAAATGTAAACCGTTTTTGTAAATGCATATGATTTTACTATAATTTTGTGGAGTATATTATCTAACGTTTCAGATTCGAAAAACGTACTTTTAATATCGTAAATCAAAAAGTATTATAAGATTGAATTTTCCATCGCTATCACATGACAAGCAACATGTTCCGCCATCTTTACTCAACAAGGCTTGTATGCAAAATGAAGTTGTACAACGACGTTGTATTGTTTATGGGCAAAACGTCCAACTTCATAACCAACCGAGTTCTATCAATATTCGCGACGTCTATGGTGGCATTAGAACGACACAAAAATATATTACAACTTTTTTTGAGTTCAAATCGTGTGGGTTTGGTAATCGATTTCATTTAAACTGATAAAGGTTTATACTTATTACGAAAATTGGAAAGAACCCCCAGTGATAACAAAATCCAAACCACCGGAAAGATTTCTTAACACTTAACAATTTTAACGTCTTCAAATAAATTGTGTTGAAATAACTTGATGTATACTGTGTATATATTTTTTTTATCTAAAAAACTAGTTTGGTAATTTTTTGTACTAACCCACTGTCGAATAGTTTTTGACCGATAATCTCGAAACTTATTACTTTCACTTACATAGTTATATCATGAAATCTTCAATATGTACATGGTTTGTTCAAAAGAAATGGTGAATTTTGAATTTTCGCGGGCTGCGTCATTCGATTATCGAAAAATTCTTTTTTATGTTGATACACATGTGTTAGTCATATGGATATTGATGACTAACTAAATACTTTTCCAAAAAATTCAAACTTCACCTTTTCTTTTGAACAAACCACGTACAACGGCAATTTGACAACTTGGTAATTATTTTTAATCGATATAATTAAAGCGCTTTTAATCGTAAGATAGTGAAATTGAAACATATTGGTAATCTCATAGGCCACGTTTGAAAGTTTTGCCATCAAAGCTTCCCGATATATGAAGTACAGATTTTGTGATTGTTTTTGATGTTGGTTTTATTCAATCGAAACTGTTTTGATTTGTGGTCTCTTTTTTTCTATATGATCACTTTTTATGTATTTTTACGAACTTCACCTGTCTAAATAATTTTCTCAATATTTTTTGACAATTGATTTTTACTTTTTCTACTTAATAATAAGGCATTATAAACAAATTTTGACAATAGAGGTGTAAATCAGCTGCAAAGTATTTTCCTGATGCAGTCGCCTTGAGTAGAATAGTTTTAAAACATATGCAAATATATATTTTTCTTGTATTTATTTTCTCCAGACATGTAGAGTATTTTCAAAATGTTTTGAATTGTCATATTTATAAAAAAGAGACAAAAGTTGCCACAAATTAGAAAAAAGTCATACAAAAGGCGCATTTTAATTAAGAAAGTAAAAAAAAACAGTAAAATTGCTACTTTAAACGCACAACGGCAACACTGATCGTAGTGTACGAACAGAAATATTTGCTGCTCAATTGTAGAAGTTATACAGATAGAGCACTGGTTCCTATAAGAGATTGGTAAAATGCATCCGTTCTCTTTGTTGGTAAATGCGAAAAATAAAATCAATGTTACTTAAAGGGTGCGGTGCGATTTGTCTGCACTCATGCTGGCTTAACATGTCTCAAAATGACATAAATATACAGTACCGGACCAACTTGTTAGACGCTCTATAAATATTTATCATTTATATTATACTAAAATATAGAGTGTGAAGAGATGAACACAAAATTGAAGGAGGAACGAAATGAGATCGAAAAAAAAAAGAATTGGACTTTATCAAACTACAGCTTTGGATCAGATTAAAAGGCTAAAATAGGCGAAATAATTTGTTTTTTATTTAGAAGAAAACCACGAAAATTTTCCTTACAACTAAAAAATGTTCTACAAAAAAATCCCACTGGAGGATGCACTGTAGAGCGCACTGTACAAAAAATCATGTAATAGCTGCAAAAGCGTCATAACGTGGCTGATTGTAACCATAAACATTATTGTGTTTATAGGTTCAATTGCAATCAAATGTTAAAAACCAAATAAAACTAGATGTTAATATAGACTTTGCATGAAATCTGTAATGCCTCTAGTAATTTGGCCAGGGACTGTACATTTCAATTAAAGATTGATTGATTGGACATTAGTTATTTAATACGAGGGCGGATCAATAAGTTCGTGACTTTTCGAACTTCCCTCGTAGTTATATAAAATGCAACACTATTCCCATTAAGTACCACCTGTTAATAGACTACTGTCAAATTTTGAGCACGCGTCGTCATTTACTTTGCGTTTAACAGCTGTTCAAAACATACAACCTCGTGTATATGTCTAAAAATGGAAAAAAGTGAATTTCGAGTGCTCAATAAACACAATTTTTTGCGAAAAAAAACCGTCAATCAAACCAAGGAAAAGCTCGATAAATACTATGGGGACTCTGCACCATCGATTTAAATGGTAAAAAAGTGGTTTACTTACTTTCGTTGTGGTCGCACAAGTAAAAATGACGCCGAACGTTCTGGACGGCCAATTTAGGTCAGTACACCCGAAAATGTCGAAAAAATCCACTATATAATGTTAACCGATCGAAGAGTAAGACAACCGATCGAAGAGAAGACAACTTCAATGGATTGTTTGGAGTTCTTTAACTGCAATCCGAATGAGTTTTTGCGGCGTTTTGTAACTATGGATAAAACATGGATCCATTACTGTACTCCCGAGACCAAGCACCAGTGTAAACAATGGGTTTCTCCGAGTGAACCTGCTCCTAAGATGGCCAAGGTAGGTTTGTCGGCCAATAAGGTGATGGCAACAGATTTTTGGGATGCACGCGGGATAATCCACATCGATTACCTTCAAAAGGTAAAAATAATAAACGGCAAATATTACGCCAACTTATTAGACCGATTTAATGAGCATTTAAAAAGAAAACGACCCCTTATGGCCAAGAAAAAAGTTATTTTTCATCAAGATAATGCACGGGTGCAGACGTGTGCAGTCTCAATGGCAAAACTCTATGAAATGGGCTACGAATTGGTACCTAATCTGCCATATTCTCCGGATTTACCCCTGGTGACTACTTCCTATTTCCAAACCTAAATAAATGGCTTGACCTCGAAAAAAGTCACGGACTTATTGATCCGCCCTCGTACAATAATATGACTTCTTATTTAATTCAGTCATTATATGTTTCTCTGTTATAACTATAATCACCCCTATTCTGCATTTCGATTACGTTTCCGCATTCAGCTACGCACGAATCGAAAAAAAGTATTCCAGCCAAAAACTGAATCGAAAGAAAAAAGGAGCGTGTGAAATATGATCACAAAAATTAAGCAATTTTATAAACATTGTAATAAAACGTTAAGTTTTGTACAGCAAACAGTGATTTGATAATTAAAACAAATACGAATTATATAGCGTCTGTACGATAATTAAATAAACACATCAGTTAAGTACGGAAAGGCAAATAAAAATCAGAACATAAGTAAGAGGTATTTGTGGTCAAACTATTCCAATGTGAAGACCCCATAGATGAAAAGCGCACGTTTTCAGATTTTTCTGACCAAGATTTTTCCCTAAGACCTACCTGTTGGTACACAGCTTCTGCTCTGTTGAGCGATTTTAGTAAAATTCTGTATGTGTTTGAGTGGGTACCTGGTACGGTTTAGATTCACAATTGGCCCAGTAGGTATCGCCGTTATCGGATTCTATTCTATGCTTATATAAACTGCGGTGTACACCAAAGACTGCCCAGGGCTGCATATAAAAAATTTAATGTTCGTTGTTTCAAACTCCCAAATCTCCGGAATTGTGAGAGTTATCTAGATGAAATGTTAAGGCCATGTTCGGGTGCTAGAACCAGGTAGGTGCTATTGGGGAGGACCTATTTCGAAAAAAGCCTTTGTAGTTTTTTAGAACGAATATCCGTCGTCGCTTGTCAAGTTTGGTTTGGAAACAAACCGGTTTCGTTCAATAAACGTTCTCTGAGTGTATATGTAGAGGATATATTGCAGGACTAAGTATCCTTATTAAAATTGTAAAAAGAATATTAACACAAGTAAAAAAATGCAAAGTTAAAATATATTTGGGTTCGTCCATGTTGCCAAAATAATATTTTTAATATTGGGACTTATGGATAAAGGGTTCTTACGATTTTTGCAAAAACCCAAATTTTTCCTGCAGAATGGCAGGAAAAAAGTTTTCTCAAACAACAAAATTTTGAAATTATTTGAGTTCGTTAAAGTTAAAAAAATAATTCGAAAATCACAAAACTACAATTTCGTTATTGTGGTCTTTTGAAAATTGCACTTTTGTTTCGTAAATCTACTAAATGTTTTGCTATTAACCTGCGTAAGTTCCTGTGCATATTTTTCTGGTTTTAATGAAATGAATATGATTTACTAAAACCAACAACAACGGTCCGAAATGTAAAACAGTCGCTGCTCAATGCCAAAACTGTTAAACGAATACGCACTATTTAACTGGGCTCAAAAAAAGTAAGTTGAACTTGAAGTTTTACAATGAAGTTGCAAATAAAATTAGAAAGGGATAAATAAATTCGCTGGCGCCAATTGTGGATACATACATACATCCATCTGTACGTATATACAGACTTTAAAATACCCTACACTAGAAATTTCCTAAAAGTATACAAATTTAATGCTTTTCGCAGAAGCTTGTATATTATCACCTTTGATAATATACAAGCGCTGCTCAACAGGACCTTCGTACGAACCTTCGCCTCCGTACCATAGTTGAGGTATTTGCCCCTAGTCTGCATTTAAACTTGAATTGAAAATTTCTCCGTTTGGCAACTTTGATATTCTGCGTTCCGTTTCGATTGGAATTTTTAGGATTGTGTGTATTCCGCACTACGAGCGTAGCTGCGTTTTTGTAAGTTGTTAATATCGTGGCGGAAGAAAATCTTCACATTGGAATAGTTTGACCACAAATACCTCTTACTTATGTTCTGATTTTTATTTGCCTTTCCGTACTTAACTGATGTGTTTATTTAATTATCGTACAGACGCTATATAATTCGTATTTGTTTTAATTATCAAATCACTGTTTGCTGTACAAAACTTAACGTTTGATTACAATGTTTATAAAATTGCTTAATTTTTGTGATCATATTTCACACGCTCCTTTTTTCTTTCGATTCAGTTTTTGGCTGGAATACTTTTTTTCGATTCGTGCGTAGCTGAATGCGGAAACGTAATCGAAATGCAGAATAGGGGTGATTATAGTTATAACAGAGAAACATATAATGACTGAATTAAATAAGAAGTCATATTATTGTACGAGGGCGGATCAATAAGTCCGTGACTTTTTTCGAGGTCAAGCCATTTATTTAGGTTTGGAAATAGGAAGTAGTCACCAGGGGTAAATCCGGAGAATATGGCAGATTAGGTACCAATTCGTAGCCCATTTCATAGAGTTTTGCCATTGAGACTGCACACGTGTGCACCCGTGCATTATCTTAATGAAAAAGAACTTTTGTCTTGGCAATATGGGGTCGATTTCTTTTTAAATCCTCATTAAATCGGTCTAATAAGTTGGCGTAATATTTGCCGTTTATTGTTTTTCACTTTTGAAGGTAATCGATGTGGATTATCCCGTGTACATCCCAAAAGACTCTTTCCATCACCTTATTGGCCGACAAACTTATCTTGACCGTCTAGGGAGCAGGTTCACCCGTGTAAACCCATTGTTTAGACTGCTGCTTGGTCTCCGGAGTACAGTAATGGATCCATGTTTCATCCACAGTTACAAAACGCCGCAAAAACTCATTCGGATTGCGGTTAAACAACTCCAAACAATCCTTTGAAGTTATCACACGTTTACGTTTATGGTCAATTGATAGCAAACGCGGCACCCATCTTGCAGACAACTTTCTTAAACCCAGCTGATCATTTTAAATCGAAACCACACTACCATATGAAATGCCTATTGCATAAACAATCCTGGATTTTTTCGACATTTTCGGGTGTACTGACATCAATTGGCCGTCCAAAACATTCAGCGTCATTTTTACTTGTGCGACCACAACGAAAGTCAGTAAACAACTTTTTTACCATTGAACTCGATGGCGCCGAGTCCCCCTAGTATTTTTCGCAAAAAATAATGTTTAATGAGCACTCGAAATTCACTTCTTTTCATTTTTAGACAAATGCACGAGGTTGTTGTTTTGAACGGCTATTAAACGCAAAGTAAATGACGACACCTGCTCGAAATTTGACTGTAGTTGATTAACAGGTGGAACTTGATGAGAACAGTGTTGCATTTCATATAACTACGAGAGAAGTTTGAAAAGTCACGGAATTATTGATCCGCCCTCGTAGATAATAATGACAGGATCCTCTTAACATTTATACGAATTGCGAAAAGCGTTATTTTTGTACTGCTGGTCTTATAAATGGTGTCTTTGTTTGAGCCACTTCAAATTTTTTTGCTGGGTTCTTAATCGGCTGCACAGAGTAAAACGCCTTTCGAATAATTTTACATTACATATCTGTTTTCTTTTTATTATAGGTGTTCATTTCTTTTTTTTTTTTCATTGCTAAATATTAAAATTTTTAATTTTATACTTAAAAATATTGAAAAATAAAGTAAATAAAACAGAAAAAATCTAACTCAATAATAAGTTCTGTTCAGAAACTTTTTTCCTTCCAAACATGTAAGAGCCAACAGATATTTTAAGAAAATATAAACAATGTTTCAGTAAATTTGTTTATCATTTAAACATTATTTTTAATTTGGTTTATGTAGTTCTTAAAAATTACTCTTTTTTTATTAATTTTTATTTTTTTTACTTGTATGTATACAGATTATTTAGTAATTATTACAATTGAGTAAAACCTTAAACATCACTTTCTTGTTTAAGATTTAAAAATTGCTGTGAAATTTACAAATGATTTTTTTCGTTATTTTGGGTTAAACCAAGGCAAGGGCGTAAAGTGATAGAAAACAGGCCAAATATTTTTACAATTGTAAAATTTCTGTTTGAAATATTAAAAAAAATAAGATAATTTAATTTTATAATATAATAAACAAAATAGTAAATGAGATAAAAAACTTAAAAATTATTTAATTTATAAAAGTACAATGATTATTTTGAGGACTTACATACTTAGATTTCGAAGCAAATTGAACATTTTAGAAAATATATAACAAGGCATATTCACCAGAGTGGTAAAATGCAGCTTGAATAACTTATATTTATATTTTGACATTGGGCCTCAATGATCAAACTCAATATTAACAATTTTCAAAGCTTGAGCTCCTCCACTTTATATGCGTTGATATTTTTTTTTTAAGTTTGACAGTGCGCCGTATTCAATAATAGCGACTCTCACTGCTAAAAAATTATGAATAACAAAGTTTCGAGAAAACGTTCGATAAGAAACAGAATGCGATGAACCTTACGATGCACATCGCTTATTTGATTAAGAAGACATTTCACTTTCAGAACAGAAAGGAAAAAATTTTAAAATAGGTTTAAAAATTATAAACAACTTGAGAATTTCTCAAAATAGCAACGTCCGTAATAGCTTTTCTTGTATGTTTAGATTACAAAAACTACTATTAAGCTTTTATATATTTTATCTTTTTCGCGATATGTTTTTAGATGTTTAAAAACTCTGGTCATTTGCATACGCATGTGACTCTTGTTAAGCATCAAAAATTATCGCAAATACGAGTAAAAATCATATTTCTATCAATTTATTTTGAGGAAACGACGTGTTATGTTTTTGGTTCAATCAAACCAATTTTCGAATTGTGATAATTTGACGAACTTTACAAAATGTTACTGCGCAAGATTTACTGATTTCACAGTCGCTTAATAGTCAGTACATGAACTATAGTTTGAAAAAATTTCTTTCAAATCGAGCAACGTGCAATACCAAGGGCGTCTTCTATTAACATTTTTCTAGTAATGATTTCCATTGAAATAAAGTTGAATTATCCTAACTTTGCCTTACAGAAAATAATTTTTGTTTTCATATTTACGGGTTATTCAGTCAAAGAAACCAACTTGTTTACTTTACTCAGGGGTGTGTGTTACTACGTATTTCGATTCAAAAGAAATTATTTTTAAAACACTATTAAGCACACAATTTCGATCGATTTTATTTTCGAATCGAATTACACAATAACTCTCCAGAAAGAGCGTGAATTCACTAATTCCTGCATATGAAATTTCCCTTTTTTTCAAAAAGTCCATCAACTGTCTTGAGAAATTTGCAAAATAAAAAACACTCAACAGGTCGTTTATGTATTAGCCCCCAGTTGCGTTGCCAGTTGCCTAAAAGTATTTTACAGATGGCCACTGGCAGCCGTTAATTTTAGATGCCAAAAAGTATGAGACTTTTTAAGCCAAATAGAACTTACGAAGAGGTAAGTGTTAAACGAACTCTCATACTGCGCTCACTTTGACATTTATGATCAGTATACTCTGACAAATCATTTTGCATAGATTGACGTTTGAACAAAGCTCACAATTATCCAAACTTGTTTAAATAATCAGTAATCAATTATAGCTTCATCTAACCAAGCTTTTCGTCGAACTGTGGATAGATTTCATACAACGTACTCTCTAAATCATGCAATAACACCAACACGTGAAAGGAATGTACTAAAGAGCATATCGCTGCTGTAAATGAAAGTGAGAAGATCTACACCAGCAACAATTCACGCCTTTAAAGTCATCATCGTCCCCGTTTTTCCTGGCATACGGCTCAAAAGTAACACAAAAGTATACTTCCACAAAGTGCTTCGACAAGAACATCCGCGGTGGCCGGCCATATGCCCGAGCTCATTTTGAAATGTTAATGCAAATTAATAATTTTTTGTTATTTTTTACAATTCAAAGTTCTAATGGGCTTAAAAAACACATACTCTTTCTGGCAACCGAACATTTTTGTTTGTCAGTACGCATCTCAACTGAAGTTCGGTTGCTATACATAATCAAGCCATAAATCTAAGAATAAAAACGATAGCAGACAAGTGTGTACGAGAGTGTCCGCCTGACTCTACATGAAACTCAACTCTATGGGAAGGGTGAATTCTTGACACCTTGCGGAAACCATATTTTGTTTTCAACTTTTATATATTATAATAAAAATTATTTTTGACAATGATATTACGATGCAAAAGCGGTATTTGGTGGCAGAGGAGTTTGTTTTTAGTCAGTATTATAAAAAGGTTTTTTTGCAAACCCAAATTTTTTTCTTTGTATATTTTTTTTACCAAAATTTTAGTTGTAAGAAAATAAGAGATCTGAATATTTCAAATTGATACAAAACTATAAGAAAACGTGAATTTGTACAGAGATAAAAACAGAAGAAAATAATCTCGACTTGTTTTCATATTCAATATTTTAATATAAAGACCCAAATAAATTTATTATCGTTTTAAAAATTATTCAAAAATTAATATACTATAAAACATTTTTATAATAACACCCTCCAGTTTCAGGTAAAACTCTTTCAAATAAAGAAAAAGCAACAAGAAATAATTTACCTTTTTCCTTAAAAAAAAGTTTCTATTGTGTTGCAAATTTTTAATTTGAAAATATAAATTTTGCTTTTGTTATTTTTCTATTCCACGTTCGAGTTCATATTTGAAAATATATTTGCATGTAATATAGAATTTGTATATATGTATGTGTGTGGGAAAATGGTTTTGTGTGAAAGTGATATAGTTAAAAAGGTGTTTTCGAGGGACTGTTTTTATTCTTACTTATGATAATGCATGATTGGAAATTGGTTCTTGTTTTATTTTTTAACAAAAAAGAACTACACAAAAATCTATCAAAGCGTTTTTTTGTTTGTCTGTCTCTGTGGTTGGTTGGTATTGTTTTCTTTTTACATTTAAGCTAAATAAATATAAACTTTACGATCCTCTGGCGTTCTGGCCAAATACTCTCTTTCGATTAGACCCTCTATTCGTTTTTTAATCAAGACGGGTGATGGTAGGAATCGGGATTTCAATTGGGATGTTACATCAGACACCAGTAAGTTGTGCTGTTTGCAATAAAAATTAAGTTAATATTTTTGATGTAGTTGTGTGTTTAATTTTTTAACATACCGGCATCCTCTTTCTTGCTTTCATTATACGAACAATCGCTGCTTCAATTTCATGCTTGCGATCTTCATCAACTTTTCCTCTGGTTTCCTTTCGTTCTGGCTCCGTATCTGCTTTGGCAGCCACTGTTTGAATTTTAACTCTGCAAAAATAATGTATGATGTTAGAAATACTGACTTTGATCTTAACTTTGATCTTAGTTATAATTTGCAGTAACAACTCATAAAAGTTCAAGAGACCACCATTGAAGTTGCAACGCAAATTTAAGTTTTTGGTAACTCAAATGAAAAAGTACAGTCCGTGGAAAAAAATTAAATTTAACCTTCATCTCTTTTCGGCTAACATTTAAAAGCGTCGTTACTGCGGAAACTGAACAATTCATTTAGAGGAACTATTTAAAAACTCCAGTTATTAATGACAATGACAATTCTTCCTCCTCATATCAATCATCGAGCCGCTTTAACGATGTCCTAATAAAAAAATCTTCAATTTATAGACTCTCTATGTATGCTTCACTGGAATCCACTCTGATCAGATCTGTTGAATTTTTTAACGCGCACCTGACTCATTTTTTTACTTTTTTATTGTTACAATTAATTACACACAAGCGTAGCAATGGGCTTTCAGCGGTAGTACTACTAATTAGCCTACCAGGGCACTCTAACATAAACTATTAAACATTTCCAGGTACTTGTGTTTTCACTCTTATAGCATTAGAACTTTTAGTTTCCTTCTTAACTTACTGATTGGACGATGAAGGATTATCTGAACAAAACATTTAAAACTTGACAGCAGTGTCCGCAAAAACGGATCCTAAAAAGCTAACCCAATTCTAGATCGAAAAAGCTATAGGCAGATTATATTGTATAAATTTGTATGTACGAATAAAAATATTCTTATATATAAGAATTTTTGCGTACGAAAGTCGCAGCGGTATGATTAAATAACAGCACAGAATACACAGAACAACAAACAGGATATAGCATCATACGTACAGACAAATCATCCGGAATTAAACAATGTGTGGAAACAACAACGCAAAGAAACCCACCAGCATAAGTAACAAAACAGAATATAGTTAGAAAAACAAATATACAGGCATGTCACAAATTCCGTTCGGAATTGAAATGATTTCGTAGTTACCATTCTATAGATTTCGTTCAGATTCATTAAACCGAAAAAATACAAAATTACTTTTTATGTATTAAATATGGCAATATATCCAAATATCAAAATACTAAAATAACAAATTCCGTTTAATTTTTTTCTTTTTTATAAAGCATTTAGAAAAATTTAAATCTTTTATCAAAGTTATATCAAAGTAAACTTATTTTGGACAGATAAAATAGTAAAACAACATCCTTTAGTAATTAAAAGATGTTCTATGTAATTTATACACCTAGAAAATGCTTATAATATCAATTCCACATAGAAAATTCAAAGTGGTTTCATTCCGGAAAATTTTTTCGTTTTCCGTTTTCTATAGAAGCAAAATACGGAATCAATTCCACTTCCGAACGGAATTTAGCTCTGTGACATGGCTGATAACATGAAAAACTACAGAAAAGAAGATAATTATAGCTAAAATGTATCCACTGGATGCTTGAGTATTTTACAAGTTTCAAGAATAATAGATGACTACTATAAAAATACTTGGGTGGTCAAGCTAGAAATAGTCGTGTTCTATTTAAGTGTTAAATAAAATAAAATAACAGTGTGAAGTTGAGCTCTCCCTTTCGTTTTGTTTTAAAATTGATTATGCGATTTCCTCTAACTATTGAGGAGTCTTTGTTAATTTTCTTGTATTAACAAATTAACAGGTCTTGGCTGCGATCAATAAGGACGCGTGTTGAGAGTTTCAATTTCAACTATTTATTAAATAAAAACTGAACTCTTAAAACTAATTGTATATTCCAAAGTGAAGAAATAAAATGGAAATATAAAATAGATAAAGTGTAGACAACATGTTGAACTGGGTACAATTATTTTCGTTATTTTAAACAAATCATTAACTAAGAAATAATTCAAAATTATCCTCACTAAGGTTCAAAATAAATGAGAAAGTATGATCGTGTGAAAGCCATCCGCACAAAAACAGATCAAAATGAGGATCAAGTATTTGGTATGTAAGGGTAATTAATATTACAACTTGCCTTCGAAGCTCTTTTTAGTAGTATAAGGCAACTTTAGCTAAATCGAGGCAACCCCACGTGGAAAAACCTGACTAAAGTTAGAGGTAAGAAGATCTTCCCAATAACCTAAAGGGGCATTGCCTTATAAAATCCTGAGTTTTTTTTTCAAATGTTTGAGAACTAACGACATTGATCTTAATCTGAAGAAGCAAAATTAAATTCGATGGTAATTGCAAATACGGAATTAAAACTATTCAGAATGTGTAGCAAGCCTGTATATATATTTAGCAGCTAATTAGCAGTAGTTTAGAACGATTACTGAATATTACAAATTTTGTAAATATTACTGTCAGATAAAGCTTTTGAACCAAAAGTTCGCAAACCGAAAACTTTTAAAATCTACTAAATTAATCAACACAGCTGATCGTTAATAAATGTAAACAAATACATTTTTTGGCAATCAACTGTTTTAATTTTAAACACTTTTTAATACAAAATTTGCATTTCTTTCTGAAAAACGTAAAATACTGAACTACAATCGTTATACTAAATCTGTAAAGGTCAGCACAATCCATTTCATTTAGCATTTTTTTTACCAGTAGAAGTTAGGTCACTTGCTTCACAAGCACACATATTTTTTATAACAGTTGTGTATCTTTCGTGTTTGCTTTGGATCCCAATTCGATTATAAACAAATTTGTCATAAATTTTAAATGCATAAATTCCTTATTCTTTTTTGTTTACGCTTCTCAATCTAATGGACTTTACTAGCAAATTTTTATCCGATAAAAGCTTTGAGTCGTCACTTTACACTATCAATTTGTACTCTCATTAACTAGCTTAGTAAACATTTTTAAAAACTTAAGTAAACGAACGGACTGAGTATTTAGTAGGTAAAAATTATTTCAAAAAGTACAATCTAAAAGTAATCGTTTGAAGAAATGCAAATATGAACTTTGCAAGCGCACTGCTAAAAAGTAACTGGTATTGCAACTATAACGTAACTAAATTCATAATGAATTTGTTGGACAATCCTATTACGATATAATCGATAGTTCTTCATATGAATAATGAATTAATAAAGTTCCTAGCTAAAAATTTCCATTAACATTTGCTGCTTGCGAATGTAATCGAACAAAACTGTAAGCAGCAATTCATTTGAAACAACATACCTGTGAAACTTCGAAACAAATGCATCGTTCACCAGGAACTCATCTGTGGGATCTATATCCTTAGTTTTTGTCTTCGAATTTCGCACCAGAAGACGTTGTGACGGCTTGCCCATTGACAGCGATTGTATAGCTCTTTGTAATTCGCGTTCGGGTATATCGGTCTCTTGCAAAATTTCCTCATAGGTCATAACCTCACGATTATTGAAAAGCATCAATATACACATCTGCATAATAACAAAATAATATACAAATACAGAAAATTTAATAAATGTTATTCAAAAGAAAAACAATACCTGATACGTGGAGACAGTTAGAATATGTTTACGCGTTGTCGTTGGTATGGCACAACCACTGGAGCTAGAAGAGGACATACTAGAACTAGGGGCATCTTTATCCTTCTCAGCAACAGCTGCCGCGACATCGACGAGTTTGCGACCATAAAAGACGGCATTTATGCAAGCGTTACCTACGGACAAAGGACACCTTTGTTATTTAATCTAGTATATTAAATACGATGTAAATTACCCAGTTGAGGTTGCAAAGTCAATTGACGGCCAGAATGTTTGTCCAGATAGAAATTTTTAAATATTTCATAGGCTACTCTGGGCGCTGCTGGTATATTACAATTCGGCGTGGAGGTCTTCTCAACAAACAGACAAAATATTGTAAAAAAAAACTAGAGATCTAAGAAAAAAGGAAACGCACCTGTGTAGGCCAAAACCCGGTAGTGAGTATCCTACAGGAAAACTCCACACTTAAATTAATATTATGATTACTAATATAAGTTTTGAACTCCTCATTGGTGGTATTCGATATAGACATATCCTTAAACATTCCCTCTAATTTCGAGGTAAATTGACAACCACATTCAGTCTAAAAATTATATAAGGAATTTATAGTTGCATTATATCAATTTTTTTTAATATTACCTTTAATTTCGAAATCATATTCTTTTCAAAATCATCAGAGACTGATTTATTGAGCAGTAATCGCTTGGCTAAATGAGTTTTGTAGTAACGTTCAAATACATCTTTCTCCAATAGGAATCTAAACAACACCATGGTCTTGTCCAATATGACCTCAATTTCTTGTTCAGTCATCTGGTAATAATTAAATTAATCTTATTTCCATTCATTACGTTTCTTATGATTGTTTACTTACGCCTTTGCCACCCTTTTTCAACTTGTCATCTATGAATAGCGACAAATATTCGGGTGATTTCGAATTCAAATTAAGGAAATGCTCAAAATCAGATGAGATAACATTTTTAAAGAGTCGATCATTGTTGAACGAGTGATGCAGAAATTGATCGAAGCGATCTTTTAGATCGAGCAAATTTTGTACAAATGAAATGGGGTTTGTAGTGCCATTTTCCTCCTCTTTAACCAATATGCGTCCCTGCTCTCTTAGATATGCCGACATGGTATCGGCAATAACTTTGAGACCCTCTTCTTTGAGACGTGAAAAGAGCTTATAGGTACAAGCCAAATCTTCAGTTTTCGAGTTTTTAATCATATAAACGACGCCTGAATTTTCCATTTCTACAATAGTGCGCATATGTTTTTTGATCAATTCATCTTCAACAACTTTAACAATTCGTGGTTCAGTGTCCTTGTCCAAATAAAGAGCAGCCCGTGCCGATTCTTCAGTTATGCGAGCCTTAAAATGAAATTATATGAAAACTTTCAATTACTTTATGCATTTTTTTATCTCCTTACCTCCACTTTCTTTAAATAAACACTAGCATTATTTTCGGCTAAAAACTTTTGAGATTCGAATTTATAAAATGACGCAGATTGTGCCAAAAAGGGCTTTTCGAAATCATCCTCATACACGGAACGCGAGTTAATGCCTAATGCCATTAACATTTGGCAAGCATTTTTTATAGCTAAATGATTAATAGCCTCGCCACTGCGTTCATCCATAACCATGCCTAACAAAGTTTCACGCAAAGCCTTTTGGATTTCTGAGTAGCGTACAATCTTTTCAGTCGAATATTAGGAAACGAAAATTATTTCTGTTCATTATTTGAATTGCAAACACTTACCTCATCTCTAAATAATATTAGGCCTAAATTATAAACATTTTCTACTTCACGACTCTGCACATAAACCCGATCCATATACATAAGTATATCGCGTATCATCACCATCGATGTCTGATGATCGGTCCAGGCCTGATTAAGTTTTGGCAGAAAATTGTTGTGCAAGCTTTCGAGCACATCTTTGCGTACCTTTTCCTCTAGATGTTCTTTAACCACCTCCCTTAAACCGAAATACAAACGATGACCGTATTTGTGTAGTACCATGTTGTAGGCATTGCGATAAAGTTGTTCGAAAGATAGACCCGAATTGTTTTTCTTTTGGATCTCCTGTATTGCATTTTTTAAACTGGCCCATATTGTTTCGACATATTTTTCATCCATAGAGGCCTGAAAATAGTTTTGTAAAAATACAATTAATAAAAAAATTAATGATAAATAAATAACTTGTGTACTTAATATTAGCAATTTCATGCGAAAAATGTTCGTTTTTAAAAATCTTGCATGAAAGAAGTAAAATATGTTACGTTTTAATGGAAATTTAATTTAAGAGCTGATTCCAACAGCATAATAGTTTAATTGTTAAAAAGGAATCGTGAAAAGATGCATGATTTTTGTTCTATTGTGATCATAAAAGATAGCAATTTCTGATGCCAAGGTTACACAATTATATGGTGGACTATTTGGAAAAGAAAATGCAATTAGAATTTTAAATTATAGGAACGAATTTTCGTCATCTTCAGTGTCGTTTTGGGTTCTCCAAACCGACCTTAACAAGGGATGACGGAAATTCGTTCCAAAAATTTGTATTTATGTATATTTTTGATATATCATGACTGGTGAAGTAATAGAAAATCTCATATCACCATCGCAGTTCTATATTATCACATACTAGATTCTTAAGAAAGTTAGTGCTGTGCTTGGCTATCAGTCAGGGTTCTCACCAAAGAAACTGACTTGTCTGCTTCACCACGACGTTAATACACTCGCTAATTTATGCTAGATTAAAATTTGCAATTGTATTTTAAAGCTTAAGAAATAAAGTAAACAACAACAAGGAAATTTAGATTTATTTGAAGGGTCCTTTAAAAACTTTTAATACCAAATGAGCACCCGAATTATTCAGTCAAAAAATTTCGGATGAAATGGCATTTCTCATAGGACGGAAGTGTCCTTAATGGCTGAATGGTATGCTATTAGAGAATATTAAAATTTTATTGAAATATATGACGCTATGCAGAATTTGTTTCCATATATCGCCATTAAATATTTTAAGTGGTTTGCAAGGGAATATAAATCTTTTAGGTAGTTTCACGGATATTGGATTTGTTATGAATTATATATTTGGTTGCACAAAAATTTCAATTTTTTAAAAACAGAAGACGAATTTCAGTTAACTCTTAAAATATTAAATATTGTTTTAAATTTAGTTGAGCTTCTTTAATTTAAGGCTCCTTTTCTGAAGCGGCAATTCCATATCGGTAACACAAGGAGCGAGTGGTAACTATACTTTTTCATTTTGTACTCCCTGCCTATTTGTGTTGCTCGATATGACGAAGTCTTTACTTGTTTGGATATGTAATTAATGGCTAGTTCAGTAACTCTTTTTTCACCTTTTGCTTCTTTTATAATAAAAAGTTATAAAAAAAAAGTTTTGAACAGGGATTTATAAAAAGAAGACAATATATAATTTATTTTTTGTTTAACCTTAATTATCTAAAAAAAAATCTTGGATTCACTTGGGTCATGTACTATATGTGTTTGTGGTTTATTAAGTTGTTAAACGCTTGAGGAAAATGTTATACTAACTTTAAAAACATTTGTTTTATATTCCGGCGACCATAAAGGAAACTTGCGTTGAATTTCAATGATTTTATTATAACTGGAAGATATAGGACGCTGTTTAGAAGTATCCAAAACATTTTTTGATCTATACAAAGGCCTTGATGTTGACGGTAATTCATCTTTAAGATTTACCGACTGGTTAGTTACTAGAAATTTACGATAGCGATTAGCACTAGGACTATTTGCATTTGAAGTTGTAGGTATATTGCCAAAACGATTTACACTGCTGTTGCCATGATAACTTGTACCGGTTGTTGTGTTTTTGTTAACGTTATTACTATTACGAAAATTGGCTCCGGTGTTACTATTGTTGTTATTGTTATTATTGTGGATGTTACTATTGGCACCGGAATTAGAGTTGTTTAAGTTTTTTATTCGATTATATGCACCAGGACGGTATTCCCTGGGCATTTGTAGTGAGGTATTAAAGTTTTTTGAACTTCGTTAGTATATGCAGGAAACGGAGGCAAAATTTGTTTGGTTGGCTGAGGTTTTATATTTACTCTTGTACAAATTTAGGTTCTTAACAAAAGTAATTTCGTATGGAAGTTTCTAAACTTGTAATTTCTTTTTCTAATATAACAAGTTTGATCTGAATTTTCTGATTATCTTTGTAACAATTAGTTTTACAAGATTTTCAGTCTCAATATATTCGTTTTCTTAACCCTACTCCACTCAAAACGACGTCGCTTTCTTTTATAGTTGCTCTTCACAATCATTGGTTTTTTTTGAATTTTAAAACATTTCTTCTTTGGAATTTTAAATTTAAATAAAAATGAATCGAAGATTTTAAATTTAGCCTTCTTTATCGCAGATTGATTTTAATAAATTACTTTATATTGATTTTGTTGTGATATTGTTGTTTGCTTCTGTATGTATGTATATATGTATTTTTAACCTCACTCCTGCTGCAATTCAGTTCCCTTCGTTTTATGGCCGTTGGGAGGTGCAGCTTAATTTCTTATGCTTTTTTAATTTTTTTTCACTTAAAATATTGTGTTTCATGTAATAATACTGTCTTATTTAAATTGCTTCTAACACAAACTTAATTTTTTTGCAGTTTTTATAATAAATTATAAAAACATTTTATTAAATATTTCCTTTTTTCAAACTTATAATTTTATTTTTGACAACAAAGTCGATGCTGGTTTAGAAACATTTTTTAAGTCAATTGTATATCAATTTAGAATTTCCTGGATTTTGGGAAACTGGATAAATTTTGGTATAAAGCTAATCGTATGTGGAATTGTGTTTAACTAGAATTCATTTGAAACATTTTGGTAACACGTACATATATCTTTTCTGCTTTAGAGATCGAATGTTTCCAGTGTTAAATATTTCTCCACAGATTTGTCTGATTTTGGTATTGTTGAGGAGTGAAATTACGGTCAAACGATTTTTGTTAGAATTAATTGTATATAGGAACAACATGGGGCATTAGCCCCACACCACCTACTGGTTAGTTGATTAAGCCGTTATTTTATGGAGCCGTACTTTAGTAGATTATCTACAAGGCTTCTAATTGGATTCCTTTTGCAAAAGTGTTACGTAGTATGGCGATCGGTATCACCAGAGCCACTAGCTCAATGCCAACAAAGAAACTTTTGACATGCTCACTAAACATCGTTAATGACTAGAGCGATAGATCATGATCATTGAGATTTGAATCGGTCTTCCCGATCTCATAGATTACACCTTTCCAAGGTTTTGTTTTTCAAGAGGTTTCAACTTCTCTTGCTTTTCAAGAGGTTTAAACTTCAACACGCGACCTTCAGAGGACAAAGAACCCCACTTGGACTCTATAGAACTATTCACAGATGGTTCCAAATAGGATAATGGAGTTGGAGAAGGTGGCTACATAAAAGAACTGGTGGTCAACATGTCCGTCAGAGTTCCCAACGAATGTAGATTCCAACAAACTGAAGCGGTGTCAAGGGCGTCAAACTAGTTGTGGTACTATGGACTATTTGATAGAACGGGTACTTGGACACAGGACCAATATGGGCAATTGTATGGCTAACAAGTTGGCAAAGCTGCGGGAATCGCAAATTGTCGAACTTTGTGGCATACCCCTCTCTGAGTTAAAAAATTAAATTTCCAATGTGTTATATTATATGGCTAAGCCACATGGTAGGGGAATCCCCCACATGCAGGAACACTACACTAAAAAGGGCCAGATTTGCGGAACCTCGGGGAACAGTGTTGCAGGCCACATGTAAACCTAACCTAAAATTAATTAGGCAAAATGTCTGTTTTACTATTAATGCTTTCGCATTAAGCAGCATGGCCACACATTAAACTGCATAGCACAGCCACACATCATATTCATCCTATGAAACTTCATTTCAAAGCTGTTTGGAAAAGAAAGAACGAGCACATAATTTATTGGTCACAAAATATTTCTTATTTTTCAAATTACTTTGTTTTTTCTTTAAAAAACATTAGTTTTTTCAAAAAATGTCGCTAAGCTTTTGAACTGACGCACGCAATTAAAAAAAACACAGGACGAGTGGTTAACAAAATTCATGCATTTGCGCATGAAAATCTACTCAATGAGCAAAAATTAAGTTCTCTAAGTGATTTTCGTAGTACTGTCGCTGCGAAAACTAAACCAAAAATAATATTAAGGAATTTACGCCCATATATATACATAAAACTATCTTCAACTTTCTGCTGGTCATGTAGTGAATTTTAAGTGTTTTAATTTTCGTCAAACTTACATTACTCTATTACGTGCGATTTTTTTTAATAACACAATCAAAAAAATCTAATTTTAAAGAGTTCATTAACGATCATGTATCCAAACTTAAAGAAACATTTTGCCATTTAAATGCGTGGTTGGGTCCATTGAAAATCGGTTCCACTGGGTTTATGTTAAAATAACCGATATATTTATACACATTATAAATGGATTCTTCAAAATAAATTATTATTAAGTAGACTGGGACTGCAAATCAGCAAGTACATATTCCTAATGTATTTATAACTAACGATTGGTGTGAAATGTTTGGTCGGGGCCACGGCATTCTTAAAAGATTTTATAAGTCTTTTACTGCTTGAACCAGATTAACACTGTGTCCCCATATAGAACAGCAGGATATTCTTTAGGAAAACCTCAATTGTTAAATTAGAGGAAACCAACAGCAATTCGCTTTAAGTTATATGTCACATTATTATTGTACCAAATTGTCTGTATGAACCTGACTCGCGTTTTATTAGTTGAATGTACAATTTAAGCCAAATCAACTAAACATTATTATTTATTTTTTGTTGGCTATAGCTGTATCAGTGCAATCCAACATTGAGTTCTTATTGTCAAAGTAACCTGTGCAAATTTCTAAAGACCATAAGTTTTAAATATGTTTCGTATTGTACAAAATGGTCTTACTAACAATACATACAAGATAGCTTTACACATATTCATTACATGATTTTCGAATTATTACAAAATGAGGAAATTAAATGGCAAGTGCACAAGCGAGCAACACGTCTACAAAAAACACTTTTTTTGTTATAGATTTCTGTACAAATTCTCTAAACTAGTCGCTAGCTTGTATTACAGAAATAGACCCAAACTATGTAAAAAGAACTTACCGGAAAGGCACGAATGCGCATCTTTCCCTCCTTCTTGGGAGCGGTGCTCCTGATATTCATGGTCTGCAAACGGCGACAATTTTCCTCCACTTTATAAGCTTAACAAACAGAATTTGTCTCTTAATCGTAAAGAACGCCGGCAGAATCCTAAAATTTTAATACAAATCTTTTGATTCTCTTGGTTGTTTGGCAAACGTATTTCAGTATTTGGTAAAAGAGAAACACGCAACTAAACAAGTGTAGTCGTGAAGAAGAATGAAGACAATGCAAAGATGCAATTATTAAAGCGTAGCGGCAAATAGACACAGTGAAGGCACAGCGCTCACAGGTCAAGAAAGCAAAACAAATGTACTGCAATTATTTTTCTTTTTATATTTTTAGTTTATTTGCCGTTTCATGTGATTGTCCCCAATAACTCCGTCGGCCTCTGGTCTTATCACTGCAATTATAAAGCAGAAATTACTGCTAGCCTTATGCGTAGAGGAGATTTTCAACTATTTTTACTTTCTTTTCTCTTGTTAAAGTTGATATATTATGCACGGCAAAGTCGATGATAGCTGCTTGATGATTGTTCTCTTTCGTCGGCGAGTTTTATAATATAAGCGATCCTGTGTAGTAAAAACAAAACAAGAGTAAACAATTTAATAAATGTGCCTTTTTGTTATTATTTATTGTTGTTGCAATTATTACTTTTAATATAAAAGCAAAGGATTTTCTTTTGTTTGAGCTGTTATCATTAAAAATTTTATTTCATTTAGTTTTTTTCTGTCTGCTGTTTCTCTGTTTCTCAATGATTATAACATTTTTTAACTTTTTGTATTTTCACTAGGATATTTTTATTTAGTTTAAGTTTTTTCTTGAGTAATTATAAGTTTTTCTATTTAATATATTGTTAACTCTACAAGAAAAGCATATATTTTATTAATTATTGCAAAATAACGCATATTTAGCAGCTAAAAAATATTTACGTGAAAAATTTCTAACTTTGCATAGCACGAAAGAGACAATGAAAAAAATAATGATAAAAAATGACAAAAATTAGGATGCCAGACTTGCATATGTAGAAAAATAAAGACAACAGCTGCAGAACAAATTATAGCAATATTCTTATATAATCAATTTCACCCAGTATAAATACACAATATTCTCCGTTCTAATTTTTACATCTTCATAGCTTAAAGCTATATATTTTATTGGTTTTACATAAAACTAATCAATGGACGTCAATAAAATATCTAGTATGTAGTAAAACCCGATTTAGGAAACGATTTAAATACGCAAAAATTCACTTGTTCCGTGTTGTATATATTTTAAAATTTCTTATTTGTTTACTTTACCTTCTGTAATATGATACGAATTTTAACTCTTCGTCCGCATTTTTTGTTATAATTTCAAAATGATTCAAAATCGACCGAAATTCAAAAAGATTCGATTTTAAATTAATCGATTTCTTTTAATTTGTATTTAATTTTTACTGTAAAAGTACGAGAACACACTTCGTAAAAAACGAATATCATTTGCTATTTGCAACATCTATAAAAAACTAACCACAGTCGCAAACAACATTGGGTTGAAGAACAACTCACGCGTCACCGTCATTATTGTTTAATAGCAATAAAGCCTATTTTATTGTTCCGTCTTCCAGAGTTTTCGTCCTACTTTCGCGTTTTAATGTTAGGGATATGATTAACCGTACTTTGTTGCTGTTTTACGGTAGCTATTAGTGTATCTCGGAATTTCCTAGTTCATATACAAGAGTGTATGTCGTAAGTATATCTTGGACGGGGCTCTGAGTAATTGCCAATAAATTATCTTATTGAACGGCAAAATTTAAAAGATACGTATCATGAGGAATCCACTAGAAAGATACGCATTTAAGGTTAGTCCAACCGCAGAACCTGGGTTCTTATATTAATAATGAAATAAAATCTAACGAACTTGTCTGATAACTAATAGTCCTATATAATAAAGCTTGAATTGATAGTTACATATCAACGCGCAAGCATGCTAAATACTACAAAATAAAGTTCAATACAATAAATACCAAGTGCATATAAAATTGTGTTGTAGTGCGTTTCTAATTTGGAGCAAAAGATTTGAATTGCTCAAATCAAGTGATTTGATTTTCCATACATTTTCATATGAGCAAACCACTTCAAACTACTTGATTTACGCTAAAACATGTCGAAAATTGTCTGTACAACACTGTGTTACTTGTGCAAATACAAATGGGGAAACCATTAATAGTGAATGATAAATTCGAAAAATTTTGCATTTTCCTTTGTGGTGAATATACAAATTGCGCTCATTTTCTTTTCGAGGAAAAGGAGATAAAGTATGATTATAAACACAAAACGCCTTAAAAATTATTTTATATTGTGAGCATCTAATTTTATACACCATTATTTATCACAACCTCAATGGATTTTTTTTTCTTTTTACAATTACATCTTTGTTGATAACAAGAGTTTGTTTACCTTATACTGGAAGAGAACAAAACAACATGAACAACAAATTGAATTCAAAAATTCGATATGATTTTGTCAAATCAACTCGTTTTTAGCATAATGGAAACGTACTATAACTTAAATAAACCTTTTCTGAATACAGCATCTCTACTGTGTATAATAATAAACTGTTTTCAAACACCCCATTAACTGTCAATTTCCATTTTTAGTACTTCCTTATTCGTCGAACTTTTTAATTTTCCTTAAAAAATACCTTTGTTTATTCATCCACACTATTTCTTACCTGTTTCTTTTAACGTCAATTTTGTATCATTTTAGGAAAAATTTTATTTAAGTTTGCACTTTTTAAATTATTTATGTATGTATATGGCTGAAGAAACTAACGACAACCATATGTAAATCGTTTCGGCTTTTTTCACGTCTTCTTTAGACAAAAAGGACAGAGAATTACAACTTAAATTTGCATTTACCGAAACAAAACTGCTTTATTATAAATTAATATGCGTTTTATGAAAATTTCCAACAAACAACTTAAAGATTTCTTTGTATTTCTCCACGAATTTCTTTGTTATAATAGTAATTTTTCACAATTTAATAAAGCGGATTAATGTATCAATTCTTACTATGCTGTGTGAATTTTTTCTACAACTGTGCGTAGATGCCAGATGAAAACGAGAATGTGTAATTGCCATATTATTAAATGAAGATAATTTAAGCGATTTTAGGGGTTTCATTTCATTGCGTCTTGACTAGCCATAAATCTGGTCAGCTTAACACACAGTTTGCTGTTACAAACAGACTTGTTCGAACAATAGTTCGCAGAACTCTATGATGACATTACACAAACAAAATACACAGAAAAAATAAAAAGTATGCATGTGTGTGTTCGCTCGTCTGTAAATGCATCCATATAATCTCGATGAAAGACAAAAAACTATGCTGAAACTGAACGTGGACATCGATGCGATTTCTTTAAATAGAAGACCACGAAAACATCTTCTGTCGTTATTGTGGAGAGGCTCTCTCAACGTCCGAACATATATATGGTTAGTCAGGACCCCCAAAATTGCTTTAAAAGAGAATGCGGCAAAATGAAAGCTTATCCAAGCTTTATACTACATTTACACCTACGCAAGATCTGGTACTTATGAGATTTTGAGTGAAATCTAGTTCATTTCTACCAGATTACCCATACAAAACAAAATCTACTTAGGAACTAGATTTTGGCAAAATCTCTCAAAATCTTGCAATACTGAATGATGCAACTATCTATTTTTTGCTAATGTACTGAAATTTACAGTGCTGAACAAGAAAATCTTGACATTTGTAACAAAAAAAAAAGCGCGGTAGAAACAAAATATTTGCAGCAACATTCAAAAATAATAAAAGTTTAAAATAAGTGGTTTCAATATGGATAAAACAATAATGAATAAAGTGTAAGTAATATTACATATGTAATTATGTGTATAAAACAATTGTAGCACAAATTTAATTAAGTTTAGAGCCAATTTTTTATTATTTCTTCAGTCAGCTGTTTTTGTTATGAAAATGAAATCCAATAATACGTCAAAAAGCATTGGTGTAAACGGCAGAGATTTTCTTCGAGATTTGAGCTGAAATCTACTAGATTTTGCGTAGATGTAAATGTAGTATTACACAACTCGGCTAGAAATTTACTCATTGTGATCCTTTATGTTTATTTTTTTAACAAAAATATTTTGTCTATTTTTAGGAATATTTTCAACACGAAAACGAAAGTATCATTTTAAATTAACACAACTGGCAATAGCAAAAAGAAAGGATTCATATAGTAAGCGAAACCGCAGTTCGAAATATCCTAGAGGAGAAACACCTTACGACTGGCCGAAGGCTGGTTATACAGAAAATCTTCATTCGCTGGCTATGTAGGGAATTTGAAGTTAGAAAGGACGCTTTTTTGTTGTTCTTAACGTACTTCCGTAACTATTAAAGGTTGATACCCTGTGCCCAAGTTCAACTACTTTAATTAATTCAAAACTTTTTTGTTTTATGTAGTTAACTGCCAGACTAATAAAAAAGAGCACTAACATTTTAACTTGTGATAACTACTGTTTATGTCGCAATGAAGTGCCTTAAAAATGCCATTTCTCAAATTGCCGAAAATTTTCTTAAAATAGTACATACGTCAACAAGGCGAAAATACCGAACAAATAATTTATAATCAGATGCCCCTCAATGGGTTTAATTTTGTTCACGCAAATATATGTCAGCTAATAGAAATTATGATAAGCTTTCACATGATACGCATTTTGTCAAATTTCATTTCAAAATATCATAAATTATATATAAAAATGTGGTGTATCCGTAATTTCGAAAATAGAGGTGGACCGCGCCATTTTTGCTTTACATATTCTTCCTAAAATGATTATTTCTACCACGTACGCAATTTTTTTAAGCTGCTGCCCTAAACTAGATTTGCTCCATTTAACAAATTTATTTTAATTAAGTAATATTCGATCAATATTATGACCCTTATTACGAGCTAGGTTCGAACTTCGACTACGTTGGAAAGGGCGTATCATTTGGTATTGTGGCCGTACTTAATAGAAGTGGAAATTTATCTGCATTTTGCAGATTTTCGGAAAATCAAAATTCACAAGAAATTACAAAAATTTAAAATTTATTGCAAATTCAAAAATATTCCACACATCAAAAACTAGGATAAAAAATTTAATTGCTACTAAATAAATATTGTAATTTTGGAATATAACAAGAAAGAAATTAAAAATTCACAAAAAAATTAATATTCCAAAAAATCTAAATTAAACTGAAAATTATAAAAAATCTAAATATCAACACAATTTAGGAATTCACTTAAATTAAAAAAAACCAAATACAAAAATTACAAAATTTTCCAAAAAAAAGTTTCAAGAAAACCGAAATTGCAACAATAAATTACGATAAATTTGAATTTTTTATTCACCGAAACTTCGAAAATTCACCACATATTAAAAAAATGGAATAATAAAAATTAATTTCAAAAATACCACAAAATTCACCAAATTTTAAAATTTCAAAACTAAATTACAATTTCACCAAATTTTTGCAGTTTGAACAAAACTTTTCTAGAAACCAATATTTTATGGAAATATTAACAAACTCGTTTTTAGTAAGCTTAAAACTTACTTTTCACAAACAAGTAAACAAATTTTGACATTTAGCAAAAATTGTACCCAAATTTCACCATTGAACCGAAGAATCTTAATTTTATCAAATATTAAAAATTTTTCTATAACCCCAATACCTCTATTATCTACAGTTCTCAAAAAAATCTAAAATTGATAAGCATTCAGAGAAAAGAAAAGCAACCCGATTATCAAAATTGCTTAATGTAAAGTAATACGACTAAAACCGAAGGCCAAAGTTATATAAAATAGCTCAAACAAACTCTTGCATAGGGAGAAATCCGTATAACCTTTTTAATAGTTTATAATTTTCTGAAGGGTATGATTTTAAACTTTTTTTTGGTGAATTTATGATTTGTGTTGAAATTTAAGATTTTTTATATAATTATGACACATAGTCTATTTTGACGTTTTCATTGTATTTTTCGTAAATTTTTTATGTAATTTCGGTTTTTTGGATAATTTTGTTATTTAAATTTTATAATTTAAATATTTTTTGAATTTTCTGGTGAATTTTAAAATTATGGTGAATTTCCAAATTATGGTGGATTTTAGTTTTTTTTTAGTTTCAGATTCTCATTTGTGGTGAAATTTTATTTTTTTGTTTTATATATTTGTTTAACATAGATTTTGTTAAAATTTCCTAAAATATTGAGTTTTATAAGATTTTCGACTTTTGTTGAATTTGTTTTTCGGTAAAATTTTGGGCTTTCATTGAATTTTGATTTTTTTAACGATAAGATGTAGTTTGGGATTAAATTTTATAAAATTACTTAATGAAAATTTATTTTACACACTATTAATATATTGTTACAAAGATCAATGTACAAAAGCATATTTGCCTGTAAATATTGAATGGTACGAATACTTGTGCCAGACATTGTACAGAAAGCGCTGCGCTTAAACAATAACAAACACAACACTAGTAACGTCATTCAAGTTACAAGGAAATTGAATACACAGAGAACAACTAAAGCGATGTAAGATCAACATGTACATACGAATCAGCTGGAATTAAATATTGTGTGCAGCCAAGGACAACGCGCAGAAAGTACCACAAAGAGGCTAAAGAGCTAGTTAATAAAATGAAACAAATCGGCGTGATCGAACCACTTTCTAGTCCTTGGAAGTTACCTGTAGTCCTTGTGAAAAAGAAAGATTGCAGTACCCGAAGCTGCTTTCCCATATTAGGTGTGCAAAGTGCATATTGGCAGGTGGAAAATGGCAGAGAAGGATAATGAGAAAACTGCTTTTAATACGAACGACTAGTTGTGCTCCGGAAATATTTTATCGGCTTATGGAAATACTTGGAATACCTTGATGACATAATTGTGATGAGAAATGGAGGTGAACATTTTGGGTGTTTTGATGTAGATTTTTGGAACGAATTTCCATCATTCCTTGTAAAATTTTGTTTGGAGACAAACCGGTTTCGGCTATGTGCCATCTTCAGTGTTCTCTCAGAACGCATTAGGAATAAAATCTTAAAAGGAATAAGATCTTAGGAATAAGATCTTAAAAGAACCTGTTCTAAAAGGCGATCATATTTTTCATAGAAATCAACTTTAAATTAAAAACTTTATTCTTATTCACACAGATATACTCGTAGAATGTCCTTCCAAAACATCACTTGCCTAAAATACTTCGGACAATATATAAATTTGTGTATACAAAATTATGAATACGAAGAAAATTAGACGTCTCCTGAGATACAAAATACGGATAAATCTTCTAGAAAGGAGGCATCAATATTTTTAAACATGACAAAAAATATCAAACCTGGGATAATGCGAATAAAGTTGTTAAAATATTTGCTTTATGGTCTGAGTGGATAAAAAATTTAAGCTGTGTCTTGCGTTAGGACGCTGAAAGAAAGTATTAAGAAACAATTCAGTAACTTCGGAATTTTGATATTTGTGAACATGTGTGATTTACCAACTCTGATATAATTTCACTTACCTTCTTTCTCTCTCTCTCTCTCTCTCTCTCAAATAATATTCAAGTTTTTATTTTATAAATTGTTAAGCAAACAGCTAAACTTTTGTTTTCAGGCAGCCTTATTATAATTAAGTGCAACAATGACAGTCACTCTATTATTATTGTTACTTACACTACTTTTATAAACATCCAAAATGAACTCCACCTATTTACTATTATTCGGTTTATTTTCTTATACCCTGTTACGGTTTGCTGGACCCGACGTCGTACTCGACTAGCTCACTTTGATCTCGGGAGGTTCTCAACCCTATTGTCCGGTATGAAAAAGTAACACAAAAATTTAATGAATAATTTACACCAACAACAAACAAAAAAAAACTCGACTATACATTAAACCACGAGCAAATCTTGGAGACAGGTGTTGGTCTCTGTATAGCCCTCCCAACCATGTCGCAAACGAACTCCTTTCATATTTTGTCAGCGACCCAGTAACCGCTAGACCGAACTTCACTACTTACCAGTCCATTCTCGCCGTTACCCTGTGGAAATTACTCAAACATAATTTTTTTTCTATTCTTAGATTAAGTAAAATATATTCACATCTTTTTATTGATAATTTCTAAAAGCTAATACTAAACAATGTTTAATTTGTAATATCTTAACACTCATAATTATTAATACTATTTAAATTAAGGAACTGTTATTCTCTAATTAAATTCTACCAAAATTTATTATTACACATATTTTTTTTCATTAACGTTAATATATACTTATTATCTTCCTTTTCTGAATTCTTGATAAGCACAATTTGTTTCTTTCTATTCTTTCTGCAGGACTTCTCACGCTAATAATCTATTATTTTTTTCCTTCGCCTAAAGGAGCTCCCTGAAGCTTATTATCGCCTTCAGTTACGGCTTATTTTCCTTCCGTTTCTACCGTACCTAATTTGAGCAGCAATTTATCCTAATTACTAATTCACTCAGGTATAAATGTATATATGTATGTATAATTTTTTTGGTTGTTTGTTTTTCTTTATAAACTAGATTAACAAACACTAAAAACTAACACAATTCACACAATCTGTACACGAGAACACCGTACCTTAACACTAACTTATTTTGCTAACTTATTCTTGATAATGATGATTTTTCTCTTATATATTTTTTTTCTATTCAGCCGGTAATTATTTATTATTATTGGCACAAAATCGCGAAATGTGACGGACTCGAAGTATTTTTTTCTTCTTGCAATTAATTTATTTCCTTTCGCTAGCCCTTTTTTTCTGTAATCTCCGCGGCTTAAAACTATACTGGTTTTTTCTTCTTTCTGGCCGTTAAATCTTTTTTTATTTGGCACATAGTTATGTTTGCACAAGGATATTCTTTTTTTCACAAGCTTGCAGACCACAATTTCTAAATAATTTGAACTCACTATCACTTTAGACTGAATATTAAGTCTCTTCATTCTATTCGTTCTACTTAAATACTTCTGCCGGCTTATTTACTAAGCATTTTTTTGTCTATCCTGCTGAATACTGAGAATCTATGTAATGTTTTTTTCCCCGCCGCTACAATTACATTTTTTTCTCCAACACATACAATTTTCCCGCTGCTCTACGTAAAGGCTAAAGTTCAATTTACTGTAAAGATTCACTTGACCCGTTCCCCGCCGTTCTGGTTAGAGATTAAAGGTCGTTTTCTTTATACTTTGTTTTTATAAAAAAAAATATTTATTTCGACTTAATTTCAATTTCTCCTTATAGGTTCGTTATTATATTAACCACTATTCTCATACAAAGATCTCATAATTTTTAGACAGCATTTGCCTTTCATTCATAACTTATTTAAAATTTAATTTCAAATCATAATCCACAGTTACGAAAGAATGAAGTGCAACTCTGCATATTTTGTTTTACTATAGTACTTTATTTAGTACTATCAGTATACTTATGTGTTTACCATATGTTACTAAATCGATGTGAATAAATCAAACTCTAAGTAAACGGCAAACCGTAACAGCTGTTTTTGTTTACATTTTTATTTCTATGGTGGTGAATTAATGTCAACAGTGTTACCTTATCTGAATATTAGATCAAAATTTATGAATTGTGGCAACAAATTACTGACACAGGGATGGAAAACCTGCACTAATGTACTTGTATAAGTTATTAAGGTACAATTTTTTCATTTTTGTTTTCGTCGTTGGATTTTATTAACACGTATTTTTTTTTTGTAAGAATTAAAGTTTGTTAATGAATACTCCCTATACTAAAGTTTTTTTGAATAATAACTATATGCCAATCAATTAATATTGTTTTAGGCTCTCCATTGCCGTGATCGAATTTTTGGGACATCGTTTTGCTTAGGTTTTATATGAAAAATAGTATTTTGGGGATTTTGACCTTATTTTGGGAAAAGCGAAAGTTTGTTAGTGAATACCCCCTATACTGAAGTCTTTTTGAATAAAAACTTTATGTCATCCGATTACTATTGGTTTTAGCTTTCCATTGCTGTATTCAAATTTGTGGGACATCGTTTCGTTTAGGATTTATAGGAAAAATAGTATTTTGGGGATTTTGACCTTATTTTGGGAAAAATGAAAGTTTGTTAGTGAATACCCCCTATACTGAAGTCTTTTTGAATAAAAACTCTATGTCATTCGATTACTATTGGTTGTAGCTTTCCATTGCTGTATTCAAATTTGTGGGACATCGTTTCGTTTAGGATTTATAGGAAAAATAGTATTTTGGGGATTTTGACCTTATTTTGGGAAAAATTAAAGTTTGTTAGTGAATACCCCCTATACTGAAGTCTTTTTGAATAAAAGCTATATGTCATTCGATTACTTTTGATTTTAGCTTTTCACTGATGTATTCTAATTTGTGGGACATCGTTTCGTTTAGGATTTATAGGAAAAATAGTATTTTGGGGATTTTGACCTTATATTGGGAAAAGCGAAATTTTGTTAGTGAATACCCCCTATACTGAAGTCTTTTTGAATAAAAGCTATATGTTGTCCAATTACTATTGATTTTAGCTTTCCATTGCTGTACTCAAATTTGTGGGACATCGTTTCGTTTAGGATTTATAGGAAAAATAGTATTTTGGGGATTTTGACCTTATTTTGGGAAAAATGAAAGTTTGTTAGTGAATACCCCCTATACTGAAGTCTTTTAGAATAAAAACTATATGTCATTCGATTACTATTGGTTTTAGCTTTTCACTGATGTATTCTAGTTTGTGGGACATCGTTTCGTTTAGGATTTATAGGAAAAATAGTATTTTGGGGATTTTGACCTTATCTTGGGGAAAATGAAAGTTTGTTAGTGAATACCCCCTATACTGAAGTCTTTTTGAATAAAAACTCTATGTCATTCGATTACTATTGGTTGTAGCTTTCCATTGCTGTATTCAAATTTGTGGGACATCGTTTCGTTTAGGATTTATAGGAAAAATAGTATTTTGGGGATTTTGACCTTATATTGGGAAAAGCGAAAGTTTGTTAGTGAATACCCCCTATACTGAAGTCTTTTTAAATAAAAGCTATATGTCATCCGATTACTATTCGTTTTATCTTTGCACTGATGTATTCTAATTTGTGGGACATCGCTTCGTTTAGGATTTATAGGAAAAATAGTATTTTGGGGATTTTGACCTTATATTGGGAAAAGCGAAAGTTTGTTAGTGAATACCCCCTATACTGAAGTCTTTTTGAATAAAAGCTATATGTCATCCGATTACTATTGGTTTTAGGTTTTCATTGCTGTACTCAAATTTGTGGGACATCGTTTCGTTTAGGATTTATAGGAAAAATAGTATTTTGGGGATTTTGACCTTATATTGGGAAAAGCGAAAGTTTGTTAGTGAATACACCCTATACTGAAGTCTTTTTGAATAAAAACTATATGTCATTCGATTACTATTGGTTTTAGCTTTGCAGTGATGTATTCTAATTTGTGGGACATCGCTTCGTTTAGGATTTATAGGAAAAATAGTATTTTGGGGATTTTGACCTTATATTGGGAAAAGCGAAAGTTTGTTAGTGAATACCCCCTATACTGAAGTCTTTTTGAATAAAAGCTATATGTCATCCGATTACTATTGGTTTTAGGTTTTCATTGCTGTACTCAAATTTGTGGGACATCGTTTCGTTTAGGATTTATAGGAAAAATAGTATTTTGGGGATTTTGACCTTATATTGGGAAAAGCGAAAGTTTGTTAGTGAATACACCCTATACTGAAGTCTTTTTGAATAAAAACTATATGTCATTCGATTACTATTGGTTTTAGCTTTGCAGTGATGTATTCTAATTTGTGGGACATCGCTTCGTTTAGGATTTATAGGAAAAATAGTATTTTGGGGATTTTGACCTTATATTGGGAAAAGCGAAAGTTTGTTAGTGAATACCCCCTATACTGAAGTCTTTTTGAATAAAGGCTATATGCCATCCGATTACTATTGGTTTTAGCTTTCCATTGCTGTACTCAAATTTGTGGGACATCGTTTCGTTTAGGATTTATAGGAAAAATAGTATTTTAAGGATTTTGACCTTATTTTGGGAAAAATGAAAGTTTGTTAGTGAATACCCCCTATACTGAAGTCTTTTAGAATAAAAACTATATGTCATTCGATTACTACTGGTTTTAGCTTTTCACTGATGTATTCTAATTTTTGGGACATCGTTTCGTTTAGGATTTATAGGAAAAATAGTATTTTGGGGATTTTGACCTTATATTGGGAAAAGCGAAAGTTTGTTAGTGAATACACCCTATACTGAAGTCTTTTTGAATAAAAACTATAGGTCATTCGATTACTATTGGTTTTAGCTTTGCACTGCTGTGTTCAAATTTGTGGGGCATCGTTTCTTTTAGGATTTATAGGAAAAATAGTATTTTGGGGATTTTGACCTTATATTGGGAAAAGCGAAAGTTTATTAGTGAATACCCCCTATACTGAAGTCTTTTTGAATAAAAGCTCTATGTCATTCGATTACTATTGGTTTTAGGTTTCCATTGCTGTATTCAAATTTGTGGGACATCGTTTTGTTTAGGTTTTATAACTAAAATATTTTTAGCTTTCCATTGCTATATTCTATTAATGTATATTGCAAACCTAAAGACGTGATTCAGATTTTCTGAAGAAAGTTGCTCTGTACATGAAGATAATATAGTTTACTTATTTTAAATTAAATCAAACGTCCATGATCTTAATTATGGTACCAATTTGTTGAACAATTATAAATACGGCATTACATTTCGCGCGCTAGTATTACTTGCACGTGGTAATGTTTACATATTTTCAAACTCACCACGTTAAAAAAAATATGTAAACCAAAACAGCTGGTACGGTTTACCGTTTTGCTTGAGTTTGATTTATTCACACACGTTGTTACTAACCCATGTACGTAAATAAATTCTGAAAGCTAACATTCATTTTCCAACAGCACGTGTACGCATTAGATTTATTTTAATTAAATTCTTTAAATAATTTTGCTAATTTAATTTATCTAATTTTTTAGGCGGAAGCCATTAATCTGGGAGTATTATTATATCGACAAATCCTCTGATACATGAATATCTACCTAATTCTCTCTTTCTTTTCAGGTTATCTTGCCAAACGACGCTGCTCCGATCTCATCTGTTTTTGGGACTCTGACTGAGCATAATTCTCCCTTCTTTTAATATATGTACATACGGGACTCGAGACAACTTGCATTATTCACCCTTATTAAGAATGTCAACGGCGACACAAGTGATGTCGACGGCTCTCTCATGGCATTGCCGTTGTCAATATTGCCAACTTTCGATAACAACCGACAATAATTTGGCATTAACAAAGGCAACAAAACGGCGCTATTGTGTTAAATTGGCTCTGATTTTGTCGACAAAATTTTTGTTAACGACTCGATTCAAATTTAATCTGACGGTTGTGCTTTTAAAAAAATATATAAAATGGAAAAAAAAATTAAAATTACTACCAGTAAACAATTTGAATTACTTATTCAACAACTCGAAAATAAACCGAGTTTAGCCAAAGGATTTCATAGAGGCCCTAGTGGTAATAATTTTAAAGAAGAATGGGAAGAAATTGCGACGAAGTTAAATTCTATTGGACCACCAATTAGAGACAGCGATGGTTGGCAAAAGGTAAGGATAAAAAGTTTTTCATTTTATTTAATTTTAAAATGTGTCATATGTTCAGGTTTGGAGAGATTTTAAATGCAAACTGAAAAAAAAGTTAACTAACAATAAAGCTGAGCTCAATGCAACAGGTGGAGGCGTGTGCAAACTATTACCATTGTCACCTTTGGAAGAAGCTGCTTCTAACCTGCTTCAATTTGAGAAGCAATTCAATCCTCAAGGTGGTGCCCAAGGTATACAGAAAGTAACTGGTACAACTTTGCATGATAATTCAGCCAGCATAGAGCAAACAATCTGCGAGGATTTTGTGGAAGTACCATCAACTTCCGTATATGCCATTGAAGTAGAAGAACAGCCTACTTCAAGAAAAAGGAAAACAAACGACCAAATAAAGGAATTATTTGACAAGCACAATTCTATGCAAAAGGAGGTTTTTCATACAATGTCCAAAACAATATGTGATGTAAAAGACTGTTTAAAAGAAATAAGTCGGCATCAAACTTTTGAGGAGATAAAAACAGTTTTAAAGGAAACAAGCCGATACCAGAGAACACTATATGAGGTAGAAGAAAAAAAAATGAAAATGATGGTGAGACAGGAACAAAGACACGAAGAGCTCCATGAAAGAGAAATGCAAATAAAAAATATAAAGTTGGAAATAAAGAAAAAAGAATTGGAAGCTCTTCAGAACAAATATTAGTTGAGTAAATCTTTTTAACTTTTAATAATCTTAAACAAATTATTTATCTTTTTTTATATATGTAAGTGTACATAATATATACATTCTTATATGTGTTATGAATAAATGAAACAAATGAATTGGAACTACAAAAAACTTGTTTTTATTTGGTCTCTTATTTGTACAGCTTCACTACTTTGTAAGATATCTGCGTTAGTCTCAAAATTTTCATTTCTGTTGCCCTCACTATTTATTGCTATGTTATCCTCTTCATTTAAACTCCGATACTCAATGCAAATGTTGTGTAAAGCAGCACAAACATTAACAATTTTAGTTGCTTTGGCAGGCTTATAATGAAGTTGACGGGCGCCTAAAAGGCAACGGAAACGATTTTTAAGCACACCAATTGTTCTCTCCACGATATTTCTTGCTTTTGCGTGTTTAGTATTGAATATTGCCTCTGGACTTCTCTCTACAGCGGACCTGTAAGGCGTCATTAAAAAAGGCTCAAGCGGATAACCAGCATCACCTATTCAAATATACTTTTTTTTTAATTTTTCACGACAATTTCAGTACTTTGATATATTACCTAAAAGCCAACAATTGTTTTCACCAGCATTGAAGCGTTCTCGCAATACTTGTCTTGCTGTACTTACGTTCCAGACAAGAGAATCGTGGCTTGAACCTGCATAACGGGCATCCACATACCTAATTTTCATTTTGTTATCGCAAATCTAAAATTAAATTAAGAAAAGTAAGTTTTAACTCAGATACGAATGCATAGACAACAAACATATTTTTGCACTTACAATCATTGCATTTAGGCTAAAGAATCCTTTGCGATTGTAATAAAGATTTTGCTCTTCTTTGCTAGGAGCCAAAATCTTAATGTGTGTGCCATCTACACATCCAATAACACCCGGAAACCCAGTCTTTTCAAAAAAATGCATCTTACACTCGGCCTTTTCCTCTTCGGTCATTTCAAATTTGATATAATGCGGACAGATTACTGATTGTAACACATCGAGTGTCTCCTCCAGAATTAAAGAGACTGTTGGTTGTGATAAACCCAGATTAAAGTCATTACCGACACTTAATTGATAAGAGCCTTGTGCCAAAAACCGTAGTGTCGTCGCTAGTTTTAATTCGCTGCCAATAAAAGTTGATCGTATTCCAGTCTTCATGAATGGCTGAATCATATCCAAAACACGTTTAAATGCCTTTTTGTTTAAGCGAAAATAATCTACAAATCTTGAATTAAGCAAAATATTTCACTTAAACAACTTTCAATTTCTCCAAAACTTCTTGCTAACTTTAATTTTTGTTCACTTACCTGGCATCTGGCAAACTATAAATATCCGACCTTTGTCTTAAAACTTTTCTTCGAAGTTTTAGATTTTTATTATTTTCTTCATCAGAACTCTCACTTGAATACAATAAACTCAGAAGAAACATTTCTTTTAAATTGAAATAAAAATTATTGAAATAAACTAAATAAACAAATCAAGCAAACGTCAAATTTAAAAATATCGATAACAGGACGACGTCAACACAATATTCTTAGTAAATACCGATATGGTATTGGGGTGACGGCGACAGCATAAGTTTGCGACGACGACTAAAGTATTGTGTTGACGTCGCCGTTGACATTCTTAATAAGGGTGATTGTCTCCTCCCTAGCATTCGCTCTATGGCCTGTCCACGCAAATTTTTTTTTTCTAAGTACGCTGTGTTGCATTCTTTTCCGGCTGCGTCTGTGCCGACTTTGTTGCCTGGCGGTGCCCGCAACAACGCTTCACAAAAATTAAAAGGGAATATGTATATAGCTTCGTCATTTTGTTTACAAATTCTACAATTTTTATATCCGAGCCGTCTCCCTGTCCGATGTTGAAATAAACTTTCGTAGGATCTTGAAACTTGGATCATTTGATTAGCGCGTTTGGCGAATTTTCTTTATTTGAAATCGGCCATATCGGTCCATAAGTTTCCGGGCTACGGGGACTCTTACGATTATACGCTTATAGTCCATAAAATTTGCATATTCTGAATCCTCACCAGTTGTGCTATAAAGTTCCCCGGAAGAAATTATCAGCGCGAGGCCTTCATATAAGATACGGTCCTAAATGGTGGGCCGAAGTAAACATTTTTTAATAAACCTAAAAACTGCCAAAGAATACCGAATTCTTCAGAATTGGCAAAAAATTTAAATTCAAGAAAAAACCGAAATTTTACTTAAATGGCCAAAATTCACAAAATTTTTAAATTTCACCGCGAAAATTTTAATTTCACAAAAATTATGTAATTTTACCAAAAACCAAAAAAAAAAATCAATATTTTATGATAAAATGCGATTTTTAAATAAAATCGATGATAAGCAAATATAAAATAACAAATGTTTACTACAATTTAAGAATTCACCAAAATTCGAAAATTAACCACAAAGCCAAACTATAGTCCATAAATTTTAAATTACTTGAATAACAAAATTTTGCAAAAAATTAAAAATTTAAAAAAATCGAAAAAGCACAAATAAAAAATAATAATATAATAATAATAACGGTAAATTTCGCAAAGTTTTCAAATTCACCACAAATTTGAAAATTCAACAATAAACTGCAATACATATACACATTTTAATTGCTAAAAAATCAATATTTGGTAAAAAAAAAAAATGAAATTTCACAAAAAAAGCCAAATGCAGCAAATTTTGAAACTTCACCACAAAAATTAAAAATTCATCAAATTTTTTAATTTCAGAAAACAGGCAAATATTCACAAAAAATCAATATTTTACGGAATTTAAAAAAAATCTATATTAAACAAATATATAAAAAAAAATTAACAAGAAAAGGGGTTTTCACAAAAAAGTGTGTAGTAAAAATTATAAATCAAAATTAATTTTGAAAATAAGAAGAACTAACTTCACCATCATTTGGAAAATTCACCAAAATTCGAAAATTCAACGCAAAACCAAAATTAAATAAACTACTTTTTAGGCATAAATTGGTTTTCTTTTTTTTGTTTTTTATTCATTTTAATTTCAGAAAAAAAATGAATTACAATTATGGTGCCTCAGCGCCTTATTGGCATTGTTGAGGCGAGTTGGCAAATACTAACAACTATAGTTTACAGTATTTACATTATATAAAAAGCGCAGGTCGCGGAATGGTGCAGCTGAAGAAGAAGATGTCTATTTGTCCCCATAAATAAATGTATTTATTAAATTGTTTTATTTTTTATTATTAATTATTTTTTTCTTTCCTTAATATTAATAGTCAATATTTTAATAATTTAAAAACATTTGAAAGTTATTTTAACAATAATTCAAGTTCATTATTTAATGTTACCTCAATTAACGTACGAAGTATTTCGTCTATTGAAAAATTTAATAGACTTGTAAATTTAATTGCAAAATTGCCACGGCTACCCAGTGTTATTACTATTCAAGAAACATGGTTTCATAAAGAGTTGGTTCAAATATACAATAATGCTGGCTATAACTCCGTACATTGTTGTAGACCTGATGGTTATGGTGGCACCTGAGTATTTGTCCGAAATAATTTGAAATATAAACTTGAAATTTGCGAAAGTAAATATTTTGTCGATTTAATCACAATATCATTGGATGATCTGAAAATTAATGGAAAACCCTTGAAATTCATATCGTTTTACAGGTCACAAAAATGTGACTTGTTAAGATTTTTATCCTTATTGGAAAACTTATTTAATAGTTATGGAAGAAGCCCGTGTGTTTTTGTTGGTGATTCCAACATTGATATTTTAAATATTCAATTGTCAGAAGAACTTTTAAATCTCCTTGCAAACTATGATTTCGTAAATTGTCATAATATGGTTACACGTCCTGAAAGCAAAACTTCAATTGACCACGTTTATAGTAATATTAACAATAGTATGTATGTTGAATCAGTGGAGTGTAAATTGTCAGACCATAACACAATTTCTTGTCGAATCGGAATTGAAACACAAAATCAAGATTTCACCGAAGAAACTCATTTAAATTGTGATTTAAACAATGTAAAACACTATTTAGCAGCTGAATTGCCGCTAATAGCCGTTACGGAAGACCCGTCAACTGATACTTCTGTTCTAATATTATGTATTAAAAATGCTGTTGAAGGTTCTACTATTGAAAAAAGATTCAAAAAAATGTATAAACATGAAATTACTCCGTGGATTAACGGAAATTTACGAAAACTTATTTTTTATAAAGAAAAACTGTTGAAGATGCGAAGGAAAAAGTCTGAAAACGAAGACATTAAGAGAAGATTAAAAAAATCTATAAGTATTAGAGACGATAATGGTCAGGAAGTTTTAGATGATTTACAGAAAGCCGAGATTTTAAACAAAAGTTTTATCGAGTCAATAAAAGCGTTAAGATTAAAAATTCAATATTCACAAACGGACACTTGCAACTCATTAAGAACATTAATTCAGAACAATCTGAGATCCAATTTTAATTATACAACAATTGCTGAGATGAAAACTATTATATTATTATATTAAAATTGACACCAAGTAAAAGTTGTGGTCATGACAATGTATCACCAAAAATAATTTTAAATTGTGTTCATGACCTAGTACCACATTCTGTTAACATTTTTAATAACATTATAAGTAAAAGCACTTATCCGGATGTTCTTAAAATTCATAAGGTAGTACCGAATCCTAAGGATAAAAATGCTTCAACCACTGCAATGTATAGACCAATCGCTATCTTGTCTATAATTGATAACATATTTGAAAGAATTTTATATAATCAAATTTCAGCACATTTTTATAACAACAACTTACTCAATAGTTTCCAATATGGATTCAGAAAACGCTGTGGAACTGAAGAAGCTGTTGTAAATGTTATTAATTTCATTTGTAAAGGTTTAGATGAAGGGCATTGCGGCGTTGCTGGAATTTTTTATAATTTTAGTAAAGCTTTTGATTTCATAGATCACGATATCTTGTTACAGAAACTAAAATATTATGGCTTTTATGGAAGAGATTTGCTTTTATTAAAAAGCTATCTGGAAAATAGAAAACAATTTGTTCAAATAAACAACACTCAAAGCTCTTTTCGGCTGGTTGACTACGGAGTACCTCAAGGCAGAGTCCTGGGTCCTTTATTATTTACTATTTTTATAAATGATTTAAAAAACCTTCAATTATCGGGAAAACTAATTATGTATGCTGATGATATTTGTCTATTTTACCCATACAAGTATGAAACTGTAGTGAAAGCTTACATGGAACGGGATGTTGCTTTATGCTATGCGAATTCGCCAGATTAAACAAATTGATTTTGAATGCTAATAAAACGCAGTTACTGAGATTTAAGCCCCGTTGTCATAATAACACATTTTCAATATAAGTATGTTGATGGTAAAGAAGTTTCCGAAGTAAATTCTGTGAAATATTTGGGTGTACATTGCAGACTAATCTTTCTTGGGACCAGCAGAACCTTAAGACAAAAACAGCTCAATCTATTGGTTTCTTATACAAATTTAAAAACAAATTCGATAAAAACACAAAAGTTTTATTTTATAATGCCCTTATTCAAAGTCATTTGAATTATTTGTCTATTGCATACGGCTATAAAAAAAACAAACGATTTTAAATCACTTCATCGGATGCAAAGCAAAGCATTGAAAGTTATATTTAATTTTCCAGTAACATACCCAACTATGTCACTTTATGCTGATAGGTGTCAAACCATTTTGCCAATTTATGGTATTTATAAAATGCACCTTTTATTATATGTTTTTAAGTGCTTGCACAATATTGGACATCACACAATACAATTTCAATATAATCAACATGGAATCAATACTAGAAATAAGTAAGCAACGAATAGAGTATATGGGTAGTCGTGAATATAATAATTTGCCCCACAATTTAAAAAATGAAAGTAGAATTTCAAGCTTCAAAAAAATGTTAAAAGATTACCTTTTTCAATGTATAAATGAACTTTTAATCTAAAAATGTATAAATATTTTAATTAATATTAATTATTCTGTTATTTATCTTTAAATAAACTTTTGTTTTTTATTTTTATATAATGTAAATAATGTAAACTATAGTTATTAGTATTTGCCAACTCGCCTCAACAATGCCAATAAGGCTGAGGCACCATAATTGTAATGAATTTTTTTTCTGAAATTAAAATGAATAAAAGACAAAAAAAAAAAAGAAAAACTTTATTCATTCTATTCAGAAAGATAATTTATTTGACATGATAACTTTGAATACAGTAAAACTTAAAATTTTATTAGAATGGAGTGCTTAAAATTAAATTACTTAATATTAATAATTGTAGTTCGACAAAGTTACGTCAAAAACAATATATTACTCAAATTTAAAATTACAAAAATAACATTATCCGAAAAATGTAAATTGAAAAAAAATCTGAATTGCACCAACAAACTACGAAAAATACGAAATGTTGCTAAAAGTTACCAAAAATATGCTATAAAATCGAAACTCTTGAATAAAAAAATTTTAAAAAAATCAATCAAAATTTAATAAAAATCCTAAATTTTACCCAAAAAAACTCAAGTACACCAAATTTCAACAAGAAACCTTAAATTTCACCAAAAAGCCCATAATTAATATTAAAAAAATATTTTTATGAAAACGTCAAAGTAGAATATTTGTTACACAATTATATAAAATAAGTAATTTCACTACGAAGCGGGAATTCACAAAAAATTTCAAAAATTATAAACATTAAATATTTTACCTAAAAGCCAAATTAAACTCTCTTTTTCTCTTTTTTTGTTATTGTTGCAGATGAATTTTTGCAGCTGTGTAGGTGCGTGTGTCTGTACATGATGGTTTAGTGTAGTTGTTGGTCTATTCGTTCATTGCACTTGCGACTGAATGTTACTTCCTTAGTTTTTCTTGTTGCTTTTTTTAATCGTTTGTTGCAACTCTTTTCCATCTTTTTATTTGTTTCCGCAATAAATTAAGGACACGATAAATCATTTTATTTAATGTGACAGTTCCTGGTACAAAACAAACCGCCATCTAGAGCGAAACAATTGTGTTAGCGGTTGTGTTTTTGATGCTGGGAATGGTATTCAACTAATACATTCAACCAAGCTAAATAGAATAAAATAAAAGTTTACACAAAATGAAATGAAGTGAAAAAAATGTATATTAATATAAATAAAATTATAAAAGTGACAGAATAATGAAATGAAACGTCAAAAAAGAAAATTTAAAGCAATTAAGTGAGGAAGTGTGAGGTGCAGGTGTGAGGTTAACCTTTTTAAAAGTCCTTTTTTTGTTATAATATAAGAACTAGAAGGGTTCTGTGGTTGGATTATATTTCCAGGCTATTCGTCAATATGTGTTTCTTCCTGCCAATATGTATTTCTTTAGTATTTAGTCGTTTTTTTAAATTTACTTTGTTGGCCAATAGATAGGTTATGTCACAAATAAGATTGCCTCATCCAAGATCTTTGTATAGGAAGTAGAAATTCCGAGATCCACTCGCAGAGTGTTCTGGTTTCCACTATTATTTCGAATTATAAATGTTACTTCACTAGCTAAAACTTGACGTGATAAATGGCAAACACAATTCAGAAAAAAGTGATGTGGTCAAGTTAGTCGTTATCAAATCATTAACACCCACAAGAGTGAGACGCAAAACTCGAAGACGCCTGAGTTGTTCTTCAAACTAAAGCTGCTTTGCGACTATTTCAACGTCATTAATTTTTCGAAAGTTTTTTTTTGCGTTTAGCGTTTCCTTGAAGTAATACACAGCATAATTTAATTTTGACAAACGATGTTCGCAGTTTAACGTTTCGCTTAATACAACTTCTAGCTTCACGCAAGTCTTTTTATAGTAATCACCTATTTTTTTCGAAACTTTTAGAAGACTCTAGAATCTAGTAGATACTGTCTTAGGTATGAATATCTTCGGTTCTGTTGGTTTTTCCATTATGATTTCATTAATTATCGTGGTGGTTTCTGCTTGTTGTTGTTGTCATCACATAGTATTTAATTTCTGGTGATTCGATGTCTGTACGCGTTACATCGTTGTTGTTGTTTTCTGTGCTTTAAATTTTTTTGGTAGCTTCTAAGGCCTTATGTGTGTTGTGTTTGTTGTTATTTAAATACAGCACCGGGAATTTCTGGACTCATTTAATTTTTATATTACACCAATATGTTAAATGTAGAATTTTGGAACAAATTTCCGTCATCCCTTGTCAAGTTTAGTTTGGTTTTGGTTTTAAAAGAGAATGTTAACTTCTCTCCGTTCGACTTATTTAGCCAGACTCCTTGCAGATACAGAAACCTGTTACCGGCCGCCACCACTTGGAGGTATAAGCCAGAATTTATGGCGTTTCAAAATAAAATGGGGCTTATCGCACCACTTTCTGAAGAAGGTACCCATTGATTGAAGTAAGCGCTCCAAAAGGCGGAAATCTTAAGAGTTCTTCATTGCTAGTAATTCTAAGATTTTTGAAAGGTTGCAGAATTTAAATTAACATCAGCAGGAAGAAGTAATTCTTCACAAGTATTTCATAAATTCCTAACAACTTCTTCTTCAAGATGTATGGCTCTTCAAAAATCATAAATGTGCCCAAAAAGGGAAAAAGGTTTGTTACCGGACCAAGTGCTTGGATTGCGCTTCATTGCAGTTCTTATAGATATTCAATACACAGATTAAGATAAATCAATGCAGTTCTTAATAGGGTTGCGATGGCCTGATCGAGCCAATTACATACATTGACTCGGAGTCAATTGCCTAAGTTTTCTTCTCTCTAATAATTTATGTGTATAAATAATATATCTAATTTCCTGTTGAAATAACTAATTAATATAAACTTGAAACTTTATTATATTTCTTGGATCTTTTGTTATAATTTTAGTTGAATCATTTTTAAGCCCTATGTCTTTTATAAAATTCTTTTAATAAAATAATAATGCCAACACATTCTTAAATTGTTGCCTCGTCTTATTATTAAACCTTTTTTCTTAGTATTATGTATTGAATGATATTAAGATGAATTAATTTAGATATATTTTTCATGAAAAATTTTTGTTTCCTACTTTACTCACCATAAGCCAAGTGACTGGAAGGCTGTGCTTCATGTGTTTGGGTTTTAAAAGAAAATAAGAAACATTTTGAATGATGCTACACTCATGTATATTTAAATCAATGTCGGAAGTGTGGTAGAAATCTTAACCTTGACCTAATATTATGCACCCTTCGAGTGCAGAGGCTTGCGTCCCGCTAATAACACGCATTTTATTACCATTTCAAGTTGCACAAATAAGTTAATTCGTTAGCTTTTTTTAAATAACGTCTTTGACCTAGAACTTCTTAAAGTCCACTAACTCTAATGCAATCCTTTTCATAATGAAATTTCACGATTGGCGAATTACTCTATAACAGATAAGATTCAAAAACCTTACAGTATAAAAATCTTCCTAAATTTTCGTATATTTGTATGGACACAAAAGGCGGTGTCATATAAGCGGCGTTCGTATAAATATTTTAGTTAGTTTTTTTGGCCGTTTTAAAATCAGTTTTAATACATATTTCGCATGTGATGACTACGGTGACCCTGGCGATATCTAAGAACATAAGCCATCTTTATTCGTGGCACAATTTTTTTCATATCGAAGACAACTAGAAACATATGTAGAGCAAAACGATATCTTATATCAATTTCAATCAGGGTTCAGAAAAAAATTCTCATGCGAAACTGCAGTTAGCTATATTGTTAATAGATGGAAAAAAAGAGAAAAAGACAACAAAATAATAGCATAGTTCTTGGATTTTAAGAGAGCATTCGAAACTATTGATAGAGACATTTTAATTCAGAAACTCTACAATTATGGCATCAGGGGAAGAGAGTTGCAATGGTTTATTTCATACCTAACTGACAGATTGCAGATAGTTAGAGTGAACGAAGTAAAATCAGAGACAATAAATAATAATTATGGCGTACCACAAGGCTCAATTTTAGGGGCACTTCTATTTATTTTATATATAAATGATTTACCAAATGTATTGAAAAAATGTGAAATAATACTTTATGCTGATGATACGTTAATTTATACGGAAGATAAAAGTGAAAAACAATGTGAGGACAATCTAACACTGGATATGGTTAAAGTCACTAATTGGCTAAATATGAATAAACTTAAATTAAACGAAAATAAAACGATTAAATTAATGCAAATAAACGTGGCAAATAGTCTTTAAAATTAATAATAATAATATAGAAAACGTTGATCAAATCAAATACCTCCGTTTCATACTAGATACAAATTTAAAATTTAAAGAACATATTGATTACATATGTAGAAAAATTGGCAGAAAAATCGGTTTTTTTAAAAAAGTTAGAAATAAAATATCAACACTTACAGCAATAAATATATATAATGTTATGATCAAACCTCACTTCGAATTTGGTTCAACGATTATATACACATGCTGCACAGATAATCAAATATATAGACTGCAAAAATTACAGAATAGAGCAATGCGGACGATTTTGAAATGTAATCGTTACACCTCAATAAATTTAATGCTTGAAACCTTGAAATGGATGGGAATACGTGATCGGTTGAAAATGAATACACTAATATTTATACAGAAGATGAAAATAGGCAACGCACCGCAATATCTAATTAATCAATTACAATATGTTCGGGAAATACAACCATATCAACTAAGAAATGCTGAAAATTTTAGACTGCAGAGGGCAATAAATCTTAGTATGCAGCGATCACTGTATTACAAGGGACTCCAGTTATATAATATGCTACCTAATAACGTAAAAAATGAAAATAATCCTAATATTTTTAGAAGAAGTATTGTTGAATTTTTTAAAAGACAATTAATGTATATGAATTTATAGATGATATAGTTTATTTTATTTTATTCTCTATGTAATTAAATTGTAAAAATTGTAAATTTATATAAAGTATATATTATACTACTGAAATAAATACTACTACTACAACAACTGTTAATAAATACCTTTATTAGTTTATTTATGTTAAGTTTATTGAACGCTTGCATACATTTTGCCTACCTTTTATTCTTTGGTTTATTTATAATTGAAACTTGATATTTAATATTTGTTGTTCTTTAATTAATTTCGCTTATTCACGTATTTTCATTGACATTAAACTTAAATTTTATTTGGGTCATGATAAATTGCAAACCCAGTAGAAATATGGTTCAACATATTATTAGCAAATTAAGCATAACCCTTATTGTGAGATTAGTATATAAGCTGGAAATAATTACCAATAAAATGACTCTTATACTAAAAAGCCAAACCAAGTCTTTTAAGTGAAACAGCGTTGAATATGGTACTAGCTGACTGGAAAGATATGATGGCGGAGAAACAAGCTGTGGTGGCTGTATTTTTAGACTTGAAACGAGCGTTTGAAACGGTAGATAGACGTATATTGCTTCATCAGATCGGAGAGTAGATATTGGTCTGCCACTGGGGTCGGTGCTCGCACCATTACTTTTTTTAATTTATATTAATGATATACCAAATTGTCTAAAAGTTTGTAAAATAGTTTTATTTGCTGATGATGCTCTTTTGTATTTTAATCACTTATATTTGAATGATGCGATGAATGCTGTACAGACAGACATGGACGAGTTATATGTATGGTTATGTGGGAATAAGTTAAAACTGAATTGTGAAAAAACTAAATATACTCGTATGATATTAAATCGAAATTCTGGGAACTGTGATAGTGTAACACTAAAAATCAAGGGCTACGAAATTGAAAATGTGATGTAGATAAAATATCTAGGTATAATTATAGATAATAAACTTAAGTGGGAGGAACATGTAAATTATATTGAGAATAAAATAGCAAAGCAAATAGGATTTATGTATCGAACCCGCAAATATATTGATAAGCAGTTTAAGTTAACCATAGAACCTTATTTTACATATAACCCAACAATAATTTTTATGTTAAATAATATGCAAATTAGAAGATCACAAATACAGCAAAATAAAGTAATGAGGTTTATTCTAAACAAAAGGTACGATACATCAATTTCTGAGATGATACGAAGCTTAGATTGGCTTAATATAAAACAATTAATAGCATACCACACTCTAAAATTTGCACATAAGTTAAGATTAGGGCAATTGCCAAATTATCTTTATGAGAGAATGCAATATAATTTTGAAATACATAGTTATAATACGAGACATAAAAATAATATTAGACTGCCTAAAATTAAGACTGATCTTCAAAAGAAAAGTGTATTTTTTGAGGGATTCAAAATGTATAATAAATTGCCAACAGAAATTAAAGAATGTCAGAATGAATACTTATACAATAGATTAATAAAAACATATTGCAAATCAGTATTTGTTATAGAATAATGAAAAATAATTGTAAAATTTACATTAAAGCTGATATTGTATCTAGGTCATAAAGACCGTAATAATAATAATAATAATAATAATAATAATAATAATAATAATAATAATAATAATAATAATAATAAAAATAATAATAATAATAATAATAATAATAATAATAATAATAATAATAATAATAATAATAATAATAATACTAATAAAGTAAGAAAAGGCAACACAGTTTAAGTGCTGTTGTTGTAAAATAAAGTTTATGTTCAATATTGTTTATGTGCTTTATTGAACATTTTTGTTGAGTTTTTTTCCTTAATCGGTTAAGAAAGTTTGATGAGTGAGGAACTCTGCCACAGTTCCTACTCTCGCTTCAGTGATACTCCTAGCAACTGATTTAGCTGCTTTGATCATTTCTTCTGACATATTCCAATTGTAAAACGCAGCATAGTTGCACCATTCAGCAGGTGAATCGCTGGTTGGTGGTTTCATGTATGTTGTCTTTCTCGTCAGTCCCGGCTCCAATTCAGAGTCCACCTCGGCTACTTCTAGCAGACCCGAGAGATCAACCAGATCAACTTCATCTGCATCTTGAGTTGCTATGGCTTCTTGTATTGACTTCCTATCCGCCTTGGCTGTCGCTTCATCAGTTATCACAATTGTGCGGTGTAGCATGGTACCTCTCCTTCTGTGAGTAAAGGCGAAGCCAACTAAGTGGGCGTTATATACTACCCTATCTACATCATTCTCAAGGATGAATCTAGCATTAAGCGAACGCTGATTTTTCGAGTATGCCCCAATAATGTGGCAGAAGGCGTGGACAGCGGGATTTTCCCTTGACGAATAAGCACTCTTCGAGGTCAAACCCATATCCACTTGGTACGGGAAGTAGGAAAATGGCTCATCATACTCATCCTCGGACGCCAGAATTTTCTCAAATTCAGAGTCTAGACTTTGCACCATAACCCATTCCCACAACCTGGCTTGATGGTCCAGGCCAAGTATTGAGAAGGCATGATATACTGAGAGCAAACCTGCACAATCCCTATGTCTCGTTCCTGTCGTTGCGACTCGAATGTTTGCCCAGGGATGATTTGGGAATCTATGGAAGAACATGTCTACCGCTGCGACGATCATTCGAAATCCTGGATTTAGCGCCCAGCTTTGGTTCTTCCACGCGGCAATCCACAAGGATAATTGCTCAGGTCCTCTTTCTCCCCTTATCAGTGTGCCTAAGTGAGCGATTAAACGGCTACGGTAAGTGGGGTCATCAGCCTTGCTCAACCGATATATAGACAACACATACATAACTAGCCATTTGTCATCTTCTTCTGAAGCTGACTCCTCTTGTCCGTCGAGTCGGAGCTCACCTTCTTCTTTAATGGTCAGAAGAGACATTGGAGAAATGGCGTCTTGTTTTTTCCCGATTTCGCAATTGTATGATTTCCAATCTTCCGGCAAAGTATCGGTAACTTCTTTTAAAGTGTTATATAAAAATGTTACCGCAGTATTTATTCCGCATGTTCCGTAAACAACTAAGCCCCTCACCGTACGACGCATCCTATCTCGATCATCGGAGTTAGACTTAGGAATTTTCAGTAAAGGTTTGCCAGGTTCGGAAATGTTCCATAACATATGGAGTAACACGAGCTTCCGAAAATCCTTTTACGGTGGTGATTGTACCTGTGACGTTACTAGTCAGTTTAACACGTTTTGTGGCCATACTAGAGAAATAAATAAATTTGCTACTTTAATATATTACTATTAGTTCATTCAGTAGTAGCTTCTATCTCGCGGCGGATATAACTCGTGGTACGTACGTTCATTAAACTTGATTAATTTAAGGTGTAACAAGTGTTTTAATATCTACTAAAAGTCTTCTTCTTATAAAAAACACCTCCAGTTTATAGTGATCTAACACGTTTGTTAAAATCAAGCGAAGCAATTTAAAAGTGTGAAGATAAAAATTTGTTAGGATGTTTGCAAATTAGTGGTGAGCGACCTTTTAATATATTAGTGATGTGCAATAATAAGTATAATCGATTAAGTTCGTTTCTAATATAAGTTGCTAGTGAACATTTTTAAAAACACAATGTATAACGAAATAAAATATTTAAATTAAACTAAAATAATATTATGTAAACCACAAAAAAATTAAGTGCAATAAAATAATTTAAAATAAAGTAAGATGTGCAAAATAAAGTAGCGTAAAATAAGAAATAAAATACAAATTAGCAAAAATTAATTTAAAGAAAATTAAAAAAGGAAATTAAAATGAAATATAAAAAGTAAAATGATAAAAAATAATACACAACGTAATAAAATAAAATAATTTTATTTAAATCAACAAAATAAAACAAAAATCAAATGAAGGTAAATATAATAAAAAAAACAAGTGAAAGTAAAATTTTAAGTAAATAATAATATGCACGAATAATGGGCACAATTTTAAAAAGGCACGGTTAACTTCTTTTATCATTTACATCTTATCTCTTGGTCTGCATTTTAGAATTAAATGATTCGATAATATCTAGGAAATGCTTCCCGAAATAAGCCGAAATTCATAAAACTTAATTTAAATTTAATATCTAATAAAATGATATTGGATTAAGCATTCGAACCATATTGATAACGATTTAATGAATAATTTTGTTCATGTTTAAGTTTGTTCCTTTTTCGCTCTTTTGAATTCAGTTTCAATTTAAGAAATATGTAGAGAAATATTGATTACATCGCTTAAACAAATTTACAGTCAACATGTAGTGTCCAACGCCCACTGATAAATACACTCTTGAACAGCTGTTTTTAAATTTTCACATAAGACAATTGGCCTTTAGATTATTTCGTATGAAAAAAATTTTGCTAGGAAGTTGCTGTAGCAGGCTTTAAGAATGAAATCCGATTTTTGTTAATAATTTCCATTACAATACAGAAAAATTGAATTCTTCGACCAGTTAAATGGAATGCAGCATATTCATAATACCGCAAAAGCTTCCTTTGTGTCCAACAGAAAATATTATGTTAATATCACGTAATTGCCTCGCATTCTTAATGAAAAATTTAAAATGAACGGACTTAATTAGATCTAAAATTAAAGATTTATCTGTAAAAATTTTTTAAATATTATTTTTATACAACAGTATATGGATATATGTATATATGTACGCCCGCGATTATTAGAATTGGTCAATTTTGTCTGTTAATCTTCTCTTAAAAATAAGCTGTGGATAAATTTTAAAATAAAAGCCAACATCACTTAAAATATCTGTCTTAAATATTTTTCCACATGAAAAAAGAACATGCTCTAAATTCAATATAAATGTTTCTGCCTATATGAAAAATACGCATGTTATGCTTGATAGGGATCACACTTTATGTAAACGGTGACTTATTTAACCCGAATAAATATTTTACATAAAACTCGATTCTTCCAAACAATTAGTGCGTGCTTTACTACGGCTCATCCGGTTATTAAAATATGTTACACTTCTGTGTGAGTTATCTTTTTTGTTTTCTTCCTCTCTGGACTTCTGACATGAACAACTTTCTCGATAAAAATTGTAAAGAACTCGTCGTTATTGGGACTGTTAGAGAATAGAATAGAATAGAATAGAATAGAATAGAATAGAATAGAATAGAATAGAATAGAATAGAATAGAATAGAATAGAATAGAATAGAATAGAATAGAATAGAATAGAATAGAATAGAATAGAATAGAATAGAATAGAATAGAATAGAATAGAATAGAATAGAATAGAATAGAATAGAATAGAATAGAATAGAATAGAATAGAATAGAATAGAATAGAATAGAATAGAATAGAATAGAATAGAATAGAATAGAATAGAATAGAATAGAATAGAATAGAATAGAATAGAATAGAATAGAATAGAATAGAATAGAATAGAATAGAATAGAATAGAATAGAATAGAATAGAATAGAATAGAATAGAATAGAATAGAATAGAATAGAATAGAATAGAATAGAATAGAATAGAATAGAATAGAATAGAATAGAATAGAATAGAATAGAATAGAATAGAATAGAATAGAATAGAATAGAATAGAATAGAATAGAATAGAATAGAATAGAATAGAATAGAATAGAATAGAATAGAATAGAATAGAATAGAATAGAATAGAATAGAATAGAATAGAATAGAATAGAATAGAATAGAATAGAATAGAATAGAATAGAATAGAATAGAATAGAATTGACTACATCGATACAAAGTGATGTAGGCTAAAAGTTACTACAATACTGACATCACCAAATAGAATAAGGGTATTAAACCTCAGTCTCATCCATTGCATTTGTATTACATTGACTATCATATTTCGCATTCGAAGACAGCAGCGACCTGGCAGTATCTAAGAACATAAGCCATTTTGTTTCATGGCACAATTTTTTCATATCGAAGACAGGAACCATCTAGTACTAAGCTGATAAAGAACTAAAAATGCTACACTTGTTCCTTTTTGTGCGTATCCTCTATTTTGTTCATTCAGTAGTTGCTTTTAACTCGCGGCGGAAATAACTCGTGGTACGTACGTTCATTAAACTTTATTAATTTAATAGCATATTTACACTTACTCACATCTTTCATCATTTTGGCAAGATGATAACATCTTCCTATATAAAGTCTATATGAAAAAAACTTAACATCTCTCAACATCTTTTCAAGATGTTCGTATCTGATTTTGTTGTAATCAACATCTTTCGATTATTTTAGTGTCATCACTAGAGAAAACTAAAAGCAATTGTTAAAAAATCATACCATCACTAGAAAATATACAAGTGTCAAAAATTTATAAAATGAGCGGGACCGAACAATGTAAGTATATTTTTAATTTAAAATTAAAAATAATAGGTAAGTACATACAAAACATTTATTTTCTAATTGTTATTTTTCTAAATGAATACAAAAGAGTGAATATTTTTGATCTCAAATAAAATAAGCTTTTGGGTTTTTTCTAAATGAATGATTTTTATTTAAAGTTTTTATATAAATAAATATATGTATGTATAAATAAAATTTAAATTGGGTATAAAGTTGCATATTTGTTTTTTTCGGCTATGAACGAATGCGTAGATAAAGGTAATGCATGAAGAAAATATGATCTACTTAAGTCGCTTTAGAAATTAAAAATTATCCTTCCGTTACAAATTTCGCAATTGCTGATCTAATATCTAATAAAATCAGCAGATGTGTTTGTATCATCTGGCTGCGGGCGGGATTCAGTCTGGTCAATATCCCAACTTTCATTAATAAGGTTGTTATTGCAGTTTAAAAAGTTGTTAAGAATACAGCAACACATAATAATTTTGCTATTGAATTTTGGATGATTGTCTAAGCCTGGAACTTCTGTGTTACATTTGGTTTTTCTTTTAAGATATGCGATGATTCAATCATTTTGCTTAATTGAGACTGTTGGTAAATTTGCGAGTTATTGCAACGTCCTGGGCAACCGACATTGACGTATAGAAATTTATAACTAACTTCAAAATTATTATATTGAAAAAAATTTGTAATTCCAAAACTTACCGATAGTCTACCAATGCAAATAAAACCGTTGAGTACCATCCCTTGTATTTGTAATGGTCAACAGCCTCTGCAGCTGGTGGCTTAATTTCAATATGACATCCATCTGTTTAAACAAATGTACATGCAAGCAGATGCGTATGCACATTTTTGTTTAAATAAAATTCATTTTAATTTTAATATAAAATTATTAGCTTACCAATTGCACCTACGCACTGAGGAAATCCCTATTCATTGAAACCTTTAACGCACTCTTCTACCTTAGAAGCTGTTAAGAAGTCCTTAGGAAGAAAATCTTTAGCTAGATTTTCAATAACTGCCTTACAAAAGTCATGTAAAATATTGCAAACACTACTAGTGGTATTCGGCTGAAGACCCCAGCGTATAAAGCGCTATGGCAACTCGATTTTCCAATAGAATACAGTTTCGGAACTTTGTATCATTTTTCTTTAAAACTTCCATATAATGTACCAGCAAAGAAAATGTCGCCCGATCCATTCGTAAGCTCTCTTTGAAAAACTCTGGACTACCATTTTGAATATCCTTTTCCCAAAAATTGCCATTACGATTCTAAGGTTTTATTAATTATATTTTAATTCAAATCCTAATAAATTATTTAAAATTCTTACAAATGTGCACAGGTATCTCGGACTCGAAACACGTTGCGCATAAAGCAAGATTTCATCGTCATCGTCGCCGTCTTTTTGCATAATTTCTAATAATTCTGCAAATTGAAGTAATAATTGTTTCTGCTCTCTAAGAGAAATAATTAATCCAATAATTGCAGAATTTTTTTATTTCCATTTTATTGAATGTTTTTTGTTTGCTCTCAAACACGTGAAAAATTACTTGACAGATGAAAGATGTTGAAAATGTAATGTAAACAGCTTTTTTTAATTTTCAACATCTTCCACACACATCTCAAAGATGTGAGTAAGTGTAAATACGCTATAAGGTGAGGTGTAACAAGTGTTTTAATATCTACTAAAAGTCTTCTTCTTATAAACAAACACCTCCAGTTTATAGTTATCGAAACAGTTTGTTAACAATCGACCTAAGAAATTTAAAAGTGTGAAAATGAAAATTTGTGAAGATGTTTGCAAATTAGTTTTGATGCAATTAGTGGTGTGATACCTTTTAATATATTGGTGATGTGCAGTTATAAGCGTAATCGATTAAGTTCGTTTCTAAAAAATAATATAAAGTTAGTAAAATCTAAATATAGAATATCTAAATATAGAAAAAATTAAAAAAAGTGCGACAAGAAAATAAGTAATGTGAAACCAAATAATATAACGATATAACAATATAACATGATAACATATTATATAAAAGAACATAAAATAAAATATAACGAATATTAATAAAACGAAACTATTTGAAGCTAAAATATTTAAAATAAAGTAAAATAATATTATAAAAACGATAATAAAATAAAATACAATAACATAAAATTAAAAAAAATAAATTGGAAGAAAATTAAAAAAAAACATGAATTAAAATAAAATATAAAAAGTAAAATACTAAAAACAATATAAATAGCGAAGTCAAATTTAAAAAATAAAATAAAAAAATATAGAATATTTCCATAAAATAAATTTAAATAAGAAAGTGAAATGATAAAAAATAATTTAAAACATAATAAAATAAGCGGTGTAAAATTAAATAAAATAATTTTAATTAAATCTAATAAAAAAAAACAAAAATCCAATAAAGTTAAATATAATATAACAAATCAAATGAAAGTATGTGAAATTAAAGAAATTAATAACTGTATTAATTGTGCGCGATATAAGTATTCATATTCTTGCAAAAGTGAAAAAAATGTATAATTAAAATCAAATATATTTTACCTCAAACGTTAAAAAATATTTGTTTTGCATTTTTTTTTTTTAATTTTTCATTTTTGTTATTGTAGAAAATGCCATTAGAGATGGACGCGTGATTAATATGAAGTCAGACTTAATTATCAAACAACTTTTTTAGGTCACATTGATAATTATTTGCAAATACATCTCTTTATTGCATGAGTAATTATAGTATGTGTGAAATAACCTTTTTTTCAATAATTTTAAAAACTGTTTTCTTTTTACTAATTAAGACAACAACTAAAAGGCTTGGACCCTTTTGCCTTTTAGTTGTTGTCTTAATTAGTAATTTAAAAAGTTCTAACATTATTTCTTAAGTTAAGCGCCATTTTGAAGACTATTCAAAACACTGTGCAACGTTATGTTCCTTTCTTATGCACCAAAGTATGTACTTCTTACCTCCCCAGAGTAATGATTACTAATCATAAAATATTTTTTAAAAATATACATTTTTTTGCGCATATGAAAGAAACTCTGTTATATAAATACTTAAAAGTTCTAAATTTATTTTATGAATGTTTTAATAAAGTTCTTTCAAATTTCTAACAGGAAAATGATTTTACTTGTGGTCGTTGCATTTATCCCAATTTAAAAGCGTAACATTTTAAAGTTATTAAAATTTGTTTTTCCTTTTTTGCTTGTCAGCAATGAAAATGACATTTGCATTTCATTTATATGAAAATTATTTAATTTTTGTATGTAAATGTGCCAACAATTCTGAAGAATTCTATAGAAAAGAAAATGTTAGACGATGTATTACCGCTTCCGTAACAAAAAAACAACAAGCAAAAACTGTAAAAAGATAGTCAACACAAAAAACCAACAACAAAAGCAATAAAACTAATATTTAAATGACATTGTGCACATGAAAATCTTGATATGTTTTTCTCTAGATATTTTTGAACCTTTTTTGTTCCACGAGGGATGGCACAGCTCGGGAAAAACTCTATTTACGTCTAAAAATAGTAGGTAGTCAATGCTTAGCACGTCATCTACATATATTCATTATTATTAAGATTATTGGAAGCAGAAATTACTCAAAATAGTCATCAACCACTGATTGAGCAACTTTTACAAATGTAATATCTTTTATTACCGAAACATATTTTTTAGTTTGGAAAGAGAAAATGATTTGATAGTTTTTCCAATTGTTATATTTCAAAAGCTGTTAAAGTTACCAATGCCATCCAGCTGTGAAAGTATTCCGTAAAGTTTGCCATTTCATCCTGTATTGTTTCGTGACTGCTGCCGTACGTGCGGAAATTAGTCTAGAAATTCTGGCTCAGTTGTAAACACGTAACGTGAATTTTGTTCAGGTGCGGTCATCAGCGTGGCTTTAATGCGCAGGCAGTTCGTCGCTTCATGAAAATGTTTGAGCGTGAATACACTCTTTTGGACCTCAAACCACCGATCAGTCAGAGATTGCTACATAGCCGTCATAGTGGCTAGTATTTTTCAGTTTGGCGCCTAACAGCTGAATTGGGCATTGCAGGAGAGTTAATCCGGTTAATTTTTTAGTGAATTTTGGTCTACCTCCGTATAAGATTGTGCTGACGACGGAACTCCACATACAAAACCGTGAGTTGTCTAATTAGGCAGAGGCGATCATTTGACTGGCGTTCTATACCATACATAATATCATAATTGTAGCTTTAAGGTAAACAAGACAGCTATATTCGGCTGTGCCTGTTCTTACATACCCTTCACAAAAGTATGAACTACTAGAAATGTACTACAAATTTGTCCCGCTGCAAAGGATTGTTTGTGATATTTAATTTTGGCCTCCGGTTTTAGTCGTCTCGATTTTGTGGTGAATTGTAGATAATAGAGCGGTTACATTTTTAGTACAATTTCTAATATTTGAAAAAATTTAGAGTTTTCGGAGTAATTTTAGACTTTAGGCAAGTAAATATTGTCGTTAAATTTCAAAATATGGTGAAGTTTGTTCTTGGTTTCTCGTTTGTTAAAATTAAGTTCTTTGTAAGGCCCAAACTTGCATGACTAGGTTTTATTAAAATTGCGACTTCTTTTATATAACGTTTTATTTTTAATTCCAGTTTTCGATTTTTGGTTAAATTATCGAAGGTTTGGTGAATTAAAAATGTTTTTTTTTGTATATTTTCGTGCAGTTTTGAAAATTGTTAAGCTAATTATTAAATTTTGGCGAATTCCCCACTTGTGTTAAAATCTGTTTATTTATATATTTGTTCAACATAGATTTGTAAAAATTTCGTAAAATATTAATTTATGGTAGTTTTCGGCTTTTTGGTGATAGAGTTAACATTTTTATGGTGAAAATTCAGAATTTGGGTTTTCAATATTAACAATTAACATTTTTTTATGCCAGTTTTTCGATTTTTGGTAAAATTGCAAATTTTTATCATTTCCAGTTTTTTCTGAATTTCACATTTGTGGAGAAATTTGCTTTTTTTATATATTTGTTTAACATCGATTTTGTTAAAAATAAAAATATATTTTTTTGTAATATTTTTCCTTTTTTGTGAAATTAATTTATTTAATTTTTTGCGTTGAAATTTAAAAATTTGGCGAATTTTAACTTTTTGGTCATATTAAATTTGTTTTCCAGTTTTTTTATTCCGGGTTTTCGATTTTATGGTGAATTTACGAATTTGGAGTGAATATTAAATTATGGAAAAACTTCGAATTTTTTACCATTCTTTTGTGAAATTGCTGTTTTTAGAGGAATTTGGTTTTCTTTGTTAGTTTTGAAATTTGGAGGTTTTTTAACGTATTTTGATTCGGACCAACGCAGTAAGTAATCTGGGGGGCTCGCGTTGACTATTTCTGTAGGGGAACTTTGTGGCAAATTCGATAAGAATTCAGAATATGCAAACTGTATGAGCTTGTATATTAGAGCCCCTCCGTAAGGGTTGAGATACCAAAATAATCCGGAAAACATGATTTCGCCCATATCTCCGCTAGTTGTGGACTAATATGTCTGATTTTAGATAGCAAAACTTCGCCGAGCGTGCTGATCAAAGCCCGTAGGTTGTCTAATGCTGTCAGAAACATCGAACAGATGAACATCACGATCCTGAATATATATATCTTGATAGATCCAAAATTACAAACTGAATGGCAAACATATTTATACTCTTTTAACTTTTGTGAAGGGTATAATAAAATAAAGTGCTTACTTATAGAATAAACATCGAACATACACACAAAAATATACTCTTAAGATTCTAGGTTGTATAGTGCAGTCGGAAAGTTAATTTGAACATCGGGCAGACGGACATCGTTAATTGAACTTTCCTACCTATAAGAATCCAGAATATATGTATATACTTTGTTGGGTTGAAAATGAATATTGTAGGAATTATTAACGGAATGACAAACCTATCGGTCATATCTGGTCACCCTATGTATGGGTCAAGAAAAGAGTGAACTGGTACATTGTTTTCTTTATTCCATAATTTTTATTATCATTTCATTATTCAAATTATAACTTCGCATAAGCAACAGTCATGAAAATCCTACCACGAGCATCCCAAAATAACAACATCTGAACCCATCATATTCCTGTAATTTATTCATTCTTGAGATTTCCACATTAACTCGTCTTAATTGCTGTAAAGCATCTCGAACTCTCAGTTAATATTAAGTCAAGAGCATTTTTTAAAATCTCTACTGTATCGACAGTAGTTGTCGGATATAAGAGAACATCTGGTATAAGAAAAAATCGTTTATAGGAAAGTAGACCAAAATGACCAGGTTTTAATTTTCTCATAAAAAATAATTGCTTATAATGAAAAATCGCATAAAAGAAGCCATTTTGTAGCATTCTTTTGCGTTTATTATATCCAATATCTGCTGTACTAACTTACGAACTATGGAGTGCCGCCACGAAAAGTATGTATGTCAAAATTTAAAACTTTGAAAGAATATTTCTATAAAATAAATAAGAGCCATCGATACTCTAGCGCACAAATCCAGAATCCGAAGTCGGGTAAAAGTTATATATAGTAAGACCGCTCAACATACCCGCAATTTTACTTATAACTCTGAATTGGCGCAAAAACTCGATTTAACGCGTAAGTTTTTTTTGGCCTAATTTCAGAAATAAACCGACTATGGCTGCTAACTACAGAATTTTAAGAACTTTCTTTAACTTCTCTCACGTGACTAGTATTTTTACTATATACTACAGTAGCTTGGTATGCACATCTTTCGTAGCATAAGATTAGGCTGTTTATTTGTTCGATTTATTTATATGTTTGGAGTTTATAATTAAAGTATACCCAAGACACAAATTTTATTATTAAAAACTCAAACCATTAGAAAAGATATTAAATGGGTCTCACCTTAAGACGACATAAAAATCATAATATACAAGTTAACATCTTAAATATTTTTCTTGTTACTTTTTGTTTATTGTATTGTCATGTTTGCATATTTCCTTTTTGTTTGTTCTATTTACGAAATCTAAATGCTGACACCATGTCTGCAGTTTATTGCATTTTTGTATGATCATACTACTTACCTGAATTGTCATTAAAATAAAACACAATTTCATAAAGAATTATGCTAAATTACTTTTTAGCAATTAAGCAAAATTTTATTATTAAAATAGAGAATAATACTATGGCAAATTTAGTCGTAGTCAAGTACTCGAACAAATTTGATTATTATTTAAATTAACTTACATACCATGGTATATAAACCTATGTCAGTTAGTGATGATATAATTGTGAAATTAATGCTTCATCTTTTTCCGTGTCGAGAAATTCTGTATTTCAGATGATTACATTAAGAAACTTGACCGCTATCTACATGGTAGTTGGGATATGTCTAGGACTACTCTCGTATGCATTTTCATTCTTTTACATTATTCCATTCTTTTCGTCTTCCTCTGCATGCCCATGTGTATTTGTATTCTAATATCGTAACCATATGAAATATTTTGATGATTTTACATACATATATACATACATTCACACTTCTTTTTTACCCATACTTATGAATGAATTTTTGATGCTTACAAATATTTCGGAAAAACGCATCAACAGCAACAAAAAGACATATTAACTTAGAACACATGCAGAATTTTTATAAATAAAATTTGCAAGCAAGGGCATTTGTTTTTAAACAACAACAAATGAATACCGACCAAGTAACAATAAAAAAAAGTATTCAAAATTTATAAAACAAAACAAAAAATCTCTAGCAAACCAAGAATAGGAAGGACCAATAGATAAGATCTTAAAAATATAAAATTTTATAGAAAATATTATGGATTAAAGTCTCTACATGGTCAATACATGTCGCATTGTCTCCCAACTAAGGAGCCGTATTAAATTTCAAAGAGAAACACATTTATTTTTTGAACTAAGCAAACATTTTGATTTCAATATAAAGAAATTTAATAATAGTTCCAATTAAATGTGAAATACAACATCAGAAAATTTTTTCCCATTCCATAGCCCTAAGGAAAAAAGTCCATCGACTTAAGATCGCACGATCTTGGTGAACAATGCTGATCGCTGTATTGAGAAATGACACAGCCTGGAAATTTGGTCTGCAGTAAAACGTGGTGTGTGGCAGGCCGCTTCTTTCTGTTGGAAAAATATTCCTTTCATCAATTACATCTCATTCCGGCCACAAAAACCCCGTTAACATTTCGCTATACCCTTAACAGTTACCGAATTTCCAGCCGAATTTTCAATCAGTGATTGTTCGAGGAACACACGAGGTTTTTCTGTACCCAAATCCGACAGTTTTGCTTATTTACGTATACGTCGAGTTGAAAATGTGCCTCATCTCTTCTCCAACACCCAATCAGCAAATCCACGGTGCTGCGCAGTGTCGTTTGGATTGATTTCTTTCACCAATTGAAGCTTGTACGCCTGCGAATGCAGATCTTTTACCAAAATTCGTTGAGTACTTCGTTTGAATATATTTAATTCTTGACCACAATACGGCTATATGTTCGAGAGGACATTTTATGCTACACAGTCTCGCTGAATCAAAACGCATGTCAAGATTTACAAAGTTTTACAACAAAAAAACAAATCTTACTTTGGTTTAGCTGAGTAACGCACTATGGGACTGTTAAATTGTCTCTTTCTATAGCAAGAGTTTAAAAAATGTAGTTTGCGTTAATTCTTTTTTTTTGGGCCTAGCTAATAAATCTGTGGACATGTGTGTGTGTGTGTGTGTCAGTTTAAGTTAATGCAAATATGTATTGGGTGTTTTTTGTCCATATGCATGATTACAAATGTAATGGCACTGTATATGAGAGTTTGTTTTGTGATGAAATTTGGATGTCTGAAGTTTGTGATAATTGTTTGCCCATGAACATGTGTGACAGAATGTGTGAATACTTGAGAGTCTCTGTTTTGTGCATTTTGGATGTTTATGGTGCATAAGTAAGCATTTAATTTTATTTGTCTATTAAAAAGGAAACTAGAACCCCTTTACTGCAACAAGGGTATTTGAAGTTGAAAAACTTTGCTTTCTTATATTTTTATTAAAAAATAAATTTTGTTTCCACTACGACTGGGTTAAACGATATTCGAAGTCAGAAAAAGTTTTCCTATGATCACATTTTACGATATAGAATAATATTTGTTCATACTCAATATTATACGCGCAGTTTTTAATAAAATATTTTGGTATATAAATCTAAAAGTTTAAATAAATTTAACGTTTTGTATTGGTAAAAATATCGCAATCATAATAGCATGTTCATACGGTAACATAAACCACTCGATTCGCTGTCTGAATCGCGATTACGAACCCTGGTGTTCAAACGATTGTTCTTGGTTCATTTTGATATTTAAAAGAGCTAAGCATTGAAAACATTCTTTTACACTTTAAAACACGTTTCACTATTTCTTTTTTTCCATTTTTATTTAAATATAATAGAGCATTAAAAAGTATGTGAGATGACACATAGATGGCGTTAAGAATTTCTTCCATATGATTTTTATTTAGTACTAACTTTCAAACGATATGCCCATAAATTTGACAGCAATCTGACTGTTGAATCGTGAGGTATAGCATTTTGTGTGAAGCAACTTTTGTTATTAAAAAAAAAGTGAATTTCGAGTTTTGAAAACGCGTTACTTTTTGATGAAAAAAAAAAAAAATACAGTGAAAACCAAACAATGGCTTGATAAACATTACATGAACTCTGCTCCATCCAGACAAATGGTAGAGAAGTGGATTGGAGAATTTAAAAGTGGTCGTACCAGCACAAATTATGCAGACCGCAGTGGACTCCGAAATGAGGCTGTTATTCCTGAAAACATCAAAAAAATCCACAATATGGTTATGAACGATCGCAAATTGAATTCGAACGAGCTAGCTGACATTGTAAGGATATCAGATGGTACTATTTTTAGCATTTTACACGAACATTTTGGGTAAAGAAACGGCCACATTTGCAAAAGAAAAAAGTGTTGTTTCACCAAGACATTGCACCGTGTCACAAATTGAAGAAAACGATGGCAAAATGGATTGAATTTGGCTTTGAATTGCTCCCCTATCCTCCGTATTGTCTAGATTTAGCCCCCAGCAACTTTTTCTTGTTTTCAGATCTCAAGAAATTCAAGTCCAATGATGACGTAATCGCTGAAACTGGAGCCTATTGTGACGGCAAAGGGAAATCGTACTGTAAAAATGATATTGAAAAGTAGGAAAATCGCTGTATCGTCCTCGAAGGCAACTATGTTGAATAATAAAATCGAGTTTTGTTAAAACTTTGTTTATTTCTTACTTATCCTACGGACTTATTGAATAAACTGTTTGTTATATATGTAAATATACACTTTTATTTGTTCAATGTTTTTATTTATTTTTTTTAAATTTTTTTTTTCTTTGTTTATATTTTCTTTAAGCTGGTTCAGATAAACTAGCGATAATTTACTATCAAAATTGGAGATGATAGTAAACTTTTCGTGGTTCCCAGCATGATGTAAAATGGACCATAATTTTCTATCGCAAACAATTTTGGTTCTATCATGATTGGGGAGCGAACCATGAATGACGAGAGCGAACATCCAACTTTGATGGTCGTGTGAACATGCTATAATGGAATTTGTCCTTGATGGCAAGATTTCCAAATATTGCACATATGCCATGCTGATTTGTGTTACCAAATTTCAGTGTTCTAAATTTTAAATACGAAAATAATGCAAAAAGCCATCAAGTAAGCATTACAATTTTCAAAACTTACAAAACTTTTCCTTGCTTTTTCGGTGCAGAGAAGGTTTGGCTTTTTATTTTTTTTTATTTTCAAAGTGGAAAAAGTGATGATGTACCTGGTATAAAACTTGTAAATATTTTAATAATATTTACCTAGCTGACGCTTAGAATATTTTACACATAATTAAATTTGTCTTTTCTTTAAAATAATTACATTTATAATTTTATAAAATTTCTTTTATTCTTTTGCATAAATATGAATTTGCAGCGCAGACCACATCCGACACTGGCATTTATAGCCGAAAATATTCATTAACATTTCCTAATTATTTCGTTTCTTAAAAGGTGAAATATGTTTTAATAGATTTACGTGTATGAGGGCAGTTGCGTAAGTTTTTTTTTCGAAAACTTAGAGTTAAAGTTGAAATGTATATTTTACATTATGATTATTACTTACATTTGCGTTATGATTATTATTGAAATGCTTTACAAAAAGCGAATATACCTCACCGCATATCACAGATTTAAATCAAATGTGACTAATATTGACATAAACCACAGCCATGCGTAACTCAACTTCAAGGGTCTTACCAACGATTTCAGGCATTAGCGACCCTGGCGCTACTAATTATCGTAATTCTAGTCGTTTATTTACTAATTGTTAAATATAAATTGCGCTATTAGTAAATGGCTAATATGACAACACACGAACATATACTCAGTCAGTGTAATGCCGGCCATATCTGACAGGTGTATATGTCATTTTTTGGTAGTTTCAAGATGAAGCCATTATTTCCTCCCTTTTTAATAAAAACCACATCTTACAACACACACGCTTAATTTTTTTGATTGGGATTTTACAACACTAATCAAATCTCGAAAGTCGCTAACTTCCACTTTCGTGTGCCAAACAAGCCTCGTATACTGGTTTGCCAGTATATCCTGGATAGTAATACGTCAAGGATTATCAAAAATACCTGGGCAATATTCCATTAAGTTTCCTAAGCACTAATTATTAAAGATGCTTAAATATTGAGAAGGAAATAAGTGCACTATGGCTTGGACTGTTTTACTTGTAAGAACTCACATAAAATCCAGTCAATTTTCGTTTACCTAAAATTAAACCGATTACTAAAAATGGGGCGCTACACAAAAGAAAAATGCTTAATCGTGGGAAAAAACCATCACAGAATTTTCGGTCGCGAAAGTCCAACAGATGTCTCCACAATTTGAAGGGTGGTTAATTGCTAAAGCCAGCATTTCTTACATAACAAAATTTTCGTGGCCTTAATCGGCCAGCTTGAATCTTGATGGCATGTTCATCGGGATGGCACCATCAAGATAATGCGATTTTTCTGACGTCTTGGCTTCTATACACATTAAGCTCAAGACCGAGATTCAACGTGTTATCGGTGAGAATTATTCACATTTTTGTCAAAAAATCATTGACCATATTTTCTTTAATGTGGGCGCATGTTTTATTCCATATTTTACCGGGACATGTGCATCTTTCAATGCAATAAAACTATATCAACTCGCTCAAAAATTACGTGTTTTATTTTTAAACGAAATAGTGCACTCTTATTGAGGCACCCTTTATATGACTGCAGAAACACAGGTTCATGTGTTTTATTTGTTCTTGTACCTTCATGCGTGTTTGCTTGTGTATGTGCATGAATGTCAATATGTGCCATTTGATAATCGGCTTTTAATGTAAATGTGTCAGAAATAACAAAATGTCACCTAATCCTGCCAATAACTCTACATTCATTTTGGAAGCATAGTTTTATTACTTTATGTAGCTTTCATTGTGGGTACCATAATAAGGAGGATGATGTTAATGATAATGCTGTTGTTGTTGGTAAAAAAATATATTAATTTTAATGCTTGTCCAATGTCAAACCAAATAATGACTTTATTAAAACATAAAAGCACTGGCATTTAATAGGAAACTAGAGAAAAAAAGCTGGTTAAACATGAATGTGAAAACTTTCATAAGAGAATACTGAGAACGAGAGTTACTTGGAAGCTATTGAAATGGGAACTTTATTAGCCCCCTTCTAGTTTGCTTCAAAGTAACTGCTATGATTTCAGGCTAATGTATTGCAACCATTGTAAGATCTTCGCTCCTATAATAGCCTTAGTGTAGCCATTTCCAAGTTCAGGGCCGCTGAAACCACATCAGATCATGACCTGTATTCACATCATTCTGTGGTATGTGTGTGTTGGAGTTTGTAGGATTCTCGCACCTAAACCTGTTTTCCGAAGCTCCCACTTCTGGATTCGTGTCCTTATTAACGGCTGAGCTTTTCTCGGTGTCAAGAGTGGATTAGGGCAATTTATTGAAGAGTTTGTTTCTCTTGGCCCGACTTATTAAATCAGCATTCGAACTAGAAGCCTAATTCTTACCTTTCAAATCTGTAAACGATGTTTATAGACCAGAATGTATCCAAGACAAAAATAAAAAATAATTCTTTTAGCCTTAACCGAGATAGGAAATAGGCACAAACTGGTTTTGAAATAGCGGCAGGAATCTCTAGCGAAAGAAAATTGTGTAGGGATAAATAATAATGAAGCCCAGTCTGGCGTTGTAATATAAAAAAAATATTTTAAGTAAAAATTTAACATGTTGGCATAAATTTCCAGGCCTCTGTTTAAATCATCTTCTTTTTTAAAGAAACTAACTGCTGAAAAGCATGGAAAGCCAAATCTTATAACCAAAGACCATGTAGAACGATCTCTAATCGTTTAAAGAGATTTATTAAATTTAAGCTCAACAATATCGTTACTGTCAAGCGTTCGCGAAACATTTTTATAGATGTATTTTGATAACTGGCAATCTTAGAATTTTCAGATTTAAACAGTTTTAAAGAGTCGTTCTGACCTGCTGCAATATTTTCAGAATTTGCAAAAAAAAGGATAAAAGTGGTTACAATAAAGGAAGTGCATAAAAATGGTTACAGCAAAGAAAACAAAAGCGGCAAGCGTTTTCTAGGTGTCAAACTTTCTCATGCCCATACAATTTGTATGAAACAAACCCAAATAACAAAGTAACCAGAGGTGTAAGCTTTGACGCAAGAAAATTGCTAGAATCAGCTTTTTTTGCCGCGGGCAGTCCCTCAAGAAAGAGACAAATATAACACTTTAAAATAGTGCGAAAAATGATCAAAACAGAAGCAAAAAACTAGAAAAATAATTTGTGACGGAGGCAAAATTTCGTATATTTTAGTTTCTAATTTATATATTCTGTGCTTTATATTATATAAATATAATGTGATATAAATCACATATCACATTTAATAAATATCCAAAATTAAGAGATTTTGATGCAGTGCTAAATAATACAGAAATTAATAAAAGTGGTAAAAAAGATGGTGTTTGTATATGCAGCAACGCAAATGCATCAATGTATCACCACAAGGAACAAATAATCAGCAAAAAGCAAAAGGATATTGCTAAGCAACCTAATCTATATTCGCAATACCTATTTTTGAGGTATTAGATTATTTTAAATTAAATAAACTTTTAAAAATACATTGGTGAACAAGCGATCATAAACTGCATTGCAATATCCCAGTCTTCATGACCAACCCAAATAAAGAAATGGCTTGGAATAATAATAAATAAATAAATGTTGATGGATTTACTCCTATTAAAACTATTAAAATATGATGCAGCCGCAGTAACAACTCCAAGTGGTATGCTTTACATATGGCCGAACAACAACAAAATCTGAAATTGGTAAATTTAATGTTGGTATATGGCCAGTTGATAGCATATGCAACTAATAGGGCTGGCTATACGCCTTTATATTTGACGAAACAATTGGTAACAAATGATGAACAGGTAAAACAAATCCTAAACGTACTTATTACATTCAATAACAAATCTAAATCTAATAGAATGCAAAAGATGGACGCAAACTCTATTGGCGACAATGAAGTACATAAAATTGTTATAAAAGAAGAAGAAAGTTCATGTTCATCTACCGAAGAGGATGAGTAGGATAACAAGAGCGATGTTGAGTATGTTAAAACAACAGTAGCTACAGTAGCGTCTTGTATTCCGAGACCTAAAATTAAAAAAGAATTTGAAATAAAACAAGAAGTTTCTGATGACAATGCTGTTAATATTCTCGATATTACCAATGTGGAAATGGCTTTAAATGATAAGCAAATTTTTTCAAAACTGTGTCTAAAATTAAATGAAAAATAATTTTATTGTACATATACATAAACATGTTACAATAATAACTTTTTTTTTATATGTATATTTAAACAAGCAGCTTAAATCACAAGCGATACTAGTAGATAAAGAAGGCAAAACTTTTAGGCGTAACCTAATTTGTGTTTACTTTTGTTAAAGTTATGTAAATGTTTAAATTTGAAATAAATTCATTCATAACATATTTTGAAATAAAAATTCTAATTTTCAACGTCTTAATTATGTACAGTACCTAATATCAAGCAGTAAATAATAAACATCTATGTATATTTAAACATTTTAAAGCTTTTTCTTTATTATTTTTCTAAAACTTAAATTACAATTACAAAATAAATTACAACAAGAAAAAATTCAGAGGCCTTTAGCTCGCCTAGAAATATTTACTTTATTTCTACGATATACTCAGCAGGGAGCCCAACAATCCGCCTTTAACAACAAGTTCAACATCAACAAATAAATCCGTAGCAGCTAATGAAACAAATGTAAATGAATATAAGTTTAAATGAGAGAAAAATCTATTGAAGAAGTTTGTCTATTTATAAATACACCTTAAAAATAATAAAAAGTTCCAAACACATAAGTTTATCTTAACCAAGATTTTATAAAATTAATTACATTAAAATTAAGCAAGCCTACAAGTCCTGAAACCCGATTTACATTTGCAGGTCTGTAGGTAATGCTTCCGTAAAGCAACGTATGGAGCGAAATTATAATCAGTACGGAAAAATGTTTAACACTTGAAAAGACTTATCTCTCTGGATCCCTTGGGAAGATGTGAAGTTGTTCGCCTGGAGGACATCCTTTAATACATCTTTTCCTGAAAATATAAAAGAAATTTTTGAACAAATTTGTTTTCTGTTATCTATGTAAATCCATACTTACACATTTTTAGATGAATGCATTTTGGCTCTGCAAAAATGAAAAAACTATTAGTCAATATACAAAGGAAATAAGTGTGTGTCTTTATATAATAGAAATGTACTTATCTTTTAAAATTTACATCATAAGTTATCCTCTAAATTGTGCCCTTGCTTCTTCCTGTAAATAAAAGAAAGTAAATTAATTTAAATTTAAATAAATATAAATTTTCAACCCTTATTTTTACCTTTTTCATTAATGCGCCAGAAAAATTATCCAAAATAAAGAAGAAAATATAACAAAAGGGAATATAGGAGCGGTCATTCATTTAAGAAAGAGACAGATAGAGAAAGAGACCACTATACTAGTGACGCCTCTGTGTTACTTTGTGCCCAAATACCGCATCGTTAACTCTAAGCGGTTGGAAATTCCGATTTTGACAACGCGTTAAAGCTGAAGTTAGCTGCAGATAAGAAAAAAAAAATAAGAAAAAAGTGTCAGGGATGACCAATACATTTTTCATTACAATTTTTATATCAAAAGTACTATTGTGCACACACATAAATTTTTAAAAAACTCATTCATGGTACGATTACAGTTCAACGGAAACTCATTTATATGACAAATGAAGTAAAAATTTTGCTCTATTTCATGCCAAGAAAATAACATTGAGCGAAATTTTGTGAAATCGCTTGTGCATGTTTTTCCATATTATATTCAGGTATCTATGTTTGAATAAAAAGTAGAGAATTTTTCCGTGAACGGAAACAAAAATTAATGTTCAGATAATTGTTTTGTTAAAGAATTTTTGACAATTACATATGTTTTTGAGTATTGATAATTATTGTTTAAAGATAAAAAACTTAAATTTCTGTGAAATAATTAAAAAAATTAAGCAAACATATTACGTTTCTTCACAAATCTTCATAATTATTTTTCCATGTAGAAATATATGCAAAATTTTAAACCTGAAATTTAATAAGAACTGTATAACTTCATTGACTGCAATTTGGGTAAAAAGGTACCATTTTGCTCACAATGAAGTAAAATTTTTGAAACGGCCTTATCATGCCTGCCCAAACGCTATTCAGAGTTGATAAATTTATTACAGCCCTGTTTTTATTGGTGACACAACGCTTTCGCTCTTATTTCGGTATGCCGCTTTTGAGTCAGCGGTAGACGGTATGCAATATAACGCTTGCCGCTCTTGTTTAAGTATGGGTGTAAGAAATCATTTTCGTAAGAAACCATTATGCGTATGAGTGATATAAAATAAATAGTTTTACAGCGGAGAGCGTATACGTAATAATTTGTTAAACGAATGTATGAATATTACTTGTGAGCCCGGGTAAAATGATTCTATACTGCTGGCAAAGCAGATTTTAAAAAGTATGCGAGACGAATAATTTATACCACAATAAAAGTGATAACGAAATTAGTCCCTTTTAAAAAGGTAATAATTTTTTTTGGCAATAATAACACAAATATTGGGGTTTTCGGATCGGAGTAACTAAAAGTAGTTTCTTATGTAATTTAAGTTTCTGGTTCTAGCTTCCGAGATAAACCGTTGCCGCTATAGCTTTATAAGTTTTAAACAAAAATGGATGGACAGAATTTGGCACTGTTCTACAGTATCTCTGAAACTACTGAACAGACTAAAAACAATGTTCGCACGGCTTAAATGTAATATTGTAGTCAAATTTTACATTTTGAATTTAATTGAATAGAACAAACCATTTTCTAGTTATGTTAATACTTTTCGTGCACCTATTTCGCTAGATATTTCGAAAACTAAAACATATTAAAAAAAACCGAGTGCAGATTCGAACCTCAAATAACATAAGAAGCGGTCCAAAGGTTGACCTGAATTTGTAAACGTGTGTAATTAATTGTTAAACCACAGCAAATGGGACATTTATAAGCAGAATACAAAACCATTTAGAATGAATGATGTCAAATGATATATTCGGGATATTGGTACCCATCACCATTTTTAAAAATTGATCACTAGTCATAAGTGTTCATACCAAAAATTTGCCTCAAAAATCCTTTTTTTCAAATTCGATTTATTTTTCTTCCAAAATTATTTCAGATATCCCACTATTACAGTTCTATTAAGTACCCTCTGGTGCTTCATTTCTTTGTAGTGGAATTATGGTACCCATCCCCATTTTTCAATAATGACCACTGGAAGAAAGTTAATGATTAACAGTGTCAGCCAAAAGGCTGGTTGAAAATTCAATTTATTTATGTTTCGAAAATATTTCAGATTTCATAGAGTTATGTGTAAATTATTGACACCTTGGAGCAATTTGTACTCTTGGATTTTTTTGTGGACCTGATTCCTTTTTCATGTTATAGGCTTCTGAAGATAATGTCAATATTGCTCCTGCTGTTAAATCGCTAACAGATCTCTGTTGAGTGCTAAATCAGCTATGTTAAAAATTTGGGTTTGTGTCTATGCTAGTGAAATTGAAATTTATCTCCACACACATTGTTTGAAGTTGATTTTGTTAAACTTTCGACGCTTTTCTTAAATATATTAATTTTTTGTGACTTTTCGACTTTTTGGTGAATTTACAAAATTGTAGTGAAATTTAAATTTTTGTAATGAAATTTACAAATTTTGTGAATTTCGGTGCTTCTTTTTTGAAATATTGTTGTTTTATTGAATTTGATTTTTTGGCAATAAGAAGTATTTTTATTTTAGTTTTTTTGATTTTGTGGTGAATTTAAAATTTTTAAAAAATTTCGAATTTTTTTTTTAAGTTTCCGCTTTTGGACGAATTCTGTTTTCTTTGTTAGTTTTTTTTTTAAATTTTGAGGCTTTTTAAAAATTTTGTTATTTGGTCCAATATTTATGTCCGCATGTTATAGGGGAGCCTCGGGTTCATAATTTCGGTAGCTATAGTTTATAGCGAATTTGATAATGATTCAGAGTAAGGAAATTCAATGGGCTTGTGTATAAGCGTTACCCCGTAAGAGTGAAAATACCAAATCTCGAGAACTTGTGGACCAATATATACTTTCAAATGGCAGAAATTTCCCAAACGTCCTGATCAAATGGCCCAAATTTCACGTTCCTAAGTTGGCTAGTGCCGTCAGAAAGTTGATTTCAACATCGAACAGACGGACATCGTTATTTGATCTTCCCTACGTATTAGGATGCAGAATATATGTATATACTTCGTTGGGTCGGAAATGAATATTGTAGAAATTACAAGGGGAATGACAAATCTATATATACTCCTTTCATTTTTGCGAAGCGTATAATCTGACTAAAAGGAAATAGTAGTCTCAATTACGAAAAATCGCAAGACTAGAAAAAGAAACAAACGCGGGAAAAGAGTCGAAAAATCCGTAACGAAATTAAAATTAAACACAATTAAAAAAGTGTCAGAAAATGTAGTCACCCTTCTTTTATAACTTTCTAAATACTTTTGCTTGCTTGGTACTTTATCCAAGTAAATTGTCTGTGTATACAAGTATCCCTCCTGCTACATGACAGATATGTTTGTTCCAACTTCCCTAGTAAACACCATCGTGTTCATTTCAACTAAGAGCCAGCAGAAAAAGGGGATAATTTGTATATAAATAAACTCGGTTGCAGAATACCGTGTCATAAAATAAACTTTAAAGTTTTGCCATTCTTTCCTTTTGTAAGTCACTTGTTACTTAAGCACTTAAGTTTTTTTTAACAATCAAAAGTCTTTTGCAAAATTCAGAACACATCTTTCCAGAAACTAAAATAAAAACACAACTAATATTTTTCCCTTCAATTTTGTAGAAGTCTTAAAAACTTTTTAAAAGCTTTTGTTTTGTTGCGTTATCGGGTGTTGGTTCTCAAATTTATTTTTATTATTGAATTTATTTGTTGGCATAATATTGGCGAATAACATTGTAAATTTACTTGAAAACACTTATTACTTAAACGAATAAAATGTTTTCGTTTAACAAAAAATTTTAATAAATTCGTTTTACTTGTGCAAAAGTGGAGTTGCAGTTGTATGACAGATTCCTACCGCAATCCAAACTGGTGGCAAAAGTTTTATATAATATATTTTCTATTTTATACAAATGCTTAACGTTTTGTTTTTTGAATTATGTAAGTGTCATGCACTGTGCAGTTTTAATGGCCTTTGTCATTGCGCTGGTAGGCGAAGAAAAATAAAAATAATATACTACAGTTCATTAATACTTTCTGGTCTTGGAAAATTTAAGAGTGTGATTTGAACACAGAGAAAATTGTCTGTGGTAAATATTATAACATGGTGCTGTCGTAAACTGACGTAGTTTAGTTATGTCCAGGGTTGACTTACGGATCCATAAATTTTAAGTTTATTTATAATCTTAATCAAACTCAATATTTAAACGTAATTTTTCCGAGTTCTTTGTTCAGAATTACGAATAACGCAAGGCTTTTAGTATATACAGGGTGGGGCAAAAGTCGCGAAGGGATTTGAAAAATTAATAACTTTTCTAATTTAATTTTTTTTTATTTTTCTTTTTAAGACTTGTAAAATAAATCTGGGAGATTAATTATGGAAGGTTACAACGTTATCCAGCGAACCAAAATCATAGAACTTTATTTTGAACATCATCGATCAATAATTCAAACTCAACGAGCCTATCGTCGTCATTTTAATATACGGAATTCACCATCCGAATCAATGATTCGACGCTTAGTGACACGTTTTCAGGAACAAGGCTCAGTGAGGGATCTTCCACGAAGCGGAAGACCACATTCTGTAATTAGTGAAGCAAATATTCAACGCGTTCTGGAGAGTGTTGAGGAGAATCCTGAAACATCAACTCGAAGGCGCTCTGCTGAGCTGCAAATGTCTCGGCGGTCTTTACGCAGAATATTAAAGGGAAATTTACATCTTTTCCCATACAAGGTGCAGTTAGTGCAAGAACTAAAGCCACGAGATTCCCAAGACCGATTAATTTATGCAGTTCGCTTCCAAGAATTGACCAGAGAACATAATGATTTCATTCATCATCTGATAATGAGCGATGAAGCACATTTTCAATTAAATGGTTTTGTAAACAAGCAGAACTGCAGAATATGGGGAATTGAGAACCCAAGAGTGGTTCATCAGAGACAATTACATCCACTTAAATGTACAGTATGGTGCGGAATCATGTCCCAAAGAATTATTGGACCATTCTTTTTCGAAGCTAACGATGGAAATGGTGTAACGGTAAATGGCGAGCGATATCGAGATATGCTCCAAAATGTTTTAAGGCCAGCTCTTTCTGACAATCGAGAGATGTGGTTTCAGCAAGATGGGGCCACTGCACACACTGCTCGAGCCACTATGCAGCTCCTAAGGCAGATTTTTGGCGAACGTTTAATTTCCAAAAATTCAGCATTTAATTGGCCAGCCCGTTCGCCGGATTTAACAGCACCAGATTATTTCCTTTGGGGATATTTGAAAGAGAAGGTGTATATCAATAAGCCCAGAACACTTGCACAGCTCAAAGAGAATATACGAGCCGAAATAAGAGCGTTGCAGCCAGATACTCTGACTCGTGTCATGGAAAATGCTATTAAAAGAGCTCAACTTTGCGAGGCTGAAAATGGTGCTTACTTACGTGACGTAATCTTTCACACCTAAATTTAAAAAATCTCCCAATATCATATTTTATTATTTTGTAAAAAAAAAAATAAAATTCAGAATTAAAAAAAGTTATGACTGTTTTAAACCCCTTCATGACTTTTGCCCCACCCTGTATAAAGACAGAATTACGAACTAACTGAGAGTTGTAACCATTTTTATTGAGTGATTATTAGCGATTTTACAATAAGTAGCAGGTGGTGTAAAAGAAAAAAGAATTTATAAACAGACAGTATGGTCATAAAACACGTTACAATGTTAAGTGGGACTTATACGTTATGCGAATATGCAAGCCATGAGTGTGGCACAATAGCGAATGTGTGGCGCTGGATAGCGATTCAACTATTCGCTAAAGTTCTTCGGACAAGTCTTTATGCAAAAATATAGGCCTATACAAAGGGGAAAAAGGCGTTCCAAAACTGTCCCCGACTGGTGACGATTGCACAATGATGTATAAACAATAATATTGGTAACCAGTGTTGACAATTTAAGAACAATCCGTTGCCAAATTACCGAAAAGTGTAAAAATAATATCTGGTATCTAATCAAGAACGATTCATTGTCAAATCAAGAACAAAAGGGCGTCGTAGAATTAAGAGCAAAAGGTAAAAAAAAAGTTTGGTGCTAAGTCAAGAACGACTCATTGTCAATTAAAAAACAATCCGTTGCCAAAACAAGAACTCTCGTTGTCACCTCCGTTATTTTGTTAATAATTTTTGCCATTATATTTTCAGTGTTTTAAAATGATGTTGTCGGTTTATATAGATAAAAATTGAAAACACAATCAGGTGGACAAATTGTTTTTAATGACAAAATTCTAACATGTTAGTAAGTCAGTTAAACAACTTCGAAACTTAAAGTTTCTTGAAATGTAGAATTTTGGAAGGAATTTCCGTCATCTCTTGTCAAGTTTGGTTTGAAATCCCTGGAAAGTTATTAATATTATTATTGTGTGTATCTGTGTGGTTAAAATTTTATTAATTTTATTAAAGTTGTCCATCTCAAATTCAGAAACTCGCAGTTAATAAAACAAATAGGCCTTCGGAGATGCAGTGCCACCTTCAGTTCTCCGCATTGGGTATAGAGAACCTTCCCAATAATTTCAGCACCTCTTTTTATTTATATGGATCAATATTCGTGGCTCTTTTGCGCGAGAAATTCAATGGCCGTGTTGTCTGACGTCGTGGCGATGTTAATCGGTCCTCACGATTATGTGATTTGGACTTATGTCTTTGGGGATATTTAAAAGAAAAACTGTACGTCAATAAGCCAAGAATAAGGATGAGATAATAGCACATTAACGAAATTAAACCTCAGTTACGGTTTAGAGTCATTAAAACTATCGACCATCGGATAGTGGCATGCCACCGAAGCCGTGGCGAGAATTTGGTGGATATTTTCTTTCACATATATCTGTCATTGATCCTTCTGTCATCATAAAAAATATGAAGATAACACTCTAAACAATTTTGGTTTTATTTACAATTAATATTGTGCGTTTTTGTTTGGCCACCCTCTTCATATAAAAAATTAAAAATAATAATAAAAAGATGTAAAAAAATCATAAATCACGTGCGCAGCGGTATTTTTCGCGTATTCATCGCAATTTGTACGGCTTGATCAGAGTCTAACCTACAAAAAATGTGCTGATGTGATGATATATCACTTTAGTGTTCTCAACTCGTTCTTCTTGAGCGAGAAAGCGCTACAGACATATTTGCTTCTCTAAGCTCGCATAGCGCTCTTACCCTAGCATCACCGCTTAGGTGGCCAAAGAGGCCACTAACTTTTAAAGTTTTTAAGCCAGGCAGCCATCATAATGTGTAACGTTAGTGGACATATAGAAAATTGTTTATGGTCGTTAGTCAGTTCTCTGTGGATATTTTTGATTAAAGGATCACTTAAGGCCATGCTTTACTATTCTACATACAATTCAATCAGAAAAGAATCTGACAGAAATTTCGCCAAATAATTTTGCACTGCCACACTATCTCACAGAAAAGATACCAAACACAATGCTACTTCGAACGCATAGAAAATATTATTTTATGCATTTTGTCGGATCAAACTTGTTTAATACGTACACGCTTTTTGACAGATCTAAAGACAAAATCTGATAGTTAATGGAGAGCTCTAGTGGGGAATTTTTACATTACAAGTCTACGACTGATTTTAAAAATATTTGCTGATTGTTTTTTTTTTTCACTTCTTTGTGGAATGATTTTTTTTATCTTCGTGGCTTCTTTTTTTGTTAGAACTTTTGAGTTGCCGCTCGGTTTTCTCTAAGTGCATTTTAATTTCCGTTTTATTATTCGTTTCAGTAACAGTTTATGACATATTAGACATAAAAAGCAAAATATGAAAACGTTAAAGTTTTATTGCTGCTACAACAACAACAACAACAACAACGACAACAAAACAAACGCAGTTTGTCCATGCTAACATTTTAACCTCGTACGTTCATTCGTGCGACTGACTGTTGGTTTGCAAAAGAGGACAAGTTTTTGCTTTTTAACTTCGTTAAATCGACTTTAAACTTGTTCTGCTACTGAACTGTTGACATAAAATAAATTTGTTATGTATTTCACCCCTTTCACTTGTTCGGCCGAAACATATAAAAGTTGCCTCGTGCATTTTATGCGTCTGGCTTAAATGCTGTAGACTTTTTTATATAAAAATATATTTAATTGATTTGAACTAAGCATAAAGAAAGTATTTTAAATCACTTTTTTTAATTTATTTTAAATCAATTTATCTCTTTATTGCAAAAGTTTTGCTTTAAATCCTTTAAGTTATGTATTTTACTACACAATTTGCTCTGAGTATTTAATTCCTGTATTATAGCTACTGCATTTGTTTGGTTGTGTTTATAATTGCTGCCTGTTCTTTAATCTACCAAAGATTTTATAGCTGGGTTACAATGTAGTAAACATTTGTGCTATAGCAAGAGTTTAAGTATTTTACTGCTCCAATTTGAATTATTTCTGCCCTACAAACTTTTGTATTTAAAAACATAGCATTACAGACAGCTGCTAGTGGTAGTAAAGAAAAAGATAATTATACCAACAAAAAACCATTTAATTTTATCTAAATGAGAAAAAGTAAATACACACAGATTTATATAAAAATGTATTAAATGCAGTTTAGATTTGGACAGTGACTTTCGCCAAAGAATTTGCTGAGAAGGTCTTCCAATAAAAGTTGGTTTTTGATTTAAAAATCCAAAATGGATGGAACTTCAACGTGCTGCAAAATACAAATTCGATAACGTTTCAAAAAAAACAGGAAGGACTGTGATTTCTGAGAGATTTTCTGCTCTAGTAATTTTTGTCGGATTTGTACTCTACTTTGACTGGTAATGTCACCTCTTGCTGTTGGTTTCAAAGTCAAATATGTCCGGTTCGAAGTCTTAATTTATTGCGCAAAAATTCTTACTTTTCGCAAACTTCTTACAAAATAGTGCAGGTATATTGATCTTACTTCAGTTGTTGCGAAGAGGATAATTCAAAAATTAAAGGAAGCTGTAACAATTGGGGAAATTTAATAATTGAGAATGTCGAAGCAGTTTGTGAAAGTGTTAGGTGAAAGCCCAGGAATACGGATTCGGCGTCTACAGCTGCAGTTGCAAATTTCATAACACTCACTATAGATTTGTAAGCAACAGGTATGCTTACAACGATAACTGCAGCAGCAATGTCATGGTTCAGTAAAGAGAGTTCGGTATAATATGTTCACACATGCAATTAGGAGATTTACGCAATTAAGGCAATTATTACTTAATTACATAAATTGAATTAAATTTACAATGCAACGCTAAAAAAGTGTGTTTACTGCACAGAAAGTTCTGTAAAATTAACGTTTTAAATGTAATTGACCTCTAACTGTACCCGACAAGATACAACAATATTCAAACGCACAACAAATCTTACTGTTGCAAATCTAATTAGAAAGCGATAGTTTCTAATTGGTTGTAACTATTTTTAACTAATATTTTAAAAATATGTATTAAATTTACCACATGCTGCTGTTAGCCTGCAATATAGAAAAAAAGATGTAAATATAGACACTTTTAATATAAAATTCATATATGTATCAGTTACTTGCAAACAATTTCACTTTCTCATTTGCAATCGAAACGATTTCTTGTTTTGCAAGAGTTTGTGAATAAAACTCAAATTTGCTCTACTAGTTGGCTTATTATAGAACTAATCGACAGTCTGTTAAAGATTAAACTTATTAAAATCATTCAGTTGGTTTAAAGTAAATTTTCCATCCAGAAAATAATTGAAACACTTTGACATTCTGCTGTCTTTTATTAATATCTATGAAATGAAATATAGGGTGTCACTAGAGTAATGCACTTTCATGCACGGTGTAGCACGTGGCGCTGTCCAGCTGAAACCACATGTCGTCCAAATACATTCCGTCTAGTTGAGTCACCAAGAATTCTGTTATTGCGTTCCTGTAAAGAATGCCTTTCACAGTCACTATCGAATTGATATCCAGGGTTTCGTCGACACTCTCCTTTCCATCAACAATATTTTCCAGATACCTACGGATACATTGACGCAAAGCAGATCTACTTTCCATAATCAACCCAGTTGCCATTGACACGAGAAAAACTATCTTGAAACTTTAAGTTTTTTTATGTTTTCTATTTTACCCCAAATAAGCATTCTGCCCACTGTATTTGCAGTCATACAAACACCAATAATTCGACTTCTAGAACGGCCAGGACAAATACTAAGTTTCCTCCGCATTGCAACAGAGCTTGAGCACAAAGAAGACGCTGCCACATTTTTGTATTCCACAAAACATGCAGCAAATAAATACTTAATAAAATCGACTTCATTCTGCAAATTAAGCAAAAAGATAAATATTATTTTAAGGAGCGACAAAAAAAAATTTACAAAAAATAACAAACTTGAAAGTTGTTATTGTAGTCATAAAAGTTATAGAGCAATTTGATGCTGAAGTTGTCGTAGATGCTGCTACTGGCACAAAACACTTGAATTTCTATACAACCTTTAAGATCGCTTGTTGCTTTGTATTATTTTATTTTTCGAAGTTTTGTCATCATTATGTTGGTTGCTGTTGGATGCAGGAGATAAACTACGCAGTTTTGGTTATTCTATAAATGTCGTATCTTAACAAAAAGTATTCGTACTTAAATGTCTTCCTAAAATCACTGACATATAAAACATTATTTATCGCATTGTCTGTGCTTAAAATGCCATCAAGTAAGTACTTTAAGCTCGTTGATGAACTAGATTTTTTTAGTTGATAAATTAAACTAAAATTTTTTATAACAAAGTTTGGGATAGAAATTTAATTTATAAAAATATTTTTAAAAATAACTGCTGCAGTTATTGGGCGTTTCAAAGACTATTGGGTCTTTGGTACCGAACCCCTCTAATTAGCCGCTTAAAATATTGCGAACGGGAAATTAGTAAATGAATCTGTATCTGAAATCATCGATAGTCAAATTCAAGAATGGTTCGATGAATATCAAAATTGTCCTTTGAATGTTATAAACTGTTACGTATTTTCAATGGGTAAGTACTTAGAAAATTAATTTAGTTAGCTTTAACAGTTTTGCTTATAAAACTTAGCATACCTTATGCTAACTTCAATAACGTGGTGCAAGAAACACCGAATCTCGTTGGCTGTACCATCTTAAGAAGTTTTTCCGGTGGCTTTAAATAATAGATTATGGCCTGCAATTACGCTTACGTCAATATGTGTGGCAGGTCTGTTTATACCCCCGGTCAAACTGCCTTCCAATGTACTACTGGAACCAATATACAATGGACTTCTTTGTGTTCCATTCGAGAGAAATACAATTAAAAAACTTTTTTTTTACAGCTGAGATTATTTGAATTTGTTGGCATTTTTTGTAAATTTTAAAATATTTTAGTGAATTTATATTTTTTTATGTTTATAGTACTTTGTTGAATTTTAGATTTTATAGTGAATTTTCAATTTGTAGCGAAATGCGTAATCCCGATTTTTTAATGGAATTTGATTTTTTGGTTGAAAATGTTTTGTTTTAGCGAAATTTAAATGTTAGAAATTCGATTGTTTTTTTTATTAATTACATTTTTTTGAAGCTTTCTGGTTCTGTGGACCATTTTCGGTTTTTGGTAAATATCCAAATTTTGTGGAAATTTAATTTTTTTATTAATATTATTATTATAAAATTTGTTAGCAGATTTTTGATTTTTGTTGAATTTTCGATTTGAATTTAATGCATTTAAAATATTTTTGTGTAATTACAAGTTTTAGTGAAATTTCTAGGTGTTTGATAAAATTTTAATTTCTAGTGTAATTTAGACTTTTAAGTAAAATTTTATGATTTTGCTAAAATATCAACTTTTGTGAAGGAATTTTGAAAAGTGATGAATTACAGTTTTTGTTATATTTTTTTTAATGAAAATTTTGGGGTTTCATTAAGGTTGTGTTTTTATGAACGTAAATTTTTTTTTTGAAACTTCCGAATTTAGTGAAATTTGATTTCTAGTAAATTTTTTGTGAAATTGTGTTGCTTTGTACAATTTTGTTACTTTAGCGGAACACACTCTTCGTTGCATATATGCAATTTTGCACACTTAGTATGATTTTCTGCAACAAAGCGTGATAAAGTAACTTTGCCGCATGCAAAAAGCTAGTCGCAGCCAATAAATAAACGCTAACGCCACCTCGAAAATGTTTACGCAAAGAAAGTTTTTGGTGTGTGCATAAACTTTCGCTAAACTTTTATCAATTAATGGAGTTTTGTTTGATATTTTAATTCTTACTATTTTAGCAAGCATTTTTTTTTAACAGTTTTAGCTTCAATTTTAATTCTTCACAGGCAATTGTTGAGACGGTTCTACCGCCGTGAAACTTTGTTAGCGCAGGTGTCTAGTTGTTTTGATTTAATAATAATAAAAAGAAATAAACAGTTGTTTTAGCATTGCAAATTACCAATATGCAACTATTTTTGCCATAGCATATTTGCTCAAGTGTAGCAAATGTTAGCTTCATATATTTTGTTTTTATGGTGTTGCAAAATGTAGCATATTTGCTAGACTTGCTACATTTGCAAGGTTTGCAAGGGTTTTTTGCAATCAAGAGTGAGTTCCCCTTTTGTTTATTGAATATTGTTGTGCATATTCCGATATTGTGGTGAACTCAAAAAGTCTGGTGAATTGCCAAATTTTGATCAAATGTAAATTTTTTATGACTCTTCAGTTCTGTTTGGATTTTTTATAGAATTCTTATGATTATTTTTTGTTTACTTTCTAGGAACTTTTAATTTTCGGTTAAGTTCCATAATAGTAGTGAAATTTAAATTTTTTTATATTTTTCTTCAATGTCAAATGTTGGAAAACCTTAGACGTTTGTCGCAAAAGTTTGACGTTGTGAGAATTTCGGTTTTTTGGTGAAAATTTTGTTATAGTGAAATATGTAGCGAAATTTCCGAGTTTAGTGAAGATTTTTTATGATTTTTCATTTTACTTTCGAATAGTTGTTTTTATTTTTTTGGCGTATTCTTGGTCTATGGTGAAATTAGATTTTTTATTGAGAGATTTGTGCACCAACGAATTTTTTTAAATTTCGACTTTTGTCATATAAATTTGATTCTCGTGAATTCCAACTTTTCGTTCAGATTTTTATTTTGATGAAGTTGCGGTGTTTATTAAAATTTGCTTTCGGGCTAATTTTTTTTGATTTCGTTATATTGACTATATAAAATTTTTTGCCTAGAATTTGGTTTTGTGGTAAATTTCTATATTGTGAAATATGTATTTATTTTATTTTTCAGTTTAATTTAGATTTTTAGTAAAATTTATAGTTTTTATGACTTTAAGTTTTTTTTTTTAATTTTATGGTGAATATTTTAAGCTTTGCGGAATGTCCGATTTGTGGTGAAACTTAATTTTTTTATATAATTATGTAACATTGAATTTGGTAAAACTTCGACGTTTTTATTATAATGATTTATTTGTTAAAATTTTCGCATTTTTGGTGGAATTAAAATTTTTGTGGTGAAATATCAAAATATAATAAATTTGTTGGTAATATTTTGATTTCTATTAACTATGGTTTTGTTGCCAATTAAGATTTTTTTATTCCGGGATTCCGATTTTTTTATAATATTAAAATTTGTGGGGAATATTAAATTTTGGAAAAATTTTGAATTTTTTGGTGCAATTTATATATATATATATATATTTTTTTAATTTGGGTCTTGGGAAAGTTTTCCTCTTTACGCAATTGCAATTTTTTTGGTTATACTTCAGCTAAATTTTTTTTTACTAGCAAGAATTTTAAAGGCAAATTGTAATAATAAAACCAAATAACATACATATATAGTATAAAACTACTCCTTAAGTTCATGGAAAAGCTTTAAAAAACCAGAAATGTATACTAATACAACATTGTCAATATGTTTATTTATACCCCTAATCCTTTCAATATGTCCGTATGCAAATTATTTTTAAACTTATTACTCTAAAATTTTATTCTAAGGTATTCTAAAAAAAGAAAAGAAAACTGAAAGAAGGAAGTAACCTTAACGTACACATACACACACACAAACAAACACACATACACCCACTAACAAGAAAATCAAACTAAAACTTCTCGTCCAAATTGGTTTTATTTTGTATGAGAAAACTTAAGTTTACGACAAACAATTTACCTGTACTCGACACTGAGCAATGACACACTTTTAAACTTTCTCTTACAAACACAAACTTGCAGTCATCTTATAAATTATATACTGTAGTGTACTAGTACTGTAGCAGCATTAGTAGATTAGTTACTAAACTAGAAAAGTGCACACAACTGTTTACTTCACTGATTCTCCTAAAAGACGTCAATTGGCATTTATTACGTTTAGATTGGAACAACCTTTTCACTAGCCCCAAGTAGCCAATCGGTTTAGAGGTAAGAACACAATTTAACTGCCCACCGCTTTGCTGGTGTACACGCTATTCTTTGCCAAATTTTTCACTTACCTTGCTAAATTTCGCCAATGCAGCCTTAGAACGTCATCTTAATAAACATGTGGATGTGAACTTGTTGACAATGGCGTTAAAACACACGATCTAAAATTACAGTCTTCTCTCCGAGTCAAGAAATTGACGCGATCAGAATACTCGTATATCTCCTGCATTATTTGATTTATGTCACGAACTGTATGACATGTCACACCATCTCTTGTTGAAACCTCATTTAGGCAGAAAGGAATATGTTACTATGTCGTGATATTGCGCCTGTTCAAACAACTTAAATGTAAAGAAGATACATGGTTGTATTAATTTGTGATTACTATCCATGAAAATTGTTATATTGTTGGGTTGAACAATATAACGGTTATTAAAATCTGAACCACAACCATAGTATTTTAACTATATACAAATAATATAATAAACATAACATATAAAATTGTTTGTTGTTTAATTAAACTACAGTACTCGGTTGAGTGCTTTAGCTATCGTTCTGAAAAGGGCCATATTGTTATTTACAATAATAATATGATTGAATCACAACCATATAAAGCAATCATAAGATGTTGTTTTTTTTTATTATAGTTACTTCTTTGTGTGAAATCGGCAGTGAAGTAGGATCGGGTATGGGTATCACATGCGCGTTCTAGGAAACCCAAATGCATCCGAATAAGAATGTAACTAAGTTTAAAATGATATTCATGGCTTAGATTGACTGTGCTCTAAAAATAATCATTTCCTAATGTTTAAAATTCGCTCTATTGTTTACTTAACTCAGGCGTGAGGCCATTTATAAATTGTTTATTTGCTGCTATTACTCTATTGTACTGTATTAAACACTAGAATTCCATTGAAGATGTTTTGAAAACAAGCATAACTCGCAATAGCGAAGTTAATGGAAATGCAGCGTTCCAATGACAACTCGTTACCCCCTACTTCGTGGTTCTCACTGTAGCTTTTTGAGCCTAGTTTTAACAAAAACAATTTTTAAAATTGTTGTGTATGGAAAAATGTTTATTTTTAATCGTTTTGAAGGGGCAAATATCCTGTTGTCCTCGACCTTAGATTAGCGCGCCTGCAGCCCTAATCTCTCTTTCCAATGTTAACACCACAATCATTTGGTAGGCATTATTTGCCTGAATGTTACTTCTTAAAAATATTAATAAGATAATTTTATTTATGCCGCAAAATTTTGCGTAGTTGAATAGACCCTAGTGTTTGGACTCTAGAATTTTCTAGCGCACTATGTGAGCATTCTTATAGAGTCAGCTATAAACCGAATCTGTTGAAGTTACGAAAATAGCGTACACGAATTGCTCTTACCTTTAACTTGGAATGTTTACATTTTCTTTTCGTCGCATTCGCTTGTAGTCAAATGACCTTTTTTTATCTATTATTTGAAATTTAGATTCTTTATTAGTTCATCGAGCTCCGCGATTAGAGCTCAAAGATGATAAGAATTGGTCTGTGTCTTAAACTAAAACAAACTCTTCTTTTATACAGAATTTTGATTGACTTGACAATTTTCAAGTCAATGCATATTTCTATATTAATTCTATATTTCCATTTACTATAATACATGTGCATGTGATTGTATGTTCTTGTCCTAATAGTTTATTTATAAATACTGTGGGATAAGTGGGTGCAATATGACACGAGCCAATTGCACAATTATAACAAATTTTAATTCTCACGGTAAAGAATGAAGTGAGGCAGACGATCACTACAACAACATTCATCATATGAAGAGTACGTTCCTGCGGACGGTCAGCAGCATGACAACAAAATATGAAGTGATCGCTGCTTGTTTGCATACCAATGTGGTCAGCGGAGCAGCGACAGTCTATCACATAGTGTCAAGTATTCGATGCTTATACAGTGAGAAATATGACACTCTTTTATTTTCATACATTGCACACTGGATGTTGATAATGACTCTAAAGTCATGCTATGTTGTGTCGGTATTACAGACTGTAGAATTATGCCACACACTATACATTAGCAAAAATATTTTTTGCCTTTAAGAGCAAGTCAATAAACGCATGTAAACGTTCAGTAAAATCTATAGTGTGTTTCAATAAGAATGAACTATTTATTAATAGAGCCCTAAACAAAAGAAGAACGCGTTCCGCTGAGACCGCGCTGACATATGTCCAATCGTACAAGGCCCCATCATAATGCCAACTGGTAGCCATATTGAATTTTTTCCAATAGTTGGCCTTTCCTTATCAATTAATGGCCAACGAGTTTTAGACAATCTGCAGGTGGTTATCGTAGACCTGCTGTGAGTGTTTCTTTTAGCGACCATTGCCGTAACTTGTTTGAAAGTTCGACCATGGGGGGATTTGATGTCCCCATTTGCATTTACCAGCTTCGAACCGTTCTTAGCACATTGATCGACCATTTCGTGTCCATGGATGCCGCCATTCCCCGAGATTAAGTACACGTCAGTACACATCTCGACTTCACCACTTTCGAATCAAGCGTGGCTAGACTGTCTACAAAAATATGAACAGCCATCGACTCCTTTACAAGTTCCCCAATTGCCTTTGCTGCCTGAAATAAGGTGCAGGTGTCGGTGTGAGTGAAAGGTTAAGATTCTCAGAGAAGATCGCCGATCCACTGTCTGCTTTAAAGCCATCTATAATGATCGAAACTGCATTGTCTCGAATTACAGAATTCTCCTTTTACTTATAATCGGTAATGGACAGACAGTAACAATGTTAATATAATTCTTGTAACCTCGACTATTCAGGTACTTTGAGGCAGTAATATACTACAGTTCTTTGACGAATTAGGGCCAGTCATTTAGATTTTAACTAGCCAGTTATTAGATCACATTTGTAAAGAATATGGTTTGTGCGCACCTATTCTCTTTAAGCTTATATTAAGAAAATTTATTCAAATTAAAACGGGATATATGAAAAGGAATTGAGAAATGCAAAGTAATTGAAGTGGCAGATTAAGGAGAATAAACGTGTAATTAAATATTGCAAATTATATTGTTAAAAAATTAAAAACAAATATTTTTATAAGTAGATAAATAAAGACACAAATAAACTATTAATAAGATACTCCAAGAATTCTCTTCAATTTAAAAGATCAATTTTGAAACTTGGTAACATATAAATATTTCTTAGCCTTTTCTCCATCACCACCATTTAACTCTTCTTTCCGCAAAAAATCTTGCTTGCCTTCACCTGCCGGAATGTTTAATAATATGACTAACTAAAATTAGTTTTGTATTGAGAAAAGAGTTTGTTGCATTAAATAAGCTAAAAGAATAAATAAAGAATTCCCTCCAGGTCTTTCACTCAAACTCCTGTTAGTTACAAGCAAAATTGCTCAAGCAGCTATTTTGCATAAACATTTTTGCATATTTAAGAATATTAAAAATTTTATAGGAGCAATTTTAAATGTATTAAACTATTTAATAAATTTTTGTTAAAAACAGAAGTTTTTTTATAAAACAAACTGCTATAAATACTTTATCTTGGGCATGAGAATACATTTTTCTATCAATTTACAGTTGAGTTCTTGTTAGGAATTTTAGCCATTGGATTTTATTTTCGAAAGGCGAAAATAATAGAAATGTCCATGAGAAGTCTTACCAGCTCACATGTTACGAATGCCTTCAAAATGCTTGGGTGGAAGCTTAATACGTGATTTATATTCCTTTATTAAGATTCAAATAGAAGTGGTTAAAATGTCAACAACACGCCACAACAATCACAGTAAAAATTGTGCTTCCAATTATAGCAGACTATAAAGGTATTTGTTGAATTCTCCAAGTATTTTTGACTTTTAAGTTGGTTTTGGTGTGACAGATTTTAATGCTTTAAACAAGATAATTTTTTTAAGTAATGTAACACACACCTAAGTCAACTAATGATTAGTAACTATTTACAATAATTGTGCTACTTTCTCTGAAGAGGGATATAACTAGGGAGACTAGAGTTTATATTTCCCTGTTTTTCCAGAGTTTAACAACTCTGTAATTACGCGTTATATATTATAACAGTGTTGAAGCGCCTCTGGTGTTCTGTAGGAACATTACTTATAGCTGGAGTATTGGTGTTTTATTATTCCCGGGCGAATACGTGCCGTAGCGTGACATGGATGAAGGAGGGCGCTGAATAGAAACTAGAACATATCAGAAAAATTTATGTTATTGATTGGCAGCGGCTTAGAGATGATCCCAAGCCATCGAATACTTAATAGTCAGCGCGCTAACTACTTAAGCACCAACATGTTGTATACCAGGTCGTGGTTCAAAGTTTGGCGAGTATTGAAAAATTTCAAATTAAAATATTTTGTTCGTTAAATTGCAGTTAGTAAACCAAGTCAAAATATTACTGAAGAAAGACTTCCACTAGCAGCTACATTGTTTTAGGTGATGCCAAGTTACCATGAGAAAATAACATGATTGAACAGCATGTACAAATGATAAGATATTATTAGCAAGAGGAGTATTGGTTGGACTTCATAGTCGCCTCTGGATGACTTCATTGTCGCCTCTGCTACATTTGGTGGCGAAAATCGAGACAACCGGTTGCGTAAAAAATCCGCCAATAGACGTAACTCAAAGGAACGTCAGATCGTTTAACAACAATAAGCTGCTGTTAGTGTAATTGTGTAGCAGAACCCAAAGCGTGGCAGCGACTGGGTCATATGCAAAATCAAACTAGAAGATTTTAAGTTTAACTGACTGAAAAAGTTTAAAGTTAGTGACCATAAACAATGCCATTTTTTTCTTGAATGGTATTTAGAGCGTTTGGAATAGGATCCTAGTTTTTTTTTAGCGACGTGGCAAATTTTTTAATAAATGGCTATAAGAACAAGCGAAAATGTAGTATATCGGAGAATGTCAATGCATCCACTAAAAGATAATGTTTAATGCGGATTTCGAGATGACGGAAAAGCTGGAGCGTACTTTTTGTAAAACAAAGTTTGTGTCAGTTGAGAGATGTTAGATTCGAAACATAATGATACAACTTGTTAAAGTAAACCGAGCTTTTGATATTGTGAAAGCCTTTCTTATATCTCTCATAAAGTTACTACTTCAGTAAAATAAGTTTGAAACGTTGGAGACGATGAAGGGGTAGTAATAGAATGGCCGAAAGGTGATTTTAAAGTAAATTTTTGTGCTCTACTAGTAACCTCAACTGTAACATATTGTTGTAAATGATTGTATTGACATTAACATTTGTTAACATGACTAGTTAAAGGAACAAAAGGAACAAATCATAAATCGGAGTTTCTCAACTAAAGTGAAATCACTCAAAGTGTCAATACAACTGCGAGTGAAACAATAATTAACGCAAACAATACAACCTGTCGAAATGACAGCTGATGAATGAGGGTTCTGTCAAATGGAGAAATGTAATCCTACAGAACTGTCAAGAAAACAAATCGGCATAAAGTGGTACTTAAAGCTGATTAATTAAATTGAATAGCTTGGTTTAAAATATGTTTTGTGTAACCAAAATCTTATTAAAAATATTATAAAGAGTAGTCTGTATATAAGAAATGGAATAGTATTTTACTAATATGGAAATAAATTGACAGCTATAACGAAATACAAATTAATTTTGAAATGTTTAAAATTAGATCGGTTAAGCCTATAATTTGTCGTATTACTTTGATATACTTGTACTTTAGTGAGGTCAAAGTTTTTATAAAATGAGTTGATAATTTAATTAAAATATCTGCGTGTAAATTATCTTCGCTAAACTCTTGCAAAAGAAGAAAAAATTCTTTGAAAGTTAAAGAAAAATTCAAAGGCCCTTTTTTATTATTTATATTCGGGGTATATCGAAGCAGACCACTTACTTTATTGGTCTCTCGATCTCCTTTCGGCGAATTGATTTCAGATTTATAATTAACGATTATCTTACTTTCATCGAAGCTCGTGCTAACACTAGCCTTTAGTCTTGACTATAGTAAGCGCAGACTGCCGACCCTTAACTGTCGTCCTCATGTCTCATCACCGAGGCCTTTGCATAAGCATTTATCTAAAGCTTAGATCCCCCATTAGATTCACTTTTACCTAAGCTTTATGCCAGCCAGTGCTGGAAGTTCACGCACCATATGCGTTACAGTCTCAGGCTTTATGAGTTGCAGCTCTTTATGAGAACAGTATATTCCTCTTATTTCCACCTCCGATACTTCGGAGAGGCTAACGAAGGACCTCTTTCAGACAACCGTATTCTATTCGCGTTATTGCTAAATTTGCAATGTCCCGTAATCGTTGCCACGAGATACCTTAATTGCGTCTTCTGAAATCCTTGCAAATTCCTGGTTGAAACACCATCTAAACTTTTTCAGATTAGCCGAGTTTACCTAAAGGAAGTTATAATATTGATTCTTGATTTGATAATCCATGGGTCTATTATATCACTAGTAGTGGGTGCTCGTCATAGACGGTGCTGATCTGAGCAACGTAGTTTTTAAGCAGACTATTGGAGCATGTATCAACTCTAATCACGGTGAGACAATTAGTAAGGATCTAACCTTTTAGGTATTTCTTGTGTCTCCTGAGGATCCTCTATAGCAGTAACACGTTGCATTATAAGGTTCATCATGTAGGTCGTTGTTTGACAACTACAATAAGCTAAGAGGCAAATCTGACGCTATGCTCTTCACCCGAAGAAGAAAGGGTATAGAGGTTGAATCCTTAATGCTTTTCGATTCCGAAATCAATCTGCTCAGGAAGGTGAGTTACCTAGACGTGACTGTGGAAAATGAACTTACCTGGAATGAACACATTGAATTGAAAATATGGAAAGAAAATAGGAGATTGGTTTCACAATGATGCTGCGATCATCACAACATATGCATCCGCAGTGACCAAAGGCCTCTCAAAGTACAATTAAGCGTAAGTTGGATGGGGTCAAAAGATTGTATGAGTATATGTGGTGCAAAGAGCACGACCCATGTGAAAGAGGTAACGTTGATGTAGGTTAAAGGACACATAGTCGCAGCTGGAAATGAGGCAGCAGATGAACTAGCAAAAAGGGGATCTGCTGTGAATTGCACACAGAACTGCACCGGAGAATGGCCTAGTGCGAGAACTTGGTAGACTCATTAAATTTGAAAGGGTGGATGGAGGCTACTAGTAGAGAAGCTCGAATGAGGCTGCAACTGCTCCTCGGCAGGAATGCCAGTAAGGTGCTTGATACAAAATGTAATAGCAATGAAACTGGTTTTTACAATACAAGACAGAAAGAGCTTTGATAACAGTTATCTCTCAGTTATAAATTATTGACAACAGTTTGACACATGAATATATTAAAATACAATGCTAAATACACTTCTTAAAATTTGTTACAAAGCGATTTGCAATCTTACTCGTATGTCTAGTGTTAAACATAAACAAATAAATATTATGATAAGTTGATTATGTTGTAACTGTTGTAACTAAGCCTTAAACAAATGCTAGCAATTACAAGACACTTCATGAGTTAGAAGGCCGACAGTTACCACTGGACAGTCTGAATCACTAGCATGAGACTCAATGGAAGTTAGATACGCGTAACTTTCAAATCGGTTGAATGAAATCAATGCGAGAAACGAAAGGGGCCCATTACGTAAGCGGTATACTTCGATATCGCCACTACGTTAATAATAAGCTGAGGGGCGAGGTGTTTCAGCAGGCAAACATAGTATTTGGGATGACCAGATAAGTGTGCTAGGAAAATATATTTAAATAAAACCACAACTTTGTGAGATATCAAATGGATTCTGGCTTTGCTTTAAAGCTATATTTATGCTTCGCTGGCAGTGCTTTCATATGGTTTTTGACCTAAATTAGGATCTCAGTCCAACATTTCTAGTGCCCAATTAGTGAAATCATGGCGTTTTATATGGTCGTCAGACGTCAGTTCTTGTGTTACCACAACCTTATACGCATGTGGGCCAAATTTCAATCGCAAAATAAGTCGACTTGACTTTCAGCCGATGCTGAATTCAGCAGGCCACTACAGTGGCTATATTTACTTTCGCACTAATCTCTTTCTGCTCGGTGGCCACATTGCCACCGTGAGACAAATTACTTTCGGAATGAAGTCATGATGATGACAATATTTGCAACTGAGCCGGAATTCCGATAATTTTTTTTTACATATTTTCCCTATGCTCGACAACAGGCGTGAATATTATGTCAGCTGGGTGGAATTGTTAACTTTCACAGCTGTTAAGATATAGCATCTAGTAAAGTTATCGCTATTATCTTGTCTCCCATTACGATAGCTCAAGCCACAATTTTCGCAGTGGCTAACAAAGAAAAAAGTGTTGCAAATTTTAAATTCCCTTTAAAGTAAAACCTTTTATTTCACATTATACAGTCGGTAATAAATACCTACGTATATACATATAAGCATATTCACCTATTTTTCCTTCTTTCGAAACAAATAAAAGAAAAATATTGCTTCAAAGCAAACAAAGTGAACTATTTAAATTCCCTCATTAAGGGCACAATGTTCTCTAACTTTGCCAAACCCTTAACATAAACAAAACTAAAGCTTTCATGCAACAATAGAAAAACAATTATAATTAGATGAGTTTAAAATTCAATTACGTCGCTTGTACTACTTACTACTGCCACTATTCTTTTCTATGGCTTATTAATTGTTTTTGCGGGGTTATTTATCTTTTGTCCACCTTTTCACATACAATTTTGCACAAGTGCTTACCACTGTTTCAGCTCTTACATCAATTTTAATAGCAGCGCAAATAGACAGACACAGACATGTTACCAGTATATTCCACATTTAACTCATAAAACTCTTGTGTACAACAATAATGTATGCAACAGCATCAACAATAACAACAATGCAACAACCTAATGGAAAACTTATACTGCACAACAGACAGCACGTTGTGTAAAACAAAACAAACAAAAAATATAAATAAAAAAATTTAAAACAAAGAAAAACTTTAACAAGAACTTATACGAGTACGTTAACATACACAACAGCAACAAGGCATATTAAAAAATAAATAAATGTTTTTTTTCTTGGGAACAATAAAACAGCGACATTACACATACATGTGTATATAAATACAAACTTATGTAAACAGCAACAACAAAACATGCCAACTCTCACGCACACATTCATAGTTATGAATATTTCATAACACAACAGTGGTGATGAAAAGTTTAGTTATAAGGCTTTCTAACGTTTGGACTGGAGAGTTGAAATGAGATTCCTAATACAGTGCTCGTTCGAGCATGAGTTGAAAAGAAATGAAAATGATAATAGAATTTTTTCATAGAACTCGTTGAAGAAAGGCAAAAGGGCCCTGGCAGGAGCCTAAATCAGTATTCTCTCAGGGTATATACCAAGTGACAGGTTTGCAAAACTTCAGCAGATCTACCAGGATAGTGGGTTGTCAGCTGGCAGGCACAAATATATGGCTTGCCGTAAGGAGTTGCACTGCCAGAAGTTCTGCCTTATACCTTTAAGTGGTGGCGGCCGATAGCAGGTTTCTGTCTCTGCAAGGAGTCTGGCTAAATATATAAGTCGAGTGGAGCGACAATAACACTTTCTTTTAAAAACTCCCTAATCCGCGGTGGAACAGCATACACTACTATGCGTGGCCAAGAGGGTGCTTGGTTTCTAGTATGCGAACTCTCGATACCAGTCGATCACCAGTTTTAATACAGACTTACCCGTACATAATATGGAGCTCTGTGTGGGTGGAAGGATGCCGTATGAATCCTCGCAAGAGGCGGAAAGGTTAATCTCTGAAGAAAATACGGTTTTAATTGGCCAAGGGAGGAATTCGCAAGAGTTGGATAAGACTGCCCTGCGAGGACAGGACAAGTCAGTCTTCAAATATACTTTTAAGACGTTGGACCGAGAGATTCCGATAGGGATAGACAACTAAGCCACGCAAGAGGTGGAGAGGTTAATCTCTGTAGCAACTCTGGTGTTTATTGACCAATGGCGGAATTCTGAAGAAACGGACAAGAAAACATCACAAGTGGTAGACGAATCAGTTCCCAAAATTACTGATGCGAAATTTTGCACACATTGTGTGGGAATGTCCAGCACTGGCTAGCACCCGGCTTAGGCCCACGGGCAGACAATTGTTAAATGTGAATGCCATGGTGGACCTAAGCCTTAGATAAATCTTAGCAATAAACAAGAGACACCCTGATGAGGAAGAAGGTCGACAGTCACCAGTCGAATGTCTGAAATAAATACAATCAAGAGCAAAGGTAGCACGCGATTTGAATTAGAGTAAGGTAGTCGTAAATTAGAAATCGGTTACCTAAAGCCAATTCGAGGAAAGAAGTGGGTCGTAAAGTGACCCATAAAGTTAGCGGTCTGCTTCGATATCCCCCCTACATTATAAATACCAGGATAGTATTTTGTCACTGGGTTATAGATTTTTATAAGGTATATGTACTACGTAGCGGTAGGCCGTAAAGTTGATGAAAATATTTCTAAAATTCTGGAACTTCTACTTTTAGATGATTGATTCACAGTAGGAATAATGCGTGTGGAACGAAACATTAAGAATATTGTTTCATCATGAGATACATTGTTATTTCAATAAAGTTTTAGCCTAGAAGAAAGATACCCGTGGGCCTCCAGTGTCATATTTCGGAACGATTTTAGTTTTTCTATTTGCAAAAGGTCAACTCAGAAATTATACAAGTTATTATTTATTATAAAAATTATTATTAACCTACCGTGTCGCAACTCGTCCCGGCAGCCGTTTGTTCACCGAGTGTGCTCTTATCATTTGAAAGGGAATCCAAATCGCAGTATACGGGACGATGCCACACCAGGCTTATCAGGGGTCGATTAAGTCCGTAGCTTTACTAGGTCCTACTTCTTCAAAACCAGTCCTAGTCATCATTGTCATCGGAGGGTGCTACAGAACAAACATAAACAATTTATTTTGCTACGGTTAAACGACCTAGGCGTGGACGACTTGTGGTTCCAGTAGGATGCTGCTACGTCCCGTACAGCGTATGGTTATCTCTAGCAGTGGTGAAGTGGGCTCCAAAAGCGTTAAGCTCTCAACCGACAGATCAATCGCAAAATAAATATAAATTAAATTAAATAAAATTCTGTTTAATAAATTACTTTTGCCACTAACTGTACTGGTTTGCTTATAGTACTACTCAAAAAAAAAAAAAAAACCAGTAGAAATTCCGGGGAAACATACGGCAGCACTTTGTTGCAGGTACGAAGTTATAAAATTTGCTAAAAGCAAAACAAAGGAAAAGCTAAGGGAGTTGGTGCGGAAAATAAGTTAAGCTTGTAGCTGTTTAAACAAAGTATCAACAAATACCAATACGTTACATGTTCTAATACAAACACTCACTTGTAGTAACTAATACGCACGTAAAAGTACTATTGTTTCTCCAACAGCCATTTATCAACAGCCAGGGAGAGTTAAAATGTTTCTTATTGTAACTGGGGTATTGTTGCCATTTTCTAACAAAGAAAACCAAAAATCTTGGCGAAAAGCATAAATTAGGAGAAAAAAAGCGTTACAGCCATTATGTTGCATGTTACCGTGTCTGATGATATTGTTGTGATTTTTTTTCACATTTCAAATAAAAAAAATGGCATAAAAGTGTGAAAAAGAAGTTACTTATTAACTGCCATCAAAACGAACTATTTTTGTAGATTTTTTACTAAAAGAAAACTTGGTTGTACATATGCTTGTCTTCAGAAGAACATAATTGTCAAACACAAATGAGCATTTTGTCAGGAAAATAAAAAATGTTTAATGTAGTTATTGTTAATGGGGCTCTTAACGTTTAAAGTTCTGTGGATTAAGAACTAACTTTCGACACTGGAGTGACAAAAAGGTAGGTAACACAAAAGGGAATTTTAAAGAGAGGGCGGTGAAATGGAAGAAAGGCCTATGAGTACCATTATGTATGAATACGACATCGCCTAATTGCCCGCTTCGAAAATTAAAATTTTCAATAACTCTACTCTCTTTTAATTTGTTTTTCTTTCCTCTCTTTTCTCCGAATGCTAACCGATTTCTAATAAATTGTCGATCTTTTAAGAAATTGCAGATAATAACGAAATTTAATTTTAGTAAAATTTTCAATATTTTGAAATTTCGGTGAAATTTTAGGCTTTGGGGAAAAGTTGTCGTTAAATTTAAAATTATGGCGAAGTTTCTTTTTCGTTATTTCTTTAAGAAAATTCGATTTTTTTAAGAATAAGGTCTTTTGGAACTTAACATTATTTTTGGGGTTTTCCAATTTGGATTGTTGTGTAGCGGTGAGTGAACTTCCGATTTTTTGAGAAATTAATTTTTTTTAATTTTGCCAAAATCCGGCAAAATTTTTAGTTGTTAGTGATTTTGAAAATTTTTTGTTACTATTAAATTTTCTGTAGAATTTCCGAATTGTGGTGACTTTCTTGTAAAATATAAGACAAATTTGCTTTTTTGGATAAAATTAAAATTTTGTTGGTGCAATATGAATCGAAGCTTCAGAGTTTGGTGAAATTGGATTTTTGTCCAATATTTTGGGAAATTTCGCTCTTTTAGTCATTAAATTTTGTTTTGGCCTATTTAGATATTGCGATAAATTTTTGGTGAATTCCCAAAAGTTGGTTAAATAACGAGTTTGGAATTTGTTGGTGATTTTATTAGTTTTTGATAATTTTCCGATTTGTTGTGAAATTTAAAATTTTTGGTAACATAGAATTTTGTTAAAATTTCTACGAGTTTCATAAAGGTTTGATTTTTTGATAACATTTTTATTTGAGTGAAATTTGTGGTTATATTTTCGAAATTTGGTTTTTGGATTTTTATAAATTTCACTATTTTGAATAATTGAAGTGTGGTGAAGTAAATTTCAAAATTGTGTTAAATTGTGTTTCTTTTAAATTTTTCAGTTAAATTTGTATATTTTTTTTGCAAAATTTATGGTTTAAATGATTTCAAAATTTATTTGTGCAATTTTAATTTTTTGTAAATTTTGGAATTATATGAATTGTGTTAAAATCAATTTGGTTAAAATGGCGACGTTTTCCATAAAATATAAATTGTTTGCAAATTTTTCGCTTTTTTGCAAAGTTGGCAATTTTCGCAAATTTTTTTATAATTTCATCTCTTCTCTGAGATAGGGACAGGATTTTGTAACTACAGTGAAAACATTTTGTAATAGTCTGGAATCACTTCAACAATCCTGTTATTTTTTATATAAAGAATGCTAAATGTTCTTTAATTAAAAATGTCTGCCTAATACTAAGGCAAAGCAAAAAATATGTCTGAACTTATTTTGTATCTACATTGTGTTGACGTTGAGAGTAAAAGACGGCAACGTAGTTGTGGCGCTGTATGACAAATCTGTCGTGTACTATTTAGGCACTGATGCCAAATCACCGTGGCGAATTACACTCTTAGCTGAGTGAGTTTCGGAGGGTGTAGAAAAGGACACAAATTTTGGACGAAATATTATCTTTAGCGAGGAGGCGCGTGTATAGATGAACGGCTAACTTAACACGTAACACCCTCTCGAGGTTCAGCAGGCTTCAAGGCACCCGATATGGGTGGCCACAACGTCAGCGGCGACTAGTACACATCATTGAACCATTTGATGGTGTAGTTAGCCCTCACTGAGATGAGTTGAATTGGTCGCCAAAATCGTGAATTGACCATACAAGACTTCTTCTTGTAGGGTTTTTTTGAAGTCGCACGCAAATCTTGTTTCATTTTTTGACAGCTTGATATTTTGACAGTTTGATGACAGCGGTTACTTCTACATCTTCGCAAATATAGCAACTGGTAAAAAAATTTTCATTCTTCTAGTCGCTCATAAATTGCGTTATAATATTTTTCGAATATTGAAAAGGTTACGAGTTAATTTAAGGATACGCTCCTATCGTTTGGTCAATATGAATGCTGAAATGGATTTTGAAGAAGTCTCCTCTTAACTTCACATCTATATTGTCCCATCTATTGGATATATTTCCCAGTAATTTGCTACAAAGTCAGCATAGCCAAAGGGATCTAGGGTCCAACTCCCCTTCAAAGCGGACGTTCAGTAATGATGCTAGAACGACGTGAGGAAAAGCTCATAAAAGCTGCCCTGTGCGCATTAAGTTTAGATAAGGCCGTCAAGGATGATTCTAGACCTTGTGGTTTTTCAAAACAAGATGACTCAAATGCACAGTCTCAGCATTAATTAATCATTTTTCCGCTGCCGATAAAGCAATGGCACTACAACAAAATAATTTTCATTTGTTAGATAAGTCAAAAAATAAAACAAGGACTTTAGCTGATGATGACTATGTTAACGAGGAAAGCTTTCGAATGGATGAGAGATTAATTTAATTCACATGGCTTTTTATATTTGATGTTTTGGCAACAGGGATACGGCAAAAGAGGGAAGATAAGATCGTGTTAACTAAACAATAGGAAGTTATTGGTGCAAGAACTACCCACTATTCCTTATACGCGAACCAAACCCCGTCCATCACAAATATTGATTGTTCCAAAAGGATTTTAAAGTACTCTGTGTGTAACACGTTGTTTTTTGTTCTCCGAAACTAAACATTAAAAAAAAAGCTAAATACCAAGTGCAGAGCAGTAAAGTCTTTAAAAAATTAACTTAATCCACAAAGAACCAGCATACGCCAAAGGAATCATGATGAATATGAGATATTTCGCTAGTAGGCGTAATCGGAATTACAGCGGGCCTCGAGTTTTAATACAGACTTTTCTTCCTTGCTGGCGAATTGAAAGAACTGAAAGAAGCAGCCTAGCAAGGGTCAAAGTTTTAACTCTGCAGTAACTGCAGCGGAATAAACGTTATGTTAGCGGTACGCACAAATCGCCAATTTCTGAAACGGGAACCAAAAAAAAAAAAAAAAAAAATGCAAGAGGAAACGACGCCCACGGTAGGAGAATCGGAGAAAGGATATACGGTAGAGCCGTTAGGTAACTCCAAACACGGAAAGATAAAATCAGTGAGAGTTGTGTCTCTTTGTATACTTTCAACCAAATTGCCACTGTGAAAAAGAATGGATCATAATGCTTAGGATATCTAATCCTGAATGGCTGGGGCAGGGGACAATTAGCGATGGGAAAGCTAGAACGAGGCTCATAATTACTTTGAAAGATTACTTGTATGAAGTCGGAGTACCTCCAATTGGGTAACGACTTACATGACAAGATATAGTTTTTCTAACCAAGAATAGCATCCCACCGAAATGAAAACCAAGGGAGATGGTGTTTGTCCACTCTACCTGAATTAAGCTGCGTCTGCAATTGATCTCCCTATACAATTATTATTTTGTCTCACCTAAAACTCTATTTTATAAAACTTTCCTAAAATTACGTTCTTGCATTTATTTCAGCAAACACACATACATACACAAACATTTCCTTTGCATACAAAACGCTACATAAAAAGCACATTGTCCACTTCTGTGTTCCCATAAATGTTAATGGAAGTGCCATGACATTTTGTTTTGCCAACACTTTAAGGAATTCTTCTTTGCTCCTTTCCGTAATTGCCATAATACTCGTAGTCAATTATTAATGGTGTCCTTCTTGATTTGGGTTTTTGCTTGCAGCTTCAGTTGCTGTTGTTATTACTTTGCACAACTATTTATGGAACATGTTTATTCATGCCTGAGTGTATGTCTGTGCATAAAATTTTCTTTTAAGGAGTCTTCACAATAAACAATTTTAATGTCTTCTTTTTTCCTTCAGCTCCCTTGCATTGGCTTCCTAAAGGCAACTAGTAAATGCGTATGAGTGTGATTTGCAATTGGGGCAAATGTTGAAGGTACCAGTTCTGATGATGAGTTGGATAAATAATTGTTTTAGCAGCTTGCTTTAACTTTGAAAAATATGATCTTCACTTTTATTGTTTCCCATGACCTATAAGTAGTGCTGTCATCACTTTTGTATGTCATTATGTTTTCAACTGTATGACATTATGCAGTATCATTTTCGATGTGTTTATCTTTTCTATTAAGGAATGAAAATGTCACTAGAAAGTGACACTGATTTACGAAAACGGAGGTTTTCAGGGTTGGATAATACCAATGGTCATTACAGCGATTATTCGGTTTTGGAAATAGATAAAATTGCCCGTAGATCAATTTTATTATTATTTTAACCGAGATATGGGTTCGTATAATCAGTATGTTCGATGACGCGGGCTTAAGTACCATTGGCAGTTCTCTTTTTTGGCTTGACGAGTTAGCTATCTATGTTTTTGAGAATCCATACGACAACGAAGTTTCTTTTCAATTCTACCGGAGATGATACTTTAGGAGGCATATTAAACATCTAGATATACATATGTCCGCTATCCAGTCCTGAGAAATAATAAGAAATAGTAAACAAATTTATTTTATTTCTAAAATAGGACGTCATAGAAAATCTGTTTTACTTATTGAGAATTTTCTATGCTAATTTGTGATTTGTTTCTTCTCCGAAAAATGCCATACTTTTACATCATTAATCAATTGTTTCCATAGCAAAGTCTCTACTCTTACCCTTCAAATATGAATTTATAATACCTCATCAATTTTTAACTCTTTTGCAAGAGAGATATGAATACATATACAAAAATATACTCCACCTGATATCCCCTGAGACTATGTTGCTTTACAATTATCTGACTTTTAAAAGGCACGCACACATACATACATTAACGGCTGGTTTAGATTATCCCACATGTGTCATGTCGAATAGTTGAGTGGAAAAGTATGAATGGGAAAGTCTAAACGTGCTACAGGTACAGTAAAGATAACGTTATCCATTGGCTGAAAATTACTGGTGTATCGATATCGCACACGTGACTCGGGACGGCATATCTCATTAGTCGAGGGAACGTACTCCAACAATTTCTATGCGAATTAATTAAAGCGGGTATTTTTCAATTTTAAAAACATGTCGCTTAGATGCCGCAGAGTAACCGGAGAGAATATTAGTATATGTAAAGATAGAAGAGCTGCCATTAAATCCATCCAAGTTAGGTCAATATAGCGAGCCATTGTTACGTGGAGTTAGTCGGAGTGCCGTAGCAAACAAACGTGGTAGAACGAATTACACAGATGTGATACCCGTTTTCGTGATTGTTTTATTAAAATACAAAAGCTTTGCAGAGCTTCGCAGACTATCTAGTCTGCATGTACTATATCTAGCATTCTTTGGAACTACTATGATTACAAGAGTGCGTCAATTCTAGTGGGTGCCCCTCAGGAAGAAACTGCCACAATGGGGGCCGTCCTTTAAATATATTAAATATTCCATTAAATAGCATCCTTAGCAGAAGGAGGCCGTAGGGCACCATTTCTGTAGCTGCCATGCTCTCGAGGGCGTCTTATTTGGGCAGTTTAACACGAAAAGCCTTGGCAGGCCTAACCACCTGACACTTACAAGAGAAAATTCGCTTTTCAGATGTCGGTATGGCTTGGCTTTGTACCGAAATTGTGAACGTAAGAAATTCCTTAAGCTCCAATGTATTCCCAGATGGTAACCCAAATAGATCGCAATGAGGACTAAACGCAATCAGTATATAGCCACTGGCTGATCGTGGAACCCAACACAACAAAACATATTGTGGAATCGTAAAACGCCATTTTTTTTATGAAGTTTGGCTTTCTTTCATGTTCCTTTTTTACAAAATATTTTAAGAGCAGTACCGCGAAGGTACCACGTATTTTGATTCGAAAGGAATAATTAACGAGTGCAACCGGTTTGATACTCCCTTCCGAAGGAGAAACTCTTTATTACGAAAAAATAGAAGTTCCTTTCGGAAGTGAAACCCTGCTACGAATGCAAGCCTCGGTTAAGCAAAACGCGTTAGGAAACTGTTAGAGAAATATGTTTTTTGCAACAATTTTAAAGAAAAATTAAAAAGACAGTATTTAAACGTTTCAACACAAATAATAAAACTAATAGTTTTGGTTTGAGTTCTTCAAATTTAGTTTTCTTTGTGCCCTTTTCGGAATCGAATTAGCATCTTCAACCTGCAGGGAAACAAAATCCATAATTAAAATACAAGAGACAAATAAAATGTTTTGATAGAATTTAATATTTCATCTTTTTGTTTGCATTCTTTTGTTGTTGATATTTTCGCTGTAGTTGTAGTGCTGCCGAATTTTCATCAGTTTTTCCATTTCTACAACTCTGCCATTCGTTTCGAACGGGTTACGCAGTACGGTTTCATTTTTAATTCCGAAACTGTAGAGATTTAACACATTTTTCTTTTCGAATCGAATAACAGACTAATTTCTCTAATTTTGAACTTTTAAGTGTTTACGTACGTAAAACATTTAATTTTATATCATTTTCAATTTTACATATGTAAAGACATATCGTCTAAGCCCCTCTAAAGTAGCAAAAACAAGTTATTCTTCCACAAGCAGAAAAACACACAGTCACACTAATACGTAAATATAAGTGTAATATAAGAGATGATTGTTGATTGATGATGTAAATTGTGTGGCTGTGTTAGTGTTTGAGTTTAAGGATATTTGCTAAATTTACCTAATTTTCAAAGTGAACTTCATTCAAATAATTTACGTCATAATATTTATTTAAAAAAAAACACAACTAAAAAGTTCTTCCTTTGAAAGTAAGTTACGAAGGTGTTTAATAATGCATTAGGTTTGCGCTTATGAAATAAAATTTATTTTGTGGCAAGTAGATAATTGATTTTTGACATTTTATCATTACTGCATCATATATTATTTAATTTCCTTAATTGTGTTGAGCAATATTTCTTCACTCTCAACCAATTGTTATGCGAAGACATAATGGGTCAATTTATAATTTTTATTTTAATAAGGTTAGATATATTTACGAGTTTAACTCTTTTTTAATATTAAAGTACGGGCGACATCGAAGCAGACCGCTTACTTTATGAGTCTCTTTTCGGCCTGTTCCTTTCTAGAGTTGATTTCAGGCAACCGATTTGTAATTTACGACTACGCTCTGCATTGATTGAGCCTTGTGCTAACACTAGCCCTTAGTTTTGGCTGCAGTGATTTCAGATTTTCGACTGGCAACTGTCGACCTCATCACGTCGTCGTTTGCAATTGCTAGCATTTGTGTGAAGCCTAAATCTCCCATGACATTCACATATAAAAAGTGTTTGTCTGTCGGCCTAACCCTTATGCCTCTGTCTCATTCCCAGGCACAGTGTCTTCTTCAACGACTTTCATCTTGGCAAGATGATACTTGAAGTCTCGATGACCTGTCACTAACGCATTAATCCAGCTTAAGGTAATGCTATTACTTCCTGCCGAGGAACTCTTTGAGCACCACTCGAGGCTGCCTACATGTGGTATTCTCCCTGCACCTATTCAGGTGTAATGATTTTACCCATTGAAGAACTTTAGCTCGCACTAGGCCATTCCCCAGGACAACCCTTGGTTCCGATCCACAAAGATTTACAGCAGATCCTCTTTTCGCTAGTTCGTCTACTGATTGATTCCCATCTGTGCCTATGTGTTCTTTAACCACCATCAACATAACCTAATTCACGGAGGCACATCTGCGTAGTTTTAGAATACATTTCAGCACTAGCTTGGAATACACATTCAACTGCTTCCTGCGTTTTATAACCGATTGAACATCAAGTGCTATGAGACCCTTTCTTCCATGCAATTTTGCCTGGTAAAGGGACAAGTTCAGGTCAGCTGAGTATACGCCTGCTCCTGCCATACCTTCCATAAGAAAACTATCAGTAAAAATGCTGATGTCGTTCTCCATACACTCATTGTATATGACGCCTTTCGCAATCAGTGTCCGAAGCAGCCTTCTCATGTCTTAAACCGCCATCAGAGTCTCTGTAATTTTTTTTTTGTAACTAGGTCCAGAATACTCTCATACCGGATGTCCAATTTAAAGCTATGCCGTATGGTATAGCTTTTGATACGGAAAGCTGACATTGTGGCCGTTGACTCAATGAATAAGTCACACGGTAGCAATCCCAGTATTGTCTGCATCGCATTACACTGCATATTTCTATACAGGTAATCTTTTTAACCCCATCCAACTTACGCTTTATTATACTTAAATACGCCTTTGGCCACCCTTTCTTATATTTTGAGAGGCATTTGGCGAAAGTTATTATTGTGTAAATCGAAAATGCAGCCTTTGACGAGTTTCTCGACTTAGTATGAAACCTACTGGGCTACATTTCGGCACCTTAATTCTAAAGACTGTTCTCACTAGTAGAAGGATAATTTTATGACGTTCGCCGTTGAATATGGGCACCGCATGTGGGCACCGCGGTTGGCTTGCACTACGGAAGTTCAATTATCAAACACATTGTCACTTTCAATTTAGGGCCATATTTCGAATGCAAGTTATATACAATTACAATTTGTTTAAAATTGCTGCTTTGGTCGCTTACACGTAACCCAAAAGAAATTAATCCAAAGACGTTAAATTGCACGATCTTGGTGGCCACTTGACAGAGAAACAACACGTTCGCAAAATGTGTCCTTTAGTAAGACCAGTGTTTGAGGCACTGTATGAGATGTGGCGACATGTTTCGGTAATCATTCCATTCAAATGATTGAAACATCAAACCCCATTGCATTGCCCCAGGGTAACTGTTTGGTGTCCTTGTCCACGAGTAGGATAATTGGACCACTTTTTTTTCGAAAATTCTCGAGGCCAGGCGACGAATCGACGCATGATTACGGAATTCTTTTTGCCAAACCTGCGAGCTCATCCATCGTACTCTTCACACAGGTAGCTTCAACAGGATGGGGCGACTGGACACGCAGCCAGAGCTTCGCTGAATTTGCTTCGGGAAAATTTCCCCCAAAAACTGATCAGTCGCTTTGGGGACATCCCATGGCCACCGAGGTCGCCCGATCTAACTTTCGTAGATTTTTTTATAGGGCTACCTTAAAGAGAGGGTTTATAATGACAATCCCAAATCTCTTGTGGCTTTAAAGGAAAAATTCGTGGAGAAATCAGCTCAATTGAACCAAGTTTACTGCAGCGTGTGGTGCAGAACACAGGACTCCGTTTTGAACAGAGTGTTCCACTCGACGGAAGGCATCTGAATGACATAATCTTAAAAAAATAAAATCCGCATTTCCATGCTCTTAATAAAACTTTGTGTCAATTATTACGTTTTTTATTTAAGTTTGAATATATAAATCTGCTATCAGACACCCTGTACTTAAATGGAAATTAGCCTGATAAGAATATTTATTGATTAAATGTTAGAATACAATTACAAATTAAATTCTAACTTAAATTATCGAGCAGAGTAACAAAGACCTTCAGTCGCGGTTGTCACGTCTGATTTACACTAGAACAATGAAACTACTTTAACCACAAAATTGCAGTGCTTGTTTTTGTTTAAACTTTTTAATATGTGAAATTTTTAAATTAAAAATAAAATAAATCTCTTAACGCTTTTCTTGCTTTTAAACAAATTCCCCTTTTGTCACACATTACTGTGCCACGTTTTCATAGCTAATCGTGCTTGTTTAGGCAAACTTCTAAATTGACAATCCCACCTGTAACATTATCGCAATATATTTTTTGCAACTTAAAAAATTTCTATCTTTCCTTTGACAAAATTCGTTACATTAATAATATTGCTTCAAGCAACTAAGAACAAAGTGTTTTCTGTCATTTTAAGACACTGAAGTATTTTTTGGTCTTAACGTTTTGTCCTAACATTATTTACCATGTGTTGAGCTTCGCTAAGAATTTGGTTCTTGTTTTTTCATTTACTGGTAGAAATAATTTTGTATAATGACCTCGTAATAGCAGGTCTTAGACTTTGAACATAAAATGTCCTTGAATATCACTAAAGACAAGAAAAATTACAACTGTAGTAGCACTTAAGTTTCTTGCAAGCAGGAGGGATCAGGTACTTTTCAAAGTTGCCGACAACATTTTTGTTTAAAAAATAATTTCAATCGTACTGCACTTGTTGTTTGCCTTTACGTTCAAGACACTCTGGTGACTGTTGTAGAGTACCAAGAAGGGTTTTTTTTTCAATTTTGTAGGATTGTACGTTCATGCAACAACATCAGATAACAACATACGACTTTAGTTAATACCGATGTTGCAGATCATGTTAAATTCTTTTTTATTGTGACTATTATAAGTCAGTAGCTTCATCTTGAGGTTGTTATAGTTGGCTTAAATGAAATTACACTATAAACAAGAACAACAACACGTAACATGATCATAATCAAAAAGGCTAACTATGAAGTACAAGGTGTTGAGAAAGAAGGTAGTTGAATAGGTTTTGGGTGGAATTTAAAAGAAAAACACAATGAGTTTTGGTTATATGAGAAGCATAATAGAGTATTCCTATGGTACGAGTGTAGTCTTTAAGCTCCATATATTTTGCTTAGGACTACCCCATTGCCAACCATGCATATCTTTGCAATTAAATACAAATCATAAGTTGCATACATTAGGCTTTTTCGCTTTGAAACGGGCCGGGATGCCGACCACCCACATATCGTTAAATATGTGGTCGGTTATCATTGATCTTTACCACTCGCCGTTGGTGAAGAATTACGTAGGAACGATGCCGCCGGCCAACAAATACAAATTTTTGAATACGCATTGCCACCTAGTGATGCTAGTAAGTATCGTCCCGCACTACTTCTTGGAGATTCTGTAGTAATGGAGTCGTAACTATTGCCGAAAAGGTGATTCTATAGTAGCATCCCAAAGTTTGCCCCGCGGTCTGCTAGAGGTAAAGAAACGACAGAAATCCAGCCTTATCCATTCGCAACAGAAATCAATATTATTAAAATTATAGCTGTTCTTGAAAAAAATATAATTTTTTAAAAAAAAAAGACCTTCAAGCTTGGACAATTTTAAATAAATTAAGAAATCAATATTAAAAAATTATCTTTGCAGTTAATTTTGAAGAAGAACTTGTATCTCAAAGCCAATTATGTCTACTTGGTTCAAGAACCATCATACAAACGCAACGTGTTACCTATAACGTCACCGTTTTGGTAATAGGGTCGCACGCGAAAAGCTACATAATCGTCTAACTAACTTCGCGCTAGTGACCTCACAAAAAACGACAAACTTTACGGGCGCTGCAAAAAAATCAACATGATCCCAAACGCTGACACCGCTTATTTCGCCAAATATTTAGCCCGCCTGATCGTTTCTTAAGAGTTTGTTGTTTCCTATTTTGTTTTTGTCCGTAGTTTTCCCATTTGTGAAATTAATAGTGGTTTTGTTGTGCACAATTCCTATAAAAGCCAAATTACCAAAACATATTTTACATATTTTGTATTGCGACGATAAATTTATATTTGAAATGATCAGCACTGGAACTAGTTTCACGATTACATTGCTAATTAGAACGATTTCCGAGCGTATATTATGTCAAATTGAAGAGAAAGAGAAAGTTACGTTGTACCAAAACCACTCATTTAATCTTAAATTATTAATTAATGGCATAATTTTATAGGACTTCTGCATAACCTTTGTTAGATAATATAGGTAAAGTACCTCCGTTGGTGATCCTTTTCATTGCATTTTCATTTGTTCTTCTTAGAAAACTGGGCGATAAGTTCCCGTGCTCTTGTCGGATATTCAGTACGAAAGCTTATTGAAACTAGTGCGTGTGCACATAGATCCCCTACTCAAAAAAACACATAAAAGAAAGAAGTCTGAGTCATTAAAATCGGGAGATTTCATCAGCCAATTCATTGCACACTATTACAAAAGTATTGTGCAGATACTATAGCAACATAGTCCATTGCGTAGAAAGCTTCCGATTCATATTGTCGGCTTATCCACGGCATCTTCAGCAACAGGGACAAAATTTTAGTCAGAATGGATAGCATCATATATCCGGCATTACAAGTAGATCCAGTCAAATTTTGTATACAAGCTGTAAATGCCAAAAAGAAAAATACACCTAAAAACGGAGCCGTTTGAAAAGTTGTCACGCCCACATCGTATTGTTAATCAAGATTTGGTGATATTGAGCTAAATTAAAAAAAAATCTGGTTTCGAAAATCGGATTACTGATGTTAGGTTAGTAGTGTTGAACTGACTCTTCCCCTTCCTTATACCGACAGCTTCTTCAGCTCTCACCACTAGAGATTTATACACACTCCGACCAATCATACAATGCCTCGTTATCATACCAACAGTAGCGATACCGAATCTTTCCTAATGGAAAGTCATTTTTCAGTCGATTAACAGCCAACGTATTTTGGAAAATCTGCAAGTGCTTATCGTATATCATCTGTGAGCTGTTTTGGTTGACGACCATTCCCGCACCGTATTTGAAAGTTCATTCATGGGGATATTGCTCTGCCCCTGTACATTTACCGGGTTTAGGTTCTAGCCGCTTCTCGCACATTGATCGAACATCTCGTTTCCATGAATGCTCTCATGCCCCGGAACTCAAATAATTTTAACACGGTGTTTTCCAAGTAGGCCCAGAGGTTGAATACACGTCAGTATACATATCGACTTTCCCACTTTCGAATCAAGGGCCTTAATGGCAGCAAGACTGTCCGTTCGCTCCCCCAAGATATTGCCACCTACCTTACGCACAATGGTGCTATATCCAACACCACCTTTAATTCGCCCGACTACCTCGCGGGTTCCTTGGAGAGCACCCTTCTAAGTCAGGATGCTTCAGCCCTATTCTCCAAGCCACAGCAGAAACGCTCCCAAGATTCCCATTTGCTTTCAGGTTGCCTTTTTGAAAATATTGAAACGTTAGTTAGCCCAATCACAGAGCCCTCTGTCCCCCTTTGTTTTATTGAATAGCCTCTTGCATTCTTGGTGTATGCTGCCCAACCTATTGTTCAATCCGTATTTGTAGGGCTTCTAAAGGGGTTGCTTATGTCAGGTATAAATTGTACTCTAAATATAATGGGAGAATGACCCAGCAAAAACTATTGTTTCGTCATCAGTAGCTTCGTATATCTGGTTGGCATTAAACACAAATCTGCTTACGTATGACATGATATTTGTTTGCAATGCCCCACTTCCCAGCATTTCCGTGTTTGTTTAAGCGCTTCGTGGGCATGTAGAGATCCATTTAATGATTACTATCGTTTTAGCGTTTTGTCTTCGTAACTCATCGTGAAATGTATAATTTGGTGTCCGTTGCCTCACAGTAGTGCATTCTAAAATGCACAACTGTGAGCGAATGTTTAAAAATATTAGTTTTTTTCTGCATTGCTCAAAAATATGAGTACAACTACAAAAAATTTGACATTTTCATACAGTATTGCATTTATGAAATGCGTTTACGTGCTACAAAAAGTATGCACAGCTTCCAAAAGCTGGCTATTTTTTTGCTGGTGAACAGTCAAACAGTACTCACCAACTAACTATCCCTACAGAGTCCCTATCGCTTACCAAAGTTATATCAATGACTTACTCCCTGATCCTATTGAAAACTTTGGTATATTACCCCTACTGCAAATCCTAAGATTAGTGCATAAGGATTAATTTAATAGGTTCTCACCTCCAGTGCTGATGTCCGTGCTCCCCACAGAGTTTGAGGGGCATTCACATCACATAAGATGAGATGAGGGTGCGGTACGGCAGGTACCAAGATTACCGTTGGGAGACCCTTGCGTTTCAGCACTACCGTCAAGTCGCATGAGCTAAAATGCAATTTCTTATATCACGTTATTGGATGAATTACTGATGATTCATACAAAAGACACACAGGGCGTAGTACATTCAAGCCCACGCCCATTTTTAAAATAAAGTACGATTTTAGTTACAGTAATGTAAATTGTATATATTAATGTTGTATGTTCCTAAACTAGATTTGTTCTGTGACATTAAAATATTTGCCAAGCAAAGGGTATGATATGGCAGCTAACATGTCTATTTTTAAAGTAATTAACATTTGCAAAAGTAACATAATTTCCTAATATGATGAATCAAATGGGACAAATAATTAAAACAATTTTTTTATTCTTAAAATAAATAATTCAACTTAATTCCCAATTTTCTAAACTTCTTCCTTTTAAAAACTTTTTATTTTTAAACTACAAATTTAATTATCATAAACTTCTTAACATCTTTATAATTTTTTTATTTTTTATTTTTATATTGCTTAGTTTTCATGGCATGCACCAACAAACATTTGGTCGTAAAGTGTTTCTACTCATACTCGTACATCCATCTCTGCAAGCATGTATTTCCATTTTGTAGGATTATTATTTACCTGTGACAATTTATTGTAAAATTTTTGTTTTCAACAAAAAAGAAAATGTTTTTGTACAAACGTCTATTATTCAAAAACTACCACACATACAAACGCACATATGCACACATGTAAACAAGAAACTAAAGCCCATATAAACAAGTAATAAAGGTAAATTTCCCTATAAAATTAAAAAATAAAACAAGTAAAAAGGTAAATAACAACAAGTTAAGAACTTTGTCCGCATTTAGTATCCTTTTCATGTTTGGCAATAACACGTGCTTTTGACGAAAAGAGAATAACATAGAAAGAGTGCGATTACACAAACAGAGTAAACGAAAATCAACTGAAAGGAGATGCGCAAACTCTTCTCATACTCTGTTATCAACAAGTCCTTGTATTATAAATACTTTAGAGTGCTGGTGGTTGATTGTTTCATGAACTGCCTGGAACCTATGGCTGAAGCTAAAAACCATCCAACTTTATATTCTACACTAGTCATTGTTGATCTACAAATATAAGAGACTACGCTGCCCTCAAGCTGAAGGTTAACCTAAAAAGGTACATCAAATGGATGGAATTCTATGGCTGAAACTAGTCGGCTATACTGCCAACGATACAAGTTGCAGGTCGAGGGTAACCAATAGTTTAATACCATTTAGTCTCTAAAACATTTTTATATTCAGCGCAAAATTTGATCACCTTAATTTTCAGTTTTTCTAGAAGTCCTGAAATTCTAATTCCGCTTCGTAGGGATCGCTAAATTTATGATATGCTTTTGAAGGCTAAATACTCGTCTTAGTGAAAGACGGCCAAAATATAAAATGGATATCCATCTAACAATAACTAAAGGGTGTGTCAATAAGAACGCTGAATTCATTTAAAAGAAAACACATATTTTTGAGCGAGTTGGGCTAAATTGTATTGTAATGTCAAGTATAGAAATTATCTCGCATATCGGTTCATCGGCTTTGATGACAGGTGATAGTCACTTTCATGAAATTTTCAATAAGTATTTGACAGAAATATGCTGGAATCTCACCGATGGCGGGATGGATCTCCGTCTTGAGCTCAGCACTAATTTCTGGTATATTCGCATAGTATAGTTCAACAATTTCACAAAACTCTAAAGGAAGAGTTCGTCGCATGGCGTTAAATCACATGGTATTGGTGGCCAAATGACATCAAGATTTCGTGAAGTGGTTTGGTCTGGACTTCTTTGCTCCAATAAACCGATTTTATCGTGCGCGTATGGCATGAAACTACGTGCTGTCCAGTTGAGCCCACATTATACCGTTCCTGTAACGAATGCCGTTCATAGTGACTGGGATTCCGCCCTCTTTTTCCAAAAATTTATTACCAAAGTCCTCACCAAATAGTTTCTCTTTGTAGATGTATTTATTTCCCAAGAGTAGCATCTGCATTTTATGAAGCAATTTAAATAGAATTCTGTGTATATCGTTTCCATCTAGAGGCAGGAAGTTGTTGCACTGCAAGAGTACTTTATTTTGACCACAGACCAACATAGTGGTACCATTGTGTCGGCTGTTGGTGTCGACGAACTTGTATTTATAAAAAACAGTTCTTCAAGCTATGACTTTTGTCCATGTTTGCATGTTGTGTCATTTAGTACAAAAAGATTTAAAAGGTAAAACTTTCGTAATCCAATTTATCAACCCTATTCAAATCGATAGCACCTTAGTGTAAAACGCAGTATTTATGGCATGTGCAGACTAACTCTTACAAATAAAATTTACTAAAATTCCGAAAAATATGAAAAGCCGTAACACTGCTAACTTCTACTATACATTTTCGGAAATTAAAAAAAAAACAAAAGCAAAAAATCAAAAACCGAGTTTTTCAAATAAAAAACCGGGTTTTTCGATGTTAAAAAAATCGCAATTTTAAAATCGGCGACCGGTATAAGCCAAAAAAACCGCTTGAATAGCTTCGCCAATCGTCCAATTATCTGTACAGTAATTTTTTGTCCTTTACTCCTTTTGCTCTTTGGGGCGATTTTGTCAACCGCTTTTGAAAATATTTATTTCGATTGGTAAACTTATTTTTCGAATTCGTAAAATCTTAAACAATTTTCGTTATTTTTTTCAAAAACTATTGTTTTTGTTTAAGCGATTTTTACTAAATTCGTGTACGATTGCCGATATTTCTCGATTAAGCAGATTTTTTTTATCTTTTTTCTTAAGACTTGTTGAACCGATGTCAGTGTAAATTTGCGAAATACTGTGTGCACGTAGGCAGATTTTTTATATACATTAATTCTTAATTGGATTGCAATTTTTATCAGCACACACAATTAGTATTCATCCGCTTTTTATTTACAATATTCAAAATATTTTTATGGTGCTCTAGCAGCACACACGAACATTTTTTTAATTAATATCGCTAGCATAAATTTATATTTTGCTTAGTGCTCTTGCTAATAGCAGTAAGCAAATTTTCGTTTTTTAACTGCCAAAGAGAAAATAGAAATAAAATATTAGCGATTGTGATTGAAAGTTTTCGTGTGCACTGCTACAGCACAAATGAAGAATTTGGATTGTTGTCTAAATGTTCGTGTCTGCTAAGAGAAATTACAAACATTAACAAGAATATTTAGTAGAATAAATTTTTCTTGTATCGCAATGATCACAATTAGGAGAGTTTTATATTTATTGCATAGTCGTATATAACAAAGACGTTGCTACTGCTGCATACTTAAGCCCTGAATAAATGAATCTTAAAGTTTCTTGGTCGGACCGAATTACATGGATCGAGAAGCGACAACTTAAAGCAGTGCTTTGCAAACCATTGTATGTTTACTCCTCCATTCCTCTGCCAGTGTTTGCTTAACAGAATTTACTAACCTTACATTAAGAAAATGTTAAAGTTAATAATGCAGCAGATGAGCTGTTAACAAGAAACACTGACACTTGACGTCTTGTCTTCGCAACTTGATAATGATTTTATTTATAATCGTCTTAAAGTTTCTGTTTCAATTAATGATGTGCCCCACTACTTCAAGAAATGCATAAACAGTTTGGTATCGTTTGCAAGCTACCGACGTTAATGTTTGTGGGAAGGGCAGCAGCGAAGACTTTTTGATTAAAACTTTTTGTATACAAATTGTTATTCTGAGTTGTATCATTTTGTTCGTACGCAAATCTTCATTGAATGTGTACAAGCATGTGGGGTTATTAATTAGTTGCTTCGTCAAGAAGTTTGTGTTAATTAATTTATTCTTTTTTTTTTTCTTAAAACTGATGACAACACTGAGTTTAAACCAAATTTGTTGTTAAGAAAACAATAAAACCAAATTCGACCCTGGATTTTAAGTGTTTTTGGTGATCCCGCCACCTTAATGTATTACCGGGGAAAATAAGGGAAACTGTCCCTGGGAATTGTCTAGGACTTGTTGTAGGACTTTCTATGTTCGGCCAGTAACAACATAAACACTAGTACCCTGAGACATAGTCCCATATTGGTTATTGATTAGGCTCCTTCGGCGCTGTACTTAGGGGCAAGTCGCGGTAAACTCTTGGTGCACGATCAATTTTGAGTTGCATTGCATCGCAGTCTGCTAATAGAAGAGCTATTGACAGCATAGAAATAGGTAACACCAAACCCCTCAGCAACAGCTGGATCCAGATAGTCATGATCTTCAATTGATACCTATACAAGTGTTTATAGGTGCGTTAGTTGCCATGTAATGCACCCGGTTCCAAGTTAAAAAACCTTAGGGATCTAGAAGCGATTGCAGCACACTTAGGAATGTAATTAGGGTACATCAAAGAGTACAGTTGCGTTTTGTGTATGTGGGATATTAAAGACAGGAATGTAATTTATATTCAAGGATATTGGGTTGCAAGAAATCGTATCCCTAGTAAAAAAAATGATGTCACCGCGCGGCTCGTGGATCCAAAGAATGTTGTCTTCCAACTCTACATATCAAACTGGGTTCAAGGAAGAACTTTGTTAAAAGCATGAACCTAAAGGCAAGTCATTTAAATATTTGGGAAAAAAATTTCTTAGATACGGCGATGCCAAAGTCAAGGAAGGCAGTTTGTTTTTTTCCATAAACACGTCAACTTGCAAAGGATCCGGCATTCCACTTGGCTTTGAAAGGGAAAGAAAAGGAAGCTTGGGAAGCTTTTAAGATTTTTATAAAACAAAAGCAATGACAACTACATTTAGTTCGTAATAAAACTTCAACAAAAGTAGCATCAACTCGGATGCTACATGCCACTAAAAATCTGTTTGTTCCACTCTCACCTCGATTTTTCCTCTAAATGAAACAAGGTCTTCAAAAGTATTTTAATATTGTCGAAAAATATGGGAACGATTGACAAATAAAATGTAATAATAATGTTAGGAAAAATTGGAAATCTTTTGATATTATAGGTAGATCTTATGACAACATAATCACACCCAACAGGTAAATGGTGAAATACTTAGGTAAAAATATAGACAAATTTCTTTATTTTACATGAATTGTATCACATGAGTTTATTATTCCTCTCCGAGCAAAGTGGAAAATCGTTTTATACTAATCGTTAAGACGTCCTTTACTAAGCTGAATAAGCTGGATGTAGCCTTGGTCTAGAAGCCCTCGATTCTTAAAAAGAACAATAAAGACAGAGGCCTAGTTCCACATACCGCCAAACTTTACCACTCACAGACTGATGGTAAATTAAGGCCAGACCATATCCTGGCGCGTAATGGCGTGCGAACACTACCTATGACTCATCTCTGCTGTTATCAAGTTTTTATTAATTATTTGCTGTTTAACATCAAAATAAACTTTTTTTCCTTCGAGTTGTTATGATAAAATTATTTGTGTCCTATCGTTCTTTTCTCCAAATTTGTGGCAGGACAGTAACAACAACACGGAAACCAATACGGAAAGAACTTTTTTTGAAAAAAGAATCAAAGAAAAATAGATTTCCAGATGAACAAAGAAAATACAATTGGAATGACAAAAAAGATAAGGAGAGAGTAAATATTTAGACTAATCTTGAAAATAAATCCATACGAGTTCTCAAACAAACTCCAAAGCCATCAACATCACCATAGTTTCTGTTATATATAAAACATTTCCAAGTTGCTTTTGGCAACTAATTTAATATAGTTTTTCTTAAAATAAACATTTATATAAAGGTAAGAAAATATAATTTTTATTTTACCGGTAAGGATATATATCCGCACAAAAACATAAATGTGAAAATAAGGCCAACTTCCTATCCAAAGAAAGTACTGAGATAAAAATGAGGACCAAGTTGTTCATATGTGCAATACCATTGCATTTGTATGCAACTTAAAAATGTCTTTCACGACGTCAACCATATGTGGTTTATCGGCACAGACCGCAGATTCACATAGCCCCACGAACAATAGGCTAGCGGTGTTCGATGGTATGATTTTCAAGGCTAATTTACGGTCGCATTATGCGAAATTATACCTTCACTAAACCATCTTGTTGAAACAGCAGCTGCTCCTCTTCAAGTGCATTCAACTGTGGTACAAATTGTTAGTGGTCGTGGCCCTGTAGCGGTCACCATTAACTCTAACTAATTTTTTTTTGAAGAAACATGGACTAATGATTCCATCAGCTATGGATGTAATGGTTATTCGGCAATGGCTTGTGGATTATCTTCACTTCTAATGCGGCAGTTTTGCTTATTGGTGTATCCATATAACCAGAAGTGAGCTGTACCGCTGAACAAATGTGACTAAAATATCTTAATATTAATAATTATAGTTCAACAAATTTACGCCAAACAATAAATTTATAAAGTACAAATAAAATAAAACAAAATAATAATATTAAATTTATTCAAATAAAGTAAAATAAGATTCAAAATGAAACAGAATATTTAATATAAAATAAATCGATTTAAAATAAAATTAAATAAATTAAAATAAATCAAAATAAAAGGAAATAAAATAATGTAAATCAATTTAAAACTAAATATAAATAAAACAAAATGATATAAAATACAATAAAAAAAATTGAATAAGATAAAATAATAAAAGGTAAAATGACATTAAATAAAATAAATTAAGATCCAATAAAATAATATAACACTAAAAAATAGAGGATATAAAATAAAATAGAACAAAAACTAAATTGATATTAAATAAAACAAGGTAAGATAAAATAAAATCAAATGATATAAAATAAAAAATAAAACTACTGTTAGATATAACTATTTATCGTGACTTTGTGTCCCGAAAGTGACGGTTTAACGATTTGTTTTTCTAAATAGTATCGATTTTATTAAATCTTCCATATACGGCACAATCCGTGCCATTCTTAAAGTAAAAATTTCCAAACTTCTTAGCTGTTCACATAAATCTTTCATATTATATAAATGACTCTTTATTAAGATCGGTTTAGAAACACAAGGGTTTAAAATTGCTATTAATGTCAACACAAACAATCTAAAATAAGGGTGCTCATGAAAACGCTTAAAAGCTTTGCAAACTGTGCAATTGTTGGCCTCCAAGGCGCCAATTGTAGCTGCCCCCACAGGAAATAATCGTGAGATGTCATCTCGCCCGACCTTGGAGATCAATTAACAGGTCAATTGCGCGAAATCAACTTATCAACAAATGTTGGTCCCAATAAGTACATGATGCGGTAATTTAATAATGTCGGGGGATATCGAAGTAGACCCCTATATTTATGGTTCCCTTTTTGACCCCCTTCTTTCCCCAAATTAATTTCAGGCAACCGGTTCGTAATATACTTATTCTATTCGAGTATGGTGCTACCACTAGCCTTTACTCTTGATTAGTGATTTCAAACTAGCGACTGGTGACTGTCGACCTGCTAACACTTGTCTAAGGTTTAGGGCCACCATGGATTCACATTTAACAAGTCTCAGCCTCTTCCTCAGCAGTGTCTCTGGTGACTGACCCGTCCACCCATTGCAAGGTTTTATTGTTCATCTTTTTAGAGTTTCTCCATTGGCCAATACACATTGGAGTTCATACAGATATTAACCTCCTCATGCGAGGCTTCTCAAGCTTCAATGCCTTAGAAGTACCAGTAAAGATTCACACGTCTACCACTCGCGAGGCAGTCTTTTCTATCTTCTCCGGATTCCTACATTGGCCAGTTAAAACCGTAATTTCCTAAGAGATTAACTTCCCCGCCTCTTGCAAGGCTTTCTGAATCATCCCTGTAATGGAGAAAAAGGTCCGTCCAACAACATAGAGCTCCATAAGTTTGTATTAAAACTGGAGATCGATTGGTATCCAGAGTTCGCATACTAGAAGTACCATCGCAGCTTAGGGATTTTTCTAAGAGAGGGTGAACTTCTCTACGTGAAGAAATAAGTTCCAATGATACCACCAGCATGTAAACGGCACTAAACAGTGAGTTTTTCTGGATGGAATAAAGTATGTAGGGCCTGTTGTGGCAATATTGTTTTTTATCCTCCCGTAGAGTAAAAAATAAGCCTCATCGCTAAACACAATTATACGAAAATCAGTTGATGACTGATTTTTAAAGGAAATGTGGATAATTTCGTTAGATCGTTCCAGTGAAACTCTATTTATGACGAATTGTCAGAGTTCGTTTGGGAGTTGACCCGTTTTGTAGTTCTAAAGGAGACGTTTTACACTATTTAAATCTCACCAGATTTTATTAAAAAATAATGACATTCCTGTGTTTGCTAGCAAATCAAATTGCGACTATGGATTCGTCTATGACACTTTTAACGATACCGCCAACTCCAGTGTGCCTGACAATGTCGCTCATATTGTCATGCACGATTCAAGTGCCCCTTGGTTCCAACTCATTAATAATTGACTTGAACTGTTCGTAATGTGTCGTCGTCTTAGCTTTCCTATGTCTCTCGCACGCATTTTCTAGAATTTCTTGAACACATGGCCAACTGGGTTCAATTTAAATTTTTTATTTTATCTCCATATACGTTAACCAATTATATGGAAACAACCTATAAACATGAAAATTAAAAAGAAAATTATTCAATTTTCAAGTTAACCGGTTTTTTTGGACAAGTTTTAACACCAAATATATTTTTCACAAAATTGAATTGATTTCACAAAATTAGGTAGTTCCGTGTAGAATAAATTAAAATGAAAGAAATCAGTTTCTGATTTGATTTTCCGCCAGGGTGATTTGATATAGATAAATGACACTGAAGATGGCACATAGTTGAAGACGATTTTTTCTCCAAAGCAAACTTGACAAGGGATGAGGGAAAATCATTCCAAATATCTTTTTAAACTAGATAAATATAAAATAAATTTAATGTTGAAGAAAAGTAACAGGTCTAAAACATGTAATCGATCCCTCAATAAACAGTCAATTTCATTCCAATTAATAAATCTATCCGTTTTGTTTGATTTTAAACTCTAAACGACCACAAAAAAACTTATAATATCCAAAAGTCAATAGTTTGCTAATTAGTTCACTTTTTGTTTTTATTTAGAAACTACGTTTTAATTGTAGCTATTTAAAAAAGTACTTGTAAAATTAATGGTTTTCTCATTTGTTTTCTAAAGTCATAAAAAAATTAGTTAAACAACCAGGATAAAAACTCTGCCACAGGTGCTTCAGCTGCTACTCTTTGTACAAAAACTCTAAAATATTCGTAGTTTAAAATTCCCTACAGTGTTTTTAAAATATAATTTTTGTTGTATGAAAAATTTAAAGCTACATCTTTTCAATTTTTAATCCCTTTTCGAATTTAATAGGGTTTGATTTTGTCTGTTATCTACTTGAACTTGCATACACCAGCTGGCGTTTCTGCCAATAATTTATTAACAAATAAATGGTGATTTTTTATCTCTGCAGAAATATTTTCCTGGATTTCATGCTGGATTTCTTGATTAGTTTTTGTCTATTTTCTTTTACCAAAAGTTTAAAGTTTGTAAATAAAAACCGGTAAATGTGCAAAAGGAGTATGGAGTAAAAATATTCACTTTAACCACAATTACTTAAGAATATTAAGAAAAATAGAAAACGGAAGGTGGAAAATAGGTGAGTAAAAAAAATCTCCTAGATTTGTTAAGAGATTTGAAGTAACTACTTTTGATAGGGCACGACAACAGTATTATATTCTCTGCTTGTTTTTAGATCGGATAGAGCTTTCTATTGGTAAGCAAATTTCGACTTGGTACAGGAACGAATTTTCTGAATAGAAAGGTTCTGGTCCTATGAAAATATTTCAGGCTTCTTTGCTTGCTAGACAGGCAGCCCGTTTCTTTCCTCAGGTACCCAGCTTAGTAAAAGTTTTTTGTGGGTGATCACCACCGATCTCATCTTATATGATTATAAGGCTTTAAGCGCTGTTTGACAGTTGCACATTAGCTAGCTTTTTAAATTCTTCTCTTTAAAAAATTGCTAGCGTAAATGGGGATAATGTAAATTTCGGCTTAAAAATAGTTGGGGTATATGTCAATACGAATTTCCCTCTCGAAATTCTGGACTAACGACTCAAGTACCACTATTATCAATTTCCTGATTGGAAACATTAGTAAACTAAACCTGCTCGGCATTTATGTGCCCTTATAGATTCTCTGTAATTTTTAAGCAGCCAGGTAACCTAATGAAATGGGCGTTCTCAATGTAACCGCGTATGCCAGCCTTCTCTTTCATAGTGATAAGCTTGAGCGCAGCATAAAACCCAGTGCGTAAGTGGGACATGTCTTCATTTCCCTTGTGATCGATCAAATTGTGGTGATATCAAGCAGTGCTCTTGCTGCTAAAGTTTTTGCCACCGCATCAATGCAATAGGTCAGTATTGGTCTTATTATAGTAAGAAGGGATCAACTGGTTTGAGTTCCAATGTTTTAATAAAAAGTCTTTGGGGGAGTGACATGTCAAGAGTAACTGCTATTTGAATATTTTACTTCATCAAAGAATGCAGCAATACAGTCCTTGTGAAAACCAATAATTTTCGCGGTATTTGCGGTCGAAGAAATGCAACTAATGTGTCAACAATTCGAAGAGTGGTTGCAAGTTTAAAGATACTAGGTCAATTGAACATAGTAAGTTTTATCTGCGTCGGGGCACTGGTCGATCTCTTGAAGGCATTTTTTGGCTATAAACAAAAGCTTCGCCGCAAACTCAAAAAGATCAAGGTGGCAGTGACTAGAATTGTAGAGTGTGTTCACCGGGAAGGTATACTACTTTGTTTTACCGCCATTTTGGTAAACATTAGTCTTGACAGTTCATATTTGGCAATCGTGAAGAAGAGACGTTTCAAATTTATTATGGAAAAATATTCGGTAAATCAACGTGTTTTAATCGTTAAAACAATTTATCAAAAACAATCATCGATTGCTGTGACGATGAGAAAGTTACGTGAAATCTTTGGGCGAAACAACTTGCCAACAAGACGCACTATTTATCGTGTAGTGAATGAATTCGAAGAAAGAGGGACTATAGCTGATAGACCCAAGCGTGGACCACAACGTACTGCAAGATCGGCTGAAAACATTACTGCTGTTCAAGAAAGTGTTCAAAACAATCCACCAACCTCAATTCGACACCGTGCTCAGGAGCTTGGTCTTCAAATAACAACTTTGGCCACAATTTTGCACAAAGATTTGCATTTGTTTCCATTTAAGATTCTGTTGACACAAGAGCTTCTTCCAGAAGACCATTTACGCTGCCGTGAGGCGGTGACGATGCACATTTTCATTTGAATCGATATGTGAATAAACAGAATAGTTGGTTCTGGACAATGGAAAACCCTCAAATTATTTATGAGTCATCTTTCCATCTATTAAAAGTAACAGACTGGTGTGCAATTTGGTCAGGAGTAATCATTGGACCTTACTTCTTTGAAACTGAAAACGGCGTAACGCTAATTGTCAATGGGGAGCGATATCGTGGTATGATTGAAAACTTTTTAACGCCTCAACTGCATGCTGCGATACCCATTCCACAACATGCTATTTCAGGGAATGGTGATGTTGATTGTCCTCCACGGTCGCCTGATTTGACTGCTCCGGACTTCTTTTTGTGGGGATATCTGAAAAGCAAGGTTTATGTGAACAAACCAGAAACGCTGGAGCAACTCAAGCAAAATATTTGTGATGAAATTATTGAAATACCGCGTGAAATGTGTGAGAATGTAATGAAAAATGTGTTCAAAAGGGCTCGCATTTGTGAGGCTAACAGAGGCGGATATTTATCTGATATTGAATTTCATACATAACTGCCGACATTAAAAAAAACATTTATCAATATACGATCCGTTCTCTTCCATTTAATCAAAAATTATAAACAAACGAAGTAGTATACCTTCCCGGCGGACACCCTGTACAACCGTAAAGTGCTTAGTGTTTAGTGCTCTCAAGCCAATCGTACACGTTGCGAGTTGCAAAACTCGGTCGCAACGTGCATGGGTTTGTCGCACGTTGTCATATTAAGTTCTTTGAGAGTCGAAAAGTCTGATTACCTGGGCATAGATAAATAAGTGAAAATATTTAGGAAATGATTCAGGAGTTTGGAAATCAGTTATATTTTGTATTTACAGAGGAGGCTACTTAAAGTTACGCACCTCTTTAGGAAGTAAGGCCTCCTCAGTAACTAACTAAAATTGGCATTTTGTAATCCATATGCGAAGTAGAAACCTAGTTTATTGGCTGTTATCAGATCTACGAGGTAGAACTTCATTTCAAAATATTTTTACTTTTCATGTTGTTGATGTTAAATATTTAATTTTTTTCTTTTCGGTTTCCTAATGTTGTTGCTGCTGACGCTTGGTAAGTTTAAAAGGGATGACCGACCAATGATATTCATTATAAGTGGGTAAATCTCATTGTTGCTTTTATATTTGTGGTGCTTCATAATCGACTGAAGTGTAGTTGGTTCTTCAGAAGAATGCAGCTTAATGTAGCATAATTCTGTTGCCGGTCATTTAAACAACTTAACAAATATAATTAGTTGAGTATCTCGAAAACAAATACTCAACTGTTAATTATGGTGAAGAATAAATATGAAGCCTGCAGCAGGACAAAGTTGTTTCAGTTTGTTAATTTAATAATATTTTTATTTGTACCATTTGAGAAGAGCTTAAAAGCTTTGGGATAAAGAAAGCAATAATGATAGATACTTCATGCGTTAAAACAAAATAGAAATATTATTAAAAAATAATGGATGCAAAATTTAATAAGCGGTTTGTTTTATTTTTTATTTGCATTATTAGTAATGAGTGAACGACTTGGTAAATTGCCCCTTTATATTGTATATGTATACCTTTTATTGGGGTTAACACCAATGCACAATATATTGGAAAGATTTTATAATTGTCATTAAGTTTATATAAATACTTGTCTCTTCGAATTTAGCCAACTTTAATACTAATTAGAAATGGCTGCTACAGCTTTAGTCACTATCGGTCCATTCGGTCCTACGGTTTGTGTTTTAAAGTCATTCGAACATATTCATAAACACTTACGGCAGGCATATAAATCCTTATTAAGCGAAAATCATTGTTATGGAAGGTTGAAAGTGGGTAGACAACTACAATAAGTCTACTTTAAATTTTCTTAAAAAATTTTTTTCTTTAAGAAGCAATTATAAGTATTTTAGAAACTTCTTTTTATGTTAAAAAACTCCTTCTCATTCACCAAGTTTTTAACTCCCTCATAAAATAATGAAACTTGAAACATAAGAGCCAAGTTTTACCCTAAAAGCTTCCAAAGATATGATGGTGTAAAGGTACATATTTTGATACCTATTTTAGTGATGTATAAACAATCCAAACGAATAAAAAGGCACGTTATTCGAATACGATTTGTGTGAATTTTTGCTTATTCATTTAATTTTGGTTAATTTTGCTTAATGCAACAATTTGTATGAATTTTTATCAAAAAACAAAAGTTACTTTTTTTTTAAACAATAAAAATATATTTAAAGAATCGACTACCCGGATTAATTGGGACATTTCGGTGCAACGTTATCTTGCAGTGATGGTGGTGTTACATGTATAAAAATGAAAAAAATTACTTTCGTTAAAAATTGTTTATGAATCAATAGCTTAAGGGCCATTGTTATAACTTGCCTTTAAAGTTCTTATTAATAAGAGGTAACTTTAGCTAAAGTGGAGCAGCCTCAACGCATAAGCCTTACGTTAAAAGTCATAAGCAGTTTATCAGGAATGTTATCTTAACTTGTCAGGCTTCAATTCAATTGTGCTAGCACAATATTATAATAGATGCAGACCCAAAACCAAGCGCAAAATAAGCAGAGTCTTTTTTTAAACTTTCTTCATGTTTTATTGAATCTTTCTATTTAAAGAAATTTGCTATATGTATTCAAATCTTATCTCAAAATTATTGTTTATTACGATAAGTAGTAAATGCTAGACTGTCTTCTTTCTAACTTCTGAGTGTTTGATGCGCAAGCAGTACCCCACAGCTGAATGCCATATGACCATATTGGCTTTATAACGGTTTTGTATAAGAGGGCTTTGTATTCTAAAGCCAAGGTTGAGTGAGGCCTATTAATCAGTGTAGTTGAGTTGTTCGCAGTTTCATTGCAGTTATTTTTACTTCAATATGACGAGAACAAGTTAGGCGTCGATCAAGGTGGATACCCAAATATTTCACGTGGGTTATCATTGGAATTTGTTATTGTTATAGGTGGACAATTTTTTCTTCTGATGGAAAACGTTACATGCGCACATTTCGATGGATTTACCTGTACTCTCCAAGTTTTTAGCCAATGTTCTAGCTAATTAACAGGATACTGAAGTTGTTCGGATGCTACTCTGGAGTCTTTGTTAACACTTATAAGTGCAGTGTCATCTGGACACGTTGACGTATACGTATTTGCGCTTCTTGGCATATTCGCTGTATAGATGAGATATAATAGCGGCCCTAGTATACCTTGAGGGACCCATGGATATATTTCCCCTTTTCTAGAAAATTGATCCTTTGACCTTACCTTAAACGTTCTGTTTGTAAAATAGCTCTTCAGAAGCTTTTGAGAGTTTTCAGGTAGAATTCGAGTTATTTTCGGAAGTAGCCCATCATGCTACATTTTATCAAACGGCTGGGAAAATAAGCAGAGTCGACAGAATTATCGTTACCATCTGTTCCATAGAAACCGTATCCTCATTTGAATAGAGATCAATCTTCAATACAATATTATTTATTATGTAGGTCTTATCGACGCTCGCAATAGTCATTTTTAAAATTTATTTTATTTGGTATGGAGCTGAACAATTGTTCCCAGAAAGGTTACTGAAACTCTCATAAATAATTGTTAATGCTGTTTTTATACAACATGGTATGCGCAATTTATTCAAATGCGTTTTAATATATACATATGTCACTCATTTAAATGTTAGTCGAATTAAAATGGTACTTTCTTCAAAAGGGTACTCTATTGCATAACATGCTTTTTTAATGAGGTGTAATTTCAAAAAGTACTTTAACCGAAAAAATAAGTTCAATTATTTGAAGCTAACTATTTTTAAAACAAGTTGATTTTTGTGGAAAACTACTATTTAAAAAAAGTAGTAAATGTTTTAGTTTTTAATTTTAAAGAGGAGATTTGTTTAAAAGGCAATTTTCAAACAGAATAATTTTTTTGTGGATATATCTTTAATAAAAAATGATTTTCCTATAAATAACTCTTCCAGAAAAGTACTTTAATAAAATTAAAAGGTACTTTTTTCTAACGCTTAATAAAAAAATATGTTTGCACAGGAGACTTTATTTTAAATATTTAAGTCCTTTTTTGATATAAAAACATATTTTATTTCCTTTTTAATTTTGATAAATAAAAACATTTGTTTTGTTTCTATATTGCAGTGTTACACTCTACGTGGCGACATCAAAACTTCAAGATCTTAAATGGCTACAAATAAAAAAAAACTGAGACGATTGACAAAAGCAGTAAGTGAAACTTGTTTATTGTGTCGTTTTTTAAAAGAAATTAAAAAAAACTCTGGCAATTTAATCAAAGTAAAAAATGTAATTTTTTTTCTCAATGAACTGACAAGAAGAAAAATTCACCCACATTTCTACTATCAATTTGATATGCAACCACGTACAGGTTCTGGCAAGAAAAATTGACAAAAAGTGATTGGAATAAAATGGCTGACCAAATTTTTTACTTCTAAAACTACTAAACCCTGTGTGCGTCTAAGTATCATTAAGAACTTTTTATATACGCAATTTGACAGTTGCAGAAGCAGAACAAATAACCGACAGTCCTGCAGCAAACTCTTTTTTTTATAAATTTGCCTCGCGAGAAGTTTGCACAAAGTTATAAAACAAGGGCACTGGCCTCAAATACAAAAATAAACCAAACCGATTTGGTCAACGAAATAAAGAATTAGAAAAGAAAAGTTTTGCCATTATAACTTTTATCTACTCAAGTGTGGTTGCATGCGCGCGTTTCCGAAATTGGGATTTGATTACCGAATGGACTTTTCTAAGAAGTTTCTGTTTTAAAAATTTATTTGCACATACATCTAATATGGAGCTACTTTAACTTTAAGTTAGTTACTTAGTTCTGTGTATGCACATATTTTAGTAAGGAATACAATTCAATTGCATTAAAGACTACATGCACATACATGCATCTTCTTATAGGAGTGTTCGTGCTAAAGTTAATAAAATAAAGTAAGTTGCAAGAGAAAGAAAAAGTTGAAACCTTGACATTTTTTAGGTTGTTTGTCTTCCATAAACTATTAAAGTTTTAACATTTTCAATAAGTTTTAGTGTTTGCCAGCAAACACACACACACAGGCACACACACACAGACTCATATGTAGCAAAAGGCCTTTAAAGAACCGTAGAAAATATGGAATTTTTGTTCAAAGTTAGCGATCATAATGACAATGAACCTCACCACACAGCCATTTTAAAAACCATTTCTTTGTGGCCAGTAACTAGATTCGTGTGTTTTTTGAGCGTTTTCATGTTTGCGATTTACGAGCTTGAGACTTCGTTCTCGTGCTGTAATTTAGTATTTCAGAAGTCGTAACATATCAGCTTAAAGATTTTCCATCATTTCAGTTCCCCGACTGCTATCAAGAATGTGACTTTCTAACGTAGCTATTTTGAGGAAGACAATCTAGAGTTGAACTTTTGTTCTAAGAAAAAATTCTTTAACTTCTGAATTTGCTACCTGTATGCAAGTATAAGACCAACGTGGGAGGGCCGTTATAGCAATTGATGCGTACATCTTCAGCACAATTGTGAGTCATTTTATTTCGTCCAAGTAATCTATCAGTATGGGGACCGTGGGTTGGAATACTACTCTGTTTCACTACAACGAGCGTAAGTCTGCGCTACTATTTTCAGTAATTTAGGTTAGAATATAATTTGTTATTTAATCCTAACATTAAAGTCATTCTTCTCGTGGGATATTGGATTACCATCCTTGAGGCGTGATTAGGTCCTGAAACTGAAACAAGTTTAGTTATGAGGTACTGAGATGACAGGACTCAAAGGCACTATGGTCGTCTAGTCCACGACTGGGTGCTGATGAGGACTCTCTTGTCAAGTGAAATGTATGCTAAGGCTGAAGTCTAAATAGCAGGACCAAGGCTTAAACCGACGATATGATGTAATATTTCAACCCGATTTCTCGATAATACAGCAGGCGTTTAGGATTCCTCAACAAAAATTTTTCTGTATGGTGCAGATAGGAAACGGTATAAGCCAAATGTTTAGGCTGTCAAAAGTTTAAAACTGAGAATCGGCGTTTTTCCTGTAGGGTTTTCCATCATTACTTAGCCTGTTCTGAGGCTACAAAAATGCATATACCTAAAGATATTCAAATGTGCAATCAAATCTTCAACGAAGTAAGAAATTTAGATGCCAATCGATTAGCAAAATATGTTGACAATCTGTGGCGACCATGTGATGTTGATGACGTGCGTCAAATTTGTGCTCTGTTATTTAGTCATTGCTGCTGAAAAATTACACGACTGAACAGTGCATCAGTGCAACGTTTTATAGTATGCGCGATGGCCCTTTGAAATTTACTCTCTCGTGTACATTAAAAGAACTAGATCAACATTAAAAGGACTAGATCAACCGAGTATGCACGATTAATCGACGCAGTCGAACTCTTTTTTTTGGCAGACTTCAACTTGCCGAATTTGTCAACGTTTGTTCACTAGGTAGACATGCGAGCGTTTCGAAGCGGACTCCGATTTTCGACGAAAAATCTCTAGCTGCAATATAAAATTTTTGATGAATGACTACGTTAGCAAATAAAATTATCCTATCACTCGTGGTTAAATAGATAGCAACGCATCCATCCGGATTTGGATGGCATCGTTGTTTCGTGATTCTTTGAAAACAATGTTAACATGTGGATTTTACAGGACAGCGAACGCCAGAATAGAATTTCTGCATGGTAGGTTAACTCTCCCACAGGTCATGCAAAGTGGCCAAAATTATTATGTGACTTGACCGCTAGGCTTTTTTTTTGTAGTTTTTGAAATTTCACATCCATGTTGTAATCGATCGATAGCCTCGAAGTCAATGTAGCAATGGCTGATCCCATGCGGCGGACACAAAAGGTACACCCAGTGGATAAATCTTATTCAAGTGCGCAGATTTCAGTCGTGCCACCTGTTTTTCTGGGTTAAGTCTTAAAACAAAAACTATATAAGATTAACAATTTTAGTTTTTAAATAATTTTTCATAGATTAAAAGTGCTATTTCAACTGGACACAAGCCGGTACATAAGTTTATGCTGCATTATAAATACTCACTGAAATTTAAAGCAATCGATTCATATTTAGATCTAGCCTCCTTAGAAAAAGTCCCAAAAAGTTCACTTTAATGTTGACAGAAGTGACAGAAATATTTTATATATGGCAGACAGTGTTCTGCCACAGACCCCATTTCATATAGGCTATTGTTAATTTCTTCTTAACAAACCCTCTGATTTGATACTCACGAGGTTGAATAAAAGTTAATTTTTGTTCGACTAGCACGGTGTAACTGGACCCCAACGATCCATGTCACGGTGAGAAGTAGCAGCGGATATTCAATCGTTAGTACCTCACATACAAACTACTGCATTGTATTTAAAACCCGACTCGCTTTTACTGAATCCTCTTTTATATAAATACAAACTTTTAATTTAATACATAAGGGTTTTTATTTTTTATTGAACTTTCAGTGCTCTATTGGTCAAGAGTGTTTTATATTCGAACATGTTTCAAGTCACTCTCTTTTTCTTTGAGTCATTGACATTTATGGTAAATTTATCAGAACTTTTAAGCTAAACTTCTTGTTGTGAAAGAAAGTTTGTAAAGTTGTCTTCTCATGGCATAAAGAAAATCTGTCAATTGTTGCAAAGTCATGTTACTTCACTTTTTATTGTTGCCGTTTGCCAAATGTGTCAAATGAAAGTTACTGACAAGTTAATGGGAATATTTTTGTATAGAAACTGACTACATATTTTTTGTAAATTAAAGCCAAAATAATAAAGTTTTTTTAGATACAGGGGATTTTTCTAAACGAAATAAGTTGAAAAATTTGTGGTTTCTAAAGGGATAAAGACCCTAAAAAGTCGTTGAGAAAATAAAAGTTGCCAAAAACTTGGGAAGAAAGAAGTCAATTTGTATTCGAATAGCTATTTGGCAAAAGTTTCTTAATTTACAGACAATTTTAAACCCCAAAACTAATAGTCCCTTGCTTACTTTTAACTTTTTTTTCTTTGGAGAAGTAGGGTTTACAATTATTTTCTTGAGTATTTACTTTTTGCAGAATCCCTTCTCTGGCACTGCAGCAAATCATACATATTTTTAATGAGCCACAAAACACATTAACATCATCTTTACAGTCGTTAACTATCACAGCAGCATTAATTTACTTTATTATGCCATTAAAACACACAAAAGAACAACCGACAAAACCAAAGGATTGAAAATATCATTTACAACAATTTCACATTTGTTCTTGTTAAGGCCACAGACAAAAAAAAAGAAACAACGTATTTTATGCAGCAGCGAGGCATGATTTTGAATTATTACAAAAATTGTTCAGCAAACATTGAGCTTGGCATGGCCTGACAGTAATGTTTGTAACTTGAAAATTGTAAATCGGCAACACTGTTTGCTGTGATAACCGATTGGAAAGTTTTCTATAGTTTTGAGGTTAGAATAGATTGATAATTCAAGACAAACAGGCTCACGCCAAAGCAATGCTCTCAAATTTTTTTAAATAAATTTCGAAAAACATGGCTCTCAGTGTTATATTTCAGGAAATAGGCCTGTTAGTTGATCACCTAGTTCGTATGACTTGAAAGAACAACAACGCGCGAATAAAGCAATTTTTTATTTTCCCGCTGTTCGAACATTTGAACAGAAGTGCGGTAATTTGATCCTTTTTTTATTAAACCAAAACTAAGGGGATAACCCCTAATGCTGCAATCAAATGTGCTTGAACCAGCACAAACAAAAGTATTCGGCTTTAGTTTTCCTACAACGAAAGTGACAGGAAAAGACCGTGTAAGGAAGCGATTGAGTTGTTGGCTTACTGAGCACCCATTCCCTCACTTGTACGTGGCGGAGGAGTTTTAAAATTAACTTTCAAGCATCGATCCTTATATGAAAGTTGTTAGCCATCCCATCTTTTACAACGGAAGCATCTTTTGACACTTGAAAAATATTTTCACTCCTTATGATATTTCTGGGAGCAGCAAATACAAGTGAAATTCAGTCTCTGTGTTTACGCATTACTAATTAGAAAAAATAAAACATTTTAAACATGAATTTCTTTTTTTATAAAAGTAATTTTCGGGATCTTTAAATAAAAACAATTTAGAGAGCTAGATTCGGCAATGCTGAATCTTATTTACCCTTCACATAAAATATGAACTGCTAAAAATGTAGTACCGATTTTTCCCGGTAAAAAAACTTGTTTGTGATCTTTAATTTTCGCCTCTGCTTTTAATCGTCTTATTCTACATTTAAACTCTCCTTTCGTTTTAATACAAGTATTTTCGATCGATTAATAGAGGAGATGTTTCTTCTTAATTACAGCTGTATCTTTCAAATTCTAAATATGGTGCAGTTAGTTTTTGTTTCCATGTTTGTGGAAAACAGCTTTTTTCTAAGGTATATGTAGGAATTTTGGACATTGTGTAACATAGACTTTGTCAAAATTGTCACGTTTTCCAAAAAATATTGATTTTTTGCAAAATTTTTGGCGAAACTAAAAAAAATTTTGGTGAAATTAAAAATTAGATCTTGAAAGTTTTTGAATTTTGGGTTTTGTGTTACTTTTGCAATTATTTTGTTTTTTTTTCCAACTTTTCGATTTTATTGGGAATTTTCAATTTTCTAGTGGATTTTTAAATTTTTTCAAAGTTTTTGAATTTTTGAAATTTTTCGTGCAGTTAGGTTTTTTAGATTTTAGATTTTGGGTGAAGTTCCCATTTGTGGAGAAATTTGTTTTAAATGTAGCTTTTTTTAAATTCAGCATTTTGGTAAATTAAAAAAATTTGGTGAAATTTCAAAATTGGGTGAATTTTGGAATTTTTTTTAATTTCGGCTTTTGATTGAATTTTTGATAGTCAACATGCTTTTATTCCAGTTTTTCGATTCGAATTTGGCGAAATTTAAAATCTTTTCGGTTTTTGGGAACTTGGGTTTCCTTATTAGTTTTTGAAATTAAAAAAAAAAATTTAATTTCTGTAGGGGAAATTTATACTAAACTTTATTAGATTTCAGAATGTGTAAAACATATCGGCTTTTCCCGGAAAGGTGTAAATACCAAAAATCCACAAAAATTGACTAGTTCGGGTTCTGATGCTGATTTTCATCTTGGGCAGTTTCAACAGCTCGAGTGCTTTGGTCACGCTCGCAAATTCACTTGAATTTTGTAACTAACCTTCCAATAGATGATTGAGAAGGACGAACAGATAAGGCACATATCGATGTTATTCATGCAGCTTTCCAAATCTCTTTGACTTCATTGGCTTATGAAGAAAAATCTGGAAAATTACCAAAAGGTAAAGCAACATAGTCGCCATAAATTTAGAAAATCTCTCAACCTTCCCATCACTTTGCAGATTTATTTTAAATTAATGTAAATCTGTGAATAAATTCTGAAACGTAATTGTACTTGTGCGCATAAGTAATTTATTTGAACTTTGCTGCAATAACTAATTATTTTTACTGTCATTCATTTACAGCCCATTTAAAAGTTTACAACTGTAGTGGCGATTACTGGTTAGTTTTAATGCTGCCACCGCAATACCCAGACCTTAAAACTGTAATTCCGATTCACTGACTACGTTTTTTATTGTGTGCTGCGTTTGGTATTTGCATTAAAAAGTGGCAAAAATAATTATTTTACAGCCATCCAACTTATGATGTGCAGCATTTTTAATAATTATTTTCATCATTAACATATGTAAATACTCATAAATCAACACCCTCCCTATCTTGCACATCAACTGTTACATAAATTAAATTTACACAAAATTTACGGATACAGAAACTAAAAAACGGATACACAAATAGAGGTTATACATACTATTGTGGGCAAAAAATAGTAAGACTTTTTAATTTAAATTTCGCGCGGAAATCCATTCAACGAAATTTTTTTCTACGTTGGTATGACTGTCAGTGACATCTGTGCCAAATATCACATCAAAGTAATCATTCGTGTTTAGTATACGCTTGTCCTTCTGAAGTACAACAAGTTCATTCGGCGATTTTTACAATGAAAGAAATTATTCAACAAAGAAGTTGCAGTCAATTTTGTGTGCGGAATGAAATTTCTGGTGCCGAAACGTTCAGAATGTTGCAAAAGGCCTTTGGTGATAATTGTATGTCGTGTTTTTGGCTGGTACAAATTATTGAAAGAGGGTCGAGAACGCGTTAATGACGACCATCAACATCAACTGATGATCAACACGTCAATAAAATCAAGGAATTGGTGTTCGAGAATCGACGATTAACAGTCAGAGATCTTACTGATATCGTTGGAATATCGGCGGGATCAGTGAAAACCATTTTAAAAGATCATTTGGGCCTAAGAAAAGTGAATCACTCAATTTTCTTGAAAAACAGCGTCGCGTTGACGTCTGTCAAACAATGCTTTCTGACTACCAGAATGTCATTAAACGTATTATAACTGGCGACGAGTCTTGGATCTACGTTTACGAGTCGGAAACAGACGATCAATGGGCCGAATATTGTCACAAAGGTCAGTCGAAGCCGAAAAAACCACGTCAAACCAAGTTAAAAATTAAAGCCTTATTGACAGTTTGCTGCGATCATCGAGGTGTGGTGCACTCCGAATTCCTTCCGAGCGGTCAAACTGTCAACAAGGAATACTATTTGAGTCGTTTGCGTGAAGCTGTTCGTAAAAAGACGGCGGAATTATTGGCCGACAACTCTTGGTTTTTGCACCACGATAATGCACCGTCGCATACCGCATTGATTCTCCGTGAGTTTTTCGCCAAAAATTCAATCAATATCTTTCCACAACCACCGTATTTGCCTGATTTAGCTACGTGTGACTTCTGGCTGTTCAGCAAACTCAAGCGACCGCTCCCGGGAAACCGTTTTGAGTCAATTGATCGGGAATCGCTACGCGCATTGAATGCTATTCCGGAAATTGACTTTAACAACTGTTACGAGGATAGGAAAAAACGTTGAGATAAGTGTATTGCAGCTTGGGGGGGATTACTTTGAGGGGGACGAAATATATTTGGCAGAATAAATAAAGAAATTTAAAATTATGAACAAAGTCTTACTATATTTTGCCCACGGTAGTATATCCTTTAATTTGTTGAGAGCACAAGAACATTTTGAGAAATGAAAGGATGGTTTGAGAACTAATCAAAATGAATGTTTTAATTGCTTCCATTGAAATAGAAATAATAAAATAGAAATATTTTGTTGTGAAAGTGATTCACTGATTGAGTAAGTTATAATGCACAGTGGGCTGGTGAAACGGTGGTCATAAGCACTCATTTAAATAATGAACCTTTCCCTTAAATTACCGCTAACGACACGCAAGCAATAAAATCTTGCGTTTTTCACCTAAATTAGGACAGTTATTATCAGAAGGATCTGTGCATTAAATACTTTTTCATGTATTTTTTATACTGGGAAACAGTCAGTTTTTTTTTCATTTTCGAATACTATTCCTTTCCCTTGACAGCGATTTACGAACTTCTTTTTTACTTCTTAAGACTAGATTTGGTGTTCCGCTAGACTTGACACTAGGGATAACAAGTTTCCTTTCCTTCCTTATAATTAATGCGGCAGCTCGAACATGGATTTCTAATATTTGCTGGTATAACTTTGCCGATTAAGTAACAGAGATCTCAAGCTCTGTTGTTGTGTGCATTCACTTGAGCTGGAATACAATACAATAACTTCAGGACGCCGTAATGCCATTCGTTGTGCTAACCTCCAAATAAAAACCATGAAGTTTTTCGGAAATATCTCTGTTATTTTATTTCATATTTTCTTCTCTTGGCACTACTTTATCTTTAGGAATTTAACAATCAGCTTCGTTTATTAAAAGATTTCCTTTAGTAGAAAGTATGGTCTTCATATGGTGTAGATGCTTGGAACGAATTTCCGTCATCCCTTGTAAAGTTTGGTTTGGTGACAAACCGGTTTCAGCTATGTGCCATCTGCAGTGGTATTTTTTCGTTCTCCATATGGCGTTAGAATATGTTTACTATAAAGATATCAATGAGGTCAGATTTTAAACGTTTGCCCACAAAAAGCGAAAGAAATAACAAATTTTTCGAATAATGTAATACCGACAGTGTATTTTGAACGAAAAGTGCCGCTAATATTTTACTGATATATCTTTTGTAGAACTGAGAGCAGGAGCAGTTGACTACTCAGTCGAATTAAATCTCATCGTATTGGAAGAAGACTCCGGCCAATGAACGTGGACACTAAATAGATGTGACTCGTTCAACAAATAGATGTGACTCCTTCTTAATCATGAATGATCATGCAGACATTACAGACAAGGAAACACCAGATGACCTGTTCTAACTTTCGGTGGGCTCAAGTTGAACTATGATACGTTATTTAATGTTTAATTAATTTTTTTTTATCATATATGCACAAATTCATTTAAGTATTAATCGTTCATGTGGTTTCCCAAGTATTTGCACTGCACTTGAATTTATTTATTTACATTTTTAATTAATTTTTTATTTACCACATTATTGTATCCGAGTAAGTGTTTGAGGCAGTAATACAATAGCAGCAAAATCCCACTTCAAACGCAATAAATAATAATAATTGTTAGAGTGTAATGGATAAAATAATAAAAATAGTTATTATGATTAATGACTGCAAGACTTTCGATTCATATTATTTTGAATTTGTTGCTAATTTTTCCTACTGTAAACACGAAATGTCATAGAAACTGCCGTAAGGATTAGAAGAATATTAATCCTTTGTTTTATTTTGAAACACCTTTGGCGCTTTTGCTTAATTAAAAGAGAATGTTTATGAAACCTTTTATGTTTAATGAAAAGCATACGATCCTCAATTATATTTTTGAAGAGAGCCATGAGGTTTTCGAACTTAGTTTCTCATTATAGAATTAACCCTTTTGGGACAGAGTTTTAGTTTGAAAATCGAGATATTTTGTGTGGAAATTTTTTCATATTCTGCGAGATATAGGTGAAATATTATTCTCTGCCTACTCATTAATTCTGAAATTTTTGTTGCACAAAATTTCCCAACTAGTGTTCTTGGTGGGCGATTGAAATTCCACAAAATTGATAACACAACAGAAAATAAGAACTTTTACTGAAAATTCACATACATTTGACTTTTGTATTTTGTAAAATAACATTGTAGAAATCAAATTAGGAATTTAAATTAATTAGGAATTTAATTAATGGAAGAGTCCAAAACATTTGCCTCACAGAGTGCTTTTCGACACCAAGTGAAGTGCAACGAATGCAGAGATAATACTTCTCTTGTTCTAGTAGTAAGTCATCACCAACATTGAGGCTATAAATTTTTGGGACTTTTGGGAATTCTTCACCCCCTCGAAGTGGCATCGTTGTTCGCCTTTTATTTTCTTCGGAAAGCATACCTTCGGCAAGTGAGACCAGAACATATTTCAACTATAACTTTTGCTGATCCCATTCGATAAAAACAAACCACGAGCTTACCGCGCACAACATTAGTAGTCTACTCCACCATTTTTGGGACTTTCGGTTGAAATCATAAACAGTCGCTAATGCTTTCAGGACACTTGATATTTTTCTTCGAATCGTCTATTTGGTTCGTATCATTGTCACAAGCGTTGGCGCATGCATGACAATTGTAACATAAAAAAGACAACTTTTGAATCCATTCATCGAGCTGCCAAAATACTAACAGAGTTAGTTTGAAGTTGGCTTTCTTTTTTAATGAGCTTTGCGATAAAGTGAGGTGTATGCTTTCTTTTTTGCATATCAATATGTTCCCAGTGCAACTGTTTCTAATAAATTTATTGAAGTAGGAAAGCGGTCAAAAGCCAAATATACTTCTCGCTCAGAACAAACCAAACAAAGTGTGGCGACCCAGTGTTGCCCAGAATCTGCCTCCTTTCCGGTATAAACATTGAAATCGTAAGTGTATTCTCTCCTTGCGACACATCGGCATATACTACTGCAAACTTTATCTTCCTTTGAATTTTACCATGCATTTTTCCATAGACTGGAAAGAACTCGGGCTTCGAGCAGCTGCAGATGTGATTTTAGACAGTGCAGAACACCTGACATGTAATGGTCTTTGGTGGGCTTTTCACAAACGATGAAATAAAGCTTTGATGCCAGTAATATGGTAAATATTGTATTTTTTAAATGAAATTTTTTATTTTTGGATTTTCCATTTTATGGTGAATTTTTAAATTTGTGGTGAATTTAAAAGGATAATAAAATTTTAAAGTTTTTTGTGAAATTTCTACTTTGGAGAAATTTGGTTTTCTTTTGTAGTTTTTTTTTAATTTGTTGGAGTTTTAAAAAATTTTTATTTCATTCCAATATCCACTTCCGAAAGTTATCTGCTGGTCTCGGGACGATATATTCTCTAAGGAGAGCTTATAGAAAACTTGATAAGGATTCAGAATATGTAAACTTCACGTGCTTGCGGGTTTTCTCGTTATTCGCCGAACGCGCTGATCAAATGGTCCAAGTATGAAGATTCCAGCTTATCTAGTGCCGCAGATTAATAAATAACATTTTAGGATTCAATAAAACAAAACGAAGGCCTAGAAATTTTTATTTTATTCTATTCCGTTTTTGGCTAATACTTAAATTTTCAGTAGTTTAAAAATTTTCGTAAAATTTTAAAGAATAAATTGTGAACTTGAGCTTAAACAAATTATTCGCTGAATAATTCAAAAATTTCAGTTCGACAATTCGGTCAAATATATAATTTAAAAAATAATTGTTTTTTAGCATTAGAATCTCATTTCGCCAACGTAAGTTCAGTCCATAACATTATAAATAAGAATAAACTTCACCAATCAATGCATCGAAATTATATTTAATGCATAATAAATTGTCAATAATTCGGGCACACTAATACCTTCTGCGAGTTATGCCAAAAAACCTTGCGCATTAAATTGAGACAGAAACACGACTCTGCTATCGAGAGCTATTTAAGAAACTTGAATCCAATAAACAACATGGATTATAGCCTGCGGAAAGCTGTAAGCCACTAAGGTACTTACAATGTCCTATTGCTTACGAATCTCCACTAAGACTTGAAGACCGTACTTGGAAAGACTCCTCTTGTAGAAGGTTTTCATACCACATGACACAAATGGTTGTACCATTCAGTGACATTGTGAATAATTTCAAGAAATTTCGGAAATTAAAAGTCTCCATGTGAGAATATCGCCCGGATCTGATCGAGTTACAGAATCAATGCTAAGATCTTACCTAATTCTGCTAGTAGAATTTTATTATTTATATGTTTAGTTAGAGCAAAGCATAGTCCATATAACCGCTACCATTATTAGATCGGCTTTTGAAAAAAAGCAATACTGTTCAGCTTTATTGATGGACATTTCTCACGCGTTTGATAAAATTTGCATAATGGACTACTTACTGAAATAGCTAGAGGTCTTCCTGACAACTACCACAAGCTTGCAAAGAGCTATTCGACAGTTAAACCGTTCAAAATAAAATCAAAGGATCAGCTATCAAAAAATTGGGAAAATTTGTGCAGGTGTACCTCAAGGTGCAGTACTAGGCCCGATATTATATCTTTACCACAGACATATACGTCAACGTTTGCAGACGACACTGCATTCAAGAGTGTTAATAAAGATCCGACGGTAGCATCTGTACAACATTGTTCCAGTGGAAACTCACGTTAAATATTTGGGTAACCACCTCGATCGACGCCTCCAAAAGTTACAAAGAAGACAGTCTAGACTTTTAAGAGTTATTGTCTGTTGCCACTATCTAAGAAGAAACCAAAAAAACCTGAGCAAGTATGTAAGCAAACTGCAGGCCATCCCAATTATCTGGCACAGCATTTAATACAATCCGATAGGCACCAGAGACTTAAAAAAACAGACACATTGAGCCTGAACATTGGCTAAAAACGTGGAGAATACAGGTAAAGCCATCGAAATGTACCCATGTAACGTTTTCTCTCAGAAGGGTAAATTTCCCACCTATAAAACCTATCCACCTTGATAGACGCCTAATTTGGTTCCGCCATATTGAGGCAAAAATACCGGCCCTAAAACTTAAAACAACCCAACCACACTGGTTAATACTCGTAGGTCCTCACTCAGCCTTGACGTTGGAATTCCACTTTTACGAAACCCAATATGGTCATATGGCATTCAGCTGTGGGGTACTGCTTGCGCGTCCAACATTCAGAAGTTACAAAGATGACAGTCTATGATTTTACGACTTATCGTATGCGTCGACTGGTATATAAGAAATGAAAATATAATTCCCACTGTCCAGGAAGAAGCAAACAAATACTTCTCCAAATACGTAAACAAACTAGAGGTCCACCGTAACACTCTTGTCCGGAAATTTTTACAATTTCGCAGGCACCAGAGACTAAAAAAGACTAACACATTAAGCCTGACGAGCCTGCTCACCCAACCCAACAATAGATAGTTTATTAAGATTTGAATACAATAAATTGGTTGTTACATTGGTAATAATTAAGAAATAATATTTTGGAAATATGATTTTAATACTTTTGTAATTTTCTTTTGGAAAGATTCAATAAAATAAAATTTATAATTAACAAAGAAAAAAGCACGAGATTGTAGGCTTTGACGGAATGCTAAACGAACAACAAATGCCGGTTAAAATTCAACACTTGATGGATGCCATGCTTAAGAGGTCTTTAATTTATTGATCCCCCCTCGTATATTAAGTATTTTGGGTATTTTTTTTTATTTATTTTCTCATTAATATCTTTGAATTGAAATTAAGTGCTACAAATTATTTTTTCCTTAAACAAACAAAAGTCTGTTATCTGCTTTTCAAATAAATTTAGCTGATTAATTTTGCAAATATTTGTTAAGAAAACTAAAGCAAGAATTTAACAATGCAAAGTTGGCTAAACAAATTAATTATATAAAATAACAGCAAACAGTAGCACCAAAATACAGTTTGAGATCTACAAATGGGAGCAGAAGATTCTTGGAATAAAAAATATTTTCGCCGCAACTTATGAATAAAAAAAATTAAAAAAAAGTAGAATTATAACCAGCTGATAAGTAAAATAAATGTTTAGCAATTATTGCTAAAAATATACTTAAACATAAACCTCAATGTACAAAAGTAATAAAATCTGGTTTAGGACGCTAATTAGAACACAGCAGGGGGCCTTGAGTACAAAGACTGAATGAATGTCTTACAAAGTAAGTTTTCTTATTATTTTTCGCTTCATGGTCGTAAAGCAGTAATTTCCTTTTGTGCCAAATAATTGTTGAGTAAAACAAAAAGAAAACAATTTTAAAAATGTTTTACCACAAGATATTTAAATAATTGTTGGGAGGAAGAAAAGAATAATGTAAAAGGAAGGGAAGAAATAAAATGGGAATTTGCTTTCAAAATTTACAAAAGAACAAAAAAGGAAACAAATTAAAGTTTCATAAAAGGACAATGACAATGATGACAATTTAAAAGTATGAAAATTTTATCGTATCGCAATTCTTTCCTACATCATGTCTCCTTTACATATATTTCAAAAAGGGAGGGATCAATCTCTGTTGCATGTTGTGAATGTGAAATAATGTGAATGGGACGCGGTATTTTATTATTCAAATTGGATCTATAAAAAATCGTATCTGAGCTTTAAAAGTACGAAATTTGTTGACAGCTCTGTCCGAGATGCTAATATGTTTTGTCAAATTTCATAAAATAATATTTTCCATTTGATCAGTGTTGCATTTTGTTTTCGCAACGTTTTTCCATAAAATATCAAATTGTTGCGTTTTTTGAGTTGGACAGATTCCTGTCAAAATTTGTCTGATTAAATCGAACGACTTTGTAGGATAACGAATCACGACCTCAAATTGTATGTAGCTACGATTTAAGTCCGTAGGCAAGACAAAGTGATGCACCGAAAATTGATTTCTCAAAAATAGTTTCGAAAATTTTGGTAGTAATAAAAAATAACCAAATGAAATAATAAATTTTCGAGATACTTCAAAAAATTTCGTATGGCTATTGTCTGTTTTTTATTGACATATATGTGTAAACTTTAAGCCCTTAGACGACAGCAGTCTACACAACTACTCGACTTCAAATTACTTAAGATCTCTTAATTGTTAATGCATTTATAATATTTTAACTTTGTGCTGTTATTTTCAGATTTAAGCTCTTATTAATGCAGATTTCTTATTGTATTGGCAGCACAGCTGCTATTAATTGTCGCTTACAAAAATATAAATTAAACTAAGTTGGCGATATTAGCGAAGGTGGTCATGTAGCCGTATAGCTGTGATGGCATCAAAACAACCGTCCTCATTTAAATGTGCATATTATGATTCTGACAGATTAAGATCGATAGCCTGATGGCGGCAATGTGTTTTTTATTTGTCAAGTACCAGACTCGGTTCAAAATTTCATGAGAACGGATGTGAAACTCCATAAGTATTTATGGAATTATGTTACAGAAGTAGTACTTTGGTCATATGAAGTATGCACAGCAACATCTCAGCAATATTTTTTTTCATACGAATCTATATGAAAATATCAAATTATGTGCAAATTCAAACAGAGTACGTATTTTTCGTTTATTTTTCATAGCGCGTTGGATGTTTAAGTTGAATAAAAAGTACCTTTTTGGTTGGTCGATCAATTATTAAATTTTCCATCACTGGCCTGGATGAAAATTTTTGCCCATGAAATATATAGTAACAAAAGTAAAAAATACCGACAACGGTACTAATATAGTAGCTTAGGTTAGGTTGGTTTGAGAAGAGGAGCTATTCCATTAGTTACATGCCCGTGGCTAGGCACTTATTCCTTCATTACAAACCAGGCATAAAAACGCTATACGTGCCCGGATTCGGCAATTAATCTTCAAGAGTTGTCAATCGGAGATGGTTTATGCCCATAGCTGCCAACTGAAAAAGGTCGAAGATTGTTAAAATTTGTAAAAAGATCGCCAAAAACGCTTTATGCAATCGTTACTGTAAGATCATAGCATTTTTAGATTTTTTTTAAAATCAATTTCAATTAAGTATAATTTTTATTAATAGACATTAAATCGAAAAGAGCCTTAAACTGAGCCTTATTCTGCGATTCTTAGTTTTTTTATTAGGTACAGAAGGCATACAATAAGGCACTTAACACGCTTAGAAGCAGTGAAGTCACTTGTAATTCCCTTTCATAACTTTAAAAACTTAAGAGCTGCAAATATATGAAAGCTAGTATCGAATTTAGTTTTCGAAAAATCGTCAAATCGGAAAAGGGTAGTTTTTGAGTGCAAAAATCGTTAATATAACTATAAATCTGGCAGCAAGGGTTTTGTCTGATAAGGCGGCAACAGTGAATTGCGAAAGCTGAGCAGTGTCAGAAGATGTTTCATTGTTTCAAAGTCCTCATTATATGCCCACTATTGTCGGCTCTTTCTGTTCGCAGAAGTTGTGCTTGTAAGCTTGAGTACCCTGTTGTGCAAGCCATAAACGTTGCGATTGTTGCTAAAACTTGGCTTAGGATCAACTTAGGTATTTTGCTTACAAACAATACAATTTCATTTTGCAAACAAGCTTTTTGCGATGTACTATTTCAGTATTATTGTGCTATTTTCAGTATTTTTTGATTAGCGAAAAACGTAGTAGCCGCGCGATATTAAAATTACTTTTTTCCAATCTGAAACGTTATATAACATACTACCAAAAATAAACGGATTAACTTTTGTACCTTATATAATTAAAATACAACTCAAAAGGCCTTCTATATAGACTAGAAAAGTTTTCACTTTGGTTTTTTGAAATAGTACTTTTGTTGTTGAAATAGCTTTTTTTTAAGCAGAAGTTCGGTACGATTTTATAACCTTTATCATCCGTCACAGTTTCATAGTCACTATGAACACAAGCACTAAATAGAATTAGGTTGTGCGTCATGATCATGAACGTTGCAACAGTGTTGTCAAGCCTGCCATAAATCATAACGCAACATCTATGGCTGGCTGTAGAATTCTTGCCATCTTACAAATTTCGGTCTCTTTAATTTTTAGCAGGCTCTACGTTTTAGCTGCCTAAGAGTCACTTTAAAAGACAGTTGTAGTTTTTCTCAACATTTCGTTGTTCCACAGTGCGATATGTGTCATCTTAACAAAAATTCATTTCTAGTAGCCTTTTACGGTTGTACATTTTCTAAGTTTATTGCTTGTAATTATCAGGCTTTGATTGCCGGAATATCTATTAGTTTATTACTGACTACCCAATGGTGGCCTGGAACCCAGATGATGTGTAAAATAATCGTTAATCAACTAACATAGTAAATTTTCTATTATAAAATCGTTTACATATAAAAAGTTAAGAACACCTCTCAGACACTAAGGGTATCGGCATATTATCCAATCATAATATATATATTATTTTTTCAATATTTTATAATACTTTTGCTGAATTTCTAAAAAGAAACTGGTTGAAGTCATTGATTGGATTGTTGTTTTTTTATATTATTTTAAAGGCCTATAGAAAAAGTATCCTTCCATGAGAATAGAAAAAGCTTTTCCCAAGCAAAGGACATATGAAATTTTATCTGATGAAAATATTTAACTCCAGCGATAGACAGCGTTCTACGCCAAACTGCAGCAGCTTTTAAATTCTATTAAATTCCTTAATGCTCTGGTTCGTATAAAATATAATCGTAATTTAAAATGATCCATATTTCTTTCATAAAAATCCTGTTTAATTTATTATGTATGAGTCCTGTGTTGAAAACCATTTACAATTTTTAACAAAAAATCTCTTTGTTCATTTCTTTATTGAGGCACTGAAATGATGATTATTTAATAACCATCCTTTTCTTTTTTCCCTTTTTTCCCTCATAAACACATACACACACCAGCAAACTTAAGTGCATATGCACACATACATTCGCAAATAATATTTCATAGTAAAATTCTGTTCGGTTCTTTTCATTGCTGCAAAATAAATTCTGGAGTAACAATAATGAAAATCCTGTAAAAAGGATTTTAAAAAAAATGTCTTAATAATGTTGTTCATCTTTATTAACGTAATTGTTGTATTTGCGCATATGAGTATTTTGATTATAGTGGTACGATTCAGTTCCATAATCCTTTTACTTTTGTTTATTTGTTTGGTTGTTGTATGAATGTGGCAGGGGTGGTTACGCTGTGCGTTAAATATTATTTAATGTAAAAATTATGCGAGATCATAACTCAATTTTTCTTTACATATTTACAACAACTACAGACAAATGTTTTGAACTTAAAAAAGATAAGAATTAGAAAGGGGATGATTACATTAAGCGGCAGGCATGTACAAGAACACCTCGAAGGGGAGAAGGGGTTTGCTTGGTAAGCGCTTGTGTCAACTCTGGCTATTTTTTTTTATTAAAAGTAGGTGCAATGAAGCTTTCGTGTTTAATCTGTAGCATTAGCACATTGTTAGGGATTATATAGAGGCAAGGGTTATTAAGGAGAATTTCCAATAGGGCCAGGTTGATGTCGGCAGTCTGTGGTGGTCACTTGGTTTTGGCGACACTTATCAAATCTCTTATATTTTATTCAGTAAATGGGACCAAATCATCATAGCGACTTAGATAATTGAAAGATACTAACAAGCAAAATTGTCATATATGGAACAACGCACAAAAACAAGAATTTTTGGAAAGAATTTGGGCCGGCAATATCAATGCTTCATAATTTTTCTAAAACAACATTGGCGAAGCTATCACAGGCAGCGTGAGTACTACAGTGAACATTTAATGGTGTAAGTATCTCTCGCAGCGGTCTTAGGATTTTGTTAGCAATATCGTGTGATTTCACCCTGTTGGACTTATCAGCAGTTTCGTTAAGTCGCTGCCCTATGCCATGTATATTATTGCTACCAGCGTGTAGAGCGGCGGCTGACGTATGTATGCATATTGGTATACATAAGAAACACATTCCATTTATAGGTACATCTGATATGCAACCATTGCACAAGCACCTAGAGGCATATCTTCTTGGGGATCCCGCTTTAATATATTCCTACCGGGGGAGATGGAGGAACCAGTCCCCGAGGCCTGTCTGGGTCCTGAAACTGGTTGAAGGTAGGGCTTTCTAAGTGCGACCAGTAAGGATGTAAGCACTGGTACCACGGGCGCGCTAAGCCCTAGGGCGCAAGTCCCAGACCGGTTGTTGATGACGCTCATTCGGGAGTGTACGTGGTGGCTGTGGGTTATATCCAAATCGAGGGAAGATCTTAATGCAGGTTCAATGTGGCACTGCATTGCCACTGGAATAGCTCCAAAGCCCTCAGAAAAAGGTGTGATCAGGGTCCAGGGAGCCACCTTCAATTGCTATACATACAGTACGTATAGGGACGTTAGTAGTCGTTAAATGCCTCCGCTGGTAAGACCACCGTCGAATTGAGTCGCAAGACTGGTGCCGACTTAAATAATAGCATTTCTTTACAACCTCATTAGCGCGAAGTACTCGTACGTCGTCTTAGTTACTTTTGGGGTGAATTTGTTTCTGTTTGTTAAAGGCCAGAGTGTTCAAAATACCCTGAATCAGATAATCGTTACTAGACAACCCTGACTGGGTTCCAAAGTAGTTGCAAGTAGATAGATTTACGTTGCAATCTAGACAGGTTTCTCAGCGTTACGCGCTATTCTTCAAAATAGATTTTTATTATGTAGGTCTTTCTTTGTTTCTTAATAATTATTATATCTCTGGTTTTTGCTGAAATCTTTAGGTTATTCTTCTACAGACGGGTCACAGACTTTAGTAAATTTTTTATATTTATTTGTACCCGAATAACAAATTAATGATTCTATTAGAAAGGGCCCTTGTGATGATAACCAAATACGATGAAGTTAAGTTTTACATTATAGGAAAACTTCCCGAAATCTTTGCCACAAAATACATATAAGAAGCCTGATGTTTTTAAAAAATATCGCACCAAATAGTAGACAAATTTGTAATTGAAAAAAGTACAACGATGTAAAACCATAAATTTATAATTTAATTTCTCTTTCCGAAATGAAGCAGTTTCACAATTTATGGGAAACTATTCACGTATCGATCACTCTCTCTTTAATGGGCCCAATTTGAAGTAGCTATAAAATTTTTACTTAGCTTCTCCCTCAAAAATGTTTAACTTTTTCTTTAAAATTTGCTCGATAAAAAACGACAACATATTTCAACCCTCTGAACAATTTGTCAACACTTTATACGGTAATGACAGGATTATCATAAACAGCGACTGGCTTATGTGTTAAAGTTTTTAGGGCTGTTATATTTGTGCCTCATAAAAAAACAAACATTCAAACTGTTCCACAGCGTGATAACCATGAACAACAAAATATACTGGGAAATTTACGAATAGTGACGCCATTTTAATTGTACGAGGCGGACTATTGGAATTCTGCGAAAAGTATTTTATTATATTTTTTCAACAGGCATAATCATGAGATATTTTGGCGAGTGTATCCATAAAGCAGCTTAGGTTGGTATAATTCTAAACATACAAAGTGGGAAGTAACATTGTTGCCAATATATTACTTTTTTCCTTTCGAAATAAAACAAATTATCCGATTGCGTAGATAAGATTTATTTACATCACTTCAGTGCCGAAACTGGCTTGCGAAATCTTGGTCCTGCAATTAACCAAACTTTGGAATTTCACCAAAATTTGGCAATTTCACCGAAAATTTTTGAAATATACTATATATTACACAATTCTATAAAAATAATATAATTTCACCACAAATCTGGAGTTTACCAATAAATTAACGAATTCACAAACAAATTAAAAATTCACTAAAAAATTAAAAATCTTAAAATTTAAATATTTAACCACAAATCTAAATTTAAGTGAAAACTAAAAAAAACCTAAATTTCGCCAGAATTTGGGAATTGAATAAAATTTAAAAATTTTTCCCAAAACCAAACTATAGTCTAAAAATTTTAAATTACTAAAAGAACAAAATTTTCCAAACAAGCGAATTTTGCAAAAAGAAAACCGAAATTGCCTCAAAAATGACGAGAAATTCTAAATTTTGAAACATTTTAAATTTACCAAAAAATAAAAAGTGAAGTATAACACAATTCACCAAATTTTAAAATTTCCAAACAAAATTTTTAATTTTACCAAAATTTTTCAGTTTTGCCAAAAATTTGCAAAGAATCAATATTTTATGAAAAACGTAGCAATTTTACCAAAGCCAGTGTTACACAAGGTCCAGAAATCCCAATTTTCAGAAACAAGTAACCAAAAACAAACTTTAACATATATTAAAATTTAACGACAAAACTTCACCGAAAACCCTAAAATTCATTAGAAATTTTACTAAATATCGAACTCCTCAATGATCTACAAATCACCACAAAATCCAGAATTTGTGAATAAAGCAGAAGCATTAAGAGAAAAGACAAACAAATTAAAAAAACAGTAATTAAGAAAAAATAGCTAATCGAAAGGAGAGTTTAATTGTCGAATAGACGATTAAAACCGAAGGCCAAAATTAAAGATCGCCATCCTTTGCTGAGAAAAATCTGTACTACATTTTGAGTAGTTCATACTTTTGTGAAGGGTATATAAGATTCGGCACATCTCTTAATTGTTTTTTTTTCTTTTCCTATCGTTCTTATCGTGTCAGCCCATATTTATGTTACCCTGTCACTCGTTAGGTGCCGAATTATATACATTTTTTTAATTGAATATCAAACTCTTCGAGACTGGTTATTAATAGTTATACAACGTTTATTCACATTGGGGAGCATTTTAGTAAAAGGTGCTTCCAGAGACAACATTTTCTGGTTCAAATTTAGTTGGCCACTTTAACATTTTGTATTTTAAAGTTAACTTTATTTCTTAACGTTTCGCAAAATATTTGTGTACTTCTATTTCACAGTATATAGCGTTAAGAGGAGATTGTGGTTTATAAATTTGTTTATAAAAAACATTAATTGGACCAATTTTTAAATAGTACCCAGTCAAGTCTTTTGGGTTTGAATTGTACAAAAAAAGTACAATTGTTCTAACTTTATCATCCTTAGTCCCGAAAGGATCGTAACTTAGTCGCTTATCTCATATTCTTCGTATCTTTCCGAATACATTGTCCAACGCAACCTAGTTATCTAATAGATGCTAAGGGACGCGACGTAGCAAAAAGGGGATCTGATGTAGATTTTTGTGGACCAGAACCCAGAGTTGCACTGAGGAATGGCTTAGTGCGATCTAAGTCCTACTCATTACACCTAAAAAGGTGGAGGTAGGCTACCACTTGTATACAAGCCCGAATAGGTCATGGAAACTTCATTTTCCTAAGATAAAAATCGCAGAATCGCAGACTGTGCATAGAAGAGGCTGACACGGTTATGCACATTGTGTGTGAATTCCCGAAAAAGGCTTGCATATGCCTTATAAGCACGGGCAGACACTTGTTAAATGTGAATTCGATGGAAGAGTTAAGCCTTAGACAAGTGTTAGCAAATACAAGAAATTCCGTGATGAAGAGAAGAGTCGACCAGACGGTAGTCTGAAATCACTAGAATCAAAAGTAAAGGCTGGGCTTAGCACGAGACTCAATGAAAGTAAGGTTGTCGTGAATTGCAAATCGGTTGGCTGAAATCAATTCGTGTAGCGAAGTGGGTCGAAAGGGGTGCAAAAAGTAAGAGGTCTCCTTCTATATCTTCCTGCATTAATAATACTTAGTAGATGAATATACATTCTTCGTTTTATTTTTGTTAACTAAATAGTTGCGTTCATATCCACATACTGAAGGAAGCAGACTTTTAGCGAAACTCTCGAAAGACTCAACCCAACCCCAGCTGCAAAATAAGACTGCGTTAGATTCCCAAAACTATTAAGCTCATATTCATGCTACACAAATTTATGTTAATATCAACACAGTAGCAGAATACTGCTATTTTCGATACTTTTCAAATTTCTTAGTTCTGTAGTAAATGGAAGCTATTACCCCGTACTTCTGAAAACAAATTTGATCATCTTATTCAGTCTAATGTTATCATCGAGCTTTTTTTGGTAGCCTTAGCGATTTCTAGCTGTCAACTGATAGTTGACCGGTCCAACACTGAAAAATATATGTCTATATAAAAAAAAAGTTATAAACAAGCATATCCTTAACTCCTTATTCAATCAAATAATCAACTGTAGCACACTTCATTGCCACCCTATTGGTGTGAGAAGTTTCCAGCAGTTCGCAATATATAGCTCAGTTCTCTATTTATTGTGTTAAAGACTTTAGTCCTTTGGCTTACATCACAGGTTTTATAATTATTTTTGATTAATTTTCGTATTTTATTTGTTACACTTTATTGTTTTTTGGAACTGCAAATGGAATTTATTATCTACAGCAACTCATTTTGCCCTCGAAGAAACCTGAAAAGTGTGCTATGCATCCTAACAGTTTCTTTAGTTTTTCTCATCGTTATGATGAAAACAACAACAAAAATCAAAATATAAGGAACTAGCGCAGATAAGATCCAGAATCATCACCCCAGTCAACCATATTCTGATGCATTCTTGTTGTAAACAGATTTTCTCTGTTCCACTGTTAGTTTATTGTTCTGCCCGTATGTTTGTTGGCAGTGTTGTCAAATGTTTAGAGTCGCGTATACGCTACAGTTACTTTATATTGACTGAGCTTTCTTTGTATCAAGATATGTTTTTGTTAAACATTTTATGATATTTGTCTATGTTCACACGTGTGCACCTCTTAATGAATTATATTAGGGGAAGCGCTCAATATTCACTGCTGTAGAGGAAAAACACATATACATACAAGAGTTTAATAAAATTTCGCCAATTCGATGACTTAAAGCACCAGCTCATAAATTATTAACAATTCATATATTTTTCATAAACTTTAAATTAAATTTGTATATTCCACATTAACTTCAACACCCAGCTCATCAGTATTATCGTAAGTGAAATATAATTTTTTCCCCCATTTTCATAGCACTTTCAATTCTCGTTCAGTGAAAATATAAAAAAAAAGTTTCAAAATGTTTTGAAATAACAAAATAATTGAAACGAAACAAAATTTGGTCACAGCTGCATCTCAATCAATTTTAATTTTAATATTCATAAAAATATTTTTAAAATATAAAAGGTTTATCAAACAAATTTTATATAGCAATTTGATTAATAAAACTTTTTTAAATCGAAAATAATATTTATGAATATTGCCTTAAATATTTAAAAAAGTTGGGTAGTGTTTTGAACTTATATAGAAACTAAAAGGTCTAAAATACATACAACGCAAAAAAAAAACGTTGAGCACTGAATACAACTACATAACGAAATAGTGTACTGGCGGCATGAGTTTGTCATTAAAGGAATTTTTTCGTTAATTAAATCATGAAACCATAATTGCTTCTTCAAATTCGGTCTCCTCTAAAGTCTAACTATCTCCAAGACCATATCAAACTGTCACACATGTCTGTGATCTTTCTTCTGCTTCTTAGTTGTACTTCTTAGTTGTGATTAACTATTTTCATAGCTTACGAAACTCTTGCTGTCTTGGCGGTACAGTCCCTATCGCAGAGTTCTTCGTAATGCCCTAACGCATAATTTGACAATTTTTTCGGTTTGTTCAAACCTCGTTGAATATTAAACGCTTAGACAACTTTTGTTACCTCCTTCGTACATAGAAATTTTCTCTACAACTTTTTTGTAAAGCCCATAAATTTTATGCAGTAGTAGATATTTGTTTAAGGCTGCATGAATAAATAAAACGTTTCCACTTGTACAAATTTGCATTGAACACAGAGATGAGAAAGTAAAAGTCTAAATTGAAAATATATACCGACTGACAATAGAGCATAAACCCAGAGTATGATGACGGCCTTTAAAATTAAATACTAGGAACTTAAATTAAAATAAAAGTAAGGAACTCATATATCCGTCATATGCCGCTAAATATTAACTGGGACTGATTATAAATTGAAACCAGGTATAATGCTAAAAACGCCAGTAAAAGACTAGGAACGGAAATACCTCCATAAGTGGAAATGGAGCTTAATTAAATTACTGCAAACAGAGTCCATTAAGTCCTACATAAGATCAACCAAATCAAACTTTAACTGGCAAGCAACAGGACTCACGCAAAACTTTATACGAGGTTAATATTAAGAAAGACTACTGATTGAAGACAGACTGAAAATACAAATAACTGACGAGTGGCGCTCAATGGATAAAGCTAGTCACCTTGTTCAGGGAGGGACCTCTCCGGAGTCATCAAACTATCTATCAGAGATTTTATTCCTCCAAAGCCGATGGCAGGATAGTCACAAAGTACGTGTTGAGAGGTATCATGAAACCTTCCAGCATATGCAGGATAAGCGTATGAGATACCTATTTTGCTATGTCTCTGTACCACAGATCCAGCCGAATTTAAGTAAGGTTCTAGCATCTGAGGGTCTCGGTTGATTGCTGAAAACAAAGAAAATTCTAGTGGTCTCAAATTATACAATATTGGTGATTGAATCAGATCACCTCTGCGAATGTTATACATACGGTTGGATCACTTATGCATAATGCCATACATGGATGAAGAGGGGGAGGAGCGTTGTTGAAAAAAAAAACAATTCCCCCTCCTCAAATTAAAATTTTCCCATAAAAAAAGTTTTGAAAATTTATTTACTTCAATATTTCACATTAATATTTTTGGGCAGTTGGATATAGTGCGTTTGCACCACCAAGTTTCGACGAAAGTCCAATCTCTTCTTCACTGCAAAAACTTTCTAATCAGCTCAATGATTCAATCAGAGCCTTCCGATCAAACTTAACTTGTATTATAATAATAAGGTAACTGTTTCAGATTTAATTGTGGCTTTACATAGACTATTTCTCTGCTTTCGAAATATAAATGAATTAATTCCTTTAATGGTGTGGAAAAAGTTCGAATATAAAAAATTTTCTGATTCATTTGAACTAATAAATGTCGTCCGCGTTTTTCTTTGGATATTCCGAATTTTCTTAATTAAGTTTTGTTGAATTTATGAATCATGATACGGAAAAATTTTAAATTTCATAAACCAACTGTGTTAAAAAGATGAAAAAGAAGCCTCTGCATTTAAATAAAATGTTCTAGTTTTTGAGAAGAAAGAGCACAAAAGACTATTATGAAAAGGGTTAAGCAACTTATAGCAAATCCTACAACATTTATATCACAAATGAAACCAATATAATATTTTTCAAACCAAATAATGCGGGTTTGCACAAAAGTCACAACGTTAAACTTTTGCAAAAGGTGCCTTCAGTCATGGCAGTTTCATTTGCATATTGCAGATGAAAAGTTCGTTGTAAGGAAGCAATGTGATATTACATACAACATAAGGCAGTTTTGAGAACAACTTCGAACCTTTTGATTTCAGGCATATCTAAATCTTTGTTATATACTGTATCTTTCAAACTTGTCCCTCTGGGTATGTCGCAAGAGGTATTCGGTCACATACAGCCCGCTTCGTTGACACCATTGTCCTCTTTTTCTCATTGCCTGTTTGGCAATGTGTCAGCTGAGGATCACCTGTCCTGAACAAGTTTGGAGGCCAACTGGCAGACATTTCGGCTACGATGTCTGGCAAGAGATTCCAGCCTGCGGCTTCTACCCAAGTTCCCATCCTCACTAGGGGGAGGCCGGTTGGATAGGATAAGACGCCGGAAAGTGCTAACTAACTTTAACGTTCCAATAAAGGATGCAATTTGACATCAGAGATGAGTATGTTCACGAAGACTAAGGCGCAATAAAAATGGAGTACAAAAAACATTCTATTTCTAAAATTACCATTAGCTTGTTTTATCCCAAATCATTTTATTATAAAAATGCAATTAATTTGTTGGGGGGAGATAAATAACTCTCTGTGCGCATTTTTCTGGTTGCTTAAGCCAGCTCATTAGGAAACCTTTATCCAAATTTGTTAGAAAACTTTAACGACTTATGCTAGAACTTGGTTAGACCAAATTCAAACAACATCAAATCAAAAACATTAAAGTTCAACCAAAACTCACAACAAACAAATTGTTGTTTAATTCTTATTAGTCTCTCTTTTAAAAAAGACTGACATTTTCCCAATTTTCAAAATTGTTTTCTCCAGTTTTTCGGAGCTGTTTATTTCTCTCCAACCAGCCGTGCAAAACTCGTTCAAATCAAAAAAATCTTCACAACCAAATCAAGTTTGTACACAGAACAAAACAAAAACTTCAATGAAACGTTGCTTATTTAAACGACGGATTTTGTTTGCAAAATGGTAAATATTTAAATAAACGGGAGACGAGTTGTTTAAAAGTTGGGTGGAAATTGCAACAATATGAAAATTAACAAAAACAACGAAACAATTTACAACAAACAATTGTTTTACTTTTTGTTGTATATATTTGTACAATTCACAAATGCCTTGTATTATTGTATAGTGAGTGTATTTAAATAAACCTTTGCTGTATTTGTTTCTGAACAGTCAATTTTATTGTACTGTGGTATTATCGTGTTGCTAATGTAAAAACTGTAGAAATTGAATCAAGCATGCGAACTTTAAATTACTAACAATTGCGCTTCAAGGTAACAAAATGTCTTTAGCAAATAAGCAGATAATAACTAATTATTTGTATTTCAAAAGAAATTCTATTAATATTTTTTGTGGTTTTATAATTTTACTTAAAAATTGACTTAAACTTAATTAAACAGTTAACACAGTCCAAGCCATGGTATCAATACAACATTTCAAAAACATACGAAATGATGTTGCATGATAATATCACAATTTTATATGGAAATTACCAGTAACATAAATACTATATTGTATCATAATATAGTACAAAAATCGGTACAACGAAATAAGGCATTGGCGAATTGAACAATTTTTTGGTTTAACGAACAAATGTTAGGAAATATTTTAAGCCACAGCTGGTTAAACCAATTTTTAAGTAACTTCTTCTTTGGTTGACAATTGTGTGAAAAAGTTGATGCTTGAAACAAATTTTTTTTAATTTTGTAAAGAAGAGCACAAGAGTCCGGCTAAGTAGGTCTAACAGAGAAAAATTAACACTCGCTTGTAAACATTACTAATCCTCGGTAGAACAGCATTCGTTTGGCATGCGTGGTCAAGAGGAGGATTTATCTCTAGTAAGCGAACTCTGGATACCAGTTTTCCAATTTTAATGCAGACTTACCCGTCCATATGGTGCTCTGTATGGATTGCATCCTTTTCTGCATTACTCGTGGGAATTATATGAAATTTCTGCAGGAACTCCGGTTTTAATTGGCCAATGGAGGAATCCAGAAAGAAATGTAAAAGAATGCCTCGCGAGTGGTAGATCAATCTCTAGAGGTACTCCCAAAGCTTAGGATACTGGATAGGAATGGACAATGAAGCCTAACAAGAGGTAAACAGTTTAATCTTTGTAGGAACACTAGTGTTTATTGACTAATGGAGGAATTCTGAAGAAATAGACGAGAAAACCTCACAAGTTGTGAACAGGCCAGTCTCAAAAATACTTCTGAGGAAGAGAATGAGACGATAACGCGCATTGTGTGTGAATTTTCAGCATTGGCTGGCATAAGGTTTAGGACCACGGAGGATCTAAGCCTTAGAAAACTGCTCGGAATTATAAGCGACTCCGTGCTGAGTCTAAAATCACTGATGTCAAGAATAAAGTGTAGTGTTAGCACAAAAATTACAAATATGTTGCCTGAAATTAATTCGAGGAAAGAAGAGGATCAAAAAGGTTATCCCACATAAACTAATAAATATATACATAAATAATTATATTATACAAAATTTTATTACTTTCTTAGTATTTTCACAAATCTCCTTTTAATAAAAGTTGTTATTATCGCTAAACATCGTTATTTTTGTTTGTTTATTCATAACATCTTCTTGGTATTATTGGTACTTTTCCAAATCCACCCGAAGAAAAGTTCTAGGATACCTCGTTCAAGAAGAAAACAATTCTCTCAGTTACACAATTTTCTCATACGGTACCGTTTTTTAGTCAAATTGGGCTCCCGCTAGCTCTCAATATAGAGTGTGTATGAGATACATAGGTAATATCTTCGAAATGTTTTTAAGAAACATTGAAGTAATCTCGTCTTTTAGGTGAAAACAATTTTAATAAGAATTTCAGTTTTTGTTTCAATATCCATAATTTTAATTTAATAAAAATTTAATAATTTAATTAGCAGTCATCTGCCCGCTATATTTTTTTTAAATTAAATATTGAAATAACAGATTAATTATAATTTCTTTTTATATTTTTTAAATATTTCGCAACTGGTCTTTTTTTTCTAGTATCTTGACTTTCATGTAAATTTTATATAAACAAAACTATTGAACGTTATCCAATAAAAAATGTTTTACTACTCTAGTTACACATTGTGTTGTTACGTTATTTTTATAAAAGGAAAAAAAAATTAATTTATTACCTTTTATTTAGCACAAAAGTCAACAACAGACAATTAAAAAAAAATCAAAAATAAAAGAGACAAAAATTAAATTTTCCTTGGACTCTGCACAAAAGCTCTATATATTTATGTATGCAATGACCCAAAAGTTAAGGAATGATTTCGTGCCAATATAATTGAGGTTATGGAATGGCCAAACAGTAATGGGACCTCAGCTCAACTGCATACTTGTATCTTTTGTGTCAGCGAGCAGATTTGGGAAAATGTCAGAGGGACCATTCAGGGGCTGGCCGTTGAAACGCTGTTGTAAAAAAATAGTGGTTTTTATTAAATTTTAAAACTTTCTATCATATGTTATAAGAAATACGTCATATTTCTAAGCACTGCTACTTTTGTGTTTTGTGTTAATAATGGTTTTTGCCGATAACTTTCGTTTTACGCACGTGAATTGTATTTACATTATTATCGATTTGTGTTGTGTTTTCATGTGTAACATAAACACAACTTGTGATTTTAGGAAAATCCAATAAAAGTGCTATTTTCGTGTTCGCGACTGTAGGTGTGTGTGTGTTCATTAAAAACATAAATAAAGCTCCAAAATCTACAACAGAAACAGATTCATTTAAGTTAAATAATAGAACTTTTCTCTTTCTTTATTTCAAATAAAGGTTTTTTCCTACTTTTGCCTTTAAAAACTATCATAATGTTACCAATAAGCAAATAGCAATATCTGTGATAGACAAATGAAATTCGCTGTAATATCTAAATATGTAAATAAAATCTCGAATATTAAAAATGTATATATTAAATATGTAAATGAAAGAAAAGAGAAAATTCAGTGTAATTTTTTGGGAACTTCTCCGAAATTGTTTCTAATCGAATTTTAAATACCTCTGCTCCAAATACTCAACCACGAGTACTCACTTGTACCAATTTCGTTCATTACCAGTGTGCACAGCCGTTGTTACCAAAATAGTCACAATTCAAAATAAATAAAAATCGGGGTTTTTCATTAATCCAGTTCACAGACCGCAATAATTTATATTCTAACACTGTCTTCTTTAACTGGAAAAGTTCGATATATATAGAACGTATATATACCCTAGCGGAGATCACATAATATTTTGGCTTTTTGCCTTATTGAATTCTGCTTCCTAATTGTGAACGAAAAATACTTTTCAATGTTTATCAATGATACGAATTGAAACAAACAAACGAATTAAAATTCGACATTTATTACAAAATAGTTAGGTCGGAACCCGATATCTAGTCAACCTTTTGCTCTGTGACGAAACTAATTTTAAGATATTAAGTATTTGACAGTGAGTTATATAGTATGTAACGTATGCTGCAGATAAAAAAAATGCGTTAGAATATAAAAGCAGAAACTGGGAGCTAAAGAGTATTCAAATAAGGGCGGTTTGTTGCTGACTAACGTTATTCCTTTCGTACTTGAGAGATCCATGTACGCGGCTTCCAACGGTGCGATGTATCCAAGGGGTCCAATTTTCATTTCTTTTTCCGGCTAAATTTTAGTTTAAGTTGCGTTTGATAGCATTGAGCGACTACATTGTATTTACTTAAACTGGTCGGTCGGATTAGAAAACCCACAAGAAATAGTTTATCTCTGCCAAATTGCACAATCTTTGTGGCCAATTTACAGCATCAACTGCGAGAGGTAACTATATACTCAAATCGCTTAAGTATGGTAATCGCGGTCCCACCAATCTTGTATTCGAAGAAGTAGGGTGCAATGATGCTGCCGACTCAAAATAGGCTGCATATATTATCTTGTTGCAGATGCATTACAACTAGGTCAATTCTGTGTAAACTGATGTCGTTCCAAGTAAACAAATTTTGTTCTTACCAAAACAGGCGCGAATCCAGCTTGAACTTTAGGTGTAAAAATGTTTTTCTACTTGTTTATAAATGCGTCTCGTGGGCATTTCTTACACTAACGAACGATCGTATTGATAATAAAGTTTGAAGACTTCGATAGACGCTGCATAACCGCATCAACACCAATCCGTCGTTATGGGATACCCCTTTCGATATATTCTTTTTTTTTTTTGTTTTAATAATATTTTTTTATTGATTCGCATCTCTCTCTTATTTTTGGCTTCATATTGAAATAATACATAAAATACTTAAAATGTTCTTAACCCAATCGCATAATTAATTTCATGTCTTAATTTTATTTTATTTTATTCCAAATGATAAACATTTATTGCAATATTCTTTCCATGTACGTATGTATACTAAAGATTAAATCTACTGACACAAAATAAACAAAATTTACATAAAAAATCAGTTTGAAAAAGAAATTGAAATTTTAAATGTAGTTTTTCATATTTCAAAAGGCAACTTCCGCAGAGCCAGACACAAATAAAAGAAATCCAGTCCTGCCCTGTAGTTTCGATGAAGGCATCTTTACCTTTCAAAGCTTGGGGTTACTGTGGCTTCAGTTATTTTTGCTTCCGGGATTATTATCTTGCTTAGAAGCTCAAGCTAACAACACTGATTTCAATGTCAGGCATTTCGATAGCTACCGCGTAATTGACGTTTAGTTGTATGTTAGTTTTCAATCAAAACACGTACTCAATTTGTTTGTTCTGTAGTTTACATATAAGACACTTCAAAATTGATAGAATTGCTCTGAAAATGGAAAGGTTTAACAGAGGAGGCCTTACTTTAAAAGTTAAGCTTGGTGTGGACCCGTTACATGGAGAAAAGTGATTTTTTTTTTTTTATAATTCAGCAATATCTCCGCTCGTGAGTTGTATAACTTTGCAGCCCAAAGAAGACCAATGTAGTTTCATTTGTTTACGTCAAGAAAGAGTGAACAGTTATTGTTGATACACTGTAACAAAGCCAAACCCACTATACTCACCGGTAATAGACCTTTAGTATTATTTCCGCTTTTAATGGTCAAAAATGGTTTAAAATCAGAAGGTTGAATTTACATCTCATGTCGATTTTTGGAGTACAATGGGAGTCTCCACTCTCTCTGATTGCTCATTAACATATGATTTCAGGCAAAAATAAATGTAATCGCTAAGTGGAACCTTGCGAAAACAACTGATATTTTTCAAGCTCTCCGCAGTCTCCTGGCATACGTTGAATATTATACACTTTTAGGGCAACATTCTACGGTGAAATTTTCAATATGACAATTGTGGTCACCAGAGGCGGGTATAGAAATTACATTCTTTTCCAACATTAGCCACTAGGACAGCAATATTTCCTTTCTAAGCACTCTATTCATGCCTGTTCTATATAAGTAATCAGCTGAGGGAAAACAGTTGGTTTTAAATTCCTGTTAGGTACGACTGCCTCTTTCACTACGCCAGTCTAATAATGGATTATGTACAGGCGCATAAATGTTTTAAATTAATATTAATTTTCCAGCCAATGGAATTTCACTTAACATCTTCTTAGTTCTTAGTTCAGCCAGTCAACAGCCCTTCAGGGTAGTTACTCAGTTGTCCGCAATATACTTTAATATTGCAAAAGCTGTTCGTGTAAATTCTATTTAAACCATTTTATGTTGAAAAAAATTTCAAAGCAGACTCGAAAAATTTAACAAAAATAAAAAGTTTGTGCAAAACTTAAGGATTTTCGAATAAGAACGGGTAGATATTGGCATTAAATATGGGCGTTAGGGTGGCAAGTAAGTGAAATATAAAATTTTCCGGCTGAGTAACGTTACTCAATGGCTCGATTGAGTCAAAGAGCTGCGGTTTCAGAAAACTCTACGAACCAAAATATAACAGTGTTTCGGTGACTAATTCACGTCAGCTCCACGAGGAATAAGCATAATATCACATCATTCATACAGAATGTTCATTGTCGCATTCGCCATTTTGATCGATACATGTTGTTTATTGAGCCAGTCGTCTTCAAGTTGGCTACTAAGCGGTGCTTAATCAACTTTGAGAAAACTCCGCTCCCCGAATGCCGTAAAAATATACGCGTGAATCGTTCGCACTGACAAACATGCATCATGCCATTAGTGCCTGAAGACGCCTCCAAACCAACATTGTCAGTATGTAATTTCAACGTCGCTGCTCCCCTATTGGAACAGCCTTTATAACACTAACATGTGGTAACGAAAAAATGTTGTTGACAGAAATTTGAAAGATACAAATTAAGATTGCACTGGATTTTCCTCAAAATATTTATGATGAACACTAAAAGCACTTGAGACACGGTGTCTTATTTACGCGTTCAGCTGCTGGTACTTGCAACAACTATTATTTTATTTATTTCGCTTTTATACAAACTACCTGTCATCATCATCCAACCATTCATCTTTCCTTCAAGTGCTTTCCATGACGTTGTCGTGGTTAGTAAAAGGAAAAAACTGATTAGAAATTTTCTAAGAAGACTTTCAACGTTTTTCCCTTGCAATTTTATACAGTTCTTGGCTTAAATTTTTGGTTTGAATATTTGTCTCTTTTGTGTATCATTCTAGCTGAAATAACAATTTGAAACATCTTTTTGTTTCTTCGTTCAGCTGAACGCCTATTTGGGGGGAAATACCAAGTCTGCCGCCACAAATGAGAAAAAGAAGACGAAAAGAAGGATAGGAATTATAGTCGGCTGTGGGGATGCTTATACACCCTTCACCTAAGTATAAAGTGGAAAACACATTTGTAATGAAACAATCCTTTTAATGTAGAACGAAATTATTTATGAATAAATATGCGGTATTAGAAAACCAATTAAGAACTTAAGACTGTTTTCTATTCACTGGCGAGGCATTAGGTTTAAAGCCACTTAAAGAGTATTAACTTTATTCAGTTGAAGGTAATATAAACGGTGTTACAAATGGAATGACTAACTAAACCCTTTTCACTTTTGGTGTAGGGCATTTAAATATGCTAAAAAAATCAAGATAACTTTAGACTAGAACACTCTATTTCGTTTAGATTCGATAAGTTTCTACATAAAAGGCAATATACTAACACTAGTTTCAGCTTGGAATAAAGGATACGTTCGGACTGGATAAGTCCATGTATTGCACAACCATCAATACATACAACAAGCTTTCACCCCACTACCCCGCTCAGTACTTTTTTAGGAAAAACCTCTGGTGAAAACTTCGATAAACGCAACCCATCTATAATCGCTACATCCAAATTCTTAGCAATGGGGACTCTGTTAACGCAACTTTTAAAAAAAGAAAACTTCAACGAAAAGTGTCTTAATAGGTTTGTGAATCCGTTTGTAAGGTCTACGATATTTATTTCCGACCCTACATAGCATATATTTTCAGGCATATCGTTCTACAAGTTCACGAGATATGGGCAAAAACACTCTTGCGGGGAAAGGCTCATTGTACACAATACTATAAATTGCGCATATTCTGAATCCATATCAAATATCCCCTTACAGAAAGTATCAACCTGAGGCGACCAGATAACTTGTGAACCGAACTAAAATTGTTTTAAAAAACATCAATGTTTCAAAAACTAACTCAGAAAATCAAATTCTTCTAAGAACCGAAATTTTGCCGAAAAATTGCGAAAAATTCAAAATTGTGCCAACATTTTCAAATCACCACAAATTCGAAAATTTACCATAAAATCGATAAAAGGGAATAACAAAAATTTAATTGATAAAAAAATCAAATTTTAACAAGAAACCGAAAATTTACCAAAAATATACCAAGAAAACCGAATTTTAACAAATTTTGAAATTTCACCACAAAAATTTAGAGTTCACCGCAATTTTGTTATTTCACCAAAAAGCCGAAAAGTCGCAAAAAAACCCAATATTTTAAGAAAAACGTCGGGATTTAAAAAAAATCATTGTTAAACAAATACATGTATGTATATATAAAACCAAATTTCACCACAAATGGGAAACTCACCTGAAAGCTAAAAAATTCATACAAAATTAAAAATAAAAAAGGACGAAAATTTACCATAATTTGGAAATTCAACAAAATTTTAAAATTCATCACAAAAGCAAACAGCAGCTCAAAAAGTTTTACAAAACCGAAATTTTACTTACTTCCATTCTAGACCCCCAGAATGATAGACTAGCACATTATAAACAAGCCTACCGACGCACCCGTGTTTATTGGGCAGAATTGCAGAATTCGGTGTGAAGAGCAGCGAGAGGCAGTTCAAGAGCTGCCAATGCCCCCTTAAAGTTGCATTGTTTGGTGCGCTTTGTGGGCCGGCGGCGTTATTGGACCGTATTTCAACAGCGATGAAAATACGTAGCAACATTAAAGTCAATGGCGCAAGGTACCGTGTGGATAACCTGAACCTATTGAGAGGCGAGTTTATCCAGCAATTAATCTTATATTTTGGAGCAGTCAATTGGCCGCGATCATGCGATTTGATCCCACTGGACTATCTTTTGTAGGGATACGTTAAGTTTCTCGCGTACAGGGACAAGCCAGTCACAATTCCAGCCATGGAATACAACATTACAGCTGCCATTGTTGAGGTACCGGCCGAAGTAGTGGAAAAAGTATGCCAAAATTGCAGTTCACAGATGGACCACCTAGCAGTAGGCAACATTTACATGAAATAATCTTTAAGAAGTTAATGGAAGGAATTCATTTATTGGCCGAAAAAAATATTTCATTCACTGTTGCAAATTGCAGGAGAATTTTTCATTTTTGAAAGGTCATTAAAATCTTTGGTAAAATGCACAATAATTTAAAAAAAAATATATTTAAGGCTCTGGTTCACTTTTCAAATAGGATATTTTTTAACATAATTGTCTGTTCCTCAAAGGTTTTTCAACTGTTCTTTAATGTTCAATGAAGAATATTTTGGGGAGGTAAAAAAGCGATTTGTTAAAATCCCCTTGGGAATCACGAACTCGGGTGGGTAAGGAAATCTAGTGTGTTTTTGCTTCTCTATACTTCTGCAGCATTCAACGCGGTGATTTCTTTCATTATATTCCCTCTTAATTTATTCCCCGTTTAACGTTTGCTTTTTAAGTTTGTAAATTTTTTTAATGACGTGCTACAAAATTTTTAGAAATAGTTTGCTTGAACTTTACCTAAGTAAGTTCAATTATGTTAACGCCGATGGCAGTAATGAAGATGATGAAGAACATTATTGATTGCAAGTGAACTTCAAAGAAAACTAAAATTGGTTGAATTAAGAAAAAATATTATGTTTGTGTATCTAGATGTCTAATTCTGCGAGCAATTCACATTGATTTCTCAACATAACAGCCGTTTACTACATATCTACTGTCTCCTGATGTCAACGTTTATACATCATGCTAACAAAATTGACTAATAAAGCTATCTGTAATATCGAAAATAGCAAGAATAAATTTATACCTATAAAGCAAACTGACTGCGGTTGAATTTCTATAAACGAGGGTACTAGCAACGCCTCACTTAGTTGGTGTCACCGAGACAGCCAAACACTAACTCTGAAGTTCCAATTCGAAAAATAAAAAAATACTGCAATGCATCTGTTTGAAAATAAAACGGAATGACGAAAATGTTTTTCCATTAAGTCATGGAAGTGAAGCACAAGAATTTATTATTAGGATAATCAAGGAAATTACACCAATACATGCAGACCTACATATCTGACTATATAAATAAACAAAGTTCAGCACAAGCCTCATGGAGTATTATATTAATAAATAATAATTAATTGATACTATTCCTTCCCAATCCAAGCCCCTATGTTCAAAATTATCCAGAAAAATTGGAACCCTCCCTTATCAAATTTGGTTTGGTTTCGTTCTGAACAAAAAATGACACTGAAGATGGTCGTAACCGGTTTGTCTCCAAACGAAGTTTGATATGGGATGACAAACATTGGTTCCAAATATCTTCATCCATTTGGAATGTTAATTGCCTTTTTATACTCGAGGTACGTCTGAGGATCCGTTTGCTAGTAGCCTTCTCTTACCTATTAAGTTAAAGGCTGAACATGGAAAAGAGCTCTGATGTAGCTTTGCCTTCTGCTCTTTAATAAGCCGGTGCTGATCGTAATGTAATAATTCAACTTACTAACGAACGAGCGGGAGTGACAGGATATTTTAGATATGGATTTAATGGTTAAAAGGGTAACTCGAATGCCAGAAAATATATAAGCGGCGGTCCTTGAGACATTATTCTTTGCTAACGTTTATGCCAACTTTTATTATTGGCTGAACTTCACAGCGAAAAAAATTGAAGTGAATATTTAGAAATTATAAATCGTAAGGGTTACGGAGCAAGCAACTGGGATCTATTAGAAGTGAACCTTATTCACTTCTCTTTATGCCTAAGTAAACACTAATATAAGGAATTAAATATCGGCACAAAATTCTTAAAAGGTTATTTGAATGGCAGCACCCCATTTCAATTTGTTCCACGTTTAGGAAAACGAGCTTGTACACTAATACCTACGTAATTCTCTATAATTATTATTATTCGTTTAAAAATTATATTTTTTCCAAAAAAAAATAATTTAATTTATGAATGGTATTTCAAACTCTCCAAAAAGAAATAAATATCTTTGAATACCCTAATAAACTTCCAAACAATAATAAGCTCTTTAAACCAGTCACTGCTTCACTATCTCCTTCTCCCCCTCTCTCTCTCTCTCTCTTTATCCTTATTATTATAAACTTTTAAAGTAAAATACTTATAAAGGAAACTTTAAACCACTAACTATTTACTGATGAAACCAGCAAACCAAATCCTAACCACAGCCCCATTATGGATGAATTAGTGTCTGTGTTCTTCTTCTGCTTAAAGTGTTGAAAGGACGCTTAAATTTATTCTTTAAAAACTTTTCTCTTGATAAATACAAGCAAGACAACACTGGCTGACAGTCAATTCAACAATTTCCCGCACTTTTGCTTTTTTGTTCAATGGCTGGCAAGGCCAGGATATTTCTTAATACGAGTAAAAAAAGGGAAATAAGAAAAAAGTTTTCAAAGCTGAAGCCAATAACAATATAAACTTCCTTAAATAACAACGTAATAGTGTTAGAGTTGTAGCAACAACAATAATGATGAAGGCATTGACCGCAAAACTTTTGAGTTAATATTCGGAAAGTTAAGGTCGAAGGAATAAGGATGATTAAATTTTGTCCTTTGAATGCTTTGTACAGGCTGGTTTTAAAGTCTTGTTTTTTAATTAAAAATTTAATTTTTGCTATTTACTTTTGTATGATCGTTTCATGAAAATGTTGACCATAATATGATATAAGGGGGCATGCATTCCAGTAAGGTTGCTGCGATGTACAATACATACCTGGGCCAAAGTGGGCCTGGTTATATTTTTGAGCCATACGGCTCAAAATCTCAAGATTGTTCGGCAAATCCTCGTTGAACTTGCATTTAAATTGCTCTACGTTCTGTATGCAAATAAGATGAGTTATCCAAGACAAACTAATTCTTAACAGTTAAGTTGTTCTTCTATCGCCTAAGCTTATTCAGTGGACCAAACGTGAATATTATTCTTAACTTATGGTAACGTGTATCACTTAAATACTCGTCTGTTTTTATAAAATAAAACTTTTTTATTTGTTAGATTTGCTTGCTAGAACACTTATCTCATAACATCAAAAATATACAATGTATATGCATACCACCTACGACTGCTTAAAATTCTCATCTAGTTTACAGTTTTCCTTTATAAGTATTTAGAGTTTTTTGAGTCGACTAATTTTGGTGTAAGAATAGCCAAGCTCTTTTGGGGCAATACTTTAACCGAAGTATTGTTAATACTTGTTTGCACAGCGGCTTCGGCTGATTGTTTTGATTAGTAAATAAATAAGTCTAAATAAAGGAATTATTGTTAATTATAATAAAATCTGTCGATAACCCGTGAGTTTTCAAGTACTTGAATCCTGTACTTCTACGCATTCCGAAGATTTGCAGAAACCCGAGAATACCCGCAGAAGACTCGCGGACTGAAACCATGTAGTTGCCGATAATAAATATTAACAAATATTGTATTTTTTTTAATTGAACCCGTAAATAAAGATACATTTATATTGTTGCCAGTAAGTGTGAGTGGATTTTGTTTAACCTAAGGCTTGTGAATCCGAAAGTCGATCCTGGACACAATTGCGCTACGTCCGCCTTAGGCAAAATGACGTTGCATCGCTTCAATCAGATGAGAGTATCGCAGATGAACACTTCTTTTTAGAGCTTTGCTTAAGTCCACTTTCCGAAAACCTAACGCTGAACTTAATCTCTCAGGTTCTGCTATTGCACGATCTGTATTTTATACTCCTTCATACAAATTTAATTGTGGAATTCCACAATCCCAGTTGGTGCAAATGGCGATGGATGAGCAAGGTAGATTATCGTCAACATCGATGGCTACATTAGGGAAATTTTTCTCTACAGGCTTCGTAAGTCTATTACGAAATTTTGCAAGAACAGCATTACACAAGAAATACTCTTTAAAAAAGCGGAAAGAATATTTGTAAACACTTGATATTGAAACAAGTCACGCATCAACAAGGGACTGTAAAGTCATCTCCGACGAAAAACTAAACAGGAAACAAATCCAACAATTTCTATTTTATACTTGAATTAAACTTATTATTTCAAATATTTATGATTATTTTAAACTTTGACATTTATGAAAAATGAATAAACAACAATAAAGACAAATACATAACTGCTGTGAAATGGCACAAAACTAAATAATAAATATTTATTTAAGACAAACGAAGCAAAGTTTTGTACTTCTAATTTTGTCAGTAAAAAGTCGGTCATCTGTGTCGTAAGTTTTTGTAAAGGCAAAAGTATTTAATGGAACCACATTAAGTAACTAAGGGCCAAACACATTTTTGACGAAATAAATGAAACCACTAGTTTTGCCAAATGTTTTTTTTGAATACGAATGACGTTGGACCTGTTTTTCCTTAATGTTGATAATATTTTCTAACACAGTTATCTCTGACATTTAACGCTTTGCAGTTATGCAATGAAGGCGAATGTCATCATTAGACAAGTTAATTTTCCACAGCCATGTGGCAACTCCCCTTGAATCACCCGTTTTTTTGCAATATTCGCTAATGAACAAATCGTATTTGAGGTAAATATTGAATTTAAATGGGCTGTTGTTCTAGTCATTAGCTAGACTACAACTGGGCTTGAATATAGAAAACTTTTGGGCTACCGTTTAGCGACTATTAACGCAATAAAGCACCATTCGCAAAAGATGATTGGTTACACCTTTGTTTAATAATGACGGAAGCATTGTATACTGCTTGAGATATTAATTTGATGGAAGTGAATGAGTACTGATGAAGAATTCTACGCGTTGAAACAATATTTTCACGTAAAGGTTTTACGAAGCAACCAGAGCCACACGAGTCCACTAAGAACCACCGAGAAGTGTTCCAACTTACCTCATTTCGGATGCACAAATAATGTGCAAATCATTAAGTTTTTTAAGTAGACCAAACGAAGCTGGTCTGAATTATTTTCTTTTTTAAAGGAAAACATTTTTGTAATCGCAAAAAATATTATTAAAATTTTGTAAAAAAGATTTGTTTAGTAAAACATACAGTTGCTTGAACGAAACCTCCCTTTCACATTGTGAATTTTGTTGGAAAAATTCAAGTTAATGAACGTAAATAAAATATTTGGTGCGTTAATGGGCCACTTGGGAACAAAACCTGCCAAAACAGTTAAACGCCACAACAACAACAGCCATCGCCGTCATACATGGACAACGTTTACAGTCGGTATTTGGTCAAATAATAATTGAGCAAAACAGCATAAAATTTTTAATGAAATTAAGGCATCACGAGTATTTGAATTTGTTTGACTTTTGCTAACGAAAACAACTACAGCCAGGAGTTGTAAATTTGTTTTGAAACTGAAATAATCTAATGCCATTTCATACGTTGTTTGCGAATATATAAATATGCTTGTAAGAGAGTAGACTGAAAAGTTACTTAAACTACCCCCGAAAAGATGAACTGTTGGATGTGGTCAAAATATCGTTCCAGGCAAAACAAATCATGAACAATCAGACGTGGAAAGGAATAATCCCCATTTTCTGCTATAATACTTGTATTTACCCATCGAAAATAAAAGTCTATAGCGATTTGATATCTCGTTCCAAATAACAGAGAAAAAATATATATTGGAGGGTGAAATTATGCAAAAAAACTTCTTCCCATTTAGGCATGATGTGTGCTGAATTTATTTGCACCAGGGCCTAAAGGCTACTGGAAATGAGTTTATGGAAGTGGTACCCACCAAAATAAAAAAGAATATATAAGTCTGCCACCTTATACCTGAAATGAAAGAGCAACTACTACAGGGGTTATGGGAAAAGTACGATAGAAGATATAAAAATAGAAAATGGCTATTGGCCGTTGGAGAACGTTTAGTTTGTTTTTTAAGAAATTAGAACACTCTCGGGCTGGCGGGCACAAATGTATGGATTGTCTTAACTGAGTGCACCGTCAGAAGTTCTAAATTATGCCTGCTCGTTGTGGCGGGCGGTAACAGGTTCCTGCCTCTGCTAGGAGTCTCGCTTAGTAATTCAAGGGGAAACAAGGTAACACTCTCTTATGAAAATCCAAAATTCAAGGTGAAGAAGCAAACGCCGGGTTTGCGTGGGCAAGAAGGTGCATGTTGTCTAGTGTGCCAACTTTGTATACTAGAGTTTTAATACAGACTTACCCGTGCATTTGAAACTCTGTGTGGCTGAACATCTCATTCTCCATTTCACTAATTATATAAATTCTCTGAAGGAACTTTGGTTGTAATTGGCAACGAGAGAAATCCGGCAGCGATTGACAAGAATGCCTCGCAAAGGGTGGACGAGTCAATCTCTAAAGGCACTCCTAAGTCGTTGAACCATGACATTCATGTAAGATTGGACAATGTAGCCTCGTAAGTAGTGGAGAGGTTAATCTCTCTTAGCGTGAGCTCGATGGGTCAGTCTCCAAAGATACTCCTAAGGAAGATGCTGAGACGGTAGCGCACATTGTGTGTGAATATCCAGCACTGGCTAGCATAACACGTAGGCCCACGGGCAGACACTTGTTAATGCGAATAATATGGAAGATTCAAGCCTTAGTGAAATGCCAGCAATTAAAAGAGACTCCGCGATGAAGAGGGTGGCCGACAGTTACCACTCAACAGTCTGATTGGTTGGCACGATACTCAATGAAAGAAAGATAGTAGTAAATTTCAAATCGATTGCCTGACATCAAAATGAAGAACGAAAATGGACCTACAAGATAAGCGCTCTGGTTTGATTTCCGTCTATATTAAATAAAAGAATAATAAGAATTAGTCTTAATGTATGCGATCGTCGAGTTATTTTGAAGCAGATGTGATGTGATCAATATAGACCATATAATGCGGATCCATTCAGGTACCCGTTTTCAGATTTTTCTGATTATTTACTCTCAAAGACCTACCCGTATAGCTCCCTGGCTATATTAAAAGTCTGTCATATAAACAAGGAAGCCCCCCTAGTCTCCTCAGAAAAAAAAGTTCCCGTTTTGATATCTTTTTGATTACTTATTCCGTAAGACCTACTTGTACACCAAACTTCAGTTCTGTGGCAATATTGAAAGTGCTCCAACATTGATTAGTGAATTAGTCAGTGAGTAGATTCTAAAGTATGCCTTATTTACACCTTCATATTCTGGGAACGTTTCATGGTAAAATTTTCAAGTTTCACCTAGTAGGTTGCAGCATCCTTATGTTTCAAGTTTCATTATTTTATGATTAAAAGAAGCAAAGTTATGAGGAGGATAAGAACAGCGCGAATGGTGAGGTGTAATATACACACTGTGTGTAGAGGCCTAAACTTGTCCTGGCCTTAATACCACGAGCTTTATCAATCGTCATCGTTATATATTGTACGAAGTTTTCAAATCTAACAGAAGCCTAAGGTCTATAATTGTTTTCACTAACTCAAGTTTAATGCAATCAAATGCCTAAAAATCTAAGCGTAAAGCTTATACATAATTATGTATTTAATTAAGGTTACACTGGTTATAGAAGTTATCTAAGTCGTTGGGATGTGAATATGATCGTACATGAAAATATTTTTTAACTTCAGCACGTCGTTAATGAAAAGTTAAAATAAATATGAAGATGACTTTCTTGTGATGCATCCGAATTTACATATTATTATTGAGGAGCTTGGAAGGCTGCGTTGCCTATAAGTAATATGATTTTAACAGCAACGAAGAAAGTTGGCGAACAAGATAAGATCAGTGACAAACAGGTATTTCAAATAATTCTTGATTTGATATTTCGACAGAGTGTTTTGATGTAGATTTTTGGAGCGAATTTCCATCATCCCTTGTCAAGTTGGTTTGGAGGCAAACCGGTTTCGGCTATGTGCAATCTTCAGTGTCACTTTTTGTATTTCAAATAGTTTTAGAAACGCACTAAATTCATTTGTAGCTCTATATTTAATAACATTTGATTCATTGGAATGGCCGAACTGTAATGCTGAAAGTTGGAATTGTTCGCACTCGCGCCGTATACGAGTATATCACATATTTTGTCTTTCCAAAAGAATCCAGAAACTAACAGTTGGAGTGGCCGTTGATGACTATTTGATTAGCTTGATATTTAAAGAAGTGTATTGAGCTACGAGATCGTATTGGGTTCTTGCCAGGTTTGGTTATGCTAATTATATATTATTGTGCTATTATATTTTTCACTTTTCGAATTGTTTTCGTACAAACCTAATTACACTAATAATCAAGCTTATGGCTTCCACATGTTTGTTTTTTAACATTTACAAATTAGGACTCTTTACAACACAGTGGTTGGTTTTTTTTTGGATTAAAAACTAATTAAAATATGTAGATTTGCCACTAAATTATTAAAGCAACGAATTGAAGCTCTTTTAATTTAATTTATAAAAATAAAACAGCGACATTAACCATAAAATTAATAAAAAACGAATAACAAAGAATACAATAACTAAAAGTTAGAGTGGCGTGAACTTTGTTCTCACTCAAGGAAAAACCAAGAACATGAAAATTGAAAAATATTCATCCTGGCCTTCTATTGTCTTTATTGTTGGATTAAATACATGATGTTTACAGTTTACACAAAATTAGTAGAAAGACACAAAATATGTTGAACACGTGCGCAACGGCATATAAAATGCATCATATTCTGCTAGTTGTCTAATAAAAAAATTTTACTTTTACTGAGTTCAAAGTTATCATATTTTCTTTCTTAATAGAAAGAATAAAAAAACCTACTAACCCCAAAAAATTAAATTTGTTAATATTAGTAAAAAAAAATATTTTTGTAAATCTCAGAATAGCAGAGAGTGGAACATTTATGATAACTTAAGTCCCCGTTGATTATGTAAAAACATCGTATTAAGGTCGTTCGTAGATAATTTGATCATGCATCTTTTGGTATTTTGTTAATTGAAATCGGTCACACTGTTCTCGAGTTAGGGTGAAATATACTCATGTACCTAGTGAGAACACAATATTTTTAAATGCCTTAAACTGACTATAAAGGTCGTAGTTTTGTTTAAAGGAGTTCAGTTTTACTGATGGTTTGTGTTATTAAAAATTTCAGTTCGACAAATTCGTTCAAATAACTAAATAATTTCATTCGTCATGTGAATGCAAGCGGACATAGTTAACCGTCAAGAGAAACAACTAACCTGGCTGTCGGTGAAATGATTTAGCATCAAATTAAATACAATTTTATTCAGTCTTTAATGTTTTTGTGGAAGTTCTTGTTCTGACTACTATATTCGAAGTTATTTTTGATAAATGCATATGTATTTGTATGTATGTATACAAGTTATTTTAACATTTATACACGGATGGGTTATACAAAATTTCAACTCTTTATCTAGTGGAAGTGTCCTTTATCAACGGGCGCAGACCCAGCTAAAGCTTTTGCGGGTGTAACAAAAAAGATGAATTCTTAAATTTTTCTAAAACTTTTGTATGGGAAAATGTTAATTTTTAATGGCTTTGAAGAGGAAAGTTTCCCTTTCTAACCCCCCTGGATCCATGCCAGTATACCAATTAGGGACTATCCAAGTCCCCCGAAATAAAAAGTTCCCGTATAATTTATTTTTTATTTTTTGATTACTTATATCCGAAGACCATAATCTGTCCCGTAATGTTAATGAGGGCTTGAGTGAAGCGGTTAGGTATGGTCAAACTTGCAAACTTCACCTGTGAGGTTAACTATATGGCCTGGAGCACTACCGGTCGCCCAAAAAAACATATTTATGTATAAGAATTACATAAATAAACCTAACAAAAGATGTCACTTCTTATAAATTACTACTTCAAAAGAAAAAGAAGATGTCTCCAAACTATCGAGAGAAATGCGAAGGCGAAGCAGGTGTTTCATTGGAAAAGTTCTTCAGATAGTCGCTGCAAAAGTTCCCGATGCAAGTAAAACGGGTACATTTTGACCGGCTAAACCAGATTGGAAATGAAATCATATGTGCATAGAATGCAGTAAGTTTATTTGCATTGAACAAATCGCTTTCTATTGCAGCATATGGGCTGTTTTCTTGCACCAAAATTAAAATTTTTTTATAACCAAAATATATGTGCTAGAGTTAATATGAACCACCCGCCTATCGGTGTATAATTGATCCGCCCGGCTATCGGCCGGATATACAAAAGAAAACGATTTTATGTCAAGCTCCATAGGAATATTCATATAACATGTACCCTGCCGGACATAAAACAAGTGGTTACTATAATAAAAATTAGCAGTACTAATTCTCAGCTGTAAACTTTTATGATTTTCACATTGCTTTCAGTACGTTTCCAAACAGCATACGACATTAGCACGTAATCTCGACTGCACCGAAAATTCTTACTGGTTGCAAAATATGGCTTGCAACTTGTGATATGCTTTCATTGGAAACCTTCAACATTTGTCAACAATTACCTCTCTCATCTGAGTTTTTATTGGCTTGAAAATGAAAAATTTTGAACTAAAATAAGTGTTTTGCCAAGAATTTTGCTTTGTTACTTCTATTGAATTAAAATACTGCAGAAGGTTGCCTTTATTCTGGAAGAGTATGGCATGAAAGCGCTTGTAGAGTTCGGTATCGATGTTGCAAACCACGTTAGGTAATCACCGGGGACCTGTACGGGCAAAATTGATCCCCTTCAAGAAAGTACTCAAGGGAAACATTAATTTAATTTTTCACTATAACAATGCTCGTCGCCATATTTCTGTACGATTCAAAAACTATTTCCAAATAGGACGTTTTACCTCACCCGTCTTATAGCTGGGACCTTACCGCTTCGGACTGGTATTTGTGTCTATCGATACAGAACAACCTGGCGAGAATACGCTTAACTTTAGTAGCTTCAAAAGATGACAAGTTCCCTTGACCCAAAAAGATAGGATAAAGTCAAAGCATACGAAGCCAAGCTTTTGGCAGAAAAAACTACGTGAATTTCTTCGTACATACAATATAAATCGATTTTTCTTTCGACTATTAATTTTTCATATTTCTGTAGTTTTCACTCAGATATTAGAGTCAAAATAATCTTTAGAGCTAACTGAAAAAACGAAATCACTTCTCCGTAATAATTTGCATAATAAGTCGTCCATTGTCCAAATATTTTTGCAAACGTCTACGTCTTCAGACATATTAGGAAACCCGATTATCAAAAAGTCCAAAAGCGTTCGGGGTTTTTTAGTAAAATACTCGTTACACCGGTTTCCGTTTCAAATACTCTAATTCAAAAGTATTGTGTATTCACCACCATAATGAAATTAATGCTCGATTTTTACGACACTTTGAAACAAAAAAGTGAAATGATAATGAATTCGTAGCAGCCTGAGCTGTATTTAAACCAAGGCCGCCAAATACCAAATGCAAAATTAGATGCAGACTATTTTTAAATTCACCTAATGCGTGTTTACATTTTAAATACATTTAAACTGCTTTGTGGTCCCAAGCACTTTTCATAATTATAAACCATAAAATTTGCAAAAATAATTAAACAATTTTATCTTCTATATTATATTTACACTACTGGCGAAACAGACGTGTAAGTAAATAATTTTTAAAACATTTGTTTCGTGACCTTTTATCAATTTTTTTTCTGTTACACCTAGAAATTCACAAACAAAATATTTTGTTGTTTGCCGACAATTAGCAAACCGCGGAAATGGAAATATATAAAACTATACTTTTTAAAGGAGCAACGTTTTTAAAATTTTTTCTTTTAATACAAATTTGCTAAAATTTGTCGCTCCACACAAAGGCTCGAAATTCCTACTGCATGAATTTTAATACTACAACCAGAAGAAGGTTAACAAAAGAGGACGGAAACAAGAATTGTTTGTCCAACGCTGTTGTAGTACTGACCTTTAATAAAATAAAGACTTGAAAGCGTGAAACTATAAGCAATAAATTAAATGACAAAATTGCAAATATCATGTACCAGCAAAAATATATACTTACACACAGGGTCGGTCAATAGTGATCGCGTAGTGCAAATATGTCGATCGTTTTTAAAACAGAGTTTTATGTCATTGCACTTTACTCCGAAAGTATGCGGAATTAGTGTTACTTATTTCTTTTACCGCAGCGTGGACTTTTCTGAGCCGCGTGAGTGCAATGAATCACTTTGTGTGAGCGTTGCGAACAAATAGTTACTTCTGCCAAAAATATAGTTGCTGCCTTTCGTAGCGTGAAATTATGGTGATTACATGGCGTAAGATATGCCAGAATAAGGTGCACGCCTTTTTAATACCAATGACAGAAACAAAAACAAGATGATTTAGATTGGCAGACCTCTGCTTTTTGAAATCTCGTTCACTTGCGAACGTCATTAAGCAACTCAGATGGTGATCGGTTCAGTGATGTAATTTTTTCAACTTCTTACGATACATTTTATATATTTAAACAAAATTTCTGGGAAACATGTCCCCTCTTTTTCCTTTTCTAACAGAAATCCTTTTCTATCAGAATATACCGAATACTTTTGTTATACCCTTTACACTACTACATACTTATAACATATATAGTGGTGCACTACTACAACAGTTCACACACAGTGCATAAATATAAAAATAAAATTTGTGCAAGAATTATGGATTATTCTATTCCACGGCCCCCACACGCTTTCACAATCAGAGTGGTAGCAACAGTAATGACAATATCTTCTACACGATTATGTGTGAGTTATGACTAGTATGACAAATAGTGTTTACTATGGTGTCTGTAGGTTTGCTACGTGCATTTACTATGATTAAGAATCACAAAAAAAATCACGACTGCCGAATACACCACAATGGCACAGTGGCAGGTATAAAGTACCAACAAACAAAATACATTTCAAGGCTTCAATAGCGGAAATGTAAAGCTTTCCGACGCATTTTCTGAAGACTAAAAGTCTTTCAGTGTCGGTGTAAAACCGATTTAAATCTCTTCATGGCATGTAATTGAAAACTGGTTCTGCAATGCGATAATTTAGGGAAAGGTGTACATTTTGAAAAATTATAATATGTATCCAGTCTCTACCACAAAGTAAACAGAGGCGTCACGAGAATATAGAGATCTCTGTCTGTGTATATTAAAAGATGCGTTTAATTTCCATTATTTAATTTTTCTGGTTTTTTGTTTTGATTATTATTCGCATTATTTTCAGTTGTTATATTTGTCTCTTTCTTTAGGAACTGCCCGCGGCCGAAAAGCTGATTCTAGCAGTTTTCTAACGTCAAAGTTTACACCTCTAGTTGCTCTGTGGTCTCTATGCTCATAGGATTTCTTTTCGCAAGGTTTCATTTCCGATTATCTGAAACAACACCGTAAACTATTCTTCTGTCTTCGGAAATTCCTCAGAAAGCATATGTTGGGGCACAAATTCCTTAATTTTTTTATGGAAACCAAGCTGGGGATCAGAACAGAATTAGTTTTCGTACATTCCAACTTTTCATGCGGCTTAGCATATTTGCGAATGTTTCTTTGTGTTAATGGTTTTCGTTTTAAAACAGATAAAACCGATAAATGGTCATTAAAGCCAGCGAGAGTAGGCGCATATATTTTAAATAAATTAAACAAATGAAAATTTTTGGTAACGTTTTCGCATTTGGTTACTTTGAAGAGAAATTTTGGTTACAAAAAATTTTCCGTCATTGCAACGCTGGATTAGTAACAAAAGATTTGTCAAAATCTGTAAAGAATATTGGTAAAAGCCTCATAGTGTGCTGGCTGGTATAAATAATGCTCGCCACGGGTATCAGGATCAAATAAAGGAATTTTTTATTTAAAACCTATGATAGGACGATGGTAATAATGATGATGGTTTACGGTAGATCTGTGTCCGGTTTCTGCATCTTGTACGTTTTTTACAGTTATTAAAGGGTTTGTTGCAACCCACTGTGTTAATATCGAAATCTTAAAATCACTTGCCGAAGTCGGATGATAAACAAAAATTTCTATCATCGTAATATGACAATTTCAAGTAGGTGGGATTTTGTATTTCTGACTATAAAATTATCCCATTGTGCAATGGATGCTGTGATCATGGACGATTGTATGGCTTAAAATTAATGCATTTTGTACGAGTCTTTAAACGAACCATCAGCGTGTTGATGAGGTTATTGTTGTTGTTGTTCTTTTTTTTTTTGGTCAAAGTGTAAATGCGTTAGTGTTTGAGAGTGTGTTCACAAATTTATGTGTCTACATGTGTGAACTGTAAACGTATTTGTTTTTAGGTTGTCGAGCATACAACTTGTTTGCTGCTTGAACGCTTCTTAATGCGTTTTTTTCCTTCCCTGCGTTTGTGTTCTCTTTTGTGGTGGCTTCATTGGGTCGGTCTAAGTCTCATGTTGATGTTGGCTACAACATGTGGTTGTAAGCCTCAACACAAACTGGATGTTATTGTGTCTATTTAAAAAAGAATGTCCGGCAGTTAATAGATGAAGAAACATGTTGATGCTTCTCATACAATGAGTTTATGGTTGGCATAATGTTTTTACATGTCTGGTAGTTGTTGTTGTGTTATCACTGGCGAGCACCATTCTAATGTCACATGCATCTCAAATGACAACAAAGCGAAAGGGGAAGCAGAGACAACGTAGTAAAACTATTGCCACAACACGTTTAGTGCCTCATTTCACCAAACCAGTTTTATACTAAGAGTGATGGAGTGCATCTATATGGTCCTCATTGTAATGATAGTATTTTTCACAACTCTTTTACTGTCTTGTTTTACAAAAGGAACCAGTAATAAAAAATGATATCGTAGTGTAAGAGGTTTTTTTCTCTTGCAATAACCACTTTTGTTGCAATGCCCCTGTTGCGGTCTCACAATTGTTGCCTCTATTAGTCTTGTGCTGTCAATTAAACTGAATTCTTATCTCCTTCGTTTTTGTTGTAGAAAAATAATTTCTGGTTCTTTTCTATTCACAATTTGTTTTTTTTTTCTTCCAGGTTTAGCATATGTTATGCAAACTATCTAACCATACGTCAATTCTTCCATTCATCCTTCTAACCAGCTCGCTTTTATTCTAGTTGTTGCATAAATTTCCCATTCTTCACACATCTGATTATTGTTTTCATTATGTGCTCGTACGTGTTAGAGCGTGTTTGTGTGCAAATACGGACATGTTTATTATGTTACACAATCGTAACACATTGCGGTTTGCAAATTTAAGAACGTATGCGTTTGTTGCAGCAATGCACGGTTGGTTATTACGAGTGGCGTCACAGTTGTAATGATGACATTTGTAACTTGTTTTGATACCCTTCACCAAAGGTGTAAAGGCTGCAGTATATTAGCTTGTCATTCGGCTTGCGTTTTCTAAAATAATAATTTGTGGCCCCATATATTCGGCCACCCTACAATTGGGGGGCAGTCGACTAAGAACATATCCGTTCCTTCGTTTGTGCAGTGCTGACTGTAGTTACGGACATATCTTCAAAATTAGGCCGGCCAAACATTTGGATTGTTGCCGTTGGCTTTTTCACCCATGAAAAGCATATATTCACTCATTTACCTTCCCAAGCCGATTTTCCTGACCATGGGATTAAATCTGAATCTGTATAATTGATTTAAAACAGTTTAATTTCAGTAAAATATAAAAAGCCGACTAAAATATATATTTCAGTTAAAAACCCAAAATCTCCCGATATTGAAATTTCTCTGGCAAATTTTTTTAATATTAAATATTCCAAAATTTTACCTTAAATAAAAAAAAAAAGAAAGTAAAAACTTTAAATTACCCGACAAATTAAAACAAAAATTGACTCCGTGTTGAGAAGGAGTGTTGAAATCATTATATTCAAGAGTAAAGGCTAGGGCTAACATGACACTCAATTGAAAGTATGGTAATCGTAATTAAAAATCGATTGCCTAAAATCAATTTTAGGAGCGAAGGAGGTCGAAAAGGGACCCAAAGCAAGTGGTCTACTTCGACATCGTCCCTACATTAAAATAAAAAACAAACAATTATTTTATAAAATATCGAAGATCGGTGTTAGAAAATTAAAATATTAAGCACCAATATAGTATATAACTTAAAAAGAAGCGTTCTCCAAAATATTTCTATTACTTCATACATGGGCGAAGGGTGCACAAGATACGACACAGCCGACTACAACTTCAACTTATGTTTTCTTTGCAATTCTTGCTAAGTTTTTCTTATTACCAGTGTGTGTCTTTTGCTGCAGTTATTGAAATTGTGGCTGGTTTAGTTTTGTTTCCATTAAAGCCTCTTAATATTTAAGTGCTAATGTGTTACAAATTAAAGTAAAATTTTTAAATCACACACAAGTACGTTGGTCTTATAACTAGTTAAGTTGGTCTTATAGTTAGTTAGGCTAGAGTTTCGTCACTCAGAGTCTATTTTCCACTTCTTTTAAATGAAAAATTATAATAGAATTTGGAGAAGAAGAAATGCAGTATCAATTTTGGTGTTGCAGAAATAAAATTTGATTAAGTAGCAAATATGAGTCATTAACAAATATTAAGCGACATCTGCAACTTTGAGCATGGATATAAAAAGGGGGACAGTTTTGCAAATTTTCAAGAAACGAAAACAGCAGAACTCTTCGCTGTCGTCAACTGTAAGAACCTGATTGGTTTTTTAAGTGTTAGGGCTCTGTGCTGTCCAGCAATTGTTGCTACTAAGTTCTCAACACGTTTTTACTTCTTACTGCTGAAGAAGCTCTCCTCTCATTTAATCGATTGCAATAATTCTGCAAGTAATTTCATCCTGCGCAAAAGTTTCTTTTTGTGTAACGGTTTTCTTTACAGAATTGAGAAATGTTGAAAAGTGAATTAGTAGCATGATAAATATTCTCCGATATGATCTCCTCGACATTATTTCCGGCTCCACGGGGCGGTCAACGACACTACCAACTAACCATAATCTTCTATTGCTTCTGTTAAATTTACTATGCATTGATACCCTACAAATAAAATCCACTTTTAAACAACGAAATTTTTTTCCAGATAGTGTTTCCAATAAAAGACATTTCTTATTTTCAGAGGTAACATTTCAGAAACTTATGAATACCTTTTTTTTGTTGTTGAAATAGGAGGCACTTCCTAGGCAAAAATCATCCGGTTGGTGAAACTGTGTCTGCGTTGGGCTAGTGTGGCTGTAGTCGTTCCAACACGAAAATATATTTAGGAAGAGAACGTGTCCTTAGGTGCGTTGTAAAATACGTTTGCATTTAATAAATCCATAGGACTAACGTTCCAAAAGAAACAAGCAAACTATATCTCACCTCATTAGTGCTGGTGGTTTTTATTGTATCGCAATTTGTACTACCGCATTGCTTTCTCAAACTCTAGCAGTAAAAAATTATCTTATTTTTTCGCTTAAAAAAACTGCAGCATTTTAATTTTGAAATTACATTTCAACAAGTCAGTTAACCACGATATGCATCAGGTAATTTTTCATAGCAATAGCCATTTCTTGAGTTTGCTTTATTTAGTTGCTCTTGATTGTGTGCACAGCGACGAGACTTGTATTCACATAAATGACTTGAAGTAACCACAATCTGTAAATGTCATAATTGTAACAAATGCTACTCTTCAATGACAAGAAACGTAGAAACAGGTGTAAAAAGAAATAAAAGTAGTCAAATAAAATAATGGAAAATATTGCTTAAAAATAAATCTGCTACTTTATGTTGGCATACGACATTGGACATGATGAAAAAAAAATAAATAAATAAAACAAGACTTTATTTTACTCAGGTATGAAATGCTGATGATAAAACATTTGTCTCAAGTGCAAATTATTTTTTTTTTTTAATTTGAGGTAAAGTGTTATTATGATTGGGTTTTTTGTAGCTGAACTGAGCGCAACAACAAAGCATGTCAGTCGTTTGAATAGCCTTTGGAAGGATCGAGGCGGCAAACTTCAATGCTATTCTGCACAAAAACTGTGAAAATAAGGACAAGTTCCAAAAATTTAGATCGTGAAAAGTATTGAGATCAATATGAGGACTAAGTTCTTCATACGTAACATATCATCCCGTTTCTAGACAACTTACTAGCTTGGCAACATTTTTTTTTTAACTTTTTAATATGAGAAAGGATTATGGGAATGTGTATGACTTCACTTCACTGGTCTTAATATTTGACTATTAATAAATTGGCTTTATTTTACTCAAAGTTTCTAGTCCAGCTTCTCTAATGTGGTCTAATGAATTTCCCTCTGTGGCGCAATCCCCTCGTGTTTTTTTTTTAAATCCGCGATGAACATGTGAATGTGAAATGTGTGTTCGTATACTTACTTGTATGCTACGTTCTTACTCGAAGTCCATAAAGGAAAATTGTTAAAATAATAAAAAGAACAATTTGGATTCCATCATCATTTCCCTCAATCGTAAATAATAATTAAAATTGGTTGGTCTTACGAACAGTCTGTTAATAGTTTTGTGAATACAACGTACGTTCATTTGCTAACGTAGAGGTATTCTAGAAACTGTATTATTAGTGTTTGCTAAGCAGAAAAGCAAATAAAATTTACTTGTGCACATATTGGCATTGCTGCACACTGGGTGCAAATACGTTCTAAGTGGCGTTTAATTGAAATTTGTTATTTAAGTTTTCGTCATAAACTCTACTACGTGACAATAGAAGATAAAATACTGTAAAATTTTTAGTGAAATTAAAAATTTTGTTTTGAAATGTTTTGATTTTGGGTTTTGTGGTATTTTTTCAATTCAGATTTGGTTTTGTTGCAGTTTTTTCAGCTTCTTGGTCAATTTAAAATTTTGCTAAATTTAGAATTTCTCATAACTTTTTTGTGCAATTTCGGTTTTCTTGAAACTTTGCTTTTTTTTAAATTTTGTTATTTTTAATTATTTGAAGTATTTAGACTATAGTTTGGTTTTGTATAGAATTTTTAAACTTTGGTATATTCTCAACTAATGGTAAAATTTCGTTTTTTTACACTTGTCAGATTATTAGGGGTTTTGGTAAATTTAACATTTTTAAGAGTTTTAAATATTTTAGTGAATCTTGAATTTGTTGGTGAATGTTTTTGTGAAATCACAATTTGTAGTCAAATTTTTTTAGGCATTAATTTTTTACTTTATTGAATCATGCCAAAAGAAATTAACAATAAGTATTCAAATCTTGTCTCTAAAATATCATATTATTATCACCAATGTAATAATTAATTTGTTGTATTCAAATCTTAATAATAAAATAATATAAAACTATCTTCCATTGGGTAGGGAAAAGCATCTCGCCAGGCTCAATGTGTCAGTTTTTTTCAGCCTCTGGTGACCTTCAAATTGTAGTAAACTGCGTACAAGGGTGTTCGGATAGACCACTAATTTGTTCACGTATTTGCACAAGTTTCTTTTTACTTCCTGCTGGGTAGTAGCAGCTTCTAGATCTCGATAAATATTTACATTTCGTATATACCAAAGGGCGCAGACGATAAGTCGTAAAATCCTTGACTATCTTCTTTGTAACTTCTGGATGTTTGATGCGCAAGCAGTACCTCACAGCTTAATGACATAAGACCATATTGGCTTTATACTGGTATTGTATAGAAGGACTTTGTATTCCAAAGTCAGTGTTGACTTAGGACCTATTAATCAGTGTAGTTGATTTGTTTTAAGTTTTATAGTCCTTATTTTTGCCTCAATGTGCCGGGATCAAGTAAGGTGTCATTCTAAGTGGATACCCAAATATTTAACATTGGTTCCTGCAGGAAGCGTGGTATTTGTTATTTTTATACGTGGGCAATTTCCCCTTCTGAGAGAAAACATTACGTGGGCACATTTTGATGGATTTACCTTTATTCTCCACTTTTTAGCCAGTTTTCTAGCTCTTTAGTATGAGATCGAAGTAGTTTGGATGCAACCTTTGAATCTCCGTGTACACTTATGAATACCGTGTCGTCTGCAAATGATGACGTATATGTTTTTGGGTTTGTTGGCATATCCGCTGTATAAATGATGTATAATAGCAGCCATAGTTTGCTACCTTGGGGGACTCCTGCAGAGATTCTGCCATTTTTAGAAAACTGATCTTTTGACCTTACTTTAAAAGTTCTATCTGTCAAATAGCTCTTAAGAAGCTTGTGGGAGTTTTCAGGAAGAACTCGAGTTATTTTCGTAAGTAGCCCATTGTGCCAAATTGATTGTAGTGAAACATCAAATTGTAGTGAAACATAAATTTTTTTTAAATTTCGAAGGTTTTTATAACATATTAATTTATTTTATATTTCGGTGTTTTCGTGAAATTTTGAATTCTGTGGTAATCGGTGAATTTTGTTTTTTTATTTTTCTGGTAAAAATTTTGATTTTTTATTAAATTTAGATTTTCGGGCAATTAGATTTTTTTTTTATTTTATGGGGAATTTTTGAATTTGTGGTGAATTTTATATTTTGGCAAAATTTTGAATTTTTCAAAAAAAATTTTTAATTTTCGTTTTTAGGTAGGTTTCCATCATTATTTGTTCAAATTTGTAGATTTACAAAAAACGTTTAATCGGTCGAACATTTAGGTGATTGATCATTTCTGTGGAGGCACTTTATAAAAATTTTTATAAGTATTTAAAATATGCAAATTTTGTGCCCGTAAGAGTGAAAATACCAAGAAACCTAGAAAAGTTGGTTTTTGTCTATATCTCGGAAAATTGCGGATCAATATGGGTAACTTCAAACAGAGAAAATACGTTAAGCGCGCACTTGAATTAGGATCCTGTTGAATTTCCCTACCAATAAGGATCCAAAATATATGTATACTTTGTTGGGTCGGAAATTAATATTTCAGATCTTACAAACGAAATGACAAACCTTTGTGAAGGGTATAAAAAGCGATTACATTTTTTAATTTAATACCTATAACGTGTGCACTTTTAGGACGGATCCTTAAAGTGGGGTATTTAAACGTACAAAAATAAGATTCTTTTTAAAAAGATACTTAGGTGGGAAATATTTTCAAGTTCTGTATTTTTTATAATTTATGGACCAGGAGTATTGACTTAATTAAGCTTGAACTTAGTAATTGGATTTTTGAAACGAATTGCCTTCATCCCTTGTCAAGTTTGGTTTGGAGACAAGCCGACTTCGGCTATGTGCCATCTTCAGTGTCATTTTTCCTTTCTAGAAAAGTCTACATCAAAACACCCTGGCGGAATATCAAATCAAGAATAAATTACAAGTTAAGTTTTTCAGATAAAATGAAATTATACCACAAAGAAGTTGGGTTTTTTTGGAAAAAGTTTTGTTGTCAAAACGCAATTATTTAACAAAATTAGTGTCTACTTGGCTTTGTAATTTTATTCAGGAAGAGTATCAGAAGATTGTTCACCAACCAAACCCGGTCTCTAATAAGTATAAGAATTGGAACACCGGTAAACGTTTCTTTTTTAAATGCTCAAAATTCTTAAATGTATCCTTGGTGTTGCATGTTGTGGCCCGGAGATCATACAACACGCACTTTACTCAGTTGCTTTTATACTAAATCAAAAATGTGTAGTTACTCTAAAAAAGTCCAAGCTCGCCTCATCAGCTACCAATGAACCCAGTGTGCGCTGCTGAGAATGTTCTTAAACAGAACAACAAAACCATTAAAGAACGAAATGGAAGAAGTGGAAACAAGTAAATACCATAACTACGTACGTACATATACAAAAGCTTGAGTTAATAGTTGGGGTAATTTTAGTTGCATTTAATAAATAGCTGTGTGTGTGTATAAGCTGTCAAATAAGGACTATGACGAGACGAATTTTGTTCAGAAAAGTATTAAAGAATGTTTACCATGATTCTTGATTTGATATTTCGACAGGGTGTTTTGATGTAGATTTTTGAAACGAATTTCCGTCCTCCCTTGTCTCCAAACCAAACTTGACAACGGATGGCGGAAATTCGTTCTAAAAATCTACAATAACATATTCGAAAAATTATGCAACTGCGGCTTAAAGCAATAATAAAAAATATTTTTTTATATAAAATTGTCCCTGCAATTAACAATTTATTACAATTATGCAGGAAGTTTTGTGATTTTCATAATCTTCAATGACATTCCGGCTTCAGCACGTATTTGGGGATTTTACGATTCCCATTCTACAAATACGCAACGCTATTGAGCTTTATTTCTTGTATCCGTGTATACGCAAGCCCTTTGTCACGTTCGTCGATAGCACTTTTACGAATCCTTCACAATTCTCGTTCGAACAGATGGCCGTGCTTGCTAAGGTGTTTTCATATTACATATTATTCCAGTTTATTAAAACTCTTGCCTCCAATTTCAAAGTATTCGCTCAAGGATCTAGATTGTGTTCACCAAAATATTCACCTAGAGCATTTTCTGCAATTTTTTTACAGCACTAAATTTCATAATACAATGGTCAAATTCGACAACATGCTACCGTTGTTTATTGGTCCGTGACTAATTTTGTAAAATATTAATTTTATTTTGTTGATGATGCATACTTTGATGTTTGTAAAATATTTCCCACTGTGATGTGAAGTTTCAATTTGAGTCACAGCTGGGTTGATTATTTTTTGACACGAACAACTTGGTAAATTTGTTTTTAAGATAAGCAAATACTTTCTAGATTTGCTTAAAAGACTTACTAATCAAATGTTTTCTTCACAGTTAAATATGCAAGTGAAAAAGCTTTCTTCCAACCAGAGGCGTTACCGGTGGAATGCCAAACCTAAGCTTCTTAACGTTTAATTTGGCTAAAGCATCCAGTGAAATGCGCATATCCCTTTTCATTTCGCCATCAAAACAAATAAATTGCATTTCAATATACTAAAATAAATTGGGATAGAATTAGCTAAAAACATTTTTTTTAAATAAAAATCCTCCTGGTTTCCTAAAGTCTATGAAGAGTTTTGAAATATCAGATCTTCGAAGAAGGTTTGGATCTGTGTACTGTAGAACTCATGTAATTGTAAGAAAACTATTCGAAAATTTCTTTTGCGAAAATGTTAGGGAATATCCTACTTTCTCTTTCCCAGAATCTGAGCCTGCACAAGCTCTACTAGTCTTCGTTCCACAAATTAAATTCTACACAATACATAACATGAGTAGGGATTAACCTTCGAGTACTGGTAAATTAAAAGCAAATATCCGAAAACAGATAGAAATTGGATAATCTTAGACGTTCCTATCAAGATTTGCCATGACCCGAAGCGTTTATAAGCAGTAACAAAATTGCAGAGTGTTTTGATGTCAATTAAAACATTTTAAGTTTAATACGAAACACTGAAGGTTTGTTTGCCATGAAACAAATAAGAAAACCATATTTCGCGGATTTTGCTTTCAGTCTGTTTTATGCAGCCTTCGGTATTTATTTGCTTTTATTCTAAAAGTTTTGTCCCTACTACTATGTAAGTGAAATGTTTGCCCAAATTTAACCGAGCTCAACCTTATTTTTTGCCTAGAACAATTTCATTTAGACATTATTAGAAAATTAATTCGTTACCTGTATTTATTGCCAAGTAAAATAGTAATTCCTCGTCTATACCAGCAAAGTGATAATGTGTTTGACTGCAAATAACTTTGTAGGTGTTACTGCAACTGTATTAGTTTTCATTTCGGTAAAAAGTAAAATAAATGCCACAATTGTGTTTTTCATTTACGAAAATGCGGTTGCCACACATTTGCATTTGAAACTCAATTAGTTGTGCTGCAATATTGATTCAGCTTACTGAAAAAAGTTCCATTAAACATCTTTGTACTTTAAAGTTTGTTCACTGAAGCTGCTTCTAATATTTATACGAGATATGCTGAAAAATAAGTGGATATTTTATGGACTTCCCCCGAAGTGCAAGTGCGTTACCGGCGAAACTTTTTGCTTACTTGAATTTCATTTTTCGATTTCATGATGGTTTGGTGATTTTAAAGTTTTTATTGCTTTCATACAGATGTTATTATTTGTAATTAAAAGCAATATACATAATAGTCCACCCTAAGTAGGCGACTTCTGCTGTAAATAAAATTTCCCCCGAGGGCATGCCTTGCACGCTTTAATGTATTGCTGTTCTCCCGGATATCACGAACCTGTACCCGATACTTGCCTGGTGGGCTAAAATAGGAAGAAAAACACTTTCGAGTTTTTACTAGTAACTAAACGATTGGTACCAGGGGAACCGCTAGCCTGTGGATCGATAAGTACCGGTGATAGGTGTAAGGTTGTTGTTAAGGCTTCTAACGTGAAGGGTGTGGTATAAACCAAAAACGTAGGAAGGAGCAGGAGCACGATGTGTGTGTGTAGAAAATTTAAAAATGTATAATCCTAGACACAAACCATCCTTATTAACCGAGCTCTGTTAGCATGTTAACATGTTTTAAAAATGGAATAGAAGTGTTATTTCTTACAAAATGGATCAAGCAAAATATACTAGCTTGCCTTTGTACCGGTAATTCTACCCTTCATAACGTTTGAACAAAACTAATTTCCAAAAGATTATGAGACCTTTACAAAAAAAACAAGGGAACGTAGGCGGACAAGACTGAATAGGGTATACGGCCAAGGCGGTTTTTGTATTAATATTTGCAGTTATAACTTAAAAAATACAGTTATGCATTTTAAAATTTCCCTTCACAAAAATTGACCGATGTAGGTTTGCATGGTAACCCAATCCGTCACTGGTAGGGCAGGAGAAGGGATAGTTCCGAAACCCTCGGCAAGTTCATTGTTCCATGATGCTAACATTACCAACTATATGATAGAAAGTACTAATGGGAGTAGATGGATGCGTTGTATACACCCTTTAGTGGGACCACAAGAGGATTCTTCAATGCCACACTATCACACAAAAAACTTGCGAATACAAAATGCAACTCTGATCGCATAGAAAATATTATTTCATGAAATATTTTAAAAAAAATTTTTCATAGCAAATCCGATAGACTTGTCAAAAAGTGCGCCACACACCTTCACTTTTAATCTAACGATGGCGTTAGTGTCTTATTTCTTACTGAGTGCGGGTATGTTTTAAGAATTATTACAAATCCCTGTTTTTCTAACCCACCTTAAACATAGAAAAATTTTTGTTGAAAATATAAAATATAAAATAAAACAAATTTTTCCTTTATTATCTACTTACTTTAGCCTTGAAGTCATTATCAGTCATCTCACCTTGTACTTAGCAGGGTTAGTGCCGTTTTTTGTAATATAATAAATAGAATAGATTTCACTTCACCATCTCTGGCGTTGAAATTATATTTTTGCATTTATATGCTTCGTCTTCTTGTTAATGGATTTTAAGCAAACAATATGTCATTCTGTTCTCAGCTTTTTGTTTTCTAATGTATCCAGCCACCCCCTTATGTCAGCAATTTATGTCTTACTATTTCTCGCCACCCCCCTACTTAAAGAGGGAAGTAATATTCTTTTTTCTTTAAATCTGCATTTTAGTCTTTCGCATATGTTTATTTTAGTTGGTACCTGCACATGAAGACATTAATGTCTTCTCTATTTTCGTATAGATATAAACGTTTGTCGCTGTAAATTACTTTTCATTGTACTTTTGCGTTGTTCTGCTGTTTGCAAAATTTTGTTGATACGTTAAACTGATTTAATAGTAACACGACTCTTTTGTATTACAAGTATTTTTATGAACGAAGGACAGAGAAGAGAAAAGTGGATCGCATGAAAATGCCACGGGAGTAAAAAAAACATTTTTGACCGGATTAGCAAAAATAGAATTTGAAAATTTTTAATTTTTGTACAAACGAATTGATTAAGTTTCAAGGAAAGACAAGTTTTGCAAACAAAGTAGCACCACTAGAAAATATTGCTAAAATCCTACCAAACGAAGGAATCTCTAAAATTTATCACTAGCAGCTTATAAAAGGGTTTATAGTAAGGGCGGGTCGAAGTTGAAATATAATAAACCCTGCTATATGTGCGGTACCATATTCAATTATATGAAATTATAATTCATACATTATGTTACGCATAGGCCTTTCAAATATAAGAAGAATATGATACCGCACATATAGCAGGGTTTATTCTATTTCAACCTATGTGGCTTCGTGAGGTAGCAATTGTCAACGACTCTGGGTTATGTTGACTTTTAGGTCATCAGTCGTTTGCAGCTTATTGGCACACAAAAAATCCAGAAGAAAAAGTTTACAGGCGTCAGGCAACATAATTTTGGTAGCAAATTCACGCCGCCTGCGCAACAGATAACCATATCCTCAACTCGTTCCTGCATAATGTCTGTTATTTCAATCACCGAGTGGCACGTGTCTTATGCTTTTCAATTCGGGCCAAAATGAATTGGTATTCATTGATTGATAGCGCTGCCCTCTCTGATGTATGAGCAAATGGTACCGTTACCCCACAATCCGCACCAAACAGCATCTTTTTGCGGCTGCATTGGCACTTGGTGAACCTCGTGTGGATTAGTGTTTATATACCAATGGTCCGAAAATGATTTTTTGCCAAAAATTGTAATAACTTGGGCAACTTTTTAACGGCGATTTGGCATCGCATTTGGGAAAAGTCTTTGTGCGCTTTATCTAAACATAAATTACAGATTAAATATGAATTAGGAAAGCCCTACATTTGCAGATAAAGATCTATGGGGTGGTCTAACCATAATGCACACTTTTAATTGTGTCTCATAGCCGCTAGATGATAACCGATTTCTTGTGGCGAGATATTTTGGATATATTCCTGGACGATATGTGGCTCCAACAGGATGGTGACACTTGGAACACAGCCAACGAAACTAAGGCTCTTTTGCGCGAGAAAATCAATGGTCATAGTCATTGCAAATATCGACCATCGGATAGAGGTATGCCACCGAAGCCTTGGCTAGCATTTGGCCAATATTTTATTTCACGCATAATTGTCATAGATCCTTCTATAATAATAAAAAGTATTAAGATAATTGTCAAAAAACTTTTTTGTTTTATTTACAATTAACATAGTAGTTCTGGATATCTTTGAAGCTCCCATTTCGTTATGGCGGAACTTCGACGTTATAACGTTATAATACTCTTCGACTGAAATTTATGAAAAAAAAATTCAGAATTTTATTTTTTATGTGCCTTTTTATTTTTCAAAGATTAATTTACTTTAATGATCTGCTTCTGTTACGCTTCTAGTACTTCAATGAGTCGCCGTCAACTCAATTAACAATCCTTCTTCTATTTTCAGTTGTGTTGTGGTTTTGTTCGATTTCCACCAAAATTGAAATCGTGACAATAAAAACGGAATTGAAGAAAGCGAAAATGTACATACACACATGCACGCAGATGTGTAAACACACATACATTTATACATATATTTATTCAGACACACATATATTTGTAAATAACATTTATCTGAATGACAAACAATTATTGTTGGAAAGTTTATAATAAGTTGAGGGGCTCATGTACGATGAAAAATATTAGTTTTCAAATGAAATTGAAAACTATGTGAATTGTTTAATTTTGATATTTTTTGAGTTTCATTCCGGTCGTTTTTTTATCAGGTTATTGTTCCTCTAAAATTGATGTTAATTTTGACTAACATCCGTATTGGAGAAGACTTCACAAAGCTTTACAAGCAATTATGAAGTAAAACTGTATTCAAGAACAATCAATATCGAAGTTATGTAAAGTAGGTACAAAGATATTCAAATGATATTTTTTTATTATTATTTTATTTTTTTTTTAATTATTTAGAAGCAATATTGTTCCAGAATCTAACAATTGCAGTCAGTATAAGTATTTTTTCTATCTTATCCTTGCTAAGTGTTATATCTTCCTATTCGTAATTTTATCGTCTGCTTTTGGCACATAATTTTTGTAATCTGATTTACCTCAAATGACGCATGAATTTAACTTGTGAATTTTGTCAGGGACAGCAAATAATCATTAGTTTTCAAATTTCAACCGAAAACAAATTATCATAAAGAAATGATTCAAGATTATTTAATTTACATTTACGTGTTATTCAATAAATTACTTTTTAATTATTATTTCTAACGTTTTATTTATTGCTTGGAAAATAAAAGTCCTTTTTTCAGTTTAGGAGTCAATGTGGAGAGATATTAACGGATTTAAGATCATTATTATTTCCAGTGTTCGTATAGTTTCTAAACAAAAAATAAAACTCACAAAATAAACATAAAATTCAACTTAATAGCCAAAACCAAAAACTTAAGTATTTCGGAAATCACCAAATTTTAAAATTCACCACACTATCAGAAAGTATGTCCAAATAAATTTAAAAAAATACAAATTTCCAAAAAAGCTCAAAAAAAAACAAAACAACCAATTTTTGGTTTTCACTTTTTGGAAAATCCCTACAAGTAGTGCCAAAATAATTTCACCAAAATATAAAAATTCGCCTAAACTCTAAGTTATATGAAAAAGTGGAAATTATACCAATATTTGACAATACACAAAAATAAAAAAAATCACCACAAATCGGAAAGAAGTTCACCAAAACTTAATAAGAATGAAATTTCACCAAATTCTAAAATTCACCAAGTTTGATGTTGAAAATATATAAAATGTTCAATGGAAATGCTATTAGAAATACAATCAAAAACATCCTAGCAATAGTGCTCTTTGTCAGGAAACCACGAACAGAAACCGCTCATGAAATTCAATTTACAACTTGACCGCTTGGCTAGTAACAGTTTTGTTCGCTAAGGAAAGGCAGCGCTCCAAATAGATTGTAAGATCCCAATAATGCTTTTTATTAATAAATATGCTATAGCATATTCAAACGTTGTCTACACTTGCTATTTTTTTTCACTTTAACCTTACGCGATGCACAGCTGTGTTGTTTTTCTTTTTTTTAACACTTACACCTTAATTTAGAATTCGTTAACAACAAACAAAATGTAGTGAGACAAGTAATTAAAATAAAATAGCAATTCGTTTATTGTGGGAGTTTAATGTTTTTGTTTCTTTAAGCTCTCTCATTTTGTTTGAGGAATCATGGGCATAAAACGTATAGGTTTTTGTTAAAACTTAGAAAGATTCTTTCCGATGAGCTAGCTTAAGTAACCGGCAAGAGCTACACAAAAACTAGCTTATCCCAAACAAATGAGTTGGGATAGAATTAATTAGAAAAGATTTTTTTAAACAAAAAAAAAAAAAAAACATGAGTTATTTATAAATAACAAACAGCCTGTTTTAAAAATAGAACACGTTTTTAAAAATAAATTTTAAAGTTTAAAATTGCTCTCCTGTACCTCGAACAAAATACGCTTAAACACTTTTTCGTTATTGATTTTGAGATTTTATGAATGCTTCGTTCGTTTATGTTTGTATTTTTTGTAAGCCTCAGGCTTTTATGCGCTGTTGCAGATTTAATACACAATAGGAAAAGTTTTATTATTTGGTCTCTATTGATATTCAACTTCTTTACAAAAATTCTTTCAGAAACTGTAATTGAATTGTATTTACAAATATCAAACATATACCAAAAATTAATGACGGTCTGCCTGATAAGCAATGGAATACTATTTTATTATATTAAAGAAATTAAAGACATTTTTATTATTTAAAATATTTAAGAATTTTATATTTCAGTGTTAATTAAAAAAACTGTTAAAATATTAACGTAATTTATTGCTGCTGAAATCAAAATTAATTTCGCCGTCAACATCATCATCAATAATATGAGTGGAATTATTGGTTTGTGGTAGTGGAATTTGGTGATACTGGTGACATTTGTTCTGGGCAAATTCAGTTGTGGCGTTTATCTGTATGACCGTTCGGCTGTTGTTGCTCATCAAGTTGCATATAAGCTACTCTTTAACCAGAAGCTGTGACAGAGAAAATGATATTATAGGATATTTTAATGACAAAATTAATTGTTAACATTTAAAATTGGTTGCTAACGCTGACAACTTCGAAAGATTAAATGGATTATGAAAAAATTATTATAAACAAATTTTAAAAAATTACGCAGCAAAAAGAGCTTTATTAAATTTCGCCTTTAACATCATTACAGAACTTTTCAATATTGTTTACCAATTTATCAAATTAAATATTTAACTCACAACCCAAAGACTTAACAAAGTATATTTTTATGCTAGTCGATCGCGTACAGGACAGCACATTGGTGCTTGGTGGTGATAGTAGGTTATCATCGTCTATTGACTAACTGCACTCGATACTCGTTCATTCTTGTTGTTATCAAAGTTTCCTCCAGTTGCGTTCAACACAGGGGTTTTTTCGTGTTTTTTTAATTCCATTCACTGAATTCACTATTATTTGATACAGTCATATGCAGACGTCGAACTGTCCATTCATATGAGCTGCGCTAAGTTCATGGATTTTGTTAATAAAAAATAAAATAAAAATACCAAGGAAGTGAACCCTAGCAAAAAAGAAAACTTGAACAAATTATTACGACTACTGAAATTGTGTGTCGATAAAACAACATATGTCAAGGCACATAGTTTTCGTTGACATAAATTAAGTTACAGCAGTCAGCCAGTAGGATTCTAAAACACATAAGTAGTTACAAGTTCTAATAAATTGGAAATTTATTTAATTTTTAAAAACTCACAACGTGTGTGTTGGTGTGTGCTTGTATACGAACATTATTATATCGACATACATAAATGAAGGTGTTTAATGGGGGTTTTTTGTATCAAAAGAAAACAATCAGAGCTTGCACATTTATTTCCAAACATATTCAGACCCATGTTTAGAGCCTTTGACATCGATAACTGAAACTCCATAAAAGTATACCTAGTCGCTTATTCATCCAACATCAATAAAAACTGCTAAACTAATCACAAAATGTTCGAAACTCTTAGCCCAATTATGAAAAACAATTCCCAGGAAGATATTTTCCAATTCCCAAAACTGCACTAAGGAAAAATACGGGACATAGAGAAAAATGCTTAACAATTTCTTCAAGTTTTTTTCTCTAGTTATTTTAAAGGAAGCTAACGTAAAAGTTTAAGTTTTAATTGAAAAGGTTTTCATAGATCAAAATGTACAAAAATATATCTCATCTCCAACACTTGTTTTCCTTAATACCACAAAATCCTGGCATTGGCATAGACAACAACTCAGGCAATTGTGGCGACGAACTGAGGATGAATTAAATCCATTGGTCCGCCAAATACATATAGCACTGAATGGAAAAGGGTAAATATTCATGACCTATTATATACTAAAACTTTAATATAATTATCTGGACAAAAACATGTGCAGTGAAAAAGCGAACGGGTGGATGACACAAGAGACAGTTTAAATTTTCGCCAGCAGAACAAAGTGGAAAAATCGACTGTAGAAGTTTTAGCCGCAAACTATTTTGGCGGATTATTCCCCTTGCAATCCTTTGACTGATTTCTTCTTCTGCCTCTCATCATTTAGTGGTTCTGCAAGTTACACTAGACATTTCACTTTTCATAACTTAATTTCAGTAAAAAACTATTTATATTTTTTTTTAAAACCACAGATTTTTTTGTTTTAGTACAAACAGCTGCTGCTTATTATTCCCTCTCTTTTATAATGTATTATATATTCCGTAGGATGTCAGAATAAGAGGATTTTTCCATGGAAAAAATGAAAAAAACTACCGGGGAAGTTCGTAGTTGGGCTGTAAAGTTTATCATGCACAATTCTATAACATCTGTTCTACATTTTTGAATTTTGTAAAACTTTATATAATATAGAATTTAAGCTGTGTCTCATATCGGGCCAATAGGAATATGTCACTGAGAATTGTTAAAGTTTCAATAATCCTCAATATTGTACTAATTTTTAAAACCTACTTAATATTGGCACCATTCTCCCAACAAAATAAACGAGTTTCATTTAATATTCATCAGTTGTACACGTACTCTACAATTCAAAGGAAATTGAAATTTCCATACTCATAAAATATTTTCAATAATTGTCAAAAAGAAGCTCACATCTTGTTCAACAATTAAACAAAATTAAAAAGTTAAATAAAATGACGATAATAAATACCAATGAAATAATAAAAGTTTTAAAACAATTTATTCACGACCCCTACAGTATGAGTACTTGAAACACAAACTGACTTTTATATCAATCATACGTAACATACATCACAATTTTTATTATGGCAATTAATTCATATGACTCATACGTACAGTGAGACTCAAAGTCAGTGTCGACAAATGTGTTATTGTTATTAAGAAAATGAAACTTTGAAAGCTTGGCACGTTACAAATGTATCTCGTAAGTGATTTGCAAAATGGTAGCGATGTGAAAACATAAAGTAGAAATATTCAGAGTTCTTAAATGAATTATTGGGCATTCTATCTACTTCGATGCGTTTTTACAACCTGGCAATTACAATTACTCGCATTTTAAGTTTTATTTCACTTGACTACTGCTTTGTTCCTTTGATATTTTTGGTTCTAACTTGATAGTTATGGAACTCCTTCCTTATCGCCGCCTAAACACTGCACTAATGGCTGCCAAGGGTCTTCTGCGTCAAGCCAATAAAACGTCAACTCATAACTTCTTTAGCGGCTTAGCTTGCTATCGTAGGTCACTCCGGTTTTATTCAAGTAACCAATTGCTTTCCTCCTTAAGGGCTTCCTGAAACCCATCATAGCCAGGGGTTTGCTATAAGTCACTAAGCAAATTATATGAGTCTAGAGGTTGTAAACAGTTTATTCCGCTATCAATTACCTACATTATCTTAAAAATTATTCTGTACGTCCCTTGCTGCATTGTCCGTCTTGTTCCATTCTCTACTATTTTCAATTGTCACAGCGAGGAGTTGACGTTTTTGCTGGTTTTTATAATATATCAGTACTGATTTATAGGTCTTCTTTTTAGTTGGTTGCGTTGGACACAGTTATAATAGCTGCGATAGTAGGCTAGAGGATCTTAAATTTGCTGCTGACATATGTCTTCTATCACATGCGCATGCAGCACAAGCTTAACTAGGTGCAAAAGTACGCCAGAGGAGCAGGCCTTGCAATTAATAAGACCAAAAGCAAACCCATACACATTAATACAGGAAACAGAAATAAATAAACCAAGAGAATCCTGAACTATATCTGGAAGTCATCAAAGTACGTATATTCAACATCAACGTAAAGTCTCACTGGCTCTGTGTGTGCGAAAAATGAAATATATCTGCAAGAGTCAGTGACAAAATTCAGGCATTCGCCAACAGATATTCTGCGACTCCATTTGCCAACATAATCCAACCGACATATATATGAAAGGTGCAATCAAAAGGAAGAAAATATTGCCAAAGAAGCCCTTGAGTAGAACCCACCAGGTAGCCGATGCAGAGGCTGACCCATTAAAATATGGAGACGGTAATTCAATAGAACTTACTTCGAGTTTTATATTAGTTGGAATCGTTATTCAACTGCGTTCTGCTAAGTCACTTGTTTAGAAGAGCTCAAATGCTGTAGTGCTGTTACCTTCGTCGTATATTTCACTATGTGCGTATCCCTACAGAAGTAGTTTAATAAGCTCGCAGTAGGGCAAACATAAGATCCCTTCTTCAAAAAAAAATTATTAAATAAAAAATAGAACACAAGTAAGTGCAAGGAAGTATTCAACTTGCAAAAATATATTTTTTCTAGGCGTCTAGAACTTTAATGTGATGAAATGAAAAATATATTTGCTTGAATAAAATACAAGACATATTTTCACTTAAGTATACCTTTCGCTTAACGTTATCTATTAATCTCCTCTAACCTTTTAGATTTCACATATTGCCAAATCAAACTTAACAAGGGATGATGGAAATTCGTTCCAAAAATCTATATCAAAACACCCTGTCGGAATATCAAATCAAGAATAAAATAAAAAAACTAATGATCTGAAAGCTACTATAGCTGACTATGAAAATAGTGCTGCTAGCTGTCATTTATATACATGCCGAAAAAAACACCTTCTATACCTGTTGCCAGTTTTAATCTAGTTAATTTTCCCCCAGTACTTCTTATCAGTAACTGCGTCTGCACCTGTATCCTTCAACACAATTTGCATTTTTACAAATTTGTAAATACCCTCGTGAGATACAAACGGAAAAGTTGTAGATACAATTTAAAAAACACAAGTGAGTAAATGTCGCTACTTATCTTTTTGTAAACCAAATTAATCCTTAAAGAAGGTAACACGGATTTTTCACACCTGTTTCTTCTTTATTTTGTTTGTACAAAAAACATTTAAAGTCATACAAGCAGACATAAAAATGAAGATAAAATTAAATAATCATTGCAAACGAGTTAACATTTTTCATTAAAACGAATCTCTTTTAAACATCGCGTTCAAGAGAGATTATTTTAAAATTATTTATGTAGGAAAGTGTATTTTAACCATGAACTGTCAAAATAATTGTTGGTTTCATTGTATTATTACTTTTAAAATGTGAAATAAGGAATTTAAAAAGCTTTAGACGAATATGGAATTTTATCCAGAAGTTTAAACAAGCTGGGTCAGTATGTAGCTTGAATACCTCAGCAGGCTCAAAGAGATTGTTCGGACGAGAATATTGAAAGAGTTCGTAAAAGTGTGACCATCGATTGGCCGTCGATGGTAATCACTGGGGCTTTCGTATCCCACTATGCAGCGAATTTTGACACAACATCAAAATCATTCAAGAATTTAAGCCCACAGATCATAAGCAGTATCGTGTATCTGTCGAGTGGATGTGTAAACAAGAAGTCGGTTTTTTCGAAGACAATTTTGTTCAGTTGATGGGCATAGTTTCAACTCACGTATTTCTAAAAAAGCGAAATTGCCGCATTTAACTAATAACATATTTTCAAAAGGGAAGCATCCTTAGAGAGTAGCTGATTGGTGTTGCCATGTGATCTCAAGGCGATATCAAACCTGGGCTTTGCGATTGCAAATAACGACAACCGCATTATCATGCCATAGGAGTCAGGAAGACAATTTTATCAATGTAATCGTCCATAAATAATTGTAATAAATTGTGAAAATAATTTATAATAAGAGTTAAAGAGTTTTTGTTTCTGTAAATTATGTTTCTCTTAATAATTTTATGTTGAACCTCAAATTTATTCAACCTCTAATAATAAGAATTTTTGCCATTTTATTCGTATATTTCAGAAATTTTTTTGTTATTTCTATTATTCTACCAGTTACTGCTCATTTAATGTTTTTATTTCGAACTTCTTTAATCATCTCATTTGGTTTAAAGAAATTTAAGCTCAAGACATTTCGCTTGCGGGCTTAAGCAATCAGCAAAATGCGCATAGAGACTAGTTTATCCCCTCTATCAACGAACAAATTACAATTTATTTAGCAGAAGAATTGTGATACAAGTAGCAAATATATTTTTGAGATATATAAATCACCCTTTATTTTAAGAAAAATACTGATGGGATGACACTAAAAAGTCGAACAATGGAAATTAGATAAAAGAGATAATATTTTACTTCACATACTGAACGAAAGGAATATTTCGCGCGGTATGCTACGCAAGTTACTGTCCCATAATGAACAAGTGTTTGTAATGAACTTGGAGAAAGTATCCTAATATCTTTGGAACACATTCAATTGAAATACATTATTTTCTTTCCGTAAGTGAAAGGATTTATAGCCGGCTTACGACCTTCAAAATTGTCGAATTGATCATTACTCGTAGAGTTCTATAAAATGTTATAGCAGATTTTCTGTTTAAACAGAAAGTTTTAAAATTCAGGTCATTTTTTGGGGTGGAGAAGCAGTAAGTTATGAATAAAATCAAAAGTTGTGCTTGGATTTTAATAAAATTTGGCTCATTTTATTTAAAACTTATAATGAAGAAAAAAGTGAGATTTTTAAACATTAGAAAATGTTCAAATTTAGCATAGAAAATGATTGTTTTTCTTGCCACAACTACCTCGACATATTTAAAACTACTGAGTGTATTCAAAGACAATATTTGTATTGAAAATTAATTTTAGTGCGGATTTTTGTATGTCTTACTTAGCCGAATGGAACGAACCTTTCTCATGTTATCGTAGTATATGTGGTGCCGCTTCCATCATTTTTAAGGTACATATAGAAAGCCAGATCCAGTATTAAAAATAGGGTGTAGATTTGAGTTCAGCGCCCTAAAATACTTAATCCTAACGCCGAGAGGTTTATAATTTCGAATGATTCTCTGGCGGGATGTTTTGTAAGGGCACCTGAATATAATATTGGCAGCGGTTAAGTTAATTTTTTTTAAATATATTCCCTGAACACAGACTAACCACCGTCCGTGGAAAAAGTAATTCTGGGGTGATTGCCACAGTAGCACGCCTCCAAACGGCTGGGTTAATTGCAGAGAAGATGGACTGTAAATTAACTCAAATCACTTCCGCCGTTTCAAAATGGCCTGAATTCGGAGAACAGAATTTTGGTTTTAAAAACTAATTTTCATTACCTTAATAAAAATGTTGATGTATGTGACGTATGATTGATATTAAAGTCAGCTTGTGTTTCAAGTACTCATACTGTAGGGGTCTTGAATACATTGTTTTAAAACTTTTATTATTTCATTGGTTTTATTATCGTCATTTTACTCACTTGATATACAAAATGTATTAAAGGGGTTGAAAATTGACTGCATTTAGCAACAAATACAGTTGAATTTAAAATTCCAGATTGTATTCTAAGTTAAATTGATACCTCGGAAAATTTTATCTATAATTTGTTTTATTATTTTAGAAAAATTATTGATACAAAAGTCGTACATAATGTATAACTATTTTGTCCTTTGTAAAGTCATTGAAAAAAATAGTTGAAAAAAATGCGAAATACCCCATCAGTAGACTCTAGAGAGAATTTTATGCAAAGTTGTCGGCCAAAAAATATGACTGGTCTTTTTTTTTGCTAAAATATTTTCCAAATAAAACGTTTTTCAAGAGAAATACTAATGCGTGTGTAGCTTGTATATCTCGTTTAACAGGGGACTGTACACGTCCGGATGTGATAAGTGTTTGTTTTTTGCGTTCCAATGACACGCACATATATTTAAGCATGACGATAGAAATACATCATTTTCACTGAAAGTTTTATTTCCCACATCAACATCAGTCTGCACTTCATATTAATACCATCAATGTCACTTTCAACGCCAAAAATGTTTATCATCATCTCCTTTATCAACGTCATTACGATCATTGTGAACATTTTAGATTAGTAAATGTTTATTTGGTGTTCATGTCATCTTCAATTATGCGTGACTGTATGAGTAAATAAACAACGGCTCACAACGTTGAATCAGCCTCAAAGGTTGTTGTGAATCTTCCTCCCACCCAATTTAAATAGTTGGTACCAGGATACATTTCACTAAATGCTTCGTTATGCTTTATTTGTTGTTTTAGAAATTTATTTGTTGGAATGTTTAATGTGTCGACTAGGGATGCCAAATGGGAAATTCTGAATTCTCAAATAGGATTGATGACAATAAAATACAAGATTTATCGGGATTTTCTCTTTATAAAAAGTTGGTTCCAAAATTAGATATATCACGTTCCTCTCTTGAATTTTATATTATTTTTGGCCTAAATGTAGTGGGGTACTGCGGCTCAAAGAATAAACATTCTTATTACTATTTTAAAGGCCTTTTGTTAAGGCATGATTCCCAGAATTCACTATAAATAATTAAAGCCAAAATTGGGCTAACATTCTCGGATTAGGAGAGGAGGTAGAGTCGCCGCTATTCGTACGTCTCCCACCCCTGGGAATTCCCAAGTTGTTAAGGCCGCCACAAAATTATTCCAATCATTTGTTTTTGCTAAAAATTGCATTTTATTTAAAGGGCAGTTTTCTCCATCATCTACTATATAAAAATAAATTTTCTTTTCGTCAGCCTAACTAAAACTATAAAATGGCTGGGCTGATTTAAATGATCTTTTTTGTGCTATTTGTTATAATGTAGGGAAGGTGTAAAAACCGAAATATTGGCAGAAAGCCGAGAAAAAACTAGAAATCTAAAAGTCCGAAATAATTACAACTGGTAATTTTATATGAAATCTCTACTACTGAGTAAAACATTGCAAAAAAAGGTGTAAATTTACATAAATTTTAACTAAATCTAAAGTTGATACAAAAAATTCAAAAATTATATCAAAAACGAAGAACAATCGATAATCGAATCTTGATAAAATAAGTTCAATAAAACAACATTTCAAATAAAAACAATCTAATCAAACGAAATTGAACCGGAATTAAAATTTTAGTTAAAAACGATAAATTCACCACAATTTCGAAAAGCCGCCTTCAAAGTGAAATATTACAAAAAATGCAAAATTCAGTAAAACAAGTTCAATTTTAACCGAATATTTTATAATTCACTAAATACTAAAAAATTTAGATTTTCCCAACAAAAATCTAATTTTATTTAAAACAAGTAGCAGAGCTATATTCAGCTGTCCCGAGTCTAATACACCCTTCACAAAAGTATGAACTTCTGAAAATGTACTACAGATTTTTTGTTTGAGATATTTAATTTCGGCCTCCGGTTTAGTCGTATTATTTTACTCTTTTTTCGTTTTAATATAATTATTTTCAATCGGTTTGTTTTTCTTTTCTCTGAATGCTAATCAATTTGTGATGAATTCTCGATTTCTTTGAATTGTAAATAGTAGCGGAATCGGATCTTTAGTAAAATTTTTCACCTATTATAAAATTTAGAGTTTTCGATGCAATTTTAGCTTTCGGGTAAATTTTTTCGGTAAAATTCAAAATATGGTTTGCTCTGGTTACTTGTTTGTGAAAATTAGGTTTTTGTGATATATAGGTCTTTTAGAACTTATTTAATATCGGTTTTTAAAATTGCTAAATTTTTTTAAGTTTTAAAGATTTTATGAAAAATTTAAGTGAAATTGCAAAATTTTGCTAAAATTAAAATTTGGTGAGGTTGGGTTTTTTGAAATTATTTTGTCAGATTTTCGATTTTGTGGTGAATTTCGGAAGTTTTGGTGAACACAAAATTTTATAAACTTTCTTTGTAATTACCTCGAAGCCCGCAGATAACTTAAGAACCTAAATGTTGGAGCGAACTAAAATTAAAAAAAACCTAACAATTTTAAAAAAATTAAGTAAGGAATCCGAAATTTAACAAAAAAAAAAATTTTATAAAATTCAAAATATGTTTCTCAATTTAAATTCACAAAATCGAAATACTAGAATAAAAACATTTGTATGTGTGTCAAAAATCAAAATTTAAAAACCCGAAATACCAAAAAAAAAAAAATAATAATTCAAATTTGGCAAGTTTTGAAATTTTAACCAAAAGCTTAAAATCCCAAATATGTTGTACTATACACGAACAAATTACGAAAAATTGGAAAGTTGTCCAAAATTTAAAATTCACAGAAAATTCGAAAATTTTTCAAGAAACTGTGAAACAAAAATTTTGTTATAAAAACGTAAATATTAGTTTTTTTTAAGAAAGAACCGAAACGTTTGTAAAGGGCTTCTGTATTTATTTCAACAGACTCAATGTTACTCAATTATATAAAAAACAAGGTTTCGTTACAAATCGGGAATCCAGTAAAGAATTAAAAAACACGAACAAATTTAAATTTCGTCGAAATTCTGAAATTCACCACAATACAAAAACAGCGAAATCCCACAATTTCAAAAATAAAAATTTACCCAAGAACACGAAATTTAGTAAAATTACCTAAAAATCGAAAAACCGAAGTTTTAGCATGAAATGACACAAAAAACAAATTGATCGAATGTTTGAAAAGTCAGTTTCAAAAAACCAAATTGTATGAAAGAGGTTTAAATTTAGTCAAAATTTATAATTACACAAAAAGATCATAAAAGATTCGGCTGTTTGCCTTAAATCAGGAAGTTACCGAAAAGTAAAAAAATCAAAAGTCATAAATTATATTTAATTGCAAAATCAAAAAAAAATATCTTATCTTCATCTAAATTTGAGAGTTCACCAAAAGTCGCTATAACACTAGAAAATTGGCAAACAAAATTTCAAATTTACAAAAATAACAAAAATTTCCAAAAAAAGCGAAATTTCAACGAATATATCCCTGAAGTCGAATTTCACTAAGAACGAAAAATGACACTGAAGATAGCACATAGCCGAAACCGGTTTGTCTCCATACCAAACTTGACAAGATATGACGGAAATTCGTTCCAAAATTCTACAATTTCACTAAGCTTTACAAATTTTACCAAAAACGAAAATTTTTACAAAAACCTACAAATATCGATAAATTGAAGTTTTAAAAAAATGGAAAGTTTATCGATAGAAGTTAATAAAATTGCAATTTTACCACAAATTGAAAATTTATCGTAAAAAATTATTAAACTAGAAATCGAAAATTCACCAACGGTTTTCAATTTTACCAAAAAAAAAAAAAATATTAACAATCTAAATTAATAAAGGCTGTTAACTAAAAAAAAAAATCACATAACTACAATTTTGTGGAATTTCACCACAAATTGCACCAAAAATTTTCAACTTCAGCCAAAATTGGAAACTGTAAAAAATGTCGAAATTATACAAAACTCCGATATTTTACATTTCACAAATTCGAAAGAAATTGCAAGATTATCCCAGAATGTTAACAACCACTTGAAACTAAAAAAAAACCTGCCAATGCCCAAAATAATTTGAAGTTTCAAAAGGCCGAAATTTTTACTAAACACAATATTTTGCAATTGTTCTACATATTTTACTCAAATGCTGCAAAAATATGGGAATTCATCGAATATGAGAATTCGTGGAAAAGGCAGATAATGCTTGTAATAAGACGAAGGAAAAGTTTAAAAGTGAAATAAGAGAAGTAAAAGCTGTAGTACATTTTTAGTAGTTCATACTTTTATGAAGGGTAAAATAGATTCGACTCAGCAGAATATATCTCTCTTACTTGTTACAATTGTAGCCATGACACACAGTTATTATTATTATATAAGATCAGTGAAGTGTCATAATAATTCTGTGCTAAAAATCGCTAATTAATGAAAAATACAATTCAATATTTGGAGCCCTGAATATACAGGGTGTCCGCCGGGAAGGTATAGTACTTTCTTTTGCCGTCATTTGGTAAACATTAGTCTTGACAGTTCATATTTCGCAGTCGTGAAATAGAGACGTGGCAAATTTATTATGGAAAAATATTCAGTAAACCAACGTGTTTGAATCGTTAAGAGATTTTATCAAAACCAATCATCGATTACTGTGACGCTGAGAAATCTACGTGAAATTTTTGGGAGAAACAACGCGCCATTAAAACGCACTATTTATCATGTTGTGAGTGATTTCGAAGAAAGAGGGACTGTAGCTGATAGGCCCAAGCGTGGACCACAACGTACTGACAGATCGCCTACTATCCATTAACCTCAATTCGGCACCGTGCTCAGGAGCTTGGTCTTCAACGAACAACTTGTACAAAGATTTGCATTTGTTTCCATTTAAGATTCAGTTGACATAAGAGCTTCTTCCAGAAGATCATTTACGCCGCAGTACATATGCCAACAGGATGCTACAGCTCGCCCATGACAACCCCGGTTTTTATGAAAAAATCATAATGAGTGACGAGGCTCATTTTTATTTGAATGGATATGTGAATAAACAGAAAAGTCGGTTCTGGCCAATGGAAAACCCTCAAATTATTCATCAGGCACCTTTGCATCCATTAAAAGTGACAATCTGGTGTGCAATTTGGTCAGGAGGAATCATTGGACCTTACTTATTTTTGTGGGGATATCTGAAAAGCAAGGTTTATGCAAACAAACCAGAAACGCTGGAGCAACTCAAACAAAATATTCGTGATGAAATTAATGAAATACCGCGTGAAATGTGTGAGAATGTAATGAAAAATGTGTTCAAAAGGGCTGGCATTTGTGAGGCTAACAGAGGCGGACATTTATCTGATATTGAATTCCGTACATAATTGCCGACATTAAATAAAACATTTATCAAAATACGATCCATTCATTCTCTTTCATTTAATCAAAAATTATAAACAAACAAAGTAGTATACCTTCTCGGCGGATACCCTGTACATTAATCATAAATGTAAACAAGTGCAAAAAGAAGAAATTATTTTTGTTCAACTGAAACCATAAGATGGCATCTTTTTGAGAGGGTGTGGGTAAGGATAATTTTTTTTTACATAAGAAATCCCTAGCATTAAAGTGCTAGAGGTCTTCCTAAGAATCAAAATTAGCATCGTAGTGTGCTGTACTGAAGTATTTGAATTCACACGCATGTTTGAAACATGCGCCCAGAACTTAACAATTGTAAAAAAGCAATATATTGGCCATTGCGGTCTTAATAAAGCTTTACAATTATCACGTGCTGTTGAGTCGTATAATTTGCTGTGGTTATTTGGCACGAGCGGCTGAGCATTTAACAATAGACTTGACAGACGCCACAAAAATAGTACGGCAACCGCAGATATTTATAAGGACCAGTTCCTATTGGAAAATCGTTAGTATTATTTCTTATTTAAAGAAGCTAAACAAAGTTACCTTTGAAACTTATTACTGTTTTTATGTGCAAAGAAAAAACTTGTTATGACAGGACAACAATATATTGTTGTAGCGATCATATAATGGTTTTTTGAAAACATACGTTCGTTGGGTTAACAATAATATTTTTAGTAAAATTTTAGTATTTCAACTCTACGAAAGTAATATAATAATTCGAAATTTAATATGTTATTAACTAACATAATACATAATTAAAGTTTTTTTGGTGTTTAAACAAAGTATGAAGCTGATGTGGCTTAAATGGTTAGTGTGTTAATTATTAAGGGTTCGATGTCTTTAATTGCCTGTGTTCGTAACTCTTTCGCTACCAACCAGTAACATCAGTTCTTTGCTTTCGTTCCAAGAGAACCATAATCTACAACAATGTTATTATTTGGTTACAACCATATAATTCAATCATAACATGTTGCTCTTAGATTGTGGTTACCTCAACCCCATTCTTTCTTTGTGTGCAGCACATTAAACAACTTATTAAATTTGAAATATATATTAAACAATGCGGTTTTAAAATTGCAAATTATTTAACAAAAAAAAAAAAAAAATAAAACAAAAACTCTTCAATTCAGAGTGCGATATTTCAACAAATAATATCAAATTTATTAAAAATTTTATATTTTTTAAATTTATTTAAGTACAATGCACACATGTGTATCTGCGGTATTAATTACTCATAAGCCTATTAATTTTTGCTTTTCATTGTAATAAACTAATAAACAAATAACATAAGGATTAAATATTTTTCTTTATTATTGGATGGCCAAAAAGTTTTCGCTGGTTTTTACTTTAATTAAATTTTCAATTATCATGTCATGCAAAGTATTCGACATCGTAAGCTGTGACTTTTTTCTACCTGTGCAGCCATAGATGGACTTCGCATTAAGCGAACTACTCAGAGTTTTAGAGCAGAAGCAATTCAAGCGAATTTGTTAAACCTTCGACTAAAGTGAAAAATATTCCAACCAGGTTCTTCTGCATCATTCGCAATAAACGGTAGTCGACCCGTGCAAATTCGCAGCAGTCTTTCCGTTGTTTTTTCAATAGTTTTTTTACTGTCAAAACAGCATGACGGCGGGCATGGTCGTGATGAAAAATGATAGCACGTATATACAGCTCTCCTAATATGTACAACCAATATAAATATTTATAACTACACGTGCAATAATATTTTCACAATTATATTTATTAAGAACATTTTTGGGGAAAAAAATAATCAGCTTAAAATGAATAATAAACCAATTATAAAATTTAATAAAACTAAAGTGTTCACATAAATAAAATCAATTCAGTTTTTAACGCTGAGTTTCAGTTGGTGCTTCGAAACCGCAAAGTCCTTTTTTCCTTATTAACTTTTTCGAAGGGAACCGTTTTTGTTTTAAAACAGCCTTGAAAAACCTAAATTTTATTATCTCAATTTACTAAAATCATTAATATCTATAAAGTTATGACTGTTGAGCAGCAGAGAATTAGTTTTGGTTTTGGTGGACCCGATATAGGTCAATTAGGGGGAAAATATTTTATGCACGATTTATTTTGATAAAAAATATTCTTAGGCACTCATATGCTTTACAAATTTTTTTTAATGTCAACAGAAAAAGAGAAATCAGTTTAATTTGACTACAACGGCAAAAGCAAAATGGACAACAAATTGCAGCCGTATGTGTTGCCTTGTTATCGTCAAAACAATCGTTCTCCTATAAAAGTGTGTGTATAAGTTTTCATAGATTGTAGTTGGTAGCTTGCTGCTTTCTATGTGTTTATTGCGTAAAACCCTGTTTTAAATGAATAAATCATTTAAATAAATACAATAAATTAAAAGCATTTGCTTAATTACATATTGAACAAATACTATTTTATGACAACCAACTATTTATTTTTATTTATTTAATATTACAACACAATTAAATTAAATTCTAACCTAAATTAAAAAGCATAGTAGCGCAGACCCATAACCCCCAGACTGATAGCTAGCACACTACTGACTAGCCTTCCAGGGCACCCTTAAAAAGAATTTTGAATTAAATAATTCGCCAATGGCAAACGGCATTAAAACGCAATAAAGGTTTAATCATTTTAAAAGGTTTGTAAAATTCACTTCCATCCACAAACATTCCACTCATTTATTTACGCCATTAAATACATTTTAATTGAGCAAACAAAAATTATAGAAAACCACACTACAAGCTTTTAGATCTTAATTGCAATTAAATTTTAAACAAAAAGAATATTAAATGATTTAGATTGTGGCGAAAACGAAATAATAGACAGAGGTGGTAATTGAGGGGAGAGCATTTTTTCCATAAATTTTTTAATATAATTATTTCTATTTTTAACAGACGGCTACACAAAGCCTTCTTAGCTCTTTATGCAGAAATACACAAATATGTTGCACTTTAATTCCGTTGAGTTGTTTTTTTTAATTGTCCCTATAAATACTTCTCCAGGAACTATGTTCCTAAGAGAGAAAATCTGTTGTTATTGTCACTGTAAGACAAAACACTAAAGTCCCGTAGAGTTACATGACGGTTTCTGAAGTCGCTGAATCCGAATCTGATTCAGTCTTTTGGGTCACTGTTAACTAAACCAATATTTCCCATTTTAGGGAGCGTTCTTCCTTTCCTTTTAACGTAAAATAATGAAACTTGAAACATAACGACTTTACGTATTTGTATGTAGCATTTCCACTCTAGGTAGAGAGCTGAAATTAAATATAACCTAACCGTTTGTAATCTTTAAGTTAAAATAGGTGTTATACATGAACAAACAAAAATAACTTGGAAAAATGTACTCAGATCCGCACACAAACATAAATGTGAAAATAAGACCAAGTTCCTATCCAAAACTTTCTGCCGTAAAAAGTACTAAGATCACATTGAGGACCAAAGTCATCATAAATACAATACCATTTCATTTTGAAACTGGTTAACTTCAATATTTGCTCCTTGTTACTGCCTGTTTATGCAACACAATTTTATACGTGCAAAAGCTTTTATTTTTACGAATATAACACGCGAATATTTAAAAAAAATAATGAACAGTTGTTTTCTTTACTTCCACAATAGATGAAAATGTTAATCTCGGGACCAACTCACATCCTTTTTTTGGTTGTTTTATTTTACTGAATTGTTAAAAAAAAATACACCTGTACACGACAATTGAGATGGGCCGGCAGTTTTCTAACGTATGTGGAGGTAAATTCTTAATTATTTTTGGATTGTGGGAACTTATAGATTTATGTAGACCTTTAGACCAAGAGGCCCAGACGATAAGTCGTAATATCGTAGACTGTCTTTCTGTAATTTCTATATGTTTGTTGCGGAAGCATATTGGATTTATAATTCATTTGTATAATATGACTTTTTACACCAAGATCAGGGCTGAGTTGGGTTCTATTAACCATTTATTTGCTCCAAGTTTTATTACAGTTATTTTTGCCACAATATGGCGGGACCAATCTAGGCGGATGCCAGAATATGTCATCTTCCACTGAAGCAGTGGAAGACAATTTTGCTTTTAGAATCAAAACGATACACGAGCACAGCTCGAAGGATTTAACTTCAATCTATACTTTTGAAGGCATTGAATGTGAGACTGCAGTTTTTTTAGATGAAACCTTTGGATCTTGATAAACACTTGCAAACGATAACGTATATGTATACGGATTTGTTAGCATATCCGTTGTATAGACGATATCTAATTGTGGCCCAAGTATACTAACTTGATGGACTCATGTAGAGATTTGGCCATTTTTAGAAAACTGACCCTCTGACCTCACTTAAGACATTAGATCTGCCAAATAGCTCTTAGGAAGCTTGTAGGAGTTTTCAGGAAGAACTTCGAGTTATTTTAGTGAGTAGCTCTATGAATTGTCTATAAGTAAAGCAGAACAGTATTGATTATTTTTAGATATAGATCTAATAGTGATAACAATTCGATGGAGTTGCTCAAGAGTACTATGCATCGTTCGAGACTTAGACTGATGACCCAGGACAATATTTTGCTAATTAAAATAAGGTTTTAAACGCGAAACTAATAATTTTTCAAATTAATTTGGTAAAATTCAGATTGAGCTAATGGGCTTGTTTGACGTAATCTGACTTAAGTCCTTTTCTGTTTTTGGGTTCGTAACAATTTTAGACTTTTTTCAAGAGCAAGGAAAAAAAGCCAACTCACAACGCGGCAATTAATATAAATAATAAAATTCTAACCGCAGAATTATGTAAGCTTCCTTCCGACCTTGGATACTGTAATACGATCAGGTCTGGGTGATTTTCTCATATCAATAGACGGGCGGTTGCGTTTTAATTTTAACGCGTTTTTGCCATTTTTAAACCAGGCTGAAATTACTTTTCTTCAAACAAAAACAAAACATCATGTTTAATATTTGCTTATAACTTAAACCTTTTGCAGCAAAATATTCCTTTGTTTCTTCCTTACCTCACATAAATTTTATAAATACCATACAAATTTATTTGCTCCTTGATCCCACTGTAACTTGTAGTTACTTTTTGTATCTTTTAAACAGCATTTAATGTTTCTTTTTTCGCTCAAAGTTGTGTTAAAATTTCCATTTGTCCTTGCACAACCATCGATATTAGTAAAGAAAAAAAAACAAACAATCAGGTGAAATTGAAAATAATGCTGGTGAACACAACTTTGCCACAGACTTTCAATGTAAAAGTTTGAAAATAAGATACCAAAAACAAAATGTCGAAGAAATAACAAAATTAATGTTTATTTGTTTTGTCAATTGTTTTCCTGTGTATTTTGTTTTATTTTATTTCTTTCGCTACTTCTTGCCGTTTTCCTTGCCTGCATTACAAATTACACAGTTATCGGATTAACACGAGGATACAACAAAAAGAGGAAACCAAAGCAAAGCAGATTACGTTTAAAACTTTTACTGTTATAAACTCAAAACTTTCCGCTTACAAGTTGACACAAATGCACACACAGCCCATATAAACACAATCCATAAAAACTCTTAGTTATTGTATTGCTCACGCACACACGTTCACACATATATCACGTGATATTGTACATCTCTACAAATGATATTAAAGTTTGTGTTGGCAAGAACATAATATTGTGTTTGTAATGTCGCTGAACATTTACAAAGGTTTGCAGGTTACAAAAGCACAAGAAGTTCTCAATACAACAAAATCATAAGGTAAAAAGTAAAGTGCCCCTTTGACAAGTTTATAAAACTGATCATGTGAAAACTTCTGAACTACTTCAATATAAAATAACTCTATTAAATTATTGTTTAAAGTTCTTATCGAAATTTATAAGAAAAAAAACTAATAACATTTGTTTTTTGAAGAAAAGGAAAGAAGACAAAACGTTTTAAATTAAAATTCTGGTGATAAATCTCTTCCATTGCGGATCGCTTGAATTGTTATGCGTAGGGAAATAAAAAATTGTTGTTTTATTTAATAATTAAATGTTACGATACAATTACAAATTATATTCTAACTTAAACTACGGAACATAGACCTTCACTGCCTGCAGTGAAAGAGATCAGAGTCTTTGGTGGGAAGAGAAACCAAGACCTCCAGACAGATAGACCAGCACAGTAGTAATTAGCCTGCCGGGGCATCGTGAAAAAAAATCATTGGCACCCTTTAGCAAATTTCCTGGCAATTGCATAGAATGGGAATTCTGCTTCAATATGCCCATCCTCCTCTCAGTCAAAGAGTCATTAAAGCGAAAAGAACAGATTAAAACAATTGTTTGGCATGACAAAGGTTGACTACGCATTGGTAATACGAGGTGTGTGAGAAAAGTAATGAAGCTGTCAACACTGCGAGCGATCTGGCAATGCCTTGTTGTTCTTCATACTGGTCTTCCAGTTGCTCGGTCCTAGGTTGAGCTCCATACACTCGTCAACAAATTTTTTGTTGCCAACATTTAACGGAAAAATTTAGATCGAGGTTACGTCATCAAGGTCTATGGGGAATATTCGTTATCGAGGGCATAAGATTCTAGCTGGCACAAATCCATTTTCAGGGTGAAAACACGTTAAAAATGCTGTCTCTCAACAATTAACGGAGGAGTAAGCAACTGAACTTAAACACTTTGACCTAAAATCGAATTTGACTGATAATTTGCACATGGATGCTTTACCATCACAACGTCCCATGTGACACCGTCATTTCCAGCAATGAATTTTTGACCTCAAATAAAAACTTTGGAAGATAAAAATTCAGTCTGATTACTTTTTTACACATCCCGTATTCTTGAGATAATGCTGGTTTCTTACCGGCATTTCAAATATGTAACTCTTATTATTATTTGTAAACCTGGGGTTTTCAAACTTCACACTAAGTTACGATTCGGATAAATTTGTTTTATATTGTATTGCAAGTTTCTGTAGCCAATAATCGCTGCATTAATCTGACTGAATTTGAAAGACAACTGGGTTATGTTGTGTCAAACCACACGATCTTGTGTTCCTATTCACGCCACTTTCGCGAGAGTTCCATTTGTTTAGAACGTCTATTATCTCGTTCGCGCTGTTCTGCCACAGTGGCGTCCTACTCCAAATATATAATTCATATCAGGCAAAAAACTTAACCAACAGTAGTAAGGCTTTCAGTTAAAAATTTAATGTTTTTGTTTCTCCCCAACCTCATTCTCCCAAGTTCTCATTTGGTTTGAAGAATTTTAGAAATAAGACGTTGAACTTCTTCTTAGAAGTCTGGTAAAGGTTTACTCATAAGCTAGCTTAAGCAACCAGCAAAATGCGGATAGCGATTATTTTAACACCCCCAACAAATAAATTATATTTTTATAATAAAATGAGTTGAGATAGAATTATCGAGAAACAATTTCGGATATATCTATGTAGAATTGAATTCACAAAATTATTTTTATGAAATTGGTTTGACCTGTTGCATTCGTCGTTTGCGATGATGGCCTAGACAATGTTGTTTTCACATAAGTGCGGGTTAATTCTTCTAAATAAGCGACTGGTTGTTACAGATGATTTTTCGGCTAAATGATCCGAAGTGTGCTCAGCGTACAAACGTCATTATATCTGACGATTTGTGATGCTTGATTCGCCAAGTTAAAGCCTGCGAAAGCTCGATTTTGTGATCTCTGTTGTGTAACTTGGCATCGCGACAAAGTCTGAAAAACAAGAAAATGTCTTATTCTAATATAATAATATATATGTGAATGTCTGTAGTAGAATTTTAGCATATTTTAGCATTATGAAACAAACTTAAAGGAAACATACATATGTCGCACATACGCTATTAATATTGGTAACCCCTTTCCTTGTGCCCGACCACACTACTTAAACAGCTTTTCTACAATTTCTATATTGGTTTTAATTAATATTTATGCCTTTGTTTTACAAAGCAACAACAATTCATTTTGTGGCACGTGTATCAACGGAACAGTGGGCTCTTAAAAACCCATGGCACGAAGATATTAACCTTTTAAAACATGCACAGCTTAAATGGTAACAGAACTGAAAACTTTGTTACTGATTACGCTTCTTGTTGCCAAAGGCAACACCACAGCATTCACTTTTTGTGGTCATCAGTGTTTTTTTCAAATGATTGTTTGTTTTGTGGCTGTTATCATGTGGATTAACTTTATGTTTGCGATTGGTCTGGTTTAAGGTTTTCCCACTATTCGTTACCACAAACTGGTAAATGTCATGTGGAAACTACGGGTTTGAATTGAATAGACAATTAGATTTAACATCTAGTATTTGCCGTAATTATGATACAGACATTCAGATTTAGTGGAAAGACAATGTGTTTTCTAAATGAAAGAAAGAACTAGTAAATTTTATTAATTTCACACATAAAAAACTGATGGTGTAAAGACAAAAGAATCTCTTGTGACTGCAATCAGTTTAAAATCTCATTTGACTGCTTTTTATTGACTCACGGGTTTTTTAGTGCCGGCGTTTCTCCTTTATTCTTAGAGGGAGTTTAATCTGGATCCCCTTTACCAGCTTGCAGGACATAAGAAGTACAAAACAGGTCTTTAATCGAACGGATAGTGCTTCAAGCTCATAGGACGCTTACGAAAAATTGAAAAAGGAGCTAAAGAGAACTATACGTCTTTAGAAGCGGAGTACGTGGAAGGAATTCCGCTCTAATTTGAGGGCTACATCTAAAGTATTAGGAATACAAAAAATAGTATCTAAAGCCCCTGTCTCTACAATGGGACTAATTCGCAAGTGGAATAGTCACATGACTGAGACAGTGAAGGAAACAATTCAATCGCTTATGGAGATTCATTTCCCTGGAAGCTTCAGTTTAAATGACTTACAGTAGGGGATCTAGTGAAAAAAAACAAGCTGATGCTCCAAATAGTGTCAGAAGTGCAATACTATTTTTCTCACCTTTTAACGCGGCTTCAATATATGGACTTTTCCCTGCCTTATTACAGCGGGGTATAAAGACTGTGCTTGATAAGATAAGGGAAATATCGTAGCATGTCTAGCGACGAGATATATCCTGGTGGCTTAGCGGGTAACTTAGTTTGATTTTCTTCCCAAACCAGGCAAGAAGAACCATGCAGGCCAATCAGCTTTATATATATCTTTATATCTTTTCTATTGAAGATATGGGGGAGGATGCTAGCTGACTTCCCGAGGAACCATACGCTGGTAGTCGACCCTTTAGTAGATACCAACAGGCTTATAAAGTATGTAGATATATTACTGATACCGCGTGATTAGAAGAAAAGATCGACAATTACTGCGAAGAATTTCAGTGGCTCAGAACTCATAGTTGCAATGGGTAATAGTCTAGATCAAAGGTCCTGCAGTCGGCAGACTCATTAAACCTGTAAGGATGGAGGGAGGCTACCACATGTAGACCGGCTCGAAGGGTGCTCAAAGAGCATTTTGGCAGGAAGGTCAGTAAACTGCTAAGGTATAATAAGGGTACCTTACGTTTGATTACTGCGTTAGTTACAGGGCATGAAAACTTACAGCATTAAGATTACCAACATGGCGAAGATGACAATTAAAGAAGATGATACTTTCAGACTTTGCAACAAACACTTGTTAAGTATGATTGCCATGGTGGACCTAAGCCTAAGGCAAATGCCAACAATTACACGAGACTTCGTGATGGGGAAGAAGGCCGAGAGTTGCCCGTCTACAGTCTAAACTCACTACAGTCAAGAGTAAGGGTTAGTGTTACCACGAGACTCAATAATATTAAGGTAGTCGTAAATTACAAATCGGTTGCCTGAAATCATCTTATGGAACGAAAGGAATCATAAGGGACCCATAAAATTAGAGCTCTACTTAGATATCCACGTTACATTAATAATAAAAAAATTAAATAATCTCTGAAACTTTTCGCTTGATAAGCAAATCTTTTAAACAATAAGAAGCTTTTAAGCATCTAAAATTCGACACGCGATTGAAAAGCCATCAAAAACGAAATTGAAGCTGTTTTAAGATCCATGACCACAATATGGCATATGTTATGAACGGACTAAATGGCAAAATAAATAAATAAATAACGCTACTGAATCTACGAGAAGTGAACGCCAAAACATATTCTATTTCCTAAAATAAAAGTCTTAGAGAGCGGTGTGTTTTACATTCTATATACGCTACAATCTGCTAACGATTGCAGACGATGTTTAGTTATTCTTACAATTCTAGACACTTTTACCGCAAACAGACCCGACATGGCAGCCAAGTTCTTATATCAGTTGCAAGCTACAAATTGAGTCTGAGTTGTTTGAAGTGTTTAAAACTTAATTTAATACAGATACAAACTTTTAAACCATTTGCAGGGTGTCCTGAATTCGCGTTTGCTTTAATATCTTTTTGTCTTTAAATTTACTTTTCATATTTGAAAGTTTTATTACTTTTATTAAGTAATTTAATAAAAATAGTAGTTTTAATCCATTTAAAAACAAATGCATTTATTGCTCCGAAATGTTAAACCACAAGAAATAGAACCTTATTTTCATTTAAATAAATAAAATTCAGCAAGAAGTTTCAAAATAACTCAGGAAGAACATTAAAACATTTGTATAATGAAATAAATAAAAGATGTTAGTGTTTATAAAATAAATACCTTTTTTCTTTGCTTTTGCTTCTGAGTTTGTTATTGCAACATGCCGACAAGTAACACAGAACCACAACAGCAGCAGAAAAGTACACAAACATAACAAGAAAATAAAAAGTTGTTGCAACTGCTTTAACTGATTTCAAAACCATTCGACACAACAACTACTACCAACTACAAACAAATAAAATAAAATAAAAACAAAAAGGAAATACGTAGACATATTACTACACTGAGCGAAAGAAGAAATTTAATTTATAAAACTATGTTCTGAATTTTGCAAACTTTCTTCTTTCAAGTTTTCTTTTGGGGGAGGTTCATTAAATTTTCAATACGTTAAGGGGTTTGGGTACTTAGTTTTTCCGGTATTATTTATGGTCTTTAATCTTGGGCTCCTATTTCTCTCGTGTTTTTATTTTCGCTTGTCTTTCGTTTTATTTTAAGAATTTTCAATCGGTTTTTTGTTTACATATGTGACCTATTTCCCGATTTAAACGGTATGTTCGCCTGTCTGGTATAATTGCGAATTTAAGATATATTTTCGATTTCTTTTTAGATTTACATAATAATGGAATTTACATTATTTTTTGAATTTTCAATATTGTTATGATTTTTTTCTTGCATTTTCTTACTAAAAATTTGAGAACATTTTCTGTCGTTATTAGTGAAATTTTAAAATACGTTATGATATTTATTGTTTGTCAAAACTTTGTCCAACTACAATTATTTATATTAAATAATTTAATTTTTGGGCATATGGTAACAAACAATGCAATAACAAAAAAGTTAGAGTGTTGTAAATTTCGGAACATGAAAATTTAAAAATATTTATTCATTCTTGTGTTTTATTTATCTTCAGTGTTGGATTAAATAGATGATGTTTACACTTGACACAAATTTAGTAAAAAAAAGACACAAAGAATGTTGAAAACGTGTGTAGTGGCATAAAAAATGTATACCATTCTAGCTAGATGTCTAATCAAACTTTTAACTTTTACTGTATTCGAAGTTATCATATCAAATAAATTTTCTTTCTTAATACAAAGAATATAGAAAACGAATTTATACCTAAGAATTACTTAATATTTGACAATATTTTTGGAGGAATTAGCCTTTAAATTCTTTAGTCAAATTTAAGTCTTTTGAGCAAGTAAAATTATTTATGTTGATTTTTTGAATTTTTAAAAAATATGCGAGACCTTTTGGTGAAATTTTAAGGTTTTAGGGATTTTAAGGCTTAACTTCGACTTGGGTGAAATTTTTAATTGTAAGTGCTTTTTACATGTGTTGGTTACGTTTTGATCGTCTGCTGAATTTATGATTTGTAGTGAAATTTCATCTCCTTTACTATATTTTGTCGAAAGGATGAATTTAAGTATTTATTATTTAAATAATTTTTACATTTCTATTTTTGGGGAAAATTTTACTTTTTAGTAAATTTTACTTTTTAGTAAAATTTTATATTTTTGTCTAAAAGTTCAAGATTTAGTGAAATTCAGTATGGCGAATTTCGATTTTTTTTTTAATATTCGGTGAAATTTGGTTCTTTAATTAATTTGATTTTTGCATAATTTTAAATTTTATTAAAGGTACGATTTAAACCATATTTTTAAGACGTGACTGTTTTTTGTGCAGGTTTGATTTTTCAACATTGAATCGGTTAATCTTCATGGCAAGATCTTGGAAACAGTCCTTTGTTCTGCCTCTTTTTCTTCCCTAAATCGTTTGCCGACAAATAAAAAAGACGTTATTGTAATGTCTTGAATTCATCATGGAAATTGGATGGCGAAGAGAATCAAACCCTGCAAAAAAAAATTAATAAAATCAAAAACCCACAAAAATGCTAAAAAAAATGATGTTTCTGGAATGTAAAGTAAAAGCCCACTGCCTGTGATATCTAATTAGAATCCGTTATCTCTCATAAGCGAAAACATCAGGCGGTTACTTTTATAGACAAAATTTCGGATTTTTTACATTCAATTTAAGCGGCAATAAATTAGAATGAATAGAATGCTAGCGTAACAATTGTTCTTAAAATTGAAAGAGATCTTACCATTTGGCCTTTGTGATGGAAAACAACACTCTGTGCGAAAACCTGCGGAGAAAGCTACAGCAGGACTCTGTCTTAGCACATGAGACAAAAACGGTCATCCGTGGTTGAAAAACTATTTACCAATTTTAATTCAAAATATGACTGGCCAACCGGCTTAAATCGGCCAATCAGATCTTATTCTCTTTTATTTTCATCACTTTTGAATATAGTTTTTAATTACTAAAAACTTTGAGTGTATTCTATACACATACGCCAATAAACAACTACCAACACATGCAGACAGACGAATTTTGTTTAACAAACCATATTTTGTTGAAAGCAAAAGTTCATTCATTCAAAAAGTTTTAGTTTTTCTTAAGCACAACTTTGTTTTCTGACTGCCTGTCTTACGGGGTAGATGCAGTTGTGGGGTTTTAAGTTATATACGATCCATCGTGGTGGCGAAAGTTATTGCAATGTTTTATTTGAGTACACAAATTTTCCCTTAACTTATGGCTTTTTGACCCGCCTAAAGTTGGTAAACTATATAATGAATTAAATCTAGTTTACTTTATGATATTGATGTTGTTGTTATTGCCTATAGCAAACACAAAAAGAATTACAATTTTCAATAATGGACTTTTATATGCCACTTGTAGAATGTGGTGGAAGGAATTTTCATTGGGGCTCCTGGCGGCCAGATAATGTTATTGCTTGTTATAACAACTCATTGCGGTTAAAATTAGGTCAGGTTGTAGAGCTCGCATTTCCTAAGCAATTGACAAACTTTTAAGTCTGAAAAAATATTCCCAGACCTGGAAGCGACCCTATTGTATACACTAGTAACCTAATTTTAAACTTGTTGAATTTTCAGAATAAATAATGGATAAATTTCATCACTGCCAATCTTTATTACCCTGTACCTTATTTAGTAAAGAATAATAAATTGTTTTCGAAAGACGGTTTTTGCTTTTACTTCGGCTAACAAATTTAGTTTTCTCCTTTGGCACTTTTGCTCATTATATTAACTATTTTTTCAGGCAGCAAAATATGCCACATACTTTGCAGTGTTGCCTGCGTACTACAGATTTTTACATTAAACCACGTCATATGATGGTACTGGTCCACATTATCTGAATTTCTTTTTATAGGTCATAAAATCATTCTTGGAAAACAACTTTTAACCCGTCTACAGTCATTTTTTAGTTCTACTTTTTTGATCCTTTCCACGAACATATTTGCAGATCCATTTATCTTACGCGGGTTTTTTTAGCGATTCAAATGTTTTTTTTTCAACTTTATCGATTTTTTCCGAGTTTTTGTGATTTTTTCCGGATTTTCACTTTTTCTTGTGATTTTCAGTTTTTTTATATTTTATTTCGGCCCTATTTTGCAATTGAAATTTTGATTATATATTCTACAATGTAATCGTATATTTGACTGATTTAATTGGCTTTTAGTCCGTTTTATGTAAAATTTTTCTATGAGTTTTTTATTTTCTTTGATATTTTTTAATTTTTATAATTTTAGCAACATTTTAAAATATACTGTAACTATTATTTGCGATTTGCACGTTTTTCGCTTAGCTTGATCACCGGCTCATGTACATATTTTCTTGGTTTCTCTGGAATTTCTTTGCTTTGTTTTAGCAGAATTATTGTAATATTGCAATTCAATCCTTTTCTCCATTCAAAACATTTTTTTTGATATATCAACTGGCCTCTACAACTACTCCTTTATTTCCCTTCACAAAAATGAAAATATTAAATATAATTTTATGATTCCCTTTGCAATTTCTACAGTACTTATTTGTAAACCAGCAAAGCATACGTATTTATCCTGAATACTTAAAGGTAGAAAAGTCCAATTATAGATGTCCGTCTGTCTCTAGACAACGAGAGATCTTGAAACTTAGATCATGTGATTAGCGCGTTTGGCGCTGATTTTTTCTAATTTCACTCTTACAGTGAAACGCAAGCCCATAAAATTTTCTTATTCTGAATCCTTTTGAAATTTGTTATAATGTCCCTGTACAGAAATAAGCTATCCGATAAGCGACTCCAGATAACTTACGGACCTAAATGTTGGACCGAATCAAAATTTGTTTTGTTTTTAATATCAAAACTTCAGCAAATAACAAGGAAAATCAAATTCAACCAAAAAACGAAATTTCACATTTTAAATCTATCTATCATAAATTCGTAAATAAAAAAACCATAATTCGAAAACTGGATTAAAAAAATTTTAGTTGCCAAAAAATCAAAATTAAATAAAACGCCAAATTAAAATAAATCTTAAAATTCAGAAAATATTGAAATTTCAACAAAAAGCAGAAAGAAAATCACAAAAAGTTTTTTTTTTTTTTTTGAAACGTAGAAGTTTTAACAAAACCGATGTTAAACAAGTATATACATATATAAAAACCAAAAAACCATATTTCACAACAAACATTTGCCAAAAACTTAAAAAACCACCAGCAAATTTAAAAATCATAAAAATTACAAATTTTAACTAAAATCTAAATTAATCTGAAAAATAAAAAAATGAAAATTTTACCAAAAATTTTAAAACAACCAAAGTTACATAAAAATTTTTATAAAATTCGCCATAAGATCAACATTTTAGTAAAAAGAATTAAGTTGTCAAAAAACCAATATTAAATAAAAAAAAAAAACGAAACAGAAAATAAATTTAACAAATTTTAAAATTTCACCACAAGATTTTAAATGTACCAAAAATTTTTGAATTTCACCCAAAATTCACCAAAACGTTCACCAAAATATATGAGAAATTATATGAATTATTAATTTGACTAAAAATCAGATTATTCTGAAAAAAAATTAATTCAGAATAACTTGTAAATTCATCAAAATTCGAAAATTAGTTACAAATTCAAACTAAAATCAAAATCTTCAAATTATCTAAATAACAAAATTTAAAAAAAAACGAAATTACACAAAGAAAATACGAAAAATCCGAAACTTTTACAACATTTAAAATTCACATGAAAATCGCAAATATATAAAAAATCTGGAATAAAGAATATTTGAATTTTACCAAGAAAAATACAAAATACCAAATTCACCAAAATTTTAATATTTCACCACAAATACTCTTTGTTCACCAAATTTTGCAATTTCACCAAAAATCTGATAATTACAAAACAACTTTATTTGAAACGACAAAATAGAAGTTGTTATGCAATTGTATAAAAGGATCTAATTACACCGCAAATCGAAAATGAACAAAAAAAAAATATATATATATGTATATAAATTCACCAACAAATATAAAAGTCATAAAAAATCAATATTTCACCGAATTAAAATAAAATCAAAATTAAACTGATAAACAAAAAATCTAAATTCAAACGCGGTTTTGAAATTCACGAAAATTTAAAAACTCTTTAGAAAACACAACTATAGTCTACAATTTTTAATTAACAAAATAACGAAATCTTCCAAAAAAGCGAACTTTTTAGAAAACATAAAAAAACAAAATAAACTACGAAAAATTCAAAATACGTCAAAAAACTGGAACAGAACAAACTAATTTTATAAATTCCTTCAAAACCAAATTCCCCAAACTTTAAAATTTAAAAGCTAAATTTTTAATTTCATCACAACTTTGTGGCGAACGTGCCATATTTGCAACAAATTAAAGTTTGATATAAAACTTCGCAATTTAAAAATTTACAAACAAATTTAACTTAGGGCTAATATTGATCGAAAACTCTTAATTTGATAAAATAATAGAAATTTTACTAAAAATCCAATCCCCAGCAAAGCGAGAATTTGTCAGAAATTGACAAGCATTCAAAAAAAAGAAAAAAAATTATAAGAAATTATTATCTTTTAACCGATCGAAAATACTTATGTATATTGACACGAAAGAAGAGTTTAAATGTAAAGGAGGAGGACAAACTGGAGCCCAAAATTAAAAATCGCAAGCAATCCTTTGTATTGGGGGAAATCTGTTATATATTTTTTGTAGCTCATACTTTTGTGAAGGTTATATAATACTCGGCACAACCGACTATGGCTCTTTTACTTGTTTAAGGATACGGATTAAATAGTTTTATCATCTAATATTTTAAAAAATAACAAACACAATAACCAATTTGTTATAGCCAACTTGTTATAACCATATCACCTCTAAACTGTGGAAAGCAAATAAAAATGTTTTAAAAGTATTAAACTCCTAAATATAAAATCCCAGAAAACATTTTTTGTCAACGTGTTCGATATTAAAAAACAATCTGAAACTTTATCAGAGATTAGCCGAGTTAATTATATTTCTTTTATACATCAAATAATTTTTGGTTAAACAAAAAATACAAGAAATTTCACGCTGGTTTGAAACTTTGCTAGCATCGATCGAACATATCACAATTTCCTTTCCATCAGAAGTTTAAAATTATTCAGATAAAAACATGGCCACTGGGAACGATGTCTTACCAATACGAGACACGAAATCAGCAGATTTTATATAGACAAGTCGTATCAAAATCAGCAAAGAATACTCACTGGGATTTTACTCATATTGGAAAATTGCTTTCACTTATTTATTTATTGCTGCAAAGAAATCTATTTTCTAAAACATATTTGTTTAATACCTAGAAATTTATAGATAATAAAAATAAGAAGTAGTTTGGAAAGTATGTACATAAATAAAGCTTTTAGCTTATTAGATTTTGAAGTAGTTTTTAAAAAAAAGTATATTTGCGTCGTATCAACATAAGGGAGTACTACAGGCAGAATTAATTACGTCATATTCCACAAATAACTTGAAACTACTTATTACTTCGGAATGTAATAGATTTGGAAAATAATACAATTTAAGCTTAAGTAAATATTTGCAAATAATTCTTATGTACAGATTTCCATCCTTTGGCGAAAACAGTTAAATAGGCAAAATCTTGCTACTCAGAGATACGTGAACACCCTAATAATATGTTTTTACTCATAAAATTGCATTGAAAATCACAATCATTTGAAGAATGTTAGTTCGAAAACATAAGCAAATATTAGGGGATGAACTTTTTATTAATAAAAATAATTTTTGGGATCTAATTCTTTTTATTTAAAGAGATTTCTAGCGAATTTTATCCCCACTCATTTTGTTACAAAAATGTAATTTATTTCGAGGTGGGTTGAGATAAACTTGACTCCGTGCGATTTTTGCTGGTAGCTAAAGCTATGTAGCTTTATTATAGGGAGGAGAGGATTGCCTTTTTGCTTCGGTATTCGAATATCTTGAACACCTTATTCGAACGCATAATTAGTCGAAGGGACCTATTATAGGCTTGTGTTCTTGGTGAGTCTGGCACCTTCGTGTATTGCTATCCAGCCGACATTAAGACTTTTCTGGGTCCCGAAGCTGGAGCGATCTTCGAGTTGGTAGTTCACACCACTAGAGAGCAGCATAACCCGGAATAATAAGTATTGAAATGATTGCTGGAGAGGTCCCCTTAGGGGAGCAACTGTGGTGGAATGTGGTGCATGTATGACATGTCGTTGCATTGCAAACCCAGGCTTCAAAAGTGTGGCAGGAGCATAAGTAGCTTCCAAGTCTCCAGCAAGTTATCAGTTCATACTGCAGGAAGCCATGAATTCAAAACTGCTAGCTATTGCTGGAGTACTCATAGGAGCGGTGATGGACGCATTATTTGGCAGTAAAACTACTTTTGGATAAGTCGCAAGACTGTTGCCGACCTTAAACTCAAACATAATGCAAACTTGTTTCCCTTATCAGTTAGTCGCAAGAGCATGGAAACTGTTATGTTCACTGGGCTCACTACTGGGTGGGTAATCTTAGAATAATGGCTGCTTGCCGTAATATTGACGGCGTTTGGTAAAGCTCAATGTCATATCAATATCATACTCCCGCTATTTTAATCTACAACAAGGTTACCATATTGCGCCATCATAAAGCCAAAAGCTTAATCTTAGGCTAGAGTCTCCAATTTAAACGGATGAATAAAAAATATTTTTGAAGGTCAATAGAAAATAGCTTTACGCGATTAGAAACACAACAAATCATTAAGGCCTTAATAAAGTTTTTGTACTAAAATTTTAATATGTTAAAACTTTTTTCTTCTTAAATTAGAGCCACCCTAATTTTCTGTTTATACCCTACGAATCTCAGCAAAAACAAAAACTACTGATAAATTTGTACTCTTAGAATATTAAACAGTGATATACGAGTACAATACTTTTGTTTGTACTTTTAATATATTTCGTCGTGTTCTACAGTAAAAAGTAAGAACTTGTCTAACTGACAACTCACATCGGAGGCTCGTGTGAAACCAAAAAGCAGAGGTTGTCAGGAATGGAATGGACTAATTCGAACGATTTCAATCGTACTGTTCGATATAATACAAATAAGGTTTAGGAACAAAAATATTAAGAAAAACTAGCAAAAGCTGGAATAACGGAAATTAAATTGGTAAATTTGTAGGAGAGTCGCCACTACTGAATAAAAAAATTTAAAAAAACAGTAACGATTTACATAAAAATGAATAAAATCTCCCCAGGATAACAAAAGTTGACGAAAAACTTAAAATTTTATTGTCATCTCTTAAGAATTGCTCCACTGGCCAATAAACACCTGTGTTCATATTTTATTGTACATTCCTATCGGAATTTCACGGTCTATCTCCTTAAGAGCACCTTTAGAATTTAATTCGTCTACTTCTTCAAATTGAACATGAAGTCAGAGAATTTATATAATTCCTAATTCCACAGAGCTTAATATGTACAGGTAAGTCTGTATTAAAACATGAAATCGACTGGTATTCAGAGTTGGCATATTAGAAACCAAGCGCCCTTTTGGATACGCGTCTCTGGCGTATGCGGTCGCACCGTGAATTAGGAATTTTTTATACGAGGGTGTTAACATTTTTCCAATCCTTGCAGAGACACGAACCTATTACCGGTCGCCACTACTAGAAGCTACAAGACTGAATAGTGCACTCAGTTACAGCAAGCCATACCTTTCCGCCTGCCATTTGACGACAATATATGAGTTAAAGACCGTTAGCAATCTTTTATATTATAATACGAGTATATCTGTCATCAACACAATCAAATTAAATAGAAATCTTAAAATAATATAATATCAGAATTTATTATATGTACAAAATTTGAATAACGTCATCGAGGTAATGGTCATCAAGGGGAAATTCAAAGGAGGGGATGTTTGGATTTCGCACTTTCCGATTACTCCAACTTGGTACTTAGTACCAATCGATTTTAAGCGGCTGCCATTCACCGTACGTCTGTCTATTGCATTGACCATTATTAACTTACGGAGACAGTCTTTTAAAATTGGTGGGATTAATTTATAGTTTCCATGTTTCGCACATGGACAATTGTATGTCGCATGTTCGCCTATTGGAGGCCAGCATCGTTGTATATTTACGCACCGGATATAACACAAAAAAACGTAACTTATCTTTACATTAAATAATTGTATTTATCCTTCAATTACATAAAATGATTCAAGTTAAATTATTTAAATTAAATGCAAACTAGGATTAGTAATGGTTTATCAAAAGCTATAATCAAATGAATTGTAGGTGAAACAAGAAAGTAATTTTCTGTGCGTTAAATCTCTCACTGTAAGCGTGAATACAGTGAAGGTCGTAATTGTTGTTGAGAATCAATAATTAACACAAGATATGATTTACAGTTAATATTTATTATCTTGGTTTCACTAAGAAATCAGCTGCGTTTTTCAAAAATTTGTTGAACCTAATGATAAAATGAGCTTTGCATTCTACCGCTGGGGCAACTTGGTCCTTTACGAGATTGATTACAAATAATTTGCACATTTTATTACTTTAAAAATTTAACAGAAGGTAACTGTTACACGGACTATTACTAGTAGCTGAGGAACCGCAAATAAGCTGAACTGCACCACTTCAATGCGCTCTCTGGTAGTATAGAAATTCTTTCAATAACATATGTAACAGATCTAAACCTCTTTGAAATCTGGTTCTTTGCAAAAACGACTAGAATATGAGAGGAACGATTGTCGGCAATAATAGCGAAATATTTTATTCAATGATTGCCGAAGTTTTGAGGCCTAAAACCTGAAATGTTGAAAACTGTTCTTCGACCTGGTTCTACTCGATTCATAAACAAACATATAGCAGTTACATACATATATAAAAAACCATTAGGAATAAAGTTATTAAATAAAAGCTCTTTTAAATATTGATGCTCGCAACATTCGATATTTTATTTAGTTTATTGGAAAACTATTATTACGATCGATAGTATTAAATTTTTTAAAAATTGTTAATGTTTTTAAATTTACGAAAAATATAATATTCTGTGAAACGTAAAATAAAGTTTCTTAGAAATATTCATCAATTTTGCTTAAATAAAATGCCAGCTTCATCGGTATTTTGTCAACATAAAACCAAACCATTTAGCTAGCTGCCGCAGATTAGCTATCATTACCAGATAGAAAACCAAACTTAAATTTATACTTTTATCTTTTTATACTTTTAATTAAGTTTGTTGACATTTTGCTAACAAATAATTTTGAGCGATAGTAGAGCTATCGAATAAAAACCATTTATAGTCCAATAATAACAGCACCATCAATAGTATCGTCGATAGTACTATCGATTGGTTGTCAGCCCGTAGACAGTATGGTTGAAATTATAAGAAATTTCAATCTCAACAATAAATTCTTTTTATTCTCTGTTTATCCGCATGCATAGGAAACGTTATTAAACATGCCATTCAACAGCGTAATATCACAACATATTTCTACACTTGTGTCATGACATGACTGCATACATGACACAGCTAACAAATTTTCTAAACACACTCACTTCAAAAGTATTAAAAAAAATATTTGTTTTTACACATGTTATGCAAGTACGCAAGGGAGTGTTGCAAAAGAATTTATAGTTTATAATGATCAATACGTACGTATCTGCATATTTGTAAAAGAATTTTTCTTAAGTTATTTCTCGTCTTTTACAAATATCCCTTTGCTGGAAATGCTCCTCTCATAATCACAGCTATGCAGATATAATCAATCACAGATCCTGCTTAAGCTGTTGGGGGTAGTATAAACGAAAGCAAATTATTCTAAAATTATTCTAAACTTTTTGTAGGGGAAAATGTTATTTTTTAAGGTGTCGGGAAAGCAAAAATCCCTTTTCCTCAACCCTCCTGTGTCCGCGCCTGAGGTATAATAATATTTGAAGATGGAACATGTTTCATGACTTTTATCTATTTTTAAGTCGTGTCAGCTACCGATATCTAGGAGTGTGATTTCAACAACAAGCTATATATGAAAGATTTTTGTGTTCCCTATTTCCTGGTCCATATCTTTGCGAGATTCTCTTTCACTTTATTTATCTATCAATAGAAGAGCATTAACGGGTGACTTGAGCAGATTTTTCATTTTGTTCTTCCTTAAACTAATTTAATCACTTAAATTTATCATTTCAACTTCGGGGATGGTAATTGGCAGCCACAGCGACCATTCGGATAACCGATATATTTTCGCCAAAAACCTTTAGGATGTGATTGTAAAATTTTTTTATACCTTTCAAATACTAATTTTTAGTTAAGTCTCACATTAAGCATTTTTTTTAGAATGACCTCTACAATCGTCCCAAATCTCTTACCACGAAGCTTTTGCCGGTTCGTTCTCAATGTGTAAGAGACAATTTCCTTTCGCGGTTGTTTTAGCTTCGAATCACTGATTGCAACATTCTCTTTAAGGCATTTGAAATGAGCGCCACTGCATGTAACCCAAATAGTTTTCGCTACGGTCAAAAAATCTAGCTTTGCCTGCTCTTGGTCTTTAGTCTGGTGTCTTGAAGCCCTGCTTTGTTCGCGGTTAGGAAACGTCGCAAAATTTCCTTTGGATTGTGGTTGAACGTCGCCAAATACTACTCTGAAGTAGGGACACGGTTACGCTTATAGCTCATTATTAAGGGGTTTTCTTATATCACATGTCTTTGCCAATAAGCTGCAAGCGACGGATGTTCTTACAGTCGACATAATCTAAAATTGGAAGATTTTGGCCTTACTTTGCGACCACACTGGATCCGCGTCTATTGTAATGACTTCGTCTATGCAATAAGTTTTGAATTGATATGAGAAAGATAAGTTTATTTTTTACAGTAGACACATATGTGCATATGGGATTTAAAATCACCCTTTAATTACATAGATTTAAGCATTAAAAAGAACGAATTCTTTCACACATTTGTCATGCCGCACATGTGTTAGAATGCAAGTCGCACATTGCTTCGCATTGTTGTGTTTAACGTTCAAGTATTTCCTTTTTTGTTGCATGGAACATACGCTAATATCTTATGTCGCACTCATCTGCGTATATGTACATGCTCAATCATGCAAATGTACGCACACTTCAAGGATTTAAATACTACTTTAATAAGCCCTGTTTTTGTTGCTTAAGAAAACTTTGGAAGTTTTATTTTGCTGCAAGTATATTTGGGAACGTGTGAGAACTTATGTTGCATCCCACGCGCATACTGTTGATCGTACACATTATTGGAACAAGTAGGAAATGGTTTTTAAAGTGCGTGTGTATGTGTGCGTGCATTACTAGTAAAAGTTTCATTATAATAGACTTGTTATACATAGATATTTTAAGTTTCCTTCAAGTTAGAAATTTCAAAATTGCAATTCTCTAGAGAAATAAAGTTTTGTAACCAAAACATTCACAGACACAAATAATGTGTGTTTTTTTTTAAATTTTGCCTTTTTACCACTTCGTTTGTGTGTCAGCGCGTGACTACGTGGGAAATAGCCCTAATTAATCATACAAAACTTTGCAACATGCAGCATTGCCTGGTAAACAAGAAAAGCAATAATACTTTGGGAATAGAAGAAGAGGCAAAAGATATTCTTAAATTCCATCAAGTGGCCGAATGTAAACATTTTTGCCACACTGTCTTTCGGAAATGCCTTTAAAGTGCGATAAACTCCGTGATTTTTAAACTTCCCTCGCATCACTAAGAAACCAACTCTACCCTTTTTAACTATCATCTGTTAGTAGACTACTCTAATATTTGTAGCAAGCTACAGAATTCCGTTTGGGTGTGCCAGCTAGCGGCGGAACCAACGCATGGGTTGATGAATACTATGAAAACCTGCTCCATATATTTACGGTTCTTTTTTTAAGTTCGTTATGGTTACATCAGCTCAAGTAACTCGTAACAATGTGGCCGGTCGCTCAACGGAGGTCGCCGAGACAAAAATCGTCGGTAAACTGTAGGGGATGATATAGAACGATCGGAGAATGAAAGTGTGTAAGGTTACTAAGGTTTAAGGTAACTCTCCTGTCTGGGTGCAACACATTTTACATTGATATTAAAACGTGGCTGCCGCGATTGCTTATAACCCACCGTAAGCGTAACTGTGTGATACCTTCAACGGAGTCCTTAGCAATGCTGTGGAGTTATGCGTCGTGTCGTAACCGGAGACGAAACACAGATCAATTAAAATACATCAGACAGCATGAACTGTCAAAGAAATGGACTTATTGAATGAACGTGCACCATAGTAATCAGAAGTGGGTTTGTAGGCCAGCAAGGCGACGACAAGAGTTTTTGACGATCATGCGGTATCATTCGCAACGAGTATCTTGAAACACCGACATCATTTGACGCAGAATATAAAGAGCTCTTTTCAAATATGACAACTAACCGGAGCACGGGTGCTTCTAGAGAAATGATACCCCGGTCGGAATATTTTACAGATTTTGCCCTCAGCGACTATTTCCAGTTTCCCAAACAGACCAATGGTCTCGGTGGCCAGAGATTAGGGTCCACTGAAGGGGCCGTAATTAAACAAACACCTACTCTGCGAACCTTTGAGAGGAATAAAAGAAACTAGAAAAATAATGTTCTAAATAAATCGGAATAATAATAGACTTTGGTGCGTAATCGTTTGCCAAAAAACAATATTTTTTTAATCAAAAAGTTACGATGTTTTCATATTGCCCTCCTATGTGCACTAAAAGACGGTTTCCTTGCAACAGGAATGATAAAATGTTTTACTAAGGTATTAGTAGAAGACACATCTTTGGATCAATATTTTATTGGAGGCGCCATTTGAACGTAAAAGTAGAACAACCAAGCTTGCCTTGATGATAAGATAATAAAGCACCACATTATTCTCTTATTCGGGAACAAAGGCATAAGAAATATTTGACATTATCCCTGTCTTCGTCTTTAATAACATGGCAGAGATTTGTATCTATTGACCAAGTGTATGGTCAGAATACAGTGCATCTAATTAAAGCCAATTCCAGTGCGGTAGTCCTTTTTATCCACATAAGTCGCAAGTCTGATGAGCTATGCCCAAATCAAGGTAGGGTATTTGTGAGAGCATATCGCCATATGTATATGCAACCGACAGTTTTTGAGACATCTTTCCTTCTTAATCAATCAATAATATTCTTTATTCTTAAGATTCATGAAAAAAAAGTGAGGCATTAAATTTTTTGAGCACGAAGAGTACATATATGCTTACACAAGTATAATGATATAAATAATTAATTTAGCTAAGTGCTAAAAACTGGAGTTGAATCATTCATTTCTACTGCATTGCAGGTCACAACATAAACTTATTAAGGGGTTTGCCACCATATCCTGCCCTTAGTGCGGTGTTCATTCCAGGCCGACGGCATCGTCAAGCCGTAATACTTTTAAACCGAGGATGCCATTACTCGTACTATCACCATTAATAAGAAAAGCTGCCTGCCGAACGACAATATTCAACTTCCCCTAACCGAGATTAGATCAAATGAAAGTGGACCGCATATTTTAGTAGCCGGGCGTCAATAAATACCATGCAAATGATGCGACGATGGGCCTTCAACACGATATATTTCGAACACAGTATACTGTTGCTAAGGATTCCGTGCGATAGGAACCAATAGCACAACCAATTACTATAGAGTTTTTTCTACGACGAATGTCCTTGCCAACGCACCAAAGTCTATGCTTCAGAATCATACAAAATTTTCAGTCTTGGATGCGCGGCGAATATTTGAGCAAAACCATATGCTACATAAAACAACATTGCACCTTGCGATAAATTCAATATTCATAACTCTCCGTCCCCATTGGAAAACCATACTCTGAATGATGTATATATTTGTGATTTTAAATACTATTTTGATTCTCTTAAATCTTTCTTATATTAAATGAAAATTTTGTTATGTAGGAGAATGATATCGAAGCAGACCTCAAACTTTATGGATCCCTTTTCGAACCCCATCCTACCTTCTTCGAATTGATTAGACAACCGATTTGTAATTTACTATTACCTTCCTCTCAGCCAAGTATCGTGCTATCACTAGCCTTTACTATCGGCTATAGTGATTTCAGACTGACAAACTTTTTCCTCATCACGTAGTCGCTTGTTGTTCCGTCCACCCCTTACGTAGTTTTCTTGTCCATCTTTTCCGGATTCCTTCTTTTGGCAGAGATTAATCTCTCCACTTTTCGCGAGGCTTCCTGGTTCATCCTTCCAATGGAGAAAAATAAGTCCACCCACACTGAGCTCCATATGCGCGTGTAAGTCTGTATATTAAACTAGAGATCGACTGGTATCTAGAGTCCGCATACTTGCGATCAATCAGCCTTTTGGTCATGCATCCCTTCCGTATGCTGTTCCACCGTCGATTATGGATTTTTTATACGAGAGTGTTAATTTCTCCCCGCTCGACTTATTTAGCCAGACTCTTTACAGAAACCGGCCACCTCCACGTGGAGGTATAATTCAAAACTTCTGACAGTGCATTCAGTTACGACAATTCTTATCTTTGTGCCTGCTAGCTGACGCCCTAAGATGAACATTTAATATTCATTAATTTTCTTTTATCACTCTTGCTTTTTTATCGTAAATTCTTGTACGAACTTGTACGAAATCAATTACAAAATTTACGTAAGTAGCTGAAAAAGTTCTCTATATAAAAGCCTTTCTCGGATGAAAATACATACAAGTAAATAATGAAGTATCATCAGCACATTTTGCAACCTCGTATATGCCTTAATGAACGCCATGCGAACACTTTTGCTCCTCCTCACCTCCTTTAATTAAATTTTACGTAATAAAATTACAACAATATTTACATAAACTTCTACAAGTCTAAAACAAAGACGTAACGTGAATATTTGGAAAATGTTTTCTTGGTTTCCTTCGAGTGTGATATTTGGCAACGTGATAAATAATATCACATGCTCGTACGCATTTAGAAGTAAAAAAACTAAGTTCATACAAAATCATAAATTGTATGAAATAAGCGCCGTGATATGAAAAATCACGTGAGATAAATGTTAATTACGATAGTCTCAATTTACATTGAGATAGTTTCACAATTTGTTTTTTTTTAATTCTCTTTTGGTGCCTACACAGAGAAATTTTAGTTTTAAAAATTTGGCTTTTATTCGCTCGAAAAAAAAGAGTTGCACACTTTAGTTGTAAAATTTGTCAAACATATATCGGTATTCTCTATTTTGAAACGAACGAACTGTCGTCGTCATTGTCGATATCATTGTTGAAAAGACTTTAAGAAAATTCATGCTGAAGAAGTCCCTTCTGTTGTAATACAAATGTTAAAAACCTTTGCAGGGATCAAGTAACAGCTTAATTAAAAAAAAATTGTTTGCATTCCTTTATTTCATCTTAACACACTTGAAATTTAACCAAGTTATTGGAAATTGTGTATTTGTATTTAAGGGAAAGAAAATATCAGATAAAACTTTACTAACCGTGGTTTGAGCCAAGAGAAAATTAAAGTTATTGCCAACGATTCTTCCGCTTATTGGCAAAGAAGTTGCCAATATTATTGTTGGCTTGCCCTTGTTACATCTTTGTTTTGGGCGGATTTGGTCAAGGAGGACATTGAAAGGAAGAACGACCACCAGTTTCAATGCAGGCTTACTCGTGCATATGGAGCTCTGTGCGGGTATAAATTTTTTCTCAATTACTCGTGGGAACCATATGCATTATATTAAAAATAAATTTGACAGAGCGTATTCGACAGGGTGAACCATAAAGCCCCAAAAGAGCTGGAAATGCTGCTATCAGTAAGAACTCCGGGTTTTGTGGGCCAATGAAAGACTTCTGGAAGGATGGAAAAGGAAATCTTGCAAGGACGTGGCAAAATCTAAAGATTCTTCTGAAGCTTTGGAGGTTAATGTTAATGAATTGCACTCTTCTGCCCATGTTGGATTAGATACGTCTGTTTCGAAATCAGGAACCTCAAAGCGTCTCTCCAATATCAAGTCGGAGCCTTTGTGAATTCTGACTAAAAGTGAGTGAAGCGAAGTAAGCGATGGTAACATATCGGATCGACATTCTTTTAAGCGAGAAGATAACTTCAGCAATTGAGGCCATAAGACTAATGTAACGCCAAAGGTTGGTACGAATGAGAAATCTACATTTTCACAAGTTGCAAATAAAGATCTCAATTTTCCTATCACCGACACATCTATGGATTGTGCTCTGGAAAACACATTAAGGCATCTCTGTTGTGTGCTCTGGATTAAGTTTGTGCTTATGATGGTGATACAGGTTTCGTATGAAATTCAAAACTTGTCAAAGAACTGGCGGAATCCCTGACCAGTCTTCGGGCAGAAGCTAATCACGATAAACAGAGCTTTAGTTGACAGCAAGCATTGAGCGTCACACAAAGGAAAAACACTTTTGTCGTGTGTTCAGTTAATGCTGTGTTAAGTTTCTCATTGTTTACGGAATTGTCTTGTATCAACATGACAGTCAATTTACATTTACACAAAAAATCGTCAAGTTCAAGGCAAAAACCGTCAGAAGGTAATTTTAGGTTGAAAAATCATCAAAATGAGAAGAAATCGTGAAATCTGGTGACAGAAAACAAAATTGCTCCAGTTGTGAAGAAGTGTGTAAAAACGAACTGGAGTATGATTAAATCATCCTCATGTCGTATTTGGGTATTTTATATTTTGCTTTATTTTACGTCAATTTGTATCTTTATCGGAAATTGGTATCTTTGTCATTTCTTTTGTGTGCAAAAGAAATGCAAAATTTTAATGTATTCAACACACTCCAGTAAAATGGGATAAATACATTTGCCATACATTTACTCTAGACCACAACAAGGGCCATTTGTCTTTAATCCCCCACCATTCACTCCATTCAAAGCTTTTATCATGATGCCTGACCATCAAGCATTCGGAAGTTGATGGCTACATAAGAACACAATTTTTGCTGTAATACATCTTGATTTATATTTGTTGGCTTAAGTTTCGTTTGTCTTTTTTATTTCTTTTTCCAATTCCTAATTATTGGAATTTTCGACACTTTACTCAGCTTGTTCTTCACTATTATACGGCTTAGCTGCATTGAAAAATTTCTTTCCTTTATTTCGATTTGTTTTCATCCTGTCGTTGTTTTACATTAAATTTGATTTTTTTTTTTGCCTTTTGTGGTCATCTCACATTACAATGAAATAGATACAAATTGCTTCGGGAGTAGGGTAAACGGTTAGTTGCACGTTGAGAATCAATAGTTGAAAGTTTAAGTAAAATGTTTTTTATTTCATGCTCTTAAATTTGTTTTTCTTAAAGGTTTTACACCATAAGAGTGGCAATATTTCATGCAGAGTTGAAATTTGTTAAAAATGTCGAAGGAACTTTCAAAAATTTTTCATCGCTTTAATTAACAATCAAAAGCCTACAAAAGGCGAAAGACCACAAAGCTGTGTTCTTCTTCTTTGGATAACCAATTTTCTCAAACTTTTCCCCAAAAATGAGTTACCGGCATATAAAATAGTGTTTTTTAATGCAACACTCTAGATCTGTGTAAAGGAACATTGCCACTAGTGTTTTGAAAAAAGTAGATCTGCCAACATGTCTTGCCTTCAATATTTGGAAAGGTGCGCGAAAGAAAAAAGGAAAATAAATTAATTTAATCTAAAAAATTTTGGGCGTCCGGTAATCAGTGGTATGATCCTGTCCTTAATTTTGAAAGGTCCCTAGGGTAAGTCATTTTAATTTAGGCAAAATCAGCCTTGCACAATTGCACGTCAGTTTACTCAGCTATTTGGCATGATCTAGATGATGAGAAATATCGCTTATCTGTTATACAGTTACCTGTGTTAATCTCACCAATATTAAAGTAACTGACGAATGTTCTCTTAAAAGACATAATTGGATGATACATAATAAAGAATTACACACTGCAAGTCTGTTGGTAAAGAGTCCAGCTTGTAGTACACGGCTTCTAGTCAGGATACTGGTGGATGTACATACATTCATTTCCCCTTCAACAAGCCTCGTTCCACGTTGCGTTACTTCACCAAGGTGGCAGTATTATCTAGTTTTGCCAGACTTTTTGAAATATATAAGCTAAAATCTCATGAGACGTGTTTAGTCACAAAGATTTCCCAAGCTTCTGTAGTATCCATATGCACTTTTCCTTATGGACACAAAATTATTTAAGACGGAAATACTATTTAATTAATCTTGAGAGTGGAGGAAGAATACAAGAATGAAATAGCGGATATAAAAGGCGGTAACACTGCTGGTGCTTATTCCCATCGTCCGTGTATCTTTCTAGCTGCAAGTTTACAATAAGTAGTTTGGGTGAAGGCTAGTGGTTCCCCTTATTTATATGCAACACTTCCACTTCATTAGTTTTTTTGCAGAATCACAATTTGAATTCGAAAATTGAAATAAGTAGCTGAAAGGTTTGTCGGTGTATTTTTTCTGAAAAAATGATGTTTTCACAAATAAATCTTTTAAAATTTTTTTTACATAATGTACCTTTTTAAAAAAGTACTTTTAAGAAAGTATTCTGCTAAAAAAATAAGCTTTTTCAAATAATATTCGTAAAAAGCACCTTTTAAAAAAGTACTATAAGAAAATATTTAGAATAAAAGTGCTTTTTTTTAAATTATTTAAAAAAAAAAACTTTCTTTTGACAAAAGTTATTTTAACGAAAAGTTAGCTTCCTAAATAAGAATTTTTCTTGCACTCTTTTTACTTAAAAAAGTATGTTATTAAAATAATTTTTAGAGCCCCTTTAAAAAAGTACTTTTATAAAACAATTCTAAAAAAAGTACCATTTACTATTTAAAAATATATAATCTAAAGTTCAAACTTTTTAAATGAATATTATTATAAAAAGTTATAAATGTATCTTAAAAAAAGGTATTTTTAAGAAAAGTACTTTTGACAAAATAAAATTGTAAATATTTATAAAAAAAAAAATGACAAATGTAAATCAAATCATTTGAAAAATCATATTTGCCGAAAATGTTTACGAAGCAATGCAAAATTCGCTTTCTGTTCAGCCGTAAGATGGTGTTAAATAAAATATTAGAAAACAGTCTTACCTGCGGTCACACTTAAAAGTATTTCCCGCAAAAAATATAAAATTATATTCATCGTTCGTAGATTTAAAGTTGAAAGGTGAAGGATTCGATGTAGTTTTACAATTTGCTAAGTGTTAGTTTCAGATTTAGACCTAAAATATTTTTGTAGAATAGACTGTTAAGCTAAAATTAGAGTCATCGCTTGTAATAAAACAGACAACAATTCAATTCCTTGAGCCCATTTCTCAGTCCGAACGAATTCAGTATTATGTCTGCACGTGTTCGATTAACGCAAACCCAAGTGAAGCATGAAACACCAAAAATAAAACAAATAATCACTGTGTTCTTTGTACTACACCTCTACTTAATGAGTCGAAAAAGTTCCGTATATTTTAGGCAAAAGCTTGTTATAGTTAATAAAGGCAGAAGGCATTGCTCTTTACTATCCGCATAAAATCTCAAATAAAAAGGCTGTCTTACGCATGCTTCCTTTAATAAGGCAACATATTTTTTTAAGAAACGAAAACGCCATTAAATTTAAGTTGGATGAATGCCTGGTGTACATATTTAATTTGAATTTTTTCTTACTTTCTATTTAATTTCCCTAGCGAAATTCTTATATACTGACATTTAAAAGCTTGAAGTGTTATTCTATTATTATTTAAGAACCATTCATTATATTACCTTAATGCTTGTGATAAAAGTTTTAAAGGAAAATGTGTTCTTACGTGTTGTAATATTTCAGTTAAGCTTAAAGCTACATTTTAAGTGTTTTTGAATGAATACAATGTAGCTAGAGCGCTGGAATTGCCTTTGGCCAACTGAATTCGTCTTAATGCAAAATAAATGACTAGATGTTTATGTAGATCCATGTACGAATAAATGCAAAATATAATTTTAAATAAATTTTGTTATCACAGTGGGGTAGATGGCGATTATTGCAAAATTTTATTATTAATGAAAGTAATTTTTTTTTAAATATTTTAAGCAAAGAATAAATAATAACAAAAAAGAAAATATAGTCGCGATAAACGGCTACATACAGGAGCTCAAAATTAAGAAAAGATAATTTTTCGACACAAGTATATGAGTATGACTTTTCACTATAATGGCAGCAAAGATTCTACAGCAGTTACAATAATTACTACCACCTTGCCTTGAAAGTTTCTTACTTAAACTTTGGCTTAATACAGGGCATCCGCCGGGAAGGTATACTAATTTGTTTGTTTGTAATTATTGATTAAATAAAAGAGAATAGGTCGTATATTGACAAATGTTTTATTTAATGTCGGCAGTTATGTATGGAATACAATATCAGATAAATGTTGTTTGAGTTGTTCCAGCGTTTCTGGTTTGTTTGCATATACCTTGCTTTTCAGATATCCCCACAAAGAGAAGTCCGGAGCAGTCATCTCGGGCGACCGTGGAGACCAATGAACACCACCATTCCTTGAAATAACTTGTGTTGTGGAAAGAGGTCTCGCAGTATTTTCATTGTAATCCTGGCTGTATGCGATGTGACACCGTCTTGTAGAAACCACATGTTAGTCAAGCCCAAAGCAAGCAGTTGTGGCGTTAAAAAGTTTTAAATCATATACCAATATCACTCCCTATTGACAGTTACCGTTACGCCGTTTTCAGTTTCTAAGAAGTAAGGTCCAATGATTCCTCCTGACCAAATTGCACACTAGACTCACACTTTTAATGGATGCAAAGGTGACTGATGAATGATTTGAGGGTTTTCCATTGCCCAGAACCGGCTATTCTGTTTATTCATATATCCATTCAAATGAAAATGTACCTCGTCACTCATTATTATTTTTTCATGAAAATCGGGGTTGTCATGGGCGAGCTGTAGCATCCTATTGCCATATGTACGGCGGCAGTTTTAAACACTTTCTTGAAAAGCAGCAATGTTCTCAGCCGATCTTGTAGTACGTTGTGGTCCATGGTTGGGCCTATCAGCTACGGTCCCTCTTTCTTCGAAATTATTCACTACACGATAAATAGTGCGTTTTGTCGTCATCGAAGTCCTAAAGTATCGAAATTCCGTTACTTTCCTGCGGGATATATAAATATGTCAATTAGTCTATACGCACTTGTGCTCTGACTTGTGAAAATGACTCTTATAGAAAAAGTAACGTTCCGGTGATATCATCCCTTAACTGGAATACAACTTTTAATATATACTACCAGACATTTTAGGAAATCCGGGTTCCGAATAGTTTAAATACCGGTTCGAATATCTTCAGCGTTTTCTTCATTAAAAAAGTTTTGTATAATTTTTTTAGTTTTTTACAGAAAAAATCAACTCAAATTTGAACATATTTCAGTCTCAGCAGTAAACTAGATTAATTTCAAAATATGTAGGCAATGTGAAGGCATATCGCTCATTTACCGAAACAACGCCATAACTAAAAAAAAAAAGCATTTTTGAATTTAATGGTACAGTGTTGTTCATGATCTTATGCTTTACATTATGTATTAATCATATCTATATATCTTTTCTTCTTGCCATGTTTCAAGAGAATATGCCGTTATTTGTGTAGGCAGTATGCGCTAAAAGAAAATTTTAACTGAGTTTTTCTCGCAAATGGCATTTGTTGACTTATCACGTTCCCCGAGTAAAAGTCCATTTAAAAAATTATTATTGAAGATCAATATTTAAATATTTGTTTAAATAATATTTTCAAAACAAAACACAATTTAAATGTGTATTAGAGGGCATACGGTTTCGCAATTTTGTTTTTTTGTTGAGCTTTATAAAAAAACCCATTCTTTTATAGTTGAACTTGGGTGAATTGTTAATTATGATTTTTTTTAAACTGATTTCATTTGTAAATCTTTAAAAAATTTATCCAAACAATCAGTCTTCACTAAAATGTCTACTACTTCTTAACACCTTTTTTAGTGGATTTTGCAATTCATTTACACCGAACTGTCACTTGTATCCGATTGTCAATAGTCAGGGAAAAGTCTATTATACAACACTTCTGTCATATGAGTAGCTTGATATCTAAAAAAGTACTTTATGTGTTCCCCGGATAGGAATACTACCTGAAAAACAAATGTATAATATTAGTTTAATTCGTACTATATTTCGTCTCACTAATATTCGTTGTAGTAATAATCCGCACAAAAACATAAGTCTGAAAATAAGGCCAAGTTCCTATCCAAAAATTTCGGCCGTGAAAAGCACTGAGATAAAACGAAGACCAAGTTTTTGTTATGTACAATACCATCTTATTTCTAGGCAGTTGGTAACATTTTCCCAAAATTTCCTTTCCAAATTAGATAATTTTAAAAACCGCAAAAATATATAAAACCCGGTTTTCGAATAACTCTAGAAAAGGTTTTGAGAACTGCATGGTCTATTATTTGCCTACTAGTCAAAATGTTACCATACGACATTCGTCTAAGGCGAGTAGGCAAATTAACTAAACATATAAAAAACATATAAGTTCGTTGTGCCAGACTTAGCTAAGCCAGCAACCACTGGAGAAACATACGTACAAATGTAGGTTTTGTTTATTTTTCAACTTAAAGCTACAGTGCATATCTGCACAATTGATAAGACACTTTTCTTTTACATCGAGCGAAAAAGGTATATAAAAGGGATATTATAGGTATATTATATAGGTTTACACATTATGTATTTATATACGTATGTATTTAATGCATTCATTATATCTAAGACTAGTGCTACAGTAACAGAAACTGAACTGGATTCTTTACGTCTATTCAGTGACATGTTACACAGTGTGTAAATGATTTCTTATATCCCGTCCTATGACAGTGTCATGTGAAAGCGGCATTTCCATTTCATGCAAAGTGCAAGAACTCGAACCGGTCCATATCCCTAAAGAACCAGCCATGTGACAAGTTCTGTGTTCGTTCCGTTTTTTCCAGAGTATTTATACAAGTGTCAAGTGTCAGACGTTAATCTTTATTCTACAACCACCTCGAGAGATAAACATTCATTGACATCGTTCATACAGAATGTACATTGCTGTGACCGCTATGTAGTATACGAGTATACCTCCATTCGTTTAGAAGCACCTATCTCCCACGTTAATATCGTTCAATACGCTCCAGGTTAGTTTAGGTTAGACCAATTAATGATCTCAATTAATGATCTGCATGTGTACATAATCCAGTGGTTCATTATAAACCAAGAAACAATAACTTTACATATTATTGAAATTAGGGCTCCGAGCGAAGTTCCTTAGGAAATCATATTGAATATGTGAAATACTAAGCTGTTATTTTTGCGAAAGCTAGGAAGACAAAATGTTCTATTGTTGCTTGAGCTGCATACGCTAATGTATGCTTGTCCTTTTTGGAGCAGATGTGCTTGTAAGGTCGAGTCCCCTGTTGAAATACTTGTGATTTTACTAATTGCGGGCCTGTTCAGTTTCAGCAGGCTCTTCGTTTTATCTTCATTCAGATCACCCTACAAGATTCTGCTTCTTTTTGTCAAACCTATATAATTATGCCCAATTTCCTTTAGATATTACGCAAAATTTTGTGAGAGGCTTCATTCTATCAGCATTTTATGTATATATAGCCTTGATGAATTCTTTGAGTTATTGTGACATATTTTCTGCCCGAAATTCAAGAAATACTTCTTAAATTATCCAGTTGTCCCATTTTAGGGCTACACAATTCTTTTAAGTTTGACTCAAACTATAAGTTTTAACGCATACGGAATGTAATTTAATTGTTTCTCGCCCACTGTTGTAAACATTAACAACAATTTAACAATTTCAATCAATGCCAAACAAATAAAACTTGTTATAAATCAACAACAACTTAACATTTTAACAGTTAAACTTGGAGTAATGAGGTGAAGTTTATATTTATATGAATGCACGTATCCTGACATCGATATCAAGTAGAAATCTGCATGAAATTTTGCGTAAAATATTCACATGTATTTCACTTAACTTTAACAATAGAATCCTAATAAATTACCATGGATTTACGTTATATGTCTACACTGGGCAAATGCACCTTTAAATACATACATACTATCTATTCACACGTACATAGAAACCAACACCCACAATGAGTAGTAGTGTTAATGCGATTATGAACAACAAGCAGTACGTTGTATTTCTATAAGACACAGGAGTGTGGGGTTGCCGAAGCCTACAGCTAATTGAAAAATACGGGTTATTAGTAAATTTTAATGCCTATAACGCTTTAAGTTTTAAAATGAATAACAAATACACTTGTTATTTAATGCTAGACACGCTAAATAGACTAAAGCCACACAAGGCCGACAGAAGCTAACATCAATTGCTGATAGCCAACTATCAGAGTAAGAATCCGATTAAATACGTTATTGAAATGTAAAAGAGCGATTACTAATTAATCGACATATGTTAGACTGCGTATCATACGGGTGCGATTCTACCGGGGGCAATTGGCAATGAGGAAGCAAATACTCTGCCAAACAACCCGACCAAACTACAATCAACAAACTTAAAAAATTCAAAGCCTTTTGAGGCTGCTAGAACTGAGTAAATAAATTGGGTACCGTGAGATAAAAAAGCGGTGTCCTTTTGAAGATGAACAAAGTAAACTAGTAAACTATGAAGTTTTCTGACTCCACTACACTCCAGCTTTCAAGCATATCTACTTCGATTAGGAAGAACAGGCATAGAATTTAATAAGAACATTGAAAGGATAGAACATTTTCTGTATCACTGCTCAGGTTTGGCACAACTAGGTGCTTCATGAACCTACTTCAAGGTTGACACATTACCAGACATAACCGATCCAAAAGCATTGTTTGGAAAATTATGAGAAGCTTTGGTCAAAGCTCCGAGTTCCGATAGCCCTTCATAAAAACTGCATTTCGTACTGCATTCAGTATATGTCTACGTCATAAGGCTAATTGGCACCTTTTTTTAACCTAAGCAATTGATTAAACAACTATCTTTGAGTAGATTTTTCACCTGTTTTTTAAGATAATTTTGTATGTAGAAGATTTTTGGGTAAAGTGCTGTGTGACAAGAACATCAGTGGTCGACATGGTGATCACGCCAGAAATTATGAAAGAAATCGACGAAATACTCCGTTAAATAAAACACATTTTATTTAAAAGTAATAAAATTGGTATCAAGTATTCGGCGATATTTTATGGCGGTAGAGCCGATTACGAAATATGAATTCGTCACTTTATAAAATGATAAGCAAGTTTCATCTGTGCACATGGTGAGCTTTGCAAAGGTATAATGTGAATTTGTAACAGCGTTTTGGTTTGGAAAAACCATAGAGATAACGGCCAAAGAGAGTGAGAGAGAGAGAGAGAGAGAGAGAGAGAGAGAAAAGCAGTGCCATTTGCAATTGTTGGGTGTTGTGAAGAGCTTGGCGGTTCTTACCTCAAACAGGGTAGGGTGAAGCTATCTAATATCGCGGGAAGAAATATGTATAGAGTATGTTTTATTTTTGCCTACCATTTCAAACTGCCCTCGTATATTATCTTATAAATTAAATAATGATTGGATAATGTTTATGTAATCAAAACAAATATTTTACATTTCTACACGAAATCGATCATAATGAGGGCCGCAATGATTTCAGGAAAAATAAAGCTTTTCTCTTTCCATTAATTTGTATACCCTTCACAAAAATGAGAAGGGTTTGCCATTCCGTTTGTAATTTCTACATTATTCATTTACAACCCAACAAAGTAAAAATATATTGTGGATCCTTATAGGTAACGAATTTCAATTAATGATGTCCATCTGTCCGATGATGACATCAACGTTCTGACGGCACTATACAATCTAGGATTTTGAAACTTAGACCATTTGATGAGCTTATTTAAAAAAAATTAACAAAATTTTGAATATTCACCACAAAAATTTAAATTTTACTGCAATTTTCTTTTCACCAAAAAACCGAAAAATAACAATAAATCAATATTTCATACAAAGCGTCGAAATTTTATCTAAACCTATGCTAAAGAATAGAAATTTCACCACAAGTGGTGAGTTAAACAAATTTTATATATCAAAAAAAAGTTTCAAAATCATAAAAATAAATTTTACCAAAAATACCAGTTAATCCAAAAAAACCAAAATAAATTTGACTAAAATTTGTTAATTGACCAAAATTCGGGAATTCACCACAAAAACAATCAATTATAATTAAAAAAATATAAAAAAAAATCCAAAAAATCTGATATTTTAACAAAATTAAAAAAAAATATACCATAAATTCGAAATAAATTCAAATCGATCTTTAATAAAAAAAAAACCAGAAAAATTTCACCACAAAAACTTTAATTTCACTAGAATTTTGCATTTTTTCCAAATTTACCGAAAATGAAAAAAATATATCTTTAAAAGAATTATAAAAACAAAATTTTATTTACCACAAATCGAATATTCACCAAAATATTAAAAAAAATCATAAAATTTAATTCTTTTAGCAAAAACTTAAATTGAACTGAAAAGTAAAAATTGAAATTTTATCATAGTTTTGGAATTCACCAAAATTAAAAAGATCTTCACCAAACTATAGTCTAAAAACTTCAACTTACAAAATCAACAAAATTTTCCAAAGAATAAAAGTTTTAAGAAAACCAAACTTGCAACAAAAATGAGAAAAAATTCAAATTTTCAAAATCAAGAAATTTCACCAAAACGTCGAGACTTTATAAAAAATCACATAATAGAGGGCACGTTTCGCAATGCTTAGGGAAACTCCAGCAAGTCCCGTGCATAGGTGTTGGGATGGACTGACACTTTGCTTACGTATTTGCATGAGTGACTTTTAATAAGAAATTTAACTGTGGGAATATTTAACTCGCGGTAAATATTCTAATTTCGTATGTACCATGGAGCGCAGATGATTAGTCGTAGTATAGACTGTCTTCTTTGTAACTTCTGAATATTCCATATAGGTTTTGTAATGGTTTTGGGGAGGAGAACTTTATACTCCAGTACCGAATCTAAGTTCGGGCTTATAAGCCAATGCAGATGAGCAGTTTTGAGCTTTATAGCTGTTGGTTTTGCGTCAATAAGGCGAGACCATATAATGCGTCGGACGAAATAAATCCCCAAATATTTCACGTGGTTTTCCGCTGGAACAATGACATCAGCTATTTTCATGAGGGGGCAATTTTTCGTTCTCAGAGTGAAAGTTGTAATCGCTTTTCGAGAGATTAACTTTTACCTTCCACTTGTTTAATCCCAATCCTTTAGCTCGAGTATATGAGATTGTAGATGTTCCAAAGCTTACATGGGCAGTGTCATTTGCAAAGGATGATGTATATGTCTATTGTAGAATGAATATGAAAGCAAGGGAAAATGCAGAGATCGATCCCTTTCAATATGTTGCGGTTACAACTCGGCAACAAAGTTTCCTTGAAATCATTAAAACATTTTGATAAAAAAGCAAACATTTTAAATTTGAGACAAATCCATTGAATATTTCTTAAATTACGAAACTTCAATAGTAGATTCCAAAGTTATTTATATTTAGTAGGGCAATAAATCCAACTAAGCAAATTATGCTAAAAACATGCGTTGGGATCTATTTTCAAGTTTAACTTATTATTTTTGTTCATTGCTATAGCTGGCAGATACGCATATTGTTTTTATAAAAAATACTATTTTCCAATTAAAGTGGCAATTCTCACACTCTCCAACAGGTTGTTTCAATGTGCCCAAAAAATTATATTTTTATTGACCAACGTATGACAACTGCTTCTGTTTTTGTTACATTATTCTATGGAAACTCGTTTGGTTGCACAAAAACCTCTTTTGTATTTTCTTTTACCTTAAAAAATTCCACACCCGACAAATCTGATTATCCTTTATCCTTCAAAAATAAACTTGGAAATATAAAATGAAATCATCTTCACAAATGCAAGTTGAAAATTCCAACCTCTTATTTTAATTATCCACGAAAGTGTAAATGTGGCAAATAAATATATAATTGAAATAATGGGCATTTTTTCTACCTTTCGCGGATTAAATTCCTGTCTTTATTATCCAAAAAGTTGAAAAAAATGAATAATTACAAGAGGAAAAGGAAATATTTCTATTTTTCCATTTAGCGGAAATCCGCCATAAGCCATTATTATGCACTCGTTCATTCACTCATTCTGCTCAGTATAAGTTTATCATAATTAAATGTGGAAAAATGAAATGAAAATTTTTCACCTAAAAATTTCTAAAGAAGGAAAAACGAAACATGAGCGGTATTCAGTGTTTGGTGCAAATGGCCTTGCGAAAGTGCAAATGCAAATGTTTTTTTTTTTTTGGAAGTTCTCGTCCTATCCAATGTATTGTACATACGACAAAAAAAAAAATATAATTTCTTCGTATCCCGTTTTTTTTAGGAAAATCAGTTAACAATGGTTGCCAAGGCAGCAAATTTTATAAAAAAAATTTGGTGGAAAATAATAACGCACGAATTAGGTGAATAGCCATGCTGGAAAGTTATACAGCCAATGCAATCCGAAGTAAATTAAATAAAGTTTTTTACCTAAAAAAAAATAAGCATTAAGTTTAGACATTTCATAGATGCAGCACTGATAAAGTGGTTTTTATAGCGGACCAATTTCTTAAGGATGCCAGAACATTCTTCCACTCCGCTTGATATCACAATAAACTGCGAAAAAGCTGCAAAGATAGCAAAAATTCATAAACTTATAAATTTCAAAGACAAATAGCATAAAAACTTAAAGTAGTTTTACATTTATGACAAAAATAATCATTTAATTCTAGATGATACTACACAAAGGCGTAGCGAAATACGGAATTTAATAAATAAAATAATTTTATAAAAATAAGTAATTAAAATTACAATAAAATATATTGAAGTTGACATTGGTTTATGATAATAAATTTTAAAATCCATATGAGCACTCTGAACATAATTGTTTGATCGTGTAAGGTATGGTAACGCACCAGACATGGGCCTATTAACGTAAACAAAAAACATGTGTGTTCATAAATTTAGACCAACAAGTGCAGAAGACTCAACTGTCGAATTATTTGATTCAGAGGGTCGGAGAGTCGGAATCTGCGGCTCAAGAATTGTCTGGTTTTGCTTCGTAGTAAATCCATTTGAGTATGACAATAAACAACTTTCGATAAGAAGTCGTGCTCCTTTCTGTACATTTAACCCTTGTTTAATTACAAATGATTTTTAAATATTTCTTTGTCGACAAAATGATTAAAATGAAAGTAAAAAGCCAATTGATTTCAAAACATTTTCTAGCATGTCGTTGTGTACTGTGCATATAGTGTAAGGTCTTTGTGCATTGAGGAGGATAATATTTATTACAAAAGAACACACCATCCTTGCAGGAGGCAAAAATATTTTCAGAAAATATTGAAGTGAATGATTGAAAAAGGATAAATGCTTATTTCAATCCACCCGCTGTTTTATGGTTTTAAGCCCCTAAAAATCCCTTTACAATTCATTCACAAGCAAATAATAATAGAAAATATTTGTAAACAAAATTAATTTAAAATATATTTACATTTAAAAAATGAAAAAGTTCTCATAAATTGCATAAGAATGATTTTTATAATGAAAATTAAATGAAAAATCTGCCATGCAAGTTTTTTTTTAAAATTATTATTTAAATAACTTTCAAGTGAAATAAAGCTCAGCTTAATTTATGAGCTGCAATGAAAAATTGACTTTATTTGAAGGGCAATTTGTTGGGGGGTTTTTTTTTTACATACAAATTGTCGTGTGTGAAATAAGTTTTATTTTAACATGTTTTTTGTTTAATATTTTATTTTTAATTCTGCCGGTTTCATATCAATTTGATTTTGAACAATTATTTACAGCATTTAAATTTTGCTTTATTTTTATATTGACATTTTCCAAAGAACCCACCAACAACAATTTCATTGACTTGTTAGTAAATAGCCTCTATATAAATTGTCTGTATTTTTTTTTATTTCATTTCTTTTTTATAACGTTTTCATTTATTCATTGATTGAACACAAACATTGTGGTTCTTGTTTCAACTGGTTTCATTTGAATTTAATTTTATGTATTTTTTGTATTGGTTTTATAGCTGCCAATCTGTCGATAACTATTTATTTTATTACAGAAATTCTGTACGGGGTTTTTCGCTCATATGTGTGTGGGTGGCCGATAGTATTTGCGTACGAAAACTGGACCGAAATTCTTTCTTATCTTTTACACCATCAGTTTTCTGCATGAGCAGTATGAAAGAAATATGTTGAAAAATTTAAATTGTATTGAATAAATTTTCCATTGAATAAATTTAATAAAGCACAGAATTCGAGAAATGGAATGACTCCATACTGTTTGGAAAATGTACGTATAAAGAGGTTTCCAATCAGGCCGGATAGATGGTGACAGTCTGTTTGTAAAAGGAGTTTTGGCAAAAAACCTTCAGCAACAAGGCGCGTTGTTGGGCAAATGCCTTCGTTAACAGTGACATTTTCATATATTGACAATATTGTAGCCATTCGACGTTACACAGGTGGCTTTGCGTTCGCAAAAATCTATCGTTATGGGCCTGCAATATCATTGCTCCGTACTTCTTCGAGAACAATGTTCATAAGCCCGTCACCATCAATGGAGCGCACTACAGATTAATGACGAAGAATTGACTTTAGTTCTGTGTGCCACACAACTAACGTCAAAGTCGACACTCTGCATGTTTGATTTGCTTCCCGGCGTTTTCTGAAGTCGCTTGTCAGTGGCAATAAGCGACAATAGACCCTTAAAATCAACATAACCCAGAACAAACTCAGATGCTCGTATCCAAGGCAACGCTGGAAGCCGTAGCTCAGTGTCGACACTCCCTAATTGAAAACCCCGTTATTTCCTTCACAATCGACATGTGCATGACTAAAACAAGTTTGTAGGTATTAAGGAGACGAATATACATTCAAACATAACTGTAATAATAAAAATATTCGTAACGAATTTCCGTCATCCCTTCTCGAGTTTGGTTTGGCGATTTTAACTATTCTGCATCTTCAGCCGTAATAAATTGGGAAGAAAACTGGCAATAAAAGATGAACGCCTTTTTTTGGTAAAAATTCAGTTTCTTAATTCCAAATTGAACCCCCCTTTAAAAGAACAATAGCAAAATTTCGCTATTAGCCATAACTATAAATTCATTCTATTCAGTTGTTTACAATGAGTTTTGGTGAAGAAGTTTAAGGAGTAAAGTAAATCGGAATAGTTTTCACAAAATATGGAAGCAAATACGTTATTGGAAAATATTATATTTTGTAAACTAGTCACACATCTACATAGAATTCGCCAGCGTGTATTAAAATTTATTTTAAAAATAAACTGAATTAATAAATTCCTACTCAAATAAAAACAAATAAACCAGATTTTATATGCAACTAGTGTAAATATTCACAAAGGCACAAACAACATCCTGACGACACAAATGTTACAAAAAGCGCCTAAAAGCAGACAAAGTTTTTCGTGTTAAAATACTGATCCATGTACCTGGGTTGGAAAATGCTGTACTATTTAATTTTTTTTCCTATTACAAAGATTAGGCCTTGTTTAACACAGGACAACTTTGTAACAAATCCAATCAAAATGTGCCTGGTAGGCGCACACAAAGCATCAATGCTTTAATTTTGTTAACTTTCCTTCATTTAATTATACATAATATATAAATTTAGAAGATTTGGACAACGTAAACATATTTAACCCTAATGCAGTAAACATGTGCCTCTACGGCACACACTTTACTTCGTGACATGGTGACTTTTTTAAATTTAATTAGTAGTTCTTCCTTGAATTTAATTGTTTTTTTTATAAACTGTTACATTTAAATGTTTTTTTTTTAAGATTGCAGTTTCGTTTATTTTTCAAGAATAAATATAAATTAAATTCTAACTAAAAACTTGCTAACTTTAAATAAACAAATTAAAATAGGATTTTAAGGAGCAGCAAAGACTTCTACTTAAATTAAAGAAGTTACAACTTCTCCAAGTAAACCAATGTGCCTGAGGGGCACATATTGACTGGTTTGGAATTGAAGTACTTGTAATCAAGTTATATCGTAATTCGCCATTAATATTACTTGCCATATTTACAATGCGTTGTATTGAATGGTTTATTAAAGTTTTTGCACACAGCTCCTGTCTGAAATATTCGACCTGAGCAAGTGTAAATTTGTTTGCGAATTGCGGCAAAATACCTTAATCTTTGCTGAGTCTTAATCACGTAGTGGCCATTTTTCGGCCAGAATTTGTTAAGTTTATTTTTTGTTAAGCATTTAGGTGGGAGTAAACGAAAAAAATTGACAAAATTGAATACTAAGGCAGTGATAATTCATATATCATTTTCGAAGAAACTTTAAGTATAAAGGCTAATGTGAAAACAGGATCATGATTAACGAGGCTAAGTGCCTCCAAATTAAAAAAAAATCATTTTCCATTCTTGCCCTTGCTCTTGTAGACATTAATTGATGGACTTTTATTTAAAAAATTAAATACTTTTTTACCTGTGTAGGCTCGTTTTACGTGGCATTGCCCATATGTAACCCTTCAAACTGAATAATCACCTCTAATTTTAGACGTGTCAGAGATTGTGTTGACCCCAAGCACACTGGTCACTTGTGTGTTCTCTGGCGCGTAAAGATTAAAAAACCGTATGAAAAACCATACATCTAATTTATTACTTTTAACGACAAAAATAGCACTCGTTTGGTTTCCAAAAGTTACCCTTTGAAAATTTCCATTTTCCATGGCTGGCCAACAACTTATTGTTGAAAACGGTAAATGCAGAGTTGTCAGCTACGGCGATTTCTGATAAAACGTGGCGATAAAAAATAATTTTTGGCGATAAAAACTATAGAATTGCTTTTAGGCACGCTATTTGAAGAAAGCCCTTGGCAATTTAATTAGCAAAAAAGTCTGCGCAAATTTCTTACGTTTTTGTCGCCCTTATTTCCTTGGAATTGAATAAAAATACTGTCTGAAAATTTTATGTAATTATGTGTTTAGGGTTGAGTAACAAGTCATTTACATCCGCGAAATGAGGCAACTTCACCTTTACTCTCATTTGTCTCTCTTGCATATAAAACTAAATTTCAAGTTAATGGCGCTAGCTTAATACGAAAACTTGTTAAAATTGCTATAAATATTTGTTTTATGATAAAATCAATATCACAGTATTTGTAATGATGAAATAAAAATTTCGTTTCTAACTGACACCACACAATTTTATAAATTGGCGATATTTGAGGTATTTTGGCGATATTCTAAACGCCATTTGGAGAGGAAGTTAAAAAGGGAAACTGACATCACTGCGTTTGTTTGTTTGTAGCGAGCTTTTATTACCCATGTTTAAGTAATCAATGGTGCATGACGCAAAGCCATGCAACCGCATGCAAAACAATTAAAAACTCGAAAAACAAAACAAAAAGAAAAACAAACTCAACAAACGTATTTTGCTGCTGTTTGTTTGCCGATGTGAAGCGGGTATGGGACATCGACTAAGCTGCCCTGTCGAGGCAATTGCTAACAAAAAAATTGCAATTGATTTTTAGCGGTTTAGCTGGTAATCCTTTTCAATCTAGCCTTGCAACAGCCAGTGGATAAGGCGGGTGATGAAGTAAACCTCCGCTTTGCTACCTTTTGAAGTTGTTGTGCTTTTAACTTCTAAAAACAATTATTTACACAACAATCAAATGTAGTGAAGTTTTACCGCAAAAACTTGTATTTCTCTCTATTGATTGGGCAAATGCCAAAATGGTATGCTGCGAATTCCTGTGAGTACCTGCAACAACAGTGAATTTTATTATCGCTGTTTTCTGATATTTTCGAAAAATAATATTTTGTTAACGAATGCATGTGTGATAGAGAACTATTTAGCGCCCTATTCGTGCGTGGACATTTTTCGCTCACATAAATTTTTTTTTAGGTCGTAATAAAGGAAATTAAAGTAACGAAAAGTGCCACAAAGCGCAAAATGTTTCGAAACAACGGCCTTTGTTCTTCATGATCTTCAGCTAATGCCTATTCGAATATTACCTGATCGGTATTGTATATCCTTCGTAAATATTGCAAGTTTCGTTAAATAAGAAAAGAAATTGTCTGAATAGAATTGTAAGATTTATTAAGAATTTAGGCGGCAATGCTTCATCTATCTGCCTTTCTTAGGCTTATCAATCATGGTTCTCTTAGAAAGATAATGTATGTTACTGATAAGAAGGGGCTGAGGTAGACTAAAGCCATAGAATGCCTAATAGTCAATTTAATATTTATATTATATCCGCACAAAAAACATAACTTTGAAAATAAGGCCAAGTTCCTATCCAAAAATTTGGGCCGTAACATATATGTTTGTGTGCGGATCTGAGTCCTTTTTTTCCAAGTTATTTTTGTTTGTTAATTTCCGCTCTCTACCTAAAGTGGAAATGCTCCATACAAAAAATAAGGTACCCTAGTCCTCTATATAAAAAGTGCCCATTTTTCTTATTACTTATTCTCCAAGGCCTACCTGTATACCAAATTTTAGCTCTCTAGCTATAGTGGAAGTGCCCCATAATATTGATGAGTAAGTCAGTGAGTCAGTGAATATGTACCAAAATATGCACTTTTCACACCATCATATCTCGGGATGCTTTTATGGTCAAACTTGTCATATTAAATTAAATTAAAGGAACCAAAGTTATAAGGGAGGGAACAACAGCGCGAATGGTATCGTATAATATACACACTGCGTGCATTAAGCCTGAAATTGGGCTGGTGCACTACTAGAATATTAGTAAAAATTGTGTTGTTCAACTCAACCATGTTGCAATTTTTATGGATGGGAATTAGTTAATGTAAATAATAACTTGTTTATCGCAACTACAGTAAGGCTTAGAATGTTCTCAAATAACCAATATAATGTTGAAGAAAATGGCATGACATAGTTGTCGTGACCATGCCACAACCATATTTTTTATTCACGTATTTATTCAACAAATTATAACAAAAAAAAAGTATTTTTTTAATAAAAGTAGCACTCAGACAAGTAACGCCTATTACTTTCTTTGGAAATGGATAGACTGGAGCAAAAAAGAAGTGAAGCAAAATAATAGAAAAACTCCAATTTTTTGAACTGTGTTGAATCGCCTCTGGTGTTATGTAGGCGCATTATGTGATGCTATTATCTCTATTTTAGTTAGTGATTTTACTTCGCGGACAAAGGAGGGCGCTGTGATATACACTAGTACATACATATGAATAGAAGCTGATACATAACCTTTCGTAGAGCATAAGATATGAACCTAGGCGACTACAGATATCGAATGCTTAATTGTAAATTTTTTTAAAAAGAGATTTTGTTCCACTTATTTCTGTAAACAACAATTTAAGTTCAAAGACCTTAAGTCTTATATTGCAGTTTTAATTTTTAAAACTTTTAAAATTTTATTAATGGTAGTACTCTTACCGAGGCTGTAAATATTCAATATAAAGTATTTGAATGAATGTATTTTATATATTCAATAAATTTTATTACACATTTTAATATATTTTCAGGCTTTAAAAGCATTAATTTCTTAATACTGCTTCCTTGCTGTTAGAAAAATTTGAAAGAAACTCTGTAAAAAAAATTAAGATGATGATGAAAATCTTGTTATCTATTAGATTATTGAAAATGGGTAATAAGAAAAGAACTAGTGGAAAATATACATTGGATACGAGGATCATATTAAAATTATTACACTCGCCACACTCTTCCATTATGGTCTTCATTTATTTCCAAAACTGTTTACTTAACTATTAAATCGTAAAAATTACTAAAAAAAACCAATTTTATAGCTTACACAAAAAGTGAAAAGCGTTTATATAAATATTCGTTTCCAACCCAACATGATATATAAATATTCTAGATCGTTATATCTAGAGAAATTGAATTAACAATGCCCGTCTGTCGGATGTTGAAGTCAACTATCTTAGACTAAGATTTTGAAACTATTTAACGCCCTCAGTTTATTTTCGCTATTTGGAATCAGCCATTATCGGACCACAGCTTCCAGGGATATGAGCAAAAAATCTTTATTCGGGGTCTTTTGGTATTTTCACTCTTAAGGCGAAACGATTATCCACAAGGCCTTAAAATTTTTATATTCAGAAACCTTGTCAAATTTTCATAGAATAACTTACGGACCTAAAAGTTCGAATAAATTATTTTTTTTAAGCCCTACAAATTAAAAAAAAAACTAACCAAAAAAAGGCATTTTAAAAAAATTGCCACAAATTCGATATTTGGCCAAAATTTAAGATCTATTAACATTAGAAAAATTTGAATAAAAGAATTTAATTTCTAAAAATTTAATATTTAATAAAAATCCGAAATTCACAAAATTTTGAAATTTCACCACAAAAATTTAAATTTCACCAAAAACCCGAAAATTCACAAAAATCAAAATTTTATGAAAAAACTTCAAAATTTAAACAAGATCGTTGTTACGCAAATATACAAAAAATCTGGTTTCACCAAAAAATAAAAAATTCACTAAACAATTTTATACTATAAATTTTCCGTAAATTCTTAATAAAACAAATTCGAAATGTCACTACAATTTGGGAACTCATCCAAATTCTAAATCTCACCACAAAACCAGAAAACTGGAAAAAAAATTTATTTACCAAAAGGAACAAAACTTTCAAAAAAAAAGCAAAACTCCACCTAACTTTGAAATTTCACCAAGGGTATAAATTTCTACCAAAAAGAATAAATTTGAATATATTGAAACTTTCGCAAAATTCACCATGAAATCTAAAATATTAAATTTCATTATAATCTACAATTCACCAAAACATCGAGAATTTATCAAAAACTCATAAGCATTCATACATTAAAACATATAAATAAATTAAGAGAGCCAAAATTAGAAACAAAAACATCTTTACTGTTAATCGATCGAAAATCCTTATATTAAAACGAAAGGAGGGTTTAAGTGTAAAATAAGACGAGAAAACCCTGAAAAAAGATTGCTACCAATCTTTTATACCGAGAGAAATCTGTAGTGCATTTTTAATAGTTCATACTTTTGTGAATGTTATATAAGATTAAATATACCTTTCTTACTTCTTTTAGCTTAAAATATTTTCTCCTATAAAAGTGTATCCATGCCCTAAAAATATTGGTAAAAATTAAGAATACTTTTCATTTGGCCCCTGTTCTAAACATTGACTTATAGAATGGCAAAAAAAAATCAACAAAAAAAAAAAAATAATAATTTGGCAAAGTGATGAGAACCATTCAAGAGATTAAATGCTTAAAGCTGCACGTTAATTTTTAACTTTATTTTGTTTTTTCTTGTTGTCTTTTTTTTCTTACAAAAAGAAAAGAAAGCAGTTAATTTGCTAAGAAGTTTTTTCTTTCTTGTAGTTGTTTCTAAATGCAAGTTTAACGGAAAAGCAACATTTGCGAAACTGGCGGAAACGGAAACGAGGTCATTATTAAAACTCTCCCTCTCTCTCTCTCTCGCACACAAACCAAGAACACAAGAGTAAGGCAAAAGAAGGAAGTAAGAAACTTCATGGCCGTTAAATGGGGTATGGTGGCCACAGTATAATTATGGTAAAAAATAAGGAAATAACAGCTTAGGCAACTTTTTAAATAATTTAATAACAAAGTAAAATAAGTAACAAAGTAAATCTATATAAATTTTAATAAATTGCTCATTTGCAGCAATATCGTCAGAACTAAAGTCTTGATTTTTCAAGAGACAAATTTTGTATATTTAAATTGATTTATTATTTGCTAAAACTGAAATATTAACTACTTGAGACCTCTATGACAACATAAGCTTGATATGTACGTATGCTGGTCCTTTTTATACAACTCTTTTGTTGCTTATCATTCAATTACCAAATGAGCGTTTGGAAGAAGAGGTTTCCAATTTTTTCCTAATAATATTCCTCAGTAGGTAGGCGTAGATTTGAATGGAAGACAAGATTTCCATACACGCGCGACGCCAGCCCATATGACGATCGTCAAGTTTGAATGCATCCGTAAGAAAAATATACTTGTGTGGGTATTTTCGGTCAGCGCTAGTTCGTGCTATAGCCAAACGACGAGCGCAACAGATCAATGAATACTTATTGAGCATATGTGGTTCCAGCCGAATGGAACTATATGAAATACAACAATAGCCCCAATGAGCATTTCACATGGAAGATTGGAGAGTATTTCTTGCAAAAGTCACCTGTTTTAATGCCCGAGCTGGCACCATATAACCCGCTATGTTTGTTTTTGGTGAAGACTCAGGTCTATACCAATATACCACAATTGACCGAAGCCATTAAAGTCTATCAATCACCCGTTGATCTACATATGTATTCGAAAATATATCAAGTGAAAAATGTTCGAGAATTTCGCACTGTTATCAAAAATCATTAATAATTTATGATATTCAGATGGGCATATATAACAATTAGTCCGAAATTTCTTTGAACGAGCCAAGTATTACATTGCAAACGCCAGTTTTTTTCGATGCTTTTTCTTAAAATGTTGTACTATATGTAAATACATATTCAAATATCAGATTGTCCTAGAATAAGAGACTCGTATGCAATATAATAATGATTACAATACTTTTAGCTTCTCCGGTTAGATATTTGGTAGACATTGAATGGGAATCGTCACAGAAAGTTCCAGTGTCGATAATGCGATTTTACTAAGTTAAAGCTTTCCATATTTGACTAGTTATCAACAAAGTCTCTGTCATGTTTATAAATCAGGAAATTGTAGTCGCGGCGTTGTCTATCTCTTACAGTAATATTATAAAAAGAAATCGGTGACATCTTTACAATATTTTTTACTCAATTCTAACATCTAACACCCATTTTTATTATTATGTCCAAATACCAACGTATTTTGCTGGTTGCTTAGACCAGCTGATCATGAAACCTTTACGTAATGCGCATAGAGACTAGCTTATCTACCGCCAACAATAAATTGCATTATTTTATAATAAAAATGAGTTAGGAGTAAAAATTAGCTAAAAATAGTTAATTTAATTTTTTAACAGAAAGAATAAAAGCCCAAAAACTTGTCGTTAAAGAAACTTCTTTTTTAAATTTTTTATTACAAAACAGTTATCTGTGACGTTGTGTAAGATAAAGTAAAATATAAAATAGCTTCAGACAATATCTTTATGATGGAAAAAAAATTATTTGAAATATGATCAATTTGACCTAAATAATGCATAAGACTAAAAAACAAAAATCTCTACCAATCGCAGATTTTAAACGACAAACAGAAATTGGCAGAGAATAATCACCGACCAAAACCAGCGACAAAATTGCATATTCAAGCGTAGCAGCTAGAAAAAGTCTCTAAATTGGAAATTTTATATGATAATGCATCTATTTATATCCACCAATTTGTTTCACAACTAATCGATGCAAGGATGGAGTTAAAATAGCTTCTGTAGTTGTATTGGGTGATTTTTGAATGAGTTACATCTTAGGAGTTTCCATCACCCATATGCTAATATTACCAATACATCATTTTAAATTTTTTCTAATAGTGCCCAATGTATACGTGACAGAAATATTAAGTTCAATAGCTTTTTGTTTTAATAAACTACAAAGCCACATACATCCAAACACAATGCAATTATCATATTGTCCTGCATTTCTCTTTAACATTAACCCAGTCTTGTTGAGTCCAACTGTCGGGCACCACTGTATGAATATTTATTAAAGGCTTAAATGAAAACTTTTTAAAAGCGTTTATCATTAAGGTGACATACATGCGCACATAAATACGTAAGAATACTCGTACAAAAAAGGCAACCCACGAACCACATGTTGGGGTACAATCAATAAAAATTCATAAATTTTTTATAAAGCCAAGACGGCAGTACAATTCTCAGATTAAAATGAAACTCCTTTCGACGCGGCAATGTTGTGATGAAAGTGATATCATGGGAGTGTTACGTAGAACGAAATAAAATGCTGGGCACAGGTGATATCACTTGGGTAGTAATCATTTTCTGCGCATTATTACGAAAAAATATGCTTTTACCGCATAAGAACAATATACAAAGCAATGCATATGAGTCAAAAAAACTGGCTCATTAATTTCCAAGATTTATTTGTCATTAATAAATGAGGCATTTATTGTACAACTCGATTAATTGTATAAAACAAAAGTTGGGAAATATGATGAGATAGTATTCATAGTTCTTTAAAATTCTCTTTATAATATGAATTCACCTAAAAATTTTGTGAAAATGAACTTAATTTTGATATTAATTATACTATGTCATAAATATAAAATTTTTATAATTTTTTGACTCTCTGAGAGTAGTAAACAAAAATATTGAAAATACTTCACTGCGACAATTTTTATTGTTGAAATTCATCCCATTTATGATATTTATTACTTCAATAAAACATCAAAATTCACAAAAATTTATATTTTATGAAAAACGTAGAAATTATAACAAAACCAATGTTAAACAAATATATCTTAAATTCACCACAAATAGTGAAAACAAATTACAGGTTTTTTTGTATTAATAAATTCAACAAAACATTAAAAGTTCACAAAATATTTAAAAATCAAAAAAGTAATAAATTTTATTAAAAATAAAAAATTATTTGAAAAAATTAAAAAAATTTAGAATAACTTTACTAAATTTTGTTAAATTCACCACAAATGCAAACTACAAATCCGCAAATTTTTAATTACCGAAACTTTGAAATTTTTTCCAAAATTTAGAATTCACCATAAATTTAAAAATCAATCTTAAAATCGAAAAAGTGGAATGAAATTAAAAAATCTAATTCCGAACAAATCGGGCAGTTTGCCAATTAATATCAAAATAAACAAAAACTAACCAGATTTCATAAAAATTAAATTTCACTATAAATCTTAAAAATATCAAATAATCAATATATTATGAAAAACATCGAAATTTTAACAAAACCGATTTTAAACAAATATATGTAAAATACAATTTCTGCGCAAATGGCCAATTCACAATGCAATTTTACCCTAATTTGGAAATACACAAAAATCGAAAATTCACCACAAAACCAAACTAACATATACTTACAAAACAACATAATATTCCAACACAATCTATAATTCAAAATAGCAAAATTGCCAAAAAAAACCAAAAATTTGAAATTTTGCCAAAATTTTAAATTCAACACAAACTCGATAATTCAATATAAAATAAAAAAAAACCTGTAATAAAGATAAAACTTTACAAAAAAATCACTAAATAATTTCAATACACCACAAAGATTTTTATATCTTAGAAACTTTTGTAATTTCATCAAAATGCCGAAAATGCACAACAAAATCTATATTTGACGAAATTTCGACAAAAGCTACGAGTACGTTAAACAAATTTAAATATTAGAAAAATTATTAATTTTACCCCAAATCTCAATTAATCTGAAATAAAAAAATTGGCAAAATTTTGCTAATAGTTAAAATTCACCAAAAATTCGAAAATATATTATAAGGTGTAAAACTGAATTAAAAAAATTTATCCTAATCCTCAAATTACATCGAAAAGGAATTTTACTGAAGCCCCAATTCTGCTATTATCTACAACACAATATTGATTTTGTTAACAATGGGTGACTTTAGATTTGAATTCAGCGATTTTAAAGTCATAAAATCCTACGGAATTTTGATTATTTTTTAAATTTTTATACAGTATTATTGTTAAGAGCAGAAAAACTCACACGCTTACATGTACATGCAACGAGCATTTGAAACAACATTTACAAGAGATATTGAATCTATAATCATAAGACTCACCAAGTCATAGAATATGTGAACATCCCCATGAAAAGGAAACTTGTTCGAGGGAGTAGTGCACCACCTAAGTGGGAAGAAAGCATAGCCAGTGTTTAATATTCTATTGAAATGCCTGCATAAAAGAAAAAAGGCTACTAACCCTATAAAAATATGATTGTAAAAAGTATCTTTTTTTATATATAAAAACTAAATCACAACAAAATTATGCAAGAAAAGGAAATCCAGGCTAAAATCGTATAGAAAGTCATTTCAATTCAAAATTTAAAAAAAATTAGAGGACTATATCGAAAACGGCTCAAAAGATGAGGAAATATTAGCAATAGTTTTTAAAGCAAACTAACGTTTGTAACATATTTTAATTTCAATTAACACGAGGATGTACCGAACATTCGGAATTATACAGCCGAATATGCCGATTGAAGCGAAGAAAGGGTATAAATAATTAGAATAATAAAAACTGAAAAAAAAACATTCAATAAACGATAACTCGAAATAAAAATATACAAAATTAAAACAAGAAAATCGAAGCCTGAAAAAAGGACGTTCGCAATCTTTCATAATAGAAATAATCTGTAGTATGACATTAAAATTTGCGAAACATTTTAAAATTCCAAAAGGAAATTGAACAAATGACAACTTTTATCCGAAAAAAAACAGTCTCTTTTCTACTCCACACACGTAAAAAACATGATTGTGACATGGTCACGACAACTATATTACAATCTGCACAACAATAAGTTGTAATGGCAAGCACATAATGCTTATGTAAACATTTGAAACAATACCTTGGTTGCGATAAACAAGTAATTGTCTTACATGTCTGCACACTGTCACATTTGGCCAATCTAGCATGACAAAAATCCAATTTTAGAGTTATTGGTTTCAAACTTCGTATAAACACTTTAATTGCCAAAGTTGGGGACTTTCAGAAACTTCATTGATACTGAGCTAAATTTCAAAAATATGGTTTCGAAAATTGAATTGCACTGTCAAAAAAAGTAGGCCACGCCCACTTCCAAAATTATTTAAAAAAAATATAGATTTTGCCGGGAATCGCATGTTTTTGTATTGACTAGTACACGGCAAGTAGAGGGGGATGGCGGTTGTATAGGGGACTTAGGCGTTTTAGTTACACTCAGCATGTGGCACCTTCTGCACAGCGTTTTCAAAGTATTTTAACTATACAAAAAGCATATAATAATTATCATCATAATATGGTAATTTTTAGTGTTTAAACAAAGTGGAAAAGTAAAAAAGGCCATAATATTATTGTTATCTACAATAATGACATGTGTAATTACAACATTATAATTAACCATAATATATTGCTCTTAGATTATGGTTACCTCATACATGTTTTTATTCTTTGGATGCACCTTTTCAGTCCTTCATACTAGGTATTATACTAAGCCCGAAAAGCAAAAGAGAATTATCAGATCGACTGTGAATTTAAGTTCTCCACCGCCAAAAATAAAACATCCGATGGTTCAAAATTTTCCATATTTGATCAAGTCGAATCACGTTCGCAAATGGTAATCGCGTTATATGACCCCGCTACAATTTCCTTGATTGGCAGGTCAATGGCAATAAGCTCTAGTTAACCGGTGCTCTCAAAGTAAATATGACCCTTGTTGTCGTTATAGTCTGAACTATAACCAAAGCTATCAAACATTACAACTTTCGCATAAGGACCACCCAGCGATTGTACCGCAGTCATTCAAAGGTCATATTGCACACATAATTAATAAAAAGTTGTTCATTTTATACCCCCCCAAGATTTTCTACCAGGTTTCATCATCTAAAGGTCCTTGTTGTTTGTAGTTATAATTAATCGATTTTGTGTCTGAATCATCATTACTTTTGTGTTCTTTTCCTTAGCACGTACTTTAACATTATAAACATTTTTATTTGTTCGATTGTAATATTTTAGAATATGACAGAAAGAAGACGTAATAACTGAAATACGATTGATGAATTATTTAGTAGATGTATGAATGAATGAATAGAGATGGAGGGAACTATTAATTTGATTGATAGGTTTTTCATGATTAATGTGAAAATAAAAATACCATAAGATGGAAGTAACAAAATACATACATACAAATAAATACATATCGATATCTTTGCACAAATAACATTATTGGATATCAATTGTAAAAATAAAGCAAAGAATATCAAGGATAATTTAAATTCTAACATGGTGACGCTGACAAGAAAAAAACTCCAGTAAAAAATAAAAAAATTAAACAGTTTCAGAATAAGCTAATCGATGATTTTTATTTAAAAACGTTTACTAGTTTGTTTGTATTCGTGAAGCAGGGAAATACTTTCATTCCAAGCGACTCATCACTCGAATGTATGATTCCTCTGTTTGCACAAGTCTCAAGTCTAAGTTGTTCAGTTACAAATGACTCGTTCTATCACACAAATTCAATGAAAATCTTTATAAATATGAACCTTAAGGATGTCAGCCATCTAATCAACGTCATATTTCACACAAATTGATTGGCAAGTCTAAAACAAAAACTTAGTTTATATTACACAAGCAAATTTTCCCTCTCTGTTCCACGGAAAAATTAATGGCGGTCTCTTTAAATGACATATCAGCCATGAAGAAGGAATTGAAGAGAATCTCCAGTGGATAGTTCCCAAGAACACTTTAGACATTTTAGACACTTTGCTATTACAGAAAATGGAGTTAAACCCGATCTCTAAGGCCACATTTTGCAAAAGGTTTGTCGTACCTTTTGCAAAATACCAAATACAAAAAATAGTTTTATTTCTTAAACATTTAAAAGGTTTTCTATACTATAAGCCCTGTAAGAATCTGTGATTAAAAAAACATGTTTATACCATCTAGCAAGTATTTCTTTGGATTAGAGAAGGCAATCGACTAGTGGTCTATGTTATGGTCACAAAAATTATTTTCGCGTAATACAAATTCAATACAAATGGCGGAGCTGGTCAGCTAGCAGGCACAAAGTTATATCTTGCCTTAACTGAGTGCACTGTTATAAGTTCTGACTTATAACTCCTAGTGGTGACGGCCCGTCACAGGTTTCTGTCTCTGTTAGGAGTCTGGCTAAATAAGTCGAGGGGACAGAAGTTAACACTCTCTTATAAAAAACCATAATCTAGAGTGAATCGGTATAAGCTAGGGATGCGTGGCCATGAGGGTCTTGTTCGCTAGTTTACGACCTCTGAATTCGAGACGATATCCAGTTTAAAAACAAACTTACCCATACATAAGGAGCTATCTTTTTCAACTATTCTTGGGAATTATATAAATTTTCTAATGGGTTTAGTTGACCAAGGGAGGAATTCGGATGGATAGGTCAATCTTCAAAGATACTTCTAAGGCGCTGGACCGTGAGATTCCAATAGAGATGGTGGAGACGTTGATGTCGGTGGGAGCTCTAGTGTTTATTGTCCAATGGAGTTTGGACGGGTCTGTCGCCAAGGATACTTCTGAGAAATAGAGACACTTCCCTGATAGGGAAGAATGCCGATCAGTCGATAGTCCAAAATCACTTCAGTCAAAAGTAGAGGCTAGTGTTAGCATGAGACTCAATGAAAGTCGTGAATTAAAAATCGGTTGCCTGAAATGAATTCAAGACCAGAAAGAATTGGAAAGGGGACCCAGAAAGTAAACGTCTGCTTCGATATCCCCCCGAGAACAATAAATAATGTAAAAATGGTGGAACTAGAAATCTTAAGAACGCAATTTAAACTGCTGTGATCAAAACACTTTGCTATTTCTGCAGAAGCCTTTCGTCTGTTACTTTCCATTTCTTGTGAAGCTTAGGCTCTATTTAATGTATTTGTTATCTTTAAAATTTAAGCTACTGCAGTTAAACTACCAGCATCATCAATATAAGTTTAATATGAATATAAATATCGAAACATGTCTTTGGTTAAGATGTTGTGCGATGTGCTTTTGCAGAGAGTCATGAGTGAGAGGTCTTTTTTTGTATGTGGTTGACATTTTTAAACTATCCGCCATCAATTCAACTACAAGTTGTAACATTTAAGGTCACACTCATGCCACTAGAACTCCAATATACATAAATTATATTGATTGTTTACCAAAACTACAACAGTAACTGAAAATATAACATGTGGCACAATATGTTCAAACACATGGAGACATAATATACCAGCAAAAAATACGACTTTTTCGAAAGCCAGTTTGTTTACAAAACTTATTTCAAATAAGAAAACCCACTTTCTCATATCGCTTTTTAGAGATCTGTAGGTCCAATATTGGGCTCTATAACAAGAATACCATTTCGATTATGCCGTTGTTTTTTGCTTGTTGGAGCTGGGAAAAAATATTAAAGAAAGAAGGTTTGCGGGCATCTTGTTAATGGATATTTGATGGTAGAATCTTTTGCAGTTAGTGCAATACTCCGTGTGGTATGTTGCGCGATATAGCCCTTAATAAAGCGCATGTAATGTTGCTTGGTAAAACGGGAATGACTCGACAGTTATAATGGCCAATTAACCTACTCCTCTCTACAGCCTGCTACTAATCTTCCTCGTCTTCTTTATTTTCCGCTATCGACTTTCTTTTTCCCTTTCTTCTCTCTACCTGATGTAACGCAATGGGGCCAGATCTGCGATCCTATGCGAGCCTCTGTCGCAGGCGTCCTGTCAACCTATCTGTCTATGATAAAACCATGAAATCCACCTGAAATTGCGTGGATGTTTCAGAGAGTCAGTAGACTCTCACCGATACGCTGGCTCGCCATCTCTTGTGGGCAGTCGAGAAGCTTACAAATTTACTTTGAAGCGCCGTTCAATACATGATAAAAGCTGGATATACATATAAAGAGATGCCAATAGGAAGGAGATCAGATGAAGTAAAGTATCTTTTACACTATTTGAAAAAACCAAGACAGTTAAGTGTTGCTTTTGAGACTTGAAAACGTGTTTAATGCATCGAACGTCACAATGAATTTGCATGCCATGAACATTAAGAGTACCTGAGTTCCTAAAACTTGAATGGCTGGCAGTCGGCTGTATATCCGGCGTTAAAACGAACATTCTGTATAACGAACAGCCTGTTTAACTTTTTGGCCGTTTCTTTTTGACTAAACGGTTTGAAAGTCTTTGCAAAAGTGAATAATGAATAAGGATTGGCTTTGCTTTCCTTACTGGGGTTGTTCTCTGTTGTTACTTGGTTTATGTTACTGTTTTTTTGGGTTAAATCACTTTAGTCAACTTCTCACATATGAAATTAAATTTCTTTCTATTCAACAAACCCAGCAGAAAATGTTGGTAAACCCTGCAAAAAAACTTTCGGTAACACGATTTTTTTGATATACCTATTCGTCTCAGGGCTTATACGTACAAAAGGTTCTTAGCAAGTCATTACTTGCGAACTTCCAAGTTATGCTGACTGTATATAGCAGGGATTCAAAAATATGTTACTGGAACAGTCATTAGCAAGTTTTTGCTGAGCAATTCGTTGCGAACTGGAGAAGAGGCGAGGCATTTTTTTGGATTTTCAAAAGAATTTTTTTACTGGGTTGTAATTTTATTTTATTAAAAACAAAAGTATTTTGCTCTTTTTGTGGAAATGGCCATACACGTGTTGATGTTACAATTTCCTGTAGCAAAATAAATTGACCATGAGCGGATGATGACTAAAATTTAAAAGAAGTACATTCAAGTACTCAACGAGGTATAGACAGGGTGTATGTTTCTACACATCCTTTAACTACAAATTGCCCTACAGTTTTGTCAGGAAATCGAAAAAAGTTATTACACTGCACTCAACTTAAATAAAGTTGCCTCAGTGAATACGAATTTATCGCATATAAAGTAGATTGCAATCGGTTAGGTGACAACAGAACTGCAGGGTATTCGATGTTGTTAAGACATTTAACCTGTAAATGGTAAGAAGTGACCTTAGATGAAATATTTCTTCATGCAAAATTTTTATAATCCGCTTTCTTGTTGCAAGCACGTAAAGAAGGCTACAAAAGACCAAAATATTTGAATTATAAATAATAAAAGTACCATTTTTCTTAAGTTAAGTTTTATTATTTGGACATTTTATTATTTCAATGACTAAACATCATGTAATTCGCAAGGACAAAACAAGAGACTGCTAACATCGACTCCTTCATATTGGCAAATCCTTTTAAAATCGAGAGCGATTCTTGCACACCCAATTCAACAATTTAATAGTGTTTCAGTCAATAATAACGACAAGTTAAAAAAATAGGGGCAACGTCACTTTCGCCAAATATTTGCCCCGTCTAAACGTATCTTTTATTAATATGGTTTCCCAACTCTGCAATCTAAATATATAGACAAATGCATATCTGTACAAACAGATACAATTAACTAATATCTCTTGATTTGATATTTGGGATTGAATTTCCGTCATCCCTTGTCACGTTTGGTTTGGAGACAAATCGGTTTCGGCTATCAGCCATCTTAAGTGTCATTTTTCGTTCTGTGTTTAATGCAGTTCCATTTTACATCCCAGGAGAGTTAATAGTTTTTCCCTTTGGCTTACGGTTTGTCACCTGATTTATATTCTTCTGCTACGACTGTTGTTCTTTAAATAACATTTTGCTTTGTGATTTCAGTTAATCTTTTCCCCACACAATTACTTGATATACAAAAATATTTGCCCACCTGTCGGCAAATATGTATTGATGTGTGCGACTAAGTCAATTAGTCCGGCCGAGCGTCTGGCTATAAATTTCATAGCAGTTTTTTTTTCGTTTTATTTATTGACGAAAAAGCTTAAATCAAATTATTTGGATCAAGTTTCATTGTAAATGCTTTGCTTAACAATAAAGAAAGTCAGAGATTTTGGTATTGTATTTTGAAGCAAATACATATACGAGGTCAATCCCAGAAGTATTCACTAGAAGTGAGGTAGACGCAAATAAATTGAAAACCTTCCAATTTAAAAATAAAAACTTTTTAGCTCATCTTGCACTGGCTTTTAAGACCTCTTGGTTTACATCTAAATTAAGTACGAGCACGAGCTTTTCATTACAGCAAAGCAAGACTTTTCCTCTCGAACCTCTTTGTTTTATTTTAGAATCAGAAACTCAGTTAAGGAGGTTTAAATTACAATAGGGTATGTGAAAGAGCAGTTTCAACTTTAAATAACTCATGCATAAAAAAAATGTAATAATGAAATTAACATATAAAAAAAATAATAGTTATAAATAATTGAAAGAAAATTGAAGAATAATTGTTCAATACATGTGTTTCATCTGCTTGTTTATTGCGTTTCATTTCAGTACAAACTTCTCAGCTCAATTTTTATTTTGCTATCACTAGTTTGTGGCCATGTCCAGGACTGCTCCTCTTTTACACCGTACCACTTTTAAACATCTCCTTCATTTGCGTCTGATACATATATGGTCGGCCTGGTTCATATATACTTCTGTATAGTATTGTGAGGAAGTATGGAACCTCCAATAACCAGGTCGAATGTATGAAGCCATCCTCATTATTATTTTTTGATCCTGTGCCATGTTTTTCCATTATATGCGTCTGCCCACAATTCTCAATCGCAATCTTTGCAATTAAGTTTCTTATCATCTTCTTAGAGTTGTCTTTAGTTGGTCGTACAAATCATCTTTCATGACGTCATCAGCTTCTTATATTGATTGCGAAATGTACGATAATTAATAGGTGTGAATTAGGGCTACATGGGACAAGTGGTTTTTGTGAAACCTTAACAATGACGAAACCTACTTTACCCTCGCATCTGGGCTCCTTTCCACAATTCAATACGACATTCCCATTCGTCGATGCCATTTGTTCGCTTTCAGACTATCGTGTTTCACTAACACCCACAGCTGTCACCTTTAATTTATTAATTCATATCTTGTCTTGGCAAAATCTTATGCGTTTCCGGAGGCGAAAGATCGCCATCTATTTTTCTTTTATTACTTTCACTAAGCCGTTCTTTTCTATAGGAGGGTGATTAACCGCCGATATCCTATATTGCTACCAAGCCTGCCTTTTTAAAAGACGCAATCCCGCCTTGAGCTTGAATATATGCTTATATAGAGAGTTGGTTGCTCCAAGACTCACACACGCTGTGTCGCTGTACAGTTACCGTGTCTGTGGTTGCCACTTTGCCAACTACTATGTGCCTGCCATTATACTAAGGCGACAGCTGCCTTACCTTAGACTTGATTTTGATCAACCCAAGGTATTTTATTTCACCGGCATGCTTCTTATTACCAACCTCATGACCAAGGTACTTAGTCCAGGCAGCATTGGGCCTGTAAAATCTGTATATCAATGTTGTTGCTCCACATATTTTTACCTGGTGGTAAGACCACCGTCGGGTGTATTCGAATTTAGAACACTACAACAAATTTCAGCATATATTTACATACGTTATCCAAGCAAGCAGACTGCCTAAGAGCAGTATCTTGCGCAGTCTTTATATAAAATTTTATAAAAAACTATTAAGTGTGAAGACGGCGGCCATGTTTCCTTTTTAAAGAATTACTTACAGCTTTTACAAGTTCCGCCCCCTAAGCAGACGGTAGACAACAGTACATAAATTGAATAAAATTGTTGCATCTCTTCAAGTATGTTTTTAAATATCGCTATTTTTATATCGGTTCAGGTAGGTTTGGGACCAACCTCGTACTGTTTCCGCAAACTAATTTCGTTACCAACCCGGATGGTTTGGTCATCGCCATAAAAACACTGTCTACATTTTGTGTTCTATATGTTTTCGTTTTCATTCAACTAAATCACATTAAAATTTGAAAAGTTTTCTTTGAAAACTTCTCTCTTAATTTTTAGGCAAACTGTTTTTTGTCCCTTTTTTCATTTATAGACTCAAACGTGCTTCCAGATTTTTATTACTCTCTAGCATAATTGCAAGGGCAAAAATATGAAAAAATTATTTAATGAAAAGTGGAACTCAGCCAGTGTTGTTAACTTGATTAATTTTGGAAAAAAAAATTAACGTAAAATTATATCTTCGGGACTAATGTTCGCGAAACTCAATTAAGGTGAAAGGGTGAATAAAATGTTGCCAGAATGAAGGGGGCAGATGAAAGTAGTGAAAGCTTATAATTTCATATTGAAAGAATATTTTTACTTCTGGTAGCAAGTCACTTCATATTTCCAATTTTTTTTATTCAACAACATAAAAAACTAAGTTTGTTAAAAGGTCATGTCACGTCTGAAATACAAATTATTTTGAGTAGCGAAATGTAGTGAAAATTCATGGAAGCAAGTTTTATTTTAGCAAGTATATTTTTGAAGATACCCTGTCGATTCGTGCGTACCTTTCCCCCAAGTGTAAAGTTATGTATAAAAATGCTCCATTGTGTGACTGAATTTCTTATTTTCCACGTTTCTGTTTTGAGTCTGCGTTATGTTCGCTAATTTTGTTTTTTTCGTTTTTGGACATGCTTTCTATCCTTTAATTATTTTTTCCACTTATGGCAGTTAACTTTTATCCTAAATTTGTAGCCTGTTCGTGTATCACAAGCAATCGTCGCGTCCACAAAACGTATAAGCAGAACACTAATTGTTGTTGACGTCTATACGCATTCTTTAGACGAGTTGTTCACTTACTTTCTTACTTGCTAGATTCATTCCAGGGCAGACCAATCAATCCATCAATTTGCCTTGGCTATAAAATTAGAAAATTTCAATAATAAATATTGAAAATAAAGTCAATGATGTGAAATAAATTTAAAAAAAAATATTTATTATTATTTTATTCCTCCCTGAAGTTTCTAAATGCTGTTTCTGATTACAGTAATATTTAACCCCTTGTCGACCGACGGTACTTATATGTACCATAACAATAATAACCTTAGAAAATGTAAATGAAATGTATTTTGACTTTTGTTGCCAAATGTACTTCAAGGTACGCTATAATCTTTGAGGTAATATATATATATTTTACTTATTGGCAACCTCGTTCATCTCCAATAACGGTAAACTGAAATCAGTTTACGCTGTACACGTGAGTTTATATTAATCAGTTTTCGAATGCCAAAAAAGAAGATATTATAGCCGATTTGATCAAAAACGTGCATTTTTATGAAAGAATAATTACTTTAGTACATATAAAAATGTTTTTTACACACAAAAATTGTTATTTATCTTTTATTTTGGAAAAAATAATAGAGGACTGGTAAGTACCGTTGGGTTGTGTATGCTAGTTTGTATTACCATTACAGTACAACTTCGTTGTTTGACAAAAAATAGGACTATGGCTGGAATTCGTTGCAAACGTCTTGGTACCGATGAAATTCTGACCATTCTGGAGTCTATTCCACTAGATAATAATGAAGATACCGCTATTGAAATTGAGGAGGAAGAGGATTATTAGATGAAGATGTTTTGCCCAACAATATTAGTGAATGTAATATATTACAGCATACTAAATATGCAAAGGAACATGAAAATCTTTCTGAGAATGATACACAAAATATAGTTCCAATAACGCCAAGCAGCAGCCATGAAAATAGAGATGTAGAGCCCAATCGCCGATGGAAATCGAAAACCTAGGAAACAAATATTCCGGAATTTACACTGCCGGAGGGACCTGCGGAAGGAATTTTTGCTAACAGCTACACCGCTACTGAATATTTTCTTCTATTTATTTCCGATATAGCGAAAAATATAACATTTCAATCAAATTTGTATGCCACCCAGAGGAACAAAAATTTAAAATGAAAAAAAGTTAGTACTACGTTTTTTTAGGTATAAACTTTTTTATGGGATATTACAAGCTTCCTAGCTTTGAAATACTACTGGAGCGCAAGTGATGATTTTTGTCTACCTATAATTGGCAAAACAATGAGTCGAAATAGATTTGACGAAATATTGAGCAAATTGAACGTCAATGACAATTCAAGAATTCCGCAGGGCAATAAAGACCGCCTCTACAAGCTTCGGCCTATGATTGATGAGTGGAATCATCAAGTTTCAACACTTTTATCATGGCACAAGATAACTTTCCGTTGATGAATCAATGATACTCTTCAAAGGTCGAACTACAATGAAGCCAATAAAAAGGGGCTATAAAGTGTGGTGCCTAGCTGACCAGAACGGTTATGTAAACAAATCTTCTGTGTACCAAGGTAAGGACGAAGCTTTAGAGAAAAAATTTGCAGATCTTGGCCTTGGGGAACGTGCTGTTTTATCAATGACTGAAAATGAATGGGGCAAAAACAAAATAATCTTTTTGACAACTACTTCACATCAGTCCGTCTTCTAGAAAAATTAAGAACAAAAGGGACACTATCATGCGGAACAATAAGGCACAATAGGAGAGGAACACCCAAAAATTTAGATATAGATAAAAAAATGAAAAGGGGTGATTGGGACTGTAGGATTTCTTGTACTGGCATAAGCTTTTTCAAGTGGATGGATAACAAACCAATATTTTTGGCAACAAATTTTCATGGTTCCAGGAGAGATCATAATGGCAATTTGAATGATGTAAACTGTCCAACGATTGTTAAAGATTACAATTTATTTATGGGCGGAGTAGATCACGCAGATCAATTACGAAGTGCCTACGGCCTTGACAGATAGTCGAAAAAATAAAAGATGCGAACTTTGTGGCATAAATAAAATCTAATCAAAGCCTTATTCAAAATGTTCACATTGTGGCATTTATTTATGTCTCAATGACAAAAAGAATTGTTTTCTAAATACCATGGCATACATTCTTAAAAATCATCAATTATACTTCAGTAACCATCAAAGTGTTGAAAATACATATTAATAAATTTAGAAAAACTATGAGTAATTCATATAACTTTTAGCTTATGCTGACCCAACGGTACTTAAAAGTACCACGTCCTGTTAGGGTCCTTGCTGGTACACCAAATATTTCATATTTTATAAATAGCTTTTTGAAGCTTCTAATGTTAATATTTCATAAAAAAAATTAATTTTTTTCTGCGATTTCAAGTCTTGGTCTAGAAGGGGTTAAAATTCCATTGCGATCTTATTACGAGTGTATTAAATGAAGGATGTTCTTTCACTACATGGGTCTGGAATGACTTGAATCGATTAGTTCTAGTAAAATTGAAGATTAGCTGCCCTCATTTTTTGAGCATTTTTTGCCATCAGTGATATTTGCGTTTTATCGGCGTAGACTATAGAGTTCCCCTACAGCAACAGTGATAGTTATTGCGCGGGTTTAAAAGCTGTGTGACTCGTCATGGCGAATTGATTTTGGAACATATAAGCAACTGATTATTGCTTCCTAACGGCTAGCAACAACCTCTAAAGCACATCAAACCTTTACATTTTCCGGATGTAATGATCTGACAGCAATAACGAAAGGATTATACTACAGTGGGCAAAAAATAGTAAGACCTTTTAATTTAAATTTCTCGCGGAAACTCATTCGTCGAAATTTTTTTTCTGCGTTGCCGCTACCAAGTTTTTTTCTTTGCGTGTCTACTTGAATGCGGGACAAGTAATTCACATGATTGCTACACAATACCAAAAATCAGGCTTGGAATTAATCCACCCAGTAAGAAACATGGTTATGGTAGCCATAATCCAAAAATCTCAAATTGTTAGTAAAATACATATCAAATCATATTATTATTGTAGTAGTAATTCAACTTAATTTGATTAAAATGTAGGCCCACGTAATTATACAAATAAAATTTATCGTACAAGATCTCTAGAAAGTCATTAAATAATTCAAAGTGACCAGATATTTTAATAATAACTTTCTAATCATTATATAATTATAAGAGCTCATATTATTTTTATTTTTATAATATATTTTTTTATCATTTATTTAAATTTCTAATTAATACGTTATATAAAATAATTCTCTTAACTTTTCGTCGCAATTGCTTTTGCCTTTACTGGACTTTCTTACCCCGTTCTTACTACCTCGGTTCTACGCATGCCTTATTTGCAAAGAAATATTTAACACATTGCTGCTCGTTTTTCTTATTGTAACTTACTAACTCACGGCGGCGTGAATGGCGTTTCACACTATTCTACAAGTGCTTAGATTTTCGTTAGATTTTTGCAGATAGAAATCGAATGAAAATCGTTTTTACTATCAAAAATATATAAAGTAAAATATTCCAATTACATTATATGTCTACTCTATCCTTCTTGAAATAATATGAAAATGATTGTTTGCTTCAAGCAAGTAGCAGAGATTGAAGCCGGAATGATACTTTTGTCGGCAATGGCCGAGCAATTTTGAATAGGTAGTGGCGGCAGTGGCTCATAGGAACTTCAGCGGTTCAAGTTTCTGCTACATTTATGTTTATAAACATATAGCCAAATGAAGTGGTAAAATTGAAATGAACAAAATCAAGCACCTAAAATAATAATTATTTCTGAATTTAAGGAAAAAAATAAAAATATGCCGAAAAAATTAACGTAGAAGCACAGAATTCTCATCGTTTTAACACAAATTTTTAGAAAAACATACGCCTTTTAAATATTTAATTCTTTGTTACAAAATACAACAAATAGGGAATAACAATAATATATTGATTTTGATTAAAAAAAGTCACAAATATTGCGACAGCGCGTTCTCGGCAGTGAACCCATCAACTTGTATATTTGTTCAATAGCAGCTTTTGGTATTTTCCTTGTTTGCTTCTGTAAAAATGCAACCGCGATATAATGAAAAGTCTCATCGTTTAGAAAATTTACAAAAGACGGAGAGAGCCATACGACTTTCAAATTTCCATCCGTATTTTTATTGAATTTATTGCATTGTGTTTTCACATTCTAAGACTTTCTCATATTATTTTCATTTTTGACAAGTCATTTTACTCAACCTAACAGTGTGAAAAGCCCTTTAGGAAAATAGAGCGTACCGTGTTGCCACATGTGTTAACGATGAAATATCTCTGCATAACCAAATACGAGTGTATTTTTCAACGTAACTTTGCATTAATTGCATTCTAAAAATACAAATTATTTTGAATTCGATGATTTCGTCTTAAATGTCTTTCTATTTTCACATAAAAATTTAGTGGTTTTCTATAGCAGTGTTACCGGATAATTATATTTATATCGTTTGTTCACTAAAAAGTAAAACAAAAATTCAAACTCTTCTTATTTTTTGAGCTATATATTTTCTTGAAGCAAGTCAATTTATTTTTTAATTAATTATTTTTGGCTTAAATTCTTAACATTTATTTGAGTTACGTTGCTCAGCATATATTTCATCACGTATTGAGAAATCTATTTCTTTTTTGATTTTTATATATGAGCCAAAGCACAGCAGGTGAAAACATCAGCAGCTGATTACAGCCTGGTGAACCGCCTGTGGGGTAATAGCGTTCCATATATGGTAAATCGGTTCGCTAATATAGCAATATAGCCTAAAATGCCACTCGTCGTTGAAGGTGATTTTTCGTCCAAAGTTGGGATTGTTTTCTAAGCGCTCAAATATACATGTGGCACAGTCCTGTAACTTGTCATAGTGATTTGACATCAGTGACTGAATAATTAATATTGGTATTTAGTACAGGTATTAAAAATTTACCTTAATATGAGACTTTCTCTTATGTAGGGATTTAAAAAATTGAAACGTTTCTATTGAGACGACTGTTCAATATCTGGAATGGAATGTCTAGAATGCGGGTAGCTCCCATTCGAAACTTATAATTGTCGAACACTCCAGGGCAAGCTAAATTTAAGCGTTAGAGTGGATTATTTTCGCCCTGGAGGCGCTTAACCTTTGTGGCTTATTGGCATAGACCTGTTACCTAAAGATACCCCACAGCATTGCTGATAACCGACACTGTAACTTTCTACAACGATCTATTTATATTAACTGAACAAAAAGAAATAAATGAAATTATTTATTAGAAAAAGCAAAAAATAGGTCACCTTATCACTGTGACGCGAACTCTAATTTGATTTACAAAATGGTTTCTTATCATTTACTGTTATTCAGTTAACTTTTTTCCCTTTTGCCATTGTAATTGTTGTTCTCCTGCTATTTTACTGAAGGTGTAGTGTCCATTGTGGTTGCTGGTCTATTTGTTCGCTACACTCCCGAATCGTACTTCCACTTTCTAGTAGGCAGCACTACAGTTGGTAAGGATACATTTCATTTCAACTAGCACATTAACTTGAAATCCCATAATGTATTTATATTTTCGATACTTATAAATCAGAGAGTCGATTTATTTGTTTGAATTCGGTGGGGACTAAAATAATATAATATATTCTTTCTGTTGTATTTATTTAAGGGCTTACCCAGGGAATATTTCTTGCCGAACTCGGCTTGAAAGTTTATCTGGTCAGGTCAGGTACCTAAAGCAATATATAATACAAGAAACATTAAGTTCGGAAAAGATTTCAGTTTCTGCAAGAATATTGATGGAGCATCTCATGTAGAATTTTCAATGTATCTGAATGCAGTAGTGTAAATGTGTCTAAATATCAAATATTGATCCAAATGGCGGCTTATTTGTCATATTTTTTTCGGAAAGTATGCAAAAAGGGCTAACGGAACAGTCCAATAAACGAACAGAGTCAGTTCATATTAATCGGATGATAATACAGAATACGTGCAGAAATTCTTAAGCAAGAAATAACTCACTATTCAATTCCATGTCTCAGTTTATTCCCTAATAAAATTCAGATTATATCTGACATCTCACATGAAGGCGCAGGAATAGGTATTTTTGGGTTACCACATTTTTATAAAAATTATTTATTTCAAACTTCTGTGAAGGGTGTATAAGATTCGACACAGCCGATTGCTGTTTTTATTTTGCTCTTTTGTAGTTACTTTTTCAGGTTATTTTTATGTTTCCGTAATAAATTAAGGACGCAATAAATCATTTTATTTCATGTTACAGTTCCTGCTGCAAAAAATTCGCAGACACGTCGCTAGCGGTGTATGTATTTGTGTTAGTGGTTGTGCGGTTGGTTGATGGTTTTGTTGGCCTAGTGCTCTTAACCAGGTCAAAAAAAAAAATTATAATAAAAGCATGTCTTCAAAGCAGAAAGTCATATTAAAATAAATAAAAGTTGGAGAATAATCAAATGAAATGTCAAATAGGAACATTTCAACCAATTAATGTTCAACTAACCAAGTGTCAGGAACAAATGATTATTAAGAATAAAAGGACAATATCAGAAAGAAAAGAGCGAATACAAAATATGGACTGCTTTCACTTTTTTGCCTTTTTCAAGGTCAATTTTACCCCATTGTGTTTAAACTTTAAAAACAAAAAATTCTAAAATTTATGATGTGTGACCGTAGATTCGTACCATTTCGCTCTAAAACTTTCCATAACATCAAAGGCTGCATGTTAATTAGTCGACATTCGTCGTCGTAAATATATCAGTCGGTTTCTTGTTTTTGAAATAAGACTTACACATTTGGATTGACAGTTTTCGTCAGCGGATGCCTCATAGCACACGTATAGATTAGGGAAAATTTATAAAATCTATATTAGTTGTCTAATAACATTTTAAGTTTTATTGTATTCAAAGTTATCATCTCAAACAAAACTTCTCTTTTAACAGAAAGATTAAATAAGGAGCCTAATAATTTAATTACTTAAAATCTATAAACTTTATTATACCCTTCACAAAAATTAAAATAGTATATATAGGTTTGCCATTCCGTTTGTAATTTCTACAGTATTCGTTTCGCATCCAACAAAGTATATTCTGGATCCTAATATGAAGGAAAGTTCAATAAACAAATATCCATCTGTCCGATGTTGAAATCAACTTTCTGAGGGCACTAGACAACTTAGGCTATTGAAACTTTGACCACTTAATCAGCATGTTCGGCGAATTTTAGTTTAAATCAGCCATTTTTTGTTTGTTGGTATTTTCACTCTTACGGGAAAATACTTATACACAAGCCCTAAAATTCGCCTATCCGGAAACCTTATCAATTTTGCTATAAAGTTCCCTTACAGAAGTGATCACAAGGCCCCCACATAACTATCGGACCTAAATGTTGGACCGAACTAAGCACTTTTTAAAAAACACTCAAATTTTCGCCAACTAACATAGAAAACCGAATACCTCCAAAAACCCCAATTTCACCACCGAAATTTTACCAATAAATTCAAAATTCACCAAATCATGAAATTTCACCACAATAATTTTAATTTCAGCAAAAATTCACAAAAATCAATATTTTACGAAATTGTAACAAAAGCCATGTTAAACAAATATGCAAAAAAAAAACAAATTTGACCACAAATGAGGAGGGAACTCACCAAAAAATTAGAAAATTTATCAAAAAACTGTTTATTCATAAAAACTAGATGTTTTACCAAAAATCTAAATTACACTGAAAAATAAAAAAAAAAAAAAACAAAATTTTAACACAATTTTGGAAATTAAAAAAAATCACTAATTATATACGATTTTGACCCAAAAAATGCAGGATTTTGCGAAATTTCAAATTCACCAAAAGTTCGAAATTTCACCGTTAAATCTAAAAACTGAAATAAAACAGAATAATTGCAACAAACACCACATAAACGAAAATTCATTAAATTTGTAAATTAAAGTTTTAATATTTCACCAAATCTTTGTATTTTCGCCAAAAATTTGTAAAAAATGAATAATTTATAAAAAAATGTTGCAACTTTTACAAAACCGATGTAATACAAGTTTCAGCAGAACGAAAAATGACACTGAAGATGGCACATAGCCGAAACCGGTTTGTCTCCAAACCAAACTTGACAATTTTAACTAAATATTTAAGTCCGCTTTTATTTATTTTTTTTTTTTTATAATTCACCGAAAAATCGAAGATTTACCAAAAGTTTTTCAACATTCAACTATTACCCGATCGATAATGTTGATATCAAAACGAAAAGAGAAATTAATTGTAAAATAAAACTGAAAGCTAAAACTAAAGATCGCAATAAATCCCTTGCACCGAGAAAAATATGTAGTTTTTTTTATTATATAAGATTTTGTACAGCCGAATATAGCTCTCTTACTTGTAATTAATATGAATATTATATTCGGAAGAAATTTAATTTTTTGTTAATACGATGAATTTGTAACGTTTTAACATAATTTTGACGATTTCAAAATATGATTTTATTTTAATTTTCGGCTATCTGTTACGTAGTGGATCCAATTTTTATTCAAATACCAATTTTCGAGCATATTATCTCTCTCATAGATGATATTAAATGATGAAAGCCATTTATTAATGCCCTTGTACGTTTTAAATTAAAAAATTAAAACTCCTACGTTGGGATTTTTGAAATTTTTTTTTGGTAATTTTTGGATTTGCATGGAATTTCTTTTTCTATTTTCTTACTTGCTAGATTCATTCCAGGGCAGACCAATCAATCCATCAATTGGCTATAAAATTAGAAAATTTCATTAATAAATATTGAAAATAAAGTCAATGATGACAAATAAATTAAAAAAAAATTATTTATTATTATTTTATTCCTCCCTGAAGTTTCTAAATGCTGCTTCTCATTACAGCAATATTTAAAATTCCATTGCGATCTTATTACGAGTGTATTAAATGAAGGATGTTCTTTCACTACATGGGCCTGAAATGACTTGAATCGATTAGTTCTAGTAAAATTGAGGATTAGCTGCCCTCATTTTTTGAGCATTTTTTGCCATCAGTGATATTTCTGTTTTATCGGCCTAGACTATAGAGTTCACATACGGCAACAGTGACAGTTATTGCGCAGGTATGGAAGCTGTGTGACTCGTCATGGCGAATTGATTTTGGAACATATAAGCAATTGATTATTCCTTCGTACCGGATGTAATGATCTGTCAGCAATAACGAAAGGATTATACTACTGTGGGCAAAAAATAGTAAGACTTTTTAATTTAAATTTCGCGCGGAACCTCATTCGTCAAAATTTTTTTTCTACGTTGGTGTGACTGTCAGTGACATCTGTGCCAAATATCACATCAAAGTAATTATTAGTGTTTAGTATACGCTTGCCTTTCTGAAGTACAACAAGGGCATTCGGCCATTTTTAAAATGAGTGAAATTATTCAACAAAGAAGTTCCATTAAATTTTGAGTGCGGAATGAAATTTCTTGTGCTGAAACGTTCAGAATGTTTCAAAAGAGGCCTTCGGTGATAATTGTATGTCGCAAGCAAGTGTTTTTGATTGGTACAAATTTTTCAAAGAGATCGAGAACGCGATGACGACGAACCACGTCCAGGACGGCCATCAACATCAACTGATGATCAACACGTCAATAAAATCAAGGAATTGGTGTTCGAGAATCGACGATTTACAGTCAGAGATCTTACTGATATCGCTGGAATATCGGAGGGATCAGTGAAAACCATTTTTAAAGATCATTTGGGCCTAAGAAAAGTGAAATCACGATTGGTTCCGCATTGATTCTTCGTGAATTTTTCGCCAAAAATTCAATCAATGTCGTTCCACAACCACCGTATTCGCCTGATTTAGCTCCGTGTGACTTCTGGTTGTTCAGCAAACTCAAGCGACCGCTCCGGGAAAACCGTTTTGAGTCAATTGAAGACATTAAACGTGAATCGCTGCGCGCATTGAATGCTATTCCGGAAATTTACTTTAACAAATGTTACGATGATTGGAAAAAACGTTGGCATAAGTGTATTGAAGCTGGGGGGGATTACTTTAAGGTGGACGAAATAGATTTGACAGAATAAATAAAGAAATTTAAAATTATGAACAAAGTCTTACTATTTTTTGCCCACAGTAGTTTTAACGAAAATTAGCTCCAACCTTAAACAAAATTAATCGGAAAAACATTAAGAATCTAGTTTTTTTATTCCTTTACCGAAAGTACTCTGCAGAATAAATAGTAGACAAACCAGTTTAAAGTTCTATAAATCTCTTAATATTCCACCCTTTATTTTTGGTGATAAAAGCGATGTTTTCCAAATTATTTTTTATTTGTTTATAATTTCATAAACTATTTATAAATATAATTTATTTACATTCCGGTATTGTCTATCCTTTCAAATATATATTTTCTCAGCATTGACACAAACGCATATGAATGGCCGAAGGGACAATATAAATGAATGAAATGCGAAATACATTTATTTTATGTAACGTCAGCAGTAATTAGTGTTAGAAAATGTAAAAAATGTAAAAAAATTAATGTGTAAATTGCAAGTGTGTCTGTAGTTTGTAGCAGAAGTAGTGCTGCAATTAAATCTGTTATTCAATTTGTAACTCATCGACATAATAGCCTGAGATATTTGAAATTATAAGTATGTACTTTGGGGCCTGATGAACTCTTCAGAGGACATAGAATTCAAAGTCCTTTTTTAAGCTATTGTCACTCTTCTTTCAAAAAAAGTTTAACTTTAAAAATCGTAATTTCGTTTGAAGGATAATTAAACTTAATAGATAAAATAGGAAATTTAAAATTCCTCAAATCGTTCGGAAATAGTTTAATTGATTAAAAAAAAACAATTTATCTTTAAACACGAAATCCAGTACTTTCTTGCTTCTACTGGCAAATTTAAAATTTTGACTTATTACACTTTTGCTGCACAAGTGCGGTTTTTAAAAATAACTTTTATTACTTCATAAGTATTGATTAATACTCGTGTTTGCCTTTAAATTTAAATTGTTGGTTGCATTGCCTCCATTTCTCTTCAACGAAAACTACCTGCGGAGCATCCACAGTGTGACGACAAAAGCCTTCACGGCTCTTTGTCCACAAATATTAAAATAGTACCTACCATCTCAACATACTGCCCATCTATTACGTGGTATTAGTTTGTTATTTTATAAGTTATTTGCTGAATTTCTTTTAGTTCGTAAGTTTAATTTTTTTTAACTTAATTTCTTCTTATGTCCTTCTACTAACAGAAAATTTACAACAAGTATTCAAATTTTATTTATAAAATATTATTTACCAGTTATTACCAATGTAGTAACTAATTGCAATAAATTGCGTACAAAAGGTTTGGGATGGTACGACTGGTTTGTTTACGTATTTGGACGTGTATGTTTTAGCTTCATCCTGGTTAGAGGGAACTATGAAAGTTTTCATTTGTTTTATACCAGGGGTTGCATACAATAAGGCGTAAATTCTGGATGTTTGATACACCAGCAGTACCCCACAGCTGAATGCCATATAACCATATTGGCTTTATAACGAATTTGTACAAAAAGACTTTGTATTCCAAAGCCAAGGTTGAATATGTCGGCACCAAGTTAGAAGTCTATCTCGGTGGATACCAAAATACTTAATGTGTTTCCGCTGACACAGTGATATTTTTTATTGTTATTGGTGGATAATTTTGCCTTCTTAGCTAAAATGTTACATGAGCACATTTCGATGGATTTTTATTCTCCACTGTTTCAGACCAGTCTTTTAGCTCATGAATATGGCACTGAAATTTTGCAGACGCTACCGTCGGATCTTTATTAAAACTTAAAAATGCATTGGCGTCTGCAAACGTTGACGTATATGTATGTGGGCTTGTCGGCATATGCGCTGTGCAGATGATATATAACAGCGGCGCTAGTATACTACTTTCAGGTACTCCTACACAGATTTTCCCTTTTTTTAAAAGCAGATCCTTTAACCTTACCTTAAAAGTTCAAGCTGTCAAATAGCTCTTTCGAAGCTTGTGGGTGTTTTCAGGAAGAACCCGAGCTATTTTAGTGGGTAGCCTATCATGCCAGACTTCATCATATGCTTGGGTAATGTCTATAAATAAAGCTGAACAGTATTGCTTTCTCTCAAGAGCCGATTTAATAATGGTAACGATTCTATGGACTTTCCTAATAGTACTATGCTTTGTTCGAATACTAACTGATCTGGAATAATGTTTTGTTCATTAATATAAGGAGTTACACTTGTAAGGCGTAATCTGACTTAAGTCCTTACCTGGTTTCGGGATCATAACAATATCAGACATCTTCCAAGAGCTTGGGTAGAAGCCGACGCGCAACATGGCATTAAATATGAAAAGTAAAATTCTCCTAGCTGAATTATGTAAGTTTTTTTACTATTGATCCTGTCATGATTAGGTCCGGGTGATTTCCTCCTATCTGTATTTTTAATTGTCAATTTAATGGTGGAACTATTTATTTTATGTGGTGTGAAAACCTTCTCTAAGTGATTCGCGAATGCATTTGCATTCTCAGTTGAGTTTTTGGACCAAGTACTCGGCTTCTGTAAAACTTACTACTTAGTAGAGGATCACTGTTGCAATAGTCGGAGTCCCACGTCTGGGTTATACCTGCACTTGGAGCTCCAAGTGTCCTAATAGTTGGTGAATCGGCCTTCCCCCCAAACAAATTCGCTGATGTTAACTTTATGGGTTTCTCTTATTACAAATAAACAGGTTTATGTTTTATAAAGTCATCTAAGAAGACTTCTCATTGCGGCAATCACTGTATTACACTCGTTTAACGACCCTGGGGACTGCTGAGCCTACCCCAGCCACAAGTTTAAAACGTGTCGTTACGACTGTTAGCTAATGTCTAATTTTTCGAGAGAAGCCCAAAACTTTATACGTCTTAAAATGTACTTCTCATGTACATGGATCGGTGAAAGTTAAATTCGGAGAACGCTGGTGCTAAATATAGACTGTTCTCCAGATCGACTCGTTTTTAAAATCGAGTGTTATCATTTTTTGCAAAATTAAGTTAAATTCCTGAACGTATTTTTTAAAGTACAAAAATATAATTAAGTGCATTCAACAAAAGTAAGTTAGGAAACCTTCAGATTTTAAAAACTTTAAGTTCATTCCTCTACAGGTAAAACAAATGCAAATTGCGCCCGATTTACTTTCGACAAGATTTATTCGCTAGAAATTAAAACGATTAAAACTATGTGATTTCGATTTTCACAATAACGAAAAGTTTTAACTCGAGGAAGTATTCGAGTTTACGGAAAATAAATACAGCTCAATGCAGGTAAAATCACAGCCATTCTATATCTGAAATATATTAAAGCTTGCAGCCCCAGCGAGATACGGCTTTGCGCAAACGCAATACATATAATTGTTGCTGTTTTTTGTTCTTTACCGTTAAACATTTGTGGGTTGTTACAGCTGTCGCTTGCTGAATATTTTGTTTTTGATATCATTCGGGTCCTGTTTTTGTAGATGTAAAACTCCATAAGCACCAAAAAATTATGCAAATTTTCAAATGAGAGCAAACAAATGAAAACTTTTGTTGTTGATTTGTTTACACACACAATCATATGTATATATGCACATACATACATACACACATAAGTAATGTGTTTAATTTAAATTGCACAAATTTTTCAAATGCCTTAATTTTCCCATCAAAAGGGTGAAACAGAAATTTGAAATATTTTTAAACCACAAGTATGTGGAATTGGTTGTCATTTTTAGAAATTTTTTTCTGACTGAACAAAAAGTGCTTGAAAACAAATACACAAAATTATTCGAATAAATAAGTGAAACATGAATGAAACGAAAAAACTTCTTCTCAAACCGTCTCTTCACAAAAAGGGAGAATTTTGGGAATCAACAATAGCAAGAATTTATTGTTTAAGTATTTATAGAAATGAGAGTTTTGCCAATTGTTATATATCAGAAACTGTCAAAGCTAACAGTGTCATGCAACTGTCAAAATATTCAGTAAAGTTTGACTTTCCATCATTCATCGTTTCACGCCTGCCGCCAAACGTGTAGAAATACCGGCTCAGTTAGTTGTAAATACCACCATGAATTTTGTCGCGATAGAGATTAGTGCGAACATAGCCGTCCTAGCGGTTTGATTGCGCATTGCCATAGTGTCAACCCGGCTTATTTGCAAGTTGGATGTAATTCCAACATCAGTATTAGATTGTGCTGGCTTAACAATTGAAGCAGCACCGTCAGTTTGTGGCTTTTTTGTTGCATTTTATTTTGTTTACTTTAATTATTTTCTTGGACTTATAACTTCAAAATTGTTGTAAAGGCAACTAATTAGGAATATTTTTGTAGGACATAGTGTCAGCTTGAATTTTTATATGAAGATTTTTTTGGAAAAAAAACTATACTTTAAGGTCTATTAGCAACGAACTAATAAGTCTTATCTCCAGGTGGCCCCACAAACCACCAGGACCTCTAAGTGTCTTTAAATATAGGCACCAAAGACCAACTGCGCCAATTTCCGAGAACCATTACCCTCGATTTGTGGATTCGAATAATATTTATTCTAATAACAAGCTGCAGATTATTATTTTCCTAAAAAGTATGATTTATGTATGGCCAGTTTAGGGATTAAGCCAAATTATAAGACATAAATCAGGACATAGCGATCGAAATCTTAGTAGCGCTTAGATAGAAATTTCTATGAAATTAATAAATAATAATCTGGCATTTTACATTTTTATTGAAATTTTCATGTAAAAATATATTTTGGTCTAAAGTCTTTGTTTGAATTATCTTTCCTATAGACTTAATTTAGATCACAATTTTATGACCTTGAGTTGTAAGACAATTGAGTTTCTCAGAGCCATTGTAAACATATAGCATAGTTAAAGAAAAGTAGTTAAACATTCGAATTCTCATGCCATAACAAAGTATCTTGTGCGCTTGACACCCAAACTCTAATAGAGAAAACCAGTATATTCGACCAATTCTCTTCGTATTTTGCAGTACCACGCTGCGTAAACCGGCACTGCAAACACAAATACCATCTATTAAGATAGCCTTATCAAGACGAACAAGCATAGATGTCTACCAACAACATTGGGACGACAGGGACTTTCCTTTCTCACAACCACCTGATATTTTATTGCATTGAAAATAGAAGGTTTTTAACCAATGTAAAGTGTTTCTATGAGCTGCTTAAAGCTCGTCATACTACCAAAGAGGAGCTGCACAGACAAATCAACCGCTTGAACCGATTATATAGCGAAAAACGTCCAGAATATGCTACCAGACAAAGCTATAATTTTCCACCATAACTGTGCTCGTGTTAATTTTTGGGAAATAGTCAAAGGTATGTGGCCTTAAATCAGTTCTTTGCCACGGAACCAATCGGTTACCAGAAAGATAGGAAATACTCACAGCAAATGTTGGCCAATACTTTGAAACGACATCGTAATTGGAAACGGTCCTGACAGAAAATCATATCTTTGAAAAAAAACATACACTTTTTTGTTCCACTGCTCTTAGTTTTAGCAATAACCAAAATTCCCCTTGAAAATAAACGTAACATTTGAAAAGTTTGTCAGTGTAAATAAGAAAAATTGCAAAATTTTTTTATGGCAAGGCAATAAAACCAAACAAGAATTTCAGAAAAAGGAACTGAATACCAAAAGACACACTTCCGCTTCCGTAACAAGAAAAGCAACAACCCGAGACGAGTGCCATTGGTTACCCGCCAGGCAAAGATAGTTATAAGTCCACAAAGTTAATACAGACATTGCGGCAGTGTCTTCGCGCCACTTCATTTTGTTTTATCATGCGCTTTCCAATTTTTAATTTGTGAAACATTTACATTTACATTTTTATACGAACAAGTCTCTCAAATTCTGAATGCTCACACATTGTCGCTCACCAACATTTAAAACTTACCAAGTGGTCAATAAAAAATGTTGCACATTTTCAGGTTTAAAGGTTCTTTGACAAGATATTTATTCGCAAACAATTTTACAACACAAATTTGCACATAGTAACCAAAATTCAGTGGCGTCTACGTCGTCGGCTACCAACGCGACGCTTCCTGCGACGTCCCGTACTTTTTCTGCGTCTTCTCACTCGATCTTGCATTTCATTCGAATTGTTAGCGCTTTCAGCTAGTTCGGCTTCCTGCATTTCAACCAAATCGAGTGGGGCAGTAAAATACTTCTGGTTGGCGCACTGTATAAACCCGTACCTAACGCCGGCATCCAGCGTACTCTGCACCGATTGTTTGACCTCACTTAACTCGGCCTTTAATAAATAAGAAAAGATAAACGAAAAAGAAAGCTTCATTATATCTGTATCGAAAATTACTTACGCCAACCGTATCAGCAATTTGTTTTGAAATTGTTAAAACTGTAGCTGGTTTCTCCAATTCCTGCAATGTTTCCACAATGAGCTGACCATTTTGGTTACTCATATTTAATACAATTTATACTAATAATTTAATTATTTTTATAAATTGAGGAAAAAAAATAATATATAAAATAAAATAGACTTTCGTTCGTATAAAAGTTTTACAAATTAAAAAATGAGAGAAATTTTATTTTTGAAATACTGAAAAATGCCAAGTTGATAAATGAAATATTTTCCTTAACTTAAAGTGTTTAAAAAGGTAGCCAGCCCAAAGTACCGATTTTTTAAATTGTAACTTTACTTTTATGCATTTTTTGTAAAGTTGAAGTTTTCGGCGAATTTTCAAAATTTTGGTAGGTTTACTTTTTTGTGAAAATTTAATTTCGAGGAATTCCTAAATTTGGTGGAATATCAAATGTATAAATCTTTCGGCTAAATTTCGGTTTTTGAACAATTTTGTAGCTTTTCATGAATTTATAAATTTTTAGTGAATTTTTAACACGTTTTTTGATTTTTTGGCAAAGCTTAGACTTTTTGACTAAAAGTTTATTGAAATCGGAATTTTTTGGTTTTTTTGTGAAATTTCGCGTTATATTTTAGCCTTCATAAAAATGAAACGGGTCTATATAGGTTTGTGATTACGATTGTAGTTTCTACAATATTCATTTCCGACCCAAAAAATAAATATATTCTGGATCCTTATAGGTAGGGAAGTTCAATTAACGATGTCCGCCTGTCCGATGTTGAAATCAACTTTCTGACGTTACTAAACAACCACCTGGTGTATTAAAACTTGGATCATTTGCTCAGTGCATTCAGAGAATTTTTGGTATTTGAAATCACACAAGTCCACAAGGAAAATATCGGTTTTCTGTATTTTGATATTTGTATTCTTGATGGGAAACGCTTATACACAAGGCCATAAAGTCTACATATTCTGAATCCGTATCAAATTTTGTGTAAAGTTTTCCTAAAGAAACGATTAACCCGGTACCCTTACGGACCAAAATGTTAAGCCGATTAAAAAAATTTTGAAAAATATTTCAAAATCTCAAGAAAGAAAACTAAAAAAGAACCAACAATTTAAATTTTATAAAAAAAGTCTATAAATTTGAAATTTTTCAAATTTTTGAAATTCTCCTCAAATTTGAATCCGGAAAACTGGAATAAAAATTTTTCCTTTTTTCACAAAAAATCAAATTATAATAAAAAACCCAAATTTGGAAATTTCCCTACCAACATTTTATTTACACCAAAATTTTTTAATTTTGCGATTCGCCGAAATATCTCAAATAATCAATATTGTTAAACAAATACATTAAAAAAAATCAAAAGTCATTCTTTTTATAAATTTTACAAAAACAAACTAAATTAATCTGAAAATCAAATAAACGAAATTTCAATATAATTTGGGAGTTCACTAGAATTCGAAAATTCACCACTAAACCAAACTATACTCCAACATTTTAAGTTACAAAAAGAAAAAAAACTTCCCCAAAAATCAAAATTTAAAAAAAAACACCGAAATTGCACCAAAAAATTACGCAAAATAAAAAATTTGGCAAAGTGTTTCCAAAATTTTAAATTGAACAAAAATTTGAAAATATGCCTTCAATCGAAAAACTGAAATAAAAAATTTTAAAAGCTAAAATTAAAACCGAAATTTGGTGTTTGCTGGAGATCCGGTTTTTTTGTATATATTTTTGAAATTTTTCTTTTAGTAAATCTTTCATTCGGTCCCACATTTAGGTCCGGAAGTCATCTGGGGTCTTCTTGTGGATAATTTCTACACAAGGAGATGATAGCCATTTTAATGTGTGCAGTCTAGTTCAATTGATTAGACCTACATAATTTTTTTACTTATATTTGGATATTTTGTGAGCGGAAGAAAAATTGCAAGTACATATTGACTTTTATGGGAAAAGCGATAATCATATGGAAAATCGGTTATGGTTCGGCGCCATGTGTCGGTGTAAAATCGAACTAATTTTTATCAAAAGAACTCAGCGCCAATACCTCATATGAGCTGCAAGTTAAAGGAAATATGGATCTATCCGAATCTATGGTGAAACGCGTTACAAACAAATAAAATATTGAAAGAAAAGCTAAGTGTACGCAGCTGATACAGCTTATGTAAACACAAACACAATTTTCGTATAAATAAGTTGTTGCAAGAGCAACCACTCCTAGAGATTTAGAAGCGTCTGGTTTTAAATTTTCACTGTGGGAAACTCTTTTACACATGCCGTAAATTCAATATCGCAAAATTTTGTGAATGAACCGAAATAATTGATAATTTGTACTCCGATATCTGATGCATTCTATGTTGTGGCGAAAAAAACTTTTTCCTTTGATCAAATGCGTGCTTTTTATTTAATCGTTAAAAAGACACAAACTCCTATAAGCTTGGAGGTGGAACTGCCCCTCTTATTAGATAACGATATAGCTTTTTTTAGATTTTTTAAATCAAGTCTCTCTAGCAACTTTTCACGACTGCACCGAATATAGTCAGATCCGAGACTCTTTTTGCTTGGAATTGGCACATTGGATCCATTTTATATAGGAAGTGGCACTTTGATGCTATACTTCCCTTTTTTTCCACGGGTTAAACAGCATTATCTTCAAATTTTCGGCTACTCAGCTTTTACCAATTCGACTTTCCCAAATACGAAATCATATCAGAGGTATAAAGAGTTTGAAGTGCCCCCGATATACGGGCGTTCATTCAAAGCTTTGGACGATGAAAATGTTAGAAAAGTTAAGAGAATTCCCATCGACGATCGATGATGGAGCATCACGAAGATTTTAGCTGACTATGCGACTAAAGTAACTTCCATGTCGTTGCGAAAGCCCCATGTTGTCCTGGCATTACTCTTTGTGTTTCTTTTTTTTTGCTCTCATCTCTTAATTTACCATAATGACAGCCGTAAAATTGACACTGCTGTAGAAGGTGATTAAAGTAATGAATTGTTTTTGTTTCATTGAGGTCTTCCGAATACTTCCTGGTTCGTTTTTATGCCACAGTTTATCCTGTCAGATCGTCCGGAATTTAAAACTAACAAATTATATATCAGCAAATAATTGAACTTTGTTCGTTTCACTTGAAGCCCTTTAAGCCTCCTATTATCCTGTGCTCTTGGAACATTTAATACGCCAAAAGCAAAAAGGAAAACATAATAAAGAGTTATTAATTTTTGTGCAAAAAAGCAAATAGAAACCAATCACACTTCCTCCACTCACTTGTTGGAGTTTTGCCAAAGAAGAAAAGTTTTACAGTTTAACTTGGTTAAATCTGCACCAAACTTGACCTGCAACTTTACTATTATAATAAATTGGCTTCCAATCGAACATTTTTGTTCACTCAGCTGAAAGAAGCAAAAAAAGAAAACCTCCCTAATGGCTGTTAATAGACTGACCTTTGCTGGCGTCTACGAATTAGTTCAACTTTTATTTCAGCCACCAACACGTAATTGAAAAGTGACTTTAAATCGTTTTTTATTTGTTTTAAATTAGCCCATTCCCCTTCTTATTCCAAATGCTTTGTTTTAAATCCTTTAAGTTGTGTGTTTTACTACACACAATTTGCTCTGAGATCATATTGAGGCATTTAATCCCCACATTACTGCACTTCTTGGGTTGATTTTATGAATTGTTTCTTCTTTAGAAACACTAGAAATACTCGAATGATTTTATATGTAGCTGCGTTGTAGTTTCTTTAACATTTGTTTTCAAGCACTTGAGTTTAAGTATCAAGTATTTCAACTTCAAGTATTTCTGCCCTGTAAATTTCTGTATTTAAATAGAACGAAACTCATAAGGACGTTGTTGTGGGAAATAATGCTACCAATAAGAAATTATTTATTTGCCTCTGAATGCAAATATCAAATACACATGAAAACAGATAAAATTTTATAGAATTCATTTTGGTTTCTAAGAGTGACTTTCAGCAAAAAATTGTATAAAAAAGAAACTCAATAAGAACTGCTTTTGCATATAAAAGATGTGAAATGAAAGCAACTTTAGCTATAAAATAAAATTTGCTCTGTCACATAAATGCAAAATATTCATTTGAAAAATAACTACGACAAATATTGTTTTTTTAAACACATTTTGAAGTAGATACTCCCGTTTAGATATTCTCATTCCAGTCAACTTGGAACGAATTATGTATATTAGAGAAAAATTAATAAAGTCTTATAAGGTCAATGAACTAGACATTTTGAACTCCATAAGCAGCAGAACTTCAGACAATCGATTTCTCGCCATACACTATAACTCCGACTTTCGAAGACTTCGAATTAAAAAGTTTTTTTTATCGTGATTTGGGCCTGCAAGAGTGCAAGATACGTATTCGATTGTAATTGCTAGTATTTTTCTAAGACTTTGGTCGCCCATGGCACTGACATTTAACAAGTGTCGGCCCATGATCTTTTGCCTATTTCCAGCCAGTGCTAGACATCCACAAACAATGTGCCCACACACTCCGCCTCTTTCTCAGGACTAACTTCGGTGACTAACGACTAACGTCTTAGGAGAATCCTTAGAGATTGACGTGTCCACCCCTTTTAAGGCATTCTTATTCATCTCTTTCGAATTTCTCAATTGCAAATTAAAACCAAAGTTCCTTTAGAGAATTCATCTAATTCTTAAAAATAAATTCTTTAAAAAAGATGTCCAGACACACAGAGCTCAATATGAACGGGTAAACAAACCTGTATTAAACTGGAAATCGACTGGTATCTATAGTTCGCATATTAGAGACCAAGCACCCTCTTGCCCACTCATTCCTGGCATATGTTGGTCCTCCTTAGCTTAAGAATTTTTTGTTTGAGAGTGTTAATTTTTCTCCACTCGACTAATTTGGCGAACTTTGAAATTACGAGCAACAGTTATGTAATCTTTTTTCGATTAATATTTTCCTTCTCTTGCAACAGGTGGTTTTTTTTTGGTATTTTACCCTTATGCTGAAAGCCACTGTCTATGATCATCTGTTTTATTTAAGTTTTATTTTTTCAGTTGTAGCTTCCTTCTAGTTCTAATTGGGTTAAGCTCAGTTTTAGTTATGCTTCTAGTTCTAAGCTGCCGTGCAAGTTGAGTTCTTATATAGTTCTACTTCACTTCTAGTTTGGTTCTATTTTAGTTCTGTTTCAGCACTTGATGTTAATTTCGTTTAGGACTAGTTTCAATTTAGTTCTTCATCAGTTCTGATTCTGTTTTAGTTAAATGTAAAGTACAGTTGTTAGCTAGTTATTAAGGGCGGCGAGATAAGAACGAGAGGAAAAAATTAAAAAAACAACGACGGTCTAAGATTTCAAATTGATTATTTGGGAGCTTAATATATGCCTATCAAATTGCCGAATTGATTTCACTCGCAGTGCTTTACAATGAATTTTTGGCTAAAATCCAGATCTCCGGCAGACATTCCCAGCGCCCAATTAGCGAACTCACGGCGTTGTCTGCGGTCGTTTGGTTTCAACCCTATATGGACGTTTGCCCACTCATCACTGCGAAATAAGCAAGTTTAACTCGCTGACGATGCCCAATGTGGCTGAACGGCGCCGAATCTACAGCCATGGTCATTAGATTAGCACAAAACTTAGTCATAAAAACAATCACATTTTTTATTGAATTTTAGTTTTTGTAAGAAAAAACTGAAAACATAAAAACTTAAAATGTATATTCTTGTTTAAAAAAAAACAAAAAGTTGGACCAAATTGCCAATCGTCTGTTCATTCAGGCCTGAAACATTTCATGCCCCAGATTTAAATTGGACAGTAAATTAGCACAAATTAAAATTTCTGAAATAAAAATAATATATTTTTATAAATAATAAAAAAAAATATGTTTTTAGTTTACTTGATCAATATTTAGTAGTGTAGCCTTTATTTTCAAGCACCGCGTGGCATCTACGGGACATGCTTTGAATTAAATTTTGGCAACGCTCTTTGGGAATCGAGTACCAAGCTGTCTGTATTCCAGTCCACAAATCATCCAAGTTTTTGTACTTATGGCTAGAAATTAAACTTTTTACATCATGCCAAAGGTTTTCGATCGGGTTTAAGTCGGGACTTTGAGCCGGCCAGTCTAAAACAGGGATGTGTTCTTTAGAAAACCAATCCTTTACAATTTTCGACGTGTGTTTTGGATCATTATCGTGCATGAATGTGAATGAAACTGGCATGTGTTCAAAAGCATAAGGTTCCATTTGGTTCTTAAGAATATCCAAATACTGATAACGGTCCATTTTTCCATTAATTTTCACAATCGGGCCCACGCCGTACCATGAAAACGATCCCCACACCATGATGCTTCCTCCACCATGCTTCACGGTCTTCTGAGTGTAGCGTGGATTGAATGCCTGGCATTTTGGTCGATGAACAAACACTCTACCATCCGGTCCCATACGATTTACCTTCGTTTCATCACTCCAAAGTATTTTCTTCCAAAACGACAGCTCTTTATACTTGTGGGTACGAGCAAACAATAAACGCTTGGATATATTTTTTTTTGATAGAAGTGGCTTCTTTCGGCTGGTGCATCCAAACAGCTGTGCGTCATTCAGACGTCGTCGTATAAGCCTGTCTGATAAATTTAACCCGAATTGAAAGTTAATTTCGTTCGCAATATCGCGTGATGACATGAAAGGGTTCTTTTTCGACTTCCGGACAATAGCACGGTCCACTACTTTAGTTGTTTTTTTGACACGTGGCTTCTGTTTTTTACTTTCTGTTGCATCCATTGAGTTTGTTTTCAATAAAATAATTAGGTTATGAACCAATTTTCGCGAACGATGCAAAATTTTAGCAATTTCAGCCGGCTTTTTTCCATCATTTAACATCTTAATGATAATGCGCTTCTCTTCTTGTGTGCAATCTTTTCCTCGTCCCATTTTTTGCAAAAAAATACGTGAAACAACACAAAATTAAATGAATTTAATGTAACAAAGAAATTACGCGAAAAAAAAAATTCACAACACTTTTATGCACGTTGTGCTAATTTGCTGTCCAAGCCAAACTCAGCTAATGACACAAATCAGCAATTAAAACAAAAAAGAGAAAAATTATAACAGTAATATTCTTTATTAAACATAAGCTAGATGTTGTTGTGCAACAGGTCAGACCAAAAGAATTGGTATAATCAATCAAAAAATTATAGAAATTAAACAATGAAAATTTACAGGGATTTTGTGCTAATTTAATGTCCATAGCTGTACATTTCTACGTTTTCTTCGATACTTGTCGATACGGCCAACTTCGCACTAATCGCCTGTTTGTTGTGTGAGGTCCAAAAATTGTAGCCATGCTTCGACTTTTTCAAGTTGCGTATTTTCAACTGAGATGAAATTTGCATAATATTTTTTAATAAAATTAAATAACTTTTAAATTTTTCGTTTTCCGTATTCTTTTTTTGTTATTGCATTCTTTGTTTCCACACGTTTGGTGACAGGCGTGAAACGATGCATGATAAAATAGTACACATTACTGAATATTTTTACAACAGAATGGTATTGGAAACTTTGACAGCTTCTGAAAAATGGTGCATAGTTACATTTGCTCACCGCTAACACATGTCCGCAAAGATATCATATTGGAATACAGTGTTGGGTATTCTTACAGCTTACACTATAAAAAAAAAGCTCACAATTGAGTCAAAGTAGCTCTTCCTTGGAATTATGCATCAGAAATTCCCACTCTCAGGAAGAGTAAATTCGCTTCAACACTGCTTCGAAATTTATATCAACTACTTACATGTGTAAGTATGTTCCTGCCATTTGGTTGTAAATAGCCGCTTCTGTTTATTTAAAAATTTAAGTTTAAAATCTCAAACAAGTGCATTTGTACATACTCACAGAACAACAACAAAAACATTTAATAATTGAAGTTATTTGTCAAGAAGGGTTTGTGGACGAAACTTCCATTCAATAAAACTGATTTTATTTTGCAACTTAAGCAAAAATATAATTATTATTTGCCAGTAACCAAATAAATATACAACAACACACACCACTCCTGACTGTAAAACCTTGTAGAACATTTAGATGCAGTTGCTTCTGAAGAGGCTGACGCTGTTAAAAAAATATACTTGAATTTCTATGCGCTCTTTGGAGCGCCTGCTTATTTGACTTCATCATTACGTTGTCTGTACTCGTTTTAAAAACGAGAGATGAGTTTAGGTTTATTTCGTTAATGTTACAATTTTTAAGATTATTCATACTGGAATGATTTAACAAAAGTAATAACATCATTTCTGTTTGAAACGTCACCAAGTATGAAGTTCGGTGATGTTCTATATTTTCTAGACAAAAGATGAAGATGCTTGAAATCGGAGGCAAAAAATGAATCGTTTTATTTTTAAATTATTTTTGTAATAAATCCACTGATAGAAATTGTCGCGGTTTTTCGCCTTTAACAGAGTTTATACTCTTCTCGCTCTCTCTCTCCCTCGCTCTCTGGGATTATTATCATATTTGTTTTTATAACTATTTTATAAGAAAAATTGGTATGTCGTTAGCTGTTTCCTCCTTGGTATTATTTTATTTTTTGGGGTTTTAGTTCAATGAAATTTCTTTAATTTGTGGACGGGTTGGTCACTAAAGATACTCCTGAGGAAGAGGCTAAGACGGTAGTGCACATTGTGTGTAATGTCCAGCTAGCATAAGGCTTTGGATCAAATCGGTTGCCTAAAATCAAATCAAGGAAAGAAGAGGTCGTAGACAGAGCCATCAAGTAAGCTGTTTGTTCTATATTAAATTTAGGTTGTTATGTTAGGAGTTCTCCAGAAAGAACAGGCGTTGAGAACCTCATGTATGTATGGGATATGACATAGTCGCCCAATTAATACGGGGTGAATGTGTGCGATAATTGGCTTATGTCGACTTCAAAGGAATCGGTCAATTGCGGCCTGGGATCAAACCACACGAAATTGGAGGCCACTTCTGAACACTTCCGCGGTACGTGGTAATACTAATGCAAAATGTCAATTGTGGCGTTCGCTGTGTATCACATAATGCCTTAATTCATATCGGTTAACTCAGTCTCGCGTTTGACGTTGATGGCCTCACCAACGTTGTATTAGAAGAATTAGAGACCAAAAATTTCCATCACATACTAACTCTTTGTGGATAAATTGCTAACTGCTTAACCTCGTGGCCAAAATTAGGGTCCTCATTTAAGCTCAGCGTAGACGACTTAGAAGACAACCACTCTTGCCCATGACAATTATCTATCAGCTTTTAGATCAGTTGAATTTTTTACGAGCGCAAGGATAAATGTCGACACAAAAATCGTTAGATTATGCGAAAGACTTTTAGTAATCTTGGTGGAGTGATTCCAATAGTTTTAGAAGACTTTTTCGTGGGACGCGATTTCATTGAATGCCTCTCTTGTGATAATCTCCGTATGAGATCGTGCGACCAAGGTCGATCTTTTTGCACGTAAGATCCAATATTGTGTACAAGATAGATTATTTTGCTTCATATTTAATTATGGGTGGCATAAGTATTAGAGAATCAGTATCAATTGCTGTTATTGGCACAAAAGGCATGAGGGCAAAAGAAGCATTCAAAAGTCTTGGCTTCTCAAAAGGTGTACTTCACTACATCTGATACTCCTTATTATTGACGCCACCTAAAACCGACCAAAAATGGTATATAACTCCTATGTATAGACGGTGCTTCAAACTCTATTTTGGAGCTTCCTGGCTGCGTACAAAAGAGTGCCAAGCTGCTTATCGGTGACAGTAGGGGATCTAACTCTATTGACTCACTAGAACATCAACACAATGTCTGTCACTCGTTTGTGGGTAGGTACCAGAAAGGAAACGAAAAAAGGAAAGAGAGTCGAAGGATGGAAAGTGAAGAAGACTAAGAAGTTTGAAGGAGATTACTAGTAAGGTATAGAGAGGAGATGTGGACGTATTCTCGTTTTCTTGCTACTAAAACAAAATGTGATCTATCGAAATTATTGAACTACTAATTCCCGCCACCCCAACATATGTTCGCGTATGTATGGATAATACGTTCCTCATTAAGGGCCAATCCGTTCATGCTAGATTGGCCGGTAGAGTGCATGATGATGACAGGTTAAATTCGTTCTTTAGTCGTAATGTGCGTTTGTGGAATAAACTACTTGAAGAACCTACCACTTTCAATGAAGGAAACTTTAAATCGAATCTTCATAAACAGTACTCTCGCTATTATCCTTTGCTATACCTTTTCCTAGTCCAAACATAGTATATCTGAAGAATAGCAGTCATCTCTTGAGTGCTAGTAAAAACAAAAGAAAGCAAAACAATTACAGAGACTTATACTTCGCACCAACCACTTAAAACAAGGAACACCGACTAAGGAAATGACTTTAAGTCAGTAGGAATATTTAAACACACGCGTAGATGCATCAAAACACTTCCACTCATGTTACCGTAATAAGAAAAGTATTACCATTGCTGAAGCATCTAACTGAAATTTCTTGATGTGAAAATAGAGTTCATTTTCGTTAATCACTTCACCAGTATGGTGGTGAATTTTCATAGTTACCGTTTACAGAACAAAGGCACAAAGCCATTGATTATCTGAATACCTTTACATTAAAATCAATTAAGCCGCTTTCTGTCTGTTTGGCTTTTAGATAACATTAATATCCTCTCCGGCCAATTGAGGAAAGTGTGTCTATTCCTATTCTTATTTCTCTTCTTTTTCTTATATTAAAAAATGTTTTACATCCTTCACCATCATCTCCTTTTTATTATTTTTTTTAAATGAAATGTCTTAGCACCATATGTCTTCTTTTCTACTAAATATGCAACTTTTATATATTTTATTTAATTTTTATAGTGTGGAAAGCACCTGCCGCATAAACTAGACGGAAACTGAAAGACAGAAGGCATTCAGACATTTTCAAAGCTTTCTGCTTTGCACTCAAACTCAACAAACTAATTCACTTAAATACTTTTGCATATTTATGATTTTGAAAAATTAATAAGAAAATTGGAAAGTATATTAAACCCAGCATAAAAGATGTGAAATTTTAATAAAAACGAAAAGTTTTTTGATAAAAAACAAGCTGATCAAAATTATTTCATTTAATTAACTCGAGCATAAAAATGAAATTTTGTGTGGTTTGAATTTGCAATGAAGATTTTGTGAATTTTAACAATTTGATTTAATTTTCGAAAGGAAGGAACTGCATGAGTTTGAGCACATTAAGTGAATTAGATACTTTTATTTAAGATTCAATTAAAGTGGTTGCATTGTCAAGCATATGCTACAGCAGGCATAGTGCGAGTGCTGCTTACAATTGTAGCATCGCTAATTTATTAATAAAATCAATGGTTATTCAATAAGAATGTGTTGGTGTATGAGTTTGGGGCGGCCACATTCTGCTCATCGTCCAAGTAACGAAAATCTATCATCCAAATAGAGACATATCTTTGCGTTAAAGTGCTATGGCAATATAAACAAGCGAAATGCTCCTATATGGTACCGTACACCGTCTTGATTACTAACTTTCTGGTTACTGAAACCAGTTCAGCATGGCAAAAGGTGCCTTTGGAGGCGTAGTGGTCATGCCTCCCGTGATTAGGATTGCCATCCATAGCACTTACTTAAGAGGGTCCGCAAGATGCAACCAAACTACGGCTCCATCTAATAGGACCGATATAATCACCGCCTCGAATAGCCACTTAACGTTGTGGGGGTTAAAGCTATGGCCGTTTTACAAATATAAGTAGCTGACATCGTTTTAATAGCTCTGGCCTCTAAACTAGGCTTTCAAGATAGCTTACTATCCAGAATCAAGCCCAAATATTTTGCACTACTTACCAGGTTTAATTCCAGCCCATTTATGGCAGATAGTCTGAAATGAAGGATCTTGTATCACCCCGAAAATAATACAAGTTTGATTTGAATTGTTGGGTTGGGCATCAGTCCATTTGAGCCACTTCAGTTGCTGCTTGACAATTGCTCTACCAGTCATTATTCTAAAACAAATATGAATCAGTCTTCGATGTCCAACAGCTCCTTACTGTTTTTATACCAGGCGCAGTAATCCGCAAAAAATCTGCTTACACTGTAAGCAGTGTAGCCAAGCACTACTTTAAAAAACATCATATTCTTATTATTTCAATACTGGACCATATGACGTTTTCATATTTTTTCTTATCGTGTTAAAACATAAAATACTTATACGAGTGTAATCTTAAAATTCAATAGCTTCCTTTAATCCGCTATTCTTTTTTTATTGATTATTAATTGCCTTTGCGGAGGTTGTGCTACCTTTCCTCCAACTTGGTTCAAATTGTTACCACAACTTCAACTCAAGCATCAATTTGAATAAATGAACAAGTAAAAAAATAAAGCCAGCATCCAATATATTTCTTATTTGACTTTAAATTCTCTATTGTAAAAGAAGTTCAAACGAAGAATAATGTATATGCAACAGCATCGCGATTACAAATGCAATATAAAGTAGAACTTATACTGACTAAAATGTTGTATAAAACAAAACGGAACGTTTTGAGCAAAACAGTAGGGATGCAAGTCAAGAGCAGCTATGCAAACAGTGAGACACCAACATAAATCTGAGTTGTGCCCAAAAGCATAAGAGAATTTCCCTTTTTTGAATAAAACTTAATTTATTTTGCAGCTCTAGCCTTCTGTAAGCGCTCCTGCATCTCGAGGTGTTGAAAATCCTTTAACTTTTTTAGCGCCAAGGTTTTAGTCTTATCTACGTATCTATGTAATCGAGCTGTCTAATGAAAACTAGGACGCTGACCCAATACAATATTCCTTTTGTACTAAATTTGTGAACAATTCGTGCATTGTGGCCTTCAAATCGAAAACACAATATCTTAATGCGGGGGGATACCAAAGTAAACCGCTTATTTTATGGGTCCTCTTTCGACCCCCTTCTTTCACGAATAGATTTCAGTCACCTGATTTGTAATCGACTAACTAACTTTCATTGAGTCTCGTGCAAACCCTAGCGTTTACTCTTGGCTGTAGTGACTTCAGACTATCGACTGGTAACTGCTAGCATTTGTCTAAGACTTAGGAATTCACATTTAACAAGTGTCTGCCCATGTTCCTAAGCCGTATGCTCGCCAGTGCTGGACATTCACAAGAAATGTGCGCTACCGTCTCAGCCTCTTACTCAAGAGTATATTTGAAAGCTGTTTTGAAAGCCTACTTATTTCGAGGTTTACTTGTCCAAATTTAAATTTTGAGAATTGCTCCACTGACCAAAAAATACCGGAGTTCTTGCAGATATTAACATATCCCCCTATTGCGAGGCTGACTTATCCGAACCTCATAGTAAAACACCTTAAAAGCACACTAAGAGTTTAGCCCGTCTACCGTTCGCAAGGCATTCTTGTGAATCTCATTCGGGTTCCTCCCATGACCAATTGAAACGTGAATTCCTTTAGAGGATGCTCGCAATGAAGAAAAAAATTACCACCCACTCTTACATATGCAGGGGTAAGTCTGTATTAAAACTGGAACTCGACTGGTATGCACAGTTCGCATATTAGAAATTACGCACCCTCTTGGCCACGCCTCCCCTGCGTATGCTGTTCCACCGTGGGTTAGGGATTTTTATAAGAGAGTGTTAACTTCTCTCCCCTCTTTATTTAGCCAGACTCCTAGCAAAGAAAGTAACCAATTACCAGGCCCCACCACTACGAAGTAGAAGTCAGAACTTTTTACAGTGCACTCAGTTATGGCAAGCCATACCTGTGCCCCTCGCAGCTGGCAGTAGATCACAACGATCAGAGTCTTACCATTTGACTGAGCCTGCCAATAGTTTTTGGTCTTGGAGCTTCAGAATTCCGCCAGTCATTAAACTGAGACTTGGTTTTAACATCAAACACATAAACCCAGTCTTCATTGCTTACTTCATTTAGCGGCACTTGAGCAAATTCCATTCAGAATTTTTCTTCGAAATTCACCACTTTTAGAACAATTAATGCAGTCGGATGTTTGATATTTAAAACATTATGGTCTTCCCTGCACTTCGAGAAGTTTTTCACTTCAGTATTAGTTGAGAATTTACAAACTGGCAGATCGTTAATTTGAACACGTATCTGACAAAGTTTGTGGAAGATGTTTTGTGGTGCATTTCTTTAAAAATTTAATTTGTTTTTTTTAATGTGCCAAGATTTTTTGCAAACAAATTGAAAACATCCTTCGTGTTTTTCTCCTGTCTCCCATTTTTTATTTTCCATTTTTTTCATTTATTGTTGTAGTTTATAAAATAACAACCAACAAACAAAACCTTATTGCCACTCAGGAAAATGTCATTAAAAAAATTGAAGAAAAATATATTTAAGTACCGACAACACTTTGTGTCAGGTATGAAAACATTAAGTTGGCTAATAACAAAACGTAAGAAATATAAAGAGGCAGTGGTGTAACAAGTTTAGCTTATAAAGGAATAAATAAAATACTTAACCCACCCAATCGCCCCAGTATTCGCTCAAGCCACCGACACGCAAAGTGTTGACGTTTTTTCTAATTAAAACGTAGGTGCGGGTATTGTTGGTGTTTTCCAACAAGAAAGCTAACAACCTGGGGAAGAGCAGAGAAGCTGCAACATTTATTATTTCACCACCGTGTGTGTTGCATGGCCCGATGATGTGGCTGATTGTTTTTCACTTTGAATAAAAAAGCTGCATAAAACTTAATAACACATGCAAAAGAAACTGCTTAACAACCATTAATACACAGAATATTTTTTTTTCTTTTTATCACTTTTTCGATAGCGTTTTCCAATAGGGACGGTTACATGTGAAAATGTGTGAATTACGACAACGGTCAAATGGATGCCTCAGCAACAGGTCCTCTTTCGAGGATTATTTTCATACGCCTGCGACTTAAGATCCAAAGGGTCATATCGAACTATCTCGTTGGCTTATTCACGCTTTCTACGCGTGAGATAGCCACACCCTAAAATTTATTGTGAATATTATCAGCTGCAACGTCACTTGCGTAAGTTGCAGCAGGTAACATATCCGTCCAACAATCCACACAATGATTTTCTGGGAACCTCGTTTGGATTGGTATCATCCCAAAATCACCAGTTTTACTTGACGTAATTGTTCGTGCAAAAATGGGAGGAAATAAAAGTTAGTTTACAAACAAGTCCACTTTCATTTCTAACTGCTGCCGAAATCAATTAGCAAAGACACAGCGTTGTGTATGATCTTTATTTTTGAAACTCCTAGATTAATTGGATTTTGTACTCAAGTCCCCTTGCCAAATTCGTTAAATTAATGTTACCATGATTGATTGCCTCTCACGGAAAGCTCTGACGTTTTCAACATGTATCGAGTTTTATTCACATGTGAATCAATGTCACGTAGAGAAGGACAGCTATGTAAATTAAATCATAAGCAGACGCAAGGCAAGCATCGTTGCCAGATTTTGATTGATAAGTGTTTTACCGTTTGTACATATTGCACGTCATTGCCACTTGTCAGCGCAATCTAAATAAATTGTTCCTTTTAGAAATCCCTTTGCAACACCTATGAAATCTTACCTTTTAGTGGCTGTATTGTTCGCAAGCTTTTCCAAACAAAAACTTGGTTTACCGCCACAAAAATTGCAACATCATGGTTGTTGTGAAGAGCATAAGTACTTTGTCAAGAAAAGCAAAAAGTTTGTTTGTATAATTAACGTTAAAGGTTTTTGTCGTTAAAAGTTTTGTTGGAGATTAAAAATATTTATTAAAGCCGATAAATGTATCACTGCAAGTTACTTTTTAAATATAATGCAACAGGTAGCAGTTTTAAAATAAAAATTATTGTTGTGTAAGGAGGCTGCGGTGAATTTTTCGCTTTTTATTAATGTCATCATGTTACCCCAAAATAATAGCGTACGGTGCGAAGTTACGTAGATGGTAAACCCAATAAAAAATAAATTGGCCACCCAGCGCAGTTTCCAAAAGGACATTTGTTTAATGTGCTGTATCGTACCAGCGTTATGCTTTTAGTTATCCATCAGACTAATAGTGTTTTCGCTTCTAGAAAAAATGTAACATCTTTAGCTTGTTTCTTTTACTCGAAATATGAATTTTTAATAACTTTGGTAAAATTAATAATTTTGTTTTGAACTTTTTAAAACTCGGTGAATTTTAATTTTTTTTTTTGAATTTTAAAAAAAAAATTTTTAAATACAGATTTCCTGGCTATAATTTTATTTTTCTATTTTTCGATTTTATAGTGAATTTTAAATTTTGACGAAATTTCGAATTTTTCGTAATTTTTTGAAGCAATTTTTGTAGTTTTGAAATTTTCCTTTTTTTGGAAACACTTTTATTTTAGTAATTTAAAATTTATTGACTCTTGTTTAGTTTTGCGGTGAATTTAAAATTTTTCTGAATGCCAAAATTGTGTTCATATTTCTCAGTAAAATTTTTTGGTACTTTTTAGAGTTTTTAAATATTTTGATGAATTTATTCATTTTTTGTGAATTCCTCATTTATGGTGAAATTTAATATATTTTTTATTCACATATTTACTTGATATCGATTGTGTTAAAATTTCCCCAATTTTCATAAAATATTGATTTGTTACTTTTCGGCTTTTCTGAAATTACAACATTTTCGTAAAATTTAAATTTTCAAATTGGGTAAATTTTTGTTTTCTTGGTATTTTCTTTCAAATTTTTTTTTTTTAAATAAATTTTTATTTTTTGGTAATTAAATTTTTTTTATTCTAGTTTTCGAAATTTCGATGAATTTATGAGTTTTAGCCAAGATTTAAAATTTTCTGCAATTTATTTGCGAAGTTTCGGGTTTTTAAGGAACTTTTTTTAATATTTTCAATTTGAGCCAAAATTTGAGTCCGTACGATATCTGGGAGCTTCGGCTTGATTATTTTTGTATAGGGACTTCATAAACCATTTGATAAGAAATCAGAATATGCAAATTTTGCAGGCTTGTGTGTAAGCGTTTGTTTGTTTATTTCTGTAAAAAATTTTAAAAATAATAATCACTTTACAAAAATTATTCATTTTCAAGTTAGACGCCTTCGAACAATTTATAAATATACAGGGTGTCCGCCGGGAAGCTATGCTACTTTTTTTGTTTATAATTTTTGATTAAATGAAAGAGAATGGATCGCATAGTGATAAATCTTTTATTTAATGTCAGCAATTATGTATAGAATACAATATCAGATGAATGTCTGCCTCAGTTAGCCTCACAAATGCCAGCCTTTTTGAACATATTTTTCATTACATTCTCACACATTTCACGCGGTATTTCATTAATTTCATCACGAATATTTTGTTTGAGTTGCTCCAGCGTTTCTGGTTTGTTTGCATAAACCTTCAGATATACTCAAAAAAAAAAAATCCGGAGCAGTCAAATCTTGCGACCGTGGAGGCCAATCAACATCAGCATTCCTTGAAATAACTTTTTTTCATGAAAATCGGGGTTGTCATTGGCGAGCTGTAGCATTCTATAGGCACATGTATGGCGGCGTAAATGGTCTTCTGGAAGAAGCGCTTGTGTCAACTGAATCTTATATGGAAACAAATGCAAATCTTTGTGCAAAATTGTGGCCAAAGTTGTTCTTTGAAGAACAAGCTCCTGAGCACGGTGTCGAATTGAGGTTGATGGATTGTTTTGAACACTTTCTTGAACAGCAGTAACGTTTTCAGCCTATCTTGTGATCCATGCTTGGGCCTATCAGCTACAGTCCCTCTTTCTTCGAAATCATTCACTACACGATAAATAGTGCGTCTTGTTGGCTCGTTGTTTCTACCAATAATTTCACGTAAATTTCTCATTGTCACAGTAATCGATGATTGATTTTGATAAAATGTTTTAACGATTAAAACACGTTGGTTTACCAAATATTTTTCCATACTAAATTTGCCACGTTTCTACTTCACGACTGCCAAATATGGACTGTCAAGACTAATGTTTACCGAAATTGCGACAACACAAAATAGTATACCTTCCCCTCGGACACCCTGTACCTGTACTTTACTAAATACGATACAATTTACAATTAGAAGGTATTCAAGCGAACATTAAGCAGGTCACATTATCATCGACCACACACATTTTAGTAAGAAAACCTTTAAATACATATTTGTAAATTTAGGACAAATTTAAACGAATGTTGTATATTTTTACAATTTTTTATGACCTCTTCTCTGTTTTTACATACATATTTGTAAGAAAACATGTCGCCTTAAAAATATTTTAATATTACAGCAACTTGAAGCTTCAAAAGAAAGTTACTTTATATTTAATTACTTTTCTACTGTTTCTTTTTTATCATATTGCTCTGCATTCGAAATCATTTTCACTTTGCCTTAATTTCCTGTAATGCACTAAAGTGTAATAGTCAACAATCATTCGAACAAGAAATTTTACATTTTAATTTGAAATTCTATATTTATGCTTATTTGGGCAGTACAGGGGTTTGTCTTGCAAAAAGAGTTGTTAAAAAATTGTAGTGGGTCGCTACATTTAATACTATTTTCCTTTGATCCGCACCTAGTAGGTATGTTTTTTTTTTTTTTTATTAGCTTACACATTTCTAGACTTTTTATAAATCTCGTAATTATTGTGGCTTCATTTTAACTTCGGTTGTCTGGAAATAATATCCTAGAGCCTAGGTAATTAATTCTGCGTCTTGCCATCGCATGAAAATTGCACAGACCATGTTTTGAGCTTTCTTGTCCCTCTTGACAGAGTTGGCAAAATCCACTTCCTACCGCATCTATTTTTTTTTTTTTTTTTGTATGCGATAACTAAGTCTACAATGTCCTGTTGACAGTTTAATGTAGAGTTTAATATCATTTCTACTGAGGTTTACAGTAGGCCTGTACCTTAATACTTTCGAGGTTAATGCGTGTTAACGCTGTCCAATAATTAAGTTGCCCTCGTTCTTTTCTCTTTGCTTATTAGGTTATTGTTTATCCCATAAAAGTGTTCTCGATCTATGAAAGAAGTATGGCGAACATCGTTGGCCGTATGGTCGAGGCCCATTGACATTGTCCATTTCTCGAAATCAACTTAATCTCAAATTTTGATTTCAATAAATTAATGGTTTCAGTAGCTACGTGCCATACGTAGCGCTATCCTGTTCAAATCCCAACTCGCTCGGATCAATGTCATCAATATATTGAAACAAAAAATCATTGATCATTCACCATTGACCGTAACGTGAGCTCCGGCTATATTTAAGAAGGAGTAAAGTGCAGCAGCATGTAAACCGCTCCAAACGGTGCATTGTTTTGCATGTAGTGAAGTCTATAGCGTTTGTTGTGGATTGATTTCACTCCATATACGGCAATTTTGTTCGTTAACAAACCCTTTAAGCTAAAAATGAGCCTTATGGCTAAACAAAATGTTGCGGTAAGACATGAAATCAGTTTCTAAACAAAATGTGGTCTTTTTTTAGATTTTACTCTTAATAATGAAATGAAAGGCTTGCCCTTTATGGTCTGTCTAAAATTCTAAATAATAAAAGTGTGTTAAGCATGTACCCTTTAAGAGGGCAACAGTTTATTCAAGAAACGAAAACGCCATAAGAGCAACATATTATGATAGAATTATGTGATTGCAACCAACTCATATTATTATTGTAGATAATAATGAGCTAAAGCTCCTAGAACGTTAGGAGAACAAAAATTTGCAGCAGCTGAGCCACGAACACAGGTGACTAAAGACATTGAAAGTGCAATAGTCAACAGACCAACAACTTGAGCCATACACAGCGTCCTCATACTTTGATTAAACACCGAAAGAATCTTACATATTATTCCTATTAAGAACATTTTATGATTAGAGCTATTATATTGCTTTCGTACAATTAAAGTTTGTTTGTGGTTAAAATTTTAGTAACAATTATATTGTTGATCTCAACCATGTTGGAATTTTTATGATTGGAAATCATTTAATAATTGAATGTATTTAGCTTATTGCAGCTAAAGTAATAATTAAAATGTTTTCAAATATCATTAAAAGTTTGCCAATATACTATATATTATTGTAGAGAACATAATATGGTTGTTTTTCTTTACGTGTACTGGATGCTCGCGTTTAATGCGGGACAAGTAACTCATATGGTTGCTACAGAATACAAAAAACCAGACGTCGATTTATTTCACTCATTAAAAAATCATGGTTGAGGTAGCCATACTCTAAATGTTATTATTATTGTAGTAACTCAACTTAATTTGATAAAAATGTATGTAAACGATAACTTGTTTATCACAACTAATGTAATGTTTAAATGTTTAGAGAGCATAATATGGTTGTCTTGATCATGCAACAACCATATTTTCTCTATGCCTTATAACGAAGTCTCAAATGAATAATACATTTTGTCCATCCCTCTCTTTTTCTCTGTTTATTAAATATGCAAATATTTCATTGCTAGTCTTTTCTCCTTAATATGCTTTCTTTACGGCTATAATATTTCTGAAAATTTTTTACTTTTTCCTCCTATTTTCTTAGCCAGTCAACCACTGTTACCTCAATGTAATCAGAGATTTAATGAAACACGACGAAGAAAACATCAACGACAACATCTTCTTACAATTATTGAAGCAAAAAAGGTTAGAAAATTGTAAATTTTCACAAGTGCAAATTCAACGTCTAATTGCATTTAAAATAAATTGTGTCAACGAAAGGTAGAGGAAAGAAGCTACAAACAATTTTAATGCCAGTTAAATCTAAAGATGTCTCAAATATTTATGCAGGAAATAGAGGCAATTAAGAATTTCATTAGGCTTTATTTTATTTTTATATTTATTTAAATGAGTCTAAAGTATAAACAAACTATTTAAGGAACAACTATTAGGTGAAATTTAAAATATATTATATTTTTTATTTAATATATTGAAACTTATAAATTTTATTCATAAACTAGGATTAGATACCCTCTTCTTAATATATAAAAATTTTAAACGTAAGTAGTAATAGTTATGTTCTTGAAACTTAACTAACTTTGGCGGTATTTTAGCTTTGGAGCATTTTTTATATGTTTATCGTAGGATTTTTGCTTTCCCGGAATATATTGATTACCGGGAAAGCGGGAAAAAATTTTCCGGAATCCCGGGACTTCCCCCACTGAATGATAAAATATGGTGTAGATGGTTCTTGAATGAGTTAAAAAGAAAACAAAGGTTGAAAATTCAGTTCATTTACATACACTCTCGATCATATGATTAAAGCCACATAAATTCCTGCTTTTAATAGGCCATATCTTTTTGATTTTTTCTCGAAAGCTAAAACTTTACTAGTATCGGGAAGATAATTATCTTAGGATTACAATAAAATCAACAACAAAAAATTAAATTTGCTTAAACAGAGTATTAAAGCTAAATTTAATTTTATTTCTCTCAGATGATTAGAACCATTTAACTAATTTTAATTAAAAATACATTATTTTATATTGAATAAAAATAACAGATAACACAAAGTATTGATAATATTTTACACATTTCAACTGTGGATGCTACCTGCTTTGTTTAAAATAACTACAGGGTTTCTAATTGAATCATAAAGTGCCTTCAAATAATTCAAAGAAATCTCATTCGAGGAATCCTCAGTGGCTTGAATTAGTGATTCCTTATCGTCGACTTATCTTCCCCCTTCATAAAGCTTGCAGTAAAGCCAACCCCAAATATTTGCGATGGGAGAATATGGCGGCCAATTATAAAGACGATCATATTGATTTGAAATATTTTTTTTACAACTCTAATATTATATATAGGATCAGAGATATTTGTGGGCCATATTGATTGATTATACAAAAAGATGTATAATCAATCAATATGTCCCACAAATATCTCTTACTTTAGGGAAAGCTAATCATAAGAGAGTTTTGAGAGTTTCTACGGCCATTTTTGACTTTAAAATTTTAAATCGAAAGTACTGTAATACATTATAGCAGTCCAGACCATAACTCCATCCTTTCTACTGTGATGGCGAACTAAAATTAGTTCCTCCTCTCTCATATTCTTCTCTCTCATATTGTGAAAATAATTATTGCAGCCTTCTGGGCCGTCCAAATTAAATTTTTTTTGTCAGATCATTGACATGACTTGATATGAATTTGCCGGTATTTGAAAGATTATTTTCGAATATTTTTTGGGGTAAGGTCCTCTGGGCTGGTTAAATGAATTACAATCGGGAAAATAAGGTATTAAAAGCTTGACCATTAAGTAACAGACTCGTACCGCGGTAATTTGCAGCTTCCTAGTTGTTGACCACTTGTAGATGAGGACCCTTTGGTGTAGTGATACGTTGGCGGTGATGTAAGCACAAATCGTTCAGAGATTTCGGAGAATGTATTGCTATGAAAGCTGTTAAGGGATTATGGCTACAGATGAGGCAACTCCAAACTCTACAGCATGAGTCAAGCTTAATGTCCAGTTTGCTACTGTCGTTAAATTGCTACTCATATCTAGATGTATACAAATGGGACCTGTCCGATAAATTGTAAAGCAGTTGCCGACGTTAAACTCAGGAAAATTAGGACGATAGCATCCAAAGCAAAGCAAAGATCTTATTAACCACCACTGAAGTGACAATACCAATCCACCATCAAATAATCCATCAATCATCAAATAAACTTCTTTTCAAGATGCAGCGGTATTCTACCCATAGTGAATAAGCCCCAATTAATGTTTGATTTGATATTCCGACAGGGTGTTTTGATGCAGATTTTAATAACGATGATCAGTGTCAATAACTCTAAAGATGGCACATAGTCATCGGGTTTTCTTCAAACCACCTTGACAAGGGATGACAGGTCCTTCCGATTCGCCAATGTTTTTTAAAAATTTCTTAGATTCCAACCCAACACTTTTGCGCGCAATCATGCCTCATTGACCTCATGCCCAAGGACATACACTCAGTAGCTTGGATTGTTTGCAAGTAAAGATTCTTAGTATTTTCCAACCATTGCCTCTGAGATCAGTTATGCCTATGAATGCAGTGACTATGAAATACTAGATTTTTATTTGTGCCTAGCTAGGTAATAGGCGTATGTGCCCTCTTCCACTAAGACAGGCCGCAGTTGAGTGGAGTATGTACACCCTGTTACATGTTGTCTTTATTTACAGGCAGGGTCGCGCTCTATAGAAGTCTGGCTACTCCAATGGGAGGCTTGCCATTAAAATGATAAATAAAACTTCCTCTTAGTAGGGTATAGTTAGGCCAACTTTTTAAAGTTTTAAAGGGGCATCCTTTACCTTAGTAGTTGTAGTGACTTTTATTTTGCTATACAATCCACCACCAAACCTTGCGAATTTTAATACAGAAATATCAAAATTGTATGATTAGTTAATTGGTTTTTCACAACAGTGGTTCATCAGAAGCTGTCTGCATGAAAAGGCATTGAAAAGTTGGGTTGTGTTCAAAGCAAGAGAGCGGACTAAAGAATAAAAGTTCATTCAAATTTTTCTATTGTTTTTTGACAACCAAACATTAAATTAAATGACTTCGCAAATATTTTCTATTAGCTTAAAATAATCTTTAGGCTTTGGAGAAAATGGTAGGTTCTAGTGAGAATTTTTCAGCGGCCTCGGAAGGTATCTACCACTTTACACTCGCTTAGGCAAAAACGATGGAATATTTTAACCTTCCCCCAAACCCCGCAGTTGTTCTAGTCTTCAATGAAAATCCCATACAGCAACTTTGTTATTAATCTATTGAAAAAAAGGGATATTTACTTTAATTAACTTGACCTTAAATTTAACCATTTCAATTTTTAGCATAAATTATTTCTTAAAAAAAAATGCATGAGAACCTGAATACAACTCGCAACAAAAGGATATCGATAAAAACCAGTCAGCGCCAATATCAACGTTTCGTCACCTGCAATAAAACAAACGACAATTAAACTAAATAGTTTTCCATCTTGTCACATTCCCTCAAATATTTGCACAAATTAACTAAAACTTAAATGTGAAATATGAATTTGTTGAAGAGAAAAACGTTACAGAAATAAAAAAAATTTTGGTTTAAAAACTTTTCGATTTTCTTCATGGGGATGGCGACGTTGATGGAGTATAAAAGTGAATCAAATATTTTCCATGTGCTTTTTTTATTCGGTATTTTAGTAAGCCTTTTTTCACACATAATTTAAATAATTATTATAACACAGCTATTCCGCATTAATGCATTTGTATGTGTATTCGTGTCAAGCGATTATGAAGCAGTTAGTTAACGAAATGGAATGGCAAGTTATTCGTGACATAACGACAGATGAAAAATTATTCATCATTGTTTTATGCCAACACTAAATGACACGAGTGATGCTAAGCTGACAGCCAGACATACGACCAAATTCAAACAAACCTGGGATTGCAGACCCTCAAATAGATACTGATGACTTGTAGGTTTATAGTGCACGAGTTTTTGTGTCACTAGTAACTCTTTTTAGCCTCCATTTGCTAATGTTGGGAATTTTTAATGAATAATTTGCATATTTTTGTACCAAACAATGGGTAAAAATATTTAATTTGATGAAAATTTATACACTGATGCCAGAAAAGAGAATATAATAAATATACATACATATGTATGTCTGTACACATTTTAATAAATTGTGACAAATAGCTTTAAGGTTGGGAAGGTGTGCGTAATTCTTTGCTGAACATATTAAAGGTAACAAAAAAACCCTATGCAAAATGCCTTTTACAAATACATCAGTCTATGTAATGTGTAGATAATTCATTTTACAGTCTCATTGTTTGTTTGAAAAATTCCCTTAATTTTATTTTTCTGACTAAAAAATTATTTCTTGCATTTTCATCTAAATATTTACTTAAGCGAATTAACAAAAAATCGAAGAAGTTGATGTTTGCAGGCTGTGTCTGGAAGATGTTGAGAACGCAGCGAACAATTATATGTGTATGACGCTGCAATAACCGATCGAATGCACCTGGATCTTGATGATGTCAAGCCAAAGGACTTTCTATAAATATCAACAAGACTAATTTGGTACCCTTCACCAAAAGAAGAAAACTATGTCCGAGGACCTTGAGATTAGAGACACAGACTTAACGTTATCTAAGGATATTAAATATCTGAAAGTAGTTTTAGATTAAACTTGTAATAAAAACAGTTTGAACTACAAAGCCAAAATTGAGTTTAATTTTTATGGCCGCTACTTTTGTATCAAGTGAGACTAAGTATATATAGGTGTATACCTAAATATATAACGTGATTTTCCACTGGAACAGTGATATTTGTTACAGTTATGGGTGGGAAATTTTTACTTCTGTGGGTAAACATTACGTTAGCATATTTTTATGGATTTACTTCTATTCATCACTTGTTTAGTCCTCTAACTAGCGACTGAGAGACTGATGCAGTTCGGATGCAACCTTCGGATCTGCACTGATGTTTGCAAACGGCGACGTATAATTAATAGCGGATCGAGTATACTACCTTGAGGGACTTCTGCAGTGATTTTCCCATTTTTGAAAAATTAATTCTTTGACATTACTTTAAACGTTCTGTCTGTGAAATTGCTCTTAAGAAACTTGTGGGAGTTTTGAAGAAGAACGCGAGAAGTCCGTAATGCCAGACTTTTTGAAATGCCTAAAAAATGTGTATTAATAGTTCTATAGAACTATACACAATAACTATTGTTTATTTTTAAAAACTGATCTACTAATGATACCAATTCTATGGACTTGCTCAGAGGTATTATGTTTTGCTTCAAAATCACACTGATGGCTTGAGTTAATGTTTTGCTCTGTAAGATAAGATAAGACTTTTAACAAGAAACGAATAATTTTTTCAAATAGCTTCCGTAAAATTGTCAGTAGACTAATAGAGGACCGTATGACGTAACCTTTTTTGATTATTCTTAGTGTGACTTTCCTAGCATATAAAATGCTCCAATAGAAGTTCTATATTTTCCTATAGCTTTTCAACTTCTTTTAAAGTACCTTGCTGAAAATTCTAGTATTGTGTTTAATATATTTTCTCATTTTACGTGCATGGCCTTAAAGAAAATCCTTCTGCATACCAAAAGCTCTCCCGTTTTTTCATCAAATTTAATGCAAGTGTCACGACATTTCAGTTGCTGCCACTACTAGTGCGACTGCAAAGTGATTAAGGATGCTCCTACGAGTAACCAACATAATAGTAAATTTTTAATGCGCTCCCGTTTTATTTTAGTTTTTTTTCCAGCTTTAGTTGCACCAGTATGTGTGGCTTCTCTTGAATGCATCCTTTTTGTCTTTAGTGACGCTTACGTGAATGCGTATGAGGATGATTTGCAATGGGTGCAAATGTTAAAGAAAATAATTATGATGAGATTTAGTTAAAGCATTTTTCAAGTTGGAGTCTTTAACTTTGAAATATGTGCTTTTTATTTTTATTGTGTTCCATGACCCATGAGTAGCACTTTCATCACTTTTATGGCATTTTATTTTTATCCATCTGACAGTATGAACTCAAGCTACAGTTTCCATATATTTAGCTCTTTTTTATTTATGAAAATGTCATCAGAAAGTGACACAGTTTTAAGGAGATGTTTTTTTTCAAGATTGAAAAATTGTCACCACTTCAAAACATATTGCGGTTATATTCGTCATTCGTAATGATGGGCAATTTATGATTCAAGAGAGGATGCTGATGATTTTAGTCAGCTCTTTAGGGGTTACTGTGTAAATCGAAATGAATGAAAAACGTAGCGAATACGAACATTTCGTATTATGTAGTACTATTAACTTTTTATCGAAGCTTGGCAAATTTTGGAGAACGGAAAATTTCAAAAAGTCAAAACAATTATCGGAAATCATTCGAAAGCGATCTTGTTAACGAAAATATAAAAAGAAGTTATAAATAAAAATATATTTTAATAAAGCGACCAATAATATGATTAAATAAAAAAACGACTGAAACGTATTTATTAACTGAAGGATCGCCGCGAACAACGTTGCAAATGACAAAATAATAATTTTTCAGGAGATCAAAAAAACGTATTTAAAAGGTTTGATTGTCTCTTTCTTTACTTTTTTTAGTTTATCAAAAATAATAAAAATAAAATAAATTCCGTTCGTAGCATTTTGTTTATAACTTTCAATATTCTTCCACTGACTGACTCATTGTAATTGCGTTTTGACGGTGATAGAATGCATAATTTTGATGGTTTGGTGATCCCCTTTTATGAAATACAACTCTGTTTATTTTGCAAAAGTTTTACACAGTTCAAAATGCCTTGCGATTTGTAAATTCTTTACAAAAGAATTATCGATATCGGTAAGGGCCCTCCCTGATAATTTAATTTTTCAATGAAATGTGATCAAGATAGAAAACTTTCAATTTTGCTGCTCGCACAGATCGTCGCCGTTCTTGATCGCTTCATGTTCAAACAGAGTTGTCCGAACAATAGTTCGCACAACTCTGTCGTACCATCACTCAAAGAAAATACACATACAAAATAAAAAGTGTGTATGTATGTGTGCGCTTGTCTGTAAACACCGGTATATAGCCTATGCGAAAGCATCCACACAATCTCGCTGAGAGACAAACAATTATGCTCAAACTGAACAGGAACATCTACATGTATCCTTCAAACAGAAGATCACGAATACATTTTCTCTCGTTATTTTGCAGACACTCTCTCAATGTGCGAACAAATTTATGGCTAGTCAAGACGTAGTGTTAGGAGCTATAAAGTTTTAAGGTTCTCAACATTTCCATCACCCAATTAGCGAACTTAAGACATTGTCTATGGTCATCCGGCTGCAATTCTTGCCCCCGTATAATCTAATACGGATGTAGGTCGAAATCCAACTACAAAATAAACCGGGATCAAACTCTGGAGATGCCCACTTTAGCTGACTGGCGCCGAATCGACATTTCCGGGTATTCCTTATCTGGTTGGTGGCTTACAGTCCCAAAGAGTGTATTTACGCCCAAACATTTCCACGGTGCCTGTGCACAAAAGCTATAATTACGACCGATTTCACAACGATATTCACGTTGTTTATTTACAACAGAGCTGGAATTTCAATAATAAATTTTTAATAATTTCCTCACTTTAGGCGGCAGGCGTAAAACGATGCATGATGTCATATCTTAGTGAATAGCCTGGCAGCTGGATGGTATTAGTTGACTTTGCCAGCTTCTCAAATATAACAACCGAAAAAACTGTCATTACTATCTGGTCACCCTGAACAATCTATAAATATTTGCAAACTATTGTTATATCTTTCCATAAGAAGTTATAAAGACTTTCCTAGTCAGAGGCAACGGCTAAATTCAGAGTGAAAATTTTTTCATAACATTTCCACTTTCATATCAGTTAGGTTTTAAAAAAGCAACGTCCTCTTTTGACTCAGTTTGTATTGCTTTCGATGTAATATTGTGAACTGTATTTCCATCTTTTCTGGGAGTTTGAAAGCAGTAAGCGCAACTTCTAAATAAACTACACTTTGAATTGGGTTAATCAAATATTTGTTGAATAAGACAGGTTTATATTTTGAACGAATTACACCGCAACTTGATCTTGCAACCGTAATAGATCCTATTGACCAAAGAGGTCAAAATTGATGGTCAAGGGCAATGTCGTTTGCATCTAGAGTGGGCTTCTGAAGAGGTCCGCAATTTTGTCAACAGATCAGGGATATCAAATTTTGTTGCCGCCAATTACACGTCATAAACAGTCGCTAGTTGACTGAAAGCGACCGCCGCAGTAAGAATTTTGTATTTACGATTTTAGGTTAACTCTCGCGAAGGAAACATGCTAATAAACTGCAATCGACCCAGGACATGACTCGAATTCAGGCAGATCTATTCGGCGGAATCAATATAAATTTCACCTCTCGGATATGCGGCACCGTACAACACCGAGTAGATGTCATATTTATTACATAGTGGTGTTCGTGGGCCTCTTAAATAAAAAATAATTTATATGAAAAACTAAATTCGTTCATACTTCACACATACCATGTTTTATTTTATTTCATCTTCGACCCGCCCTTGTTGGATTGACGATTTTTGTATATTCTCTCGGAATAAATAATATGACATCATTAATCAATTCTTTTCTAAGCAAACTCTCTAACCCCTCACGTTGGAGTACGTAGGAAATTTATTATACTTCATCATATTATAATATGTTGTGCGAGAGCCAGGGAAGCAAAATATTACCATGATACTGTGAGACTTGGTAGGTTTACAATTAGCTAATTTTAAAAGGTAAACTTACACATACATACATGCAGACCCGGCACACACATTTTCTCACACAGTCATACACAAGCACTTAAACTCAGAGATTCCTGTAAATGGATATTAAGATCTTGATCATTGTTGATGGATGATGCAGATGTTGTGTGTGTTTTGGTGTTAGTGTGTGTGTGTGTGTTTAATAAATATTTGATAAATTTGCTTAATTTTCAAAATGTTCTCTCACATAATTTACGACTTGTTATTTGTTTAATTAATTTTCAAAAGAAGAAGCAAAACATTTACAAAATATTCTTTCTTCTTTCTCTGAGGAATAATGAGGAAGTTTGAGATGAAAATAACGATGTTGGTTGATTGTAGTTGATTTTGTAAAACTGCTGCACATAAAAATCGTTAAAAATGTTTGATAATGCATAAAGTTTGGTCTTTACAACAGACATTTGTTTTGCAGCATATTGAAAGCCAAGACAATAATGAAATTATAATTGATTTTTGATATTTTCTTTAATTACGGATTTAAATTTGTTCTAAATTAGAAAATATTTTCAAATGTTTAACAAGAAGAAATTATGATGATTTTTATATTTTCAATCTAAAAATACCTTGGAAGAATTGTTCAAGGGATAAATTCAAAATTCTAACTTCCATTTTGCGATATAATAGTAGTAACGATAACTATAGGCAGATTTTCTCACGCTGCAGTTCTAGGACCCATTTATTATTATATGTTCAATCCTAATATAATTCCAGAACCAATAACACAGGGGAATTTGTTTATTAAAATGAAATTGATTTGCCCGAAAAATGCGTATTTAATAAAATCAATTATTTAGTTAGTTTATGTGAATTTGCCGTTTCTTTTTTGGTGAAGCTTTCGTTTCCTTGAAGAGTTGTCGATTTATGCAGAAAATTAAATTTTGTGATTTTGTGAAGTTTCGCCTTTTTGTTAAAATTTGTATTTTTTTTAATGAAATTTGTTTTTGAATAATTTTTTTGCCTTTTAGAATTTTCACTATTTTAAGGATTTTTAGATTTTTTAAGGATTTTACGGTTTAATTTCGGATTGGGGTGAATTCACAGTTTCTAGTGGTTTTAAAGTTTTCTATTATTTGGCGACTTTCTGATAAAATATTATGAACTATACTCAAACTTAAATGTTTCAGCAACATTCCGACAGTTTTATGTTTGTGCAACAGTGGTAAAGTTTAGTCCATTTTTTGGCTTCGTTGTGATTAACTGTTTCTGATGAATTCCCGAATAGTGATGAAATGTAGTTCTTTAATGATTTTCCAGTTTAATATTGATTTTTCAAAATAATTTAAATGTACATATTTAATTATATAGTTCTTTGGATATCTCTTAGATCAACTAAGGGATTTCGAACACAAGTCGTTTAAGTGTTTCTAAAAGGTTTGTTAAAGGTTTCTTGATGAGCTGGCCTAAGCATAGAAGCTAAGCGTTTCCCCTTTCGACAAATAAGTTGCGTATTTATAATGAAATGAGTTGGGCTAAAAGAATTAGTTTGAATAATTTCTGAAAATGTATAGTTTAGTTACGAGAGCGGATCAATAAGTTCGTGACTTGTCGAACTTCCCTCGTAGTTATATGAAATGCAACACTGTTCCCATCAAGTACCATCTGTTAATAGGCTGGGCAAGTGTCGTCATTTACTTTGCGTTTAGCAGCTGTTCAAAACATACAACCTCCCGTATTTGTCTAAAAATGGAAAAAAGTGAATTTCGATAGCTCGTTAAACATTATTTTTTGAGAAAAAAAAACCGTCAATCAAACCAAGGAAAAGGTCGATAAATACTACTAAATCTGCACCATCGATTTCAATGGTAAAAAAGTGGTTTACTGACTTTCTTTGTTGTCGCACAAGTACAAATGACGCTGAACGTTCTCGACAGCCAATTGAGGTCAGTACACCCGAAAAAGTTGAAAAAATCCGCGATATGGTGTTGGCCGATAGAAGAGTAAAAGTGCGTAAGATTGTTGATGCCATAGACATTTCATATGTCAGTGTGATTTCGGTTTTAAATGATCAACTGGGTTTAAGAAAGTTGTCTGCAAGATGGGTGCCGCATTTGATCTCAATTGACCCTAAACGTAAACGTGTGATAACTTCAAAGGATTGTTTGGAGTTGTTTACAATCCGAATGAGTTATTGCGGCGTTTTGTAACTGTGGATGAAACATGGATCCATTACTGTACTCCGGAGACCAAGTAGCAGTCTAAACAATGGGTTTATACGGGTGAACCTGCTCCATAGAAAGCCAAGGTAAGTTTGTCGGCCAATAAGGTGATGGAAAGAGTTTTTTGGGATGCACGCGGGATAATCCACATCGATTACCTTCAAAAGGGAAAAACAATAAACGGCAAATATTACGCCAACTTATTAGACCGATTTAATGGGGATTTAATAAGAAAACGACCCCATATGGCCAAGAAAAAAGTTGTTTTGCATCAAGATCATGCACGGGTGCACACGAGTGCAGTCTCAATGGCAAAACTCTATGAATTGGGCTACGAATTGGTACCTCATCCACCATATTCTCCAGATTTAGCCCCTAGTGACTACTTCCTATTACCAAACCTAAAGAAATAGCACGGTGGAAAGAGATTTAGCTCCAACGATTAAATTATTGACCAAACAAATGCCTATTTTAAGGGCCTCGAAAAATCCTATATTTTGAAAGGGATACAAAAACTGGAGAAACGTTGGACTAAGTGTATTGAGTTAAAAGCGGATTATATTAAAAAATAAATTTTTGTTTTGCAAAAAAAAACTGTGTTTCATTCAAAAAGTCACGGACTTATTGATGCGCCCTCGTAAATATTATATTGAATTTTTATGTATTTGGTGAATATCCGAGTTGTGGTGAAATATGTATTTTTTGATATTATTTTTTGTTCATGTATCGAATTTTAGCAAATTTTCGACGTTTTTCATAAAATCTTTATTTTTAATAAAATTTCATCTTTTTGGTAAAATTTTAAAGTTTTGGTGAAATTTTAAAATTTTATAAATTTAGGTTTTTGTGATATTTTCAGGTTCAAGTTCGGTTTTATTTATTAACTGTAGAATTTGTGAGAACTTAAAATGTTTGGTATGTTTCGATTTTCAAGTGAGATTACGATTTTTTTGTGAGCTTAGAAATGTTGATGAAAATTTTTTTTTAATAAAATTATTTTGGTAAACTTTCGCTTCTTGCAGAAATTTTGATTTTTTTAAACACTTAAGTTTTAAAGTTTTTTTTTGTAATTTTCCATTCGGTCTTACCTTTAGGTCAGTAAGTTATCTTGAGCTGTCTCATGAAAATTTTTGTAGAGGGACTTCATAGCCAGTTCGACAAGACTTTAGAATATTTTTATTTGTGCATTTTACGGGCGTGCAGATAATCGTTTCTCTGTAAGTGTGAAAGTATCAAAAAAAGAAAAAGAAACACCAGAAAATGTGCCCATATTTGGACCGATATTGCTCACATTAAATAGCAATAACTTAACTGACCAAATGGTGTAACTTTTAAGTTTGTAGTTTAGCTAGGACCTTCAGATGATTTCAACTTCGAATATACGAATTTTGTTAAATCAATTTCCCTGCCTATAAGAGTCGAGAATATATGTACTTTCGGACTCGAAAATTAGAACTATAAAAATTAAAAACGGATTTACAAACTTATGTAAGCCTTTACACTTTTGCGGAAGGGTTTAAAGACTGCGATATAAATGATATATATCACAGGGATGGCCAAGAAGATTTTAGGTATACGAGTACTCCGTCAAAAGCTATTTTTACTATTAAATATTTATACCATCAAGCTGAAGTTTTTGGACGATTAAGTATTAAAGAAAACAAAGAATATTTACATGTCCCTGAACTTTTTGTGTTGGAATATATAAATTTTTTAATAGTTTCAGAGGGAAGAAGTTTCGCTTTTTCACCACCCTTGATCCCCGCCAGTATACGACAATATGGACAATATGGTGGGAAGTACCATGAAAAGGTTAAATTAGAGGCAGCAATCCGCCAAATGAAACACTGTCTATTTTTACTTAAAGGCCAGAATAAACTTCAAGTACAAATTGTTAATGTTGAGCCGTCAGAAATCTAAATCAACAGGCAATAAAAAAAACTATTTGTTTAAGTGCAATTATTGGTCATAAAATGTTCGAACCCACTTTAAAGTACATGTTGGTATACCCTGTTTACAATAGGGGATTTAATTAAATCTATAGTTAGTTGTGCTTAAACTTTTACAAATTAAAATTATGTTCTTAATATATTTGCCTTTAAAATCTAGAAAAAGTTGGTTGTTTAGACTGTAAAGCGCAGCTCAGTATTTTAAACCACCATCCCACGTAAAGCCCTTCATTATTTTGAGCCCAACTTTTCTTCTGACTTTCCTTCATACCATGAAGGAGGTACTGAAATATTTTTTTACTTTAAACATTTCACAGCATCATTATTTTCCATGTGTAGGGTTTTTTTTTCTGTTAATGCAATTTTGTTTAATGACCTTTAAATAACAAGTCTTAAACTTTTAACATAAAATGTCCTTGAAATCTCTAAAAACAAGAAAAACTACAACTTTATTTTCACTTAATGCCCAGTCACAGGCTTTAGTCTACATAAAGGAATCTGGGGGCTTGGAGTAACTTTTGAAAAATTGCCGCCAAATTACGTGAACAGAAATATTTTCAACGTTTTGAAAGCCATGAATGCACTTGTTTGTTGTTTCTCTGAAAGCTGTTGACGTTGTAATGATTTTGTCTGGTTTCCATGTTGTAGACTCTTGCAAAAGTGCATGCAACAACATCAGACAACAACATACGACATTATTTACCGATGTTGATCTTAAAAATTCATTTGCTTGTTTTTCCTTTTTTTTTGGTTGCAGCTCAAGTTATCTGATTTTTTATTTGTTTGATTTTGGGAGGTTGTGTTATTTCTTTTTTTTTTTGCCAATTTGGCTGGCTTCCATATCGGTAGCATCAACATCAGGTTGTTATAGTTGCCTTAAAAGCCTTTACCCTAGCAACTACAACAAATAACATGGTAATAGCATGTGCTTATTAAATAAATAACAACCAAAATTATCGTTTAAAGATCTGTAGGCAAAAGCACTACAAGTATTTAGGAGATTCTGTCGCAGTGTTTTGTCTCAAAGTTATAGAGTGACCAGATGGTATGGACAGTTTTTCTAATTGTTATATTTTGTTAAATTATTTAGAAAGATTTGTCATTTCATCATTCATCGTTTCACGCCTGCCTCCAGGTGTATGGAAAATCCGGATCAGTTGTAAAAACGCGAGGTGAATTTCCTTGTGATCCCCAAAGTGCAGGCAATTCATCGTTCAGTGGAAAATTTTGAGCGTAATTAAATTGTTTTGAATTTTGACCAAATACAGAATGGTTGAAGGAAACATAGCTGATAACTGATTTGATATTCCGACATGGTGTTTTGATGTAGAATTTTGGAACGAATTTCCGTCATCCCTTGTCAAGTTTGGTGTGGAGACAAACCGGTTTCGGCTATGTGCCATCTTCAGTGTCATTTTTCGTTCGAAACATAGCTGCATTAGCGGTCAATATTAAAAAAACCGCAGAAATGTCTAGTCTGCACTCTGCATATGAATAAGGCGTCGCTAGAATGTTAACCACGTTCGTTTTACGGATTAGAATTGAACTTACATCTATATTGAGTAGTGCTAACACAATAATTGAAGTATCATGACTACAGACAACGCCGTGAGTTCGCTAATTGAATGCCGGAAATGTTCGCCGGATATCCGGAAGTCAACTTGAAACATTTCCATTAAGTGACATGCTCTATACTCACACCGTGGTTGCTTTTCCTCTCGTTCTTATCTGGTCATCCTATTACAATTTTTACTATAGGCTGTCATACACCAAACAAATCATTAACTTTGTGCAATAGCTGAATATTAACACACTGTTAACTATAAAAACAGAAACCAACTGCGAAAAAATTAGGTTTTTGGGTCTAATGTTTGTTATATCACTCGTACACCGATATTTAATAATTTTAAACCAAGCCCTCTCTAATTGGATTTCCGGTAAATTTTATTTTTCTGAGTTGGTTGCGATACATATATTAACGCGATTCATATAAAATAAACTGATTTTCCAAAATTGATATTTCAGGTTTTCCCTCCTGAAACCCTCTTTAAGATACCAAAGTTGGAAATTGCAAGCTCTACTAGCAACATAGCAAGTTTTATTTTGGTTAAATAATAAATGTATTCGGTAGCGAGCTTAACTTGCGGCGGAATGCCGCGGAATTCACTTTAGTTGTCACATTTTTATATATAAGTTCGTCATTCCGTTTGTAGGTATTGATATGCTGAATACTTAAAGGTAGGGAAGTTCAATTAACAATGTCCGTCGGTCCGTTTGTTGAAAACAGTTTTCTGACGGCACTAGAAACATGGAAATTTTATTAGCGTCCTCGGCGAATATTTGCTATTTTAATTCACCAAAAACCAAATTTCACTAAATTTTTAATTTCACCAAAATTTTGCAGTTTCGCCAAAAGTTTGCAAAAAATTCATATTTTATGAAAAATGTCACTAGCTAATTTTCACAAACAATACAAACTTCACTATATTTGAAAATTTAACTACAAAATTTACCCAAAGGCTGAAATTTTATGAAAAGTTAGAAATTTTACTAAAATCCAATTCCGCTATTCAATTCACCCAAAAAAAAAACAAGAATTTAACAAAAATTTATAAGCACTCAGAGTAAAGAAAATCAAAAGAACCCGTAAATAATAAAAAATATCTCATCTATTAAGCGATCGAAATGAAAGAGGATTTTAAATGTAAAATAAAACGACTCAAACCGGAGGCCAAAGTTAAAGATCACAAACAATTCTTTGCACCGAAAAAGAATGTGTAGTACATTTTTGATACTCCATACTTTTTTGAAGGGTATATAAAATTCGGGACGGCCAAATAAAACTCTCTTACTTGTTTTTTTTTTTATAATTTCCTACCTTGAAAAATGTCGTAATTTTTTATTATCCACTTGGTGAAACATAAGCCAACGGGATTATCCTAAAAATTTAGTAAACATGTTATGATGATATTCAGTCTTGAAAAATTAAACGAAAAATATAAAAAACGGAGGTAATTGTGATATAGATATCAGAAACTACAAATAAGGATTTTTTGGGCTTGATATACAGGGTGTCCGCCGACAAGGTATACCTTGTTTATTTAATTTTTGATTAAATGAAAGAGAATGTATCGTATATTGATAAATGTTTTATTTAATGTCGGCAATTATGTACGGAATTCAATATCAGATAAATGTCCGCCTCTGTTAGCCTCACAAATGCGAGCCCTTTTGAATACATTTTTCATTACGAATATTTTGTTTGAGTTGCTCCAGCGTTTCTCGTTTGTTTGTATAAACCTTGCTTTTCAGATATCCCCACAAAAAGAAGTCCGGACCAGTCAAATCAGGCGACCGTGGAGGCCAATCAAAATCACCATTCCTTAAAATATCTTGTTGTGGAAAGATGTCTCGCAGTAATTTCATTGTAATCCTGGCTGTATGCGATGTGGCACCGTCTTGTTGAAACCACAAGCCCAAAATATGCAGTTGTGGCGTTAAAAAGTTCTCTATCATATCACGATATCGCTCCCCATTGACAGTTACCGTTACGCCGTTTTCAGTTTCAAAGAAGTAAGGTCCAATGATTCCTCCTGACAAAATTGCACACCAGACTGTCACTTTTAATGGATGCAAAGGTGATGAATAATTTTAGGGTTTTCCATTGCCCAGAGCCGACTATTCTGTTTATTCACATATCCATTGAAATGAAAATGTGCCTCGTCACTCATTATGATTTTTCCATGAAAATCGGGGTTGTCATGGGCGAACACAATTGCCAATTTGGTATGAAGTGCAGCTAGGGGCAGATCAAGAGATACTAATACACCCTTAAAGATGTACTGTTTGTTGCGGTTCGTGAGTCAGCGACATCATTGGCTTGTACTTCTTACAGTCAATAGAGTAAGGTACCGTGCGATGATTACCGTGTTTTTTTTTCTCCGAAATGGGAGAATTGGGCTTGGTTGAAAAGTGGTTTAAAAATTGAAACAGTTAAAAAATCTTCCGATATGTTAGCGAATATTCTGATGAATTTTTTCTGAATAAAATAAAAAAAAAATCGCACACTTATTTATAAATAACTAGATTTTTCTTTAAAAAAATTTGACTTCCTTATGATAGTCACCCCTCGCAACGCCACTGTATGTATATGAAATTGAGTTTCTAACTACTTCGGGTCGATATTGACGATGTATGGTGGTCATTGTTATTCTGGGGCGGTTATTGTATATTATTCAGTAGCTACAGGCAATGATAACCATAATCTTAGAGCAACATATAATGATTGCCACTTTTATGATTGTAAACAAATCATACTATTATTGTATACAATAATATGGTCGTTTTAGAATGAGGGAAAAGCATCAGGCGAAGCTGCTAGATTCGAGCTAATCAGTGTTACTTTCCTTAAAAAAATATAGAGAAGTGTTCGATAATTCACTGCACTGTATTTTATAGAATGTGAAACTTAATTATTTCCCAAAATGTCTTTACATCCACAAAGAAGAAAAAAAACTAACTAACTTAATTTCTGCAAAATGTTAATTGTTTTTTATCTTGAATTTATTTACCTATTTTTAAAAAGATCCAATTGATAAATTCGAAATAAGGCAAGCCTCTTAGTTGTTTTATTAAAGTTTAGCTCATTATCCACATTGATAAGATGTTTCCAAATGGTCCTACTTAGTCGTATCCTTCAAAATATCCTACAAGAAAAAGTCTAGCCGGGTTCGCACGATATTGATACCAAAATCGTATCAGCTCTTCGAGAGTAAACCAAATCCTCCAATGGTGCATGCAGAATACCCATTAAGGCATTAGCTGTGTGACACGTAGTGCCATCTTTCTGGAGTCACATAGAGTTCACGTTCAAATCATTCCATACGTGCCAAGCCGTGGATGGTGACTGAACCACAGATACGACCGACGCCAAAATAACAAGGGCTGTCACAGACTCTCAACATTGACCCGCCCTTACTGGAAAACAATTATATGTGTCGGGAAAAAACTAGAGTATTTTCCTTTTACTGTTTGTGAAGGATGATGAGTAAGAAATCAGGCACTATTTGTTTAGCATTTAAGTAATTTGCAGATAAATCCTATTTTAGTTCTCGTTCTCAATTTAATCTCATTTGAAATTTTCGTCCTTAATTCACTAAACAAATTTATTGAATTTTTTTTTTTACTTTTTCTATTGAAACATCTCTACCGGAAATAAAATTTTTTTTAAACTATTACGTTCCTTCTGCACAAAGTCTATTTAATGCAATTCAAATTTAATTATCCTGTACTTTTTTATAGCTGCACAATTGTTGTAAAACTTTTTTGTTTAGGCATGAAGCCAATCCTTTGAAACACACGCACTAACACACACACATACGTTTCACTATGAACATAACCGCAATAGCTGTCGTAGCAATGTTTTGTTCGTGCATCCACCTCTGTGAGTATTTATTTCCGTTTTATAGAAGTATTTACCTGTGCATTATTTTTATTTTTAAACACACATTCGTTCAATACACTCGCGCACACAAACATGCGACTACGAAACCTAATAAACAAGTAATAAAGTTTTACTTTCCTACAAACCTACAAAACATAACATGAAAACAAACCATAATAACAAAATGAATAAAGAAAATATAATGATAACAACAAGTCAGAAGCCGTGTTTGTATAAAGATTCCTTGTCGCGTGTGATAGAAGCACGTGTTTCTGGCCAGAAAAGCGAAGAACAAAATGCGAGAGCAGGATAAATAAAGAAGAATTTAATCAAAGATAAATTTGGAGTGCGCAAACTCATTCTTTCACTTTGTCTCTCTCCGTGTTCTGTTAGCCAAAAGTCCTTTTAAAATACGACGAATTGAATTTGTCTTTCCACTAAAGACCAAGCAGATATTAAAAGTAAAAGATCGGGGAAAATGGTGTACGAGACGGCATGATCGATCGCAAACTTGTGGACAACATGCTCTTGAAGAGAAGGAGTTTATTTTCTCGGCCAAATACATTTAAAATGTAGCTGCCATAAAATGTTTGCAGTACGTCTAACTATTATCCGTCAAGTTTGAAATGGGAACAGTGCTGTCAATGATGAAAAAAGATACTAATCAGAATTTTACATATATTTCTCAAATCTTGTTAACTTTCAATAAAATAATCCTAGATCTGTGCAATGATAATTTGACCGACTTTTAGAAATATTTGTGGCTTCTAACAATCATTAAGTTTTTTTTTTTTGGATTTTAAAGATTTTTGTGGGGCTACAGCTTTGTCCACTCTGTTTTCATATCCTTCACAAAAATGAAAAGGGTAAATATAGGTTTGTAATTTCTACAATATTAGTTTTCGACCCAACAAAGTATATATATTCTGGATCCTTATAGGTAGGGAAATTCTATTAACGAATTCAACAAAAAATTAAAGGTTGACATGAAATTTAAAAATCATAAAAATTATAAATTTCATAAAAAATCTAAATTAATCCAAAACAAATTTTACAATAATTTGGGAATTCACCAAAGTTTGAAAATTTACAATAAAACATTAACAAAATTTTCAACAAAAAAATCGAAAATTTAAAATAATCATAATTGCACAAAAAATTACGACAAATTTAAAATTTTTGTTAAATTTGAAATTCACCAAAAATTTAAAACTCATCGTAAAACCGAAAAAGTGAAATGAAAAAATTTAAGAAACATTTTTTGGAATCTTATTCTGAATAGAAAATAAAATATTATTTGCAAATTTTGTATTCCCAACTTATTTAACTATAATTTAATGCAATTTATTGTTGAGGGTTAATAAGTCTGTCTCTATGTGCATTTCGCTGGATGCTTAAGCCATCTCATCCAACCTTTTAGAAAATATGAGATATGAGAAATCTAAAGAAAATCCACACAAAAACATTAAAGTTTTAACAAAAAGCCCCATAACAAAAAGTGTCTATTTTATTTTTCTTACTTCCCTTACTACGTTTCGATGTCACTTACACAAATATATTTTAAAAAATTCAAATTTCACAGCAAATTACTGGATTTATTAATTCACAAAAAATTCAAAATTCACCAAATAATGTAAAAATCATTGAACTTTAAATTCGTCTAAAAACCTAATTTAAACAGAAAAATCATAAAAACCATAAATTCGCTAAATACTGAAATTCCTAAAATTACCTAAAGAACAAAATTTTCACGTATTTTTCAGTTTTTTCGATTTCGTCTATTTCTTATATTATTATGAATACCTAAGTTACATTTTTTCGTTTGATTTTTTTACAATATTTCGCATCAGCGATTTCACAATATTTCTACTCCGGCGTTTCCGTTTTTTTATTACAAGAACTAGAAAAATATTTTGTTTTAAATGTATGATTTTGGAATTATCCGTCAACCCTTGTAAAAAGACCGTACGGAAATTGTTATGCAGCTAAGTTTTTCTATTACATTCTTTGTGTATCTACTAAATGTGTGTCCACTGTGTCATCTATTTAACCCAATACTGAAGAGAAATAGAATATGAATATTTCTGAAATTTCATGTTAAAAAATGCTGTTGCTAGCATGCCGCCAATTAAAACTATCGTAAATTTACTAGTAACGCAGCAGCGTTGTCTACTTTTAAATTTCAAAAGAAGACAAAAAACGCTAAAAAAAAAAAGTACTGAGCACTAAGTGCAACAATTTTCGAATTCAAAATTACAAAAGACAATAAAAACAGTGCTCGAAGCACAAATTTAGCAACGCTGTAAGCCGTGGTTAATTGTTATGTGTCTTAGGGTCGGGTTGAGGGTAATTATGCACTGGCTCAATGGCGTTCACATTGCTGTCGCGTTGTCTTACCTAGTGGGGGATGCTTTGTCTTAGCACCAAACTATTCCGAGTGCGGAATAAACGAGTTGAGACAATTTAAAGTCCTATAGGGCTTTAAATTGTACAAAATAACACACGAAATGAAATTAAAATCAAAACAGTTATTTTATTCGAAAGATCAATATATGACATTTACATATGAGAATGATTTCAGACATAGCTGTTCTTGACGCTGGACGCCTGATTGGTTAATTTTTTAAGAAATAAGATTAAATATTGCTACCAGCATGTAAACCGCACCCAACGGTGCATATTTATGGATGGAATTGGTCTCTTGTGGATTGGTTTCACTTCTTATGCGGCAATTTGGTTATTAACAAACCTGCTAAGCCAAAATTAAGCCTCATCGCAGTTAATAATTTGGTAATGTTGTGCAAGTGTCAATCTTTGTATGATGATATGCCACAGTACACTGATCATAAATGTCAAAAAATGCGAACATTATGAGAGTTCGTTTGACAATTAACCCTTTCGTAAGTTCTACAGGGCTTATATAGCAGGACGATAGATCTGCTAATTTTTGCAAAATTAGCCTGATTAAATAAGCCTTCCAATAAGAGGGCAGTGACAGAGAAGGTATTCTATAGTTTTACACTCCTTCTCTTCCAGATATTATTCTACAAAAGTCGCTTGAATTTGTTATTTTTTCATGCTTTTTTGCTTTACTTTGTGACTGTACCAATCGCCATTTTAGGGATTAATTCACTATGGTAGTGAACACAGAATGAAGCTCGTTTCTAGGTTTTAAATACTTTTTAACGATCTTTATAATTCTGTCGTTAAATCTGTGAAAAAGGATCGTGATTAGTCTATATCACTAAATCCTAGGGGAAGTGAAATAATTAATAAAAAGGCTTTACTAGCTTCATCAGAGGCGCTGCAATACTGTTCTGTAAATGACGCGCAATTGCAGAGTTGAAAACCACTGAACTGTTTTTATCCCTCTACTTCCCCACCTGCTTTCTCTACTAACACAATTAATTGAATTAATTATTAGACAAAATACACGAAATATTTAGCCCGTAAACTTTTGCGAACATCTACCGCATTATTAACTTATTAAAAAGGGTATGGAAAAAAACACTGGTTAAAAAACCCCGAAATAGCCGAAAGGCACCGATATGGCAACAGTGATACATTCCTATATACTGATACATCTCTATTTGTACTACTTGTAACATCGTAACTACTTTTATATAATTCCAATTGCTCTTTTGCTCACCCACAAGCGGTTAATGAATGCAGTGCTTCTCCAACAATGTTCTGTTAACTGTTCTCTTATTCTCTGCCAATTTTGTTGCCGAACATAAATGTTTAACATTTAAATGAAAAAAGTAAATAATCTAATGGATGAACTGTTGCAACCGTAGCGCTGTTAACAGAAACAACATAAAACTGACCTTACTCATGTAAATTTGCAGTGGTGCTGGTGTCTAAAATATAGAAAAACATAATAATGAAGTTGTTCCTAATCGTCTTCAAAATACGTAATTATGAAGAAATACTTATGTTGGATGCAATTTTTATTTTTTCTTCGATTGAATTTATGATGTTCCTCCACTAAAGCAGTAGTTTGCTGTCATTTAAAAGTTATTGTTGTTGGCGGTGAAGACAACAGCCAAGATTTTTTAATGAACACTTTTTGTATACAAATTGTTGCATCATTCTTTTGGAATGCTCGGATATACAGGGTGTGTGGGTATGAGCATGTGTGTTTATTCGCTAAGTTGGTGCAGAAGGTTTTCTCGTAAGAAATTTTGTTTTTTGTTTTCTTAAAATGATGACAGCATTGAGTTTGAAAGTTTTCAGCAGATTATTCTTTTCTTTTGTTATTATTTGGTTCCTTTTGTTTCGTTTAGTTTTTTCCCTTAATTTATTTTAGGTTTCTATTTTTTGCTCATAATTATCTCCATGGTCACAGTTGTGGTTAATTTTATTGTTTTAAGCATATGATTTTTAAATACTTCAATTACGTACCTGCAATTGACTACAAACAAACAAAACGCATCTTTGAAGTCTGTTATAAAAGTCTACAGAAATTGGAAAATAAAAAGTTTTTATATCAACAATTCGTAAGCCTTAGCTCTCATTAGGAAAATTTTCATTTTGATTTAATTTGGTCTTTAAATAGACCTGCTTTATATCTCTTGTAGTGAGTGTCATGTACATTGAAACTAGGCGAAGAGGTAAAGGAAAGACTTATGGCGACTGTACTGCTCGTCAGTGCTTGTTTTGACTTTTGCAATATTTCAATGTAATAGAAGATTTCTGCTGAAAACACACGAACAAAGTTGTCCTTTAACCATTTGTGCAAGACGTCCACCGGTTCGAGTTACGTAAAATGTTTGCCTGTTGCAGCCACCTATTGGATTAAAGAGAAATACCACCCAAGGAAGACCACTGAGTTTAAAGGGTAGAGAAACCATACAGAAGAGGCCAAAAGTAGACCCTAAAACACAAAATACATGATCATTTTCACTCGTGTATATAACAGCAGTATTGACTGCAGTGTAGTATTTCGTATAGATCGTTTTCAAAACCAGAAATTGGGTTGCCGGTAATTTTAATCCAAAAACAACTACAGATGTAACTATGCAATATTGAGTTTCAAGAATAGTGTAACATTTCATTTTAAATTTGTTGAGGTCCCAAAAATTCCTTTATCATGCTCCTGGAACCAATGATGTTTTTGCCTTTTCGCTGTTGACACATTAGGTGCATTTTTTGACTAAAAATTCAGCACAGTTTTCGAGCGGCGATAGCGCTCCATTGTTAAAAATCGATACAATCATAGATGACAGCTGTTAAATATCAGAGTGGCCACTTGCATGAAAAAAATGCCACACAATTTAAATAGTGCATTCCTGTGGATAAACCCAGTACAAGATATTTACCATTTATATACTTGTCTTATATCCCCAAATTCGGAATGAATTTCTTTTGACTTCATTGTATATTAATGCAAGGGGAATATCGAAACACATCCTTTACAAATGGCTCCCTTTTTGACCCTCTTTGTGCCTCGATTTTATGCAACCGATTTACATTTTACGACTACCTTACTTTCATTGAGCCTCGTTCTAACACTAGCTTTTACTAATGACTGTAGTGATTTCAGACTGTAGTCTGAACATTTAACAAGTGTCTTTGCTGGCCATTCACACATAAAGTGCGCTACCGTCACTGCCTCTTCCACGCTCAGTCTGCAAGCATCATCTTCTTCCATTTTCATCTCAGTCAGTTGATACTTGAAGTTTCCATTATCTGTTATTAACGCAGTAATCCAGCTTAAGGTACTCCCATTATATCTAAGCACTTTGCTGGCCTTTCTGCCGATACAGTTCTTTAGCACCATTCGAGCCTGTCGACGTGGTAGCCTTCCTCCACCTTTTCAGGCTTAATGAGTCTACCCATTGTAAGAACTTTTGCTCGCAGTAGGCCAGTGCAAGTCTCGGTTCCAGCGCACTAATTCACAGTAGATCCACATTTTGCTTGTTCGTCCGCTGCTTCATTCCTAGTTTAAGTTCGCTAAATACGACTGGAAAAAAGATGAAGCCAAATACGGCCATGAAAATATGCTGCAACAATGTAGGAAACAATTTACAACTGCAACAATTGAAACAAAATTTGAATGTAATTTAGCTTGCAGCGAATACCAGATATAGGATGTCTCTGGCTGAGAAAGCTTCATTTTTTCACTTCTAAGTAACTGAACCCTGCACTTTTAATAATTTTATAAACCACGTATTTAGCGATTCATGATTAAACTTTTTTTTGATAAAATTAATTGAAATTAACTAACAGGAAATTGTTGAATTTATTTGGAAACACTTCATTCACACCTTAAAAAGAATTTGAAATTTTTCTCATACTTCTAAATTATTCTAAGCCAAAAACCACATCCACTTGAAGACCGTGACAATCGCATCGACTTCTCATTAACAATTTCCCCCTACCAACTCATGACAAATGATCAGCAAAGTTTTCGTCAATTTTTCATTGCGGTTGCCGGCAAAAGAAGTGGAATTAAAATTTACTTATTTTTATTAATTCCAATCCACCAGCAACAACACCGATTTCCCAACCAGGGGAAGGAAATGTATAGAAGGTTTTTTTTTAAAGAAGCCACTAACAGCCAAGAAAAACCTCTGCACACAACAACAATAAGGCGGGTTTCTTAGCAGAAATGTAAAATAAATAAATAGAAACGTTTTAGAAGAAACAAAAACTTAAAATAAAAGTGGCCACGCATGCGCAAATCATGCTTCACCAATTGCAATCAACTGACCGGAACGTCTTCAACAACAAATAAAATGTTAAGACAACAACAACAACAAAATTCATTAAAATAAATTGTTTGGAAGATGGGAAAAAAGAAGAAATTGATGGAACATTAAAATAAGAATGAAACAGAAAATAAATTGAAATGAAAGAAAATTCAACTTTTATTTTAAAGTTTATTTAAAAATTGAAAACTTAAAACACAAAATAAATAAAAAATAAAATTTTTGGATTATGAGATGAAAATATAAATAAAAGAAGAGCGGTGAAAAAAGTTTCAGTGAAATGAGATAAATTAATGCTTGGCTCTTATTTAATTTGCAATGAGTCCAACGTGATGTTGAGGTAAAGTTTAATTGATAAACCTTTGAATTTTGTGATTGTCTAAAAACCAAATTTTCCAAGAGAGTTAAAAAATTTAATTTCTTAAAATATTTGCTTGTTACAGTCACGTAGGTACATATGAATCACAAAATGGTTTTACTGAACAAAAAATTACACTAATGCCACCACTACACTAGCACCATTCAAACACAATTCGTCAGCGAACGAACGCAGTGGTGTCGCAGGGGGGGTCATCATGCTCCAAGTTTTAGTTTCTTATAAGTGCTTTCATTACCAATTACCACATCTAACGTTGCTCAATATTTTGCATGTTAATTGAATATTTGACAAATAATGTGTCAATTGTGAGCAAATAATGTGACTCTAATCAAAGATGTTACTTAATCCAAGTAAGGTATGGTAGTTAATATAAGGCCCAAACTTTTTTTAATTGAACGCAACTTTCCGCCTTCTTTCCGTTACTTCTAATTAAATAATAGCATTATTTCTCGATATTCCTTAATTAGAAATTATTTAATAGTTAGACTGAAGGCGTTTTCTTTTCTAAAAAAATTTGTTTGACCTTTTGATAACTCGAAATATATTTACATCCACAAAAGGTGATGTTATATTTACATTTTACTCTTACTAATGCCAAAAGATACTGCCCTTTATGATCTGTATGAAATCCGAAATAATATGGGCGTGTTAAGCGTGTACTCTTAAACAGAGCCATTTATTTATAAAATGAAAACGCTATGAGTCTTATTCTTTTGCATATAAAGGGTGGACCCATTTAAAAATTGAATAAGATACGCTATGTGTGGGCCATGGATTCAAGAGATCTAATTTTCAAACTCTTTCGCATAGAGCAGTCAGCTCTTGAGGGTTGGCGTTTTGTTGAAATCTGACACGGAAACTGTCAAAGAAGAAACCTAACACAGTCTTGAACTGCAGTCATGCTGCTGAACTACATCTCCTCCAAGTCAAAATCGGTAGCTCGTCGTTGAATTTGGTGGCATCGTCAAAGTTTTTTTTTCCAAAGAAATACAGACAAATGATGCCGTTGGTTTAGAGTCCAAACCCGATGCAAAATGTTCGTCTTTTGTTTGCCGCCTGGTAACCCTTGCGTAGGTCGGTATAATCCCAAAGTTGATCCAAAAAAATCGCCTCGTCTGTAAAAAAAAATTTTCGATCTTTTCCAGACACTTATTGGAATGCGCTGCTCAGTCGTGTAAGTTAGCAAGGTGATGTAACATTAGTGACTGAAGAATAGAAAGACAAACATGGGTGCCACAGACTGTCTACATCGACCAGCGGTACTTTTTTTATATTCCGCAATGCACTATCTCTGTCCAATTGTGCTCTAACAAATTCTGTTTCAGAATAAAAATAAATTTAGACCATAAACAAGCAAAGATTTTATAAACCTATAATTTAGGTTCGCCCAAAAATTTAAACAACCAACCAACCACACTTCTCAGAAATGCTGTTAAATTTAAGATATGTAAGACAGTTAACAGGCAGTTTTCTATGTTAAATTATAAGCAGCGCCCCAAGTCGCTTACTCTCGCTCATTTTATGCACTTGTTTTCTTTCTCCTTAACTGTTAACTAGTTTTTAAAGCAAAACAAACAACCACTGTTGTTGTTGGCTTTGCACCCACTCTTAGTTTAACATTTCAATAACAATTTTATTGAACACCAAGCCAAGTTATGAAAAATCTGCAGGAATGATTTTTCTTGTTGGCCATTCTTGAATTCAGTCACCTGCAAAGGTTCCAACGCGCCACAACGTGTTCTCTCGTTAATTCGCCGTTACGAATACGAAAGAAGATTAAATTAATTTTTATTGTATTTCTTTTAACAATTACTAAGAGTGAAGCGCATTCATAACGTGAAATTTAAATAAGCCACAACATTTTTTAAACATTAATTTTTTTAAGTTTCCTCGGTTGTTTGTTTCTTAAAATCTTTAAGTTTTCGCTTTTGCTTTTTATTTCAAGTAAACAAGTGTGATGGAATTGTGAAAAAGTTATTTTAATTAACAAAAAACGAAAAAAATTGTTTCGGGTTTAATGGTGAAAAAGATTATGTGAAATTGTAAAGAAAATTATTATAAAAAAAAATTATTTTGGCTCCAAAAATATTAATGTGCAATAAAAATATTTATACTAAAGTAAATCTATAGCTAATGGTTAGTAAATATGTTAGTTACAAGTTTTCAAAGTTGTATGTATAATACATGTTTCGTTAAACAACTTAAATTTGAACCTGTGTTATTTACTAAGTTCTCAGGTGTATAACGCTAAAACGTGTTTTTTAATAAAAAAAAAAAAATAACAAACTCTTAAAGAGTGACCAGTTATACAGCAGAATAATAACAAAAACTATAAGAAATTTTGTATTTTATTTACAAGAATAACGTCAAGGAAAATATTCTACAACATAAAATAACAAAAACACAATCATCATCATAAATCAAAATGAATGAATGAATGCATTAAGAAACCAAACTCATTTGTCCTCTCATTTACTTTGATCTTTTAATACAACAACAACAACTTATTCTCTTTCTAGAGTCACACAAATAATTGAAAATTGAGTGCGACTTGCAGTGTGACCATATCGTTAAAATTATAATGAAATGTAACTTGAAGAAAATACTCAAAATGGTGCAAAAAAATTATACTGAATATTTGGGGTTCTTATGCACATTTTAACAATTTCAATTGGGTGAAGCTTGGAAAACCGAAATTTTTTTAAATAACTCTTTTGACTAACCACAATAACACATTTAACGTATTTTTTAGGAAATGTTTTGTATACTATAGTACTCCTCGGTGCAAAAATATATTGTACCTTTGTGTTTTCTTGACCTCTAATTTTTACAGATTTATTTTTACAAGATTGTAGAAGTTTATAAATTACGAAAGAAATCTAAAGTTGTAAGTTTCACATATTTTTTATATGCAAGAAATATAAGAAATCGTGTTTGATAAACTTCAATTAATGTATTGTCAACAAAAGTTGTATTTGCCAACTTGTGTTCAATTGAAAATTCACTGACAATTATTGTTGATGGACGAAATCAGAGGAATTTACTCTATACTTCGATTTCGAAAACAATTTTCGAAACAATGTATTAGGCATACAAATTCAAATATTTTTTTTTCGAAACGAATTACGTAGTAAGCCCCCAGAATTGTGTTTGATATTTACGATATTAACTTGATTAATATACTTTTCATTATTTTGAAGCTTTCCCAACAATATAATAGAAAAATTATAGTGAACATAGAAACTAATAAATTTCAGATTACGTTTTAACATCAATCGCTTCGGAGTTTTTTTTTTTTTAATTAGAAAAAAGATTATTTTAAGTCAAGGCTCAGGAAGGAGGCCGTATATTACAGGCACCGTAACGGTTATAAGTTTTATTATAAAAATTTCATTTTAAGGATTATGTTTCAAACCTAATACAATAAATTATTTATTATATTAGTAATCATTCATAAATGTTTTTTTAGAGATAAGATTTAAATACTTATTGCAAAATTCTTTTAGTAGAAAAACTCAGTAAAATAAAATTGAATTTAAAAATAATATTTTTAAATGTAGTTTTTTGCTTAGAAAATATACGAACTCTGCAGATAATATTGACCCTTTATTAGGAAATGTCATTTTAAATGCAGAAATTGCTCTTTCGAAAGTGAATTTTCAACTGACATATACTAACTGCCAGGCCCATGACGTCGAACGTTAACGTTCGCTTGATTTCTAATAGAAAAAAACTGATTTGAGTCCCACTCATGGTCCTTGTTTGAGTTTATTTACTAATTGAGTACGTAACTGAACAACTAAATGAATTCATAAAATATGTAGTTCTTTAAAGGGAAGCTAACTCGTTCTTTCTCTATTAGAATTTAAGCGAACGTTGACGTTCGACATAGTGGGCCTGGCAGGAAATAAAATGTTTCAAGCAAAATGTAAAACTCACAAATTAACGATTATTACCCACACAAAAACTTAAATTAAAAAAAAATAATTTTTAAAGTTATTTTTTTTAAACTCAAAGAAATAAAAACTAATACAGCTTCTTATTATTGTAGCATTTCTTTTTCATTATAATTTTTGGATTAAAATGTTATTATTTGCGGCTCCTGTTGCAAAAAAGTACTCAAAGATTTACTTCCCCTTGTTTAATGGTCTGTTTTACAAAATTTATTGAGAAACTTAAAAAAAAAACAATGTTAGTTTATTTACTAAAATTACTGATGGAGAATTCGATTGATTTAAATAGAATCTTTTAATAGACAAAAAAAAAAAAACAATTTTCAATTTGATAAGGAAAGTTTTTGGGATTTTATTCTTTTATATTAAAAAATAAAATAAATTATTTTTAGCTAATTTCTTATCTCAACTCATTTTAGAATAAAATAATGCAATTTATTGTTGAGGGTGGATAATCGCATTTCGCTGGTTGCTTAGGCCAGCTCATCAGGAAACGTTTACCCATCTTTTTAGAAAACTTAAACGTCTTATGACCTTAAATTCTTTAGATAAATTTCTTTAATAAGTGTAAATATTTCTTGTGCATAAGTATCGTATGAAATTTATTCCGTAGAAAAAACAATACGAAAAACTGCTTTTCTCGAAAAACTGAGTAGCTTGAAAAATATAGAAATATGTAATTTTTTTAGAATTATAAAAAAGGGCAAACTGTAAAAAAAGGGCAAAAGATAAAAAAGATCAAGTGAAACTTACACCTTTATTATGAACGGCATTCAAAGAAGAATAGCGCTATTATATAGTTTATTCATTTAGATTGTTCAAAATATAGTTTCTAACAGCTGAGACTAAAGCTACATTCGAATTGTTTGCCAATTAAGTAAAATACAAATCAAACCAGACTTACTTTACTACCTTAAATCTGAGTATGATTAGCAAAAACTAGTTTTAAATTATTGAATGGTCGCATAAAAGAAAGGCACATTTCCAAATACCTACATTTTCAATGCGAAGATCGTAATCCGTGTGCAGCTCATAATAAGGGCCTTAGTTGTGAAATATTAATTTCAGCATGCAAGGGAAATATTTTATTAAAAAAATAACTTTTCAATGTGTCACTGGAATGAAAGTAAAGCTCAATTGAAACTAACAGCGCTAAATAAAATTAGGTAAATTTTTCTGGAAAAGAGCTAAAATGGTAACACTGATAGTCATTTGTGTTAAGTGCGTTTGTGTGTGCTCGTGTATAATAGTGTTTGTAAACATTAAATCTTTGAAAAAATAGCTTATTTATCCAATAACAACTCAGTTTCTAATATTTTACAACAAAAACTTTCTGTGTTGTGGTAGTGTGTCTGTTAGGAAGTACTTCGTACAGCTTTTTTGTACGAACTTCTTGGAAAGGTAAAAAAGGACCAAACAAAACATGGTTAATTCGCTTGATTCGCCTTCAATAATCACCGAAACCCAAAAAGAACAAGTAAAGAGAGCAACAATAACAGCAATTGACTTTTTTTCTACGCCTAAGTGTTTTGTTACTTTTCTTCACATTAATCGGTTTCTGTTAAATTAGAAAAAATTATTTAATCGATTGGAAGTTTCATACAAAATTAAGTTAAATAAGTAAATCACTTATGTGTCAAAGAATGCAGCGTTTTAAATAGAGGTGAAAAAAGCTAAAATTTAAAATTCGAAAATAAAGCAAATTTTGTATTGCTTTCTTATAATATTGTCCATCATCAGATATTTTTCATAAAGCATCTTATAAAATCATAACTATATACATATATGAAATAGAAAAAAACAAAGCATTCAAAACCATGTTTAATTGAAGTAAAAAGTATAAGTATGTATATGAAAGTGCATATTTGTGGTTCACTGTTGTACAAAAACTATAGCTTTTCCAGGATATTTTCGGTTAAAATATATTAACATTTTTTTAACCTACAATATTAATAGTTGACTACATATTTAATATTTGATAAATTTGTTTATGAGATCCTTCGATATTTTAATGAATATGCATTTAACTTCTACGTTACTAAATAGTTTATCATAAAGGAAGAAACCTATCAAAATTTAGTAATCGACTTTTGATCTAGCCAGTCATTAGATTTGAATTTTTTGCCAAATTTTGTTCCAGGAGAGTAGTGTCATCTTTTTGAAAGTTGCCATTTCTTGTTCAAAATTGTGGCATAATTAAGATCTTGAATTCTTTCGACTTTTCTCTATTCGAATGAATTTTGCATTTTGCAATGTTAACAAATTATTGGGCCAACGTTGGCGCAGTTGATATACTTACATAAACTTATTCTGATTAAAGTTTTTAATAATTTTAAAATATACATTAATGAGAAGCAGTTAAAGTTATACGAAAGGATGAAAAAAGCTTTAGAAAAAGCTAATGTAATAGTTCAAGCTGGTTAAAAAATATATATCTAAATTTAGTTCAAACAAACCTTTGGCACGTATGTACATACATACATACACATATGTATTCATTTCAGTTCTCTAACAAAAACCAAAGTCTGAATTGTTTCAAATAAATAATTGGAAATTAAAAATACATACAGTAGTTTCCGCTTAATTGAGTCGCGCCTAATTGATTTACCCGCGTAATTGCAGCAAAATTTAAATGAAATTTTTCTAATATAAAAAGCCCTAATGAGTTCCGTTTAATTGAGTTAAAATGGGAATCACACACCAAAACGCAGGTTAATTGCCAATGGAGAATAGCTTTTCCCAAAAATGGAATATCCACCAAAAAATGTTTAAATAAATGTACATACACTCTTCAAATCATATGTTTTTATTAGTTTTGTAGTAGTTTGTGGGGTGCAAATTGAGTGTACAGCCATTTCAAACTTATCATTTGTGAGTGTAATTTGTTTGCCAGTCAAGGACAATATACTGTTTGATTGATTACGCTGCACTATTAATCGAAACTCTGTTAATTGAGTCGTTGCTGTAATTGCGGACATTACGTTATATATTTTAATATATTTTTAGGCATTGCAAATAATTGCTTTTTAAATTTCAAACAAGCAAAGATGAAAGAAAAATCCCACAACAATAAGAAGTACATCAACCTATAGTAATTCTTGTTACGCGAACTACCTTTTTCTGCATTAACTTTTATTTGTTTAATTTTCATAAAAAAAATTAACCGTAGAAAGAAGTATTATATTTTGCTTGAAAAGTAAAAGTACTTTAAATTTGTTTTGTGTGAATTTTGTCATATAATAAGCCATGCTAGAGATAGCATTTTTAGCCAACAAAAAAAGAGAGATTAACTGATTTGAGGCTAATATTTATTCTTTACAGAGTCCGTATATTTTATAAGCAAAAAATAAAACTTACAAAAATTTAGTTTTAACGCAACAGAAAATTTGTCGAAAATATAAAAAATATGAGAATCTTTCGTATTCAAATTTCATCATTAGACCCTACTAAGTAGAAAGGTACGTGGAAGCACAAAAAATGCATGTATTCCATTCTGATAGTGTCTAATACTCAATTGTTCAATATTCTGAAAATGATCGCATTGTTAAAAATAAATTTTGTTTTATTAACTTCAGCCTAAATAAGTATTTGCTTAATTATTTACAAATTATTTTTGTAGCAAAGAAAACAGATTAAAATTTAATTAAATTTTGTTCAGTTTCATAAATAACATAAAAAGTAAAATTAAAAAAACCGCTAAAATTTGAAAAGATGAAAAAAACAAAAAAAAAAAACGAAAAGAAAAAGGCCACCACTGGCAAATTCCTAAAAATCCTTAATTAAAAACGTGCCTTATATGGAACGCAGAAAAAATAAATAATTGGATAAGATAAACAAATTAAAAACATTAAAATGAGTGGAAACTCGAACAAACTTACAAACACAGTAAAATTACATACATTATTTTCAAAATCTGTACTGTTTGTATTATTGTTAATTTTGGAAAATTATTTAAATTAATAAAATTATTATTAAATAACGAAAGAAAAAAGATTTGTACACTTAAAAAGCAATAATTTTGGCTTTAACCGATTACCGAATATTCGCTTGCTTTTTGTTTCTTCTTGATATTCGAATAAGAAAAAAAAACAAAGAAATTGTTGTTGTAGTTGCTGCTGCTAAATTTTAATAACAGCTAGTGTAGTGTGGACTTTCATTATAAGCCAAGTTTGAGTTATTAATTTAACATTTTTTTAGTTGGAAATATTTAGTTCTTGTTTGCGGTTATTTATTGTCTACCATTTTTAAACTCTACCCTCTTGAATTACATTTTCTCTGGCATTTTTTCTCAGCAATTGCTTACCTACTCGCCAATTAACAGTTAGCTGGCTGTTTGTTGTTCTTTTTTTCTCATTTTGTTTCCATGTAAGTAATCTTTAATTTCGTGAGTGGTTATTATTATTATTCATTATAAACAATTCAATACTTTTGTTCTTTTTATTTTTTGTTTGTTTGTTAATAGTTTCTTTCTGTCGTTTTAATTCTTTTTTAATTAATTCCACAATAACTAACGGCAGTTTTGGTGTTCAATACTACTGTCTGTACGTATTCGTATGTTTATATGCATGCATGTATGTTTAGTAGGAGAATAACAACATCATCATCATTACCTTAAAATTTGTTTGTGCACCTCTTCTTTTTGCTTATTTTTGTTATTGCTGTGCTTTTTATTTTGCTTGCACGAGTCTGTTTTTTCTTCTTTGCCTTTTGGAAAGTGTGTCTGAATGGTTTAGTAGTGCTCTAATAAATTGTAAATTGTTGTGTTAATTTTGATTTTCTTTGTGAAAATAGCTTCATAATAATATTTATAGAAAATTTTAAATTGCTGTTTTTAGTGTCATATTTAAGAAGAATGTGTGTTACAATCAAAATTGACTGTGAAAAATGGTTACAAAAATTAAACAAAAATTTTGTGTAGCAGGAAAGTGTAAAAACTTGACTTGTGTTTATAATTTGACTTTTTGATGTGTGTGTTTGTTGTTGTTGTTATTGTAGGTATGGAAAACAAACAGGTTGTTCTCACATTCTTATTCATGACTGTGGTTAGTTTGAAACTTTGTGAAACATTTAAAATTAAGTTTATACGATTGAACCCAAAAAAATACTACCTATGAATCCTAATTTGTTTGTTTAAATATTTTATTAAACTGGAAATTTTAATAATTAATATGAATAATTTATTCAGGATTAAGTTTGTTTATTATTAATTCAATTAATAAAGAAAAAATTGTTTATTTTATTAGTTTTTATAGAATGCTGAAAAGGATAAGTTTTGTACACTAGCTTTAAAAAATTAACGGCGTTTTTGTTTCTTAAATAAAATGTTGCCGTGTTGAAGAGTCAATGCTTAACACATCCATCTTATTTCAGGCCTTATACAGATCACAATGGACAATGCCTTTTGGGGTTATTAAGAGTAAAATCTAAGAAAAATACTAACTTTTGTGAATGTGTGTAAACACATTACGAGCAAAACAAAATGGCACACAATTTTAAATTTTTTCTAGAAACGAAAATATCATAAGAGGTTTTTTTAGATTTCAAAAAATATTTAAAAAGATAAAATAAAATTAACACCAAAATTTTTAGAATAACCATATGTAAACATGTATTTTTATTTTATTATGTACCGAGTTGGCCCGGCAGTCATAGACGATATGTCTATCGATGATGTTTTCAGTACGATTTATAATTTATCGTCTTTAAAATACTCTTGAGGACAATTGTAATACCAAAATAGGGTAAATTGTTGTGTTTCAAGATATATCGCCGACAATATTATGAAAGAGTCTTGAATAAAGCCTTATTGAGGACAAAGTGATGTACAACTGCATGCAATTGGTCGTCGTTGCACCTGACGCATTTAGGGCAACATGTGTGAAAATTTCATCGATTTGGTCGTATTGCTGGATTTATGTATGAACAATTTAAGTTGCTGTCAACAAAGTTTTTCTTTTTTTTTAATTTGTAGATAACAATGCATTAGAAGACTATAATGTGGAAAATAATGTCTCACAAAGTCCGAGTGTTGGAGTTCTGTTAAAAGAAATATTTTTAGAACATCCTGTTGGTAAAAAATTAGGTGACTACATAGTAAACGTTTTATATATAAATTGTATATATGTACTCTATAACTCCTAAAACTTTTAAAAAGAAGCCAAATGCCGTTTATTGTTCCAACACTGTAATTTTTAAATAAAAAATCAATTAGAAAATTGAACATAATTCCTATAGACCCCGACTTGGTTGAACTGGATATCGAAATAGACGGACTATTATTCAAAAGCGGTTTTGTGCAAAAGTTTCAAACTTTAGGCTACATCATAGAGTTAAAAATAAAGTGCATTTTGCCCATCGAAATTTAATGTGCAGACCAACAAGCAGTGAGCACTAACATGTTTTTATATGATTTCGTAAATGAAATAAAAGAGTTAAGTGTAACCAGAAATTTAACAAAATTAATTATATTCCTGCGAATGGCAGATATCATTTATTCGTCCGCGACAGTTTTAACAATATTATCGTCTACACAATCGTCAACGACAGTGTGCATGGCACACTGAACTGTCCACAATGTGTCATCAAGGATTTCCTATGAACCTTCGAGGATATCTTGAAGACCTGGCCAATTGGGTTTATTTATATGTATCTACATACAAACTATTTCAACTACAAGTTTTGTACTAATTAATTCAGTCACACTTGAGGTACATTTTATTTAATTTCCTCATTAAGAAATGTTTTATGTTGTTGTGATGATAAACAATTTTCCAATAAGGTCGGTTTAAATGGAATAAAACAAGCTGTGTGTGTGTGTGAGAGCATTTAACGAAACTCGTTTTATTTATTCGAGAAAATTACTAACTTTTACTTTAAGCAGAAGGGATCTGCTTCCGCACACATACATATATATGTATGTATGCATCTAGATGTACTTATGTATATTTGTATATGTACATATGTCTATGGAAATGTTGTTGATTAGCTGATAACGATGATTATTAAACTCATTATTAGATTAAGTGAATTATAATTATACAGTTGGGGTCTTGATAGATAAAATAATATATAAAATTTAAGGTTATAAATAATTCAATAATTTATTAAGTTGAGATTGAGATATTTACCATTTCATGTCAACATCGACTTGCGCATCTTGAATGCAATTTCTGATCCGCTTCGGTCTTCTTTAAAGCCATTTCGTATTTAAATTAATAAAAAATTACTATAGTGTGAAATAAAATGTTATGAATCTTATAAAAATACGGAAAGAAATTTGATAGCCATATGGCTTCCACCATTTTTCGAAAACCTTTTAAACGCTTAGACTTTTTTTATCAGAGCTGCATTTCTGAAGAAGAGAAAATACTAAACGCAACTGTTGAACAATTACACAAATACACTGCTTCGCGACGACAGCGCACTGCCGCATATATTTTTTGTCAGCTTATACTAGCACAAAAACGGTTGAAGTATAGTATATCGGTTGTGAATGTATTTTATTCAGGACCGTACATCATTCGATTGTTTTTTTTTTATCAGAAATAACTATTTCTGGATTTTTGTTATGTTGATCGTAACAATTATTACTTTTAAATTAATTGCTCAACTAAATGTAGCTAACCTTTTCTAAGCTTTGAATTTTCGGAAAGTAAAAATAATTTTTATGAAAAAAAAAAATCTGAATTTTTTAGGTTAAGACGATGAAAGTGGTGTGCTTTACATGGTTCTCCGGGTTTTGTTTGCGCCTGTTTATTCCTTTAAAAACTCAAAATTAATTATTATTTTCAGTTCCTGATAATAATTAATTCGTCGAAAGCTTGAGTCGGTGAATATTCTTGAGAGCCACTCGAATTCGTCGCCGCCGAAAGTATCGTTTCGGCTTCTTTCCCTGCTCGAAGTAAACAACTGCGTTATTTTCATTTGATTTTCAGTGGGAGATGATGGATTCAGATGAATGTTTGTTCATATAAATGAATGTAATTTTTATTTGTTAAAATGAAGATAGTTCACATGATTGGTGTAAACGTACAGGAACATTTCGATATTAATTACCATTTTAATTAAATTATGTAAAAACGAACATTGTTCAATATGATATGTGTATCAAATGAAAAGGATTGTTGAAAAGAATACGAAAACAAATTGACGTCATTATAAGTTCAATATAGTGGGTGCCCCAATACGGCTGACCACTTAAAAATTCTGCACGTGTAGCGACACAAACGGATAAAAGTTATCGTCACTTGGCCTTTTCAACGTTACAAGACTGCCCACAAATAAATGAAAATACAAAATTATAACAAGGATTTCATATAATTTGTGTTAACTCTTAGTTTAGATTAACTTGCTTTAAGAACAAATAATAAAAGATAATAATTCGTGCTTCATCTGGACAATAGTGTTTGTCACTTACAGTAGTGGAAGAAAAACATTTAAAATTAAATTTCATAACATCTGTAAGTTTCTTACTGATGGCTTGTGTTCCCTTAGACTCAATAAGCTTTTGCAAATGGTTCTGCCTTGAATGCAATAATTACTTGGCTACTTTCGATCCAATTTTTGCTCTTAATGAGATAAATGTTTAATTATATGAAAACCTGGGCATCCAGGAGGAGTTGGGTCTTTAGGATTACACTGCTAGTGTAAATAGCAATCAGTGTTATTATTATTAAAGAAGGGGGATATGAAAACAGACCGCTTACATTATGATTTCCTTTTCTATACCCATCGTTCCTCGAATTGATTTCAGGCTACCCATTCGTAATTTACGACTATCATACTTTCTTTGAGACCAGTGCGAACACTAGCTTTTATTCATGAGTGTAGCCATATTAGACTGTCGACTGGTAACTGTCAGCTAGCCAGTGATGGACATCACATACAATGTCCGCTACCTACTCAGCCTCTTGCAGGCACAGTCTGCAAGTATCATCTCCGATTTTCATCTTGGCCAGATAATACTTGAAGTTTCTTCTATGACCTGCCACTAATCCAGCTTAAGGTAACCCTATTATATCTAACCACCTTCCTGCCGAGGATATCCTTTAACACTATTCGAGCCTGTCTACATGTGGTAGTTTCGCTCTATAATATGCCTATCTATTCTAGGACCTCTGCTTACACTATGCTATTGCCCCTGTTCTGGTCCATAGAAATTCACAGCAGACAACCTTTTTGCTATTTCGCCTTTCAACATTTTTATAATTATGTTTCTCTCAATTATATTTTCTACTGGGTTTTCTAATAGGCACTTCCGAACTAGATGATACTTACTAACTTCTTTTGGCATAAATTGGGTGATATGGACATGTGGCTTGAAGACGATAGCGCCACGTGCTACACATCTTATGCCACATTGGACATTCAGCACGAGCGATTAGAACGAACGGTCATTTAATCTGACTAATATTATTTTCGACCAATGGTACTGAATATGACCGACCAGCACTTATGATTAACTAACATGTTGGATTCACTGCGGAGTCATAAAGGTTTCTTCAACGAGAGGTTTGTGGGTTCCCTCGAAAGGTAGAAATTCGTGGCCAGGATAAATAATAGATTTTTACCATCAACATAAAACTTCCGGGAAAATTCTAAAATAATAATATTTATATTTTTGCGTAGTAAAACTGCTTTGCCACGCTTTCACATAGCGGCTATTGACTTTAATTTATTTATTTTTACAGCAATCATTATAAGCCGGCGTAAAAAAATAGTCCAGACTACTAGGAAACCTATAAAAGTAAACACAGTATGTTGCTTTAACTGAAATCCAATGATTTCCTGGCTTTACTACTTATGTACCAAAAAATATAACAGAATTCAAAAGAGTTTTCCTAAGATCAATAATTTTCAAATAGCCTTAACACACTTCCTCCCAACCTTTCAATATTCATCCCAACTCTATTTCACTTTTTTATAAAGAAACAGCTAAAAATTATAATAAAATTCAAATTTATTATGTGGACGCATAAAAGCAATGTGGGTTTTTTGATCACATTTTTCTACTTTCCTGCCGAAATACTTGTTATTCCACTCACACGCTACCTAAAATTCGAAATGCTTATTTAATATTTAAATACCAAATGAAAGTATCGAACAGTAAAAACGAAAAATTATCTTAACAGGAAATTATTGTTGGTTTGTGGAATTTTTTATTTCTTCCAGATAAAAAGAAAATAATAAATTTTAGAAAAATTAATTTTCGAATGCATTTTCTACTACTTGAAATTTTATCACCAGCAGAATGTTAAACGAGTTAATTCAAAAAAGAACACGTACTTCAGCAGTTTGGTAGCAGCACAATTCAGTACATTAAGCTGCAACATTAGAACCAAAAAAAAAAAAAAATAAAATATACAAAACTCATGACTTTTAACATTTTTAATATGAAAGATAAAAAAAACGACAAACACACACACACTCACATAAAATCGAGAACAACTGAGAATAAAAACGTTTAATGAATTAAAAATAAAAGTTGTTTGTTCATAAGTAGACTCACTCAAAATACTGGCTCAGAAAAATGTGATGCCCAATGCTCAAAAATACTGCAGGCAGTTGCTTTAATTTGCCATAAAATCAATATTTTGTCATGCATTTGCATGATTGTTGTCTGAAGTTTTTCCAATAAATTTGGGAATTTCGAGATTTATTTTGTTTAAAACTTGGAATGAAATATTTGCTTTAATTTGAATTTTGAATTAAGTATTTTTAAATGTTTTTTTTTTAATATGTGATTGTGAGGAATACGCGTCTATTTATATTTGGTCAAGTGTGAGTTATTAATGCCAAATGACTTTATTTAGAAAGATCTTTACATGGGCCTAATAATGTTTGGAGAAACATTGACCAATTCAATTTTTTTATACTTAAAACCAAAATAATTTTCGCATTAGAGTAGCCATTAGTACTTACGTTGTTATTTCTAATCATAATTTTAATTTAATTTTGGATTATATTTCAGTCTATAACAACTTGGAAGTGCTGATGTGTTTTTTTTAAATCTTGCTGGCTGCTTGCATTGTTAACATTTTTGTTCAACGACATATGTTGTTTTATCTACACTTAAGTTTGGTATATATAACACTTGAATTTTGTTTTGTTCCTCTTCGCTGGCTAGATAAGATTTTCTCATTGAAATTTATATAAAGTTAATACGACTTACGTGAACATTATTCGAAAAAATGTAATACCGAGTTCGCATTTAAACCTTTTTAGTTCTCCTGTAAATAACATTTTATGACGTACTATTGCTGTTAGCGAAAACCTCAGAGGTATGCGATTTCAGGAAAAATCATTTATTTAAAAAAAAAAAACTATGATTAATGATGGTTTCTATTTTTGTCCAATTTTTTTAGTTTTTGTCGACTCGATGGGGGTTTCTTTATAATTTGTTTTTTTTTTATTTGAAATTGTTTATGAATTGAAAGGAGCCTTTAACTTTAAAATAGTGATATATGAGAATTTTTTTTAGCGATTTGTTTGTAAAATTGGCGCTTTTAAAAACGTATTATTTTGTAAAATAGGTTTTTTAATGGTCTCGTAATTTTTTGAGAAAATAATCGTTAATGTTAATCTTTTGTTTGGGAATTGAATTGTAATTGTTGCAGATAAAAGTTGTATTTTTGTTAAAGTTGGCATTTTCTATTACCGATTTTGTCATCTCAGCGTAAATTTTTAGATTTTAAATTTTTGCTTCTTAAAAGTTTTTTATTTTGCCCTTGTCAAGTTTGGTTTGCGGACAAACCGGTTTCAGCTATGTTGTTTCTTATTTTTATAAAATTAAATTATTTTTATATGTTTACGATTTTATGGACCTATCATTTTTCTTAATTTTAATACGAATAATGTTATTCAGGCTTAAGTTTATTTATTATTCTTCCAATTAAGAAAGAAAAATTCATTTTTATTAATATGATAATTTTTATAGAATACTAAAAAAATTAAGTTTTGAACAGCAGCAAAATGGAATACATGTGTTTTCTATGCCGCTACACACGTCATCATATATCTTTCTACTGATTAGTGTCTATTGCAAACATCATCTATTTAACTGACTTAATGATGAATAATTCAATACGAGAGCTTCTCATAATTTTAAAATTTGTCGATAATTTTTCTGTTGGCCTAGAACAAAGTATTTATTTTGAGCAGCATCAGACTAAAGAAGAAACATTAATCATAATAAATACTTGGTCTTAATGCTAACAAAGAGCAGGCTAAAAGCAAAAAATTAAAAGAGTACTACAGGGTGCCTGGTAGCAGATTTATATTTTCAAACTTAAATAAAAAACGTAACAATTGATACAAAGTTTTATTAAGAGCATTGAACGATAGAATGGAAATGCGGATTTTATTTTTTAAAGAGTGTGTAATGCAGATGAATTTCGTCGAGTTGAACACACTGTTCAAAGCGGAGCCACACGCTGCAGCAAATTTGGTTCAATTGAGCTGATTTCTCGAGGAATATTTTTCTTTAAAGCCACAGGAGATTGTCATTATAAACCATCTTTTTGAGGTATCCCCATAAAAAAGTCAATGGGAGTTAAATCGGGCGACCTCGGTTTCCGTGGGATGTCCACAAAGCGACTGATCAGTTTTTGGGGGGAAATTTTTCCGAAGCAAATTCATCGAAGCTCTGGCTGTGTTTGCTGTCGCCCCATCCTGTTGAAACCACGTGTGTGAAGAGTACGATTGATGAGCTTGCAGGTGTGGCAAAAATAATTCCGTAATTATTCGCCGATAATTTTCACCTTTGACAAAAAGATGGGCTAATTATCTTATGCGTGGATAAGGCACACCAAACAGTTACCCTGGTGAAATGCAATGGGTTTTGATGTTTCAATAGGAGCTTGCGGCTTCTTGGAGACCAGTAACGGCAGTTTTGCTTGTTGACGTGGCCGCTTAAGTAAAAATGAGCCTCGTGGCTCCAAAAAATGGGATTTACAGTGCGAAAACGCTCCAACATCGTTTGACAAAAATGTTTGCGTAAATCAAAGTCACTTTCTTTCAAGTCTTGAACGATTTGAATTTTAAAAGGATGGAACTTCAGATCATTTTTTTAAATTTCATTAATAATCGCTCTTGGAAGTTCTAGTGAGACGAGCAATTACGCAAGAATCATTACTATTAAAAAATGGCTCCACAGAGAACGCGACATCGTGACTGACAAATCCGCACGATAATTCCAACCGTATTTTTACAGTGGCGCAAACTTCGTTCTAACCCAACAGAAAAATTATTGAAAAATATGAACATTATGAGAAGCTCTCGCACTCAGTTTTTTATAATTTCAGTGGTTTAAATAAGTGATATATTAATGATATTAATATAAAATATTTTTATTTTAGCTCTTTTATGTGCAATTTCATACTTTTTCGAACTTGTTGTCTTAGCCTAAAATTTGCTTTTAGAATTTTGTAATTAAGCACAATTTGAAAGCAATTTTCTCGCTCTCAAATTTTAAAATCCTTTAAGCCAGTGTTGACGAAACATATTTGTTTAAAGGCCTTGAAACAGAAAGTTAAAGGGCATAACCTGATGCATACTTCTACTTCGGGAAGATTACAGCAACGCGGGATGAATTCATGTGTTTCTGTGCAAAACTATAAGTAGTGGGAATGTTGACAGCCGGCAGAAATAGATTTTCATCAGAATTGGCTACACGAAATCGATTTTGCACACACAATATTTCTATCCATGCAGAAGTCTTCAAATTTCTTATGAACATACACTTTCTAAAAAAGAGACGTCTAGAAACCCGTGTAGTTTATAGATTAAAATTTTATTTTTATATTTTTTATATTATTTTTATATTATTCGACAAAAACTTTATTTGTTTTTCTTCTATCACATCCTGTGTGAATGGCTCATGTCTTAAGCTGGTTGTAAAAGGGTCTGATGAAACCAGGAACCAAAGAAATATCAAAAGGGGATTTGACACCAAAATCCCACAGTACAATACGAACAACTCGTTGTCAACAAATTAAAAATCGCCGAGTACGCCATCTTCAACTGCCAAAAATAAATTAATTGTTAAAAAAGAACTGTCGGTATCGGGCGAAATTTTAATAAAATTTGCATAGCTATCGAATGACGTAATTGTCTCCCAGAAACCATAAATGTTTTTTACAGTGGAATTACATAAGTAACGTAGGTGATTATGCTAATTTTATTGATTCTTTGTAGTTGCTTTTGATCTTTTGGGAATTAAGTTTTAAGCTAAATTTAGGAATTGTAAATTACGTATCAATTTTAAGCTGATATATTAATTTTTTTTAATAATAAAATATTTTTTCTTGCTTCTTTTTACAGAACACCTGAAGTAAAAAATTTATAATCTCTACAATAAAAAAAAAGCCAACCAACAAAAAATTACTGACTCCAGGTTCTTATCTACAACAAACAAACAATTCTTTGTCAAAAGAGAATCAAGGAAAAGAAAATTTTACAAAAAAGAAAAAAAAAGAAAACCAAGTTAAAACCCTAAAAAGACCAAAAAAAAAAACCGAAGCGTTCACTTTTGTTCACATTCAAACCAATTCAAATAGCCAACCAAGCTTTGAAACGACACCAAGTATCATCAGCTACAACGTCATTTTCTTTTGTCATATACTTCAACGTATTTTTTAAATACACAACAACAAATATTTTACTAAAGGTATGTAAACAAACGTTTTGTTTTCCCTTTAAAAATAAATTTACATGCAAGACAAAGAACACAAAAAAATAAAATAAATAAATAAATGATAAGGAAAATAGAAAAGAAAATCTCCTAAAAAACATATGAAATTATAGATAAAAAATGTCTCTCACACAACGGCAACCCGACAACAAAAACACAATTAACAATTGTTTAAACAACTTAAGTGGCATTAGAAGCGTATCTGAGATAGAACAACCAAGCAGCAGGGATCTAATAGAGCAATACATGGTGGTGTCAGAAACCAAAATGTCAAGAAGGAAACCTCGTATATCTCAAATGAAATTTAAATAACGATACGAATTTAAAGGAAGTTTTGTTTAGTATTTCAGAAAACGTAAAGTAATTAAGATAACAGTTGCAACCACAGGTAGGGGAGAGTTGAATTTGAATAAAATGAAATTATCTTTGGATTGAAAGGTTTCACGTAGTCGTCGGAGTAGAATTAAATTACTTACAGTAGAAATATTACCGAAAGTATGTAGATTTGAATTCACCCCGCAACGCAATTGCAAAGGTAATAAAACTGAACTTGGGGTAATTCAGTGACATCAGACTGAATTTGATTTTACCGACAGAAGACAATAATAGCAATATTTTGGAAAAACAAAATACTCAAGTACATTTTTCTCTAATTCTATTCCAAATCATTTTATTATAAAAATGCAATTTATGTCGATTGCTGCATAAGCCAAAATAAAAACTTAAATGTTCAAATACCCGAAATTCTTCATACCAAATGAGAAAGCTTAAAGAACTCAAAACAAAAACATTAAATGAAAAAAAGTGCCCATTTTGAGATATTTTATTTACTGCCCCAGACCTACCTAACATTAGTCAGTGAATAGTTACCTAACTTTTTACACCTTCATATCCTGGGAAGCTTTTATGGTAAAACGTTCAAGGTTCCCTATTCGAAGAGTCCTTACGTTTTAAGTTTCGTGGTAACGGAAGAGTGGGTAAAAACCCTTGTATAATGTTAATTTCCCCTTAGGAAAATTTTTATTTATAAATTTAAGCAAAAAATCGTTTTAAAGCCATTAAAAAAATTGAAATTAAACGAAAATTTCTTGTTTAGGGATTTTGTAATTGTGAGGATTCATATGAATAATTATAATATAGTTTGTGCTAGAATTTTTAATAAAAGATTTGTAAATATATTTTTTTCTAAAAATCTCCAGCTTTTTAGAAATTTGAACAAAAATTTTATTTCTATTTGTAAAAATATTAGTAGTTTTGTTTCCGAACACTTCTCAGAATGAAAGTGATATTGAAGATGGCACATAGCCGAAACCGGTTTGTCTCCAAAATAAAATTGACAAAGGAATCTGCATCAAGTCACTCTGTCGGAATATTAAATCAAGAATCGTAATTACTAAATTTTAAATTACCCAGTTAGGGTTTTGTTTACCTCAGTAAATGTTAAAAACTTTAAAAACCAATTTTTGTTTCTAATTTGACAAAAATAAATTTGGTTCTTGTGTGCGCAGATTTGGTAAAGATGTCCTAATTGGGAAATTTTTTCCTATTTGGGAAATTTTCTAGCTTAACAAAATTTAATCAATTTTATTTTTTTATTATGGCCAACAGTATATGTTAATATCTCTTAGCAAATAAATTTCAGTGATAAAAATCACATTAGAAAATACTAATTGGGAAATAAGCGCGAAAAAACTGAAATTCATAATAGGGGTATTCAGTGTTTATTGCAAATTGATCTTGCAAAAGTGAAAATACGAAATTCAGCACAAATTTTGTGTGAAAATATATTATCGTTATGTTTGTACTTGACGAAATATTGTTGATGTGAAACATAATTTTTTTTACTACACCTATTCGTTATCGAAGTAAAAACCCTATAGCTGTTATTAACATTTCATTGATCATGTTTTTTCTCTGCCTTTAACAAACGTTAAGAGCATTAGCAAATATATTTGTATTTGCTTTGTTTATTAAATATTTTTGCTGCAAAAAAATAAAAATAAAAATAATCCAAAATTAAAGAGCCATTAGTTTTTATAAGTTTAGAACAAAAAAATGCTTAAATTTATCTAAAGTTCGAAACTTCACAACAGTTTTCTTTTAGTAACTTTTTTTTTAGAAAAGTTCAAGCTGTATTTTTTGTCTTGAAAATTTCTATCGTTCTTTATATAGATTGATTGCATCTATTTTTTGCTCGCAATTCTAAACGCCAGCTGCTGTTATTAAAAAACTCGCATGTGAAGTTAATTTTCAGGGTTTTGCTTTGTTTTTTTTAAATTTTTTTAATTATTAACTTCTGTATTGCAGTTCGTTGCGTTTTGATATTTTTTATACGAGGGGAGCCGTTTCAGTTTAAACGTTTTACAACAATTTAATTCACTTCAGAGCAACCTCCTTGAAAAGCAACACTTATGTTTCTGTGATATTCCCCAGCAGATCAGTCTTTATCTCATCATGATGTCAAAAGGTCGTTATTTAAAGATTTAGAAATAGCAGAAATTTTAAAGGGCACCACAAATCACCAAGAACCTCTTTTCGATTGTCGTTAATTAACTCCAAACATACCTGCAATCGTAGTTACTCTGTTCGGAAATTTTAGATATTGTCATTAATGTTGAACAGACGTCGTATATTTTATTAAATCTTTTTTTAACTCTTCCAAAATTTCATGCTGGCTTTTCTTGCTTGTTTTTACTCCCTTCGCACCATTTTTGAGCACAGCAGCCGATATTTTACTAATTACAGTTAATACTGAAGTCGGTTGACTATACATATTTTCTCATGAATAGAAAAGAGACGCCGAATCGTACGATATATAATGCAAATCACTTTGTAAAAATTGCTTGACAAATTTGCCATTTTACTTCTACATTTTATCACGGGCTATATGGCTCGTAGTATCGTGTTGCCTGTAATACACGCGCCCACGTGGATCCATTTGTTGTAATCGAAAAGAGAAAATCTAAACCTTTAGAATGAAGTAGAATTATAGAAATAGCAAACAGGGATGTTTATCACCAAGTATTAATTTAGGAAAGAAAGCAGAATAAAGATTGGTCATCGTAATTTTGCTACTGAAACAGTTGCTGCTACTACAATCCCATGGATTGCTGCCGTAAGCCGCGTAGCGCTTCGACTACTAACCACGTTATGGGTTAAACCGACTGAATTAGAATCTCGACCGCTGCAATTTTTTTAATGTGTATTATTTCCTATTCAAGCTTAGCGCCCTCTTTCGCCAGGATTTCTAATGTATAAGATGATTCAAAAAGGGAGCACAATTCGAAGAGCAGTAAACAATTTAAAGAAACTGAGTCGATTATAGGTAGTAACTCTCCTTTGCGACAACTTCTCGATGCATCTCTTAAAAACATTGTTGCTGTAAATGAGGGTGTCTACGAAACCCCGAAAATATAAATTCGGCAGGGAGTGTGAACGGCATTCGTTCTTGGTGGTTTGAGGAGAACGGCGCCGCCATCTGCATGAAACCATTGCTTTCTTACAGCAGCGAATTCCATAGCGCACTCTTAATGATGCAAGAAATATAATTTTCAGAGAAAGTCTAAAAAATTAGTTTATTGTCTTAAATCCGGTCATAATAAAGGACTGTCGTAGTTAAGTTAGGTATTAATTCAAGCGGTCTGGATTAGGTGGTTTTCTGTTTTTAAAAGTCTTCAAATCATTGGTTGCTTAGAACAATATAAAATAAATTTAAAAAAAGACACTAAAATATAAAGCTGCATTAATTATTTTCAGAGGGGCTTTTAATGTTCGATTTTAGTGCATCTACGGTCTATATGAAGCATTAAGAAGAGACATAATTTCAGTGCATCAGCAATTCTTAAATATTCTTCTAGGAGGGTTTGAAAGAAGCTCATTCTCCAGAACTCTGCTTCTTAAAAAACAATCTTCGCTACCACTAATGTTGCTATCAGTTCTTCCAAGTCATAATTAAGTGAGTAGATATACTAATAATAATAGTGGTCATGTGAAAGTATCTAGTACCGTTGATGTTGCTGTTATTGTTGGTGTTGTTGATGGCAGCTATCGTGCATAAATTTTAGTATTTAATACTTTAATGTAGCATGTTCGATTACACATACATACGCATGTACATATGTATCTTTGTGTGTACGTATGATTCACACGCATAGTAAAGTAAATTGCTGGCTGAGTGGTTGTTGCTCCCAATGTAGCTGCTGGTGCTCTTGTTGTTGTGATTATGTATTTTGAATTTTTGCTTTTATATCAGCTTGCGCTCTAGTTTAAAAATCTAAAAACATTTAGAGGTCATTACTCCTCTACATGAGAAGAAACTTGTATTTAAAATTAATACTCTTACATTAATGCAAACGAAAGTACGTACGTATTTATGTATTTCTGTGTAAATTTGGCTTAGTGTAGCCATCCGGCAGTATTTAAAGTGGTAACGTAACTGTATTTGGGACTGCAAATCTTCTGCAATATATATTGTTTCAATCATATGGCATTATATTGAAAATATTTTCATATATCTACCACGTTAGACAAAATATTGGCCTGTAACTCTCTTTCGGACAGTATAACTTTCGTTCTGGCAAAAGAGCTGCTCATCTTTTGATGCCAAAAATTAATCAAGCAAATTCTTGGCACCCTTAAAGTGGAGAGTATTTCAACCCGGTTGTTCAGCATCGACTGAAACGAATGGTGGTCAGACGAAGCTAAGTCTGATCTATAAGCCGTGTGTGATGAAGCAACGCAGCCGGGGTTATCTAAATTGCAGTAAATTGTAGGTTCATGTCTGTAGCTTATTCTGAACTTTAAAAGAGAGGAGATGGACTCTTAAGTTATACCCAATTATTCGCAAGCTTTCTTCTAACTGACATGGATATTAAGCGGATAATGCCTCTTGTTCTTTTTCTTCAAACTTTTGTGGTCTTCTCGAACATTCTTTGTCTGCAAAACCAAACGTGGAAGACAATATCTACAAATTAATCCAAGAGAGATAGAGAGACAGGGAGGGGAGAGAATGTTTGCGTCATAAGTTCCCTCAAGAATGTAAGAACTTTCCGCAGCACTTTTCTTCCTATAAATACAGTGACCAAATTTCCCTCAAAAACAATTTCTTTTAATGCAAAATAATATTGCGAAAAAGGCAATTCGCAATGTATTGACAGTTGCCGAAACTTTACAATGAAACGAATTCTATCAACGTTCACATTAGAGCACAAGTGGATCTCTCATAGCGAAAAAGTTTCTGTACAGCCAATAAGTTTTCGGGCTTCGTCGATTAGTAAATGAAGTTGGAAACATGGAAAAACTGCGCACCGCTTTGTGCTGAAAAACTTGTTTGGATTCTTTTTAAGAACGTGTCCGTCAAAACGATAGAAACATCCGAGATAGGAGAGCCTACCTCTGCCCTAAAAACTGCAAAGGTGAGTATTATATTATCCAATGAATTGCGTTTTCACCCCATTAATGGTGAATTGTGAACGCATAGAAGGTCAAGTTCATGGCGCCAGTATAATTGGGCGGAATTAAGTAAAAATTGTTGGCAGCTTTCAAAAGCACAGCCGTCCATTGAAAAAGAAAGATATAACAGTTCCCGCAGCCGCAGTTGATATTACCAAAATCGTGCTACCTTTTCAACAGATCCAGACCTTCAGTTTATTATATTTTTTATCTAAAAAAATCATTAATATAAGATTTTCTAAAAATCAGAAGGTGTCAGGCTTATGGCTAAAGAAAGCTGTGTTGACAATACAACTTTTTGACCACACTCTATAAATATCTGCATGAATAATTGTCATGTCGACTTAGTATGAGTGCTTATTTAATGACTTTAGTGTCACTAACTATCATTTTTCGAATCGTGGTGAAAGGGTTAAGGAGCAAGTTACTTACGTTGTACTGGTTATTTAACATTTCTTCTGTGGTCTATATGCAGTCGATTCCGATACAAGAAAGGAGAATGCCAACGTGCCATCCAACCGTTTTTGCTGCTGCGTTTAACAACTAAATGCACTCGATCTCTCACAATTATCCGAACTGAAGGGTATGTTTAACTCTGTGTGGTGTTGGGAAATAATATCGTTTTATATCTGATTGCATTTCTTTATTTTTGTTTACCTTTTTAAATTTCTTGCTCTTGTAGTTGCAGTTCGGTTAGTTCAAAAGGGATAAGATATAAACAACAACAACCATTTTTAGATAATGATTACAATCATTATAAGTGGATACACTTGGCTGTTGCTTTTGCCTTTTTATTATTTTTATGTTTTTGAGCTGCTTCATAGGTGCTGGGGACTTTAAACAGGCAACTTAGTCTAGTACAATATTGTTGTTGGCCACTTGGACCTTTTTGAAAGTCATAACTATTTAAGTATGTCATAAACAAATACTCTGGGTAAACAGCAAAGGAAATTATTAATGTATTTTGCAAAGGAGAGACAGGACAATTTTACTTCATTTTACTTCATTTTGCTAAATTTGCTCAAAAATATTTGACTCTTTATTGGTTTCATTTTAAAACATTTTGGCTGAAGGAGATGTTAAAGTTGCTTAATTTGTAGACAAGAATAAAAGTGTTGGTGTTTCTAGAAACTACAGTAAAATTAACAAAATGTTTTTGCAATAAGAGCGGAATCTTGTTGGCAGTATGTGGCGATGATATTTTGCTGTAAAATTTGTTTTGCCAATTCAGCTTGGCAAGTCACACGATTAAGCAGCACGCCTAAGTAAACAAACTTTCCCAATTTTGGATGAATCGGTAACTTAAGAAACAAAATTTTGCCAGATATAACAAAACACCAACCTACACGAGGTTGGTAATGTACGTTATTCCCAGCAAGTAACAGTTTAGTGTATTATGGAACAGTTTGCTCGTACAACTTCGAAGCCGACAACATCAGCAGGAAGTACTACAGATTCTTGATAACCAATTTCTTTGGGCCCGAACAAAACGGTTCTGTACAGAATTAAAAGAAGGGTTAAATCTATAATAAGAGAGAGCGTAGTTGGCATCACTACTGGCAATGGAGACTTGAATAAGCTGGTGACATTGTACGATATTACTCCGCGTGACTATTGTAGAGTTTCCTAAAGCCACAAATCTATGCCAATAAAACACAATCGGACGATCAGAGTTCGCTCAGAGTTAGCGGAACCTATCGCTCAACTTCAACGGGATATATGTAATTGAGTCATTTCAACGATGTAATTTTCCAATCATATTGGCACACATTAACCTTATTGGAAACCCCGTTAATATACTGAGAGCGTATTATTTCTTTCTTTAGGAACTACTATTCACGACTTTTTTAAACATATTCAAAGCATCGCACGTTGGAGCAGAACAGGTCAAAAATGTTGCTTAATTCAGAGAAGGATGATACCGATTATTTTCATTTATAAATGAATTATCCAATTGTACAGCAACAGTGTTGCGATAAGTTATGATTTATCTACATTTTGCAGATATTTTTGAGCGAAAAATTCAGATTTTTCCAAAGTCTACAAAATATGATAACTGATGTGAATTTCAACTTATTTCGAGACTAGTTTTTTTCTATAGTGTTGTTCTTAATGAATATATGTTTATATACATCTTTAATTCTAGCTTATTAATGATGTGTACTTGGCTGAACTTTAATCAAATTGCTGCTAAATGATGAAACAACAAATAAATAATCCTTTTAATTCATTTTAATGACCTTGAGAACCCGCTGAATGGCTCAAATACGAACGTAACATGCAAATGAAGACTGGATTTATTTGTATTGTTTAGATGAAAATTTATGTTACTTTTTATAGTGTTTTTTTTAATAACAAAAAATTAATAACGAATTTTCAGATTTAAAAAATAATATGCAGATTTTTAAGATTTTCTTATTCCAAAATTCAAGATTTCTGCACTAAAGCTGTAAATTTTATTACTAACAACCGTCTTGACTAGTCAAAATTTTATCCGCACATGTATAGAGCTTTGGCAGAATAATGGAGAAAAATGTGTTCTGTGTGAAGAATACATGTAGATGCTCCTGTTCAGTTTGAGCATAATTTTTTGTTTGTCATCTAAATTGTTTCCTTGTTCCAAGCATAGTTTTGAACGTGTGTTTACAGCCGTGCGCAAACATACATATTTTTTCTTTAGCCTGTGTGTATTTGTTAATGTGATGGCAGAACAGCGTTGGGCTAACAACTGTTCCGACAACGTTCTTCGCACACGAATAGACCATCAACAGCGACGGGCTTCACACGTTGCCAGAACAAATGTATGATTAGTCAAGATGGCATTTAACTTCATTAGAATCTTCGTTATTAGAGAACCATAAAACAATAAGTAAATTCAGAGTAGATTGTGGAAGTCGATATAAAAAGCTTCAGTTTAAATCAAAAGAAAAATTTAATTTTAATTCTATTAAAAAAATGCACTGAGAAAAAAATTGCATTCCAGAAAAGGTGCTATTATTTTGAACAGTCCTCTTAATGTGATCAATGTGAACTATATACGTATCTTTTGCTTTATTTTAAAACTAATAATAACATGTAAGAAAAAGTTGTTGAAAGAAACAAATTAAAAATTTTTAAAAATTTGAGTTGTGTCAGAATCATAAGTTTTCTGCAAATGGGGCACTATTGCGGCACGGTTTTGCTTTCAAATATTAATGGACATAATATTTACTAATTTTGAAAAAAAGTATTTATTATAACAACCTCTTAAATTTGTAGTTCTATTTAATTCAACTAGAAAAATGGCCTATTTTGAGGCACATTAACAAAAATTTAAAAGAAATATTCAGAATAAAAAACTACACGTAAGGTTTAAAAAAAAAATACTTAAGTACCTGTAGTAGATGGGTCCCATCTAGAATTGAATTTAAATTTTAAGATAGAAGAAAACACCAAAAATATGTGTTAAAAACACTTAACCTTAAAATTTTGTTGGCATTTTTCAAAAACTTAAAAGAGTTCAGCTTTGAAATTGCACAATAGAAAACCCGTTGAAGATTTCTTAATGACTTCGGCGGTTAGCGCTATGCAATTATTTTACTATACTGGTAATATTTAATTTTAAAATTTCCATTTAAGCGTCATATTCGAGCTGTTCTGTCCCAACGTGCATCATCGCACCCGTGTGAGGAAAAAACAAAACAAATTTTTTTTAACAAAAGCAAAGAATCTGCTTAAAATTTAGGACACTTTTTTTTATCGTCTTCTTTGAGCTCAAGTAGCAATTCAATAATAATTCTTTTACAATTTTTTCTTTACTAACACAATGTCGTAAGAATATTCTTCTACAGATTTTGTAATTCCTTGCAATGATTCTGCAGCAGCTGACGTTTGCTTTAAAAATGTTGCTTTGTGTTTGTGCCACTATTCAAGCCTGAGAACACCATGGATGCAATGATGTTTGTAACGTCTTTAAGAATCCTCTCAGTCACACTCAATTTCTTACTTTTTGCTTTGGACTTAAGACAAAAAGAAAACGTAAATAATTGAACAAAAGAAAGTTTGAAGAGACTAAAAAGTTGAGCAATAAAAATGTGTAACTAGAGTAACGTTTTTTTTTTTTTTTGATTATCTCACAATCATCAAATAAAATCAAGCGATGTCTTGTTGCAATTTTTTACAAAGCAGTCAGTATTCGAGCTAAACTACATGTTTGAACACAGCAACCGGCGAACACGTTCGCATATCTTACTACCTTTTGACACTACCCATCCATCGCATATTAAAACGTATCGTAATCTTGAAGGTGAAATGAGATTTTAATATCATCGACACTTTACATATCACGTGTTCTTTGATGTGCCAAGTTGTTTTGGATTTGTAATACTAATTTTTGTTTCTCTTTGAAAACTTTAATAAAATTACGAGAGTTTTTTGAAATAAATCGAATTTATAATTATAATGCGCTTAAGCTCTTGAAAACAAACTTTTAAAATTAATTAATTCTTTAAAAAGATAATAGAATAAAATATTCCACAAAAATTAATCAGATTTGAAAACAGCAAGTGATTTCTTTTTCAAATCAAACGGATCAGACCAAGGCTCCGTTTAGAGTATCTTGTCATGACACAATAAACAAGAGATTAACGGTCAGTTTAGAAAAATAAATCAGATATATGCTTCATGATTGCGGAAGCAACCGCAACTTGATATATGTAGATCTGATAATCCAACTCAATTTATTGTTTTCTGGCCAGCTCGGAACAGTAACTTAAAAAATGCTATAATTATGTTCCCTCCATAAAGGCTTCAGAGAAACTCCTTATGCTAAAAAAATATAAAGCCGACAGACAACATCCCTATAATAGAGCCACCTCTTCCGACTTATCTCTGATTTGTCTTCTATTAAGCCAAAGTCTGAGTTTGCACGAAAACACTATTTGAAGCATACCAGTCACGAATTTATGATGTCTAACGACAGAAAATAAAAGCGGGTTTACGGAAAGAGTTTATTTGGTTTTAGCATCCCAACTGATTTCTATGCAGGCCTAAGTAAGACATTAAAAAAAGCAAAGAACGTCCTTCTTATGAATAAAATATGCTCATTTAAGGATAAGTCGCCCTGGTCCATGAAAGAAATTCATTCAAATATTAATTAATTATAAAATTAAAGCTGCTGCATATTGAAAAAATTGATAATTAGTATTGTAACGAGCCAATACGAATTCGCAAACATAAACACACACCCGATATGGAAAGCGTCACATACTATTAAGACTATAGGGTGTCAAAAAGGGAGCCAGAAAGTAAGTGGTCTGCTTCGATATCCCCCCATACATTAATAAGACTATGGGGTCAACATACTGCGAAATATAAAATACGTTATAATTCTCATTTAGTTTACAATAAGTATTTGGTATAGTATAGAGGTTTGACCTTGAAAAGGAGAACAGTTAGCGCTGCCGAGCGAACTATATTTATAAGCAGGCCACTTGAACTGTAGCCTGAGAGCTTTATCGATTCTCCTTTCATCTGTAGTAGAACCGTAGACCATAGTTTTTTCGAATGCAAGGTCTCCCGAAATTATCTTGTATCTAACATACTACGAGTGTAGTTGCTTGGCGTTTTACGCGACAAATGAAAGGGGATTTCAATAAGGATACTACATATTCTTTCGCACATGGAGTAATCCTGATTGGCCTAGATCTTTAACGAGGAATTTCCCGTCGATCCCTTTTAACTAAAAAATTTACGGCTGCAATATTTTCGATTCTTTGCACTGGATCAGAAACATATAATGAATAATAGTTTGCTTTGAATTTATCCATTAAACATAATTTGCGTTCTTAAACATACTACTGCGTGGTAAAGGGAGTATTATAAAACAGTCCAAGGGTTCATTCTTTATAATTTTGTGAAAAGTTATTAAGTATATCAGGGGTTCTTACCCCTAAAGATGATCTTACGTATAACACCACGAAGAATATGTGTTCAAAAATAAGAACTCGGAACAACAAATTAAGAGCGATATTAAATTTTTGTAGAACATTTTTTTTAGCTACTTGATGTCTTCAGACCAAAATTATTCTTATCTAATTTTAAAAGGCAATTAATATAAGAAAAAAAATGAGTTGAATAATATAATTTTTACGTTATTAGTAACCACAGAGTATTTTATAAGTTGTTTCTTTTAAAATTTCCTCCTTCAAAGGCTCAAGTTGAATACGCGCCTGGTTTTATTGAAAATAATTAGAGGAACAAATACACTGTGTTAACTTAAGATGTGTAGGAGCCAAAAAAAAAAACTTTTAATTATCTAATATTTACCAATTTTAGAGCCTTCTTGCGAATGCGATCCTATACGTATGTTTTATACTTAAAGTTCAGTTACCAAATAATTTTCAAATTTCCTATCCCTTGCAACACTGCCTGATGTAGGTACTCAACCCTGCGTCCTTTTGCTGAATATATCACACCTACATATCTGTGTAGAACAGTTATGTATGTATGTGTTAGTAAAAGTTAATCAAACAAAATGAACTGCAAGTAAATGAAGAAGTTTTTATTTTAACCTTTTCCCAAACTATTTTCTGTTTTTGTGCTAGTAAAAAGTAGAACCTTTAACATTTGCAATAAGTTTTACTGCAAGTATACTATATGTTGCAACAAACACTCACCCGCACTTACCCATACAAACACTTGCATGTTGTTAAACAAGTGATGTTTACACATACGTATTTGTAATATATTCATATGCATTTTTAATCATCCTTTTACATCTCTTTAAAATTAAACTTTAAATTTTATGTTTGATTTTTATCATTTAATAAATTTTTATAAAAATTGAAGTTTTTGTTTGCTAAAAAACACATGGTTCGTTCAGAGGAAATAACAAGGATTTTTTTATTCTGCGCTTTTTAAATCAGATTGCAAGTCGAGTTTATTGATGTGCTTTAAGTTACAGCTATTTTGAAGATTTATCGATTTTAGCCATTCACAACAAGCTTTCACACAAATTTATGTAAAACGGACCCGGCGTTCTCATTCAAATGAGAGTTTCTCTTTAGATCAGTGATGATTTAACGAAACTAGAAACCTGGTACGTATGCAGAACTCACCTTTCTGCTTCGTAAAAGAAATGTACGCTCTTCAAAAGCTAGATCCGAGTCTACTGGGTATAAACTTTAATTTGGCTTGGTTTAAAATTTGTTACAAAATAGAGGTATCGCAAAATAAATTGGATTTGAATCAAAACTTACACTTTATCGTCATATATGAGTGATTCCGCTCTCCAAGAAAAAATAATATTGAGTCTGGAATGTTTGAATGGCCCAAGCACTGGATTTAAATTCCAACGAATTCGGCATGCCAAAAAGCGCATTGCCTTGGTGCTAAAGAAAAAACGTAGTCGTTATGTTTGGCATAACAATGCGATCACCAACGTATCTCTACAAACTTGTATAGGCGGCATTTATAGTCCAATGGCTGTATAGACCATGATTTTGCTACAGTCTTCCCGCCATTTAAATCTTACTCACAGACATTAAGGTACTGCTCCGAAGGAGCTTCACCAACAAACAGTCCGGAGCTTTTCGGCTTGACTAATTGACGGCTTTAGTTATAGTTCAAAATCCCATTGATCGTGCGCCACAATTGCTTCCGTTATTCGGATTTTAACCAGTATGTAACTGGTTCGAAGTGCGATCTTCAACGATTAGTCTGACACCTTGCGTTTCGGGGGTTACTGGTTCCTGTGGTTTCAGTCGTTTAGTTACTGATCGAACCTCGAAGTTTCAGACCCCAGGCAAGACTCGGAGACATGTCCCCTCACATCCCTTTAGACAACAATAAATCAAGCTGTCGGAAACACCAACAAGATATCCTCCAAGAAGATACACTCCTACTTTGAAAGAAATATGACGATAAGGCATATCTAGCAGTGCATTTTGCTGAATGCGTCGCTGGTCTTATATTGTTTTTGGTTGCTCATCAGGTAAAATATGCCAATTTACTTAGATATAAATTTCATCGTCCAGTTTTCTTTGAACCATTTAAGCGAAAATGTCAATGAACCGTGACTGGTGCTATTTTTCCAGCCAGAGTATTTTATGATTATATAAGTAACTTTATAAATTTAGCAGAACGTTCGTGATGTTGGTTTCAAATGGCAGCTTAAACGGAAACCTTTTCAAATTTTACGAAAGCTAGAATTACTTTATATGTAAAACATCCTCAACTAAACGAGAGTTTAAGAGGCTGCATACAAAGCATTCAAGGCTTTGACAAAAACGGCAACAAACAATGCTTGGGAATTGAATATAATAATATATTAATTTCAATGTATAAAGCGCTAGTTTATAATAATAAATTTCGACATTTTTTTTAATATTAAAAATTTACTGAAATTCATACCGCGCAATAGCTTGGATTGCATCAGCGCCTGTACGCACCAAGGAGACACTTAATTTACTTTAACTATTTCATCTAGATTTCTTCTTTTGTTTCTTCAGCAATAACATCTCTGAGCTAATGTTTATTGTAATTAATTGTTTTTTAAATCACGTTTTCACCTCTAGCTTATTGTACCAATCTCCTACATTTTTAATGGGCCACATAACACATCATCATAATTGCCATCATCATCATTTAACTATAACAAATGCATCATTATACTTTATTATGCCACTACAACATACCAGAGCTTGAATTAAACAACAAACAACGGCCAACAACAGCAACTGCTATCAGAACATTAGCGCACAGTTGTTGTAGTCTACTTAAAAGCCACAAAAGGAAAGAATAGTAAAAATATTTTGTGCAGAGCATCAACACCAAATATAAAGACGCTTAGCCATATTTAACCTTGTCTAGCAAAATAACACGGGGTTTTGGCGCAAAAGGTCGATTTTACGTGGAAGTTATTATTTTTTGTTGAGAAAAATGGAGAAAACGAAGTGTGGCGAAGCAGCAGAACAAAATGCTGTAAGAAGATATTGTTTGGTTTATTTAAAAGCTTTAGAAAATGTTTAAAACGTTATAGGGATTATAATAAAATATTTTTTTGGGCGAACGTTACGTGACTTCTTCTTGTTACGAGTATAAATAATTTTAAAAGTTTTGTTTATATAGGCTTCTGATACTCGAAAAGGAACTTGTGAGATATGCCAGGGGGTTTCTTTATAATTACGCAAATGTCGCGCCTTTTCTTCCACAGTTCTTTAGATGCCCAATTGCTTATAGACATGGCGGAGAATTGACAGATAAGTTTAATTGGTGTAGTAGTCGTTGTAGAGGAATTTCAGACTCCATGCCTGTACACTAATTAAGAAATCTAGTGTGAATTTCTTAATGAGTGTGAATTTCTTAAGCACCGTAGGCAAAATATATTCAGCAATCGAAGGGAAGAGGAATATTCCCCGCTATTTTTTGAAGAATCGACGAGGTTAAATGCTGAGCTTCGTTCCTAGTTCGTGTTCTAAAATTTTACTACAGTAGTCAAATTTAGAAAATTTTGCCCTTTTTTATACTATAAATTTATATAATAATACCTATATTCCCTTTAACAAGGCAACATTTTATTTCAGAAATGAAAGCGCCATTATTGTCAAGTTATTGCCGCTTTTACTGCTTTTGCTGACAAAGCTAAAGATAGGCTTAAGAGGACGAAATCTCGCCTGTATAAGCGATCTGCAGGGGGAAGAGGCACTGATGTATTACATTTGAAGCGCAGGAATTTCAAAGGGATCAAACGATATTTATAGTATAGGAAGCCCAGATGGCAGTTTTTCCAATGATGATGGCACACTGCTGAAACCGGTTTGTCTCCAAACCAAACTTGACAAGGGTTGACGGAAATTCGTTACAAAAATCTACATCAAAACACCCTGTCGGAATATTAAATCAAGACTCAAAGTTAATTTCGTTGAGAGGTCAGGCATCATGATGGCTTCAGTGCGCAGCCAATTCCTAGTACCGTGAACAAGTTTGAGCATGATCATACTCTTTTGGACCTTGTGCCAGATTGGTATATAGACAGTGTAGTGGCTATTATGGGAAGAGACCCAGAAATGTTTCAAGTTAGGCGATTGTGCCGGTCAAGAATTTGAACTCCATTCTCTTCTAGGCATTCATTAATCAACACCAATGGTTGTTTTAGATAGTTATCGTGTTATATAACTAAACGAAGTGACATATTCCACTCAGCATGTAGAATCATATTCGTTTTCAGAATGTTTTTTTATATGAAGAGATTCATTATTCCATCATTTTTATAAAATGATCCAAATCCGTTCGCCGTATACACTTAAAACTAATTTTGAAATTGCGTGGCTCAAGCTTTTCACCAGGTAAGCATCAAACTGCAGAGGAATCATCAGAATTTATTAAGTTGAATTTTGACGCGTCAATTTATAGAACAGCTTTCGATTTCTGTGCGGTCCAATTCAGGTCTGTTCCTACAAAACGCAATCTTTAATAAACAGCAACTGGTTAGATAGAAAACGCGTGTTTGCTATCTGGCCTTTTTTGAATGTGCTTTTTTGGCTGGTCTGTAAGTTTTTAAATTATTTTTTATTGTACGTCTTCTAACAGCCAAACATAAATAAGAGCGTTGAGCGTTGCGTTAGCAGCAGGTTACGTAGCTACAAAGCTTTCAGAGACATACATTTTACATCAAATGTACTGTGGCTACGTGCCCTGCTGCTAACGCAACGCTCAACGCTCTTATTTAGGTTTGGATGTAAGTGTACTATGGAGTACAGGGACTAGGCTCTTGAAGAACGTCGCTGTTGATGATGAGTTCAAACACAGCTGTGCAAACAGTGGATCGCACAACGCTGTTTTGTGTATATACGCTCGTTTGTAACACTCTCGATGACAAACTAAAAATTATGCTCAAATTGAGCAGAAACAGCTACACGTATTCTCCATACAGAAGACCACGAGCGAATTTCTTCTCATTGTTCTACCGACGTTCTCTCTATGTGCGAACAAATTTTTGGCTACTCAAGACGTAGTGTTACCTAAATAGTTGAACTTTAGAAATGTTTCGTTATTTTAAAGAAAGTTTATGTTTTTCCTTTTCGTGAATTTGTTGCCTTTGTTCTGCACAATAGTTATTTTCGGGAATTCCGAACTTTTTGATGTTAATATTGCATTTGTTTTCTGCTACAACCGCTTACCAAAGTGTACAGAAAGAGTTTCATAGAAGAAGCAAATTTATAAAATGTTGAGTTTTATTATTAAATAAGTATTTTGTTGTTTTCTTTTGCACAACACTGTATAAAAATATTGAGCGGAACAGTGACCTTTTTGTGCCAAGCAACTGATGTAGGGTATTATATTATCGGACATGCCTAACTACACCATGGTCTTTTGCGCCAAATCGCATTATTACGTTTCACCGAGAATCACCTGCCATAATCCCTTTATTCAAATGCTGTTTGTATGGAATTACAGCAACATCAAATAAAACGTAGTCGTGCGTGTTCACAATGATAATGACTGTGTAACGTTTCTTGTGACTGAGTGTTTGCAGAGACTAAAAAAATTAAACAGAAACAGCATACACTGAATAAAAGAAACGAGGTTAATCAAAAATGTAAGAAAGATGTGCTTTGTTTTAACATTTTTCCTTCCTCCCGCTGCGTGTGTTATTTAAAGTTCCTAAAGAATTTTTAAAAACTGTAAGCTTTCGCTTTTGAAATAAATATTTGTGGAAAACGAACCCTTTGAGACACATAAAGCAGACAGTTCCTCCAACTGGGATCCTCTTATGACGACCTCAATTACATTATAAGCAACAAAGTATTTTCTTTCTATACCATCTCTACTCCCCCTACTGCATTAATGTAATCATGATTATCTGAGAATTTTCCTTCGTATACAAAATCATAAAAAGAAGAAATAATTAAAAAGAAAACAAGTTTTAGGTCTTTTTAGTCTTTAATTATGGTCGCAGCATGGTAAAGTGCAAGTACTTCAAACAAACAGCAGACGCAGGCGACGTCGACAAGATCTCTTTGTTCCCTTTCATATTCCTGTTGCATTGTGGGAAAATACATTGGTTGTTAATAGTTTGAAGTAGCAGGAGTAGTTGCCAAAAGCAGTATAAGCGACTGCATTATAGAGTTTGCTTAACAATTGCAACAATAGATTTAAAATACAAATGCTTTTCAACACTAACTCTTACTTTAGCATAAAATATCTGCAAAGTTTTCTTTATATCATCAAACTACACAGCAAAAAATTCTTTGTTTGAAACTATTTTCCTAATTCTCTTTGTGTCATAAGATATTTATGTCCATAGTTTTGGAAAAACGAGGAATCTAATACCAAAGAAGGATTGTTAATACAATGGAATTTGGATAGAAAAAAAGGACAAACAAATTGCGATACTGTTTCGCTCATCGTGGGAGCGAAAGCTTTGGCAATTATTGCCTACTACTAGTTATTTGTGTAGGAGGAAATGCACAAGCAGATCACTAATATTTGGGGTCCTCTTTCAGCTGCCTTTATTCTTTAGCAGTTTTATCAGATGGTTGGCTGTCAAATTACTCAGTATTGAGTTTCATGCAATCATCTTGATGTAAACACTCACCTTTTGCGATTTCTGACTGCCAACAAGAATTAGTCGATCTTCTTTATTTTGTTAAAGCACCCCTTATGGCCAGCATCATCTTAGTCCAATCACAGCGAGCGTTCCCCAGCTTGCCCCACCGTCTTGCAAGCAAAACATACAATCACAATCTTCGATTCTCAAGTTATTCAGTTGGCATTAGTCAGCAGCTCAGTTGTCCAGCTTAGGTTACTCAGATTATAACTAAGCATATGTTTCGTTTACTTGCCTCCTTGATTATTATTTGATTTTGCCTACAAGAAACAGTCTCCTATCACAATATAAAGGTTTCTCTTCGAACACAGGCTTACTCGTTTAACGAGACGTATCTATTCGACTTCGGGACACAGTCTAACATCAATATGTAGTCCATCTTCGTTTGGCGCATGCATGTCGTCACCTCCTTTGGGCCTGATCCTAAAGGTGTTCCACATCATGCATCTAACCTGACATAAGGACATGTACTCGTCCAAAGTTTAAGTGCACGATTAATTTAATTTACATATTGATTGTGCTGCTTTGATTGGAAAAGGTGGAATAGACAGTACAAGCGGTGAAGTAGAGATATTTTTAGCAGCTCTGCAATTAGCAGCTCTAGTGTTGGATAGATTATATACTTTTCTTTAAAAACCGAATTTCCGAGATGTACAAGAGAGAGAGAGAGAGAGAGTTAGAATTTCGGCTATAAAATCAATATTTTCTAATTGCTTGAAGAGTCTCGAATCACAATGAAAGTCCAAAAAGTGTTTAGTACCTGTTATTCAAGTGCGTACTTAACTTAAGCTCTCGACCTTTTTCGGTTTCTCTAAGACCAACACATCACTTTTGAGTTAAATATCGAAACAAAGTGATGAAAAGTTTTTTTTTTTTTTGCTTTACTTACTTCACTTAAGTCTATCTCAAGAAACCCGGCTGCCAAAGCCAAAATCTAAAATCGGTCTAATAAACCGAAAAGACTCACGAAAATGAAAATAGTCGGAGAAAAAATGAATAAAATGCTGTTCAGTGCCTGGATCTTTCGCTTAATCGCCCGCTACGTTTATTCACCCGCCTACTTTGTCATGTTTGTCTTATATGGCTGTTGATTGCCTGCCACAGCACCGAATAACTAGCAAAGCATTTTTTTTTATTTATTGCAAAAAGAAAAAGCAAAAATCTCCTAACCAAATACAACAAAAATCCTACTTACTCGTTTGATTGGAGAAAAAGAAATCACCTAAACTAAGCTGCATTTTTACAACACTCCTCAGCTTTAATCTCGCTAACATAATTATCATTGTCATCATCTATCAACGTAGTCGCCATTGGCAATGGCAACGCAAACGTTATTAGCATTTGTCCACCGTCGTCATAATCATCATCAGTTGTATTTCTATCATGGTGTGGCAGGCAGCATGACCTTGCAGCTTAACACCACAACAGATGATTAAGACTATTATAAGCTTAAAATTTATTTTTATCCACTCTATTTACACACATGCACTAGTTTCTTAGTTTCTTTTCACTTGCAGCCATCCACAAACAATAAGAAAAATAGAAAAACACTATGGAGCAAAACATAAAAATAAAACATAAAAAAATCTTTTAGTGCTCTGCAACTAAACTGCACTGGCATGGAAGAAGGAATAAGCGTTGTAATTCAGACCAACCGAATATTTTCTAAGTTTAAGTTCACACAAGCGAAAGAAAAATGCACACTGTCACTAACAGCTTTCAACAATGTTGCTGCAACGAATTTTTTGCCCTACAAACATAGAGGTACATACGGACACAGCACTAATGCTTCCAGCAGCAGCATAAATTCTTATGGTAGGACTCATTGTAGTCGTTTTACGAAACCAAGTTGTAAAAAATACTTTATGACACTTAGACTGCACTGCACTCCTCCAATACACACTACTGCTGAATATAGAATAGACGAGTTCATATGCAAATGCTGGCTGAAAGTGAATATTAAATGCTTCGCAGGAAACTGTACAGCTTTTAAGTGAAATGGTATAATAGGAGGCTTGTACTAAAAGTCCTTTAAAAATAAATATTTTTGAACAAGAGTTTCTGTCCAAATTGTCTTCAATTAAAACAAATTTAAATATATTTTGATTAAACTCATTTTTTTTAAATTTAATTTAGTCATTAAATTAATTTAAAAATATTATTCACTTTAATATGCAAATTCACAATGTCCTACAGGAAATTTTACCCCTGTCTCTTTGTCCAAAATCAATTGCAGTTGCACTGGTAAAACGTTCTAATTTATTTTTTGGATGTTGGCGTTGCAAGACTCTCACTTTTTACACACTAACACTCGATAAAAACAGTGAAAAAATGGATAAAGTGTGTTTTTTTAAAGGTGTACAATTTGAATTGAAATAATATACTGAAATCAGTCAAAAAATGTATTTTATATAATTTTATGGTTGAATACGACTTTGGGCATGAGGGCGCCGCGATTGCCTCGAATGTAAAGCATTCTCTTAGTTTACTCGACTATGTTGTCTTCCAATAAGTCCAAAGGTGCTGGTTTGTTCGCCTGAACTAATGGCTTCTCGCGTTCGCAAAATGTTTACTTTCATAAGGACATGGCGTTGTCTTATTGGATACAGATCCCATCTAATTGGGGCTCCAACTAATTGACAATCCTCAATAGTACACTCTACATCAGCAAATGCTTCTTCATTGTGCACTGTCTTCGCTGATTCCTACTAATATTATCATGTACGCTATTTATTTAATTAGTTGAATAAGTGCTCTTCTAGCTACCCTCGTAAGTTTCGTATTCTTTAATACTGCTGACAAAAAAATATATACTTCGGAATTATAATAGCATAAGCTTCAACAAATACTTTTAGAATTTAAGTCTTTTCCTTTTGGTTGCTTTCACCAAAAATATTGTGTTTTGTGTAGCTTCCTCTTCTTTAGTGTTAAACTACTTGCAACATCACTTCTTTAGTGCCTTCGAATTTATGCCTGCATTTATTATAAACATTTTTCTTTTACCTTTTCCGTTGTATTGTTATGCAGCGTTGAATATAAATCTTACAAAGTGAAGAGAATAAAATTTATATACTTTTGACCAAGTTGCTTATTAAGTTGCAAACAGACTTGAAAAAGATAAAGTAGCAGGAAAAAAAAACAAAAGTAATGACAAATGAACACAAAAAGCCTAGAACTTTAGGTGTCATCATTTTAATGTGGATTAATGGCACAACAGATTGTGTTAACAGTGTAGCTGAAAACCTGGCAGTTGCAAGGGATTGTAATGTAACCTCTTTGAAGTGATTCTTTATTTAATATACAGAGTTAAGAAACTTTCCTGTAGTTCAGTTTAAAAAACGCGAGAATAGTTACGTTTCATAGTAGAAATGAAAGAGTATTTCTTTACGCGTGTTAATTCCATGTTAAACAAACACTACCTGATTTTTGTTCTAATTTAGTCATATTATGGCCTGGCGTTAATTGGTAACAACATACACTATTTTGTGGTCGTATTTGAAAAGTTAACAGTTGTCTGATCGGACTAACTTTGGACATGGCAAGAATAGTGAATGGCTATAAATGTTCTTCCATTAGCAAGTCCGAATGATAGAACATAACCACAATATTGGGCAATTATACGATAGACGCAGTTCGTGCTTCATCGGAAACAGCATTATTTATAACCAATTAGTTTTTGCGTAAATTAAAGGAGATGACCATCGACGACATGTGGTGTCTCAATGGCCATTCCGCATTAAAATATTTGAACGTATTATTATATTTTGCGCTGTAACGTGTCTATACAAATTTACGAACATAAACACATACACGCTATGAAAACCCCCATACAAATATCAGTAAAAACTAGCTAACTAAATACACGTTATAATTCTCATTGAGTTTATAATAAATAATGGTTAGAGTGTGGAGTTTAAATATGAAAACACGAGCAGTTATCGCTAACGTACGAACTATAGTTTCAAGCAGGCCACTTGAACGATTCTAGTTTCACCCGTAGTAGAGCCGTATACCATAGTTTTCTCGAACCTAAGGTCTTCCATAATTATGTTGTAATAATCGCAGTTAATTTGCATGACGAATATAATAATGTTCTGAAATTATTTTGTATCTACCACAGAATAGTCGCCTGGAATATGGTCTAACGAAGTTATCTTATATTCATTCGTGTTTTTTCCAATACACAGCCGCCTGAAATGGTCTTGTATTTTTCGTAACCTAGTAGACAGAATATACATTAATCGTTGTAGTTTCTTTAACAAAATAGCTGTGTTCATACATTACCATCTACGTATTGAAGGCAGCAGACCTTTAGGGAATGCCTAGGCGTATACCAGCGTATACCATTCGAGTTGGTTATTAAGATGGAGCAGTTTTGTGTGGATTCGCGCAATCAATAATGAACTTGGCCACCACACACTGTCAACAAATAAAGATTAAATATGTTTGTGAATTTAATAAAAAATGTGATTTGTTTCCATTATTTTTATAGGAAGCTAGTTTTCAAAACCAGCGTCTGTCTCGAAACTAAATATATTAGGAACGATAAGGACGTACCATTTGAAATTTTCGACCTATTAACCCAAAATGAGATAAAAATTAGCTTAAAAAATCAAAACTTAAGTTTTATGGACACTGTAATGCTGTAAGTCGTAGCACACAATGAAAAAAATTTCCGCTAATATTGAGTCATTTACGTAATATATAACACCAACTATGTGTCAGTTTATACTCAAAAATCATGATCACCGTTAGAACAGAAGTGTCATCCGAAGAGATATGACAGCTAGTTAGTAAAATAACTTCACGAGCTCGAGAGCAGTTGGTGCGGAGACTGCTATAGGTTAGAATTATACTGGCATGTGGGTTTTTTATATCAACAGTTTGACCGCGAATCGCCTGTAGGCAATTTTGCCTTACGCACAGTTTCAACGCTAATGGAATAGCTGAGCTGTGAAGAAGATGTACTTCTGTGTCGGTTTCCCCTTTGTGCTTCCAGTTTCAACTATCATGTACTAGTAGAAACAGCTGCGCTGTATAAAATGCATACTTCTTTGTGGCTTTCCTCTTTAGATCTGAGTCGCGAGTGTGCTTCTGAATGGGTTTCGACTTTAGTGATCCTTAGGCGCAGATTTAGCCATATAGATGGTAGTTATTGTGAGCCGCTGACCTATAGGTCAAGGATGCGTCAGTGTGGGATTCCCCTTTTGTGTTCTTCCCATACATACACGAATGCGCTGTAGGTATCGGTGACCCGTGATGAATGAAGACTGTGTGGCAGTGCTCTGCACAAATTCCACCGCAGTAGAATCACATAAGCTGCATATTATCCACACGGCGTTTCTATGTAACGCGGCCAGCAGATATATTACATATATTAAACGCTTATTGCAACGTTTGCATATAAGTGTGTTTTATTCCACAATGCTGGACTCCGCTGAACATACTTCGTTACAACAATAAAACAACTTATGTCATACCAGGTTCATATCTTTGTATCAAAACAATTCTAATGGGGATTTAGGTGAAGAAAAAACCATAAACAAGTGAATATGTGTCTTTAAAAGCTGATAAATAAACAAAACTATTTGTACGTAAATAATTTGGCAAGGAACCAGAAATTTGTCGACACGTATTTCCGTATTCCTGAAAACGCTTTAAATAAATATTAAAATTATTTGTGTTTCACAAAAAAATATTTTAACTTTCCACATCATTCTAGAGCTTTCCGATAAGCACTCAATTGAAATTGCCCCAATAGCAATCATCAAAAATTAGCAGCATAAGGTAACGAGTATAAATAATTATTAGGGATCAATCAGTTTTGAAGTAAATTTCGTCTTTATTTATTTCCTTTGTTGAGAATTTGGCTAAAAATTTGCTTTTTTGTAAAATAGATTAGTGTTATTCGAATTGCGAAGAAATCTACATTTGCAAAATTTTAAGTGACATGAAATTTTTTATTACGCAACTGTCTGCTGCGATAATTATAATAATTTCCTTGTTTTAATACAAATAGCAGAATATGCATTAAAATCTTATAACGGAAAATTAATTGACCTCGATTGGGAGACCTTATAATCCTGAACTCAGCAGTGTGATAACTCCACTCTACGAAGCCTTGTACCGCATCGAGTAATCGTGCGAGATGGCGCGGATCAGGTTCCAATTTTAATATGTAGCTCTCGCAATTTTTTGAACTTCATCAGGACTTCTAAGGCCTTTTGAATTTCTTATACAACACAGTGCTCCAGTGTCATGGTTCTAAGAATTTTTGATTTTGCCCAGCCAGGTCTTACACAGCATGACTTTACTTTCAAGACTTAATTTGGATTGATTATTAATTAGCCAATGCAGATTAGCCAGCTTTAGATAGCATATGGAAGCTCTTGCGTTCTAAATGGCGACGCCAAGTAAGACACCTATATAATGGCGTTTTCTTTCTACAAAGAAATATACCACTCTATTTATAAAATGCAGTTTGGTGTTAGTTTCTTGAAAAATCTTTGCGCTTTTATAGGGTGGTGTGTTTTTTTCTAAAAACTCACACTCACTAATGAGAAAGTGCGTTTTACTGCAGATTATACCCCTGCGACATCCATAATATATCTACAACACGTGTACTCCTACACGAATTCTTTATAGTACCGACGACTGCAACCATATAATGGAAATTAGCAGCTTTTATATGATGAGGTTATAGGAAATTGACTCAAAGCTAATTGGCTTTCCATAGATTACAAAATACCAGAGGGATAGCCGAAAGGAAGTAGTCTACTGTCTGTTTAATCCACTTGTAAATAATCGAAAGCTATGACAGGAAGCGACTTGACTTTTCATAGGTTACAAAACGTCAGTCTAGTTCCCAGTCAGCATCAGTCAAGTGGCAACTTAACCCGTTTCTCAGAAATCTGAACTCATAGTTAGGTGACACAGCAGATTACAAAACATCGTTTTAGTAGCCATTAGGACAAAGTTAAGATGGTAGAACTTAATCGGTCTCAAGGATATTTTTTTCGCATAAATTTAATAAATTTCCCTACAAATATTAAATGACCAAGAAATTAAAGTTTAGTGTTCACACATTTTAAAACAGCCAAGTATGTCTGTGAGAGTCTGCCAGAGCATGTGTTATATTCTCTCCCATGAATTTTTCGTTTAAAATAGATGCTTTTTAACGCATTTTCCCTTGTCTCTCCGTTCACTTGTCTCAGTTCAGCTGCCAATCACTTTGACATTAAGCAAAAGTGTCAGATGTAAAAATGCGCTTAATGCAACATTTTCTTGCAATTTTCTGTGCACGTTAAAGCAAATGCATGAGGCGGTATGTAAATTTGTATAAGTGTTAGTATGACACAGTGACAATATTTGTATTGTTATTAGATTAAGTGTAATGTTGTAAATAAAAAATGATGATTCGTAATTTATTTTTACACTTTTTTATTGCTTCTTTTCTTTTTTATTTATTTTTTCATTTTTTATTTCACGAAGAAAAAAAATAGTTTCACGTCACATGTTGTTCGAGTAGTTTAATGTTTTTTGTTGTTTGGCTAGCTGCTTTTGTTTTGTTGGCTTGAGAGAAAGTCGTGAAACTGTTAATAGTTTTGTAGATGAAAAATTTGCATTTCATGTAAAAGCAGGGAAAATTCGTTTAGACAACAACACATCATAATAGAGATTTTAAACAGCAGCAATAACGATCGAGCCAAGGGGCTTTAATGAAAATGTCATCCGTTCAGATGACTGGTATCGTCAACTACAAACAATTTGTTGTTTGCCTCGTTTTATGGCTCTTAACTAAAAATAATCTGTCAGGCAAACGAAAGCTCTAAAAGAAAATTATTTATCAGTAGGTCATTTAAATACCGGCTCCTGCTTAACATTGTTTAAGACCTACATTAAAAATCATTGATATTGACCCCGTTTTTTTGAACATGGTTTGATTGGAGACCAAAAATAATATGATTCGTAAGAATCGTACATCGTTGTCTCGAAACTTATTTAAAAACGATTTCGAGACATTTTTCATACGCTGCACATCCAGTATAAAGCAAAATGCTTAGCATCGGGTGTTTATTTTAGTGACCTAGATCTTAGGAAATTAATTTTAAATCCATAAAATTGACTTGTGAAAATCTTATAACATTAATGTTTGAATATGATTGTAGGCATATAACTGAATGTCTAATTTTTATACACTTTTGGCAGTACATCAGGCTGTATTGTGGCAATAACACAAAGAATGCTCCTTTCTAATCGCTCAGTTGTTTTTGCTTTACCGACATAAACCTGCGACTTTGCAAAGAAGATGGTAGAATGGCATCAAATGGCATGAATGTAGTGATCAGTTACAAAGCCAATTTCGCCTGCCTGTAAAACCACATGACTGTAAAATGTATGCCTTCCAATTGAGGCCCTAAACGTTGACTTTCAATATTTTTGAAGACATTTAGAACAATTATTCCACCGCAACAAATTGGTTATTTTTGCTGGCTAGAGTTTCGACAGGGACTTGTCGCTTATTATCGCTGTTGATTGACGCAGACATTTCAACTAGAATGTGGCTACACGAAAAGTAACGAAAAAAAAACGAGATCTCTCAAATCGGCTGCTGTCGACAACAGTGCTGCTACTTCAACATTTTTCGGTAAAAAAGAAAACCGTTCTTTGTTGTTGTGTTAATAGGTCTCTTGCAGGAAATTTTGGGCAAATTCGGACTTAAAGTAAAAACGAATTTACTCTCTGAAGTTATTAAAGTCACACAAAACTGCTTGAACGCAAAAACCAAAAATTTTACGTCCAGGTATTTCACTGGTACGAAGTCATAAATTTTTAACTTCAGTTTGTAATTTTAGTCGCTCAAAACTTATGTAATAATAAAAAATAAATACAAAAGAAAAAATAAATTCTTGTGTGTGTGAAGATAAATTCGAATTTAACTAGCAGAGCCACAAACCAAATTTTTTGACATCTTTGCACTCAACAGAGCTCTGTTAGCAATTTAACAGTGGGAATAATTTTGACTGCATTTTCAGAAGCTTATATTAGGAAACAGGAACCAAATCCATAAAAAACCTCTTTTGTAAAAATTGCTCAAAGCGTTAGTTAATTGACCCACAAAAGTAAAAAATCTAAAATATTTAGGAAACAAAATTAAATTGCATTTAAAAACAGCCCCTTTGGCGAAACTGTTAATCTGGAACTTATTTCCAGTGCTCATTATGGAAAAATGGTGATTGGCTGGCCCAAGCTACTATGTATATAGAAATGGTAGTCCATGAAATATAGTGGCTTCGGGCAGCCCATCAGCATTTTTCTATAATGACCACTTCTCCTCTCAAGAAATTTTGAAAAATTAGTACTTTTAAAATGTTGAATGATGAATAATAAAAACTAATAAAATAAATTTTTAATAATAAGAACTTTATTTTACTTCCTTAATTTGTAAACCAAAAACAGCTAATCATTAAACCTTTGTCCGACCTTACCCAAAGAAAAATCTCGTGTAACTTTGTGCAAGATTTTTGGGCATAATCTAATATATATTTTTATATACTGGATAGAAAAACAAAAGTGTAATAACTCCCAATTTAAAAGCATCTAATTTTATTTCTGCAAGTAGCATCTCTGATACTTACCAGCTGTCAGTTGTGGTTGAATAAAGCGGTATCATTTTAAAAACTTATAATGCTAAGACCGCTCGCAAACTATGCTGAAGTTTTCGGTCTAGGACGTGTACCTATTATAACAACAATTCGAAGAGTTGATAAAAAAAACCTAAAGAAACTAATTCGATTATGGATAGTAAATCTTCTTTGAGTCGATATACCATTCGCTTGCTTTAAATTCTCCTTGTTGACGGCCTTCGGTCGCATGCTCCAAAATCCTGCATTATAAAAGGAAAAAGAACTTATTCCTTTGCCACTACTTTCTTTGCACCAGTGTTAAAAAATTAATTATTTTTATATCTTAATAAAAAGACTGCCACTCTGCATTGAAAATATTTGGATTAACACCACTGTACAGCTATCTGATCACTACTTAATTTCGCTTTATAATTGTAATTATTATATGTTTATTCTAGAATTTGTAAAGTATTTTATTAATTACTTACTGCAATTTAATTGCAAATACGAATGAGACAAAAATTAATTAAAATATGACAAATTTGATTTTATTTACAAAGCTTGACTTTCATTAATTTAATAATAATTTTTAATGTATTTTATCATGTTTTTCTGCTAATTACAAAATTTATCTGTTTGAAAATATTAATTTGAAAAAAGAAGTAAAATAATAAATATTTGTTCATTTCACAAAAGCCTGGTACTGTTGTATCAATTGTATAATTGTATTTTAATACAACATTGTATTTGTTGGTAATTGTAACCCAGCTAAAAACAAATCAGGTCTGGGTATGCGGTAGTCATGTTAAAGTATCGCTTATAGATTTTCAAATTTGAATAAGTTTTGCACGAATTCCAGATATTCTTTGATTTTTAAGACAATTTTGGTCCCATAGTGCATACCCTCAAGATGCTTTATTTTCTTTATTTAGTTTCGTTGTATTATTGAACTGTTGGCAAATAAATAAGAGAATCTTAGTGCATAATTTTCTTAACAAAATTATTGATTGTGCAATGAAAGTCTCTTCAAAAACTCGCCTGAACACTCAAAACTTTATAATTTTTAACCACATGAACATAAAACTATACGACTTTAGCTTCTGGTTAACAAAATAGAATGATTGAATTAAGAAAAACTTTTTGTTTTTAACAACTTCTCTTGGAGATCCATTAACAAGTTTGATTGAAGCTGAAATTAATTTGACTTTATTTAATATTTCATTTCAATCTCTTAGTATACGAGGTGGGTTTGAAAAAATAACAAACATTCTTTTAATGTTTCGTAATGCCAATTAAGTTGGTACAAATATTTGTAATTATGTTGAAAGTTTCAGCTGTTTCGAAGACTTAGTTGATTTTTAATAGTTGTCAAGTTTAAAACCCTCACTCACTCTTGCCCCCTACAACTTTTCCTGCTTCCTGGCATATTGAAGCCATAAAAACAGCATTTAATTAATTTTAATTCCGCTTATTTTTCGAACCCACCTCGTACTCAAACTGTGCTTGTGTGCACACGTATAATTGGTTGTAAATATATTTATGTTGAGTTTTTATGCAAAAACTAATTGCAATTATGGTCCATCATTTAAAAGCCAATTAAAAGTTTGCAACTGTGGGGGCGGTTGTAGCGATTATTCGTCGGTTTAAATGCAGCCACTGCATTACCTCGCCGTAATACCGAGTAATGATTAATTTTTATATTTATTTATTTATTACCTGAGGCAACTTTTGCTTTAAAGCATTTTTGATTACTATTTTAATCTTCGACATAAATACCCAAACATCAACTTAATGGTCATCAGTCACAGCAACTATTTAATGGATTAAATTTACATACTCGTACAACCTACAACAACGAACAGAGAGACGGACAGTCAGTCAGACAGACATGATGCATATTTACCGAATTTATGTAGGGGAAAAATATACACTGAGAGAAAAAAGAAGAAGGCGGAAACATTTAAACTAAAATTTAATTAATGGAACAAAAATATAAATCGGGTCTGTGTTGCAATAAGTAAAATTGCACAATGGTTCTGTTTTAGAAATAAGTAAAAGACTAGCAACAGCTTTTCTCAAGCAGTATGGCGCATCATCCATTGCAGAGATCCAGGCATGAGGCTTGGCCAGCCAAGTCGTGTTTTACAGATCGAAAGGAACAACATGGTAAAGATCACTGTAAATCTTCAAAATCCGGAACTTAATAATGCAGAAAGTAAACGAAGTAAATGAAAGCTGTGCTTGAGGAATTGTCAAATTAATTTCTTATTATCCATTTGGGAAGAAAAGGATTTAAAGTCGTAAATCCGAAGTTTAGGGGTATTGAGAAAATTTTAAATCAGGCCTTACTAAGTGTGGCCGATCCATCCATATCTATGGTCCACAAAAGCATTAAAATTTTCCTTTCAATGATCAACGTATGTATCTCAAGGCTGTAGCCGCCTGTCTTGCTGTGGGAGGGCTACATTATGCAAATTGGTTTATGCCTTTGAGGTTCCTTACCAATCCTTACGCAATCTCTGTATTTCTTTGATGAGGCTTGGTAAGCATTTTTCCTGACGATGAAGAAGATAAGAGATTATCTTCAAGGACAAATTACTTAACCATTTTTGTTCAGAAGATATCACGTGCCTGTCATTGTATGCGGCTATTGGGTTTTTCATGCCTCTCTCATAATATCGTTCGATTGAAATCGTCTGATTGTTTCAGCTCTTAATGTATAACGCTAAGCCTATCCTAACTAATACATGTGCATAGTTCGCTGTGCCAGCCTGTCGCCAAGGAGGCGTTTATCTTAATGAAGCAGTTTTTATTTTTGACGTCCAAGCAACTCTGCATAATCAAACAAAGATCGTTTATAGTCTCTCCAATGACACTGGCTTAGCCATCTCTTTTCTATTAATCTTATGACTTTAAGGTATTTTGACTTGTTGCCGTTTGAGCCATTTCAAATGTTCATGAAAATTATTTTACCCGTTTGCATCAAATTTTAAAAATGATAAAACCTTGTCACACTTGTGAAAAATTCTCAATGGAATCAGGATAAGAGCCAATAACATCTTATTTATCCCAACAATTAAAAATAAACGCTTTGCAAAAATTATAAATTCAAGCTAGAGCCGCGCCTGGGAGCTGATACCCCTCGCACCATGTCTTATTACGAAGTGCTGACGCAATAACAGTATAAAATCTGTAGATGATAATTATCTTTAGCATTGTAAAGGTTCTTATTGTAAAGCTAATAAATATCGCTGGCAGAAGTTTATGAAGTTTAAGGAGATTGTCTTAAAAGAAGGATGATTTCAAATGGTTGATATTTAGGACAACTTGTTTCGACTAAAGAACAATTTTATTGTAAGTTTCTATAAAAGTTGTTTCCCGTATTTCGAGAAATTTTTTTTCACCAAGCCCTGCATTAAATTTTCTCCAAGTGCATCACATTTTTTCAATTACAAATACAATTTATTTGTTATTGAAACTTAAATACGTAGTGCAATACTTATCTGGATGCATTATTAGATTCTGTTTGCCTATAGAAATGTTTGCATGGTACTTGGATTTGTTTACTTGTATTTTTAATTAATTTTTTTAATTTACCACATTATTGTCAGCATAAATGTTGTAGGCAACAAACAATACAACAGCAATTAAAATTTGCAATAAAAATTATAGTGAATGATAATAATAATTATGTTGGTATTCAAATGTTGAATAAAAAGTTTTCCACTCGAATGAGTATTTTTGTTTATTTTAAAGAATAATTATTTTTTCAAATATTAAATATAATTTAAAATATTACAGTTTTGAAGCACATTTTAAAGAAAGCATAAGGATGTTTGCTTTGAATGTCTTGTTTCAGTTTTTTTTAAGAAGGAAACTGAGTAAATTAATGACAAAACACTTTTATCACTGACACCAAGTGCCAAAGTTGCCAAACCAAAGGAACAGTGACAATTTTATTATAATTTCTCAATAACAACATATTTCTTGTCACTGTAAAACTGTAAAAATTATTCTTACATAATATAAATCTGTGATACTCTTTTACAATTAATTTGTATCGAATTTTTTATAAAAATCTGAGTGACTAGTATTTCATTTTTCTCTAAAGAAAATATTTCCCGTACGTGGTAAAAAGAATATCACTCCAACCCGATGATATATTTTATGGAAAATAATCCTCAGTGACAATGAAGATGGCACATAGCCCAATCCGGTTTATCCCCAAACCAAACTTTACAAGGGATGGCGGAAATTCGTTCCAAAAATCAAAGCACCCCTTTGGGATGTATCAAATATATAAATGTGCCTTTACAAACCAGTGATACTTTTTCTGTTTTACAGTGATACTTTCTCGATCATAATATATACATAAATAGAGTGTTTAGAGTCCTAAAATGACCGTCCAGGACGGTCATCAACATCAACTGATAATCAACCCGTCGATAAAATGAAGGAATTAGTGTTCGAGAATCGACGATTGAGGGGGTCGAAATAGATTTAGAATAATTAATGAAATTTAAAATTATAAACCCCCGGTAGACTAGTTGGTAGTGTGCTAGTCTATCAGTTGGGGGTTGTGGGTTCGATTCCCACCTAAGACTCTGGGTGGTTTCACTACAACGAGTGAAGGTCTTTGTTACTATGCTCGGTAATTTAAGTTGCAATATAATTTGTAATTGTATTGTAACATTTAAATAAATAAATAAATAAATAACTAAAATTATAAACAAAGTAGTATGAAGAGTCGATATATATATGAACAGTATACTCTGGCAAATTATAATAAATATATTGATGCTTGCACAACGCTACCAAATTATACAAATTTACTTTAAAAATCAGTCATCAACTCATCCGATGTTTTCTCATAAAATTGTGTTCAGCGATGAGGCTCATTTTTTGTTTAAGGAGCTTGTTAATAAACAAACTGGACGCATATAGAGAACAACCAATTCGTAACAGGTCCCACAGACTCCATTACATCCAAAAAATTTACCCTTTGGGGCGGTTTAAACGCTCAAATTGCTCTTAATTGACATTATCGGTTCTTCCAGCGTCAATTTTAAACAAAATATAACCCTATGACACCTCCACTCCATAATGCACACCAGCCACTTTTTGCGTAGGCTATGTCTCTTCCACAATAACTTCTGGGCTCTTCCGATATGCGACAATTTACCTTGTTGACGTAACCACCGAGTGAGAAATGATCTTAATCGGTGAAGAATAATTTTGTTTGAAAAATCAGCAATGAAAGTCTGTTGCTCTAGCACCCAGTTAGCATATCTACGGCGTTGTGAATGTTCAGCCGGCTTCAATTGTTGCATGAATTGGTATGTATATGGATGGAGATGGAAATCCAAATGCAAATTACACCCTAATGAGTAGTAAGATAGCTGAGAACGCCGTGGAATCGACAAATGCGGATTATCCGACCCGCTAACAGAAGCATTATCTTCGGCAGTACGCATATTGCGATGGTGCATAAGCCTGACCACGTGTGTACCGCTTCCAGTCTCTTCGTACTTCTTTATAATCTTACCAATTCCTTGCACAGTAGGTCGATTATGACGACGATAATCACCCCGTAATGCTTGAAAAGTGGCCACGTTTGAACCACCACTTTTGTACTAAATTTTAACTATTTTTACGCATTCTACAGTTGTTAAACGATCCACATTCATCAATAGCAAACTTTTTACTAAATAAATGACACTTCAGATGACAGATATTTAACAGCTGACAGCCTTGCCAGACCGGCAGTTTTGAAACCACTAAATGGATATCCCGTTTTTAAGTGATAAAATACAATTAACTATATTAAGTACCTTGTAAAGCAAACCCTCAAAATACGCTTAGAGAAATATAAATTAAGAGAACTGCTAGCTTCAATGTAAATCAGTAAAGAGGTTTGAACACAAATTAATTTCTTCTAGTGATGGCCGCCTAATAAAACAGCACTTTCTTTTTGTGGTAAATTATTCGTCAGTGAAACAAAACGAAATACATTTCAGCTATAAAAAAGTGAATACAATTTACAACAGGATATTTAAATAATTGTTGAAGCTTTTATTCTTCAACAAAAAAAAAAAACAAAACAAAGACAAAGAAAAACTATAAAAATAAGGATAAACGAAAACCACAAAAATTCAAGCCAAATTGATTGAAATTTAAGAGCATTAAAGCAAACCAGGAAAAAGAAAACAAAAGGACAATGACCATAAGGATAATTGTTAAATATGAACATTTTAATGGCATTACTTTCTTCTTTTTATCACCTCCCTACTTTATCTCCTTGAAAATAGTGGGAAAAAGGTTTCATGGCCGCACACTAGTGTGAACTACACAATTGTCGTAGAAAACAACCTTGTATGAATATTTAAGTGTGACGTGTGTGCCAGTGTTAGAGCGTATGTGGCACTTACCATTCCTTTTGTATGATCCCAAGGACATGCATATGCATGACCAGAAACGAAAGAGAATTACTACTATAGTGACATATTTAAGCCCATGATTTATAAAGGTTCTGTTACTCAACCAGCTTATAATTACTTTTACACACATAAGCTTAAATATATTAAGATACTTCAACACAGATCGCTTAATTGAAATTTTCCTTACAGCTTTTATACGAAAATAGCCACCAAACTGGAAACGTAAAATAGCAAAAGTAATTTTGACTGCTTCTTACTGGTACTTACTCGTACACAAAAAATTATTTGATAAAATGGATCAGTGAATTTATGTTCTGTTAATTTATTATTAATTTTATTTGAAAACCAGCCGCGGTCCGGAAATTGTCTGAAATATAAAAAAATTGAAAAGGAAGGAAAGATTTTCAATTCATCATAACGTTTTAAAAAAGTATCGACGGGTCGATATTGATGTAGAACGAAAGAAAAAGTGCGTGAAATATTAGCGAAATTTTTATAACGGACCTTGTATGTCATTATGTATGACATACGCATTCGTTCGCACGTGGCCCCGTATTTGAAAGATTCTATTCTTAAAAACGCCTTGATAGATCCGTCTCAATTTAAACGATGGCCTGGATTGTTGACTGACGGGCAACGGTCGCTTGCGGCTTATTAGCATACTATAGACCTGTCATTTTAGAAAACCCTGCAAAAAAAACCTATCGCGGTTACATCACACTACCTTGGTGGGCAATTCGCACCTCAGCGATTCACAATCATGCTCCCAAATCGTCCATACTGAGTGTCCTTTACGCCGGTGTATCCCCCCGGGGGCATATATCACATTGGTGAACCCTGCCAGCTTTATGGATTGCCAATGGGGGGAAACCAGTTCGTGAGGCTTGTCAGGAGCCTGAAACTGGAAGAAGGTATGACTTCTAAGTTCCACCAGTAGCGAAAAAAGTAAACTGGTACCAGTAGCCCCTGGACCTTCGGTTCCAGAGTAGTTGTAGTTGAGGCTCCTTCGGGGGTGCACGTGGTGGCTGTGGTTATACCCAAAGCGGGGAGGTTCACTACAGGACCGATGTGGCGTTGCATTACAACGCAAGCTGTCAATGTCATTCGTTGACGTCAGGAGAACCCTTCAGCAGGGGGTGCGACCGGGGGCCTGACTGCCTCTGTCCTAATTTGCTACCTATGGGATGTGCATGAGTGCTTTTCCGGTGGTGCTTATGCGATCGCATAAGCTGGTCTGGCCGCTTAATGTCACACCCGTGGTTGGACCACCGTGAGATAGAGCCATCACTGGCAAGTGCTGACGTAAATCTGATCACATCTAATCACGCCGGTGTATTTCAAAAAGTGTTGACAAACGGTGCGCCCGACTCAAAATGCATATCAAACAGTATCTTTTTGTATATGCATTGCCACCTGCTAAGTCTGTGGTTCTCTTTCTAGCATCCGGAAACACACTTAACGACGTAACAGTATTGTGAGCTGTATCTTGTTTGTATGAGCAGGTATTTAATTCCTACTAAACATTCTCCAAGTTCAATTATGCGAAAGTCCGAGTTATTGTACACGGTGGGGATGCGACTGCTTTAACAATACTTTTCTTTATTTCTTTCTATATTCAGAGTTGGCAAGAAACTAACCAAATTAGGAAAGATTAAGTTTTGAACAGGCACCATAATTCTTTCGAAAAATCCCTTTTAATTTATTATTGATGACAGCTAGTTAAGAGAAATAATTAAAGTTTACTTATCTTGTATTAAAATCCATTTAAAACTTTCTTAGTTTATTCATTAAAGCACTGAAAGTCATAACTTAATATCCCTTCAGTTTTTACAACTGCCACGGATTTAAAATATCGTTAAACTTTGGCCTCTTTCATTGGGTTGATCCACAATAGACGCAACCATATAAAAGGGAATAATAAGTAGATTTCTTATTAATGTTCTTGTATTGCGTATGTATGTATGTGCGAGTCTTGTTAATGTAGTGGTTGGTTTTGGTTTAAATTGGTTCTGGCCTTTTTGCTTTCGGTTTGTTCTGGTAGTGGTGGCTGATGTGGCATAAATGCTGGCAAAGAGATAATAAACTTATATGTTAATGTTGTTTGGAAGTGTATTAAACCTTAAGATTCAACATTAAAGAGGACCATAATTAATTTTATAATTTATTTCCATGTATTTACAGCATCCACACTAATGGGCTACAAGTAAAATAATAATATTGGATTAAATTAAGACAAATGTTTTGGATTTAGATTTGGCACAAAAATAATTAAATCGTTGCAGAATAATTTAGAACAATTATAGTTTTGTTATGGGAATATTTCTTCTAATCTTGCTATTCTTTTTAATGCACTGAAGACGAGCTTATAGAAAGAATGACCCAACCCAACCAAAAGAAACTTTTTTTGATATGAAAGACCAACGTGTCTTCATTGTTTCTTGTAAAATTTCGATCTGCGATAGGGATTAAATTGCCGTGCGGTACTCAGATCTTGCAACTCTATTACAGTTGGCCTAAGTTTGGTTTTCCACTATATTGTTAACAGACTTACGCCAGAACAATTATCGCAAATTTGTAAATTTATTTCGAAACTCAACACTTACCGTACGTTACGTTTATTTTACGTGCGACACAGTCGTCCATCCCAGCTGCTTACCGCGATTGTTTTGGCACCACCTATATTTTAAATGATAATGCGCATCCACAAAAATGGCATACAGTGAACGCAGATGAAGCACAAAGTATAGGCTTGCCGTACTGTCAGAAGTTCCGAATTATACCTCCTCGTGCTGGCGGCCGGTAACAGGTTCCTATCTGCTAGGAGTCTGGCGAACTAAATAGATCGGAAAGTAGTAAATACTCTATTATCAAAATTGTTAATCCACAGTAGAACAGAATACCCAAGGGTTGCGTGGCCAAAAGGGTAGTTGGTCTCTAGTATGTGAACATTGAATAAAAGTCGATTTCCATTTTTAATACAGACACACCCGTGCTTATGGAGCTCTGTGTGGGTGAACATCTTTTTCTCCATGGGAGGAAAACGGAAGAGATGAACAAGAATGCCTCGCTGGGGCATGTTTAGCCATAAGGCGTTGGACCGTAAGATTCCGATAGGGAAGGCCAATGAAGCCTCACAGGAGGTGGAGCGATTAATCTCTGTACGAACCCCGTTGTTTATTGGGCAATGGACGAATTCTGAAAAGATGAACAGTAAAACTTCGCAAGGGGTGGTCGAGTCGGTCTCCTAAGGTACTCCAGGGGAACAGGCTGAGACAGCAGCGTACAATATGTGTGAATGTCCAGCACTGGCTAGCATATGGCTTAGGGCCATGGATAGACACTTGGTAAATGTAAATGCAATGGGGGACCTAAGCCGTAGACAAATGCTAGCAATTACACGAGACTCCCAGACGTGCATTAAAATCGGTCCTGATCGCACGAAGTGTACTGCAGTGTATTCTGCATAATGGCCCCTAGCTCCAAAAAGATTAATACATTTCTAAATAAAAACGCACACGTACCCCGCCTTTGCAATTTCCGCACGCAATCGCAATCTTTCAAAATAGATATTGAATTTCAGTTTCGATCGTATATCGGATAAAGTAAAGTTGGTAACAAAAGTGAAAGTCGAGGGTGTTGTGGCTTAAGAAGTTAGCGAGTTTGCTTTAAGCATTCGGTTCGTATCCCAGCCGCTGTCAATCAATAACATAAGTTTTTCTTATATGTCCTAGCTTCCTTTCATACTAGTATATATTTATATGTCATAGCGCGTTCCTTCGTTGGTGTCACTCTATAGCACTAAATCGACGGCGAAGTAAAATAAACAATAAATTATTATAACCATACTAGCTTCAAATAAAGACGCGCTGCAACACTGTACTAAAAACAAACAACGTGCAATTATGAAGTTGTTAAATACTAACGCTTTTCGATCCTTATACGTCACTACCTGTCTTCTCTACTTTATCCCTTTCCATAAAACATAACACAATTATTTTAAAAATAATTAAAATAAAACCTGATCGCACGATTTTATTTAAAACTTATTCCAAAATCTTGCTTAAGCATGCAGTTGGTCATTAATTCTTTTATGGCCTAAAGATTTAATAAAGTTCAATTTAAAAATGTTTATTGATGAATGTTTATTGAATTTTTAGGGTTTGGCTTTGAGTATTTTTTAGGACGCACACACTTTTCTAAGCACTGTATGGTTGCCTAAGGCTATGAAACTCCCCTTTCTTCATACTTTCTTCATAAAACAGATTATTGAAATATTTGCCCTATGCACGCGTAACATGTTGCACTTTTGTTGTGCGTTCATAGTTTTTCCCCCATAAAGTCTTTTGTCCTTAAACAACGTGCTTGGCAAAATGACAAACCAGCTGGAAAATTTATCAACACTTTTTGCGCTAATGACAAGATTGTTACCAGCAACATACACCAGCTTTTTGTATTGTCGTTTTATTATTATTCTTAATATGGAATCTAGACAGTTGCTGCTTCAGTTGTTACTTTCAATAAAAAGAAACTCCATCAAGTACCGTGCAAAAAAGGCACCAAATAAAAAAGCAAACATATGAAAAGAATGCATTAGAAAATATCCGGATGTAAACGCCATTTTATTTGTATTGTGTGCGTTTACTTCCGTATGACAATCTTTCGCTTGTGTATTCAGGCACATTCCAAGTCAAGTATTCGTTACATATGAACAAAATAAAAATTAAAAGCAACAACACAGACAATAACTCACATTTTGTTGCAAGTTTTTCTTATTTCGGTAAAAACTTCTCTGTAAAAATATCTTTTGTTTTGTAAATAATTTTCAAAAGTTGCATTTTATCTGCTGTTCACTGAATTTTTCTGTGTCTGTGTTGTTATTTTTGTCTTTATTATTTACTGTCTATTCACCAAATTTAGGTTGAAGTTTGTTATTCGTATTTTTTGATAAATTTTTGAAATTTATGTCTGCATGTGTTTGTTTCCCTTTTTCCCATTATACATGTGCTTTCGCATTAACGCACATTTGCAATTGTAGACGAATACAAATAAAGTAAATAAACTTACAAACACTTCCTCATACTTCCTCATGCAAAGAATTCTTAAAACGAACAAGATTTTTCTGGATTTCGAGGGGGCGCAAGTAAGCTGATGCAATTTGCGTAGACTTCACCAGTAGCATAAATAAAACGGGGTTTTATTTGATGGTGTTTTCCGTTCTAGAAAAAATTTTACATTTTTAGCCTTTTTTAATACGCAAAATATGTTCACGCCCACAAAACGTGGTGTTTTTTTTTAGAGTGAAGCCTCAGTAATGCCGAGAGAATTGCCCTGTAACAGGGCAACATTTTATTTAGGTAAAGAAAACGCCATACGATTAATATGATTTTCTACAGAGATTTCAAACTAAAGGATTTCCTCATAAGAGCTCCTCGATGTGAGTGAACTTAGAACGTTATTGCTCTTTTACTTTAAATGTACATACATACATCCATGCCACTATATATGAAATACAACATCGTTCTAATATCCGCTTCATCTTCAGAGTCGTACTGGTAGGTCTAAGCAAGCGGTGGGTACAAGGCACAGGCTGCCATGGTCCCAAAATAGTTACCCTTACAAATGTGCATAGGGACAACAAATCTATATAAAGATAAAATATATGGCAATACATTTAGCTCTTTCCATGGTTCTATATAGAGAGTTGCTATGCTACATCGCTTTATGTTTCACTGCACATTCTATTCTAACATGTACGGAGAAAACTCAACTAGGACCTGTCGAACACATATAATTTTATCACACAGAAGATAGAAAAACCTAAGCTTAACTCTAAAAATATTTCAATAAAATAATATTCCCATCAATGATTTACACTTTCCCCCATTGCGTAAAAAATATAATAAAGTTTTGTCACAATATTTTTAAAATTATTTTCAAGCAGCCCTCGCTCTTTTAAAATATAGGAAATGCAGAATTTTGTTACATTTGCAATGTTTAATTCTGGTATTTTTACATTTATAAATGCAAGTGCATTCTTTCTACTAAAAACCTTAAAAATCACACACATGCACTTACACTTATTCATTCGTTCTCTCCCTAAGATAAACCCGAAAAGTATGCTGAGTTTTTGTTGTGTATAATAAAGAAAACACCAACAACAGAAACTAAACGGAAATTTTTCGTATGAATAAGAAATATAAAAAAGAGAATAGGAGCAAATAAACAAACAATATAAAGTACCGTTATCATCGTCATCTTTGCAGTCAGCAGATTCATTGTGATGCATTCTCTCAGCTTGTAGAAAATTTACACCATCACACAGTGTGATGTTTTACTATTTTATGTGGGCAAAATTAATAAATCTCGAACTGAAGCAGTTGGCGAAAGAGTTTGGGACATTAATTGGCTAGACATACGCGATGCTGTGTAGAAGAAATGCCCGTGGCGCGCCCACTTCTTTGGCATCCTCGATGTATGATGAAAAATAAAGTAGCAAATAACTTCGAAATAAGAATATAAAACTGGAAAAGTTTTACAAAACTCTTTTTTTAACTGTTTTCAAAATCTTATAATGTTTTGAGTTTATTGTAATAAGTATTTAAACCAGAAAGAATATACAATATTTTTTTTACTGCACTTTTGCATACCTTAAGGTTTGCGGAAATACATGTTTAGTTAATTAGCTTGTGAATAGGTTGTTCACAACTGTCAAAATATAATAATAAAGTTGAATAGTGCATTGGAGCTTCTAATTAAAAATACAATACAAAACAGTTACATAATTTGTAATTTCAATTTATATTCAGACATGCACCTTAATTGCGCAATTAAGGAACTGATTTCATTTCATTTTACCACACAAGAATTCAATTAATAAATTGAACAATTAGTACATAATTACACCATTTATTGTTAATGTGATGAAGTGTGTTTATTGAGCGGAGGAAACTACGTTCCATGACAAAATCAACACACATTCAACAAAGTGACTGCATCACCAATACACCTTCATATTATTCTTCAAGGCAATTGCCAATCTATATGTATAGAAAATGAAAACAAATATAGTAAGTTTCATGAAATTTTTAATGAACATACGTTTTAAAAATTAATTACTTTTAAAAATATTTAATAACCTTAACATGATTTTTTTTAAAGCCAAGTTTCTCTCCCTTTTTCCAATTCCAAAAACCTATTTTATCACGAACAAACTGAACACATTATCAGCTTTCAAACACTAATTGAGTAAGCTAAAGAACGTATGTGTGAACGCCAAAGTCAATAACTCAATTTAAAATTTCAATGCCCCAATTAAGGTACCTGTCTGAAATTAATACTCATTAAAACTGGATAAATTAGCAGTATAAATGCCCTCTACTAAGAACTATTGAAGATAAAATCAAATAAAATTTCACAAATTTTCTTTATTTTTCAAGCCAAAATCTTAGTCCCATGTATGGTATCGATGCAGTGTAGCATAAATGCTGGCAAAGATGATAATAAGTTTACGTGTTAATTTTATAATTTATTTTAATGTATTTACAACATCCACACATATGGGTAACAAGCAAAATAATAATATTGGATTAAATGAAGACAAATGCTTTGGATTGAGATGTGACACAAAAATAATTAAATAGCAGTAGAATAATATAGAGCAACTATAGTATTTTTTTTTTCTAATTTGGTCATTCTTTTGAAAGCAATAGAGACCAGCTTATAAAAAGAATGACCCAACAAAAAGAAACTTTTTTTGATATGAAAGACCAACGTGTCTTCATTGTTTCTTGTAAAATTTCGTTCTGCGATAGGAATTAAACTGTCATACGGTACTCAGATCTGGCAACTCTATTATAGGTATGCTAAGTTTGGTTTTCTACTTCATCATTAACGGACTAACGCCAGAACAATTCTTGCAAATTTGTACATTTATTTCGAAACTCAGCACAGAATCGTAAAATGGACATGGCGTACGGTAACTACGTCAAGTCCATTTTACGATCGGGATAACCGTCTATCCCAGCTTTTAACTGCTGTAGCTTTCGCACCACCTATACTATTCATAATACGTATCCACATAGACGGCTTACAGTGAGCTCTGAGCAAGAAATTGTTGGTTTGTATCATAGTACTAAGGACCCAAATGAGTCGATTCGCCATTGCGCACTGGAATTGGAGCTGTGGCTATCAACTTTATGAAAATAATTGAAATAATTGAAATAAAGGAAAACATATTGCGAACACGTTATTTCTTGTAACGGCCCAGTCAATTGGCCCCCAAGATCGTGTGAATTAACGCCTTAGGAATATTATGTCTGCGGTTACGTAAAGGCATTAGTTTATGCGTCAACTAATTTTGGATGAACTGGAAGACAACAGTGTGCCTAGCTTTGCTGAGATACGGGCAAAAATGCTTGGAGAATGTGATTTATATTTGACAATACTTTCACAACATATAAAAAGAAATTGTTTTTTTTTTAAACGCAAACTACCAACAAGAAACATAAAATATATGATAAATCCTTTAACATGTTAATAGGGACTTGTGAAACGAATAATTATTTATACATCCAAGTTAATATGGAAAAGAAACTTAGGCTACTGCGTCTGAATCAATGTATGTGATTGGCTTGATTAACGCCACTGTTAACTCATTTAAAAACTTCATTTGTTTCTCTTCATTTGTGAAGACATTCTAATATATTGAGACCTGTTCTGACGCGCCTAATCGCCTAAAAGAGTGATCATCTACGTCTTGAGGTTCTTATGCAGTTTTAAGAGGCTAAGGCTTTTGGGACCTGCAGTTACGGCATGCTGTGTAAGCAAATTGTATTGATAAATTAGTATCAGTAAGGAGCTGAAGCGCCTGATTCGGTAGCAAAGATTTTGATTTCTTTTGGGGACATTTGTGGTTTTGAAGTCTGAAACTTATTCCTTTTTAGGGAGATGTTGATGATTCATTAACTACATTTGATGAATTTCTTTTTGCTCCTGATCCTAGTTGCATCTTAGCAGCCAATAATAAGTGTTTAGAAAGTTAAAGCTAAAGATGCCTTGAGCACCATGAATATTTTACGGGCAAGTTGTCCGCCAATTCGTATTTTTGCCATCCAGTATCAACAAAAATTCATTTTAATTGTAATTTTTGTGTTACAAACATTATTTTGCTACACATTTTAAGAGAAAACACTTGGATCTGAATGAAAAAATGAAAAGTCTTTACTTTTTGCCAGCTAATCAGCTTGCTTTTTCAGAACGCGATCTTTTATCTGACGCGATAAAAATCCTTTTGTTTCAAAATGATAGCATAAAGGCTACACAAACCTATGTAGCTTTTCGTAGTCGACTTCTTCTCCAATTACACTTAATTAGTGATTTGGTAATGCACAATTCGGTACGACATTTTTGGTATTTAGCCACTCCACAAGTATTGCGATCTCCAATATCGCCATCTTGATTTATGTTGCTTATTTTCTGAAGAATTTTAAGAATCCCTTTAGTTCGCCCCACTGGAAGTGCTAAGACACTAAATTTATTAACCCTGAAAATGGTCTAGATTGTCTGTTTATAGGATCGTTATTTTCACACCTCGATAATGTTTTTATTTGAAAAAATACCAACTGTTAGATTGCACATGTGCAAAATAAAAAAAGTCTAAACATGTTTTTCAAAAAACCCAAGGTAGCATGTGGGAGGTACAAATTGTTTTTTTTAAGTAAAGACTCTGCTTGTTATTCTGGTACTAATAACTGACCTTCACAACTTAGTACAACTCTATTCAAAATTCCTTATATAACTTTTGCTACTTTTATTTCCGTGACTTTTCTTTATATATTCTTTCACTGAAAAACTAATCGGTATTATTTCACGTGAAGAAACATTTTAAGAAAAAATAATAATTGAATAGATAACAAACTGTGTGTTTTCAGCTTAAAGTAATACCGCATATGTGATACTAATTATTTCCATTATTATTATTCCTGTTGTTCTTAACAGCATAACTCTGTGTCACCTGCACTCTGTCTATCACATATCAAAAAGTCAACAAGATCGGCGAACCTTTTTTTTTATTAATTTTTCCACCTAAAAGTACAAGAAGTCACAGTGTGCATCAGCGCCGTAGTCTGTCTTTCTTTGTTCTTCTCGTCTCCCCTACGTGTATGTTTGTTTGGATTTGTGCGAAATAAATATCTCAGAGTTGCGCATATATACGCTACAGTGACTTTATTGAATTCGTTTTCACTGAGGGTCTTGAGAGTTTATGTGCTTTTTGTTTAAAATGCGTAAAGATTCCGTTTTTGTTTCAACATTTAAGGGCATTTGAGTAATTTTTGTTAGAATAAGCATTTGTTTTCAGTTTGATTTTTCTTCTTTGTACAAAATATGTATTTTTGTAATGGTCTATCAGATAAAGTGCATAAGATTTAAAAGGGAATTACGCTTACAACTCTTGGCATGAATAATGTTTGTACATTTGTACAGACTGGCACAGTGTACAGAGAAATAAAGGAATGTTAATGAAGGACTTGGAATTAAAACTAAATTGGGATTTTATAAATGCCAGCATTGAAATCAAATCAAAAAATGTGCAATTAAGAACATTACGCAATAAAGGCCTTAATTGTGCTAAATTTACCATACAAGAATTCAATTAATAAATTGCGCAATTAGTGCTTAATTTCACCATTTATTAAATAAAATTTCCAATACAACTCTGGTGAAGTGTGTTTAGAGAACAGAAAAGACCTTGTTGAATGACAAAATCAAGGCACATTCAACAAGTTTAGTGCATCACCAATGCAACTAAATTTTTTTCATGCCACTTGTCAAACTCTATACATACAAAATTAAAACAAATTGATGGTTAGTGAATTTTCGAACATTTTTAACGAAAATACGTTTTAAAAAATTAATTTCTATAAAAAATTTTATCCGTTTAAAACATTTTTTTTAAAGCCGTATTTCTTTCGCTCTTTCCAAATTCACAAGCACAAGCTTTCACGAACAAAATGAACATATTTCCGAAGTAATTTAAACTACATGTGTGAACGTAGTATAAGGGTTATTAATGAAAGACTCTTAATTTAGAACTAATACATTTCTGAGCGATTGGTACATCAGGGATTTTAAAAGAATGATGCCTACAATCCAACATTAATTGTGCTGCCTCTGGTGATCTTAAATCGTAGTTTTTTTTGAACGCCTATGCGAAGTATTATAATTGCAGCTTGTCCAGCACTTTACAATTTACTGCGTTAAAAGTTTTGGTGCAGCTTTTACAAACAAAATTTACAAGAAGTAATTCTTTCAATGCTAAAAATCTCTTGGGAATTCTTTGTTTTAATACGGAAAAAAATAGTCTGATGCATGTGTTGCAATAAATTTCATTGCTGTTATTTTGCTCAGAATTTTGTTAATTAAGTTTTTTTGAATTTATGGTTAATTCCACAAAAACAAATGTTTCATTGTTAAAACTATCCGAATGCAAGCATAAAGAAAAATGCATTTACAGTTGGATTTAAAATTATCTTTACAAGAAAACGCGGAGATAATTTTAAATAATATAAATATTAACAAAAAACAAAAAGTTTTTTGAAGTCATAAATGTGCAAACGGTCTAAGTCCACTTTTTTTCGCTCAAAGTCAAACTTAATGAAATCTAATTAAATCTAATTAGATTTCATTTCCGTGGATTTGTGAACAAAAGTGCTAAGTCCATTAAAGAAAAAAAGGATATTTTATTGTTAATATTTTATGTAAATTGTAGCGAATTATGAAAATTTATAGATGGAAAACAGTGCCAGCGTGTTTCGAGCATTAGAATGTTTGCAGCCTAAACTATTTACATTGTTTTTATAATCGCATTTTTATTGACGTAGAAAATGCGAAATCTTTAGCGGTTACGAGAATTGAGTTTAAGTCATCGAATAAGATGATTTCACAGTGCGATAGGGCACTGTGAAACAACAGGACGACGGATAAAATTAAAAAAGTCTTATGGATTAAATAAATAGCTTGCTGAAACTGAGCAGGGCTATAACTAGGAAGACGGGATACTTAACCTTCCACTTACAATCAGCTTCAAATAGGAAGAGCACATAATAGCATATGAACGGAATATAATGTGGACCCACCATTTCAGCAGAAATAACCCATTTTAGAGGTAGTGCCTGTAAAGTCCTGAGGACCTTTGATTGGTTCATGGAGTTTCTATAGCACTCAAAGTTCTTTCACTGCATGAAAGGTATGAGCATGGATAAGACACGAATGAATAGCTCGTTTTATCAACGTAGCCTAACCTAACCTAAGTTTTATTTTCTAGTTTTATTCCGATGTTTTTCTGAATTTTGGTCAAGTGGTACCTATGCCTTTCAAACCTTCAACTGTTGAACATTTTTGTTTTCTTAAAGTTAGCGATTGGCGTTTTGTGTAAAAAAATTTTATAGAAATAAAAACGTCTTATTAAGTAAAGCTCAGTTCAAGTACCATTTTTATATATTTTTCTTTATTTTTTCAGGTAGATTCATAAAACATGGCGAACATTTGTGAAACTATTTAAGGTAAATACATTTTTTTAAATTATCTAAAATAATTATAAGTCGAAATGATCTTTGATGAGAATGAAACTTATTAATTTTTTTTTAATGAAAATGTCGAAGCTTCATTAATTAACTATGAGTCGTAATAGGACATATTTTATTTAGATGGTTCCGACCGAGAACTAATATACCTACATATATAAGTTATTTTTATTATTTTATCAAACATTTTTTTCCCTAAAGGTTGTAATTGCTTTTCCACTATATCTAAACAATTTAATCGGAAACACCCCAAATTTTTCTCTTAATCCTCTCATGTCTGCGAATATAAGTGTGGTAATTTGAGGACCGTGTTGTCTGAACCTGTGTGGGACTAACTTAAGGACTTCAAAATATATATTTAAATTCCTAAAAAAAACATCACACTAGTTTCGAATTTTTTTAAATTTAAATTTTATACTTTTTATAAAGGAAAGTTTCCACATCGAGAAATCTGCACTTTTATCTATAAATTCTCGAAACCCCTACTTAATATTTCTACTCAATATTTTCTGTACAAAAATGTTCTCGCTGTTTAACAACAGTGTAGCATGTGAGGTACTGTTAAGGATGTCACACACAATTTTTGCATTGGAAAGTTTAGACAACTGGCAACGATACTTAGTAGACAGCGACTTATCTTTTTTCCAACAGCATGTTTTTTTATTGCAATAAAGCTTGATGATATTTAGTCAGAAAAAGTGACTTGCTGGAAATTTGATTTTACTTTTTTGTATGAGGAAAAGTGATGCAGAAAGTCATCGTGGAAGTCACTTGTGGATGTTTACGACGACCCGGCTCTCCCTAAACCTACTTCTAGAAATCGTTCGAGTAGAACTCAACAACACGTTTGGTGTTATGAGCTGTACAGACAACAATTAATCTGATAAGAGAGAAAAATGTCCAGAATATGTCACCAGACATGTAACCATAATTATCCTCATGTTTGGGTACGACTAAAAAAAACGATTAAAAAAACTGTGGATGGAAAGACCTTGCCACGATTTACTTCAGTCGAAAGTAGCAAAAACTTTTTTAATTCTTTTCAAGCCGCCTGAAGAGATCCATCCGTCAAATTCATCTTTTGCCAGAAACATGGGAAAGAGTTACAGCTAACGATGGCCAGTACTTTGAATGACATAATGATTGCAAAAACCGATTTCGACAAAAAATAGCGAGAACTTCTGGACCGATTTTCTTTAAATGGTCACAGCATTTTACTTATTATTTGTATATTTTTATCCTTCATTTGATTAGTTTTTTGTCTGTTGTCATGTAGCCCAAGCTACACAAATTAATTTTCATTGCTTTTAAGACCAACAATTGATTGCAACAAACTTTTAGCAATTTACTACTTTTGTGCAATAAATTTCCCCTTTTTTATTTGTTGTTGTTCTTCACACATCCTGTGTAATATTTCACAACAATTGTTTTCAAAATTTATTCAAAATACACATGTTTTCCTCTGGCCCAAATGCAATAAATAATAATTTTAAATACCAATCATCTGCAAGTATTCATCAGGCATAGTTGTTCTTAGTTGAACATTCAAATATTTATTATAAATAAATTCTTAATTTGATTTATTTTAACATTTTCAAATTGTCGGCTTAAAATTTTATGTAAAATATTCATAAATGTTTAAGCAAATAAATTTTTAATAAATGAGTTTTCATAAAAAAATTATTTATCTTCAGACAGAGGCGCAGATGTAGTTGGAAGAAATGTGGGATATACATAGTCCCCCACGAAAACGTTTAAAAATAAATGTTTTTCCAAACGAAGAATTCTAAGATTTGGTTTTTCTTCAAATATTTCTCTCCACAGAAAGGTCGGCACCTGCCATTTATGAATTTTTTTTAAACAAAATTGAATAAAAAGTATTTTTGATTATATGTAATGCTTTATTATTGATTTATTTTCTATCTATTTGTAGGGAGCACAAACATGGATTTTTATCTCTCGTTTTATTAAGCACTAAAATCAACAACAGCAAACGCATAGAAGGAATGCAAAATACAAAAAATGACTGTAATAAATTTATGCTTAATTTTTTACACATGTAAAACTATTTTCTACACTGAATTTTATTGAAATGTATGTGTTTGTATTTATTCTGCTGTTGTGTAATATAGTATGTAAAACTATAAGTAAACATTTATTTAAAGGATGAAACAGCTTAACAGTCGAGAGTAAAAGAAGAGCATCAAGTGTTTAGTTATTAAAATATTTTATATCTATTTTTTTGAATACTCTTCATGATAATGCCAAGTTTTACAAGTGCTAAAAGTCAAATGTTAGCAAACGAGTAATTAATACCGAGTTAAAAGTACAGAATACCCAGCACTACTCAGTAGCGATTACATTTTAGCAAGGAGTAGGTATCGTGTTACTTAGGGCCGAGTAATTTATACTGTCTTTGAAATTCGGGAATAACAGCACCTGAATTATAAACGGTGAAAACTAAGTAAGCACTGAGTACTTGACACTGATTACTTTATCCTTTGCACTACCAATTACCCAATACTGTGTATTTAAATCCAAGGACTAAATATAGTGTGTTGATTATTGAGCACTTAAGGCCAAGTAATAGTAGTTCCATGTAATACCGTGTACCAAGCAACGATTATTAACTACCATTTGCGTAGTACCGGGTTCTAAATACCATACTAAGCCCAATTATACTACGTTCAATTGAATGATTGGCGATTATATAAAACCGTATATACATATAGCGCCAAGAACTGAGAACCGACTTTTTAGAATTTAATTACTTATTTGGAATTACCGATAACCATATTCTGGTGACTAACCACAGAGTTCGAAGTACCAATTACTTAGTACTGCGTATTAACAGAAAAGAATTAAAAATCGTATTGTGCTATAGATCGCATACTACCGATAAATTATTGAGCAAAGGGTACCGGTTCTGAAAAAACGAGTCTCAAATAGTGATTAATAAGGACAATGTTGCGAGTGCTTATAATTACTAAACACTGTGTTCTAAGTATCTTGAACTTGGTACTGCAATTGAGAAGTACTCATTCGGAGTACTAAAAATATAGAATAAGTACCAAGTATACAATACTAGGTGTAGGGTAACCCCCAGTATGAGATGTTAAATTGGCTTTATCTTGCAGCTACATTTATGTCGTTATGTATGAGTAGTCCCTTGGGCTTCTCTGGCTGTGATTTGGGGTAATTTTTTTCTAAATATAGGGATCTCCGACCAACTCAGGCAATCGGGGCAATGCGTGGATGGCTACTTTTGGTCTTATTCATTAGCGATGCCCTTCGTCATAGCTTTGGGCTAAAAATTTAGCATAAGAGTATTCTGCACCTCGCTAGAAAAGAGGTTAGGGAGACTCAGATGTCGTTGGAAAGTATGAGTAGAAGGAAAGTAGTTAAAAAGCTGCATCGGACACTCATTGCGGAAGGCGTTTTACACAATGAGAGTATGGAGAACAACATCACTTTTACTGACGGTTCTCTTATGAATGCAGGCCAGGAGCAGGTTTATTCTCAGCTGAGCTGAACTTGTCCTGTAGTTTGCTTCTGATGAAATGCGTGTCAGTTTACCAGGCAGAATTGCTTGGATTGCTATATGCGTTGGATAACCTAATGGAAAATGGGGTGCATAGAAGAGAAGTTTTCATTGTGGCAAACTAAAGTGTACTCCAAACTAGAGCTGGAATGTGTTGTAAAAATAAACGGATGTGCCTCGGTGAAGGCAGTAAGGTTGATGTGAAATAAAAGACATAGCTGGGAAAGAAGCAGCAGACGAGCTAGCAAAAAGGGGATCTGCTTGGATATCTGTGAACCAGAACCCAGAGATGCACTTGGAAATGGCCTAGTGCGAGCAAATGTCTTACAATGGGTAACCCCAGATGCAGGAATGCAAACACATAAAGACCAGTTCAAATGGTGATCAACGAGCTCCTCGGCAAGAAGACCTTACTGGGGCTTAGTTAGAATAGGGATACCTTAAGCTGGACTACTGCATTAGTAGCAAGTCATGCAAAATTCAATTATCATCTGGCTAAGATAAAAATCTGAGAAGATGTTACATGCAGACTGTGCCTGGAAAAGGCTGAGACGGTAGCGCACATTGTGTTTCAATTGCCAACACAGTCTACCACAGAGGCAGACACATGTTAACTGTGAATACCATCGGGATCTATCAAAATGCTAGCAATTACAAGAAACTCCGTGATGAGAAAGAAGGCCGACAATTAACAGGTGAAAGCTTAAAATTACTAGTCAAGGCTAGTGATGGTACGAGACTCAATCAGTAAGGCATTCGTAAATTACAAGTCGGTTGTCTGAAATCATTTAGAATAATGAAAGGGGTCCAAAAGGGACCCCCTTCATATCGATATCCCCTTACATTATTAATAACTAATAATAGTACAACTAAGCTGGAATTTCGATCATATTTTTTAATAATTTCCACATGTTCGTCTGGATGCAAACGATGCATGATGAACTGGAAAGCGTTACTAATTTCTTTGACAGCTGGATGGCACTTGTAAGCGATATCTAACAAAACACTTATCGATGCTTAAGTGCATTTAGGCTAAGTACTTAGTGGCTGAACTGAATACAGAAAACTTGTTTTGGAAACCTCCTCTCTTGAACAGATAATTTATGGTATAATTTGAAATTGATTCTTGATTTGATATTCCGACACTGAAGATGGCACATAGCCGAAACCGGTTTGTCTCCAAACCAAACTTGACAAGGGATGACGGAAATTCGTTCCAAAATTCTAATTTGAAATTCCCTAAATACCCCATTTGTTGAGAGACCAATGAATTTACTTTGTTTTTTTTCGCCATTGCTTTTAAATCCTTTTATGCGTGCTATTTAGTCCTGTAAAGTCAAAATAATCCTGTGTAACGAATAGGTGCGAGTTGGTTGAAGGTACGAGTATAAGTAATTGTTTGGTCGATTTATAGTGAATGCTTACAATGTTTTGTACTTGTTAATAAATGATCTGTTTAACGACAAACAATTACTTACAAGTTTATGTTTACACACACACACACACACACACACACACACACACACACACACTCACTTATACTCATAAAGACTATAAAGTCTTGTGTAATGTAATCCTTTAGACAAAGTGTATTTGGTTGACTTTTTGTAGTATTTGTGTTAGGGTGTATGTTTAAGTGTTTTAAGCCATTTTAAGCACACACTCGCCATGTTTATGGACTCTTTGGCTTTTTTAACCTCTCGTAAGTAGTTCGCTATATTTGAATTGTTCTTGTTGTGTTGTAAATATGTTACATGTCGGTTTTTATGACTTAAAATATTGATTTTTGTCTTGTTTTTTTTTGTTTTGATTTTCTTCATTTTTATTTACAGCGCGAGTGCAGTTGTGTATTTTGATTTTTCTGCTACCCCTTTGCCTTTGGAGTATCTGGCTTCTTTATTTTTGCAATAGCTGCTAAGTTTTGGGTTATTATTTAAACGTAGACATTTTCAATACGAAAATTTAAGACAATTTGAAAGGAAGCTGCAAAACGCAAGTCGTAAGTTGTTCAGACTCCATAACAAGTCGAAAGAAAACATAACAGTTTCCATACAAAATCAATCCTGTGCTTACATGAGAGAAATTTTTTGTTTATGCAAAAGCACGAATTGATACACATAAGTTAAAGCGAACGAAAGTTAGCAAAATACAAAAATCGACAGTTATTCGGCTTCGATATCAATAAATAGGCTATTAATAACATCAACTCAAATATTTCCTAACTTTGCTCATAACAAAGCGGTTTGCAAACCGTGACCTGATAGATCTATTGTGCTGACTCGTACTCATTGGTCGCTTTTATTTACTGGGGTGTCTGAAAATAATATCCAACTGCCTGGGTAATTAAGTCTGTGTCTTGCATATTCTGATGTTTCGAGACCCCCATGACAGAGTTTGCAGGAAGTACTTTTTACTACACATATTTTTTCTTATGACAGTTAAAAGTGGTAAGAGTCCAGTATAGAGTTTAAAATTACTTTTTCAGAGATTTAGAATAGCCTTTACCGAAATACGTTCGGGCTCAATAGACACCGTTTTTTTCGCCGCGTATTTAGTTATTTATGGAATTATGGTTTACCTACAAAAGGGCTCTGGATCTATAAAAGCAGTGTCTGTGAATTCGTCGCTAGTAAAGAATCGAAAAGCTTAAAGCACTCTGATTGGAATGATAAATTAGAATTAAAGGCTGCATGGCTATTCGAAAGAATGCATATTTTGATGCCGCGAGTGACCCTACGCACACATTATCTGCCACAGAGCTCTAGGGCGTGGACCTCCGCTGGAAAAATGAAAGCTGTTTTCCTCATTGCAATTTGGCCCTATTATTGCCGCCCTAGCACTTCCATCTTTGTACCATATCTGAGACCTATTGTACTCATCATCTCATTGTTCCCACCAGCTGAGTGTTCACTGAGGATCACTTTGAAGTGCTTGGTAAAGTTTAGTATTCTATTCATCTTATCAAAGGCAGCGAGACAAAGCTACTGAGCCTTTAACTGCGAGATGCCGGGGAGTGAGTCCAGTGATCATTCCCAAGGCTGGTGTGGGCACGTTCTTATTACTCCAGTTAGGCTCAAGTAGGCTATCCGATGTACCTTGTGGAACATCCTTTCTTATAATGGCGGCTTGTTGCTGAAATGCAAAAATCAAGCTGTGTGTCAGGTAATATGGTATCGTACAAATTTCCGCCAGGACTTTACACGCTGACACGTATTCGAGAAGTACATTTTTTTATGATGGTGCAACACAGTTGTGGCTGTATTAGAGCGAATGTTTGGATTATATTGACTTTCCTTAAGCAAGTACAGGCAGAGTTCTGGGGAGGTATGAAAAGTAAAAACGTTTCGCCGCCAAACCATATAAAAAAAAATTTTCTAAAATTGTTCGTTTTCGGTAATAAGTAAGCCCATTCCCAAAACCTTAACCTTTTGGTTAAGGTAAATATCCAGCATTAATTGATTTTATGCAGTGCGCAAAAAACAAACGTTATGACAAACTAATGTAAAAAGTGACATAAAATTAATTTAATTTTAAGGCTGATTTAGTTTTTCTTATTCTTTCTATTGAAAAGAAAAAGATTTATTCGATATGACAACTTTGAATATAGTAAAAGTTAAAATTTAATTCGACAACTAGCAAAATGGAATGCATTTTCAGTGCCGCTACACAGGTTTTCAACGTTCTTTGTGTCTTTCCTACTAATTTTTGTGTCAACTGTAAACATCAAACAATAAATTTACTACTCGTCGGGCGTGGCGAAAAAACGTACATATGTTTACTTCATCACAATCAGGTGGTTACTAAAACAGAATCAGCCGAGATGAAACAGAAATTGTCTTTAGTGTTGGTGCAACTAGGTGATGTTTGCAGTTGACACAAAATTAGTAGAAAAGACACGAAGAATGTTAAAAACGTGTGCAACGGCAATACTAACTGAATTTCATTTTGCTAGTTGTCTAATAAAATTTTAACTTTTACTGTATTTAAAGTTATCCTATCAAATAAATTTTCTTTCCGTACGAAATTATTGCGCTTAATGCACAACCGGATACTGAAATTTTTAAATCTGTGTCGGTTTCTACAAAAGCTTTTAAAGCGACAGCGATATGAATATCCACATTTGAACGTCGGGATTAAATATATATAATATGAAAGTGAAATAAAGTAAAACGTGTTTTTCTTTCTTGAAGTAAACTAAATGTCCTATGGGACTCAAAAATTGATTCTTATCCATTTGTTCTATAATTTGTGTGTGCAACAATTTGTAGTTAACAAAGTGTCTGTATAGAATACCTGGCACCCACTCAACGCCATTATACAACCATCCATCTTTTCTCTTTCAAACGCTAACTATGACGTCTTTGAGAGTTAAAGGGAAAAATGGAGTAGACAAAACAAACTTTTAAAAGACTGCTTACATTCATCCTCTTTTGCATTTTTATCCAGTCTTCAGTTAAGGTTTCTGGTTTGTAGTTTCTCCTTCTTTTTCGTGTCAAATCTAGTTAAAATATAAGTTTGAAAATTGGCACACAATTTCGTGTGTTGACATTTAGCAGACCGTCTTTTTTCGGGCAAAAAAATTTGTAACGCAATTCTTGGCAGAAATATGTGTCTGTTGGAAGCAGCAAGCAACAAATTTGCCAGCACATACAGGAAGAAGGTGTAAAAACGGTGTCAAAGCGATGAGGTAACGATAGACTAGAGGTTTTTGCTGCTGTCGTCTGTTGGCGAAAGTTTGCAAAAGTGTAAATTAGAACATCTTTCAGCTCCAAAATACCTTCACATTCACACAGTTTTGTGCAAAGTAAATAAAGACGTTAGGTTGGGTGGTTGTTTGCAAAACACTTTTGAAGTTTGCCAGCGCGATTTTCTTGAATGACAAATTTAACATATTGAAAGTTACCAAAATCCTTTAAGGATTATTAGAGATGGAGATAAACACTGCTTGAAATGAAAGCAATGGAGCAATCTTCTGTGTATTAAAACGGAGGTAAAAAAACATTTATAATCTATTGTAAGTGCGAGAATATAAAGACAGACACAAAGTGACACAAAATCAACTTTTAGGAGAAGTTGTATTTATAACTTGCGAGCTTAATATTGGCATTTCCTCTTAAAGAAAAATGCAAAGAAAAGAACTTGCTGGCCAATATAAGTTTTTTCGATTTGGGTTTATAAATATAACAAACAATTGCCGTCAACTGGCAGACATTGAGTGCACTGTTACAAGTTCTGTCTTATAACCCCTCGTGGTGGCGGCCGGTAACAGGTTCCTGTCTCTCCAAATAGTCTGGCTAAATAAGTCAAGCGGATGGAAATTAACACTCTCTTATAAAAAATCCCTAAACTACGGTGAAATAGCCCATGCCAGGGATGCGGAGCCTATAGTATGCGAACTCTGGATAACAGTCGATCTCTAGTTTTAATACAGACTTACGCGTTTATATGGAGCTCTGTGTGGATGGACGGACCTTTTTCTCCATTACAGGCATGAATAAGAAACCTCGCACGAGTCGGAGAGATTCATCTTTGAAGAAAGTCTGGGTTTAATTGGACAAGGAGGAATACGGAAGAGATGAACAAGAATGTCCCGCAAAGGGCGGACGGGTCAATCTTTAAAGGTACTTCTATGGCGATGGTCCGTGAGATTCCGATAGGGATGTGCAATGAAGCCTTGTAAATGGTGGAGAGGTTAATCTCTGCAAGAGCTCTGGTGTTTATTGGCCAAGGAGATAGAGAAGAAACCCTCGCAAGTGGTGGACGGGTTAGTCTTTAAAGATACTCCTAAGGAAAAGGCTAAGACGGTAGCGTACATTGTGTGTGAGTGTCCAGAACTGGCTAGCATACTACTTAGGACTACAGGCAGACACTTGTTAAGTGTAAAGGCCATTGTGCACCTGAGCCTTAAACAAACGCTAACATTTACAAGAGACTACGTGATGAGAAGAAGGCCGACAGTCAGCAGTAAAATAGTAATGTAATTACAAATCGGTCGCCTGAAATTGATCCTGGAAAGAAGGGGCTCGAAAAGGCATCAATAGAGTAAGAGGTCTACTTTGATATCCCTCCTACATTAATAATAATAAATACAACAATCAAGCCTAAGGATAATTAATTATAAGGGTGGCCTGATGGTGGCAGGTGATGAATTCGCTCGTTATGTTAGAGTATATTGAATTTTAAATAAAATGTATGACTAAACAAATTTCCTGCATTTCCTTTTGTTTCTTTCTAATTTTTTTACATTTCAGTCGACTTAAGGCGAAAAAATGTTGCAATTGGGGTTGAATTTCCCAAACATTAAATTCCCTTTTTTCCCACCTTCTTATTAATTCGCCTTGATCAAGCTCTTGATGATAAAAAATAAGAGTTAAACTATTTCAAGCCAACGCAGCTAAACCAATTCACCGAGAATCTTGAGATGTTATGGCTACTTTTGCATTTCACAAGAAGAACATGTCTAATCTGCCTTCGAGCCATTAAAAACTTTTCTGCTGTTATCCTAAACTGTAGTTACCATTGCCTAGCACAACTCCATCTATTTCTCTTTTAGCTTAAAGGTGCTTGTCAACTTATATGAAGAACTCAGTTACATGAAAATACTTCTCTAATTACCGTCTTAATTCAATAAGCGAACTTTGTAACTTGATTTCACCTAAAAGCTCGTATTACTTTTAAGGTACCAAGATACTCGTACTTATCCTAGATATAATATTGAAAATTATGGAGATTAAGACCTTCGATTGGAATTCAAATATTCTTTCGTTTTCTATATGGTTCAGGAAACGAACTCCAGCTCTAGCGTTTATTTCTAGTGACGAGTTTTTAAACCATTTCGAAAAATGGTTTAATATTTAAGGAATGTTATTTCTGAACATGTGTTATCCGGCTGTGAGCTAGAAGCTTTCAAGCACAGAGTCTAAGCCTAGTGAGCCAATGGAAGCTGGGGGGAGGAAAATTTAAATATTTCTCATACAAAGAATTTTTTAATTTGAAAAAAAATTTTGTTTTCGGTAAAACTCCCCGCTCAACTTAAACCTCAAACTGGATCGCATCTGATCTTGAGTGGTGTTATTAAGTGATATTTCTTTTAAGTTATTTCTTTTCACCTGGAAAATTACACAGAGACGTCATGAATAATTTCTTTATTGCCATAAAACTTGTATCCATTGACGCTGTTAATAATATCCATTGTGTAATAAAATATAATAGATCCCGATCGTGGCGGCATTTTTTGCATTTTCTATTAACTAGAGATTAAAGTATGATCGTATATTTCCTTCTGGAGTTGAATTGTAAATTTAAAGCACTTATTTTAAACGCCTTTTAATTTAGTAATCTATATCTACCTTATCTCGCTGAAATATTACACAAATCCTTGATTTAATTTGACTTTATTTTTAAAGCTGGCGCTCGTTCACACGCTTTCGCTTTAACGATGAAACAGAACTGGGACGTAACGAGTCTTAGTATGCAATTTGACAATTAAAAATCGCTAAGCTATCAAGTCTTAGGATAGAAACTATTTTGAGGGCGTTATTTTTGCAACACTTACTTTTGCAACAATCTTGCCATATATTCCTTAAATTTGACGTTTTTTTCAACAAAACATTTTTTGAAGCGTTGGTGCAGCGAAAAAAGAAAAGAGAAAGACTAAGTGCACATAAGAAAGCTCTTAAGTATGAGAATTCTCTCTCTCCCCCTCAGCGTTTAGTAGTTGCAGTCGTATTCTGTTTCATCATTTACTCCGGAATACAGTTTCTATGTTCTTAAAGTCGTTCCATAGGCTGGGATTTTAGTAAATTTAAGGAATTTCCTTCCAATGTGCCCTACATACACCCTCAGTAGCGGCTCAAGAACTCCATGAGCGACAAACATTTTTTGATGAATTTATTTTCTTTTGTGAAGCCAAATGTTGGAAATGTTGACTCCCTTCGCGAGTCCTGGTATTTCAAAATATTTTTATTAAAGGATTTTTGGCGTTGAACCAAAGAAGATTGTCAAAAGATTAAACTACTCGTAGCTTGAATATCTCTAGAAAATTATTCAATTAACAATTTATGCCAAAAAAAAAAAAAATAAATGGGATTTTTGGTTTATAACAGAAAGTAAGAAAATAATTTTATTCTTAGAGAATGTAGATTTTTTTTAAATGAGATGCCAACAAATCGAAATTTAAATATTTAATAAGATTGTTTGAAACCTCCACTTATTGTTTTAATTTTCTTTTAAATAAAAGAATTCTAGTTACAAAAGCTGTTATGGCAATATTTTTATGTGACAGCATTCGGGGTGACCTTTCGCAAGGAAACATTTTCTTCTTCCTGTCAGGATTAAATTTACATATCTTCAGCAGTTATTAACTCGACCCTTTTAATTATTTTTATTTTATTTTTTTTACCTTTTTAACAGATGCGACTTTAATGTGCTAAGTGCTTTTCTAACCAACCTTCCATCAGGCTGAACAAATAACTTGGTTTTTTAAAACTTTATCTACACAAGTTTAAGCCAATAACAGTGAAGACAGAGAAGATATTTATTGATTACAAGTGAACTTTTAAGACAACTTAAGTTGATGAGTTCATATGAAGCATTATGTTCTTGTGCTTAGATGAAATTTTCTAAGGTGTTTAAGATAAATAAGTGCTACCCGGTAGTGCATGGTTTTAGTTCCCAATCACAAACAAAACCAACAGATATTATCTACTATCCACTAAGAAGGCATTGGTGAGAGAAATTGAAAAACATTTGCATATTTTTGCTTTCAGTAATGCCAGGTTTTATACATCGGTCACTTCGGAAGCCGCCTATTAAGAATGTACAGGTTACTGGTGGCATCCAAAGTAGCTAGTAGGTAACCTAACTAGCAGTTGTATACCAAAATTTAATGTTGTGGATTTCAAAATTACCGGGTGCTATCTATTTCTGTTTGAATACATCATTCGGAGAGTTGGGGGTTTTTTTTTTCTTTAATTTTACTTCTTGCTTCTTGCAAAACTTATCTACATGACAAACTTTAATGGACTTGTTTGATAACGAGACAGAATGGCAAAACAAAAAGGTCTATTCTTCAACATTTTTGAAAAGTTCTTAAATAACAAAAGTGTAAATAAAAGTCGCTAAGCGCAAGTTATACAGCTAAACGGCAATCTAAGCAATTTTAGAAAAGCTTAGGACTTTGTTTATCCCGAAGTCAAAGGTAAAATACGCTAATGCCAATTTCAAAGGATTTTTTTTCATTAGTTCTTGCGGCATTTTCCAAAAAAAAATTTAGGTTATGTAATGGCGGGCAGAATGATTTAATACACCCTTTTGCTGTCTCTTTAAAATACTAACCGAGTCTGCTAAATCGGACTACAGGTTTCACGATCTTTATTCAATCTCTGGCCATACCGAAACTATCGTTTAGAAAATTCCTGATTTTTATATTTGCAGCTAAGATAGAAATCAATATATCTGACAGCCAAACGATGTTTGTGATCAGCTTAAATAGAGAAGCATGTCGAAATGGGCTATCTGATCATTGATGTGTGTAGCTAATAGCCTGACAATACTGCACTAATTTTTTGGTGGTGCATCTTTCTGAGTCGCCTATTGTGTCTTACGGTGTGGCCTGAGTATGCAAAAGAAAAAGAGTGGAGCTGAGAATATCCTGTTTATAATAATGTCCTGCGCACCAAATGATCCCAAAGTTAAACTGCTAAATAATGTGTTAAATAAGAAGCAGCATACGAAAACCCTTCTGGCACAAATTATTTATTTCAAGGTCGAATTAAAGTCTGAAAATTCGTTAGTAATCGAAAATTCGTAAAAGGCAAACACTACAACACTAGGAATGTTTTCCACAAGCTAAATAGTCTTGAGATTCAGATGCAGCAGTATAAAAGTTTGCGCGCACCAGGTAATTACGATAGTTGATCCAAGCTGTCAAAGTTACCAAAGCCAACCAGCTGTAAAATTTGACATTATATTACGCACCGCGGCACGCCTGCCATACGTGTGGAATTTTCAAAAGAAATATTATCGATATTCCGGATCAGTTGTAAATTCGTAACGTTACCTTCATTGTGAGGTCGTACACTGCTTTTTCAATCTCAATCACAAAAAGATTATTGCGAGATTGGTATAAAGACGCAATAGCGGCCCAGCGTCACCGATCAGTTTAATTAGCCAACGCCAGAGAGTCAACCCGACTTATTTTGTGGTTGGATTCGGACCTACATTCGTATAAGATTGTGCTGACGCAAGAATTGTATCCGGACGAACATGGACACTACCGTAAGTTCGTAATTTGGGTCCAGGAATTATTTACCGGGGATCCGGGATTTGGTCAAAAATCGCCTCATCGGACTGCCAGCTGAGCATAAGCGGCTACTTGAACGATGTATTTATCCATACACAATGGCTTAAATGAAGCTTCAGAATTAATTTGAGATCTCATACCATTGTTGTTTTATTTAAATTACTTTTCCCATCGTTCTTAGTTAGTCGCTCTACATAAAAATTAGAGAATTGAAAGTACTTTCAGAAAATAAAATTTATATCAAAGATAGAATTCTTTATACTCGTTGGATGGGTAAATTTATTTTGAAAGCTGTACTTAAGAATAATGCTCAGGACGAAACTAACTTTCAAGTACACGGAAGGAATAAAGACATGAAAAATGAAGAAGATAATTTATCCAAAACGAAAATATGAAATTAAATACCGGGTTTACTTTCGTTGGACTTGACATCATCTTGGTACGAAAAGGAGTAGTCAGAAGGGTACTCAGGATGTTCACTGAAAAAAGAATCCTTCATAACCGGAAGACCAGGAAAATTTGAATTTAAAGTTTTTTTTTTTTATGGTAGGACCAGCACTCAGGGGATGATCCCTATTTATGCAATGCATTGTGCTAGAACTAGGAAAAGAGGTTTTGGGAAGGAGGACAGAGGGAGTAGTGTTTATTAACATTTGATTTGAACTTTTCCACAGAGAAAGTGGGAGGAAAGACCTCTGCTGGAAGCTTATTCCACATACGAATGGTCCGGCTAAAGAACGAATTCTGCCTGTAGTGCGTTGTGCGATCCACTGGCCATTCGACCACAAATGGATGTGCTCTTGATGAAGTACGTGTGGTGCGCATGAATGACCGGGTTTCGGGAATAATATCCCTAATTTTATCAGAGCACAATCCATTGTAGTAGCGATAGAACAGCGAAACACACCCCACATTGCGACGATACTCGAGCGAGTCAATAGAGTTGGATACCCTACTGTCACCGATCAGCACCTTCGCCCTCTCCTGTACGCGGTCGAGTAATTCCAAAATAGACTTTGAAGCACCGGCCCATACCTGAGAGTTGTATTCCATTTTCGGTCGGATATAGGTGGGTTAGATAGTTAAGAGATCAGATGCGATTATTGCTAGTTGAATTTAAAGTTATTCGACTACCTTGTGAATTTTTATATATGTAAATGAAACTGAACCTCAACTTTTTTGAGTTCATAAACTTTATTTTACTTATGTTTTAAATACGTTTTTTTTAAATAGAATTTTTTTAAATACATTTTTTTGTTTAAAAATACAAACACGGTGCACTTGGCAAGTGCTTATTCTCTTAATTATATTTTAAACAAGGCAACGAAGCAGCATTACTGGTTTAAATTTAGCCATGTCGTCGTCCTCCTGCTCTTTCTCCCGTTGTCTCTCCCTCAATATCTTGTACAAACTTTTGATTAAAAGCTCGTATAGCAGTAAGAAAGAACCCTTTAAACCACTAATTATTTACCGACAATACAGACAAACTAAAACCTCAACACAAACCCATTCAAGATGCAATAGTGGCTTGTGCGTTTGACTTCAACATATTGACAAAGCGCTTGTAGTTATTCTGCAAAAAGTTGTTCTATTCACAAACGTGTTAACACTAATTGGCAGTGAGATTAACAACTTATTCCCACACTTTTGCTAAATACTATTTTCAAAATAATATTTACTTTGCTTGTAAAAAAAGAGCTTTAACATCCTAAACACACAAACAATTTTAAAGTTGTTAAATTAATGATGTTGAACACTAAATAACAAACACCCCAAATCATTCATTAAAGTAGATTGAAATCTTGAACTATGTAGGGTGATTAAAGTGGCATCAAAGTTTTACAAAGTACGAGATGGGTCTGAAAAATAAGGGAAAAAGTAAGAAAAACGCCAACATTAATTTACATGTGGCGAAGCTGCAAATGTGAAATTAAAATGGTTCCCATTAGCTGAATAAAACCAATATTTAGACTTGTATGTCCCCAGGGCTGAATTGGTTTCATAACTCCCATTTTGTTCATAACAGTTTACAGCTCGAGTTTATTTGCTGCGTGGAAATTTCAGCAATTCACTCCAACATATGAAAATTTTGTAAAGAGCTTTTAATATTTTCTTTTATACAATCAACGTTTTTTTTTTTTGGTGCTAAAATTTTATCCTTCAGTTACGCTCTATACTAGCAATGCTCGGATATTTAAATGAGACGTGTATGTGGTAAACACAACGTATAGCTGTTGAGCGTAACGTATATTGAACCGGCAGTACCCTTGTTTTCGAAGACCAAACAGCTTCTTTTTTGCAGCGCATTCGGTATGAGGACAATAGGATTTGCGCTGTCCTTATCGTAGCTTACACCCAAATTGCGAAAAATATTCGGTTGCGGTAATCCTTATAACTATATGAGTAATAGATCTGCAAAGGAGAGGAAAGGTTAAATTGCGTTAGTTAAAATATTATTGACACTCATTATTGACTGTCTATCGTGGATAAAAAAGGTAATGGACCATCAGAAACACCTAATGTTAAAAGAAATGTGAATCGACGAGGCAGACACTCTTAAATAAATAAAAGAATCGCTTCAGCGTATATTGTAAACAATTTCTGGCCTAAACAGCAATTCTATGATTGACGATACTGAATTCAATTATAACAACAGCCCTATTTCGATGATTTGGATATGAAGACATTTAATCTCAGGTATTAAGCTGCTACTGCCAGTGCTACTTTCTTGAACTTTGCAAAACGATAATGGCACCTTTTTTTACAAGAGAGCTTGGCTTAAACTTGAAAAGGACAATCAGAATGGCATCCGCCTTAAGCAATTGAATCACGTCTGCACAAGTATATGTGCACGGCGCAAGATGGACTGTCTGGAGTTCTCCAATTCCTTTTAATCGACATCGGAAATATTTTTGACAGAACTTACAAGTGTTGGTTAGAATCGAATTTTGCAACCGAACATGGAATATTTGGATTGGAAATACAACCACATACACCGTAAAATATGCGGAAGGAGTTGCCACAACAAAAGAAACTTTACTAATTGCACGTGTTATATTATTTGCCATTTTTGCAGCTTCTTTAAAACCTTCTTTAGACCCGCAGAGAACTACGGTATTCAAAATAACTGGTAAACATGCATGTAAATCAGCGTCCACCTCACACAATTGGATAAGTATTATCGAACATAAATATCAGTTGTTTTAAATCATTTTGTTCCAAGATGTTTAATTCGCCGTAAGTTCATCATAAAACCGAAAAATTGGAATAAATAATGTTGACTGCCTTAACAATCAATATTTAATAAAAAACCGAAGTTTTAACAAAATATAAAAAACAAAAATTCACCAAATTTAGAAATCTTACCACGAATTAATTCGAAAAAAGAAATGTCAACATACTTTGCGAATTCACAAAAATTTGAGAATTCACCACAAAACCAAACTATAGGCAAAAACTTTAATTAATCTAAATAACAAAATTAAAAAAAAAATAACAATTGAAATATGCGAAAGGGGTTGCCACAACAATAGAAACTTCGCATTATGCCCAATCTACCTACTGCTGCACTGAAAATAACTGGCAAATATGCTTGTGCGTCAGTATCTACCTAACACCATTCCAATTTTTGTTTCAGTTTAAAAAGGGATACCAGTCCGTAGCCATCCGATGTAAAAACGATTTTCAGCATCAACAAAGTTACACCACGTGCTTTTCAAAGAAACTGACGCAATAATGTTGCTTCGCGTTCGATTACAAACAACATCCTAGCTACGCAGCTTTTGTCGATAATTCGAAGCTATGCCTGTTGCACATGCACTTAACATGGCTTCTGTGGTAGATGTTCTATGAGGTGCCTTCTCGTCTTCGTTCAACGGAAGTAAATTGATGTCTCCAAAGTTTAATAGAGTGGCACTGATGACTTATTTTATTAAATCCGGTTTCGCAAAATGGCAGCGTCATCTAGAATTTGTATTCACTCAATAATAGACCAACCCTGTCGGAGATCGTGTAGTTCTAAGATCGTCTTTCTGTAATAATTTTAAACAACTAATTTAATAATTTAATTACTGTTTTAACATTTTACGATTTGACGTTCTGAAAAATGAATAAATACTCGTTACAATCAACAAATAGCTTCTCTTCAACTAATAAATCCAAGAAATAAAATAAATGATTGTTTAAATGCAAAGTTTCACAAAATGCTGTTGACAACAATTTTTATTAAAGACAAAAATATCAAATGAAACTTTGTCAAATAACTGGCAACAATAAAAAAAATCTTTATTTTTATCTTCAATGCAACAATCAAAACCTTTGAACTTTTAACTTTGAACCAGAAATAGAATCAACAATACGAAAAATATATTTATTATAAACATACAAACATACAAATATATTTTGAATCTATTTCGAGCTGCACTCTTAGAAAGATGGCCGAACATTAGGGTGGCCATCAGTTAAGTTACATTAGAAAATATTTTTCTTTCAGACACTCAAATGTTTATCCCTACGGACTTATTTAAGTGCAAAATCAGGGCGATCTCAAAAATATGTGTATCTAACAATGATGGTTCAATTAGAAAATATATGAATTTGAGTATATAAGACAAGGGGCCTCATGCTGGGGCTCAGGTACTCCATATGCTCTGATAAAAGTAGGCAGCGCCAGAGTTTTGGCTTTGGGGTTTGGAAGGATGCTTCTGGATATTATGGCTTCTTACACTGACAAGGTGTGTGGTTTTCTTGAAGTCTCTCGATAGAGCGAGGAGTTATCCCTGCTCCTATCGGGCATCAGTCTTCTCCCGTGCTTGGAAAAGTATTGGAGAAGATAATGGTGTCACGACCTAGGGAGGATGCTAGCGAGGGTACTTCCACGGCTGGATGGAAGGTAGGTGCGTTGAGGACGCGTGTAAGGCGCTAGCGATTAGATCTTCACTTTTATTTTAAAGTTTTATCATATGGAGCTGCTGCTGCTTATTCGGGTAACTTACCCCGATGATTTGACATGCGTGAGTGGATCGTAAGCAACAGATAGTCTGTCAACATCGATCCGCCTTTATTGGCAAATCCTTTAGTATGGAACTATTCAGTAGCAAGATCAATATTTTTTTTTTTTTATTTAACTTGGTCACCCCTTTGACTCTCATAAATATTTCACTCAGTTGTTTTCCTTTTTCGTCATCTCTATTTCAAATTCTATTTTTATAGAACACTATATCTAACAGTAAATGTTATACAACGAATGCATTTGACGTTTTAATGAACTTGACTTAGTTTTGAAAAGGACAATTTTTCCTACGAAAATAAATACTAAAATAAACTTTTAATTAATTGCAATTTAATATAGAAAAAATTATTCATTTTATTAATTTTGTTTTCTTCTTTTTTTTAGGATTTCGTTAAAGAAACGCTGGAGCCGCACTTCCTTTTTGGCGTATAAAAATTGGTAAGTGATGTAAATTTTACAAAGTTGAGTTTAGAGCTTTTTTACTTTGTTTTTCTTTTAAATCTATTGAGGGTTTTCTGAAGAAGTTTTCTTTGAACTAAAGGTAAGAATCCTCTTTCTTCTATCGCTTGCATGTTCAAGTGTCATTGTGAGGCTGCACTGTGAAGTCAATTACTTACTGTTTAAACTAAAAAAAGGAAGGAATAGAAAATTTGTGAAGTTTCAAATGTTTTTATAAATAGAAGAAAAATGGTTTTTTCATATTTTGGAAAAAATTTATATTTTGTAAAAAAAATTAATTTTGGTAAAAATTAATTATATATATTGTGGCTTGGGCCAGCCCATCACCATTTTTCCATAATGAGCACTGGAAATAAGTTAAAGATTACCCGTTTCGCCAAAGGGGCTGTTTTTAAATGCAATTTAATTTTGTTTCTTAAATATTTATATGTTTTACTTTTATGGGTCAATTAACTAACGCTTTGAGCAATTTTTACAAAACAGGTTTTTTATGGATCTGGTTCCTGTTTCCTAAGATAAGCTTCTGAAAATAAGGTCAAAATTATTCCCATCGTTAAATTGCTAACAGAGCTCTGTTGAGTGCAAAAATGTTAAAAAATCGGTTTGTGTCTCTGCTAGTTAAATTCGAATTCTTTTTCACACACATCAATCAATCACTATAAATTCTAAGATCAAAGGTGATTTATTACATTTTTAAAAAACTCAATGAGCGAAAATCAAAACGTAACGCAAACAACAAACCACAAGCGTTATTCAACCAATTATTTATAATTTTTTTTTTAGAATTTCAGTTCATACTAAAAAAATAATAAGCCAACTTCAAGCACGCACTGACTCACATATTTATGCAGACAGTTTAATACAACAGCAGGAGGGGAAATTATTAAACTGAAGCGAACTTTCTCTCCAAATGGCGGTAAGAAAACAGATAAAAATAAAACTGAATCAAATGAATGCAATTTTGTTAGACTCATTAAATTGCATAAAGAAAATGAAATAGTAAATTGAAAATGAAATATAGGGTTATTTTTGAAGTGGTTGCTTTTTATGAAAAAAAAATGAACGATGAATCAAAATCTGTTGGCTTATACAGGGTGTCCGCCGGGAAGGTATACTACTTTGTTTGTTTATATATTATGATTAAATGAAAGAGAATGAATGGATCGTATAGTGATAAATGTTTTATTTAATGTCGGCAATTATGTATGGAATACAATATCAGATAAATGTCTGCCTCTGTTAGCCACACAAAAGCCCTTTCATTACATTCTCACACATTTCACGCGGTATTTCGACATTTCACGCGGTATTTCAAGGGCGAGCTGTATCATCCTATTGGCATATGTACGGCGGTAATGTTTTTAGCCGATCTCGCAGTACGTTGTAGTCCATGCTTGGGCCTATCAGCTACAGTCCCTCTTTCTTCGAAATCATTCACTACACGATAAATAGTGCGTCTTGTTGGCACGTTGTTTCTCCCAAGAATTTGACGTAACTTTCTCATCGTCACAGTAATCGATGATTGATTTTGATAAAATATTTTAACGATTAAAACGCGTTGGTTTACCGAATATTTTTTCATAATAAATTTGCCACGTTTCTACTTCACGACTGCCAAATATGAACTGTCAAGACTAATGTTTACCAAAATGGCGGCAAAGCAAAGCCACAACTGATCTGCGGTCTCGATATGAATTTTTGGGGTGATGTTTGCAACGTATACACTGATGAGTCTCGAAAGCTTTGAAGAAAATTTCATAACAAAAATGAACATAAGAGTCAGATTCCAGTGAAAAAAAATTTTATGGGCAAAAGGGAGTGTAGATAAAACCTCTTATATGGACATAGGTAGTTTTTGTTAAACAAAAATGGCACCAATGCAACTACCTACCTGAATATTAAGCAAAAATTAAAAGTGTTCAGATATAACAATGTATGTTCCAAACGTGTTTCGACATGATGTCGCAATGAATTTTAATAAAAGTAGAAGTTACGTTTTTTTTATTAAAAAATTCATAATTAACTCAGGTTTTTCGAAACATTGTTACTGCCATATATGCGTCGTTAAAAATGGCTATATGTGGTTCTTCCTGCAAACCACAACCATTTCAATTACTGACAACTCGCGAATAACAGAATTCATAATATTTTACACAATTATATAGCAAGAGAACGCGTAGACAGCATTCTGGAACTATTTATTTATTTTACTTTAAGCATATGTCAACGTTATAACATCTTGATGTCTTCAAAATGAGAGCATCACCAGACAGAGAACAAGACAAATTAATATAGATATTATTCGGGTGATTTTTGGCATTGCATACAAATTTTATTAAAAGTATTTGTCGACTGTGGTTGCGACGTTAATTATAATTGGGGTGTAATACTGATTTCCCGGCATAAACGAAACAATTGGTGTTATCTCCAAAAAATCTGTTTAGAGACTTAAATCTAAGTGGAAAAGTAAATGTTACTTACAAAACAATGGTTTGGCATGGCCACAGCAACCATATTATGTTTACTACAACAATATATTTTTGTGGCAAACATATTATCGTTATTTACAAACATTTTAAACTTTTCTTTATTTGCAATAAACAATTTATTGTTTACATTTAATTATTAAGCGAATTCCATATATAAAAACTGCAACATTGTTGAGTTGAATAGTACAATTTTTAATAAAACTCTAACCACAAACAAGGTATTTTAGCTATTCAAAAATAATATAATAATTCTAACCATAAAAATGTTTTTTTATAAAATCAAAGATTTATAAATGGTTTGATGGTTTATCAAAGTTTGACGGTGCTGTGGATTAAGTGGTTAGCGCCTTGACAATTAAGCATATTTGAGAGCTTTAGCTGCCTGTGCTCGTACCTCAGTCGCTGCCAATCAGTGGCATAAATTGCTGACTTTTCCAGCGTTCTAAGAGGATCATATTATCAGTGTAGAGAATGCAACACTTGTTTAAAACCATCTAATTCAATTATAGCATGTTGCTTCTACAGTTTGGTTACATAATAATATAGGAGGATATAAATGCAGCCCGCTTACTCATGGGTGCCTTTTCGGCCCCATTCTATCCTGAAATTGATGTCAGGCAACCGATTTGTAATATACGACTACCTTACTTTCCTTAAGTCTTGTTCTAACAATAGCCTTTAATCTTGACTGTAGTATTTTAGACTGGCAACGGTCAACATCCCTTCTCATCACAGTCTTGTAATTTCTAGCATTTGTTTGAGGCTTAGGTCCCCCATGGTGTCCATGGGGGGACCAAAGGTGTCTGCCCGTGGTCCTAAGTGTTATGCTAGCTAATGTTGTACATTAACACACAATGTGCGCTACCGTCTCAACTGTATCAGCTTCCTCAGGAGTATTTTTAGAGACTAATCCGCTCACCTCCTGCGAGGTTTTCTTATGCATCATTACAAAATTCCTTCATTGGCCAATAAACACCAGAGTTTTTACAGAGATTAAACTATCCACCTCTTGCGAGGCTTCATTGTTCATCCGTAGCGGGGGCCCAATGTCCAACGCCTTAGGAGATTGACCCGTCCACTCTTTGAGAGACATACTCGCCCGTCGTCTCCGAATCCCACCCTTGGACATTTAAAACCGAAGTTCCTTCAGAGAATTTATATAATTACAACTAGTAATGGGAAAAGAGATGTCCACGCACACAAAGCTCCATATTCACCGGTAAGTCTGTATTAAAACTGAAAATCGACTGGTATCCCGAGTTTTCATACTAGAAAGCAAGTACCCTCTTGGCATCCCTGACGTATGCTGTTCCACTGTCGAATAGTGATATTTATAAGAGAATGTTATCTTCTCTGCCCTCGACCTAATTAGCCAAACTCCAAAAAAGAGAGTACTTTTAGCCGTTACATTCTATCCACTGTAACGTTTTAAGAAAACCGGATCTATAATTTCGCTGACTTATAATCCAAATGGGAATATTGATTCTGTTGTTTAGATGTATTATCTAAAAATCTAGTATTACCTCATAAGTGAAGCCAATTTGCTCATCTGCTTTTGATTTTCTTTAGACAGAGAGATGATAGCCAACTCCCCTCAGCAATTTGGGCAGCTGTGGAACTGCACGCAACGCATCTCGATCATAATAACATTAAGCATTTCCCACAGAGTATGAATATTTATCAAACAAATACACAACAATTTACTCGGGTTTAAGGCTTTGCAATTGTACGTGTTACACGTTGTTATATGTCCAGTATCAAACGATCTCTTAAAAAATCTGCCTCAGAAAGTCATTTAGCAAGAATCACCCCTATAAAAAAATTACAGCCCAAGCGTCGATTGCTTTGTTCTATATTTTGAACAACTTGTGAGCGGCAAGTAGCATTAACGTATTGAACGCAAATCTTTTATCTAAACTTTTCTTGTAGTTTTTATGGATTATTAATGAAATAAAATATTTTATTGCTTCTACTTGTTTTGGAAACATAGCAAATTCGCAATTACTTCAGTCTTTTTTTTATAGGTTGCATATTAGTTGCTAAATAACAAAAAAAATAAAAAAATAAGCAACCAAGTAATTGTAACGTATTTTGGAGCTTAGTGCACAAGTAGCACATTTTTGGCTTTCTGTAGGTAGCAGTCTGTTTTTTCTGCTCTATCTGTGAGCGCGCTCATGTGTGTGTGTATGTGTGTTTAGGTATTTTAAAGCTCATTAATAAAGTATTATTGTTGCGCATGCGTAACCTCTTTTTGCTTAAACTGGCATTTGTGATATAAAAATTAGTTGGTTTTATTATTGTTGTTGTCGTTTTTTACAATTTACTAGACTTAAATTGCAACCAATTGCAAGCAGGTTGTAAAATCAAATAACAGAAATACATAAACATGAAGAAATAGTTAAGAGGCAAAGCCTATTCAACTGACTTGGCCTTAATTACAACTTAAATTTAGACTTTGGTGTTGGAGTGGCATCTAAGAAAAAATTGCTGCGCTAACAACAAAATGAAGAGGCACTGGAGCCCTAAAGGAAAATGAATAAATTTTCCTGACCGGCACAACTGCATTTAAAATCGTACGTTAGTACGTTAAATGAAATACAAACAATAGTTTTATATTATGTGTTTATTTTAATGTTTAAATTCGATTTATTTATTTTTTCATCCATTGTAATCGTAAAAAGTGCAAAATTTTTTTAAGGTTTTGGCGATCTGAGAAAAGTACTTAATACTTATAAGGTAACATTATTTTCCGAAAGGAAAACGACATTAATGTAAAAGTTGCAAACCCAGTGAGGCTGTATCAGGCGAATTAAGAATTTTCCGGGGGTATGTTTTCCCCTGCCCATAAGTTGTTCCGGAATAAAATCATCAATTATATTTTTTAAACACTGTTGATAATAGTAGTAAAGAGAAGTGGGAAAATTCCGAAGGAAATATTAATCCATAATGGAAAAAATGGAAAAAGGGACAAATTTCCCGAGGAGTTGTTGTTCATAATTAGGGTGGTCCAATTTGAGGAATTATCTTTAAAAGTGAATCTACCAACTTTAGAAACAGAAAGATTTGATCCCAAGCTCTGAAATAAATTTCGGTTGTTAAAAGTCCACAGCTGTTAATTAACTAAACCAATTTTTGTTAGACCCCTCTTTGTAAAACTCACTCCTTATGGTTCTGCGTAGCGTTGCGATATATTAATTTCATGCCTTTTTAAAATAATTAAACTAACAACTTCTTCTAGTTGAGTGTCATTCAAATTTTGACAGGTTGGAAAATAGTGACCCTACTAAATTGTCTGCCTGAGCTTTTTCCTTCTTTTCGTCACAAGGAAGGCATCTGTTTAAATATCCACTTAATCACATCATTAGTCAATGATCAAGAGCACGACTATAAGAGTCTACTGCATAAAAGTGTCCATGTCTCAAAGTTTCTTTAAAGAACAGTTGGTCTCCAACATATTTTCCTGATTTCTATTACTCCCAGCTGTCCTCGCACTAGTACAAACGGAGTTCTTGAGATAGGCTCCTTTGCGCCTCGAGTGACGCCTTAACAGTTTGTAGTATTCCAATTCAAAATTTACATTTTTTTAGCGATAATAGTTGGGATGCCACGTGCTGTGGCCATCATAATTAACTGTTTATGCCCTTTCATGTCGATTGGGAGTTCTTTATGTCAAACTAATTTATTTTTAAACGTTCTGAAGATGTGAATTAAAAAGTTTAACATTTCTTTCAATAAAAAAATACATTTATTGAAATTGTTGTCGAAAAGGGACCCAGAAAGTAAGTGCTTTGATATCCCCCCATACATTCATATTGAAAATGTTTGCAGCGCAAACCCAGCATGTCAACATGCATTTCGATTCCGACAAATTTGTTTAAAGTCGAATTTTGACTTTTGGAGAACGCATTGGTACCATTCGACAAAATCCACCTATGTTGACATAAGTATTTTTTACACACTTTTTATTGTCTATAACATTTGGTTTTTCTCTTGTTGTCTTCTTCACTAAATTCCAACTATTGAAGTATTTGTGCCTGAAAATATTTTATAAAATTGCTGTGACTCAGTTCGGAAATTTCCATACCGGAGCATCAGTTTTATATCAAGCCTTATTTTGTCTCTTCTAAAAAATTGATTTTATGTTTTACGCGGTTATTTATGAACGCTGCAGACGTGTCTCTTCTAAAGTACTTGTTGGCAAAACCCTGCCGAGAGTTGGTATTTCCAATAGCCCTGTATCATGCTTGGCCTCTACAGAGAAGTAATTATGCAATATATGAGTAGATAATAGGTGGGATCAATGATATTTGCCACAATGAGCCAAATGTTGCGGAATTGTGTTGAGCTCCTATAAGGCTTTTTGTGACCCTTAAACGGGTTTGGCGTTATACACTTCAGAGAGATGCCTATGGCTTTGCTTTAGCTGCCCTTTAGAAACTCATATATACTAAGGGAAACAATAAAAAAAATTTATGACACCCTTCGTTGCTCAAGAGGGACTTTATACTTATGGCGTTTTCGGTTCTTAAATAAAATGTTGCCTCGCTAAAGGTAACATGCTTACCAAACCCTAATTATTATGGATTTTATACAGATTATAAGATTTAATATCTTTCGCCATTAGTAAGGGTAAAATCTAACAAAACACCACCTTTTGTGGGCGTTAACATTTTTCGAGTATAACAAATGGGCAACAAATTTTACATTTTTTTTAGAAACGAAAATGCTATTAGTTTTGTCAACTGCAAATGGCGTGTCGCAGCGCATGTTATCATCCAAATATTTTCATCGATTTTTAAAAAAGTATTTTCCTTAATTTGTCACAGCAGTACGATGGACTTTCCAATCATTTCTACGGCTGACTAATTCCTTTTATTAAAGCTGAATAAAATTAAATACTCGTATACCGTTTGATATATTTGAAGAACATTTGATTTTCCCCGTTTTTTCGCTTTTATATTGAAGCTACTACTAATTTGTTTTACAGACACTCAGTTTGGATTCCAATTTTAAAGTGGCGATTTGCAATTGCATTGAAGCATAGAAAATGCTCGAGTATTTTGTTATTGTCCCCAAAACTTTGTTAAAGATAAATTGTCAGCATAGTGTTACGTGCATATGTATGTGTGTACGAGTATGTATAAAATTGCTTATAATAAAAAAACTTCATTTATTATATTGATATATATATATATATTGACCAATTTGCTACAGCAGTACAAAATACTTTAATTACAAGAATTTTTGTAGGTTTCTTTATTTGTGCATGTCGTCTGGCAGACACACTTGCTTTTGAATTCATAAATTTATACAATTCAATTGTAGTTTTTGTTTTTTGTTCTTTGGTATTTGTAATTAAGTTGAAAATTACGCATGTTAACATGCTGTTGCAAACTGGCATAGCCGAGTATGTTGCAAGTAATTGTTTCATACAACGAATGTCTTTAATTATGGCGATTATTGTGCAAAAATTTAAACACTCGCTTAAATACACTAACACATGAACTGCAAGCGTGTATAGACTGGCGCATGGAGGTGTAGAAAATCAAGTGAATAAAACTTCAATAAGAACCCACAACAACAACAATGAAGTGCAGCTTTTATTTGTGCAGTCACTCAATCTTAGCTGTTGCATATTCAATCATTTGTTTCCATGGACACAAAATTGCTGCACTGCAAGACAAGTATGGGAATTGCTTAGTACCCTTCGTAGGATTGCGCGCATCATTGCAGTGGACATTAGGATCATGATCGTCCTGAAGAGTTCATACACCGCCTTAAACCATGCAATTCCTCTATTACCTGTGGCTCTCTAACATGTCAAATGCGGCAGTTTCACTTCTTTCAAAACCATTCGTCACCAAATAAACTTTTCGTTTCAAAAATATTGTCCCCACTAGCAAAGAGATATGTTGCTAATAGCGAACTATAGGCGAATATCGATCGTACTGGTAGCTGACTTTGTTATTTAGAAGCTTAAAGTTGGTGGCATAATTAACTCATTTCTTACCGTTATGTCGTAAAAAGTGTTGCATAATGCAAACGAAATATCAGAGGCGATATAACGACATTGCAAACCCGATCGAAATAACAGTAGAATTTTAATGGAAATATCGATCACTGTGATTTGGCCGAAGAAGTTCATACAAGCAACTCATAATGCAAATGATTCAAATATTAAACAACAATAAAATTTCCCAATATTAAACAGACCAAATAAATAAATTAGAATATGAGAAATTTATTTCGAAAATTCCTTAATTGAATTTGCTTAATTCTACCTTCTAAACAAAAGTATTTATTAGTTTTAATGCTTCATACAGGGTGACTTATTTTTGGAAATGGAATCATTTGTAAGTGAAAAAAACACGTGCGAAGTTTACAGTGAATGGCATTCAAGCGATATACGCCACTATAATTCGAGTAATAATTCGGCAATCGTATTAACGTCACGTCAAATAACAAAATTATTAGTTCCCGATAAATCTCTTGGACTTCTTCCTCTGGAGTTATTTGAATTCATTCGTGTAAGCGAAAAAACCTTGGAAGAGTTAAACAGCAACATTCGAGCTGCAATTGACAATGTGACATGTGCCAAAGGCTGTGTAGAGTTATGCAAAATATAATCAAAAGAGCCCAAATTCCCATGAACGCCGACGCACAGTGGGTCGTTTTGATGCGGCGGCAAGTTGTCGGACATAATTTCTCACATTTAATTGAAACAAAAAGTGCGAATGAACATAATCAGTTTCAAACCAGATGACTTCTCGTTTTAAATAAAAGTTATACCAAAATATTCAATCCAGTATTGAAAAAGTTATTGATCTTGGCTCTATAGCGGTTAAAGAATATTAAGAACCAATGACTCCACAAGCCCTTAAAGCGCAGCTGTCCGTTACTTTTTTCACCATTTGCCGGTGTGTAATTTTGAGAATTATCTTCTCTCCGATTTCTGTAGGTTAGTTTGAACTTCAAAAGCTTTTCCTTCTGAGAGCCGAAATAAATTGCATTGGCCAGATGCCAGAAATAATATCCAGAATATTTTAAATAACGCAAACTTCATTAAATTGTGAAAAAAATCGTTCGATAAGTCAAAGAAAACATCTTTTATATATCTAGTGGTTGGTATTTAGGCTAAACTTTGTAGGCCGTAAGTGATTTTAATAAACAAATTTCAATAGCCATTTTAATTAAAAATTCAGGCACAACAACATTGCAGCTGAGTTCGCAAACATTTTTACACTTTTTACACAACCATTTCTTTTACTTCTGCACTTCTGCAAAATACACAAAGAGAAAAGCCGTGAAATCAAATAAATCTTGGGAAATTTATGTTGAAGTTGATTATGAATAAGAATTGTTAATTAAACTCTTATAATCGCGGAAAATATGTTTAATGTTGCATGCTACATTAAACATGAAAAAATAAGAAGGAAAAAAATACACTTTTAACAACAAGTAGACAATTTTTAACGACAATCAATGAAAACTAGCAAAACCGGGTAATGTGCGAGTAAAACAAGACATAAAGTAACATTAAAAAAAACATGAAAGTACTAAAATAATTATAGGAAGTTTAGTAGCTCTGCTCAAATGTTAATTTCTTCATTCGATTCTCGTTGTTTCATAAGCAATTTTATGAGTAATTTTTCCTTCTTAATTACTTATTTACGAAAAATTATTTCGCCAGATGTTTTAGAAATATAAAGGAATGCGTGATTCAGAAGTGCAAGTTACACGATCAAGCAGCACCTCTACATAGTAAAACTCTATTATCAAAATAAATCTTCGTTAGGACAAACGATGTAACACTTCAATGTCGACTTAACGTCGGCTTCACTAGAAACATTATCCAGATCCCGTAGGCGACAAAAACTCCAACCTTGTATAGTTTTCATTTATGTGCTTACAAAAATTTTTCAATGCAAAGAAAAAACATCGTTGCGGCATGATCACGACAATCATATTATGTTCTCTACATCAATATATTCTTCTGGTAAACATATATTGGTTATTTGAAAACATTTTAAACATTACTCTAGTTGCGATAATCAAGTTGTTTACTTTTAATTATTTATGAAAAATGCAACATGGTGAACTACAGAAAATGTATAAAAAATTGTGATGATGGACTACCACCTGCATGTTTGTGATTTCCCAGATACAGACGGCGACAGTGAATCTAGTTCTTACCCAAATTCCTAATCGCTCACAACCGATTCATGTGTGGCAATAGGAATTTTAATAAACGATCGCAAAATATGTGGATTGAGGGTTTAAAATTTAAATTCGTGAAATACTTATCAACTGAATAGACGTAGTCGATTGGTGTATTTCCAGGAAAACGGAATTAATTCGAAAATTTTCTTGAGGTATTTTTCCAAGTTGCTGTTAAATGTGTTGCGATGATAAACCATCCAGCCAACTGCGGAAACCTAGAGGCTTGCGCAGTTACTTTTCCGTGCCACCAGCTACCTACAAACTACGTGGCGCCTCAACTTCTCGGATAAGTTCCAAATATTTTCGTAAGTCCATAGAGGCCCAACACCTTATCGATAAAATATTTATTTTGGTTTTGGTTTTTTCGCGACTTGAAGATCTATAGCGGCTGTGATACTGATGGAGCTTTGATCGCTTGAAAATGGGGTACGTACATGTTGTCCTCGTCCGCAAAATAGCTCTCTTTTACAGCCTAGAATCGAATCAAAATTTGGCGGCACTTTTAAACAGTACCGGAAGCATATTCTGCTCGCTGAAATTATTTCACTAATTTGATATCTAAAGTATATCCACAGTGGCAACGTTTGAAAAATGCAACGAAAGATGTTTGCACTATTGCCAGGAGTCTGAGAATTTTGTGGCGGATAAAAAGCTTTAGTTTCTTCCCCATTCAATCTACGGTTACACTATAATTGAGTCCATTTACATTATTAACACCAATTTAAAATATTCTACGACGTTGCTATAATTGTTCAAAACATTAATAATTTATTAAGCTTTTGTACCGATTGAATATAAAACTCGATAGCACGACAGCACAGTCACAGCCTTCACCATCATCAACATCCAAATAATTAACGTTACTGTCCGTATTTTATTAAATAATAAACGGAGAAAAACAGCAGTAAATGTTTATTTAATTCCATAATAGCAGAAGCAGCTTTATTCATGTTTGGAATTGATTGCCTTGTGCTAACGAGTACACACACATACATACCCGTAGATAGATGCACAAAAAATATGTACAGAATTATTTAAATCTGGTTATTTGGAAATTCTTGCAAAATCAGAATGACCATTTGCCATTCCTAAATATTCACTGCTCAATAATATTGAGCCAACAAATATAAACGACCAGCTTTGCGAAGAGATAAATATAGGGGCGCAACTGAAAAGTTACCTCAAAATTATTGTTTTAGTAATTAAAATTGTTCTATTGTTTTAATAAATTTTAAAAAGTTCACCGAAAGCCTCTTGTTTGTTAAAACATTTGTTCTGAGAGACAAATATCTGAAAGGTAAAACTTCTTGCAGAAACGTATCAATTTCATATAAAGGACTTAAGTACATGAAGTTTAATAAATAAACCGAAGAGTAAAAAAGGCGTTTTGTTGGGGAATATGGGAGGAAACATAATTTCACAAACGTAGTGCAGTACTCAAGATGATTTTTTTTTTTTAATTTTGTTGGTCCAAGTAGCGAGTTCACGGCATTTGCTATGCTCGTACGGCTTCATATTTCGGATCAGCACCAACTCAAGCCGGGTTTATTCTCTGACGATGCGCAGGCCAATTTATCAGCACTGAGCCGATACTTCTGGGACTTCTATAACACTCACTTCTACGGTGGCTATCTTTTCTTCACAATAGCTGTCTGGTTGATAGATTTAGATCCAAAAGAGTGTACTCATGCTCAAACTTCTGCAAACTGAAGCCTTGATAACGACCGATTACTCGATGAAACTCACGTTACGTATTTTCCAGCTGAGCCAGAATTTTGACAGTTTCACAACTTCTGAAATTTGCCAATTCGAAAAGCTATCATTACTATCTGGTCATCCTATATAAAGAAAGTCTACTACAAAATTCTAATTGTGTTAAAAGCTATAGAAATTGTAGCTACTTCTTGAAAGGTCAAAATTAAACTAACGTTTCATTATTTTAAATTAAAATAAATTCTTTAAATTATCTAGAATTTCTCGAAACTACTTTCCAAAAAAAAAAAAACAAACAATAAAGCTCCCTCGTTAATCATAAAGCTCGTATGGATATGCGAAAGTGATTAACTGTAAGCATCTGAAGCATTTTGAACCTGTCTTTCAACTCACAAATGTAAAAATTATTTATTTTTTTATTTTTCGCAAAGCGGATTAACTCAAATTCCAGTGTTACGAGTATTTTAACCTTTCTTTATTTTTGGTATTTTATGATTTTTTGTTCATTTGTCGTGTTTTGGTTTAACCAGTTACCAGCTTTGGATTTTGACCATAAACAGTTAAATTGGCTAAGACGTGTACAATTATTGCATAAAACGTGATATAAAATATTAAGATCATTAGTAGATCAATCAATGAATGACCATAAAACAAACCAAAGTTTACAGAAGAAAAAAAAAACTTAATCCCGTTTATTGTACTAAAATTTTGACGAAGTACAGTGATAGAGATAAATATGCCTACGAGGGTGAAACCGTATGCCTGCAACGTTATTAGCAGCACGAAGTCTGGCCTGTGCCGTTTTTAAGGTCGTATGGACTGTCATTGCTCCAGCACAAGTACATATTTATAACACCTCCAAATATAGCTGTGCTATAGTGTGCAGAGCATTTTATCACTGAAATACATAATAAGTTTCTCGAACTGAACTATATTTCGATAATAATTGCAAGCGTTACTCTGGCATGATTATACTAATGATGAATTAATAATTGTCCAATTAGGTATAAAAAAAAGCAATTTAAAGTTCTCCAGAAAAAAATCCTTCCATTACAATCAGATTTTCCTAACGATAGTTCAAGAAAAGAAAAGTAAGATGTTGGTTAACTATTAGTCAGGATTTGCAATTTCCACAAGTAACTTAATTTCTTTATTGAATCAAACACTTGTTTTAAAAAACTATCCATCTCTTCTTAAGAATATTTCTAATCTCGTTCCATGAATTAAACTAATTATATTTGAGCAATATAATTTTTAAGTAAAATTATTGTTGAATTTAAAAAAACCCTGTACGGTCTTCCATTAAAGTCATTAAACTGTTGGCCAAAAATTTTTCCTGTTATTTAATGGGTGACCTTTAACAAGGAAATTGAAAAAAAAACTAGAAATCACAATAATCACAAATCTAATGCGAATACACGTACAAGTAAACGCAAACATATACACTAGGTATAGGGTGACCAGAGAAGAAGAAGGATCTTGCGTCAGATAAAATTTTATGAACGCAGGCTAAATCTAACCGCAAAATTAGCAAAACTCTTTGGCGAAGTCGTATTAAGCTAATCGATGACTAAATGAAATTTCTGGATCTTCTTGCACACTGGCCGCTACGGCGGCTATGTTTTCTTTACTTCGCACCAAGCTCTGTCTAGTGGGTGGCTCCAAGTCCAAAATAGTGTACTCATAGCCAAACTTTTACACGGTCTGACGCATGGCCCGCTTTCCTGCAGCCATAACTACGACCAACTTCACAGTGAAATTCTGTGGTATTCACGAATAACCGCGTAAGTCTAAAATCAAATTTCCAAAAGTGGTTTCATGGAAATTTCGACACAAACCCAAATAATTATATGTTCCTATAAACTAAGAATTAAGCTAAAATAATTCAATAATGTCCATTTGGTCCATATTATTTGAAACGTTTTCAGTTCTATCTATAGAGCATTTAAATTGAAGCAATTCGACATATGCAGTTATTCTTGAAAACAACAGAATTCACGTTGCTTATTTACAACTGCGCTGGAATCTCAGTAACATTTTTTTAATAATTTCCACACGTTCGTCCGGCTGTGAAACGAGGCATGATGGAATGGCAAAACATACTGAAAACTGTGACAGCTGTTTGGCATAAGTAACTTTATTAGCTTCCGTAATATAATAATTGCGAAAACTATCATTACTATATGGTCACTCTATGCATGTCTGGCTGTAGTTAACTAAACACAACTGCTCTCACAAAATGCATAAACATACTTGCGAATATAAAAATTGTGAAAAATAGTATAAAAATAAACAGGATTTGTTCAAGAGCGTGTACAACGGTATCATATTTATGCTACTCACACCAATGATTTCTATAAGACACACACACTCCCAAAAAAATTATAAAAAATATTTACAGATATGCACGTGTGTTTGAGTTACTCCTGCTGACTGGTACTCGTGTGTATGATATGATGCTTTTACTAGCCTATCAGTTGGTTTCATGCATGAATTTGCTAACATTAAGAATCACATCAACAATCACGACCCAAGAATACACAATGGTATGAAGAACAGTGGGGGAAAAGTGCAATTAAACTTATTTTATTTTTCCTACTGCACCACGTCTTTGGGAACTACGTATCGTCTACTTGGTTTACCAGACCTTAAAAAGGACTTGTAGGCAATTTGTACAGGAAAATCTTTTTATTACGGCAGATGTCGTCGTACACAGAAAAGCTTAATACATTTCGAACGTGATAGAACGTAAGTCGAATTGAATAGATTTAATAAAATAATGAGAAAAATTTTGAGAAAATGTGATTATATGTAAGATCAGAGTTTGTCAATTTAAATAATCTCTTGAATGGGATCGAATTGCTCCCCTTATAGAGATAATCGGTTATTCGGTATTTACGAAATCTTTCATGGTTTTTCGGAAGCGCGCGAAATGGTGAGTCTAGCGCATTGTTATAAATATTAGACAATTAGAAATGGACATTCTTTGCATTCGTTATTTATTCTTATTTTTCTATACCCACGTGCCGGGAAGACTATGGGAACCTACAAATCTACAATAAAAACTTTCACGTTACAGCGATTTGAGCGATTTGGGCCAAAAATTAATTTCAGTTCGGTTAATCACTAGAATTCAAAAGTAACCTCATATATAGTATCAAAACCGATAACTTAATTTCCAATAGTCTATTCATTGCATATCTTTATTAACGATAGCATTAAGCGCCACCTTGTGATGCCACCTGAGCAGGCTGCATTAGAAAATTGAAACACTACTCAAGTTTTTAAAAATTTCATTATGCAACAGCAGCTCTCATCTGGCAATTCCTTTCATTACACGGCTAAGAGCTGGGTTAGAATACGCTCAGACCCGGACCATTATCATTGGCCAACAAAAAGACAAACTTTAATAAAGTGAATTCACAAAAACCCCCAATTTCCAATAATAATTTTAACAATTATTGGTTTGATATTCCGACAGGGTGTTTTGATGTAGATTCTTGGAACGAATTTCCGTCATTCGGGCAAAAAATGCCACTGAAGATGGCTCACACCAAACTTGACAAGGGATGACGGAAATTAGTTCCAAAAATCTACGATTAAACTACTTTCTACGACGACCGATCTACTAATTTTCTTTACTCGTATAAATAAAAAAATGATTATTAGGTATAGAAAAAAATCTGACGTCAAGTGCCTGTTTGCCTACGGGTCAATAGGTCTCATTTAACGGAAATAAATTATGTAATGTAAAATACATTTTGAGGATCTTCTGTAATAGACTTCAATCCACAAATATTAGTTCCGTATTCTTTTTTAAACTATAAACAAATTGACTTGGCAAATTGAGCTGGCCACCAGATTCACCGGCAACCAATTCAGCTGTATTTATTCATTTATACAGTACTTTGCAAAACAGTAGGGTCTCTGAAGCGGTTCAAAAAAGGGTTTTACTAAATTTTCGACAAGTAACAACACTGCTCTGCCAAAAATTAAAAAAATGTTTACTTCCTTTGAATAAACATTTGAAGATTGTAAAGGGTATAACTTGCTTAATAAAAATCTGCTTTTCGTTTGTTTCTATCACGTACAGAATTTTTAATGGGCGTGGCAAATACGGCCACATTAGAAGGGTGGTTACACTAGTTTATTTCCCTATAACTCGAGAATACTTCGTTTGATTTCGATAAACGAAACATAGAGATAATGATTTCAAATCCCAGTTATCTCAAAAGTTGTTGTTCTAAACACTCCCAGAGTTATTCGGTAATTAGTAAAAAAAAAAACAAATTTTGTGCGAAATTAAAAAAATTGTTCTCTTTAAAAATGCATAAAAAATTAGAGCAGCAAGAATTGTGGGGTTTTAAAAATAATAAATGAAATATGCCAAATTTCATGAAAATCGTTGCACACATTCTCGTTTTATCCACAATTAAGTGAAGGTATCTTGCCGGTGTTATTTAAAAAATTTAACTAATTCCGAAACTGCTGAGGATATAAAATAGAAAGTTTTGTAACTGCAGAGTTATTTTATTTCACATCTTCGAACGAGTTGTTCTCCAGTAATATTGCAGTACACTTGTGTACAAGCGGCGAGTTTCGATCGATCGATCGCGAAATCGTATATGAAATATGTAATAAAATTTGGTATGAGTCTTATGTTATGTATTTATCATTAACATGAGAGAGCTTGAAACCTTATGAGAAAACACATAAGTACGTGTAGTGCGCCCAAAAAAAAAGAAGTTACTTGCAATACGATTTCAAATATGTCACGTAAAAATTTAAAACCAAGTCAAGTCATATGTTTAAAACCTCGTGGTTGCTAATGCTTTTATAATAATTGAATTGTGTGATGTTCTTTTCAATTAAATAAATTATTTTTAAGCTCTTATTTATGTTACATTTCTTATTCTATTGACAGCCCTAGATCTGTTAATTGTCGCTTACGAAATAGAAATCAGCCTAAGTTGGCTAAAGCGCCGACGGTGGTCCTGTATCTATGATGGCGTTTTCATATAAGCGTGCGAATTCTAATTTTCACATATTGTGGTCGGTAGCTAGCTGTCGTCCGTCTATGTTCTTAATGTCTAATAGAGCGTTTCCATTATGATCAAATCGAGTTAATTTGAACAAATCAATTTGAATTTTTTCCATTTTATCATAAGGGGTTTTTTTAAATGCTAAAAATGCTTAAATGCTAAGTCGTTTGAAGTGATTTGCTCTTATGAAAAATCAAGTAACAAATCGCTTGATTTGAGCCATGTTATATAAAAACTATGAATTTATATATAATGACACCTGAGATACAAACATAAATATTCACATATGGCACCCTAAATACAAAAGGATCAAAACTCAAAATACTAAAATTTTCAGGAGAGACAAAAAGAACTGTTTATGTAAAACTTATTGTAATATTTAAAGAAAATATTGTTCCATTATGAAAAAATGCAATATTGAAGAAGGTTCTGCTATACTTTTTTTAATTTTATATTATGTTTGCGAAAATTTTGATTCATGACTCAAAATAGTTCTCTTCAGTTCATCGTGCAGAAGCAACACACTTAACATAAAAATAGACATAACTGTATTTTTCCAGTTAAAGAAGATAGTGTTGTGAAAGTAATTTTTGCAGTAGTTAGAGATATGTACTCTGAATTAATTTATGGAAAAAAATCGGTTTTGGAAATTTTGAGTTGTGACCCTTTTGTATTTAGGGTGCGATATGTACAGACTATTATTTATTTATTTTTTTTTTATTTAGACCATTTTATTTTATTTATGTAAAATATTATGTAAGTATTTTTGTTGCTCATTATATGAATGGATTTTTAGTTTCATTTTCCAATAACAAATATTTTACATAAAAAGTACCAATATGTTGAAAAAAGGACTATTTTGGTTGGTGGGTCAGTACCCTTTCAATCCTTCAATTTTCCATCCCTGATATACGATATGAATTTACAATACAAATGTTCATCGGGCAAATGAATATAACAGTCCACATTATTCCTTTAATTTTCTTCTCGGGAATCTAATTATTATGTTTGTCTTAGCCCATTGTGCATTGGAGATGTTAACAACAACGTTAAAGTTGGTTAAAATTACTGCATGTTGCACAAGTTTTTAAACGAGCGATGAGTGTGATGATGAGCTTATTGTTGTATATTATTTTGTTTTATTTCGAACCAAGCGTAAATGTGCTGGCATTTTAGCTGTGTGTGTTCGTTCACAAATGTATGTCATTGTATGTTGCATGAACTCTAAACGTGTTTGTTTTTAGGTTATCGAGGATACAACTTGTTTCTTGCTTGTTGCCTTCTGACTACTTCTTTACGATATGTTTTTCATTTGTCTTGGCTCCATTTGGTGTAAGTCGCTTGCTTATGTTGGCGGCTGCAACATGTGGTTTTAATTTAAAGCCTGAACTCCCAACAAATAGATGGATGACATTATGCCTAGTTAGCTGGGAAAGAAGAAAATGTGTGCCAGCTAACAGCAAATTAAATATGCTGAAACTCATTTATGGCAAAAGAGAGAGAATAGTTTGGTCGTTTTTATTTTGTTGCCATTTGCTAACACTATTCAAATGTCACATGCAGTTTTACTTGACAAGGAACAAGTAGGGGAAATAGAAAAAACAAACAAAAGCTCTACAAATATGACCAAGACCAGTTTCCAAACACATACATACCTACATTGATCGTTGTGGAGATGGATGGTAGCAGTTCTATCCACAACTGTTCAATTATCTTTGCTATTAAACAAACGTTTTTGTTTGTGTTTTTTTTTTCTTTTCAAAAGCAAACAGTTAAAAGTGGTTCCGTAATGTAACAAGTTTTTGTGGCCGTTCTAGCCGTTGTGGCTTGGTCTATTTGTCTTGTGACGTCAATTAAAGTTGCGTTGTTGTGTTTGCAACAATAATTTCTCGTTCTTTTCTCATCAATATTTGATACCTCCTGTTTAAGGTTTTGTAAATATATTTTTCAACTTAAAACAAATTACGTCCATCTATCTTTCCACATTTAATGCGTGTTTTTCATTTGTGCGTGTTTACGTTTTTCAGTGTGTTGCTTGCTTGTTGTGTATAAAAACGGCCATGTTTAGAATGTTGCACAATCGCAACACTTTGCGGTTCGCAAATTGTAGTATGTGTGAGTTGGTTGCATCAACCAACAAACGGCACGTTATTACGTCTGGTGACACAACTAAGTACTTGTAATGGATGTTGTTGCTATTTCATTGTATCTTGTATTTGTCTTTGTTTTTTCCTTAGTTTGCATTTCTTAGTACGGCTTGTCTTGTTTGCCACCAGTACAGTTATTTTTTAAGCCGTGGCTGGTTTGATTTTTTCCATTAAGTCTTCTAGCATTTGCTATTTTATGTGTTACAAATCAAAACCAAATTTAGATCTTGATTTTGAAATCACATGCAAGTATGTCCATGTTGAAAGTAGTTCAACGGTTTTTTTCAAAGTTGGTCAATGTTGCATTCGTTACACAGATGTTGTTTTCAACGGTTATTTAATGAAAAATTGTTAAAGAATTTTACGGAGTAAAAAAAATTATATAATTCTTTGGTATAAAAAAGAACAAAATATGTGCTGGTTTCAGAATAGGTATGAAGCAAATATGGGTCATTTATTTGAAGATTATAAAAAACTGTACGTGCTCACGCTACCTGGATCTTAAGGAATCGTAATTTAATACTCTGTTTGTGCTTAAAACAGAAGTAGTAACGTTAAAAATAGTTAGAGACTTTGGTTGAAAATTACTCGTTTCTTATTTGAATATACAGATACTACAGACCTATTTTCGGAAATCTAACACCGGCTCCGTTAAACTTTTTCTAATCGGTGTTATTGTTCGAATGAATAATGTTACAAAAGGGCTCCCGGTACATCCAGCCTTTGGCCAACCAAGAACGTCAGTTTTAACAAATCGCTCATTTACTCAAACAACGTCATAACTTAAGAAATGTAATTTCGAGCTAAACGCGGTTGAAGTTATCAACTTGTTCTTACTACCTTCATAATATAACTGCATATTCTCCTCAAGCGTGGAAAGTAGTAAAGTTATTAAGATGAAATTTATACACAGATAATCTGACATAAGGAAAAATTCTGCGTCATTAACTCCAAAAATGCATTTTTGTTAGTTATGACGTTGTTTGAGTAAATAAGCGACATGTTGTCGTTTATAAACTGAAGTGATTAACGAATGCAACCCAATACATCACTGATTTTTTCCAGCTTATAGCGGACGATTTTTTTGTAATGTCGTTTTTTCGATTATCCTTTTTTGATAGCCTTTTAAGTTCTTGTTGGTTCGCTTATCGGATAGATCTTCTTACCTCTAACAAGTCACTTCTCCCAGTGCAAATGCTTTTTAGTACGGCAACAAATCTTCCTGCTAATGTTTAAGTGAATTTCATTGGTCAAAGTCAACAAAAAGTTCACAGTGCCAACAATACCGCCCTGTACAATAAGCTGCTAGCAATTAGAAAAGGGATGAGTAATTGGATTTTCAAAGAAGGTGGTTTTCTTAAAGTGGAAATTCTCCTGACTCCAGGCCAAAACACGTCAGACCAAACGAAATGCGCTGAATTTGTTATCATTACAAGGTATTTATCGTATTAAATGGCTCTTTTACAATAGAATCAAATAAGGTCGTGCTGGAGACATGATGTAGGGTTGATTGGGGCTGCTGGTATCGGCGTCCTCCTAAATATATGCAACATAAGAGATAGGAAGTTATTGATAAACATTCTAAAAGAAAGTTTGTACTTTCACTTGGTCCCTTATCAATAAACTCAGCAGATGTCGTTTGCTTAATTATCTACGCTATACGTCTCATAGAATATCTTCTCAATAGCCCGATAATAATATAATTAAACGTTTTTCCCATTATTGGGACAAAAATATGAAAGAACGCCATATAAAGTTAATAAAGCAGACTTAAATAAATTAAAATGGAAGAATAAGTGAAAATTCACCGAAGTAATTAACCGACTGTAAGAGGTTCTTAAGTCTGAAGGAAAACAAACCAATAATAAGAACTCAAGTTAATCTAAAGCGAGACTTTTTCACGGCCATCAGCTAGCAGGCATAAAGATTGGGCGTTCCGTAACTGAATGCATTGCCAAAAGTACTGACTCATACCTCCTCGAGGCGGCGACCGGCCACAGCTTTCTGTCTCTGCAAGGAATTTAGCTAAATAGGTCGAGCGGTCTCTTATAACCCACTATAGAACAGCATATGCGAGGGTTGGGAAGCGAAGGGCGTGCATGGTCTCCAGTATGCGAACCCTGAATACCAGTCGATCTCTAGTTTTAATACCGACTTACCCGGGCATATGAAGCTCTGTGTGGGTGGACATTTTTTCTCAATTACTGCAATGAATCTGGAAGCCTCGCAATAGGCGGAGAAGTTAATCTCTGAAAAAAAACTCGGGTCTTAATTGGCTAAGAGATGACCAAGAATGCCTCGCAAGGGGTGGACGAGTCAATCTCCCGATAGGAGTGGACAATAAAGCCTCGCAAAAGGTAGAAGTTTAAACTCTGTATGAACTCCGGTGTTTACTGGCCAACGGAAGAATTCTGAAGAGATGGACAAGACAATCTCGAAAGGGGTAAACTGGCGCACATTGTGTGTGAATGTCCAACACAGGCTAGCATAATGGCCACAGGCAGACACTTGTTTTATGTGAATGCCTTACGCAAATGCTAGCAATTACAAGAGACTTCGTATTAAGGCAGAAGGCTGAAATCACTACAGTCAAGAGTAAAGGATAGTGGTAGCTCGAGATGGTTGCCTGAAATCAATTGGAAGAAAGAAGGTGGTCGAAAAGGAAATATACATTGATAAAATAAGTCGTTTTCACTCTAATAGCTTCATTGCTTGTATTTTAATCCTGGGCAACTAAGTATCTGATTGGATCCAGTAGTGCCACCAATAAGAACTGAATCGTTTACCCTAACCTTCTGTTTATGGAATTGACTTTTTGACATTTCTGTTTTCTAATCAATTTTATGCAAACAACTTGTTTCGGTGACCTTCGAATTTTTGAATGGCTTAAATAACTCGCAATTATAGTCTTGTCGCCATCTTTATTCAACTTGGCCCCTTCTTTCGAAACCTGATATTTTTTAATCCCTTATTTCGATTCTTGTTGCAACTATAAAATCAAAAACTTACCGCTCATTTATTACGCATGAAGACTGGATGTTCTGGCCGAAAATTATGCCAGGATTTATGATCGGAATTCTTAATTTTAATTCTAGTTAAGTAATCAAATTATGGATTTTCTAAACCTTTCTGTTATTTAATTTTTCAAAGTTTTTCAAGCTTGAATATCATTTAGAAGTATTTTTGGTTTATTGGCCTCATGCCAGTAAACCAACATTTGCTCCAGTGCCTGAGCTTGTTGTGCGCATTGTTAAAAGTTTTCAGGCAATGGGTTTGGCCTGGTAAAGTAGAAGCTAAGCAGTGGCACAGAAAATCTTTTATCGTTCGGCAGACTCGATTTTCTGCTATTTCTATTTGAAACAGAGTTGCTTTTAGGCTTGAGTATCCAATGAGGTTAATTGTCATTTTATTAATTGTGGCCCTGTTTCGTTTCAACTACGCCTTTGGGTTTTCCGCGTTCTTAGAATTTGTGTAATTTTTTACACAATTTCGTTGTTTTCACGGCGATGTGGGTCATAACTTGTTTAACTTAACTACCTGGCAGTGTTTTCAAAAAATAATCTAAGAATCAATTAAAGTGAACAGTTTTAAAAAAATGTTGTCCCCGGTCGAACGTGAAATTATTTTTATTTTGTTTTCACATAAAAAATATTGCAACTGACACCTTTTGATTTATAATTTTAGCAAAAAAAAAAGCATTTAATTCTAAGATCTGCTGACCTTCTCTAGATGGCTTGAGGCGTTAAACAAAATTTTTTTTAAACAAAATTTTCCAAAAAAGTGGCCCCTATTAACAATTCGGACGTGACCCATTTATGTTGCTAAAATAACACCTTCTCCACCTTATTACTACTACAGACAATAATTTATCAGGATCTTTTCCAAAGCTCCTGTTTTCTCAAAATCTCTTATCGTCTTCGTAAGAACAATTTAAAAAAAAAACTATTCCAATTTCACATTGAAATTGCATTTTAATAACATCCAATTACCTTAAACATCCACGAGGTCATTTTTAACAGCGAAAGCCTTCTTCCATTTTTCCTTATTTCATATTCTAGCCGTTGTTCCTCCTTTTTGATTACGGACGGATGAGACATTTATTTATATAAATTACTCGAGGTACACGCAATCTGCAGGTGTCATAATTATGACAAATGTTATTCCTCACGGGCAAGAGAGCTAAAAAGGAAAAATAAACTAAAAAGGAAAGAAAATAACAGAAATATTACCAGGGAATTGTGTTGGGAAACTAATTTTCTTACATTTTGTTTGGGCGAATGTGACATTTGACGTCAAAATATTTAAAGAATAAGACAAGAATTTATTCCATTCAGGTACAAATTTAACCAGGGGATATAAAACGAATTCAATGTCATGCGAAACAGTGGGGCCTTTATTTTTTTTATTATTATTGAAAATTTGGTTCACAGAATGAAAAACCTATTCGCTTCAACAGTTGAGACTCTGTTGCAGGCATCTAATCAATAACATCTGAGAGATAGATTTAGTCAATACTAATCAGCGCCAACGTGGAATGGCTTTTAACAAATAAAGTGGGACCGTGTTAAACTTTTATTTTTTAATAGTCGCTTCACAAGAAATGTGGTTAGAGGAGGTTACGGTTTACAAACTTGGCCTGAAGAAGCCACAGTTTAACACGCAATTCGATAATACGCCACATCTATAGCATAATGAACAATTTATAGCGATGATATATAAAAGTTACCGATGTGAACGTGAAAAGGTTCTTCTGGGACATTAAAAGAAAAATACAGTTAGGTTGATTTATGGCCTATTTTTTCAATAACGAAAGTCCCAATATAACTGTAAATATCATCGTAAAAACGAACTGTTTACTGTCTTAAATTGAAGCCCATTTGGATTATCAAGTCGGATTTTTTTCAACAGGTCCAAATGTAAAATTATCAATAAATATTGCAGTATCACACCAGCTACGATTGAGCCACTGGAAGCCAATATTTTTTGCTTGAAATGCTTGTTTCTTTTAAAAAAAAATTCTACATTAAATTGCTATTACTGTTGCTATGAAGTTTGTATTAAGAACACAATAGCAACAGTGTTAAGATGAGAGCAAACACTACGTTGATTTTTTAACAGCACGATAAAAGCATTGGAAAACATTAGGAATAAAGGCATTATATTTACTATATTGCTTTTGCTGCGCTTATGCAGTAAAGCAATACACAATATTTGCTGCAACTTTGTTTTTTCTGCTTTTTTAGTTGTTTTGTTTTTAAAGCCTATTATTGAAAATTCTTAAACAAATTCTTAAACAAAAAGAAAACTTAATGATAAAAAAAACTACAATAGAATTCCTTACTAATTCATAAATTATACTATTAGTGCACAGCATAGTTGCTGTACTATATTGCAATGCTGTCAATGTGATTGCTGTCATTTTTATGCTAGTGCTGTTTTCGTTATTGTTTTGTGATAGCAATTATATTTATTGTTCTTTCGCTATTGCTGAATAGTATTTATTGTCAACAACACAGTAACGGCAAAAGCATTATAAATACAGCTTAAAACATGTATAGCATAATACAGTATTTTTAGCTGTGCGTTGCTATTTCGCAGCTAGTAGTTTAAACATTGCTGAATAGCCTTGTGGTTATACCAACGACGAAAGTGGGCAACTTGCCACAAGAGGGGACGATAAGGCCAACGAGTGATTACACTTGACCATAAGTATAACCGTGTGACCAATTAACACATGTATTTTGCGGTGCTAAGCAGCATTCCGAAAAAGTTCTTGCGCCGTTTCGCATCCGCGGATAAATATGGTTATATCAAAACATACAAGAGCTGCAGCAACAGTGGAGAAAGTAGCGCAAAGGGTAGCCGATGGTTGTGATGGCAACAGCGTCTTAGCGACAGTGTTCTGTGATGCATGCGATGGCTTTCACTCGTGGCCAGTGTTGGACGCTCACACGCAATGTGCGCTGCCGTCTCAGCATCTTCCTCAGGTGTATCTTTGGAGATTGACACGTTCACCTCTTGCGAGGCTTTCTTATCCATATCTTCTGGCTCCCCTTCTTGAAGAAAGAAATGTCTACCCATACAAAGCTCCATATGTAAGGGCAAGTCTGCATTAAAACTGGAGATCGACTGGTATTCAGAGTTCGCATACTAGAGACCAACCACCATCTTGGCCATGCATCCTTGGGGTATACTGTTCCACCGTGGATTAAAAGGTGTTAACTTCTCTCCGCTCGTCTTATTTAGCTAGACTCCTAGCAGAGAGTTGAACCCGTTACTGGCCGCCACCATGAGGAGGTATAATTCTAAACTTTTAACAGTGCACTCAGTTTCGGAAAGCCATGAAATTTTGCCTACCAGCAGAGGGTCTTTGTAATACCTTCAGAGAATCTATTATATGAAAGGAATAAAAAATTGGGTGAATTAAAAGTAGACTATGCTAAAATTCAAAACGTTTCTTACGCAAACAATTTCTCTTATTCCAATTTTCAAAAAGACACCAAGTTTTGCAATTGCCCTCGTACACATGAGTGTGGCGCAACAGTTGCAAGGCCGTCGGAATAGATTGAACTCACGGTAAATAATACTGTCACTTGACGTCAGTCATGAACATCTTTCCTATATCGAGTCTTAAGATTGTTCACAAGAGTCTTTATCTTGCAACCAGTCATGCAATTCAAGTGTTTAAACTTAAATTTATCAAGAGAAAATAAAGATAAACACTTTTTTCCATTGGTTTGCGTATTTCAATTTCACCCAGCCATAGTTTTTTTTTCCTGACACAATCCAAAACTGTACGCTGTTCATACTTTACGATTTGCTACTTTGTGCTTAACGTGTGCGCTCATATATAAAACGTAACTCTTGTATCACTCACGTACGTGTGCGTAATTTATTCTTTTCCCATCATCATCATCATTTCTCATTTGTGGGTGCACTAGTAAAGTAGGAATACGACGGGTTTTCCTCCTCCGTATACATACAATTTTTATACATCGCATACATTTTATTATTTAAAAGGCTTTGACTTGGCATGTCATAAATTGTCCAGCAGAAGCTGAAACACGATTTATAACAAAAACGTTTTAAAGGCTATGCGAGTACTTAATAAGAAGGAATAGCAACAATGGCCAATAAAGAGCAGCATACAGTGGTGCAGACATAAACGATTTAATTCCCACACCATCCTGTCGCCTTGAATAAGCCCTTCGATTTGCCATTAGCCTTCTTTTCTAAGTGATAAATTTATTTATTTCCGCAAGAGGCGCATGTTCATTCCCCTATTACGACGTTATTCGATTTACTAATCTTTAAGATACATTTTTTACTTTTCTTTCCGTTAACGTGCAGGGAATAATTAAAATTCTGCAGTTTTTTCTAACATATTTCGAAGATAATTGGTTATATCAATAATTTTTAATAAAGGGTGGTCCAACCAAAACGCTCGATGTTAATTCTAAATAAAACTAAAAGTTTTCGGAGAAATATATTTATATTTTTTATTCCAAAAAAGGATCTAATGACAATTATGTGTGAAACACAATACCGTCCAAATGCTTGCCACGGCTTCGGTGACATACCTCTGTCTGATGGTTGATATTTTCAATGACTCTGAGCTATAATTGAGGTTGAATGTAGTTGAGGTGCCGAATTATCTCATCCTTCAGCTTTTGAATTGTTTTTGGCTTATTGACGTACACTTTTTCTTTTAAATATCCCCAAAGAAAAAAGTCCAACGGTGTCAAATCGCATGATCGTTACGGCCAAATAACATCGCCACGACGTGAGAGAACACTGCCCTTGAACTACTCGTGCAAATGGACCATTATTTCGTTAGCTCTGTGGCAAGTGACAGCGTCTTGTTGGAACCACATATCCTCAAATTCTGGCCACAAGAAGTCCGTAACCATCTCGCTATAGCGAACATTATTTAGGGTAACAGCTTGACTGACCTTACTTTCGAAGAAGTAGATCACGCCGCCAGCCCCTCAACCGCAGCAAACAGTCACTTTTTACAGATGCATCGGCTTAACCATAATCTCTCGTAAGTTTTCTTTCGCCCAAATGCACCAATTCTGCTTTTTAACGAATCGTTTCTCACTTCTGTCTGTTCAACCAACCATTCGGCATATTGAAATGGTCAGTAGGCTTCAGCTCTTAAGTCTATTGAACCTTGTAAGCGTGTAAATTCAATTCTTAATCCAAATTCACATTGGTGATGTTCCTGAGATGTTCAATTGTTGGGCACGACGACTATCCAAAGTTGACGGCACTTCTGCCACACTGTCGCGAACAATATTTTCAGGTGTTTTCAGAATTCTTACAGACCCGGTTTGCTGAAATTTATGCACAATTCTGCCGACTGTGGACACATTTGGTCGATTAGGCATTTTTATTTGAATGCCCACTTCCCTAAAAGGCTTCAACAATTTTAACGCGCTGCTCAATTTTTTACCTTTCCATGGTTGGATTTGCCAAACACTGAAACAAAGAAATGTCACATTAAGTGGAAGAAAAAACTTTGACGTGAAGGTGTGACTCACAAGGAACATCGTACATTATGATTGGACCACCCTGTATAAGATTTTAAATTTATTTCCAAAGAAAATGTTTCCTTCGAGGAAAAAATTACACTCTTAACTTCAACTGAAAGAAATATTATTGCTTCAGTTGCTATTTTAAGGGGTTATAACAGAAGCACTCCTTACCTGAAGAGCAAACGCCATTAACAATTTTAATTTCATGATTTTATGCACCATTTGACATAGTTGCGGGTAAAGTCGATATATTTCTGCAGTCAGTGGATTTGAAAAATGTTCCTTCTTATGGCTGGAAGTTTTGAAATTACCTGCTTCTGTTCATAATATTTCCAGTTACGTATCTTCTTCTTCTGCTGAAATAATGTAGCTGTTGGACGAATTTTTAGGTCCTAGCGAGCCAATGAAGTGGTTCGATTATTTAAGTGTTGGAACGTTGTTGTAAACGTAAGTTCGCAGATCGTCTCTCTTCTGTCTTCTCGGCAAATACATTCCATAAAAGGTATATTTTTAAAACTTGAATGGCGTGTTCGTTTCTTAAATAAAATGTTGCCCTGTTAAAGAGTACATGCTTAATACGCCGTTATTGTTTGGTATTTTATACACATCAGAAAGGTCAGTGGCATTCGGCATTATTAAGGGTAAAATCTAAAAAAAGAAATATTAAAATTTTTCTAGAAACGAAAACTCTATAAGTTGGGAATATCCTTCATATATGCGCCATTTTGACAGCTACTACTTATTTATGCTCATGTTTGGTTTGTCACACCATCCTGAGTTGATTGACACCTGAACAATGGGCCGGTAAGCAAAGTTTACTCATTCAAAGTGCAGAAAATCGAAGAGAGTTTATCCAAGCACCGCTATATCCACAAAGAATCACTGTTTGGTGGAATAATTGCTCAATATTCCTTCAAGAACGGTGCTAGTCAGAACGTTACAGTGTATGGAGACCGCTAGAGGGCCATGATCGCAGATGTACTACCACAGTTGAATTCCGCGTAATGAACCTGTAAATTGGCCTCCAAGTACAGCTGCAAATAAATCAATCTTAAATGAAAGATTCTTTATATTCAGCTGGCTTACAACAATATATTTATATTTTTATTATTTGCCAAAGTTGATGTAACACAATAGTTGTTGAAGATAGCTGCTGATATTCAAGAGTTGAGAACCTGCCTTCGCAGTAAAAATTGCTCATAAATTAAATGTTTTAATTGACCTCTACTGTTTAAAATTTCCTATTTCATTGCTCACCTTTAAATTTCAGCTTCACTTACTTCAACTAATTTGGGCTCCACTTATTAAAGCAATTAATTTCCTTGAGTTTATTACACAATTATATTTTAAATTCAAACTGAGAACGTTTGCATTTACGTTGATATGTTTGTTTGTCCGCTCTCGGTGTATAAAGAAAAACGATCAAATTAAGTCAAAAGAGGAATTTTCATTTCATTTTATCACTGTACTACTCGTAAATAATAATTAAAATTCGAATTAAAATTGGTTGGTCCTTCGAAGAGTCAGTAGAATGGTCCTGGTCATCTGTGCTAGTGTGTGTGAATCTGTATGTTTATTATTAGTATTTGTTTAGCAGCATACTGCCACTGCTGCCACAGGGTGCTGTTAAAAAGAACAACAAAACTATAAATGAACGAGAAGAATTGGAAGGATGTAAGAAACTACTATGACTGCATGTACAAATTCACGAGTTAGTTGTTAAGGAAATGGTAGCTGTGTTTAATACCTGTGTTACTTAGAAACCTAATGAACTGTTTAACCAGGAATGGAAATGTGCAATTAACTTAACAAATATGAAATACAAAGCAAACAAATATCTGATGTAACAACTAAACATGATATTGCCCAGTTCTGCAACACATCCACGCTCTTTCAGACACTTGCAAAGGAAGAACATTTTTATCATAAGCTGATATATTGCGAGTATAAGTCATAAATGATGACCTCCCTTAGGAGTATGTTCATTAACCTAATTCTGGCGTAGACTCCAAACAAGAAGTGTCTAGATTCTGAGAAGAATAATTGTTATATACAGTTATTTTTCTGTTAGCTTGAAGCCGAAATTCTTTACGAGCCTTCCAAATTAATTAAGATAATTCCAAAAGTGTTCAGTGGCGTTAGTGTTTTAGTATTTGTTGCAAAGATGCTCGCTTCGTGATATCCTCTACTTAGAGAAATTTTCGCAATATGGAAACAAATTATTTCGCAATTTGATTATTTTTTTCTAATGAGCTTATTGGGTCTAAAGTATCTGATGTAAATAAAACATTTTTTTTATAAATTTTTCCTGACGTTTCATAAGTTTGATGTTGACTTTTTTAAGGAAAAATCAATTTTTTTCAATTCTAAAATGTTCGCGAAAATTCGAAACTTTGAATGTTAGTATAAATTTAATTTTCAAACTTGGGTTTAATAAAATCTTATTTTGAACGCTAAACTCGCATTATCTAGATGCCTGTCCACCAGGGGCTATTCAAAGGCAGACTAAGAAGGACAGACTGCGAATAGGAAGGACAGACAATAGGGGCTATGTGTTATGGTGTATAAAGTATTAGACATGACCCATCGCAGAGATATTGACTATAAAATTATTTCGAGGAACTTTTCTTTTAACACCTTGTGTTTCCATAGTCCTAAAAGGTATTCAAGTCATGGTTGGTATTGAAGAGCGCACATTTGGAACTCCGTTCGGCAAATCAAAATGTAGACAATATTACAGTTTAGTATAGGCGGCGAACTGGCTGTACTACTATAGAATATTCGACACAAATATTCGGATATTTACCGACAGTCGCCTCGCAATTCAATCCCTAACTGGTGTCCTTTTGCCATCGAAATGCAAGAATGCCGGACATCTCTAAATCGGATGGCGTGACATTTAAGTATTACCTTGAACTGGATGCGGTAACATGTAACAATAATGGGCAATTGTATGGCTGATAAACTTGCAAAGAGAGAAGCAAGGAAACAAGACTTCCATACTAATAAATCCTGTGGCATTTCCCTCTCGGCGCTTAAGAATCAAATTAATAAATCTATATATATATTTATATATATATATATTAAAATGACTCAAGCCAGGTAGTGCCAGGAACCTATATGCGGAAACACTAAACAAATTTGACCCAGTTTATATAGGGCTCGAACCATTCATATTCCCTTCATAAGCGACACCAAGTGACTTTGTAATAACTCCACACCTGCAACGAATATAGTGGCAACTCAACCCCTACCCTCTATGCTAACCAACAGGTGTAACACAAAGCGACCGAAATCGCGGAGCCACGTGGGCCTGCGTTGTAACTAACCTAACATTTGAAAATAATTAAATTTCGCGTATTTACAGAAAATAAAATTTATAGCCCAATTACAATTGGAACTACTGTCGATAACCACATCAAAAGAGAGAGAGACGAATTATAATTCAATGTCTTTGGAGAGACCCAAATCAAAGTCTAGGTAAAGTTTGAAAATGTTCCTTCGACAAAATGGTATCAAAATGCACTGAATATAAAAATCTAAACCTGGAGAAGACCTTTTTTGAATAGTGTAATTCGGAACTAAAATTAGATCATCCAGTTCATTTTTTTGTGGCCTACAATCATTAAACTGCAAATGACTTGAGCAACATTTTTTATACGAATGTCAGTCCTCTGCCTTTCTATTGTTTTAGAGAAACTGTTGTTCCCATTTGGTGTACCAGAGTCCTTATTTTATGGAAGCTTTCTTTTAAATGTACTTGAAAAATTAGATTTGTTTCGCGTACAAGGAAAATAATGGGGTTTAGTCCACGTTGACCAAAATTTCGTAAACATTTTCTCAAACGATTTAATATATTATTATTTGAAACTAAAAAAAAGTTTTGAGTTTAACATCCCGCTTCTTGTCTTGCAAAACATCGTGGCTGGCCTTAAACGATTTTCGTTGTATTTGTTTGACGTAATCGTCACAAGTTTGCTCTGGCCGTCGCTCACATATTACTGAGAATATATGTAATATATGGGCAACTAGCCTATAGAAATATATGAATGTATTTGTGTTCATACACTGTATTCGTATTTATTACAGGGTGTCTGGTAGCAGATTTATATTTTCAAACTTAAAATTGTAATAATTGACAAAAAGTTTTATTAAGAGCATTGAACGATAGAATGGAAATGCCGAGTTTATTTTTTAAAGAGTGTGTCATCCAGATGTTCGAAACGGAGCCTTGTGTTCTGCGCCACACGCTGCACTAAACTTGGTTGCATTGAGCTGATTTCTCAACGAATATTTTCTTTAAAGCCAAACAAGATTGGGGATCGTCATTATGAACCCTCTCTTTGAGGTAGCCCTATAAAAAAATCCATGGGATGTCCCCAAAGCGACCGATCAGTTTTTGGAGGAAATTTTGCCAAGGCAAATTCATCGAAGCTCTTGGAAGTCCCAGTGATGCTGCTGTTTTGCGTATTGAAAGTCGCGGATTTTCACGTAAGCAGCTTTCAACCAGTTCAATGTTTTTAGGAGTCCTTGAAGATCACGTATTCGCCGAATACTGAATTTTGAACAAAATTGTTGATGAGAAATTACGTAAGAATCATTACTCTTAAAAATTGTCTCCACAGCGTGTAGAGAAAAGTCTCTTTTTTGTCTCTTTTTTAAAACACGCGATGCTCACTCGACCACTGCAACATCATGACTGACAAATCCGCACAATCGATAATTCCAGCGGCACCGCCCTCCCTCCGCAGCATTTAATTCTTTTTGAAAATACGTATTTAAAAATATAAATTTGCCACCACACACTCTATATATACATGAACGTATTCGAATATGCGATGGCTAATCATATGAATTTAAAAAGGATACGTTTGTGTTGTGATATCATAGAAGAAAGAAGAAAAAGATAAAAAGCTCTACAAACTTAATTTCTGTTTTTATGTCCTTTTCTGCAATCTGCTTGTAATTACTAATTTAATCGTTGCACATACTAAAACTGGACTTGATACGACTGCTACATTTGGTCGCAAATTGAAAGCAAGTTAATTATTTTAACAATAGAAACTTTTACTAACAATTTTTAACATTAAGAAGCTATTGAAAATTGTAGTTCGGAAGAAAGATATTTCTACGTTCATAAGAATGATAGGTATAGGATAGCGTTGTCTATAGTCATCCGGCTTTAGTTCTTACGTCAACACAATCATAAATGCAACTGCAAAATATGCTGAGTTGACCCTCTGGCGATGAGAAGTTCAACTTATTCGAGCCAAATGGACATTTTTAGACCTTCCAGAATACCGGCTTTGTTTTCGTTACTTTGTATCAATCGCTGTCTGATTGGTGGCCTACGATCCAAGACAGTATACTCTCAATTGATGACGACCACCCCCACAACGAAATTAACATTGCTTCTTTACTACTGAGCCAAGAGTGAGATAATATTTTTAATAATATCCACACGTCTGGTGGCAGGCGTCATGATAAAATGGCAAACCTTACCTAATATTTTGACAGCTTGATGGCACTGATAACTTTGGAAGTTTCTCAAAAATTATCATTACTCTCTAGTCACCCTATATGTGGAGTTGCCAAACAGAAAGACTCTGAATATGTTGGGTATTCAAAATTCTTTTTTCTGTAAAAATTCATATTTTTAGTTTTTACACTTTCAGTTCGACTTTTTGTAGTTAACAAATTAGTAGTAAAGTTGAGCTGCTATAATATTAAGTGTTTTTTTTTTATACTTTTCAAGTAGCCTTATTTTTCATTTATTCATTCACACAAAGTCCATTAACATTTTCCTTAAATTTCCTAGACAAATCTGGAAAACTAAATCATTTTAAAATTCTTGCTACAGAAAATATGACTAAAGAAATATTTTGGATAATTGCTATTTTGAATAATTTGCAAATCGCAATTATAATTTTGCTCATTTGCATGCGACACAGGTAAACATTTTTCATAGCTTTAGTTTGTCTTCATATTTCGTCATATTTTTTCATAGTGAAAATTTTAAACTCTGATTATAAATCTTTTTTGCAGCAATAAAGCAATTTTACATTTTCAAAATTAAATAATATTTTACCTTCATCATGTGCTCCTCCTCAGCCTTGTAGTCATGAGATATCTTACGTTGTATTTAGCAGGGATAGTGTGCTCTTCTTTAGTAGTTGCTACTACTGTTGTCAGCTTTCCTGTGTTGAAATGTTATAATGTTATTTTCCAACAAAATGTCTGAATGTCTTTTCATTTAACTATTCTTATAGTTTTTTTTCCTTGTCTTCTTAAAATTTATATCTCTTTTCTTGCTTTTATATGCTTCCTCTTGTTTTTAATCGTTTTTAAGCCAAAACTGTTTCGTGTTCTGCTCATTGCTTTATAGTTACTGTAAGCAGCCAACCCTTTATGCCTGCAATATAGTTCTTCCTTTCTCCTCCCCATTTTCCTTCCGGCCGTTAACATCTGATATTTTTGTTTTCAAACTGCAGTTTGTGATACTTTTCCATTTCGTTTAAGGTGTTGCTTGCAATTAAAATCATTTCAAAGTCTTCTCTATCTTTTCTATCCTGATTTTTATTTGATTTTCATCTGTGTGAAGCAGTTTTCTTCATTTATCCGCCAGCTTCTGTCTGAAGTTTGTTAAATTTATAATTTATAATTACTTTTCATTCTATGTACGTTCTGAATTTCATTTAACCAAGTTGATTTGTTGGTGTGATTTTGCAATGACTATAAATTATTAGTGTTTTATATTGCACAGCTTGTTAAGTGAAATAAATTAGAGTTAAACGAATGATGAGTTTGTGTTTCTACTTTGAATCAGAGATAAAATTTAGGAATTGTTTAAAAATTAGTTTTAGAATTTCCAAACAATGTGCCAGTTCCAAGTCTTGCTAACCAAATTAATTTTGTTACTTCTATTTCGAAATATTAATTCCTTTGACTACCAAAAGTTGATTTAAAATTTTACATGTTACGTATTTTTGTTGGACGTTTGAAATTTTGCAAGAAACTAGCGGCGGACAAATTAATTTTTTCTTCACATAAAAAGAATTGTTGGGATTTTATTTCTATCTAAAAAAATATATTTTTATCCAATTTGTTTAATCCGAACTCATTTTATTATAATAAATATGCAAAGGCTTGTGCAAACATTGGCAACACTTGCTAATTTTTGCTTTTCTTCCCAAAGCAAATCATAGTCTGTGTTGTTTTTACTTTTTTTTTACCGCTTACAGCTGCATTTAGAGTTGAAAAACAACCAACTAAACATAGTGAGGAAAGTAATAAACAAAATAACAATTTCTTGTGCGTGGGCTTTTTTCTAATACTTTAATGTTTTTGGATATCTCATTTGGTTTAACGAATTTCGAGCATAAGACGTTAGAGATTTTCTAAAAAGTTGGCTGAAGGTTTCTTGATCAGCTGGCTAAGCAACCATCGAAATTTCACTATTTTACAATAAAATTAGTTGAGAGTAAACAAATAAGCCAACACTAAATTTTTGGATAAAATTATAAGGTCCAGCGGCTTTCTCGAATATAGTCCAGTTGACAGGTCTAATTTTTACCACTGTACTCGAACCAAGTTTTAGATTTATTGAAATAATTTTTAAAACTTTTGTTTGCTGAGGATTTACTTTTTTGTGCGAAATCACATGAGAACTTTAAGCCGCTTTCACACTATTCTACAAGTGTTTAAATTTTCGCTGAACTGAAATCTAATGATAATAGTTGTGACTATCCCGGTAGCTCTTAAAAATTTTCAGTGGCTTAAGTTTTTGTTATATTTAAAAAAAAAAAAAACTAGCAAACTGAAGTAAAAAAAGTGTTCGAGAATATTCAGCACTAGATTGAACAAAATATATTGACTGCGGGTAAGCACAGCGGCCGTTGTTTGTGCCGGTGTAAGCCGAAGAAAAATATATCTGCGGCGGCGTACCAGTCGACTTGTTTAAGGTATTTTTTCGTTTGCTTCTGTAAAAATGCAACCGTTACAAAATTAAAAGTCTCAGTGTGTAGAATTTTTTCTAAAAGTAATGTCAAATTTCCATCCGTATATTTTTTCAGTCGGATAACATGTTTCTTTCACACTTTTCAACTTTCTCATTTTACTTGAATTTTTGTCAAGTCGTCATACTCGATCTTAAAGTGTGAAAGGCGCTTAAGTTGTTTTTTCCGAGCACATTTAATTTTTCTTCTTCTAATTCCTTATGTCTGTTTCTTTTTCATTTTAACTATGCGGTTATCAGAAAGAACCGCGTATGTAAATTTCTTTCGCTTTCAAGTTATTGATGCCAAATTTTTTTACTTCTCGTAGGACAAAAAGTGTTGCAACAAACATGAACTAATACCGGATTTCTTAACAAAAAAACCCACATAACTTCTACATTTACTTCAATCGTTTTCACCAATAACGAAGTACAAAATTGAAAGCAAACCAGTGTGTAATAACTGCTCTGAACTTCTTTTGTTAAAATCCTCTTATGAAAAAAATAAATTTTTAATAATTCCTTCTTTTTTCATTGCAGGTATGTTAAACAACAATATATTATTAAAACCGCACGTGCCCTTAAATAAATGTATGTAAGTTGATATTAAACATTTGTATAGAAGTAAAAATATTCAAAAGAATTGCTAAAGATGTCAAATAGTTTTTGCCTTAAAACCACTTAAACATTATTCAGTTTTGTGGTTTTAAATATTAAAAAAAAAATATTATTTATTTAAAACATGTTTATTTTAGACTTTATTGGTTTAAATTTTATACAAAATTCAGGAGTTTTTCTTTATTACAGCATTGTGGAGTTCAATAACAATTTAAACTACAGCCAATAATAGAAATAAAATTCATTTTCAACTCTAATTCAATATAGAAATTTGTCCCATTATTCCGGAATCCAATATTAGAAAATCAAATATTAGAAATCATATAAATTGTTATTGCTTCGTGGTAGTCATTAGGGCGGTCCATGAATATGACGAACAAAAGAAATGTAGTTTCTAATATAGGCAGACCATTAGAAGGCTGGGGCGAGTACGATATCTACATCATGCTACTTGATCGTTTGATGGTGACACAAGTAGGACAGAGGAATTATTTCGATTTGAATACAATAAATTATTTATTACTTTGGTAATGATTAGTAAATAATATTTTAGAGATAAGATTTGAATACTTATTGTAAATTTCTTTAAAAAAAAATTCCATGGAATAAAGTTAAAGCCCAAACGAATTTGAGGTAAGATCGTGGGTGGTTAATGACTCCATTAAATCTCTAATCGAACTTCGCGCTTATTAGGGCCAAGTAGGAATCGAATGGGCTGACTTTTAAGCCAACAGAGAACTGCAACGAGTGTTCATAGAACCGGGACTCTTGTTTGGAATCAATAGTAGTTATACTGTTGAAAAAACTGGTTCCGCGGTTATGCGGGCTTAAACCAAGCGATTTGACGCGCTCTCTAGGGGGAGTTAACAAGACTTCTAATGCTCACGGTATATTTCAGAGTTCATTGTGGTCTTATATATTATAAATTTATTGTAGGGAATCCGGAGGCCATTAGAAATAGATTCACTTGACAGCATTAATGAGAGTTTCAAGCAGGTGCTCTGCGACTATCCAGCTCTGCACACCCACAAAGCAAAGTTAATAAACATGATATCTATCAACTTCCAGCGTTGTATATGGTCTCTTACTGAGAACAAGAAGCTTGGCTTTATTTGTAGGCTTAAACCTATCCAGTGAAAACAAGCGCTGCTGAAAAGTTCCTATGGGTCGAGTTGCATGTGGCCTAGACAATAATAATATCGTTCCCATGTTAAAACCACTTCACGTCGCCGCAGAAAATATTATTAAACTTCCAAAGAATAACCTTAAATGTCTTTTGAACATTGAATATCTTAAGGCTGAGAGAAAAGCGCATTGAGAATTTGGCATATTTAAATATTTATTTTATTAATTTTTTTTCCAAATAATGTACCACCCTAATGATTCTGCAAAATATACTCGTACGTTGTACTTATAACATCATACTCACGTTTCCAATTGCAATTCTCAATAAAGTCAACATCTTTAAATTCTGGGCTCTAAAAAACTAACACAGCTACTTACACATACTTGTGAAGATATTTTTTTAAAATATCAATGAATTGCAGTGCTACCAGTACTACAGCCATAAATATAGTTTGGGTAAGAATTGTACATATTGACCTTATTGGAAACACGCTATCGATAAATAAGCTGCACTCAAGTCATGTTATAACGAACGCATGGACGATCAGTGAGCGAAATAAAGGAAGTTAGGAAATTATATTCGGCTGTAGAGTAAGGTACAGGCTTGCTTCTCTCGATATATGAGAAATGGTACCAGGCACACCAGTCCAAGATGTGCGTTCGTTAATTAGCTGAAGCCAATGGCAAGTTGATTTATTCAATCGACTTTCCTATCTAGAATATATATACTTTGTAGTGTTGCAAATGAATAATGCCAGCTTTAGCAACGGCTGATTTCTCAGAAGAGTATCTAACAGATCGGTGTAAAAATTGGGTAGCTTAGTTGACTGAATTCTTTCGAAAGTGGATTGCAGCTTCCGACAACCAGACATCGCTACAGCAACTCGTATTTTTAGCAACGTGCAAAACAGATCAACTTTGTGGATTCGCAACTTTTCGCCACTATATATGTATAGTGGAAATAAATGGCATTAGTGGGAACGTATAGATTTTATTATTAATGTACAGGAGATATCGAAGCAAACCTCTCACTTTGTGGATCCCTTTTCGACACTCTTCTTTCCTCGAATTAATTTCAGGCAACCGATTTGCAATTAATTCGAGTCTCGTGTTACCACTAGCCTTTATTTTTGACTATCGACAGACTGTCGACTGGTAACTGTCTGCCTTCTTCCTCATCACGTAGCCTATTTTAGTTGCTAGCATTTTTCTAAGGCTTAGGTCCCCTATGGCATTCAAAATTAACAATGCCAATGTGCTTCTTCAAAAGTATCTTTGGAGACTGACCCGTCCATCTCTTGCGGATTCCTCCTTTGGTCAATTCAAACCGGAGTTTCTTTGATTACTCTCTCTGCCTCTTGCGATGCTTTCTGATTCATCCTGGTAATTGAGAACAAAATTTTCACCCGCACTGGGATCCATATGCTCATGTAAGTCTGGAGATGGACTGGTATCCAGAGGTCGCACACTAGAGACCACACACTCTCTTGGCTACTTATGCCTGGCGTATGCTGTTATAAAGGAGTAACTCTCCCTTCGACTTATTTAGCTAGTCTCCTTGCAGAGACAGGAACCAGCTACCGGCCGCCCCTACGATGATGTATAAGTCAGAACTTCTGACAGTGCACTCAGTTTCTGCAAACCATACCTTTGTGCCTACCAGCTGTAGGCCGGGAACGAATTGAACACTCTGCGTTTCCGATCATCAGGTTTATGTGAATCTATGTAAATCTTATTGTGACACCAAAGGCCATCCGTAATTAAATACAGTTTAATTCATAGTATATAATACACGCATTAATGCCAGATGGGTAGAAAACTATCCAAAAACAGCTGCCTATACAAAATTCCAGGCAGAGTCAGGTTGAGACGGTGTAAAACTTCATAAAACCCAACTAAATCATATAAGATCAATTTCAAAATTATTTGCATAATTTCAGAAACGTTGGGGCAGACAAAAACATGCGTAAATTTTATTTAAAAAAGATTCCAAGTCTCTTAGATTTTAAGTGGGCCCTAGGAAAGGTGCAAATTTCATATGGCAAGTGTAGGATCCCATTTATTTCGTCATGTCTGTCTAATCTCTCTTATGACAAATATCAATTTAGTCAGTGAACACAAAATGTTTGATTGTTCGTGTGTTTGTAGCTGCTAAAACGAAAAGTGCAGACAGACATAAACACTTTCCTGTGTAAGTGAATTCATCATTCTTAATAATAAAAGAGTTAATTCATTGTTTGAATAAAAAAGTTTGTATAATACACATACACTGTTACACAGAATATTTAAAATTTCATTACATTGACTTAAAAGAAATGGGTTCTCTCAAAACTGCATGCAAGATTTATACCTGCTGTCATACAGGGTAAGTAAACTCACCATCCCAGCTCAGGACGTTTTTTGAACTTATTGGATGTGAAATTCCATATAAAGAAAATTTATCCTCATTTCCCCTACATTTTTTTATATGCGGAATTCGACACCGTCAAACAAGCCGGAATACTTTGAATTCTTCGGTGAGTTTACATGTTATCAATTTGCCTTGCTGCCATATGTGTACTACAGTTGACAATTTTCATTGCTAAAAAAAACTCTTCAAAAATTACAAAAAGCTGAAGCTTATTTCCACCTTGATGACTTTATTAGTCAGTGCCAGTGTAGTTCTTTGTGCTTAAGTTGTAACATTTTTAAAAGCTGCAGACAATATTAAAAGGACTTTTGCAAATAAATTTAATTTGTGGACACAAAAGGTTTTCCTTTAAGGCCGGGTCGATGTTTATAATTTGATAGAACAAGTTATATGTAAGGTACTGACTTGCAGAGCCCATGTAACTAACCCTTTTTGGTATATAATATTGTACTAATGTTCACAATGGATTCGTCAGGTAACAGATGAGGTTAAGTTATCAATGACCTGCATATTACTCGACAATTTAAATTCTAGTGGGATTAAATCTCGCGATGTTCGTGACCAATTCGCTTCATCTTCGTTGCGCCAATCGCCGTTAACGGTGATATCCCCACCAATTTTTGTCGCCGACTTAAAATTCGCGCCAAACAAGAGCTTTCTGTGCATGCATTGCCAGCTGGTGAGCCTAGCGTAGCTCGGCATCTTTCCATATATGGCAATTTAACTGGTTAATGCAGCAATTCAACAACAAATATGACTCGTCGAAAATCTTTCCGGCAAAAAATAAGCATCCTCTTCCAGGTACTCTATTTTATGTGGCTCACACGTCCAACTTAACATAATTGGAATTATTGGCAAGGTTTTTCCCTTATTAATTTATACTACTTTTAGATGAAGCAGTAAAGATTCTTCAATCAGAAAATTCGTAAATAATTTTAGACGCCTCCATCAATCCAATTATATTTGCAGAAAATTTGGTAGAACTCTCAGGCGAACACGGTCGGAAATTTCACCAGGAAATGCTCCAAATGGAAATTAAATATAAGGGGAATGGTTTAGTGTCAACGCTCATAGAATGTTGTTGGAGAGTAAAACCAAACTATTTAGATGTATCCGATTGTCATTGTCCAAAGAGATAGAAATAAGTCTATCAAAGTGAATCCAAAATATAGTTTTACTTAATTTTTTTTAAGAAAATATATGTCCTATAAATTAAACTATAATCGAAATGCATATAAAAAAACATAAATCCTTGCTGAGAAGGGTCCAGGGACTATAGGTCCAAAGAACAAAATAAGCTTCTCGAAAAATAATGGCAATCGCTCATATATTAACCCTCTCCGACGCTCCCTGAAATGGAAAATATTGCTTTAGTTAACAGTAGGGGGTTAAGACTTGCCCCCGTAAATACTCCTATCATTCGAAAAATTTTCCCATATTTCTAATTGTCTTTTTATTCTAATATTTCTTTCCGTTATTTCTATAACTTAAAACGATTTAATTCCTTCTCAATTCTGCTTTTCTCGCACCTTTCGTTGTCCTCTCTTCACTTCAACAATGTTTTTCGCTGCTCAATTGAAAATCGCTTTTCTTTATCTTAGTCCTATTGTGATTTTCATCGATTTAAACGAAAATTGAAATCGTGATACTTAGGAAAATAACAAAAGAAGATAAGAATTTTAGAGAAGAAAATGAAAAACTGCAAACAGCAACTGGAAACAACTTGTAATTGAATGACTAACAATTATTGTTGAATTACAGAAGATAAATTGATTGAATCATGTGTGATTTTACAGTTTTCGCAAATTGAAGTTACAATCAATTGAAAATTAAAAGTTTCAGATAACAATTGAAAGTTTGTGAAAATTAAGATACTCGTATGTCAGCTACCTGAAATGGCTTTACTCGTTATTAAAATGAATTAATAATTTAAAATTTGCTTGAAGTGTTGAAACATGTTTAAACTAAGTCCCGATTTACATTGGAATGTTAAATTACCTAAAATGCTGAATGGTTTTCTTTAAATATTTTATCAAAATTTGTTATTTTCCTACTTTTTCCCTACACGTTTTATTATTAGTTGAATAATTAAAAACAAGTTTTTTGCTTGATATTTTACTTTAAAGCCTTAAGGAGGCTAAACGTAAATTATTCCTGATTTTTTATTATTAGTATTCCATTATTTATTTTAAATATTCTTCAAGTATCTGTCCGTTTTTGTTAATCACAGTGGTTTGAAAAAGCATTCGGTAACATCAGTGATTTTCGTAAATCGCTAAAAAATTTAATACACAGGAAATCCATATCATTATATTTTGTTGCATTAAAAATGTTCTGTTTTTTTTAGAGTTATAATCCTGGTGCATTTTAAAAAGAATGCATCCATTTACACGCTAAAATGCTGAAGCTTAAAAAATATTAGAAAAGCACAGTTTGGTTTGGGGACAAACTGGTTTCGGTTATGTGCCATCTTCAGAAAAATTACACTGAAGATGGCACTTAGCCGAAACCGCTTTGTCTCCAAACCAAACTTGAAACACCCTGTCCGAATATCAAATCAAGAATCAGACTTAATTGACTTATTTACTTGGATACGCGATTGTATTGATAGTAAATTGGACGTAACAACGGTACGTCCCAAACTGAACCACGATTTACGAAATAAATTTGCACAATTTGCCAGCGTTCTTTAATAAATTTACGTTCAAATGGCTCACCGAACTGAGCACACATGATAATATAGTTTTCAGATCCGGCAACAATATCTGTCGCGAATGGAACACTTAAAAAATATACTATTAAGGTATGTGAAGAAAAACTCAGGACCTTGCACAGAACTATTAGTGGAGTACCGAAGAAATTAAATATCTATCATGACAACAATCCTAAGCCTTCTCCGGTAATAATAAAAATATTAAAAACTAGATATTTCTAGATATCAACTCTATTGTTGTGCAAACAAACGAATTTCTCTTGCTCTTTATTGGGTAGTTTACGAATAAAAATCAGCGAAATGTATCAAATATTTTTACCGAATCAAATATTTCTTTTTCCATTAGGATTTTAAAGATTAAATTTTTCATTCGAGTTTCTTCTTAGATCTCATTTTTTATACTGAATGCGATTTTTAAGTATCCATTTTATGTTACGTTTAGACTGTTACACGTTTCAACATTTTTATTAAATTATTTATTTGGTCAGATGTAGAAAATACTTCACTTGTTGAATACTTTTTTTCATCACTGTATATGTGTTTTTACATAATTTCCAACTATTTCACGTCACTAAGAGCAGTTGAGTCTTTAAAGAAATTTACTAATCAGTACACTAAAGCCATTAAGTAACTTTCAATTAGGACTTATTAATTAGGAAACGATTTAGAGGACAATAGGAAATGCATTATTTAAATGGGTTTAATTGGAGCAATAACAAACAACATATTTGACACTAAGTCAGCATTTACATAAATACTCTTTTGTAGTAATGCGATAGTGCAAAAAAACTCCAACACATTGTTTGAATTCCTTTCACAGTTTATAAGTTCTGGCTCTCTGCTTAAGTCCGAACTCACACTCAAAAAAATCTGTAGTAAACTCAACACAAGGCAAAGGTAACTGTTTTTCGAACAAGCTACCGGAAACAGCTATAAAATCCTCAACGGAAAGTACTTTAAAATAGTAATTGGATGTTTATTTTAGAAACGGCCTCAATCCTAAGCGATTTTATACACCTCGAGATAACCGCCGACGCTCTTTGTCTGCAGACCACACTGAGTCATGGCTTATAAACTGTATGCTTCCTCCGCATAATTAAGACTCAGGCCCGAATTGACAGGGTTCTGTGGCATAAGTAATTAGCGGATCGTCTGGTAAGCATTTCATGGTTTTAGACCCGTGGCTTGGTATCCCAGCCGCTGCCGCTGATATGTGCCAGCCGGTAGAAATTGATGAAAAGGATGAACTGTAAAACAAACTGTCTATCTCGTCCGGATAACCCCCTTGGCCAATTAAAACCTCTCCGCCACTTGCGATGTTTACTGATTCATCCCTCTAATGGAAAGAAATATGTCCACCCACACAGAGCTCCATATGCACGGATAAGTCTGTATTTAACCGGGCATCGACTGGTATCCAGAGTTCGTACGCTATAAACCAAGCAGCCTCGTGGCCACACATCCCTGGCGTTTACTATTCCACTGTGGATTATGGATTTTTTATAAGAGAGTGTTAACTTCTCTCCGCTCGACTTATATAGCCAGGCTCTTGACAGAGACTGGAACCTATTACCGGCCGCCACAATGTGGAGGTATAAGCCAGAACTTCTGACAGTCTAATATAATAAGAGATTTAATGTCAGTACTAAAAATATCAGAGACAATATGTTTACTTTAATCTGTATCTGGTGCACCGTTTTAACCGAGGTGCGTATTTGGCGTTGCGGGATCCGAAAGCAACACAAAAACTTGTCTGCCTAAAGACGAAAGTGTTGCATATTTTACCTGATTAAAAAACTTGTCAATCACGAAATAATTGTTTTCCTCGTGGCCGAGTATTACAATCGCTTGTGCCCGGAAGATCTTAAAAAATAAATCATGGCCCTCAATATTTTGCTAAAGCTTCAATATGTTTTCGAGTTATGGTGACATAAACTAGTGTAACCGCCCTATAATAGGGGGTCATAATAACAACGCCCATTAAAGAAACCCTCTATGTTATAGCAAAAAACTGAAAACAAGTTTTTAGTCAGCGCTTCCAAAACTACAAATTAATTCACTTTTTAGCTCAAAGAGAATTCATTGCAGACTAGAGTTGTTATACACTTCCAAATAATGGAAACGGTAAATGGTGTTATCGAAAATTATTTTAATTAGTGGTGGCAAGTTATTGCCAAGTTATCGCTTCAAGGTAATCTTTTTTTAAACTTTAGGAGTTAAACAACTATAATAAAATCATTAAATCATTTTTCATACATAATGAAAATATTTCTTTTTGTTCGGATTGGCGTGTTAAAACACTTCAGAAAATGTATTTAAAATTTTCTTGCCTTTTTTGTGTTTTATTGTGTTTACAATTATAAAATAACTTCACAAAATTAACATGAACAATTGTGTATTTAAATTTTCAACATCTAAATTAACAATCAACCAGGGTGAAAAGACAAGAGAGCATATTTACCTGTCATTGATGTTCATGTGTGATTCGAAAAACACCAGGCTCATGGTTAATAAAGGAATTCCAAAGAAAACAGAAAAACCAAACAATTATTATTACTCTTAAACAATTAAGGTCGGCTACAAGATGATTGACAACCCACAACAAAGACACAACAAGATGAATTTTAATAACAAAGTTTGGTTTTTGAGTAATTTGCAATGCAATGCAATGAAATGGACTGGCTCTGTTCGGAAGATGAAGTTTCTGCCGCTTTTATTTGAATAAACATTAATGTGGAAATAAGTCCAAGAATCTACCCAAATATTAGGGCCGTGAAAAGTACTGAAATCTTGTTAAGTATAATACCATGCCATTTCTAAGCAATATTTTTTCACCTATCTAATATGAGAAAGAATTATGGGGAACATTTTTCCAAACTGGTAGGTTGCCTAGAAAGAGATGGTATTGTACATATCAAGAACTTGATCGTCATTATAATCCCAGTACTTTCAACGGACGAAATTTTTTTGATGGGAACTTGGCCTAATTATCACAATTATGTTTTGCATACCATACTTCAGCTCTCTGCCTAATGTGAAATTGTCCCATACATATAAGGGCGCACCTAGAGTAAAAAATGCACTTTTTACACCCTTCACACCTCGGTATGCTATAAAGAAATAGACTTTATCACTTCAGTTGAGTAACAGAACTGACTTTATTCTTTTATTTCTCTTATGTCTATTCTTCAAATAGGGCACTATACTACACCTCGCATTTGCAGGGTTTCATAGCATAAGTGCAACTTTCAAACTTCACCAATGATATAGCCGATATGTAAAGTCATTATGTTTAAAGTGTCTTTTTTTTACTTTAAAATGCAGCAAAGGAAAGAGGTGATTAAAAACGGCGCGAATGGTTTCGTGTAATCCACACACACACTGTGTGCGTTAGACCTAAACTTGGCCTCATAGGATTCAATAAATAGGTTTTGGTACGTGCTCTGCGGCATGTATTTGTAATCACAGCCCTCAAAATCAAAGGGGCTGATTAGGGGAACCAAGAAGGAGTTGATAATTAATCTATAGAGTCTTTCGCATTAGTTAAGAGTCTGCCAACTACAGGCCCAATTTGACATAAAATCTTTATCAATGGCTGTTCAAAATCATATGAAACCGAAGCATACTTTTCTAGTAAAAAATATCTTGTGAACAAAACCAATAAAAATTCGTTTTTAAAAGTAAACAGCCGCAATCTTATAGAATTGCGATTAGTAAAAATAGTTAAATACGCAAAGAAAGCTAATGTGGAAAACATTAAATTATTTATAAAAATTACTTTTTAAAATTATTTTAAACTAATTTTTTAATCCCAACTCAATTCATTACAAACAATTCTATCTAGTCTCTATGCGTATTTCGTTCGTTGCTTAGGCCAGTTCATCAGGAAACTTTTAGCAAACTTTTGAGAAAAACTTAAACGTCTTATGGGTAAAATTCTTTAGGCCGAATGGGAAATCTGAGAAAATCAAGAGAAAAACATTTAAGTTTTAACAAAAAATTTTTATTTTATTAGTTTTCTTCTTGCCTTACTACGTTTGGTTGGTGGTTTGCCAACTCTAAATGTAGCTGCAACCCGTTACAAAAGTAAAAGCATATAATTTGCTTTAGGTAGAAAAGCAAAAAATAGTAAGTGTTGCCAATGTTCGCACAAGCTATTGTATATTTATAATAACAAGAGTTTTTGGGATTTTATTCTATTTCTTATTAAAAAAAATATATTTCTAGCAAATTTTTAAAGCCCAACTCATTTTAATAACACTTGTTCATATTTGCTTTTCTACCTAAAGCAAATCAAAGCCAGATCCAGATACAGCCAAGGCTTGCTCAAAAGACACTAGTGTCTGGCATAAAAACTTTAGCAAGCTGATAAATATTAGATGGAACCTTGCCTTAACGGTGCCTTCGGAATCATCTTCCTGCCAAAAGCAGTAGATGTAATTATTCAGTCATTTAACGATTTCGTGCTATAACTGTGTAACTGAACAAAATATTCCTGTGAAAATTGGCAACAATGAGAAATTAAATTCATGTGTATATGTATGTATATGTATACGCTTACAATTCTTTACCCATACTAAAGAACACTATGCGCACTGTGGTGTAGAACATTCAACATTTTACTGATTAATGTTTGAACAATTTCCAAAGTAGAATCAGCGGTTAAGCCATATGGAATCTCTATAGCACTTTTACAACTATCCAATAAGCCTGTTTTAACATGCTCTATGCAAATAACCAGTTTATTGAATAAGCCAAAGATTTTTGTTATTTCTGTTTTGTGGGCATCTGTTTAGCTAGAATTCGTCTGCAAATGTTGACGAGATGAGTCATCATGTCACAAATATTACAAAGCGTACTCGTAAGAGACCGATTTTAGTCTGTAGTTTCAGAACACTTTTACATGTTTTATGCCTTAAGAAGGGATTTAAAAGAATCCAGTATTTATAAAACTAGGAGTCATTGTCAAACGCCTTATAAAAACAAATTAAGGTTTTCTTTTTTTAATTTTTACAATCTTAACTTCCCTCTAAACCAATATTAGAAAATGGCAAATTTATTTTTAAAACACACAAACCTTAAGTTGAAATAAAAACAAATAAAAGTTTATTCTTAAAATAATTTTCGGGTAATTTCACAAAAGGTGCGTTCAGACGGTACAAATATTTGACACGAATTTGTTGTTCGATATCATATTCAATTTTAAGCAAATTTTCGCTCAATTATTTGATATTTTTCATTTAATGTTGCGTAAAACACATGCAGAGGTGCTCAGGATCAGATGAAATGCAATTTATTTACCTCGTCATTATTTTATCAAACTGTAAACAACGTCAATTTTATTTATTCGTATTCATTGTATAAAGACTCGGTGATTTGTGCAGTATCGACCATGTTCCGATACTCGCAATTTGCGATTGTGATGCGAGTTACAGAACACCTCACATGCGAATTGAAATCGCAAATTGCGAGTGTCGGAACATGGCCGTATATTTTTGAGGAGAAGTGCCGCATTCTGGTGATAAAAAAATGTATAAAAGTCCGAAATTATGGCAACGCTAGTAAATGCTTATGAGACTTGCTTTATAGAAAGTTTAAATAAACGTTTAACTTGACTATGAGAAATGGAACAAAAATATGTAACGTGAGAAATGACATCTGCACAAAATTTTGAAAGTGTTTCTATACGTGTAATTAAAAACAATCGTTAAATATGATCAAATTAGGCAAAAGACATAAACATCAAAATGAAATTTGGCCAGAGAAATTTACGTAATAAATTGAAACAGAAACATGATTCCGCTATCGAAAGCTATTTAAAAAAACTTGAATCCAATATAAATAGGTTGAAATTTGCACTTGGACTAAAAATATAAAGTTGAAGAGGTAAATGCCATCGCAAATCACTTAACACATGTTTTCACACCACATGCTATAAATTTCTTCACTACTACAAATATCAGCGACTGATCCTATGAAATTTCGGCTATCATTATTAAAATCAAAAATTAAAATCCTGGATATGAGAAAGAAACACAGAGAACTCCGGTAAACAATTTAATAATATTCACAGTGCATCAATTGTTTGCTATTGACTACCGGTCACAAAGAAGACCACTTTTATTTCATTGGATGTGTGAATTAGCTAAATTATCGCTTCTAGGGCATCGAAAATGAGTGTGTAGCCTAGAAAAAGTTAGTACACCCATCCACTCAAAGTTACGCTTTATCGGGACTTATTTTTTCGATAACGCCGCCGATCAAATCGGTACTGTGGGCGGCGAGCGCTACAGAGCCGTGCTCAATGACTGATGGAACAACGGCGCATACGGAAGTTCTAAAGTTTGTGTTTCGGGGTCGTTCTATCTTTCATTCCAGCAATTTACACCGGCTGACTACATGACCTGGTTTAACCGTTCAAGAGGTCGTGTTACAACGTTAAGTCTTTATTAATATACCTCAGACTCTTGAAGCTCTCGCAGAGAATATCTGTCAAAAATGCGAAACCCGATCGCGGCAAGCTCTGTCAAGAGTGATGAAAAATTCCTTAAATATGGTCCGAATATTCATCAGTTCTTGGCGTCGGCTACATGACCGATATGATCTTCTCGACTTATTTAGGATTTTAGGATATAATTTTATGATATCAAGTAAACATAATACGAAAGCAGAACCAATGTTTTTCATTGAAACAAAAAAAAATTACAGCCAAAGAACAACGGGGGACAACTTTTACGCCAGACTGCATAGCGAATTAAATGATTTACCAGCGTTATACCATGTTACGAGAGGGCGGTTATTTACGTTTTGAATAAATTGCCTTCAGAGAAACATTCGGAAATGTTTTATAAACAAATAGTGCCACCAGCAGATACTACTGCCTTATGTGATGTAGGGTACTAAAACTTCAAACATAGAATTTAAATTAGCAACTATGCTAATGAATTAATGCAACGTACCAAAACCAGGAACAAATACTGTTGGTGTTAGCTGACGAAAAAACACTAACAAGAAACGAAAATGACTGACGGACGGACAGCCTGTGATAAAATATTGTTTTAAAATATTTATTATTTGTCAGGTACTTATGTATTACTTTATAACGAAACGGAAATACTTTTTAGCGCTAAAAAACAATTATAGGTTGGAATAATGACAGCAGTGATTGAATTCAATATTTTTTTTTTTTTTTACTTAAGTAACGGTAGTACAGAGAGGTATAAAATTAAACCCATTTTGGAAATAGAAAAAATATCTTTTTAGAAACATTTAATAACGCTCGCGTCTCTAATAGCAAGTGATTAAGATTTTAAATGTTGAATAATAAATTCATAAAATATTTTATATTAATTTAATTTGTTGTTGGTTACTTTGTGCTATAAAATCTTTAATTAATACGCGGTTGACATTTAATATGCGAAATCAAAATAAATTACATCATCATCCTCATTATTTAAATTATTAACACAAGCAGACTGACTGCTTTATAGCTGTCATCTGTGGCATTGGTATTGGTGGATATTGAAAGTAGCGGTTATTGCGTTAATTATGGTTTGGCTATTTGCTTGTCAGAGCCAAAAGATATGGCGGCAAAGATGATACCGTTATATCGTCTATGATGTTTTAATGGCCGAATGCCCTGTTAATGAGTTTTATTGATTTAACACTCTGACAAGTTTGGCAACAATAATTATGCAGATATTTATTAAATGAAATCGCGCTGTTAAACAAGTTTGGTTTTTAAGCAGGTTATTTCTAGAGGGTGAACTAAAGGTGACAGATTAAATGTTCATTTAATTTTTGTTCTTAAGTGGCACTAAGTTTTATTTGTGGAATATTAAAATGTTGTCAGTACAAATATGTTTAGCCATACTTAAAGCAATACATAAACATGCTGGTATCTTTTAGATACCTGCAGAACTTCTATTCAAGAACTTTTGTGTTTAAGATATTCGTGAGTAGCTTTCACGTGGCCGAAACTATTCGTGCTCTCCAAAGAGGGTGGATATAATTTGTCCACAATGATAGCTAGCAGTATCATGCCGGTTACTTTGGCTTGCTGTCCCTCGTGGTTAGTAGCGAAGCCTATTTCAAGCTCCTCTCACCGAGTCATTAGGCACGACGACCGGTTTCAATTCTATTCCGAATTCGCTTTAAGCTAGAAAAGCAACTTGTTAGCAGCAAAAGTACGGATAGAACTTCACTTAATGTAGAGTATATTCGTCATATATGTAGATAAAAATATGTTCATATTATGAAGGCAGTGTAACGTTTTGAGCCCTAGTTTAGCTTAGGTTAACAGGCCGCCTGTTAACGCAGACCCACTTGGGTTCGCTAAATCGCTCCTTTTGTGCTACTTGATGAGAAATGAGCAGAAAGGCAAAAAAGAAGATTAAGGAAAAGTAAAGAAGAAAAAGAGAGTATTGAGTTCTGGATATATATTTCAGGTACCGTTGGGGATATTGAGATGTGCAAACGATTGTCTCCAAGACTTTTTTGTTGCACTGCTTATCTCATTTTTAAATTTGTTCGCAGAGGCCTTGTATAGCGTCTATTTGGCCTTATTGAACAATTGTCGACATCTCTTGCGAGATTCCATTATAGTGGTCGACCACCATGGCGGCCTACGCTAGACCCTTTGTATACAGAGTTTTCAAGAGCTGGAAGTAGTCTTCTCGATGGCATTCTTTATAAAAAGTATTAATAATTTTCTCAAACTTAATTTCATCAAAAAAACAGAAGCTTCAACACAAGTTCAATTGTTTGATAAAATTAATTTTATTTATTTAATAACTTCGATTAACGAAGAGCTGGAAAAATATCGATATCTGACAAAAGTGTTAAATGGATTGCGTTTCGTTTTAAACAAATTCATTGAAACATTAACAAGTGCAGAACGCACAATTTTATATACGATGAGACTTTAAGTTCAGAAGGAAAAAAATATTTACACGTGATAAAAAACTTAAGGCAATTCGGCCATAAAATATCATATTTTGATATCCAGTTAAAAATAGACGTGTAGCCTAATTTGGTGGCGGTGTATGAGAAATAAGAAATTTGGCAAGGAGCCATGAACTCACTTTGCAAACGATGTACAATTATATTACTTAAACAACATGATTTTTGTTACGCGTTCTTCAATTGCGTCCAAAATTTACACAAAAGACTCCATGCCAGATGATTATTGAAATTCCTTAGACTTCATATATTTGAAGTTTTCTAATTACAAACGTATGATGGAATAAAGGCAATAATATACCCATTGTATCCAAAACGTCTTAAGCTACGAGGGCGGAGCAAATTTCATAAAAGAAAGCTATTTTAAGTAATAATTCATTGGAAAATAATTTCGATGCCTTAGACTTGACCAGGTAGTCGTTGAAATTTAAAAAAAAATGCCCCTATGTGCGACATTAATAATGATACAGCTGTACTTATTAAATCTTAATTTGATATTTTGAGATGTTGGAACGCATTTATTTCATCTCTTGTTAAGTTTCGTATAAACACAAAACGGTTTCAGTGCCATCTTCAGTCTTATTAAGCTTTTAAGCTTTTCCACTGTTTGAGTGATAATCTTTTCCCCCAAAGAATTTTTCATTAACTTGTCGAAATTAACTTTTTTCCAATTTTCAAAAAAACGCACGCTGCCAAACACAAAATAAATGGCAGTCTTCACTGGATATAACGGGTGCAGTGTTGATTTTTAATTAGCTACGGGAGATGTTTGAAAATTCACGGATTTTTTGAGCTGCTCTTGCATTAAGTCGTCCCAAACAAAATTTCGAAAAAAGAGCCACTCGTGTTAAAAAGTAGAAAAGCAGACGGCAATCAATAAGAGACGTACCTCGTTCCATGCAAAATATAAAGAAAAGCGTCCGTAAATTGACTAGAAATTAAGAACTTAAAATTGTTTTTTTTTTTTTGTTATAATAAATTATTATTTTTAATAATCTGAATTCATGGAGAGTGAGTGTTATGTAAATAATTCAATAATTTCTTAAAGAAACAACAAAAAATCTAAACCTGCTTTGAATAAAACCGCAATAATATTAAAAAAATTATGGCGGTTGCATAAATGATGTGGTCGGTCGGTTGGTCGTTTAACGATTGTATAACACTTAGCCTTAGCCACACACAGTCAGTGAATTTAGTGGAAACCAGTTTATTTTAGCAACCCTGCATAATTTTGTTCAATAACTTTTTTTGGTTGACCAAAATAAAAAAAAAATAACCGATTAAATATTAAACAAAACAACCAGCCAGTCTTTTTTTAGGCTGCATATTTTATAACATATGCTGCTGCAAATTAATATTTTTATTATTTTGTTGTTGTTTTTCTGAACTTGACATTTTTTCGAGGCAGAATTAATTATAACGTGATACTGGTCGTAATACTTAACTGCAGTAAAGCTGCTGCTATAAAAGCAAACAAACAAGCCCGCTTTTTTTAACGCCAGGAATTTTAGTGGCTTATAAAATAAAGCTTTTTGTATTCATAATAAAATGAAAATATTTTTGTTATTTTCCAGCAAAACTTCTATTTTCTAGCTTCGGCTTTCTGTTTGGCCGAAATATTTATCATTTTTCTTCGCGGTGTTATTTTGCAGTGTTAAAGTTCCAACTACAAACCTAAAGATTCTTAAAATGTTTTACAGGTTTTTGTAAGGAACCTTAAACAACTAAATATCTCAAGAAATATTCCTGCAAACTTTTAATTAAACACTTTTGTAAGTAGTTTGCTCAATTTACCCTTAAATTGTCAAATGCCATTAGTTTTCTAAAGGTGATCTGAGACTTTATTTTGACATTTTATTAATTGATTTAAAAATGAATTCAGTGTCGCTAAGCTGGTGAGTTATTTGTAAAATCCTCTTACACTTAGGGGTGGCAAAGGCTTTAGAGAATTAAAATAAGATTGATTACTATTTAATGGATTTAATCAATTTGAGTGAGTAACATGGATTTAAGGGTAAATATGTAAAAACTAAAAATGTGTTTTGGGTTTTTTCATAACTTCTTTAGACACATTCCCATAAAATGAGGTGTTTTCACTCTTCTAAGACTACATCATTCACAATAAAAAATTAAGCTGGAAGCGATAAAGGGCCGTCCTTTTCTTTTGCTAGCACCACTTTTTCGTCAGTGTAATGTACCGACGATTAGCTGGGGTAGAGCTCGCGGCTCCCAGGGTTCGTTACAAAAAAATATTTATTTGTTTCCAAAAGAGAGAGACGAAACAGTTAATAGGAATGTTTTCAACAACGTTATAAACTTTATTCATCAACTTAATTAATAAATACAGCCCGACACGAAATACGGTGGACCTTCCGTGGCCATTGACACATTCGCTGGTACTCTCCTCAGCTTCTCACACCATCTGACGCTTATAGAAGATATCGCCACTATTTGTTGTGAGTGCACATAAGCCGATTCTCTCTTCGGGTCGAATAAAATTCTGGCCCGATGGTAAGAGAGTACTTCCTTTCCTGGCCTCTCTTGTCAGGGCGAATAATATGCTGGCCTGATTCGACAGTACCAGCTCTATGCCTCTCACTCAGATAGACTCTCTTCGTATGGCTGCAGCGCTAGGTGACGGGACAAGGATTGACTCTTGACGGGGCGAATATAATTCTGGCCCGGAGCTAAGAGATGTCTCCTCTACGCACTCAACTCTGACCGCACTCGGTTGGGGCGAATAAAATTCTAGCCCAACCGTTTACCGCCTGGAGAGTGGCTATCCACTAATCGCATATACCAATTGGGGCGAATAATATTCTGGCCCAGGTGATATAGCGTCACCTTACTTACTGGTTTCTCTTGTCAGGGCGAATAAAATTCTAGCCTGACACGAAAACACTAGTAGTTTCGCTACCAGTTGGTGGCGCGAGAGACTAGCTTAATTAAGTTGAGTAAAACTCTAAATTAATTAAGCTACAAGTAGTTGAGTCGAATAAAATTCTAGCCCAAATATTTGTTGTCTGTCAAAGACTTAAATAATAAAGTTGAATAAAATTCTAAAATTATTAAATAGATCTTACCGTCTTGCTAGACACAGGCTGACTGACTTTTATACTGTCTACGCATTACTATTCTGCTTGTTTGGCTGAGTCTCACGTATACGCACACCATTGTACGATCCATACCAGCTGATCATTTGCCAGTCATGGTAGAGTTGTATCCTAAATATTTCCGTTAATCTTAAAACTAAGTTATTATTAATAAAAACTATGAATGTAGTTAGAAAAGCAAAAGACATAATTATATGTGACCCGAAAACGAGTGGAAGGACTTTTGGTCGTCACAGTAAATTCAGTACATCTTATATTTATTGATTGGAATACGCACAAATGGTATAACCCTGCTATAATTTTTTTTATATTCATCCATAGTTTAAAATACTACTTAAAAATCAGAATAGGAATTGAAATTAAATGGGATGTATTATATCCCCAGAAGGTCTTATATTATTTAAAGAAAATTCTTTTTATAATTTCAAAAACAAAAAAATTCCTAATATTTCAGCCATAGAAGAAATAGGGTTCCAAAACTTATTACCGAAACTTAAACAATTGTAGAGAAAACGACAAAGGGGCAGCACAAATATCCTTAAAGCTTTTTTTAAACCTTGAAATCGAATAAAACAGGCTTAATGTGCATTTGAGGATACCGGTCGATTGCGGTTTCTTGGAATAGGCCAGAAAGCCTAGAAGAAAAAAGTCACATGTTTTAAAATCGCACGATCTTGGTAGGCTATTCTGTGGCCAAAATTGAGGTGCTCTTTCACACGCTCTTTTTTACCGAACAAATAGTGCCGAACTGCGAACCTTCGAGTTCTTTTGAACGGCGAGGAATCCGCTGTCATTTTGAAAATTGTAGCATCTTAGGGCACTGATCGCTGTAATTTGGCATCAGTAACTAAATAAAAAGTAACAGATTTGACATGCGTCGCCGGAACAACATGGCAGCCACATACTGTGAACATTGACCCACCCTTAATAAAAAACTCATTTAGCATATCGTTTTCCAATGATTATTTCCCGAATACGTTTTATTTGTTTCAATTCCGAAGTCAATGCAGCCTTCACTAAGTACGGGAAGAGCAATTAGGTCGCCATTTTGTCACTCCGATCGATTCGACAATGAACCTTCACTCTTATCGTACATTTGACGGCTTGCCATTTGATATATTAAATGATCACGCGTTTCCACCCAATTGCCGACGTTGAATGTGTTCTTCTTTCGGTTTTAAACTCAGATAATCATCGGGCACTGGCATTCCAACCGGTGAAGAAAACATTAATGCAGCAGGAGCTAAATATCACTCTTGCATACGTACAAGAACAACAAATCTAACGATAGAGATAAGATTGAACACGATCAATTCGCCAGGTTTTTATTCGCCAGGCGATTCCAATGCTTGGCACACCTATTGGTGTTGTAGACTTATTAGCTCTAGAGGGAGGCAGCCGTATAACACAGTTCAAGATAATAAGCTCGACGTCGCATCTGAAGGCAAACCCACCTATTGGCCACCAGACTTTAACAAGCTGCCAGACATTATCGATTTTGCCATTATAACAATATTTGTCAGTTCATCTTACGATTTATCTTCTAACCATTCACCTGCAATCTTTACTTTACATGACAGTTTCTCAACTGTACCTCGAACTAGTGTTTTTTAGCCAAATTAGAACACGAAGTGGTTAAATTATAAAATGTATGTGATCTCTCACCTATCTCAGAGCATTACTCTAAGAAATTCCGCTGATATTTAAGAAGCTGTGGATCATTTTATAGCAGCTAGAGTTGCAACACCAACAAAACTACCAGTAAAAAGAAACTCGTGCCAATCATCAGCTGATATACAAATTCTTGTCAGGGAGAAGAGAAGGCTTAGAAGGCAATGGCAGAGTAGTCGTACTCCAGACATAAAGATCAAGATTAAATTATGCCAGAGAACTTTAGATAATAAATTGAGACAGAAACATGATTCTGCTATCGAGAGCTTTTTAAAAAACTTGGATCCAACGATAAACACGGATTATAGCTTGCGTAAAGTTGTGAGGCATTTACGATGTCTTGTTGCCTACGAATCCCCACTAAAGCTTGAAAATAGCACTTGTGTTAAAACCTTGAAAAAGTTTTGACACCACATGATATAAATAACTTCACTATTCCAAATATAAGTGACACTGTTAATGATCTAATGAAATTTCGGCTATCATTATTAAAATCAACAATTAAAACTTTTGACCGAGTTACAGGATCAATGATAAGAAATTGACCTAATTATGCTGTTAGAATTTTACTATTCGTATTTAATGCAATATTGCGAGTTGGCTTCTTCACATGATCTTGGGAGCTATCTGAAATCGTTATGATCCCCAAAGGAGAAAAAGACTTAAGTCAGATTACACCATACATGCATATTAACTTGCTGTCAATTTTTTTTTAATAATTTGAAAAACTATTCGTTTCGTGTTTATAGCCTTAACTTATTGAGAACATATTATCCGTTATATCGCCATTTGAAAATAAAAAATATTGTTCGGCTTTATTTATTGACATATCCCAGGAGTTCGATAAAGTCTGGCGTAATGGGCTACTCACGATAACAACTCGAGTTCTTCCTGAAAACTCCCACAAGCTACTTAAGATTTATTTGATAGATAGAACGTTTAAAGTAAGGTCGAAGGACCAATTTTCTAAACATGGTAAAATTTATGCAGGAGTCGCCCAAGGTAGTATTCTAGGGCCGCTGATATATATCCTCTATACAGCGGATATGCTGTATCAAGCCAATTAAAAAAGTGGAGAATTTTTCTAATAACCCAAGAATACAACTGTGGATCTTTTCATCCTACTTTAACAATTTTTTTCCAAAATTTCAGCATCAAAGTTCAACATCTTTAAGCAGTATTTGGAAATATAAGTGTTTTTTCAAGTTTCAAAGTTATGTGTATCACCACTTTATACACAGGGGCAAAGTTTGAGAAACTATGGAAAATCCCATTCAGCTTTCCACTGACTTCTTAAGAAGCTGAATTTACAAACAGAATTTTTCTAAAATCCTTAACGTAATTTTAACTACAAAAAAGGCTGTTTCCCTATTCACTGCACCTTTCTCACAAACGGATTTATTTGCCTGAAAATTTTGAAAATTAACTTTAAAGCAAATCATTTCCTGCACCTTCTTTTTTTTCGTAACTCTCTTTTCAGACTGAAACAATTGCGAATTAGTTTCTAAAAAAAAACAGAAAATAACGACGCATTTAATGATGTTGATGGTGTCACCAACTACTCGATTTGGAGGGGGATTTGGGATTTTTGAAGCAGCTTAAGTTTTGTTTGAACATGTTTATTTACTCACACATATACACTCACGCATAAGCGAGAATGACAGCAACACCAAATAAACATTAACTAATTTATGATGATGGTGATGATGATGAGGACGACAACAAAGGGGATGTTGATGAATTTTTTTGACGTGGATAGTGATGTTGATTTTCATTGTCGCAACTACGATTCAAACAAAATCAGTTTCTCTCGACTACCGATTAATCGCATTTTTAGTTGTAAAATTGTGCAACAAAAACTGTTGCTGTTAAACTTTAAAAACTGGTCTAATTTTGCACAGTTTACAGAGTTTTCTTTTAAAAATACACAACAGAATTTATTTTACACACTGTTACTTTATTTACAACACTTACTTAGACAACGGCTACTTCTATATCACGGTGTGATCAGTTCAACGGCCCATTCAATACTAACTTGGTTCGAGAAACTTATTGCAGACTTAAAAAATCTAGAAGATGCTTTTTTAGCTGTTCTGATATTTGTTGTTGTAACATGTGTTTTTTCCGTTGTTGTTGTCTCCTTGTGTACTTAATTTCTTGGTTATTTGTAGACGTTTTCGGGTTTTTGTTCGTTGGAGACTTCCTGTACAGTGACTGCTACAAGGTATTCTAATCTACGGTAAATAAAATTAAGAACGGAGAATATAAGATAATTTTGGTAGACCTTATATTCGACAAAACAACAAACTTTGGTTCTAAAAGAAGGGGAACAAGAAGCGATCAAGCTTTCGGACTACAGTTCAAGTGGCCTGCTTGTTGCTATAGCTCGTACGGTAGCGATAACTGTTCGTCTTTTCATGGTCAAGCATCCAAACTATATTCAATATTTATTATGAACTAAATGAGAGTTATAACGTGTCATCAATGTGTAGTTTGTATAACTTGGTGTGTTGGCTATATAGTAATAATAATGGGTGTGTAGTTATATGTTAGCTATCACTACCTATTATTAATGTTTGTATGGCGGTTTGCAGAGCGGGTGTGTTTGCAAATTTATATCGGCACGTTGCAAGGCTACCGGTTGAATTATCGGTCGGCTTATTGACATAAAATTTCGACTTTACAAAAATGTCAGAAGATGAAGTAAAAATGCGTTAAACTTTATGATCTGGGAGAGATAATCATATCTTCAAATATTTCAAGAAGAATGTTCCTTGTGGCGTTCAGTATGCGATATGTAGCCATATCGTCCATATTGATTAATTCCGGCCAATGGATATTCAGTTTCTTTTATCCTTAGCGCTCGTCGTTTAAAGGTGATTTTTCGACCGAAATTGGGGTCCCCACTAAACAAATGACAGATTTGGTAGATGTCTCCGAAACAACAACAGACTGTCAGCCTTATTGGAAAATAATAAGGCCCCTTACTTTGGACTAGATATCTTTTGAAAAACTTGTATCAATTAGAAACGATTGTTTGCATTTATTTTTCTCATTATTATGGAGTTGTTCCCGAAAATTTTTATGACAGAAGAGGTTAATAATTTTTTTTTAACCCAGAGTTATGTTTCGCCACAAACACTGTTTTAGTACTGGCACAATGAGTTATTCATCAACTCGCAATTTAACTTTATTTTTGTCCCTTTAACATTTAAGAAAACTTTTCAATCGCAGGCGTAGCAGTTGTTATGTATTTATTAGTAGATTAAGATTAATCGCGGTAGCGAATACGATTTTAATCGACTTGCTAACCCTAGCGATGATGTAAGCACCAATTTCGCACTAAAGCAAATAATGTTTGAATTAAAATGATGGATTTTTATCGTCATGTTGTATGAACATAAGTTAAACTAACACACCCTAAAAATAAACACTTGTCACACACACTTATGTATTTTAGCCCGTCTTTATAAATAAACGTTTGTCGACAAAATTATGTTCACCAAAAATTCAAGTAGTCGTGTGTGTTTGTCAATCAGGTTGCATAAAGGAATTTTTGCAGAGTCTGGGCGTGGGTTACATCGGTCCCAAGATTTTCGCCCTAGATTAATTTCTTGTTTGTGATGCGTGTGTTTGTTTTAATAAATGCCATCTAAAGCAGACGCGTGACAAATTTTAAAATATTTTTTTCCCAATTGACATTTAATGGAATTATTTTAAAAAATTTTAAAACATCAAAAAATGTTCTGCCTTAAGCTCTATAAAATTACTTGAACGTAAATATGTATGTACATCAATTTTTATTTGCTGGTGACAAAATAATCTTTTGATTAGAAGCTTATTTAGCATAAGATATGCAGATGTATTCGTGAAGTGAATTATTAATAAAAATAAAATGGCTTAATGCATTTTCAAAAGAAAAAGTCACTAACTCGATTCCTCTTATAAAAACTTCTTACTTTAGAATCCATGGATTATTTTTCTGATGTTTGAAGTTCTTATACGCACGGTTTGTCTTCAATATACTTAATTACAATGTAAAATAGCTGTAGAAAGACACCGTGATAGCCTTCGTCTGAAAAAAAATACTCACGTAAAAATTAGTTCACTGTACTTGAACTCGGTGCACCGCGGTGGCTAGAAGTTAGTTTTTAAATTTTTTTTTAACCCACTTTGAACACCAAATTGGCGCATAAGGAATTTCATAACCCACACTTTGGATCGAATTCAACCACATGTGGTTCCATCATTACGAATTGCGATGTTACATACGAAACAGCGAAGGTCACAGTGGACACTCTGCGTTAAGGATTTGCATCATACTAGCGGAGGTAACGGTAATTGTCTTTTCTTGTGTGCTCTTTCGAAGGTACAGGTCTGTGTCAGTAATCTGTAATCGACAAATTCAGGCAGATTTATGTGACAGAGTTATTGGCAATTGAACGTGTCAGATGCGTGCCCTGTCCGAACGCGCGAAGGTCACCTCATATTTATTATTTCAAATAAAAGAAGAACTGTTTTATTAAACTTCCTTATCGAAAAAGTTAATTTTTGCGAATTGGAATATCGCTAAAGATCTTTTATTATGATCGATAAAGTAAAACTTGTATCTGTAGTTTGTATTTAAATTTAAAGTTAAACCAAAAGTAGAACAGGTTACAACAATAGCAGTGGTTGACAAGGTCTTTCGAAGGTAGCACGATCACGAAAACAATGACAATAAATCCGACTTTTGCCCTTGATGCGATGCTGCTCATAGCTCCTTTCATATGTATCTATGTGAAGGAGAAGACAAGAGCTTCAAAAGTAAACTACGGTTACAGGGCATTTCCAGCACGAAGTCTGAGAATATAATAGGGCATATCCGAATACTCACACTCTTTTGAAAATAAAGCGTGTATTCTGCAATCTGTCCTCATTTTTAGCAGGGACCAATGGCTGAGTGAATCTGGGTGTTACACAGTTGCCGATCAGCTGAGGTTCACTTATGGTCCCTAACAGAAAAGTTGGACCAAATGTCCAGAGAGTATTTCCAATGAAAAAATATTCAAAAATTTTTCACACTATCAACAACTGTGCTAGTGGATGCCTGAGGAGAGGTATAAGTGGTACAAAAGTCTTCATTATGTCGGACAGCGAGGCAACACTCTTATCAAGTGAGGTCAGGGGTTATCATTAATTCTTTGGACCTTGTACCCGCATAAAAATGACTTTAGTCTTGGTACCTGGCCATGACCGACTGCATAAAATTACCATAGCATAAAGGTACCATAGAACCGGAGCCTTTGCTTTGGAATATATAGAAGATATACAACTCAAGAAGTTTTTGGAGTGTTGTAGCTATAGCTGGACTCAAGTAAGCAAGCCGTCTCCGCGAAAATTAAAAACGAGTGTGATGATGGAAAGTAATGCACTCAGAATAATTACAGGCTGATTTACCGGACATTATGGTCTAAGATACCACCAATTTAGATAGCAGATTCTCTGCGGTTATCCAGCTCTCGATTCTTGCAGAATAAAGTACATCCTCATTGGATCCAAGTTATGCAAATGGTCTTTCACTCAGCTTTATTATCAGCATAAACCTCATCCAGTGAAAATAAACGACAAAATATGTCGATAAAGGCCATCCTTTGCCCATGTCTCAGTTTTTATACACAGTTCTGGAAAAAATTTGGACAGTGTCGTCCAACGCAAACTGCTAGCGTCAACAAGATGAATCGACACTTCCACTCATCACAATCCAGAACGTTAATTGCCAAATTAAGAAATGAAATAACAAAATTTTTTGAATCCTTCCTAGCCATGCAGAGGTGCGTCGCTATGGTGAAGGGTATATTACAGAGAACCGTTACTAAACCAAGTGAATAAATGTCAAACAACTCCTTGCTTTCACTGATTCAAGATATTTTCCTTTTAATTAATAATACTTGCTAACATTCTTTTTGGGGCCACAAAATTGAAATTACATTTCCATACGATTTTAGTAACAACTTTTTTTTAACAAAATAAAAAAAATTACAGGTGTAACGAGGGCGTGTAATCTTTTTGAAGAATTCTTAATAACAGATCCTTGTTTCTTTCATTTTGAAGTTGTATTTACATCTTTCGTCAGTTCTTTTAATTTAGTACAAATGCAAATTACATTGAAGTAGTATGTAGTACTTGCAACACAGTAATGAAGAGGCTGAAGCTGACTATGATGGTGCATGTTACGCACTCACTTGCACGTGTGTGTCTTTAATTCAAACAGAAAACAGAAATACAGAGTGAAGACTGATTTTTACTGTAAAAAGTTTAAGTATGTGTATCGAATGCTACGCTTGTCAGAGTAGTTTATTTACTTTGAACGACTTCCTGTCTCTTCCCACTTTTCACGTTCTTTTGCCAACTTATTGAAGTATTTATTATAAAACTCGTATTACTTGGAACGTTTTGCTTTTAATACTATGTGGAACAGGTACTTAAATGAACACAGAAGGGGCAACATTGGTAGTTAGTTGCATATTTGCTTGCCCTCATGACAACATGAAGACAATCATTTACAAGTCCTAAGTAAACAATAAGATCCAATGAAACCAAATGCCACGGAATTTACTTTTACTAAAGTGCCCATGGGCCACCAGCTGAAAGGCTCAGAGGTATGGCTTGTAGTAATTGAGTGCACTGGCACAACATCTGATTTACACTAGCTCGTGGTAGCGGCCAGTAATAGGTTTATGTCTGTACTAGGAGTCTGTCTAAATAAGTCGCGCGGAGAGAAGGTAACACTTTCATAAAAAAAATCCCTAATCCAGGGTGGAATAGTACACGCCAGGATTGCGTGGCCATGAGGGTGATTGGACTCTACGAGTAGTATGCGAACACTCGATACCAGCCGATTACCAGTTTTAGTACAGACTTACCCGTACATCTTTTTCTCCCTTACTCGTGGGGAGAATAGAGAAAGAGGGAATCCGGAAAAGACTGTTTTGTGAGTGGTGGACCGGTCAATCTTTATTGTTACATCTAAGGGGTGGAGCGTGATATTCCGATAAGGATGGACCTCACATGAGCTCTCACTTGAGGTGGAGAGGTTAATATAAGTAGGAACTCCGATGTTTATTGACCAATGGAGAAATTCTGAAAAGATGGACAATAAAATCTCCCAAGACGTGAACGGATCAGTCTTCATAGACGCTCCTGAGGAAAAGGCTGAGGCGGTAGTGTATATTGTGTGTAAATGTTCAGTACTAGCTAGCATAAGGCTAAGAACCACAAGCACCTAAACCTTACTCAAATACTAGCAATTACAAAAGACGCCGTTATGAAGAAGAAGGCCGAAAATCACCAGTCGACAGTCTGAAATCTCTACAGTCAGGAGTAAAGGCGAGTAAAAATTAGCATGAGACTCAGTGAAAGTAAGGTAATCGTAACTACAATTCGGTTGCCTGAAATCAATTCGGGGAAAGAAGGGGATCAAAAAGAAACCCATAAAGTAAGCGGTCTGCTTCGATACCCTAATATTTCGTATAAAACCGGGTGCAGGGTAAAGTCAAATATAGATCTCTTACTTGTTTTTAAATCAAGTAAAATGTTTTATTGGTATAAAAGATTGCTCGAAGCTACGCGAAAAGTTATATAACGATGATAATATGAAAATACAAGTTCAGTTCAATCTGTTCACACATCACAGTGGGCCACTATTTCATTATCGCTTTGGATTAGTTCAGCATTGGAGCTATTTTCCTATGAGACCTTATCACCAAAATTTGTTTTCTATACAGAAATTAATACTGTTTTCAACTAATAAATATTTTTGTATAAAAGAGATTAAAATATTTTATTTATTTGTTTGTTAACTGGCTGGTTTAAGCTCAAAATTTATTGATGCTGTTTGGTTTATTCAACAAATAAAGCACTTCGCTAATTAATGTATTATTTAAATAACTGATTATTATAATCTGTAATAAAAAACGTCTGCTTAATTTTATTTAGTGCAAACAAGTTTTATTAAAATATTTGGCATTTAAATGAATTGCTAATAAAATATTGGTAATTAAAAGGAAATAAACATTTGATTGTATTAAAAGATTTTTAAAATATTTTTTATTTTATCATTTGCACTGAAATACATTCGTTTTTTTTAAATAAATTATTCTTTGAGTTTTAAAAGCAGAGCAAATTTAAATGCCACTAGCGGACATTTTTAAATTAATTTGAGTTGAATTTTTAACAAAAAAAAAAAATATTTAATAATTTTATAAATTTAGGTGCGAAATCATAGAAGAGATTGAAAGTTACGGACGACAAAGAATAGGGGAATTTTTTTTCTTTGGAAGAAAAGTCAATCAAGTAAGAACTGTTCATTTGAAAGCCGGATGCTTGATTTCTTATAAGTTTCACATTAAAAAAATTGACCCAGACTAAATTCGAATCCTCCCGTGTTCTGCTTTTTGCTCTGAGCAAATTTTAGAGGCTTTTGTTTGCACCATAATATTTTTCAAGCTTCTCTCATCGATCCCTTGTTTTGAATAACACTGACATTATTTTTTATTTTTTTTCTAACAATAGTTCAATGGTTTCCTTCGGTCGAAGTTGGCATGATGTGATCCTGAAAGTCGTTTAGTAAACCAAAGTTAATGTTGATAAAAACTTTGCACCATCAATTCCAGGTGCAAAAGTGATTTACTGCATTTCATTATTGCCGTACAAGAACGGAATATAATGAACGTTCTGGGCGCCCAGTTAACGTCTTTCGAAGCAATTGGAAAATTCGCGATATGTTGTTGGCCGATCGGAAATTTAAAGTGAGAGAGATTGTAGAAGCCATTGGCATTTCACATGGCGCAGTGGTTTTTTTGCGCTTTCCGCAAAATGGATGCCGCGTTTACTCACAATCGACAACAAACGCAATCGCACAACAACTTCGCAGGAGAGTTTTCATGCCGTAATGTAACCGTAGACCATGAATTGCGCTCCCACATCCACCCCATTCTCCGAATTTAGCCCCGAGTGACTAAATCTTGTTTCCAAAAGGAAGAAATGGCACAGCGGAATGAGATTTGACTCCAACAAAGGAGTCATCTCGCAAACAAATAACTATTTTGATGACTTCGATCTTATTTTTTTGAAGGCATAAACAAATTGGGGAAACGTTGGACAATTTGTATAGAGCTCAAAGGAGACTACGTTAGAGCTCAAAGGAGACTACGTTAAAAAATAAAATGATTTTTAATCCAAAATCCTGTGTTTTATTCAAAATGTCACGGACATATTCGCCCACCCTCGTAGTTTATAATTAATTTAAATTTTACAAAACTTAAATATGGAAGCGGCTCCATTGTTCTATCCAAATTCACGTGAGCCGAGGTAAATAAAAATAACATGGAGACAGTTAACAGATCAGAGTAATACACTACACTTAAGGCTCTCGGATGCCAAAGCGGCTCCCGCAATATATGTCAAAAATTTGTAGCAACTCTGTGTATTTTAGCAACGGGTGCTTACCAACCTTCAATAGCGAGTGAGTGCTTGTTTTGAATAAGCCAGAACACAGTTTGTCAAATAACGTCGACAGTACTGACGGACATTGAAACAAACTTGTGAGCGAACCATATGAAACGTGTCCCAAATGAGTTACCTGAGTGCAAGGAATCGTTTTATTACAAAAGACAACATTTTTCTGCCAAGTTGTGGAGTCCATATACAAAATCCACTGTTACTTCCCTTTGCTTTGCATTTTGTTTGTTTTAACTAGTCCCAGAAACATAATGCTACTAATCTTATACTGGCAGTGCGTAAAAATTTGACCTTCAGTGTTATGAGCACAGATCTTATAAAACCGAATTTTGTGACGTGCGTACGTTCACTCATGTCATAAAGCGAAAAGGTACGTTCAGGTATGAGAAGATTCGAACCCTGGTTTATCTTACAGTAAAAAAATAGTTTTTAAAGTTTTAAATATTTCAATATTGTTATACCTCAGATTAGTTTAAATTAGTTTTTTCTTCTGTTTGTTCATTTTATTTTTACTAAGAAAATTTTACAAACATTTGGCTAATTTTCTTATTCCCGTTTTTTCTTTGCAGTTTTCTACCCTCGTTTAATCCACAAGGTAAAATAAAAATATATTTTAAGATTTGTTGGCAAACAATGGTTGTTTAAGCGTTTTAGTAGCTATGTGTTCACTACTTATATGAACACAGTGGGACAGATTCAGGGAGAGGTTTATTGAAAGTTGAGACATATTCTACGTAAAATTGCTGGCAGGGAAATTGTGATTGAAAGGTTTTTTCGAAAAAAGCTTTTTGAATCAAAATTTTGGACTCAAGTATTTGTCATTTATAATTTCAAGAAATATCTAAATGAAACTTTTAATTTTTTGTATCATTCGTTTAAAAATTAAAAGAAATTTGATTGAATCAGCCGCAAGTTGCAAGTTTTTTTACGCTGCTGGCAATACAATTTGCTAATTATTTTATATCACGCTCGTACACGCTTATGTGGGCGCTAAAGTATTTTTTTACACAGTAAAGCATATTGACAAACGAATAAAACAAAATATTAAAACCATCCAAATAAATACACAGCAGTCAGCTGAAATTGCTAAAAGCGCCGTTTCTGTAGCAGGCCATAAGAAGGCGCAGCTAAATAAAAAAAAGTCAGCAGAAAACTAGAACAATATTTAAATTTTGTGAAATTTGTTTCGTGCAGGTGGCATCTCTGAAATTAAACAGCTGCTGTTTATGATAGTTTCGATTGTTAAAAATATAGCATTACACAAAAGAAGAATGCATAATTGTTATGAGGACCCATTAACGCTGAGATCGCAAATTTTTTGGTGGAGAAAGTGCACCTAATATGACAACAATTCGAGGAGTGTACAAATAATTGAAAGAAACTGATGAGATAGACTCCTTTGTGTCAACTTATCGGTCGGTCCCTTATACACATTGTATACGAGAGTGTAGCCCAAAACTCAATCACTGCTAAGATTGGAACGATATTCGTTCGAGGAATATGATAACGGAATTACTGGGGCGTCAACCGGACACTAAAGAAATAATCGATTTTCATATTGGCTCATATTAAGACCCCTCCATACAACAAAAAAAAAAATGAAAAGAAAACGTTCACGCTGAAATGCTCTCCTGATTAAAACAATAACAATCAGTTACGAGTAACTGGCGCTAATCTACGGGCGGTGTGCATATCTACTACGAAACATCTGTTTTTTTATTGTTTTTTTTTAACATCTCAGTCCAAGAGTTTACAAAAACTTTAAAGGTTGTGATACATTTTAATGCCACTTATCATCCTCTTTGAAACCCACTGTAAATGACTGCTAGGTTAAAGTCACCTTTGGCCAAATAAAAACTTTTCTCTTAAAAGCACAATTTATTATTATCACTTGATATAAAAATCTATTTTAGTTAAAACTTTAAAGTTTTGTTGAGTTTTTCTATTTCTTCTCGATACTGATATAAAAAGGAAGGATAATCAAGAGAAATTGAGGATAATATTGATGAGAACGAAACAAGTTAAACAAGTAATAAAAATAAACACGGGAAATTCATTGCCACAAACTATCAATGTAGTAGTTGGAAAATAAAATAGCAACAAAAAACCCCAAATTGTTAAAGAAATAAAGAAGTTCATATTTATTTGTTTTGTCAATTGTTTTCCGGTGTAGTATTTTATTTTACTTTTTTTTAAGTTTTTGCTGTTGTTTTTTTTCTTACCTGTTTTTCAAATAGTTAACGGATTAACACAATGATATAAAACGCAACCAACACATACACACACGCGCGCATACACACAAGAACACTTAAATTGTTATAAACCTACAATTTCCTGCGGACATGTTGACGTAGATAAAAAGGATACATTGATAATAGCAGTTCTTTTACGACACACTTACATACACTCACACACACACACCTACACATTCAAGCAAATAAGATACTTATAGAAATTACGTAAAAGTTTGTTATAGCAGGGGTATAATATTGTGGTTATTATGCTGGTAAGCAGTTACAAAGAGATACAGGAAATAAAGAACAAAAAAAAAATACAACAAAATTAAAAGGAAAAAAACAAAGTTAATAATCCTCGTTTCCCAGTACATATTGAAAAGCAACACTTGGAGAAATAAGAGCTTTTTAATCAATCAATAGTCGCATTTCCTGCTTAAGATTCTTCTAAAATATTTAAAATGATAGTGAAAAAGAAAAATATAAGAATGTTGGTATCAATTGTGTTGCAATGTCGCCGTAACAGTTGCACTCCAAGAGGGGACCAGTACGGTAGCCACTCATTACTCCTAAACTAAGATTTCACAGACTATACAGAGATAATGGGTATGGCCTTGAAGGCGACTGTGATAGTAGTCGTAGCAAAGTACTTACGATATTTATATTTTATATTATAGATCCAAAGTAATTGATTATAATTGATCTGTAGCGCTAACTTCATCCCTCTCGGCGTGCACATGTCACCTTGGAGACCCCACCACCTTGATGTATTGCGAGGGGGATATGGGAAACCAGTCTGAGGCTTAAAAATTAAAGCAAAGAACTTTATAAGTTCCATCTGTAATTAAAGACTGGTATCACGGGGACAAGCACCTGGCGGCTGCTGCAAGTTCCGGACGTTTTGTCGGGAGTGCTCATGGTAAATAAAAATATCTATTGACGCCAGGAATACAAATATCTCCGAACCCCTCAGCAAAAGTATAATTTTCGCTTAAGGTAGCCATGGCTAATGACCCTAAAATTGCTAGCTGTACAGATACATATTGGGGCCTTAGCTATCGCTAAAACCATCGTGCGATAATGTTAAAAGGCAGGTGCTGACGTTTATCATAGCATATCTGTAGCGTTCACCGTTGATGTCACTGATCTTATCAACTAAGTTTTCGTCGCATTACGGACCAATGATGTCGACGACCTAAAATCGTCGTACCTTGTTCCTAATGATTATTTTTTGGCCATATTTTGGATCTTCTGAACGGCGCTAAACTACTCTATGTACAAATGTTGTGGACCATTATAGTCATTAAGGTTGAGCTTGGATATTACTAGGTTCAAGCTTGCGAAAGTCCGAGCTCTTGTGGACAGCGAGGCGTCGTCTGCCTATTCGCACGGCAGCCATTCTATCGGTAGATATTAATACACACTGGTCTGTATCCAATTCTTACTACTCAGCATTATTTTTCTATGAAGGCTAAATTGAATATCGAGGAGAACGTTGATTTTGCTATTCGAGTTAGAGACCTTAAGCCTTGGTACTCTGTTGCTCACACTATACAGATAATTATTGATGAAAATTTAAATAATCACTACTGCGCGAAGGATCATGAACCATTTCAAAAGAACCATTTCGAAACAAGTAAGCCGTAAATTAATTTCTTCTGGCCATAACACCAGTTAAAAAGATACGTTTTCAACTTTTTATAATATTAAGGCTCCTTTTAATTTTTACAAGACATAATAGAGTTTTGAAGGAACAGCACTCGCATAATAATCACAAGAACTCTTGAACAGAGAAACTTCAAGTCTACGAAGCGTAAGAAAAACTAATATTTACACCCATTCAAGTACGGGAAAAGTTTCGATTATAACATTTTATGAAAGCTAAACTTGTTGAGCTTAATATAATTTTTCAGGAATATCATAAAAAATAGGCTTTTAACGAACTTCGGCTTTGGTATCCGCCAAAAAGGAAGGGGCTTCGGTCACGCACTATTATTCAGGGAAACGGTCATCTGGAGCTTGGCCACGAATGTTGGGAACTTTTCGACAAACGAATACTCATTTTGATCGAAACAAATATCGTTTGGAGCGAGTCATAACACTAGATTTGAGAAATGCCGCAAAAGCAATATGGCCGGACTGTCAACATCGCCCTGATTCTATTAAGCAGCTTTTTATATGAATTACCGCTTCCAGGTGAAATTAATAAAAGTCATCATCACATATCACATAACATCATTTCAGAATTTCTCTCACTGTACGTTCACATTGTTGAAATATTTATTTAAAAAAGGTTTGAGTGTAATTTACACAACAAAACGACAAGAGTGCAATAATAAAGTATTTATTTTGTGCGAACTTCATTAAGATTCTTTTTTGTAAAGAATAAAGTAATTTTGTTTTCAATGTGGTTGTCATATTATTTGAAATTCCCAGGATACTTTTGAATGGTTTATCGATGTTTCAATACCCAAACCCAAAAATAAAAAAAACACACATAATATCAACATAAAGAAAAAGCAGAATAGTTTAATCAACAAGAAGTAAGAATGTTATAAATATTTTATATCTACCGGCTCTAAAACATGCACAAGCTTGCCAATAATACTCTTTCGAGTGAATGTTTTTTATAAAGTTTCTTTTTGGGCCAGCACTCGAGGGATGACTCCTACTCATGCAATGTGCTTGAACTAGCAAAAACAATTATGAGAAAGAGAATAGCGAAAGTAGTGTTTTCTAAGACATTCGATTTGAATTTTCGTACATTGAATGTAGCAGTACGGCTGAAGAACAAGTGGTGTGTTGTGTGGTCCACTGGCCAATATAAATTAATAAATCATGCGTTTCTGTTCGGTATTTCGAGTGAAAGAAAGTCATGCGCATTTGCAAAAACACTGGGAATGAAATAATTCCGAAATATCTTGGCCTTTTTTAATATCCTCTAAATACCACAGCAAAAAACGACCATCATATGTGCACCTCTTTGTTGTTCCTTAGTACGCATAAAATTTTGTGGAATAGACTACCCTGGTCTCCTCACACAAGTAACCTGTAATTGCAGGAAATCGATCTCTATCGCTAAGCAGGTTGCTTATAATTCGCGGGAAATGAGGCAACATTTCTTCAATGTGGTCAACCTAATCGTCACTCTTCTTGTTGCCTAAAAAACTTTTAGTAATCGTCCTTCTGTCTGCCACCCGGGCGCTGGTAATTCAGAAGAAGTTCTTGAAAGTCCGAGTTCTCCTCATTAAGCTCGTATTAATTGAATGGTCCTGGTTCGAAATGGTTTTTTTGGCAGAAACTCGTCTGTGCTCACGCCGCTTAGCTGACAGTGATGAAAGTGTATTATTTGAACTCCTTATAGGTCTAATAGCTGCTGTTGATGGTGACTAAAATCATTTAGATCGGTTCTTCTTTGTAATTTCTGTTACATTTGATATAAAAAACTGGTAGATATCGTAAATATTAAAAGAGTTTCTCTTCATTGTGCTTCATAAATGTAAATCATGAACACAGATTCTGCACACTACATTGGGCATCCAGTACTTCATTTTTGCATTCATTGGACAAAAAAAAAATAATTAAAAACGTTTTCAATAATATTTTCGAACTGACTACAGTGAACATAATTCAATCGCCAATCAGTTAAAGATACTTTTATCGGAGAAAGTTTCGTGCACAAAACAAAAATGTTTAATCTGCTCGTTGGAGTTCCTCTTTCTTATTTTCAGAGGTCACAAAGTAGCATGAGTAGTCCGCGCCGAATACAATCGCAGTACACAAATCTTAAGTTTGAAAAACGGATTTACCTACAGCCTTCTTGAGCCCAACTCACTAAAAGTGTTAAACTCAGGGGGCGTTTAGTTTCAATTGTTGCACAGCAACGGTCCTACGCAATACCGCCGGCTATAAGATTAATTTACATTTAATCAGGTGTAACTGAATGCATGCAAAATGTCAGTTCCTCAGTAATACCCTTCCACATGCCCAGGAGGCATGTCTTTTTGGCGATCCCGCCACCTTGATTTATTATTACCAGGAGAGGTGGGGGTACCAGTTCCTGGGGCCTCCTAAACCGTGAAACTGGAAGAACGTATATTATTTTCTAAGTTTGACCAGTAACGATGTAAGACCACGGGAACCAGTCGCCCCTGGGACTCAAGTCCCAGACTGGTTGTTGGTGAGTCTCCTTCAGTAGTGCACGCGGTGGCTGTGGTTTACTTCCAAATAGCGGGAAGATCTTGTTGCAGGATAAATGTGGCGTTGCATTGCAACACAAGCTTTTTTCAGAGACATCCTTGACAGTAGGGGGAATGGGTAGCTCTGGGCCCCTCAGAAGAGGTGGTATCAGGGCCAGGGATCCATGATATTAAATTGCTACCTATACATGCATGTGTATAGGGATGTTGGTGGTCAAGGCCACCATGAGGTTGTGCTAACATTGGCGGGTACTCATGTAAATTTTGGAATGCTTGTGCCTTTCTACACACGTCCCGAAACGCATTGAAACACCCAGAATAGTTGCAATATTTCAAGATTTCAATTTCATGAATAAAACAAGAAAATGTTAAGGACATTTTTCATATATGCATGTGTGCTCATAAATAAAGATAATATTAATGCAGCAAACATAGAAAGAAGAGAGAAACTTTATATTGCAAAAAACTTTATAAAAATTTAAACTAACGCCCGCTTATTGGAGTGAAAGCCTGAGTTGGGTTTAGGTAAGAACTAAATTAAACAGAAGAAAAATTTTAACACTTCTTTCGCTTTGTCCTCGCCATGCGACAAAAAGCTCTGTATCGGTACACATTCAGTTTCAGTTGAATCATTCTTCATATCGATAAACTAACAACTAGCCACACATGTACATGATTAACACATGCATGTATGCACACATTCATGCATATGCATACAAAAGCATGTTTAACTTAAATACCACAAAAAGCAACAGAAACAAATATTCAAAATCAATTACAAATGTATGGCTGAAAGAATGAACGACGAAAAGAATGAAAGAATGCAAAACCGAACGTAAGCGCTTGTAAATTAAAAACAATTGCAAACGTTGCGTGATTCTTTCGCAAAGAGTGTACACGACAAAGGAGCTCCAAAGCTTAATAGACATTTATATAAGACGCCTAACAAAGGAGTTATATCCAACTCGGAGGGTGAAAATATTGGTCCTCAAAATAACACTAATCGATTTAGATATAAATACGCAATGAACTTTTGGAGAATTATCAAACACGAAATATTTCTTAATAAATAAAAAAACGGTACTTCAATAAATAAATAAAAGATTCCCCAATTACTACGGATCAATAATGACTGTCTGTGACTCCGAAGTTGTTTTGGCGGCACGGATAAAGTTACACGAGCGATCAGCACGTCCAAATGGCAGAGAAGACGACCCCGCAATATAATTTTTAGCGACAGAGCGCATTTTGAGATTATGGTCTGTCTACGTTACCAAGCAAAATGGTCGTATGTTGGACATCGCGAACCCACATCTATAAGTTATTGTTGGGGGCGGTGACACCATCGGTACATACGAGCGCTACAAGTCAATTAATACCAACCTGTCTTCCACGATAAGGAATAGTACGAAAGGCAGTTCCAGCATAAGGGCGCTACATGTGCCACAACAAAGGCCAAAAATCAACATTCTGCATGAACAATTTCAAGGTACGGTTATCTCTCGTGAGGGTCAAATATAATGCACATCAAAATCATAAAATTTGGCCTTGATAGACATTTTCTTGTGGGAATTTCTGAAGTCGCAGGTCTCTGTAAATAAGCCGTTATCGACTGATATCTACAAAGTTAAAATAATCCTATTAAAGTGCCTGGATTTTTAAGACATAGTAGGTGGATATAAACCGAAAAATTGTTAATGAGAAGGATGCGAGGAGAAAACAAGCTAGAAAATATTTCAAACCTCAGTCCACTTCATAACGTTAGATAAGGGGAGGAAAATTATTTGTATTGAGAACATTGGCTTTATAAAAGGACAATCAAGCGCCGAAAAGGCAGTAACAGCTCCACAATCAGAGAAAAATGTTGTTTCGATTCAGTTCAGTAAGGAAGAATGATCGGATGGAAATACGTGCAAAGTTGTGACAGCATATATGCTATCATAAACTCAAAAAATTTACAAATCTGGCGAAAATGGAAGTGTAAAGAGTTCTTTTTTCGCAACAATTAATTTGGGATTTCGTAGCTAAAGTAATTTCTTAAGATTGCAAAAGTAAAAACAACAACATTAAAGTTTTATGCAAACATATTTTAGAGGTCCTTTTCAAGAAAAAGGCAAAAAAAATATACAATATTTTTCCCGTTCATATTCTAATCACAACCAGGTTGCATTTTCAATTTTCTTGTAACTAGTCGGATTTCTCTTATACACGTAACTATTAGCAGAACAAAAATATTACGTTTTAATAAACATTAGGGAAAAAATTGGGAATAAAATTATTTTGAATATAGCGGAAAGAGCCAAAATCGATGTTTGTCGTTTCACAAGGAAATTGAAGGAAGTCACAAAACTGTGCTCGGTTACTTAACAGATACTGGAAACTATAGCAAGAATTACAAAGAAAGGATTCCAACTGCTTTAACTGCTATCGAAAAGAGAAAAGTCTTGAGAATGGCGTCAAACTTTGCTCTTTCAGCACCAGAAATCAGGACTCAAGCTAGTATCCAGGCAAGTAGGTCAACGGTAAAAAGAGCCATTGCAACCTTTGAATACCTGAAATTAAAAAAAAAAATTAAATCACATCAGGCAGACTGAAGGTATGGTACGTTATATAACGACACAAGCGATCTAGAATTTTAGAGTGCAAAAATTACAAGACTCTGGTACAATCACATTTCCATTAAAATGGCGTTGATTACATTGACACTGTTAATAATCCTATATAATGTCAGTTATGTTTACTAAAAGCGACAATTATAGTATAAGAAAAGCACCAGGACCAGGTTCAATGAAAAAAACTTATCTGATTCTGCTCCGAGAATTATACTATTTATTTATATTGCGAGAGGGCTTTTTCTCATTCTCTTGGCAGAAATTGTCATGATCACTTAACGACCGCTATTACATATCATCTATAAAGCGTTAACGTTTGCAGAAGTCACTGCATTTATAAGTGTTAATCAAGATCCAAAGGTTGCATTCGAACAACTTCAGTCATTTCATCGAAATGTGCTGATGTAACGTATGCCCTCAGAAGGGGCAATAACAAATACCACTGTTATAGCGGAAACACACGTAAAATGTTTAGGTATCCACCTAGATCGACGTCTTACTTGGTTCCGCCAAATCAACTACACTGTTTAATAAGTCCTTACTTTACTTTGGCTTAGGAATACAAAGTCCTTTTATACAAATCCATTACATAGCCAATGTGGTTTTGCTGTGGGGTACTGCTGGTGCATCAAATATCCAGAATTTACAAAACAAATGAAAACTTCCATAGGGATCTAATAGTTCCCACTAACCAGGAAGAAGCTAAAACATGCACGTCCAAATACTTCAATAAGCTAGTGGACTATCCCAAAACTCATCTTTTTTATTTTCTTTAAAATTTTCTCCTCTTTTTCTCTTCGCAGCTGGATCCATTTTATTTAATGAGGGCTCATAATCAGCCGCGAAGCCAGGGCAATGAAAACAAGATACTTCCTGTCTCCCAAAACGATTAAAATATAAAGTTATATTTTATTGCGATAAAAACCTCTCGTGTTAACACTCTCTTCCATTTGCACCAACATTAGCATGTGTTCAAAAAGGACGAAAAGGCCATTGTGTTTCCATTTTTCTATTCAAATCATTTAATATCCTTTTCTACTTACAATCTACATGTAAGTGAATGTGTGTAACTAAAAAATGTTTGAATATGTTTGTTCTGTTGAGTCTCTTTTCTGTCTTTTTTTTAGCTTCCTTAAGGATGCCATGAAACAAAAAAATGTTTACAATTTATATTCAATCCTACAAAACCAAACGACATGCACACTCACATACACAGTTTTTACATTGGCAATTGTTAAAAGTTACATTCTTATGTCATGGACATTGCTTGGCAAAATTGTTTTGAAGTTTATTTTACTTATGCCTTCTTTCCAGACAGATCCTCGTACTACATCTCCTTCCCAATAATTCAATATTTTCTATGTATTGCAATTTTCGTTTCTGCTATTGTGGTTTTGTTCAACGAAGGGAAACGCACACTTATCGTGAGTTTTATGTTGTGCATTTTTCTCTGTATGTTGATGGCATTATGTCGATTTTTATCATATTCCTACAGTCTTTGTTGGAGCCAAGTGCCAAAAAAAAAAACAGTAATAGGTGCTCATCGACCCTGAACGTCATTTTCCTTATACCAAACAGCATTTATTGTAACAAAGCTTACAAAACGCTTTCTAAATATTTAGCAGATCGCATTAGTTTCTTAGTCAAGGAATACATTTGGAGACTTCATGAATTATGAGCCTTTATCCGCCAACTTAAGCGTTTTGACTAATTTCAGAACTAATAATTTATAGTTAGACATATTATTGCCAAAGCGATAAGCATCTCCACCCATAGGATCTTTTCAGCAGCCATTGGTTTTATTGAAACAACTTTAGACTAAAAATAAATCTATGAAGAATGTGGCCAATCGAATTTTGGGTGTCCTGTAATAAAATTCGGTTACAATACCACAACAATACTGTATGACTGCCCGCCACTAATGACACTTTTTAACTTCCGATCTTTGAAATACGGTTTCGGAAAAGCCCAAAGAAAAGCTTTTGGCCAACTTAATCGAAACACTTCAAGTTACGGAGCGAGTAATCATCAACATCTGCTTTAGCAACAACTATTTACGAATTACGTATTCAATATTTATCAATTTTCACCAGTTGTATATAAACAACTCTGCGTTGACAGATTAAAAGTAATCAAATAAATTTGTTTATTACTTGTAGTTATTGACGAAAGTAATCGAATAAACCTCACTCGAATAAGAAAAAAAACTTGAAAATGATTGTAACCAAAGAAATCCTTAATTTATATATTTGTATATTTAATAGGAATTTTAAAGAAGTTCAGTAATAATCGGACATGAAATCGAAATTTCAATTACCGTAAAAATTTTAATTTTATTGAAATTTGGAAAAAATGTCACTTCGTAGGATTTTTTATTTTTCGAGTTTGTAGAGGCTTTACTTAGTCGCTTTTCTACCATCGCAACAACTTAATGTCTTTTACTTACCCCAAATTTGTACAGGGTATTCGCCGGGAGAGTGTACTGCTTTGTTTTGCCGCCATTTTGGTAAACATTAGTCTTGACAGTTCATATTTGTCAGTCGTGAAGTAGAGACGTGGCAAATTTATTATGGAAAAATATTATGTAAACCAACGTGAAATTTTTGGGCGAAACAACGTGCCAACAAGACGAACTATTTATCGTATAGTGAGTGATTTCGAAGAAAGAGGGATGGAAGGTTATAGGTCCAAATATAGACCACAACGTACTGCAAGATCGACTGAAAACATTATTGCTGTTCAAGAAAGTGTTCAAAACAATCCATCAACCTCAATTCCACACCGTGCTCAGAAGCTTGGTCTTCAAAGAACAACTTTGGCCACAATTTTGCACAAAGATTTGCATTTGTTTCTTCCAGAAGACCATCCAATAGGATGCTACAGCTCGCCCATGACAACCCCGATTTTTATGAAAAAATCATAATGAGTGGCGAGGCACATTTTCATTTCAATGGATATGTGAATAAACAGAATAATCGGTTCTGCGCAATGGAAAACCCTCAAATTATTCATCAGGCACCTTTGCATCCATTAAAAGTGACAGCCTGGTGTGCAATTTGGGCAGGAGGAATCAATGGACCTTACTTCTTTGAAACTGAAAACGGCGTAACGGTAAATGTCAATGGGGAGTCCCACAAAATCTCCATATTCTGATTAAGTATCAAATTAGCTATAAAGAACAGAAGTTATCAACCCGAGGCCCCCACATAACTTACGAATCTAGATGTTAGACCAAATTGAAAAAAAACGTTCAGAATTTCGAAAACTAACAAAGCTTTAAATTCACCATAAAATCGAAAAACTGAAAAAAAATTTTAGTTGCCAAATAATTTAATAAAAACCCGAAATTTCACTAAAAAAATAAAAATCACCAAATTTTGAAATTTCACATCCAAAATTTAAATTTCACATAAAAACCGAAATTTTACAAAAAATCAACATTTTATGAAAAACGTCAAAACGAAATCGATGTTAAACAAAAGAATAAAAAAAAGTAAATTTATCAACAACTCGGAAAAGTAACCAACATAAATACGAGCAAACTCACAAAATCATAAAAATTTGACCGAAAATCGAAAATAAAATGCAAAATCATGAAGACCCTAATTTCAGCAAATTTTGGGAATTCACCAAAAACCCACATGCCACAACAAAATTAAATTACAAACGACAAAAATAAATAGAGCAAAAATGGAGTTTAAACTCCGAAATTTCAGCCCAAATCGCTCCAAATAATTCAAATTCATCCAAGAATGAAAATATTTATAATATTTTACAAGAAAGTCGCCACAACTCTGAATCTAACAAAAAATTCTAAATAACTTAAAGTTTGGCCAAAAACCGAAAAATGTTAATTCCGAAAAAAAGTCAGAAATTCAAAAAAAATTTAAAATCCAAATCTGAAATTTCGCAAAATAATTTTACAAAAAAAAACCTAATTTTCACAAACAAGTAATTAAAAACAAACTTCACCATATTTTGAAATTGAATGGCAAATATTACCCGCTAAAATTTAACCGAAAAGTGTTACTAAAAATCTGATTTCGCTATTCACCATAAAATTGAAAACGTATGAAAAATTGATATACATTCTCAGAAAGGAGAAAAAACATATCATCTATTAACCGATCGAAAATGCTCATATTGGAACGAAAAAAGAGTTTAAATGTAAAATAAGACGACTAGAACCGGAGGCCAAAATTAATGATCGCAAACAATCCTTTGCACCGGGAGAAATCTGAAGAACATTATTAGTTGTATTGCAGTCTCGCCTATATTTTGTGTGAATTTCTAGCAATTTTTTATAGTTATCATTCTTTTTGCTTCACATGTCAATATCACCTCTCAAAAAGTTATGTTTGCAACAAAGTTTTTTTTTTTTAAAGATTTGTAAGTCACCTTACGTTTTTCATAGCGTTTTATTTAAATTTATGCTTGAACAATTTGCTTTGCTTCCTATCCAATTGTGTTTTTTATTATTATTTGGAATTACCGAAAACCTTTAAAGCACTAAAAATTTAAATAAAAAGCTTCATGTATTAACTCAAATAATTTTCCAGATGGTTAGTTTTAAAAAGCACCTAAACCAGTGCCAAAAGCACCCAGTTGAGAACACTGATTGAAATCGCTAAAGCTGGAGCCCACCTCCTGTTTGTTTGTTGGTTGTTTGGTTTCATATGTCAGTCCTAAAATCATCAGCAATGCAGATTTTTTATGTATTGTCTTGTGCGAGTGTATTTTATGTGCACTTGTGAGGAGTTGGTTGGTGTGGTCCAAAAGTTTTTGCAATATTTAAACCACAAACTGGTAAATGTCATATGGAAAATATGGGTTTGTCCTGAAAAGGCAACAAACACGTAGAGACATGTCGATTTTAATGGGAAAACAATATTTTTTTTTTTTTTTTTTGTTAAATAATTCGAAAAAATCATATTTCTGAAACATTTGAATTTATAAATGTTCGAATTAGTTTAATAAAACGATAATAATAAAAAGCAGTAAACGTTTTTAATTGTATAACTCACTTCTCTCTAATTTAAACGCCAAAAAATTTGCTAAAAATAATAAAATAATTTTCACAAAAAATAGGACTTTTTATAGAAATTATCCTAGATAAAATGTTGTTATGTAAATTGTATCGTATGTGGTGAAGTATATTTATTAAATGTTTTAAATTACGAACGATTTTGGTATCGATTTATTTTCTTTTTTTTTGAAATTGTTGTTGGAGAAAATTATTTGATGTTTCATGATTATATTATTTTCGCATTGTTTTAAGCATCTTTCGAATACATTTTAAAAAATATTTTAGTTTGCATATCTAATTGCCGTCAATAAGTTTAAATTACAAAACATATACAGTGGGGTGAAAAGCAGTCTACATGTTTGCAAAAATCACATATGTAAATATTGTTTTAACCTTAGTTCTACAGAGAGTATTAGTAAAATATTTTATACGTACCTTTCACCAAATTTTCAATAATTGAGTAAGTGGGCGTATTTTTGTCCACTCCATCTGTAGGTACTGCCACAGTTAGTTCATATTAGAAAATTAATGTTTTTTATTGGGTTATACTATGTTCACGCATGCTCCTTAATTCAGTCAATTAAACTTTCAATTGAGCTATAGACTTTGGTGTTCACACATATGTATGCAATTTAGCTTACTCAATGAGCATTTAACACCTGAGAATGTGTTAATTAAGTTCGTGAAAGCTTGTGTTTTCGAATTAAAAAAAAACTGAATGAATTTAATTATTTCGAAAAGGAATTAATTATTTAAAACGTATTTACGTTATAAAGGTCAAGAAGTTTTCATTTTTATAGAGTTCGAAAACTAAAATGTTCTTGTATTGATGATGCAGTAACGTTGTTGAATGTGCATCGATTATTTCGTTGAACACAGTTTTCGTTTTTGCGCACTAAACACACGTTACCAAAGTTGCATTGGCAATTTGGCATGGGATCAAGAAGAGTTGAAGCCGCTAGTGAAACTGACTGTTTGATATTCATAAATTGTTTCAAAATGGTTATTTTTATTTTTAATTTAAAAAAAATTTGCGTCATATTGTAGCCATGTATTGTTTAAGTATTTTTTCGATTATTTTACAAATAATCGATTAACGCCCGACTAATCAAAGCAGAAATTTTCAATACAATTAAACCATTAAACGGGATAACATAATCGATTGTTAACCTTTTTTCAATTATTATTAATTGTGCGAAGGTTTTGGTACTAGGATTATTGCAGGGGTAAGGCAGATCTTTGCAGGACGTACCTAAAAGAGATGTTTTGAAAGAAATGTGTCCGATAAGGAAACTTAATACAAAAACATTTGCCTAAGAGTCATTTACAGGCACCGCCGCATTTCCTTAACACACTAGTGCTAGTCACATAAATATATATTGAATCCATAAATGAAAATAAAAAAAATATATTGCGATATGAGAACCATACCGAAAGGATTACAGTTTTTTATTTAATATCTAGAGAACTATAAAGAAAAATTTTCGAACGTTATAATATGCACTGATAAGACAAAAAGAGATTGAATAGCAAGAGTGGACGTGACAGCTTCCAGCTCTTGTTTCTGGGATTGTATAATATCTACAATCCTCAAATTGAGTGAAAGTAATTTTGTATCTAAGGTGCCTGATTGAAACAAAAATAGATAATATTGGGATAGTAGGCGTGGTACCTCTCAGACACAAGAAATTTTGACATCTTGCATGTGGGGAACTGTCAAAAAAATTTATTGAAGTAATTTTACTAAAGCTCATCAAGTTGTCACTAGCAGAAAAATGTTTTTCAATTAAACCTCAATTCTATTTCGCTTGTCCGTCATGTGTCTCTTTTATCCAGTTTCAGCAGTAGTCGGCTAACATTGAGACATTTAATCAATTATTGGTATCTTTATTGTTGCTATGTCTTCGTAAATATATTACGATCCAGCTTTTGATTCTTTCGTAAGAGATTTTTCACATACACAATTTCCACATCTTGTAAAAAAACTACACTCTCATTTATCTCATGTACAAAACTTGTTGTGATGCAACAAAACTCACCATCTTTGTATTTATTCATTAACATATTTACACCCAAGCTGTCAATAACTTCTTCATTAACTTCTTACCAGGCCCTAGAGCTGATAAATTTTCTATGCGATTTGTAATTAAAACTTGCGCTTAACTTGACAATTGAAAATGTGAAAAAAAAAATTAAAAATAAACGAATAAATTCATAGAAAAGAAACCTTGACATCTTAATATCAACTTGCTTGACTTAGCCTAAAAACCTAAACGAAATAGAAAAAGTGGTTAAAAAGATGAATAAAGTTACGGGTGCAGACGAAGATGTCTTGGAAATACGAGTAGTCGTATAATAAATCAAATGAAGCACGCGATTTTGTACAATAGCGAAATTTCAATGCATTTTCTAGCAAACGGGGGAAGTTTTCTAATTGAAATTGAAATCTTCTGACGAAATTTTTACGTATCACCAAAAAGAGAAGAAGTTTAACCCGTCGCTTGACAACATGGTATCTTTTGTATTATCGCCACAGTAATTACGTGAGTCATGCTTAATGAAATGCATTCAACGTTGTTTAATACGATTGTTTCATATTAAGATTTTTTATTTTTATTTTTGATTTGAATGAGGTTTTACTTACACGAACAGTCTCTATACGATCAGAGCCTCCATAAATTTTCTATTTATCAAAACCAAATTTTTAAAAAGAAAATAAAACAATTTGTAAACAATTTGAACGTCTGTGTATCATATGTGGTGCATGGATACGATCTGAAGAAGTTGTACTACCGACATACTCTTACGTTTTATGTTTTAGCTGATTTTAAGTTTTTACTAAATATTATATATATATTGAACAAAGTGCACAAAAGTAAACATTTGCAAAAAAAAATATTTTATAAAATAGGCATCTGGAAAAAAAAGCGGACGAATAGTGTGCATAGGACAGTCAGCATCCGAGCACTCGTCTGAATTTGTTCTAAATTTCATAATTTAGGGTCAACCTACAGCAAGTAAAATTAATCCGCACTGAGATTACCTGTACGTAGGGTCCTTTTGTTTCAACTTTCATAACTTTATGATTAAAGGAAGTAAAGTTGTGAGGGTGGTAAAAATAGCGCGAATGGTTTCGAGTAATATACCCACTGTGCGCAGTGGGTCCGGGTGTCTTATTTTACAACATAGCTTCCATTTCGATTTGATAAACTCATTCTGTAACAATTCAATATCTTTAATACTCTCTTGATAGCAAAAATCGTAGGCTATTTTGAATTTGAAGCAAGATCGAGGATTAATTAACCGTGATCTCCTTTATCAGTTCAGACTGTGAAATAGAAATATAATGTTTATCTTGTGGTTTTATCACAACGATACCGCATCGATCTTGTACGCTACCAAAGTGAACATTTACACCGTAACGATCTTCCTTGATCATTTTTCTTAAGTTTTAAGACGATCGAGGCGATGACATAGAATTCCCAGAAGAAACTGAAAACGATTCTAAAATAGTTCCGAATGTTGGAGTTGACGTTTTTGCCCGATACGATCTTTGCTTGGAACAATTGAACCGTTTGCGTTTAATTGTAGATTTATGGATACTTTTTTCAAAAGGTATGTGTTTCTGGTGATTTGTTCCGTCTTCTTAGAGATAGAACGATAGTCGTCTTCTAATTTTTCGCTTACTGTTCATGGTTTCATGTTTTATCTTGAATTGTAAATCGGCGTAAAAACTTCAGTTTTTGTTATAAAACATTTTCAGAGACTCACGTAAAACATTCTTATGGCGCAGTTTAATTTGAATTATGAGAAAACTAGGCACCCAAGCTTCCACAAATTTTTATTTAAAATGCGATTTTTACGATATATGGCTTTAACAGTTCCGTTGACCGACAACTGCGAACGGTTAGGATCCAATAATGAAGAACCTAAATCCACTTTTATATAAATTTGTTTGTATCATATCTTGGTGAATCATATTTTCGTTATTAAAAATCCTCTTTGACTGCTCACCATCTTTTACAATGGCTCAAGGTATAGATAATTAAAATAAAAAAATTTCTGGCTTTGAATTCCCCTCTTCAATATATTCTTTTTTCGTAAAAACACACGTTAGTTACAATTAAGTCATTATGATTAGGTTTCATTCCCTTTTTCCCAATGTAACAGCTACACATACCGCCTTTTCATTATTCTTAAAGTCGCTGAATAATAATTAAATTAAAAACTAAACAAACAAATAAAATAACAATGGAAATCATCCAAATAAAGCTACGCTAACTTCATCCCATAATTTCCGACTCTGCCTCTTTTAGACAAGCATTCGTTTAGCAGATATTTAACACCAACTCATCAAACACATTGCAATTTAATTTAATTGTTAGCTTTTGAATAACAAAAAACCCCAGAACCATTAGAAGGTGTGTCAAACTCTGTACAAAAACACAAAACCCACCTCTCACAAAAAATTTTGCATGGAGACATTTATAAAATAGACAGAAAACATTTAATGCAGGCAATATACGAATATTTTGATGATGCTCTACAAAGGGGGAAAGAGGGAACGGAACTCATCAACCTGAAATGCTGTAATTTGACTTTATGTTAATGGCAGCCAAAACAAAACTATACGGGATGTTGTTCTGAAATGGGCATGTTGGAGGAGAACGCCATTTGGCACACGATAGAGAACGAAGGCATGGAATAGTTACGTATCTGGAGTCTTTTGCATTCCTGTGTAAGCTTTAGTCACATGCAACGCCTTTACTTTGTATTAAAAACGAGGCATGTTTTGAGTTGTAAAAAAATTATATTGAGAAATTCATTTCTAGTCTTTGAATCTTTCGGTACTAACCGATAGAAAACGAATAACAATAATTCTCTATTTCAAACACGTTGACGGCAAGGAAAAATCTTTCGAAATAAAGTTATCGAACTAGATTTGGATTCAAGCGAATCTTAGACTTTCCTTTTATATCGTAGAATAGAATTTACAAGTTTAGACTTTTATTTTATAAAAATTAAGGGTGGCGGATAAGTAACGTTGTGAGCAACGTTATTGAATGCATATTTGGGCAGGATTTGGTTTTAGCTCATGAACCAATTGAGTTTTATAGGGAAAAAGTTGTAAATTTTGCAAAAGCTTTGCAAAGATCGCCTTGATATCACCAATTGCTGCTGGAAGTTTCAGGGATGTCACCAAATCTTCCTTGCGCCCAACTCATGTTCACATTATTTCAAACTGCGCGAGGTATTCCAGTTGCAGCGCTAGGTGCATTACGAACATGAAAGAAATTTCGATGTGATTTTTGTGGCTGAATAAGCGGACGTTGACTTCCAAAAAAAAAAATAAACAACTTTGGTTGTTCTGAGTCTTTCCTGCATAAATTTCCCAAAGTTAATTCTGAAAGAAAACGTAAAAAGATGCGTTATAAAAAAAATTTATTTACAAATGAAATTATAACGTTACTTATGCGCCACTCTATAGAACGTCATTAAAAACTCGAAATTAACCGAAGAGCTTAACGTCACCAGGACACGCAATTTAGGCACCGAGGTGATATAAGCTTTCTATGCCACTGCCCAGCTTTCGCTTAAATAAGAACCCAGTACGTTTGCACCTTGCACCTTACCAGACGCAACGAATATTAGAGCCATTGACTGGAAAAGCTTGAGTAGTCCTAAACGTTATGTGATTTCAACATTACTGCGCCACGTGGCACACACATGAGCAATTTGAGGGCATCGTTATTTAAAGCTGAGGGAAGGTAAACTATACATCAAGAGATGTTACAATTTGATACCGAAAAACTTCTTTTATGGCAGATGAATGCGAATAAACAACAAGCTACCGATGTCCTCAAGTCAACATAACTCCTTTCATCGTTCAGTTTATCTCTTACATACTCAACTGAAACATCGTTAACAACTGACACGAGATTTATCGCATTAAGCTTTAAAATCTGTCCGGCCTTTCCTTCACAAAACTGCAACCTATTTGCATTTGTTTCTTTGAATTGTTTAACAAGCAACAATTGAAATTAAACTTGATTCTAACAAAATAAAATTTATCAGAAACTCGGAAAATCGCGGGGAGAAAAAATAGATGAAAAGTCTTAAAAGTTTATAGAAATCCTTTTAAAATTAAAGCCTTCTCCCTTGATTTGTTATCCTGAGTTGTTTCTTGAAACATGCAAATAGAAGACAACAACACTGAAAATAAAGAACATAAATAAAAAATTGTTGCATCTTCACAACTGAATTCAACTTGAAAGATTCTTGGGTTTAAGTTGTGAAGCAACTTAGCAGCAAACGAAAAGAAGAAATTAAGAAAAAAAGTTTCGTCAGAAAAACACCAGCAAAACAAATAAAATCAAAGAAGAAAAGGTTTCCCAATAAGAAGAAGTGGCTGACGCGGTTGCGCGGACACGACAGGCTCAACCGACAATGACTCTTCTCTGTGGATCCAGCCGAGTTTGAGCGACGGTCTGGCTTATGTTGACTTTCAGGTCAATCGGTCGATTTCGACTTATTGTCATAGACCACACAAGAATAAATCAGACTTTTCCTCTACGAGAGATAAGCATACTCTCAAATTGTTCAATGTCTGCTAAAACGACATGTCTTTCACAAACTTTATTTTCGAAGAAATGCAGAGTTCGTGTGAATACTTTACCACCGGGCGGTAAAAATACGGTGGATGGCGATGTCTCGCATATACGGCAATTGCGCTTGTTATAAATCGCAAAACCGAGCTTTGGTAATTTTCCTAATGAAACAAAACTCACTTGGCGAGTAAACGGCGTTGTTTGTGTCCTTTAACTTTCCGTCTGTTGGATATTGTCAGCACGCTCAAGTCCTTAAGCTCTAAGACCGGTCACTGATAATAGTGTTGTCAATTAAAAAGTTCTAATATCTTGGCTATGTAGTAAACAAATTTTCCAATTCGAGCAGCGTTTTGATTGTTTTTTGACAAGTTTTGCCGTCTAGTTTATTCTTCCCAATCGACTTTTCACTGTCTGATGGCCATATTTTAGCCAACTACTTCGGTGAATTATGAAACATCACTGCTGCCCTATACAGCCGATGCCCTCTAACTCATATTTTAACTTTAGCGTAATCTGTCAAAAATTATTGGGCATTTGAAGGACTTCATGCATAAGATCATTAAAAGAATTTAAAGTTAAAAGGATATCCATCCTATAAGGGATTCGTATTCGTAGTCGCCTAGCGAATTCGTATCCGTGTTTTTATTATTCCGGCATAAGTTTTCCTAAATTTTGCAAAAATACACCGAAATAAATCTGTAACGTCTGTTCTGCAAAATATAAACGCTTTTAATGGCAACCAACTACTCTTTTAAGTCGTATTTAATTAATAAAAATTCCTGCAAATGTCTCAGTGTATTCATATACACACACACACACCCACATACATTCATAAAACATCAACAAACACATGCCGGCAATTGTTTATTAAATAAAAAAAAAACATTTCTGCCAAAAGTTTGTGTATTCCAAAAGTCGATGTTAGTTTTTTTACACCCATCTTTGTTCTCTGCATGTTTGTGTGTCCGTATTTGGTTGGTCTTTAAGTTTACGCGCTTATGCTTCCTTGTGGAGTAAGAGAAATATTTAAGTTTGTAAAGTAATTTCCATTGTGGCAGCAATAGTAAAGTAGTTTTGGCAGCAAGATTTGTTGCAATGTTTTATTAGAGTTTGCAAATATTTTACTGTAACTTATTGCTTCTTGGTCCGCCCAAAGTTAATACGAGTACAATAAAAAACAACTTGCAACAAATATTTGAATTCAGTTGATGATGTTAATGTTTTTATTGTTGCTGGATATTCGCTAGTTTTGTGTAGATCGAAAAATAGCACTGAAAATACAAACAGGCTTTCATTAGCTTAGAACTGTTTGCTACTTCGCATATATAGCATTTTATGTAATAGATAAATTATTTAATAGAAATTATTTTTTCTTTAAAAAAAAATATATAAAAAAAGCCTTTAGATGACTGGGTATGTTATAAATATCAGGCGATATTTCCTCTCCCAAAATGATTAAAGTTTTGCCAACAGAAGAGCTTAAAAATATTAAATGGAAATTTAAATTATAAATACTCGTAGCATAATTAAATCGCGCTAATTTTCCAAGTACTAAATTAACAATAAATTCGCAAAAATATAATTATCGGATAAGTTGACCTACATGCGCATTTCGCTGATTGCTTAAGCCAGCGCATACGGAAACAGAGATATCGTATCTAGCAGGTTTATAAACAAAACAATTAAGAGAGCTATATTCGAACTAATATGAACTTCTAAAAATGTTCTTCCGATTTTTCACGGTGCAAAGGGTTGTTTGCGACCTTTAATTTAGGACTTCAGTTTTAGTCGTCTTGTTTTAGATTTAAACTCTCCTGTACTTTCGTCTAAATATGAGCATTTTCGATTGGTTAATAGATGATTGTTTCTTTTTCATTTGTTCATATGTCTCACCTTTTCTCTGAATGTTTAAGCATTTTTGAATATTGTTTCTGATATTAAGATAACAGCGGAATCAGATTTTTATTAAAATTTCTAATATTTGGTAAAATTTAGAGTTTTCTGTGCAATTTCAGAGTTTGGGTAATTTTTTTCGTTAAAATTAAAAATTTTATAATGTTTGTTTTTGGTTATATGTTCGTGAAAATAGGCCTTTAGGACCATATCTATCATCGGCTTTGTTAACATTGCGACGTTTTTCATAAAACATTGATTTTTTGCGAATTTTTTGTAAAACTGAAAAATTTTTATGAAATTAATAATTTTGTTTCGAAATTTTTAAATTTTGTGAATTTTGGTTTTTCCCAGTTATTTTGTTTTGCGAAATTTAAAATTTTTCGCTGCGAATTCCGTTTTTGTGAAACTTTGCTATTTCTTCAAAATTTTGTTAATTCCGTGATAGGGAAATTTTAAACTATAGTTTGTTTTTGGGAAGAATTTCTTAATTTTTTTGGAACTCTTGATTGTTTGGAAGTGTCGAATTTTTTACAGTTTAATTTCGATTTTTTTGTAAATTATTTAATTTTTATGATTTCAAGTAAATTTTTAAATTTTTTGACAAATTCCCGATTTTTTTTATTTTGACGTTTTCATAAAAAAAAATTCAGCTTTTTGGTGAAAATAAAGTTGTTGTTGTGAAATTCCTTAATTTGTTTGTCGTAATTTTGTGCACATTTCGATTTTATTTTTGGATAGTTTTGTTCATGTTTGTAGTTTAAATTTTTGATTACCTATAGTTTGGTTTTGTGTTTAATTTTCCAATTTTGCTGAATTTCCAAATTATGAAGACATTTTTGTTGTTTTCCATATTTTCAGATTAATTTAAATTTTCGGTAAAATTTAACATTTTCATGCATTTTATTTTTTGGTGAATATTTTAATATTTTTGAGAAATCACGATTGTGGTGAAACTTGATTTTTATACGTGTATATTTGCTTAACATGGATTTTGTTAAAATGTCAAGTTTTGCCAAAATTTAAAGTTTTGTGGTGAATATTCAAAATTTAGTGCATTTTGTGTTTTTTTCATTCCAGTTTCATTTTTCATTTGTGGCGCATTTAACAATTTGGCAAAATTTCGAATTTTTTGTAATTTTTTCGAGAATTTTTAATTAATTAGTTCGCTTCAGCATTTTGGTCCGTAAGTTATTCGGAACCTGCAGAATGATAATTTCTGGAAAAATGGCAAATTTTATAAAGTTTCAGAATACGTGACAATTTTGTGATTTAATTTTATCTTAAGAGACTTGCTTATCCCCTAACAAAAATGTTGTTAATTAATTGTTAATTTACTACTTGGCAAATTAGAATAATTAAATAAAAATTATATTATTTAGAAAGGATTTGAAATGTTCAAACTTTTTATATCGTTTCAAATTGCCCCTATAAAAATCTTATAGTAGGTTCGGAAATACACCCTAATTGCCGAATAACAAAATTTACGCAATTAATGCCTTAATTGAGCTCAATTTATCACATAAGAACTTAATTTAGCAGTTAGTACTTAATTGAGTCATTAATTGAGGCAAATTCCTAATGCAACTCTGGTAAATTGTGTTTACTGAGCAGAAAACCGGAGTTATAACAAATATTTTATCAAGGTTTTTGCATTTAGACGCTTCTTTATGATTCCACCAAACATTTATCCAAATTTTGCGTTTTTTTTATACTTTTTATATATTTGGGGTTTAGTTTTATTTGGAATTAGGAAAATATTTAAAGTTTATTAGATTTTTTAATTAGGGCATTTTTTTAATTTTTTTAATTTTGTCCCATTTGTCCGTTAATATTGTTTTTTAAGGACTGGCTTAATTTATCTTTTTGGACTCCCTTATGCTGCAAATTTGCCGTTTTTTCAATTTTATCGATTTTTAGATTTTATCTCTGTTTACAATTATAGTTTTTCCCCGGTTTGTTCATTTTTGGTTGAGTAAAATTGCTAAAAACTGCACGAAAACAAAATATAGCTAAAATGTGACGGTTTGATCAATCAAAAATATATATTAGATATTTCAAGTGTCGGATAGTCCAATTCCACATGTAATTCATGTAAGAGCACGCGACTGCAGCAGCTATTTGTTGCCTTCAAAATTCTCAACCGATTTTTTTGCCTGTTGGCATAGACTAGGTAGGTCTTTTCATGTAGCCCCACATAAACTAGTGCAGTTATGTTAAATCATACACTTTAGGAACCCAATTCACAGGGGTAAAATGTCTCCAAATTCTTTCTCCAAAAGCATCTCTTTTATACCCATTCATAGCGACCACATGACAGAAATTATAATTAAATAAAAATGCCACAAAATATTCGTTCTAAAAACATTTAGCAGGCAATAAATAAATGTACCCGTGACCCTTTATTTAGCCTGATAACAGGGGTGAAGTGTATTGAAAGCACAAAGTACTCAGAAGTATTCAGTTCCTATGAGAGATTTATGGATAATATTGTTACGAAGTAATAATCGAAGATGTATGAAACGACCTATTGTACAAATACGCAATATTATAAACATAAAGCAAAAACCATTGCTTAGCGGAAATTCCCCGAACCGCGGTTCAACTTAGAAACAAAAACAACTTCTACAGAATAAAAAAAGTAAACAAAAGATACACACACACACACAAACATATATACAAGACTACTAAGCCAGCAAATGAAATAATTGTTTCGCAATATCACGTATGTTCGGCACATTTGTTGAACCGGCCGTGATCTCTATATAATAGCGCCGTCCACCGCAGAGAGTTGAGTTGACCTTGAGATTTCATAGAGTGAACAACCGTGTGTAAGTTAAGTTTACAGTGGAAATTAGTACAGAAGAGTTGCAAATAGTGTCTCAATTGCCGAATAAAGTTGTGAACTGATAAAATAATTAGCACTATGTATTTTAATATTTGCAATTAAACGAACCCTACAAACTAACGTTTATTACGGTAATAAACGTAACAATATTTAAAATTTTCTTTGATTGGAAAGCTTCTTTGTTGCTTTGTTAGCTGTTTATTTTCATAGCTCATTTCTACGGAACTTTTTTTATAAAAGTATTTGAAATTCATTTTATTAAAAAAAAAAACTTATTATTTTTTATTGGATGATAAAGCCACCTCTTTTCATTGCCTGCCTTTAGAATTTTAATCATCTCTCTCCTACTGAATGCAAATGCAATGGAATTTTAAGTAAATTTTTTGTATTATTATCTTTATCGTATTTATTTAAAAATAATCTCTCTGCATATTTATTTTGCATATCATTTTTATTAAAAAATCATATAACTCACACACGAGTAGAAGTAGATAAAAAAAGCTTTTTATGCAGAAAACTTTTCGCTTGTGCTAAAACTTACATCCATCCAACAGGTACCAGGAAATAGATAAACGTCAGCTCACATTGAAAATCAAAAACTTGCAAATTAATAATAAAAACAAGTAAGAGAGCTATATTCGGTTGTGCCGAATCGTATATACCCTTCACAAAAGTATGAACTACTAAAAATGTACGACTTATTTTCAAGGTGCAACGAATTTTTTGCGATCTCTGCTTTAGGCCTCCGATTTTACAAATCTTATTTTACATTTAAACCTCCTGTCGTTTTAGTATGAGTATTTTCGATCGGTTAGTAGGTGATATGCTTAATCTTTATTACGTATCCTTTAATTTATTTTATACCCTTCACAAAAATAAAAAGGGTATATATTGGTTTGTCATTCCGTTTGTAATTTCTACAATATTCATTTTCGACCCAACCAAGTGAATATATTCTGATGGGACTAGACAACCAAGGATCTTGAAACTTGGACCATTAGATCAGAAATCTGTCCACCAGTTATATGGAGAAAGATATATGGAGAAACGTCAATACACAAGCCCATAAAGTTAGCATATTCTGAATCCTTATTAACTTTTCTATAAAGGCCCCTATAGAATTGTTCAACGTTGGACCGAATTAAGAAATGTAAAAAAAAAATCTCAGCATTTAAAAAACTAACAAGGAAAACCGAAATCCTCCAAAAATCAAAGCAAAATTTAATAAAGAACCGAAATTTTACCAAAAATACTAAACAACCAAAACTCACAAAATTTGGAAACTTCACAAAAAATTTCCGTCATACCTTTTTAATACTTCTTTCAAATGTGTTCAGATCGGTGCTGATTTGTACAGTTACAAGATCTCCAAACATTTGAAAGAAGTATTGAAAAATACTTTAGAAATTTCAAATACCCACCCGCTCAGTAAACAACACCACAGAAATAATTCCAAAACTTAACGCAGTAGAGATCACAGAAAACATTAATATAATATCATTCGATATTATAGATCTATATCCATCGATATCCATAACGGAAACTACAAACATAGTGTATGGATACAGAACTGGGAAACACGAAAGACAAAGACCTCGCTTCACAACTCATTAATACCATAAAGATTACACTACAACAGAACTACTTCCAATTCAACAGCGACATTTATAGACCTAAAAACGGACTTGGAATGGGAAACCCACCGTCAGCGATAGTCAAGGACGTATAAATTGTATACAATAACTAGAACGACAATACATGGAACAAATGACTGGTCTCGGAGTAACATACTACGCAAGATATGTGGGCGACATAGTATGTCCAATCATTGGCAATACTGCGGAACAAATATTGGAATACCTCAACAAACAACACGAAAAGACCAGTCACAATGGAATCGGAAAGAGATTACAAAATAAATTATCTAGACCGATAATAAATACAAATAAAAATACCAACAAACTCAAAATATGAAAATCTACGGCCACAGACACAATAACGATTATAATAACGACCAGAATCTTATTCGTAGTCTTCTGTGTGGGGAATACGTATAGATTTCCCTGTTAAGTTTGAGCATAACTTTTTGTTCGTCACAGAGATTGTTTCCTTCTTTTTAGCACAGTTTAGGCACAGTCAGGCGCATACATATCAGTTTTTATTTTGCCTGCCTTTACTTTGTTTTTGTGATAGCAGAACAGCGTGTGCGAACAACTGTTCGGATAATGTTGCTTGAACACGAACAAACCAACAATAGCGACGGTCGTCACGACTCAAAATTCTGTGCATCACCGATATTCTCCACCATTTTAGTAGAAAAACAATGTCGTATAATGGCAACATGCGTTACAAAATATTTTAAGAATTTACTTTTGTGAACCAAGAAAAGATCAAAAGGTGATGATTGATTTTTTTCAATTTTTATATCAGTTTTTAATAACATTAAAACTTGTCCAATCATATTGCAGCTGCATGCCAGCATGTTTGAAGTTAAGCCCAGCGAATAATCTGTCAAAAACTCCTTGATCTTTAAAAATGGAAAACTCAAGTGTTTCTGTCAAAAGTAAATTCTTTTATTTCTCTGCTTGCCCAACACATGCTCGAGACCCTATAAAACATTTCATTCAACAAACCTTCGCGAATTTTTAACAACAGCCGGTATACGAGTATCACAAAGTTTTCCACTCACGTCACATACATGACAAAGCTAACAATTTTCTAAGCACATTCATACGCACTTTAACCCTATAAACAATAATAACTAAAGATATTTATTCCTAAAAGCATTGCATGCTTGCAACGTAGTGTGGCAAAGGAATTTATAGTTTATTCGCGATACACTGCTGTATTTTTGCATATTACTGCAGCTCGTTTTTTTTTCAAAGTTTCTAAGGATTTTTTCGCATGTGTTTAGAATGTTTTATATAAAATTCTTTTAAAAAATGTTGCATGCAGCCTTCTGATTCTCCTGCTGTATTTCCCGTACACGTGGAGGTAATAATAATTTGATGTGATTTTATAAAATAAAAAAAAAATGAAGTGACAGTGCTTGTGAGTGGAGTATGCAAGTGCTGCAAAAGAATATATTCCGTCTAAACACAAGAAGTATTTATGTTCTGACTGTGCTACAGCACAGCAAACTATTACAGTTAGTGCTAGAGCAGACCCCGTTTTCTCTTGCCTCTTCTGCTTTAAGGTAGCACTTCAAATACGCTAATTAAGGTTCCTACATGACTGAATATTTTTAAAGGAACAAATGCAGTGATCCTATTTGTATGCACAACTGGTGTAGAAATAGCATTGCTACTACTGCTAGAGAAAGGCTTTGTGTTGGCAGAATGGAATCAAGATCATTATAATAAGCGATGAAAAGGGGTCCTAAAACTATAACCTCGACGAAAATCAACAATCTTCGGATAAGCGCTTCTCAGAAGACCCTAATTCAAAAAAAAACCCGACAACAACGAAAATAAAATTTAAAATTTTTTAACGGTTGATTGTTATGGAATATCAAAACGGTTGAGGAATAATTTCTGCCGCAAAAGGCCAGAATTATGGGGAAACAATGGGTGTGTGTTGCCATGCTTAATAACAACGTTTGTATTATTTCGCCAGCTCTGTATTGAATTATCTCTGTTTAAAAGAGTGAACTTACAACCTGGGAGAAAATGTCTTGTGTCGATTGAAGAAATGATATAGAGTCGGCACAAAAAAGCAATTTAAAGACACATAAATGCGTTTGTTGTAAAAGACGAGTGACAGAAGCCTTTTTGTTCCGTAAAAAAGTCTGGTTAATATTAATAAAGCGATATAAATTATGTGTTCAAGGATCAAGCGATCAGTAAAATGAAAACCAAATCAGCTGAATAAAAAAATCTGCATTCCATCCGGTATCCTTCGTATACTTCTAGCTAGTCTTTTGAATATGGGGTTATATTCTTATATAAATTCCTCAGCAGCAACTGTAAAAACATGCTCTCAGGCGGCCAGTTTTGTTGTAGTATAAAAGGCTTTTCACTAAAATCTGATACACTGCTCAAAACTTCATGCAATTAGCTCTCAAACTTTGTATGAAAATTTAAAATGAATGTTTATGGAGTAATGTTGCTGTACTAGTACTTTCTTTATGTTGCCTAAAACACGTGAAATGTATCCGTCAACATACAAGCAACATTTGTTTCAAGTTGCGAAAGCACACGAACAGCCGTTATTTTGGAATAGCTGCAAAATTATTGTTTCAAAAATCCTCTTAAAATGAAAAAGGGGCAAATTGTCAGCCTTGTCCACGATGTCGAACGTTCACGTTTGCTTGAATTCTAATAGAAAAAAATTTCACTTGCATTTTCACTCTTAGCGTATGTTCCGAATGTAAACTTGATTATTGTTAAAGAAATTTTTTTCGGGTTTTGTAATTTAATAAATGTATTTTGTCACCTTTATTAAATTGTTAACCCCTGTCTTGAAAAGAACTCTTCAATTTTTATGCGTAAACTTTGAATTTCATTATTTTTACTTTAAAAGATACGATTTATTCCAGTTCTTGATTCGTAACTCCGACAGAGTGATTCGATGTAGATTTTTCGAACGAATTTCCGTCATCCCTTGCCAAGTTTAGTTTGGTGACAAACCGATTTCAGCTATGGGCCATCTTCCAGTGTCATTTTTCATTCTCGAGAACATAGGCGAAACCGGCTTATCTCGAAACTAAACTTGAGAAGTGAAATGGCGGAAATTCGTTCCATAAATCTAGACTATTCAGTTTCTTGCATTTTAAAAAAGACAAAGTTTACATTTTCATTGCCCAACTATAGATGTGTAAAGATATTTATTCTAAAATTGGCGCTTTTCAATATAATTACAAATTATATTGTAACTTAAATGACTGAGCAGGGTAACGAACACCTTCACTCGTTGTAGTGAAAAACATCTTTGATAGGAATAGAATCCACAACCCCCAGTCTGATAGACTAGCACCCTACTAACTAGTCTACCAGGTCATCAGAAGTCATCAAATACGACAGCCGCGGTTGCATTCCAAATTTTTCGAATATTCTTTAATTTTAAAAAGTTTATAATTAACATAATGGTAAATATACGGAAAAATAGTGGTCACGCTTATTTCGTCAAATGTTTGTCTAATCTGACCCCACCTTAAGAAGCATAAATTTATTTTAGCAACTTTTTGTTTCCTCCAAAGTTCAAGCTGGAACCGGATTATTCAAATAACAAAGTGTGGCGCGGCCCCTCCCTGAAAAAGAATAAATTCTTTCACATATCTCTCTTGCAGCGCGTGTCTAGGAATGTAAATCAAAAATTGTTTTATGCTTCTTTTCAAATACATGAAACTATAAATGTTGTTTTGTTGCACAGAGAATACGCTAATATTTTATGTGGCAGTCATTTGCATGTTGTGCATGTGCTAAAGTTGCAAGCATATAGCTACGTTTTTTTTTTTATTGGAAAACACATACAAATACAAATTCGGATAAATTGTGTTGCCAGGATCTAAATACTTTAATAAGCCATGTTTTTAATGGCAGAAAAAAACTTTATTATTAGTTTTATTCAAACACGTTTGTGTACGTGTGTGAACTCATGTTGTGTCACACACACGCAGGCAGTTATGCATAATTAAAACATGTAGAAAATGGTTGCGAGAGTGTGTAGGTGTTTGTGTGCGTGTATGCTAAAGTATTTGCAACACTTTATATAGGGTGATACAATGGCTAAAATTTTCCAGCGATTTCGCTTTTATAACTGATGTAAACAAATCATATTATTATTGTAGATAATAATAACGGCTAACGGGTTATTTTTTACTTACGACCCCCAACCGGCTTGGTTTTTTTCAATATTCGGTTTCGCTTTTTTAATGCGGTTAACCGTTTTTGCCCTTTTGAGTTTTCGTTTTGATTTCTTTTCCAAACATACATCCTTTTTCATAATTAAGGCGCACTGTTGTGTGACACGGTAAGTTCAGGCCTATGCGCGCAGTGTAGAATATACGAAACCATTTACATTCCTTTTACCCCTTCGTAACTTTACTTTATTAAATCGTAAAAGAATTCACCTTCATATATGTAACCTCCAAGGTGAAGTTTGAAAGTTTTACCATAAGAGCTTCCCATGATATTAAGTTGTAAAAAGTGCATATGTTAGTACATTTAATGACTCACTGTCTCACTCATCTATATTGTTGCGAAAAAAAGTGCGAATAAGTATTATTTCCTATATGAATTGAATGGCGCAAATACCTGTGGCACTCACTGTTGTACCAACTGTACAGAAAGCTAAAAAATCAACACGTACAAACGAATCCCAGGAATTGATTACTGGGTGGAAACAATAACATCTCAAAGTCCTAATTCTTACAGGGTGTTTTTTTCTAGGGTGTACCAAAAAATAATACCTACGTATATCAAAAACAGTTCCAAAAAAGAAGCTACAGTGCCACAGTCCTATTCATCATACCATAGTGCCAAAAAAAATCTACTAACTGCAAACATCGTGATAAAGAAGTAGCCGTAGGGTTTTATTTAAATGTTAAATAAAGTGACGGTGTGTAAGACCAAGTCTTCCACACCGAAAACTCGAAAAAATTAAACACCTTTAAAAGGGTTAAACGTAACAATATTTATTCAAAGAACGCCGCAGAGACGACCGTGAAATCGCAAGTCGACTAGATGATGATTTTCTGTCTTCCAACTTAATTTTAGCATCAGCGATATTGTAGGAAGAATATGCCGGTCCAGGTGTTTCTAATCATTATAAATCTTCTGTGTATTAAATTTCTTCAAGTCTAATAGCTAAGCGACGAAATGTTCACGCAGTTGAATTTGGACGATCAAAACGAAATTCACGCTGTGACCAAATCACAGCCGAATTAATCACAATCCTTCCTGTTTCATAAATGACCCGATATTTGACGCCATGTGCAAAAGCTGCTTTATCTTTCAATAGGATAATTTCTTAAGGGCCGCCTTGTATTTTAAAAAGTTTTTTTTTAAAGAAACAGAAAAGGTTTACAAAAAACACAGAAACACACTTAAAATATCGTTGTCGTTTTCATTTAGCTGTAACTCATTATCTATCTGAATCGAAAATTAATTAAAACAATCAAACTGAGTTTTTGCTTCAATTTCTTTTTTTAAATCAAAAATTTAAATTTTTCGAAAACCGGGTTAGGAAAAATGCCGAATAACCGTTCACCCTAACCTCGTACACATGTGTTTAATGAACTCTTGTTATAATAAATATTTACTTTTTACATGCTTTGTTTTATTAAAGTTTTGAATTTTGATTCCCTGTAAAAGTTAAGTTTTGCAGTAACTACACACACACACCCACACACACACATATATTTTATATAATTCCTTTCTTTGTTTAATAATTTGTTGTGTGTGATGTGAGTGTGAGTGTATGAATAGGGCACAAACAACTTTAATTAATCATTAATCTGAACGTACAACTGTGATTCAAGCGTTACGTATAAAAACTTTTCTAGATGTTACTTTAGTAACAGTTTTCCCACAACAACCCAAGCCAGCAGCAGGTTGCCTAGAAAGGAGACGGTATTGTAGATATCGATCATTAACTCAAACAACGTCATAACTCAAAAAATCCATTTTTGAAGTTAAATTAACGCAGAATTGTTTGTTATATAATGATTAATACTGTGTTTGAATTCCATCTTCATGCCTTCTCCTCCTTCCACTTTTATATTTTTTGTAGGCATTTGGAGCAAATAGAAAATTTCAACCGTGTTTAAGTCGAAATTGTATTTTTTGACGTTGGTTGAGTAATTGAGCGATATTAAGAACCTGGACCTAAGTTTGATCTCAGTACTTTTAACGTTCGAAATTTTTGGATGAGTACCGAAACGGCACTCAATCTGTATTCTTTTTTTTTTGTTCTCTTTTATATTTCTAAATTTTACTGAATTCAAGCTACTCTACCAAATGCATCCCTGATCGCATGAAAATTATTAATTCATGAAATTTTTCAAAAACCTTAGAAAATCGTACAGACACACTGTCCTACTTTTCAGGCACACTTGGATTTTTTGACAGATTTAACAACTAAATCTCAGAGTGTGTCGCGGCCTTAATTCGAAGTCAATGCAAATGTTTTTGACTGTTCAAAAATTTTCCTTTCAGGTTTTTTTTATTGAACAATTTTTTATTTCAATATTATGCTCATTAAAGTTCTAGAATAATTATCCTTCATTTATCCTTGTTATTTTTATTAATTCCCGTTCTTTGCTTTATCTTTACAGGTCCGTTTGCTTAAATTTTTACTAAACGCACAAAATTACTCACATCAATTGTGTAAGTACCGAAACCATATTCAGGTTTTAAATATTGTCCTCAAGTTATTAAATATTATTTTAAGAATTTTTGTGTCCCAAAACAATAAAGTCGTTACAACAATTATGTGAAAATGTTGGCCTTTTGGCATATTTTGTGGCAGCATCCGTAGTTAGAAGTCTTCTAAGTGATTTTTTATGCAAAAACAAAAATAAAATATAAAACAAAACAAACACCAAGACATAAAAGTATCACACAAAGGCACGTGACATAAATGCTGATTGTGATGAATAAGAAGTAGCAGTAAATGCTTAATAACTTTTTTATTACAAGTAAAGGGTGTTTTTTTTTTCTATATACACACATAATTGTTAGAACACTTGTTAGTGTCGCATGATGTTCTGAATCATAATAGCCATCAACCTGAAGGAGTTGCAAGAGGTGGCACTAGGGCAGATTTATCTCAAAACCCTGCATTTTTATTTCGCTTTTACCACGGCAGCTAGCGGTGTGAACTTCGAACCACAGTGCAAATTAATGCCCTCAGCTAATGGCAGCTATAAAACTTTTAAAGGCACTAAATAAACAGGAATTGCGCAATTGGAACAAAATAATATTTGAATATAATGTTTGATGATATATCGACTGCTTGGCTGTTGCCCCCTTTTAATGATGGTTAAAACGATTTCATGTACAGCAGCAAAAAGTAGTGCACGGGTGTGAAAGCGCAGGATCATGACGGCCAATTCGCGGGTTTGAAACGAGAAATTATGCACTAACCGAACGTTTCCATCTATGAATCAATTGTGGCTCTTCGTGGTGACTCCTTATGTCGTGTTGTTAAAACCACTGATTTTCCATATTAAAGAAACTTGATTCAGGAACAAAGGGATTATTGATGGATTATTGATTTTTAGTTGATATTAATTGGGAAGTCTGTCTTTCCTGCAGATGTTTTTGTTATTATTATTATAAATTGCATAAATTTTCTTATGAAAATCGGGAAGGATATGGTTCAGAAAACACGCAAATGGTCTGAACAATTTTCGATAACTGCTCGCTTTTAATTAGTGTTCTACAAAGTTTGCATTCCCTGCCAATTATAAAGACATAATCAGAAAATACTCGCCACAATCTGGAGATAACCAGCTAATGAAAATCGTAATAATTGGCTGTATTCGAAAATAATTTCGTAAACTGCTTAATAAATATAAGCTCCAATTGGAGTTCCTGCGTTGACATGTCTATTTGGTGGTTCCACTACCTTGATGAATTGGTTGGCTGGAGTCTCAAACTGCAAGTCTGGCACCTCCCAGGTTTGACAAGTAATTAACAAAGTGACCCCACGGAACCTAGTAGCCCCTGTAAAGTTGCTGATTGCAGTAATGTGACAATAGAGAGATGCCTGATCGACGTAGCTTTCTATTGTAATGCAAGCCGTCAATGGTACAGCAGGAAGAAAGGGGTAAGCCCACGGTGCAGGCAGCCCTACTGCATAGGAGCGGATAGACCGTAAGTCTGGCATTAATAACCCGGTAAAAAATGCTTTTGGTTTGCTGTTTTAAACATGACAGTTAAAAGAGCCTCAATCTCCAAATCAATGTTAGAGGCCGAATTCAACAATCAATGTCAAAAAAAAAAAATACACGTCCACTTGCGTGTTGCTGGGGTTTCGTTAGAGGTGCCGGCGCTTTTAAAATAAGGAGGCTGAATCATGCCTTTGCTGCAAATGGCGTTTTCCACAGAATCATATGGCTATTTTATTCAAACGCCTAGCTACTGAAGTAAAATAAAGCCTCGTCGCATATTGATACGAAATCATTTTGTTATAGCACCAGCTTTGACAGGTCATTTTAAAAAATTGACCTCAGTTAATTCAACAGGCAGCAACGTGTCCTTGTACGGGAATATAGTCTTATAACATCTGCTTATAACAAATTGCGTGCAGCGTTGTCTTTTCGATTTTCGTGGGCATGCGCGAAAGTCCTCGGGCACATCTGCGATATACTTGACCAAACGAATAGTATGGAGCCGGCCAGTAATTGCGACAGCTATAGTATATTAGACGCTTAGCCGCAACTTTAACTTCACGCACAGATGATGTAGGACGACCAACATCACGTGAACGAAAGTCACATGCTACGTACAAAATCTTACCGGATATTGGTGAAAAAAACAATAACAATAATTTTCATAATCCACATGTGTGTCACTCTATTAGATTTTATCCGCTAAATCTTCAAGTAGACAAATTAAAAAAAAAAAATATGTTCACAGATAACAAATCTTTTTTTTACCAATTTATCGCTATCTCTTTTGTATTATGCTGGTTTTTGTAAATTTTGCCCGCAAAAACGCATAACATGATTACACGCCTTTTTAAACATCATTGACGCATCATGAAAACATTTTAAGGTATCAATTGTTAATTGAACCAGCTAAATTACATATGTGTTAACACCAAATACTATAAATCAATTAAAAATTAAATTACTTAATTAAGGTGCATGTGTGAGCTTAAAAACTACGAAAATTAAATTAATATATTCACATTACTGCGATAAAAAAGATCTGGTAAAATGGAATTTGCAGTACCTTGACTCTCCACCTTTTAGACACTGCAAGGGCCCCTTTTGCAATCTCAATCACCATTAACCATTTAAGAAAAATATATTTCTTACTATAGCAGATCTTCACTTGAACATTAGTTTCGGGTAGAGTGATTGATGTTGGTCTTGTTGTTAATGCCCCTTTTGTTTGTTGCATCTCAGTTACCCTTTAGCAGTTTTGAATAATTTCTTTCCCTTATTTGTTCACTATTTGCAGTTTATTGCTCGTGTTAGTTTCGTGCATTGACCATCATTGTTTAGTATCTTCTATGGGCCACTCACAGTTAATAAATGGGGTCAATTAAAGTTTGTTTAAATGTTAAATAGACAAACGAAAGTTTCAAGTGGCAAAAACAAACATTTTTCTTTGGTAAAAATTAATTAATTTTGTTTAATGCTCTTATATCCTTCCCAATCATTCTAATTGCTGTATGAGTGTCAGTGAGGAAGGCGAAAACACTGGAAGTAATTGAAAAAGTTGAGCAAAAAAAATTATGCAAATTTTTTTCTCGTTACAAGTTTTTTGTTGTTGTTGCTTTTTGCCCTTCTGATTTTTGTTGCCGAAGAATGGCAGAGTTTTGTTAAGAAAGATCAATAATTTAATTTTCCTAAATGTCTGCTAAAAACATTTTGGAATAGAGAGGTAAAAAAAGTAAACGAAAAATGAAAATTGGTTCATCAATTTAGTTAATGAAAAAAATATCCTCTTGTTGAATTTTGGCTTTAAACTTTGTATAACATCAATCACTCAAAAATAGTGTTAAAAGTGGTTAAACGGTTTTTTTATTAATTTTTTAAATCTCGGCCGTTCACTTTAAAATTTTAAAAACTTGGACTTATTCGACACCCATGTTGTAGTGGGTGATGTGGAATAATTGATAAGTCTAATATTTCTAAATGTTAAAAACAAACAAATGTTCCCCTCCAATATTAAACATTTACTAAATTACATTTTGCCGCTGTAGTGTTTAGTACTTATTTATGTTTTTGTTATTGTATCCATCTTAAAGGCCAAAAAAAAATTAGTGAGTCACAATTAATTTATTTTTTCGTCTTTAGTGGATAGAAAGAAACGTCAGATGGTAAATACTACCAGGCAACTTTAGTTAATTCATTCACGAAAAGTATAAAATTAAGTCACTTAAAAGCACAACAAATTTCTATCAACCCAATGAAAAAACATTTAAATCCACAACAAATACAATAAAGACCGTCTTCAACCTTGACAACAACAAACAACACACTTTTGGAAAAACGAGAAATACAAAAACTTAATTTCAACAAACTTCCGACAGCAAACAAGTCTTGACATTAATTGTTTGGTGTGGAAGTGTTGGATTTGCGTGTCAAGTAATTAAGTTCAAATGTGGAGATGAAGAAAACAAAAATTAAACAGCAGCGTATAAAGGCTGTTCAAGTTGTTGATGGTTGTAATCTCCACGTCTGTCTGCGGTCTGTGTCTCTATCATTTGGTGTCTGTTTAGTGGACATAATCGGTTGTTAAAGGTCAAAAAACAGGTGGTGATGAAACAGAAAGGAATGAATTTGTGTTACTTTTTCAACTTCACGAAATATAAACTCTACACGGTAGAGATAATAATATGAGTTATTAGCTGCACCACCTATCTGCCATTTCTTAATGACCTTTTTTGAAATTAAATATATATGTAGGTAATTTTTGATTAAACTTAAAAATTCTGCGCATTAAAAACCCGTTCAGAAAAGAACTTTTTCATAAAAGAGCCTTAAAAAGTAACTTGCAAAAAAGTATCTTTTTATTAAAGTACTTTTTTAATTTTTTTAGAGCGTTATGTCGAGAAGACCTCTTGCCAAAAGTTACTATTGGGTAATATTACTATTTAATTGCTTTTTATTTTAAATATCCTACAATTTAAGTTATTCTTTTAAAAAGTACTTTTTTAAGGTGCTCCCATTCCTGCTTCCTATTTTAACAAAAAAAAATATCTTTTTTAACAAGTGTATCTTTTTAAATAGTGCCTGCCTCCTGGAAAGTGTACTTTTTAAGAGTACGTTCACACAAAAGTACTTTATTGAGAAAATTTGTTTTAAAAAGAACTTATTGGAAAAAGTTTGTTTTGAAAAAAATACCTTTTGAAAAAGTAGTGATTGAATATTCTACTTTGAAAACATACTTTGTAAAAAGGTACCAACAAATTATTTTGCCACTTTTATAAAATAAGGCTCTTATTTTAAGTTCTTAAATAAGTTTTTTTCTGAAAGCCTACACGATAAAAAAAATTTTAATTTAGTTTTAAGAAAAGTACTATTTTAAAAAGTACTTTATAAAATTTTTACCTTTTAAAAAGGCACTTAAACCATTTTTATTGCCCGCTTAAAAATGTTTTATCCAACATAAACCATTTTTTTTTTATTATTTCTTTCTAATGCATAAAATACGCAACACCTACGTTTACTTATTTATAGCTCTGCCCCATTGTGCATTATATTATAGAAATAAAGACAAATTTAATGCAAATAAAGAAAAATTCAATAATTTAATGTTTTTATTCTGAAGCAAATTTATACAATTATTCCATACAAAACCAGCCCTCTTATTTGGTTTTTTCTACTAAAAATATGGCCGCGGCAAGTGTGACTAGTAGCATCAACAAGAATTGGGAAATGAGGTGGCAAAAATAATTAGTGCGTCAATGTCTAGCATATAGAAACAGGATACAACTGTTGCTGATGAAATGAACAACATTTTATGCCTTTTAAAAGGGAAACCCAAACCGTTTTGCAACTGCATGCAAACCAATCAACCGTATTAATCGACAACGAACTATTTTCATTTAAATTCCATTTTCCCTCTAACACAATGCAAATTATAAACAACTTTATTAATCTTGCTGCTGAAATTGTGTTCAGGAAACATCATTTATTTCATTGTTTGTTTAATGATTTTTGCCTTTAAGTGGCAGTCTTCATGGTTTGATTTTTCTTGTCTTGTGTTTGTTTTCGATTGGAATTTTTCTTGCATCGTAGTCTAATCGACCAAGTAGCGTTTTGGTAGCTAGACATGATTCCGTGATTAACTTCAGTACAGCAAAGAAGAATAAACTCAATACAAAGATTTGGTTTTGTTTTGCTTTGTGTTGTTGGCAGAAAAATAGAATACAAAAAATTAGATGATGTTATAAAAGTGTCTATAGCCATTCTGTTTGAATTATTCCGCATCTCTGTATACCGAACCGACAATATTTTATTCTAAAGTGGAAATTTCCGAATGTTTTAGCTGTTCTGTATTCCACATCCGAATAATTTCTTTCGTTTTATTTTGGAACAAAAAAGTTTGGTGGAGTTAGAATCATAGAATGACAGGAATCCGGTGCATATATATGAAAAGTGTGTAGAATGCAGGACAGTAAATTTACGAATTATTAAATTCCGAGAATTTTTACAATTCCACACGTTCCAGGGATGTAAATTAAATTGTTAATTGCTAACGCAACAAAAAATACTTAGTTAACGTGCGATATTTTACAAATTTGATTATTTTAAGCGATTATTGGTAAGCGATTATAGCAGAAAACAAATGGACTTTTCCATTTTCCAATACTAATATCAACAACGAACATTTCCGAATTCCTAAAAAGAGATTGTGCAAAACAAGGGCAACAAATTATAAAGTTAAACACTACTCCAGTTTTTTAGAATAATGGTACATTTTCAAAGTTCAACCATGTAAGGAACTTTGTGGGTCCCTTTTTGAACACCTTCTTTCCTCGAATTGAATTCGATCAACAAATTTGTAATTTTATCTTACCCTCATCCGAGTCTCGTGCTACCTCTAGCCTTTGTTCTTTACTGTAGTGATTTCCGACTGGCGGCTAGCAGATTAAATACAAAGGAGATGGCATTGTTGATATCAAGAACTTGGTCCTCGGCCTAAATTTGTCACATTTATGTTTTTTGTGCGGATACAAAAACACATTTACATTCCAAAAATTTAAGTATTTTCCAATTGCAACTTGTAATTTGCATGTTTCCTCCTTAGAATATTTTTTCCTATTTTTTCCTATTTTTTTCTTGCTCAACTATTTAAGTTACAAAAAAAAAACGGCCCTTGAACAGCGAGAATGTGAATGAAAATGATTTTCTAATTAATTGCAGATTACACAGATACAAATACAAACACACATAAACACTCTAATAATTATGAGAATGTTAACGTAAATGATGTTGTTAATGTGCCTGATTTTGTATATGCAGCAGAGCTGTAAAAGAATGATACTTTTAAGAATGAAATTGCGTATTATTCAGTCAATGCCTTCAAAAAATTAAATGAATTTAAATTTTAATGAATTCATAAAGAATTCAAAGGAAAGGAATTGTAATTCATAGTTTCATTCAGTTTTCTTACATAGAATGGAAATCATCTTAAAAAATCCAAAAATTCTATTGTATTTGCAATCAAATAAAATAAACCTTGCAAGAATTTTTCAATAAAATCTACTTTCGCTCATATCATAACAACAGAAGTGAATGACAAACTAATTACAATTCCTTTTGCTTATATCCTCCACAAATTCCTTCAAATTAATATGAATACATTTAAGAATCTTTAGTTGCTGAATAAATACATCAAAATTTTAGATCAAATATGTTTAATTTCTTATGAAAGTTGTATCCGACCAACTTCAGTCTCATATTAATGAGCTAGAAATTTGATTAAAAAAGCGGAAAATACAGGTGAATCCCGCGAAATGTGCTCATGTAACGTTTTTCCCTAAAAGGAAAAATTGTCGGCAACAATAAAAAATACCACTGTTCCAGTGGAAACCCACGTGAAATATTTGGGTATCTACCTAGTTTGACGCCTAACTTGGTCCTGCCATATTGTAGCAAAAATAGCAGCCATAAAACTGAGAACAAATCAACTACGCTGGGTAATAAGTCCTCACTCAATATTGGGTTTGTATAAGAAATAAAAATATCTAGAGAAATTTAGAAGTTCAGACTATCCAGGAAGAAGCAAAAAACATAAACGCTATAACAGGTAAACAAACTAGTGGTCCATCCTAACGCTCTTGTATGAAATTTATTTCAATTTGCCGGTAACCAGAGCCTAAAGAAGACTGACACATTGAGCCTGGCGAGACAACTCACCCTACCCAGTAATTATTAGACAATATTTTAGAGATAAGATTTAAATATTTATTTTAAATTTCTATTAGAAAGATTCAATAAAATAAAATTAAAGTTAAAAAGAAATATTTTAATTCAATTTATATTTTACTAATGGCGAATTAAAATACAAATATGAATCATTCGTTTACAGCTCTGATATGCAGTTACTGTGCTGTCATGTCATGTGTGTGTGTGTGTGTCTGTGAAGTGTGTTCGAATATATTTCGGTTTTTCAGTTTCACATTGGATCAAATGTTCATTTGAAAATATTTTTGTACGAGTTAAACTCCAACTGAAGCATAAATTTCATATTGAAGTGTAATTAAAATTGGCAGCAGCCACATTTGAAAGCAAAAAAAAAAGAATGATTTGTTTATTTGACAACATCATGTTATAAATCATTACGCATTGTATTAGAACTGAAAAATGTTATGTGTGGCAACCAACAAAATGGTATTTAAAATAGTTCTGTTAACAAGTCGGGTTAATTACAGATTAAGTTAAAAAATAATTCTAAAGTAATTCTAACGTTGTATTAAAGAAGGAATTCTCAGGCAATTATTTATTACAAAAAAAAATAATTTGTTTTTCCAAATAAAAATATATCTGCGATTTTTCCAATTCTCGAAACACATATGGAACAAACCTCTGTTTTAACGATTTCAGTGCTTGAGATCCTCTTTCATTGTTTGTTCTTAAAATGTAGCCTAATCTCTGTCTTGCTCTCTCTCTCTCTCCGTTTTTATAAATTAGTTCAGAGAAAGACAAGTTTTTGCCATTTTTATTCGCATATAATTCTTCCTCGGTCTTTGCAACATTTAGTAAAAAAGCGCTAAAAAATAGTGTGTTCAAGATTGTAACAGTCTCTGGCTTATCGGCTCCTTCAAAAGACATTTCAGAGGTTGTAAATCGCACGATCTTTAAAGCCATTGCATATGTTCGTTAAAAAAAATATTGTTAAAAAGTTTTTTTTTAACACACACTCTAATTTTATTACAATAAATAAATTTATTTGGGTTTGATTTAATTTTTAAAATATCCTTTATTTGCAAGAAGATAGGCGTGAGCATAGATCAGATACAACATGAAATTTTCAAATGCTTGAGAAAAAACTTTGTTAGGATTTTTTCGATTACACAATGTCTTCATACATGCACACACATTTATGTACATATGTGTGAGTGGCAGTTCGAATTGATTTTGTATTTCAATCAAATGATCATAAGTAAAAAGTTAATGCTTTTGGCGATTATGAATTCACCATAATAAATACGAAATAAACGATTAACTCCACCTCGATGCAATCAGGAACAAAAGCATTCTTACATGTATTTACATTAATTTAATGAAATCAAATTTAATGAAATTCAAATATATATTTCTTGGCATATGTCAGTACATTGAGACAGTGGGGTTGTTTTAGTTGTAAACTTTAACAATTTACTGAGACATTTGTTTTCAAATATTTAACAAAGCAAAGAGCTTGGTGAAGGCAGTTATCAGTTAATTAACTTCATTGAGGATCTAATGTAAGTTAATACAGCAAAATATCCAGTCTGTAAATAAAATAACTTGATGTTGTTTATTCATAGCAATTGAATGTCACAGACAGGCAACAAAAGGCCTTAATTTGCTTAGATGCTAAAGTAATTGACGCGCCAATATAAAAAATGTTTGTTATTAAAAGCATTCAGCATAAAATTTTATGCAGCTTTTAATTGATTTAATCACTTATTTAATTAAAAAGTTTTAAACAAAATTATTTTTAGCTAATTTTTAGTCTCACCTCATTTTATTACCAATAATGCCATTTATTATTGAGGGTCGGTGCGACAGTCTCTATCCGCATTTCGCTGGTTGCTTTGGCCAGCTCATCAGGAGTTATTTGTTGTGGCACTTTTTTTAAAACTTTATTGTTATTGTCTTGATTTTCTTTGCATTTCTCATTTCGTTTAAAGAATTTCGAGCATAAGACGTTAAAGTTTCTCTTTATGTTTTGAAAATTTTGACTAGTTCCTTTAAAAAAAATATTCTGAAAGTCTTTAATTAAAAAAAAAATTATATTTTTAAAAACTTAATTAAACTTCAAACTGAAAGCAGTTTAATAATGCCAACATTATTTTTCTGTCAAGTTGAGAGAAGCTTTTCCTTTTAGCGTCAGTTTTGTCACTAAGCTAAAATAAACTTAGGTGTCGAATTCAAATGAAACCTTAAAATTTTTCACTGGACCTTAATAAAGACAGACAAATTATTAATTTAATGTTTCCTCTTGCAGCATAAAACACATTTTTTTCGAAAGTACAACCAAAAGTCAAGCGTGTTTGAAATGCAGAACATAAATATTTCTTAAATAGTTAATTAAGTATGGGCGGCGATGAGGAGAAATAATGTTGATCACCTCTGTCATGGCCTGCTTTTGCGGGAAGTAAATAGGTTCTTTAAGGCAGCACAATGTTGCAAAATTTAGGAGACAGAATTTTTATTGCTTCCTTAAAAGCTTACGCAACGGGTGAGTTGGCAGTGTATACCCAAGTGAGTCAGTTTATAACCATTGGCTGGGTGTGAAGCCTAACCTTCATATTTTCATACCTACAGTCTTTTTGCTCTTGTGTTACTTGTTTACAGTTGCCATAAAGGCGCTACATTCTATTTCGTAATAGAGAGAATTTGAAAATGTGCTCACGCTTAAATAAAAAATTATTCGTTATTAAATTTAAAATTATTTTTTTTTCAGTTTTCCATTTTCCGGAATTTTTTATTGAATTTCACTAAAATTGAATATCACTAAATATTTCGTTTTTATTTGAATGTGACTTTTTCTGTAAGTCATGGTAAATTTTATTTTAACTCCGTCCAACATTTAGGTGCATAAGTTAACTTCCAAACATTTTTTATCCCAATTTTAAATAGCAAAATTCTACTAACACTTTTAATCAACCACTTAATTGGTGGTCTAGTAACTAACGTTGCTAACTCAGAACTTGTCACGTAACTGGTTCTTTGGTGTTAGCGGCCGGTTCGAGTTCTAAGACTTTTCATTAGAGGGACTTTTCAGTTTTAGATAGCGTACCCATAGGAACCGAAAATTGGTTGTGCTGGCAATAGACTGGGAGTGAAAAATTGCCACCGTATATTGTCTGTTCACACGGTTGTACGAAATTTGTCAAAAAAAAGCTTAAAATTTCATTGTCAAACGTTTGCCTTTATCATTTGCAATGTTTTCAGACAGACTGCACATCAAAAATTGTCAGAACCAAACACAAAGAAGCATTAAATAGATATTGTATCTATCACATGCGCTCTGACGATTGCAGTTTGTTTCCAAACCCCTTTTTAAATAACTGCTTTCCAAAAAACAGCTTATGGAAATTGCGCAGCATTAAGCATAAATAAGGAGGGATTTTCTTGCACACAATTTGTACTCAAACCCACTGTCGTTTCATAGCACATAAATGTTGCATATATTTTCGTATATTCATGTATTCATCAAGATTTACTATTGATCACCGACAACTTAGTACTACAATATTTGCATTAAGGCAATATATGTTACGTTTACGAAAATGCGAAGCATTCGGACATGCTGTATCACGTACAAATCAAAGTGAAAATGCATAGAAATGTGGAATTGAACATTTAATTAATTTCTAAATGATTAAATATTCAAAATATATTTTATACATTCATACATATAGTAGGTCTATGCTTTAAGTTTCTCGCAAATTAAGCTGGGGTTTCCATTAAACTGAGAAACAAATATTACACATACATGCATACCTACGGATCCATAAACACGTACACTCACATACGCATCACTCAAATTCTCATAATTAATAAGAAGTAATAATGCGATTATGGAAAAACAAAAACAGCATCATAACGTATTTATATCCACAGCATAGGAAGTATGTACAGAAACAAGTTAAAGATTTGGCTAATTGAATAATATGGGATTATTCAATTAGGAAATTTTAATCAATACAAGATTTTGTGTTTACTTGACAATTAAAAGGTAATTAAAAATAGCAACTCTTTGGATAAAATTACTCTTGCCGGTAAATTAATGTTTTAATATGTATACGAGTATACAAGTGGCCAGTCGCCCTGCAAGGGTGCTATTTATAAAATGTATAAATTTTAACATTTATTTATTTGTTTAGTGTAGTAAAGAAACAGAGCAGATGACAAGTTTTAAAATGATTGGGGTTTCTGCGTGAACGAGTAATCCTCCACATTTTAATCTCTTTTCTATTGCGTCAACTGCCTCATTGTGCCTTAATTTTGGCGTTTGAAAAGTGCTAGCGACTAGAGTTACCGCTGGGAATTTTAAACAAATTGTACAAAAAGTCGATTTGAGAAAAAAAAAAAAAGTCGCACGTAATTTTTTAACATTTTTTATTCCAAAGAAAAAAAAACAAACATAGATTAATAATTCAAACAACACATAAAAACTCCAAAAAGAAATAAATATTCAGACGATGCAGCCACAGAATAAAACATAAACGTAACATCAGTTCTGTGTAAATGTAACATATTATTAAACAAATATACGCGGAAGAAAACTATGTTAGTAATCTGTGCAAATGATCATCACAGAACGGCTGCTTTTAATAATTTAAGCCATCAGAAATGGCAAACATCGGTACAAAGTGTGGAAATCTAAAATGCAACATGAATGTTAGCTGCAGACGATGCAACATTAAATGTAACATGGCCATCTTTCAGCCAATGTCCCTTCGTGTGTAGCCGGCATTATACTGGCTCCTATTCATTTACTTAACATCAAATTGTTTTACATTTCACACCTAATCAAACTTACTGATTTCATAATAGCTTAGGAGCGAACACGATCAATTCCAGCAAATAAGCTAGACATCGTATTTGGTGGTATGCTCTCTTATTGGCCAACAAAATTTAATTTTGCCATTATAAAAAAAAAACAGATGTCATTAACTATAATGCAGTTCATTCTATGATATATCTTCTCGCCATGTACTTACAATCATTACGCTACACGACATATGTTTTCTCTTTAAATTAAACCATGAAATGGTTGAAACTGAAAAGTGTTGGTTCTTACCAAGCTCAGAGCATCCCTGTGAGAAACGGTAATATTCCAGTAGCTGTGGATCACTTTACGGACTTTACGGCGGCTGTAGTTGGAGTTGCAAAATCAAACAAATGATTATTTTAAAGAAATTTATACCAATCAACGGCTCATTATGTACAAACTCTCGATTTCCTGGGAAATTAGAAAGCACAATTTAAAATGTCTGATACAACAACTTTTAAAGACGTTATCTTCAAATTTTTTAAGGCTCAGCTTAACTCGCATACTGGCTTGATAAAACAAAAATTTTAATTTTGGGATTTTTTTCTTTCCATTTCAAAAATTATTTCTAGCTAATTTTTGAACCCAACTCATTTTATTAAAAAAAATACGTTAATTAGACGTTTTATTTTTGGGTAAAAGTTTCCTGATGAGCAAGCCTGAGCAACCAGCGAAATGCGGATAGAGACCAGCATTTTTACAATAAAATGAGTTGGGATAAAAATTAGCTTATTTATTTATTTTAATTTCAATACTCAGACCCTTTCTGCATAATATTCGCCTTTGATTTGGCTTTTCTTTTTGAAGATTTGAAGAACAAAAATAAAACTTAAAATTTAAAATTTTAAATAGAAACTAATCCGTTTATTTTTTGCTAATTTTAGTCATAAACGAACCCCACCCTACCCCGTGAAGTGCATAAGTTCAGCATTATTAAATAATAATTTAATTTATTTATTAAAAACCACCTCTCTTATGGTTTTTTTTAATGCAAAATAATTTCAACGCTATGACTTCTGTGAAATATATATGAGTCTCGCATAAAATTAACCCACAAAGCTCTAAAATTTTGAAGCCACATTTTTAAAAGTGGAAAAACGCACCGCACCCAGTCTAAGAATGTGAATGTTGTAATAAACGTTTCAAATAAACACGTGTCTGTGTGAGTGTTTTATGAAAAAAAAAATGTAAATAATTTATTGTCACTGTTGTGGTTGTCATTTACATGAGTACCTCCTTCTTTTATTTAATTTTATATCTTCAATTAAATTAACGACACATAAAACGCATTAAGTATTTTTTACATGCAACCCGCATTTGCAGCTTTAGACTGCATGTATGTGTGTATGTGTTTGTGTTTGATGTTGCTGTTCGTTGTTGGGTGTTTTATTATGCAGAAATGTTCTCAAATACAAAGCAATTGCAGATCCAAGATGGCTAAAAAAGCAAAGTAAACTAAAAACAACAATGACGACTGACTTCATTAAACCTTTTGAGCCGAGAATAATTTACATATTTCATTCCGCTGGTTTGATGGTTGTTTGCTTAAAAAATATCCAACTTATAAAAACCAGAAGAGGTACAGTTTCGGAAAAGAGGGCGAGACAATTTTTTACAAAATTCTAAAACATGTGGATTGTGTTTCGTACACCTCGGAGTTACGCTTCGCTTTCACTTTATATTTTGGTTTATTAAAAACTGTCGTTTCTTTAGCTTTTTTAATGGTGCTGGTTCGAAAAGCTCAAATGCAATTTCGCAAAAAAATATTTGTTGCGTTCAAAAAATTTGCTGACATTTTAAACACAACAGTTTTCTCGCAATCAATTTGCAGCTGCATTGATTTCAAATTGAGAGAGTAAAAAACTAAATGAGAATGGAAAGAAGACGTAATACCAGTGGCACTGCAACGCCATTTTTAGAAGACATTAATATTTTGTGCATTTTTTTTAAGATTACTTCTTCAGAAAATTGGCTGTCACTACGCTGTAGATAGTTCATTCGATAGGTCCCACTTTTGAGCACGCTTTTCAGCATTGGCTCCGTTATCAGCGAACTGCGGGAGTAATATTCGCTCGCAAGTATTAAATCATAGCTGGCTTATCGACGAAGACTTTTGCCATCATATGAACAAAAATTTCAAAAGTGTGTTGTCTCACGTTCAGTTGACAGTTCCGGAATGCGAAATTATGTGCTCGCCGAAATGATTTCTCAAACCAAATGCCGCCGGCATTACATACTTTCATTTTAGGTAACAAGGGGTCTATTAACAGGCAGCTGTGTATAGCGTGGAATTGATGGGTCATGGTCTTTACGCATACAATATTCCCCCCACTACGGGATGTACATATGTCTGTTGCGTGTTCTCCAACAACGTACATTGCGAGTCAAATTTGCGGATAGTATTAGCAACAGTGAGTTCGGTGAGTTTATCACAGAACGCCGATTTTCGCAAACCAGCTGACTAATTTGTGCACATTGTGGTGGTGTGAATCTTTTCATGATGAATTGTTAAACAATACTAAATAAAAAGTATGACAAATGTCACCATTAGTTGTCAAATTTATGTCGCTAACGTACGAATAGATGCAAATAATTAAATTGATTTCTAAGTAGTCATAATAGTCCAATAACGGCCATATTGTTTTGGCGGAGTCTATTAAATTTATTCCTTATTATTATTTAGTCACTGAGTTACATGATGGAGCAGCACTTCCAAATCCTGAAACTTTACTAAAATCAGTGTTTGGTAAGCAAATTTCAAAAACTTTTCGTCCATTTTAAGGCAGTCTCGGGTCCCTTTACGTGCGGCTCTCTCTTTGGTAGTCAAATTTGGGACGATCGGTTCTTTGAACATTCAGCGAAAACCCGTAAACCAAAGGAACGTCATGTCGGCAAAGAAGAACGGCGCTGATCATGAATTCCTCGTTGTGCGCAAGAATACGGGCTTTCGTTGAATTTAATTTGATGAATGTAGTGACGTTAAGTACGATGTGCTCTCCAACTTATCTAGGTGCAAAAGGTGAATGACCATAAACGACGCCGTTTATTTGTAGAGTGGCCTAAACGTTTCGAAGCGGATCCGAAAATTTTGCATTTGTTAACAAGATCTTGAGATTTTTCTCATGGAGTCCATGCCAATAATATTAAGCAGATTTATTAAGTGTTAGACTGCCATCTGAAGCCGCGGCAAAACTCTGAACAATGTCATATTCCATACATAATGCGGATTCTCAAATATAACATTTCTTAACATTGTCATGGCGCTTACTAATTATTTTTAAATAAACGAAATTTATGTCATTTAAAGAATCATTCTTACCTCGTGCTTATTCGCATTTTGGGAAATAAGCAAAGGCATCTAATCCTTATGAAACTGATCACCGCTATTAAATATTAATCGTTCACAGCAAAATCGTAAAAACAACTGGACAAAACTTTCAACTCGACAAGTAAGATCTGGAAAACAGAGACTTCGTTCACACGATGCAAGAATTGTATGCAACTCTATTATAAATTGTGTTCACACACAAACTTTATTTAAGCAATTCCTCTTTGGTCGGCTGAAATGAAATTACTTTTATATTTTATAAACTCAAACTTGCACTGTGTGACACGGGTCTTGGGTTACGGATTTTATTCTCTGCGCATCAGTACTGTCAAACTGCACTCAACTCAATCGAAGAAATACAGAAAGAAATACTTCATCATTCATTTTAAGCGACTATAAATAATTGAAGAAAAAATGTTTTTTGTTTAATTTAGTGTTTTCTTTTTGTTGCAAAAATAATAAAGCTTCTTAAAACAAATGCACCGTGTACACGACGCCGAGGTTATGTTTTATGCATGAAATAAAAACGAGAAATATACCGACCCTGTACGTTATTTGTAATGGAGTAGTATTTTATATTTTATTAATCATAATTACGAGGATCGGCCGAGAATATCAGTAATGAGTAAAGGGTATTCCTCTGCTTGTTTAAAGCTAGTCCACGGTACTAACCAGGGATGGCAAAGTTGTTTTCGTCGTTGAATTCAAACTTCAAAACTGCAATGGTACACTAATGTTTTACTTCGTTTAGCAGAAAAATTTACCCAGTTTTAGTATTTTGTGAGGTAATTCATCTTTGTAGAGCTGTGTATCCAAAAGTTTTTTTAATCAAAGGGAGATTTTTTGGCAATAAATATCGTCACTGTTTTATAGGGTTAATTTTAGTGTGTGTTCGTACCTCAAGCGCTACCAATCTGTTACATCATTTTTGTTTCTTAATTGAGTCATAATATCTTGTTAATAGATTACGCTAACTTCATCCATGTGGTTGCGTGTTCCTTTGCTTCTCCGCATAATATTCTGGCCATTTTTGCCACCATTTGGTTCTTCCACAGTGCGTTATGGGTCATCTCTGGGCAACTTTTTAACTGATTTCTTATAGCCTCGATTGGTTTTGATTTTTCTAGGTCGATTAATTAGAATTCTCTGACGTTGATTGCCAGATCATTTGCTCGTTCATAACATCCAACGCTGCGAGATGTTCTGCCACAAAAAAATTTAAGGCCTTATATATTTCCAAATTTCCTGTATCCTTGGAATCTAATGGTTCTGGCTGCACAAAAATTAGATACGAAATGATTTTTTTATAATTTTGAAATATTTTAGTACCAGATACTTATCTCGACAAGAAATAATTGAGTGAATATTGGAACAATTGCAATTATTATCATTTTGTAATGCTTATATTTTCCAATACCAATTTAAAAATACGGCAGAAGATGCTCGTTTTACATTATTTTAGAACGATTACTGTAGAATTGATGTATAGGGTGAATCAAATTGATTCCGGCTTTATTTTTAAGCTATATTTATGACATTATATATGAAATAGGCGCCTTTCGGCCAAAATACGGATTTTCGGCCAACATTTCCAGCATCCAAATTCTGAACTCACGGCTTTCTCTATAGTCTTCTGGCTGCTCAATTCTTGTGTCAAAGCAGCAGAATTGAAAAAAGAATTTAATGATCCCACAATGAGCGTCTTAGCAAACATAAGTTTTTGAATTGAACAAGTCAAATTTGCGTTTACTACAGTGCAATAATCAACGCGTTTTAAGTCTAATGTTCTAAACACATAGACCACAGCGAGCTGCAGACTACAACCTGTCAAAAGTAAAATACACACTGTGTAGGCGATTTTTCTGGAGGCATCTCAGCTACAGGACTACTAGACTACAATTGTCGCTGTCGCCAATTTAAACTAATTTCTATTTTTAGTGACGACAATTGACAAATAAACTGTTGACAATTTACAAAGAACGCGTAGAAAAAAATAAGCTTGAATATATGGAATAAATTATATTTATATACATTTAAAAACAAGTTATTTTACCTGAAATACCACATGGAAGGTGCGAAAAAAGTATTTTTAACCCAAACCTGTTAAAAAAAAAATTTTTTTTATTTATTTGATTTTCTTTGTGACCATATTCAGTTTCTTCTATGTTTCAGTTTCTTAAATGAGTAATTTTGCGTTAAGGCAAAAAAAGTTGAAGTGGCAACATTGTTAGCCAAACACTAATACTAATAATGCAACGCCAATCTTTCTAACTGCTGTTTATGACGTAGCTGCCGCCTTCAAAAAAATTAAGTAGATGACTACACGGCGACATCAACTGCATGTGTAGCCATGAAGCTGTGTAGTCTGATGTGGTCTATGTGTTTAGAGCATAAAGCTCTCAAGTGTTTGGACATGTTTCACAGCAATGGCAAATGAAACTATACGCCACCTTAATTGCGGTCTTTCAAACAGAACTCAACAAGTAAAACTTAATAATGTTAATATTTAATAATTACCCTGAGGTAAACATTTTCGTCCCGTATTATTTACAGTAATCATCTATTCTACTGATGTATCTTGATGACGTCAAAATTTGAAATTATTTCTTTATTTTTATTATTCTTTACATCACGAAACGCTTACAAATTATATGTCTCTTGCTCGCCTTATTCTTGAATATTGGTGGATTGCTAGGATCTTAACTTTAATACGTATTCAACAGACTTCAATACGTAAAAAACAGTTACTTTTACTGTGTTTAAGTGGACTTGAATAAAATCCGCAACCAACTTATAAAAGCGGTAACAAATTTCGAAAAAATAATTTTAATGTTTCATCTAGACCACCTCACTCAGCTGTTACTATTAACGAAGTCCTTGTAGTGACAACAACTCCTTTCGTTAAATATATAGTACTTCGCCTATATGACTGGGTCCTCTGATGTTTAAAAAAGAAACATTATTTTGTATTTACGTCAGTTTTTATCAAACGTCTTTAATGATTCTATTTCTGTTTTGAGTCCTAAGTCTGTAAGGTTTTGTAATCCACAGGCCTGTAATAAATAAATAAAAAATGAAGTCTCGTTTTTTCAAGTCCCTGCATAAGTGCGCACCTACAGATGGTGGAAGGTAATCTACAACAAGTCCAAACTCTTTCAAAATACGTTTTTTCATACTGTTGGAGACAGAATAGTCAGATGTTGATAAAAGATTATTATTTTATTTCTTTGTTTAGTTGTAGCTCAAGAAAAATGCCATTTCATATAAAATTAGTGTTTTTAATTAAGACGTTCTTCGAGCATACATTGTACGTGTCTGCACATTGTACCTTTTTCTTTGCTGCCTTTCGGAAAAATTTAAATTTTCAAATCGATGGAATGTGTTTACTATTTTTTCCTGAGTATAATAATCACCGTAAATATAGCAGATCTTTACTTCTTACACTTGGTGCTATTTGTTTCAAGGGAAGTGATACTTACTGCTCAATACCAATATGAGAGTTAGAGAACACCTAGTATGTTTAAAAGGTATCGGTAAAAATATACAACGGAATTTTATTAAAGATATAATCGACAAACACGTAAAAAAGATAATATTTATGATATATAAAATATTCAGCGCTTGTCATGTTTAACATGTTTTTGCAGTTCACTTCTACCTGCAGATATTAAAAATAAATTTAGTCAATGGTTTGTTTTTCTCCAGGCCGCGTTGTCACAATTTTTGCTCGAACGACCATTTCCACATCACATCTGAGAGCGATTTTAAGTTGGACGTTTTATTTGCAATCAGAAAAAATTAAAAAAAAAAAACAATTGATAACGAACAGATCAGAACAGATCAGATTACGATCATACAACACCAAGACATAATATCAAAACATAATGTAATTTCGAGTTTTCTTTTTTTCCTAATGCAAATATAACCACATTTATGCCCCTCAGTAAATTTTATTTTTCCAAACCCATTACAAATTGCTCGGGTTTGCAATAATGAGGAAGTGTACTAAATTATATTTTTCTTGTCTAGTTGTTTCACTCTAGGACAGCCCTCGTATGTTATATTAAAAGTCAACTAAAGGTTTCTTAACGTTTATGTCAAGAAAATAAATAAAAAAATGTTTTTTGAATAATTCTACATAAAATTGATCGTAATGACATATCAAATGATGTCAACATAAATGAAGTTTATATTCATAATGAATGCAGATTTTTTCTTTATTCTTGAATTTGAGAGTCACTTTAAACTTAACTTCAACTAAAACTGCAAGCGTTTTAACTGAAAAAGTAATTCCGTAAAGTTACATAAGGATAAATAAAACAAAATATGAATATATTCTTATTCGTTTGAGTCCATACATACTTACATACATATGTCATATCGACCACTGTGTGTGGCATTATTTTTCTTGTAGAGGGTGATTTTTTGCCCTTTGGTTTTACAGCGTAAGAAAAAGATTCGTGACATGTGCCCATGCCTAAAATGGGCTAGAAAACGAACAACGCTTGCAAATCCTTGAATTGCTAAATTTAATGTGAAGAGCAGGCAGAGGCAGTTCAAGAGGTGTCACTGTTCGGTGCGGTTTAAGGTCGGCGGACACATAGGCCTGTACTTTTTCAAGAGCAAGGTGCCGTGTGATGATTACCGACTTTCTCTTGCACAAAATGGTAGAATTGGACTTGGTTGACATATGGTTTGTAACAAGATGGTTCCACATGACACACGGCACGCGATACCCCGAACCTATTGCGAAGCGAGTTTAGTGAGCAATTAATCTCACGTTTTAGAGCAGTCTACTGGCCGCCAAAATCATTCGATTTTACCCCACTAGATTATTTTTTGTAGGGGTATATGAAGTCTTTAGTGTACAAAGACAAGTTTGCCACAATTTCAGCCCTGGAACACAATATTAAATCTGCCATTGGTGAGATACTGTCCTAAATGCTGGAAAAAGTATGTCCAAATTAGAGCTCAGGGATGGACCACATATAACGTAGCCGTGGGCAACATTAGCATGAAATAACCTTTAAAAAGTAAATTGCTGGAATAAATTTATCAGCCCAAATAAATATTTTTTTTCTAATTTTCAAAAACCAAACGTTTAAAAATGCACCCTATATTGAAAATATTTAGCCATAGAAAAGCATTCGTTTTTCTTTTTCGTGGCTGGTAACTTTTATTTAAACAATGTATATATTTTTAAGCTCTCCTCTCTTTGTTGTAATGAATAATTCAGGAGGCTTGCCTTTTGTCCATATTCTCCTCAATGTTCCATATGTGTGTAAAGTTCTGCTTAAATTCATTCATATTTATGAGAACTTTTGGAACCTTGTGTGAGTACTGGGGCAACACTACATTAAACTGGCTGCTAAAAGAGTCGTTTAAGTTACTTAGACATCTTAAATTTAAGGGTTACGGCATTCGGTATAGAGCAAAATTAAAGAAGAACAACATTGTAAAACATTTTATTCGTTTCCATTTGAGCAAAATTAAAAAAAAATTATTTCTCAAAAAAAATCATAAAAAAGTCAAAATAACACTCGGAAAAATCGCTTAAAAAACACTTACACAAGAAAAGAAACAAAAAGGCATGCCATACTGTGTGGCTTCGCACGTTATAAAGAATCCAGTTTTCAATAAATTCGTCGCATAGATAAAACCGCATCTTAGCAGTGATTTTAGAAGCGTCGGTGGCTTACTGCTTGTTGGCACAGACTTTAGAAAATTCAGCAAGGAAAAGTCTTACGGTGCCAAATCGCACGATTACTGTATGATTAGATTCGAAAAGAAAATCATTCGAATACCTATGCCTAATACATTGTGCTTTAAAAATGTTTTCTCTTTGGAATTGAAATACGTAGTAACCGCTCACAACACCTTCTCGGGAGATTAGGAAACCCTAAAATTGTACAACCGGGAGGGTAACAGTAACCCCAAGAATTTCTAATGCGACGTCAGCTGTATGCTTGCTAGAACCACATGTTGTCTACGTCCATATTGATCGATACTAATCAAAATAAATTGGTTAACTCTAATCTGCAGTGCTGGCTGTGGAAGGTTATTTTTGAAGAAGTTCGAAGCGTTTCATCCAAAAATACGCCTCCTACCTTAAGATAATTTTTAGGTAAATTTGGGGTTCTCTTTCGGACACTCTGGCTGTCACAATTTAATTATTAACTTTATTCTCAATGCTCAGGGTTCTCTTTTATAAAAGCACCGCCGATCGTGCATGCCCTTAGCGTACGGATTTCAACACATTACTCTCAACATCAGCCACCACACCTGCTGTATATTAGGCTCAAGGTGCGCAATACTTGCACTCATTTTAATAATATAATTGTATCACTGATACATGCTGCTTAATTCTACAACTTGCCATGGTGATACGTAGAAAGTGAATGAAAAATAAACAACGGATTTTATAGATGCCACGTCGATGACATATGATGCCGCTAACGTATGGCCGTACATCTGTCATTTCTTAATTTCTGGATTTTTTATCCATTTAATCCCTCGAATTAATTTTTAGTTTGGATTATTTTTTTTTGTCTTCCTAAAAAGTAAAGAAAAATATAAATTTGTAGATGGGTGCCCCGGTAGGTTTGCTTGATAGTGTGCTACTCTGTCAGCCTGGTGGTCGTAGATTCGATTCCCACCAAATGCTCTGGTCTGTTTCAAATAAAATTTTAGATGTTTTTACTCTCTGTTATTTAAGCTCCGTCTCTCGAATTTTACTTCATTTGATTTATCATTGTAACTTTTTTTAAATCTCTCTTAATGTCACTGAAGTCAAAAACGAATAAAATTTATTATATAAAAATTTTAGAAGTTGATAAAAATGTAAATCATTGTTTGTGCCACAAAACTGCAGCCAGTCATATAAACGGCACGCAAGTGTGAAGCAACAAAAGAATGTCTGCAGTAAAAAAATATAAAAGGAAACGACAATTTTTTTGTTACTGTTTCTTTTTACAGTTTTATATTTTACATTCTGAATTATTCATAACCTTAAGTAAGCGAACCCAAAGTCTTTAACGTAATAAAATGCAATTATAGAAGAAATGTTCCTTAAAGACACCAAAATATGGAATAGAAACAACTTAAATAGAATCGAATACATAATAGCTACAGGGCTGCATCTTATTGCAGTTGGCTGCATTCGTTTGTGCACCTTTCAGCACAAGGGGCAAGCGGTAGGATTATAAATGAGCTTCTCTTTGAGCTTGTTATTTGAACTTGTTCGTCTCAACGTCTGAAGTAACTTAGAGGGTTGCATTGTAGTCCCATGTATCAGAATATATTTCGACAAGTTTGCTAATGAAAATTTGCAAAATTGGCCTAAAAATAACCAAGATAGGGCAAAGATGAGGATTTGATATGCTGTGTTTGTATGTAGACAGGATATCGAAGCAGACCGGTAAATTTATGGATTCCTTTTCGACCAGCCCCTTCTTTCCTCAAATTGATTTCAGACAACCGATTTCTAATTTAAGATTACCTTACTCTCAATCAAGTGTAGTGCTACCATTAGCCTTTACTGTTGACTATAAGATTTCAGACTGTCGACCTTTTTCCTCATCACGTAGTCTCTTGTAATTGCTAGCATTTGCTCAAGGCTTAGGGTACACCATGGCATTTATACTTACCAAGTATCTGCCCGTAGTCCTAAGTCTTATGCTAGCCAGTACTTGATATTCACACACAATGTGTACTACCATCTCAGACTCTTCCTCAGGAGTATCCTTAGAAGCTGTCCCGTCGCCCCCTTGCGAGGTTTCTTGTCCAACTCTTTAAAATGCCTCCATTGGAGGAGTTCTTACAGAGATTACCCTCTCCACCTCGTACGAGGCTTCCTGATTCATCCCTCTAATGAAGAAAAATATGGCAACCCACACAGAGCTCCATATACACGGGTAAGTCTGTATTAAATCTGGAGATCGACTGGTATCCAGAGTTTCCAAACTTGAGACCAAGCACCCGCATCCCTGGCGTGCGCTGTTCCACTGTGGATTAGGGATTTTTTATACGAGAGCGTTAACACGAACCTGTTACCAGCCGCCACCTCGTGGATGTATAAGTCAGAACTTCTGACAGTGCACTCAGTAACGGCAAGTCATATCGTTGTGCCTGCCAGCTGAAGCCCTTGATATGCTGTTGCTTTCTGTAAGTATATTTTGACACACCTCATAAAAGCATTGTAGACCAGAACACGTTTCGAGAATTTCTCGAAAATGTCGAACACAGCACTCTTACTTTAAATTTTTGTGCAAATTTGTTAGTATATTTTTTTTTACAAAACTGAGAAGGAAATAGTGCAATATTTACATCTTTGTTATATTGCCCTTTTATTAGCCTCTCGAAGATGCAAAAAAGAGTAACAGAGCGAGGAAGAAAAGGAATTTATCTTTTAATGTCATGAGCTGTCTCATCGTCATCATGCTGAATACATTAAAAGTTCATGCACATTTATGTCTAAAGGCTGAACAAACTGACTTGTCAGAGTGACTAACTCTGGTTGTTGCTATGACTATCTTGTGTCTTTCCATGCAGTCAGAATCGTAATTGTTATTTTTTCTTTTGTTTTTGTTTCGTTTTTCGTATTTGTATTTGATTATCTACAAAGAAAAGTTGACGTTTTAAATCAATTATCCACATGGTCTTATGTTAGATGCATATAAATGAATCTTAAAGGACCAACATAAAGAACCGAATAAAAACAGAAAATTCATAGATACCATCTGAGTCGAACCGACTAACTTGTGCGTACATATGTATGTGTCTAGGTTTTCTAGTATAAAAATAAACGTCAAGTTTCCTTGGGTTTTTACAGTGACAAACACAAGTGGGTAATACCAACTCTTGAAGTACCCCAAAAGGATTCTCATTTCACTTCTTAAAGAATGATTTTTTTTCAAAATATTTGTAGACGCAATACAATTTATTATCAAAAAAAATGTACAAAAGTACATTTAGGCCATTATGTCTGTATCGTTCAAATGTGCACCTAAGATTCTCAGGGTAGCGCGAAGTCATTATTGAACAGCGTTGGCGCATAGATATTGTTGAATTTGATCAATGGGTTATGCTGACTTTAAGGTCATGTATTGTCTGCAGCTTTTTACCAAAAAGAGTTGGTTATCATTGATTAGTAGTGTTAAGCGTTGGCGGTGATGACCTACCCATTCTTCTCGTGGGCTAAACGGTGTCTCTTCGTATATGCAATTCTCTTCTGCGAACAAACGGTGTGGCCTCTAATCACTTCCAGTTCTTGTGTACAAAGGAAATTGTTGCAGAATTTTATAACAGATAATTAATTTATTTTAAAACATCTAAGATTTTAGTGGAGCTAAAGTAGTTGCATCTTTAACTACAAAATATTATCCAGAATTTGTTTGGATCTGGTAATTTTTCGTAATTGATCCCCCCAAAATGCTCACGGATTTTGATGCAATTAACACAAAAATCATTTCTTCCATACTGTCGTTAAATGATTCAATGGCTCAATTAATAGAATTTCATTCAATTGCGTACCATGATCAACTCAACAGAACATTGTCTTTCACTGCTCCACAATTGAATCCTTTTTAAAAGTCTATTTATAGTGGCTTTGTGTCAGTAATAACATTTCATTTTTGCCTTATATTTAAAATTGAGTATTTACTTTTGCCGCCCATACACTTATGATTTGTACGAGTGATTTGTTTGTGCTTCAATTTACTTGTTGACGTTCAAGTTAACTGTGATTTGTTCGATGTGTATGCTAATTAGTCGAGTGGAGAAAATTTAACACTCTCTTATAAAAAAATTGATGGGCTAGTTGCTGTTGATATTTTTTATTTCCTGTATAAATTTTTTTAACTTTGCGTTCACACATGTAGCTAAATTAAGATTTTGAATTTTACGGGCTCGCCCTTGGTTCAATTTTTCCAGCAACTAACTAGAAAATTTTACGCTGGTGTGCCAAATTTCAAACCTCTTTGATAACTCTATTTACTGTCTATTTATGCCATATGAGATTGAGTTGAGTCTTTTAAATGCTAGAATTTGTCTAAGGCTTATGCCCACCATGGCAGTCATATTTAACAAGTGTCTGCCTGTGGTCCTAGGCCTTATGCTTGCCACTGCTGGAAATTCATACGCAAAATGAGCTGCGGTCTCAGCCCCTTCCTCAGAAGTAACTTTGGAGATAGACGCCTCCACCCCTTGCAAAGGTTTTCTTGTCCATCTCTTCAGAACTCTTCCATTTGTAAATAAACACCGGAGTTACTATAGGGATTAACCGCTTCACCTCTTGTGAGATATCATTGTCCATCCATAACAGAATCTCGCAGTCCAACGACTTAGGAGTACATTTAGATATTGACCCGCCAACCCCTTACGCGGCATTCTTCTGGATTCCTCCCTTGACCAATTAAAGTCACAGTTCATTCAGAGAATTCATATAATTCCCACGCGTAAGAGAAGATGTCCACGACACAGAGCTACATGTGGGTGGTTAATTCTGTATTAAATCTGGCAGTCGACTGTTATCCAGCGTTCGCATACTAAAGAGACTAACCACTTTCTTGTCCACGCATCCGTCTCGAATGCTATTCCATCGTGGATTAGAAATTTTTATAAAAGGGTGTTAACTTCTCTTCGCTCAACTTATTTAGCCAGACTCCTATCAAAGACAGGAACCTGTCTGTGACATGTCTCGATTCACAATGAAGCTGACAAAATTTTTGCACTAGAAGCTATAATAACGAAAAAGCTACAGTCTAATAAACTCATTTTACCTCAAATAAATCAAATATAAACAAATTTTCAATAGGTAAGATAACTTATTTACTTGACTGTAGGCTTTTCTATGAAATTATTATTTCGTCTTCACTAAAGAAATCTTGAATGCAATAAAAACATGATTTGTGTGTAGGAGGAGTGGTTGGTTTTTGTATTTGTAAAATAAATTATCTGTTCTTCAATTGCTAATATTTATCTAGTCTTATGTCAACCTTTTTTTTTTGTATTTTTCTTCTTTTTCTTACAGATTTGTTCTGCTGCATTTCAACGACTTTCTTATCCTCAATTCGCAATTTACAAATACATGAAATTATATTTATGTTGGTAAGTACCCGTAGTTTGATTTAATAGTAATTTAATAGCAACAAAATCAGATTTGCAAAACTCATCTTGAGAAATAATGGACCCACTTTCATTGCTCGAAACAATTCTATGAGAAAATATTATGAATCGAAATTATTTGTACAGAATTATTCATATCGGTTTTACACACAATATATTCTTTATTATAAACCGGCTACAAGTAGTCTATGGAAAATAACGGGTCTATATTTTTTTACTTATTTCTTTCCCATGGGATCAGACCCTAATTTCGGACATGAAGCGATCAAATTTGTCAAGTTCTCGATTTGACTTTTGAAAACTCTATATCCCAGGCAAGATCATGATAATCCTTATATGAGAGCAAGTGCTGTTCATATATTGTGTTTTGTTGACATGACCAACGACATTTGTTGGAAAAAATAGCAATCTTCCTTCAATGATTAGTTTTTCAGGCTTCCATTGTTAACACTCTAAAGAGCAACTGCTGCAGTCTCATTAACAACTACTAACGTGGTACAATAGATAAACATAACGCTTAAAAGTCCTAACCTTCTTAATTTTGAGCTGAAAACGATGTTTTTTGTTTAAGAATAAATCACAGACGTAAGTGAGTTCGATTATCACACATTTTGTTCTTAAATTCAATCACTTACATACACATTACATGTATATTACGCATAATTCTAAACAAGAGTGACTGACAATAGTCTTGCACAAAGTGGGTGTTTGCACTGCAGAGTATTGGTGACAAATACCGCTGCCTTTACGTGTCCCATTTCAAGTCCCTGCTTTCCGTGAGTTGATTTCAGGCAACCGATTTGTAATTAATGATTACTGGCTGTCTTGTAATTGCTTTTAATTGCGTTTAAGACTTCAATATCGGAGCAACATTTTTTTTTGTCCACAAAGCCACAAAAAATGGTTCTTATCAATCACTTTCGCTATCGGGGGTACAGTCGAATTTTTTAAAATATAAAATTTTGCCCTCAAGCAGGCCTAGAACCTATACCTAGATTTCTTTAAAAGTACGTTCACTTTATTCGATATTGTCAAAGCTCATTTTCGAAAAACAATTCTAGTAACACGATTACTATTCTAAAGACACAAATCTGCGATCATTCCATTACTACTAGAGAGCCAGTCACACGATTCTTCTGTCCAAACTGAAAATCCTTTTATTTCTACCACAATTTTACCTTTTTGAGTAGAAGCATTCAGTTTAGAAAACACTTTACAGTATTTCCCCACCATAATTCAAGAATAAAATAAACTATTTCTTTCCACAATAAAACCTACTGGTTGGCAATTAAAACTTTGAACGTCAAATGTTTGTCACATCATTTTATATGGTTGCCTTCAAATAAAAAAAGTAACAGAAAATGCATTAATTAGCCCCGCATTCCACACCAAAACATCTTAAAAAGGTGGTTAATAACCCCAGCGTTGTACGGAATAAACATCTCTTTTGAGTTTTTCCAAAGCTCAGTGCATTATTTTATCAAATATTTTACTTTGTTTTTGTTTTATGCAGCAGCGGAGTTAAAGGTCTAATGTGGGCTCTTTTATTTTAAACAAAAAAGCTCAGGGAACAATAGTGTGCCCCTGTAGTTTTTTTTTCGCATTCATTACATGTCATACACATGTCATTGACATGAAAGTGCCTTCTTTATTCCAAAGTCTTTGTAAAGAATAAACAATATATTACAACAAAAACTATAGAGGACTCGAAAAATAAAGGATTTGTGTAGGTGCATGCAGAAGAGAAATGTGCAGGACCCCCTAAAAAATAAAACACACGATTCTATGAGGCAAAGTTTTTATTTTGTTAGCGGTATTCAGTGCAAATGGTCTTGCAAAAGGGGAAAGGCAAAATAAAGAAGCTTCTTTATACAAATTTAACAGAAGTTTTATACATTTTCATAAAAAAGCTGCGATATTTTGCCTTTGCACTTTTGCGAAACCATTTGCACCAAGCACTGAATATGGATGGCTATTGTTAAAAATAACAACACGGAACATTTCAATTCAAATTGTACAACAAAATAAATAGAACGAAAAAATAAAGGAAATAAAAAAGAGGAACAGAAACTAAATAAAAGCACAATAATACGCGGGAAAAATAATATGGAAGGAAATGAGGAGATTTTTTTAAACAAAAATAGGATTAAAAAAACCCAGAGAGAAGTTTTTTTGTTAATGATAAATAATTTAAATAGATAAGAACTCAAGAATTCGAAATGGATTTCAAATTCTTTTTTAAAATCATAATGTTCTATATGCGAGGAAGGTTCCAGCATTACTCATTATTTAGAAAATTTTTACTGTTTGAGGCCTAGGAAAAGGAAAGGCGAAATGGAAGGAATAGGTTGCGTGAGGAAGTCATCTCAGCTTTAAATCATTCAAAAGTTTCGAAAATGCTCGATACAAATGAAAATAAATAAGATCGAAAACAGTCCTTTGCACCGGAAAAATTCTGTAGTAGATTTTTAGTTGATCATACTTTTGTGATGGATACATAATATTTGGCACAACGGAATATAGCTCCCCTACTTATCTTTTTTTAACTAGAGACTCTGCTTGTTATTCTGGTACTAGTAAGTGAGTTGGACAGCTGAGTTCAATGCCATTCAAAATTTATTATATATCTTCGCGGCTTTCGTTTAAGTGAATTTTTATTTTAGCGACTGTCTGTCTTAATTATATATCATTTTACTAAAAAAGTAATCAATGTTATTTAAAATAAACCAAGTTTTGAGACGAAAGAATAATTCGATAGATTATGTCCAAACGCAAACGTTTACAATAAAAATTTCATAAAAATTTTATAACCCCGTTTTTCAGTATCTCGTAAAACTTCATACTTGATAACCGTTACCCATAGAATAGTCATTCTAGAACCGCCTTCGTATTTTATTTTGCTTAAAATATTCCCTATACAAATATTTCTGGCCATTCATTCTCCTCCTTAGTTTCTAGTTGACTGTTAACGAGTTAAAAAAGAAAGAATTTGCAATCAGAAAATGAAATTTTTTTACAAATTGATTTAATAAATGACAGACTTTTATTTTAATTATTCTTGAAACTGTTATAACTAACTTGAAGCTGAATAAAATACGTTTATTATAATTTTCCCTGAAAACTTTTAACAAACAAAATTTTCGTGACTATTTTTTACTTAACAAAAATTCAAAAGAAAAAGAAAAGACTAATTGAAAAGGAGAAATAGAGATTATTTGCTCATTATTTGTATTTAGCAAAAGTCCGCCATAAACCATTATTATAATACTGGTACCACTTATACACTCAGTCATTCACTCGTTCTATTCAGTCATTATTTAATGCACAAGGATTTATGCATAACGAAAAGGAACAAGCAGAGAAAAAAGTTGCACGAACCCGGCTGTGTCTATAGTGTGAAATATGTGAATAAGGAAATAATATTTCAAATTAATGTTTATGAAGGATGGATTTGCGAAATCCCAGCGAAAGGCTTAATTCGATTATTAGCAGCTATAAGAAGTGATCGGCGAACAATTATGTCTTTGACTTGAAATTAGGTTATGTAGCTCGCTTACACCGAATTTACTCGGCAGAGATTAGGTCCATTGTGATGCTCCTTCGACCGTCTATTTACCCCTACAGTTATCTAAAGAACGCGAGGATCTTTAGTCCGTAGCAACCACCTGGGGCTTCTCGCAAAACTTGTCTGGCTCGTTAGTGTCACATCCCTAAGACAAATCACCACTTTCATATCAAAATAATTTGCAGCCCATTAAGTAATTAAATCATTTTCTTCTATTGGGCAGAATTAACCAACTAAAAATGTGTTTTTCACAAATTGAAATGCAGGAAAATTTAATCTTTTATAAAAACAAAGAATTCCAAACCATTTTAGCGCGTCTCTGCAGCTCTGTCACTGTCTCCAAATATATGGGGACTTTTCTGGCACTGCGAAATTTTAGGAATTGATTAGACTTCAGCAGTAATATTATAAATTTATTTATTCGGTTTGGCAGTTGGACCAAAGATGAATATTTAAGGAAAATTCAGGATCGGGCGCAAGTAAAACCATGCGCATTATCACAATCCGATGGAGATATTACTTTAACTGTTACCTGGCAGCCATTCGCAAGCTGTGGGGTTTTCGACATGTATGCGCATGTAAATTAAGCACAAATTTCATAAGATCTAACGGTACTTTTACTGCCATGACACTTCTAAAATCCCACTTTTTTGCCTTTAAAATAAACTTTTTTAGTTTGCCAGTTTAGTAGAAATATTCCTTTGTACATTTTTCAAATGTTTCTCTATTCAAACTACACTCGCCATGTGCTGGATTTTGGCTCGCTCAACATCAATGAACCCCTGCTCTGCAGGCCCAACAACAAATAATTGTGCATGCCAAGCTATTGTGCTCCCAGCCAGTTTCCTTTTAGAAAAGGAACAATTTATGAAGAACTAAACAAAAAAAGAAAAACTATAACGAGAACAACACACAAAATACTTGAAGTGATTTTAGTTAAATATTTCAAATTACTCAAAGATGATGCAGAGAACGAGCGTTGCAACTGTCTCACTGCCTACTTGGCGGCTAGGCAGTCGGCAAACAGAGAACTCAGAGTCAAAGGAAGGCTTGACTAATGAAGGTTTTGCAGACGTTTTGCGTGTTTGTTAAATAAAAAGAAAAGAATTACCTGTGGCATTAATACAAATTCAGACTCTTAAATGCGACACAACCTGCCATCGTTTGATGTGTTTTTTTTTTCTTCGTAATAATTTTCATAATGCAGATCGGCATGAAATGTTCAGCAAAGTGAAAAGGATATAAATATTTTCATTTTTTTTTTTGCCGGCATTCCTTGTTACAGTAAAAACTCTCAAAATAGCAACAACACAAACCCCTGGCATACCAAAGGGAGTAGGAAGCAAGTTCTTTAAAGAAAAGTTCGTTAAAATACTTTGTTGGCATTTTCGTAGGAACTTTTCATTGCCATTTTACACAAAGAAAACTTATTTAAACTTATTTAAGCTTCATTTTGAAAATCCTGGGAGATTTAAAAGCAGCAAACTAAAAATATCTAAATTAAGCAACAAATTTATAATTAAAAAAAACAGGAATTTGAATTTGATTAAAGTTTTATATGGAATATATTATTTTAGCAAAGAGATTATTTAGGAATATTATGAACTTTAATTCACACCTGTATAGAAAATTTTTGATTAAATGCTTCAAATTAAGTGAATTATTTTTACTTATGTCTCATTTTACTTAATCTAGAAATGTTGTATTTTCGGTAAAAGCGCCACATAAACGTAACTTTTCACCCGTCACAATGGCTCTTAAGAACTGCGGCATTAGGGGCTTAGCATTTGCAGTAACGCTCTCGCTTTCAGCTAATTTCGTTAAGCCCTCTCCCAGGCGTATGACATAGTCCTTGCTTATGAGTTTCTCTTGCATTTCGGATCCAAATGAAGCCATTAAACGTTCCTCGACACCCGCTGACCCAACGTCAGTGTCTGCTTCACAGAATTGTCGTGGTGATATCGTACAAGCTCCTTGATTTTTTAAAATCTCTTTAAATTTGTTTTGTATTTGCCGTATATTTACGCCTGTCAACTCTGGCATGAGTTCGAAACATTTATACTGATAGAATTGCATTTCGAGTTGTTCAATTTTTTTCGTTATAGCCAAGGGATTGGGTAGCTGCAAAATGTAATTTGTTTCGCTGGTAGGAGCTGTTGATGTCGAGGAGGAAGATGAACTTGCCACTATTTCTATGTCTCGTGCAAAACGACTGAGATCGGCTAGAGTTTCGTCTAGGGATTCGGTGAAAAGTTCCAATACTTGGGAGTTCATAAAGATATTCTGAATGTAAGACTCAATTAAGAAATATGACTTGCGATTTTAAAATTTAATTGTAAATTACCTTTAATTTTAATATAGTGCTGTGTAGCAGTGGTACTATTGTTAGACCGTAAATTTCACCCAGATTGCGAGTCTCCAAATAGTGAAGGACTTTGTAGCCTTCAACAGTGTCATCAAATAAGCGTTTCTATATTTAGAAGATTAAAATATTAATTTTCTTTAGCTTAAGGTTCAAACTTGCTAATGGGAAAATAATTTGATTGAATAAATAAATAAGAACCCACCTGCCTGGAGATAGGAATTGCTTTAGCTTGCTCCCATACCAATTTCCAAGTGTTACCCTCAGCTTTCATGCGGGAACTTAATTTATATTGCTTAACGCCCTCATCATCTAGATATTCCTCCCAATCGTTGGGACTGTACCAACGTATAAAATCCTCAAAACGAGCATTTAAATTAGCTGCCTTAAATGCTTCGGCATCTGATTGTAAAGTTGAGCACATCATGGCGGTAACTTGATCTAAAACACAAGTGGAATTAAAAAGAAACTTTGGCAAAGGAATGAAAATTCAAGTGGCTGAACCTGAACTTGTTCCCAATTTTAACATTACATCTGCATCATCTTGCAATTGATCCTCAGTCTTGGGTACCGGCTCCTGGGTAATGGGTACATATAAATATTCTTCTGAATCTAATAGCTTTAAGTCGCGCAAACGTTTCAAACGTCCTTCGGCTTTTGTGGCCTGGCCACTTTTAACTGGAGACAAAGAACGATTGGCATGATCTTCATCGCAATCGTAAAATTCCTCTTCGGTATCATTGTCTTCTTCCTCTAATTCATTGATAATTTCTCTCATCTCCGAACATTGGGGTTGAGGCTTTATATTCTGTTCTCTTTGTAGCCTACGCTCTATGCAGACATTTAACATTTGCAGTTTTTGATGTAAAAGACAAGTTTTGGTATCGGGAAATCCATGGGCAACCCTTTCAAATTTACACAAAGAAATTTTCATATTTTAATTAGCAGTTTAAAAATTGGTCAGTAAATGAATGGAAACAATGTTGGCTGTGGTTTAAGGAAGTGGCACTTCGGTTTTTGAAAAAGTGCTTGCAAATTAATTCATTAACAACAATTTCATGCCTTTTTTCTTTGAGTTCTCGAAAACATTTTCATTCATCCAATGATTGAACACAAATATTGTGGTAGCCTAGTCCGTTTTTGTTTTGGTAGCTACGCTATTCATTTGAATTTAATATTGTTTATTTTTCGTGTTGATTTTACAGTTGCCAATCAATTGAAAACTATTTATTTTATTACAGAAATACTGTGTGAATCTTCCACACAGTTGTTACACCAAAAATTGAATTGAATTCCAACTTTATCTTCAACACCATCATTTTGAAACGTGAACAATAAAATGAAGCGCAGGAATTATTTTACATTTGAACAAAAAAATGTACGGAATTGTGGATATCGTTAAAATTGTTATGCATTAAGGTGACCAATAATAGAGAAAGCTTCTATGGAACTTTTTTACATTGCAATTTAAAAAAAATGTAAAACTTGTGCTGTCAAATAAGAAATGTGGTGGCCAATAATGAAATTTATTTATAAGAATAAAACCTTTCCACGTAAAAGGTTTAAAGCTGGTATGTTCCAAAATTATTATGAAAGCTTTAGCTCTTGCGATTTAATTGTTTAATTGTTTTTAATATAAAAATGTTTATCATTATTTCAAAAAACGATTTCCAATAATACGTGGGCGGGTCAATAAGTCCGTGACTTTCTGAATTTCCCGCCTCTTAAAACAGACATGGCATCACTGTTCCTGTCAATATGCATCTGTCACTTGACTCATGTCAAAATTTGAACAAGCTGCGGCATTTAGTTTGTGTTTGATAGCAGACTACCGCGTGATTTGAGGAGAGAAAATAGAAAAGTGAATTTCTTGCGGTCATTAGGAATTATTTTTTGCAAAAAAACCCCATGACTTAAGCCAAGGTTAAAATTGATAAACACTCTAGGAACTCTGCAGTATCAATTTCATCGGTTTACTGAATTTTGTTGTGGACTTATAAGCACGGAAGATGTCGAGCGTCTAGACGCCTAGTTGAGCCCTCTACAACCCAAACAATTGCAAAAACTAACTAGATGGTGTTAGCCGATCGGAGATTAAAAGTGCGCGAGATTGTGGAAGCCATAGCCATGTCACATGGCCCAGTGGCTTCAAAACTGAATGATCACTATGGGTATGAAAAAGCGTTCCGACACATGGGTGCCGGTTTTGCTTACAAGCGACCACAAACGAAATCGTGTGATAAATTCGTCAGATTGTTTGTTGTTGTTCAACCGCTATACGCTGTTTCGTAACCACAGACGAAATTTGGGACCACAAAAAGTCACAACAGTGGGTTTCTCGAGTTGAGTCGGCGCCAAAGAAGGCCAGAAGGGTTTGTCAGCCTATATAGTTGTCGCGACCGTTTTCTGGGACGCACGCATTTTCCTACCTTCAAAAGGGTAAAAAATAATTAACGCAGAATATTAATACCAACTTATTGGGTCGATTTGATGAGAATTTGAACAAAAAGGACCGCTTTTGGCCAAGAAAGTCGGTCTTTTGTACCAGAGCAATGCAACGGTGCACACATGTGCAGCAAAAATTCATGAATTAGCCTATGAAATGCTCCCTCATTCGCCCTACTCTCCGGATTTAGCATAAAGTGAATATTTCCGATAAAGCTTTTAGTTATTGCAGTATTAAAAAAAGTATAAAAATTTTTATTTGAAAACTATAATACTTGCTGTTTCAACAGAATTAATGAGCTACAATCAACATATTTGCATACAAATTCACCTGCAATACTGAAGGATGGCATATAAAATTCATTTGTAAAATATACCGAATTTACAAGTCCTCCAATGAAAACAATTTAAGAAAAATAAAAAAAAAATATTGAGCAACTGGTATTTACAAATTCACTAGTAACACAGTCCACCTGCCACACAAAATAGGAAAATAATAAACAGCGCCCTAACATAGGCAACGCTTTTGTGCCTAAAGTAAAATAGCATACTGTACCGTTACAGATTGAACGAGAGAGAGAGAGAGAGAGAGATAGAGTCATGGGGTTGTTGGCATAAGACAAAAATTAAATTAGAGTCAAGTTGTGTGAGTTCGTACATTTGTAGCATGTTTTTATTTCCCTCCTTTCATGCATCCAATGTTGCATCGCAAAAAACCATGCAAGTCCCTGTTAAACAATTAAAAACTGGAACTCACAAAAAATTTCAAATTTTAACGAATGCATTCTGCTGCTGGTTGTTAGCAATTGCAATAGTTGCCAAAGCACACGACATTGACTAAACAAACGGTCATGTTTGGAAAAATTGCGAACCAAAAGGTTTCAATTGATTTTTAGTGGTTTACTTTGTAACTTTTTAAAAGCCTTTCATCAGCAGCAAATGGATAAAGGGAACGAATAGATAAAATACTTTAGCTACCTTTTTGGGGTTATTTTATCTTGAACTTTTTTAAGCAACATCATATTGAATATGCAGTGAAATTAGTAGTAAATTTTTATCAATCAATTTTATCAATTTATCTTTCTTAATTCGGCGTACCGAAATATGACATACGAGTATTTAATATTAATAAACTTTATATGCGAGACCGTTTTAATCACATGTGAGGTCTTAGATTTACTTAAAAGTAACTATAACATTCAACCTTTTGAACCTAAACTCTCGTGTGGCTATTTTGCAATATATCTCACTTATGTGACTTTAATGATAATTATTATTTATGTCTTTATTATAGATTTTTTCTGACCTTTTTACATTTATCAATTAATTACTGACGCTTGAAAGTCTTAAATAAAACTGTGCATTTTTTAAATATTTTTATTCACACTCGACATTTTGCTACGCCTTTCTGTAGCATCATCAGGAAATGAAATATATTAAATTGTCGAGTTTGAATAAAAATATTAAAAAAACAAACAATATTGATTATTTAATTAATTGATTATTTTTGGCCGGTAAATATTTTAGAAAGAAAACGGGAGGATTTTAATTAAAAAATTAGTTTATTGATTTCTGGGTGCACCGGTGCTAGCCTATCAATCGAGGTTTCGATTCCTACCAAAAACTGTGGGTCTGTTAGAATATAATTTGTATTGTAACATTTAATAAATGAATAAAAAAATATTGAATCCTAAAGTCTAAACACTTGCATGGAATAGAACAGGGCGCTAACGGCATCCTAAGATTTGCTTAATTTCTTCATTCTTTAAACATTTTGCACAAAAAAAAAAACTTAAAAGAAAGAAGTCCAATCGAACTATATACGCGACCAGTTCACCAACACAAAAACTTACCACATACGGACTAAACAGTGACATTCTGTTAATGAAATGGTATTTTTACTAACCACTCATAAACCTGAAATCAGCCACATCCCTTAAATTTGTTTTCCAGAAAAATCATGGAAAAGTAAAAATAGTTTTATTAAATAATTCCGCCCTATTGCCTTTTGTTTATTAACGTGCACATATATAAACTTCAGCGTGAAAAGAGGCAACAACAATAATTCTGTGTTAGGCCCATACTAAACATAGATCACGTGAAGTCTATCGAAATGGCTGACACTGAAAGCAGCACTTCCAACTTTTTATGCCTAAAAGAATCGAATTGCCAGTTACTTAATGATTTTTGTCCTATCTAAATCTTAGAACAGTCTTGTTCTGATTTAGAAAATAAATCCCACATTTTTTTCTTCCTTTTATTTTGTGAGATTTTCAAAAAACTTTAAATGCTCAACTTTTTCTTCATATCTTTCCTTGTTTTCTTTTCTTAACTGCATAATCTCAGTTCTTTGCTTCAGTGTACTTTCAATACCTTGTTTTGGTGAAACTTGAAATTTTATCATCTTATCTGAAGGACCAATTTTTTCTTTAATATTTAACTCAAGTTTGTATCAAATTTAAGGACATAAATAATTAAAATATAATTCCCTGTACACAAATTCCCCTCCCACATAAGCTTTATGAGTATGTCATGTGTGCAGAAGTATATCCAGGCACATCTGGTGATTAAAAACATTTTTCTCTGCATCTGGTTTTAAGTTCAACATCAACATGCAACTAGGACATGCTTAACCAACCATTTGTCCCCAGTAACAATCGTTAGGCAACTTAAGACAAATTTAAGAATCTTAACATAACTTTAAATGATTTTAAGATGATTATTAAGTGAATATACTTGTATTACTTTTATTTGGTTCCCTAAAAGTGTCATTGGTTTGTCAAAGAGAGAGGAGGGCGAAATGTGAAATAAGAAGAGAAACATACAAAAATGACAGGACAATTTTTAACCGTAATTAAACAGGCATTATATAACCTTTGTATACAAAGTTGTGGGTAAGGACTTCGCTCAATTCATATCAAGCTCTCTCAGGGATCGCACTCATCACACGAGTTCAAGATAATTTCAGGGATACCGCAAGGCTCCGTGCTTTTTCCTACACTATTCCTACTTTCTATAAATGACTTTATATGTCAATCTTCCAATCCTATCTATTCTTTTGCAGATGACAACAGCATTTGCCATTCCTTCTCGTTCAGTAGTAGACCAAGCCCTTCGCAACTTGGAAACACAAGACACAATACGAATTATATGCTCAATCGAGATCTGGAGATAATTTCAGAATGGGGTTGTGCAAACAGGGTCGATTAATGTAGCAAAGAGCCGATGTTGTGTACTTACTCACAGACGCGCGACTGATTATTTTGCTTCATCTGCAGTTATGCGTGGTATAGGTATTAAGAAATCGGAAGCTCTTGAAGTTCTTGGCATGAAAATTCAGTGTGATGTTTGCCAAAAAATCACTCTAGTGGCTGGGTTTTACACTCTATAAAACATACTTCACTCTATCTGATATCCTTATTATTTACACCACCAATATCCGGTGCTTCAAAGTATATTTTAAAGTTTCTCGACCGCGCACAGAGGGAGAAGATGCTTATCGGCGACTTAAGGGTATCCAACTCTATTGATTCACTAAAACATCGACGCAATGTGGATGGGCTGCCTTTGTCCTATCGCTACTACAACGGAATGGGTCCCAATGAACTTAGCAAAATTGTTCCTGACACCCGAAAATATGTGTGTATAACACGTTCTTCATTAAGGGCTCATGCGTTTGTGGTCGATTGGCCAATTGAACGCCCAACACAGTGCAGAGAAGACTGCAAAGGTCGTCAAATGAGAAGAGGTCATAACTTTGTCAAAGCAAAGTAGCGAAAACTCAGCGTTTGCTCTAAGTAATGTTAGAAAGAGACAATCACGCTTGCTTCAAAATATTCGCTAAGTTTTATTGCTACAGAAAGTCAATATAAACACAAAAGGGAAAGTGAAGCATATAAAGTCACTATCTACCGTCTAGTGCCACTTCTGCATAAGCTGTAGCAGCATTTATTACTTCACATCCAGTTGAAAGATTATTTTTTCTATTTAAATGAAATAATTATACTTTCATGTAAAAGCAATAATAACTGCATTTTTTATATTTACAAATGCGTCTTTGTTTCCTTCATCACATGTCAAGTAAATGGTTACAAATGTTAACGTCACAAGTCTTGCTGTTTTAGCCCAAAGTGCACACAAATCTAATCCAACCAACTCTTTTGCATTTAAATATATTTCGTGTGTATCGGTTTTTAGGATGTACGTGTTTTCAGGCTAACTTCGTTGCTTGTGTTCCCGCTGTGGGTGTAGGTGTCAGTATTGGTAGATATGGGCATTTGAATTGAGTTGATACGTTGCGCATATTAATCATATGTACTCCAGAGAATGGCGATGTCAATGACTGCGCTCAAGTAATCAGGTAAAAATTGTGTGGAAAATTGTTGAATTTACTAGAACAGGGAACAGAGGTGGAGGAGACAGTCTGTCAGTCTTATCACCAGTTGAAATAAGCGAGTAAATAAATGAAGGCATGACCAAACACAATGAATGACTAATATAGTCAAACACAAATAACAGCAAATGCCACCTTTTAGGCATCACGTACGACAAACAAAAGACCATCTGTTGGATTCAGTTAAGTGTTGTTAGTTTGTTTTAATTCTACGTATAGAAAATTTAAGCCCAATCACTTCAAACATGTAATTATTTTTAATATGAGTAGCTCTTAAAAGGTATTCTAAATTGCTTAGAAAAAATATTAATAAATTAAACAAACGTTATTTAAACTTTACTCGTTGGTAATGACAATTAAAAAGCAATATTTTCAAATATTTATCAAATTTAAATGTACATCTGTCTCACTTATTTAGGAAAATAAAATGCTCGTGGTGTCAACAGTATTTATTTTAATTCACATGAATTGATATTCTGAGAGAAGAATTACACAGAAGATGGCCTATAGCCGAAGCCGGTTTGTCCACAAACCAAACGTAACACAGGATAACGGAAATTCATTCAAAAAATCTAAAGTATTTATTTTCCTTCTTTTATAAAGAAAACCCAAAAGTAATTGCCAAGGACCTGAAAAAAATTAAGATCTAAATCTAGTGTGTTGGTAAACAATTAAGACATGATATGTTAATAAATGGAAGTTAATTTTATACTTTGTTGTCTGTTGCTATTTTTCTTTACTAAGTAAAAATAATAAAAGCAAATCAGCTAATTTGCTAAAACAAAACATTTTTTTTTTCTTATATGTATGTAATTTCTTTTCTAATGCACTCTAAACGGAAAGTCATCATTTAAGGAAGTGGCGGAAACGGATATGACGTCATTACACAACACATACCCACACACATGTGCTACCACAGCACGAAAAACAAAACGAAACTAAGGCATCAGAAAATGACCCTCTCTCTCTCACAATCTCTTTAATCAAATACACATATTTAACTGTTGTATATGTGTTAGTAGCAGTATTTACATTCATGCTAATGGTTGCCGGAGCCAAAACAAATTGAAAAGAAAAATTAAAAATTACAAGGTTGGCATCATTTTGAATAATTTAATAAAGTTGAAGGAAGTAAAAAAGAAAAAATCTATTTTTATTTATATTTATCCACATACATACACATACACATACATACATATGTATGTCTGTAGCCTTAGTAAGTGTGTATAGCGTATAACAAGGATTCACACAAACAGATATTCATGTTTAAGCACAGCATAGAGAGCCTAAGAGATAAAATTAATTTGAATGACCCACTTTAAATAGAAGTGAAATAATTCAAAAGAATAATAAATTTTAAAAGGGCAAGATATTGTAGGTGGAACTTTGATAGCAACTGGAATATTTAATTAATGTAGAGATGGGCAAATGGGAAAGATATATTAATATCTTTATTGCATTTTGAGAGTCGATATTTAGATATACAAAATTTTTTGCACGAAACGTATTTACGGAAAATGTTGCAAATTAAGAAAATCAATAGAAATGCTTATGAACACATGTACAAACATGCGGCTTCATGTCTGCTTTTGCTTAAATTTTTTTTTTTTTTTGTTCAAAAATTTTTTCACACTAACGAACTTCTAAAATTGTGTTTTTTCGATCACAATCGTACTAACTTACATTTTTGATATATTTTTGTTTGTTCTTTGTCTCCAATAATTTTAAAATTTTAATTTTTCTGATCATTTACTCCCGAAGACCTACCACTAACTATAGTGGACGTGCCCCATAATATTGATGGGCGAGTCAGTGACTAGTTACTAAAATATGGATGCTTTACACCTTCGTATCTCGGGAAGCTTTTATGGTAAAACTTTCAAATTTCACGTAAAAAGTTACTTACATATACGAGGTTTGTTCAAAAGAAAAGGTGAATTTTGAATTTTGCTCAGGCTGTGTACATTCGATTATCGAATTTGCTTATGTTATGTTGGTGCACATGTGTTAGTCATATGTTGGCATTATCTGCCTATTTGGGTTAGTAGTTTGTTGTTGACAACTTAAAAGGTTAGTCACGTTTGTGTGTATTCCTCGATTTTTGACTTTTGAAAGGAGAGCGTTTTGCCACAATTGATGAGATAAAGTCAGAATCGAAGATCGAGCTGATGGCCATACCCAAAAGCGCATTTCAGAAGTGCATTAAGAATTGGAGAAAACGATGGCATAAGTGCAGTATATCTGAGGGGGATTACTTCGAAAAGGACAAAATGGATATTGATGAATAAATAAATACTTTTCAAAAAAATTCAAACTTTAAGTTTTCTTTTGAACAAAGTTCGTATATATGTAGAGTCGTTATGTTTCAAATATCATTCTTGTGACAGAATACTTATCAACCCAAATACGAAAATTAAAAAATGTTTACTTTATAATAAACATTTTTTTCTTTTCGGAACTGTTAAGAGCTTTTGTGCCTCCCATTTTTTTGAAATTTAAAATGGAAGTTGAACTTTATAGCATTGGTCGATTAGAATCACCATACATGACCTACTTCTTTAAAATATATTAATTTGCAAAAGTGGGTGAAATATTTATTTGGGCCGATGAATGATTGAATGCCTGTCACTTTTTAAAAATTATTTCATGAGCGCGCGTACTTTTTCCAGCATTTCGGCCATTGGCAGATATAATGTTGTCTTCCAGAGCTGACTAGCTTGGCCCTGTACACAAGAGATTTTACATATCCCCACATAAAATGGTCTAGTGGTATCAAATCGTTTGATCTTGGCGGCTAATGGACTGCTCCAGAATGTGATATTAATTGTTCACCAAACTCGCCTTACAATACGTTTTTGGTATCGCGTACCGTGTGGCATGTGACACCGTCTTGTTTAAACTACATGCCAACCAAGTCCAATTCTTCAAGTCGGTAATCATCGCACGGTACATTACGCCATTGACTGTAGCGTTGCGATGTTAATCGGCTTTTCAAAAGTACCGTTCAATGATGCCGCCGGCCCTCAAACCACCCCCAACAGTGCATCTTTCAGGGTGCATTAACAGCTCTTGAACTGCCTCTGCCTGCTCTTCACACCAAATTAGACAATTCTATTTATTGATGTACTCTTTCAGCCAAAAATGAGTTTCGTCGCTAAAGACAATTCTTCGATAGAAATACATCTCTCACACAGGACGAATTTTGATATTAAAATACAATGATAAGTAAGCGTTGTTCGTTTGTTAGTCTATTCATTCGTTCAAAAAAGCATAAAAAATATGTAAGTAACATTAAACATGCCACCATGATTTCTTTGAAATTAATTTTATGACAGGACATTGTAAAAAGCCATAACTTTGCATTTATCGTCGTCTGAAATTCGCCTGAAAAAGAGCTACAAACTCTAACAATTATTGGCCTTAACGGATAAATTACAATTTGGAGGGAAAGAAACAGTGACCACGACCAACGACAATGGTGGACATTCAAGCGTAAAACCCTTAAGCCATTGATCTGGAATCGTGTTCCGACACAGTGCACCCATTTTGTTTGGTCAAGTTGCAAGAAAAGGTTGCAAAAATGGCAACAAAATAACAAAAGCATGCCACGAAAATGCAGCAAGAAAGTATTTTGCAGAGCGTAACACAAAAAACAGCGGTATGATGGGAGCAACAGAAAAAATACAAAAGAAATACAAAAGTTATGTTGCAACGAAATATTGAAAATTTTTCCTTTAAGCGTTTTTCAAGCGCAAAAATCCAAACAACTGTGAGAAATTTAAACATCCATGTTGATGAATCTTTAAGAATTAATTTGTTTTAAATTTAAATATGCCGCAATTAAATCCCAACACATTTCAATTACGAAATTTATCTCGTTCTCTCTTTCACAATCCAATCTAAAGTTATTGGACTCCAGCGCCAGGCAGCACTAGTGTCAGTTTTTAATAAAATTGTTAAACAAAAACTATTTAAAACGTACAGGAAAAGGTATCATTCGTACATATGGGGCACATGTATCTACGTAAATGGAAATACGTGAAGAGGAGGGAACTAACCAAGTAACCAAACCAGCCATGTGTGCAATAAAATCAAATTTATAAATTTTTCATGGAGCCTAGAGAAAGAAGTCAGAGTTAAGGCAGCAAAACAAAATACGAATTGAATTAAAAAACATTGGTTTTGCAGTTCTGTGATATAAATGACATTATTCAGTTGATACGCTCAAATGTGGCCAAGCTAGAAAATGAAAAAGCTGGGTACAAGGGCAATAAATTGGATGATATTAATTTAATCGGCCTCGCAAAGAGGGAAAATATGCTCAATTACTAAATTTCGCTTTAATTTAATGTACAGAAGAAACTATAATAAAGTTAATAATAAAGGAATAATATGCAAAAGGATAAACACGACTTAACGGACTTTTTTATAAAATCAGACATGGATTTTTAATTATACCTTTATGCACAAAATATGCCTTTCCAAAGCAAACCAATAAAATTTAAATTAATAACAAACATCTGTGCATCAAATAGACTTTGGTGTTCACACATACGCAATTTAGCTTACTTAATTAACATTTGAGGGTTGAAAATGTTTTAACTTTGTTCGGGAAATCTTGTGTTTGTCAATTTAAAAAAAGAAAATAAATTAGGCATTATAAGATTTTATTAAAGAAATTATTTATTTAAAACGTATTTTCGTTAAAAATTTTTATGAAATTTCCTATTAATTTTACTTGTCATTTCCTTTTATAGTTCGACATCTGCGGTGAAGAATAAAATGTAGTTGTATTGCTGATGCAGTTCACCAAAGTTTCATGGGGAATTTGACTCAATTTATATTGCAATTATGTACTATTATCCTTTCTTATTATAAAATAGGCTTCCTAATACAACAAGATATGATATCTTATAAATTATAGTATTAGAATCAAATGAGTTATTTCAATATATGAAAAACACTAATTGAACTACTCAATTATTGAGTTCTTGTATGGCAAATTGAGCTCAATTAAGGCCTTAATTGCGTAACTTACATAATTGCCCAATTAAGGTGCATGTCTTAACAATAGTATTATTAAATATAATTTTATGACAAAATATGCTCAATTGATTATTTGTAAATTTATACTTTTACAAATAAATCAATTTTAAAAAAGGAAATATACGTGTATGTAAATCACGGGAGTTATTTGGCTTTTAGGCCATTTCTTTTTTTATAATTCTAAAAATATACAGAATTTTATTTAAAAAAGCAATCAAAAATACAGTGAAAATCAAAAGAATTCGGCAGCGAATTGGTTAATATATAATTACTTTTCTAATCTTTGCTGATCGTTAAATGCCAGTTTAGGATTTGATGCCTGATGAAGAAAGCCAAAGGCGAAGTTGGATGGCATAATGATCGACGGCGATGCGCATCGAGGATGTTGATTGTATCCTGCCTAAAGAAGAGACTGACACCAGATACTCGTTGGACGTAAACTATAGTGCCGTTGAAATGAAGACGAAAATAGTCGATTATTCTAGTGTCCCTCATAGACCATTAGAATGTCAAAAAATATTCTATTGGATTAAGATATTTCTTTATCAGAAGAAATTGAATCTTGGGTTGGAATCGATACTCCCAAGTAAGCTGTTGGGATTGGTCAATTGCACGGGGATAAGCTATAGTTAGCTATAAAATACCGTAAATGTGGTATGAAAATATATATTGCCCAAACAAATTGGAAGTAAAAATTTTGTAATGTTATTCAGTAGTAATGTTTATTTTAAAGGCTATTCAACTGACATGCCTCACAGCGGGGAAAACACTTAGTGAATAGGCCTACAGAAGGCTCCTAACTGCCTGTTTCGGAAAAAGACTAGTTTACATTCACATAACGTCGCAAGGTGTAACCAACACGAGCAAGTAGTTCTTTCAAAATGTCCCTATTCGCTAGTAGAAAGATTTGCGATTTGTTGCAAGAAAGATCTACGAAAGATATTATGAAATTTATATAGTCAGAAGGACAGTGGTTTTATTAGAAAAAAATTTGTTTTATCTTCCCAATTTTTTTTCTTTTTTACTGTAAGAAATTTATTTATTTCTTTTATGCCAGCAGTACCTCCACATAGCGTCCATTGTCTATACGCACTATTTAATTTATTTTCCTTTTAAAGACTGCTCCATTTAGTTCATTCAAGAAGCCAGCCTTAACTAAATCTTTTATTTTTTACTTGATTTTTCCCTTTTTTTAAATGCCATTCCTGCTTTAGTAATTTATTGCAACTCTCAATGCAATTAATTCTCCCTGTAAGAAGTGTAAACTATTTTAAATTGCTTTTAAATACAAATTTGTGGTTAAGAGTTTGGAAGGATCAAAAAATGTCTAGTTTTATTCTCATTCGTTTTAACTGAAACTTCCATTATTTTTGATGTTCGAGTTGGTCACTTATTCATGTTGTAACATGTACCATTACTATTGCATGTAAGTTGAAAAAAAAAGAAATAACAAAAACTGAAACTACTGTTACTTGAACTGTCCATTTGTCACTTGACAGCAGAGTTTGCAAACTATGAATTCAAAGTGAAGGATAGTGTAACACGTTAGCGGTTTTAAGAAACTTGTAGCAGTATAAACGCTATTAACAAATAGAAAAACTATTGATAAGGAGTTTTTAAATACGAGTTGGCAGTCTGTTGCGGCGGCGGCTGTTAGACCTGAACTGTCTAAGCAAAAATGTAGATTTTGTAAGCCACACACATGCACTTCTTATTAAACAAATATATTTTTCCTTAACCAAAGTAATACTGTTTAGAAGAAAATACTTTTTTTATATTTGTATGTACATCATTTAGCAATACAGGAAACCCCATATTCCGTCATGCACGTGCTAATGTAAGGGTCGAATCAGACCGCTTACTTCATAACTTTCTTTTCGACTTTATTTCCCCGAACTGATTTCTGGCAACCGATTTGCAATTATGACTTTACTTTCATTAAGTCTCGTGCTAAAACTAGTTCTTACTCTTGACTGTAGTGATTTCAGACTTCCACCGACTGGGAACTGTCGGCCTTCTTTCTCATCACAGAGACTCTTACAATTGCTAACATCTGTGTAAGACTTAGGTCTCTCAAGACATTCATATTTAACAAGTGTCTGCCCGTGGTTCTAATCCTTATGCTAACCAGTGCTGGATGTTCACACACAATGGGCGCAACCGTCTCAGCCTCTTGCTCAGGATTATCTCTGGAGACTAACCCTTCCACCCGTTATGAAGTTTTCTTGTCTATCACAGAATTCCTCTACTGGCCAATAACAACCGGGAGTTCTTACGAGTGCCTTTAAAGATTGACCTGTCCACCCCTCGCGAAGCATTCTTAGTCATCTCTTTGCGAATTAATACCGAAGGTCCTCCAAATAATTCATTTAATTTGCGCGAGTAAAAAAGAAAAAGGTGTCCACCCTCAAAGAGCTCTATATGCACCGGTAAGTTTATAATCAAACTGAAATCGAACAGTTCATATACTAGATACCCAGTACCTCTTAGGGATTTTTATAAGAGCGTTAGCTTCACTCCATTCGACTTATTTAGCTAGACCCATAGCCGCCACCACGAGAAGATAATAGTCAGAGCTTCTGCAGGTGAACCTTCAAAAGTTTTTGGTGTGTTCAAAAACAACAACACCGACAGCAACGAGCGCTACCGGTCAATAATAACCAAGTTCCTTTGGCCCGAAATTAAACGATATGGACATGGAAGGCATGTGGTGTAGTGGGACACCCTTGCGTGCGACATTGCGAAAGCCACAGCACTCATTCTACGTTGCCAATTTAAGAGTATGATTTTTTCACGCGGAGGCGACATCCACTACCTACCGGAATCGTGCGATTTGAAACATTATAAACTTTTTCTTGCGGGATTTCGAGTTTTGTATAAAGTTTACACTATCTACCAGCTCTGTTCTAATGTCAAATATAAACCGTATTACATACGAAATCAGTTTTTTTTTTGCAATTGTCACAGGGGACTGCTGCTTTGCTACATAGTTGGTTGATTGTATAAAAAAAGTTAAAAGAGATAAATCCAGAGACAAAAGAATATTCTCTACATGATACTCCTTCATTTTTAAGTGCAGAAAGGAAGAAATTGTGATGTTTCATAAATAAATGAAGAATATTTTTGGTAAGTATTTGGCGACAGGCATGGGGCAGAAAGTGAACATACAAATGAACAAAACAATGGGATCGTTTAATGTATATAGGCGAGCTGGACGAACGGTTGTAAAGAGGTGTAAAGGTGGCAGTCAGTAAAAATAGCTGTGTCTTAAATTTACTTGGTTTGAACGTTCTATTTTACTCGTTTTCAATTTTGATGTTTTACAACAATTAACAACATATGTAAACAAGCATTTTATACTGCATACTTTTTGATTACTTCTACTCCTTTTTCTCCGTTGTATTTATTTCTTATTGTCTTGCATTGTGAAAAATGCGACATAACAAATGGGAGTAATTTAGTTTAGATGTTTAACAATGTTATTTATGAACTAAGGCAAATAGCAGAGTAAAAACAAAATTGAGTTAAATTTTAAAAAAAAATTGCAGCAAATTAAATATTAAAGAAACAAACAGAAATTCTTTACAGGAAATGCTGAAAATAAGGAATTGAGTCATCGCCTGCACTGAAATTTTAGTTTTGGCGGGAAACTTGCTTTACTATTATTCGCATCTTCCAAGCATTTGATTATAGGATGCCCGAGGTATCTTTCCTAACTCCAGGCCACATGTGTTTGGTATGAGATAGAATTTTGCTTAAGATTCTATTTTAAGAGATTCAATAGAAATTTAAAAAACAGCTTCAAGTGCAGCTAGAATAGTAGTTACACAGGGTTATCGAAATAAAGTGTAATCCGAAGAGCTCCTGAGTTCGTGTTACTGCTCAAAAATTTGATTGTCAGCATATAGCCCATCATTATTCGTAAATTACTGCAGCGATTAGGAACTTGTGATTTAATGGAGAAACATCAACGCGATGTTTCTTTTCCACCAAAGGCACGATGTTTGCAGAAGGTGCTAAAATAAATTGGATTTTTGCATGTAATGGAGTTAGGCCGAATTCATATACGAAAATACAGTAGTTATTTCAATGCTTCCCTTATTGTTCGGCAGATGGTACATGTTAATGCCGATTTGGTGCCCGTCAATACTGGCATAATTTTAGCATCGACCATTGTCATAATTAGTCTGTGATGGACTATTTTCGTTGTTTCTGATACATTTCCTGAAAAAGTTAGTGGCTTGCCAGTTTAGCAAACGGAGGGAAAACTATCAGATAATCTCAAAGGTACGAGTTGCTCCATAAACATACATCACTCATGCATTACTCAATTGCTTGTTCGTATTGACATTGTCCAAATGATCCGGCGCCACCCCAATGTGGATTGGCTTGATTACCGGGCTTATCAAAGGTTTCAAGTTAAAGTCCGTGTAAAACAAAACATTAACTATTATACCGAGCATGTCTTTTTCTGATAAGGAAGGCAAATTTAGGCATGTTGCGACCACTTTTTGCCTTAACTCTAACTATTAACTGATAAAAGTCAACTCAAAACAACTACTCCTCTCCAAACAATACTTTTCTTTGTCGTTGCGGTATCTTTCAAATTACCCACACAGCATTGATCTTCTACTGAACGCCAAAAAAAAGGCACCTGTCAGGAAGCAAATTGGACATTGCAAAGATAAAATTAATTATCTAATTTGTCCTCGTTGGGTGTCTTGATGACTTATCCTGCTGTACTAAAATTCTTGCACAATTCGAAGTGTTCAGTGTTAACTCGCAAAAACTACGAATTTATGACTTTTTCACGCTCAAATTTGAGCGACGGCTCGCCGTTCCTTGGGACATCTTCGAAATTTGGTCACTGTCTGTAGATGCATTGGTTACTAACTTAATGAACTTTTATTCTTCCAATTTTCATATGCAAAAGCTTAATTCAATTTGCAATGATTCGGGATGAATCAACTGTCTTGAAAAATAAGCTGTCAGTGTAAAAATAACATCTCTAATTCGAAACTAAAATATTATTTGCCTAAATCGTGTTGTATTCAAAATTTAATGTTTTATATTTAAATAATATTTCCCTACATTTAGCTATTTTTCAAAACTCTCAATTAAAGAAGTTGAAATAAAAATTTGCATTTCAGCCATTTTTAAAACAGGGTAAATAGTTTAAAAATTCCCATAGACAAAATGATAATTTCGATCAAATATCAATTTGGTAGAAATAAACTCTGAGATCTAAAATACTTCCACTACTTATTTATCAAAAATAAAGGTTTTTCCATTCAGAACCGGTTGATAAGAAAAAACAATCTGGGTACGCGTATCCGACAGTTTCAATGGCTAACCCGCATATAGCCGGTTGAATTCGAGCGATTGCCTGGGATAATCTGACTTCCAGGGCATCGGTCGATTGCAACTTATAAGCATAAACATGGGAACAAGAAAAATTCTGGCGGGGCCAAATGGCACAATCTTGGAGGCAACTTCACGTCCCCCTCGCGAGAGATAATCGTACTCTCAAAGTGTTAATGCAAAATGTCTAGTGCAGCGTTAGCTGTGTTACATGTGTCCATATCGTTTAATTCGACTCAAAATGAATGGCTCTCGTTATTTGTCGTGCTCGCCGTGGTCAGTTATCGAAGAAGTAAAGTCTAATGGAGCCACCGGCCCAAAATCCGCATCAAACAGTAATTTTTTGTAGATGATTAACCTGTCCTTAATAAAACGCCCTTTATGTACGCAAAATGCCTTTTGCTTTAACTTTTTCCGTTCCTTATTTTTAGTGAAATAAAACTGTCGACAAAAATGTAAATTATAGTATCAAAGGATTTGTACATTTTGACAGTGTCAACGAGATACTGTTTGTAGAAATACAGTACGAGTAAATCTAAAGTACTAGTGGGAGTTTCAACTACAATAGAAAATTACTTTTCCGAAAGTTCAGGACATCAACATCATCACCGTCATCATGTGTGCAAGGGAGTTAAAGAATATGACAGGAAATAGTGGCTGTAAATTTCCCTTAAGTAGTTTTCAATAGATTTAAGTACCAGAAGGGAAGTAGAACAGTAGAATCCTGCAAGCGGGATTTGTTAAAAAATATTTTAACACCAACCTAAAATAATATTCTATCAAAACTACGTAAATTTTGATGCCACTATTGAGGGCAGGATAATGTCATGTCGTGCAATATTAGACTGCTACTTTATATTTTTGCCTACTAGCATTATGCATACAATACTGGTACTTCACATAGCACTTAAACATTACACTCCTAAGACTCACTCCCCTACAATAAACACACACTTGCATCTCAGTACACATGCTGTACGTATGTACGAGTACATGTAACGTATTGTGCATCTTTTACAAAAAGATATTGAATCTATAATCATAAAACGAAAGAAGTTATAGAAAAATGGATGACTTGAATATGACTTGAAAACCCTCAAGGCAAGACAACAAACTTGCTCCAGCAAACACACGCTGATACACACACATGCACCGAAATCCGAAGAAGAACATGAGAGTGTTTAGAATTCTATTGAAATGTCTACAAGACAGAAAGAAAAAAGAAAAACAAAACTTAACCTACAAAAAAATCATGATTGGATATGATAAAAATTTTAAGGAGTTTTTTATGTGAATAAATATTAAATAATAATAAAAAGCGATAAAACTCCAAAAGGAAATGAAATCAGAACGAAGCTACAAAAACGTAAAGATTTAATGCAGCTTATTTGGATTTTAATTCTTTAAAAATATTACGAGGAAAAATCTCACAAGAGGATATAAAGTCATGTAAGAGAAATTAAATCAAATTAAAGTTTGTAAGATCTTCTTATGGAAAGAGAGGAAACACATACGTCTCAAAACAACAAAAGAAAAGTAGTTATACAAAAAATGCGGTTACTTCCAGAGTTTAAAATTGCTACTACGTTAGCCAAATTTTCTGTAAAATGTGCATATTTAACAATCGCCATGTCAAAAATATTCGAACTTTTTTCATTTCCATTAATTCTGCTGCTACAAATTGTTGTATTGTGTTCACAAATTACTTTAAAAATTGTATGGTTGGTTTGTAATTTTTATTAGCACAAACAATTAGTATTCATCCTTTTTGTAATATTTTATGATGCTCTAGCAGCACTCACGACCATTTTTATATTAATGCCGCTAGTATTTATTTCTATCATGCTTGGTGCTGCTGCGAACAACAGTAAACAAATTTTCGTCGCTTGAACTGCGAGTAGCTGTGATTTGCTAATTTCTTGTGTGTGTGTGTGTTTTGTCTATGTGTGTAATGTAAACTTTCAAACATGAAGATAGTAAATATGTACAATGTGAAACTTACTAGCGTACGGTTTAAAGACACTAAACCGAGCCTCGATACGATCGTCCACGCACGTCTATATCTTATCAGGAAAGATTATATTATGTCATGTTAGCATCATGGAGATAAGAGCGTTATGCAAGACGTTTTGGAAACGAGCCAAATCGAAGCTGCTCTTTTAAGGAAAGTGCATTGTTATCGGTAAATTGATGATTTCTTGGGATTGAAATCTTACCGAAGGCATAATTATAAGTAATGGCTCTTGGAAAACAATATCTAGCTAAAACAAAAAAGACTTCTGTCTCTTATAATAATTTTATTATGAATAATTTTGGTTTGATCCATACTCAAGGTTTTGCCTAATCGCTTTCTTCGAATGCCGTGCAGTATTCCACCAGCCAGACAGTACGAAAGTATGCGAATTCGTTAAATCCTTTTAATGCAAAATGTTCGGCGTGGTTTTTTCACAACGACAACTCACCGGTTTACAGATCTCGTCTTCGCCCATTTTAGCAAGTTCAGTTAAATTTTAAATTGTATTATAAGATTTGGTATTCACACATATGCAAATTTGCTTACTCAATTTGATAGCTGAAAATGGTTTCGTAAAGGATTCCAAAGTTGCAACTGTGGTTGTGTCTGTTTTCACTGTGTTGTAGAATCTAGGATTATTGCACAGCTTATAAAATAGCAAAAAAAAAAAAAAAACTATGTTTACGATAACTCGTTGCCTATAGAATGACGTGTCGGGCGAAGGCATTTGATCGACCACTCGCTTTGGTATTACAGAATCTGTAATTTCGATAACAGGTATACACGATAGCGAATTCGGCGTTCCGAAAAAGTAAAATATCGAACAAAATTAGTCGGCCACTTCTTAGCGAACTTCAAATTGTTCGATAAAAATGCTTAAGTAGCGATAAACAAAAAATTTATGCTTGATGAATGAACGTACGTATGCACTTTTATAAATAAATAACGAAAACAAAATGTGTAACACATCCAAACGTTCAAACTCCTTTTAATTTTTGCTTCTAAACACTTTTTTAGTACATTTTTTTAATTCTACCTTTCGTTCTTAGTCATTCTCTCCCTCCCTCTCTCTCTCTATCTCCCTCTATCGTTCCAAAGATTTAATAATATTTTGTTTTAGAATAGAATTATTCACCTGCTATTGCAATTTGTTCGCAATATCTGGTGTTTCTCTAGTGCGGGTAACAGTTCTTTTTTTCTCTTTCTTTTATCTTAAAGTGCATTAATCTTTTTGACACAATAGCCTGAATTTAATATACATGAAAATTGATTGTCTGTCCGTATGCCTGTCGTCATGTCTATATGAATTGCTGTGTGCAAGTCAGTCAGTCTGCCACACTACATGTCTAGTACATGTAATTTTATACCGTTTTTTTTTCTTTTCTTCATTTTGTTTTCTCCATTATAAAACGAAAAAAAAATAAATCACAACATTAATTGTCTGCCATTATTTAGGCCAAGTTTCATTGCCAGTGGGTCGGTCGTTTAATGTTTAACAGAGTTATATATTCCAGTTTAGTTTTCATTCTTAAACGTGGAAGCATAGACTCTGTATGGCAGTAATTACACGACGGCGGTCCCAGAATTACCGAAATAAGAAAATATTTCCTTTTAGCTTTGTATATTACTTCAATATCATTGATATCCTCACTATAGTAAGAAGAGTAATGCTTCTCAAAATGTTTCAACGTTTGAAAATCTTTTTTTACCACTCAACAATTTCTTCCAGTAAAAATATAAAAACATAATCCAAGCTAAGATCTCTTGAACACCACTTTTAGCTAAATTGATGTTCCTTGCTTTAATTCATTTAAGATTAAAATTTTAAACTAAGCAACTGGGCCCTGCTTCCAAATGGAAGTGTTTTATCTTTCTGAGATAACAAACTGACTTTTCAGTTCAGATTTTATTCTTGATTATGAGTCCGCTTTATCCCTATGAATCATCTTCAAAAACCCGATAAGACATCTGCGGGGCATTGTGAGTAGGAATCTCGCGAGAACGCTTTCTCTACAGTCGCTTTAGTAGTTGTTTTACACTTATATGAGCATGTTGCAGTAAATTTGCTTATTCATGATCGTGCAAGAACGTGAGTCAAATTTAACTCATATTTCCATCTATAATTGTGAATAGCCAGCTTCCTCGCTGCTTTTAGTTAAGAGCATAACATTTTGAAGGCCCTATACTACAGAGTTATCCATTTTCCGGTTTCAAAGGTAAAGTTATTTTTTGCCATTACGTACGAAGGACAATGTCATTTAAATGACCGCCTCTAGATTGGTTGCAGCAGTCGATCCTTTCGAAGTAGTTTCGACCACTTTCTCCGCGTAGACGAAGCATCACTAAAAAGTCTAACGGCGTCAAATCGCACAATTTTGGTGGCCAATTGACGTCGCCAAAACGTGAAAGTACGCGTTCTGGAAACTTCCAATGAAACAAAGCGAAAATCAGTCGTCTTGTGTGGCTCGTGACACCGTCCTGTTCCAACCACATATCGTCCAGTTCATAATCTTTAATTGTAGACCAAAAAAATCGCTTATCACACAGCCATACCGCTCTGAATTTACGGTAACGGTTCTTCCAGCGTCACTTTCAAAAAAATACAGCCCAATCTACAATCGCTTCTGGGTTTTCTGAGCCCCGTATGCAACAATTTTGTTTGTCGTCGTAACCACCGAGTAAGAAATGAGTTTGAGCGCTGAAAAAAATTTTGTTCAAAAAATCAGCATTGAAAGCTTGTTCTTCTAGCACCCAATCATTATATCTCCGGCATTGTGAATGGTCAGTCGGCTTTACTTGTTGCGTGAGTTAGACTTTATATGGATTGAGGTGCAAATCAAAATGCGAAATACGCCATAATGAGCCTTAAGAAAGGCCCAATCGCTGAGAACGCCATGGAATCGAGAAATTCGATGATGCACAGGCCTGACCATATCTGAAACGCTTCCAGTCTTTTCAAAATTCTTTATAATCTTGCACAGTAGGTAGTACCATTTAATTCAGATGACAGATATTTAATAACTGACAGCCTTGCCAGACTAGCAGTTGAAACCACTAAATGGAAGCTGTCACTTTTTTAGTCAGCGGACACGTATTAAATTCTTTTTGAATTTTCCTAAGCACTAGTTTTGGGACTCACCTCGTAATATTTGAGTAAATGATTGTATACAAACTTATCGTCTGGATGGTTGGCCATCCTAACGGACAGCTTACCGGTCAGTTGCTATTAAATAGCCAAGAAATTTTTGCAGTTTGTGTTTCATACTGCTATTTTTAAAATCAACTAAATCACATGAAATGCTCTGAAATCTTCTCCTATTGCAGTTTTCATGTGACAAAAAATAATTTTATTTTAACTTTTTATAAACATGTCAATTGGTATCTTTCACTTTTCTATGTAGAAAAAATAAAGTGCTAAAAAAAATTACAAAAATACAATTCACAGGCTGCGATAAGTGACAAAAAAGAATGTGTGAAACGCCAGAAAAGTGAAAAGTTAAAATCACTCTTTAAGTTGATTAAATTGTTAGCTGGCATGTTGTACTGTTCTCGACTGACTAAAGGCAACATAGTACATGATTGAATGTGATGAAAGTGTGTGCAAAAGTACATATATTGCTCAAACAAGTTAAGAGAAAAAGACGCTGAAACAAGTCAGTCTTAAATATGACAAGTGTTTTTTATGTTTCATTTCATTTGGTTACTTGGCATTTCTTTCAATTTTTTTCTTTTGGCAAAATATATTACAAAAAAAAAGTCCATTAAATGTCCTTTTATGGATCATGATTGTGCTAATGGATAAGCGATTTATTGTGCCAAGAAGTAATAAATTTTCATGACGATTTGCTAATAAAAACTACTACAAAGTATCAAGGAGAACATGAAGAAGCTTTCAGCTTTTCTGGAAATATATAACTTTTTCAACATAGAATCTTATAGTACATTTATATTATAGTATTTACTAGATTTTGTTCCCATACACAACAAAATCTACCTCATCTCTAGATTTTCAAAAAATATACTAAAAATCTAATAGTACTTAGTGGTGCAACTGTGTGACCCAACGTCCCCCGTTAGCACAGCCGATCATCTGTCAGTCAAACTACAACACTTAGAATACAAATTTGTTTTTCATTGCTTTCTCTTTTGTAATTTTGCGAATATGAAATCTTGCTTATGTCAAAAAAAAAATACAGTTTAATAATGTTTAGACATGGGCCTTAATTAAGTCAATTAAATTTTAAATGGAGTTATAAAATTGGGTGTCCACACATATGTAATTTAGCTTACTCAATTAGCATTTGATGCCTAAAAATGTTCTTATGACGCGACAATGATATTTGAAATCATGTGTTACGTGTTTTTGCGTACAAAATTTCCAATAAGCACCATAAAGTGAAAGATATGGCTAAATTGATAACAATAAGATATGTTATCACGAGGGCTACATTGGCATTTTGACGCAATATATGGTGCAATTAAGTACTAATTGCTCAATTTATTAATTAAGTTCTTGTATGCTACATTGAGCTCAATTAAGACCTTAACTGTGAAAGCTTCCTAATTACGCAACATACTTTAAATGATATGTTACACAAATTTTCTGAGGAAAATAATAGAAAAATATTTTTTGAAACAAAAACCAGAACAAATTTTTTGTGGAAGTTTTTTGAAAGACTGACCTCTCTTACTTCATAATGAATCATGTTTTAGTTGTATTTGAGACATATATTTTTTTAATAAAAATTTGTGGCAGCATAGCCTAAGCAAACGAAAAAAAATTAAATTAAATTTTCTCGCACAAAATATCTTTTACTCTCCTTTAAATTTTTAAACCTTTTTAATTTATGTTAAATGAACTTCACCTTTTAGAACAAACGAAATCGAAAGCATTTTACATTAACTTCTTTTATTTTATTCTTTATTTTAATTAAAGACATTAAGCCCTCACATGCTACAAAGATGAAAATAAACCCTAAGACGCATGATACAAAGTCAGAGAAGACTGTGCAACACACATTAAAAAAGAAAATGCAGCACAAAAGGACGTCAGCATCAACACCACCAATGTTCTTGTCAAACGGATGGCGACTGCTGTTAATGACAATATTTATATGTTGCGTGTCCACAACAACAGTTGATGCACAATGCCCGTGGCAAAGAGATATACCCGATTTACAAACATCCTGTATATGTTCATATAACTTAGGCAGGGAACTGTCCGTACAATGTGACCAGGTGAGTTAGAGGCAGTTTTATTTAAAATATAAGTACGAGCATGAAATAACTTCACATTTTTCTAGGTACACTTTCCCACTTTATTGGAGGCCTTAAATAAACATGCCAAACGAAAACCAATTGATCTGTTGTATGTCAACAACTCCACCGTGGGCCATTTGCCCGATGACATATTTATTAATCTTAATTTACACAATGTTCAGTTATCCAATTGTAAAATAACAGAAATTAGCGATAGTGCCTTCAGGGGTCAAGAGGTGGTGTTAAAAAATTTAAACCTACAAGAAAATTTATTGGATGAGGTGCCCATAGAGGCTTTAAAAATATTGAGTATTTTAAATTTATTAGATTTATCAAAAAATCGTATAGTCACAATACCCGACGAGGCCTTCAAGGGATCCACAAAATTGTCCACCTTAAAGTTAAATGATAATAATGTTACCCTGTCGGCGGGAGCTTTTCGGGGTTTAGAAAATAGTCTCAAGAATTTGAATTTGAAAGGCACAAAGCAAAGGCGAGTTCCCGAGTGTATAAGAGGTCTCAAGAGCCTGGCTTTCTTGGATCTATCGCTTAATGGCATTAAAGAATTGCCTGGTGTGGGTGGCATACGTACGTTTGATGGTTTAGATTCTTTAACTGCCCTCAATCTGGAGCGCAATTTAATACAACATTTGGGTGAATCTTCATTTGTTGGTGTTCGCAAGACTTTGAGTTCCTTGAGTTTGCTTAATAATCTCTTGGCCGAGTTTCCGGTTGGTGCTATACACGCTTTGAAAGAGTTGCGAGTTTTGGATATTGGTTTTAATTTGCTGACCACTTTGCCGGAATCGGCTTTCCGTGGTAATCCTAGTATTACATTATTGGCCTTGGATGGTAATCCACTGCCGACAGTACCTGAAAAAGCCTTCACACACTTGAATGCCACCCTGAGAGGGTTATCGCTGGGTGGTCGTTTCCTGCACTGTGATTGTAAGTTGCGTTGGGTGGCCGAGTGGATTCGTAATGGAGATTTGCAGGTGAGTTTCAAGCACAACAGAAAAAGAAATCAATGCATTGCATTGCAGATATTACTTATAGTTTATATAAGCAGTATTGACAACAACATTCAAAAATAGTGGGTTTGTAAATAGTGGCAGAAAAGAGGTACAATTGCTAAAGTGCGGAAAAATTTATCTTTGACATAGTCAGACGCACATAGTTGACGATTTAAGCGTAACCACTACACGACTACAATGTGTACTTTCTTTTGTTTTAATCATTTGTCAAATATTTTCTCCGTCTGACTAAACCTTCAAAGATTGGAATAACAAAGTCGCTATTAATACTGCTATTATTAATCACTATTAAAACTTTAATAAAACCGTTAATACTGGTTTAAATAATTCTTATAAAATCCAATTCCCTCACTTTAGGTGACCTCACGCGAACGTAATCCACAATTTTGTGGTAGTCCTACGCGTTTTCGTGATCGTGGTTTTTATTCCATTCAAGCCGATGAGTTAACCTGTCCCGATAGTACCGAGGTCGATCTGAAGGGCCCTATTAGTGTAATCGATACACTGCAACCAATGCAAAAACCAACGATTGCACCCAGCATACTGCCTTCCATAATAAATCAAACTCAAGCGAGTGCTTCGAATAATATTCCAATTGTAGTATCAACCACCACTGCTGCACCATCAACCACACGTGTTACAACGACAACAACGCCGGCCACAGTTCCATCTACTACAAAGACCACAAATACGCCACGAGCTACAACAACAGCGACGGTGAGTTCATTTAGTTTGAAATAACCAAAAGTTTAAACTAACTCAAGTTTAACTGTCAACTAAGCAAATGTTTCAATTTGTCACCAGATACTTAGTGTGTCTGTGGACGACAAATATATTATATGTGTTCCTTCACCATCTTTTCACCAATAAACTATTAATTTATTTGCAGACCAAAACGATAGCAGCAACAGCGCCAGCTACTCCAGCTGCCTCCCCATCAACTGCTGGTAGTTCTACCATTGCTAATTCTTCACAACTGCCTTCACAGCCCACACAACAATCCACATCCGGTATAGGTTCTGCATCGCCTACAACAATCACAAACCCGAATCCTGTTAATGCCAAAGCAGTACCTTCTTGGCGCCAAAATGCATCCGGCAGTAGTAGCGGCATTGGTGTCAGCAGTAGTAGTAGCAGTTCAACTGCCAATGGTACACCGCACAAACAACAAAGACCACCCTTAGTTTTGGGTTTCCCACCTCAACGTGGAACACGCATTGATGACTCCAACGAGGTGCAAGTGAAAAATGCTTTCCGCCAAGACAGCTCTGTGATCATACAGTGGGATTCTGATACGGCCAACATTTTAGGTTTTCGTGTTGTCTATCGTCTGTTTGGTGAGAAATCCTTCAAACAGGGACCCCCACTAGAGGCCAGCGAACGTGAGTTTAAAATCAAAAATGTTCCTGCTCAGGAATGCATTATTGTGTGTGTAATATCATTGGAAGAATTGCATGTTACGCCTGAAACGGTGCCCTATCAACAGTGTCGTGAAGTGCGCACTGTAGCTTCGCAAACATCGAATATGGATAAGATAACGATTGCAGCAAGTGCGGCCATTTGTGGCACCATCATTGTGGCTGTGATAGTTTTTATAGCAGCGAGCAGGTAAGAACGAAATGAACAAACCAAATGAATGGGGTTTATTATTATTGTGTTGCAAACTACGCATAAAAAGAGGTCAGTTAAATAACACTTATATTCTTATTCTTTATGGATTGGTGGTTCGTCTTGAATAGTGTCAAGAGTAAGGGGATGTGTAGGTTGTTACTACAAACGAGTTGTTCGAATATTGTCTGCGATTAAATTATTTACTTTATTTATTGTTAAAGAAAATTGCGTTCACGTTTCATTAATGTTGCAAGAGCTAACCAATGAAGAAAGTAAAGCCCGAATTGACGCCGCAATGATAATTTGATCAGCTGATCTCTATATTTCTATTCTACAAGTACTAATTGACTCGTTTTAAGGTATTCAACTTAAGGACATTTCAGTAGATTTATCCTTCATCTTCAAAAGAACAATAAACTCAAATTAAAATCAGTAATGAGACCTCGCGACAGCAAAATGTAAACCGTGTGAAACAATTATACAAATTTATACAAGTCTGAGATCAGTTACCTCCCCCCCTAACCATGATTCGTCAGAGCTGTCAAAGCTCAGTTAGATTTACATTTTTGTGACACCTGCTCTCGAACAACGTTTATAAATTATTTACGAAGCTGGTGAAAAACAAACATGAATTTTCCAATTTTCCATTTTGTAAAAGTCCGATTGCAAAACATTTTTGCACATGTCAGCCCACTAGGTAGTGTTTGATACTGAACAAGCAAGTTCTCTGGCAATCATTTTAGGGTTACCTAAACGCAGATAAAAACAAAGAGCATGCTCAAACTGAACAAGGCCGAAATTAGTAAGATTTCAAGTATTCCAACAGAGCACTTAAGCTTACAAGTACCTCTGCTTCGTAGAAGAATAGCAGAGAATAGGGTCTGCAGGTCATGTAATGAAGACATCGATACGATGGAACATTTTCCATGTCCACTGCCCAGCTTTCCCACAAATAAAAACCGAGTATTTCACGGTTATCAGATATAGCTCACCTAAGAGACATTGATTAGAAAATTCTGAGGAATTTTTCCCGGAGCATCGAATACCTATAACATGCATATCTTTTACTTTTCTTGCTTCACAAGGGAGAGCATACAACAATCCAAATAACTGGATTAAGTGTCTTAAGATGTCTTCAGACATTAGGTCAATAATTCGGTTCTCTTCTAAACCTAACCTACCATGGAGCACATATTCCGATCTTAAATTGAAAGTTACACCTGTTTGGAAAACTTAGCTTACATTCAGTAGACAAAAGCAACCGCTGAACTAATTTTTCTACTCTAATCAATCCACATACAGTTCGTAGAGAGCTTACAGAGGAAAATATTGCCTCCATAAGCCACAGTGGTGACAGTGGTAACGACAAGTTGGACTTAGGAAGACTATGCAAATATCTGTTTTTGAACGACAAATTGTGTCTCACGACGAATCTCATGTCGTCTATCCGCGTTACTATTAAGAAGATGGTTATTTGACAAGAAGTAGGTGTTTATACCTATATAAAAAATAACGAATTCCAAATTAAATATTTAATTGTTAGCTTCTTTGTTAGCCTTTTTGTTATCTTATAATGGCAACTTTTGTTCAGTTTCTAAAATGAATTAAGATTTTAGCACAAAGTGGGAGAAACAAAACAAGAAATATAATTACTAACAATTAAAATGATTCATAACTAACGATTAATAACAAAAAATAATCTGCCACAAATTTAAACATGCCTTGCAAAAACCCTTGCTGTATCGACCTACAATAAGTGATCGTATCAATTCAAAACCTTTGAATGTAGATACCAACAATTTGGGCTAAATATGTAGCCCATACATATTAATGCCAGAAATAGAAAACTATAGTAGTAAAAGAAATAAATAAATGCTTCCAAATTGTGTATTCGCCATCATCCGCAAATGATAAAACATGATTTAGTGTTTATTTATTGGCGAATGCAACCTTAAATTGACCCTAAACCATACAATAACTTGTAGATAAATATATTGATAGATAAATTTTTAATTTTACAAAGAAACAAAACATAAACTAGTTAGTGTTTATTGTTCAGTTGTTAGGCATCGATGCCAACGATATTCAAGCAACCAAAAATTTGCCACAATTTTACAGATGTGTGTTTCTTTTTTTGTGTGTTTTTACACATATGTATTTCAAATATATTTTTTGTTAACGTTTTTTTCTTTTCATATTGCTTTAACATAATAGACGTTCTCGTAAACTACAAACATCCCAACAAAAGAGTCCACTGCCAATTGGAGGTTTGCCCGTAAATTGTTGCGGTCCAGCCGGTTCACCAGGACCTCTTGGCTCAATAGCAACGCTTTCGGCATTCAATAATCACAAGGTAAGCGAAAAAATATTCACACAAAACATTTTACACTCACACCCTTACATACAATCATTTTAACACATGCTATGTGAAATGAATATACGAGTATGTATAACGAAAATTTGCTACATAAAGCCAAAGATTTATGTTCATGACTATACCAAGACGAAGGCTAACACACAAAGCTATTTAGCCATTGAAACTAATTTAAACCCAATTTATACGAGATATGAAAAAAAAACTTAGGTGATACATAAAGAATTTTAAGTAAAAATTACAAAATTTATTCTCGCACAAAACGCCAAGAACAAAACTGAAAAAAAAAATTTTTAACAAAACTACAGCCAGATAAGTTTAATTTAACGTGCAACAAAATGATAGTTGTAGATTTTTAGGGTAGGTAGAACAGTGGTTATGATGCACAAAATACCAGCAAACATATTTAAAAATCATCAAATAATAATGTTGACGATTTAAGAATTTAGTTTGGCATTGAGTGAGTAACTAGTCAAAAAGTAAAAAAAAAAACAGACAGCATGTATAGCCAGATATTACTTGAGATCGGGGAAGTAGTCAGTAAAAAGAACCAAACAGAACAGATCATGCCAAGTAATGTGAAATGTACAAGAGAATTAAAATATTGTTACGGGTTTCTTTATCCTTACTAAAATGTGTCTTCAGAAGCTATATGGCACGTCGCACAACAATATCATTCGACGATTTAGGTAGAAAGAATGCAGTTATGTCACAGTGGCTTAATTCAAAAACAGCCTTAAATCCAAAATCCGCGGCAAACAGTGGCGCGCATGTCGTTACTCTAAACAGGGGCGTTCAAAGTTGTTTTCGAAAAGTTATCAACACAACGTTTTCCGAATAAAATATTTAGCTTAAAACTACTACTATACAAGCAAATATACCAATGCTGAAAAAAGGAAACAAACCTTATACAGGAGCAACAAGGAGCAATTCAACTTCAATAAGTAAATAAATAAATAAAGATTTTTGTACATATATATTTACGGTATATTAACGTCCGTGTTTTATATGGAAGAAATTTATTCTAGTGCCCCTGCCACCAGACAATATGGGGGAACCAGTCCCCTAGGCTTGTCTGAGGCCTGAAAGTAGAAGAAGGTAGGACTTTCTAAGTTCGACTAGTAACAATATAAACACTGGTACCACGGGAACCAATAGCCCCTGGCTGCCCCTCAGCAAGATGTGAGATCAGTGACCAGACACCCATGATCTTCATTTGCTACCTATACAAATGCGTATAGGGTCGTTGGTGGTCGTTAACACACCCGTCGGATAAAGTCGTAAGACAGGCGCCGATGTTAATCATGGCAGATCTGTAGGTTTTAAGTAGGTACATAAATGTTTTACTTATCAGACTAAAATTTTATTTAAAAGTGCCAGCAACCATCAGCGCAAACATGTTCATATTAAATTTGTTTGAAAAAAAGGGGTAACGAATCGCCAAGAAATCGCCGATTATAGAAGAAGAAATAGACAATTATTTGGCAAATTCGCTTTAAAAAATCGTCAAAATGACGTAAACACCTACGACTCTGAACCTCATATGCGAAATTTTAACAATTAACGAAGATGTCAAAATGAAAATGAATACATGGTAGCATCTATAATTTTCCACTTATTTTTTACTCTAATCCACCGTGCCTGTTTGGCGCATAAAACAAAAGGTACCCTTAAAATATACTGAACACGATAACAACGAATTTACAACAGCAGAATAAGAATAACAAAATCACGGTGTATTTGGGAAGTTACGTGAAATAATGTTAATTATAGAGTAACGCCTCAACAGAGTATAATTGGCTTCCTATACTCTTATAGCCAACCAACCTAGCGACCATTAACCATTTGGCCACAACAGTAACATCATGATGCATATTTTAAACATTACTGTGTGTTGTTTCCAGCAAGAACTTTGAAGTAGCCATTCGATAAAGCAGGCAAGGCTTAAGGCATCAATAAAGGGTGATTCAATTTGGAGTTCCGCATAAAATTTTTGTAAAAAGATAGTAATAAAGTTTTATTACAAACTTTCTTCTCAATTTATTACAATTATGTGTGGCAGATTATATTGGCCAAATGGCCGTCGTTTTCGATGACATTTCTGCAAAGCACTGCTTCGATGTCGGTGATTTTAAGTGGTAACTTTAGTTTCAGTTCTGTAATTGCGTCAGGTTTGACCTCGTGCAACCAACTCTTCAAGTAACATAAAAGGGAGAAACTGAGTGGTATTAAACACACGATCTCGGAGGCCTATTTATGGTGCCGTAAAATGGTGCAACCTGGAAATTTAATGCGTAGTAACGTGATTATTGTCGCTGGTGTGCGATAAGTGGCATTCTATTGTTGGGACCAGAGCTCCCCGATGTCATCTACCCACTGGTCCCACAAAAAGTTCGTTATTACGTATCTTTCAAAAAGTATGAACCAATTGCGACTTTATTAGCATAAACCAAATGCTACAATTTTTATTGTTTACAAAGCTCTTGATGTGAACATGTGCTTCAAAATTATGTTCAAAGAAATAACTGCTTGTTTACGCATCTTTGAGTTCGTGATTTATTTGGATATTGTGTGCATGTAAGCGCTGCGTAGTGGAACACGAAATTCCAAGTTGCTGCCATTGACGACGAAGCGATGTGCTTGGTTCGCCGGTCACACTGCTAATAGTCTCGCCAACTCAACTCAACTTTAATCACCCTTTATAAATGATATTGAGATTTTCTTCCTGCCGTTTCTTAGTTAAAGGATTATTTTTAACCCGCCCTCTTCGCTATGAAGCTTAAATTAACAGAGGTCATTTGAGAAGACAAATTGTCTTAAAATTGAAATATTGGAAAAACTATTAAAGCAGCATTTTGTAGGATTTTTGGCGAAAAAGTAAATTATTTAATTAATAAAGTACAAAGTTACAACGAAATTTTTTTATTAAAAATGTTCAATTTCAAAGGTAAAATTTAAAAAGTCTTATAAAAAAATTTAAAAAAAATCTTTCGATATTGTTTCGTTAAGAACTTTATTATTATTTTTACTGAAAAAGATTTAGTCAGTTAAAAGAAAATGTTTAGTAATGAAAAAATAGGAGCCATTAATAAAGGATTATTTGTTACAAAAACTTTGATTTATACTTGATACAGAACTGAATTAAAAAAAGTACTCAATTTAATTTGTATATCGTTGCAGGAATGGGATCAAGTGTCAGCATACAGTGGTCGTTCGATACCACGTCCTAGAATATATCCCATGGATAATCAGGATGATATGCGTAGTCATTTCTCGGGTATGCCGGGAAAGTTAGCGAAACCAAGGTGAGTAAAAATAAAAACAAATAACCGTAGACAAACAACATTAGAAAGGAAACTAAAAAAAAAAAAAAAAACGACAAACAACAATAAAACGGAACAAGGAAGCCAACATGAAAGAACACACTTCAAACGAATTCCAATACAAAAAAATCATATACTTGCTTGCATTTAACATACAATATTTTTTAAAACCATTTTATGTTATAGCCTGAATTTTATAAATTTTTTAATTTAATTTATATTTATTTAACATTCCATTTTGCTTCCTCACATTGCTACCCACCCACAAACGAAACTCGTTGTCCCCTTCCCCCATCAATCTTAAATTAAAAACACTTGACACTTCAAAAACACACACAAACATACATAGATCCATAGCTGATGGCCAATCGCAGCACAGCTTTTCAAATAATTCACATCGCGGCTACTTGGGTACAGCATTTCCATCGAACTTAGTCAACTCGCGACCAGAATTAAGACAATCGAGACAATCGTTGGCAGCTGCTTCTGAAAGGATGTCGCGTGCCTCCTATGCCGGTTCTATACATGGCGGCCCACAAAGTGTAGCATCCAGTACCCGTCGTTCAAGACCGCGTTCACGATCACGCGATCAATTGAATGCCACGCACATGCATAGTCATCGACCTGGAAGTCGGTAAGTAGGCTGGCAAAAAGAATTAGTTTAAACACTGCAGCAGTTGCAACATCTAACAGGCAATGGCATACTAAACTAATTTCCAACTAAAAACTAAAAAAACAAATTCAGCTTTAATCTTTAATATTGCAATATCAACATTTCGCAAGCAGTGACAATGTCACACATTCGAAATGATATTGCAACATGCAATCATACATCTTCACACTTACATTCGCATTCACTCATATGCGAAATATTTTTAGATTTTCTTTGGGGATAAGACGGTTTTAATTAATGTCTAACAAGGTTCTTTGGTTTTATAGGGCATCTGTATTAAAATATTGCAAATAAGATTTTTTTGTGGCCGACATCCGTAACACACATTTTTCATTAAAAAAAAAATACACTAATTGCACAACAGATAATATACTTTGCTCACATTTCTTCGCATAAAGGCGGCCGTACACAAACACATGTTTTTTTGGTTTAAAATTTAAAACAAAACAATTCAAACATTTTTTTTATTTAGAATTAGAAAAATACTAATACAATGCAGCAAATGATATTGAAAGAGAAACTTTAAAGCATAAAACCCCACTTTTGCTTTTTCTTCTTTTAAAATCTTTAGAAAAATTTTAATGAAAGCCTAACAAATCGTTTGATAGTCAGTGAGATTCAAACCAAACTCATTTGATTGGCTATTAATAGAAAAAATCTTAATAAGTATTTATTTTACGTAATCTTGCTATTAAGTTAATTGATTTTTTATAAAACTAACGGAGTTATTTTTCTTGAAGCAAATTGCCACATCAAAGTTACCTACTGGCCTAGAAAGTGCTATGTTTTTGAATATCACAATAGAACAAAAGTATTACACAAAAACTTGTTAACAAATACATTGTATATATTTATTTCTGTTACTCCTACAGGGAGCATAATCTATTAATAAATAATACTTATTCATTTTTTTTAATCAACAAAAGCCAACTATAACCATTAATGGATTTAATTGTTACAGTTGGTTTAATGTTGGTTGGTTTTAATAGCAAAACAATTAAATGCTTACTTAAAAAGTGTAACACCATCACCCTTAAATACAGTTGAGGGTGAAATACGTTATACACATATGTATATTTTTTACACCTTTTCGTGCGACATGTTTAGAAAGGAACAAGGAAAATGTTACAAATCAATTTAAGTTAACTAAAGGCCGAATAGCTAATTTTCATTGTACAAAACGCTTCCAAAAACTATAATAGAGAACTTATTAAATAATTTTAAAAATCCTTCTTATGTAAGCTAACAAACAATAAGCTTTTTAAAAATATCAGGGAACTTGTATTTTTTACCGCAGCCAGCTGAAACAAAATTTATATAAGCCCAAAAGCAATTTTACAGAAAACTAAAAAGCAAACGAATAAAAGAACAAAAAGAAAAAAATTAGAAGTTTTCAAAACCTATCTTGAAACTTTTTTAAAAAGATTTAACGAAATTTCGCTTTTTCTCTTGTGCGCTACAAAGTCTGGTAAAATTGTAAAATATTCCAAATGCTTTACATGTAATTTACATTTGCTTTTAGCGTTTATTAAGCCACATCGTTTTGCTCGAGATTTTAACACAAACTAACTAAAAATCCAACAAAACTTTTTGACGGCTTAACAAAGCTTCTTTAAAGTTCTATAAAGCTTAATCAGGTACTGAAAATAATAATTATTTTGGAATTTAAAAAAAACGAAGTAGGCGCAAAAAATATCGAAGTACAACATTTGCATTGTTTTAAACTAGATTTTTATAAAATTATAAGTTTCGAAAATTTTTTATTTTAATTTTTTTTTTCAGAAATAATTATTATTTTCTGATTTTTATTTTTTGCAGAAATAATTATTACTTTTTAATTTTTACTTTCTTATTTTTTGCAAATTCAAAACTAAATTCAATTAAATCAACAATTCATTTTTATGAAAAAATACTCTTGGGATTTTACTTTTCTTTAAGAAAAATATGTCTATCGCAACTAATTGAAAAAATTCAATTTATTTGTTAGGGGGGATTTAGCTCATTTAGAAATTTTTATTTCTGAAAAAAATCAAGATATAATTAATAATTATTTTTGCTAAAGAATTATAATTATTACAATTATTACGGTCCCTGTTTAAAATAAAAATATATAAGACTGTAGCTTATGTACGTAAAATTCTAACACGTTTTAATATAGAAAAAGTGGTTTCAAGTGATTGTATATAGGGCAGAGGATAATAGAATAAATAGAAAATTAGCAAAATGCAGAAAACTAACAGTAGAAGAAAATCCCAACTGCAGTATTGTATTATAAGTTTCATTAGCTTCATTTCTTTGTATATCATATACAAAGAAATGCAACATACAATGCATAAAATGTTTAATGGAGAATCCTAATTTGTTTTCTCGTCTTTTTTACAGATACTCAACGGCCGGTTCCACCCATACTCTAAACAACTATTGCGATACATCAGATAATTGGACTGATCATGATATGGATATATACATGGCTAGAAATCCAACTACACGCAATGGTTTAGTGCCATTATGAGGGCGGGTTATGTTATCCTGATATTTCGATGTTGTATTAAATTTAGATGATATTTTCTGACAATATGTTAAGCCTTCCGGTGGTGATAGCACGGTTGCCAGGGAGGCGTATTCATTATATATGCAACAACAGCAGCGTGAACAACAATTATTATTACTACGACAACAGCCATATCATATAAATCAAAATCAATATAATCGCTTTAGACGTACAAATTCCACAACAGCTGCTGCTGTCTGCAACTCTAACAATTCAACGACTACTACATATCCACGTTGCACATCACCACCTGATGTAGTGCCAAGATTACAAAATACAAATGCCAATACAAACACAATACCCGAAGAATACGACCGCAATGGTATTGTTGTAGAAAATTATTTCAATGAATATGAACGTCAGGAAATTGTACATCATCTTCAACCAAAACGAAAATTAAATTCAACGAATTTATATTCAAATACGAATTCAAATACGAATAGACATTCAAATAATATGGGTAATGAAGAGCAGAGGTTGTCGCCATCATTGCAACGTCATTATCAACCTGGTACTATAATAGTTAATCATACACAAGAACAACAACAACAACAAGAACAGCAACAAATAAACGATTCAACGAGTAATTCTAATTCAAATACCAATAATACTAATAATAATTGTAGCAATAATATAAATAATAATAAAAATAAGATCATTATAAATATTAATAATACTGATAGTTAAAATAAGGAAATTTTCCAAAACAGTAGTGATGATAAATTTAGCACATAATGAAATTGAAAGCTAAAACTGTTTAATTGTGTAATCATTCATCACCACAGTTGCATTATTTCAAAATTTAGGACCACAAAACATACAATTTTTCTTTCTTTAAATTTTAAACATTTTTAGTATAAAAAAAAAACTTCAAATGATTTCAAACCTTTAAGAAGCAAGTTTTATTATATGCTTGCCCTATAATGCTTGAAACCATTTGGACGCTTATTGATTTATTATTGTTTTTTTTTCTATTTAAACAAAATTGAAAAAGAATTCAATTTTTTTCCAAATTATGGCAATTTTAAAGTTTAAGTCATTAATTATGTTTACTAATCTGAAACTACCTATGGCAACATATGCAATATTAGATTTAGAACTCAAACACATACAAGAACAACAACAAAAATGGTGCAATTTTTTTAAATAAACAATTTTTATTTTGTACAATTATTTCAAGTTTACTTTGGGAACAAAAACCCTAAGTCCTTGTTGCAACAACAGGTTCTATTTTTCTATATACAAACACACACAAAGAAATTTTAATTTTTTTATTTCTCTTTATAATTAACAAAATAAAAATAAAAAAAATCCAATAAAATTTGATTTATAAAACAAGAAATAAATTCAGATTATTATTTTTTACATGAATTTTGCGTTGCTTTTTTATTTCTTTTTTTGTTTTTTCTATTCAAGGTGGTGTTAAAACATACTTGGAAAGTAGCAAGAGTTATATTTCAATATATGTACATACATAAGTTCAAGGACTAGGCTAGAAACTTTTTTTTTAAAATTCAACAAGTTTTTAATGTTACCTTCTTAAGTGGATCTTAAAATGGTAGTACTGATTGCCTTCATAAACAACAACAACCAAATGTCTTCAACCCCGTATCTTTCTAAAATTTTAGTAAATACACTGCGAAACACTTAATTAAGGAATTTAATTTATCCAATTTTGAACGAATATACATATCTTGTAAACCAGTTATGGGGGGATTACAAAACCTTATAAAGACTATACCTTATAAAGACTATATTCGGTTAATTAGTAATGTAAGTAATAGAGAACTTTAATTGTAATTATTGTGTTAAGAAGCCACCCCCCAGAAATTTTCCATTATATTAATATCTGAAGAATATGCAGGCCAATTTAATAGTTCTACTTCTTGCTCACGAATCTACAGTGTTATACAGCTCTGGCAGTGTGAATTAGAGCACTGTCGTGTTGGTGGTTTCACGGTATGGGTCGAGATATGTTTTTAAATTGTGGAAACGTGCCTTCTAATATCTTATAACGAACTTAGATTTAAGATGGCACATAGATGAAACCGGCTGGTCTCCAAACCAAAGTTGACACAAGGAATGACGGAAATTCGTTCCAAAAACCTTCTACTATCCTTTTGTACGGTGATGCAACCCATACCATAATTCCGCTTTCCCTGTTTTCGTTGCAAAAATATTTATTCCTTTCCTGAGTCGTCGAAATATAAGTTCTATCCGTCTTTGACCCCGCTTTCTTTGCGAAATTTCGATGCGGACGTACAGGAATTTAAAATAAAGTCTGCAAATTTGTTGCCTTTGTTTTCGCGTTGTTGCCATTTTGGTAAGTTTTCTGCAATTTGAACGATATTCAGTCTACTGGATTTTAAAATTAAAATTTGTTCCTTTTCGAATGTGTTAAAAGCTTTTGCGCTTCCGATTTTTTTGAACTTAACAAAACAAATCTAGTTAGGGCCTATTTATGTAACATAAGCGAGTAACTCGTCTAGAAAATGTCTATGAAAAACACTAATTTTTTGCTATTGATTTCTGTACAAATGTTCTAGAAAAGTCCCTTGCTTGCGTTACATAAACAGGTCATTACTCTGTACAACAGTGCAATACATGACCTACTTTTTTAAAATAAAAAAACTCTGTAAGAGTTTTGTAATCCTCCAAAATCTGGTTTGAAATATATATTCGCCCAAAGTTAATAAAATTAAATTCCTTAATTAAGCCATTCGCAATTACTATGTGTAAAAAAAGTTGTATTTTCAAAACTTGAAACATTTGTACATAAAATTTCTGATAACTTGTGAATTTTATCGAGTTACTAGCACAATTTTATTCGGATTTAATATTTCGCGGATTGATACAGCCGTTGTTTGAGGCCGTTTTCACTCGCCACTATACGAAAAATTTCTTCACTAGAATTTGTGTGTTATTTTTGGGAATTTTCAGCAAGCTATAGTTTTAGGTAGAAGGGCGTGTTCCGAAACAGCTAAACAAGTTTCTTAAGCTCAAAGACAAATGTAGTCGGAATCCGGAAAAATAATATTATGCTTGCTTTTGAAAATTGCCATTTCAAATTCATTAAATTTGTGTACTTGTAAACTCTTTTGGCAGACACTTGTTTGAAGTGTTTTGTAGGTAAGGGTTGGGTTAGATTCGTCTCACGAGGGTCCTCTTTGTGCGGGGTATTATTATTGAATTAGCAAAGAACCCCCTTAAAATTGAAAGGTCCGATGTTGTCAAACGTATTGAAAGTATATTTAATAAGAAATGTTTTTTAAGTTATAAATTAATTAGTTTCATTTTTTTTATTAATTTTATTAAGAATTTTTAGATTTAACCGTTTTTACTTCAGTTTAATATGATTTTTAAGAAACGCTATAGAAAATGAACACGAGGAAAGACATTCACTACGTTTGAAGTTACAATTTAATTGTGGCAAAATTAGTCTTTTTGCAAAATGCTACTTGAAAAGTATCATAAGTATCAATTAGAGATTACAACGCATATTCAAGCAAATCCTGCAAAGTTGTAAAAAGCACCAACAAACCAAACAAAAGCATTTTAACTTTTCATCACACCCATTAAAACAAATAATAATTTTTCATTTTTGTTTTTCTTTTTTTTTTTATAAAAATTAATGTTTGTGTAATTTGGAAAACAATTTAGACACTGAACAAAAAAACAACAAGCAACCTTACAAAACAAGAAAACTAAAATAAAAATAGATTCACTAGCAAAACTTTGTGTTTTGCCGTTTTTTCCCCCACTTCTGTTTTGGTTCGGAAAACGCATCACCATCCCACACTCAGATACATGTTTGAAACAAAGTTTTAATTTAAACAAATAAATTCCCATTTCCAACTTGCAGCCATAACTGAATGAATGTGTGTACTCGAATGTAAGTACGCCGCTGGTGCGGTAGTGAATGGAGTTGGTGTGAAAAATCTAAGCGACATACTGCTTTCAAAAACTAATGTAATATTTTAGAACGCATTGTGGTTAAAGTTAGAATATACGATAACATTTGTTTGTTTGTTTGTTTGTTGTAAGAATGAGCGAATGAATGAATGACTGGATGAATGGATCGTTAGAAAAACAATTTGTAAAATTATTGCACTCGAGATAAAAAATTTAACACCCGCAGCATAAGTTTTTAGTAAAATGAACATTTACACGTATATTTACATAAATACACATGTACATAAGTATGTAAGTTGTAGCGAAAAAATTAATATAAAAACTTTTTCTTCTCACTCATTTTCCTAACCTCAAGTGTATTAGGAAAATATATGTATATGTACGAGTAAGATAGGGATATTGAAAACGAAGGCAAATGAAGCAAAGAGAAGTGTATAAAAATAAATTTCTACATATTGTAACGCAAGGGGTGTTTTGGAATAAAACACAGATACAGGATGTTAATTTCCTTGAATTAGGCTTTATTCGAAAGACATTTCATTGCCGGCTGGTTCGGAGGAAGCGCACTTGGGATGCCCAGTTTTCCATGACTTGTTGCAACAATGGGAGCCGCCTATGGCAGTGATAACGTGGCGAATCTTGTCTTTCAAGGCGTTAATTGGCTGCGGCTTTTCGGCTTAGGCCAGAAACTTCACATAGCCGTACAAAAAAAATCCAGCGGTGTTAAGTCACATCATCATGAAGGCCTATTTACAGGTCTACTGCGCGAACTAATTCGTTCACAGAATGTTTTCTTGTTGCCCTGTTTCATGTTGCCTATGTTTTTAAAACGTTCAATTGTTGTACAAACCAATCGGTGATCATTGCTTTCACCGTTACCTGTAATGTTCTGGCCGGTATCGTTTTTGAAGCAGTACTATTCCATGAGTCCAGCGCTTAAAGAACACCAATGGTGTTTCGGTAATGGCTTGTAGATTATCTTCACTACAAATACGGCTGTATTGCTTATTGATATATCCATTCCATTAAAAACGAGTTTCATGGCTGGGCAAAATTTTCTTCTGAAATTCAGGATTTCACCAATTTGATTCACTAAATTTGCTAGCGTTCTTCAGGTGTCAGTTTATTCATGATGAAATGGCCAACCAAAACAAACACAAATCAAGTAATAGCTGTCAAAATTGCTGCATGTTTTAGACAGGGTTATGCGTATTTTGGCTTTCCCTACATGCTGTCATACAAAAAATATGTATTTATTTAGCCCTAGTCCAGTTTGGATATAATTTGAAACAAATTATATTTGTTTGCAGCCAAGAATACACTTGTGTAGGAAAATGTTTTAAGAAATTACAAAAATAATGTAACCACTTTTAAAAATAAAAAAGCTGTTGCAAAACTTTAAAGTCCTAATGTGAAAATTACGTTTACTTTGCAAAAACTATAAATTTAAAAAGTACATACTTGTTTACAAGAAAGGGGTAATGAAAAAGTACCTTTTAAAGATGCACGTAAAAACTATATTATTACAACAAAAACCGTTTAAAAAGTACATTTGAAAATGTAGACTTTTTAAAAAGTACCTGTTGAACAATTTTCTTTTAAAAATGAAACTTAAAAAAGTACCCTTTATGTAAGTACCTAAAAAGTATACCTCTGTTATGGGTCGATTATGAATAGCAATCAAACTTCAGTTGCGTTCCTAGTTACCGAAAATATAACAGATGGTAACTGACAGCTGTTAATTTCAGTTACCATAAGGTACTATTTCTAAGAACCGAACAATTTTTGGTAGCCAGTACGCAACTCATTTGAAAACTGACTTTTATAAAACACAGTTTACTTTGAAACATACGTTTTTCTGAAAGACATTGTTTAAAAGTAAAACGTATTTTTAAAAGTAACGAGTTTGAAAACCTTTTTAATCGATTATTGCTGATTCTACGCGTCCAGTCAGTCTAGTCAATGAAGCTCAATTTTACCTTGATGGTTTCGTTATCCATTGCGGATTATGGGCTGGATGCGGCATTTAACCGAACTTGTCTATTATGCATTAAACACACGGCTACCGACTACAATCTGTGAAAATTAAAAGACACGCGTTTATGTGAATACGATTATTTTGACGACAAGGCAACACACACGGCTGCTTTATAAGCTTTAATACATAGTTCGTCACTGTGATTTTTACAGTTCAGAAGATATATCGATTATATTTTCGACTTTTCATCAACAGGACTTATTCCATTAAATAAAACCAAACTTTAAAAAAGTTAAAAATCGAATGCGACACCACTGATATATAAATTAATCATTGCAACAGCTGTTAATATTTTAACATTCTATGTGGATGTAGTTTTAAAAATAATCAAGCAGCTGGCTGCAGGGCCAGTGGCATTGGTAGTCCTCTAGCCTCCTGCGGTCAATGTGTTTAATGCCCCAATTTAATCATATTGATGTGGACGATGTGAATACAGTTTAGGTGCTTTACCACCCCTGAATTGCTTCTATGGAGTAATGTTATGGGTGCATATGAGGCAACATAACTTGCAAGCAATTTGCCTAACATGCTATTCCATAAATAGCCGCATTCAGTGTACTTTATATTTTGTACTTAACTTAAATCTTAAAAAGCTGACACCCTTTCCAGCCGATTTGAGCAAATGAGTTTGTCTAGTTAGGATGATACAAAAACAGTTGAATTAATTCAATTTAGAAAAAAGTTTGCGCTCAAATCAAATTTTGTTAGGATTTTCTGATGACATGTAAACCATTATGAAACAAGATATTTTAAACTTTGGTTATATAAATTTATAAATAAACTTGTTGTTAATTTTGAAACACTATATAGCTGAACATCTATACGTACATATGTATGCATATAATTCTAAACTATATAAATTAGAAAGTAGCAAATAACTTTAATCCTTAAATATCTAGTTATAAGTTTGGATAGGAATAAATTGAAACACAGAAATGTTAGAACACTTCGCACTTGGATTTACACTTTAAAATCGTTAAAAAAGGGAGTATAAGAGGTTTCATTGTAAAATAAAAAAAAATAGAGTTAAGGAAACTCTAAATGCCGCCGCCACATACTTTTTAAAACTTAAAAAAAACACAGTTGACAGTTAACAAATATTTAATATCATGACAAGAAAAACACACAAAAAACACAAACGCTAAACAAATTCTAACAAAAATCGATTGTACTTGTCATTGATATTAAATGCAATCTTTAAATTTAAACACAAACTAGTTACATAAGTATGTAACAAACATTAGGAGTTAAAACTTAAGTTAATTTAATATAAACTAAAATAAGCAATAATTAAATAGTTAAATAAGCGAACAGGCACAATAAATACGATCTGCAATCAAATAACAAAATTGTAAAGAACAAAAAAGAAGAGCAAATTTACATATGCATACAGTGTTGTGCAAAACAAAATCAACAAACTCCGTAAAAATATTATTTTTGTAATACAGTTAGTTCATTTAAAGCAAAGGTTGTTTCCATGATTTATTTATATTTATGTACACTAAAGAACAAATTAATTAAAAATCAAAATAAACCAGCTGTTTCTTTAAAAATAAGCTAAAACAATTCAGGTCTCTATATTAAGGTGTACAAAACAACAGCAACAGTTAATATATTGATTGTTCTTTATAACGTCAGTCAATAATTAAAAATACGTTTGAAATACGTTTGCAGTCAGTTTCAAAAATTTCACAGAGTTCATTCTGATTTTTGAATCTCTTACCGGAATGCGGTTAAAGTCGTTTTGTAGCATCATGCACATTTAAATTTAAAGATTTTACAACATCACAGTGAGAAATAAATAGATTATTTTGGAAAATTGGACATATTTTCCTATCGCCACGCGTGAGAGTTTTTCGTGGACGCTCTCCTAAATATTTTGTCGACTTGTTCTTTTTCAGCAATCTTAATCCTATTGATCCGTTTTTGATATATTTTTCAGAAACAAATTATTGCTTTACTCCCTTTTTTAATTCTTTAATTATTTGAAATGTCGAAGTTTCAGAATATTTATCTCTAGTGATTCTTTTAACAGCAACCAGCATTAATAAAGTTTAGAATCTATCTTTTAAAATGCCTATAACGAAAAATAAAATTTATTTAGATGGTTGAACTTTGGAAATGTAAGCTTCTTTTAAAAAATATGTTTGTTATGTGTTTAATTTTTGATTTTTGTTGGTTTTGTTTCGCACAATCACTTTTTAGTAACTCGGAAATTTTTGTTTTTGTTCTTAATATTAATATTGGAAAATGAGTAAGTCCATTTGTTATTGGCTATAATCGCTTACCAAAGTGGACAGAAAATAACGTTAAATAAGAATTTTGTTGCTTTTGTTTTGCACAACACTGTAAATATTTTTAATAACAAAAGGGAGCAATTAGATAAAATCGTTAAAAACAAAATAAAAAATAAAGCGTTTTTTTTTGTCAAATTACGAATTATTTTGTCTTTTTTAAAGTTTCATTTATTAAAATATTTAAGCTTGAATGTCTTTTATAAAAAAATCTTTTAATTTTATCCCTATTCGCTACTCCATTGTACAGCATCATCAGGAAATTAACTATTTTTCTTTTAACCACCTCAAAATAACAAACAAATAATATGTATGTACAGGGTGGCGCAAAAATAACCTTCCGATGTTTTTTGGCTGTAAATTAAAAAAAAAATGAAAAACTTTGATTCTTCTTGAGGATTATTTTTATTTGGTCTTTTAATTTTTTTACATCAAGTCGAGAATATGATGTCATGTAAATGGCCGCCGTCACAGTTTATTGTCATTTGAGCCCTTTTTATGGCATTTTCCATCATTTTGGCCAAAACTTCCGGCGATAGGTCCTCACATTCTTGACGGATATTGTCTTTAAGAGCTGCAAGAGTCTGAGGCTTGTTGACATAAACCCGCGACTTCAAAAAGCCCCACAAAAAGAAGTCTGCAGCGGTCAAATCAGGCGATCTTGCTGGCCAGTGCAAATCGCCAAAACGGGAGATTAGGCGCCCGTGAAATGCATCCTTCAGCATATCGGTTGTGGCACGTGCAGTGTGTGCCGTTGCACCGTCCTGTTGGAACCACATGTTTTCCAATCCCAATTCATCAAGTTGCGGCAAAAAGAACTGGTTAATCATTGCTCTGTAGCGCTCACCATTCACAGTAACCGTTTGGCCCGCGACGTCTTCGAAGAAAAAAGGTCCGATGACTCCTCCAGAAAACAGCACACCATACAGTGACTTTGAGCGGGTGTAATGGCTCTTCGTGGGTTACACGCGGATTTTTAGTGCCCCAGAAGCGTACATTTTGCTTATTTACGTACCCGCTAAGATGGAAATGGGCCTCATCCCTCATGATTATTTTTGATGAAAAATCATCTTCCTCTTGGTGGTGATTAAGGATGGCTTGACCGTGTTAGACGCGATTGGCGGTCAGCAGCTAACAGCTGATGCACCGTCTGGACTTTGTACGGAAACATCCTCAAATCTTTTCCCAAAATTCGCTGTAAAGACCGTCGACTGAAACCCATTTGCGTGGCACGTCGTCTGGTCGATGTGGACGGCGCTTCCATGACATCCTCGCTACAGCAGCAATATTCTCTGCAGAACGGCTACTCCGGGGTCTGCCACGCCTGGCAGCATCTCGTGTTGTGCCAGTCTCTTCGAGGCGAGCGGCTAAACGTCGCAGTGTTTCACGAGTAGGCGTTGGACGGCCAGGAAATCTGCGACGAAATTCACGTTGTGCCAAAGTCACCGACCGATTATTGGTCAAATAAATAGTCACCAATATTCCGCGTTCTGGAGCAGTGTAGCGTAACATTGTTTATTAACGTGTATTTTGCAAGTGTTTACTACACAAATGTCAAAACAGAATTGACATTAGGGGCCAATCGCAAAATTTATAGCATTTTCTGATAGGAGGATTACTTTTGCGCCACCCAGTATATGAACAAATATTTGTTACGAAAAATTCAAAAATGTTTCAAAATTTACAGAAAGCACAAATAAGATGAGCATTAAAAATAATTTTATATTTCCGAAAAAATTATTCCAAAATGTTTCAATATATACAGCAAATATTTAATTAACAAAAATGGCTTTTTAAAGTTTATATATATATACATATATTTATACAGGGTGTCTGGTAGCAGATTTATATTTTCAAACTTAAATAAAACACGTAATAGTTGACACAACATTTTATTAAGAGCATTGAACAATAGAATGGAAATGCGGATGTTATTTTTTAAAGAGTATGTCATCCAGATGTCTTCCGTCGAGTTGAACACACTGTTCAAAATTAACCCTCTCTTTAAGGTAGCCCCATAAAAACTCTACGGGAGTTAGATCGGGCGACCTCGATGGCCAAGGGATGTTCCCAAAGCGACTGATCTGGGAAATTTTTCCGAAGCAAATTCATCGAAGCTCTGACTGTGTGTGCTGTCGCCCCATCCTGTTGAAACCACGTGTGTGAAGAGTACGATGGATGAGCTTTTTCACCGTTGACATTCGTCGCCTGGCCTCGAGAATTTTCGAAAAAAATGGTCCAATTATCTCATGCGTGGATAAGGCACACCAAACATTTACCCTGGGGCAATTCAATGGGTTTTGATGTTTCAATCAAGGGTTGCGAGTTCTTGGAGACCAGTAACGGCAGTTTTGCTTGTTGACGTGGCCGTTTAAGGGAAAATGAGCCTCGTCGCCCCAAAAAATTTGATTTACAGTGCGAAAGCGCTCCAACATCGTTTCACACAAATGTTTGCGTAAAACAAAGTGACTTTCTTTCAGTTCTTGAACGATTTGAATTTTAAACGGATGGAACTTCAGATCCTTTGTCATGATTTAATTGCTCTTGGAACTCGCAGTTAGGCTGCGCTTTTCCGTATTGAAAGTCGCGGGTTTTCACGTTAACTGCTTTCAACCAGTTCAATGTTTTCGGGAGTCCTGGAAGATCGACTGCGCCCTGGCCGTGGGGCATTCGTAGCCGAAGTAGTTGCGCAGAATCTCTGCACCCACGAACGAATCAAATTTACACTCGGTCCATCACGTATTCACCGAATACCGAACTTTGAACAAGCATTACTCTTAAAAAATGTATCCACAGTTTACGCGCGATGCTCACCCGACCAGTACGACATCGAGACTGACAAATCCGCACAATCCATAATTCCAACGGCACCACCCTTTCTCCGCACCGTTTAATACTTTTTGAAATAATCGTATTTCAAAATATAAATTTGCCTCCAGACAACCTGTATGTATATATTAGTAAGGACAGAATTCATAAATTTAATAAGTCAAATGTTGTTTATAAAATTCCTTGTAGGAAAAATTACCAAATAAATAAAGTTCGATTACTTAAAATTCTAAATAAAATATAAAAACGTAAAAGTAACAATTATTAATTAATATTGTTAAGAGGAGTTGTTGGGTAAAACCCCTATTGATTAAAAGGTGCGATTTAGACATCGAAGCACACTTTTAATAATTTTAAAATATTCTGTTGGCTCAATTTTGATCCATTTTAACTTTTTGTTTTCTTTTTAAAATAGAGTTACCGAGTTTACCATATAGGCATATTTTTGGGGAAACGATTTACATTTATTATTAATAGTAATATTTTATTATAATTACTAATATTATTGCTCTTTAATTAAGAAACTTGAATTTTTTCATGCGCAATTTAAGAAATAAATCATAACAGCATAATAATCATAATAATAAATCATTTAAAAAGGTATAACTTTAATTACAATTTAACCTAGCGTTTACACATGCCACTACAAGTTCGAAAAACTCAATACACTCAGACATTTTCACTAATACATTTACATTTTTCGCAATGGCAGCTCCAGTGGCAGCTAAAATTGCATGCGAGTGAAAATTTGGCATACGCATGCCACTAAATGTCAAAACGATAGACAAAGTTACCCTGTTCAATATTAAATGTAAATTTACTGGATTGCGGTTAAATTGCAATTAAAGTTCTACCTTTTTAAATGCATTGCTATGATTTATTTCTTAAATTGCGCATAAAAAAATTCAAGTTTGTTAATTAAAGAGCAATAATATTAGTAATAATAATAAAATATTACAATTAATTATATATGTAAATCATTTCCCCAAAAATATGCCTATATGGTGAACTCGGTAACTCTATCTTAAAAAGAAAACAAAAAGTTAAAATGGAATAAAAACTGAGCCAACAGATTATTAAGCAAATTATTTAAATCTTTGACATTGTCCTCCCAAATTTTTCCTTCTCATTTCCTGATAAAAATTTTTTTAATTTTAAAAGTAAACAAATTTTCTGAAGTTTACGCTTCGACGACATTTTAAAAATGAACTTACACTTGCATGTGTAAACACAAAAACGAATGGCATGAGATTCGACTATTTCGAAGAATTTTTCGTTGACAATACGTACACAACAATTGCATGCCACTATTTGCATTTGTAAATCCAGCGTAACAGCAATCCAGTAAATTTACATTTAATATTGAACAGGGTAATATTGTCTATCGTTTTGACATTTAGTGGCATGCAAATGCCAAATTTTCACTCGCATGCAATTTTAGATGCCACTGGAGCTGCCATTGCGAAAAATGTAGGTGTATTAGTGAAAATGTGTGAGTGTATTGAGTTTTTCGAACTTCTAGTGGCATGTGTAAACGCTAGGTTAAGCTTGAAAATTTTTATAAATTGTACTTTTTTTAATTTTCTTGTTTTTCCTAGATTTTATAAATTTAAAATGGTTTCGTAAAAATAATCGAGAATAGGTTTGTAGAAAATTTTTTCAACTATAAGTTTAATATGAAACAATTATTGCTAAAAGTTGTAGTTTCAGATCTATTAACAACAAAAACGAAAAAGTGCACCATAAGGTTTTTTTTAATTGAACAATTCTTTTGTTAAAATACATATGTAAGCTCACTTGATAACTTATATTCTACCACAAGGGGTTGGTAAGCACTGGCAGCCTGTGCAATGTAACCTAAATTTTATTTGTTTTCTTTTTTTAGCGTTTTTAATTAAGACTTAAGATACTCCCATTTTTTGAACTTGGTTGATATTGAGTATTTTTAAATTGATTTATGCGAAATTTTAAATTATAAAAAACAGCTTTTAATTTGAGAAAACTTGCAAATTTGCATTATTTTATAATAAAACACTGTTTTTAATAAAACCATATCCGATGTAATTTTTTTATATTGAAATTTTAAAAACAAAAATATTTATTTGCTATTTTTTTTATTCTTGTAAATAAGCGATTTTGTTAAGGCGTTTTGCTAATAAAGACAATTTATTTAAAAAAAGCAACTCACGCGTTATTGTCATTATTTCAAAAGACCGCACTTGGTTCCATAAAGCTACATCCGAGTTTTTTTAACTTGTTGAAGTAATCTTGTTCGCCAAACTTTTGCAAATTTTTGGTTCTCGTTGTATGGAAACTAAGTCCACCTCTCACTTTATTGATAATAAATTAAAATGTTCTTCTATATAAATTACTAAAATTCGTTGTTTTGAAGGTTATTATTGCGCATGTTTTTATACCCTCCAGCAGAGCTGTAATATTGATAATAGTTATTTCCGAAATTGCAAGTAACTTATTTAATGCCTTAGATAACTCACAAACCATAAAGTTGGAAGAATTGGATAGTGCAAACCAGCAACATCGGTCCACAAGCTCCCAAAAAATGGACAAAATACACTTTTCTGAATGTTTTTACTTCATTCACCAATACGGGCAAATACACAATCGATAATACTATGTATATATACATTTAAACGAAAAAGCGCCCAAACAATTTTAAGATGACTACAAAATTAAAAATTTCACCAAAAAGTGAAAACTATATCAAAAAATCGAAATGAAATGAAAAAAATATTTCATCGAAAAATTTAAATGTCACCTCATGTCACCCCCAATCGAAAATAAGCTAAAACATTTAAGAAGCACTAAATATGATATTCCAAAGTCGGAAATTACAGAAAAAACTAAAATTAAAACAAACAAAATAAACTTAATCTTATGTAATCAAAAACTTGAAATTTCACCCAAATATCCTCAAAAACAATTCTAGAATCCAGCAAGAATTCGCACAATCAAACAAACCAATTAAAATGAAAAGAATGTTAAATACAAAAAAACATGAATTCACCGATTGAAAATAAATTAAATAAAAACGAAAAGAGCTAAATGTGAAATAAAAGAAGTGAAATCGTAACCCAAAGTTAAAAATCACGAGAATCAATTCTTAATTTGATATTCCGACAGGCTGATTTGATATAGATATTTGCAACGCATTTCTGGCATCCCTAGTGAAGTTTGGTTTGAAGACCTACCGTTTTGGCTATGTGTCATCTTTAGTGTAATTTTTCTTTCTGAGTCAGAACCGGGATGTTTCCCAATAGATGATGTATATAGTTGAGACAAAATTAGTAGAAAAGACACAAAGAATGTTGAAAACGTGTCTAGCGGTATAGAAAATGTATTCCATTCTGCTAGTTGCCTAATAAAATTTTAACTTTTACTGTATTCAAAGTTATAAATTCTCTTTCTGAATAAAAAGAATAAAGGAAACGAACTTATGCGTAAAAAATTAAATTACTTTATATTTTATAAAAAATAATACAACCTAATTGTATTTGTCAAAAATAATAACCCTTAAAGATTCGACACAGAATTAATTTTAACGCTGAGATGTAAATAAAAATTTGTTAAATAACAAATATTTCGAAACACAAGATTTGGTTTTATACAGTTTTATTTTATATTTTATTTTTTATATAATATTTTTATTTTTGTTTTTAATTCAACAATATTTCTTTGCAAATCGAAGAAAATATTTGAACTATTTATATTAATATCAATATTTAATATGATCGAATTCAAGAAAATATGCTGCCTTAACATTAAAACACCATTAGCGAAAATAATGCGTAAACTATAAAATAGCAAATTAAAATTAAATCTATGATACTGAGATTGTTAATATTTAAGCGATTAATTTATTCAGGCTCAAGTTCGTTTTTTACTCAAATGTTTATTCGTTCTAACCCAACAGAAATATGATCGAAAATATGAAAAATAAGAGAAGATGTTATTACAGTTTTTGATCTTTTAACAAATAAACAATATTTAATTAATTCTTAAGCTTTACGACTTCCATAAAATCTATATCTTCCTATTGCTCTGAATTAAGTAACTATCGTAACTTTGAAAATGCATAAATTTGAAACATTAATACGAATTATAAGCGACGTTGTATATTAGAAATGCTACAAATTTTTTAAAACACAAAAGAATTAATTTCAAGTCAGATACAGATAATGTCGCTGATATATATAGACATTTAATACATAAAGTAACATAATATTATTTAAAATAATTTGCTTATTGTTTTTACAAATAAGTTTTATTTAAATATTTACACAGCATAATAAAATTGTGTTTCAAAACATGTTATTTGAGAATTAATAAATTAAATGTAAAAACACACGATTAGTTTAAAATATTTATTGATGTTTCTTGCTTTACTGTCAAAATGAGACTGCCCAGTAACAAAGATGAACAATTATATATAAAGAAAGAATTCAAGGGAAATAAATTAAATAAAGAAATTCAATTAGAGCTTAAAATTATAACAAAATAAAGTACGTAATATAAAAAATTTCTGGAAGCCTACAAATGTGATGTTTGCAAAAGAACTGGAAATACAAAGAGAATGCTTATGACGTGCGTAGCGGCACCAAAAAGGCATGCATACCAGTGTATAATAAGTTAAACTTCTCAGTATTCTAAAAAGTATCGTATTAGTAAAAGTAAAAAAAAAAAAATTTCTTTCTTCATTGAAAGAATGAAAAACGAACTTGAGCCTGAACAAATTATTTGCTTAATTATTAATAAATAAATGAAGTATAAAATTATTAAAAATATCATTTTGTATATAGTAAACGATAACATTAGAGGCAAGCATTATAATAAATCAAAATATATGGTTATTACTCAAATAATAATTAATTTAAATAAAATAATTCATAAAGTTTATACTTCTAAATATAAAACTAGTTTTAGAGGCACCTAACAAAATAAACCAAGCGCTCCAACTATGAGATGTTTACTGTGAATATCTGTTTAGAAAATATTGTACTGATTTGTAACTTATTACAAAAGTCGTTTAGAAAGATTCCTTAGAAATAATTATATTAGTAAGTATTGTTGTTTGTAAGTATTTTTTGTTTCGAAATTGCTTTATTGTACAGTACACTTTACTGCAAGATTTTTGTGAAATAAATCTGCATAAATATTTTGTTAAAAGGTATAAGAAGATCATTGGAATGAGAAAGTAATTTTATTAAAGCTAATAAAATAAAAAAGGTAAGTCGGAGAATTTCCACTTATATAATAAATCTTTGTGTTTTATTTATTTTAAAGTTTTATACCCATAAAGGTGTGTGCCAAAGACTAAACAGTAAATATGGACAAGAATATTTTTATGTGCACGTTCAAAAGCTAATAAATATCTCTAGCACTTTTTAATATGTATATAGTGTAACAGTTCATTCAATAAGACCGTAGGATAAGTAAGAAAAAAAATTATGACTAAACTCGATTTTATTATTCAACATAGTTGCCTTCGAGGGCGATACAACAAGTATAGCGATTTTCCAACTTTTCGATACCACGTTTAAGTACGCTTTCTCTTTCTTGTCAAAATAGGCCTTAGTTTCAGTGATTACTTTATTATTGGACTTAAATTTCTTTCCAGCATTTATTGTGGTGTGTAATAGTGAAGTCATGTTTCATGCATTGTCACATATCGACGATAGAATTCCATTTTATTGCCTTCGCATACCTAAATGTTCCTTTAAAATAGTCAAAACGCTACCATCTGATATCTTTAAAATTTCAGCTAGCTCGTGCATCTTCAATTTGCCATAATTCACAACCAATTTGTTGATTTTTTTTTTTTTTTTTTTTGTTTTCTGGAATAACTTGGGAGTCCATTCAGCTCTGAATCATTTGTGCTGGTACGACCACGTTTAAATTCAACAATTCGTTTCTCTGCCATTTTTCACGAGGAAATAGAGTTCGAATAATGTTTATCAAGCCATAGTTGGAATTGCACTGTATTTTTTCAGCGAAAAGCAATTTTGTATCAACACTCGAAATTGGCTTTTTTCCATTTCTTTGAATTTTTTGAATGGACTGTTATATAGGAACTTTCAATAAAAAGATTTTAACATGTACTATAGCAGCCAATATCGGATTTCCGTAAAATTCTTCAAAGTCTACATGAAATAAAATCCTATTTTCTATATTTCGAGTGGAATTTTTTCTATACATTTCATGATTCAACAACTTTTTTATCCCATCACGTTCTATATTACAAAATATGCGAGATGTGAATTCTAAACCGTTATTGATTTGAAACCGGCATTCTTTAAAAATTATGAATAACATTCCGCTAAGTTTTCAGTTTCATTGATTAAATAGCAAATACGACTTTTAATCGAAGGTGTAGGTAAAAATGTGTTTGAGATACTAATGACAAAATAATAAAAAAAAGATCATCGCTTACCCCGATATAGTAATTCCACAGTCCCAAAGCATACGCAACTCTCTAGTAAATGATGCCCACAATTGAGCAATGCCACTTTTACCTCCGAAATGAGCATAACAAGTAGCCAGCAAACAACTTAGACGATGTACTAATGAATCCGCTACAGCAGATTTTATACGATGAGGATCCTATAGTATAAAATAATTTATTTTTATTCTAGTTTTTCCATTTGTTATTTAAATAGTAATCATTATTTACCTTAGACCAAACAGTAGACTCATAAGGAAACAATGCCACCTCCTTATGTGAATCAGGAAACAAATAGAACAACATTTGATTTAGTTCATGATCATTCATCGGTCCGGGAAGCTTTTTTAAAACCGTGGTTTGCTCTCCAGTTTCATCACTGCCTTTAGGTTGACGATAAGCTGGAATTTTACGCAAATGCGGTCTAGTTAATTGATCCAAAGCATTTGCTGTCGCTCGTTGTGACAAAGTTCCTGTAAAATTACGGCCCACATATGATTCAAGTGAGTTTTTGGCTCGTATTAAATTGTGAAAATACTTTATACACGATGACAAATACGAAGTAGCATGTACAACTTGATGTATAGCACTACAAGGAGCTTTTATGGGAAGAAATTGTGTCTGAATCGCTGAATCGATAACCATATTATCTGTCAATTCAGGCCAAGTGAATATAGCAAACATTTCCGTACGTGAGTCTGGGAAAAAACCATGCGGTAAAGCCGTAAAATAGGACAAACTTATTATTGAACGTTCCTCGTCTACTAGGGGTGTCATGCCAAAGGGTACATACATTGGTACTCGCATTTTCACAGTATCCAAAGCGTAGGTATTGCGGACAGATACTAAAGCTGGTTGTTTATTATATTTGGGTAACTTCTCTTTAAACATTGGTAATAAGCCCGACAAATAGCAATAATCTTGTGGTGGCTGCTCCAAGGCCACTAAATCAAAGTTGGTGCGCATAAATGAAGTCAAGCCCAGACCCAAGAAAAAATTCCATTTTTGATCATATATTTGCACAAAAATGGGCACGACTGCACATACATCAGCAGCCACCACAGAAATGGCACTAAAGTAAAAACTAAATTCCGATCTCTTCGTTATAAAGCTGTTTTGTTCGCTACGAGGATTCAGGACCACAAATTGCCTTAGGCCATAAAATCGTGCCAACCAATGAATGTTCTTTCCCTTGTTATCGAAAACTGGTGGACCAAATGTGTTGTTCAAGGATAACAAATCTTCATGCATAGGAGCCATAACTCTGGTAGTTGCTGTTGTTTCCTTTGTAACAAGAGATTTTAATTCTGCCCTATAATAGGTCACCGCTACCCGATTGCCTTTAACATCTAACAGCTCTTCTTGAACTCTCCAATTACATTCAAACAATTCATTTCGCAGAAACGTACGACCCCATTCACTATTAGCCAATTCCCATTTTTGGAAAAGTTCACAAAGTTGAGCATTCAATATTTCCCAATCAGATTCGGCACTAAAGTCTTCACGATAAAATCCATTATCATCAATTTCTTCAGCCATTATGTTTGAAAACAATTTCCACTTTTAATCAACAAACCAATTTGTGTATATTTTAGAACATATGTTTTACATTTAATGTAGCCACGTCCAGATAAATATTGCTAGAAGGTAAATTAATATCAAGATGGCTTCATTAGCGCATCTGATGAATTCGACCCTCATAACATACGTCATATACTGTTAATATATTAAGGCGAATTAATTATAAAGTGGGAGCTAAAGCAAGTTTAGAACAGAAAAACTTACTTTTTTTTTTTAGTTTTTATGATTTGTATGTATTGGTGTTTTTTGAAAATTTGAAACATTTTTCATTACATATGGAAAAATTTTGCAATAATTTTCACAATTAGATTTTTGTTTTGAAGTTTGTGGAATATAATTTTATTTTATTTCCTGACGATGCTACACAAAGGCGTAGCGAAATATTGGAGAAAATAAAATTAATATTTATTATAATTTATAATAAAGAAGCTTTTATTGATGACCTGGAGCTCAGAAAAATTAGACAAGCATAATAATAATAAAGGTCAAAAAACTAGAATAAAGTTTATTAAATATTTTATAATAAAATTAGACGTAGGGTTGCTCCACCGACACAATGTCTTGACTACCCATAAATTTTTGGTTGAGCATAATATTTTATCTTTCATTAGGATTTTATGGATGGTTTTAGTATTGTTTATATGCGGGTGTTTATAGACGAGCGCACACACGTATACATACTTTTTATTTTGCCTGTGAATCTTGTTTGTGTAATGACATAATAAAGTTTTAGGGACAATTGTTCGGATGGGACAGATTTATGGCTAGTCAGGACATCATGTAGCAGGTAGACTCAAGGTCAAATGAAAAGCATTCCGGTTTTCTATGCAGATGTCAAACTCCATATAAAAAACATTTGTCAGAAATGGCGAAACATTTGTTTACATGGAATTTGACATTCAATCAGTTTAAATGAAATCATCAGCTCTGCTACCGAGTTTACCAGTTTTAATTCGCCTTGGTCGTTTTCGCTTCCGGTTTCTGCTTGGAAAGTGAACGAACACACCTATTTAACGCAAAATAAACATCTGTTCAAAAAATGTAAACAAACGCTCTGAAAATAAGGGTAAAGTAACATAGTTTAGTAAAAGCAAAATAATTTTAAACCATACAGTTAAAAAAATTTTGAAAAGTTTACACATGACACTGTTGGAGAACTATGAACAGCAATATGCGGCTTTAATTGCTGAAGTAACCATGCACATTGGTCGTATGACCCTGACAAATGAACGAAGGGAGTTATGTGCTAAAATCGATGACAGTCTAACGGAAGCCCATGAACTATTAGAACAAATAGGTCTTGAGATCCGAGACCTTAATACCGGACAAAAAACTACAGCCACAAACAAATTAAATTGTGCACAAGTTGAACTGAAGCGATTACAAACTGAATATACAAAGGCAAAAGAAGCAGCTAAGAAAAAATACACATCAATAGATATGCAAGCAGCAGAGGACTATGATGATTATGAGGACGTGGCTATAAGTAATGATCAGAGGCAACGACTGCTAGAAAATTCGGAAACTATAGAAAGAACCGGGAACCGCCTCCAAGAGGGTTATCGTGTACTTGTCGAAACTGAAACTCTAGGAGCCCAAGTCCTAAGTGATTTACATCATCAACGGGAAACTATTCAAAATGCAAGAGGACGTATAAGAGAAACTAATGCTGAATTGGGTCGAGCGTCAAGAACATTAAATACCATGATGTTAAGAGCTTTAAGGGAGAAGGCTGTGTTGTACGCAGTAGGTGGTTTTTTTGTTGTCGGAGTAGTCATAAGTCTCTATTTTACATTTACTTCTTCAACTGGTGCTTCTTAAGAAGAAATTGAAAATGAAGAAATTAGAATGCATGTAGTATGTGATTTACATTAGGAACGTATCGATACACTTTTTCCTATACGATACTCAAATAAAATCATCGTCGATACCGATATGCTTGAGAATTAAAACTCGAAGTAAAATAAATAAAATTTATAATGTACATTTTGCACACTACATGAAAAAATGTATTCGTTATGCATGTTTTTATGTAATTTTCCTCGATAACCTCTTTAACTAAAGATCATTTTGGGGTTTCCTATATGTTCATATATCGTTGTATCGGCAAAAGGATATCGCCGATATCGATATATCGGAAAACCTGATATATAGCTTATATATCGGTATCGGGCACTTCCCTAATTAACACATGTACGCTAACTATTTATTGATTCGTTTTTATTTGCATTGTTTATGCGAAACACTCATTCCATTTTTATTATGTAAAGTGTTTGTTACAATTGTCGAAGAATGTTAACTTGTGCAATATATAACCATAAGTTATGCCTAATTCGTTTAATTTTAAAATAATAAATATAATAGAGTATTTTTAATGTGTTTATAAATACGGGCGGGGACAATATGATGTGATGTCAATCACATACCAAACCGTCATATATTTTTAACGCTAGTTTTTGATATTCGGTAACCTATACCTTAGTCCATAATAGGTCTAAATTTTTTACTTAAATTTAGAATCCGAACTAATTTTATTTAAAAGTAAAAAATTATTTAAAAAAAAAACAATAAAATTGAAACTATTCTCAAAACTGGCTGGCTGGAGAAAAGGCGCTATAAGTTAAACATTTATCAAAAATCGTTAAAGAAAAGAGAAATGAAAATAGATGCAATGCGAAATCTAGGCAATTTATTAATATTTAATATTTCACAATTTGGAAAGGTCCGTATAATTAGTATTAACTGCATAAAATTATACTATTTCGAACATTAAAAAAAGTTACCATAACTTTAAAAAAAGTTATCATAATTTAATTCTACTTGAATGTAATTATGCATTTCTTTAATATTCAGTTAATGCTGTCATAGAAATTCTTTAATAATCAATTAATGCTGTCAAAGAAATTCTTTAAAAAATAAATTAAAATAAATTTATTCCAAACACATCATTATTTTCGTGGCATATTTCTATAAATGTGAAGTTTTAATATAAGTGTTTTTTTTTTTAAATTATTTTTCTTTAATATATGATGAGTTTATTTTTTCTTAATGAATGGCATACCGCCCATGCACAATTATTTTATTTTCTTAAAATTACAAACTGGCTTTACTAAATTTTAAGCGGGCTCTAGTTAGTTAATTTAATATTTTTATTTTTTATGTAGATATTTTATTTCAATTTAAAATTTCATGACTAATGGACGTACTTTTCAGTTTGTATGTTAAACATTTTTCTTTTACGTTGAATGCAAAAACAATAGTACGTATGTATGTATATGTTTCTTAGTAATCTAGTGAATTGTATGATTAATAAAATAATGTTCGTTGAATACATTTGTAAAATAAAGCTTTGGAAGAAAATAAGATTATTCTGATGTGACGGAACAGATTTGATATCAAACCGATTTTGATCACACACTGAAATGAGTTACTATTAAAACTGTAATCTCCATGTACACGTATCCATACATTTTCACCCACTATAGTTGGGTAACACAAGAATTAGTTTTGTTGGCACTCTAACCGAACTCCAGTTCGGCCATTTGTTAGCAAACACAACTAGAGGCTTCCTCTCCTTCGTGGACAACATCCAATAACTCCACTTGGCCGGCCATAATTTGAAATCCATGCTGCTCCATATTGGCTTGTAAATCCATTTTTGAACGATTTGATTCGACTAAAATTCTAGAAATATCTTCAAACATTTCGTCTATACCTTCACCTGTTTTACATGATGTTTTATAGGTGGCACTTATTAGAGTATGGCATTGTTCACAAAAGGCTTCGACCTCTGCATCTGTAACTTCTGGCTCTCTGCCCTCTAGATCAGACTTATTGCCGCATATGAAAATTTTGGCATTTTCAGCATATGTTACAGTATCTAAAAGGTGTTGTGACAAGGAGTGAAAGGAGGCAGAACTATCTAAAGCAAATACCAAAATAGCACCCTCAGCAAATTTGTAATAAGATGAGGTTACTGAAGCAACGCGCTCCATGCCGCCTGTATCCCATAATTGCATCTAGAATACAAAAAAGACATGTTAATACATAAAAACTAGAAAAAGTTGATGGCAAATTTTAGATATACATGCATACCTTTATTTGTTTGTCATCTATGCGATAGTCTTTGTCCATATGATCTAAGCCTAACGTTGACCTGCGGTCTGTATCGGTCACAAATGTATTATTGGTAAAACGCCGAAACAAAGAACTTTTCCCTACACCATAATCACCGCACAATATAACCTTTTGTTTTGGTATTCTCACTTTGGCCATTTTTATTGAATTTCTGTCATAAGCCAACACCTTTTTCTAAATGTTTTTAATTTTTTTTTGTTCTATTTGTTAAAATTAACAATAAACCAACTTTATGTGGTTTCCTTTATGCTGTGGTAATAAGAATACTGCTATCAAAACAAACAACGGAAAATATTGAATATTTTTCTTTAAAAATCACAATAATGTTAACTACTGTGAATTGGTGGCGAATTGACTAGCCATAAATCTGTTCAGCCATCGATAATTTCTGCTCGCACAGGAAAATTGCTAGTCAAGACAACCGCTGTTCATGGTCGCGTCAGATTTGTTCAAACAATAGTTCGCACAACTTTGTCATGCCTTTACACAAACAAAATACACAGTTTCAAGCTCATTACTTGTATGTTTTATTGAACTGACTGAAATTGAACCTAAGAATTTCAAGATGAATATTATATTACTCGCATTGCCTGATATGTCTGTCGTCTTTCTTTTTATTTTTTTTATTTGTAATAGGATATTTCCATAAGCTAAGGTTAAAAGAATAAACACTGTAGAGACTTTTATTTTCTTTTTACGAATGTTTTTACGAATATAGAATAAAAAAGCCATATTTCTTCAAACTCTTCGACCTTTAATTTTAGTTACATTTGCCTACAGCTGGAAACCACTTCCAATACATTGTCTAATATCAGCTTTTGTATTTTAAATCCTTTAAAGAGCACCTACATAGGTGCCCCTTTTTAATTAGTCGCATTTATAACGGAACGGATCTGTATTATGAACCGCTCGGATTAACGTAACATTTTGAAGGTAGTTATTGCAAACAATTACTTAATAATTGTCAGACGTGTAAACAACTACTAATAGCTGTTAATAAACTGTGGATTGTTACAAATATAGTGAGTTATATACGCGATAATGGAACGTTTTTTTTTCATAACAATCTTTAAAATTTTTAAATTTCATTTGCCTTAATTTTTTTTTTTTAATTTTAATCGTTTTTTCGCAACCACGTCTTTACGTCTCGATGTTTTTTCCAACCCTCAAATTAACTCACACAAAACAACCAATCTCTGCCTTTTGCGGGATTTTTCTACGAGTCCAAGTATTCCCACGCCACGGAATATGCTCGAGAATTTTACAGAAAAGACAACGCGCCATTTTCCTTTTCAGTGGTTTTATTAAGTTTTGGCACGTAAGTACCTGTTTCCGGATGTATCCACCTGTTCGCGTTGAAACTAACGGATGCATTTGAGACATGCTTTGGAAACAGGCATGTTATCTAAACATTTGACTAAAGCTTTAATACCAGAAGCACATTAAAAAGGCGAATCATACGCCTAAAGCCTTTTTAAGTGTACACAAACATTCTTTAAGAATTGAATGGGTATAGACAGTCCTAGCGCTGTGTTTAAACAACAACAAAATACAAAGAGAAACTAAAACAATAACATAAACATGAACAAACGAATTACCAGAAATTAAATACTGTATATACATAACAACGCAAGGAAACTACTACCATAAGTAACGAAGCGGACAATGGTTACAAAACGAATATCAAAATATAAAGAAAACAATAGACAATGTCTAAAGAAGTATCTAATGGATTCTCGAGCCTTCTATAAGATTCGAGAAAAATAGGTGGCTACTATATAAAGGCTGCAGTGGTTACGCTAGAGTTAGTATCAAGTGAAACGTTAAACTTATAACGTGCTAAACAAATAGCCGCCTCGTTAAGGTTTTAAACCTTCGATTAAAAAGTTTGCGCACCGTGCTAATTCTAACATATTTATCCTTGAAATTCGATGGATAGGTTTTTAAAAAAAATTTTTTTTCAAATATGACATTTTTGAAAAGCCCGCTTCACATATCTTATCATAACTTTCAAACGCCTTGTTCAATTTCGTTGTGCCATATGTCCCCAAATTCCAAATTACAACAGCCATAAGTCATTCTAATACAATGTTTGACTATACCCATTAGTTTATTTTTTTTTTTTTGTGAAATTTTTCATTTTCAAAAATTTATAAAAATTATAAAACCGCAAATATTTACCAATTTTATTATTTTATGATGAAGCTACATATAAAATGAGCCATCACTTGTGAAAATCAGTGGATAAATACTTATTTTATTCCCGAAACACCAAAAGTACCCAGTTTGGCCCAAAAATCGTTTTCTTGTGTAATTGATACCACTATGCAACAAACCACTATATTTTTTTTTTAATGTTGCGGTTGCTTAACTACAAAAATTATCTTTATTTCAAATTCTATGGATAGGTGTATTTTTTTACATTCTTTTCTTTTAAAATATGGGACTTTTTAAGAGGTTGCTTCACGCATCTTATCATAACTTTCAAACGGAATGTTATATTTCGTTATGCTATGCGTTCAAAAATAATGTTCTTTTCTAAATTTCGAAAAATTGCTACATTTTTCATTTAAAAAAAAAAAAAAAATTAAAAAATCCTGATATTTACCAGTTTTCTTACTTTATGAAATAGCTACATATAATAGAAATAAAATGAGCCATCATTTATGAAAATCAATTGGTAAATACTTATTTTATTACGAAAAAACCAGAAGTACCCACTAAATAATATCAGAGTAAAAAACACGTTCACGCATACATACGTACATACATACATGCATACATAAAAATTTAAAGTGTCATTACACAAGAGACCGATTTTTGGTAATAAAATAAATACTTACCAATTGATTTCCATAAATGATGGCTCATTTGATTTTCATTATATGTAGCTTCATCATAAAATAATAAAGTTGGTAAATATTTGCGGTTTTATACTTTTTATAAATTTTTGAAAATGAAAAATGTCACAATTTTTCGAATAAAAATATAAATTTTATAATGTATTATTATGAAGGAATTTGTAGACATATAGCAATACGAAATTGAACAAGGCGTTTGAAAGTTATGATAAGATATGTGAAGCGGCCTTTTCAAAAATCTCATATTAAAAAAAACATTTTTTAAAAAACCTATCCATAGAAATCGAAATAATGGCGATTTTTGTAGTTAGACAACCATAACTCATCAAAAAAATATAGTGGTTCTCCAATGTTTTTTTGGTTGTTGCATAGTGTTATTAAGTCGCCAACCAATTTGCATTTGCTCGTTTTTACCGAGAAATGGGCTTAACGGCCAAAGTCTGCTGGTACGAGGCATGAGGGGATATAAAGCTGTGCAACACATATAAGTGTGGTTTTTGTAAATGATGTTATTAATTCTTCGTGTTGGGCGGCTAAGTGAATCTCAAGCTATCGGCCATGTACCGATACTCGCAATTTGCGATTGTGATTTCAATTCGCATGTGAGGTGTTCTGTAACTTGCATTCGCAAGAGTTTTGGCGAGTTCAAGTCGCAAGAGTATACTGAAGTGAACTGCTGTATTGAAACTAAACTAGTTTTTAAAGAAACTACAAAGATATGAATAAATTAAATTAATAGTGTTTTCTTTTTATTTTAGTCAAAACTAATGACATTTTGTAACAATTTTTTTCTAAAAACATCAAATTTAAAAACATTCTGTGCTTCTGCAACTTTTGCCACTGTATTTCTTCTGTTTGTTTTGCTTTTGTTTTGGTAAAACATGTGTTTTTAGTTTTTGAACACAAGTTAGAAAAAAAGGAAATCGCAAGTAAAACGCGTGAGTTGCAGAACATGCAGAAATAAGTTTGGCGATTTGCTACTCGCATGCGATTTGACAATCTTGCGAGTGTCAGAACATGCCCGTATAACGAAGAATTTGTACACTTCGATCAAGTAATGAAAATTCTTCTAGCACATAATTCAACCTACTTCGCTTTAAATTAAATCTTTTCAAATGGGAATCTTTATAATTAACTTTTAAATTAAAAATCCTCTTTTAGTAATTCACTTCAGGCGTGCGACAATCAATCTGTGTTGGGTCCCATCTAGAGATTAAAATATTAGATGTAAATTTGCATGAAAGCTTTCTTGTGTTGTTTTAATTAAATACGATGTTTTTACAGTTGAATCAGAGAATTTTTGCTTTTATGTACTCAACCCGAACTTCCCCATTTGACTTCAGAAATGATCATTTTTGTATTAATTTCAAAGTTGGAAAGTTGGTGTCTACTACCACTCACGCCTCCGAGATTGAAATAGTTTTGGAACAAATTATAGTTTTGCATCCTGTTCTGGTCATTTCCCGCTTGAGAAATCAATGAGCTGGTGTTGCGCCCAATATTTTGCGCTTCTACTAGGGGTCAGAGGACCTCACTATGGAATCCTATTTTTATTGTTTGGATGCCCCTAAACGAATTTCAAATTGCAACCACTTACTCTACCCTACTTGTCATATTTTAAAAGACGCGGCCATATAATTGTTACAAAAATGATCATTTATTTAAGTATAACAATTTATTTTTTTATAGCTAGATTTAGCATAGATAGCAAAAATCAATACGAGTAAAATAAATTATTTAAAAAATAACAAACAGATTTGTCTTTCCGGTACATGCCGTCCGTCCGTTTGCGTGAATGTTCTGGTTAAAAGTAGATACATTTTGGTTCTTGATTCGATATTCCGACAGGGTGTCTTGATGTCGATTTTTGGAACGAATTTCCGTCATCCCTTGTCAAGTTTGTTTTGGAGACAAACCGGTTTCAGCTATGTGCCATCTTCAGTGTAATTTTTCGTTCAGAACCAAAAAAATCTGGATAGAATTTATTACACTCGGTTCGAACTATATATTTAATTTTACCTAATTTTCGTATATTTTTTTCACTATTAAGGAAAACACACTCAACTATCTAACCGCGAGATGATCCATAGCTTGAGCTCAAACTAAGCTTCGCGCACTCAGGGCGTTACAATTTTTCCCTAAAAAATGGTGGCCAAAATAAATACATATTTTTACGCAGGTCGTCCGTCGTCGCGTTCAAAGTCTTAGGCCGAATACCTGTGCAACTGATGGTAGTGTTGAAACTTTGTTGCTGAAGATTGGTCCCTCGGTGGAAGTGACTCTGCAAGTGTGGCGGATAGCTGCGTGTGCTGTAGTTCTTTTTTTTTTGTTTACGTTTAGTTGGCTGTTTTTTTTGTTTATTTGTAAAACTTTAGCTTATTATGATGTAGTAGGTTGCCAAATTCTAAGTTTTTTTCTTTGTTTTATATTTGCACTAATTTGTAGTTCTTTTTCCTTTGTATTAATTCTGCAATTTCTTTAATTTTTTGCCACTTATTGTATAGTTTTTATATATATTGGCAACTTTTTATTTATAGCCTCCAATAAAAAATTTAAGTTCACAAAAAAAAACTTTTATTTTGAGTGTTTATTTTCGGTCCTCTGCGCCACAAGTCACTTCGCCGCGGCATTTTCAACTTGGCTACCCAAGAAACCTCCTAGGCGCCAAGCTGCGTCCATCTTTATTTGTTTGCCTTTTTTTGGTTTTTGTTTCCATAAATTTTTCCCTGGTGCTAATTCTTACAGCTGTTTTCAACGTTGCCAACTGTACAGCTAAATCGAGCTACATGGTGCACACGACAATATCATGGTCGTCTTTAACGACTCAAAATTGAACCGTAGTATCTTTTGAATTTACTACGTCTCCTACACGATTTTGACCATTCTGCTTGCGATAACCGTTGAAGAATTCGCAAATTTCAACCTGTTTCAATAATGGAAAACGAAAATAAAAATTAAGATGGCATACAGTTACAAGTATCAGTTTTTAAAGCTAAATATCTCCCAAAATATTAATTTAAAATATTGGACTGGCCTCTCTTGGTTTCTTCTTCTCTCGGCTGAAAAATATCACACTTTCCATTCGTTTACATACAAATCATATGATCTATATAAATATTTTAATTTTAATGGCAGGTTTCAAAATAGGCGTTGTACATGAGCACAGTATTATCGGCTCATGTAATTTTTATTAACCCATTAAAATTATCTGTTTAGGGTTGAACCTTTAATAAAAAAAAAAATTAAGTTTGGGATTTGATTATTCGGCCGAAATAAGTGATAATCCAATTACGACGTGTGAACGTGCAGCTTGCCATTTGTAATTTAGTTCAGATTTGAGGGACGCTGCGATAACAATATATAACTATTATAATTTTGGTGAAGCGTGCAAACACGAGTGTGTTATATAGAAGTTAATTAGGCAATAAATTCCGAACAAAAACAAGACCACACAAGTAATTTGATAAAAAAAAAATATTTATTTGAATAGTTGTTTTTTGTTGAAATAAACTTTTTGAAGGCCTAAGATAAATTAGGGAATTGATTGTAGGGTCGAATTGAAAGTCCGTTAAAAAATTTAAAAGTATACAACAAAAGTAAAAGGGAAATTAATAAAATAAAAAAGAATTTAATATTCATCATACGATCGAAAATTCGAATCAAAATGTGAACCAATTGAAGAAGCCAAAATTGAAAAAATTGCTTAAGGCGATTAAAAAAAACTAAATGAGCTGCGAAAATCTAAAACAAAACGGGTAAAATATATTATGTAATTTAAAAAATAATGCTTTTTATAAAGTCGGGTTTTTTTCGGATCTTATCCGTTTTGGTGGAAAATAAAATTAATTATTTTACTCCCAACTCATTTTTATTATAAAATAATGCAATTTATTAGTGGTTAAGGGTTTCCCGATGATGAGCTGGCCTAAGCATCCACCGGCAACACTAAATTGTAATATCTTATAATAAGAATTAGTTAGGAGTAAAATAATTAGCTTAAAAATAATTAATTTTATTTTCCACATAAATCATTTTATTCAAAATATACTTATGTATGTGCCATCCAATATTAGAAGTAGATAATTAAAATTAGAAATTCGACAATTTTTTTCAACAACACCGATTTATTTTTTCACAGCCCAAGCACATGTATATTTGTTACTTCACATTTGCTGAAGGGCATAAGAGATTCGATACAGAAGAATTCACTTACGGTCACCGTCAATAAACAAGTCATTTAAGTTTTCTACAAGACCTCTATAAAACCGTTATCAACTGCTTTTCTGAATAAGGTTAAAAAAAAACTCACTATAAAACTGCTATAAAAACCATTTACAAATAGATTTCATTAGTAGATGGCCGTCGACAAAAGGGGCTTTCGCATCATCAAATTCAAAATACAATTTAGACAAAAAATTAGAGCGTCATGGATCGTAGACAAGTTTTAGCGTTGCTGGTTCTCCTGGCAATGGCCATGTTTTCTAGTGGTAAGTGATTCAAACAATTTTAATTATTTAATAGAAAACATTTCAATATGTTATAAAACACTGAAGGTGTGAAAATAAGTTACCAACGGGGGTTTTTTAAAAACTAGTGATTTTATTGTAAAAAAGATAATTATAAATTTCTGAATCAAAGAGTGAAGAATGCGGAAGAAAACTTCTTGAATCGAGCCATGAAGAAATGAAATGTTTATTTCCTCGCATGAGCAGAAGTCCTGCAGAGTTGTTGGCAAACATTTTCCTTGGGGAAGAATTCTAGAGCTTTTCAACTATAAAATTTGTATCCATTAAAATTTACAATGGCCGAGTTGAGGTGTGGACCAATTTATTTGCCATTCAAAGGAAAAAAGGACACGCCTAGAGAGTGCAGCTAAAGCGTGGCTATTTCCAATTTGAACCTGTATGAGTTTTTAATGAAACCAGATATTAGCAAAAAACTTGGATACAATTCATTTTTAATTTTACTAAAAATTTAAATCATATTTCGAAACAATTATCCAATTAATGTCGTTTAAAAAGTCTTGTTTGTCTTCTCTGAAGCAAGATCAGATAACGCAGATATTTAAATATTCAAAATTTTAAAATACGTTTTATGAAATAATTTTTCATGATTTTTTTCAAATTGCTTAGCCGATGTGAACAATTTTTGAGACCCCACGCACGAGCCATTTGCTAATAAAGAGCCGTGCTATAGGAAATAAATTTCATTGAGATATCTTAAATGGTTCACTTACTATCGAAATATTTGCAAACCAAAACATTTTCCAGCAACTATTTGCTGATTAGTCAGGCTAAAAAAAATGTATTAAGTCGGTAAAAACTCACAGGTGGGACGACAAATCGGTTTGAACTACAAAAGAATGACATGAAAAAATACTTAATATTTTGTGATTAAAAATTAAATGAATTAAAAAACCTAAATGCTAAATAAAAACTAAAATATATTTGTAGTTGGTAGAATTTCGAAACAATCTAAAAATCAGCAAAATCTTAAAAAAAAATCATAAGTCGTAAAAAGTCGCATATTTGGAAAAAATCGCCAAACAAGCTAGCCGAACACTGACAGAACTTCAATAATTAAATAGACTACTAAATGGAAAAATATAATCGCGATCAAAAAGTTGTTGAAGTCGGAAAAAGCTGCATTATAAAAAAAGCACGTAATGTAGAAATAGATATAAAATTGAACAAAAATCCCCTGAAGAAAATGTTATTGATATAATCAAGAAAACAGATGACAAGCGTGGAAATTCTTACGAAGGCGGGTTAACAAGTTCAATACTTTTTGAATGAAACACAAGTTTTTGGATAAAAAACCATTTTATTTTTCAACATAGTTTCCTTTGAGATCCACACACTTTGTTCAACGTCCAATTTTTTATCCCCTTCAAAATAGAAGATTTGTCAAGGTCATCAAAACAGGTATTTTTTGTTTGTGAGATGATCGTTGGAGTCCTGGTGCAAAAGAACTTTAGTCTTGGCCAAATGCAGTCGTTTTTTTTTAATTCTCATTAAATCGACTAAATAAGTTGGCACCACATGCACAATTGATTGGTTTACCCTTTTGAAAGTAGTCAATGTGGATTCTACCGCGTGTATGCTGAAAATCGGTGTCCATGACTATTTTTGTAATTACGTACAGCGTTCGTGAAAGGTACTTTTTTAGAAAAGGTACCTAAGGAACTTTGAATAGACATTTCTTAAACTAACCTTTGCTCTGTAATATGCTAACAAATGTAATTTTTTTAAATGCCCTTTTGAAACATGAAACATTCAAATAAAATTGTGTGGACATTAAAGCACTTTTATCAAAGAGGGTACTTTTTAGTAAGGCATACTTTTTGATAGGTGCTCTATTAAAAGTTTTACTTAATGTCCATTTTTTATGGTTTTTGTCTAAAACGAGAAGTAATATTCTTTTCAAAAATATTTTACAAACGATACGATTTAGAAGGGTACCTTTTACATTCGTACTCAAGAAGAACTTCGAATTTTGCAATTTCCAGTTTGCGATACCATTGGAGTCCATTGATATGAAAGAGTATTTATAGAATTTTCGATTTCTGAGTTGCATACATTTGGTCTGAAAAAAACATTTTTAGAAAATATTTGAATTTTTAGAAAATATTTCAATTTTTGTTTTGCTATTCTGCAGCTAAAACTGGTTATGGTCCTGGTGAACAGGATTGGGGTTTCGTGGATGTTCGTACGGGTGCTCATATGTTCTATTGGCTTTACTACACCACAGCTAATGTCACCAACTATACACAACGACCTTTAGTCATTTGGTTACAAGGTGGTCCAGGTGACTCCTCCACCGGATACGGAAATTTCGAAGAATTGGGTCCTCTTGATCTATATGGCAACCATCGTAATTGGACCTGGGTTAAAGATGTGAACGTCTTATTCATTGATAGTCCAGTGGGCTCAGGTTTTTCCTACGTCGACGACTTCGAATTCTTGACCTTAAATAACAGTCAAATAGCATTGGATTTATTGGAGTTCATGAAGGGGTTCTACAATATACACCCAGAGTTCGTGAGTGTTCCATTGCATATTTTTGGGCAAAGTTATGGTGGTAAAATGGCATCAGAATTTGCTTTGGAATTATACTACGCCATTCAACGAGATGAGATCAAGTGCAATTTGACTTCGGTAGCTTTTGGTGATCCCTGGATTTCACCAATTGATTCGGTCCTATCTTGGGCTCCCTTCCTGTTGAATATGGTTAGTGAAGCGATACCACTTCAATTAAATTTATGAAAAATTACACATATTAATATCACATAATACATTACGCTTTTAGGGAATCGTCGATCATGATGGCTTTGACAAAATAATGACGTCAGCAATTCATACTTTGGAATGGGTACAAAACGAAAATTGGATTATGGCCACCTTACAGTGGAAAATTACACAGTCAGATTTGTATAAAGAAACTCAAGGGGTCGATAATTATAACATCCTAAAATCTACTAGCGGTGATGTCGACACACACATGTTGATACGAAGCAACAATAATACGCATCAAGGTAAAAATCTGCATTAAATGACTAAAGAAACAAGTCTTAAGGCTGTAATGTCGTTCTAACGTAATCATTTTCCAGGTGTAATGAATCGTAAGTTGGTACATAATGATACTGATGACAATCCTCATCGAAGATTGCAAGAATTAATGCGCGGTCCTGTCAGAAAGGCGTTGGGTATACCATCCAATATAACTTGGGGATCTCAAAGCCGACAAACATTTATTCATCAATTAGGGGATTTCATGAAGCCGGTTATTCACATTGGTTAGTTCAAGTGTTTTGTTTTTCATTTAATTTTGTATTTTACTTTAATTACAGTCAGTGAGCTTCTGGATAAAACTGACTTGAAGGTGGGTGTTTATTCTGGCCAATTGGATTTAATTTGCGCTACTGCTGGCACTGTCAATTGGATTGACAAAATGCAATGGAGTTATCGCCATGAATATGTGAAGGCGCTTCGTTCAGGGATTATTGTTAATGGCATCTTAGAGGGTTACGAAAAGTCTGCTGGCAGCTTTAGCATGTTCTGGATATATCGTGCTGGCCATAGGGTTCCTGCCGATAACCCCGCTGCTATGAGTTACATTGTCAAGAAATTTACCAATTATGGTTAGGAGAATCATACATTTAAATAAGTAACTATTGTATAGGTTAAAGGGAAATTTCAAATTTACGAAATCAGAAATACAAGAGATTTTGGATGAGTTATTTTAATTCTAGAGGATTTGCAGAATCAAGGCTAGAGTTCATTAGTATGCTAGAACTTGGTGCAGGAGTTTTATTTTTTGTGCTGTAGGTTATGCACCGCTGGAAGTTTTATCAACCGGAATATGATTTTAGGTCTGTTCCAGGTGCTTAACAAAACAGTCCGGACTATTGAGAGTAAAAAGAAACTTACTCTCTGAATGTGACAAAGTTGTCCAAAATTTGCTGGAACCAAAAAAAAATACAATTAAAAATCTTGAAATACTAAGGCCGCTTACTTTCTTCAAATTTATTTTAGTGACTTTAGCCGCTCAAAATGCATAATATTTTAAAAGTAAAACATTAGCATCATTGGTTGCGAATATTTATATATTTTTACAAAATCGAAAGGCAAGTAACTACTGCATGTTCTCCTGGAACTTTAAATTGTGTTCAAGTTATTTGTTATGCATGTTTATTTTGCGTCCGAACTTACCCATAGAAAAAGCTCGTACAATTTGGTACAGGAAATACAAAATTTTACTCTCTCATTTTCTATCAAAATTTCAGGAAAATTGTTATCTAAACTGCTTTTGGATTAATTTTTGCGAGTTCGTACTGGAACAGACATTTTAGGTAGTTTATAGACTACATAGTTGCGCTTTATTGGAAGACACTTCGGTTTAGATCGCTTCCATTTCTGTTTGTAGTTGTGCTAGAATTTGAAATTCGTCTGTGGCTCGCTTTGGTTTGCAATTATATAATGAAGGTTATGAAAGGAATTAGGCCCAATATAATTTCTTGCTGATATTTATAAGAGGTATTTTTTTTTTATAAATTTTGATTTTATTTTATTGAATCTTTCGACTAAAAAAAGTTATAGAAGCGCCGACTTGTTCGAATTTTTTATTTTGGTCATTTCTCGCGTTATTATTATGTGTGAAATTTTTTGACTTGCTCTCGTTGTAGGGTTTAAAATTTGGTCTCTTGTATTACTTGGGGTGACGAAAATCCTCTTCCCAAAAAATGTATTTATGAAACCCTCTCCCTTTATTGAAGTTCAAAATGTGACTGACTTGGATATACTTTAAACGCCTCTAAGGAATGTTTCGGTAAAATATAACTAACAACATAACAAAACGCTTCTTTGTCTTATGAGGTGAGGTGCAGAAAAAGTATATACAAAAAATATAATTCAATACGTTGCAATAAAAATATTATTGTTGGACTGGGTTCATCATATTCCGCGCTGCGGAGTGTTACAAATACAGCCCTTATGGTAGCATTAATAGATTGGTATCATGCTGTTTTTTTATGGTAGTATCAGCACTCAGGGATGATCACTATTCATTGTGCTAGAACTAGGAAAAGAGGTTACGGGAAGGAGGATAGAGGAAGTAGTGTTTATTAACATATGACTTGAACTTTTCCACAGAGAAAGTGGGAGGAAAGACCTCTGCTGAAAGCTTATTCCACTTACGAATGGTCCGGCTAAAGAACGAATTCGGTCTGTAGTGCGTTGTGCGATCCACTGGCCATTCGACCACAAATGGATGTGCTCTTGATGAAGTACGTGTGGTGCGTATAAATGAACGGGTTTCGGGAATAATATCCCTAATTTCATCAGAGCACAATCCATTGTAGTAGCGATAGAACACTGAAACACAGGCCACATTGCGTCGATGCTCGAGAGAGTCAATAGAGTTGGATACCCTACTGTCACCGATGAGCACCTTTGTCCTCTCCTGTACACGGTCGAGTAACTCCAAAATGGACTTTGAAGCACCGGCCCATACATGAGAGTTGTATTATATTTTCGGTCGGGTATAAGTGGTATAGATAGTTAGGATATCGGATGGGGTGAAGTACTTCTTGCACCGTTTCAGGAAACCTAGGCACTTGAATGCTTCTTTCGACACTTGAAAGATGCGTTGGGTCCATCGGACGTCACATTGAATCTTCTGCCAAGAACATCAAGAGCTTCTGATTCCTCAATTTCTATACCACCCATAACTACAGATGGAGCAGCAAAGTCCGTCGTGCGTCTGTGTGTTAGCATGCAACACTGGATCTTATTGGGTTTATTAGCACGACCCCATTCTGTGATGGTCACAAGATCACTATTTAATGAATCATTCATGCGGTGCCTCATGGCCCCAATCTCTAAGAGGCTTGGTCTGTTGATGTATGAGTAAGAATGGCATATACTCCTGTTATCTGCAGAAGAATTAATAGGATTGGAAGTTTGACAAAGAAGGTCATCTAGGAAGATAAGAAATAGAGTAGGAGAAAGAATGTTCGTATCATGCTGTTACGGATCAGCTGACAAAATCAATCACATAAATAAAGAATTTTACTGTTTGTCTAATATGGAATGTAACGTAAAAGTCTACAGAAAATAGATTTTTTGGAAGAACGGAAAAATATCAGACGTAATCAATTTTTATATTAATTCGTCCCATGATCTTGCCACCATCTACCTACAGTCGTTATTCTACAGATCAGTATTGTCACTGCACATGAGACCCTTATTTCTTATCCAAATAAAAACACGAATTGGTTGAAATATAAAATGAACGTAAGCTCTCACTTACCTCCGAACATTGCACTGAGATATTTAAGCAGCTGTGGATCACTTTACGGACGTTGAGACCGCCGCAGTCAGAAATGCAACACCAAACAAACGGTCAGTTAAATAAAATTCATACTAATTATCGGCTGATATACAGACTACCGTCAAGGAAAAGAGAAGGCTCAGAAGGCAATGCCATCCTATTCGTTCTCCTGAGACCAAGGCCCAAATGAACTTATGTCAAAGAACTTTACGGAACACGACTTCACCACAGTGATATATTTAACATGGACTATAGCCTGCGGAACCCCCACTAAGGCTGGAAAACCGCATATAGGCTAAAACCTCAATTAAAAAGGTAAATTCCTTCGCAAATCAATTAGAAAAGGTTTTCATACCACAGACCCTAAATAGTTTTACTATTTCAAATATCAGTGACATTGTGATAAATCATATGCAATTTCCACTATTTATATTAAAGTTGACAATTAAAACTCTAAATATCAAGAAACACCCGGACCTGATCATATTACAGGATCAATACTAAGTTACATTCCTAAGTATGCTGTGAGAAGCTTACTATTCATATTTAATTCAATTTTGCGAGTTGGTTTCTTCTCATGCTCTTCGAAGATATCTGAAAGTGTTATGATCCTTAAGCCAGAAAGGCTTTAGGTAGATTACGTCACACAGGCCCATTAGCCTACTCTCAGTTTTATCAAAATTGTTTAAATAATTATTCGTTTCGTGTTAAAAACTATACATATATTACTGAGCAAAGCACCTTATCCTTGAGCAGGACTTTGGCTTTCGAGGTAGCTGTAGTAGAATAGAGCAAGTCTACAGAATTGCCACCGTTATTATGGTAATTGATACTTCCCAAGCCTTTATTAAATTCTGGCATGTTGGGCTAGTTACGGAAATAACTTGAGCACCTTTGTGCAGTTAAACACGGCCGGATAGCAACATCTTTTCGCAAGATGCCGTCTATGTTGTTGTAGGTTGTAAATATCGGGCGAGTTAGGGGCTCGGAGTATTCAAGGTTTTGAAACGATCCATAAGATGCAAAGTCTTTTGAATTTTATCTCGATCGTGATGCGGCTATGTAGCCTGCAGGAGAAATCATTCAAACGAACCCGTCATGGATTAAATTTTGGGAACATAGCAGTGACTTCAAAGAGAAGACGCGTCTGTTATACAATTATTCGAAGCTGTGCATTCCGCTAACTCAAAGTGACAGCGGAAGAGATCATCCGTAAAATATATAACTGGAATTGTGTCACTATACCAACTCAAAGCTGGATGACAAGGGGTAAAGTACCGAAAATAAGCATTGTGTGATGCAATTTGTTGTTCCCCCCTGATATATTTCATCGAGCTCTTGTGGTGCACCGTTATCGTATTAATTAAGGTTTAACCACCTCCAATCCTTTCCTAGGTAGTGAAACAGGACACTTATTTTGATTTTTTCACTGTCTCATTTTGTTTTGTTGAACATATATTTGGCTGAGGGCAAAATTAAAGTTTTTCATAAAATATACAAACAGTGAATAAGAGGTTATTAAACGTCTACATATTAGCAGAATAAACGACAAAGCAATTAATTTTGTATGAAAGTAAAAATCTGCACAAAAACATAAATGTAAAAATAAGGCCAAGTTCCTATCCAAAAATTCCGGCCGTTAACAGTACTGAGAAAATGAGGACCAAGTTTTTCACCTACTATTTTGGTAACATTTTTCCTACAATTCTTTCTCATAACAATTACCCGTTTTGAGATTTTTCTGATTACTTAATACCCAAAACCAAGAACAGCATAAAAAATTACAGCTCTCTACACTCAGAGAAAAAGTGGTGTTCTTGAGTACATTCTTTGTAAAAAGTGTACCTACAACGTTTGTGGTCAAATTGCACACGTCGTGTTAATATTGCAACAAAATAAAAAGCGACCACAAATGCCTACAAATTGGCGCCATATACGAGTCCACTTGACACCATACTTGGGTCATATTACCACCATAGCGGTATTGAGTTGACACCATGCCGTTGTTTTCGTTGTTTCGTTGTTTTCCCATTTTATTACAACAATAAGAAAAATTAAAATTTATATAATTTTTTATAGCGTATTTTAGTTAAAAAGCTTGTTTTAATTTTTTTCCAGCAATTAAAAAAAAATATGTTGGATATATGCATATTCATATTTTATATTCTTGATATTCAAATTATACCTTCATTTCAAATGTCATCCAATTAATGCTACGAAGCACCATATCTCTTCTCAGAATGTATTCAATATACATATGTATTTAATTATGTCATCTCTATATTCCCATTTTTATTTCATTAATATATTAAAGCGCTTACTTTCCTTCGATATCCAACTTAACCACGTCTTCAAGTCCTAAAGATAAAACAGTTCGGGTTAAGATGTTTTATATAAATACTAACCAATTTTTACATTTGATAAAATTTAGCCGGGGTTTGGATAGTTTGGTCCTGGTGTGATTAAAGTATGCTTATTGAGTTCCAAACAATCCCACCTTTATATGGATGGCACAAGGTTGTCTCATCATCGATTCCGAGCTATGAGTGTACAAACATACACGTTCATCGAAACCATAACATTATATTAACTTTTTCCAGGCAAAGAGATTTTCTCTGAACTCGACAAGCAGCCCTGATGGTGAGTGTGCTTTCTCGTGGTACTAAGACATTCAACAACACTTATATATTCTTCCTTAAGCCTAACATCGGCCAATAAAATATTTCCCTCGATTTCTTTCACTTTATAATATTGCTCTTCACCTCTAGTAATACCAATCTAATGATGAAAGCACAGCTGTCAAAAGGTGTGTACGAGTTGACAACATTGCGTTATCTATTCGTACACTAGTGTTTGCAAGTAGAAATTCAACTCTGCCAACAAATTGTGGAACTTGCGTATAATTTGACAACATATCGTTGCCAGTTCGTACACGTTCATTTAGCAAATCTTTCGATTTATGGTATATTTTTGTATTTTTGATAAATTTAAAATTCCGAAATTTCGGTTTTTTTGTAAACTTATATTTTTCGGAAAATTTTGTTATTTTTAGAATTTAACATTTTCGAACTATAGTTTAGAATCGTGTTAAATTTTCGAACTTTGGTGAACTTCCAAATTATGGTGAAATTTTTTTTTATATTAGGTGAATCTAATTTACTTGAATTTTTTGGTTAGATTTCAGAGTTTTATTTAATATTGATTTTTTAGCAATTAAAATTCTTTTAGCAATTAAAAGTTAGTTCAAAATGTTGGAAAATTTTCGAATTTTTTTGTGCAGTTTCGGTTTATTAAAAATTTCAATTTTTTGCAATATGGTGATATTTTTGAAATTTTAAATTTTTGAACTACAACTCTTAAAATTGTGGGATTTTTTGAATTCCCAAATTATGCGAAAATGGCGTTTTTTCAATTTTTCAGATTAATTGAGATTTCTGATAAAATTTATAATTTTTAGGACTGGTTCAATATTTGGGAATGCACCACTTGGGGTGAATATTTAATATTTGGTGAATTTTTTTTGTAAAATAACGTGGTTTTGATTTTTTGACAAACAAAAAATTTTTTTGTTCCAGTTTTTCGATTTTGTGGTGAATTAAAAGTTTCGCAAAAATTGGTGACATACTGGAGCCGCGTGGCAACCACGCCTAAAATGTTTGTTTATGCCTAAAGAAATTGATTTATAGCGCACGTAGAACACGGTGAATGCCTTACCAACATCGTTTTATCGACCACCCAGTAACTTTTATGGATGAATTTACACCTTTTGCCGGTGTCACATACACGCCAATGTTGCTTGATAACATAGCCAATGATCTGAAAAAGCCAAATGATAACATTATTTATGACTTGCACGTGGTGTTCAATCGTGCAAATTGCGAAGAAAATTGGGTTCAAAATTGAGAGACGCTGCGAAGCCAATATACATGTATACTTTTGGTGAAGGGTGCAAAAACATGTTATAAAGAAAATAAATAAATTATTATGCCAGCAATAAATTGCCAATAAAAACAACCCCAGACAAGAAATTTGATAAAAAAATAAATTTTTATAAAACTTGTTAATGAAGGCCAAATATAACTAACAGAACTAATTACTGCATCGAATTTAAACTTCATTTAAAAAGTTTAAAGAAATACAAAAGAGTTTAAAATTTTGCACAAATATCGCAAATAAATTTTAAATTACTAAATATTTGAATTGTTAACATATGTATCTATATATTTGGAACGAATTGCCGTCATTCCTTAACTTTAGTTTGAATAGAAACCGATTTCGGCTATGTGCCGTCATCAGTGTCAATTTTCGACAAAACTTTATCAAATAATCCTTTCGGAAAATCAAAACAAGAATAAAAAAAATTTAAAATTTATCTTCATATTAAAAAAAAAATCAATAATGCATTAAAAAAAAAAATTAAAAATTTATTAAATATTCAAAAGGTGGAAAATTCGGATAAATACTTGAATAATTATAGAAAAATAGGAACTAAAATTAGATATTTTTTAAATAAAAACTAAAGAAGACACGAAAAGCTAAATCAAAATATATAGTTTAGCAAAGCAACAGAAAAATATAAATTTGTTTATTAAAAAAAAACTACTGTGCGTGCCATTCAATATTTGAGTTAAAAAGAAAAATTTTTTTACAAACACAAAATTAATTTGTTACAGCACAAACACATGTATATTTGTTACTCCATACTTGATGAAGGATATACAATATTCGGCACTTACGTATACACTTACTCTCACCGACAACAAACATGTCTTCTATGTTTTTTTACAAGGCCTCTATAAAACCGTTATCACCCGCTTTGAAATATTTATACTCGTGCGTGAACCCACTCACTGCTAAAATTGCTATAAAAACCATTTGCAATTAGATTTGAATAGTAGGTGACTGCCGGCAACAGGGGCTTTAGCAACATCGATTAAAAATTATTCAAAAGGCAACGTGATAATACAATGGATAGTGGCAAAATCTTGGCGTTGCTGGCTCTCCTAGCAATTACCACGACCGTCTGTGGTAAGTGAATAACAAAATTTGAATTTATATTTAACATGATAAACACAACTTAAAACAAATTAAAAAAAAAATTTTTTTTCTTTGGGAATAATTTTGCAACGTTTGCATCATTTAAGACTCCAGGAGATGTCATCTGTGAAAACATTCATGTTGTACGTCCTAGATATTCTCGATATACGTAAATCGAGCGAAGTCAATACAGAAATTGACTTTTTGCTAAAATGCGACAATGTTTAATTATTGTCTTCTTTCATAGCCTCTGTCGTTAAGCAGGGCGACCAAATTAAATGTTTTTAAAAACAATTTTCTCATTCAATGCTAAGCGGACTAATGACCGATTCAGTAAAGAGTATTCTAATGGGCCTAAGTTGCAGATTGCATCAAAACAAAAAAGGGAATTAATACCTCACCCGAAATAATTAAATCTTGGCTCATGTTTGCATTTGTCCCATCTTGTTCATTATATTTACGTAACTTTAAACAACGTGATCGTATTAACGTAGAAGTTCTGTTAATAAACAATAAAAAAATAAAACGTTAATACAATTCAGAGTGCTTTCGGAAACGTAGAGCTTAATAAAACTTACGTAAACATTTCGCTACATCTTGACGGGTTCTATAACTTTCACAATAATTGGATAATAACTCTGTTAGAATAATTTCTATTATCTTGTTCCATATCGATTTTGTATTGAAATTCTTTTTAGACCGAAATTTAAATCGTTTCGTTACTCCAATGAAAAAGTATAAAAACAAGTGCAAAGGATTGTTTGAGATATTTATTTTAGGCCTCCTGGTTTAGTCGTATTATTATACATCGCTCCTTTCGTCTTAATACAGGGTGTCGCCGGGAAGGTATAGTACTTAGTACTTATAGGAAATGTAGCTAATGAGCCCAAGCATGGACCACAACGTACTGCAAGATCTGCTAAGAACATTACTGCTGTTCAAGAAAGTGTTCAAAACGATCCATCAACTTCAATTCGACTCCGTGCTCAGCAGCTTGGTCTTCAAAGAACAACTTTGGCCACAATTTTGAAAAAAGATTTGCATTTGTTTCCATTAAAGATTCAGTTGACACAAGAGCTTCTTCCAGAAGACTTGTTATGCCGCTGTACATATTCCAATAGGATGCTACAGCTCGCCCATAGCCGGTTCTGGGCAGTCACCTTTGCACCCATTAAAAGTGACAGCCTGGTGTGCAATTTGGTCAGGAGGAATCATTGGACTTCCTTACTTCTTTGAAACTGAAAACCGCGTAACGGTAACTGTTAATGGGGAGCGATATCGTGATATGATTGGAAACTTTTTAACTCACAACTGCATGCTTTGGGCTTGACTAACATGTGGTTTCAACAAGACGGTGCCACATCGCATACAGCCAGGATTACAATGGAATTACTGCGAGACCTCTTTCCACAACAAGTTATTTCAAGGAATCGTGATGTTGATTGGCCTTCACGGTCGCCTGATTTGACTGCTCTGGTAATGTGTGAGAATGTAATGAAAAATGTGCTCAAAAGGGCTCGCATTTGTGAGGCTAACAGAGGCGGACATTTATCTGATATTGTATTCCATACATAATTGCCGACATAAAATAAAACATTTATCAATATACGATCCATTCTCTTTCGTATAATCAAAAATTACCTTCCCGGCGGACACCCTGTATAAGCCTTTTCGATCGGTTTATTTTTCTTTTCTCTGAATGGTTATACATTTCTGAGAAGTTCTCGATTTTTTGGTGAATTGTTGTAGGTAATAACGAAATTGGATTTTAATAACATTTCACAAATTTTATGAAATCTACAGTTTTCTGTGCAATTTTAGCCTTTGCGTTAATTTTGTCGTTTGTTTTTGGTTAATTGTTTATGGAAATTAGGTTTTTTGTAAGATGTAGATCTTTTGAAACTGCAACATTTTTATTGAAATTTAAAATTAGTTTTGATATTTTTGGTGAATATAAAGTTATGCAAAATTTTAAATTATTTGAAATTTTTTGGTGCAATTTAGGTTTTCTTTCAACTTAGCTTTTTTTTTTTTTTTGCAAAATTTTGTTGTTGCGGTAATTTAACTATTTTCAGACTAGAGTTTGGTTTTATAAAGAGTTTTTAAATTTTAGTGAATTCCTAAATTGTGCTGAAATTTAAATTTTTTTATGATTTATAAATTTTTTTTGGAAATTTTTAAATTTTTTGTGAGTTTTTGAAATTTCTTTGAGAATTTCCGATTTGTGGAGAAATTAAAGATTTTTTATATTATTGCGTAAAGCCTAGTACTCTGTTCGAATTTGTGAAAAGTGTTGAGCCACATTTATTATTTCGCTTGAAAATTGATTTGACAATACGCTAGTGGTGACAATACTGCGGTTTCGCAGAAAAATGTCGTTTTTATGGCCTTTAAATATGCAACATTCAATTATGTAAACAAAAAACATGTTTATATGTATGTACTGTAGTGTATCAATGTAAACAAAAAATATTAAATCCATTTTCAAGCTCAGGATCACATTTGTTCTTTTACTTGCAACTTTGTTTCATTTCAAGTGCTCAACTTTGTATCTACTAAAAGTAAACAAAAGCCGCTTATCAACAATAATGTTACGTTAGGATAGGTCAGTAGTAGAAATTGATTGAATTTGATTCGCGCTGTGGCAATTAAAGAAACTTTGTATTCGTTTGCTCCACGTTTAAACAAATCAGTGAACTTCGTAATATTTTGAGTAATAGGATACTCTAGATAAATGAAAGCAGTCAATGTACGCTGTTGACAACAGGGCAATGTTCGCGTAAGGAATTTTCCTACATTGGCAAAAGTAACGTTGGATATTGAACTTAGTAAAATGTTTGATCAATGAGAATTATTGTTAGTATTTTTACTTGAAACCCCTTTAACTTTCTGCATGCCTGGTAAAATACAAATTGAAATATAGAAGTATAATTGAGTGAGTCATATAGAGAATAAGAACTGAGAGAGGTCTAGTGAATTATTCAATTGTCTAGAACTTCTCATAATTAGTATTTAAGCAGAAGAATTTTAAATAAAGAAAGGAATTGATTTCTCGTATCTTTAACAAACAATACGCTTGAGTTTTAATTATAAAACTTCACAGTACATACATATTTATGTACAGATGTGTTTGATGAGTTGACAAAAATATTATTCGAAAGAATCAGGAAAAAAGTAATGAAAAAATTAACCAAATGGAAAACAACACAATATTATTAGCTTGTGCTGCTGCGCAACAATTAATACAAATTGCTGTCGCTACCGAACAACTTTTGGGAGACACACGGTATGTTTCATGGCATTGCGGTTACAATGTAGCTTATCGGACTTATCGCAAATATGGTTTCTTTTTTTTACCGCAGAAATAAGGATACGCTTTTCTACGTCACTAAATTTTCCTTTTTTCTTTTTCACTTTTTAATAAATTTACGCTTTTCTCCATTTTTATACTTTTTTTGGCACAACAAATTTAAAATTAAAACTACAAATGCTTAACTGATCATCTGTTGTTTAAAATTCCGTGCGAAAAAAGTGCTGCTCATATTGTTTCGCAGTGAAAAAAAATGTTGCCAGAAACATTTTTTAGTAGATAAACATGCTGTTACATAGAAACATTTCGTGTCTTTTCAAAAAGTGAACAGAGTACTACTTCAGCAACATTATTTCTTTTTTATTTCGCACGAATGTTTTTGTATGGGCTTTTGACAGCAATTCGCACGAAATCATGAACAGAGTACCATGCTTAAAGTGTATTCTGTTTTGAAGTTTTCAACAAATTTAGTTCTTTTTTGCAAAATTTGGGTTAAGTTAAAGTTTTTGCCGTAATGTTCAAAAATAACACAAACGTGTTATTTTTGTAAAATTGTTGTTTTTTTTTTAATTAAAAATGGATGTTGTTGCAATACAATTTTATTATTGTGGGTTTTCAATTTATGGTATATTTTAAAATTTTTGGTGAATCTTAAATTTTGGCAACTTCGGTTTTTTTGTAATTTCCATTTTTTCGAAACATTTTTTAATTTTTAAATTTAAAAATATTAGATTTGTGGTATAAGCGTTTCCTCGCAAGAGTGAAAAGTAAAACAAACAAAATAACACTGAATAATTGCAATAATTTGGACATTTATGGCTGATTTTAAATAGCAAAAATTCGTCAAACTCACTAATGAAATCGTCCAAGTTTCCAGATCCTGGTTTGTCTAGTGATATCCGAAAGTTTAGTTCAACATCGGACAGACGGACATACTTAATTGAAATTCCCAACCTGTAAGGAAGGATCCAGCATAATTATATGCCTTGTTGGGTCGAAAATGAATATTGTAGAAATTACAAACGCAATGACAAATCCATATCAAACTTTTTCATTTTTGTGAAGGGTATAAAAGAGCCTGAATACATAAAAGCTCCTTAAGTGGGCGAGTTGGTTAAAACGCAAAAGCCCAGAGTTTTCCTTAACTGTATTAAAGAAAAAATCAAAGATATTCAAAAAAAGCAAAAAAAAAATCTAACTATAACTTTTATAGGAATTTGTCTTATTGAACAAATTTGTTTGTAAGTTTTTATTTGTAAATATGATTTTTGAGAACATATCCAGTTTTTAAAGGTATTTTTTTTTAATATACCGTAGAAAGTGGAACTTTTTAAATGCCCCTTTTAAACATGACACATTAAATTGAAATTGTATGTTCATTAAAGCGAATTTAGCGTTTTCCCGTTGTGATACCATTGTAATCCATTGATATGAAATAGTATATATCCCTTTCTGAGTTGCATACATTTGGTCTGAAAATAACTTTTCTGCTATTCTGCAGCTAAAACTGGTTATGGTCCTGGTGAACAGGCTTGGGGTTTCGTGGATGTTCGTACGGGTGCTCATATGTTCTATTGGCTTTACTACTCCACAGCCAATGTAACAAACTATACAGATCGACCTTTAGTCATTTGGCTACAAGGTGGTCCAGGTGAATCCTCCACCGGATACGGTAACTTTGAAGAATTGGGTCCTCTTGATCTCCAGGGAAATCATCGTAACTGGAGCTGGGTTAAAGATGTGAACGTTTTGTTCATTGATAATCCAGTGGGCACAGGTTTTTCCTATGTCGACGATTTAAAATATTTGACCTTAAATAACAACGAAGTTGCCTTGGATTTAGTGGAGTTCATGAAAGGATTCTACAATACACACCCAGAATTTGTGAATGTTTCATTGCACATTTTTGGTGAAGGTTATGGTGGTAAAATGGCATCAGAATTTGCTTTGGAATTGTACTACGCCATTCAACGAGATGAGATCAAGAGCAGTTTGACTTCGGTGGTTTTGGGTGTTCCCTGGATTTCACCAATTGATTCGGTTTTAGCTTGGGCTCCCTTGTTGCTGAATATGGTTAGTGAAGTGAAATTATTTCAATTATATTCATAAACAATTGCAAATATTAATCACGATTTTGTTGCATAATTTTTAGGGAATTGTTGACCAGGATGGCTTCGAGAAAATAATGGTGTCTGCAAAAAAAACTCTGGAATGGGTAGAAAATGAAAATTGGACTGAAGCTGCCGTACAATGGAGAGCTACACAGTCTGACTTGCGAAAAGAATCTAAAGGAGTTGATGACTACAATACCCTAAATCCAATTAGAGTATATGCTTACCTACGCATGTTGCTATTGGACAACAATTACTTGCATCAAGGTAAAAATTAGCTTAAAAGACTAAAACACCTAGTTTTAAGGCTTTAATGTCTTGTATCATAATCACTTTTAAGATTTATCGCATCCAGCCTTTGTACCTTACGATATGCATGAGATTACTAAACTGAAACTGCAAATTTTAATGCGTGGTCCTGTCAGCAAGACGTTGAGTATACCATCCAAAATTATTTGGGGATCTCAACGCAGCGACACTTTACTAAATCAAATAGGTGATTTTATGAAACCCGCTATTCACATTGGTAAGTTCAAGAATTATTTTTTCATTTTATATTTGATTTTGTAATTTACCTTAATTCCAGTCAGCAATCTTCTGGATAAAACCGACTTGAAAGTGGTCGTTTTCTCTGGCCAATTGGATTTAATTTGCCCTACTGCTGGTACTGTCAATTGGATTGAGAAAATGCAATGGAGTTATCGCGATGAATATGTGAAGGCGCTTCGTTCGGGGATCATTGTTGATCACGTTTTGGAGGGTTACAAAAAGTCTGCTGGCAACTTTACCATGTTCTGGATAAATCGTGCTGGCCACAGGGTTCCTACCGATAACCCCGCGGCTGTGAATTACATTCTCAAGAAATTGACCAATTATAGTTAAGAAAATCATACATTTAAAAAGTTAAAGATAAAGATCAATTAAGAAGTATTTCCATAATTAAACACAAGATATTTGAGGTTTTGAATAATTATGTGCGATGACTTGGTGCATTGCTTTTGTTTTTACTGGTGTAGATTATGCACTTCTCGAAGTTGTATCAACTGTAGATGACAATATATCTGACTTAAGGCACTTTATTGAATAGCTACACAGAACTTTCCTTTATTGCATGAACTTAAACAATAAATCAAATTCAATTGAGGAAAAATAAGTTAATGTACGACTACCCAAAACTTGAATTAAAATGAATTATAGTTACTTGAAAAAAAAATAAAAGAATAGTTTAAAATGCTAAAGTTAATTTTCAACACGCCTCTTCAACTTTAAACATTTTTGCATATTAGCCCCCATTTCGTTTACACAGAACTGAGGGTTATATTTCGGCATCGGTTTTGCCAATACGAGTATATCAGCAATCATTTTCCGTGTTGGTAGGTATTCAATTTTTTCTGCACCACTTTGGTAACTGTAATGAAAGTGCTTTGATTTAGAATGATGACATCCAAAATTAGCACTTTGAGAGTCACTACACGTAACTGCAGTAGGAATACTAATAGTATAAATATATATCTCCGATACATGGCCCTCTTTTGCACATTCCGTTAAAGTTATATCCTGATCCCAATAAAATATTGTCATTCTGTCCGATATTATTTCTACATTGCAAGCGTTATTTTCCTATTAAAAATGGATTGCTCAGAGATTGAATTGAGCTGCCCCTATTTTCACAACATAATAATGAGCCGTAAGATAGGCGCCCAATTGCCAAGAATAACATGCAATCGGCAAATTCGTATTATCCGTTACACTCTCACTAACAGAATCGATATTTCTGGCACTGCGTCCCTTGTGATGAAGCACAGCTCTAACCACATCTGTAACGACTATAACCTCTTGAAATTTGTTTATAATCTTGAAATTTGTTTATAATTTTTGCAGAGTAAGTCGATTATGGCGACCATAATCATCACATTTTGCTCGAAAAGTGCTTTGTATTAAGTTTTAACTATTTTTACGATCCATATTCGTGAATAGCAAACATTTCACTAAATAAATGATACTGCAGATGACGGATATTTAGCAGCTGATAGCCTTGCCAGACTGGCGGTTTTACCTCGTTATTAATAAACTGTGACTTTAAACTTGTAATGTGAGCGGATGCTCCACTGTCAACGAACCAAACAATACTTACTATCTTTAGATGAATCGAAGAAAGTATTTGCTATTCTTGTTAAAAAATCCACAGTCTAATGTAACATATGCTTCATTTACTTTATTTACATCGACTTTAAAATTGTTTGCCATGTGGCTCCTCTTTTCTTTTTGTTATTAAAATTACCTTGTTCTGAGATTTAAACACTTAAAGAGCACTGGTCTGCATATTCATTTCTTCTGTTTTATCCCAAATTTCCAAGTTTCTTGAACGTAAAATGTTTAAAATTGGAAACTCCTTTGTAGTGTCAAACGCTGCTTTTACCTCATTGTGTTTGCTTGCCAAGCTTCGTCAAGATCAGTTACCTTTTGGGAGACTACAGCATCAAATTCATCCAAATAGTGCGAGATACTCTGATCTTCAGCTATCTTAAATTTCAGCAATTTCCGATACATTAAAATAGTAAGGCTTTGTTCATAATTTTAAATTTCTTTATTTATTCTGCCAAATCTATTTCGTCCCCTTCAAAGTATTCCCCCCCAGCTGCAATACACTTATGCCAACGTTTTATCCAATCCTCGTAACCGTTGTTAGTTCATTTCCGGAATAGCCTTCAATGCGTGTAGCGATTCACTTTTAATGTCTTCAATTGAATCAAAACGGTTTCCCTGTAGCGGTCGCTTGAGTTTGTTGAACAGCCAGAAGTCCCACGGAGCTAAATCAGGAGAGTACGGTGGTTGTGGAACGATATTGATTGAATTTTTGGCGAAAAACTCACGAATAATCAATTCGGTATGCAACGGTGCATTATCGTCGTGCAAAGTCGAAGAGTTGTCGGCCCATAAAATGTTTTTCACTTATCCCTCCGGTATTCCACCGATATCAGGAAGGCTCTGACTATTAATCGTCGATTCTCGAACACCAATTCCGTTCTGAACGTGGTTCGTCGTCAACGCATTCTCGGCCCTCTTTGAATAATTTGTACCAATCAAAACCACTTGCTCGCAACATACAATTATCACCGAAGGACTTTTGCAACATTCTGAACGTTTCGGCACAAGCAATTTCATTCCGCACACAAAATTTAATTGAACTTCTTTGTTGAATAATTTCACTCATTGCAAAAATCGCCGAATGCACTTGTTGTACTTCAGAAAGACAAGCGTATACTAAACACTAATGATTACTTTGATGTGATATTTGGCACAGATGTCCTACAGACAGTCCTACTAACGTAGAAAAGAAAATTTCGACGAATGGATTTCCGTGCGAACTTTAAATTAAAAAGTCTTACTATTTTTTGCCCACAGTAGTAGTCATTCCTTTTGCCCTGTAGACTTACGGTCAAAGGTATTTTTAAGATAAAACCCAATCTCCTAAGTTGTCTTAAAGTTCTTTACCATTCGTAGAATTTCAAGCAATTACAATTTCTGCACGGGCATATGGATCAACATAATCATAATAGCGTTTTTTTAAGTAAATTTCGTACAGTTTTGTTTCACCTGCTGTTGCATCTTTATCGATGGCAACTGATTCCGGTTTCGTTTGATCATTTCTTAATTTACGTAATAAATTATTCTTATACATATCCGCCTACATTTGTGGAAAGCATGTGGAAAAAGTTTTTCCTATTCAGCAAAGGACTTCTTGGTGATGATCTTGCCATTTCACAATATTTAAATCCTCACGAGGTTTGGGTCTGAGTCCATAGCCTTGTAAAATCCGAAGAAAAATAAATGAATGTACTACAAAATTTAAATTAGAATGAATTTTTGTTACTTAAAATAAATATAAAAACAGTATAAAGTCGATTTTTAACAAGAAGTAAGTTTTTTTGGGCATTAAGGGAGATTTATACACCCTATTTTTACGCATATGTTTACCGTTATATTGATCAACACTTTTTTCTATTCGTTCTTGTACGGGGAAGTGATCGTTTCAACATATGTTTCAGATCTTATTCCATGAACAGCGGTGAGGAGGGATAAAAATAAAGCTACAGACATAAACTCATCGCTTAAGTTTGAATCAGAAAATGTTTGTTTGTACATACTGTGGTTCGAACTTTAAGCTTCTCATTTGATTGAATAATTTTAAGCATATTATTTCGTGGTCAAGATAAAATATAAAACAATTTTGTTAATTATGCGTGTTGCTCCGTCGTGCTGCATATATTCAGATTTGACACACTCTATGAAAATATTATAATGCCTCGACTGGGGAATGGTGCAAAAATGTTATATAAAAACAATAATAAAGCAATAAATCTAATAAATAAAAGTCATTGTTCTGCCCTGCCATAACGTGTATCCGACTGCGCTTAAACTTTGTCAACTGAGCGCTTGAACTGGCGTGAAGTTTTGTAGGTACATTATAGTCGCGATTCCATAAGTAGGCGTGTCGCCTGCCATACAAAGTAAATATTTATTGTCGTATATAAAGAGAACCATAAAAGTGAGAATCTTGCAAATTTGTGTGAGTGCCTTTGTGGTCAAAGTGTTCTGTCTTACAGAATGAAAGCTGGATTGGGAAGTGGTTGTGCCACTTTTCACTGGCAGCCCACGGGATATATGCTTCCATTCCAGCTTCCATATGAGCGATACGATTTGGCTGCACGAATATTACGCAAAAGCTCAATAAATTCCTTTGGGATGAAATTTGCTCCACGTTAAAGAGCTTCTGGCGTAGCAACACCATGGCCTGGGATGGACACACTATGTCATGCAAGTAATCGCTTAAGACGCTTTTTCAAACTCTTTAAGATCTACTCTAAAATACACAACCGTTTTATTTTCGGGGAATTTAGACAAGCTCTGGCAATGATATGTGCATACATGAACTTCTAATTAATACCCTAGTGCCAGCCACAATGTATAACATCGTTGAAGACATGTCCGAAACTTAAAGGCCAATTATCGCCTATAGTTGCATCTAGCACATCTATCTACACACATCTTGCAAACAACTCCTTAGGAATGTTTTTTCTCAAATTATTACTAATTATTTAAATCGGACGTCCCATTTTGGAAGAAAAGTAAACACCGACATCAATTCAGTCATTTTTGCAATTCATGTACATATACATATGTATATTGCAAGCGATTCTGTTATCTATCAGTCGATTGCCAGCGCCATGCGGACTAAATTGTTAATCAATTTAGCATAAAACTCTCAATGTAACAAGACGTGCTGAATATGCCGGAAAAAATAACTTGTTTCAAGTGCTTTATAACATCCAAAAAAAAAAACTGTTTTATTGTGTGCCATGTTTGCCGGTGCACGCTTCACAAAACCTGTGCTAATATTGATGATACAGACGTCTTTAATTCTATTATAAACTTTAAAAATATTGTTTATGATTGTGACAACTGTTTACAAACATCAAATGACCTTATTAATAAAATAAACGTATCCAGTGAAATACAACAACTAAAAGTTTTATTCGCTCAATTTATAAATATCAATAATGTTAAAACCAACGGTGCCTCTCAACTAACATTGCAATAGGGTTTGCTTTCTACAGAATGTTTGTCAATTGAATCAACTGCTAATGAACATGACATTTTACTAATGCTTCTTCTTCACCTGCTAATGTAAGTGCAATTAATCTAAAAGCTCTTACATCTACTGATCTGAGTGCTGTTAACTCTAATGCTTTAACATCTGCTACTTCTGTTAATTCGCCTCCCGTTATTAATGATAAATGGCAGAATGTTACAAGAAGAAAAAAGCTTGCTGTTAAGGTAAATGATGATAACATTCATTGTGCTACAGCTGTCCACAATCTAAATGCTGTAGAACAGCAAAATCACTATCCCAATAATCATCAAGGTTATAATAATGTGCAAACTAATCGTACTGTGAACAATATTGGAAGTGAGAATATGTCTTCTAATCGTCCTAGGGCAATTGTCGGCCAAAGTAATAACTCTTAGATGTTATTTATAAAACAAAATGGGTACACTTATCTTCGTTTAAACCAACAGTAACTGAAGAAAGTATAATTGCTTATGTTAAGAAACATCTTAATGCCAACATGAATATTTTTCCAGCTACAAACTAATTAAAAAAGATGCTCATAATGATAATTTAAAGTTTGTTAACTTTAAGCTTGGCGTTCCATCTAATTACTATGCTGAACTTCTCCGATCTGATTTATGGACAGTGGCCATCAAAGTACGCCCTTTTAAGTTTTTTCCACAAAAACACCAATTACAACAACAACCATAACAACCAAAGCAAATGCGATAAAAGTTTATTATCATAATATATCGGGGATGATAACAAAATCTCATGCTTTTTTTCAACTTTTCATCCCAATCTGAGTTTGATGTGCTTGTAATTACTGAAACTTGGTTAAATTCTGACTTTTATCATGAAGAATTTTTCAATCCTTCGCTGTACTTAGTCTATCGTAAGGATAGAGATGGCATTAAAACTGGTTGCTGTAGAGGTGATGGAGTACTTATTGCCGTGAATAAAAATTTGTGAAGCCGGACTGTTCCTTTATTCAATTGCGACTCTTTACTGGATGAACTAAGTGTATTGATTAAGGCTGCAAACTATGTTGTTTCGTATATTCCGCCTAATTCTTCGGATTTTATATATCTGTGGCAATATATTATAACATCGTAAGTCAAGTTAAGTCAAAACAACTTAAGATTTTTAACATGTCTTATAAGTTGTTAAAGAGTTTTGCATAAAAACTTATGTTTTCTTAAACTAAAAAAGTACTTGCCATTTCTTATAAATTTTAATATATTTAAATTCATATGTCTACTTAAGCGTTTATGTGTAAACTTATTTTTCACATTTTCACCACGTAGATGAACATAAGTGCTTATTATAAATTTGATCTTATTAAAAATATAAAAAACTTAGTTTTTTAAAATATCTTAAGTTTACTGACAATGCTTTGCTAAATTTCAGTAGGACGGTAACGGTATTTTATGTGAACATAAGCCTGTTTTGGTGTGTGTTCTTTTAATTTCTTCTTCAAGATAAGCTGTTCAGTTGATAACAGACTGTTGAGGTGTTTACAGTATTCGTTCAAAAACATGGAAAGCGAAAATTTGTTTGATATTAACAATATCAGTAATGCTGATTTTTCCAGTGATGATTCAGTTGTTGACCCTAATTTTAATATAAGTAATTGTACCGCTCCCAGCTCAGGTTCAGAAAACGAAGTTGTAAGTATTGTAAAAAATCTAATGTCATATGTGGTTGTAATACAAACATACATACATATGTATATATGTTTGTTTTATATTATAGGTGAATTCTAGAATTGTTTCAAATGAAGTGGTGTCAAAAGAAACTTCTCAATCGTCCCGAAAAGAGTTAAGAAACCTCGGAGAAAGTTATATATCAAAAACTGGAAAAGTTGTTCCTGCTCGTGTTGTTCGCCCTCTGGAATCTTGCAGAAAACGGTGCGGTAATAGAATAACGTTCAAAGAACAACAACTCATACATAAGCACTATTGGAAGCAAGGTTCTTATAACTTACATAAGGCATATGATACAGGATTAATTGAAATTCAAGAAACGAGCACTATAAAAAGAGTTAAACATGACAGAAATCCTCGAAATAGAACGCATTCATACCATTATTTTTTAGAGGTTAATGGAAATAGAATTTCAGTTTGCCAAAAATGCTTTAGATTCACATTATCTGAGACAGAACAATTTATAAAAACTGTTGCGAAGGCAAAACTAGACGGATATGGTGCAAATGGGGATTTGCGTGGCAAGGCTACATGTGCCAGAAAATTTTCTACGGCAAAAGAAAATCAAATTTTAGATTTTATTAAAAGCTTTCCGTCATACGAGTCTCATTATGCACGTCGTGATACCACTAAACGTTATCTGCCGAGTGATTTGAGTGTAGCTGGAATGCATCTTCTTTATGGAGAGAAATACAACCATTCCGTGTCGCTGTCAAAATTTGCTCAATTATTTAACACACTTAATTAAAAATTTAAAAAAACCTAAACTTGACACTTGCCGCAAATGCGATTTGCTGCAAAGCAAATTACTGGTTGCTTAATCTGGAGAAATTGAATCTCTAAAATCAGAGCAAATGGAACATCTTAACGCAGCACAGCGAGCTTATGATTCTAAAAAAAATCATAAAGAGAAAGCTTTAAACGATACTAAACTCCAAGCATTTTGTTTTGACCTTCAGCAGTGTCTTCCAACACCTCTGTTGCAGACTTCGCTATCATTTTATAAAAGACCTTTGTGGACCTTTAATTTAACCATACATAATTGTGCTACAAGTCAACCAATATGCTACATGTGGCATGAAGCAATAGCCAAGAGAGGTGGAAACGAAATAGCTTCTTGCGTTTTTGCCCACTTATTGCAATTAAAGGCCAATGTTAATCATGTTGTTTTTTACATTGATTGCTGTCCCGGCCAAAACAAGAATTCTTTCGTTTCTACTATGTTTGTGATTTTTATGAATTTGGAAAACAGCGTAAGCATTATAGATCGCAAATTCATGGTCCCTGGTCATACACACATGGAGTGCGATAGTGACCATGCCGCTATAGAAAAAAAGAAATCTTCGATAAAAATCCATCGTCCCCGTGATTGGTACCAATTCATAAGAACAGTCGGAGTAAAGAAAAAATTTTTGGTTAATGAAATGGATCAATCAAATATTTACGATTTTACACACGCTTCGAAAAATTTATTTACTTGGCGGAAGGTAGATGACAATGGTGATAAATTCAATTGGCATGACATTAAATGGTTTAGATTTACTAAGGAATATAGTACCATATCTTTAAATGAAGAGGATCCTTTCAAAAGCATAAAAATAACAAAGCGAGGAATCAATTGTGTTAAAATTAAAGATTTAAGAAATTGCTACGATTTACCAATAAAAAGAAGCAACAGAAAGAAAAAGGATCTCATAGATATGTTGCCGCTAGTGGATGAAGTTTATAGAGGTTTCTATATGAATTTATCATCGGAAGACATACTAGATTGTCACCCAGATTTAACTGAAAGCGAAGAAATAATATTTGTAACTTTTATTATTTTAAGTGAAATTTGTTTTATTGAATTGAATAAATATAACCAAACAAAAAATCCTATGTCCATTTATTAATACGTATCAGTTTTAACACAAGCTCTTATCTCCACTTAACAACTTTAAAACTCTTGTTTGCTTTTCGTGACAAAATCTTAAGTGTACTTAAAGTCCACTATATGTTTTTATTCAGTTCTACAAAAAAAAAAAACGTATATAAAAAACAATAAAAAAAAACAAAGTTGCAAATGAAATATTTTTGAAAATCAATCTACGTTGTCATAAAAAATTTGAAAACTTCTTCTGGGATAAGAAAATTTTTTTAAAATTGCAACCGATTATACACTAAATCGTTAATATCTCGAAAGTCGATTTTTAGACTTAAGATGTTATGATAAAACGCCACAGAATATGATTGCCATACTTCTAATATAATGACTATTTCGGATAGTCTTAAAGAAGGTGATAGACTATGTGTATTGGGTGATTTTAATCTATCTGACATCATTTGGTCCAATATTCAAAACTCAGGACTTCTTCTGCGTACTAACGTTAATAAGCCTTCTGAAATTAACCTTATAGATTCATTTTTGAGTATAGATTTGCAACAAATTAACACTGTTTATAATAGACTAAGTAGATTACTCGATTTAGTATTTCTTAGCTCAGATTTGCGACACAACCTTGATTTGTGTCATTTTCCAGTTTCTCATGCTACTACTCACCATTCTGCTTTAGTAATTAATATTGAGTACTATGAATTTTTACCATCCGTCAAACTTAATGAAAGACGTTATAATTATTATAATTGCAATTTTATCAATTGAAATAATATTATAAATCTCCACAACTGGCCCAGGTTACTAGATTGTAATATTGTTGGAATTTGCTATCACATCTTTTTGTCAAACTTAGTTAATATTTTTAATGATAATATACCTTAAGTTAAGCCTAAAGTTTATAAACTTCCATGGTATACTAAAGGATTAAAGAAATTTAAAAATATTAGAAACAAATATCATAAGAAATTTAAGTCTACAAACTTTAACAATTTTCGTCGTTCTGAAAGGGAATTCAATTTCCTTAACAGATTCTTATATAATCAATACATTTTGAGTTTTAATTATTCTTTAAAAAATAATCGAAAAAGATTTTGGAGCTTTGTAAATTCTAAGAGAAAAAGTTCGTATAACCCTCTTCATTTGCACTATAATAGTTTAAAGTCCAACACTTTGCAGGATTCACTCAACATGTTTGCTTTCTACTTTAATTCCAACTTTTCTGACTTCTGTTCTCCACTTGATAATTTCGACCTTAGTGGTATTTCCTCAGTAATAGACTTTGGGTTATTTGAAATCTCATCTAAGGACATAATGGAAGGCATTCTTAAACTTTCGAACTCTTTCAAATGTGATAATGATGGCCTTTGTGGTTTTCTATTAAGAAAATGTGCTCCTTCGTTGTCTACACCATTGGCAATTATCTTCAATAAATCTTTACAGGAAGGTTATTCTATTAACAAATGGAAATATACCACTATCTTGCCTATTCTGAAATCAGGTATGAAAGATAATGTAATTATAGATCAATTTCTAATATAACAAATATCGCTAAAGTTTTTGAGCATATTGTGTATGATAAATTATTCTTTTCTATTAAAAGACGTTTGTATTTTGCTTAGCACGGGTTTATGTCTGGAAGGTCAACCACCACTAATCTGGCAGTTTTCGCGAGGTTTTGTACGTTTGCTTTTGAAGATGGGTTACAAATTGATACCATATATACAGATTTTGCCAAAGCATTTGACCGTGTTCCTCACAAGCTTCTTCTTTTGAAGTTATCGAAATTGGGGGTTCATCCAAATATGATATTATGGTTTCATCATTATCTTTCCAATAGGACTAATGTGGTATCTATTGACGGAGTATGATCTCAATCTTTCATTCCCACTTCTGGTATTCCGCAAGAAAGCATTTTAGGTTCTTTATTATTTAATATTTTTATTAATGATATTGGTTCTTGTTTTAGTAACTCATGTTATCTGCTATATGCAGATAATTTAAAAATTTTCAAATCAATTGCAAGTCTTAGTGACATTCTACTTTTTCAAGAAGATTTAAATAGGCTTAGTTGCTGGTCTCAGTTCAACGGATTGGAATTTAATTTAAATAAATGTTTTACTATGACTTATCATAGATGCATTAATACAATTACCAGCAACTACTATTTAAATAATCATATTTTGTCTTCTGTAGATGAAATTCTTGATCTAGGTGTATTGTTCGATAATAAACTTTTATTCAACAGTCACTTGGATTATATAATACCTAAAAGTTATTCATTACTATATTTTATTCGTCGTAATTCCGATTTTCATTTTGACCATAATACTTTTCTTTTCGTTTGTAAGATCTGTTCATTTATTTGGAGTCCTGCTCTTAAATTGGTTCGAATCGTATTGAAAGGGTTCAGAAGCGGTTCATAAAATGTGCTCTCTCTTTTATAAATTTTTCTGACTCAACCACATATGCTGATAAATGTACTCTAATATTGCTAAAATCTCTTGAAGTCAGACATAATACTACATTATTAAAATTCTTGCATGCTATTTTAAACAACTTAATTGATTGCCCTGATTTGTTATCTGAAGTTAAATTGGATGTTCCCTCAAGATCTCTTAGGAACAACAATCATTTGTTTCATATTGATATCCATAGAACTAATTATGCACTAAATGAGCCATTAAATAGATCTATGAAACTGTTTAACTCTTTCTCTAAGAATTTAGATATAAGTCTTTCCAAATCTGAGTTTGGAAATATATTAAATCATTTACTAAACTATCTTAGCTTCTAAGTTTATTTTGCTAGTCTGTAAGGATTTTGTTGTATCCATAAACTTATTTTACTAAATAAATAAATAAATAATTTTTTTTTAAATTCATTGGATCTTTCAAGTTGGCGTGCCAATTATTCTCCTGTGGACATTTTTCTTTTAATGGAAAGTAGAAAGGTGAGAATGTGCTCACATTCCACGCATTTCCATCGATGCCATTTACTTTTAAACGACTACAATAATACATAACTATCGACAAGGCACAAGGCCAAACGCGTCAAGTGCGCAGATTGAGCCTAAAAACTCTATGTTTGCTCAATGGCCAGTTGCATGCTCCGGAGTCGGACTGCGAAGAAATTTATTGGATTTTCCTAAAGACGGTGCAACACACACCGCTTTGGTAATAAAATCCTTCATATGCTTATCAATTTATTTTCAATAATTCTTTCTTTTTCTCATGTCTAACTAAACAACACAACTCTTGCAAAGTCCAAACGATATTTTCACAATTATATCTCCTGTGTTGGCATCGCAATAAAAACAACTCCAGAAGAGAGCTTTGATAAAAAAGTAATAATTTATTGCAAAGTTTTTTATGACTGGAACTAAGGAAAACATATCTAAATCAGTTTTATAACTTTTGCGTTAAAATAAAATATTCGAAGGCAAAAAATAAATTACGGAACGAATCGAATTGAAAGTCCATTAAAAAATTCACAGAAAAAAAGTCGAAAAAATCACAACAAATAAAAAAACACGGAAATTTTTTTAAAATATCGATAAATCGCCAACAAATAAAAAATCGAAAATGTATCACAAGTTCAAAAATCCAAAAAAAAAATATTTTAATGTTCATCAACTGTCGAATATTCGAATAATTTCTTAAATATTCCAAATATATGGACCACTTGAAGAGCAAAACTTTCTTACCCACGGCCACACGAGCAATAAGTTTGGCAGTTATTACTGTCACAACTGTCAAGTTCTACTGCCCGCACAAGTAATTTACAAGATTGATAGAAATACAAGATTAGATGACATAGTTTGTCTTAAGAAGAGCTAATGGAAATTCGTTAAAAAATGTACGTTATATGTATTTTTTACCCCAACAAAGGGGCCCATAGAGTAAGAGGTCTGCTTCGATATCCCGGATATACTCGTATATCAGACGTATTATAACCAAACTCTTCTAAAACATGTGGTATTCGTCTTTCAATCAGAATTAAAGTATTGAATACCAAAAAGGTTTTAAAATATTTTTAGGTAAGCGATTTCCTGACTAGACTTTTTAAAAGTTCAGTGTAAATATTTTGTATTCCTTTTTCATCTTCTAAAGAGATTTTTTAGGAAAATATTTTGATTTGTTAAACTCTGCAAAGAGTAGCAAATTGTTACGTTGGAAGAAATAAAAAAAAGTTATTTTCCAACCGAATAATGCTTTGACTGCATTTAGCATACTTCGTAAAAATTTGAAAATGCTAAAATAGTCATGCTGCACAACATTCTTTAGCAAATTTTCCAAGCTAGAACATAAGCAATCTGCTAGCGTTATGCCTTGTATATAGACGTAAAAAATTGCTTGCGTGGTTAGGGGTTGAGACAATTAGAAGTGCCTAAAATTAAAAATCTTTTAACACTTAAACTAAAGAAAGCGCGAAAATTGGAAATTGCTAAACTAGTGAAGAAATATAAAGTTTGTTACTTCAAACGTTTGTTACTTCAAACGTTTGTTACTTCATACTTGCTGAAAGGCTCAAAAGATTCGGTTCAGCGGAATTTATTTACTTTTACCGTCAATAAACATGTTGTTGAAGTTTTTAAAAGATTTTTTATGAATCCTTATCACTTGTTTTTCTAAATATCTTTAAAATCTTAATACTAATGCGTAAAATAATTCATCTCATCTGCTATAAAAACCACTTAAAAATAGATTTGGTTATTAGAACAGTGCCAACAAAAGGGGCCTTCGCATCATCAACTAGAAACGATCAAAAAACTATCATTGTACAAAAGTAAAAGTTTAAAAATTTTTTTTAAAAGACAACTTGTAAAAAGAACGTCAATGGATCGTGGTAAGATCTTAGCGTTGCTGGCTTTCCTAGCAGTTGTCACAACCGCCTGTGGTAAGTGGATCCAATAATTTTTATTTATAATAAAAATAGTAAACAGGATTAAAAAAAAATGCTAAAACAAATGCGGGAGTTTTAAATATAACAGTGTGCTACACGAAAAGTATGCTGCATATAGCACTTCTGTTTTATTGGAATCCATAGAATTTAGTAGAAGTTGCAACTTCATATATAAATTATAATTGTGCACCAGGCCAAGTTCAGGTCTAATACACATAGTGGGTATATTACACGAAACCATTCGCGCTGTTTTTACCCCCTCATAACTTTGCTTCCTTTACTCATAAAGTAATGAAACTTGAAACGCAAGGACGCTAGGAATAGGTAACCTCATAGGTCAAATTTTACCATAAGAGCTTGCCGAGATATGAGGGTGTAAAAAATCCACATTTCGCTACATATTTACTAACTCACTGACGTTCTCATCAATATTACAGGGAACTTCCACTATAGCTGGAGAGCTTAAATTTTGTATACAGGTTGGTCTGATGGAATAAGTAAGCAGAAAAACCTAAAAACGGGCACTTTTTATGTGGGAGGAATAGGGTTTCCACTTATTTGCTTCGAATACTTTCACAAAAGCTGGGGAGAATAAGTAATTTGAAAAATTCTAAAATGGACACTTTTCATCTAGGGAACTAGGATTCCCTCTTATTTGTATGGCGCATTCCCACTATAGGTAGAGACCTGTAATTTGATGAACCCAACCGTCTGTAAGCTTTGAGTCCTCATTTTGTGGCCAAAAATTTTGGATATGAACTTGGCCTCAATTTCAAATTTTTGTTTTTGTGCGGATTTAATATTCTTCATACGCACGATTAATTGAATTGCAATGAAACACAATATGGAATTTCTATATATTCCTCTTGTTACTTTTTAATAAATTTTAATATTCAAAGATTTTTTTCCATAATTCAAACTTCGACTAACTTGAAAAACAATTCCAATTCATGTATATTGGAAAATCCAATTAATGTCCTAAACCTCAATTTGTTGCAGTGCAGTTCAAGAGGAAAAGGTAACAAAAAACGAATAACACGAAAGCATTAGCTTGGAATAGTTTATAAGGAATCAAAGTTTGTTACAACAAAACTTAGCATAACTAATTCATTTTTTAATGGAAGGTTACATTTAAGGCCGAGTTTATAAAAAATATTTGCGATTTACGAAAGTTTTCTTGATCAAATTCCTATACAAATTTGTTTTGATAAATCTTTTATAATTTAAAAATATTTTTATGAAGAGCGTTCAGAAAAGACTTTTTTTTTGTAAACGCAGTTTTTTCAACTAATTTTTTTTTTACTTTTGTAGCACTGTGTAATTAAGGTTTATTGAGGAAACTAGTTGCTATGAAACACAAGAGGTGTGGAAATTAGATTCTAAAGGGATATTCTGAAGCTCGGGATTTCATTGTAAAAATAGATATATCAGAACCTTAAATCGCTGAAATACCCAAAATCCACTACCGCCGCTACCAACTCGACATTGCGCGGCCATTGCCGCCAAAAGTTACGTTTCGACTGGTTTCTTTGCTATTTGGTCGATGTAAGGATTTATTCATTTTCATTTTATTCCAAGTGCGATGGTGTAGACATGTAGACTCTAGACTTTTTTGACAGGCAAAACGATTTTCATTATATTTCTTCCTGCAAAATTCCAATGAAAATCTAAACACTTGAAAAATAGTGTGAAAAGGTCTTTAATGTTTGATGCGATTGCAGCGAGAAGGTACACACATGAATATATATAACCGCAAGTATTTACGTAATTTTAAGAAATTTTTCAACCTCAATGATGTTACGAAACGCTATTCAAGATGAGTTTGAAAGTAGTCCTTCTATTAATTTAACTTTCATCATTCAAATATCAAGTTTCATTTCAGTCTTCTCTGAGATGCAAGTTTGTCAATCGTTTTGTAATTTTTTTATACTTAATATTCCAGAACACTATTCCCTTTAGTAATTATGGAATAAAGGAGTATAGGGAGAGAAAGTGCAGTGTAGGGTAGTGAAAGTCAGAAAAATTCAAGTGCAAGTTGTGTGAATGAAATTAGTACATTCAGTTCCAAAGTAAGCAAGATACCATCGGCAAAACGTACCAAGTCTCTTAAAAGCTACTTTTTTGAAAAACGAAATTTATTCAAAGTGGCCGTTTTCAATAAAAGGCACTTCTCACTAAGCCATACTTTTCGAGAGGTGCTATTTTAAATGTTCTACTCAAAATCAATTTTTTATGGTGTGTTGCCTGAAAGCGAGAAGTATTTCTTTCGCTATTTTTATCGCATTCACGCACAAGAACAGTTTGAAATTTAGCGGATTTCCTTTCTTAGCTTTCTGATAACATTGTAAACCCCTGAGGAAAACATTCTTAAAGAATATACTTGCAATTCTTTCCGTATTCCGCAGCTAAAACTGGATATGGTCCTGGTGAACAGGATTGGGGTTTTGTGGATGTTCGTTCAGGTGCTCATATGTTTTACTGGCTTTATTACACCACTGCTAATGTAACCAACTATACAGAGCGACCTTTGGTCATTCGGATACTAGGTGGTCCAGGTGCCTCCTCTACCGGACATGGCAATTTCGATGAGCTTGGTCCTCTTGATGTTTATGGAAGTTATCGTAATTGGACCTGGGTTAAGGATGTGAACGTTTTGTTCATTGATAATCCAGTGGGGATAGGTTTTTCCTATGTAGACGACTTTGAATTGTTGACCTTAAATAACAGTCAAATAGCCTTGGATTTATTGGAGTTCATGAAGGGGTTCTACAAAATACACCCCGAGTTCGAAAATGTTCCATTGCATATTTTCGGTCACAATTATGGTGGTAAAATGGCATCAGAATTCGCTTTGGAATTGTACTACGCCATTCAACGAGGGGAGATCAAGTGCAATTTGACTTCGGTAGCTTTAGGTGATCCCTGGATTTCACCAATTGATTCGGTTTTAACTTGGGCTCCTTTCTTGTTGAATATGGTTAGTAAAGCAATAGCATTTCAAGTACTAATAACAATATTAATAATAGTTGTTTCATTTCACTTTCAGGGAATCATCGATCAAGATGGCTTTAATAATATAATGGTGTCTGCAAATAAAACTTTGTGGCTGGTACAAGAGGAAAATTGGTTTATGGCTTCCCTACAATGGATAATCACACAGGCAAAATTGCTAAGAGAATCACAAGGAGTTGATCACTATAATATCCTAAAACCAACTGGCGGTGCTGTCGACATTCGCGTGCCGGTATGGAGCAATGAATGTAAGAATCTGCTTTAAAACGATTGAGCAACTAATTCGAAGGCTCTAATAATATTTTATCGTAATCATTTTCAAGATTTTATGAACAATACTTTCATACCTTACGGTGCAAATGCGGATCCTAAACTAAAACTACAGGAATTAATGCGTGGTCCTGTTAGCAGGGCCTTAGGTATACCATCCAATATTACTTGGGGATCTCAAAGCAGACAAACATTCTTTTATCAAATGGGCGATTTCATGAAACCGGTTATTCACATTGGCAAGTTCCAAGTTTTATTTTATTATTATTTGATTTTTATGTTTTACTTCAATATTAGTGAGCGAACTTCTGGATAAAACCAATTTGAAAGTGGGAGTTTTCTCTGGCCAGTTGGATTTAATGGGCGATAATGCTGCTACAGTCAATTGGATTGAGAATATGCAATGGAGTTATCGCAATGAATATGTGAAGGCGCCTCAGTTGGGAATTATTGTTAATGGCAACTTAGAGGGTTACGAAAAGTCTGCTGGCAACTTTACCATGTTCTGGATAAATGGCGCTGGTCATGGGGGCTCTGTCGATAATCCTGCTGCTATGAGTCACGTTATGAATAAACTGACCAATTATGGTTAAATTTAATAAATTAAAGACAAGGTAGATTTAAGACAAAAAAATATATTTATACAGGATTTCCATTATTAAACAAAGAATTTTGCATATTAATATTTGAAGATTATCTGCGAGGACTCGGTGTGTTGCTTTTATTTTTAGTGGTTTACGTTATGCACCTCTTGAACTTGTACGAACTAGAGATGGCAATATATCGGAGTCTGACTTAAGACACTTTATTGAATACCCGTGTAAATGGATTACGTTGTTAGTATTATAAGTAAGGTTTTTAGGCATTCAGCCTTGCTTTCTTTAACGCCATTTCAGATTAGATTGAGGAAATTTTTTCACCTTAGTTTTGGTTTACAGCTGATCTAATGCACTTCACAATAAACACTGCTTGCTCTGAAATAACGGCCAATTGGCAGAATCTCTTTTAAGTTTTAGGCAAATGTTTAACGTTAAAGTAATCATTGCTGTTTTTAATTCGTCCTTGGATGGGGAAGTGATCGTTTAAACGTAGGTTTACAGAATGTATTCCTTGAATATGGTGGCGCAAGTTGAGGGTTACATATGGTCATATTTAATTTCAATTGCAATAGAAGCCATATCGTATTTTGAACTATATTGCACCGCGTTTTCTGAGAATAGAAAGGCGTTGTTGAGCGATATTGTTACAAGATAATTTATAAATCAGGCCATTATATTCTGCTGGGTAAAGGATATTAATCTTATGCATGCGTGTTTCCGAAATAAAAATAATATAAGTATTGCAGTAAGATATTTGCAGTGGAACTTCATGCAAATTATTAGCCGGAACTTTTGTAACCCACTGAATTATTGGAAAATTATTGGGAAAGCAGTCGAGAGTTAATTATTCTTTGTCAAGGAAAATTATTTATTCTCGATTATTGGCATTGCTAAGTCTATTATTGTTCTTAGTAGTATCAAAATAAAATATACACCTAAGCCCTTATCGGCCTGGCTATCATAACCCCCTATAAAAAAATTAAATATGGAGAGACCCAGATATCTAACGAGCAAAAAAGTTAGACCTAATTTAAAATTCACTAAATTCAAAATACAGAGAAGAAAATCGTAATGAACTGTTTTTTTTCTTTTGGCCATCTATTAAAATGATTTACCTCTCTTCTCTTTTATACTCATGCCTCCCTCATCACTGTAAGAAAATACTTTAAATATACATGGAGTGTTACATACGTGTATTTATATCTAATAGCGGAAATCACTCTTCTTTGCATGTCTGCAATTTTTGCATGCTTAGTATGATTTTCTGCCACAAAGCCTGAGTGTCTTCTTTAAGCGTTTATCAAATTTATTACAACAGAAGATTTTTCAGAAAATAAGGGAAAAGAACAATAAAATTGAACAATAAACATCAAATTTTTGATTGTCAAATATTTTTTTTTTAATTTCATTATCCGTCTATCGCTTATTGTTTGGTTTTTGTTTTATTATTTTAATTTTCTTTTTAATTTCTTCACCACTCATTTCTCAATTTTTTATTAATTTGGTTACAGAGTTGCATAAAGTAACTTTGCCGCATGCAATAAGCTAAACCGCAGACAGTATATAAACGCTAACGCCGCCTCTAAAATGTTTACGCAAAGAAAGTATTTGGTGTGTGCATAAACTTTCTGAAAACTTTTATCAATTAATAAAGTTTTGTTTAATATATTAATTCTTACTATTTTAGCAAAAAATGTTTAATAGTCTTAGCTTCAACTTTAAGCCTTCACAGGCAGTTGTTGAGACGCTTCTACCGCCGTGAAACTTTGTAAGCACAGGTGTTTAGTTGCTTTGGTTTTAAAAATAAAATGAAATACACAGCTGTTTAAGCATAGCAAATGACCAATCTGCTACGATTTTTGCTATAGCATGTTTGCTTAAGTGTAGCAAATTTTAGTTTCATATATTTTGTTGTTATGGGTTTGCAAAATCTAGCATATTTTCGAGACTTGCTACATTTGCAAGGATTGTTTGCAACCAAGAGTGAGTTCCCCTCATATTTATATACTTTTTAGCAGCACTGCATAATTGTAAGTATGGCTAAGGCAAGTAAATCGTATGACTTTTAAAGGATGTCACAAATTAAAGCAAGATTTGAATTAAATAGAACACAGTTTTTAGTCTTTAGATTCCTTTTTCTATTGACTTATGAAGTGAATGGAATAGGGTTGTTTACGAAATAACGCATTGACCAAACCACCTCCGTTGCTATGCTGGCACATACGCACTCTTTTAAAGAAATTTTCTATGACCATTTTGCATATATAAGGCGGAATTTCATTGATGCAACGTTTAGTTTCCTTCTGTAAGGGAGGTTGTGGGTTTAGTTATAAATACCTATTCATGTTATAAATATTTATTCATGTTATATCCCACGATCTAGGGAGGCAATTGTGATCACCGAAACGACAGACTTCACGACCAGGAAATGTATCATCCAGTAAATGAATTGTTTCACAGACTGTATGACATGTGGCATCATCTTGTTGGAACCACATATTCTTCACATTATCATCCAATTTCGCGAGCATGTAACAGTCCACGAGCCCCATTATCAAAAATACTATGCTCCAACGATGCTTTCAGCCCAATCTGATGCATTTGTTTTTGTACTATTTATACTAGCTCTAAAATGTTAAAGTGTTGTTAGAGTTGCCAACTATTTACAAAAGAAATAGCGGTAAATTCAAGACTCGCTTTAATATTGGGACATCCTCTACTTACATTCAGTTCTACCGCTTACAATAAAGAATGGAAGCATTAAAACACTCCGCTTGTCCATTCCCTTAGTTATTTAAGGTGAAGATGCTGTGTATGGTGAGTGTTATGCGGTGGCCACACATCAAACTGTGTCACCAAAATTTGATTTTCTCACACGAAATGTGGGTGCACTTTTGTTTTAGTTTTCTAAGCGGCATATTTTTATTTGTGACACAATGTTAAAAACATGTTTGAAAAAAATATTTTCGAATTGATTGAAGTTCATAGCGCTTTGCCTGCTTTATGGCAAGCGAAATCCGCAGTACCAGGTATTGCAGAAAAAATATGCGAATGCCGAAAAACCAAATATTGCACAGAAACTTAACTCCCTTCAAACTGCTTATAGGATGTCTATGACTCAGAACTGCGTTTGTACTATTTTGATGCTGTCGATTTTCTGCGTGTTAAAAAACAGCCGTGTGTGTGTGCATCGTAACCTACAATGGATGACGAAAATAAAACAATTGTAATTGCACTTCGGTTATAATTAACGTTTATTATTTACAATTGTTTAATTTTTTGTTTATGCAAAAAAGTTTAAGAATTTAGTTACAAAATTAATCCTTTCCTGAAATTTGGTATATTGGTAGGCCTTGGGGAATTGGTAAGCAAACAAAAAATCTGAACGGAGGATTTCCACTTTTGGTAGCGAGCTGAAATTTGATACAAACCAAAAAAAGAGATTTCATACAAACTTTAACAACAAAAAGTAACTTAGGAAAATAAGACCAAATTCCTATATGAAAATTTCAGCCGTAAAAAGTACTGAGGTCGAAATGAGGACCAAGTTCTTCATATGTATAGATATCATATTGTTGTGGGGCTGCTTTTCATTTGTTTGTTTTTTCGGTCAGTTGCTCTCTCCACTTAAAGCGAAAAATCTCAAAATTCAACAGTCACCTCAAAGTTTTGTGTTCTTGTATTGTGAACAATGTTTTGGACCCATTTCTTTTTGTTCTTTGGGGCCATATTTTCGTAGAGCCAACGTAAATATTGCCTTCGTATTAAAGCACCCGCACAGAAAATCAACACGTTCTTTTCATTTTAGTAAGTTTAAGAGTTCGAAAGATCGAGATCCGTTTGAATTGGCGATGTTTCATAACGGCAATTTTACTTGTTAACGCGTCTCTTCGCCAAAATAAATGATAAGAAAACTTTGCTATTTGAATGTGCTGCTCAGTCGTGCGAGTTGAGAGACGCTGCGAAACCAATAAACATGCAATAAACATGCGGAAACGTGTTATAAAGAATATAATAGAGTAATAAATTACTAATAAACAAAACAACTTTTGCGTCGAAGTAACATTTTGGAGGGCCAAACATAAACTGCGGAACTATTTATTGGGTCGAATTGAAAGTTCGTTAAACAGAATTTAACAAACATGTGAAAAAACACAAGTTATAGGTAAAAACAAAATCACCAAAATTTTGCACAAAAATTATTAATTCCTTATAAAAAATTAATACATATGTGAAATTGCTCAAGGCGATTAAAAGTGCCTAATATAAATTTTCTAATATTAAAACTATGGAAGATATCTTATATTGAAAAAATATATATTAGGAATTTAAAAACAGAAAAATCTTTATATTTAATAAATAATAATGAATAATATCTTACAACACATACATGTACAATGTACTCGTATGTGTCTCTTTATACTTTGTGAAGGGCATAAAATATTCGGCAGAGCAGAGTTTACTTGCTCTCACTGTCAATAAAGGTGTTCTTAAGTTTACTGAAACACTTATTTTCTAATAAAGCCTTATCATTTGTTTTCTCAAATACAATTGAAATATTAATACTAGTGCGCAAAATAATTCATCTAGGCTGCTATAAAAACCATTTACTGGTAGACTTGAAAATTAGACGTCTGCCAGCAAAATAGCCCTTCACACAATCAACTAAAAAGGATCATTGCATGAAAATAAAAAGAAAATAGAAGTAAAAAATTTTGTAAATTCCAAAGACCCCTTGAAAAAAAAAAGTCATGGATCGTGATCAAGTCGTAGCATTGCTGGCTATCCTAGCAGTCGCCACGATCGCCTATGGTAAGTGAATTTAATTTGTAATGCAAATAAAAGCACACGATTTAAACAGTTTTCAAAAAAATTGAATGGACTAAAATAAGAAAATTAACAAAAGCTAATTACGATAACGAGAAGTTTTTTTTAAATATTTATTACAAGAATAAAGTTGTTATAATATATAATAATATAAAAAACACAGGAGGGGTATTCTGAAAAAAATCTGGCTATAAATTTTTTGAAAGACATCTTTTTAAATTGATCCTTGAAATAAATAAATTTTTTTAATTTCCTCGTAATACCGGATGCCCTGCACAGTGGCAGAAAACTTGTTTCGTTTGGAAATAGTTTCGTAGCATTTGCATCATTAAAGATTTTAATGTAAATTCACACTGGAAAAGTTTAGGTGTTTCCAAATTCAATTGCAAGCACACGGGCATTTAAATGATAGGAGGACACACCTGCAGAGGTATAAGTATTTTCATTTTGAATATATATAAGTTTTTCTTAAATTCTCATGTTTGCATACTTTTAATTTAAATTATATTTAGGCCTAATTTAAACACAATTATCCAATAACAGTCAATTAAAAAAATGTGTTTGTCCTCTCTTAAGCTAAAACAGATAAGAAACGCTCTGATGCCTTAAATATTCTACATTGTAACATTCGGAAATAATTTTTTTGATTTTGTTTTTAAATTGTGTAGCCACGCACGTGTACCTTTCCTGATAAAGAATCGTACAATTGAATATGAATTAAATTAAGATATCTTAAATTATTCAAACAAAAAATTTTCCAACCAATATGTGCTGATCAGTCATATTAAAAAAAAAAAATCGAAAGATCAAAATTTGAACAAAAAATCCTTAGTACAGCAGAAAAGAACAAAAATCCTAGAGAAGCTCAAAATAAAATTAAGAAAAAAATCGTTGGAATAACATTAAAGGCAAATTTAGAAAAAAATATTATTTACATGAAAATATTCTTGGAAAGAAAAGAAATAAAAAAATTATAGAAAGTCGCTTGAATAAAAAAAATTTATTGATGTAATTAAAAAAATTTGTAGCCCGATATAGAGATGTGTGGAATATACAGTGGCAGATTTTTTCTTTATCTTGGGTTTCGTCCCTAGAATTATCGTACTGAATAAATTTTTCATTGTAAGTTATAGCGCAGTGCAAAACTGGAAGTAGGGACAACCAATAGTCAGCCCTAGAACGCATATCAGTACATTGTTGAAACGTTCAGCTTCTAGGAAAGCCAAGCAACGGCCCATCAATAAAAACACATCCGAATGGGTTGAACTAGTCAGCCAATACAAGGTGTGTTAAAGGAAAAGGTGAAGTTTGATTTTTTTTTTGAAAAGTATTTATTTATCCATTTTGTCCTCTTCAAAGTAACCCCCTCAGATATACTACACTTATACCAGCGCTTCTTCCAAACCTCGATGCGCTTTTCGGTATGGCCATCAGCAAGTTCTTCGATTCTGACTTTATCTCATTAATTGTGACAAAACGCTCTCCTTTCATTGGTCTCTACAGTTTTGGGAGTAGGAAAAGTTCGCATGGAGCCAAATCTGGTGAATAAGGATCATATTCTTTGAATAATTTTTTTCAAAAGTCAAAAATCTAAGAACACATACAGAACGAAAAATGACACTGAAGATGACATATAGCCGCAACCGTTTTGGCTCTAAACCAAACTTGACAAGGGATGACGGAAATTCGTTTCAAAAATTCTACATAAAGACACCCTGATGGAATATCAAATCAAGTAATATTCTTCTCAAAATCATATTACAAATTACCTTTTTTATCTTTTTGATTGTAATCCATTGATTTCTGAGAGTCGCATCTTTTTGTTCTGAATAAAATCTTTTTTTCTAGTTAACATTTCCTTTTGTTATTCTGCAGCTAAAACTGGTTATGGTCCTGGTGAACAGGATTGGGGTTTCGTGGATGTTCGTACTGGTGCTCACATGTTCTATTGGCTCTATTACACCACAGCCAATGTAGCCAACTATACAGACCGACCTTTGGTCATTTGGCTACAAGGTGGTCCAGGTGAATCCTCCACCGGCTACGGTAACTTTGATGAATTGGGTCCTCTTGATCTCCAGGGAAATCATCGTAACTGGAGCTGGGTTAAAGATGTGAACGTTTTGTTCATTGACAATCCAGTAGGCACAGGTTTTTCCTATGTCGACGATTTAAAATATTTGCCCTTAAATAACAACGAAGTTGCCTTGGATTTAGTGGAGTTCATGAAAGGATTCTATAATATACACCCAGAATTTGTGAACGTTTCATTGCACATTTTTGGTGAAGGTTATGGTGGTAAAATGGCATCAGAATTTGCCTTGGAATTGTACTACGCCATTCAACGAGATGAGATCAAGAGCAATTTGACTTCGGTGACTTTGGGTGTTCCCTGGATTTCACCAATGGATTTGGTTTTAGCTTGGGCTCCCTTTTTGTTACATATGGTTAGTGAAGACATAATATTACACTTTAATTTATAAAAAATTACAAACACTAATATCAGTTATTTCGTTTCGCTTTAAGGGAATTGTCGATCGAGATGGCTCTAACAAAATAATGGTGTCTGCAAACGAAACTTTGGAATGGGTACAAAACGAAAATTGGTTTCATTCCGTCATATTGTGGAGAGCTACACAATCAGTATTGCTTAACGAATCGAAGGGAGTTGACAACTATAACATCCTAAAACCTACTAGAGGTAATCCCCACACCCGCATGTTATTATGGGGCAACAATTATGCGCATCGAGGTACAAATCTTTAGTAAAAAACGAAAGCAACCGGTTTTAAGACTATTGTTTTACTGTAATAACTTTTAAGCTCTACTGCATCGTACTTTGGTACCTTACCATATTGAAGAGGAACCTGAACTAAAACTGCAAAATTTAATGCGTGGCCCTGTCAGCACGGCCTTGGGCATACCATCCAATATTATTTGGGGTTCTCAACGCAGAGAAACGTTATTAAATCAATTAGCTGATTTTATGAAACCGGTTATTCACATTGGTAAGTTCAAACGTTTTTTATACCCGTCACAAAAAGAAAAAAGATTACTCGTATATGTATTTAAGTTTATCATTGCATTTGTAATATCTACAATATTGTCTTGCAACCCTACACGCATTTTGGGTAACAAAAAAATCATTTAACGATGTTCGTCTGTCCGATATTAAAATCCGCTGGAAAAATTAATTAATTTTAGCAATAGCTGAAATCTGTTCCTTAACATGATTTGTGGGACAAACAAGTTTTTGTAAAAGTTGTCCTTACTCCAATACATAGTCCCATATACATCACAAGTCCCAAAAAGTGTTTTATTTCAGAAACATTTGTGGGTTCCCAAAGCTTCAGGCGAGATTTGCGGGTTAAACGAGAAGATTCAATTTTGTTACTGGCATTCAAGTTTATTTGCTTCACTATCAGCTCGTAAATATCTTCCGTAACCATAACTTTTAAAATATCCGCTGGATTTATTGCATTGGAGTTCATATAGCTTACTACTGGTGAAGCACCGGAGTCAGTGAATATAAATGTGTTTAGCGAACTTCCGCTAACCGGTCTCCAGACATTTCCCTCCTCTTCACTAGAAGTTTCCAAATTTTGTAAAAGAGCATTAGGATCGTTTATGCCTTCATCGTCTGCAGAATCACTCGATGTGAAATGGCTACTAGGAATATATTCATCTGAATCTGACGGTTCAAAACCATTTTCATCACTTTCAGTGTTTTCAGTTCTTTTCCGCTTCCCATAAAAAAATTTACATCCATTTTATTTTATTACTCGTACAGACTTCTCTTAAATAAAAGCAACAAAATTATCAAATAATAAAAATAATAGTGTAACTCCTGGCGGTACAGATGGCACCTGAATAAAATTGTATTATTTGTGTGCCACGTGTATCGCCGGCTGTCACACATATGACGGTACAAATAACACACATATACACAAATTAGTTTTTTTATCAAAAAAATATTAATTTAAAACTGTAACTTTATAACGGCACCCTACTAAAATATTTGTATTTTGTATGGTGGCACTCAACGTGTTAAATTTCACCAAACTCGAATTTCACTACAAAATAAAAATTCCAACCAAAAAATTTAAATTTCAATAAAAAATCTAAAATGTTGTCAAAAAAGTTGATTTTACCGAAAAAAAATTATCCACAATAAATATTTTACTAGAAATTGAAGATTCGCATAATATCTTAAATTCAACAAAACATAATAAAAATGCAAAATTACGAATTCACCAAAAATTTGGAAATGTACAAAAGAATCACCAAAGGCTTTGAAATTCATCATCAAACTGAAATTAAAAAAACAAATCAATAAATGGAACTTAACCAAATTGGGATATCACCCACCACAAATTGCACCAAAAGTTGAAATTTAAAAAAAAAATCAACAGACAATTTTAAAACAACCAAAAAATTTGTGTAATTACTAAAAACTCTTAAAAAAAACAAAATTCCGCAAAAAACCAGAAGTTTAACAAAAAATACAAATCCCAAAAAAAAATTTAAAAATCCCCAAAATAATTGTAAGTTCCAAGCGACTTAAATTTGAACACAAAACCTGAATTCCACAAAAAGGTAATCAAAAACACACTTCACCATATTTTGAAATTTAACAGCAAAAATTATGCAAAACTTATAAATTTTACCTAAATTTAGACATTTGACAAAAAAAAAAAAAAATCTGAAGTTATACAAATATTGGAATTTCAAAAAAAAATTTAATTTACCCTGAGACTCAAAACTGCACCTAATATTATAATTTTTTTTTTTTGAAGAATTCGAAATTTTATTAAATATCAAATTCCGTTGTTATCTTCAATTCACCAAAAATTTTAGAGTTTATCAAAGCTCTACAAGCATTTAAAAAAGGCACAATATATAAATAAAGTAAAAGGTCTGAAATGAAAAGCAAAAATTTCATCTATTAACCGATATGCTTAATGCATTTAGATTAAAACGACTAAAACCGGAGCCAAAAATTAAATAGCGCGAACAATTGACGGCGACTAAACATCCTAGAAACCATGGTCTTACACAAGCAAGAGACATTTTACGAACGCATCTTTAATTAAACAAACTCTGATTCAGACGTTATATTCGAACCTCTAACACTAATCTACAAAACACACAACAAAAATAAAGGACAAGTTGCCCCACCCCTACAAAAAATACCATAATAATAAAATAAATAAATAACTCTGTCTGCCACCGGCGAAAACGAATTCTGACGCAATACAAAACAATAAAACAGTTATCAATAACATCCCGACCTACAAGCTTTACCCACACACGTGACAGATGGCTACTTGATAAACAATAATACACCAAAGTACAGGTTTGAGGTCTGAGACCAGCTCACATGGCAAATTGATATTTGACAAATAATAAAACACGGACAATTTAACACGAGCTACTCAGAACGAAAAAAAGACACTGAAAATGGCACATTGCTGAAACTGGGTTTCCTTCAAACCAAATTTGACAAGGAATGATTGAAATTCCTTCCAAATATCTACACCCCTGACACAATATCAAATCCAAAATGGCAAACCATTGTCTGCACCGGGAAAAATCTGTAGTAGTCCTACATTTTTAGTAGCTCATAATTGGGTGAAGTGTATATACTATAACTCGGCCAAAGCCGAATATACCTCTCTTACTTGATTTTGTATTTTGCTTTAATTCCAGTCAGTGATCTTCTGGATAAAACCGACTTGAAAGTGGCCGTTTTCTCTGGCCAATTGGATTTAATTTGCCCTACTGCTGGTACTGTTAATTGGATTGACAAAATGCAATGGAGTTATCGCGATGAATATGTGAAGGCGCTTCGTTCGGGGATTATTGTTGATGGCATCTTAGAGGGTTACGAAAAGTCTGCTGGCAACTTTACTATGTTCTGGATAAATCGTGCTGGTCATAGGGTTCCAACCGATAACCCCGCGGCTATGAGTTACATTTTTAGGAAAGTCACCAATTAATAAATTGGAAAACTTGCAATAAAAAAAAAATATTCATAGTCATAGTCATATCAATAGTCATTCCATGTAACTATTTTTAGATGCTGCTATAGTTATTTATATTCAGTTTATTTGCATATATGATTTGTTGCAACTAAAAAGTTAGTTTTAGCTGCGGCTGAAACTTGAGTGAAAATAAAAAAGAATTAATATTAAAGTAAAACAGAATAATGAGGAAATATATGAAGCAAATTTATGGTGATTTCGGAGTTTCGAAAGATATTGAAATAACGAGAAGGTCGAAGTAACCCATTTAAAGAGGACGACCTTGAACATTAAACACGACCATCAGATCTATAAGCATACAGTACAATTAATCACTGATGAGCTAAATTTGTTGTATATCCATTTTGTTTTCGTCCACTAAAACTTTCAATTTCTTAAGCAAATCATGGACTCTGCGCTTGTTGGTACAACTTGAGGAGGTTGTTGGCTCGTTGTATTAAGTTGTGTCTCGGTTGCAAGCTGTTGCAACCTCATTCTATTTTGTGCTTACTAGTGACCACATAGCAGTGATGGAAAATCTAGTTTTTAAAATGGAACTGAACTTAACTTAAAAGGCATTATGAAAAGTACTATTTCAAAGAGACAACTTGTACTGTCTGTATAGAGTGGTTTTTGAGTTTCTTTTAATTTTAAAAGGTAGGCAATTTAAACCGTTTTTGTAGAAGTTTATTATTTTACTATTATTTTGTGCAGTATATTATTTAACGCTTCAGATTGAATTTTTTTTAATGTCGTGGGGATGCTACCGTGATTCGTAATGAAGAAACTACAATGCCGGCCATCATTCTCACATAGCAAAAAGCATGTTGTTCGAGTTGTATTTGCCACCTTTACTCAACAAGACTTATTTGCAAAATGCAGTTGTACACAAAGTTGTATTGTTTATGGGCAAAACACCCAACTTAGTTCCCATTCCAGTTGTACCAACGGTAGCAACGTCTATGGCTTGTATTAGGCACTTCGGTCACACTTGAAACTGTTTCATCAAACAAAAAATTACACCAAATTCTGATTTGTTGTGATTGTGTTGTGATTGTGTATTTGAGTTTGAAGAAAATCCAAACACTTTTGACTTGCACTACCTATTCTGCAGCAATTTTAAGCTTATTTGACTTGTGTGCGCGTAACTTCATCAAAATTCATTTAGGTTTAGTTTTTACTGGGACAAAACTAAAGGAAAATGACTTTGGGAACTCAATTTTAGTTCATTGGCTAGATTTGTATGCGTAAATTCGAAAATTTTGAACCACGGGCTGAACCTAATAATTATTTTTAATTTATTACAGATTTTTTATATTTTCTTAGTTTACTAATTAACAATTATTATTTTTTTTGGAATTTTCAAGAAAAAAAACCAGGCAAATAAAAAAAGCATTACCATTTTAATCGTTTTAAACTAGATTTTTACAAAATTATTCGGTTTTAAAATTTTGTATTTTTATATTTTTTGGAGCAGTAATTCTTATATTTAAACTTTCTTATTGTTATTATCTAACTTTTTAAATTTTTGAAAAGGGTTAAGCTACATTCAATTACTAACAATTAATTTTTATTTCTCAAAAAAAAAAAATAATAATAATAATAATTATATTTGAATTAAAAAAAGTCGCATTAAGCCTAATTAAAATATCAAAGAGAAACTCATACATGTTTAAAGTACCGCCCGCTACTCTTGGCTTGCTATTTTTTTACTTCAAATCAGGCTGATTACTTGTTCATTAATGATGTTTGACAGCTCTGATATTTAAGGCCTTGTTACACAGTGTGAGTTGCTGATCTAACAGCTACTGATCCTGTTCACTCGCATGCCATTGGTCATCAGAGAGGACAAACTTCAATATACAGGGTGTCCGCCGGGAAGGTATACTAATTTGTTTGTTTATAATTTTTGATTAATTGAAAGAGACTGGATCGTATAGTGATAAATGTTTTATTTAATGTCAGCAATGGAATACAATATCAGATAAATGTCCGCCTCTATTAGCCTCACAAATGCGAGCACTTTTGAACACATTTTTCATTACAATCTCACACATTTCACGCGGTATTTTATTAATTTCATCACGAATATTTTGTTTGAGTTGCTCCAGCGTTTCTGGTTTGTTTGCATAAACCTTGCTTTTCTGTTATCCCCAAAAGAAGCCAGAGCAGTCAAATCAGGCGACCGTGGAGGCCATCACCATTCCTTGAAATAACACGTTGTGGAAAGAGGTCTCGCAGTAATTCCATTGTAATCTTGGCTGTATGTGATGTGGCACCGTCTTGCTGAAACCACATGTTAGTCAAGCCCAAAGCATGCAGTTGTGGCGTTAAAAAGTTTTCAATGATATCCCGATATCGCTCCCCATTGACAGGTACCGTTACGATGTTTTCAGTTTCAAAGAAGGAAGCAAGTCCAATCATTCCTCCTGACCAAAGTACACACCAGACTGTCACTTTTAATGGATGCAAAGGTGACTGATGAATAATTTGAGGTTTTTCGATTGCCCAGAACCGACTTTTCTGTTTTCTCCCGAAAATTTCGTCACAGTAATCGATTAAAACACGTTGCTTTACCGAATATTATTCCATAATAAATTTGTCACGTCTCTACTTCACGTCTGCCAAATATGAACTATCAAAATTACGGTTTACCGAAATGGCGGCACAACAAAGTAATATACCTTCCCGGCGAACACCCTATATAAGCGTGAATTATTAAACTGCCACTGCTGTATTTGTGAAGTCTTTAATCGAAGTTTTTCCAGCACAATCTTTCTGAAATAGATTTAAGCTAAATAATTAAGTCAAAATATACTTCAGAGATTATTATTAAAACTTAATTATTCAATTGTAGCATCAATAATGCACGACAAAATATATAAAATAATAAATCTTACACAAATTATGGTCTCTTCTTCATTTTTGTTAATTCAATTTATTAAATTCTTCAAGCTTAAAGACCTTTTTTGTATAAAAACTTTTTTATTCTTTTCGATATTTCGCTACTCCATTGCAAAGCATCAACAGCAAATAAAAGTATTTTTATAACAACCAAAACCAACAAACTCACACATAAAAAATTATTTGTCCAAAATTTTATTGAAAATGTTTCAAAACATACCGAACAAAAACTGGAGGATTTTAAATAATTTTACATTTCCACAAAAATGATTCAAAAATGCTTTAAATCTTACAGACAACAAAAAATTGTAATATTACAACTGAAATAATTTACATTTGTATAAAATTATTTTAATTTAAAATTTAATTACCTCAATTAAGGTGAAAAGATGACCTAAGACGAAACTACTTAAGAACATTAAAAAAATCGCCTATGAATAGAAATTAATTTTAAGATGGTACCTAAATACCAAGAAGGTGCTAACGATAGTAGCCGACATAATAGCCCATGTCCAGAGTATATCAACACCAAGTTGCCATGTAGTAGTTTTCTTATAGTGCTGATTCAAGACCAAAGCACATCAAACCCAACTATATACATAGACTTAATTCCTGTTAGAGAAATTTGCTGTCCCGGCAGGTGTAAGTTGTGCTGAATAGCTCTTTACCACAAGAAACAAACATGGTCGTGTTTACTTCATTGTACATTTTGGGCTAATAGGAAAATATCTGGGAACACTATAGTATGAATTAATTTTCAGTAATGCCAAGTTGGGACCGTCTAATCCGAAAAAAGACATCTTTGGGCTAATTTAAATGGCGTCCATGAAGATAGCATCATTTAAATAGAAACTTTATTTGGTGAAGTTGGACCAAGCTTGGTTGTACTGGAAAAATTATAACTTTTTACGCCCTTCACAAAAATGGAAATGATATAAATAGGTATGACATTCCGTTTGTAATTTCTACAAAACTCATTTTTGACCCATCAAAATTATATATATGATGGATCATTATAGCCAGCCAAGTGCAATTAAAGATGTCCGCCTGCCGGAGTTGAACTCAATTTTCTGACAGCACCAGACTTTGAAACTTGGACGGACCATTTGATGATCAGCGCGTTCGTCGCATTTTCGTTATTTAAAATCAGGTCCACAAGTTCCTCGGATATGGGAAAAATACCACTTTTCTGCGGTTTTTTTTTGTATTTTCACTCTTATCGGGAATCGCTTATATACCAGACCACAAAATGTGTACAGTGTAAATCCTTATCAAATCCCCCTGCAGAAGCTATCAACCCGAGTTAAAAATTTTTAAAATAAAAGCTCAACATTTAAAAATTTACAAAGAAAACCGAATTCTTCCAAAAACTAAAATGTCGCAAAAAAAAATTGCGAAAATTCACCAAGTTTCGAAATTTTAACACAAAAATCAAAATTTCACCAAGTTTCGACATTTTACCACACAAATCAAAATTTCAAATTTCCTAATTTCACCAAAAAGCCGAAAACTTGCCAACAAATTAATATTTTGTGAAATCTTAACAAAATTGATGTTTAACAAATGTATCGAAAAAATGACAAATTTCACTTTCAATTAATTCTTAGGAACTTCCCAAGAATTAAAAAAAAATCACGAAAAAGCTTAAAATATTTGTCACCAAAAATCTTAATGAATTATTAAACAAAGAAATGTCACCTTAATTTGTGAATTTATCAAAATTTTTAAATACAACGCAGAACCAAATTGTGGTCCACCATTTTTAAATTATAAAAATGCAAAACTTTTTAAAAAAGATATGAATTAAAAAACCCAAATGAAAAGATAATATTTTTCCTGTACTAATTTATAATTTATTTAATTTATAAATCAAATCCGACTAGTTGCGAAAATTTCAAAATGCCAAATGGTTCTAAGTATAAGTCCCGACTAAGTATATGCTACTCTGGATACCAGTCGGCTTCCAGTTTTAATACAGACCTATGCATATGGCATATGACCTATACATGGCTACATGCGTAAGTGGACAACTGTTTTTCTATTACTCGAGGGAATTGTAGTATATGTATCCTCTGAATGAACTCCCGTTTTAAATGGCCAATGGTTGCAGGGGTCAATCTCCGTGGGTACTCGTTAGGCGGTGGACCGTAAGATTCAGATAGGGATGGACAATAAAGCCTTGCAAGAGGTGGAGAAACTCCGGCATTTATTTGCAAATGAATGAATTCTAAAGAGATGGGCAAGAAAATACCGCAAGGGACATGTCAGTCTACAAAAATACTCCTGAGGAATATGCTGAGACGGTAGCGCAGATGTGTGTTAATGTCCATAACTGGCTAGCATTAGACTTTGGACCACGAACAGACACTTACCTAATGTGAATATGACAAATGCTAGCAACTACCATAGGCTTGGTGATGAGGAAGACAGTCTAAAGTCACTGCAGTTAAGGGTAAAGTTTAGTGTTGTCACAAGGTAGGTGTATATTACAAATCGGTTGCCTGAAATCAATGCTAGGAAGGAAGGGGTTCGAAAAGGAATCCATAAAGTAAGCGGTCTACTTCGATATCCCCCTACATCAAATATATACTAACCTAGTATGATTGAATAAATAAAATCGTTTGTATTTATTTTAGTTTGTTAAGATGTGGCACCTTTTTTTTTAATAAAAAATTGCATATGAATTTTGACCGTTCATAATACACTGTGCATCAGCTTCGTGAAAGACAACAATTTTTTCAACTTCCTTAAGCAAAAAGTCTACTTTGGCGTCGTACTGAAACCACATGCCTGTCGCCTTTATGTCATCGCGTTTGGAAATTAATCCAAAAATGCATATCATGGTTAAAGATGATTTTGTAGCTGATAAAAGTTGTCTTCTCTAGTAGTGCTGCTCAATCGTGTAACTTGGCATGACAATTGGTTTTAGATTTTTGAGACGCAGCAAAACTAAACATTCGCCCATTATAATTTTGGTTGTGGGTGCAATAATGTTTTACAGCACAACCTAAATCAGCGCGTCAAGCATAGCGTTAGCTGTATGGCACAATTGTCTATGTATACACAGTATATTGAAAAATATAAAAATAGTTTGTATATAATTTTAAATGCGTACCCTGCAGCTAACGCTACGCTTGACGCACTACTTAAGGTTTGGCTGTTATAAAATAATAAAGTAATAAATTACCAATAAGCACAACTCCAGACGAGAAGTTTGATAAAAAAATATTAATTTATTGAAGAATTGCTTGTGATGAAGTATTACATAAGTATATAGATACACATATACATATGTATATACATACATACATACATACATACATACATACATACATGCATACATACATACATATGTATATACATATGCCTTTTACAACTTTTGGAAATAAAATTTTTAAAGACCAAAGAGGCATTATGGAACGAACTGAAAGTTCACTAAAAAGTTTTGAAATATGTATACAAAAAAGTTGAAAATTACTGAAATGCGCTAAATAAAAATACGAAGAATATTTGTGCTGAAAATCCAAAACAAATTTTTAGAAAAATCACAAGACATTTTTAATTGAAAATATCTCAAATTTATGAATAATTTCAAAATCGAATATGCCCAAAATAAAAAAAACAACAAAATATGATTACAAAAAAAACAAAGATTAATAACTTATTAAACATTTGATTATAATGTATTAAACACATAGACGACAGCAGGCTACGGACTACAATGAAAACGATTATTTTGACGACAACAAGTAGGTCTTTGTCCATGCTAAGGATGTCATTGTAGTCAAATTAAACTAAATTCTCTTTTTGTTGGCTACAAAAATAAAACAATGTTGACAATAGAACAAAATATGAAAAGCATATTAGTGCTTAGAAAAATTTGTTATTGTAAATAACAAAAAAAAAATACAAACCTTAAATCGTACAATATATGTACATACATGCCTTAAGCGTTTTTAAATTAATTTATTTGTTTTATTGCTATATACAAGTATTTAAAGTAAATAATGGTAGTAAGTTTATGTACATGTCTAGAATCATGTATGTTTTTCGGCTTAAGACTCTTTTATGTGCACCTCGCCGATCTTACTGAAAGTTTCAGCATTAAAAAATATTTTGTCCACCACGTCCACATTCGAACGAGCGGGCACAAAAGTTGAAAATTGTTCGCCCCAATATTTCTACACTTTCATTTATTTTATTTTTTACCTACTCCTCTATTATGTTATACAACAAATAAACGATTATTGTCTTTACATTTGGAATATATATGAGATTTCTCGATATTTCAGATATTGGGTCCATAATTCGAAGAGATTGATGCACTGTTGCAAAGGTCTTTTCATAAGCTATAAATCAATATACAGTTCTGTGATTGTTATAGTTCAGAAGATATATCCGATTATTTTTTCAACTTTGCCGGCCCACCCATACATAAGACTTGTTCCATGAAAAAACCCAACTTTGAAAAAGTAAAAAATTTAAAGTGGCACCACTGAAATATAAATTTAATATAAATATAAATATAACGAAGAAATTCAAATTTCACCATCGAAAATTCGCATGAGTTCTTGAATAATTAAAATTAAATATGAACAAATAAAAACGCAAAAATTGCTAGCAATTTTTTAATTCTTGAAATTAAAAAAAAAAACTATACGATATGCAACCAAATTCGTAAAATAATTTATACCGCAACAAAAACCCTATAGGGTGTTTTTTACGCCAATCGAATTTACGAAAGGCTAAGTTGTTAAACTGCGCTCAGTTTTTGTCATTTATGATTAGTATGCTCTGGAACAGAGGCGACACGAGAATATAGTGATCTCATTCTCTATCTGTCTCTTTCTTAAATGATTGACCGCTCCTATTCCCTTTTGTTACATTTTTCTTTTTTATTTTGAACAATTTTTCTGGCCATTAATAAAAAACGTATGCACAAAGGTAAAAATAAGGGTTAAAAAATTTATATTTAATTTAAATAAATTTTGCTGTAAATATTAAAAAATAAGTTTAATTTTCATTATTTAATTTTTCTGGTTTTTTGTTTTGATTATTTCTTTCTTTAGGGACTGACCGCAGCAAAAAAGCTGATTCTAGCAATTTTCTTACGTCAAAGCTTATGCCTCTGGTCTGCTCTATGATAAATAGAGTGACGCTTGAACAACGTTACCAAATAACCCAGAGTTACTCTAAAAGATCAGACATCAACTGACCAGATGTTTTTTAGTAAAATTTTGTTCAGCGATGAAGCTAATTTTTGGCTTAACGGATGAGTAAACAAAATTGGAGCATATGTAGTGAAACCAATCCGCAACAGGCCCTACAGAATCCATCACATCCCAAAAATCCGCCACTTTACACGCTAGTGGTGTTGGACATTATCTCTTCAAAAACGAAGAAAATGCGCTTCGTCAGGAACAGGTGGCTTTATACCCGAAATCATTTTCAAATGTTAAAACCAAAATATAAATATTTAGATTCAAAATATTCTAATGTGACACCCAATGTTTGAATTGAAAAAGAAAGAATTTTTTCCAGAACACAAATGCGTGGCTTTGTACATTCTGAAGGGCATAAACGATTCGGCACAGCCGATTTTACTTACTCCCACCATCAATAAACATGTTTTTAAAGTTCTCTAAAAAACATTTATAAAACCGTTATCAGCTGTTATTCTGAATAAGTTTGAAAAAATAACACAAGTGCGTGCAATAACTCATAAAACAATTTACAAGTAGATTTCGTACCATCAATTAAAAACGGTTGAAAAAGAATGATTGCCGAAATGTGAAAAGTAAAGAGTATTTTTAAATTTAAAGGCAACTCGATAAAAGAACGTCATGGATCGTGGTCAAGTCTTAGCGTTGCTGGCTCTCTTAGCCATTGCCACGACCGCCTGCGGTAAGTGGTTCCAATAATATGAATTTTGTAATGAAAAAAATAAAGACACGATTTAAGAGGAATTAAAAAAATTGATTGGCTAAAAAGTAAATTATAAAAATAAGAAAAACTTATTAAAAAAAGTAGAAAATATGTTTTTTTAATCAAATGCGGGTGCGTTCTTTTATAAATTGATCATTACTAATGATCATACAGCAACATGTTTCAACAAAGAAAAATATTATGCTAAAGAGCATGACAGGATCAGTGTTTGTGGACATTTGTGTCCAATTTGTTGACAATAAAAGTGACCGATAGGATCTTCAACATACAAACAACATATCGGAAGAATAAATTTTCCTGTAATATGTGTTTCGATTTACCAACAATCGACCAGTGCTTAATAAAGTGTCTCTCATTGAACAAATGAGCGAAGTCATTACCGGAATTGATTTTTTTTAAGTTTTACGATGTGTCAATTCTTTTTGAATTTGGTAATTGTTATCAGTCAGTGTCTCGTATTAATTTTTGTTATACCAAAAAAGCAAAGTGTATATTAGAGGTACAAGAATAATTTTTTAAAACTGGTTATAAAAATTATTTTCTTAAATGTAATTTTGCAAAATGGTAATTTAAGTAATCGCTTGTGTTAAGTAATCGCTTGTCATGTTTGGTTTGAAGACAAATCGTTTTCGGCTATGTTGCATTTTAAGTGTCATTTTTCGTTCTGAGAAGTTTGCATCAATTCGTTATTGCTTTATTGTTTGTCAAGCACATATTTGTCTTGTGAGTTGTAGTAGGTGAATCTCGTTTATGATATAGTCATCTGTAAGGTGTGAGCAGATAGCAGGTAAAGCTTGTATGTCGGGTGTTTTTGTAAGGCTTGGCAAACGTTAGTGTATCAGAATTCCTGTTTTCGGATGGCAGGTAAACGTAGAGGAAGAGTTTATTAAAAATTTTATTTTTTTAAATTATTTATGATGTTTTTTATTGTTGTTGAAATAAGGCAGTGAATGTTGGATTATGAATTGTGTATCTTGTCCGTTATTTTTGTTGTGTGCTTTGTAGATTAATTTTAGATGTTCGAATATAACGTCTGAATTAGAGTTTGTTTCTTCGTTTATGATGCGACCATCAAATGCCTTTTGTTTGTATATTTCCATATTTTCTAGGACATCATGTGATGTGCGAGTTAGATTCTGCTGTCGATGATTGTCTTTTATGTCGTCCAGAGGCGTTTTTGTTTTACCCGTAACTTATTTCCGTCATTGGCGTGCTTTTAATTTACAATTTCCGCGCGGAATGTTTAGAGAAAAATCAATATAACAAACGTTTTTAAAAAGTTAAAGAATTAATTCACATACATAAATATAAGTCCACCAAAAAAGTAATTAAAAAAAGAAAAACTCGCACAAATCTTAAATTATAAAATATTAAAATGAGAAGTTACCCAAACAATAAAACGAAGAGAAAAATAACAACAAAATAAAAACAAAAATAAAAAGCTAGGCTTTGTGTACTTTACATATTTAGTAAAACAACAAACGTTTAAAACCATAACTGAGAGAACAGTTTGGTACTACTGGCAGTTCTCTTCTACAATGACCACATCAGGGCTTTTGTGGCCCTATTTGCACTGTGATTACGAAATGCCAAAAAAAAAAAAATAAAAATTCACCAAAATATTTAAAAATTATCAAAATTATAAAAAAAAAAAATCAAAAATCTCAACGAATCTGAATGAAAAAAACCCAATTTTACCATAATTTGTTAATTTCGTCAAAACCCGAAATTCACCAAAACACAAAACTATATATCAAAACAAACTTCACCCAATTTTAAAATTCAACGAAAACATTTACAGAAAACTCTCATCTACAATTCTCAAAAAAAATCGATAATTTATCAAAAAGTGATAAGTATTCAGAGAAAAGTAATACGAGACGTAATTACAAAAAAAACATCTCATCTATTAACCGATCGAAAATACTTGTATTAAAATAAGGAAGAGGCCAAAATTAAAGATCTTTTGTACCGGAAAAAATCTATGGTACATTCTTAGTAGTTCATACTTTTGTGAAGGGTATATAAGATTCGGTACGGCCAAATATATAGCTCTCGCACTTTTTTTTATCATTCTAGTTGTGATACCATTGTAAACCATTAATTCCTGGGAGAATTATTTACATTTCTTTTTGCTACTCTGCAGCTAAAACTGGTTATGGTCCTGGTGAACAGGATTGGGGTTTCGTGGATGTTCGTACTGGTGCTCATATGTTCTATTGGCTTTACTACACCACAGCCAATGTAACAAACTATACAGATCGACCTTTAGTCATTTGGCTACAAGGTGGTCCAGGTGAATCCTCCACCGGGTACGGTAACTTTGAAGAATTGGGTCCTCTTGATCTCCAGGGAAATCATCGTAACTGGACCTGGGTTAAAGATGTGAACGTTTTGTTCATTGATAATCCAGTGGGCACAGGTTTTTCCTATGTCGACGATTTAAAATATTTGCCCTTAAATAACAACGAAGTTGCCTTGGATTTAGTGGAGTTCATGAAAGGATTCTATAATACACACCCAGAATTTGTGAATGTTTCATTGCACATTTTTGGTGAAGGTTATGGTGGTAAAATGGCATCAGAATTTGCCTTGGAATTGTATTACGCCATTCAACGAGATGAGATCAAGAGCAATTTGACTTCGGTGACTTTGGGTGTTCCCTGGATTTCACCAATTGATTCGGTTTTAGCTTGGGCTCCCTTCTTGTTGAATATGGTCAGTGAAGAGATAACATTTCACTTCGATTTATAAAAAATTAGAAATAGTAATATCCGATATTGCGTTTGACTTTTAGGGAATAGTCGATCAAGATGGCTTCAACAAAATAATGGTGTCGGCAAATGAAACTTTGAAATGGGTACAAAATAAAAATTGGATTCGTTCTACCGCCCTGTGGAGCGCTACACACTCAGTATTGCTTAGAGAATCGAAGGGAGTTGATAACTATTATGTCCTAAAACCGACTAGAGGTGATCGCTACACACGCATGTTGTTATGGGGCAACAATCACTCGCGTCGAGGTAAACATCTGCATTAAAAGACTAAACTGACTAAAAAGACTTTATTATAATAATTTTTAAGATCTTATGAATAGTACTTTGGTGCCTTACGATATTGAAAATGATCCGGAATTAAAACTTCAAACGTTAATGCGTGGTCCTGTCAGTAAGGCCTTGGCTATACCATCTAATATTATTTGGGGATCTCAACGCAGAGAAATATTGCTAAATCAAGTAGGGGATTTCATGAAGCCGGTTATTCATATTGGTGAGTGCAGATGTGTTTTTTTTCGATATTTTATTTATTAAACTTTATTCTAGTTTTTTGACCTTTATTGTTATTATGATGTCTAATTTTTCTAAGCTCCAGGTCATCAATAAAATCTTCCTTATTATAAATTATAATAAATATTAATTTTATTTTTTCCAATATTTCGCTACGCCTTTGTGTAGCATCGTCAGGAAATAAAATAAAATAAAATTATATTTCACAAACTTCAAAACAAAAATCAAATTGTGAAAATTCTTGAAAAATTTTTCATATACAATGAAAAATATTTCAAATTTTCAAAAAAAACAAATACATACAAATCATAAAAAACTAAAAAAATTAAAAAATGTTTTACATTAATGTGTAGATGTATATATGTACATATGTATAAACAATACATATGTATAATCCTAAATTACATCATATTATCTTATGTATTAAATGCCTATATATATGAGCGACATTATCTGTATCCGCTTTATAATTAATTCTTTGAGACATTGGTGTTTTACAAATTTGTAACATTTCCAATATGTAACGTTTCTTATAATTTTTCTCAATATTTAGCACTGACACATTTTCAAAGTTAGGACAGTGATTCAATTCAGAACAATGGGAAGATAGAGCTGTTTTATTTGAATTTTTACATCTATGGTCCGACTTATGTCCGGCTATTCTAGTTTTTAGCATATTTTTCGTTGTACCCACATATACTTTACTACAATTCTCCTGATCATTACCATTACAAGGTATTTTATAAACCACATTGGACGTTTCCATTTTCTTAATTCTATCTTTAGTTTTACTGAATAATCTATTTAAAGTATTGTAAGATTTATTAGCAATTTTGTATTTATCGCTATTGAAGATTTTTGATTTTTCAAGTCGCTCTGATATTCCTGGCACATAAGCTAAAGGCTTATAAATCTTGGGCTCTATAACGATTCTTGTCTTAACATTTCTACTACTTCTAAAAGGATTTATTAATTTATAAGAAAGTTGCTCGGGAAAACTATTTTCAATTAATATATTCCTGATCCTTTCCTTGTTCTTCCTATGAAACTCCTTGTCACTTATCGTTAACACCCTTTGTACAAAATTTCGAGCTGTATTCATAATAATTATTTTACTATGCTGTTGGCTTTTGATACCAATCCAATATTAAATTGTTGCCCCGGCGATTTATTAATGTATCTAAATAAGGGAGTTTAGAATCGTGTTCCCTCTCTATTGTAAATTTAATGTTCGTATTAAATGCATTAAACGTCTCCAATACCTTATCAATTTCACCCTCAGGAATTATGCAAAACAAATAATCTACGTACTTAGTCAAATAAAACAGCTCTAACTTCCCATTGTTCTGAATTGAATCACTGTCCTAACTTTGAAAATGTGTCAGTGCTAAATATTGAGAAAAATTATAAGAAACGTTACATATTGGAAATGTTACAAATTTGTAAAACACCAATGTCTCAAAGAATTAATTATAAAGCGGATACAGATAATGTCGCTCATATATATAGGCATTTAATACATAAGATAATATGATGTAATTTAGGATTATACATATGTATTGTTTATACATATGTACATATATACATCTACACATTAATGTAAAACATTTTTTAATTTTTTTAGTTTTTTATGATTTGTATGTATTTGTGTTTTTTGAAAATTTGAAATATTTTTCATTGTATATGAAAAATTTTTCAAGAATTTTCACAATTTGATTTTTGTTTTGAAGTTTGTGAAATATAATTTTATTTTATTTTATTTCCTGACGATGCTACACAAAGGCGTAGCGAAATATTGGAGAAAATAAAATTAATATTTATTATAATTTATAATAAAGAAGCTTTTATTGATGACCTGGAGCTTAGAAAAATTAGACATCATAATCTTATTTTATTTATTTTTTATTTAATTCTAGTCAGGGATATTCTGGGTACAACAGACTTGAAAGTGAGCGTTTTCTCTGCCCAATTGGATTTAATTTGTGCCACTGCTGGCACTGTCAATTGGATTGAGAAAATGCAATGGAGTTATCGCGATGAATATGTGATGGCGCCTCGTCTAGGAATTATTGTTGATCGCATTTTGGAGGGCTACGAAAAGTCTGCTGGCAACTTTACTATGTTCTGGATAGATCGTTCTGGTCACAGGGTTCCGGCCGATAACCCCGCGGCTATGAGTTACATTCTCAAGAAATTGACCAATTATGATTAGGGAAGTTAGGAGAAAGTTGAACAAATTGTAGACAAATTCAAAATTTTATTAAACAAACATTTTTACAAATCAGTATGATTTCTTTTAATCTTTGTAAATTTGATGAATTGAGTCCACTGCTGTTCTAAAACTTGGTACAGGATGTTGGCTGTTTTATTGAATAGCTGCACTTTAAATTCCACAGAATTATAGGAAAATCCTTGATGAGACGGTCGATAATTAAGTATTCTTTGTCAAGGAAATTGGCTTTTAATTGATCATTGTAGGAAGTGTATTGATTTGTTGTTGCCGGCATTGCTAAGTCTATATTGTTGTTAGTAATTTTAACATTATTAATTTCCGACCTTTTAAAAAATACATATTCTCCATAACTAGAAGTAGGGGCAATGCACTTTTCCAGTTTTAAAATCACATTTGTGAAGGCCTCTGATAACTAGCAAATATGTATTATATGGAAAAATAGCTTAAGTACGATTTTGTCGTTTTACAGGAGAGCAAATTCAAACATTTAACTAGAAAAACAACTTATGTTTTTTTTAAGATCTTATTCTTAACGACAGTGTTAGTTAAGGTTACAGTTTCGAATGAAAAAAATAATTTTCATTTAAATTTAACTTCCCGACATTTAGTGCTACATAAGTTAAATTTTTCTAGGGGTTACTTTGGAATTCCGAATTCAACTAAAGCTGAATGAAGCACTTATTTCGTATTGCCTAAAATATATTCTTGTCTTGCATATTAAATATCTGTTTTAGTTCTTGTTCGAAATCGAGATATTAATAATATTTCCATATATCCAATCATATATAGGGTGGTCCAACCATAATGCATTATGGTAAGTGAGCAGCGCGTTAAGATTGTTGAAGCCTTTAACGAAAATGAACCTTCAAATTAAAATGTTTTTCGTGTACTTCGTAATTTTTTTGATCAGCATAATGGACCAAATGTCTCCACGGGAAAATTGTGGACAAATTTTAGCAAACCGGGTCTGTAGGAAATGTGAAAACACCTTTGCATGATCGACGGCCGATATTTCACACATAATTGTCATAAAATCTTCAATTATAATAAAAAATATGAAGATAATTCTTTTAAAACTTTTTGTTTTATTTACAATTAATATCGTGTGTTTGGGTTGGACCACACTTTATAAGCCATACGCAATTGTATTAAATAGTGTAGGGAAACTTATCAAATTATTCTAGCTGGGATTCCTAAATTGAATAAAATATGGTGGTTAAGATAATTATTACAATGAAAGCTCCCTTAACGAACAACTCCTATAATACTCCCATAACCGGACGCAGATACTAAATAAAAAAAAAAACTGTATTCACAATATCTGACTGCTTATGAGAGCATAAGCAGTCAGAAGCGTTGAAAGACACCAACAGGAGTTGTATACAATTAGTACTTGCGTTTTTTACTCATTCTGTTTCCTATTTGTGTTAATCACAATGCAATTAGTAGCTCACCTGTTATCACAATTGATTTTGGTTCTTTGATCATTTTTAAAACTAGATGAAGGATGACTGCAGTAAAGTATTGAAGTTAACGCTGCTTTAAAGGGAATTGTTAGTCTGAAGTTCAAAATAGAAATATAAATTTAATATTCAATTAATATTTATAAAAAGCATTAAGACAGTTTTTCGCCTTGAAGCATAATGCCCAGAGATAACTGTGTCACATTCCTACACATTAAAATTATTGAGACACTTTGAAACTCAACAGCTCGAATTAAACCAACCCATGTCGGTATATAAATTTTTTCAACCACGATACACTACACAGTTCTGCTTTAATAATTTGTAATATTATAAAATAAAAAATTTTGGATTACTAAAAATGTTCTGCAGATTTTTCCCTGTGCCATGCATTGCTTCCAATCTTTAATTTTAACCTCCAGCTTTAGTCGTTTTATTTTACATTTAAACTCTCCTTTCGTTCCAATATGAGCATTTACGATCGGTTAATGAGATGCTTTTTTTTGTTAATTTCGGCTGCTTTAATTTGTTTTTTCTGTTCTCTCTTTTCTTTGGATGTTTGCCAGTTTATAATAAATAGGTCTTATGGACCTTGCGTAATATCGATTTTGTTGAAATTGCAACTTTTCCATAGATTATTGATTTTAGCAAATTTTGGTGAAAGTAAAATTGTTTTTTTTTCTTGGAATTTTGGAAATATTTTTTTAGTCCAGTTTTTTGCTTTTATGGTGAATTTTCGAACTTCTATTGAACAAAAAATTTTGCCCAATTTCGCTTTTCGTGATACGTCGCTATTTTGGAAAATTTTGTATTTTGGTAATTTAAAATTTCTAGTTTGGTTTCGTAAAGAATTTCTAATTTTTGGAGAATTCCTATTTTTCATTTTTCAATTTAATTTAATTTTTTTTCTGGAAAATATTAAATGTTTTTGATTTTTAAACTTTTTTGGTGAGTTTTTATTTGTTGGTAAATTTCTAAATTTTGTTGTGAATTTTAGATTTGTGGCGAATTTGATATTTTATATTAATCGTGTAAAATTTATTTCAATTTCACGTTTTAATAAGTTTTTTTAATCCTTTTGGTGGTATTGTGAAATTTTGGTGAAATTTAAGTTTTGCGGTGAAATTCAAACATTTTGTGAAGTGTGGTTTTTGTGGTATTTTTTTTATTAAAAAGGTTTTTATTTTAATGAAATTTTTATATTTTAGCAATTTAATTTGTTTGTTTCAGTTTTTCAAATTTATGGTTTACATGTATTGCTGAAATTTCAATTTGTTTTAAACTTTGATCATTAGGAACATTTTTGGTTTTGTGGTGAGTTTTCGAATTTTAGCGAATTCCTAAATTTTGTTTTTTTTTCAAAATAGAATAGATTTTTGGTGAAGTTTATAAGTTTTATGAATTTTAAATGTTTTTAAAAATTTTTAGTGAATTCACGATTTGTGGTTAAATTTAATTTTTCTGTCTGTTAGTTTAAGATCGATTTTGTTAAAGTATGAACGTTTTTCATAGCATATAGATTTAATGTAAATTTTCGGTTTTTGGGGAACTTACAATTTTTGTGGTGAGTATTCAAAATTTGGTGAATTTTATTATTTTTGAAAAAATTTCGGTTTTTTATAGAATTTTAGAAAAAAAAATGTTTATTCCAGATTTTCGATTTTATGGCGATCAAAAATTTTGGATTTTTCGCAATTTGTTTGTGAAATTTTGGAAATTTTGAGGATTAAAAAAAACTTTATTTAGGTACGTAAGGTAACTTTTGGTCTCGAGATGATAATTTCTGTAGGGGGAAATTCGATGACAATTCAGAGTAAGCTAATTTTATAGGCTTGTGTATAAGCGTCTTCCCACAAGAGTGACAGTACCAAAATGCCATTAAAAAATTGAATTTAACATCGGACAGGTGGACATCGTTAATTGAAAGGATCCGGAATATATATATATATATATATATATATATATATATATATATATATATATACTTTATTCGGTCGGAATTGAATATTGCAGAAATTACAAACGGAATGACATACCTATATATACCCTCTCCTTTTTTGTGAAGGTTATACAAATTGATTTTTATTTTATATTCCGATAGGGTGTTTTGATGCAGATTTTTGGAACGAATTTCCCTCAAGTTTGGTTTGGAGACATACTTGAAACGGGATGACGGAAATTCATTCCAAGAATCTACAGCTATAAAAATTTATATCTGAGATCTCTCATAACCAAGCAAAAATAAGGCGTCGGTCAGTGTCCGGTTATTGGTGCTCACTCTGTAATTTCTTCAGATGAAAAACTTTACTTGTTGTTTTGACGAATATTTTTAATCAACAGCACAACTGGTGCCCGGTGCATTTTTTGGGCGGCCAAACACTAATTTGAAACTCTTTTTATTACTTTTACCAAAAAAAAAAAAACTACTTAAAAAATGCATAAGGGAATTTTACAAAGGTTTATGGGGTAAAAATTGGAAAGATTTCGTGGTAGATATGAAATGCCTGCGACTACCTGTTAGCAGAATGGAACACCATCTTCCTCGTAGTTCGTAGTCGTATTTTCTTATTATATTTATATATTTTACTCAGTTTGCAAGCAAATTGTATTTTGTTTCATTTTCAGTTGAAACAATTGTACTATTGTAAATAATACTAATGAATTAAATTCAAAATACATAGCGCTATCTTCCGTGGAACGGGCATTGTAATACTAAATGAAAATTCGTTTGATCAGCCCTTTCGACTACACTCGAAGATCGAACTTGGCTCATATTAAGGGCCTGTATTTTACTGATAAGAAACACATTTTATAAAAATCGTCGAATCGTTGTCACCAAAAAATCAACAAAAATTAAAATTTCACAACAAAAGTAGAATTTCACGGAAAATTCTAAAAATCACTAACAAACCGAACCACCGAAAACAGAAAAACCAAAATTTCACTAAACTTAGCAATTCGCCATTAAAATGGCCAGAAGACGTTCTATAGCAAATCGCCAAGTTCAAGTGGTGCATGATTTACAACACTACAAATACTTTAGTTCTTCAAATCTTCAAAAATTAAAAGATTGAACTCCTGTTTTGCAACAAATTTTGGTTTAAGTAAATTTTGTATTTTTTTTTCAATGTAAATTTAACTTTCTCTTTAACTTATTCTGTCCATGATCTTCTCAACCATAATTGATAAATTTCTTCAGAATGTGACTCATTGCAGCTGGGTCCAGCACGATTTATCCAGAACATGGTAAAGTTACCAGCAGACTTTTCGTAACCCTCTAAAATACCATCAACAATAATAGCCAAACGAGGTGCCTTCATATATTTATTTCGATAGCTCCATTTCATTTTCCTAATCCAAGTAACAGTGCTAGCGCTAGGACAAATTAAATCCACCTGGCCAGCGAAAACACCCACTTTTAAGTCCGTTTTACCCAGAAGATGGCTGACTAAAATTGAAATAAAATACAAAATCAAATAAAAAAAAATCATGACAACTTACCAATATGAATAACTGTCTTCATGAAATCCCCTACTTGATTTAGCAACGTTTCTCTGCGTTGAGATCCCCAAATAATATTGGATGGTATACCCAAGGCCTTACTGACGGGACCGCGCATTAACTTTTGCAGTTTTAATTCCGGAACATATTCAATATCGTAGGGCATCAAAGTACTATTCGTAAAATCTTGAAATTTGTTACGATAAAAGACATTAAAGTTTTACTTTTTTCCTTTAATGCAGATTTTTACCTCGATGCATGTTATTGTTGCCCCATAACAACATGCTTGTGTAGGGATCACCTCCAGTGGGTTTTAGCACATTATAATTATCAACTCCCTTCGATTCTCTAAGCAATACTGAGTGTGTAGCGCTCCACAGTACGGTAGAACGAATCCAATTTTTATTACGTACCCATTTTAAAGTTTCATTTGCCGACACCATTATTTTGTTGAAGCCATCTTTATCGACTATTCCCTAAAAGTCAAACGCAATATCGGATATTACTATTTGTAATTTTTTATAAATCGAAGTGAAATGTTATCGCTTAACTGACCATATTCAATAAGAAGGGAGCCCAAGCTAAAACCGAATCAATTGGTGAAATCCAGGGAACACCCAAAACCACCGAAGTCAAATTGCTCTTGATCTCATCTCGTTGAATGGTATAGTACAATTCCAAGGCAAATTCTGATGCCATTTTACCACCATAACCTTCACCAAATATGTGCAATGAAACATTTACGAATTCTGGGTGTATTTTGTAGAATCCCTTTATGAACACTACTAAATCCAAGGCAACTTCATTATTATTAAAGCACAAATATATTGAGTCATCGACATAGGAAAATCCAGTGCCCACTGGACTATCAATGAACAAGACGTTCACATCTTTAACCCAGGTCCAGTCGCGATGATTTCCTTGGAGATCAAGAGGACCCAATTCTTCGAAATTACCGTATCCGGTGGAGGAGTCATCTGGACCACCTTGTAGCCAAATGACCAAAGGTCGTTGTGTATAGTTGGTTACATTGGCTGTGGTGTAATAAAGCCAATAGAACATGTGAGCACCCGTACGAACATCCACGAAACCCCAATCCTGTTCGCCAGGACCATAACCATTTTTAGCTGCGGAATACAATAAGAAATAGTTTCGAATTATTAATATTAGTTTAAGAATATTAAATTACATAAACATCATATTATTCCAAAAATCAAAATTTAAAAATATAAATAAAAAATTGCAGAAAGTTCGAAATTTCGGCAAAATTCACCGAAGAACAGTAACAAAAAAATTTAATTGCTAAAAAAATATATTTAATAAAAAATCAACATTTTAGAAAAATATGAGGAAAAACAGAAACAAGTGTTAAAATTTTACCATAGAAATTTAAATTGCACCAAATTAAAAAAAGAACGAAATTAATATGAACACAACAAAAAACTAAATTCTGTCATAATTTGAAAATTCACCAATTTTTAAAAATTCACCACAAATCCCAACTGTAGTACAAAAACTTTAAAGCACAAAATTAACAAAATTTTAGAAAAGTTCGAAATTTACAACAAAACCAAAAACCGGAATTGCACAAAAGAATTACGAAAACCACAAAAAAAAAAATCTTAAAATTTTAATATAATTATTGCATTGCTACAAAAACAATATATAATAAAAACCCGAAATTTTAAATTTAAACTTCAACTTGCAAAACCTCAATATTGCTTAAAAATGTTACCAAAATTACAAAATTTTCCAAAAAAGCAAAGTTTAAAAATCGAAATCGCACTACAAAATTGTATGTTCATCAAAACGTCGAAAATTCACCACAATATCGAAAAACTGGAATAAAACAATTTAAATCCAAAAATACCACAAAAACCAAATTTCACAAAATTTTTAAATTTCAGAACTAAATCTACTCTTGACAAATAAGGAACAAAAACAAACGACAGCACGTTTTAAAATTTAACAACAAAATTTACCCAAAGGATGCAATTGCACCGAAAACTCCAAATGTTCATAATTTTTTGTAAAGGGTATGTAAAATTCGGCACAGCTGAATATAGCTCTCTTACTTTTTAATTTTTTTTAATTTTTGTTTAATCGTGTGTTTGTAAATTAAAACTATTGAATCCACTTACCGCAGGCGGTCCTGGCAAATGCAAGGACAGTCAGCAACACTAAGAGTTGAACACGGTCCATTTATCAAGTTAACTTTTAAACAAGTAAAATTATATTTTTTAAATTTTTTTAGTTGGTGTATGCAAAGGCCCCTTTGTCTGGCTGGCATCTAATTATCAAATCTACTTGTAAATGGTTTTTATAGCAGCCAAGATGAATAATATTTCAAAGTTATTCAGAAAAGCAGGTGATAACGGTTTTATTCAAATCTTTTAGAAAACTTTCAAAAAACATGTTTATTGACGGTGAGAGTAAGTAAATTCTGCTATGCCGAATCTTTTGTGCCCTTCAGTAGGTATGAAATAAGAAGTATTTTCTTGAATTGTGCGAAATTATTATTTGGAATTTATTCCGTTCTTTCGAATTTTTAACAAATTTTCTATTGTCTTGGTTTATTTTTAACAAAAAAATTATAATTTATTGTTTAAATTCTGATGTATTTTTTTTTTGTTTTTCCATATTTTAAAATTTTTGAATATTTTTCATATTGTTGTCGACTTTTCAGTGATATTTAAAATATTTGCAATTTTTAGAATTTTTGTGAAAATTGAGTGAAAATTCGACTTCTTGTGAGTTAATTTTTTTAAAATTAATTTTCCACTTTTTTGTAAAGTTTTGCTTAAAGAACTTTCAATTCGACCCAACAATTAGTTTCGTAATTTATCTTTGGCTTTCAAAAATGTTACTTCAAGGTAAAACTTGAAAAGGTTATACAAGTTCATATGTATGTATGTACGAGTATGTATAGAACAGTATGTGTAAATATGTAATGTTTCATTTAATTCTAGTCACAAACAACTTTGAAATAAATTAAAATTTTTTGTTATCAAAATTCTCTACTGGGGTTGTTGTTATTTGTAATGTATTGTTGAATTATTTTTCTCATAACATGACTCCGCACCTTTCACCAAAGTGGTTTCGCAATGTCTCTTAAGCCTGAACTCAAGTATGTTCCATGGCAATTTATACGACTGAACATCACGTCCAAATGACAAAATATTTGTACCAATTATTTTCCCCGACAAATTATCCTTCGCGGCGAGATAATAAGCTTGAAATTCTCTAAACCAAATGAAAGGTATAAAGCATTTCTGGTCACAGTATGTAGAAATGAATTAATGATTTAATCTTCAGCGTTGAGTTTATGTTCGTAGAATACTTTATATCACCTACATAGCATCGTTGTAAGCACGGGGAATTTTAAGAGAAAAAAATAAAAAAAATCACAAGTGGAAGAAAATCAAATATGGATGGAGTCTGCTTAACAAGAAATTAAGGATTGGAGAAGATAAGGTCAAAACTTGTTTTGTCATATCAAACGATGGAATAGAGACAGAATTTGTTCACCATAAGCCGTGAAAGAGACACCAGAATCGCCTTGTAACCAAATAAGCAGAAGGTGGTGATATTTTTGCAACTTCTTTCTGCTACATTTTTACAAAAAATAAATCTAGCAAAAACCTGTTATGTATAGAGTTAGACATCAGAAATGAAGCCGGAAATACTTTAAATTCGCCTGTGGTCTATCTGTTATCATTTTGCCTTGTATTTTACTTTAGATTCTCTTGACAGTCGAAACGATTTTCATTAGATTTCTCTCTGTAAAAATCCACACACAGTTTCATAGCCATATGGATTAATTTGAATCTTTTGCAGATGTATTTTATTTGTTTTTATCTATTATACTAGACCAGAGTTTAGGTTATGAGGTATCCACTGTATGTTTTGAAGCAGGTGTATGCATTCACAATAATATAAAGCGTATTGGTTTGTGTGATAGCTAATTAAGCAACAAAAGCATAGTCTCCCTAAGGCGTCAACATTAGCTAAAGATTAGGTTCTTGAATTTAATGATGCCCCGAAGGTTCATAGTTGATTTGTGATATGCTAGCAGGCTGATTAATAGTAATTGCGCATAATGAACTCTGCCAACGAGTTGCTAAGTCCTATCAGCATTCCAGCTCGTGCGTTTAGTATAAAAACAACTGCTTACTTATTATTAGGCAGATTTAAATTTCTGTTATTAAAAAAGCATTATTTTTGGCCATAATTATAATAAAAGATCTTACTATATCTTATTATCCAGTGTTTAAAATTAGCTAAATTAATTAAAATTATTGTTATTCTGTTTTTACACGTTTCACAAAAAGTGAAAAGGGTATATTTACGTTTGTCTACAATAATCATTTCCGATCCAAGAAAGTATGTATGTATATTCTTCATCCTTGCAAGTAGGGAAGTTCAATTATCTTCAGTGTAAGTACAGTGAAACTTGAACTTTTGGGTTGATTTTTTGTGAGACTTTAAAGTTTACTTAAATTCGATATTTAGGTTATACTACTTTGTGAAATTTCGATTTTTTTTTTTAAATTCTGTTCTTTTAGTACTTTCAAATCTTCTTTAGCAATAATTTGGTTTTGTGATGAGTTTTCAATTTTTGGTTAATTTCAAAATTTTACTAAAATTAAATTATTATTCATTTTGTAGTTTAAATATAATTTTAGTGATATTTATTAGTTTTATGATTTCGAAAATTTTTGGTGAATTTTTTAATTATTGGTAAGTTCCCGAGTCTGGTGAAATTAAAACTGTTGTGTAATAACAAAATTTGATAAAATTTCGCCGTTTTTCTCAAAATTATAGATATTTGGTGGATATTTTTGTGGTTTAATATAAAATTTGTTGGGATTCGGTTTTCGTGAAATTTTATGTTGAAATTTTGATTTTTCATTACATTACATTTCATTTTCATTCAATCAGTTCAATAAAATTTGATTTTTTGGTTATGAAAAAGAAATTTTAATATCCTGGAATAATTCTTTTTTTTGTATTATAAATTTTTTGACAATGTGGTTAACTTCCGAAATATGATAAATTGCCCAATTTTGGTGAAATTAAAAATATGAAATTTAATTTTTTTTATTGTGTGTATGTGTGATGTCGAATTTCGGTATAATTTAGAAGTTTTTCATAAAGTTTAATTTTAGTGAATTTTGGCTTTTTGTGGAACTTTTAATTTGGTGAAATTTGGAAATTTCGCTATTTTGAAAAATGTTGCTGTTTCGGTAGTTTAATTTTCTTTTAGAATACATATTTACGTATTGTGCTTAATTGTTGAATTTTGATGAATTCGCAATTGAATGAATGAATTCGTAATTTAGATTTTTGTGTAAGATTAGCTCTTGTGTGATTTCAATATTTTTTGGTGAATTTTTTAACACTTATTGAAATTTGGATGATTTTCGTAAAAGTCTGATTTTTTATGAATTTCATATTTTTCGTTAAATTTCTTGATGGAACTTAAACATTTTGTGAAGTTTGGTTTTTGTGGTTTTTTTTTTTGTTAAAATTTCGTTTTTATAATAAATATAGTTTTTTTGTAAACAAAAGCTTTAATTTTTTATAAATTTTTGGTGCAATTATGGTTTTTGCTGAAACTTCGCTTTTGGGCTATAGTTTCGCTTTATAAAGAATTCTGGAATTCCATTCTGTGGCAATTTTGATGTTTTCATTAAACATTGATTTCTTAAATTTTCGGCTTTTTGCGGTGATATTCCAAAATGTCAGGAATATGTGGTATTCGTTTTCTTCGTTTATGTTAAAATATCGATTTCTTGACAATTAAATTTTTTTGTTCCAATTTTTCGAGATTGTGGAGAATTTAAATCTCTGGAAAAATTTTGAATTTTTTGTAATATTTTTGTGCAGTTTCATGTTTTGGTATTTCGGTAATTTAAGACATTTTGAAAGAATTTTGATTTTCTTTGAATTATCGGATTTTAGTGAACTCTCAAATTGTGGTGAAATTACTTTTTTTTTTCAAATTAATTAATTAAAGCAAAATTTCCAAATTCACCAAAACCAAACAAAAGTCAAAAATTTTTAATTTGTAATACAAACAAAATTTATAAATAAATTCTCAAGTTTTACAATAAATTACATGGAAAAATTAATTTTTTTTTTTGGTTTTCCGCCTTTTTGATGGAATGTTGATTTTTGTGCTGAAATTGAAAATTTTGTTGACTGAAGGTTTTTTGGTAAAATTTCGGCTTTTTTTAATCCAATTTTAAATTTTTTGCAAATTTGAATTTTTGTATTCCAGTTTTTCGATTTTAGCGTGAATTTTGGAGTTTGGTGCGAATGTAAAATTTTGGAGAAATAATCAGTTTTTCGCAGTTTTTTTTAATTTCATTTTTTGGAGATTTTTTGAAAAATTATTTTTTTTACTATTTAGTTCAGTTCAACATTTATGTTCAATAATTATTGTGGGCTCCGGGTTAATAATTTCTGTAGGGCGTCTTTATATGGGCTATTGCATAAATATTGAAAATATAAAAATAAAGAGAAAAATTGTTTTTGCCCATATCTCGAGAACTATTGTACCGATCTTACTGAATGGTGAATACAAATGCAAACGCGCTGATGAAATAATGGTCTAAGTTGGATTTAAAGTTCCTTACCTATAAGGATCCAGAATATATACACTTTGTTATCTATGTATGTAAATAATAACTTTTTCACTCTTTATGATAAATTTTACACTAATCGGATATTAAAGCTTCTTTTCATATTTCCCCGCTAAATAAAAGACGTTGCAGTTTTGGCGATTTTTTTTATATTTTGACGGGAAATACTGAAACAAGTTGGCCACAGTGGTTATAAGGCCCTTATCACCTCTTGTTGTGACGGTTAAAAACGAACAAATAACTTTAACACCTTCGACTGCGTAAAATAAATCATCTAGAGTAGTTATAAAAACCGTTTACAAGTGGAATTGATAAGTAGAAGACTGCCAACAACAGGGGCGTTTGTACCGTCAGCTAAAAGCGCAATAAACAGTTGCAATTGAAAAGGAAAGTGAGACATTTTTAGTTTATAATACAAACGTCATGGATCGTCGTAAAGTCTTGACATTGCTGGGTCTCCTAGCGATTGCCACGACCGCCTGTGGTAAGTGGATAAGAATATTTTTAAATTGAGGTTAAAAATAACAAACCAGAAATTAAATTTCCAAAGATGTGCATGGATCGGCGCATACGAGGTGTTCTTTAAAAAGTAATGAGAATTTTAATTTAAAAAAATATTTATTCGTCAACATGATATTGTCGCTTTTAATCCCATTGGATATTATGCATTTATGCTAGAGCTTCTTTCAAGCCTCGAAACACTTTTTAAATTTGGGATATCCTTCAGTGAATTCAGGGATGCATTATGCCTTTTAAATCGAAGAATTTCATGGCACGAGCCAAACAATCATCAGCGACTTCTCTGATTATGTCCGGCGATCGCTTATAACCATTTCTTTCACGTTTTCCAAGTTTTCGGCGATTTTTTATGTGCTGGGGCGTCCGGGACGTTCGTCACCTTCAACGTCTTCACGGTCATCTTGTAAACGCTTATAACAGGTCTCTTCACACCGGTGAATTTTGAAAATTACCGTTACTTTTTGAATATACCTCATGCATTTTTTGTTGATCTACACAATTCGTTAAACAAGTGATTTAATAAAATGCGGGAGGTTCAGATAACCTTTACATTTAATTTAAGAATGCAGTTACTTCGAAATGCAAATTAATAGTCGTGAAAATTAGTTTCCAACAAGGTGTTTCAAACCCGTGACTGTTGGCTGACTTGTTGGACATTTTATCAAATAATTTGCGGATATTTGTGGTGCAAAATGAGTATAAATCCGAACTTAAATTGAAACGTAAACAAGTTTTGTGAAGCGAAAGACGCAATTGCTATTTTGCAAAAAATGTAGGAAGAAGCAGTTGGACGTTTGACTGGCTTTTTCTTCTTTAAACATTTCAATTAATTCTATTAAAAGTTGATTGCTACCACTTTCCGCCTTGCATTGATGGTTCGTAGTAAAGTAAAATGTCAAAATTGTTCGCCCCTTAACATATACCCAACGAATCACAAGAGTTTCAAAATGTTTGATTTCTTACCATTTGCGCGCGCCCCACCCATTAACTTGTAACAAATGGTCGAACAATTTCGGCCGGCTTAAGGAAACAGGCAAATTTAATTATAAAGCAAAAATTAAGCTGATTCTTGATTTGATATTCCGACAGGGTGTTTTGATGTAAGGATGACGGAAATTCGTTCCAAAATTCAACAAAAATTAAGCGTTTTACTAACGCAAAATATAAGTGTTCCTAAGCTCCTGTAACTAGAACTTTAACAAATAAGTATTTGTTCCTGAGTTTCGGTCTCTTCCGATTTAATTTTTTTGGATACTTTCCAAGTTTGAGCTTTTGATTAATTTTAATGCAAGTAGAAAATTTCAAGTGGAAAACAAAAATTTAAGTCCCGGTTGCAAGACGACATCACACCCGGGTAACCCTATAAACTTAAAACTGCTCAAATTACTGTAATAACGAAGATATGGCGATGAAACTGCAGGTGTTTATTTAAAAATGGAAAAAGGTAAAATTATTAACACACACATTTGACTACTACTCGAGTCAATGAGCACTATAGCTTATCTTATTTTGCCATTACTTATGATTGGACTCATATTTTTTGAATTGCTTTCCCATTTTCAATAAGCCTTTTATATCTATTTTTAGTTTTGATAAGTTGTTTGTTCTATTTTGTTCTATTATAAATATATAAGCACATGCAAAACGTTTTTAAGTGATTTTGGTGTAATGGTAGCAGCATATCGGCTTATCACTCACGCTGCATGATAATCTGGGGTTTCTTCTTTTTTTCTTGTAATGTTACGCAAAAGTGGCACAAACCAACAATAGGCTTTCTGCCAGTAGCACGGCCGGTGGCCTATGATTATTCCCACGTTATATTTATGTTTATCGAGTTAGCTAAATTTCATTCGGTGACAGTCTGGCCAATATGTGCTTTTATAAAGACTCTGCCACCTGTCATACAGATCGCGAAACAATTAAATTACTACATGGGACATTTGCTGATCGCGTGTGTACTCTCGCGTTTCGTTTCGAATTGGTCCTGCAGATCGCATGTTTTAACACCATTAGATATTTTTATTAGGTTACTTACAGTCAAAGGTGTATGTCAACAAGCCCATAACCACCCGTGCATTACATTTATGCAAAATGGTAATAGAAAATTTCAACAAAATAACGAGTATAGTCGTGCAGGCAGACCATTTTTGCGATGTGTTATTCCAAAAATAACCCCATCCTATGTATTAAATGGTGATAAAAATTTGAAGAATTTTAGTTGGCATTTTTCTTACAGAATATTTTTTTAGTCCTGATTACTTCAAGCAGCGACGAGTGGTACTTCCACTAACTGCAGATGGCCCGTAGTTTCGAATTTCCAAATTTTATGGCTCTAATGATAAATCAGGTTTCGTTTTCAATTATTGCACTCTGCATTGGTCTTGCTTGATGAATTTCATACAAAACCGGCATATTCTACTTTATTAAGTTTATAGTGCGCCAAGCCAAGTGCGGGCCTAATGCACCCAGTGTGTGTATTACATGAAATCATTCGCGCTCTTTTTCTCCCATCATAACTTTGCTTTCATTAATCATAAAATAATGAAACTAGAAAAATAAGGACTCGACGTATAGGTAACCTCATATGCCAAGTTTTACGATAAAAGCTTCCCGAGATCTCAAGGTGTAAAAAGTGCATATTTTGGTACTCACTCATCAATATTATGGGGCACTTCCACTCTGGCTAGAGAGCTGAAATTTGAAGAGAAAATTCTGAAAAAGGGAGGGCCCCCTTATTTCTATTTCACATTTCTAATACAGCTCAAAATCTGAAATTTGGTATATAGGTTAGTCTGGGAGAATAGGTAATACGAAAAATGGGCACTTTAATTTAGGGGGACTAGGGTCCCCTCTTATTTGTATGGCGCATTTCTACTATAGGTAGAGAGCGGAAACTTAATATAACCCAAACGTTAGCCAACTTGCTAGCTTGGCGAAATTTCTTGTAACTTTCTAATATGGGAAAGGGTTATGGGAAAAATGTTACCAAGCTAGCAAGATACCTAGAAATGGGATGGTATTGTACATATCTCAGTACTTTTTACTGCCAAAATTTTTGGTTAGGAACTTGGTCTTATTTTCACATTTATATTTTTCTGCTGATTTCTGCTACGGAAATTATATTTGCCAACAACTGAATAATCAAAATGAATAAATTGCTGAAAATAATTAGTATGCCAAATACTGAAATGAAATTTTAGTTACTGTTGAAATTTGTATCAGTACATAAAATATATGAATTATTCTTAAGATCAATTAACCTGTTGGCTTTTATATCAAAATATAAATATATGCCGAGGGCTCTAAATTTACGTTAAACTCGTTTAATGAGATTCAGTCTACGAAAACTCATATATTGTCATCCCGGAGAATGAGGGTTTTAACACTAAATTTATATGGGTGAAAACTGCGAAATCATATTTAAGTTATAGTATCAAGATAATCGTATTTTGACCCCTTATTGCCCTAGTATTTTCCCCGTTTTACAATAATGTCTACCAAGATTAAATTGAAATACAAATGTAGTAGCAAATTCTTATAAATCAAGCGAACAAAGAAACGATAAGATTTTAATCAATATTTTCGTTATCTATCGATACAAGTTGCAATTAAAAATGTGACTGAAGTTTTATTGTTTAAGTACGCACTCTAACATTTTTCAAATGTTAAATTAGATTTATTTTCAAAAAATAATGAAGTAAATCCGATAACGAACATTAAATAAAAGAAGAACATATCGCACCCTAAATACAAAAGGGTTGTGACCCAAAATACTAAAATTTTCAGGAGAGACTGTTTATGTAAAAATGATTGTAATATTTAAAGAAAATATTGTTCCATTATGAAAAAATTCAATACTGGAGAAGGTTCTGCTATACTTTTTTTTGAATTTTATATTTATTTATATGTTTGCGAAAATAAAATAAAATTTTGATTTATGACTCCAAATAACTATCTTTAGTTCCTCGTGCAGAAGCCACACACTTAACATTAAAATAGACATAATTGTATTTTTCCAGTTAAAGAAGATAGTGATGTGAAAGAAATTTTTGCAGTAGTTAGAGATATGTACTCTGAATTAATTTATGGAAAAAAGTCAGTTTTGGAAAGTTTTGAGTTGAGTACCGCAAGACAAAGGCACATGAGATGATATACTATCTCTTTTTCCTCTTCGTTTTGTATAGTTCTACTTTCTGTAGGCGATCAGATTCTCGTTGCGTGATTCCAAAATATGCAACGTCCGGTAGTCATTGCCACGATGTCTCTTAATTGTGTCTTTTGAAATTTTAGCAGATGTCGGATTCGAACTCTATCTAAACGTGGCCAGATAAGCATTGTGCTGCTACATGTGGGTTCTTCTCACCATCTAGCCTTAGCCATGCATAACAAAGCATTATGAATTTGCTTTTTACAAGTCGGAGAAGCACACCACAGAATTCGATAATGTGCAATTCCTGCAGCCTTGCTCATCTCTTTGCCAGCTTGCCAGCCATATAGCTGGGTGTCCACACACCCACTCGATTCTCGAATGTTACGCCGTTCGATTAAAGGATGTTCGTCATTCCTGTAGCAATTTAGATGTCGAATAGACATCTGTCAGAGAACTGATTGCAGAACGGCTGTCTTTGAAAAATTATTCAATACCTTAATTAAATATTATGTAGTACATCACATAATCCACCCGCCTAAACACTGCTAATATCAAAGCCTAAAGAATGCTACATTCGTTGGGAATTCTGAAGGACATGTTGATTCCCAGCTCCGTTATGTGCATACCTCTGCTTAATTCGTTATACCATTTGAAGTCATTTGTGAAAATTTTGAGAGGGCTCAAGTAGCATCCCTTACCCAATGGAGGTCTCCGGGTTTTCCCAGAGCGAGAAGTTGAAACCCATAGCCCAGCAAGGCTTCGGGTGATGTAATCTTCGAGACCAGTTATACCGATCCATGTCTTATTGATGCTAGAAGGACTTCATAGCCTTTGGCTGCATTCATTAGTGCCTTCTTTATGGTCAGATTACTATGGCTACATTTGTGAAAGTACCAGATTGTATTTAACTTTTAATGTAAAAAAAGAAATGTTAGTTTTTGTAGCTACTTTGAAAAATCAATATTTTATACTCTTCTTCACTCTGTTTTTTGTTATAAGAAGGATGATAAATTGGTACAATTCGAAGCTCAAACTACGTTGGCTCTGCTGTGGTACTATTTGAAAGTTTCCCAAATTTATTATTTTTAATTAATATTGTAAAAAGAGTATTGAACGTGTTTGTGCATTAATTTAATTTTTAACCGGTCCAATAGTATCGCAGAGTTGTATGCAATGATAAAAATATAGTAACATTAAAAAAAATTTGATTTTTCGGGTTTTCAAATGTAGGCGATGGCTACAAGCAGTTGTGCCATTCTCGCCCACAGATTTTTATTTTTAAGGAAATTTTAATAAAGTAAATGTTGTTTTAGAATTCCTTTACTTAAATTATTCTCTTCGAGAACGTATCAGGTTTTTTAAAAAGTGATCGTTTTATTTAGATATTAACACCACTGTGTGCCAAACAGCATTCAAAGAAAAAAAATTAACAGAAGTTTTCAATTCAGAGTCGTATAAAATATTTTTGCATATCTTTTTGCTATTTTTAGCTAGAGTTGGTTATGGGCCTGGCGAACAAGATTGGGGTTTCGTAGATGTACGCAAGGGTGCCCATATGTTCTATTGGCTGTACTACACCACAGCCAATGTAACGAACTGTACACAACGACCTTTAGTCATTTGGTTACAAGGTGGCCCAGGCGCCTCCTCCACGGCTTACGGTAATTTTGAAGAATTAGGTCCAATTGATCTTGATGGAAACCCACGTAACTGGACCTGGGTTAAAGATGTGAATGTGTTGTTTATTGATAATCCAGTGGGTACTGGTTTCTCCTACGTCGACCACATAAAATATCTTACCTCAAATAACCGCCAAATTGCTTTGGATTTGGTGGAGTTCATGAAGAGATTCTACGAAATACATCCAGAATTCGTGAATGTTCCATTGCATATCTTTTGTGAAAGTTATGGTGGCAAAATGGCGCCAGAATTCGCCTTGGAATTGTACTACGCCATTCAACGAAACGAGATCAAGTGCAATTTGAGTTCGGTGGCTTTAGGTGATCCCTGGACTTCACCAATTGATTCGGTCCTATCTTGGGCTCCTTTGTTATTGCATACGGTTTGTGAATCGATAGAATTTCAATAAAATTTGTGAAGAATTTCGAATACTAATATCACATATTTCGTTTCGCTTTTAGGGAATTGTTGATCAAGATGGCTTTAGCAACATAATGGTGGCTGCAAACAAAACTTCGGAATTGGTAGAAAAAGAAAAGTGGCATAATGCCACCAAGCAGTGGAGCGTTACACAATCTGTATTGCTTACAGAATCGAAAGGAGTAGATTTCTATAATATCCAGAAACCTACCAGAGGCGACACCGAGGTCCGCATGTTGTTAAGGAGCGACAACTATCAAGGTAAGACCTCCATATAAATATTTAATTTTCAAATTGTAATGCCATTGATTTTTTTAATTTTGAAGATCTTATGTATCGTACTTTGGTGCAGTACGATATTGAAGAGGATTTTGACCTAAAACTGCAAAAACTAATGCGTGGTCCTGTCAGTAAAGCCTTGAATATACCTTCTAATATTAAGTGGGGAGCCCAAAGCAGGCTCACCTTTACAAGACTTACAGGTGATTTCATGAAGCCGGTTATTCATATTGGTAAGTGCTGGTATTTTTCATTTATTTGATTTTTCATTAAAAATCTTACTTAAATTTCAGTCAGCGATCTTTTGGATAAAACCGACTTGAAGGTAGGTGTTATTTCCGGCCAATTAGATTTAATCTGCGCTACTGCTGGCACTGTCAATTGGATTGAGAAAATGCAATGGAGTTATCGTGATGAATATGTGAAGGCGCCTCGCTTGGGAATTATTGTTGATCGCATTTTGGAGGGCTATGAAAAGTATGCTGGCAACTTTAGCATGTTCTGGATAAATCGTGCTGGTCACATGGTTCCTGCCGATAACCCAGCTGCTATGAGTTACATACTTAAGAAATTTACCAATTATAATAAAAAAAATTAATTTGTTAAACAGAAACTTTACTAAAGAAATAAAATTAAAAACTACAAAGATAATTTGTAGATTTTACTTGTATGCCCTGAAATGCATATTCCCGAGTTATGGAAAACATTTTCTTATGGAATTGATTATCAAGTCCCCTTACACAAATTATCTACGCTGAGGCCCCAGATAACTTTAAACTTTTGATTTCAGCAGAAATTCTAAAATTTACTCAATACATTATTACTTTATAATTTTTTTTGGTAAAATTAATCAAATGTAGCTTACCTTCTCCAAGCATTGAAATTTCGGAAAATAACTCCTATTTCTGTCCAAAGGGTAAAAATCAGAATTTATTAATTATTTCTACAAAAAAGACAAAAAACAAAAGTCAAGAAATGAAGGCGCACGGTAGTGCTCCAGGTCAAGTTCAGGCCTAAAGCACACATTGTGTAATATTACATGAAACTATTCGCGCTGTTTTTACCCCCCTCATAACTTAGCTTCCCTTAATCATGAAATAATGAAATTTGAAACAAGGACTCATAGGATACTAGGTAAATTCATCGCACAAGTTTGGCTCATCAATATTATGGGACATTACCAGTCTAGCTAGGGAGCTGAGCTTTTGTAAACAGGTAGGTCTGGAGGAATAAGAGATTAGAAAAAGGGGTTCCCCCTTATATGTAATGGGACACCTTTACTATAGCTAGCGAACTTAAATTTGGTATATAGGTAGGCCTTGGAAAATAAGTAATGCGAAAAATGGGCACTTTTTATCTAGGGGGACTAGCGTCTCCTCTTATTTGTATGGCGCATTTCCAGTATAGGTAGAGAGCTGAAATTTGATACAACCAACCGTCTGTAAGCTTTAAGTTAAAAGAATTTTTATAAATACATTAACAAACAAAAACAACTTGTATAAAAGGACTCAGATCCGCACAACAACATAAATGTGAAAATAAGGCCAAGTTCCTATCCAAAATTTTGGATGTAAAAAGTACTGAGATCAAAATAAGGACCTAGTTCTTCAGATGTACAATACCATCCCATTTCTAGGCAACTTGCTAGCTTGGCGAATTTTTTTTTTAACTTTTTACTGTTTATACACATTCGAGGACGATTTGTTTGCCAACGAGCAAAACAACTTGAATTAGGGATTGCGAAAAGGGAGTGTAATGGTAGATTATATTTGATTCCTTATAAAGGAATCCAACTCTAAACTCTTTCAATGGAAAATCAAAGAGAGATTTTAAACGTTTTAGCTTGTTAAAAATTATTTTATTTATAACAATGAAAACTTCCCCAAAATATATTCAGGATGACTTCTCATATTTATGTATGTGTTTGTGCCTGTACTAAAGGGGGAAGAGCGCGAAGGAAATAAGAATAATTAATTAGGGTTTGTTTATAATGTTTTATAAAAACAAAAATTGGTTTGGAGCGCGTTGCCATCCCTGCAGATATCTTTTATTCAAATCCGGTACTTGTTGGATAAGGACCTTACCTGGAATGAAGACACTGGGTTGAAAATATGGAAAGAAAAAAGGATCTTTCATCAATGTAAACGGGATTGAGGCCGTAGGTGGGGCTTTTCACAAAAGATGCATTCTGGATTTACACAATGGTGGTGCGACCCATAATAACTTATGCACCCGTGGTTTTGGTGGCCAAAGGTCTCTCAACTTTTAATTAAGCATAAGTTGAATGGGGCTCAAAGCCTTGGCTGTGTAAGTACATGTGGGGTAAGGCACAAGGCACCAACACAAGCAATCGAGGCAATGCTGGAATTGCTACCGTTGGTCTTATTCATTATGTCAACGGACGCACTGGCAGCTTCGCGTATGAAAAGCGATGCAAAATGGCATGGATTTGGGCCGAGCATTGGGCATAAAATGAGTGGAAGAAAAATATTTGAAGGGCCGCATCGGAAACTCAGTGCGGGAAACGTTATATAAAATGAGTGTATGGAGAAAGACCTCAGCATTTTTACTCATGAGGCAAGTGCACGTGTACTCCAAACAAGTGCTGGAATGTATTATAAAACTAAACAGATGCGTCTCCGTGATTAGGGTCGCGTTGGGGTAGGTTAAAGGTAACATAGACGCAGATTGGAATGAAAGAGGATCTGGTGTAAATTTCTTTGGACCAGAAGCTAGAGAGGCACTGAAGGATGGCCTGATGCAGAAAAGAGTCCTGCAATGGGTAGACTTCCTAACCTGAAAAGACGGAGGCTATTACATGTAGACAGGCTCGAGTGGTGCTTAAAGAGCTCCTAGGCAGAAACACTAGTAAGGTGCTTAAAAATAATAGGGACACCTTAATCTGGATTACTGCTGAAAAGACATGAAAACCTCAAGTAGTTTCTGGTCAATATGAAAATATGAAAGAAGATTATAATTGCAGTCTGTGCCTGTAGGAGGCTGAGACGGTAGTGTACATTGCGTGTGAATGTCCAGCAGTAGCTAGCATAAGCCTTCGGACTATGAGCAGACACTTGTTTAGCGGTCTGCTTCAATAAGGCCCCTACATTAAAAATAATAGTAGCGTTTTAATGGACTTTAAATTCCGGAAAGATTGCTAGGCTCCAATATATAATATTTCTGCCGCGTATTCTGCCTAAATAAAAAGATTTACATGCCAATTAAATACGTACATTCAAACAGAAAACGCGAAAATCCCGGAGCTAGTTGTTTTCGAACCGCCTCGCAGTTATTTCTAAGCAATTTTTTTAGTTTCTTAAAGCAAAGCCGTCGATGGGGCCTCTGAAGAACCTATTGCAGTATAGAAACCTAAATCGTGAAAAAACCTATAAAGTTGTAAAAAAATCGTGACACAAATCTTAATAATAGGTCTACGAATGGAGTAACGCGATTTTCAACTTTTTGTCGATGCTGTCTCAAAGAAACTGTTAAGAAATTTCCTTCGTATAGTTTTTTTTGATTTAATGGAAGTCTCTATTAGTTTTACAATTATTTTATTTATTTTCATCACATCCTGAATGTCCTGTTAAATGTTAAATAATTTTCTCGTTTTATACGATTCGTTGCATTTTTTTGTTGTTGTTGTTTTCAAGTAACACATGTGTTACTTGATTTTATGTTGGGATATACGTTGCAAGTTGCAACTAGTATTATTTCCACAATCTCTGTAAATTCCATAAACATGATCTGATTTGTAATGCAAGCTTTTGTGCAACAACGACATCCTAAACAGCTTGTTGCTTATTGCAGTGGCAGCGGTGTAAGTAAGTAAGGTGGTTGTGTGGCTGGCAACAGTTGTGGTTGTGTCAGCATTGAAGTATAGAATTCGAGTAATCATATGATTCACATTTAATATGACCTACAATGGGAGAATGCAATATACAAGGCAAACAAATATTTGTATGAATTTATACGTTTGTGCTTTGCAGTAATTGCATCCCTACAAAGCCGGCGGTTTAAGATCACCATGGGTTAACAACTAGACATTGAGGTAGTGGCTTGTAAATTTGCTTTATGTGGGAAGTAACGAAAAATGACACTGAAGATGGCACATATCCGAAACCGGTTTGTCTCCAAACCAAACTTGACAAGGGATGACGGAAATTCGTTCCAAAAATCTACAAAGTATCTAAACCCTGGCAGCATCAAGTTAAGACTGCTAATATAAGGGAAAATTATCAATTCAAAAGATTTAAAACTCAAAAAAAAAAATACAGTCATCCAAGTAACCGCTTAGTGTGAGGAGTAGTCCATTGCTATTTCAAACCTGCAGGGATTGAGTGCATCTGTATGCAAGTCCTAATGTGTATGCGTGTTTAGGAGTGAGCATATGTGTTTGCGTTTGTGTGTATTTTTCCGACTGTCTTTAATTATATTTCCGCTTCAGTTCCCATTTCATCTCTGGCTATTCAAGCAAACAGTCTTTGGTATTTGGAATTTTGTAATGCGTATGCGATTATGAGTTCGTGTGATTGTGTTATGGGGAAACGTTTATGCGACTTGATTTTGATTTGTATTATAAATGGCAGTAAAGGTTAAAAACTTGATAGTTTAAATCTAACCTGAAAAAATCATGTGTTATATAAGAAACTTTAATTTTAGAATGGAAAATATGCCTTTTTTCGGGCTGAATAACATTAAAATTAAAGAAGTTCCTTATTTTTGAATTCAAGTTATAGCAGTGTAACTTATTAAGATAATTATAGTGCAGTGTTGTCAACTGCTAGACATATAAAAAAAAAATGGTTTACAAATAGTTTAAAAACCTCACATTTTTAAAAACCGGTTTTTAGGCACCGGTTCGAATATCAGGGTTTTTTGGCTCTTTCTCATTAGTAATATTATATATAAATTTTCAGTATTTTGTTATTCCCTTCACAAAAATTTAAAGGGGAGTTATAGGTTTGCCATTCCGTCTGTAATGTCTACAATGTTCTTTTCCGACCAAACAAAGTATATTTATTCTGGATCCTTATAGGTTGAGAAGTTCAATTGCCGTTGTCCGTCTGTTCGATGTTGAAATCTGACGTCACTAGACAGCCTGGGATTTTCTAACCTAGACCATATGATTAGCGCGGTTGTCGAATCGCTGTTTTAAATCAGTCATATCGTTTCATAACTTTCCGAGAAAGATATTTTTACTGGCGTTTTTTTTTTGCATTTCACTCTTATGGGGAAACGTTTATGCACTCATAAAATATGCGTACTCTGAACCCTTATCAAACTCGCTAAAAAGTCGCCTACATAAATGATTAACCCGTGGCTCCCAGTTAACTTGTTGACCCAAGTATTGGACAAAATTAAAAATTAAAAAAAAAAACTCAAAATTTCAAAACTAACAGATAAAAGTCATTTCTACAAAAACTGATTTTTCTAAAATTTCAAATTCACCACAAATTTGAAAATTCACCATAAAATCAAAAAACTGGGATAACAAGCTATTACATAGTTATGGTGACCAAAATGAATTTACTCTATTAGAAGAAGAAATAACTATTGCAAATGGCATCGAATGTCAACCCATTTGTGACAGTTCTCAAATAAATATGATTTGAATTTGTGTGAAGAAACCGTAGATTGCGCAATGATTGTGGCTATTTTTAAAGGTATACTTCGGCTATGATTATAGCATGTACGGAAGGAAAAAACATAGTTGTAACATGGCCAGGACAACCATATTATGTTCTGTACAACAGTGTAATCCTGTGGCAAAGCACATGAAGCCCTTAAACAGAACATTAGTCTAACGGTCAGTTATCATCTTAATCTAAATAAAGTTTCAAATAAATCTATAAAGAAGAATATAACACCAATTACTTTTTATTCATTCAATTCAAACACACCAAGAACCTTGGATAATTTATTTTGGGCCACCTTGAATAAGGGTTATTGAAGCAGCTGCTGGAGACCTCAATATAAAACTTCAATCTTTGTGTTAGTGTGCGTTTGTTCACAAAAATTAGTCACAAACATACGTTGTTAGCCATTATTGAAGGCTACAAAAATGAGTTTGATGAGTTTGAAAATATTGAAGCAGCTTGAAGTAGTCTGTTATTCATATTGTCAATATTCACTTTGTTTGGCGTGAACACCGACTGAGCATCGCAGAATTTGATACTAAAAATTAAACAAACTATTTTTATAGTAGTAATGGTAGAATTATATCGCTCATTGCCGGCATTACGGGACATGACAAGCAAAATATATAGCGAACAAATATAAAAAATTTCCAATGAGACACCAAATTGTACACCTTTCTTCTTGAAAAACAACATAAAAGTGAATATTGATGGGTCTGTCACAAGGTTCAATATTTTTACTAACACAAACACAAAGAATTAAGCGTAATAAAAATCTTGAAGAATTATCTTGTCAGGACGAAAATTTTTATCCTTTTATTTTTGCTAATTTCATTTACGACATGAGTAAGGTCAAATTTATTTCCAAAATATTTTGAGTCTGCGCCATCCCACTGAGCGTAGTGATAAAACAAGCCAGGTTTGGCGGAAGTCCAACAAAAAATCCCCATCATAGAAGAGAATAATAATATCTAGTTTGCATTTTCTGAATAAATTTTGAGTTATTAGTGTCTCCCATCCTTTCCCTCAATCTGCTTTGTGTATAATATTGTGCTCAGCCTGCAGTTGCCTTTCAAGCATAAATTATCGGTTTAATTAGCTTTTAACAGGAACTAATATTTTAGTAAAAAATAAACAAAACAATCACTTGAAAACTTGAGCTGGAAAAGCTTTACTTATTTAAATAAAAGTAACAAATTAAATAAATATCTCAATTTACAACTTTTAGAAAATTATTATAAACAAGTTAGATATATTCGGCTATACCGAATCTTATATACCCTTCACATAAGCATAAACCACTAAGAATGTACTACAGTTTTTTCCCGGTACAAAGTATTGTTTGCGATTTTTATTATAATCCTCCGGTTTTAACTGTCTTATTCTACATTTAAACTCTCCTTTCGTTTCAAGACGAGCATTTTGTGTTTTATAATTTGTTTTTCTTTTCTATCTTTTCTTTGAATGTTTATTCATTTTTGATAATTTTAGACTTCTTGGTAAATTGTAAATATTAGCGGAATTATATTCTTAGTACAATTTCGTATATATGATTAAGTTTAGAGTTCTAAGTGCAATATCAGCTTAAATATTGTCACTAAATTTCAATATATGGTGAAGTTTGTTTTTGAATTTTTTTTCTGAAAATTTGGTTTTTTGTTAGATATAGACCTTTTGGACCTTAAGGTAATATCGATTTTGCTAAAATGGCAAGGTTTTTAATGGAAAGATTTTTCCCAAAATTTTGGTGAAATTAAAATTTTAGTATGTTTTTATTGTTTTTTCCGAACTACAAATATTATTAATTGTTAAGTAATTTCAATCTTTAGGCATGAGTTCCTTTTTTCTTTCTATAATTCTCTTTCTGAATAGAAAGAAAAAACGAACTCATGCCTAAAGATTGAAATTAATTAACAATTAAAATTTTAGTTTTTAAATCTTTTGGATATTTCGTCATTTCTTGGTGCAATTTCGATCTCCTTCACACTTGCGGCAAATGAAAACTTTTAAAGTATAATTTGGTTTCGTGATGAATTTTAAAATGCTTGTGAATTCCTGAATTTTGTTGAAATTCTTCTTTACTTTTCAGTTTAGTTTAGGTAATTGGAAAAAATATAATTTTTAAAATTATTTAAATTTTAGCATTATAATTTTTTTGGTGATTTTTTAAAATTTTTGTTGAATGTATTGAAATTGAATTTTTTATAGTTGTGTAAAATTTTCACAAAATTTTTATTTGCCTTAATTTTCTCTGTACAATTTCTGTTTTTTTAATTCCGATGTTTTGAAAAATGTTGTTATTATTGCAATTTGATTTTTTGGGGTACAGTGTGGTTTTGTGGTGAATTTTCGAATTCCCAAAATATGGTGAAATTTTCTTTGTTGTTTCTTTTCAGATTAATTTAGATTTTTGGTGAAATTTATAATTTTTATGATCTTTAAGTATTAGTAAATTTCTACCTTATTGGTGAATTTTTTATATCTTTTTTTTTAACAAAACTTTTGTTTAAATTTCGCAAAATATTGTTTTTTTTATGAATTTTGGCTTTTTGGAGAAATTAAGAAATTTTGCTAAATTTCGCAAATTGATGAATTTTGAGTTTTTTTGTTAAAATTGTTGTTTTTATTTATTAAATATTTTTAAGTAATTAAGTATTTTATTCCAGTTTTTCGATTTTGTGATAAATTTAAAATTTTGGAATAATTTCGAATTTGTGCAATTTTTTAGTGCAATTTCTGTGTTTTTAAACTTTAATTGGAATATTTTGTTATTTATGTAATACAAAGTTTTTGAAATATAGTTTGGTTTTGTGGTGAATTTTCGAATGTTAGTAAATTTTGGAATGATGGTTAATTCCCAAATGTCGAAAAAATTTTTAGACTAATTTAGATTTTTGGTAAAATTTATTATTCATATGAAATCAAAATTTATTGTTCTTTTAAATTGGCATTTGTAAGGAAATTTGTTTTTTTATGTCGGGTTTATTATAATTTTGACTTATTTGATTTTCTAATATTTAACTTGATCCTTTTCCGAAAGAATATTATTTCTTATTGTTGAAAAACTTTCCTACTAAAGCACAACGTTACATTAGCACATTTCAAAGGATTTACCTTTTCTAGTGTTATAAAATGTGATAAATGTGCTGCTGAAGTTGCTACCTTGGGATTTTGGTTACCCTTATAAATGCAGTGTTGTCTGCGAACGTTGATGTAAATGCATTTGACCCTTATATACTACTTTGTAGAAATCATGCAGAGATTTTCCCATGTTTGAAAATGTATCTTCTGTACGTTACCTTAAACGTTCTATCTGTCAAACAGCTCTTAAGAAGCTTATGGCTGTATTCAGGAAAAAGCCATGTTGTTTTAGTGAGTATCCCTTCATGCGAGACTTTATCAAATGCCTAAAAGGTGTCTATAAAACTTTTTTTGAAATAAATTAAAATATATACCGTATAGCCACGACAAGGTATATTTTTATATATATTCGATTAATGTTTTTACAGTTTGAAGCAATTTCGTGTAGCCCTTTAGTTTTATAATTTTAGGGAAGTAAAAGTGGTTTGGTAAGAAAACATTGTGCTACTAAGCGATTCAAGGAACCTAGTGACTTCATTCTGACCATAATCGTCAATTTTGCAGCCATATTTTTTTTACCAACAGAATTGACTACTTTTTGGGTGGTCCATCCAAAGCGCACGATGTGAATTGTAAATAAAACAAAAAGTTTTTAGAGAATTATCTTTATATTTTTCATTTCAATAGAAGGATCTATGACAATATTGTGTGAATCAAAATATCGGCCAAATGCTCACCACGGCTTCGGTAGCATACCTCTATCTGATGGTCGATATTTTTAATGACTCTAAAATATAATTGAGGTTCAGTGTCGTTAATGTTCAATTGTTCTTGGCTTATTGATGATCACTGAACTTCTCGCGCAAATGAGCCGAGTTCGTTAGCTGTGTGCCAAGTTTTTGTCGACAAGAAGTGCGTTATCATCTCGCGATAGCAAATATTATTCAGGGTAAGTGTTGGCCGACCTCATTTTCGAAAAAGTGGATGGCGCCGCTAGCACATAAACAGCACCAAGCAGGTATTCTTTATGGATGCATCGGCTTTTCACAAATCACTCGTAATCACTCCAATTGCGCTCGTCGCTGATTATGATTTTCTTTGTAACGTCACCAGTAGGCTACAATTGAACCTTGTAAGCGTGCAAAATCCAAATCTTTATTCAAAGTTCGCATCACTGATGTTCGTGAGATGTGCTTCAGGCACACTATCGCGAACAACAGAAATGTTTTCCGCAGAACGAACGGTTTGAAATTTGTGCCCAATTCTCCGGATTGTGGACATATTTGGACGATTATGCTGACCAAAAAAATCACGAAGTGCATTTTGATTTGATCACCCATTTCCGTAAAAGCCTTCAACAATCTTAACGCGCTGCTCAATTGTATACCTCTCCATGATTGAATTTGTCAAAGACTGAAAAGAAGAAATGTCAAATTAAGTTGGGAAAACTTACTTGACACACAATTACCATCATTATGGTTGGACCATCCTGTACTACTTTGAATGAACTACTTTTCCAAAACACACATATTTGATAAGTTATTTTTATTGGCAGCAATATTTCTGGTAATATTTCGATGTCTTTTTTTGCAAAAGAATGCAAATTTCTTCTTATAATTTTCGATGATATTTTTCTTTACAAATGCCGAATATCAAAACATTGTTCGGTCCAAACATGTAAATCTACTACACATATGGCGGCACGAGAATACATTTTTGACTTGTTTCGACAGAATTTCGTTGTAGTGTCGGTAAAGATAATGAAGGTGGGAGAAAAGCAGCATATACCATATCTAACTTCAGGATGACGAAGCAGAAAAATAGAAGCCAAAAAAGAGACATTAAAAAGAGGCCGGAAGGATTTAAAATTGAATTTGTTGCTTCCTAAATGCGGTTAATTTGTAAGTGGACGTTAAATTTCAAAGTTGCAACTCACGTTAGTTAAAATATGATTAAAACCCAATAAAAGTGAACTTAATATTTTGTGAGACTGAAGAGAGAGAGAGATAAGCTTTAAAGAAAAGTCAACATTCTTAGGCTTTTCGTTAGGAAAGCCTATTATTTAGCCATTTTCGTGTGGCAAATTGCCAATTATTCTCCACCCTGTAGCAGCGCCTGGTAATAATTGATTTTTGGTAACAATGAAGTAATTAAAAAAAATATAAATTAGGCGTGGCCACCGACTTGTGATTGTAATTGTGTTTTTTTTGCAGTCCTTAAATTGAACTCGTTTCAAGCCAAATGTATCAAACTCTATAAAGTTACCTGCTTTTTAGAGTGAACGTTATATTAAAGGATTTTCGATAAATCGGCACGATATTGAGAACTTATTGGGGTTTTGTCTAAAAGGGTAATTAAAGGCTTCCTGATAAGCTGGACTGGTTTCCTTAAAGAAATATACGGTAATGCAGACGCGGATCCAGTGGGAGAGAAAATGAAATAATCCAACCAATCTTTTTATTATTATTTTTTTAATAAAAGTTACACTCAAGCAAGTTATGCCTATTAATTATCATTTGAATAATTGTGCTACTTTGTTTGGACGGGGATAAATTAGCAAAGTAGAGGGGATAGAAAATCTTCAGTGGTTACAACTTAAGCACGTTACGTTTGTATTTAGAACAGTGTTGCAGTCTTGAAGCTAGTGTATCAGTTTTATTAATTATTTTACTTCGCCGACGATTTAGTGGTATAAAGTGCTGCCGGCGATGGAGGGCCCAGCGATATAAACTATAGGGTATATTTTTTAGCCCAATAGAATATGTAACGATTTTTGTATACATATTGTATATATTATTATTATATTATATGCGGTGACAAACAATAACATTAAGAGAAATAGATTCTCTTAACATTTCGTAATTTTTCTTAACACTGGCTGATTCATATTATTGCTATTAATATTTGGTAACTATTATTCAGTTACACAAGTACCTGGTACAAGTACATTTTTTTATCTCTTAATTGTTCGACCTGACTTGCCTTCCGGCCATTTTTTAAGAAGACGTCGTGTTCAACAAAGTTTTTTCTTGTAAAGTTTTAATTTTTCTTGATATATTTTGGCAATCAATAATTAGTTTATTTTTAAACACTCAATAATCTTATTGCATCTAAGTGTTCTGTGAATTCAAATAATTATTCACAAACCGGGCACCTACACAAGGGATTCTTGGAGCCGCACAACTACTTTCATCCCTTTTAGCTATGGCCAACAAGCTTATAAATTTGGAGTAAAAAAAAAACTGAATAAGACTCCCTAGCTAGCTATTCACTTCGTGTACCCATATGTACCTTATAAATCGAGCCTGTTGGAGGAGATTTTTACTAAAATAATATAATAATTGGGAATTTGGCTAAGAGGAAATCCCACGCGTGACCACGTCTTCTACATTCTGCAAAGGATAATTTTAACAACAGGGACAACTTGCAGAAAGGAATAATTCCTAACTACGTAACTATATCATCATCATCAAGTATAAGTTTAAATATTTTTACAAGAAATTAACCTAAATTCCCAAAATTTAGTATGGTATAAATTAAAACTACCATCGGCTGAATAATTACTATGCTAGATACGAATAAATTAATAAAAGTATACAACACTAATATTTTCTTTAAATTAAAATTAAATATGTTCGTTCGGTTAATAGTTTTACTATTTCATGAATACGAGTATTGCAGCTAACTGTATAAATTCTTTCACAGTTGCATTCATCAAAGGCTTTTCATGATCAGCATCCAGTGGAGTTATTAAAATAGACAAATTGTAAGTAATTTATAAAAATATATAAGATGTTATTGGTTTATATTAAATAATATAATATTTAGCAAATCAAAATTGTTCTTTTTTTCCCATTCGTTAAAAAAAACTTTCTGCGGCGAATTCATCCGCTACATACATCCTTAATATTGCCTTGTTTGTTTTGATTGCTTTTTCCAATATTTTAATTTTAGGTTTAATGATCATTTAAGAAATTTAATTTAATTTTAATTTTAAACACTTAAGACTAAAAAATTCAAAGCCATGGATATATTTAGCTTAATGTATTAATAATTATTAGCTTAGAAAATGTTATAGTATTTGATTAAGCCTATAATTACTACGATGTTTCAAATGAAGTATATAAATATGAATTTCTAAATTAAATATATATAAGAGGAATGTTAAAAAGGAAACTCATGTGGCTGATTACTTAAGGTTCTCTTTTATTCGGGGCAATGTACAGAACTACCAAGCACTAAATTGACGATGGTGTTGTTTTATACTACGGGAGGGAAGAATGTGCTTCGGGTCAAAACATCTGGCCAAAAGCTGTTTAACTAGCGTAATTTTGTTTATCTTTTGTGAATGAATACTGGCATCTCTATTTTAAGGCATGATTTAATATTTTTTCTATTGTTATGCATGACAGTGTCGCTAAATTAAAGAAGCCACGCCACACTTTATGATTTAGCTTCACTCTGTCAAAGAACCTATTCTACAGGTAAATGCGTAACAAATTTAAAATTAATTGCAAATGAACGTTGTATTTTTCCGAATGTGATCGAATTTGTAGGATCTGTTGTGGAACGAAAAATATAGCTTCAAATGATGACTGATTTTCAAAGTAAATCTGGATAATTTGGTAGCATAGTTCAAGCATCAAGCTATTCATGATGATTTGCCAAAGTATACTGATCATAAATGTAAAAAAGTAATCGGCAGTGCGACAGTTCGTTTGACAGTTAACACTTTCCTATGTCCAATAAGCCTTAAACAACACCCTATGGAATGAATATAAGCAAAAACATATCAGAAAAATTTATATTATTGATTGGTAGCGGCTGGTATACGAACCCAGGCGGCTAACCACGCGGTTTCATAGCAACTTCCCCGTCAGGCCGCGTGAGTTTACGAAGTGCGAAAATATTGCAAATCGTGCTATGAAGAAAATGCGGCACAGAGCGGCAGAAAATATCGCGAAACTTGACCAATCAGGTTGTAACATTTTGTGACACTTGCGAGGGACAACCATTTTTATTTTTACCTTGTTTCAATAAAAACCATTATAGTTTTATGAAAAAATGTAAAATTTTTACCTTTATTATCATATTTTATACTGTCAGTCACCGGTGACTGATGCGGCCTAAACAGAAAGGTCGGTGTCAGTCAACGGTGACTGACGTGACACTCATCGTATTATGAGTCAACGCTCTAACTACTTAAGCCGCAGGACACTGTAATCTTTTTAGAATTACGTATTTTTCACTTTATTATATGTATATGAATTCATATTTTAATTTTCTTGGATATTCTCTCTAGTGAAAGCCAATTATTTTTTATTGTACGATAACAGCCCATATTTAGGCAACTTCTATCTTGGTAACATTTCTCCCATAACCCTTTTCCATATTAGAAAGTTAAAAAAAGCTAGCAAGTTGCATGGAAACAGAATGGTAGTATCCCATATAAATAATGGAGAAATCTAGTCCCCTAAGATAAAAAAGTGCCTGTTTTCAGTTTGTCTGTCTACTTATTTTACCAGACCAATATGTGTACCAAATTAAAAAGTACAAATTAAATATACACATTTTACACCTGCATATCTCGGAAGGCTTTTATAGATAAAATTGGCCTGTGAGGTTACCTATACGCAGAGTCCTTACATGTATGTTTCGAGTTTCATTATTTTATGATTAAAGGAAGCAAAGTTATGATGGGGGTAAAAACAGCGCCAATATACTCGTACACACTGCGTGCATATACAGTCCTCTTTAATAGGATGTCTACTTACCGGTACAATTTTCACAAATACGCAAACATATTCTGAATGACTTTCTATTTATACGCTTGTTTTCCTTTCAACCTTTCAAGTTTTCCCAATTTTTCTTATACATTTTGATTTATGCGAAATATTAGGGGGGAAAAATAATAAAGGTAAAAGCAAATTTGCTTAACAAATAGAAATGAAATCAAATCAAAATAAAATTTATTTAAAAGTATTTTTTTTTGCAATTCCACAGAATATTTCATTTTGCTCCTAAAAGCAGAATGAAGAAAGAAAAGGTAAATTTTTGCTTCAGCAAAACTCATGAATATTTTATTTCAATAATTATAAACCAATTTATTTATGTAACAAAATGATTCAGAAACACTTCATACATGCAAATCAATACGAGGCAAATTTATGCCGAATGAATAATAATTATCTGCCTGTAAGTGCTGCGTGTTTGCGTGGGGAAGATTAATAACGTCTTGTTTTTAATTTCATTAACTAAAAGTCTAAGGTTAATACAAAGAAGGATATTGATGCCCTAACTTTGTGGCTTATAAATACGATTCCTATTCCTATTAATTCCAATACTCGTGCCAATCCTTAAAACAATCATAATTGGAGTCGCAAGGGGCTATTTTCGGTCAAATAAAACCCTAAGAGATGGAATATGTAAGCAATTCTGATGCCCAAAGCTTCATGTATAACCTCCTACACTGATTTGCGTGGAACCCAAGAATTGGCAGTTATTTCACTATGCGATTTGAGGAAATTTTTTTTAACTATTTAATGTGCTCCATGAACTTCTATCATACACATACATATATGTACATAGCACTTTAAGTTCTTTCGCAGATGATGTTTTGTATTTAATTAAGCAATTAATTGAGTTAATGAAAAAAGTAATAAAATTTGAGGCTGAATGTAAATAACACCTTCAGTAGGTGTAAATCGCCCTTCCTCTTTATAACATGTAGGCGAGTTGATGTAAATAAATGCGTCCACACAATTGGAGAGGACATTATGGATCTTATAAAGATAAACGGCTGTATAAAAAATATATATTTTTAGTTTAAAGTATGTATTAGTTAATAAACACTTTATTGTTAACAATCCTTCGTTAAGAAAACGTATTCAAAAAAGTACCTTCACCCATTTTTATACAAACATAAACACTGTGTTCATCAAAACGATAACATTATAATACCTCCTTTTTCTTCAACCCAAAGGCTTCTTTTCTGGTGGCATTTGCTTTAGATCTTCCTACTTTTGAATAGAGCAAACTTCTAAATGTTACTCGTGACGCTGAAACATTAAAAAAAATACATATTCTTCCCAATTTTAATCGAATTACTTTTTAAATATTCAAAAATGGGATGCTCTTCAGTAGTCGCTATTCGGTGATTGCAATGGGAGGCCTTTACGACATCCAAGAACAATAATGAAATGAACACAGACGTTGTTGATTTCGCATGGCTTTTGTTCCCTCACTGTATATATGTATTTCTTTCGTAGGATTTTTCCAAGTCGCAGGTCTTTAAGCCGGAATCCACCGATATCCTTAAATTTTAAAACTCCCGGACCGGTGCCACTGTTCGAAAATGCGACTGACATGCGAATAGTGTCATATTCCCTGTAAGCAGAAAATTATCTTTCCAGTTCAGCAAGTTTTATTGCAATAACAAGAAACTAATAAACTTTTTCACCCTAAACTTCCATGCTTCTAAAAACACCCTTTAGAGTTATGGAGCAACAGACATAAAAGCGAGAAAAACTATATTAAGTTCATGGTTTTTCAATATTTTTACAATAAGGCACAGAAAAAATGAATAAATAAAATAATTTAAACAATCGAGCTTTCTACTCGTATGTTGTTCTCTGTTTCTCTTGTTTATACTCTAAACACTCTTGTAACCTTGTCTAACAGATGCCGCATGTGCTTCACCTGTTGTCGGGGTGGAAAAACTAAAAGCAACAAAAATATTTAATGGAATTAGAAAAGAAAGAACTTTAATAATTTTATTTTTCATATCATGCAGCAAGCAGACACTTTTAACTTTTCTACTTGTGTCTTCTTCTGAACGACTTTTTGTTTTCTCATGTCGGATGTTGAGAGAAATAATTTTTTATTTGTGGTTGGTTGTCCTCTTTTCCTTTTTCTGTTCTAGAGATTGTTAAGGAATGTTTTAGTAGGCCAATTTTAACCAACTGGTATGACGTCATTGTTTGTTTTTTTTTTGCTTTTGCGAAACTACATGTGAGTAAATTGTCGAAGGTTTGTATGATATCTAGGGTTGTCAATTATTCGAGCCTAAAACTGTTCACAGAAAAGTGTAAGCTTTTTTTATTCGCATGAACGAATCAATTAAAATATTTTTTCCATTATTCGAATAACATAATGAAAGCCCAATAATAAGTTTTTTTTTCATATTGTGGTGGGAATTAATTGGCCATTCGTCAAATATTATAAATCCATTTGCTGCTTTAAACTGACCACAATTTCTCTCTTCTTTAGCAAATAAATTGCTACAATATTTCCATATTGCTGCGTCGCCCTAAGGCTTTTGTAAGAAGTCTTGTATTAGTTCCGGTACTTCATGGGTGTTAAGGGGCATCCAAACTCTTAGATATTTTATCTGCAATTGAAACGAGGTAACGTTTTTTGACATACATGTTCATACTTTGCTAATTGTGCCTGCATTTGGCTACGCCATCACTAAAATTTTAGATATTTTGGAATTTACACAAATGGTAGGGGGTTAATAGAATAGAACAAAAGGAAAGAAATAACACTACAACAGTGTGAGATTCACACTTCGGATCTCCGCCACAATTCGGATCTCCGCAAAATGTTTCCAGCACATAAGTAGCGAACTCACGCAGTTTCTATGGTCATCCGAATTAAACTCTTGTGTTTTATATGGATGTTTTTTTAAGCCTTAATTTTATTTTATTGCATCTTTCTAAAATAAAATTACAATAAGTATTAAAAACTTATCTCTAAAATATTATTTATTAATTATTATCAATGTAATAACTAATCTATTGTATTCAAATCTTAACATATTATATATTATTGCGTAGAGAGAGCCGTCTCGCCAGGCACAATATGTCAGTCTTTTTTAGTCTCTGGTGCCGGCGAAATTGTAATAAATCGCGTGCAAGAGTGTCAGGGTAGACCTCTATTTTGAAGTGTATGCTTTTGCTTTTTTCTGGCTAGTGGGGACGTCTAGATCTTTATGGACATTTTCGTTTCTTATATACCAAGGGGCGCATACAAGAAGTACCCCACTGCTGAATGCCATATGACTGACCATATTCGCTTTATAACGGCTTTGTATAAAAGCAGTTTGTATTCCAAAGTCAAGGTTAAGTGAGGACCTTAACCAGTGTAGTTGAGCCGTTCGAAGCTTTATGGTCGTTATTTTTGCCTCAATGTGACGGGACCAAGTTAGGCGTCGATCTAGGTGGAGACCTTTATATTTATCTTATTGCTATACGAGTAGGTGAATAATTTTTTATTCGAAATGAAAAGGTTACTTGAGAACATTTCGATGTATTTACCTGTACGCTCCACGTTTTTAGCCATTGTTTTAGCTCTTTAATATAGCCTGAACTTTCGGGTCTTTGTTAAGTTTTAAAAACGCAGTGCCATCTGCAGACGTTGGTACATAATAGCGGCTCTAGTATGCTACCTTTTTACGCATGTATGCTAACATACAGCAGTTATGTTGACTCTAATAAACCGGCTTGGTTCTCTGCTTATGCACAAATCAACTGATCGACGCCAAATCGACCATTATGGGTATTTTCAAAGGTGGGTGTCTTTGGTAAATTTGACAGGTTTGGAAAAACTATCATTACAATCTGGTCACCCCATACAGAAGCACTGAAGTTGTTGAACCGCGATATTGGAAAACATTCGGTTGTAATCAAATACATTTTTAATATCATGTTTTTTTATATTCAGTATAAGAAAGAAATGAATATTTTTATCGTAATAAAATTCAAATTAAAATAATTCCCTTCCCACATTATTTGCTGATGCTTTGTCTACTTCTTAGCAAAAGAATTTATGTGAGATAATCAAAAAATTTTAAATGTAAAAAGCAAACAAACAAAGCTTGATAAAATAGATAAGTGAGTTCTTAAGCGAGATGGTAAGAAGGAACAGGTGCAGATAACAAAAAGAAATAATGTTTTTCTTTATAAAAAATTAAGAACAAAACATTTATCTTAATATAAATTTAATTAAGATAAAAAGTTTGAAAAACTTACTCGAATACAATTATTCGACAAAAATCAATCGAATAATTTTGTATTCTAAATTGCAAAAATTTTATTCAATATTCGTTCTAGTGAAGTCATAGTGAAGCATTTTTTTGATAGTCGGTTGCCCTCTTGTAAATTCATGCAGTTATTTCACAAAAACAAAACAATAGTTTTTGAATTTTGCTAATTTTTTTACAAAAATAATAACTGAGAATTCGCAGTTATATTTGACTACTGACGTTTTCGTTTCTTAAATAAAATGTTGCCCTCTTAAGGAATACTTGCTTAACACAGCCTTATTATTTGAAAGAGCAATACCTTTAATCGTAAACTCTACAAAAACAGCACCTTTTATGGGAGTAAATATATTTCAAATATAACAAAAGGGCAAACATTTTACACTTTTTCTAGAAATGAAATCACCATAAGATTTTCATGCAAATGAAACAAAAACTCAGAAAACTTATCGCAAAATATTATGAAAATTATGAAAAGGTCTCCTATAAAATTGTTCTTCATTAGATGGGCTTAATGGATGATGTTTGCAATATACACTAATCAAATCAAAGACACAGAAAGTACTGATGACATATGTAGTGACACACAGAAAATACATGTGTTCTAGTGTTCAAAACTTGACTTTTTCAGTATTCTATGAAATATAGTTTATAATTAATAATGAATGTTTGTTTCTTAATTGAAAAAATAATAAACAAACTTAAGCCTGAATAAATAATTTATATTGTTCATATTAAAACCATTATGCATCAGTTAAAAGGAAACCGAACGTGTCAACAGCTGATATACAGATGCTCGTCTTAGAAGTCAATGACAAAATAGTCGTTCTCCGCACATAAAACTGCAATTGAAATTTGGCCAAAAGGTCTCAGGTAATAAATTGAGACAAAGACATGATTCCGCCAACGACAGCTATTTAAATAACTTGCATCCGACAAAAACACGGATTATAGCATGTGGAAAGCTGTAAGGCACTTACAGTGTCCTATTGCCTTTGAATTTCCACTACGTCTTGAAATCACCCTGGGCAAAAATCTCGATTAAAAAGCTGAATGCGCTTCAAAATCACTTAACGAGCTTATCACACTACATGACATAAATAGTTGCACCACTTCAATTTTAAGTGATACTGCGAATGATTCTATAAAATTTCGGCTATCTTCATTAAAATCGACAATTAAAACTATATACATGAGAAAATCTCCCGAACATGATCGTATTACAGGATGTATGATAAGAAACTTAGCTAATTCTGCTGTGAGAATTATATTATTTATATTGAATGCCATATTGCGATTCGGCTTTGCCCATGCTGGCGAGAGAAGTCTGAAATTGTTATGATCTATAAAACAGCAAAGTCAGAAAACGTCATACAGGCCCATTAGCTTACTCTCAATTCTAGCAAAGTTGTTTGAACAATTTTTTATTTCGTATTTAAATGAGCAAAACATTATCCCGAACCATTAGCTTGGTTTTCAAGCAAGACATAGTACTACTGAGCAAGTCCACAGAATTGTAACCATTATTAGATTTATTTATAGACATACCTCAGACGTCTTTTAAGTCTGGCATGATAGGCTACTTAGGAAAACAACTCGGTCTCTACCTGAAAACTCCTTAAGAGTTTTTTGACAATGAGGAAATCTCTGCAGGAGTTCCTTAAGGTAGTGTACTAGGGCCACTATTCCATATCATCTATATATCGGATATGCCAACAAAGCCAAATACATTTCAGTCAACGTATGCAGATGACACTGCATTTACAAGTGTTAATCAAGATCCTAAAGTTTCATCCGAACAACTTCTGTATCAAATTATTGAGCTAGAGGACTGGTTAGAAAAGTCGAGGGTTAAAGTAAATCCTTCGAAATGTGCTCACGTAACGTTTTCCCTCAGAAAGCAAAATTGTCCATCTATAACAATAACAAATACGACTGTTCCAGCGAATAGCCACGTTAAATATTCGGTATACCCCTAACTTAATGGCCATAAAACTTATAACAAATCAACTACACTGGCTTAACCTAACTTAACCTTGGCTTTGAAATACAAAGTGCTTTTATACAAAACCGTCATAAAGCCAACATGGTCATATGACATTCAGCTGTGGGGTATTGCTTGCGAATCAAGCATTCAGAAGCTACAAAAAAATCAGTCCAGGATTTTTTTGAAATCAAAGTATCCACAGAGATTTAGAAGCTTCTTCCTGCTTTCTCATGTAAATACGTAAACAAACTAGTGGTGCGTCGCAATACTCTAGCACGCGATTTATTGCGACTTCCTGGGCATCAGAGGTTAAGAAACATACGCATTGTGCTTGGCAAGACGGCTCTTCCTACCCAATCGTAGAGAGTTTTTTCTTTATTATTACGACTTGAATACAATAAATTAGTTATTACATTATTAATAATAAATATATATAACGTGTAAATTTTTTTTAGTAGAAAAATTCTAAAAATTAATAATAAATATTATTTTTTCTCGATATACGTTGAAGGCCATAATTTACTATAAGACTTAGCCGTTCGTTCTACATTCGAAAAAGCGTATGTGTGCTCAAAAAGTGATAGAGTAAATTAAAAGTAAATGTGTGCGATAAATTTTACAATATACAAGTTTCTATTGGACTAGAGTTGCGTTTTGTTTTCCCATTTTGTGTGTGATAGTGTGGCACCACAAACGACTATGAAGGATTAAGTGATTATTAAATTTGAAGAACAATCAATCAATTCTCCACCATTTCGTTTTTAAAGAAGGGTCGCGATTTCCGCCGAATAATACATTTTAACTTGTGACATAAACTAACAAATGTTCGACTAAAAGCGCCTTTATTGCGACAAGTTTTAGTTCCTGTCACGATACTTCCAAATATCACTACTTTTGCACTTCTAAAGAACAATAATTCGTGACCGCCAAAGGACACTATTTATGCACGCCAGTAAGCCACTAAGACGATCCGATCAATATGTAACAACTTAGTGACTAATTTTCCCCCGAATGGTGAGTGTTTTCTTTTAAGAAAGCGAAATCTTAAACGATGTTTTTTAACAGAATAATGTAACGTGTTGGTGACAATTCCCAGAGAAAATGTTGGCAGGGTAATTTCCTTTGTGTGTGGTTGTGTGTACATATTTGGTTCAAGCCAATCTTTCTTTCTAAGTAAATTTATGCAAAACCAAAAATCATGCAAATATTTATGTGAACTTGTAAATGATACTACTACTCTAGTGCTCCACATACATACACAACCTGTCAGCCTGCCTGCCTGTCTGTTTGTTATATATTTGGCGTTTCTCCAATTCACACTTCACAGTGGCAGTCATTTGAAAGAAATTTTTTAAAGCGCCGACTCCCTGAGTATGAGTGAGTGACTTTTTGAGGACCACGTGCAAGCGTTCATTTTGGTGTTGCATAAAAGTGGGAGTATTTCCTGATGTTTCTTTTTTCTTCTGCTAAAACTGCATCGTTTGTTAACAAACAATGCTGCTGTTGTCGTTGTTTTAAAATTATTCAGTTAGTTGCCGCATTTGTAGCAAATAACACAAGTTTATAAGTTGCGCTTCGTTAAATAATTTTTTGTTTGCCTTTGCAGTGCGAGAGAGACTGTGTTAATTATTCATGACTTTCTTTTAATTATGCAGACAAAGATTTAGTTATTTCTTTTTATGGGATTCGTTTTGTTTATTTTCAAATGATGCTTGAAAATCCCCGGTGACAAAATGTCGTGTTTAAATAAGATGAATACTGGTTTTTAGATTTAAAAATTGATTTACTAATTTGCCGCTGCTTGCGCTGGGACATTCTTTTCTTTAATTAAGTGTTGGTGAGCGGCGACAAACCGGAGCAATTGATGCAACAAGACCACGAAATATTCCCTAAGTGCAAAATCCCCGGTATACTCTGGCACGTTGCTTCAGCCAGTTGAAGGTTTTACTTCATCACTAGGGTACTTTCGAGACATTATAAAGAGTATAACTGATTGCGGAGTGATGTATTTGGCTTCCTGCTTATAGACGTATTTATATGAGCAACAAGCTCTGCACATCGCGCGATCCCTGGCCACCCTGATTAATTAACTTCCATATAACCGACGCTCAGCATCAGATTTGCTTAAATTAAAGGGACTAAAGTCTGTAGGGTCTGTAAAGGCTATGAAATTGTTGCTGTTCTAGTCAGCATTTTCTGTAAAATCTGCATATTTATGAATCGTCATGTCAACAATGTGGGATTTTTTTATTTCCTACAAATTGTGCTACAAATTGTTGTACTGTGTTCACAAATTGCTTTAACAATTTTATCGTTGCTTTGCAATTTCTATCAGCTCCCACAGTTGTCATTAAACCATTGTTTTTACAATATTCAAAATATTTTTATGGTGCCCAAGCAGCACATGCGAAAATTGTTGAATTAATGTCGCTAGTATTTATTTCTGCTTTGTCTATTGCTGCTGCTAACAGCAGTAAACAAAAATTCGTTTCTTCAACTGCGAGTAGCTGGGATTTACTAATTTGTAATACAATTGGAAGCATGTCTAGATGAAAATGGTGTATGAAATTGTCCAGAAAACTTTATAGATAAATTATCACTTGGAAAAAAATCAATTAGGGTTACAGAGTTTACTCTAATGTCGAAATGGGTAGGCTTTACATTGTGCACATGGCGTTAAGTGGTTACGATTACATAGTTCCCTTATAATTGGTAATTGTTTGTGTGTCAAATGGCTTGAAGTTGAAATTGTCCTCACCCAATAACTTAAAAAGTAAACAATCCACACTTTGACAATCAATTTTTCAATTTTCTCTTCATTTCGCACTATCGTTGACGCCAATAGAGCGTCATCTTCTGTCTGGCAAGCAGATAAAGCGTCATCATCTTCCGCCCTACAGGCACTACAGAAAAGGCCCAGTGTTGTAATCTGGTTAATTAATTTAATTTGTTCTTCACTATTATCAGCATTCACTTTCTTTGAAATATTGCTGTTACATTCAGTACAAATACTCTGTTGATTAGTAGACATGATGTTTGCTATTTATTAACTTGCAGGTGTTAATAACACACATTTGAGGTTATAACTTACATACAAAATTCGTCTATGAGATATGTGTATGTCTTTATTATATTTCAAGATACTGGAATAAGATATTTAGCACACAGTAATATGCCAATTGTGGCAGTAATAACCCAAATGTAACAATAAATTGTATTCACAATAATTCAATAAACTGTAGAAAACTTTGCCAATCAAGAATTCTTTTTATTTGCACATGCCAGTGGTGCTAACTACATTGCTTTGCGTTCTAATATTTCCACATACGAAATGTTGCTTTCTTTTTTTGGACATAGGCGCAAAATTGGAATAAAACCAAATAACTCGAAAAATGCTACGAAAACCAAAATTCACAAAATAGCAAGATTTCAAAACCAAATTTTAATTTCAGCAAAATTTTTCAGTTTTGCCAAAAATTTGCAAAAAATCAATGTTCCAAGAAAAACGTTGCGATTTTAATAAAAGCGGATTTAGACAAGTGTCCAAAGACCTATCTCAACCAAATTCTAAAATTTAAAGAAAAAATTTACCTAACGGCTGCAGAATTTGCAGTGAAAACTCTAAATTTGATCAAATATTAAAAATTTTAGAATCAACAAAATTCGGTTATGATCGACAATTAAGCGAAAAAATCTAGAAATTATCGAGAAAAGAACAACACACCATTCGAAAATGCTTATACTCAGACGTAAGGGAAGTTTAAATGTAAAATAATACGACTCAAAGTGGCGGCCAAAATTAAATACCTCAAACAATCTTTTGCTCCGGGAAACATCTTGTAGTACATTTTTAGTAGTTCATAGTTTTGTGAAAGATTTATAAGAGTCGAATATATAGTAGCTCTCTTATTTGTTCCATTTTTGATGATTTTTTAAAAATCAAATATTTTTCAATGGCAATTTGTATGATGAGGTATATATCGGAGACCAGAACCAATTTAAAGAATTCGAGTTCAGTGGCAACGCCACTATTAATCCTGGGAACAACTTTCGGTTGCTCTAGTCCAAAAGATGAACTGAATTTTGTAAATTTATGTAATTTTTATCTTATACCCAAAATATAAAAATAGTTTCGTTTAAACTTACCATCGCTCTCCCCATAAGCTCAAGCTGTGTTCACGCCTTCTTATAAATTAAACACATTTTTATATTTTGCATTTTATTTGTTTCATTAAATATTTTATTTATACTTTCGTTTTCGATATATTTGTTAAAACATTTAATAAATATTTGCTAACAGTTGTACATAAATTACAATACAATTATTTCATAACTATAAAACAAATAAAAAAAATAAAAAATAATAATTTAAAGCTTAAAAATACAAACATTGGAACTAAAACCATTTTTTTCTTTTGTTAAACGACTCCATGGGAGTAAATTTTATAGAAATTGAATGCTGATTGTGTTAGAAACAATTAAAAGTTTTAAAATAAAATATTAATTTTTATTTTGTTTTACAGGTGATTTCTTTAAGTGTTGGTTATATTTTTGTTAATGCAAATTAAAAGGCTCCAATTGTTCTAATAAACGTTTTTTTATATAAATTAATTTTTATATAAATTTGTAAGTGTTTTTCACGTCATTAAAAATCGACAAATTGTTTTTAATTTGCTTTTGCTGTTCAAAAGCTCTTTTAAGTTTAAAATCTACAGTAAAAATTTGCCTATTATTTTTAATTTTTTATTTTTATAAATATTTCTTTTGTTAGGCTTCGTTTTATTAATTGAGAGAGATCGTTTCTTAAACAAAAACTACTAAATAATTTTTTTATTACTTGTTAAAAAATGGATTTTCTACTTTTTCTATATTATTACGATATTTGGTAAAACTTTTTTTGGTACTTTATAACTTATTAAGTTTATTACTAATTTGTTTATTCAAAATGTGGCACCTTTTTAAATTGTATTAATGTTTTTTAGATTCTATCTCTTTTGTAATTCATCTAAGAGGGAACAAAAATTGACTGAATAAAATGTTTTGGTGGCAAAAATTACTTAACATAAAAAAAGTCTTTTAAGAAAAGTAATTTTTAAAAAGTACGAATTTATAAAACGCGATCTTAAAAAATTAGTTTGAGCATTACTTTGTTGAAAAAATTTAACTTAAAAAAAAAGTAAGAGAAATCTTAGCAACCTCTCTTAAAAAGTACCTGAAATAAAAAAGTAATTTTTTTAAGATTTGTTTTTACAAAAAGTACTTTTTATAAAATATACTTTCTACAAAAAGAATTTTATAGAGAAAGTATATTTTCCAAGGAGTAGTTTTATGAAAAAAGTACTTTTCCAAAAAGTACTTTTTATAAAAAGCATTTCTTACAAAAAGTATTTTTTATATAAAGAACCTGCTACAAAAAGATCTTTTAAAGAAAAGTTTATTCCATAAAAAGAACTTTCTTAAGAAGTACCTTTTATGAAAGTTAACTTCTAAAACAAGACCCTTTTGTATAAAGTATCTTTTGTATTTTATAAGAGTTACTTTGTAACAAAAAGTCCGTTTCATGAAAGTTAGATTTTATGAAAGGAAATTTTTACGAAAACAAGATTTTATAAAGCACACCAGTAAAAAAAAACAATTGCCTATTGAAAAAGTCCTGTTTTTAAATCGATTTTTTTCAAAAAGTACAGGTTTTAATAAAGTACATTTTAAACTAATGCCTTTTCAATAGTCAAATAAATTTTCGTACAAAAAAAAAATTCTTAAATAATTGCGTGTCCTAAAAACTCTTTTAAAAAAGGACTTCTCAAAAAGAAACTTATTACCAGAACTTTTTTACGCAAAACTAATTAAAATTCACGTTAATTAACTTGGACAACTGTTTCAGTCCAAAACTCTTCTAATTCCCAAGCCCTTATCGCGCTCTAAAGTACACAACATGATCTCTCAATTTTTCTCTCCGTCTTGCTGGGCATCTCTTGCAGGGCCATTTCCACATGTTTACGCGCCAGCCAGGACTGCTTTTGTAAACGACTTATGACAATGCGATAAGCGCCTATGATGTCGCTACGTGGAGCACTTTGTGAAGCTATCAGTAACATTTCACTTGTTATGCCAAACTCTTCAAGAATTTGTCTAGCCTCGGCTTCTAAAGGCTGTACGGTGCTCAAGTTATCTGTTATCGTGGGAAACATTATGTAGTGACCATTTTCCGCATCGTAGTTCTTAAATAGCGGACAATCTAGTGATAAGACGGTATTCCATTGAGACTTGTAGTTACCCAGTGAACCATTTGTCAACTGTTTTTCCTTTTCCGTCGTTTCCATGGGTCCCACTTTCTTCTTGAGCGTACCACACAAAAAGGATCTTTTGGGTGTATTATTTTTGGACTGTTCCTTAATCACCTCCAAGGGTATATCATTAGTCAACTCTATAGGCTGCAAAAAGTGGTCGACAAAAAAGCCATCTGTGCGTTTGGTGTTCATATTTATGGGTGGCTTATTTGTCAGTTCCATATAACGTTCCCGCAAAGAGTATTGTTTGCGCATGCGCCTCGATTTGGAGCGTACCCAGAAGCCGGAACGCTTGACAGGTTTTGAACGTAAATTAATTTCGTGTTGCATTAAGTCGCTGCTTAATTTTGGATGGGTAACAAATTGGCTGCCAAGCATATCATCAATAGTGGGTCTGCGGGCTGGAATATGGATCAAGATGCGTTCTGGAAGTTGGAGAGGTAGATAGATAAACATTTTTTGGTTTGTTGTGATAACCGAATTATTTGCTAAGGGCATGAATTGAGATCATTATTAACTTACGTATTAGTCTTGTGCATGGCAGACTTAATTGTCCCGGCAATAAATAGTCACCCTTTAGTATGGCCGCTTTTAAGCCGGGTATTGTGGGCGCTCGGAATGGCATATTGCCAACCACCATAAAGTAAAGCAGTATACCTAAAGCCCATACATCTACCGGAGCACCAATATAATGGTCATCAGAAAATAGTTCGGGGGCTGCGTATGGCGGTGAACCACAGAATGTGTCCAGTTTTTGATTGGCACCTAGTTAAAATGTACAAAAAATTGTCTTTTTAACTAAGCAACTCAGCTAATTGATGAGAAAAAACTTCAGGTTTACTTAGAATCTTAATTTTAAATAAGGATACTCCAAAAAAAAGCGCAATTAAACCCGCAATTGAGGGCATGATAAGCCCCTTTTTGTACAAACGATTCCTAAGTCCAACATTTTTTTTTAATTTAGATTAAATTAGCAATCATCGATTACGACTTACATATCGCAAAGAAGAGAACATTTAAAGAAGAAAATATGACAACATTGATATGCATGAGCAATTTTTTGAGCCATTGCTAGGCTTGTTTGTGGTGGATCCATTACAATGGGCAAGTTTGTGTTCCATTTCAGTCTCAAACTTTTTATTTACTTGTCATTATGCAACAGAAAAATACCTTCCTCTTAGCTACAGCACAATTACAATTGGCACCACAACTGCAATCGATACTGAGCTTACGAATGATATGTATATAATACAAAATATTGCCAGACGGGCTGTGCCCAATTTTATTTACCCTTCGCATAAGTATGAACTGCTAAAAATCTATTTCAGATTTTCCCCTGATTGTTTGTGATCTTTAATTTTACATCGAAACTCTTCTTTCGCTTTAATATGAGCATTTTCGATCAGTTAATAGATGAGATGTTTTTTTCAATTTTAAAATTTTATGAATTGTAGATAATAACGGATTTTGAGTTTTAGTAAAATTTCGAATTTATTTAATCAAATTTAGAGTTTTTAGTGCAGTGCAGCTTTGGATGAATTTTGTCGTAAATATGTTTTTTCAGTAAACTTTTACTCTGTTGGAACTTAAAATTGTTTTGAGCATTTTCAGATTTTTCATGAATTTTCAAGTTTTTGCTGAACTCTCGATTATTTGTTGAATTAATTTTTTTAATAGTTTTTAGTGATTTGGAAATTTCTGGTGTTTCTGAATTTCTGAATTTGCGAATTGTGTATCGAATTTTTGTATAATTTCGAACGTTTTGATAGAATGGGTGGAAATGAAATTTTTATGCAATTTGAAATTTTCAAATGATTTTCAATTTATTGATATTTTTTTTGTGAAATAGCGACTTTATGGCTTAGGGCCTTTGGTAACTTAAATTTGTTGTCGTTTTTTTATTTATTTGTTCTTTTTCAAATTTTTAAAACTTAAGGTAAAATTTCATCGCAAGTTTTGATCAATTTTTTTCGGTAAAGTTTGCACTTTCTTGAGAAAATTTCGATACATTGAAATTTGAACTTTTTGGTTGAAATATTTATTTTTAATGAAATTTCTAATTGTAGTGAAAATAGTGAAATTTTGGGTTATATTTTATTAAATTTCTCTTGTTTTACAAAATTTTGTTCTTTTGGAAGTTTAAATTTTTTTGATATTGTGGTGAATTTTCAAATTTTGGTGAATTGCCAAATTATGGTGAAATTTAAAATTTTTTATGATATTCCATTTTTGTTTTCATTTTTTATAAAATTTGTATTTTTATATTTATTGTGAAACAAATTGTCAAATAATTTTTGCGAATTCCCGAAATTTCAAGTTTTTAATGACATTTTTCTGATGTAAAGTTTACCGTATTTTTTTACAAAAGATGGATTTTTGGTTAATTCATGCTTGTGGAATATGGAGTGAGATGCGCCATTTTAGAAAATTTTGTTTATTTTTTTTATATATATTTGGGTATTGTGGTGAATTTTCGGATTTAGGCGAATTCGCCAAATTTGGTGAAATTTCAGTTTTTTACGATTTTTAAGATCAATCAATTGTTGTTGGTGAATTTTTTAATTATTAGTTAATTCCCACTTTGCGGTGAATTCGATGTTATTTTTTTTATGAATTTTCGGCTGTTGGTATATTACAAAATTTTGGTGAAGTTAAAATTTAATTAAAAATTTCGGTTTTTTTAAATTTAAATTTTAAAATAAACTATTTTTTCCAGTTTATTATTTTTATTGGGAATCTGTGGTGAATTTGTGGTGAAATTTAAATATTGGCTGAATTTTTCCCAATTATTCTGTGAAATTAAGGTTTTTGGCGGAATATAGATTTACTTGTCAGTTGTGAAAATTTTTAGAGTTTTTTAATTATCCATAAAGGGACTTAAAGGCGAATTTGATAGGAAATATGCATATTTTATGCGGTTGCGAGTAATCGTTTTCCTGTGAGAGTTATAATACAAAAAAAAAAAAAAATTCCAGAAAAAGAAGATGTTTGGTTGTCTAATTCTATCTATACCACAGGCATCGTTAATTCCTACCTATAAGGATCCAGAATATATACGCCTTGTTGGGTCGGAAATTAATATATTGTAGAAATTACAAACGGAATGATAAACCTTATTTTTTGTGCAGGGTATAATAAAATCGACAGTCGTTTAATTATAATTTCAATTTTAAGCGGGTTTTTAAATTAAAAACTTATACCGGAAATTCGAGATTTTTTATAGATTGTGAATAATAGACAAATATTCGCATTATTGATCCCTCCTACTCACCATTAATTAATTGTGTGCTGAAACCAAAGTCAGCTAGTTTTAAACGGTCCTCCGACAACAGCAGTACATTCTCAGCCTTTATATCACGATGAACGTAACCCAAACTGTGCTGTTGATGTTGGAAATTTGATAAACAAGAGCAGCAATAACAGCAGGCATGCAGTGATGAACATCCACATCCACATCCACAACAACAACGGCAACAATAAAATAAACAAATTAATTAACATCTAATGCTGGTTATTTGTAATCATGGGGTTGAATACATAATACGTAAAAGTACAGTGGAACCTTTCACTATGCAACAAACACAAAATAAACATATTTATTTTGCATTTCTCTATCACCTACTGAGAAATTACACTGGAGGAGTTTGTTTTATACTCCAGCATATACGAGAGAAATACATGATTTTCATTTTGTGACATTTAACTATTTTGCATGTTAAAATATAAATTCTTTTTCATAGACTTACCATGTGTTTCACAGCCAATAACAGTTGCTTGAATAGGGGTGCAGCATGTATTTCACGTAACGGACCACCTTGGGTGATATGATTATATAACTCACCGCCACGTATCCATTCGGTGACTAGATAAACCCGACCCAATGTTTCGACTACTTCAAAAAGCCTTAGAGGAAGAGTAAAGTTAAAAAAAGGGAAAATAAAAATATTATTAAATTAAACGGCTAGAGATGGATGTGCCGAGTCTTAAGCATTCTTCACTGCAGTACGAAGTAAAGGCAAATGTGGTTCTATATTCTGACCAAATAACAAATTTTAGCCAGGGCAGTATTCAATTTTCCCCATATCTCTATCAGTTTTATCGAAACTAAGTCGGGTAGATGTGTTATCTGGGATCTTTGAAAACCCTACTTCTAGACCCATACGGGCTTGCAAATAAATATTGTTGAAATTCAAAATAGATTGACAAACTTTAAATGAACAAAGCGAAAGAAAGTTTAAGCTGTAATAAATTATACCAAAATATATGTAAAGAGTATCCCAATAAGAACGCACTATTTAAATTTTGTGACATTTTTTTTTCGTGTAGGTGGCAACTCTAATATTTGCAACACCACACATTAAACAATAGACTTTTGCAGGAACGATTTCCAAAGTGTACTGCTATGAAAGCACCCTTTATAAACTCACATGTGCTTTACTCAAACACACATGTCTAACATATCCTGGCAGAAGTTTAACTATGTTCACAACAAAGAGGACGTTGCTAAATATCGTTGTTGGCTTAAGGCATGGAAATCTGTAGGTGTAGAAAAGTAATATTTTATTTGGTCCAACAATGACGGACATAATGCTAGTGACATCAGGAACATTTACTATATGAGATTCGATGGCTCGAAGTGAAAAATATTGAATATTTTTATAGAACTCAACACATGAGAGTGATTGCTAACATCAGTTTTCATGTTTACGACTGCGTAGTTTGCCGTTTTTTCCCACTAACGGCAAAGAGGTGTAAGTTTGCTTGATTTACATACTAAGCTAAATTTTGGTTCAACACTATGCATACATTTAAGCAATGTTACAATGAAATGCTCAATTGTTAAGTAATAAATTTGATAAAATTTTTGATCGAAGAAATTGCCATATTTTCTCCTTTACTGTAACCTGCGTAAAAGCTCTACGTGCTTCGCATCCTGCGCATCTATCAAAAAAGTGGCATCAGTGCGGTTGCATTTTGGAAGTTACAGAACACAAAAGCGTAGATTATCTTGACGCGCTGATTTTTATAGCCAGTGATGTCAAGTATGATTTTATTTTCAATGCGTAAAAGGCATCACATCAATCGAAATGCAGAAAAGCGTAGAAGGTATGATATGCGTATAATACATTAATGCAAAAACGCATCGTGTGGACTTTCAGCTAAAGTGTTATAATACGTACCTTAAAATATTAGGATGATGAACACATTCAAGTGCAGCGATTTCACTTGAAAGCATACGCAACGCCTTGGCATCCAAACCAGCACGGTCAACTACTTTGATGGCCACTTTGTCTGCAAATATTTAGAATTGAATTTTTTATTTGTCGCTTATTTTGTACAATTTTATGTGAAATAAAAAATGGTCTAAAAATGTTTGTGTAGAAATTGTGAAATTATTTATAAAAGGGGACACAAGTTAAGTTTCCACACAGAATTGGGAAATATTTTCCAAAGATTAAAGAAGGCAAAATTCTTACTTCTCGGGATACCTTTGCGAGATTTGTCAGGGAGCAATACACAACGTGTTTGAATTATTCAAGCGTATTGTAAGAATTGCGCATCATATTATAAGTGAATATTTTCGTTTACTAAGTCGAAAGCGTGGGGGCCTCAAGTTGGAACCAATTAGAAACTTTCGATAGAGTTTGTAAAAATATAGCCGACGATCGCCACAACTGGGGCCTTCGTATTCCTCTATGCGTGTTCAATTGGAAGGCACAAAGGAAAGGCTTGTCGTAACTGCAGGCAGGCCAGTCTCCTGCCAAACATCAATTTAAAGAATCGCGCTTCTGTTTACCAACTTTCCAGGCCGCATTATTTTACAACGTGGAGTCTACGCGGCCAAACACAATAGGATTACAAAACTGAAACGTTGCAAAATATCCCTCATTGAAAAATTTTGACAATCGCGTTACGTCGTGCTAATTTAGAGGAACATTTTTCTTATTAAGTTAATGTGGAAGCCCAAATTCGGTCACCCTTTAGAAGTTGGGATAAAAAAGTAAAATAATATTTAAAACATTGAGTGGTTTTCATACAAATTGTCTTGACGATTAAGTCATTCGGAATATAAAAACAGACACGCAGTTTCAACTCACCTCGTGTCAATTGGTGCACAGCTAATTTGACTTTGGAAAAATTCCCACGTCCAATATCGCCACAAAATCTGTAGAGACCTATGCGTCGGCCAACAGTTACCTGGAATAAAAAGAAAAAAGCACTTTATTTTTGACTACAAAGGTTTTTTAAGACGGCTTTGAAAATGGATTTCTTTTTTATTCACGTCACAAACTCATCTTAGAAAGAATGTATAAGTCCATCTACACCTTCATTCAGTATTGTCATTTTATTATTCCTTAGTCCCAGTTTGGTCAATATTTTTTTTAATAACTTTGAGATTAGGATTTATTTAACTTCATATCGGACTTTAAAAGAAAAACAAAAACTATTTTTATTTACGAACAGGTGTAAGTTAGAACTTCTGACAGTGCACTCAGTTATGGCAAGCATGCCCGCCAACTGATAGCTTAAAGCTGTGTTGAATCCGAAACGAAATTGTCCAATAAAATGCCTGATGTGTTTTTCATAGTAAGGAACATTTTTTTCGTAATGGATCTGACAATTTCGTAAATGCAATTTATGATAAATGCAATTTATCTCACCCGAAGACAACAGATGTTACGAAAACCCATAATCCACGGTGGAACAGCATACGCCAGGCATGCGTGGCCTGGCTGAATACCAGTCGATGGGAATTATTTGAAGTAATTTCAGTTTTATTTGGCCAAAGGAGGGATTCAGAAAGGACGGACAACAAGGCTTTGCGAGTGGTGGACGGGTCAATCTCTTAACGTACTCCTAAGACTTTGAACCGTGAGATTCTGATAGGGAAGGACAATGAAGCTTCGCAAGAGATATAAAGGTTAATCTCTGTACGAACTTCGGTATTTATTGGCCAATGGTGCTATTATGAAGAGATGGATCTTGCAAGGGGTGGAAGTTTAATAAGATACTCCTGAGGAAGAGGCTGAAACGGCAGTGCACATTGTGCACGGGCTAGCATAAGGCTTAGGACCACGGGCAGACACTTGTTAAATATGAATGCCATGTGGGACCTAAAAAATTAAGATGATAAAATCATTTTATAAATACAGGCAATGTCGTGCCTATTCACAACATATTTCAGTGTTTTGTTTTAAATTTAAACGATTTATCGCTTTAAATGTGGAAGCAGCGCATTCAGGTAATTAAGCAATTTTCGGTTGCATACGTTTTTCGATGCATGATTGATCCTGAGCTAAAAATTAACTAAAAGAGTTGGATTTATTATGCGGAGCATCGCCAAATACTGCGGACTACTAGCTGAATGCATTCGTTTCTTATACTTTTATTGTCGTTTTTCTGAGTAGGCAATTCAATTCGTTGGTCAGTGGAATGAAGGTTTTTTTAATTCACCCAAGGCCCTGGTCAACATGCAGCTCAAATTACCTTTCATGTGGTGATTGCACTGTATCCACCGCCGAATAAGCTAAAGCCTGTGTCTTTGTTTGCGTAAGCGAAGTAATGGACTTCTCCTGAATTTTATCTTACAGAAGTGACTACTCGTATTCGTCTGCCAAACAAATACTATGCAAAACCATAAGTTCTCAATGTTACATCAGTTTGTTGTCATTTTAAATTAATCACAAATGCATTTCTTAAGAAATCATATTCTTACCTTCTACATGATTATTTATATTTACCTTGGGTAATTGGTTTTTTGATGGGAGAATTATAAGCAACAACAAGAAGAAGGACCCAAAAAGTAAGTGGTTTGCTTCGATATCCCAGCTACATAAAAAATAGCAACAACCCAAACTTTGATGTATTAAGCACCACATCGTTCGAAATTTAGGATAAATTTTTCTAAAGCCTTACAAGCAAGCGTTTTGCTGCCAATGTTGCTAAGTCGTTGCCAGTTAACTTTCTCGTAATTCCTAAAGTTTTTACTAACTTCAAGTTAATTTACCCTGACAACTAATTCAACCATTTAAAGTCTTACAATTTTAAGAAGAAACAGAAGAAATCAAAAAGTAATAATTTTTAGGTAAAACCACACACATGAAGATATTTTATGATTATCTGAAAACAAAACATGTGTGCCCGAGTATTTTTGGCATGAAGACTTTTGAACCGAAATGCTCTACTCAGCCATATGTGGCATTGTGGACGCAATGTGTTGTATACAAAAGACGTGTCTTATAATAAATTCATATTGTAATTGAAATTGACAATTTATTACTCGTATTAACAATAAATTCAATCATTGAAATGTCATGTGGTCATCATGATTGCACGTTAGGAAAAGTCTTTTTGCCTGTCCGATATTTGTGTGCCAGGGCCAATCAAATATTTATTTAACATAAAACAATTACACACAATTACTTATCATATTTAAAACGGCAGCAAAAATTTCAGTAATACCGGCTATTTGGCTTCCATGTCATGTTTGTTGTGTAAGAAACCCAAAAAAATATTTAATAAAATAAAATATTTTTTCACTTCATTTGCATTTTTGGAGCTTTTTTTTTTTTAAAGAAAATCAAAGTTCGAGAAAAAAAATCCAGGCTAGAGCAAAAGGTGCTGGTGAGAAATTACATTATTATAATGAGTGTGTGTGTGGCAAACATGCACAGTTGGTTCAATTGTAGTCAGAAAGTTTAAAACTTTTTGCCATGACTAGTAAAAAATAACAGTTTCCAAAGTATTAAAAAATTTTGTATACTATCAATGTTTTTTTTTTCTTTATTTATTTAGTTTAAAAAAACCCCAAAAAATTATTAAAATTTTGCAATAATTTAAAATTCACCAAAAATTAAAAAATTAAAATTGCAGACTGGAGTGAAAAGTTTTAGTAGCTAAAAAATTTATAAATAATAAAAAAAACATATTTTGAAAAGAAAAGACCCGAAATTCATTAAGGTTTGAAATTTTACCAAAAACCAGGAAAAACACAAAAAAATCAATACTTTTTGGAATACGTCGAAATTTCAACAAAATCGATGTTAAACAAATATATCAAAACAAAGAATCAAATCTGGTCACAAATGGGGAATTCACGAAAAAGCTTAAAAATCCTATCATTTATACATTTTACCAAAAATCTAAATTAATTTGGAAAAAAGTGAATCACACCATAATTTGGGTATGCAACGAAAATACACCCCAACACCAAACTGTAGTAAAACAAATTTACTTAAGTAAATAAGAAAGTTTTTCAAAAAATTTTAAATTTACAAATGAAAATTACGAAAAATTTTAATTTTGCCAAAATTAAAAAAATCGCCAGAATTTCGAAAATTCACCAAAAAATCATTAAATAAAAAAAATATACTTGCTAAAAAATCAATATATAATACAAAACTTAAATTATACCAAAAACCCTGAATGCACCAATTGTAGAATTTCGCCACAAAAACTTCTAATTCACTAAAAATTTTAAATTCAGCAAAAGGCCGAACATAAATACAATAATAAAATTATATTAAAATGAAAGGACAAATTTTTTATTAATACGATAATTTTTTGCCGAAATAGATAAGTTTCGAACATGTGTTTTCTGTGTCTCTACATACGTCTTCAGAATTCTCTGTGTTCCATTGATTGGTCTCGATTGCAAATATAATCTAACATATTTAATCCACATATAATGATAAAAAATTGAATATGAGAGCTTCTCATAATTTTTTCATAATTTTTCGATCATGTTCACTCCACCATACTTAATTTGATACTAAAACAACATCAACCGAAGAAGTAACATATTAATAACAATAAATAATTGCTTTCAATGCTAGCTGAGAGCTTGCTAAAGCAAAGGATTAAGAAAGAGTGACATAAAAGATTACAATGAGTAAAGTCACAGTAGCGCAAATTTCGTTCTAACCCAACAGAAAAAGGATCGAAAAATTATGAAAAAATTATGAGAAGTTCTCGTATTAAATTTTTCATCATTATATGTGGGCTAGATAGCTGATGTTTGCAATAGACACTAATCAGTGGAATACAGAGAATGTCCAATATCCTCAATATTATTTTACGCAATTCACCAAAAACTCAAGAATATATCAAAAATTTATAAGCATAGAGAAAATAAAAACAAATCAAAATTAGTTGTAAAGTAAAAAAATAAATTCTGTCTATAAAATTAGCCTTACAACCGCGAACAACCAATTCTGACTCAATAGAAAGCAATAAAATAGAAATCACTAACGTCTACAAAAAACACCCGATCTACGAGCTTTAACTGCTACCTGCTAACATCTGACAGATGGCTACTTGGTAATAAATAACACACCAACTAAATTTTCCTTCTACCACTTCGTATGACAAGTTGATACTTGACAAACGAGAAACACCAACGAATTGACACTGAAGATGGTACATAGTCGAAACAGGTTTGTCACGAAACCCAACTTGACAAGGGATGATGAAAATTCGTTACAAATATTTCTTAACATTTTGCGGATACTAAGTTCGTTAAGAAATAACTATTTTCTACGAATTTTTTACAAAGCAATAAAGGCAATTAAAATTATGAAAGAAAAGACCGGCCGTCAAATATAAAGATATACAAATTGGAACCGAGTAGAAAGAGGGAATACTCATACTGGCCAAGGTAGTTAGTTTTTGGAATAGTATTGCTTCTAACATAATTTTAGAAAAAATAAATAAATAAATAATTATACGTACTCGTATGTGTCATTTCAAAATAGGTTTAAATGAACTTATTTTTAGAACATCAATTCCATTGTGCTTGAAGTATTAAAAGGCAATATTTTATGTCTGCACTAAATGTTTAATTAATAGACACGATGAAGAGAAAGATTTCAACTTTCACAAATTCAGAAAGCTGCAACTGATACTTTAACTTCTTTAAGTTGTTGGCGTATGAGTGATATTTTTTTGGTTCATTATCCAATACGCACCGGCATTAAATTCTGTGTGCAATCCTGTGCAAATGCGTTCGTCTAACACAATTAAAATGTTCAATATTAAACTCCGGAAATATACCTGTAACTCTGCTATGCAATTTTATCATTTAAGGCACAACCCAGTAAAAACACCAATTGTTTTGTGATCATAAGCACTCATTTATATGTCTAGCCTTTCTTTTAATATGAACTCATGACATGTCAATATTAACAACGTGCATTTTGTCAATTAAATCGAAAAGAGTACAAGGGCCGTCCTAGTCTGTAATAGTGCATGCGCAGTGAATATATTTTATAATTTTTTACATTTCCCAAAAATTTTAAACGAACAAAGCAAATTTGAACAGAATAGTGATAAGAAATTCTATTTTATTTCATATATTTTGTACATCTACACACAGAGAAAAAACATGGTTAAGGTAACCATAATAATAGACCAACATATTATGCTTCAAATAGATTTTTGTTACTGTTTGGCATCTACTGATACACAAACCTAAGTGACTAAAGCCATCGAATGCTTATAAATCGACGCCCTAACCACTTAAGTCATAGCATCCTCATACTTTGGTAAAACGCCAAATAATTTTACAAATTATGACGAGTAAGACCATTTTATGATTAGGATTATTATTTGGTTTTTATAAAGTTAAAATACTTTGTTTGTGGTTAGAATTTTAGTAACAATTGTTGAGTTCAACTCAACCATGTTGCAATTTTTATGAGCATAGGTAGTCAGATAATGATTAAATGGAAACAACAATTTGTTTATTGTAACCAAAGTGATACCTAAAAAAATGTTTTCACGTGAACACTTTATGTTTACCGCAATTATATATTAATGAATAGAACGCAATATGGTTGTAGTGACCATGCCACAGTCATGTTGTTTTTTGTGTATATATTTATTTGTTAGCGACTTAAAACACTTCAGTTATGAAATAAATGTAACATGTAGAAATTGTTTACGCAAAGCTAGTCTACATTAATTACAGTATGTAAAGATAAAACAACTTATGTCATTACAAAATACAGGTTTTAACGCAAATTATTTTAGAGGTATTTAAGGACATTAACTGAGATTTGATACAAATTCAATTTTCAAAGCCGTTCGAAAAGAACAACACAGCTCCTTATATGATCTTCATATAAAAAAAAAGATATATATGGAATTTTTGTCGCTAAAGAGCGGTTTACATTTCCTCCTTCAATAAGAAGAAATAAAAAAACCATCATTAAGTACTTTCACATACATAGGACGACTCCACTACTACTAAAGAAACTTGTAAAATCAAACAGGTTCTCGAAATGGAATTAACGTAGCAAGAAAATTCAAAACTACTAAAGGACCTCGGGCTGACTCCAAAAATTTTATTTAGGTTGCATATATAGGTAAACTGACCTCAACTGACGTTTTTTTCTTACAAGCAAATGCTTGAAAGGCGAAATAAAAGACGAAAATGATGGAAGTGTCGTCGACAGATTTACTGAGATTAAGCTCTGTGTTCAATGGAACCGACTCGGAGAAAATTTTACGACCTGATAAAGCCACAGGCTTGTGAGCTGCGAAAGAGAGTTTCCATTCTTAAAAATTCCGAATGACAAAGCGGGAAACCCACGTCGCTAAACCTGTATTTTTAATTTTGTTTTTTTTTTCTAATAATTTACAATTGTTTCATATTCTTATTTGCAGTTGTACTTTCATTGAAACGTTAATTGATTCACACAAAAACAAATGCAGGCAAGTTATTCGTAAGCAAAAAATTAAGTAAATAAAAGGGTTGATGACTTGGCAGAAATAAAAATTTAACTTAAGAGAAACAAATAAACGAAAAGCCTTCACACCAAACCCTTGAAAAAAACCTTGAACTACAACTTTATACGCCAACCGCAAACAGTGCATATGAACAAAAAAACAAATTTAAGTTTTTCGCTCTCCTGCTGCAATTAAGGAAAATGAATAAAATGAAAAGAAACGTAAATAAATAAATATGGAAATGCTTTTTTACCTCGTGCCCGCATCTTGGATCGCATTGCAGAGCTTTGGTTAGCCGCTGATAAGGCGGTGTTGTATTGGCACACTTTGGCACAGACGCTGGCTCCGGCAAATCACTGTGGGTATCCACGACTGCGACTGTTTTTATAATGATGGATTTTAGGGGAATTCAAACTAAGTTGTATTTTTTTCGATTTGTTGATTTCACTTTTTTGGTTGCAATTATTTTATGCTGTGTTTAGCTTCAATTGCTTAATTTCGCTACAAGACCGCATGAATTTTTGGTTGTTGTTCATTTTTAATATTTCAAAAACAGAATTGCAGTTAATTGTTGTAAAAGTTGGTTGCATTCATGATTGCATGAGGTTTGTTTGTTTGTTTATTTTCGCTTTCCAGTTAGTTACGCCTTAAGATAGACTATGATAAATACAAATATTCTCTTGTTCTTTTTTATTACACACTTGAGTTTTGTTTGGTTTTATAACTACAAAGCCCCAAACACACACTAACAAACATTCAATAATGGAGAATTTCATACATTTTCTTGACTTTTTTTGTTTCTTTTTAGTTTTTGTTTCTTTTATTATTTCTACCAGCACTGTTTGGTTGGTTTTATAACTTCTCTCTTTAATGTTGCCTTTTTTATGTTTTACTTTTTTGTTTTTTATTTACTTTTGTTGTTTATCCTTCAGCTTTTTATGTCTTCATTAAATGGTTCTGCAAAAGAAACAAAAAATTAATTTCAAATTTATTGTTTTACAAATAAAGTCATTCGTTCGTAATCTCTGCTTTTTTCTTCGTAAATCTCCTTTTAAATGTTTTACTTGTTACATAAAGTCAAAAAAGCAAAAGGAAATTTTATTTTAGTTACACAGAAAATTAAAATATATTTACAAATAATTTTTATAGTAATAAAAAGATTTAATTATTAAAATATGATTGAGGAATTTAAATTATAATTAATTATATTAGGGAAGAAAAATTAATTTGCGAAATTGTTGTCAGGTTTATGTAAAACTTCTATAAACAATTCTCATTTTGTTTATGAAATTCATACGATCAGCAAAATTTGCCTAAAGAATTTACTACTTATAAAAATAGCGCGATTAAATTTTATCAGAAATATTAAATCTTTTCCTTATTCTTCTCTTAACTCAGTGGCACAAAAATCAGTTGAGAATTCCAGTCTAAATTTATTTCTGCGCACGTAATTTGTTTACTTGGGACTGTTTTAATTAGCCGAAATTTATTTTAAGCAGCTACAGGGCAAACGTATATTTTAAACATAAAAATTCATTGTAAAAGGTAATGATCAGTGGAATCAGATTTTACGTTTTGTGGTTCGAAAAGAGTCACTGGTTTGATACTGAATTGAAAGTCGAAACTCAGCCACGTTTTACACAGACCAGTGTGTGTATTCTTACAATTTTTATTTTTTAAGTTGTAAAAAGTAGGTTATATTTATTGTTGATTTATAAGAAATCAATTAAGAAAAAAATATATATAACCTTTCCCCGCTTTTTTACGACACCATCGAATTATATGAATTACACGTTTTACTTGTAAAGATGAACTTTTGAAATGACCAAGTGTAGGTTATAGGCCTACTTGAGTATATAATTTTTAGAAATTCGAAAATTCAAAATCGAAAGTTTTTAGTGTTGTATAATAGAGGAGAAATTAGGCGTCCTTATTAGTTAGTTTTCTTTTTTTTATTGAGTCTTAGTTTTTTCATAATACAAGATTTACCCACATAACATTTTAGATAACATAAAACTGTAAAGTATTATTTTAATTACGTAAATTTATGATTGATTATGCATCGTGCTTATCAAAATTAGAAAGACTTATATTATATAATTTAATGCACAACAGTGTTTAAAGAAACAGTGCTTGCTCCCGGCACTTGTATATACTAGTAGAGTTTTATCTACAACAAATGAGCTTAATAATAATAATAAAAAAAACTTAAAATAAATCTTACATCTAAAACTAAATCTATATAAATACAAAGAAAAACAAACAGACAAACAAAAGGAATAAAAAAATAATTATCAAATCAAATTAAAATTGTTTACCCCCTATGAATGCCGGGAGTAATACGTGAATAGAAGTTTTGACCAGAAACACTATTGACTTGTTCGTGTAAAATTCCAATCGCGGAAATATATTGTGTGTTCGACCAGCTAACACCTTGTTCATCACGTAAAATATCTTGCATTACACTTCTCCAAGTTATAACAAACAAGGCTGTTAAATTTCACAAGTTGAATAAAATTGACTCCGATGTATTTAATGCTAGCTTTAAACTTGATGTCATTATCATTCTGATTTAATTTTAATTGTTTGCTTTCCGTATATTTTGTGTATAAATGACTTTTAAACAAATTAAAAGTGCCCCTAAAAGATGCCATGAATTTTAGTTTGTCGAAAAAATAAACAACACAAAAATATACGTCGTTTATTTTTGTCTACAATCGTTAAGCTAACAACAACAGCTGACTAAACGAATACTAAAAAAAGTTACTGAATAGCAACATCGTCGTTAAAAAAGAATAGTGAATCGCACTGCACGCATATGTGACGTCATGTGCGACACGCATCGGTTTTATAAACCAAGCGCGTGCGGTTTTGCACTTTTTATTTCTCAATATTGATGATGGACAGAGTGTAATTGTTGTTTGGGATTCGAAATATGAGGTAAGGAATGCAAAATACTATCAGAAGCAGAAATAGTGTACTATATATAACCAAGCGTGTTTGAGCACGCGCTTATTTGGTGTCATAAAATGCTCTTTTACTAGACTCCTGAAGAACGTTCATCGTTTGTCTGTTTACAATATAATATGATTGTTTTCGGAGAGAGACTTAAGTCTATGATGGTAAAAAATATAACCAAAGGCCAGCGCATAATTTGCGTTTATCTGAAAATGCAGAGAGCACTTTTTCTATAGCTCCAATGTCTGCTATGATATTATCAGCTACCAGAGCAATTGTCATAAGCGTACTGGAAGAAGCATAATAACTTCGAATCTCTTAGCAAATAGGGTTCCAACTGTAGTTCGAGACAACCTAAAGTTGATGATACCTTAAGTCGTTGGTGGTCAGCTTTCATTGCACTTGCTACACATGTCTTCATTATCAAATAGATCTATGAAGAGCTAGACATGTACTATTTGCCAAAATTAATTCACGACCAAAATTGATAGCCGTGTATAAGAGTTTGCCTTCGAAGTCTCTCAAATTATTTTTTTTTAATGACCGTGGGAACCAGAACTGTGTAAACTTGATTTTAAGGAGGCTAGTGAAATGAATTATGTCCAAACTACCTCAAAGTGAAAGAAGAAGTAAAATTTGTTATTTGAAGGAAACGGATTTTATTATAAAACGTAATTGAAAATTTTTTTTTTCGCAATCATTCCTAGTTGGAATAACCGTCAAAGCTATTTCACTGAAATTCTACCGCTGGCACGTCCGAAGTCCGTCGTATTTATATATAAAAATATAAATATCATACATTTACAAAGAAGTTACGACAATAAAGTAGTGAAAGAATCGTATTTTATGAAAACAAAAAGGGGTTTATTTGCTGTTATCTGCTTTAAAAGACGGCAAACAGAAACTGTTATCAAAAAAGCATCTTAAAAATCGCCAACATGGGCGATTAATAACCCTGATGGTGACCATTCAGTTCCCTTTCTACAAGAAATTTTGATAACTCTTTTTATTGTGTAATAAACGTCGGATGTCATGCAAAAATTTACTTGTTTAAAAAATACTTTTTTTAATGTTAACTCTTCACTAATTTGATGAATTAAAGTTTGAGAGAATTTTTAACAAAGTAATTACTTCCCTCTAAACTTCTTTTAGACAAAACAAAAGTTGCGTACTTTAACGAAAAAGAATTTAAAGAACGTACTTCCTTCTTTTTGTAAATTCAAACTAATTCGCGTGTCGAGGGTGTAGCGCGTGCATAAGATTTGCTATTGCCCAAGACCTCACACTTGAGTTCCCTTTATGATACGGAATTCAGCAGTAAACAAAATTATCACGAGTTTTCCTCCAACTCAAAAATTTCTTTGTAGCTGCAAATATTTTAAATTTGTTTTTGTTAAAAGAAAACCATTTCTATATTATGTACAGAATATTAAACTTCACAAGTAATCCCTTACCCCGCCACCATGCTTGTTCACTGGTAATTTTATTAGCCTTGATTCTTAAAAAATTCTGTTTTATCCTCCCACATAAGAACAAGTTTACTTTCATACACGTGTGCACAGCTACACGAGTAGGGATGCCAGATTTGAAAAGGATAAAGTTTGAATAATCGCACATAAAATACCTTTATTCTCAGAAATCACGATGAATGAGAAATAATAAGCGGACTATGTTCAATCAGCATCAAACGGTGATACTAATTCACACACTGACGAAACCCTCTATTTATTTGACACAGAGGCAACTATCGTTTTATTTTCACTGATACCGAACTGTAACGGCAATGATGTGTCCAAATAGACACATCGCGATTACATCAATTCCTTTAAATTTTACCCTTCTGCAACACTAAAAAGTTTAAAAACAAAAGCCATAGTGTTCACTTGTTGCTGCTGTAGACAAATGAATTCCCATTTTATGTGGTTCTTAGATCTTGATGTTAATAGAGCCCTCACGGAAATTATAACAATGGGTATTTTCAATTAAGTCCACACGTTTCAAAGACATTTGATTTATAAATCGTTTAATAATTTAAAATTGCTAGGATGTTAAATTGTTGTGATTAGCCAATTAATAAAGATTTTTCAATAAGTAAATGCCAAGGTTTGTTTGCCTATATAGCGGAATAATCGAGAAAATGAGCTCACGTTTATTCTAGACGACCAACACTTGCAACATTTAACTTAAATTTGCGGCGCTCTATTCGTTGGGGTCATTAAAAGGTTTGGCATTCAATATTGGCCTAAGCGCATCCAATGCGATATTAAACTTCCGTGACCGTAACAGGAGGCTCATTTTTATTAACAAAAATATTCGTGTCATCACACCTCCAACATAAAATTCACAACGCACACTGTCACTTCGTGTGCTTTTAAAGCAGTAAATTCAATAGACTGTTCTGGTTTATGAACGAGTAACTTCCAATGAACTATTTACACAACTGACCGAATTGTGTCGGTAAATATTTTCGGAACCGGCTAATTGTTCTTACTGGCACAAGAATTCTACATATACGTTACCTGGTGGGGCAACTATTAGGACCGAAAATTGTAGCAACTTCGGTACGATTACACCACCAGAGACGTAACAGCGGATCGTTATTGACCGTCTCTGATGGCAACATGTCCGATTGGGTGCAAAACTCATACATCAGAAAAACACCAAATAAGCTGAAAATAGAGTAGGTGTCCCTGAAAGTGAGTAGGAAATCCTAGGGCAACTATTTCCCTACTGTTCACAAGAACTCAAGCTTTCGCAAAATTCAACTTGGTGAATTTCCCGTTTCGAATTGGCTACGGAAGCTCAAAGTTAGTCGGAAAAAAATCAATATTTTTGCTGTGTATACTTCGGCGCATGTTGATGGAATCTCCAATTTGTGTCGAAATTTCATGTGCACATATGCACATGTAGGGTTTTTGGTCGGGGACATCATTGGTCCATACTTCTTTGAAAATAGCTTTGGTGCGAACATAATCATTTTAAAGTGAATTGAATATTGGCAGTATGTGGTTTCAGCAGCAAAGCGCTACGTGCCATCATACATCGTGCGCCACAATGAGCAATTCAGTTTAACACTTTGATGGTAGGATTATCTCATTCTTATGGAAGTGACGTCACCACGATAGTGCGAATTGACCACGCTAGCCTTTGGCCTGTGGAGTATTTGGAATTACCAGATCAGCAAGAAGCGCCAGCAAGAAGCGCAATCGACAGATGCCCATAAAATTAACATTATATTCAGTGGGATCTAAGCGGCTGAGCAATCGAAAAGAATTATGCTAGTAAAGGGTGTCTCAATAAGTGTGCACTACATAATTAAAAATGAAAACACGTATTTTTCAAGCGAGTTGCGATATTTTAATTGCATTGTAATGTAGACATCATGCAGTTAAGTGCGCCATATGGGCCCCGCGACGAAATCTTCGGGGACTTTTTGGACGACAGTGTGGCTATATCTATATCTATATATTTATTTTAATTCTGCAACCTAAAAATTCTTGACGCGCATTGCTTCACCAGTACGTGTGGCAACGCTATGCACAAGCAAGCCACGAGTAATAACAATTACGTTCATAATCCTTATTAGTGTTAAATTTATGGATGTGCAAAGAATATTGTTCATAAATCGCTTCAATTACTCATGATATTTCCTAAGAAATTATTACTGTAATAAATCGTGCAAAATATTAAAATATTCCAGGAAGAAATAAAATGTCTAAAATCCACTTTAAACAGGTAATTTAAAAGCCATCACGCTAAAAGAGGGTGATTAGCAGGATTTAAAGTGCTTTTAGTTGGTTTAAAGTGGTTGGTTTTATAAAATGTTTATTTTTTCCTAATGTCGTATAGACTGTCTTCAGTTCTACTGTAAAGGATTTCGTTGCTGCTCAACTGTAGAGTGATTATTCTAAAAACTTTTTTCTTTCTTTCTTTCAAGCCATACAACCATATGGTTTGAATGGAAATCATTAATTGTTATAAAGAACAAAAATATTAAAACTTAATTCAGTTTTAAACAACTCCTTTAGTTCATTGGTGAATTATTTCTTTATTATTTTCTTTTTTGGAATTCCTAGGTATTTGAACTGGAACGTATCTTGCAACAAAACCTTGGCTGACGTGCTCAAATTATTTTGCTTTACGATTCAACTTTGGTTTTTACACAAAACTTAAACTCAGACATGGTGGAGGAAACGAAGATTTTAATGAACATTTATTCCCTCATTCCCGCTAATTTTGCAAAAAATTCTATAAAAAAAACGAAGCATACAACTCGACTGTAAATTAAATTATTAATTAATTAATGACGCAATTTAGTAGCAAGAGAGCGCAGAAAAACTAATTAAGAATCCTTAAATAAAAACGTGCACTTTATTTCCCAAATTAATTTAATAATAAAATTTCACAGCAAAACAAAAAACTTGTTGGCAAAATGTTTTCCTTCATTTCCTCTTTTATCCTCTTTTTAGCATCGATAGCAAATCCTTGATAAAACTTTAACTAAATGAAGTGGATAAATAGGAAAGATATTGAAAGAAAAATTATTGAAAGAACAAAAATTAAGAGCGAATTAAAAGCGAAAGATTACTTCAAGTTCTTCAAAGAATAAACACTCAAGTAAACAAAAGGGTTTCCACTAAGGACGAATTGATTCCAAGAGTCTGTAGTATAGAAATTGTTTTGGTAGCGCGTTGCAATAAACTCACAACAAGTTACTGTTTGGTAGGGAATTTGGGTCAGTCGTATCATTGGTCCGTACTATCTCGCAAACAGCATTGGTAAGTCAAACACCACCAACGGAGAGCGCCTAACTTTGCATTTATTTTAACACGAATTGAACGATGTGGATATAACCAACAAAACGCGTTACATAATGAACGCCCTACTGCACATCCGCACGAGGGTATGGTGGGACGAACTAATGAACTTTAATATCGCAGGTCTCTGCCAGTAACGGGCGATCAATCGGTTTCAGCCGGCGGTATACGACAAAATCAAAGGGATTTTAGAAACAATTATTTCAATAATTTCTCATACATATTTGATTTTAAGCACGACCTTATTACAACCCCCTTTGGGACAGAAAAGAAAACGCAACTTATAAAAAATTCTGTGCGATAAATAAAATAAAACGGTTGATTCAAACTTTTCATAACTTTCGATTGAAAAGTTTATACATTTTCTAAAGTATTGCAAAGCAAAATATAAATTTCTTTATTTCGTGTGAAATTTCGGGCATTTTCCTTCGGAACTTTGACAGACAATAACACATTCCATGTTCAATTAATTTTTAAGCTGCCGGTAGATTTTAATTTTGAGAATGACGATATACACAAAAAGTTAATAGAACAATTAATAAGAGTTAATTTCACAATAACTTTAATGGGCGGCTACTCTTTGATGTCACCAGAGGTCATGGCAGTTATTCAAAGAGAAGTTTTCTAAAACTGACTTGAAAGATTATATTGATTTTGGATGCAAGTTAAAAACTTGAAAAATTTTTCGGAAAAGCGGTAGATATTAGAAACTGTACAATATATGGTATTCCAATAAGAGTGTACTATCGATATCGTTTATGTGAACTGTTCAAAATTTAAAATTTAAACCAAAAATTTATGATATTTTTTTTAATACTTGAAACGTTTAAAATGGATTCCTTGAATTCAGGTATTCGGGCGTACAAAAATGAAAGTCGATTATTGGGTTAAATATACATATGATGTTTGTAGTGGGCAAGAATATTGATAGCGTGCGTAGCGGCATAGAAAATGCATTCCATTCCGACAGGGTGATTTGGTATAGATTTTTCGAACTAATTTCCGTCAACCCTTATCAAGTTTAGTTTGGAGGCAAATCGGTTTCGGCCATGTGCTATCTTCAGTGTCATTTTTCGGTTTGTCTCCAAACCAAACTTAACAAGGAATAAGGGAAATTTGTTTCAAAAGTCTAAAATTTCTTGAGGGATTTAGCATTTTCAAAATCTTGACTTTTATTTAAGTTAGCGAATAATGCCCCAATTTTCTTACAGAATTTTTAGCATTTCAGCCATTTATTATATCAGCGGAAATCATTCGCTTTGCCTAGCTGGCTGTGGATATGACCTTGAGCAGAAAGGCTTTGCTTATTAAAGCCTTCCTACATTGCCGTCCTTCGGCTGGAAATAAAGATTCCCTCCTCTGGGTTATGTTCAGAACCAGCGTCGCTTACGAACGCTAGAAGGGTGCAAGAATCTTATGCTCGGGATATACCGAAAAGTATCTTAGCTTAGAAACCTCCTATGAATTGTCGGCCTCGTGCCAGGTATATGCATTTTTCAGACACTTTAGTAAGCGAAGCCGGTTCTGTACATAATCCAGAAGAGAAATTTACTAAGTCTGGCCGAAAGCTGGCAATGCGTTGGTAAGCGAAGGTTGTTTTGGACATACACAAGAATTGAAAATACGAAAATTCTTTCCAGAAATCCACATGAAATGTCGAAATACCAAATCAAGGCTCAACAAATTGTTTTTGGGCAATTGTTCATTATAAATTTGTATAATTTGACATGGTAAACAGCTGCCCGAAGTTTTGGGCGTTTGTACTTTTTACATTTCTTAGTTTGGGTAATTTTGTAGGTGCTTCAGTTAATTTTTTTGATGTTTTTTCATTATGACACATTATCCAAAATTCCTGAGCAATTGTTCTGCTTATGGGCGATTTTCACTTGGCCGATTATTCATACAGCCGGGACTTACTAGCCGTAATCGACCCAGGCATCTTAAAACTGTTTAACCACTTTTCGAATTATTGACACAATAGGTCGGCGTAATATGGTTTCTACTTTTGTCTACCGCTACAGTTTAAATAATCGGTTCAATCATAAATGGCAGAAATTAAATATAAGAGTTGTGATTTAAAAACGTTTAATGTTTATTTGAAAACATTTTAAACATTACTTTAGTGGCGATAAACAAATTATTGTTTATTATCACATCATTAAATGTCAACCATTTTTAGAAATTGCAACATGGTTAAGATGATGAAAAATGAAATTTTGAACTACACAAAATTCTAATCATAAAATGTTCGTAATATATATAATATGTAAAATATTTTTGCTGCTTCAGGTAAGTATGAGGGTGCTCTGGCTTCAGTGGCTATCGTGGGAACTATTAAACATTCGATGGCTGACTTTAATCGTGTGTGTTAGTACATCAGCAATTGATACCTCAGCAATTGCTATAATTCTAAGAGGACGATAATTTTATTATCTACAATAATAATATGGTTTGTTTACACCCATGTCATTCAATCATAATACGTTGCTTACAGTTTTGGCTACCTCAGCCATATTTTTGGTCTACAAAATTTTATAAATCACTAGCACCAACTTCATATTTTATTTTTGAAATTATTGAAATAATTGTCTTTAAAAAAAGAAGCTGTGAAGTTGTGACTCGCTGTAGTTTTAGTTGGTTTCTAAAACTGTTTCTGTTGTTTTTTCATTTGAACTAAATTTAAGACCAACAAGTGTGTAGGCATCATTAAGTAACAGACCAAGCTTCAAGGATATTAAGAAGGACCTCGCTTACACATGCGTGTATCACAAGGTAACATTTTGGTAGTTTTGCGGCCAGTCAAACAGATTAAATATTTTCGATTTTATTTTAGAATTTCTAATATTTATTTATTTAATGGTGTATGAAATTTAAAAAATCTGCGGTAATTTTTTCTGCTTTAGTCCCATTGTTATATGAGAACAAAACACTGTGGCACCTCAATTGACTTTATCGCAATTCTAACCACAATATGCTATGAAAATCTACTTAGGGCAATAGTACGAGTACTAAAGGCATTTTTTTCTATTCGATAGCATTTTGTATTTTTGCTTTGGTTCCCCCCGCGGCTGGATCCAAGTATTTTCAAGAATGAGCCAAATATTTATACAGGTGAAATGTGACGTAAGACTAAAAATGCCATCTTCATGGCATCAAAAGGCCAAAATTGGTTAAAAATTTAAAATCTTTTATTTTTAGATTTTAAATGAAATAAGATTGGGTTCACATTTATTTTGAAGGAGACCTACAATCTCTCTAGACGGAAGCTGCAACTTTACGATTCTCATTTTAATAAATTTATTTATTTAATTCGATTCATGTTGTTTATGTAATTTGGGTGTTTTCGACAAATATCCGTTTGTAATAAATTCTGCAATTTTATTAACATGAGAAACTTACAAAAAGATGGCCACAAGTTTAAAGTAAAGACACACACACACACATAAGCCCATGTGTATGCAAAGATGAACAAGACTTGACGCCAGCAAGCTCGGCAAAGAGTCTGTGCAACAAAAATTAGAGCACGAATTTCTTATTAAATTTACAGAAAAGTTACAGCAGCAGTAGCAAGATAAGAAGTGACACAGGCTGTATTGATGTTTACGAAGGTGTTGCGGCAGCATTAGACTATAAAAGGAAACGGAAATAAAAAGAAAAGAGCAAATGGCCATGGGAGTTTTGAAGTGTTACAAGCATCAGGCATATACGGACAGTAAGAAATAAGTGTGTATTTGCTTAAAGGGTGTTATTTTTAAAGGTAAAGTAAGAAGCTTCATAGAGGAATTATATCAAGAGCAACGAAAACTTCCTAAATGCAGTTGAAAAATATGTACTTCAATAAATCAGTTCTATATTAAGGCGATTAAATGCTGTAACATAGACTTTATGCATCAGTTCGCAAAGAACACCTTTGTTAACACTGTACTACAGTCCAGATGGAATGAAACATTTATTCTGGACCCTCCTTATTGTAGCTCCCATGGAAATTGTATGGCTTCTGATAAACTTTATAGCAAAAATATATGTTTTAGTTTAGTTTAATATTTTTTATTATTTCTATTAAAACTATTTTTTGGATTAAATGGAAAAGATGTATTTCTATCTCTTCGGACGAAGGATATACGATTCACGTATTTTCGAAAATGTAATTATTGTAATTTTTCGGCGTTAGGATAATTTTCACTATAACTGGAGAACTATTGCTTATCAATATAAATCATTCAATCAAAATTGAACATCATTGCTAAGCTGTCACATTTTGTCTTCATTAGGTGATCTTGCAGCTTAAACTCTTGACTGATCTTACCCTAAAATCGTGCATGAAGTGAAGAGCTCATTGCTGATACCGGATGAAACGTGTTCTGGTCTTTCTTGATGGTCTAAGTAACGATTAATTTAATATCGATTTCCTATCCCAAAAACATGGTTGATTCATAAACAGGTAGTCCTTTTTTTTATTTCCCAAGCCCTAATAGTACGACGCGCTTTTTACGATTACAATAAAGCTAAAATAACTAAGTAATATTAATAAATAATTAATTAATTCAACACAAATATAAATTTAAACAAGGTAGTTAGTAAAGTTGCAAACAAAATAGTATTTTACCCTGAACTTAAAGTTGAGTGCAAAAAATATTACAATTTTGTGTGCAATATGCTGTTTTTCGTATATGTTGCATATTTTTTCAGAAATGAACACAAGTATGCCGAAGTGGCCACATATCCAAATGTAACATTCCTGACAGAAGAGAAAACGCCATAAATCGACAACTAACTAGACGCACAGTAGCACGTTATATGTTTCACAAGTACTTGAAACCCAAAATATTGACACTTGCCATACTTCTCCGTGTCATTGTTGTTTCCTTTAAAAAAAAAAAAAGAGTTACAACTTTCAAACAACAATTACTTTTCAACTTTGTCTGTTTACCCAGTGAACATCATTTGCCAAATTTAGTTTGACTATGCACACACTGTCGGTTAGGCAACGTGGCATAAAAGGCCATCTTGACTGGCTGTAAATTTGTTTAGCCATCAAAGATTTTGCTGTTCGTTCAGAAATATGGCTCGTGAAGACCGTTGCTGCTTACGGTATGTTCGTGATAAAGCAATGTTGTCCGAACAGTTGTTCGCACACCGCTGTTCTGCCATAACACATGCAAAATACTCACAGGCAAAATAAAAAATATGTATGTATGCGCTCGTCTGTAATCACCCGTACATAAACTATGCTGAGAATGTCGAAAGAATCTCGATTACAGATAAAAAATTGTACTCAAACTGAATAGGAAGAACTATACGTATTCTCCACACAGGAGACCATGAGCACATTTTCTTCCATTATTATTTTTGACAAACCATCAGAAAATACTGGCAAATCGTGAAATTTCTCATAAATTTTCTTATGAACTATGCAGGAACGGCTAGTGAAATCGTAGAGAAAACGCACAACCTATTCTGTTTAATGTATAACAACAATTTGAGTTTCCTTTCCATTATAGTCTCACCTTAATCGGTTGATATTTTAGAAAATGTGTCAAAATGGCTAAACAAAAAATGTTACGACTGTTAAAGTATCAAATTATTTCTCACAACAGATTTGTCGGCAGAAAATGTTCTTTGGGATTTTTTTTTATTTATTTTATCACTGCCACAATTTAAGTTGTGCTTGTATGTTTAGGTAGAAATAAATACAAACGCATTAACTTGACATATTTTATCACTTTTCAGTTTTTATTTTGCTCAATAGGGTTTAGAGAAAGAAAATAAAGTTGGAAAACAATAAAAGGTCCTTGTGAAATATTTGCTAAACTCTTTAAGAGGTTTAAAACTGTTAAATGAAAAAAAAAAATAAATACAAGATAAAGCAATTTGTCTAAAGTGTTTCAATATCAATTCGATACTGCTTAAGGGTGTCAGATTACCCAAGAACTTAACTTCAACTTAGCACTATATCTCTTCTAGTGACATTTTTAATGGTTGGAATTATAATCAGCGCGACTTGGAAAATTTATTCAGCTTTATTTATGGCTTATTAATCGAAATTGTTTCATATGGGGGACGTACTGAAGGCCGGAAGCGAATATTTTTAAACTAGCACTGCTCTGCTGATACCTCACCCTTGTTATTGTATTCTACACCGATTAATTACCAGTCAACTTAACCTGCCAACGAATTTTACTATTAACGTTCACGTACAGTTGTGAAACAAGAACAAAAATAAAAAAATTTTTAACTGAAAATTCAAAAAAGAATGAAAAAAACTTTGTTCCCCAAACACCGAAAATATTTCGGTTATTACAATTTAAAGGAGTAAAAAAAATAATTTAATAAATTTAAAGTTATCGATAGATCATTTAAATTCAACAATCTTTTGATCGAAAGAAAATTAAAAATTTGTTTAACGACTTTTTCGATTTATATCTTCCTTCTTCTTTAAAAGCGTGTTTAGCAACGAGTAAAACAAGATGAGATTTGTTAAACTCGAGAAGGTATTTCGAAATATTTTATTTTTGTAAAAAGGTGAATTTGTAATAAAATTTTATAGTGCGTTTCCTCTTACGTGATTTGGACCAAAACACTTGATTTGATCAAATTTTTAATATGAGCAAATCACCTCAAACAACTTGATTTGAAACTCTAGGTCATCCATTAATAGTGAGTGACAAATTCGAAAAAAATTTCGATTTCCTTTCATATGAATACTCAATAATTTGACCTCAGTCACCTTTCGAAGAAAAAGAGAAAAAGTATGATTAAAAAAACAAAACACCTTCTTTTAAACAAATTTATTTGATACCTTATCACAACCTCCATTCTAAATTCATACGCTATTGGAACTGATGACAAATAATTCATATTGTATGACAACACTGTATTAAGGCCTACGAGAGGTGGAAATTGACAAAAAGTTCGAGCGATTTGTTCGCCTAATGTGTACGAACTGTGCCTAGCTATATCTTATATATCTAGCCGGTTCCAAGCCCGGATAAAAGAGGTGTGGATACCGGGAACCCCAAGTGACTATAGTAGACTCTATGCATCAAGGTCCCTGGCCTTTAAAACGGTTAAGAGTTGGGCTTATAACCCAATCTCATAAGTCCACATGTATTAATGAAACGTTAAGGCCCTTTGCTCTTTATGGACATTCATTAAAATAATCTCCAATCCTCTGGTCCATGATTATAGTTGAGACATGCAAATAATTCATTTATATCTGCATAATACACAAGATTGTTATGAGCTTCATAGGCTTTAAAAATCTGTTCGAATAATATAAAGTTGTTAACTCCTTGAAATCGCTCTTCACTATATTCCACTGCTTTAACGGGCAAGCTAAACACTCGCTTGCCTTCATGAATATATATAAGCAGGTTTAAACTTTTAGCTGCCGTTACCGAAAAGCCAAAACTTTCGCAGGCGACTAAATTTCGAAAACCTTGTTACGAAAGAAAATTAAGGTAAGTTAATCTATGTACAATTCGTTTACGTAAATAAGAGTGATTTTCATTAGTCTTAAGCCGTACTTTGTTGGAAAAGCAAATATTAGAAAATATGAATATAATTAAGTCATTAGAAAATGAATGAGAACCACGCCATTCAACACGAAAGTTAATAAGGAAGAGAATCATATTCGGCTGTACCGAATCTTATACAACCTTTACAAAAGCATGAATTCCGGAAAATGTACAGCAGCATTTTCCCGGTACAGTTGTCTCATTTTAAATTTAAACTCTCCTTTCGTTTTACTATAAGCATTTTCGATCGGTTAATAGATGACATGTTGTTTTCTTAATTTCTGAATGCTCATCAATATCAGTGAAATATTTATGTAGAATTTTATTTTTGGTCACTTGTTTGTGGAAATTAGATTTTTTAGGTCTTTTGGAACATACAATTATTTAGGGGATTTTCGAATTTTGGTGAACTTTTGATTTTTTGTGAAATTTAACTTCTTTACGTCTTAACTTTTGGGTGCAATTTATATTAAAATTTCAGATTTGAGTAATATTTTATTTTTGACGTATTTTTTTTTTTTTAAATTTCTCTCTTTTGGTAAATTTGGTTGGTTTGGTAATTTAATTGTGTTCGGGCATATTTAGATGTTGGGTAAATTTTCAAATTTGAATGAATTCTAGAAATTTGGTGAAATTAGGGATTTAATGATGTTTCAGTTTTATTTTGATGATTATTGGTAAAAGTTTAAGTTTTTATAATTTATTTATTTTTTAGTAAATCTTAAATTTCATGGTGAAATAATTTTTATGGTAATTTTTGATATATTTTTGTAACATGAAATTTAGTTAAAATTTCGACGTTTTTGATAAAAGCTTGATTTTCGGTGGATTTCGAATTTTTGATAAAGTTTTTATTTATGAAAATTTATGATAAAATTACAGAATTTGGTAGGATTTTTAAATTTTGGGTTAGTCAAAAAAAATTTGATTCGGTCCGTAAGTTATCTGGGTCCTCGGGTTGAGAATTTCTGTAGGTGAATTTTATACAAAATTTGATAGGGATTCAGAAATATGGACCGACATTGCTGATTTCAATAGTAAAATTTCGAGGAACGCACTGATCCAAGTTTCAAGATCCTAGTCTCTAGTGCAATCAGAAAGTTGATTGACAACGGACAGACTGACAGGCGGACAGACAAACTAACGGATATCGTTAAATTAACTTTGCTACCTATATACTTTGTTGAGTCGGAAATAAATACTGTGGAAATTACAAACGGAATGACAATCCTATATGTATATCCTTTTTACTTTTTGTGAAGGGTGTACAAATAATATAACCTCGTGTTTAAGGATGCATGCGAGAAAGTAATAATATAAGGTGTTTTTTTGCGAACTCAATTTAAAAATTTTAAATATTATTTTCTTTTTTGTATTTTTTTCCTTCATATAACAGCTTCCAACAATAGCTTTTGAGTAATTTGTTCCCGAAATGTAGCAGAATTTTTTATTGTCTTCACTATTCGCGCAAAAGCGACAGTCATCGTTTAACAAACTTTTGTTCTGAAAGTCGAGATCAACTATTTGCTTGGGTCCAACCTCTTGCACCAATACCAGAAATTATATTTAAGAAATTTATTTAGGAATTTTATTTGTCTTTTTATTTCATTATATGATTCCATACAAATAATAGAGCACCCTTTAAAACAAAACTAAGAAGTAAAAATGTCAGTTTAAAAAAGTGAAGCATATTTTAAGGCTGCTTGTTTAAACGAAAATACATACTTCTTCCCCCCAAATTTTAGTGCAGTTGAATAATAAAGTGCAACCTCTTAAGGGGTACAACGTTTACATAATTGTTCGTGTATGAGACTAATAAATTTTGTTAAGATAACTAAGTTAGCTTTAGGAACTGTTTGCTTTATGTAATTAAATAATGATTAAAGAGTTTGCCAAATTTGACACGAAGTCTTAAATGCCATGTCATAAATGTGTCAGTTTTCACGGCAAACTCAGTCTAGATAAATTTAATTTATTTTAAAAGCAAATAAAGTGTTATCTCAACCCACTTTGTATATAAGTACTTCACCATTTAGATGGCGGTTTTAAAAATGCAAGCTATAAAAGCATAAAATGACCACAGCCAGACCCTTGTTGAACGTGAATGCGTGGTGGACCTAAGCCTTAGACAAATGGTAGCAATTAACAGGCGATTCTGTGATGAGGAAGAAGGACAACAGTCTGAAATAAATACAGCCGAGTGTGAAAGCTGGTGATAGCAAGAGACTTGAATGAGAGAGGGGTAGTCGAAAATTACAAATTCAAGGAAAGAAGGTGGTCGAAAAGGGACCCATAAAGTTAGCGGTCTGCCCCCCACATTATTATATATGTCAAAAACCATATTTTGAAATTTATCGACAAATTTTACTAAAAGGTAGAAATTGCATCAAAAACTCTAAGTTTAATAAAAAATTCGAAATTTTACTTAAAATCCTAATTCCGCTGTTATCTACACTAAAAAATCGAGAATTTATCAAAAAAAAAAAAGAGGAACAAATTAATAGAGCCGTAATTACGAAAGAACATTTCATCTTTTAACCGATCGAAAAACAGAAGATCTCAAATTTAAAAAGGGACGACTGGAGCCTATAATTATAGATATAGCTTTCTTACTTGTTCATTCTAAATAAATCGGAAGAAATAGGTAAAACAATCAGAAATTTTTATTTCTAAATAAAATATTGCTGGCCAGAAATACAGAACAGCACAGATTATAAGTAAAAAAAGCAAAGAGTCCTCAAAGTACCTACAATAGATGCAGAACAGGTGCCTTGAATTGGAAAATTTTCTGAAATTTCAGATTTGTTTTGTAATAAATTAGCGGACGGGTTAATAGTCACCATATATATAATATATTCCAACGAGCTGTTAAGCCAAATCGGCATTCCAGTTAGCAACTCTATGTGTGTCGTGTATAAGCTGCAGCCAACGTTTATTTATCCAAAGTAACTTAATAAAGAATATTATCATACACAACATAAGCTTAACAGTGCAATGGAAAACAGTTGCAGAAAAAGAAAAATAAAGTTGAAATGATATGATAATTGTATAAATCTCTTGCCAGAATGTGTAAAGTGACAAATGGATTTAGGTGCTAAACATAAATACTTTATTTTCACATTTGTTAAGCAGCAGTCAGAGGGATTTATGCAGCTTAAAAAAGCTTGTAAAAATATTATCACTATTCATGCAGAGAAATATGATTATCATGTTTACCTTCGTGCAAAAAAAGGAAGCAGGTGTTAAGTTAAACCAAATGAATAAATTATTTTATATTACATTTTTTTTTAAAGAATTCATAGAGACATATAACGGAGAAAATCCTAAAAGTATGCCACCATTTTTTTGTTACTAACCAGCCCAACGATAGGCATGATTTAAAAGAACACAAGAATACAATTTAATGAACAGACTTAGTTTTTGTTTGGTATTAAGCTGCTTGTGCTTTGACTTTTATGCAAAAGGAACAAATACAAAAATCTGTACCAGAATATTTAATACTGATTAATACTGACCTTTAGGCAGTTTGAAAAGTGGAAGGTAAAAATTATCTAATTTAATTATTAGAATTTTCTAGAACAACTTATTTATAATTTCACTGTCTATTCCCTTAAGGATCACCAAGGAAAATTAGGTGAGAAAATCTTAATTTAATATCGAGAACTTAAATGGTTGGAATACAAAATGACTTTAGACAATAAGTGACAAAGAAAATACTATTTTATTTATTTACATCTGCTGCCGATTATTTGTGTCCGATTGAAGAAATCTTAAATAAATTCAATTGCAGAAATAACAAAATAACAGCATATAAATTTGTATACCCTCAAATTAATTTCCGGTAAGACAAAGTAAGCAATTGTTTTTTAATAATTCAACTGCATTCTCCTCGTATAATCAAGTAGAACGCCCGGGCAAAAGTTGTACTGCCACTGTAATATTTACTTTTGAAAATTTAGTTTATATAACATTAATTTCTAATGGTAATTGTTCAGTAAGTGAGAGTCTTAATTAGTGTTGTCAAATTATTCAAGCATAAAATTGTTCGAACAAAAGTTCCTAATTTTTTCAACAATTTGTATATTATTCGAATAACTTCAAAAAATGTAAAAAACAAAAACAATTCACTGCAAAACAATAGCAAATAATTCATCAACAAAATATCAAATCAAATATAGCTCTGAGTACTACTCAGAACAAAAAACGACACTGATTGTGGCACATTGCCGAAGCCGGTTTGCCACCAAACCAAACTTGACAAGGGATGACGGAAGTACGTTCCAAATATTAATATCAAATCCACAATCAACTTTAAAAAGCAATTTTGACAATTTTAATTTAAGAAGATAACTTTTTAAGTACTTTTAAATAATTATTCGAATATTCTTAAAAATCAATCGAATGATTTTTTATTCTAAATTGCAAAATTGTGTTCGTTCGAACAAAAATGAAAAAAAAATATTTACCGAAATTGGAAATGCGAAAATCATCAAATTTCCTGTATTCATACATAATTTATTCATATAAAAGAATCCTTACATTCTTAAAATACTAAGCAGCCGTAAATGGAGAGATTTTATTATTACAAGTACTTTCCGATCATGAACCAGCTTAAGCAAACTGCGAACTGGTATATTTGCACATACGTTTTTATGCTCCCTCTCTCTCGCTCTCTTTCTCTCTCTCTCTCTCTCTGATGCGAATAAAATTCACATTCATGAATGTGCTTCTATTTCTTCTACTATACCGACTTTAATTCTTCAACTTAAACAGTAAAAAGTCTAGTGCCTCTGGATATGATACGATCCCCGTACAGTCGATTAACCTACATATAAGATTTGAAATGGAAGTATGAAAATATAGCACTATCTATTGTGTATAATAAAATTCAGGGGAAGCACTCAATATTTTGTAGAAAATGTTTCAAAGTTCAACGACAACGAGCCCGAACTGCCACTGCAGGGACTCGAGCTAAACCAATTTCATTAATTCTTTTTTCTTGCCTTAATAAAAATGGCTATTTTATTATTTTGTTAAGGTGCTGCTACAGTGTTTGTAGCACATTGCTTTGTGTTTTAACAAAGAAAGTGCAAGCGACAAAGGAGATACAAAAAACAAAAACTCGTAAAGCCACTTGAAAATAAAATTCATTGAAAACACTTTTTTTTATTCTTTTTATGTCAAAAAGTTGTAGCAATTTATCTGTGTCACCCTGTTAGGCGTTTGTTTTAAGCTTTATTGTCTTGAAATGTGTTCATGCAATTTTCTTAATGGTAAAGTCAGTTTGTTTGTCATTTCGTTTCGTTTGTGTCCTTTTTTTATTTTTCTTGCGACAGTCTTTAACATCATCTTCTTTTATGTACCAACACTACAATAAATACTTATAAGAAATACTTTAATAACAATAATAATGACAACAAGAACAACAACAACAGCAATAAATGGAACATAATAGCTTATTATAGCAGAGGCAAAGTTTAATTGCAACCGCGCGGTAAATACGTTATAAAAAATGCGATAGAAAATGAGACAAGACAACAAACGAAAATGTTTTAATGTTGTAAGATTTTAAATTACGTTGCATGGTGGTGGGCTGTCATCGGAGAACTCTGTGACTGCTTAAACTTCCCTCGTACCTAATTAAAACTCAAGCTGCGTAATTCACCAATCTAAAATCCATGGAATAGTCATGGACAATGGGGGTATGAAAGTCCTTAGCCACATAAGGTTGTATGCATCTCATGAAAATATTTGAACAGGAAAAAACAATCGTACACGTGGACGGAGCAAGAGTTCATCGCAATACACCAGAGATAAAGAATCAGTCAAAGCATGGGACTTTTGCGGGTACATATGCTCCTAACAAAGCCCAGCAAGGTTTGTCGGCCAACAAGTTCAAGGCAATAGTTTTTTGGGATACATGCCTTGGCGTTCACATCGACTACTAAAAAAAAAGGTAAAATGATCTCTGGCGTTATTACGTGAATAGTCGCCACGACCTATGGAGTTTGGTCTAAGAAGTGCTTCCCCATTGTACACATTCTCTTAAATTTATTTCCCAGTTACAATTTCGTGTTTCAAAATCAGCAGATAAATATATCTCCGCGGTAAAAGATTTGGTTCGCATTACCGGAACTAAAGCCTCTGGAAAGAATAAACAAAAAATAACAAGTCATGCACTAATTGCAGCGAACTTAAAGGAGTCTATGTTGGGGAAAAAATGATTTCCTGTCGACAACATATAATTAATTCAAAAACTTAAGCAGTTTTCAAATTGCCCTCGTATATTTGACTACAATCTCAATACAAACTATCAGATGTAGAAAAGATCACATAACTTCAATAGTTTTTTTTAGCAACATTTAAAAACTTTAGAGGCCTGGTTATAGAAAAATTACGGATTAACCCATCAAAACCTCCACGTTCCCCTCCACGTTTCATTAATAAAAATCAATTATTTTCTTAAAACCCATTTGCCATTTTGCAAGCAGCAAAAGTTTGAACTCTTGCATTGTCCTCAATAATCAAGACTTTTTTCTTTTCAAAAACAATCTATGCTAACGAACTTCAGAATTACCTGAAGATTTTGGGGGGAATTTAAAAATTCATTTTATGGGAAAACGCGTATTTTTAAACGGTTTGTGTCACCCCAATATGCACACCTGATTGTATCAGCAGATTTGAGACTCTGGGAGGAATCTAACTTGACTCATGCACTACGAACCAACCTTCATTCTAACAGATATATCAAGATTTACGCCAGCACCAGTCGTACGTCACAATCGGACAGTAGTGTTTGCCTCGCCCCTGTACGGCCTTGTATAGGTAGCAATTGAAGCCCAGGGCTGCCTGAACGCCTTAATCACAGCTACCACGTGCTCTCCCGAAGGAGCCTCACCTACAACCAGTGTAGGGCTCCGTTTAAATTTTTTTTTTAATAGAAACATAACTCTTCCATATAAAATCGAGTCAGCCTGAATCACAAAGGGTTGTTTTTAGTTCAAACCATTTAACACTGCATGACAAAAGTAATTAATTCAAGTATAAGAATCACACAAGCATACAAATGACGTGCCTCGTATCAAACACAGAAAAACATAATTTTTAATAAACAACATCATGTTGCAAGTTAAAAATGTCTGTGACAAAATTTCTAACAAGTGGCACAAGGTCGTCTATGAATGAGAAATAATAGCAAAAAAAAAAACACACTGAACTAAAAATAAATTTTAACAACAACAATGAAACATATTAGAAATTGCATGCTGAGTCGTTAGCAAGCAGGCCTTAAAATAAAATTTATATGTCGCCATTAATTTATGCAAAATGTTTTACAAAATATTTGCAATTTTTGCCATGAAATGACGCAGATATTAATGAAATGATTGCGATGCTTATATAGGGATTTTTTTGTTAGTTTGAGATATAAGAAATTACGAAATGGTTTAAAATGATTTTCAAATCTTTAAAATATTTTAAATGCGGCAAGAGTTTTTAATCTTCAATGAAATTCAATACTACTTCGAAATTTAAGTTTCGTTCGTCCATCTCTGAGGGGCCGAGTATAAACACGGTTCTTAAAAATACACTTTTCTATACAATTAACCCAAAATGTTTACTATGAAGATTCCAAATAATTCTACAACATGTTTGTACATGTCGATGCAAACTTTTCTCATTAAGGAAATTAAGGAGATTGTGTTCGATAACTATTTAATTTGGTGATACTCATGTTTTGGTTACAAACTTTTGATGTCAGTTGTTCCGTGTAAAGTATAATAAAAAAGAGGACACTATCTGTAATACCCTGTAGATCTTTTATGCTTCAGATCTTTAATTAAATCAATCTCCGTAAAACGCTCTTTAGAAAGGTCAACACTTAACACAGACAAGGTCGCCTAATAACATCCGAACACAAGAGCGCAGATTTAATAACACGTCTTTTATCATTAATGAAAATAATACATTCACAAAGAACGCGAGTCGTTGTTACTTCCCGGTCCAGGCCTTACCAACATAAAAGATGAAAATTCTAATTTCGCTCCACAAAAGATAGTTCAGTCGAAAATGTTCGGAGAGAAATTTTACCAAAAGTCGAAGGTCATTCCTATTTAATTTCTAGAGTTTGTTCTATGAGAAGGGTTTACTGAAGAATTCGGAGAACCATTTCGTTCAACAGTTCTTTGCAGTCAACAGTTCTTTGCGGTCAACAGTTCTTCAGTTCATAGACCCACTACACTACAAAATGACTCTGGGGCAAAAACGAAGTATCAGAAGTCCGTCACTTGTTGCATTTGTGGCCAGATATCCAGGAATCTTTATCACCAATGGCCAGTTTTTAGAGTGTTTCAAAATATCCAAAACCAGCCTGGATCGAAAATTCAATGAAAGTTGGCATTTTAAGGCAGCTTGGCTATTCAACAAAACAGCAATGTGGGCAAGTTGTTCCGAACACATGTTGAGCTTGAGCTTGAATCGAAGTATATTCATTGATATTTTCTACAAAGGGTTTTCCGAGAACAAACGGCGTAGGCATCTGAGGCAGAGGACCTCCGTCTGTCCTCCAAAGTGGAGCTTCAGGAAGTATATTCCTTCATTAGGAGCAGCACTAGTTGGGAATGATTCCACATCGGCACGGTTATAATGGCCAATTAAACTTCCTTCTATCTCCATTTTCCACTTTTCGAGCCTGTGTTGCGGGCGGCCTGCCCTAAGCTACGTTTCCATATCGATTTTCATGTGTCCTTAACTCGATCGGTTGACACATGTCAAATGACCAAAAAGATGTTTTGTTTTGGAAACTTACAAAAATTATTTAAAAAAAGCACACGATTTGTTTAACCCATTTTCTTTTATAAAATGTCACATTTCCCGTCAAATTTTTTTCAATTGTAATTTAAATACCCAACAAATAAGAAGTGAAAAGAAGTATTATGTTTTTAACTTCCACAATTTATTGAAAGTTTTTGCATGATGCATACATAATTAATGCAAAGAATTCAGGAGTTTATATGTTCCTGTTCCTGCGTTGATGCCTTCGGTCTGGCTAAATAATTAATTCTTATACTTGTAGAAAGTGGGTGGTGAGTGGGAGGTACTTGAAACTTGTTATACACAATGAAATCTGTTTGAAAATATGTAGCGGAATTCCTAAATGAATTTCTTTTGCTCCTTTAAAAAAAATAAACCATAAATAAAATAGCGGGTCTTCCAATAGAGACTTCTGAACGAATAACGGCCATATTGTGGAAGTTACGTCTGTCGAATTGGCAGTTATTTACTCAGGCGCTTTTGCCAAACCACCATGGACTGATATAGCGTTCAATAAAATGTTCGTGTGTCAAATTGTTTTATCAAGATGGGTGTTCGGGCAACGGCCATCACCGTCTATGGCGAGTACTTTAGGTCGATGATTACTACGTTCTTTTGGCCTGAATTGCCCGATAGGGATGCCAACAACATTGGGTTTCAACATGACGGTGCTACGTGTCGCACAGCTCACGCCACGTTGGACATTCTGTGCGAGCGATTTAAAGGCATGTAACACGTGGATTTGACCCCGTTAGCCTTTTCCTTGAGGGGGTTTCTTAAGTTGCTGGTATATGCGAATAAGACAAAAACTACTGTGGCCCTCAAAGCCTAGATAACGCACGTAATAGGTTAAACCCTGCCCCCGACATTCTATACTATAGTATATGGCATCGACAATGACTTCTCATACACACTTTGTTTTATTTAAATTTAAAAATAAGAAGCACCTAATGAAACACCCTTTATTAGGTATGCCAGAGTTACACAAATATACTTTCTTTTCTCTCTCCTTTATGTTGATGAAATTTATTTTTTTTTATGCTGCTCTATTTTGCACTCGTTGTATTAATATTATTAATATTAAAATTAAAATCTAAAATATTTTAACCAGCCCTGACTTTTTACAAAATTCGTTATGAACACAACGCAAAGAAATATCTGATACGATGGCTCGTCGGACCATCATCGTAGCTTCACCAGTTTTGTTCTATTAAACCTCATTTCTGCTTAGCACTAACAACTGGATATGATCCTGCAATTCGTAACACGTTCGAAAAGGTGTCTAAAAAGAATAATAAGCTGTTTTATACTTCTACTTCATCACTTCTTTGACGCCTCTCCTCAGCGAGCAACACCGTTTTTTTATTGTAACTAATAATTGCCTGAAGTATTTTTCATACAAATGAAATTTTGCCATTAATTAATAAAATTACCACTACCAATGTTCAAATCTTTAACTTATTATTAAGAGCTAAAAAAAAATTAATAACTGAATATAAGACAAGTCCTTGCCACTGCTCCACATTCACAAATTTCTTCTCCTTGGTGCATTTATTTACTTCTGCACAAACATACACGTCCATAGATATTTGCCAATAATTCACTTCGTTTTTTATTTATTAATTCAAATGTTATGCATGCAATATCCAACTTAATTGACAAGAAAAGTTGTCGCAGCAGAAGAGCTTGTCAATTCTCATTTCCCTATTTCGCAAATCAGTTACAATTTTCTATTTCCCATGAAATTTCTGTTTATGTGTCATAAATTAGTCAGGCAGGCGAAAAATAGTTGCATACATTAGAATGGAAAGGAAAAGAAAACTGCATGAAAATGTAATTGTATGAGTAGTTGCAGTTAAATTTATATTTGCCACGGAAAAGCATATTAGAGATAACCCAGCAAACAAAAATTTTTAGTGACTCAAAGGAAGTTTAAAAAGACCGGTCTATTTATTGCCAGTGAAGATATGATCTTAGAACGCGATTTAAGGTCTGTTTCTATAAAAGATTTACGCCATTATAAAACTTGCCGATTGTTAAAGTTTGGATGTTATCGGACATAATATTCGTTTGTGTGTTTGAAGTTGCCATATTTTGAACAACAAATAACAACAACTTTAAGTAAGTTTTGCAAATACAAAATAAAAATGTAAAAGAGCGAGCTAGAAAATATTATTGAAAATAAAAACATCACAATCGTTTCCTCCCAGTAAACAAATAAACAAAAGTATGTCGTTGCCACTATGTATTCTTAAAAATAGATTTAGTTTGTCGAAAGTAGACTTTTTCTCTCTTGCACTGCCATATTTGCAAAAAGATAAATGTAATTGTTACCGCCACTAAGAATCGCTGCAAGTGCATCATTTTTTATCGCTATTTATTATTATCGATTAAACCGTCGAATGCAATTTTTCTTTTATTATTCCACGCGGTTTAAATAGCGAGCCATATTTTTACAAAAGAATCATATTTTATTCTTGTAACGTAATCATCCGATTAGATAAGATCGAGAAGTTTCGCTCCGAGTAGCCATACATGAAAAGTCAGTATCCACATTCATAGTATATAAGTTTTCTTTACAATAATTGTGAATTATATTCTAGGAATTTTAACATTGAAGTACAAGGCAATAAATAATAATTATATCCTAAAAATCCTTATACTCGTGTTTATAATCTACAATTTGGCAGCTTCATCCGTCCACAGTAATTTTACAACGAAGTTGTAATTGCGAATAATAGTTAAACGTCACTTTATTTCATTTCTCACTTTCGCTAAAGTTACTTTTTACTAACACGAACTCTAAAGGCAAGTTGTAATTATGGCCCTTTAAATAATAAATAAAAATAATATGGGCTTGTTTATGTAACAGAAGCAACCGACCTGTCTAGGAAATTTGTGCAGAAATCAACAATAAAAAATATGTGTTTTTCAGATACATTTTCTGGACGAGTCACTGGCTAGTGTTACATAAACAGGCCCTAAAATAAAACAAAAACACATAAAACAAAAACGCAAAAAACTAAAAAAATCTGATGCTCCGACAGAAATATATTTCACCCACTTTAACCGTTGAATTGTCATTTTAATGAAGTAAATGAAGTTACCGGTTGAGAAGCTTGTAACCGGTATAGTGGATGGGCACCGTCAATTGCTACTCGCAACAATTGAGCTTGTAAAGGGTGCTTTTCTTAGAGGTTTAAAAGCATGAATTCAATTAATATACTAGGATGCTATAATTAAAAAAAAATATTTATTATAGGGATAACTGAATGCACTTAATGTTTGAATATGATTTCGGACCTGGAAGTCAAATTTTCGATCGTATAAAGTTGCTGGTTTGTTTTAATAACCTAACCCCAGAGAAAATAATTCAAAGGCATAAAATCGCACGATTTTAGAGGTCAAATGACTGGATAATTTTGAGAAATGCCGTGTTTGCAAACTGTTTCCTTTAATAAGTCGATTGTTTAACACGCAATATGGCATGTAGCGGCGGCTTATAGAAATAAAACATCTTTTAGGTAAACATTTCACCCAATTGGAGTTCCAACCATTTCATAACCATGGCTCTATACCGCTCATCTTGCTCCTCATTAATGCGAGTGTAGCATTAATTACAGCAGCAATTGCTTCTTCAGTGAGCATTGTATGATGTCTTAGCGGATGCGTATTACCATTCACAGTACAGGTGAGGTTAAAAAGATGCATGAATAATCAGACAAGTCTCCTGCCAGATCTGCAAACCATAAGCCAACCTAGAACCTTTAAACAACATTCCTTAATAATTCACAATACTCTAAATATAAGAGTTGTCGTTACCATGACTATTTCTTTAGGATCCCATTCAACCAAATTATTATTAACAAGACACCCACTACTCGAAATTAAGTCGCTCGCATAGATCATGAACCATTTCGTTTATTATTTTATTAGTTGACAACGAAATTTTTTATGAAATTGATGGCAAAAAATTCTTGTTCGTTAACAAGAGGTGCAAAGAGGCGCTTGATTCCTATTGTCAACAAAGAAAATTCATATTGATAAATGTAGTCAATGCTGATAGCTTTTCTGCATTGAGGTTTGCAGGTATAATTTTTTGTAAATTTTTTATAGTTCATGGAGCAACATTTTTGCCTAAATTAATTGGTTGTAATACAAGCTAACGATTTGGGATGGCAAAATTAATCGAAGAACGATTAATTGTATTGTTGCGATTGGCGATGATCGATTATTTCAAAAGTAACCGAAACAATTACATAAACAATACAGGCCTATAATATGCCGCTAAAAATATCAAATTTGGCGGCAAGCCAATTAAAAATAACTATTCTCAGCCAGTTTGAACGACGGCTTCGGAATTTGGAATAATAATTTTCACTAGCAGCTCCATTAGCCCTAGATCAGACGACAGTATTGGAAGTGGAGACGAAACGACCTCTATTGATGTTAAATTCGATTTACGGTCTAACAAGTCTTGAGCTCACAAGCGAAAAAGAAGAACAATAACTCTGCAAATCGTTAAGATGAGCATAGCTTCTTTCTCAACACCCCAGTTCTCGAATTAAAAGGCGATGGGGTTAATTTCAATTTATAATTTCTCGATTGAACATAGCAACACTTTAAGGCTTCTAAGCTACAGTTTTATTAGTTAAACTTCCTGCAAGAATTTATCAAGTAACGTAACAAAATAAATTTGGAATTCATTAATCTGACAATCAAACAGACACTTTGATAGAAAATACGAAAATGCGGCAAATTGGAAATGAATAAAATAAAGTTTGACACGAAAACATTACAGTGTGCACATACACACTTACAAAAGTTAAGGGCGTTCAATTATTAAACTTGTTATAAAGTCATCTTCTGTTATCTACACAACAGGATCTCAAAACTTATGTGAAGGCAAGTATTTAGTGAAATCAGAAATCTCTTTTTTATTTTAGATTTCTTATGATTTAACATAATAATTGAAAGTATGACTTTCAAATAAAATAATATGTCTATTAAATTGAAGAAAATTAGCATTTCTTTTTAAATTTGTTTTAATATTTATTATTAATAGAACTACAAATATATTACAACAATTTTACTTTGTTGTTTTCTAAGAAATATATCTTTAAATCGCTTGAAAAGGAAAATAATTCGTAAGTTTTCATTTTCTTTAGAAGATAAAAATTTCTTTTACGAGAATAATTTATTTTTCAAAACATACAAAAGGAACAACAATTTGCCAAACTTGTTTTTGGGTCAAATGTAATTCCTTTATTATCAAGCCCTTTGCTGCACAAATATCTTCGCAGCATATTGCTATATAGTGTTTCGTTATAATTTCTGTGCGGACTCTATTGCATCCTTTGACTGAAATAAATAAAGAACAAAACGAGCACCTGACCAGAGTTTAAACAAAATAAATAATTTGGACCACCCTATTCCAAGTTTGTCTAACAAATTAATGAAAAAAGTTTCAAACTAAAATAGGAGGGTGTTTTGTTTACATGACCGAGGCGAATTATTAATACCCATCATCACCAAACCGTGAATGAAGAGTTTATAAGACACAAAGACGAATGACGGGCACCTAATTTTTCTTGCTTGTATGTCGTAAATTTATTTTTTCTAAAACGAGTTTTTGTTCTTTTTATCCATTTTTCAATACAGTAAAATTAAGTTGTCATATTTAAACTTTACGATCCCATTTTTTAACGGCTGGAATCGATTATCGGGCAGTTAATCCGTTACTCGTTTCAATTATATTCTAAATTAAAAGAGCTGCTATTTGCTAATAAGGAACAAATGCAATCATGTTTTCAAAAATGGTATGGTATGGTATGGTATGGTATGGTATGGTATGGTATGGTATGGTATGGTATGGTATGGTATGGTATGGTATGGTATGGTATGGTATGGTATGGTATGGTATGGTATGGTATGGTATGGTATGGTATGGTATGGTATGGTATGGTATGGTATGGTATGGTATGGTATGGTATGGTATGGTATGGTATGGTATGGTATGGTATGGTATGGTATGGTATGGTATGGTATGGTATGGTATGGTATGGTATGGTATGGTATGGTATGGTATGGTATGGTATGGTATGGTATGGTATGGTATGGTATGGTATGGTATGGTATGGTATGGTATGGTATGGTATGGTATGGTATGGTATGGTATGGTATGGTATGGTATGGTATGGTATGGTATGGTATGGTATGGTATGGTATGGTATGGTATGGTATGGTATGGTATGGTATGGTATGGTATGGTATGGTATGGTATGGTATGGTATGGTATGGTATGGTATGGTATGGTATGGTATGGTATGGTATGGTATGGTATGGTATGGTATGGTATGGTATGGTATGGTATGGTATGGTATGGTATGGTATGGTATGGTATGGTATGGTATGGTATGGTATGGTATGGTATGGTATGGTATGGTATGGTATGGTATGGTATGGTATGGTATGGTATGGTATGGTATGGTATGGTATGGTATGGTATGGTATGGTATGGTATGGTATGGTATGGTATGGTATGGTATGGTATGGTATGGTATGGTATGGTATGGTATGGTATGGTATGGTATGGTATGGTATGGTATGGTATGGTATGGTATGGTATGGTATGGTATGGTATGGTATGGTATAAAGTAAATCCTGTCGGGCTGCAAAGTTCTAAGTAAATATTGTCCTTATCTGATTCATTTCAGATGTTCCGCAGGAAAAGAAAGAATTTTAAATTAACGAATTAATCACATGCACTCCTCACAAGAGAAACATAGTTTTCATATTAAAACTTAAACACGTTTTATTGCATGGCAAAAGCTGGCAAATAAATACTGTTCGCAAGTTTAATGAAGTACGAAGATATAAACACATAATTTAAAAATTGTGGAGAAAAAGGAAAACAACTTAAAGTATTAGAAGAGAGTTTAAAATTTATGTTTGGTCTTACGAGTATTAAAAAGGTTTGATCAAAAACATTAAATTTAATCTTGCTACCAAACATTGCCTGGAAAAATTTTATATACGAGGTGTGATTGAAATGTATAAGGAATTTTTTAATTTTGCACGGCGGGTTAAAAGAATGAACGAGAATTAGTGCAATCGGCAATGTTTTTCTTTCGCTAACGCCCAACTTGGTTGTATTCTTCTTTAAAAAATATAGCACTCTTACTTGGCTTAAGCCAATTAACATTAGATATTTTGTTACCATTGCCGAGATATAAAACTAAGTGGCAGTTAAACAAAACGCCATACCAAAAGGTCGTTCCGAAACTGCGTCGGTTCATAACTTAAAAATCCGTCGCCATTCGCGTTCATGAAACGTTGTTACCTATTTATACTCGTTTAAAATTACATAAAATTCAGCTCGTTCAATTTGCGGTCAGTAAAAATTATATAAATCCAGGGAAAGCTTCAAAAAAATGCATCATAACGTCGATAATAAATAAAAGAATAGGATATTGTCTAAAAAGTAACCAGATTCAGTAAATGACTGGCCAGCGCTCCCAGCAAAATGTACTTTTTGTAGCCATTTATGTTCGGATGGATAACCATGCCCACAACGGAACACTCTTCGAAGTGCGCCGTCGACCTAATATGCAGAAGAGAAATAGAGTCTACAAACATGGTCTTAGGGACACGTTTTTACTCGAGTAAATTTGAAAATTTAGCCGAGGGAATAAATCTCTAACCACATATACATACGTAATCAATAGTTACGTGCAGCTATTTTTAAAATGTAAATAGTCGGAATCAAGTTATCAACTCAAATAATTCTTTTCAACTTTTTTAGTATTTTCAATGAAAAACTTCAAAACAAAGTTTTATTAAAGAACTTAGAAATAATCTTTTTGTCAAATATTACAGTTGTCCTTTGTCTTGTGTCATTTTGGCCTCTACCTAAGAAGTTCTAACGTTTTTTACGACTTTTAATATTTTGTTATATCAAAGTAAATATATTTCGTAATAGCGTATAAACAAAAAAGTTCAACAAGAAAAACTAATAAAGCAAGCTCAATTAAGAAAATGACAAATAATGACTTAATTGGCAATTAGGAAATAAAAAACACATAAATAAACAAATGTTAAACAAACTTTTTTCCAACCACAAACAAAAGGGACTAAAAGCAGACGATGAATATTTCTCTAATAAAAACTTCATATTTTTCCAACACTTTAACACAAACATTTCTGCACCTTCGCTGTTAAGAGCAAAATAAAGTGAGAATGTTTAGACATTTGTATACACCACGTTTGGCTAACGGTGAACGTGCCCCATTAAATTGGTCGCTTAAGTTATATCGTTGGACCAATTGTATTTGTTGGCCCTTGGACGATGGAGCCCCTTACTGGTTACATTTAGTTGACCGTTTCTCGTGGTTTCTGGGATTTGTGGTGTTTCTTCTGTACAACGACGCTGAATTACGATACATTCGTTTGTATTTTAATAATCTGGATGAAATGTTAACTGCAGTACCGATATACCTGGTGGTAATTGAAATACATTTGCGTGCCTTCACATTGGGTTGCAGAAAAGACGATTTTAAGAATCTATTAAAGAAGTTTCATGCAGAAATCTATATTGAAGAGTAAGTGGTTTTTGTACGGTATCTATGGACGGAAAAGCACTTTTCAAAAAAGTAACCTTGATAAAAAAGGAACTTATTGCGAAAAAAATTTTAAAAAAGCGTATTTTTGTTAAAAAAGAGAATTACCGGGGAAAAGTGACTTTTTTTGTGGAAAAAGTGACTTTTTGTGGAAAAAGTGACTTTTTTGTGGAAAAAGTGACTTTTTGTGGAAAAGGTGACTTTTTGTGGAAAAAGTGACTTTTTTTTGAAAGGGCTCGTGTTTGTGAGGCTAACAGAGGCGGACTGATATCTGATGTTGTATTCCATACATAATTGCCGACATTAAATAAAACATTTATCAATACACGATCCATTCTCTTTCATTTAATCAAAAATTATAAACAAAAAAGTAGTATACCTTCCCGGCGAACACCCTGTATAAAATATTTAAAATTGTTTAAATATTATTTATGAATTCTTAGATCCACAAATCCAAAAATCGTAAAGAAAATCAAACAACAACTTTGGCCAATTCTAACATTTTCTTTACTTTACTTGTGTGCCCTCACCTCGTATATTCTGACGGCGGTTTATGTGTTAGCAATCAATAACAGAGAGCTGCTCTACAAGATGATACCACCGGTGGATTATAAGAGTAACTTTTACATCTACTTTCTCATTTTAATGAGTAACATTTGGCTGGGCTCAATAAGCGCCACCATGATGTTTGGAGAAGGCAATATTTTAGGCGTTTTGATATTTCACCTCAACGGACGGTACTTGATAATGCGTGAAACGTTAAATAACAAAGTGGATACAATATTGAAGAGTAATTTAAACAGCAATATTATAGCGAAGTACGAGCATGTGCTGACCGAAACATTAAGGGAACATTTGAGACTTAATAAATTTGCCGGTGAGATACAAAATGAGTTTTCGTTTCGCATATTCGTAATGTTTGCGTTTAGCGCCATGTCCTTGTGTGCTTTGGGCTTTAAAGTGTATACGGTAACTTGTGATCCGAACTGAAAGATTATTTAAACGTTTTTTGATAAAACAGTAAAATTCGTTTTCTTTTCTAGAGTCCGCTTAGTAGTATTGGTTATGTGTTTTGGGTCATAGGTAAAACTCAAGAAATAATTGCTTTTGGTCAGCTGGGCTCTACAATTATAAGAACTGTAAGTATTTCCAATCAATAATTGTTAATATATTTCTTGAATTGTATATTTTTGACTGCTGCTAGACCGATCAATTAAGTTCCATGTATTATGAATCCAAATGGGAAAAAGTGCTAGTGCGCTCTTCAAATGCCAAGGATAATGTTAACCTTATGAAATTTGTCAACTTATCTATAGCAACCAACCGCAACGCTTTCCGTTTATCTGGTCTGAACTTTTTCGATGTGTCTTTGACCTGTGTAGTAAAGGTGAGAGTGATGTTTAATCTCCATTTTCTTGCTAATAAGTTTTTTTTTGAGTTTTTAGGTCTTACGAGGAGCTGGTTCCTATTTTACATTTTTGATTTCTATGCGTTAAGAGAGTAATAAAATAATAATTCACTGATCTACCATCTTCACTCCGTTTTTTACTTCATTTGTATTTAATTTAATATTATTTTAAGATATTTTTCAGAATTTCGATACCAAATTTTAATCTTCTGCGGGCCATTGTTGTTCTATTTTCAGCCGTGATCAATTTCCGAATATGTAACGGTGGGTCGTCTAACGTTGGCACAGTGGTCGGACTTGCATAACGACTATAAGTCCAATTTTTTTCGAAATTGTGGTTTCCCTTATAAATCACCTGATTTGCTCAAGATCAAGACTTTACGATAAATGATGATTGCAGGGTTGTTATATAATCTTCAGGCATAAGTTCTACAACTTCATCAATGTTTGGTGGCAAAGTCGTTGATTCGCATGTTGCATAGAAAATTTCATCAGACATCAGCATCAGACACCTAAATTGCTAAGAGTTTTGTATACGTCATCATTTGGTTATACCTGAGCGAGCTGCAAAACTTACTCTGAAATGTCCAGGGTTGGACTCAACTTAGATGACTTACAATAGGCACTAGATGGAATAAAATGCCGATGAGCAGCTACCTTTTGCGGTGAATTTTCCAAATTTCGAAAACTTGCAAACATTTTTTGTGAATTCTCAGTTAAAAATTATTTTTGTAAAAATTAATAGTTTTTGTGAAGGTGGATTTTTAAGGTTATTGGCGAATTTAAATTTCTTTGGTGAACTCCGACTTGTGGTAAATTTTTTTTATATATACCTTTTTGTAAACATTTTTAAATTTTTCATATAATATTGAAATTTTGCTAATATTCTGTTTTCTTCATAAAATCGCAAAATTTTTCTCAAATTAAAATTTTTGGTATGAAATTTAAAAATATGGTAAATTTTGTTTTTTGTGGATTTTTTTTTTAACTTTTGTTTTATTGTTAAATGTCAATTTTATGGCAACAAAATTTTTCGTGTGCTAAATTTTTGTCGCTGCAATTTCGGGTTTTTGAAATTTTGCTTTTGTTTTGGAAAATTTTGCTATTCTGGTCCCAAATTATGGTGAAATTTAGATTATTTTTATTTTTGAGTTTTATTTAGGTTTTTATTATAATTTATAACGAATTCCGAAATTGTTGTGCAATTTGAGTTTTTTTTTTTATATATTTGTGTTAAATTTGCATTTTGGTGAAATATAAAATTTTGTGATGAAATTTGAAAGTTTGGTGAATTTCGTTTTCTTTGATGTTTTCAGTAAAGTTTCAGTTTTTTTTATTAAACATTGATTTTTTGACAATTTATATTTTCTTGACTTAGTTTTTGATTTTATGGTGATCTTTAAAATTTTTCGAACCGCTTTTTGGTGAAATTTCGATTTTTCGAAGAATTAGGTTTCCAAAGTTGGTTTTTTAAACAACTTTTAATTCGGTCCAACATTTAGGTCCGTAAGTTAACTGGGAGCTTCGGTTAGATAATTTCTGTGGAGGGACGCTAAAGCAAATTTATTAAAGTTCAAAATATGCATATTTTACGCGCTGATAAAATGGTACAAGTTTGAAGATCCTACCTAAGAGGTCTAGTGTCGTCGGAAACTTGATTTCAACATCGGACAGACACACACATAATTAAGTGAACTTCCCTACCTACAAGAATCCAGAATATATAGACTTTGTTATTTGGAAATGAATAATGTAGAAATTACAAATGGAATGACAAACCTACACATATACATTTTTTCAATTGAAATGGATTAAATAAATATTTTTTAAGTCAAATAAACGCAGGTGTATTTCGAAATCAAATAAAAGAACTGATGTGTTGAGCAAAAGATGCTATTTTTATCATTTTTACGTGGTCAGTATCTGAATAATAATCAACAGATTTGAGAGATTCCGTCAAAATCCCATGGCCAACTTAGACTGTCGGCAACGACTTGTGCTTATTGCAATCCCTCTTATATAAAAATGGGTAAGCCATATGGCGTTTTCGGTTAAAGAGTACATGCTTTATGTACCCTATTTAATTTTGGATTTAATTTGCATTAATACGGGTTAAAATTTAAACAGCACCTTTTGTGGGCGTAAACAAGTTTCGAGTATTAAAAAATTTTACATTTATTCCAGAGATGAAAACCCATTAATTATCAGTGAAACTCCTTCTAGAATGCCTTCATTATTATCCATCGTATAAATCATAAAGATACTCCCAACTTTAAAAGCCAAAACGTTATACCATGACAAAAAGGTAGTTCCAAGCAAATATATCTCCGAGTGACGCAATTGTTATTGATTCTTGCGGAAAAAATTTTTGTGCGACTTGTGCGGGTTTTAAGACCGAGAAAGTGTTGACGAGTGAAAAGAATTTTAAAACTTAAACTATGCAGAAATTATATGCTCCATTATTATCATAAATTTAATTCAAAAACCCACTTCACTTATTTACAAATATTTACTTACCGTCCAAATTATGAAAATTTCACATTCAAAGAAATAAATTGTCCTGCAACAAAGGAAAGAAAAATATGCATGAGTTTGTGGGGTTAAAATTAAACTGGTAATAAAATTTAAACAAGCATTTCTATTCTAAAATACAAACAAACAAAAAATAATGCAGTAAGAAGGAACATATATTTTAACTTTAAGTAAATATGTATTTTGACAAGCACCTGTATACTTAAATCTCGCATACGAGGTTGGTCCCAGAACTAGTCGACTTGACGTATGCATAGCGGTACTTTGTAAAAATTAAAAAGAAAAGCTGTTGTTCATACTATTAAGCTAAAAGTTTAAAAGACTTCTCTTCTTAAGCTCCTTTGGCGAGTCTTTTTTAATGTAGGGGGGATATTGATGCTGACCGCTAACTTTATTGGTCCCTTTTCCACCCCCTTCTTTCCACGAATTGATTTTAAGCAACCGATCTGTAATTTACGATTACCTTACTTTTATTCATGTTTCGTGCTACCTTTACTCTCGACTGTAGTGATTTCATACTGTCGACTGGTGACTGTCGACCTTCTTCCTCGCCACGGAGTCTCTTGTTAATTGCTAGCATTTATCTAAGCCTTAGGTCTACCATGGCATTCACATATAACAAGTGTCTGCCCGTGGATCAAAGCCTTATGCTAGCCAGTGCTGGACATTCCCACACAATGCGCGCTACCGTCTTAAGCCTTTTTCGCAGGAGTATCATTCGAGACTAACCCGTCCACCCCTTGCACAGTTTTCTTGTCTATTTCTTCAGAATTATTCCATTGAATTGAGATTAACCTCTCCACCTTCTGCGAGGCTTCAATGTCCATCCCTATCGGAATCTCACGGTCCAACGCCTTAGAAGTACCTTCAAGGATTGACCCGTCCACCCCATGCGGAGCAGTCTTGCCAACTCTTCTGGATTTCTTCCTTGGCCATCTAAATAGGCGGGTACTAAGTCCCAAAATTTCTCAAAATGAGTACCAACTTATTTTGTGCAGCAAGTTTGTTTGAAGGCGTCACACCCCTTATATTTCTTCCTTTCTCCTCAAACATTTCGCAAAAAATTGAGGTAGCAGAGACATCACCATGGGAGATTAGGGCAAATGACCCCAGCTGGATCCTGTTGTCAACTAAAACTTGTCACCTTGTCAGCTTTCCCGTGCCATAAAGACTTTCTTCAACTCTGATCCCTGTCTCTTAATTAAAATGAATGGCAGAACTAAAGTTACCGCAGAACATATGAAGATGAACATTGCAGTGATTGACCAAGGGAGGTTGTAACGGTAAAATTCACAAGCGCTTGGTAAATGACCACCACTACCAGCAACAAGTAAGGTAGCAGTTTTAAGTAGAACTGGAAACCTGCTATTCGTAGAAACTAAAAATTTTGAGACATGAGAAAGTAACCCATAAGATGGTTTGCACGTTTGCTCACATCTAAACAAAAACAGCTCGGTAAAGAGTTAAGGATTTTCACTATATTTCCTATCACTGCTCGGGTCATTTTAAAACCATCCTCGTACATGTTTAAAAATTAAACTTTGTTAAATGTCTCTCGCATATACGGTTTAGTTTTGCAAATAAAATAAAAACCTCAATAAAAAAAGTTGGCAAAAATGACTTTCGCAACAAAAAGTATTTCAACGTTACTTTCAAACGCCTGTTAGTGTTGGTGGAATTTACAATTACATAAGAACTTTTACTGTTGATTGTTCTGTGTGTGTAAGTAAGTAAATGCGAATATAAAATGCATGATTGTGTAACGGAAATGGCTGTCATAATTGTAAATATTTCACACAATATATGAGGTGGTAGTTGGCAATTGTTTTTGCGACATGCAGCCATAGAGTTTGTATTGGTGAATGTGACATTACTGTTAGAAATGTTGGAGTAATAATAGTGAATAACTTAAATGAAAAGCGACTTAAGCCACATTTGGATCTAAGGAAAATCCAATAATTTATATAACAAAATAGATGAGCACTACGTAATAAAGAGAAGAAAATACAATGAAATGGAGTGTAACATTTAGGATAAATAACAAGAAGCCTTGATTCTTGTTCAAATGGCACCTCTCTTATTTTAATATAAAAAACTTGATTAGTTTAGCTAAACTCGTGAACAATGCATGAACATAAATTGACCTCATTTAATTTAAAATTGGTCAGTTATGAAGTTTCTGCACGTACTGCAAGCATTGACTTGCAACAAATTTCATTTTTATTCTAGTCCTTTGAAGATAATTGTTATTATTTTTTAAAGTCACGTGCAGTTTACTACAATACGATTATAACATTTAGATTGTCATAAAAATGCAGTAAATGGAGAATATTTTCTGTTTAGTTTGTGCAGACTATTAAAGGAGTGTAAACAACGTTAACATTGACTCGCTGAAGAGATATAAAATGAAGTCTTTGTGGGAAATTTAACGCGCCTTCACCAGACTTATGATGTCCCAGCTTAGTTAATAGCTACTTGCATATTCCAAAATTTCAATCAAAAAGGCCAATGTTCAAAAAAATTGAAATTTTGTAAAAAAAAATTGTAAGTTAAACCAAAAAATTAAAATTTCTCTTCAAATTAAAAATAAACCATAAACCCTAAATTGAACAAAAAAACTAAAAAAAATAAATATTTACATAAATATAAAAAATAAAAATAAATAAATAAAATAAAAAATAAGATCATAATCAAAAGGCCGCAGTTTCACAAAAAATACCAATAAAAAGAATTTCACGAAAATTTGGAAATTTGACCTCAAATTGCACTAAAAATTTAAATTTCAGCCAAAAATGAAAATTATACAAAAATTTCTTATTGTCCAGGAATCTCGCCACAATTCGGAAATTTAACAGAAAATTTATAATTAATCAAAAATATTCAAAATCTCTAAAAACTAAAAATGTCGCAAAAATCCAAAATTAAATAAAAAATTTATTTCTACACAAAATCGGAAGTTCACCAAAAATTTTAAAATCCAATATGAAAATTACCAAGAGATCTAAACTTAAAATTTCACAAAGAAAATAACCAAAAGCAAACTTCATCATATTTTGAAGTTTAACGACTAATTTTGCCCAAAGACTGAAAATGTAACGAAAACTTAAAATTTTATCAAATATTCGGAATTTTACTAAAAATCCAATTTCTCTTTTATCTACAATTTGCCAAAAATGCTGGTATTTATCAAAAATACACAAGCCTTTTAAGAAAGCGAAAGGAGAGCTTAATTCTAAAATAAGACGAGTAAAACCGCAACAATTTCTTGCACCGGGGATAACCTTGTGACGACCAAAAGTCCTTCTACTCGTTTTTGGGTCACATGTAATTATAAGTATTTTGCTTCTCTAACTAAATTCGTAGTTTTTATTAACAATAACTTAGTTTTAAGATGTTTAGTTAACACCGCCACACAATGGTAGCACTGGTTCAATACAACACTACCATGACTACCAAATGATCAGCTGCTACGAAACGTATGATTGTGTGTATACGTGGGACTCAGCCAAGGAAGTATAATAGCATAGCGTATACAGAGAAGTCAGTCAGCATGTGGCTAGCAGTAAGACCTACTTAATAATTTTTAAAATTTTATTCAACTTTATTATTTAGGTCTTTGGCAGACAGCAAATAGTTGGACCAGCACTTTAATCGACTCAACTACTTGTAGCTTAATTATTTTAGAGTTTTACTCAACTTAATTAAGCTAGTCTCTCGCGCCACCAACTGGTAGGAAAACTACTCGCGTTTTCGTGTCAGGTCAGAATTTTATTCGCCCTGACAAGAGAAACCAGTGAGTAAGGTGACGCTATACCAATTGGTATAGGCGAGTAGTGGATACACACTCCTCAGTCGGTAAACGGTCGGAGTTGAGTGAGCAGAGGAGACATCTCTTAGCTTCGGGCCAGAATTATATTCGCCCCGACAAGAGAGTCAACCCTTGTCCCTTCACCTAGACGACGAGAGGCTGAGTGAGAGGCACGGAGCTTCTGGTATTGTCGAGTCAGGCCAGAATATTATTCGCAACGAATAGTGGCGATATATTCTGTAAGCGTCGGATGGTGTGAGAAGCTAATGAGAGTACCAGCGAATGTGTCAATGGCCAGCGAAGGCCCATCATATTTCGTGTCGCGCTGTACTTACTAATTTAAGTCCATGAATAAAGATTGTAACGAACCCTGGGAGCCGCGAGCTCTACTCCAGCTAACTGTGAAAACACGTCGTTACAATCTGTAGTACATTTTTAATAGTTCATACTTTTTGTGGGGGGTATATAAGAATCGGCACAGCTGAATTTAGCTCTCATATTCAGAGCTTGTGCCTGCTTTTAACACGTTACAGAGCTTCAATTATATAGACGTCCTGCTTAGATGCTAAGACGCTTTCATCTACACTGGTTACTGCAGTTGTCTTAATTCTTAACTCATGTTTCATATAACTGTTTTACATCGAACCAAATCAAAATATTCCCTTGATCCTAACTAAAAATTCATGAAGGCTTTGTAAGAACTTCCATATATACCAGAACACCAGGTATAATAACTTGCACGCAAGGGCACAATCTCGTTCGAAAAACTAACCCGCTGCACATCCTGTCGCCAGCAGCCCACAGAGACCACCTAGGCTTTACTTTAATCATATAAAAGGTTTTCAGCATAACAATTGGCACGATAAAAATATTAATTACTGATACGGTCAATTCAATTCCAATTTTACACCTGAGGCACACCAGAAATAACAACTGGTTAAACCAGAACCAAGGGAAATTGATCGCCCGTTACAAACATACACAAATAGTTATATGAACCGCCCTAAACAACCGGAAAAGAGTATTCGGAGCAAAATTTACAGAGGGGACAAACAGCCAAGTCTCTTTCATCTAAATGTAGAATTTGGGGATGGAGGGTTTGATCCTCAAGAAGACATAGTGAAGCTAATGAACAAAAAAAAATTATTAAAAGAAATCTTTGTTAAAACGGCAGGAAGGAAAATCGAAATAACTAAAAAAAAAGTAGGTAAATTTTTCGCAAACCATGGAATGTTTAATTTAATTATATTTCACGTACTGCCTAGTCTTAATACTGTTTATGGGATTATGGGTGATAATAGTCTTAAGGAACCCGGTGCGGTCTTAAGGAACCCGGTGCGGTCTTAAGGAACCCGGTGCGGTGGACGATGGGAAAGAGAGTATTCTCTTAATTACAACTACTATTTGAATACCCCCCAAAGCTAAGCTCTCGGACTATGTACTTAGTGAACGTATACCAATTGAAATGAGGTGCAAAATTGAGTTAATAATAAGTATATACCAAAACTAGATAAGCTGTCTCAACAAATGTGCAGCTGAAAATTAAAATTACTACATCAAAACCTGTACAATTCATACCGACCGCAGTGAGGGGGAAGCTCAAAAACAAGGGAAGCGGCGAAAAGCAATACCGGTTAGTAGTCGGCTACAAATATGAACGCTTAGAGCAACAACGATTTAGATTCAAGATATAAATACTTATTAACAGACCTAAGCATCAATAAATAAAAAAAAACTTTAAAGTAAGATAAATTTAGGGATACTGCAAGGCGTATATTTTAGTTTATGTTAAACTTTCATTCATTCATTCTTTGCTATTTTTTGTGGCAGATGAAGACAAGAATTTCTAATCGTATTCATTCATTAGAGGCCATACCTGCCAGAGATAAGAGCCGTACATAACTAAATCTTGTTCTAATCTCTTTATGGGGTCGCATGAACTGGTTCGATATTAAAACCCGCAAATCCTCCCATCGTTTTACTCAATATTGTTCAATAATATCAATGCATTAACATGATTATGAATCAAAGAATTAATTTGTTTTTTGCTCTGCTCAAATGTTGCGATTGAGTTGATCAAGAAAGTGCAAATACGTTTTATTGTCTGCACAAAATTATTATACAACAACAATAACAGAAACAACCAAAACTACAACTATAGTAAGCGTAAAACAACAACAACTAATTGTATTGAACGTGTAACATGAACATTGAAAATATTCCTTCCTGCCAAAAAAATGAATTCTCAAAAAGATTATAAATATTTAAAGTCAAAAAACACCAACTTGGTGAGCGACTAAACTGTCAAAATCAAAACGATATTTATGCCCTTTATGGCATATGAATAACACACATACACATGCGTTATTTATGAAATTTTTTTGTTATCTTTTTTTAACTTACAAAACAGTCGAAATATTCAATAAATTTTATTTCAACATTCTCCTATCAGTTTGTGTGTATTTTTAAGGACAAGTAGAAATTTCCATTCTGAGTCAGTTATTTTTCCATATTTTTCTTTCTTTTTTAATATATGAAAAGAAAAGTAGCATGAAGTTTGCAACAGATCTAGCAGACGATAGCTTAAAATCGTGGTACCTAATGAGTTTTATGGGTTGAGCAACCAAAGATGTATGAACCTATCCTTTGACCCTAATTTGCCAATTACAATATATTGAAGATTAGGGCGATTAACCACCCAGCCATCGAGGATAAGCTTAAGATAGTTGTAAAGGTATGCAAAGAAAATCGTGAGTCGGAGAGTGAAAAGATATAGGAGATACTTCTAGAACTAAAGAAGTAAGACAGCTATACTGTTCTTATATACCCTTCACAAAAGTATGAACTATTAAAAATCAACTACAGATTTTTCCCGGTGCAAAGAATGTCTTTAGTTTTGGTATCCGGTTTTAGTGGTTTCACTTGACATTTAAATTCTCTTTTCATTTTTAGAATTTTTTTTTAATTTCGGCTCCATTAACTTTTTGTATGTTTCAACTTCTCTCTGAATGCTTGTAAATGTTTGAGAAATCTTCGATTTTTTGGTGAATTGTAAACAATAATGAAATTGGATTTGTAGCAAAGTTGCAAATATTTGATAAAATTTAGAGTTTTCGGTACAATTTATGGGTAAATGTTGTGGTTAAATCACAAAATATGTTTGTGGTTACTTGTTTGTGAAAATTAGGTTTTTTTGGAAAATATACTCGTAGGTCTTTTGGACCTTGTGTATTAATTTTTTAAAATAGCTAAATATATTTCGAACGAAACGAGCCATATTTCACTAAAATCGATGCACGACTTTTAATTATTTTTAACATTTTATTCACAGTTAAATGAAGGTATCCAATATCGACAAAAGTTTCCGCAAGCACACAACAGAAAAATTCTCACTAATATTTGCAAGTGTTTTTTTTGCAATAAAAATATTATTATTTTGAAGATGCGCTATACCTCTACAACCAGAATCAATTTAAAAAATGTCGTGCAGAAGAAACCACTTGGTGGTTGAACTCCAAAACCTTGTGTAGTTGATATGCCAATTGCTGAAAACTGTAGAAAACTGTATCACTTTGCAAGTGTGTGTGGAAAGTGTAGCTCCTTTTTTTTAACTTTTATTTAGAAAAGAAAACTCCAAAACTTGAAATAAGAGAACACATATTTCAGCCTACAATTTTAAACACGTTGCAAATGCTACGAGTATTATACTTTACCCATCAACGTGACAAATAGGTTGTTGTGTTTTCCAAGTTCCAAAAGAAAGGCAATTTGTAGAGAATAATTAGTTGTAAAGTTACACGTATTTTACAATTTTCAGATAGCCAGCAGTGATAAGAAGTAACGCGGGCGGTGCACAATCCCCTGAAGATCAACGTGATGATATTGAAAAAAAAATTTTGTGTAGCAAACGAGGTTGACTCTGTAATTGATGATTGTTATAAATTAAGTTTTTAAAGTTATTGAATATCAGTATACTCGTATATCAACTTGTTTAAAACTTTTAAATTTTCATGTGAACGATTGAAATCGAAGATCAAATTCAATCAAAGTATTATAGAGATCTTTAGTTAAGGCTTCCCTTATGCTAAAAAAACTTCGGTATTTCTTCTAGTGCTTGTTTCTTGCAACACATTTGCCAACACCTTTCATGTTTCATGTCTCCCAAAAAATAAGTTACACAATTAAAAAACGCAAAATAAAGCAAAAATAAAACAAAATAATAAAAAATACAAATATTTTTTAGAATATTATTAGTTGTCACCTGAGATGAAACAACAAGAAAAAACATGTTTGAACTGATAAAATACGTGTTCAAGTTCCACATGATGAGACATTGCCAGACTGACATTCAATGAAATTACATTCGTATTGCCAAACGATAAAATACACTTTGTTGTCCTGAATTTCCTAATATATTCTATTTTCCTCACCTCTAGATCTGCACCAGAACAAAACACGTTCTAAGTAAAAATATACTCCATTAAGAAAACATGACTTCTGATAAAACTTTTATCTACATTGAATTTCATAAACAACTTATATGTATACATTTTTGCTGTTTGGGTTTTTTGTGTAGAGTTTAGCTTTTTTCAACGAATTATTACATTTTATTTAAAAAAAAAAAACCAATATCTTTTTTCGTCATAAATATTCTCTAGAACTAGGCTGGTCTTATTCGACTTATTGGAAGGTATTATAGTCTGATAAGCCATGCACTTTAATTAAGGCATTTAAATTTTAAGTTGAGTTATTGACTTCGGTGTTCACACATATCCAATTTAGCTTACTCAATTAGCATTTAGCTGGAAATATGTTTAGTTTGTTCGATCAAACTAATGTTTGTGAATTTGGCTTGTATTTTTAAAAGAAAATAATTATTTGAAATGTATTTTCGCTTAAATTTTAATACAATTTTCTAATCATCACTTTCACCTGGCATTTTTTTTCCTTTTTATTCATTTTCATAACATTTAACTTGGTTATTATACATAACTTTGTCTACTGAACAGACTTCAAAAAGGTTGTATCGGGTATGATTTTGAGTTCTTTTTTTCTTTTTTTTGCTTAAAACCGTAAAAGGTTAAGTTGTTCGATATGTGGTTTCAGTAAGATAGCGGCTACAATAATATTAGCACGTGCATAGCTAGATCTCTAAATTCGAGAAATATTGACAAATTATTTTGTAGGTTACGTTGTTTTTGTCCTTTAGCCGCGGATCTAGTTCAGTTTTTGGGTGAGATATATTTAAGAAAATCAAACAATTTGTAAATTTGTCTAATTTTTTTGGATGAGGCAATGCAAATTTTTAATATTTTTGTGAGGGGGAAATACTCATTTATCTCCTCGTGGATTCTAGCCTGATGTCATTAACCTAGCATTACTATCTGTCCTATAGAGCAGGATTACACAAGCTGTTGCACAGCTACTAGCCGCTACGCCCTTAAAGTGCTTTATAATTGATATTTTCATTTCTATTTATATTAAACTTAACAAATCACCCTTTATGTCTATAAAGCTATAATATTCACTTATTGATTAAATAGAAATTAAACACGATACACTGTTGTGTGTTTGCTATGAAGTGAGTTTTAAATTCCATAAAGAAAAAAAGCAAAAATTTATAGACATGTGAACAAAATACTTCAGGCGTAAACAATAATTGACTTCTTTACAGAGATTTCAGGTTAATTTGTTCTTAACATCGTGACTCAATTGATACCATTAAAATGAAATAATTAAAAAAAGAAGTAGTCTCGGCTATTATGCACCCGCTTCAGTTTTAATATGAAAGTGGTGTTGTTTTCTTTATGAAAACAAAAGTACACTGTCCTCGAGTACCTTGTTTTTCAAAACAAAATAAAAGAAAGAATTTAGATGAATATAATTAAAATTATTATTGTATTGAAAAGAGTAAGGTTTGATAAAAATGAAACGAAAGATGAGATCAGATAGATGTCCAACACCACGCATACAGACGGGTCTATTTTGTTAATTATATCGCGAGGTTTAAGTTTTAAGACTGCCATCTTTAATTTTAGCCTCCGGTCTTATTCGTAGAATAATACAAAGCTCTCCTTTTAATAGATGATATGATTTTCTTGATTACGGCTCTTTTAGTTTGTTTTTCTATTCTCCCTTTTCTTTCAATGTTTATCAATTTTTGATTAATTCTGGATTTTTCGGTGAATTGTAGTTTATAGCAGAATTGTATTTTTAGTAAACTTTCGAATATTTGATCAAATTTAGAGTTTTTGGTGCAATTTCAACATTTGGTAAATTTTATTGTTAAATTTCAAAATAAGTTTCTTTTTTGTTCCTTGTTTTTTTAGATATACATTTTTGGACTTTGTGTAACATCGAATTTGTTCAAATGGCGACGTTTTCCATATAATATTGATTTTTTGCATATTTTTGGCGGACTGTAAAGATTTTGTGAAAATTAAAATTCAGTTTTAAAATTTTAAAAGTTTTGCAATTATTTTGTTTTATTCCAGTTTTTCGATTTTATGGTGAATTTTCAAACTTGTAAAGTATTTACAAATTCGCTAAATTATAGATTTTTTTAAAATTGTTTGGTGCAGTTTAGTTTTTCTTAAAACTCTTTTTATTTAGAAAATTTTGTTATTTTAAAATTTTTAGATCATGTTTGGTCGCCTAAGATTTTTTTATATTTTGGTGAATTTTTAAATTGTGTTGAAATTTCGAGTTTTTTTCATTTCTCCGCTTAAGTTCGATTTTTTATATGATGATTTTTCGATTTGTAGTAAAAATAGAATTTCTTACAAAATTGTCTAACATTTTTCCTATTTCGTCTTTTTTGTAGTTTTTTCGTGCGTTTTGGGGGATTTTAATTAATTTTTTTAACTTTTTATTTTTGTAATTTAAAATTTTTAAACTGTGGTGAACTTTCAAATTATAGTAAAATTTATATTTTTTTATTTTTCATAGACTAATTTAGATTTTTGATGAAATTTTTATCTTTTATATTTTTTTGTGAATTATTTTTATGTAAATTTGTGGTAAAATTTGTGTGTGGATTAGCTTGATTTCGATTTTGTTAAAATTTCGGAGTCTTTTACAAAATATGGTTTTTTTGTGACTTTTCGGCCTTTTGGAGAATTCACAAAATTTGGTGACATTTGTATTTTTGTGTTTTTATTATTTATTTTTATTTATTGATTTTTTAGCAAATAATTTTTTTTTATTCCAGGTTTTCGATTTTATGGTGAATTTTCAAATTTGTGGTGACATTAGACTTTTATCAAAATGACGAATTTTTCGCAATTGTTTTATGAAATTTCGATACACATCCGTGCTAACCGATGCTTGGCTGAGGTAATATGCATATGACAATAAAAAAATGCAATAGCAAAAAGTAAAAGTGGTATAAACTTCGTTCTAACCCAAGAAAAATTCAAAAAATTGGGCTTTGAAAATTTTTATTGTCTTTCTTCATTTGTTTTGATTATTAGGTTAAATAGATGATGTTTACAGTGAATACAAAGTTAGTGCAAAGACACAAAGAATGTTGATAACGTGCCTAGCGACAGAGAAATTGCCTTCCATTCCGCTAGTTGTGTAATAAAAATGTTAACTTTATTCAAAGTTGCATATTAAACAAAGAATTTTCTTTCTTAACAGAAAGACTAAAAAAACGAATTCAAGCCTTCACAATTAAATTATCTAATTTTAATAAATATAGTTCGACAAAGTTACGTCAAACAATTAAATAAAAACCTTTAATTGTTAAAATTTATTTCACAACAGTATTAAAGTTTTTTATTTGAAATTATTCTTAGGGATGAAGTGAATTTTCAGTATGATGACTTCGTTTATGGGCAGCATTTGCACATTTTTAGTGTTGAGACAACCCACACGTTATTTTCGAAAACCAAATACTTACAACATATGGCGAACTAGGGTGTGGATTTTGGTTTGCAGGGGTCATTGGATCATATCTAATTGCAGGTGAGTTTGTTTGTGCGGCATGCGGTTTTTCAGTTAATTTGCATGGTAATGAGTTTCAATGCCTATAAATTTATTGTTTTTTGAATTGACTCAGGTTCTGGAGATATATAGTATGTACCGTGATATAAAAATTGAACGAGGTTGTATCACATATCAATTTACTTAAATTAAATATTCGAAGATTAGGAATAAAATTGCATTCAAATTATATTATTATTATTATTAACTTTTTATCGCCTTACAAGTTTGAAGATATTCGGAAAGTTTTGGCTTTTTTGATTTTTTTAATAACAAAAAATTTTTCCAAAATGGTAAATTCCAAAACCCAAAACAAAAAAGCTATCATATCGGTACATGATAATTGAGTTCTATTTCGGCATAGATTGCATGATATTGACATGAACGACTTGTGGCTACAACAAGACTGTGTGTAAAAGCTCATAAAACTAGCCAACTTATAAACATTTTCCGGTCATGAACCCTTTCGCTTCAATGGTCAATATTATTCAATGATAAAAATAAACAAAAAAATTTCCTTTGAATTCAAATCAAATAAATTTTGAAACGCTCTTTATTTTTATGTACATAAAATACCCTGTAATCGTTTATTTGGACACAGTTCCTCGTAAAAAGCTTTAGTTGTTTAAGCTTTAAGTGTTTTTTTTTTCTTCGAGAAACAGCACAAAAATACGACGACACTAATGTATTTATATCAAATTCTTAGAAATGAAACACGAGTAGTCGCATAGGTTTGCTTTCCTGCTTTTTTATAAGCAATTGCCTACAGCAACTTCTGTCAAATGCGGAGTGTATAGAAGAGCAGGCATTTTAGTGCCTTTTTAAGCATTAACCCAAAATAAATACAACAAAAACTTTTCGCTAACCTGCAATCATCGACATCTTGACAAGAATATTTACGAAATTAAGAAAAAAAGTCAATTAATGACATTTTATAAGAATTTCTAATAACCAAAATAGAAATATTCATACACGCAAAGTTCAAATTAAAATAATTGTTTATTCAAAAGTTATCGTTTCAATATAAAAGTTAATAACGTGCAAAAAATCGATATGAAGCCAAAAATATTCTCTAATGGGGGGAGAAAAGAATTATGAGGAAAAAAACGAATAACTCTCTAGAGGCTTCCAAAGATGTCAAGCATGTGGCCTAATGGGAACTTTAGCTCTTGAAGTACTGAGGCGGATATTATTAACATAAAGTCTCAATGCCTCGTGCGTGTTGAAATTAGATTTGATTTTAAAAAGAAGTGGTTTCCAACAAATCTTACTTTGAAAATGAGTTGGTAGATCAGTTTTACTTTGCGGGTATTTTAAACACATCGGAAATAGATTTGTATACCCTTAATTGATTTTTCTAGATAAAAAATATTCATCACATGGTAAACCGGCGAAATCTTAATATTTTTTCCACTGCTTAAAATATTTTTGGTGATAGTGAATTTTTTGTTTTTTTTGGTTTTGCGAAATGAGGAAATTGTTCGTTTTCGCTCTCACTCATTTTAAAATTATTTATTAACCAAAAATATTTTTTTTTTTTAAGAAAAGTTTTTTTGGGATCTTATTCTTTGCGAAATGCGCATAGAGACTTAACTTACCCCGAATTTAAATTGCATTATTATATATTAAAAATGAGCTGATCGTATAGTCTTTCCGTGGTGATCTGGCATCCATTATTGAATAATAGCAAATGAACTAACAGATATCGCCAGACCAACATGGCCGCCATGGACTGCCAATACTGACCCGTCCTTACCGAAAAACTCTATAGATCGTATTAATAAGTCGCGTTGGTTTCATATCTTGTATTTTATTTTTTTTTAATTTTATTTTTAAAAGTGTTTCTTTTTCTCACTAAAAAGGCATAATAAGGAAGTGTTACGAAGCGTTGTCTATTATTTATTTACATTATAACAAAATACTTGTTTAGCAGGAACAAGAAAAAAGAAAACAAACAAAAGTAAGAAATAAAAACACCAGTAAAAACATCGTTAAATTTGTAGCCACTACTGATGACAATCTTGAAACGGAAACTATAACGTTTTTTGTTCTTTTGCTGTTTCTGCTTTTTCTACTTTTGCTTTTTGATATTCAAATTAACAATATAAAATAAATGCAGAATGTATAACAACGAATATTAATTTAAATAAAAAACTAAACGTCTTTTTCTACTTGACACGCACTAACTATAAAAAATACAAAGATAAAAACGCAACAGAAATAAATGAACAAAACCCTAATTTAAAGCACACGAGTAGACAACAACAACAAAAATTTAATTAAACTGAAATGTGTGTTAAACAAAACAAAAAAAATCAGGCAAACAAAATTAAAAAACAATAAAACGCTTACAAGAAGAACTGAACAGAGATGTTTGCAGAGCACAATGGGACCAAAGTCAAAGAAAAATGGTTTGCTTTTTTAGTTAGTCAATGGAACAGGACGTAATAGCTTTAAATTAATGTACGCAGCAAGATAATATTTTAGCTCAATCAATATTAGTAACCTTGTCTGATTCCTACAATAAAAAAATAATAAGGTGTGTTGAGATTTTTCCATTCATCAGAAAGCGGACTTAAAGAAATATTTAAAGTTCTTTTTAACCATATACTTAAAATAAATTTTTTCAATACTATCGATTTAAAATTTGTTTATGGTCTTATAATAATTTTAGACATGTACCTTAATTGAGGCAATAAAATTTTAAATTGAGTTATAGACTTGGGTTGTCACACATTTGCAATTCAACTTACTCAACGAACATTTGATAGCTGAAAATGTGTTCACTTTGTGTGTGAAAGCTTATGTTTGTAAATTTCGAAAATTGCCATAAAGAATAAAATATAGTTGCATTGGTGATGCAGTAACCTAGTTGAAAAGCCTTGATTTTGTAATTGAAGAGAGTTTTTTCTGCACACTAAACTCACTTCACCAGAGCTGCACTCAATATTTTTCTAAATTAATGGAGCAATCAAGTACTAATTGCTCAATTTATTAATTCAGTTCTGGTATGATAAATTGAGCCTAATTAAGTCCTAATTGATGCATGTCTGAACATTCGATTTGTTTAGATTGTTGGAAAAGGGAATATTTATCGAAAGTTTAAAAATAAATTCGAACTGCAAATTTATGAGCCGATTATTAGATACTCGTAGTAGTGTTTGTAAACAAAACTTGTTAAGATATTTTTATCAGAAAATATTAAAAAAAAATTAGGGCCGGTATTGAAAATGTGTTTATGTGAAAATTGAGGCAAGTCGATCTTAACTTGAAATTATTTTTTATTTATAAAATGTTACAATAGAATTACAAATTATATTCTGACTTAAGGTACCGAGCATAATAACAGACCAGGGTCTTTGGTGCGGTTGAAAGACTAGCACACTTCCGACAAGCCTAACGGAACACCCAAAATTCAGCTAAATTTGAAGCATTCGATTTTTCGAAAAAAAAAGCAAACAGTTAGAGAGTTGCACTTTATTTTGCCTTATAGTGAATAAATTTATTGAAATGCAAACCTTTGAATTACTGAAAATAAATATAAATGGAGTTGTCTCACTTTCAAAATAAAAGGCTCAGACATTCAGACTGATATTTTTAACTTATTGGCTACAAACTAACTACTCTACTTATATTCGTAACTGCGTTCGAAAAAAGGGTACTATTTCATTTTAAACTTTAAGTTAAGTGCAGTTTTTATGCAATGTATTAAGTGTTGTCGTTCTTCAGTATTGAATATTCTTTAGATAGGAACGCAAGCCTGCAGAAATGGCAACATATATGTAACATTTTTGACAGAAAGGAAAACGAAGGAAAAATAATTGAGTTTCTTGTCATTAAGTTTTTTTCTACACTTCGAAAATTCGAAATTGAGTTTAACGATTTCCCATATTAAGTCACATAAGTTGTTTCACACATAAAACTCACAATAATAATATTAAAATAAAATAAAAGAAAATATCATAAATTCAAATATAAAATTAAAAGCAAAACGAACTTAAACAAAATAAAACCAAACCAAATAGAAAACACTTTAAATTAAAAAAATATATATTACCCTAACCAATTACATTCAAGTTAAAAACAAAACCATCTGGTATTTACAGCAATATCTTACTGAGCAACAGATTATCCCAGACCATCAGTTTGGTTTTCGGGAAAGGCATAGTACTAAAATAGGCATTTGAAAATAAGCAATATTGTTCGGCTTTATTTATTGGCGTTCGATAAATTCTGGCATGATGGGCTCGAGTTCTTCCTGAAAACTCACACAAGCTTCTTAAAAGTTTCTTGACGGATAGAACGTTTAAAGTAAGGACCAATTTTCTAAAAGTGAGAAAATCTATGCAGGAGTCTCCCAAGGTAGTATTCTAGGGCCGCTGTTATATATCCTCTATACAGCGGACATGTCAAAAAGCCCAAAGATACGTCAACTTTTGCAGACGACAAGGCATTTATAAGTGCTTACGAAGATCCCAAGGTTGCATCGGAACAACTTCAGTCCCATATGCATAAGCTAGAAGACTGGGTAAAACAGTGGAGAATATAGGTAAATCCATCAAAATGTGCTCACGTCACGTTTTCCCTCAGAAGGAGAAATTGCCCACGTATAACGATAAGAAATACTACGGTTCCAGCGGAAACACACGTCAAATATTTTGGCATCCACTTAAGTCGACGCCTTACTTGGTCCCGCCACATTCATGTAGAAATAACGGTCATAAAACTTAGAACAAACTCAACCCTTGGCATTGGAATACAAAGTCCTTTTATACAAAGCTGTTATAAAGCCAATATGGTCACTCATATGACAATCATCTGTGTTGTATCGGTTATGCATCAAACATCTAGAAGTTACAAAAAAGACAGTCTAACATTTTATGACTTATCGTATATAAGAAATGAAATTATACACCGAGATCTAGAAGCTCCCACTATCAAAGAAGAAGTTAAAACGAACACGTACAAATACGTAACCAAATTAGTGGTCCATCACAAAACTCTTGTACGCCATTTACTGCAATTCGATGGTCACCAGAGGCTAAAAAAACTGACACATTGAGCCTGGCGAGACGGCTTTCCCTGCCCAATATTAGATAGTTATTTTTTTTATTATTAAGATTTGAAAACAATAAATTAGTTATTACATTGGTGATAATTAATATATAATATTTTAGAGATAAGATTTGAATACTTATTGTGAATTTCTTTTGCAAAGATTCAATAAATTAAAAAAAGTATATTCTAGTATCCACTTTTTATTAAAGTGGTTTGGAATCAAAAAAATAAAATAAAGTGTTTTTATAGTACGCCGCTCACCTAAATTACTACTGTTTTCAAAACACTTGCTTCTTCTTGTAATTGTTTCTTGTGGACTTTATAATAATTTACTTAAATAAATAGCTTAATAGTTCTTTGTTGATGTTCATGGATAAATCAAATATTATATAAAAAAACTTCTACCTCTGTGAAATTGTTGTTTGGTTTTGTATTTCTTTTCTTGCAGATAAAGAAATCACAAGCTATTTGAAATCACGCGTTCTTCCATCAAAGTAATTACAATTTTATCCACTTTCAAGCCAGAATCTGAAATCCAACCATAATCAAAACTAGCTTTTTTCTAGTACTATTACTCTTATTGATGGGTTCATATTCAATGTAGAGCACTACGAAGAAATCTCGTTTTCACTTAATTAAAGACCTGCCAGCTTAAGCGAGAAGCAGTTGGTTAACCGATTAAAGCGGCAAACAAAATAAAGAAACAAAACAAACCAAACCAACAAATGAAAAGCTAAACAAACATTTCGAAAGACAATGAGTATTAAATGACAATGTCATTAATTTTGTTTAAAAAACTGCGACTTTAAAACAGAACATTTTTTTCACACTTCTGTTGTGAAAAAAAAAAGTTCAAGAAATTTATAAAAATAATTGCTACCTCAGGTCTTTCCATTGTCTTCCTAATTTGCATACATTGAAAAAGAACATAAATTTAAAATTCGAGTGTGTGCGTGTGTGTGTGTGTGTGTGTGTGTGTGTGTATGACTAACGGTAATAAACAAAGTATTTAGTTGCAACAAATAACTTGTATGTTCTTTTGTTGTTGGCCTATGTGGATTCTACAACTCTGTTGTCACATAGAACTTTCTATTAAAATTGATTGAATTAAAAGCAATTTGTATTAAGGGCTGTGTAATTGCAAGAGAAATTTTTACTTCATAATAAAGAGAAGAGAATTTCTGTCACATATTTTAACCCTCATGAACTCCACAGCAGTGCATCTTTCTTATTTGTTAAAAATATATTGCGATAAAATAAAATGTAAAAGATTGATCAAATAAACACAGAACCAGGGCGTCATCTGGCAGGTATAAAGGTATGTCTTGCCGTAATTGAGTGCAGTGTCAAAAGTTCTGACTTAAACTTCCTCGCAGTGGGCAAGAGAATGCTTAGTTTCCAATATGCGACAACTGGATACCAATCGATTTCTAGTTTTAATACAGCAGAACGAAAAATGACACTGAAGATGGCACATAGACGAAACCGGTTTGTCTCCAAACCAAACTTGACAAGGGATGACGGTAATTCGTTATAAAATTCTACATTTTAATACAGCCTTACCGGTGCACTTGAAACTCTATGTCGGCGGACATCTTTTTCTCCTTTACTATTGGGAATTATACAAATTATTTTAGAAAAGATCCACAAGAAAGACAGATCAGTGTACAAAGAAAAGGCTCAGACAGTTGCGCACATTGTGTTTGAATGTCCAACGCTGGGTAGCATAAGATTTAGGACCACGGGCAGACACTTCATATATGTGAATTCTATAGGGACCCAAGCCTTAGCCAAATGCTAGCAATTACAACAGGCTCCGTGATAAGAAATAAGGTCGACAGTTAACAGTCGACAGTAAAAGTAAGTAAAAGTAAGGTAGTCATAAATTGCCAAGCGGTTGCCCGAAATCAATTCGAGGAAATCAGGGAGTCAAAAATTTACAAATTATATTAATATATAAACCCAGAAGCAAGAAGTGTGCAGAAATTATATTTTATTTCAATTTAATTTTTATTTAAAATTATTATGTGTATTACATTCTGGTAAGGATAAAATAAGGGCTTCACTTTATATGAAATTAAATTGAAAATAAAAAAATGCACAAGGGTTAAAAATATGTCGATATTTTTAGCACAAAATTTTATTTTTTGCTGCCAGAATAAATAAAGCAGCCGAATTGCAAGTATATTAATTAATAATATAAAATCGATAGTTGTAAACTTGGAAAATTTCTAAATTAATATAAAACTGAAAGCTTGCTCACAATTAACTTCTGACACATAAATAAACAAGATCTATTGTTTTATTTGAGCATTAAGACAGTAGACAACAGATATAAATAAAATCAATTATAATAAATATTTTGAGTAGAAAAAAGGGTACGATAAAAGATTACAATGAGTAAAGTTACAGTGGCGCAAATTTCGTTCTTACACAACAGAAAAATTATCGAAAATTATGAGAAGCTCTCGTATTCAATTTTTCATCATTATGTGGGTTAAATATGTTAGATGATTTTTGCAATCGACACTAATCACTTGAACACAGAGAATGCTGATGACGTGTGTAGCGACATAAAATACTTATATTCCGTTCTGCTAGTGTTCAAAACTTAACTTTTTCAGTTTTTTATACTTAGTACCTCAACATATAATAGCTTTAATACCCAGTGAACATTTTTTCCGAATTCGTTCCGTACACACAGTCTGCATTAGTTGTCGATTTCATTTCACCACATTTAAGACTTGTCCGACGAAATTCCGTTAGATTTCTGATGAAATTTTTAAGACGAATTTTCGATACGTCTGACAAATCATCAAAAGTTGATCAAACCAGCGGCATATTTATCGTTGTTTTTTTCAGAATATGTAAGAAATTACTGACGAAGCAGCTAAGGAAAAAACAATTCGAATTTCTTCCGATAATATGCAAAACCGTCTCATATTGATTGGCTGGTATATCAGCAAATATGCAGAAGTGGCAAAAGATTTAATATAAAGAGAAATTTTGGTAACTCTGATCAAGTTTAAATTACTTCTGTCATCCGACATTGTGGCAAAAACTTTCTCTACGGAGCTAGAAAATGTCATTTAAAACTTGTCTACAAATTTGAATATTTAACTTTTTAATATTTACTTTTTTGAAAAGTACTTACATACGAATGAGAGTGAATGTGTCAATATTAATAAATATATTTTTAATATGACAATATTAACTTATGCAAATTTACAGTAGCGCATAACCACAGTGGTTTAGAAACTTTTGATTTTGAAAATAATTGGGTAACATTAAAAAATATCTTAAAGAAATTTCACACTACAGCAGCTAAGGTATTTTTACTATTTTTATGAAATCGCTATATTTTCACAAAATCATATAACGTTGATGTTCAAAATTTGTTGTATGAAAATGCTCCTTAAGTACAAACTTACTTGATATATATTTCTTATCCTAAGAGATAATTGTAGTCCCTTGTCAAGTTTGGTTTGGAGACAAACCAGTTTCGGCTATGTGCCATTTTCAATGTCATTCGTTAGTGTTTTATTGTTTATCAGGTATCGATTTGTCATGTGAGCTCGTAGGCATCTGTAAGGTGTGAACAGGAAGCAGGTAAAGCTCGTAAGTCGGGTGTTTTGTACGGATTGGTAGATGTAAGTGATGACTGTTTTATGCTTTGTATTGCATCAGAATTTGTGCTTGCGGATGACAGGTAGATGTTATAGGCACCTTTTTTTGTCACATGTTTTTTTATATATTGGTAGACGGTTGTGATTACTATTTTATTGCGTCCGAATTTGTTGGGGCTGAAAGAAGTCAGTGATTATTGGATTATGAATTTGTTTATTATTTTTGCATTGTATTGTTTTTTTCTGAAGAGGCGCCCCGAAGGTTTCAAGAAAACCCCAATTGCACCAAAAAATAAAATGGGAAAAAAATTGCATAAAATCAATATTTTATGAAAAAAGGTTTAAGATTCACCATAATTCACAATTTCCGAAATTTCACCGACACTCTGTATTTTGCAAAATATTGGAAATTACTAAAATTTCTTGAGAAATTAATACGACAAGACAAGAATTCTAACAGGGGATTCAAATTTACAAGCGCATGAGTTTCAATGAAGCATGAACCCAATATTTCAAGGTTGACAACATACCGGAAATAACTCTCCTAAGACACTGACTGGAGTTGCTACAAAATGCAAAGATCTTCGTTCTTGGTTCATTATGGAGAGCCACTGTATGAAGGCTATGTCCACGAGCATAAGGGCAATAATTGGCTTCGCTTCTAAACTAACCTAAATATATCGGTGTAGAGGGGCAATGGAAAATTTCCTAGAACCACGCTTGCTGGGGACACAATTCTGGGGATTTTTAACCAAACCCTTACTAAAAGAACTGGCAAATTCAGTAGAGTGGGACAACTGTGGAATAAATAAATGTGCGTTGGCATACGAAGCAATATTTAGGCACTTTCAAGAATCTCTGGAATCCAAAGATAGTAGAGAAAGAATCGTAATGCCATTCTTGTATTGAGCAACTACTCATAAGTTTTTTTAAGGCTTACTCCAATAGGAATAGAAGGCTACTGCGACTGCCTACCTACAACTTGAAACACGCAACGGGATTTCCCCCAGTTCACAATTAAATTAAAAGAATTGACACATTTTTTTCTTTTAATCGCTTTTCGGGAATTGTCCCAATTAACAAAGAGACTAATTATAATAAGGATCCATTTGAGACAGTATGCAACTTTCCTATCAATTTTTGGACAGGTGTAATTATAGACGACTGCAAATCTACTTCCCTATTTAGGTCGATCCTGAAAATAATTAGGTCGCAGCAAATCTTCTCAGAGAATAATATACTATTTCCCAAAAACCTTAAGATTTTCTGCCACTGCGATATGTGCAGTGGATACTTATAATCATAAAAAGGCGTTGCGTGTGTTTGTGGATGCCCTGAACATAACAAAGACTTTTCAATGTATGGCCTGCATTGATAAGTTGAAACATATTTTTGAAAATGATTTTTCTTATGGCATTTCTTGCTTTACCTTTAAGCAGCTTATGTAAGGCAGCCTATGAGAACTGGTTCAAGGAAGTGCGTAACCTACTTTTAAGTACTTTTCTTCGAAAAAAAACACAAATAAATGTGCATATTTATATCTGTTCAATATTCTGCCATTCAGATTTTGTAAACATGCTTAAACTGCTTTATAAAAATCTTTGAATTATATTTTGTTATACCCTTCCCAAAAATGAATAGGCGTTATATACGTTTGTCGTTCCGCTAGTAATTTCTATAATATTCATTGCCGAACCAACAAAGAATATATATTGTGGTTCCACATAAATAGGGAAATTCAATTAACGATGGCACTAGACCATATAAGATCTTGTAACTAGGACTAAATTATTAGCAAATGTACCGAATTTTTGGCATTTGAAATCATATCTATAACCATTTATGATATAGGTCAACAAGTTCCAAAGATATGGGACAAAAAAATGTTTCTGTTTTTTTTTTTAGTATTCTCACACTTGCAGGAAAACGCTTACACACAAGCCCATGTAGCAAAATTCAAATTTCCTCTAAAGTCCCCCTACAAAAATTACCATTCCGAGTCCCACAGGGAACCTACGGACCTAAATGTTGCACCACAAATTTACTACAAAATCGAAAAATTGCAATAAGAGAACTGCTAAAAATCAATATTTAATTTAAAAAGAAAACCGAAGTTATGCCGAAAATTTGCAAAACCTTGATTCGGCAAAGAATAAAATTATTTCACCACAAACATTTTAATGTCATCAAATTATAAATTTTTTGCAAAAAGCCGAAAATTCGTAAAAACCAGTATTTTGCAAAATTTTAATAAAATCTATGTTAAACAAATATATTAATTGATAAAAAAAATTCTAAATTTTAAAAACAAACACACCTTAATTTTGAAATTCATCCACAATCGAAAATTCATCCCAAATCCAAACTTTAGTCCAAAAATTTTAATTACAAAAATAACAAAAATAAAATTTACAAAAAATTCGAAAATATACCACAAATCGAAAAACTGGATTTAAGTCTTTTCTACAAAATCAATATTTAATAAAAAGCGACATTTTAACAAAAATAACTTAAATTACCGAAAATTCCACAAATGCACAAAAAAGCCGAAAATTAAAAAAAAATTAAAGCTTCATAACAGAATATATTTTACACAATTATGTGAAAAAGCTCTAATTTCACCACAAATTGGAAATTGGCTAAAAACTTAAACATTTTAAAATCATAAAAACTCGAAATTTCAACATAACAAAAATTCGTCCCAAAACTAAATAAAGTCGAGAAATATTTAAATTACCATAATAACAATATTGCAAAAAAAAAGAGACTGCACCAAAAAATTACGAATAATTTAATATTTGTTAAAATTTATTTTCACCAAAACTTCGAAAATGCAGCACAAAATCGAAACACTGGAATAAAGCAAATATTTTTCAAAAATACCATCAAAATCAAAATTAACCAAATTTCAATTTATTAAAATTTTGCAGTTTCTTAAAAAATGTTGAAAAAATTAATATTTTATGAAAAATTCCAAAAGATATTTTACAAAAAACGTAAATTTCACAAAGAAGTCACCAGAAATAAACTTCACTATATTTTGAATTTTAACGGAAAAAATTTACCCAGAGGCTGAAATTGAATTTATCAAAAATGTATAAGCATTCAGATCAAAGAAAAATAAACCGATCGAAAAGGCTTATATTAAGACGAAAGGCGCGATGTAAAATACTACGATTAAGACCGGAGCCCAAAATTAAATATCTCAAACAATACCTTGCACCCGGAAAATCTGTAGTACATTTTTAGTAGTTCGAACTTTTGTGAAGGGTATTTAAAATTCGGCACATATAACTCTCTTACTTGTTTGTATTTAGTTCGATTAAAATTGTACGGACAAAAAAACATATTAATTCCAGCACATTTGTCTCTTAAACCGGCGCATATTTTTGCGTAACCCTACTCGTAAATGCATAAATCTTTCTAGATAATATTGAATACGTTATGAGGGTGTTGATTTTCACCCTCCTGTGGAAAGAACAGAAAAGAGTAAGAGTGTTAAGACACAGCAGCTTTAGAGCTTTTACACTTAAAAAATAGAGGAGAAGTGAAAGAACTGCACAAACAAAATTATAAATAATATATTGAAAATGTACACCTCAGTTCATACATACATAATGTATGTAAATTAAAATCCATACTTTTGTGTACAGAAGGAGCCATAATATTTCAGACTATGTACAATAGTTTTTTTTTTATTTTTTATTTCATAGAGTTTTGTACTAAATTCTGTTATTTATTGACTTATGAAATCTGAAGTTCATTCCTTATCTTAAGACCATAAAGAGGTGGAAATTTATGATTTCAAATTTTTGGCAGATCTTAGAAGAACTACTACTACTAGGTCCAGTAATTTGTTTAGCACCCATGTATTTGGCTCATGTTTTAGACATTATGGCATATGTGGTAAAAATTTCTCGCGTTGTTTAACCATAAGCTGAATACAATGCGTTTACAAATGGCAAATTATCTGTCTCTGCACCAAGGTGGCCAGGCGCATATTGTTATTCTTGCTGAGGAGTTGGAGTCAACCTAAGTCTCTGCCGTAGTATTGACTGATTGTGTTACAAAGTAACGCGGTTTTCGGCTAAACAATACGTACCTGATAACAATACTTCATGGTGATATAGATCGCCAACCGGATGTGCAGCGCTAGTTAATTAAGACTATGAACATTAATAATCGGTTAAAATGAGTCATGGCCTAAAATTAAAAAAGCCGCAGGTTTTTATTATTATTCGTGCCACTGAAATTGTATGGTCCAGAAGCCATTATGACCATTTGTTTGCTCCATTGTTGTTAGCTTATACCAAAGATTAGACTTTTCGCCTCGGGATCAAGCTTTCAGCCGACCAGATCAACACATATTTTCAGTATAATTTAAGAGAAACGAACAGAGGTTAACAAAGGTAATACTGTGGCTTCCAAGGCCGTATTTAGGGTAAAAAAAACTAGCAGTCATAGGATTTCATAGAAAATTCTTAGCCCCCGGATCTTTACTAATAACAAAAACTAAATTAGGAAAAAAGCATTTCCTTATAACGAAAATAAACAAATTGAAACTATATATGAGACCTGAATAACGAATATTTTAAACACTACTGTGTAGCGTATGTCTGTTTTAACACTAATAATTTATACATTTTTTTATAAATATTTACAACGTTTCTACACTTTACATCTGTAAATATTTTATGTCACCAACATATCTGTAAACCTTTTTAGTTGAGTGAAGTCTCAAACTCATTCTTTCAAATGGACCGCAGTTGAAGGTATGTAGTGTTCATACTTTTATTAATTTGTGCCTTGAAATGGGAACAAAATTCTTATTCATAAGCCTCTGTGCAGAAGTGTGTTTGCATATACTTAACAAGACTTTAATGTTGTTGTTTGTCCCACACATGTTCTTATTTTGGGACAAATCAGTGCTGAGGCAGTAAGCCTGCAAAAGTATCCCTATCTATCTATATTCGCAATACGAAGCAACTTACGATACCCTACATATTAAATTAAGAAGGATTTACATGATTCTATATAAAGCAGATAATCTGACAAGAAATAAACAATATCGAAAAGACGGAATACCAACTGAACATATTCGCCGAGTATTTTAAAAGGTATCCACATTCTTCAGGCTTTGAGCTGTAATTTTAGATAGTAAGAGAAAACAATCCTGGCTTAGATACGACTTTTGTAAGTAATAATCCGTACTATTCTAATCTGGCTGAAACTTCTGTAGGTATTACAGTAATTTGACATGCTTGGAAATAGCGTAACCGAACTATCAAATCGTCTGCTCTAATATAAACACATATTTTATCTCGCGGGACTACGCGGTCCACTTAGGTCATTTCGTTAATCGCAGATTCATTATTTTGGTTCTGAATAAACAAGATTTGTTCCTCAGGTTATTTGGGACCGCTGAACTCGAATATTCACTTATTTATTTCCTTTTTGCAATTCGATCTAGTCTTCAAGATATTTAATAATTAATTTTTACCAAATACGACAACTAATGGCCATTTTATTAAAAAAAAATAGTATATCAGTGCGAAGAGCAGCAGAGCTGAGTCACTTATATTATACGACATCCTTTTCATCCAATAGTCGTCGAGTCAATGCATAAAAATGCATGCAAGATTGGTGATTTTTGCACAAATAAGTCTTGCAACTCGTATCAAAAACGAATCTTTGCTCAGAGAGCTTGTGTTCCGAAAATGGTTAGAGCAAGGCAAATTGAAAACAGTTAAACTAACGGGCGAATTCAAAGTATTTCCGCTTTCTTCGCCAATGTCAAAAATTACCGGAAATGGGGAAACATCTTTTTACGAAATTTGACATCAAAAAGTACTCAGCCGCACCGGTTTACCCTGGGTTAGAGTCCATAGTTTCTCATTCTGTCAATATATCTAATTTTGCGCCTGCTGTCGTAAAATGATGTAACTCAATTAGAATACAAATCAATCCGCTAACTTGGAGACATTCAATGATTTTCTTATATGTCAAAATCACTTCCTCTGCTAGTTGGCGAAAGGGGAATGATGAAGCGGCATTTACTGTTATACCTTTACAATTTCGAAATTATGAAATTTTTGATTAACGTACTTTTCTAAACACTGTTCAAAACCACTCCTTCACTTCTACCAAATTAGGGAAAAAGAGAAAATTACATTAAAATTTTTCTCTCTTTATAACAAAATATAATCACATTGAGGCAAGGGAAAAACAAACAATTGCTTACTTTTGGGAGTATGTAGAATACAGGCAGAAATACTTTTTATGCATTCTTAATCCTGTAGTGGTGCGTGAAAGAACAAAGGAGATTTCTTTTAATCCAAATGGGATTCATGCTTGTGTTTATTCAAAGTTTAAATCTAGATCACTAGCACCAAAGGATAATTTCCCGCTAACAGCTACAAACAATTTTACTCAGTGAAATAAATATTGGAAGGAATCTTTTTTAGCACAAACTCCAATCGTGTTTTTATTTCAAGTGGACTGGTATAAAAGTTAAAGCATTAAACGTAGAAATAGGTTTCTAGCAAAAATGGATAAATTTAAGCTATTAAATTCAATTCTACCTTTTTCTTTTTAGAATTACAAGCATTGCATTGTAAGCCCTTGAATTAATAATAATTAATTTACAATTTATATTTGTTAATCTACTAATCTGTCGATGATACTCAGTTTAAAAAATTTAATCTGGCGTAGCGAAATTAGATATAATTTAATTATTTAGTTCATCATGGGGAATTCGGGCTAGAATTTTTAATGGCAAATATTTGACGAATTAATCAAGGCCTATATTATGAGAACAGCGGATGCCCTATAACATCTCTTCATGCTAATACTGAAATGAAGAATAGTTACAAGAAAACATTTACTTTTGATTTAGATCGCCAACAGTCCGACAACTGCATGTCGCATGTTCGCGTCGCATGGAACGCCATCATTGTTATATTTACGCAGCGGATAATAAAACAGTTTTTATCAACAATCAAACCATGTTTCAACCACATCCGATGCAGCCAGTATCCAGAAGAAACTCGCACATATAACTCACAAGAAAATAAAAACCCCACCACAAAGAAAACTGCAGTGCTCACTTGACGAATGTGCAATACCCACATCCGAAAACCACTTTAACTTTCACAATTTTTTGACAAGAGTTGGTCTCATTACAAGTATCAAAAAGGTTATAATTAGGTTATATGCATGCACACATATGTCCAGTTCTAACAATCACTCGGGGAGAATTTGCAATTTATAGAACAACACGAACAATATGGTAAAATTTATTTTTACCACAATTTTTATGGCAACAAAATTGAATATTCCTTTCAATATGTTCGTGAGTATGAATGGCCACAAATACCAACTACAATTTGTTTTTATTGTGTCATAAAATACAAAATACTTATTACGAGTAGCCATATGCATGTAAACGCACACACCCACATACACACACAAATATATACACACACTTATGCACATAAACAGCAATATCATAGTTTCAGTGTTCAGTCTAAGAATATTAAAATATCTAATTGTTTCTATATGTACGAACGAACCACATGTCCTGAACATGAGCAATAAAGTTTGTTACAAAATCGATTACCATTCAATCAGCTAAAGTTATGTTCATACTCCGTATAGGCATGTCTCCTTTACCATATTTATTATTATCTACTCGTTTTAACAACATTATTTTTCTAATACCAACATTACACCCATCCAAAGGAATGAGTTGTAAGGAAAGTGTCCTGCCCTGCAGCTAAAGTAACTAGGATGCAACTAGTGCTATCTGTCCTTGTGTATATAAAGAAGTGCCGATTTTACTTGGGGTGGTCATAGGAGCCCAGTGAGTTTAGTTGAAAAGCAACTTATGAATTTTAGATTAACGAGGCGTGTTACCTTATTTATTTTACCATTTTTTACTAATAAATAGTACAAAGATAAATATTTGGCCTTGCTTCAGTCCTAGTGCTATTGTTGATATTCAAAATTAAACTAAATTCAAACATAAAATCAAAAATATATTTCTGAAACCATAGGGTGTCTGATTGGCCCACTTTGTAAATCTATTGCATTGCCGTCCGAAAAGAAAGTATTCGGAGAGTTCTATTCGTACCAACCGGTCTAATACTTGCAGTTAAAATTAGTACGGAGGCTTTAAAATGAGTAGAGGTTGTTCTTTTTTGATCGAAATATCATAAAAGCGACGACAGTAAGACGAATCTGTTGAGAAAGATTTACATAGGCACAGCTGGAATGAAGCAGCAGACGAACTAGCAAAAAGGGGATCTGATGTGGATTTCAATGGACCAGAACCCAGGGTTGCACTGGGAAATGGCCTAGTGCGAGCTAAAGTCCTTCATCGGGTAAACTCTTTACACCTAAAAAGGTGGAGGGAAGCTACCACACGTAGACAGGCTCGAATACTGCTCAAAGAGTCCCTTGGCAGGAAGGCCAGCAATGTGCTCATATATAATATGACTACCTTAAGCAGGATCACAGCCTTAGTGACAGGTCATGGAAACCTCAAGGGTGAAAATCGTAGAAGTTCATAATTACAGACTGCGCCTGGAAGAGGCTGCGACGGTAGCGCACATTGAATGTGAATGTCCAGCACTGGCTAGCATAAGGCTTATGACCACGGGCAAGCACTTCTTAAATGTGAATGACGTGCGGGAGCTAAGCCTTCGACAAATGCTAGCAATTACAAGAGACTTCGTGATGAGGAGGAGTGTTGATAGTTACCAAACGACCTTCTAAAATCACTATAGTCAACAGTAAATGCTAAGGATACACGAGACTCCATTGAATGTAAGGTAGTCATAAATTACGAATCGGTTACCTGAAATAAATTTGTGGAACGAAAGGGGTCGAAAAGGGACCCAAAATTAAGTGGCGAGCCTCGATATCTCCCCTACATTAATTTTCTATTTACGCTTTACCCTTTATTTTGTACGAGTAAAATTTCTTTAAAAGAAAGTTGAAAACACTTGGTGCCATCTATTTTGTGGTGAAAAGATCAAAACATCTTGACCGCTATCGTTAAGAAGTGTTGAAGTTTCAAGGTTGACCTGTATGAACATTTCAACTTATATTTTAATAAAAGAATACAAAAATTCGCTAATTTAAAAATTCATATTTAATAACTAAGTTAATATTTTAATGCTTTCTATTCATTTGATAGCACTTCCGGTAGAAGTAAAAAAAGTTGTCCGTTAAATTGTGAAGTTTAGCAGTCAGCAAGAGAAGGGTTTTGTATTACAAAACTTTGCTTTGTTTTTTTTATTATTTTCACAAACTATTTTGCATATTCAGAAAATATATTCAAGTCAAACTGAGTAAGAATATTTTTTTATTCTTTACAGTAGATTTGAATAAAAAGTAGTAAAAATAAAAACAAATAAGAAAGCTATATTCGGCTGTGCCGAATCTTATATACCCTTCACAAGGAAAGAAATCATCACAAATGTACTGCAATTGTTGGTACCCTGTTTGCGATCTTTAACTTTGGTATTCCAGTTTAATCGTCTTATTCTACATTTGAGCTGTCCTTTCGTTTTAATATAAGCATTTTCGGTCGGTTACTGATGACATTTTATTTCTAAATTAGGGCTATTTAATTGATTTCTTTTTTGGTAGGTTTAAATTTTGTGTTAAATTTTCGAATTGAGGCGACTTTTTTGTAAGATATAAAAAAATGTTTATCCATGAATGAAATTGAAATTATCTGGAGTGATTTGGGTTAAAAGTTCAGAGGTTAGTAAAATTTGCTTGTTGTCGTGTTTTTTGGAAATTTTGCTTTTTTTAAAAATGTTATTCTCTTGGTAACTTAATTTTGTTTTGGCATATTTAGCTATTGACGTGAATTTTCCAGTTTTGGCGAATTTCCCAAATTTGGTAAAATTACGGTATTTATAATTTTACAGCTCAATTTACTGATTTTTACTTCTTTGGTGAATCTTGAATTTTTTGGTGAATTTATAAGATTTTGGTGGATACCAGATTTGTTGAGAAATTTAAATTTGTTTATATTATTTTGTCAAAGTTCGAGTTATGTGAGAATTTCTACGATTTTCATAAAAGTTTGATTTTTAGTGAATTTCGACTTTTTGTTAAAATTTTTATTTTATTGAAATTAATGGTAGAATTACTGAGTTATTGAAATTAGGTTTTCTGGTCATTATTATTCCTTTTTTTTTGTGGAAATTGCTTAATTTTGAAAAATGTGTTACTTTTGTAATAAAAATAATATTTTGGCTATAGTCTGATTTTGTTATGAACTTTCGTAGTTTTAATAATTGTAAATTTTTACAGAAGTATGCAAGTCGTGTGAATTTTGAAACAATAAATTTATAAATCCGACTACCCGGAACATTTAAAAAGTTTTTGTGCAACATTCAACAATCTCGCGTCAAACCGCTCTGTTAAAGGTTCTGATTGGTGGATAATAATGAAGGCGCACCTTGTCCACAAATCCTATTCATTTTTGTCCAGCCACGTTGCCTTGTTTTTTAATAAAAGACACATGTTCGGTTGGAAATTAGTTTCTTTCAAACGTATGAAAGTCTATGTGTATACAATTTTTTTTTGTTATGACTCAACGTTTGGAAATAGTGTGACCCAAGCCAGCTAGTATTGCTTTTGTGGTACATTTTGTCCAAAAATTTGCCTTGTGTTCGATTTTAAAGGCATACACCAAATTTTCAATGTCTAACATAGTTATGTTAGTAGGCTACTATAGCTCTGTTAATATGTATAGTTTGTGTCTATGGCTATAAATTTAAAATTTATCTCCACACACAGTAAAGAAGTACCTACTGGATTATGAAACTTCTTAACTAGAAGAACCTGTGCAAAAATTAAACACGTTTAAAACTGTTAAACGTATACAAATTTAAAAATATATCGAACTTCTGCAACAGTAGTGTATTAACTCAGAATTTTTAATTTTAAATTTTTAAGAAAAATCTCCACTTAGTGTTCTTATTCATATCGTTGTAAAAATGTTTTCTGGTTTTACCCACTAGCTTAAAAATCTGTTCATTTTAATTCTTTCTTTTAATAAACTTTCAACGTAAAATCAAAAGCAACAAAGTTTTTTGTTTCTACTGAAAATGTTTACGTTATTTATGAACATAAATTACAATTATTATGCAGTTTAGAAGAAGATATGACTAACAATTTTTGTAATTCGATAAGAACTATCTGGAATTCCATTATTTGTTATATCAGCACAATATTTTAGTGTCCGTAATATTTTAGTTATGTTTTGTTCATTTTCTTGTTCTTAGCTGAGGTATTCTTATTTTGCGGATTTTCTTGATAAATTTTCTCTAAAGTTTTTACAACTTACATCACCTTTTCTTCTATAAATCAAATATAAAAGAAATCCATACCCCGCCAATATTTTCTGACAAATCACATATTACTAATTACGTATAATTAGTAAATGGCGGTAACCAATTACTAATTACAGTAATTGCCAAAATCCCTTTTCAACCCAATAAAATTTTCAACATATCTGCCAATAGTTTGGAAGTAATTCCGATAATAATAAAAGATAATTTTTCTTGGGTACGTCGTGGGTAATTTTCTGCTCTTGTCTTTTTTTATTAATGGAAGCGGAATATCGAAGCACCCCGCCAAATATATGCGACCCTTCCCACCCCCTTCTTTCCGAGGAATTGGTTTCAGGCAACCGATTTGTAATTTATGACTACCTTGCATTCTCGTACTGACACTAGCCTTTACTTTTGACTGTAGTGATTTCAAACTATCGACTGGTGACTGTCGGCATTGTTCGTCTTGACGTAGTGTCTTGTAATTGCTAGCATTTGTCTAATAACATGGTCATACGGTAACATATACCACTTGGTTCGATCTCTGAACCAAGACCGCAACACCGGTGATCAAACGATTGCTCTTGTTTTTTTTTTTGACTTTAAAAAAACCTAAGCTTTGAAGACATTTTTCCACACTTTAAAACACGTTTCACTATTCCTCTTTTTCATTTTTATTTCAATATACTTATGTATATTTATTTGTTCAATGTTTTTATTATTTTTTTCTCACATTAATTTTTTGTTTTTTCTTTGTTTATATTTTCTTTTCAGCTAGTACAGATAAAATAGCGATAATTTGTTGTCAAAATTGGAGATGATAGTAAATTGTTTGTTGTTCGCAGCAAGATTCAAAATGAACCAATATGGTTCACTCTTATAATTTCGTATGGCGAAATATGTTGGTTCATCATAATTTGGGGGCGAACCTCGAATTTTGATGGTCGAGTGAACTAGCTATGAGGCTTAGTTCCAACATGGTAGGCAGTGTTGGACATTTATACACAATGAGACTTATCCGTCAACTCCTTGCGAAGGTTTCTGGTTCATCGCTTCAGAATTCCTTCATTGGCCAATATACACCGGATATTAACCCCTCCACCTCTTGCGTGGCTTCATTGTCCATCCCTATCGCAATCTCACGGTTCAATGCCCCTCGTGAGGCATTCTTCGCCATCTTGTCCGGATTTCTCCCTTGGCCAATTAAACCCTGAGTTTCTTCAGATATTAGCCTCTCCGCTCTTTGCTTCCTGATTTAACTCTGTAATGTAAATGTTCACCCACACAAATCTCGTTATGCACGGGTAATTCTGTAATAAAACTGCAGATCGTCTGGTATCTAGAGTTTGCTTACGAGAGACCAAGCACCTTCCTGAGCACCTATCCCACGCGTATGCTGTTCCATGATGGATAAGGGATTTTTATATAAGAGTGTGAACTTCTCTTCACTCGTATTATTTACTCACACTCCTCGCAGAAACATGAACCTATTAGAGGCCGCCACAACGTCAAAACTTCTGACTGCACTGTTTTGCACCTGCCAGCTGACGGCAAATTTCGGGCATAAGATGTTTAAGTTCTCCTAAGGAGTTGAGTAAAGGCTTTTCGATAAGTTGGCTTAAGCAACCGGCCAATAAATAGCTTTTTTATGATAAAATGAGTTGGTATAAAATTAGCTAGAAGATTATCTTTATATTAATAAATAAGCCGGTAAAAATAAAACGAATGTCAAAAGCGCAAAACAGGCTAATATTTCCTACAACATTTTGTTATTTTTTTTTACTTTAACATTTTTTATTTGAATTCTTTCTCTTCGTATTAAAGTTGTTTTTTTTTTTTCTTCAACAAAAATAAACAAATTAAATTCTTAGCATTTTCACACGGTTCATTGTTGTTAGTTGGAATTATTTCATTTCATTTGGTTTAATTTTTATTTCTTTGAATTTCGTTGGGCTTCTTGTGTTTGACAACAATTGTGGTAGTTGTTGTTGTGTTTCTCTATTTTTTACTTTTAATTTATTACATATTATTATTTCTAAAGAATCTCATAGATATTTAATATGCGAGTGCAGGTTATCCATATGTGAAATAAATTCTCTCATTAAAGTGCATAAATGTTTAAAATCTCTGTCTGAGTGATCTTTATAGCATTCAAGTACATTTGAACCGACTACAATACAGCATTCTCTTACAAATAAAGCATCATTCTTTATCAACATCAGATTCATCGGTATCAGCGACAAAAACATCGCCAACATTGTTGTCATCATCATTGTCGTCATCACATAGTAACAGCATCACGATCAATTTATTTATTTTACCACAATATCAAAGCACTTGAATGTATAAAAAAATAACCACAATACTTGGGGATATACAGAAGTGTGCATAAAAATAGCAGCAATTAATAAATATTAAGAAAAACAATGGTTTTGTTAAGTAGAAATATGTTTTAATATAAGCTTGAAATGACAGAAACTTCTACCAATTAATTCTTCAGAAAGGGCTGGACTTTGTGCTTACGTTTGTTTTTAGAACAGTACCTCTGGTGATATGTAGGAGCATTACTTCAAGATAGTAAACCTATTTTATTAATTATTTTACTTCGGCGACTACATAGTGCCATGAAGTGAAACTGACACAGGAGGGCGCTGTGAGATATACTAGTATGAATAGGAGCTATTGCATATCGGAAAAGTTTCTTGGCGGTGCATAGTGGCACATATTTTGAGAAGGCGGTCAAAAATTATTTTTTTGTGGTTACCGATCTTAGTGTTTTCTTATTCATTTGAAAGTAAATACCATTAAACCTCGAGAGGCAAAAATTTAGAACTCTGTTCCAACTATAACACACTGAACAGGGTGATTCAAAATAGACTTTCTGAATATTTTGTTAAAATGAAATTTTTTTTAGTAAATTCTAATTTACAAATTACTATAACTTTTTTGTTTTAAAAGATATCAAATCAAAATAAATTGGTTTTAATTATGCAGTTTGTTAGTTATCAGTGCTAGCAAAATAAATTCGTTACGTTTTTTAAAAGTTTTTAAATAGTTTGTTTTAAAAAAGGTCAAAATTCTTCAAAAATCTCGTGCTTAATAGGGCATAACTCCCTCCCGTCAAACCACGTCAAAAAGGTATTTCTCTGTGTTATAGCCCAAAACCTCCCCTACACACCTATACCGCATCATATGTGCGCCAGGTTGCGCCCGTGTGCAAATGCCAGGTTGCGCCCGTGACCAAATGTCAGGTATTTTGTACAAAAATTATCAATACATACGAAATTTAAAAAAAAGAAAAAAAATTTTTCTATAGTTATTTTTTAATTATTTTAAGTTTTTGACACAAGGGTAAAGCCAAATTTTTTTCAAATCTCCTTGAAAGATGGCGTTTATAACTTTTGCGATGGAATCTATTAATATACAAATGTAATATATTGTACCTATCACTTTTTCAAATATTCAATGAAATTTTGGTTACCCATTGGAGTCGGCAATGGCAAATATATCATAAAACAATAAGATCAAAGGGATTATGAATCCAGAATAATGAAATAATTAAAAAGGAAGTCTTAAAATTCTTTCAAATGTAAGTTTTATTGCCACATAGGTAAGGAAATTAAGCTAATACCTTGCTTAATTGAATAACACAATATTGTACACAAAAGATGTGCGCACACACTGCATGGGACAATCTGTTCCTGATTATTCTTAGTACCTGTTTATTTTTGCCACAAAGGTTATAATGTGTAACTGCATGTGGGTAAAATTATTATATAATCATTTAAAAAAATCGTGTCCGTATTATTCTTACAGTATTCGCAAAACGAGATACGCATACTAATTGCACAAAAATATACGAACACACAAATTAGGGCAGACAATTTCTATTTAACAAAAAAAGACATCGAAGTAAATTTTAAAATGTGTCTACCAATGATTGATGGAAAAGTTGCGCAAGTTTTAACGGAAACAAAGTCGTCGTCAAGCTGCATTATATGCCAAAAGACATCAAACTAATTAAATCAACCTCCAGCACAACACGATAGCTTTCAGGAAGTTTACGAATTTGGATTGTCGCCTCTTCATACTAGGTTTCATTTTATAGAGCATATTCATAAATTGGGTTATGACTTTGAATTTGATCCTTCAGGCGAAACCATAAGAAACAGTAAAGAAAATGCAGAAAAACGAAAGAAAAAAAGGACAAATTCAAGAAAGATATTTTCAGCTAGGCCTAAGCAAGGAGAAGGAAATTCGAATGATGGAAATACTGCAAGAAGATTTTTTTCCGATCCAGAAACTGCAGCATCTATCACAGGTGTAGATTATGAGTTAATAAGACGATTCAAAATCATAATACAAGTCTTAACATGCAGCAGAAAGATAAATGCAAAAAAAAATTGGAGATTACGCCAAGAAAACAGCTGCACTTTACAATGAAAAATACTCCTGGAGATATATGCCTTCAACGGTTCATAAAATTGTATCATGGGGAACAAATCACTCAACATAATATTCTACCAATAGGAGATCTGTCTGAAGAAGCGTAAGAAAAAAGGAACAAAGACTACAGATTCTTTCGCGAACATAGCACAAGAAATATGTCTAGATGTTGTACTAATGAAGACCTTATCACCATTTTGTTGTGTACTTCAGATCCATATATGTCCAACATTGGACAAAAATGGAAAACAACTCCAGTCGAATTAGAAGAGGAGGCTAAACAAATATTTGAAGATGAAAATCAATGCTATTTAGAAGAAATTTTTACTAAAATTGCTTAATGTATAGTGGCTCTTTGATGTGAAAGTATACGTCTGTATGTAAATTAATTCATATTTATTTTATAAATTGTTATAGAAATATTTAAAAATAAAATAAAACTATAACTAAAATAAGATTTTTTCATACAAACTTTTCGTTATTAAGGAAATTTTAACTTTTTAAAAATTTTTTGTTTCAAACGGCTGTTTAAAAAAACCAACCTTTGGCCCTTGCTGCTTTTAAGCTTAAAAATATTAAAGGGGCCAAAATTTAGCGTTTCCTTACATCATTTAGTTTACAAAACTATTAATAATTATAATTTGTAAAAATAAAAATAGGACATATGAAAAAAAATTTTTTAAATGTTTCAACACTTTTATTTATATTAAAATTCAATTAATAATGGTAACGAATATTAAACCATTCATAACTTTTTTTTGTCGGTCGACTTTTATGCTTTTTATCAAAAATTAAAGTTTAAAATCCCACCTATCAAACAGAAAAAAACGCATATCAAAATTCTAATCCAATCAAAAGCTAAGGATTTTTGATCGCCTTCTCGCCAAATGTGCCACTGTGCGGTGGTTAAGACGAACCCAGACAATTACAGCCATTGAGTGTTTATTAGTCAACACTCTAACTACTTCAGTCACAGCACCCCCATTGTTAAAAGAGGTCCCTCCCCGGTGGGCATATATCATCTTGGTGAACCCGGCCACCTTGATGGATTGCCACTGGGAGAAAAAAGGGACACTAGTTCCTGGGGCTGGTCAGGAGTCTGAAACTGGAAGAAGGTATGAGTTCTATGTTCGACCAGTAGCAGGAGTGTAAACTGGTACCACGGGCACCAGTAGCCCCTGAAACTTCGGTTCCAGACTGGTTGTTGGTGAGGCTTCTTCGAGGGTGCACGTGGTGGCAGTTGTTTATACCCAAAGTGGGGAGGTTCACTGCAGGACTGATGTGGCGTTGCATTGCAACGCAAGCTGTCAATGTCATTCATTGACGGCAGCCTCCGTCCTAATTTGCTACCTATCAGAAGTTTTGACTTATACCTCCTCACGGTGGTGGCCGGTAACAGGTTCTCTCTTTTATAAAAAAAATATCCCTCACTCCACGTTGGAACAGCATACACCTAGACCGAGTGACTAAGAGGGTGCTTGGTCTCTAGTATGCAAACTCTATATACCAATCGATCTCCAGTTTTAATATTTTTCTCCATTACTAGTAAGAGTTATATGTATGTCTTTTCTGAAGGAACTTCGGTTATCGCGAGGGGTGGTTGGGCCAATCTCTAAAGTTACTCCTAAAGCGTTAGAGATCCCGATAGGGACGGGCAATGAAGCCTCTCAACAAGTGGAGGGATTAATCTCGGAAACTCTGGTGTTTATTGGCCAATGGAATGTATTGTGAAAAGATGGACACTTAAACGTCGCAAGGAGTGGACGTGTCAATTTACTAAGATACTCCTGCGGAAGAGGCTGAGACTGTAGTGCAAATTGTGTGAGAAAGTCCAGCAGTGGCTAGCATAATGCTTAGGTGCACGGGTAGACACTTGCTAAATGTGAATGTCGTGGTGAAGGTAAGCCCTAGAAAAATCCTAGCAAAAAAACTTTATGATGAGGAAGAAGACTAAATGTTACCAGTCTAAAATCACTACAGTCAAGTGTAAAGGTTAGTGTTAGCACGAGGCTCAACGACTTGCCTGAAATCAATTCCAGTCCATTGCAAAAAAGAGCCAAGATTTTTTTAATATTTTAACGATCAGAAATTAAAAACTTGCAAAATTTGAATGTTGTTCGCGCCGCCTGTCAAATCTGTTGCTTATTATCCAGCGTCGATGTTAATAAAATCGCCAAATAGGTAACAAGTCCAAATGATAAAGTGTTATTAAAATTAGTGTTAGCGTAAACATGGTGCACTTTGCCCTAATTTTCGCAGACGCGGTGACAATTAAAATCAACTTTACAAACTTTCAGTTACCGAAACCGTCGCCGCCGAGGCAGACGAATCCTCGCTGTACAAATTTGGTAAATTTTGAGTCGGCTTTTCGGCCTGCATCATAAGCAAGTTTGTTTGTTTCGCCGCGGCATCGCAAATATGGTAAGGCCATCACCGCCAAGAGCGACCACTACAAGTCAATGATAACCAGGCGATGTGAATTGGCCACCACAATCGTAGCATTAAACTTTTACTTGTAGGGTGTTCTGAAATTGCAGGTCTGTGTCAATATGCCACAATCGACCGATTCTCACAATTTCAACATAATCCAGGTCTTCACTTAAATTAAGTTGCTTATATGCGGCAGAGTTATTGAAAGCCGACACCTTTCAGACGTTACGGCATACATGGGCCTTTTAAATTGAAAATAAAATCGTTCATACCTCACATACCATCCGCCCATATTAGAAAAATATAGATCATACTTACATTTGCGTAATAGATTAAAGGCTCGAATTTGAACGGCACCTTCCTTTAATTTGCATCCTTAATATGAATTTTATTGGTGCTATAATATGTCACACAACTGCCAGATTGACAGCCCAGTAAATGCAAAAAAGCACTTATATGCAGACATATGTATTTGCTCACAATAAAAGATTGAGATTTTTTTTTTATTTTATAACAAAAGCAATTATGTTTTTTAATCAAAAATGCGAGGTATGTGCGATTGAATCGGCGTTAAATTTTTAATAATTTGATATACGGAAGGAGACAATTTAGAATTAATTTTGATTTCTTTCAATTTCCCAATGAATTAAATTTAACTGAGAATAATTATTTTTTATTCATTTTAATTAACAATACATATTTTATTATTAACAAAATTTTAATCACAAATTTATATATTATTTGTTGACTTTTTCAATATTGTCAGTTGAACTTACAATTTGCAAATTTTATATTATCATCACTGCCAACATCACAGTAATCACTTTATTGCCCTGCCAATTTATTAATTATCACTCACTCTTTTTGACATCAAATATGAAACAAGAATTATGCAAAACAAAACAAACAAAAAACTACTTTTAAAACGTAATTTATATAAAAAAAAAGATGCCTTTGATTATTGTTCTCGTACTCTGCCTTAATTTCTTGGGAGGAAATGCTTTAATTTTGTTTATTTATTCGTTCGTTGCTATTTAAAATCTTAGTCGCTCAAGTTATTACGTAATTTAAAATAGTACATCTTTACCCATGGAACGTTTCTGAACTACTGTTTGTTGCTTGTATTTAAATGAAATTCAAATTCAATTTACTTTCGCACTGAGTGAATTACTAATAATGAGTGTGTTCCATTTATTTATCGGCTCTGAGCAGAATAGAGTGGAATGGTGGTTTACTATTGTTTTTGTGAAACTCAAGAAGAGTGGCCAGACCAACAAGTTTAAATGTGATTGTTGAGGTAGGTTTACCAAAAAAGGAAAGAACGATTTTTAATATCTTCTTTTCTATAAGCGAAACCTATTAAAATTTACTAGCAAAATATAAATAAAATTAAGAAAAATATAATATAATCAATTTACAAAAAGCTAATGGGTTTAGATATATAAGTTTGTCATATCTACAATATGCCCTTTCCACCCTAAAAAGTATATGTATTCTGAATTTTAATAGATAGGGAAGTTTCTTTAACCATGTCCGAGTTATTTGCATTTATTTCTGAAGTTTCGGCCTTTAATTCTTTATTAGTTTTTGAAATTTTGAAATATATTTTGAAATTTTTCAACTCGGTGCAACATTTACGTCCATAAGTTATCTGTGGACCTCGGTTTGAATATTTGTGTAGGACGACTTTATAACAAAGTTGATATAGATTCAGAAGATGGAAATTTAATTAGCTTGTGTAGAACCGTTTCCCCGTAAGAGTAAAAACAAAAAACTCGAAAAAAATGTTCTTTTTGCCCATATTTTGGGAACTTTTAGACCAATAAGGCTAATTTAAAATTGAGAAAATTCGACGAACGCGTTTATTATTTTGTCCAAGTTTCAAGACTCTACATCGTCTAAGTATTCGGATCCAGAATATATATTCTCTCTTGGGTCGGAAAAAAATATTGAAGAAGTATGTGAAGGGTATAATATATTTCTTCTTCTAACTTAATTAAATGGTTTTATTGAGCGGAGCAAATTCAGATTTCATACCAGTTCTGCAGATAAAAATTTAAAAAGTCACAATGCAGGCAGCTAAGTCTTGTTTAATGTTTTTAACACATTAAAAAAGCAAAGTCAATCACTTTTGTTAAACTTTAGAATTCCAAAAAATCCATACACAATTTGTTCAATATTCCAAAGACCACCCAATACGCAATCAATATATTCATCATTTTAAGAAACTCTGGCAACACTGATGGGAGCACTTGCATGAGTTCAACCACCCGCTATAAACGACAACATACTCTTTACTTTAATGTAGACTATAAAAAGAGAGTATATACAATTCAGTTGAGCGAACAAGTGAGAAACACTCAAAAATACAATAGAGTGATTCTTGTTCATTGTAGTTGTTCATTCTTACAGCATTTCCCATCATTTGGTTGAGATAATACTTATTTAGTGGGTACTCTGCAAAATAAATACATATTAAATATTAAAGATAAAATGCAAGGAAAAATGCAATAATAATTTGCGTTGCAGTTTTTCGATGTCATTCATTCTCCTTAAGCCGCCATAATGCAGACAACTTGAATGTTCAGCAAACAGTAGAAAATAAATTGAAGTTTTGTGTCTCAATACAGATTTAAAATAAATTTTAAAGAAAATTTATCTCAATACGACCACATCACGCTTCATAGGTTTTTCGGTAGTAGGGCTTTTATGATTTATAATTGTGGTACGAATATTTGATGTGCAAATTGTGTATTTTTAAATTTTATATATATATACATAAATCTTTTTTTGACAATGAAAGAGTTTGGCGTTGGAAGAAAATTTGGGTTGTTAAGTTCAATGTTTAGGGTTTCGAAAAGTAGCAGCAATATGGGGGTTTGCGTTGAAGACGTGCGATATTTTGTCTCTGAGGCAATTGTCGATTATGCCTAATTAACATAGACCTGACGCTTACCCTATCTAAAAAAGAGGAAAAGAAACATATAACAACATAATCACAATAATCTTCTTCAAGCTTTTGCAGAATCCTTTTGAAGACATTGATAAACTTTAAAGCACTGTTCCATGAAAAATCTCTTAATATTCTATAAAAATTTTAAGTCAAATATAAAAAAACAGAGCAAGATAATTATCTCAAAAATTTTCAAAAAAAGTGTATGTTTTTTATTCATTTATTTAAAGTTTTTAGATTTTTAACAAAATTATTTTAAGCGCATAAGTTAAGTAAGTTTTGTATTTTTTCAATTAAGAAAAAATATTTCTATTAAAACGAAAATGATCTTAAATCTTAATTCACTTAATTATTAAATATTGACTTCAATTAATTTGTTCAAATAAATTATTTAAATTTGTTGGATGCTAAGAGAAGTAATAATATTATTAAAAACTGTTTAATTTTATCACAGGTACTTTCAGTTTCTGGGTTTTTTTGGTATTTTCACTCCGACGGAAAGCCTATACAATTTGCATATTCTGGATTTTTTGTCAAAGTTTCTATTAAAGTTCTCCTACAACCCTATCTCTTCTCCTATCAACCCGAAGTCTTCAGATTACTTACGGACCAAAATGTTGGACCGAGTTAAAAAATTTGAAACAAAAAACATTATTTCAAAAACTAATAAAGAAAACCGAATTTTTTCAGAACCCATCATTTCACAACGAAATTGCGAAAAGTTCCACTATCAAATCAAAAAACTTAAATGCTAAAAATTTAATTGCTAAAACCTCAAAATTCTATCAAAAATCAAAGTTTTACCAAGAAACACTACAAATAACAAAATACGCCATATATTGAAATTTCATCTCAAAATTTTAAATTTCAACAAATTTTTTAATTTGACCAGAAAGCTCAAAAATTCACACAAAGTGCGTATTTTACGAAATTTAATAGAAAATTCACCAAAATTTAAAAATTTAATAACAAATTTATAAATTTTAAAAATTATAAATTTTACCAAACTCTAAATTAATCTGAAAATGAAAAAAAATAAATTTCACCATAATTTGGATATTTGTCGAAATTCGAAAATTTACAACAATACCAAATTATAGTTTTTTGCCAAAGAGTAATAAATAAAAAAACAATATTTTATGAATACGTTAAAAATTGTGATATACATATTGTATAACATAACAATTATACAAAAAATATATTTTCACCACAAGTCGACAACTCTCCAACAAAGATTTATAATTCACCAACAAATTTAAAAATCATAAAAACTAAATATTTTACCAAAAATATAAACTAAACTGAAAAACAAAAAATGTCAACTTCAAGACAATTTAGGAATTCACAAACTCTTCACAAAGCAACACTTTAGACTTAATATTATAAATTACCAAAGAAGCAAAGTTTTATAAAACTGGATATTGCACCAAAATATTGCAAACAATTCAAAATTTGGTAAAATTGTATTTACACCACCACCACAATCGAAAAACTTCAGTAAGATAAAAAACCAAACAACACCAAATTTTAAAATTTCAAAACTAAGATTTCACCTAAATCTTGCAGTTTATCGAAAAATTTTGGAAATCAATACGACTAACACTGAATGCCACAATTAAAGATCGAAAATAAGTCCATTGCACTGGGAAAAATCTCTGGTACATTTTTAGTACTTTATTTAAGATCTCTGCTGTCTGCTGTGTTACTTACAATAATGATTTCTTTCCGTTGTTTTTGTTTCCATATTTATTTAATTCCTGGTACTCGCCTGTACGCGTTGGAGTTATACCGTTGTTGTAGTTTCTCCTTTTATTCAATTTCTTGGTAACTTTTATGAGCTCTTGGATGTTGTGTTTGTGGTTGTTTAAGCACACAGCTGAGACATTCTGTACCCGTTCAGTTTTAACACATATTTGTAATGTTCGCTGGTTTCGGTTGAACGGCAAAACGGTTTCGGATATGTGCCATCTTCAGTGTCTGGCGTGATATTGTTTATCAAGTAGCCATCTGTCAGGTGTGTATTAGTAGCAGGTAAAGCTCGTAGGTCGGGTGTTTTTCGTTGGTAGAGGTTAGTTTCTACTATATTATTGCTTTGTATTGAGACCGAGTTGGTGTTTGCGGGTGCAAGTAAATGACATATGGTGTTTTTGCAGAGGTGAGAAGTCAGTGTTTATTGGATTCGCGTCTTTATTGTTTGTTGTTGTGTTTCGTCTGTTATTTTTGTTGTGTGTTTGCCTTACATTTGTAGTGAAACATGTGGTTGGCAAAGTTGGAGCCAGGATTACGCATCGTATGTGCACGTTAGTTTGTATCCCACTGTTTATCTAGCTGGTCGTCTTTGTTTTTTTTTTTTGTTGTTTTCATTTTAATTGCTGTATTAATGTTGTAATTCTTGAGAAGGTTGGCTACTCTGATCGTGTACTCTGATCCTTCGTTTTTGACTTTGTCTACAGTATCTCCGTTCCTTGCTGCTATTGTATGTATTGTTTTCACTTTATTGTTGCAGGCTTCTTTTGTTAGTAGTATTTGCTCTAGTGTAGTTTTTAGATGTTTGATCGCTGCGAGCTTGTGTTGCTGTGGCTTGTTGGAGGTATTGTTTATTATTGTGTCTGTCGTAGTAGGTTTTCTGTATATATCGTATGCCATTATCTTTTCGTTCTCAGAACGATAACTGACACTGGAGGTGGCACATAGTCGAGGCCGGTTTGCTTCCGAACCAAACTTGGCAAGGGATGACAGAAAGTCGTTCAAAGAATTTACATCAAATCATCCTGTCAGAATATCAAATCAAGAATTGTTATTCAAGACTTGTTTTAACATTGCGATTGTAGCATGGCGCTGATTTGTGGTTTACGAATGGTCTCATTGGAGTGTTTAGTTTATGTATTTTTGGTAGCGTGAACATTGATGGGACAGACGTAGCTATAACTGAACAAGCTTTTATTCATGTCGTGCGAAAACGCAACCTCAATCACTCTCTATGTATCACATACGCTGCGTAATTAGTTATTTTTAGTATTTCAACATTTAGCAAATTTAAATGCAGACTACAGAAAAATAATTCATTTTAATTCCACTTCTTTACAAAATATTGACTTCCTTCTAAAGTTGATAGCATGAAATTGAAAACAAGCAACTCTATGAGCACATAGTAACAGAAAGCGTAAAGTTGTAATAAATTTTTCAATAAAAGTTAGCAACAATAAGTTCACATTATTGAAAAGTAAAATAACGACTGTATCCTAAAATACGTAGGATTGTAATTTTTCGTAAACTGGTTCCAGGCAAAATCTCTTAGAAGGTAGCAAGTTGTGCATTGTTTGAGAAGGAATAGAGTATAAATGAGGGCAGACTTAAAATCCCAGCTCCTGCAGAAAACATTTTAGTCTAGAAAATGAAGAGAAGGTAAAAAACTTTCAAATTCATTGTCCAAGCCTAGCGAACAGCATCGGGTAAGCTGTCCATATTGTTTATGAGAAGATGTCATGGACCAGTAAGTTCTGACTCCTGACCTAACTCACCTGCAATACCACTGAAGTTACATCTTATTTCGACGGCACTTAAACTGAAAAAAAAATTAAATTGCTTTTCCTTCAAAACAGTAACCTAGGATTCACGAAGTTCTTATCAAAAATGTTCACATAATCGTTATGAAAAAGCTTTTTCAAAAAACTCTTAAGAAAATATCCGCAAAATTTGCAAATAAAATTCTTCTGTTCGAAAGCCTTTCGAGAATAATTTTAAGCTGATAAAAAATGTCATTAAACTAGTTTGAGCGTAAAAGTACGTTTTCGTGGCAAACCTAGTCTTCCTAAAAAGCTTTAAATATGAAGTCTCACAAAACTTGTAAATTTTTAGTTTTTATATTGCAACCATCTTTATCACACATTTCGCTTAAATGACTTTTACTAAACTTTTAAATAAGTATTCTCCAAAAGCTGATCTCAAAAAACTTGCAGCAAATTTTCTCACAATATGGCTTAAAAGTGGTTTTACCAAAAAGCTTTAGTAATTATATTTCACAAAATAAACGGCTTGAAAATAGGGTATCTTACAAAGGATTTTCATAAAATTGTTGGGCTCTTCCAGCTAATTCGCCAATGTGTAGCAATTTCAAAACAATAAAAAGGTTTCTAAAATCCTGTCAGCCTGTGGCTAGCAAGGCGGTAAGACCTACTTAATAATTTTAGAATTTTATTCAACTTTATTATTTAAGTCTTTGGCAGACAGCAAATAGTTGGGCCAGAATTTTATTCGAATCAACTACTTGTAGCTTAATTATTTTAGAGTTTTACTCAACTTAATTAAGCTAGTCTCTCGTGCCACCAACTGGTAGCGAAACTACTGGTGTTTTCGTGTTAGGCCAGAATTTTATTCGCCCTGACAAGAGAAGCCAGTGAGTGAGGTGACGCTATACCAGAATCTTATTCGCCCCAATTGGTATAGGCGAGTAGTGGATAGACACTTCTCAGGCGGTAAATGGTTTGTCCTGAGAAGAGAGGTCAGAATAAGGAGTGCTCTCTTACCATTCGGCCAGAATTTTATTCGCCTCGAAAAGAGAATCGGCTCAGGTGCACTCGCAACGAATAGTGGCGATATATTCTGTAAGCGTCGGATGGTGTGAGAAGCTGATGAGAGTACCAGCGAATGTGTCAATGGCCACCGAAGGGTCGCGCTGTATGTAGTAATTGAAGTCTATGAAGAAAGATTATAACGTTACTGAACACATTAAAATCTCTCTCCTGGAGACAAATAAATATTTTCTTGTAACGAATCCTGGGAGCCGCGACCTCTACTCCAGCTAACTGTGGAAACCCGTCGTTACAATGCATGTAAATTTTCCATTAAATCCTTTACAGACGATTTTGTTAAGAAGCGAAATTTTTCTTAAAATAAAAGATTGTTTTCAAACTATGAGAAAAACTTTTGTAAAACGGTTTAAAAAAATATAACTCCGACTTAATTTATTATAAACAAGTTTTTCCAGCATTGAGATTAGGCTAAAAAATGCGCGATTGTAGGGTGAGCTCCGCCTAGGAACCGTTTTATTTTGTTAGGGAGTGATTACCCGGTAGATAAGAATTGTTTGCCTTCAATAAGACATTTAAAAATAAAAATGAAGGAAGAAAGGAAGGGTTTTGTCTGCCCATAACACAATAGGGATATTTGTATGGTACGCATATATATATACGCATATATATAAATTGATATTTTGACTTGTAGACCGCAGGTCATATAGATCGAGGAGCGGATCAGGCTACGCTTATAACGCTTATTTCGCATTTTTGTTTTCATACTTAGAATTGTATAAAAAAAGAATTTCTTGATTTTTTAAAATACCCCATACCTGGTTTACAGATAAATTAAGTTTATTGTAATGAATTTTAAACATAAATTCTTGCTCTAGTGGAATAAATTATGATGTGGAATAAATTTGACCTAAGTACAAGGCGAGGGTGATGTATTTTGAAGCACAGGCAATTTTATTTAGAGATAACCGAGCTCCGACAATGGCACGGGTTATCATGGAATTTCGGGGTGGGTCGCCAGTGTTAGATTACACCAGTTAACCGTGGACGTACAGTGAAACCAACAGTTAGTATGTAAGGTAAGTGGACATTTCGATCTTTTTATAACATTTTCGGTCTCCTAAGAAAATTCTTTTTGTACTAGTGACAACATCTATCACCAATGAGCTGGTATGATTTGTTTTGGTTTGTAGCTAATACGACGGATTGCTTGGCGGGAACTCGGCATGCATGCGATGGGAACCCAGCATACATGCGAGTAAAACGCCAGCATGCAAGCACTGCCGAGAAATCTGGCCACCACTATAAGGGTTTGTAACCACGATTCGTTTTTTTAATTCCACTTACTAAACAAAAGCTACCACACATAATAAAACAAACTAGTTTAATTAATGATTTTTTTTTTTTGAGGAATACGTTTTTTCACAAAAAATAACTTAAGAAAAATATTTATTTTAATTTAAGGTTCAGCATTCGGTTTCCTAATATATTTGAACTTTCTTCTCCCATGAATAACTTTCTTCGTTAAAATTTACAGTTTGTAACTACTTCCATCCACTTAATCTTCTGGTAAATAAAGAATATGTTGAAAGTCCTTTAAGAATTTTAAACAAATTATTTCTGATTACATTCCGCTTACCTGAACTGACACTAGAGCGTATGAATTTTTTTTAGCAGCAATTAATATTTCACATACTCTCGCCACTTGGTGGTACGATGACATAGATTTTGTTTTAGTTCTTGTTTGTTTTTTTTTATTTTATGTATTATTCAACATGTTTATTTAGTTTTCATTAAATTTCTTTTATTTATTTTTGCTTGCTGTTAATTCTTATGGATTTTTTTTATTCAAATGTCATAAAGTTTTCTTTCTTAATGCGTCTGTGTTTTCATAACTCAAGGCGAAAATAGTATTTCACTTTGGTAGACATGTTCTTGATGCGATAAAATATCTCTTGTTTTATTAATATAATGATTTCTTAAGATGAGAAATCAATTTTCCTTCAAATGTTTACAAACAAGATCTGGATGAAGTTGGGTAGGAATTGGGACAAAAACAAAACTGCTACATTTTTTACTGAAAATAAAATGTGACCTTTTCCTTTACTTACTGTTTTTCTTTAAGCTTAAATTGTTAGTGGAAATTTGACACTTTCAACTTCGTCATATCCATCTTAACTAGTTTATGGCTACTTCAAAATTATTTAAGGAATAATTCCTACGACTAGCTTGTAGAAAATGCTTGGCTTGCTTTTAAATCAAAACCGTTTTAATTCAAATTGTATAACCAAATATAACTCATGTTTCTTATATGTTTACAGCAGCAACAACAACGATAGTAGTAATAACAAAAACAAACACAGGTACACAAGTTGGAGAACACTTGTTCGTACAACGATTTACTTGTAATTATAATTTCAAACACACACTCACACACATTTACAAACACACATAGATTTCTTAACCGATCCCACAAAGGCCTGTAATAATTTTCGCTGTTAATAAGAAGTTAATTGACAAGAATTTATTTATGTGATTATGGAATATAATTACTTTTTGTACATGATATATTTTTTATAGCCTAGAGAAGAAGTGTTTGCAATTTCTACAATATTCATTTCCGACTTAACAAAGTACACACGTTCTGGATATTTATAGAGAATGAAGCAGAATTAACGATGTCCGTCTATCCGGGTGTCCGACTAGACAACCTCGGATCCAGAAACTTAGACCGTTTGATGATTGCCTTTGCGAATATTTTCTATTTGAAATCAGTTATATTGGCTAAAAGGTTCCCGAGATATGAGAGAGAACAAATTTTTCAATATTCCTCCAAAATCCGAAATGTCACAAAATAAAATTTAAATTCCCCACAAATCCGAAAATTCATCTCAAAATCCGAAAACGGTGTTCAGATATTAGCTTAGCAAAAGAACTTTCGTAAACTTCAGTACCTAAAGCACTCGGAAAAATGGAACAAAGTGTCGTATAACTCAAAAATACTTCAGCATATTTTAACTATTTTTTGTATACTATAAATGTGTTTTAAAGAACAGAAGGTTCACGGTCGAATGAAAGTTTAAAAATAGTAATAAAAAATATCTGCAGTATTTTAACTAAAAAATTTAATACAAGTAATTAAAAAACATAGAATTAGGACAGTTGTATAAGCATTTGAATTGCATTCGGTAGATAAATATTTCTAACGAAGGAAATAAAAAAATTCTAATTGCCAAAAAATCTAAATTCCATACAGAATATAAATTTTATTTAAAAAAAAAAACAATTTTACTACAAAAAAAACGTACAAGTCAATGTAGATTTGCCTACAAATGGGAAATTTATCAAAAAATTTCATAAAATTTATCAATTTTTCCCAAATCAGTCTAAAACCGTATTTTACCATAATTTGGGAATAAAAAAAATTTATTTGCTAAAAACTAATATTTAATGAAAAAAACTGAAATTTTACCAACAAAAATTAAATTTCACCAAAATTTTTTAGTTTCACAAAAAATTCAATATTTTACGAAACTTTACCAAAATTGTTGATACACACATATGTATATATAAAAAAAATATTCAACTTCATCGTAAATGGGAAAATCGCCAAAACATTAAAAAATTCACAAATAAATTAAAAATGAAAAAAAAGGTAAATAGTGTAAAATTTATAAAGAACCACCTCACGTGCGTATACTTCACATTTAATTTAATAGTTTACAAAACACACATACGCCACCATTCACCCAGCTGAGTTTAAAACTGAAATTCATGTTTTTATGAATGACTGACTGTGTTTATTTTGAAATAATTTTTGAAATTATTTAAAATAAGTTTAGTGCTTGCGGTTAGTAATTAATACGTTCCACTTACTCGTTTGCCCATGAAAACCTTTACAAAAGCCAGTTTATTGCGTAACTTTAAAATTTTATTAGAGAAGAACATACAGTATGAAATAAATTATAAAAGAAAAATAAACGAAATATTTTTTTTAGTTATGCAGCTCAAAAATTTAATATAAAAGCTGAAAGCTAAAATGAAGAATAAATGAAAATCTGCATTATAGGTCCTAGGCATGATAAATATTGTTCGTTTATAATTATTTAATCGCATTAACGCACAAACTCTTTTCTATGAAAAATTTAGTGCTTAAAGGTTTCGCCGATTAAATGGTTAAGATGTTGACCATGAATCATTTGATGGCTTTCAACAATGAAGCTCTTACATTTATCAGTTTCTATTTATACTAGTACACATGTATGTACACCATAGCACTTTTTTCCTGTGGTATTCCTCTATTGTCGAAGAAGTCGAAAAAGTGGATATGCAATGAAATACAATATGGAAATTAGCAAATAATTATAGAGGAGGAAAAGATTTGCTTATAATCGGCTTGTATTATCACTAACAGAATATTTATTTGTAATCCGTTGTACTTCGAAAACAACGTTGGTTGGGTCAATACTAACAGTATGTTTTTTTTAACAACAAAGCTTTCCGAATCTTATACACCCTTCACCCAAGTATGAATTCCGGCGCAAGTAATTACCTGCGATGTTTAAATTTGGCGTTAAGATTTACTCGTAATATAAGCATTTTTGTTGGGAATTTTTTTTTTTTTTGCTTCTTGAATTTGTTTATTATGTTTTACATTGTTTGGCATATATGTTATGTATTGGGATGAATTTTCAAACTGTGGCAAAATTTCTATTTTCTATCTTACTCATTACAAATCAAAGTCCCTTATGGATAAATTGCAACTTTGTAAAAATAAAAATAGTCGAGATGAAGGTGGCAAAAAAGTTTTTCTTTTTTATATAAATAAAATTTCGTTAATCGATTAGCCTTAATTTGAAACCCTTTTATATCTGATAACGTAGCATTAACTCACAACGGCTCTTTACGTTACGTAGAAGTCAAGATGCTAATCATTCAAATTAAGGTTAATCAATTTAAATTTGGTGATTTCATTCATAATGCAAATAATAATTGTAATAATTTTAAACGATAGAAATAATTTGAAAAAACTTTAACTTTGTTATATTTTTGTTCTTCTTGCTATGAAGCAATGGTATTTTTGTGTAACTTGCATTATAATTATAGTGTAATTGTAACTTGTATTCAATAAAAAAATATAAAAACTAAAAAATAAAATAAATGTTTTGAAAATTGTATGTAAAAAAAGGCATACAAACACACTCTGTTCAAAAACAGCAAAACTACCTGCTTCACCACTTTGAAATTAGTAGAGGAGGGAGAAGAGAGTGCAACAACAAAATTTGTTTTTCTCAGTGTATTTTGAAATATTTATTTTTGGAATTTTTTACTGTCAGTAGTTACACTGTGAACACAGTAAACAAACATACACGCATAAAGTGATACAGCGAACACAAGCTCTAGTACACACACACATACACACTCATTAAATCTGTGTGTACTAGAAATTAGGAATCAAAATAAAATCATAAAAATTCTATACAACATGAACACAAACTTAGTAACAGTGTTAAAATTTTCCGAAAAAATTTAGAGGTTCACGAAAAGCATGTTTTACTAAAATACAAGCGACATGCCCTGTGTATCATGTTAAGCAAATATTTAGCAAACACTGAATTATTTTCATTGGATTATATTGGGAAATACTCGTATTATCCCGTCCCTCTAAGGTGAATAAGGCACGTAAAATATTATATACTGAATTTCGATTGTATTATAAATATTAAGCTTAAGGAAAAAATAATAGACTTTGGTGATAAATTCATTATTAACACAAAAAGTCGATCAAATAAAAAGAAACGTTATTTAAGGAAAATATTCAGGTAATACGATACAAAATTAAATAAAGAATATCCTTGTTCCTTGATTTAATATTCCGACAGGGTGATTTGATATAGATTTTTAGAAGGGATTTCCTTCATCCCTTGTAAAGTTTGGTTTGGAGACAAACCAGTTTCCTCTATGTGCCATTTGTCGCTCTGAGTATGTTTGTATTAAATAATAACAAAGATTGTTCTAATCACGATATTTGCTTTATTAAAAAAAACACATTTTAAACAAAAAATCGATCACAAACAAAAATGTTTAATGAAGTTTTTTTTTTTAAACTTTAAAAAAATTTTATCATAAAATAAATTACCCTAAGTCAGAGCAACTTTAAGTTCGTTTCAGATCCAGTAAAAACCTTTTATTATTATTAATGTATGAGGGGATATCGAAGCAGACCACTTACTTTCTGGGTCCCTTTTCGACCCATATTTCGCTCCTTAAATTGATTTCAAGGAACCGATCCGTAATCACAACCACCTTACTTTCAATTGAGTCGCGTGCTAGCCCTAGCCTTTACTCTTGACTAAAGTGATTTCAGACTATCGACTGGTAACTGTCGACACTCTTCCCCATCACGGAGTCTTTTGTCATTGCTAGCATTTGTCTAAGGCTTAGTTCCCCCATGGCATTCACATCTAACAAGTGTCTGCCCGTGGTCTTAAGCCTTATGCTAGCCATTGCTGGACATTCACACATAATGTGCGCTACCGTCTCAGCCTCTTCCAGGCATAGTCTGCAAGTATCATCTTCTACGACTTTCATCTTAGCCAGATGGTACTTGAAGTTTCCATGTCCTGTCACTAACGCAGTGATCCAGCTTAAAGTAGCCCTATTATACCCGAGCACGTTGCTGGCCTTCCTGCCGAGGGGCTCTTTGAGCACCATTCTAGCCTGTCTACATGTGGTATTCTCCCTCCACCTATTCAGGTGTAATGAAATTACCCATTGAAGAACTTTAGCTCGCACTGGTCCACAGAAATCCACATCAGATCCCCTTTTTGCTAGTTCGTCTGCTGCTTCATTCCCAGCTGTGCCTATGTGTCCCTTAACCCACATCAACGTCACCTCATTCAACGAGGCACATCTGTTCAGTTTCAGAACACATTCCAGCACAAGTTTGGAATATACGTTCACTTGCCTCATGCGTTTTATAACTGACTGATTGTCAAGTGCAATGAGAACCCCTTTCCCATGCACTCGGCTTTCAAGCAAGTGATCCAACGCATGCAGCAACCCAAGCAGTTCTGCCTGGTAAACTGATGCGTATCTCCCCAGACACAGACTACGGAACAATTTCAGTTCAACTGAGAATACACCTGCTCCTGCCCTGCCACTCATAAGAGAACCATCAGTAAAAATGCTGATGTCGTTCTCCATACACTTATTGTGTATAATGCCTTCCGCAATGAGTGTCCGGTGCAGCCTCTCGACTACCTTTCTTCTACTCATGCGTTCCATCGGCATCTGAGCAGCCCTAATCGCTTTCCCAACGAGGTCCAGGATACTCTTATGCCCGATGTTCGGCCCAAAGCTATGCCAAACCGCATCGCTCTTCATTCGCAAAGCTGACAATGCGGCCGTTGACCTAATGAATAAGTCTAATGGCAGCAATCCCAACATTGCCTCGATTGTCTGTGTTGGCGCCGTGCGCATTGCACCACTTATACCCATGCAGGCAACCCTCTGAATCCCATCCAACTTACGCTTAATTGTGCCCTGAGAGGCCTTCGGCCACCACACCACGGATGCGTAAGTTATAATAGGTCTCACCATCATTGTGTAAATCCAGAATGCAGCCTTTGGCGAGATTCCCCACCTACGGCCACACACTCGCTTACATTGATGCATAATCCTTTTTACTTTTCGGACGTTTGTTTTGATGTGTTCATTCCAGGTAAGTTCCTTAGTAAAAACCTTTACAAAATAAAGACACAAATTTAAAAATAGAAACCGCCAAGTCATTGCTAGAACAAAACTTTTTAACTCCCAACACCAAAGAAAACAGCAAAAAGAACGCTTAAATTATAAAAAAAGTTTAGTGTCGAGATTGCACAAAAAGTATTTAAAACTGAAAGAAGTTTAAAAAAATATTTTATTAACCGGTCATTTCAACACGCTTATACATAGAAAAGGGCTAATAGTATGTTTTACCAGGCAGGCTAACTGATCGAACTCGCTAGCAGCTAGTCGCTGTTGTGACGACCTACTTTCTTTGAGATACGTATTCCTGCATCTAGCCTGAGCCGGATCGTATTAAAAAATTTGAACTTGCCTATTGCAGGACGAAAGCGATGGTCAATGTGCAAGCTTATGGGTCATACAGTTGCCGGTCTAGTCCCAAGTCCTCGCACACATTTTGGTTTAATTTCTGCACATATTTGCACCCGTTTTAAGATATTGAATATATATCAGTCAGGCTCCTAATTTTGGCGCAGTTATCTATCGAATTTTTCGCTCCTTACATAACTGAAAATTCAGCTTGAGGGCCCCCAGTTTGCCTATGAATTCAGCTCCGGCTGCGCCATTTCTAATTTGGAGTCATCTCGATGTATCTAAGGAGAGTTTGTGCACTCCGATGAAACTGAGCTTTTCTACAGCGAGAAGTTAAACTCTCTCTGGAAACAGAATTCTGGAATGGTGTATTCTGTAAGACCGAAAAGATTACTTCCAGTCTTTAGTTTTAATCATCAGTAGCATGTCATCATACCGCCATGTTTTTATATTTATCGGATTAAATAATTAATTGAATGAATTACAAAACTAGTGAAGTTTCAAGCTAAATAAACAAATATATTCTCTATATTTAAAGCCCTGGTACCGCAAGTATAGCATGATGGTTACCTTAAGTTTCGCATTTCACACCATTCTGGTTTTGCATTAAGATGTCACAGCTAACATTTGACTATATTTGGGTGAGAAGACCCATGAAATTTGGGTTACCTTGTATTTTATAGGCTTAGTTCAATAGCAGCTTACTACCATAGATCAGCGTATTTCAGAAAAAATATAGCGAAATCAGATCCCACGATCTTGATGTACTTGAGGTTCATATAGATAAATTCGGGTTTGGTTTTTAATTCTCTTTAGCACTGCCCGTTGACGGTACTGTGCCTACGAACATCTTTTCGAAGATGCTTTTAGCGCAAAATCTGCTCCAAACTGAACCTTTTTGTAGATTTACTCCCACCTGGTGAACTTCATATGAGTCGCATCCGTCCGACAGCCATTCAGCGAAAAATGCAAATCGTATCCGAATACGATTTTTCTATAAAATAGCAGTCTTTCTCCGATCGCACATTTGGACGTGCTACTCACTCGTATAACTTGTCATGATGATTGTCGATCAGGCGCCGCTAAAATAAAAAGTCCGCCAGAGACTATCATCATCAACTAGCCCTTATTATAACCACCTTTTGTTTTATAAAGCCGTCCTTAGTTTATCAATAATACAGCTGAATTTTTCCAGTAAAAGTGCCTGCTTTAAATATTCCAAAACTTATTTAACTTTAGGTATCAAGTCTCGTTTAACGAAATTGTTGGTTTCGAGGAGATGTTCGCATGCAACATACAACGTCCACATGCATGCTTGCATGTTTACTTTCAAGTGGCCATAAAAGGCGTCACTAAATTAAACCCTGTTTAAAGCTTCACGGCACTAGACTAATGTAGCGTGTCGCTTTAGTTGACTTCATTGCTTCATATATATTTTTTTTTTTTTGTTTACTTCCTTTCGTTTTGTTAATGCTCATTCAATGTAAATAACAACATTTTTGATTATCCTGTGCAAGTTGTACTTGTGAAAGCATGAACTGACTGACCCCAACAAAATGTAGAAAAAAAACACAAAAATAATTGGTCTCCAAATTAAGGAGAAATTGAAAAAAATATTATTTCAGTTATTTTAGTCTTTAATAAAATTCTTTTAATAAAATAATTTTATTTATTTAATTCGATATTTCGTTACGCCTTTATGTACCATCATCAGTAAGTAAATTATAACAGAAAAACATCAATGAACACTTCAATAAAATAAGAACAAAATTATAAAGTTCAGAAACAAATACATACAAGAACTGAAACTACGACATAATCTGTATCCGTATCCGGGGGTATGTGTTCTTGGTGATACCGCTAACAAAAGAACTACCGAAGTTCGACCAGTAATTGAGCTGCCACGAGAACAAGCAGCCCTCCGAATAAACGATCCATACTGGTTGTTGGTAAGCCGTACAGCCGTATACTACGGCGGTGCAAATAATGCTGGCTGTGACTTCAACCCACCTTCCGGAAATATTGTTCTACATGGTCAATATGGGGTTGCCGGGCAACGTAAGCCATCAATAAAATATTGGCGGGAGTTGAATAGATATCTTCGAAGTCCACAAGCTATATAGTCATCGGCCGCAGCAGCATTTTCACCCGCTGATAAGACTGTAAGGCATTAGTCAAAACAGGTGCCGACATTTGGCAGGAAACACATTTACTAAAATACGCTGCTCTACACCATCGAATACGTTCATGTTTGCTTGTTTTTTAATCCAAATGCACTTTTTAATTAGTTAGACGACGGTAAAATTTGTTGCACTTTGAAGAACAATGGACGATTGCAGAATTAACAACAATTGACGCCACTAATTTAATGCGGGCGATTTGGAAAACATGGCAACATTAGTAAAGTTTTACAAAACATACCACGGTGCCCAGTAACGCAATCTCTTAGTTAATTTTTGAACATGGAAAAAGTTTTTATCCATTGTGTAACAGAAGACTGATGTTCTAAGTCCAACCAACATTAGAGGCGTAAAAGGACTTTATCTTTTCGTAAAATATTATTTTTTGTAAATTTCACCACAATTTTGTATTTCACCAAAAAGTTTATACATTATGAAACATGTCGAAATAAAATTTCATATCGAAATAAAATCAAAAAATCTCAATTATTATGAAAAATACAAACAACAAATTTTACCATTATTTGGGAATTCACCACAAATTCGAAATATCAGTACAAACTATAGTTCAAAAATTAAAATTTACAGAAACAACAAAATTTTCCATAAAAATAAGACCGAAATTGTACCAAAAAAATGCGAAAAATACAATACAATTTTGTCAGTTGGAAAACTGAAATAAAAAAATTGAATTGCTAAAAAATCAAAATTTAATAAAAATGTTGGAATTTACCACAAAAGATTTAATGTGTTTTTACTTTTGAAAAGTTGGCAAAAACCCAGAATTAAAAAAATTAAACAAAAATGTGATGAAAAATAAAAAGTATCGAAATTTTAAGACAACTTAGGAATAAAGCAAAATTTCATAAAACCAAATTTTAGTCTAAAATTTTTAAATTATTTTTATTGAATTCAAAATTTGGAAACATTTTATATTCACCAAAAGTTCAAAAATTCTCCATAAAATCGAAAAACTGGCACATAACAAAATAATTGCAAAAATACCACAAAAACCAAAATTCACAAACTTACACAAATCCAAAACGAAATTTTTAAATAAAAAAAGAGTCGTAATTTATAAAAATATCTCATCTCTTAACCGGGCGAAATTGCTTATATTAAAACGAAAGGAGAATTTAAAGGTAAAATAATACGACTGAAATCGAAAGCCAAAACTGATGATCGCAAATAATTCTATGTACCGGAAGAATTCTGTTCTACATTCTTAGTAGTTCATACTTTTGTGAAGGATTAATAAGACTCGGCACAGGCGAATACAGCTCTCTTACTTATTAAATATTGAGTTTTTCCTAATTAAAATTTTTATTCCAGTTTTTTGAGTTTATGTGAATTGTACAATTCGTGGTGAATATTAAAATTTAGGAAATTTTCGAAATTGTCGCAATTTTTTTGAGAAACCTCGGTGTTGGGGTGAAATTCGTTTTTCTTTGTTAGGTTTTTAAAATAACTTTAATTTAATCCTGCATTTAGGTCCGTAAGTGATTTGGGCGATCTCTGTATGGAGACTTTATAGCATATTTGATTAGAATTCAGGATATGTCAATTTTCTGGAAGTGAAAATACAAAAGAGAAAATCTCGAAAAAAAAATTATTCCCAAATCTAGGAAGCTTGTGAAGCGATATTGCTGATTTCTAATAGCGAAAAGTTGCCGAACGCGGTAATCAAATGGTCCAAGTTCATGATTCTAAGTTTTTAAGTGCCGTTAAACAGACGGACATCGCTAATTGAACTCGTCTACCTACAAGGAACCAGAATATATGTATACCTTGTTGGGTCGGAAATGAATATTGTAAAAATTGGAAACGGAAACACAACCCTTTATATACCCTTTTCATTTCTGAGAAGGGTATAAAATGGGATTAAGTGCATTCGACATGTATGTGCAACATAAATGTGTCACTTAATGGAACACAAATCAATGAATATTCAACCACAATGTCCACTCTCACAACTTGAACCGAAAGTTATTGCTTATTTCTAAAATTGCAAATATTTATTTTTGTTGTGTGAATTATTTTCCAAATGAATGTGATTGAACAAATATTTGGGCGATAAATATAAAAAATAAATCCAGTAACTGAGAAGAGTAGTGATAAGCCGTCAACAAACACATGAACTTTTTGACGTTTTACTTGTTCATAGTCAAATAAATTCATCTTAATGCTGATAATTCAAAGTTAAAACAACTTCTTTGTGTGCAGAGCTGGGAAAGTACAATTATCATTGAATTCTGATTAGGAAATAATTGAAAACATTTCTGTTAATGTTGGCTCTTACTTCGCTAATTAAAATGAAGTAAACACCGAGTCCTATTAAACGCTTAGTTCTTTCCAGAAGTGACCCTTCTAATTTAAATTATCGCGGACATAATTTTTCGTACTGTTTATTGACAGCCTCTTTTCCTTATAAGACGATTCATTTATTTTGAATTAAAGACTCTGTATCAAGTGAAAATGTGCGTTCCACTGTGGTGTAAGCAAAGGTTATAAAACCATAAGTAGACTTATGGAATCTTTATTAACATTTCCGCTTTTTTCTAGAACATTTTAATTTTTATTTATAAAAAAAACCGAAATAAATTTTAAATATTATAATGTGATAAAAAAAAAAATTTGTTATTAAATGCAGTTTGGTTACTACCCTCGTATTATTTCCTTTCGACACGTCGTGACGTGGTAAAAATATAAAAAAGTGAAATTTAACGCCAACAAAATCGATGCAACATTTTTATGCTCAACCTCAATTTTGCCAACAATGATTTTATTGCGCCAGTCATATGAGATAGAGATGGCTGAACATGGATTGCAGTGACCATTTCTGAACGATGTTTTCACTTTGAAAATATTTTATTGAAAACTGTTGGTTGCGGTAAACCGTTGATTAACACCGGTTCTACGTTAAGTTAATTTTTTTTAATTTATCAAATTTTTTTTTACTCAAAAATTTAATAAATATATTTTTTCCGAACAGGCTATTATTTGCAGTTCTGCTAGTGGCTGCCACATAGATGATACATTTTGAATTTGTCAATTATAAGCAGAATTGTTTTCCACCCAACAATTTTGTAAATTCCAATGAACTTAGTTTCAATCAACCAAAAGGTTTTCAATTAAGGGTGAGTAACTGTTGTGTTAACGGTGAATACATTCGTAGAAAACTTCTGTTTAGTGCGGATTTGGGGAACGTTCTATAGAGCAAACGCCACCATGGACATACTGCAATCGACCGTTGCCCCCAAAGTCAATATCTTCCTTCAAATTCAGCAGGGTAAAGTGATTAAAAGTTGGTCTTAATATATGACTTTCAAGTTAAAAATAAAATTAATTCCCTGCACACGTACACTTTTTCAATTATTTTACTATTCTGGTAGTACTGTTCCACATGCCAGTTATTATATTTAAAAAATGTTCACAAGTTCTTCTAACCTCTGAAGAACTCATCCCAAATAGCAAATACTTTCACGGTTTATTCTAAATGTTACTTTATTTAAACAGAAAAGTCTAGAAAAACTCTACAAGTATTTAAAATACAAAACTTAAATTAAATATCAACAATAAACAGCATCATTTAGTAGGCGACTTGATTTTAAAGACCTCCTTCTCACACCCCAGCCATTTAAATAAATTTTCTTTGGACTAAATTGCTAGAGAAAAAACACTGCAGCATTTGCTAAAAGGACATTGAACAAACAAAAATTGACAACACGGAAGTCAGTTGTACTACTTGCCACAACTACACCGACAGCAATTTAACGAGTCTGTGACTTAAAGAGGAAATAAAATGAAATGAAAGGGAAAAAACGAAAAGTGAATTTTCTCCATTTCTGTTTTATCTCACACAAGACAGCAGCAATGATTATGAAACGATGATGATAATTATGTTAAAAAATCATTTAGTTATTCAATTTTATATCAAAGCTACAAGCGAAAGTATTTTGCTGGCCATCTGGTCATTCCTCCCATTTGTAAATACAACAGTGAAGCTTTATGTAGCCAATGGGGTCATATTTATGTAACAGGAAGTAAAACTTTGTAAATGGAAATGTTTTTCCTCTTTTTTTATTTTGGAAAAAATAAAAATGGGATATTTCAAAATGAGTTTTTGCAAAATTAGCATGTTTTATGCAGAAAGCAAAGCAAATAAAAAATGACTACATGGAGTCCTTTTCCAAACATTTCGACTGACATTATTAACTTAAAAATGCCATATTTTTCAGCTTACAAGCAGAAAGTTCCTCTTACAAGGTCTTGTCGGCAACATCCTACACGTTGCAATAACACTTGCCGAAATTATGTCTTGGCAATAGTGGGTGTTTGCATACCCTACACTACTTGTAGTTAAATCGTTACCTCTTTGTACGTCAATAAAAAATTAAATCGACTCTATTTTAGGAGCTTAAAAAATGCTTTGGAAGAAGCCTACATTGTTCAATGTACGAGTTTTAATTATAGTTTCATTGTAAGCTGTCTTCCTTCTCGAAGGTAACATAAATTAAAAACTATTTTAAAGGGTACAACTGTCAAGTCTCTTTAAGTCGACTAAAACAAATTTCTTAGCCAGTTTTAAAATATGCATTTGTCTGTTTTTAATTCGATGTTTCCAACACTCGCATATAAATGACATTGTAAATGTTGGCTAAAATATACGACACAACAATTGCGGACAGAACTTTAATAAATCTCGTAGAAGTTTAAAAATAGTATAACATGAAAATACACAAATGAACTGCGATTACAGGCAACGGGTGTTTTGCCCATAAAGGATGCAGTAATTTCACTTTCCATTAGTTATATTTATGGTTTCTATGGTTTCTGTGACCTTAAATCATTAACTGAATTAATGGAAATTGTATGAGTTTGGCACCAAAAAAATTAGCAGAACTGGAAAAGCACAAACTGTAATTTGTACTTGCAACAAAACACAACTTCTATTTACGATACGAGTGTTATTCGGAGACGATTTAGAATGTTTTTAATAAAAATGGGTTTTTTAAATTTGGCGATCGAAAATATCAAGATTATATTGGAGGTCAGGCCGATATCAAGATTAAATTATAATGTTTTCAAGGCTAGAATAAGCCTAAACTAAGATAATACTAAGACTAAAACTAAGACTAAGACTAACATTAGTACAAAAACTAAGACTACGATCAAGACTAAGACCAAGACAAGACTAAAAGTAAGACCAAAACTAGGACTAAGACAAGACTACGACAAACACCAAGAATAACACTGAGACTAACACCAAGAATAAGACTAGTCTAAGTCTAAGACCAAGACTAATACTAAGACCAAGAATAAGATTAAGACCAAGATCAAGACTAAGACCAAGGCAAGACTACAACTAAGACTAATACGAAGACTAAAACTAACGCTGCGACGAATACTAAGGCTAAAATGAGGACAAGACTAAAAGCAAGTCTAAAACTAGGTCTAAGATCAAGAATAAGACTGAGACTAAGACTAAGATCAAGTATAAGAGTAAGACTAACACTGACGCCAACACTAAGAATAAAACTAAGACTAAATACTTATCCAGTAGTTAACACAACGCTCAACGCTCGTAATATTACCCCGAGGATGCCAATAAATTAAATCTTAGGTCAGAGCTTCGACGACAGAGCTACAAAGCAGGCTCTTGTTAAAACTCACTTTTCACAACAGTCTGAGAGTTCAAATCTATGCTTTAGAATATCGATATTATACAGCTTCCTGGTCAGCGACTGATCTTATGTAAGAGGTGCTGCAGGATTTATTCTGAGCCTAAAAGACTAAGTCCGGATAATTATACAAAATCCTAATGAAAACTTACGGTACAAGGTTAAATAACCCTACTACTATAAATTTTGATGGCTATATAAACGGGCTCCCGCACGTCGGTATTCGACTAGTTTAATATCTCCCTAACTGAAAATATTGAACGTGATACACGTCTTGTGGTGTTAAAAACTTAAGCTAGAGTCCAATTTATTATTTCATTCCTATTAGAATCCATCGGCATAGCCCGTTCACTACCAAATGCTCTCTGGTGGCCTGGCACCCAGATGATATAAAGCCTATCCTTTAACGATCTTTTTCAGTCTAATGTTCGTACTTATTCTGTCTATTTCGAACTAGCCTTGATGGCTATTTGCGTATGTTAATTTGAGGTCTCATCGTTGGCCTTGAGATCTCATTAAGCCAACTTATGCATTCCGCATTTCCACGTACTTCCCCGAGAATCCGTATTATGCTCAGAAATGCGCAATTATATTTCTTGTTTCTCTATGAAAATTTCCAGGACACAAAACAGGATCAAAATGTATATCCATCTTCTCCTGATATTATGGCGAAAGCAGGCATGTTTCGGCAGATTCTCAGAGAAGCATGTTCAAGTAGTGAAAAATTAATATTCATCCACGATATGACAATGTAACTGCCTGTACCCTACCTAGTGAAAGAGTAGATAGTGAAAGAAAGAGGAAGTTGATAATCGCTGGAAGAATAATCAACCACAAGAAACTTTACTATTAAAACAAATAAATAACTATGCAATATGAAGAAAAGGTAAACAACTATAAATCGAAAAGAACTGGCCGTGGTAGTTGCAAAAATGAGAGGAACAAATAACTAACATATGTTTAAGTTTTCTTTTATAACGCATCGGAAGAGTGCTGCAATCAGAGCTGGTTTTATGACTCTTCTAATCAACACGATCCTCTGAAATATATAAATTAAAATATCGGAAATTTCTGAGCATTATGAAGACCTAGACAAAGTCTAAGCGAGAAACTAGTGTTTCCACTATATTGGCTGTATGTAAGACAGTTGAAAATTTATAGGCCACTGAACAGTGGGTACGTCAATTTTTTCATTTAAATTTAAATAAGTCAACTGATTAATGTCGCTTTGGCGATTATGGCAACGGACCCTAGGAAAAGTTTATAGTACTATACTGGAGTTGGGTAATACCTCTTCAATCACTTCCAAATTTAAGTAAACGACTATCCTACTTCCGCCATAATAAGCCTCGGTATTGGACAATTTACTACTACTGTACAAAGTACTTTGTGAATTTCGAAATACCATAGTACCCCGACGACATAAGACAATCTGAAACGTTAAACAATATACTGCACAAACATATAGTAAAATCCAAAAAAACAATATTATATCGTATTTGACAAGTTGTCCCTTTAATTTTTTTAAATAATGTGGAAAAAGTACTTTTTAAGTTGAAGTTCCGTGCCGTTTTAAAACATTAATTTTCCATCATTGATATGTCTTGCAAACTCTGAAAGCAAAATTAAAATGGAGGCAAAAAATCAAAATGAAGTAAACAAAACTCAAAGGAGTTAAGCAGAACTATTACGAGAAGACGTGTGTGTTCCATACTCCTTTTAATTATTTATAAATAAGTGATTCCAAGTTCAGCACATGTGTTTTTTATGTAATTAAAGATTAAATAAATTATAAAGTTGTTAAGCTCATCGTAATTATAAATTAATCATCATAAATAATGAAATGAATGCCAGACCTTTTTGTCATTTTTATTCGTAAATAATAAATTATTGATCATGTTTATAATACTCGTTAATAAAGCAAATTAAGTTTTGTGTTACTTTCAATGAATGAAAAGATTTAAAGCGGAATGAAATACTCGTATAACATTTAGTTATTACATCAAGAACTTTCGTATACAAATACCCGCCAATTGCTGCTGCTACGTCATGGTAAATCGTAAATAAAAACATTAAAAACACGCAACCATTAACCAGCATATAAACGAATGACATAACAAATTTAGTAACGCTGTTTGTAGAAGAGTGCGAGTGTCCTTTTATGACTAAGGATAAATTGAAGAAGTCCCAACAAAAAGAAACAACAGGTGACTAAGTGTTTAAAACGAATCAGTTGTGTGAACCCAAGATGTAGTGAATTATTGTTTTATATTACCTCTCCTTTTTAATATGATTAAGAATCAACTAAATATTCATTTTCATATGACATATCGCTAATAGAGCGGTAGTTGAGAGGATGGCACTACGTGCACTCCCCAATGGACCTCTCCAACAACCAATGGTTCCCGTAGTACCAGCGGGACTACGAAGTTCTACCGCCCTACGTTGTTCCAATTTTAGGCCCCAGACAAGCTTCGAGATTTTGTTCCCCTTTCCCCACGGTAAAAATACATCAAGGGGATCACCAAGAAAACATGCCTCCGGGGTAATGAAGCTGTACTGGTGTATTTTCAAGTATGGCTATTTTGCTTGTGAAAACATTCACCCACTCATCCAAAAGTGTTTCTGAATGTTAAATAAGTTTTTCGGATTCCGACTACTTCGAATCAACAGCAGCAATTTTGTCAACTTTTATATATATATGGGGTTTTATTATATGCCGAATCGATTATCTCCACTTGCACCAAACGTTAAACAATCGACTTTGAAGGACCTTCTCTTCTGCCAAACAATGGACGAAAAGCGCATAATGTTTACACTAACGAATATTGAATAATAAATAGCAGGTTTAAAAGACGACGCGGCGTCAAAGAAATATGGCCACCACATATTATTAATACCGAATAGCCATTCATCATGCGTGTGAGACAGCATTCAATTTTTGACTATATGGTCCAAGTCTTAGTAATCGAAGTAACAAAAATAGTGTGCTGATTTTCAATAGCCTACTACATGCCATGAAACTGAGGAGATCAACCGAATAAAGAAATTGTTACTCTAGTTAATATAGGTTATGGCATGTATGCATGTACGATAATAAGCGCGAACAAGTATTCTTGCCCGTAAAAATTTAGTGGTGTGAATTCCAGAAATAAAAAGTACGACAAGATTTGGCATTTACTGTATAGAAAGCGCTGTAACAACAACAAAACACAACACCTATAAGATCAGACAAGTTTCCAGGAAAGTAAATACCGGCATATCGGCAGAGCAACAACAACTATAAAACATCAACGCGAATCCAGATGAATTCCAGGAAAACAGTAGTATGAATAAACACAAACAACACCATAAAAAGAAAGCGGATTAGATGTTTGTCTCTAACAAAGTATCCACTGGATTCTTGCGTATTCTACAAGATTCTGAAAACCAGACGACTACTATAAAAAGTCTTTGATGATCGAGCTAATACTACATTTACATCTATGCGAAATCTGGTACTTATGAGATTTTAAGCGAAATCTAGTTCATTTCCACCAGATTTCCCATACAAAACAAAATCTACTTACGAACTAGATTTTGGCAAAATCTCTCAAAATCTTGCAATACTAAATGATGCAACTATGTATTTTTTGCTAATGTACTGAAATATACAGCGCTGAAAAAGAAAATGTTGACATTTGTAACAAAAAAAAGCGCGGTAGAAACAAAATATTTACAGCAATATTAAAAAATAATAAAAGTTTAAAATAAGTGTTTTCAATATGGATAAAACAATAATGAATAAATTGTAAGTAATATTACATATGTAATTATGTGTATAAAAACAATTGTAGCACGAATTTCATTAAGTTTACAGCCAATTTTTTATTCTTTCTTCAGTCAGCTGTTTTTGTTATGAAAATAAAATCCAATAATACGTCAAAAAGCATTGGTGTAAACAGCAGAGATTTTCTTCGAGATTTGAGCTGAAATCTACTAGATTTTGCGTAGATGTAAATGTAGTATAACAGTATTGAGTAAAACGCTAAAGTGTGAACAGCGATTATAAAGAAGTGTTGACTTTGAGTGTTAATGTAAATAAAGTCACAGTGTGTAAAAATTCATATTGTTAAAATAGACTTTTCAATTAACGAACCTACGAATAAATAAACACATTTTAAAAAGGTTAAAACGTAACAGAATGTTTGAAAAGATTTATACATTGATGTATATGCGACATAATTCATGCTTTTTCATGTCTGATTATAAGTGATAATTGATTTTCCGATATTTCTTGACTACATTTCCCTGTAATGGATTGCAAATTCAAAAGTTAAAAATTTATATATTCAACCCCAAAAGAAAAATTCTAATTTTCCATATTTATCACCACACGTACAGATGCAGGAAAAACCATAAAAACCATGACACACATTCGAATACATGATTGATGGTTTTAAGCCGCAACTGATTTGGCGTCCACTCACAGCACAATGAAGCCCAACACAGGCATTAACACATTTCAAAATACTTTTATACTCGCGCAATAAAAAAAAATAATAAAAATACATTTTGTCCAAAAATAATGTCTAGATTAAAATGTTTTTGCTAATGGCCGCAACTGAATGACAAATAAAACACGTTTAGTGTTTGTTGTTGGCTTAGGGCATGAATGATTGGGATTGTTCATGATGAAAATGGACATGTGCTCTGTTAGAGTGAAACAAGTCTATGTTTACACATACATTTTAGAAAAAGTTGAATTAAGCGAAGAAGAGAAATAATCAGTCACAAATTTTGGAATAAAGAAAAAGATTTAAATAAAAAAATTTAGAGATTTGTATTTAAATTCGTAAAAACAAATAAAAAATAAAGTTGAAAAGATGACACAATTTGAATAGAAAAAAACACAGTTTTCTACATGAACTTTATTCTTTATCTACTTCCCTGAAGTTTTCTCCCGAGCTATATCATGAATTGGTATAACCATCTGCAGTATTGGCGATTACTTTGAGACCGCTGATAAACTTTAATTCAAAGAGTGGTCATCAAATTTGACGAAATTCGGTCGGTTATGGACAGTAAGTCTTTTCTGCGGCAACGAATCGGTTGGTCTCTTTAAAACATTGTTGCTGTAAACGAGAATGACGTCGAAAACCAGAAACTCGACAGTAACAGAAAGAAAAATGATAACGTACTACATGTGGCCTCAACTTGACGAGACGCATGAATCAATCGATTTATTTCAGCAGCAATTTTCATAGCGTGTTTTGGGAAAGACTGACTGTTTTGAAGGCTCCTACTTTGACGCCACAAAACGTTAATACGCGTATTCCTCTTCTAAATGCTGACAAATTGAATTGCTGGCGGGTTAGCTGTTCAGAAACGCCCTATTTATTTCCAAAATTATTTATTCTTTTTCAACTACAAAAGTTTCGTATTGCCATCGTGTTTACTGGGAAACAAATAGATGCGCAATGTATCACCGTGTGATAAGAACTTCAATCAGAATGCCATATCGTACCAGATTAAGAAATAATAGTCAAACAAATTGCTATTCTGCTTATGCGTCTATTGCGTGGTTTTAACCAGACATTATCTAGTCGTCGAATTTACCACTCCGCCGAGCAGAACTATCCGTCTACGATTTAAAGCCTTTGGGGATTTTTTCGTAAAGAAAAAATAGTGCGCATTAACATCGTTATGCCGTCAAATTTATGCGAAATGGTTATCAAAAATTTCAACAACTATTTACCTGATGTTCTATTCCATAATGAATACTTGATAAGGACAGATACTAAAGCAGACCACTACCTTACTCTATAGTATCTCCCTTGCAGTCATTAACAATTACTTTCCGCTTATTTATTACTGGTTATCGATTGCTATGATTAAACCATCTTTTTCATCTCTAAGTCCGAGTGGTCGCCAGCCATAAAGATGAAGTCCCTATAAAGCGTTCACATTTATCTTTCTGCGTTCCTTAGTCTACTGCCTTTAGCACTGAATAAACGAAACAAGCTTACTTCTTAGCCCCTTTCAGACACAGGCCGCACACAACTCGGTCAGATAACATGTCAATTAGTGAAAGTATATCCTGTCATCATCAAAGTTATCCTACTCGACAATTTTATCTAAATTATTTTCACTTCTCCGACTAAGGCCTTCTTAAATCCCACCACAAGGTTACTTATAAGCACCCAACCAACGCAGAAACTTCCCTATACTCATTCGATTCATGCATTTTTCTTTTAGAAACTGAAATTTTTTTAACACACTTATTCAGTTTTGGCCATTCCGACAACATTTACCACTTATTTTAATTCATATACTCCGCATATCCTTTCATTTCCACTTGCGAGAGTTCGTCATTACTAAAGTATGTTTATATTACAAATGAAGGATAACTATGAATAACGCCTCAACTAGGGGCATTATTCCGGTCGCCAGTACTATATTTCTTCTAAGGTTTGTCTGGCAACAATATTTCATTCGACATATTTTTGGAAAGCTATCATTTACTCACCCATCTAATCTATCAATGGTATGAAATATGCAACTGAGGAGGGACGAAGGAGAACAGAAATGTGCACTGCTCAAAACCAAAAATATTTAGCCACTGTTTGTGTAACATTATATTCCACCCTGCTCACAAATGACGAATTGTGTTGTGTGAAAAGAAGAGAGTTCACTTAATGCTTCGTTTCTGTGGTGTAATTTACACATTTTAGTTGTTTCTGATTTTTGCTCTTAGAAGAGTTCTGGTATTTGGTTGGGTCATTGACTGTTTGCCTGATGGTTTCATAGCAACGACTATATATTTTTTATGCAAAGGGTGATTCACAATAAATTATTAAGGACAACATAATTGAAAATATTTTATCAAAAATTCCTTTTTAAATTTATTAAGAACTCATATGGAAAATGAAATCTGCGAAATGGTAGCTCAAACTTATGTAGTATGTCATATTGTGTCGTGTATTTTCGATGACATTTGTGCAAAACCCGGCTGCAAGGTCTATTATTTTGCGTCACATCTCCAGTTTTAGTTTTGTAATCCTGCTCAATGTGGCTTCGTAGACTCTTCTCTTTAAATATCCACAAAGGAAGAAATCGATAGATGTTAAATCACGCGATCTCGGAAGCCAAGTAAAATGGATGTGCCATAAAGTGGTGCGGCATAAAAATTTAGTAAGCAGAAGGCTAATTATTGTTACTGATGTGCGGCGGGAGGCACCGTCCTGTTGACCGCATAGACTCCTGATATCCACATCTCTCACTTTGGCCTCACAAAATTTTGTTATAGGTTTCCAATGGCGCACGCCATCTTCTAAACTACTACACCTTCAGACCTCAAGGCGCTTTAAACAATTTGAGGATGTATTTTCCTAAAGTAAATCTGTCTGGGATTTTTTTTATCCCTAAATTTGGCAGCCATAATTCTTTGAAAATCCGTTGAGGTTGAAAAATATTCACGTAAATCACGATGTGCATTTTTTCTCTAGCCCCAATTTTCAAAATACTCTCGAACTCCTTCCTCCGTTACGTCTAGCTCCATGACTAATTTTGCAGAGGTAATCGTTTAATTTCTTAGTTGTTAATTTATGGTGATCTTTTGCTTCAATACGGTGTCCAAATTTTCCAACAACGTATATTACTTTTTTAAGAACCAGCAATAATTGACCATCGTAACAAGATCCAATAGGCTTAGTATCTGATAACTAGATTAAACTGCTCTCCTGATGAATGTAGGAAATGCGAAACCTAATTTTTAGTATGAGTGGCGTAGTCCTTGTACAAGAACGATGAAATAATGTTGAGCTACTAAAAATTACTCAAGAACGTCGGCGATACAGCTTCAAGTTTCTGATTCTTTGTCGTTAAGATTCTGAACAAAATTAATATGAAATTGTTATATCTACAGAGAGCAGGTCCTTGAATACTGTGAAGACCATTCTCCAAACATTTGATATAAAGGGTCGCCACAGATGGTCTGGTACCATTTTTCCTAATTAATTGACATTTTTTAGACAGCTCATGCTGAATAACAACACTCCCTATTTATTATTATTTAATGTAGGAGGGATACAGAAGCAGACCGTTTACTTTATGGGCCCCTTTTCGAACCCTTTTTTCCTCGAATTGACTTCAGGCAACAAATTTGTAATTTACGTCTTCCTTATCTTCCTTTAGTCTCGTGTAACTCTAGCCTTTACTTTTAGACTGTAGTGATTTCAAACTGTAGACAGTTATCTGTCGGTATTCTTCGCCATCACGGAGTCTCTTGTAATTGCTAGCATTTGTCTAGATTTACGTCCCCCATGGCATACATATTTAACAAGTGCCTGTCCGTGCTCCTATGTCTGCACGTTCAGCTACAATGTGCGCTACCGTCTTAGCCTCTTACTCAGGAGTAGCCTTGAAGACTGACCCGTCCCCGCTCGCGAGGTTTTCTTGTATATCATTCTACAATTCCACCTTTCGCTAATAAACACCGGAGTTCCTACAGAGATTAACCTCTCCATCACATGAGAGGCTGCTTTGTCCATCCCTATCTGAATCTCAAGATCCAACCTCCTAGAAGTACCCTAAGAGATTGACCCGATCATCCTACATGTTTATGTCTTCCTGATTCCTCCCATGGCCAATTAAAACCGAACTTCCCACAGAAAATGCATATAATTCCCACGAGAAAGGGAGGTTTATATAATGACTATAAATTTTAAGAACAATTTCAGCGAAGTTACCGAGCGGTCGCAGCGTAATAGGTTTTCATAGTGATATCGTGGCGCTCTACTTTTACTAATCAGAACATGGAACAGGTGACAGCTTTTGCATATTAGAGTTGTCACTTAAAAAATGCACTATAAGCTGCATTTTTACGTACATATAGCTCATTTACTCAAACAACGTCATAACTCAATAAATGCGATTTCGAGATAAACGCCGTTGAAGTTAATGGCAGCATATTCTCTTCAATTGTAGAAACTAGCAAAAATATAAAGACGAAATTTATACAAAATACAAAAACCCTGACATAAGGAACAATTCTGTATCATTAACTTCGAAAATGAATTTTGTTTGAAAAATGAGTAATATATTGATTTCTCTAGAGGTGGCAATTGACAGTAAGTCTTCGGTTGATTATCGCAGTGTACAATTAGTAGACGAGGCTTGGACCTTACCTCCAACCCAATCTGTATTCAAATGAGCCTCTGGCGTAAGATATGAATACTGACTAATTAGTTTCGATTATTGCTATGAAGCCCTTTGTTCATAATTTACAGAGAGGAAAGGCTTTATTTGTAATAACATATTTATACAGAAACGAACAAACAAAGAACTTTGACCAAGACTTGCCATTGAGAGACGAACATAATTTTTAAAAATTAAAATATATTACGATCGTTATTAGTAAAAATGCAAGAAGTGTTGTGCTTTTACTAGAGGTTAAAGTCCTTTGAATTTCCCAAAGTTTTGTCGTTGTTTACAGGTTTAGAGTAGTTTTCTCATTAGAATATACTAGTTTTGATATTAAGCATTTTGAAGTATTTCATACAACATATTATATTTTTCTCTTTTTAGGTGAAACCACAACGTTGCATGCCACTGCTGCATGTTTGAAAAATAACACAAATTGTTTAAAGCCATTGTGGGCACATGACATAAAAATGTCAGTCACTGAGTCAGTCATTCAGTCAATTCTATCAATTAAACATGTTAAAATCTAAAACAACAAAACCAACGCTTGTAGCACTTTCAACTGGAATTCAAATTATCACAATTTTAGAAAAGTATAAATCACTGGCATGTCTTTGAAATAATTTTTGCAGAACAGTACGGGTTACGAGGTGCTTTTATAAAACATAAGTGCCACTAGCTATTTAAAAAAATTCATTGTTCATCTAAACAATGTTGCAATATATATGGATGATAATAATTTAATGATTAAATGTAAACAATACCTAGTTTCTCGCAACAAAGGTAAATTCTAAATATTTTTAATAATTGTTGTACGAAACATATTATAGTTGTCGTGATTATGCCAGAACCATATTTTTTTGTTATAACAATTTTTTTTTAAATGACAAAAACAATTTGAATTTTGTCGTTAAAGTTAATTGCATATAAGAAGAGAAGGATCGGAGATATCAGAATTGATATCCAGAGTTAAATAAAAAATAACAAACGGGCGGCATTTCCGGAGGGGTGACAATTAAAGTTTTAAAAGCCAAGTTGGGGGAAGGATCTGAAATATCATATGTCACATCTAGAAGTAGACGTCCAATTGAAAATTCAAGGTCAAAGTTAAAGCCGTTTTTAAACAACGTTATGCCACATGTTGTGATCAAACTTAAAATGACTACACAAGTAATCCAAAATTTAATATTTTGGCGCGTGGCAAACAAATTTTAATGGGCGTTTAAGAACCGCCTTTCATTCTAGAAGGTGACTGGTGCAACACTTTTTCGACTCGTAAACCTCAAAAAAATTCTTCCAGCCAAAATGTGTTGGGGTTTCTTTTTTTTAAGTATAGAAACAAAACTTTAAAAAAAATTATAATTAAAAATAACTATTAATTGATTTTTTAAATATTTTTTTAACTATGAAAATATTAATGCCCCTACAAAAAATCTAGTAATGTTTAAATGCATGTAGCGAAATTACATAATTAAATAAGCACTTTAAGTTTTTCTGCCACTAATTAAGTGCACACGTTTTACAAAACAAGAAAATAATCTTATGAAATTAAGAGAAGTTAAAAATTTTTTTGCTGAATAGTCGTTATCCAGACACAAAGATCTAAATGCACTTATACCAGAGAATACGTAATAAACTTATGCTATCAAGAGTTAGTTAAATAACTTAGATGCAACAAAAACACGCATTTTGGCCTGTGAAAAGATGTAAGGTGCTCAAAATCTCCTATGAATCTCAACTAAGACTTAAAAACCACCCCTGGGCCAAAAACTCTATTGAAGAGCTAAATGCCTTCTTGGCTTCTTCCCATGCTCTTGGAAGGTGTCTAAAATTGTCATAATCCCTAAATGTTAACTCTATCTTAATGAACAAAATATTATCCCGCACCATGAAAATAAGCAAAGCTTTCTTAATAGAAAGTTCCCAGGTGTTCGATGAAGTCTGCCATGATGGGATGAGATATAGAACGCTTAAAGTAAGGTCAAAGGATCTCTAACGGAGTCCTTTAAGAGCAGACATATTAAGCCTCTTCAGACAGCTCTCTATACTTAATTGTAGATAGTTTATTAAGATTTGAACGCAGTTAATTAGTTATTAGATTCGTAATAATTAATAAATAACATTTTAGAGATAAGATTTTAATTGCGTAATTATTGTAAATTTCTTTTAGTAATTAAATTATTCATTTTAAAAACTGTGTAATTTAAAAAAAATTTGTTTTTGTTTCACAATTAATTTTTGCGCTTAAAATAAACTCATCAACGCCATAAAAATGCAGTTCGTATGAAAAAGCAAAATAAAAGTTTTAAAAATGTTTCAAATTGGTTTTTGTTGTCAATAGAAATTCTGCCGATGCGTTGAGTTTCATAAAAAAAGACCTTTAGTAAAATACAAATTCAGTTAAATATACAAAGGGCTGCCATACAAAGACCGGTGAATGTTAACAGTAGGTGACGGTCATGTTCCTGTGACGATGTCTGTCAAATCTGTTGTTTTTTATTCCGTCACTGAGCAACAAAAATGATGAAATTTTATTATTAAACTTTTTTTCCGTAAAGTCACCCTTAGAGACGAGGTGATAATTTGAATAAATGATGCCATCATATTTCTTTGAAAATAGCGCTGATGATACCATCACTGACAACGGTGAATACTAAAAATAAGAGATAGTCTATATTTCGCACACTCAAAGTTATAAAGACGTAGCTGTTATTGCTATAATATATTGATAGTTGAAAGTACTATAACTGAATTGGTACAAAACAAGAATGTGTACTTGTTGAAACCAAATGTGAAAACGAATGTAAGAAAACCAAAGTCATAATTCATTTGTTAGCTTGCTCTAAAGATTTAATTTCTAAAAGTAAACTCTTGGTTAGTTAGAATGGTTTGAGCATAAAATGTTATTTTATTTTCATAAAACTAGAGGTAGACCATATTTCTTACAAAATTAAGTCTGGCTTATGGAAATTTCTTGTTTTACATCGGCCCATTTCACCGTTATTTTTGGTTTATTAGCGTAGCTCATAAAATAATCCAGCCAATAAAACCGCAGGCTTTGAAAGGCCAACTCCAAATAAGTTGATTATGGCTTGGTTGTATGACCACTGTTATAACTGCCTAAGGCATTTCAATATAAAACGGAAGAGATAAGAAAGCATTACTAACAGTCGTGGATGTCAAATTATGGATGTACGCAAATTATATCGTCGCTGAACAATTGTTTTCTTTTGTGAAAATCGAAATCAAGGGCAAACTTCTTTTCGGCCTAGTCATATCGTTGAGCCAGATATTGCAGTCAAGCCAAAGTGACAGACAATTATCTTTTAAATTAAGCCAATTTTACACCATTTTATTTTAAACTTTTAAGAAAATACTCCTTTTCTAATTATTTTGTCTCTTACCAGCATGTTCCTTTGTCTTTTTACCAACGTTTTCGTCTCTATTTAAAAACATTAATATATGAAAGATTTACCATTTGTTATTTTGACCTATCCATTTCATTGGTTGAGGAACATAAAACATGAACAATTTGAACAGAACTTGTCTACAGCATATATGTAAAGGTATGTTCACACTATTTTACTAAAGGTGAGATTTTGTTTAAATTTTTGCACAGAGTAATCTAATGAAAATCGTATTGAGTTAAAAAAAAAAATGTTAAGCAATATATTCTTATTACATTGTGCGTCAACACTATCCCACTTAAAATAATATGCAAATGAAGTAATAGTTTACTTCGAGCAAGTAGCAGAGAATCAAGCCGATACTTTTGACGGCGATGACTACGCAATTTTGAGTAGGTGGCAATTGAGAATTGTCAGCGGCTTAAGTTTTTGATAGATCCATTATTTGAAAAATCTATCAAAACGAAGTGATAAAGGAGTACAAAAATGTTCAGCACTGAAGTGAACCGCATATAATAATAACAAATCATCGCAGAACCATGTTATCGTATTAAGCCAGATTTGTATAAAATCATATGCTTTTTAAATTTTTCAATTTTTATTCTTTTCCAAAATAATTATTATTCTGTGATTTTATTATTATTATTTTTTTTGCAGAAGTAATATTTACTTTTTGCTTTTTTAGATATATTTTATATTTCCTGATTTATATTTTTTAGCCGAAATTTTTAGCTGAAAATTCGTGCTTTGATAAAAATAAACTACATTAAATTAAATTTATGATTAATTTTTATTTTTCCCAAAACAATAAAAACTAAAAAATCACAATTATTTCGGCCCAAATAATAAAATCAGAAAATAATAATTAAGCTGAGAAACTATTTGCAACAGCGCGTCGTTGAGGGGGAAGCAGTCAAATTATTTTTTTGTTCAAAAGCTGCTTCCGTAAAAATGCAAACCTGATCAAATAAAATGTCTCAGGAATTGGAAAATTAAAAAAAATCGTGAGAGCACAACTGTCTGTTGGCCCAAATTAAGCCATGTGGACGAGCAGAGCAGGCCTAGATATTGTTTTCTTATATTGTAGGTACCCCTATTTATTATATCCAAGGCATATTTTCAGCCATACAGTATTATATTTATTAAGGCAAAATATTTCTTTCTGGGTAGCTGCTTTATAAAACCATGTAATTTTGCAACTACTGGAAAATATATCTCATAAAGAAGAGGATTTTAGCAAGTCGGTATAAGCCTTTACAGCAACTTTAGCTAAATTAAAAGCATGTTTTATTCTTACGAGTTACAAACCAATTATTAAAAGTTCTTCGCAAAAACCCCAAAAAACAAAAAAAGTCACCCTGCTATGTTCACCTTAGACTAAGAAATAAATTTAGATGCTTCAATAAAACATTCCAACTTATGTGACCTCATCAAACATTTTAAGTGTTCTTTTCATAAGGTTCATGTATTTACCAGTATAATTTTAATTTTATCATTAATTTGCTTCCATCCTAAGACTTATATTTCATTCTGAAATTTTTGAACTCGAATTACAGCCTCAATGTCACTGACAACAATTTTATTGTAATTAAAGCGAATGAAATGTTACAATAGCGCCAGCAACCGGCAGCTTAAACAAAACACACACATTGAAACACGTAAGTTTTGCCTGCATGTGCATCAATTCCGTTATTCATTCAATCGTATTCATATCCTTGTTAACGTAGTTTTTAATTAAGGACAATGTTGATTTCAACATTCGACATGACATCTGTTACAATTGTTTTTATTTTACAAGCAATTGAAAATGTTATCCAGTCACTGTTCACTTCATTTTCAATCAAACACAGCAGTGGCGAACATAAAACGCACTTGATGTTAAATCCTTAAATAATATCAACAAATTAAAGCAATTTGAAACACTTTTTAACCGCCCACAGCCAAAGTTGATGCACTCACATCCGCACATTGCTATTTTGTGCCCCCAAGCATTAAAATTTTCAACAGTGCTTTCATGCTTCAAGGTCTACACATTTGTAAAATCTTTGCACTCCTGGCTAAATAAAATTTATATTTAAAAAAAAATCGTGAACAAACTTTATTGTCGCTAAAATGAAATGTATCAGTGCAAAATCTCTTTTAATTTTTAATTTAATGTGTGTCATTCAATTGCAGACAACGTATCAGTAGCATGCGTATGAGTAATTTTAATTTATTTGGTCATTTCTTGTTACTCATACGTTGCGTGTGAAGAAAACAGGCAATCAAAAAAACATCTATAGTTTTCATAATTTTAAACATATTTTGCGATAACTTATATAATGAACAGAAAATTATTCAAGTGTGAAATGATTGAAATTTTGTAATAAATCCAATAATTTCATTGATTGATGGAAAAATGCCTACAACCATGTCGAAGTATCAATGGGATAGCGAGCATAACTGGCGTCCGGTGCAAGACTCTTGGAAACTTTAAATAATATATAGAATTTTCTCCTAGCAAATGTAATACGATGAACAATGGAATTAAGTGATTACATTTGAATAACTTTTCCTTTGAAAAAACCTTGGCAGAGTACTGCTGTCTTTTCCTTCCTCTTTGCTGCTGTCCACTCAGGAAAAATAAGTATGTATCATCGAAATGTCGAGTATAAATAATAAAATTGTATTATAAAAAATGCTTGAGAATTAATTAAATAAAAAAAATTAAAAGGGCAAAAAACTAAAATAACTTTTAAAATTTTTTTGGTAAAACTTAGATCTCTTGACGAACACTCAATTTTACTGGGACTGCATTGAATTTGTACGAAGGTGAAATGAACTTTGCAAACGCCCTAGAGACCTTAGGAAATCGAAAGTATATAATCAACAACATACATCAATCTACAAACTCCCGAGTTATGCACAAAAAATAATTTTTATGATTAAAATTAGGTGTTTTACTCTTCCGGACAAAAGGTTATCCACAAGCCCATAAAATACACAAAAAATCAGAATCTCCGCAAAAGGCGCATTTACATCGAATAATTACACAAAATTTTAAATATCACCGAAACAAATTCACCAGAAGCGCGGAAATATAAAAAACAAATTCGAAAAATATTAAATTTATCAAATTTTGATATTTCACCAAAAAGTATAAACTTGACCAAAAAACCAAACTTTTATGAAACATCTTCAAATAAGAAATTTATCTAAAGTTCATCAAAACAGTGAAAAACCGAAATTAAATCACAAAACCATAAAACAGTCTAAATTCCAACAAAAACAAAACTTTAGAAAAAAGTAAGCCCATAACCGAATTTCACTAAACGCTAATACTTCGTCAAGTTTGGCTACTGTATTTTTTTAATCAATTTTCGCTTTACAGAAAACGGCCAAGGTAAAAACTAAAAGCGAAAAACATTATTTTCTTTTTGAAGTCAAATATCTTTTAAAGCATTACAGACAATGTATAATTCAGTGGTATAAAAATCTTTAAAACAAGGGCTGTTAATGCCAAAAGGCTTTTCCTACCCGTTGGAAATAGATATAATGAGTGACGACTATATAGTATATGTACCTTATATATATGCAGGCTGATAGTAGTCGAGGAATTCCCAAGTGTAGCAGTCAAACTGTCATACATATATACATTCATACATATATACATTCATACATATATACATATATTGACAGTACTTAAAGCATATACGAGTATATTTATTACGCACTGTACATTGTTAAAAAAAATGACTTTTGCAAATACACTTAGATTCAAGTAGAGATAATTTAAAATAAATAATTTTTGCTTTTCCTAACTCATAAATTGCGATAATAAAAATTTTTTTTTTAAACTTTAATTATTTTTACTCCTTATTTCTATTAGAGGGAATTTACAATAAGTATTCAAATCTTACATCTAAAATATTACTTATATATTATTACCAATGCAATAACTAATAGACTGTTTTTAAATCGTAATAAACTATCTACTATTGGGTTAGAGAGTGCCGTCTCCGCAGGCTCAATGTGTATGTTTTTTGTAGTATATCGCTCACTAGGGTATTGTGATGAACCTCTAGTATGCTAGTAGATAGAGGAAATATCTAGATCTCTATGAATATTTTCATTTCTTATATACTAAGGGGCGCAGACGATTCGTCGTAAAACCCGAGACTGTCTTCTTTGTAGCTTCTGGATGTTTGATGCACAAGCAGTACCCCACAGCTGGATGCCATATCTCCATATTGGTTTTATAATGAATTTGTATGACACCCAAAGCAATGGTTGAGTTAGGATCTAGTAACCAGTATAGATGAATTGTGCTAAGTTTTGTGTATCCAAATGTTTAACGTGTGTTTCAGCTGGAACAGTGGTATTTCTATTGGGGGACAATTTTGCCTCCTAAAGGAAAACGTTACGTGAGCACATTTTGAAGGGTTAACCTTAATCCTCCACTTATTTAACCATTCCTCCAGCTTATGAAGGCGAAACTAACGTTTTTCTGATGCAACCTTTGGTTCATTATTAACACTTATAAATCCAGTGCCATCTACAAGCGATGAAGTATATGTATGTACAAAGTAAGATAAAGAGTTAAAGCAGAGACTAATAATTTTTCAAATGATTTCGACAATATCGACAGTAGGCTAATGGGCCTGTATGACGTAATTTCGTTTAAGTCTTTTCCTGGTTTAGGGAAAATTTCAAACATCTTTCAAGAGCATGGAAAAAAGCCAAAGCGCACATGGCATTAAATATGAAAAGTAAAATTCTCCTTGATCCTATAATATGATCAGGTCCAGGTGATTTTCTCATATCCATATTTTTAATTATCGATTTCTATGAAAATATCCGAAATTTCACGGAATCATATACAGCGTCAGTATTATTTGTAATAGTGAAACTTTTTATATCATGTAGTGTGAAACCTTTTCGAAGTGATTTGCGAATGCATTTACCTTATCAATAGAGTTTTTGGTCTAATAAACATGAGTAAGACCCAATAATCCACGCGGTTTATTCTACAAAAGTCTTAACTTGATTAAATAATGTATTGATAAATACAAGAAAATAAGTTAGATAAATGAAAAATACTTCATTTTGAATTTAATGAAGACCGAAAACAAGGGAAAATTCAAACAAATTATTTAAAAAATTAAATTTTATTGCGGCCATCCAATTTACTGCATTTAATAAAAATGTTAGTTAAAGAAACTTATATTACAAATTTAGCTGCATCATTGCTTGTCATTTCTATTCGAAAATGGACAGACACTAAACGAAAACAAAATTTTTACATTTATTTTCTGTGGCTTTTCTGATAATTGCTATTTCTAAATTTGGCTTAAGAATCATTCCCAACAATTTTATTTGAGTATAAGTTTGGCATTACATTTCACACAAACACATACATATCAATCATGTTAAACACACATGTACTGTGACCTTATGACACGAATGTTTAACAAAAACTTTAATTTAATTTCTACTTCGTTCTAGACCAAAGTAGAAAAATTTATAATTTGATTTATTTTTCTAATTTATAATCATCAACAATTCATGCACAAGCATGAGCCGACATTCAGATTGCCTCTAGCCTACTACTCTAAAAATAATTTCCCACAGTTGGTTGCATTTAGGCCCGAGGACTCGCAATTACATTTTATCATTAATTGCACATGCAATAAAATAATTACGTTTCATTTTGTATTTATTTATTAAATATTACAACAAAATTAGAAATTATAAATCTAACTTATAAAAAGATTAACTATAGAAAGATTAAAGCAGTTGTTCCACAACTCAATACAAATAAGGTTTCACAATCCTCCATATAAATTTTTTATGATAACACAAACTTATTTTTTTGACAGAAATTTTTAGTTATTAATGTTTTTTTTTAAGAAAATAAAATTATATATATTGACTGTTTGCTCAAACAAATTACTATAGAAAATATATGTTCAAGTGTGATCGCAAGGAACACATGTTTGCTCCAATTTTGTTTAAAACTGTTTCATAGCTGTTTGAGAAAACAAATTTTGTGAAATATTTTGTGCTAATGTGACCGTTGAACAAACATAAAAAAATTTTAGGGCAAATATGAGCAAACATGTTTCAGGAAAATATTTTATAAATGTGACCGTAGCGTTAGGTTGTTGGTCTTTTTTATGTTATCAAAAACAAAGGAAGTGTTTACTTTATTATCTCTTATTTTAAAAGTGAAAATAAGTCGAAAATTCATTAAGTAGGGTGTCTTAATAATGGAAATAAAATATTTTATGTGCGCTGTGGGAGGTGGCCCTTCCTGCTTAGGCCACATTTAGCGAAGATCCATTCCGTCCAGCTGAGTCTACAAGAATTCACTTATTATATTCCTGTAACGAATGTCGTCCACACTCGGTGTTTTCAAGAGACCGTGCAGTACGTTGACTATCCTTAAACGATGTAGTTTATTTATATTTTTAAGTACTCTTCGAATTTGTGAACGGAGCCTCTAAACACTATTCTTATTTTATGCTTTTCTCGTTTAATTCTCAATTTGAGTAACTCACAATGAATATTTGGACTATACAAACCTAATAGTGTTTTCTTTTCTAGAAAATATTTAACATTTTTGCCGTCTTCTTGTACTCGAAATATTTTTATGCCCAAAAGAGGTGGTGTATTCTTTTAAATTTGATCAATGCTCGTTATGATCTGTCTAAAACCACAAATAATAAAGGTGTATTAATCATGTATCATTTAACAAGGCAATATTTTTTATTTATAACTTGTATAATCACCTGCTCAATAAAGTAGAATTCTCAAATTTTATTAACCTATTTGTATAAAGTTATTAAGCTTTTTTAGTTCGATTACTTCAAATTATATATAACATCTACAACTACTTTTTCTCTATATAACTCAACAACATTACATTACTATTGAAATGAAATAAGATAATCTTTGTATGAGGTCTTGACGAAAGACCCATATGCAGAGTTACCATTCGCCGACTAGAGTTATAATTGCAACTTGGCTGTTGGCCTCTGACTTCTGTGCGACTTTTTCAAACTTATCCAAGTTTGCCACAATTTTCCCACTTTTTGCCCAGATTGTAATGTAAAAACTTGTTTTTTACAGTTTAACCTTTTTGTATTCTCTTATTATTAAAAGCACTTTTATGTAACTACAGACGGCTAATCAGCTGTTATTTTGCACTGTGTATTGGAGTTGCCAATATAAGTAATTCTTTGATGCAGTTAAAAAAATTTTTTCGAAATGTAGATTTTAACGAAAATTTTGTTTTTTAGGTAATTAAAATTTTTTTTTAATAAAGTTTGATTTTGTGGTGAAATATTGAATTTCGGTGAATTCTCAAATAGTGATGATATTTCGTTTTTTGTCGATTTTGAAATTATATTAGTTGTTGGTTAAATTTTTATGATTTTTTAAATAATTTGTTGAATTTTATTTGTTTTTTGGTAGTTTTTCATTTTTTCTTTTTTATTTTTTTGTGAATTCAACACTTGTGGTGAAATTTCATATTTTTATATACTTGTATTCATTTGAGACTTGCGGCTTTTAGGGGAAATTACGTACAAACTTGTGAAATGTTAAAATTGGTGAAATTTCAAAATTTGGTCATTTTTGATTTTGTTGGGACTTTTTTTTTGAAAAATTTCGGTTTTTTATTGAATTTATATTTTGTGGTAATTAAAATTATTGTTATTCAAGTTTTTTAATTTTATGGTGAAAATTGGTATTTGTGGTGAAATTTCGGTTTTTGGGAGAATTCGATTTTCTTTGTTAATTTTTGAAATTTCGAAATTGTTTTATTGAGATTCATAGACCCGTACGGGTTTGTAGTGAAATTAAATTTTATATAATTGTGTAACTTCGATTCTGTTAAAATTTTTAGATTTCTATAATGTATTCATTTTCTACAAATTGTAGGCTTCTTGGTGAAATTAAAATTTTTGTGGTGAAATTTCAAAATTTCATAAATTTTGATTTAAGTAAGTCGAACATTTAGATCTGTAAGTTATATGGGTGTCTCAGAATATGTATACTTTATAGGTTTGCGGATAACCGTTTCTTGGTGGGAGTGAAAATCCAATATTGTCCATATTTCGGGAATTTGTGGAGTAATTTATCTAATTTCAAATAGCGAAAATTCCCTGAAGCACTGATCAAATGTTACAAGATTCAAGATCCAACACCTTTTTCACTTTTTGTGAAGGGTATAATAAATAATAAGTTTCAAAATAAAATTTTACTATTTCGTATGTCTGGTGGCTTGAAATACATCTGCTGGTCTATTGTTTTTCGAATAGAGGGTGCATGAATATCTAAATAAAGAAAATAATAAACAATTGTTTATTGTCAAGTATGTTTCTATGTATCTACAGTTTAAGTGTGCCCGAGAGTATGTGTATTTGTATAGAGTTCAAAGCGACAACCACTCGACACTTATGAAAGACATTCATGTAACACATTCAATAAGAGCTGCCACAGTACTGGTCTCTTTGTGTTAACATTGATTTTCTTATTGTTGTTGTTTCAACATTGCCACAGAAAGTTGTTTATGCACAATATTTGATAGTTGTTTTTGTTGCTTGGAATATTAATAGAAACCTTTAGGCATCCATTCGAACGAATATGAGCACTAAGTAATTCATACGGATTCTAACAAAAAAATTAAATTTTGTTTGTTGTGGCAATTTTTTTTTTTCATATGAACCTTAATTAAGCTTCGCAGAAGTAGAAGCTTAAATTCAGTTTTTCTTAAGAACCCATTACTAAACCTAAAGGAATTGTTATTTTCCGGTACTTATTTATCATTTGATATCTATTACAAGGATTGTTTCATAGATAGAGTCGCTGTTGAAATTGTATAAAAAACCTGTATGTAAGATATTAACGAAATCTCTTTTTTATTAATTTTAAAGGCCGATTTGTGTCATTAATTATGCAGTCTGCTCGCCACGACTTCACTAGGTAGTACTGCCACGAGATAGCCAAGTTTCATTGAATCTGCCGCATAAAACTAGCTGCACGCCAGCAATGGACTGTGTTAGGTTGACTTTTAGAACAACAGCGTATAGCGGCTTATTGGAATAGCCCTGCAATTAGAGAATTTCGCATGATCTTGGTGGCTCTTTCATCGTGCATGCAGTGTGTCCATTGTGGCTGAAAGTGCTAAGTTAATTCTTTAAATAAAATTGTATATTCTTACACTGAATTAATAAAACCGAAATGGTCACACCGGTGGGGATTGGTAAGGCCAAGATTAAATCTCAGAAATGGTCCCAAAGTTGGTTTATTGTTGTAGTAAAACATACCGTTTTAGTGCTACAAAAATGTTCGTTTGATCCTCAATGGGTTAATATGTTTTGTATGCGGTTGTTATCAAATTACCATACTCTACTACATTCTCAGAACTTTTGTCCCAGAAACACTTACTACAGGGGTGCGTGCGCGTGTGCTGATGTAACTGTGTTTGCGTGTGTAGGAAGTTCTAGTTCACTTACTTTCAACTCTGTACAGCGCACGAAAGTATCATTGTTACTATTTATGTTTTACTTTGCTTTCAGGTTTTTCCCTGCTTTTTTTTCTTATACTATATTTCTATTTCATAAAAAAGGAATGAAAAAATATAAACAATGGACATACATACACAAATAAGAAGGATGAATATCGGAAATGTCAGCAACAGGAATTGCTGAAATGATTTACAATTTCATTAAAAGTAGTTTTTCGTTCGATTTAATTTCATTTACTTCTCTGTTTGCTCTCAATGTTTTAAGAGTTTCTTTTTGTTTTTATAATTTGCATAATAACTGCCCTTAAAGGACACTCATTTAAATTCATACTAAAGTTAAATTGAAATTAATTGCGAGACAATAAGGAAATAATTTAATTCAAAAATTTAACTCATATTGCAGTAGACAAGATAAATGAAAACTATTTAATTATTAATTTAATTGGGAATATTTAGAAGAAATTTTTAATTAAAATCAAGCGTGTCCAAAAAAAGCGTGTCGTAAAAAGTTTGAAATTTGTTGCTCCTAAAGCCGAGTTTCCATCAGTTCTAAGAAGAATCAACTATTCTTTAGCGGCTGCTAGACACATCAATATTTAGTTTCAATATTTATGTTTGACACACAACGAGTTTGATTTTTTTAAATATTGAAGCACTAGTCTGTTGTTGCTGTTGTTAATTTAAAGAAAAATATATCATTTTGAGTTTACAAAGATAAAATATAGAGTTAAGGTAATCGTAACCTATAATGATTGATTTATATGATTGTTAACGAATCATATTATTGTTGTAGTTAATAATAATATGACCTTTTTAAGAACCATAGTAATTGAAAAATAATAATAAATAATACCTTACAGTCGGTTTTTTTCTTAAATTTCCTGGACCTGCACTTATTTTAAGCAACTTATAAATTAGCAGTTGTGTCGATTTAACTTTTTTGGTCCAAATCGGATTACTTCGCTGTTAAACCCGCAACTGTGCAACGCACAGCATGTGAGCGTGAATTCAGCAGATAATTTTTTGTTTCGCATCTATAAACAGATTGTCAATCTCATGCGTTCTAATACGTCGGTATTATTTACTGGACGTATGTACTCGTATATAAAATCAGTGAACTTTAATATTAAAACTTCCTTTTAAAGACGTTGACCTGTTTCTGGACCGTCTATCCAAACTAATTACACATTTTGGTGAAAATACGACGCTTATCACAAAACGTTCATTTTTTGTGTCATTTTTTCTTTTTAATGAAATTTCAAAATTTTCGTAAAATTTAAATTGTTATACTAAAATTTTAAATTTAATGAATTTCGGTTTTTTCTGATATTTTTATTAGATTTCCGTTTTTTTTTTTATTAAGGATAGATTTTTCGGTAATTTTAGTGATTTTCGAGTTGTTCGTGAAATTTTTATTTTGCTTTCTTAAACATATTTTCTCTAATGATGTAAGTCGGTCCAACGTTAAGTTCCATAAGTTATCGGACGCTGCGGGTTGATAATTTCCCCTTGGGGACTTTATAGCCAATTTGATAATTATTCAGCAACAGAGCAACCAGAGGTGTAAACTTTGACGTTAGAAAATTGCTAGAATCAGCTTTTACGCCGCGGGCAGTCCCTAAAGAAAAAGACAAATATAACATTTAAAAATAATGCGCAAAAGTTATCCTCTATGTTTATTTAAAATAAATCTAAATTCTCCAATTCTTATTTTTATCTTTGTGCATACGTTTTCCATTAATGCGCTAGAAAAATTATTCAAAATAAAGAAGAAAGACAATAAAAGCGGTCAATCATTTAAGAAAGAGACAGATAGAGAAAGAGTTCACTACATTGTCATGTCGCCTCTGTTTACTTTGTGACGCTCATCAAATGGTCCAAGAATCAAGATCCTACACCTTTTTCGCTTTTTGTGAAGTAAAAGCTCAAGACAAGATGTGATGGATGGATTCCCAAATTGTGGCGAAATTTAGTTTTGGTTCTGTTTTTTAGTTTAATATAGATTCTTTGGTATAATTTATACAGGGTGTCCCACGGGAAGATATAGTACTTTGTTTTGCCGCCATTTTGTTAAACATTAGTCTTGACAGTTCATATTTGGCAGTCGTAAAGTAGAGACGTGGCGAATTTATTATGAAAAAATATTCGGTAAACCAACGTGTTTTAATCATTAAAACATTTTCTCAAAATCAATCATCGATTACTGTGACGATGAGAAAGTTACGTGAAATTTTTGGGAGAAACATCGTGCACACAAGACGCACTATTTATCGTGTAGTGAATGATTTCGAAGAAAGAGGGACTGTAGCTGATATGCCCACGCATGGACCACAAGGTGCTGCAAGATCGGCTGAAAAGAATTTTGGAACGAATTTCCGTCATCCCTTGTCAAGTTTGGTTTGGAGACAAACCGGTTTCGGCTATGTGCCATGTGACGGAAATTCGTTCCAAAATTCTACATCAAAACACCCTGTCGGAATATCAAATCAAGAATCGGCTGAAAACATTACTGCTGTTCAAGAAAGTGTTCAAAACAATCCATCAACCTCCATTCGACACCGTGCTCAGTACCTTGATTTTCCAAGAACAGCTTTGGCTTCAATTTTGCACAAAGATTTGCATTTGTTTCCATTTAAGATTCAGTTGACATCAGCGCTTCTTACAGAAGACCACTTACGCAGCCGTACATATGCCAATAGGATGCTACAGCTCGCCCATGACAACCCCGATTTTCATGAAAAAATCATAATGAGCGACGAGGCACATTTTCATTTGAATGGATATTTGAATAAACATAATAGTCGGTTCTGGGCAATGGAAAACCCTTAAATTACTCATCAGTCACCTTTGCTTCCATTAAAAGTGACAGTCTGGTGTGCAATTTGGTACGGAGGAATCATTGGACCTTATTTCTTTGAAACTGAAAACGGCGTAACGGTAACTGTCAATGGGGAGCGATATCGTGATATGATTGAAAACTGTTTAACACCACAACTGCTTAATTTGGGCTTGCTTAACTTGTGGTTTCAACAAGACGGTGCCACATCTCATACATCCAGGATTACAATGGTATTACTGCGAGACCTCTTTCCAGAACAAGTTATTTCAAGGAATGATGATGTTGACTGGCCTCCACTGTCGTCTGATTTGACTGCTCCGAACTTCTTTTTGTGAGGATTTCTGAAAAGCAACTCAAACAAAATATTTGTTATGAAATTAATGAAATGCCGTGTGAAATATGTGAGAATGTAATAACAAATTTGTGAGGCTAACAGAGGCGGACATATATCTGATATTGTATTCCATACATAATTGCCGACATTAAATAAAACATTTATTAATATACGATCCATTCTCTTTCATTTTATCAAAAATTATAAAAAAATAAAGTAGTATTCCTTCCCGGCGGACACCCTGTATATTTTATGATTTTGAAATTTTCGGTGAATTCTCGATTTGTAGTGAAATGACACTTTTTATATCCATATGTATCGATATTGAAATATTTACGGTTTTAAGAAAATATTGATTTATTGTGAATGTTAAAATTTTTGGTTAAATCGCACAATTGTGGTCAATTTAAAATTTTTGTGGCCGAACTTTTAAAATTTGATAAATTTCGATTTCTGTGGTAAAGTTTTGGTTTTTATTAAAAATTATTTTTTATCAATCAAAATTTCTTTATTCCCGTTTTTCGATTCTATAGTGAATTTTCGAATTTATAGTGAATTGTAAATTTTGGCAAAATTGTGATTCTTTTTAATTTTTATAATGAAATATCGGTTTTTTATAAGTTTATTAAATTTCTAGGTATTTTCCACAAAAATTTTTTAATTGGGTCCAACATTTAGTTCCGTAAGTTATCTTCCTTCTAGTGGATTATTTATGCAAAGGGACCTCAAAGGGCATTTGATAAGGTTTCAGAATATGTATATTTTATAGGCTTGAAATAACCGTTTGCTCGTTAGAGTGAAAATAACAAAAAACTCCAAAATATATTTGTATACTTTGTAGGGTCGGAAATAACGGAATAACAAACATACATTTTTTGTAAAAGTAATAAATTGTAATGATAAAAAATAAACCATTTACCAAATTTAAAAAAAAAAATCTACCAATAAACCAAAAACTTAAAGAAATCCAAATGACTAAAAAGCCAAAATGTTACTCGTATAACAAACGTAGTAAAAAAACCTAAATTTAACTAAAATGTTTAAGTTTCTCCATTATTTAAAGATCTCTAAAAAATTTTAAATATGTAAAAAATTTTAAATATGTAAAAAATTTTAAATATGTAAAAAATTTTAAATATGTAAAAAATTTTAAATATGTAAAAAATTTTAAAGTACACCAAGTACCAACATTGCGATTAAACCGGAGAAAAACAAAACAAATAAAGGCAACATTAGAAAAAAACATATATTAACCGATCGAAAATACTGGAAATGAAACCGAAAAAAAGTTAAATTGTGAAATAAATCAAGAAATATCGGACCGTAGGGATGAATTACAATCGTTTGTACCGGAAAAAATTTTAGTAAAAATCAATAACTTGTACTTGGGTGAGGAGTATGAGATTCGACACAATCAAATACAGCACTATTACTTTTTTTACCCACTGTATTGTTTCCCTGAAGACTCAAAAATTATTCCCACAAATACTGAGAAAGCGACACTTTACAGTATTTCAAGCAAAACAAGTGATGTAAAGAAGGAAAAAATTATAAAAGTGATAAATAAATTCAGGAAAATTGTATCAGAACAGTCGTGGCGGAGCTACCTACCATTGCCTCCCGACAATACAGTTATTTTTCAGTATTTTGCAAGTCAATCACGCAGAATAGTCTAAAAAGACACAAGTATGATTAATAATTTTATAAAGGTCTTTCAGCAAAGAATTTTCCTGATGATTTATTAATCGGACGTTAAATATTAGATACGACGATATCAGAAATATGTCAGATCCTTCATTGCTAATAATAAATTTTCGCGAACCATCAGATAGCCCTCTTAGAACTATGCAATTATGGCCTTAAAAATATTAATTGTTTGCCACTTCTAAAATACAGTCCCGGCTGTTTTTTGTTTATTAAATTCTTGTTCTTCTGGTACATCTGATCCTTCTCTTCTAATATTTTTTTAGCGACAAAAAAACTACATAAATTAAGCCTCTAATATTATAAACTTTGATCACTACTTTCAATAATATGCTGACTTAGACATCAGAGGTCATATCTAGAATTTGACGTCCGATTGGAAAACCATCAAGGACGAAAAACTAAATGGGCTGTATTTACAGGCGTGGCAAAAAAATTAAAAGTAGTTTTGGAATCGTCATTGAAGTATCTCTCATTCTAAAGGATGACTAGTGCAACATTTATTTTTTTATATGGGTCGACATGGTATAGAGTACTTTCGAATAGTTTTTGAGGCAAGAGAACCATTCACACATTCTTCAAACGCTCTGGTACCGCCAATTCCTAAAATCGTTTACCTAATTTTATAAGATTTAATTAAGTTTTACTGTTCCTAATAATTCAACCACTACCTGTTTCCATAATTAAAAACACAAAGAACCCTAAACAACTTTCAGGTCTTTAAAATGTAAGTGTTGAGTTGTTAAATTATACGACAATAAATGAAAGGAGAGAAAATAGAATTGTATGGAATAATAATTTCAATTAAAATTCTGAATCGTAAAAACAACCATCAACATTCAACAGCCATTAGACATGCAATGTAACAAAATACAAACATATTTTCTTGACAGAAAACAAAATGCAATTAAATAAAAAACAAATAATTTTTTTTCTAACATTTTTTATTCTCTTTCTTTCATTTTTATTTTGTGCGTTTATGTAAATTTCAGACCAGATATTTTTTATAAATTAAAATGAAACTCGATTTCATATTTAAGTTAATTGACAGCAAACAATAAATTCAAATGGTATTTCTTTCCGCAAGACAAATACATATTTTTCAATTGAATATGAAAGAATACAAATTTAAATAGATTTAAAATACTTGGGATTAAACCAGGTGGTACACGGTGGTGAAGCAGTGGCAAAAGTGACCCTGAAAAGTAGAAGAAAATCAGAGCGATGTAAAGTGCTTGCTTTTCCAAAATCTCAAAGTATTCAAATCCCAAAAAATAAAAGCATCAATGAAAATCTTCACCTGAGGCTGAAGTCGTAACGCGCGAAACCCTCTAATATTTGACTTAAAAAACAAAAACCTCCTTCATATATTTCGGAAAATTTTCGCCGTTTTTTTATTTTTCTATTTTGTGCTCCGCCAATTTGTAATTTGGATATTTTCGTAGGCAATAGAAAAATGTCCACCAAGTTTAATGGGTTTTGCTCTTCATTAAATGACTGTCCACAAGTAATGGCTTCGTATCAAATATAGGTTGTCTCAATAAGAATGCACTATCAACATTATGTAGTATTTTTTTCCTAAAATTGGCAACTCAAATATTTAGCAGCTGCAACAATTCGAAGAGAGGCAGAAAAATTTAAAGAAGCTGGATAGACGCCGTTTTGGTCGCTCTTGAAAACATGGGTGCTGTAAACGTGAGTATCGCGAGAAGCCCGAAGCCCACCTATCACAGGCAGCTCTATGGCAACAATTTTTGACCAAAGACTTTCTCATATTAAAATGTTAAGAACATATTTCCAAGCTAGCATGTTTCTTAGAAATAAGATGGTAATGTACATAACCAGAACTTGGTTCGCATTTTATTCTCAGTACTTTTAACGGCCGAAATGTTTGAATGGGAACTTTACCTTTTAGCTTAAAGTTTACAGACGGTTGAGTTATATCAGATTTTAACTCGCTACCTAGAGTGAAAGTGCCTCATAACAATAAGGCGCACCCTAGTTCCTTAAAGTACCCGTTTCCAGTTAGTTACTCGCCAAGATCCGTATACCAAATATCAGCGCTCTAGCTATAGTGGAAGTGCTCCATAAAATGCATGAGTGACTTAGTTAGTCAGAGAGTTAGCGAATAAAATATGGGAAGCTTTTATGGTAAAACTTTCAAACTTGACCTCTGAAGTTATACGTATAGTCCTTATGTTTCAAGTTTACTTTGTTTATGTTTAAATGAAGCAAAGATTTGAGGGGGGTAAAAACTGCGCGAATGGTTTCGTGTAATATACACACTGAGCGCACAGGCCTGAACACTCCTGTGCGCTTTAATTATCTGGTAACATCGCTACAGAAAAAAGACTAATGTTAAAATTAAAATTTTTGGATAATTAAGGGACAATTTAAGGATCGCCGCGAATAACGTTGCAAATGAGAAAATAATAATTTTTCAGGAGAGCAAAAAAACGTATTTAAAAGGTTTGATTATCTCATTCTTAATTTTTTTTTTGTTTATCAAAAATAATAAAACTAAAACAAATTCCGTTCGTTGCATTTTGTTTATAACTTACAACGTTCTTCCACTGACTGACTCCTTGTAATTGCGTTTTGACGGTGATAAAATGCATAATTTTGATGTTTTGGTGTTTGAACAAATGTAAGAGAGTAATTTCAACGGTAATGTGCAAAAAAACAGGTTTTGCCAAATTTGTCTTTTACAACGTTATTCGCGGCTTTGCTTCAATTATCGAATCAAAAATAATGTTTATTCTTGCAATGCAATTAAAGCGAAAGTCTGGCGAAGTATGAACTTTTTTATTCAAACATATTTTGTCGTTTAAACATGTGGCAACGTCTGGCGCATTATTTATAAATTACCTCATTAATCAGTAATTATTTTTGGCAACATGTTACCTTTTTTATTTGCAAACAAGACGTGCCTGTAAACGAAGTATAAGAAACCCATAGCCGCAGAATCTGTGTGGCCCTGTTTTATTCGTGCAAATTTTTAACCACATTGGTCGATACGTTCAACCGCCTATGGCTTACAATCACCAAAACAAATAAATAATGCACAAACAGATCCATTGTTTTGCCCTTTGCAAAACTATAAAATTTGTAGATGGTAAATATGAATTTGTCGTTATGTTTGTAGTTTCTCCAGTATTTTTTTGTGAGTCGATTTGATGAAGCTTTCGTAAGCTCTACAGAACTTACGGATCTAAATCTCCATTCCATCCATTCAACAATATATATTTGTATCCCGATAAAGTTTATGTTTATGTCATTATAAAAAGAGAAGACGATCTAATCGAAAATGAAATCAAGCACACCAATCAAATTGTTGAACCAACCCGTCCGATAATAGTTCATGCATGGTTTTGATATTTTACACTAAAGCAAAAAATAGATCACATATTTTCGAGGTTTTTTATGAAATCCTTTTAATAAAGTTTTTGTAATATAATTTGTTTCATTAAAAGAAAATTATTGAACTAAAATGAAATTAAAAGAAATATAATAATAAAAAGCTGAAAATATTCTTTTAAAATTTTATATTGTAAATACTTACAAACAAACTGGAAAATTAAAGATCTTTATCTTTAACTCTTTTTTTTTTTAAATGTGTCATGTACACTACCATTCATTTCAAACCGATCGCGTAAAATTAATTGTATTAAATAAAGGAGTTAGCCTAACTCAAAATAGTATCTGCGTTGATGTGTCGGTTATGGGTAACATTTTCGTCCTTGCATACAACTGATACTTAAACTTACGTCTACTTCTTTTATATGAAATTTTTGAAATTAAACAATCTCTTAACTGAAATAAAGTTTGTGTTGTTAATATTCATCCTTGTTTCAGTTGTTATTATTGAAAAGAAAAATATACGCATTGCAATCAAGCTTTTAATTATTTTGACATTGACTGTTCATTTTACATACGTTTATGCATTTGCCCCGGGCAATTAAAAGTTTATTAACATTCCATGTGGAGAAGCCAGCTTTAATACTACATTATTGAAATCATTTTTTACTCTAACAACCCCTAACAAAACGAAGAAATATATATTTGCGTATAAAATAATAGTACAATGCACAGTGGGGTAACATGCTTGTTTGCGTTATGATTTCATACATAATAGAGATCCTAAGAGATATAATTTTTTTTCTTTTTAAAAGCTATGCAATAGAGAAGTATCGGTGGTCACATATGCTATTGACGTTATGATCCTTATCATAAGGAAATTTCAATCAACTATAAGTGAACGCAAGTAATCGGCACTGCAGCAATTATTCGCTTGAGCTAAAGAGAACGGTCTCGGAGTAAATCCTAAGAAGACAAAACTGGTTGTGTTTACCTGAAGGTATAAAATTACGTTCATAAGGCCTCCAAAAACAGGCAGCGTTACTCTGGAATTAGCGAAAGAGGAAGAATATTTTGGCGCAATCGTGGACTCAAAGCTCTATGTGCATTCTATGCGTGCGAAAGGACCCTTGGAAGAGATGGGGGCTCAAACTGTACACAGTGCATTGGATGTACAAGGTGGTGATCAGGCCTATTCTCACCTATCAAGTACTTGTCTGGTGGAAAGTGGTGGACACAAAAGTACACCTCTCTCTTCCTGACAAAGTGTAAATATCAGCGTGCCTCGCAGTCACTGCCTCGCAGTCACTGGTGCAGTGAGGTCATCTCCTCAGGCCAGTTTTAAGACAATACTGGATCAGACCACCCTCGATGCCTTCATCAAATACATGAATTAAGGCACGATCGTGTTTAGCATGAAAACAGTTTACGTGTTTAATGTGGCACCAAATACCTTGGAGTAAAAAAATTCTTCATTGTTAAAAAACCGAGCAGGGATGAGTAGAAGGAAAACTTGGTAATTTGAAACAACGCGGCTTACACCTTTACGGATGGCTCCAAGGCAGACACTGGGACTTAATCGGGTATCTTCTCTGAGGATCTTGACCTTTCGCTCTCACTAAGGGTATCCGACACCTGTACCGTGGAGAACACGGCAAGGACAATTGGGGAACTTATATCGAATGCGACTACTGTTGATATTATTGAGCACTTTAAGATCATTAAGGCTCTTGATTCGAAAGAAGTCGGGATATGTATTGGCGTGTATTCAGTCTCTGACCCTACTTAGACTAAATCGTGTGAGGAGTTTTTGGGTTCCAGAAGCATGCCCTCAAACTAGCTAGCCAATCAATGTGCTTGGAACGGCTCGGAGCTGGATGTGGTAAATTCGTAGGCGGACAATAATACCGCCTGGCCGAGCTTTTAAACACCTTACGGGAATGCTCGCTAAAAGAAACGGCCCACGGGCGATCTACGATAACCACTTTCACATTGTAGAAAAATTATTTGATCTCCAATCGATAAGAAAGGAAGGCACTACTAGCCCTCGGGAAAAATTGTATGCGATGCTAGTGGGCATCATAACGGGATACTGAATGGTTGGGCATATGTCAGATCGTATGGAAATCTCGTGAGAGCTGCAGAATCTGCCTGGAAACGAAGGAGGAAGAGACCGTTCAACAGAGTCTCTGCGACTGCCCCTCTCTGCAATGACGCAAGCTCGAATATTTGGGTCTAAGATTTTACCAGAACCTGAACTGTCGTAGGGAAGCGACACTGACGAGTCTGACAAGTTTTGTGAGGTGAGGGGAACTGTGGGGATAGATGGACGGTCGCCGGGGCATCACAAAGGGCCTAATTGTCTCCGCGTGAACTCGCTATATGCGAGCAAGATTGGCAGCTAAGCTTTTCATCGAGAATAACCAGTGTTTAATCATTCATAACGGCGCAAGTCAAAACCAACGTGTGTTGGATTTTACTGATTTACATCACATACACTGCAGCGATTTGTTAGACAAGGATACCAGTAATAAGGCGGGCTATGGAGGTATAAATAACCTTTCTGAACGTCTGCTCTTCAAATTCCGCAAGACAAAGATAACGAATCAAAAAATATGATCTGCTTAGGAATCAGGGTTATATCGAAGCTTTAAGTTCTTAAATAAAAATGTTTCTTCAACGTTTTTATTCCCAACTGGTTTTCCGCTACGTCTTTGTGTCGCATGATCAGGTATAAAATATTTTATAAACAAATTTCTCAAATAACCAAAAATTTTATTTCTATAAGCTAAGAAATAAAACACTGTTATTGCACAGTATATTTTGTTATTTTATTATATAATTTACATGCAACTATTAATTAAAAAGAAATCAACAGCGTGTTAGCAACAACACCATCTACAGCAACACTTACATAACAACGTCATCATAACCACCCCTGCATTATAGGAAAAGTGCAAACACTTATAAAAAGGACAAAAAGTGGTGAAAACTAAAAAAAAAAAATTATGCGCTCCTACCAATTTAATAACATGAAATAAAGAACTCTTGCGCTTTGAACGCACTAAAAAATAAATTCTTAGCTAAATAAAATGTTGTTGTAGAGCAAAGTTGCCTTGCTGGTTAAAATTGTCATGGTTACACTTCTAACACTTTTATCTTTTTACACCCTGCATAGAAGGTGTAAAGACTAAATGTATGTTTGACATAATATTTGTAATGTTTACAATATAAATTTTTTTATCCCATACAATATATATAAATTTTGGATCCTTATAGGTAGGCACGTCTATTTAACGAATTCCGTCTGAAGTTGAAACGTTTATCAGCAGGCTCAATATAAAATTTGCAACCAAAAAAAAATAAACTAACCAAAAAATTACTTTCTTCCCAGTACAAATAAAAAAGAAATGAAGCATAACAATTAAAGTTATCGATTAAAAGCTCGAAATACTTAAAATTTCACCAAAAACTTTAATTGTCACAGTTTATGAAATACATTGAAATATCGCCGAAATGTCATCCAAAAAAAATAAACAATCGGAAATAATAAATTTCACTAAAAATTCGAAAATTCGAAATTTACTCGAAATTCAAAAAAAAACCTAAAATTTGAAAATTAATAAAAGCTATAAATTTTATTAAAAACCTGAAGTTAAGCAGAAAAAACATAAAAGAACAAAAATTTCAGCATATGTATGAAATTTACAAACATGCGAGAATTTAATTAAAAAAAACAAAAATGGAAAAAATTTCTAAAGCCGAAATTTCAATTAACATAGAAATTTTAAATTTCAATGAAATTCTCAAATTTTAAATTATAAAATACTTAAAAGATCCAAATAACCGAAATTTTACAATAATATCGCAAAAATTTAATTTTAACACAAACTTCACGAAAAATCTCCAATTCTAACAAAAAGTCGATATTTCACTGAAAAATCATAATTGTATAAAAAAGTGTAAGAAAAGTTGATATTATACCAGCAAATAGTAAAAAAAATAATTTCCCACAAATCATAAATTAAAAAAATTTACCAAAAACCGAAACTGAATCGAAAAGTCGTAAAAAAATCGACATTTCACCAAAAAATGTTATCGATAAATTCAAATCCATATTGCGCAAATCAAATCATACAAAAATTTAAAGTCCATCAAAAACCAAAAAATATTTATAAGAAAAAACATTAAAAATCAACAATTTATTAAAATTTAAAATCTTAATAGCTATTCGAATTATTTCAAAATAATTAAAAATGAAGACAAAATCCAAACTTTAACAAAAAATATACAGTGCACAAATTGTTGAAAAATAAAATAAAATTTGGAATCTTTTTTATTTTATTTCCAAAAAATTGTTCTAGATAATTCTATCCCAACTAATTTTATTATGAAAATGCAATTTATTTGTTGGAGGGCATGAGCTGGTCCCACTGCGTATTTCGCTGTTTGCCTAAACCAGCTTATTAGGAAACCTTTACGTCATATGCCCAAAATCTTCAAACCAAATGAAAAAGCTTAAGGCACATCAAAAAAAGTTTATCATACAGCCACTACGTTTGGAAAGCAGTTGTAACTTAAACCAACACAGCTTTGATTCGCTTTAGGTAGAAGAGCAAAAAAATAGCAAGTGTTGCCAATGTTTTCACTAGCTATTGCATATTTATTAAGAAAAATAAATTTTGGCATCTTATTGTTTTCATGTATCCAACTAATAAATTTCATTTTTATAATAAAGTAAATTGAAATAGAATTAGCTAAAAAAAATATTTTTAAAATAAAAAAATTAATTTTCATAAAAAAATCAAAATTCCACAAAAAATTCTAAAAACAGTTGATATACTAATTCATGAGTTGATATTCCGAGCTGGTGAATTGATGTCGATTTGTAGAACGAATTTTCGTCATGCCTTGTCAAGTTTGGTTTTGGAGACAAACCGGCTTCATATATGAGCCATCTTCGAAAACGAAAAACGAGACTGAAGATGGCACATAGTCGGAACCGGTTTGGTTTCAAACCATACCAAATATAACAAACGAAGAGCTAAAATATAAAATAAAAAGAGTAAAATCGTAGTTCTAAATTAAAAGTTGCTAACAATCGTTTACACCGGTAAACATCTGTAGTCTTCCAGCATTTTTAGTAGTGCATAATTGGGTGCAGTCCAAAAGTACGCACATATTTGTCAAATATTATAACAAAAAAGCGTAACAACTGTTTTAGCAAAGTATTTAAATAATATAACAACCGGTGACTGACAGTATAAAATATGATAATAAAGGTAAATATTTAACATTTTTTCAGAAAACTTTAATGGATTTAATTGAAACAATGTAAATATAAAAATGGTTGTCCCTCGCAAGTGTCATAAGATGTTATAACCTGTTTTGTCAAATTTCGTGCTATATCTCTTCCACTCTGTGCCGCATTTTCTTCATACACCATTTGCAATATTTTCGCACTGTTGAAACTCGAGCGGCCTGACGGGGAAGTCGCTATAAAACTGCGTGTTAAAGAAATATGTCGTAATAATCTTTTAGTGGCTACGGTCTTTTGGTCAAATGTTTGACAAACGTACCTTAACTTGTTTTCATTTGAAAAAATTTTATTTACTTTCTTACGCTTGTGTGTGTATTCTACGGCTTTTATTTTGCAAAGGCTGATTTTATGCAACAGCCACGACAACAACAACTACACAAAACAAACTATAAATAAGTGCATTCTCATGTAGAAGTTAAACAAAGTGTAAAAGCTTGGGGTTACTTAAATTAAGAGCTGCTACCTAAAAGTATGCAATAAACAATTCATTATTTTTAATTAAACACACATTGTTCAGGATGTAATAAATACACACATACACACAATTTTATATGCAAAACAATAAACCCAGCAAACAGTCGAGTTTGAGAATAATATTGAGCTTATTTTCATATAATAAGGGTTTTACTCTCAAACGTTTTTCAAATGTTTTTTACAAATTGATGTGCAGTATGCATTTAATTTGTCTTTGTTTTAAATAATTTATTTTATTGCAACTTATTTTTCACATACAAACTTTTATCGTTGGTGAAAGACTGTTACGGAAGGTTATTTTGTAAATTGTTTTTATAAATTGTCAATTTTAAATTGTTTTTATACTTTACATTTCCCCACGGGCACGTCTTTTTGATTACCACTCCAACTTGATGTATTGCTGTCCGCTGTATATAGGAGATGCAGCCCCCAAGGCCTGTGTGGAAAGAACTTGAAGAAGAGAATTATCAAGTTTCGACCACTAACTAAGCGAATGCTACCACAGGAGCCAGTGTTCCCCACGACAATGAGTTCTGGACTGGTTTTTAGTGAGACATACAATTCCAACAGAATGGCAATACGTATTGCACAACTTTCAATAATCTTAAAAGAAGGAACAACAACAACGTAAAGCCAACGAAAACAAAAAATTTTTGTTTCTTTAGGCACCTTTTCTTTTGACATCGAACTGTACGCCTTCCCAAGTAAACTTAATGGCTTTGCACGAACAACATATAGGGTATTTTTTTATGGAGTTGAATTTCTCGGCTGGCTTGAGGTCCCGAAATGAGGACGTAAACGCATCGAGAGGGGTTTTCAATGCCTCTATTAGCTCAGGTGTATCCGTTGCTCTCAACCACCCGATTATGATACTCACTTTGCAACATATTGTATCATCATCTGGAAATTACTTCGCTGTGCATAAATGTCGTTTTCATCTGTCATCATTATGGGCGGTTCGGGTTGGTGGAGTTTTCAATGAAGTAAGGAAATATGTATGATACCAACAAAAGTTCTACTGATGCAAACACGGCAGGATTATTTTCATTATAATTGCGACAGTACTAACTTAGGCTAGGTTTGCAGGCCATCTGCAACATAGACTCAAGAGGGTTCGCAATCCAGTCCCTTTGTTGTACATGAAAGCAGAAAAAAAGAAGAAAACTCGAAAGGTAGAAACTGAAGAAGATTAGATGAATATATAACTGTGCCGACGTGGAGAGATTCAGGAACCTATTGCAATGCCTTACGAAGGAAAATATTTCCTACAGACCTAACTCTGATAGTTCGGAGGCTAACGAAATACACAGCCCTGTATAAATCTGGCGTTGATCCAAAAAGACAGGACAGAGGTACAGGAGATGAAATATTATCTCCACTTTGTGACAGCTTCTTTTATACTTTATTTTATTTTATTTTATTGAATCTTTCTATTAAAAGAAATTCACAATAAGTATTAAAATCTTATTTCGAAAGTATTATTTACTAGTTATTACCCATGTAATAACTAATTTTTTGTATTCAAAGCTTAAAAATTATCTTCTATTGTGTAGAGAGAGCCGCTTCAACAGGCTCAATGTGTCAGTTCTTCTTCAGTCTCTGGTGGCCGTAAAATTGCAATAAATTGCATGCTAGAGTGTTGGGATGTGCGACTAGTTTCTTCACGTATTTGGACGTGTACGTTTTAACTTCTTCGTGGATAGTGGGAACTATAAGATTCCTATGTATGTTTTCATTTCTTATGCACCAGGGGGCGCATACGATATGACGTAAAATCCTAGACTGTCTTCTCTGTAACTTCTGGACGTTTGATGCACAGGCAGTACCCCACAGCTGAATACCATATTACCAGATTGGCTTTATAACGGATTTGTATAAAAGGACTTTATACTCCAAAGCCAAAGTTGAGTTAGGACTTATTAGAAAATGCAGTTGATTTGTTCGAAGCTTTATGGACGTTATTTTTGCCTCAATGTGACGGTACCAAGTTAGGCGCCGATCTAGGTTGATACCTAAATATTTAACGTGCGCTTCCGCTGGAACCGTGGTATTAGTTATTGTGATTGGTGGACAATTTTGCCTTCTAAGGGAAAACGTTACATGAGCACATTTCGATGGATTTACCTTTATTCTCCACTGTTTTAGCCAGTCTTCTAGCTTATGAATATGGGACTGCAGCTTTTCAGATGCATCCTTTGGATCATTACTGACACTTATAATTGCAGTGTCGTCTGCAAAGGTTGATGTATATGCATGTGGGCTTGTCGGCATATCCGCTGTATAGATGATATATAATAGCGGTCCTAGCACACTACCTTGAGGTACTCCTGCACTGATTTTCCCACATCTTGAAAGCTGCTCCTTTGACCTTACTTCCAAAGTTATATCGGACAAATAGCTTTTTATAAGCTTGTGGGTGTTTTCAGGTAGAACCCGAACTATTTTAGTAAGTAGCCCATCATGGCAGATTTTATCAAATGCTTGGGAAATGTCTATAAATAAAGCTGAACAGTATTAAAAACTTAGCAAATTTCTGGTTCGAAAGTGGTCTAATCTAGGCTAAATAAGCTCCATTTGCTTGCATGTTAGTTCTTCGGACTATCTAACCTGAGCCAAACCATATAAAGTATTCTTGATTTGCCAAGGTGCGAGTTCTACAGCCTTGCTACCCTCTTTTCCATCTTTTTGGCTATGCAATTACCTATATTAGTCCCATGTTCACGCATCCATTCAAGGGTGATTCTTGAATTTCTCGCCATACAGTTTGGGCAAGTTTCGATGTTCAAAGACCTAATTGATGATCCGAATATTGCTATAAAATATTCTGAAGTACCACAGCGAGTTTGCCGCCTTTGTCGTCACTAGTATTTGAGCTTATGACCTTCCACAGCTACTTAGCGATTAAAGCATTAAAAAAAGTTTCTTCTGTATATCGAAATAAGCATATATTTGGCTGCCAATGCATCGAAAATTTATATTAGATTTACATGGAACCTTCATCACACAAAGCTAAAGTGCGTTCACATGTTTGGTCGCTTTATGTTGACTTAAAATTGCTGCTACTGGTGGAGGAATTTATGCCGTGCAACCCTAGTTCACTAAAAGTACCAAAGAATCGTCGGGCTAAATAGATGGGGTGTTGATCTTGACTTCGCAAAGCAGGCCAGAAACACAGGAGATGAACTATTTTCCTTTATTACTCATTAATCTCTTTGGGGAGTCTTCACAGATTATTAATATGTTCTCTGTCTAATCTAGGCCAAATTAGCCATGTGGGTGTTTGGCTTGTGTTGTTATGCACTTGAAGGAACCAATTAGTGTTTGCAACATTCAGAAAAACTAAACCTTTAGCTTCTTCTCGCTAAAAGAAAATGAAAATTGCTCGAGCAATTAATTGTGTTATTTTTCTACAAACTATTCTAGTCAAAACATGCATCTTTCAACGCTTTCACCATTTTCATGTACAATATTTTTAGCAGCAACAACTTTCTTTTATACCAACCAAACCACTTTAGACAATTTAACTATTTTCATTTTAAGAAGGAAAACTTTGAAGAATGTCAAGTAAGATGAAACTCAATTGGAAGAAAGTGCAGCAAATCACGTTAAATTTGTCGAGAGGTTATTGCTCTCAATGTAATCTTTAAGTGGCAATGAATACATGAATGTTACATGTATGGACATGTACACAAGTTTACAAGGTGTTTATAATTAAATGTCGGCTCACATACATTGGTATTAAAGCTGATAACTAAAAATTGATTCTTAATTTTATGTTCTGACAGGGTGTTTAGTATAATATTTGTCATATTTTGAAATGAATTCCCGTCAACCCTTATCAAGTGTGGGTTTCTGAGCTCAGAACAAAAAATGACACTGAAGATGGCACATAGCCGAAACTGGTTTGTCTTCAAACCAAACTTGACAAGTGATAGCGGAAATTTGTTCCAAAATTCTTATCGCTAATATATCGCTGTAAATTGTTTATTTAACTGAAATCATTTAGTTTATTGTAATAATAAGAACTTAAGTATAAAATCATAATTTGAATTAAAGAATCCGTTATATAGTTTAACACCGTCATCTGACGCCAATTGTAGCAACACACAACGAAGATAACACCTTTTGATTCTTAATTTGATATTCCGACAGGGTATTTTGATGTAGATTTTTGGAACGAATTTCCGTCATCCCTTGTCATGTTTGGTTTGGAGATAAACCAAACTCCAATGCAAACTTGACAAGGGATGACAGAAATTCGTTCAAAAAATCTACATCATACCCTTTATTAAAACTCTACTAAGATTGTGAATCAAATCAGATATTGTGTATTGTGTGACTGGCTGTCTGTCGCTAAACTCAGCCAGGCGAATATTAATGCAATGCTTACATAATAAAATATTGGCTAACAACTCGGCAAGACTTATTAATTAACTTCAGATTTTTTTTCATTAGACAGACACCCACATAGTTGAGCTAAAATTGTATTTGCCCCAGCTGACCTAAGTAAATCGAGGGTAAAATATGTCTTCGAGCGTACTAAGTTGAGCCAAAACATTATTCGCCTCAGTCGAGTAAAGGCGGAGGTAGAGCGAGAAGTGCGCGTTTCGATTAATCTCGGACTAGAATGTTCTTCGCCTCAACGAGAGAAAATACTCCTGTCCCCTCAAATAGAATAGTGGCTAGAGAGGGTTTTAGAAGATCAGAGTGTATCAGTAGTATCTCCTTATTTAAGCGAAACTGATAAAGATTTATAATAATCTTTATGGCGTTTATGAAATAGAGAAGAAATAACCTGTGAGAAATATTCTGTTTCTCTCTTCTATAATATACATAAAAAAATTTAGTAACGAAACCTGGCATATAGTGAAGAAATGTCGTAACTATATTTAGCCCCTTTTCAATCTCTCAAATAAGTCAACATAATCGCAAGCGTTTTGTCTGATATCCCCCATGACATCTACATTACTTACATATGTCTAGTACCAGCCAATGCTAGATAATAATACCTTGTCCTAGGAGTGTATAAAATATAAATTTGTAAACCAAATTCTTAATTTGTATTATTATATATTACAAAAATCTACAAAACTTAAAGGTCTCCTACAACATCGAAATGTCAATCTTGCCTTTTTTAATTAAAAAAGAAAATATGTATTTTAGATTAACAAGTAAAAAAGGCAGACAGTGAACATAAACCACACATTAATATAAAGTTAATTTGAGAAAAACTAGTAATAGTGCTATATTTGGCTATGCGAATCTTATAACCTCGCAAAAGCATGAACTACTAAAAATGTAATACAGATTCAGATTTTTCCCGGAGCAACGGATTTGGTTGCGATTTTGAATCGTGGCCTTCGGTGCGTGTTCCTTTTGCTTTAATGTAAGCATTTTCGTTTGCTCTTAATTACCAAAAACCACAGAATACCATTTATTAACATAATTCAGTATCTTTTTATGACTTCGTGCCATTTCCCGCACAATGGGCCGATAGGAACAGCCTTGCGAACAATAAACATTGGTTTTGCTATATTTAAAATAATTTGCTATTCCATTTTTCACTAACAGTTTATTTTATAGATCCAATCCGTTACAAAATATGAAAAAATGTAAGGTGATTGCAACCATATGAGCTGGAAAAATTTAATTTTTTAGTTGTGTTTGAAAAAAGTCCTTTAAAATAATATTGCGTATGTAACGATGCTTCTCTGCTGGGGTATAACTCGCCCGTCCAGGAGGTTCTGTCACAGAATATTTCTGTTTCTGGACCCTTGATGAAGGAATCACGTTCTTCGATAATTAAATGCTCTTTATTTACGGTCTCTTATAGTCCTATACTATGCTAAGTATAACACAGCCACTCTCTTGACATAATTGGCCACCACTACCTTCACGGAGCTTAACTAATCCGGTGCTACGCCACGGGAACAGTTTCGAAACCGTTGACAGAAACACGCTCTCTTACAGTAACTATATTGCTTCTGGGAGACACCTCGGATGCAATATCTCACTCAGCGCTGACAGGATAGAGGAGGTGAACCGGTGGACGCCACCAGCACATTACCAAACCTTACAGCGATGTCAGAGAAACTTTTCTGCCGACCGCTGTACTGAGTCAGTGGACGCCATTGACGCACTACCCCGATTTAGCGGCTGGGAGACACCACGGGGACACTACACCTCTTTTAACGTTAGCTAAAGCTCTCTTAAACGACGGCTGATGTATTGAGTCTAAGAGCGCCACGGACACGGACACAATACCTCAACGTAGTTAGACGAGATGGGCTCTTACGTGATACAGATGTAGATATGGCACCTGGGAGACACCACGGGTACCCTACCTTTATCTGCAATAGAGAATTTGTACAATAAGAAAAATGGTGGACGCTACTAAATTTCTTATCTTCCAAATTCCCACCTAATCTTGGTAATAACTTTCTAAAGGGGTGACACCACCAGTATTAAGCTCTTACCTCGATCGCAGACGAGCGCAGACTGCCTGAAATCTATCACAACACATTCTTTTATACCACCTTTGTGGCTACAAAAATTAGTTGCATCTTTTAGTACTTGCTTATCATGATTGTATAAAAGACGTGTTTGTGTTAATAATTACTGCGTGAGATTATTCCTATCATATAGAATATTTAAATATTCACTGAATTTGTGAAACATATCTAAGGCTAACTTTATACAAGGAAATTTTATATCGAGAATTAATTAAAATTTTTTTTTTTGTAACTTAAGAAAGTGTTCTTTCCGATGGTAGTAAAATTTTGGCCGTCGAAAAAAAATATTTCCTGTTAAGTAGCAAAAATTATGTGGGTTTAATCAATTGTACAGTAGTGTATAACCAAAGGTAGTACTATTAATGTAATAAAAATATATTGGTCAAACAAAATCTTGCAAAATACTGCATGAACCTCTTGTTATTTTTGTAAAATTTTGTTAGCAAAACAAATAAATTATTCATATTGGTGCTTATATTCAATTAACATATTGGTGCTTATTTAAAACAAAACGTCAAAAACCGAAGAAAAAAGTACTTTTACCATTTTCAAAATATATACGCCGAGGGTTGTATATATATTTGGATTTGGAATGAAAATCATAATTTTTAAGCTCAAAAGATAAATGTTACGAGTATTAATAAATAAATTTAATTCCTGAGTTACGAAGTTGATAGTGTATTTATGTTTACCCATCGTGAGTATTACAAGCAGGAGTGTCTGTCATAAGTACTACCAAAAGTTCGACTAAAATCCACAAAAATCGACAGGTATTATAGTCAGGTATTTTAGTAGAGATACAAAGTATTGTTAAAAATCAGGATGTTAAAGTAATTAATATTATTAATTAATTAATCGGTTGTTTATTCATTCATTTATTCAATATGTTCTTTCAACTTGAAATATTAAGTCTTAAATTTCTCCAAGTGCAAAACAACAAACAATTCCTCATTTGTTCAGTTTCTCTATTTGCTTTAGAACCATGACGTACAGCGTATTAGCAGTATTAAATTTATTTCTAATACTCATACGTCACTGCATCCTATATATAATTACCCATCAAAAATACCTATGGTGCATTTCGGTGTAATGTAAATGCACTATTACTATTAAAAGTGCAAGCTCAATTCGAACACACATTTGATCTACACACACACACATGCATATTAAATGAAGGATTTGATAGTAAATGTATATGCTAGATTTTTGTTATTATAGCATTTTTAGTTTTTATCCGATTTTGGTCCATAATGGGTTAAAATATTTGTACAATTAGAAGACTAGGGATTTTGTTGTACAAAACAGCTTCCGAAATGACAATAGTGCGTGAAAATCTTTAAAAGGTTTATGAAAACGTAACCTCGACCAACTGTAACTCAGTCATTTAATCCGATCACAGCAGATTTGCCATCATTCGCATAATTTTGTGACTCAGGAGAAGTATGCATCGAAAAACACAAATGTGCCGTTATCCGAGCCAATAGCCCAATTAAGAAAATTATTTTTTTTCGTATTAATTTCACTCTTCATGGACTTCAAAAATGCAAAACAAGTTTTACACATTATCACTGTAAAGTAGTGGCATAGCCAGCCTCCATTAACAAGCGCTTACACTGGACCAATTTTCGTAGGTAATATTAACGAAAAGAAGAGTTAAATCAAGTGGTTCTCCATTCAAAACTACAAAAAAATTGATTCAAATAAACAAAATTATATTAAATCTGTATAGCGGACTTAGAATACTTTTTTTATTGCTGAAGTGAGAAATCACGTTTTTATTTGCATTTCGATCTGAATGGCAACGTAAATAAACAAAATATGGATGTGGTTCCAACCCAGAAATACTGCATTAGAGAGAATTGCATCCAATTCGCATCACAGTTTTATGTGAAATTTCTTCACGTTGCATTGTCGGGCCATACTCCTTTAAACAAAACGGACACAGTCTTAATGTTACTGAAGACCGTTACTTGAGCATTATAAAAGAATTGTTCTATCCGGAACTACGCCGAAACTGCAACTGCAACTGCACCACCCTGTATTTTGCTGTCATATTTTATATAAGAGAAAGCGTTACTAACCCAGATCAATATTACTTATAATACGAGTTTTTAGATTTTTATCCCAACCTAAACTATGTTTAGCCCTGAAAGGGTTAAGAAACACCAAAAATATTATTTAAAAAACGAATTTTTACATTCCATTTTAACTGAAATATTGTACTCTTATATCGTATGCCGAGCTCCCCCAGAATATGAACGTTGCTTCATCACATACGTAAATCGTAATAACGGCAGAAATACATACATATAGTAAGATGTGTTTATTACTTCTAGCCTTAGACTTTTATTACTGCTGCTTAAACTGCTGCTTTAACCCAGCAGTACTGCCTAAATGGTAAACGGGAAAATTTTACGAAATTTTTCAAGTTTATAATCCACAGTGCCATTTCAAACCATTCGAATAGAAGATTTTATCAATTTCATTATTTTTTTGATTAAAAAAATTTAGTCCTACTGTTACGCATTTTCGAATGTTCCAAAAACGGAAGCAACAATATAATTCTGCGACTTGTGTTTAGGCCATAGCCCCTACATTATGGCCAAGAAGACACCTCATCAACAGCTTGTACAGAACTTGTTGTCCCGGGGGCTACCTGCTCCCGTGACACCAGTCAATTAAAACAAATCAAAAGTCGAGGGTCCCTATCTTCTAGTTTTGAGGCACAAACAAGTATCAGGGACTAGTTCTCAAGGGATGACCTAGAACACATATCCCCTAGGAGATTATACAAAAAGAAGAGTTGGCAAAATTTAAATTTAAGCGGAATGTGCATAAAAGTTATTTGTATTCTTTTCATCCATATAAAAATTAATTTAATATAATTAAAACAATTTTTTGCTTAAATTTTCGTTTTCCTTTGTTTACCCAATTTTAATGTCAAACTATTTTGTTTTGTTTACGAATAATCAAAAAATTTATTTACATTCAAGTCTCATTGGTTCAAGTGCCTTAGTGTTTTTATAGTTTGTGTATAAATAAATTAAAAAGTGAAGTAAAAACAAAAAATAAATGATCAATTTGTGTTCTAATTTGTACAAAATTTATAAATAAATTTGTAATTAGTACCAAACAAAATTTATTCAACTTTTTTCTTTTAATTTTCTTTCTTTTTACACAAGTTTTTGACAGCAATATTGGGTTTTACACAAAGAAAACTGCCTGCTGTTGTTGTATTGATGTATTTGTTGTCGTAGCAATGTCCCCTAGTTAGATACGCCTTGATGCCTCCTATCGAGCATTACAAGGTTGCCGCTGGTTTTTTTTTCTCTCAATTTGAAAATGAGCTAAAATACAAATGAAAAAAATAATTATTAATAGAAATGCGTACCATTCGTTTGTCAACAAGCGTATTTATAAATAAAAATTTCACACCTTCTTCTTTTTTCTTTTCTAAATTTTTCTCAGTGATAAAAATTGCATGCATTACGCTGCGTTTGCTTGGCGGAGCATGCAATTGAATCACTCATATTTATACATGACCTGCATTAACCAAGATGTTGCACATTCTATTTGATAAATATTTGTGTGTGGGTGTGTGCATCGGTACACAAATGAAGATGTGTCGTCATATAAATGTAATTTGTTTAGTTCATTTTCAATTAATTTTTGTTTAATTAAAAAAATACAAGATTAAAAATTTTTTAAAATTCGCTATTTGTTTTTTTTTTAAACAAAAAGTGATATTAAAGTAAAAATTTTTGCAAAATATAAATCTGGAATTTTTGTAAGAAAAATAAGGCTAAAACTCCAACTATCGACAAAGAAAAACAGGCCGGATCTGGAACAAATAAACCAAGAAATACGAATAGATGGACAACTGCAAAGGAAGGCTAACGCATAGTGTAAAAATTTCAAAATGTCAAAAGCCATGGAATTGTAATTACAAAACTAGGGGCGGCCGACTCCAGTAACCGAACGTACAATTCGCGGCCGGTGAAATATATTCAGCAAGAAAACTACCAAAAAATATAGAACAATTAAGAGAGCTATATTCGGTTGTGCCGAATCTTCTCAAAGGTATGAACTACTAAAGATGCACTACAGATTTTTTCCGTTGCCAAGGATGTTTGATGTTTAATGAGGAAAAACATTATAATTCGCACAAATAAAAATATATAAATTCTAAGACCTTCTCCAGGAACATTGCAAATAGTTTTCACAACACACATATGCGGATAATGTCCCCAACTTTATTATTACCATATCACGGGAAAAATAAACTACAAAATATTAAATTCTTTTCATTATTTTCGCAATATTTAAAAATATTTTTTTTTTTTTGCATGTAGTTGTTTAAATATATTGTTTATTAACTTTCACATTTTCTATTCCACCTTTATTGTGCATGTGTTATTGTTAGACAATTTTACCCTTGAGAACTCTTAAAAGTTGATATAGTGGTTGTTGCACCATCATTTTGCGTGTTAGAGATGGTAATAAAAGCTATAAAAGGACAGGTATTAAGAAAATCGGGAAAAAGAGCAATAAAATCGTTGAGTTCGGAACCACATATGTTAACAAGTGTAGGAGATTTCACATTCTTAATTCTTAAAATTTTACATTTTTAAATTAAAATATTATTTTTTTTTTCTTTCTACTTCAGGAGCTGTAATTATATTAATGTAGGGGGATTTCGAATCCCTTATTTTCTCGAATTGTTTTTAGGAAATCGCTTCGCAATTTCCGATTACCTTACTTTCATTGACTCGTGTGCCTTTACTCTTGATTGTAGTGATTTCAGATTATCGACTAGTAACTGTCGGCTTTCTTCACGGAGTCTCTTATAATTGTTAGCATTTTCCCAAGTCTTATGTTCCCCATCCACCCCTCGCGAGGCATTTTCGCCCATCTCTGCAGAATTCCTTCATTGGCCAATAAAAAAAATATGTCCACCCACACAAAGCTCCATGTGCACAGTTAAGTTTGTATTAAAACCAGCAATCGACTAGTATCGAGAGTTCGTATACTACAGACCTAGGACCTTCTTCGACACGCATCCCTGGTGTATGCTGTTCTACCAATTAAGCCAGACTCCTAGCAGAGAGAAGAATCGATCGATGTTTGTGTCGAATTATTTTAATATGAACCAAAGTGCTGCTGAAAATCCTTATTTTAGTGCCATTTAACGTGCAGTTAAAGTTTAAAAACAGCCAAAGAGATTCGAAAGCGAAAATTCGAACATGATAGTCGAAAAAGTTTTAAGGAGAAAAAATTAAAGTTTGAAGAAGAAAAAAGACTAATGTTAATGATCCACAAACAATGATAACTGGAGGTATGAGTCCAAGTGAAAAAAGAAAGCACCTTTAGCATCAAAAAATATTATTGGCAATGTAAATAGATTCTTTACAATAATTCATAATGCAGAAAATCATGAGTTCAGTATTGCCAAAGGACGTCTGAATCATTCGTTGAAGGGATTTCGTTTGATGATTGCCTAGAATAATAACAATTTGTTATTTCCATGTCAAACGTTCAGGAGGTGTGACTTTAAATTCCTCTCGCTGTCAAAATCCGATAACATTTGTTCCTTTTTTTGTTGGCACACATGTTCCGAACTTATGTTCAAAAAGTCAGCTGTTTTGATTTAGTATTTTATATTCGACAGTCAAAAAGGTATAACGTGAGTTGAAATACTATATTATAACTTGGAAAGAAATTACTATAATTGCACCAGACTTTGCACTTTTTATTTCTTTCTGATTCCCTAGGCTCCTCATCGCTTTAATGGTATGACCTTTCTTCAGCATTTGCGAAATAGCCACAAATAAGAGCTATTATACGTATCAACTAAAAAGTGCTAAAGGTTTGATTGTCATTATAAAGGGCATTGACAGTTCTGTTCCCACTGAGGAGATAAAAAGTGCCATAGAGGTGGAAGGTTATGTCGTAAGGTCAGTGCACAATATTCTAAATAAGAATAAAGTTCCCCAACCTATGCATCGTGTTGAAATCGTGTTTAATGCATCGCAGCTTAAATCAAAAAACTCGGTTCATCCTATATACAATTTGCGCTACCTTTTAAACAGAAGAATACCGGTGGAAGAGCCTCTAAAACGTAGCGGTCCCCGTCAGTGTACTAATTGCCAGGAATTCGGACACACGAAAACCTACTGCAAGCTACCATCCTTATGCGTTGTTTGCGGTGATGCGCACTGGACTTTGGAATGCACTTCTTCCAAAACAGACCCCAAGGTAAAACAATGCAGCAACTGTGGTGAAAACCATACAGCAAATTACAGGGGCTGCAAAGTATTTCAATATGTAAAAGATAATGCGAAAGTCGTACGCAAACCTGATTATGAGCAATATAAAGCTTCCCAATTTCCTCGGCTTCATGCTGGTTCTGTTGCTAGTACACAAGCTACACAGCCACACACTAAGCCAAACTTTTCATATGCCCAAACATTGAGAAATGATTTACCTAATGTGAATGCCAAAAGTTCTAATGCGCATAAACATTCATATGCCCACGTCTTAAAAGGGGGTGCTCAGACACCCCTCACCAACAATTCGAGCTCGATCGAGAACTTAATACAGACAATGAATAATTTCATGACAACTATGCAGGGTATGTTTCAGGAAATGATGCGAACCCAAAACATGCTTCTGCAAGTTTTGCTTGGCAAAAAATGAACCAGTTAAAAATATGCTTCTGGAACGCTAACGGGCTCTCCCAACATAAATATGAAGTAGAACACTTCCTGCTAGCACATGATATAGACATACTATTAGTCTCTGAAACAAACTTCACTATGAAAAACTGCTTTAGAATTGATGGGTATTTTATATATGACACCAAACACCCAAGCGAAAGGGCATGTGGTGGGACTGCCATTATAGTCCGAAAAAACGTAAGGCATTTTTCATTGCCTGAATTCAGGGAGGACTTTTTGCAAGCCACGACTATAAATCTGACAGATTTTAAAATTATAGTCTCCTCAGTGTATTGCCCACCTAGGCATAAAATCGAACACCATGAATTTGCCAGGTTCTTTGCTACGCTAGGGCAAAAATTTATTGCCGCTAGCGATTACAATGCAAAGCACACATATTGGGGATCCAGACTCCTTAGTCCTAGAGGTAGGCATTTGTATTATACAGTTGATACAAACAAGCTTGACGTCGTATCTGCCGGTAAACCCACCTATTGGCCCACAGACTTTAATAAGTTGCCAGACCTTATTGATTTTGCTATAGTAAAAAACATCAAACGCGATCAACTCTTAGTTAAGTCATCCTATGACCTATCTTCTGATCATTCACCTACAATTGTTATTTTACACGACCGTTTTGTCACTGCACCTAAAACCCTTAGTTTCTACCCGAACAGAAACACAAATTGGTTAAAATATAAAATGTATGTGAGCTCTCACTTACCTTTGAACATCCCACTGAGAAATCCAGCTGATATTCAAGCAGCTGTACACCATTTTACAGACGTCGTAACTGCCACAGCCATAGCTGCAACGCCAATAAAGCCATCAGCTAAAATAATAACGTACCAGGCAACAGCAGATATTCAGATGCTCGTCATTGAGAAAAGAAGACTAAGAAGACAATGGCAAAATAGTCGTTCACCACACATAAAAATGCAAATGAACTTATGCCAAAAAAAATTTACGGAGTAAATTGAGACAGAAACACCAACTCGCTATCGACAAATTTTTTAAAGAAACTTGGATCCAATGAAAAACACGGATTATAGTCTGTGGAAAGCTGTAAAGCACTTACAATGTCCTATTGCTTACGAATCCCCACTAAGACTTGAAGACCGTACTTGGGCTAAAAACTCAAGTGAAAAGGCAAATGCGTTCGCAAAGCACTTAGAGAAGGTTTTCGCACCACATGATATAAGTAATTCCACTATTCCAATTATTAGCGACATCGTGAATGATCCTATGAAATTTCGGTTGTCTTCTTTAAAATCGACAATTAAAAATACGGATATGAAAAAATCACCTGGACCTGATCGTATAACAGGATCAATGATAAGAAACTTACCTAATTCAGCTGTAAGAATTTTACTTTACATATTTGATGCGCGTCGGCTTCTTCCCATGCTTTTGGAAGATGTCTGAAATTGTTATGATCCCGAAACCTGGAAAGGACTCAAGCCAGATTACATCCTACAGGCCTATTAGCCTACTGTCAGTTTTGTAAAAGATATTTGAAAAATTATTCGTCTCGAGTGTAACTCCTTTTCTAAATGAACAAAACGTTATCCCAGATCATCAGTTTGGTTTTCGAGCAAGGCATAGTACGATTGAACAAGCCCATAGAATCGTTACCATTATTAGATCGGCTTTTGAAAGAAAGCAATACTGTTCAGCTTTATTTATAGACATTTCCCAAGCATTTGATAAAGTCTGCCATGATGGGCTACTTACTAAAATAGTTCGGGTTCTACCTGAAAACACCCACAAGCTTATAAAAAGCTATTTGTCCGATAGAACTTTTAAAGTTAGGTCAAAGGAGCAGCTTTCAAGATGTGGGAAAATCAGTGCAGGAATACCTCAAGGTAGTGTGCTAGGACCGCTATTATATATCATGTATACAGCGGATATGCCGACAAGCCCACATACATATAGATCGCCGCCTAACTTGGTCCCGTCTCATTGAGGCAAAAATAACGTCCATATAGCTTCGAACAGATCAACCCCATTGGCTAATAAGTCGTAACTCAACTTTGGCCAATATGGTCATATGGTATTCAGCTGTCGGGTACTGCCTGTGCATCAAACATCCAGAAGTTACAGAGAAGACAGTCTAGGATTTTACGTCATATCGTATGCGCCCCCTGGTACAAATGAAAACATACATAGGGATCTCAAAGTTCCCACTATCCACGAAGAAGTTAAAACGTACACGCTCAAATACCTAAACAAACTAGTCGCACATCCCAACACTCTAGCACGCAATTTATTGCAATTTGACGGCCACCAGAGACTAAAAAGAACTGACACATTGAGCCTGGTAATAACTAGTAAATAATAATTTAGAAATAAGATTTGAATACTTATTGTGAATTTCTTTTCATAGAAAGATTCAATAAAATGAAATAAAGTATAAAAAAAAATATAAATTCGCAAAGAATTGCTAAAATCAATATAAACTTAAAAAATATATAATATCAGAAAAATGCGCAAATTTAATTTAAATCTCTCAAACCGATAAAGTACGAAAAAGCTCTAACAGGAATTTTTACAGCGACAAAAACTCAATCATGTGAGAAAATCTGTCAAATTTGAAGAAAATTTCTTTATAATGAAAAAAAGTCCCAAATTGTAAAATTTTACAAAATTTGGTTATCGTATTCTTATATTTAATACAAATTGCTTTCACATTTTTATTACAGGCCGCTGTCAAAGGGGACATGATATTTGACACAGCCTACAGCAACGCTCTTGGAAATTGTACTTTTTAAGTAGAAATTGTACCAATTCCTTCATTTCTATTACATATTGTATTTTGCTTTTCCATTCTAACGCCTATGATTAGGTTGGGGAATAACAATGAAATTCATGTGAAAGCAAATACATCCTGAATTTTGTTATTTAGCTGAAAACAAAAATGGCTGTCAACATTATTTTTTTGAATATTTTACATATGAAAATAGAAAAATGCTTTTTTTCTTGTTGTTATTTCAGTAAAATCAAATGACTTTGCCAACATATTTATCAACTTGACCGTATTTTATGAACATAGAAAAACCTTTGGTCAATTTGAATTCAATGTTAAAACATTTTTGTATTTTTCGTCCAACCATTTGCCACGTTGGTGGTTAGTCAGAGTGACATTCAAGTTTAATTACCCGGCGTAATTTTTTTGTTTTTAGTTTCTTTTGACAATAAATGTGGTCCATACATATTAATGACGGCGATTAAGACGGGTGAAAAATCTACCACAAGATATTAGATTAAATTCACATAATAAACAACAAATTTTCTTAGAACTTTTAAGCTTTGTTCTCTATTAGTTTTGGAAATTCTCGCTAGAACGAACCCTACGAGGCGTTTCGACTTTGTGTTGTTCCCGTCTCTGCAAGGTGAGCTTCAGTGTTTGTATGTATGTATGTATATAGTCATATAATATAACAACATCCATTTCTAAATTATGATTTAATATTAGTTATTTGAATATTTTTATCTATAACATGACCAATTCAGCCTAATAAGAACTGTAAGGTAACTATTGAAATTTACTGTATTCTTTGTTCTCACTATGATTCTCCCTGTAACATGAAAGAATTGATGTTTAATTTGGTTATTAAAAAATAAAGTTCAGTTTTGAAGTAACATGGAAGCTAGAGAAGTAGTTTTAATTACCGAAATTGGTCTACACTCGGCACGTCTTTAGCCACGTGTCTATATCTATGCCCACAAGACATAACAACAAGGCTCGATTTCAGCAAGCGTTCAACAGAGTATTTTTGAATTTTAAATCGTTGGCTAAAATCGGGGAATTTAATTAAAGTTAAGACTTATAGGCTCGATATTTGCAGTTTTATGACATTTTAATTTGTAATTCAATTTATAATGAAATAACAATTAACTTAAGACAAGTAAACAATACAAACAGTTTAGCTTTTTCCCCTTTTGTTTTTTACAGTTTCAAAATCCTATCTCGACTTTAGCTTTTATTTCATGTAAAAAGATTTTGTTTTGAAATCATATCTTAAATTAGGTTACTTTTATAAAAGTAAAAATTTTATTGCTGAAAATCAAACTTAACTTTAGTCTTTATTAAGATTGTTGAAGCATTTTACGAAAATGGACGTTCAAATCAAAATGCATTTCGTGCACTTCGTGATTTTTTTCCTCAGCATAATCGTTCTGCGGAAAACATTGCTGTTGTTCGCGATACTATGGCAGAAGACCGCCAACCTCGACTCGTCGTCGTTCCCAATAAATGAACATCTCACGAACATCACTGATGCGAATTTTGAATAAAGATTTGAATTTACAAGCTTACAAGGTACTATTGACTCAAGAGCTGAAGGCTGCTGACCATTACAATAACATCGTGCGTTTTGGTTGGACCACCCAATATATAAAAATTCTTATTTACTCGCTTTCGCTGCACAAAAAAAAATATATAAATCAGAAATAACACAAGTTGTTTTAGGAAAATATTTATTATTTAAACGGGTAACATACATTTATATATATATACATATTGTTACGCTTTACCTTTTACGTGTGACGCTTTCACTTTTTTAAAACGGGTTAATTTATTCGTAGGTTCTTTTCATTAAAAAGTCTATTTCAACAATATACACGGCAAACTTTTTTATTTTTACACACTGGATTTATTTACTTTAACACTCAAAGTCAACACTTCTTTATAATTGCTGGTCTCACTTTAAGGTTTCACTCGATATTAACTCTTAGCTCGGTCATCTAAGACTTTTTATAGTAGTCGTCTGGTTTTCAGAAACTTGTAGAATACGTAAGAATCCAGTAGATACTTCATTAGCGGTAAACATCTATTCCACTGTTTTTTTTTCATTATGATGTTGTTGTTGTTTATGTTTAGTCATACCATTCAATTCCTAGAATTCGTCTTTACGTGTTGACGTTATATCGTTCTTGTTGTTCTGTGTGTATTTACTTTCATGGAAACTTGTGTTAGCTTATAGGTGTTGTGTTTTGTTGTTGTTAGAGCGCTGTCTGTACGGTGGATGACAAATTTGTCGCACTCTTTATTTCTGGAACTATCTTTACATTGAGTGCTCACTTGTTCGCACTTATCATCGTAACAATACATATATTTGTACTTCAACTGCTTTGTTTAAAAATAATTAAGGAATGTAAAAATATAAATCAGACCCATTATATATCAAGTTAATGAAATATCATCATATCTCCATGAAAAAACTTAACTTTATACACAACTACGTTAAAAGAAATACACTTGAATATCTTTTGAAGGTTTTACAATAGAAAATTATAGGAATTACAAACACAAGATTATATACATATGATATGAGGGCGGCTCAATAAGTCCGTGACTTTTTGAATGAAACAGTTTTTTTTGCAAAAAAAATATTTATTTTTCAACATAATCTCCTTTTAACTCAATACACTTCATCCAACGTTTTTACAGTTTTTGTATCCCTTCCAAAAAAAAGAATTTTTCGAGGTAAATAAAATAGACATTTGTTTGGTCAATAATTTCATCGTTGGAGCTAATTTCCTTTCCACCTTTCCATTTCTTTAGGTTTGGAAATAGGAAGTACTCACTAGGGGTTACATCCGGAGAATATGGCGGATGAAGTACCAATTCGTAGCCCAATTCATATTGTTTTGCTATTAGACTGCACACGTGTGCACCCGTGCATTACGTTGATGAAAATTAACTTTATTCTTGGCCGTATGGGGTCGTTTTCATTTTAAATCCTCATTAAATCGGTCTAATAAGTTGATATAATATTCGCCGTTTATTTTTTCCCCCTTTTGAAAGTAATCGATGTGGATTATCCCGCGTGCATCCCAAAAAACTGTTGCCATCACCTTATTGGCCAACAAACTTATCTTGGCGTATTTCGAAGCAGGTTCACCCGGAGAAATCTATTGTTTCCGGATCTATGGTCTCCGGAGTACAGTAAAGGTTCCATATTTCAGCCACTGTTACAAAACGCAGTAAAAACTCATCCGGATTGCATTTAATTAACGCTAAACAACCCTTTGAAGTTGTCACACGTTTACGCTTATGGCCAATTGAGAGCAAACGCGGCACCCATCTTGCAGACAACTTTCTTAAACCTAGTTGATCATTTAAAGTCAAAACCACACTGCCACATAAAATGCCTATAGCATCAACATTCTTACGCACTTTTACTCTTCGATCGTCCAACTGACCTCAATTGGCCGTTCAGAACGTTCAGCGTTATTTGTAATGGACGACCACAACAAAAGTCAGTAAACTTCTTTTTTACCATTGAAATCGAGTTTTTCCTTGGTTTGATTTTTCGCAAAAAATAATACATAATTAGCACTCGAATTTCAGTTTTTTCCATTTTTAGACAGCTATGTATATTTTGAACAGCTGTTAAACGCAAAGTAAATGACGACACTTGCTCAAAATTTGACAGTAGTCTATTAACAGGTGATACTTGATGGGAACAGTGTTACATTTTATATAACTATGAGGGAAGTTCGAAAAATCACGGACTAATTGATTCGCCCTCGTATATCTAATAAAAATTAAATGACGTTCCTTGGTAACGCCACACAGTGGCTGAAAATCCTTTTTCATTGGTCAAAAGTCGAATTTTGTTTGTCGCCGATTTTTAAAATTTTTACGCCTTTTTTGGAGCTAATATATCCACATTAAGGTAGCCAACAAATTAGGTTAAACCATTGATAATTGTGGGCGTGGCATGCTGTCAAACTCAACTGTTTTTTAATTTCAGAAAAAGGTGTTTTTTATTTGTTTTTTGTAAAAAATAAAGCTTTCATCGATAGTGGCCTGCGATCTTTTTTATAATGTTGGTAGGATTATAGTCTTTAGTTGTTGTACGTAGTTACCGCTCTAGCGTTTAATAATAGGGGCGTTGAAATATGTATGAATCTACTATATTTTTCTGAAATTTAAACTTTACTGGAATAGAACTTCTAGGGAATAAAAGGGAACAAGAAGAAAATTGAAAGTATCTTCTTTAACCCTATATATACTTTTGCACCCGCCACGACCCGCTGGTAGAACACTTTTTTAATTTTAATGAAAATACTCTAAAAAAATTCAAATTACGATAATTTAAACAGCCCTCGTATATAATGGTGTATTAAATTTTCTCTTTTTCGCCTAAAGGATTATGTTTTTTTACTTTAGACTACGTAAAACTAAAATAATTAAATATAATACCTGCGAAAGGGTTTTATGGCTTTGTTTTGATCAGCAAAAAAATAAGTCATAAAAATATCACAATAGGTTCTACAGTAAATATATGATCTCTTTCTAATATACCTGTTATCAACTGTTAGGGTCAACCAAAGCCATAAACAATTTTATAATAATAATCGCGACATTAAACCTCTAAAGATAAAAAACAACCCCATATTGGCGAGATACTAATTAGTTTTACCTGATAGTAAGGTCTGGATAACAAGTGCAGTTTCGTTCCATTTAAGTACCACCTGCTATGAAATTGAAGATCAATGTGTGAATAACATGTATCTAAAAATGTATAAAACTACTGATTCAATAAGGGATTACTCAATCATAAGTTAATCCTTTACGTGTACGGACGTATATTTGCAATTGATAAAACATAACAGACACAAATAAAAATATTCAGAAAATATGGAGAGCTTCAGTTATAAAGAACTGGCTGAAGAGAATTTTTGAAATAAAAACCAGGAAGATGTTCTGAGTTACGTTAAAATAAAATTAAACTTAAATTCGTGTAGCACCGAAATACAAGAGCAATTATCTAATTTTGTAACAGTACTAAAAAACGCGACAAAGAAGTTAGCTACAGTAAACAAAACTTTTATATAAAAAGTGAAAAGTGGTGTCGCTGTAGAAACAGCAAAGCAAGATAAGGTTGGAAGACCACGCAAATCATTGGGCAACTGCAGCTAGAGATCTAAGAGGCGGAAACTTAAAGATGTTAACAATGCAATTGGTTGTACAAATATAAAAGAATCTTTCCTACATCAATTACGATGACAGAACTAATTAACAAAAGTGGATATCATTGAAAAAGTTATTAAAGCTAGTCCAGTGAGAACAAACAAAACGAATTCTTAAAAGTATACCAACTCCGAGCGATGCAAAACAGTACACAAATGAGGAGGCATTAGCCTTATTTCTGGATTTAAAAATAACAAAACAGCAATATATTAAGCTCAGATTGCGTGCGATTGAAAAGGGCTCAAATAAATATCCAGGAGCCTAATTCTCGCATTCGTGATCGTAATTATACTCGTATCGTAATTAATTTCAACAGCTCACAATTTTCTAATGATGGGAGTCGATACGAATCGAATCGATTTAATGTTTCAGTGTTGTAAAAGAGATAAATAAATACGGTTTACAACACTGAATAAAATGTAAACAAAAATCTTATGTTTATACAAAAAGACGCAGAATTAAAAGTAAATTTTTTTTAAATAGAATTAAATTATTAAATATGGACCTATTAATGTTTTTTTTATTTTTCATCTGATTCAGATGAGAATGAAAGCGTGAACCTTATAACGAAAAAGATAAGAAGTAGTGCCGATCCCTTAACTTTGCCAGACAATGAGTAAGTACTACATGTTTTTGTTATTAAAAAAACTAATTGTATTTCTTTTCAGATTTAAAAATCGCTTTAGGCTTACCAAGGAAGCATTTAATTATGTTCTTGGGGATAAAAGAAGTCGGTATAGTGCGGAAAAGGTAGGGCGATTTTAAAATGTATGTGCTGCATTACACAATATGTGCATACATTTTAAAGTCCCAAACTATGAGGATGTGCAGGAAACGCCTGATACGTACCTAATGATTGCAATAGACGACGGAAGCGAAACAAGTGTTACCAAAATTGGGAAACAAATCCGCGACAGCATTAAAATAAGTTTGTCAAACATTTGATAGTAGAAAACAAAAATTTATTTATAAATTTAATTCATTATTAATAAAAAAAACAAAAAACAACAAGGTTAATTCATTTTGTTAGTTTAAATACCAATATTTAAATTTTCCAATTCTTTCTCTCGTATCTGTAACTCCATCGTTTTTATTTGTGTGTTTAGTGTCTGTTCCATTTCCCACGTTTTAAAGGTTGTAATTTTTATTTCTAATAATTCCTTTGTAAGTTCCACCTCCTTGCCTTTTAATTCGGTGGACATATATTTTTTTTTTTTAATAAATGTGTTTTGTTTTTTTTTTTTGGCCTTTTGCTAATTCATGGTAATTTTTTAAATATTGGTGGAATTGGCTCGGATTTCTCTGCTTGGCAATCACTATCAAATTCTATAATGGAATAATGGAAGAAAAGTTGCGCTCAATATGGCTTTCTTCACTGACATCAGGAAAAGGAGACGAACAGGAAACATTATTGTTTTCTTGTGGTGCTGAGGCAGAGGTGTCATTTTCGAAATTTTGGTTTTGCGGCACATTCTTTTGCAAAACTGCCCCGAAGGTTTTCACCCTTTTTAGACCCTCAACAGAAACTTCTATTCCCGCTGCAGTTAATATCTGTTCCTCTACTAGGGAAAGAACTTTTTCTTCATAGGGGCCTCCACCAGTTCTTTTTTTGATGCTGTATTAAATGAAACCTTTCTCTTGACCATTTGTTTTTGATCAGCGTAAACCTAAAAAAAAAAATACATAATTGAAGGAAAATATTTTTATGTGTATGTTACCACATTTTTTAATCTTTTATTGGTGGACCGGAAGCATTGATTTTGGCTGTAAGGTTTTCCCATGGTTCGTTTGCCTTTGCTTTTCCTTAAGAACTTTTTGGTAACAAACTTTTAGCTAAATATGTATGTTTTGCCATAAAGTTATCAAGGATCTCCTTTTGGGTAAAATTTATTTTTGTTATTTTTGACCTAAAAATATATACAAATGTTTCTTACATTTTCCTTTACTAGTTTGCTGAAAATCGTTATTTCGAAAGCTGTTTTGCTTGCGAGTAAAAACTCGCAAGGTTGCATTCGAATGATGGCCCGTTATCCAATGCCATCGTTAGGAATTTCGATACAACTTATTCGTTAACGAATGAGAGAATCCCTAAAGGTTAAAAACTCGAACGTTCGAATAAGATTTCGAACGCAAACAAATGCGAGAATTAGCCCACAGGATATCATCACATCACCGCTGCTAAAATGGACTGTTTGCCATCAAAGGACGCTATTACAATCACACCAATTTCGGCAGAGGTACAACTACAATCTCTACTTGATCACACAGCCGAACGCTTGTTACAATCAATACCAGGAAATGCGTTAAAGAATTATGGAAACACAAAGCTAATTCTTTTAGACAAATAGGGATGTGATGGTTCTTCAGAACAAAAACAATACAAACAAGTTGTATGTGAAAATATTTCGGAATCAGATATGTTCATGGTAGCATTTGTACATTTGGAAAAATGAGACACCATCTTCTACGAAATACTGCAGGCCAATCAAATTTGAATTCAAAAAAGAAACTCGTGATGCCATTAACAAAGGAATTAGTGATATCAAGGCCCAAATTGCAATACTACAGCCATTACATTTACAGTTAGATGGGCAGCAAATTGAAGTAAGCTAACAATTAGTCCTTACAATGATAGATGGAAAAGTAAGTCAGACTTTGACTAACACGAAGGCTGCATCCAGCTGCATTATATGCTAAGCAGCATCAACCCAATTAAACCAAGTTCCGACAAAATCATTAGATAATCCAGATGCATATGAATTTGGATTATCACCACTACATGCAAGAAAATTACGACTTATGGAACATATACTAAAAATCAGTTATGATTTGGATTTCGGGTCTTCAGGATCCATAAGAAACAATGAAACCAACAAAGAGTTAAGAAGTTCAAAAAAGAAACATGTTCAAGATGAATATTGCAAAATTGGATTGATTATAGATCACCCAAAACAAGGGTCAGGCAATACAAATGATGGCAATACCGCACGAAGATTGTTTTCAGATCCAGAAACAGCATCTGAAATAACAGGAGTGGATTAAAACCTTATTTTCAGATTTAAAATAATCCTAGAAGTACTTGCGTGAAATGAAGAAATTGACTCTTGACAATTTGGAGATTATGCTAAGGAAACTGCAAAAATGTATACAACCAACTACCCATGGAGAAATATGTCTGCAACAGTTCACAAAATCCTTTATCATGGAGAAGATATCATTAAATATCATTTGGTGCCACTTGGAGATCTATCAGAGGAGGCTCAGGAAAAAAGGAACAAGGATTACAGATTTTATAGAGAGCACAATACTAGTAAAATTTCACGAAATTCCACAAATGAATCCGTTCATCTCCAATATTCGAAATCAATGGAAAGTGGAACATCGCGTGGAACTACTAAAGAACAGAAATAGCACAGAACAAAATATAGAATATTTGCAATCAATATTTGTGTTAAATGAATAATAATTATAATTGCCTTTCATTGCTATTTAAGTACGAAAAACATAGTATTAGTAAAAAATAATAATAAATAAGAACCTACCATTGTTACAAATGCTATTAAAATCTATTGCAGTTTTTATTTTTAAAATGTTTTTTAAAATTATTAAATTTGATAGCAAAAAATAATAAATTTTTCTGTAGTAACAGCAAAATCTCCAGTTAATTTTACTACTTTTTTTGTGTAAACATTTATTTGAGTGTAAAAATTTTTTTGAGTGTAACATTAAAAAAATTCCATCATCACAAAAAATAATTATAATTATTATTAAGTTCCAAATATTAAATTTTTTAATATGTAAATAAAAAAATAAACCCATAAACCCAAAAGTTCAAGAATGGAAACAAAAAAAATTACTCGGTAAATTTCAAAATAATCAAAAAACTACGCATTTACATAGCGCTCTTCATCTACCAATTCTTGATAAATATTATCAGGTTCATGGGAATTTTCATTAAGATTTTCATGCAAAGTGTGAAATTCGGAATTTGCTTACAGTCGTGCATCCTAGAATGCACTACTCCAATTTGTAACGAGGGTCCAAAAGGCATATGTCCCAAAGTAAAAAGTTTTCCTATCGAAAAAGTACAGTGTTATTATTTCAGTACTGCGACAAGGTAATGTGAAGAGCGTTAGTCAATGACTGCCTAGAGCCTGCAAAACGCTATGTCTGGTTTACTAAAATGAACGTATATTTTCATTTGAATCTTTATTGTGTTTTTCAAAGACACAGCAGATCAAATTGTATTTAAGAGGTTCTAACAAACATTTTCCACAATGACCAATGGGTTGAGTAAGCTGTAAAACTACTTTACACATTAAGTTTCTTTGCGAAAATTCAATTCACTTTTGAACATATTCTAGGTAATTATTAATTCTTATTTCTTAAAGATCTTAGAGTCAAATTTCCGTCATTCGTTGTCAAGTTTGGTTTGGTGACAAACCGGTTTCGGCTATGTGGCAGCTCCAGTGATTAATTTTTTAGTTAATTCAAATTTTTTGGGGAGTTTTATAAAGTACAAAACTCTTGTGTGGTCGCTAATTTTTTTATTTAGGGTGATTTTCACTAGGGCGATTATTCACACAGCCGAAACGGTGACTTGCGGGAACTTTCGGTGTCTATATCTAGCATACCTAAGAATGAGAGAAAGAATAAATGTATAAACTGTATACGTGTTAATCAGAAATTAAATCTTGGTCTTGATGAGAATCACTTTACAATGTTTAAACAATGTCCTGTGTATCAAAATAAATTGAACAACAAGAAGAAACAGTGGGGATTCAATTTCTAACAACTAAAAAAATGGCGTGGAATATACACTAATGCTCAAGGTCTATTAAATAATTTCAATCAATTAGAAATTATTGCCTCAAATGAACAACCAGAATTTATAATATTATCAGAAACCCATATTACACATGATACTGAAGAAAATGAAACAGCATTAAATGGATACGAACAAATTATTACTTTTTCAAATTCAAAAAAGACAGGCGGAGTCAGCATTTATTATAAAAAGCAGTTTAAAATAAAAAAAATGTTGGAAAAAGTCATGGATTTTAAATATTGGATAAATGCTTGTATGTTAAGTTATTGTAATATGCATTTTATAGTAATAGCGGTTTACAGATCACCAAATTGCAGTGAAGTTGAATTCTGTGAAGTGTTTGAAGAAGTTATAGAGGAAATAACTGAAAATAATAGCGACATAATAATTGCGGGAGATTTTAATATCGACTGGTCGAAAGATGGAGTATATAAAACCAGAATTGAAAACATTTTAAATGATAATTACTTGAAACAATTGGCTAGCGAATATACCAGAATAACGGAAAGATCAAAAACATTAATTGATTATGTAATATCAAACAAAGAAAATATATCGGCAAAAATTAATAATGCAAATAAAATATCAGACCATGAGTCAATTGACATAATTTGTGAATCGAAACATGAAAATCCCAAAAACATTGAACTGAAAGAAGTAGAATATTTTAGATATAATAAGTGGTCGTATAGAGATGAAATAAGATCAATAATAAGCATTAATGAAAACAATAATATAAATTATACCGTTGATTTGTTTGACAATTCTATAGAGAGTGCAATTAAAAAATTTACAATAAAAAAGAATATAAAAGAACAAAATAAAAACAAATGGTTTAACATTGAACTTAGACAACTAAAACAAAATAAAATTTTGAAATACCAAATTGCTAAAAGCGAAAATACTAATGCTGCATGGACTGAATACAAAAATATAAGAAACGTTTATAAAAACAAAATAACATATGAAAAAGATAAATATATCAATAATCAAATAAGTAGCACCAAAGACCAAAAACAAATGTGGAAAAGAATAAAAGACTTAGTCCTTAAAAACGAACAACCTGTGATAAAATCGATTATATTTAATCAAATAGAATATAAAGAAAATTATACAATAGCCAATCAGTTTAACAATTATTTTATTGATAGTATTAAAACAATTAGAGATAGTATAGAAAATGTGCAATATATAAACCGAGTACCTGTAACAAATAATATTTTTAAATTCCGTCCAATAAATTTACAAGAATTAAAAATAATATGCAAAAATCAAAAAAATAAGCCTGATTTTAATAAAGTAACGGTAAAAATAATTATTGATAATTGGGACATAATTGGAAAGACCTTGCTAAAAATAATTAATAAATCTATGGAAACAGGAATTTTTCCAAGCAATTGGAAAGAATCTATGGTGACACCAATTGAAAAAGTAAGCAAAACACAAAAATGTGAAGAATATCGGCCAATAAACACACTAAAAACTTGCGAAAAAATAATTGAAAAGGTTGTAAAAGGACAATTAGAAGAATATATGGAAAATAATAACTTGTTCTCAAAGTATCAGTCTGGTTTTCGTAAAAAATACTCATGTGAAACTGCTGTAAATTATGTGATAAACAGATGGAAAAAAATAGAAAAGAATAATAAGATAATTGCAATATTTTTAGACCTAAAAAGAGCATTTGAAACAATAGATAGAAATATTCTTCTTAGTAAACTTTATATGTATGGTATACAAGGCAATGAAATAAAATGGTTTGGATCTTACCTAAGAGAAAGGACACAAACAACCAAAGTTAATAACATAAAATCAACCTCAGTTGGAAACGAGTATGGAGTTCCTCAAGGATCTGTCTTAGGAGCACTGCTATTTATTATATATATTAACGAACTACCGAATATTTTAAGCAAATGTGAAATTGTTCTATATGCAGACGACACACTAGTTTTTACAGAAGCCGAAACGGAACAAATATGTCAACAAAATTTAACACAGGATATGATAAAAATAGAAAAATGGTTAAAAATGAATAAACTTAAATTAAATGAAAACAAAACTAAAATAATGGAAATAAATATGAATAGTAATATTACAATAACAATAAATAATAAAGAAATAGAAAAAGTGAAACAGATTAAATACCTCGGTTTTATTATAGACAACAAATTAAAATTTAAAGAACACATAGACTATATATGTAAAAAGATTGGCAAAAAAATTGGTTTTTTTAAAAGGATAAGAAATAAAGTAAATATAATTACTGCAATAAACATTTATAATATTATGATTAAACCACACTTTGAATTTGGGTCAACAATAATTTACACATGCTGCACAACTCAACAAATAACAAGACTTCAAAAACTTCAAAATAAATCAATGCGCACAATTTTAAAATGTAACCGTTATACACCTATAGATTATATGTTAAATTATTTGAAATGGTTAAATATTCAACAAAGGCTAGGATTAAACACGATCATTTCTATCCACAAGATGAAAAGAGGAAATGCACCGCACTATCTATGTGAACAATTGAGTTATGTTGGAGAAGTACAACCGTACAATCTAAGAAATGTGACAGATTTTAGATTACCTAGAGCAAGAACATACGCAATACAGAAAACACTTTTTTACAAAGGATTAAATTTATATAACTTATTACCAATTTATATTAAAAATGAAGAAAATTTTGTATTATTTAAAAGAAATGTTATAGAGTTTCTAAGAAACAACAATATGTAAATATTTTTTGAAATGTATGATAAAACCTTAAAGTATTTCAAATACTACTAAATAAATAAATATAATAATAATAATATATAATATAATAGTAGTCGTTTTTAAAATAAATTACAATAACAAATACGAATATATTAATTATTAATTTCCTTGGTTTTACAATAAATCATCAAAATATTAATCGAATTAGATAATGAAGTCGGCCTAAGATCGCAGTCATATTTAGCCTACGGTTAATGATTGGGGTAGCCATTAGTTGGCGGCGGCAGTAATTAGTCAATCGGCTTAATTCTTTCTGCACACTATTGCAAAAGTATCGCCAGGTTTTTTTTTTTTGATAATCATTGCAAATATACTAGATATTGAGGTCTAAAAAAGTATTTGAACCGGCCTGCTGATTTCTAAATAGTTAGAATTAAAATGTCGTTTACGCTTGATAACTACAAATTATGCTGCGAACTATATGCTCACAGTATGGATGTACGTTCTGTAGCGCCTGGAGCAATTTTGCCCGAGGGAGGTCAAATGATTGCATCAGGCTCCAGAGATAAGACTACAAAACTATGGAAGCCCTTAGATGAAGGGTACATTGAAGCGGTTACGTTGCAGGATCATAAAAACTTTGTTTCTTGTGTGTTTTATTGCGAACGCGAACGGTGGCTGTGTACAGGAAGCAACGATGCAACTGTTTGTATATATCAAGAAGATAGCATGTTACCTATACTTACCTTAAAAGGACATGAATCCACTGTTTGCTCTATAGATGCTGGTGTCGAGCCTCGGAGTTTGATTACTGGAAGTTGGGATAAAACGGCCCGTATATGGTCTATAGATAAGACTGGCGAGGTAAAATTTGTTGAATTAAAAGGACATGAAGCAGCTGTTTGGGCTGTAGCTTCTATGCCAGAAAGTAAAAAATTTGTCACTGGTTCAGCCGACAAGAACATTTACTATTGGAACGCAAAGGGGGAGAAGTTACGCATGCTTAAAGGGCACACGGATTGTGTTAGAGGTGTGCTCGCTTTAAGTAGTGGCGGATTAATATCATGTGCCAATGACGCAATTATACGTGTTTGGAATGAAGATGGAGAATGTGTTCAGGAAATGAGTGGTCATACTAATTATATTTATGCTATAGCTCTGCAAAAGTCAATATCAGACGATTTTGTTGTATCCTGTGGAGAAGACAGTACCTTGCGTATGTGGAATATTTCAAATGGTCTCGAAGTAGGTGAGCCTTTAGTTCACCCTGCACAATCAGTGTGGTCAGTTGCATGTCTCAGTAATGGTGACATTGTGACCGGCAGTAGTGACGGTATAGTAAGAGTCTTTACTAAGGATCACCACCGTATGGCTAGCGCAGCCGTACTGAAAAACTACAATTTGGCTGTGGAAACAAGGAAACAACAAATGTCAGAGGAACTTGGAGGTGTAAAAAAGACAGAGTATAGCATAAATAGAAAAAGCCTTCTAATCTCTTTGATACTTAAGGACTACTTTTTATTTATTTAGTCTTCCCGGACCTGAAGCTTTGCTCACAAATGGCAAAAAAGAGGGGCATACTATAATGGTTAGGCATCCTGATGGTTCCGTTAAATGTTATATGTGGGAAGTAGGTAAATGGAATTTAGTCGGTGATGTTACGGGAGCTTCAGGTGGATCTCAACCTTCATCTGGCAAATCTCTGCATGAGGGCAAGGTGGGTATTTATATGATCTTAATAAAAATTCTTTTAATAAAGCTGATGTGTATTAGGAGTATGATTACGTTTTTTCTGTGGATATTTCGGAGACGGAGCCACCACTAAAACTGCCCTATAATCACGGTGACGACCCTTGGTCTGCTGCTCAAAGTTTTATACTTCGTAACAATTTACCTCAAGTTTATTTAGATCAGGTCGCGAATTTCATTATTAAAAACGCAAATAAATCACCAGCACAATTAACAGCTACGACTGGGTATGTTTTCATATAAAAAAACGGTAATGTAAAATTGACTTTGAAAACCAAGCGACTTGAAACCAAAAGAGTTATGATATGATGTTCTTATTATTTCCGTTTTCTATATATTTTAGTGAACTTTTATTAACTTTTGGTAATGCTTTTTATCTGAATTCTTATCGGCATTTAATTATTTATGCAGATCCTATCAAGACCCTTTTACTGGTGGGAATCGTTATGTTCCTGGTTCTAGTAATAGCAACATACAATCAGCCGGTAATACTGACCCATATACCGGTACTTCCAGTTACACCACTGCTGCCGCTAATCAGTCTATACCCAAAGTCGATGTCAATTTCGTTAGAGGTTCCTTATTGTTTTTAATTTCTTTACAGACTTGTATTTATGTATTTGTTTTTTTTATTTATTTAGGAGACAAACATTTTCCTGTTAGCAATTATATAACATTTGATAATTATGATCCTTCTAAAGTTTTGGAAAAGCTTAAGTAGACATGTCTGGTTTCGATAATAAAATATATGAAATTTATATTTATTTTTATCTTACAGAGAATTTAACAGTAAACTGCCACCAGCTAACGAAAAAGTTTCTGATAATCTATTAGAATCCGTAATAAGATTAGCTAATGCCACAACAGATGTTGATCAAACTGCTATAGAAGCTTTACAAATACTGTTAAGATGGCCAAGTGGTAAGAAATATTTATAATACAATTTTTGCACTAGTTAAATAAATCCTATGGGACTGTTAACAAATTACAAAACAAAATGTTAGCCATTTAGTTACCCTTCCTAACAGATTATTTAAAACAGCTCCTATATATTTTATTTGAATGAAAATTTCAAAAATTGCTACTCACGAAATATTAACTTGAGAATAAAATTACGAATCCATATTAATTATTCAACATACAAAAGAGCACAAATTTTAAAGAGACTGTAACAAGAGGGTACGTAATCCAAGCTCGGCGATAGAATCTAACATCGCCAACCAAATAATCCACCGCTTATAAGAAAAACTGGAAAGCTACTTCACACACAGCGAAAAGGAAGACGACGAAACATCCTAGAAATTATGGCAGTATACAAACAAAAAAAAACATTTGACGAACGTATCATAAACTAACAAAGAAACTCCAGTTCAGATGTTTTATTCGAAGCTCTAAAATATATCTTCAAAACACGAAAAAACGCACAAAGCTACAAAACAATAAATAGACAATACTAAAATAATAAAAAAAATCCATAATCACTGACTTATTCCAACTCCTACAAAAATCAACATACAAAATGCAAACACCTATTCAGACAAAACACAAAGCAGTAAAAACGCAATAATCGAAGTCATAGTGCAGTTAGCACTATCTATTAACCACTACAAAAAGCGCCCGACCTTCGTGGTTTATCTACCAGCTCACACATGACAAATTGCTACTAGACAAACAATTACACCAACGAATTAACACGAACTACTCAAAACTACTCTGAAGAGAGCACATATCCGAAACTGGTTTGCCTCCAAACCAAACTTGGCAAGGAATAACTGAAATTCGTTCCAAGTACATATATCAAATCACTCTGTCGGTAAATCAAATCAAGAATTACAAGTTATATATATGTATACTTGTATATTGTCAACGACAATCAAAATAGATAAGAGATGTAGAAATCATAATTTAAATTAAATAAATGTGTAAGTTTCCGTCTTACACCATTCGAAAAGTTTAATCAAACACCGTTTCTTATATTTGTACATCAAGTATGATTTGTGTCGCAACTTTATTTTTTAAATCTCAGTTGCAATTAATTCCTTTTTCACGCAAGACTTTCCAATTTTAAACCACATCTTTATATTTTAGAACTGCTGTTCCCCGTTATTGACATTGTTCGGCTGACTGTGCGCAATGAAGCGGTATTTTCCATTTTAAGTTCTATGAATACTTTGGATGGTCTACTACAACATATAACCACTTCTGCTCCCAATCAATTAATGATTGTACGTTGTTTGACCAACATAATGAAGCATGAAACAGGTAGACAACAGGTCAATAAACGTTTAGCTCAATTGATCGAACACATAAATAGCATGGAAGCGGGGAGCAATAACTTACAAATTGCTGTAGCAACATTTTATTTAAATCTAACCGTAACACAAACTACTGGTATTCCAAATGGCGAAAAGTGTCGTCTGTTCGCAGAAGGTTTGGTTAAGTTTTTGAAATGGGCCGTAGATTTGGAGGCCTGTTATCGTTCCATGCAAGCCATAGGCAATCTAACCACTACACCTTTTGGCCACGAAGTCTCAGCTTTAGTCATATCCGTAGATTATGTTATGGACAAATTAAGAGAGCTAACGAACACGCCACAGGATGGTATTTTTGTTAAAATTAATTCTGCTGGTAGAGCATTATTACAGGCATTTTAAATGTCAGTAATACACACAGTAATTTAAAAGCTTTTTAAGTCATTTTATCCAATAAACATTTTACGCCTATAATAATTAAACATCAACATTATATTATAATCATCTTATAAACAAGGATTATATAAAATAAAAATATGTTTTAATTTTCTAAGTTAATAGTAAATTTGTCTTGGTTAACAATAGTAAGTATATAAGAAACTCGACATCAGAATGTTATTATTTTGATTCTTTGTCTATTTCCATTTTAGAATCAGCATCAGAGACCTTCCTTTGTCTTATACGCTGTAATAGTTCCTCCTTCCAGCGTTCTTCGGGAACCCCAGCAGCCCAATCAGGCACGGCCAAATTAGGCAGTTCAAAATTAGCCATTGCACTTAAAATCTATAATACATATAGTAATAATTAAAAAACTATTGAAACAACTGCGAAAATAAATCTTATTTCTTTTTCCTCTCAAAAACTACACTACGATAAATGTTCTGGTGAACGCTAAAAAGCAGTAATTTTTGCCTACCTGTTGGGTTTTATTGCTATCCAATTCTATTTGCAGTTCACGAGGTCTTGGCTGATTCCAAACTTCCCGTTCGATTTCGTCAACTGCTGCTTCTATTTGAGGTATATTGGGGTCACAATGAAACACTTCTGCAGTCTCGCTTTCACCTAAGCCTCTATGTTCCGGTATCCTATAAAGAATTCAGTTGTAATCATTATTATCTTCGCCGACGAAACCTAACTAACGGCATATGATCATAATTGGAATGATGTTCATCCACTGCCAAGGGCTGATAACCTTCATAGACATCGCCATCTATTGACTCATTATCACTGTCTTCACTACTAGGTGCTGGAGGGTGGTGTACAATATATGTATCACGTAAATCATCATTTCCAGTATCATTGGGTAATTCGGGAGCTCCCATATTATACTATTTATCTATGGAAGCTTTTCTACCACAAAATTCTGCGTTTTCTACAATATTGTTTCTTAGAGAATACTTATCTCCACTCTATTTTGATTATTCTTCTTTTTATATTGTATTTACTATAAAATGATAACACTAAAAACGACAAAGGTATGGCGATTATTGCCCCAAGTAATGCCGATATATAGCAAAATGTTCAGTTTTGAGCACAATATTTTGTGTCTCATCGAGATTGTTTTCATATTCGCAGCATAGTTTATGTACGGATGTTTACAGATGATCACAGACACACCACTTTTTTATTTTTCGTGTGTATTTTGTTTGTGTGATGGCAGAACAGCGTGTGCGAACAACTGTTCGGACAACATTGTGTGAACAATAGCGACAGTTTTCATGAGACACATTCCTGTGCAAACAGCAAAATGTACGATGCCTGAACAGATTTGTAGGTAGTCAAGATGCGATGTGAATAGACTAACAAACGAACCGCTTGCAAATCATTGAATTTTATTATTAAAATTCGTGCTGTGTGAGAAATGTGTTTCGTAAATTACGTCCATTTTATGGTCGTCATAATCGTCCACCCACTTCGCACCAATTTCATTTTATTGAACAATAATTCACCAATCGGTATTAAACCATACAAAATTCTGCTGCTGCAAGATCTGTAGCTAGGTGACATACCACGTCATTGGTGGGAGAATCGGCGTTAGGTAAGTTGGATGAAGACCCACCCATTTTCTATTAAAAAATTCTTCAGCGACAAAGCTCATTTTTGGCGTCAACAAACAGAATTGCCGAATTTGGTGGAAGAGCAGCCAGCGGCAGTTCAAGAGCTGCCAATGCACCCTGAAAGATACACCGTTGGTGCAGCATCACTGGCCCGTACTTCTTCATGAACTATGAAAATCGCAACGTTAGTCAAATGAGCAAGGTACCGTCCGATGATTACAGACTATTTTGCCAAAAATGGAAGAATTGGACTTGGTTGCCATGTGGTTTCAACAACACGGTGCCACATGGCTCGTGATATCATGAACCTATTAAGAGGCAAGTTTAATGAGCAATTAATCTCACGTTTTGGAACAGTCTATTTGCCGCCACAATGATGCGATTTTAACTCACTAGGCTATTTTTGTGGGGGCACGTGAAGTCTCTCGTGTACAGGAATAAGCCAACCACAACTCTAGCCCTGGAAGACAATACAGCCACCATTGTCGATATGCCAGCCAAAATTGGAGCTCACGGACGGACCATCTACAGCATAGTCGTGGGTAACATTTACATGAAATAATCTTTAAAAAAGGCATTAATTTATCGACCCAAATAAATATTTTATTCACTCCTACAAAGTTTATTCAATTTTCATAACACAAGTGTTACACGTGACGTATTTAATGAGCAAATTTGGCTAAATGACGCCTAACGATTTTTTGCGTATTTTCTACGATTTGTTACCAAGGTAAACTAAAATCTACGAAATTCTCGCTTATATATGTACAATTATTATCCGATTTGCGTTGTTAATCGAAACCGTACAAATCTAATCACTTCCTAATAAATTCGCTGTTTTCTTATGCATACAGGCAAGTTCTGAAACCACGCTGATTTCAAAGGACGAAATGGAAATTACGAAATTTTTTACTTTCAGTCATGATTTTCATTGTTTTAGCAACTGAGTTTCCTTGTTTTCAATTTAAGATGTTTAAATTGTCAGAAAAATATTCAGTGTTCGTTATCATTTTATTACCTAACTCCTAGGCGAATCAGTTTCCGTTGCTGAATACGGGATGTAGTTGCTAGCCCGTTTAAATATGATTGCATGTAATACACCTTTTCACTGATTTTAATTCCGGACTTGTACTTTAAAATGAAGTGATTTATTTTTAAGTAATTATTAATTTCTTATTTTGACTTAAGCGTGCATAAAAAATATTAAATTAATACACAAAATTGCCAGTTGAATTCGGTGCCGGTACTCCTTGAGCTGTGGGATTTACAGTTTGCACCGGAACTGGTACTATACTTATTTTCAAATCTCTGTTAGAAGGTTTTCTTAACTCTATTGAGGCATGCTTTAATTGTATGGTACATTCTGGATTAGCATTAACGGCAGCAAAATTAATTGCTTCTTTATCAAAAAGAGTAGCCATAGCCTCTAAAAGCTCTACAAAACCTATGGACAAAGCTGCTCTACGTATACGATTGAGTTCTTTATAGAAATGCTGCGTCTTTTCTGGCATTTTCTTAGCGTGCCTTAACACTTTCTGTATGTCCGACTGCAAACTGACGCGATTGATCCAAACAACGCAACTTTGAGAATATGAACGTTTGTCAGCTTTTACGGGAAATGCTGCAGTCTCACCGGGCAGAAGATCTTCAGCAAATCCCAGCATTTGTAAATCACCCAGCCAAGGTATGACATTATTACCAGGTGGTAAAATGTTTAACATTAGATTTGATTTCTTTTTAGTATCGGCATATGAATAAATGAAACCATACCAATTATCATTTAGCAGAACCAAAGCGGCCAGGTTTTCTACTTTTAATGCACCGTGCAAAATAACACACATTGATTCCTTTTGCATTTCATTTAAAACTGACGGAGCGACTGAAAGCGTTTTGTCACTTTGTTCTGTTGTCGCATCACCCTCAGCATCTTTAACCTCTTTGGTATAAAAATCTCTGATGTCCTGTTCCAATTTCTCATATTCATAGTTAACGTTGTTTATATCTAACTTTGAAATTTTTTCTGTTGATAATTTTGTCGCTGTCCCGGATTTATCTGACGAACGTCGGCTAGGCTTTTCTCTTTCTATTTTAGGAATTATCAGATGACGACTTAATGATGAAGGAGACCCAATATCCGTTAAGGGCAAATATCCACAGATTTCTAGTTTCTTAGCTAAATTTAAGGGGCTTGCAGTAGGTTTATCATTTTCATTGTGTGCCACTTGATATGGCTGTGGAGGTGGCCACAGTAAAACTGGACATTCTAAGCGAAAATAACCACCACATTTTAGTATTACTTCATATGGCTTGAAATTAGCTTCACATAATTTTTCTATCATTTCAAACATGGCCGTTCGACCCAATTCACTTTTATGTCCAGGCATAGTAATTTTTTGTTGATCATTTATAGATGACTCATTGTTCTCATTATCTTTTAGAGGTTTTGTCATATAAAGTTGTCCTAAAAAGTTTATTAACTTAAAATATAATATCCTTTTTTATACTCTTCAATATATAATAAATATTACCTTTTATACCAGTAAAATCTAACAATTGTTGATAAACGGTAACAGCTCGTGTAAAATATGAATCGCCATGCACACCCAAGCATATAAAATTCCACTTAATCGGCTTCAACACTTTTACCCACGAATATTCGGGCTCATGTTCCTTACCTACATAATTTTGTAGAAAAGTTTTAAGTGATGTCGATCCAAAGCCTAAGCCACAATCGGTAAATACTACCACTTGACACAGAGACTGTGTACCCCAGTTGCTGGTAAATATTGTAGCGACAGTTTTCATCATCGACATTAAACACAATTTATCAGCAACATCCACTTTTTTTACTGTCTGTTTAATTTGATCATAATCTCTAGTAAAATCGACTTTTAATTCGCATGTACTGCTGAATGTAAGTAATGCAACAAATTCTAACTTGGAAGTGGTAGCCAAATGTTCTAATAGTTGCGAGATACCTTTCAGAGCCAATTGATGATAAGTTAGTGCGTTCTCTTCACTACGTCCGGGTATTGTACGTTGCATAGATAAGGAGGTATCTAATGCAATTACTGTAGGCATATTGGCAATTTCACGCTAAACTATAAAAACCGAATAAAGTTTGTTGTGCAGAGTATTTAATTTCGTGGTTTTTAAAATTTAATATATTGTAAATCGCAAAATTTAAGGTTATATTTTCTTTGTTGATTACGGCTCCCAAGAGACCACATAATTACAAAATACCTGTGGAGAAATATCAAAACATTACCAGCATGGATTTTTGTTGTTTACTGTTTTTAGAGAATTGATTTTACATTGTGAAATTGGTAGAGTTAGAAATAAATCTTAATATTATAATTTTAAATTTAAAATTTCCTTATTGCTTACCAAAGCGAATTAAAAGCAATTTGTTTTGATTCCATATGACTAATTCGCTTTTGCCGGTAGAAAACAATCGCCCAGGTTCACGGTACCCTGCTCTGATTATCGCATTAGCAGCCCTGTCAGAGAGAGGAATTTTTCATCGAAATTACATTGCGTCTTAACTAGCCATAAATCTGTTCAACCATGGTACATTTCGCTGTTCGCATAAGAATATTGAAGACCGTCGCTGTGGATGGTTGGTTCGAACAATTGTTCGGATAACTCTGCTATGCCATTACACAAACAAAATACACACAGGCAAAATAAAAAATAAAATTTTGGAAAAATAGTTTTGAAATTTTATAAATTTGGTTTTTGTTGTAATTTTGCAAATAATTTGATTTACTCCAGTTTTTGGTGAACTTTTTTCGTTATTTTTTCATGCAATTTCGGTTATCATGAACTTAGCTTTTTCGGAAAATTTCGTTATTTTGGCAATTTAAAATTTTCAAATATAGTTTGGTTTTATGAAGAATTTTTAAATTTTTTAGTTAATTTCTAAATTGTGTTGAAACTTCGGTTTTTTTATTTTACACTTTATTTTGCATTTAATTTCGGTTTTTTGGATTATCCATTAATAGTGAATGATAAATTCGAAAAATTCACATATTCATATGGTAGGAATATACAAATTATTGCTCAATTAGTTTTCGAAGAAAAAGAGAAAAAATATTATTAGATTAAAATACCTTTAAAATAAATTATATTATGGCATTTAAAAAAGTACTTACGGAACTTAGTCCTCATATTATATTAAGCACCATTATTTATTATATAAAGTTTTTGTCGAAACATAATTTTTAAAAAGAAAACAATGTACACATCAAATTGAATTCAGAAATTCGAACATGATGTAATGGAAACACTTCGAAATAATTTGCTCAGATCAACTAGTTTTGAGCATAATGGAAAAGTGTTATGTCAGAAATTTGATTTGGACAATCTCGCTGTAACAATACATCTCGACTGCAAAATAACGCGGGAAAATGTGTTCGTGGTCTTCTGCTTGGAGAATACATGCTAATGTTCCTGTTCAGTTCGAGCATAATGCTGCCAGGATACTCGTTTGTAATATTTTTATTTCTCTTTGTAATTTTTTAAATTAGTTTTGTATATAATATATATTATTTTTATATGGATGTACCATTTATGAAAAACTAATACTTTACAATGTTTGTCGGTTTTGTAAAAGACATTTAGAATTAAATTAAGTTTTTATAAATCTGGCATCCCTAAACACTAACATTAAATTACAAGTTTTTGGCTGGCAATTTGCTTGCTTTTCTATATTCGGGTTATTAAAATACTTTTAATATCATTTTATCCTGTAAAAATCATTTTAAAATTTATAAAACTCTCTGAAATATGTAAACAAGAGTGTAATTTACAATATTTTATATAGTTTTAAAGTGAAATTGGTGAGTAAAGTGTTAATTGTTATGGAAAACCATTGTTTTCTTATGGAGGTCTCTTTATCAATTGTGTGGTTGCAAATGTGTGAATTTTTTTTCCTGTCGAGGTGCACAACATACGCGAGAGTTCTATGGTTTTATATTATTTGAAGTAAAACGAATGTAGTGTGCTACGAGAAAAATTTTAACATTAAAATGAAATGTATATTTTTAATAAATAAACAAAATTGTTTATGAAAGTAAAAATGAAAAGAACGAAGTATAAAGTTTTGGATGTTGTAAGCAAATTATTAAAAACAATTGATAAATGTGCTTAAGGTGTATTATGTACAAGTGAATGAAGTATTTTAGTGTATTCTTTTTTCGAGTTGTTTTATTTTATAGTAATTCATTAAGTTTTTGTTTATATTTTGTGCAACTATATATTTTTGCAAAAGTTTTCATGATTTTTCGTTTCTCACTGCCATAAAACTCAGGGTTGTTATATGTTTTGAATTACCCAGAGAACCTTTTATTTACATTTATAAATCTGTATGCATGCGTTTAAATTTGACGCGATTTTCTGTTAGTAAAGCCATATTTAGACTATAACATTTCTTATTAAATTTTGTAGAATCAAAGGATAATTGTTTAATTTGATTTTTTCTTAAATTTAAGCTAAAATATATATTTCTTTTTTCGTGAAAAAGTAATTATCAGTTTTCAATTAGTTTTCTTTAAATTTTTAGCGAATCTTTTTCTTTTGCTTTTCTATACAGCTGGGTGCAAATGTGTACCTTAAAATATACCTCTGACCTACAAAATAACTTGATTTTATGAAATGATTTAGAAAATAAGAACCATTAGACTGTCAAATTTTCATCTGTGTACTCTCAGAAGTCGCACAGTTTCATACAATAATACATTTACACTATACTAAACAAATTTTACTAATTATATTACTTGTGCGATAATGTAAATTTTTCCATTAAAACAAATTGAGATTATTTGACTATAATCATGAATGGATATGGGTTTAAATTTGTAATTGTTTGGAACAAATGTAGGTTAGGAACAGCATCTAAAAAAAAACTAGTTTGGGGAAATCAAATTTTAAAGAATAAAATGGAAAACAACTGCTTCTCAAGATATTTATACATACCGGATTTATTAATTATTTTGTTTTATAGTTTAAAGCCAATGATATACCCTCATAAAAATATATATATCATCAAATATATTTCAAGGATTACAGGTAGACCTGATTAGGTATAAAAGTTCATTACTTTATAAATAGTTGATGTTTCATTCATTTAAGTTGAAAAACGTTAGTGAAGTAACAATTACAAGCGTTTCCAGTCGTTAAAAAATCATTTGGGTATCATAGGACATCTAGTGGACGCCGTACATATATATGTATGTGTAAAAACTTGTAGTCCATTGCGATTGATTTGAAGTTCTATGAGACTTACACTCTTACATAAGTTAACATACATACATATGTATGTACATACACATGTTCATAACTAAAGAAAGCTTTCTTACTAAAGATTAATTGAAAATTTTTGTTATATTTTGGGATAGTAACTCTCGAGAAACGTTAGTAAAAATTAATTACATGTAATCGATGCCCATCTGTATTTGTTTCTATACTTAAAAAATAAAAATCTAAGAGTGGAGCAGTTGGCGACTTCCTGCCAGTTACAAAATAAATAAAAGGAAAAATTAAAAACTAGGTTTATTAAAGAAAAAAAAACCGAGTTATCGAATTTCGAAAATTTTCCTTTTTTTTTTTTGGATAGTAAGTAGTGTTTTAAATTCTTTAAAGGTTTACATTATATTAAATATTAAGTAATCTAATTACCTAATATTAATAATGGTAGTTCGACAAACTTACGTCAAACAATAAATTATGTATATTAAATATATACACAAAGTTTTAAGTGTTTTAAACTAAATTATTTCTGATGAAATTAAATTTTTTTTATTTTTAATCTCATAAAATTGTACAGCCTCAGTCCCTTATAGGAAAACATTCTTTTCATCGCATTAGTATCAGATTGTTGTACTCTAAAGTCATTGGCATTTCTGAGGTTGTAAGGCTTCTCTTACCTATCTTGTCGGTCCGTCAAATAATCAGGTGCATCTCCCTTTCTTAATTTCTGGATTAAAATTCGGTCGCTGTAAACTCGATAAAGCCGATCGATTGGCTTCGTCGAACATCTTAATCCCGACACATCAATAACTTCAAGAGTAGAATGCACGAAAACACGTTTTTAAACTCATCAAAATTCGTATTTGAGTTTGAAAGATTCTAACTTTGTTCATTTATATTGCAAATTTTCGTATTTTCCATTAAGAAATCGGTTCTGTCTCCAGTTATAGGTTCAATGATTTCGTTAATATACATCAAAATTAAGATAATATTCAGTATTTTGATAGAATTATTAACAAGTAAACAATCGATATTTGATGAACGTCTGAAACTCAACATGCCACAACACTACATCATCCAAGCCGACAATGTGTATTTTAAATTGGACGATGTTATGGAAATGTGACAGTAAGCAGATCCCGTCCTTGTACGTAAGGCATTCAGGAACTTTTACTAAGACCCCATCTTATAATTTTACAATATAATTTTATTACGCAATAATGTGAAATATAATGTTCAAAAACAATGGGATATACGCATCCAGTTTGCTTATGCCGGGGATCTCTCAATTTTGCTTGAAATATTTTGCTCTTAAATATGAGTGCACACAGCGTGTATATTACATGAAAACAATCGTGCTGATTTTACCCCCTTTATAATTTTGCTTCCTTTAATCATCAAATAATGAAACTATTCAGAAAAGAATATTTGGATGGAAAATATAATTGTGAAATAATTTAACTGTAGCTTTTAAGTATGCGGACAAACATTTTACTTGCTAGACTAAAAATGAATATAAAAGTGATACCAATTCACATATATACTCAGATTGAATTTGTTTTAATAAAAAGTAGTGATATTACCAATAGTCAATCCACGAAGGGTTCGGATCAAAAAATCTTCAATCGTAGTTTTAGCAAGTTCTCTTTTAAAAATCGTAAAGATGACGTAAAATCGTCACATACAGGTTTGTCATTCTGCTTGTAATTTCTACAATATTTATTTGTGACACAAACTATATATGTATATTGTGGATCCTTATAGATAAGAAAGTTCAATAACGGATGTCTGATATTGAAATAAATTTTCTGACGGCACTAGAAAGCCGGAGATCTTTAAATAGCATCGTTTGATCAGTGATAATGGTCCACATGTTCCCGAGGTATGGGCAAAAAAATAATTTTATGGGCTTTTTTTTTGTATTTTCACTCGTACGGGAAAATATTATCCGCAAGCCCATCAAATTTGTATATTCTGAATCCTTAACAAATTTTCTATAAAGTTCCTTTACAGAAATTACCAACCCAAGGCCCTCAGAAAACTTACGGACCTAAATGTTGGACCGAATCAATTTAAAAAACCATATATAAAAAACCATAAAAATACAATAAATTAGTTATTACATTGGTAATAATTTTTAATTATTAAATAATTTTAATTTCTAGGCATAAGTTCGTTTTCTTCGTGTCTTATCTATCAATTGTGTGTATAAACATCTTCTACTTATACCAACATTTAAGACAAATGGAATACGAGAATGAGTCATTTCTCAATTTTTTAATTTTCCATATTATAGTCTTTTTCCTTGGTTGAGAATGAAGTTTTACAACACTCTAAATTTCATTGCCAACCAATGGTTGGCTAAAAACAAATTGCATATGGTAACCTAGAATTCAATAACAGAAAAGTTAAAGAGTTGTAAAACTTCATTCTCAACCAAGGAAAAATTCTAAAATTGAGAAATAACTCATTCTCGTATTCCATTTGTCTTAAATGTTGGTATAAATAGAAGTTGTTTAGACATACAATTTGTAGATAAGACACGAATAATGTTGATAACGTGTGTAGCGGCATAGAAAATGCATTCCATTCAGCTAGAGATGTCTAATAAAATTAAAACTTTTACTGTTTTCAAAGGTTTTCCATATTAATTAAATAATTCTCTTTCTGAATAGAAAGAAAAACGAACTCATGCCTAAAATTAAAATTACTTAATAATTAATAATAATTGTAGTTTGGGGAAAAAAATAAAACTTAGGTAATAATTTTTAATATTTTAGCAATACGATTTTAATACTTATTGTAATTTTCTTTTAGAAAGATTCCATAAAATAAAATTAAAGCTTAAAAAAATATCTTGTACGAGTAAACCCTTCATAAAAGTATGAACTACTAAACTACAAATGTACTACAGATTTTTCCCGGTGCAAAGTATTGTTTGTGGATTCTTAATTTTAGCCTTCGGTTTTAGTCGTCTTATTCTACAATAAACTCCCCTTTTGTTCTAACATAAGCATTTTCGATTCATTAATTAAAAATATGGCGAAGTTTGTTTTTTATTACTTATGGCAACATTTTTAGTTTTTAGTGGTTTTGAAATTTTTTTGTTAGTTTTAAAATTTTTGCTGAATTGTGGCAACTTTCTTGTAATATATAATAACTATTTCCATTTTTAGTGCAATTTGGGATGAAAATTCAGAGCTTTTCGAATTTTGTTAACATTACCACGTTTTTCATAAAAGTTTAATTTTTGTTGAATTTCGTTTTTTTAGATTATTTTTTTAATTTAACTATTTTTGTAATTTAAAATTGTTTTACTATAATTAGGTATTGTGGTGAAATTTCTTTTTTTATTTTATAGTTTAATTTAGAATTTTTTAAGTTTATAGTTTTATCGATTTGTAAATTTGTTAGTGAATTTAAAATTTTTTGAAAATTTAACATAAAAATTTCGGCAAGTGTTAAAACACAGACCAAAACAAGTATTAAAGTTCTGATCTGTCAAGTACAGCAGAAGAAATTGTATATGAAATGTTAGATCCTGACTTTGATGAAGCTTTCTCATCTAACGAGCCATATCTACTATCTCAAAGATATGAAAAGCTATGAGGCTTTTTTCACAAGATGATGAGCTGCTCTTTTGTAATAATATTTATGGCGTAATCTTGGCTATAGAACATAAGTCAGTAAGTTTAAAGAATTTTCGTTTACATTTCGGCAGTTGGATAAGGCTTCTAATATGAAGGAAACTATTAACTTTTCTCTTCGAAAAAAAAAATCAATATTACGAACACCCACCAAAGGCAAAAATTATTATGATAAGAAAAACTAGCGCAAAAGAGAATGTCATGGTCCAGGGCAAAAATATTTAAAAGCCTCAAATTGTACAGCCAGAAGATATATTTTTAAAATTTTCACCTATATTTTGACCAAAAAGAACCGCTTCTCGGAAGTTTGCACGTTCAAAACGTTGAGATTATGCATTTTTATTGCTATAAAAATACACAAAACAGAAAATATATCTTTATTCTAGTTTTTTGACTTTTATTATAATTATGTTTATCTAATTTTTACAAGCTCCAGGTCTTCAATAAAATTTTCTTTATTATATAGTATAATGTTAACTTTATTTTATTCAATATTTCGCTACGCCTTTGTGTAGCATCGTCAGGAAATAAAATAAAATTATATTTTACAAACTTCAAAACAAAAATCAAATTGTGAAAATTATTGAAAAATTTTTTCATATACAATGAAAAACGTTTCAAATTTTCAAAACACAAATACATACATATCATAAAAACTAAAAAATGTTTTACATTTATGTGTAGATGTACATATGTATGTACATATGTATAAACAATACATATGTATAATCCTAAATTACATTATACTATCTTATATATTAAATGCCTATATATATAAGCGACATTATCTGTATCCGCTTTGTAATTAATTCTTTGAGACATTGGTGTTTTACAAATTTGTAACATTTCCAATATGTAACGTTTCTTATAATTTTTCTCAATATTTAGCACTGACACATTTTCAAAGTTAGGACCGTGATACAATTCAGAACAATGGGAAACGAGAATAGCCGGACATAAGTCGGACCATAGATGTAGAAATTCAAATAAAACAGCTCTATCATCCCTAAAAAGAAAATGTACTTTATTTAAATTCTACTTGTGTAAATATTATTATATTGATCTAAGTAACTTTTGGTTTTTATTGTAAATGAAATAAGTTTGGTATAAAGGAAAAATTGATATACTGAAACACATCAAATTGTGTAAAATTGTTTAACTTTAATAATTCCAATAGGAGAATATCACCCTCTTTTCATAATATGCAATATAATATTCGAATATTTATTTATAGTGTTTAATGACTGCTTAAACATTGCCTATTTTCCAGATAGCTTAAACATTTTCAAAATGATTCCAATAAAAAAAAAAGACAACTTCCAATGATATTAATAAGTTTATTTTGTAGTTCCGGAATGTAAACAACTAAAACTGGTTTTGCATGGAATTGAAATTCCTTTTAAAGACAAATTTAAATATATTATATATAACTCCTTTGAGTTCCTATGTTATGAATATAATAAGAAAATATACCTCGAGAATACGTGTTCATGAAAATGATATACATAGTTAAGGGAATAAGTGAGTCTGAGATTGGTTACAGTTCGTCTTACCCCATACTTATCTGCGATGACAAAATGAAATTGTTAGTATGGCTTTTTTAGTACCGGATTTCTTTAAGCACTTTTTTCCTGGCTCTCAGGTTAATGTAGGTTATTTAATTCTTAGTGTGCATTTTTGTGGCACTTTTTTTGCCACGGAGTTTTATAAATAAAGCGTGTAAGCAGATGAAAAATTTATTGAAAGTCAAATATAGGATTCTAAACAGATTGATGCAAAAACTAAAGATTATATAAATGATGAAAGACGAAATATTTAAAGAAAAACTTAGTTCTTTGGAAAATTCTGCTTAGGAATCTTTAATGAAAAGCACTAAATTTTCTCGGAAATCACAGATGACTATGAAAGTATAGTCTAGGAGGCGTTATTTACTTATAAGTCTTTAAGTTACAACCGCATTTTGGCGACAATTCAGTAAGACATTTCTACAATAGAAGAACGATATAAGTGCAAGGAGGTACTCATAAAGAGACTTTAATATTAATATTTCAATATAACGCCTTTTTGTTCATAAAAACTTAAATTTTCTAAAATACAACCAAAATATAATACAAAAAAATTTCAGATTTAAAATATTCTAATTTCAAATTGAGTATCCTTATTTTTTTAAACAATGTAAGTTTTATTATTTGCAATATTTTGCGGGTCGCGAACACGAAATGGTTGTCTTTAATACTCTATTCCAACTGGATAGTTAAAAATTGAATTTTGTTGTCATATCGGATCAGGGGTTTAGAATATATTTATGTATTAATTTTTTTCAATCGGTGCTAACAAATGGTTAAGCTTGCACCAACTTTGTTTTCTTCCTGAGACATGTACGTTTGAAACATATCTCAAAATTCACACGTTAATTCCAAAGGCGACCTGCGAAGTTTTGACTAACAGAGATGAAACAACCCAGTATTAAACTAAAGATATTGGTTTAGTTTTTTATATATTTTTTAAAAAACCATTAACACAACTATCAACACTTTATTTTTCTCTTCTCTTTCAGGTTTAATTTAATCTAGTAAATCATAAGATTTTTTACATCTCATTGATAACTATTTAATAAGAAATAAAGAAAAAATAAATGACAGTTTATATAGAGGGAGTTGGAATATAAAATGAACCCTTCCGAATTGAGAATGATGTGGATGAGTCAATACAATCCTGAACGTATTTCTCTGGAGGATGCAACATCATTTTTTCACCCAACTGTTGGACTTTCAGTAATGGATGATTTAACACAACAACAATCTATGGTAAGTGGTAGTTAATCAATGACGCAAATAAATTATCAAAACCTTTGGTAGAACATACTAAACTTCCTAGTTTTAATAAACTCTTTTTAACTATCTCCCAGTACAATTGCAATAGTAATATTTAGATAAAGTAGATTTTGCAACAATTTTAACACTTGTTAATATTATAAATTGTTTGTTTAATTTTCATTTATTATATTCGTTATCAATAATTTTTTTATTTTTGAAAGGAATTTCACTTATAAATATTATACCTACATACATATGTAGTACATTAGAAAACTACTTTTATTTCAAAATTTTATTTCTCCATGTTTTTTCTTTTTTTCTTTTCATATTTGGTTCAAAAAATATCTACGTTTATTTCAACTTGGCTGTTTAATTAATGTATGATACATATATATATATTCTTTCCCCAAAAAATATAATTTTACTTAATGATATCAAAATCAACAAACTAAACTAACTTAAATACCAATACAATTTTTATTATCGTATTGGACTGACTGTTTACAATCAAAATATACACTAAATACTACTAAAACAGGATTTAAATCCAATGATGAGTTTAGTTGGGGGGGATTTCAATAATCAGGCTGCAGCTGCAGCGGCTGCAGTGGCAGCTTCAAATGCATCAGCAGCCGCAGCTGCAGCAGCAGCGTGTGCAGCTTCATCAGCTGCTGTGGCCTTTGGTGTACAACCTTCAACTTTATTGGCTACAAATGCAAATGACATATATGGTTTGGCCCATATGGGTGGTTTGCATCAACAACTTTTACATCAATCGGCAGCAGCTGTTTTTCAAAATTACACATCAATGGATGATGATGATAATACCACAAACCTTAATAATGCCTTGAATGCTGCTGCAGCTGCTGGTGGCATATTGGTCAATAGTAATGGCAAACCTATTACGGCGGCACAGTTTTTATCAACGGATGATGGGCAACAGCATCATCTGCAGCAACAACATCAGCAACAACTCTATGATCAAATGGGTGATAGTTATGAAGACGGCGGTAGCGGTATATCGGGTCTAACGCCCAAACAAGAAATCATTAATATAGACGATTTTGTTATGATGACCGATTCGAATTCATACGATGGTACCGATTTTATCAACAGTGATGATAAGTCAGCAACTGGCATCGATATAACACAGCCGCATGGGGTTGACGAACATGATCTTCTAGTGCCAATGAGTGATGAACACAAAATATTAAGTGAAGCTGCTGCTGCAGCAAATCGTAACCTTTTAGCTGCTGCACAAGCAGCTTCAACGTCCGCAAATTCTTTATCTTCTCGTGGTGGTGGTGTTGCTTCAAGTACTCACAGTGGTGGTGGTAATTTGCGTTCTCAACGTAAAACTCGTAAAATTGAGCCAGTCAATCGTCCTGGTTTAGTGTTGAAAACACCAATTGCCTACAAGGGCAACATTGATCCTTCTGTTATACCAATACAAAAAGATGGCATGGGTAGGTTTTGTTTTTATTTATTTCTTTTATTTCATTAATTACATTATTATGTTCTTCATTTAAATTACATTATGGATGTTGAAAAAACACAAACTTTTGAAATACATAGGATTTTGAGGGTATGTTTTTTAATATACATATGTAGCAAAAATAGAAAAAGTTTAAAACCTGTCTTCATGAAATACATAATAAAAAAGATTGTTTGCACATGAAGGAAAACAATTTGCTCAACATAAGTAAAATGAATACAAAAAGATATCTAATGAAAAAATAAAAGGAAAATGCAGGCAAACAAGGTATTCGTTTCCTTATAAAGATTTAATACTATAAATTTGTTAGGTGTATTGTATTCGCTATTAGTGAAAAATATGCCAATTGTATACAAAATATGTTCTATGGTCGATGAAACTCAAATATACTTTCACCCGCCCGTTGCCAAAAGTTGGCAAATGATTTTGTAAAGGTGTAGTAAATCTTTAGTTTCGTATTAATTTGTCCTCACAGAAGATGTGTTAACAGAAATTTACAATTCATACAAATCTAAAGTTGCAGCATGTAAATCAAAATGTTGCAGCATGTACACGAAATGTGTTCAAAAAAATTAGAGAAATCTTGATGTAATTTCGTTATTACATAGCTTGGGCTACTGTTGGCTATACGTTGTCCCTTCAGGTATATTTAGCCTCAGGAACAGAAAAGTCAAATGGGCAATGCCTGACGAATATTTTATTTGTTTTTGTAATATACATACATTCATAGTGATATACATACTATCAGGCATATGATGATAATCGCTAATCGCCTAATATTTGCGATTGTGACTTGAACTCGAAAGAGATGTGTGATGGAACCGCAAACGCAAGAAATTTGGCGACTTCAAATCGCAAGAGCAATCTCAAGTGAACTGTTGTATTTTGCCTGAACCAAATACTAAAGAAACAAATAAATGATGAATAAAATAAATTTGATATGTTTTTCTTTATTTTTAAACAAATTCATATTAAAAATATGAAATTTAAAAAATGCATTAAGATTTTGTTAAATTTGTCTTCTTTTGTACTGACGCTTTTTAATGCATTCTTTTCTGGAATAATTTTGTTTTAATGCTAATATGCTTAACAAAATTTCTGCCGGCATTTTTAATCAATTTCTTATAGCGTTTGTTTATGTTTTGTACTAATATTACATATGTTTTATTTTTCGCATACAACTTCGAAAAATGGCAACTGTCAAGTAAAATGTGCGAGTTTCATCACATGTTGCAAAAGTTTGGCAGATTTGCAACTCACATGCAATTTGACAATCGCGTGAGTGTTATCACATGCCTGTATATGTCTGTACATATATGTTTAAAAAATCACGTTACTTTTTTACTATAAAAAAAAAAATAAATAAAAAATCAAAATACTAAAGTTACCTTGTTTCGAGAGTTTTATTAAAATAAAATGTAGTCAATTCTTTAAGCAATTGTTGTTAACATAATCTAGTCTGTACGGTTTGTCCATTACATTGTGTGATATATAATTACTTCCTCCTTATTTCAGCTGTTTGTGAACGTTGTGGAGCCATAGGTGTGAAACATACGTTTTACACAAAATCCCGCCGATTCTGTAGTATGGCATGTGCACGCGGGGAATTATATTCGTTGGTGGTGAACAATAAAACAACAGGGGGAGCAAGTCAGCAACAGCAGCAGCAACAAATTGATAATATGGATAATAATGTTAATGAAAATCAGTTGCAACAACAACAACAGCAGCAGCAGCAGCAACAACAACAAAAAGCACAACAGCAACAAAATGATATAGAATTAGCATTACGCGTAGCACATATAAAAAATTCAAATTATCGTTTTCGTATAACCGACCAATCAAAAATAACTCAAATAAATGGTTTCGGAGAACCAATAAATAATAACAATAACACCGAACTAAATAGCGAAAATAATCTAATAGCCAATGGTGGCGCTTGCAGTGATAGCATTGTTGGTACAAGTGCCGAAACATTAGATAGTTCGGCTACAAATACAACAACGTTAACATTACCAAGTGGTGTATATACGACAGATAACCAACAAGTAACAGAAATGACTCAAACCCCCAAAGCTTTGCGTATGTATCGTGATGTTATGCCTCAAGATGAATTGCCGCAAATACCAAAATATGAACGTCTTCCCTCATCCTGTCCGCAAATGGAGAAAATTATTAGTATACGCAGAAAACTGTATGATCCGACGCACTCGTATGATTGGACACCACGTTTGGGTCGTGAAGATTTCTATGCGGCACCAGTAACATGTTTTCATCATGCACCTGGCTATGACGTGTGGGATAATTTGGGCATCGACATGAAGGTAGAGGTTGAGAATACAGATTGTGATCAGCTTGAGGTGATACAGCCGGGACAAACGCCGCACTCTTTTTGGGTAGCCACCATATTGGATATACAAGGTTATAAGGCACTTATGAGATACGAAGGTTAGTTTATTTCTCTTTACTAAAGTAATTAAATGTTTTAATTGCTTCTTAAGCATTTATTTAATAGAATGCATTCTAAATTTCTTTCTCAAATCTAATATGATCATTATTTAACTACTGAAATGCATATTTAATTCGGGTATTTAATAATAATTACACTCTGGTTTTTATTTTTGAGGAAATAATTATTATTTTTGATTTCTTATTTTTGCAGAAATAATTGTTATATTTTTATAGTTATTTTTTATTTTGGAAGATATACTTACAGCCATACCTAAATAAGAGCGTTGAGCGTTGCGTTAGCAGCAGGGCACGTAGCCATAGTACACTTGATGTAAAATTTATGTCTCTGAAAGCTTTGTAGCTACGTAACCTGCTGCTAACGCAACGCTCAACGCTCTTATTTAGGTATGGCTGTTATTATTACTCGATTTATTATTATTTTTTTTTTTGAACTTATTGTTATTTTCTGATTTTTGAATTTCTGGCTGAAATAATATTTTTTTTGCATTTCTAAAGCTTCGAAAAGGTAAGAAGCTACATTAAATTAAATGAACAATTAATTTTTATTTCTGCAAAACAAAAAAAAACAATTATGTTTAGTTTTTTATGAAAAAGTCATAATTATTATGGCCTCTGTTTAAAATTAAATCTTTAAAAAAGTTGTATATATAAAAAAAAAGAGTACAAACGCAGATTTATAAAATCAAAAATTTCCCTAATGTATTTCCATTCAAAGAATTTAATATTGTATTTTTGATCCTACATTTCTATGCAAGCTCGTAATTATAAATTTAATTTTAATATTATTTTATTTATTTATATATTTTTATTTTTACATTAATTCGACAAACATTCACAAAAATTTAAGAATTTCATTCTCTTATACTTGAATATAATAATTTTAAGCTATGTAAATAGTCTTTACAAAGTTACTTATAAAGTTTGGTACTCGGTTAAACATTTTATGCGACTGCTGTCAAACTCCATATAAACAAATTGGTATGAAATACTTATGATATGATAAGTAATTTAATTTGTTTAGCTTTAAGTTCATTTTCTTTATTCTTTCTATTAAGAAAATTTGTTTGATACGATAACTTTGAATGCAGGAAAATTTAAAATTTTATTCAATATTCTTTGTGACTTTTCTACTAATTTTGTGTCAACTGTAAACATCATCTATTTAACCCAACACTAAATACAAATAGAATATTAGACATACATACATGTACATGTTTACTCTATCACAATCGGTTTGATACTAAAATAGAATCAACCGAGATGAAATAAAAATGTATACAATGCTTATTTTTCATTGCTGACCGATGGTTGGTAGAAGCAAAATGCATATGATATTGAATTCCAAATAAAAAGGCAAGAACGTGAAATTTGAAAAATATTCATTCTAATATTCCATTTTTCTTGAGTTTTTGTTTAAATAGATGATGTTTACAGTGGACACAAAATTAGTAGAAAAGACAGAAATGATTTGAAAACGGATGTAGCGACATTGAAAATGGCTTGAATGAAATGGATGAAACAAAAATGACGATGACACAAGCATACTCAGAATGAAGACATGTGTTCTTAAAATCTGTTGGTAGTCTTTCAGATCTATTTTTGTCAAGCTCCACGTTAGCTAAGGAGTGTAATCGCGGCGTGAAATAGTGCCAAGGCAAATTTCAATTTATTTTTAATAATTTATTTAGAGCAATCTGTAGGCTTTTGATGTGATAGTGTGCTGATGTGGACCAGACTGGGGCAGCAAAAAAATTTGATTGCATGAAACACTGTTCTAAAAATCAAAATTATATTGTGGAAATCCAGTTTAGAGTTTCTGTTTATAAGCGAATACAAAAGACTTCTTAAAATGTTAACTTTATCAATAATATATGATATGTGACATGTAAGCTTGAGTTTGGGTTCCAAACTTATTTCACCTTATTCATTCAAGGATTAGTAGTATTATCAAAAGAAATAGGGCGTTGCTGTAAATAGCATGTTTTGATCCTCCTGGAGAAGAACATAGCTTGAGTTCGTTTTTATAACAATTTTCCAAATTATTAAAAGTGAACTAATTTCGCTCCGCGTAGCTTATAAATTTTTTTAAAATATATATTTTTTTGGAGATTATCATTTATTTCATTACTTTCATTTCAAAAGGTTTCGACGACGAAAGTCATGATTTTTGGGTGAATTTATGCAACGCTGAAGTTCACGCGGTTGGTTGGTGTGCAACGCGGGGCAAACCTTTAATACCTCCACGTACAATTGAAAATAAATACAAAGATTGGAAAGATTTCCTAGTGAGTCGCCTATCAGGGGCAAGAACGTTGCCTTCTACTTTTTATAATAAAATCAATGAAAGTATGCAGTCACGTTTTCGCCTTGGCCTTAATCTAGAATGCGTTGATAAGGATCGCATATCACAAGTACGGTTAGCGACGGTCACAAAAATTGTAGGAAAACGTTTATTTCTACGATACTTCGATTCTGATGATGGGTTTTGGTGTCATGAAGATTCACCTATTATACACCCAGTGGGTTGGGCCACTACCGTGGGACATAATTTGGCAGCACCACAGGATTATTTGGAAAGAATGTTAGGTAAAAATCACGAACTAACTTTAGGTGGATATGAATTTTTAAATACATAATATCTTTTTTTGCTTTTATTTCCAATTTCCTTAGCGGGTCGTGAAGCAATGATTGAGGTGCATGAAGACGATGCAACTATAGAATTGTTCAAAATGAATTTTACATTCGAAGAATATTTTATTGAAGGCAAAGCAAAGACTTTTATTGAAGGTATGAAACTGGAAGCAGTTGATCCTTTAAATCTCTCCTCAATTTGTGTTGCCACTGTAATGGCAGTTTTAAAGTTTGGTTATATGATGATACGTATTGATTCGTATCAACCAGATGCATCAGGTGCTGATTGGTAAGTAAAGAACTCTAATATGTAAACTAATACATAAGTGTACTTACAAAAAGCTTTAAAAAAATTTATTTTATTTAAAAGGTTTTGTTACCATGAGAAATCACCTAACATTTTCCCAGTTGGTTTTTGTTTAGCTAATAATATCACGTTAACACCTCCCAATGGCTATAATGCAAATAATTTTACATGGGAAACGTATTTACGTGATACGAATTCCATGCCAGCCGGCGAACAATTGTTTCATCGTGATGTGCCTAATCATGGTTTCGAGGTACTATCAATATTGATAAAAATTTACATTTCATTGATGTGTATTTTAAAATTATATTATTTTTTAGATGGGTATGAGCTTAGAATGTGCTGATCTCATGGATCCTCGTTTAGTGTGTGTGGCGACAGTATCGCGTATAGTGGGACGACTTTTGAAAATACATTTTGATGGTTGGACCGATGAATATGATCAATGGTTAGATTGTGAGTCTGCTGATATATATCCAGTAGGTTGGTGCGTTCTAGTAAATCATAAATTAGAAGGGCCACCAGCGCCGGCACCAGCATCCACAAAAGCGGCTGCTAAACCCAAACCTCAAAAGAAACGTAAAAAGAAGGGACCTAACTCGGCAGCGGCTGCAAATAAGAATAATCAAACCTCTACACCTCAAGACATTACACCTCAAGGTACCAACTTTAGTTAATTTCCATTAGGAAATGTAATCTTCACCGCTATTTATTTTTAATTTTCTTCAGTTAAATCTCGTACAATAGCTTTAAAGACAACACCCCATCTGCCTAAGCTAAGCATAAAATTGGAATTGAAACCAGAACATCATAATCCTGCCTTTTATGAAAATACAAACGTATTGCATTCAACAGTCGCTTTGGCTGACGAAGATGCTGACGTTTGTGAAGAATTTGATGAAGATAGCAATAGTCTTTTGTCAAATCAATCCTCTTGTGTACAAAACGATCCTCTAGCGGCTGGAAATACGACTGGAAATATTACAACAACGGCATCGTCCTCATCTGCTCTACTGGTAAATCCGGCAGCAGCAGCTGCTGCTTCAGCAAACGATAAAGTACGTAAATCCAACAAATCTACAGTTAAGAAAACACAATCACCTGCTCCACCTATAGCTACACGAAAAGCAACTAGTTACATTGGGGTAAGTGGTAGTTACACCCTGTAATAGTGCGTATCACTCCTTACATCATCAATTCTCTATGAAAATAATCCACTAAATTCCATTTTCCCACTCCATTTCATTTAAAAAATGTTTGCAAATTTTTGTCTGCTTTTTATAAGGAACAATTTTTTGAGAATATTTTGGGTTTATTTGTTGAAATAATCGTTAAAAATTAACTCGTATATTCCGTAAAAAAATATGTCGAAAGCTATTTAAACTATAAATTGGTCAATTACCTGATAGCTTTAGAATATTCAAGTCTGTACAAATGTCTCTCGGAGTATGGCCCTTTTTTTTTATGAAACAAGTTTCTTATATTTTCTTTTATTACAGTCATTCAAAACAAATGTATAATAAATTACTTTCAAGACTTTTGTTACGTTATTTGTTATATTTTAAACGCACTGTTATTGGATCATTACCACCAAACACTTCCCAATCATTTAGAATGCTCATTATCGAAAAAAACTTAAATTGCATATATACTTCATATTTTAATTTGCAAATCTTTTTAGAATTCCTCCGTAAGCAGTACTAAATATATACCACGATTAAGTGATTGCACGGATAGTGATAATATTGCTGGTCTTATGCCAGACACATGGAATGTTTATGATGTTTCACAATTTTTAAGGGTAAATGATTGTACGGCACATTGTGACACTCTTAGTCGTAATAAAATCGATGGTAAACGTTTGTTACAATTATCAAAAGATGAAATTATTACATTGTTGGGTATGAAAGTAGGTCCGGCATTGAAAATCTACGATTTAATACAACAACTTAAATGTAAAGTGAATCCTGGAAAGTCTCGTATGCATAAAAATAATAAATACTTATAGTCTACCACCACCCATAAAACGCACAGCAATAACACCATCAATGTCACAACTGCTACAACAACTACAAATATGCCCACATCAAATAAAACAATGATTAAACTTAATTGGAAATTGTTTATAAAATAGTTTTGTTAAAAAATATATTTGCTTTTACATAAGATTTTTTTCTAATATAAGTTAATTGTATGTAATGTTAAGTTAAGATATATTTAAAAATTTTCTTTTATAATTCGTTATAAGGTGTATAAGGAAAAAAAGCCAAGAAAAAAATTGAAACTTTTTCCAATTACGATTAAAAAAATGAATACAATACAAAAATACACACACATAAATTTCAATGAAAGATGGGAAAATGGGAACAAAAGTTGTATAACAAAAAGCTGGAAATTCCCACACAAATCTTCGCACCTGTTCAAAATACTCCTTTTGTTTTAGGTCATATTTTCTTACTTAAAATGCAACATTATGAACTTGTCTGAAAAGTAAATGATTTTAAATGGTTTTTAAAGACTTCAATCAATAAAAATAAGGTCCTGTTTTCATACAAATTTACCAACAAGTTTTTGTCCGTGTTTGTAAATAAGGGAGTTTAAAGTGGCATATCGCTTTCATTTATTAAACAGATATTAACTACTACAATGGGATGTTAATTGCTAAAATTGAGCATGCAGTACTTTAATTTAGGTTCAATTAAACCAGGATTTTTATCGCCCTTTTCAGCTTTTTACACAGTTTTTGTATTTATACATAATTACCGATTTGAAAAACAAAACGATTTAAACCCGACAAGAATTGTGATGTGCATTTTAAAATGGTGGACATCGATTTGAAAACTAAACGAATTTCTATCAACTTATCATAATCTGTTTGCCTTGCTTCTGTTGCATTTTAGCTTCTGGAGTGAATTTTCAATTAAAATGACACAAAAATCATTTACAACATCGATCACACCCCTTCAAAAGAGTGTTTTGAAATCAATCGATTTATATCGCATACTTAAATACATTTTCGATAAATTTTAGCGTTTTTGTTTTCAGTTTCAATAATTCGAGATTGGTTCAAAATTATCTGCATAAATCAATTGAATTTTATCATGTCATTTTAAATAGAAACAATTTCCGCCAAACACCTGATAATATAAGGAAAGCAACGTTTTTAAGAATATGTAGCCCATAAGTATTGAATCCAAAAGGTACTTATATCGGTAGTAACGAACATGGAATTGATCTATTATAAATAGTCAAAAGAACTTATCGACTTTAAAAAAAGTATTGGAGAAATTTCATTTGTGTTTTTATTTATATTAAATAAAGTGCAGTGTTAGGAAATGTGGATCTAATTTTATCGTTTGGTGGGGAGGTGGGAAATTAAGAAAACAGAACAAAATATTGAATTATTTTTTGTTCAGAAAAACATTAATTTTTAATTGTTTTGGGAGGGAAAAGATATATACCATTTTGACTCCCGGTAGATCCGCGCCTGATCGTATAGCATTATGACGATCATGATAGTAGTGTTGATATTAGTCAGAATCTAAGGACGAAAAGGTACTTTGTTGGTACTTTTTAGGGTTATTAATATATTTACAAATAATGTTGATTTGAAGTTTCTAGGATAAAAGGATTTTAATGAACACTGATCATATTTTATTTTTGCATATATGTACGTTTGGTCGGCTTTGTGTCCAATCAGCTGAACATTTGTTTTAAAAACAAAATTCTTGATTTGATATTCCGACAGGGTGTTTTGATGTAGATTTTTGGAACGAATTTCCGTCATCGCTTGTCAAGTTTGGTTTGGAGACAACCCGGTTTCGGCTAAGTGCCATCTTCAGTGTCATTTTTCGCTCTGAGGTTCAGAAATCTACACAAAAATCTACAGCTCGCACCTCAATCGGACAAAATACGAATTTAAAAAAAAAATTAAGAAATTTATATGTACATGCATACGTTGTTTTGCATGAATATTCGTTTACTAAACCTTATATTTCCTTTTAGAAATGAAACTTGCAAAAAGTTTACGAATTCGAACCTAACTAGTTTCTAAAAATAACAAAAAAAAAAAAAAAACAAAAAATAAGAATTCCGGTGAACATCTATAAATTATGTAAAAATAAAAATTCTTAAAGTATGCACTTTTCAAGTCTAAATTTTACAATTGTTTTGAGCAAAAAGAGAAAGTATGTAAGGTTTAATTGTGTTGAACAGGTCGCACTTAATTTTAAAATTTAGAAAAGAACATTGTATTTTGAGTACATGTATTTAGACATTCAAACATTTCTAACCTTTGAGAAATATGTTAAATATCATATTTAATATAAAAAAATATGCTTCCACTTTGGTAAAATAAAGCAGAGCAATTAATAATTTTATAAATTTCTCTTGGCAAAGATGCATAGAAAAAAATGTTGAATGTAGTTAATTTGATTATTTCTTTTAACTCCTTGCGAAAATAAACGGTACATATTGTTGAATATGCATGTCAGATAAGTTAAAATGAAATTGAAATATGAAATAAATTGTGAAAACTTAGAAACCGAAAATTTGAACTAGAGCAATGATTCCTGGGGTTGAAAATCATGTATTCGAATTTTTATTCGAATAGAGTTTATAATGTTTTTTTTTTAATAATTTAAACTTCAGTTTCTAAATGTTAGGTTATTTTTTTTCGTTACGTTTAATTGTTGCCTACACACGCGACAGGAATAAAATAATATATTAAATATTATAGATCGATCTTAAAAATACACTTTTTAAAGAGTCAACTATTTATTTAGTATATTTTGTTTGAACAACATAAATTGTTATTGCTTTTACAAACTAAAGATATTAATCCCTAATACATTCTTCATAATACCAATTGTAATCTTTAATTTATCATAGGACTATTTAAAAATTATAAGTAGTACGCAATACATAATAATCATGTCATATTAATATTCAACAACAAACGTTAAAACATAAAGTATATTAATGTTCATTTTACTAAGTTTTCTTATGTAAATATCAAATTATTCAGATGGACATTTCTATAGTTTTCATTTTAATGCCAATAAACATAATTGTTTTTACATTTTTAAATACTATAGTTATTAGTCAAAAACATATTTGATATACATAAACTATAAAAAAAACCGCCTACAGTTAAAAATGAAATAAGCTTTTAGAGGAACATAAATAAATAATTATCAATCTATTAATTTTGATTATTAAAAGTTTATAAATTATAAATACTCCACACATACAAAATAATGTAAAAAAATATAAAATCAATATACATATGTATATTTGTAAAGCAATTATAAACTTATATTTAATGATTTGTAAGGAAAACAATAAATTAAGAAAGAAACTATGCTTAATTATAAAACATTAAAGGCAATAAAGAATTACTGCCGTATTCCAAAAAAAAAAAAAAATTATTTCAAATGTATTTTAACAAAATTTTGTATGGTAAATTTGCTTTAAAATAAATTGAAAATCAACGTTTTTGTGAATACGGAAGTTAATAATTAAAAATTATATTAAGCAGCTTTTAAACTAAATTAAAATAGATCCAGTTTTAAAGGTAAGGCAAATATTTGACGATAAAAATGTATACTGTGTTTTGGTTTAAACAAATATTAAGAGAAGTTTCCATTTAACACAACAGGTAGCCTATGAAAATGTTTACATTATACTCGTATAGCAGTTCATTCAATAAGTAAGTAGAGTAAGTAAGAAAACAACAAAATTTTGACAAGACTCGATTTTAGTATTCATCATAGTTGCCTTCGAGGGTCATACAATCAGCATAGCGATTTCCCAATTTTTCGATAGCACTTTTACAGTACGAATTCTCTTTCTCGTCGAAATAGGCCTCAGTTTAAACGATTACTTCATCATTGGATTTAAATTTCTTTCCAGCATTCATTCTGGTGTATAATAGTGAATCCATGTTTCATACATTGTCACATATCGACGATAGAATTTCAATTTATTGCGGTTTAACAGTGCCAAACACTCCTCTGGAGCATCAATTCGTTGTTGATTTGGTCGACTGTTGTGAGTGAGCTCACGGATACCCAATTGTTTGTGGAAAATGCTAAAAACACTACCATCTGATATCTTTCCAATGTCAGCTAGCTAGAGCACCTTCAATTTGCGTCCGTTCATAACCAATTTGTGGATTTTTTTGTTTTCTGGAATAACAGCCTCAGTTGGGCGTCCACTGCGCTCTGAATTATTTGTGCTAGTACGACCACGTTTAAATTCAGCAATCCACTTCTCTACCATTTGTCTCGATGGAGCACAGTTAGGATAATGTTTATCAAGTCACTGTATTTTTTTTCATCAAAACTCGAAACTCACTTTTTTCCATTTTTTTTTTTTTGTCAATAACAAAAGTTGCTTTACACAAAATGCTATAAGTCACGAATTAATAGGCAGATTGCTGTCAAATTCATACATGTATTGTTTGAAGGTAGTACTAAATACAAATCATATGGAAAAAATTCTAGTAACGCCATATGGACTTTTGGAATGGACTGTTACATAATTTTGTCCTGTGCCTTAATGCGAATGATTTACATACTCTCTTGACTATCCAGAAATTCGTTCATTTTCTTCTATGTGGAGAATACGTGTAGATGTTCTCGTTTAGTTTGAGCTTAATTTAGTGTTTCTCATCGAATTTGTTGCCTGGTTCTCAGCGTATGGGTGTTCTTAGTCGAGTGCATACACACATTTTTTTTATTTTGTTCGTGTGATGGTTGTTGTGTTCGCATTCTTTTTCAGTTAGAATTGTGCATTAACTTTATTGGAAAATTCTTTTAAACGATTTGATTGTGAACAGCAGAAAATTAATCATTAACCCTTGCATGCCCTATATACTCTTATAAAAAAATGTGTGCCCCCTACGATCTTGCCTTAGAACTAAAAATTTATCTAAAATGATATAAAAATTTTAAACATCACCTCCGGCGCGTCAAAATTCTTCACTGTGGATAAGTTTGCCCCCAATACCTCTTGTGGACTTTTTTTGTCTTTCCGTACTGAACTGATGTGTTTATTTAAACTATTTATTCCCACAATATTTGAGTTTTATTTGGTTTAATTATTGAATCACTGTTTCATTGCATTTAATTTAACGTTTTATTAAAATGCTTACAAAATTGCTTATTTTTTCTGTTCCTATTTCAGACGTGCCACAGCGAAACAGCTGGTTTTGAAATCCTTTTTTTATTATTCAGTTTTTTATTTGTAAAACTCAAAAAAGAATTAAAACATATCTGTTTTAATTAATACTTATTAAATAGGAAACACCGGTAATAGATTGACCAGCCTAATTTTGAGGAATGTTATTTTTCGACAATCACTTTTTTGATTTCGGAACCCCGAGCGCGGTGATTTTGACTTCAGTGTTTGTGTCAAATATTAAAAAGTAGGTCTTCAGTGAGTATACGAAGAGGAGAGCATCCTGAAATTCCTTTTATGACAACGAAACGATGTTCCTGGAATATCGTCTACATTTGAACAGGGGGGTTACTGAGTAATTCGATTCGAAAGCTAAAATTTTTCGAAAGCAATTTCCGAATCGAAAGTTAAATCGTACTGCGTAACTCGTTCGAAACGATGACAGAGTTGTATTTTTAAATAAATGGGAAAATATGATAAAAAGTTGGTAGTACTGCAACTTAATTGTAAAGTTGGTAAAAATAACCCAAAACAAAGGAAGTGAAAAAAAACAAAGTTTAAATATAGTATTCTGTATATTCAATTTTATTGTAATAATGGATTGTGTTTCGTTGTGGATTGAAGATGATGATTTAATTCCAGAAAGAGTACAAAAGGTAAGATAGAATAAATATTATTGTATAAATTATATTAACAGTATGTATCGTTTATTGAGAAAACTATTTGCCCCAAGCATATAACGTTAAAAGCAACAGAGGAAAAACAGAAAGAGGCCAGAAAATATTTTTATAAGTGGAATCCCAGGGGTAATCGGAGCTGTGGATGGCACTCACACATCAACGCTTTTAATATCATTTTTGTAGTCTGCCCAAACCTAAGATGTTTGCAAAAATGTTACTCAAAATTCATCGAGCCATATTTAAAGAAATTTGCCTTTTTCCAGCCTTTAACATCACGCTCAGGTGGTCCAAATGTATTTAAAAATGTGCTCAATTTCTGCCACATATAATTTGATTTATTCTTAGCATCAGGAACATTAAGTTAACCCTTTGCTAGGTCTGAATGCTTGGACATAAATGGAACCAATTCGTTATAATGCTTTTTATATGTATAAGTACTTTTTTTGGAGTATTTCTTTAAAAAACATGCAATATCAAAAACAAAACATTAAAAACTTTTTTATTAAAACCAACATTATTAATTTTAATTTATGTATTATAATTTGTCACTAGCAGAATACATTTCGAACAATTTCCTAACGCTTTTTGCGTAACTGACGCTTGTTTTCGTACTAGAGGGTTGACCTTTCGAAAGGGATTTTTGTTATTCGTAACACAGAGTTGCTCTTTAGAAACAGAATTTTATTTTTCGTAAGAGTACAAAAAACTTCCGCACTTTCGTAACAAATTGTACGAAAATCGTAATACACAGTACGAATAGTTCGAACTAGTAAATTTTTTCTTTCGAATCGAATTACGCAGTAACCCCCCAGCTTTTAATTTAACGACCACTATGTTTGGCCATCGCAATTGAATCAGTTATCGCCGAATTTTTCAACTATCCTCTTCGTATATTTTGTTCGAATTTAGCGAACTGTGTAACAATTAAAAAAGCGTACCTCCAGTTTTATTTTCCCTAAATTTTCAGCCGTGTGACTTTTACAAATGTCTTCTCTATCCCAGGAATCAGTGCGGATATCTACAGCATATTCATCAGCTGGCTACTTGCAATATTTATTGAAACACTTTTCAGAAATATTTTTTTTTATACTCGTATATTACTTCTGATATTGGTAAAAGGCTTTTACTAATCACACACAATTTGCTACTGGCATGTTGACCATTCTTCATCCCATACAGAAGAGTTGATCTTCCTAGGAGAGCTTTAAAAGAGGTTTCGTTTTAAGTTTAAATCTAAATTCTTTATTAGCTACATGTGAGTTTAATTGTGCAACAAATATTTGCAATAAGTTGAAGAATTTTTCCCATTTTTCTTATATAACCCCAAGGTAAAAAGTTAGTTTTTCTTATACCATTAAAGAAGATATTCAATCAATATATCAGGGGATAGCAAATCACTTTTACAATCAATAAAAACTGGAATTTTGAATTGTTTATAACAAATACAAAAAATAAACAAAATATCGGAACTATTTTTTAGATCACAAGAATAGAGTATGAGTAGTGCTAGCGAAATATTGGATGAAGAGAAAAGCTTTGCTGATGAGGATGAAGAAACCATTAACATTGGGGTAATTGGATAATTACATATGTAGATTAATTTCATTAAATATGTGAAAACATACATATCGATGTATGTATTTATACATGTGTACATATGTATGTATTTAGCTTTATATTGGCGAACGCAATACTAAGGGTGAGCGAAATGGACGTGGTTGGGCTATATTACCAAATGGTGATCAATATGACGGACAATATCGTAAAGGACAACGGCATGGTATTGGACTATACGTATTTAAAGATGGTTCACGATATTTTGGCGATTACCGCTGTGGTAATTTGAAATAATAAAACTTCCATTTATATACCCGACCCACTAAAAAGTTTGCTTTTAAGGTGTAAGATCTGGTAGAGGAATTTTTATTTATCCCGATGGGACCTATTATGAAGGCGCCTGGCGCAAAAATCTAAAACATGGCAGAGGTCGTTACATTTATTCAAATGCTGATACGTATTGTGGTAATTGGTATCGTGGTCAGAGGCATGGCGTTGGTATTTATACCTATAAAGCTTTATCGTCTAATGCTGTGTGTGGCTGCGTAAGTTTTACTGGTACTTGGCGTCAGGGCATTCGTGTGGGACCATTCCAGCTCAATTTTGGTAGTGAAGACAAAAATACCATTTTACATGGAACTTGGGACAATTTGTATCCCCAAGGGCCTTGTGTCTTTAGTTTCAGCAACAAATATCTGCTCATGGGATATTTTCAAAGTCCAGGCCGTGAAGCATGGTTGGCTTTGCAAGCTAAAAAACTATCTCAGGGGCAAGCCGATTTTATGGAAGAAAACATTGATGTGGAAGAAACTGAACAGAAGGAGATAGATATGTGGTTAGATGAGCCTTCTTTATGGCGCGCCCAGGAGATGTGTACATTCAACGTATCACTGTTGCCGCAAGAACCGGTTCCATTGCCAATATCTGATTCTGATGTATCAGTGTGTTCTTTATCAACTGTGGCTACAGTAATACCCATTGAAAAGCCAATTCCGTGCGGCGGTGAGGGTGAAGCTGAGGCTGAAGAAGAAGCCGATCTAGAATGTGTTCTTTGTGAATGTTCATCGAGTGGCCTCGAAAGTTCCAGTCAAAATTGTTCTCCCCATGGTAATCCATGTGCCATTGAGATTTCCGACCAAAAAAATTGTTAAGTTCTTCGAACAATATAAATCATAAACGTCAAATCATATGTAAATCGAAATTTATTTACGTAATAGTGTGTGTTAGTTTTCTATCTAAACAAATGTCAATACATATTTAAAATACTTACAAAACTAGAATTTGGTTTATTTTTTCGGGCAGGTCGATAACAAAGGACGAAAAAAATACTTAGTAGTCTGCATCTCACTATGAATCATAAAATAAACTTGCCAGCGGATACCGTATCACAAATGCCAACATCGTACAAAACAATTGAATTATCATAAGCATTTGTGTTACTACTTTTTCGTGCACTGGCCCAAAGAAAACCAGCACAAAATTGATCAAAGTGAAATTATTCGTAATAACTCGACCATCTGGCATTTCTTGCCAAGTGATTAATTTGAGAGTCTTGAGAATAGTCACCATTAGCTTGCCACATGTGTTTAGCTTATTTATGTGGAATTCTGTTGTACTTATATGTAGTAGATCTGATTTAGGATCATATTTCGGTAGTCGATGTCTGGGACAGGGAACAAATTTAAACAGTTGTGGTATGGAGTAGAGAAAATTTATAATTTGTGGTAAAAAGAAGAGAATTAAAGTTTTACTGAAGTGACCAATAATACCAACAACTGCAAATGTCATGCCAGCAAAATAGCAAAAAGTGTCGCCGACAAAAACCTGTGATGGATATCTGAAAATAAAAAAATAATATCAATGTGTAATAAAAAAATAATAACTTATTTTTTTGTTGTAATTATAGACGATAAAGATTTAAATAAGCAACAGATATATAATTTTTTTATTTTTTAAATCGACTTTCATCAGAGGGTAATTTTCAACCTCCCCATTTTAAATTCACCCAAGGTACGGTGGCCAGGTAACTGTAACCTCTATATAAAATACATACAAATGTATATGTACTTTCATAACGGTAAATGGTAAACACACCAACATTATTATAGTATTTATTCTAATTTTATCCCACATATATTCAGCTGTGCCGAATTTTATTTACCCATCACAAAAGTATGAACTACTAAAAATGTACAACAGACTTTTCCCGGTGTAACAATAGTTTGCGATGTTTAATTTTGGCCTCCAGTTTTAGTCGTATATATAAGCCTTTTCAATCGGTTCATATATGAGATATTTTTTTTTTGTTTATTACGGAGCTTTTCGACCAGTATGTTCTTTTCTGTGAATGCTTATCAATTTTTGATAATTTCTCTATTTTTTAGTGAACTGTAGATAATAGCAGAATTTGGGTTTTTAGTAAAATGTTTAATATTTGATAAAATTTAGAGTTCTCGCTGCAATATCAGCATTTGGGTAAATTTTGTCGTTAAATTTTAAAATTTTGTGAAGTTTGTTTTTGGTTACTTCTTTGTGAAGATTTACATAAAATGTTGTTTTTTCAAATTTTAAAAAAAATGTTAGTCAAATTTAAAATTAGTTTCGAAATTTTTAAATTTGGTGGATTTTTTTTTTATTCCAGTTTTTCGATTTTATGTCGATTTTTTGCTGAATTTAAACCTTTGCCAAAACCTAATAATCTTTATCGGCCAAATATGTATATCATTCACGTTTTCCATTTTCTGTTTTTTTTTCAATTTTTAAAACCCAAACGGTTAAGAAATCACCCTATATATTCATACTCAACAAAATTTCGTTATTTTGGTGATTAGACATTATTATACTACAGTTTGGTTTTGTGAAGAATTTTATTTTTGGTTAATTACTAATTTTTAATTTTATTTATTTTTTGAATTTCTGGTTTGTGATGAAATTAGAGGTTTTTTATAAACAGTGGGTTGCCAAATTATTAGGGATAGCCAACTGTTTTACCATTATGTGACTTTGAGTGTACCTAACTCTAGTTTTCAGTGATATTTGTAATGCTGGAATTTGTTATTTATGTCCCGAAGAGCTTCTAGTTTGAGATGTAAAATAAAATCGTATGTTAAAAAAACGATCATATTTATATTAAAAAAGTTTTGCTCAAATGTGAAAAAAATGTTTCTTTTAAAAAACAGAATTTAATAAAATCTGCTCGACGGATGGTTGAATTAAAAAATTGAATTGAAATTGTTTTATTTACATTGTTGGACAAGAGTCGCTGACCAAAATAATTAGAAAACGAAGTATTAGATTTAAAAACGCCATTCGATATTGAATCATAATTAAAAACAAATAACATTTTTTTTCTTTTCAACTATATTTTATACATAGTTGTTTTAGTTTTATTTACACAACACAAAAGTTTTAAAAATACTGAGCTTACTTAATTTCAATGTTAAATTATTATAAACTAAAATAATTTGCTAAATATGTATGTAAGTATATCAATAATTATGCATAATATTTATGTATGTTGTTTCATTGTAATTATTACAATTTTGTGTATAAATTAACAAATGCTTCAAATGAAACAAATTTAAAATTCATACAATTTGAGAAAAAAAGTAGAAAAAGAGTTTAAATTATTATTAAATATTTTTAATATGACCAGAACTATTTCAAATTAAAATAATACAAAACAAATTACCATCACAAATTAAGGAGTTATTGAAATAAATTATTTTTATAAAATAAAATGTTTAGTTTTATATTTTTATCACAGCATTTATCATTCGGTTTATTTCCAAGAAATTATAAACAATTATAGGAGTTTCCTAAAGGATTTTTTTTCAATATTGAGTGCGCGTATGTACGTATGTGTGTTTAAGAAAGTCAGATTTTGTTATGCTAAGGACAAAAAATATTTTTTTTATAAAGATTTATGTTATAATGCCTAATTATAGTATAACTGAAGGCAGATCATGGGGTTTTTATAATATTTCAATCATTTTTTATAGTATACAATTAACACTGAATAATATTACAATAATTAGAGGTTGAGTGATGTATAATGAGTTGCATACATACAATATTGTATGACACATATATTATACATACATACATACATGTGTATATACGTGTATGAGAATCAATTCTGAATTTATTACTATATACTGTTATAATTATTTTTCATGTGATATGTGGTTGAGATTGCGAATTAAAGCGATATAAGCTATTTAAGTTGTTTGATGTTAATATGAGAAGGTATAAAATCGTTTAAAATGTCAACATGAATAAGTTGTACTCGGAACGTTAAAGGCAAAATGTGATTTTGAATCTCTTCGCCAAAATAATTATTTTAAAATGGACGACTAGTGTGAAACTTTTACCTGCATTGCATATTAAAAGAACATACTAAGGGTACTCACAATGGGCATTGCAAACCGTGCAAACGATGCAAATGTGTACAAAAATGCCTAGTTTTCCTACACACAACAACAAAATATATGTACGTACATACAATTTGCCTTATTATCACTAAATAAACCTGTAGCAAATACGACTGTGCATATTAGATTCGTGTTTTTTTTGTTAAATTCAAATCTTAATAAATTGTTGTTAAATTGTATTTTTTTTATACATAAATTCATAAAATATAAAATAGGGTTGCCCGACATTTTTGAAGAATTAAGTCGTCTTAGCAACAATGCAATGAATTAATCCAAAGGTGCTCACGATCTGTCACAATATGCAAAATCTTAAAATTAGCACAAAGGCCATCATGAATAACACCTACTATAAAATGTTTAGTCCGGATCTTAAACAGTTTTCAGTCAGCGATAAACAACTAACATTAACTATCTAAATTATTGTTAGCTCTGTAGGAGCTTTGAGAATAAATAAAATTATCGCTATTGTTCACCTTTAAATATATGGATAGGTAATGAATTCTCCTGCTATTGGAGAGTCGATGAGCTTTCAGCTGAGATTTGAGAGGATATGAAATAGCAAATTAGCTATAGGTAGTGTACCATTTATTTATTTATAATCATAAAATCAATATTTTTGTCTATAAATGATGTGATTTCCCATACAAAGCCATTCTTCCAAGAGCTTTGAATTATTTGTATTGATTGATTGTAGCACTCCAAACAATCGCCGACAATTTTATTGTTATTAAGCAGTCACACTAGGCGTACCGGCCCAAATATAATATGAAGTAAAATTGTTGATGAATTAAAAATCGTTTAAAATTCAAACAAAATGTTTGAATCCATTTATATCTTATAAATGTTCAACACATTTTAAACATTTGTATTATTTTTCAAAGACTGTTGTATAATTATATTTGTTTTTCACTAAGGTAATAATAAATTGGATTATCAGGCACAATTAATAAGATGTCATGAGATAAATTATTACAATGATTTTATAAAATTACAAAATTCGTTTAAGGAACATTTTCTTTAGTTTCTATGTAAGAAAAATAATTTCTTAACAGCATGTATTTAAATGTTTGTATTCGTATTAATTGATTGGCAAAACTTAAAATAATTTGCGAGACCCGAAGACAGTTTACAAAATTATATATAATTTAAATATCAGTATTAGCCAATGTTTGTTTTTTATGTTTTATTGTTCTAGATCTTTTGGAGAGCCTCGAGAACAAAAAACTTGAGTAAGAACACTTGAATTTTTTGATCAACTTTTGGCAGGTAATTTTCCAGCCATCTAAAGGTTACCGTATATGTACGAAATTTTCATTTTATTTTATTTTTTTTAATTCCTCAAATATTGTCAGTATTTTGTTAATCTTTTAACTTTTGTATGCATTTCTCAAGCCAAAAAAAATTTTCATTTTTAATAACAGAAGCCACTTAAAAGACTAAATATAAGAATCGTTTAAATTCGGATTTGAACTAAAGAATGTCTTCTAAAAAAGTTCCTCGAACCCAACAAAATGAGCATCACTGAACTCTTGAAACATTCAAGTAATTCTGCCTTTTTATCTTTTTGAAAATATTGTTTATTTAGATCTGAACACAATTAGTTTTTTATTGTAAACCCATGATTAAGAATTATGCCAATATAAAAATAAAACTGTTTTCAGCTAAATCGAAATAGCTCACTATTAGAAGAACCCATGTCTTTTTTTTTTTTTGCTGGATTATGTAAGAATCCTTATATTTAATAGTTATGCGCTTCAACTTCCAAAAAGTACTAAAAGTCTGCCACAACCCTTAAACTTGTTATTATCCAGGTGTGTGATGGAAATTGATTTTGAAAACGAAACGATTTAAAACAGAAAAAAGTTATGATGTGCTTTTGTTCTCCGTTTTTATTTATTTTAAAATTAATTTTTTAATATTTTTCATCAATTTTTCATAATTTGTTTGCTTTAATTCAGTTATATGATGTGAATTGTATCTATTGTATATCTTGGTCCGCATTTTTAATTACGATACTTTTAAAATACTTGAAATCGTTTTCCAAATCGAGCGAAAATCATCAGTCTATCAAAAAGATTAAATCGATCGTTTTCTATCACATACCTGTCAATTACACACAGAAAGACACACTCCAAATTGCTTAACATATGGTTACATGCTTTTTCAAACATCATTGTAGGGTCATGAAAATATTTCCAATTATCAAATGCTAATAGAGTAAGCTTAATTGAACACACTATTTTATAAATAAATTTAAGATTTAAGGCGCATGTGTGAACATACTATAACAGATTGAGATCAAAGTTTCTAATTGCATATTTGTTTAAAGTAAAAAAAAAACAAATATATTGTTCAGTATTGGCCGGATTTAACTGCTGAGCATTGCCATAAGTGTTAAACTGTATTGGTTTACTCAATGTAGAGTACGGAACACAGCTATTATTTAAACGTTTTTCGAAAATGTTATTTATTTTTATGTCTCAAAATTTACCACAATTATGGATAAAACACAAAAATACTGCTGATAAGTAATGTTTCAATACATAATTTAATATCTTCTTTACGGCTAAATATTTTGGCTTTTTAAATAAATTGTGTAAACTTGACTATGATAGAAATGTTGAACTATTTAGAAAGAAAAAGAAATTGTTTGGGTAAATCTTTTAATAAAAATAGTACCCAAGAATTCAAACTGATTATTATTAACTTAAATTAGTTTAATATTTACAATTTGCTTACTCTTTTTAGTTTAAAACATTTCATCTTCATTATCGCTGGCCAGCAAGTCTTCTAAAGATTCATAAATATTAATTAACAAATGGCCGTATTTCCAGCTTTGTTCGGAGGCATAATGTGGAGCAAAGTATTTATCAGTATAACGGTGAATCTTTTGTAGTTGAGTTTTACCATCTGCCAGATAAATGCCCATTGAAATGAGTTTCTGAACATAGGCAGCATCTATGGGAGATGAAAGTCTTTTGTCCAAAGGAAAAACCACAGTATTTTGAATTGACTTTGAGTGTGATGATGTCGATATTTTAGGTGATGTTATAAAGGGATTCGAGGAAATTTGTGACAATTGTAATTCATTAATGATTTCGTCAGCTTCTTGACAATATTTACAAAACCAACCACCAAAATGATTTAAATCTCCAATTACCAAAGAAGCCTTCTGCTGGTGGGGAGAAGTTATTTGTGTTTGCAGTAGTGTTGGATTGGCATCTGAATTATCCACATTTCGAAAGGAACTTATAAGACCATTGAGATGAGTTTGTTGAGGATGTTGCCAATAAAACCCAAAAACATTAAATTTTAATCGAAATTGTATGACAGGATGCATATCAGAGCCATAGTATTTAAAAAAATTCAAAGCACGATGGCCCAAAATGGTTTTGTCATCTGTAAAAACGAATATATCTGTGGGTTTTATAGCATTAGTCAGCAACTGTTGCTGCCTAAACAATCGATAGGCCTCGGCTGCAGAACAGTTGCTGTATGAGGGCAACTTACAGTGATACAAAAAATAATTTTTTAAAGGTAAGATTTGTTTTAATCGAAACTTAGTTGATTTAATATCCTTGACATTTATGGGATTTCTTTTTAAATATACTATAAAATAGTCCACAACCTTAGAAACTGCTTGAACTTGCAGTTCCAATAAATCTAAATTAAAAAAATTTCCTTCTAACATATATACCAAACGGTGGGCTTCCTCTCTGGTAGGATCTTTAAGTTTAAATGGCATTTTCGCTGTTAATAAAGCTCTCCAAATAACCTCCGGTTGACCACAATCTTTGCCATGCCAATCAGGTAAACATTCGCAGTTTTCTAGCAAAGCATTCGAATCATTCCATTCTATACTTTTCAGTCTAGAGTTATTGGCGCTACCCTCTTTAAAGCACCATAAAGAAGTTTCTCCAAACATAATCTTCTCCGCTTCCGAAAGATTGAAGGTATTTTGATGTAGCAAAAAATCATTTTGAAATTTAAGATCTCTAGAAGGCCATTGAAAATTGATTACTTCAAGCAGTTTGTCGTTTTCTGGATTCACATTCTTTGAAGCTTTCAAATCTTTCGACTGTACAAAATTAATTCTATTCTCCTCCAACATACGGTGTGTACCAGCGGTTTCATTTAGTTTATCACTTAAGCCCGATTGCATGAACCAAAAACATAGTATGAATCCAAATTGTATCAATAATATTGACCATAAAATAAATCTCTTAGTCCAGGTCCCTTTTGTAAATGCCTGCTGATGATGATAATGTTGAAAATTTTGTATGTTATCAATATTCGTTATGTCGGGATTAAGCAATTGCATCATCTCCGTAGTACTTTCATTCAAGTCTTTTTCATTGTGCAACATAGAACTTAAACGTAAATGCATTTGTGATAGATTAAATGATTTTATTTTTTAATTATTCATTTTATCCTAAGTAAATTATTTTCTTGATAAAATTTTTTAGCACACACCCAAGTAAAGTTACTACAAAAAAACTTTGTACTTCTAAAGTTTTGTATGCTTTTTTCTTCAGAACACTTTACTTCTGCCTTCTTTATGCTGTTGTATTCACCGTCTGTTTGTTGTCATTGTTTTGTTACACTTTAGGCTGAGTATCTTGAAGTTTTTGGTGGTGGTAGCGATAATGACGATATTGATAACGTTGGTACTGTTGTAGGGGTTCATGCTTTTCATTGTTGTATTTTCTTGCTTAAAACAGCTGATTTTGCTTCCCTCATTTTCTTCTTTTTTTCTTTTTATTGCTGTTTGCGAAGTTTATTAAATTTTGCTTTCACTAACCGGTGTTAATTGCTGACTGCACTTTTTTATGGAAAATATAAATAAATACCAGTAGACTAAAGATTTGCCTTGTATAAAATACATATTTATGTGTTTACATACATATATGTATGTATGCTCGTACATAGCCAGCATTTAGAATATTGGTGTTTAAACATTTAAACTTAATTATTTAGCTACTGAGCATAAAATATTCTGAAACCATTTCCGATAAATTTTTATATTTTTGCGAAACCGACAACTGATTACAAAGAAATCTTGTGTAGTTGTTCCCGTATTAACTTATTTTGAAACGTTTTTTTTATAATATCTTCAGATTACCAAGTGTTTATCTAAAGTACCTCATTTTTAAAATTAATTATTACAGTGGCATAACAACGCTTACCCACCCTACTATACTTTAATAACAAAATTTCTTTCTACTTACTTGTTGTACTTCCATAATGCCAAAGTGACGGCAAAGAAAGGCAGCATTAGATAAATGCTAAATTTGTGGCAATCAATTTGATGGCCCAAATACAATTCAATGGTATTAAAAGTCAATATGGAGCCAGCAATTATAAGAGATTGTCCCACCTCCAAACCATTAATGCCGGCCAATATATTAATAGCATTTGTGCAGAATACCGCAAGCATACCCATAAATATATAGTACAAAACACCTAAAACAAATAACAGTTATCATAGGTATGTCGTTTTAAATGCATTTGCAATATTAAAGCCAACCTATGTCTAAAGATTCTCCTAAAAAGGAACGTACAAATTTTGGCATTATTATGGTAGTTGAATTATAATTTACATAATAAACCATGAGTAAAGGTAGTGTAGCTATAGTTGGTAGCATTAACTTATCACGCCATCTCAAATCCAATACGTCGTCAGCGAACCCCAATAATATCATACAGCAAATTGACAACAAAGCTACAATAAGCTCAGCAAAATCTTCATGGGGAAATGTTGATGGTTTCCCCCCAGTGCTAACATCCATAGCTGCAGCATCTTCTAGTGTAAAAGGAACCGGTATAAATAAAAACATTGCCACCAAAAACACGCAACCAATTATCACACCCATGGATTCAGGTCTAAAAGAATATACATATAAATGTGTTTCGAATTCATGTGCTAATGATATAATTATTCTTACAACATACATTTGAGTTAGGTCTTTCTTGCACAAGTCTCTACCAAAAAGATTAGCTTTGATAAACATTTCCCGAAATCGCGGTATTATTCGTACAGCCATGAAATAAGCTCCAGCTGATAAAATGGCATTTAACGATAAACAAATATAATTCATTTTATTGTGCCTTTAATTAACTACCAACAGAAAAAATTGTTTTATTTACAACTAATTAAATTAGGAAATCTATTTACAATTTATTTATTTTATAGATACAATTACTACTACAACCAGAGGTTACGCCGCCTTATTCTTTTGGTGGCGGCGCACAGTGGCTGAAAATCCTTTTTCAGTGGCCAAAATTCTGTAACTTTTGAACCGATCAAAATATTGAAGTAATTTTTTAATGGATAGATATTTAGTTGAGCTTAACTCAGTTTTAATTACATTAAAATTGATTGAGGACTTTTTAAGGACTTCTAGGTCAAAGTTGAACTTTTGTTTTTTTTTTAACTTTTGGAGTGAAATATGGGTTTATTTTTTTATTTACATATTAAAAAATTTAATATTTGGAACTTAATAATAATTACAATTATTTTTTGTGATAATGGAATTTTTTTAATGTTACACTCAAAAAAATATTTACACTCAAAAAAATTTTTAAATTAAAAAAAAATAGTAAAATTAACTGGAGATTTTGCTGTTCCTACAGAAAAATTTATTATTTTTTGCTGTCAAATTTGATAATTTTAAAAATAAAAACTCAATAGATTTTAATAGCATTTGTAACAATGGTAGGTTCTTATTTATTATTATTTTTTTTACTAATACTATGTTTTTCGTACTTAAATAACAATGAAAGGCAATTATAATTATTATTCATTTAACACAAATATTGATTGCAAATATTCTATATTTTGTTCTGTGCTATTTCTGTTCTTTAGTAGTTTTTTGGTTTCTTCATCTATTTCGAATTTTGGAGATGAACGGATCTGACGTTGCCAATAATATATTAAATAGATCTTCATTTGTGGAATTTCGTGAAATTTTTCTAGTATTGTGCTCTCTATAAAATCTGTAATTTTAAATCTGAAAATAAGGTTTAAATCCACTTCTATTATTTCAGATGCTGTTTCTGGATCTGAAAACAATCTTCGTGCGGTATTGCCATCATTTGTATTGCTTGCCCCTTGTTTTGGCTGATTTATAATCAATCTAATTTTGCAATATTCATCTTGAACATGTTTCTTTTTTGAACTTCTTAACTCTTTGTTGGTTTCATTGTTTCTTATGGATCCTGAAGACCCGAAATCCAAATCATAACTGTTTTTTAGGATATGTTCCATAAGTCGTATTTTTCTTGCATGTAGTGGTGATAATCCAAATTCATACGCATCTGGATTATCTAATGATTTTGTCGGAACTTGGTTTAATTGGGTTGATGCTTCTTGGCATATAATGCAGCTAGATGCCGCCTTCGTGTTGGTCAAAGCCTGACCTACTTTTCCATCTATCATTGTAAGGACTAATTGGTGGCTTATTTCAATTTGCTGCCCATATAACTGTAATTGTAGTGGCTGTTGCCATTTGGGCCTTGATATCACTAATTTCTTTGTTAATGGCATCACGAGTTTCTTTTTTGAATTCAAATTTGATTGGCCTGCAGTATTTCGTAGAAGATGGTGTCTTATTTTTCCAAATGTCCATTGTTTGCGTTGTACTACTCGAAGGCTCTGAATCTTCCAAAATCTGTTTCAATCGCAATGGTACAAATGATACCATGAACATATCTGAGTCCGAAATATTTTCACATACAACTTGTTTGTATTGTTTTTGTCCCGAAGAACCATCACATCCCCATTTGCAAAAAAGAATTAGCTTTGTGTTTCCATATTTCTTTAACGCATTTCCTGGTATTGATGGTAGCAAACGTTCGGCTGTGTGATCAAGTAGAGATTGTAGTTGTACCTCTGCCGAAATTGGTGTGATTGTAATAGTGTCCTTTGATGGCAAACAGTCCATTTTAGCAGCGGTTATGTGATGATATGCTGGACAGATATTTGAGCTGTTTTGTTAATTTCAAATCCAGAAATATGGCTAATGCCTACTCATTTGTGTACTGTTTTGCATCGCTCGGAGTTGGTATACTTTTAAGGATTCGTTTTGTGTTCACTGGACTAGCTTTAATCACTTTTTCAATGGTATCCACTTTTGTTAATTAGTTCTGTGATCGTAATTGATGTAGGAAAGATTCTTTTAAATTTGTACAACCAATTGCATTGTTAACATCTTTAAGTTTCCGCCTCTTAGATCTCTAGCTGCAGTTGCCCAATGATTTGCGTGGTCTTCCAACCTTATCTTGCTTTGCTGTTTCTGCAGCGACAGTAAGTTGGCCTTCTAACCACTTTTCACTTTTTATATAAAAGTTTTGTTTACTGTAGCTAACTTCTTTGTAGCGTTTTTTTAGTACTTTTACAAAATCTTGTATTTCGGTGTTACACGAATTTTAACGTAACTAAGAACATCTTCCTGGTTTTTATTTCTAAAATACTCTTCAGCCAGTTCTTTATAACTGAAGCTCTCCATATTTCTCTGAATATTTTTATTTGTGTGTGTTATATTTTATCAAATGCAAATATACGTCCGTACACGTAAAGGATTAACGTATGATTGAGTAATTCCTTATCGAATCCGTAGTTTTATACATTTTTAGATACATGTTATTCACACATTGATCTTCAATTTCATAGCAGGTGGTAATTAAATTGAACGAAACTGCACTTGTTATCCAGACCTTACTATCAGGTAAAACTAATTAGTATCTCGCCAATATGGGGTTGTTTTTTATCTTTAGAGGTTTAATGTCGCGATTATTATTATAAAATTGTTTATGGCTTTGGTTGACCCTAACAGTTGATAACAGGTATATTAGAAAGAGATCATATATTTACTGTAGAACCTATTGTGATATTTTTATGACTTATTTTTTTGCTGATCAAAACAAAGCCATAAAACCCTTTCGCAGGTATTATATTTAATTATTTTAGTTTTACGTAGTCTAAAGTAAAAAAACATAAACCTTTAGGCGAAAAAGAGAAAATTTAATACACCATTATATACGAGGGCTGTTTAAATTATCGTAATTTGTTTTTTTTTTTTGAGTATTTTCATTAAAAAAGTGTTCTACCAGCGGGTCGTGGCGGGTGCAAAAGTATATATAGGGTTAAAGAAGATACTTTCACCTTTCTTCGGGTGGTATACGTTTCTTGTTCCCTTTTGTTTCCTAGAAGTTCTATTCCACTAAAGTTTAAATTTCTGAAAAATATAGAAGTTTCATAAATATTTCATAACGCCCCTAATATTAAACGCTAGAGCGGTAACCACATACAACAACTAAAGACTATAATCCTACCAACATTATAAAAAGACCGCAGGCCATTATCGATGATAGCTTGCGAGTAGTAACCATTTATTTTTGACAAAAAACAAATAAAAAACACCTTTTTCTGAAATTAAAAAACAGTTGAGTTTGACAGCATGCCACATCCACAATTATCAATAGTTTAACCTAATTTGTTGGCTACCTTAATGTGGATATATTAGCTCCAAAAAGGCGTAAAAATTTTAAAAATCGGTGACAACAAAAATTAGACTTTTGGCTAATGAAAAACGATTTTCAGCCACTGTGCGGCGGGTCATAAAAATTAATTGATCTTATATATGTATATGGAGCATGAGTTTTCCTTTAAATTAAGGAAAGTTAAATACAGACATAAGAAGTTTTGAGACGAGGGAACAAATGGGTTGAATGTGTAGAACATGTTATTTTTCATGTCTTTCCTTCCCTTTGCAATTTTGCTGTCGTTTCTAATCATATTCCTTAAGTCAGCCTGGAATGTTTTTATTGCAATGTTGCCGTTTTAATCATATTTTAAAGCACTGCTTTTAAGGTGATAAATTCAATTATTTTCGGTGGCAGCTAAAATATCAGCCGCTCAGCGCAGCCGGCTGTCGGCCTTTCCAGCGCAGGTCTCTGCCTCAAATTCCAATGAATAAACACATTTAATCAAACAAAGCAATGAGAAAAAACTGATAAGAGAAATGTCAAAAGCAGCTGAGTCTAGCATATTATTATAGATGGCGGGGAAATTATTTATTAAGAAAAACGTACAGATTTCTGCCTACACGGAAAAAAATAACATCTGAGGCAAATTACAATTATCGATATCGATCAAAATTTCAATAAAATACAAATCCAATGGAATATAATATGAATTTTTACCGATATCGAATGCCCTAATTTGACCCTGATTTCGATTATATAAAATATATATTCAATTGCTTATTTTATTAAGATGAAACTAAATTGAGGATAGTTCGTTCAAGTATAAGTAATTGAACACATTATTAAGAACTCACAAATATTTAGAGAACGTTTTTGATCAGAAAAGAAATTTACACGTAATCGTGGAAAAACAATGCGTATATTTATTAACTTATTGTTTGATATTCGCAAAATTTTGTTTTCCATGTAAATTTTTAGCATTTCACAGCCATCTGCAGATCCTAATCGAATTAAGAACTTATTGTCACCGGCACAAAACGGATTTTTTACGTTTCAGAGCTATGCGTTCAAGCAATTTCGTGAGCAAAATATATGGCATATAAAATTATATAATATATTAGTTAAGTTATAATACCCGGAAATCGCCAGAATGCGCCCAATACAATAAAAATATTTTTATTATTTTGAAAATATTGTTTGAAATAATTTATTTTTCTTTATTGTTTAGATTTCATATCAGACACATTTGTTTTGTATTAATGATTACAAATTATTTTGCAATACATGTTCTTTATTATTAAGTAATTTTAATTTTTAGGCATGAGTTCGTTTTTTTATCTATTCAGAAAGAGAATTATTTATTTAATATGGAAAACCTTTGAAAATAGTAAAAGTTTTAATTCTATTAGACATCTAGCTGATGGAATGCATTTTCTATGCCGCTACACACGTTATCAACATTCTTCGTGTCTTATCTACAAATTGTGTGTCTAAACATCTTTTATTTATACCAACATTTAAGACAAATGGAATACGAGAATGAGTTATTTCTCAATTTTGGAATTTTTCAAATTATAGTCTATTTTCCTTGGTTGAGAATGAAGTTTTACAGCACTCTAACTTTTTCTGTTATTGCAATTTGCTTTTAGCCAACCATTGGTTGGCAATGAAAGGTTGTCCATATTAAATAAATAATTCTATTTCTGAATAGAAAGAAATACGAACTCATGCCTAAAAATTAAAATTACTTAATAACTAATAATATTTGCAATTCGAAAAAAATACTTGTTTTTGTTAAAATATTCTATTTATTCTTTATAAAGGTTTAATGAATTATATTCGCGTTTTACAATTTTTGCTTAAAATTTTATTCATTAAACACAGAACTTTTTTTATGTTTTAAGGGTTTAATTTCTACTTTTATTTTAAAATAGGGAGGTTTGTTTAAAAATCACAATGATATTTTTATGATAATTTCATAATGTTTCTCTTTTTTTCTTTTAATAAATGAAACTGCAATGAATAAATATTAAATCGAAATTTGTCTAACAAATTAATACGAACTTTTAAATTATTCTTTTTAAGATAATATTGTTTTCTAATAGTGGTTATTGTAATTCTACTTGTGAATCTAATTAATGTTTTGTTTTACACACTATGCAAGAGCTTAAATATTTATTTAGCTTTTCATGTTTGACTTGATTTGTAAAATTTATGTAAATTTTATGCAGGCTAAAAGAGGGCAATGTAATTTTATGCTTAATTTAATTTTTTCTTTACAAAATGTTTTCTTGTATATTACGTTAACATGGCTAGCCATGGATCTGTTCTGACAATGTACACATTTCTGTTAGGACAGGGATTTCGCTCGTGAACTCCGTCTATTCGTGTTGAAACAAAGTCGTCCGAACAGGTGTTCAACGACGCTGTCTTCATGTGCGAACAAATTTAATGCTACTCAAGACGTAGTGTAGTGATGATTTACTTAAAAAATATTTTGTTTGCATTTTTCCTTAAATGTATTTTTAAACATATGAAAAGCCAAAACGAAAAAATCTCTAATCTTATAATAATTTGCAAAAGTTATACTAAACAGCTACACACTAATCTTCATAATAACACGCTGAAGTAGGCGATGAGGGCATTGTTACCATGGAGTAGCTAGATGCAGATGCTGAGGCCGAAGTTGAGGGTATGTTATCATCTAAACCATTTAAATCTCTTTGACTGAAATCAGAAGCGGCAGCTGTTGTAATTGCTGTTAATGGCTGCATTGACAAATCGAATTTGTTATTAGCAGTGGATTTTAATTCTAAACTAAGTTGTTTTATATCTTTTTTAATATTATCTGATTTAGTTGCTTCTGGTGCTAATGAGAAATCATATAACGTAGATTTGCCATTTTCATTTAAAATTATATTAAGTTTATCTGTTTCTTTTAAAGGCTTGTGATGTAAAGGTGTCTCTTGATCGTTTACCTCATAACTGGGTTTATTTAAACGCAAACCTTTGGACAAATCTTCACTAAGTAGTTCATGAACAGTGGTGCCATCAATTTGTTTAGAAACTTTATAAATAACTGGGCATGATTTTGAATTTTTAACATCATTTGTATCCTTTATATTATGTATTTCATTTAATTCTATATCACTATCTCCAGATGCATTGCCTAAAGAGAGAGAGAGAGCGCAAGAGCATGAAAGAGAGATAAACCTTTTAATAGTTTTGTAAACTTTTTACCTTCATAAAACACCGAATGTCTTTGTTTGAAATTATTGCTCGATGCTAGAACAAAATTATCTGCCATTTTAGATGCATAGTGATTATCCTCTATACTGCCAGCACCTCTTGGATGATCCGTTGTTATTTTCAATTGATTCAAAACTGCGGTCGCATCATCCGAACTGGATAAATTATTAATGATTGTAGGACTTTCCAGTTGCGAGGGTGTATTAATTAAAAATGATCTCGGCTGCATTTTAAAGTCCAATACTTCAAGTTTTTTATGATCAAGATTCTCATTGATGTAGTTAATGTGTATGGGTGATGTTTGTAAATTCAATTGGGAGTGTCTTAGGTTATCGTCTCCTTCCGGTGGTGTATAGTATATGGAAGCTTTGCTTGCCGAATTATTTGCTGCCATTAGTTTGGTTTTCAGTAAATGCAGGCCTTTGACATCTTTGGAATTAAATGAACTGTGTATGGACGAAAGCGGATGATTCTTATTCGCATAGCGAAAATGATAATGCAGATGCGGATCTGTGGCGGCCATTTTTTGATTGAAATAAAAATCAATGTCTATAAAGAGAAATGCATTTAAAATAAGTTAAAAAAGAAAGTTACTCATTATAAACAGGGTGTTTTTCTAGAAACCAAAGTGACATACAAAGTAACTCTCTCACCCCTATGATTTTTATTGTCAAAAAAATACATACATACATACATATGTATATACTAGAGGGCTGCAGAGCCATTTAATTTTTCTTGTTAAATGAATGACATGAATGAATTTTAATTAAAATTACTTAATAATTAATCATATTTGTAGTTCGAAAAAACAATAAAAACTGAATGACATATTTTAATGCACCTGACAGTACCGTACACTATTCTCCCTCCTTTCACAAGAACCTTGCAGGCTTATATTCTGTGTTTGAGTCTCTCCTGTAGTTAATTTGATGTTTAATGTTCCATGCATTGTTGCATCAATTGTATGTATGACCTGTTGCACGAGTGTTAAGTGCTTCCCGAGTAACTAGTGGATTTTCAAATGAAGTTGGTGATGAATTTCGATCAATTTTAAAAACGATTTTTAAACCATTATAATATTATTATAATTGAATTAGGGTAAACAAATTCAGGGAAATTAATGAAAATCATTAAAAACGAATTCAAAACGGAATAAATTGAGCACATCACAACTTTTTTTGTTTTCAAAAACGATTTCCATCAGATACTTGGATATGACTCAAGAATATTATGATGTAAAATAAAATTATTAATTTTCGACATACTTTTCAAATATGCAACAAACTTTTATTAATTAATAATAATTATAGGCCTGTTTCATAACTGTTTGGGTAAAGATCAACAGAGAATGAACAAAAGTTACTCTCACTAAGAGACAAAAATGTACGAGAACACAAAAAACCAAATTTCTATACAGAAAAAACCCCTTCATAAAATTATAATGTAATTTTCTTAATGCCTTCAGTACAAATTCGAAAATTCACCACAAAATCTATAAACTGGAACCTGTTAAAAAACCAATATTTAATAAAATAAAAGTTTACAAACAAAAATTAATTTTTAATTTTTTAAAATTACCAAAAAGCCGAAATGCACAACAAATTAATATTTTCAACAAAATTGATGTTAAACAAATATATCAACAAAACAATATAAAAGATCACCGCAAATGGAAAATTCACTAAAAATTTAAAATAAATCATAATCAACCAAATTTTTGTCTTAAAATTTTAAATTACAAAAATAAAATTTTGCAAAAAAAAAATCGGAATTAAAAAAAATTAATTTCACCACAAATCGGAAATTTGGCAAAAAAAATTTACCCAAAAATACAAAAATATCATAAAAACTAAATATTTTACCAAAAATCTAAATTAAACTTAAAATAAAAACAACGCGATTTTAAAATTTTTCACGACACAAAACTATAGTCTACAAATTTTAATATATCAAAACAATAAAATTACAATAAAAAATTAACGAAAAATTCAAAATTTGACAAAATTTTTGATTTCGCTATTAAAAATTCATCATCGAGAATTTATCAAAAAATCATATACATTCAAAGAAAAGAGAAAAGAAAAATCAATTAAGAGATGTAATTAAAAAAAACTCTCATTCCTTAACCGATCGAAAAATCTCATATTAAAACGAAAGGAGAGTTTAAATGCAAAACAACACGATTAAACCTGGAGGCCAAAATCGCAATGTGAAAAATCTTCAGTACATTTTTAGTAGTTCATTCAAACCTATGTGAAGGGCATATAAGACTCGGCACAGCCGAATAAAATTCTCTTACTTGTTTTACGGGAAGTTTGGCAGCAAAAAGACTTTAAAGCTTGAATAATAATTGATGAAAATGTATTAATTTTGTATATTTGTTTGCTTTATTAGTTCTTACTGTTTATTTCAAACATTTGAGTGTTTGACAATTTACGCAAAGAAAAAGTTGGTGCCATTTCGTGCAGGATGAACACAATTATCTTGAAGCAACTTTCATTTACAAAATTTTGAAGTACGGGAACGCTTTTTGGTAAAATTGGGATCTCGCGGACTCCAGATGCAGAGTACAGGAAAACAGCTAATATTTGTATAAATATTTACATATGTATATCTTCATCTATATAAGTTGGCTAAAGTTTTATACAGTGTGTTTTATTTTAAAGCTATGATGACGGCCAACCTCACGATGCTGGATGGCAATTGTAACACACTACACATTATATAGCGGTTACACTTACTTCGACAATTATTAGTCTGGTCGGGACTTACCTTAAGTAAATAATAATATGCAATCTAAGATTAAACAAATTACCTTCTACAATATCTTCTTCACCTCGGCCACGACAATTCTCAAAATAAAAACTTGGTAAATTTTCTAAAACTTTGTTAAGAGTTTGTTGTTGATATTTGTAGCCTTCACGCAAACGCAACACTTGATGAGCACTAAATTTACGTATTTTATTTCGTTGGAAGACATAATTTTCACGCACCCAATTCAATTGGCCAGTTGAGTAGTCACGAACCTTTTTAACCTGTGTTTATTTAATAAAAAAGATATGTAATATAATTATATTCAATATCAATATTTGTTCATTTACATTCAAACGTCTAAAACAAACATACCTGATCATAATACTGATCTTTAAGCGATGTTAAATGATTTGAACCAATATCACGAAATTCTTTTAAATGTTTCGCCTGAGAAGTGTAACTACTTTGTATCCATTCCACTTGTTGCGTACAATTTTCCCGTATGCGATGAACCTAATTTATTTTATAAATTTTATTCAAGATTTCAGCAATATTATTATTTTAACTTAAATACTTGTTGAGCATAATTTTCTCTTAATTTTTCCAATTGCTGACTTTTATAGCTTTCGATACTGTCCAACATGGCGTAAATTTGTTTCGACCTGGGTGAATGTTTGCTGCGCGACGCACAACAGTGGTACTTGTCACATATACGATATCTATAATTTTACAATTAAACAAATTTAATGAAATTAAAACATATGAATGTGTGTATGCTCAAATATCTCTTACTTCTTAAAAATGGCTCTTAATCCTTGCACAATCAAAGTCAATAATAAAAATAAGGTAGCCGCTGCAGTTCCTGATAATATACTACGAACTTTAACGCGATAAAAAACAATAGGATCTATTTGAAGTCTGGAAGTGAAAAAAAGAGAAATGATTAATTCTTTTAAATAAAAATTTAATACTACTATAAACTTAATCGTCACCTTATAAATGCTGAAGCATTTCCCATAACATTATAGGCGTAACACGTATAAAGACCACTATCACGTCTCGTTATATTGCTAACGAGCAGTGAACCATTTTCAATTAATGTCACACGATCTTTGGCATCTGCTTGTTGCAAACTGACATTTAGCGTTGCCTCATCGCCTGTCAGCGTTTTAAATTGAAATTTACCCAATTCCATGTCGTTGTGATTGATTACGATGGGACGTTTATCAGGATCGGCATGATAACGTAGTATTTTATTTGTTGGCGTTACCTGGAAATGAAATCACACATACATATAATTATTTAATGAGAATTAAAGGAAAAATAAAGTTAAGATAAAAACAAGTTTAAAAGTTAACTTGAATTAATGACCATTTTGCTGTTTTATTTCCATAAGAAGATGGATCTAGGTTCTATTTCAATAATTCAAGGTAGTTCCAAATTTTAACAACGCCAATAAATATCATTTTAAATATATCGGGTAATTTTGTTGTCTCTGCTTTTTCAGCGACGAAACTCTTTTTTGCCTCAATGGGTACGTCAAGAGCTGCCAATGCACCCTGCGCTGCTTGGTGGGGTTTGGGGGCTGGCGGCATCATTGGACTGCACTTTATCAATGAACTCAAAAAATCGTAACGTTACAGTCAATGGAGCAAGGTACCGTGCGATGATTGATGACTGTTTTTGCCCAAAATGGAAGAATTGGACTTGGTTGCCATGTGGTTTCAACAATACGGTGCCAACAAGCCACACGGCACGCGATACTATAAATCCATTGAGAGAAGAGTTTGGCAATTAATCTCATGTCTTAGAGCAGCCCATTAGGCGCCAAGATCTAGCGATTTGATCCCACTAGACTATTTTTTGTGGGGATACATAAAGCTTCTAATGTACAGGTCACAATTCCAGCCCTGAAAGGGCTGTCAACACTTACTAAAATAACCTTTAAAAAGTAAATGACAGGGATTAATTTATCGGCCCAAATACATATTTCATTCACTTTTGCAAATTTTCTGTTTTTTTTTGATTTTCAAAATCCAAACGGTTAAAAAATATGCATACGCATGTCGGTTGAAAAAAAATTGCATAGGATGACGATTCTAAAATGACCATTAAAATGTTTTGCCACGTCCATAAATACAGCCAATTTAGTATTTTGTTTATTTTGTTGCTATATTTAACCTCTGATATCGCGCATTCTTCCCACCATAATAACCAATTTTTCGTGGCCATCAGATAGCCTTCTTAAAACTATGTAATCCTGGCCTTTCAAATTTGTTCCACTCACGAAATGCTGCAATGTGTGCACAGACTTGTTTTTGCAGTTTTAGTCGTTTCTGACCTTATAACTTCAAGTTGATCTCTAGGATTTGGAAAAACAAAAAGGAATTGCAAGTGCAGGCAACTCAGTACCGCTTCCCATTCTTTATTTCCCTCCCATCAACAAATTCAAGAATTCTACCAACTAAAGTTGCACGTGCGGACAGAAACTTAGTTGTTTGATAATATTTGTTAACAATAGCAGTTAATTTGTATCTACGAATTAAAATGCCATTGTGGGCAAGGCTTCCCAACTTTAAGAAAGTGTATGCATTATTGTAATCATAATTTTGAAAGCCATGCGCTCAACATTAGCAAACGTACTTTTTTCCAAGTTGAACTAGTTACCGTTGGATCTACTTTCTAGAAAGATGGCACTCAATACGGCATTAGGATTAAATGCTACTAATGAATGGAACCATAGATTACGGAGATATGCCAGCATCATTGCGACTTGATTTAATCCTGCTGGACACATACATCAACTAAATTAACGAGGGCATTTAACTTTTCGATTTTTCATCAGTGTCATCGGAGGGCAGGGAATCCCATTTGAACTATCTAGATATATACGCAGATGGCTCTTAATGAGACATAGGATTAGGGGAACTGTGGGGATAAAAATTTTAGCAGGATCCCCAATGAATGTATTTTACATGCTGAATTATCAGCGGTGTTAAAAGCGCCAAACTGGCTGTTGTACTACGGGATATTGGAAAGAAATATCCGAATCTTCACCACTTCTAATTGTGTCTATGCAACATCTAATCTGTTCCAAAAGTGCTGAGCATCTTCAAATCGGATGCACCCATAAATAGGTATATATGGGGCTCAGGCTAGATAGTGGGAAGAACCCACATGGAAAAATATTAAGCTAATCTAGCGTAAATTAGACCAGCTTCGAACCAAGAATCTAACTAATATTTCACAATATTAGTTAGATTCTTGGTTCGATTACTGGACACTTCAGATTTGGCAAGCATATCAAGGAAATGGGGTTGCCGGCAAATCATTACTGCAGCAACAATCACTATGAAGAGGAAGAGAAGGCGCTATTTCATTTTCTGTTCCTATGTTCTGTCTTGGAGGAACGAACTACTACACGGTATATGTTTCATCATCAGTAGTATCAACCTCTTTCATCATCTTTTTCTTCATTACTCGTGAGAATTTTTAATTATGAATTTTCAAGGTATGAATCCGGAAGAGATGGACAAATATCCTTCGGCAGGTAGCCCGTCAATATCTGAATGTACTCCTAAGGCCTTGGACCATGAGATTCCAATAGGTTTGGGCAATGAAGCCTCGCAAGGAATTCCGGTGTTTATTTGCCAATGGCGGAATTCTGATGAGATGGGTTAAAAAACCTCGCAAGGGGTGGACGGGTCAGTTTTCAAAGATACTTCTGAGGAAGAGGCTGAGACGGTAGCGCAAATTGTGTGTGCATGTCCAGCACTGGTTAGCATAGGGCTTAGGGTTTCGGGCAGAGACTTGTTAAATGTGAATGCCACGGGGGACCTAAACCTTCAACAAATGCTAACAATTACAAGAGACTTTGTGATGTGGAAGAATGTTGACAATTACAAGCCGACAGTCTTAAATCACTATAGTCAAGAGTAAAGGCTAATGTTAGCACGAAACGCAATGAAGGTAAGCTATTCGTAAATTACAATTCGAGGAAAGAAGGCGGTCGAAAATGGATCCATAAAATAAGCGATCTGCTTCGATATCCCCCTACAATGAATAATACGGCCATGTTCCGACACTCGCATCTCGCACAAAATTTGCGAGTTCGATTTCAACTCGCATGTGAGCTGTTCTGTAACTCGCATTCGCAAGAGTTTTGGTGAGTTCAAGTCGCAAGATTATACCGAAGTGAACTGCTGTATTTAAACTAAACTAGTTTTTAAAGAAACTACAAAGTTATGAATAAATTAAATTAGACATTCAAAAAAATGGAACTTACCCAAATAACATCTGGTGAGGGACTGCCTGAAAATAAACAGTCCAACTGGGCAGTCGAGTGTAATTCATGCATTTTAACACCCGTTGAACTTTGTAAACGTGGTGTTGTACAATTCAAAGTTTTCAAAACTGGTATCATATCACCCATGTAGCCGTGTAAACATTTCAGTGATGAAATTAACAAATCCAAGTCCTCCGACTTTTCAGCTGATGAAAATTCATTTTGATCGTGATCTATCAAGGTAAAAGAGGATATCGAACGTCTGTGCAGTTTGAGGCTTGTGTTTGTAGATGTTAACCACGAAGCCAACCAGTAGAGTTTACAATCACATATATAATCATTATTTAAAATATTGATATAACGTAAATTAGGTAAATAACTTAGAGTTTCAGGTAAAAACGACAGATTATTATGGCCAACATTTAGACGCTCGAGTTGTTGCAGTGAGGACACTTCTGCGGGCAAATTTTGCAATGTGTTGTGGGCCAAGAGCAGAATTCTTAAATTGGGGGCATTCATGAACAAAGTCTTACTTAGAGTTTTTAAGTGATGGTTATGTTGCAGAGATAGATAAGTTAAATGTTTTAGTACAGAAGGATCTACATAGGAGTTCTCGTTACGCGATAAAAAATTATTTAACTTTTCTATCGGTGTATGTTCTATGCGCAAGGAAATTAAATTTCTTTGATTCATAAATATACCACCAGGCAGTTGGTTAAACCGATTATTACTCAGGTCCAAATGTTGCAGACGTTGTAGGGGATGAAACAGAATGGAGGAAATAATAGTTAAAGTATTTGAAGATAAATTCAGGGTTATTAAATTATTTAACGAATCGAAGGCCTTGCGATCGATGGTAGCGATTTGATTCTCCGATAAATCTAAATGAAGAAGTTTTTGCATATTATAAAATGAGTTTCTATTAATCATTTGCAGTTGATTTCTTTGCAACTGTAGAATGCGCATTTCCCCATTCCCCACAAAGAAATTGTCCGGAAAAGACAAAAGTTGATTGTCTGCCATATTAAGTATCTGCAAATCGCTCATCGAACGAAAAAGTTGAAAGGGCAATACCTTTAATTTATTGTAGGCCACATATAATCTTTGAAGTTTAAAAATTCCATCGAAACTATTTCGTTGCAGATCGGTTAGGACATTATGTGTCAAGTTTAAAACTTTCAGTTCACTTAAGTTTCTTAGGAATTTACCATTGAATATGTGTAAACGATTATTATCTAAACGTAATTCAATCAAATGGTTAGCATGGTGTAGTGGCGAAAAGTCACACGATTCTGTAGTGATATCGTTGTCTGTTAGCTTAAGTACTTTTAGACGCCTTACTATCCTAGGACGAACCCAATCTATGCAGACCAATTCATTATCCGTCAGGTCCAAAGATTCCAAATAATCAAAATTTAATTCATAACTCCTAAAGAGATCTAGTAATTGGTGATCTTTGACTCCTGATGAAGTCCACTGTAAGCTATGTACACCATCCATCTGTTGCATTTGCAAATATACACCTTGGTCGGCGTCGGCAGATTGGTGGCTCTCGTAACAATGCTGCAGAGTTATGTGGGCGTATTTAATGTATTTTTTAGCTTTAAGTTCCTCATTAACGTTGGGTATTGAAGTGTTTTCGCAAAATAATTTGAACACATTGCCTTCTTCAGGCACGTCTACAAGAGGCGAATTGAAACCTATAACATCATCTTGATAATCTGACAAAATATCTCTATCTTCTAAATCACCAGTTGTTGTGTCGTCCAGTAAAATACCACTCTTTTTGCCTAAACCAATAGCAGCCAAGGGGTGTTGAAAAAATTTTTCTACAAATCCTAGAGTTTCTTTAGAATGTTTTACTTGCAGCTGATGCTGCTGCTGTAAAAGTTGCTGTTCCCGCTTTAATAGACTCGATGGATCATTAGCCAGTGTTGAGATACATGATTTTGTTGTCAAATCATTATTAAATTTTTGCTTTTGTTGCAACTGTTTTAATTCTAAATTAATAGTAGATGATGGCGACAATGATGATGGAACTGATGAACTACAATATATCAGACCAGTAAAGTCAACAACTAGGAAAAGAACCAATATCAGGGAAATCTTGGATATTGTTTCCATTTTTCTGTGTGTAATTTCAAAAATTTATATGGCATTATATTGTCATTCTTAAGTGGCATATTATATCTGAAATAAAAACAAGGGATATTTTTAAGTAAAATTAATTTAAAAGTGATTTTTTTATTAAAGACTTTATAAGAAATATAGGATCATATACAGCTGTTGACAACTAATTAGAAACGCACTTATTTTTAAGACTCTGTTTATCATTTCAACAAATATATATGTATATGTTTACCGTTACTTTTATTTTTGTTTATGATTACTGATCAATTAATGACTAAATTCAAGCGATTGTTGCTGTGCAGTTCGTTTGGTGTACCGTTATTTTTAAATTTGCTTGCTTTCTTAGTTTTTGTTATTTGCGACAAATAATTAGAAACGTAAAAATTTTGGGTGAGTGACGCTGATTAAAGCAAAAAGTTTTAAAAACTTTTATTAAAAATTGTGAAAAATTAATTTTGGTAAGTATTTTTTGTGTTTGTTAGAGCATAAATATTTTTAATAATTTTTTCCAAGATTTGATATGGGAAAACGTAAAAGTTGTACTCCAGAAGAGAGAAGCGCTATATCAGCCCTTCGTGATAAAGGCAAATCATATAGCGAGATTGCTGCACATCTTCACTTCACACCTTAAGCATCATAAGACATTTGCAAAAATAGGCCAAGAAAAACATCTGCTGACGTGGACGTAAAAAATGTCAATATATCGAGAGTCGACCCAAGGAAGAAGTCCAGACAAATTCAGCACGAAATAAAGGAGCTGAAAAATGTCCAAGTGTTGTCACGCACCATACATATCTCGCCGTTTAGTGGAAGCTGGTCTACATGGTAGAGCAGCAAGAAAAAAACCGCTTTTGACAAAAAATACACCGAAAACGACGACTTGCGTTTGAGACGTCACATTGGGCCTGGACAGAACGTTAGTGGAAGACAGTGGTCTGAAGTGACGAGACCAAAATAAATAGAATTGGTCCGGACGGAAATCGTTACGTCAGGTGGGCTGTAAATGAAGAATTTAATCCTCGCTATGTTTCACGTGTTGTGAAGCGTGATAGAGGATCAGATAGATGAGAAGCATTGCGACGCTGTAATCAGGCCAAAGGGTTTTGCTAAAAAATATTGAAAAAAGTAAGTATTTAACCACGTTTTTTAACCTTTTTTAACAGCCGTTTCTAATTAGTTGTCCCAACATTTCTGTTTTTTTTTTAGAGTTATTGGAAAAAAGTAGGCGAAACTATGTAACACGCCCATCGCCACGTTGCTTGTTTTATTAAGTTTTAACAAGTATCTATCACTGCTGGAGACTGCTGTACTCAAGAAATTTTCTAAAAATGCATATTTTATGTTTCAACATAAATGCAGCTATCATTAGATATTTGAAAATACATCTATCTATTAAAAGTACATCAATGTATTGGCTTTCAAGGTGAATTTTTTCTCATAAAGAGATCGCAATATTGGAGAAGTTATCAAGAACAAGTCCGCGATAAATTCTCTATAAGTTGTCGGATGTCTGAAAGAGTTGGATATACATTAAAAACGTTATAAACCGTACGCGGTTTATAAATAAAAGTTGTACTTTTTAGATCTATTTGTATTTGTCCTAAATGACACAACATATACCCATGGACAAGAGTCATCGTCGCTTTGCTTACTCAATGTTTGAAGAACTGTTTTCTGTAAATACAATTTTGCTGACACCAGCAGCCGAGATAATAGCTCGCATCAAGAGTATAGCACCACTTTTCCAATTTTTTTTTTACAATTGAAATTAAATAAATACATTTATTTTTCTATTTGGATAAATTTGTGGGCATGGGAGTTCTTTAAACGTTGAAGAAGAAAAGTGGCGATAACGTTTGCTCATGTGTATACTTTAACCAGCAATAAATATAAATAAACAAATATTGAAGATTTTTTTAAGCAGATTAACCGGTTTACTAATGTTTTTAAAACCGAAACAGGGCTTTTTAAAAATTTTTAATACTCAAACTATTTGAAAACCGGTTTTTGGGAAATATCGAATAATCGATCACCCTACGATTTATACTCTAACAACCTAAAAGTTAAGGACATAACAAGAAAGGCTTTTACCCCATGCAGTGGTGGCAATCGAACCCACAAAGAAATCCTGCCAATTGGCCTGCCAAAACACATATAATTTTGTTCAAGGTTTGTTTCATAGAATTTTTTTTTAAGGATATAAAGCAAAGATGTAACACAGTAAATGAACCTCTACATTACACGTTTTCCATATGTACTGGAATATGTGTTTAATACATACGAAATTCCAAAAAACCCCTGAGAAAAAAATGTTGTTTTCTTTACATGTTTTCCATCTTTTTTTTTTTTTTGCTCTTGCAGTGTTCTTGTTGTTGCCAAGTAGAGATGTATTTACATATAAAATTAGAACGTGCTCTACTTGCCAAACGTACACAAGGTTTACATGTGTATCATACACAATATAGTTTTCATATGGAAACAAAAACAAATGGCGTTAAAGTAATAATTCCAGTGCTGCCAGCTGCAGTGATTTTTTGTTTGTTACCGTACACTGGTTCAAAATATACAATATCTTATATCAATATCGTTTTCAATGCATAGAGTTTTATTTTAAAGTTTATTTCACAATGAAAAAGATATAATACTCACTACATGCTACAATTCCTAGCAATCAGCTGTTTCGATTAACTGACTAGTTTTGCAAAAATCGCATTTTTAAGATTAAAGATTAAGATTTAAGATTAAATTTTGGTAAAAATAAACCAAAGTATTTGGTCGTCAGCTTGCAGGCACAAATACACGTATATGGCTTGCCGTAACTGAGTGCACTGTGAGAAGTTCTGACTTATACCTCCACGTGGTGGCGGCCGCTAACAGGCTTCTGTCTCTGCAAGGAGTTTGGCTAAATAAGTATAAAAAATCCCTAATCCACGGTGGAACAGCATACGCCAGGGATGTGTGGCCAAGAGGGTGCTTGGTCTCAAGTATGCGAACTTTGGTAGGGTGGACATATGTTTCTCCATTAGAGGGATGAATCAGGAAGCCTTGCAAGAGGCGGAGATGTTAAGCTCTGCAGCAACTACGGCTTTAATTGGCTAAAGGGAGTATCCGGAAAAGATTGACAAGAATGGCTGGCAAAGAGTGAACGGGTCGATCTTTAAAGGTACTTCTAAGATGTCAGAACGTGAGATTTCGACAGGGATAGGCAATAAAGCATCGCACGAGGTGGAGGGGCTAATCTCTGTAGGAACGCTGGTATTTATTGGCTAATGGAGGAACTCTCAAGAGTTGGACAAGAAAACCTCCCAAGTGGTGGACGGGACGCTACGAAAGATACTCCTGAGGAGGAGGCTGAGACGGTAGCACACATTGTGTGTGAATGTCCAGCACTGGCTAGCATAAGACTTAGGACCACGGGCAGTCACTTTTTAAGTGCACATGCCATGGTGGACCTAAGCTTTAAACAAATGCTAGCAATTACAAGAGACTTCGTGATGAGAAAGAAGGTCGACAGTCGCCAGTCTGAAATCACTATAGTCTATAGCAAAGGTTAGTGGTAGAGTGGCGAGTGTTGTTTGAAACTAAGGTAATCGCAAATTACAAGTCGGTTGCTTGAAATCAATTCGAGGAAATAAGGGGGTCGAAAAGGGATCCATAAAGTTTGCGGTCTGCTTCAATATTCCCCCTACATTGAAAAAAACAAAGTGTTGGTATAAAACAAGAACAATAAGTAGACGTATAGAGAACGAAAAATGACACTGAAGATGACACATAGCCGAAACCGGTTTGTCTTCAAACCAAACTTGACAAGGGATGGCGGAAATTCGTTCCAAAAATCTACATCAAAACACCCTGTCGGAATATCAAACCAAGAATAGGCGTATATTTCTTTATATTAATCCGAACTAGTGTAATATAAGAAAAATTATAGGTATAATTTATTGTGTAAAAAATGAAGATATGAAAAGGATTTCGTTGTAGGCCAGTGTAATTTGAAATGTAGGTTTTAGAAAAGTAAGGATGAAATTTCATAATTTGAATTTTAGGGGATATGTGATTAGGTTGATTCACCATAATGGGAAACGTTTTTACCATTACTTTCAGATTATAATTTGCGTTTAATTTAAATGAATTAACAATATATATTAATTAAAATATTATTTTAGACAACATATTTAAATTATTGTTGTCTAGAAGTGAGTTTTCAATTCTCTTAACATTTATCACACTGTATGATGTTTCCATTACATAAGTAGCAGACAGAGTACACATTAGTAGAAAGTTTTTTTTTGTAACTTTCCATTTAAAGTTCAAGGTCAATTTGACGCTACAACCCTCGCAAGAAGAAACAAAAAAAATCATTATTTCTGTATTCTTTCGTTTTCGTACAATTCACTAGGTTGATGGGGGTATATGGTGCGTACATACATATATATACATATACATACATATACATACATACATACATATAAGTTTGTCATACAGTTTGTAATATTCATTTAATGCCCTACAAAGTTAATTTATAATAAATTTTTTAGATAAAGGTGTATGTTCAAGGTTTGTTTATGTCAGGGTTGCCAAAACTTTATTGAAAACAAAATATTTAAACCATTTGTACAAAGAACTTTATTTCTTATAAGATATAAAAAGTCAACGGGATGGATGTTTTTTCGAATCAATTAAGTGAAAAGAAGATCTAAATGTTTACACTTCCAAATTTTTGGTAACTTGTTTAGATGAAGTAAATTAGATGAACACTTACTCTTAATTCAACAATCAAAAGTCAAATGAAGAAATTAGGCCCCACCCTTTATATTACATTTTCAATGAAAAATATTAAAAAGCATTTCACTTTTTTAAGGCAAAATACATTGAAGTTAAAATAGGTTTTTTGTTTATTTTAAAGTTTTCAAAACTTTTAGGAATAATTGGTCCATAAACTTGACAAGGCATGACGGAAATTCGTTCCAAAAATCTGCAAAAAATAGCAAGTGTTGCCAAAGTTTGCTCTGCTGTTGCATATTTATTATAAAGTCGAGTTTTTTGGGATTTGATGTTGTGTTTGGATTGGCCTCATATATTCTACTCTTACACCGTCTTATAATTAGAATACCGAACCGCTGTGTACGTATAACAAATCCAATAGTATTGACGACAAACAGTGAGAGATAGAGAGAGAAAGTTTGCTTTTTACTTTTTCAGAGCATAAAATTTATACCCACATAACTGGTTTTCCGTTCAGTGGTTTTAAATCAGGCGGTATGGCAAGGATGGCAGCTGTTAAATATCTGTCATCCGAAGCGTCACTTAGTGAAAGCACAAAGTAGTAAACAGAGGTGAAACGACAGTATAGTGATCTTTTTCTCTATCCGTCTCGTTCCCTCAGAGCCTTAGTTTTGTTTTTAGATTTTTGTTTTTATTTTGATTTTCTTGCCGTGTTTTCCTGTATTTGTTGTTGTATTTCGTCACAATATACTATATTAGTCTCTTTCTAACAGAACCCATAGTAAAAAAAACTGAGTTTTTTATTTTTTATGTGTCAAAGTCTTCACCTCTGGTTACCCTGTGGTGAAAGGTTTACCATTTACGAATATGGATCGTTTAACAACAATAAAGAATGCGTAAAAATATTTAAAACTTACTACAAAAGTGGTGGTTCAAACTTGTACACTTTTCGAGAATTTGGTGTGATTTTGGTCGTCATAATCGATCTACTGTGCAAAGAATTGGCAAGATGATAAAGAAGTTTGAAGAGACTGGGTGCGTTACAGATGTGGTTAGGCCTGTGCATAATCGCAATGTGCGCACCGCCGAAAATATCGCTTCCGTTAGTGAAAGTGAAACGGGTGATGCGAATTTATCGATTCCAAGGCGTTATCAGCAATTGGGCATATTTTACGGCGTAATATGGCGTATTTTGCATTTGGAATTGCACCTGCATCCTTATAAGGCTGACCATTCACGTAGATATGCTGATTGGCTTTCAAAGCTGATTTTTTAAACATAATTTTCTTCACTGATGAAGCTCATTTCTCTCTAAAAGGTTACGTCATCAAGCAAAATTGTCTCATATTGGGCTAATAATTGTCTCGGCCATTGCATCTGGAAAAAGTGACTGTTTGGTGTCCATTATGGTCTCGAGGTGTCCTTGGACCGTTACCGTCAATTCAGAGCGCTACGGAAGTATGATTACCGACATTTTTGGCCTTCAATTGAAGATTATAAACTGGATATTATGTGGTTTTAACAAGACGGTGCCACGAGCCACACAACACGACCGATTTTGATTTTATGGCATGGGAACTTTTTAGAACGCGTAATTTTTACATTTTGGCGGCCACCAAGATCATGCGATTTGATGCTGTTAGGATTTATTGTGAGGCTACGTCAAAGATCGTGTCTACGCGGATAATCCCCTAATGTTGGAGAATTTGAAAACCAACATACGTCAAGTTGTGGAAAACTAACTCATAAGGATCGACTGTTGCAACCATTCTGCATGCAGTTATTTAAATGACATTGTATTTCGTACGTAATGGCAAGGTCCAAGCATTATAATAAAGTAAAAGAAAAATGTATTTTAATTTTTAAAAGTTAAGTGAGCATTCATTTTTTGGAGTGACTGTACGTAGACAATTGTGTATTTAAGAGCCATTTATTTACAACATTAAACAAACAATTCATTCAATCTTTTTCGCACCGCAATAGCTGCAATCATTGTACGTTCAAGTGAACTTAATGCTCGTGTCATTATTAAATTGATTTATTTACTATAGTCTCACAAAATACAAAAGGACGGAAGGGATGTACAAGCGCTATACACAAGTAGAAGTATAATATTTTGGACGCCCCGCTTTACATGTACTTCTTACAACACGCCCTCTTCCTAACACTTACAAGTACACAATTTTTCATTTCTTGGTGAATTCCTATTTCCTAAGAATAGCTGTTATTAGTTTTACGTTCTTTTTATAGCATGCCAAGTTTTCTGGAAATGCTAAAAGTGTCGGGAAAAATTATATATAAATCAAAATACCACACACAGTATGTGCGACAGTGTTTCGCACTCACGAGATATTCCGCCATTGTTGATTTTTCAACCGAATACGAATTCTGAGCTGCATTTTTGTTTAATAGCTAACGATAGGCCCTTTTTTATTTTTGTAAGGTAATTGGGCTTATTAACTTGCATTATAAATAACAATTTGTCAGTACACTTAGAGAACACATATTGTAGAAAGAATAACTTAATAAAGAAAATGTTATAATTTTAGATAGCACAAAAACGGCTTAACAAATAACTTCCTTTTAAATGATATTCTGTTTGTTAAGATCGGCTGTTAATGTGAGCGTAAAAGGAAAAACTAAAAATCGTTAAACCAAAATATCTATCTTCAAATCTTCGAGTCGATAAATCATCAAATCTGGCAGCCGTCATTTCTGAACAAAAAAAAAATAATAATTGTAAAGATTTTTAATATTAATTATCAAGTAATTCTAATTCATGAGTTCGTTTTTCTTTCTATTCAGAAAGAGAATTATTTATTTAATATAGATAACCTTTGAAAACAGTAAAAGTTTTAATTTTATTAGACATCTAGCTGAATGGAATGCATTTTCTATGTCGCTACACACGTTATCAACATTCTTCGTGTCTTATCTACAAATTGTGTGTCTAAAGAACTTCTATTTATACCAACATTTAAGACAAATGGAATACGAGAATGAATTATTTCTCAATTTTTGAATTGTTTTAAATTATAGTCTTTTTTCCTTGGTTGAGAATGAAGTTTTACAACACTCTAACTTTTTCTGTTATTGAATTCTAGGTTACCATATGCAATTTGCTTTTAGCCAACCATTGGTTGGCAATGAAAGCATTGTATGTATTTTTTAGTTTCATCTTAAGTGGATATATTTTAGTATCCAATTGTTTATGATGCCTAAAGAATTAGAAATACTTGATAATTAATAATATTTGTAGTTCGGAATAAAAGAATAAAAAAGATTTTTAATATTAAAGTTGAAAATATGTACATATATATATATATTATTAAAGTACATATGTACTGGTTGTTTAAAGTAAAAAAAAAAATAATTCACAATTTTACGTGATTTCGAAGTCGCTTTATTTATTGTTTATATATATTTTATTGAATTGTATCAACTGTTTAAAATATTGCGATCCATTTGTTTATAATTTGAGGTTTGTTCTAGTCAAAAAATAAATACCATTATTATATTACCATTATATGGAGAGGGAAATGTCCTTCAACGAATCGAAATTTCGTCGGCTTGGATTAGACGTCAACTGAAATACACATCAAAGACAGTAAATGTAATGGTTTGATCGAACGCACACGTTCATGACAATCACCATCATCTTTAAAGAAGTCAATTAATAAGAGCGCGTTTATATCATGCTTAGTGCAGCGGCTGCATCACGCGCTATTGTCACATTTGTGGGTGAGATGTGTACAGAAGCTTAAGAGGCAATAAAAAAGACACGAGTTTAAAATGAAGGCTTCAATTTTGTAGTTTCTCCTTCGTGTTTATGTAATTTAAGCGATGTTGATCTTTTAGCACATTTCTGCTACATTAGGCAAAGTACAAATTATTAAGCTTTTGGCAGCACTTAATGCAAATGAAGGAGCTAAAAGTATTTGCCAATTATGCACGAAGTATGATGTATATGCGCCCCTAGAAAGGCTTGATTAGCCTGTCGTTGTTCACCAAACAAAACTTCACAATTTTGCTTCTTATTAATATAAAGATTTATTTAATAAAAAATTAGTCTCGCTAAGATAAAGAAAATTAAGAAGTAGACCATCGTAATCCTTGTTACTCTTGGGTGCATCCATATTTTTTTTTTAGTTTTATTAAAAAAATTAACTTTAATAATAATTATTATTCAGGTTTTATTTTTCGCTTAGAAAATAATAGTTATTTTCGGAGTTTTATATTTTGCTTGGAAAATAAAAATTCTTTTTATTTTTATTTATTTATTTATTTAATAGTAGTATTATAAATATTTTAAGTTATTAATTATTAAATAATTTTAATTTTTAGGCATGAGTTCGTTTTCTCTTTCTATTCAGGAAGAGAATTATTTATTTAATATGGACAACCTTTCATTGCCAACCAATGGTTGGCTAAAAGCAAATTGCAATAACAGAAAAAGTTAGAGTGTTGTAAAACTTCATTCTCAACCAAGGAAAATAGACTATAATTTAAAAATTCCAAAATTGAGAAATATCTCATTCTCGTATTCCATTTGTCTTAAATGTTGGTATAAATAGAAGTTGTTTAGACACACGATTTGTAGGTATGTATACACTCTGTAAAAAAATTTGGTTTAAACAATTTGAACACATAATATCTCTGAATTATTAGTAGTATTAGGAATACTCTTATTTTTCATACAAACAATTGCATAATACCAAAATTTATATTTGTATTTATTCATATTCATAGCAACCCTGTGTTGTACTGTTTCTTACGAATGATATTATTTTCCTATTAAAAATATTTAAATCTTGTTCAAGTTTTGCATCATTGGGTAGCATGTTGTATAATGATAATCCCTTGCAGAATAGTGAACGCTGCTTTGCACTTGTTGAAAATCTTTGCAGTCTGAAATTTTGTGAATTCCTAAGGCATTAAGGTTGTACTTCTCCGACATACTCTATTTGTTCACACAAGTATTGTGGTGCATCCATCTCCTGTTTTTATTTTCCAGATAAATTTAAGAGTATTCAATTGTAGTCTTTGTTGTATATTTAACCATTTCAGTGTGTCAAGCATGAATTGTGTTGATGTGTATCGATTTTGTAGTTTTTGGAGTCGTTCTATTTGTGTATTTGTGCAGCATGTATATAAAATTGTGGAGCCGAACTCGAAATGAGGTTTAATTATTACATTATATATATTGATTGATATCAATCATTATTGAAACTTTGTTTCTTAAACGTTTAAAGAATCCAATTTTTCTACCAACCTTTTTGCATATATATTCAATATGATTCTTAAACTTTAAATCTTTGTCGATAATAAAACCGAGATATTAAATACTGTGCAGTTTTTCTATTTCTGTATCATTAATTTCTATTGCCACATCACTATTCATATTAATTTCCATTAGTTTAGTTTTATTTTCATTTAATTTTAATTTATTCATTTTAATCCATTCATTTATTTTCATTAAATCAAACATTAAATTTTCTTTACATTTTTCTTCACTTTTTGCTTCGGTGATAATCAAAGTATCATCTGCATATTGTACAATTTCACATTTTTCTAATATCTTCGGCATTTCATTTATGTATATAATAAATAATAAAGCACCAAGTACCGATCCTTGTGGCACTCCGAACTCGTTGTACAAAGTACCTGATATCGCATTATTTACTCTAGGTTTTTGTTTTCTTCCGTTCAAATAGGATTTAAACTAACTGAATTCTTTGTTTATCACATCATACATGTACAGTGTTTGCAGTAGAATATTTCTGTCTATTGTTTCAAAAGCCTTCTTAAAGTCAAGGAAAATTGCCATTATTTTGTTATTTTTATCTATCCCCTTCCATCTACTTATCACATAATTGACTGCAGTTTCGCAAGAGAATGTTTGCGGAATCCTGACTGACGTTTCAAAAAAAAGTTGTTATTCTCCATATAAGTTTCTAATTGTAATTAAATTACTTGTTAAATTATTTTTTCACATGTTTTAAGGGTACATATTGGGGGATATTCTTCACTTTTTTTGGGTTTTTTTTTTATTTTTTCGATTTTTAATTCTTGTCAGTGACTGTAGAACGATCTTTTTCTGTCCCAAAACTGATATTAAGGTCGAATATTATCTCCAGATAAAAGTAAAATTTTTTGAATAAAACTTACAATCGCTGCAGTAGTCCCTGATAAAAATCATTTAAAGGTTTCGTTTACTGATATTTCACATGTACTCGTATTAAGATTAGAACAAATTTGATCAGCAATGTTAAATTTTAAGATCTTTTCTTTTTATTAACTTTAGAAACTAAAAACAAGTTGTTATTATTAACTAAACTAAAAATGGCACCTCAATGGAATGGCCCTATTTGATCATACTTAACAAAAAATTTAGAAAATAATTAATTCAACCAACAACAAAAAAAAATCCAAACACAAATAAAAACAACAAACGAAGACAAATAAAAAAATCCAACGGAGAACACAAGTATTAAGAAATTCACATTTTTCTATCTACATAAATTCATTATCACGGTGAAGGCTATAAAACACTTACACTTGACAGTAAGCTCTGCTTTATTTTTATTATTCAACCACAATTCGTTGAATTACGACACTTGTTATGTTACTTATTTATAAATAATAAAGAATGAAATTTAAGAAAGGCAGTTTTGCAACGTTAATGCGCAATTTTATTAGTCAGGATTTTAGGCATTTCAAACAAAATTTTGAATTATAAAAACAATTTAGTGCCTGTTTCTGTATTCCGAAGGATTCAATCGTCAAGAAAATTTGTATGAAAACCACACAATTTTTTAAAAATATTTTTGAGTCATTTCGATAACAATTTTCTAGACGTTCGAATCGTTCTGAGTACAGAAACAGCCCCTTAGCTAAACATGATACGAACCCTAATTTCTTAACATAATAATTGTGCACTCAACAGAGCTCTGTTAGTAATTTAACAGTGAGAGTAAAATTTATCTTATTTTCCGAAGCCTACAACACGAAGCAGGAACCAGGTCCACAAAAAGGTCCATCCATAAAAATACTTGTGACACTTATAGTACAGTAAACACTGTGCTTAAACAACAACAAACACACCATCCCTAAGCTCATACAAGTTACCAAGAAATTAAATACACACAGAACAACAAATACGGTATAAAATTAACACGTACAGACGATATTACATGAATAAAATTCTCTTCAAAGGTGAAGAGTATAAAAGATGTAAAGATAAATGAATACAAGTTACAATTATTTTTGTAATTGCGGCAAAACTACTACTTACACCGGCGAGCAAAAGCGGCTACATAATATTATAACAAAGATAAATACAAACAACTAACTATTCTTGCCTGTACGATTTTAATGTTAGGAAAACTTGTGGCACTCACTGTACAGAAAGTTCTAGAGTTAAAGAATACGACTACCTTTGTCACCCACTGTACAGACAGGACTGTGCTGTAACAAAAACAAAACGGAACACTCAATAGCTCATACAAGTTACCAGGAAAGTAAATACACACATCAACATGTAAAGACAAATTCCAAAAATTGAGTAGTATGGGGAAACAATAACAATGCAAAGAAGCCACCACCATAAGTAACAAAACAGTAGTTAAAAAAACAAATATCACAATAAAAAAAAAACTGGAAAGAAGATGTTTATAGCTAACGAAGTATTCTTCAGCCTTCTATAAGTTTCGAGAAAAGTAGATGGTTACTATAAAAAGACTTCGGTGGTCAAGCTAGAAGTAAGTTTTAATAAAAACGTTATATTGCTAACATCATAATAAAGAAGTAGCAGTTGTGTTTCATTTAAGTCTTAAATAGAGTAATTAAAGCAGCAGTGTGGAAAAGAAACCTGCCGTGTGTTATTTAAAAGAAACTGTAAAACAAAGAGAACCTGTACAAAAATTAAACACGTTTAAAAAGGTTAAAAGTAACAGTATTAAAACCGAAAAATTGTGATGGCATTACATAGAAATGGTACTTCAAAGGGAGGCTATGTAAAACAACTATAATAGTGGGGTATCTAAAATAATTTTAGAAGATAAACGAATCTAATTTGAAAAAACAAATTCTTAATGAATATTTTTAGTGTGAGCAAAAATGACCATCATCCCACTAGAGAGAAATAGTACTCCAGATAGGCACATAGTATATAGGCCAAACGTATGTACAGCTGCGGTAAAAATAATAGCAGCACAAAACAAAAATATTTTGATTGTAGAATGAAAAGTCCACACGTTTTTAGTTTATGCAAATCAAATTTCTATTCAAGTATTTCTATATTCAAGTAAAAGAAATGGCTTATAGTTAAATCATAAATTAAATTCGTTAAAAAAATTGTCGGTATTTAAAATAGCAGCGCTAACTTAAAATAAATATGATATTATATTTTGAACTGAATTATTATTCCTTTTTTAATGTTAGGCTTTTCCAGGATATGAGTTGCATTTTAATATATGGTTGCGTTCCCTTTAGTTTTTAATACAGCCTTGCAACGTCGTTTCATTGAATTAACAAAATTCTGACATCTCTCATGGGGTACACTTTTCCAGGATGCCTCATTTACAGTCGAAAGGTCGTTATTTTTCTTCGGACTAACTTCTGAAACTGCATTCTTAATATTACGCCACAAAATCTCTATAGAATTAAGGTGTGGACTGCGGAGGCTACTTCATTACACGACTGGTATGTTTGGCAGCATGACATTTTGTAAAATAGCGACATATTTGGAAGAATGCATTATATCTTTTATCCAATATACTGGACTAACACCATAATTTGAAAAACATGCCCAAACCATACTACTGGATCCTCCATGTTTACCTGTTTTAACAGTATATCTTGGATCGTATTCCTTATTAGGAGATCTCCTTCCATACTGCAGCGATCCCATTCCACGATATAAAACAATTTTCGATTCTTCAGACCACAATATATTGCTGCACTTTTCCAACGGCCATGAAACATGAAGTTTAGCAAATTCCAATCGTTTTTATATGTATTTTTTTTAACAAAGGAACAGCTCACACAATGTTTCTGATTTCGCGGGCAGACGCTAAAGGTTTTTTGGAGCTTTACAATATAATGTGTCTCTGGGTAACGGCGGTAACCAATGTCTTTCTTCAATGTGTTTCAGGTTTTTCTTAAACAATATGGCGGTCCGTACCATTATTGGTGAGCATTGAAGAAGGGTTTGTATTTCTCGATATTGTTTCCCTTCAGAAACCATTTTCTTTTTTAATAAGGGAATGTTTCTCCTCTGTGCAAGGCTTAGTCTGAACCACTTGATTAAAAAAAAAAAATTATTTTAAAATAACACGAACTTTTATATTTTTCTTACTTTTTCATTTAAAATTTTTCATAAAATTTTATTTCTTGTAATTATTTTTAAAAATGCTGCAAAATGAGAACTTCAAGCAGATACCAACGATTTCTTCTAGAATAACAATTTCATAAAAAGTTTAGAGTTATATTTTTTTTGTGTGTTTGAATCGAGTAAATTTCTTTAATTAGAGAGATTCAATAACACAAAATTGAAGTGAAAAAAAATCGTGTAAAGAAATGAACAGCAATGCAATTTAAAATAAGTCTACATGCTATTATTTATATCACAACTGTATGTACATAAGATTTACATATGGGTTGTATGCAATATAATTTTCATAATGATTACGCGGCATGTACAAATTTTACATGTATAACTAGTGATGGTAAGATTAATCGGAAAGCGATTAATAATCGATTATTTTGTCGCAATTAACGAAATAATTGTATCGAGAATTTTCTTTCGATTAATCGAGTATTATACCGCTAAAAATGTTTTTCTGTTGTAATGGCAACATATTTAGTGGAAAATCTAATACAAATAACCATTTTGAGCCAGTTTGAACGCCAGTTAATGAATATGAAACAATAATTTTCTGCTGGCAGCATGAAATCTATTAGACTTCAAATTGAAACAAAATCCATTTCCAAGATTGATTGGCGCTATCAGTGAATATGATATAAGAAGTGATAACGACAGAATTCGAATTATGGTATCAGTACAAATCTTTGGCTCAGAAGCAAAATATAAAGAACAATGACTCTACAAATCATCAAGACGAGCCAGGCTTCTTTCTCAACGCTCTACTTCTTAAATTAAAACGAAATATGGGATGAATTGAAAACATTGTATCCTAAGCTTTACATATTCTTTTCTGTTTGCGACTTCTGTACCATCAGCGCGCTTTTTTTTCGAAGCAAACGCAAAAGCTACGGGAAAAAGAATAAGATTGATTACAAAGCGCTTTTTTACACTCTTAATTTTAAAATCTGTTTTAATCAAATAAATTTAAAAATCTCTTATATTTTTGCCAATATTAAAAATATTTTTTTTAATAATAATTATTTACTTCAGCTGAATTAATCAATTATTTGATTTTTTTTTCGATTAAGTTCAATGAATAATTTCCCGGCTCGATTAATCGTATTTTTAATTAATCGATTAATATTTTGTACCATCGCTATCCACAACACATATCCCGATATATGTGAAAAGCTCGTAGTGTAAACATTCCTTTAAGAAATAAATCAGTAGCTTAATTCTTGAAGCTTTCGACTCAGTTGAAATAATTCCCAAAGGAATGGTTTTAAAGGATTTGATTTAATTTCATTTGTAAAAATGGCATTCAATTCGTTAAATAGTTCATTTGTAAAAGCATAATGGATTTGCCACAACGGATTACAGTTTGTTTAAAAAATATTGGTTTAGATTCTAATTTTAAATATACACCTAAAAGGTGTAAAATAAACCGCAAATTTTTTAACTGAGTTGTGATATTTTTATTACATTGTAAAGTAGATATGTTTTGATTAAGTATGGAATTCAATATCCGGCAAATGGCCCCCGTAGCACTGATGACAGACTATTGTTCTTTTTATGAAATGTTCGATAACTTTCTGACAATAAAGTGGCTGTATTTTACCGATGAGCTCCTAACTAAGCTGAATCTTGTACGGTTGAAGGTGGAGTTCTTTCGCAAAAATTTACTGCAGTGCTCTACGATATAATATAATAATATAATTGATATTTAAGGGGCTTATGCTCTCCTCAACAGCAACAATGTTTTGAAGATACCGACCGGTACGACGACGTAAAGGAGACTTAATACCCACAATCGACCCAGCTTATTCAAACTTTTTGTAATGCATTTTCAGAATGTTAAAGTGTTCTTCTTCTGCTTAGCGTTCTAATTTTCATAATCGGAATAATCAGGTGTCATCAGCTGTTAAATATCAAAATTGATACTTGCACGAAAACAAATTTCAGAAAATTTAAATGGTGCATTCTTATTGGGACACCCGTTATTATTGATTAAACAACTTGTTTTAAAACAATAGAATAAATAGCATGGGTGTCAATTTCTTGTTTCGTACTTTCGAAAGTTAATTTACGATTCAACGAAAGTTTATTTTAGTTACAAAATACTTTTAAGGTCAAATATTTTAGATGTAAAATTACCGTAAGAAAATTTGGATTTTTACACATACATATATATGTATTTGTATATATGCAAGTGTGGATTTTTCTTTGTTAGTTAGTAATGTTTTAGTTATAGTAATTTGCAAATTACTATATTCATATTCACCTGTAAATGCGTCAGAGTTCTACTGCCGTTTTTTCCTAATAAATTCCATTTTCAACGTTCATACGAGGGTTGTCTTTCATGTTTCGGGATTTGGCAACCCTAGTGCAATCTGGCAACTGACAGCTCTATCGTAAAGTTGGACATTTTCGAGGTTGTACGTACTCAGAACGTTTTGACATACGAGCGCTATTTGTGTTATTTACAGTAACTTAAAAGTATCATCTCGACTCAAAAATGGAATTAAATCGTGAACATTTTCGCGCGGATATTTTTTACAACTTTCGACGTGGATTAACTTAGCAACAGCGCATGGATGAATTTAATTCTATTTTTGGTGATGAAGCTCCATCAAGGACTAGTGTTTATCGATGGTATGGTGAATTCAATCGTGGTCGTAGTTCACTCCAAAACGAATTTCGTGAAGGTTGTCTAAAATCAGTTGTTGTTCCGAAAACCATTGAAGCTGTGCGTGAACTGATATTGCAAGATCGTCATGTGACCTATCGTGAGATTGAGACAACCTTAGGCATTAGCAGGACCAGCATACATTCAATATTGTACAAACATTTGACTGTAAAAAAAATTTGTTCACGTTGGGTCCCACACAATTTGTCAATCAATCAAAAATGGGCTCGTGTCGATTGGTCGAAAGAAATGCTCAAAAAATACGATCGCGGTGCTTCGAAACACGTCTAGGACATCGTGACATCCAACAAAAGTTGTTTGCGCACGAAGCATTTCTAAGCAAATGATCGCCAGTTTTTTCGGAAAAACTGGACATGTCGCAACAGAAGAACACAGAACAGTCAATTCTGAGTACACAACCATTTGTTTGCCAGTTGTCTTTCAAGAAATCGGGAAAACCACCGCCGAAGACGGATCACTCTTCACCACGACAATGCGAGCTCTCACACAACTACATTTTTAAGCACCCAAAACATCGATTTGAGTCATCCGCCATATAGTTCTGACTTGACACCGAATGACTTCTTTTTATTCCCGCCCGTAAAAAACAAACATAGAGGTCAACGTTTTTCGACACCTGAAGAAGCGGTTGCTGCATTCAGAACGCATGTTTTTTGGAGATACCTCAATCAGAGTGGCTAAAGTGCTTCGGCAATTGGTTCAAACGCATGCAAAAGTGTATAGATCTTCATGGGAAATATTTTGAAAAACAATAAAGTGATTTTCGATGATTAATATTTGTTTTTGTTCTCTAATCCCGAAATATAAAATGCAACCCTCGTATGCAGATGTATATAGTTTTTCTGTAGTTATTCTATTTTCGTTATCTAAAGTTTAAGCGAAATATATACGAGTGAATATACACGTATTTTATTTTCCTTTTTTGTGAGCAATCCTTAGTAGTTCTGTTCAATAAAAATATAGCAATAAATGCTTTTTAAACATTAACCGTAAACAAATCCGTAAATAAAATCGAAAGCGTTGAAAACTAAACTTACGATGTATTTAATTTATTTGTTTTTGATTTTATCTTTTCATAAAAACAAACCAAAAAAAAAACGCTTTATATTAAATTATTGTCAAATAAGATTTAAATTAAATTGTTATGTATGGAAACGCATCGGAGGAATGAACCTTAACTGATTTGCAATATAAATACACATATAAATGTACATATGTATGTATGCATGAACTCTTATTTCCATGAATATTTTACATAAATACGGTTGTATTTCATTCATGCAGCGTTAAATCTACTCATGCACTGGTGGATGCGGCCTTGTTGACATAGAAATTCCATTGCAAATAAACCGCGCGGCCAATTCTGTCCTTCGGTATTTTTCGTATTTCAAATACGTGTGGAGACAACGCATTTCTAGACAAAAGATTTCAGTGAGAGTGGTGATATTTCGCTTCTGTCTCTATAATATTCGCGTAAGATTTTACAATGCGCCTAAAGTATTTATCCGATTTTAATAACTATATAGTGTCAATCGATTCGTTACAGCAGTCCAGGTAATATTGAATACGTGTTTTTCTTTTAAACTCTAAAGGAGGATGCTGTAGCGTAAGTAGTTAGCTCGTAGCATTTAAGTAGCCTGTAGTTGCCAGGATTCGTATCCCAGCCGCTACCCCTATAATCAACAACATTAATTTGTCTGATTTACACTAGCTTCTTATACCCATAATAGTGTATATCGTAGCGCCCATCCTTCGTCGTCGGTATTATAAATTATAGCTAAATCGTCGGCGAGTAATACGCCCTACATTCAGGCACTAGAGGCGCTGCTGCAAGCAACACCGTTCTAAAATTAAACATAACGCGCAACTTTAGAGTTGTCCTTTCTACTACATTACCTGTCTTCTCCAATCCCTATCCCTTTCCAAAGGAAGTTGCAGAAGAAAGTCAGAGAGAAAAACTTAAAAATTATTAAAATCTATCGTGATGATGGGTATCATATGAAATTGTATAGAAATATTTTTCTAGAGATATAATTCAATATGGCGGCCTTAATGCGTTAAAACTTTTTATTCAAGTTCGTACATTTATTTTACTGGTTACATTTTGTTTTACTTTTAATTAGTTTATGTATAATATACATATGTATATGTGTGCGTAGGTAATAACAGTAAAATATTATCTGATTATAATATATGATATATGTACATATATAAATACAAAACGAAAATTATTATTATTTTATTCTTCATCAGCGTCAGATAGATATACAGTCAGAGACTCAAGTTTAAATACACCTCAAAAATTTTATGTTTAAAGAAAAGTAAGCGTTTCAGAAAAACTATGCAGTTTTATTTGTCTTCATAAATAACAGAAAACAAAAACCAAAAATTGTTTGTGCATTGCGAACATAACGGTAAATCTCACAATAACAACAAAATGCAGCGGACAAAAGTTTAAATACATCTTGCAAAACAAAAAATTCCCTTTCATTACTCAAAAACAAAGTCGATCAAATTCTTTTCTTACAAGCCAGCCACCACTTTTGTTATTAGTAGTGTTCTTTTATTACAGTTAAAAGATCTATTAAAAATTATGGGCAAAGGTAAAGAAATTGAGTACAGCCTTAAACATTTAATAATAAAACATTTTAAAGAAAGAAAATTCTATCGAGAAATAGGAAAATTATTAAATGTACCATTTTCTAGTATTCAAAATATAACTAGAAAATATAAGCAAACTGACTCAGTTGAAAATATGCAAAGAAGCGGTCGACCAAAAAAGAAGAGAAAAAAAATCTTAAAATAAGTGCCTCAAAACTTGTAGACTATATCGCTAATAACTACAAGAAGCATGTACATCCAAGAACTGTACAAAGAGCATTGCAAGAAAATGGATATAAAAGCAGAGTTCCACGAAAGAAGCCACTGATATGTGAAAAATAAGCAAATAAGTAAAAAAAACAAAGACGCCGAGTTTTGGAAAACAGTTCTATTTACAGACGAAAGCACATTTAATTTATTTGGAACGATGGACGTGCAAAAGTCTGGCGCAAGCCAAACACTGCCCTTCAAACACAAAATTTGGTTTCTACGGTAAAACATGGCGGTGACAATGTAATGGTTTGGTAAGCGATTGGAGCAGCCGGGTTGGAAATTTGGAGTTTATTGATGGCATAATGAATCAACATCTTTACAAGAGTATATTGGAAAGAAATTTGCAATCATCTGACGACATATTGGCCCTTGGACACCGTTGGACCTTTCAACAGGATAACGATCCCAAGCACACCACACTTTCTGTGAAAAAGTGGTCACTTTATGATGCTCCCAGACAGCTCCAAAGCCCAGCTCAATCACCACACTTAAACCCAATTGAGCACGTTTGGGATTTAATGAAGCGGAAATAACCAAAAAACGAGCAAAGATTGACTAAAAGAAGCTCTTAAAAAAATCTGGTCAGAAATATCGCTTTCTCAAACGGAAAGCTTGGTACTTTCTATGTCACGCCGCTTACAGACAGTTATTGGCTATCGATAACTGGCGGTCCAAAAAAGTATTGAAATGTTTTTCTTTTTTAAATTATTTAAAAAAATGTAACAACATTTAAAAATGTAAATATGTTTGTATTTAAACTTTTGTCCAGTGAATTTTATTGTATTTTTAATGACTTTAGTCTCTGCCTGTATGTATCTGAATCTTTTAATAATGTTGCGACTTCGATTTTTACAATTGCAATCAATATCAATAATTTCCATGTGTGTGAAGATAAATTCGAATTTGACTAGCAGAGACACAAACCGAATTTTTTAACATGGCTGATTTTGCACTTAACAGAGCTATGTTAGCAATTTAACAGTGGGGGTAATTTTGACCTTATTTTCAGAAGCCTATATTAGGAAGCAGGAACCAGATCCATAAGAAACCTCTTTTGTAAAAATTGCTCAAAGCGTTAGTTAATTGACCCATAAAAGTAAAACATCTAAAATATTTAGGAAACAAAATTAAATTGCATTTAAAAACAGCGCTTTTGGCGAAACTGTTAATCTTGAACTTATTTCCAGTGACCATTATGGAAAAATGGTGATGGGCTGGCCCAAGCCACTATATAGGAATGGTGGTCCAGGGAGTACTTAGTGGAGCCATAAAGGTGGGATATCTGAAATAATTTTAGAATCCGAGTAAAAACAAAATTTTAAAAGTACTAATTTTTGAAAATTTCTTGAGAGCATAAGTGGTCATTATGGAAAAATGGTGATGGGCTGGCCCAAGCCACTATATAGGAATGGTGGTCCAGGGAGTACTTAGTGGAGCCATAAAGGTGGGATATCTTAAATAATTTTAGAATCCGAGTAAAAACAAAATTTTAAAAGTACTAATTTTTGAAAATTTCTTGAGAGGATAAGTGGTCATTATGGAAAAATGGTGATGGGCTGGCCCAAGCCACTATATAGGAATAGTGGTCCAGGGAGTACTTAGTGGAGTTATAAAGGTGGGATATCTGAAATAATTTCAGAATGCGAGTAAAAACAAAATTTAAAAAAAAAAATTTTTTTTTTTAAATTTCTTGAGAGGATAAGTGGTCATTATGGAAAAATGGTGATGGGCTGGCCCAAGTTACTATATAGGAATGGTGGTCCAGGGAATACTTAGTGGAGCCATAAAGGTGGGATATCTGAAATAATTTTAGAATCCGAGTAAAAACAAAATTTTAAAAGTACTAATTTTTGAAAATTTCTTGAGAGGATAAGTGGTCATTATGGAAAAATGGTGATGGGCTGGCCCAAGCCACTATATAGGAATGGTGGTCCAGGGAGTACTTAGTGGAGCCATAAAGGTGGGATATCTTAAATAATTTTAGAATCCGAGTAAAAACAAAATTTTAAAAGTACTAATTTTTGAAAATTTCTTGAGAGGATAAGTGGTCATTATGGAAAAATGGTGATGGGCTGGCCCAAGCCACTATATAGGAATGGTGGTCCAGGGAGTACTTAGTGGAGCCATAAAGGTGGGATATCTTAAATAATTTTAGAATCCGAGTAAAAACAAAATTTTAAAAGTACTAATTTTTGAAAATTTCTTGAGAGGATAAGTGGTCATTATGGAAAAATGGTGATGGGCTGGCCCAAGCCACTATATAGGAATGGTGGTCCAGGGAGTACTTAGTGGAGCCATAAAGGTGGGATATCTGAAATAATTTTAGAATCCGAGTAAAAACAAAATTTTAAAAGTACTAATTTTTGAAAATTTCTTGAGAGGATAAGTGGTCATTATGGAAAAATGGTGATGGGCTGGCCCAAGCCACTATATAGGAATAGTGGTCCAGGGAGTACTTAGTGGAGCTATAAAGGTGGGATATCTGAAATAATTTCAGAATGCGAGTAAAAACAAAATTTAAAAAAAAAAATTTTTTTTTTAAAAATTTCTTGAGAGGATAAGTGGTCATTATGGAAAAATGGTGATGGGCTGGCCCAAGTTACTATATAGGAATGGTGGTCCAGGGAATACTTAGTGGAGCCATAAAGGTGGGATATCTGAAATAATTTTAGAATCCGAGTAAAAACAAAATTTTAAAAGTACTAATTTTTGAAAATTTCTTGAGAGGATAAGTGGTCATTATGGAAAAATGGTGATGGGCTGGCCCAAGCCACTATATAGGAATGGTGGTCCAGGGAGTACTTAGTGGAGCCATAAAGGTGGGATATCTTAAATAATTTTAGAATCCGAGTAAAAACAAAATTTTAAAAGTACTAATTTTTGAAAATTTCTTGAGAGGATAAGTGGTCATTATGGAAAAATGGTGATGGGCTGGCCCAAGCCACTATATAGGAATGGTGGTCCAGGGAGTACTTAGTGGAGCCATAAAGGTGGGATATCTGAAATAATTTTAGAATCCGAGTAAAAACAAAATTTTAAAAGTATTAATTTTTGAAAATTTCTTGAGAGGATAAGTGGTCATTATGGAAAAATGGTGATGGGCTGGCCCAAGCCACTATATAGGAATGGTGGTCCAGGGAGTACTTAGTGGAGCTATAAAGGTGGGATATCTGAAATAATTTCAGAATGCGAGTAAAAACAAAATTTAAAAAAAAAAAATTTTTTTTAAAAAATTTCTTGAGAGGATAAGTGGTCATTATGGAAAAATGGTGATGGGCTGGCCCAAGTTACTATATAGGAATGGTGGTCCAGGGAGTACTTAGTGGAGCCATAAAGGTGGGATATCTGAAATAATTTTAGAATCCGAGTAAAAACAAAATTTTAAAAGTACTAATTTTTGAAAATTTCTTGAGAGGATAAGTGGTCATTATGGAAAAATGGTGATGGGCTGGCCCAAGCCACTATATAGGAATGGTGGTCCAGGGAGTACTTAGTGGAGCCATAAAGGTGGGATATCTGAAATAATTTTAGAATCCGAGTAAAAACAAAATTTTAAAAGTACTAATTTTTGAAAATTTCTTGAGAGGATAAGTGGTCATTATGGAAAAATGGTGATGGGCTGGCCCAAGCCACTATATAGGAATGGTGGTCCAGGGAGTACTTAGTGGAGCCATAAAGGTGTGATATCTGAAATAATTTTAGAATCCGAGTAAAAACAAAATTTTAAAAGTACTAATTTTTGAAAATTTCTTGAGAGGATAAGTGGTCATTATGGAAAAATGGTGATGGGCTGGCCCAAGCCACTATATAGGAATGGTGGTCCAGGGAGTACTTAGTGGAGCCATAAAGGTGGGATATCTGAAATAATTTTAGAATCCGAGTAAAAACAAAATTTTAAAAGTACTAATTTTTGAAAATTTCTTGAGAGGATAAGTGGTCATTATGGAAAAATGGTGATGGGCTGGCCCAAGCCACTATATAGGAATGGTGGTCCAGGGAGTACTTAGTGGAGCTATAAAGGTGGGATATCTGAAATAATTTCAGAATGCGAGCAAAAACAAAATTTTTATGGCTCCACTAAGTATTCCCTGGACCACCATTCCTATATAGTAACTTGGGCCAGCCCATCACCATTTTTCCATAATGACCACTTATCCTCTCAAGAAATTTTTAAAAAAAAAATTTTTTTTTAAATTTTGTTTTTACTCGCATTCTAAAATTATTTCAGATATCCCACCTTTATGGCTCCACTAAGTACTCCCTGGACCACCATTCCTATATAGTGGCTTGGGCCAGCCCATCACCATTTTTCCATAATGACCACTTATCCTCTCAAGAAATTTTCAAAAATTAGTACTTTTAAAATTTTGTTTTTACTCGGATTCTAAAATTATTTAAGATATCCCACCTTTATGGCTCCACTAAGTACTCCCTGGACCACCATTCCTATATAGTGGCTTGGGCCAGCCCATCACCATTTTTCCATAATGACCACTTATCCTCTCAAGAAATTTTCAAAAATTAGTACTTTTAAAATTTTGTTTTTACTCGGATTCTAAAATTATTTCAGATATCCCACCTTTATGGCTCCACTAAGTACTCCCTGGACCACCATTCCTATATAGTAACTTGGGCCAGCCCATCACCATTTTTCCATAATGACCACTTATCCTCTCAAGAAATTTTTTAAAAAAAATTTTTTTTTTTTAAATTTTGTTTTTACTCGCATTCTGAAATTATTTCAGATATCCCACCTTTATAGCTCCACTAAGTACTCCCTGGACCACTATTCCTATATAGTGGCTTGGGCCAGCCCATCACCATTTTTCCATAATGACCACTTATCCTCTCAAGAAATTTTCAAAAATTAGTACTTTTAAAATTTTGTTTTTACTCGGATTCTAAAATTATTTCAGATATCCCACCTTTATGGCTCCACTAAGTACTCCCTGGACCACCATTCCTATATAGTGGCTTGGGCCAGCCCATCACCATTTTTCCATAATGACCACTTATCCTCTCAAGAAATTTTCAAAAATTAGTACTTTTAAAATTTTGTTTTTACTCGGATTCTAAAATTATTTAAGATATCCCACCTTTATGGCTCCACTAAGTACTCCCTGGACCACCATTCCTATATAGTGGCTTGGGCCAGCCCATCACCATTTTTCCATAATGACCACTTATGCTCTCAAGAAATTTTCAAAAATTAGTACTTTTAAAATTTTGTTTTTACTCGGATTCTAAAATTATTTCAGATATCCCACCTTTATGGCTCCACTAAGTACTCCCTGGACCACCATTCCTATATAGTGGCTTGGGCCAGCCCATCACCATTTTTCCATAATGGTCACTGGAAATAAGTTCAAGATTAACAGTTTCGGCAAAAGCGCTGTTTTTAAATGCAATTTAATTTTGTTTCCTAAATATTTTAGATGTTTTACTTTTATGGGTCAATTAACTAACGCTTTGAGCAATTTTTACAAAAGAGGTTTCTTATGGATCTGGTTCCTGCTTCCTAATATAGGCTTCTGAAAATAAGGTCAAAATTACCCCCACTGTTAAATTGCTAACATAGCTCTGTTAAGTGCAAAATCAGCCATGTTAAAAAATTCGGTTTGTGTCTCTGCTAGTTAAATTCGAATTTATCTTCACACACATATAATTTCCTCACTTTATACACTAATCTCTCCACATATGAAATCAAAACACGATCTTCTTGCTTTGTTGAACACCTAACTTCAGAAATTGTAAGCATTGTAAGCTTATGGGTCCTTTTTATCCGGGGGTCAATTGGGATAACTTTTTTTTGATTTGTACAAATATAGACTTAGATACTGGTACTGTAAAAATGATTTTACTCAACTCGACTGAATACACGAAGAATGTTGATAACGTGTGTAGCGACATAGAAAATGCATTCCATTCAGCTAGATGTCTAATAGAATTAAAACTTTTACTGTTTTCAAAGAAAAACGAACTCATGCCTAAAGAATTAAAATTACTTGATAATTAATATAACAATTGTCATTAAATAAAAAAATTTAAATTTCCAATTTTGATTTACAAGTAAACTATTATTTTTCAAAATATCTTAGTTTAATGTGAAAAATCGATAATAAAAAATGTTATTAATATTCTAAGTTTAGTTATATTCACCAACAATTACAAAGAATGTTACGTGTGAATAAAACTTCTCATTTTGTGATACCGTTGTATCCTTTTTTGTTTACATACAGTTTAACAAGAAATTGTTTCGAGAGTATAAAATGATGCTAAGCATACCGTTGCATTTCACTTTCAAAACATTTTCGATATGCACAATTTTCGTTTCAACCCTAAAAATATTAAAATATATGTTGAAGTGGTACTGACCAACAATCAAAAGTGTACTTATGTATGTATATTAATTAGTTCGTACATCTTGTTTTTAGGGAGTGAAAATTTTATTTATTTAATTTTAATTTATTTTTTTATATTTTTTATATATACTGAAAAAATATTCGCCCCTATTCTGCATTTCGATTTGAATTGAAAATTTCTCCGTTTGGCTACTATAAACTTCTGCGTTTCGTTTCGATTGGAATTTTTACGATTGTAAGTATTCTGGAGTACGACGTAGCTACGTTTTTGTAAATTGTTAATTTAGTGGCGGCGAGTCTTTCAATTTTAGTTTGTTTACTCGTATCTTCAAAAAATGTGTAATTTAAAAAAACTGCAATTAAAGGTTTCATTAACTATCCTACATAACTTGTTTTTCTTTTGTTTATCTTTTTGCACTTAAATGTTAGTTTTTTTAATATATTGCAGGTCGAAAACGTTGCTTTTCTCTTCTAACAATAACGTTGATGCTATTGCACATTTTCTTTAAATTAAAGCAAAGAAGCTTTATAACGGGTGGCGCAAAAGTAATCCTCCTATCAGAAAATGCTATAAATTTTGCGATTGGCCCCTAATGTCAATTCTGTTTTGACATTTGTGTAATAAACACTTGCGAAATACACAATAATAAACAATGTTACGCTACACTGCTCCAGAACGCGGAATATTGGTGACTATTTATTTGACCAATAATCGGTCGGTGACTTTGGCACAACGTGAATTTCGTCGCAGATTTCCTGGCCGTCCAACGCCTACTGGTGAAACACTGCGATGTTTAGCCGCTCGCCTCAAAGAGACTGGCACAACACGAGATGCTGCCAGGCGTGGCAGACCACGGAGTAGCCGTTCTGCAGAGAATATTGCTGCTGTAGCCGAGGATGTCATGGAAGCGCCGTCGACATCGACCAGACGACGTGCCACGCAAATGGGTATCACTCGACGGGCTTTACAGCGAATTTTGGTAAAAGATTTGAAGACGTTTCCGTACAAAGTCCAGACGGTGCATCAGCTGTTAGCTGCTGACCGCCAATCGCGTCTAACATACGCTCCAGCCATCCTTAATCACCACCAAGATGAAGATGATTTTTCATCAAAAATAATCATGAGTGATGAGGCCCTTTTCCATCTCAGCGGGTACGTAAATAAGCAAAATTTACGCTTCTGGGGCACTGAAAATCCGCGTGTAACCCACGAAGAGCCATTACACCCGCTCAAAGTCACTGTATGGTGTGCTGTTTTCGCTGGAGGAGTCATCGGACCTTTTTTCTTCGAAGACGTCGCGGGCCAAACGGTTACTGTGAATGGTGAGCGCTACAGAGCAATGATTAACGAGTTCTTTTTGTCGCAACTTGATGAATTGGAATGGAAAACATGTGGTTCCATCAGGACGGTGCAACAGCACACACTGCATGTTCC